>CM035844.1:15776017-21618738 GCA_020510985.1 Pholidichthys leucotaenia
CTAAACTGTCATCTCTGCTGGAGTCCGAGTTCCACCCTATGCAGGACATACTGGATGCACTGAGGAGCTCATTTAGCAGCAGACTACATCATCCCAGGTGCACAACCGAGAGGTTTCGTAGGTCCTTCCTACCAACGGCTGTCAGACTGTACAACCTAAGCAGGGCTGCTCGCAGAGATAGCAAAAAGACGTAACAAACTAATAGTTTTTTTTTGAATGCAAAAGATGCAATAGACTTACACAATGGTCCTCTCCGGCATACAACTAGGAACATACCGGTCGCTATGGAGGGTGAGAATATGTATGGGCACATAATCATACCATGTAGGATAACTAAATAGACGGTTATGCTGTTTCATCCCACCTAGCAACAATGCTCTGCACTGTGTGTGTTTATATATTTACATATTTATTCCATCTAGCTACAATGCTCTGCACTGGGTGTGTTTATATTTATATATCTATATATTTATTCCATCTAGCTACAATGCTCCGCACTGTGTTTTTATATATCTACATATTATTCCATCTAGCTACATTGCTCCGCACTGTGTGTGTTTATATACTTGCATATTTATTCCACCTAGCTGCAATGCTCCATACTGTGGGTGTTTATACATTTACATATTTATTCCATCTAGCTACAATGCTCTGCACTGTGTGTTCATATATTCATATATTTATTCCATCCAGCTACAATGCTATGCACTGTGTGTCTGTGTGTGTGTGTGTGTATATATATATTTTATAGTAATATGTACATATGTATATTAGCTGCTCTTGCTTGCTTGTTTTTTCTTGCCTTCTGATTGTTGCTCTGAGTGTTGCTATCCCTGTGCTGTTGCAATCCTGGAATTTCCCCGTTGTGGGACTAATAAAGGCTTATCTTATCTTATCTTAAGGTCGGCGTTTAATAGGCTTATTGGTCTCATATTTTCACATTTATTAGAGGGCTTACCTGGTTTTGGCAGTAGTATAATTAAGGCATTATTTATGTATGATGGTGTCACCATGGGTTGAGATGCCGTCTCGGCACTGAGCCCATGTTTTCCCTCATCCCTGCCTCCCATTGAGCAGCGTCTCAGCTGGCCCCCAGCTGGCAGCATTATGGACGGCTGGGGCCAATTAGTCTTCATCAGCTGGGGCGCTGCCAATGAGGATAAATAGGAGCAGCCTCGATGACTCGGGGCTGCGACATAAGCACTGCTAGGCTGAAGCCCCTTCGTCTGGTGTCAGCCTCTACTCCCCTTGCAGCATTCCGGTGTTTGTATCCCGCTGTGAGTATGCACGTCTTGTTACCCCCACGTCCGGTACAAGCTACCTACCCCTGCGCTGTGCAGCCTGAGAATGTACGTCTGTATGAGTGTCTGTGCTCTCCTCATCCCTTATCCCTTACCCAGAATAAAACATCTCGACTCACTGGCTTGTCCCTGGCTCTGATTGCCCGGCTCCCTAGAGCCGGATATGACAGTATGTCGCAGCCAGAAGAGTTGCCGGCGGCCGTGAGTCGCTGTGGAAATGTACCTTTCTGTCCGGGTGTCAGCGCTGCTAGCATGCCGTTTCCCAGGAGTCACTTCCGGCGCCAGGGCGACGAGCTAAGGTCCATCTCGGAGGCTGTCGACGGGACATTCTTCACCCTGCACGACGCCTCCAACGCGAGACGCTGGCATCCGGGCCGTGCTGAGGAACTCCTGGACTGTCACCCTCACTCTCTGTACCATCTGGAGGACAGTGCCAGGATAGACGTTGCAGGTACACAGCGAGAGAAGCTCCACGGGGTGGATGGAAATCCCGGCAGGGAGTCGAAGTGGGCGACGTCTTTCCCCGCTTCGGAGTCCCGTTCCTGCCGCCATTCCAGTCCGGGAGTTCGCGCCAACCAGAGGACTTCCCCCGACCTGCGCCACGTCACTCGGGATTCCCTTCTAGGAGCCGCAGCTGACAGCAGTTATGTCCGGGGTCGAGTGGCTGTCGCGAGCTCTACTGTGTTTCCTGTCACCACCTTCAGGCATGTGGCGGCGGCAGTGAGATTGATGGTGAGGACTTCAGGGCTACGAAGCTTTCCCGTGCTCGACGCCTTCCTCGTCTCGATCTCCGATCTGGAGCGGCGAATCCTGGGTTTCCCCCTCGCTTCGTCCCCTGGGAGTGGTCGTCATCACATCGCCGAGTCACCTCTGCACGAACCTCGTCCGGATCCAGTTCTGGGTCATCGTCAGGACCGTTCCTCCCACGCAGCTGTCATCCCTTCGCCTCGTCAGTGTGGAGATCCTACAGCCTCGTCCCCTGAGCCTCGTTCCCCCGCTGTCATTCCTGGACATTCGGGCTGGCTCACCCCGGCTGTTTCCCCCTCC
Source organism: Pholidichthys leucotaenia (assembly GCA_020510985.1). NCBI lineage: Eukaryota > Metazoa > Chordata > Actinopteri > Cichliformes > Pholidichthyidae > Pholidichthys > Pholidichthys leucotaenia. The sequence goes on from CM035844.1 coordinate 15,778,366, forward strand.
TCCTCGACGCGCTTCCTGACCGCTGTGTGTGCCTGGAATCCCGGCCTGGTGAGCTCTCTGCTGGAGACAACGCGAGCGATCCTCAGACGAATTCCCGGGGGGTCCTCCGTTATCGCCGGGCGGGGAGAGGAAGAAGCAGATTCCACTACAGCAGGCGATACTCAACCTCCAGGGGGCAGGCAAGTCATTGTTTTTTCACACCTGCTTAATGATTTGCTCTGTCACATCCCTGGAGGAGAAGTTCAGGGTTCGCAGCTCCCTGAACTCTCCCCACCTGCTGTAACCTGTTTTCCTAATCCCGCATCCTCTGTGTCTCTCTCCGCCGAGCGGTCCCCGGCTCCGGGTCAACGTGGTGGGATATGGAGAGGGCCTGTGGTTCCGCAGCTACATTGCGGACGGAGGAGGGGGACTGACTGCTGCGTGGAGTCTACGCTGACGACTGAGCGTCCCTGGGTCTCCACGGAGGAGCGGTTCGGTCCAGCGGGACGAGATTCTTCTGGCTTCACGCCGAGTGGGTCGTCGGCGGGGTTACCTGAGCTGGAGGGATCTCAAGCTGCGCTGACCATCGTGCTGGCTGCGGGGCCCGACGCGGCTAGATGGGAGCCTGACAACGACCTCCTGACGACGGATCCTGGATCTTCGCAGTCCTGGACGGCGTCAGAACCCGAGATCAGGCGAGTGCTCTCCTTTCTTTTCTCTCTTTTTATCTTTGAGCACTTCAGCCTATCTCCAGGGGAGACGAGCAGGATGCAGCCGCCCGCTGCGTCTGAGCTCGTCTCGCCGGGTTCTGGCGCTGCCGGTGATCCTGATCCCGGTTCTGTTTTCTCTTCTGAGCCTTCTTCCAGGGTCACCGGCGAGGAGTTGCTGTTCCTCGTGGTGCTGGAGGGTCCGGGTTCAACGTTGGAGGTCGGTTCTGGTGCAGTGTCCAACGTGGGTTCGCCCGAGACCCAATCGGGGTCCAACGTGGGTTTGCCTGAGGCCCGATCGGGGTCCGACGTGGGTGCTGCCCCAGTGTTGTCCAGGTCCGGTGAGGAGGTGGCCGTTTCCCTGAGGCCCGCCGCCCTCGTCATCGGCTCTCCCCTGAGCCTCTTCCACCGGGATCCGCTCTGACCCTTCGTCCGTCTCAACGGTCCTGCTGGTTGAGTGATGCGGGTCGACGACCCGACCCGCAAAACTTTCGGTTCGGCGATCTGGTTTCCCCCCACTGGTCTGTGTTTGCCTTTGGGCGGCCTGGTTCGGCAGCCGTTGGACTGGATTCCTGGGATCTGGGTCCAGAGTTCGCCGTCCGAACATTTCTCTTCCCCTGATTCGCCAGCTGGACAATGGGCGGGGAGATCTCCGGAGCCATCTCGGCTATTTTTGGACTCTGCCTGCCATACACCTCGGGTGTCACTTTTTCTTTTATCGTTATTAAGGTCACTTGGGTGTAATGTCTGTCCTGTTGGTGGATGTGTATTTATAGTGCTGTGCGTTTTCCTTCCCTCGTACCCAGCATTTTATTTTTTGTACCATGTTTTTAGTCTCGTTTTTTCATTGTAGAGTTATGTTTTGTTCCCTTTCAGACCATACTCTGCAGTTGCCCATTCATTCCAGTCACTTTCATTTCTTTAGGTGACTGTGGGTATTTATATATTCATGTGTGTGGGTTTTTCTTTGCCTGCACTCAGTATTTCTTTTTTATGCCCTGTTGGTTCATTATAGAGTCATGTGCCTTGTTTTCCGTAACACCATGCTCTGTAATTGTCCATTTGTTCCAGTCACCCTCACTTTTCTTGGTGACTGTGTGTATGTACTTATATTGGTGCTGTGTATTGTGTTTTCCCTTTATTTGACCATACTCAGCATTTTTTGCCCTGTACCTTTTTGGTGGTTCTTTTTTTTTTTTTCTTGCTCTGGGTCACGCATGGTTGGTACTCTCTGGGTAGTATGTAACCGGCGTGCTGACCCAGTTCTTCTCCCCATCTGTACCTGGGTTAATTGTTCTGTTGTCAGTATTGTATTCGGGTTTTTCTTTCCCGCTACCCTACATTGCCCCATTGGTGTTGTCCTTCCCTTGGCTTCTTCCCCTCCGGTCCGCCTCCCTTCCTCCCACCCTAGGTGGGGGGGGGGGGGGGGGGGGCTGGGATGTTCCTGGTCGTTCAGGAGCCCGACCTTGAGGGAGGGGCTCTGTCACCATGGGTTGAGATGCCGTCTCGGCACTGAGCCCATGTTTTCCCTCATCCCTGCCTCCCATTGAGCAGCGTCTCAGCTGGCCCCCAGCTGGCAGCATTATGGACGGCTGGGGCCAATTAGTCTTCATCAGCTGGGGCGCTGCCAATGAGGATAAATAGGAGCAGCCTCGATGACTCGGGGCTGCGACATAAGCACTGCTAGGCTGAAGCCCCTTCGTCTGGTGTCAGCCTCTACTCCCCTTGCAGCATTCCGGTGTTTGTATCCCGCTGTGAGTATGCACGTCTTGTTACCCCCACGTCCGGTACAAGCTACCTACCCCTGCGCTGTGCAGCCTGAGAATGTACGTCTGTATGAGTGTCTGTGCTCTCCTCATCCCTTATCCCTTACCCAGAATAAAACATCTCGACTCACTGGCTTGTCCCTGGCTCTGATTGCCCGGCTCCCTAGAGCCGGATATGACAGATGGTAAATTATTATTTTGAAATGCTTCTAAAACCATTTCCAAAAAAGGTTTTATTAATTTATTCTTAAATTTTTTATAAAGGTCAACTGGAAGACCATCTGGTCCTGCACTTTTTCCTGATTTCATATTATCAATGGCTAGCCCAACTTCTTCTTGACTAATTTTAGACTCCAATATCTCCCTGTTTTCATTTGGTATACACGGTATAGATAGTTCGTTCAAAAACCCATTTAGTTTTGTTAAATCAGGTTCATTTTTGGTATCATATAATTTTTCATAGTAATCTCTAAAGGCTCTATTAATTTCTAAAGGATCTATAACTACCTGTCCCTTACTTATAATACTGGTAATTGGTGTTTTAATTTCCAATTGTTTAATCTGCCATGCTAATAATTTTCCTGATTTTTCACCTTGTTCATAAAAAGATTGTTTCAATCTTAGAAGACTCGAGGCAGCTCTATTCGCTGATTTTTTGTCGTATTCAGCTCTCAAAATCAGTAATTCATTCTCCAACCTTGGGTCACTTCCTGCATACACTTTTTCCTGAAGACTTTTTATTTTATGTTCCAATTTAGCTCTCTCCTCTCGAGTCTTCTTAGATTTTGATCCTGTATAACTAATAATATGTCCCCTAATAAAAGCTTTGAAAGCCTCCCACTTTACACATGCTGATGTTTGTGTAGTATTGATGTCAAAGAACTCGATCTGTTTTTCTATATACTTGACAAATTCCTCATCCTGAAGCCATTTATGCTGAAATTGCCATCTACCTGATTCCTTTGTCAATTTTTTATCTACATATATTAGACAACAGGGTGCATGATCAGAGATCACGATGTTATCATAAAAGCAGTTTTGAATCTTGGACCTTAATTCTGTGGAAATCAAAAAATAATCAATACGTGAGAATGTCTTGTAGGTACTGGAATAACAAGAATAGGCTTTAACTTGTGGTTTCATTTCTCTCCATATATCTAACAATCTCAATTCTTTCATAAAATGATTAATAGTCATCCTACATCCAATGTGCGTACAATCCAGTCCTGTTGATCTATCCACACCTGGATTCAATGTACAATTAAAATCCCCTGCTATTATATGTTGCCCTGTAAGTGATAAGATGAGAAATAAATTAGCAAAGAACTTCTGATCTATATTGGGACCATATAAGTTCACAAGATTTATATTTTCTAATGGCAAAGAACCTTGAATGATTACATATCTTCCAAATTTGTCTCCAATTACATTTTTCACTTGAAAAGGAACTGATTTATGTATGAGAGTCATAACTCCCCTGGCTCGGGATGAAAATGAAGAGGTGAATACACTTCCCTGCCATCTACTCCTAATTCTTTTAACATCCTCCTCTATCAGATGAGTTTCTTGTAAAAACACAATTCTTGAACCCATGTCCTTTATTTTATTCATAACTTGTTTAAGTTTTTTTAAATTTTGTAGACCTCTGCAATTCCATGAAGTTAAATTAAGATTAACACTTTGGTCCATGATCAATAGAGAGTTTGGGATTACCTTGCAGTGTAAACATGCTCATACAGAGAAGCAAAAACATGAGTGGTTGAACATTCATCCTACAAACTACACACAAACAAATTTCCCCTTCCCACACTTGTGGCAAACCCCCCAAAATCAAAAGAAAAATTCTGTCTCCCGATATAGCCATCGACCGTTCCACACCCACGGGGAACAGCCTAAGCCACTCCTTCTTCATCCTCCCAATCACCCTAACTCTACTGCTTTTAATGACGTAACATTAACTCTCCTCTGTAGTTTTCCAACTTAACTCCAAAATTTTTAACAACTTTGTACATCATAGTTTTTTTTTTGTTTGTTTTGTTTTTGTTTTGTTTTTTAATATATAATACAATCTATATTTTGTAAACTTACTATTTACTTCAAGTCAGTCAGATGCCTGTGCAAATGCTTAATTATTCTACCTTATATTTTGTTCATGCTTAGCTCCCACCAGTCTCTTCTTCTTCTTTGATCTTCTTAATGAACTCCTGCGCCTCCTCTGGGGTCTTGAAGATGTGGGTTCTGCCCTCATACGTGGTCAGCAGTCTCGCAGGATAGATTACACCATGACGGATCCCAAGGTTGCACAGCTCCTTACGTACGGGATCAAACTGCTTCCTCAATTGCTGGATTCCTGTGGCCAAATCTGGGTAGAACCGCACCTGCTGGTCCTGGTGTTTAATCTCTCCTTTAGCACGTGCAGCGTTGAAGATCTTCATCCTGTCTCTGTTGCTAAGAAACTTCATAATTAAGGTCCTCGGCGGTCCCTTATCTCTCCGTGGGCCAATACGATGTGCTTTTTCCAGAACCACTGCTGATTGCAACTCCTCGCTGCCCAGCACCTCCGGAATCCACTTTTCCAGAAAGGAACATACGTCCCGACCTTCTGATTCCTCTGGAAGACCCACCAGCCTCAAATTATTCTGTCTCGACCGAGATTCCAAATCCAAAATATTATCTTCCAGAGATTTATTTTTTTTTTTCCAAAGTGCGCACCTTTAATTGAAGACGGGTGACGTCATCTTCAGCACTAGCGAGACGGAGCTCCATCTGCGCCGTTCGTTCTACACAGTCACCCAATTCCTTTCTTATTCCTTCCAACGCTGTCATAATCCCATCAAATCTAGAGGAAAAGTCCGCTCTCATTGAACTCATGGCAGCCATCAGCGCATCTGCGCCATTCCCCGCATTTATCGCACCGCTGCCAGCCTCCTCCGCCATATATGGAGTTTTGTTTGCTGCGTCACAGACCTGAAAGTCCGTTAATTTGGACTGTTTCGGCGGCTCGCTTTTTCCTTTTCCTGGTTTTCCAGCCTTAGGCTTCGCCAACATATCCTCGCCCAAACGCTGGGATACGTTCTGTCCCAAATGAGAGAGTTATTTGCCGATTTTTTTTCTCCAGGAGCAGAGCAGAGCGAGACACGTCCGTCCTACGTGGCAGCCATAACCGGAAGTCTGATCCACATACTTTTATTGTGCTATAATTTATTTAATTTCTGGGCCCTTCAGACCTCTGCTTGATATCAAATCTGTTGAGTATTATCCCTTTTTGCCCTTACTCATTGTGTTACGGTATCAGCCATGCTGTTGTTGGTTACAGGATGTCGGAATGTGACGTCATCACGTATAGTATTGATCTGTGAGGAGCTGCAGTACACAGACGAGTATAGCTCTGAACAGAGAGCAACACAGGAGATGTCTGTATATTGCTGACACATTCTGTTCTACGTAACATTCAAGTGTGGGTCACCGGTGGTCATGTGTTGGTCATGTACGGAGGACACTGCACTCGCCTCAGACTGCTCTTGTTTCTGACTGATGAAGGAAGCATCCAAAGAAAAGATAAAGCAAGAGAGCTGCAGCTGTGGGTGCCTTATTGTTACCCAGAACAAGATCGGTACCCAGCATGAAAGGCATAATATTGCTTAAAAATTATACATCTGTACATCGAAGAAGTGACCAAGTACCTAATAAAAATCTGCAAGTTATTCAAAAGTATTGTGGGAACCCAGTCAGTATGTTTCCACTCACTATGTTTCTACTCAGACTGAAGGGCAATGGTCATGGGGGGATTTGTGTGTTGATGCGAACAGTGACAAAGGGGAATGGCAAATGTATTTATGTTAATGAGATTAATAAAATCTGCTCTGCTCTGCACCGCTTCACCCGATTATTTCTCTCTCCACACTGGTGACCCTTGACGCACAATGGAACTCGAGGCGAACACCCCGGAGACGACCCGGACGGGAGGTGCCAGCAACGCGTGCGCCGTTTCGGTCAAACTCCCAGACTTTTGGCTACACGACCCAAAGTCTTGGTTCCTCCACACCAAGGCCCAGTTCACGCTCCAGGGAATAACGGCGGATGACATCAAATATTACTACATGGTTGCAGCACTGGACGCATGCACAACTCAGCAGGTGACGAGCCTGCTCCAACAGCCCCCAGCCCACGACAAATACAATGCTCTCAAAACTGTGCTGACCCGGCGCTACACGCTCTCAGACTGCGAGAGAGCGGAAAGGCTCCTGACATGCTCTGAGTTGGGAGACTGGTCGGTGGTCGAATTAATGGAGAAGATGTTGGCATTGATGGGCACAGATGATGGGCATTTCCTCTTTGCTCACCTTTTCCTCCGGAACCTCCCGACAGCAGCCAGGGTGGTCCTTGCTAATTCGCCGCTGCTGGCCGCGTGCAACTACCGGGTGCTAGCACAAGAGGCAGATCAGACTATCCTCACCACCAGAGCCCTCGCAGTGAACACAGCGGCGTCGGAACCCAGCGAGATGGCCAGCGGTGGCGAGGGGCCAATGACGGTGGCTGCAGTGGAGGCCAAGAAGCACCTGAGAGACACACTCTGCTTCTACTACCGCCGTTTTGGAGAGGACGCACACCAATGAGTGCCACCGTGCCAATTCAAACGCTCGGGAAGCACCAGGGCCAGCAGTCGGTAGCAGCTGCGACAGCTGGTGAAGCAAGCAAGCTGCTCTATGTGACAGTCTCACGCTCGGGGAGACAGTTCCTCATGGACTCTGGCTCCCAAAAGAGCCTCATCCTACCGTCCTACGCAGACCGGCTGGTGGGAACTAGCGGCCCCGAGCTGACGGCCGCAAACGGCTCAGACATTAAGACTTTTGGAGAGAGGACACTGACTGTATCCTTGCACGGCCGTACATACCAATGGACATTGATCATAGCGACATGCAGCTTCCCTATTTTGGGTGCTGATTTTTTATGTGCACATGGACTACTAGTCGATGTGGCTAACAGACACCTGATTAACGCAATGTCTTTTGATTCTCTCCCCTGTACAGCTAGAGGAGCCGGGTCCATAACACTAGCCAACGTCACAGCTCCAGGGAGTAAGTTCCACACACTACTCACCCAGTTCCCAGCACTCAAGGTCCCGACGTTTTCGGCGACCTTCACTAAACACGAGGTGGAGCACTTCATTACCACCATGGGGCCGCCCATTTTCGCACAACCTCAGGGCCTGGATGCAGCTAAACTGGCCATAGCGCGCGAGGAGTTTGCCAACTTGGAAAAGTTGAGCATCATCAGACGCTCAAACAGCCCATGGGCATCCCGCTACATATGGTTCCTAAAGCTGAGGGATCGTGGCGACCTTGCAGAGATTTCTGCAGATTAAACAACGCCACAGCGCACGACCGCTACCCGATCTCCATATTCAGGATTTTTCCATTCACCTCACCGGGGCACGCATTTTTTCCAAGATAGACCTGGTCCACGCTTACCACCAGGTCCCAGTGTGCATTGAGGACATACCTAAAATGGCAGTAATAACCCTGTTTGGTCTTTTTGAGATTTTACGCATGCCTTTCAGGTTAAAAGGCACGGCACAGACATTCCAATGCATGATGGATGCGGTGTTGCGCGATCTGCCGTTTGTGTTCGTCTACCTGGACGACATCCTGGTGGCCAGCGCGTCCGAGGACGAACACGTAGCCCACCTCAGGACAGTTTTCCAGAGGTTGGAGGAGCACGGGTTAATAATCAACCTGGCGAAGTGCCAGTTCGGGGTGACGGGAATCGATTTTTTGGGCCACTGCATCTCACCGGAGGGCGTGATACCCTTCCCGGACAAAGAGCGGGCAGTGGCAGATTTTCCACGGCCTCAGACGGTCAGGGCGCTGCAGGAGTTTTTGGGGATGGTTAACTTCTACAGCCGTTTTTTCCTCAGCGCAGCCCAGCTCATGCAGCCGTTGTATGCCGCGCTTAAGAAACAGAAACCGGCGGATAGAGTCGACTGGACTCCTGAGCGAGAGCAGGCGTTTTCCAAGGTTAAAACAGCTCTGGCGAACGGCACTACTGGCACACCCGGACCCGGCGGCTCGGATAGTGCTCACTACCGACGCATCAGAAGTGGCCAAAGGGGCCATCGTGGAGCAGTGCGTCGCCAGTTCTTGGCAGCTGGTAGCCTTTTTTAGCAGGTCTTTGCGCGACAATGAGCATAAATACAACGCATTCGACAGGGAGTTACTGGCTCTCCACCTGGCCATACGCCACTTCCAGTTCTGGCTGGAAGGGCGCACCTTGACTGCGTTCGTGGACCACAAGCCACTAACGTATGCGATGGCCAAGGTTTCGGAACCATGGTCGGCCCGGCAGCAGAGACAGTTGGCCGCGATCTCGGAGTTTACAACTGACATTCAGCATGTGGCCGGTAAACTAAACATGGTGGTGGACTACCTCTCGTGCGCATTAGTGGCCCCAGTCTACGTGGGGATAGATTACACGGCCATGGCCGCTGAGCAGATCAGCAATGTGGACGTTTGCGCGCTCCAGTCTGGACCAACAGGGTTAAGGCTGGAGAGCAGAGTACAGCAAGATGGGCCCCCACCCCCCTAATCTGTGACATCTCCACAGGCCGCTTGCGCCCGGTGGTCCCACGCGCTTGGCGCTGCCACGTTTTTGAGTCGGTTAACTCCCTGGCACACCCAGGAGTGCGCATGTCAGTCAAAATGGTGGGAGCAAAGTTCGTCTGGCCGAGCCTGCGCAAACAGGTGAAAGAGTGGGCTGCAGCCTGCATAGCATGCCACACAAAGGCCCCCTTGGAACCATTCCATATCCCAGCTAAGAGGTTCGACCACATTCAAGTGGACCTCGTGGGCCCCCTCCCGCCATCGCAAGGGGTTCACGCACCTCCTGACAGTGGTGGACCGCACCACGCGCTGGCCCGAGGCAGTCCCGCTAGCTTCCACCATGTCCACAGAAGCTGCATGCGCTTTTTTGATGACGTGGGTTGCACGTTTCGGCGCCCTTTCGAATATCACGTCTGATCGGGGCCCGCAGTTTGTTTCTGACCTCTGGTCCACGATGGCCCGGAGCCTGAGCGTCACAATTCATCGCACGGCCACGTACAACCCCCAGGCCAATGGGTTATGTGAGCGTTTCCATAGGTCGCTTAAAGCAGCGCTCAGGGCTTCATTTACGGATGCAAATTGGGTGGACTGGTTGCCGTGGGTTCTATTAGGGTTGCATTCAGCACCGAAGGAGGATTTGGCAGCCTCCCAGCAGAGCTGGTGTTTTTCCCAGCTGCTGCGGCTCCCCGGAGAGTTTTTGCCAGACAACCCCGCGCCGAACACAGATCCATCCCCGCTTTCACTGCACCTTGGCCATGGGATCCCTGGTTCGATCCCAGCCCCTGACCAACAGTGATCTGTGTGGAGTTTGCATGTTCTCCCCGTGTCTGCGTGGGTTTACTCCGGGATTTCTCCGGTTTCCTCCCACAGGCCAAAAACATGCAGGTTAGGTTATTTGGAGACTCTAAAGTGGCCCTAGGTGTGAATGTGTGTGTGAATGGTAAAGGGGTAGCGCCGTACCATGGCTGCTTCATCCATCCAGGTGGATGCCCTCAATTTCCCCTCTGGGGATCATTAAAGTATACAAAATCAAAAGAAAAAAATCAAAAAATAGCGCAGAGGCAGGGACGGTACCCGGCTTGGCCCACCACTGTTTTCCCCGCGCTTTTGTGCCAAAGACCTTGAAGGACGTCCATCCATCCATCCATCCATCCATCCATCCATCCATCCATCCATCTTCTACCGCTTTTCTGGAGGTCCGGGTCGCGGAGGCAGCAGTTCAAGCAGAGAAGCCCAGACTTCCCTCTCCCCAGCCACCTGCTCCAGCTCTTCAGAGGGGATGCCAAGGCGTTCCCAGACCAGCTGGGAGACATAGTCTCTCCACCAAGTCCTGGGTCTGCCCCGGGGTCTCCTCCCACTGGGACGTACCTGAAACACCTCAAGTGGGAGGCGTCCAGGAGGCATCCTAATCAGATGCCCATACCACCTCAATTGACTCCTTTCAATGTGGAGGAGCAGCGGTTCTACTCTGAGCCTCTCCCGGATGACTGAGCTCCTCACCCTATCTCTGAGGGTGAGTCCAGCAATCCTACGGAGAAAGCTCATTTCAGCCGCTTGTATCCGCGATCTCGTTCTTTCGGTCATTACCCAAAGCTCGTGACCATAGGTGAGAGTAGAAACGTAGATTGACTGGTAAATCGACAGCTTTGCCTTAGAACTAAGCTCCCTCTTCACCACAACAGACCGGTACAACGTCCGCATCACTGCAGATGCTGCTCCAATCCGTCTGTCGATCTCTCGCTCCATTTTCCCCTCACTCGTGAACAAGACCCCAAGATACTTAAACTCCTCCACTTGGGGCAGGAGCCTGTCCCCAACCCGGAGAGGACAATCCACCTTTTTCCGGCTGAGGACCATGGACTCGGACTTGGAGGTGCTGATTCTCATCCCAGCCGCTTCACACTCAGCGGCAAACCGTCCCAGCAAGAGCTGTAGGTCATTGCTGGATGAAGCCAACAGGACAACATCATCTGCAAACAACAGAGATGAGATCCTGTGGTCACCAAGCATGACACCCTCCATTCCCTGGCTGCGCCTAGAAATCCTGTCCATAAAAATTATGAACAGGATCGGTGACAAAGGGCAGCCCTGGCGGAGTCCAACTCTCACTGGGAATGACTCCGACCGAGTGTTGGCAATACGAACCAAACTCTCACAACGGTCGTACAGAGACCGAATAGCTCGTAACAACAAGCCCGATACCCCATACTCCCGAAGCACCCCCCACAAAAATCCACGAGGGACACGGTCAAATGCCTTCTCCAAGTCCACAAAACACATGTAAACTGGTTGGGCAAACTCCCACGAACTGATCACCACCTGGTGGTGAGCTGGATCCGATGGCAGGGGAGGAAGCCATTCAGACCTGGTAGACCCAAACGTATAGTGAGGGTGTGCTGGGAGCGTCTGGCTGAGGCCCCTGTCCGGGAGGTCTTCAACTCCCACCTCCGGAAGAACTTCAACCACATTCCGAGGGAGTCTGGAGACATGGAGTCTGAATGGGCCATGTTCTCCACCTCTGTTGTTGAAGCGGCGGCCCAGAGCTGCGGCCGCAAGGTGGTCGGTGCATCTCGTGGTGGCAACCCCCGAACCAAGTGGTGGACACCAGTGGTGAGGGGGGCCATTAAGCTGAAGAAGGAGTCCTATCAAGCTTGGTTGGCTTGTGGGACTCCCGAAGCAGCTGAGGTGTACCGGCAGGCCAAGCGGAGTGCAGCTCGGGTGGTTGCTGAAGCAAAAACGCGGGTATGGGAGGAGTTCGGTGAGGCCATGGAACAAGACTTTCGGTCGACTTCAAAGTGATTCTGGCAAACTGTTCGGCGGCTCAGGAGGGGAAAGCAGCTCCCCGTCCACACTGTGTATGGTGCGGATGGGACACTGTTGACTTCAACTGGGGATATCGTCGGGCGGTGGAAGGAATACTTCGAGGATCTCCTCAATCCCACTGATACGCCTTCCACAGAGGAAGCAGGGTTTGGGGACGAGGGGGATGACTCGCCTATCACAGGGGCTGAGGTCGCCAAGGTGGTTAAAAATCTCCTTGGTGGCCGGGCCCCAGGGGTGGACGAGATTCGCCCTGAGTACCTCAAGGCCCTGGATGTTGTTGGGTTGTCATGGTTGACACGCCTCTGCAACATTGCGTGGAGGTCGGGGGCAGTGCCTTTGGCATGGCAAACCGGGGTGGTGGTTCCTCTCTTCAAAAAAGGGGACCGGAGGGTGTGCTCCAACTTTAGAGGGATCACACTCCTCAGCCTCCCTGGGAAGGTCTATGCCAACTCTCCAGTACTGGAGAGGAGAGTCCGGCCGTTGGTCAAACCTCGGATTCAGGAGGAGCAATGTGGTTTTCGTCCTGGCCGTGGGACATCGGACCAGCTCTTTACCCTCTAGAGAATTCTTGAAGGACGTGTCGTTCCTGTTTGTCAGGCACGATGCCCACTGGACCCCATTGTGCCCGCCTTACGACAGCCCGTTCAGAGTGCTAGAACCCGGGGAGAAACATTTTGTGTTAGACTTGGAGGAACGCAGGGAAACAATCTGTATAGATAGATAGATAGATAGATAGATAGATGTACTTTATTGACAGATAAAGTCTATGTATAGACAGGCTTAAGCCCGCCTTCGTTTTAGCAGACGAGCAGGTGGTGTTGGCCCGTGCTCCTCAGCGCGGACGACCCCCACTGAGACCTCCCCAGGTAAATGACTCGTCAGATCAGTCACAATGGCATGCTGAAGATGCCCCCCCCACTGTCCCCCCACAGACGGACGCACCCCCAGGAGCCCCCCACCGGCACAGCAGCACCTTGGAGCCGCTGACACCCCCCCCCCCCCCAACAGTTACAGCTGCTGTGGATGTAGGCTGAAGCCCAAAGGACTTGAGGGTTAAGGCTCAGTCTGAGTTTCTGGGGGGGCGGTGTGGGAACCCACTCAGTACGTTTCCACTCAGACTGAAGGGGAATGGTCACGGGGGGATTTGTGTGTTGATGCAAACAGTGACAAAGTGGAATGACAAATGTATTTACGTTACTGCAGCACCCCAGGTCGCGGAGAAAGTGGTATGCTATGAAAGGAGAGGTGCCCGCGATCTGCTTTTTTTATGCTTGTGATTCTTGTGAATGTGAGGGAGAGATTAATAAAGTCTGCTCTGCTCTGCACCACTTCGCCCGATTATTTCTTTCTCCACAGCATATCTATTCAGTTGTAAATTAAATACATTTGTCAGTTAAGTTAAGCTAAGTTAAGTTAAGTTAAGGACTGATGGGAATTTGGAAGCTAGGCTTGTATGTTTCCTATTTCTCTCCAGCATCGATCCAATCTTACTTTGAAGGTAACAGTAGTAGGAACGTTTACAATGTGGTTTGGCAGATGATTCCAGGCATTAACTATGTCTTCTTTGGGAGGAAAAGTTCTTCTGGATTTCTAGCCCTTTATTCATTTGTTTCTTGAATAATTACCTCCGCCAGGCCGCAGGCCGCAGGAGGTTATGTTTTTGCCAGCATTTGTCTGTCTGTTTGTCTGTCTGTTGGTTAGCAAGATAACTCAAAAAGTTTTGGATGGATTTCGATGAAACTTTCAGGTGTTGTTGGAAATGGTACAAGGAAGAATTGATTAAACTTTGGGGATGATCCGGATCACCGTCTGGATACAGGAATTTGTTAAATGATTCTTTAACATTGTGAGATACGGCCATTTTCAACATGTGTGCAGGCGCAATGGAGGGCGCTGGTCGTCGTGTCTGACGAACACGAACTCCGCGTTCTTCAAAGTTTTAGGCACAAAAGCACGTGGAAAACAGTGGTGGGCCGGGCCCGCCAGCGTGCCTGTGTTTTGCGCAAGATGGCGGCGCGTGCACAACGCGAGGCTCAGCGTCCTATCAGATTCTGGGGACTAGCAGTGTTATTTCTGCTCATTTCGGGTATGTTCGTTCAGAACAGCTCTGCTTTTACATCTTACACCCGAGATGAGCTTTTGAATATTGGTTTACAAAACAACGATAACGACCTTTTTATCAGCAACCTACGTCTGAATCTACGTCTCATCCCGGAGCTCTGGAGAACTCCCGACGCTCGGCAGGCTTCCCGGCCGACCGGAAGTGCTCGCAGGCGGCGTAAGGACCGTAAACAAAGGAGGGGTAAACGCGGTGGGCTAAGAGCTAAGCTAAAGCTAACACCGCACCGGCTATCGCTACCCAGTATTTTCCTTGCTAATGTACGGTCTCTGGCGAGCAAAATGAGTGAACTACGGCTTTGGATCACCAACAATAAGAAACTTATGAACTGCAATATCATGATTTTTACGGAAACATGGCTTCACAGTGGAATACCCGACAATGCTATCGAGCTAGCCGGCCTACACACGCTCCGGGCAGACAGAGCAGCAGTTGACTCCGGTAAGACAAGAGGGGGGGGATTGTGCATTTATATTAACAAGGCTTGGTGCACGAACTCTGTCACTGTTGAGAGACACTGCTCAGCTAACCTGGAGTTTCTCATGGTTAAATGTAGACCTTTCTATCTGCCACGCGAGTTCACTTGTACCATCATAACAGCCGCTTACATTTCTCCGGATGCTAATGCTAAGCTTGCTATGAAAGAACTGCATGCAGCTATTAGCAAACAACAAACTGCACACCCAGAGGCAGCATTTATTGTGGCGGGTGATTTTAACCACTCTAACCTCAAGACAGTGCTTCCTAAATTCTACCAGCATGTCTCCTGTCACACAAGAGGGGACAAAACATTGGACCATGTTTACACCAATATTGTTCAGGTTCAGGTTCAGGTTACTTTATTTGTACCCGTAGGTAGATTTGTTTTGCAGTTGGTGACATCCATATTTACAAGCCACAATTACATTCAACATAGACACAAACACAGGCACACATCTTACAAAATAGGTAAATATAAAATATGTACAATATAATTTTTATAGCTTGTTCAACTCTTTGACAGCAGCAGGGACAAAGCTGTTTTTGTAGCGCTGGGTTCTACTTTTTGGGACAGCAAACCTCCGTCTGGAGGGAAGAAGCTGAAAGTTGCAGTGCAAAGGGTGGGAGTCATCATTTAAAATCGAGTCGGCCATCCTCTGTACTTGTCTGGTGTACAGGGATGTCAGGCTCAGCTGTGACTCACCAAGCAAACGACTGGACCATCTGACTACCTGATCCAAGGATTTCCTCTGTTTCAGTTTTATCTGACCAAACCATGACATTAAAGAAAAGGATAAAACAGATTCAATAAAAGCCCGATAGAACATAGTCATTATGGTTCGGTCAATTTGGAAGCGTGCAAGTTTCCTCAAACAATGCAAATTTTGCTGACCCTTTTTGCACACCCTTTCACAGTTCACCTCAAAGTTCAATCCACTATCAATAATCGTCCCAAGATATTTGTACGATTGTACACATTCGGTGGTCTGGCCTTTTAGTATGGTGACTTTGTGCCTGGGAGTTTTCCTCCTAAAGTCAATAATCATATCTTTCGTTTTTGTTGTATTCAGCTGCAGGTAGGAATCCTCACACCAGTGAACAAAGTCATCAACTACTGGGCCGTGGCCACTCTCACCATCCTGGAGGAGACTGACAATGACTGAGTCATCAGCATACTTTATAATGTGTCTGTTGTCATGTCTGCTCCGACACATGTTTGTGTACAGGATGAAGAGTAGTGGTGACAACACACACCCCTGAGGAGAGCCAGTAGAAGAGCACTTTAGGTCAGACAATGTGCCATTGACCCTTACTCTCTGCGTCCTGTTGGTTAAGAAATCCAGAATCCAACCCACCAGATTATTGCTTAAATCAAATTGTTGCAGGAGCCTTTCAACTAAAATATGAGGTTGGATTGTATTAAAGGCAGAAGAAAAGTCCACAAATAAAAGCCTGGCGTGTGTCCCATTAAAATCCAGATGTTTAAAAAGCATGTTAAACAGAGTGACAGTGGCATCCTCCACTCCTCTGTGAGGCCTATAGGCAAACTGCAGAGGATCCAATGCATGTTCAGTCTGCTTTCGGACCTCACATCTGACCAGTTTTTCAAAAATTTTCATTAAAATTGAAGTCAAAGCAACTGGTCTAAAGTCATTTACCGTTTTAGGACAGCTGGATTTTGGAACGGGAACAACCACGGCATCTTTCCAGATCTTAGGCACATGTTGTGTCTGTAAGGACTTATTGAAAATGTAGTGAAATATAGGACTCAGTTCATGTGCACAGGACTTTACCAGGCGTCCACATATATTATCAGGGCCCTGACTTTTGTTCACTTTTACAGCGCGGAACTCCCTGTGGGAGCCTACACTGCTCAGCTAACCTGGAGTTTCTCATGGTTAAATGTAGACCTTTCTATCTGCCACGCGAGTTCACTTGTACCATCATAACAGCCGCTTACATTTCTCCGGATGCTAATGCTAAGCTTGCTATGAAAGAACTGCATGCAGCTATTAGCAAACAACAAACTGCACACCCAGAGGCAGCATTTATTGTGGCGGGTGATTTTAACCACTCTAACCTCAAGACAGTGCTTCCTAAATTCTACCAGCATGTCTCCTGTCACACAAGAGGGGACAAAACATTGGACCATGTTTACACCAATATTGTGGGAGCCTACACAGCAACTCCCCTCCCCCACCTAGGTCAGTCTGATCATTTATCCTTGTTCCTTACCCCCAAGTATGTACCGCTCATCAACCGGGTGAAGCCATCAGTGAGGACCATCAAAGTGTGGCCAGAGGGGGTTGACTCTGTACTCCAGGAGAAGTTTAGGAACACAGACTGGAGTATGTTCACCTCTCAGGCTACCTGTGGCTCCCACATAAACATCAACTCTTACACCCACTCAGTCCTGGACCATATCAACACCACTACTGACAGTGTCACCACGGAAAGACAGATCACCACGTACCCAAATCAGAAGCCGTGGATGAACAGAGAAGTGCGACTTCTGCTAAAAGCACGTAACAATGCCTTTAGATCTGGTGATGCACAGGCCTACAGTTCATCCAGGGCAGATCTGAAGAGGGGCATCAAGAAGGCCAAGCACAGCTACAAGCTGAAGGTGGAGGAACATTTTGGGGACTCTGACCCCCGACGTATGTGGCAGGGCATTCAAGCTATCTCTGATTATAAGCCCAGCAACTCCATACCTATAGCCATGACTGTGCCCTTTCTCAATGAGCTAAATAACTTCTATGCTCGTTTTGACAAGGACAACAATGAAAAGAACATCAATTTCCCACCCTCTGATGACCTCCACCACCTCACACTCACCCACACCGACGTCCGTAATGCACTGAGTCATGTCAACGTACGTAAGGCTGCTGGCCCTGATGGCATTCCTGGGCGTGTGCTGAGGGCATGCGCTGAGCAGCTGGCAGGGGTCTTCACAGACATCTTCAATCTGTCCCTGGCCCAGGCCGTGGTACCAGCGTGCTTCAAGACCACTTCAATAGTACCAGTGCCGAAACATTCAACACCATCGTGCCTAAATGACTATCGCCCTGTGGCACTGACGCCCATAGTCATGAAGTGCTTTGAGCGACTGGTCTTGGCACAGCTCAAAAAAGGCCTGCCCCCTACACTGGACCCTCATCAGTTCGCCTACCGGAGCAACAGGAGTACAGAGGATGCGGTTTCTACAGCGCTGCACTATGTACTCTCACACCTGGATGACAAGAACACCTACGCAAGAATGCTGTTTATTGACTTCAGCTCAGCATTCAACACAGTTATCCCCTCCAAGTTGCTCACCAAACTTGGGGACCTGGGAATCAGTACCTCCACCTGCAACTGGATCATGGATTTTCTGACCAACAGACCCCAGCATGTTAGGTCAGGCCCCAACCGTTCTTCCGTCATCACACTCAACACTGGTGTACCACAGGGCTGTGTGCTCAGCCCATTCCTCTACTCCCTCTACACCCATGACTGCAGGCCTATGTATGGATCCAATTCCATCATAAAGTTCGCAGATGACACCACGGTGATTGGACTCATCAGGGACAACGACGAGTCAGATTACAGGGCAGAGGTTGAGCACTTGGCTACTTGGTGCGCTGACAATAACCTGCTCCTTAACACCAGCAAAACCAAGGAGCTCATAGTGGACTACAGGAAGGAGAGGGAAGAGACACATGACCCCATCCATATCAATGGCATAGCTGTTGAATGTGTCCCCAGCTTCAAATTCCTGGGGACCCACATCTCGGAGGACCTGTCCTGGTCAGTTAACACCACCAGCCTGATCAAGAAGGCCCATCAGCGCCTCTTCTTCTTGAGGACATTGAAGAAGAACCATCTGTCAACTGACATCCTGGGCAACTTCTACCACTGCGTGATAGAGAGCACCCTGACCAACTGTATCACACTCTGGTATGGGAGCTGCTCTGTAGCTGACCGCAAGGCGCTGCAGCGGGTGGTGAAAACCGCCCAACGCATCACAGGGACTCCACTTCCAGCTATAGAGGACGTCTACAGGAAAAGATGTCTGCGCCGGGCATGCAGCATTCTTAGGGACTCCAACCATCCTGGTCATGGACTGTTCCAGCTTCTCCCCTCCAGAAGACGTTTCAGAAGCCTTCGGACTAGAAGCAGCAGGTTTAGGAACAGTTTCTTTCCAACAGCTGTCACGTTATTGAACTTAGTTCCCCGCTGACTCTTTTACAATCATCTTTTACCATCCTCACCTGTACATAACTGCATAACTACATACTTATTGCACATTATTTGCACATAACAGTACTTTTAACTTTCTGCACTGCTGCATATATTTGCATATATTTGCTTAAATTGCACATACTGTTAATTACTGTATATACTGCACTGCTGTCCTTTGCACTTCTGATTGGATGCTAAACTGTGTTTCGTTACCTTGTATTCATACATGTGTAATGACAATAAAGTTGAATCTAATCTAATCTAATCTAAAAAGCTGAGATGGGCAGCTGTCCAGCGCGGGATTATTTGGCAGAAATTCCCCGGGCAGCCATAGTGGCTGTGCAAAAACAAGCTCTCTGCCGGGGAAGCTTCCAAATCCTCTTTTGCCGCGGAGCGCAACCCCAATATAAAACCCACGGCAACCTGTCTACCCAATTTGCATCCGTCAGTGAAGCCCTGAGTGCTGCTTTCAGTGATCTATGAAAATGCTCGCATAACCCATTGGCCTGTGGGTTGTACGCGGTTGTGCGATGAATTGCAACGCCCGCAGCCTGGGAGTTTGCAGATGGACGAGATGGACACAACACCAACACTTCAGTTTATTACCTCAGCCAAGGAGGTAATGCTTTTACTACTGAACCACTAATCCTATCATTGTGAATCCAATTGCTAGTCATATGTTTTCATGGTCAAGGAATCTGAAAACGTACACACAAACACTGTATGGGGGGGAACTGTGGTGCTTGGCGGAGGTCTGCGCTCTCCAAGTGCTTTTCTAGTTTGTGTTGGTGCCCTCTTGTTATTCCAGATAATGATCTTACAAAGAATTTGCCTTCATCCAACTTTTCCAGCCCCTGCAGGATCTTGTGGGCCTCTATGAGGTCTCCACGGAGACTTCGTTGCCTCAAAGTGTCAACACTCAAACATTTCAGGCATTCTTCATATGGCAGGGTCTTGATTTCTGGCACTAGCTTTGTGGCACATCGTTGGACTCTTTCGAGAATATCAATGTCCTTCTGATAGAATGTGCACCAGGCCTGGATGCAATATTCCAGGTGAGGCCTAACATACTGTATGCCTTGTAGATTATCATGAAGCACTTGGAGTCCATGTGTTTAAAAGTCCTTTTAATAAGTCTCAGGGTGCACATAGCTTTTTTTGGAGCCTGGATGCACTGGAGACTTGGTTTAACATCATGGCAGAATATGACACCTAGGTCCCTTTCATGACTAACTGATTCCATTTGCACACTTCAGTTTCATACTGGTTCTGCTTTCTCCTACCAAGATGCATGCACTTGCATTTAGTTTCAGTGAACAGCCATTTCTCTGACCAGGATTCTAGTGATGTCAAGTCAGCTTGTAATGGTAAAGAATCTTCTATATCGTCTACCATCCTAGATATCTTGGTATCATCAGTCAAATAATGTCAGTTGTATGGCTTATCGTGTGTTCTGTAACTATGTTTTACTCAAATTCTTATCTCTTAATCTATTGCGCAGTAGCCTGGTGGAGCACCCACAATTTTGCAGTGCTGTACAACTCTACAATGACAATAAAGCCTATTCTATTCTATTCTATTCTATTCTATTCTATTCTATTCTATAGCTTTGTTGTGGATGTAATCATTTCAGGTATATCATTTACATAAATAAGAAAGTGCATCGGTCCAACCATCGATCCCTGAGGAACAACACTCAGAACTTCAGTCCAACTTGAATCAGCTCCTCTAACAGAAACAAATTGCTTTCTGTTAGCTAAGAAATCTGCAATCCATCTTTGTACCTTCCCTCTTATAAGCTGCTAGCTTGCGTAAAAGCCTGCGGTGTGGAACCGAGTCAATAGCCTTTTTATAGTCAAGGTATATAACATCAACACAGTGTCCTTCATCCAGTGCTTGTGTTATATCCTCCAAGGTCTCCAAAAGGTTAGTCAGATAAGCTTTACCATTCATGAATCCATGCTGATCTTCTGTAATTAAACTGTTTGATTCCATGTGCTGCACAAGGGCATCTCGTACCAACGATTCCATGGTCTTACAAGCAACAAGGTGCCTTCACACCAAACGTGGACGGACAAATTTTTTGCGCAGCACACTATAACTCAATGTAAACACACGAATAGACATGAATTCTCTGTCTGGGTGAGATGCAGACAGGTGAAGCTGCCTTTATAACTTCTGCAGCAGTGTTCAACCTGCTGCTGAAATCCCCAAAATAATGCCATGCTTAGGTTTACATTATCCAGCCTAGTAGTAGCCTTTTGTGTCATCCATTGTTATCCCGTGGAGTGCGAACTGGGCTTCTCTGTGCAAAACCCACGCTGCCGGGTTGTGAAATGAGAAGTCTGGGAGCTTGACTGAACCAGTGGTGCTGGTGCTCTCCCTCCAGGCAGTCTCCGGGCCGGTGCTTGGATCGCTCTCGATGGCACATCTTGGGTCACCAGTGTGGCTCACTCTCCATGGCACGTCAGGGTCACCAGTGTGGAGTAAGGAATAGGCGAGGCAACGAGCAGAATGACACAAGGCTTTATTCTTTCTCCAACAACATAACAGCAAACAGTGCTACAGCGCCACAGTGCTACAGTGCAACAGCGCTACAGCGAAAAAGCCTCCAGGTCTCCGTGCATTCCCCATTTTTATATCTTTATGTAGAAGAGCTTGGAATAACGAGGCGATGTGACTTATAAACCAAAGTTTATTATCAGCTTCGCTCCTCTAACAAGTCTCATCTAGTGCAGCAGCAGAAGAAGTAAGAGGGTGAACACATTCGGCTCTACGTACTTATACTCACACATAACAAAAGACATGCATATCAAAGCTGACATCCCTCATTATCTTAATCCCCCTCTTTTGTCTTCGTACCCCTCCACCTGGCCCTGGGAGGTCAGGGCGACCTATCTGGTCTCCACCGCAGTGCCTCGGATGCTCTTTGATCTTCACTGGCGGTTGAGACCTTTTGTCCTGTTCTGAGGTGTGAAGTTGCTTTACTTATGTAATCACCAAACATTCTCACATGCTTATACATATGTAGGTCATGGGATATATGATTAATATAGACCACATTTATTCCCATGCAACCATTCACTCCTTAGGTATGACTGTGAGAGTGAATGGTTGTCTGTCTCTCTGTGTTGGCCCTATGATGGACTGGCAATCTGTCCAGGGTGTACCCTGCCTCTCGCCCAAAGATGCTGGGATAGGCCCCACCCCGCCCCACCCCCGCGACCCAAAAAGGATTAAGTGGAAGAAGATGGATGGATGGATATTCCCATGCAAGGAGACCAGGAACTTCCGACCATCATACATTGTTGCTTAACAAAAGATTGTGTGGCACATTAACATATTGTAACGTCGGGGCCGTGTAAAGGGGGGCAGGGATTTCCCAGCATGCTTTGCCAGCAGAGAACGTTACTTTGTGTGTGTTTAATGTGATTACTGAGTTATTATACTGCTGTGTCATTACAACTGCATTATAATGACCCAGCAGTGTTTATAGGCAGGATTAGGGCAAGATGTATCGTGTGTGTAACCATGATTGAAATGGGGGTCTGGGAGGATGACCTCCCCTCCTGTCTGTGCTCAGTGGTGTGTTTGAATAAAGCCTGTTCGTCGCAACCATCTGCTCCTCTTCTTTGCGTGAACTTCGCCTAAGTCACAATATCATAACGTTGGCGCCGCCTTCACACCTTTTCTTCTCTGAGCGGCCACAGCGGCTCTTACTCTCCCCGGGGGGCGCATAGTCCTTACTGTCCCGTCTGACACCCCCTGGTGACGCCTCCTCTTTTGGTCCATTGTTCCCTGGGCGGAGAAGTCCAACACCCTGCCCCCACAAGTTAACATGCAAGAGTCTGAGTTTGTAGTCTTTCAGTTTACTTCAACACAAGACAATCTACAACGTTATGAGGAAAATTAATCTTTTAAATTGACAAACATGAGTGACTCGTGGCAAAACTGGATCGGAGTCGAAAAATGGTTGATCTCTTGCCATTCACTCCTATGGGGATTTTTTTTTTCGATCCCATATGCGGAAGTAGAGGGGGCGTGACTTCGGCTCTCCGTGGCCTTTCCTGGTGGGGTTTCTATCTTGCTCGTATATCGTCTTTGGCTACAATAGCAATCTCCTGTGCGCCAGTGTCCGAGTTCATTCACCCGCTGAACCCGCAGACATGAGTCGAACCGAGAAGGTGCAGCTGCATACCCCAGATCTGGAGGAACTGCAAGGGGGTAAGACGTCATCTTCAATGCTGATCTTTACTGTATTGTCAGGAAATGTGCTGCTGACGACATGGTTACTTGTTGGTTGGATGTAGTGTTACAGACGGGACTTGAGGCAAACTTCGCTGAAGTTCAGGTGGCTGTTGTGGAGTGTCCGGATCTCTCCAGGGAGCCCTTCCACTTTCCCGTCCGAGGTAAGAGTGTGTCCCGGGGGTCGGCAACCTGGACTACACAGACAGCCACTATGAGTGATTTTTGGATTAAAAAATCTGCATGGCGCCACAAAAATATATGAATTACAGCTACAATGTGGCCTGACAACATCAGGATTAAGAGGTGGTGGGGGGGGGGGTTTGTTAGAAATATGCAGTTTTTTATTTAAAATTGCAAATTAAATTTGTCACCGTTTTCTTACAAAACTGCTGCTTTTTCTGGTGAATTTTTGGTTAATTGCAAAAAGTTTGTGGCCTTTTTTTCTTGCAAAGTTATGTAGGTGTTTTACTCAGCCTGTGGGCCTCAGGCCTCAGGGTATTTCACACCTTAGACAGAGACAATGAATGCACATGGGAGGACAGTGGGAGTGGGGGTTGAATGAAGCGAGGTGTAGATGTCCTGCTGTTATTAGGAAGTTTCTGGAATCTTGTGAAGCGTAACTTGATGTAGAGAGAAGGATGTTTAGTTTGTGCAGTCAGTCTGTTCTTGGCTCGTGATGTGACGAGTCATTCTGTCTGTGCTTGAGATGTGAGAGTGTGTAATAAATCATCTGCAACAAATCTGCCTCTTCATTTACACGCTCCTCACAGGTGACCCAAGACGTGTTATGGAACACGAGACAAGATCCCCGGAGCCGACCTCGACTGGAACCTCCAGCCACGCATGGGAGGTTTCAGTCAATCTACCGGATTTCTGGCAGGACAACCCGCGCTGTTGGTTCCACGTCATCGAGGCTCAGTTCGCCATCTGGGGAGTAACGGCAGATGACACCAAATTCTACCATGTGGTCGCAGCGCTCGACGGCCGCACAGCTCGGCACGTAGGGAGCCTGCTCGATCAGCCACCAACCGGCAACAGATACGAGGCGCTCAAGGCTGCGCTCACCCAACGCTACACGCTCTCGGACAGTGAGAGAGCAGAGAGGCTCCTGACGCGGACCGAGTTGGGAGATGGTTCGGCCGTAGACCTCATGGAGAAGATGCTGGCGTTAAGGGGCACAGACGACGAGCACTTTCTGTTTGCCCACCTCTTCCTCCGGACCCTTCCGACAGCGGCGAGAGCGGCCCTGGCCAATTCACCGTTGCTGGCCATGCGGGACTACCGTGCGCTAGCCTGGGAGGCAGACCGGATCATCAACGCCACCAGGACGATCACAGTCAACACGGCAGCGGCGGAACCCGGCGAGACGACCAGAGGAGGCGAGGAGCCACCGACGGCAGCAGCAGCGGGGGCCAAGGAGCGCGAGGGAGAAACGCTCTGCTTCTACCACCGCCGCTTCGGAGAGAAGGCACGCAGATGTGTGCCACCGTGCCAATTCAAGCGCTCGGGAAACGCCAAGACCAGGGGTCGGTAGCAGCTGCGACCCTCGGGGAGGAGAACAAGCTGCTCTACCTGACGGACGCACGCTCGGGGAGGCGTTTCCTCATGGACA
This sequence comes from Pholidichthys leucotaenia, assembly GCA_020510985.1. NCBI lineage: Eukaryota > Metazoa > Chordata > Actinopteri > Cichliformes > Pholidichthyidae > Pholidichthys > Pholidichthys leucotaenia. Next base: position 15,802,923 of record CM035844.1, read on the forward strand.
CCGGAGCCCAGAAGAGCTTCATCCGGCCGACCTACGCCGACCGGCTGGCAGGATCTAGCAACCACGGAGGTGGTAAAACCCAGTTGCAGCAGATATGGGAGGAGGCTGAAGCCGAAACAGCGTGTGGACTGATGTGCTATTGTTCTATCTAAGTTGCTGGGTGGGGGGCAGTGTGGGCCTCAGGCCTCAGGGTATTTCACACCTTAGACAGAGACAATGAATGCACATGGGAGAACAGTGGGAGTGGGGGTTGAATGAAGCGAGGTGTAGATGTCCTGTTGTTATTAGGAAGTTTCTGGAATCTTGTGAAGTGTAACTTGATGTAGAGAGAAGGATGTTTAGTTTGTGCACTCAGTCTGTTCTTGGCTCGTGATTTGACGAGTCATTCTGTCTATGCTTGAGATGTGAGAGTGTGTAATAAATCGTCTGCAACAAATCTGCCTCTTCATTTACACGCTCCACAAAACTGTTTTTTTCTTCAAAATTGGTTATATTTTCGGCATAAATGTAATGTTATGTTTTACTTTTTTCCCTAAATTTGACATATTTTTCTTTGCAAATTTCAAACCTTTATGAGTAAAACTGAAGACTTTTTCTGTGTAAATTTATAACATTTTTCCTAATAAAGTTGTAAGCTTTTATTTCATAAATTTTGACATAATCATCTGCTTTTCTCATAAGATTGTTTTAACTGATTGTTACTCTTTTCAGGTAAAAATGCAACACTTTTCATACAAATTTGTAACATTTTTCTAATAAAATTGAAGCTTTTCCTGGTAAATTTGTGACTTTTTTTCTTGCCAATTTGAGTTTTTTTCCCCTGATAAAATTGCAACATTTTCCCAAAATGTTGAGTGTTTTTGGCATAAATTTTCACTTATATTCATAAATTTATTCTGTTTTTCTCTGTAAATATATTATCTTTCATGGGTCAAACTGCAGCATTTCTTACATTCTTCTCTTAAAACTCAAACTTTTTCCAGAAGTTTGTGACCTTTTCTTGAAAATCTGTATTTTCCTCAGAAAAATGCAGCATTTTTTCCTAAATTTGTGAGCCTTTTTTGCGTATAATTTCAGATTTTCTGCTTTTTAGGATATTTTTCTCATGACTGTGTAAATTTGTTACTTCTATTCTTGGAAAGTTTTATTCTCAAGGCCTCAGGGAGTCACTGTCTCCTGGCAAAAGAGCTACTTGTGGCCCCAGAGCCGCAGGTTGCTGACCCCTGGTCTATCCAGTATTTCCTCCGGTATGCTGCATGATCAGCAGAGAGACAGCAGTCAAAACTGAATGGCAGTGGCTATAGATACGGAACTGTACCCATAGAATTCTTGCTATAGATATGGCTTGAATCTGATTGGCCAGTACATTTTATGACTGCCGTATCTTAAAGGCAGCAGGCTACAGACAGAAATCTGAGCCATTGTTTGATTTTTTTTTTTCATAATATCTACGAGGGGGGCTGAAAAGTTCATAGTGGTCAAATTTGACCAAGTGTGTGGACCGAAGGGGAGACTATGTTGAAAAATAAACCTCATTTGGTCAGACTGACCACTATGAACTTTTCAGCCCCCTCATAGATTTCCCATATTTTATTGTGGCTTTTTTTTTTTTTTTTTTTTTTTTTTTTGAATGCAAAAGATGCAATAGACTTACACAATGGTCCTCTCCGGCATACAACTAGGAACATACCGCTCGCTATGGAGGGTGAGAATATGTATGGGCACATAATCATACCATGTAGGATAACTAAATAGACGGTTATGCTGTTTCATCCCACCTAGCAACAATGCTCTGCACTGTGTGTGTTTATATATTTACATATTTATTCCATCTAGCTACAATGCTCTGCACTGGGTGTGTTTATATTTATATATCTATATATTTATTCCATCTAGCTACAATGCTCCGCACTGTGTTTTTATATATCTACATATTATTCCACCTAGCTGCAATGCTCCATACTGTGGGTGTTTATATATTTACATATTTATTCCATCTAGCTACAATGCTCTGCACTGTGTGTTCATATATTTATTCCATCCAGCTACAATGCTCTGCACTGTGTGTCTGTGTGTGTGTGTGTATATATATATTTTATAGTAATATGTACGTATGTATATTAGCTGCTCTTGCTTGCTTGTTTTTTTTCTTGCCTTCTGATTGTTGCTCTGAGTGTTGCTATCCCTGTGCTGTTGCAATCCTGGAATTTCCCCGTTGTGGGACTAATAAAGGCTTATCTTATCTTATCTTATCTTACAAAAAAACTTTCATTGCCTCAAGGTGCGTTTACACCAAACGCGAACAGGCAAATTTTTCGCATGGCACAGTTACATTATAACTCAGTGTAAACACGCCAACAGACATGAATAGTGAGATGCAGACTAGGTGAAGTTGTCTTTAAAACTTCTACACCTGTGTTCAAGCTGCTGTGGAAATTCCCAAAATTAATGTCATGCTTATGTTTACATTATTCGACCGGGGGCTCACCTGAAATTGCTGTCTCAAGCCTCTAACACTTCACAGATGATCAGAGTTTACGTGTTAGCTTGCTAGGACGTCCGTGGCCAGAAACTGTGGGTAAATAACTCCAAAAACCCGATTCAGCTGAAGAGTTCCCGGTCCTCCTGTCTCCCGGTGAGTGCGTTTCATTTTCTAACTAGTTTACTCTGCAATGGTGGGCTGCACGGTGGCGCAGTGGTTTAGCACTGTGGCAGCACAGTTTTACCCTCGGCCGGGGGATCGCGGGGATCATGAGATCGTGGGTTCGATCCCAGCCCCCGACCAACAGTGAGCTGTGTGGAGTTTGCATGTTCTCCCCGTGTTGCGTGGGTTTACTCCGGGATTTCTCCGGTTTCCTCCCGCATACCAAAAACATGTAGGTTTAGGGCGCTCGCGCACGCAGCGACCGGCGGCCGGTGGCTTGTCACCAGACTGCAAACCAAATCTACCTACGGGTACAAATAAGTAACAAAAAAAAAATTTTTACTCCGTCCGCTAGCGGAGCTAGCTAGCTAACACACGACGACAAAAATTTGTGCGTACTCGCGTCTTCCCATTCACTTTGTATGGATTTGTGTCGCTCGTCCAAGTTCGGTGTTAACACACCTTTTGAATTGCTTGGAAAGAGCTTTTACATCTTCAACCTACTTAAATATGCACAGATCTATGAATATTTTAATTAGCTCCACCCATACTCCCGACCACCAGTATCTGGAAGAAGATGAGGACATTGTACAAGGATCCCGGAAGGTGATCTAACTTGAGGAAGTAAAAGTCGTAACAAGGTTTCCATAGGTGAACCTGCGGAAGGATCATTCTTTTTTTTTTTCAGTAGGTAAAGAAATACTTTGTTCAACACCAAAGGAAGTTCAGTAGTTGCACACAACATCTTTTTGTAATTGTCTTACATTTTGGAAATATTTAGTATTAGCATGTTAAAAGAAGAGACAGATACCCATCTTTACAAGCACACTTCATTTTGGTTGTATTTCTGTACAGGTATCACAGGAAACTGCTTAAAATGACTTAGAAGTTGCTTAACAGAAAGCCATGTTCACATTTTATTTCTGACAGAACACACACATTAGCAAAGCTCTTTTCTTGGGTTTATGAGACTACAAATTTGTAATAAACTAAAAGTGCTTTCAAGTCAAATTAAGTGTAATTTCCCTTTAGCTTATTCACATGTTTAGCTCATCCTTAAGGTTTACAGGGGGCTGCTGATATTCAGGTACTATGGGACCATCAGTTACACTTAAAACATCACACAGCAGGATCACAGAGGCCCCAGTGAGCACTCCAGAAAATATCTACAGAACGTCTTTACTGAGAGCTCAGAACTTGCTTACTGTGCCAGATGTTTCCATGCCACCATTATACAGTTACAATCAAAATGATTCAACCCCTACTGCAAATTAGGTCTATTGGCAAAATGTACAAACTAGCAGCTGCTTGCAATAAACAAATCAAACAAGAACAATTGAAATAGCTCAACACAACTATTACAAGTGGTTTCTACAAATTCAACATAAAATTCCACTTTCAACGACCACTACAGTCTCAAAACCATTCAACACTTCATGACAAGCATCTGTAGTACTTAGTAGAGCACCCTTTTGCTGTTATGACCTGCTGCAAATGTGATGCGTAGCAAGACGCCAGCTTCTGGCAGCGTTCTGGAGGAATCTTAGTCTATTCCTTATGGGAAAAGTCCTCCAGTTCACCAATATTTGGGTTTGCATTTTTTTTTTTTTTTTTTTTGTTACTTATTTGTACCCGTAGGTAGATTCGGTTTGCAGTCTGGTGACAAGCCACCGGCTGCTGGTCGCTGCGTGCGCGAGCGCCCTAAACCTACATGTTTTTGGTATGCGGGAGGAAACCGGAGAAATCCCGGAGTAAACTAACTAACTACTAACTAACTAACCTGCACTTATATAGCGCTTTTCATAAACCCGCGCAACACGGGGAGAACATGCAAACTCCACACAGCTCACTGTTGGTCGGGGGCTGGAATCGAACCCACGATCCCCACGATCCCCCGGCCGAGGGTAAAACTGTGCTGCCACAGTGCTAAACCACTGCGCCACCGTGCAGCCCTTGCATGCTGAAACCGCCATTTTCAAATCCTACCAGAGATTTTCAATGAGGTTCAAGTCAGGTGGCTGTAATCGCCACTCTAGTATCTTCCAGGACTTCTTCTGAAACCAAGTCTTGGTGGACTTTGAGGTGTACCTGGGATCATTGTCCTGTTGAAAGGTCTAATGATGCCCAAACTTCAGCTTCCTCACAGATGGCATGACATTTTCTCCCAGGATTTCCTGATACTTGATTAAATCCATCTTCCCTGTCCCCAAGAAGCCACGGATCACTGGACTTAACGACTACAGACCTGTAGTGCTCACCTCTGTAGTCATGAAGTCCTTTGAGCGCCTGGTCCTGCCCCATCTCAAGACCATCACCACTCCCCTCCTGGACCCGCTGCAGTTCGCCTACAGAGCCAACAGGTCTGTGGACGACGCAGTCAACCTGGCCCTCCACTCCATCCTGAAGCACCTGGACTCCCCGGGAACCTACGTCAGGATCCTGTTTGTGGACTTCAGCTCTGCATTCAATACCATCCGCCCCGCTCTGCTCCAGGACAAGTTGTCCCTGCTCAACGTGCCTGACTCCCTCTGCAGGTGGATCACCGACTTCCTGACGGACCGGAGGCAGCATGTGCGGCTGGGAAAGACTGTCTCAGACTCTGTTAGCATCAGCACCGGATCACCCCAGGGCTGTGTACTTTCCCCGCTGCTCTTCTCCCTGTACACCAACTCCTGCACCTCCAGCCACCAGTCTGTCAAGCTGATCAAGTTTGCGGACGACACCACCCTCATCGGGCTCATCTCCAACGGCGACGAGTCCATCTACAGGAGAGAGGTGGCCCGGCTGGCGTCCTGGTGCAGCCACAACAACCTGCAGCTGAACGCTCTGAAGACAGTGGAGATGATCGTGGACTCCAGAAAAGTCACAGCCCCTCTGCCCCCCTTACCCTCACAGACTCTCCCATCACCACTGCGGATTCCTTCCGCTTCCTAGGCACCACCATCACCCGGGACCTCAAGTGGGAGCCGACCATCAGCTCCCTCATCAAAAAGGCCCAGCAGAGGATGTTCTTCCTGCGGCAGCTGAGGAAGCTCAAGCTACCCACCAAGATGTTGGTGCAGTTCTACATGGCCATCATCGAGTCCATCCTCACCACCTCCATCACTGTGTGGTACGCAGGAGCCACCGCCAGGGACAGACTAAGACTGCAGCGCGTTGTGCGCGCTGCTGAGAAGGTGATCGGCTGCAAGCTCCCATCCCTCCAGGACCTGTACATCTCCAGGACCCGGAGGCGTGCAGGTCGGATCATAGCCGACCCTTCACACCCTGGACACGCACTGTTTGCCCCCCTCCCCTCAGGCGGAAGACTTCAGTCCATTCAGACTAAAACCTCCCGCTACATGAACAGCTTCTTCCCCTCTGCCATCAGACTGCTGAACACTAAGTGACTTATTAAACTCTCGTGCACTACGTACAGCAGCTCAACCGGACTCATGACAATTATCACTGTTTTCTTTTTGCACTACCGACTGCACTATGTGGAACTCCACAATATCTGCTGCTTGTTAATATATTTAAAAATTGCATAGATTAGTATTACTTATTCATATTCTACCTTTCATTGCATGCATAGTTTTTTATCTTTAGTGCTACTCCATGTTTAATGTTGCAGCATTGCACCGAGACAAATTCCTAGTTTGTGTACTACATGAACAATGGCAATAAATCTCTTTCTGATTCTGATTGTGATTCCCTCTACACGCTGCAGGTTTCCAGTGACAGAGGAAGTGAAGCAGCCTCAGAGCATCACTGAACCACCGCCACGCTTCACTGTAGGCAGGGTGTTCTTTTCAGCGTATGCTTCATTCTTCCTCCTCCAGATATACCACTGATCCATTGGCCCGAAAAGTTCCAGTTTTGTTTCATCGCTCCACAGAACAGAATCCCAAAACCTCTTTGGCTTATTTATATAGTTTTGAGCAAACTGGAGCAGACTTTTCTTGTGATTTTGGGTCAGTAGGGGTGTACGTCTTGGAGTCTGGGCATGGAGCCCTTCAGTGTTTAGCATGCGCCTTACTGTGGAAACTGAAACCTTAGTGCCTGCTGCCACCAAGTCTTGCTGCAGGTCTTCTGTAGCCAGTCGAGGGTTTCTGACCACCTGTCTCCTCAGGACTCTGGTGGCAGCTGTTGATGGCTTCCTCTTTCTGCCATGTCCAGGTAGTGTAGCCACTGTTCCTTTAACTTTAAACTTGTGAACTATGCTTCCAACTGGATCTCTAGGAACACTGTGCCGTTGCTATCTTTTTGTATCTTTTTTTGTTTGTGCAAGGCAATGGTCTCTTCTCTGAACTTTTTGGACAATTCTCTTCACTTAGCCATATTTCTGACATGCAATCAAACGTCACCATCAACAGTCCAGGTATTTGAGGTGTTCTGTAGAGGAGCTGAAATAACGAGGCGATTTTGTATTAAAAACAGGGTTTTTAATGAATAGCTCTTCTATCGAGTCTCATCAGGTGTAGAGCTTGGCAGAAGGCAAGAGAGTGATCTCTGCTCCGCTCGCTGGTTAAATACAAGCACACATAGAGCCACTCATTGAAAAAGCTGACATCAGAGCCACACATTGAAAAAGCTGACATCCCCCTGTTATCTTAACCCCCATTGTTCTGCTATCCCCTCTCCTTGTCTTGGGAGGTGATGGGAACTCCTCCTCTCGCCTTAGGGGGTAAAGGTGTCAAGTCTGCGTCTTGGGAGGTCCATTGTCTTTAACCCGGCGGGGGAGATCCTTTGTCCTTTCTAGGTGTGAAGTTCCTTACATATGCTGTCACAAAACATTTCCACTTGTTCTAACATATGTAGATATGGGATATAAGAGTCATATATACCACAGGCCCCCCAAACACTAGGAAAGGACACAGAAAGAATCACAGTCTAAGATAATAACTATGAAATACTACGTGTTACAACTGTTGCCACAGGAGAAGTTTTCTAGCAGCCATGCTCCTAAGAAAGTTCAGTGGTAAACATAACAGCATAGTGAAATCATAAGTAGCCTTAAACTGTTGTAGCACAATTAGTGAATAATTGTGGGGTGGTTGGTATCAGTCCCTGTGCTGTCTGGGCTTTATTCTTCTCCCAAAACTGCTGTAGGTTGGCTTAGGTGTCCCGCTGGGACCTTCTCGTGGTGAATCTGCATTGTGGGAAGGAAAGAGATTATTTGTTCCCTGCCTGGGGGCTGAGACTTTTCCTCTGGGGGGTCTACCACGCCGAGGTGCTCGTGCCAACTGTGCAGGTTCGTCTCTCAGCAAGAAGGCAGGTTTGAGTCTGTCAACACTGACCACTTCCTTTCTGTCCCCATAATCAAGCACAAAGTGTTTGTCACCATTTTCCAGCACTCTGAATGGGCCATCGTAAACTGGGCGTAACGTTGGTTTAATAGCTTCATGCTTAACAAAAACGAACTCAGCGTTTTTTAAAGTTTGAGGAACAAAAACTCGTGGAAAAGAGTGATGAGCTGGACCGTGGAGGGAATCCGGTCCACTGCTGCCTAAAAACCTTGGGACTGGAAGGTGTCCTGGTTCTGGGTTCTCTGGTAAAAATTCTCCTGGGAGTCTGATAGGCTGGGCAAAAACTAATTCTGCAGGAGAAGCGTGTAAATCCTCTTTAGGTGCTGCACGCAACCCCAATAAAACCCAGGGAAGTTTATTAACCCAATTTGTGTCCGTTAGTGAGGCCCTGAGGGCAGCCTTTAAGGACCTGTGAAAACGCTCGCATAACCCATTAGCCTGAGGGTGATAAGCGGTGGTGCGATGAATTGTTGCCCCTAAACTGTTAGACATGGCTGACCAGAGCTCTGAGATAAACTGAGGCCCTCTGTCTGACGTGATGTCTGATGGAACGCCGAAACGTGCCACCCAGTTTGCTAGAAAAACGCGAGCGACTTCCTCCGCTGTGGTTGACGCTAGAGGGACTGCCTCTGGCCAGCGCGTGGTGCGGTCTATCATTGTTAACAGGTGTGTGAAACCTTGGGAGGAAGGTAGCGGCCCCACGAGGTCGACGTGAATGTGGTCGAATCTTCTTGCAGGAATTGGAAAAGGCTCCAGAGGGGCTTTTGTGTGTCTGTGTATTTTGGCGCGTTGACAAGGAATGCAAGTTTTTGCCCATTCTTTTACGTTTTTGCGCAGGCCTGGCCACACAAACTTTTCAGCAACCATTTTGACCGGGGCGCGCACACCTGGGTGTGCGAGGGAGTGAATTGCGTCGAAAATACGGCGGCGCCAAGCAGCTGGTACTAACGGGCGAGGTCGGCCGGTTGAAACGTTGCATATTAGGGGAGGCACACCGTCGCGCAACTCTTTTTTCTCCAGCCTTAACCCTGTTGGTCCGGACAGGAGCGCGCGCACGTCTGCATCACTGCTTTGTTCTTCCGCCATGGCTGCATAATCTATCCCATCCTGGATAGGTGCTGCGTATGTGTGTGCGGTAGTGAAGAGTTCCGCTGCTGAGGCGGTGTAATCTGTCTCCTCGTGCTCTGGCGGTGTCACAGCGCCAGAGAGACAGTCAGCTACTACGTTAAGATCCTGGATCCTGGACTACCTCACGAACCGGCCTCAGTTTGTGAGAACCCGGGACTGTGTTTCCGACACGATCATCAGTAGCACGGGGGCCCCCCAGGGAACGGTGCTGGCTCCCTTCCTGTTCACTCTTTATACTGCGGACTTCTCACACAACACAACACATTGCCATCTACAGAAGTTCTCTGATGACTCTGCGATCGTTGGTCTCATCTCCAGCGGAGATGAAGCTGAGTACAGAGGGCTTATCCAGGACTTTGTGGACTGGTGCCATCGGAACTGCCTCCAGATCAACGCGAGGAAAACTAAGGAGCTGGTGGTGGACTGCCGCAGGCATGGGCAGCCCCTCACAGCACCAGTAAATATACAGGGAACAGACATCGAGATGGTGACATCCTACAAGTACCTGGGTATTCATCTGAACAATAAACTAGACTGGTCACACAATACTGACGCACTCTACAAGAAGGGACAGCGCAGGCTGTTCCTGCTGAGGAGACTCAGGTCTTTTTGGTGTACAAGGGGCGCTGCTGAAGTCATTCTATGACACGGTGGTGGCATCAGCCATCACTTTTGGAGTGGTCTGCTGGGGCAGTGGCATTACTGCAGCCGATAGGAAGAGACTGAACAAACTGATTAAGAAAGCTAGCTCTGTCCTGGGGCAACGCCTTGATCCGATGGAGGAGATAGGAGAGAGAAGGGCGGTGGCTAAACTGTCATCTCTGCTGGAGTCCGAGTTCCACCCTATGCAGGACATACTGGATGCACTGAGGAGCTCATTTAGCAGCAGACTACATCATCCCAGGTGCACAACCGAGAGGTTTCGTAGGTCCTTCCTACCAACGGCTGTCAGACTGTACAACCTAAGCAGGGCTGCTCACAGAGATAGCAAAAAGACGTAACAAACTAATAGTTTTTTTTTGAATGCAAAAGATGCAATAGACTTAGACAATGGTCCTCTCCGACATACAACTAGGAACATACCGGTCGCTATGGAGGGTGAGAATATGTATGGGCACATAATCATACCATGTAGGATAACTAAATAGACGGTTATGCTGTTTCATCCCACCTAGCAACAATGCTCTGCACTGTGTGTGTTTATATATTTACATATTTATTCCATCTAGCTACAATGCTCTGCACTGGGTGTGTTTATATTTATATATCTATATATTTATTCCATCTAGCTACAATGCTCCGCACTGTGTTTTTATATATCTACATATTATTCCATCTAGCTACATTGCTCCGCACTGTGTGTGTTTATATACTTGCATATTTATTCCACCTAGCTGCAATGCTCCGTACTGTGGGTGTTTATATATTTACATATTTATTCCATCTAGCTACAATGCTCTGCACTGTGTGTTCATATATTCATATATTTATTCCATCCAGCTACAATGCTCTGCACTGTGTGTCTGTGTGTGTGTGTGTATATATATATTTTATAGTAATATGTACATATGTATATTAGCTGCTCTTGCTTGCTTGTTTTTTTTTTTCTTGCCTTCTGATTGTTGCTCTGAGTGTTGCTATCCCTGTGCTGTTGCAATCCTGGAATTTCCCCGTTGTGGGACTAATAAAGGCTTATCTTATCTTATCTTATCTTAAGTTTGCCTGCTACGTGTCGAATGTCTGTGGTGAACTCTGAAATCGCAGCTAGCTGTCTTTGTTGTCTGCCTGACCATGTTTCTGAAATTTTAGCCATAGCAAAAGTGAGCGGCTTATGGTCCACAAAAGCCGTGAAACTCCGCCCTTCTAACCAAAACTGGAAGTGGCGGATGGACAAATGAAGCGCCAGCAGCTCTCTGTCAAAAGTGCTGTATTTGCGTTCAGTTGGGTTTAGCGATTTGCTAAAGAATGCTAAAGGTTGCCAGACCCCACTGACAAGTTGTTCTACAACTGCCCCTATAGCCAGGTCTGAAGCATCTGTGGTTAGAGCAATGCGGGCTGAGGGATCTGGGTGGACTAACATTGTGGCGTTAGCTAGGGCGCTTTTTACTTCCGCGAAAGCGCGTTCGCGCTCCGGGGTCCATTCGACCGCGTTGGAAGCTTTCTTTTTTCTGAGCGCGTCATATAGGGGTTGCATGAGCTGAGCTGCATGGGGGAGGAAACGGTTGTAAAAATTAACCATCCCCAAAAATTCCTGTAGCGATTTAACCGTTTGGGGCCGTGGAAAACCTTCTATCGCACGAACTTTGTCTGGAAGCGGAAATGCACCTTTTGGGGAGACTCTATGTCCCAAAAAATCAATTTGTGATACGCCGAATTTGCATTTGGCTGGATTGATTATTAGTCCAAGCTCTTCCATCTTCTGAAAAACAGTAGTGAGGTGCTGCTCGTGTTCTTCCTCGGATGAGCTGGCTACCAGCATGTCATCGAGGTAGACGAAGACAAAAGGAAGGTCGCGTAGGACAGCGTCCATCATCCGTTGAAAAGTTTGAGCAGCGCCTTTGAGACCGAATGGCATTCTTAGGAATTCAAAAAGGCCGAAAGGGGTTATTACCGCTGTTTTAGGAATATCTTCAGCTCGGACTGGGACTTGGTGATAACCGCGGACTAAGTCTATTTTTGAAAAAATGCGCGCACCCGCTAAATGCAGTGAAAAGTCCTGAATGTGAGGAATGGGGTAGCGGTCATGCGCTGTAGCGTTGTTTAGCCTGCGGTAATCTCCGCACGGTCTCCAAGAACCGTCAGATTTCGGAACCATGTGAAGTGGTGAAGCCCAGGGGCTCTTCGAGCGTCTAACAATGCCCAATTTTTCGAGAGCTGCAAATTCATCCTTTGCTATGTTGAGCTTGGCCGCGTCTAAGCGGCGAGCTTTGGCAAAAACAGGAGGTCCTGTTGTCGGAATGAAGTGTTTAACCCCGTGTTTGGCTACAGTGGCTGAGAATTTGGGGGTTGTGAGTGCTGGAAATTGGGTGAGGAGTTGTTCAAACTTACCTCCCGCTGTGGTGACGTTGGCCTGCACAGGTGGTGGGGAAACTCGAGCTGAACATGGAATAGAAGCAAAAGATAGTGCATTAACCAGGCGCCTATTTGCAAGATCCACTAATAACCCATGTGCACACAGAAAATCTGCGCCTAACAAGTTAAAGCTCACCGCTGCTACAACAAATGTCCATCTGTAGCTGCGGCCGTGGATGAGGAGGTGCAGGCTCTTTTCCCCGAACGTGTCGATGTCAGAGCCGTTGGCTGCCACTGCTCCGTTGCCCCGGGTGCCCATGGTTTGATCTGCGTGAGAGGGCATGACGAAACTCAGCTGAGCTCCCGTGTCGATGAGGAACTGCTTGCCTGTGTATCCATCCGTCACGTATAACAGCTTATTCTTCTCGCCGAGAACCGCTGCTGTTAATGGCCCTCGGCTTTGGCGTTTCCACGACATCGTAAACTTGCAGGGGGGAACGCATTTGCGGGCTTTCTCTGCGAAGCGGTGGTGATAATAGCAGACGTCGTTCTGCTCGTTGCGCTTGGGCCGCGCCGCTGTCACCGTGGGTTGAGTCTCTCCAAGGCTCGGGGTGTCAGTTTTCAGATCTGCGGATGCCGCTGTGGGTGTCCGTTCTCTGCAGGTGTTGACGAGCCGGTAAGCCTCGTTGGCCAGTGTGCGGAAATCCTGATGATTATTGCACTTCATACTGGCGAGTGTCCCTCTCAAATGCGGTGGTAGCGTGCTGAGGAAAATGAATTGGAAAAGGAAATTATCATTATCCTCCTCCTTGAGTTGTAGCAAATCCTCCATGAGGGTCCTCGGATTGCTCCCTCTGTGGCCGTAGACCGCCAGGATCCTCTCGGCTCTTTCCTCCGCTGACGGGACATAATTCGCCACGATGGTCGCCTTGAGTGTCTCATATTTGTCCCGGGCTGGTGGTCACCGGACCAAGCTCCGCACACACTTCGAAGTGGCGGAGTCGAGTTTGGAGACGATATGGTAAAACTTAATATCGTCTGCTGTGATGCCCGCCAGTACAAACTGGGCTTCAGCTTGCTGAAACCAAGAGGCGGGGTCTTCTCGCCAGAAGTCTGGCAGGTTGACAGCAACGGCGTTCGTGCACACCATCACTGTTGTGCCCGCCGGGTGAGAGTGCCTTGCCTCGGCACTCACGGCGGTGCTGGAGCTCGGTTGAGCTCTCTCAGTGCCCTCTGCCGTGGGGAAAAGCTGTCTGCTTGTTCCCTCGTCTGCGTCGTCGCTGGCGTATGCCCGAGTCACCATGGATGAGCAGCTTGAAGAACGCCTGCGGTCCATATTCTCGCGTCAAGGTCACCAGTGTAGAGGAGCTGAAATAATGAGGCGATTTTGTATTAAAAACAGGGTTTTTAATGAATAGCTCTTCTATCGAGTCTCATCAGGTGTAGAGCTTGGCAGAAGGCAAGAGAGTGATCTCTGCTCCGCTCGCTGGTTAAATACAAGCACACATAGAGCCACTCATTGAAAAAGCTGACATCAGAGCCACACATTGAAAAAGCTGACATCCCCCTGTTATCTTAACCCCCATTGTTCTGCTATCCCCTCTCCTTGTCTTGGGAGGTGATGGGAACTCCTCCTCTCGCCTTAGGGGGTAAAGGTGTCAAGTCTGTCTCGCTGCCGCGTCTTGGGAGGTCCATTGTCTTTAACCCGGCGGGGGAGATCCTTTGTCCTTTCTAGGTGTGAAGTTCCTTACATATGCTGTCACAAAACATTTCCACTTGTTCTAACATATGTAGATATGGGATATAAGAGTCATATATACCACATGTTCTATCTTAAGCACACCTGGTGAAACCAATGAAGCCCTTGATTGATTGCATCAGATGTGCTTGAGACCACAGCTGATTTGCAAATGTGTGCTCTTATGAGGAATTCTTTTCACAGGGTTAAATAATTTTAAGACTGCAGCAGTCACCGAAAGTAGGATTTAGTGTGGAACTTTGATAAAATCCTTGTAATATTAGTTTTAGTTAACTATTCAAACCGCTCCTGTGTAACCCGTTTACTGCAAACAACTGACTTTTTTATATTTTGCCAATACACCCAAAATGCAGTGAGGGTTGAATAATTTTGACTGCAACTGTAGTACAAACACCTCCTCCAACCAGCTGCTTACACCCATTTACTTCATGACTGACACAAGACGTGTCTAGCACGATCTCAGTATCACCAGAGTAATCAGTAGAATGAGCTTTTGCTAACTGAATGTTATAATACCATAATGTCAATAAAGAGTAGTCTGCAGGGAGCTACAGTAACAAATCAATAAGCAACAAATGAAACTTAGCTTATCTATGTTAGCTGACTGACTTCTAAGTTGTCAGTCCAAGACTAGCTAGTGAATACTTGAGCTATGTCCTCAACAGGTTAAGGGGAAATACATCAGAGGCGGAGGGGATTTAAGCTTTAACAACAAAACTTAAACTCACTGAACACCAGATTAAAAGCAGAGGAGGCAAAAACAGGAGCAAGAGTTTTATACAAAAGAAACTTTCTGCTGAAGGTTGTTCCTTCCTCCACCCACTCCTCCCTCCCTCCATGTCTCTTCATGCGTTCCCATCAAACCTTGCAGATGCGGGTCTCCGTCACAAACTTGTTCTCAAAGTGATAAATGGTGAAACATTCATCTGCAGAATGCTTCTGGATGCCTCCACCTGGCAGGCTGGCCCGACGCTCCATTCTGTACGTTTCCTTTCCATCACACAGCTGGTGGATGTAAAAGCCCAGAGGCTTGACATCCTCGATGCGCTCGGTCACCACCAGGTCCTTGTGGACCAGGTAAGTCCGGTAAGAGTCAGACATCAGCTGTGAGAAGAGGTCGATGAGGTCCTGAGGGGGGAGCCCTACCGAGGTGTTCAGAGGAATCACAAAGCAGGTCCTCAGAGTCAGGTCCAGATATGCTGTCAGCTTGCTGTTGAAGTCATGGAGGATGTAAGCCGGGTCTCCTGGCTTGAAATGGGGAGGGGGTACGCTAATGACAGCCATGTTGTCCGAGATCTCCACCTCCTCCTCCACCTGAGGCAGGTAGTGTGGCTGTCTCTCGGCTCTGCCTGACATGTCACCAAACTGCATCGCACCATGATACAGCCTCTTTGGGGTGAAGTAATGGTAGAGACACACTCCCCCAGCAATGAGCCCACTGAGGATGAAGGCGATGCCAAGGAGGGTGTGCAAACAGCAGCTTGTGGAACCCTCTGTGCCCACCGGAGCAGTGGCAACCTCAAGGTCCTTCACAGCAGCGGGCACCTCTTTTCCCAGCACCTTCTACGCCAGGGCCAAGTTAAAGGCGATCTTCACCGTGCTGGAGCTGAACCATCAGCTCAGGTTTCTGGTGCAGTATCGGCATCGGTGCAGGCTGCAGGATCTGGTTTGGAAAGATCATTCTCGGTGGAGCAGAGAGTCACTGCCCAGCCCCTCATGGAGGCTGGAGGGCTCCCTGCTGCTCTCTGGTTGCCCACTTGCCGTGGATCTTCCCAGCTCACTCTGAAGGAGACGGTGAGTGAACACACCGGACTACCAGCCCCCAGTGAGCTTGCTTCGCCAGCAAATGGGGCATCCGCATGCCAGCTCGCCTCCTTCACTCCCATGGTGGGAGAGACTCAGAGTAAGTCGGGGAGATCCACAGTGAGTGGGCAACCAGAAACCGGCAGGGAGCCCTCCAGCCTGGAGGCGGGGCCGTGAGCAACTCTTCGCTCCACTGAGAATGATCCTTCTGCAGGTTCATCTACGACGACACTTGCCCCGGCTGTTGCGCCACACGCACCAGGACCGTCTCCTCTGGCATGCAAGGTAAAATGCAGGCTGCAAACCCATGTCCTCTGCGGTATTTCAGCAGGGACACTGAGGTTTTCTCAATAAAATTAATCAGTGCTGTCGTATTTTCATGTCTGTGGGTAAGACATGTAATTTAAAAGAAGAGGATTTGTTGCTCACAGCCAAAAACTGAACACGTATAATCTGCCATCTTTCCCAACTTGATTGATAACATGGAGTTAAGTGTTTTGATGTACGCAGATGATATTATGCTGATTGCAGAGACGGAGAACAATTTACAAGAAATGTTGATTAGTTTGAGTTTATGGTGCAGTAAATGGAAATTGACTGTTAATAATAAAACCCAGATTATTCATTTCAGAAAACAACATGAACTGCAAAGTAGTCCTGCTTTTAAGTTTGGTTTCACACCATTAAAATACATCAGTTTTTATAAATATCTAGGGTCGGTTTTCAGTGAACATATGAGTTTTTCAGACGGAATCAGTGTATTGGCAGAATCCGCTGGTAGGGCATTAGGGTCTTTGATCAACAAAATCAAACTATTACCTGACCTTACTTTTCTGTTTTTACAAAACTTTTTAATTCACTGGTAGGTTCAGGTCTATTTTATGCTTCAGGAGTTTGGGGTTTTAAGGATGCCTCTAATAATGCTGTCCAGAACTGGGCGATGAGATCGTTTCTTGGAGCTCATAAATTTACAACAAAACAAGCTGTTGAATGGGATATAGGATGGGAAAGATGTAAAACAAAGGGGAGAGCTGGTCAGATTATGGAATCGTCTTGTGCACTTACCAGAGGAAAGACTTGCCTTGAAGGTGTTTATCTGGGATCGCACACATAAGTACCCTTGGTGACAGCAGGTGGCTGCTATTTTGTCATTGTCTGATTTGAATTTTATTTTCATGAATAATTTACAGTGTGACATGAACACTGTCACACAAAAATGAATGAAGACCCACACAGAGCAGTGGAAAAAAAGAAATGTATGTGAAACCAAAGCTTAGAAGCTACATTCAAATCAAAGATGATTATTGTAGAGAACCTTCTGTAGAATTAAATGTGAAGAGAAAGCGGAGGTCTCTGTGTGCCCGGCTGAGATCTGGCTCTTTACCTCTGGCAGTTGAGATTGGTAGATTTCAAGGCATCTCTGAAGAACAATGTTTGTGTGTGTTGTGCGATCTTGGGGTAGCTGAAGATGAATTTCGCTTTCTATTTTATTCTCCTTTTGTATAATGATTTTAGGAACCATCTGTATGAAAAGATCCAAGTGAAGAACCCTGACTTGTTTTGGTTGTCTGATGCCGATATGCTGAGTTGGCTGTTTAATGATGAGACTTTTGCCCTGGCAAGACTTTTAGAAGAGGCATGGCAACTGAGGCAGTCTACTCTGTATCCAACATAGATGTGTCTTTTATGTGATGTGCTAATGTAACAGAATGTATCTTTCTTTTTCTTTCCAAATTTGATGAACTGTATATGTGGATTTGTGGCCATCAATGTTATTTGTGTTATAGTGTCTTGTAAGCCCATAAGGGCTGGGCACCATTGGTCTTCTGCACCCACAGGCATTTTATACAAGGATACAGTTTCCGTATCAGTAGTCACTTTCAAACAGAATCACTGATTGAAAGCAGTTTTTGAAACATGCTCTTAATTGTGAATAAAGGCCCACTGAAGCAGAGCATTTAAACAGTCTCAGTCTGAGTGTTGTCTCCGTCTTCCTGCTGCAGGTTTGTGTGGAAGTCCTCGCATCACTGACGTCGGTGGTGTCCCATACCTGATCCCTTTGGCTCGAAAAGACAAGGTGGCTTTTTTTAATTAAAATTTGCATGGAGATGTTGTGCAGTAACCTGTAGTGAACAGGTTTGTATGGTAATTTTCTTCTGCCTTCTCCCAGGAATACAACATGAACACTGTGTCCAAAGAGCTGGAGCTGCCAGGAGCCTTCATCCTGGGTGCAGCAGCTGCCCCCTCCAGAATAGTGGGAATGAATGCAGAGGTGAGCCAGTCTTCAGCTGGTGCATGGCAGCAAATTACAAAGAGCTGTCTGGAGCAGTCATTGTCCAAAAACATCTGCACAGAGCCGTAAAATATTTTAACCATAAAATGAGTTGAGTTACAGGATAAAATCTGTTCTGTCAATATATGTAATGGAGGGTTTTTTAAGCTATAAAACGGGTGTGTAATCACGTGCCATGGAGGGCCAGGCCCCTGCAGGTTTTCTCTTCAGCAGGTGTTTTCACTGATCACCAATCAGTGGGAAGAGATGGAGTGGAATCTGCTGTTGAAGACATAAAGCCTGCAGGGTCTTGGCCCTCTGTGGCACATGATTGGACACCCCTGCTGCAAAACTGAGACATTTTTGACTCATGAATTAGTTTCTTTTAAGTTTGAAACTCTCATTAATTTGACTTTTTTTCATAAATTTGATACTTTTGTCTTTTTAAGACATTTCCAAATTTGTCATTTTTAATAAATTTGTGATGTTTTTAATTGTAAATTTATAATTTTTCCTCAGATTTTAAATTGTCCTTGTAAATTTACATATTGTTTTGTAAATCTGTAACTTTTTTTTTCTCTGATAAATTTGAGAGGTTTTTTTTCTCTTAAATTTTTAGATTGTTTTCTCATTTTTTCAATATTTCTTCTGGGAAATCTCTTTTTCCTCATATTTTTGCAAAAATCTACTCTTGTAATTTTGACTGTCCTTAAATTTGTCGTTTTTTTCACCTCATAAATTTTCCACTTTTTCACTGACATTTGTAACATCTGTCATGTAAATTTGTGAGATTTTTTTTCTTTTCAAAGCCATAGGCTGTAGATTTCCGAGCATAAATCCTCTTTTTTTAATATATATATTTAAATCATACAACAGCTCATGTACACCGAGTCACTGCTGGGCTGAAGGGGTTAAAAAAAGGCTTGTTTTTTTTTTTTAATTTCACCTTCATGCTTTGCAGTGACTTATTGATAAAGAAGTCATGGTGGTGCTTTTGGGAGCAACAAAATGTCTGTAATTCTTGCAGAAATGATGTGAAAATGACAATAATCCCACTCACTGCTCCTCTGTGTTGAGACTGGGTAATGAATGAGTGGAATACCTGAAAATAAAGTAGTGAAACATAACCTGCAAGTGTGGTTTTCTTACTCAAGCGTGAGTATGTATGTTTTTGTCAGCTGATGCCTCAGGTTCTGACTGAAATGGAGGGACGCCCTGCGGTGAACAGCAGCTACTTCTCCTCCATCAATCCCGCTGACGGCTTTTGTCTCCAGGAAAAATACAGCGACAAATTCTCCGACTGCAACTTCGGGCTGCTGGGAAATCTGTATGCCTGTGAGGGGAAGCCTGGGAAGGTCAGCAGCCTTTTTTGGTACAATCCTGCAAACATGCCTAATCATTCTGCCTCAGCGTTTTAATGGAAAATAATCAGCACATATAATTACCTGCAGGTTAATATTAGCCTGCTACTCAAGTTGCTTTGCTTGCAGCATGTGAAATGGTAAACATTAACCAAAGGACAGTGGCTAAAACTGCTAAGTCGTTCTCAGTATTCAGCCGTGTTCCTCTGCAGGTCATTGAGGTACGGGCCAAAAAGAGGACAGGAAGTGTGAGCCTGGTGACGGTTCTGAGGACCACTCTCGAGGGTTGCTACCCCGATAAAAGCCTGGCTCTGGGGGGCACCTTCATCATCCAGAAGGGGAAGGCTAAAATCCACATCATGGTAAATACTGCAACATAAACTGCACTCCTACAAGCTGCAGTACATCAAGAGACTCGGTTTATGTTCGTTTCCCCCTCAATAGCCGAGAGAGTTCAGCTCATGCCCCCTCAACACCAACGATGAAGTCAACAACTGGCTCAAATACTTCGAGGTCAGCGCCCCGCTCATCTGCCAGTCGGTGCTTGTCTCCAGAGACCCGGTGAGTGAAGGAAACCCAGATCTTTCACTGACCTGAGACTTGCTCTCTGATGTCCGTTTGTTTGCTGTGCATACAGGGTCTGGATCTGCGTGTGGAGCACACCCACTGCTTCAGCCACCACGGGGAAGGGGGCCACTATTACATCGACACCACGCCGGACAGCGTGGAGTACCTGGGCTACTTCATGCCCGCAGAGTTTGTGTATCGCATCGACAGGCCCGAGGAGACGCACAACGTGGGAAGAGACTGAAAAACTGGATTAGATATTCAGCCCATGCAGGGGGAGTTTCTGTGATCTGTATTAGGTTGAGCCAGTTAAATCTCATTCTTTATGGGTCACGTTTGTTATAAATAAAATCAAGATACTGTTGGTGAACTAATAAAATGACTGGTTGTCACAGAAGTGAACTGGGTTGTCTCAGCTGGATCTTATTTTGTGTGAGTTAGTTGGAAGAAAGGTGTCCTTTGGACTTTGACTTGCTTTGGCGTTTAAACCAGACCAGTGTTGCTGTAATGCCAGAGTGCTTTTGCACAGACTGAGAAAACATATTTGACTGATCACCCAGCCAGAGTTTTTCTTCCTCTGTGTCTCTTCCACATACAATAGAAAAGAATAGGCCTACTGTCATTTCACACACATAAACAAATTAAATCTTGTCCAGCGCAGAAGTCAGTGTTGATATTACATACTGGTCACCTGTTGGGAAAGGTTTGTGGTCGCCATGCCACCACACCAGTGGCTAGTTAGTGTGCAAGCGATTGAACTTTGGCACACTCGGCTTGCTTTTTGTTGGCATTTTCAGATGAAATAAAGAGTCCATCACTACAAATGTATTGTGGTTTGCTACCCCTGAGGGTTTGCACATCCTGTCTGATGGTGCGTAAGGGCAGGATTTCAGGCAGGGCCGGTTTCTGGGTGCCCTATGCAAGATTTTATTTGGAAATGGTAAATATTCGAAAATAAGCATGTTCTCCTTAGTATCCTTATATGCCAAAACTGTTGGGATAATTGTAACTTTTATCTTTGTCACCAACATTAGTGTGCATGGTATGATGGAGATAGCCCTTCCCCCTGTGCTGTGTGAGAGGCACCACCCCCTGGTGGATCATAATAGGCAATCTTAGTGTAGAAAATCACTTCATCAATGAATGGAATTTTGTAATGGCTGATGTTGCGCGTGCTGTGTTTCACCCGATGGCTTGGGGGGCCCCTCAGCAGCTGGAGGCCCATAGCATTTGTGTACTTTGCCCTATGAAGGAAACAGCTATGGTTTCAATTGTGCCTGGAAGACCTACGGGGTTGGGGGGGGGGATGAAAAGTTCATAGTGGTCAAATTTGACCACTATGAACTTTTCAGCTCCCCCTCGTAGCTTCTTAGCAGCTAACATCAACAACACTGTTCTCTCTGACCCGTTGTCTAATACTGCATACTGTATGTACTGAGGGTTTGACCACCATGGAACAGGGACGCTGGGACACTTTAAGCAAGATTCTACTGCTCTCTGTTAGCCAGTCAAGGTTCAACACCCGTGTTGAATCATCACCTTCATCCTTTTAACTACTCTTGCCTGTACTTGAGATGTAATCCCACAAGGTAAAGCTATTTTTATTTGAGTATACATATTCTGTCTACTCCCCTTCTTCTTCTTCTCCTTCCAGCTGCTCCCTTCAGGGATCTCCACCGTGGATCATCTGCATCCATCTCACCCTATCCCCTCATCTTCCTCTGTAACACCAACCCTCTCCATGTCCTCCTTCATTTCATCCACGAATCTTCTCTGTGGTCTTCCTCTTTTCCTCCTGCCTGGCATCTCCATCTTCAACATCCTTTGTCCAATATCTCCACTGTCCCTCCTTTGCACATGTCCAAACCATCTCAGCCTTGTCTCTCTTACTTTGTCTCCAAACCACTCAACCTGAGCTGTCCCTCTGATATACTCATTTCTAGTCCTGTCCCTCCTAGTCACTCCCAGTGAGAATCTTAACATCTTCAACTCTGCCTATTTCTGTCAGCGGCACCGTCTTCAAACCATACATCATAGCAGGTCTCACTACCATCTTGTAAGTCTAACACGGGATGCACCAGCGGAGCCACTGTCTGAAAATCCATCAGTCACAGAAGGCATAGCTTTTCAGGCCACAGAAGCTCTGGGGCATCAAAGTTGTAAAACACCCATTGGAAGTGTTAAAGATTTGTACACACCGGAAATACTGGGCCAAAAAAGGACCGGAACGCTGCCAGACTAAGGACACTGATATCAGAGCATCTGAAGATGAACTTAGAAGTCTGGCAAGTATCCATGTGCTGTGTGTCTCACCGGCACTGGCCATGGCTCCGTCTTTTGCAGCGGTTGCTTGAGATGGGTGCACAAGAGGTGCAGTAGACTCACTGGTGGTCGGGTGTATGACCAAGATTTATGTTGTAAGTGCTGTCGTGGGGAGGCCAGGCCAATTGATGGCCAGCCTATGACACAGATGTTTGTTGGGAACGACAAGCTGGAAGTGGTGGCATCTTTCTGCTACCTGGGTGACATGCTGAATAACAGGGCCATGATCTGCTGGATGTGTGGCATCTCCACTGAGGATGAGGTCAGCTTGCAGGCACTCTTGGTAAGACTGAAGCTGGATGACCTCAAGGATGTGGTCTGCACATGCTGTTTGTGTTGGTTTGGCCATGTGGAGAGGAGTGTTGGTTGGATTAAAGAAGGTCATGGAGGTCGATCCTGGTAGCAGCAGAGGTCAAGGAAGAGGAAGACCAAAGAAGACATGGCTGGAGGGTGTCCGTATGGACTGGGTCAAGCTACAACTGGCCCAGGTTGAACCAGTGGACAGGAACCACTGGAGTTGGACTTTGAGAAGTGCAGTCAAGCAGGACCCACTCCAACTGAGGGACTAATTGTCTCCTATCAAAAATAAATATGGATGATGATGACGATGATGAACGTTCCTACAAGCAATAATCCGATAACTAGGAATAAACAAATAATGTAATAATTGGATTTGACATGTTTACATGCACTGAATAAACAGATTATTGGACAATAAACTATGTGTGTTAATGTAATTTCTCATCACACAATAATTGCATTTTATCTGATTATTGCTTTTACATGACTAATAATCAGATAACTCCAGAAATCTGGCACCACTATCAACAGCTAGGGCCAACCTGTCCCGAGGCATCAAGGAAGCAGAACAACAGTACAGCATGAAAATATCCGACCACTTCAGCAACACCAGAGATGCACGTCCTCTCTGGCGTGGCAGACAGACTGTCACCAACTACAAACCTCCACCTCACACCTGTGCGAGTGACATCGCACTGCTTAACAACCTAAATAACTTCTTTGGCCGCTTTGAAGAATAAAACAGCACATCAGCGCAGAAGACCACCCCTTCCCCAGATGAGCAGGTGAGACAGTGGATATAAAAAGTCTACACACCCCTGTTCAAATGCCAGGTTTTTGTGATGTAAAAAAATAGACCAAGATAAATCATTTCAAAACTTTTTTCCTATAACCTGTACAATCCAATTAAAAAACAAACTGAAATCTTTTAAGGGAAAAAAATAAAAAAAAACTTACAATAACCTGGTGGCATAAATATGCACAGCCTGTTATAACTGGGGATGTGGCTGTGTTCAGAATTAACCAGTCACATTCAAACTCATGTTAAATGGGAGTCAGCACACACCTGTCACCATTTAAAGTGCCTCTGATTAACCCCAAATAAAGTCCAGCTGTTCTAGTAGGCTTTTCCTGACATTTTTGTAGTCACATCTTACAACACAAGCCATGGTCCGCAGAGAGCTTCCAAAGCATCAGAGGGATCTCATTGTTCAAAGGTATCAGTCAGGAGAAGGGTACAAAAGAATTTCCAAGGCATTAACTATACCATGGAACACAGTGAAGACAGTCATCAAGTATGGCACAACAGTGACATTGCCAAGAACTGGACGTCCCTCCAAAATTGATGAAAAGGTGAGAAGAAAACTGGTCAGGGAGGTTGCCAAGAGGCCAACAGCAACACTGAAGGAGCTGCAAGAATTTCTGGCAAGTACTGGCTGTGTAGTACATGTGACAACAATCTCCCATCTTCTTCGTATGTCTGGGCTATGGGGTAGGGTGGAAAGATGGAAGCCTTATCTCATGAAGAAAAACATCCAAGCCATTTGAAATCTCCCAAACACATGTGGGAAAATGTGTTATGGTCTGATGAAACCAAGGTTGAACCTTTTGGCCATAATTCCAAAAGGTATATTTGGTGCAAACACAACACTGCTCATCATCAAAAGAACACCATACCTACAGTGAAGCATGGTGGTTGCACCATCACGCTTTGGGGCTGTTTTTCTTCAGCTGGAACTGGGGCCTTAGTCAAGGTGGGGGGAATTATGAACAGTTCTAAATACCAGTCAGTGTTGGCACAAAACCTTCAGGCTTCTGCTAGAAAGCTGAAGATGAAGAGGAACTTCATCTTTCAGCACGACAATGACCCAAAGCACACATCCAAATCAAGAAAAGAATGGCTTCACCAGAAGATTAAGGTTTTGGAATGGCCCAGCCAGAGTCCAGACCTGAATCTGATCGAACATCTGTGGGGTGATCTGAAGAGGGCTGTGCACAGGAGATGCCTTCACAATCTGACAGATATGGAGCATTTTTGCGAAGAAGAGTGGGCAAATATTGCCACATCAAGATCTGCCACAATGATAGGCGCCTACCCATAAAGACTGAGTGCTGTAATAAAAGCCAGAGGTGCTGCAACAAACTATTAGTTTAAGGGTGTGCATATTTATGCAACCAAGTTATTGTAAGTTTTTTATTTTTCCCCTTAAAAGATTTCAGTTTGTTTTTTGATTGGATTGTACAGGTTATAGGTCACATTAATGGTGGAAAAAAGTTTTGAAATGATTTATCTTGGTCTAATTGTTTTACATCACAAAAAACTGGCATTTGAACAGGGGTGTGTAGACTTTTTATATCCACTGTAAGTCTGGATCCGGCTAGCGTGAAGAGGACCCTCTCCAAGATCAAACCACGCAAGGCAGCTGGACCAGACAACATACCAGGTCACATTCTGGAGGACTGTGCGGAGGAGCTCAAGAATGTACTGGCCGACATCTTCAACATCTCCCTGAGTCAAGCTGTTATCCCCACATGTTTCAAAACTGCTACCATAATACTAGTCCTAAAGAAGCCCATCCCATCCAAGCTTTATATATTTACATATTTATTCCATCTAGCTACAATGCTCTGCACTGGGTGTGTTTATATTTATATATCTATATATTTATTCCATCTAGCTACAATGCTCAGCACTGGGTGTGTTTATATTTATATATCTATATATTTATTCCATCTAGCTACAATGCTCCGCACTGTGTTTTTATATATCTACATATTATTCCATCTAGCTACATTGCTCCGCACTGTGTGTGTTTATATACTTGCATATTTATTCCACCTAGCTGCAATGCTCCGTACTGTGGGTGTTTATATATTTACATATTTATTCCATCTAGCTACAATGCTCTGCACTGTGTGTTCATATATTCATATATTTATTCCATCCAGCTACAATGCTCTGCACTGTGTGTCTGTGTGTGTGTGTGTGTGTGTGTATATATATATTTTATAGTAATATGTACATATGTATATTAGCTGCTCTTGCTGCTTGTTTTTTTTTCTTGCCTTCTGATTGTTGCTCTGAGTGTTGCTATCCCTGTGCTGTTGCAATCCTGGAATTTCCCCGTTGTGGGACTAATAAAGGCTTATCTTATCTTATCTTATCTTATAATGATTACTGGCCAGTAGCACTGACCTCCATCATAATGAAATGCTTTGAGCGGGTGGTCATGCAGAACATCAAGTCCATTCTCCCTGCCTCCCACGACCCATCTCAGTTTGCATACAGGTCAAACAGATCCACAGAAGATGCCATCTCTGCTGCTCTCCACCCAGCCCTCACCAACCTGGAAATCAAAGAACTCCTGTGTGCGAATGCTGTTCTTGGACATCAGCTCAACATTCAACACAATCATCCCCCAGTACCTAATCCAAAAGGGGTTTTGAGACAGTTTTTATGCACTTTTGATGTGCCTTTGTCATGTGCCAAGCACACATTTAAAACCAAGACATTGAATAAAACGTGCACATTTTTCATCATACTGATGTGTTGGTTTGAAATTTGTCATATTCAACAGATCGCTGAACATGTGTGGCCCAGTTACATGTCTTGATTTCAAATTGTGGCCCAGCTGATTTTGTAATTGAATAGCCCTGATATAGAGGGGTTGCACTGACGTCACATGGGTCATGTGTCCTTTGTTTGCTGCGCCATTTTGGACGGCAATGAACAGTCAAATCACCAACAGCAAGCGTGAATGTAATCAACAAGATAAATGGCTACACACAAATCAACACCGTGGCCCACTGAATGTTTGAATCAAACCACAGTTTAAGCTTTCCTAATTCCTTTCCGAGTGTATCCTAAAGTTGTTCCAAATTGCTTCCACTACATAATAGATTAGTGTCATCGGCAAACAATATTAAATCCATTTTTTCCGAGACTTTACATATATCATTTATATACATATTGAATCACAATGGCCCCAAAACTGAACCCTGTGGGACTCCACAAGTTACCTTCAGTAACTGTGAGTTTTTGTTACCAACACATACATACTGATATCTATTCTTTAAGTAACTACTTAACCAGGACAGTGCTACCCCCCTAATACCACAATTTTGTAGTTTCTTTAATAATAAATTGTGATCCACTGTATCAAATGCTTTTTTAAGATTCAGGAATACCCCAACTGAATACTCTTTATTTTCAATGGCAGTTGATATTTTTTCTATGAATTCCATTAGAGCAAATGCAGTTGTCCTCTTGTGTCTGAACCCATATTGCTGCTCACACAATAAATTATTCTTCATTATGAAGCTGTCATTTCTCTCACAGAATATTTTTTCAAGTATCTTGGAAAATTGCGGCAATAGTGAAATTGGTCTATAGTTTGAAAGTTCCCCTCTGTCACCCGTCTTGTGTATCGGAATTACTTTAGCTATTTTCATTGCATTGGGAAATATACCTGTTTGGAGAGACAGGTTACAGATATACGTCAGTGGTTTCACTTGTGGGGAGCGTGGAATAACAAAGCTGAATTGGTTCTTAATTCAGGTTTTATTCATGCACTTCATCCCCAGCCTTCTCTCAAGAACACAAGAGAGTGAGCTGCATCAGACCTTCACATTTATACATCTCACACAAAGGAAGAATCACATATCCCTGTCAAAACCCCCTATTGACATTAACTCCCCCTCCAGTCTCTCAGTCCTCCACCTGTCTCCCACTAGGTCGGGAAGTCCTTTCAGCCCCTTGTCGCCGTACCTCCGTCCTCTTGTTGTTAACCGCAGGTGGTCCAGACACATTGTTCCATTCAGGACGTGAAGTCAATCCACACATGCAATCTCTAGCATCCCCTTTATGCTTATGCATATGTAAGCAAAAATACATGGGCTACATACCCCCCCCCCCAAACGTCGAAGAATGGACAATATATTAAAATTCAGAGAACATGTTAATATCAACAGCACAGTCTATACAACATGACCACATCAAAAATCAGTGATAACATCAATAGCATAGTCTGGTCTTCAACCGTCTTCCGAATCTGCTGTAAGCAGGTCTCAGCGTCCCTGCGGCGCCGTCCTGCAAAGAATCTGCTGACTGAGGAAGAGAGTGGTTATTTGATCTCTGCGGGGACTCCGGGACGCGTTCCCTGGGGGGTCTGCCACGTCGAGGTGCCCTCGCTACCCGTACAGACTCGTCGTTCATCACAAAAGCAGGCTTTAGTCTGTCAATACTGACTGTCTCTTTTCTGTCTCCCAAATCTAGCACAAAATGCTTATCACCTGTCTCCAGCACCCTATATGGCCCATCATATGGCGGTCGGAGGGTTGGTCTTAGAGCCTCGTGCCTGACAAAAACCAACTCAGCATTTTTTAAAGCTTTGGGAACAAAAACGCGCAGAAAAGTGTGATGAACGGGGCCCGGGAGCATGTCCGCTCCCGTGCCGATCGGTGGTCCAAGAGCCGGGAGGCATCCCGGTTCCGGATGCTCTGGTAGAAACTCGCCGGGCAGCCTGAGAGGTTGTGCAAAAACTAACTCCGCTGGGGAAGCATTTAAATCCTCCTTAGGCGCAGAACGCAACCCTAATAAAACCCATGGTAGTTTGTTTACCCAATCTGCATCCGTAAGCGACGCTCTGAGGGCTGCCTTCAAAGACCTATGAAAACGCTCGCATAAACCATTAGCCTGAGGGTGATAAGCGGTAGTGCGGTGAATTTTCGCTCCTAAGCTGCTGGCCATCGCTGACCACAGCTCAGAGACAAATTGAGGCCCTCTGTCGGACGTAATATCTGACGGGACCCCGAAACGCGCTACCCAGGCGGTCAAAAAAACGCGAGCCACCTCTGCGGCCATGGTCGATGCCAGTGGGACCACTTCCGGCCAGCATGTGGTTCGGTCCACCATTGTCAAAAGATGT
The DNA here is from genome assembly GCA_020510985.1 of Pholidichthys leucotaenia. Lineage (NCBI taxonomy): Eukaryota > Metazoa > Chordata > Actinopteri > Cichliformes > Pholidichthyidae > Pholidichthys > Pholidichthys leucotaenia. Next base: position 15,831,306 of record CM035844.1, read on the forward strand.
GTGAACCCCTGTGACGACGGTAGGGGGCCCACGAGGTCGACGTGCACGTGATTGAATCTCTTGGCCGGAATGTGGAACGGTTCTAAAGGGGCTCTTGTGTGCTTATGAATTTTGGCCCGCTGACAAGCCATGCAGGTCCTTGCCCACTCTTTCACGTGCTTGCACAGGCACGGCCAAACAAACTTCTCCGCTACCATTTTCACAGAAGCGTGCACCCCTGGGTGTGCCAGGGAGTGAACCGAGTCGAAAACGCGGCAGCGCCACGCAGCCGGAACTACCGGGCGTGGCCGCCCGGTTGACACATCGCAGATTAGGGGGGGCATACCGGTTTGCAAACACCTGCTCTCCAGCCTTAACCCTGTTGGTCCAGACTGGAGCGCGCGCACGTCCGCATCTCTGCCCTGCTCCACTGCCATGGCTGCGTAATCTATCCCCACGTGAACTGGGGCCACGTGCGCTTCCGCACTGCTATTTTGCTTCGCGGCTGCCGTAGTATAATCTGCCCCTGCGCGCGCCGGTGCTGTGGCCGCGCGAGAGAGGCACTCTGCTACTATGTTGAGTTTACCCGCTACGTGCTGAATATCAGTGGTAAATTCCGAAATTGCGGCCAGCTGCCTCTGCTGCCGGCCCGACCACGGATCTGAAATTTTGGACATTGCGAAAGTGAGCGGCTTATGGTCAACAAAAGCGGTGAAACGCCGACCTTCCAGCCAGAACTGGAAATGGCGGATAGCCAAATGGAGCGCTAACAGCTCCCTGTCAAACGTGCTGTATTTCCGCTCAGCTTTGCTCAAGGATTTGCTGAAGAATGCTAGCGGCTGCCAAACACCGGCAACGTGCTGCTCTATAACTGCCCCTATGGCCAAATCTGATGCGTCGGTAGTTAGCGCGATGCGGGCCGATGGGTCCGGATGAGCTAGAAGCGCGGTTTCAGCCAAGGCTTTTTTTTACCTCCGTGAACGCGCGCTCCCGCTCCGGGGACCACTCGATTGTATTGGAGGGTTTTTGCTTTCTGAGCGCGGCGTATAATGGCTGCATGAGCTGCGCTGTGTGGGGCAGGAAACGGTTATAAAAATTTACCATTCCTAAAAATTCCTGCAATGATTTGACCGTTTGTGGTCGGGGAAAATCTGCTACTGCGCGCATCTTATCCGGCAGTGGAACTGCCCCTTCTGGGGACACGCGGTGGCCCAAAAAATCGATCTGCGCAACGCCAAACTGGCACTTGGCTGGATTAATTATTAAGCCGTGCTCTCCCAACCTCCTAAAAACCGCAGTGAGGTGTTTTTCGTGTTCTTCCTCTGAAGTAATGGCGACCAAAATGTCGTTGAGGTAAACGAACACGAATGGAAGATCACGTAACACGGCATCCATCATGCGTTGGAATGTTTGTGCAGCGCCTTTGAGGCCAAACGGCATGCGCAAAAACTCAAAAAGTCCAAAAGGGGTTATAACCGCTGTTTTAGGAATGTCCTCCGGCCAGACTGGAACCTGATGGTAGCTGCGAACCAAGTCTATTTTAGAAAAAATGCGTGCCCCCGCTAAATGCACCGAAAAATCCTGGATATGTGGGATGGGGTAGCGATCGTGTGCCATGGCATTGTTTAGCCTGCGGTAATCGCCGCAAGGTTTCCAGGAGCCGTCGGCTTTCGGGACCATATGCAGCGGCGAAGCCCATGGGCTTTTCAAACGGCGAATAATGCCCAGCCTCTCTAGGCTGGTGAACTCCTCGCTCGCCATGGAGAGTTTAGCAGCATCCAGGCGCCGAGCTTTCGCGAAGACGGGGGGGCCAGTTGTAGTAATAAAATGCTCCACCCCGTGTTTCGCAACTGTTGCCGAAAATGTGGGAATCGTGAGTGCTGGAAACTGGGTGAGGATTGTGTTAAACTTACCGCCTGCTGTGGCAACGTTGGTCTGCACTGGTGGCGGGGACACTCGAGCTGCACAGGGAATAGAATAAAAAGAGAGTGCATTTACCAGCCGCCTATTGGCAAGATCAACTAACAAACCGTGTGAGCACAGAAAATCAGCACCTAACATGTTGAAACTCACCGCCGCTATGACAAAAGTCCATTCATAAGTGCGGCCATGCAAGGGCAGAGACAAGGTCCTTTCCCCGTAGGTGTTGATGCTCGAGCCGTTCGCCGCCGTTGCCCCGTTTCCATGGGAGCCAGCCACCCGGTCAGCATAGGTTGGAGTGATGAAACTCACTTGGGCTCCGGTGTCTATAAGGAACTGCCGCCCGGAGCTCGTATCTGTGATGTATAGCAGCTTATTTCTTTCGCCGAGAGCCGAAGCTGCTAACGATTCTCGGTCCTGCCGTTTCCCGACTTCTTGAAGTTGCACGGCGGCACACACCTGTGCGCCCTCTCTGCGAACCGCCGATGATAAAAACCGAGATCCTCTCCTCCGCTGCGTCGGGGTCACGTCTCTGCCGCTGGGCCATCACCTCCGCCGCGTCGGGGCCGTGCCGCTGCCATTGTTGGTAGGCTTGGCTCGGCTGTCTCCAGCTCGTCGCTGCCTCGGGTCGCCGCCGCGGTCGTCTGCTCGCCGCAGGAGCTGAGGAGCCTCTGCGCCACTTGGACCAGCTCACGGAAATCCTGCTGGGTGTCACAACACATGCTGGACAGCGTTCCTCTCATATGCGTCGGGAGGTTAGTCAGGAAAATGTACTTAAAAAGGAAATCATCGTTGTCTGACCCCCTCAGCTGCAGCATGTCTTCCATCAGGGCGACTGGCCTGTGATCTCCTTGGTTGAGCATAGCCAGGAGCCTCCTAGCCCTCTCTTCGGCTGAGGGCGTGAAACACTTGGTGAGGGCAGCCTTCAATCTGCCGTATTTGTCTTCGGCGGGTGGCTGCTGTACCAAGCTCCGCACGCATCGAGCTGTGCGGTTGTCGAGTCTAGCAATGACGTGGTAGAACTTTGTGTCATCCGCCGTTATGCCTGCGAGCATGAACTGTGCCTCCGCCTGGAGGAACCACGAGTCTGGGTTGTCCTGCCAGAATTCCGGCTGTTTGACGGCGATGGCGCTCGCTAGGGCAGACTCCAGTGAGTCCTGATCGTGGAGAGCATTTCCAGGCATTCTCACACGTCACTGGTCACCAATATGGGGAGCGTGGAATAACGAAGCTGAATTGGTTCTTAATTCAGGTTTTATTCATGCACTTCATCCCCAGCCTTCTCTCAGGAACAAAAGAGGAAGAGCTGCATCAGACCTTCACATTTATACCTCTCACACAAAGGGAGAATCACATATCCCTGTCAAAACCCCCTATTGACATTAACTCCCCCTCCAGTCTCTCAGTCCTCCACCTGTCTCCCAGGAGGTCGGGAAGTCCTTTCAGCCCCTTGTCGCCGTACCTCCGTCCTCTTGTTGTTAACCGCAGGTGGTCCAGACACATTGTTCCATTCAGGACATGAAGTCAATCCACACATGCAATCTCCAGCATCCCCTTTATGCTTATGCATATGTAGGCAAAAATACATGGGCTACATCACTAAGCATTCAATAATAGTATTGACTAAGAGCATGTCAATACCATCACAGTCCGTAGATGTCTTACTTTTAAACGATTTAACAATTTCAATGACCTCTCTCTCATCTGTGTTCTTTATGAAAATGGAGTCTTTTATAGCAGTGTTTTTGCTTATTGTATCACCCGTAGGCGCAGTAATAAGAGGGCTGCACGGTGGCGCAGTGGTTAGCACTGCGGCAGCACAGTTTTACCCTCGGCCGGGGGATTGCGGGGATCATGAGATCGTGGGTTCGATCCCTGCCCCCGGCCAACAGTGATCTGTGTGGAGTTTGCATGTTCTCCCCGTGTTGCGTGGGTTTACTCTGGGATTTCTCCGGTTTCCTCCCACATGCTAAAAACATGCAGATTAGGGATACGGGGCGCTTGCGCACGCAGCGACCGGCAGCTGGTGGCTTGTCACCAGACTGCAAAACAAATCTACCTATAAGTACAAAAAAAAAAAAAAAAAAAGGAATGGGTATTTCTCGAGCCAAATTAGGACCAATGTTGACAAAAAAGTTATTAAATTCATCCGCAGGTGAAGCTGCATTCACACTCTGAGTCGTATTATTTTTTGAAAAATCGGTTGGGTAGCTTGTATTTCTGTTTTTATTTCCAAGAATATTGTTAAGTATTGTCCATGTATTTTTAATATTGTCTCTGTTTTTCTCCAGTTCTTTACTGTAATAGTCTCTATATATACAACTTATAATTAGATTTTTTGTTTTGTCTTGGTCAGTCTCAACAGTGACACATTCCAAAATCCCTGGTAGTGCAAAGGACATTCCATTTACAAGTTCACACCTATACAGGTCATCAATATACAGTGCAACACCACCACCCTTTTTTTGAGATCTGTTAATATGAAACATCTGATATCCCTCTATTGCCATCAGGGGAGCCTGCTCTTCATTAAGCCAGGTTTCAGAGACTGTGATAGCTGTAAATTTTCTGTCTAGCTGTTTTAAATAGTCCTGAATCTGTGGAAAGTTTTTGTTAAGACTTCTGCTGTTGAAGTGTATTATTGATAGTTTACCATCTAGTTGCACTTGACTTTTGAATTGCTTTTCAGTGTAATATTCACAATGATTATGAATATTATTACTAAGTAACTAACTAACCTGCACTTATATAGCGCTTTTCTAGTCACAAAGACCACTCAAAGCGCTTTCATTAATACTAACCCTCTATTCTAAGGGCCTATAGGAAACAGATATCTAGGGACAATTTAGAACAGCCAATTAACCTAACATGCATGTTTTTGGCATGTGGGAGGAAACCGGAGAAATCCCGGAGTAAACCCACGCAACACGGGGAGAACATGCAAACTCCACACAGATCACTGTTGGTCGGGGGCTGGGATCGAACCCACGATCCCCACAATCCCCCGGCCAAGGGTAAACTGTGCTGCCGCAGTGCTAACCACTGCGCCACCGTGCAGCCCAATGATTTGAAGCTTGGTTTGAAATTTCCCCCTTAGTACTGTTATTACTTTTTTTTTTTTTAACAGAAATTACTGCATCTTTATTCATCATGGTAATTTTATTTTTATTTCATGCTCAGTATCAAATGAACAAGAAAAAAATGCAAATACATGTAAAAAATTATCACAAAAAACTTACAAGGTATAAAAAAGAAAAAAATGTTAAATTTGAGTTAAATTTACATTATTTACACATTCTTCAGGAAAATTTTGGGTGCATGTTTTGCACATTTTCAAATTTAGCAAATTTGTCCAAATTTTCTTGAACATTTTGCACCTTTTGGGGGGTATTTTGCAAATTTTGGTGTATATTTTGCACAGTTTTTGATTTCAAAACTTTCACATTTTGCATTTTTTTGTCCAAATTACAACCTTTTAGATTTTTGTGCAAATTATTCCACATCTTTCATGAAAATGTTGACAATTTTGTGTGAAACTGAATTTATTTATTTTTTTTGCAATTTTTACATAAATTTTGGACCTTTTTCCTGAAAATTTTGCAAAGTTTTGGCCAAATTTTGCAAGTTTTCTGCAGTTTTTGGTAAATTTTGCACATTTTTGTGCAAATTTTGCACCATTATTTTAAAAATAATTAATATTATTGAAAAAGTGGTTATCAGGATCAATATCATTCTCCATCTCTTGTAGTTTATGTTCAGCATAATGGCATATTTTCAGAGTTTGAATTTCCTCACTCTGTCAAATGACTTCCTCCAACTGGGGATAATTGATGTCTACTCAAGTCAGTCATACGTTTTTTTGTTTGTTTTGTTTAGTTTTTTTTTAAAGGACATTGACATAGTATGTCAAAAAAACTATTCTTGCCGTGTGTGTGGATATGGATTATCATAGTCTATTAATTTTCTTAATCAGTGTTCATCTATATTTATTTAAGTCAGTAATCTCTCTGATCATTATAATCTTTGCTTCCTCAGGTGTTCCATTTAGTTTGATCCAAACTCTACAATTTCTTGTCCATGTTCAGGTTCAGGTTCAGGTTCAGGTTCCTTTATTTGTACCCGTAGGTAGATTTGTTTTGCTGTCTGGTGACATCCATATTTACAAGCCACAAATTACATTCAACATAGACACAAACACAGGCACATATGAAGCTGACTATAAACATGATAAGAATACTCAAGATTGCAATAAAAGTGACAGTATACAGTGCTTGAAAGGGAGAAGGAAGAAGTTGACACTTATTTACTCCAACTCCTCTTTTCCCTAAATACAACTCATGTGAAATATATACTGTGGTAGACTGCAAGTCTAATTTAAAACATTACTGGCACATGCCTCTAGGGGGAACTACCTGTATTGTTCAGCACTGCTACTAAGGGGACACATTAGAACAAGAGTGTGAAAACCCCGCGCAGAATCCATGTTCAGTCATATTATGTGTGTTGCAGAATAAATGGCAGAGTTAGCCAAAGAAATAACTCAAGTGTGATCATTGCTACACGGTAGGATATCACACAATTGGCGACGAGGATTAAAAGAAAAAAATCAGCGGCGAGAAACAGAGAACATTGCAAGTGTGGCGAACTTAAGTGACTCCAGTAGTTCGAGTGCAAGTTCAGAGGAGGAAAAACGAGGTTTCCCCACCACAACGAGCAATGGCGGCTGTAATCGGAACGGTAACCCCTTTTGATAACTCGACTCAGTCATGGGAAGAATATAGTGAAATGTTGGACTTTTTCTTCCAAGCTAATGACATTGAGGAGCCAGACAAAAGGAAGGCTGTACTGTTGAGTGGAGTTGGTGCAACTACTTACAGTTTGTTGAGAAATTTAATAAGCCCTGCATTACCGAAAGATAAAACATACGACCAGCTTACTGCTGAGCTTCAGAAGCACTTCAGCCCCAAACCGAGTGAAATCGTGCAACGATTCAAATTTAATTCACGCATAAGGAGGAACACTGAGTCCATAGCAGAGTATGTGGCAGAATTGAGGAAATTAGCACTGCACTGTGATTACAAAGACTCATTGGAAGAAATGTTAAGAGACAGACTTGTGTGTGGAGTGAATGATGACCGAATGCAACGGCGACTTTTATCTGAAACAAAACTCACTTTTGCAAAGGCTTTGGAATTATGCCAAGCGATGGAAACAGCATCTAAAGATGTGAGAGAGATGCAAGGGAAGCTAACAGAGGACACAGCAACGCATGTTCGTGTGCCTAAGACCCAAGTAGGTGTCCACAAAGTGTCGACTGACAAAACTCAGCGCAAATTCCCCAGTTGTTATCGCTGCAAAGGCCAGCACAATGCCGCCGAGTGCAAATTTGCCACTGAGCTGTGTCATAATTGTGGCAAGCGAGGGCACATTAAGAAAGCATGTAGAATAAAGGTGGACAGCGCACAGGTGCTGAAAGCGACAGTTAATGGGCAAAAGTATGAAAACAAGGGCCCAGGAAAGGAACAGCGAGCGAATCAACTGAGAGGGGAGGGAGAAAGTGATACAGAAGACATGGGTTTTCACACAATTTACAACACGTCAGAGGAGCTGACCAAGGTAGCGCCCATCACGCGTACCATGAATGTTAATGGAATGAAAGTAACATTTGAAGTTGATACAGGCTGTGGAGTAACCATATTAAGTAAACAGCAATATACACAACTGTGGAAGAAAACAGACACAGCAGAATTAAATCCCTGTTCATTAAAATTAAAAACGTACACAGGAGAGAAGCTAGACGTGCTAGGCATGGCACAAGTGAAGGTGCAGCACGAAAACAAAGAAAAGGACTTACCTGTAGTAGTAGTTGGGAGCGAAGGACCAAATCTACTAGGGCGAAGTTGGCTACAAGAACTGGCCATGATTGATCAGTTGGTGAATAAAGTGGAATCTCAGCCCAAATTGCAGCTGGAGGAGATCCTCGAAAGACACGCTGAGGTGTTCAAAGAAGGCTTAGGACAGCTAAAAGGTGTCACTGCAAAGATTAATGTGGACAAGGAGGCCCAACCACGATTCTGCAAACCCCGACCGGTACCCTATGCAGTCAAGCCACTGGTCGAAAGCGAGCTACAGAGGCTGCTGGATGACAAGATCATTGAGCCAGTGCAGGTTGCAGAATGGGCGGCGCCCATAGTCCCAGTGAGAAAGCCGGATGGCTCCATTAGAATATGTGGAGATTACAAACTCACTGTCAATCGAGCATCACGGGTGGATCAGTATCCAATTCCTAAAGTGGAGGACCTCTTCGCACAGCTGAACGGCGGCCGACACTTCACGAAATTAGACATGAGTCACGCCTACCAACAAGTAGTCCTGGAAGAAGAATCAAGAAAGTATGTAACCATCAATACACACAAAGGCTTATATACCTACACACGCTTACCATTTGGAGTAGCTTCCAGTCCTGCTATATTCCAGAGAACTATGGAGGGCATCCTAGGTGGAATTCCGAATGTTGCCATTTATTTGGATGACATCCTTTGTACAGGACCAAATGAACAAGAACATCTGAAAACGCTGGAGGAAGTGCTTCAACGGTTGGAGAAAAGCGGTCTGAGGTTGAAAAGAAGCAAGTGTGAGTTCATGGGAAAAGAGGTGGTGTTCCTAGGCCACAAGATCAACGCCAGTGGTCTACACCCTCTAACAGACAAAGTGGAAGCCATTGCGGAGGCGCCTGAGCCACAAAATGTTACTGAGTTAAAAGCCTACCTGGGCTTGTTGAACTATTACCATAGGTTCCTCCCAAAGCTCTCCACGCTGCTGGCACCACTACATACCTTACTTAAGAAGGAAGAAAAATGGTCATGGGGGGTCAAGCAGCAGAAGGGCGTGCCCCTGGTGAACGCACAACAAATAAAGAAGTGGACAGACAAAGACCCTGTTCTAGCAAGAGTGCGAGAATACATCTTGCGAGGATGGCCGAAGATGAACAGTCCTGAGTTCATTCCCTATGCCCGACGACAGGATGAGCTCAGCACCCAGGAAGGTTGTATCCTGTGGGGAGGACGCGTGGTTGTTCCACCACCTGGTAGGAATGCCTTACTGCAACAACTACACCAAGCACACCCTGGCATCACTCGCATGAAAGCGTTGGCGAGGAGTTACATGTGGTGGCCCAACATGGATGCAGAGGTGGAGGCGCTTGTGAAGTCATGTGCGGCATGCCAGGAGAACAGGAACAGTCCTCCAGCAGCCCCACTACATCCTTGGGAAGTTCCAGATAAACCATGGAGAAGAATTCACATTGACTACGCAGGTCCATGGATGGGAAGAAAGTTGAGGTCAACATTTGACTTAATACATCCAGACTTCAGAAACAAAGTGCATGATAAACAAGAGAAACAAAAAGGTTATCATGACATGCATGCTAGAGAGAGAATACTGAGAGAAGGAGACGTGGTCTACACCCGCAACTTTGGCTCAGGACCAGCCTGGGTACCAGGAGAAATAACAGAAAAGACAGGCCCTGTGTCATTCAAGGTGACATTAGGTCATGGACAAGTGGTGAGGCGACACATCGACCAAGTTCGTGGTAGGAGCTCCATTCCCCTGCCGATGGCACCAGAGGTGTTGTCTGACACCCATCCTGAGGAGAGCATCAACGAACCACCACTTCAGGTGAAACCTGAGGTAACCGTCTCTGCAGATTCTACGGGCAGCACTGCAGCAGCCGAAACAGTGGAGCAGTCTGAGTCTTCACCTGCAGTTGGCTCACCAGCCGTGAGAAGATCTCAGCGAGCTAGGAGAGCTCCAGACTACTTGAAGGACTATACTTAGTCAGTCGTGAGTTCCCCAGCCACAGGACAAGAATGCGTCCTGGAACCTCACTGGGATGCGGTAGTCAAACCAAATCCCCAGTTAGACTGTTATGTGTGTTATACATGTAAAAAAAAAAAAAAAAAGAGAAAGAAATTATGTGTATGGCACATGTGTTTAAGAAGTTAAAAGTAACTGTGATTGTTTAGGGTTAAATGGGAGTTCCAGGATGTCTAGCAAAATTGGCTAGTGTAATTAAAAGTAGTTTAATCTAGAGGGGAGGGATGTGGTAGACTGCAAGTCTAATTTAAAACATTACTGGCACATGCCTCTAGGGGGAACTACCTGTATTGTTCAGCACTGCTACTAAGGGGACACATTAGAACAAGAGTGTGAAAACCCCGCGCAGAATCCATGTTCAGTCATATTATGTGTGTTGCAGAATAAATGGCAGAGTTAGCCAAAGAAATAACTCAAGTGTGATCATTGCTACACGGTAGGATATCACATATACCTATTACCTCAATTAAGATCCCCAGTAGACAATTAACTATATTTTGTACATATCAACATTGATACCCATCCATTCCAAAATACATACAGTCCATACATCAAAACCCAGCCCCAAACAACACAGATATACACAGATATACACAGTACTGTCCCACCTACCATACCATGGTGTCCCAGAGTGAGCACAGTGAATCGTACATATTAATGCTACACCTCTAACATATATCCTTTTAGCAAATAATGTTTATACTGTGGAGTGTGTAAATGAAGAGGCAGATTCATTGCAGACGATTTATTACACACTCACATCTCACAAGCTCAGAATGGACTGACTGGTTACAGCAAGCACTCCTCTCTATATATCAAGTCACCTTCACAAGCTTCAAGGCACTTCCTCATGCACAGCATGACATCTACACTACACTTCATTCAACCCCCTCTCACCCTCTTGGGCATTGTTCTCCCATGTGTATTCATTGTCTCTGTCTGAGGTGCGAAATAACCTAACTTCCATACCGCCCCCCCAGCATCTTAGATAGAACAATAGAATATCAGTCCACATGCTGTTTTGGCTTCAGTCTCCTCCCATATCTGCTGTAACTGGGGTTTACTGCCTCCGTGGCGCTGCTGTGCTGGTGGGGGGCTGCTGGGAGTGTGTCTGACTGCGGGTGGGCCGTGGCGAGTGGGGGGGGGAACTTCGCCCTGTCCGTGTGGCTGCTCTGTTGCATCGCTTCCCTGGGGAGTTCTCCGTGGGGGTCTTCCACGCCGAGGGGCCTTAGCTAACAGCACCTGCTCGTCTGCTGCTACAAAGGCGGGTTTAAGTCTGTCTATGCCAATTTTCTCCCGTCTACCTCCCAAGTCTAGCACAAAATGCTTATCCTGTGGGCTATATTAATCATATATTCCATAACCTACATATGTTGAAGCATGTGGGAATGTTTGGTGATTACATATGTAAGGCGACTTCACACCTCAGAAAGGACAAAGACTCTCAACCGCCAGTGAAGAACAAAGACGTTCCCAGACACTGCGGTGGAGACCGGAGGAGCTGCCCTCACCCCCCAGGGCCATGAGGAGGAGTACGGAGACAATGGGGGGATTAAGATAATGAGGGATGTCAGCCTTTGATATGCATGTCTTTTGTTATGTACAAGTATAAGTTCACAGAGCCGGAGGTATTCGCTCTCTTTTCTTGCTTCTGCTTCTGCACTTAGATGAGACTTGTTAGAGGAGCTGATAATAAACTTTGGTTTATATATCACACCGCCTCGTTCTTCCAAGCTCTTCTACAATCCCCTGTTTCCAACACTCTGAACAGTCCATCATAGGGTGGGCGCAATGGAGGGCGGTGGGCGTCGTGTCTGATGAACATGAACTCCACGTTCTTCAAAGTTTTAGGCATGAAAACACGTGGAAAACAGTGGTGGGCAGGGCCCGGCAGCGTGCCTGTGTTCGCGCTACGCTGCAAAAGCTGAGATGGGCAGCTGTCCGGCGCGGGATTATCTGGCAGAAATTCCCCGGGCAGCCGTAGGGGCTACGCAAAAACCAGCTCTGCCAGGGAAGCTTCCAGATCCTGTTTTGGCGCGGAGCGCAACCCCAGTAAGGCCCACGGCAACCTGTCCACCCAATTTGCATCCGTCAATGAAGCCCTGAGTGCTGCTTTCAGTGATCTATGAAAACGCTCGCATAACCCGTTGGCCTGTGGGTTGCACGCGGTTGTGCGATGAATTGTAACACCCAGGCTGTGGGCCATCGCGGACCAGAGTTCGGAAACAAATTGAGGGCCCCTGTCGGACGTAATGTCCGACGGGACTCCAAAACGCGCCACCCGTACTGTTAAAAAAGCGCGTGCTACGTCCACGGACGTGGTTGCCGCCAGCGGGACTGCTTCTGGCCAGCGCGTGGTGCGGTCCACCACTGTCAGGAGGTGCGTGCACCCCTGTGATGGCGGGAGGGGGCCCATGAGGTCCACGTGAACGTGGTCGAACCTCTTAGCCGGTACCCAAAACGGCTCCAAGGGAGCCTTCGTGTGTCTGTGTACTTTGGCTCATTGGCACGCCACGCAGGCTGCTGCCCACTACTTGTTTGTGTAGGCTCGGCCACACAAACTTCTCTCCCACCATTTTAACCGACGCGCGCACTCCTGGGTGCACCAGAGTGTGAACCAACTCAAACACGGGGCGGCGCCATGCGACCGGTACCACTGGACGTGGCCGTCCAGTGGAGACATCGCAGATTAGGGGGGGCATGCCATCTTGCAGCACCCTGCTCTCCAGCCTTAACCCTGTTGGTCCAGACTGGAGCGCGCGCACGTCTGCATTGCTAATCTGCTCTGCGGCCATGGCTGCATAATCTATCCCCACATAGACCGGGGCCACCACGGTGCGCGAGAGGCAGTCCGCCACCACATTCAGTTTACCCGACACATGCTGAATATCGGTAGTAAACTCTGAGATCGCGGCCAGCTGTCTCTGCTGCCGGCCCGACCACAGTTCTGAAACCTTGGCCATTGCGAACGTTAGTGGCTTGTGATCCATGAACGCGGTGAAGCTGCGCCCTTCCAGCCAGAACTGGAAGTGGCGTATGGCCAGGTGGAGAGCCAACAACTCCCTGTTGAACGCGCTGTATTTACGTTCGCTGTCGCGCAAAGTTCTGCTGAAAAAGGCGAGCGGCTGCCAAGCCCCGGCGACGCGCTGCTCTACGACAGCCCCTATGGCCACGTCTGAAGCGTCGGTGGTGAGCGCTATCCGGGCCGCCGGGTCCGGATGCGCCAGCAGTGCAGCATTTGCCAGGGCTGCTTTAACCTCCGAGAACGCCCGCTCTCGCTCCGGGGTCCATTTGAACCTATCCACGGGTTTCTGTCTCTTGAGCGCGGCGTACAATGGTTGCATGAGCTGTGCCACGCGGGGAAGGAAACGGTTATAAAAATTCACCATCCCAAAAAATTCCTGCAGCGCCCTGACCATCTGAGGCCGGGGGAAATCCGCCACGGCGCACACTTTGTCAGGCAGCGGGATCGCTCCTTCCGGAGAGACGCGGTGCCCCAAAAAATCAATCTGCGTCACGCCGAACTGGCACTTCGCCGGGTTGATTATTAACCCGTGCTCCTCCAACCTCCGGAAAACTGTCCTGAGGTGGGTTTCGTGTTCGTCTTCGGACGCACTGGCTACCAGGATATCGTCCAGGTAGACGAACACGAACGGGAGATCGCGCAGCACTGCATCCATCATGCGCTGGAACGTCTGTGCCGCGCCTTTTAACCCGAATGGCATGCGCAGGAACTTGAATAAACTGAATGGAGTTATTACCGCTGTTTTGGGTACGTCCTCAGCACGCACTGGGACTTGATGGTAACTGCGGACCAGGTCTATTTTGGAAAAAATGCGTGCTCAGGCGAGGTGGACGGAAAAATCCTGTATGTGGGGAATCGGGTAGCAGTCGTGTGCTGTGGCTTTGTTCAACCTGCGGAAATCACCGCACGGTCGCCACGATCCCTCAGCCTTAGGGACCATGTGTAGCGGGGATGCCCATGGTCTGTTTGAATGCCTGATGATGCCCAACCTTTCCAGGTTGGCGAACTCCTCGCACGCTATGGCCAGTTTAGCTGTGTCCAAGCGCTGAGGTCTTGCAAAAACGGGCGGCCCGGTGGTGGTGATGAAGTGCTCCACCCCGTGTTTAGCGATGGCCGCCGAAAACGTCGGGACCGTGAGTGCTGGGAACTGAGTGAGCAGTGCGTGGAACTTACCGCCTGGAGCTGTGACGTTGGCCTGTGCTGTTGACTGGGTCACTCGAGCTATACAGGGGAGAGAGTCAAAGGACAGTGCATTAACCAGGCGCCTGTTAGCAACATCAACCAGTAAACCATGTGCATACAGAAAATCAGCCCCCAGGATATGATAATTCAGTGCTGCTACGACAAAAGTCCACTCGTATGTACGACCGTGTAGAGATAAGTGCAGAGTCCTCTCACCAAAGGTCTGAATTTCCAAGCCGTTTGCTGCCAACATCACGGGGCCGCTAGGTCCTGCCAGCCGGTCGGTGTAGGTCGGCAGGATGAAGCTCTTCTGGGCTCCGGTGTCCACGAGGAAACGCCTCCCTGAGCGCGCGTCCGTCAAGTAGAGCAGCTTGTTCTCTTCTCCGAGGGTCGCAGCTGCTACCGACCGCCGGCCTCGGTGTTTTCCCGAGCGCTTGAATTGGCACGGTGGCGCTCATCTGCGTGTGTTCTCTCTGAAGCGGCGGTGGTAGAAACAGAGCGTATCTCTCTGGCGCTCCTTGGCCCCCGCTGCTGCTACCGTCGGTGGCTCCTCGCCTCCTCTGGTCGTCTCGCTGGGCTCTGCCGCTGCCGCGTTGACTGTGATCGCCCTGGTGGTGAGGATGATCCGGTCCGCCTCCTGGGCTAGTGCACGGTAGTCACGCGCAGCCAGCAACGGCGAATTGGCCAGAACCGCTCTTGCCACTGTTGGAAGATTCCGGAGGAAAAGGTGGGCAAACAGAAAGTGCTGGTCGTCCGTGCCCATTAACGCCAGCATCTTCTCCATCAGGTCTACGGCCGACCCATCTCCTAACTCGGTCCGCGCCAGGAGCCTCTCCACTCTCTCACATTCCGAGAGCGTGTAGCGCCGGGTGAGCGCAGCCTTGAGTGCCTCATATTTGTTGCTGGCTGGTGGCTGATCGAGCAGGCTTGCTACCTGCTGGGCTGTGCGGGAGTCCAGCGCTGCTACCGCATGGTAGAACTTGGTGTCGTCTGCTGTTACTCCCCGGAGGGCGAACTGGGCCTCGGTGTGGTGGAACCAAGAGTGCGGGTTGTGCTGCCAGAAATCCGGTAGCTTGACTGAAACTGCACACGCGTTGCTGGGGGTTCCAGTCCGGGCTGTCTGTGGAATGGCTGCTGCGTCTCTGGGGCTTCCCGACCGGGCCGGCTCCGGGGTTCTCGCCTCGTGTTCCATAATACGTCTTGGGTCACCAGTGTGGAGTGTGTAAATGAAGAGGCAGATTCATTGCAGACAATTTATTACACACTCACATCTCACAAGCTCAGAATGGACTGACTGGTTACAGCAAGCACTCCTCTCTCTATATCAAGTCACCTTCACAAGCTTCAAGGCACTTCCTCATGCACAGCTTGATATTTACATTACACTTCATTCAACCCCCTCTCACCCTCTTGGGCATTGTTCTCCCATGTGTATTCATTGTCTCTGTCTGAGGTGCAAAATAACCTAACTTCCATAATACCTATTTTTGAATTGATTTCTGTTTGTACATAGTTTCAGTTCCAGTTCCAGACTGTTCCATAAATCCACCCCACAGACAGATACGCACAGACTTTTCTTAGTTGTTCGTACCTTAGGTTTTGTAAAGTTTAAGTCTCCTCTCAAATTATAATTGTCTGTTTTTTTTAAATATTTTTTGTATATTAGTTGGGAGTTGATTATTAATTGCCCTGTACATTACTTGTGCTGTCTTATATTTAACTAAATCCATGAACTTTATGGCATGTGACTTTAAAAACAACGAGATGGTATGGTCTCTATATCCTACTGTGGCACATATGTTGGGTACATATTTTCCACAAATGTATTGCTGAAGGTTTATTGTGTGCTTCAAGTCTCAAGGGACAAAAGGCTGAACCTGCAGGAGGTATGGAGGAGGTGTGAGGTTTGTCCTTTGTCTCAGAGAGAAGCCCTGGAGGGATTTCAGGACCATCAAAGGCTGAGAGACAATGGTGGAGGATCAAAGGGGTTACAATGTGACTGTATGTTTGCTCAGACACCATGTGACTTGAGTTTCGATGTTCCGGGGTATAAGAGAATGATGTGACTGTGATCTGTCTCTTTTCTTGCTTGGAGGTTGATAGAGAATGTGTTCTGGTAATAAAACTGAACCTGAGAAATAAACCCAGCCTCATCATTGAACACATCCTCTACACTACATTATTTATTATCCTTATAGCTTTTTTTGTAATGTGCATATTGGCTGTAGGTTGGTCTTGTAGGTGTTTCCCCAGACCTCTACACCGTAGTTAAGATATGGTAGAAACAGTGAATTGTACAGTAAGAACAATGATTTATAGTCCAAAATGTGTCTTGTCTTCCCCAGTATCCCGATACATTTTGCCAACTTGGCCCGGATGTGAGCAGCAGATTTTATTGTCTAGCGTCACCCCCAGAAACTTATTTTCTTGTACTCTTTCTATTCTGGTATCATCTATCGTTATCATTATTTCATGATTTATTTTATAATTTCCAAACAACATAATCTTTGTTTTTTCAGATTTAGAGATAATTTATTTTGTTAAACCACTGTGTTAACCTTTTCATCTCAGTTGTGACCACCTCTAAAACCTGCTGCAAATTCTCACCAGTGCAAAGGATATTTGTGTCATCCGCAAACAAAATAAATTTCAGAATTTTTGATACTTGGCATATGTCATTTATATATAAGATAAAGAGTTTGGGTCCCAAAACTGACCCCTGGGGCACACCACAAGAGATGTCCATGAAGGGTGATTTGTGCTCACCAATTTGTACAAATTGTTGTCTGTTGCTTAAAAAACTTTCCACCCAACTCAGTCCAACCCCTCTTGTCTCATACCTTTCCAGTTTCCTCAGTAAAATTCTGTGGTCAGTGGTGTCAAAAGCTTTCTTTAAATCTATAAATACTCCTACAGCAAACTTTTTTATCTATACAACTAATAATTTCTTCTATGAGTTCGATCAGTGCCAAAGATGTAGATTTGTCTGCTTTAAAACCATACTGACTGTCTGTAAGAAGGCTGTGTTTTTCAATGAAATCATCCAGTCTCTTAGTGAATATTTTTTCAAGTATTTTGGAGAATTGTGAGTGTAAAGGGACCGGCCTGTAATTTGTGAAATAATGACTGTCTCCTGTTTTGTGTAGTGGTATTACTTTTGTTACCAGTTTGAAATGACAGGTTACAGATGTGGGTGAGTGGCTTAACAATTCCTTCAATTACTTTTTTCACTATTGTCATATCAATTTCATTCCAGTCAGTTGATTTTTTGTTCTTAAATTTACTCACAGTCTCGATAATTTCCTTTTCAGTAACCGCACCCAAAAAGATTGTGTTTGGATTTCTATCTTCTATTTCATTTACAGAACCACTATTGTTTGTTTCTGTTGTCACTATTGATTTTGCTAATTCAGGACCAATGTTTACAAAAAAATCATTGAAACCACTGACCACATCCTCCATATTATTTATCAAATTGTCATTGTCAGTAAAATATTGTGGATAATTAGCATTCTTTGATTGGTTACTAATAATCCCATTTAGCACTTGCCATATTCCTCTTAAGTTATTTTTATTATCCTCTAATATTCTGTTGTAATATTCTTTCTTACAAGTCCTCATTATATTAGTTAGCTTGTTTTTATATCTTTTATATTTGAGCTCAGCCTCTTCTGTTCTGCACTTAATGAATTGTTTACATAATGTATTCTTCTTTTTACATGCATTTAGTAACCCCTTGGTGACCCAAGGAATATTTTTGTTTTGTTGTTTGTCACTGTATTGTTTTATAGGACAGTTTTTATTGTACAATGGTTGAAATATTTGTAAAAAATTTATCATATGCTTTATTTATATCATTTTCGTCACAAACTATCTTCCAGTCTTACATTAATAATTCCTTTGCCAGTAAATATATAGATTCTTCAGTTCTTATTCTTTTATATTTAATATTTTTGGTATACTTTTTCTTCCTATAATCACATTGATAGACAACAAAAATCGGCAGGTGGTCACTGATATCATTCAATAAAAGCCCACTCCTGATATTATTATCCATAATGTTTGTGAATATGTTATCTATTAGTGTGGCACTGTGTGACGTGATTCTGCTAGGTCTGGTAATTGTTGGATGTAAGCCCATGCTGTACATTGTGTTGATAAATTCTTCTGTCAAACTATGTTGTTTTGAATTCATCAGATCTATATTGAAATCCCCACAGATGAACATAACTTTATGAGTTAGTTTTGCGTACATTTTTTCCATCCAGTCCTTAAATAAGTCAATGTTTGATCCAGGTGTTCTATATACACAGCTCACTACTATATTCTTCACATTGTCCAGACAGATTTCTATTGTAATACATTCAAATAAATCATCCACAATCACTGACAAATTTTCAGCAACCTTGTATTTCAAGCTCTTGTCAACATAAATTGCAACTCCTCCTCCTTTTTTCACTTTTCTATTTATAATTTAATTCGTAGCCATCCATGGTAAAATCCACTCCTTTCTCTTCACTGAGCCACGTCTCTGATATTGCTGCAATATTGAATGGCTCTTTAAACTGATGTAAATAATCTTTAATGTTATTAAAACTGGCATAGAGACTTCTGCTGTTGAAGTGGATCATAGAAATATTGAAATCAGATGTGACCATTGTGTTAAACTGTTCATCTGCGTAGTAACTACAGTTATTATTGATGGAGGTAAATAAATTATTATCAGGGTCTATGTTATATTCTACGTCCTGTGGGTTGTGATCCGTATATTCAAAAACTTTCAGTTCCTGTTGATCCTGTTTGTTGATCTTTTGTTTCATGTAGTTAAATGTCCTGTTACAGATGAGTATAATCCTTCAGTGTCTTACAGTTTTCATTTTTTGCTGTTGACTCCATTTCATAATGTTCATTGATATTTGTCCAGTTCCATAATATTTCAGATGTTAATGACCTTGGCTTCTTCAGGTGATCCATTTAATATGATGTATATTTTACAGTTTGATGTCCAGGTGTTTTGAATCATTTTTTTTGCTTTCTCATGTATCTTGCTTTTCTGGCTATTTCTGTGTTTTCTTTTGTAAGGTGCTTGTTTATGTAAATTTTCGTTCCTTTCAGTTTCCTCCCTTGTTTTAGCAGCGCAGTCTTGTGTTTTCTGTTGACAGACCTCATGATGACAGCTGGTTTGTTGCTGTTTTTCCTGGGCAGAGGGTGTCAGGCCTCAATGGTGTTACAGTCCAGCTGGATTCCTTTGGACTGCAGGAAGGCCAACACTTGTTGCTCCGTGGTTCGGCTTCCAGCTCATCGAGCCTCCGTCCGCTGTCCGCCGCCGCCGCCACCGCCACCGCCACCGCCACCGCCACCGCCACCGCCCGAGTATATGATTGGGGTTTAATGTGGAACCCAGTGATGATCACGTTGTTCACCCAGGTGTATTGTTCTAGGTCCGCCATTCTGCTCTCCAGATACGCCAGCCTCTTGTCCTCCTCAGCGTTCTGGAGCCTCAGCGCTTTCACCTCCTCGACCAGGCCCAGATTGTTTTTTTGCTGCAGCTTAACAGCAGAAATCTCTTCAGCCAAGAAGTCGAGCGACCTTTTAATATCGTCCACCTCCTCAGTCTGCTGAGCTTTCTTGGAACCCATGATCCCGGACGATTTGTGTTGACAAAACAGCTACTGAACAGCTGTTTAGCTAGCTGAATGGCGGACTGCTCCGCTCTCGTTTCCCAGTCCGTAAATGCCGCTATCTGCGTCTTAAATCAGGCAGGGGTCGAAACTAGGATGTCCAGTCCGTAATCCAAATTCAGTTATCAGAAGCCAAAAAGTAGTCAAAAACGGAGCACCAAAACACAGAAATCCACTGATTGACAGGATCTGACAGCAGGTTGACAGGTTGTCAGGAACAGAAACCACATTAATCATACACTTTATTTCATGTTGCATGCAAAATCATGAACGGCTTCCTGACCCAGTTATGTGGTATGACCGGCTGGTGAGGCTAACAACATCATCACATGCGTCAGCAATACACAACTCGAAACGGGCTTTGCCAAACACTTCCTGGAGAAGCTTGGAGCACGCTCCAAAGCTCCAGAGGCAGCCATCCCATCACTACTCTCCTGGTCTAACACCACATCACTGGCCAATGAGGCTCAACTCGTCTCCATTTCCTCTGCAAACTGAGGAGAGCACGAGTCATACCGCCCCATCATGTGCTCATTCTACCGTGGCACCATTGAGAGCACCCTCACCAGTTGCATCACTGTGTGGTATGGAAGCTGCATCATCTCCTGCCGGAATACACTACAACACACAGTGAATGCAGCCAGCAAGATCATCGATGCCCGCCTGCCCCCCTCTTGGACATCTACCACACCTGCCTCACCCGCAGAGCCATCAACATTGCAGGCGACACCTCCCACTCCCTCTTCAGCCCCCTGCCCTCAAGGAGAAGGTACCAGAGCTTCTTGGCCCACTCTACAAGACTGCTAAACAGCTTTGTTCACCAGGCCATCAGGACCCTGAACTCTGCCCACTCCCCCCCCCCCCATCTCTGGACCATAACGCACTCACTCACAAAATAACTACTTCAGCTGTTTGCACAGAAAGACTGGCACACTAACAGTAATACATCTGCTGCTGTATGTCCCTGCGCCTTACTGCAACCATTTGCCCAAATACCATACCTGCTGCTGTTATTGCACTGTTTTTTTTTTTTAAATTTTACCTTTATTTAACCAGGCAGGACTGATTAAGAACACATTCTTATTTACAACTGTGGCCTGGGGGGAAGGGGCAATGGACAACTCACATTCATACTGTTATGTCCCAAATAATGAGGAGGCGAGGTGACGTTTTTAATGTTAATTAGACAAGAACTATAACACATATAGGGAGACCCTACCGCTGGCGCCGCCTCCTATAGGCGGGCCTCACCCCTCCCAGCCTAGGGCACTGCCATACTAATATATTATATGATATTCCTATCCTACATTCTCCCCACCCCTTAAAAAAACTGCAACCACACTAATTACCCAACCAATAAATTTATACCCGAATCACACTCTAATACAGGGGAACAGGCCTATCCATTCACACAACACTGGCTCAGCGGAACCCTCCGCTATTTAAACATAAGAGTCTATAACCACTCCCAAAGTCTTCTTCTAGGTCAGAAAACCACACTCCAACTGATGTTGACAAGTTTTTTGTTTATTTTGCCACAGCAAATCTTCGCCCGTAAACACCGTGAAAAACTAAAAATACAGACATAACAAACATGAATACAAAATAAATTATAACACTTAACAAATGTTCATAAACAAAAATAATCACATACCGTGTGCGCCTTCTGCCTAGAATTTAGGAGTTGTTAGTCATGTCTCAAATTTCCCAAACAAAGTCCTCTCTCCGCATCTGATTGTGGACAGCCTCCAGCAGCCGCGTGACTCTTCTAATCAGGCATGTAAACAGCGCATGCCTACCACCCATTTTTGCACCATGTCAGGTCCAGGTTCGCCGCTGGTTTCCTCACAAACATGGAGAACCTTTAACAGTCCGGCTGCCTGCAGGAAAACACTCCGTCCTCTCTCCCGACACTCGCTCACACAATGGCGCTGATAGGCGGAGCGAGATGCCTGCACGAGCCCCCTTCACGAGCTCGCCGACTCACCCGCGAGCTTGGCAGCACGAGCGCATATGCGCCGCGATATGGAGGGACTGAAGGCGGAGAAAAGGACACCGCTAACGTCCGCAACACTGGCGCACACACCCATAAACAAACATTATTTCAGAAAAAGAACCAAAGATACATAAACCATTTCACTGTGACAGCTACACTGCCACCAAAATTACAAAGATTTATATTCACTCCACTTTTAACAAACAAAATTAAATCTTGTAATTTTCCTTGAAATAAATGTAAACCTTCAAATTACATGTTGCTTTAATAGCATTGATATTATTCACTTTCTAAACTTAAGCGTTTCTTTGTCATTACTGTATCATCTGACTTTAGTTTTATTATGTCCTCCCTTTGTAGTCTAGGACTCATTTTCAACTAGAACTATTAGTTTCTGAACAGGTCTCTCAAGAACTGAGACTTGCTTTAAGCGTTCACCTTTTTCCCTAGATCTCTTTCTCAACCTCCCTCCAACTCTAAGGAGGTTATCTACAAGGACAGGATCAAGCTGATGCATTTTGTGAGTTTTTGGTAGTTTAGCTGACGTTTGACTGAACTATTTCAGCTCATCTTCAAATGCCTCCTATTGTGCTGCCCGAATGAGTGTGAGAGAGGCAACTCTTCTCTCCTCTACACTAATTGGACCTGACCTGTCTTCTTTTGCCAGTCTTTTAATCCTTGCTACAACATTGATGGCTGTATTCCAGTCAGAAAATCTTGAAAACCTTTCAAGAAAGTTGTCTCTTTCAGCAGCATCTGTGTTCAAAACCTTTACTTCAGGGTCACCTACGAGAAGCTCTGGTGAATGTTGAACTGTGAAAATTTCACGTTCCCATAAAGACTCAGGCCCAGTGAGCCAGTTAGAGTCAATCAGCTCTGCCACCTTGAGACCTCTAGAAGCATGGTCTGCTGGATTTTGATTGGTTTCAACGTAGAACCATTGCTTTGGATCTGTAGTGTTTCTTATTTTCTGGACGCGATTGGCAACAAACACATGGAAGCGCCGGGCTTCATTCTTGATGTACCCAAGCACCACTTGAGAGTCTGTCCAGAAAAACTCTTCGTCGATCTTCAGCTCGAGCTCTGCTCTGAGAAAGTTACTCACACCAGCTGAAACTGCTGCAGCAGTCAGCTCAAGACGTGGGATGGTGACTCTACTTGTGGGTGCCACTCGGGCTTTACCCATGACAAGAGCACAATGAACTTGCACATCAGAAACAATCCTGATGTAGGAACATTGTTCATAACCACTGCTGCTACCATCTGAAAAGTGATGCAACTCAATTTTTTGGATTGTGCCGAGGTATTCAGGAATGAGGCATCTTGGTATTTTAATGTTTTGAAGATTTTCCAAATCCTGGAGCCATATTTCCCACTTGGCCTGGGTTTGAGGGGAAACAGGCTCATCCCATCCAACACCCCGCCTGCACATGTCTTGCAGCAGTTGTTTGCCAGTCAAGATGTAAGGAGAGAGAAATCCTAGTGGGTCATACACACTCGCAACTGTTGCTAGAATTCCTCTTCTTGTGGCTGGTTTTTCTTTGAGGATACCACTGACTGAGAACATATCAGCTTCCACATTCCACTTTATCCCTAGTACACTCTGCATTGGAACCGCAGTGTAATTCAGATTTACATCTTTCTTCTCACTTGCATGTTCTGTTTCTGGTATCACCTCCAGGACCTCTTTGTACTTGGGATTTTTTTCCATTTTCCCCTTTAAATGCCTCAATCAAACTGTAGCAAGCTGCTTGTTGTTCGGAAGCTGTGGATACTCTCTAAAGGGTAGGGGCATTTCCAAATGTCCTTCCTTGTTGTGGTGAATGTTTCCGTTCAAGAACTGGAGAAACTGAATGTCCTCTTGGGATATATTTCCTTCTCTTGGACTTGTGTCCAAGAAATCTCGTTCCAGGACTTTGATCACAGAGGAAGGTGTGATGGATGGAAACTCCTTTACAGAGACACGATTGCAGACTCCTATTACCTTCATTAGACCAGTCCATGGTTTGATGGAACCCACGATAGTCCAGCCTAAGTCTGTTTTGACTGCATTTGGATCATAATCATTTCCTGGAATGACCTTCCTTGGTTTTAATGCTCTTGCACAGTCATAGCCAATCAGGAGCCCTGCGGGACAGTCTAACAGATCTGGCATCTCTTCTGCAATGCTTAGAAGGTGAGTCCACTCTTTCGCTGTCTCATGAGCTGGGATACTGTTTTCCTCAAGTGGAATGTACAGTGGTACCTCTACTTACGAACGTCTCTACATACGGAATTTTCAGGTTACGACACGCCTCAACGGGAAAATATTGCCTCTTGTTACGAACGAAATTTCAGGATACGAAAGGCAAAAAAGTACGCGCTCCTCGCAGCTCCCGTAGTTTACCGAACGTAAACATACCTGTAGCTGCTCTGCCATTGGCTATCGCCTAGCATCTTCCTGGTATCCCATTGGCCACGAAGTTTTTTTTTTTTTTTTCCAAAACTTTATTAAGAACAAGGTGAAAGTTTTACGTGTGTGTACAGTACAGAATTAACATTTATTCGCTATGGGCCCCAAGAAAGTGACGGAGATAAGTGGAAAAGGAGAAAAGAAGAAGAGAGTTTTTTTGTCCATACAAACAAAGAAGGAGATAATCGAAAGGTATGAAAAGGGGATGCGTTTGGTTGATCTCGCCAAAGAATATGGCCGTAATACATCAACGATCAGCACGGTATTAAAACAAAAGGAAGCCCTTACAAGCCGACAAAAGCAAACGTCCTTGGATCAGAACATGAACCAAAGAAGGCAAAAGGTGACGACGTCGACGACGATAGCAGTTAAAAGGTAAATGAACATAATTTTTATTATTCTTTCTCTTTTATTATTCTCTTTTATTATTCTTTCTCTCATTTTAAACTCTCATTTTATGTTTATTGTGCAGTAATCTAATTGTAACATGTATTTGTTACATGTTTTGATGCGTTTTTATGATTTATAAAAAATTTATGCCCGAATTTTGGGGGGCTTGGAACGGATTACGGCATTTACATGTAAAACGCGCCTCTACTTACGGAATTTTCACGTTACGAGAATACTTCCGGAACGAATTAATTTCGTAAGTAGAGGTACCACTGTATTCCCTTGTATAAGTAGGTGGCAAGACAACATACTCTTGTGAATGGTAACCTCTTACTTTGAGCCCATCTACTCTTTGGCAATGTACAGTTGAACCCCGGTCAGTCATTGTTGTCAACCTTAACTTAACAGGTTCTGTTTTTGCATTAATTTTCTCACAAATATCTTGATCAATGAATGTATTGCTGCTTTGAGTGTCCAGAAGTGCATACACCAAGGTCTCTGGACTGTCTTCTGCTGCACAAGAGAGCCATACTGGAACAATCATTGAAGTGTGATCACTGTTGCCCACCTTTACACTACATGCAACTGTGGAAGTGCTTTCCTCTTGTGGTGGCATTTCTGGCTTTTCTCCTTGAGGACATTCCTCGTGAAGTGGAGAGGGGTGGCTTCGCCTGCAAATATTACAAGTGACCTTCTGTCGACAGTTTTTGGAGATGTGACCAACGCTAAGGCAAACAAAACACATGTTATTACCAATGACAAATTTTTTCCTGTCTTTGAGAGGCATTGCTGCAAACTTGTCACACTTATAGATAAAGTGATCTTGCTGACAGCAAATACACTTAATCTATGAAGCCTTAATGACAGATATTAATGAGTTACTTCAGAGATGGATGTCACTACCAATGTCGATGATCAGGAGAATTAATATACTTAAAAGTAATATCTTACCCAAAATACTTTATTTATTTCAATACATTCCTTTACCACCACCTTCAGACCTATTCTCAAGAATTAAAAAAAAGTTAGTGGAATTTATATGGAACAATAGGAAGGCTAGATTACGTCTGTCCTTACTATATTTACCATTTGATCGTGGAGGTCTGAAATGTCCAAACTTTATGTTGTATTACTGGTCAGCACAACTGAGGTCTATGACATATTATTTTTCATCAAATGATCTCCCTCACTGGACTGAAATGGAATCATACAATTTACCTTTACCTCTTCCCTTATTCATATACTCAGACTCGGCTAAAAAATTACAGAAACAAGTTAAAAATCCAATTGTAAAGCATATGATCAAAATATGGTGTGAAACCAAAAAATATTTAAAAGAACCACAAATTGTCACAGTTTAGCCCAATATGGGGTAACCAATATTTTACACCAGGGAGAGCGGATGCTGTATTTAAAGTATGGAATTTAAAAGGGATTCAAAAGATTCAAGACTTATATTTGTCACGTTCAGATAACATAATGTCTTTTGAAGAACTGAGGATCAAATTTAATCTTAATAGAACACATTTTTTAAAATATCTTCAGCTTAGGAATTTTATTCGATCAAATCAAAATAATGCTCTCACCCGACCTACTTATTCATCCTTGGAAAAAAATTTGATGAAAGCTAGTAAGAGAAAGGGTATTATTTCAGAGTTTTATAACTCATTGACACTATCCTCAAGTAAAACTCACAGAAAAGACTGAATTATTGGAAAGAAGACCTGCAAACTGAAATTTCAGAGGAACAATGGGAATTGGCTTGTACAGAAGCTCAAACCAAATCAATAAATGTACGTCTTAAATTGATACATTTTAAATGGTTAATGCGGATGTATGTTACACCGGAGGAGTTAAATAGATATAACAAAAACATACCAGATACGTGCACAAAATGTATGGAAAGTAAAGGAACCCTATTTCATTGTTTATGGGAATGTAGAAAAATTAGAATGTTTTGAGAAGAGGTGAGGGTAACAATTGAAAAAATAATTTCAAAACAATTCATATTGAACCCTAAACTGTTTTTGTTGGGTCTGTATCCAGAAAAGCATAACTTTAATAAGAGTGAAAGAGCATTCATAGACCTCAGTTTGCTTAATGCCAAAAAATGTATTGCACTACTGTGGAAAAAGACTCATAGACCAGATGTGACTCAGTGGTTAAGACAGATGTTAACAAACCATCCACTAGAAAGAATAACATACAGTGGGGCAAAAAAGTGTTTAGTCAGCCACCAATTGTGCAAGTTCTCCTACTTAAAAGATGAGAGAGGTCTCCAATTTTCATCATAGGTATACCTCAACTATGAGAGACAAAATGAGAAAAAAAAAATCCAGAAAATCACATTGAAGGATTTTTTTTTTTCAATTATATTTTTATTGGTGATCTTGGTCAGATTGTTTACATTGAGAGCAGTACTTTATTACAAAGGAAAGATAAATAAAAAAAAATAATACACAAGAAAATGCCCTTGATTAATCTTCCCATAAGTTTTTTTTTTTTCAGTATAAAAAATAACATATAAACAAATAAACTGAACAGTGGACAAGTGGTATTAAATTTTTTCGCTTTCGCTCTTTTCTTCCCTTCAGTGGGATAGATTACTTTAAGTCTCTCCTTTGATTTCCTGTATATTGGGTCCATTTAAGCCAGTATTTATCAAATTTATCTCTTTGTAGTCGTAAAGACATGGTAATCCTTTCCATCATAAATATCTGGTATACCATATCATGTAAATCCTGAATTTTTGGTATGTCTGTTTGGAGCCATTTTCTCGTTAAGACTTTCTTTGCTGACAATAGTACAATTCTC
Organism: Pholidichthys leucotaenia; assembly: GCA_020510985.1. Classification (NCBI taxonomy): domain Eukaryota; kingdom Metazoa; phylum Chordata; class Actinopteri; order Cichliformes; family Pholidichthyidae; genus Pholidichthys; species Pholidichthys leucotaenia. Next base: position 15,858,620 of record CM035844.1, read on the forward strand.
ATTAAATATTTATCTGCAAATGAGGCTATGTTAGGAATTTCCAAACCTAAGAACATGTACAGGAAGTCAAAGGGGACATGGGTAGAGAAAACCTTTTCCAGGCACTTATGTGTGTCTTTCCAAAATGGGGTAACTTTTGGGCAGGCCCAGAATACATGATAATGATTAGCCTCTTCATTTCCACATAGTCTCCAACAACCGGTACCTAGATTTTGGTGTTTTTTTTGGACTGGGGTGATAAAGAAACGAATTAAATTTTCCCATCCAAATTCCCTCCAAATAGTTGAATAAGTAGTTTTCCATTGCACTGTACATAATGATTCCCAGTCACTATCATCTATTGCTGATCCTATTTCTTTTTCCCATTTCTTCTTAATATATAGGGTATTGGTGGATTTGTTTGCTTGAAGTCCCTGATAAAATCTTGCTATAATTTTCTGAACAGTAGTAGTGCTAAAGGCCATTTGAAATATATTTAGAATTTTATTATCCTCCTTATCAGTCTTGGTCCTTATAATTTCATTATATCTATGTCTCAACTGTAGGTATCTAAAAAAGTCTTGGTTATTTAGCCCCTTTTTTGATTTAAGGGTTTGGAAGTCTGCTAGCTCCCCCTTGTGGTTAAATGTGAAGTATGAAGTGAGTCCCATTGACGTCCATTTTTGAAATCTTGTGTCATTACGGTTTGGTAAAAATTCTGTGTCGTAAGCGCACCATCTTAACATCATTTCAGTCTTGGTTAGTTTGTTCTCTCTACTTACGTCATTCCAAATCTTAAAAGTGAATTTTAGCCAGGGGTTATCCGTTCCTTTCAAATGTGATTGCAATTTCCTGTCTGCTATCATTGCTTGTATAGGAGGGCCCTTAGTGGCTTTTTCCTCTATATCTTTCCACCTAGATTTGAACATTGGATCACATAAGCAAACCAATGGTCTTAATTGGGCAGAGTAGTAGTAGTCCCTCATACATGGCAAAGATAAGCCACCTCTGTCCTTTGGCAGTTGTAATGTACTGTATCTTATTCGAGGTTTTTTCCCAAGCCATATATAGCGGGAAATCAACTTGTCCCATTCTACAAATTGTTGTTTTGACAGTTCAATTGGGAGAGTTTGGAAAAGGTAAAGTAATCGGGGTAAAATGTTTATTTTTATTGATTCTATTCTATTAATTAGTCCTAAAGTTGGTATTAGACTCCATTTTCTTAAATCCGATTTTATTTTGGAATTTAATGGGCCATAATTCTTTTCAAACAACTTTCCAGTGTCTCTACTTAATATCACGCCAAGATATTTCATGGAGTCTTTGTCCCATTTTGTGATATCCTACCGTGTAGCAATGATCACACTTGAGTTATTTCTTTGGCTAACTCTGCCGTTTATTCTGCAACACACATAATATGACTGAACATGGATTCTGCGTGGGGTTTTCACACTCTTGTTCTAATGTGTCCCCTTAATAGTAGTGCTGAACAATACAGGTAGTTCCCCCTAGAGGCATGTGCCAGTAATGTTTTAAATTAGACTTGCAGTCTACCACATCCCTCCCCTCTAGATTAAACTACTTTTAATTACACTAGCCAATTATGCTAGACATCCTGGAACTCCCATTTAACCCTAAACAATCACAGTTACTTTTAACTTCTTAAACACATGTGCCATACACATAATTTCTTTCTCTTTTTTTTTTTTTTTTTTTTACATGTATAACACACATAACAGTCTAACTGGGGATTTGGTTTGACTACCGCATCCCAGTGAGGTTCCAGGACGCATTCTTGTCCTGTGGCTGGGGAACTCACTACTGACTAAGTATAGTCCTTCAAGTAGTCTGGAGCTTTCCTAGCTCGCTGAGATCTTCTCACGGCGGGTGAGCCAACTGCAGGTGAAGACTCAGACTGCTCCACTGTTTCGGCTGCTGCAGTGCTGCCCGTAGAATCTGCAGAGACGGGTACCTCAGGTATCACCTGAAGTGGTGGTTCGTTGATGCTCTCCTCAGAATGGGTGTCAGACAACACCTCTGGTGCCATCGGCAGGGGAATGGAGCTCCTACCACGAACTTGGTCGATGTGTCGCCTCACCACTTGTCCATGACCTAATGTCACCTTGAATGACACAGGGCCTGTCTTTTCTGTTATTTCTCCTGGTACCCAGGCTGGTCCTGAGCCAAAGTTGCGGGTGTAGACCACGTCTCCTTCTCTCAGTATTCTCTCTCTAGCATGCATGTCATGATAACCTTTTTGTTTCTCTTGTTTATCATGCACTTTGTTTCTGAAGTCTGGATGTATTAAGTCAAATGTTGACCTCAACTTCCTTCCACACAACAGCTCAGCTGGTGACTTGCCAGTTGTAGATTGGGGTGTTATTCGATAGCTGAACAGAGCTCTCGACATTCGGGTTTCAATAGAGTCTCCTGTCATCTTTTTCATGAGTGACTTGAATGTCTGCACGGCCCTCTCGGCTAAGCCGTTAGAAGAAGGATGGTATGGCGCAGTCGTGATGTGACGTATGCCATTCTTTTCAGAAAACTCTTGGAACTGTTCACTCGTAAAACATGTACCGTTATCTGATACTATGATTTCAGGTAGCCCATGTTGGCTGAAACTCTTTCTAAGACATTCAATGGTAACAGTAGAAGTAGAGCTACTCACAGAATATGCATCGATCCACTTTGAGTATGCGTCAACTATGATCAGGAACATTCTTCCCATCCATGGACCTGCGTAGTCAATGTGAATTCTTCTCCATGGTTTATCTGGAACTTCCCAGGGATGTAGTGGGGCTGCTGGAGGACTGTTCCTGTTCTCCTGGCATGCCGCACATGACTTCACAAGCGCCTCCACCTCTGCATCCATGTTGGGCCACCACATGTAACTCCTCGCCAACGCTTTCATGCGAGTGATGCCAGGGTGTGCTTGGTGTAGTTGTTGCAGTAAGGCATTCCTACCAGGTGGTGGAACAACCACGCGTCCTCCCCACAGGATACAACCTTCCTGGGTGCTGAGCTCATCCTGTCGTCGGGCATAGGGAATGAACTCAGGACTGTTCATCTTCGGCCATCCTCGCAAGATGTATTCTCGCACTCTTGCTAGAACAGGGTCTTTGTCTGTCCACTTCTTTATTTGTTGTGCGTTCACCAGGGGCACGCCGATATCTTCAAACAATAGCACTCTCTCCTCCTCCTCAGGCGTGCTGTCTCTTCCTCCATCCAAGGGTAGCCTACTCATCGCGTCAGCATTTGTATGGTCCCGTCCGGCTTTGTAAACGATGGTGTACTCATACGCTGCTAATGTAACGGCCCATCTCTGAATTCTCTGAGATGTCATCTGGGGTATGGCTCTCATTTCACTGAACAGTGAAATTAGTGGCTTGTGGTCAGTCACTATAGCGAACTGTCTCCCGTACAGGTATTTGTGGAATTTTTTTACACCAAATACTACTGCAAGGCCCTCCTTGTCTAGCTGGGAGTAGTTTTTCTCAGCTGCACTAAGAGTTCTTGAGACGAACCCTATGGGTCTCTCTGAGCCATCCTCCATACGATGAGAGAGTACAGCACCCACACCGTAGGGTGATGCGTCACACGCCAGGATGAGTGGTTTGTTTGAATCATAGTGCACTAACACACTACAGGACTGAAGTAGCGCTTTGGACTCTTCAAACGCCTTCTGCTGCTTGACCCCCCATGACCATTTTTCTTCCCTCTTAAGTAAGGTATGTAGTGGTGCCAGCAGCGTGGAGAGCTTTGGGAGGAACCTATGGTAATAGTTCAACAAGCCCAGGTAGGCTTTTAACTCAGTAACATTTTGTGGCTCAGGCGCCTCCGCAATGGCTTCCACTTTGTCTGTTAGAGGGTGTAGACCACTGGTGTTGATCTTGTGGCCTAGGAACACCACCTCTTTTCCCATGAACTCACACTTGCTTCTTTTCAACCTCAGACCGCTTTTCTCCAACCGTTGAAGCACTTCCTCCAGCGTTTTCAGATGTTCTTGTTCATTTGGTCCTGTACAAAGGATGTCATCCAAATAAATGGCAACATTCGGAATTCCACCTAGGATGCCCTCCATAGTTCTCTGGAATATAGCAGGACTGGAAGCTACTCCAAATGGTAAGCGTGTGTAGGTATATAAGCCTTTGTGTGTATTGATGGTTACATACTTTCTTGATTCTTCTTCCAGGACTATCTGTTGGTAGGCGTGACTCATGTCTAATTTCGTGAAGTGTCGGCCGCCGTTCAGCTGTGCGAAGAGGTCCTCCACTTTAGGAATTGGATACTGATCCACCCGTGATGCTCGATTGACAGTGAGTTTGTAATCTCCACATATTCTAATGGAGCCATCCGGCTTTCTCACTGGGACTATGGGCGCCGCCCATTCTGCAACCTGCACTGGCTCAATGATCTTGTCATCCAGCAGCCTCTGTAGCTCGCTTTCAACCAGTGGCTTGACTGCATAGGGTACCGGTCGGGGTTTGCAGAATCGTGGTTGGGCCTCCTTGTCCACATTAATCTTTGCAGTGACACCTTTTAGCTGTCCTACGCCTTCTTTGAACACCTCAGCGTGTCTTTCGAGGATCTCCTCCAGCTGCAATTTGGGCTGAGATTCCACTTTATTCACCAACTGATCAATCATGGCCAGTTCTTGTAGCCAACTTCGCCCTAGTAGATTTGGTCCTTCGCTCCCAACTACTACTACAGGTAAGTCCTTTTCTTTGTTTTCGTGCTGCACCTTCACTTGTGCCATGCCTAGCACATCTAGCTTCTCTCCTGTGTATGTTTTTAATTTTAATGAACAGGGATTTAATTCTGCTGTGTCTGTTTTCTTCCACAGTTGTGTATATTGCTGTTTACTTAATATGGTTACTCCACAGCCTGTATCAACTTCAAATGTTACTTTCATTCCATTAACATTCATGGTACACGTGATGGGCGCTACCTTGGTCAGCTCCTCTGACGTGTTGTAAATTGTGTGAAAACCCATGTCTTCTGTATCACTTTCTCCCTCCCCTCTCAGTTGATTCGCTCGCTGTTCCTTTCCTGGGCCCTTGTTTTCATACTTTTGCCCATTAACTGTCGCTTTCAGCACCTGTGCGCTGTCCACCTTTATTCTACATGCTTTCTTAATGTGCCCTCGCTTGCCACAATTATGACACAGCTCAGTGGCAAATTTGCACTCGGCGGCATTGTGCTGGCCTTTGCAGCGATAACAACTGGGGAATTTGTGCTGAGTTTTGTCAGTCAACACTTTGTGGACACCTACTTGGGTCTTAGGCACACGAACATGCGTTGCTGTGTCCTCTGTTAGCTTCCCTTGCATCTCTCTCACATCTTTAGATGCTGTTTCCATCGCTTGGCATAATTCCAAAGCCTTCGCAAAAGTGAGTTTTGTTTCAGATAAAAGTCGCCGTTGCATTCGGTCATCATTCACTCCACACACAAGTCTGTCTCTTAACATTTCTTCCAATGAGTCTTTGTAATCACAGTGCAGTGTTAATTTCCTCAATTCTGCCACATACTCTGCTATGGACTCAGTGTTCCTCCTTATGCGTGAATTAAATTTGAATCGTTGTACGATTTCACTCGGTTTGGGGCTGAAGTGCTTCTGAAGCTCAGCAGTAAGCTGGTCGTACGTTTTATCTTTCGGTAATGCAGGGCTTATTAAATTTCTCAACAAGCTGTAAGTAGTTGCACCAACTCCACTCAACAGTACAGCCTTCCTTTTGTCTGGCTCCTCAATGTCATTAGCTTCGAAGAAAAAGTCCAACATTTCACTATATTCTTCCCATGACTGAGTCGAGTTATCAAAAGGGGTTACCGTTCCGATTACAGCCGCCATTGCTCGTCGTGGTGGGGAAACCTCGTTTTTCCTCCTCTGAACTTGCACTCGAACTACTGGAGTCACTTGAGTTCGCCACACTTGCAATGTTCTCTGTTTCTCGCCGCTGATTTTTTTCTTTTAATCCTCGTCGCCAATTGTGTGATATCCTACCGTGTAGCAATGATCACACTTGAGTTATTTCTTTGGCTAACTCTGCCGTTTATTCTGCAACACACATAATATGACTGAACATGGATTCTGCGCGGGGTTTTCACACTCTTGTTCTAATGTGTCCCCTTAATAGTAGTGCTGAACAATACAGGTAGTTCCCCCTAGAGGCATGTGCCAGTAATGTTTTAAATTAGACTTGCAGTCTACCACACATTTAAAATCGTATTTATTTTTTAACTCCATTGAGGGTTGATAATGTAACGTGCTGCTCGACATGGCGACGTCCCACCAGGAGATTTGAACTCACGCCTCCCGCTCCGGAGTCCCACACTCTACCTGTGTCGCCAATAGGGTCAACCCACTTGGCAAGCCAAGTAGGGTGCTCATATTGAGTTCGCTACACTACTCCCCTCTGGTTCTCGACATCGTCCCGATGTCAGCGCCCCGTTACTGCTTTGGACAGGAGATCCCACTTCTGACACCAATGTAACGTGCTGCTCGACATGGCGACGTCCCACCGGGAGATTCGAACTCACGCCTCCCGCTCCGGAGTCCCGCACCCTACCTGTGTCGCCAATAGGGTCAACCCACTTGGCAAGCCAAGTAGGGTGCTCATATTGAGTTCGCTACACTACTCCCCTCTGGTTCTCGACATCGTCCCGATGTCAGCGCCCCATTACTGCTTTGGACAGGAGATCCCACTTCTGACACCAGTGTAACGTGCTGCTCGACATGGCGACATCCCACCGGGAGATTCGAATTCACGCCTCCCGCTCTGGAGTCCCGCACCCTACCTGTGTCGCCAATAGGGTCAACCCACTTGGCAAGCCAAGTAGGGTGCTCATATTGAGTTCGCTACACTACTCCCCTCTGGTTCTCGACATCGTCCCGATGTCAGCGCCCCGTTACTGCTTTGGACAGGAGATCCCACTTCTGACACCAATGTAACGTGCTGCTCGACATGGCGACGTCCCACCGGGAGATTCGAACTCACGCCTCCCGCTCCGGAGTCCCGCACCCTACCTGTGTCGCCAATAGGGTCAACCCACTTGGCAAGCCAAGTAGGGTGCTCATATTGAGTTCGCTACACTACTCCCCTCTGGTTCTCGACATCGTCCCAATGTCAGCGCCCCATTACTGCTTTGGACAGGAGATCCCACTTCTGACACCAGTGTAACGTGCTGCTCGACATGGCGACGTCCCACCAGGAGATTCGAACTCACGCCTCCCGCTCTGGAGTCCCGCACCCTACCTGTGTCGCCAATAGGGTCAACCCACTTGGCAAGCCAAGTAGGGTGCTCATATTGAGTTCGCTACAATAATTTAAGGTCATAATTTGTGTTTTTTCAATATTTAATTTGTAACCTGAAAGTGATCCAAAATGCTCTAATATCTCCATCAATCTAGGTAGAGATTTATTCGGTTGACCTAAATAAATTAGGACATCATCTGCAAAAAGTGATATCTTCTGAGTGTCCCCATGTATATCAATTCCCTCAATTAAATTATCTTGTCTAATGTATTGACTAAGCGGTTCAATAAATAAAGTGAATAAAATTGGTGAAAGGGGGCAGCCCTGGCGACATGATCTTTCAAGTGAGACTGGTTTTGAAAGACTACCATTTATTTTTATTTTGGCTGTTGGTTTGTGGTAAATTGCCTGGATGGCCTTAATGATTATATGGTGAAATCCAAATTTATTCAAAACTTTGTAAAGAAATGCCCATCTCACTGAGTCAAATGCTTTTTCAGCATCTAAACCCATAAACAATGCCTCAATCTTATTTTTTTTAATATGGTGTATAACGTGGAGGGTCCTTCTAATACTGTCTTGAGTCTGCCTCTGGCGGATAAAACCAGTTTGATCATGATTAATAAGTCTGGGTATAATATTGTCAAGTCGCTTTGCTATTATGGACGTGTATATTTTGTAGTCTAAGTTTAAGACTGATATTGGTCGATACTGGCTACAATTCAATTTATCTTTTCCCTCTTTTGGGATGACAGTGATAATCGCTTCTTTCCATGAGGGAGGTGGATCCCCTCCCTTCAGTACCCAGTTACACACTTCCCTCAGTCTTGGAATTAATTCCTCCCTGTAGGTCTTATACCATTCACCAGAGTAGCCGTCTGGGCCAGGGCTTTTATGTGGTTTTAGTCTTGTAATTGCATCATTGATTTCTTTATTTGTGATTTCTTTTATTAGGTTACTGTTCTCCTGTTCCGTGACTCCGGGGAGATTTAGTGAACTTAAAAAGATTTCAATGTGGTCACCATTGTTTAATTGAGGCTGTGAGTAAAGGTCTTTGTAATAGGTTACAAAACTCTCCTGAATTTCTGTAATATCATCATGTGTAATCCCAGTTTTGGGATTTTTTATTCTATAAATTGTGTTATCAGCCTGTTGTTTTCTTAGTTTAAAAGCTAGCCATTTCGTTGATTTCCCTCCAGCCTCATAATAATTTTGTTTAAGATAGATAAGCTTTTTTTGCGTTTCATCAGAATATATGTTATCAATTTCTTTTTGTAATCTTTTTATTTCATATTGTTTGTCATTGTTTAAAGTAATTTTGTGTTGTCTTTGTAGTTCCTTAAGATCCATTTGTAATTTTTCGAGTTTTTCTTTTTTTTGTTTTTTAATGAAAGAGGTGCTGGCAATAATTTTGCCTCTTATAACCGCTTTAAAAGCATCCCATAAAATGGATGGTGACACTTCCCCATTATCATTTTCCTTAAAGTATTCATCAATTTCTTCTTTTAATTTCTCTTTCATTTTTGAATCATTCAAAATATTGGAATTAAGTTTCCAAGTTGTGGTTTTGCGAGTATCATTCATACAGATAGATAAATATATTGGAGAGTGATCTGACAGATCAATTGTGCCAATATCACTTGTTTTAATCTTATATCTGTCTTTATTAAATGTGAAGAAGTAATCAGTTCTCGAATATGTAGAATGGGGGGCAGAAAAATGTGTATAATCGCGTCCAGAAGGGTTAAAATCTCTCCAGATATCGATAATTCCGGTTTCACTCATGATACTGTTTATTTTCTTTATTATTGATTTTTTTTTGTGCGGAGTCATTCTTAGAACTGTCCAGTTTTGACAACCGTACATTCATGTCCCCTCCACATATCAACATTCCTTCAGTTTCAGATACCATCATTTCGAACATCTGTTTATAAAAATTCCAATTACTTCCTGGTGGTGCGTATATGTTGAGAATAGTTACTAATGAGCCATCAGTTTTTCCTTTTACCAATATATATCGCCCCTCTTTATCCTTCTTGTCAGATAAATATTCAAAACAAATCTGTCGTGAAATGAGAATTGCAACACCTCTACGGTGGCCAAGTTTGTATGATGATCCATAGACATACTTATAAAAACCTCGTTTAAGCTTTTTGAGTTCTTGGTCTAATACATGTGTTTCTTGTAGAAGGGCCACATGTATCTTTTCTTTTTTGAGTTTGGAGAGTATTTTGGACCTTTTTTGTGGGCTGATAATTCCATTTACATTAAAGGAGATGACATTGATAGTCTGATTATTGGCTATAATTTGTTTTTCTTTTTCTCTTCCTTAATAAACATAAGTATACCACTTGTCCAAACAGTGCTGCTCTGAACTGCAGCCAAACAAAACAATAACAAACATTTGAGGAAATAAACCAGGATTTCCGTTTGTGGGGTTTAAAGAAAAACAAACCCTGTAAGACCTGATGTTGTGAGTCTTTAAGAGGGTAAGCCACTTGCGTCAGGGTGGGCCCTCTAGTGGAGCGTCTATCGTCACGCCTTTCCTCCATATTATGCCTGAACAGTCATTTCCCGGTAGCTGATTTAGACTGGCAATAAGTCTTAGGTTTCACTCATTTCTCGTGTTTAGTTATTGTATTATCTCTTAACAGAAAAACCATGTATATATAAAAAAAAATAAAATAAAATAAAATAAAAAAAATAATAAAATAAAATAAACCACGGATAAGTCATTATTAAATCAGATTACCTGTAACTGGGTTATAAATTGAACAGCAGATTTATATTGGCGTTTTTACATGGATTCCCTTCTGTATTGTTGCAGTTTCTTCTTTATTGATGATGGTCCCATCTGACCCGGATCCAGCGGTGTGCGTCGCTCTCCTCTTGTGCTTCGTTTAGTGGTCCACGCTGTTTTCTGAATCCGTGCCATCAGTGTCTCCGGTGGCTTGTAGACAGTGACTGGGAATCCTCTGTCAAACATGTCTTTAGTTGCATCTTCAGCGGTGTTATAAAGTTTTGTTTCGTCTGGGTAGAACACTCGGAGTTTAGCTGGAAACGGGGTCTGGAAACGTACCCCTCGTTGTTTTAGGATCTTTTTAGCCTCTGCGTATGTCTGTCTCTGCTTAAGGACGTCAGGTGCATAATCGTGATCAAGGTTGATCTGTTTGCCCTTCCACTGGAATCCCCTCATTTGCCAAGTTTTCCTGAGCACCTCTTCCTTGCTCTTGTAACTGGTAAAGCGTGCAATGATGGATCGAGGTGGTGCTCCGGCTGGGGGAACTGCCGCCAGGGCGCGGTGTGCGCGTTCAATATGCAAGTCCAGTGTCGAGGGCAGTTGGAGCTTTTCCCTCAGAAGATTTTCAACAAAATCTATCATAGTCGGAGCACCTTTCTCTTCGTTTTCAATCACACCATATATCCGTACATTATTTCTACGAGAACGCCCCTCCTGGTCGGTGATTTGGGCCTGTAGCTTAGACTGGAGTTTCACGAGCTCTGTAATCACCTCCTCTATTGTTTCCACTCGTTCCTCCGTTTCCAAAATATGTCCCTCCGCTGTTTCGAGTCTTGCATTAATCTTGCTGATTTCTGCTTTAACTTCATTCGACTGTTGCATATTTTCTTTCCTGAAGTCCCTGATTTCCATCAGTATCGCCTTCAAATCAATGCTGTCGTCTTCCTCCATTTTGCTGGCACCAGCACTAGCCAAACCGACGCTGTCGTCGTTAGCTTCAGTTTCTTCGGTATCAAACTCCGTAGTTTCAGCCTGTTTCTTGGTTTTTGACTTGCCTTTTACCATTGCCCTTTTAGTTGATCGTCTTGAGCTGGTAGTTCTATAGGTTTTCGCGTTTTAAGGGCTTTTTCAATATGACCGCGCCGGGAGCAGAGGTTCTATGCTGCTGCCTTCATGGCGTGCTCCGACCGTCTCCCACATTGAAGGATTTTTAATGAATTAATTGGTAAATTCCTCAGTAAAATAAGTGTTTGGTCACCTACAAACAAGCAAGATTTCTGGCTCTCACAGACCTGTAACTTCTTCTTTAAGAGGCTCCTCTGTCCTCCACTCGTTACCTGTATTAATGGCACCTGTTTGAACTCGTTATCAGTATAAAAGACACCTGTCCACAACCTCAAACAGTCAGACTCCAAACTCCACTATGGCCAAGACCAAAGAGCTGTCAAAGGACACCAGAAACAAAATTGTAGACCTGCACCAGGCTGGGAAGACTGAATCTGCAATAGGTAAGCAGCTTGGTGTGAAGAAATCAACTGTGGGAGCAATTATTAGAAAATGGAAGACATACAAGACCACTGATAATCTCCCTCGATCTGGGGCTCCACGCAAGATCTCACCCCTTGGGGTCAAAATTATCACGAGAACGGTGAGCAAAAATCCCAGAACCACATGGGGGGACCTAGTGAATGACCTGTAGAGAGCTGGGACCAAAGTAACAAGGCTACATCAGAAACACACTATGCCGCCAGGGACTCAAATCCCGCAGTGCCAGACGTGTCCCCCTGCTTAAGCCAGTACATGTCCAGGCCTCTCTGAAGTTTGCTAGAGAGCATTTGGATGATCCAGAAGGGGAATGGGAGAATGTCATATGGTCAGATGAAACCAAAATAGAACTTTTTGGTAAAAACTCAATTTGTCGTGTTTGGAGGAGAAAGAACACCATACCTACTGTGAAGCATGGGGGTGGAAACATCACACTTTGGGGCTGTTTTTCTGCAAAGGGACCAGGACGACTGATCCGTGTAAAGGAAAGAATGAATGGGGCCATGTATCGTGAGATTATAAGTGAAAACCTCCTTCCACCAGCAAGGGCATTGAAGATGAAATGTGGCTGGGTCTTTCAGCATGACAATGATCCCAAACACACCGCCCGGGCAATGAAGGAGTAGCTTCGTAAGAAGCATTTCAAGGTCCTGGAGTGGCCTAGCCAGTCTCCAGATCTCACCCCCATAGAAAATCTTTGGAGGGAGTTGAAAGTCTGTGTTGCCCAGCGACAGCCCCAAAACATCATTGTTCTTGAGGAGATCTGCATGTAGGAATGGGCCAAAATACCAGCAACAGTGTGTGAAAACCTTGTGAAAACTTACAGAAAACGTTTGACCTCTGTCATTGCCAACAAAGGGTATATAACAAAGTATTGAGATGAACTTTTGTTATTGACCAAATACTTACTTTACCGAGGAATTTACCAATTCATTCATTAAAAATCCTTCAATGTGATTTTCTGGATTTTTTTTTTTCTTATTTTGTCTCTCATAGTTGAGGTATACCTATGATGAAAATTGGAGACCTCTCTCATCTTTTAAGTGGGAGAACTTGCACAATTGCAAGTTCACACCGCTTCACACCGCTGAGTGTGAAGCGGCTGGGATGAGAATCAGCACCTCCAAGTCCGAGTCCATGGTCCTCAGCCGGAAAAAGGTGGATTGTCCTCTCCGGGTTGGGGACAGGCTCCTGCCCCAAGTGGAGGAGTTTAAGTATCTTGGGGTCTTGTTCACGAGTGAGGGGAAAATGGAGCGAGAGATCGACAGACGGATTGGAGCAGCATCTGCAGTGATGCGGACGTTGTACCGGTCTGTTGTGGTGAAGAGGGAGCTTAGTTCTAAGGCAAAGCTGTCGATTTACCAGTCAATCTACGTTCCTACTCTCACCTATGGTCATGAGCTTTGGGTAATGACCGAAAGAACGAGATCGCGGATACAAGCGGCTGAAATGAGCTTTCTCCGTAGGATTGCTGGACTCACCCTCAGAGATAGGGTGAGGAGCTCAGTCATCCGGGAGAGGCTCAGAGTAGAACCGCTGCTCCTCCACATTGAAAGGAGTCAGTTGAGGTGGTATGGGCATCTGATTAGGATGCCTCCTGGACGTCTCCCACTTGAGGTGTTTCAGGCACGTCCCACTAGGAGGAGACCCCGGGGCAGACCCAGGACTCGGTGGAGAGACTATGTCTCCCAGCTAGTCTGGGAACGCCTTGGTATCCCCTCTGAAGAGCTGGAGCAGGTGGCTGGGGAGAGGGAAGTCTGGGCTTCTCTGCTTGAACTGCTGCCTCCGCGACCCGGACCTCCGGAAAAGCGGTAGAAGATGGATGGATGAACTTGCACAATTGGTGGCTGACTAAATACTTTTTTACCCCACTGTACATACTGAAATCAAAGGAAAATGTGTTTGAGAATATATGGAGACCTTTCATTGATTATGTAAAGAAATTAAACATAACTTCTGAAGTAGAAGGTGAATGATGTGTGTGGACCTTGTAAATTCCAAATTGGTGAATGTATAATACGTATACTTATGTAATGGATTACCTAGACTAAACAGAGGAGCATTGTTGATGACTTGCTTTTGTTAGTGGTTGTTGGTGTTTTTAGTACATTTTTTTAAACTACTTTAGTGTTAGTGTTTGATTGTTTGTGTCATGTTTGTTAAAAAAAAGTTCAATAAAAAATATTGTGGAAAAAAAAATACACTTAATCTGCTTCTTATTCTGAGATGCTAAAGAGCTGGGCTTGGAACCTCTGCCATTTTGGGATGTGGCCTTTGAGGTTTGTTTTGGATAATTGGGTACATTTGTTGAAGCTACCAGGACACTGGCCTTGACACGTTTTTGTTCCTTCTCTAGTTTTTCACTTGTATGCTTTAGCGCATAAAGGGAAGAAATAGGATTGCATGCTATGCGCGCTTCTTCTGCCACAAAGTGTGCAAACTCTTGGAAACCTGGATATGCCTTCCCTTCATCCAGTGTTTTAGTGACATGTCTGTTCCAGCAAGTTGTTGCCCAGACTGGAAGTTTCAGCAGTAATTTCTGATTTTCCTCACAATCATCCAAAACTCCAAGTCCTTGCACATGGGGCATGGCATTTTTACAAGAGATGAGGAAATCACTGAACTCTCTTAGTTTAAGGGAGTCTTTTGGTCCAATCTTCGGCCAGGAACTCAGTTTTCCCCTGAAAGCTCTTTGGACTACAAAGGGGTGGCCATAGCGCTTGTTTAAGGCATCCCAAGCCTGTGTGTATGCTTCTTTATCACTACGATAAAAGGTTCCTTCTAACACTGAAAGCGCTTCTCCACTTATGTATTTTTTCAAATAGGACAGCTTATGCGCTGGATCTGTACACGCTTGTTTCTATCAAAGCCTTGAAGCAAGTGCTCCACTCTGTGAATTTAAGTGGGTCTCCTGTAAACACGAAAGGCTCTGGTGCCGGAAGTCTTGTCAAAGCAAGGGATTCCTTGAACGCTTGAACTAGTGAGACTTCGCTCTCTCTGGGCTCAGATATCCTGCCAAAGTTGTGTGGGACTGGTGCACTGTGGGGAACATTGATGCATTTACTCTCAGAGTAAGGAGGGGCCGATACATTTTGTGGAACTTGAGTACATGGAGGGCTACTATGCTGCATTGGAAGCTGAGTTGGAGGCAAAGTACTTTTTACTTCAACATCCCTTATTTCAGCATTAAACCTTGATTCCTCTTCAGCATACACATTGTATTCAGCCTCTATGACTTCAAGATCCCTTTGATCTTCCAGCCATTTTAGTTTTTCTTGCTGAGCCAAAATCTCCTTTCTCTGGGCAGATATTTCCATCTCCCTGTTTATTTCAGCCCGTTTTGATGCCAAACGTGCAGCTGCATCTGCTTTTTTCGCCGATACATGACTTCCCTGCTGACTATGACTTGACTGACTGCTTTGACTAGTTCTAGACACAGTTGATCCATAAATTGACCTTGCATCTTCTCTTTGGAGTAACTGAAAGAGAGATTCCTTTACAGCTACTGCATCAAATTCCTTAGTATCAACATCTGCATACCGTCTTTGCAGGAGTAGGATTATTTCAGTTGTAACTGAAGTGCAGCTATCAAACTTCCTTCTCATGTCTTGAGATGGTAAAGTAAGTGCACGTAAACTCTCATACCTTTGCTTTAGTTCTGACTCACACTTTTCTATTGAATGGATCATTTCACCCAACTCAGTTTTAGAGCACTCTTCCTTAAGTTTAGATCTTGTTAGTTGAATCTCTGCTTTAAAGTTAAGATACGTCGACATAAACTTTCTTTCTCTCTCTGTTATTTCCTTTCTTTTAAACTCAACGACTTTTCTGTAGGGCGTCTCTCCCTTTCTGATCGTTTCACTTGCGTTTCGACTTGAGATCATTATGGTAACCCTATCTTGTGTGTTTCAAGATCTCCAATTATTTCTCCTATCTGTGTCTCAATTTATCGTCTTTTTAAGTCGACAGATTCAGTTTTTAATTTCTCTTCCAACTTTACTTTCTCATCTTCTAGAGCTGCAAGTATTTCCTCTAATGTACGAAACTCACTTGTGCTCTGCTCCATTTTCAAAAATGATTTGAACTTTTGGAATTTTACAGTGAAAGGAAAGTTAGAAAACTGCTGGGAGAACATACAATAGGAAACAAGTGACACTCTTCAGTAATTTACAACACTTCAAGAATAGCTTTTACTTCTGTTTCTTTTCTCAATTTAACTTAGGAATTAAAAAGTTCCAAACTGAAAATATACCATCTAACCTGGTACCTTAAAGGTGTTGTGGCACATACATATGTTGGGCTCACATTTTCCACAAAGGTATGACTGCATGTTTATGGGAGGCTTCACGTCTCGAAGGACAAAAGGTTCGAATCTGCAGAAGATGACAAGGAGGTGTGAGATTTGGCCTTTGTCTCGGAGAAGATGCCCCAGAGAGATTTCCGGCTCATCAATGAATAAGAGACAATGGTGAAAGTTCAAAGGGTTGCATTGTGACTGTATGTTTACTGAAGCACCATGTGACTTGAGTTCTGATGCTGGAAACATATAAAGAGGCGATGTGATATAGTTCTTTCTCTTCTTCCTGCTTTGAGAATGCTAGAGTATGTGTTCTGTCAATAAAGCTGAACCTGAGAAATAAAACTCAGCCTCATCATTGAACGCATCCTCTACACTGGTGACCCTACGACTAAGAATGAGCAGACAGAATTTTCCCGAGCGGGGCTCGGCGGAAGCCAGCCTGATGGCCGCCTCCACACTCCGGCTGCCCGATTTCTGGCAGCACAGCTCGCGCTCATGGTTTAGCGCGGTCGAGGCGCAGTTCAACCTCCGGAGAATCTCAAAGGACGACACAAGATTCTACCACGTGGTAGCGAAGCTGGACAGCCACATGGTCCAGAGGGTGGAAGATCTGGTTAATCATCCACCGGACAGCGACAAGTACAGCGCATTGAAGGACGCGCTGATCAGCCATTTCACCCCTTCGGTCCAACAGTGAGCAGAGGGGCTCCTGACGTTGACAGAGTCGGAGAACGACAGACCTGCGGACCTGATGGTGAAGATGCTGAGGTTGAAAGACTCCAAGGATGGCAAATTTATTTTCGCCCACCTTTTCCTCCGGACCCTGCCGCCAGCAGTGAGAGTAGCCCTGGCAGAGTCGCCCCGATTGGCCAGGCGAGACTACCATGGGCTGAGCAAGGAGGCGCAGCGGCTCGTGGACGCCCACAAGCGGAGCGCGGTTTTGGCCGCGGCAGCTAGCCCAGGAACGACGTCTGGAGACGGCTTGGAGCCAGTGGCCGCGGCGCCAGACGCACCAACGACGGCGGCGACGGGGACCAGGCGGCGCGGAGTGGATGACAGCCTGTGTTTCTACCATCGCCGTTTTGCAGAGAGAGCGCACAAGTGCGTCCCACCGTGCCACTTCAAGCGCCCGGGAAACGCCAAGACCGAGGGCCGGTAGCAGCTGCGACCCTCGGCGACGAGAACAAGCTGCTTTACCTGACAGATGCACACTCGGGGAAACAATTCCTCGTGGACACGGGCTCCCAGCTGAGTTTCGTCACACCTACCTACGCGGAACGGCTGATGCTGTCTAAAGCTCTCTGGGTGTCGGTGTCAGCAGCGAACGGCTCAACGATTAAAACTTTCGGTGAGAGGACTATGCTTCTGTCCTTACAAGGCCGTTCATTTGAGTGGACTTTTATTGTAGCAGCAGTCAGTTTCAACATGTTAGGGGCTGATTTTTTGTGCTCACATGGTTTATTGGTTGACCTTGCTAATAGACGTTTGGTTAATGCACTGTCTTTCCATTCTATTCCCTGCACAGCTCGGGTCGCCCCGCCGACTGCACATGCCAGTGTCACAGCTGTGGGTGGTAAGTTTCACGCATTGCTCGCTCAGTTCCCAGCACTCACAGTCCCCACGTTTTCGGCGACAGTGGCTAAACATGAGGTGGAGCATTTTATCACCACCACCGGGCCGCCCGTTTTTGCAAAAGCCCGGCATTTGGACTCAGCTAAACTGGCCATCGCGTGCGAGGAGTTCCCCAACCTGGAAAAACTGGGCATTATTAGACGCTCCAAAAGCCCCTGGGCTTCGCCGCTACACATGGTCACAAAAGCTGATGGCTCGTGGCGACCGTGCGGCGATTTCTGCAGGTTGAACAACGTTTCAGCACACGACCGCTACCTGATTCCGCACATTCAGGATTTCTCAGTCCATTTGGCGTGGGCGCGCATTTTTTCTAAAATAGATTTGGTGCGCGGTTACCACCAAGTTCCAGTGCGCGCTCAGGATATACCCAAAACAGCGGTTATAACTCCTTTCGGTCTTTTTGAGTTTTTGCGCATGCCGTTTGGTCTTAAGGGGGCCGCGCAGACTTTTCAACGCATGATGGATGCAGTTTTACGCGACCTCCCTTTCGTGTTCGTTTACTTGGATGACATTTTAGTGGCCAGCCCGTCCGAAGGCGAACACGAAAGTCACCTCACAGCAGTTTTTCGGAAGCTGACAGAGCACGGGTTAATAATTAACCCAGCGAAGTGCCAGTTTGGGGCGGCGCAAATTGATTTTTTGGGGCATCGTGTTTCGCCAGAAGGAGCGGTTCCTCTGCCTGATAAGGTGCGCGCAATAACAGATTTTCCGCAACCTCAAACGGTCAAGGCACTGCAGGAGTTTTTGGGGATGGTTCATTTTTACAACCGGTTCCTCCCAAGCGCAGCGCGGCTCATGTAACCATTATACACTGCGTTAAAAAAACAAAAGCCTGCAAATAAGGTTGAATGGTCTCCGGAGCGGGAGCGCGCTTTTGCCCAGGTCAAATCAGCCCTGGCAAACGCAGTTTTGTTAGCGCACCCAGTTCCAACGGCCCGCTTGGCGCTCATCACTGACGCTTCCGATTTAGCAGTGGGGGCAGTCGTTGAACAGTTTGTGGCAGGTACCTGGCAACCCCTCGCGTTTTTCAGCAAAACCTTGCGCGATAGCGAGCGTAAATACAGCGCGTTCGACAGGGAGCTTTTGGCCCTCCACTTGGCCATCCGCCATTTCCAGTTCTGGCTGGAAGGGCGACGTTTCACTGCGTTTGTGGATCACAAACCGCTAACGTTTGCGATGGCCAAAATTTCAGAACCCTGGTCAGGCCGGCAACAAAAGCAGCTAGCCGCGATATCGGAGTTCACCACCGATATCCAGCATGTCGCGGGTAAACACAATGTAGTGGCAGACTGTCTCTCGCGTGCGGTAGCAACGCCAGGCCCCGTGGGGGCAGACTCTGTAGCCGTGGCCGCGGGCCGGGGCAGCGACGCGGAAGCGCGTGCAGCCCCAGTCTGTGTAGGTTTAGATTATGCAGCCATGGCCGCGGAGCAGGTTAACGATGCGGACGTGCGCGCGCTCCAGTCTGGACCAACAGGGTTAAGGCTGGAGCACAGGGTGCAACAAATTGGTATGCCCCCCCTAATCTGCGATGTCTCCACGGGACGGCCTCGCCCCGTGGTTCCAGCCGCATGGCGTCGCCGCATTTTTGACTCGGTACATTCTCTGGTGCACCCAGGGGTGCGCGCATCGATTAAGATGGTGGGGGAGAAATTTGTTTGGCCCGGGTTGCGCAAACAGGTCAAAGAGTGGGCAGCAGCCTGCATAGCGTGTCAACGAGCCAAAATACACAAGCACACTAGGGCTCCGTTGGAACCTTTTCACATCCCCGCTAAGCGTTTTGATCACGTGCATGTTGACTTGGTGGGCCCCCTTCCGCCATCACACGGGCACACACATCCTTTGACGATGGTGGATCGCACCACGTGTTGGCCAGAGGCGATCCCTCTGACATCAACCACAGTGGAAGAAGTTGCACGAGCATTTTTAACAGCGTGGGTTGCGCGTTTCGGAGTCCCGTCGGACATAACGTCCGACAGGGGTCCCCAATTTATTTCCGAACTATGGTCATCGATGGCCCGCAGTTTAGGGGTGAAGATTCATCGCACTACCGCATATAACCCCCAGGCTAATGGTTTATGCGAATGCTTTCACAGGTCATTAAAAGCAGCCCTCAGAGCGTCACTGACGGATACAAATTGGGTGGACAAACTTCCATGGGTTTTATTGGGGTTGCGTTCTGCACCTAAGGAAGATTTGCAGGCTTCCCTGGCTGAGTTAGTTTTTGCACAACCTCTCCGTTTGCCGGGGGAATTTCTCCCCGACAATCCCGCACCAAATTGCCCCCCCGCTCAGCCGTTGCAGAGCGACACAGGAGCAAACACACTCCCTGGCCTGGTTCATCACAGTTTCCCACGCGTTTTTGTGCCGAAGGCTTTAAAAAATGCGGAGTTTGTTTTTGTTAGACATGATGCTCAGCGCCCAAGTTTGCGACCGTTTTATGACGGACCGTTCAGAGTGCTGGAGACCGGGGAGAAGCATTTTCTGCTAGATTTAGGGGGCAGAAAGGAGTTGATTTGCATAAACAGACTCAAACCCGCTTTTGTTTTGGCTGATGACCACGTGCAGCTGGCGAGGCCCCCCCCGCCGTGGCAGGCCGCCGAGAAGACATTCTCCAGAACCTTCACAGAGACGTGCTAACAGCTTTAATCCACAGAGGCAGAAAGACGCTGCAGAGGCAGCAAAGCCGGCTTACAGCAGATTCGGCAGAAGGTTAAGACCCAGGCATCTGGTGGATTGATTTGTGATGTGTGGAGTGGTTTTTTTTTTTTTTATGCCATGCATGTTTTGTCCTTTAATAGACGTTTGGGGGGGGGGGGGGTTATGTGGCACATATGTTGGGCTCACATTTTCCACAAAGGTATGACTGCATGTTTATGGGAGGCTTCACGTCTCGAAGGACAAAAGGTTCGAATCTGCAGAAGATGACGAGGAGGTGCGAGATTTGGCCTTTGTCTCGGAGAAGATGCCCCAGAGAGATTTCCGGCTCATCAATGAATAAGAGACAATGGTGAAAGTTCAAAGGGTTGCATTGTGACTGTATGTTTACTGAAGCACCATGTGACTTGAGTTCTGATGCTGGAAACATATAAAGAGGTGATGTGATATAGTTCTTTCTCTTCTTCCTGCTTTGAGAATGCTCGAGTATGTGTTCTGTCAATAAAGCTGAACCTGAGAAATAAAACTCAGCCTCATCATTGAACGCATCCTCTACATTGTGACCTTTTGCAAACTGCATTGTCCATAAATGTCGCTCTGGTACCTCTCCTGTCCGGCTGAATGTCCAGCGGATGTGGGAAGAAGCATGCACGTCTTTTATTTGGGCAGCAAACAAAGTCCTTGAAGCATGGCCCTGCAGGATTCTTGCTGCTTGCTCCTGGATTAGGCACGTTTTTCACTGTAACCGCTCCCAAAGTCTTCTTCTAGGTCAGAAAACCACGCTCCAACTGATGTTGACAAGTTTGTTGTTTATTTTGCCACAGCAAATCTTCGCCCTTAAACACCATGAAAAACTAAAAATACAGACATAAAAAACATGAATACAAAATAAATTATAACACTTAACAAATGTTCATAAACAAAAATAATCACATACCGCGTGCGCCTTCTGCCTAGAATTTAGGAGTTGTTAGTCATGTCTCAAATTTCCCAAACAAAGTCCTCTCTCCGCATCTGATTGTGGACAGCCTCCAGCAGCCGCGTGACTCTTCTAATCAGGCATGTGAACAGCGCATGCCTACCACCCATTTTTGCACCATATCAGGTCCAGGTTCGCCGCTGGTTTCCTCACAAACATGGAGAACATTTAACAGTCCGGCTGCCTGCGGGAAAACACTCCGTCTTCTCTCCCGACACTCGCTCACACAATGGCGCTGATAGGCGGGGCGAGACACCTGCACGAGCCCCCTTCACGAGCTCTCCGACTCACCCGCGAGCTTGGCAGCACGAGCGCATATGCACCGCGATATGGAGGGACTGAAGGCGGAGAAAAGGACACCGCTAACGTCCGCAACACTGGCGCACACACCCATAAACAAACATTATTTCAGAAAAAAGAACCAAAGATACATAAACCTTTTCACTGTGACAGCTACAGAGTCTCTGAAAGAAAAATGAGCCACTCACCAAACTAAAATAATCCCTCCTAAGCTAAACACATAGAAACTAAACACAGAAAATGGCGGTACCCATCCCATAAGCCCACATAATGTACATAAACATGTAAACAGGGAACTCCCCAAAATAAAGACACACAAAAAAAAACAGTTTCACACAATGGGCAATAACCATTCCATTCATACTCAGGCATTATAGCACCTTACTCACTCACAAAGGTGGTCTGGTGCCTATCAAATGACTCACCCTAACACAAAGGTAATTACGTCCCTAATGAGACCACCCACGGCTATAAAGACCAGCCTGTGAAAGGGGAATCACCTCAGCAACATGTGCTGGAAATAAAAGTAAAATACAACACTTTACAAGATGGTGATCACTGTACCTACATCTCCTGACCAAACAGTAGCACGTACTCACAGGTCACCCCACAGTAAACACACACCTCAAAACAGTTGCATTTCTTCTATTCTTTTTTTTTTTTTAAACAGAACAATTAACTACAAACCACAACATTATAGATCGCACAATAGACCCGCTGTTAGCCCCATGCATTCAACCCGGGCCTTTCAAAGCCGCCCCCCCCCCCACCCCCCGAGCGTCCATCACGCGGCCCACTTCCAGAGCGTCTTCGCTTTGTGGTGATTGAGACACACTGTATCGACGTCCCGCTGCACTCTGACGTCGCAGCTCATTGGGATGCCTGTCAGAGCCATCGGTCAATTTTAAGTAGCCGTCGCTGCCGGACTGGACCACCCGCAGATCATCCTGTCCTGCTGTCACAATTCTGGAACTGCATACTCGACCAAGCCGAGGCTCAACCCTAGGGTGCACTTTATTGTCCTCCCTTAGGGGAGCACCCACTGGCTTCTTCCGCTGACTGTGCCGCGTTCTGGCTCTTATATGACTCCGTCCTCGCCTTGGTTAACTGCATGGTTGGGGTCTGCGCTGTCTGGTGTTGCCCCGGACGCCAGATGATGGTGTGTTGGAGCGGCATCACTTACTGTTGGCTCAACAGCTGTATCCCATTGACCACCGGAACCTGGCAACTCTCGCTCTCTGGACCTTTCTGCCTCCACAGAGATCAATCCATACCGTGCGGGTCCGTCCTCCGCTGGACCACAAACACTGGCACGGGATCCCCGCCTAGTTGGTGTACTATGGTGTCGGCGGTGTCCCTCTTCACCCGGAATGGGCCACCCTAAGTCCCACACTTCGTCATCACATCCCACATAAAAGGGCCGGTTCCACAAACCACCACCTGCCCACTCCTCCAACTCTCCGCAGGTAATGATGAATCTGAGCCCGTAGAAGACGTCACACCCCATTAGGTTATTTCCTTCCCGCGACACCAAGAACTCGTTGGTGTAGACAGAGGCTCCTCCATACCTCACCAACAGCCAAACCAAGCCCACAATATCCAGCGGGTGGCTACCATAACCATAACAGGTGATGCTGGTGTTGCTAATTCTGTAGTGGGGAAAGCACCGTCTTACCGTCGCCAAGTTCTGGATGGAGACCGCTGACCCTGTGTCCACCAACAGTGGCACTGTCATCCCGTCCAGCATGATGTCACAAACTATACGTCCGTCAGTGTCAGGCAAGACTATGTGAACCACCGTTGGGGCCTTCTTCTTCGGTGTTACCTTAGCCAGGTCCCGTTCCTCCTTGGCGAAGTTGCGGCAAACTCTGGCGAAGCGATGGAGCAGGCCGCACCATCCACAATGCTTGTGCCTCACCGTGCACTCCCTGGCTCGATACCAGTGCTTAGCAGATCCACAGCCATAGCATCGTGGGGTCCCTGGGGTGGACCTTATTTTGACGATGGCAGTGTACTCGTCGTCGCTGCCCTCGTCTGAATCCAAAGCCGTCCCATATGCTCTGCTCTTCTGAGGGGGCTTCCTCGAGGCTAATGTGTTTCGTTAGCCGCTCCGCTGCCTTGTGTTGCTGTGCTAGCTCAATGGCCGCTAACAGAGTTAGCTCACCGGCGTGCGTTAGCAGGCAAACCTTCGCTGAGGAGTAGGCCACGTGCTCAGTCAGTTGGTCACAAACCATCTCCTCCTCCAAGGGTCCAAACCTGCACTCATCCGCCAACTGCTGGAGGTCTGCCACGAATTGCTGGACCGATTCACCAGGACGTTGGCGGAACTGGATGCACTGCATGATGATGTTGTCGGGTGCTTGAAAGTAGCCAGCCACGAGCCTCACCACATCGTCAAACGTGTCACCTCCTCCAAGAGTGCTGAGGATCTTCTGGCCCTCCATTCCCAGGTTATGGACAAGGAAAGCCCTTGCACGTGCTTTTGTCAGGTCGCCGAGGTCCAACGCGAGTAGATAATTTTGGAAGGCCGCAAACCAGCTGGTCCACGGGACCAACGGCTCTCCCGGAGCCTCCAAAAAAAGGTTGAAGGGTGGCTGCAGCTCTCTTCATCTCCAATTATCCTCATTGCCAATGTTATGTCCTAAATAATGAGGAGGCGAGGTGACGTTTATAATGTTTATTAGACAAGAACTATAATACATATAGGGAGACCCTACCGCGAGTACGGGAGTGTGGCAAGGAGACCGGAGGTCTCCTGCCTCAGGCTTTTATAGTACAGGTGGCGCCGCCTCCTGTAGGCGGGGCCTCACCCCTCCCAGCCTAGGGCACCGCCATACTAATATTCATTCATTCATCTTCTTCCGCTTAATCCTTTTCGGGTCATACAGGTATATTATATGATATTCCTATCCTACACATACCTCCCCAGTTGATGCCAGTTAACCTAACCTGCATGTTTTTGGCCCCTGTGGGAGGAAACCAAAGAAATCCCGGCATAAACCCACGCAGACACGGGGAGAACATGCAAACTCCACACAGAAAGATCACCTTTGGTCAGTGGGTGGGATCGAATCCAAGATCCCATGGCCAATGGTGAGTTGCTTTGTTGCCACAGTGCTAACCACTGCGCCACCGTGCACTACTGATCATGTGCAGTCCAATCTGTCGCTGTCTGCACCTCCGCTACTGCATTGATCTTGCAATTACCAGCATTACAGCTCTGCTTTTCTTCCTGTACATAGGATTGCTGTGTTTTACCTTAGTGTGCATTACGGGTAGCATTGCTGTACATAGACTGCCATTGTTGTTTTTCAACCTTATTCCCTCTTTTCTTATATATTGCACACACCACTAAGAGAGAGAAACAGCATTTCAGTTCTCCTGTATGTCCTGTAAACCTGTAAAATCTTTGAAATCCAGTTATAAACTATTTATTACCGTGCATGTAAACGTGGCCATTTTGCATATCATACTCCCATAAATAATATGTGGGAGGGCCCCAAAAATAGTCCAGGATCCCACAACCTCTTTAATCCGGCCCTGACGTTCCCCTCCCAGCAGGTTGCGTGCTGACGTCATCCTTCCTCAGAGCTGCTCAGGCCTTGACTGTAATGTTTAAGTGGACAACCGGCGCCCTCTGCTGACTGAGCCGTGCAATCACATCATTTCCCACAATGCTGCTGCCGCACTAGCCCGGAAGTCGGACGTTTATTGACAATATGGCCGCCGAGCTTGGCTTGGATTTGGGGAAAATTGCAGTTTGACAGCAAGTCGCCGGGGCTGCGAAAATTGCCCGTTTCCACTCCCGGGGGCCGAGCAGAACAGATGCATTTGAATGAAGGGAGCCGAGGAGCCGGGGGTCGGTGTCAGTGAGCCGAGGAAGCGTCCGGAGAGTGAAGCCCGTCATGTCGTTTTTCAAGAGGAAAGGTGAGGAAGGAGCAGGAGGCTGCAGACACGACGGAGGCTGGCCGGAGAGAGCTCGGGATAGACAGGCTAGACGAGAAAGACAGACGAGAAAATGTCACGGACCTGACGATGAGAGGAGTAGACGTGGAGGTTGTGGAGTCGTTCTCACTGCTCAGCGCTGCGGTGGGGTTAGCTTAGCCGTGGCCTCTCCGTCCTTTTTCTGTCTTTTCCCGTGTTAACCAGAGGGAAAAAAATCAACCATTAATGTGTAAATCACTGCGTTTATGTCAGCATAAATCACCACTATTGTCATGGACTCTGTGTGGATAAAGTAGGCAGAATTGTGCTCAGGTAAAGTAGCGTTACTCGGTCCTGTTATTACTCGAGTACAAGCAGCGATGGTCCCCAAAAATATGAATAAGAGGCAAAGTATTTCCCACTCTTTACTCTTGACAATGAATGGGGCTTTTCAACTAAATTTGTGTTATATTTCTTTTAGTTAAAAAAGTTCTCTTAAATTTTCAATCCCCCCCCCCCACCAAAAAAAAAAACAAGCAAATCTGTAACTTTTTATTCGTAAATTTACGTTTTTGTAAATTTGTCACTATATGTTCCTTAAATTTTTTATTTTTTCCTAAAAATTTGTAAGTGTTTTGATCGTAAATTTCCAGCTTTTTTCCTGTAAATTTGCAGTTGATGTTTTAATTAATGTCAAAGTCAAATGTATTTATAGAGCACATTTAAAAACAGTGAAATGCTGCTGATGTAGATGAAATTAAAATCAGACTACAAAACCAGAAATGCACAATAAATGGGAAGAAAGAAAATAAAAATACAGAAAACTAAAAACGAGCCACGTGTCCTCTAACATTATACAGGTTACAGCCAAAAGCAACGATAAATCAAATATTTATAGAGCCAGAATAGAAAAATAGTTATATATCAAAAACATAAAATCTCATGAGAAAAACTTGACTGATCAATGAAATTAAAAGTAAAAAAATACAGATTTTTCTTTAAAAAAATTTACTCTATGAGAAAAGTCTTACATCCACACGACTGTGTTTATGAGAAAAGAGTTTTGAGTTTGTGTGAAAAAGAGTCGCAGATTTTCACACAGTTTGCTCCTTTATAAGAAAAAGTCGTGATGCGCTAGCTGTGAAATTTGGTCTGATACCAATAAGAATGTTTAACATAGTATTAAGCTGGTACTGATGGCCTCTTTTGTGTTTGTTTGCACCCATTATATCTTTATTGTCAGGGAAACACAGAGATATGCATCATAAGAAATAATTAAAAGGAAATACTTTAAAATGGTTCTTCCAGGTGTTTTCTGAGCTTGCAGCTGCCGTCTACTGTCAGCTGTTTGAGGGCAAAATCAGTGCCACACAACTGGCACACCCCAGATAAGTGTCCGCCACTTGTCACTCGGCGCAGATCAATCAACAAGGTGATATCGGCCAATATACAGCTCTGGAAAAAAATAAGAGACCGCTGCAGAATCTTTCCTAAATGAGCATCTCTGCATGTTCCGTTTGAGTGTCTGTTGAATTCCAGCGCAGGGACGCCTCAGTGTGCTGCAGGGTGACCTGATCAGGTGATCGTCTAAGCATGGCGAGACGCACGGAAGCTGTGAATAAAAGTCTGAGTTATTACACAAACACGGATTTCTGAGTTCTTCCCAAGTTAAAATACAAGTGTTGTAGTGTTCAAGAATGAACATGAACTTGTTTTCTTTGCATTTTTTTGATCTAAAATAACATAAAGCAACACATTGTCTTTGTGCAGTTGTGGGGGATTCCCCTCCAGTTGATCGTGCTCTGAGATGACTGTTGGCGTGAAATGGCGCTATATAAATAAAGTTGAATTGCATAGGATGTTTGTTGTCATTTTAGCCAGTTGTCATTTTCTGTAAATACAGTAAATGCTCTAAATGATATTTTGACTTGGAATTTGGGTGAGTTGTTTTCAGTAGGTTAGAAAATAAAACAGAATTGTTCATTTTACTCAAACACATACATATAAAAACAGTAAAACCAGATAAAATGGTAATTTTACAGCTGTCTCATTGGTCTCTTTTTTTCCCCCCAGAGCTGTATCTGTTCATCATTTCATCATTAATCAAAAATAATTTTCAAAATTAAAGTTGCAAATTTATACAAAAAAATTGCATGCTTTACACAAACGCACTACAAATTAGATTTTTTTTTGCTGATTTATGAGAAAAATGTTGCAGATGTTTATTGATGTTTATGCTCATGACTTGGCTGTTTGACCTTCACTTTTTAACGCTTTAAAGGGATTTGCTTTGCAGCCTTCTACCATTTTTAAAAGTGTGAAAATTGGTCAAAACGACTTTTTCTTTAGTAGCGCGTGGCGATGCCTGAACTACACCTGTTTAAGGTCTTTATGAAATATAACGTTTCCAGCTAAATTACTTGGTGTCAGTTGAAGTGTCCATTTTTAATCATATGTTTGATCTCATGTTTTTCCTACAGTAGGTGTAGATTGCAGCCCTCACACCTTCCTCATATCTCACTTGGATGTAAGATGTATGACTGCATTTGTGTCATAAAATAATAATAATAATAATAAATGAACTCTCATACTATATTCAGCTGAACACTGGTTTTCTGGAACCAGAAATATTTGCTTCCATTTTCATGAATTAGTAATTAATGAAAGTTTCACACCAGTTCCCTCCTGTCACAACCCTGTGAATGATCTTTATGGTTAAGGGTATATACTCCCAATATTTCATTGATGGACTTTATTACAGGCAGAAGCCCTGTTTTACAGCTCAGGGAGACCAGCTCAAACCGCCCACTTCTTTACTCCATATGACCTCAGAAAGAGAAGAAACTGATTTGCTCTGTTTTGCCTACAAAAACAAACAAAGAAGAAGAAGAAGAAGCCGCCTGTGTTGTCATTCAGTCCATCCAGCCAGTCATGTACAGTAGAACAAAATTACCGTTCTCCTGTCTACAATGTTAATCACGTGTGGAGTCAAGAGGGGTCGCTGCCATTCAGGGTGCTGTCACAAACATCTTCTCCTTCCCCCATTCCGTTACGCTGAGCACCAAGCTAGAAGGAGGGAGGTACCATTGTTATATGGTCTTTGGTGTGACCCGGCCAGGACTTGAACCCCCAGCCTCCTGGTTGTGGGGGCGGATACTGTATCAATTAGCCCACCACAAACAAGTTAAAACCACCCCCCACCTTATATCAACAAGGGTAGAATAGTTTCAGAAACGGTTCTTAGTCCATCAGTTCAGCATCCTCATTGATAAATCAGTCGTTAGCGAACCAAACGAAAACAAAGTGGAGGTTTATGACTCATTTGCTGTGGTTGTTTTAGTGACATGTAGCAGTTTCCACACAAAAAAAGGGTATTCTTGAGCTTCTCAGTGCAGTAACTTTATTCAGTAGCCATGAGAGAAGTTGCACAACAGAAGCCATGAGAGCCACTGTGGTGGTGAAATGGGCTGAACTGAGCTCTGCTAGTTTCCTCAGGAAATGACCTCTTCACCGTCTCAGCGAACTCACAGCTGCTCGTCTTAAAAAGACAGACGACATTTTTGTCCCCTCATCATCTCCAGTGGCTAAAAATCAGCTGACACAGCAGGACACTGAAATGTGGAAGTGCTAAAGGAGCTTCACGTTCATCGCCACTCAGCCACAAGCTCTAGGAACTGATGGGAAGTGACGCAAGTCAAGCCTTGCAGAGAAATTTTAGTCTTAGAATGAAGTGTATTTCCAACTTGTTGCATCGACTGTATTGCAGATTTTCTTTTTTATACTTGGAAGTGTTTTTGGCCATGACGGACGTCTGTTTATACTGCAGTGCCATTATCTTGATAGCAGGAGTGTCCTCTGCAGCGTGCCACCATGGTCCTGTGAGCCGTGCAGACATCTGTTACTTGCGCCGTGTTTCAGAGATTGTTGGACTTTGCGTGATTTCAGAGTTCTGTGGGAGACGGCCTGTCACTGCCAGCTGACTCAGACTCTTGGCCGACACGTGAGCGGCTCTGTTCCAGCATCTCGCAGAGAGAGCATCTTCCCTACCACTTCCCAGAGCCTCTGAATCTATTTTGTTATGTCGCCGCCATAATTGATACTTGGCCCGGCGCTCTGTGATCTAAAGAGATGGATGGAGTCGCTGTGATGAGTGGCTGCCGCTGTGCACTCATTCCACTGCAGGGAACAGATATAAAATGTTCATTTTAAATGTCAGCCTTGCCGTTTTGAAATGAATTCAGATGTTTGTAGTCAATTAGTTTTGCATGGAGCCACGCGGTTTCAACTCGCGTACTAAATCACAGTTGTAAGCCAGCTGCTGACAAACGGGCGTGATTGGCTGCACCAAAATCAGAGCCGCTAGATCATAGCTGCAAATCTTCAGCCTCCAAGTGTTGACGTTCATTATAATAGCCCGCCGATTTAACTGAGAAGCAAGTCTGCAGTCATGCATTTGTTTGTGCAGCTCTGATTATATGGATTTCCTCACAATATCATGTACTTTGGTGGCCGGACTAAACATTTAAGCAGTATATCATACTGCTGCCTCATGCAGTGCGTTTGTGCCAGCTGTTTAATCGTTATTGGTCATCCCCCCCATGAATTAATCTGAAGTGATCAGGGTTTTACAAGCTCATACTGAAAAGGAAACAACAGTTGCAGGTAGAAAAGTAATTGATTTTACACAATAAAATTGAGCAATTATGTGCAACTTCATATTTGATTGAATAATGTTGATTGATGGATTGTAGATTGTTTTTTTTGTAGTGTTTTGTGGTGATTGCATATGGGAGAGTGTATATTAAAGTTACTGCAGCATTCCCTCTCCTGTTGGAACACAACCCTTTAACCTCCATAAGTCCTCATGTTTAAATGCTTTGCTCGCTGATTCCACCCTGTGTTGCATTTTATTGTCCCTCCAGTTACAGCCAGACTCTCACTTTTCTCCCCACAGCCAAAACCAAAGAAGCTGAGAGAGTGTCGGATGCTAAAGTCAACAGAGGTGAGTTGTTCTGTAGCTATGTGAGGCCATGAAAACATCACGTTATGTTGTTGAACTATAAAGGCCCGTGTTTGCTGTAAACCTTCCACACCTTTCAGAATTTAGAGAAAAAGGATGCATTAGAGATGGTTTTCTGTGAGAACTAAATTGCAGGGTGTCTGCTGGCCTAATGGTTTAGATAATAGCATTACATGGAAGGACAGTCAAGGTGTTTCAGAGCCGTCAAAAGCTGTTTGAGCATGAACTTAATTATACTTGAGAGAATTTTTTTTGGTTCATCCTCTTAATTGTATCTGTTATTTAAGTCATTTAAATTGAGATATTTTTTGTTTCCATCAATTATATCATCCAAAAGTATTGAAACGTATGTAATGTAGAAATGTTTAGGTTTCCAGCCCAGAGACTTTATAGGGAGCACACCATTAAAATATAATTTAAACGATGCAGCTATGTGGTATTAAAGCTTTAAAATGTAATGCAATTGAAAGGCAAATACAGTGGTGTGAAAAAGTGTTTGCCCCTTTCCTGATTTCTCGTTTTTTTGTATGTTTGTCACACTTAAATATTTCAGATCATCAAACAAATTTAAATATTAGACAAAGATAACACAAGTAAACACAAAATTCAGTTTTTAAATGAAGATGTTCATTATTAAGGGTAAAAAAAAAAAAATCCAAACCTACATGGCCCTGTGTGAAAAAGTGATTGCCTCCTAAACCTAATAACTGGTTGGGCCACCCTTAGCAGCAACAACTGCAATCAAGCATTTGCGATAACTGGCAATGAGTCTTTTACAGCATGGTGGAGGAATTTTGGCCCACTCATCTTTGCAGAATTGTTGTAATTCAGCCACACTGGAGGGTTTTCCAGCATGAACCGCCTTTTTAAGGTCATGCCACCGCATCTCAATCAGATTCAGATCAGGACTTTGACTAGGCCACTCCAAAGTCTTCATTTTGTTTTTCTTAAGCCATTCAGAGGTGGACTTGTTGGTGTGTTTTGGATCATTGTCCTGCTGCAGAACCCAAGTGCGCTTCAGCTTGAGGTCACGAACAGATGGCCAGACATTCTCCTTCAGGATTTTTTGGTAGACAGCAGAATTCATGGTTCCATTTACCACAGCAAGTCTTCCAGGTCCTGAAGCAGCAAAACAGCCCCAGACCATCACACTACCACCACCATATTTTACTGTTGGTATGATGTTCCTTTTCTGAAGTGCTGTGTTACTTTTACGCCAGATGTAATGGGACACACACCTTCCAAAAAGTTCAGCTTTTGTATTGTCAGTCCACAGAGTATTTTACCAAAGGTCTTGGGGATCATCAAGATGTTTTCTGGCAAAACTGAGACGAGCCTTTGTTCTTTTTGCTCAGCAGTGGTTTTCGTCTTGGAACTCTGCCATGCAGGCCATTTTTGCCCAGTCTCTTTCTTATGGTGGAGTCATGAACGCTGACCTTAACTGAGGCAAGTGAGGCCTGCAGTTCTTTGGATGTTGTTGTGAGGTCTTTTGTGACCTCTTGGATGGGTCGTTGCTGTGCTCTTGGGGTAATTTTAGTCAGCTGGCCACTCCTGGGAAGGTTCACCACTGTTCCATGTTTTTGCCATTTGTGGATAAATGCTCTGACTGTGGTTCACTGGAGTCCCAAAGCTTTAGAAATGGCTTTATAACCTTTTCCGGACTGATAGATCTCAATTACTTTGTTTCTCATTTGTTCCTGAATTTCTTTGGATCACAGCATGATGTCTAGCTTTTGAGGATCTTTTGGTCTACTTCACTTTGTCATGCAGGTCCTATTTAAGTGATTTCTTGATTGAGAACAGGTGTGGCAGTAATCAGGCCTAGGTGTGGCTAGAGAAATTGAACTCAGCTTTCCAAAGATGTGATAAACCGCAGTTAATTTATGTTTTCACAGGGGGGGCAATCACTTTTTCACACAGGGCCATGTAGGTTTGGATTTTTTTCCCCCTGTTCCTGCTGAGGAGACTCAGGTCTTTTGGTGTACAAGGGGCGCTGCTGAAGTCATTCTATGACACGGTGGTGGCATCAGCCATCACTTTTGGAGTGGTCTGCTGGGGCAGTGGCATTACTGCAGCCGATAGGAAGAGACTGAACAAACTGATTAAGAAAGCTAGCTCTGTCCTGGGGCAGCGCCTTGATCCGATGGAGGAGATAGGAGAGAGAAGGACGGTGGCTAAACTGTCATCTCTGCTGGAGTTCGAGTTCCACCCTATGCAGGACATACTGGATGCACTGAGGAGCTCATTTAGCAGCAGACTACATCATCCCAGGTGCACAACCGAGAGGTTTCGTAGGTCCTTCCTACCAACGGCTGTCAGACTGTACAACCTAAGCAGGGCTGCTCGCAGAGATAGCAAAAAGACGTAACAAACTAATAGTTTTTTTGAATGCAAAAGATGCAGTAGACTTACACAATGGTCCCCTCCGGCATACAACTAGGAACATACCGGTCGCTATGGAGGGTGAGAATATGTATGGGCACATAATCATACCATGTAGGATAACTAAATAGACGGTTATGCTGTTTCATCCCACCTAGCAACAATGCTCTGCGCTGTGTGTGTTTATATATTTACATATTTATTCCATCTAGCTACAATGCTCAGCACTGGGTGTGTTTATATTTATATATCTATATATTTATTCCATCTAGCTACAATGCTCCGCACTGTGTTTTTATATATCTACATATTATTCCATCTAGCTACATTGCTCCGCACTGTGTGTGTTTATATACTTGCATATTTATTCCACCTAGCTGCAATGCTCCTTACTGTGGGTGTTTATATATTTACATATTTATTCCATCTAGCTACAATGCTCTGCACTGTGTGTCTGTGTGTGTGTGTGTATATATATATTTTATAGTAATATGTACGTATGTATATTAGCTGCTCTTGCTTGCTTGTTTTTTTTCTTGCCTTCTGATTGTTGCTCTGAGTGTTGCTATCCCTGTGCTGTTGCAATCCTGGAATTTCCCCGTTGTGGGACTAATAAAGGCTTATCTTATCTTATCTTATCTTATCTTAATAATAAACATCTTCATTTAAAAACTGCATTTTGTGTTTCCTTGTGTTATCTTTATCTAATATTTAAATTTGTTTGATGATCTGAAACATTTAAGTGTGACAAACATACAGAAAAAAATGAGAAATCAGGAAGGGGGAAAACACTTTTTCACACCACTGTATGTTTTTGCTCAGCATGTGTAATCACTGGTTGTTATATCATCTCGAGGATCAAAACTGGGTCCTCTGGCTATAAAGGAAACACACAGACAAACACAGAGCAGCCTGTGTCTTCCAACATCTGTTCCAGCCTGGGGCCTCCCTACACCAAGAGCCCTTTCAGAAGCTCAGACTAAAAAGCCTTTTCATTCACTGATGTCATACACTTAGGCCGCTCACATCTTTCATACATCTGAATGTTGTTGTTTCTTTTTCTCTGGCCCAATTCTCCTCTTTATATACCCCCTCAACTCTTCCTTTTATAATGAATTAAGTGATCTGGTTAAACAACTTGAGAAGAACAGAGAAACAATAATTCATGGTGACTTTAATATCAACTGGTCTGATAAAAAAGACAAACAAAAACTGAAAAGCCTCATGACTAAATTTAATTACCAGCAAATCATCAAAGGACCCACCAGGATAACCAAACAATCCAGAACACTTATTGACATGGTATTTACTAATAAACCAGAACGAATAACCAGAACCTATAATCTTGTAACTGGTCTCTCAGATCATAACATGGTTCTTGCTGTCAGGAAACTTACTAAAAAGCGACTACAGTATTTTGGGGGAGTCGATATTGACAAATCAAATTTTATTATCCCCAAATCAAAAAATGAGGAGTTTGAACATTACTTAGAGAATCAAAATTGGGAGCAGCTCATGTCAACATGTGAAGTAGATGATTGTTGTAATTTTATAACTGCAACAATCACAAAGTCTATAGAAAAATTTTCAAAGCAAATTAAAAGTAGACAACAGAAGATTAGCCTACCATGGTTAAATAATGAAATAAGAAAACTTATGAAGAGGCGAGACTATGCACTGAAAACATCACTAACCTCCAAACTACAAAATGATCACCTTGTGTACAAAAGTTTAAGAAATAAAGTGGTACATGAGCTGCGAAAATCAAAAATATCTTATTACAATAAACTGATAGATCATGCAAAGGGTAACAACAGTTCCCTATGGAGGCATTTAAATAACTTAACTAATAAAAAAAACGATCAGAAGGGGGTAAAGGAACTTAGAATCAATGGCAAGACCGTCAGTGACAAGGCTACTTTGGCAAATGAATTTAATTCACACTTTGTGGGCTCTGTGGAAGACTTAACAAAAATTTTTGTGCTGCCAAATGTGCTCAACAACACAAATTCCATACTTCCAACAGATACTTTTCACATCGATGAGGTAAATGAGAAGTTAATTGCTGGTATTGTTAAAACACTGTCAAACTCAAAAACTAATGATATCTACAATATGAGCACCTCCTTTCTCAAAATGCACAGCAAAATATTAATCAAACCACTGACTCATCTCATTAATCTCTCCATTAGGTCTAGTACATTTCCATCTGGCTGGAAAAAAGCTGTCGTCATACCAGTTCATAAATCAGGCAGTAAAGACGATATATGCAATTACCGCCCAATCTCTATCTTACCAGTCCTATCTAAGGTTCTTGAAAAAGTTGTAGCTACACAGCTGATAGACTACTTACAAGACAATCAACTTCTTCATCCACATCAATTTGGTTTTAGACCAGGATACTCAACAGAAACAGCAAATTGTTGCCTTATTGAAAACGTCAAACAGTCCTTGGACAGGGGTAATGTGGTAGGAGCTGTTTTTCTAGATCTCAAAAAGGCTTTCGATACTGTAAACCACAGTTTGCTTTTATCCAAAATGGTATCTTTTAACTTCTCCCCAAATACATTAGAATGGTTTGCATCTTATCTCCAGAATAGAGAACAGTGTGTAAAAGTTCACCAGGATAAATCCTCATTTTTAAACAACCGCATGGGTATCCCACAAGGGTCCATTCTTGGTCCTTTACTTTTCAGCATTTTTATTAATGACCTGCCGTTACACTGCTCAGCTGCAACATGCCAACTTTATGCAGATGATGCAGTTATTTACACAGCTGCCAAGACTCCAGCACAGGCTGCAGATGTACTGTCTACAAGTATGGTTGATGTCCAAGAGTGGCTCCTCAAGAACCATCTATTGCTGAACCTTCAGAAAACAGTCTCAATGTGCTTTTCAATCAAAAAATGTAACCTGCAACATTTTAAAGTTAATATACATGATCATGACATCAGTTTAGCTACAGAATTCAAATACCTTGGCATTGTACTAGATCCTCAACTCAAATTTAATCTTCATATAAAGAAAATTTCAAAAACAGTAAAAAAAAATCTGAACTGCTTTAAATTAATTAGATATTACATACCTTACGAAGCAGCTGCACTGTATATGCATTCTATGGTTTTTTCTCATATATCATACTGTTTGACAGTCTGGGCTCAAGCAGCCCCTTCCACAATAAGACATATAGGTTCATTATATAATCAAACCCTAAAAATCTTGGACAAAAAGCCCATTAGGTGGCATCACTGTAATGTTTTAAAAAAATACAACCTATTGAGTTTTGAGAGCTTCATTGACCTCTGTCTTCTGAAATTAACGTTCAAATGTTTCCATAAATCAGCACCCGAGCCACTTGCTGGTTTTGTCCAAAGACAGGACAGCAGCAGAGCCACCAGGAGTTCTGTTAACAATAACTGTAAAATATTCCACCGCAGAACCACATTTGGACAAACAGCTTTCTCTATAAAGGGCAGTCACATCTGGAACACAATGCCAAATGAAATTAAAATAATAACGGACTTTAAAACATTCACTAAAAATGTTAAAAACTGGCTGAAAAATAAACAAGAATGTACTCATGTATGAATTATTTGTCTGCAAAGTGAGAGTGAATGAAGGGAAGGAATAAATGTGTTTGTTTATAGTGAGTGACGGAGGGAGGAAGGCCTGAAATAGGCAAATGTGAGTTATGTTATATGTGTTAAATGTGAGTCAGGCTGTTATATTTGTGTATTTATAATATTTATAATATTTATGTTAAATGTGAGTCAGGCTGTTATATTTGTGTATTTATAATATTTATAATATTTATAATTGTGTATTTATAATTTTTCTGCATTGATGTATGTGGTTATTGTGTATATTTTTTATCTTGATTCTTTTTTCTAAAGCCCATCCAGGGACAAGAGTTGCAAATTAGCTAATAGCTATACACTCTATGTGCAACACATCAGATTGATTGTCTTTGATTAATTGTCTATGTTTATTGCACTGTCCCTGTCAAATAAACTAATCTACTACTACTACTTTTTGTTTTCCACCCTCCCATCCCAGCCCCCGTCAGCCCCCACTCTCCATCAGCAGGCCTGAGGAACCACCATGCCATCCAGGAAGCTGCCGGGCCCAGCCATATGGCCATCAATGCCATCTCTGCCAACATGGACTCCTTCGCTCGCGGTCGCACCGCCATTCTCAAGAAGCAGCCGAGCCACATGGAGGCGGCGCACTTTGGAGATCTTGGTATGGGGCCTGCATTCCTGTTTGTATTTTTTAATGGATTTTATCTAAAGATGCTGTGAGTTCAAAAACACAAAGAAAGCAGCAGTTTTGGTTTTACTCGGTTGTAATAACAATTAAAATGTCTGTCATTTTAATCCCTTTATGTTGCAGTTATTAAGTGGAAATAATCTGTGGTAAGCTTAGTTTTGCTATTTTGGTGATAACATGTTACTCTGAAAGATTGTTGTATCTGTTGTATTCGGATTCCCAGTTATTTACATTAGTTTGACTAAAATTTGGTCTTAAAATGAGACTTGCAGTTTATGGCAACCATTTTCCTCTTTGATCAGCATGATGCTATTCCTTCCATTCCTCCCACCGCCCGGCGAAATCTCCAGTCGAAGTTAGCGGCGCCCCATCTGTACCGTACACAGTGTGGACGGGGAGTTGCTGCCCCCTACTGAGTCGCTGGACAGTTTGCCAGAATGTCTTCGAGGCCGACCAAATGTCTTGTTCCATGCTCTCACCGAACTCCTCCCACACCCGAGTTTTTGTTTCAGCAACCACCCGAGCTGCACTCTGCTTGGCCTCGGGAGTTCCCCTTCCCGAGTGTCCAAGACACACGATCGCAGGTCTGATGACACGATAACAAAATCGATCACTGACCTGCGACCAAGGGTGTCCTGGTGCCAGGTGCACATATGGACACCCTTATGCTTGAACATGGTGTTTGTTATGGACAAACTGTGGTTAGCACAGAAGGAAGGGTGGGCAGTATGGCCTAAAAATGATATCACAGTATTTCTGAGAATTTTTCATGATATTACAGAGTACAGTTTTTTTCTTTTAAATTTATGCCAAAAGGACAGTTTCTCAGGCCAGTGTCATTTACCTTCGACATATTCAGGAAAAACAAAACAAAAACTCTTATTTCTGCAGTTTATAAACAGCAACTCAGATGTCATTTAAAACTACTTTTTGTTTTGTGTCAAATATTACAAGAAAATAATATAAACCATTCCATCTTAAGTGCACACAGATGTGGGGTTTTATGCTGAATCACGTTACCTGCATTGTAACGCTTGTTGCACGGACCTCTCTGGGGCTTTTTGGTTCTCGTTGCCCTGAACAGATGCTTCTTTTTTTTTTCCTCTTCAGGTGGTTGAATAAAATCAAGATGAAGCAGCCAAAACGGAACAAAAATGCAACTACAGACACTTCGAGCTCAGTGTTGTTGACGTGCAGAAAAATACAGGCAGATTATCCACATTGCTGCACCATTTTTTTTTTTTTTTACGTGGCAGCAGTCTGAAACAGAAACTGCAACTGGATGTGGACGCAGCGGCAGCTTTGCCGCGCCATGTTTGTTTTGCTGTTTCTATGGTAACACGTAACTTCCGTCGGCAGCGTAACAGTGCAACCCCAAATATCGCGATATTCATTTTTACACCGGTATCAGAATTCATGCTGGTATTATCGTGAACGATATGATGTGGCACACCCCTATACAGAAGTCGCAACAATTGAACACCACTCAGGTTCAGATCGGGCGGGCCGTTCCTCCCAGTCACACCTCTCCAGGTTTCACCGTCACCGCCCACGTGCCCATTTAAGTCCCCCAGTAGGACATCAGAGTCTCCTAGAGGAGCGCTTTACAGCACCCCAGTCAGAGACTCCAAAAAGGTGTCCAAGGACGATGGTCAGGACCCGGTTCCCAACCCGAAGGTGCAGGGAAACAACCCTTCGTCCAGCGGGAAAAACTCAAATATCGAAGCAGCAAGGTGTGTGTGTGTGTGTGTGTGTGTGTGTGTGTGGTACAAGAATGCCCAACCCTGCTCGCTGCCTCTGGTCCGGGCCAACTTCAGAGTAGGCCAAGCTCCAACCCCTCTCCAGGAGACTGGTTCCAGAGCCGGAGCTGTGCGTTGACATGACCCCAGCTATGTCTAGCTAGTGTCTCTCAGCCTCGTGCACCAGCTCAAGCTCCCTCCCCGCCAGAGAAGTAATGTTCCCACAAGCCTGGGCTCAGACCACCAAGCTGTCCACCGTCGACCGCCACCTGATCCACAAAGCACTGGACCCCCAAATTATTACAAAACTGCAAGAACAGATTATCCCATTTGAGAAAATAGAAATTAGATGAAATTTAGATCAGTCAGTTTATAAAGTTATTATTTCGGGAGCACTGAAACCAGAATTTTAACAAAAACGTAAAAGGAAGACAGTTCTGTATCAATGCAGCATTTTTGTCAAGGCTGCCAAATATTGAAAGTGCCACATAAAAAAATAAATCAAAGGTAGATGAACAATTTTCGGAGACATCTAAAAAGTATTTAAAATAATTTTCCCATCACTTCAACATCTTAAACATCCGTCCGTCTTGTGCAAATGGCTCCACTCCTCCATTAATCCAGTGTGAGGCACCCGTGTAATGTTTGACAGTCGCTGAATCATTCCACAGCCTGAGACTGTTCAGCCTCCCAGCTGAGCTCATTATTATTACTCTGTGGTCACTGAAATGCTCTGTAATCAGGTTATGTGTGTGAATCCTGGCTGATGTCGCACAGACGGCATGTTCAGTAGCATGGCTGACATGTTGGAGGACAGCAGCGACAGGAACTGCACCGTCAAGTTAAACTGATAGCAGTCGGGGTGAGTCAGACGGAGGTGGAGGAACCAGTGCTGCAACCCAGACAACAGACTGAGCAGACAGGAAGGGATTCTCCACTGCCAAAGTTGTTGGATAGCAAATTACTGACGGGCTTTGACATCCAAGTGAAGCAGGAGACTGTAATGATACACAGATGCTGTATTGTTGTTGTTTTTTCCAACAGATTTTAGTCTTAAGGCGGCTGCTCTGACTGCGTAATCTTACAGAACCTGAAGGTGGTGATTGAAAAGCGCCTCACAGTGCCCGACTCCTCTTGAAGCACCGTCTTGTTTTTAAAGAGCAAACATGACTCCGTGAGACCTCAGCCCACGCTGCAGTCTAACTGCTGCCGATCCGCTCTGATTCATAACGCAGCAGGAGGCAGGATTGTAGTCAGTCGTCACTGAATATAAACCTGATTTTGACGGCGTCTGTTTGAGCTGCGGTAAAGACAAATAATACTGCATCCCTTCAGGGATCAGAGTTTTTTCTTTCAGCGTTCAGACTCGGCAGAAGTTTGTAGGTTGGTGCAACTGGACTGTCAGAGGTTGTCGTGGACTCAACAGTCATCTCCGAGCATTTAATCCACGCGTGGATGATTGGATGGACAGCACACACGGTTGTGTTGATGCACAGGTGTGAAATGTTTGCCTGGGTTAAATTGTCTGTGAAATTGTGCATTCTAAGGCCACCCGCAGACGGATGGTGAGTCGAAAATCAAGAAGACTTCAAAACAAATCTGCAGGAGTTTAAATTCAGCTTGTGCTACCACTCTTCAGTCTGGACCAAGCATTGAGTTGAAATGTGGAGCCGAACGCACAGAAAATAGACTTTTTATCTTTCCTTTCATGTTGCAGCGCTCATCTATATGCTGCACATTTTATCCTCCGTCTGCTTTGAAAGCTGTAAATAAGAGACTGAAATGTGTGTGTGTTGCTGTAACGAGGCCTTCAGAAGTCGGGGATAAAAATGTACTTATTTTCATGCAAATGCATTTTAACATACAGCTGTGGACAAAATTGTTGGTACCCCTCTGTTAATGAAAGAAAAACCCACAATGGTCACAGAAATAACTTGAATCTGACAAAAGTGGTAATAAATAAAAATTCTATGAAAATTAACCAGTGAAAATCAGACAGTGCTTTTGAATTGTGGTTCAACAGAATTATTTTAAAAAACAAACTCATGAAACAGGCCTGGACAAAAATGATGGTACCCTTAACTTAATATTTTGTTGCACAACCTTTTGAGGCAATCACTGCAATCAAATGATTTCTGTAACTGTCAGTGAGACTTCTGCACCTCTCAGCAGGTATTTTGGCCCACTCCTCATGAGCAAACTGCTCCAGTTGTCTCAGGTTTGAAGGGTGCCTTCTCCAGACGGCATGTTTCAGCTCCTTCCACAGATGTTCAATAGGATTTAGATCAGGGCTCATAGAAGGCCACTTTAGAATAGTCCAATGTTTTGCTCTTAGCCATTCTTGGGTGTTTTTAGCTGTGTGTTTTGGGTCATTATCCTGTTGCAAGACCCATGACCTGCGACTGAGACCAAGCTGTCTGACACTGGGCAGCACATTTCTCTCTAGAATACCTTGATAGTCTTGAGATTTCATTGTTCCCTGCACAGATTCAAGACACCCTGTGCCAGATGCAGCAAAGCAGCCCCAGAACATAACAGAACCTCCTCCATGTTTCACAGTAGGGACAGTGTTCTTTTCTTGGTATGCTTCATTTTTGCGTCTGTGAACATAGAGCTGATGTGCCTTGCCAAAAAGTTGCAGTTTTGTCTCGTCTGTCCATAGGACATTCTCCCAGAAGCTTTGTGGCTTGTCAACATGCAGTTTGGCAAATTCCAGTCTGGCTTTTTTATGATTTGTTTTCAACAGTGGTGTCCTCCTTGGTCGTCTCCCATGAAGTCCACTTTGGCTTAAACGACGACGGATGGTGCGATCTGACACTGATGTACCTTGACCTTGGAGTTCACCATGAATGTGTTTAGAGGTTGTTCTTGGCTCTTTTGTTACCATTCGTATTATCCGTCTCCTCCATTTTTCATCAAGTTTCCTCCTGCAGCCACATCCAGGGAGGTTGGCTATAGTCCCGTGGATCTTAAATTTCTG
The DNA here is from genome assembly GCA_020510985.1 of Pholidichthys leucotaenia. Taxonomy (NCBI): domain Eukaryota; kingdom Metazoa; phylum Chordata; class Actinopteri; order Cichliformes; family Pholidichthyidae; genus Pholidichthys; species Pholidichthys leucotaenia. The sequence goes on from CM035844.1 coordinate 15,900,317, forward strand.
AATGATATGTGCAACTGTAGTCACAGGAACATCAAGCTGCTTGGAGATGGTCTTATAGCCTTTACCTTTAACATGCTTGTCTATAATTTTTTCTAATCTCCTGAGACAACTCTCTCCTTTGCTTCCTCTGGTCCATGTTTAGTGTGGAACACACCATGTCAACAAACAGCACAGTGACTACTTGTCACCCTTTAAATAGGCCGACTGAGTGATTACAAGTTTGTAGACACCTGTGATGTTAATTAGAGGACACATCTTGGTTGAACATGTCCCTATGGTCACATTATTTTCAATCTTTTCTAGGGGTACCATCATTTTTGTCCAGGCCTGTTTCATGAGTTTGTTTTTTAAAATAATTCTGTTGAACCACAATTCAAAAGCATTGTCTGATTTTCATTGGTTAATTTTCATAGAATTTTTATTTATTACCACTTTTGTCAGATTCAAGTTATTTCTGTGGCCATTGTGGGTTTTTCTTTCTTTAACAGAGGGGTACCAACAATTTTGTCCACGTGTGTATGTGTTAATAGACCTACTTACAATACTAAAATATAATAACATCAATAAAATAAATTACAAACTTATAACTTCCATCCATCCATCTTCTACCACTTATCCAAGAACCCGGGTCATGGGGGCATCAGTCCAGGCAGAGTAGCCCAGACTTACGCCCGGTTCACATAGCACCATGATCCCCATGATCCCTCCTGCAGGTGGTGAGCCCACTGGAGGACCCATGCGGCTTCTTTGGCTACACTGGGTCCTTGACGTAACGTTTTTCATGGAGGTCCACTGGACCACCCTTATCTGGTCCTTCACCCAGAACCAGTTTGCCTTGGGAGACCCTACCAGGGGCAAGTTGCCCCCGACAACATAGTTGCTGGGATCATTTCGGCACTTAAACCAAGCAAAGATGGTGATCCACGGAGGGGACTTAGAATTTATTACAAAAAGAAAAGTTGAATTATCCATACAGCAACACTTTTCTCCATGGAGAAAGAGCTAGCATATTTCACTACATTTCTAGCTTCTCCAGCAAAAATGTTTTCATGGTTCATATGGTCAGTCATTGTTGATGAAATGTTGATAACAAATGCTGTTGAAGATCAGAGAAGAGGAGAAATTGTATTTCAAGTTCTTAAAAAATGGAAGAGGCTTTTCTTACATGCATTTCAGGAGAGTGAAACTTCATTACAGAGCAGTGTGTTAGTGTTAGTGGAATTCTTTGAGTTAGTCCGTCAGAAAATACACCAAAGGGGGCTGCACGGGCTGCACGGTGGCGCAGTGGTTTAGCACTGTGGCAGCACAGTTTTACCCTCGGCCGGGGGATCGCGGGGATCATGAGGTCGTGGGTTCGATCCCAGCCCCCGACCAACAGTGAGCTGTGTGGAGTTTGCATGTTCTCCCCGTGTTGCGTGGGTTTACTCCGGGATTTCTCCGGTTTCCTCCTGCATACCAAAAACATGTAGGTTTAGGGCGCTCGCGCACGCAGCGACCAGCAGCCGGTGGCTTGTCACCAGACTGTAAACCAAGTCTACCTACGGGTACAAATAAGTAACAAAAAAAAAAAGATCATTTGTTCATGTTGTATATGTAATCTTTATCAGTATATTGTTATTTTACTAAATATTGATTATTTTGGAGTTGAAAATGCTAAGATTTTCATTGGGAGTGACTAGGAGGGACAGGACTAGAAATGAGTATTTCAGAGGGACCGCTCAGGCTGAGCGGTTTGGAGACAAAGTAAGAGAGTCAAGGCTGAGATGGTTTGGACATGTGCAGAGGGGGGATAGTGGAGATACTGGACAAAGGATGGTGGAGATGGAGCTGCCAGGCAGGAGGAGAAGAGGAAGACCACAGAGAAGATTGATGGATGTAGTGAAGGAGGACATGGAGAGGGTTGGTGTTACAGAGGAAGATGGAGGGATAGGGTGAGATGGAGACAGATGATCTGCTGTGGAGACCCCTAAAGGGAGCAGCTAGAAGAAGAAGAAGAAGAGATTATTTTGAACTATTGGGAAGGTGTATGATACGTGAAAATACCAAAGTATGATGATCAGTGTTTGTATTTTTTTTTTCCATAATAGTGCAATACATTTTTTGGCATTAAGCAAACTGAGGTCTATGAATGTTCTTTCACTTTTATTAAAATTATGCTTTTCTGGGTACAGACCCAACAAAAACAATTTAGAATTCAATATGATTTGTTTTGAGATTATTTTTTCAATTGTTACCCTCACCTCTTCCCAAAACATTCTTATTAATCTACATTCCCATACACAATGAAATAGAGTTCCTTTACTTTCCATGCATTTTGTGCACGTATCTGGTATATTTTTGTTATATCTATTTAACTCCTCCGGTGTAACATACATCCGCATTAACCATTTGAAATGTATCAATTTAAGGCGTGCATTTATTGATTTGGTTTGAGCTTCTGTACAAGCCAATTCCCATTGTTCCTCTGAAATTTCAGTTTGCAGATCTTCTTTCCAGTAGTTTAATCTTTTCAGTGAATTTTCACTTGAAGATAGTGTCAATGAGTTATAAAACTCTGAAATAATACCCTTTCTTTTACTATCTTTCATCAACATTTTTTCCAAGGATGAATAAATAGGTCGAGTGAGAGCTTTATTTTGATTTGATCGAATAAAGTTTCTAAGTTGAAGATATTTAAAAAAATGTGTTCTATTGAGATTAAATTTGATCCTCAGCTCTTCAAAAGACATTATCTGCACATGGCAAATATAAATCCTGAATCTTTTGTATCCCTTTTAAATTCCATACTTTAAATACAGCGTCCGCTCTCCCTGGTTTAAAATATTGATTACCCCATATTGGACTAAATTGTGACAATAACTGTGGTTCTTTTAAATAGTTTTTAGCTTCACACCATATTTTGATCATATGCTTTACAAATGGATTTTTAACTTGTTTTTGTAATTTTTTTGCCGAATCTGAGTATATGAATATGGGAAGAGGTAAAGGTAAATTGTATGATTCCATTTCAGTCCAGTGAGGGAGATCATTTGATGAAAAATAATATGTCATAGACCTCAGTTGTGCCGACCAATAATACAACATAAAATTTGGACATTTCAGACCTCCACGATCAAATGGTAAATATAATAAAGACAGACGTAATCTAGCCCTCCTGTTGTTCCATATAAATTCCACTAACTTTTTTTTTATTCTTGAGAATAAATCTAAAGGTGGTGATAAGGGAATGTATTGAAATAAATAAAGTATTTTAGGTAAAATATTACTTTTAAGTATATTGATTCTCCCGATCATCGACATTGGTAGTGACATCCATCTCTGAGTTAACTCATTGATATCTGACATTAAGGCTTCATAGTTGACACTGGCGACTGATTCTAGCTTAGGCACAATTTGGATTCCTAAATATTTAAACTGATTTACAACATTGAATTGATTTGCCTCAGGGGCTGGGTAATTTCTCTGGGTCTCATTTAGCATATATTGAAGATTTAGTTTTATTTATTTTATATCCTGATATTTCCCCAAAATTCTTTATTAAATTCAACAAGGTTGGAATTGATTTTTTTAGATTCGACATAAACAAAATTATGTCATCGGCGTACAGGGAGATTTTATGTTCTGTTGGTCCAACTTTAATTCCATATATTTGTGACTGTAGACGTATCGCTATCGCTAAAGGTTCAATTGCCATAGTAAACAGTAAAGGTGAAAGTGGACAGCCTTGTCGACATCCTCTATTGATTTTTATTGGTTTTGAAATATTGTTATTTGTTAGGATTTCTGCTGTAGCATTATTGTATATTATTTGAACCCATTTTATGAAATTATTTCCAAGTCCAAACCTTTGTAGGACTTCAAAAAGAAAGGGCCATTCAACTCTATCAAAGGCCTTTTCGGCATCCAGTGATAGGAGAGCTGTATCCGGTGCTTCTTTATTAAAATAAATAATATTAAATAGTCTTCTTACATTATGGAAGCCTTGTCTTCCCTTTATAAAGCCATTCTGATCTCGATTAATAATATTTGGTAAAATTTCTTGTATTCGTCTTGCTAAAATTTTACAGATTATCTTAAGGTCGGCGTTTAATAGGCTTATTGGTCTCATATTTTCACATTTATTAGAGGGCTTACCTGGTTTTGGCAGCAGTATAATTAAGGCATTATTTATGTATGACGGTAAATTATTATTTTGAAATGCTTCTAAAACCATTTCCAAAAAAGGTTTTATTAATTTATTCTTAAATTTTTTATAAAGGTCAACTGGAAGACCATCTGGTCCTGCACTTTTTCCTGATTTCATATTATCAATGGCTAGCCCAACTTCTTCTTGACTAATTTTAGACTCCAATATCTCCCTGTTTTCATTTGGAATACACGGTATAGATAGTTCGTAGTGTTTGTATTTTTAATCATAATTATAAATTCAGAATATAAACGGAGGTAACTATAGTGGCAGGTTTATAAAGCATCACAGTTGACAGTTATAGGAAGACTATTTAATGTTCTAAACTTAAATTTTTTGGCTCCATTAACATTACTGTTATGTTCCAGGTCACTCCAGTGTGAACTACCAGCCCCAGGAGACACGTTCCCGTCTCTCCAAAACCGTGGACCAGGCACTTCAGGACAATGTGGCGATACCCCATTTCATGCATTTCATGGAGCTACGTGGTGCCGATCACCTGGTCAGGTTCTGGCTTCAGGCTGAAAGCTTTCGCTCTACCAGCTGGTCACGTGTCCGAGCGCACAGCCTCAACTCTGTCAAGCACAGCTCGCTGGTTGAACCGGTCCCTCCCTCTCCAGACAGCTCAGAGCCCCCAGAGCTCCAACAGAACTCGCCCAGCGCTGCCTCCCGGCATAATGACAGTGATGGCCTCCCAACACTGTCTCAGCGGCAGGACTCCTCCAGAAAAGAGGCAGGCCTGAGACCCGGCACGCCTCGAGAAGAAACCCCCAGCAGGCAGGCACCCTTGAGGATGGGGACCCCCAACAAGGTGCAGCCGAACAGCACCCTGAGGGACCTCTCTGACAAGCTGATGAAAAGTGAGCCAGGTTTATACCATCCTTTTTATGTTGGTCCAACTCTCCACACGTTCTACAGAAAATCCATGTTGACTGGTAGCTCGTGCAACACTTTGACATTGTCAGTGAATTTCCATCTGCAGCACAGTTTCTTGCAGAATAGGGTTATATTTGTACAGGTGGTTAAGGGGAGCACAGGTCTAGTGAGGGACGAGGAAATGGGCTTATGTCTTCTTAAATGACCTGAATATGGGCAACAGTAGACATGTGGCGCTGTGCAAAAACAACAGCGATGATTTGCTCCCTCTTTAGTGAGCTGTTGATTCTTTATGAAAGACAGTAGTCTGTATGCAAAGAGGAAAGTGCTCTCATTGTCTACAGGTGGAGCTTACAGTAGAAGTTTTGTTATGCTCTGCAGCCTCTGAGCTAAATGTAGCAACACGAACCAAAAACCGTCCCGCTTGCAGCGCAAAACAAAACATGACCTCACCACTGTAGCTGGAATCTGTAAAGTTAGGTTGACATCTTTTTTGGCTGCAGGACTGGAGACTTTAGAGGAGGCTGGTTGTGGGCCGACAGCTGCCACTGTGAGTTTGGTTGTGAGGTGATGGGGGACTGAAATTTAAAAACTAGAGGCTACTCTGAGAATGCATACCTCTGCCAAGGCTGTATGACCAGTGATTAAAATGTGTAAATTCACAGAACATCACAATTGGTCCGGGTGTTTTCATGTTGATTAGCTCATCATTCTTTACGTTAGTATAATCTATAAAAAGCCCTATGTGACAGTTTTTACAAAAGTGACGATGATGATTAGAACAGAAAATTATTCTTGGCTGGAATTTTAATATACCCAGTTGGCTTGCCCACATTTGTCTGTGTGTTGAACACCGAGCGTTTTTCTGCAATCATTTTCAATCTGTTTCGACAAAAGCCTGAAGGGTGGAAAAGCAGTGGTAGAAATAAAATGTGACACTTTACAGTGGAAACATTATATTGCACAAATCATTGTGTACATTGGGTTTTTAGAAATGGAAAGTGGGAGGAAAAAAACACCACTTGGGCAACACGGTGGTACAGTGGTTAGCACTGTGGCCTCACAGCTAGAAGGTTCCAGGTTTGGATCCCCAGGCTGGCAGGGGTAGGAACCTTTCTGTGTGGAGTCTGCATGTTCTCCCTGTGCTGCGTGGGTTTACTCCAGGAGCGCCGGTTTCCTCCCACAATCCAGAGACATGCATGTTCGGTTAATTTGTCATTCTAAACGATCCCTGGGTGTCTGCTCCTGTAGGCCCTCAGAATAGAGGGCTAGTACTAGTGAAGCGCTTTGAGTGGTCTTTGAGACTAGAAAAAGTGCTGTATAAGTACAGGTTCTGGTCCTTCACTTCATTCTCCAATTTTGACAGTTTGACATAGACGTTTCTGCCTTTTTTGACATGAAGGATCCGTGTCTTTAGACTGTTTTTCATGTTCTAGATTTTTTAAAAATAAGTTTTTATGCCTCGGTGCAACGGAGGCATACGGTAATCACTCAATATGTGTGTGTGCACGTGTTACCAACTTTTCAGCTCGCCCGGTTAAAATCAAGTGGAATTAAAGCCTTGTATCATTATATCGCCATATTGCCTCGACTTTTAATTTGCCAGAATTTCGAGACAAGCCTTTGTTTTCAAAATAAACACAAATTTAACTCCCCATAATACCGTCAATGGAGCCTTGAAAAAAGGTATTGTACTAAGCTGGGCCAGTAGAGGTCGCACCGAGGCAGCTGCACCTCGGTGCTTTTGTTTGGGGCTGTTACCCAACGTGGCTCGTCCCTTTTAGCACCACCTCTTTGTAAGAATGCAGACCTCTCTAAAACTGGACTCTGTGCTCCAGAACACTGAACTGTCTCATTGACGGGGCCTCGGCTGTCATGGTAGTTGTGTGTGTTTTGCAGGTATAGAGAAAGACGCTGTTACTATCTTCACCAAGTACGTCTCTCCAGATGCTGTGAGGCCCATCCCTATCACAGAGCAGATCAGAAATGACATAGTTGGTAAGGCACCCGTGTTCTGCTGTCTTTGATTCTTCTCACTACGCTTTGTCTGTTTTTAAGAAATAAATAATTTTCTGATTAATTTGCTTTGCAGCTAAGATATGTGGAGAAGATGGCATGGTAGATCCAAACTGTTTTGTCATTGCCCAGTCGGTAGTCTTCACCATCATGGAGCAGCAGTAAGTTTGCCTCTGCTCATTTCATTTCATTGAGGAGCTGTTTGTACCGCAGCAAAGTTTTTCTATACTTTGAAATTATAGAGCAGCCTGTCGCCTTTTTCATTTCTGGCATCCACAGTAACAGCTGTTTACCTCCCACGTCTTCCTCCATCTCCAGGCACTTTCGTGAATTCCTGTGGAGCCATCATTTCTGTAAATACCAGATTGAAGTGTTGACTAGTGGCTCTGTGTTCCTGGCTGACATCTTGTTCTGTGAGTCGGCTCTCTTCTACTTCTCCGAAGTAAGTGGTAGAGGTGGATGAGGAAACACGGTTTGATATTCATGGCAGTTCATGACACGTTTTTCTGCTGTACTGCTCAGGGCCTCTTTAGCCCAGTGTTTGATCTTTGGGATTGTTTGGGAGTCAAAACTTAGAGGAGACTGTGGAGATCATGAAGATCATTGATAGATCAAAAATTGGCCAGATCTCTCAATGATCTCCAGTCCTGAGTAAAGGAGCTATTAGGAGAGCCACAGGTTTTCTTCCTTATTACACAGTGCACCTGTACAGAAACTTGTAGACTAATCCTTTGGTGGTATCAACTGTTTTTTCCCGTCTTCTGTTCCACCCTCTCCACAGTACATGGAAAAGGAAGAAGCAATGAATGTACTGCAGTTCTGGTTGGCAGCAGACAACTTTCAGAATCAGCTAGCAGCTAAAAAGGGCCAATATGATGGCCAGGAGGCTCAGAATGATGCCATGATCCTCTACGACAAGTAGGCCGCACAGTTCTACTTTAAGTGATCTCATTTTTACTTTTCACTTTGTCTGAACTGTATTTTTCTTTTGGCTTTTTAAGGTTTGTGTGGTTTTCCTTCTTACCTACAGGAGCAGCTTGGGGGTGGGGGTGGGGGGGCTCTCCATTTTGGAGCTACATGCTTGAGAATTAGATACCATCTGTTGGCTGTTATTGTAATTTCTGTCATGATGTAATAGCCAGCTGTCGGTCGGGATAGAAACAAGCACAACAGTAAAAGGATGCTGTGATCTTGTATTGTGGCTTCAGGAGGACAAGGCAGGGTTTGGTAGAGAAACATTAAGCCCGGTGACTGTGGTAGGCCTCAGGGAACAGAGGCAGAATTTATTGTGTGGCACAAACCCCTCTGCATAACTCTGCCACTAATGAAGCAGATTAAACAGCAGTGATTCAGTGCAGCATTCAAAGTAATTATCAACGAGGCGGGATTCTTTCAAGAGTAATGACTGGATGTCTGAGGATCTGTAAAGGTCTAGATGTAATTCTTAACCTTGAACATGACAGTAATCTTAAAATCAGTCTTTCAGCGGTATAACAATATTACAGACATGAGAAACAAGTCTGCTGTTCAGCATTTTCTTTAGTTTGATGAAATCTTTGTATTCATCCTTGTGAAATTGAAATTTGGAGAGCCAGCACTGTTAATTTGGTTTTGGGTTTAGTTTTAAGTTCATGCCTTACTAATACACTCCCCTGTAAAAGTATTGGAACACTGACACAAGTTTTGTTGTTTTAGCTCTTTACCAAAACGCATTCAAGATACAGTTATATAATCAATATGGGCTTTCCGTGGTGAAGGAAAAACCCCTTCACAACATCCACCCCAGTGAAGAGCACTGTCCAGGAAGTAGGTGTATCAGTGTCTAAGTCTACCATAAAGAGAAGACTCATGAGAGCAAATACAGACAGTTCACCACAAGGTGCAAACCGTTAACCAGCCTCAGAAATAGAAAAGTCAGGTTAGACTTTACTAAAAATCATCTAATGAAGCCAGCCCAGTTGTGGAACAGCATTCTTTGGACAGATGAAACCAAGATCAACCTGGACCAGAATGATGGGAAGAAGAAAGTATGGAGAAAGCTTGGAATGGCTCATGATCCACAGCACACCACACCTTCTGTACAACATGGTGGAGGCAGTGTGATGCATGGGCATGCATGGCTTCAGTGGTGCCGGGTCACTGGTATTTATTGATGATGTGACAGAAGACAGAAGACGGATGAATTCTGAAGTGTACAGGGATAAACCGTCTGCTCAGATTCAGCCAAATGCAGCAGAGCTGATTGGACGGAGCTTCACAGTACAGGTGGACAGTGACCCAAAACATGCTGAGAAAGCAACCCAGCACTTAAGGTAAAGAAGTGGAATATTCTGCTATGGCTGAGTCAGTCACCAGTTCTGAACCCGATCCAGCGGCATCTGACTTAGACAAAACTTCAGGCAGAAAGACCCACAAGCAGCAACTGAAGACAGCTGCAGGCCTGGCAAAGCATCACAAAGGAGGAAACCCAGCGTTTGGGTTCCAGACTTCAGTCATTGCCTGCAAAAGATACACAACAAAGTATTAAAAATGAGCATTTTATTTAGTGTAATGTGAATTTATCCAATTACTTTTGAGCTCCTGAAATGAGGAGGTTTTGTATAAAAATGGTTGTAATTCCTAAACTGTAATGCCAGTTTGGATGCGAATCCCCTGAAATTAAAGCTGGGAGTCTGAACTTTAAGCTCATATTGGTTATATAACGGTATCTCAGATATGCTTTGGTGCCGTTGTTCCAACACTTGTAGAAGGGAGTGCATATACTGCAACTTCCTCTATTAACAGTATTGTGGAGGAACAAAGTAAGTTCAGGCGTGACACGGCGAGCTGGAAGTTTTCAGATGTTTTTATTCCTCCATCATCATGAGACACACAGTAGTGCTGTGCTGTGTGTGCGCCCTCCTGAGGCATGTAAAGTCAGCTCTTTTATACAGACAAATCAGTCAATACATATCAATCGCGTGATTAACTGGTTGTCCCCCAAGGGGCTCTCTGTTCGTATGCAGTCCCTGCTGAGCGTGAATATTATCAGTCTGCATTGTGCTGGGTGCCCACAGTATGAGTGGTAGAGAAGCTTTAACATAATGGTGACTGATAACCTACAAGTGACAATAAAATACTTTAAAAAGTCTTAAATGTAGCAGTTCCCGATACCTGCAGATGTCTTCTTGTATAGGAAATATGAAAACGTCTTGAAAGCATTAAAAGTCAACTAATGTCATTGTATTAACGCATTAATTTCAGGGAGGTGTTTCTGATAAACTACCAAGCAAACAGTGAGACACGAAGTTTTTCAGGCTGACTTCTAGTGAAATGCTTTTAGCCGCTGCAGTAATGTGCTTAACTTTGTCCATATGTGCAGCCAGATGAGTGAGTGAGTAACTGTCAGACAGTGTTTCTCAGGTGTCTTTTCACTCAGGTCGGGCTCCAGGTTCAGGCCTAGGTCAGAGGTCACCAGAAACGAGTGTGTGTCGTTTTACCGTTGATGGGGCTGAGGTTGGACATGCGTGTGTGAGAGGAGAGCTCTTGGTGACCTCAGGGTGTTCATAAAGCCAGAATGAGCCACTCCAACACTGATGGGCTGATTCATATGAAACTGTACTATTGTAGTTGTGCTTGTTTAGAAATCACAGCTTGGTGTAGCAGTGGTTGCCACTGTTGCCTCACAGCAAGAGGGTGCTGAGTTTGAACCCAGCAGCTGGCTAGCGAGGATCTGTGTGGAGTTTGCATGTCGTCCCTGTGTCCGCCCGGGGGGGAGGGGGTCCCACTGGGTACTCTGATTTCCACCCACAGTCCAAGGACATGCATGTTAGGTTAACTGGCATCAGCTGGGGATTCTACATTGTCCTTAATTAGGTCTGACTGTGGAAGTGAATGGTTGTCCGTCTCTCTGTGTTGGCCCTGTGACGGACTGCTGGTCTGTCCAGGGTGTGTCCTGCTTCTTGCCCAACAAAGCTGGGACAGGCTCTAGACACCCCCCCGCCCCCACCCAATGACCCAAAAAGGATTAGGACAGGGGTTGGCAACCTGCACTACACAGAGAGCCACTGTGAGTGAATTTTGTATAAAGTCTGACATCAGCATGAAGAGGTTTTTCTCATAAATTTGCTGCTTTTTTAAACTGTAGACTTGTCATCTTTTTCTAACAAAATTTCTCCTTTTTCTGATAATTTTGGATTATTTGCAAAAGGTTGTCTTTTTTTCTTGCGAACTTCTGTGTGTGTTTTCCCTCATTCAACAGTTTTTTTTTTAATTTGATATATTTTTGGCATAAATATGTTTTATTGTCTAAATTTTGCTTATTTTTCTTTGCAATTTTAAACCGTTTTCTGAGTAAAATTGAAGACTTTTCCATGTAACTTTGTGACATTTTGCCAAAAGTTCAAAGCTTTTTTCATGAATTTTGATATTTTTGGCATAATCTGCTGCTTTTCTCATAAGATTGTCTTATCTGATTGTTACCCTTTTCAGGTATAAATTTGGCCTTTTTGTATAAATTTGCAACTATTTTCTAATAAAATGAGATTTTTCAGATAAATTTGTGACTTTTTTTTGCCAGTTTGTGGATTGTTTTCCCCCTCATAATATTGCAACATTTTTCTTAAAATTCAAGAATGGTTTTTCATATTTTTTTTTTGTTATTCTCATAAATTTATTATGATTTTTCTTTGTAAATTTATTAGCTTTCATGGGCAAAGCTGCAGCATTTCTTACATAAAGTTGTTACATTTTTCTCATAAAACTCCAAACTTTTTCCAGTAAATCTGTGATTTCATTTTCATATGAATTTATGGAGATGTTTTCCTCCAAAAATGGCAAAAGTTTTCCCAAAAACTGTGAGGTTTTGTTTATTTTTTTGCATAGGTTTTCAGATTTTGCCATTTTCTGTTGTGATATTTTTCTCATGAATGTGCAGCCTTTTTTTTCCCTTGTAAATTTATTGCTTCTTTTCTTGGAAATGTATGAATTAATTTTTTTCCAAGGCCTCAGGGAGCCACTATCTATGGGCCAAAGAGCCACATGTGGCCCCAGAGCCACAGGTTGCTGACCCCCGTGTTAGGAGATTAAATATTTAATTATTTCTCTTGGTTCGTCTTTTCTTTAATTTTAAGTTGCATCAAATTGAGTAAACTTGTGTCTCGTGTGCATTTGTTTCATATTTTTGGATTCTAATCTTATATTTACCGGTGCCATGCTGAATTGGCTGTTTTTTCGTTCACTCTCTCCCACCTCCTCTGCAGATATTTTTCACTCCAGGCGACCAACCCTCTCGGCTTCGGCGACTCTGTGCGGATGGAGATCGAGTCTAATATCTGCAGAGAAGGGGGGCCCCTCCCAGACTGTTTCACCACTCCACTCAGACAAGCTTGGACAACCATGGAGAAGGTCAGATTGTCTGATATTCTCACACATCAGAGTCGAACGTTTAACGAGGCTTTTGCCCATATGTCCTAATATGAGGGTTTAGTTTCTTTTACTAAGAAAATTTTGCCCTTTCAAACATTTAATTAAGATTTTTTTGAGTCATCAGCTTGAACCGTTCTCTAGATTTTAATGGGATGATCCTTAAAGGTTTTGCGTTGTAAGTCACTGACAAATTGTCCCATTACACCACTGACAAATGCTCCCGCTTTAAGTTAATGAGATGAAAGCTGAAAGCATTGTTGGCACATAAAGGTCAGAAACAAACCTTTGTTACTTGTGCCCAGAACTGTATCACGTGGCTCCTTATTATCTAACGGCGTTCTCTCTGTCGCGCGCCTGTTCAGGTCTACATGCCGGGCTTCCTCTCCAGCAACCTTTACTACAAATACCTGAGCGACCTCATCAATTCCATGCGGGCCGATGAGTTTGTGAATGTCAGCGGGGGAGGCCAGGGTGGACCGGCAGACAACGACCGCGCGAGCTCAAATGCCAGCGAGGTCTCTCAGACTCAGGTGACCCCCTTCAACTTTCACCCGCACCTGCAGGCCTTGCGGGGGATGTCTGCTGACATTTTAGACCAGTCCCGCCTCATTATTTGAAGCGTGGAGACGTTTCAGTTAATGCCGGGAGGTCATGATCAGCCCTATCGTTTAGTTATCAAAAAAATAAAAAATCACATTTTAATGATGTGGAGGTTTAACTTTTGGTTTGTGGTGTATTTGCTACAGCAAAATGCCAAAAAGGCAGCAATCAAGATCCTGAAGAACTTTGATGAGGCGATCACTGTGGACGTTGCCAACCTGGACCCAGAGTCCTTATACCAGCGGCCCTATGCTGGGTGAGTAGTATTACTACTACGACTACTGCTACGCCTCTTGGTTGCCTGTGGAACATGAAACTGAGATACTGGGTGACTGGAAAGGCTAAAACTGTGTGCATACTGGATCTTTTCAACAGTTTGCTCTCCCTATTTTGTGTTTTGGCAAATTCCCTTGTCAGTTGCCTCCTTTTATGTTCCTCCATTCACCAATCAAAGTTTTTTATTGTCAGTACTGTATATGTACAGGACATACAGGAGAATCGAAATGCAGTTTCTCTCTCTCTTAGTAGTTGTGTGTAATATAAGAAAAAAAGGAATAAAGATAAAAACAACAACAATCCCATGTACAGTAATAATACCCGTAGTGCAAATTCATTGCAGTAGAGGACGTGCAAACAGTGACAGTGTGGAATTATTCATGGTCAGTAGTGCAATATCAAACAGCAGCAGATGTGGTACTGTTGGTGTACGGAGTCTTTCTGGGCAAACAGAGGTAGAGTTTTTGTGTAAATGATTGTGTTATAGTCCAGGGGGGTGGGGGAGCGGGCGGGAGTTCAGAGTCCTGACAGTCTGGTGAACAAAGCTGTTTAGCAGTCTTGTGGAGCGGGCCCGGTGGCTCCGGTACCAGGAGGCTGAATAGGGAGTGTGAGGGGTGGGAGGTGTCGCCTGTGATGCTGATGGCTCTGCAGCTGAGGCAGGTGAGGTAGACGTCCGTGAGGGAGGGCAGAGGGACACCGATGATCTCGCCGGCTGCGTTCACTGTGTGTTGTAGAGTCTTCCGGCAGGAGGCGGTGCGGCTTCCCTACCACATAGTGATGCTGCTGGTGAGGATGCTCTCAATGGTGCCCCGGTAGAATGTGCACATGATGGGGGGGTGGGACTCGTGCTCTCCTCAGTTTGCAGAGGAAACAAAGGCGAGTTTGAGCACATGCTTTTATAAATTCCAACACCAAAGTAATTGAAGGAAATGATCTTATTGTAGACGACAGTGTAGCCAGTCTGGTTGGTGCTCGCTTCCATTCATCCCCTCCCTGGAGAGGCACCAGTGATTAAATGCGGTTCATGCATGTGTCTGAGCTTCAGGTTCGCCTCCTCTTTATCTCTTCAGAAAGATGACGTTTGGGAAGGTGAATGAGCTGGGCCAGTTTATCAGGGAGGCAGAGCCCGAGCCCGACGTGAAAAAATCCAAAGGTACGATATGAACACAATGCTCTTTCTGTCTCTTACTCTTCACTCTGTCATTTAAGAGAAAAAACCCAACTCCTTTCTTGCTGCAATGAAAAATATCTTGTGTATGCCCAGCTTCGTCTGACTGACTCTGCTCTCTACAACTCAGTCTTCTAAAATATTTAACATCATTGCAGGTCGAACAACTTTGAAGATATTTATCACATCTCTCACACTGCTCCCCAGTCGTCTAATAAGATATTAATCAAATATTGATTAAAGCAGCCAATGCTTTAATATATTTAATAGAAATTAGCTTAACTTACTTTTGAGAACTTTTCTGAAAAAGTCAGATTTGCTTTTTTGGCTGCATGTAATGTTCCTCTTCTTTTTCTTTTTTTTTAGGTTCCATGTTTTCTCAAGCCATGAAGAAATGGGTTCAAGGCAACTCAGATGAGGTAATGTGGTGTAGTGTTAGACACATTTACAGCTCTACTGCATCAGCTCTGCGTGAGTCACACTTCAAAATACTGTGATTGTTACTGGACCTTAGAGCAGCTTCTTTCTCTTCTAGGCCACCTCATCATTTAATGGAAGTGTGGCTTAGCGCTGCAACGATTAGTTGACTAATCGACTAGTCAGTCGTCAGAACATGGGTGCATTTATGGAAAAGAGGAGATGGAATTAATAAGTGTTCACTTCTTCCTTCTCCCTTTCGAACACTGTATACTGTTACTTTATCGCACTTGTCATTTGTTTTGTTTTTGTTTTACTTTTTTGTTGGAAATAAAGTATCTATCTAGAAAATTAATCAACTAATTTGATAGTCTACTAATCGCCTGTGTGCCCTTTTCCAGGAAAAATTCTAAAAAATAGGAATGTTTCAGGCTCTAAAACATGAAAAATAACCACTTTTCTTTCTTGTTCATTAGTTGTGTTGCTACAACGATTCTTGATTAATCTGTCAAGTTCCATCCATCCATCCATCCATCCATTTTCTACCTCTCTTCCGGAGGTCCGGGTCGGAGAGGCAGCAGTTGAAGCAGAGAAGCCCAGACTTCCCTCTCCCCGGCCACCTGCTCCAGCTCTTCAGAGAGGATACCAAGGCGTTCCCAGACCAGCTGGGAGACATAGTCTCTCCAGCGCGTCCTGGGTCTGCCCTGGGGTCTCCTGTTCATAAAAACCAATCCTGTTCATAAAAATTACGAACAGGATCGGTGACAAAGGACAGCCCTGGCGGAGTCCAACTCTCACTGGAAACGAGTTTGACTGACTGTTGGCAATACGAACCAAACTCTTGCAACGGTCGTATAGAGACTGGATAGCACCTAACAACGAGCCCGATACCCCACACTACCGCAGCACCCCCCACAAGAGACCACGAGGGACGTGGTCAAATCCTTTCTCCAAGTCCACAAAACACATGTGGGCTGGTTGGGCAAACTCCCACGAATCCTCGAGGATTCTGGAAAGGGTAAAGAGCTGGTCCGATGTGCCACGGCCAGGACAAAAACCACACTGCTACTCCTGAATCCGAGGTTCGACCAATGGCCGGACTCTCCTCTCCAGTACCCTGGGATAGACCTTCCCAGGGAAGCTGAGGAGTGTGATCCCCCCTACAGTTGGAGCACATCCTCCGGTCCCCCTTTGTAAAAAGAGGAACCACCACCCCGGTTTGCCATGCCAAAGGCACTGCCCCTGACCTCCACGCAATGTTGCAGAGGCGTGTCAACCAGGACGGCCCTACAACATCCAGGGCCTCCTCAATTTGACTTTTTCTCCAACATTTTCATTTTTTTTCTTGTATATATTGAAACTTTTCTTTTAACCCCTTAGCATTCAGCCAGTTTCCCTAAATTTAACATATGCAGAGAAAATCAGATTCTCACTAGAATTTTAAGAGGTTCAATTTGCCACTTTTTCCCCTCAATTTGCTATTTTTTCTTTTAAATTTGCAACTTCTTTGTCAAAATTTGCAACTTTTTTGTTGTAATTTTTTTGTAAATTTTTTCTCCAACATTTTCATCTTTTTCCTATAAATTTGCAACATTTTTCTTGTAAATTTGCAACTTTTTTGTCCTCAATTTGTAATTTTTTCTTGTAAATTTTCAACTTTTTCTGAAAAATTTGCAACTTTATTCGTGTAATTTTTTTTTTTTACCTTTTTCTCCAACATTTGCAAATTTTTCCTGTAAATTTTCAACCTTTTTCTTGTATATTTGAAACTTTTCTTTTGACTCCTTAGCATTCCAGCCAGTTTCCCTGAATTTAGCATATATACAAAGAAAATCAAATTCTTTCCTCACTGAGTGGCAGTAGAAAATTTGAAACGTTTTAAAAGGTTAAACAGGTGAGGTTAAACATGACCTGGAGCCCCGAACAGGAGCCGTGCCAACAGGAAGCAGAGATGGTGGGCATGACAGAAATAATTGTGATTAGTTCCATCCATCCATCCATCTTCTACCGCTTTTCTGGAGGTCTGGGTTGCGGAGGCAGCGGTTCAAGCAGAGAAGCCCAGACTTCCCTCTCCCCAGCCACCTGCTCCAGCTCTTCAGAGAGGATACCAAGGCGTTCCCAGACCAGCTGGGAGACATAGTCTCTCCAGCGAGTCCTGGGTCTGCCCCGGGGTCTCCTCCCACTGGGACATGTCTGAAACACCTCAAGTGGGAGGCGTCCAGGAGGCATCCTGATCAGATGCCCAAACCACCTCAACTGGTTCCTTTTGATATGGAGGAGCAGCAGTTCTTCTCTGAGCCTCTCCTGCATGACTGAGCTCCTCACCCTGTCTCTAAGGGAAATGAAATGAACTTTCTCTGTAGGATTGATTAGTTGACTAATCGAAAAAATAGTCATTAGATTAGTCGACAACCAGAATAATCATGTTGCAGCCTTAGTGTAGCTGTAATGGAAAATGTGGAAAAATGCATGAAATTCCTTTTTAAACTACACTAATGATTCAGTGGGAGTGCTGTCAGTAGCACTCGTTTTTCCAGATGTACTTTATGATGTGAGTCCATTAAGCAATATAAATAGAAGTGGTTATTGTTTGATCAAGGCCAGACCAAGGCCATCACAGGAGACCCCTCATATCCCACCCGCCACTTGTTTGACCTGCTTCCCTCTGGATGACGGTTCAGATTAATCAGGTTCCACACCTCCAGACTGACAAACAGTTTCTTCCCCTGGGCCATCTGGACTGTAAACAGTCAGAGGTCCCACCCCCTTCCCTCCGAACGCTCACACAGAACTGAGGACCTTTTAATTATCACTATAACACACCTGTCTTTGCACTCCACACGTTCGTGTATAGACCCATCCGTGAAACCACTACTATGTATATTTTCCATAATCCTTGGGCCATTTTACTCAATTGTGTGTTCAGTCGTGTGTTCTGCACTCTGATGTACATAGTTCCACCCATGAAGCCACTACCATACCTGTGTATATTTCCAGAATCATGGGCTATTTTTATTTCAGTCATGTGTTTAATCATGTGTTCTATAACTGTATTTTATCTAATCCTTATCTCTTACTTTATTGTGCAGTGGCCTGGTGGAGCACCCACAGTTTTGTTGTGCTGTAAAACTGCACAATGACAAACCCTACAGTGCATCCAGAAAGTCTTCACACCGCTTCACTTTTTCCACATTTTATGTTACAGCCTTATTCCAAAATGGATTAAATTCATTTTTTCCACAAAATTCTACATACAATACCCCATAATGACAACATGAAAAAAGTTTGAGATTTTTGTAAATTTATTAAAAATAAAAAACTAAGAAATCACATGTACATACAGTGGATATAAAAAGTCTACACCCCCCTGGCGTTTGAATAGGGGTGTGTAGACTTTTTATATTCACAGTATTCACAGCCTTTGCTCAGTACTTTGTTGATGCACCTTTGGCAGCAATTACAGCCTCAAGTCTTTTTCAATATGATGCCACAAGCTTGGCACACCTATCTTTGGGCAGTTTGGCCCATTCCTCTTTGCAGCACCTCTCAAGCTCCATCAGGTTGGATGGGAAGTGTCGGTGCACAGCCATTTTCAGATCTCTCAAGAGATGTTCAATTGGATTCAAGTCTGGGCTCTGGCTGGGCCACTCAAGGACATTCACAGAGTTGTCCTGAAGCCACTCCTTTGATATCTTGGCTGTGTGCTTAGGGTTGTTGTCCTGCTGAAAGATGAACCGTCGCTCCAGTCTGAGGTCAAGAGTGCTCTGGAGCAGGTTTTCATCCAGGATGTCTCTGTACATTGCTGCATTCATCTTTCCCTCTATCCTGACTAGTCTCCCAGTTCTTGCCACTGAAAAACATCCCCACAGCATGATGCTGCCACCACCATGCTTCACTGTAGGGATGGTATTTGCCTGGTGATGAGCGGTGCCTGGTTTCCTCCAAACATGACGCCTGGCATTCGTGCCAGAGAGTTCAATCTTTTTTCTCATTAGACCAGAGAATTTTGTTTGTCATGGTCAGAGTTCTTCAGGTGCCTTTTGGGAAACTCCAGGTGGCCTGCTATGTGCCTTTTACTAAGGAGTGGCTTCCATCTGGCCACTCTACCATACAGGCCTGATTGGTGGATTGCTGCAGAGATGGTTGTCCTTCTGGAAGGTTCTCCTCTCTCCACAGAGGAACACTGGAGATCTGATAGAGTGATCAGCAGGTTCTTGGTCACCTCCCTGACTAAGGCCCTTCTCCCCTGATCGTTCACTTTAGACGGCTGGCCAGCTCTAGGAAGAGTCCTGGTGGTTCTGAACTTGTGCTCTGACATGCACTGTCAACTGTGGACCTTATATAGACAGGTGTGTTCCTTTCCAAATCATGCACAATCAACTGAATTTACCACAGGTGGACTCCAGTTAAGCTGTAGAAACATCTCAAGGATGATCAGTGGAAACAGGATGAACCTGAGCTCAGTTTTGAGCTTCATGGCAAAGGCTGTGAATATTTATGTACATGTGATTTCTTAGTTTTTTATTTGTAATAAATTTGCAAAAAATCTAAAAAAAAAAAAAAAGAAGATTTTTTCACTTTGTCATTATGGGGGTATTGTGTGTTGAATTTTGAGGAAAAAAATGAATTTAATCCATTTTGGAATAAAGATGTAACATAAAATGTGGAAAAAGTGAAGCGCTGTGAAGACTTTCTGGATGCACTATTCTATTCTATTTGTGCTGTGCTTGAAGGCTCAGGAAGAGATGGCGTGGCAGATCGCCAAGATGATCGTCAATGATGTCGTCCACCAGTCAAACCACGACAGCCCCGGCAAGAGCACCAAGGTACACAGTCTCGCTCTACAGCATCATTCCTCCCCACTGTATTTGTGTGAGGGGACTACCACGCATCTTCTTCTTATCGCTTTGCAGTTATGACCCTGCCGAAGTACCAGAGGACCGTCACTCCCCCTGTAGACGCCGGGCCGAGCCAGTGATGGACTGCGCATAGGGCTCACACTGCAGTGAACTGCATCAGTCTGAGAAAGAACAAGGCATTTTATCACCTGCACAACCACCCTGTCACTCTGTGTGTGTGTGTGTGTGTGTGTGTGTGTGTGTGTGTGTGTGTGTGTGTGTGTGTGTGTGCGTGTGCGTGTGCGCGTGCGTGGATGACTGACTGACGCATTGACTAATAGAAAACTTGAAGTACATCCTTGTTCCACTTGTTCTACTCCACAACACTGTAAAGGTACATGTACTGCAGCCAGAAGAAAAGCAAGTTGTTGCACCTAAGCAGAACTTCCTCCTCCGAGGTATCAGGAGAAAAAAAAAAAAGAGCCGTTGGTCAGGACTGCCGCTGCTCAGTCGGACCTACAGATAAAACTACATGAACTAAAACGTGACGCTCACTCCCCACAACCTTTAAAACCATTCCTAGTCTTTTCTTTGTACATGAGTTTCAGTCTTATCGGCCTCTGATGGAGGGTTGCATGGGCTTTGCGTACGCTTCCCTCAGTGGATTCATTAGCGACATTAGCTGCCCTGTTTTGGCCGTCTGTGTGCTGTGAAACGACTGGCAACGTGGCGGTGACGCAGGAGGAGCTGCTTCAGTTGTGGGACTGGCTGATCTTCTGGATGAATATCTCAGCACCTTCACAGAGCAGAGAAGAAATACTCCCTAAATGAGTGCTCCACTTCTGGTGGAAAACTCCACTCTTTGTCCTCAATGTTCTACATATAAGTATAAATATATTGAGATTTCTGGTTTACTATATATGTTAATGTTAGTCTTTTTTATGGTGATCGCTGTTATTTTTTTAAGACGTTGCTGAAACAAAGATCAGCGATGAGCGGACTGTTCAACTGGAGAAGTGTGCTCAGTGAATTAAACTTTTAATTTCTGTTGAGCCTTATCAAGATGTGGAAGTGAACCAGAAAAGACTCTTGGTACTGTGTACCACTCCTGTTTTCTGACGTGTATGTGTACTTAATCTATAATATATTTAAATTGTGTCTGATTTAAATACATATTATGAAATATTTTGTCTGTCTTTATTGTCCTGCCTTTTTGACACTTGTGACACGCCGTGTTTCCGTTCAGAAGTGGCTTCACCGTGAAGCGTGGGTGACACGGTGCCAGTGTGAGGTTGGACTGGTACAAACTTTCGCCATGTGGGGGCGATGTTGTGTGCGTTCCTGTGTTGGGGTCAAATGTAAAAAGAGAGCATTGACCATGCAGTGGATTGTTTCTGACACACTACTTGTGTACTTTGTTCTTCTGTTCGGACCCCATTGGTGAAACGCCTGCAGACTGTCTCACTCGTCACCACCTTATAAGCCTGATGGCATTCTTTATAATCAGCTGTCGCTCCTTAAAACGACACCATCAACCTGAGTCTGCTGATTGTTGTGGAGGTTTGCAAAGGTGGTGGGTTCCCTAAAGACGGGGGTCAGCAACCTCTACGAAAAGAACCATTTTCAGCAAGTTTTGTCCCAAAAAAATCTGCATGGGGCCACAAAACTTCTTCAAACTTGAGCCTCAGAAAAGGTAAAAGAAAAACTGCAGCATTGCTGTCTCATAAATTGCTTCCGTCTTCTTTGTAAATTTGCACCTTTAGAAAAAAATAATTTACAATTTTTTTTAAAGATAAATTTGCTATTTTTTTTTTTTTTTAAATTTGCAACTGACCTCATAAATTTGAGACCTTTTTCCTCTGGTTTTTCCTAATATGAAATAAAGCTCCAACTCATTTTCTGAAACTAATAATTTTTTCTATGTAAATCTGCAACATTTTTCCTCTTTAATTTACAAGATTTGTACTAAATTTGCAACTCTTTTCCTAAAAATGTACAACTGCTTTCAAAGGAGTTTTCTTTTGCAATTTTTTCCTTGTAAATTTGCAGGGTTTTTTTTTTTCCAAATAAATGTGCATGATTTTTCTGTCACGAATTTGTGACCTTTTCATCTTTAATTTGCAACATTTTCACCCACATAAATTTGCAGCTTTTTTCTGTTAAATTTGCACAATCTTGTCATAAATCTGACTTTTTTTTCTTATACATGTGCAGCCTGTTCCCCCCCCCTTTTTTTAAAAAAAAAATAAATTTGCAACTCCACATAAATTTGCGATTTTTTTTCCCTTCAATTTTGAACTTTTTCTTGGAAATTCACAACTTTGTTAAGCAACAAATTGTCAGCTTTTTCTGATATTTTAGAGGGTTTTTTCTCCTTTACAGCTTTTTCTCGTACATTAGTGGATTTATTCTGTCATGACCTTTTTGTGTAAATTTGTGAGATTTTCAGTTACAGGGAGCCACTGAATATGAGCAGAAGAGCCACATGTGGCCCCAGAGCCGCAGCTTGCAGACCCCTGCCACAGGAGGTCTGCATGTGGAGGGGAAATGACCTCACCAGAAGGCACAAAACCCACCTGTTGTTCCTCGCTTCTGATTGGGTGATGTGCCAGCGGCAGACATTAAAAGTGGAAACGTGGTGCAACATGGACCGCATCGCCGCAGGCTGTCGTTGCCCAGGCAACAACAGCCCGATTGCTTCCTCTGGCTGAGCCGCCCCTCAGGAGAGGAAGAGTGGTGAAGCTGGCACGGCGTGCATGATGCCAGCCTAGGCTTTTCTGGTTATTCCACAAAGCTGTGAATGATTTTTTTTTTTTTTTGGGGGGTGGGGGGGGGGTCTGTCTGAATTTAGCTGGCGAGAGCAGAGGGTGTCCACCTGGCAACGTTTAGGTTTCAAAGTTCGGGAGGTTTCCGCTGGGGGTCAGAAAAACGCACATAAACGGAAGTGTGGGGAGGCTTTGCAGTAGGTTTTTAAAAAGTAAGAAGTCGGTGGAACCAGAGGAGAAGCCCGATCTGGCCAGGTTACAGAAAGGAGAAAAGTGACGCAAAGTTCACGTCCTGACCTCGACAACCTGCAGAATCTAATGGGTTCAACCGGAGCCCAGAGACCACCTCTGGTGAAAATTTCATCAAAATCTCCCGTGGTTTTTGCATAATAATAATAAACAATAATATAATAATAACAATGTGGTGATCTTTAATCTGAAATAGCTTCGTAGTCAAACTGAAGTCTCAGTGATTTTATTTTGAAAATCTCAAACGGAAGTAGTCTTCTCAACCCCCGCCAGCTTGACTCAGCGGTGCAGCCTCACATGAGCGGCGCTGCGCTGCCGTGAGGAGGCACCGACAGACTGTGGGAGTACCGGGGCGGATCAGCGGCTCCAGCACCTGTCCGGACGCTGGGCGGAAGTCCCCCCCCCCGCCTGCTCTGCTATGAGCAAGTCAGCCTATACTTCAGGCTGTGACAAACATCTGGCGCTCCACATCTGGCGCTGCGTTGTGCCAGCCTGAGTGTGGGCGCGGACCGCTCCACTTTCCTCCTCCATCATCATCATCGCTCCTCAGCTCGTGAGTGATCTTCCAGATGCTCCGGGGACTTGCTGTGGGTCCTCAGCTCCGGTTCCTGCCGCCTCTCTGACTTGAACTTGTCTCTGATGTGGCGCTGATCCGGAGACTGAACTTCCAGCGCCCGCCGCTCCTCGGAGGCGCCGGGCTCCAAATGCATTCGCTCCTGGGCCGGCAGAAGAAAGAAGAAGCCGGCTTCGGGATCGCTCTGGGTCTGCCTCCGGGCTTGCTGCCCCACGCTGCCACCATGTTCAGCTGCGTGGGCTGCTTCTGGGTGCTGCTGTCCTCCGCTCTGGTCGCCGTGTGCAGCTTCAGCTTCATATCTCCAGCCTGGATCGTGAAGGACCAGCTGAGGACCGGCCAGCACCACAACAAGGACTCGGTCAGCTTCGGCTTGCTGTGGCACTGCTCCGAGTCTCTGGACCACATGTATCGATGCTACACCTTTGGGGGTCTGGGCAGGTTTGCAGAGATCCCCTCCAGCTCCTGGCAGGTACTGGACGTTCACACACGCACGCATGTCCACCACGGGTGGAGCATCAAGTGGGTAGGACGCCTCAGGATTTACTGTGCTGGATAGATGTGGGCTCAGCCATTCAGTCATTAAGCCTTATTATGTCTTAATCAGTGCAATTAGGCCTGATTGAAGAATGTCAGCCAATCAGAGACCATCATTTGCAGGCGCGTCTACTGCGGACAGAGAAATTGGACACATTTAAAAGCCAAACTAGATCTCTTTGAAGCCACAAAACTCATAAATCTACAGCCTTTCCTGCACAATATTAAACGTTTCTCTTGTAATTGGACTTGAATGAGTAACTTTTTTTTTATCAATTAGCCACACTATTCTTGTAAATTTGTCACTCTTTTCTCCTAAACTGGCAACATTTTTCTTTAATATTTGACTTGTAAATTTCGAAGCTTCTTACTGTTAATGTGTGAACATTTTTATCACGAATTCAAAAATTTTCCTGCAGATTCCTTGTATAAATTTGTGACTTTTGTTTGCAAAAATTTCTTATAAATTTGGGATAAATTTCCCACTTTTGACCTTATCACATACAAAGTTAAGGAAAGGCTAAAAATTGTTAAAATAATAAAATATTTTCAGATTTTTCTTAATTGATTTGTGACTTTATTCTCTAGAATTTTAAACTTTTTATTTTTTAATGTAATCCAATTAATGTGTTCATTTTGGAGAGAGTTAGACAGCGACTGGTTGGCAGAAAAACAGCCACATGTGCTGGTTGCAGCGCTCTCATCTGTAATGTCGTGTGAAACACTCGACACTCATCGTCAGTCCATTTTCACACAATATTATTTCTCACTCGGCAAATGCTGCAGCTTCGCTCCACTCCACATGTGCCACAGTACTCGAGCGGCACTACGAGGCTCCGGCACTCCTCCCTAGTCAGTCTTGTGAGAGGGTGAGAGCGAGCCAGTGAGCACATGTGAGACGATGCTGTGCCTCCCAGTCAGGAGGAGGCTGCGGCACGTAGAGCAGCATCTGCAGCACAGCAGGCCGGACACGCATCAGAGCTGCCAAAGTGGCACCAGGTTGGCAGGCTCCTGCCCGATCAGAGCTCCCCGCCAGCAGCAATATCAGCCTCGTCTCTCCCAGTCAAACTGAAACCTTTATTGCAACTCTGCGATGCGTTTACGAATGAGTTTACCGGAGACGACGGCAGCATTAACGGACATATGCAGTGATGTTGAAGAAAGATTGAACTTTATTTACCTTTTTTTTCCCCAAAAAAATCCTGTTAGATGGTTACGGGTGGCCTGGAATTGGGACAAATCACATTCCAGCCAGCTTGTCCAAGTGGGCCCCATCTGTGTTTGCCCATGTGGACTTTACCTGTGGTACAGGTGAGCAGATGATTTGCTGACCCGCTTTGAGCTAGTCTGGGCCCCACATGGGTTTAATGGCAGTAGCACTGCAGCCATAGGCAAAATTATGAAAAAAAAGTCACAAATTTATGAGGGAAAAATGTAAAAATTTAAGAGAAAAAAGTCGCAAATTTACAAGAAAAATAAATAGTAAAATTACTTGGAAAAAAGTTACAAACAAGAAAACATTAGCAAATTTACAAGAAAAAAAAGTCACTAATTTATGAGGAAAAGATGAGAAAAAAAATTCAAATTGACCAAAAAGTAGTAAATATATGAGTAATTAAACTGATTTTACAAGAAAAAAAGTTCCAAATTTACAAGGAAAATGTCACAAATTTACAAGAAAAACAACAAATTTACAAGGAAAAAAGTAACAAATTTATGAGAAAAAGTTGTAGGATTACAGTAAAAATGTAGCAAATTTATAGAAAGTTTCAAAGTTACAAGGAAAAGTTAGTAAATTTGCAAGAAAAAAGTCACAATTTTACAAGAAAAAACTAACAAATTTATGAGAAAAAAGTTACAAAGTTGCAGTAAAAAGTTTCAGATTTATGAGAAAGTTTCAGTTTTTCAAGAAAATATGCCAAATTTATGGGAGGAAAAAGTCACAAATTTACAAGAAAAATAAATAGTAAAATTACTTGGAAAAAAGTTACAAACAAGAAAACATTAGCAAATTTACAAGAAAAAAAAGTCACTAATTTATGAGGAAAAGATTAGAAAAAAATTCAAATTGACCAAAAAGTAGTAAATATATGAGTAATTAAACTGGTTTTACAAGAAAAAAGTTCCAAATTTACAAGGAAAATGTCACAAATTTACAAGAAAAACAACAAATTTACAAGGAAAAAAGTAACAAATTTATCAGAAGAAGTTCTAGGATTACAGTAAAAATGTAGCAAATTTATAGAAAGTTTCAAAGTTACAAGGAAAAGTTAGTAAATTTGCAAGAAAAAAGTCACAATTTTACAAGAAAAAACTAACAAATTTATGAGAAAAAAGTTACAAAGTTGCAGTAAAACGTTTCAAATTTATGAGAAAGTTTCAGTTTTTCAAGAAAATATGCCAAATTTATGGGAGGAAAAAGTCCCAAATTTACAAGAAAAATAAATAGTAAAATTACTTGGAAAAAAGTTACAAACAAGAAAACATTAGCAAATTTACAAGAAAAAAAAGTCACTAATTTATGAGGAAAAGATTAGAAAAAAATTCAAATTGACCAAAAAGTAGTAAATATATGAGTAATTAAACTGATTTTACAAGAAAAAAGTTCCAAATTTACAAGGAAAATGTCACAAATTTACAAGGAAAAAAGTAAATTTATCAGAAAAGGTTGTAGGATTACAGTAAAAATGTAGCAAATTTATAGAAAGTTCCAAAATTACAAGGAAAAGTTAGTAAATTTGCAAGAAAAAAGTCACAATTTTACAAGAAAAACTAACAAATTTATGAGAAAAAAGTTACAAAGTTGCAGTAAAACGTTTCAAATTTATGAGAAAGTTTCAGTTTTTCAAGAAAATATGTCAAATTTATGGGAGGAAAAAGTCACAAATTTACAAGAAAATCCCAGACTGATGAGAAAATCATCTGAGAGCAGGTGAAGTGCATGTGGCCAAACGCAGATGGGAGCCATGAGACAGCCCGGGTTTAACCTTTGCTGGGGCGGGGGCGTGCTGGCTGGGATTGCTCATGCGGTGTGACCGTGTCAGCACCCCTCTGAGTCAGACTTCTGCCCACCGTTGCCAGGCACGACTGCTTTATCTGTCACAGGGCGCATCTGATAGAGAAGAGCACAGCCGCAGGCGTCGGTGCCCGACAAGGCGACGTCTGAACACCACACAGTGCCCAGCTTTACTCAGAAATAACACACAACACCTATCATTACCCTTTGTGTTTTAAACATTTTTAATTAAAATTTTTACCTAAATTGGCGTCAAACACGTCCTGCTCCTGCACCACAGTCCCATTTTACTACACGGGAGCCCTTCTTTGAACACAACACGTGTCATACACACATTAGATCACGTCCTGCACTACAGCATCACTTTACTACACAACTCACCCACTTTACCGCAACACGTCTGTTTTACTACGTGACACATTCACGTTATAGTGAGCTTAAGTCCCGCCCCCTCTACTTCCGCATATGAGACCTTAAATCAGAAAAAAATTCTCCATTGAAATGAATGGCAAGAGTGAAATTATCTTTTGATCCAATCAGATTTTGCCACAAGTTACACATATGATGTTTGTCAATTTAAAAGATAATTTTCCAGGTGAATAATGGTGTAGGTTGTTGTCTAACTGTTAAGGTCTAAGGTTCTGAAAATATGTAAATTAAAAAAACTACAAACACAGATGGACAGAGCTTACGTTGTGGCAGACTGAAGAGGTACCCCTCACCCAGTGGGGTTTAGGGTTGGGGGGCGTGGTTTGTGTTTCCCGGTTTTGGAGTTCGGGAGTGTTCGCTGTTAGTTATCTGGTGGCAGTTGAGGAGTAAAGATAAAAACCTACCTTCGTCTCCTGTGCGTTTCTTCCTCCTGCCACATTGGTGACCCCAATTCGAGCATGTCCGACACATACGAAAACTACGTTTCCTCGTCAGCCGTGTCGCCCCGACCCTCACAGCCGGCCGCTTGCGCTGTGGCTGTGAAGCTTCCGGAGTTTTGGCAGAGTGACCCGGCTTCGTGGTTCCAGCATATCGAAGCGCTGTTCCACCTGCGAGGAATCACTGCAGATGAAACCACGTATTACTTGGTCGTCGTTGCTTTGGATCGGCAGTCCACACGGCGTGTCATGCAGTTGCTTCATGCGCCCCCACAGCATACGCCGCCATCAGACTGTTCCTGCTCCAGAGGTGCAGTCTATCGGCCACGGAAAGAGCGGACAAAATCCTCTCCCTGTCCGGCTTGGGTGACGGCACAGCTGTGGACCTCATGGACAGAATTCTGTCGCTGCTTGGAGCGGACAAAGGTGGTTTCCTGTTTCCACATATATTCCTGTGCCGCCGCCTGTGTGCGCAGCTTTGGCCACCTCCCCACATTTGTCTACCAGTGACTACCGAGCTTTAGCCAAGGAAGCTGATCAGGTCCTGCTGGCTATCAGGCAGTTTGCTGTGCAAAGCAGCAACACACCTGGAACCCACGTTGGAGGATCCAACGGCAGTCGCTGGAGTGGTGGCCCGGAGACGACGCGGGAAAGGTCTGTGTTTCTTCCAACTGCGGTTTGGCAGCAAGGCTAAGCACTGCGTTCCTCCATGCACATTTGAGACAACTGGAAAACTCCAGAGCAAGCACTCGGTGGCAGCTGTGAGCGCTGGCAGATAAGGTGAGCTGCTCTTCATTAAAGACTCCCTGTCAGGGAGACGTTTCCATGTGGACTCTGGCTCACAGAAGAGCCTGCTCCCGCCAACCAGTGTGGACAGACCAGCGGCGGACAATGGCCCACGTTTGAGTGCAGCTAATGGTTCTTCCACTGAGACATTTGGCACAAGGTCTGTGACTGTTTGTTTCCAGGGGCACAGTTTTGAGTGGGACTTTGTAATCGCTTCCATTACAGTACCTACTGTTGGCACGGATTTTCTGTGTGCAAATGGGTCGCTTGATGATGTTGCTAACCACCGTTTGATTGATGCAGTGTCTTTTGCCACTTTTCTGTGTGAGGATGGGGGAGCTGGGCTGTTGTCACATGCTAACTTTTTAGCGTCGGATAATGTTTTTCTGCGTTTACTGACAAATTTTCCATCGCTTACAATGCCTGCTTTTTTCCATCACGGCTACTAGCCACGGGGTGGAGCATATCAGCCCCTCCACGGGATTGCTGGTTTTTGCACGTGCGCGACGCCTCTACACGGTTAAGTTGGCCATAGCAAAAGAGGAGTTTGCCACTATGGAACATTTGGGAATAGTGAGCCATTCTAACAGCCCATGGGCCTCGCTGCTTCACATGGTACCTAAGACAGATGGGTCGTGGCGGCTGTATGGTGATTTTCGTCAACTTAACAACGTCACCGTTAATGACCATTATCCTATTCCTCACATCCAAGCTTTCCGTGTGTTTGGCAGGCTCTGTCATTTTTTTTCAAAGGTGGATCTGGTGCGTGGTTATCACCAGGTTCCCGTGTGTGCGGAAGACGTCCCCAAGACAGCGGTAATTACCCCATTCGGGCTTATTGGATACGCGATCTCCCATTCATGTTTATCTGCCTCGACGACATATTAGTGGCCAGTCCATCAGCCAGAGAGCATCTGTCGTACCTCAAACAAGTTTTTGGGTGCCTTGAAGAACAATGCCTGATCGTCAACCTAGCTAAGTGTCAGTTTGGACTGCCGGTGATTGCCTTCTAAGGTTCAAGTGGTGGCGGAATTTCCCTGTCTGGACTCCGTTAAGGGACCACAGGAATTTTTGGGCATGGTAAATTTTTACAATCGCTTCCTCCCTCGTGCCGCCCACCTCTTGCAACTGCTTTATGAGGCTCCGAGGCTAAAAAAAAGCCAACAACCCTGTCACCTGGATTCCCGAACGGGTCCGAGCTTTTGATGGAGCTAAGTCCGCCCTTGCGAGCGCAGTACTACTCGCTCACCCTATGCCCACAGCGCCCATAGGTTTGACAACGGACGCTTCTGACGTAGCTGTGGGGGCAGTGGTTGAGCAGCGCGTGGCAGCCCCTCGCGTTTTTTCAGTTGCAAGCTGCGGGATGGTGAGCATAAGTACAGCGTTTTTGACCGGGAGTTGCTGGTGCTGTACCTGGCACCATTTCCGTTTCTTATTGGAGGGTCGTTCTTTCATGGCTTATGTAGATCATAAACCACTGACGTTCGCTATGTCCAAGGTGACCGAGCCGTGGTCTGCTCACCAACAACGGCATCTGGTGGCCATCTCCAAGTTCACAACAGATGTTCAGCATGTGGCTGGCAAGTTCAACCCCATTGCTGATTGCCTGTCACATGTGCTGGTGTGTCCAGTGCACCTTGGGATGGATTTTTCTGCCATGGCTGCTGAGCAGCCCAATGACCCGGACATCCTGGCCCTTCAGTCTACAGGTACAGCCCTCAAACTCAAGGAGGCGGTGGTGCGGGAGGGCGGTCCTACTCTCCTCTGTGAGGTCTCCACTGGCTGCCCCTGCCCTGTTGTCCGATCTGCCGCCATCGAGTCTTTGACTCAGTTCACTCCCTCTCTCACCCTGGAGTTTGGGCGTCAGTGAAACTGGTCGGACCAAAGTTTATCTGGCCTGGCCTCCACAGGGATGTCAAGAGGTAGGCGGCCACACGCTTGGTGTGTCAACGTGCTAAAGTCCACCAGCACACTAAGGCACCCCTAGAACCGTTTCAGATTCCAGATAAACGTTTTGACCACATGCATGTGTACTTGGTGGGTCCTCTACCCCCTTCGCAGGGTTTTACGCACCTGCTCACCATAGTGGATCAGACGACTAGGTGGCCAGAGGTGGTCCCTCTGTCCTCCACTTTGGCTGCGGACATGGCACGTGCATTTCTTTCTTCCTGGGTTGTGCGTTTTGGCACCCCATCAGATATTACCTCCGATAGGGGCCCCCAGTTCGTGTCAGAGCTCTGGTCGGCGCTTGCAAGGTCCTTGAGAGTGCAGGTACACCGTATTTACAGCATACCACCCTCAGGCTAACGACTTGTGTGAACATTTTTACCGCTCGCTAAAAGCAGCATTGCGTGCTGCTCTGTCCGATGGTAATTGGGTGGATTGTTTGCCTTGGGTGATGCTTGGGTTCCGTTCAGCTCCTAAGGAAGATCTCAATACTTTGCCTACTGAACTGGTTTTCGGTCAACCACTCC
Organism: Pholidichthys leucotaenia; assembly: GCA_020510985.1. NCBI lineage: Eukaryota > Metazoa > Chordata > Actinopteri > Cichliformes > Pholidichthyidae > Pholidichthys > Pholidichthys leucotaenia. The sequence continues at coordinate 15,931,364 of CM035844.1, forward strand.
GCATTCCGGGAGAGTTTTTGCCAAAAAGTTCCACCCCGCAGGCTGGCCCCTGTCTACCCTTTTTCGTCCGATGGCACACTGGCTCTGAGCCCCGGTTACCACTGTTTTCCACAATTGTTTGTACGTACTGTGCTCAGTGTGGCCTGTTTCATTTTTGTGCGACATGACGCTCACTGCTCACCTCTGCAACCACCATACGGTTGAGCTTAGGGTTCTAGCCCAGGCCCCCTGATGGGGTCGCCCCCCTTCTAAGAAACCGGCTAGGTCTGCACTAGATGAGTTTCCAGCCTGCTATGGACTGTGTTTCACCTGCCCGTCGTCCACGAGGACGCCCCACACGACAGGTTTCTCCAGTGGCTCCGGTTGGAGGACGGTGCAGCCGTTATGGCAGGCTCATCAAGCCCCCAGTGAGGGGCTGATTTTGACTACAGGAGTCCCCTCTGGGTGTTCACGGGGGAAGGGCTGTGTGGCGGACTGAGGAGGTATCTCTCACCCAGTGGGATTTGGGGTTGGGGGCCGTGGTTTGCATTTCCTGGTTTTGGAGTCTGGGAGTCTTCACAGTTAGTTGCTTAGTGGCAGTTGAGGAGTAAATATAAAAACCCACCTTCGTCTCCTGTGCGTTTCTTCCTCCTGCCACAACGTCATCTTTTCAAAGTGCTCCCAGGGTGATGTAACTAACAGTCCTCTGGATCAGCTGCAGCTCTCACAATACAAAACAAAACCTTTGTGTGGTTTTTCTCCTCTTTGGATCCTTCTTTCATCAGTCAGGAAACAGGAGGTGAGGTTTAGTAATCTCCCATGGTCGTGTTCGGTGATGGGGGATGATGGGAGATGTAGTCCACTAATTGTTCTCACAAAAATTAAATATTACTCTGTTATTATATGACAACCAACAACTTAAATTACGTGGAAAATTATCTTTTAAACTGACAAACATCATATGTGTAAGTCGTGGCAAAATTCAGTCGGGATCAAAAGATAATTTTGCTCTTGCCATTCATTTCAATGGAGATTTTTTCCTGATTTAAGGTCCCATATACAGAAATAAAGGGGGTGGGGCTTAGGCTCTCTATACATGATACCCCCCCAGTAGCAAAATTCGACTGACCCAGTTCTTGTCCCACATGCTGCAAGGAATGACGGCCCTTTAGTGGCACAGATCTGGTTTGCCAGAGGTGGATGGCAAACCAGATCCTGGCCACCAAAGGGCCGTCATTCTTTGTGGTATGTGGGCTGAGTGTCACTTTTTTTTTTTTTTTTTTTTTTTATATGGACACCACTTAACCATCTTAACTACATGATGTGTCAAAACAGAGCCCTATTTTTACACACGGCACCGCCACTTTATTGTACAACACACCCACTTCACTGTTAAGGTGCGTTCACACCAAACGCTAAGCAAATTTTTCGCACAACGCAAATGCATACAAAGTCAATGGAAAGGGCACACATGAATCTCGCGCATTCATGTCCAAGGGATAGCGCTAGCTAGTAATAGCCCGGAGAGTCTGGAGTAAAAGTATCAACACTGGAGAGTAAACTAGCTTGAAAATGAAACTGACACTCACCTGGAGGCAGATGGACCGGGAGCTCTGCAGCTGGGTCGGAGTGTCAGAGTTTTTTTACCCACAGACTCCTGCCATGGACGTGCTAACAAGGCTAGCAGGCTAGCAATGTAAACAACCATCATCCAGATCAGATTTTGGAGGCAGGGACAATTTTTTCAGGCGAGACCCCGTCGGACAATGTAAACCTAAGCGTGACGGTGTTTTGGGAATTTCCACAGCTGCAGAAGTTACGAGGTAACTTCACCTGTCTGCAACTCACTCAGACGATGAATTCATGTCTGTTCGCGTCTTTACATTGAGTTACAATGTAATCGTGCCACGCGAAAAATTCACCCGTTCCTGTTTGGTCTGAACGCACCTTTACTGTGCTACACTTGGAGTTCACCTGGTGTGACACCGTCAGTCATCTTCATCCCTGTGCCTCCATGCAGCTGCTCAAGCATTGCATTGTGTCTTTCTACCACAAGTACATTCTCAACATGTACATAACACACTAATGAAACCTGAGCACAAAGACAAAAAGCTGTCAAGTACTAGTTGGTCTCCATAGTTGGTACCCAAGGTCCATGTGGATGACTTGGAACAAGACTAACAACACTAACTGAAAGTGTGAGCTGAGCTAGGAAGTTTTGGACCAGTTTGCAGGTGTGTGTCTGGGACACAACGCTGACTGTAAGCAACCTTCACCAACACACCACCTCCCTCCAGTAACGTCTACAGTATAGAAGCCACCTCTGGAGTTATGATTTATGCATGAAGGGGAATTAGCATTTGAAAGGGAGATATTAATAAGTGCTTCCTGTGTGATTGTAGCTCAAGCAGCTACAAAAAAGAAAGGAATAATGCAACTCCTGGGTGTCCTTTTCACAGGTGTAAACATAGACGGGGATCGCCGCACGCGTCTGTCATCTCATTCACATTCACACATCAACCACTGTACTTCCTTTCCTGAATTTAAGGGTTATATACTCTCTTTAAGGCTCATTTGGCTAAAATCAGCAGCCATTTAGCTAGTTAGCCTGTTGTTAAGTGTGTTAATTAGTTCCCTTGCAGTCATGAGCTCCTTTTCCTGTGCGTTAGTTTGTGCGAGGCTGATGGAGCGGCGTGCCTGAGCAGAGCTGCACTTGTGATTGTGGCGGTGAACCCGAGCGCGTGATCCTGCTCCCACAGCCATTAATAAAGGTGAAGGGGCCATTAAGTTTCCATCAGAGCCACTTTATTACTCCACCACTCCTCACTGATGAACGTGTCGGTTTGCTGATGTCTTCCGTTTCCACCTTGTCGACAACACGCCCGGAGAACAGTAAACCAGTTTGGACTATGTAGGATTTCTAAAGGGCGGCAGTACTGTAAGCAGGTGTCTGTGAGGCAACACACACACACACACACACACACTCACACACGTACGTGCTGTTAGCTACGCTCTGTGTTTGTGTTGGGTGAAACAGGAAACCATCACTGTGCATCCAGCTGCGTTGCCTCCATCAGAGTGGAAGACTGTAACCTTGGCTCACTCGGAAAAAAAGTCGGGCCAAGCCCTCCGGACCCCGTGTGAGTGAACTGAAGGAGGATGAGAACAGGACAGGGTGGGGTCGGGGGTGGGATGGGGGCTCCCTGAGATGCTGGCGTGCTGGTGCTGTTAGTTTTTCTGCTGTCGCTCCATGTTGTCAAAAGCATTTGCTTTAGCTGCTCCCCTGTGCTGCAGGCGCTCAGGGGCGAGGCTGGCAGCAGGACTATGGCCTGTGTTGGCAAAAGCACAGATACTTTTGAACTAATGCTGTAGAAAAAGATTTATGTGATCTGTTGTGTGAAGTTTATTGATATATTGTCCTGTTTTTGTTTCACATTTTTAAGAACCGAGCCGTATTAATGTCATAACAAATGTTTGGGAATTAGCACTTTGTGCTGTCAGTTACTGTTGGTTAGACCTTTGCTCTTGTTGATCCTTTAGCTTAACTTCTGCTGTAATATGAAACTGATTTCTTTGTAGTGGAGTAAAATAATGCTTTATATGGTTTGGAGACAGTGGCCCTGACAAAAAGACAGGAGGCGGTGCTGGAGGTGGCAGAGTTGAAGATGCTAAGATTCTCATTGGGAGTGACTAGGGGGACAGGACTAGAAATGAGTATTTCAGAGGGACAGCTCAGGTTGAGCGGTTTGGAGACAAAGTAAGTGATGCAAGGCTGAGATGGTTTGGACATGTGCAGAGGAGGGATAGTGGAGATGTTGGACAAAGGATGTTGAAGATGGAGCTGCCAGGCAGGAGGAGAAGAGGAAGATCACAGAGAAGATTGATGGATGTAGTGAAGGAGGACATGGAGAGGGTTGGTGTTACAGAGGAAGATGGAGGGATGGGGTGAGATGGAGGCAGATGATCCGGAGCAGCTGGAAGAAGAAGAAGAAGAAGACGATGACTTTTTGTGGCAAACTCTGCTGTTTATCACCTGAGTCAGCTTTTCTCTTGCATTTGTCCTTCCTGGGTTTTTGTTTTGGGGTTTTTACTGAATTGAATATTTGTGTGTATCTTCTGCAACTGAAACAAATATAAATCTACAGTAACTTCGCTTGACAATGTGTCGTAGGAAACATTAAGCAATGATCTGCTCTAACTCAAAAAAATGCAAACTGTGGTAATTGTTTTATTATTCGCCTGCAGAAACTGGCCTTTTAGGGATGGCGGGGGGATTGTAGACATAAGTTAAAGTGTATCTTTAAACCCAGAGGATGAATTCAGTGTCTGCAATGGACGATGTTGAGATTTTTTTTTCTAACTGTGAATAATGCAAAGCTACTCTGGAAGAGTCCTTGAATATAAACACAGCTCAAAATGAGCCTAACAGCCCTTTTATGTCATCCTTAAAAGCTTTTGAACATGCTGCTTTTCCACAGAAATTATTCCCTGAAGACTCCTGCTTGTTTCTACTGTGATATTCCATCAGAGCAGATGTAGAGCGTGAGAGTGCTCCTGTATGCCTCAGCATATATATATACATATACAGTATGTGTCGCTTTGAAGAAGCCGGTAGGAGTGTGAAAGCATGTGAGCACGGTGCAGCGGCAGTTGCCAGGCTGGGGCGGACACGTCGGTGGAGGAGGAGGTGGTGGCATGCTGTGAAGGAGGAGGGGGGCGCCTGCCAGCAAACATTCTGACCTTAACTTGTTAACAGCTTATGTGCTCCCAGCTGCTTCATGGCACTAAGCACTGGAGGTGGATTAGCTTGGCCCCTGCAGCAGTCTGAGAAACACACACACACACACACACACACACACACACACACTCTCACAGCTGGATGTGTGTGTGTGTGTCTGGGCTTTTCGTGGCTGGTCTGGGTGCTCCTGGATTGCTCCACATGTGTTTTGTCGTGTCTGCGGTGGCCTCCTCTTACTGCAGCGTGCCCACTGAATGTCAAGGTTGTCTTGTCACCTAAATGAGCGGTGGCCGAGCTCCAGGGAAGCTGATTGGAAAACGACTGAGCTCGTCCTCAGCTTTTGTCTGTGTGTTCATGAAAATGGCAGCACGTCAAAGCAGAGATTAGGAGCCGTTGAAAAGCAAATGTGATTGGCTGTGACAAATGAGACCCAACAATCAGCCCCTCTTGTCTCCCCTACATGCCATAAAGATAAATTGAAGACGTTACCAGAGATGTTCTACCATGCCTAATTGCCGTCTACCCATGAAGAACACCTGCCGGTGCGGAAACCATGCTCCGTGCTCATTTCACCACTCAGTGAGCCAGAACTAGTTTTAAGTAGAACGATAACTCATTTAATGAAATCCACTTCTGACTCCTGTGTCTGGCTGCTGCACAGCTTTTGTCTCTGGTGTCCTACATTAATTTCACATCCACACAGGATTACGCTGTGAAAAAGAAGAAAAACGGTCATTCCTGCCAAGTTTCACTCCATTGTTTTTGTGTGGGGGTGTTAACTTTGTGAAAAAAGAAAAGTGTTCAGATTTATAGTATTATTTTATACTTAAATTGTGTTAGCTAAAGGAACATTGTATTGTATTTGTTAAAGTAACACTCTGCCAAAAATCACCTTTTTTTCTGTTGTTAACATCTCTGTAACATGTTTTTTGTGACTTGCAAGACGTATCAGGAGCAAAATCAGACCCCAGTCTCAAGTCTGTGTTTTTCTGCTGTGAATGTCCAGTTAAGCTTCACCCCCCAACGGGTGACTTTGGACAGAGCGTTTCTAGCTACGTAAGCATTCCTGCTTAGCCTGATTGGTTATAACATTAACCAATCAGTCGATGCCTGCTCCATAACAAGACCTATACTGTGCAAATATCTATTTGGAATTATTTATGGCTGGGCAATAAAACTATAACGATAATTATCACAAAATAACTTTTCCTCAATAGAGACATCATACATTTTCGATAGAACAACAATAGAAGTCATTCATTCTGTGTTTGGGCAGACAGCACGAAAAGCCAATGAAAATGAGAATACACCGCACTGAACCAATCATGTGGCTGTAAGTCACGTTACATTGACGCACACAACAACGTGTGTAGGCGCATGGGACCAGCTGCAACTGCAGTGTTGCCAACTTGGCGACTTTCTTATTAAATCTGGTGACTTTTCAAATCCTCTTGGCGACTTGTTTTGTCAAAAGCAACTAGTGTAGAGGAACAAAATAAGTTCAGGCAAGACACGGTGAGCTGAAGGTTTAAGAGTTTTATTTCTCCATCATCATGAGACACACTGCAGCACTGTGTGTTATGTGTGCGCTCTCCTGAGTGCGCTGTTGTGAGTGAGCTTGTGAGGCATGTAAAGTCAGCTCTTTTATACAGACAAGAGAGAATGCATGGCACATTTCCATACTGATATACATATCAGACAATACATATCAATCGCGTGATTAATTGGCGCCAGACTCCTCTCCTTACTCCGGGGATGAATAACAATAGTCATTGTTCTGGTTGTCCCCCTAGGGCTCTCTGTTTGTATGCAATCCCTACTGAGCATGAATATTATCAGTCTGCATTGTGCTGGGTGCCCACACGTGTGCTGGGTGCCCACACGTGTGCTGGGTGCCCACACCGCTCCCCGCAGAACGGTCAGAAGGGGTTGTGACCCCCCCACCCCCGTCGTTTGGCTCCAGCTCCGGTGGAACTGTTGGAGGGCATGTCAGTCCGTGAGGGGGACGGGGGAGGGGTGGAAAGGGCAGTGTGCTCCGCTCCAAGTTCCAGCACGTTGAACGGCCGTGGATCGTGGGCGCACGGGCCGGTGTGCAGTCGTGCATAATGGAACCAGACGGCGATCGGCCAGCTTTGGAAGTGAGGTGCGGGAAAAGCTCTGTGCAGGAGGAGGTTGAGGGGGTGGGAGTAAGCGAGTGCCGGCCCGCGACGTCAAAGGTGTCTGGGCTGCGCAAAAATTGCGTGTGGATCCGCGATGGTGAGGAACTTTCCCGTTAAACGTGGCGGAGATCCACAGCAGCTGTGAAAAAATTATATCTTTGACTTCTCTCGTGTTTTGGTCCACCGAGGATGTGGGGAAGGCGAGCGGCCAAATTCCCCGAAGATGCGTAGTGGCTGTGATAAACTGAAGCTGTGTCAGGGACTCGGCAGTTTGGCTTTAGGTGCGGGAAACAGCCCTAAAGTCATCGGGGAAAGCAATGGACTAAATTCCCCTTGTGTGCCGTGGCTGGAAAACTCATACAAAATCCAGTGTGCTCGCTGCACGTATGCTTCAGGTGTGCGAGCAGCCCTGAAGGTTCCGAGGGTGGCGACCGGCCGTTTTACTTGGGCATGTGCAGCGGCGGAGGACGCTGTATCAGTCTGTGGAGCCAGTTTGTTGCTTTTGCGTGGCGTGCGCCTGGCGCAGTGACCACATAGATGGCAGTTGCGCTGTCCTTGTAACCCCACGATGTGCGTGCGTAGCTTCTGTGCGCGGAAGGTCCGTTGTCGAGAGGTGAGTCAGGGAGCTTGATGGAAATCAGCGCAGTCGGCGTTGATGATTGTCCCCAATCAGGCTGCTTCCTTTGTTTGCTCGTGTTGATCATGGTGCTGGTAAAAGATCAGGCGAGGGTCGCACCATGACGTGTGCTGAGGCTTCCCGTCCGGGTCATCTCCGGGGTGTTCGCCTGGTGTTCCATTCTTCGTCCAGGGTCACCAGTGTGGAGGAACAAAATAAGTTTAGGCGAGACATGGTGAGCTGAAGGTTTAAGAGTTTTATTCCTCCATCATCAATCAATCACCCTTTATTGTCATTCAACTGTACAACCAATCATGTACAGTAGAACGAGATTGTGTTTTACCTATCTACTGTGTTAATCACACATACCCCAAGTGTAGAATCAGAGGGCCGCTGCCATGCAAGGCGCCGCCACAAATTTCCCTCCTCCATTCCATTATTGCTGAGCACCAAGCTGGACGGCAGGAAGTTCCACTTTTATATGGTCTTCGGCATGACCCGGCCGGGATTTGAACCCCTGCCTCCCTGGTGTGGGGCGGATGCTCTACCAACTGAGCCACCACTCCGGTTGTCATGAGACACACTGCAGCACTGTGTTGTGTGTGCGCTCTCCTGAGTGCGCTGTTGTGAGTGAGCTCGTGAGGCATGTAAAGTCAGCTCTTTTATACAGACAAGAGAGAATGCATGGCACATTTACATATTGATATACATATCAGACAATACATATCAATCGTGTGATTAACTGGTGCCAGACTCCTCTCCTTACTCCGGGGATGAATAACAATAGTCGTTGTTCTGGTTGTCCCCCTAGGGCTCTCTGTTCGTATGCAATCCCTGCTGAGCGTGAATGTTATCAGTCTGCATTGTGCTGGGTACCCACACTAGCAACAAATCTAGTGACTTTTTCTGGTGTTATCAGAGACTTTTCTGGTGTTTTGGAGATTGACGTGCAGGGCTCAGCAGGTTGTAGTTTCCTTAGGCTATATTTTAAATGCCATCTATCTGTAATGTGAGACTACGAAACTACAACTCCCAGAAGCACTATCTGCACACAGTGTGTGCTCATTGGTCCACTGTCACCTGGACCCCTAAAGCCGCAAACAATCTCCTCCGCGGGTCGGTTTCCTGTCCTGCCCCAGTTCACACCGCAACCCGGCAGGAAGAAATCCCCAGTGGCAACTTCTCATATCGAGCCCTGATCACCTGTTGTCTGAGTGGTGAGTAGCCCCCAACATCAGCTCCTACCTCTGTGGTTAAACATGAGTATTTTTAGAGCAAGAAGCTTGCATTTAATGTACGCAGTTATGTAAATGTAAGTTTTCTTACCACTCAGAGAAAAAGTGACTGATTTGTTGCTGTCAAGAAGAAATGAAGCTTCTTCTAAGGTGAACTTGCATTTATCTGGGCTTTCTATTTTATTTTATCTTATTCATTTACATGCTGTTGTGATACTGTATGTACCTATTTTATGGAAAGGTAAGGAAACCGGAGTACCTGGGGTAAACCCACACAGACACGGGGAGAACACGCAAACTCCGCACAGAACGGGTCACTAATGGTCAGGGGGTGGGATCGAACCCACAACCTTCTTATTGTGCTGCCACAGTGCTAACCACTGTGCCACTGAGCTGCCCTGTATAAGGGTTATTGCATTTAAAAAGGTTGTACATTAAATTAACTACATTATAGTATGCAATAATCAAATTTGATCATATTAAACATAATTCTCCAACTACAAAACTGTGGCTAGTGAAAAGGCTGAGTGGCTAGTAACTTTGGAAAATCACTAGCCACAGTGGCTGCAGATGTGAAAGCACTATTGCTCTGCAGTTACTATCCTCAACAAGCAGTGGGTGCTACCGTGAGCTTCTCCCCATCCCAGAGCACTCACAAGTGGTCAGTCTCACAGTAGCCTTGTGCACTGTCGGGGGTCACGCAACGCAGATGGCAGAGTAACAGCTTTTCACCTCAGCTCCCGCGGCTCAGTCTGACTTTTTAAAATTGGTTGTAAAGCTGAGAGTACATTAAGAGCAAACATTCTGCATTACAAGCAACTCAAAATGCCCTCTACACAGAAGAAGCTTGCACTTGTAGAAAAGAACAGAAATGATTGTGCAAAATCACCCCCAGATTCGGAGGTTGGCATGTCATCGCACGCCATGGAACGTCTGAGTGTGGTGGAGATGGACTGCTTGGTGGACAAAATTATGGCTAAAGTGCTTGAAGGGATAGAAATCTCCTTTGATAAAAAGATTGATCCAGTCCTTAAGAAGATGGAGGCCTGTTCTTTAGAAGTCTGCGCTCTCGCTACCCGTGTTACCGAAGCTGAAGGCCGCATCTCTCACTCCGAGGATGCTATTGTTGCTAACTCGGCTAAGCTAGCAGAAGTCGAGAAAAAGTTGGAGGCCGCTTTGGAGAAACTTGACAATTTGGAGAATAGAGGGCGACGGTGTAACATCCGCATCATCGGCCTGCCCGAAGGAACTGAAGGAACCAACCCCCTGGCATTTTTCTCGTCTTGGCTGCCAGAGGTGCTCCAAGCTAACTTCAAAGGGGAAACGGTCAAGAATGACCGAAGCCACCGCACCCTTGGCCGCCGCCCTTTACCCAGACAGCGGCCTTGAGCCGTCATTATAAAAGTCCACAATTTCCAGGACAAAGTCTGTATTATGCAAGTGGCGAGAAAAGCGCAAGGTTTGTCATACAAAAATTATGATATCTGAGGATTTCTCCACTGCAGTGGTTAAGAAACGTCAGGATTTCTACTCGGTTAAGAAGCAGTTGAAGGAGAAAGGGATCGCTTTCGCCATGCTATACCCAGCTGTCCTTAGGATCCACCACAACGGCCAGGAGAAGTTCTTCAAATGCCCGGGTGATGTTTCCACTTTTCTTAAAAATATTTAATAACTGAAACTTAGCCGATGCCGTTTTCACATATTTTGTCCTGTTGGTATTTGAGGGACTATGAATCTGTTGAATTGCACACTTAGATTTTATAAGGGTTGTGTACTCTGTTGGACTTTCTACTTATTTAATCTTCTCTAGTACTAACCATACTTCTTATTGCCTGCAGTTTACCTAATGTTATTATTTTCATCAAATATTGGTCATGGTGGTGACAGTAATAATAATGTGTACGCGTGTATATACATGTATATGTACACAGGTGATATATGTATGTGTGTATGTGTGTGCGTACGTACATATGCATATATTTTTTTTCTTTCCCTTTTCTTTTTCCTTCGGGGTTTGTAATTGTACGTTTTCAGACTTCTTAGATTTATTTATCTTGTTGGTATATCTCTGTCTTATTCAGTAATTTGAATCTTAAAAGGAAAATGGTATAAATAATTAAATAGGAATTATTATTTGAGCTGACGGTCAGTGGGTGGATTAGGCCTTAGTCTGACCCCCAACTGTTTTTGTCATCTGTGTTTATTAATGTCATGAGCGTGCGCTTTACGCACGCACAAAATGGAAAGAGCGAGCCCACTTGCAGGTGAAGAGAGTGTTTATTAAATGGGGGAAACAAGAAATGAAAACCGGGAGAAGAAGGTGGGCTTACATGAAAGTGTCGGAGTACAGCAGAGCTCTGGAATGAACAACACCACACACAGTCCAAGGGAAAAATAGTCCAAACACTGGGAGTGGCTGACTGAGAGGCTGACAGCATGCAGGTTGCAGATTAATGCTGTGACAATGGGTGAATGAACTGATAGGAAATAAATACACAGACAACTAACGGTGAAGAGTGAATACAGGTGCGTGGTGGCACAGGTGTACTGGTTATAGGCTGCCTACTGCAGCGGCAGGCTGAGCAGCCAATGGGAAGTGCCTGGAGGAAGAGGGAGAGGCAAAACAGAACACAGAATAACTCTTAAGTGATAAGTGGACAAAACAGGAAAGCAAAAAACAATAATAGTCTGTCTGGGGTCTGGAGTGGCCAATATGCCCCAGACACATGACAATTAAGATGTGTTTATAGTTTAAAAAAGTTGCAAGCACGTCCCCCCCCTGCCCCCCGCTTTTTTGAAGTACCAGATTTGTCCAAATATGCACATTCACTCAGTCAGGATTATTATTATAAGGGTCTATGTCTAATAACAAACCCACACTGAAGATATGCAGCTGGAATATGAGAGGGATTCATAGCCCTATTAAGGGGAAAAAAAACTAAGTTTTTTGAAAAAGGAACAGATTCATTTTGCTTTATTTCAAGAAACCCATTTATCACCCAAAGAGCATACCAAGTTGAGGGGAGGACAGGTTTATAGCTCTTCCTTTACTAGTAAAAGTAGAGGGGGTGCAATTTTAATTAATAAACACCTTCCTCTACCTAATGTCCAGACCATTTCAGGTCAGTCGGGTAGATATGTTGAAGGATGCCTCCAGGGTCAGCTGCTTTCTTTGTTGAATATTTATTTTCTCTCTCATGTATTCTCTAAGTTTGTAGATTGGATTGGTGACAATCCAGTGATTGCTGGCGATTTTAATTGTTGCTTTTCATCAGTAATAGATCATCAGTCTTCCACATGTAATTCATTGTCTAAAAGAACCAAGGCAGGCTTTGATACCTGTAATGAACTCGGTCCGGTTGATATCTGGCGTGTTTTACACCCTCAAGATAAAGAGTTCACATTTTACTCAACAGTGCATAAATCTAGCAGTAGATCTGATGTTTTTCTAACTCCTCAGAAGTTGGTAAGCAAAGTGGAATATTGCAGTATTGGAGATATAGTTATATTGGGCCACGCCCCAATTTTTATGGAGTTATTCAGTTTAGATATTGAATCTCAGAGAGGACCATGGAGATAACCATGTTTTGAATCACAACCCTGAATTCGAAACAATTTTAACCAAACAAATAGGATACTTTTTTAAAGAAAACAAAACCCCTGATGTGTCACCCGGCCTTTTATGGGACACAGCTAAGGCCTACATTCATGGTCAAATTATTTCTGACACAGCTCACCTTAAAACTAACAGGATGGAGCAGAGTAAACTTGAGCTCAAACTTCAAAATCTCAAGAATAAGTATAATGTCTCTCCATCTGCTTAACGGTGATATTCAGACTGTGAAGACTGTTTTAAATACACTGTTGATGAAAAAATCTGAAAAATCTGTGTTCTTTGCTAGACAAAGGATGCATGAATTTATGAATAAACCGAATAGGTATTTAGCTAACCTCTTAAAGAACAGGACATACTCCCAGAACATTCCGTGTATTCGAGATCATTTAGGCATTCCAAATTATAGCAGCAAGGACATCAATAATATTTTTCAGAAATTTTATAAACAGTTGTACAGTTCTCAGTTTAACTTTACAATCAGAACAAAAGCTGTCAGATTTCTTGAAAAAGTTAGAACTACCTAAAATTTCATTCCAGCAGGCTGAAGCCCTAAGTAGACCACTAACTGCAAGTGAAGTTAAGAACTGTGTTCAACTATTACCTAATAATAAAATCCCAGGCCCCAATGGCTTTATTGGGGAATTCTATAAGAAATTTGGCCCCCTTCTAATTGACCCAATGATTGAAGTGTTGAACTCCTTATTTATTAATGGGGCCCTGCCTCTATCTTTTATGGAAGCAAATATCTCTTTGGTACCCAAAAAAGGCAAACCGCCAGAAGAGTGCTCCTCATATAGACCTATATCTGTTTTAAATGCTGACATGAAATTATTAGCAAAAGCTCTGGCTCTATGATTAAAACGAGTCCTTCCTTCTATTATTAATATTGACCAGACGGGTTTTATACGGTGTAGATGTTCTTCACACAGTGTAAGAAGGCTGCTCAATATTATCCAACATTCTTTCTTCTATAGCTCTGAAGCCTTAGTGATCTCACTAGATGCTGAGAAAGCATTCGACCGTTTGGAATGTCCTTATCTCTTTTCTATACTTCATCGATTTGGTCTGGGGGACAATTTCATTAAATGGATTCAGATTCTCTGTACTTCCCCTCTTTCAGCTGTAATTTCTAATGGGTTTAGGTTAGGTTATTTTAGGGTTGAATGGGGCACAAGGCAGGGCTGTCCCCTCAGCCCTCTGTTGTTTGCTATAGCTATGGAGCCATTAGCCATTAGCAGCTTGTCCTGAAGGACAAGCTGCTGTGCGCAGGGGTGGACCAGCACCTGTCATCATGGATCCTGGACTACCTCACTAACCAGCCACAGTTTGTGAGAACCCGAGATTGTGTGTCTGACACGATCATCGGTAGCACGGGGGCCCCCCAGGGAACGGTTTTGGCTCCCTTCCTGTTCACCCTTTATACTGCGGACTTCTCACACAACACAACACACTGCCATCTACAGAAGTTCTCCGACGACTCTGCGATCGTCGGCCTCATCTCCAACGGAGATGAAGCTGAGTACAGAGGACTTATCCAGGACTTCATGGACTGGTGCCATCAGAACTGCCTCCAGATCAATGCGAGGAAAACTAAGGAGCTGGTGGTGGACTGCCGCAGGCAAGGACAACCCCTCACAGCACCAGTAAACATACAGGGAACAGACATTGAGATGGTGACATCCTACAAGTACCTTGGTGTTCATCTGAACAATAAACTAGACTGGTCACACAATACCGACGCACTCTACAAGAAGGGACAGCGCAGGCTGTTTCTACTGAGGAGGCTCAGGTCTTTTGGTGTACAAGGAGCGCTGCTGAAGACATTCTACGACACAGTGGTGGCATCAGCCATCACTTTTGGAGTGGTCTGCTGGGGCAACGGCATTACAGCAGCTGATAGGAAGAGACTGAACAAACTGATCAAGAAAGCTAGCTCTGTCCTGGGGCAACGCCTTGACCCAGTGGAGGAGATGGGAGAGAGAAGGATGGTGGCTAAACTGTCATCTCTGCTGGAGTCCGAGTCCCACCCTATGCAAGACATATTGAACGCACTGAGGAGCTCATTTACCAGTAGACTACATCATCCTAGGTGCGCAACCGAGAGGTTTCGCAGGTCCTTCCTACCTATGGCTGTCAGACTGTATAACCTAAGCAGGGCTGCTCGCAGAGATAGCAAAAAAACGTGACGACCTAGTAGTATTGAATGCAAAAGACGCAACAGACTTACACAAATGGTCCCCTCCAGTATACAACTAGGACAATATCAGTCGCTATGGAGGGTGACAATACTGTATGTATGGGTACATATTCATACTATGTAGGATAACTAAGACGGTTATGCTGTTTATTCCATCTTGCTACAATGCTCCGCACTTTGTATATATATTTATATATTTATGTGTACGTATGTATATCCACTGCTCTTATTTATATTTTTTCATATCTTCTTAATTATTGCTCTGAGTGTTGCTATCCCTATGCTGTTGCAATCCTGGAATTTCCCCATTGTGGGACTAATAAAGGCTTATCTTATCTTATTAGCAATCTGCATACGACAGAAAGATGACATCAAAGGAATTTTTGTAAATAATCATCATAAAATCTCGTTATATGCAGATGATATCTCATTTTATCTGGATGCCCCAAGAGAATCCATTCCAATTTTGACTGAGATAATTGCAAATTATGGGTCCTTTACTGGATATAGGATACATTTTTCTAAGAGTATGGCCATGCCCCTTAATACTTTGACTGCCTTAGACCCAAATATATCACATCCTTTCTATTGGTCCCCTGCTGGTTTTTCTTATTTGGGTATAAGGAGATCCCCGTGTTTGAAAGACCTTTACAAATTAAACTATGCCTCACTTTTCAGAACCATGCAGGATGACCTTGAAAGGTGGTACAGCTTGCCCCTATCCTTACTAGGTCGTATTCACTTGATTAAAATGAATATTCTTCCCAGGCTTTTATATTTTTTTCAGATGCTTCCAATCACCTTATCGAGGAAGACTTTCACACAGCTTTAATAGTTTTATAATATCGTTTATCTGATGCAAAAAAAGGACCTAGGCTGTGATATAATTTTCTCTGCTTACCCACTAAACGAGGCGGGCTGGCAGCACCATGTTTTTTTGATTATTTGGCTGCACAAAGTAGGTTTATTGCAGAATGGTGTTTAAATGATGCTAATTCCACTTGGCTCGGTTGTGAATTGGCCTCCATGGGTCAAGTACCCTTGTGGAACTTACTCTATCTCCCCTAGAGATACATCAGCTTTAATCCAAAACAATATAATATTGAAAAATATGTTGTATGTATGGGGTCAGATTAGAAAACTGGAAGGTCATGTTAATTCTCTCTCTTTATTAACCCTCTTACATGGAAATCCTGACTTTTCTCCTGGACTTCTTGGTGAATTTACTGACTGGAAACACAAGGTTATAAGGGTAATTCATGACCTGATGAATGGGGGTTCAGTTCTTACATTTCAACAATTAAAGAGAAGTTCGATATTTCAGTTAAAGATTTTTTTAAAGTTTATCCTGGCCCGTAATTTTATACTGCACAAACTTAAGGAGTTTAATGGCAGATCAACCATCTCTCCCATGGAATCAATGCGGTCTGATGATAGACAGCTGAAATTTATTATTAAAAAAATTTACAGGGTATTTTGTGATCTTAAAGAGGACAGTTCTAATAAAATCAAAGATAAATGGGAATCTGACTTAGGTTCCTCTATAACTCCTGACACTTGGGATAGTTTATGTGGCCAACCTTTTAAATTCTTAGTCACAAATTCCGCCTGGGAGAGACGGTTTAAAATACTGCACAGACTGTACATTACTCCTGAAGTCAGACATTGGGCCAATTCAGGCCTTTCAGATCTTTGTACTAAATGTCAGTCAACAGTGGGTTCTTTTTTCCATTGTATGTGAAGCTGTCCCTCTATTCATCAGTTCTGGGGTACCATTATTCAGCAGCTTAACAAGATTTTTAATTGCACTCTACAGATTGGGGCACAAACCTGTTTGTTGTGACTAACTGATGAACTACCGGATAATTTTTTAAGTATGAAGCTTTTGCATATTGTTCTGTACAATGCACGAAAAATGTATTCTCACATTGTGGATTTCTGACAAAGCCCCCACTTTGCATCAGTGGTTGAACAGTGTGACTAGTACCATCCCTCTCGAGGCTTTCTCTGCAGCTTTAATGGACAAACCCTTCCTTTTTTATCGCACTTGGGACCCTTTTCTTAAATATCGTGGGGCTACTAAAGCCCAGAAAATGCAATCTGGATTACTGGAACTGGCTTGGAGGGAGGCTTCAACTTCATAAACTCATTATCTCTGACTGTGGTAAAGTGTATTATTAATTCGGTTCTTCAGTGATGGAATCTGTTTCCCTATTATCTATAATGTATATACACACTTGTGTGAATACGTGCATGTACCGTATTTTTTGGACTATAAGGCGCACTTAAAATCCTTCAATTTTCTCAAAAATCGACAGTGCGCTTTATAATCCGGTGCGCCTTATGTATTAATTCTGGTTGTGTTTACTGACCTTGAACCGATTTTATGTGGTACACGGCACTCAAAAATCTGTCAAAAATGTTTTAGTACGACTTTGGTAAGCTACGAAGCCGAACCGCTTGATGAATTGTCGGAGCATTACGGTAGTCAGGAGCCTCGCGGAGTAATATGTGCTTCAGCATAATGGCCGGATGGTTTTTTCCACAAATCTCCATCCCTATTGATCTGCCACTCCATGCGCGCCCATCTCACCGATACTGTCAAAACCCAAGTGAAGCAAACTAATTCGGAGCTTGCCATCATTCCGGGTGGATTAACCAAAGAACTCCAACCGCTATATTGGTGTCAACAGGTCGTTCAAAGTTAAATTGCTAGCGAGTTACGCCACTATCTGCCAATGGATCGTGGATCAAAACTGCTCCTGTTTAGCTGTAATTAATATTCAAAAATTATATTTTCGGGACGAAAGAATTCAACCGTCCCGGCATTTGTTTGCATTGTTTACTTCTCGGGGCTGCCGCCGGAGAGCGAGCCGTATCGAGTACCGAGCGAGTATTCTGGCCAATATGGCGATGAACAGCCACGGACTTAAAAACATTCCGCCTGCTCGTGGAACAGGTCATTCACACTCGCAGACAATCGTGCTATATGTGTCTATAATGACTATAGATAGGATTTTCTTTCCATGCACGCAAAAAAATTTTTTTTCCCGGCTCCGACTACCTCACTTTAATGCGCCTTATAATCTGGTGCACCTTATGTATGAAATTAGACCATCAAATAGACCGTTCATTGATATTGCGCCTTATAATCCGGTGCGCCTTATAGTCCCAAAAATACGGTATGTATTTTCTTCCCCTCATTATTTTATTTTATTTTATATTTGTGTTCCGTTTTCTGTTTTTTTTTCTCTTCTTTTTTGCTTTGCCAAAAAGTTTAATAAAAATATGTTTGGGAAAAGGAGAAGGGGGGGGGAACAAAAAAAACCCAAAACAGTAGCTTCGTGCAGCAGTTAGTTGCAGTCAGAGAGGAGACCCACGCCCATGCCACTCACGTCCAGACTGCAAATGAATTGCGCATGCACAAGCCCCCTGCCAATCGATGTAAATGTTTCTTCACTGTCAGTGTCACACTAATAAATCACTGCATTTGACTAACAGCCTCAGTCACGTACTTACTTCGTCCACTGTGTGTGTGTATGTGACAAAAGCTAAACAGCTAGCAGCTAGCTCGTCATGTCGCAGTCTAAACTGTACGCTCAAAAATATAGAAAGGAGTGGGAATCAAACCCTGAATTCGAAGGCTGGTTGAAGCCGTTTATTGGAGATGATAGAATAGGCTTTATTGTCATTGTACAGTTGTACAGCACAACGAAACTGATACAGAAGTGATGGCCTATTTAAATGCCAAATTAAAACAAACTAAGAATCAATAGAAGAAAGTTAATTTGTAGTACTAAAGATAGTTAGGGTGTTTTTTATTCACTTTTTGTCTCTCCCACAACATGATTCTTCTTTCCTACAGCATCCATTACAATTACATGCAAATAGAAAATTATGCAAATTAGGCAATGACATCATTTAGCGACTTTTAGGACAGCCAATATCTACTTTCCTTAGTGAGGAGTTGGCAACAGTGTGCAACTGGGGCTTAGCACACCTGCTATTGTTTGGGCTAGCGCAGCCATATAGAAGTTGGAGCGCAGTTAAAAAGAAAATGACAGAAAATATTAATGAAAAGTCCAGTGACAGTGTTAACAAAGAAGACACTGAAGAGGACAGCGCCCAATGCTCAGTAGACGAGGAGATTGTTGAAAAGAAGGGTCCAAGGAATTCAGTAGTATGGACAAAATGTCGGATTTAAGCGGCTGATTAAAGTAATTGACCGTTCTTACCAACTCCCTGGCCGTAAATATTTGTTCCAGCTATACACAGAATGTAGAGAAACAGTTGCAAAGGAGCTGCAAAGTCTGCCATACTTTGCTACTATGTCAGATTTGTGGTCAAGTCGCACATCTGAACCATATATGGTGGTGTGAAAAAGTATTTGCCCCCTTCCTGATTTCTCATTTTTTTGTATGTTTGTCACACTTCAATGTTTCAGATCATCAAACAAATTTAAATATTAGACAAAGATAACACAAGGAAACACAAAATACAGTTTTTAAATGAAGGTGTTTATTATTAAGGGTAAAAAAAAATCCAAACCTACATGGCCCTGTGTGAAAAAGTGATTGCCCCCTAAACCTAACAACTTGTTGGGCCACCCTTAACAGCAACAACTGCAATCAAGCGTTTGCGATAACTGGCAATGAGTCTTTTACAGCGCTGTGGAGGAATTTTGGCCCACTCATCTTTGCAGAATTGTTGTAATTCAGCCACATTGGAGGGTTTTCTGGCATGAACCACCTTTTTAAGGTCATGCCACAGCATCTCAATCAGATTCAGGTCAGAACTTTGACTAGGCCACTCCAAAGTCTTCATTTTGTTTTTCTTAAGCCATTCAGAGGTGGACTTGCTGGTGTGTTTTGGATCATTGTCCTGCTGCAGAACCCAAGTGTGCTTCAGCTTGAGGTCACAAACAGATGGCCGGACATTCTCCTTCAGGATTTTTTGGTAGACAGCAGAATTCATGGTTCCATTTACCACAGCAAGTCTTCCAGGTCCTGAAGCAGCAAAACAGCCCCAGACCATCACACTACCACTACCATATTGTACTGTTGGTATCATGTTCCTTTTCTGAAATGCTGTGTTACTTTTATGTCGGATGTAATAGGACACACACCTTCCAAAAAGTTCAACTTTTGTCTCGTTAGTCCACAGAGTATTTTCCCAAAAGTCTTGGGGATCATCAAAATGTTTTCTGGCAAAACTGAGACGAGCCTTTATGCTCTTTTTGCTCAGCAGTGGTTTTTGTTTTGGAACTCTGCCATGCAGGCCATTTTTGCCCAGTCTCTTTCTTATGGTGGAGTCATGAACCTTAACTGAGGCAAGTGAGGCCTGCAGTTCTTTGGGTGTTATTGTGGGGTCTTTTGTGACCTCTTGGATGAGTCGTTGCTGTGCTCTTGGGGTAATTTTTGTCAGCCGGCCACTTCTGGGAAGGTTCACCACTGTTCCATATTTTTGTCATTTGTGGATAATGGCTCTCACTGTGGTTCACTGGAGTCCCAAAGCTTTAGAAATGGTTTTATAACCTTTTCCAGAATGATAGATCTCAATGACTTTGTTTCTCATTTGTTCCTGAATTTCTTTGGATCACAGCATGATGTCTAGCTTTTGAGGATCTTTTGGTCTACTTCACTTTGTCAGGCAGGCCCTGTTTAAGTGATTTCTTGATTGAGAACAGGTGTGACAGTAATCAGGCCTGGTTGTGGCTAGAGAAATTGAACTCAGCTTTCCAAAGATGTGATAAACCACAGTTAATTTATATTTTAACAGGGGGGTAATCACTTTTTCACATAGGGCCATGTAGGTTTGATTTTTTTTTTTTTTACCCTTAATAATAAACACCTTCATTTAAAAACTGCATTTTGTGTTTCCTTGTGTTGTCTTTGTCTAATATTTAAATTTGTTTGATGATCTGAAACATTTAAGTGTGACGAACAAAACCAAACAGACCGAATGGACTCCTGTGACCCCAACTCCCTAGAAAACATCCAAATAATAAATGAAATCATTTTTTTATGGGACACCAAAAGCCCACCAAATGCCCCAAAAATCAGTTAAATCATTTTTATTCTAATGTTTATTGACAAATGGTCATTCTTGTATTAACTAGCATTACACAAAATGCCCAAATAGCACATTAAATTATATCTAATGGGTCCAAGTGACATCAAGTGTACTAACGGACACGTTTACAAATATTCCAGACCCATAATACAGTCCTTGAAATTTAATTTAAGAAGTTCGGCGTTTTGTGCCCCGTTTGGACACCTTCGTTGTTTAATCCAAATACTAACCGGTTGTGATGGGACGGCAGGCTCCGGAGCTTTGAGCTTATCCAGGAAATATTTGGCGAAGTGCGTTTCAAGGCATGTATTGCTGATGTATGTGTTGACGACGTACCACGTGACTGGGTCAGGAAGCCATTCATGAGTTTGTATGCAACATGAAATAAAGTGAGCAGCGATGCACAATGGAAATCCCCATCCCTCACATTTTGTGTTGTCATATTTGACTGTGTAAAGGATTTGTCACAGCCAATTTTCACATGGAGGCAGCACCAAAAACACGGACTTCTCCCGTTTGGGAACATTTTGAGTGCATTTCTCCCATTGATGTATTTTTCACAAATAGTGGATATTTATTGTAACTGAGGTGATGGCTTAGCGGTAAAGCATGTGCTGTATAAGTGGGAGGCTGGGGTTCGATCCCAGCTGGGTGAGTCTTGTAATTTTATTTTTATTTGCTAGGTGAAGTGTCTGTTGTGCTTCACAGAGCTTGGATCATTGTTACACATCATTATGCTGAGGCACTATTGCTATTGTGCCCTGCATGAGAATAAGGACAGAGGTGAATATACTGGGAAAGACAGTATAAGACTGTTGAAAATTTATTATTTCTTAATAAAAATGGATAAGTAGTACAAGCACACCAAGTAACACAGACACATTCACTGTAGTCACCTCAGTTTTATTTCTTTTTTTCCCTTATGATAATTGATACTGTATTTCTTAAAAGACAGCACATTTAATGAAATTGAAAAAATACACATTGAACCAATAATGCCCTTGTAAAAATCTGCATGCTGTATATGTTTTGTCCACTAGATGGCCTAGTAGAGAAAATGAAGTTTCACATGAGGCCTCATCTATATGAACCATTTTGATGAAAGACCTGAAGTCCTCCAGAAAGCCTTCTTATTCTTTTTCTTTTAGATTTGATTGGTGGTTGGCAACCAGCTTACAGGTGCATTACCGCCACTGACTTGATTATCATCACTCTATATCTTTGTATAAGGAGTTCTGAACAACTCCTTATGTGTGGAAAAAATGATCCGTCCTTGGACTGTGTTTGAGGTGCAGGCCACAAATAATTAGAAAGTTGCAGATTAGTCGTTCAGTGACACCTGCAGAGACATAGGCGGAGATGATCACCAGATGCTGCAATATCGCATATCTTTTCCAGTAAAGTGCATATGCCATTCGTCGGAAAAAACTGTAAACGGAGCACACAGTATTGAATACTTGTCTCGTGACCCTGGAAAGAATTCCTTGTGGTCTCTCCTCCAGTGGTTCTCCTTCTGGGTTCTCTTTATTCCTCTTGCACCATGCGGTCTATGGACTCCAGTTCTGCTCTGGATCAAAATTATTTTGGCCAGACTGATCTTCTTTCTCAGAAGCTGATTGTATGAACGCACCAGCTTTTTTGATCACAAAAGGACAAATGACAAAGCTTAAAATAAACACTGGCATGTTGTCAGAAACGGAAGTTGACAAAGAGCGGAATATTTTGTAGTCTGTCTTTGACAAAGCACTTTAAATAAAACTTGCAATAATTACGTTAATTGAGTAGTTTATAAACGCTACAAAAATATAACAAAATGAAGACAAAATTATGCAGATATAATAGAAAAAACGTTGTTCTCTCAGACGTGGTGCTGATGTCTCCTCCAGAAAGCTTCATCTGGCCATCATTACCAACCAGTGTTGTTTGGCTGCAGCCATCCTTCTCCACACTTGCACTGGAGACACTTATAATTTCACATGGATGAGAGCTGGACTGTAACAGCTGCTATGGCATCCAGGTGAAGGTAAACATTTCAGCAGCAGTGTCTGCATTCTGTAGGTAAACTTTCTTCCTTCACAAGCGAGCTTTCAAAATAAGAGCTCTAATCCGGTGTCATTAACCTTCAAAATAAGAGTGAGCGGATTGTTAAATGAATAACAGATTGAACATAGACATCACTCTATGTATATATAATTCAAGAAGTCTCTGTGACGATGTCTGTCATGACCATAGGACTCGCTAAAAGATCATAGGATCACCTGATGCGTACATGATGTCTATATGACATCATATAGATACCAAAAGATCAAAGGCAGGCATCACTCATGCTCACTCATGATCATAGGACATCAACGAGCAAACGCAGGCATCACTCATGATCATAGGACTTGCAATGACATCATCAAAGATCAAATGCAGGCATCACTCACGATCATAGGACTCACTATGACATCAAAGATCAAATACAGGCATCATAGGATTCACGATCATAGTAGGACTCACTATGACATCATCAAAGATCAAACGCAGGCATCACTGACGATCATAGGGCTCACTATGACGTCAAAGATCAAACACAGGCATCATAGGATTCACGATCATAGTAGGACTCACTATGGCATCATCAAAGATCAAACGCAGGCATTACTCACGATCATAGGGCTCACTATGACATCAAAGATCAAATGCAGGCATCACTCAATCATAGGACTCACTATGACATCATCAAAGATCAAACGCAGGCATCACTCATGATCATAGGACTCGCTATGACATCATCAAAGATCAAATGCAGGCATCATAGGACTCACGATCATAGAACATCAAAGATCAAAGGCAGGCATCTCTCACAATCATAGGACTTGCAATGACATCATCAACTAGAAAAGCACTCGGAGAGCGCAGACCTCCACCAAGCGCCACAGTTCTCCCATACAGTGTTTGTGTGTACGTTTTCAGATTCCTTGACCATGAAAACATATGACTAGCAATTGGATTCACAATGATAGGATTAGTGGTTCAGTAGTTATTGACGAAAATGGCATTTTCCGTAATGGCGGTTTTCTTGTGGACAGTGATCCGGATCACCACCAAAATCTAATCATCTGTAGGATACCCCATTTCTGACAATCTGTGAAAATTTCATGAAAATCCGTCCATAACTTTTTGAGTTATCTTGCTAAAAAACAAACAGACAGACAGACAGACAAACCAACCAACGCCGATGAAAACATAACCTCCTTGGCGGAGGTAAAGATCAAATGCAGGCATCACTCACGATCATAGGACTCACTATGACATCAAAGATCAAATGCAGGCATCATAGGACTCACGATCATAAGACATCAGAGATCAAAGGCAGGCATCACTCACAATCATAGGACTCGCTATGACATCAACTAGAAAAGCACTTGGAGAGCGCAGACCTCCGCCAAGTGCCACAGTTCCCCTCATACAGTGTTTGTGTGTACATTTTCAGATTCCTTGACCATGAAAACATATGACTAGCAATTGGATTCACAATGATAGGATTAGTGGTTCAGTAGTTAATCACAAAAATTGCATTTTCCCTAATGACGGTTTTCTTCTGGACGGTGATCCGGATCACCACCAAAATCTAATCATCTGTAGGATACCCCATTTCTGACAATGTCTGAAAATTTCATGAAAATCCGTCCATAACTTTTTGAGTTATCTTGCTAAAAAACAAACAGACAAACCAACGCCGATGAAAACATAACTCCTTGGCGGAGGTAAAGATCAAATGCAGGCATCATAGGACTCACGATCATAGAACATCAAAGATCAAAGGCAGGCATCACTCACAATCATAGGACTTGCAATGACATCATCAAAGATCAAATGCCGGCGTCACTCACGATCATAGGACTCACTATGACATCAAAGATCAAATGCAGGCATCATAGGATTCACGATCATAGGACATCAGAGATCAAAGGCAGGCATCACTCACAATCATAGGACTCACTATGACATTATCAAAGATCAAACGCAGGTATCACTCACGATCATAGGACTCACTATGACATTATCAAAGATCAAACGCAGGTATCACTCACGATCATAGGACTCACTATGACATAAAGATCAAATGCAGGCATCATAGGATTCACGATCATAGGACATCAAAGATCAAAGGCAGGCATCACTCACAATTATAGGACTCACTATGACATCATCAAAGATCAAAGGCAGGCATCACTCACAATCATAGGACTCACTATGACATCATCAAAGATCAAAGGCAGGCATCACTCACAATCATAGGACTCACTATGACATCATCAAAGATCAAAGGCAGGCATCACTCACAATCATAGGACTCACTATGACATCATCAAAGATCAAAGGCAGGCATCACTCACAATCATAGGACTCACTATGACATCATCAAAGATCAAAGGCAGGCATCACTCACAATCATAGGACTCACTATGACATCATCAAAGATCAAAGGCAGGCATCATAGGATTCACGATCATAGGACATCAAAGATCAAAGGCAGGCATCACTCACAATCATAGGACTCACTATGCCATCATCAAAGATCAAACGCAGGCATCACTCACGATTATCGGACTTGCGATGACACCATCAAAGATCAAAGGCAGGCATCACTGAACGAGTGCTGACGTGCTTGCTTACACCCTTGCTCACACCTGCTTCCTATAGGCATGCAGAAATATTTGCTTATACTTGGTTTCTACAGGCATGCACAGGTATGCACTAGTAAATAATAAAACACCAAATTATACTTCTGCCACTTGTTATCACATCACCAAGTTTAAATATTTCTGTATATTGCATTCACTTGTTTAAAAACCTGCATGTCTTTTGTCTGATGCTGGATTAGGGTCATAATGGATTGTAGGTGCAGCAGTTATTCACTCCTGGCAAACTCAGAGAGAGAGAGAGAGAGAGAGAGAGAGAGAGAGAGAGAGAGAGAGAGAGAGAGAGAAAACTTAGGAAATCACAGCCGTTACAGTGCAGCTCTCATCCATGTGAAATTATAAGTGTCTCCAGTGCAAGTGTGGAGAAGGAGGTCTGCAGCCAAACCGGTCCTTCTGCTGGGTAATGTCAGCTATTTTGCCCTTCAGTTGATCAGTTACGATTTCAGAAAGCTTTTAATAGCTGTATTGTATTGTTTTTTTTGTTCTTATATTTTACTTTTTTTTAATATTTTATTTATCGTTGATGTGCAGCACTTTGTGTCAGCTGTCATTTTTGAAGTGCTTTATAAATAAATTTGGATTGGATTAATAAGCAAATTGTGCTAAATTATAAAAGGAATATGTTTTGAATGCCGTTCAGTACTACAGCAGTGCCCATTTGTCATAAATCTTTGAGTAATAATGATTTTATTCATTATTTGGGCTCTTTAAATGTTTGGTTAGTATTTGGATTAAACGACAAATGTGTCCCAACGGGACACAAAATGCCAAAATAATTAAATTAAATTTCAAAGAATATTACAATGGGTCTCGAATATTTGTAAATGTGTTCTGTTAGTTGACTTGATGTTACTTGGTCCCATTAGCTATAATTTAATGCACTATTTGGGCATTTTGTGTTGCATTAGTTACTACAAGAATGGCCATTTGTCATTAAGGATTAAGTGGAAGAGGATGGATGGATGGATTTGATTGATTTTTGGGGCATTTCATCATCATCATCATAGCAGTCTGTCGGGGGCGACAATGACTGTTTCATTTAGGTCTGATCAGATTCCTCCACACAGCTCTGTAATTCGCCTTCCGCTGCCGGGAACTCCTGACCTTGTTAACCCGGGCGACGTCCGAGCCGGTATGAGTTGCTCTCTGACGTAACTGCTTGCAAAGCATTTGAGTACCGCTAGCTTTTGCATTTGGTGTCCCATAAAAATGATTTCATTTATTATTTGGATGATTATAGGGGGTTGGGGTCCCATTCACTGTTTCAACAGCCTCACTGCCCACTTCATTGATCAAGATTGGAATTTGAAAAGCAAATGTCTTCAAACTTTCCTGAAGGCCATACAGGTGAAGTAATTTAGGACCGAAATGCCTGCATCCTGGAGACTGAGTGAAGACAAGTCTGCATCATGACAGACAGTGGGACAACTACAGTAAAGACCACATCACTAAACAAGTGGACACGGCTGCAGTGCTTTGGGAATGGACTTCACTCAGTTATGGGTAAGCTGGTGAGCAGAATATTGTAAAATAGTTATATTTTATGTTGTATAATTATTTGAAATCCGGTTGTATAATGTTCTACACTACATTTGTCAAGTTCAACTTCTGACAGAAAATAAATATTTAAAATTGATCTTGTTGTAGCTTCACATCTCACTTAGGAGTAAAAAGGAACCTTTAAGCTTGACAGAAATAGTGATTTGATTCATATTGCAATATATACCGATATTGATCAATATGAGACTGGAATTTTTTCATATCACCCAGCCTTAGAATTATTGTGTTTTTAGACTCAGTTAAAGAGAGTTGAAGTTGAAGCTGAAGCAGTCTTGTGGTGATGCAGAAGAGCCATAAACTCACTAACCTATCATGAGCTTTCAGCTTGAATTTTTTGGACCCTGGAACTGAAACTTCCAAAGTGAAGCTTTGTTCTGTCATATCTTTTTTTTTTTTTTTTTTTTTTTAGCTTTTCAACATTGCTTGAATCCAGGAAAAAATAAAATCAGTTTGATAGTCAGTCTGATTGTGGTGGAAATGTCAGCGTCGCACACACACAGTAATGGATTATTGTACCGTCTGCATCAGACTGTGATGGCATGGCGCTGGTTGAGAGCAGGGACTGGGCGCTTCGTGTGCTGCCTAATAACAGAATGATGGACAAGGTCTGGCCTTTATCTTTTTGAACAACATGAGAGAAAAATGAAAGGTCTGTGACTCTGTGCTCTTGAGTTGGCCTGGACCACAGGGGACAGAAGGTCCAGTGGCACACGCACACGCACACACACACACACACACACACACTCTCTCTCCTGAGGGATTCGGTGTATTCAGACTTCTTCCTGACAAACACACAGGCTCAACAGACAAGCAGAGGGCTGTGAAATCTCTGCTGTGTGATAGGCTTGCTCCCTTGATTTACTGTAGCTGTAAAGCTTCTCTCCCCTCTCTGCCTCTTACTGGCTCTCCACTTTAATGCTAATGGGGAACCTCTGTGGTGAAAGCTATTTGTGTGGAAGTGTGTTTGCCTCTTATAAATGATGCTACGGGGTCTAATGCACATGTTGTATTCCTACTCTTCCCCCCCCCCCATGGGGCGTCCACTGCCCAGTCTGCTTGAGAAAGAAAAGGCGGACTGCTTTTTCCTGTCGACCTCATTCTGTTTAGTTCTTCATGTGCAGCAGCACTTTTCCATGGAAGAGACACAGACACACACTCACAAGTGTGATTAGACGACTACGAGCGATGCGCTGTACACAAACGTGCATGTACAGCTTCTACAGTTGCAGGCAGCGAAATGAAAAGAGGCAGTTGCAAAAGAAATTGTCTCACACATCTAGAGTGTGATGAAGAGAGACAGTGATGTGATGTACAGTGGATGTTCATGTCAGCGCTGATGCAGTAATTAGGGGTTCACCAAGGGACGGTCTACCGACAGAACAGATCTAGTTAGTTATTTAATGAAAATCCCTCTTTTGTTGCTCATCCAAAAGAAAAGAAACTAAAACAGGTCGGTACCTGCCATTGATGGGGGACTTGAAGAGCTTTTTTTTTTTTTTGTCATACCAGATTTACAGTGGATATAAAAAGTCTCCACACCCCTATACAAATGCCAGGTTTTTGTGATGTAGAAAAAATGAGAACAAGATAAATCATTTCAAAACTTTTTCCACCATTAATGTGACCTATAACCTGTACAACCCAAATGAAAAACAAACTGAAACCTGTTAAGGGGAAAAATAAAAAACTTAGAATAACCTGTTCGCATAAATATGCACACCCTTAAACTAATACTTGGTGGCAGCACCTTTGGCTTTTATTACAGCACTCAGTCTTTTTAGGTAGGAGTCTATCAGCGTGGCACATCTTGATGTGGCAATATTTGCCCACTCTTCTTTGCAAAAATGCTCCAAATCTGTCAGATTGCCTGTGCACAGCCCTCTTCAGATCACCCCACAGATGTTCGATCGGATTCAAGTCTGAACTCTGGCTTGGCCATTCCAAAACCTTAATCTTCTTCTGGTGAAGCCATTCTTTTGTTGATTTGGATGTGTGCTTTGGGTCATTGTTGTGCTAAAAGATGAAGTTCCTTTGGAATTCCTTCCTTTGGAAGGAATTGTACCCAAACACAGGTCAATGGAGAGGCGAGCCTCCTGGCTAAACGTCAAAAAGTAAGGAGAGTAGCCAGTTCAGTTCAGTTCAATTCAACTTTATTTATATAGCGCCATTTCACAACAACAGTCATCTCATAGCACTTTCAACTGTAGGGGAAACCCCCACAATTGCAGAAAGACCCCAGCAATCAGGCGATCCCCTGTGAGCAAGCACTTGGCAACGGTGGAGAGGAAAAACTCCCTTTTAGCAGGAAGAAACCTCCAGCAGAACCAGGCTCAAGGAGGTGCAGTCATCTGCTGCGACTGGATGGGGATGGGGGGTGAGGGGATAGAGAAGAAGAAGAAAAGAACAGACATGTAGAGAGCAAACAGCATGATGGGGACTCAATCTGTGGGAGAGAACAAATAGATGTTAATAACCAGCAAAAACATTTCATTGAGAATGAAGAAAGGAGTGAAGCCCAGTGCATTGTTGGAGGTCCCCCGGCCGTCTAAACCTATTAGCAGCAATAACTAAGGGAAGGTTCAGGGGCACATGATCCCACTCTAATTATAGGCTATATCAAGAAGGAAGGTTTTAACCCTATTCTTAAAAACAGAGATCGAGTCTGACTCCCAAATCCAGATTGACAGCTGGTTCCACAGGAGAGGAGCTTGATAACTGAAGGCTCTGCCTCCCATTGTACTTTTCATCATCATCATGTAGCGGCCCGAAGGGTTGGGGCACACTGAACAGCTTGCTGCCACACCATGCGATTTTCCATGGCTGTCGCCAAGTCCTCTCTTGCTATCCCCAATTCCCTTGACAGTACCTCTGGGAATGTAAATTTCCAGGACTGGACTGGGCCAATAGGCTTCCAAAGGAGCAGGGAGTGTATAATCTCCCTGGTGGCCCAATGGCAATGGCCAGCAAATCTGAATCTCCGTTTGGTGACCCTCTGAGAGAGGGGTGGGATGTCACCATATATACGCTCAAGACTGGCATGCTCTTGTACTTTTGGAGATTCTAGGTATTACATGTAATCCTGCATTTTGGGAGCTTTGTGCTCTGTTAGGATAATAGGGTAGTATCAGATCTTTTAAATAAAAAGGGGCCTGATTATTTAGAGCTTTGTAAGTCAGAAGAAGGATTTTAAAGGGCCTATATCATGCAAAATCGACTTTTTTGAGCTTTTAAGCATGTTATAAGATAAGATAAGATAAGCCTTTATTAGTCCCACAACGGGGAAATTCCAGGATTGCAACAGCACAGGGATAGCAACACTCAGAGCAACAATCAGAAGGCAAAAAAAAACAAAAAAACAAGCAAGCAAGAGCAGCTAATATACATATGTACATATTACTATAAAATATATATATACACACACACACACACACAGACACACAGTGCAGAGCATTGTAGCTGGATGGAATAAATATGTAAATATATAAACACCCACAGTACGGAGCATTGCAGCTAGGTGGAATAAATATGCAAGTATATAAACACACACAGTGCGGAGCAATGTAGCTAGATGGAATAATATGTAGATATATAAAAACACAGTGCGGAGCATTGTAGCTAGATGGAATAAATATATAGATATATAAATATAAACACACCCAGTGCTGAGCATTGTAGCTAGATGGAATAAATATATAGATATATAAATATAAACACACCCAGTGCAGAGCATTGTAGCTAGATGGAATAAATATGTAAATATATAAACACACACAGTGCAGAGCATTGTTACTAGGTGGGATGAAACAGCATAACCGTCTATTTAGTTATCCTACATGGTATGATTATGTGCCCATACATATTCTCACCCTCCATAGCGACCGGTATGTTCCTAGTTGTATGCCGGAGAGGACCATTGTGTAAGTCTATTGCATCTTTTGCATTCAAAAAACTATTAGTTTGTTACGTCTTTTTGCTATCTCTGCGAGCAGCCCTGCTTAGGTTGTACAGTCTGACAGCCGTTGGTAGGAAGGACCTACGAAACCTCTCGGTTGTGCACCTGGGATGATGTAGTCTGCTGCTAAATGAGCTCCTCAGTGCATCCAGTATGTCCTGCATAGGGTGGAACTCGGACTCCAGCAGAGATGACAGTTTAGCCACCGTCCTTCTCTCTCCTATCTCCTCCATCGGATCAAGGCGTTGCCCCAGGACAGAGCTAGCTTTCTTAATCAGTTTGTTCAGTCTCTTCCTATCGGCTGCAGTAATGCCACTGCCCCAGCAGACCACTCCAAAAGTGATGGCTGATGCCACCACCGTGTCATAGAATGACTTCAGCAGCGCCCCTTGTACACCAAAAGACCTGAGTCTCCTCAGCAGGAACAGCCTGCGCTGTCCCTTCTTGTAGAGTGCGTCAGTATTGTGTGACCAGTCTAGTTTATTGTTCAGATGAATACCCAGGTACTTGTAGGATGTCACCATCTCGATGTCTGTTCCCTGTATATTTACTGGTGCTGTGAGGGGCTGCCCATGCCTGCGGCAGTCCACCACCAGCTCCTTAGTTTTCCTCGCGTTGATCTGGAGGCAGTTCCGATGGCACCAGTCCACAAAGTCCTGGATAAGCCCTCTGTACTCAGCTTCATCTCCGCTGGAGATGAGACCAACGATCGCAGAGTCATCAGAGAACTTCTGTAGATGGCAATGTGTTGTGTTGTGTGAGAAGTCCGCAGTATAAAGAGTGAACAGGAAGGGAGCCAGCACCGTTCCCTGGGGGGCCCCCGTGCTACTGATGATTGTGTCGGAAACACAGTCCCGGGTTCTCACAAACTGTGGCCGGTTAGTGAGGTAGTCCAGGATCCATGATGACAGGTGCTGGTCCACCCCTGCGCGCAGCAGCTTGTCCTTCAGGATCATCGGTTGGATGGTGTTGAAAGCACTGGAGAAGTCAAAGAACATGATCCTCACCATATTCCCGGGCTTCTCCAGGTGGGACAGAGAACGGTGAAGGAGGAAGATCACCGCATCCTCCACCCCAATGCCATGCTGGTAGGCGAACTGGGGTGGATCCATCGCTGGTTCCACCAGGGGGCGGAGATGAGCAAGGAGCAGTCTCTCCAGGGTCTTCATCAAGTGGGACGTCAAGGCCACCGGTCTGAAGCTGTTCAGGTCTTTGGGGTGGGAAGTTTTTGGTACAGGTACCACACAAGATGTTTTCCACAGCTGTGGTACCCTCCCCAGTTTCAGGCTCATGTTGAAGATATATGTCACAATCCCACACAGCTGGTCTGCACAGGACTTGAGGAGCTTTGCGCTGATGCCGTCCGGTCCCGACGCCTTCCTCGCCTTGATCTTCCTCAGCTCCGTCCTCACCTGGGTCTTGGTCAGGGTCAGGATGGGGGGCTGTGTGTTGGGAGTGGGGGGGGTGTCGGTGGAGTGGGGAGTGGGTAGCAGGACTTGATTTCTTAGAGGCAGCAGTGGTTGTTGTGCAGACAGGGGGGAGGGCGGTTGGTCAAATCTATTGAAAAACAGATTCAGGTTGTTCGCCCACTCCCTGCCCCCCGTGGCCTGGGGGGAGGTATTCTGGAGCCCCGAGATGGTTTTGAGGTTTCTCCAGACCCCGCTGATGTCGCTCTGTTGCAGCTTGTCCTCCATCTTCTTCCTGAAGCTGTCCTTGCCTTCTCTGATCTTTCTCCTCAGCTCCCTCTGTACAGACTTCAGCATCTCCCTGTTCCCCGACCTGAAGATCCTCTTCTTCTCTCTCAGAAGTGTTTTTATCTCAGGGTTGATCCAGGGTTTGTTGTTTGAGTGACGCCGTATGGTCTTGGTGGGAACGGATTTGTCCACACAGAAGCTGAGGTAGCCCGTGAAGGTGTGAATGAGGCCATTGATGTCCTCACCATGTGGATCGCAGAGCTGCTTCCAGGCAGTGGCTTCAAAACAGTCCTTTAGAGTGTCCATTGTCTCCTCAGACCATAACTCCACAGTGTGCATGGCCGGAGGTTGTCTGTGCACTAGGGGTTTGTACACCGGTCGGAGATGAACCAAGTTGTGATCCGATCTCCCAAGTGGGGGGAGTTGTGATGAGGTGTACGCCTCCTTAGTGTTTGCGTAGAACAAATCCAGTGTTTTATTGTCTCTAGTGTGGCATGTGACATACTGGGTGAAAGTGGGCAGAATGGGAGACAGTGAAACGTGGTTGAAATCGCCTGAGATGAGGAGAAGAGCATCTGGGTGTTCTGTCTGCAGCCTGCTGGTTACTGAATGGATGACGTCACGCGCTGTCCCAGCGTTCGCCGTCGGATTTGCATAAACAACAATGCAGATCACGTGTGAGTGTTCTCTCGGGAGATATGTAGGCCTCATGCTAACAGCTAGCAACTCAATGTCTTTGCTGCAGTGTCGTTGTTTAACAGTGATATGTCCCGGTCTGCACCAGTTGTTGTTAACATACATTATCACTCCACCGCCCCTAGTTTTGCCACTCTCTGGTGTTCGGTCAGCTTGTATCATGTGAAAACCCTCCAGCTCAATGTTAGCATCTGCTGCTAGTTCAGTTAGCCACGTCTCAGTAAACAAAAGGAGAGAGCACTCCCGGTAAGTGCTATCATAACGGGAGATAGCCGCTAGCTCATCTAACTTTCCCAGTATCGACCGTACATTTCCCATGACAACAGATGGAAGGGAGGGTCTGTACCTTATATTTTTTGTCCTCCGCCTTACTCCAGCCCGGCAGCCGCGGCGTTTTCGCCTCAGTTCTCTCGGTATGTCGAGTTTTTCCAGTGGGACCGGGTGGCGGTTAAATGCTAGCAGCTCTTCCCTGTTGTATCGAATCCTGCTATAAACAGTGGCTCCGTCCACTGGCTCAGGAGACATTTGGGACGATCTGTGTGTCCGTGATATAAGTGGGGTGAAAAAAAAAAAAAAAAAAAAAGTGATCAAAAGAGAGAGGAAGGGAAAAAAACAAAACAAAACAAAAACTCGGAATCGAGCCGCTGTTGCAAAAGGCAGCCGACTGGTGTGGCGCCGAGAGTTTCCTCGGCGCCATTATCCTAACATTATCCTTATAATGTTAATTCCTCACCAGAAACGCCCCCAAAGTGGTATTTTGCTCCATTCACGCATCTCTGAGTATTCCTCCTCAGCCCTGCTCTCTGAGCTGCTGCTCCGCCCTGTCCCTGATAATGATTGGGTCCCCATGTTCATACGTATGAACGTGGGTGAGCCGCCCACTCCAGGAAGTGCCTGTGCTGCCAGCACCGCCCCCAGGCTAACGCACACACCCACTTTCTCCGCGCAGCTAACGGAGCAGTGATCGGCAAAACTCTTTCACTTTAGCATTGACGCTGTGAAGAAGTAGTTCCTCCTTTACCTTTGGAATTTCCTGGCAGCAAAAATTCTCCTCTTCAGTGGGCATTGTTTGGCAATTCCCACATGAGCACCTACAAATACGGACAGCAGCATCACTATACAAAGTTCTATAATAAATACAACACTATGAAAGACATTTCTCTTAGCTTTTCATTTACCAGTCAGAAACTTCCTGTAAACGTCTTCGAGGTCGCTGTGGTATCTCGTGCACCTCAAATTCCTGAACGGACTCTGGGTCAAGAGTGTAAGGCTCCACAACATGCTCATCCATCTTTTCTAAAGTTTACTGTAGATGTTGTTTTCGTGGGCGGAACCCAGCGACACGCTGCAGCAGTCGGCTCAAATGATGGTTGTGCGCATGCGTCAACCACTTGGCCTGGGTAGATGAAAAAATGAGCATGAACAGCGCTGCGTGTGTGCTGGGCTCGTCCAAAGCGCACGCGGACCAAAGCGGACTAGAGGGGAAATGCAGCATGAATAAGGCTTAAATGTCCTGTACATATAGTAGTATTGACAAATAAAATCTTTGAATCTTGAATCTAAATCCTAAGCTCTGCTCAGGTCCTCCTTAGCTGTTCAAGAGAGCTGTTGTGAGGAAAACATAGGCTTTCGGAATAGCACCTAGCGACGCCCCAAGGTGATCAATGAAGCGGTGAGGTATTTCTGTTGACTATGAGACCAAGGCCCAATGATACAGGGCCTTCACACCGGCAGTAGAGATGACACTTCACATGTCATCGGCTTCTAGGGTATTTCTCAACAAGAGATCAGTGTCCACATTGTCTCTGCCCAGCTTGTACTGAATGTCAAAATCATATGTCGAGAGGGCTGCCAACCATCTGTGCCCAGTGGTATTCAGCTTTGCTGTGGACAGAACATAAGTTAGGAGGTTATTAACAGTTCTGACGGTAAAGCGTGCCCCATACAGGTAGTCATGAAATTTATCAATGATGGTTCACTTTGGGCGCATGCGCACGCAGCGACCGGCAGCTGGTGAAAAAGTTTGACGTCTGTGTCTCTGTTTTTATGCACTTTAATGTGTTTTAACGAAATTCTCTGTGTCGTTTTTGTCCTTGAATGTTTGTGGACTATATAACAAAGAGCTCCCTGGTTCCATCAGTATGGATTTCCTCCTTATTTTTGCACTGTCGTTTCTTTCCTACCGGCTCTTTGTCGTGGAGGTAAGCGCAATCGCGATCATGCCGGGAAGAATACAGTATTCCAGAGACATGTTACTGCATTTAAACATGGATAATGCAGCATCTGTGTTTCAGACTGTGCCGCAACTGCCGGACTTTATTTTAAGAGATTTTCATGGACACAGCGATGAAAAGAGAGACAAGAGGAGGAAACGCGGAAAGCGTGGAGGCGTAAAATTAAATCTGAGGAGGCGTCAGCTTAACTGCATTCCTCTTCCTTCCATTATTATGGGGAACGTACAATCCTTGAGGAATAAAGTGGATGAAATTCAAGGAAATGTACGATATCAGAAGGACTTCAAGAACTGCTGTGTCATGGCTTACACGGAGACGTAGCTTACGGTGCATGACTGGGATGCGGACCTGTGGATTGACGGCTTTGGAGCCCCACTTCGCTCGGATAGGCAAGAAGAGGTAACGGGGAAACGTCAGGGGGGCGGCGTATGTTTATACATTAATAAACAGTACTGTACATCCGTCATGGTCAGAGAGCGCATCTGTTCACCCGATGTGGAGCTTCTGTCCGTATCGCTACGCCCCTTTTATCTGCCCCGCGAGTTCCCCCCACTTTTTATAACGACTGTGTACATTCACCCGAGAGTGAATGCTGACTCCGCTTCCAGCACCGTCTTTGATGTGGTACAGCGGTTGCAGTCGATTTCCCCAGAGGCTCCAAACTTTATTCTTGGGGATTTTAACCATGTTTCTTTAAAGAAGACACTTAAAACTTTTATCAGTATGTCTTCTGCCCAACCAGGCGAAAAAAGACATTGGACCTGTGCTACGGCTCCATAGAGAGGGCCTATAAATCATTTCCCCTTCCTCCTTTAGGATCCTCAGATCACAACTGTGTACATTTGCTGCCCACATATAAAACTGCTCTCAGAAGAGGCAAGGCGAAGACCAGAGACATAAACGTGTGGACAGAGGATTCAGTGCACTACCTCCAGGAATGCTTTAACTGTACGGACTGGGAGGTGTTCACACTGTCCTGCGGGGATGATTTGGACTCTTTGGTGGACGTCACATGCTCATACATGACTTTCTGCAGAGATATGATTGTTCCACGTAAATGTGTCAAAATATATCCCAACAACAAGCCATGGGTTACAAAATCAGTTAAATCCTGCTTACAAAGGAAAGCACTTGCCTTTAAACAGGGGGTTGTTTCTGAGCTACAGGTTGCCACAAAAGAGCTGAAGGCCAAAATTTTAAGAGCAGAACAGAATTATAAATCAGAGTTGGAAAGCAAGATGGCAACAAAGAAACTTGGTTCAGCCTGGGCCAGTATGAAAACTATTGCAGGCCTACAGAGCACAGTAATCGTGTGTTTTTAGATGGTTTTAATTCAGACACAGAGCTGGCTAATGCTCTTAATTGTTTTTATGGTCGTTTTGATTCCTTTGATTTTTGCACAGAAACCCAAGATTTGAAACAGAAACTCAGACAATCAGCACTTTAATATTGAGGTGCAGGATATTAAAAGGGCGTTCTGTGCTGTAAAAGTGAACAAAAGTCAGGGCCCTGATAATATATGTGGGCGACTGGTAAAGTCCTGTGCACATGAATTGAGTCCTGTATTTCACTACATTTTCAATAAGTCCTTACAGACACATGTGCCTAAGATCTGGAAAGATGCTGTGGTTGTCCCCGTTCCAAAATCCAGCTGTCCTAAAACGGTAAACGACTTTAGAAAAGTTGCTTTGACTTCAATTTTAATGAAAATTTTTGAAAAACTGGTCAGATTTGAGGTCCTAAAGCAGACTGAACATGCATTGGATCCTCTGCAGTTTGCCTATAAGCCTCACAGAGGAGTGGAGGACGCCACTGTCACTCTGTTTAACATGCTTTTTAAACATCTGGATTTTAATGGGACACACGCCAGACTTTTATTTGTGGACTTTTCTTCCGCCTTTAATACAATCCAACCTCATATTTTAGTTGAAAGGCTCCTGCAACAATTTGATTTAAGCAATAATCTGGTGGGTTGGATTCTGGATTTTTTAACCAACAGGACGCAGAGAGTAAGGGTCAATGGTACATTGTCTGACCAAAAGTGTTCTTCTACTGGCTCTCCTCAGGGGTGTGTGTTGTCACCACTACTCTTCATCCTGTACACAAACATGTGTCGGAGCAGACATGACAACAGACACATTATAAAGTATGCTGATGATTCAGTTGTTGTCAGTCTCCTCCAGGATGGTGAGAGTGGCCACGGCCCAGTAGTTGATGATTTTGTTCACTGGTGTGAGGATTCCTACCTGCAGCTGAATACGACAAAAACTAAAGATATGATTACTGACTTTAGGAGGAAAACGCCCAGGCACAAAGTCACTGTACTAAAAGGACAGACCACTGAATGTGTGCAATCCTACAAATATCTTGGGACGATTATTGATAGTAATTTAAACTTTGAAGAGAACTGTGAAAGGGTGTGCAAAAAGGGTCAGCAACATTTGCATTGTTTAAGGAAACTTGCACGCTTCCAAATTGACCGAACCATAATGATAATGTTTTATCGGGCGTTTATTGAATCTGTTTTTTCCTTTTCTTTAGTGTCATGGTTTGGTCAGATAAAACTGAAACAGAGGAAATCCTTGGATCAGGTATTTAGATGGTCCAGTCGTTTGCTTGGTGAGTCACAGCTGAGCCTGACATCCCTCTACACCAGACAGGTACAGAGGATGGCTACCGCCATTTTAAATTATGACTCCCACCCTTTGCACTGCCACTTTCAGCTTCTTCCCTCCAGACAGAGGTTTGCTGTCCCAAAAAGTAAAACCCAGCGCTACAAAAACAGCTTTGTTCCTGCTGCTGTCAAAGAGTTGAACAAGTTGTAGCAATATATTGCACATAATTTAGTTACCTATTTATTAATTTCATT
Source organism: Pholidichthys leucotaenia (assembly GCA_020510985.1). Taxonomy (NCBI): domain Eukaryota; kingdom Metazoa; phylum Chordata; class Actinopteri; order Cichliformes; family Pholidichthyidae; genus Pholidichthys; species Pholidichthys leucotaenia. Next base: position 15,969,672 of record CM035844.1, read on the forward strand.
TTATATTTACTTATTTTTGTAGGTTCTTTATTTGGGTTCTACATCTTTTATTGGATTTTAGACTTCTGAGTTTTTAACCTCTTTGACTAGTCTTTAACTTTTTAATATGACCCTTCTCTCTTATCTCTCTGTTTTTTCTCTCATCTCTTTGTCTTATGTCCTGATTGATGGAGCCTTGAGTATTTTTATCATGTTTATAGTCAGCTTCATGTGTGCCTGCATTTGTGTTTATGTTGAATGTAATTGTGGTTTGTAAATATGGATGTCACCTGACTGCAAAACAAATCTACCTACGGGTACAAATAAAGTAACGAACCTGAACCTTTAGTACCAGAAACTCAAGCTGATGGATGGGGTAATTTCTTTCAGAGGGACTTAGTTTTCGACTAGCAAATGCCACTGGATCATCTGCCATTTGAATATTCTTGGTTGAGGACAGCTCCAAGGCCATCATAGCTGGTATTGACATGCAAGACATATGGCTTGGTGGGATCAGCGAATGCTAAAACAGGAGCATGACTGAGGCAATGAATGATCTTACGGAAAACCATACCCCTATGGAAGAATAGTTCACTATGAACTACCTATAATAGCCACAGAACACCAGAAAAGACTGCAGTGATTTCAGGTTAGTGGGGGACTTCTTCTGAACGACAGCCCTAATGTTTTCTGGGTCTGTGGCGATGCCTTTCTCTGAAATAATGTGCCCCACATAGTTGACTTGTGGCTGGCAAAACTGTCACTTATCAATAGACATCTTTAGACCACACTCCTCTAGAAGGTGAAGAACTTTGAGGAGGTGTTCTTCATGTTCCTCAAGTGTGTGACCGAATACTGTAAGATCATCCAAGTAGACAAGATACAGCAACAAATTCCTATCTCCTACAGTTATGGAGATAGCAATTTCTGCTGGAATTTCCCCATTGTGGGACTAATAAAGGCTTATCTTATCTTATCATCCTTCCACAGCATGTGGGACAGCATGTGGTGTATGGGGCAGCTGTTGTGTCCATAACTTAGACAATAACAACAGCGCAGGAGTACTGTTAACGGAGCTTTATTAACAGAGCTCACTGACAAGACCGTACAGACTTTCGGCGCTGTCCTGCAGGCCAGGGCGTCTACTAGGCAAAAAGGGTGAACCCCTTCTGTCCGTAGCCTTTATACGCTGGGTGGCGTCACTACCGAAACTGGCAGTTCGCCACCTCCATCTATTCCCCAGCCAACCCTGCCACCATCTTACTACTACTAACTATTTTCATATGAAACATTCCTCCCCCCCTTCAAAAAAAAAAAAAAATGTAAACACACAGGTTGGCCCACCCAAATTTATCTCCCGACTCACACTCTAACAATAGAACGTATGTACAGAAATAAACAAACAACCTATCCATTCACACAACTAAGGCTGGGGACACTGGGTAGACTACCAGCGCCCCCTACATGGCCAGGCGGATTATTCTGCGGCCTTGTCCCTATCAGTCCATCAAAATAAAAGAAGCCGTGTTTCTAAACGAAAATTAATCCCAGAACAGTTACAATATATACATGAAAACAGTAAACGATGAACAATATAACCACAAACATATGTAAACCCCTATTGGTGGCCCCCACCCTAACACACTCAACCCACTTTTGGACACATTTCAGTCACAAAGGTGTTGGGCAGCTCACACATGAGCAACAATAATTTCCAATCCTTCATAATGAAAATTTGTCTTCATAAAGACGATTCGAACATTGACATATTCAAATCAAACAACTCAGTGTTTTCTTCTCCTTTATCAATATTCACATTAATCAACTAGTGACATTCAACATACTTTTCTTTTTTTTTGTATAAACAAATCACAATTCCCATAAAACAATCAATGTTTCTCAAAATTTATTCATTGACAATAGCCAATCACTAAAATATCACTTTACCTTTACTGCAAATAGTCGGGGCCTACCTCGATAAGGCTAACAACTATACACAAAATGACACAGGGATAGGCTTACAACATATGAACAAACGCACTTCCCAGTCATTTAACACACCCCGTGGAGCGCCCTCCCCTGGATTACCATCTCGTGGTTCCCTCCCAGAGCATCTCCTCTTCCTGGTCTCTGGGGATGAACTGCGCCGTCTTCTCTTCTCCACCACACGGCGCCATTCACTGGGGTGCCTCCACGTCTCTTCAGATGGGCCCAAATGTCCATCAGCCTGGGCAGCCGTCACCTGGAGCCTCCCCTGGTCTTTGTGCTGTCCGCGTATCCCTCTCAGCCAAGTCTCAACCCTTGAGCAAACTCCAACACCAATCCACAGGGGAGTCCTGGCCCGCTTTCTCGGGCCACTACAATGCAAGCGAGCCTCCTCCTCGGAACCAGTCTTCTCGCGGGTCCGGTTCGCAGTCCTCTTGGAGGGCTGTTGCTTGGAGCCACGAGTCACCCCAGTGGTCCCGTCGTACCGTCCAGCACCCACACCAAGGGTACCATGGACACTGGCATCGGGTCCGTCCCGGGGCGGCATCGCGCAGCGATGGATGTGCTTCTTCTCAGAAACGCCGGACCAATCAGGATCCCACACCTCCTTATCTTCCACACACGGAGCAGGTCAGTTCCACAACCCGCAGCCTGACCACTCCTCCCCGGTGTCGTTGGTGATGGAAAAACCCAATCCATAAAACATGTTGCATCCCATTATATTGACTCCGTAGGCGGTGACAATGACCTGAACGCTTGGCAGTGTTACGGATTTGTATTTCGCCTCCATTTCCAAAAATCCCAAGACAGCCAGCCTGTTCATACCGTAGCCAAAATAGGGTGCAGCCCGTTTATCAATGTGGTGGTGGGGAGACAGACTCCTCACTGTCGCCAGGTTCAAAACGGAGGTCACCGCTCTGGTATCCACCAAAAGCGGCACCTCAACGCCATCCAGCAACACCACACAACTGATCCGTCCATTCGTCTCCTGTGAGACCGTATGAATTATCGTTGGAGTCTTCGGAGAGGGACCCGCCTCACGCTGTCAATCCTTCCACTCAAAATTCTTGCAAGTCCTGGCAAAGTGATGTAACAAGCCACACCTCCCACAAGGCTTGTCTCTTGCCGGACATTCCCTGGACTTAGAGCAGTGTTTAGGGGACCCACAGCCATAACATCTGGGCGTACCTGGGGCGAACCTAATCCTGACCAGGGAGGCATAATTGTCATCCCCGCTGTCCTCTTACTCAGGGTTCAAATTCAGCGCCCTCAAGCAAGGCTCGTCCTGGGTCGGAGAAGTTCTCTCTCGGAGACCTCTTGCTATTGTCTCAGCTGCCTCAAATTGCTGTGCTAGCGCGATAGCAGTGGCCAACGTCAGCTCACCTGGGTGGGTCACAAGCCTTGACCGAGCAGCAGGACACCAGACATGTTTCACTAGCTGATCCCGGACCATTTCATCCTCCAGGTTTTCAAACTTGCATTCCCTCGCCAGCTCACGGAGGTCTGCAATGAACTTTCTAACAGACTCTCCTGTCCGCTGGTGGCACTGTCGAAACTAAATGCGTCGGACAGTGACATTTTCAGGAGCGCGAAAATGGCGCGCCATTAGCTCCACAACCTCATCAAAGCCATTGGCTTCTCCTAAGTTTTCCAAAATCCTCTGTCCCTCCATGCCCAAATTATGGACTAAAATTGCCTTTGCATGAAGCTTCTCTAGCTCACCGAGGTTCAGGGCCACCTGAATAGTTGGTAAATCCGGCGAAGCACTGAGACCATGCCACGGGTGGCTCGCCTGGTGTCTCCAAAAATGGCCAAAAATTGGAAACAGACCTCTCCATAACCGCTTTTACCTTGTCGCGAAATGTTGTGTCCATAACTTAGACAATAACGACAGAGCAGGAGTACCGTTAACAGAGCTTTATTAACAAAACTCACTGACAAGACTGTACAGATTTTCGGTGTTGTCCTGCAGGCCAAGGCGTCTACTAGGCAAAGAGGGCCCTTCCGCCTGCAGCCTTTATACTCTGGGTGGCGTCACTACCGGAACCGGCAGTTCGCCACCCCCATCTATTCCCCGGCCAACCCTGCTGCCATCTTACTACGACTAACTATTTTCATATGTAACAGCGGCGCCTATCTCCATTTCACTGACCCTAGACCACACAGCTACAGTCAGTAGTGAAAGCTACAGTGGTGGGTCAGTCCTCTGGTAGCTCTGTGCGTTAACTTTCCTTTCCCCATTCTATTATGCTGAGCACCAAGCTCGAAGGCAGAAAGTACCATTTTTATATGGTCTTTGGTATGACCTGGCTGGGATTTGAACCCACGACCTCCCGGTTGTGGGGCGGATGCTCTACCAACTAGGCCACCACTCCGGTCATCTCCTACAGCCTTTCCATTAATCGCTGGAATGTGGCTGGGGCTCTGGTAATGCCCTGTAGCATGCATTCAAACTGGTAGAACCTCAGTGGGCATATAAATGCCATCTTTTCTTTGTCTTCCTCTGCCATGGCAATTGGATAGTAGCCACTGCGGAACTCCATCACAAAATCAAGGGCTTCCGGCTTCCAGGGTGTACTGATCAGGTATGGTTTTAAGATTAAGTGTGTGATAATCGATGCACATTCTTATCTTACCAGACTTCTTTCTGGCTGTCATGATGGGTGAAGGGTAAGGGCTGCATGATTCTTTAATGATTCCTGCTGCACGGAGCTCCTGCTGATGTCGGTGGACATCATCAATATTGGCCAGAGCCAAATGCCGAACTCTCTCTCTAAAAGGTTTAGAATCTTGAAGTTTGACACTATGCTCCACTCCTTTAGCCAGACTAACTGAATTTACTTGTCTTGTTTTGACCACAGTGACTGGGTAATTAGTTAAGACTCTACACCAGTGACGTGTGGTCAGGGGAGGCAGGTGAGGCAGAGCCTGACCTGTTATCATGAAAAAATAAAAAAAAATAAAGAATTATAAATATATTATTATTTGTCCACTAATTTGTCTTGTAGGTCTAAATGTAATTTCTGAATGATTCCAATCATTTCAACAATATTTATATATTTAAATCTGACTTTGAAAGAGTCAGTGCCTCACCACCCACAGCCTCACCGCACATCATTGCTTTACACTAAACTTTCGACACATACTAAAACTAGAAAAGCACTCGGAGAGCGCAGACCTCCGCCAAGCGCCACAGTTTCCCCCATACAGTCTTCAGATTCCTTGACCATGAAAACATATGACAAGCAGTGGTTCAGTAGTTATTCACGAAAATGGCATTTTCCGTAATGGCGGCCACAGTTCCCCCATACAGTGTTTGTGTGTACGTTTTCATATTCCTTGACCATGAAAACATATGACAAGCAACTGGATTCACAATGATAGGATTAGTGGTTCAGTAGTTATTGACGAAAATGGCATTTTCCGTAATGGCGGTTTAGCGCCACAGTTCCCCCCATACAGTGTTTGTGTGTACGTTTTCAGATTCCTTGACCATGAAAACATATGACCAGCAATTGGATTGACAATGATAGGATTAGTAGTTCAGTAGTTATTCAAGAAAATGGCATTTTCCGTAATGGCGGCCACAGTTCCCCCCATACAGTGTTTGTGTGTACGTTTTCATATTCCTTGACCATGAAAACATATGACAAGCAATTGGATTCACAATGATAGGATTAGTGGTTCAGTAGTTATTGACGACAATGGCATTTTCCGTAATGGCGGTTTAGCGCCACAGTTCCCCCCATACAGTGTTTGTGTGTACGTTTTCAGATTCCTTGACCATGAAAACATATGACAAGCAATTGGATTGACAATGATAGGATTAGTGGTTCAGTAGTTATTCACAAAAATGGCATTTTCCGTAATGGCGGCCACAGTTCCCCCCCATACAGTGTTTGTGTGTACGTTTTCAGATTCCTTGACCATGAAAACATATGACAAGCAATTGGATTCACAATGATAGGATTAGTGGCTCAGTAGTTATTGACGAAAATGGCATTTTCCGTAATGGCGGTTTAGCGCCACAGTTCCCCCCATACAGTGTTTGTGTGTACGTTTTCAGATTCCTTGACCGTGAAAACATATGACTAGCAATTGGATTCACAACAATTGGATTGACAATGATAGGATTAGTGGTTTAGTAGTTATTCACGAAAATGGCATTTTGCATAATGGCGGTTTTCTTGTGGACGGTGATCCGGATCACCACCAAAATCTAATCATCTGTAGGATTCCCAATTTCTGAGAATCTGTGAAAATTTCATGAAAATCCGTCCATAACTTTTTGAGTTATCTTGCTAACAAACAGACAAACCAACGCCGATGATCACATAACCTCCCCCTTTGGCGGAGGTAACCAGGATCCTTCACACAGGAGTCATTATCCATTTTCATACTCGTGAATGTTCTTTCCTTTCTAGCCGAATTTAAAAAGAAATTCCACCTGTAACATTGTAGCTATTGCTTCATCCTATTTCTCACTCATCTACCACTTGTCCTTTAGCTCAGCGTCTTGCTGTCTATGAAAGGACTAAAGAATGCTGCATCAAATACTAAGGAGGCGTACACCTCATCCCCCCCCCCCCCACTCGGGAGATTGGATCACAACTTGGTTCATCTCCTGCCGGTGTACAAACCCCTAGTACACAGACAGCCTCTGGTCATGTGCACGGTGAAGTTATGGTCTGAGGATGCAATGGACGTGCTAAAGGACTGTTTTGAAATCACTGCCTGGGAGCAGCTCTGCGATCCACATGGTGAGGACATCGATGGCCTCACTCACACCATCACGGACTACATCAGCTTCTGTGTGGACAACACCGCACCCACCAAGACCATACGGTGTTGCTCGAACAACAAACTCTGGATCAACCCTGAGATAAAAACACTTCTGAGAGAGAAGAGGATCTTCAGGTCGGGGAACAGGGAGATGCTGAAGTCTGTACAGAGGGAGCTGAGGAGGAAGATCAGAGAAGGCAAGGACAGCTTCAGGAAGAAGATGGAGGACAAGCTGCAACAGAGCGACATCGGCGGGGTCTGGAGAAACCTTAAAACCATCTCTGGGCTCCAGAATACCTCCCCCCAGGCCACGGGGGGCAGGGAGTGGGCGAACAATCTGAACCCGTTTTTTAATAGGTTTGACCAATTGCCCTCCCCCCCCGACTGCACAACAACCACTGCTGCCTCTAAAGTCATCGAGACCTGCTGTCCACAACCCACTCCACCAACACCCCCCCCCCCCCCCCACACTCCTAGCACACAGCCCCCCAACCTGACCCTCACTAAGACCCAGGTGAGGACGGAGCTGAGGAAGATCAAGGCGAGGAAGGCGTCGGGACCGGACTGCATCAGCGCAAAGCTCCTCAAGTCCTGTGCAGACCAGCTGTGTGGGATTGTGGAGTACATCTTCAACCTGAGCCTGAAGCTGGGGAGGGTACCACAGTTGTGGAAAACATCTTGTGTGGTACCTTTACCAAAGACTTCCCACCTCAAAGATCTGAACAGCTACAGACCAGTGGCCCTGATGTCTCACATGATGAAGACCCTGGAGAGACTGCTCCTTGCTCACGTCCGCCCCCTGGTGGGACCAGCGATGGATCCACTCCGGTTCGCCTACCAACATGGCATTGGGGTGGAGGATGCAGTGATCTTCCTCCTTCACCGTTCTCTGTCCCACCTGGAGAAACCCGGGAATGCGGTGAGGATCATGTTCTTTGACTTCTCCAGTGCTTTCAACACCATCCAACCGATGATCCTGAAGGACAAGCTGCTGTGCGCAGGGGTGGACCAGCACCTGTCATCATGGATCCTGGACTACCTCACTAACCGGCCACAGTTTGTGAGAACCCAAGATTGTGTGTCTGACATGATCATCGGTAGCACGGGGGCCCCCCAGGGAACGGTTTTGGCTCCCTTCCTGTTCACCCTTTATACTGCGGACTTCTCACACAACACAACACACTGCCATCTACAGAAGTTCTCTGACGACTCTGCGATCGTCGGCCTCATCTCCAACGGAGATGAAGCTGAGTACAGAGGACTTATCCAGGACTTTGTGGACTGGTGCCATCGGAACTGCCTCCAGATCAACGCAAGGATAACTAAGGAGCTGGTGGTGGACTGCCGCAGGCAAGGACAACCCCTCACAGCACCAGTAAACATCCAGGGAACAGACATTGAGATGGTGACATCCTAAAAGTACCTGGGTGTTCATCTGAACAATAAACTAGACTGGTCACACAATACCAACGCACTCTACAAGAAGGGACAGCGCAGGCTGTTCCTACTGAGGAGACTCAGGTCTTTTGGTGTACAAGGGGCGCTGCTGAAGACATTCTACACACGGTGGTGGCATCAGCCATCACTTTTGGAGTGGTCTGCTGGGGCAACGGCATTACAGCAGCCGACAGGAAGAGACTGAACAAACTGATCAAGAAAGCTAGCTCTGTCCTGGGGAAACGCCTTGACCCAGTGGAGGAGATAGGAGAGAGAAGGATGGTGGCTAAACTGTCATCTCTGCTGGAGTCCGAGTCCCACCCTATGCAGGACATACTGAACGCACTGAGGAGCTCATTTAGCAGTAGATTGCATCATCCTAGGTGTGCAACCAAGAGGTTTCGCAGGTCCTTCCTACCTACGGCTGTCAGACTGTACAACCTAAGCAGGGCTGCTCGCAGAGATAGCAAAAAAGCGTGACGACCTAGTAGTATTGAATGCAAAAGACGCAACAGACTTACACAAATGGTCCCCTCCAGTATACAACTAGGACAATATCAGTCGCTACGGAGGGTGACAATATGTATGGGTACATATTCATACTATGTAGGATAACTAAGTAGACGGTTATGCTGTTTATTCCATCTTGCTACAATGCTTTGCACTTTGTATATATATTTATATATTTGTGTACGTACTGTATGTATATCCACTGCTCTGTTTATATTTTTCATATGTTCTTAATTATTGCTCTGAGTGTTGCTATCCCTGTGCTGTTACAATCCTGGAATTTCCCCATTGTGGGACTAATAAAGGCTTATCTTAACTTATCTTATCTTATGTTATCTTACCTTATTTCAACTCAAAGGAGAGCTCAGGAGTCAGGTTTTACTACTGTATCCTCCACTGAGTTGTTTTTCCGGTGGCTGGCTGCACATCACATTTGTGTTAGTGCTCCCTTACAAAGAATACACCTGCAGCTCTATCAGACTAATGCATACTTTTCTGAGAGCCAAATATAAATTAGAGATTTTTTGTTTCTGCTTGTTTATACTGGATTATCTTAGGTGCATAAATAGACTAATTTCAGAAAGGGAAAAAATAAACAATATGTTGCAGGAGAAGAAACTAGAACTGAAAGAAAAGATAGATGTTTGCTCCTTTGACAGCAAGTCTTGCGTGAAATGTGGTATGCTGACTTATTATCATACAGCGCATGTTTACTTCAAGGCCACCATTTGCCTGGTGACAAAATTAATGGCAGGCAGCGTGTATACAGAGGAGCATTTTACAGTGATGGATTTGGGGATGAATGGGCCATTTGGACAATATACTGAGTCTCATTTTTACTCCCTCGCAGGTCACGGATTGCTTTCCCCCCTTGTTTGATCTAAAAATCATTGTACATTCCTGCTATGTTTATAGTTACATATAGCATTTTAACTACTGCATCTGTTGAATAAGAGAATATGGTGAGGATGCGCATACAATGGTATGGTAAAAAATACAAGTATTGAATGTGTAATGCATTTTTTTCACTACATATATTTCCGAATAGCAGCAATACCCAGTGAATACAGCATACAGTGTTTAATCGTGATGATACTACAACAGCAATATGAAGGACCTGCTGACAAACCTCCACTCCTCCCAGAGCTCAGCGGGGCTGCAATGAATATATAGCTTATATTGACCTAACGTGCACCTCTCCAGAAATATAACTGCACGTTGTGGCAACCTTTTTAAATAGAATGGTCTTCTATATAATTGGTCCCTTTCCCAGACAGCACCCTACGTGCAACAATCTCAGCCTTGCATAATGTCATGTGTAATATTTTTAAAGGCTGGAGTTTTGCAGCGCGACTTAAAAAGCTGATCTTTCCAAGTGTTGTTAATGCATTGTTTTTTTGTGTAGCATTCAAGGAGGGTTATTGCTCCAGTACTTCTATGTTCTCAAGGGAATATGAAGCATTAAATGTGTATTAATTTTTTTATATTAGTTTTTTATTGCACAAAAGGCAGCACAAGGTGATAATAGCATGTAGGCTTTAAACATATACAGTAACTGACATTTATTTACCTCATTTACTTAATGCATCACTATTCTTCAGTCATGATATATTTTACTCATGTACTGTATGTTCTTTCATTTTTACTACTCTTTCACTTTAGTGAAATTAATTTATTTTCTCAATTTTTCTACTTTCTTGTAAATTTGCTGCTTTTGTCTCAAAAATGGACTTTTTTCACTTAAATTTGTGTCTCAGAAATTTTTCACAAATTTGACTTTTTCTTGTAAATTTGCACGTTTTATTATAAAAACATAGAAACTTCTCATAAACTTGTATTTTTTTTCTCAAATTAGCTTTTTTTGTAAACTTTCTCAACTTTTGTCCTCAAAAATTTGCTACTTTTTCTTGTAAACCTGCAGTGCTCATATGGATGCTGGTTAAATTTTTGTTCCTTGTTTTTTTCTGCTGATCTGGACAATGATCCATTTTTATTTTTTTATGTTTTTGTTGGAATGTAAGTTTTTTGGGGGGTCCATTTTAAAGGTTTTGGTGGATAGATGGATGGATCTTCATAAAAAAGACATCTTCCTGGATGTTTGTAAAAACATTTTAAACCCATAATCATGCATTATTTTTTTTTCCACAATATTTTTTATTGAACCTTTTTTACAAACATGGCACAAACAGTCAGACACTAACACTAAAGTAATTTAAAAATTAAAAAGAACACTAACAACAACAACAAAATGTAATAAAAAACAACAACAACCATTAACAAACACAAGTCAACAACAATGCTCCTCTGTTTAGTTTAGGTAATCTATTACATAAGAATACATAAAATACATTCACCAGCTTGGAATTTGCAAGGTCCACACATATCATTCACCTTCTTCTTCAGACATTATGTTTAAATTCTTTACATAATCAATGAAAGGTCTCCATATATTCTCACACATTTTCCTTTGATTTCAGTATATATGTTATTCTTTCTAGTGGGAGGTTTGTTAACATCAGTCTTAACCACTGAGTCACATCTGGTCTATGAGTCTTTTTCCACAGTAATGCAATACATTTTTTGGCATTAAGCAAACTGAGGTCTATGAATGCTCTTTCACTCTTATTAAAGTTATGCTTTTCTGGGTACAGACCCAACAAAAACAGTTTAGGGTTCAATGTGATTTGTTTTGAAATTATTTTTTCAATTGTTACCCTCACCTCTTCCCAAAACATTCTGATTTTTCTACATTCCCATAAACAGTGAAATAGGATTCCTTTACTTTCCATACATTTTGTGCATGTATCTGGTATGTTTTTGTTATATCTATTTAATTCCACTGGTGTAACATACATCCACATTAACCATTTAAAATGTATCAATTTAAGACGTACATTTATTGATTTGGTTTGAGCTCCTGCACAAGCCATTTCCCATTGTTACTCTGAAATTTCAATTTGCAGGTCTTCTTTCCAGTAATTCAGTCTTTTCTGTGAGTTTTCACATGAGAATAGTGTCAATGAGTTATAAAACTCTGAAATAATACCCTTTCTCTTACTATCGTTCGTCAAAATTTTTTCCAAAGATGAATAAGTAGGTCGGGTGAGAGCATTATTTTGATTTGATCGAATAAAATTTCTAAGCTGAAAATATTAAAAAAAAATGTGTTCTATTAAGATTGAATTTAATCCTCAGTTCTTCAAAAGACATTATGTTATCTGAGTGTGACAAATATAAGTCTTGAATCTTTTGAACCCCTTTTAAATTCCCTATTTTAAATACAGTATCCACTCTCCCTGGTGTAAAATATTGATTACCCCATATTGGGCTAAATTGTGACAGTAAGTGTGGTTCTTTTAAATATTTTTTGGTTTCACACCATATTTTGATCATGTGCTTTACAATTGGATTTTTAACTTGTTTCTGTAATTTTTTAGCCAAGTCTGAGTATATGAATAAGGGAAGAGGTAAAGGTAAATTGTATGATTCCATTTCAGTCCAGTGAGGGAGATCATTTGATGAAAAATAATATGTCATAGACCTCAGTTGTGCTGACCAGTAATACAACATAAAGTTTGGACATTTCAGACCTCCACGATCAAATGGTAAATATAGTAAGGACAAACATAATCTAGCCTTCCTATTGTTCCATATAAATTCCACTAACTTTTTTTAATTCTTCAGAATAGATCTGAAGGTGGTGGTAAAGGAATGTTTTGAAATAAATAAAGTATTTTTGGTAAGATATTACTTTTAAGTATATTAATTCTCCCGATCATAGACATTGGTAGTGACATCCATCTCTGAAGCAACTCATTAATATCTGTCATTAAGGCTTCATAGTTGGCATTGGCGACTGATTCTAGCTTAGGCAAAATTTGAATTCCTAAATATTTAAACTGATTTACAACATTGAATTGGTTTACCTCAGGAGCTGGGTGATTTCTCTGGGTCTCATTTAACATTAATATTGAAGATTTTGTTTTGTTTATTTTATATCCTGATATATCCCCAAAGTTCTTTATGAAATTTAACAAGGTCGGAATTTATTTTTTAAAATTCGACATAAACAAAATTATGTCATCGGCATACAGGGAGATTTTATGTTCTGTTGGTCCTACTTTAATTCCATATGTTTGTGGATGTAAACGTACTGCCTTCGCTAAAGGTTCAATTGCCATAGTAAACAGTAAGGGTGAAAGTTGACAGCCTTGTCGACATCCTCTATTGATTTTTATTGATTTTGAGATATTGCTGTTTGTTAGGATTTCTGCTGTAGCATTATTGTATATTATCTGAACCCATTTTATGAAATTATTTCCAAGTCCAAACCTTTGTAGGACTTCAAAAAGATAGGGCCATTCGACTCTATCAAAGGCCTTTTCGGCGTCCAATGATAGGAGAGCTGTATCCGGTGCTTCTTTATTGGAATAAATAATATTAAATAGTCTTCTTGCATTATGGAAGCCTTGTCTTCCCATTATAAAGCCATTCTGATCTCGGTTAATAATATTTGGTAATATTTCTTGTAGTCGTTTTGCTAAAATTTTACAGATTATTTTAAGATCAGCATTTAATAGGCTTATTAGTCTCATGTTTTCACATTTATTAGGGGGTTTACCTGGTTTTGGCAATAGTATAATTTAGGCATTATTCATGTATGTTGGTAAATTACCATTTTGAAATGCTTCTAAAACCATTTCCAAAAGTGATTTTATTAATTTATTCTTAAATTTTTTATAGAGGTCAACTGGAAGACCATCTGGTCCTGCTCTTTTTCCTGATTTCATATTATCAATGGCTAGCCCAACTTCTTCTTGACTAATTTTAGACTCCAGTATCTCCCTGTTTTCATTTGGAATACATCCACCCAAAAACCCATTTAGTTTTGTTAAGTCAGTTTCATTTTTTGTGTCATATAGTTTTTCATAATAATCTCTAAAGGCACTATTAATTTCTAAAGGATCTAGAACTACCTGTCCATTACTTATAATACTGGTAATTGGTGTTTTAAATTCTAATTGTTTAATCTGCCATGCCAATAATTTTCCTGATTTTTCACCTTGTTCATAAAAAGTTTGCTTCAATCTTAGAAGACTCAAGGCAGCTCTATTCGCTGATTTTTTTAATCATATTCAGCTCTCAGAATAAGTAATTTGTTCTGTAACTGTGGGTCACTTCCTGCATACACCTTTTCTTGAAGAATTTTTATTTTACGTTCCAATTGGACTCTCTCCTCTCGGGTCTTCTTAGATTTTGAACCTGTATAACTAATAATATGCCCCCTAATAAAAGCTTTGAAAGCCTCCCACCTTATACATGCCGTTGTTTGTGTTTGTGTAGTATTAATATCAAAGAACTCATCTATCTGTTTTTCTATGTACTTAACAAATTCCTCATCCTGAAGCCATTTATGCTGAAAATGCCACCTATCTGGGCTCTTTGTCAATTTCTCATCTACATATACTAAACAGCAGGGTGCATGATCAGAGATCACAATATTATCATCGAAACAGTTTTGAATCTTGGACCTTAATTCTGTAGAGATCAAAAAGTAGTCAATACGTGAGAATGTCTTATAGGTATTAGAATAACAAGAATAGGCTTTGACTTGTGGTTTCATTTCTCTCCATATATCTAGCAATCTCAATTCTTTCATAAAATGATTAATGGTCATCCTACATCCATTGTGTGTACAGTCCAGTCCTGTTGATCTATCTATACTGGGATTCAATGTACAATTAAAATCCCCCTCTATTATATGTTGCCATGTAAGTGATGATAAAGTAAGGAATAAATTAACAAAGAAGTTTTGATCATCAATATTGGGGCCTTATAAGTTCACCAGATTTATATTTTCTAATAACAAAGATCCTTGGATGATTAGATATCTTCCAAATTTGTCTCCAATTACATTTTTCACTTGAAATGGGTCTGTTTTGTGTATGAGAGTCATTAACTCCCCTAGCTCTGGATGAAAATGATGAGGTGAACACGTTACCTTGCCATCTTCTCCTCATTCTTTTTACATCCTCCTCTATTAGATGAGTTTCTTGTAAAAATACAATTTTTGAATCTGTCTTTTATTTTATTCATAACTTGTTTAAGTTTTTTTAGATTTTGTAGACCTTTGCAATTCCATGAAGTTAAATTAAGATTAACGCTTTGATCTATGATCAATAAGGAGTTTGAGATTACCTTGCAATATAAACATACTTTTACAGAGAAGCAAAAACATGGATGATAGAACATTCATCCTACAAACTAAACAAAAACAGATTCCCTTTCCCCACAGTCGTGGTGATCCCCCAAAATCAAAAAATTCCGTCTCCCGTTATAGCTAGTGACTGTTCCACACCTGCGAGGATCAGTCAAACCACTCTCTCTTTCTCCTCTCAATCACCCTGACTCTACTACTATTCTTATGACATGACATTAACTCTCTTCTGTAGTTTTTTTCAACATAACTTCAGTTTTATAGCAACATTGCACATCATAGCTTTTTTTTTTAAAATACAGTCTGTATTTTGTAGACTTATTATAAGTTTCAGATCAATCAGATGTCTGTACATATGCTTAAAAGTTCTACCTTTGTCATGTTCATGCTTAGCTCCCACCAGTTTTCTTTTGGATCTGCTTGATGAGCTCCTGTGCCTCTTGAGGGGTCTTGAAGGTGTGGGTTCTCCCCTTTTATGTAACCAGCAGTCTTGCCGGATGAATAACTCTGTGACGAATCCCTAGGTTGCGCAGCTCTTTGCGGGCCGGGTCGAACTGCCTCCTTAATTGTTGAATTCCTGTGGCGAAGTCTGGGTAGAACCGCACCTGTTGATCCTGGTATTTAATTTCCCCTTTAGCTCGCGCAGGATTGGTGACTGTCATCTTTTTTCTGTAGTTGAGGAACTTCATAATCAGCGTCCTCGGTGGTGTCTTATTATCTCTCGATGGGCCGATTTGGTGTGCGCTCTCTAAAACGACCAATGACTGCAGATCCGCGTTGTTCAGCGCCTCTGGAATCCACTTTTCCAAAAAGGAACATGAATCCCGTCCCTCCACTCCCTCCGGGAGGCCCACCAGCCTCAAATTATTCCGTTGCGAGCGGGATTCCAAGTCTAGGACGTTATCTTCCAGATGTTTACATTTTAATTCCAGTGTTTGAAATTTAGTTTGCAGGCTGGTGATGTCATCCTCAGCGCTTGAAATTCGGAGCTCCGCCTGCGATACTCGCTCCATACAGCCATTTATTTCTTTTCTCATACCTTCTATCGCTGCTATAATCCCATCAAATTTAGACGAAAACTCTGTTCTCATGGAGTTGATGGCAGCGAGCACTACACTTGTCCCCTCCCCAGCAGTTTCTGCTCCGCCGCTGGCTCCATCCTCCGCCATTGCCTCTGGAGTCTTCCCTGCCTCGCCTCGAGCGTGGAAGTCCGTTAGCTTGGGTTGTTTTGTCGAGTTGCCTTTTCCTCCACCTAATTTTCCAACCTTGGTCTTTACCATATCCACGCCAAGAAGTTGGGATGGCTTTTTGTTCCAATTGAGAGAGTTTTAGTAAAATTTTTAGTTTTACGAGCAGAGCAGTGTGAAACATGTCTTCCTACGTGGCCACCATAACCGGAAGTCATCATGCATTATTTTTAATAGAAGACAATTGTGTCCTTCACATTTCCCACACTTCCAGAGTGGGATAAACAATGAATTCAAAAGAATACTGAGAGAGTTAGCAGACACAGAACATTTGTAACCCGATAATTACATTGTTGTTTGCAGCGGCAGTGGGTGTACATACTGTTTTGTCCACTTGTCTTTTTTTCTCCTGTTGCAGTGATCGCATGAAAACTTATTTTCCGCTCTTGTCTGTTGCTATTTAATAAACAGAGACACGAGTTGAATACAGATCATTGGACACAGCAGGTACCTGTTTTGGCAAGGCAAGAATGCATTCATGGCAGCGCACGGATGAGAGGATTAAGGGTGTTTTCACACCTAAATTCGTTTACTTTGGTCCAAATCAGTTAAAAAGTTTGTTACTTTGTATCATTTTCTCCCCTTTCACACAGACAAAAACTCAAGTGGACCAAATTCCCTCACATTAAATCCCACAAGACTTATGTCAGAATGTTCTCTGTTCTTATTGGTCAGATTTTTTTGCCACGAGAACAGGAAAGGTAAATACAGGAAGTAGGATGACTACTGTGCATTTATGCATTTCTGGGAAGAAGATAATATAAATCGTAGCATAATCTACAGGGGTTTTCATCACCCTGGTTATCATTTATTACATTATGTGCATATACCACTTTATGCAAATCGTACAGTTTGAAAATGAAGTGTGGCTACGGATGGAAAATAACATGTTAATGTTCATTAATCCTCCAGAACCATGACATGCTCAGCCACAGATACTTCTGAAGATCCATCAGGTATGTACAGTGGCATAAAATGTTTTACCATTTGCTGCTGGTCCTGTTTTAGTGCGGTCCCTTTCTCATCTGCAGGACCGCACCAGAGTTCGCCATTTGATTCGAATTGAGACCACCTCTCTCAGGAGGTCTCAGTATGATTGGTTTGGTGCGCACCTGAATGCAATTACTGTGTTCTCACCAGACAAAACGATCCACACTAACGGAGAAAACGAACTTGAGTTCGATTGAAACAAACTAAAGCCTGCAGGTGTGAAAGCACCCTTAATGTAGGTCAGTCTCCCAGCTTCCAGCTCTGGAAGCACTCAATTCCATCACCGGTGTACACCTCAACGGGGGTTATTTGAGTGGATTAAAGGAAATAAATGTGAATATAGTTAAATGTAAATATAGTTTTGTGTCCCAGCACCCAGCGGTAACCTATACCTCCGTCTCCCTGTCAGTTTCCAGTGGCTGTATTGTGAAGAGAGACCTGTGGATCTTAAACTTTGCAGACCGTGTCGGATGCACTTGATTGCTCCCCCGGCGTACGTCTCCACTTGTAAAGATCACTTAAAAAAAGGTCACCTTTGACCTCTTGTATGGTCAGGTGGTCAGTGAAACCATGGCAGGTGCACTCTTCAGGTACTGTGGCATCACCATGCAAGAGATGAGAGCCCACGGTCAAGTCACTCCTGAGTTAGCAGGGGGACAGTTTCTGCCACATACATACATTCCCACACCGCACAATCCCTTTTATTTATACACACATACACGGGGGGAGGGGGAGCTGAAAAGTTCATGGGCTGACTATGATGCAGTGGTTTATTTTTCAACATTCTTCCATCACTTCTTCCATCGGTGTTGCAGCACTTGGATCCCTGCGGTTGAAAAATAAACCACATTTGGTCAAATTTGACCACTGTATCATTGTCAGCCTATGAAGTTTTCAGCTCCCCCTCCCCCCGTAGATGTCATCATATTTGGGGAAAATGGAGAGAAAGGTGCACAGACTCATGGTGGAATTTTGAAGCCATACCTTGTTGGATATGTCTAATAAATCAAAATCTTAAACAAGTATTGTGGCTATTATTTCTGTAAATAAATTACTCATTTGATAAAGGCAGTGATGTCCCAGTGGTTAGGGATGTGGACTGGTGACTGGAGGGTTGCTGGTTCAATCCCTGGACCAGCAGGATCAGGTCTGGGTGGGACAAATAACAGAGCAGTGTTTGCCCCACCCTCTTTCACCCCGCTGTGGTGCTCTTGAGCAAGGCCCTTAACCCCAACTGCTCCAGTGGAGCTGCTCAGTGGCCACAGGTCAGTCTGTGGTTGGATTGGGCAGCTTCCTGGTGTGAATGTGAACAGGGCGTCCTTGAAAAAGAGAGGCTGCCTTTCAATGTACCTTCCCTGTTTAAATAAAGGTTTAAAATATACTGTTTATAAGCTGTGTAAAAACTTGCCCCATTATTACCATTTAGTTTTGACACCACCAGGAAGGAACCCTGTGCCACCTAGCGTGAAAATAGACACGTGCCCATGTGACTTAGGAAGTCTAGTCTCACGAACAAACCATGTGTTCAAGATCACTGTGGTCTGACTGCTATGAAGACGACAGCAGCCTTTCAAAAAATTACTCAGAGGGCTCCTAAATCTTTTATGTCCTCTCTCATGCACAGAGATCCATAGGCATGACTCGTGTGTCGGGGGAGAGTGTGGAGTGGATTGCTCATGACATGCACGGAGTCTAAAATTAGAAAAGCCAGGAAATGTGTAACAACCTGCCCCGGCTTACCGTACTGTTTGTAAACAGGAAACCCTTCTATAAGAAGTGTTTCTGGGGTGGTCACAGCAGCCGTCCTGATATAAGTCTGCAGGTAAACACAGGTGTTTACTCATCAGACTAATTAAGGTGTTGAGCTGTGTCCTCGTTAATGTGATTAATAACACCTGTGTTTACACAGCACCAAAACCACAGTTGTGTAACGAGTTTGTGGGCAGAAACTGGACTGGTGTGATGCAGCGCTGTCTGTTAACATTCTGCCGATGTGAGCCGTTCTGTCGATATAAGCTACTGTAGCTTAAATCAACAGTTACACCTGTCACACTGTGATACCCTATAGAGTAATGCTGCCTTAATTCACTGACAGCATTTTTCTACACATATCTACCACATGTCAACAGTGATGCTACTGTTGTTTGTCGAAAACCACATGATGTTGCATGTAAAACTGCCAAAAAAGACTTTATCATGATTGTAAGACCTGTGCATGCGTACTACCGCTAGCTTGATGGATATCGTCTAAAACAGCAGAACACCTGTAATAAGCCTAGCTGAGCTAGATAAAACTCACTTCATACATTCTTATGCTCATGTTCCTCCTTCTTCTTCTTCTAGCTGCTCCCTTCAGGGGTCTCCACAGTGGATCATCTGCCTCCATCTCACCCTGTCCCTTCATCTTCCTCCGTAATACCGACCCTCTCCATGTCCTCCTTCACTACATCCATCACTCTTCTCTGTGGTCTTCCTCTTTTCCTCCTACCTGGCAGCTCCATCTTCAACATCCTTTGTCCAGTATCTCCACTATCCCTCCTCTGCACATGTCCAAACCATCTCAGCCTTGCCTCTCTTACGTTGTCTCCAAACTGCTCAACCTGAGCTGTCCCTCTGATATAGTCATTTCTAATCTTGTCACTCATAGTCGCTCCCAATGAGAATCTTAGCATCTTCAACTCTGCCACCTCCAGCTCCACCTCTTGTCTTGTTGTCAGCGCCACCATCTCCAAACCATACATCATAGCAGGTCTCACTACAGTCTTGTAAATCTTCCCTTTCACTCTTATGCCCATGCTCCAAGTGTCATTATTCCAGTCAGTTCTGCATAAAGTGTCTTTTGGTACTATTTCTTTTTTTGAAACTTTTATTTATGAACATTTTTCATTTATAAAACACAAACATATGAGGTCACGGGACGGTTACTGTGATACAAATCAGATACGATAAGAATATACATTTCAGAATCCACATATTAATAAGTACTGTCACAGCCTGTAAAGTCCAGCCATTTTTTCCAACGTCTTTTTCCTAGCTCCTCTTGGAGTCGCAGGGCATACTGTAGGTCATGCGTTCCATAAGCCTTATATTTTCTATTATGGAGGTGAAAAGGTTCAGTGTGGGAGGCTGTTTTTGTAACCAGCACTTTGGTATGGCCTTTTTAGCTGATGCCAGAAAGATTTTCAGGAGATAAGTATCATCTGCAGTCAACTTGTCTGGAAAGCATCCAAGAAATAACAAAATAAAAGAGCAGCTGATATTAAAGTCCAATGTCTTAGAAATGACATTTGCTACGTCTATCCAGAAAGGCTGAATGAGTGGGCAAGACCAAAATATGTGCCCATGGTCTGCTGTTGTTTCCCCACATTCTCTCCAGCAGTGTGCAGGAACTGTGCTGGACTTGGATTTCTGATTGGGTGTTATGAAAAAACAAATAAGAGTCTTCCAGCAAAAGTCCCTCCAGGTGCCGGAGGTGGTAGATGAGGATTGCACCTCCCAAACCCTTGACCACATGTCATCAGTTATTACAATGTTCATTTCCTTTTCCCATTTTTGCTTTATATATGTTGTTGAGTCTGTTTTAAGTGTCATTAAACTGCAGTATAGCTTACTAATGAGGCTTTTAAGACTTTTTGACTTATATGCATTAATAAAAATATTGAGAAATAGTGAAGGTTCTTTAATATTGTTGCTTTGTATCCTTTTGGTAATAAAATCATAAAGCTGCAAGTATCTGAAAAAATCTTGTTTCTCCAAGTTGTATCTCCTGCATAAAGTATCGAATGACATTAAATTTGATTTCTCATACATTCTACACACAGCAGTAAGACCACTGAATGCCCACTGTCTGAATCTAGAATCATGTGAGGTGGGTAGGAAGTCAGGATCATATGCTGGCCATCTGAGGGGTTTAACTTCTTCCTGGAGTTTTAGTTTTCTTATCTATAATTTCCAGATTTTAAATGTCAGGTTAACCCACTGACTAGTTGTTGAAATAGTTTCGCTTTCAAGGGTACCTAGTTTAGACTGGATTGGAACATCAGATAAAGACATCTCAATTGTTTTCCATTTTGCATAATAAGATGGGTCACACAAACAAACCAGCGGCCTCAGTTGGGCTGATATGTAGTAATCTCGTAGAGAGGGCAGAGCCAGCCCCCCTCTCTCCTTCGGCAACTGTAAAGTAGAATACTTAACTCTTGGTCTCTTTTTAAGCCAAATGAACCTTGAAATATGTTTATTCCATTCTCTGAACTGTTTGTCAGGAATTGGTACTGGCAGAGATAAGAAGAGATATAACAATTTAGGAAGGATGTTCGTCTTGATTGCCTGTATTCTGTTGCCAAAGTCAAGGGGGCGCAAGCTCCAGCTGTCAAAGTTACTAATTATTTCTTTGTTTAGTCGGCTGTAATTCTTACCATACAATTGTGACAAATCTTTGGGTAGATACACTCCTAAGTATTTATATGGTCAGAGTACCAATTAAAATTATATTTAGATGTTAATTCCTGTCCAGGATGAAAACTGAAAGTCATAACCTGAGTTTTATGGATATTAAGAGCATACCCAGAAAATGAACTGTACATTTCTTTTTTTCCACAATATCTTTATTGAACCTTTTTTTTTTTTTTAACAAACATGATACAAACAATCAAACACTAACACTAAAGTACTACAAAAAAAAAAAATGCCCTAAAAACACCAACAACCACCAACAAAATCAAGTCTTCAACAATGCTCCTCTGTTTAGTCTAGACAATCCAATACATTAGTATACATATTATGTTCACCAGTTTGGAATTTACAAGGTCCACACACATCATTCACCTTCTTCTTCAAGAGTTATGTTTAAATTTTTTACATAATCAATAAAAGGTCTCCATATATTCTCAAACACAATTTCCTTTGATTTCAGTATATATGTTATTCTTTCTAATGGAAGGTTTGTTAACATCTGTCTTAACCACTGAGTCACATCTGGTCTATGAGTCTTTTTCCATAATAGTGCAATACATTTTTTGGCATTAAGCAAACTGAGGTCTATGAATGTTCTTTCACTTTTATTGAAATTATGCTTTTCTGGGTACAGACCCAACAAAAACAGTTTAGGATTCAATATGATTTGTTTTGAGATTATTTTTTCAATTGTTACCCTCACCTCCTCCCAAAACATTCTTATTAATCTACATTCCCATAAACAATGAAATAGGGTTCCTTTACTTTCCATGCATTTTGTGCATGTATCTGGTATATTTTTGTTATATCTATTTAACTCCTCCGGTGTAACATACATCCGCATTAACCATTTGAAATGTATCAATTTAAGGCGTGCATTTATTGATTTGGTTTGAGCTTCTGTACAAGCCAATTCCCATTGTTCCTCTGAAATTTCAGTTTGCAGATCTTCTTTCCAGTAGTTTAATCTTTTCAGTGAATTTTCACTTGAAGATGGTGTCAATGAGTTATAAAACTCTGAAATAATACCCTTTCTTTTACTATCTTTCATCATCATTTTTTCCAAGGATGAATAAATAGGTCGAGTGAGAGCTTTATTTTGATTTGATCGAATAAAGTTTCTAAGTTGAAGATATTTAAAAAAATGTGTTCTATTGAGATTAAATTTGATCCTCAGCTCTTCAAAAGACATTATGTTGTCTGCACATGGCAAATATAAATCCTGAATCTTTTGTATCCCTTTTAAATTCCATACTTTAAATACAGCGTCCGCTCTCCCTGGTTTAAAATATTGATTACCCCATATTGGACTAAATTGTGACAATAACTGTGGTTCTTTTAAATAGTTTTTAGCTTCACACCATATTTTGATCATATGCTTTACAAATGGATTTTTAACTTGTTTTTGTAATTTTTTTGCCGAATCTGAGTATATGAATATGGGAAGAGGTAAAGGTAAATTGTATGATTCCATTTCAGTCCAGTGAGGGAGATCATTTGATGAAAAATAATATGTCATAGACCTCAGTTGTGCCGACCAATAATACAACATAAAATTTGGACATTTCAGACCTCCACGATCAAATGGTAAATATAATAAAGACAAACGTAATCTAGCCCTCCTGTTGTTCCATATAAATTCCACTAACTTTTTTTTTATTCTTGAGAATAGATCTAAAGGTGGTGATAAGGGAATGTATTGAAATAAATAAAGTATTTTAGGTAAAATATTACTTTTAAGTATATTGATTCTCCCGATCATCGACATTGGTAGTGACATCCATCTCTGAGTTAACTCATTGATATCTGACATTAAGGCTTCATAGTTGACACTGGCGACTGATTCTAGCTTAGGCATAATTTGGATTCCTAAATATTTAAACTGATTTACAACATTGAATTGATTTACCTCAGGGGCTGGGTAATTTCTCTGGGTCTCATTTAGCATTAATATTGAAGATTTAGTTTTATTTATTTTATATCCTGATATTTCCCCAAAATTCTTTATTAAATTCAACAAGGTTGGAATTGATTTTTTTAGATTCGACATAAACAAAATTATATCATCGGCGTACAGGGAGATTTTATGTTCTGTTGGTCCAACTTTAATTCCATATATTTGTGAATGTAAACGTATCGCTATCGCTAAAGGTTCAATTGCCATAGTAAACAGTAAAGGTGAAAGTGGACAGCCTTGTCGACATCCTCTATTGATTTTTATTGGTTTTGAAATATTGTTATTTGTTAGGATTTCTGCTGTAGCATTATTGTATATTATTTGAACCCATTTTATGAAATTAGTTCCAAGTCCAAACCTTTGTAGGACTTCAAAAAGAAAGGGCCATTCAACTCTATCAAAGGCCTTTTCGGCGTCCAATGATAGGAGAGCTGTATCCGGTGCTTCTTTATTAAAATAAATAATATTAAATAGTCTTCTTACATTATGGAAGCCTTGTCTACCCTTTATAAAGCCATTCTGATCTCGATTAATAATATTTGGTAAAATTTCTTGTATTCGTCTTGCTAAAATTTTACAGATTATCTTAAGGTCGGCGTTTAATAGGCTTATTGGTCTCATATTTTCACATTTATTAGAGGGCTTACCTGGTTTTGGCAGCAGTATAATTAAGGCATTATTTATGTATGATGGTAAATTATTATTTTGAAATGCTTCTAAAACCATTTCCAAAAAAGGTTTTATTAATTTATTCTTAAATTTTTTATAAAGGTCAACTGGAAGACCATCTGGTCCTGCACTTTTTCCTGATTTCATATTATCAATGGCTAGCCCAACTTCTTCTTGACTAATTTTAGACTCCAATATCTCCCTGTTTTCATTTGGAATACACGGTATAGATAGTTCGTTCAAAAACCCATTTAGTTTTGTTAAATCAGGTTCATTTTTGGTATCATATAATTTTTCATAGTAATCTCTAAAGGCTCTATTAATTTCTAAAGGATCTATAACTACCTGTCCGTTACTTATAATACTGGTAATTGGTGTTTTAATTTCCAATTGTTTAATCTGCCATGCTAATAATTTTCCTGATTTTTCACCTTGTTCATAAAAAGATTGTTTCAATCTTAGAAGACTCGAGGCAGCTCTATTCGCTGATTTTTTTGTCGTATTCAGCTCTCAAAATCAGTAATTCATTCTCCAACCTTGGGTCACTTCCTGCATACACTTTTTCCTGAAGACTTTTTATTTTATGTTCCAATTTAGCTCTCTCCTCTCGAGTCTTCTTAGATTTTGATCCTGTATAACTAATATGTCCCCTAATAAAAGCTTTGAAAGCCTCCCACTTTACACATGCTGATGTTTGTGTAGTATTGATGTCAAAGAACTCGTCTATCTGTTTTTCTATATACTTGACAAATTCCTCATCCTGAAGCCATTTATGCTGAAATTGCCATCTACCTGATTCCTTTGTCAATTTTTTATCTACATATATTAGACAACAGGGTGCATGATCAGAAATCACGATGTTATCATAAAAGCAGTTTTGAATCTTGGACCTTAATTCTGTGGAAATCAAAAAATAATCAATACGTGAGAATGTCTTGTAGGTACTGGAATAACAAGAATAGGCTTTAACTTGTGGTTTCATTTCTCTCCATATATCTAACAATCTCAATTCTTTCATAAAATGATTAATAGTCATCCTACATCCAATGTGCGTACAATCCAGTCCTGTTGATCTATCCACACCTGGATTCAATGTACAATTAAAATCCCCTGCTATTATATGTTGCCCTGTAAGTGATGATAAGATGAGAAATAAATTAGCAAAGAACTTCTGATCATCTATATTGGGACCATATAAGTTCACAAGATTTATATTTTCTAATAGCAAAGAACCTTGAATGATTACATATCTTCCAAATTTGTCTCCAATTACATTTTTCACTTGAAAAGGAACTGATTTATGTATGAGAGTCATAACTCCCCTGGCTCGGGATGAAAATGAAGAGGTGAATACACTTCCCTGCCATCTACTCCTAATTCTTTTAACATCCTCCTCTATCAGATGAGTTTCTTGTAAAAATACAATTCTTGAACCCATGTCCTTTATTTTATTCATAACTTGTTTAAGTTTTTTTAAATTTTGTAGACCTCTGCAATTCCATGAAGTTAAATTAAGATTAACACTTTGGTCCATGATCAATAGAGAGTTTAGGATTACCTTGCAGTGTAAACATGCTCATACAGAGAAGCAAAAACATGAGTGGTTGAACATTCATCCTACAAACTACACACAAACAAATTTCCCCTTCCCACACTTGTGGCAAACCCCCCCAAAATCAAAAGAAAAATTCTGTCTCCCGATATAGCCATCGACCGTTCCACACCCACGGGGAACAGCCTAAGCCACTCCTTCTTCATCCTCCCAATCACCCTAACTCTACTGCTTTTAATGACGTAACATTAACTCTCCTCTGTAGTTTTCCAACTTAACTCCAAAATTTTTAACAACTTTGTACATCATAGTTTTTTTTTTGTTTGTTTTGTTTTTGTTTTGTTTTTTTTAATATATAATACAATCTATATTTTGTAAACTTACTATTTACTTCAAGTCAGTCAGATGCCTGTGCAAATGCTTAATTATTCTACCTTATATTTTGTTCATGCTTAGCTCCCACCAGTCTCTTCTTCTTCTTTGATCTTCTTGATGAACTCCTGCGCCTCCTCTGGGGTCTTGAAGATGTGGGTTCTGCCCTCATACGTGGTCAGCAGTCTCGCAGGATAGATTACACCATGACGAATCCCAAGGTTGCGCAGCTCCTTACGTACGGGATCAAACTGCTTCCTCAATTGCTGGATTCCTGTGGCCAAATCTGGGTAGAACCGCACCTGCTGGTCCTGGTGTTTAATCTCTCCTTTAGCACGTGCAGCGTTGAAGATCTTCATCCTGTCTCTGTTGCTAAGAAACTTCATAATTAAGGTCCTCGGCGGTCCCTTATCTCTCCGTGGGCCAATACGATGTGCTTTTTCCAGAACCACTGCTGATTGCAACTCCTCGCTGCCCAGCACCTCCGGAATCCACTTTTCCAGAAAGGAACATACGTCCCGACCTTCTGATTCCTCTGGAAGACCCACCAGCCTCAAATTATTCTGTCTCGACCGAGATTCCAAATCCAAAATATTATCTTCCAGAGATTTATTTTTTTTTTCCAAAGTGCGCACCTTTAATTGAAGACGGGTGACGTCATCTTCAGCACTAGCGAGACGGAGCTCCATCTGCGCCGTTCGTTCTACACAGTCACCCAATTCCTTTCTTATTCCTTCCAACGCTGTCATAATCCCATCAAATCTAGAGGAAAAGTCCGCTCTCATTGAACTCATGGCAGCCATCAGCGCATTTGCGCCATTCCCCGCAGACATCGCACCGCCGCCAGCCTCCTCCGCCATATATGGAGTTTTGTTTGCTGCGTCACAGACCTGAAAGTCCGTTAATTTGGACTGTTTCGGCGGCTCGCTTTTTCCTTTTCCTGGTTTTCCAGCCTTAGGCTTCGCCGACATATCCTCGCCCAAATGCTGGGATACGTTCTGTCCCAAATGAGAGAGTTATTTGCCGATTTTTTTTCTCCAGGAATAGAGCAGAGCGAGACACGTCCGTCCTACGTGGCAGCCATAACCGGAAGTCACTGTACATTTCTAGCATTTTCATTAACACTGGTAAACCAGAGACCGGATCTGAGATTGTGATCAACACATCGTCCGCATACAAGCTCAATTTATATTCCTCCTCACCAATCTGAATACCCTGTAGAGCGGTCTCTTGGCGTACTGCTTGTGCTAAAGGCTCTATAAATGAATTAAATAAATTGGGGCTTCCGGGACAACCCTGTCTAAAACCACGGTGTAGTTGTATAGAGTTAGAAAAACTCCCGTTTATTTTTATTCTAGCAGTAGGGGAAGAGTAAAGGGCTTGAATGCATTTTATAAAATCAGTGCAGAATCCAAATCTCTTCATTACTAAATAGAGAAAGTCCCACTGAACTGAATCGGAAGCTTTTTCAGCGTCAAGACTGAGAATAACTGAATTTATCTTTCTCTTATTAATCTGTTCAATTATATGTAGAGCTCTCCTCATGTTATCCTGGGTTTGTCTATTAGGAAACCTGTTTAGTCTTCATCAATCAGTGAGGGCATCACAGTGTCCATTCGTTTGACCAAAATAGTTGTGTATAATTTATAATCCGTGTTTAATACACTTATTGGTCTATATGATTTGCAGTCTGTTTTATCCTTTCCCTCTTTCGGTATAACAGATATGAAGGCTTCCTTCCAGGACAGAGGTATAGGGCCTCCTTTCAGAATGTAATTAAAACTGGTTTCTAGTAGAGGTATCAGACTTTCTTTCATTTTCTTGTACCATTCAGGCGGAAACCCGTCGGTACCAGGTGACTTATTAGATTTAAGGTTAGAGATGGCCTTGTCAATTTCCTCACGTGTTATTGGTGACATAAGCTTATTATTTGCATCTCTGCCGAGTGAGGGAAGATCCAAAGAGTCCAAAAAGTCAACTACTGCATTTTTATTAACCGGCACAGATTGATTATATAGGCATTTGTAATATGTTTCAAATGATTTTTGGATACCATCTAAATCAGTTAAAATGTTGTGACTTATAGGATCTTTTATTTTATAAATTGAATTTTCAGCTTGTTGTTTCTTGAGTCACCATGCCAGCAGTTTAGATGCCTTGGATCCTGCCTCATAATAACTCTTTCATAAACCATACATTTTTCTCTACTTCCTCACCTAGTATCCTATCTATGTCTTGTTTAACTTATTTGTTGTGTTACAGTGGGACTTTTCTTTGTCAGTTGTGTTTTCTCTAAATCTTTCAGTCTCTCTTGTAGTCGTAACAATTCTTGGGTCTTTTGCTTTTTAAGCATGTCCGACCTTGCAATTATTTTCCCCCTCAGAATCGCTATAGTTGCATCCCATACAATGCTGGGGTTTGTCTTGCCATTATTATTATCCTGTAGGTACAAGTTTAAATCGGTTGTCATGGACTGTGAAAAGGAGAGATCATTTAGCATACCTGTGTTTAGTCTCCATAATGTTTTCCTCTGTCTGCCGTCATGGTGTAAACTTAGGTAAATTCCAGAATGGTCAGAAATATCTCTTTGACCAAGTCTACATTCTTTTATCCTGTTTAAGTCCTTATTATACATGAAACAATAATCTGTCCTTGAATGGAGAGAATGGGACAAAGAATAAAATGTAAATCCTGGGGCGGATCCGTGTACAGAGCACCATACATCAATAAGTCCTAAGTCTGAAAGCATTTTTTTTACACGTTTCTCTATAGGCAAGTGTTTTCTTCTAGTATTTGTTGTATCCAATTGGGGGTTTAACAATAAATTGAAATCTCCAGCACAAATTAAAGGTCCATAAGATTCTTTGGTAGTCAGATAAAAGACTTTTTTTATAGAAACTAATATTACTCCCGGAGGGGGCGTTGTAGACGCGGGGTTAATCATCTCAGACTGGATGCAGAGGGTAAACAGATGAGGACAATAGTCATTGAGATGGGAGAGATTATGGTGATGTAGCAGGAAGGAGAGTTGGGGGACAATGGGGGGCGAAGGGTTGAATGTATTGTGATGCGAGATGTCATGCAAATGTAAGATGGGTGGAGGATGTAAAAGGAGAGACCCTGGTGTATTGAGGGAATGCTTTTTCTGTTATGACTGATGTGAGAGTGAATAAAGTAGTCTGCTGCACGAGTCTGCCTCCGTTATTTGCACTCTCCACACTCTGGTGACCCCTTGAAGAATTATGGAACACGAGGCAAGAACCCCGGAGTCGGCCCGGACGGGAAGCCCCAGCAACGCAGCAAGCATCCCAGAGATGGCCTGGACGGAAAGCCCCAGCAACGCGTGCGCTGTTTCAGTCAAACCACCGGACTTTTGGCTGCATGACCTGCGGTCTTGATTCCACCACACCGAGGCTCAGTTCGTCCTCCAGGGAATAACGGCAGATGACACCAGATATTACTATGTGGTCGCAGCGCTGGACGCTCGCACGTCTCAGCAAGTAGCGAGCCTGCTCCAACAGCCTCCGGCCCACGACAAATATGGGGCTCTCAAGGTCGCGCTGACCCGGCGCTACACGCTCTCGGACTGTGAGAGAGCAGAGAGGCTCCTGAGGCGCTCCGAGTTAGGAGATGGGTCGGCGGTTGAACTGATGGAGAAGATGTTGGCGTTGATGGGCACGGACGACGGGCATTTTCTGTTTGCCCACCTTTTCCTCCAGAACCTCCCAACAGAGGCAAGAGCGGTCCTTGCCAATTCGCTGTTGTTGGCCGCGCGTGACTACCGGGCGCTAGCCCAGGCGGCAGATCGGATCATCCTCACCACCAGAGCCCTCACAGTGAACGCGGCGGCGTCAGAACCCAGCGAGATGACCAGCGGAGGCGAGGAGCCGGTGACAGTAGCGGCAGTGGGGGCCAGGAAGCGCCAGAGAGACACGCTCTACTTCTACCACCGCCGCTTTGGAGAGAATGCACGCAGATGTGTGCCACCATGTCAATTCAAGCGTTCGGGAAACGCCAAGGCCGGCAGTCAGTAGCAGCTGCGACCGCTGGTGAAGAGAACAAGCTGCTCTACGTGACGGACTCGCGCTCGGGGAGACGGTTCCTCGTAGACAGTGGCTCCCAAAAGAGCCTCATCCTGCCGTCCTACGCCGACCGGCTAGCGGGAGCTAGCGGCCCCCAGCTGGTAGCTGTAAACGGCTCGGACATTAAAACTTTTGGTGAGAGAACACTGACTTTATCCCTACTCGGCCGTATGTACGAGTGGACTTTTGCCATAGCGGCATTGAGTTTCCCAATCCTGGGAGCTGATTTTCTGTGTGCACACGGGTTGCTAGTCGATGTTGCTAGCAGGCGAATGGTTAATGCAGTGTCTTTTGATTCTCTCCCCTGTACAGCTCGAGGGGCTGGGCCAATAACACAAGCCAATGTCACAGCTCCAGGCGGTAACTTCCACACACTGCTCACTCAGTTCCCAGCACTCACGGTCCCAACGTTTTCGGCGGCCAGCACTAAATACGGGGTGGAACACTTTATCACCACCACTGGGCCGCCCGTTTTTGCACGACCTCGGCGCCTGGACGCAGCTAAACTGGCCATAGCGTGCGAGGAGTTTGCCAACTTGGAAAGGTTGGGCATCATCAGGCGCTCAAACAACCCATGGGCATCCCCGCTACACATGGTCCCTAAGGCCGAGGGATCGTGACGACCGTGCAGAGATTTCCGCATGTTGAATAACGCCACAGTGCACGACTGCTACCTGATTCCCCATATTCAGAATTTTTCCGTTCACCTCGCATTTTTTCTAAAATAGACCTGGTCCGTGGTTACCACCAGGTCCCGGTGCGCGCGGAGGACATAGCCAAAACAGCGGTAATAACTCTGTTTGGCTTGTTTGAGTTTTTACGCATGCCCTTCGGATTAAAAGGCGCGGCACAGACATTCCAACGCATGATGGATGCGGTGTTGTGCGATCTGCTGTTTGTGTTTGTCTACTTGGATGATATCCTGGTGGCTAGCGCGTCCAAGGACAAACATGTAACCCACCTCAGGACGGTTTTCCGGAGGTTGGAGGAGCACGGGTTAATAATCAACCCGGCGAAATGCCAGTTTGGCGTGATGGGGATTGACTTTTTGGGGCACCGCGTCTCACCGGAGGGAGCAATACCCTTGCCCGACAAGGTGCGTGCCATGGCGAGTTTTCTCCGGCCTCAGACGGTCAGGGCACTGCAAGAGTTTTTGGGGATGGTTAACTTTTATAACCGGTTCCTCCCCCGCGCAGCTCAGCTCATGCAGTCATTGTACGCCGCGCTCAAGAAACGGAAACCGGCGGATAGAGTCGAATGGACTCCGGAGTGGGAGCAGGCATTCTCTGAGGTTAAAACAGCCCTGGCAAACGCCGCACTGTTGGCGCACCCGGACCCGGCGGCCAAGATAGTGCTCACTACCAACGCCTTGGCCGTGGCCATAGGGGCCATCGTGGAGCAACGCGTTGCCGGTTCTTGGCAGCTGCTTGCTTTTTTCAGCAGGGCTTTGCGTGACAGTGAGTGTAAATACAGCGCGTTTGACAGAGAGTTGCTGGCCCGCCACCTGGCCATACGCCGCTTCCAATTCTGGCTGGAAGGGCACAGCTTCACCGCATTCGTGGACCACAAGCCGCTAACGTTCGTGATGGCCAAAGTTTCGTGACCATGGTCGGGCTGGCAGCAGAGACAGCTGGCCGCGATCTCGGAGTTTACAACCGATATTCAGCATGTGTTGGGTAAACTGAATGTGGTGGCGGACTGCCTCTCGTGCACAGTAGTGGCTCCGGTCTGCGTGGGGATAGATTATACAGCCATGGCCGCAGAGCAGATTGACGATGCGGACATGTGCGCGCTCCAGTCTGAGCAGAGTACTGCAAGACGGCAGCCCCCCCCCCCCCAATTTGTGACGTCTCCACGGGACACCCGCGCCCGGTGGTCCCAGTTGCTTGGCGCCGCCGAGTGTTTGAGTCAGTTCATGCTCTGGCGCACCCAGGAGTGCACGCTTCAGTCAAAATGATGGGAGTGAAGTTCGTTTGGCCAGGCCTGCACAAACAAGTGAAAGAGTGGGCTGCAGCCTGCGTAGCGTGCCAACGAGCCAAAGTACACAGACACATGAAGGCTCCTTTGGAGCCATTTCGTATACTAGCTAAGAGGTTCGACCATGTTCACGTGGACCTCATGGGCCGCCTCCCGCCATCGCAGGGGTGCATGCACCTTCTGACAGTGGTGGACCACACCACCCGCTGGCCAGAAGCAGTCCCGCTGGCCAGAAGCAGTCCCGCTGGCGGCAACCGCGTCCGTGGACGTGGCGCGCGCTTTTTTGACGACATGGGTGGCATGTTTTGGCATCCCGTCGGACATCACGTCTGACAGGGGCCCTCAGTTTGTTTCCGACCTCTGGTCCGCGATGGCCCATAGCCTGGGTGTTGCAATTCATCGCACAACCACGTACAACCCACAGGCCAATGGGTTATGCGAGCGTTTCCATAGGTCACTGAAAGCAGCACTCAGGGCTTCGCTGACGGATGCAAATTGGGTAGACCGGTTGCCGTGGGTTTTGTTGGGGTTGCGTTCCGCACCAAAAGAGGATTTGGAGGCTTCCCCGGTGGAGATTGTTTTTTCTCAGCCACTGCGGCTCCCCGGGGAATTTTTGCCAGATAATCCCACGCCGGACAACTGTCCGTCTCAGCGTTTGCAGCATAGCGCAGATACAGGCACGCTGCCGGGCCCAGCCCACCACAGTTTTCCACGCGCTTTTGTGCCAAAAACTTTGAGGAATGCGATGTTCGTGTTTGTCAGGCACGATGGCCACCACCCCCCATTGCGCCCACCCTATGATGGCCCGTTCAGAGTGCTGGAACCAGGGGACAAACATTTTTTGTTAGACTTGGGGGGTCGTCGGGAGAAAATATGTATAGACGGACTTAAGCCCGCCTTTGTGGCGGCGGACGAGCAAGTGATGTTGGCTCAGGCCCCTCGGCGTGGAAGACCCCCACTGAGAACTCCCCAGGTAAACGATTCATCAGAGCAGCCACACGGGCAAGTCAAAGGTTCCCCCCCCTCGCCATTGCCCACCCACAGACAGACACACCCCCAGGAGCCCCCCACCGGCACAGCAGCAAGGCGGAGAACCCCTGTTACAGCAGATACGGGAGGAGACTGAAGCCAAAAGGACGTGAGGACTGAAACTCGGTCTGAGATTCGGGGGGGCGGTGTAGACGCTGGGTTAATCATCTCAGACTGGATGCAGAGGGTAAACAGATGAGGACAATAGGTATGGAGATGAGAGAGATTATGGTGAGGTAGCAGGAAGGAGAGCTGGGGGACAGTGGGGGGTGAAGGGTTGAATGTAATGTGATGCGAGATGCCATGCAAATGTGAGATGGGTGGAGGATATAAAAGGAGAGACCCTGGTGTATTGAAGTGATGCTTTTTCTGTGTATGACTGATGTGAGAGTGAATAAAGTAGTCTGCTGCACGAGTCTGCCTCTGTTATTTGCACTCTCCACAGCATATACATTCAATAATGTAACCTCTTTATGGTCAATTTTACCTTTCACTAAAATAAATCTGCCTTCTTTGTCGCTTGATTCAGATATAAATTCAAATTTAATTCTTAGAGATCAAAATAGCTACCCCTCGTTTTTTGCCACTTCTATGAGAGGAATAATAGGTATTTTTGAAACCCATTCTTTTTAATTTATCATGTTCTGTGTTGGATAGATGAGTTTCTTGCCAGTATGCAATATCTACTTTCTCTTTTTTCATCTTTACCACCAGTTTACTTCTTTTTGCAGGATTACTCACTCCATTAACATTTAGTGACAGTATATTATAGTATCTAAAAGACATAGCTTAACATTTGAGAACAAAATGTCATCCTGGACCTCAGAACAGTAACTACAGAACATGAACGTGCTGAACAATGAAACAACATAGCGCTGAACTGGGCTTCCAATAAGAAGGATACAGTATGGACCTTGAAAAAAGAGGGGACTGGCCACAAGGTGGGGCCCCTCTCCACGGTGAGCATCGTGGAAACAAAAAGAAAAAAGAAAGAAGAAAAAGCAAAACAAAAAAACCCAACAATAATAATAATAATAAGGGAAAATCAGTAGTAAAGTAAGAGTAAAGTAGTCTGGTGACCTTCAGTTCAAGTCTGCAGGCGCTAGCCCTTTCATCAATAGTGAGATCGGATAAGGCTACAAAGTCATGTTCATGAATGATCCAGAGAAGCTGTTCTCACCATAATGAGGCCATATGTTCTCGCGGAGTACTCACTAGTCCACCGTTGTTTCTTCTGATGTCTGCCGAAACTCCCTCAGCTTCTCCCGGATGTGTTTGTGGAAATCCCCACGGCGGGTCCTCTGCGTCTCCCATGGCAAAAGCTGCTTCAGCGTCTCCTCCGTCATTGTCTGAGCAGCTCTGCTTCTGGCGGTGGTTATCTGGACCGTGTCAATGCCTCGCCTTTGTAAATCTTCTGCGGCTTCTGTGGCACTATTGTAAAGAACACTTCCTGATGCGTAAAAAACACGCATCTTATTGAGTGGAGTTTGAAAACAAATCCCTTTCTCCTTCAGAGCTCTTTTAACAGGGATATATTCCTTTCTTCTTTTCTGTACTTCCACCGCGTAGTCATGGTCAAAATACACTTGCTTGTTGTGAATACGTATGACCTTTTTCCATGCAGTGTGGAGTATCTCTTCCTTAACTGTGAATCGAAGAAAGCGGACTATTATTGAACGTGGCGGGGCACTCGCTGGCGGCTTTGGGCCCAAGGCACGATGGGCACGCTCAATGCCGAGGTCGTAGTCTTGGCCTAGAACATCACCAAACTCTTTTTTAATGAGACTTTCGGCAAAGGAAGTTACAGATGTGCCTTGCTCTGAGTCCTCGGGTACCCCGTATATGCGAATATTTTTCTGCCTGGCCCGACCCTCCATTTCGGATACCTTATCCTCAAGTGCCTGCTGATTTTGTAACAGCTGAACAAGCGTGTCTTTAACGTCAGTGTCCCAACTCTCCATTTCTGCCATATTTTCTTCAACCTGTTTTATACGTTCCCCCGCATCATGCACTTGTTTAGTGGTCTCCTGGAGCTGTTGCTGTACTTCTGCTGTGAGGTCATCCATTTTGTTTCTTCATGTCCTCACGAATTACTGAGCGAAAATCTTGTAGATCTATTTTTAATTCAGCTCGAAGAGTTGCCATTCCAGCTGCCATGGCCTCGCTCACGGCAACTCGAATCAAGTCCAGGCTAGCCATGCGGTCGCCATGTTGGGCCGATGCTAGGTCCATTTCATTAGCCGAGATTTCTTTTGCCATTTCATTATCAAGGTTGTTTCGTAGCCCGTATCCGCCTTTCTTGGATTTGTCCCCGCTCATTATGACAACAGAATATTGCAGTTTTTCCCAAATTTAGATCTCGAGTCCAGGGGAAAATAGAGCTAGCGCCAGAGCTCAGTTTTTATGCGTCCATGCTGTTGCACGTCACTGGAAGCCTCCGCTGGTACTATTTCTCTCTGCAGTTTTAAAGATTTAGAAATAGTGGTCCTGTATTAAAGAGCTATAAATTTTCATTTTGTGGTTAAGGAACAAATTTGTACTCATTAGCCAGTCAGAAAATCACATTTAGTTTGTCCTTAGTAGGTGAACAGCTCATTATTTCTTCTAACTCACTGGTTCATTTGAAACATCAAAAACAGCATGGGCAGATTTAAAAGAAAAATCAGATTTTGGTTCAAAATATATCCTTCACAGCAGTGAGCAAGGATGTTGAATCTGTTAATGTGGATATAGCCTTGTAGTGCCAGAATATTATTATTTTTTTTTTAAAAGCAGAAATAAATACATTTCTTCTTTTTATTTGATTGTTATGGACAAATGATGTTATGTGGAATTGCTCTTGCAGAGGGATTTCATCAAAGCACTCCTGTTGGGTGTTTCAAGGATATTTGTGGTTCATGAATCTGGTACCGATATAAAGAGCATCCACTTTTTTCTGTTATCTTTACATAAATTCATTAACAGCATACAACAACTCTGGTGTATTATATTTTACATAGGAGAGTATGCTGAAGCCCCAACAAGGAAGTTCACTTCTCAGCTCCCCGCAAGTTAATTTTCATGCTGTTCAGAGAGCACTATAAACCAACAGCTGCCTGCAAGGTAGGAAATCAATTTAAAAGGCCTTCAAAAATGTTTGGCAGTAATGTAGAGAATAAGGCATTTATAGTTTTTTCAATTTAGGACCCTTTTAATGACCACACAGCTCTGCCGGTGGGATTGGTAATTGGTAGCGTTTGTAACAGCGAGGAAACCTAACCATCACTATGAAGATGGGGCGCAAAAGAGCGCCATTTAAAATCCTGATTACGCCGATACAGCGTGGTGCGTTCCACTAAATGTTGCTCATCTACGATAGTTT
This sequence comes from Pholidichthys leucotaenia, assembly GCA_020510985.1. NCBI lineage: Eukaryota > Metazoa > Chordata > Actinopteri > Cichliformes > Pholidichthyidae > Pholidichthys > Pholidichthys leucotaenia. Next base: position 16,006,274 of record CM035844.1, read on the forward strand.
CTGTTAGTGGTGGCTCAAACAACAAGATCTTTTTTAGCACATTTACTCTTTGCCTGAGGGTCATTTTAGCCATGATTATTAGCAGTAATCCTTTACTATTTGACAGACAATCCACATTTCTTCCAGTAAGAAAAAAAAAAGGTGAAAAATTTACAAAAAAAAATAGTAAATTTATGAGAAAATAATCAAAAAATTACAATTTTTTTTAGTAAATTTTTTACTTTTTTCTTATTAATTTTTACATTTTTCCTCATTAATTTGTAACTTTTTTCTCACAAATTTGTGACTTTTTCTCATAAATTTGCTATTTGTTAATGTTTCTCTTTTCTTATAATTTTCACATTTCTACCTCATAAATTTGAAATTATTTTTTAATTTTTAATTTTTTTCTTATTAATTTTGACATTTTTCCACATAAATTTGTAACTTTTCTCATAAATTTGCTATCATTTTTTTGGTAAATTTTTAACATTTTTTTAAATATAAATTTTCACATTTTTCCTCATAAATTTGTAACTTCTTGTAAATTTGTGACTTTTTCTCACAAATTTGCTATTTTTTGTAATTTTTAAACTTTTTTTTTATTCATTTTCACATTTGTCCTCATAAATTTGCAACTCAAACAAGATATTTTTTTTAGCACATTTACCGTTTGCCTGAGGGTCATTTTAGCCACGATTATCAACAGTAATGCAGTACTATTTGACAGACAATTGACATTTCTCCCAGTGCTTCACTCTTGTTAAACTATAAAACCATACAGTGTCATCACAGTTTAGACGGCACCAAGGCCTCTCAACAAGACAAGCAACATCTACCTACCTGCTGTTTAGCTGATAATTTCCTTCTTGTTCTTTCTAGATTACAGTTAAACCTGACTGTAATTTCTTCTTCTTTTCACAACAGTCTCAATCATATTTTGGTCAGACCACTCAGATTTGTTTTCAGCCGTACATTGTTCCAGTTTGGTGTCCTGGCTCCATGCTTGTTAGCCCATGTGACTGGTGATGTGTTCTGCATGCTTGCTCAGTTTTATAGAGTCAGGATTCTGTAGATCACACATCTCTCTGTTTTTGTAACAAATGGAAAATCTCTTACTCACCGCTGCATTCTTTAGGATTCCGTAGGTTGGTCATCTTAATCCACAAGAAGAAACATCCCATCAGCTGTATTTGCTTGGTTTTACCATGCTGTAACTGTGCAGCTGCTCCCTGCTGCCAGGCCTCACTTGAAAAAGAGATTTTGATCCCAAAGTGACTTCCTGCTAAGATAAAGGTAAAATAAAGAGATAATTGATCCCTGCAGAAGTTAGGGAGCAATGCGTAAAGCAGCACTATGTAACTTTCTTGTTCCCAGTAGGAACACTGAAAAGACTACAACTATGGTGTCTGTGACCTCAGTCCCTACAGCCAATCACAGGGCACTTAGTTGTTGATGGCTACAGTTGTACTCTGGGACTGGCTGTTGGGACTGAGGTCATAGTTGCCATAGTTGCAGTCTTTTCAATGCTCCTACCAAGAACAGATCTGTTGCAGGCAGTGTGGGCTCGCTCAGGCTGTGGGGAAGTTACATTCACCCTGTCAAAGTTTGATGTACCACCAAAATAATGTTGGAAACATTATTTTAAGGTGAGACTCTTGCATATTGTTGCTTTAAGGCAGCACTGTACTATGGTAGGATTTTAGCCCCTAACTAACAAAACACCCAATTATTGGCTAATTGAACTCAGGCCATAAAGCATGCCAGTTGCAGTCTTTTCAGTCAGGCTTCTGTAGATGTTCCATTGCGTGCTTTTGACTTTGACTTCTTATGAGGATGCAAGTACAGTGCATCCAGAAAGTTTTCACAGTGCTTCACTTTTTCCACATTTTGTTATGTTACAGCCTTATTCCAAAATGGATTAAATTCATTGGTTCCCTCAATATTCTACACACAATACCCCATAATGATGATGTGAAAAAGGATTTTTTTTTTTTTAGATTTTTTGCAGATTTATGAAAAATAATTTTAAAAAAAATCGCATGTACTTAAGTATTCACAGCCTTTGCCATTGAGCTCAGGTTCATCCTGTTTCCACCGATCATCCTTGAGATGTTTCTACAGCTTAATTGGAGTCCACCTGTGGTAAATTCAGTTGACTGGACATGATCTGGAAAGGCACATACCTGTCTATATAAGGTCCCACAGTTGACAGTGCATGTCAGAGCACAAACCAAGCATGAAGTCAAAGGAACTGTAGACCTCCAAGACAAGATTGTCTTGAGGCACAAATCTGGGGAAGGGTACAGAGAAATTTCTGCTGCTTTGAAGGTCCCAATGAGCACAGTGGCCGCCATCATCCATAAATGGAAGAAGTTTAGAACCATCAGGACTCTTCCTAGAGCTGGCCAGCCATCTAAACTGAGCGATGGGGGAGAAGGGCCTTAGTCAGGGCGGTGACCAAGAACCCAATGGTCACTCTAAAAATGTCACCTTCCATCTCCATCTTTAAGAAAAAACTAAAAATGCATCTCTTATCATTATATAATTAATCTGTCAGTTGTTACACAAACTCGCTTACTGATGAGTTGTTACGCCATTGTAATTTTGTTTTATATGTTGATTCAGTCCAATAGTATTTAATAACTTGACTATATATCTTGAACTCACCTACTAATTCATTGTAAAACAAATGCTGGGATTATGTGCAATATGTCTGTCATATGTTTTTGTTCCTTTACACAAAGACATCAGACTGATTTCCGTCATCATTTTATAGTAGAATTGGGCTCCCTACTAAAAGCTTTAAATAGCTTATTTGGGATGACCCGTTCACACTCCAAAACAATGTAAAAAAAAAAAAAAAAGCCTATTGTATACTGCTAATCGCAAAGAGCAGAGAAAAACAAACCTATCATCTGGTCAGTCACTGCAACAGATACTGGAGTCAGTTTGTCGGCCTGTCCTTGCCACTGATTATACCTCTATCTGTCAAGAATGTGCTGCTAGTCCAGCAAATGCTAGCGGTACTCAAATACTTTGCAAGCATTTTCATGAAATGGTCAGTCAGAAAGCAACTCATACCGGCTCAGACATCATGCGGGTTAACAAGGTCAGGAGTTCCTGGCAGCGGAAGGCGAAGGACAGAGCTGCGTGGAGGAATCTGATCAGACCTAAATGAAACAGTCATTGTCGCCCCCAACAGACTGCTATGATGATGATGATGCTGTTGATAATTCATATTGTAATACATTCATGCTGTTGATAATGTGTGATGTGTGTGTGTGAATAAACTGTGTGAAACTCTGTCAGAGCTCCAGTGTTCCTCTGTGGAGAGAGGAGAACCTTCCAGAAGGACAACCATCTCTGCAGCAATCCACCAATAAAATGGTAAATGGCATTCACTTATAGAGCGCTTTTATTCTCATCTCTAGATGACCAAAGCGCTTTACAGATCCTGCTATCCACCCATTCACACACTGATGGCAGCATAGCTGCCCAACATGGCGCTGTCCAGACCCACCAGGAGCAATTGGGGGTAAAGTGTCTTGCCCAGGGACACAACGGCAGGATATCTGGGAAGAGCGGGATTTGAACCGCCAGCCATCCGGTTACTGGACAACCTGCTCTACCTCCTGAGCCACTGCCACCCCAATAAGGCCTGTATGATAGAGTGGCCAGACAGAAGCCACTCCTTAGTAAAAGGCACATGGCAGCCCACCTGGAGTTTGCCAGAAGGCACCTGAAGGACTCTCAGACCATGAAAAACAAATTTGTCTGGTCTGATGAGACAAAGATTGAACTCTTTGGCGTGAATGCCAGGCGTCAAGTTTGGAGGAAACCAGGCACCATTCAAAACCGTCCCAATAGTGGTGGCAGCATCATGCTGTGGGGATGTTTTTTAGTGGCAGGAACTGGGAGACTAGTCAGGATAGAGGGAAAGATGAATGCAGCAATGTACAGAGACATCCTGGATGAAAACCTGCTCCAGAGCACTCTTGACCTCAAACTGGGGCGATGGTTCATCTTTCAGCAAGACAACGGCCCTAAGCACACAGCTAAGATATCAAAGGAGTGGCTTCAGGACAACTCTGTGAAAGTCCTTGAGTGGCCCACCCAGAGCCCAGACTTGAATCCAATTGAACATCTCTAAAGAGATCTGAAAATGGCTGTGCACCGACAATTCCCATCCAACCTGATGGAGCTTGAGAGGTGCTGCAAAGAGGAAAGGGCCAAACTACCCAAAGATAGGTGTGCCAAGCTTGTGGCATCATATTCAAAAAGACTTGAGGCTGTAATTGCTGCCAAAGGTGCATCAACAAAGTATTGAGCAAAGGCTGTGAATACTTATGTACATGTGATTTCTTAGTTTTTCATTTTTAATAAATTTGCAAAATTCTCAAAAAAACTTTTTTCATGTTGTCATTATGGGGTATTGTGTGTAGAATTTTGAGGAAAAAAAGTGAATTTAATCCATTTTGGAATAAGGCTGTAACATAACAAAATGTGGAAAAAGTGAAGCGCTGTGAAGACTTTCTGGATGCACTGTAAAGTTTTCTGCCACAGTCTCTTCCATGAAGATCTTTATTCAAGTATCGCTGCCCTGTGGACTGATGCACCACCTCTTCTGAGTTGGAGCAGGTGTTGACAATCAAATATGGGTGTTGATTTGTCATTCTGACCAGCTTACATGAAGTTCTCTCTGTAGTTTTTCAGGTCTCATCTAGACCTCCGTAGGATTACTCAACTGCCATGTCATAAAGGGGTCCTTGACTGCACTTTTTTCCACAATTTAACCGCTCACACGTGTCTTAGTGAGATGTTTGTGACATATTTTGTTCATGTTTTCTTTAATTAATTATTGCAACAAATGTGTTTTTTATTTTTCCAGCCTTTTTGAAAACAGCCTGTTTGAGTGTTAACACCATGAAGGGTGTTTTCACACCTACATTCGCTTAATTTGGTCCAAATCAGTTGATAAGTTTGTTACTTTGTATCATTTTCTCCTTGGTTCGGTTCCCTTTCACAAAGGCAAAAATTCAAGCGGACCAAATTCCATCATGTTAAATCCCGCAAGACTTACATCAGAATGTTCTCTATTCTTATGGGTCAGATTTTATTGCCGCGAGAACAGGAAAGGTAAATACAGGATGTAGGATAACTACTGTGTATTTACGCATTTCTGGGGAGAAAATAATACAAATTGTAGCGCAATCTACGGGGGTTTTCATCACCCTGGTTATCGTTTATTACATTAGGCAGAGGTTCCCTAATGGTTAGGGATGTGGAGTGGTGAGCGGAGGGTCGCAGGTTCAATCCCTGGACCGGCAGGATCAGATCTGGGTGGGACAGATAACATAGCAGTGTTTGCCCCACCCTCCTTGACCCCACTGTGGTGCCCTTGAGCAAGGCCCTTAACCCCAGCTGCTCCAGTGGAGCTGCTCAGTGACCATAGGTCAGTCTGTGGTTGGACTGGGCAGCTTCCTGGTGTGAATGTGTAACTGTGTGAGTGTGGATGGGGTGTCCTTGAAAAAGAGAGGTTTCCTCTCAATGGAACTACCCTGTATAAATAAAGGTTAACTTGTGGGGGACCTAGACATTACATTCTCCACTCAGACTGAATGGCACATCCGTTGCATATCCGTTTAACAGCACAGGCTGTTAAACGGATATGCAGAGCAGACTGTGGTTTTCTCCATAGGACCGCATGATAATATGCATTCTCCTCCGGACTGCATAATAATGCGCCGACAGGCTGGGTGACAAAGGGGGTTGTAATTGTTAAGTGTATGTATTGTAATGTGAACCCCCCAGGTCACTAGGCGAGGATGTAAGGTATAAAAGAGAGATGCCAGCGACCTGGGTTATTCTTCTTGTTGACTGATGGATATAGAGAGAATAAAGTCTACTCTGATCCAGCTCACTGCCTTGCCTGTTCATTTCTCTCTCTACACTGGTGACCTTTGACGTATAATGGAACTCGAGGCAAACACCCCGGAGACGACCTGGACTGGAGACGCCAGCACCACGTGTGCCATTTTTGTCAAGCTCCCAGACTTTTGGCTACATGACCCGAAGTCTTGGTTCCTCCACACCGAGGCCCAGTTCGCGCTCCATGTAGTGACGGCGGATGATACCAAATATGACTACGTGGTTGCAGCGCTGGACACACGCACAACACAGCAGGTGGCAAGCCTGCTCCAACGGCCCCCAGCCCACGACAAATATGACGCTCTCAAGACCGTGCTAACCCAGTGCTATACGCTCTCGGACTGCGAGAGAGCGGAAAGGCTCCTGACATGCTCCGAGTTGGGAGACGGGTCGGCGGTTGAATTAATGGAGAAGATGTTGGTGTTGATGGGCACAGATGACAGGCAGTTCCTCTTTGCCCACCTTTTCCTCTGGAACCTCCTGACAGCGGCCAGAGTGGTCCTCGCCAATTCGCCGCTGCTGGCCACGCAGAACTACCAGGCGCTGGCACAAGAGGCAGATCGGATTATCCTGGCGACCAGAACCTTCGCCGTGAACGCAGCGGTGTCGGAACCCAGCGAGACGGCCAGCGACGGTGACGAGCCAGCGACGGTGGTCGCAGCGAAGGCCAAGAAGCACCGGAGGGACACACTCTGCTTCTACCACCACCGCTTTGGAGAAGACGCATGCCGATGTGTGCCACCGTGCCAGTTCAAGCGCTTGGAAAACGCCAGGACCGGCAGTCGGTAGCAGCTGCGACCGCCGGTGACACAACCAAGCTGCTGTATGTGATGGACTCACGCTTAGGGAGATGGTTCCTCGTGGACTCCGGCTCCCAAAAGAGCTGCCATCCTGCCATCCTACGCAGACTGGCTGGCTTGAAGTAGCGGCCCCGAGCTGGCGGCCACAAACGGCTCAGACATTAAGACTTTTGGTGAGAGGACACTGACTATATCCTTGCACGGCCGTACATACCAATGGACCTTTGTCATAGCGGCATGTAACTCCCCCATTTTGCGCACAGATTTTTTGTGTGCACACAGACTATTGGTCGATGTGGCTAACAGACGCCTGATTAACGCAATGTCTTTTGATTCTCTGCCCTGTACAGCTAGAGGAGTCGGATCCACAACACTAGCCAACGTCACAGCTCCAGGGGGTAAGTTCCACACACTACTCACCCAGTTCCCAGCACTCACGGTTCCGACATTTTTGGCGGCCGTCACTAAACACGGGGTGGAGCACTTCATTACAATCGCAGGGCAGCCCGTTTTCGCACGACCTCGGCGCCTGGACACAGCTAAACTGGCAAGTGTGCGCGAGGAGTTTGCCAACTTGGAAAGGTTGGGCATCATCAGGCGCTCAAACAGCCCATGGGCATCCCTGCTACATATGGTGCCTAAAGCTGAGGGATCGTGGCGACCATGCGGAGATTTCCGCAGATTAAACAACGCCACAGCGCATAATCGCTACCCAATCCCCCGTATTCAGGATTTTTCCGTCCACCTCACCGGGGCACGCCTTTTTTCCAAGGTGGACCTGGTCCGCGGTTACCTCCAGGTCCCGGTGCGCACGGAAGACATACCCAAAATGGCAGTAATAACCCTGTTTGGTCTTTTTGAGTTCTTATGCATGCCTTTCGGGTTAAAAGGCGTGGCGCAGACATTCCAATGCATGATGGATGCCGTGCTGCGTGATCTGCCGTTTGTGTTTGTCTACCTGGACGACATCCTGGTGGCCATCACGTCTGAGGATGAACACGTAGCCCACCTCAGGACAGTTTTCCAGAGGTTGGAAGAGCACGGGTTAATAATCAACCCGGCGAAGCGCCAGCTCAGGGTGACAGGAATCGATTTTTTTGGGCCACCGCATCTCACCGGAGGACACAATACCCTTCCCGGACAAAGTGTGTGCAGTGGCAGATTTTCTCCAGCCTCAGACGGTCAGGGTGCTGCAGGAGTTTTTGGGGATGGTTAACTTTTACAACCGTTTTCTCCCCCGTGCAGCCCAGCTCATGCAGCCGTTGTACGCCGTGCTTAAGAAATGGAAACCGGAGGACAGAGTGGACTGGACTCCAGAGCGAGAACAGGCGTTTTCCAAGGCCAAAACAGCCCTAGTGAACGCCACACTATTGGCACACCTGGACCCGGTGGTTTGGATAGCGCTCACTACTGACGCATCGGACGTGGCCATAGGGGCCGTTGTAGAGCAGCGTGTTGCCGGTTCTTGGCAGCTGCTTGCCTTTTTTAGCAGGTCTTTGTGCAACAGTGAGCGTAAACACAGCGCGTTCGACAGGGAGTTACTGGCTCTCCACCTGGTCATACGCCACTCCCAGTTCTGGCTGGAAGGGCGCAGCTTCACTGCGTTTGTGGACCACAAGCCGCTAACGTACGCTATGGCCAAGGTTTTGAAACCATGGTCGGCCCGGCAGCAGAGACAGCCGGCCACGATGTCGGAGTTTACGACCGACATTCAGCATGTGGCCGGTAAACTCAACGTGGTGGCAGACTGTCTCTCGCGCGCATTAGTGGCCCAAGTCTACGTAGGGATAGATTACACGGCCATGGCTGCCGAGCAGATTGGCGATGCGGACGTTTACGTGCTCCAGTCTAGACCAACAGGATTAAGACTGGAGAGCAGAGTACTGCAAGATGCCCCCCCCCCCCCCCCCCCCAGTCTGTGACATCTCCACAGGCCGCCTGCTCCTGGTGGTCCCACGCGCTTGGTGCCGCCGTGTTTTCCAGTTGGTTCACTCCCTGGCGCACCCAGGAGTGCGCGCGTCAGTCAAAATGGTGGGAGCAAAGTTCATCTGGTCGAGCCTGTGCAAACAGGTGAAAGAGTGGGCTGCAGCCTATGTAGCGTGCCAATGAGCCAAGGTGCACAGGCACACAGAGGCCCCCCTTGAGCCGTTCCATGTCCCGGCTAAGACATTCGACCACGTTCATGTGGACCTCGTGGGCCCCCTCCCGCCATCGCAGGGGTTTACGCACCTCCTGACAGTGGTGGACCGCACCACGTGCTGGCCCGAAGCGGTGCCGCTAGCTTCCACCGCATCCTCAGAAGTTGGACACACTTTTTTGGCGACATGGGTGTCACGCTTCGGCACCCCTTCAGATATCACGTCCGACCGGGGCCCGCAGTTCGTTTCCGACCTCTGGTCCACGATGGCCTGGAGCCTGGGCGTCACCATTTATCGCACGACCACGTACAACCCCCAGGCCAATGGGTTATGCAAGCGTTTCCATAGGTCACTTAAAGCAGCGCTCAGGGCTTCGCTTACGGATGCAAATTGGGTGGACGACCGATTGCCGTGGGTTCTATTAGGATTGCGCTCATCACCGAAGGAGGATTTGACTGCCTCCCCAGCAGATCTTGTTTTTTCCCAGCCGCTGTGGCTCCCCAGAGAATTTTTGCCTGACAACCCCCCCACCGAACACCAATCCATCCCCGCCTTCACTACATAGTGCAGAGGCAGGGACGGTATCCGGCCTGGCCCACCACTGTTTTCCCCGCGCTTTCGTGCCAAGGACCTTGAAGGATGCGTCGTTCGTGTTTGTCAGGTACGATGCCCACCGGACCCCGTTGCGTCCGCCCTACGACGGCCCGTTCAGAGTGTTAGAACCAGGGGATAAAGATTTTGTGTTAGACTTGGGGGGACGCAGAGAAACAATCTGCATAGACAGGCTTAAGCCCACCTTCGTATTAGCAGAGGAGTAGGTGGTGTTGGCCCGAGCTCCTCGGCGCGGACGACCCCCACTGAGAACTCCCCAGGTAAATGACTCGTCAGCTCAGTCACAATGGCATGGTGAAGATGTGTTTCCCCCCCAACCCCCCATTGTTCCCCCACAGACGGATGCACCTCCAGGAGTGCCTCACCGGCACAGCAGCGCCTTAGAGCCGGCGACTCCCCGTTACAGCCGCTACGGATGTCGGCTGAAGCCCACAGGACGTAAGGGTTAAGGCCCAGTCTGAGTTTTTTTTTTTTTTTTGGCGGGGGGGACCTAGACATTACATTCTCCACTCAAACTGAATGGCACAGGAGGAGACACTAAAAGGCTGTTAAACGGATATGCAGGGCAGACTGTGGTTTTCTCCATAGGACCGCATGATAATATGCATTCTCCTCCGGACTGCATAATAATGCGCCGACAGGCTGGGTGACAAAGGGGATTGTAATTGTTAAGTGTATGTATTGTAATGTGAACCCCCTGGGTTATGGGGGCGGCAGTGGCTCAGGAGGTAGCAGGTCGTCCAATAACCACATGGTTGGCGGTTCAAATCCCACTCTCCCCGGATATCCTGCCGTTGTGTCCCTGGGCAAGACACTTCACCCCTAATTGCTCCTGGTGGGTCTGGAAGCGCCATGTTAGGTAGCATGCCACCATCAGTATGTGAATGTGTGTGTGAATGGGTGGATAGCACGATCTGTAAAGCGCTTTGGCCATCAAGAGATGAGAATAAAAGCGCTATATAAGTGAATGCCATTTACCATTTTATTCTTCTTGTTGACTTATGGATAGAGAGAGAATAAAGTCTACTCTGATCCAGCTCACTGCCTCGCCTGCTCATTTCTCTCTCTACAAACTAAAAATTAAAAAAAAAAAATTACGTGCGTATACCACTTTCAGCAAATCTTACAGTTTGAAAATGAAGCACTACTGTGGATGGAAAACAACATGAAGTGTGGCTATGGATGGAAAATAACATGCTAATGTTCATAAATCCTCCAGAACCGTGACATGCTCAGCCACAGATATTTCTGAAGATCCATCAGGTATGTACAGTGGAATAAAATGTTTTACCGTTTGCTGCTGGTCCCGTCTTAGTGCGGTCCCTTTCTCACCTGCAGGACCGCACCAGAGTTCGCCAGTTGATTCAAATTGAGACCACCTCTTTCAGGCAGTCTTGGTACGATTGCTTTGGTGACTGCTGAGTGTGATTACCGTGTTCTCATCAGACAAAACGAACCACGCTAACGGAGAAAACAAACTCAAGTTTGATTGAACTGAACTAAAGCCTGCAGGTGTGAAAGCACCCTCAATCTTTTAACTGGATTCAACGCTGCCTCCACCCCCCACATCACTATTGCAAACAATGACTGGCTAGCTCCTAACCTTTAGCTTGGGTCAGTGGCACTGGCTCAGATGTATCTTGAGCTGAATACAAGTCAAGTTGGCCCCTGACCGAGTCAGCCCCCAAAGTCAGCCCTGGGACCTTTAAGCAGAACCTGAATGTTTGTCTTGAAGAACGAATGAAACAATGGATGACTGGCAGGGCTGTGTGGCTTTATTGGTTGATAGGATATGACTGGTCCCTGTCATGAATCCCCGTGCGCCATGCCACGGCGCACGAGGGAGGGAATGAAAAACCCAAATGCGAGAGTAGAACGTGCCATTTATTTACTTAAACTCCAACAAAATAACAAGTCCAGCAAGACCACACAATACAGTAGATTGAAATGATGAATATAAGCCACCAGACATACAGGGAAGCTGCCCGGATGTTCAACAGCCGGGGAGGGGGAATGCCTAGTGCCGCCGTCACGATGAGCACAAAGAGAAAGGCAAAACATACACTTACAGCTGGAACAATCCGAGGCTGTCTGTGTAGTTTGGTAGATGAAGAAGTGAGGCAGGGTCAGCCTCTAACATCCAGGGATTAACAGTCTGTAAATGTCAGGCTGAATACACAAAGGTAGTAGTACAACATCCATGGAGGAACACGCTGCCACGAATGAGGGTGAATGCTCCGACAATCTCTTCCCACAACCGCAGCGTATTTGTAATCATAATGCTAATGAGGGAAGAGATTGTCGGTGTGAGGACGCGTGGGCTGAACATAATTGAATCCTGGTGTGCATGAGTGCGTGTATGAGCGTGTGAATGGGAATGGATGGAGTGTGTGTGTCTATGTGTGTGTAAACACCCGTACTGAAGCACAGCTGATGGCACTTGACAGAAGGGGGGGGCGTGCCTGAGCTGTCAGGGAGCTTAGGCCAAAAGATCCCTGAAGCGTCTGGTGGAAAATAGGGCAAAATAACCACAAGTCAGAACTGGGTTTGAAACCATCAAACCCAGGTTCATGACAGACCCCTGTAGTACAATAAGCACAGAAACAGACCTGAATGACTGGCTAAAACTGCCAGCTTCAGCTCACAGCCTTGGATCCCAGTTTGAGAAAATCAAAGTTTAACTAAGCTAAAATAATGTTTAAGAATGACATATATGGTCAAGCATTGTTAGATGAATGATTCCAGTGGGGGTGAACAGAACTGATAGAAAATAGTAATCAAAACGAGGTGGATCCGGGTGGCCCGTCTGTCACCTCCCCACTGCCGACGCAAGCTGCGTCCCAGTTATGGATGGTTATCAGTGTGGACCACCTGGCACGCTAGTGCTAACATTTCATAGTAGAATCATGGCAAAATAACACAAAATATGCCAGAATGATGAGAGATGCATTGCTGACTGTGGATTAGTGAACCAGGTGGAAACGGGGATGTCTGAGGTTACTGAAATCTGAAGAAAATAACAGTGTAAGCCGCGCTTGCTGCAAGCTTCCTAGTACCCCTGTTAGCTCAGGTGCTAATGCCTTAAGCTCCCCTCCCATCTGCATGACAGACAGCTATGCTGGCCAATAATAGAGCAGTGGGCGGGTATCAAGGAAGATGCTTGCCTGGGTTTACCATTTCTTGACGTAGAGAAAAAACCCAGGAAGAGAAAAATGAGATAAAGGATGTGTGTTTTTAAGAGAAGTGAGTGTTTTGATATATATTTTTTTTTTTTTTGGATAATCACGTGACCCATAGAAACATTTCAGACAGTTAAAACCTAAAAATGCCATTTTTCAGTCAATGGCTCCTTTATTTCTGTTTCACACTGTGGAAACTGGAAGCTGAAAATACTGTGGTGTCTCCTTGTAGCCTTCCCCTGCACCGGGTGCTTCCACAGCTTTCATTTTTGATGTCTTACACCGCTGCTTACAGAACCCCGTGATTGCTGACTATTTGTACAAGTTTTGAAAAGTGTGAGGATTTAAAAACTTTGAAATTGGCACCAACTGGCACTTCCTAATGGCAACTGTTGACGTGCCTAAAGAGCTGATTTAGATGGGAGTTGGTAAAAACATGGGAACACTCAGGGTCTCCATACTTCTGCACATGCCACAGCTGTGGATTTACTTTTTAATTCTTATCTTTCTTAAGGGGTGCCCAAAATTTTTACATACAGTAGTGTGGAGCTTTGGGATGATCTTTCTCCCATTCAAGGACAATCTGAATTCTGGAGGTGGCGACTGACACTATAACTCCTCTGCCTGACCCAGGATTGCCAATCATAGGATTCAAAAATACTGTTTCTGGAAAGGCTCGTTTAGTGACCACAAGGGTTGCTTCTGCTGCTGAAATGTTTCCTCAAGAGAAATCTAATCAGGGGACTTGGCCAGAAGTCACTGGGCTGTACAGTGTTGGTGGGAGCGTGTTGGTAGGCGTGGCTGGCCAAGAGGTCTGCGGGTCATATAGGAGAGGAATTGAAACTGGAGAAGAGCGGCTGTCCAGGTGATGGATAGAACAGGTGGTTCAGGGGGAGATGAGGAGGAGAGAGGAGGGAGCATGTTGATCTGCATTTTATGCCCATCTTGGTGAGATGGAGAGGAAATCAGTCTGGCTGGGAAGGGGAACGATTTATGATCTCATCAGCCTTGATGGATGGATGCTACCTGCAGGGTATGATGGTTTTCTGCTGCTTTTTTTTATGCTGGCTATTTGATATTCTCAAAGCGGTGGACGCAGCAGAAACACTCTTCTGTGATGATACACTCCAGAGTTTCTGATGGCCAAAAATGTGATATAGTGTGCCAACGGGTGGGGCATGTTTATTCAAATATTGGCCGAATTCCCAGCAGCATTAAACGTGTCGACACTGTTGGAGTTCATCGGTCCTATGATTTATACTGTTTGCTTTGGTGATATTTAAGAGCCTCTGATCAGCAGTTCACAGGTAGACACGGTTAGCTGTCTAACTCATCGGGGTTGGGGGGGGGGGTGTTTCCACTGAGTTTGGTGCTGAGTCAGCGGGCTTCAGGAGGCTGATGTCCATTCGTTAAGCTGCCTGTCACTTCCCACTGCCTTCACTGTGGATCCTGCGGGTACTTTATGTATTGATTTAGCAGGAGCCGTTCTCCATTTTTTAACAAACGTGATGGCTCACTTGGCTCAATGCATAGAAGCCGGTTGTAGCCGTGTGAGCAGGCCTCCATCAGTAGTCGCAGCACAGGGGCCACAGGATATTCAAAAATAATAATTTTGAAATGCTAATTTTTTCATGCAGCAATGTTAGGGCTAGGTTGTATGGGCCAAAATTATATCACAATATAATAATGCTATACCTTGCTACATTATATAAATTCAGCCCCCAAATCCCAACTCTTATACCTTTTCCACTTCTGTGTTCATTTAATAGCTCCCCTATAGGTAAAGATTTCCCCTCCTAAACTTCCCCATATCTGGGGAGGCTGAAATTTACAGGGGTTATTGGGCTTAATATTACAGCCATAAATCCAAATCTTCAGCTCTCAAATCCCAGCGGTTATACCTTTTCCACTTCTGTGTTCATTTAATAGCGCTCCTAAGGACGTTCAATAAAGATTTCCCCTCCTAAACTTTCACATATCTGGGGAGGCCGAAATTCAGGGATGCATACCCTCATAACCTCAGCACAGCACTTATCACATCTGAGGTCAGTCTGACAAATAATTCGAGAGCTATGCGAGGAACAGACAGATACACAGACAGACAGACAGAGATTTCTTGCATTTATAGATAGATGTCTCAAAATAGTTTTTTCTGCTCCACTTTTCCTTCACTTCTTGCAAATTCCTGCAACATCAAAACACAAAGCTCCTGGGATGCTATCCAGGCTCCCGAACACGACTTCTCTGTGGAGCTGCGCTGCTTCAGAGAAGAAAATCCACAAGTCCCATGTGTGTAGAGTTAGTGGTATAAATGGAAACATCACTGAATTTCACATTCAAAGGTTTTACATTTATAAGCTCTTATACTGTTTAGACATTTCAGACTTCAAGAAATTACGTTTTTTTTTCCCCTTTGTTGAGACATGAATTTCTCTTAAAACAATGAGTAGTTTTGGTTTTCAGAAAGTCTGCTTGTCCTTCTAAGACACTTCAGAACTGACTGTTTTTGTGTGTGAAAGTAACAGTACTTTTGTCACTTACTGAAACTTTGTAGAAAACCTTCTAATATTTATTGCAACTCACGTTTATCTTTTATAATTTAGTCTGATTTTATAGGTGTCCACTGTTATTACGTGGTAATCTGAATTTATGCACATTTATAACAGCTGCTGCGCATGGGCCCCAGGCCATGTCAAACCTGTAGAGCATCTTCAACAAGCCTGTACAACGCTGAGGCACCGTTACACTGAGGAATCTCAAGGCAATTTTGCTGTTACGTAACTCACTTCCACTCCTATGTACTTCATCTGTGACATCTGCTGTGGCGCATAAATATAACCTGTCACCATTTTCTGCCTCAGTTATTCAGTGTGTCTCCCTTCCCGTACTTCAGGAAGAAAGCTGACATTGTTCTTTAACCGCACCTCCCACCCTCTGCCATCTCACTGCAGGTTGTTATTTTCACAACCACTAGCGGTCATTTTTTTGCAAACGGGTAATTATAAGGCATAATTCCTGCTGATAAAAATGCTTTATAGCTTGCTTTTTTTGTTACAGGACAGTCTCTAAATTGGTGGAGTTAAGATTGATCTCATGCCTTGTTCTCTAGCATGGATGAGAAATGCCTGATGTCGATCTTTGTTGCCTGACAGATACACAGGCTTCAACCACGTCAGCTATACGCGCTTAACCATCACACACACTGTCACTTCAGTTTTTCTGCATGCTTTTTACAGCAGCAAATAAAACGCTTTTAGTTTTAACAGGGGAGTCTGTACTCATTTAAATGATGCATTTCACCACCGATCCTGGCTAACACACGGACCTGGATAAGTTACTATGGCATACGTCACTCAGACATGACCCTCTTGGTTTCTCTGAACTCTTACAACTTATGTTTCATGTCTTTTTAAATATCTTGTAGTAATGCTGCATTTTCCTCACATAGTTCAAGTGGGCTGACTAGCAACATTAAGAGTATAATTTCACTATTTTTTTCCATTATTTTAAGAGACCAGTATGATCAATTTAGAGGACATTTGGGGCAGCTCGGTGGCGCAGTGGTTAGCGCAGTGGCAGCACAGTAAGAAGGTCATGGGATTGATTCCACCCCTGACCATCGTGGGTTTGATCCCACCCCCTGACCATCGTGACCCTTCTGTGTGGAGTTTGCATGTTCTCCCCGTGTCTGTGCGGGTTTACCCCGGGTTCTCCGGTTTCCTCCCACAGGCCAAAAACATGCAGGTTAGGTTAACTGGAGACTCTAAAGTGGCCCTAGGTGTGAATGTGTGTGTGACTGGTGACGGGATGGTGCCGTACCGTGGTTCATCCATCTAGGTGGATGCCCTGAATTTCCCTCTGGGGATCGATAAAGTACACACACACACACACACACACACACACACACACACACACACACACACACACACACACACACACAAAAAATGACAACAAGCAACAGTTACTTTTCTGTTGTGGAGATCAGCTGTAAGTTGAACAGCAGGTGGTGATACAAAAACAAGCTAATTAAAGGTACAGAGCAGAAAAGTAACGACCCATGCAGTGTGCTGGCGCCTGGATTCTGGTGTAGCCCTGCTTCACCACCACCACCACAGATAAATCCTATTCTGTGGAAACCCTGGCTGTAGTGAGAGCTCCTGATCCTCAACAGTGGGAAGACTGAACCAACCCCGGTTATTTGTATCACACCTTTAGTCCTTTTAACAATAATTTTCTTTTTAAATCCATTGTTATGGGTCTGCTTGTTTCAAGCTTTGTTCCTGCCTGACAGAACCAGTGTAAAACAAAGAAAATATGCCTCGATAAAAAGTCAATTTCCTGCTCAGTATCAGAGAAGGTTTGGATTGCTGCTGTGCTAATGTTTGCTCCTTAGTGAGAACTGAATGGGATCAGAAGATAAGTGTTTCAGCACCCATTAAAAAGAAAAGTAATTTAGATACAAGTCAGTTTGCACACAATCTAATTCCATTGATTATAACACGCATTAATTCCTTCTACTCTATAAAACATAGAATTCTGAGAATTTGTGTGCATCCCCACAAGTCTTCAAAATGTGCCCGTACTCATTAAATAGATGCTTACGACTCAGCAGAATAAATGATTGAATACAAACGCAGCCATCATTCATTAGCCAGGAAGCTACAGCAACCCTGAGATTAATTAGTGACCTGCTGTGTAACGATAAACTGTCATCGTACAAGATGAAGCAGCCCAGCAGCATGTTGTTGTCCAGTTGCATCATCCCTCCCCTTCGCCCCTGTGGAGCAGACTCTGCGCTCCTTAACATGCAGCAGACTCCTTCTGCCATGAAGATGATAGTTGATGAAACTGATGCAACTGTGATTTAGATCTGGCAACAGACGTTACTTATTAGCCCTGCAGGATCCTGCTTTATTCTCTCTTTGTTGGGAGAAAGAAAGAGGATTGACCGAAAGCGGCGCCTCATGCTGAGCGAGGTGTGATGGCTGGGTTTACTCTAAACCGAAGGCGCTGTTGCGGTTATGAAGGCCCTGCCGGGGGAAAATGTTTGTCTTGGCTCAAGAAAGACAGAAGTAGTGGTGCAAAATGGTGAGTTTGGACTGCCAAGGCCTCTGACTTCCACCGCAGCCTGTTCCACATAGAGCTGGACTCCTGCTGCTCCATCCTCACAGGAGGGGAGGCATATAGACCGTGTGGACATGACGCACTCAGACCCAAAACCAAAATGGAGCTGGCTATCCTGGAGCATAACCACACCTCGTTACCACAGTGGCTGTCCAGGGAGAACGATGGGCAGTTTTGTCGTGAGCGGGATTTAAGTTTTTTCCTACCCTGCACCATGACGTGGCTCGTTTCCCTTTATTATTTCTTTTGTGTCTGTCGTCCGTCAGGTCCGTATGTCAGGCTGCCGAGAGCCTTGGGGTTCGCCTGCTTCCTGACAGCCGACAGCCACGCCCCCTCCTCCTGTCAGGGACGCAGCTGTTTGTCGTTTTGTGTTTCACTCAGCACACTCACTCACGCACATGCTGTTCTCTGCACATGGACGCACCATTCACTCTCACTGACGTGCTCCCACATCCACGCACTCGCCACACACACCGGCATGCACTCAGCTGATTAATCTGTTGCAGTACTTAAGTTCTGTGTTCACTGATGTGCACTGCTGGCTCATTGTTTGTTCCACATGGTGTTTGTTCCCCTCGGTGTAGAACTAACTGCTTGTACTGCTGTCGTGGGATCGTCTTTTCCACTAGCCTGCTCTCAGCCGTTTTTGTTCCACTGGGACGGCTACCTGGGACTGTCTCAGACTGCTCCAGCTCTGTACGTTTTTCCTATATTTGTCCACGCCAAACCAGTTCCTTCTGGAAGCGTCCTGGGTTCCTCTGTCTCCCTCTGCTTACAGTTCTGCTTGTAACACCTGGGCCTTTTCCTCCATGTTCTATTTTTCCACTAGCTGTAGAGCGTCCAGGCAGTCTCCTTTGTATGCTAGTGACTGTAGGAGTCAAGAATTGAGGAGACTGGATGATTTTCCAGTATCTGCTTTAATTCTCATTCATCCTACGTCCTCTCTCGATTGGAGTGAAAAGAGACAGGACGCAGTCACACACATACATTTATACACTTATCTCGAACAATACCTCACACACAAGTCACAATACATCACACAAAAGTCACACGACCCAGTTACATCCTTTCATCTGTTATAGAACACCCAGCGTCCTTCTGTTCTCCTCTCTGACCCCCAAAAGGTCAGGCCGGGTAATCTTCTCCTTTCTTCTGAGTCCACGGGGGGTGCAGACACCTCGTCCTCTTGAGGTGTGATGTCAATACACCTGGCTAGCTCAAAGTCTCTCTCGGCTGAATTCCAGCCTGCCACATGTGAGTCACATAAGTTAGAATTATGGGCTCCACAGTGACATTCATTGTTTGTATATTGGACACTCTCACGTTTTTGTTAATAAACACACTCAACTTACTCTTGCATTTGGTTTTCATGTTGAATTCCCACATGCGCTGCGCGAAGATGCATGCATATGTCAAGTTTTAGAGGTCATTGAGCTAGTGACCAGGAAGGTGGACTGATGGAGGACCTGACAGAGAAGATGTCTGTTGGCGGGGACTCACAAGCTTCTGCAGAGGACATTCTGCAGGGACATTTCATTACAAAACTTTTTTCTTAGTGATGCGTGACCGTGGTCTTGGTTTTTCTACGTGCTTATTACCTCCGCCAAGGAGGTTATGTTTTATTTTTATTTTTTTCTTTATTTTTAAAATTTTAAAAATTAAAAACATTTTTTAATTAAACTTATTGAAAAATACAAACAATATAGGGTGCGATTTTTAACAGTACATGAGTATTTGGCCATCTGAGGTCTATCCAGAATTGAGGAGGTTGTGTTTTCATCCGTGTTTTTTTTTGTCTATCACCAGGATGACACAAAAACTGCTGGACAGATTTGGATGAAATTTTCACAAGCGGTAGCCCGCGGGCCACGGATGAACTCATTAGATTTTGGTGATGATCTGAGAGTGCACACCTCCACCAAGGGCCTTGTTTTTATTTGTGCAGCCAGATTACACAAAAACTGCTGGATGGATTTGGATGAATTTTTCACCAGAGGCGGTTCTTGGGCTAGAGAGGAAGCCGTTACATTTTGGTGATGATCCGAGAATGCATACCTCCACCAAGGCTCTTATCTTCTCACAGTGTGTTAGCAAGAATCCTCCAAAACTGCTGGACAGAGTGTCATGCCATTAGATTTTGAAGGTGACCCATGAAGGATGGAAGGAGCCTTGGTGGAGGTTTGCACTCTCTAAGTGCTTTTCTAGTTTAGAGCATAAATTAAAACATGTCTTATACTGTATATATGAATGATGCACAGTGTCCCCGTAGCTATGTGAAAAACCTCAGTATTAGCATGTCGTTGGCCTGTAGGTAAATCCTAGTTTGGGGGTTGTTTCAGGGAGTTTGCCGTCATCTGAGAGTAATGTGGGCCAGGCTGCCTTGCTGATGAAATGGAGCGGAGTGCTGGATGCAGATATGTTAGCATTTTTCAGCTGCTACAGTACAGTATGCATGAATTATGGAATGTGCTCTGGGGATCAGAGGTAGTGCAGATCATGCATAAATGCAAGAGCAAGCTGGGCCTGTGAGTTTTTGAGGATATGAGTATGTGAGAGGTTCACTGAAGGACGGCCTCCACTTAAACTTACCTGTAACAGGTGGGGGGGCCATGTGGACACCTTTAAAAATGCAAAGTATTCTATAGTAGGGGAGGGTGTGAAGCTATGAGCTACTATGGGAATCTAGCTCCAGTAAATTGCTTTTTTTCTCTTGAAGCCGGTTTGTTGATAGATTGTTCATAAACACTGATTAAATCATTTTTATTCTCTGTTTCAACTGATTAATTTTCAAACACTCAGAGTGTGATTATTCAGTTTATTAAAAGCCAACATTTCCATAATGCAATGATCTGTTATTTTCCTGTAAACAGATAACAGCCCTGTTGATCAAAAACGGTTTAACAAATCTGAGCTCAAGTGAAGACATTAATCCTGAAGCAGCTAATTTGTTTCCTTCAGGATTGATGAGTTCATTTTTAGGGTTGTCTTGAATAACGACGCAATCTAACTTTGTAACTGTAACACAGTTAGAAGACATGATTAGTCATCATAATAACACTGGTTGGTTTAATATTCTTAGATTAACAGATGCTCTGTTCAAGATTAAACCGATTTAATTTTATGCCCTAATTTCATCAAATATGGTTTAATTTAGAAAAATGTTTTTTCATCATTCTGTTTAATCCACATGAGTGCCATCTGCACCATGATCCAGTAACAGAGTTATCCAGTCCAGGGACAGAACACCATTTTTTCCTCGGTTTTTTTCTTTAACTCATTCCAGCCGCGGTGAAGTGAGCTCACCCATGCCACGGTGCCAGTCGACTTTCTGTCCACTGTGAGAATAATTACTTCACCTAGGCCAGGGGTGGGCAGCGAGGCCCATTCCACGGCAGCTCTTCTGCTCCGCCCAGTGTTTTCAGCAGGTGTTTGCTCTGATCAGCTTCAGGGATGAAACACCTGCTGAAGGCACTGGGTGGAGCAGAAAATGTGAAGTGGAACATGATTGGCCACCCCTGACCTGGGCAACTGCCTGGATGCTCATCAAGCTCACACACAGTTGCCCCCAGGTGCACGTGCATGTTGTTGTCAAGGGCAGGGGTGGAGGTCTGGAGGTAGAAGTATATGTCGGTTCAGCTTTGAGTGGGCCTAGATTATGTACATATGTACTGAACAGTACTGTGAAAAAGTATTTGCCCCCTTCCTGATTTCTTATATTTTTGTGTATTTGTTACACTTAAATATTTCAGATCATCAAACAGATTTTATTATATAACAGTTAGTCCCGACTGAGCGATTGATTGATTGGACGATAGGGATTCCAGGAGTTACTAAAATCCACAATAATTGCACGCCAACTTTCACTGGATTTGTACAGTATCTCTCTACTTCAAAGGTGTTCTAAGTTAAGTTTATTACTTTTAAGTTAATAACTAACCGTTATTTACTGTCGACTCCTGGTCGGCACTTTAAGGCAACATTAACGGAATGCGGCAAAACGATGGACATTTTCCAAATGTAACATTTGACTTAAATTATGAAGGGTCATCAGAAGAGGAGGAGAAGAAGGGAAGAAGCCAGGCTATTTCCATGGAAACCACCTGGCGTGCAAAAATTTCATCAGCTGACCTGGACAATCTGGAGAAAAGCAAAAGAAAACACGGTAAAAGCACAAAACTTGACTTCCGGTTATGGCTGCCACGTAGGACGGACGTGTCTCGCTCTGCTCTGCTCCTGGAAAAAAAAAAATCGGCAAATAACTCTCTCATTTGGGACAGAACGTATCCCAGCATTTGGGCGAAGATATGTCGGCGAAGCCTAAGGCTGGAAAACCAGGAAAAGGAAAAAGCGAGCCGCCGAAACAGTCCAAATTAACGGACTTTCAGGTCTGTGACGCAGTAAACAAAACTCCATATATGGCGGAGGAGGCTGGCAACGCTGCGATATCTGCGGGGAATGGCGCAGATGCGCTGATGGCTGCCATGAGTTCAATGAGAGCGGACTTTTCCTCTAGATTTGATGGGATTATGACAGCGTTGGAAGGAATAAGAAAGGAATTGGGTGACTGTGTAGAACGAACGGCGCAGATGGAGCTCCGTCTCGCTAGTGCTGAAGATGACGTCACCCGTCTTCAATTAAAGGTGCGCACTTTGGGAAAAAAAAATAAATCTCTGGAAGATAATATTTTGGATTTGGAATCTCGGTCGAGACAGAATAATTTGAGGCTGGTGGGTCTTCCAGAGGAATCAGAAGGTCGGGACGTATGTTCCTTTCTGGAAAAGTGGATTCCGGAGGTGCTGGGCAGCGAGGAGTTGCAATCAGCAGTGGTTCTGGAAAAAGCACATCGTATTGGCCCACGGAGAGATAAGGGACCGCCGAGGACCTTAATTATGAAGTTTCTTAGCAACAGAGACAGGATGAAGATCTTCAACGCTGCACGAGCTAAAAAAGGAGAGATTAAACACCAGGACCAGCAGGTGCGGTTCTACCCAGATTTGGCCACAGGAATCCAGCAATTGAGGAAGCAGTTTGATCCCGTACGTAAGGAGCTGCGCAACCTTGGGATTCGTCATGGTGTAATCTATCCTGCGAGACTGCTGACCACGTATGAGGGCAGAACCCACATCTTCAAGACCCCAGAGGAGGCGCAGGAGTTCATCAAGAAGATCAAAGAAGAAGAAGAGACTGGTGGGAGCTAAGCATGAACAAAATATAAGGTAGAATAATTAAGCATTTGCACAGGCATCTGACTGACTTGAAGTAAATAGTAAGTTTACAAAATATAGATTGTATTATATATTAAAAAAACAAAACAAAAACAAAACAAAAAAAAAAAAAACTATGATGTACAAAGTTGTTAAAAATTTTGGAGTTAAGTTGGAAAACTACAGAGGAGAGTTAATGTTACGTCATTAAAAGCAGTAGAGTTAGGGTGATTGGGAGGATGAAGAAGGAGTGGCTTAGGCTGTTCCCCGTGGGTGTGGAACGGTCGATGGCTATATCGGGAGACAGAATTTTTCTTTTGATTTTGGGGGGTTTGCCACAAGTGTGGGAAGGGGAAATTTGTTTGTGTGTAGTTTGTAGGATGAATGTTCAACCACTCATGTTTTTGCTTCTCTGTATGAGCATGTTTACACTGCAAGGTAATCCCAAACTCTCTATTGATCATGGACCAAAGTGTTAATCTTAATTTAACTTCATGGAATTGCAGAGGTCTACAAAATTTAAAAAAACTTAAACAAGTTATGAATAAAATAAAGGACATGGGTTCAAGAATTGTGTTTTTACAAGAAACTCATCTGATAGAGGAGGATGTTAAAAGAATTAGGAGTAGATGGCAGGGAAGTGTATTCACCTCTTCATTTTCATCCCGAGCCAGGGGAGTTATGACTCTCATACATAAATCAGTTCCTTTTCAAGTGAAAAATGTAATTGGAGACAAATTTGGAAGATATGTAATCATTCAAGGTTCTTTGCTATTAGAAAATATAAATCTTGTGAACTTATATGGTCCCAATATAGATGATCAGAAGTTCTTTGCTAATTTATTTCTCATCTTATCATCACTTACAGGGCAACATATAATAGCAGGGGATTTTAATTGTACATTGAATCCAGGTGTGGATAGATCAACAGGACTGGATTGTACGCACATTGGATGTAGGATGACTATTAATCATTTTATGAAAGAATTGAGATTGTTAGATATATGGAGAGAAATGAAACCACAAGTTAAAGCCTATTCTTGTTATTCCAGTACCTACAAGACATTCTCACGTATTGATTATTTTTTGATTTCCACAGAATTAAGGTCCAAGATTCAAAACTGCTTTTATGATAACATTGTGATCTCTGATCATGCACCCTGTTGTCTAATATATGTAGATAAAAAATTGACAAAGGAATCAGGTAGATGGCAATTTCAGCATAAATGGCTTCAGGATGAGGAATTTGTCAAGTATATAGAAAAACAGATAGACGAGTTCTTTGACATCAATACTACACAAACATCAGCATGTGTAAAGTGGGAGGCTTTCAAAGCTTTTATTAGGGGACATATTATTAGTTATACAGGATCAAAATCTAAGAAGACTCGAGAGGAGAGAGCTAAATTGGAACATAAAATAAAAAGTCTTCAGGAAAAAGTGTATGCAGGAAGTGACCCAAGGTTGGAGAATGAATTACTGATTTTGAGAGCTGAATACGACAAAAAATCAGCGAATAGAGCTGCCTCGAGTCTTCTAAGATTGAAACAATCTTTTTATGAACAAGGTGAAAAATCAGGAAAATTATTAGCATGGCAGATTAAACAATTGGAAATTAAAACACCAATTACCAGTATTATAAGTAATGGACAGGTAGTTATAGATCCTTTAGAAATTAATAGAGCCTTTAGAGATTACTATGAAAAATTATATGATACCAAAAATGAACCTGATTTAACAAAACTAAATGGGTTTTTGAACGAACTATCTATACCGTGTATACCAAATGAAAACAGGGAGATATTGGAGTCTAAAATTAGTCAAGAAGAAGTTGGGCTAGCCATTGATAATATGAAATCAGGAAAAAGTGCAGGACCAGATGGTCTTCCAGTTGACCTTTATAAAAAATTTAAGAATAAATTAATAAAACCTTTTTTGGAAATGGTTTTAGAAGCATTTCAAAATAATAATTTACCATCATACATAAATAATGCCTTAATTATACTGCTGCCAAAACCAGGTAAGCCCTCTAATAAATGTGAAAATATGAGACCAATAAGCCTATTAAACGCCGACCTTAAGATAATCTG
Organism: Pholidichthys leucotaenia; assembly: GCA_020510985.1. NCBI lineage: Eukaryota > Metazoa > Chordata > Actinopteri > Cichliformes > Pholidichthyidae > Pholidichthys > Pholidichthys leucotaenia. Next base: position 16,031,331 of record CM035844.1, read on the forward strand.
TAAAATTTTAGCAAGACGAATACAAGAAATTTTACCAAATATTATTAATCGAGATCAGAATGGCTTTATAAAGGGTAGACAAGGCTTCCATAATGTAAGAAGACTATTTAATATTATTTATTTTAATAAAGAAGCACCGGATACAGCTCTCCTATCATTGGACGCCAAAAAGGCCTTTGATAGAGTTGAATGGCCCTTTCTTTTTGAAGTCCTACAAAGGTTTGGACTTGGAAATAATTTCATAAAATGGGTTCAAATAATATACAATAATGCTACAGCAGAAATCCTAACAAATAACAATATTTCAAAACCAATAAAAATCAATAGAGGATGTCGACAAGGCTGTCCACTTTCACCTTTACTGTTTACTATGGCAATTGAACCTTTAGCGATAGCGATACGTTTACATTCACAAATATATGGAATTAAAGTTGGACCAACAGAACATAAAATCTCCCTGTACGCCGATGATATAATTTTGTTTATGTCGAATCTAAAAAAATCAATTCCAACCTTGTTGAATTTAATAAAGAATTTTGGGGAAATATCAGGATATAAAATAAATAAAACTAAATCTTCAATATTAATGCTAAATGAGACCCAGAGAAATTACCCAGCCCCTGAGGCAAATCAATTCAATGTTGTAAATCAGTTTAAATATTTAGGAATCCAAATTATGCCTAAGCTAGAATCAGTCGCCAGCGTCAACTATGAAGCCTTAATGTCAGATATCAATGAGTTAACTCAGAGATGGATGTCACTACCAATGTCGATGATCGGGAGAATCAATATACTTAAAAGTAATATTTTACCTAAAATACTTTATTTATTTCAATACATTCCCTTATCACCACCTTTAGATCTATTCTCAAGAATAAAAAAAAAGTTAGTGGAATTTATATGGAACAACAGGAGGGCTAGATTACGTCTGTCTTTATTATATTTACCATTTGATCGTGGAGGTCTGAAATGTCCAAATTTTATATTATATTATTGGTCGGCACAACTGAGGTCTATGACATATTATTTTTCATCAAATGATCTCCCTCACTGGACTGAAATGGAATCATACAATTTACCTTTACCTCTTCCCATATTCATATACTCAGATTCGGCAAAAAAATTACAAAAACAAGTTAAAAATCCATTTGTAAAGCATATGATCAAAATATGGTGTGAAGCTAAAAACTATTTAAAAGAACCACAGTTATTGTCACAATTTAGTCCAATATGGGGTAATCAATATTTTAAACCAGGGAGAGCGGACGCTGTATTTAAAGTATGGAATTTAAAAGGGATACAAAAGATTCAGGATTTATATTTGCCATGTGCAGACAACATAATGTCTTTTGAAGAGCTGAGGATCAAATTTAATCTCAATAGAACACATTTTTTTAAATATCTTCAACTTAGAAACTTTATTCGATCAAATCAAAATAAAGCTCTCACTCGACCTATTTATTCATCCTTGGAAAAAATGATGATGAAAGATAGTAAAAGAAAGGGTATTATTTCAGAGTTTTATAACTCATTGACACTATCTTCAAGTGAAAATTCACTGAAAAGATTAAACTACTGGAAAGAAGATCTGCAAATTGAAATTTCGGAGGAACAATGGGAATTGGCTTGTACAGAAGCTCAAACCAAATCAATAAATGCACGCCTTAAATTGATACATTTCAAATGGTTAATGCGGATGTATGTTACACCGGAGGAGTTAAATAGATATAACAAAAATATACCAGATACATGCACAAAATGCATGGAAAGTAAAGGAACCCTATTTCATTGTTTATGGGAATGTAGATTAATAAGAATGTTTTGGGAAGAGGTGAGGGTAACAATTGAAAAAATAATCTCAAAACAAATCATACTGAATCCTAAACTGTTTTTGTTGGGTCTGTACCCAGAAAAGCATAATTTTAATAAAAGTGAAAGAACATTCATAGACCTCAGTTTGCTTAATGCCAAAAAATGTATTGCACTATTATGGAAAAAGACTCCTAGACCAGATGTGACTCAGTGGTTAAGACAGATGTTAACAAACCTTCCATTAGAAAGAATAACATATATACTGAAATCAAAGGAAATTGTGTTTGAGAATATATGGAGACCTTTTATTGATTATGTAAAAAATTTAAACATAACTCTTGAAGAAGAAGGTGAATGATGTGTGTGGACCTTGTAAATTCCAAACTGGTGAACATAATATGTATACTTATGTATTGGATTGTCTAGACTAAACAGAGGAGCATTGTTGAAGACTTGATTTTGTTGGTGGTTGTTGGTGTTTTTAGTGCATTTTTTTTTTTTTTTTTGTAGTACTTTAGCGTTAGTGTTTGATTGTATCATGTTTGTTAAAAAAAAAAAAAGGTTCAATAAAGATATTGTGGAAAAAAAAAAAAGCACAAAACTTTTGTGTCGATGGACTTATTGTTTCACCTCAAAGAAGAAATTGCTACCATGCTAACTACTAGCCATGGCTAGTTACCGGTGTAATGGCCACGTTTTGATCTGCAGTACCTGTTGGATATCATATTATATAGTATGGCGGTGCCCTGAGTAGAGAGAGGGTGACGCACCACCTCCGGGGGGTGGTGTCACCTGGGGTATAAAAGGCCACAGCAGGAGACATCTTGTCTCTTCGCTGTGGCTCTCAGGGTGGCATAGTGAATCCTGTGTTCTTGGTATCGTGTTACAATAAAACTACAAAACCTCACCTCGACTCCTCATCATTTCGAGACACAACATTTGGTGACAGGGATATACGGCATGAAGAGGGCAGCTACTGCATTTCGACCATTTCTGGAGGCTCCGGATGAGCTGCTGGTCCCATGGGCCAGATGGTATGCGGCCTTCAAAAATTACCTTACAACGCTGGACCTCGGCGACCTGGAAAAGTTACGCGCAAGGGCTATTCTGGTCCACAACTTAGGTATGGAGGGCCAGAGGATCCTGAGCACACTTGGAGGAGGTGACACGTTTGACAATGTCGTGAAGCTCATGGTGGGCTACTTCTACGCCCCTGAAAATACCATAATGCGGCGCATCCAGTTCAGACAGTGACACCAGCAACCGGGGGAATCGGTTCAGCAGTTTGTGGCGGACCTTTGGCAGCTGGCGAGTGAGTGCAGGTTCGGAGCCTTGGAGGAGGAGATGATTCGTGACCAGCTAGCGGAGCACGTGGCGTATTTCTCCGCGAGGGTCCATCTGCTAACTCATGCTGGTGAGCTAATGTTGCTCGCAGCCATGGAGCTAACGCAACAACACAAGGCAGCGGGAAAAACTCGCAAGGAATCTTGGCGACATGGAGGCCCTGCCCAAGAACGATAAGCAGTGGAAGGCACTGGCCTTGGATCCGGACGACTGCAGCGACGATGAGTACGCAGCTGTCGTGAAGATTAGGTCTGCCCCGGGGATGCTGAGATGCTACGGCTGCGGATCCAGCAGGCACCGCTATAAAGTGAGGGAGTGCGCAGCGAAGGGGAAGCGTTGTGGACGGTGCAGTTTGTTCCACCACTTTGCCAGATTCTGCTGAAATTTTGAAAAGGAAGACCAGGGGCCAGAAAAGGGGGCTTCAGCTAAGAAGACACCCATGGTGGTCCACACGGTTTCGCCCAGCACAGATAGACGTATCCTGTGTAACATCGTGCTGGACGGAGTGCCAATCCCGCTAATGGTAGACACGGGGTTGGCAACTTCCATCTTAAATTGGACGACGGTGAAGACTTTCTTCCCACACTATAGGGTGAGCAGGACGGACATTGCCTGTTAATGTTATGGTAACAACCCCTTGGACATTGTGGGCTCGGTGTGGCTCTCGGCGAGGTACAAGTCAGCCTCTATGTACGCAACCGAGTTCATGGTGTCTCACGAAGGGAACAACCTGATAGGCTGCGACCTGTTCTACGGGCTCGGGTTTTCTATCGCCTGCAGTGTCGGTGAGGAGTGGGCAGGCGGTGGACTATGGGACCGGCCCTTCTACGTGGGAAGCGGTGAAGAAGTGTGGGACTTGGGCTGGCCCGGACCGAGTGAGGGAGGGCCCCACGGTGGGTGTCCCGTGCCAGCATTCACGGTACCCTGGGCGAGGGACCCGAACGGCACGGTTTGACGCTCGTAAAGGCGGATGGATTTAATGAGCAGGCGCAGCGTGGTTCCGGTGTGATATGCAAATATACCCTGTATTTTCTTTCAAGGTTTGCCCATGTTGTGGGGTGGGATTGTTTAGTGAGGAGTCTTTGGACCGCCATTGTGTAATGTATATAGTTATTTATTGTTCATAATGTCTATAATGTATATATTTTTCTTCGGGATTAATTTCTTTTTGTGAGTGGCCCTTTAATGTTCATTGACTGTTTACTCTGATGGCGGAATGGGCTGCCGGGCCAGTGTGGTATGTGTGGATAGGTCTGTATACTTTTCTGTTTAGAGTGTGAGTTGGGTGTAAATTTTGGGAGGGCCTAATTAATGTGTCTGCATTCTTTCAAGGGGGGGGATGTTGGATATCATATTATACATATATATTAGTATGGCGGTGCCCTGAGGTAGAGAGAGGGTGACGCCCTGCCTCTGGGGGGTGGTGTCGCCTGGAGTATAAAAGGCCACAGCGGGAGACATCTTGTCTCTTCGCTGTGGCTCTCAGGCTGGCGTAGTGACTCCTGTGTTCTTGGTATCGTGTTACAATAAAACTACAAAACCTCACCTCGACTCCTCATCATTTCGAGACACAACAGTACCGACTCAACAGGTATATGTTCTATAAACACTTATTACTTTTGCACTTGACTATTTAATTTGTATACATGTCTGTGAAATTTCAATAGACGTCTTCATGCTAATTGAGATGTTTAGCAGCAGTTACTGGCTACATTTTTTTTCTCAGCTGCATAAAATAACTGGTTAAACAAACAAATCATTATATTTTGTCCAGTATTGCTGTCATGTGATAAATTGTGCTTGCAGAACTGTTGTATAAAAGCAATATTACACTCGGTGTCGTTACGGTATCATGAATATACAGTACTAACTACTAGGGATGAGCTGAACCGATCCGCCGTATCGGTATCGGGTTTGATCCAGGCAAAATGGCTGGATCAGTATCAGTAAGGAATAAAAGTAATTTACCGATCCGATACATTAATAATAATAAAATGAAGGCGCGATCCTGTTCTGAGCCGCGCTGCAGTTCATATAAAAGGGCTGGATGTTATATAACCCTTTATTTTTTTTTGGGGGGGGGGGGTTATAACATCCAGGCTATCTGGACAGAGAATAAACTACTAAATAAACTGAGCACAAGGAGAATACTTATGATGATGATGACGACAATGATGATGATAATAATAATAATAATAATAGATGACAAAAATACAACTCAAAGGGTTACTTCCTTTATTTTCAGATCTACAGCATTTTTTTCCTCATGCAGCGGCGCTTTGAATTTCATCTGAACGTTTACTTAAATACTCAGCTTTAAAGTTTTGCATTAAACTTGCACTTAAAACTTCAGAATGCATGTTTACATGGTGCTGACCAGTGAAATGCTGCCAGTGTAGCAAAGTTTAAAATTAAAAAAGCGGCGGCGTTGCTGAACTGAGTAAAATTTGTAATATATTCTTTGCCTTTAAAATTTGTTTTTATATGTATGCAAAATGCAACCAGTCATTACCAAAGTATGTTCTGTACTGTTGTTTTAAATAAGGGAGACGGTATCGAGTTTGGATCGGTGTCGGCCGATACTCAACGTCACAGTACCGGTATCGGTCTTGAAAAACTGGTATCAGCTCATCCCTACTAACTACGGGTGTGATACTCTTATAGACGTATCACACCTGCAGTTACTATATTCATTGATGCTGTGCTCCCTCTCGTGTAATATTGCTTAAATATTAGGCAGACATAACCTCACTAAATGCAGAATGCATTTTTAAAATTATAATATTGTTTATTTAGGGGGAAAAAGGCGATCCAAACCTCCCTGGCCCTATGTGAAAAAGTAATTTCACCCAAAACCTAATAACTGGCTGTGCCAGCCTTGGTGACAACAACAAGAATCAACCATTTGTGAAAACTGGCATTGTTTTACATCTCTGTTGAGGAATTTTGGGCCACCCTTCTTTGCAGGATTGTTCTAATTCAGCCACATTGGAGCACTTGAGCTTGAGGTCATGAATTGATGGTCGGACGTTCTCCTTCAGGATTTTCTGGTAGAGAGCAGAATTCATGGTTTCATCAATTACAGAAAGTCATCCAGGTCCTGAAGCAGCAAAGCAGCCCCAGACCATGACGCTACCGTCACGGTGTTTGACTATTGGTATGATGTTCTTTTTATGAAATACTGTTAGTTTTATGGGGTGGTAGTGGCTCAGGACGTACAGCAGGTTGTCCCGTAACCGGAGGGTTGGCAGTTTGAATCCCACTCCCCCCACCCTGCTGTTATGTCCTTGGGCAAGACACTGCACCCACCTTGCTTCCAGTGTGTTCATGACACTGGTGTATGAATGTGAATGAAAGCTTGGTGGTGGTTGGTGAGCCAGTTGGCACAGACTGGCAGCCCTGTTTCCGTCAGTCTGCCCCAGGGCAGCTGTGGCTACAGAAGTAGCTTACCACTACCTCTGTTTGTGGAGTGAATAAATAATGGGCTCATTGTAAAACATCTTTGTGTGTCATGGAAAGTGCTACATAAATGCATCCATCCATCTATCTTGTACCGCTTATCCCAGGATCGGGGTCGTGGGGGCATCAGTCCAGGCAGAAAAGTCTGGGCTTGTTGTTATGGGCTTTTGTTTCTCATCTGTGCTTGAATTTCTTTAGATTGGGGCATGATGTGTTGCTTTCTGAGATCTTTTAGCCACTTTCACTTTGTCAGGTTCTATTTAAGTGATTTTTTTGATTCAACAGGTCTGACAGTAATCAGGTCTGGGTGTGGCTAGTGAAACTGAACTCAGCTTTCCAAGTAGTTTTGGGTAGCTTTTTTTCCCCTTAATAAATGAAATCCTCACTTAAAAACTGCATTTTGTATTTACTCGGGTTATCTTTGTCTAATATTAAAATTAGTTTGATGATCTGGAAGAGCACAGTATAGAGAATATATAGCGAGGGAAGCAACAGACTGTTCATCAGTCCATCATGAGCTACTGTCTGGTTCTATTCATGAAGTCTAAGTTCGTTTTAAGGTTTTTTAAATTCGTTTGTTTTTTCATAAATGTATATAAATGATTTAGGAATAAATCAGTTTATTTTTGATCGTATTCCTCTTGAATCAAGTGGGTTTTTTTGTTTTGTTTTGCGTTTCACACAGAAATTAGAACTGTGACTGCTTGCAATGGCCATGAGCCAGATAACTTGGTCTGTAGATGAATTCAAGTCAAGAAAATGACCCCCAGTCTGCACAAATGCCATCTTTTTAAAATGCGATTATTTTTCCAGGTTTGCTTATGAGTTGACACAGCACAGGGGGAGATGCACGCAGATGGAGGCTGACTGTACGTGGGCTGCGGTGTTATTATAGCATGAGGGAGTACAGTAGGTTACTTAAAAGCTCCTCCCTCCCTCTTTCTCTCCCCACATCTTCTCTACAGATTTTTTTTTTACACTCCCCTCTCTTCTCATCTCACACACTCATTGTCTCGCTGTCTCTCCTGGAGAGCTGTGTGTATTTGATGTAAAAAAGATCAGGGATAATTTCGAGATGGAGCCTCTTTGTGCACCAGTTACGCTCTCCTGTTTGTTGGGATGCCAGGCGTAGGTTTTAATCTAATGAGCAAACACGCTGATTACGTTACAGCCTCCACTAAATATTCTGAGGCTCATTCCAAATTTTAACAGCATGCGTTTCATCCATTTCTTATTAGCAGCTGCTTTCAGAGCCAAGAGACAAAACAAGACAAATTCCTTGGCTGGGATCGTTTGCTGAGACTCGAGAGGGAGGTGAGAGAGAGGAGGAGGAGGCTGGACAGAGGAGTATCAGTTGCACCATAATTCAATTAAAGTATCCGTCGAGGAAGCACAGAAAGGAGAAACTTCGCCTGGGCTTCCTTTCTTTTGACTGGCCATCATCGCCCCACCGCCACCAGCAGCCCATTATGAGGCCCGAATAAAAACCTCTGGCCTGGTTCTGAGGAGGTCATCATTAAATCGGCCTCTGAGGGACCCCTTACATTTCAAACTAGCTATTTGATCCTCCTATCTGATGTGATCCACCTTTGTGATCTATTATAAACGAGAGCTCGATAGAGAGGAGTGTGGAGGCGTTATTAAGAAGTTTTTGCTTCGATGCAGTTTTTTTCCCCCTTTCCAACCTGACATAACCTCCTTTTCACATCCCTCCCAGCCTACAGCAGGACCTCGTCCACCATTTGACTGAGATCAAGAGAAGAGAAGCAGGAGGTTGATGCTGCTTCTTGTTTGGGCGCTTTGCCCCCAACTGGTAGATAAGGACTCTGATCAGAGGTTTTTGGAGGAAGCTGGTGTTAATGATGCTACAAACCAAACTTTGGTCAGTGATGAGCAGCGTTGTGAGCTTCTGCTCTGATGTCTGTACCGTTGGAAAACCGCAGGAGTCAGCCAGGATGTGATTGGCATGTTGGTGCATGTGTGTGTGTGAGCAGGTGTTGGCTTGATTAAGTCAGAAAGGAAACCTTGCCTTGGAGCCCTCCTCATTATTTGCGAGTGTTGCAGGAAATTATCGCAGAAAGCCTTTAAAAACCTTCGCTGGCCTTTTTTTTTTTAGCATTTCTTTTGATGTGAATCAGTGTGACTGTGGAGCTCTGCACTGCTTCACAAACCATTGTTGAAAGAGAGGTACTTTTCCCCGAACAATGCCCAAAATAGCAGCTTTTCTGTGTCCTATAACACGAGCTCTCTTCCACATGAGTCACTGTCTGTGCTGCTCTACCTGAGGGTTTCATAAAGATGATTCTCCTTTGGGATCATACCAGCATGCATCTATTTCCTCTTCCTGCACTGCTGCTGATGTGAAACCAGAGCTATGGTTTATGTCTTTCTCTTGCAGCTGGGGGACCTGAGCCTCTCTGAAATATTCTGGCAGGCTGGCAGGTACCTCAGGCAGTTTGTATTCACTAGATTTCTACTCATAGTGTGAAATAAGTCTTTTTTTCTTAAGTCTTTTTTTACTGGAAAACATAATAGAACATAATGTTTTTACTGTGCAAAAAGGTCTTGTAATTTTTCTCTGGAGAAATCTTTGGTCTTATTTTCTCTTTCATTGATGTGGAAATATTTAGGTTGCAGTTTCTTACCTTTGAAAATCACTGCTGAGAAGCCCACCATTTATGCCATCTCCTACTGTTTTTTGTTGTTGCGCACTTCTTTCTTTTAGAAGCTGAGAAGATATGAAACAAATGTTACTCACTTCTACAGGGATGTGATGCTGAAATTACAAATGAAAACTTGATAGATTTAAAAGAAAATGATGTGGAGTCCTAAAAATCCTTAAGATATTTCTGGTCACTGAATCTGAGCACAGTTGAGAATAATCCCATCAGCTGTGGATAATCACACTCACTGGCTGTAAAGTTAGCGACAGGTCCGTGTGCAGCTGTGGGGCAATGGTCAACGGTAATTTGGGCTTATTCATCAGCTTGGGATTCCATAAGTGAAGTCCCTTTGGTCTCCAGGTGGTGCAGCAGTTAGCGTTCTGGCAGGGATGTAGCTGCCTGCAGCTTTGGACCAAATGGAACCAGGCCAGCTAGTGGAGTAATGAGAGTAAGGATTGAAGACCGGCGAGAGATAAGAAAGTGCTGCGCCCTAATTTTCTGCGAGACCTGGCTCTCGGACAGAATCCCGGAGTGTGCCATTCAACTACAGACACACTCAACACACCGAGCAGACAGAACTGGAGCCTTGGGTAAGACGAGGGGAGGGGTGTGTGTGTTTATAAACAACTTGTGGTGTGTAGATGTACAGACTGTATACAAGCACTGTTCGCCTGATGTAGAGTTTTTACTGCTGAAATGCCGTCCCTATTATCTACCGAGGGAATTTACTGCTGTGTTTCTGGCCGCTGTTTACATTTGCCTGCAAAGCAACTACACAGTAGCGCTAAGCAAACTCCATGACGTCATCAGCGCAGTAGAGACGACCCATCCCGATGCTGTTTTTATTGTTGCTGGTGACTTTAACCAGTGCAATTTACGGACTGTACTCCCTAAATATTACCAGCATGTGGACATTCCCACCTGCAATTAAAACACACGACCATGTTTACTCCAGCATACGCGGCACTTACACGGCACCTCGCCCCCACTTTGGACAGTCAGATCACATCTCTCTGTTTATGTACCCAGCCTACAGACAAAAGCTGAAACAAACAAACTCTGTTATTAAGCAAATTAAACGCTGGACTCCAGAGGCTGAGAGCACCCTGCAAGACTGTTTTGCCTGTACAGACTGGGATGTGTTTAAAGCTGCAGGCACTCGGGAGGACTCTTCAGTAAACACACAGGAATATGCTGAGTATGTGACTGGGTACATCAGCACATGCTTTGATACCATTGTACCCACCATACAAGTCAGGAAGTTCGCCAACCAGAAGCCCTGGATCAACACTAAGGTATGTCAGATGCTGCATGCTTGCTCTCTTGCATTTAAATCAGGCAATGAGGTCGAGTACAAAGCTGCAAAGTACGGACTGAGGAAGGCTTTAACAACAGCCAAGAGGCAGTACAGGGAAAAGCTGGACAGCCTCTACTCCACTCCTGACCTGGGGCACATGTGGTAAGGCCTGCAACACATTACAGACTACAAGAGGACCAACAGCAGCACCACTAGCTCCACAGACAGCCTGCCAGATTATCTCAACATCTTTTACACCTGCTTTGAGACCACCAGCTACAGTGCAGAGAGGAGACACACACTCACGCACCCCCCACCCCCCACTAAAAGTGTTACCAGGCCAGGTAAACAAAACACTGAGGAATATCAACCCCCACAAGGCAGCAGGACCAGACAACATACCTGGGTGGGCCATCAGAGCATGTGCTGCCAAGTTGACTGACATTCTCACATCCATCTTCAACCTCTCCCTCAACCAGAACACAGTTCCCTCCTGCTTCAAAACCACAACCATCGTCCCCCTCCCCAAAAGGAACCCGCCGACCTGCCTGAATGATTACAGACTGGTAGCACTCACTCCAATTATCATGAAGTGCTTCGAGACAGTGGTGCTGCCCATCATTCAGGACAGTATACCGGATACCCTGGACCCCCTGCAGTATGCCTACCAGCCCAACAGGTCCACCTCAGATGCCATTGCTGCAGCACTCCATTATTCTCTCTCCCATCTGGAAGATAAAGACTCCTACATTAGGATGCTTTTTGTCGACTACAGCTCCACCTTCAACACGGTCATCCCCCACAAACTCACCAGCAAACTGTCTTCACTTGGCCTGCACCCCACCCTCTGTGATGGGCTACTGGACTTTCTAACTGGCAGGCCCCAGTCTGTCAGAATGGGCAACAGGACCTCAGCCAGCATCATTATGAACACAGGTGTCCCACAGGGTTGTGTTCTCAGCCCCATCCTCTACAGCCTCTTCACCCATGACTGTGTTGCCTCCCACAAGGACAATGTCATCTTAAAGTTTGCGGATGGCACAGCAGTGATAGGACGCATCACTGGTGATGATGAAGCATCCTATAGGAGGGAGGTGGCCAGCCTGGTGTCATGGTGTGAGGACAACAACCTCACCCCCAACATGGACAAGACAAAGGAGATGATAGTGGACATGAGGAAGGGGAGGAGGAGACCCCATTGGCTGCAGTTCATCTGGGAGCTTGAGATGGAGAGGATGAGCAGCTTTAAATACCTGGGCATCCGCATCAGCGAGGACCTTTCGTGGACACACAGCACTACAGAGCTGGTTAAGAGAATTCAACAGCGCTGTACTTTCTGAAGAGGCTGAAGAAGTTCGGCATGTACCCTAGAATCCTCAACAGTTTCTACAGCTGCATCATTGAGAGCATCCTGACCAACTGCATCACTGCGTGGTATGGCAGCACTACTGCCCTGGACTGCAAACACCTGCAGAGAGTGGTGAAGACAGCGGAGAAGATCATCAGGACTCCACTGTCCTCTCTGCAGAGTATCTACCACCGCAGAGTCCAAAGGAGAGCCAACGCCATCCTCCGGGACCCCACCCACCCCAGCACAGAATGTTCACACTTCTATCCTCAGGCCGGAGGTACAGAAGTGTGAAATGCAGGACAACCAGACTGAAAAACTCCTTCTTTCCCACTGCCATCAGACTCCTGAACAAATAACAAACTCCCAAAACTCTGCAGCACAGCTTTGCAAATAGGAACTCACACACTGGTTGCTAAATTTGCACATTGCTCACTTGTACAGTGTACATAGTCTCACCCTGTCTGATGTCCATATCAACTCTGCTGCTAATTATCATGTACAGTCTATTGGTATTATCATTATAGAGAAATTCTCACACTGGGTGCTGATTTGTAATTTGTGTACGGCTCATTTGCACACTGCTTATTTGCACACTGTGCATAGGCTTATGCCATCTCAGGTTCATATCATCTTTGATATCGATATACCACTGTCCACTATAGTCATCCAATGAACTTTCAATTTCACTCTTCTTGTTTCCTCTAGTTTGACTGCTTTAACTGCTTTAGTGTCCTAATTTCCTCACTGTGTGTATAGTGTGTGTTATTAGTATCCATTAGTATTAGGTGTGTTATTACCTTATTAGTATGTTGTGTACCCGTTACCTTGGCATTCGTTCGGAGAGAAGAGTAAGAATTTCATTGCTCAGGAAATGTTGCATTTCTTAACTGTACACATGATAATAAAGCCTTTGTATCTTGAATCTTGTATCTTGAATCTTTTTTAGGATTTGATGCGGCTTGTAAGAAGACTGGTGGAAGTAGTACACATTACCCAGAGGTGAAGCCTGCATTATACTGCTCACAATAGCTGGATAATTAGATTGGATGTTATTTCAGTTTAAATTAAGTTAGCTTAGCCTAATCTTGAATATTTTCTTTAATGTTATGGCTGTTACATGTAATGAATATGATAGGGTTCTCCCTGTTGAACAAAATGTGGCCAAAATAGTTTTGTCACATAAATTGTGATGAAGGGAAAAAAGAATTTCCCCTTGGGGACAATAAAGTCTAAAGTCTAAATTCCCCATACAGTAGATGCTCATAACAGCAATGAAAGCTAAACATTGTGGCTTGTACACGTCTTGTAACTGGCTTAAATTAGAAGCAGTCTGAATTGTGAATGGTTGTGACGTCACCAATGAATAAAAGTGCCCCTTATTGATTAAGCTTACCCCCTAAAATACTGTGACACTAATGCCAAGTGCCCTTCACACAGAAACACTTGATAATCATCAACTTACTGTATGTGAAATAAAATAATCATATAATTTGTGAAAAAACAATAGATTCATACAAAGAAAACACAAACATACAAATCTAGTTCTCTTTGTAATATTCCTTTTTAGTTCTATGTAAAAAGGGAGAGACAAACCAAAGTCACAAAGACTCGTGTGAAAAAAATAAATTGGGGACCCTTACCCAGGATTTCTACTGACTCCAGATGTGGTCTGTTACAGCAAATAGTTCGATCTGGTCTTTGCAGCAAGTAGTTCCCATTCTAGTCAGTGTTCTACTCCCTACCTGGTCTGGACCATTGCGGAACCAGTCCAGCTTGTCGTCTATTTTTGACAGATTCTGGATCCAGTCCATAAGGAAATGCCCCGGTATCTACTGTATTTATTAACTGTTTGTTCATTAAAAACAATGGCCCATTATTTTCTGAGGTCTATTCCTCCACCACTGTGTCAGAGAAAATAAAAACTTTGACAACATACAAACACTTCACAGAATTAAAATTAACAGGCTACTTACACATTAGAGCACACAAAATCAGGTGGGAAGCTAGTACATCACTCTTTCTTGTTATCACGCGATCGCAATCGGTCCTCCTCGGTCTCTCTCGGGTCTTTCTCGAGCTCTCATGTTATTTTGTATAATTCTCACGTGATCTTGTAATTTGAACCCAGTTCTTATCCATGCTGCTTCAAAACACAAACAGAGCTGGTAGGGATGGACACAAGGCTCCATCTGCACTGCGTTTGCAACGGACTGCATCCAGAGTCAGTGGAAAGCCTGGGTCAGTGCTAAATTTTCCAACTAAATAAACCTAAACAACACAATTGTAAAAACCAGAGCAAATCCAAATATCCAAATATCAGCCTATAAAAATCCACAGAGCCCTTGGTTCTGATTGGATGATTTTTTGTGGGAATTGTAGCCCCTGACCTATGACCTCCTGTTTTTGCTCTTGGTTTTTTGAAATAAGAACTTCTTTTTCTGTGACATGTTAACAACTTAATAGAAACACAACAGCAAAAGGCGTCAGGAGGAAGAAGTGACCTTGTTATATGTACCAGAAGTGCTTCAAGCTCTGTGCATAAATCAAATACAGCATCCTTGTCCTGACAGTTTAGTTTTATTTATATTTTACATTGTTTTTAAGTGCTTCACTAAACATATGAGGAACTTAACTGATACAAATGAATACAGTTACTTATAATTATCTCAAAAATATTGTTGACTTCTGGGTGAATGCAGCTGCAAGGGCTTATGGGAAATGATAAATGTTAACCCCTTGCACTCTGGTCAATTTCCCTAAAAACGCCAAAAAATAACGTACCCAAAGTAAATCAGAAACTGTTCTTCAACCCTTTGCAGCATCTTCATGGGGTTGGTCTCATTTAAAAGAAAACACTTTGAATTTTTTGGCAATACAGCCATAATCTCTCTAAGTGCTCCTGTCACTGAGTAACAGTCATCTAAACATACTGAACTTAAAGAAAATAAATTTCGCCTGGGTGTTTTTTTGGATACAAATGCTTGCAAATAACACACAGCTGTCAGATCCAGCTGGAAAATGCAATAGAAATGTAGAACCAAGTGTTATCAAGCTGAGGTCCAAATTTGGTAACAATACCACAAAAAATGAATATATTACACAGCTTTTTTCTCAGGTTGTTCCCAGGCGTTTTTGAACTGTGCCAAACTGTGCCATTTGGCACAGACAGTTTGGCACAGTTTGGAAAAACGTCTATAACTTTTGAATGCTTCAACATAGAATCTTCATCTTGGGCTGTAATGAAAGGTGACACTTAAGCCTGTTTTTCACTAGCCCAGCACACCTCGGTACGGCTCGATTCACTTCAGTATGGCTCGGAAGGCTTCTGTCTCCATTAGCACAGTGTTGTGGGGCAGCAGCAGATTCTCAGCGAGGTGGGGCCACACTCCCATGATGTTATGCACTGGACTGAGTCCTTATTTACACGAGACAAAAAATGGAGGATCCAAGGATTATTGCCTTGCTCGCTCTGTGGTTTTATCTCACAATTAATTTTATCTCATAATTAAGCTGCAACAACACAAGTCACTTTTGTTTTGAATTAACTGCCAAATGACCTAGAAATAATGAGCTGAAACTTGTTTTTATTCGTATTAAATAATGAGACGGTGGCACACTGTCCAACACCACATCCTAGGGCATTTTGGATGTACTGAATTAAAAAAATTCATGTTTTTCACCTTCAGGTCAACGTTTGGAACAACAGTATTATTATTTTCCGTTTAGATGATGCTACACTCCTTCTAAAGTATTGTAAATCTCTGAATTTGGAATGCCGATAGAACATTCAATTTACATATACTTGTACCTTTGACTTGGTGCTAATTTTTTATGATATTTCAATAAAAAGAACAGAAAGCTTACAAAAAGATTTCTTTTTTGGTCTAGTTAAAAATTACATTACCTTTACAATGGTTGACCCTCAGCATCATTTTGATCAGACTAGGCAATGGAATTTCTATGTAATTATACTCTTTTATAATTCAGTGTTATAACAGACAAACCACACTTTCCAAAACAATTCCATTTTATTATATACAAAATATTAAAATAAAAAAAAACTTTGCAACACAACATGAAGGTTAATCGACATTTTATACATGCCGACCACTGAGTGCTGAGGCTCAGTAGAATTAATCCGTCTCTGCCAGCTGTGGGTCAGGAAGGCTCGGTTGAATAATCCGTGCGGGCTGTCGCAGCTGACGCGTGGGATGATTCTACAAGGAAAATGCACACAATAAAATACAGCACGAAATATATACAGAAAAGACAATAGTTTTTAACAAGAATACATAAGCTTATTTCAGCGTATTGTTCACATGAATAATTACAATAAAAGCTTTAGTCCGCAGTGTGCTGCAATAAAGCAGCGATCCATCCACAAATGAACAGCTTTTTTATTGCATAAATAAACTGAGCGTCTTACCGAATATATTTGCGAAAAAACGCACAATAAAAAAAAAATTAAAACTCACCGTTAAAGGACTCCGATGTCGAGACCTCCCGGTATATTTTTTCATTCCGGGCGTCTCCGTCTAACTCGCGCTGAATACGTTCGTCTGACAATGCAGTGAGCAGACACTGCACCTCCTTACTGGTCCATGGAACACCCTTATCACGCGAAGCCATTTTTGATAGAGAATAAATGAAAATAGCACAGCAATACACTGAAAAGAAACCGCCAACAGTGGTTGCGTGCTGAGTAAAGGCGGTCATGAAGATTCTTTTTTTTTTTTTTTCAAAAACTTTATTGAGAAGGTCGTGAAGATTTGGTAGATGAGGAGGAGGAGAGGGGCGGTTACAACCTGACCAATCAGCGCCGGTTACGACCTGACCAATCAGCGGCGACCAGTCTGTTAACGTCACAACACGGCACAGCTCAGCACTGCTGTACCCTGCCCTGGAGCGGGGCTGAGAATCGCGGCTGTTAAACCGTGTTGGGGCTTGTGGAAAAGCGTACAAAGCGTGCTGAGCCATCCTGTGTCGCGCTAAAGCGTGCTAGTGGAAAAGGCCCTTTAGATAGCCCAAACTGTGCCAAACTGTGCCAAATGGCACAGTTTGGAAAAACGTCTAGAACTTTTGAATGCTGCAACATAGAAGCTTCATCTTGGGCTCTAATGAAAGGTGACACTCAGGGCTATCTTGTTAGCTATCCAGAAACACTGTCAGTAGTAATGACGCAGAGAAAATGAAGTTTCAATTCTAAACACGCTTTACTGAACAAAAATGTCAATATACAAAACATACTATTTACAAACAACAAATTCAATTCAATTCAACTTTATTTATATAGCGCCATTTCACAGCAACAGTCATCTCATAGCACTATCAACTGTAGGGGGAACCCCCACAGTTGCAGAAAGACCCCAGCAATCAGGCGATCCCCTGTGAGCAAGCACTTGGCGACGGGATATTTTACAAGTTGACAGCAATACCCTCTCAATCAAATATAATTTTCTAATCCTACTCATCATCATACTGATTCCTAGAAAATGTGTCAAGATTTTGCTGAGGCGGTCATGCATATCCGTGCCTCTCTTCTGCTCATTGGCCTCTTCTGCTGCTGGGCTGCTGAGGTGAAGGGCCCAGCTGATCAGGAGAAACTTTGTCCTGGTCATTACACTCTTGGGGAAAGGAAGGCTGTACAGGTGTCCCCCTCACCAGTAATCACTGAAGGATTTGCACTTGACTATACCCATGTAAATAATCAGGCCAAAAAATGAGAGCAGGTCGGAGCGTGTGAGGTCAATCCAAGGGCTGGTGGGTGTGTTGTAGTGTGCAGAGCCATGTAGGTTGGTGTTCTCAACAATGTGGTCTAGCACAGATGGAGTGAAAAACAACTCAAACAGCTGAACGGGGGTGTATGAAGCTGTTGTAATTAGCTGAGGTCCAGGTGGATTTTTGGGACAAAAAATGGGCTGTGGTGGAATGATGTCAGGGGTGTCGGAATCATGCCACCTCTCCTCAGCTGATGAAGGGCCGGCCGATGTCCCAGGCTAAGGGCTGCCATCACCACTCTCGCCTCCTCTTCCTCTCCTGCTACCTCCTCTTCCTCTCCTTCCTCTTCCTCTCCCCAGTGGTGTCCCTCTTTTTGGGGTAGGGGTTTCCTCTTCTGACGAGCTCGCCTGCAGCTCCCTTCTTCTGCGCTTGCTGGCAGAGAGCTCGTCTGGCACCCACTCCTCACCAGAGTCTTCATCTGAAGTTTGTCTATTATGTGAAAATAGTCATTTACAAAGTTCAATTTTTATTTTTCACTATTCTCCTATTTTCCCAGAGTTCACATACACAGCACAGTTCCTTTTTTTTTTTTTTACAAGAAAAAATAGCCTAAAGTGCAATAAAAATTATACTAAAACATTATTACATTTCTAGAGGGTAACAAACAACCCACTGGGAGGAGATCCCGGGGCAGACCCAGGACTCGGTGGAGAGACTATGTCTCCCAGCTGGTCTGGGAACGCCTTGGTATCCTCTCTGGAGAGCTGGAGCAGGTGGCTGGGGAGAGGGAAGTCTGGGCTTCTCTGCTTGAACTGCTGCCTCCGCGACTCGGACCTCCGGAAAAGCGGTAGAAGATGGATGGATGGATAACAAACAACCCCCCACACACACACAAAAACATGCCACGTAAAAAATGTGTGGCCTTTTTTACAAGAAAAAATAGCCTACAGTGCAATAAAAATTATGCTAAAATATCTATCTGCAATGCAGAGGATAACACCCCCCCACCGCCCCGCTACAGAGGAACTCTGCACACCAAAAAACTTGTGGCCATGACGCACCGTTGGAATTACCGATCGGTCAAAAGTGATTTTTATTACTATTTTCATCGATAAAGAATAATTTAGCTTATAACACCTACCTGTCCACAGCAGCAGTAAGTTCCTCATTGTCAGACGAACACGAAGCTGGTCCGGTTGTAACAGACTCGTGCTTCTGGTCACCCGACCCGGTCAAAACATCTCCGCTTCCACGCTTGCGGTTTTGGCGAACCATTTTTCCAAACAAATAATCCAAAAAAGACTGGCTGATGCTACCGTTCCGTACAGGTCTCGATGTCAGTCACCCAGCGGCTTAGGCAAAAGAGATTTTATGCAGGGAGACGCACGTCAACTGTCAAACTTCTCTGCTTCAATTGGCTCGTATTCGCAGCCATTGGTAGGCAGGTCCTTCTTGCTAGGTTTTCAGTCATTGGTTCTTCAAGGTTTCAGAAACCCAATTCAAGGCTCTTATTAGAGGTCAATCAAATCTAAACCAATCATACACTCCTTTGGCTTTCTGTTCATGGCTGTGGGAAAAGAAAGCTGAACAATGCAGCTTTTTTTCCCCGTGCGCACTGAGACGCACAGGCACTGGGAGACATAGTCTCTCCATCCGTTCCCAGACTCGGTGGAGAGACTATGTCTCCCAGCTGGTCTGGGAACGCCTTGGTATCCTCTCTGGAGAGCTGGAGCAGGTGGCTGGGGAGAGGGAAGTCTGGGCTTCTCTGCTTGAACTGCTGCCTCCGCGACTCGGACCTCCGGAAAAGCGGTAGAAGATGGATGGATGGATAACAAACAACCCCCCACACACACACAAAAACATGCCACGTAAAAAATGTGTGGCCTTTTTTACAAGAAAAAATAGCCTACAGTGCAATAAAAATTATGCTAAAATATCTATCTGCAATGCAGAGGATAACACCCCCCCACCGCCCCGCTACAGAGGAACTCTGCACACCAAAAAACTTGTGGCCATGACGCACCGTTGGAATTACCGATCGGTCAAAAGTGATTTTTATTACTATTTTCATCGATAAAGAATAATTTAGCTTATAACACCTACCTGTCCACAGCAGCAGTAAGTTCCTCATTGTCAGACGAACACGAAGCTGGTCCGGTTGTAACAGACTCGTGCTTCTGGTCACCCGACCCGGTCAAAACATCTCCGCTTCCACGCTTGCGGTTTTGGCGAACCATTTTTCCAAACAAATAATCCAAAAAAGACTGGCTGATGCTACCGTTCCGTACAGGTCTCGATGTCAGTCACCCAGCGGCTTAGGCAAAAGAGATTTTATGCAGGGAGACGCACGTCAACTGTCAAACTTCTCTGCTTCAATTGGCTCGTATTCGCAGCCATTGGTAGGCAGGTCCTTCTTGCTAGGTTTTCAGTCATTGGTTCTTCAAGGTTTCAGAAACCCAATTCAAGGCTCTTATTAGAGGTCAATCAAATCTAAACCAATCATACACTCCTTTGGCTTTCTGTTCATGGCTGTGGGAAAAGAAAGCTGAACAATGCAGCTTTTTTTCCCCGTGCGCACTGAGACGCACAGGCACTGTGCGTCTCAGTGCGCACTGAGACGCACAGTGCGTTCTAGGACGCACGAGGGCGCCCTGGGACGCATGAGGGCGCACTGGGACGCAGAGACGTGCCCGCCCACGGTACACCGGAGTGCAAGAGGTTAAAAAAATAAGCATGTTCTACTTAGTTAAACTGTCAGTTTCCTGTGTGGCATTGCTGTGCATATATCAAAGCTGTTTGTGTTGGGATATTTATAACTTTTATCTTTGTCACCATCATCAGTGTACATGGTATGGTGGAGATAGACCCACCTTCATTCTTGTGCTGTGAGAGATACAGCACGTGTTGACCCCTAGTGGGACATGAATGATTGTAGCTATGACTATAGGTTTTACTGCTATGATGCTGAGATTCACTTTATAGCTTGGGAGCTAACTCAGCTTCTGGGGGCCCTGAGCATTTGCTTACTTTGTTTGATGGAGAAAATGGTTGTGTGTGTGTGTGTGTGTGTGCGTGAAGCAGGGTTGGTATGAGCGCAGGATCAGGTTATAATTGGGCAGCACATTTCAGGTACGCTGAGTGCAGTAGGATCAGCGCAGGGTAGGCATTGGAGCCTTGTGGCCTGCATTTAGCTCGAAGGTCACTATTTAGGGATCCATGTGTTTTGGCTTCATATTGCTTTAAATCATCTGTAATTTCCCAGTTTGTGATCAATAAAGTCTATCTATCTATCCATCTATCCATCCATCCATCCATCCCAAACACATGGCTCGGTGAGCACACAAACCCCACCCACCTGCTGCTATATGAGAGGCACCCCATCAGAAGGAAAGTTTGGAAACAGGGGCTCAACATCTTTTATCAGACAGTGAAGTTCTGCAGTGAGGCTCTGTTTAAGATGAATAGATAAATAAGCATTTTCAAAATGTTGTATCTTCAAAGTCCAAGAATGAATACTGAAGGGGGGGGGGGGGCTGAAAAGTTCATAGTGGTCAAATCTGACCAAATGTGGTTTATTTTTCAACCGCAGGGACCCAAGCGCTGTAACACCGATGCAAGAAGCGTGTGGACCGAAGGGGAGACTGTGTTGAAAAATAAACCACATTTGGTCTAATTTGACCACTATGAATGTTTCAGTCCCCCCGTACGCTGAAAAGTGTTTTGGAAATGATTGTAATCGGTTCCCTCTTGCTCATACCTGCACTAAATCTGCTCTCAGTGACAGAGTCTTCACAGTTTTGATAGATTAACTTAACACCCCTTAACATTTCAGTCAGTTTCCCTAAAATGCCTAAAAACAACAAACCCAAAGTAAATCAAAAGCTGTTCTTCAACGCTTTACAGTATATTCATGGGGTTGGTGTTATTCCAAAGAAAACACTCTAATTTTTTTTTTGGGGTAAAACAGAATCAGTCTAAGTGCTTCTGCCACTGAGTAACAGTGATCTAAACATACTAAATTTGAAGAAAATAAAGTTCACCTGGGTGTTCTTTTTAGAGACAGATGCTGAAAATAACATTAGAAAACACAATAGGAATGTAGAACCAAGTGTTATCAAGTTCAGGTCAAAATTTTGTAACGATACCACAAAAATAAATATACTACACAGTTTTTTTCTCAGGTTAAAGCCAAGTGTTTTTGAACTCTAGGTTGGCACATACCTTGGAAGAATGTTTATATCTTTTGAAAGCTTCAACACAGAAGTGTCGTCTTGGGCTCTAATGAAAGGTAACACTCAGGGCTGTCCTGCCCATATCCACATCCACTGTCAGTAGTGCTCACACAGAGGAAGTAAAGTATAAACATCGCACACAAGGTTGGTAGAAGTGACTCAGCTTTGTAGAAGCAACTGAGCATTATGTTTGGGAGACACACGGGCTTTATAGGGGGCGTGTGTGATGAAGCCAGCCCTATCAGGTATCGCTGCGTTCAGAAATTAACTGGCTACACCACACATCCATAATCAGCATACTCAGCTGCAATTGACTCGTTTTCTTCACGTTAGCTGTGTAGCTGCTCGTTCATGCTAAGTAGGCACTCATTGATTACTGAAGGCTGTGAAAACACACAGGAAGGGCCTATTGGGTCAAATGAGGTATCAATCAAATCAAGACCGTCACAGAAGTCTTTTGGGCTTCTGTTTACGTCACTATCATTATGGGAAATGCAGTTTTTATAGCATGTAAACAAAAAAAGCAGGAAGTTAGCCGGCTGGATTTCAAAACAATGCTGCAATTTTATGGGTATTTTCCCCTGTAATCATCTAGATGGACAATAAATGTTACTTAGATGGATTTATTGGACCTTTTGCAATCAAACTGGACCATATTTGTTGGACTATTATTAATTATTAGGACTCCAAGAAAGCTTCATTGGTGAGATTGCTATGTTGCTATGCTGTGTTACCTCGTTTGATGCTCTATTTAATTCCATTGTTGATTGTATCTCAGATTTGCTTTAATAGCCAAATAGATGGAATTTTAAGCTTTTAAATGATGTAAAGCATGACTATCCACTCTAAAGGTGTTTACCACACTTCACTGCGTTGCAGCAGAAATATTAAAACGTCCTGTGGGTGGGACATTGGAAGGTTAAGGGGTTAAATTCTTTGTAAATCATCTGATGACTGACCTGAAAGCTGAACAGCTCAAAGTGACACACAAGAGCTACAATTTTGATTGTTTATGAATGCACCAAATCCATTGATTTTGAGAGTGAAAGGTCGTCATATTCGATGAAGTAATTAACATGTAATGAAGTAAACTGTTTGACAGCTGGCGTGCTGATTCAACATTAGCGTTTGGGTTGAGGGTTTAGAAGTGAAAGGACCATAAAACTGCTCATCTGTGGAAAAAGTCCCACTGGTCAGAGGTTGGAGACGGAATCAGAGTGACAGGTTGCATTCCTGCAGCCTCTGGTGACTCTGAACCAACTTCCCACCCTGAACTCTGATCCAAATCAAACATTCTTGCCAGCTACACAAAATTGGTTATAAAGGTTTGTGTTTCCGGCATTGGCTCGTGCATTATGCGGTGTTGTTCAGGCCGTCTGTCTGGATGTGGGAAAACTGGAACTCTTCTCCGTGTGTAAGGGTTGTGCCGCGCTTTTATTTAACATGACAACAAAGACTTACACCACATTAAAGCATTATTTCATAGCAGGAAGCATCCTGTGTGGCATTCAATCGTAAACGCAAACGTTTTTGTGTCCCTTGGCAGGGAAAACATTCATAATACCAAAAATGATCAATGCAAAATAAACACCAGATTATTCAAATCTTTCATACATTGTGGAACCTTAGACAGAACAGGCATCTGGGGTAAATTAACACCAAAATCAGCCTCAGTACGTCGGCCTCTGTGCTGAGATTCATGCAGAAAAGTGGCTTTTTCATGCAGCTCAGAAATATGCTGAAACACTGAAATCAGCCCCTTGGAGCACAGATTTTGAATAATTCAAGTGTTACAATTTTTAATTATTAATTTGACTGTCATTGCTTTGATAAAAATTCTTCACATCTCTTTCTACATAATGACATTAAAGCTGGTGCGTGACCTTAATGTCCCTCTGTATCAAGAGATTTAAGAAAGTCTGCAGTTTAGTGAAGTTAAAGAGCAGCCAGTAGTTTTGACTCTGAGGGATGAACAAGTCACTTCATAATAAAGGGAGGAAAGCAAAAACAAGCCATGAAATGTGTTTGCATGCCAGACAAGACGGTGGGGTGATGAATGTGATAAACTGGTAGAGGACATGCAGCTGAAAGTGAAATGCATTTACAGTTTGAAACTGCTGGGACCCCCCCAGGCATCAGAAGAGATGTGCTGCTGCTACGAGCTGCGCAGCCCTGTGATGGAATGAAAGCATGTGTGAGGTGTTGATGTTCTGTGTTTATTCATATATTCATTTGTGGTAGTGTACAACAGAGGGAAACATTGTTAAAGTGCAGGAGTCTATCCAGCACAGACGACTAAAGGTCTTTTGCTGTTATGAAGAAAGCATCCCTGTGAAAATGGATTCCCTCGTCTTCTGAAGAATGAACACGAACCACTTCATTCCCGCTGCTGTGTCTCCTGGTGTTTCCTCCGTGCACGTGCAACACAGCACCTGTATGCCTTATGCAGACTGGCTTCATCGCATTTCTCTTTGTTCTCACCTGTAAGTGGTTTTACTTTAAACTGTGCTGCCAGCTTTGTCATTCAATCCATGCAGCCAATCATGCACAGTAGAACAAAATTACATTTCCCTTATTTACAATGTTGATCGCATCTAGAATCAGAGGGGTCGCTGCCATGCAAGGCGCCATTTCTTTCCCCCATTCCATTTTGGTGAGCGCCAAGCTAGCCATTTTTATATGGTCTTTGGTATGACCCAGCCGGGCCTTGAACCCACGACCTCCCAGCTGTGGGGTGGATGCTCTACCACTAGGCAGCACTCCGGTAAAATGACCAGTGTTTTTTAAAATCACTATATTCTAATGTTTTGAAAACCAAACAATCGAGGAACAGAGCTGTTTCCTGCTTTTTTGGGGTGGGGTGGGGGCTACACAAGGTTGCGTTGGGGGACATCCCTAGTTTTAATTCACAAAAACAGCAAAGACAGTTTTTCTGGTAACATTTTAAAAGCCTGTAATATTTTCCACGACCCAATTTGCAAGCGCATAACGCCGAACTCACCATATGTTACGCAACCAGAGATCAGTTGCAAATGAGGAAGTAAAAGCAAAGACAAAAGTCAGAGACTAAAAGGCAGTGCTCTAGGTTGGGCCTCCAGGGTGGCAGGTGCACGTGGCCTCCGACGTGTGATGGAATGAGAAGCAACTACAGCTCACAGATCCATTCCCGCTAATTTGATTCACACACTTTTTGTCTTATTAGAAAAATCAGTCATCTGACTTTCTAGTCCTTCAGTTTTTAGCTCATTCCACTGAAGCCGAAAGGAGCTAATGCGAAGGCGGAATGTCCGTCCGTCCATCCGTCTGTCTGTCCATCCACAGGAATCACTACCCCTCCTAGGCATTCACTTGTCAGGTGATTAATCTCCTCTCTCCCCCTCCCTCATCTCCTCTCCGTCCCGTTTCCACCCTGTACACACACCTTCGTCAGCCATTGGCCGGAGTGTAACGCACAGGCAACACACTTGTCCAAACGACACTCCATCTCCCAGCCTCGTCCCAGTGAGGATCAGCGAGGGGGGGTGGATGCGTAATTCAGCACCTCGTTTTAAAGGTGGCGTTATTTTCTGTTTTAGTGCCCTGAGCGGTCGGGTCATTGGGATTTCTCTCCAGCAGGATGGAGCTGCACATCCAGCGGAGAGGGAGAGAGTGTAGGTCAGAGGGTCAGCAACCTGTACAGGAGAAAAAGCCTATGTGGGCCTATATGACCCCCACCCCACAAAAAAAAATAAAAAAAAAAAATACAGGGAACAAAAAAGAAAAATGAAGGTAATTAGAAGTTTTTCCTTCTCTTAAATATTAAACTTGTTCTCATAAATCTGTGTCATGAAAAAAATGTAACATATTGTAAACTTGCAGAGTTTTTCTTTTTCTGTGTAGTTTTTCTACTAAATTTGTTGGGACTTTCTAATAATTGGTAACTTTTTTTCTACAGTATATTTATTGCTCCCATAAATTTGAAACATTTCATAGATTATTAGCTCTTCTCCATCATAAATTTATGCATTTTTTCTTTCGTAAATAGGATTTTCTCATAAATTTTCAACTTCTCTGATAAATTTGTGACCTTAAATTTGAAACTTGAAATTGCTCTTGTGAACTTGCCACCGTTCATAAACTGGGGACGGTTTGCCTTCCTAAATTTGCAGCTTTTTCATAAATATGAGGCCTTTTGCTCTCTTAATTGTATGATTTCCTCTTAACCCCTTGAAGATGACTGTTGCAAGTCCACCTCAAACCGCTTCTGTTCTGAATGAATCCGAGGTGGTGTGTGTATTCCACTAATGCTGGTTGATGCGTATCCCACACACACCCATGAGGGTGATGATGGAACAGCAATGACTGGTCACAGACACATTATTATTACTGAATTTCAAAGCTCTGTTTCAGCAATAGCAGGTTCAATAAAATAATCAACACACCTGAGACTGGAAACTTTGTTTGCTACTATGCCCAGTTATGTCTGATGTTGCTATTTTGCATCATAGCTAAATATCTAGTGTATGTGCTATATTCAAATTAACAATCTCCATTTAATTTGGCGTCTGCTTGACAGCAAAATCACAAATAATTTTATATAATTGTCAATATATTGAGCCTCTATAAGGGGTTAAATTTACCAATTTTTTCTGAACGTTTGCAACTTTTTCTCTTAAATTTGTGGCTTTTTTTCTGGAGCTGCAGGTTACAAATGCCTGGTATAGAGGTCGGGGCAGAAACACATCTGGTGGCCCTGCCATGTCCCGGTTATCTGAGTTATGCTACTAATGGGCTTCTAAAGGCAGAGCGTGTCAACTGTGATGCCTTAGCTCGACTGAATGCTGAATTCTGACGAGCGGGCTTAGGGAGACACACAAAGGATGGGACAGCGGTTGAGTGCAGATGGCAGATGTGAAGTTGTTTAACCGAAGCACGGCGAAGCAATATAGCTACCTTGTCTGTTTGCCACTGGATGCGCCTTGCTCTCCCTTCACCTCCTGTCCTCCATAAAGGCGAGGCATTCAGTTGTAAAGCGGAGGAGTTATTTCCGCTGAGGGCCGGCACTGAGCATTAACTGCCTCCTATCCCTTGGCTTTCATAAGGGGAGAACCCCTCCATTTTCCACAGTGCCGTACTCAGACATTCAGCCAGGCGGTCCGGGCTGGGAGAGGCGGAGTGCGTTTAATGAGACATGTCTTGCTATCTCCATCTTGTAACTCCCAGTTGAGGAGATGGTGGATTTTCATTGGCCCATACAGTGTAATCCCTGACTTCCTTAATGTAATTGGAAATCAAAGAATGTCCACTTTATTACTCGAAGCAGCTGGATGGAGTTTTTTTTTTTTTTTTTTTTTGCAACGGCCTGCAAAAGGATCAGGATGTGGCTCATTTATTGTGGGAAACCAATAAAGTGTCTTTATGGCGGTACCAGGTAGTCTTACATGTGTATCAGTGCCGGCAGGCTGCATTTTTATCAGTGCTGTAACATTTGTGTGGTTCTATTAGTGGCTGCTCCGGGCCCATTAGAAGTATTTGAGGATTAAGTGGTGCTTCAGGGTCAGCACCACCAGTTATTCTCTTTATTAATTAGAGCAGAGATGTAGAAGTTGTGCCTTTGTGCTCTTGCATAACTTGAGAGACAACATCCTGAGAGGATTACTTTCCAAAACAATGCAGATTAAGACATGTCTGCTTGTCTTATTTTGCATTCTGTTTATAGATATATATATATATATATTTCCTCTCCTTGCGTCTGCTTGTCTCTCCAGCTGTTGCAGCAGCTCCACCAGTTATTCACACATAATTACAATCTATTGAGGAAGAACCACTAAAAAAGAGAAAAGACCAGTGCTGTTAGCAGCTCATTTTCTACTAAATTAACTTGTACTCACAACAGCTCAAGTGTGGATGAGGAGAAAGTCCTCCTAAATATTTCTGTATTGTCTGTAAGTTAAATTCATAATGATTTTTTTTTTTTCATCAAAGCACGCAGCTCAGCGTAGGAAGATGATGAATTGGGACAGTGTTAATTGAAATGTTGGCTTCTTTCTGTAAAAATAGCCAGGCAGCATTCTGATAGGCTTTATTAGTCTCTCGGGTTGTGTTTAAATGGCACACAGAAAATGTCATGTGTATAAATCTATTACTGCCGCAGATAAATAGGCGGCGGACATGGAGAGAGAATGCACACAAACAGACACCATTTACACATTAATAATGGTGACTGAAGGCTTATAAATCTAAATATTGTAAATTGAACTCAGGTGGTTACAACTTGATGATGTTTTTAGCTCATGCAGGGAAGGCAAAATCAGTTTGTGAGAATCGCTTCTCTTGCTTGGCAGTTTCCTAGATGCTCATCGATCTCACATACAATGACCTTCATGTATGTCTTGTTGTAAAAAAATCAAGGCCAGGGTCAAAGGTCACTTGATACTACAGGCACATCTCAAAAAATTAGAATATCATGAAAAAGTTCAATATTTTTTGTCACTCATTTCAGTAAGTGAAACCCATATATTATATAGATTCATTACACAGAGTGATATATTTCAAGTGTTTATTTATTTTAATTTTGATGGTTATGGCTTACAGCCCATGAAAACCCCAAATTCAGTTTCTCAAAAAAATAGAATATTACATAAAATTAATTTAAAAAAATGTTTTTTTAATAGAAATGTTGGCCGACTGAAAAGTATGTCCATGTACCACTCAATACTTGGTCGGGGCTCCTTTTGGATTAATTACTGTATCAGTGTGGCGTGGCATGGAGGTGATCAGCCTGTGGCACTGCTGAGGTGTTATGAAGGTCCAGGTTGCTTTGATAGTGACCTTCAGCTCGTCTGCATTGTTGGGTCTGGTGTCTCTCATCTTTCTCTTGACAATCCTCCATAGATTCTCTATGGGCTTTAGGTCAGGAGAGTTTGCTGGCCAATCAAACACAGTGACGCCATGGTCATTAAACCAGGTTTTGATACTTTTGGCAGTGTGTGTGTGTGTGTGTGTGTGTGTGTGTGTCGGGGGGGGGGGGTCAAGTCCTGCTGGAAAATGAAATCAGCTTCTCCATAAAGCTTGTCAGCAGAGGGAAGCATGAAGTGCTCTAAAATTTCCTGGTAGAGAACTGCGCTGACTTTGGTCTTGATAAAACATAATGGACAAACATCAGCAGATGACCTCTGTTCAGATAAAAGTAAATTTTGCATTTCATTTGGAAATCAAAGTCACAGAGTCTGGAGAAAGAGTGGAGAGGCACAGAATCTAAGCTGCTTGAGGTTTAGTGTGAAGTTTCCACAGTCAGTGATGATTTGAGGAACCATGTCATTACTATTAAAAAACTATTTTTTAAAATTAATTTTATGTAATATTCTAATTTTTTGAGAAACTGAATTTGGGGTTTTCATGGGCTGTAAGCCATAATCATGAAAATTAAAATAAATAAACACTTGAAATATATCACTCTCTTTGTAATGAATCTATATAATGTATGGGTTTCACTTTCTGAAATGAGTGACAAAAAATATTGAACTTTTTCATGATATTCAAATTTTTTGAGATGTACCTGTATACATGTAGTTTCAACTTTCAGTAGACCACACAGAGAGAGCGAGAGAGAGATGTGAAAAAGTGGTTGCCCCCTCCTGATTTCTCATTTTTTGTATGTTTGTCACACTTAAATGTTTCACATCATCAAACAAATTTAAATATTAGACAAAGATAACACAAGTAAACACTAAATACAGTTTTTAAATGAAGGTGTTTATTATTAAGGGTAAAAAAAATACAAACAGACATGGCCCTGTGTGAAAAAGTAATTGCTCCTCCCCCCCCCATTAAAACATAAATTAACTGTGGTTTATCACTGTCATGTATCTGAGCTCAGGCTGTCTCTGAGTTCAAGATCCTCACTTTATTTCTTGTTGATTGTCTGTTGTCATTATTTTATGGTCAGCTTTTGTTTATTTATTTGGGTTTGTGACACAGTTCTTCCCCTCTATCTCCAGACTCTCCCCACTGCCTGCTTTTCTTCCAGCACAGCTGTGGGCAGTCAGGTAATTAGGTCACCAGCTCACCTGTGTCTCACACCTATAGCTCATGAACTTGGCTGTATTTAAGCACTGACATTCCACCTTGTCAGTGCGGCTAAATTGTTGTGTCCTTACTGGAATTCTCCTCCTGATCATCACTCTGATCAGTGCCTCCTCCTCTCCTGAGTCAAGCTGGCTCAGGAGTGCCTAAGTCTGTAAGTGTTTCTTGTTTGTTTATTGTATGTACAACACTATTTTGGACTCTTTATATTCTTTTTGTTATTAAAATGCACACAAACTTCATTCAGCGCGTGGGTTTGTCCTTCTGCTCCAAAGGAGCATACATGACAGACACATCTTTGGAAAGCTGAGTTCATTTTCTCTAGCCACACCCAGGCCTGATTACTGCCCCACCTGTTCTCAACCAAGAAATCACTTAAATAGGACCTGCCTGACAAAATGAAGTAGACCAAAAGATCTTCAAAAGCTAGACATCATGCCGCGAGCCAAAGAAATTCAGGAACAAATGAGAAGCAAAGTAATTGAGAGCCATCAGTCTGGAAAAGGTTATAAAGCCATTTCTAAAGCTTTGGGACTCCAGCAAACCACAGTAAGAGCCATTATCCACAAATGGCGAAAACATGGAACAGTGGTGAACCTTCCCAGGAGTGGCCAGCCGACCAAAATTACCCCAAGAGCGCAGTGACGACTCATCCAAGAGGTCACAAAAGACCCCACAACAAGATCCAAAGAACTGCAGGCCTCACTTGCCTCAGTTAAGGTCAGTGTTCATGACTCCACCATAAGAAAGAGACTGGGCAAAAATGGCCTGCATGGCAGAGTTCCAAGATGAAAACCACTGCTGAGCAAAAAGAACATAAAGGCTCATCTCAGTTTTGCCAGAAAACATCTTGATGAACCCCAAGACTTTTGGGAAAATATTCTGTGGACTGACGAGACAAAGCTGAACTTTTTGGAAGGTGTGTGTCCAATAACATCCGGCGTAAAAGTAACACAGTATTTCAGAAAAGGAACATCATACCATCAGTAAAATATGGTGGTGGTAGTGTGATGGTCCGGGGCTGTTTTGCTGCTTCAGGACCTGGAAGACTTACTGTGGTAAATGGAACCATGAATTCAGCTGTCTACCAAAAAATCCTGAAGGAGAATGTCCGGCCATTTGTTTTTGACTTCAAGCTGAAGCGCACTTGGGTTCTGCAGCAGAACAATGATCCAAAACACACCAGCAAGTCCACCTCTGAATGGCTTAAGAAAAACAAAATGAAGACTTTGGAGTGGCCTAGTCAAAGTCCTGACCTGAATCTGATTGAGATGCTGTGGCATGACCTTAAAAAGGCAGTTCATGCCGAAAAACCCTCCAGTGTGGCTGAATTGCAACAATTCTACAAAGATAAGTGGGCCAAAATTTCTCCACAGTGCTGTAAAAGGCCAGTTATCACAAATGCTTGATTGCAGTTGTTGCTGCTAAGGGTGGCCCAGCCAGTTATTAGGCTTAGGGGCAATCACTTTTTCACACAGAGCTATGTAGGTTTGGATTTTTTTTCCCCTTAATAATAAACATCTTCATTTAAAAACTGCATTTTGTGTTTCCTTGTGTTATCTTTGTCTAATATTTAAATTTATTTGATGATATGAAACATTTAAGTGTGACAAGTATACAAAAAAATGAGAAATCTGTCATGTACACCTCTACGAGGCAGAGAGAGACAGACTCAAGCGCTGGATACACTTGTGACATTTTATTAAAGAAAAGAATAGAAATCCAAAAACTGTGCAAAATTACTTACATAGGAATAATCAAAAACTTACAACTGGCATCCCTGGACCAACATCGTCCAGCGGATGCAGGAGGAGATGAGGATAACACGGATTAAACATGATAGTTGACATTCAATAGTGCAGCAAGGTAAAACTGAGACGAGCAGATTAAATACAGCCAGATAACGAGGTGAATGATCACCGGTGTGGGTGACTCAAAGCAAGGGGATGGAGAACCATAACGGTGATTGGGACCAGCTGGTGAGTGAGAGGGAGACAATTCAAAAACAGACAACTGACAGGATACGGCCACATGACTCTACACACCTCCTGACAGCTGTCAAACAGGAAGGGGACGATACAGAGATATAAAGAGTAAACTATCATACCCCAATATAATAATAAATAAGTACAGATGAGTGAAAAACAGGGAAAAAGCCATGAAACCAAGTCTGGAGGAAATCTCCAGCCCTCGGTTCATGACAAAATCAGGAAGACAGCAAACACTTTTTCACACCACTGTAAATGATATATATATTATTATTATTATTATTTATTAGCTTATTATTCCTGTGGGGTGAGGGCTGCGTGGCCGTCACCATGCATAGAGCCAATCAGGTTAACCAGTGCATGCCAAAACTGCCAGTTTTGGGCCAGCTCCTTTGCGTCGTCAACAGCGACTCCGAGCTGTCAGAGGTCTCTCTCCATCACATTGAACCATCTGGTGCATGGCTTGCCCCGAGATCTTTTCCACCCTGAGGCCCTGTGGTCAAACATGAGGATGGCTTTATATATGTGCACGCACGTACGCGCGCGTGCGCACACACACACACACACACACACACACACACACAGCGGGGAAAATAAGTATTGAACACGTCATGATTTTTCTTATTAAACATATTTCTGATGGAGCCATTAACCTGAGATTTTCACCAGATATCAGTAACAACCCAAGTAATCCACACATACAAAAAAAATCAAGGCAACTGTGTTCACAAAACAAGCTATATTTAATAAAGTGGAATAACACAGGGAATAAGTATTGAACACACTTGGTGAAATTCATTTAATATTTAGTAGAAAAGCCTTTGTTGGTAATAACAGCTTCCAGACGCCTCCTATATGGAGAAACTAGGTGCAGGCATTGCTCAGGAGTGATTGTAGCCCATTCTTCCACACAAACTGTCTTCAAATCTCGAAGGTTCCGTGGGTGTCTTCTATGAACTCTGATCTTCTGTTTGTTCCATAGATTTTAAATTGGATTCAGGTCAAGTGACTGACTGGGCCATTCTAGCAGCTTTATTTTCCTTCTCTGGAGCCAGTTGAGAGTTTCCTTGGCTGTGTGTTTGGGATCATCAAATCAAATCAAATCAAACTTTATTGTCATATTGCGGTACATACAACTGTAGTGCAGGCAAGATGAAATTGCGTTTCTCTCGGCATCCATATAAATAGAAGCAGCATGATTTAAGACACACTCCCACATAGCTCCACCCCCACCCCCACCCCCCCATCCATTCACACATCCCTGAGACATACTTGGGGAAAAAAAAAACCTAACTAACTATAATATACAAATAATGTACAAAATGTCCGTAGGTGCAGTAGTGTGTATGAAAGATTCCGGGTCAACTGTTCAGCATCCTGACAGCTTGTGGAAGGAAGCTGTTGATCAGTGTGGTGGTTCTGCCTCTGATGCTCCGGAATCGTTTACCAGATGGAAGAAGTTCAAAGTGTTTATGCAGAGGGTGAGAACGGTCCTTGACAATGTTCAGTGTCCTGCTCCTACAACGGTTCTGAAAAAGTTCTTGGACAGAGGGGAGGGAGACTCCAATTACCCTCTCAGCCCCGTTGACTATCCTCTGCAGGGCTTTTTTGTCTGACATACTGCAGCTGGAGTACCATGGAGCAATGTAACATTGTCTTGCTGAAATGTCCACTCTTGTTTCATCTTCAGCATCTTGGCAGATGGCAACAGGTTCCTATCAAGGATGTCTCTGTACATTTGTACATTCATCTTTCCTTCAATTATATGAA
This sequence comes from Pholidichthys leucotaenia, assembly GCA_020510985.1. Classification (NCBI taxonomy): domain Eukaryota; kingdom Metazoa; phylum Chordata; class Actinopteri; order Cichliformes; family Pholidichthyidae; genus Pholidichthys; species Pholidichthys leucotaenia. Next base: position 16,065,029 of record CM035844.1, read on the forward strand.
GTCTGCCTCTACCATGTGCTGAAAAACACCCCCACACCATGATGCTCTCACCTCCAAACTTTGTCATGACATGCGCCCCTTCATGGCACACAAACAGGGACACTGGACCCAAACGCTGGAACTGTAGTTTGCAGTGATTTATCATAGGCAAAAACAGAAACAGTACGTGACAAAAACTTTGCAAAATGTGACCGAAACCGTGGCTGGACATGACATGAAAGCAATAGATTGCCGCGCCAAGGGCAGTGCGCAGCATGTGTATATAGTGCAGCAAATTAACAACACCCGTGGATAATCAGTAATCAAAAACCTCAAAGCAGCTGTGAAGACTTAATAAAGCAGGGAACCAGAAAATAACAGAAGGCACTGTCAGCATAAAAGCCCAACTCAAAATCAAGACAGGAGTAAACATGACAACATAACCATGAGAATAATAATCATCAAAACCAAACATAACCGTGACCATGATATTAATAAAACCCAAACAAAATCAAAAACATGATAACACTATTAAAGAAAATATGAACATAAACTTAAAGTGAGGACATGGACTGATTCATGTCCTGATAAAAGACAGACATAGCCAAAAGTAAAGACAAGGGCTGAAAGCTGGTTGCCAACCGCCAATCAAATCTAAAAGAAGAAGATGAAGAAGCCTTGTAAGAACTCCTTATACGAAGATATAGAGTGATGATAGTCAAGTCAGTGGCAGTAATGCACCTGTAAGCTGGTTGCCAACCACCAATCAAATCTAAAAGAAGAAGAAGAGTGCATGTCCCGATCACAACAAATCATAAACCCAAAACAAGATGGGAACATGGGCTCAGCCCATGCTGAAACCCTTACAAACTTTACTGTTGGTATGGTGTTTTTGGGCTGATGTGCAGTGCCATTTCTCCTCCAAACATGCTGTGTGTTGTGGCATCCAAAAAGTTCAATTTTGGTCTCATCTGACCAGACTATATTGTCCCAGTATTTTACTGGCTTGCCCAAATGTTGTGCAGTAAACTTTAAATGAGCTTCATCATACTTTTTCTTCAGCAATGGAGTCTTGCGAGGTCAGCGGGCATACTTATTGTTTTCTTTGAAACATCATTATCTGCTAACTCCAGGTCTTTCTGGAGCTCTCCATGACTGGTCTTTGGCACTTGGATAACTCTTCTGATAATTATTATATCCTCTGTCAGAAATCTTACAAGGAGCTCCTGGTCTTGGCTGGTTTATGGTAAAAGGATGTTCTTTCCACTTCTAAATGATGGCTCCACCAGTGTTCACTGGAACAATCAGCAATTTAGAAATGCGCCTGTAGCCAATGCCATCATTATGTTTTGCATCATTAAGGTTGTGAAGGTCTAGAGAGAGCTATTTACTTCTACCCATCATGAGTTCTTGGTGGTGTGACAGTCTGAAAATTCACAGACCTTTTTAAAGGCTGTCAGTCAGGACTTAACCAGCTGAAATTAAATTGCACTGATGGGGGATGGGATGGCTTCCTAAATGCCGATGGATTTCAGCTGGTTTCCTAGCTTTCTATGCCTTTTTGCACTTTTTTTTTCTTCTTGTGCTCAATACTTATTCCCTGTGTCATTCAACTTTATTGAATATAACTTGTTTTGAGAACATAGTTGCCTTGATTTCTTTGTATTTGAATGAATGAATGAATCTTTATTTCGGATAGTACAGGTTAAAAGGAACTGAATAATATAGCAAAAGGGGGAAATAAAATCCAACAAGGTCAAATTAGACAATAACTCCTCTGATTATACAGTTCAACAATTTATGGATTACTTGGGTTGTTACTGTTATCTGGTGAAAATCTCAGGTCAATGGCGCCATCAGAAATATGTTTGAGAAAGATGTTGACGTATTCAATACTTACAGTATTTTCCCCGCTCTGTGTGTGTTTATATATAGTATACAGTATATATACACATACATACATACATACAGGTGCATTTTGTCATATTGATAGAAAGATCAGCTCACGTGCTGGGTGCCACACCAGAGAGAACACGCATGACACAGAGAAGCTACGTATAAACAGTTTATTGAGCTCAAAAATAAGAATCACAGTTAAAGAAAGATGTCACTCGCCAGAAGACTCAGCCTGTGGGGAGAGACGAGAGCTGATCAGTGGGAGGAAGGAGGTCAGGAAGGGGTGAAGACAAATCTGCTACTTACATGTGCTGAACAGAGAACCCAGCAGGAATAGACGACCCAGCAGGATGGACTGGCAGGGAGTAGAGAAGTAGAGGAGCTGGGGGTGGTGTCTGACTGGGTGGAATCAGGCAGCTGAGGTGGAGAAGAGGATGATGGAGCAGGTGAGCGCACAGCGATCCCCAGAGATGCACCGCACAGATGGCAGCAACCTGGGAAGAGGAGAAAAAGAGGAATTGGGTAATAATCCTTGCAGTAGAAATTAACTTGCTTGCTAGTTTCGCAGGCAGTATACCCAACGAGCCAGCGCTGAAGCCTTCGCAGGTGGATCCTTATAAGCTCTGGCTATGCGGAGACGGCAGGTGCGTCCACTCACGCAGGTGTAGTAATTACCTGCTGAGCCGGGGAAACTTTCACAGGAAGGGAGGAGGGCGTGCGCTCACCTGATCATGACACATTTAAAGAAAAAGAATGTGAAAATATTATATTTTTTACATTTAATTCTGAAAGTAAATCATACCTCAAACTTCAATATATATACTGTATTTATACAACAGTTAGTTCTGGACGAGCAGCTTGATTGGACAATAAGGGTTCCAGGAGTTACTATAATCCACTATAATTGCATTCCATCTTCACAAGATACTGTATGTATCACTATGCTTCAAAGGTGTTCATGTAACTGTTAATTGCTAAAAGTAATTAACTGTTAACTAAATCTCAGTGACAATTGCAATATTATGTTGAATACCTTAATTTCCACAGGGAGGCGCTGTTTGAAAAGATTTCTTACCTGACCGGGAAGTCCCACCTTTTTGAAAAAAGCTTTATTCAATCAGCTTACAGTCTGCCCTTGTATAAACATCAAAGCTATTTCACATGTGTTTAAAAACATAGCCAGTGCTAGAGTTGGATTTATTGTCTCGATTAACAAACCACAATACCTTTGTGGTGATGGACTCTTTGTTTCATCTGAAAAGGCAAAGAAAAGTGAACGTGTGCTAAATCGCTAGCATGCTAACTACTAGCCACCGGCTAGCTACCAGCATTGGCTGCCACAGCTGGCATCACTGGTTACCTCCGCCAGGCCGCAGGCCAGGAGGAGGTTATGTTTTTGCCAGCGGTTGTCTGTCTGTTTGTCTGTCTGTCTGTTTGTCTGTTGGTTAGCAAGATAACTCAAAAAGTTTTGGACGGATTTCGATGAAACTTTCAGGCGTTGCTGGCAATGGTACAAGGAAGAACTGATTAAATTTTGGGGATGATCCGGATCACCGTCTGTATCCAGACGGTGATCCGGATTCGGATTTAAAGGATTCTTTAACATTGTGAGATACGGCCATTTTCAACATGTGTGCAGGCGCAATGGAGGGCGCTGGTCGTCGTTTCTGACAAACACGAACTCCGCGTTCTTCAAAGTTTTAGGCACAAAAGCACGCGGAAAACACTGCTGGCCTGGGCCCGCCAGCGTGCCTGTGTTTGCGCACAACTGCAAAACCTCACACGGGCAGCTGTCCGCCGACGGATTCTTTGGCAGAAATTCCCCGGCCAGCCATAGGCGCTGCGCAAAAACGAGCTCTCTGCCGGCGAAGCTTCTAAATTCTCGTTTGCCGCGGAGCGCAACCCCAAAATAATATAATATAAAACCCACGGCAACCTGTCTACCCAATTTGCATCCGTCAGTGGAGGAGATGGACACAACAGCAACACTTCAGTTTATTACCTCCGCCAAGGAGGCAATGCTTTTACTACTGAACCACTAATCCTATCACTATCAGATTGATTGTCATTGATTAATTGTGTGTTTATTGCACTGTCCCTGTCAAATAAACAAATAATCATTGTGAATCCAATTGCTAGTCATATGTTTACATGCTCAAGGAATCTGAAAACGTACACACAAACATTGTATGGGGGGAATTGTAGCGCTTGGCGGAGGTCTGCGCTCTCCGAGTGCTTTTCTAGTTTCCATTGTTACGCTGACGATGTTCAGATCTACAGTTCCACTAAGTACATAACTACAGTAACCTGCTCCATACTGGAAAACTGTCTTTCCGAAATAAAATCCTGGATGCAAAAGAACTTTCTACAACTCAACTATGACCAGGCTGATATGATCATCGGCCCAGAATCCCTCGTCAAAACCACCCACAACTTCAACTTCACTGTTGCCAACTCCACACTTTCCCCATCCTCACAGCTACGAAACCTTGGTGTCATCTTTGACAGCCACCTAACTTTTGACCCACACATCAATCATGTCATCAAAATTACCTTCTTCCTCCTAAAAAACATAACCCAACTCCGTCCCTCACTTACTTTCTCCACCGCAGAAACCCTCATACACACATTTATCACATCCAGACTCGAATATTGTAATAGATTCTTTACGGCCCATCATCGAAAGTCCCCCAGAAACTTCAATACATTCAGAACCCAGTGGTGCAGCTGTGGAGAGGGTGAGCAGCACTAAGGTCCTGGGGGTGCACATCTCCGAGGACCTTTCCTAGTCTAACAACACCACATCACTGGCCAAGAAGGCTCAAACTCACCTCCATTTCCTCCACAAACTGAGGAGAGCACAAGTCCCACCCCCCATCATGTGCTCATTCTACTGGGGCACCGTTGAGAGCATCTATCTATCCTCACCAGCTGCATCACGGTGTGGTATGGAAGATGCGCCACCTCCTGCCGGAAGACACTACAATGTACAGTGAAAGCTGCCAGTAAGCTCATCGGTTCCCCTCTGCCCCCCCTCTCAGACATCTACCTCACCCCCTTCACCCGCAGAGCCATCAACATTACAGGCGACACCTCCCACCCCTCACATTCCCTCTTCAGCCCCCTGCCCTCGGGGAAAAGGTACCGGAGCCTTCGGGCCCACTTCACAAGACTGCTAAACAGCTTTGTTCATCAGGCCATCAGGACCCTGAACTCTGTCCACTCCCTCACCCCCGGACTGTAACACACAATAACTACCTCAGCTGTTGGCACAGAAAGACTGGCACACCAACAGTAATACATTTGCTACTGTATGTCTCTGCACTTTACTGCAACCATTTGCACAAATGTCATATCTGCTGCCGTCTATTATTGCAATATTGATCATGTGCAGCCCAATCTGTCACTGTCTGCACCTACACTACCACATCAAACTTGAAACTACAAGTATTACTGCTCTACTTTTCTGTATACAGGATTGCTGGGTTTCATTGTTTAATCTTTATTTGCACTATGGGATGTCTGGGTCTATCTTTTGTCGCCACTTGCACTACAGGTAGTATTACTGTACATTGACTGCTGTTGTTGTTTTTCCAGCCTTATTCCTTTTTCTTTTTATATTGTGCACACCACTGAAGAGAGAGAGAAAAGCCATTTCAGTTCTCTTGTATGTCCTGTACGTGTAGTAGTATTGACAAATAAAAACTTGGAATCTTGAATCTTTGCCTTCCATATGGTTTGCAGGCTTTTAAAGGCATTTGGAGCTTTACCAAGCCGAACCGTGATCTCTCTTTCAATAGAGTTGAGGGGTATGATGTTGGAGCCCAGGTAGCAGAAGCTCTCCACACTGTCAGTAGGGCTATCTCTATCATTCACTTTTGCTGGTGTGCAATGAAAAGGCATTACTTTGGTCTTCTGTCTCAATGACCATCTCCCTGTAGCACTGACATCAGTTATCATGAAGTACTTTGAGTGACTAGTCAAAACTCACATCTGTGGCTCTCTTTCTGACACCCTGGACCCCCTACAGTTTGCTTATAGAGCAAACAAGTCCACAGATGATGTCATTGCCTTAGCAGTTCATACTGCTTTCAGCCACCTGGACAAGGGGAATACATACACTACCGTTCAAAAGTTTGGGGTCACTTAGAAATTTCCTTATTTTTGAAAGAAAAGCACTTTTTTTCAATGAAGATAACTTTAAGCTAATCAGAAATACACTCTATACATTGCTAATGTGGTAAATGACTGTTCTAGCTGCAAATGTCTGGTTTTTGGTGCAATATCTACACAGGTGTATAGAGGCCCATTTCCAGCAACTATCACTCCAGTGTTCTAATGGTACAATGTGTTTGCTCATTGCATCAGAAGGCTAATGGATGATTAGAAAACCCTTGTGCAATCATGTTAGATCTACAATGCTGTAATTGCTGCAAATGGAGGATTCTTTGACGAAAGCAAAGTTTGAAGGAAAAAATTATTATTTCAAATACAAATCATTATTTCTAACCTTGTCAATGTCTTGACTATATTTTCTATTCATTTTACAACTCATGGTGGTAAATAAGTGTGACTTTTCATGGAAAACACAAAATAATTGTCTGGGTGACCCCAAACTTTTGAACGGTAGTGTATGTGAGAATGCTTTTTATTGATTACAGCTTGGCATTCAACACCATCATTCCCTCCAAGTTGATGTCCAGGCTCACTACTCTGGCTCTGGAAAACCCCATTGTGCAGCTGGATATTTGACTTCCTGTCCAACTGGCCACAGGTGGTAAGAACTGGCAGCCACATCTCCTCCATGCTGGTCCTCAACACAGGAGCGCCGCAGGGCTGCGTCCTCAGCCCCCTTCTGTACTCGTTGTTCACCTATGACTGTGCTGCGACTTACAGTCGCAACTCCATCTTTAAGTTTGCTGACAACACAACCATCTCAACCAATGATGAGACTGTCTACAGAGAAGAGGTGAGAACCCTGACCACTTGGTGTCAGGACAACAACCTCTGTCTGAACATTGGCAAGACTAAAGAGATGATTGTGGACTTCAGGAGACAGTGGAGTGATGGACACCACCCTATATACATTGGCGGCACTGAGGTAGAGAGAGTCAGCAGCTTCAAGTTCCTCAGTGTTCACATCACTGAGGATCTCTCCTGATCACTTCCACAAACACTGTGGTCAGGAAGGCACGGCAGTGGCTATATTTCCTGAGGAAACTGAGGAAGTTTAACCTGAACCCCAGCATCCTGACCAACTTCTACAGATGCACTATAGAGAGCCTGCTGTCTGGCTTTATCACAGCTTGGTATAGGAACTGCACTGCACATAGCTGTAAAACATTGCAGAAGGTTGTACAGATGGCAGAAAAGATCACTGGTAGCAGCCTCCCCTCCACCCAGAACATCTACCTGCAGCAGGTATCTGAGGAAGGCCAGTAACATTATCAAAGATCACAGTCACCCAGCACATAAACTCTTCCGCCTGCTACCATCTGGCAGACGTTACAGGAGCCTGATGGCATGCACTAAAAGACTGAGAGACAGTTTCTACTTTCAGGCCATCAGGCTCCTTAACTCAACATAACTGCTGCTGCATTAAACACTTTATCTTCAATGAACAATTTAAGCACATACACACTTTACATTTAGATTTCCTTATCACGCACATGAAGTCACCATGTGGCGGACTGGCCGTGGCATGGGACGGGGCCACCCCTCTGTATGTAGTTGTGTGGAACAGTGAATAAACAGTTCAGTTCATGACAGTTGTCAGCTCGTTATTGTGTACATCGGCCTCCATCGGTCTATGATGACCATGGAAGAGAATCCTAAACGTCTACTCTGCTGGAACAGCACCGCCTGTGGCTGAACAGGCCGATGCGCGTTCTATTTTCCAGCATTGGGCATTGGTAGGATTCAAGCCTGGGCAGGAAGATATGGAGGACAAGATGTTGCCCATGCAGCATGTCCCCCCTCTCCACGTCACTGATGAATCCAAAGGAACAGCAGGGCTGCTGCAGTTTGGCACCAGCGCCATCGCAGGAGCTGCCAGAACGATGTTGAGCACAACAGAGAACTGCCTTAGGGACTCTGACTCCGGATTTTTCCTCAGGGTTGACTCCCGAAGCCTTTCCCGTGACCGGGTGTGCCGCAAGGCAGCGGAGGTTTGAAATCAGGGTTTACCTTCCCCTAGATGGGCTACCTTCCCGGGTTGACGAGCCACCATCTACCCGAAGCATCTGGTTTTAAGGCGCCAGAGATCCGCTCTCACCCCTTCTCCTATTAGTAAAAGCAGTTCCGCCGGGCTTAGAGACTAAACCACACGGGCAGGCTAGGAGTTGGACTTAATTGTCAGAGGCTTTTCGAGACGCACGCCGTAAGGAGCATTTTATGAGCACTGGGAGCTTAACCCCAGTACCGCTCCTGGCTGTGACAACCTTGGAACCACAGCTCGTTATTACAAACATAACAAAAAGCATCTGATATTGTCTCTGGTTTAGCAGTAGCTCAGAATAAGGAACATGACAGTTGTAGCCCACTGAAGATGTCTGAGCCTGGTGGCTCTTGATGCACTGACACCAGACTCAGTCCCTGTGAAGCTCTTCCAAGTCCATGAATTGACTTTTCTTGGCAATCCTCTCAAGGCTGCGGTCATCGCTGTAACTCATGTATTTTTCCCATTCACTTTCTGAAGAGCCATCCTTTTCAACAATGACCTTCTATGACTTGCCATCACTATGGAGCGAGTCAATGATTGTCTTTTGGACAAACGTCAGTAGTATTTCTCATGACTGTGTTTGTGTACTTGACTGGTTAGGGAGCTACATAGTATTTATACTGTTTGAAGAGTTGTTTACTCAAACTCGAAATGCTCTAACAGTTTGACATACACACACACCGCGGTGGATATAAGATAAGATAAAATAAGATAAGCCTTTATTAGTCCCACAATGGAGAAATTCCAGGATTGCAACAGCACAGGGATTGCAACATCAGAGCAATAATTTAGAAGAAAAGAAAATAAGAGCAGTGAATATACATATGTACACATAAATGTATAAATATATATACACAGTGCGGAGCATTGTAGCTAGATGGAATAAACAGCATAACAGTCTACTTAGTTATCCTACATATGTCACCCTCCATAGCGATTGATATTGTCCTAGTTGTATACTGGAGGGGACCATTTTGTGTAGGTTTGTCGCATCTTTTGCATTCAATACTATTGGGTCGTAGCATTTTTTTTTACTATCTCTGTGAACAGCCATGCTTAGGTTATAAAGTCTGACAGCCGTAGGTAGGAAGGACCTGCGAAACCTCTCGGTCGCGCATCTAGGATGATGTAGCCTACTGCTAAATGAGCTCCTCAGTGCGTTCAGTATGTCCTGCATAGGGTGGGACTCAGACTCCAGCAGAGATGACAGCTTAGCCACCATCCTTCTGTCTCCTATCTCCTCCACTGGGTCAAGGCGCTGCCCCAGGACAGAGCTAGCTTTCTTGATCAGTTTGTTCAGTCTCTTCCTATCGGCTGCTGTGATGCTGCTGCCCCAGCAGACCACTCCAAAAGTGATGGCTGATGCCGCCACCGAATTGTAAAGGTCTTCAGGAGCACCCCTTGTACACCAAAAGACCTGAGCCTCCTCAGTAGGAACAGCCTGCGCTGTCCCTTCTTGTAGAGTGCGTCAGTATTGTGTGACCAGTCTAGTTTATTGTTCAAATGAACACCCAGGTACTTGTAGGATGTCACCATCTCAATGTCTGTTCCCTGGATGTTTACTGGTGCTGTGAGGGGTTGTCCTTGCCTGTGGCAGTCCACCACCAGTTCCTCCCCAAGAGCCAGGCAAGAACTCTCAACACATGACAGATGAACGATAAGAGAGATTACTTGCCTGTGCTCGAGTTCTACCGCCGTCCAAGACTTCAATGATGATATTTGGGGCCCAATCGGCTGGAGGTCTGGTCTGGGGAATGGCTCTACCATGGCGGCCCCCACAGCAGGCATGATGGTCTCGGCAGTTGTGGTCTCCTCCAGTGGAGCCCCTAATGCCGGTAATCCTCCCGGCATAAAGTCTGGAGGTGGAGACCTGGCTGGCACTGTGTCTGTAGAGACTGAAGCGGGAGGATGCTCCTTCATTGGCACCCGCTTCTGGTTGATCACAGCGCTTCTCCTCTGGTTGTAGCGGATCTGCGGGGTGCGGACCTCCAGCACCGCGCATTCCCTCCTCCCCCGATTGTCGAGCTCCATAGCTGGTGGACGCTCCCATGCAGGGGATGGAGAAACAGAGGAAATAGGTGAGTTCATCATAGGAGCAGCAGGAGGAGAGCACTCATGTGACTGCCCAGCCTGCAGCTCTCTCCTGGGGGACAGATAAGGCTTATCCTTAATGACTAAGGTTACATGAAAACCTACTTGCCTGGCCTGCCGGGTCTGAATGTTGCCGGCTGCCGACGGCAGGTTGTCCTCCCTCTCCATGCCCGTAGGTCTTCTAGGCTCCTCGGCAATTAACGGAGGAGCTGACCTAAACGGCACGGAGGTGGGCGGGTCCGGAGTGGCACACACAATCCCTCTGGCAGCTGGGGTGGATGACCCAACGAAAGAAACTGTGGCTGAAGCTGAAGGGGTGTCTGCTGGTTCGACAGCTGGTACCGAGGGGGGCATCGCCGCAGCAGCGATCGGGCTTGACGTCCGATTAGGAACCGCCGATGAAGTGATGGGCCTCCTCCATTGCTTAGACCTAGGATTAACCTCCCACCGAGTGGTTGACTCCTCCTGCGTCTGACGATCCTCTCCCGGGGCTGGCGGGGAGTGAAGAGAGACAGAAGACAGGGAATGAGGAGCCGTGACAGCAGCTGTTTGGGGAGGTTCAGCGGGTAACAATTTCTGAAGCTCCTCCGCAGAAATATGACTAATCACCTCAGAAAACATAGCAAGAGAATGGAGATGAACTTGCCTGAACTCCTGATTGGTGATAATGTCCACTGCTGCCTCGGTGTCCTGCTTCGTCCTCCCAGGAGTAGGACGAGAAATCCTGCGGGGGGAGGAGCACTCCTGCTTGGGCAGCGAGCGGCGGGCTCCGGTCCTCCAGGAGCGCGTCGTGGGAAGCCGCGGTTGAGCTCCGATGGCTCCTCCTGTCATCTCCTCCAGCTGTCGGCGTGACTCGTGGACCGCAGTGAGAAACAACGCCAACCCCGGATATTTCCAGAGACTGGGGCACGTCTGGATCACCCTGACAGCAATATCAAACAGCAAGAAATTCTCTTCCGGGGAGTTGGTGGCTTGAGCCCGGGAAACGAATACCACAGCTCGATCAGCCACTCACACTCCTCAGGGCTCAGTCCAAAAACAGAAATCCATGCAGCCAACTAGGAGGAAAAGCACTAAGGAGAAAAAGCGAAAATACACTTGTGCACCACCTCTCCGCTGGGTTTTAACACTGGTCGGGGCATTCTGTCATAAACTTCTGTGCGCCAAGCCACGGTGCACGAGAGAGAGAAGGAATAAACCCAAAAGCGAGAGTAGATGGTGCACTTTTATTAATAACACAAAGGAAATCACAAGTCCAATCTCACCAAGTAACAGTTCAGTTCAGCACACAAAAATACAGCGGGTTGTAATGGCAGGATGAGGCCACCAGACATACAGGATGCTCTACAGCCCAGTCAGGAAGCCTAGTGCTGCGGGACCGTATAGTGGAAAGGGAAGGCGATAAGCCTAGCACTGCAGGGCTACAAACAACATGAAAAGAAAGGCGGAACAAAATGACACTTACAGGGCTGGAGTGATCTGAGCAGACCGGTGGAGGAGGATTGCAAACTGAGGCAGCCGCGGACACCCAGGAATAGATCACCCGTGACAGTGCAGCTGACGGAGCTTGACAGGAGGAGGGGGCGTGCCCGAGCTGTCAGGAGGAAACTAGGTCAAAGCATAACCGTGAGTCAGAATCGGGTTTGGCCTCCAAACCCGGATTCATGACACATATGTCTGTTTTCAAACGACAACTTCTGGATATGACACTGAGCACGTGCACTCAGCTTCTTTGGCCGACCATGGCAAGGCCTGTTCTGAGTGGAACCTGTACTGTTATACCGCTGTATGGTCTTGGCCACCATGCTGCAGCTCAGTTTCAGGGTGTTGGCAATCTTCTTACAGCCTAGGCCATCTTTATGTAAAGCAACAGTTCTTTTTTTCCACATCCTCAGAGAGTTCTTTGCCATGAGGTGCCATGTTGAACTTCAGTGACCAGTATGAGAGAGTGTGAGAGCGATAACACCAAATTTAACACATCTGCTCCCCATTCACACCTGAGACCTTGTAACACTAATGAGTCACAGGACACCGGGGAGGGAAAATGGCTAATTGGGCACAATTTGCACATTTTTACTTAGGGGTGTACTCACTTTTGTTACCAACGATTTAGACATTAATGGCTGTGTGTTGAGTTGTTTTGAGGGGACAGCAAATTTACACTGTTATACAAGCTGTACACTGACTACTTTACATTGTATCAAAGTGTCATATCTTCAGTGTTGTCCCATGAAAAGATATAATAAAATATTTACAGAAATGTGAGGGATGTACTCACTTTTGTGAGATACTGTATATTATACCATTTTACTGAGCAGATATGCCTAAATCAGTGTGTCAATCATACTACATTGATGCTTATAGACATTCAAATATGTTCCAGACAATATAGCATGGCTTTAGGGACTTATCTGTTTTTGCAAAAAAAAAAAAAAGTACTAATAAATTGCCAAAAAAGTAACAATGAGTTGATGTTTGATTTTTTGCTTTATTATGTCTGAGATACTCATATTCAAGTGACCATGTCTTAGAAGCTGATTTGGAAATACTAACACCTATAAACCTACAGATGAAAAAATGTTTTTTCTCATTTTGAGCACAACTGGACTTACCTGTTTTTGCAAAAGAACTCTTCACTTGCTGTGGTAAATGGAACCATGAAGTCTGCTGTCTACCAAAAAATCCTGAAGGAGAATGTCCGGCCATCTGTTCGTGACCTCAAGCTGAAGCGCACTTGGGTTCTGCAGCAGGACAATGATCCAAAACTCACCAGCAAGTCCACCTCTGAATGGCTTAAGAAAAACAAAATGAAGACTTTGGAGTGGCCTAGTCAAAGTCCTGACCTGAATCCGATTGAGATGCTGTGGCATGACCTTAAAAAAGAGGTTCATGTTGGAAAACCCTCCAATGTGGCTGAATTACAGCAATTCTGCAAAGATGAGTGGGCCAAAATTCCTCCACAGTGCTGTAAAAGATTCATTGCCAGTTATCACAAACACTTGATTGCAGTTATTGCTGCTAAGGGTGGCCCAACCAGTTATTAGGTTTAGGGGGAATCACTTTTTCACACAGGGCCATGTAGGTTTGGATTTTTTTTTTTCCCTTAATAATAAACACCTTTATTTAAAAACTGCATTTTGTGCTTCTTTGTGTTATCTTTGTCTAATATTTAAATTTATTTGATGATCTGAAACATTTAAGTGTGACAAACATACAAAAAAAAAGAGAAATCAGGAAAGGGGCAAACACTTTTTCACACCACTGTATAGTCTGAGATGACGAGAGCTGTAGTCCACTAAGCGGTTTCACAAAAAACTAAATATTACTCTTTTATTACACAACAACCGAAAACTTTAATTACATGTAAAATTATCTTTTAAACTGACGAACATCTTATGTGTAAGTTGTGGCAAAACTCGATTGTGATAAAATACAGACTTACCGGTTGAACGACATGCCCACTTGTATGCACGGTGGCCCAGGATAATCGCTGGAGCTGCATCGGTCCTTAAAAGCAGGTTAATGCTAAAACCCATTTTAATTTGTTGCAAGTTTTCAAAACAGCTGTCTAAAAATGCTAACTGGCCCTGGAGGCTAAGCTGACTGCTAAGTTCCGCTCTCATCCTCTGAGACCATAGCCAGTGCTTAGTTCTGATTGGTTCCCAATATTTGGGATGCTACAATTACTTGCCTTTTTGAAGAGGGAGGAGGGGAACTGAACTTTCACAGCAGAAAAACACAGGCATGGCACTTATGGGTGATTTCGCTCTTGGTAAGTCTTGTAAGTCATACAGACATGTTACAGACATGTTAACAAGAAATAAAAACCCTTGATTTTCCCTGGAGTTTCCCTTTAAGCGATAAATAATAATCATCAAAAAAACTTGAAATATTTCACTTTTCTTGTAATGAAAATAAAATATATCAAAGATTATTTTTGGAATTAAATTGTGAAAAATAAATGAAAATTTTCACAACATTCTAATTTTATGGCATACATCTCTCTCTGTGTGTGTGTGTGTGTGTGTGTGTGTGTGTGTGTGTGTGTGTGTGTGTGTGTGTGTGTGTGTGTGTGTGTGTGTGTGTGTGAACGAAGACTCTTGGTGACCTTGGGTCATTGATTTTTTTTTTTTTTTTAATGTAAATGGACATGGATGTCATGATGCACCTCTGAAGTGTCACAATAAATTGAGAACAGCAGGCTGGGAGGCAAGCTGCGCATTTTAGGTCTACGAGGCATGCAGAGAGCAGGCAGCGGAGAGAAAGGGGACATTCCTCTGCATACAAGAATATCATTGCTGCGAGGGAGGAAGAAGAACAAAGGCCACAGGACTAAATGCCTTATCTGTGTCTCCATGTGTGACAAAAATCAAGATGAAAAGTGGCTGCACGCAGCAGCAGGAGGTCTTAACGGGTTTGTGTTCAACTTTGATTAATGTGTCTCTCCTATGGCATATTAAATAATCCAATGTCTATATTTGTATCTTGACAGCGTAGTAATGCTTCTGAAGAGCTGTGTTGGCACTGTTCACCACAGTGATTATCTCAGAGCCTGTAACAACACCATTCAGATTATTGTTCTGGTCCAAATCCCTACTGTTTAGGCACACTGCCTTAGAGATGTTGCTTTTCTGCAGCATTTTTTAAGACAAAGAAACCCATTACATGCTCATTACCAGATGGCAGCATGACAAAGTTCGTAGGCAGAGCAGCTAAATAACCTAATGGAGCATTTAAGCCCAATTACAACATTGTTCATTTTACAGCTTAAACACTGGATTTGACTGTGGGGTTGGTAGCATCAAATGCAATTTAGGGTGAACAGATATGTTGTTTATGTTGTGCATTTTTGATATTTGTTTTAACATTGTAGACAGGATGCAGCATCTAAGAACTTCAATTAAACAAATTAAGAAATGTCATTCACTGAAAACGGTCATTATAATGGTCTCATTTATTTAAAAGAAAAGTTTCAAATCTACAAGAAAAAAGTTGCAAATTTACAGAAAAAAGTTGCAAATATTTGAGGAAAAAAGTTGCAGATTTATAAGAAAAAAGTTTCAGATTTAAAGTAAAAAGTTGCAAATGTTTGAGGAAAAAGGTTAAATTTGCAAGAAAAAGTTGCAAATTGAGGAGAAAAAAAACTTGCCAATTTAATGGCTCAAAAACCTTCCAAAGTGTGGAGTACAATGGAAGAAAATAAGTGTTTTTGCTCCCAGCACATATATTTCCAATGAGGATACTCACATGAAACTTTCACCAGACACTGGAATTAGTTAACTGATGAATTACACACACACACACACACACACACACACACACACACACACACACACACACACACAATCAAAAAATTTAAGTTCATAAAGTTATGTGTAATAAAATTTTAATTAAACAGGAAAAATATTGAGCACAGTAACTGAACTTTATTTAATACTGAGTGGAGAAGCCTTTGTTTGCAAATTAGCATCAAGGCCTTCCTGTATGCAGACGTTTAACTCCCGCAGCTCTCTGGTGGGAGTTTGGCCCTCCCTGCATCGACTGCCTTTAACATCCTGACTATATAGCGTGAGTGGGGATGGAGATAACATGATCGTGATCTCAGTGAGCCATGGTGGTCTTGGCGAGGCTTTAAAATGGCCACATTTCTGGCCAGGAAGGCATTCAAGATAAGAGAGCATAAACAGCTGAGCACCAGCTCAGGACGGTCCGGCCTCATAACAGGAATTCTGGGATTTTTCCAACTTCTTGATTCCAGGGCACATGTCAACTGTTGTGTTCCTTTCACTTCTGCTGTTATTTCTAATTTTTCTTTACATTCACAATTTGTTTGCATTTAGGCACCATATAATAATGTATTGGCAGTGTAGTGAGTGATTAGCCAGCAGCTTTACATGTAGTTTGTCCTGTAGCTGAGCAATGAAAAAGTCAAAGCTTCCTGTAAGGATACGATTTCCTGGAAGTTTTGAGTCCAAAATGAAAACAAATAAAATATTCCTAGATTTAATCTGAATACAGACATACTATGAAAGTTTTAATACAGTCTATTATATAGTTATTTATAGGGTTTATGTTCTTATTTGTGTGGCACGGGGTGGTGGCTCCGCCTCTCCGTCACGCCACCACCTGTAGCTATAAAAGGGCTGCGGGCAGGAGGGACGGTCTCTTGGCCATTTCCTCTTCCTGGCGGCTGTGTGGTGTTGCACCTGTGCCTCTTTAATAAATGTGTTCAGTTCGCCACCTGGCCTCATTCTTGGCTCCATATCCAGACATAACATTTTGGCAACGAGGATTAAAGTGGAGAAAAGGTATGGAAGCGTGCCTTTCTTCAATTCTGCCATTTTTGGAGCTCCCGGGTGGGCCACCTGTTCCCTGGCTGAGACGGTGCGCTGCCTTCCTGGCTTACATGGTGGCACTGAACCTGGGGAGGATGGACAGGCTGAGGGTAAGCATGTTGTCGGTGCACAATTTGGGAACTGGAGGCCAGCGGATACCGAGCACGCTTGGCGGCTCGGACAGCTTCGAGGACGTGTTCGAGCTGATGCTGCGCAATTTTCACACCCTGGACAATGTCACCGTCCAGAGGAGCGGGTTTTGACAGCGCTGCCAACAGGTGTGCGAGCATATTCAGTGGTTCGTAGCCAACTTGAAACTACTGGTTAGTGTGTGTCAGTTCGGACCGTTGGAGGAGGAGTTGGTTTGCGACCTGCTGAGCTAGCGTTTGTCATGTCGACAGCTGGAGTTTCCCATTACCACATGAGTAGCGGACCTGAACAGCGATGGGAGCGTGAAAGAAGACGTGGGGGATGCCAACGCTGTGACATTGAGGTTTGTCCCGGGGGAAGCCCATGCGTATGTGTATGGGCTGTGGGTCCACAAAGTACCGCTCCAAGGCAAGAGACTGCTCGGCAAGAGCGTACTGCTGCGAGAGATGTGGCCGCTTAAACCACTATGCGAGGGTGTGCCGCATGTTCGAGAGAGGGAGCCCGCAGAAGAAATTGACGCCTCCCACCCCGAAGGTTGTCCACTTTGTGCCCCGAACACCGGTGGGTACACGTTCTGCACGGTAGGTTGGATGGTGTGGAGGTACCGTCGCAAACCGACATGGGGACAGAGGGCACCCTGCTGAAGTGGGCTACAGCGAGACAACTCTCCCCACACTGCAGAGTGCAGGATGACACAGTGTGGGATGAAGAGTTACCCAGCACCCTGGAAAGCGAGCAGGCCTTGTTTCGCTCAGGGTCACTGCAGGAGGGCCCTGGTGCCAGAGCCCAAGCCGCCCTGGATGAGAGTACTGGGCGGCACGGCGGGGCAGCTGCAATGACGAGCGCCGCTGAGAGGATGGTTCCTGTCGTTCCCGGAGCTCGGCTAAAGTGGGCCAGCGAACTTGGGGCCACATCAGCAAGGACTGCAGCGGATTTAGAAGAGGTTGGGGCAAGACCGATTGGCACTGAGAGAACAAGTGCCAGGCAGAAACACTGTGAGCCGAGCAAAACCCCTCTGGGATTCGCAGACCGGATTTGGGTTCGGGAGTGGGTGAAATCACAGCGAGTACGGGCCATACAGCAGGTGGAGGAGCATCAGACACGGCTGCGCATCGTAGCCAGGCGGAGGGATGCTTGTCTCCAGCTGTCGGACGGCTCGTGGAGGCACCTGAACGAGCTGCGGCGTGCCCGAGAGATGACTGTGAGAAGTGGGCCTGGATGAGCGAAGCATCCGATGGTGAGGAAGAGGAGGCGCATCGGGGCCGGGGCAACCTGCCACAGCCCAGGAGGCAGGCTGCCTCCAGGGGCGGACTGATGACAGGAAGGTCTAGGGGGCCCACGGGGTTGTTTTCTCCAGGCGTGTGTACATAAGTTTATTGTTAAGTATGTAGTATATAGGTTAACTGTTACGCATGTATTTGGATTGTTTTGTTGTTTATTGTGTATATAGTTTGGGATTATTTTGTGTTTTATTTTTTTTTTAGTTCAGGAAACACGGCAGTGTTTTAGTTTTATATGGACTGTTTTCTTTAGCACAGACGGCAGAATAATCTGTCTTGCTGTTAAGGAGGGGAGGGGGTGGCAGTCCACCTGTCCCCCCCCCTAGTTTTTAGTTGTTTTGTGTGACTGTGATAGGCCCCTTTTAGGAACTTAAGTTTAGTTTTCTTAGTGCGTGATTCGGGTTCTAAATTGGGAAGGGTCTCAATTGTATGTGTGTGTTTTGGACTTTTTTGAGGGGGAGGAAAAATGTTATATAGTTATTTATATGGTTATTGTTCTATGTTCTTGTTTGTGTGGCATGGGGTGGTGGCTCCGCCTCTCGCTCACGCCACCACCTGTAACTATAAAAGGGCTGCGGGCAGGAGGGACGGTACCTTGGCCATTTCCTCTTCCTGGCGGCTGTGTGGTGGTGCACCTGTGCCTCTTTAATAAACGTGTGTTCAGTTCGACACCTGGCCTCGTCCTTGGCTCCATATCCAGACATTACACAGTCAACATGGAGGTTGTGTTGTTGTTACTATCTGTCTGTCTCTTTGTATGTTAGCAAAAGCCACTGATTTGATTTCAGTGAGTGGGAGGCGGCTCTTGACCCATATAGTAGAGTCATTTTGGGGGGTTTCGTGACCAACCTCCCAGGACCTTTTTTTCTCACTGGATTTAGCATTCTAGACCCATTTTAATGAAAATAAGCTCCCATGTACCTCCCAAAAATTACGGGAAACCTTTTTTTTGCCCAAAATTCAAAATGGCCACCAAAATGCATACCACCACCTATATCTCAGTAACTAATTCAGCTAGGAGGTTGATTTTGGGGTCTAGACATAGGTTTTTGGAGTCAAGCATTCCATTAATGCTATTAGTTTACTTGTGAAACAAACCCATCACGATGAAATCCAATATGGCCGCCAATATGGCCACCAATTAACATTTTTTTTGTTTCTTGACTACTAAGGCACCTAGAAAGCTGATGTTGGTGTCAAAACAGAGGTTTAAGGGGTCATACTATCTGTTTATTCCAATAAAAGTGTGTTTAAATGATTACATAATCGAGAAATCCAAGATGGCGGCCGGCTGTCATTTTCACATGCAATGGACTTTTTCATATCCATTGAAGCGGCATGAAAAAATAAGCAGCAGTGCTGTGGTTTTAAGCAGGTTTTATTAATCATACCGCCGTCACGGGAACTCGGCTCCAGCCATAGCGTGAGCAGGCTGAAGCCGAATTCCTCAGGCTCTCAGTGAAGAGGGGACACAAAATCTGTGTCCTGCAGCAGGGTTGAAGTCAGATTGAGAGAGAGAGATTGCGTTACAGAGTTGCACCTTAAATACTTGATCATAACAATACATCAAAGAGACGTACCCCACAGTTTAGAATGATCAAAGGGACAACAGAACAGGCAGGAGGTATTTGCATTTGTAAGACATACATCACAATGGGCAGATTAGCTAGACCTCGCTCCAAGTGTCAGACAAAGAGGCTAACAAGCACATCTACATATTGATCTGAGTCTCTAGGTCACAGTAAGGGCAAAATGCATGAACACTTTAACTTCAAGGCTGTAAACTCAGCATGCAGCGGAACAAACCCCAGGAGTGCGAGCTGACTGTCTCTGTGTTCTGTTTGTGTGTTGTGGGGGGTTTAATCAAACCACTACACTGCTCCCCCCCAAGAGGGAAACGGTAGGGGACCGTGACCTCGATGTTGCAGTCTGGGCAGCGAGCAGGGAAAAGCTCTGTGCAGGAGCAGGGGGGGGGGGGGGTAGTCGCACCAAAAGTGTTTGCTGCTCCGCGATGTGAATACCATGCATGAAAGGCAACGATTAACATCACATAGGTGAGACAGAAGAAACTCGTCTACCTGTAGACATTAATACACCAAAGCACATCTACATATGTAAGATGCTCAGAAAAAGCACAGTAAGGACAAGCCATATGCACACTATACAGAATGGCGCATTACATCACAATACATGCATGTTTGCATCACAAATACATGAATGGCACATTGCATCTCAGTAGTGTAGCAGGAAAACAGAGAAAAGAGGGCTGAGTGTCCTTAGTCTGTTGTGGGGTTAAAACGAACCGCCACACACGCTCCCCCCCAAGAGGGAAACAGTAGGGGGCCGCGACCTCGATGATCCATCTGTGTGAGCGAGCTGTGGGAGAAGCTCGCTGCAGGCGGAGGGGGAGGGAGGGGAGGGGTAGTAAGTGCCGGCAGGAGCTGTGAAATCGTCTTGAGCCGCGCAAAAATTGCTTGTGGGTCCGCAATGTCGAAGGGCTGGTCCCGTTGAACGTGCAGCGGTCCACAAGAAGAAAAATTAGTCTCTGACTCCTCTCGTGGCCATGAAGAAAAGCAGGAGCGGCTGTAAGAGAAAAAGTAAACAAAGCATAGGGACTGTTGGCTTTGGGTGCTGAAGCAACCCCAAAGCTCCCGGGAACAGCTGACGGCTGAAATCCCGTTGTGCCATGGCTAAGACCATTAAAAAATCCAGTGGCGAGCTGCGTGCTTGCTTCAGGTGAACGAGCAGCCCTGAAGGTTCTGTGGGCAGCGGCGGAGGATGATGGCGGTCTCTGGCGTGGCTGAGACTGTTAACAAATCCTTCGAGCGTGCTGCATGCGTGCTTCAGGTGAGCGGGCAGCCCTGAAAGGCAGCGGCGAAGGAGGAAAGCAGTCTGTGGAGCCGTTACTTGTCCCGTGCGTGATGCGCCGTCCTTGTAACTCCCCGATGCGTGCGTGGGGGTTCCGTGGCGTGGGTGGGCCGCTGGAGTGGCGAGTCAGGGTGCAGAAACTTGGTGGAGATCAGCGCAGACGGCGCCGATAAAATCCAGGTTGAGCTGTTACTGTAGATTGGCCATAGTGCGTTGGAGCGGTGAGAGGAAATAGACGATCTTTAGTCCCTCAGGCCCGTGCAGATGCATTGGAGCGGCGGGAGGGAATAGACGATCTTTTGTTCCTCAGGCTCATGCAGCTGCGTTGGAGCGGTGTGAGGAAGTAGACGATCTCCGTCCCTCGGGCTCGTGGAGACGCGTTGGAGCGGTGCGAGGCAATAGACGATCTTTGTGCCCCGGGCTCGTGCAGCTGCGTTGGAGCGGTGAGAGGGAGGAGACGATCGTTGTCGCTCGTGCGGCCATGGTGCGTTCAGTTCCACGCGCTGCGCTCCCCGTCGGCCCTGGAGGTTGCCGTCGTGGAGAGGACGAGGTGCGTGCGCTCTCTGTGAGAGCGGCTGGTCCAGCGTGGTTGTGCAGATCTCACCATGAAACGTTGCTGCAGCTTTCCCGGTCGTGGGTGGTCTCTGGAGGGTTTCAACCTGGAAACTCTGCGTCGAAATCTCCCTGAAGCAGAAGGGAGCTGTTGCGTTCGCTGGCAGCATGTTCGTTTCAGCGTCGGGTCACTGCAGCGGTCCAGACCAGAAGTTGCTTTGCACAAAGCGTGTGCTTTCAGGCGGGGTCACCAACGCAGCTGTGCGGCTGTCCAGCTCGGAAGGTTGCTTTCGCACAAAACGTGTGCGTGTTCGAGGGGTCACCAGTGAAGCGGCATGAAAAAATAAGCAGCAGTGCTGTGGTTTTAAGCAGGTTTTATTAATCATACCGCCGTCACGGGAACTCGGCTCCAGCCATAGCGTGAGCAGGCTGAAGCCGAAATCCTCAGGCTTTCAGTGAAGAGGGGACACAAAATCTGTGTCCTGCAGCAGGGTTGAAGTCAGATTGAGAGAGAGAGATTGCGTTACAGAGTTGCACCTTAAATACTTGATCATAACAATACATCAAAGAGACGTACCCCACAGTTTAGAATGATCAAAGGGACAACAGAACAGGCAGGAGGTATTTGCATTTGTAAGACATACATCACAATGGGCAGATTAGCTAGACCTCGCTCCAAGTGTCAGACAAAGAGGCTAACAAGCACATCTACATATTGATCTGAGTCTCTAGGTCACAGTAAGGGCAAAATGCATGAACACTTTAACTTCAAGGCTGTAAACTCAGCATGCAGCGGAACAAACCCCAGGAGTGCGAGCTGACTGTCTCTGTGTTCTGTTTGTGTGTTGTGGGGGGTTTAATCAAACCACTACACCATCACCAAATGAGCTAAAAATGTCAAATGAGGTATCCTTACATTCATTTTTAATAATTATTAGAAAGCTCCTGCATTGATTCAGTGATTAGTAACATTAAGTAGTAGATTCAGTGATTAGTAGCATTAAGCAAGCAGCATGGTCAATATGCTAACATTACCTGACTATACAGTATGGAACAAGATTCAAAATTCTAACCTCTCCAGATAAGTTTAAAGCTAAATTTATACATACCTGGCAACCTTGGTTAAATTGGAAAGATTAGGACTACATATTATGGCAGCACAGACGTTACAAAATCACTGCATCCTCTCTCTTGCTATGCAAAAAGGAATCAATGAATCAAGCATAGGATTCCGGGAATCCTAAGGGGATTACCCAAGTGTTCCTCAGTGAAATCACTGAATCAATGCAGGAGCTTTCTAATAATTATTAAAAATGAATGTAAGGATACCTCACTTGACATTTTTAGCTCATTTGGTGACGGATATGAAAAAGTCCATTGCATGTGAAAATGACAGCCGGCCGCCATCTTGGATTTCTCGATTATGTAATCATTTAAACACACTTTTATTGGAATAAACAGATAGTATGACCCCTTAAACCTCTGTTTTGACACCAACATCAGCTTTCTACGTGCCTTAGTAGTCAAGAAACAAAAAAAATGTTAATCGGTGGCCATATTGGTGGCCATATTGGATTTCATCATGATGGGTTTGTTTCACAAGTAAACTAATAGCATTAATGGAATGCTTGACCCCCAAAACCTATGTCTAGACACCAAAATCAACCTCCTAGCTGAATTAGTTACTGAGATATAGGTGGTGGTATGCATTTTGGTGGCCATTTTGAATTTTGGGCAAAAAAAAGGTCTCCCGTAATTTTTGGGAGGTACATGGGAGCTTATTTTCATTAAAATGGGTCTAGAATGCTAAATCCAGTGAGAAAAAAAAGGTCCTGGGAGGTTGGTCATGAAACCCCCCAAAATGACTCTACTAATAGATGAACTTGTTACATTTTGGGGTGGAGCCTGATGAAGGTTGTATCCATCAGTTTATTTTACTTTCTTCAACATTACAAGATTTTTTTTTTTTTTGCATATTCAGTACTTTCTTGCAGAATCATGCATATAACTTCAAAATGCACTGTGGCACGTGAAGCAGTCCATGAGACTGTGGTGGTGTTCTCAACCACAATCTGCCTCCAGGAATTTTTTAAAAAGCAATTTCAAACCCTTGGTGGAGGTTTGTGCTCTGAATGTGCTTCCAGTTACCACTGTATCGTTTTTATTACATTACCTCTTCTGTCTTCTCCTTGCATTTGTGTCAGCCTGGTAGCGTGCAGATTTAGGACTGATCATCGTACTGAATGACATTCACTCATAAATGAAATCAAACCAAATCTTTACTGTTTCTCACACTCGGCTGCAAGCTCCCATCCCTCCAGGACCTGTACATCTCCAGGACCCGGAGGCGTGCAGGCCGGATCATAGCCGATCCTTCACACCCTGGTCACGTTCTGTTTGCCCCCCTCCCCTCAGGTAGAAGACTTCTGTCCATTCAGACTAAAACCTCCCGTCATATGAACAGCTTTTTCCCCTCTGCCATCAGACTGCTGAACACTAAGTGACTTATTGACTCTCGTGCACTATGTACAGCAGCTCAACCAGACTCATGTCAATCATCACTGTTTTCTTTTCGCATTACCGACTGCACTATGTGGTACTCCACAATATCTGCTGCTCGCTAATATATTTAAAAATTGCTTTGACTAATATTACCCATTCATATTCTACATTTTATTGCATGTATAGTTTTTTATTTTTTTTTATTTTATTTTTTTATTTATTTAAGTTTTTGTAAAGGGTATACAGGTCGTTACAGCAATGCATTGTTTACATTTTCATCACATGTTCCCTTATTTTCTGATATCTGACAACATTGGAAGAATAATTCTTACAACACCCCCTTTTTTTTTTTAAAGTGAAAGAAAAAGTGAAATTAAAGAGGAAAAAAAAACAAAACAAAAAAAAACAAACAAACCAGCAAAAAACAAACAAAAAGAAAAAGTAAGTAAATAAAGGTAAAAGAGCATCTGAGTAGAGTTGGAACAAAGAGCGGAACCATTATTGAAATGGTGTTTGTCAAAGATTAGATCTAATGGAAGACACATATGCGATCCAGGGTTGCCAAAAGTTCATGAACCCATCCATGTCCTGTCTCAGTGCGAATGTCAACTTTTCCATCGAGTAAATGTCTTGGATCACGTTAATCCAATCTTCAGGTGTAGGACAGTCCTTCAACATCCATTTTTTAGTTAGAGCTTTTTTACTTGCCAATATTAAAACATTGAATAAGTATTTTTCTCCTCGTCTTTCCAGTGAGTCCGGTAGTAAACCCAAATACAAAGTTACAAAAGAAAAGGGAACTGTTATTTTGAATATTTTCCCCAATATTGTCTGTACATTGGTCCAATATTGGTGGATAACTGGGCATGACCAAAACACATGAAAATGATTTGCAGTCTTTTCACCACACAGGCGCCAACAGTTCAACCCCTTATGGGTAAATTTGTTTTGTGCAGGTGTTCTGAAAAATCTTACCAAGTTTTTCCATCCAAATTCTCTCCACTGCAGGGATGAGGTACTTTTCCATTGCTGTTTATTTAGCTTTTCCCATATTTCCAGTTGTAAAGTGAAATTCCCCTCTTTTTCCCATCTCTCTTTTATATATGATGTGTTGTCTCCTTTTAAGTCTTGAAGACCTTGGTATATTTTAGAAATGTATCTGATCCCTGGGATCCCTTTATATGCCATTAAGAAGACCTTCAGAACACCTGACTGGGCCTTTTCCAAATCCTCCTTTTTAAGTATATTGTTTATGTGGTGTCTAAGCTGAAAGAACCTGTAAAGGTCTTGATTTATTAGGCCTTGTTTTTTCAAATCTTCAAAACTTCTTAAAATTTGCCCTTTAAAAAAATCGTAATATTTTATCAGCCCTTTCTCCTTCCATTTTTTAAATCTGGTGTCTGTTTTATTAGGAGTAAAGTCTTGATCATAGGCAATCCATTGCAGAAGTCGATAGGGCTCTTTAGTTTGATTCTCTCTGACTATCTTAAACCAAATTTTTAGCGGGGTCTCTATCCACGGGTTAGTGTTATTCAAAAGCTTAGGTAAGGCATTGTTCCCTATTATCGCCTGTAGGGGGATGTCACTTGTTATTTGGCATTCGATCTCCTTCCATTGTGCAGTGTAGACTGGGTTACATATCTCTACTAAAGTTTTAATTTGTGCGGCTTTAAAGTAGTCCCTGATATTTGGCAGCGCGAGCCCACCTTTGTCTTTGTTTAGCTGTAAGGTTCTATATCTGATTCTAGGTCTCTTGCCCTGCCATATGAATCTTGAGATCCTTCTGTCCAGCTCCTGCCATGTTTTTTTGGGAGGTTCTACCAGTATTGTTTGGAAAAGGTATAGAAGACGTGGAAGTATATTCATTTTGACTGCTTCAATTCTTTGTGCAGTACCTAAGAATGGTATCATATTCCATCTTGCTAGGTCAGATTTTATTTTTGTCACCAGTGGATCATAGTTTAGTGATATAATTTTGTTGAGTTGTTTCGGGATATTGACCCCCAGATATTTCATAGATTCCGACTCCCAGTTAGTTTTGAGTTTGCTTAGTGAATAATGATTTGGGTCATAGATGAATGTTAAAATTTGGGTTTTATGCATGTTTAATTTGTACCCCGATAAATCTCCATACTCTGAAAAAACTGAGGTTAGTTCTGGTAAAGAAGTGTCCGGCTGCCCTAGGTATATTAAAATGTCATCAGCAAAGAGTGCTATTTTATGTTCCTTCTGACCAAGTGTAATACCTTGAATTTTTTGATTTTGTCTTATCCATTGGCTCAGAGATTCTATGAAGATTGCAAAGAGCAGTGGAGACAGGGGGCAGCCCTGACGACATCCTCTTTCCAGTTCAAAAGATGATGATAAATTACCGTTAATCCTTATTTTAGCTGTTGGTTTTTTATATAATGCCTGTATAGTTCTAATGAAGTTGTTATGAAAATTGAAACTGGATAAGGTTCTATATAGAAAAGACCAGTCAACCGAATCGAATGCTTTTTCAGCATCTAGTCCCAATATGACTGCATTTAAGTTATATTTTTTTATATGATGAATTATGTGTAAAGTGCGTCGAATGTTGTCTTGTGTCTGTCTTTGTCTTATAAAACCTGTTTGGTCTAAATGAATTAGGTCTGTCAGTATATTTTCTAACCTTTTGGCAAGGATAATGGTAAAAAGCTTATAGTCCTGATTTAGTACACTGATTGGTCTGTAGTTGGAGCACTCTAGTTTATCCTTTTCAGGTTTAGGTATAACTGCAATGACCCCTTCTCTCCAGGAGGGGGGGATTTCCCCTGTGTGGAGGACATAATTAAATGTTTTCAGGAGGAGAGGAGATAGTTGCTGTTTAAAGGTTTTGTACCACTCTGCTGTATAGCCATCAGCTCCTGGGGATTTGTTAGCTTTAAGTTTCGTAATTGCTTTTTCCAATTCTTTAGGTTGTATTTCTGACAGCAGTGTTTTATTTTGTGACTCCGTAAGTTGGGGAAGGTTTAATATGTTTAGAAATGCCTCGGATGCGTTTTTATGTTTTTTGTGGGAGTATAAGTTCTTATAGTAATTCTCGAAGCTTTTAAGAATATCCTGAATTCTGAATTTTATTTCCTTTGATACTGGGTCTCTGATTTTGTAGATTGCTCTTTCTTGTTTGATGTTTCCTCAATTTATAGGCTAGCAATTTTGCCGATTTACTGCCTGCTTCATAGTATTTTTGTTTCAAAAATGTAAGTTTCTTCTGGATTTCTATTGTGTAGATCTCATTTATTTGGTTTTTAATTTCCTTAATCTTGAGCGAGTCAGTAGAATGAGTGTTGCCTTTGTGTTCTTTTTCTAGGTTCCTAAGTTCTGACTCTAATGTGGATAGTTTTTCTTGTCTTAGTTTCTTTTGGGTTGCCAGTTTTGCAATAATCTTTCCTCTTATTACAGCTTTGCATGCATCCCACAGTATTAAAGGGGATACTTCTCCATTATCGTTTTCTTCCAAATATCTGAGAATATCTGATTCCAATTCATCTTTCAATGGTCCTTTCAGGACATTTGAATTTAACCTCCAAGAAAATGTATTATTTGTGTATTTTTGGATATTTAAGTCCATGTAGATCGGACTGTGGTCAGAGAGATCCATCAGTCCTATTTTACATGTTTCTACTCTTCCAATGTCTCTATTAAACATAAAAAAAATAGTCAATCCTTGAGTAAGATGAATGTGGAGTTGAGTAAAATGTATAGTCTTTTACACTGGGGTTGAATTCCCTCCACACATCACAGATTCCCATTTCTTTTAGTAGCATCCGAGTCTTCCTGCTTTGGGTGTTATTTTGATGTGGAGAATTACCAGAAGCATCCCAGTATGGATTCAGTCTGAGATTGAAGTCCCCACCACATATCACTAAACCTTGAGCTTTAGTTATCATTAAGTCAAATACATTTTTATAAAATTTCCAGTTAGCCTCTGGGGGAGCATACACATTCAGCAGGGTGATATCTTCTCCCTCTAGCCGCCCAGTTACCAAACTGTATCTCCCTTCTTTATCTTTGTGTTCTGATTTTTTTTTCAAATGTAATTTTGGTTGATATCAATGTCGCTACTCCCCTCCTCCTCCCTGATTTATATGAAGATGAAGAGATCATTTTAAACCCTTGTCTACTGAGTTTAGTGTGTTCCACGTCTGTTAGGTGGGTTTCTTGTAAAAATATTATTCCTGCTTTGTCTTTTTTCATTTTGCCTAGAATCTTGGATCTTTTAACTGGATTCAGGATTCCTTTTACATTATATGAAATTATTTTGGTTACACCCTGTTTCTCCATTGTGTTGTTTTGTTTAGTATAACTGTGTGGTGGCCCTCTTTTGTGCTACTCAGAAACTGAAAGAACATTAAGAACAAGAAAAACATTAAGAACATAGTGTATAAAACTTTAAAACAAAAAACTGTCAAAAGAACTTCCTGAGCTGAGGTCTTTTTAAAGACCCTGGAAGAGCCTTGATGGAGTGAAGGCTCTGAGGGGAATTCCTCAAACTCTGTTACGTGTTGAGGGCCCTCTCTTACCCCTGTAAGTTGTCCCATGCTTTTAACGTGAGTTTCAGAACCCAATCCGAACTTGTAATGATTTTTTTTTTCCTTTTATGCCTATACTCTGTGAAATTGTGTGCACCCTCCCACCCCCATCACATCAAACATTCACGCAAAAACAGTATTTGTTAGTGTGAGGAGAACATGTGGATTATTGTCACATTTCTATTTTAACAAGTTTTTTTTTTTTAATTAAAAAGACTTATTTGTTTCAAATATTATGACTGTTCCATGAAATGTTTTACCACAAGCTGAATACGCATCTTCTTTAATGTTTGTTACCTTGTATGAGGGGGGTTGGATGTGCAGATTGATTAAAAAAAAAAAAAAAAAAAAAAGGTCGCTATTCCAACCTGAAAACGGACAGTTTATCCGCGACGCTCTGGCGCTGGGTTTCCCGCTGCTGGCCCATGGATTTTGAAGGTCTTTGTGTTGTCCATGTTTGCGCTTTGATCTTCTCACTCGGGTCTGCTGCGGGTTTAAATACCGTTACTGGGAGCCCTCTTCTCGCCATGTCAGCTGTTGCTTCTTCCGCCGAATTATAGAGACATGTTTCTTCACCGTAGAAGACCCTTAACTTTGCAGGAAATGGCGTCTGAAAGCGCAGTTTCTTCTCTCTTAGCACCTTTTTCGCGTCATTGTATTCCCTGCGCTTTTTAAGGACCTCCGGGGCGTAATCGTGTTCCACGAAGACTTTTCTCTCCTGGTGCATAAATCCTTTTTTCTGCCAAGCCAGTCTTACCACCTCTTGTTTTATTTTGAAATTGGAAAATCTTACCAACACCGAACGTGGGGGCGCTTCCGCCGCTGGCCTAGCGGCTAATGAACGATCTGCCTTTTCTATGTTTAAGTCGGTGGTTTGTGGAATATCCAATTTCTCTCTTAGTAAAGATTCCACGCATTCTGCCAATGAGTTAAAACCGTTTTCGGCTCCTTCTATCAGACCATGAATTCTTATATTGTCTCTTCTCTCTCTTCCTTCTTGGTTGGCTAGCTTAGCCTCTATAGATGCTTGTCTTTTGCGTAGGTCCAGCACAGAATCTTCGAGCACTTTTATTCGTTCCTCTGTTTCCAAGATTCAGTTCTCGGCCTGGTCCACTCTGCTGTTTGTCCTTTTCAATTCTTCTCTGAATTCCCGAAATTCGGCCGTAACCTCTCGGCGAAATCGTCGTAGCTCTTCAAATAGTGATTTCAGGCTAACCTTTTTGTTAGCTACCACCAGTTCCTCGTCTTCTGAACGGAGATCTTCCAGTTCAGATTCTCCGGCCGATACGTGTCCTGGCCTGGTGAATTTCAGTTTCTTCTGTTTTCCTTTAGACATGATGATTTTGTCTTTTGATTTTCACTCCTCCAAAAATCCGTTAAGTTTGATTTTCAAGGTGTTATCTTGGATTGGGTCTGAGAGCTTCAGTGTTAAGCTGCAGTCGCCATGGCGTCCAGACCGGAAGTCATAGTTTTTTATTTCTATCTTTTATTTTTATCATGTTTAATGTTGCAGCATTGCACCGAGACAAATTCCTAGTTTGTGTACTACATGAACAATGGCAATAAATCTGATTCTGATTCTGATGTGCCATAAACTCACACACATACCTGGGGACCTTGCTCTTAATTTGCACATGCTCTTCTGTTTTAATTGTTATGGCCAAGGTGCCCTTGGATGAAGGCATTTAGAGAAGCTCAGAGTTTCCCAGTGCCTAACGTGTAAATGTGTGGTTTGTGCTGAATGAGACCGCACATGCTTCTGAAATCTGGACGATAAAAGTCAAAAGACTAATAATCATCATTGCCACCAGCATTAAGGCACTTAAGTATTTCCCTTCTCCCCGTTCTGCCTTTGTGCCAAACACCCAGAACAAGCTAATTAAATCTTCTGTCAGGCATGGAAATCACTCCGCTTTCAGCCGCCCTCCATTCACGTCAGTCGCGTCAGGGACACGCATAATGACACGTGTTTTTAAGGCTGTAATTCCCTCGTGCATGTTAGATATTTCTCTCTGTTCGCCCCCTCTTGCATGCTAATCACCAGCGTTGCGCTGTTTTCAGGCCGCTGTCAAAGACGGATGACTTTTTAAAATCTATTGAGGATGCGTGGCGGCTTTCTTGAGGCTACGCACATCAAACGACCCACAGGTGATGGGATGCCGTCTCGTGGGCGGCATGGTGGGTGTGTGGCTTTAAACTTGCCGCAGCTGCCACTTCCTATGAGTCTCTGTGAAGGCAGAGTGAAGGGACAGTTGAGCACACTGACACTTGGAGTGAATACAAAGGCTGCTTGTGGAAATCAGCTGATCAGAAAAGTTGTGAATGAATCCCTCAGGTGTGCTGACGTCCTACCTCTGTCCTCTCCTGCTCTCAGCATGCGTGTGATTAGGTGGCAATGTAATGAATAGAGACTGGGTTGTCTGGCCTTCCCTCTGAGTGTTTTCCAGCTGAGCGAGCGATTAACCTGTTAGCAGGGTCTCGCTGTGAGGCTGTACAAGCGGACCAGAGTAACAACACAGACTTGTAGCTTTTTGTAGTACTGTCACATACAGCAGCAAATCATTTTGTAGTAATTTTCAATAGAAGTGTTTAGATCTTTGTGGCTACATGAAAACTGGTGGCTTTGGATATTCTTCTCATGTGCAAAAAGTCTCTTGATTTCATTGGGCCACAGCCCATATGCACAAAGTGTTCTTGCGCTAAGAATTGCTCCTAGCCAGCCAGCCAGCATGTCCATGTGGGTCACACCAAAGGTTAAATCTGGCCTGTCTTAAGCTGGATTCATGCTGCATTTCCCTGCTGTTATGCATCCACTTAGGACGAGCCCAGCACGCACGTAGTGCTGTACGTGCTCACTTTTTTGTTTACCCAGGCCAAGCAGTTGACGCGTGCGCACAAACACCATTTGTAGTTTCACCCCCACCCTATAGGTAGCGCCAGTGTGCTGAGGCGCCAAATTTTTCACCAACTACAGCAAAGAAACCTGAGAGCAATGCATATTTTTTTTTTTTTTTTGTTACTTATTTGTACCCGTAGGTAGATTTGGTTTGCAGTCTGGTGACAAGCCACCGGCTGCCGGTCGCTGCGTGCGCGAGCGCCCTAAACCTACATGTTTTTGGTATGCGGGAGGAAACCGGAGAAATCCCGGAGTAAACCCACACAACACGGGGAGAACATGCAAACTCCACACAGATCACTGTTGGTCGGGGGCTGGGATCGAGCCCACGGTCTCATGATCCCCGCGATCCCCCGGCCGAGGGTAAACTGTGCTGCCACAGTGCTAAACCCCTGCGCCACCGTGCAGCCCATCAACAACAACCATATCAACAACAATGGCATTGTTTAACCGTCACCAAGAGCAAAAGGAGCTGCTGTTACTATATCTGGTGGCAGAATTACAAAAAAAATGAAGGCATAGTGTGCGACCACTGAACGAGAACCAGGCCACGAACAGGGAATTCAGTACCTCTTCATCTTCTTTGTCTACTTTGACTTTGTATGCTGTGTCAATAGCGCTACCTCGTGAATGGGACATTCAGTCTTGTGCACGTGCTGTCAACGCGGTCAAGTCGTGGGCAGGCTGTGCGGTGATAAAATTTGGGCTGCACGTGGTTGTCCGCAGAAGAGCTCTGCGAACACGAGCAGACTGAAGATGATGATGTAAATTTTGTCACACAAGCCTTCCGGTTGCACATACGTGGACAGTGGAGGTGCAGTATGGGTCCCGTGTGGGTTTGTCCCCGGGTTCCATGTTGGTCCCATCTGTGTTTGCCCACATGGACTTCACCTGTGGTACAAGTAAGCAGTTTATCTGTTTACCTGCTTTAAACCCATCGGGGCCCCATATGGGTTTAATGTGGGTGAACAGGTTCCAGTAACAGTTGTGCCATGGGTAAAATTACGCAAAAAAGTCACAAATTTATGAGAAAAAAAATGTGAAAATTCATAAGAAAAACAGTAGCAAATTTATGAGAAAAAAGAACACTGGGCCAAATGCAGCAAAACAGGCCCAAACCATGATACTACCACCACCATGTTTCACAGATGGGATAAGGTTCTTATGCTAGAATCCAGTGTCTTGCATTCTCCAAACATAACCTCTGATCTTCCTCCATTTTCTCCTCCTCTTCAGAAACTCCTAAGGGGTTTAAAAGTCCTCTTCACTCCTCCTAGCATGTTCTTGGCTAAAGGGCACTTTTAAGAGCTAAGATACTTCGTGAAAAACTTTTTTTTTTTTTTTTTACTAGGAGTTACTCTTAAATTTAGGGGGAAATTCTTAGAAAACATCATGATTCTGAGAATTTTCTAAGAATCACATCACGAGGAGTAATTCTTAGTGCTAGGACACTTTGAGAACCCGGGCCCAGGTCTGGATGGGACGCAAATCATTGTAAAGCAGCGGTGCTGTTCCTGTTTTATTTGTGAG
This sequence comes from Pholidichthys leucotaenia, assembly GCA_020510985.1. Taxonomy (NCBI): domain Eukaryota; kingdom Metazoa; phylum Chordata; class Actinopteri; order Cichliformes; family Pholidichthyidae; genus Pholidichthys; species Pholidichthys leucotaenia. Next base: position 16,097,884 of record CM035844.1, read on the forward strand.
GTCAACCCGGCTGATATATAAAGTGCAATGGGTGACTTACCTCATCGTTAAATCATTTTTTAGTGTTATTAGAACACATTTTTGCTTTTCATTTTTGTATTTAATGGGTAAGATAAGGGTGTAGGAAGACTGCAACTGGCACATGAAGACGGACAAGTGTGGACAGAGGGCACAACTGAATCCTGAACAGAACCACAGTTTGTGATCCCTATCCCCATCATCCTGCTCTGTGTGAGATTTAGAGTCCTTTTGAAACAATAAAATGCAGTGAAATCGCAGTACCTCACAGTATTAATGCTAATTTTCACATGAAATTTCCCACAAAAGGCTTAAAATGTGGTCAAGTAGCTTCTGCTCTACTATGTTTGCTCCATAAGTGTTGCACCTGTCCCATCTGCCCAACATCCTTAATTTTATCATGGTCAGAACACACTAAAATAATCCCGTTTCCTCTGAGTATTGGGGGGGGGGGGGTGGCCTCTTTAAACCAACCAGTTCCTGCTCCCCAGTTACTTGCACTCAACTATCCAGAGTTTAAATGAAGTTTGTTAAAATCCAGATTCTTTGATTGAAAGATCCAAGAATAAGCCGGAGAATTCTTCAGTTCAAAGATGCAACATTTATTTAGAGGTCACATGTAAAGCAAGCAGCGCTGGGTTCAGCGTGACGCAGCCCCCTCTGGAGCGTCACCAGACTGACCGCGACTTCCGGGTGCAACTCACATTCATCTTCTCGGGTTGGTTAGACCAACCCTGTACAGTAGGATGGGCTTGTACGTGGCTGTCTGATTGGCCAGTTTAACTCTGACGTGAACAGGCCATCTGCTATTCATGTTAACTGTCCCCTAAAATGTACTATCAAAAGTGTGTGTTGGTTTGGGTGTGCAACTAATGTAATAGACCTGACTAAAAGAAGTGAGAGAGAGAAGAAAAAGGGGCTCTATAGCGCTGCCTAATTCCTGTTTACCGGAGTTTAACACAACATATTTGTTCATAAGAATGCAAACAGAATATGTATAGAATATGTGTAGGGCATAATGGGAGATTACCTACAGAATTATTATTTTGGCACTCTTAACTTTTCATAACCCTTTCAAGTTCTTGTGTGTGCTTGCTCTCCTCAGACGAGTGCCGTGCTGTGTTCAGGAGGCTGCGCTCTGCTGGCTGTCAGCTCCCTGTTGGCCATCATCACCATCTTTCTGCCCAGTGGAGGATGTGAGCGGAGGGTCTGCACCCTGGCTGGATACATGCAGATGGCTGCAGGTCAGCAGACACACACATCAACACACCAGCATCTGCTCAGGTTTTCCAGATCTTCTCAAGGACCTTTTAAAATACCAGATAATGTCAGAATAAAAAAAGCTTTTGAAGTCCAACACTGATTTGAAATAAACTGTGTCTCTTGGTTTTTGACGCGCTTTACACACACTCACATTTTTCACTTTCACATTTACAAACAGTGAAGACGCGTCTATTACAAGGACTACAGAAAAGATCTGACTTTGTTGCCTGTCATTCAAAGCCGACAACAGCAAAAGAATCTACTGTATTTGAGGATGTCTGCTGCTAGGCAACCACAGTCTGCATGGTGGGGTTGAGCCGGTGACAGGAAAGATTTAGAGGCTGCTGTGAGGAGACAATTATGCCTGCTTAACACAGGTCGTTGGTTCAGGGCTACATGTGACTTACCAGGCCGTCGCTCTCACTACAACACAGAAGCGGTCCTGTAAGCAGACGGTTCATCGGCACTTAAACAAAAAAAAAGCAAAGCAATAATCCACCACGGCTCATGTCACGTAGCTTAATGCCGACCTTCACACTCTTGTGCATCAGACCATTTTAATGGCATTTGGTGTGAAGAATTTGTATGCAGTTACAGTGTGTGAGAGGATATGGAGGCTTCATGTGGACTGTTTACACTCAGCATATTTACTTCTAAATGCTACATTTAGATATTTACTGCTGTGGTAATGTAAGAGATATTGATACTGTTCATACTCAACCTTGATACAACAGTTAGTTCTGACCGAGCAATTTGATTGGAGAATAGGGATTCCAGGAGTTACTATATCCCACAATAATTGCACTCCAACGTTTCACTGGATATGCATCACTCCGCTTCAAAGGTGTTTGTGTAACCGTTAATTATTAACAGTAATTTAGGCTGTATTCACACCATGATAGTCCGGGAGTTTCAGTTTGACTCGGCGGGGGGTGGCGAGAATTTCCACACCTTTGCTTGGTTCGGTTTGCATTCACACAGCACTTCACTCAAGCGGACCAAACTGCTTGGACAACGTCACGCAGCTACAACAGCTGCTCGTTTGTGGGGCTGTAGCCGAAGCCACCACTGACCAGAAAGAAAAAATCTCAGAGAAGAAGAGAAATCCAGCTCATCAATTGGCCAGGACCGGTGTTATGCCGAGAATTGCTCGCTTGCCAAGAATAGCATCCCATGCACCAAAAACTATAAAATATAACACTACAGCCAGGCTTGTAACCATTTGTGCATTTTTAGAAGTAAAAATTGTTATTACCTCTTGTAAATTATCTTTAAATTATGTTTATTCGACGATGGGATGCAATTCTCGGCAAGCGAGCAATTCTCAGCATAACACCATTCCCTTCAGTAAGGTGTTTATGCGCCACAAACTAATAAAAATGAAAAGCTCCGCTGTCTGTATAAACCCCCCGTGCCACCATCATGTCGCTAAACGTTTTAAAAACATTGGTATTCTTGTGTGTAGCCACAAGCAGCTGAGAAATCTGGTTCTCAGACCAAATATCTATCACAGCCTGCATCTCACTCCTCACTCCTCCAAGTCCAAGAGACATTTTTTTTAAACTTTTCTCCTCGGTTTTCTCCGGTAAAAGTATTTCTTGGATCCGCGCGGTTGACTTTATTGTTATTTTCTACCCAAAATGGAGGCTGAAGAACCAGGAGCTCTTCAGCTGAATCGGGATGTTGGATTTTTATTTATTTACCCACGGATTCCTACCACGGATATGCTGCCAAGAAACACACACCAAGTTTTCAACAGGGACAACTTTTTCAGGTAAATGGGAACTTTGCCTGTCTGCATCTCACCCAGATGGTGAATTCATGTCTTTTCGTGTATTTACATTGAGTTATAATGTAATTGTGCTGCGTGAAAAATTCACCTGTTTGCATTGGATGTGAAGGCACCTTTACAGTAAATGCCACTTTGTCTTTTCACTGTGTGTTGCTGTGGTTACAGAAACGCAGAGGGGCACGTCCGCCCTTTGGTCCGCTGGATACTCTGTTTGCATTCACACGGCAAGCGAAGCGCTCCACACTGCGTTTGCAAGCAAACCGAGACACCCCCCCCTCCCCTTTAAAGGGGGACCAGAGTTCCAGGCACATTCAGATGGTGCCAAATGAACCGAACTATCCATGGAATGCACACTTTGGTCCTTTAGTCTGGACCAAACAGTGGCCATGTGAATGCGCCCCTACTATCAACTCTGAGAATTGCAGTACTGTTTTGGATACCTTAATTTCCACAGTGAGGTGCTGTTTGAAAAGAAGTTATGCATCCGTGACCCGGAAATTCCACCCTTTTGAAAAAATCTTTGTCTGCTCTTGTATAAACATTGTTAAGCTGTTTCACGTCTGTTTAAAAAAATAGGCAGTGCTAGAGTTGGATTGATTGCCTCAACTAACAAACCACAGTATCCTCATGGTGATGGACTCTTTGTTTCATCTGAAAATGTGAAGAAAAACAAGCAAAGTGTGCTTCAGCCAAATCGCTAACATGCTAACTAGCAACATATTGGCTACGTTTTGATCTTGGGTCTTCTGCAGTACCAACTCAACATGTATGTTTTATAAACACATTACTTTTGCACTTGACAATATTTAATTTGTTTACATGTGTGTGAAATGACAATAGACGTCTTCATGCTGATTGAGATGTTTAGCAACAGTTACTGGCTACATTTAGAAGGGACTATTTTTTCCTCAGCTGTGCAAAATAACTGGTTAAACAAACAAATCATAATATTTTGTCCAGTATTGCTGTCATTTAATAAATTGTGCTTATGGACCTGTTGTATAAAAGCAATATTACACTTGAGGTCGTTACGGTATCATGAATACACTGTACTAACTACAGTGTGGTATCATACCCACAGTTACTATAGTCATTGATACCGTACTCCCTCTCTGTAATATTGCTTAAATAACCTACTGTGGAGGTAATAGATCAAGCGAGATGCGGCGAGCTGGAAGGGTACAAGGTTTTATTTCCTCCAACATATTGAGACGCACTTTGTAGCTCAGTGAGCTACTGCGTTGCTGAGGCATGTATAGCAAGCTCTTTTATACACGTTATACAGACAGAGAGAATGCATGGCACATTAGCATAGTGATACACATATCAGTCAATACATATCATTAGCGTGACCAACTGGCGCCCGGATGTCCTTTCCCTCATTCAGGGATGTATACACAACAGTCCATTGTTCTGATTGCTCCCTGGGGCTCTCTGTCCATATGTAAATTGTCTTCCGTTTCCTCCAGCCCTGCTGAGTGTGAAATAGTGTCAGTCTGCAGTGTGCTGGGTCACCACAAGGCTCCCCCCAGAACACTCGGAAGGGGCTGTGACCCCCCCCCCCCTCCCGTCGTTTGGGCTTCAGCTCCGGTAGAACTGTCCTGCTTTAGAGGAGTATCGGAGGGCATGTCAGTCCGTGGGGGGGACGGGGGAGGGGTGGAAAAGACAGTGTGCTCCGCTCCGAGTTCCAGCATGTTAATCGGCTGTGGATCGTGGGCGCACGGGGCCGGTGCGCGTAATGCGTAATGGAACAAACCGGCGATTGGCCGGCTTTAGGGAGTGAGATGTGGGAAGAGCGCTGTGGAGGAGGAGGGGGAGGGGGGTGGGAGTAAGTGAGTGCCGGCCCGGGACGTCAAAGGTGTCTGGGCCGTGCAAAAATTGCGTGTTGATCCGCGATGGTGAGGGACTTTCCCGGTAATCCTGGCAGTGATCCGCAGCGGCTGTGAAAAAATTAAGTCTCTGACTCCTCTTGCGGCTCAGTCCTGAGAGGATGTGGGGAAGGTGAATGGCCAAATTCCTCAAGGATGCATAGCGGCTGTGAAAAAAAACTGAAGCTGTGTGAGGGACTTGGCGGTTTGGCTTTAGGTGCGGAAGCAGCCCTAAAGTCATTGGGGAAAGCAATTGGTTAGATTCCTGTTGTGCGCCGTGGCTGAGAAACCCATACAAAGTCCCGTGTGCAGGCTGCATGTCTGCTCCAGGTGTGTCAGCAGCCCTAAAGGTTCCGAGGATGGCGATCGGCCGTGTTTCTCGGGCATGTGCAGCGGCGGAGGACGATGTATAAGTCTGAAGCTGGTTTGTCCCTGGTGTGTGGCGCTTGCCTGGCGCAGTGACCACATAGCTGGAAATTGCGCTGTCCTCGTAATCCTGTGGTGTGCGCGCGGGGCTTCTGTGCGCAGAAAGTCCGCTGTCGGGAGGTGAATCAGAGTCGGGGAGCTCGGTGGAAATCGGTGCAGACGGCGCCGATGATCTTCCCCGTTCAGGCTGCTTCCTTTGGTTCGCTCGTGTTGCCTTTCATGGTGCGTGTCGGTCCCAGCGCTGCCCGCTCTGGAGAGCGCGCTCCAGTGTGGATGAAGAGGATGCAGGCGTTCTCTGGTCCTCTGGAATCCACAGCGTGATGAGATGGAGTAGACGGTCATTCTCTCTTGTCAGGTCACCAGTGTGGAGAAAATGGCATAGTCGAGCGACGCACCATGCATGTCCAGGGTCACCAATGTGGGGGTAATAGAGCAGGCGAGATGCGACGAACTGGAAGGGTACAAGGTTTTATTTCCTCCAACATATTGAGACGTGCTTTGTAGCTCATTTAGCTACTGCGTTGCTGAGGCATGTATAGCAAGCTCTTTTATACATGTTATACAGACAGAGAGAATGCATGGCACATTAGCATAGTGATACACATATCAGTCAATACATATCATTAGCGTGACCAACTGGCGCCCGGATGTCCTCTCCCTCATCCAGGGATGTATACACAACAGTCCATTGTTCTGATTGTCCCCTGGGGCTCTCTGTCCGTATGTAAATTGTCTTCCGTTTCCTTCAGCCCTGCTGAGTGTGAAATAGTGTCAGTCTGCAGTGTGCTGGGTCACCACAATACTTGTTTTAGATTGTAGTTTTGAGATCAGTTGCATGTCTTCAAGTATATTGAAATCTATAACAAACATATTCATCTCTATCAGAGCTGAATATTTAATTACCAGTACAATACTTTAGTCATGTAGATTTTGTGTCGTCTTGATTCAGGACTTTACAGTGATCATTTACATAAAAATGCACCATTGTCAGCTTTAATGAAAGAGAAACTAGCCACAGCAGCCGGCAAGCAAAAGATGCCAACACATACCATGAAAGCTCGGTGGTGTTAAATCTATGCAGAGACCAAACATCTGCAGTAATACGGTGTCTTGGTGTGCGGTGCTCTGAGATTAAAACATTAGTGAGTGGTCAGAGCTTGAAAGAGTCACAGCATCAAAATCTGTAGGCACTGTCCACAGAACTCCAAAAATAAGAAAATGCTTTGTGCTACATTAGCAGGATACAGTTTGTTGCATTAACATTGAAAGAAAGGCAGTTCACAGCTACAGTCTGTTGTAGTGTCTTATTTTTTATTATCGTTGCACTGACCAGTGTACTGTTTCCATGGCATGTTACTGTTAAGTGACTCTTGAGCAGGTGGCATCATTATTGCATGCATTTTAGCATGCTGGTGTTAGCTTCATGCTAACATGAGGTTAGGATTTCCTCACAAAGCTGCTAGCTTAACACGATCCAGATTTCTTGATGTTTCTGGCATGTTTGGCATTTCTAGGCTTTCTTCAGATGCAGCTGTGGTGTGGCGAATCTCAGGCCGCTTCATCTACCTGCTCAGTAGTACCAAAGACAAAGACTTAATTGTTATTTTTGCTGCCTCTCATTTATTTATGTAACCTCTGTCCTTGCCAGTAGTGGCTTCTTTAAATCCCTGCACTTGGCATTTAACGAAGCATAATTAGAAAGTGAGTTCACCGTGCATGTTGAATCTTTATTAACAAAGGTGGAACTTTCACAGGCTATGGTTAATGATGTGTTTTAAAGTGGTGCTTGTTGCTTACTGCCAGATTCTCACAGTTCTCTGTCTGACTCCAGTGTCAGATCAATATTGCTTTGGGAAAGAAGTCTATGGCAAGCCTCTTGTGTTCCTGTGTAATCCAGTTCTGTGTGTCTACTGTAGCTGTAGATTTTACTAAGTAACAATGCAAAGTGAGAAGCCGGGTCTTTGTTCCGTTTCCAGGTCGACTCTTGTCTTGTCTGTTGGCGGAGGTTTCTCAGAGAGTCCACAAAGCCCCTGAGGAGGGCAGATCAGATGAGTGTTTGTTTTCCCAGCGCTACACGTCTGTGTGCGTGTGTGTGTATGTGGAGCGAGTGTTATCAAAGTGGGCTGATAAACTGTAACAAGCAGATTCTGAACAATGGCTTTCTTTGTGTGATGCGTATCATCAGCAGGGCTTTTGATGGCGGCTGATGGGATGCTCCCTGTCAACTTTGCAGCAGGAAGTGATATCTGTTTTGATCCCCATGTTTCCTGCGGTGTCTCTGACAGGCAAGGAAATGGCAGTGAGTGTCTGTGATGTTCCCATACCTACCATGGCTGAAAGTTACTGAGAAGACAAGAAAAAAGACATTTTGCTGGGGGACATGTATAATAATAATAATAATAATAATAATAATAATAATAATAATAATAATAATAATTAGGATTCAGGACTATGAAAATGCTTTTCTTATATGTTCATCAATTATTCTATACTTAAGCAATATCACAGGAGAGGGACTGCTGTTGTCAGTAATGATTTATTTTAGAGTGGATTCACACTACAACGTTTGGACCAACTTTGGCAAACGTCTGGCTCTGCTGGCAAAAGTTGGTAAAAGTTAATAATAGTTGGTGTTTGTAGGCAGACGCTGATGAAAGTTGTGTTCTTTGAAAATTTTCAGCATGCTGAAAATTTGCCGACATTTGGAAATAAACAGTGAAAGTTGTGATCAGTTTATAAAAGTTCCTGAGTGCTGGGCTAAGTTATGCAGAGTTCACCTAAGTCGGCCTAAGTTAAGCTCTGTTGGCTAATGTTGACTGAAATGCTGGTGGAAGCAGATGTTTTTTGTTATGACCCCTCATGCGCCATTACGCAGTGCACAGAGGGAGGAATAGAAACCCACGAGCAGAAGTAGTTTCTTGCACTTTTATTCAACATAAAGCAAACTTGATCCAGCAAACAATCACGGTGTTTAAACAGAGTTGATATAACTATGTTAAAGGCCACCAGGAAAACAGGGACGCCACATGGATGCTCTACAGCCCAAGGGAGGGGAATGCCTAGTGCCGCAGAACAGCTGTTGGCACAGGGAGAAAGGCAAACATGAATTTATGGGCTGGAGTGGCCCCAGGCAGTCTGTGCTGTCCGGTGGAGGAGGGCAAGGCAGGAACAGCCGCTAATGCCAAAGCGATAGAGAAGACTAAACTAGTCAGGCTGAAGGTAGGATGTAGGGAGTGAAGGCTTACATACACAGAGGAACACACTACCATGTATATTGCGCAATGCTCCGGTGATCTCTTCCCACTCAAACAGAGTTTAAGTACTGACCATACTAATGAGGGAAAAGACCGCTGGTGAAGAAGAGCGTGGGCTGGACCAATTAAACCCAGGTGTGCATGAGTGAGTGTCTGAGCATGTGAATGGAAATGAATGAGGCATGTGTGTATGTGTGTGAGACACCAATAATGAGAAACAGCTGATGACACTGACAGGAGGAGGGGGCGTGGCTGAGCTGTCAGGGAGCGGAGGACCCAAAGGGCTCCCTGAAGCGCCTGATGGAAAATAGACAATGAAAAAGACAAAATAGCCACAGTGTCAGAACTGGGTTTGGGACCACCAAACCCAGGTTCATGACAGTTTTTAGACTGAAACTCACTTCATACATGCACGGACGCAAGAGAAATGTGAAGAAGTGTACTATCAATAGTGCTGGAATGTCAAAAACTGAGAGAAGGGGGAATAAAAAAAAAGAAAAAAAATATATAATCCCCCAAAAATGTGACAGCCCAAGAGAAAAAAAACCTCATTGTGAAATTTACTGTTCTCAATTGTCTGCTCCATGCGTAATCATTCTCCAGGGTTTATTTGTTCAGCTTCCATTGTGGAAAATCAAAAAGTGCTGATGTGATGTCAAAAAGGAAATGACATTTAATGGGAGAGGTGTAACAGTCAAAATATAATCACCCGTCATTTTATTTATATGATGATACACTAAACAGTTTTTTATTCCAGGCACATTCACATTTTAATAGATAGATAGACTTTATTGGTTCTGATGGAATAAAATTGAATTGACTGAGACTGAATCAATAATCAATAGGCAGTTTCCAAGTTGTGAGCCATTTATTCCACTCTGATCAGAGGAGAGAAAGGTTACAGCATCAACCGTCTCAGAGCCTGCTCACCCGTTCTCCCTAATGTGTATTACAAGTCTGGGGGTTCTTATACCCTAAGCAAAACAGTCCTTGAGTTTATCAATAGGCTGGAGACAGCTCCAGGAGATATCCCCCCCTGGAGACAGCTTAACTGCTTTAATCTATAGATGACTCCGGACATCCTGACCAGGGCAGGTTGGTATGACAAGAGCAATAAAACCTGGGTCATTACCTATGTCATTATTTACAACCTTGCTTAGCCTAATCTCAGTGAAAAACAGACATTCCTACAGGCTCTGAGACAATGGCAAATCACAGAGAATCAGGCATTGGCTCAATATACGCACCAAATACAGACATAATATAAAAAAAAGAATAATACAGAGTTAAAATTTTGTAGAATAATATAAAGAAACATGAAATTTTCCCATCATTCCCCCCTTGATGCTTAAAAAGCATCAGAGATGAAACACTATGGCTTCTAAAACCTCATTGGGCAGCTTGCTAAGTTCTGGTGCATTTTATGCTAAAGCATTTTATTGCAAAAGATCCTAACTCGCTTTTTAATGAGGAAAGTCCGCCATTGGCCCCACTGCCACTCCCAAGCGCCGCTGGAATGTTTCATTTCCTGGGGAGCATGAGAAGATAATACCCTTTGTTCCAGAAAAGAAATCAATCATTTAATTAAATCATAAAAGAGAAAAATTAAATCAGTAGTGTTGATTTACTGTAAAAGGAGATGAATAGTGTATGTATTTGTCCTTCTATGTTAGCAAATTACCAGTGATTTAATGAAACAAGTTAGTATACATAAGTAAATGTAAACCTGATAAAAGCTTAATGAAGAACAATAAAAATGATCAAAAACAATTATATGTGTATGTATGTGTTAAAGATATATGTGTGTTTGCATCTTAATCTATGTGTATTAGTACCTTAACGTAAATATAAACAAGCAATCAAGAATCAAAACAACAATCACTACAGTAAAATTGCATAATGGCTAAATAGTGATTAACAACATGATGATTTCAAATGCAATATATTAAAACAGAATAAAGTGAAAAATCTCAAGCAAGGATAAAACAACATCTCAGAACTTCAAAACATGTTTGATCACTTTTGCAACTTATTACATTTCAAACTCACATCATGAACATAGATCTCCTTTCGGTTTTCTGCATGTCAGTCATACTTTTACTCTGTACTCATAAAAACCTTAAGCTGCTGTTTCCCCATCATCTCCAGTGGTGGCCTCATGATACAACACTAGATTCACATGACCAAGTCTCATCATCATATCACGGATGCAAGGAATGATACATGAAAAAATAGAGTATCACCACAAAAATCACCACCAAGTTTATGACCAGACTCCTCCATGAGGAAAACAACCAGTTTATCCAGGGCTGTACATCATTAACATTATCCAGCATTATACTGCAGCCTGCAGAGCAGTAAGATTGCATATGGCTGAAGCAATGACATGTCCATCTGCATCATGTGCAGGTATGAAGGTGCAACAGTAGTGACCCACAATAGCGCACACACCCCCACGGGCGGCAGTCAACTGATCAAGTACCATTCTATTTTGTGTCACCATGAGTCTTACAGCAGTCATTTCTTCCCTTTCATCTTTCCAGGCAGCCAAGGAAAAATTCACAAAGGACTGTAATCTATAATTAAGAGTCTCAACCCACAAAGTGTTCTTTGCCACTCCCGCTCAAGGGAACAGTGACTGAAGAACCTTTTGACCTGTGGTGTGTAGATTAAACTGTTCCGGCACGTCCATACCCCAGATGGAATTATGTGGTGTGAAAGTGGCATCCTGTGATAGGTCTCTCTTCACCCTGTCCGCCTGACCTGCTGACATAATGAGGGTGTGATCAGTCACAGGACAGGGGCACAGACTCCTGCCCAGTTCATAGGCAGATGGGAATACACCCTATGACCACACAGCCACCAACCACCTGTCACCATATGTGCACCATACATGTGGAAGTTGCAGATAGCAGCACTGCAGAGCTCCAGCATGGAGACAGGTCCGTAATGACAACGGTTAACTTGCAGGCACCACCTGCCCATGTGATTGGTCAGGGTACCAGCATCACAGGTGCGGTATACACTGTACACCGTTGCATACCGAGAAAGGGATAGATCACCCAGAGGGTTGTCACCACTTCCCCTCAAACAGAAAGAGAAGTTCCCTGATGAGACTAACCTTGCCCTTACAGAGTAAGGGGTGATATAGGTTTTCTGATTAGTGGAGTGATGAAAGGTTTCACAAGAGCGATTCAGAATTATCTTTCTTGTGTAGTCCCTTTCCATAGCCTTCTGCAAGAAACAGAGAGCCTTTGCTGGTTCCATTTTTCTAGCCGTAACAGCAGTCTGTCCAGTTGACAGTGGCACCAAGGAACAAACATAACAATTAGAGCGATTAGCTGATCTAGCTGTATAGCTAGCATACCTCCACCATTTATTGGCAGCATATTCATGCTCCTGATGCTCTTGTAGCTCCAGCCAATCATGCTGGACATGTGCAAGATCCCTAGCACTACGGTGTATGGTTTGTGGAGTAGCTAAAAGAAACCAGAGCAAAAGTGTCACCCCTAGGATGATGATGCAAAGGAAACAACAACAACCACACCATTTAATGATTGAGCATCTTCCTTCCGCTTCTTGTCTCTCCATGATGGTCGAACGCTTGCTTCACTATCCCCAGCCAGTACTAAATGCCCCACGTGGGACGTCGTCAGTCAACACCTGTATAGGCAAACAATTAAAGAGTCACTTGCTGAAAGTCTTTAATGAGATAAAGTTGGAAGTATTTATTCAGCAGTCCCTAGCTGTAAGTTCTGAGTGGGGTAAAGTTTGCAGTGTGTTAAATGCACCCAAGAGTCCTGTCCTTCAACTTTCACCACTGTTGGCGTTGACAAAACAACTTTATGTGGTCCTTGCCAGGGTGAATCAGTCCAATTCTTCTTTTTGATAACTTTGATAAGAACGAGGTCCCCTGGCTTAGCCAAGATTGGTGCCGCTTCCTCGTGAACCCTCCTGGGGAGAGTAGCAGCAATACCATCTCTTTTAGTAGTCAACTTCTAGTAGTCAACTATTTTAGTAGTCAACTTATAGTCAACATCCTTCTCATATAATCTGCTAAACACACTTCCTCATCACTTGAGTTGAATGGTCTTAAAGGTGGGAGCAAATATGGTTTGCCATACATGATTTCAAATGGAGACAACCCCCCATTGGTTGGGATTATCCTCATGTAAAACAAGACTAATGGGAGGCACTATATCCAATTTTGTCCTGTTTCTGCCATTGTTTTTCCGAGTCTTTCTTTAATAGTTTGTGCGTTCCACCAATCCTTCAGATTGTGGATGATAAGCTGAATGATTTTTCAAACTAATGTTCAGTGCTGTGCCTAAGTGTGATATAACTTGATTTACAAAATGTGTACCATTATCTGAGTAAATTTTCTCAGGTATTCCAAACCTAGGTACAATTTCGGCCAGCAATTTCTTCACCACTGTAATTGCATTTGGATGTGTACAGGGAAAAGCTTCTGTCCATTTAGAAAACATATCACAAATGACCAGACAATATTTCTTGCCTTCACATTTATTTAGCTCAATAAAGTCCATGCAAATGTTCTGAAATGGATAAGTGGAGGCTGGAAGAACCTCTTTCAGGTCTAAAATTTCCCTGTGCATTGTTTTTCACACAAATCAGACATTTTTTTACAAAACTGTGTGGCAAACTGGTTAAACCCATAGGCAGAAAAGGTTTTATTCAATGTAGATACCCCCCCCCCCCTTTGCTACATGCGAAACGCCATGCAGCGAGGTAGAGACCTGGTGAAACAGTTTGTGTGGCAGAATGGGCTTGTTTTTGTTACATTTGTAGAGCTTTGAGGTGTCATCAAAAACAGCTCCCTTTTTTATCCACTTGTAAATTTCAGCCTGTGGTGCTGTTTTTTGAGCTTCAATGAGAATGTCATGTGACAACTGAATGAATGAATGAACAGGGAAAACATACATGCAGAAGTAACTACAGAGGAACATAAAACAAAAATTAATACTGAAAATGGCAGGAAGCCTTCACAAACGTTGATTTTTATATGAGCGCCACCTGATGCTGATGTCAGCTGGCCTGCGTTGAGTATTTGTTTGCTTAAGTTAACCTAAGCTGGCAACAGTTACACATACACTAGTCTAAGCTGGCAAAAGTTTGCCAATGCTGAATGCAACACTGGCAAATGTTAGCAAAAGTTCATAAAAGTCCTTAAGATAATCTGTAAAATTTTAGCAAGACGAATACAAGAAATTTTACCAAATATTATTAATCGAGATCAGAATGGCTTTATAAAGGGTAGACAAGGCTTCCATAATGTAAGAAGACTATTTAATATTATTTATTTTAATAAAGAAGCACCGGATACAGCTCTCCTATCATTGGACGCCGAAAAGGCCTTTGATAGAGTTGAATGGCCCTTTCTTTTTGAAGTCCTACAAAGGTTTGGACTTGGAAATAATTTCATAAAATGGGTTCAAATAATATACAATAATGCTACAGCAGAAATCCTAACAAATAACAATATTTCAAAACCAATAAAAATCAATAGAGGATGTCGACAAGGCTGTCCACTTTCACCTTTACTGTTTACTATGGCAATTGAACCTTTAGCGATAGCGATACGTTTACATTCACAAATATATGGAATTAAAGTAGGACCAACAGAACATAAAATCTCCCTGTACGCCGATGATATAATTTTGTTTATGTCGAATCTAAAAAAATCAATTCCAACCTTGTTGAATTTAATAAAGAATTTTGGGGAAATATCAGGATATAAAATAAATAAAACTAAATCTTCAATATTAATGCTAAATGAGACCCAGAGAAATTACCCAGCCCCTGAGGTAAATCAATTCAATGTTGTAAATCAGTTTAAATATTTAGGAATCCAAATTATGCCTAAGCTAGAATCAGTCGCCAGTGTCAACTATGAAGCCTTAATGTCAGATATCAGTGAGTTAACTCAGAGATGGATGTCACTACCAATGTCGATGATCGGGAGAATCAATATACTTAAAAGTAATATTTTACCTAAAATACTTTATTTATTTCAATACATTCCCTTATCACCACCTTTAGATCTATTCTCAAGAATAAAAAAAAAGTTAGTGGAATTTATATGGAACAACAGGAGGGCTAGATTACGTTTGTCTTTATTATATTTACCATTTGATCGTGGAGGTCTGAAATGTCCAAATTTTATGTTGTATTATTGGTCGGCACAACTGAGGTCTATGACATATTATTTTTCATCAAATGATCTCCCTCACTGGACTGAAATGGAATCATACAATTTACCTTTACCTCTTCCCATATTCATATACTCAGATTCGGCAAAAAAATTACAAAAACAAGTTAAAAATCCATTTGTAAAGCATATGATCAAAATATGGTGTGAAGCTAAAAACTATTTAAAAGAACCACAGTTATTGTCACAATTTAGTCCAATATGGGGTAATCAATATTTTAAACCAGGGAGAGCGGACGCTGTATTTAAAGTATGGAATTTAAAAGGGATACAAAAGATTCAGGATTTATATTTGCCATGTGCAGATAACATAATGTCTTTTGAAGAGCTGAGGATCAAATTTAATCTCAATAGAACACATTTTTTTAAATATCTTCAACTTAGAAACTTTATTCGATCAAATCAAAATAAAGCTCTCACTCGACCTATTTATTCATCCTTGGAAAAAATGATGATGAAAGATAGTAAAAGAAAGGGTATTATTTCAGAGTTTTATAACTCATTGACACTATCTTCAAGTGAAAATTCACTGAAAAGATTAAACTACTGGAAAGAAGATCTGCAAATTGAAATTTCAGAGGAACAATGGGAATTGGCTTGTACAGAAGCTCAAACCAAATCAATAAATGCACGCCTTAAATTGATACATTTCAAATGGTTAATGCGGATGTATGTTACACCGGAGGAGTTAAATAGATATAACAAAAATATACCAGATACATGCACAAAATGCATGGAAAGTAAAGGAACCCTATTTCATTGTTTATGGGAATGTAGATTAATAAGAATGTTTTGGGAAGAGGTGAGGGTAACAATTGAAAAAATAATCTCAAAACAAATCATATTGAATCCTAAACTGTTTTTGTTGGGTCTGTACCCAGAAAAGCATAATTTTAATAAAAGTGAAAGAACATTCATAGACCTCAGTTTGCTTAATGCCAAAAAATGTATTGCACTATTATGGAAAAAGACTCATAGACCAGATGTGACTCAGTGGTTAAGACAGATGTTAACAAACCTTCCATTAGAAAGAATAACATATATACTAAAATCAAAGGAAATTGTGTTTGAGAATATATGGAGACCTTTTATTGATTATGTAAAAAATTTAAACATAACTCTTGAAGAAGAAGGTGAATGATGTGTGTGGACCTTGTAAATTCCAAACTGGTGAACATAATATGTATACTTATGTATTGGATTGTCTAGACTAAACAGAGGAGCATTGTTGAAGATTTGATTTTGTTGGTGGTTGTTGGTGTTTTTAGTGCATTTTTTTTTTTTTGTAGTACTTTAGTGTTAGTGTTTGATTGTTTGTATCATGTTTGTTAAAAAAAAAAAAGGTTCAATAAAGATATTGTGGAAAAAAAAAAAGTTCATAAAAGTTTTTGTGTGCTGGATTAAAAAAAAAACCTGCTCACAAATGTAATTTCACCGACGGACTAATTTCTCTGATTTTCCAAAAGGTCTGTAAAAGTTGATCCAAATGCTATAGTGTGAGTCCAGCTTTAACCGATTATTTTGCTCCACTGAGACAAATGAGAGCACTACAGGTGCTGATGCCCCGGTGCCTGTGGCAGCTCAGTATTGTGTCTGTCCATCCATGCACGGTTTTGAAGTGTGTAGTGTTTGTTTACGTAGGGGTGATGTTGATGTCACTGCTACAACATACACAAGGTGTACCTCATCCCAGGGCTGTAGGCTGCCATTTTTGTCGAGAAGCTTGTAAATGTAAACATATAGAAGCAAAAGAATAACATTAGGAGCACAAAGAAAGATGCTGGAGTAACAGATTTTATGAATTTAATACATGTATATTTACATCACCTGCAATAGCAGGTAAAAATATCAAAATTTCAAAATCTATAACCAAAATCATCAATATCAAGTCAATACAGGTCAAAATGTTTCACTCTGTGTGTATTGAATATTGAGAAAGCTTCTTGAATTATCTTGCAAAATACATATTGAATTCATTACCTCCACCAGGCCGCAGGCCGCAGGAGGTTATGTTTTTGCCAGCGTTTGTCTGTTTGTCTGTCTGTTGGTTAGCAAGATAACTCAAAAAGTTTTGGACGGATTTCGATGAAACTTTCAGGCGTTGTTGGAAATGGTACAAGGAAGAACTGATTAAATTTTGGGGATGATCTGGATCACCGTCTGGATACAGGAATTTTTTAAAGGATTCTTTAACATTGTGAGATACGGCCATTTTCAACATGTGTGCAGGCGCAATGGAGGGCGCTGGTTGTCGTATCTGACGAACACGAACTCCGCGTTCTTCAAAGTTTTAGGCACAAAAGCACGCGGAAAACAGTGGTGGGCTGGGCCCGGCAGCGTGCCTGTGTTTGCGCTACGCTGCAAAAGCTGAGACGGGCAGCTGTCCAGTGCGGGATTATTTTGCAGAAATTCCCCGGGCAGCCATAGGGGCTGCGCAAAAGCAAGCTCTCTGCCGGGCAAGCTTCCAAATCCTCTTTTGCCACGGAGCGCAACCCCAATATAAAACCCACGGCAACCTGTCTACCCAATTTGCATCCGTCAGTGAAGCCCTGAGTGCTGCTTTCAGTGATCTATGAAAACGCTCGCATAACCCATTGGCCTGTGGGTTGTACGTGGTTGTGCGATGAATTGCAACGTCCGCAGCCTGGGAGTTTGCAGATGGAGGAGATGGACACAACACCAACACTTCAGTTTATTACCTCCGCCAAGGAGGTAATGCTTTTACTACTGAACCACTAATCCTATCATTGTGAATCCAATTGCTAGTCATATGTTTTCATGATCAAGGAATCTGAAAACGTACACACAAACACTGTATGGGGGGGAACTGTGGCGCTTGGCGGAGGTCTGCACTCTCCGAGTGCTTTTCTAGTTATATACTGATTTGTAAAAGTTTATTGAAATGCTGTTTTTTTCTATTAACAGTAAACATGCGGTATTCTTATTAAGCTTCCAGCCGTTATCTTCACAGCCGCTCTGACTGCTGACCTTGAGGTTAACATCACAGAGACAAATGAGAGAAAAAAATCTAAATCTGATTATTATTACAGAGAGGACTGAAGATTTTTAAAGTCAGCATCATCACATAAATTATTACAGATGTCATGTTCCTCCTCAGCTTAACGAACTGCTTGATTTTCTCTAAAAATAACCTCAAGTGGGTTTTATTTCACAGCACCACACCAGCTAGACTTTTGTAAGTAAATCATTAAACAAATAATGGGACTGTAAAAGTTATTTTTAAGCAAACGATTCAACCACGTCACACCATGGTGTTTTTATATTACTGACATTAGTACTAAAATAAAAAAACAAATGGGCTGAACTTTAGAGAAAGCAACAATTTAACATGTTAATAATATAACCAAGGAGCCACCAGTAGTGGAGCACATCAGAAAAAAATAATGTCACTAAGCTTAAGCTTTAATAACACAGGGTTACAAAAAATAATTTGTTTGTAAGTTGTCTGTGTTTTTTCAACTGATTTAAGACAATTTTGCACTGCTGAATCCAAAAATGACATCCGTTTCTTTCGATCAGATCAGGTTTTTATGCTATGTTGATTTTTAAAAAATCTGATCTTCTGACTAAATTGATCACATTTTTGTGGATTACTGTAAATTGAATAGTAGACATTGATAAAGGTAAGTACATGTAAATTGAATGTTATGTCATCATTGTTCAAAATTCAGAGCTTCAACTTCCATTTTTTTTTTTTTTTTTTTTTTTTTTTTTTGTTACTTATTTGTACCCGTAGGTAGAGTTGGTTTGCAGTCTGGTGACAGGCCACCGGCTGCTGGTCGCTGCGTGCGCGAGCGCCCTAAACCTACATGTTTTTGGTATGCGGGAGGAAACCGGAGAAATCCCGGAGTAAACCCACGCAACACGGGGAGAACATGCAAACTCCACACAGCTCACTGTTGGTCGGGGGCTGGGATCGAACCCACGATCTCATGATCCCCGCGATCCCCCAGCCGAGGGTAAAACTGTGCTGCCACAGTGCTAAACCACTGCGCCACCGTGCAGCCCATTTACTCGAACCTCTAGAATGCTCAGTGCCAGGGATGTCTCTTTTCAGAGTCCAACTGTCATAAACCTTCGTGCGCCAAGCCATGGCGCACGAGAGAGAGAATAAAACCCAAAAGCGAGAGCTGATGGTGCACTTTATTAACAAACACAAAGAAAATAACAAGTCCAAATAACCACCAAGTTCAGTCCAGATTAACCACACAATATACAGAGAGGTGTGATGACAGGGTTAGGCCACCAAACATACAGGGCACCTGGCGAATGCTTAACAGGCTGGTGAATATGGAGCCTAGTGCTGCAGAACTGCATGACGCACGAAACAGGAAAGGCGAGCAGCCTAGTGCTGAAGGGCTACTAGCACAGGGGAAAAGGCTAAAGACACTTACAGGTCTGGAGCTGATCCGGGGCGAACCGTGCAGTCTGGCGGATGGAGATAGGAGGCTGGGGCAGCCGCGAACATCCAGGGATAGATCGTCTGAAGATGCCGGGATGAATGCATGAAGGGAGTGGAATGTCATTCGTGGAGAACTAGTTGCCATGAACGAGGGTGAATGCCCCGACAGTCTCTTCCCTCTGGAGCGGCCAACAAATACTCCAGAAGCTAACGAGGAAAGAGATTGCCGGTGTGAGAATGCGTGGGCAGAACTGATTGGCATCCAGTGTGTGAGAGCGCGTGTGAATGAGTTTGAATGGAGCCTGTGCATGTGTGTGTGCATGTGGGTGTGTGTATGTGTGTGAGCACCTGTGACAGTGCAGCTGACGGTGCATGACAGGAGGAAGGGGCGTGCCAGAGCTGTCAGGAGGAAACTAAGACAAATCATAACAATAAGTCAGAACTGACACCAACAGTAATCGGCCATCGTGACAATTTATGACATCATGTCATAAATTGGCGCATGCAAACTCTTCAGAGTTTGAGAAATTTCAAGAAATAAAAAAGAATTTTGCATCATATAAAGCAAAAATACCCGTACATGTAAACAAAAACGTAAAAAACAACATGTGGCCATACTTCAAAAAGTTGACCTGATTGAGCAAAACCAATGTGATTTCTGGATTCAACACATCAAAATTTTCCTAAATCAGCTAAAAAAACTTAGACAATAAATTTGGTGTTGACCAATGTAATCAAATGTTGCTGTTTTAGTGGCTGTTAGTGTTTTAACACTCAAATCGCTGCATAATTAAACCCAAATCTTACCTTTAAAATGTTTTTTCTCCTGCTTTCCTCTTCTGATGCCACCTGTCAGCTGCTTTCAGAGGCAGATCTGCTTTGATTGGTGCATTGCGATGAATGTGGGACTTGTAGTGTTGTGATTCCCCGTGTGCCATTACGCTGCGCACGAGGGAAGAAATGTTAAACCCAATTGCAGGAGTAGAACATGCACTTTATTAAACACAAAGCACAAAATAACCAGTCCAGCTCACAGTCATGAAAACAAAGAGAGAGTTGAAATGATGCGATTCAGGCCACCAGACAAACAGGAATGCTGCCCGGACGCACAGCAGCCCAGGGAGAGGGAATACCTAGTGCCGCAGCATAACTGTCAGCACAGAGGGAAAGGCAGACATGACTTACAGGCTGCGGCGATCCAAGGCGGTCCGTGCTGTCTGGAGGATGGGGGGGGGGGGGGGGGGTGAGGCAGGGTCAGCGGCTAACATCAAGGAAATCCACAATCTCAAAATGTTAGAAAAGACAGTGGCGTCAGACTGAATGTAACCGAAGGTAGTTGAAACAAACATACATGGAGGAA
Source organism: Pholidichthys leucotaenia (assembly GCA_020510985.1). Taxonomy (NCBI): domain Eukaryota; kingdom Metazoa; phylum Chordata; class Actinopteri; order Cichliformes; family Pholidichthyidae; genus Pholidichthys; species Pholidichthys leucotaenia. Next base: position 16,118,517 of record CM035844.1, read on the forward strand.
TACGCTGCCATGTATGAAGCTGAATGCTCCGACGGTCTCTTCCTATTACCCTAGCGTTAAAGCACTAATGATACTAACGAGGGATGAGACCGCCGGTGTGGGAATGTGTGGGCTGAACAATAATTAACACCACAGTGAATGAGGTGCATACGTGTACATGTGTGAAACACCCAATAATGAAGCACAGCTGATGGCACTGACAGGAGAAGGAGGAGGCATGCCCGAGCTGTCAGGGAGCGAAGGACCCAAAAGCTCCCTGAAGCGCCTAATGGAAAATAGGGCACAACAACCATAGGTCAGAACTGGGTTTGGAACCACCAAACCCAGGTTCACGACATATAGTTTTTACTGATGAGCTGAAAACTACAGGAAGAAAATACGTTGTCCTATATTTTCAAACCTAAACAGCGAAACGTCTCTGAAAACAAACGATGTGACAAATAAATGGTGTAGCTGCTGAATACTGTATATGTTTACTTTTCAGTAACAAAAGCTATTGTAAAAGTTCAGCACGTGACTGACTGTTGACAGGAAGTGGTCCTGTAAAAAAAAAAAAGTCACACTGCCACCTACTGGCCTGGCATAGTTATTACAGCAATTTTTTCACGGCTTTGGTGAGTGTGACTGTTCAGTTTAGTTTAATGTTTATTTGAAAGGGACATTACATACTAATGAACATTAATACAAATGTAAGTATGCCAGATTTAGCAATACTGCTAATTTGCATCTGTAGTCCCCGGCAGGTCACAAAAACAAACAATCATGCACGAGAAGAACAACTGCAATGAAACTGTGCAAAGTGGATATGTTAAAGTGCAAGAGTTAAGGTGCTACAAAACAAAACATTCAAATGTGACACGAGTGAAGTGCTGTGTATGCGTACACACACATGCACCCAAGCACCTCACAGCAATAAGAGACAGCAACAAACAAGAGGCGGGGCATATGTGTGTGACACACGGGCACATATACTGTATACAGTATATGCGTATGCCACAGAGCAACCACTAGTTATGGGTACAGTTTTGGTTGTTTACCGTGTGACCATGTGTTTTGTTTTGTTTTTTTGTGTGTGTTTATACTGACAACGAAGTCCTAGCTTGAAATTCAAATTAAAAGTTGAGAAAGTTTTTAAAGCCTCCATTAAATTGCATTTGACTGATTCTCTTTAGAGAGACCAGTGTGCTATTATATAGGACATAAAGGTACAGTACAAGAATTTATTTATTTTTTGCTTTAATTGATTGCACAATGTGGCTCTAAAATGACCTCTCTTGAAAAATAAAGGAAAGAAGGAACTTTTTTCTTTTGATAAACAATAGTGTGGTAACAGTGGAGTGAACCATAGCATGTTTGACAGAGCTGGTTATAACAGGTATGTGTATATTTAATCAATCAAGTGTTGGGGAGATGAATACATAGTATTTAGTACATAAAAGTTAAAAATCCAGTTTCATGCTGTTGGAAGTTAGGATTTTATGTTATGGACGTGTGGTTTTAATTCATGTTAGCTAGCTTAACCTTTCAGTTTCAGTTTTGTTTCACATCAGTTTGATGACAAAAAACTCAGTATAAAGTGATTTGAATAATGTGAAATTTCCACTCAGAAGTCATTACTGTTAAAGGAAAAAAATCCAAATAACCTCTCACAGTAGAACTTGTGACAGTTGATCTTATTGGGCCAAAATAGGGATGACTATTAATAATTCTTTGTTAGCAGCACTACGTATCACTGTGTGGACATTCAAATAGTTTGAGTCTCTGCAGTTAATGAGGTTGAATCAGAAAAGCGCCTTTTTTCCAGGGAAAACTACCCAGCTCTTTTGTCTCCCAGCCCACTGGTCTCATGGTGCAGTCCAGAATTGGATGTGAACTTGCTAACCCTCCACTGGTTCAGCTGCTGTACCACCCAAACACTGCTGCCATCAATGTTTTACGCTCCGAGAGAGGAAGGCAGAACGTTTCTGTGTGTTACGAGCGGGAAGCCTTTTCTCCTGACATGCATATTTCATCGGCATGTTCTTCTTGGTGGTCAAAATCCATTGGATTCAACGGTTCTTTGACTGTTGCTGTGCGTGTGTGTTTGGAGAATGTGAACAATCCAGAAGGCATGGACAGACTATTTGATTTTATATGCACAAATCCTTCTGGTTCCATTCTCAGTAACATCATCTTCACTCAGTTATCACGGGTAACACTGGTTTATTTTTCTGTAGTCCAGAGGCAGCTCATGACTCATCTGGGCTTTGTCATGTTCCAATGTTCATTCACATTCTCGCGGTGCTGTTATCTATTCAGAGCTGAAGATATGTCACACTCCACTGAGTGTGCAAACCCTCATTACAAGCTTAATCTCAGATGTTTTCACGCAGTGTTGCAGCCATATACAGAGATCATCAACATTATGTGCCTACATAAAAACTGAGACTTTATTTGCTGCATTGTGTGATGTATCAAATATGATACATTTCATATTGTGTGTACTATGGGTGGTGGCTCCACCTTTCTGGTTCTGCCGCCACCCTGGGTATAAAAGGCGGATGCGGAAGAGGCACGGTCTCTTTATGACCAGACCTCTGCCTATACGAGAGTGTCTGTATTATACTGTGAGTTCTTCAATAAACCTACATTCTACTGCACCTCCGGCCTTGTTATTGAAGTACGGGTTATGGACATAACACTTGGCGACGAGGATAAAAGTATGGATAAGGGTGTTTCTAGTATTCGGCCATTTTTGGAGCTCCTGGGTGAACCACTGGTTCCCTGGACGAGGTGGTATGCAGCATTCCAGAACTATTTGGTGGCTTTGAACCTCAGCAAATTGGAGAAACTGCATGCATGAGCGATTTTGGTCCATAATCTCAGCATGGAGGGACAACGAATTCTCAGCACTTTGGGTGAGAGTGATAGTTTTGACGACGTGGTCGGGCTAATGGCGTGTTACTTTCGCGCTTCGGAAAACGTCATAGTCTGGAGGATTCAGTTTCAGCAGCGCCACCAGCAGACTGGAAAGTCGGTGCAGTGATACGCTGCAGACCTGCGTCAGCTGGCTGGGGAATGCCATTTTGGAGCTTTGGAGAAAAAAATGGTCCGCGATCAGTTGGCGGAGCACGCGCTATGTTCTGCGACATGGTCAAGGCTCCTCACACATTCCGGTGAACTGACATTAGCCACAGCAGTTGAGATAGCTCAGCAGTTTGAAGCAGCAGAAAAACTGTCCAAGGACCTCGGTGAGAGAACTACGTTGAGGCATACGGAACCACATTCGGCGGTGCAGGCTGTGGACCCGGATAGCAACAACACCTGTGACAGCGGATGGAACTGAAAAGATAGCTCCCTCTGCTTCCGGAGTTTGGCCTGGAAATACTGAGAAGCAAGGGACTACAATGGCTTCACCGGCGTTCAAAATGAAAGAGAACGGGGCAGGACCAGCTGGAACGGTGGACGGACGTACCACACAGCAACACTGGAGGCTGAGTCGGGCATCGTATGGGGTCAGTGGAACAGTTCGACCCAGAGAGGAAGCCCAGTCTAAGCGTTGTGGACATTTGAAGCCAAGTCGAGCTCATCTCCGGGTCGCTGACGTGGTTCAACCCAGGGGGGAGGCTCGGCTAAGGGGGGCCCATGACAAGAGGAAACAACGAGATGAACAGGGGTGGTTGCCGGTGGTGGCCGTTCGGGAGGACGGCTATCTCCAGCTGTCCGATGACTCATGGAGACATCCCAACAAGCTGTGGCGGATCAGTGATGGGAAGGAGGTGTCGACACTCCGACGTGGCTCACCTCCAGAGGCGAAAAGACGAAGACGCTCTGGGCGTGACTCACCAGACGGGTCTCCGGGGGGTGGTTTCTTCATTGGGACTGTGTGGTAGCTAAGAGGGTGATGTGTCAAACTGTATATAGTGGTGTATTGCCTGAGCTACGTAGTCAATATGTTCCCTATATTGAGTGCTATATAAGTTGCCCATGTACGAAACAAAAAAAAACAAAAACCCAAGTGATGTTAAAGATGTATGTAGTACTGTGTGGTTTGCCCGGGTTATGGTGTGGTTTTGTTGATTGTGTAAATAGCACTGTGCGGACGTAGATATTAACTGTTTGAGGAATGGGAATTTATCTGTTTGTATGAAAGTTCATGGGGTTATTTTTATATATATATATATTTGGAACATGGCAGCTTTTATTTTTATGGACTATATACAGTATATACTGTATGTCGATAAAAACGGCAGAATAATCCGTCTAGCCGTGTGGAAGTGGGACAGTAGTCCACCTGTCCCTACCTCAAGTTTTAGTTGTTTTGTGTGCATGGATAGGCCTACATTTACATATATTCTGTTCATTGTTAGTGCGTGATTCGGGTTACAAATTTGGGAGGGCCTAACTGGTGTGCTTTGGACTTTTCTATGGGGGGGGGGGCAAGAAATGTGATGTATCAAATAGGATACATTTCATATTGTGTGTACTATGGGTGGTGGCTCCACCTTTCCGGTTCTGCCGCCACCCTGGGTATAAAAGGCGGATGTGGAAGAGGCACGGTCTCTTTACGACCAGACCTCTGCCTATACGAGAGCGCCTGTATTATACTGTGAGTTCTTCAATAAACCTACGTTCTACTGCACCGCCGGCCTCCTTATTGAAGTATGGGTTATGGACATAACACATTGATTGCCTTTCTCTTTATATTGATTTGGCTGCAAGAGGGTTGTGTTCAAGTTCAAAAAAATATTTCTGTTTGAAAATAGTTCTCTGGGAGCTTCGTGGGCTGAGGACTTGAAAGGGATACGCCTGAAGGGTTGTTTTTCTGCTCTTGAAAGAAAAATGAGCCACGGCATTTTTTCCCTCATTTGTACAGTTGGAGATGCTTGTGCTGCTCCATCTGGAGTAGCCCAGGCTTCTCAGTTTTATATTATTTATTTATTTTGTTGGAAGGTGAGATGAAAGGAGAGAAATGGCTATTCACAGTAAATGGGGAGCCATAATGGAGGTAAAAAGTGGCATGAGTCTGAGCACTCAGTTTGGAAGCACTGTTTGGTAGTGGTTTTTAAAATCGAAGAATATTTTAGACTTGGATGGTTTGAAGACAGATTCTCATTTGACAAGGTATCTTATCATTTTAGAAATATTTCACATGTATCGGTGATGCTTCCTGATGCGAACATGTCAAGGCTCCATACAGTCTCTAACTGAATGCATAATATGTGGAAAACACTTTTTTGTGATGTTTTCTAAAGTTATAATCAGGGCTGTTTTTGTTGATTTTCTAGAGATTTTAACTGAATGTGGGAAAAAAAACCTCAAGTCTCAAGATCGTTTCAAACATTCTCCCTGTAATTTGTAATATGCAGCATTTAAACAGGTTGTCTTCATCTATAAAAAAAAATATACTCTTTAAAATTTCTAAAAACATCTGTTAAAGCTGTGTTACCTTGTCGAATATCTTCAGATTAATTTCAGCGTGGCATAACTGAATCCATGCAGTCACATTAAGGGATAGACTTTCTCCCAAAGACATTATTGCATTGGAGAATATCATAAACAGCAATAAATATGAGATTTTGAATGACACAGCAACTCTGAGTTTCAGTCTGTCCTGACTTCTCACACAGACAATAGAGCCATTCCTTAGAGTAACATGACATCCAGTATATGAAAAATACAGCAAGACTTTTTGCACACAAGGACAAAGTCTGAATTTACTTTAGACTTTGCTGACTATTAGCCTGTACCTTCAGAAAGCAGCAGCATGATCCATCCATCAGCCTCTTACAGTGAAAGAGCCTTGTGTCCCTGTGCACATTTCATTGATTTATTACTTCTCATTAATAAATCCAAATGAATTCTGTGGATTAATCAGGATCCAACAACAAATAATATTGTGCACATCACTTTCAAAAAGTGAGTTGACACATAGTGAGAGTAAAGGCTACAGGTTAAGCTACAGTCACAAAGATTCTTACCAACGATGGGTTCATAAGAATCTCCCAGTTCCTCCAAATGCTGGCATTTGCAGACATTTGTGGAGGGGGGGGCATAGTTTCTTACAGCTGCCATTTAGTTCACAAGAACAACTTGAGGCATTCAAATGAGGTGCTTTTCTGTCGTACGATGGCCCTAGAGTTCTGACGTTTTTCATAAGGATGCCTTGGGATCTTCCTACGGCATACTTACTGCCATCTTATGAAAATTTTGGTGATACTCACGGCACTCTCAAGTCATTGGTAGGAAGATTTTATGGATTTCTGCACATTTTGTTGGCATAAATGTCACACAAATGATGTACTTCCACTTTATGAGCACCTCACCGCCGCCTTATGCATGCTGTATGAATCTCCGTACGAATGGGGATTTGTACAGCGTTTCCTACGACCGCTATAAGGGGCCCTCAAGAACAACTCAAGGTGTTCTTGAGGCATACTTACAGTCAACATCTACTGTTGTTCCTTTGGCATTCGTACGGCCACCCTACGATGAGGGGTTTTCATGGGGCGTTCGTAGAAATCCTGAAAAAGACCATAGACCTGACCACAAACTTATGAATGGTCTACAAATACTGCTCCTACAGGTGCCTTAAAGGGCCTATATCATGCAAAATCGACTTTTTTGAGCTTTTAAGCACGTTACAATGTTAATTCCTCACCAAAAACACCCCCAAAGTGGTAGTTTGCTCCATTCACGCATCTCTGAGTATTGCTCCTCAACCCTGCTCTCTGAGCTGCTGCTCCGCCCTGTCCCTGATAATGACTGGGTCCCCACGTTCATACGTATGAACGTAGGTGAGCCACCCACTCCAGGAAGTGCCTGTGCTGCCAGCACCACCCCCAGGCTAACGCACACACCCACTTTCTCTGCGCAGCTAACGGAGCGGTGATCAGCAAAACTCTTTCACTTTAGCATTGACGCTGTGAAGAAGTAGTTCCTCTCGCACCTAATCTGCTCAGTGACAACAACTGTTTGCTTTTTTACGTAAGACAGTGTCTTCTAAGTGGCGTAAATATGTCTTTGGCTGTGAGAGATTTAGGAGTTTGTTCAGCCTTCCTTGTTTTCGAGGGCGGAACCCAGCGACACGCTGCAGCAGCCGGCTCAGGGGTTACGTCATGAAATGGGCGGCAGCCACAAGAAGGAGAGGCAGAGCCTCAGAGATCGAGGCATCTTACTTCCGGGCTCGCAAAAATAACTCATATTTCATAAGAAATTCATTCTCCAGTGTACCAAAGGTAATATACTATCACATGCACGTATATAGTTAACTCTGAAAGGCTTAAAATAGCATGATATAGGCCCTTTAAGAAGGCCGTATGAAATGGTCCAAAAATCATTTGTACGATGTTCGCAGCCGTTCATAAGGGTATTTGTGACTGTAGCTTTAATAATTTGTCCTAATCACTGAATTTTACTGAAGTATCAAGGAATGTGTTCTATATATTAATTCCATCACCTCTTTAACGTCACCTCTAACTAGTTACAGTTACTAGTTACTTCTTTTCAAAAGTAACTGAGTTACCTTTGAATTACTGTATGATTAAAATAATTAGATACTTGGAAAAGTAACTTTCACATTACTTTTAAATGCGTACTTAAATCAACTTGCACACACAGCAAGATCAAGGGCCCCTTGTTCTCAGAAAAAAGAAGAAAAAGAAAACTGATGAGAAAAAAGTCTCATCTTACAGAGAAAAAATGTCTCAGATTTACACAAACTATTGTAATCAGTAGAAAGTCAGAAATTTACTAGAAATAAAGGTGTGAATTCACAGATAAAATTTTGGACCCCCTGGAGGGCCATTTTTGGCCCACAAGCCATATGTTTGACACCCGTGGGCCAGTCCATTAAAAATGCATATTTAGAGGATTTACTTCCATGAAATAACTGCATATCACAACAGCATGTAAATTAATAAGATAAAATAAAACAGAAAGCACAGACAAATGAAAGTTCACCGCTTACTGCAACAAATCAGTCACTTTTTCTCTGTGTGTGAGAAAACTTCAAATGCATTTAATGCGGACATTACATGTGAACTTCTTGCTCAAAAAAATACTCATGTTTAACCACAGAGGTAGGAGCTGGTAGGGGCTACTCACCGCTCAGACAACAGGTGATGAGGGCTCGATATGAGAAGTCGCCACGGCATTTCTTCACTGGGTTGTGATGTGAATTGGGGCAGGACAGGAAACGGACCCACGGAGGAGACTGTGGGATGGCTGCGACAGTTATGGTAGGGCCAGTTTATATTTATTTGCTTGCCTTTGCCCTTGGCATGACAACCTCCAGTGGCTTGAGGCCAGTGGTGGTGCTGGGGATGGCAGTCCCGCCAATAGCCACCGAAACTGTGTATTCATCCCCAGTTGGCAGCTGATGAGGATGGTGTCTAGCAACTGCAAGTTGTGTGATTGTCTATTTGCGCTAAAATATCTATCCATATTAGTAAAATGAGTAACGCGAGTAACGCATCTGATCAAATTTCAGTAACTGTAACACATTACTGAATTTTTAAACAGTAATTTCGTTACAAGGCATGTAACTGCAAAAGTAGTGACGTTACAGTAACACGTTACTCCCAGCAATGCTTGTGACGTCTTGTATAAACACGCCGCTTGATGAACTACCATGAGTTGGTCTGATGCATCCAAGTAAGAGTGAGACATGTCTGAATAACAGCATACAGCCTTTGTCCAGCACCCATTTTGGCATAAAATACAGCTGTGATGTGAAATCCTGAACAAAAGTTGTGATGTAATTAGCCATGGAGCCTTGTAATAACTGCATAGTTAGACCCGAGGTTTCTTATCATTTTGTAATGGAAAACACTGCTGTACACGAATGTAGATGTAGGTAGCAATGCAATGTTTTCTGTGTCTGAAAGCGGTTGTAGAGGCTCTTCCATAAGCTTTGGGGGCTTTAGGGAAAACAGTTGTTTATATATACATTTTCAGCCCAGAAAGCTTTGTCTCTCCAGGGATGGAACTGCTGATCCTCTTTGGTCTAGGCTGCATTAACTCTGAAAATATTGGATGAATTCCCAATGCTGTCCAGGTACCAGAGTCCCTCTCAGGGTCCAGGTTTTATGTGCTCATTTACAACAAAAAGTAGTTGCTATCTTAATAGTTTCCTATAGCATGGAAATATTTTTCTTTCTTAAATTTATAAGTTTCTTGTTATCTGACAATGTGAGTAACAGCTAACGCAGTCATCTGACATCACAGTGGTTTACTGTATCTCAGCCTCAGGACTGTATTTAAATTAAAGCATTGACTTTTTGGCTGCACTTTGCAATAAATCAAAGAATTCTGCAGCCACAGCAGAATGAATGAAAAGACCTTTGAGAAATGAAATGTTCATTCTGAAGTTTCTAATTTGCAGCTAAACTCCACATAACCCCTGCTCTGCCCGCTGAATATTTCCCTTTAAAGAATCCCCTTTTACAGCTTTGAGAAACTGTACCCTCTTATCTCCATCCTCATCAGGGAGAGTCCTTGGGTGTTACTCCCCCGGCCCCGGCTCCTCGGGAAAGGAAAGGGAGTGTGTTTTCCTGTGCGCTTCTTTGCACAAACACACACCCGTACCTCAAGTTTCATTGTGCTGATGCCGAGGAAGCCCGGCCTGCTGTGTCAGCGTTCCCCTGGGCGAAGCCGCTATGCAGATGTCCTCCGAAGCACGGCGATGAAAATAGGAGGTTTCTTTGATCAAAGCACCTGCTGTGTTTTTTCAGGGCCCATATGGTTCCTGTGCCAGGCGTCAATCATGTCTCCGATACAGACGAATACATTTTCCATATCAGGCAGGATTAGGACGACAGGCTCTAATGGCAGAATGGGCTCCTTCTAAAATGAAATTGCACTTTTTTTTTTGCATTTTTTCTCAGCGCTGTGTGAAGAAGGACGATTGGACCATCATTCATGTCTCTATTAGTTTTCCTCCTGGAGTACCTTTCCTTGATGGCGAACATCAGCACAGCATTTTTTGATTATGAGTCCTACTTTAGGTCCTTCAGGCACAAAATGTTACCCTTCACATGCAGTTATCTACATTTATGTGCAGGTTCTAATTTTAGGTTAAACATCTTCCTCATTGGATCCCCCATGGATTAAAAAAAATCTACTCAGTGACATGTTTGGTTGACCCAGAAGCAGACGCGGATTCGAAATAGACACAGTTATCTTTTATTATAAAGAGTGTGAGTGTGAATGTGTGCGTGTGTGCAGGAGTGAGGCAGCTGGGTGAGCAGAGCACAGTCAGACTGGCAACCCAAGGAGAGAGCACAGACAGACGGATGAGTGCACAGAGGTTAGGAGGGATGCATCAGTTAATGTACAGTCTTACGAGTTGGTTGGAGAGCTGAAGCGCTGAAGGGCCAGCTGCTCTGCGTCCAAGCTGCCGTTGCTGACGAGGTGAAGCAGTGCAGGTTTATACAGTGCTGGTGAAGTGCGAGTTGTGCTCAGGTCCGCCGCCAGGAGGAGGAGGTCCGCCGCCAGGAGGCTACCACCTGTGCACAGGGGAGAAGGAGTGGAGCGTAGATGTGCAGGAACAACAAGGCCTTACTTGACGGTGGGGAGATCAGACTCCCAGTAGAAACGACGGCCAGGCAGAAGCTGGGGAGACGGAACTCCAGAGCAGGATGAGTAGGAAGGACGAGGAGGCGTTGACGTCTCCGTGCAGACCAGAGGGCAGCGCGGCTTAAGTAGGCTGCTTGATGAGGTGATCAGGTGTGCACACAGCTGTGGAGGTAATTAGGGCAGCAGGCACGCAGAGTGGATTATTACACTCAGAAGGTTTACTTTAAAGGGACATTTCACTGTAAATTCATAACTGCACATCGTTGCCGTTGGGCCTCCTATCTCCAAAACAGACATTTGAGAAAATGAGCAAAACTGTAGAAGAGCTTGAAATGATGAGGCGATTTGATATATAAACCAAAGTTTATTTATCAGCTCTCCTAGCAAGTCTCATTCTAGTGCAGAGGTAGCAGAAGGAAAAGAGACCGAATATCTCCGGCTCACTGACTTTATACTTGCACATAACAAAAGACATGCATAACAAAGGCTGACATCCCTCATTATCTTAATCCCCCCATTGTCTTGGTATTTCCTCTCCTCGCCCAGGGGGTGAGGGTAGCTCCTCCGGTCTCCACCGCAGTGTCTGGGAACGTCTTTGTTCTTCACTTGGCAGTTGAGAGCCTTTGTCCTTTCAGAGGTGTGAAGTTGCTTTACATATGTAATTACCAAACATTCCCACATGCTTCAACATATGTAGGTTATGGAATATATGATTAATATAGCCCACAGAAAACCCTTTTTTTAAAAAAATTGATTTAGCTCTGATGAATTGTATTCACATGGCTTTTCTAATCCTTATCATTGTTTTGATATTAGCAAAAAAACATCCAAAGGCATAAAGGATGTATTAATGAATTTATACAAGAAGCTAAAACATACGAAAAAAAGGAGGATATGAGGTTTGTCCCTTGACAGTGACGATATTTTCTAGTCTATAAGGTACTCAGCTGGTGTGACTTGTCCAGTTCGGGAGATATCAACAGTAGAAATGCACATGCATGCTGCACTGAAAATGTCCTTCCAAAAATCATCATGATTTTTTTTAAAAAACGAAAAAGAAAAATACAAATCTTATTGTGAGTACTTTAATTTGAGAACTGCTTTTTTCTACTGCCTATATCCACCAGCTACAACCCCAATTCTGGTGAAGTTGGGACTTTGTGTAAAGTGTAAATAAAAATAAAATACAGTTATTTAAAAATAGTTTTCAACCTATTTGCAATTGAATGCACTTTAAAAACAAGATATTTAATGTTCAGATAGGCTCATGTTTACCACTGTGTTACATCACCTTTCCTTTTAACAACACTCAATGAGCGTTTAGGAACTGAGGACACTAATTGTTGAAGCTTTGTAGACTGAATTTTTTCCAATTGTTGCTTGATGTACGACTTCAGTTGCTCAGCAGTCTGGGATCTCCGTTGCTGTATATTGCGCTTCATAATGCTCCATACATTTTTCAGTGGGAGACAGGTCCAGACTGCAGGCAGGCCAGTCTAGTACCTGCACTCTTTTACTATGAAGCCACGCTCTTGTAACACGTGGAGAAAGTGGCTTGGCATTGTCTTGCTGAAATATGCAAGGACGTCCCTGAAAAAGACATTGCTTAGATGGCAGCATATGTTGCTCCAAAATCTGTATGTACCATTCAGCATTAATGGTGCCTTCACAGATGTGCAGGTTACCCATGCCATGGGCACTAACACCCCCCCCCCCCATACCATCACTGATGCTGGCTTTTGAGCTTAATGCTAATAATAACCTGGATGGTCCTTTTCCTCTTTAGCCCGGAGAACACGACATCCATGATTTCCAAAAACAATTTGAAATGTGGACTCATCAGACCACAGCTTACTTTTCCACTTTGTGTCAGTCCATCTCAGATGAGCTCGGCCCCAGAGCAACTGGCGGTGCTTCTGGGTGTTGTTGATATATGACTTTTTTAAAAGTTATTATTCCACATTAATAGAAGAGAACAAGAATAATCCCAGGTTTTTTTTCAGCACTGTAGCCAGGCTGACAAAGAGTCAGGACTCTGTCAATCCGAGCATTCCCTTAGAGCTTACTAGTCAGGACTTTATGAACTTTCCCAAGAATAAAATTTCATATCTATCAGAGACAAAATCAGTCAGATTCTTCCCACCGTTAACTTAAATACATTAACTACTACAACTCCTTCAATTGATATCTGTTTGGATGAGTTTACTCCAACTGACCTTTTAGAGTTAGATAAAATAATTTCCTTATCCAAGCCTTCAACTTGTCTTTTAGACCCTATTCCTACCAGGTTATTTAAAGAAGTCTTCCCATTTATTGGTAGCTTTATTCTTCATATAATCAATTCTTCATTAACATTAGGCCATGTACTGCAGGCTTTTAAAACTGCTGTAATTAAACCCTTACTCAAAAAGCCAACGCTGGATCCAGGAGTTTTAGCTAACTATAGACCAATCTCTAATCTGCCTTTTATTTCAAAAATCTTAGAGTTATTACTACGCAATTATTTGACCACTTGCAGGGAAATGGTTTATTTGAAGAGTTTCAATCTGGGTTTAGAATCCATCATAGTACTGAAACAGCTTTAGTGAAGGTCACTAATGACCTCCTTATCACATCTGATAATGGACTTGTTTCTGTACTTGTCCTTTTAGACCTTAGTGCAGCTTTTGATACTATCGATCATATTTTACTTGATAGATTAGAACACCATGTTGGACTTAATGGAACTTTGTTGCAGTGGTTTAGATTTTATTTATCTGATAGGTTCCAGTTTGTGCATGTCAATAATGAGTTTTCTTCCAACTCAAAGCTCAATCACAGAGTTCCTCAGGGATCTATGCTAGGCCCTATTCTTTTTAGTTTATATATGCTTCCGCTAGGCAACATTATTAGAAAGCACTGTATACATTTTCATTGTTATGCAGATGACACACAATTATACCTGTCAATGAAGCCAGATGATAGCAGTCAGTTAGCCAAGTTAGAGGTCTGTCTTGAAGAAATCAAAGCTTGGATGACTTGTAATTTCCTGCTATTAAATTCAGATAAGACTGAAGTCATTTTTGTTGGTCCAAAAAACCTTAGAAATACCTTTCCAAATCAAACTCTTAGTTTGGATGCAGTTACTCTTTCTCTGAATAGTTCTGTGAGGAACCTTGGAGTTATTTTTGATCAAAACCTGTTTTTTGATTTACATATTAAACTTGTTTCTAAGACAAGTTTCTATCATTTGCGTAATATTGCCAAGATTAGGAACAACTTGTCTTAGAGTGATGCTGAGAAACTGATCCACGCTTTTGTTAGCTCTAGATTAGATTATTTTAACTCTTTATTATCAGGTTGTCCTAAAACATCTTTAAAAAGTCTTCAGCTGATCCAAAATGCTGCAGCAAGAGTTTTAACAGGTACTAGAAAGAGAGATCATATTTCTCCAGTTTTGGCCTCCCTTCATTGGCTTCCCATAGAGTTTAGAATTAAGTTTAAAATCCTTCTTCTTACTTACAAAGCTCTAAACAATCAGGCCCCTTTTTATTTAAAAGATCTGATACTACCCTATTATCCTAACAGAGCACTACGCTCCCAAAATGCAGGATTACTTGTAATATCTAGAATCTCCAATAGTACAAGGGAGGCAGAGCCTTCAGTTATCAAGCTCCTGAACCCCCCTGAACCCCCCTTAGTTATGCTGCTAATAGGTTTAGACAGCCGGGGGACCTCCAACAATGCACTGGGCTTCACTCCTTTCTTCACTCTCAATGAAATATTTTTTGCTGGTCATTAACATCTGTTTGTTTTCTCCCATAGATTGAGTCTCAGTCATGCTGTTTGCTCTCTACATGTCTGTTCTTTTCTTCTTCTTAATCCCCTCACCCCCCAGCCAGTCGCAACAGATGACTGCCCCTCCCTGAGCCTGGTTCTGCTGGAGGGTTCTTCCTGTTAAAAGGGAGTTTTTCCTCTCCACCGTCGCCATGTGCTTGCTCACAGGGGATCACCTGATTGCTGGGGTCTTTCTGCAGTTGTGGGGGTTTCCCCTACAGTTGAAAGTGCTATGAGATGATTGTTGTTGTGAAATGGCGCTATATAAATAAAGTTGAATTGAATTGAAATTGAATATTCATATTTCGCAGGGTAACTTAACAAACCGAAATGCTGTTTATTCCATCTAGCTGCAATGCTCCAGCACTGTGTATATAACTGTGTATATATATATGTACAGTGGTGTGAAAAAGTGTTTGCCCCTTCCTGATTTCTCAAATTTTTTAGTATGTCACACTTAAATGTTTCAGATCATCAAACAAATTTAAATATTAGACAACGATAGCACAAGTAAACACAAAATGCCGTTTTTAAATGAAGGCGTTTATTATTAAGGGTAAAAAAAATCCAAACCTACACACTACTTACATACTACTTACCTGTGTGAAAAAGTGATCGCACCGCCCCTCCCCTTTTAAAACATAAATTAACTGTGGTTTGTAACTGTGGCCCCACCCACTGCCCGACTTTTATCCAGACGGCCGATTTGGAAAAACCCTCCCCCAGCTGACTTTAGCATCCAGACAGCTTGGCAAGAGGAATGGGAGACCAAGGAGGTCCCAAACAAACAGCTGGTGATAAACCCCAGCCAACAGGTCCCGGGCACCAACCTCCCAAGGAGACAGTGGTCTACACTCAATCGCTTCAGGACTGGACATGGCCCCTGCTTGGCCAGCCTTCACAGATGGGGCAGTAGCCCTAGCCCACTGTGCGCATGTGGAGAGGAGCAAACAATGGAACACATCATAGAGGTTTGCCCGCTCCAAAGACTGGAAGGAGGATTACACACCCTCCATACAGCAAACCAGGAGGCAACTGCTTGGCTTAAGGACTTTGCATTCGCTAAATAAATAAAAACTGTGGTTTATCACATCTTTGGAAAGCTGAGTTCACTTTGTCTAGCCACACCCAGGCCTGATTACTGCCACACCTGTTATTAATCAAGAAACCACTTAAATAGGACCTGCCTGACAAAGTGAAGTAGACCAAAAGATCCTCAAAAGCTAGACATCATGCTGCGATCCAAAGAAATTCAGGAACAAATGAGAAACAAAGTAATTGAGATCTATCAGTCTGGAAAAGGTTATAAAGCCATTTCTAAAGCTTTGGGACTCCAGCAACCCACAGTGAGAGCCATTATCCACAAATGGTGAAAACATGGAACGGTGGTGAACCTTCCCAGAAGTGGCCGACCGACCGAAATTACTCCAAGAGAGCAGCAACGACTCATCCAAGAGCTCACAAAAGGCCCCTGTCATGCGATGGCTCTCATGAGCCGTCAATGAGACGCCGAGAGCTCGCCGATGAGTTTGCGTTATTTATTAATACAAAGGAACAGTACAAAATAATAAGCCATGTGGGGCAACTACACGAACATACACTTGAGTGACAAATAACAGGTTACAAGGGAAAAGAGCACTATGAAACGGACTAAGAGGGAAAACACTTACAGAGGAGAGAAAACTCCTGAATCCAAGAACGGGATGAAACCGTTAAATATCCGACGAAGGTCGCAGCCTGGAGTAATCTGAGCTGCTCCCTTAAATAGCGTTTCAATAGACTCAGCTGACGAGAATGACAGCTGATTGATAATCAGCCGTCTCAGCGGAGTGCAGCTCTGACAGCCGGAAGCCCCGCCAAGACGCTGTCACAATAAGAGCCCGAAGGCCCAATGGTAACCCAGAGTAGAGAACGGAGAACTACCGGACCACCCGAGCGCGGACAGAGTCAGCGCTCGGATTGTAACAGCCCCACAGCAACATCCAAAGAACTGCAGGCCTCACTTGCCTCCGTTATGGTCAGTGTTCATGACTCCACCATAAGAAAGAGATTGGACAAAAATGGCCTGCATGGCAGAGTTCCAAGATGAAAATCACTGCTTAGCAAAAACAACATAAAGGCTCGTCTCAATTTGCCAGAAAACATTTTGATAATCCCCAAGACTTTTGGGAAAATACTCTGTGGACTGACGAGACAAAAGTTGAACCTTTTGGAAGGTGTGTGTCTCATTACATCTGGCATAAAAGTAACACAGCATTTCAGAAAAGGAACATCATACCAACAGTAAAATATGGTGGTGGTAGTGTTATGGTCTGGGGCTGTTTTGCTGCTTCAGGACCTGGAAGACTTGATGTGGTAAATGGAACCATGAATTCTGCTGTCTACCAAAAAATCCTGAAGAAGAATGTCCGGCCATCTGTTCGTGACCTCAAGCTGAAGCACACTTGGTTTCTGTAGCAGGACAATGATCGAAAACACACCAGCAAGTCCACCTCTGAATGGCTAAAGAAAAACAAAATGAAGACTTTGGAGTGGCCTAGTCAAAGTCCTGACCTGAATCCGACTGAGATGCTGAGGCATGACCTTAAAAAGGCGGTTCATGCTGGAAAACCCTCCAGTGTGGCTGAATTAAAATAATTCTACAAAGATGAGTGGGCCAAAATTCCTCCACAACACTGCAAAAGGCTCATTGCCAGTTATTGCAAATGCTTGATTGCAGTTGTTGCTGCTAAGGCTGACCCAATCAGTTATTAGGTTTAGGAGTCAATCACTTTTTCACACAGTGCCATGTAGGTTTGGATTTTTTTCCACCTTAATAATAAACACCTTCATTTAAAAACTGCGTTTTGTGTTTACTTGTGTTATCTTTGTCTAATATTTAAATTTGTTTGATGATCTGAAACATTTAAGTGTGACAAATGTACAAAAAAATAAGAAATCAGGAAGGGGTCAAAAAAAAAAATTCACACCACTGTATATTCATTTACTGCTTTAACTTACCAATTCTTATTTTATTATCTTGTTTACTATTGCTCTGAGTGCTGCTATCCCTTTGCTGCTGTAATCCTGGAATTTCCTCATCATGGGACTAATAAAGGCTTATCTTATCTTATCTTATCTTATCTTATCCATCCATCCATCCATCCATCTTCTACCGCTTTTCTGGAGGTCAGGGTTGCAGAGGCAGCAGTTCAAGCAGAGAAGCCCAGACTTCCCTCTCCCCAGCCACCTGCTCCAGCTCTTCAGGGAGGATGCCAAGGCATTCCCAGACCAGCTGGGAGACATAGTCTCTCCACCGAGTCCTGGGTCTGCCCCGGGGTCTCCTCCCAGTGGGGCGTGCCCAAAACACCTCAAGTGGGAGGCGTCCAGGAGAATCCTAATCAGATGCCCAAACCACCTCAACTGACTCCTTTCAATGTGGAGGAGCAGCAGTTGTACTCTGACCCTCTCCCGGATGACTGAGCTCTTCACCCTATCTCTGAGGGTGAGTCCAGCAATCCTACGGAGAAAGCTCATTTCAGCTGCTTGTATCCGCGATCTCGTTCTTTCGGTCATTACCCAAAGCTCGTGACCATAGGTGAGAGTAGGAATGTAGATTGACTGGTAAATCGACAGCTTTGCCTTAGAACTCAGCTCCCTCTTCACCACAACAGACCGGTACAACGTCCGCATCACTGCAGATGCTGCTCCGATCTGTCAATCTCTCGCTCCATTCTCCCCTCACTCGTGGCTAAGACCCCAAGATACTTAAACTCCTCCACTTGGGGCAGGAGCCTGTCCCCAACCCGGAGAGGACAATCCACCTTTTTCCGGCTGAGGACCATGGACTCGGACTTGGAGGTGTTGATTCTCATCCCAGCCGCTTCACACTCAGCGGCAAACTGTCCCAGCAAGACCTGTAGGTCATTGCTGGATGAAGCCAACAGGACTACATCAACTACAAACAACAGAGATGAGATCCTGTGGTCACCAAGCATGATGCCCTCCATTCCCTGGCTGCGCCTAGAAATCCTGTCCATGAAAATTATGAACAGGATCGGTGACAAAGGGCAGCCCTGGTGGAGTCCAACTCTCACTGGGAATGAGTCCGACCGAGTGTTGGCAACACGAACCAAACTCTCACAACGGTCGTACAAAGACCGAATAGCTCGTAACAACAAGCCCGATACCCCATATTCCTGAAGCACCTCCCACAAAAAACCACGAGGGACGCGGTCGAATGCCTTCTCCAAGTCCACAAAACACATGTAAACTGGTTGGGCAAACTCCCACGAACCCTCGAGAATTCTCGAGAGGGTAAAGAGCTGGTCCGATGTGCCACGGCCAGGACAAAAAACACATTGCTCCTCCTGAATCCGAGGTTCAACCAACGGCCGAGCTCTCCTCTCCAGTACCTTGGCATAGACCTTCCCAGGGAGGCTGAGGAGTGTGATCCCTCTAAAGTTGGAGCACATCCTCCGGTCCCATTTTTTGAAGAGAAGAACCACCACCCCGGTTTGCCATGCCAAAAGCACTGCCCCCGACCTCCACGCAATGTTGCAGAGGCGTATCAACCATGACAGCCCAACAACATCCAGGGCCTTGAGGTACTCAGGGCGAAACTCGTCCACCCCCGGGGCCCGGCCACCAAGGAGATTTTTAACCACCTTGGTGACCGCAGCCCCTGTGATAGGCGAGTCATCCCCCTCGTCCACAAGCCCTGCTTCCTCTGTGGAAGGCGTATCAGTGGGATTGAGGAGATCCTCAAAGTATTCCTTCCACCGCCCAATGATATCCCCAGTCGAAGTCAACAGCACCCCATCCACACCATACACAGTGTGGACAGGGAGCTGCTTCCCCCTCCTGAGCTGCCGGACAGTTTGCCAGAATCTCTTCGAGGCTGACCGAAAGTCTTGTTCCATGGCCTCACCGAACTCCTCCCCTACCCGGGTTTTTGTTTCAGCAACCACCCGAGCTGCACTCCGCTTGGCCTGCCGGTACACCTCAGCTACTTAGGGAGTCCCACAAGCCAACCAAGCCTGATAGGACTCCTTCTTCAGCTTAATGGCCCCCCTCACCACTGGTGTCCACCACTTGATTCGGTGGTTGCCACCATGAGATGCACCGACCACCTTGCGGCCGCAGCTCTGAGTTGCTGCTTCAACAACAGAGGTGGAGAACATGGCCCATTCAGACGCCATGTCTCCAGACTCCCTCGGAATGTGGTTGAAGTTCTTCGGAGATGGGAGTTGAAGACCTCCCGGACAGGGGCCTCAACCAGACGTTTCCAGAACACCGTCACTATACGTTTGGGTCTACCAGGTCTGAATGGCATCCTCCCCTGCCATCGGATCCAACTCACCACCAGGTGGTGATCAGTTGACAGCTCTGCACCTCTCTTTACCCGAGTGTCCAAGACATACGGTCGCAGGTCTGATGACACAATAACAAAATCGATCATTGACCTGTGACCTAGGGTGTCCTGGTGCCAGGTGCACATATGGACACCCTTATGCTTGAAGATGGTGTTCGTTATGGGCAAACTGTGGTTAGCACAGAAGTCCAATAACTGAACACCACTCGGGTTCAGATCGGGCAGGCTGTTCCTCCCAATCATCCCCCTCCAGGTTTCACTGTCGTTGCCCACGTGCGCATTGAAGTCCCCCAGTAGGGCAATGGAGTCTCCAAGAGGAGCACCCTCCAGCACACCAGTCAGAGACTCCAAAAAGGGTGGGTACTCTGAAACATCATTTGGTGCATAGGTACAAATGATGGTCAGGATCCGTTTACCAACCCGAAGGCGCAGGGAAACAACCCTTACATCCACTGGGGAAAACTCCAACATAGAGGCAGCAAGGTGAGGGGGATACAAGAATACCCACATCTGCTCGTCGCCTCTTGCCCGGGGCAACTCCAGAAAAGGCCAAGCTCCAGCCCCTCTCCAGGAGACTGGTTCCGGAACCGGACTGTGTGTTGAGGTGAGGCCGACTATATCTAACCGGTATCTCTCAACCTCATACACCAGCTCAGGCTCCTTCCTCACCAGAGAGGTGACATTCCACGTACCAAAAGCCAGGTTAGAAAGCTTGGGATCAGTCTGCCAAGGTCTCCGCCTTTGACCGCCACCTAATCCACATAGCACTGGACCCCCATGATCCTTCCTGCAGGTGGTGAGCCCACTGGAGGGCGGACCCACGTAACTCCTTCGGGCTGAGCCCGGCTGGGTCCCATGGGTGGAAACCCGGCCACCAGACGCTAGCCATCGAGCCCCTCCCCCAGGCCTGGCTCCAGGGTGGGGCCCCGGTAACCCCATACTAGGCGGGGTACGCTGAATCCTTGATCTAGAATTTATCATGAGAGTCTGTTGGATCGTTCTTAGTCTGGCCCTTCACCCAGGACCAGTTTGTCTTGGGTGACCCTATCAAAGGCAAATTTCCCCGGACAACATAGCTCCTGGGATCACTGGGGCACGCAAACTACCCACCACAATAAGGTGACGATCCATGAGGAGTTATCTTATCTTATCTTGATGCCAATTAACCTAACGTGCATGTCTTTGGACTGTGGAGAAAAAACTGGAGTACACAGTGAAAACCCACACAGACACGAGCAAAACATGCAAACTCCAGACAGAAAGGCCACAGAAAAAGTCAGCTGAGGGAGAAGACTACACAGAATATTCAGGTCTTCTCTCTGGATCATACTTGAATATTCACATCCCCAAAACTAGGATGTCCCAACAACTGTGGAGTGTTCACGGTAGAGAGGAAAAAGTAGGAAATAAAAACGTTTGGGCATTTCCTAGGTCATTTTCTTGCCACTGTTAAATGTGATACAGTAGTCACATTCATAGTATCAACATCCATCTTTTAAATTATTCAGGTTGTTTTATCAAATAAACGTATAGTTAAATTAAGGTGCTCCTTTTTTCTGTTTGGCTTATATTTCTTGTGCACAATTCATGTTGGGTTTGTGAACACTGCTGGATGCTTGGAGTTCACTACATTTTATACAGTAAATAGCACTTCATTGTTTACATCCCGTCAGGAGCAGATGTATGCTTCCATCTGTAGAGTGATATAGATGGTTGAGTGTAGTTTGCAGTGGCGGGCCTGGCTTGTATGATGCTGAACTGCAGATAATTGAATGCAGTTACTTTTCATGCACATATTCACAAAGCACTGCATAACAAAATAGCATAAAAAAAGAATGAGGTGGAGACACAATAAAAATAGAAATAAAAATACAAAAACCAAGTTAAAACAAAAGATTAAAATAACTGTAAACTATGAGACCATTAAAAATCAGTTGATTTGAAACAACAGACTGATGAAACACAAATGTTTTCAGCTGCTTTTAAAAATATATATAACTGAAACAGTTTGTATACATATGTAATTCAAATTTATACACTAGGTAGTACACACATCATCTCTCTCACACACATTAATAGGTCTGATAGTTTATGGAACTGTAGTTTCAGCAGTGGTCGCTGCATAAGACTACACATTTCTGTTTATTTCATACGCGACGTGATTACATACAAATCAGCATTGATATTCCACCGTTATCTGGACAATAAATTGGTTTGAAAGTGGACTCACTGGAGGCTGATAGATGGATGGGCTGGTGGAGCTCTGTGACTCTTGTCTGGCCGCATTCACGTGTCCGATGGATCCCAAATGCCTTGGTGGACACGCATCATGACCATCTCCTGCAGCTGAGGAGCGACACCAGCCTGTCCTGGTCGGCTTCGCTCTGTGCTCATTTGTGCATCACGGTCGCGCATTAACTTTTACCCTGTGATGCTCTGCTCCTCCTTTCCTTGACAGCCCCTCCAAAAAAAGCAAAAAAAACATCCTGCTTTGTGTGGCACTGAACTCGAAACATGACACGAAAACACACGGCCCCAAACAAATATAAAGTAATTTCCAAGTTTTGGATCAATGAAGTACATCTATCTATCTAAGTGCAAGCGCACACACATAATCACACATGACTTTTTCTCTTTAACTTGCTTCCGATCTCTGAAGCAAAAATGCTTGGGGACTGCTTTATAAATTAAAATCTTCCGGCTGCACACCGGTCAGAGCAGTTGTGGGTGGGGCCGTTATGTGTTCAGAGGGACAGAAAGGGGGAGGGTAGAGAAGGGTGAGATTGCGCTGCAGACAAGGAGACGAGTGTGCAGCCTGTAGAGGGGGGCCATTTGCCACAAGTGAACTGACCACAATAAATAGGAATCTTTTTGTTCCCCTCTCATTCTCATGGCGCCCCCTAGAGAATGCCACCCTAGGCAACCACCCATGTGACCTATATCAAAATCCGCCACTGGTAATTCGATAGAAAGAAAGGGGTTTGAGTGTCAAAATGTCAACAAAAAAGCCTTTATTTAGCTGTTATTTTGTCTGAAAAGAGAGTTTTTGCTGAGTTTTTCAAATATATAAACCAAATATTATTTACTTTCATTTAGTTGGGCAAATTCAGGCATCTGTATAGCAGATATCTCAAAAAGTGAGTAAGTCATACACATTCTAAATGCTTATATTGTAGACTAGCCAGTGGAGGAATATACCATCACTATGTCTGAGAATGTTCTCACCATGTATTCCCAATAAAGAGCAAATAAAGAGCAAAAAACAATCAGAACGCAAAACCTCTCTTTGCTCGTTTTCTGTCAATCGCTGATATTTTATTCTCTTTGATCACAAGTAGGCCAGCTTGATGCTTTCACCGCCTGCCTCACAAGTGGATTTTTGCAGGGAGAACTTGTTTATTGCTCAAAAAGTCAGACAGAAGTCGATAAAGCACTCACACTGCGCGCGTGCTTTGTTGGCTGCATCTGTTTGTGCGACGCAACGTGACCCAGTTTAGCGGCAGCGTGTTGCTGACACTGTAACCCCCCTCACCTGGGACTCACGGTGCGCTGACAATAGGTATTAATCATGGATGTGCTCTGATATCGCTGCTTCCCACGCACACACACAAACAAGTACTCATGCTCAAATTCCACAATTTCCCCCCCGAGTTTCATTAATTAAACAGGACAAGAGCAGATTTTCACTGAAATTATTAATGTTTACTGGAGAAACACTACACTGCCACTTCATCGGCAGACTCCACAAAGCACTTACTAATATGTAACTCATTTGATTCATTCATTAACACATTTTGCTGCTGTATCACAACATCTGTCATAATTGCAAATGCACCCAAATGGATAAACTAGTCCTCATGTCTACTTGTGAATTAAAGCCCGTGTGTTTGTGTGCATGCCACACTCACTCATTGGTCTAATCTAGATGTCTACTGTAATTATGAGCACGGCGGCGCTTGGCTGTGCTCACTCACTGATACATTACCCACAAAAACCACAGTAATTGGCCCACCAGTCAATTAGATTTATACTGTAATTAGGGCTGAACTTTCCTCCTGTCCAATACATCAGTTTTCTTTAATTCACTGGAAAGGGCCCCTCTACGTTAAGTATTCTTAGATTCATTGTTTTAAATTTACCATTAATGTTTTCTTATGAAAGCTTATTATTGTTTGATATTTGCCTCATTAGATGGAAAAAGGATATAATGTAACGTGCTGCTCGACATGGCGACGTCCCACCAGGAGATTCGAACTCACGCCTCCCGCTCCGGAGTCCCGCACCCTACCTGTGTCGCCAATAGGGTCAACCCACTTGGCAAGCCAAGTAGGGTGCTCATATTGAGTTCGCTACACTACTCCCCTCTGGTTCTCGACATCGTCCCGATGTCAGCGCCCCATTACTGCTTTGGACAGGAGATCCCACTTCTGACACCAATGTAACGTGCTGCTCGACATGGCGACGTCCCACCGGGAGATTTGAACTCACGCCTCCCGCTCCGGAGTCCCGACTCTACCTGTGTCGCCAATAGGGTCAACCCACTTGGCAAGCCAAGTAGGGTGCTCATATTGAGTTCGCTACAATAATATTTCTACTGATGCCTTTTCAATCTTAAACTATGGTCACAAAGATTCTTATGAACAATGGATTCATAAAATTCTCCCAGTTCCTACGAATTCTGGAGTTCGCAGACGTTCGTGGAGGGGGGCATAGTTTCTTACGGCTGCCGTTCAGTTCACAAGAGCAACTTAAGGCATTGTTGAGGAACAAGGTGCTTTTCTGTTGTACGATGGCCGTAGAGTTCTGACGTTCTTCATAAGGGTGCCTTGGGATCTTCCTACGGTATACTTATTGCCATCTTACAAAAATTTTTGTGCAACTCATGGCACTCTGAAGTTGATGGTAGGAAGATCTTTCGGCGCATTTTGACGGCACAAATCTCACATGAATGATGTACTTTCACCTTATGAGCGCCTCACTACCGCCATATGCACGCTGTATGAATCTCTGTATGAACGGGGATTCGTACGGCATTTCCTATGAGTGCTATAAGGGGCCCTCAAGAACAACTTAAGGTGTTCTTGAGGCATACTTACAGCCAACATCTTGCGTAGTTCTTATGTTTTTCCTATGATATTCAAATGGCTGCCCTACGATGAGGGGTTTTCTTGGGGCGTTTGTAGAAATCTTGGACAAAATCATCGACCTGGCCACGAACTTAAGAACAGTTTACAAACACTGATTCTCCTATGGCTGCCTTAAGAAGACTGTACGAAATGGTACCAAAATCGTTCGTATGGTATTCGCAGCCATTCATAAGGGTATTTGTCACTAGCTTTAATTGCTTTTTTTATCTTTACCTTTGTCAAGAAGGTAATATCAATGCTCTTTGTTCACAAATGTGTGTGTGTGTGTTAACAGCATAACTCAATAAGGTAACAGTGGATTTTGATGAAATTTTCAGGGGAGACTGAAAATGGACCAAAGACCAATTAAGTAGACTTTGGTAATGATCTGAATCATTATCAGCCTCCAGGATTTTTGTTAAAGATTCTTAGGAGGGAATGAATTCTTGTTCATTGTTTTGATGGTCACCAGTAGAGAGTGATGTCTTGCTCCAAATCAGAGCATTCAGATCTTGACCATAGACTCCCTGGTCTCCCAAAATGTGTTGTACTACCTCTACATGATAACCTGGAACAAAACACAACTTTAATTCACTAACCCTCTTACAACAGTCCACCAGATGATTATAGTGGGTTAAATATTGATCAGACACATTCAAACAATATCAAAAACTTGAATATCAAAAAATCTTCCAAGGCACGCTTGTTTAAAAAATAATTGATAAGCCTTTATTTACATAGCTTGGTCATGTTTGTCCTAAGAAACTAACGTGTTTTGGCATACAAGCCTTTGTCAGGGAGTCGAGCAGAACTCATGTAGCTATTGTGATGTTCATAGGACGTATTATTGTGTGACACGGGTGGTGGCTCCACCTTCCGCTGCCACCCGGGGTATAAGAGGGCTGTGAGGAAGAGGGACGGTCTCTTTGACCACCTCTCAGCCTATTGGGAGCACTTCTGTATAACCCGTGAGTCTATAATAAAGTCTTGTTCAGTTCCACCTTAAGTCTCGTCATTCACCCTCAATTACAGACATAACATTTGGCGATGAGGGTAAAACACATGGACGTGGGAGTCATTACCATTCGGCTGTTTCTGGAGCTTCCTGGTGAGCCACTGGTTCCTTGGGTGAGATGGTTCGCTGCATTCCAAAATTACTTGGTGGCTCTGAACCTTGGTGAACTGAAGAAGACACGGGCTCGGGCAATATTGGTTCATAATTTGGGTATGGAAGGACAGCGTATCCTTGCTACCTTGGGTGCTAGCGATAGCTTTGAGGACGTTGTTGAGCTAATGGCGCAATATTTTTGCGCCCTTGAGAATGTCATTGTCTGGAGGATCCAATTTTGACAGCGCCACCGGCAGATCGGCGAGTCAGTACAACGATATGTTGCGGACTTGTGTCAGCTGGCTGGGGACTGCCAATTTGGAGCATTGGAGGAAGAGATTGTCCGTGACCAGTTGGCGGAGCACACGCTTTGCTCAATGGCGAGGTCAAGGCTCCTCACACACTCTGGTGAATTGTCTTTATCCATGGCTATCGAGATACTGTAGCGCAGCAGTGTGAAGCAGCAGACAGAATCAGAATCAGATTTATTGCCATTGTTCATGTAGTACACAAACTAGGAATTTGTCTCGGTGCAATGCTGCAACATTAGATAGATAGATAGATAGTTTATTTCGAACACAAAAATATAACAAATACAAGCAAATGGCAAGTGCAATAAAGTAACAGTATACACTGTTCGAAAGGGAGAAGGAAGAAGTGAACACTTATTAATTCCATCTCCTCTTTTCCATAGATACACCCATGTGAATTTTATACAAATTACCACCTTTAAGACCCCAAGTCTTTTTTACAAATCAACATTAACACCCATCCATTCTAACATACAATGATGTCCATACATCAAAACCAGCCTCAAACAACACAGATATACACAGTGCTGTCCCACCCACCATTCCATAGTGTCCCATAACATCCCAGAGTGAACATAATGAATCGTACATATAACTACTACCCTTCTAACATATATCCTTTCAGCAAATGGTGCTTATACCTCTTTTTGAATTGATTTCTGTTTGTACATAGTTTCAGTTCCGGCTCCAGACTGTTCCACAAATCCACCCCACAGACAGATATGCACATACTTTTCTTGGTTGTACTGTACGTATCTTGGGTTTTGTAAAGTTTAAGTCTCCTCTCAAATTATGATCATTGTCTCTTTTTTTAAATATTTTTTGTATATTAGTTGGTAGTTGATTGTTAATTGCCCTGTACATTACTTGTGCTGTCTTAAATTTAACTAAATCGATGAACTTTATGACATGTGACTTTAAGAACAACGCATTGGTATGGTCTCTATATCCTGCATTGTTTATTATCCTTATAGCTCTTTTTTGTAATGTGCATATTGACTGTAGGTTGGTCTTGTAGGTGTTTCCCCAGACTTCTACACAGTAGTTAAGATAAGGTAAAAACAGTGAATTGTACAATAAGACCAATGATTTATAGTCCAAGAAGTGTCTTGTCTTCCCCAGTATGCCTATACATTTTGCTAATTTGGCCCGGATGTGACTGATGTGAGGTGACATTAAACATGGAGTAGCACTAAAGATAAAAATAAAAAACTATGCATGCAATAAAATGTAGAATATGAGTAATACTAATCTATGCAATTTTTGAATATATTAACCAGCAGCAGATATTGTGGAGTTCCACATAGTGCAGTCGGTAGTGCAAAAAGAAAACAGTGATAATTGTCATGAGACCGGTTGAGCTGCTGTACATAGTGCACGAGAGTTTAATAAGTCACTTAGTGTTCAGCAGTCTGATGGCAGAGGGGAAGAAGCTGTTCATGTAGCGGGAGGTTTTAGTCTGAATGGACCGAAGTCTTCTACCTGAGGGGAGGGGGGCAAACAGTACGTGTCCAGGGTGTGAAGGGTCGGCTATGATCCGGCCTCCACGCCTCCGGGTCCTGGAGATGTACAGGTCCTGGAGGGATGGGAGCTTGCAGCTGATCACCTTCTCAGCAGCGCGCACGACGCGCTGCAGTCTTAGTCTGTCCCTGGCAGTGGCTCCTGCGTACCACACGGTTATGGAGGTGGTGAGGATGGACTCGATGATGGTCGTGTAGAACTGCACCAACATCTTGGTGGGTAGCTTGAGCTTCCTCAGCTGCCGCAGGAAGAACATCCTCTGCTGGGCCTTTTTGATGAGGGAGCTGATGGTCGGCTCCCACTTGAGGTCCCGGGTGATGGTGATGGTGACAGATGGTGACAGACAGACTGTCATGTGACCTTGGTGAGAGAGTTACGCTGGACCGCTCTGAATCACAATCAACAGCGCAGGCTGTGGACCTGGACAGCGATGGTAGCGAGCAGGAGAAGGAGGAATGCGCTACGGCTGTGAAGATAAGGTCCGTCCCGGGATCGCCCAGATGTTTGGGTTGTGGATCCACAAAGCACTGCTATAAGGCAAGAGAGTGTCTGGCAAGAGGAAAACGCTGTGGCAAGTGCGGACTTCTGCATCATTTTGCCAGGGCCTGTAATAGGTTCGAGCGAGGGGAGGGGCAACACAAAGCGGATACCCCTGCTCCAACTCCTACGGTTATCCACACTGTCTCTCTGAACACCGATGGCCGTACATACTGTATGGTGAAGCTGGACGGAGTGGAGGTGCCGCTGCTGACTGACACGGGTGCAGTGAGGTCCGTGTTGAGTTGGCCTACTGTGAGTTTCTTCCCATACTACCGAGTGAGAGGTCATTCAGTGCCATTGTGTGGGTATGGAGGAAAAAGGCTAGCCATTGTGGGTTCGGTGGAACTGACAGCTAGGTACAAATCGGCAGAGGTGACCAACCTGCAGTTTGTGGTGACCGCCGATGATAAGAATATTATGGGCTGTGACCTTTTTTATGGACTGGGCTTTTCGATCACCACCGGTATTGGAGAAGAGTGGTCGGGCTGTGGCTTGTGGGACCGGCCGGTTCCACGAGTGGTGGATGATGCGGTGTGGGACGAACCTTGGCCTAGTATTCTAGAAGATGAGCAGAACCAACTCTACCCAGGGCCATCGCGGGAGGGTCCCACTGTCGGTGCCCCAGTAGCCCTAGCTGAGGGAACTGGGCGACGCAGTGGGACGCCTGTGACGGCGGGTGAGGCTGAGTGGCTGGTCCATTCTGCTTCCGGAGTTCGGCTGGGAGGTACTGAGAAGCAAGAGGTCACAACGGCTTCGCCAGTATCTGAAATGAAAGTGAGCGGGCAGGACCGGCTGGCGTGGTAAAATGACGTGCCACTCAGGGACACTGGAAGCCGAGTCGGGCTCCTCTAGGGGTCGCTGATGTGGTCCGACCCAGAGAGGAGGCCGGATCGAGAGGGGTTCGTAGAAAGCGCAAGTGACAGGAGGACCAGGGGTGGCTGCAGGTGGTGGCCATTCAGGAGGATGGCTACCTTCAGCTGTGTGATGGCTCATGGTGGCATCTCAACGAGCTGCGGCACGCCAAGCTGGAGAAGGAGGTGTTTGGTTCCTCTACTGGGGCAGGCTGATATTTGGGGTGATGTGTTTATTGCATGGTGTTGGTATGAATAGTAACTAAGTTGTTTATTGGCTCTATTAATGGGGGTATAACCTGTTTGTATATATGTTTGTTCTAATAAGGGGATTGTTTTGAATTATTTATTTTAGGAACACGGCAATGTTCTGTTTAATGGACTGTGTTTTAGCAATGAGGGCAGAATAATCCGTCTAGCTGTGTGGTGGGTAGGACGGTAGTCCACCTGTCTCCCCCTAGCCTTAGTTGTTTTGTATGAATATGGTAGGCCCTGATATTTCTATTCACTTTAAGTGCATGATTCGGGTTCTAAATTGGGAGGATCTTGATTGTGTGTGTTTTGGACCTTTTTGAAGCGGGGGGGGGGGGAGTGATATTGTTCATTGGACATATTATTGTGTGACACAGGTGGTGGCTCCACCTTTCCGGTTCTGCCGCCACCCGGGGTATAAGAGGGCTGTGAGGAAGAGGGGCGGTCTCTTTGACCACCTCTCAGCCTAGTGGGAGCGCTTCTGTATAACCCGTGAGTCTATAATAAAGTCTTGTTCAGTTCCATCTTAAGTCTTGTCATTCACCCTCAATTACAGAATAACAACCATTAGGCCCTTTTTTTAGTGGTTTCCATCAATCGGAATTTCCATCTGTAACAGATTATTCAAATGGATGATTGAATGAATGAATGAATCTTTATTTTGGATAGATTAGATTAAAAGATTAAAAGAAAGGAACAGAATAATATAACAAAGGGGAAAAAATTGAACAAGGTCAAATTAAACAATAACTCCTCGGATTATACAATTCAACATAAGTTATCTGAAATGAGTGATGGCTGAAGCCTCAGCTTAATGCACAAATACAAAGACACCGGTGGGGGGATACCGGCCCCAACCCCAAAAGTGAGGAACTATAAGTGAGCAACAAAGAAAAGATTACCGAAATCAACAATACTTTCATTTTCACCTGAAAATGCTTCTACTAGCAGTGCAACCACTTCCTGGTTCCTGGTCGGTGGGCAGCTGACGGTCTTGCTCCTGCCACCTACTGCTCTGGAGTGTGTCTGCAGAGTTTCATGTATTAAGATAGATTCCAAGTTGGTTGAACTGGCATCACAGAAGCGACGTGTTCATTGTTTGTCTGTTGTTGTTTTTTTTTCTATTAGCAGGATTACACAAAAACTACAAGATGGGTTTTGATAAAATTTTCATCAGAAGAGACTCTTAGACCAAGGATGAACCCATTTAGATTTTGGGGCTATATCTGGATCTGCATGTGTATTCTTTTTTTTTCCACAATATCTTTATTGAACCTTTTTTTTTTTTTTTTTAACAAACATGATACAAACAATCAAACACTAACACTAAAGTACTACAAAAAAAAAAAAAATGCACTAAAAACACCAACAACCACCAACAAAATCAAGTCTTCAACAATGCTCCTCTGTTTAGTCTAGACAATCCAATACATAAGTAAACATATTATGTTCACCAGTTTGGAATTTACAAGGTCCACACACATCATTCACCTTCTTCTTCAAGAGTTATGTTTAAATTTTTTACATAATCAATAAAAGGTCTCCATATATTCTCAAACACAATTTCCTTTGATTTTAGTATATATGTTATTCTTTCTAATGGAAGGTTTGTTAACATCTGTCTTAACCACTGAGTCACATCTGGTCTATGAGTCTTTTTCCATAATA
The DNA here is from genome assembly GCA_020510985.1 of Pholidichthys leucotaenia. NCBI lineage: Eukaryota > Metazoa > Chordata > Actinopteri > Cichliformes > Pholidichthyidae > Pholidichthys > Pholidichthys leucotaenia. The sequence goes on from CM035844.1 coordinate 16,149,620, forward strand.
GTGCAATACATTTTTTGGCATTAAGCAAACTGAGGTCTATGAATGTTCTTTCACTTTTATTAAAATTATGCTTTTCTGGGTACAGACCCAACAAAAACAGTTTAGGATTCAGTATGATTTGTTTTGAGATTATTTTTTCAATTGTTACCCTCACCTCTTCCCAAAACATTCTTATTAATCTACATTCCCATAAACAATGAAATAGGGTTCCTTTACTTTCCATGCATTTTGTGCATGTATCTGGTATATTTTTGTTATATCTATTTAACTCCTCCGGTGTAACATACATCCGCATTAACCATTTAAAATGTATCAATTTAAGGCGTGCATTTATTGATTTGGTTTGAGCTTCTGTACAAGCCAATTCCCATTGTTCCTCTGAAATTTCAATTTGCAGATCTTCTTTCCAGTAGTTTAATCTTTTCAGTGAATTTTCACTTGAAGATAGTGTCAATGAGTTATAAAACTCTGAAATAATACCCTTTCTTTTACTATCTTTCATCATCATTTTTTCCAAGGATGAGTAAATAGGTCGAGTGAGAGCTTTATTTTGATTTGATCGAATAAAGTTTCTAAGTTGAAGATATTTAAAAAAATGTGTTCTATTGAGATTAAATTTGATCCTCAGCTCTTCAAAAGACATTATGTTGTCTGCACATGGCAAATATAAATCCTGAATCTTTTGTATCCCTTTTAAATTCCATACTTTAAATACAGCGTCCGCTCTCCCTGGTTTAAAATATTGATTACCCCATATTGGACTAAATTGTGACAATAACTGTGGTTCTTTTAAATAGTTTTTAGCTTCACACCATATTTTGATCATATGCTTTACAAATGGATTTTTAACTTGTTTTTGTAATTTTTTTGCCGAATCTGAGTATATGAATATGGGAAGAGGTAAAGGTAAATTGTATGATTCCATTTCAGTCCAGTGAGGGAGATCATTTGATGAAAAATAATATGTCATAGACCTCAGTTGTGCCGACCAATAATACAACATAAAATTTGGACATTTCAGACCTCCACGATCAAATGGTAAATATAATAAAGACAGACGTAATCTAGCCCTCCTGTTGTTCCATATAAATTCCACTAACTTTTTTTTAATTCTTGAGAATAGATCTAAAGGTGGTGATAAGGGAATGTATTGAAATAAATAAAGTATTTTAGGTAAAATATTACTTTTAAGTATATTGATTCTCCCGATCATCGACATTGGTAGTGACATCCATCTCTGAGTTAACTCATTGATATCTGACATTAAGGCTTCATAGTTGACTCTGGCGACTGATTCTAGCTTAGGCATAATTTGGATTCCTAAATATTTAAACTGATTTACAACATTGAATTGATTTACCTCAGGGGCTGGGTAATTTCTCTGGGTCTCATTTAGCATTAATATTGAAGATTTAGTTTTATTTATTTTATATCCTGATATTTCCCCAAAATTCTTTATTAAATTCAACAAGGTTGGAATTGATTTTTTTAGATTCGACATAAACAAAATTATATCATCGGCGTACAGGGAGATTTTATGTTCTGTTGGTCCAACTTTAATTCCATATATTTGTGAATGTAAACGTATCGCTATCGCTAAAGGTTCAATTGCCATAGTAAACAGTAAAGGTGAAAGTGGACAGCCTTGTCGACATCCTCTATTGATTTTTATTGGTTTTGAAATATTGTTATTTGTTAGGATTTCTGCTGTAGCATTATTGTATATTATTTGAACCCATTTTATGAAATTATTTCCAAGTCCAAACCTTTGTAGGACTTCAAAAAGAAAGGGCCATTCAACTCTATCAAAGGCCTTTTCGGCGTCCAATGATAGGAGAGCTGTATCCGGTGCTTCTTTATTAAAATAAATAATATTAAATAGTCTTCTTACATTATGGAAGCCTTGTCTACCCTTTATAAAGCCATTCTGATCTCGATTAATAATATTTGGTAAAATTTCTTGTATTCGTCTTGCTAAAATTTTACAGATTATCTTAAGGTCGGCGTTTAATAGGCTTATTGGTCTCATATTTTCACATTTATTAGAGGGCTTACCTGGTTTTGGCAGCAGTATAATTAAGGCATTATTTATGTATGATGGTAAATTATTATTTTGAAATGCTTCTAAAACCATTTCCAAAAAAGGTTTTATTAATTTATTCTTAAATTTTTTATAAAGGTCAACTGGAAGACCATCTGGTCCTGCACTTTTTCCTGATTTCATATTATCAATGGCTAGCCCAACTTCTTCTTGACTAATTTTAGACTCCAATATCTCCCTGTTTTCATTTGGAATACACGGTATAGATAGTTCGTTCAAAAACCCATTTAGTTTTGTTAAATCAGGTTCATTTTTGGTATCATATAATTTTTCATAGTAATCTCTAAAGGCTCTATTAATTTCTAAAGGATCTATAACTACCTGTCCGTTACTTATAATACTGGTAATTGGTGTTTTAATTTCCAATTGTTTAATCTGCCATGCTAATAATTTTCCTGATTTTTCACCTTGTTCATAAAAAGATTGTTTCAATCTTAGAAGACTCGAGGCAGCTCTATTCGCTGATTTTTTGTCGTATTCAGCTCTCAAAATCAGTAATTCATTCTCCAACCTTGGGTCACTTCCTGCATACACTTTTTCCTGAAGATTTTTTATTTTATGTTCCAATTTAGCTCTCTCCTCTCGAGTCTTCTTAGATTTTGATCCTGTATAACTAATAATATGTCCCCTAATAAAAGCTTTGAAAGCCTCCCACTTTACACATGCTGATGTTTGTGTAGTATTGATGTCAAAGAACTCGTCTATCTGTTTTTCTATATACTTGACAAATTCCTCATCCTGAAGCCATTTATGCTGAAATTGCCATCTACCTGATTCCTTTGTCAATTTTTTATCTACATATATTAGACAACAGGGTGCATGATCAGAGATCACGATGTTATCATAAAAGCAGTTTTGAATCTTGGACCTTAATTCTGTGGAAATCAAAAAATAATCAATACGTGAGAATGTCTTGTAGGTACTGGAATAACAAGAATAGGCTTTAACTTGTGGTTTCATTTCTCTCCATATATCTAACAATCTCAATTCTTTCATAAAATGATTAATAGTCATCCTACATCCAATGTGCGTACAATCCAGTCCTGTTGATCTATCCACACCTGGATTCAATGTACAATTAAAATCCCCTGCTATTATATGTTGCCCTGTAAGTGATGATAAGATGAGAAATAAATTAGCAAAGAACTTCTGATCATCTATATTGGGACCATATAAGTTCACAAGATTTATATTTTCTAATAGCAAATAACCTTGAATGATTACATATCTTCCAAATTTGTCTCCAATTACATTTTTCACTTGAAAAGGAACTGATTTATGTATGAGAGTCATAACTCCCCTGGCTCGGGATGAAAATGAAGAGGTGAATACACTTCCCTGCCATCTACTCCTAATTCTTTTAACATCCTCCTCTATCAGATGAGTTTCTTGTAAAAACACAATTCTTGAACCCATGTCCTTTATTTTATTCATAACTTGTTTAAGTTTTTTTAAATTTTGTAGACCTCTGCAATTCCATGAAGTTAAATTAAGATTAACACTTTGGTCCATGATCAATAGAGAGTTTGGGATTACCTTGCAGTGTAAACATGCTCATACAGAGAAGCAAAAACATGAGTGGTTGAACATTCATCCTACAAACTACACACAAACAAATTCCCCCTTCCCACACTTGTGGCAAACCCCCCAAAATCAAAAGAAAAATTCTGTCTCCCGATATAGCCATCGACCGCTCCACAGCCACGGGGAACAGCCTAAGCCACTCCTTCTTCATCCTCCCAATCACCCTAACTCTACTGCTTTTAATGACGTAACATTAACTCTCCTCTGTAGTTTTCCAACTTAACTCCAGAATTTTTAACAACTTTGTACATCATAGTTTTTTTTTGTTTGTTTGTTTTGTTTTTGTTTTGTTTTTTTAATATATAATACAATCTATATTTTGTAAACTTACTATTTACTTCAAGTCAGTCAGATGCCTGTGCAAATGCTTAATTATTCTACCTTATATTTTGTTCATGCTTAGCTCCCACCAGTCTCTTCTTCTTCTTTGATCTTCTTGATGAACTCCTGCGCCTCCTCTGGGGTCTTGAAGATGTGGGTTCTGCCCTCATACGTGGTCAGCAGTCTCGCAGGATAGATTACACCATGACGAATCCCAAGGTTGCGCAGCTCCTTACGTACGGGATCAAACTGCTTCCTCAATTGCTGGATTCCTGTGGCCAAATCTGGGTAGAACCGCACCTGCTGTTCCTGGTGTTTAATCTCTCCTTTAGCACGTGCAGCGTTGAAGATCTTCATCCTGTCTCTGTTGCTAAGAAACTTCATAATTAAGGTCCTCGGCGGTCCCTTATCTCTCCGTGGGCCAATACGATGTGCTTTTTCCAGAACCACTGCTGATTGCAACTCCTCGCTGCCCAGCACCTCCGGAATCCACTTTTCCAGAAAGGAACATACGTCCCGACCTTCTGATTCCTCTGGAAGACCCACCAGCCTCAAATTATTCTGTCTCGACCGAGATTCCAAATCCAAAATATTATCTTCCAGAGATTTATTTTTTTTTTCCAAAGTGCGCACCTTTAATTGAAGGCGGGTGACGTCATCTTCAGCACTAGCGAGACGGAGCTCCATCTGCGCCGTTCGTTCTACACAGTCACCCAATTCCTTTCTTATTCCTTCCAACGCTGTCATAATCCCATCAAATCTAGAGGAAAAGTCCGCTCTCATTGAACTCATGGCTGCCATCAGCGCATCTGCGCCATTCCCCGCAGAAATCGCAGCGTTGCCAGCCTCCTCCGCCATATATGGAGTTTTGTTTGCTGCGTCACAGACCTGAAAGTCCGTTAATTTGGACTGTTTCGGCGGCTCGCTTTTTCCTTTTCCTGGTTTTCCAGCCTTAGGCTTCGCCGACATATCCTCGCCCAAATGCTGGGATACGTTCTGTCCCAAATGAGAGAGTTATTTGCCGATTTTTTTTTTTTCCAGGAGCAGAGCAGAGCGAGACACGTCCGTCCTACGTGGCAGCCATAACCGGAAGTCCTGCATGTGTATTCTTGGTCACTTTTTTACTTTTTTAAACCCTGTGAGATAGTTTTTTTTTTTTAAATAATTCTTTAATATTTAACAGTTAGTTCCAACTAAGCAGTTTGATTGGCCAATAGGGATTCATGATAATTGTGCTCCAGTGTTTCACTGGATATGTATCCCTCTGCTTCAAAGGTGTTCTAGTAACCATTAATTACTAATAGGAATTTACTTTCAACTCTCAGTGAGAACTGCAGTACTGTTTTAGATATCTTAATTTCCACAGTGAGGTGATGTTTGACAAGAAATTATACATTCGTGATTCAGAAGTCCCACCCTTTCAGAAAAAAAAACTTTTACAACTTCTGCCCTTGTATAAATGTCATTAAGCTATTTCACGTCTGTTTAAAAAAATAGGCAGTGCTAGAGTTGTATTTATTGTCTCGATTAACAAACCACAATACCTTTGTGGTGATGGACTCTTTATTTCATCTGAAAATGCCAAGGAAAAGCGAGTGGTGTGCAATCACTAGCATGCTAACTACTAGCCACTGGCTAGCTACTGGCATCTTGATCTGGGGTCTTCTGCCATACCGACTCAACAGGTGACCAGTATGTAAACTTACTTATGTATCTGACAATATTTAATTTGTTTACATGTGTGTGAAATGACAATAGACATCTTCATGCTGATTGACATGTTTAGCCACAGTTACTGGCTACATTTAGAAGGGACTATTTTTTCTCAGCTGTGCAAAATAACTGGTTAAACAAACAAATCTGAATATTTTGTCCAGTATTGCTGTCATTTAATAAAGTGTGCTTGCTGGAACTGTTGTATAAAAGCAATATTACTCTCGAGGTCATTACAGTATCATGAATATAGTAACTACGGGTGTGATACTCTAATGCAGGGGTCGGGAACCTTTTTGGCTGAGAGAGCCATGAACACCACATATTTTTAAATGTAATTCCGTGAGAGCCATACAATATGTTTAAAACTAAAAATACAAGTAAATGTGTGCATTTTATGTAATTTCAACACTTTTAAAGTACAATAAGTCTCTGAATTCTTTTTAATAACATTGTTATGCTGTTGCTAATCAATGATGAGTATTTCTTACCATTAATGCGACTTCTGGTGCTCAATATTGGCGGAGCCTGGAGTACCCGGATGTGCAGCGGCTTCCGGGATATTCAAATTTAAATTCAAACGTTTATTTCAAACTCAGGGTTCATATTAAATGCAGAACTGAAACGAGTAGAAAATAAATAAATAAATGCTTAAATTCAGCGAAACGTCTCGTGTGATCTGAGCTCGTAATGGCCGATGATTCTAAAACTATGCAATCTGGATCAATATTGGCTGAGCCTGGAGTACCCGGATGTGCAGTGGCTTCTGGGATATTCAAATTTAAATTCAAACGTTTATTTCAAACTCAGGGTTCATATTAAACGCAGAACTGAAACGAGTAGAAAATAAATAAATAAATGCTTAAATTCAGTGGGCCGTCTCGTGTGATCTGAGCTCGTAATGGCCGATGATTCTAAAACTATGCGATCTGGATCAATATTGGAGTACCCGGATGTGCAGCGGCTTCCGGGATATTCAAATTTAAATTCAAACGTTTATTTCAAACTCAGGGTTCATATTAAATGCAGAACTGAAACGAGTAGAAAATAAATAAATAAATGCTTAAATTCAGCGAAACGTCTCGTGTGATCTGAGCTCGTAATGGCCGCAACACGGAAGATGATTCTAAAACTATATACAGAGCAGCAGACACTCGGCGCTCTTGTAAAAACAAAATCTTTAAAGTTTAAAGATTTGTCTGCGAGCCAGATGCAGCCATCAAAAGAGCCACATCTGGCTCGCGAGCCATAGGTTCCCGACCCCTGCTCTAATGCCTATACCTGTAGTTAGTATATTCATTGATACCGTACTCCCTCTTGTGTAATATTCAGTTGATCCAGGATTTTGCGATGTTGCAATCGTGTCAATTCACGCGAAATCAGCCAGTCAGCGCAACTATTGTGCGACTTTGCAACTTTGTCCAAACTTTGTCCAATCACCACAGCTTTCCCACAATTTTGGCCAATCCTCGTCAACTTCCACCAGTTTCACCAATCAAATTTGTCTCTAACTGGAGCACAAACGCTCAGTCTAACCAACCAAATGCATCGCTGCACCGCGTTCACTTCCATGTTTACACGGAACACATCAGCAAACGAAGTGTGTGACTTAAAAAAACACTCACCCACGAGGTTTCCAACACCATCCCTTCCTCCGTCTCCCCCAGCCTGCCGGTGGACATCTCACCACGTCTCCGTCCTGACCGTGCATGCGAAGCACTGGGTTTGTGTGGAAAAATGTCCGCCTGCCCCAAAAGCGCCCCGTCATGCGAGTGCACGTGAGGAGAGACTCCATAAAACCACAAACAAATGAGCAAATCTAACACTATAGCCAGTATTTGAACATTTCTACATCTTTAGAGGTAAAATCATTACTACATCTGGTCAATGAGCTTTAAAGCTGTGGATCTCCGGTCTGGACGGACAAACAGACAGGTAGGACTTTGGCATGGAAAGAGAGAGAATATTGTCCGTAATTTTTTTTCAGAAAAAACACAGACTCCAATAGACAATACAGAGTAACATAGTAAATTATTTATTTTTTCCTCTCCGCTCGGTACCGAGTGATTGGGGACTGCTGTGGTTAGGGAGTTTTCAAGTGAAGGTGCTGCCAATAATTTCCACATCTATACTCTTTAACATGCATTCAATGCAATTTAGCTGTTGTAATGGGTATTGTGTTAAAGTCGGTATTTGCTGTTGTATGAAAGAGTTTTTCTGTATAGCAGAAGTTTCTGCTTAATTTACAAATCACTGTAATAGGAAATCTTTGACAATCCTGTGCTTTTCATGCACATTCCATGCTTTAGTCACGTCTCGACTTGATTACTGCAATGCACTTTATGTTGGCATCTCTCAGTCTTCTCTTGGCCGCCTTCAACTTGTGCAAAATGTAGCGGCCCGTCTTTTGACCAACACACCTAGGCGAGAGCACATTACTCCGATCCTTTTTTCACTTCATTGGCTTCCAGTCCATTTTAGAATTAATTTTAAACTTTTGCTTTTTGTTTTTAAAGCTCTTAATGGCCTTGCTCCGGTTTATATGTCTGAGGTTTTGACTGTCCGTGACCAAGGCAGAGCTTTGAGGTCATCCAATCAGCTTTTGCTGGATGTGCCTAGGTCAAGGTATAAACATTGGGGTGACCGGGCCTTTTCTGTTGCTGCCCCCAGGCTCTGGAATAATCTCCCCCCTGACCTACGTGCTATCTCTGACCTGACCCTTTTTAAATCTGAACTTAAGACATATTTGTTTAGGATGGCTTTTAATACCCAGTAGTGGTGATATTTGTCTTGGCATTTGTTTTTATTTTATTTTTAGGTTGTTTTTGTTTATTTGTTTTTAATGCTCTGTGTGTTTTTAATGCTGTTTATTTTTTGTAAAGCACTTTGGTCACCTATGGGTTGTTTTAAAGGGCTATATAAATAAAGTACATTACATTACATTACATTTTCTTGTATTGTTTTATAGAATATCACTGCAGTAAACTGGAAAAAAAAACATCTGCTTTAAAATTTGTAATTCTTCCCACAACTTTTAGTGCAAAAAACACTCTAAAAACATTGCAACTTTTATCGCAACTTTTTAAAAAGCTCCCACGAATTCAGGCTTTTTGGGCCACAACAATCATTAAAACATCTCGCGAAATCCTGGAGGGACTGATTATTGCTTAAATATTGTGAAAAATAATGGGATATTCAACCTGAAAATACACAGACACAGGCAAACTGTACCAAAACATTTAATCACGTTTTAATCTGTGTGAACAGTCTTGGCAGGTGTATGCACATTCTGTTTTTGTTTAGTGTTTTTTCTTCAAGATATACCCTGGTATAACCACATTATGGTGCTTCTCATTTATCTAACAATCTGGCATCTTTTTTATCCAAATTTCCAAAACCATGACTACTCAGAGTTGGGACCAGGAAGCAGAGTCGCAGTCTTACACGCCTCTCTGCAGCTCCTCTTCATCCGCCACCCCTCAGCTTAGCCCCTGTCTTCCCCATCAGAGAATCGTTGTCTGCTCCCTCCAAAGTAAATAAAAATATAATGTATAAGCATCCCAAAGTGATAAAGCAAAATATTGGTAAAGCTCAAATTAAACATAAAGCCTCTAAATTGAATGATTTGGCCTCTGTTCCTCCTCATAATTTAAAAATTAAATGTGGTTTATTAAATATTAGGTCTCTAACTCCCAAGTCTCTGTTAGTCCATGATCTGGACTAACAGAGACCCCTGATTGCTGGGGTCTTTCTGCAACTGTGGGGGTCCTCCCTACAGTTGATAGTGCTATGAGATGACTGTTGTTGTGAAATGGCGCTATATAAATAAAGTTGAATTGAATTGAATTGAATTGAATCTGTTAATTGATCATCAGATTGATTTAATTTCCCTTACAGAGACTTGGTTAGGGCAAGAGGATTATGTTGGTTTAAATGAATCAACTTATTTAAACTGTCAAAATCCCAGAAGTTCTGGTCGTGGAGGAGGAGTAGCAACAATTTACCATTCCAAATTACTAGTTAATGTAAAGCAAAAAACATGTTATAATTCCTTTGAGGGCCTGGTCCTTAGTATTGGGCACTTTAGCAATTTTAGGCTAAACCCAATTTTATTTGCCATAGTTTATCGTCCCCCATCAACCTACTCAGAATTTTGATCCGAATTTGCTGATTTCTTAGCTGATTTAGTGCTGAAATCTGATAGAATAATTATAGTAGGGGACTTTAATATACATGTGGATGTAGATAGTGACTGCCTTAATGTGGCATTCAATTCAATATTAGACTCGATTGGGTTTTCTCAGAAAGTAGGAAATTCTACTCATTACCTCCACCATACATTGGACCTTGTTTTGACATATGGCATAGAAATAGAAAATCTTGTAGTGTCTCCTCATAACCCTGTACTGTCAGACCATTGTCTGTTAACCTTTGATTTTACTATTTCTGACTATTTGGCTCCTAAAGAAAAATATTATTACAGTAGATGCCTCTCAGATGATGCTGTTTCCAAATTTATGCAGATTGTTTCCTCTATGCCATGTGTCAACACAACGGAAATAAGCTATAGACAGCTTGCTCCTTCTGTAATTGATAACATGGTGGATAGTGTTTCAGCTTCTCTGCATCAGACTCTAGACTTGGTGGCCCCCTTAAAAAAGAAAAAGTCTAATCAGAGATTTCTAACTCCTTGGTTCAACACAGAAACTCGTAGCTTAAAACAGAAGACTTGTCAATTAGAAAGAAAATGGCGCTCTACTAATTTAGATGAAATCTATTTAGCTTGGAGAAATCATCTTTTAATTTATAAAAAATCTCTTAGAAAAGCTAGAACGAGTTATTACTCTGCATTAATAGAAGAGAACAAGAATAATCCCAGGTTTCTTTTCAGTACTGTAGCCAGGTTGACAAAGAGTCAGGACTCTGTCAATCCTAGCATTCCCTTAGAGCTTACTAGTCAGGACTTTATGAACTTTTTCAATAATAAAATTTCATCCATCAGAGATAAAATCAATCAGATTCGTCCCACAGTTAACTTAAATGCTGTAACTGCTACAACTCCTTCTATTGATGTCTGTCTTGATGAGTTTACTCCAATCGACCTTTGTGAGTTAGACAAAATAGTTTCCTCATCCAAACCTTCAACTTGTCTTTTAGACCCTATTCCTACCAGGTTATTTAAAGAAGTCTTCCCACTTATTGGTAGCTTTATTCTTCATATAATCAATTCTTCATTAACTTTAGGCCATGTACTGCAGGCTTTAAAAACGGCTGGAATTAAACCCTTACTCAAAAGCCAACGCTAGATCCAGGAGCTTTAGCTAACTATAGACCAATCTCTAATCTCCCTTTCATTTCAAAAATCTTAGAAAGAGTTGTTGCTACGCAATTATTTGACCACCTGCAGGGAAATGGTTTACTTGAAGAGTTTCAATCTGGGTTTAGAATCCATCATAGTACTGAAACAGCCTTAGCGAAGGTCACTAACGACCTCCTCATTGCATCTGATAATGGACTAGTTTCTGTACTTGTCCTTTTAGACCTTAGTGCAGCTTTTGATACTATCGATCATAATATTCTACTTGATAGATTAGAACACTATGTTGGACTTAATGGAACTTTGTTGCAATGGTTTAGATCTTATTTATCTGATAGGTTCCAGTTTGTTCATGTAAATAATGAGTTTTCTTTCAACTCAAAGCTTAGTCATGGAGTTCCACAGGAATCTGTGCTAGGCCCTACTCTTTTTAGTTTATATATGCTTCCGTTAGGCAACATTATTAGAAAGCACTGTATACATTTTCATTGTTATGCAGATGACACACAATTATACCTGTCAATGAAGCCAGATGATAGTAATCAATTAGCCAAGTTAGAAGCCTGTCTTAAGGAAATCAAAGCTTGGATGACTTGTAATTTCCTGCTATTAAATTCAGATAAGACTGAAGTCATTCTTGTTGGTCCAAAAAATCTTAGAAATTCCTTTCCAAATCAAACTTTCAGTTTGGATGCAGTTACTCTTTCTCTTAATAGCTCTGTGAGAAACCTTGGAGTTATTTTTGATCAGGATTTGTCCTTCAATTCACATATTAAATTTGTTTCTAAGACTGCCTTCTATCATTTTCGTAATATTGCCAAGATTAGGAGCATCTTGTCTCAGAGTGATGCTGAGAAGCTGATCCACGCTTTTGTTAGCTCGAGATTAGATTATTGTAATTCTTTATTATCAGGCTGTCCTAAAACATCTTTAAAAAGTCTTCAGCTGATCCAAAATGCTGCAGCAAGAGTTTTAACAGGTACTAGAAAGAGAGATCATATCTCTCCGGTTCTGGCCTCCCTTCATTGGCTTCCCATAGAGTTTAGAATTAAGTTTAAAATCCTTCTTCTTACTTACAAAGCTCTAAACAATCAGGCTCCTTTTTATTTAAAAGATCTGATACTACCGTATTATCCTAACAGAGCACTACGCTCCCAAAATGCAGGATTACTTGTAATACCTAGAATCTCCAAAAGTACAATGGGAGGCAGAGCCTTCAGTTATCAAGCTCCTCTCCTATGGAATCAGCTGCCAATCTGGATTCGGGAGTCAGACTCAATCTCTGTTTTTAAGAATAGGGCTAAAACCTACCTTTTTGATATAGCCTACAATTAGGGAGGGATCATGTGTTTCTGAACCCTCCCTTAGTTATGCTGCTAATAGGTTTAGTCAGCCGGGGGACCTCCAGTAATGCACTGGGCCTCACTCCTTTCCTCACTCTCTATGAAATATTTTTTTTTGCTGGTCATTAACATCTGTTTGTTCTCTCCCATAGATTGAGTCCCCATCGTGCTGTTTGCTCTCTACATGTCTGTTCTTTTCTTCTTCTCTATCCCCTCACCCCCCAGCCAGTCGCAGCAGATGACTGCCCCTCCCTGAGCCTGGTTCTGCTGGAGGTTTCTTCCTGTTAAAAGGGAGTTTTTCCTCTCCACCGTCGCCAAGTGCTTGCTCACAGGGGATCGCCTGATTGCTGGGGTCTTTCTGCAACTGTGGGGGTTCCCCCTACAGTTGATAGTGCTATGAGATGACTGTTGTTGTGAAATGGCGCGATATAAATAAAGTTGAATTGAATTGAATTATAAGGGGAGCTGTGATCCCTTGGTGGAGGTCTGCACTCTTGGTGCTTTCTGCTCTGCACAGTTTCTGCTTCTACACATTAACTCCCAGCTGCACCTTGCTCAACTGTGTTCCAGTCGTAAGCCACAAACGACGGTGGAGAGGAGCCAAGATGGAGTGGGAATTGCAGCACTTTTTAAGAACACGTTTTCATCGTATTTTGTTCTGGAGGACGGCTTCAGTCCTTCCACTGCTGTCAGGAGGAGGAGGAGGAGAGCCGTCATCAAGTCCCAAAACATTCTTATTCCTCTCCTGTCTCCCTCCTGTTCCTGCTCCTCCGTCACCCTGCCATGAAAGCTGCAGCAAACACACACCCACGCCCACGCAGACTAGTGGCTATGCATATTACATGAGTCCTCCACCTCTGAAGGCCTCTCCTTTTATTCCCCATTTTGGAACTTGCAGCAGAGATGATGAGTTGGAAGTGGGATCCTGCACTTAAGGGCTGTTTGCTTTACTGTACAGTTTCTGTTTATGGCTTCAGAGAGCTGCAGTTTAAAACATCAATATGCAATTTAGTAATATCTTTTTTTTAGGGCTGTAAAAACAGCTGAGGCCAGGGAGTTAAAGCAATAATTTGCTTGTTGAGGTGCTAATGTTTCTCTGTAATTAGATCACACTTTCCTTAAACTTTATTGCTTTTTATTTAATCTCCACTTTTTGATAAGCACAACACATCTCCTCTTGAGCTTTTATGAGGATGTTGCATCAAAATTATCACTTTTATATTATGATTTTTTTCCCCCCCAAATCAAATCACATGCTGTATAATACAACCAATTTAATTCTAGGAATAACATTGAATGTTAAATACATTTAAGGTTATAATTCTAATCATTGTTAGCTCAGGTGGTTTTTGTTACAGTCCTGGGTTTGCTGAAGATTTGCTCACTGGCTGCTGTCACACCCGCAGCTCGCCTCAGTTGTGGTCACAGCCATTGCGCTCATGTCTGTATGGCGTATATGTGTGCGAGTGTGCAGGTATGTCTCTCAGGATTTCCCACCAGTGCCTGTTTGACGAGAACAACAGGCAGGATGACTCATTGTTGTGTCTGTGGCTGTTGGATTGCAGCTGTTCTTAGTCCTCCCCACCAGGCCCAGTGTGTGTGTGTGTGTGTGTGTGTGTGTGTGTTTGCATGTTTATGCGTGCTTCTCTTTCTGTCTCATTTCTCTCACGCCGTTTTATCCCCTTCCCTCTCACGCGGTGATTGATCCTCCGCTCAGAGGCTTCTCGTGAGTGCGCTGTGATGAGTGAGAGCTTGTTTCACTTCGCCGCGTTTTTGCTTGTGCCATCTGTGTTATTGGGAATTAGTTTTCTTAGGCAATATGAAGGGTGGGGACCGCCGTTACCTGTCACATGCACACCCATGATTGATTGGGTAATGCCGCTCAATTGCTATTGCTTTGCTGCTGTTTACGACTTTCTTATTTGCATGAGGTAAATGAGCGTGTTTTCTGTGCTAAGTGAATTAAAAATGGTGTGTGTGTGTGTGTGTGCTGACCAACTTATTGTAAATTTCTGCACATATATTATAACATGAAAATCAAATCATAAGAGTGTAGGCTGCGTTGGAGGTGCAGGTGGGGGGAAGTTTAATTAACAGGAGTGGCGCTGCTGGGGGAGCACTTTTGTTGTCCACATGCAAATCATTATCCTGTCATGTTACGTAGACCAGAGCAAGCTAATTTATTCTGTTGCATTCATGGCCACTCTGTTCTTGTGTTATAAGATTGTTTTTTGTGCAGGGGGGTTCTTTTTTTTTTAAAATTCAGAGGTGTGTTAGTTCAGTTGAGGTTTGGGGTGTGTGACGCCCTGGACACACTGGATAGCTTATGTCCCTTAAGAGCTTCTCACTACTGTTGCAGAATTATTAACCCTGATTTATACTTCCACATCAAAATGATAGCTTAACTCTGGCGTGCCCTGCACAGTACCTATGCTGTAACCTTACGTGCACCTCTCCTAAATATACCTATCACAGTGACACAGACGGCACCGGCTGTGGTTGGTCAGCTTCATTTCCTCCTACATGCAATTCCCGCTTCTTCTCCACTCGTTCTCTGCAGTGCCACTTCCAAAGCATGTCCGATAAACAATGGAGCAAATCAAAGAGAGCTTAACTGGACGTTTGGAAAAATGAACATTTGTATGACTTTCTCACCCCATCACAAAGATTGTCAAATGGTGGTGGTCGTAGTTGTTTGCTTATTACGCTTTATTAATCTTAGAAGGAAATTTAAGGTCATCAACCTGGATGAGGCAGCCATGATGTGGTCTTCAATTAACCAACCTTGGATGTTTTTGGAATGTGGGAGGAAACCTGAGCACTCGGGCTAAACCCACGCTAGCATGAGGAGAACATACAGTACAAACTCCACGTAGTTAGGCCCTGCTGGCTAGTGGATTTTAACTCATGACCTTCTTACTGTGAGCCGATAGCCTGACCCACCAAGATAATAGTTCAGTGCTTGGATATACCATCTCCTAGCTCCAGCTCCATCACATTCTGCTTGTTGTCAGTTTAGATTAGTTTAGTTTAGTTTATTGGTTTATTTGTCAGGGACCATGTACAGAAAAAAAAACATTAAACACGGGGTAAAGATGCTTTTTTTTTTTTTCCAAGATGGCGCCCACAGTGGTCGCCATGGTGTTTCGCTGCCCTTTAATTTGTTTGTTTCTGTTCATTGATTGTGCGTCTGCCAGTTCATACACCCGTGAAGAGTTATTAAATATCAGGACTCTTTTTTTTCCACAATATCTTTATTGAACCTTTTTTTTTTTTTTTTAAACAAACATGACACAAACAATCAAACCCTAACACTAAAGTACTACAAAAAAAAAAAATGCACTAAAAAACACCAACAACCACCAACAAAATCAAATCTTCAACAATGCTCCTCTGTTTAGTCTAGACAATCCAACACATAAGTATACATATTATATTCACCAGTTTGGAATTTACAAGGTCCGCACATATCATTCACCTTCTTCTTCAAGAGTTATGTTTAAATTTTTTACATAATCAATAAAAGGTCTCCATATATTCTCAAACACAATTTCCTTTGATTTCAGTATATATGTTATTCTTTCTAATGGAAGGTTTGTTAACATCTGTCTTAACCACTGAGTCACATCTGGTCTATAAGTCTTTTTCCATAATAGTGCAATACATTTTTTGGCATTAAGCAAACTGAGGTCTATGAATGTTCTTTCACTTTTATTAAAATTATGCTTTTCTGGGTACAGACCCAACAAAAACAGTTTAGGATTCAATATGATTTGTTTTGAGATTATTTTTTCAATTGTTACCCTCACCTCTTCCCAAAACATTCTTATTAATCTACATTCCCATACACAATGAAATACAGTTCCTTTACTTTCCATACATTTTGTGCATGTATCTGGTATATTTTTGTTATATCTATTTAACTCCTCCGGTGTAACATACATCCGCATTAACCATTTGAAGTGTATCAATTTAAGGCGTACATTTATTGATTTGGTTTGAGCTTCTGTACAAGCCAATTCCCATTGTTCCTCTGGAATTTCAGTTTGCAGATCTTCTTTCCAGTAGTTTAATCTTTTCAGTGAGTTTTCACTTGAAAATAGTGTCAATGAGTTATAAAACTCTGAAATAATACCCTTTCTTTTACTATCTTTCATCAACATTTTTTCCAAGGATGAATAGATAGGTCGAGTGAGAGCTTTATTTTGATTTGATCGAATAAAGTTTCTAAGTTGAAGATATTTAAAAAAATGTGTTCTATTGAGATTAAATTTGATCCTCAACTCTTCAAAAGACATTATGTTTTCTGCACATGGCAAATATAAATCCTGAATCTTTTGTATCCCTTTTAAATTCCATACTTTAAATACAGCGTCCGCTCTAAATATCAGGACTCTTACTCCCACGGACCTTCTCCCAGTATTTTTAGCTCCTGCCGCCGATCTGATTCATTGTTTGGCTCAAAAAGTAAGACGGCGTAAAAGAGGAAAGCGAGGGGGGATTCTCGCACGGCTGCGAAGGAGAGTCACGCGGACAGCCTTGCCTGGCATATTTCTATCCAATGCCAATTCTCTCTTGAACAAGGTAGAAGAATTAAGACTGCTGATGCAATTTAAGGACCTCGCTTCCTCGTCTGTCATCTGTTTCTCTGAGACCTGGCTTAAAGGGAACATACCGGACAGCGCGATCAGCCTCGAGGGATTTCAGCTGTTTCGTGCTGATCGCGTCACAGAGCTCTCCGGTAAGTCTATTGGAGGAGGAGTCTGCTTCTACATTAACAGCAGCTGGTGCTCTGATGTAACGGTGATTTCACAACACTGTTCTCCCGCCCTGGAATTTCTTTTTATTAACTGCAAGCCATTTTATTCCCCGCGGGAGTTCGCCTCATTCATCCTCGTCGCTGTGTACGTCCCTCCCGACGCGGACACGCGCGAAGCTCAGCGCGTGCTCGCGGATCACATCCAACACACGGAGCGGAATTTTCCAGACTCCCTGGTTATTGTAGTAGGCGACTTTAACCAGAGCAATCTGAGTCACGAGCTCCCCCGCTACAAACAGTTTATTAAATGTCCAACCAGAGGAAATAACACGCTGGAACACTGTTACACTACAGTGAAGGACGCATATCGCGCTGTTCCCCGCGCTGCGCTCGGATTATCTGATCACGTGATGGTCCACCTCATTCCCACATACAGACAGAGACTGAAGCTCACTAAATCTGTTGTGACCACCACGAAGAAATTGACCAGTGAAGCTGGAGAGAATCTGAACACATGCATGGAAATAACTGACTGGGACATGTTTAAAGGTGCCACACATGATCTTAATGAGTACACAGACACTGTGAACTCATATATCAACTTCTGTGAGGAGAGCATTCTTCCATCGCGCACCGGGGTGAGGTACTCTAATGATAAACCCTGGTTCACTGCCAAGCTCAGACAGATCAGGAAGGAGAAGGAAGCAGCGTTGAAAAGTGGAGACAGGGACTGCTACAGAGAGGTCAAATACCGGTTTAACAGAGAGCTGAGGAGAGCTAAATCTGTGTATTCTGAGAGACTCCAGCAGCAGTTCACTGCTAATGACTCGGCTTCTGTGTGGAGAGGACTGAGGCAAATCACCAACAATCGGCCTCAGGCTTCTAAAGGTCAGGATGACAAAGCCCTTTGTCAAAAACTGTCCCAACATTACGCCCGTTTTGACACCTCGTCAGCTGTGTCCAACTCACCCACTCCACCCAGCTCCACTGCCTCCTCGGCCCCTAATTCATCAAAAGCGGTCCCCCCCTCCTCCTCCTCCTCCTCCCCCCCCCCCCCTCCCCTTGTCATCAGTGAGCAGGACGTGCACAGACAGTTCTCCAGACTGAACCCGCGCAAGGCCCCCGGGCCGGACGGTGTGTCTCCCTCCACCCTGAGACACTGTGCGAAAGAGCTGGCTCCTGTTTTCACAGACATTTTTAACACCTCCCTTAAGCTGTGCCACGTGCCGACCTGCCTCAAATCCTCCACCATCATCCCTGTCCCCAAGAAGCCACGGATTACTGGACTTAACGACTACAGACCTGTAGCGCTCTCCTCTGTAGTCATGAAGTCCTTTGAGCGCCAGGTCCTGTCTCACCTCAAGTCCATCACCACTCCCCTCCTGGACCCGCTGCAGTTTGCCTACCGTGCTAACAGGTCTGTGGACGACGCAGTCAACCTGGCCCTCCACTCCATCCTGCAGCACCTGAACTCCCCGGGAACCTACGCCAGGATTCTGTTTGTGGACTTCAGCTCCGCATTCAACACCATCCGCCCCGATCTGCTCCAGGACAAGCTGTCCCTGCTTGATGTGCCTGACTCCCTCTGCAGGTGGATCACCGACTTCCTGACGGACCGGAGGCAGCATGTGCGGCTGGGGAAATCTGTCTCGGACTCTGTTAGCATCAGCATTGGATCACCCCAGGGCTGTGTACTTTCCCCCCTACTCTTCTCCCTTTATACCAACTCCTGCACCTCCTCCCACCAGTCTGTTAAGCTGATTAAGTTTGTGGATGACACCACCCTCATCGGGCTCATCTCCAACGGCGACGAGTCCGTCTACAGGAAAGAGGTGGCCCAGCTGGTGTCCTGGTGCAGCCACAATACCCTGCAGCTGAACGCTCTGAAGACAGCGGAGATGATTGTGGACTTCAGGAAAGTCACAACCCCCCTGCCCCCCCTCACCATCACAGGCTCTCCCATCACCATTGCAGATTCCTTCCGCTTCTTGGGCACCACCATCACCCGGGACCTCAAATGGGAGCCAACCATCAGCTCCCTCATCAAAAAGGCCCAGCAGAGGATGTTCTTTCTGTGGCAGCTGAGGAAGCTCAAGCTACCCACCAAGATGTTAGTGCAGTTCTACACGGCCATCATCGAGTCCATCCTCACCTCCTCCATAACTGTGTGGTATGCAGGAGCCACTGCCAGGGACAGACTAAGGCTGCAGCGCATTGTGCGCACTGCTGAGAAGGTGATCAGCTGCAAGCTCCCATCTCTCCAGGACCTGTACATCTCCAGGACCCGGAGGCGTGCTGGCCGGATCATAGCCGATCCTTCACACCCTGGTCATGTTCTGTTTGCCCCCCTCCCCTCAGGTAGAAGACTTCGGTCCATTCGGACTAAAACCTCCCGGCACATGAACAGCTTTTTCCCCTCTGCCATCAGACTGCTGAACATTAAGTGACTTATTGTCTCTCTTGCACTATGTACAGCAGCTCAACCAGATTCATGACATTCATCACTGTTTTTCTGTTGCATTATCAACTGCACTGTGGTACCCCATATTATCTGCTACTTGCTAATTTATTTAAAACTGCCTTGACTAGTATTACTCATTATTACTATTATTATTATTATTATTATTATTATTATTACTTATTTTTCTACACTTATTGCACGTTTTTAGTCCTTTAGTTTTTTAGTTTATCTCTTTATCTCATCATGTTTTTAATGTTGCAGCATGGCACCGAGACAAATTCCTAGTTTGTGTACTACATGAACAATGGCAATAAATCTGATTCTGATTCTGATTCTGATTCTTCTCTGTACCAGATTATAGTGTTCTCACTAACTACTCATCTGTAGTTCCTGAGACAGGCAGAAGATATTAAAAGAAAACAGCACATATAGAAAGTAATTCAGGTCATATTTCAGAGTCTGTTGTCCCTGAAACAAGCAGGGAGTAAGTTTAAAAGGAAAAAAGATAAGGGAGACGGCACACATAAAAACAATTTAAGAGTACAATTTCAAATCTCATTTAAGAGAGAGAGTCAATGCTGGCAGACTTGATTAGTTAAAATCCATTTTTTAGTCTCTGTAGTAAAGTCTCTGTAATTTGCTCTGGTCTTCAAAGCAGTGGGGAGCTTGTTCCATTCCGTTATAGCTTTATATGAGAAGTCTGATTGTCCAAAAGCAGTTTTCTAGAGGAAGTCCTTGTTACTCTGGTATTTTGTTCAGAAGTCAGGTACACAAAAGTCTTAAGGGGCAGGGGTGCAGAACCATGGACCATTTTAAATGGCATTGACATTGTTTAACTAAACAACAACACACAAAGTAAATGACACTACACATCGACAGACCCGTTTTGGAAGTGCAACTTAGACAAACTAGCACACCACCATAAATACACCCTAGTCTCTATGTAGAGTTAATTCTGAAGTATACAGCTCTGGAAAAAAAGACCAGTACAAAATCTTTCCTAAGCTACCATCTCTACTTGTACGGCAGCCATTCAGTTTGAGCGTTCAATTCCAATACAAGAGCTGCGCTCTGATCGCCCAATAGTGTACTCCAAAGTGGACTGCGCAGGGTGTCCGCCATATTAACTGGGATTCCAAATCGAAAAGAGCGAACGGTCTTTAGTTCAAAGGGAACTCAGAACTGTGCAGAGAAGAAGTGAACAACGGTACATCACTTTTTTTGAATGAATCTTTATTTCGGATAGATTAGATTAAAAAAAGGAAAGGAGCAGAACAATATACCGGGGGGCTGGGGGGACTCCAACAAGGTCGAATTAAACAATAACTCCTTGGATTATACAGTTCAACATAAATTATCCGAAAAGGGTGGTGGCTGAAGCCGCAGCTTATATTGCCCACCCATGTTCCATCTAAGAAGTCAAAAAAATAAAAGTAATTGCAAAACAAAACAAAACTAAGCAACAGCACAACACAGACTGGATATGATAATCCTTATGTGATTTTACATGTCATTTTGTATATATGTTTAGAGTATTTCTTCCTTTAGTTTTTTTTTTAGTTGTCCAAGGATTGTACATGATTTTAATTCAGGTCCAAAAGCGTTTCACAGTCAGACTCCTTGCACTGAGACACAGTGTTGCTTGGTGGTAGTTCTCACTGAAGGTTTTTGAAATATACATGTTCTTCTGAAATGATATTGTTTCTCCCTTATTCGGAACAACTTTTGGATATTTGCAGGCAGTGCAAATCTTCACTTTAAATGTTATTACTGCAATTTTAAAATCAACCAGATCTTTCAACTTGGGAGCTTTTAATTTAAGAAAAAGTGGGTTTGTTGGTTCCCTGTAAGCAGCTTTGTTTATTATTCTAATAGCTCTCTTCTGAAGCATAAAAACTGGATATACACTACCGTTCAAAAGTTTGGGGTCACTTAGAAATTTCCTTATTTTTGAAAGAAAAGCACTGTTTTTTTCAATGAAGATAACTTTAAACTAATCAGAAATACACTCTAATATCTAATATACATTGCTAATGTGGTAAATGACTATTCTAGCTGCAAATGTCTGGTTTTTGGTGCAATATCTACATAGGTGTATAGAGGCCCATTTCCAGCAACTGTCACTCCAGTGTTCTAATGGTACAATGTGTTTGCTCATTGCATCAGAAGGCTAGTGGATGATTAGAAAACCCTTGTGCAATGATGTTAGCACAGCTGAAAACAGTTTAGCTGGTTAGAGAAGCTATAAAACTGACCTTCCTTTGAGCAGGTTGAGTATCTGGAAAAAATTATTTCAACTACAAATCATTATTTCTAACCTTGTCAATGTCTTGACTATATTTTCTATTCATTTTACAACTCATGGTGGTAAATAAGTGTGACTTTTCATGGAAAACACAAAATAATTGTCTGGGTGACCCCAAACTTTTGAACGGTAGTGTATATTTGTTTTATATGTATTTCCCCATACTTCAATACAATATGTCATGTATGGGAGTATTAATGAATGATACAAGGTATATAGTGTGGGTTGATTCAGCAAATATTTCACTCTATGTAGTATTGTGATTGATTTGGATATTTTACCTTTAATATATTAAAGGTAAAATATTATTCTCATGCCAATCATGAGAAGCTCTCAGCTTCTCATGATTGGCATGGCGGTGTCCCACTGTGGGAGACGGGCCGGAGCGACGCGAAGCACATTGTGGACCGAGGACCGGTGACCCAGGTGGAAACAGGGTTGGTTATTAGGGTGACTACGATACATATGTCATATACAGTCATGTGAAAAAATTAGGACACCCCATTAAATATTCAGTTCCTTATTAAGAAATGTTCACATATCTATGTCTAACCTTGTTTTTGTTTTTATTTGCATTTTTTAACATTTATTTTAGCCATTTTGAGTGAGAATGAATGTGGGGGCATCCGAAAAAAGATGGGGGTGTCCTAATTTATTCCTCACTATTTGTTTAGAATTACAGAAAATTTGAGAAAAGTCTTTAATTCATTTTTAATTGTTTAGTTGTATTACATTAATCTCCCAGTAATGTTAACACTGATATTAAATATCCATATGTCCAAATATGTTAAAAAAATAAACACAGACTGATACAGGGTGTCCTTATTTTTTCACACGACTGTATGCATATATGTGTATGTTTCAGAAAAAAACAGGACAACAAGTTACATGAGACTAAACAAAACCAAGGAAATGCTTTCAAAATAACCTAAGATCAAGGGAAACTCAACTAGACAAGGATAAAGCAAGAACCAGGGAGACTAACCTAGAACAGGACAACACAAGAAATACTCTAAATATAAACCAGAAACAAGACAGGAATAATCGTAATAATAATAAGTCCAAAATTATATAATCACTCGAAGGATGGGGCATGATCACAGTTTGTGTTTTCCATGACACTGACTTGAATAATTATAGCAGACATTTGGACTTTTTTTTTTTTCAAAACAAACAGAGACAAACCAAACTATACTCCAGTTTTGTTAAAATGAAACGGTGCATCCAGAAAGTATTCACAGCGCTTCACTTAGTTTTTCTATTTTTAATAAATTTGCAAAAATCTCAAAAAACTTTTTTCATGTTGTCATTATGGGGTATTGTGTGTAGAATTTTGAGGAAAAAATCTTTCCAGATGCACTGTAATATAGTAAAATTGTGTGGTTTTACCGAGCAGAGAGAACTTCTCCTTGGACAGCTGCTGATCCAGCAGTTCTGCTCAGATAAAAAGTGGGAAAAACCCAGCAGTGAACCGAGACGTTTCTGAGCTTTCAAGTGTCCACAGTAACGGCAGAAAGAGCAGCTGAGGGAATATTTTCTCACAAGCACATCAGAAGCCGCAGAGCGACTGAGGGACTGACTGTCCATTTAGTTTGCTGGATAAGAACAGGTATCAGACAGATTCAGAGAGGATGTCAGAGTGGTCACATCTGCAGCAAAAGAAGGTCAGCGCTGGCTGATGTTTTTGAGGAAGTGATACCAAACCAGAGAAAAAGTGAGAAAATTCCACTTCTCCTTCTTTAATTTGGGCCGGTTGAGCTCTCTTAAAAACTACAACCACATAAATCTAGCCAAAATATTATTTTTGCCACTCAACGTGGTCCCTTCTTTATCAAAATAATTTTCTCATATTTTGCCACTTTTGAAAAAAGTGGCAAAATATGTCATTTTTTGACATATTTTGCCACTTGTGAAAATAACTTTGATGGTTGCCTTAAGAAGGCCGTACAAAATCATCCAAAAATCATTCGTATGGTGTTGGCAGCCATCCATAAGGGTATTTGTGACTGTAGCTTTACTAAAAAGGGCATATAAAACAGAACTGTTAATAAATCATACATTCTGCAGTACTGCTGATATGTGGTGCAAGGGTGCAGGCATCGTGTCTTGTTATTTCAGTCATGTAAAGACTCACCTGACTTCAGAACCTGAATAACCAAGTGCTTGAGGGGCATGCCCCTCAAACCAATTTGCAGGCATAGAAGGAACATGCCATAATCCCAAACGCTCCCTGACACTTTCCTACAGACAGCGGATTTTACAGATCAAGAAACCCATCTGACAAAGACTGCCCTCTGTGTCGTGAACCAAGCCAAGTTGTTCTTTGGGGCTCGGTTCTGACCTCCTGTGGCTCGGGTGCATCTGTGTGTTTGTGTTCTGTGTTATCTTTTGAGGCTTATTGTAGTCTTTTGTTCATTTGGTTATTTTTCCGTACCCATAGCCGCAGTGCTCCAGCCGGCAGCTGTGATGCGGCCCTTGCGGTCCGCAGTCGTGTGGATGCTGTTTGACACTTGCCGGTCCGACCACGCCCCCTCTCATGACAGCCAGCTGGGTCTCTGATTGCTCTTCCTGCGCTTCGCCAAGGTGTCCCTAATTTGTGTCCCCAGCAATGCTTGTGCTTAAGCAGCTTCGCCAGTCAAGCACTGCTGGATTATTGTTTGCGTCTTGTGAAGGTGTTTCGTGCCACACCGTTGCCACTCCCTTTGATGTGTGTGATGGTCTTTGGACTTACTTGGACTTCTAGGACCGCTCCAGTTCTGTGAGTACAAACTGTTGGCGTTTCCCCCGTATCATTTTCCTGCCACGCTTTGGAACTTTGCCCAGTTTCTTTACCATGACTGTAGAGCGTCCTGGAGGACTCCATTGTAACCCTGAGCACTAATGTTATTTTGAACTGTGTGTGAGTGATCCACCTCTTCAATAACTGTGTTGTGGTGCAACCTGCACGTAAATCCTCCTTCCTTCTACTCCTCCATGCGCTTCGTAATAGTGCATGAGGAGGTTTATGACACTCTGATGGAGTTTTGTTCAGAATGAAGCATCTTTTGATCTCCATAAACATTTCTGTTTCAGTTTAAGAGAAAGAAGAGCTTTTGCAAATCACACACTGAATACCTGAGAAAGTAGCAGGCTTACACACGGGCTTACTGCATAGAAAATGAGAATGAATTATTTAAAGAGATAAACATGCCATGTTGTTTTTTGTTTCATACAGTGAGTCTCCCCTTTAGGAGAGCAACAAATCTCCTCACGCTCATTTGCATCTTTTTATCCTTCACCTATCATTGTGCTTGATTTGATGTTTTTGTTGATTTGTAAAGAAGTTACAGTCGGGCTTCCCGAGGTTCAGTCGGGATCCGTGTGATCCATGTGTCATATTTAGGAATGTTTATTTACCAGCGTGGCGGTGTGCAGAGCGTACAGTGATTCCTCAGTAAGACAAATCCACATCTTCCCTGCTCAGTCAGACAAGAACTTGTGATGTATCACAGCTGCTCTCGCCGCTTTCACCTGGTCGATTTGTGAAAGTAAGTCACGTCTGGCCGTCTCCTCCAGACGGAGGAGCCCGGAGTCCACAGTATATTACAGCAGTGAAAGATGCCTGGCACTTATTGAGATTAGAAGCTGAGTGACTCGAGTGTGTACGTGCGCCTGTTCCGTGCGCGCGTTTTGATGAGGCGCTGCAGTCAGATTGGAGCGTGTCACTTCGTCTCTGTCAGCGAGCTGGCACGCGCAGGTGCATCACAAGCGCACACCCACACCACATACCTGATGACAGAGAGAGGGATCCACATTCCTGTCCTGAGGCCCCCAGCCCCACACACACTTAGGTTGATCCTCGCGTCAAATGCGCACTCTACATATTAACACGTAGACCTGCAGTACGCTCTCGCTCTCTGTTGGGGCTCATACATCACCGACACAGGCGCTCTCTCTGGTCTGAAGATGTGTATCTGTGGCTCTGTGGAGGACGAGCATATGATTCAGTATGTGCATTGCTGGTTGAGTTATTTGTAAGCAGGTATCAGTAATCTGAACGAGACCACGGACACACGCACACACACACACACACACACTCGCGCTTTGTGAATGTTTTAGACCACCCTCACATATTATTCTGGACAGGTCCGCATACATATTTTACTTGCCTACGCACATGCTCTATTGATTTCATCCATCATCTTTGTAATGAATTCTGTCCTCTTGTTTTCATCCTCAGATCCTCCGCCAAGAATCTTTAACTTTGGGTGTGCATTAAGATGTTTTATTTATTGACAGTTGGCCTACTATATAGACTCAAACGGTAATTATGCCTGTCTGGGTGTTTAACTTCATAGTAGCAGTTGTATTCATGTTAGTGTGTAATTTTAGCTTTAAGTGCATTAAGCTATGGTCACAAATACCCTTATGAACGGCTGCGAACACCGTACAAACAATTTTTGGACCATTTCGTACGGCCTTCTCAAGGCAGCCGTAGGAGAATCCAGCGTTCATAGACCGTAAGTTTGTGGCCAGGTCGATGGTCTTGTCCAAGATTTCTACGAATACCCTCATCATAGGGCAGCCGTACAAATGCCATGGGAACAACATAAGAACTAGAAGAGAAGAAGAAGCCAACTTTATTGTCATGTAATCCATACAGCCAATCATGTACAGTAGAACAAAATTATGTTTCTCTTATTGACAATGTTAATCACATCTAAAATCAGAGGGGCCGCTGCTATGCAAGGCACCACCACAAAAAATTTTTCCTTCCCCATTCTATTACCCTGAACATCAAGCTAGAAGGCGGGAAGTACCATTTTTATATAGTCTTTGGTATGACCCGGCCGGAACTTGAACCCTCAACCTCCCAGTTGTGGGACGGATGCTCTATCAACTAGGTCACCACTCCAGTGGTGGCCTACATAAGATGCTGGCAGTAAGTATGCCTCAAGAACACCTTAAGTTGTTCTTGAGGGCCCCTTAGAGTGTCATGATTTATAAACTGACAGCTCACGTGCACGATGCAACAGCACAGGAAAGTAACCACACGAAGGGGCATGTTTGACAGTTTTATTAATTTGCAAAGCAAGTGCACAGCTGAAGAAACAGTCACTCACTAGAGGAACCACCCTGTGGAGAGAAGACGAGAGCTGTGAGTGGAGGAACAGAGTAAGGGGAAATGGGCGAGCCAAATTCCCACTTACTTGGATATCCAGGGAGAACCGGCAGGACCCAGTGGTGGATAGATGAACCAGTAGGGTGTGGGGGATGAGCTGATGGTGCCTGACCGGGTGGAGATAGGAAGCTGAGGAAATGGTGAGATGTGGCGGGAGAGCGCGCGCAGTCCTGGAGACACACCTGCACGGTGGCAGCAACCTGAGGAGAGAAGAGTACAAGGTAAGACAACGTGTCTATGCTTGTTAAATTATACTTGCTTGTCTGTAGACGGGGCAGTATACCCAGACGAGCCAGTGTTGAATGCTTGGAGAGAGCCTCCTTAAGTATGCTGGCTGATGATCGAGGGCAGGTGTGTCTTCTGCCTCAGGTGCAGTGATGAACTGATGAATGTGAGACAGGACGGGAGGGGCGTGCTCTCGCTGCCCACGACATATAGCGGTCGTAGAAGACGCGGTACAATCTCCATTTGTATGGAGATTTGTACAGCGTGTGTAAGACGGTAGTGAGGCACTCATAAGGTGGAAGTACATCATTCATGCAACATTTATGTTGACAAAATGTGCTGAAAGCCATAAGATCTTCCTACCAATGATTGAGTGTCGTGAATTGCACAAACATTTCCATAAGATGGTAGTAAGTATGCCATAGGAAGATCCCAAGGCATCCTTACGAAGAACGGAAGAACTCTAGGGTCATCGAATGACAGAAAAGCACCTCATTTCTCAAGAATGCCTCAAGTTGCTCTTACGAATTGAATGGCAGCTGTAAGAAACTATGCCCCCCTCCACGAATGTCTGTGAACTCCAGAATTCGTAGGAACTGGGAGATTCTTACAAACCCATGGTTCATAAGAATCTTTGTGACCATAGCTTTAGAATAGACTACTTTTATCCCTAGGGCATCAATAGGTGGCTTTTCATCAGCGTTACTGGCATGTCTGACATTTTGTTGAGGCCCTTTTGCATCATAGTACAGATGTGTAGTATACACCAGTGTGAAGCTGGAAAGATGACAGCAACTGGTTTCCAACACCCACAAAGGCTTTGTAAATTGGGTGGCTAAAACTGTGGTCTCTCAAGCAGGAAATGTTAGGTCACATCCTGTGATGCTTGCTTTTCCACTCTGGGCGGCTATTTTCCATTCATTCGCTATGTAGTTCAGCGTTTACAGCGCTGAGCACCCTTGGTGCTGAAACGCTCTCAGCGGTGGCCGTTTTTTTGTCGTGGCGCTCAGGGCGCTCAGAGTTGAAAAAAGTTCAACTTTTCAGAGACTACAGCTGAGCTCGTCAATGTCAGACCAAGCAGCCAATCAGAACTAATGCGTGGGTGGGACATAGGACGCTAGTACTAGTCTGTATTCAGACTCCTGCTTTCCGTGTCATCATATTTCACATTTAGAGCTGCTAAAACACGTTTTCTGTCCATTATTATTTAGACACTGCTGTTAAAACATCGGTCAAAAGTCTGACCATAGGAAAGCAGAAGTGCTGAGCTGAGAGTGACAAGCTGTTGCAGGGATACAGGGCGCAGACTTTTTTCCCCCCAGAGCACAGTGCACAAACGCTGAAAAAAAAAATGCTCAGGGCGGTCGGGTGACGAAAAACGCATTTTGTGGACACGCAGCCTTACTGTCCTGTGATTTGGGGGGTCCTGAACAAATGGCAACATTAGACGCCTGGAATGAGACTTTAAAAAAGAAAACAAAAAGCAAGTGGATAGCAAAAGAAATTACAGATAAAAGTTAGTAAAAGTGCCAAATATTGCATAAATGGGGGTCTCCTGGCTGAGAAGTTTGTAACTTAACCTGTGTACACCTCACCAATCTTCTAACATGGGCCTGGCAACAGGAGTTATCGCTTGGTGGTTTATATGGCCAAGCCCGTGGGCTTCAATAACCCAGTGCCTGAGGATACCAGCAGAAGAACACTTTGGCTGAAATAACTCATATATTACGTCAGAATAAGTCTTTTTGTGTTTCTTCTTCACCTGTCTGGCTGTGAGTTACAGGAAATATGATTCTCCCTTCCTCCATGCCAGCTGTTTATGAAAACAGGTTTGAGCAAACAGTGAGGAAGAACTCACGCTGCTGCCATACGCATACTTCCATCCTAATTGATATGTCCTGTGTGCTTTGGGCTGCTCATGCGACTCACACTGATTGATCCACTGATGGGATGGATGCTCCTCAGCTTGTGATCTAATCTTTTACCACAAAGATGTTCACTGAGTGAAGATAGAGAGAGAGAGTGAGTGATGGGCCTCTCCTCCTCTCAATGTTCCCTCACATCCCTCACTTTCCCCTCTGTGATTACCGTTAAAGGAGGGCACCTCACAGGAACAGGCAGACAGTTGAAGGAGACGGATTGGGCCAGTGGGAAGTCTGGGACCAAACAGATTAAAGCCAGCAGCCCCTCTTATTCATTTCATTTCTTTCAGCATGTGGCTATGGGGTCAGCCTAAGGCTGCTGGGCAAAAAGAGAATCCTGAAAATGATGGGCTCACCCTGTCAGCCACACCTTTGATCATCTGTTGTCTCTGCGTTTGGGGTCTATTTCTACTTACTGTTGAACCTGCTGCTCCTGCTTTTATTACATACATTTTAAAAATGGTGAGTTGAATTTTCATGGCCGATCATGCTTCTAAACTGTTAATTCTGCTGTTTAGTTGGTTAATGAAGTTGATACACTTAAATCTCCTGCAGGTATTCTGTTTTAGATGCATGTTTTTGCACATGTTAAAATTTTCTTCATA
The DNA here is from genome assembly GCA_020510985.1 of Pholidichthys leucotaenia. NCBI lineage: Eukaryota > Metazoa > Chordata > Actinopteri > Cichliformes > Pholidichthyidae > Pholidichthys > Pholidichthys leucotaenia. The sequence continues at coordinate 16,179,437 of CM035844.1, forward strand.
TCCTGACAATTATCAATATTTGAATGGGCGTGAAAAAAATCCAACCTATGGCCAGTGATAGAAACATCAAGCAATCACTGCATTTAGACCAAATAAAATGGCTGGTCAGTCTGCCTTTTTACCTGGCCACCTGTGATTTCCCCACTCCCCATTCTTTAGGTAGGTTCGGCTTTATGCAGAGCTGTGCCTGAATTAAAGCGGTGGGGTACTGAAGAAGTGCATGCTGGTTAGAAATTTTGGTCCAACAAGCTGGTGCTGCAAAACGTCACAGTGTCACATGACCTTAAAACCTCACAGGAGCAAGTTGTCTTAAGTCAGATCTTGCAGTTGCTTCAGACTGGCTGCGATGGCTTCAACCCACCGCTGTGATGTCAGGACTCTTTCCTGATTGGCTTAGACCATCATTATTATGCTGTCAAGATGCAACTAATTTTTATCCCCTTCACTCTAATGTTGAATCTTGGTCATAACAATGCTGCCTTACTGCACCTTACAGTCTAATTGGTACTTCACATTTCACCCCGCGCCCGATAGTCCTGCATTGTACAGTTAGTACGATCCATGTATCTATAAGGGTCATCATCTATTCATCTGCGATGTATAGAAAGTTATCTAGGTAGTTTTGTGTTCCATGAGTAATTCCTTTTTCTATTATACTTTGTGTGTTTCTGTCGTTTTGGTCATCTATTGTGTAATGCTGCTGTTACACTGTAATTTCCCAGTTTGGGATCAATAAAGTATATCTATCTGTCTGTCTGTCTGTAAATTAAAATTAATGTCTTTTTTGGGGGTGGGGTGGGGGGGGGGTTATTCCTCAAAGGTAGAACACTTTGGTCTAAAACAGAAGGGTCGTCATGTTTAGTTTACAAAACATTCAGGAACAAAACGTTCCAAACTTTAATGATAAAAACAGGGATTCTAGGTTTTTTTTTACTTACATTTAGATTGAGAAAAATAAAGCTAATTATTTAGACAGGCCCCCTCCGTGGATTGCCACATTATTGTGGTGGTGGGGTTTGAATGCGCTGATGAACCCAGCAGCTATGTTGTCAGGGACAACTTGCCCCTGGTAGGGTCTTCCAAGGCAAACTGGTCCTAGGCGAAGGGCCAGACTAAGAGCGGTCCAGTGGCTCTCCCTGAAAAATGTTACATCAAGGACCCAGTGTACCCAAAGGAGGCACATGGGTCTACCCTCCAGTGGGCTCACCATTTGCAGGAGGGATCATGGGGATCATAGTGCTATGTGAACCGGGTGGAAGTCTGGGCTACTCTGCCTGGACTGATGCCCCGCAACCTGGATCCCCGGATAAGTGGTACAAGATGGATGGATGGATTTAGACAGGCGAGAAACATGTTATATATACTGTAACTCCAATTCTGGTGAAGTTGGGACATTGTGTAAAACGTAAATAAAAACAAAATACAATAATTTAAAAATCCTTTTCAGCCTATATTCAACTGAATATACTGCAAAGACAAAATATTTAATGTTCAAACTGATAAACTTTATTGGGTTTTTTTGCAAATATTCACTCATTTTGAATCTGACGCCTGCAACATGTTCCAAAAAAGCTGGAACAGTGGCAACGAAAGACTGGGAAAGTTGAGTTGTGAACAGGTTAAGTGGAAACAGGTGAGTGGCAGGATTGAGCATAAAAGGTGCATTCCTGAAAGGTTCAATTGTTCACAAGCAAGGATGGGGTGAGGTTCACCACTTCATGAACAACTGCATGGACAAATAGTCCAACAGTTTAAGAATGTTTCTCAGCGAAATTTAGGGATCTCATCATCTACAGTGTATAATATCATCAAAATATTCAGACAATCTGGAGAAATTTCTCCATGTAAGTGGCAAGGCCAAAAACTAAGAATTAATGCCGCTGACCTTCGATCCCTCAGGTGGCACTGCATTAAAAACCAACATTATTCTGTAAAGGATACTACCACGTGAGCTCAGGAGTACTTCGGTAAACCATTATCAGTTAACACAGTTTGTTGCTACATCTACAAGTGGAAGTTAAAACTCTACTATACAAAGCAAAAGCCATATATCAACAACACCCAGAAACACTGCCAGATGGTCTGGGCCCGAACTCATCTGAGATGGACTGACGCAAAGTGGAAACGTGTGCTGTGGTCTGATGAATCCACATTTCAAAGTGTTTTTGGAAATCATGGATGTCATGTCCTCTGGCCTAAAGAAGAAAAGGATCATCCAGATTGTTTTCAGCATTCAGTTCAAAAGACAGCATCTGTGATGGTATGGGGGTGTGTTAGTGCCCATGGCATGGGTAACTTGCACATCTGTGAACGGATCATATATGCTGAATGGTGTACATACAGGATTTGGAGCAACATATGCTGTCATCCAAGCATCATCTTTTTCAGGGACGCCCCTGCTTATTTCAGCAAGACAATGCCAAGCCAATTTCTGCACATTACAACAGTGTGTCTTCGTAGTAAAAATGTGTGGGTACGAGACTGGCCTACCTGTAGTCCAGACCTGTCTCCCATTGAAAATGTGTGGTGCATTATGAAGCGCAAAAAACAACAATGAAGACCCTAGACTGATAAGCAACTGAAGTCATACAGCAAGCAAGAATAGGAAAGAATTGCATCTACAAAGCTTCAACAGTTGGTGTCCTGAGTTCCTAAACGCTTATTGAATGTTATTTAAAGGAAAGGTGATGTTACACAGTGGTAAACATGCCCCTGTCCCAGCTTTTTTGGAACATATTGCAGGCATCTTAAGACAGATAAGATAAGCCCTTATTAGTCCCACAATGGGGAAATTACAGGGTTGCAGCAGCAAAGGGATAGCAGCACTCAGAGCAATAGTAAATAAGATAAAAACATAAGAATTGGTTAGCCAAAGCAGTAAATATACATATGTAAGTTAATCCCTTCCACAGCATGTGGGACACCATGTGGTGTACGGGGCGGAGCCTATCTCCATTTCACTGACCCTAGGCCCCACAGCTATTGAAAGTAGTGAAAGCTACAGTGGGGGGTCAGTGGGGGAAGGGGGGGTCCAGCTACAGTGGGGGGGTCAGTCCTCTGGTAGCTCTGTGCTTTAACTTTCCTTTCCCCATTCTGTTATGGTGCACACCAAGCTAGAAGGCGGAAAGCATCATTTTTTACATGGTCTTTGGTATGACCCGGCTGGGATTTGAACTCACGACCTCCCGATTGTGGGGCGGATGCTTTACCAACTAGGCCACCACTCTGGTAAATATACATATGTACACAGTTATATACACAGTGCAGGAGTAATGCAGTTAGATGGTATTAACAGCATTACAGTTAGTTAAATTACCCGGCAATGTGTAAATATAGACCCAAATAGTATATTTCACATTGAATGAATAGTGTTGTTGCCCTCCTTGATAATAATTGTAATTGTATAAGTTGTGTATTGGAGAGGACGATATCTATTGTGCAAAGGTTGTGATGAATACGGCCTTGATGAGGAGCACAGGTTAGATTGTAAAGTCTGACAGCCGCAAGTAGGAATGACCTGCGGAACCTCTCCCTTGAGCACCTAAGATGGCACAGCCTACCGCAAAATGAGCTCCTCAGTGCTTTCAGTGTGTCCCGCATGGGGTGGGACTCGGACCCCAACAGAGATGACAGCTTAGCCACCGTCCTCCTCTCTCCTATCTCCTCCACTGGGTTGAGGTGGCGCCCCAGAACAAAGCTGGCTTTTTTGGTCAGCCTGTTCAGTCTCTCCCTGCCGGCTGCCGTGATGCCGCTGCCCCAGCAGACCATTCCAAACGTGATGGTTGATTCCACCTCAGAATCGTAGAAGATCTTCAGGAGTAGTTGCCCACAAAGCAACTACACAGTAGTGCTACGCAAACTCCATGATGTCATCAGCGCAGTAGAGACGAACCATCCCGATGCTGTTTTTATTGTTGCTGGTGACTTTAACCAGTGCAACTTATGGACTGTACTCCCCAAATATTACCAGCATGTGGGCATTCCCACCAGTGATAAAAGCACACTGGATTATGTTTACTCCAATGTAAGTGGCGCTTACAGAGCGGCACCCCGCTCCCACTTTGGACAGTCAGATCACATGTCACTGTTTATGTACCCAGCCTACAGACAAAAGCTGAAACAAACAAATCCTGTCATTAAGCAAATTAAATGATGGACTGATGGCTGAGAGCACCCTGCAAGACGGTTTTGCCTGCACAGACTGGAATGTGTTTAAAGCTGCAGCCACCCGGGAGGTCTCTTCTGTAAACACACAGGAATATGATGAGTATGTGACTGGGTATATCAGCAAGTGCACTGATACCATTGTACCCACCATACAAGTCAGGAAGTTCCCCAACCAGAAGCCCTGGATCAACAGTCAGGTACGTCAGATGCTGCGTGCTCGCTCTCATGCATTTAAATCAGGCAGTGAGGTCGAGTACAAAACTGCAAAGTATCGACTGAGGAAGGCTATAACAACAGCCAAAAGGCAGTACAGGGAAAAGCTGGACAGCCTCTACTCCATTCCTGACCTGGGGTACATGTGGGAAGGCCTGCAACACATCACAGACTACAAGAGGACCAACAGCAGCACCACTACCTCCACAGACAGCCTGCCGGATGATCTCAACATCTTTTACACTCACTTTGAGACAACCAGCTACAGTGCAGAGAGGAGCCACACACTCACGCACCCCCCACCCCCCACTAAAAGTGTCACCAGACCAGGTAAACAAAGCACTGAAGAATATCAACCCCCACAAGGCAGCAGGACCAGACAACATACCTGGGCGGGCCCTCAGAGCATGTGCTGCCGAGCTGACTGACGTTCTCACATCCATTTTCAACCTCTCCCTCAACCAGAACATAGTTCCCTCCTGCTTCAAAACCACAACCATCATCCCCCTCCCCAAAAGGAGCCCGCCGACCTGCCTGAATGATTACAGACCGGTAGCACTCACTCCAATCATCATGAAGTGCTTTGACAGAGTGGTGCTGCCCCTCATTCAGGACAGCATACCGGATACCCTGGACCCCCTGCAGTACGCCTACCGGCCCAACAGGTCCGCCTCAGATGCCATCGCTGCAGCACTCCATTATTCTCTCTCCCACCTGGAAGATAAAGACTCCTACATTGGGATGCTTTTTGTCGACTACAGCTCCGCCTTCAACACGGTCATCCCCCACAAACTCACCAACGAACTGTCTTCACTTGGCCTGCACCTCACCCTCTGCGACTGGCTACTGGACTTTCTAACTGGCAGGCCCCAGTCTGTCAGGATGGGTAGCAGGACCTCAGCCAGCATCATCACGAACACAGATGTCCCACAGGTTTGTGTTCTCAGCCCCATCCTCTACAGCCTCTTCAGCTTCTACAGCCTTGTTGCCTCCCACAAGGACAATATTATCCTAAAGTTTGCGGATGGCACAGCAGTGATAGGACGCATCACTGGTGATGATGAAGCATCCTACAGGAGGGAGGTGGCCAGCCTGGTGTCACGGTGTGAGGACAACAACCTTAACCTCAACACGGACAAGACGAAGGAGATGATAGTGGCATGAGGAAGGGAGGGAGGAGACCCCATCAGCCGCTATTCATCCGGAAGCTTGAGGTGGAGAGGGTGAGCAGCTTTAAATACCTGAGCATCCACATCAGCGAGGACCTTACTTGGACACACAACACCACAGAGCTGGTTAAGAGAGCTCAACAGCGGCTGTACTTTCTGAGGAAGTTGAAGAAGTTCGGCATGTCCCTCAGGATCCTCAACAATTTCTACAGCTGCATCATCGAGAGCATCCTGACCAACTGCATCACTGCGTGGTACGGCAGCGCCACTGCCCTGGACCGCAAACGCCAGCAGAGAGTGGTGAAGACAGCGGAGAAGAACATCAGAACTCCACTGCCCTCTCTGCAGAGCATCTACCACCACAGAGTCCAAAGGAGAGCCGACGCCATCCTCTGGGACTCCACCCACCCCCAGCACAGAATGTTCACACTTCTACCCTCAGGCTGGAGGTACAGAAGTATGAAATGCAGGACAACCAGACTGAAAAACTCCTTTCCCACTGCCATCAGACTCCTGAACAAATAACAAACTCCCAAAACTCTGCAACACAGCTTGCAAATAGGAACTCACACACCGGTTGCTAAATTTGCACAGTGCTTACTTGTACAGTGTACATAGTCTCACCAGGCTGTTGTTCATATCTGTCATGGTCGCCCCTCACGGGGCAGATGAACAGACTCACTCGCGGGGTGAAGTTGAAGCATATTTTTTTTCCACAATATCTTTATTGAACCTTTTTTTTTTTTTTAACAAACATGATACAAACAATCAAACACTAACACTAAAGTACTACAAAAAAAAAAAAAATGCACTAAAAACACCAACAACCACCAACAAAATCAAGTCTTCAACAATGCTCCTCTGTTTAGTCTAGACAATCCAATACATAAGTATACATATTATGTTCACCAGTTTGGAATTTACAAGGTCCACACACATCATTCACCTTCTTCTTCAAGAGTTATGTTTAAATTTTTTACATAATCAATAAAAGGTCTCCATATATTCTCAAACACAATTTCCTTTGATTTTAGTATATATGTTATTCTTTCTAATGGAAGGTTTGTTAACATCTGTCTTAACCACTGAGTCACATCTGGTCTATGAGTCTTTTTCCATAATAGTGCAATACATTTTTTGGCATTAAGCAAACTGAGGTCTATGAATGTTCTTTCACTTTTATTAAAATTATGCTTTTCTGGGTACAGACCCAACAAAAACAGTTTAGGATTCAATATGATTTGTTTTGAGATTATTTTTTCAATTGTTACCCTCACCTCTTCCCAGAACATTCTTATTAATCTACATTCCCATAAACAATGAAATAGGGTTCCTTTACTTTCCATGCATTTTGTGCATGTATCTGGTATATTTTTGTTATATCTATTTAACTCCTCTGGTGTAACATACATCCGCATTAACCATTTGAAATGTATCAATTTAAGGCGTGCATTTATTGATTTGGTTTGAGCTTCTGTACAAGCCAATTCCCATTGTTCCTCTGAAATTTCAATTTGCAGATCTTCTTTCCAGTAGTTTAATCTTTTCAGTGAATTTTCACTTGAAGATAGTGTCAATGAGTTATAAAACTCTGAAATAATACCCTTTCTTTTACTATCTTTCATCATCATTTTTTCCAAGGATGAATAAATAGGTCGAGTGAGAGCTTTATTTTGATTTGATCGAATAAAGTTTCTAAGTTGAAGATATTTAAAAAAATGTGTTCTATTGAGATTAAATTTGATCCTCAGCTCTTCAAAAGACATTATGTTGTCTGCACCTGGCAAATATAAATCCTGAATCTTTTGTATCCCTTTTAAATTCCATACTTTAAATACAGCGTCCGCTCTCCCTGGTTTAAAATATTGATTACCCCATATTGGACTAAATTGTGACAATAACTGTGGTTCTTTTAAATAGTTTTTAGCTTCACACCATATTTTGATCATATGCTTTACAAATGGATTTTTAACTTGTTTTTGTAATTTTTTTGCCGAATCTGAGTATATGAATAAGGGAAGAGGTAAAGGTAAATTGTATGATTCCATTTCAGTCCAGTGAGGGAGATCATTTGATGAAAAATAATATGTCATAGACCTCAGTTGTGCCGACCAATAATACAACATAAAATTTGGACATTTCAGACCTCCACGATCAAATGGTAAATATAATAAAGACAAACGTAATCTAGCCCTCCTGTTGTTCCATATAAATTCCACTAACTTTTTTTTTATTCTTGAGAATAGATCTAAAGGTGGTGATAAGGGAATGTATTGAAATAAATAAAGTATTTTAGGTAAAATATTACTTTTAAGTATATTGATTCTCCCGATCATCGACATTGGTAGTGACATCCATCTCTGAGTTAACTCACTGATATCTGACATTAAGGCTTCATAGTTGACACTGGCGACTGACTCTAGCTTAGGCATAATTTGGATTCCTAAATATTTAAACTGATTTACAACATTGAATTGATTTACCTCAGGGGCTGAGTAATTTCTCTGGGTCTCATTTAGCATTAATATTGAAGATTTAGTTTTATTTATTTTATATCCTGATATTTCCCCAAAATTCTTTATTAAATTCAACAAGGTTGGAATTGATTTTTTTAGATTCGACATAAACAAAATTATATCATCGGCGTACAGGGAGATTTTATGTTCTGTTGGTCCAACTTTAATTCCATATATTTGTGAATGTAAACGTATCGCTATCGCTAAAGGTTCAATTGCCATAGTAAACAGTAAAGGTGAAAGTGGACAGCCTTGTCGACATCCTCTATTGATTTTTATTGGTTTTGAAATATTGTTATTTGTTAGGATTTCTGCTGTAGCATTATTGTATATTATTTGAACCCATTTTATGAAATTATTTCCAAGTCCAAACCTTTGTAGGACTTCAAAAAGAAAGGGCCATTCAACTCTATCAAAGGCCTTTTCGGCGTCCAATGATAGGAGAGCTGTATCCGGTGCTTCTTTATTAAAATAAATAATATTAAATAGTCTTCTTACATTATGGAAGCCTTGTCTACCCTTTATAAAGCCATTCTGATCTCGATTAATAATATTTGGTAAAATTTCTTGTATTCGTCTTGCTAAAATTTTACAGATTATCTTAAGGTTGGCGTTTAATAGGCTTATTGGTCTCATATTTTCACATTTATTAGAGGGCTTACCTGGTTTTGGCAGCAGTATAATTAAGGCATTATTTATGTATGATGGTAAATTATTATTTTGAAATGCTTCTAAAACCATTTCCAAAAAAGGTTTTATTAATTTATTCTTAAATTTTTTATAAAGGTCAACTGGAAGACCATCTGGTCCTGCACTTTTTCCTGATTTCATATTATCAATGGCTAGCCCAACTTCTTCTTGACTAATTTTAGACTCCAATATCTCCCTGTTTTCATTTGGAATACACGGTATAGATAGTTCGTTCAAAAACCCATTTAGTTTTGTTAAATCAGGTTCATTTTTGGTATCATATAATTTTTCATAGTAATCTCTAAAGGCTCTATTAATTTCTAAAGGATCTATAACTACCTGTCCATTACTTATAATACTGGTAATTGGTGTTTTAATTTCCAATTGTTTAATCTGCCATGCTAATAATTTTCCTGATTTTTCACCTTGTTCATAAAAAGATTGTTTCAATCTTAGAAGACTCGAGGCAGCTCTATTCGCTGATTTTTTGTCGTATTCAGCTCTCAAAATCAGTAATTCATTCTCCAACCTTGGGTCACTTCCTGCATACACTTTTTCCTGAAGATTTTTTATTTTATGTTCCAATTTAGCTCTCTCCTCTCGAGTCTTCTTAGATTTTGATCCTGTATAACTAATAATATGTCCCCTAATAAAAGCTTTGAAAGCCTCCCACTTTACACATGCTGATGTTTGTGTAGTATTGATGTCAAAGAACTCGTCTATCTGTTTTTCTATATACTTGACAAATTCCTCATCCTGAAGCCATTTATGCTGAAATTGCCATCTACCTGATTCCTTTGTCAATTTTTTATCTACATATATTAGACAACAGGGTGCATGATCAGAGATCACGATGTTATCATAAAAGCAGTTTTGAATCTTGGACCTTAATTCTGTGGAAATCAAAAAATAATCAATACGTGAGAATGTCTTGTAGGTACTGGAATAACAAGAATAGGCTTTAACTTGTGGTTTCATTTCTCTCCATATATCTAACAATCTCAATTCTTTCATAAAATGATTAATAGTCATCCTACATCCAATGTGCGTACAATCCAGTCCTGTTGATCTATCCACACCTGGATTCAATGTACAATTAAAATCCCCTGCTATTATATGTTGCCCTGTAAGTGATGATAAGATGAGAAATAAATTAGCAAAGAACTTCTGATCATCTATATTGGGACCATATAAGTTCACAAGATTTATATTTTCTAATAGCAAAGAACCTTGAATGATTACATATCTTCCAAATTTGTCTCCAATTACATTTTTCACTTGAAAAGGAACTGATTTATGTATGAGAGTCATAACTCCCCTAGCTCGGGATGAAAATGAAGAGGTGAATACACTTCCCTGCCATCTACTCCTAATTCTTTTAACATCCTCCTCTATCAGATGAGTTTCTTGTAAAAACACAATTCTTGAACCCATGTCCTTTATTTTATTCATAACTTGTTTAAGTTTTTTTAAATTTTGTAGACCTCTGCAATTCCATGAAGTTAAATTAAGATTAACACTTTGGTCCATGATCAATAGAGAGTTTGGGATTACCTTGCAGTGTAAACATGCTCATACAGAGAAGCAAAAACATGAGTGGTTGAACATTCATCCTACAAACTACACACAAACAAATTTCCCCTTCCCACACTTGTGGCAAACCCCCCAAAATCAAAAGAAAAATTCTGTCTCCCGATATAGCCATCGACCGTTCCACACCCACGGGGAACAGCCTAAGCCACTCCTTCTTCATCCTCCCAATCACCCTAACTCTACTGCTTTTAATGACGTAACATTAACTCTCCTCTGTAGTTTTCCAACTTAACTCCAAAATTTTTAACAACTTTGTACATCATAGTTTTTTTTTTTGTTTTGTTTTGTTTTTGTTTTGTTTTTTTAATATATAATACAATCTATATTTTGTAAACTTACTATTTACTTCAAGTCAGTCAGATGCCTGTGCAAATGCTTAATTATTCTACCTTATATTTTGTTCATGCTTAGCTCCCACCAGTCTCTTCTTCTTCTTTGATCTTCTTGATGAACTCCTGCGCCTCCTCTGGGGTCTTGAAGATGTGGGTTCTGCCCTCATACGTGGTCAGCAGTCTCGCAGGATAGATTACACCATGACGAATCCCAAGGTTGCGCAGCTCCTTACGTACGGGATCAAACTGCTTCCTCAATTGTTGGATTCCTGTGGCCAAATCTGGGTAGAACCGCACCTGCTGGTCCTGGTGTTTAATCTCTCCTTTAGCACGTGCAGCGTTGAAGATCTTCATCCTGTCTCTGTTGCTAAGAAACTTCATAATTAAGGTCCTCGGCGGTCCCTTATCTCTCCGTGGGCCAATACGATGTGCTTTTTCCAGAACCACTGCTGATTGCAACTCCTCGCTGCCCAGCACCTCCGGAATCCACTTTTCCAGAAAGGAACATACGTCCCGACCTTCTGATTCCTCTGGAAGACCCACCAGCCTCAAATTATTCTGTCTCGACCGAGATTCCAAATCCAAAATATTATCTTCCAGAGATTTATTTTTTTTTTCCAAAGTGCGCACCTTTAATTGAAGACGGGTGACGTCATCTTCAGCACTAGCGAGACGGAGCTCCATCTGCGCCGTTCGTTCTACACAGTCACCCAATTCCTTTCTTATTCCTTCCAACGCTGTCATAATCCCATCAAATCTAGAGGAAAAGTCCGCTCTCATTGAACTCATGGCAGCCATCAGCGCATCTGCGCCATTCCCCGCAGAAATCGCACCGCCGCCAGCCGCCTCCGCCATATATGGAGCCTTGTTTGCTGCGTCACAGACCTGAAAGTCCGTTAATTTGGACTGTTTCGGCGGCTCGCTTTTTCCTTTTCCTGGTTTTCCAGCCTTAGGCTTCGCCGACATATCCTCGCTCAAATGCTGGGATACGTTCTGTCCCAAATGAGAGAGTTATTTGCCGATTTTTTTCTCCAGGAGCAGAGCAGAGCGAGACACGTCCGTTCTACGTGGCAGCCATAACCGGAAGTCTGAAGCATATTTTAATGAAAGAAAACTGCAGCATGGAAGCTGAACACAAAGTAACAAACTACAGCTGGAACTGGTATGCTGGGGGACGGGACCTGAACAGCCATACGACAGAAAGTAATAAGTGATACAAACGATGATACTCACAACGGAAGATAATGACAGGAAAGTAATGACGAGGACCCAAACCTGGAATGAGGGAGTGAAACCCAATAAATAGGAATTAACACAATGAGACTAATGAGCAACAGCCCTGACCATTAATGACTGACATAAGGATAAGCTGTGCTCAAAAGGAAGTAAACAAACACTATCAAAATAAAAGCCCAATCAGAAACAAAGGATGAACAGGAAAAACCCAAACATACAAATGTAGCTGTGATGGATAACAATAATAATACTACTAATAATGACAATAATAACTAGAAAAGCACTCGGAGAGCACAGACCTCCGCCAAGCGCCACAGTTCCCCCCATACAGTGTTTGTGTGTACGTTTTCAGATTCCTTGACCATGAAAACATATGACTAGCAATTGGATTGACAATGATAGGATTAGTGGTTCAGTAGTTATTCAGGAAAATCGCATTTTCCGTAATGGCGGTTTTCTTGTGGACGGTGATCCGGATCACCACCAAAATCTAATCATCTGTAGGATACCCCATTTGTGACAATCTGTGAAAATTTCCTCAAAATCCGTCCATAACTTTTTGAGTTATCTTGCTAACAAACAAACAAACAGACAAACCAACGCCGATGAAAACATAACCTCCTTGGCGGAGGTAATAACAATAACAATGAGACCAAGATGGAAACAAAACCCCAAAGAAGATAATAATGAAGACAGAATAATAAATACTGAAGACAACAAAGTGTGGCCTGGTCAGACCCAGCCCAGACCACCACAATATCATCTCTGCTGTTAATTATCATGTACAGGCTACTGGTATTATCGCTACAGAGAAATTCTCACACTGGATGCTAATTTGTAATTTATATACTGCTCATTTGCTAATTTGTAATTTATATACTGTTCATTTGCACAGTGCTCATTTGCACACTGTACATAGGTTTATGCCATCTCAGGTTCACATCATCTCTGATATCAATATACCACTGTCCACTATAGTCATCCAGCGAATTTCAGGTTTCATTCCTCTTGTTTCCTCCAGTTTGACTGCTTTAACTGCTTTAGCTGTCCAAATTGCCTAACGTGTGTTATTAGTATTATTACCATTAGTATTGGTATTTAGTAGCAAGGTGTGCTTGGGGTGTCCTAATTGCCTAACTGTGTGTGTCAGAGTGTGTATTATTAGTATCCATTAGTATTAGGTGTGTTATTACCTTATTAGTATTGTTGTGTACCTATTTACCTTGGCATTCATTCGGAGAGCAAAGTAAGAATTTCATTGCTTAGGAAATGTTGCATTTTCAACTGTGCATATGATAATAAAGCATTTGAATCTTGAGTGCTCCCCCACACGCACTCCAAAAGACCTGAGTCTCCTCAGGAGGAACAGCCTGCGCTGTCCCTTCTTGCGCTGTCCCTTCTTGAGCGCGTTGGTGTTGTGTTACCATCCATCCATTTTCTACCACTTTTCTGGAGGTCCGGGTCACGGAAGCAGCAGTTCAAGCAGAGAAGCCCAATCTTCCCTCTCCCTGGCCACCTGATCCAGCTCTTCAGAGAGGACACCAAAACGTTCCCAGGCCAGCTCGGAGATGTAGTCTTTCCAGCGTGTCCTGGGTCTGCCCTGGGGTCTCCTCCCCATTCGATGTGCCCAAAACATTCAATTGGGAGGCATCCAGGAGGCATCCTGATCAGATGCCCAAACCACCTCAACTGGCTCCTTTCGATATAGAGCAGCAGGGATTCTACTCTGAGCCTCTCCCGGATGACTGAGCTCCTCACTCTGTCTCTAAAGGTGAGTCCAGCATTCCTATGGAGAAAGCTTTTGGTCATTACTCAAAGCTCATGACCATAGGTGAGGGTAGGAACATAGATTGACCGGTAAATCAACAGCTTTGCTTTAGAGCTCAGCTCCCTCTTCACCACAACAGACCAGTACAACGTCTGCATCACTGCAGAGGCTGCTCCGATCCGTCTGTCAATCTCTCGCTCCATTCTCCCCTCACTCGTGAATGAGATCCCGAGATACTTAAACTCCTCCACTTGGGGCAGGAGCTTATCTCCAAACCGGAGAGGACAATCCACCTTTTTCCAGCTGAGTACCATGGACTCGGACTTGGAGGTGCTGATTCTCATCCCAGCCGCTTCACACTCAGTAACAAACCATCCCAGCAAGACCTGTAGGTCATTGCTTGATGAAGCCAACAGGACAACATCATCCGCAAACAGCAGAGATGAAATTCTGTGATCACCGAGCATGTCACCTTCCAATCCTTGGCTGCACCTAGATATCCTGTTCATAAAAATTATGAACAGGATGGGTGACAAAGGGTATCCCTGATGGAGTCCAACTCTCACTGGAAACAAGTTTGACTGGGTGTTGGCAATACGAACCAAACTCTTGCAATGGTCGTATAGGGACCATAGGGAGTGTGTTGTGTGACCAGTCTGTGATATATGTATTTGACACCCTAATTGTGAAGTGCAGTGTGATGACGTGCACTTCCTGTCATGTCATCGCATTGCCCATATATAAGGAAAGGGTGCCATCTTACAACCTCTTTGCTGGATGCCTGCGCTGGTGCATACCGTGTAATGCTGTGTATATACTTCATTTAATAAAGCTGTGTTCGCCAACCATCATCCTGCCTCATCCTTCACCCAGGTATTTCCATACATAACATTTGGCGATCAAGGATTAACTCGTGGAGGCGTGCATTACACCGCTTTGTCCCTTTCTCGAACTCCTGAGCAAACCACTGGTTTTATGGCCGCATTGGCTGGAGGCCTATCAGACATATATTATGGCGCTGGGCCACAGGAGGCTCGATGGAGCGAGAGCACGGGCGCTTCTCGTTCACAACCTGGGTATGGAGGGCCTGAGGGTCCTGCGGACGCTCGGCACAGCAGATTCATACAAGGAAGTTGTGGAGCTGCTGGCTAAATGTTTCTTCCCCAGACAACGTGACTGTTCGGAGAATTTGTTTTCGCCGGAGATGCCAGCGGGTAGATGAACCTATCCGCCAGTATGCCATTGACTTGAAGCAGCTAGCCAGCGAGTGTCATTTTGGACCGCTTGAAGATGAAATGGTACGCGACCAACTAGCAGAACACACATGTAACGCTTAGCTGCGTGCTAGGCTGTTAATGGCGCATAATGACCTAACGTTAGCTAAAGCAATGAGGCTAGCTCTCCGGTGGGAAGCCGTTGATAAGCTAGCTGTGGAGCTAAATTGGCGCCAGCCACAAAAGAAGCTGGAGCCACTTACCTCAGCTAATGTTGCGGACCCTGATAGCGAGGATAGCTGGGACGAAGATTTTTGGGAAATCAATGCTGCCAGCCAAAGGTCTGCCCCGGGAAATTCCCGTTGCAGGGGTTGTGGGTCCGCGACACACCGCCATAAAGCAAAGAAATGCCTGGCTAGAGGAAAAAGTTGTAGCAGATGTGGATGCTTGAATCACTACGCCAGGGTGTGCCATTTGTCTTACCCAGGGAACCCAAGGGAGAAATCACCCTGCTCGTCCCCGATGGACACTGGAAGTGAATGGTGCAAAGAGCTAACGGTTTCCCTGGCTTTCAAGTAGACTAGTTCTCACTCAGGGTTGGTACTCATGCTAATGAGTGACACCACGCTAGACCCAGATGCCTCTGGTTCTTGGCCGCAGTTGGGTGGGGGGTCTGCGGCTACAACGGCGAACACTACAATGTTTATAGAAGAGGACGGGGGCCAGACCGACGAGCATGGAGTTACCGCATGCTCAGCAGCAGCACATCGGGCTGAGTAAAATTCCACTCCGGGTTATGGACTTGGTTCGGGCTCGGTGTGAAGGACATCCATGGCAAAGATGGTCCAAATGACAGCCAGTAAAGCATCGAGGGTGTCTGCGCATAGTGGTTAAGCTGGGCACAGCCTACTTCAGGCTGTCCAACAGCTCGTCGAGGCACACCAATCAGTTTTGGCGTGTCCAGGAAGACACTCCAGGTGGCGAGGCTGGACAGGAGTCCGTGATGGCGGTGTGGGATCCAGGGTCCGCCATCCAGAAGATCGGCCATCGCTTCGGGGGTCTGCAGTCTCCAGGGGCGTGCCTACTGAGGGGCTGCACTTGACCCCCCCCCCCATGCAGTTTCCAGTTTTTTCACCCAAATGACTGTGTGGTTGCACTTTATTTATAGTTCTTTGGTATTTTTTCATGCATGTGCACTTCCCATCACGTCATCGCACTGGCCATATATAAAGAAAGGACGCCATCTTACGGCCTCTTTGCCGGATGCCTCTGCTGTTGCATACCGTGTACTGCTGTGTATATAGTTCGTGTAATAAAGCTGTGTTCGCCAACCATCATTGTGCCTCATCCTTCACCCAGGTATTTCCATACATAACACAGTCCAATTTATTGTTCAGGTGAACACCCACTTACTTGTAAGATGTCACCATCTTCTTCCACTTGCAATGTCTGTTCCCTGGATGTTTACAGGTGTCGTAGGGGGTTGTCCATGCCTGTGGCAGTCCACCACCAGTTCTTTGGTTTTCCCCGCATTGATCTGGAGGCAGTTCCGCAGGCACCAGTCCATGAAGTCCTGGTTAAGTCCTCTGTACTCCCGTGTCGTCCCCATCGGAGATGAGGCCGATGATCACAGAGTCATCAGAGAACTTCTGTAGATGGCAGTGTGGGGTGTTGTGTGAAAAGTGAGCATTGTAGAGGGTGAACAGGAAGGGAGCCACAACTGTTCCCTGGGGGGTTCCCGTACTGCAGATGATGGTGTCAGACACACAGTCCTGGGCCCTCATGAACTGTGGTCGGTCTATGAGGTAGTTCAGGATCCATGATGACAGGTGCTGGTCCACCCCTGCACACAGTGGCTTGTCCCTCAGGATCACTGGTTGAATGGTGTTTAAAGTACTGGAAAAATCAAAGAACATGATCCTCACAATGCTCCCAGACTTCTCCAGGTGGGACAGGGAACAGTGTA
The DNA here is from genome assembly GCA_020510985.1 of Pholidichthys leucotaenia. Classification (NCBI taxonomy): domain Eukaryota; kingdom Metazoa; phylum Chordata; class Actinopteri; order Cichliformes; family Pholidichthyidae; genus Pholidichthys; species Pholidichthys leucotaenia. The sequence goes on from CM035844.1 coordinate 16,196,301, forward strand.
GGAGGAAGATTACTGCATCCTCTACCCTGATGCCATGCTGGTAAGCAAACTGAAGTGGGTCCATCGCTGGTCCCACCCGGAGGCAGAGGTGCTCGAGGAGCAGCCTCTCCAGGGTCTTCATCAGGTGTGATGTGAGGGCCACTGGGGTGCAGAGTCTTCGGTACAGGTACCATGCAGGATGTTTTCCACAGCTGTGGCACCCTCCCTAGCTTCAGGCTCAGGCTGAAGATGTGCTCCACGATCCCGCACAGCTGGTCTGCACAAGACTTGAGGAGCCTCGAGCTGATACCGTCTGGACCTGCAGCCTTCCTTGCTTTGATCTTCTTCAGCTCATATCTCACCTGGGTCTTAGGGCGTATTCACATGGCCACTGTTTGGCCTGGACCAAAGGACTATCTGTAGATAGGTCGGTTCATTTGGTGCCATCTGAACGCGCGTTCAAACTTTGGTGCACACCAAACAAGCGAAGTCTGGCCCACCTGAAAACGGGGGTCTTGGTTCACTTGCAAACGAACTCTGGTGCGCTTCGCTTGCAGTGTGAACGCAAATGGACTATCCAGCAGACCAAAGGGGGAAAGTGCCCTTGGCGTTTGTGTCACCATAGCAACGCATCATCTTAGAAGAGGAAGTGACGTTTACCATAGTGCATTTTGGGTAGAAAATAACAATAAAGACAACAGTGCAGTTCCAAGAAATCATTTTACTGGAGAAAGTTGAGGAGAATTTAAAAAATGTCTCATTTGCAGTGGACAAACAACCCGGCTGAAGGGAACGGATTTCTGTTTTCAGTCCTGGCCATTCGATGAGCTGGATTTTTCTTCCTGGTCAGTGGTGGTTTCGGCTACAGCGCCCCAAACGAGCAGTTGTTGTAACTGCGTGACGTTGTTCGGGCAGTTTGGTCTGCTGCAGTGTGAATGCAAACCAAATGAAGGTGCGAAAGTTCTTGACATTCCCCACCCAATAGAACCAAGACCCCCGGACTATCCTGGTATGAATGCAGCTTTAAGCCCCTTTTTCCCTATTTGCCTCACCTGTACTCGGTTTGTAGGGTTTTCTGTTAGTACCTGATACCTGGTACCAGGTACTTTTTTGGGACTTGCTAACCCTAACCCATGCTGAGTCGAATTGAAAATGTGACGTGAACAGATTGCAGGCCACTGATTGGCCAGGGCGTAACATCAGTGGATGAGAGTGACGTCTTCACAAGATTCAAAACTGCAATTTGTAAATTTGGCCATGAGCTTTTATTATTCCTGTGATAATCAATGAAATAAATGGCTACACACAAATCAACACGTCACAAAACACTCATCATCTTTCCCGTGATCAGTCATCAGCTCGGAGACCTCCTGGTATTTCACTTTGGAATGCTTCGCCGGTGCCATGGCTGAAAAGCTCATAGGCTGAAAAGTTCATATAGTGGTCTTTCAAAATGGAGTTTTATTTAAAAACACTGGACTAAAAACTAATTAAAATTCAAGACATTTCCGTGTTCATCTGAACACCATCATCAGTTGTAAGAGTACAGCAGGAAGTGTCTCTGGCCAATAAATAACCTACAAGGAAGTCACATGACAAAAGGACATAAAGTCACATGACAAAAGGACATAAAGTCAGTGACTTTATGTCCTTTTGTTTAATAAAAACTGGTAGCACATGTTTTTGTTAAAATACATTTATGACATACGTAAGCTATCTTCCTGTTCAGTTTTCAAAATGTACAATGTTGGCTTCACATGTGCAAACATTTTCTCCACACAAACAGATTTATAAAATGCAAGAACAAATCAATTTTTAAAAATCGGTAAAGTGGGTTGGAAATAATTTTGTCATTTTACAACTGTTAAAAAGGTCTCTTTTGACTTATAGTGAATTTTTATAAACCAGAGTGCTGGACTGGGGTAGAGCCTCTGCCCCACTGCTTGCAGATTTTGGGTTCAAGCCTCAGCCAGGTCATTCAAAAAAAGACCATAAAAACTGTACTTTCTAGATTGTGCTCAGCATAAATATAATGGGGAAAGGAAAGTTGGTTACTCAGCCAGAGCTGGAATCACAAAACCAGTGTACTCCTTCCTTGTGCCATCCCAAGCCTGGGTAAAACGGGGAGGGCTGTCAGTCACAGTTGATGTCAAAAGCACCCATTATCTGTGGAAAAGGTTCTGCAATGCATTCTGGGCATGCCTCTTTAAATATGTTTATACTAGCAGTTCTTGATGTCAAGTAAAAACAGGTTCGGCAAATAAACAGTTTATTTGTCAGCTTGGATGTTTCAGAAACATGTTTTTTGGTTTTGTTTTCAAAATAAAGTTTACTTCCAAGTTGCCATGTTGGACAATCCAGAAATTTGGACATGTTGTTTGGACATGTTGGACAATCCAGAAATTCTCCAATAGCCTCTCATGACCACATACATCGCCCAGTTAGGAACTGACAATTGCGGATTGCGGTTATGTCAAGTAGGAATCCAAGTTCGCTTGGGAGTGGTAAGTATGGGTTGTCCTGGGAGATATGGAGGCAGAAGAAGAGGTTTGGTTTTGAATGTTTAATCTCACGGTTTCCAGCATTGAAAGAAGGTAGGTATGAGAGCACCACAGGTAGGCACATGAGAGTAGAAGACCACACCAAGCTGCTGGCATGTAAAATCTAACATTCCCATAATGAGGAAGGGGAAAGGCCCGCTTATAAAGGCTGTGGCTGATGAGAGACAGGTGGTTAATCAGTGCAGCTGAGCGTAATCAGGTAATCAGCGTGGACACACCTGAGATGCTACAGAAACCGCTCTGTGATTGGATAACTGTGGTAGGCTAGATTTCTGTTGTTTTGTGAATGGATTACCTCCTGGGGCTTTGAGTAGCAAAAAACCCAAAAAGCATTCAGTTCTAGTACAGTAATGGTAGGATAATGCTTCACTGCAACTACTTCCCATGTCTCAACTCTTCAAAGCAAAAAGTAAGACCCAGGTTATTTTTCTTGAAGGCGCTTGTGTGTATATGATGGATATATTTTTGTAATGAGGTATTGGAGTCTCTATATGTCTGTTAATCACACTTCTTGTTGTCAAGACTGCGCAACGTAATCTTATAATCCATCTAGCTATTTTCCCCAATTAGCCCATCTCACTGACAGGCAGATACAAACAGCCTAATATTGTGTCAGCGGGGCCGACTCACCCGTCCAAGGATGAGATTCTTGCCATCTGCTGTGTTTACACTTTTAGACAGTATTCTTTTGACAGCCTTTGATGCATTAATGATTTTCCTTGTCTCTCGGGCCTCTTGGTTCGGCCCATCTGTGTTTACTCCAAAGTTAGCTGGGCTCTTTCATCGTAGCTGGAATTCCCCTGGTTGTCAAATTCAGAGAGAGTTGAAGTGCAAAGAAATTTTTGGCCAAGTTCGAAAAATGCAGACTGTCTTAGGCTTCTCGTCATTCTAATGCTGTTCAACAGTGCTCAGCCACTAATCCTTTTAAAAGATCTCTTCTGTGGAATTTCTGCTGTGCTGTAAGTAGTTAAAGCAAACACTCATAATGTGGATTTTAATATATTCAGCTCACTCGTTGTCAAATCAAAGGCTCTGAAATTTAATGATTTGGTTTTACTCGGCACAATTTATTAGAGGGCAAAAACACAACATAAACTCAGCTTGTGGGCTGAAAACCAAAAACAAGACAGGCAATGCAGACAACGGCTAGGCAGAAGCATGTAAATCTCACACACAATAGAGAAGGATGCCAGTCCAAACTGCGGAGCAGCATCCATTAAATAAGGCACAGTCAAATCATGAAAATCAAAATCAGCTGAGGGCAATACGGAGCAAACAAATCAAGAACCAAGCAAAGCAGAACCCGGAAATGAACAGAAACACAGTCAAAACAAAACCCAGACTACAACTGAATAATAATAAAGACCATGATACCAATTATACAAAACACAACAAAGAATCTCACAAAAATAAACTCAAGGCGAGAATATGGGCTGAGCCCATGTCCCAATAAAACCAGAACACCAAAAAACCAAAAACAAGACGTAGACATGGGCACAGCTCAAATCCAAACCATTACAATATGGATGCTGGTCATTTTTAAAATGTTTTCTGTAATAGATTATTTTACATTTCTTTTTCATCTAGACAATGACCCAGTTTTTAAAAACATGTTTTTTTAAGAGGGAAGAGATTTTTTTTCCCCATTTTAAAGGGCTTGACACCTTCCTCATTACCAAAATAGAGGCCCCCACAACCTTACATAGGGCTCCATTAAGCTAGAACCAGCCCTGGCCATACAGAAGCAGCTAAATGTTTGGACTGGAGTAAAGTTTCTGTTGCATAAGAGACCTGTGTAAGGACATGTATAAGAAAATATTTTTTTCTCTTTAAAGTGCTGATGACACATTTTTGACTTCCTCTAATTTTTCAACACAATACAATATGACAAAATAGGTGGGTCTGTGCAGTTCTAAGTCAAACAGGCTTTTTTTTCATTGCGAATATCCAACGTTTTCATGAGCGCCACATCACCAATTACATCAATGGCTGGAAAACCCCGCTGCCATGTAGTCACGTCATCGACAGAACACAGCGCTTGGCTGCTCGTTGTACACACAGGATGGAAGTGGTTGAAAACATCCACGATGGTTCCAGCACATGTAGTCTGGAATTGGTTTGTGTTGTCCAATCTTCCGACGATTATAGTTCTGAAGAATTGAATGACAATGAAGAATCTGGGGGCATCAGACCGTATAGGTTTGAGCCGTGCCAAGTGGTCATCATGCCAAGCGAGTCACACTCAGAGAGTGACAGTGGAGAGGCACACATGCCCGCCGCAGCAGCAGCGACAAACACACAGCAGGGGAACACCAAGTGTTATTCTTCTGTTACAGATATTGCAAAAAATTATTTGTTCATAAATATAACTTATTTAAACCCGATTTTTCAATAAAATCATAGCAGTGTATTCTCTGTGGCTCAGGCATCGGGTTTATTATGGATTATATTTTGAGTTCTTGTTGTTTTTGTTTTGTACATGTGTTTTATGTGCGTTTTGAGCCACTTTCAGGTGGGTATTGTCCAAGATTCGCCGGTCCAAACACACACGCCCTCTCTCTTTGACAGTCAGCTCTTCATGTTTTGTGTGCATCATCTGCCATGTTGTCAGCCAGCCAATATTGCCAACACTATCACGACGTGTTAGCCACTCCACACAGCCGTGGTTCTGTTGCCCTTGAAGTGATGTCGGCCCTGGGGCGCAACCGTGGTTAACACGTCTCCTCTCCATGTTCGCTAGATGATGTTGGCCCCGAACGCCAACTGTAAGTGTTTCTGTTTATTTTTGTAAGTCTTCACTTTTTTGGGAACTGTTGTCATCATTCTTATGTTCAATACATGTGCTGTGGTGAATTCTGTGTGTAAATCCATTCATCATGACCCTCTGTGCGCTCTTACACAGGGCAGGGAGAGGGAGGATGAAATAATGAGGATTTATGTGCAGGGTTCACCACAGCACATTTAATACAGAAAGACAATTCCCTAAAAGGTGAAGACATACAAAAAACACAAACACACTTACTGATGGTGTTCGGGGGCTGGCATCGCCCAGAGAACGAATGAGAGGAGACGTGTTAGCCACAGGTGCGCCCCAGAGCCGACATTGCTTCAAGGACGCACGAGAACCACAGCAAACATGGAGTGACTAACACATCGTGAGAGTGCTGAAAATACTGGCAGACAAACAGCACAGATGACTGACAAACAGCTGCGAAGTACACGCACTGCTGGTGATGGTGTGATGAGAAGCACCTGGGCGAGGACCAGGAAACATGATCAGCAGGAGGGGAATCAGCTGGTGATAATGAGAGAGGGGACGTGGCCGGACCGATGAGAGTCAGCATGCGATCAGAGAAAGTAGGTCAATGCTGCGCATAAATCCATTAATCCTTCCCCTCCTTGTGCGCTCCTCCTGCATAAAAGTGCACGAGGAGCGCACGAGAAGGCTTATGACAGTTGGAGCTGAAGCGTGTGATGTGGTTTTTCATTCCTGCTGGTTATCTAAGCCTTCAACACAACGCGAAAGCACAGCCGTAAAATTAAAACAAGAAACCAGAGAAACTGTGAGCTACAAAGCTGCTGCCATTCCAGTCAACAACACCGGTGTCTGTTCTGTCGCTGACGTCATGGGGATGCCGCCCTTAATTCGGCGGGCGGCACCACAGTCCAATCAGCGGCTGTTTTTTTTTTGATGATAACTAGTTTATGCAGGCGCGGTTGTAAATGTTATATTGATCATCGACAATGACTTTTGGGTTTACACGACATCATAAAAAATGTCAAAATCGTGTCATCAGCCCTTTAAACCCCTTAAGATAAAAGTGTCTGATCAGTTCTTCTGTTATGTGACAAAGGTTTCCCTATAAGCCATCATTTAACTTTAATGCTGAGTATGGTGGCAGCCTGAAAATGATATATTGGGTCTGAAAAGGAGTACTTTTAGCCAGAGAAGTACAGTTCATCTTCTCCAGAGGGTAAATCCTTCAAATCTTCTCATCCTGTGTGTGACACCATGGGGCCAAGTTGTACATGTAGGAAACATGGTTTCGGTGGGACTACAGACTACACCACCGAGAAGGATCACACAAGTGTCACGTGGACTGAAATGATTACAAAAGATATTTCCCTTTCCAGAGATGCCTGGTCTTCATGCGTCTTTATGCTTCCATTAAAACCACAAAGGCAGAAAAATAATTTTAAAGAAACTGAAAATGTCTCCCAGTTATAGATGTAAACCCGCGGGTGTTCAACATACAGTAGATGAATACAGCGATCTTTAATGAGGATGTGCATGTCTGTTTGGCATTTTGCCCTTTTATTAGATTTCTGAAACTGGACTGGAAGATGACACTATGGAGTTATAAGAGTATTAACTTCTGTTACCTATTGTAATAAATGTCAAATTCATTTTTAGCCCTTATCACTGGGAATCTAAACACCAGAGCTCTGACAGTATTATTAAGTACAACTGTGAGTTAAACTACCAAAGTGCACATGCTGGTCACCCACCATTAATAATGCATAACACCAATTTAAGACACAGTATAGCTTAGAAAATTCACCTTTTATGGCTGTCTAGGAATAGATTAGTTGAAGTGAGGCTATATTTTTATATTGGGTTTAAAATAGTTTATTATTGTTCTAAAGGTAGGCATTTAATCACAGGGATTCTCACATTCAGTGGTGTGAAAAAGTGTTTGCCCCATTCCTGATTTCACATTTTTTGTATGTTTGTCACACTTAAATGTTTCAGATCATCAAACAACTTTAAATATTAGACAAAGATAACACAAGTAAACACAAAATGCAGTTTTTAAATGAAGGTGTTGATTATTAAGGGTAAAAAAAAATCCAAACCTACACGGCCCTGTGTGAAAAAGTGATTCCCCCCCCCCCCCCCCGTTAAAACATAACTGTGGTTTATCACATCTTTGGAAAGCTGAGCTCAATTTCTGTAGCCACACCCAGGCCTGATTACTGCCACACCTGTTCTCAATCAAGAAATCACTTAAATAGGACCTGCCTGACAAAGTGAAGTAGACCAAAAGATCCTCAAAAACTAGACATCATGCTGCGATCCAGAGAAATTCAGGAACAAATGAGACAAAGTAATTGAGATCTGTCAGTCTGGAAAAGGTTATAAAGCCATTTCTAAAGCTTTGGGACTCCAGTGAACCACGGTGAGAGCCATTATCCACAAATGGCGAAAACATGGAACAGTGGTGAACCTTCCCAGGAGTGGCCGGCCAACCAAAATTACCCCAAGAGCACAGCGACGACTCATCCAAGAGGTCACAAAAGACCCTATAACAACATCCAAAGAACTGCAGGCCTCACTTGCCTCAGTTAAGGTCAGTGTTCATGACTCCACCAAAAGAAAGAGACTGGGCAAAAATGGCCTGCATGGCAGAGTTCCAAGATGAAAACCACTGCTGAGCAAAAAGAACATCAAGGTTCATCTCAGTTTTGCCAGGAAACATCTTGATGATCCCCAGGACTTTTGGGAAAATACTCTGTGGACTGATGAGACCAAAGTTGAACTTTTTGGAAGGTGTGTGTCCCATTACATATGGCGTAAAAGTAACACAGCATTTCAGAAAAGGAACATCATACCAACAGTAAAATCTGGTGGTGGTAGTGTGATGGTCTGGGGCTGTTTTGCTACTTCAGGACCTGGAAGACTTGCTGTGACAAATGGAACATGAATTCTGCTGTCTACTAACTAACTAACCTGCACTTACTGTATATAGCGCTTTTCTAGTCACAAAGACCACTCAAAGCACTTTCACTAGTACTAGCCCTCTATTCTAAGGGCCTATAGGAAACAGATATCTAGGGACAATTTAGAACATGCAAACTCCACACAGAAAGGTTCCAACCCCTGCCAGCCTGGGGATTTGAACCGGGAACCTTCTAGCTGTAAGGCAACAGTGCTAACCACTGCACCACCGTGCTGCCCAAAAAATCCTGAAGGAAAATGTCCTGCCTCTGTTCGTGACCTCAAGCTGAAGCACACTTGGGTTCTGCAGCAGGACAATGATTGAAAACACACCAGCAAGTCCACCTCTGAATGACTTAAGAAAAACAAAATGAAGACTTTGGAGTGGCCTAGTCAAAGTCCTGACCTGAATCCGATTGAGATGCTGTGGCATGACCTTAAAAAGGTGGTTCATGCTTGAAAACCCTCCAATGTGGCTGAATTACAACAATTGTGCAAAGATAAGTGGGTCAAAATTCCTCCACAGTGCTGTAAAAGACTCATTGCCAGTTGTCGCAAATGCTTGACTGCAGTTGTTGCTGCTAAGGGTGGCCCAACCACTTATTAGGTTTAGGGGGCAATCACTTTTTCACACAGGGCCATGCAGGTTTGGATTTTTTTTTACCCTTAATAATAAACACCTTCGTTTAAAAACTGCATTTTGTGTTTACTTGTGTTATTTTTGTCTCATATTTAAATTTGTTTGATGATCTGAAACATTTAAGTGTGACAAACACAAAAAAAATGAGAAATTGGGAAGGGGCAAACACTTTTTCACACCACTGTATGGAGCTCACCTCAAATGGTCATTAGAGGGACTGTTTTTTTTTTTTCAGACTTGCACTTTAGTTTCTTTTTATTCCTCACAGGTACTTGCAGTATATTGCCAAGTCTTGCCAGTGCTATACTCTGGTAGTTAAATGAACATCTAAAATGTTTTGGTTTTTTTTGCTAAATTCTACCCTAACAGCACACATACACTACTGTTCAAAAGTTTGGGGTCACCCAGACAATTATTTTGTGTTTTCCATGAAAAGTCACACTTATTTACCACCATGAGTTGTAAAATGAATAGAAAATATAGTCAATACATTGACAAGGTTAGAAATAATGATTTGTATTTGAAATAATAATTTTTTCCAGATACTCAACCTGCTCAAAGGAAGGTCAGTTTTATAGCTTTTCTAACCAGCTAAACTGTTTTCAGCTATGCTAACATGATTGCACAAGGGTTTTCTAATCATCCATTAGCCTTCTGACGCAATGAGCAAACACATTGTACCATTAGAACACTGGAGTGATAGTTGCTGGAAATGGGCCTCTATACACCTATGTAGATATTGCACCAAAAACCAGACATTTGCAGCTAGAATAGTCATTTACCACATTAGCAATGTATATTAGATATTAGAGTGTATTTCTGATTAGTTTAAAGTTATCTTCATTGAAAAAAACAGTGCTTTTCTTTCAAAAATAAGGAAATTTCTAAGTGACCCCAAACTTTTGAACGGTAGTGTATGTCTGCCCAATGTACAAAGTTTGTTAGACGTCGGACAGCTAGCGAATGTCTTGCTAATATGCAAACGACCTCTATAAGATGTATTCCCGATGAAAACTTGCTGACATTGGCCTTATGTATGTGTGCTGTTGGGGTATAGACTTCATTAGGCAACAAAAATGGACAAAGTAAGCCACTGTAGATCTCTTGGCAGCCACAAACTATTTTTTACTGTGTTACCATCCAATGATGCTAATGTTAAGGATATGCACACAAGAAGTCTTGGATGTAACTACATGATAAATGATTAACTCCTAAATGAGCATTAGAAATCTATGCACTTAGACAGGGTTGATTAACTCCTGAATCACTTCAGATTGAATCAAATGAAGATGATGAAACTGGTTTTGCAGTAACAGTGATATCACGACAACAAACACAGCTACTGAAGAGACTCATAGTTGGTAGCTTGAGTCGATCGCGCCACACAAATCTTCAAAAGTCTCTCTGGACATCAGATATTCTTCTCACAATGTTTTCACTTACGTGGGTGCATCTTCTTTCCTTTCAACGTCTGATAACACTATGTTGTGCGGGACCTGGTTGTTTTTTTTTTAACTTTTATTTATACAGCGGAAGTCCACACACTGACAGATTCACCCCTGGAAGCAACCCAGTACAGCCACAGACTGACCTGTGGCCATTGAGCAGCTCCACTGGGGTTAAGGGCCTTGCTCAAGGGTAGGGAAAACACTGCTATGTCATCTGTCCCACCCAAATCTGATCCTGCTGGTCCAGAAATTGAACCAGCGACCCTACAGTCACCAGTATACATTCCTAACGATTAAGGTGCATTCAGACCAAACGCGAATGGGCGAATTTTTCAGGTGGCACAGTTACATTTTAACTCAATTTAAAGACACTAATAGACATGAATTCACCTTCTGAGTGAAATGCAGACAGACAAAGTTGCCTTTAGAACTTCTGCAGCTGTGTTCAACCTGCTGTGGAAATCTCTGTAACACTGTCATGCTTACGTTTACATTATCCGAAGGGGTCCTCCTGAAAAAATTGTCTCTGTCTCCAAAACTTCCCCTGGATGATGGTTGTTTACATTGCTAGCCTGCTAGCCTTGTTAGCACGTCCGTGGCAGGAGTTTGTGGGTAAAAACTCCAACACGCCGATTCAGCTGCAGAGCTCCCTGTCCATCTGTCTCCAGATGAGTGTCAGTCTCATTTTCAAACTCTCCAATTTTTTCACTCTCCAATGTTGATACTTTACTCTGGTGATGGCAAAATCCCAAGGCCATTACTAGCTGGCGCTAGCCCTCAAATGTGAACGCGCAAATGTGTGAGATTTATGTTTGCTCACCTCTTTCCATTGACTTTGTGTGTATTCGCGCCACCTGTTCGTGTTTGGTCTGAATGCACTTTTGGGCCACCACTGCCCATAAAGGCCATTACATACTCTGCAAGAACAGAGAAGTTTGTCGTCTCTCCTTGGGCTGCAAGAACAAAATGATGTCATTTTGTTCTTGTTTGGGAGTTCTTGCAGCTTGTTCTTAATACATCATCGTGGCAGAACTTTTTTCTTGCGTGATGTCCAAGAACTATTGTGTGATTGGTAAGAAACTAGTGGTGGCCTAATGGTTAGGGATGTGGACTGGTGAGCGGAGGGTTGCGGGTTCAATCCCTGGACTGGCAGGGTTAGATCTTGGTGGGACAGATAACATAGCAGTGTCTGCCCCACCCTCCTTAACCCACTGCGGTACCCTTGAGCAAGGCCCTTAACCCCAACTGCTCCAGTGGAGCTGCTCAATGGCCACAGGTCAGTCTGTGGTTGGACTGGGCAGCTTCCTGATTTGAATGTGAACAGAGCATTCTTGAAAAAGAGAGGATGCCCCTCAATGGAACTACCCTGTATAAATAAAGGCTAAATTTAAAAAAAAATGGAATTTCCTAGCAGTTCTGCACTTGAGTTTCTTGTGAAGTATGAAATGTCCTGGCCAGACAAATTTGTTCTTGTTTTTGCCACCTCAAGAAAAAGAACAAATTTCTCTGTTCTTGTGGAGTATGTACAGGCCTTACGTCCCCCCACCCGGATAAATTGCTTGACTTTGTTGATGGAAACCACACTTCTTTTGGCAAATTTCCAGAAATGTGCATTAAAAATGTGAATAAGCATCTCTGTGCACTGCAGTGAAGACTTTACATTTCAACAATATGTTCAGCCTTTGTCCCAGTTATCACTACCCAGTGTAAATGCATTATTTCATATAATATAAATGAACAAAAGAATTGGAATCAGGCATCTGCATTTTACTGTTGATTTAACTGATGAATGATCTCTAACTTACGCTCAGGCAGTTTCCAGCACGAGTGTGAGGTGGCTAGGATGAAAGTTGGCACCTCCAAGTCCAAGGTCATGGTGTTCAGGTGGGGAAAGAAGTCTTGTTCAGCAGCACAGGGTGAGTTGAGCTGAGAATTTACAGGTGGATGGATTCTGGAGAAGCTGTACTGGCGAAGAGCGAGGAGCCGAGTGGGAAGGCGGACCTGTTGACTTGCTGGTTGATCTGTGCTCCTCCCCTCATCTATGGCTAATAAAAACTGTGGGTAGTAAGACTGCAGATAAGAGCAGCGAAAACAGACTGGCAGGGCTGACCCTCAGGGATCTTGTGAGGAGACAGTTGGGTTAAAAGATGGAGTGGTGGTTGGGGGAGGAGGAGTGCAACCCACACCCTGACTTGCAGTAGAAAATGGGTGCTTTTGAAGTAGTTTGATGGAAGTTTTACTAATATTCATGTCTTATTATTTAGTTTAGTTGGCTCTGAGGAAGCTGCCATCTTGAATCATCAGACTGTCATTTATCCTCATTATCAGCTGAAACCTTCTGATCTTATCCATTTTTTTCTTGTGATCATGTGTTAAAACTTCTCTTATTTCCTCTTGGGGTAAACCTCGTTTTAATTTTTATTTAATACCATTCAAATTTTATTTTGCTTCCTTCTTTCTTAAGTTTAAAACAGAAACTTGAATTACAAGGAATAACTATATCAACAGAGTTCCTCCATCTTTGCAACATAAAAGGAGCATCGGTGATCCCTAAAGGGTAGCAGCAGAGAACAGTCATATAAGCAGGTGTTTTATTAATAAAGGACATGAATAAGGCAGCATTAAAGGATAGAATGCAAAATGAAATAGATGAAAACTAGGGCACTGGTGTCAAAAAATGTAGCTCTGCGATGACGGCAAGAAAATTGGCACCATGATGGCTTTTGACAGATTTACAGATATTAAATAATTAGAACTGGTCAGTATGGAAACGAAAGTGTCTCTGTGGTGGAGGACAGACTTTTAATGGGAGGCTGGAGTGACACTAAGGCCCTAATCCCACCATCATCACTGCTTTGCCTTTTATAGCCAGGCTGTTTAACAAAGTCTGGGCATGCAGAGGCCAGAGCAAGCCAATGACCCTCACGAGAGGTCGCAAAGACAATCAGCTCTTTGTATGACCACAGAGAAACTGTATTCATCTAATGCAGAGAGAAATACTGTCTGGAATAAGAAAGAAGGAGTTTGACTGCTGCTGAGAGAATGGTACAGCACTTTGAGGTTTTTTTCCTACCCTAAAACAGAATTACAGCCTGTCAGCAGCACTGAGAGGAACAAACATCCTCTGTCGAGAAATGAGACCTTCAGCGAGATAAAAGAGGGATGTGCCCCCTGTCAGAAGACCTGATCGTGATATCTGTCCCTTCTTTTTCTTTTACGACAGCAGCCCTCGACTTAATGGCTGTGCGTCGTTCGCCATTCCGAAGAAAGACTCGGAGGAGGAGAAATGGCGAGAAAAGGGAACCATCAGAAGAAGACCGCAAGTGCTCCTGACAGCAAGACCATGGATGCAATTATCGCCGCTGTGCCTCTAAGAGAGATGTAACAAGAAACAAATGATACCCGCCTGCAATATCTCTCCAGAATATGTTTCCCGCTCACCCTTGTACTTCAGCTGCGCCTTTCAACTTTTCCTTTTGTTCCATCCTCTTGCTTCCTCCTTCCAACCCACTTCTGATGTTCTCTCCCGTGCCGCCCCCCTCGTGAGCATTGCCCCTGAGATTTGGAGTTTCTCTGAAATTGAAATGTGCCCTGCCCTGCGCCGCTCTCCTGAACTAGAACTGGAGAAGGCCTGGCTCTCTTGCTGTTTTCTTGCATTTTCCCAGCTGTCCTTCTGCACCATACAAACATTACGTATGTCTTATACAAGGAGCGCCATTTATACACTCGTCCCGCGAGGACTGTGCTGCTTGTGTGAGTAATGAGCTCGGTACGTCTGCACCGCATCTCTGTTTCCTTTAATTGGTACTGTGTGACTCTATCAGAGGGATCGAGTGTAATTAGCATCTTCTGCAGGGTGGGGATCCAACCTTACTGCTTCGTGATCCTCGCTTCTTGTACTGTTCTGATGGGTGAATTGTCTGATGAGTGATTAATGGCTGCCGTGAAAGATTTAGCAGATTTTTTTCTTTTTGTTAAATTTTTGACGGTTTTGATTTCTTAATTATGAATCAAAATATGTCTGATAATTACGTGACTGTGTCTCTGGCTGCTGCAGAAATGTTTCAGTCACGGAATGAGGCTGCCTTTTGGAGTCATTGTGCATGCATGCTTGAAGCGCATACGTGTACCCAGGTGTGTGGAAAAAGCCATAAGGAGCTGATAAATAATGATGTCCCCCTTCTGTCCCACCTGCAGGTTTTCATCAGTGCCTCGCATCGCTGCCTCTGTCTTTGCTCTCTGGTCCACACAGGAGTGAGCACACTTTTGCAAGCAGTTGCTCACTATCTGTTCTGAAAACTAACCTGCTCATTACTGATCAGTGAACGCTATGACTGGCCTTTATTCCGTTGTTTTTTTACTAGGCTATGAGCCTTTCTACTTGATCAAGATGTGAAAAGGCAAAATGTGATGTTGTATTTTGCACAGTAGTACTTAGCAGCAAGAGAATTAGTAAATTAAATCTGTATTGTGCAATTTCTCCTCTTGTTCTTCATGTACTGAAGAGAAACTTGTGATAATATCTTGATTCTTCTAGATCAGTGGTTTTCTACCTTTTTTGAACCAAAGAACCCTTTTTACATTGAAAAAAAAAATCCTGCAGAACCCTCCAAATCTAAAATGTTATAAAATGACACATTATGGCCTATTATGGTACATCTATTGACAGTTTCAGCTTTCAGTTTGTTTTACTTGGTGTGAAACGTGGTCCGATTGCATACAAGGTCAATGAAAGATGTGAACATGTGCGTTTGCTCTGAGCGACATGGGTGTAGGGCTGGGCGATATGGCTTTTAACATCTATCGTTATGCATTTAGGGTTTTGTCGTGAAACATGACATATATCGCAGTATTTTGAGATCTCATCCAAACCACTGTATACATGTAAATGTAAAAGCTTTGCATAAAATGACACCAGCATAATAACAGAAACAGGCCCGTGTATTGCATTTTTTTTTTTTTAAATTGCAAACGGGAGGCGTGGTGGTGGTGGTGGGGGGAATAAAATCAAATAAAATTTAGCAAGCTTTATTGAAACAGTCAGGCAGCCCCACTCATGCATTTGCAACCAATCAGAATAAATAACTGTAGGGCTTCCTATTATGGCCTGCAATAAAACCAGTAAAACCGAAACAAAAAAAGGACTCGACACTAAAAAGTGCATTAAGCAAGAATTCTAGAGAAATATGTTTTAAAACCATATAAATTAAAGTCCACTTTTTCTGTTTGGTCATGTTTTTAACAACAGGGGCCATGTCTTTGGCATGATAAATGTAAGTGTTGCCAGATTATGCATAAGAAAACAAGCATCTGCACCACAAAATAGGCTCAAAAGAAGCAGTTTCTAAAGAAAAAAAAATTGCAGGGAAACAACCGGAACTTCAACCGGACAAATAAATGCTGATGGCTTACACTGCCGTGACAATTTACGCTCGATATCCATGATAAAGGCATTCTATGTGTCACACACAGTAGAATGTATCTATATAATGAACGTATTTGGTGCATCACCCAGCCCTACATGGGAGCATGCAAGTTTGCGTCTGCACCAGTTGGATTTTGTTCAACTCGGGCCAGCAGTTCCCTTGATGCTTTCAGCACTGCCGTTGGAATTAGTCTGAAAACGAGACCGCCACTTATTGGACAGTTCCCTCGTCAGACAGGGGTTCTTTTCACAGCAGACACGCTTTTCTCAGCTGTATCCGCTGCTTGTTTGGTTACTGGGGCAGTCAACGCCAGGATGAGGTTTCTCAGGGAGATGGAGACATTTTCCCCGTCCAATTAGTGTTGTGGACTCAGCAATAGTAAACCTAAAGGTCCTGAGACTGCTGCCTCTGGTCGTGCAGGAATCCTCAACTCTGGCTCAGCCTCTGTCAAGAGGAGGAAGAAGCAGAGGCGGGATGGGGCTGTAGGGGTTGGTCATTTTGGAACCCTTGACATCAAAATGTAAATAGTTGTATAATGTACAGTACTGAACAGAACTATACCACTTACTGGAAACGAGGCCTAAAAAAAACTTTTTTTATGGCCAGTTTTGCACTTTATCTGGTTAGTTATGTTTAAAGAAAGATTAATTACCCCTCAAGAGCCCTGCTTATTTTTCAGTGGCGGAGTGGTTAGCACTGCGACAGCACAGCAACTCACCCTTGGCCGGGGGATCCTGGGTTCGATCCCAGCCCCTGACCAACAGTGATCTGTGTGGAGTTTGCATGTTCTCCCCGTGTCTGCGTGGGTTTACTCTGGGATTTCTCCGGTTTCCTCCCACATGCCAAAAACATGCAAGTTAGGTTAATTGACATCAAACTGGGGATTCTAAATTGTCCTTAGGTCTGACTGTGAGAGTGAATGGTTGTCTGTCTCTCTGTGTTGGCCCTGCCATGGACTGGCGATCTGTCCAGGGTGTACCCTGCCTCTCGCCCAAAGATGCTGGGATAGGCTCCAGCACCCGCCCCCCCCCCCCCCCCCGTGACCCGAAAAGGATTAAGCAGAAGAAGATGGATGGATGGATGGTACCAGCACATAGTACACACTATACAGTACAAAATTTATTAAACTACACAAAATGCCATTGTCTGTAGTAAAAAAAATGCAAATGGTACAATAATTCATTGAGGAATATGATGTTCATGTTTTATTCAGTATATAAAAAACAGTAATTAATTCTTTATATGTTAAAGATAGACTGTCTTGTAACAAGGGAAATTCAGATTCTCAGCAAAATTGCAGCTTATCATCCATCCATCCATCCATCCATCACTAATTGATCGATAAGGTGAATCAGTTAACAATTAATGAATTAATTAATAACTTGCATCCCTACCTTCAAGTTGTAAGTCTTTTTATTACAGGATTTATTCTGTTTTATATAGTGCTAGCCACTATTAGCCTTGTGAGATGTGGGTTGGGCCTGGTAATCACAGATCTTAGTGTTTGAAGGAGGGGAGAAAGTGAAAAGATTTTGACACTAAACTGAAAGACAATAAAAGGTTTTGTTTTGAGCAAAAAAGGGCAAAAAATACCATTTTAGACTATCTAGATGTGTTTTTCTAGGGGATTTATAACCACCAGTGTCATGAATGCCCTGGGGGCAGAGAGAGATTACTTACAAACAATTCAGTCCAGAGCAGGAAGGGCTCTGGAGATGACAAGGGGAAGGAGTAGTCCATAAACTGCAATAGACCAAGTAATGCTGCAGCACTGAGAAACAAAACTTCAGTCCTTAAACAGTGGCAGGCAGATGAGCAGCAGGCGTGAACTGAGTGAGCGGGTGACCTTGATTAATCAACTACTCACAGTTTGGAATGGCAGGAGACAGTGGGAGTAGTAGGGCAAGAGGAAGGGCTCTGAATGACAGCAAACCAAAATATATGCAAAGAACTGGCAACAAAATAACAACAGACGTCCAGAACACAGAAGATAAATTGAGTCTGAGCTCAGAGGGGAAAATAGAGCTCAGACTCATGACAACCAGAGTGTGTCTTTAGGAACAGTGAAATATTAAATATTTGGGTAACATGCCGTGTTTTTTTAACAATTGAATGGTGCTTTCTGTGTACTTTCACTGAAAGTACATGGAAAATACACAAAGTACCCTGTAACTTCGGGCATAAAGGCAAGTGTATTTGTATAGCACATTTCGTGTACAAGACAATTCAGAGTGCTTTCCATGAAGCGTTACAGCAGGTTGCAAAAGGAATACATAAGAATTTAAAAGCAAACTAAAAAGTAAATTAAAGAGAAACAAAAACAGACTAAAATAGAATACGACAGAAATAAAAATTACAGTACACTGTAGGCTACTGAAAAACCACAGCAAACAGAGTTTTTAACCTTGATTTAAAGCAGCTGAGAGTTTCAGCAGCCCTGTTGCTTTCTGGGAGTTTGTTCCGTATGTGAGGGGCATAAAAACTAAACGCTGCCTCACCATGTTTGGTTCTAACTCTGGGCACAGATAGTAGGCCCGACCCTGATGACCTGAGGGCTCTGGGTGGCTCATGATGGACCAGCAGATCTGAAATGTATTTTGGACCGAAACCATTCAGAGCTTTATAAACCAACAGCAGTATTTTGAAATCTATTCTTTGACAGACAGGAAGCCAGTGTAAAGATCTGAGAACTGGAGTTATATGATCTACTTTCTTGGTCTTAGTGAGGACTCGAGCTGCAGCGTTCTGAACCAACTGCAGCTGTCTGATGGACATTTTAGGGAGACCTGTGAGGACAGTGTTACAGTAGTCCAGTTTACTGAAGATAAATGCATGGACAAGTTTTTCTAGATCATGCTGAGACATCAGACTTCTAATCCTCGCTATATTCTTTAAGCTATAATAGGCTGACTTCACTACTGTCTTAATGTGGCTGTTAAAATTCAGGTCTGAGTCCAGGACCACACCCAGATTTCTGGCTTGGCTGCTGGTTTTTAGCATCATTGATTGAAGCTGAGTACTAACTTTGAGTTTTTATTCTTTGGCTCCACAAAGAACTGAAGAAAATTCTGGCACATTCACTCTTTAATTTGACCAGTGCATTTGGTCAGGGTTTTAATTGGACCATAGTCTCCTGGTGAGACCTCTTACGTTAATGAGCTCATCATCGTTCATTGTTTCAAGAACATTTCTCCTTTGTCTCCGTCTTTCCTCCATTTTCTCCGCTTAGGAAGCTCCTAAGCCTCTTAAAAATCCTCACTCCTTCTAACATGTTTTTGGCTTAGGAGCACTTTTAAGGGCTAAGATGCGTTTAAATCACTTTAGTTACTCTGAGTTTCTCCTAAATATAGGGGGAAGATCTTAGAAAACATCATAATTCTGAGAATTTTCTAGGAATTTACGTCACTAGGAGGAATCCTTAGCACTGGGACACCTTGAGCAGGTGTTCTAGTCCAACATTAGTGCCTGACCTTATAAATTCTTTTTCTGAATGAATGGACAAAAATTCCCAGTAACACACTGCAAAACCTTGTCGAAAGCCTTTCCAGAAGAGTGGAAGCTGTTACAGATGCTAAGGGGGCACCAACTCCATGTTGATGCCCGTTGCGTTTTCTTAATGTTACATCCATACATATCATAACCTGGGGCCACAACTAGAAATATCCAGAGACCCGTAAAACATATTAAATCTTTTTTTCTGAAACTGATCACTCCTATATGAGGACTCATCTACCAGTTTTGGAGGTGATGGGACTTTGGTTTCACAAAATGCATTTTATGGCCCTGAATTGGGATTCTTCAACAGTTAAACCTGTCTCATGTCACGTGTGCCGTGAGTTTTGTTTAACTCTGATTAAATCACTCCTTTACAGTACTATTTTAAGTGCTAAACTTTCCAATAAATCATGTGTTTGTATAATCGTTAGCTTACTGTTTTTGATCATGTGTGCTCAGTCTAATTCCACTAAAGCCTCATTGACTCAAGCCTATGCTTTGCCAGCTCTTGCTTTAAAAGCTGATGATAAAGACATCTGCTCAGATCCCTCTGACTTTATGGGTTTAGGGTTGAAAGCTGACTGAATAATAAGCATCTCTGTATTATGCATTTTAATCCAAGGCTGTAGAGAGGGTACGCCCAAGACATCACAGAGCAGAACTCAGTATTAGCATAAAAAGCAATTAAAAGGTACCCCCCCAGCCAACAACTAAACCCATCACTGATGCCTACCCCCCACCCCCAATGGGGAAGCGCCCCCCAGAGGCCCCAGCCAGGCAAGACCATCCCCCAGTTCCACCCAATCCCGTGACGGGTGGCCACCACCATCACAACGACCGACACCACCACCAGCCCCGCCCCGGCAGGCCCACCCCCAGCAGGATACACCCAAGCAAGAGGAGCTTGAGGAGAGCTCCAATCGGAGCCGCTGCCATCCCTCCCCACGCACGGAAACCAGAGTGGAGAGACCCGCCCAAGCACCAGCTGACCACCGCCCTGGCACCCACCACATGAAACACTGCCTCCCCACACGGAACCCAGGTGAGCATCCGTCCAGGGCCTACGTGCTCAAGGAACCAGCGCGTGAACGCACACCGCAGGGAAACCGGCAGCTAGTGAAAGCACTCTGGCTCACTGAGGGAGGCTGCTGAAGAGGTTTAAGTCTGAGGATGATGTGTTTTTTTAAATTAAAAAAAAAAAAAAACAAGTCACAGTTCTTTCTCAGGTTTTTTGTGTGGCAGTGTTCATGTGACAACACACCAGTCGTGTGTGTGATCTCCTCCCTGATCAAGATGACTTGGACGGGTTGTTTTAGGCTGCCATGATTAAAGTGTCGGGCACCAATGGCAGGCTTGGGGCTCCTGAGCCTTTTGTAACTTGTAACTGTCTACCAAACATACAGTATGTAAGCTTCTCCATATACTGCTTGCCTTTTTTTTAACCTTTCTCACTCATGTGACGTAGTTTTGACACAGCTTTGATGCCGCCATCATGGCTCCTATCTGAAATCTGAACCTTTTTGATCGTACTGTACTGGCCCGAGGTGGGAGACTTGGAGGACTGAGAAGAGACGAACAAAGAGAGGTAGAGAGTGGGACGGAGACAAAAGACAAGGGGGATACTGCGTCACCCATCAGATCTGAATTCAGATAGTGTGTGCGTGTGTGTGTGTCGCAGCTCTTTTTTTCTCCATCCAGGTGAAGAGGGTTCACTACAGAGGATGAATGGCGAGGGATAATCCTCGAGCTCACAAATAATCAACTTACACCCTCTCACTGCCCGTCTGCTCGTGCCCGGTGTCCAGCTCTGCGCCGAGTTATTGATCTAAAGGCTTTGCTCTTGTTTATTCTGCTCCAGAGCGTCACTCAACCTTGACCTCACACACACACTCACACACTCTACACACTAGTTCATCTGTTTGCGTGTGGTTGCTGTGGGTTTCAACTTCAAAATCTGAGTTTGTGAGATGGGAAAAACTTAATTGTGCATGGTTGTCTGGTAATATGATTGCACTGCAGGCTTGCTCCAATTCTTGCCTCAGTTGCCGTGTTTATACATGCACGCTCACACAGAGTAAGAGCAGGCCTTGATTTGGGGTCAGAGTAGGGATGGTGTACTATCGCTGTACTTTGTGGTGGCAGTACTGTAATGATTCAGAGACACCAGTATTGTGATACTTTATTAAAAATGATTAAAAAATGTTGCAAACACAAACTTACCTATTTGACTAACAGAATAATAAAAAGGAGGTGACTGTTCCGGTTATGGCTGCCACGTGAGAAGGACACGTCTCACTCTGCTCTGCTTCTGGAGAAAAAAAAATCGGCAAATAACTCTCTCATTTGGGACAGAACGTATCCCAGCGTTTGGGCGAGGATATGTCGGTGAAGCCTAAGGCTGGAAAACCAGGTAGAGGAAAAAGCGAGCCGCCGAAACAGTCCAAATTAACGGACTTTCAGGTCTGTGACGCAGCAGATAATGCTCCAAATATGGCGGAGGAAGCTAACAGCGGTGCGGTATCTGCGGGAAGCGACACAGGTGCGTTGATGGCGGCCATGAGTTCAATGAGAGTGGACTTTTCCTCTAGATTTGATGGGATTATGGCAGCGTTGGAAGGAATGAGAAAGGAATTGGGTGACTGTGTAGAACGAATGGCGCAGGTGGAGCTTCGTGTCTCTAGTGCTGAAGATGACGTCACTTGTCTCCAATTAAAGGTGCGCACTTTGGAAAAAAAAAACAAATGTCTGAAAGATAATATCCTGGATTTGGAATCCCGGTCGAGACGGAACAACTTGAGGCTGGTGGGTCTACCGGAGGAATCCGAAGGTCGGGACTCATGTTTCTTTCTGGAAAAGTGGATTCCGGAGGCGCTGGGCAGCGCGGAACTACAGTCAGCAGTGGTTCTGGAAAGCGCACACCGTATTGGCCCACGGAGAGATAAGGGACCACCGAGGACCTTAATTATGAAGTTTCTCAGCAACAGAGACAGGATGAAGATCTTCAACGCTGCACGAGCTAAAGGAGAGATTAAACACCAGGACCAGCAGGTGCGGTTCTACCCAGATTTGGCCACAGGAATCCAACAATTGAGGAAGCAGTTTGATCCCGTACGTAAGGAGCTGTGCAACCTTGGGATTCGTCATGGTGTAATCTATCCTGCGAGACTGTTGACCACGTATGGGGGCAGAACCCACATCTTCAAGACCCCAGAGGAGGCGCAGGAGTTCATCAAGAAGATCCAAGAAGAGACTGGTGGGAGCTAAGCATGAACAAAATATAAGGTAGAATATTTAAGCATTTGCACAGGCATCTGACTGACTTGAAGCAAATAGCAAGTTTACAAAATATAGATTGTATTATATATTAAAAAAAAAAAACTATGATGTACAAAGTTGCTAAAAATTTTGGAGTTAAGTTGGAAAACTACAGAGGAGAGTTAATGTTACGTCATTAAAAGCAGTAGAGTTAGGGTGATTGGGAGGATGAAGAAGAAGTGGCTTTGGCTGTTCCTCGTGGGTGTGGAGCGGTCGATGGCTATATCGGGAGATGGAATTTTTCTTTTGATTTTGGGGGGTTCGCCACAAATGTGGGAAGGGGGAATTTGTTTGTGTGTAGTTTGTAGGATGAATGTTCAACCACTCATTTTTTTGCCTCTCTGTTTGAGCATGTTTACACTGCAAGGTAATCCTAAACTCCCTATTGATCATAAACCAAAGCGTTAATCTTAATTTAACTTCATGGAATTGCAGAGGTCTACAAAATTTAAAAAAACTTAAACAAGTTATGAATAAAATAAAAGACATGGGTTCAAAAATTGTGTTTTTACAAGAAACTCATCTAATAGAGGAGGATGTAAAAAGAATTAGGAGTAGATGGCAAGGAAGTGTTTTCACCTCATCATTTTCATCCCGAGCCAGGGGAGTTATGACTCTCATACATAAATCAGTCCCTTTTCAAGTGAAAAATGTAATTGGAGACAAATTTGGAAGATATGTAATCATTCAAGGATCTTTGCTATCAGAAAATATAAATTTGGTGAACTTATATGGTCCCAATATAGATGATCAAAAGTTCTTTGCTAATTTATTTCTTATCTTATCATCACTTACAGGGCAACATATAATAGCAGGGGATTTTAATTGTACATTGAATCCCGGTATAGATAGATCAACAGGACTGGACTGTACGCACAGTGGATGTAGGATGACCATTAATCATTTTATGAAAGAATTGAGATTGCTAGATATATGGAGAGAAATGAAACCACAAGTTAAAGCCTACTCTTGTTATTCCAGTACCTACAAGACATTCTCACGTATTGATTATTTTTTGATTTCCACAGAATTAAGGTCCAAGATTCAAAACTGCTTTTATGATAACATCGTGATTTCTGATCATGCACCCTGCTGTCTAATATATGTAGATAAGAAATTGACAAAGGAATCGGGTAGATGGCAATTTCAACATAAATGGCTTCAGGATGAGGAATTTGTCAAGTACATAGAAAAACAGATAGATGAGTTCTTTGACATCAATACTACACAAACATCAGCATGTGTAAAGTGGGAGGCTTTCAAAGCTTTTATTAGGGGACATATTATTAGTTATACAGGTTCAAAATCTAAGAAGACTCGAGAGGAGAGAGTCCAATTGGAACATAAAATAAAAAGTCTTCAGGAAAAAGTGTATGCAGGA
This sequence comes from Pholidichthys leucotaenia, assembly GCA_020510985.1. Taxonomy (NCBI): domain Eukaryota; kingdom Metazoa; phylum Chordata; class Actinopteri; order Cichliformes; family Pholidichthyidae; genus Pholidichthys; species Pholidichthys leucotaenia. Next base: position 16,220,265 of record CM035844.1, read on the forward strand.
AGTGATCCAAGGTTGGAGAATGAATTACTGATTTTGAGAGCTGAATATGACAAAAAATCAGCGAATAGAGCTGCCTCGAGTCTTCTAAGATTGAAACAATCTTTTTATGAACAAGGTGAAAAATCAGGAAAATTATTGGCATGGCAGATTAAACAATTAGAATTTAAAACACCAATTACCAGTATTATAAGTAATGGACAGGTAGTTATAGATCCTTTAGAAATTAACAGAGCCTTTAGAGATTACTATGAAAAATTATATGATACCAAAAATGAATCTGATTTAACAAAACTAAATGGGTTTTTGAACGAACTATCTATACCGTGTATTCCAAATGAAAACAGGGAGATATTGGAGTCTAAAATTAGTCAAGAAGAAGTTGGGCTAGCCATTGATAATATGAAATCAGGAAAAAGTGCAGGACCAGATGGTCTTCCAGTTGACCTTTATAAAAAAATTTAAGAATAAATTAATAAAACCTTTTTTGGAAATGGTTTTAGAAGCATTTCAAAATAGTAATTTACCATCATACATGAATAATGCCTTAATTATACTGTTGCCAAAACCAGGTAAGCCCTCTAATAAATGTGAAAATATGAGACCAATAAGCCTATTAAATGCCGACCTTAAGATAATCTGTAAAATTTTAGCAAGACGAATACAAGAAATTTTACCAAATATTATTAATCGAGATCAGAATGGCTTTATAAAGGGAAGACAAGGCTTCCATAATGTAAGAAGACTATTTAATATTATTTATTCTAATAAAGAAGCACCGGATACAGCTCTCCTATCACTGGACGCCGAAAAGGCCTTTGATAGAGTCGAATGGCCCTTTCTTTTTGAAGTCTTACAAAGGTTTGGACTTGGAAATAATTTCATAAAATGGGTTCAGATAATATACAATAATGCTACAGCAGAAATCCTAACAAATAACAATATTTCAAAATCAATAAAAATCAATAGAGGATGTCGACAAGGCTGTCCACTTTCACCTTTACTGTTTACTATGGCAATTGAACCTTTAGCGATGGCGATACGTTTACATTCACAAATATATGGAATTAAAGTTGGACCAACAGAACATAAAATCTCCCTGTACGCCGATGACATAATTTTGTTTATGTCGAATCTAAAAAAATCAATTCCGACCTTGTTGAATTTAATAAAGAATTTTGGGGAAATATCAGGATATAAAATAAATAAAACTAAATCTTCAATATTAATGCTAAATGAGTCCCAGAGAAATTACCCAGCCCCTGAGGTAAATCAATTCAACGTTGTAAATCAGTTTAAATATTTAGGAATCCAAATTGTGCCTAAGCTAGAATCAGTCGCCAGTGTCAACTATGAAGCCTTAATGACAGATATCAATGAGTTAATTCAGAGATGGATGTCACTACCAATGTCGATGATCGGGAGAATCAATATACTTAAAAGTAATATTTTACCTAAAATACTTTATTTATTTCAATACATTCCCTTACCACCACCTTTAGATTTATTCTCAATAATTAAAAAAAAGTTAGTGGAATTTATATGGAACAACAGGAGGGCTAGATTACGTCTGTCTTTATTATATTTACCATTTGATCGTGGAGGTCTGAAATGTCCAAATTTTATGTTGTATTATTGGTCGGCACAACTGAGGTCTATGACATATTATTTTTCATTAAATGATCTCCCTCACTGGACTGAAATGGAATCATACAATTTACCTTTACCTCTTCCCATATTCATATACTCAGATTCGGCAAAAAAATTACAAAAACAAGTTAAAAATCCATTTGTAAAGCATATGATCAAAATATGGTGTGAAGCCAAAAACTATTTAAAAGAACCACAGTTATTGTCACAATTTAGCCCAATATGGGGTAATCAATATTTTAAACCAGGGAGAGCGGACGCTGTATTTAAAGTATGGAATTTAAAAGGGATTCAAAAGATTCAAGATTTATATTTGCCATGTGCAGATAACATAATGTCTTTTGAAGAGCTGAGGATCAAATTTAATCTTAATAGAACACATTTTTTTAAATATCTTCAACTTAGAAACTTTATTCGATCAAATCAAAATAAAGCTCTCACTCGACCTATTTATTCATCCTTGGAAAAAATGTTGATGAAAGATAGTAAAAGAAAGGGTATTATTTCAGAGTTTTATAACTCATTGACACTATCCTCAAGTGAAAACTCACAGAAAAGATTAAACTACTGGAAAGAAGATCTGCAAATTGAAATTTCAGAGGAACAATGGGAATTGGCTTGTACAGAAGCTCAAACCAAATCAATAAATGTACGCCTTAAATTGATACATTTCAAATGGTTAATGCGGATGTATGTTACACCGGAGGAGTTAAATAGATATAACAAAAATATACCAGATACATGCACAAAGTGCATGGAAAGTAAAGGAACCCTATTTCATTGTTTATGGGAATGTAGAATAATAAGAATGTTTTGGGAAGAGGTGAGGGTAACAATTGAAAAAATAATCTCAAAACAAATCATATTGAATCCTAAACTGTTTTTGTTGGGTCTGTACCCAGAAAAGCATAACTTTAATAAAAGTGAAAGAACATTCATAGACCTCAGTTTGCTTAATGCCAAAAAATGTATTGCACTACTGTGGAAAAAGACTCATAGACCAGATGTGACTCAGTGGTTAAGACAGATGTTAACAAACCTTCCATTAGAAAGAATAACATACAAACTGAAATCAAAGGAAATTGTGTTTGAGAATATATGGAGACCTTTTATTGATTATGTAAAAAATTTAAACATAACTCTTGAAGAAGAAGGTGAATGATGTGTGTGGACCTTGTAAATTCCAAACTGGTGAACATAATATGTATACTTATGTAATGGATTGTCTAGACTAAACAGAGGAGCATTGTTGAAGACTTGATTTTGTTGGTGGTTGTGGGTGTTTATAGTGCATTTTTTTTTTGTAGTACTTTAGTGTTAGTGTTTGATTGTTTGTGTCATGTTTGTTAAAAAAAAAGGTTCAATAAAGATATTGTGGGGAAAAAAAAGGAGGTGACTTTTCAGTCCACTAGATGGTGCTAAATGCTCACAGCCTGGTTAGGTCAGCACAGCAAAGGAGCGACTCCTGAGATCTAGCCAGGAGTTGAACAAGACAAAGACCGGGATGGGAAATCAAAATATATGATACCACAGTGCTTAGTGTATCACAAGGTCATGATAATGTCATATTGTGGGGCCTCTAGTGAGTCCCACCCTTAGATGGGAAGCTACTCCAAAGCATACAGGACTGGCCCAAAGGCGGAGTACAGGGTGGTGATGCTGTGATAGACTGTGAATGGCTTTTAAACCATATTGAATGATTTTCTCATCAGTTCTGATGCAACATATGGGTGATATAGGGCTGGGCTATATGAAAAAATTCCAGTCACGATAATTTTTTTTCATATTGATTGATATCAATATATATTGCGATATGAATCAAATCACTATTTCTGTCTAGCTTAAAGGTTTCTTTTTACTCCTGAGATGTGAAGCTATAACAAGATTAATTTTAAATATTTATTTTCTGTCAGAAGTCAAACTTGACAACTGTAGTGTAGAACTTTATACGACTGGATTTCAAATATTTATAAAATATAAAATAATTATACAGTACATAAACCATAAAATACAAATATTTTATAATATTCTGCTCATCAGCTTAGCAACAGCTGAGTGAAGTACCAAAGCACTGCAGCCTTTGTGCCACTGTCTGTCATCATGCAGACTTGTTTGTTTTCACTCAGTCTCCAGGTCAGTCCTAAACGACTTCACCTGTATGGTCTTCAGGAAAGTTTGAAGACGTTTGCTTTTCAAATTCCAGTCTTGATCAATGAAGTGGGCAGTGGGGTTTATATATAGTTCAGATGTGCAGCTTGACCTCAAGTCTGATGTAGTAGTGAAGTATGGTAGACTTTGCAGCTCCTTTTCAACTGTTTCTCTACATTCTGTGTACAGCTGGGGAAGTGCCGTCTGGGAGAAATATTTACAGCCAGGAAGTTGGTAACGATGGTCAATTACTTTAATCAGCCGCTTAAATCCAACATTCTGTCCACACTACTGAATTCCTCGGACCCTTCTTTTCAACAATCTCCTCATCTATTGAGCATTGGGTGGTGTCCATTCCGGTGTCTTCTTTGGTAACGCTGTCACTGGACTTTTCATTAATGTTTTCTGTCATTTTCTTTTTAGCCATGCTTCAACTTCTACAGGGCTGCACTATCCCAAACATTAGCAGGTGTGCTAAGCCTCGGCTATTGGTCCTACACGCCTATGCACGCTGTTGTGTGCATCAATCCAATGTGACTTCCAGTCACATGACTGGTTCGGTGCGATGTATTCTCATTTTCATTGGCTTTTCGTGCTGTCTGCCAAAACACAGAATGAATGACTTCTATCGTCGTTCTATCGAAAATGTATTATGTCGCTATCAAGAAAAAGTTATTTCGCGATAATTATCGTTATCGTTTTATCTCCCAGCCCTAGGGTGACATGTCATCTTGCCCCAGCACCAATAAGAAATTTAGCATCTTCATTTTGTATTGACTGTTTTTCTTATTTGTCACAAGTAGCCATGTTAGTTTATCCCAGGTTAGGAATAAAGTCTAATCACTTTAGCTGAACAAGGTGATGTCCTTTTCATGGTCAAAGATATTCATCAGAGAGTTTGTTTTTATGTGTTTAGAGAAGTGTGAGTCCGCTGCACAACATTTGCTGTTAGTTAATCCCAATATTAGAGCCAGAGAAAGCAGGTACACAACACTGAGGGCAGTTTTTACTGAATACTACACAACAGCCATTTTCACTAAAATCTTTTAGACAAAATGCAGACCTACCTAAACTAAGTAAACTAACTGACTCATGGATAGTTGAGTTCAAGTTAAACTGCTGAGCTCTTGTGGTTTGATCCAAATATCAAAATGAATCAAATCATGAATAATTGGTTGTTTCATAATTTTCTGTCATGATGCTGACCACGGCGAGAGCACCGTGCTCATGCTTTCAGTTTATTCTGATTATTTTTCTGTATTTCCTCATCTTAGTGTTATTATTGATTTCGTGTTTGGGGTTGCATGTATTATGTTTTTGAGTTTGCCATTTGTTCTGTGCGTGAAAGTCTTGGTTCTTAGTTTAGTATTGTTATTTTGTCATGTATATTATGCATCCATGACCATCTAGTTTTATATTATAAATGTTATCTGCCTTGTTTAGACATAAGCCTACCCTCACCTTTATTCTCAGTCCTCTTTTTGTAATTTTGATATTAGTATTCCAGTATTGCATTTCTTGTTTTGTATTCATCCTCGCCTTTATGGTTCATTTCTCCCTGTTAGTTTTATCTGGTCTGTTTCTCATTCTGTATTCACTTCATATTTAAAGTCAGTTACCTTTTTGCCATATTCCTGGTCTGTGCTTTTACTTTGACAGCGTGTGTTATTTCCACTGTAGCTCAGCTTCACGGGCTGTCACAGCTGTCAGTTGTTGGTTTGATTATCCTCGCTCCTGTCACCCACACCTGTAATTGTTTGTGCCTGATTCCTTTTGCCCTATTTAAGGACCGCTATTTGGCGCAGTGTCCTTCTCTATGTCCAGACATGTGCCCCACATCTTAGGGTTAAGCTATTTTTCCCTAACCGGTGTGTGCTCCACATCTCAGCCAGTGTTCCGTCCAGGCTGTTCTTATTTTCTAAGCTTTTTTCCCTAACTGGCGTGTACGCCACACCTCAGCCAGGGTTCCGTCCAGGCTGTTCTCCTTATTATTCTATTTAGGCAACTTGGTCTTACCGGCGTGAGTCCCACGCCTTAGTTAATCCACCTGTGTTACCATATGACTTAGCCTATGGCTATTCTGTCTTTTTGTCTCCCTGCCTGCCTTTGTAAGTTTTCATTCTCCTGTTAAATTTTTGTGCTTTTTGTTATTAAACGTCAGCAAATCACAGTTCAGTGTTTGGGTCTTCTGTACGCCCCTGTCAGGCCGGTTTATGACAATTTTCTAACATTATTGTTGTGTTTTTATACTATGAAAGAGTAAATAAGTTAGATTTTCATACAGTTGTCAGAAAGTTAGTTTGATTTTCTGTCATGTTTGGGGTTGTTTACCCCATCCATGACCTGTGGCTGTAGGTTTTGATTATTGCTTATTAATTTCAGCTGGCAGATTGAACCTTGCTCTCCGCCAGCCCTACAGTCACGTCTCCTCCTCACCAGACATTCACCGGCTGCATGGTATCACCACACACACACACACACAGAGTTTCAATCAGTCACGCACCTGCTCGCCACACGGCTGTGTCAACTTGCCTTCGTTAAGTGTTTGTGTATTAATAGAGAGAAGTGTGACCAGCTGCAGCTCTGGGCCCAGAGCCCAGGCAGCAGCATCTCGTGCCTTTTAACCAGAGATAAAAATAAAAACAGGATTAAGAACTCAAAAATACAACACCATACAAATATAGAAAAAAAGGCAAAGATGCAGAGCACGGTGGAATCCCCCCGTGCTCAGATCGTGACACCTGCTATGATGTATGGTTTGGAGACAGTGGTGCTGACAAAAAGACAGGAGGGAGAAAGTTGAAGATGTTAAGATTCTCTTTGAGAGTCACTAGAAGGGACAGGATTAGAAAGGAGTCTATCAGAGAGACAGCTCATGTTGATCAGTTTGGAGACAAAGTAAGAGAGGCAAGGCTGAGATGGTTTGGACATGTGCAGAGGAAAGATAGTGGGTATATTGGACAAAGGATGTTGAAGATGGAGCTGCCAGGCAGGAGGAAAAGAGGAAGACCACCGAGAAGATTCATGGATGTAGTGAAGGAGGACATGGAGAGGGTTGGTGTTACAGAGGAAGATGAAGGGATGGGGAGAAATGGAGGCAGATGATCTGCTATGGAGACCCCTGAAGGGAGCAGCTGAAAGAAAAAGAACAAGGTGACAGTCATTATTTGTTATATTGATTGATTGATTGAATATTTATTTACATGCCCTACACCATTGGTGCCCAGCCCATATGGGCTTAGAAGGCACCGTAACACTGATAACATTGATGGCCACAAGTCCAAAAATACAGTTTATCAAATTAGAAGAAGAAAGAGATATTCCATGACATAACGTAATACATCACATAGAAGAAACATCTGTGTTGGATACAGAGTAGACTGCCTCATTTGCCATGCTGCTTCTCTAACATTAGACAGCCAGCTCAGCATATCAGCATCAGACAGCAAAACAAGTCAGGGTTCTTCACTTGCATCTTTTTATAGAAATGGTTGCTAAAGTCACTATACACAGGATAATAAAATAGAAAATAAAATTCATCTTCAGCTACACCCAAGATCACACAATACAATACACACAATAAATAATGCACTGCAGCAATCATTTTCAAACTGTGTTTATAGCTCTTAGTATAGAGAAATATTTTGCTTGACATATGAGCTCATGTGAATACACCTGTGCAATCATGACAACCTTAAAATCACCAAACCACAGAGGCATTACAAAGCTCAGTTTCTTCGGTATAATTACCACTGAGCCCTAGGCAGTACTAGGAATTAACAGGCCTCCTGTTCTGTGGACGGCATACCTTATTATAAAATAAAGAAGCCTGAGCTGATCCTTGGAGAGCCTGACATGGTTTCCTGGATGCCTCTACTAATATGAGATAAGGCCTATTGAAGATTAGCGTCCAATCATAATTCAGAGTGATAAATGATAACCTGTGGCCGTGACACCAATAATCAATAGCATCTTTGTGAACTTATTAGAAATGATAAATGAACACATTAGGCTTCCTGTCAGTCCCATGAATTGGATTTGTTCACATGGGTGACTGTGCAGACACTGAGATGTGTCCAGCCTGTATAAAGCCAGATTTATACTGAGACATGTTTAAACAGTGAAAAAAACAGCCAAAATTAGATTAAATATAGATGAAAACAGCAAAGCTCAGAATGTCAGATTTTAAAAACACGAATTAACTTGTTTCTTGTATAAAAGCATCCTTGATCATCTCAGTGGGACTATACCATGATGACAAATTAGTGTGGGGATCATGAAATGATGAGACTGGATAATTTCTCAGTATGGTTTATTCATCTCAAGTCCCCAGCTCTCTCTCTCTCAGTCAGGAAAAAAGAGGAAGAGCTGCGGTAAACCCACATACATTTATACCCACACATCAAACACAGAATCACACAATCAAGTCAAATCCTTCTATTTACACTTAATCACTTCAAAGTCCTCCTTGCTCTTCTGTCTGACCCCAGGAGGTCAGACAGTCCTTTCAGGCTCTCGCTCCAGATCCTCTGACTTCCTCCCAAGTCCGCAGGTGGTCCAGACTCATTGTCCATCTGAGGTGTGATGTCAATACACACCGCAAGCTTAAAGTCCTTCTATGCTTGGGTCTCTGCAGTGAAATATGTGAGCTACATAATGTTACCATTATGGGCGCTACATCACTCCCCCCCAAACGCCAAAGAATGGACACACCCGATAACCGTATCCTAATGGCAATACAGCATATGTCACCCCCCACCTGCGGAATTTACAGCATGGCCTACACAGTTTGATCGAAACACCATTACTCTGCCCGTAGTCTGGGCTTCAACCTCCTCCCAAACTTGCTGTACGCAGGTTTCACAGCCTGTGTTGTGCCGTCCTGCGGCGAATCTGTGGAATGAGGGGGAGAAAGGTTATTTGTCCCCTGCGGGGGCTCCAGGGGCCATTCCCTGGGTGGTCTGCCACGTCGAGGCATCCTCGCCGGTCGTACAGATTCGTCATGCAACACAAAGGCAGGCTTTAATCTATCAATACTGATTGTTTCTTTCCTGCCCCCCAAATCTAGCACAAAATATTTCTCCCCGGTTTCCAGCACTCGAAATGGACCGTCATATGGTGGGCGGAGACTGTGTCGCTGAGCGTTGTGCCTGACAAAAACAAATTCAGCGTTTTGTAAAGCCTTGGGAACAAAAACACGCGGAAAAGTGTGATGAGCGGGGCCCGGGAGCATTTCTGCTCCCGTGCCATTCAGAGGTCCCCGCACCGGGGGGTGCCCTGGTGCCGCATGGGCTGGTAGGAACTCGCCGGGCAGCCTGAGAGGTTGTGCAAAAACCAATTCTGCGGGTGAGGCATCTAAGTCCTCTTTGGGTGCCGAACGCAACCCCAATGAAACCCATGGTAGTTTGTTTACCCAATCTGCATCCGTGAGCGACGCTCTGAGGGCTGCCTTCAAAGACCTGTGAAAACGCTCGTATAAACCGTTGGCCTGGGGGTGATAAGCGGTAGTGCGGTGGACTGCCGCTCCTAAGCCGCTGGCCATTGCTGACCACAGCTCCGACACAAATTGAGATCCCCTATCGGACGTAATATCCGACGGAACCCCGAACCGCGCTACCCAGGCTGTTAAAAAAAGCGCGAGCCACCTCTGCCGCTGTGGCCGACATTAACGGGACCACTTCCGGCCAACGTGTGGTTCGGTCCACCATTGTCAAGAGATGTGTGAACCCTTGTGACGGCGGCAGGGGGCCCACTAGGTCTACGTGCACATGATCGAATCTCTTAGCCGGAATGTGGAACGGTTCTAAAGGGGCCTTCGTGTGCCTGTGGACTTTGGCCCGCTGGCAAGCCATGCAGGCTTTCGCCCACTCTTTCACGTGCTTGCGCAGGCTCGGCCAAACAAACTTCTCCGCTACCATTTTCACCGAAGCGCGTACTCCCGGGTGCGCCAGGGAGTGCACCGTGTCAAAAATGCGACGGCGCCACGCCCGGTGGATACGTCGCAGATTAGAGGGGGTGAACCGGTTTGTAAACTTTTGCTCTCCAGCCTTAACCCTGTTGGTCCAGACAGGAGCGCGCGCACGTCTGCGTCTCCGCTCTGCTCTGCTGCCATGGCTGCATAATCTATCCCCACGTGAACAGGGGCCGCGTGCGCGTCCGCGCTGTCACCCCGCCCCGCGTCTGCGGTAGTACAACCCGCTTCCGCGCGGACAGGCGCTATTACCGCTCGTGAGAGACAGTCCGCTACTACGTTGAGTTTACCGGCTACGTGCTGAATATCGGTGGTAAATTCCGAAATTGCGGCCAGCTGTCTCTGCTGCCGTCCTTACCACAGTTCTGAAATTTTGGACATTGCAAAAGTGAGCGGTTTGTGGTCGACAAACGCGGTGAAACGTCGCCCCTCCAGCCAGAACTGGAAATGGCGAATGGCCAGGTGGTGCGCTAGCAGCTCCCTGTCAAACGCGCTGTATTTCCGCTCAGCATCGCGCAAGGACCTGCTGAAAAAAGCGAGCGGTTGCCAAACCCCGGCGACTTGCTGCTCTACAACGGCCCCTATGGCCACATCTGACACGTCGGTGGTTAGCGCTATGCGGGCTGATGGGTCTGGGTGAGCCAGCAGCGCTGCGTCCGCCAGTGCTTTTTTAACCTCTGTGAATGCGCGCTCCCGCTCCGGGGACCACTCGATCGCATTGGAGGGCTTCTGCTTTTTAAGCGCGGCGTATAACGGTTGCATGAGCTGCGCTGTGTGGGGTATGAAACGGTTATAAAAATTTACCATTCCTAAAAACTCTTGCAACGCTTTGACCGTTTGTGGCTGGGGAAACTCCGCCACTGCGCGTACTTTGGCCGGCAGAGGGATTGCTCCCTCTGGGGAGACGCGGTGTCCTAAAAAATCGATTTGCGCTACGCCAAAATGGCACTTGGCTGGGTTGATTATCAACCCGTGCGCTCCCAACCTCTGAAAAACCATGGTGAGGTGTTTTTCGTGTTCCTCCTCGGAGGCACTGGCGACTAAAATATCGTCCAAGTAGACAAAAACGAAAGGGAGGTCGCACAACACGGCATCCATCATTCGTTGGAAAGTTTGCGCGGCGCCTTTAAGGCCAAAAGGCATGCGTAAAAATTCAAAAAGTCCGAACGGGGTTATTACCGCTGTTTTGGGAATGTCCTCTGGTCGAGCCGGGACCTGATGATAACCGCGGACCAGGTCTATTTTAGAAAAAATGCGCGCCTTCGCCAAGTGCACTGAGAAATCCTGGATATGCGGAATTGGGTAGCGGTCCTGCGCTGTGGCATTGTTTAACCTGCGGTAATCACCACAAGGTCTCCACGAGCCGTCAGCCTTAGGCACCATATGCAGCGGGGAGGCCCAGGCGCTCTTCGAGCGGCGAATTATGCCCAACCTTTCCAGGTTAGCGAACTCCTCGTACGCAATGGAGAGCTTAGCTGCATCCAAGCGCCGAGCTTTCGCAAAAACTGGTGGGCCACTTGTGGTGATAAAGTGCTCCACCCCGTGCTTCGCAACCTTAGCTGAAAACGTGGGAACTGTGAGTGCTGGGAACTGGGTTAGAAGAGTGTGAAACTTACCGCCTGCTGTGGCGACGTTAGTCTGTACTGGCGGCGGGGATACTCGAGCTGTACAAGGGATAGAACAAAAAGAGAGTGCATTTACTAGGCGTCTATTGACCAGATCCACTAACAAGCCATGCGAGCACAAAAAGTCAGCGCCTAATATGTTGAAACTCACCGCCGCTACTATGAAGGTCCATTCATAGGTGCGGCCGTGCAAGGACAGGCGTAGAGTCCTTTCCCCAAACGTTTTGATCGACGAGCCGTTCGCCGCCGTTGCTCCGTCTCCGCGGGGCCCCGCCACACGATCCGCATAGGTCATGGTGATGGAACTCCTCTGGGCTCCGGTGTCCACGAGGAATTGCCGCCCGGAGCCCGCGTCTGTTAGATAAAGCAGCTTGCTCTGTTCACCGAGAGTCGAAGCTGCTAACGACCCCCGGCCCGGGCGTTTCCCTGTTTCTTGAAACTGCACGGCGGGATGCATCTGTGCGCCTTCTCAGCGAAGCGTCGATGGTAAAAACAGAGGTTGTCCCCTCCTCTGCCTCGGGACCGCGCCGCTGCCGTCGTTGCTGGGGTTGCTCCTGCTGCCGCCGGCTCCTCATTGCCTCCGGCCGCCGCGCCGAGGTCTGCTGCTGCCACGGAAGTCTCCTGCTCGTCGCAGGCGTCGAGGAGCCGCTGCGCTTCCCTGGCCAGCGCGCGGAAGTCTTGCTGGTTCACACACCTCATGCCAGACAGAGTACCTCTCATGTGTGATGGGAGGGTCCTCAAGAAGATGTGCTTGAACAGAAACGCATCGTTGTCTGTCCCGATCAGCTGCAGCATGTCCTCCATGAGGTCGGTCGCTCTGCGTCCTCCTCTGTCGCGCAGGTCCAGAAGCTGCCTGGCCCTCACCTCGGCTGATGGCACAAAACTCTCGATGAGGGCGGCTTTCAGCGCGTCGTACTTGCCAGCAGTGGGCGGCTGCTGCACCAGGCTCCGCACACATCGAGCTGTGCGGCTGTCGAGTCTTGCGGTGACATTATGAAACTTGGTGTCATCTGCTAATATTCCCCCAAGCACGAACCGCGATTCCGCGTGCTGGAACCATGAGTGCGGGTCGTCTTGCCAGAACTCGGGGAGCTTAATCGAGCCTGTGCTCGTGCGGTCGGTCTCCGGTGAATCCGGGTCAGGGTAACGTTCTCCCGGCATCGTATGTCTTGGTCACCAATGTGGGGATCATGAAATGATGAGACTGGATAATTTCTCAGTATGGTTTATTCACCTCAAGTCCCCAGCTCTCTCTCTCTCAGTCAGGAAAAAAGAGGAAGAGCTGCGGTAAACCCACATACATTTATACCCACACATCAAACACAGAATCACACAATCAAGTCAAATCCTTCTATTTACACTTAATCACTTCAAAGTCCTCCTTGCTCTTCTGTCTGACCCCAGGAGGTTAGACAGTCCTTTCAGGCTCTCGCTCCAGATCCTCTGACTTCCTCCCAAGTCCGCAGGTGGTCCAGACTCATTGTCCATCTGAGGTGTGATGTCAATACACACCGCAAGCTTAAAGTCCTTCTATGCTTGGGTCTCTGCAGTGAAATATGTGAGCTACATAATGTTACCATTATGGGCGCTACATTAGGTTCTTTTCCAATTTGTGAGTTTTTTTTTTAAATCTGCTGCTCTTTGCAATATAAATTCATGACTATTTTCTCATAAAACAAAAACGTTTCTTGTAAATTTGACCTTTGTGTGCATTTTAGACTTCACTCTTATAGTAAGAGCACTGCTCAGTAGCTTAAATTGGCAAATGAAATGCAATAAAAACACACTAAAAAAGGTTTTCCTGATAAATTTAACATCAGTATTTTTCCCAAAATTGACAGTTCTTTTCCTACAGCCTTGGGAAGACCTTCGCATAACTTTTTCAGAAGCCTTGGCAGTCCAGTCCATCTTCAGAAGACACCTGGATATAACGAATGAGTTCAGCCCTAACAGAAGAGCCACGGTCTATAGCAGGGGTTACCAACTGGTGGACTCTGGTCTGGATCCAGACCCCGAGAGTCCTCCGTCCAGACCCCAAAGCATTTTGATACAATTTTGAAAAAAAGGGTACCGTTTTGTTTTGACAGAACAAAAAAAGCAGACCTGAAACACTGTTTCAGTGGCCGGCTGGACAGAGAGGGGGTGCAGCGGGATGTAAAGTCATGGCTCGCTTCGGGCATCACACGAGGTGGACGGCCAGGACATCCAACAGGGACAGACTATTTGTTCCCAGTTTGTACCAGCAGGTTGAAGCGCTGTTGTGAAGTAGACTGTACCTACCACCGCTCTGGCTACCTCCAGGCACTGTACGTGTCCACTTACACTGTAAAAGCTAACAGTACTTCTTAATAAAAGAAGTAAGTAAATATAACTTAATCCTTCAAACAAATTGGCATCACTCATAAAAATACACATTTGTAGTAACTCAGGTGCTGTGAGTGTATGTGCATTTTGGGGCATTTTTTAGTATTGGTGACATACTGTAATTCTAGTTTGTTTTATTTACTCATTTCCTCTGATTTAACTTCAATATTGCTATAAAAATGACTGCTGACGTTTGGGGTTTTTTAAATTCAGGGTTTGAAATCGTCAGGCAGTGCTCCAATAAACCAGTCAACCAATAATCCAGGTAGTTTTATGTTCCTTTAAACTGACTTTATGACTTACAGTCTTGCAATTGTTTAGTCAACACACACAAAATTAATCAGCCACTTTATTTGGTGTGATTAAACTAAATGCTCATGTTTTTTTTTAATATGTGGGGAAATAACATTTGATAGGATCACCATGAGTTCTAAGTGACCAGATTTTTAAAAATGCTATATTCTAATGTTTTGAAGATGAAACAATCAAGGAACAGGGTCGTTTCCTGCTTGTGGAGGGTCTACGCAAGGTTGAGTTTGGGGACTCCTACTTTTGTAAAGCAGAGGAAGATGCTTCATTGCGATGCAACAGTCTGGTACACTTTAAGAAGAAAACAGGCTAGATTTGTCAATCTAAAATTCAGATTAAAGACCTCAAATTGACTCAAGCAGTTTAAACCTACAGAAAATAATGCTAGTGCCTCTCAGTAAATTTGAATATTATGATTTGTAATTTAAAAAATTCTCACCATAATCATCAAATAAAGATGAATGAATGACTGAATGAATGAATTTTATTTGAACATGTTCCATCAGTACAAGAATCAATTTAACTAGATAAATAATAAATAAGTAAATAAAATTAAATTAATAATATTACATAATACATATGTATTATTACATACAGTACATAATAATAAAATACATATATATGTATTATTAGATAGGCGCATTTAAATCTCTCTCAAAAAAATGCAGCCACAAGGGCTGATGGGAATTGTTGAATGTTAGAAAATAAGCATTATCTGTCACGATTTGCCCTTTGGGGCAGGAAGATGAGACCCACGCGCTGAACTGTGAGTTTGGCAGATTTATTGGAAAAACAACAAACATAAAGACTAAACCGTGCTCAGAACACAAAAATACAAATGAGGAAGTAAACTTACTGATAGCGCACCAGAACAGGGCAGGGCTCTGGTGGAGACGAGGAGAATACAAACAAGACTGCGGCGATGAGAAAATGAAAATACAGCCCTTAAATAGGATCAAAAACCATTTACCAAATCAATTACAGGTGTGGCTTATCTGAGCAGGCAGGAGAAAGCAATGAAATATAATTAGGACCAGCTGGGGGCAGTGAGAGAGGAGTGAACTGAAGCTGACAGCTGACAGGGCAACGCCCATATGGAGCACCACACCGCTGACAGCTGTCAACCAGCAAACGAACAACAGTGAAGATATAAGGAATAAAATATCAACCCAAGCAGACAAAAATATAAATATAAATTAATACAAAATAAAAGTGTAACAAAACTAGAACACAAACAGGAAAATGGCAAATGGTACACGAATACAGAAACCCAAAAAGCATACAATAAAACAAATATGTAGATATACGGAAAAAGCCATGAGACCGAGCCTGGCGGACACCTCCAGTTCTCGGCTCATGACATTATCTCCTTAGTTAGTTGTGTTACTTTTGTATAAATGTTGAGGTTTTTGTTGCTGGGATATTTGACTTTTAGATAACTTTTGTGTTTGGCACCATGAGTGTAACTGCTATGACAGTGATACAAATTGCCATAGCAGTCCCCCCTCCCCACTTTCCCTTCTTGTGTCACAGGGGCAACTGATGCCCTAACACTGAGGTTGCATTTGTAGTGTAGGGGCCCCTCCGTTACTGGGGGCCCGTAGTGTTTGTGTAGACTGCCCTATGGAGGAAAGGCCTATGCTAATTGTGTTGTGCTGTTATGTAATATGTCAAAACTACAATGTAATGATAAACCTTAATAAAAATAATATAGTACGTAAAACTTGAATGGCAGTTTAGTGCAAAAAAGAACAAACATAAATGATTCAAGGCAGTCAGTTTCCTCAAATACTTTTGAGTTGAACTAACTCATTAGGTTTTACAGTGTAAATATGTGTTGACAGAAAGTTGCTGCGCCTCCTCTGCATCTCTGTGGTGGGCCTGCATGATGCGGGTTATTGAGGTAATTTCCACATCAAAACAGTAATGTGCTCCGTGTGCTAGTGAACATGAAAAGTGCCACACACCTCCACCTCCCCCCTCCCTGTGACAGTGTTACCCAAACAGACACGGAGGAGGTTCAAAAGATAAGAACATTGTTGAAATAAAAAAATGAAACAGTTTTTCTACTGAAAATATAGTGTGGACTTTTTGTGAGATTTAGTTTTTTTTTATAGATATTAATCTTTTTAAAATGTATGTAGCCTAATTTAATTTGTGTTCTCTTATAAAACTTTAAAACTCTTTCTCTATAAAACTGGCCTCATTGCATATGTATTTTGTAGGAGTTGTCCTGTCAAAACGCAAATTTGAGGGAGGGGAGTATTTAAATGACTGGTGCAAGGTGATTTACTAAGGTTTTCAGTTGTCAATCTCCTTCTAAATGCGTCAGGATTTAACGCCCCAAAAAAGCTTGTCTTAATTCATCTGTGCCTGATATGACAGCAATCGTTGGTGCCAGGAGGAGACAACAGCAAGAACAGAGTGCCCGTGACCGAAGAGACAGAAGCTTCTCTCTGCGCGTGACTTTATTTGGCATGACAGAACAGATTATACGAACATCAGCGGTCTGACAGAGATCAGTGTTATGCTGAACTGGACATCAGTCGGCATTTTCCTAAATTTCATTTGTTTATATATAGCCTACTACATGAATTTGTATCCATAAAATAGGATATAGGAGCCCGTCCTACAGTGGACATGCAGATGGTGTCAGCCGAGAGTGACTTTTTTTTTCTTTTCTGTGGAGGTTCAGACTCGGACTCTGGAGTTTACCTCTCCTGAGCTCCCCCTCGCTCTTTAAGCAAAATCTTCCACATTGTCAATTTTCTTTGTTTTTTTTTTCCTCTATCCATATTTCTATAGTTACACTATTCCTTTTTGCTGTGCATAAAACAGTAATTCAGTTCCCTCTTCTCTCTATTTCTGTCTCCCAGTTCAGGATACACAATATAGGAGGAAAACAACGAGATTATTAACAAAAACAGCACAGATCCATAGAAACGTCCCCTAAAATTGCAACACCTAACTCAATGACGGCAGTCTCTGTGGTCTGAGAAAAAAGTGAAATTGTGTGTGTTTAATTTTATTACAGTTTCAGACCTCAGAAAACATAAAACACACATATTTATAATAAGTCATGAACTGGGAGACTTGTAGATTTTGTTAAAACAAAGTTATTCACATAATATTGACCGGAGTGGTGGCTCAATTGGTAGAGCATCCGCCCCACACCCGGGAGGCAGGGGTTCAAATCCCGGCCGGGTCATGCCGAAGACCATATAAAAGCGGAACTTCCTGCCGTCCAGCTTGGTGCTCAGCAATAATGGACTGGAGAAGGGAAATTTGTGGCGGCGCCTTGCATGGCAGCAGCCCCTCTGATTCTATATATGGGGTGTGTGTGATTAACACTGTAGATAAGAGAAACACAATTGCGTTCTACTGTATATGATTGGTTGTATGGTTGAATGACAATAAAGGGTGATTTTAATTTAATTTAATAAAACCCCAGAGTCTCCATCAGACCATCTTAGTGGTTCTTGTGGATAAAATAAACACGTTGGTCAAATAATCAATTTATTTATGAGTAGTCCTTTTTAAAATTATATATAAGTACTTAATTTGTACATATTAAACAAAGGAGTCTGCCATGTGAAATGACAATGAAAACTTTGCAATATGATGAAGCAAAATAAGCTATAATACAGGGTTTTGTGCTTAAACGAAAGCCTTAAAAAAGCTTTTTAAAAAACTCCTATGTTATGCTCCTCCGAAATGGCTGTGCCTGTGTTGATGATCTACTTCCTGTGCACAATTTTGCAGTGCTCTTGATGGATGGGTGGTCATTATTGAAATGAAGTGACTGCATCTGTGTTCATAATTTTGCGTGTTGATAGTAGATCACTGGCAAAAATTGTCCACTCCGTTAGGCGCTCTGTCTAAATTGCGCACTCGTTAATTTGCCCTGACTTTGTAAATCTGTTTGTGTGCTCTTGTATTATTATTATTAAATGATTGTATTGTTTGAAACTGAGCAAAGAATTTATTTGATTTTTTTGTTTAAAAAAATTAATACAGTGCTTAAAGCAGCTAAAACATCTATCTATATATATATATATAAAAGAGATTCTGCGGTGTCTGTGTGTTGTGTGTGTGTGCGCGCGCGTGCGTGTGTGTGTATGAAACTAACTCAGAGGCCATTTGACCGCAGCCTCTCATCTCTTGCATGATGATACCACAATATCTGAAGAGTCCACCTGACATGGCTTCACTGACCGCTTGACCATAAAAGAGGTCCAAGTTGACCTTTTTTAACTGATCTTTGCTGGTGGAGGTGTACGCCTCAGAAGGAATCAAGCTCACCCGGCACGGTTGGTGGAATTTAAGATACACGGGTCTCTCTGCACAATACAGGCATTGTGGACTGACGGGAAGACGTAGGTCCAGGTTACTGCTGGGTGCTGGGACACCAAAACTATATTTACATTTATTTATATTCACTTTTCTTTATTAATCCCCTCATATACGTAACCCCTAGAGATGTACAGTATGTCAAGCAAGGAATCAAACACACCCTGGATCCAATATCAGGCACTCCGCTGCTCTCTCCGCGTGGCTCTCTCTTCACACCAGTGCTGGAGTGTTGTCGGACAGGGAAACGGAGACAGACTGTGCTGCTTACTTTCCATAATCCACTCGCTGTGGAGTGTCGTTGGATGGGGAAATGGACGTGTATGGTGCTGGAGGAATCGTGCATACCCTGACCAGACAGCAGGTAAAGCCTGATTTAAGCCCCTCTGTGGAGCTTATGCTCCCTGTGTTCACAGGAGCATATTGTGCAAATAGGCCAGGGATGGGCAGCTGGCAGCCCCCACCCTCATTCAGTGCAGTCCGCCAGTCCGTTTCCAAAAATCAATAATTTATTTATATTATGTTTGATCATATTTGAAACTGCATTCTTAAATGCAATTATAGTGTCCACCAGCAGAGGGAGTTCTAACCGATACCTAGGTGATGCTCTGTGCGAGTGGTCAAGCAAGAAGATCAAATGAGGGAGTGGTGTGTACCGGAGTCGGTTGTTGCATAATAAAAGAGTAATATTTAGCTTTTGTGAAACCGCTGAACGGACTACATCCGCTATTGTCTCGGACTATACACATCACCAAACACGATTACAACCCACCTCCTGTTTTCTTACCGATGAAATAAGGATCCAAAGGGGAGAAAAACAACACAAATGTATTGTATTTTAGAGCTGGAGCTAATCCATGGGACTGTTACCCAGGAGTTACACTCACTCTGGATGCAGTCTGTTGCAGATGCAGTGCGGATGGCCCCTTACGATCATCCCTACCAGCTCTGTTTGTGTTTTGGAGCAACATGGACAAGAACAGAGTTTAAAATACAAGATCGTGCGAAAATTATAGAAACTAACGTGAGATCTCGAGAAAGACCCAAGAGTAACCGAGATGAACCGATTGCAGTCATGTGATAACAACAAGGAAGTGTGATGTGGTGGCTCCCTACTTAGATTTTTGGTCTCTAAATAAAACGTAAGTAGCCTGTTTGAAGTGTTTGCACAATAAAATCTTTCCCTCCATTATACAACTTGGACAATATCAATCATTACTGAGGGTGGCAACAACACTGTTGATTCAAACACAAAAATATACTGTCTGGGTACAAATTCATATTCTGCAGGGTAACTTAACAAAACGTAATGCTGTTTTTTCCATCTAGCTGCAATGCTCCTGCACTGTGTATATATCTGTGTACATATGAATATTCATTTGCTGCTTTGGCTAGCCAGTTCTTATTATCTTATTAACTTTTGCTCTGAGTGCTGCTATCCCTTTGTTACTGTAATCCTGGAATTTCCCCATTGTGGGACTAATAAAGGCTTATCTTATCTTACCTTATCTAAGGGACTATATCTGGAGTCAGTGTAAATCCTGGATAAGTTACTTCCTCCTGGGCACTCTTTGAAAACAATGACGTAAGTTACATGAGTCTGTGTTTTTAGTCTTTTAATTTATGTATTTTCACAACCTTATACTTTAACAGTTAGATGACAACCTACGCCATTATTTATGTGGAAAATTTTCTTTTAAACTGACAAACATATGTGTAACTCATGGCAAAATTTGATTGGGATCAAAAGATAATTTCTCTCTTGCCATTCATTTCAGTGGAGATTTTTTCCGATTTAAGGTCCCATATGCAGAAGTAGAGGGGACGTGACCTACGCTCTCTATTATATCTCTGTGGTTTCCTTAGTTAGCTCAGTCTGTCTTTTCGATCTGGAGCTAACAGCTAACCAGCTAGCCATTAGCCTCAAAATGGCACCAGCCCCACCCCAACCAAACTGCTGATGGTGATGAAAGAGGAAGTGTGTGTGAACCGGTGCTCATGAGCATTTAAAGGAAAAGTCACTGAAATAAGTCATTCTGAGGAAGCCTGGATAATATTGGTTGAAAAAACTGGCTGCTGAAATAATTAAAGCCTGGTGTATTTTGACTGAAGCGTGTCACAGTTATTGATCCTTTAAGACCTCTGGGAACTGTGTCAACAGGTGGAAAATGTACATCAATTGTCCCCTTTAAGTTTCTTTAATTGAAGACTACTTCCCCTTTGATTTCTCAAAACTTTTAAACACTGCTGGACAATTGACACCATCTGCCATGAACATGTAAGCGAGCGCTCCGTCCAACCACACGTACTCATCTGTGGCCACATATCACACCCTCTCCTCTTAAAACCTGCCACTCCTCATATACAGCCTGTAGCATACGCGCTCATCCTCACGGGGACGACAGTGATGCCAATTCCCCCTGTCATGTACAGTCAAAGCCAGTTAGACACACCGCTTGTCAAACAGTGCCAAAGCTGCGAACCAACCGACAACAATCTGTATTCTCTCTGTGCTTCAGTGTGAGTTTTCAGCACAGGCCCGATTGTGCAGCAGTGGAGTGTCTAGAAAGCGGAGATGGATAAACAGCTCTCCTTTGTTTGGCCCCTAACGTGGACTGCAGACAATCCTTCGAGCAAAAACACACATGTGTGCACACACACACACACACACACACACACACACACGCACGCACGTTTATTGTCTAATGATGCCCTTATTTTCCCCTCAGCTCAGCATGGCCTGCACTTGGATTCAAAAACATCCCATTTACTAAGCGCCAATTAAGGATACCCACACACACACACATGCACACAGACAGACAGTTCAGGTGTGTTGTTCACACTAAAGATACAAAGTGGAAACACAAAGACAAGAAAACAGAAGCGTGGCTTTGAGGGGTTTGACAGCTAACGTGCCTGTTGTCTTTATTTAATCCATTTCGTTATGAACAATATTTTAATTGGCATTATTTTCTCTTCATGATGTTTTTTTTAATATAGAAACAACGCAGCCTTAGGGAAGATTCTATTGTGGATATACATTAGTTTGAATTCTTTCTGTAGTTTCATGTTCTTCTGTCAATTGTTCACAGCAAATGCACCAACAACCAGCGACATATAACATCGTTACGAGGTGTGACTGTCATAAAATTCCCCTCGGGGCAAAGAGGAAGACCCAGACGCTGGACTGCTAGTTTGTGATATTTAATGAAAACACAAAATTCCAAAACAGTGCACAGCACATAGTCCAAACTGAAAACAAAGCAAACTTACGAAGCAAGGTTCACCAGTACAGGGGAAGGGTTCTGGTGGAGAAGAGTACCTTACGACTCCAGCAAAGAGGGAGCAAAATAACAGCCTTTAAATAGAGCTGGAAACAAATGAAACAAATGATGGTAGGTGTGGATACCATGAGCGGGCAGGAGGAAACAATGATAACAAACTCGGATCAGCTGGGAGCAATGAGAGGGAGAAATGAGACTGACAGCTAACAGGAGCACCGCCCACAACAGAGCAAAAAACCTGGAGGTGCCACTGACAGCTGCAGCCCTGAGAAGAAAGGAGGCACAACAGAATATGTGAAAATTAGTCAAAGATAAAATAACAGGAAAAAGAAGTCAAAAATACAACACCATACAAATATAGGAAAAAAAAAGACGAAGAGACAGAGTACGGTGGATCCCCTGTGCTCAGATCATGACAGTGACTCGGTCGTAATAAATCAAAAACACTTCATCTTTGGAGCAAATCAGTTTGATGCAGCTCCCAAATTTATCTCAAATGCTTTCAGAAACTGTACATAATGTGAATAACCCTGTTGTATGTTTAACGAGATGTCAACAGGCGTGCATTTCAGCTGTCACACCCCAGAATTTGAAGCTTGGTGATTAGACGCTTCTTATCAAAATGTTCCCTGGGAATCAGGTTTGATTTCCCTCCTTTAAAGAGTAACACGGTGGGTTTCATGAGGGCACAGAGCAATATCAATGGACTATTTTGTGCAGAAGCATAAAAGATGAGATACAGTATTTTTATATACAAGAGCAGAAAGCCAACTTTGATCTTTAAAAAAAATCTTATGTTTTAACTCTTTAGACTTCTCCAGTTTTAACAGGTCCAAATTGACAGTCATTTGAATGAGAAGTGGTTGACCTTTTAATGTACAGTTGTGCTTGAAAGTTTACATAACTTCCAGGTATGTAAATGTCACTACTACAATATATTTCTGCATTGTAGTAGTGACATTCTCAAACCCCTCTTTTGGTTTCTTTTATCTGCAGTGCCAGTAATTTATTTTTTGTGTCATCATTTATGTATAAAGTTATTGTAATGACCAGCAGCTGGTCATTCTGGTTTCTAAAGAACTCCAGTTTTATGGACGTCTAAAAATCTGCTTCCATGCATGTTGACACGTTCTTGATGAGTTTATGGCTTCAGTCATATAGTTTTACATCATATTGAACAATAAAGATTTTGCACATTGCTACATTGTTAAAATTGTTGGAGGTTTCTTCCTGCTAAAAGGGAGTTTTTTTCTCTCCACCATCGCCAAGTGCTTGCTCACAGAGGCTCGCCTGATTGCTGGGGTCTTTCTGCAATTGTGGGGGTTTCCCCTACAGTTGAAAGTGCTATGAGATGACTGTTGTTGTGAAATGGTGCTATATAAATAAAGTTGAATTGAATTGAATTAAATTTTGAAATCCCTATCATATTAGCTTGTAGTTTCTGTCAATTGAGTTGCATAATTAATCTATCAGATCCACATTAATCTTTTTGATCATTGTCACTGCTTTATATTTGTCATCCTTTCATCTGATAATACTTTGATGCAATATTCTATATATGGCAAGTTGAGTGTAGCCATTTTCAAACTACAATTGACGAGCCACAGCTGCAGGCTCCATTAACATAACACCTCAACAGCCCTCCGTGGCTTTTTCAAACTTCAGGGAGACGTGGGTCTGACCTCCTGCAGATAACGGTGCATTTCTCCAGTGTATCAAGGTTCATGTCCTCACATCGCTAATGTCACGAACAAACGCACCGTGAGCCTTGAAGCAGGTGATGCCAGCTGCTGATGATTAGTTGAGAGTCACCAGCATATTTACAAGTCTTTTAATTTTGTTGCCCCATGTCAAATGCAGCACAGTTCAGTGGTTGATTGGAATACAGCCATCTATCTAATTAAATTCAATGATTGCTGCTCTTTGTCTTCCATTTTAGCGGACAGGGTTGTAAAATGTACCAGACATTTTACATGGTTATCGTTGTTTGCTTCATATCGGCACTCAACAACTTTCATATTTACAAGAAGACAAGCTCTCTCTCTCTCTCTCTGTGTGTGTGTGTGTGTGTGTGTGTGTGTGTGTGTGTGTGTGTGTGTGTGTGTGTGTGTGTGTGTGACATACAGCTTTTTTTGGAGGGGGCTGCCACGGGAAAAAAAATAGGAGCAGAGATGCACGTTAATGTGGAGTGAATTGGGAACAGGGATGCACGAATGAGCACAGAGCGGAGCTGAATAGGGAGACTACCCCACGCCGAACCGTTGTGTCCCACAACAGCCAGAAACGGTCAGAGCCACTGTAGACTCGCAGGAGTGAGTGAAAAAAAATGCTCTTCTTCGTCTCACTCTCTGACACTGTGATGTTTGTGTAATTTTGGCACACACAGTTGTCTGCCGCAGCTTCAACATTACTACAATCTGTCAGAATAATGACAGACAGCATTCTGGTTCATTTCCACTTGCTATGACATGGTGACGGTGACACTTCATCATGCATTGTCCTGTTCTAATGTCTGCTCACCTGAGGTGAGCTGTGGTGAGGTGGGCAGCGGCCCATGTACTTGCGGGCTCATTTAGCTCATGTCAAGTAGCGCCAGTAACCCTTTTCAGACAGAGGAAGCCCATATTGTACTGGGTTTGCCTGAATTGCCAGGGTGCTCTGAAAGGGGCTTATAATAGTATTTGGCTGTTACTTCTGCTCTGTCACATTTTTTTTCCAACACCCACAATTTATTTAGCTATGATAGGGACTTTGATAAAAAAAAAACCCTGAATAAATAAAATTAAATCAACTTGTGTTTTTTGTGCCCTGTGATCTTATGTCAGTTTGTAGCTTTTAGAAATGTTTGTCAGCAGCATGATTGCTGCATAAATGTGAAAATGCACCACAGATGTCTAATAAGCAGCAACATCATCATCGAGTTAGGTTAAGTTTCATCAGCTGTCACAGTAAAACCCTAACATTATCTCACTTAAATAAAATGCAGTAGTTGACATGTTGTGTTTGTCCTGCTAAAAGCTAAGTTGTCTGTGTTTAAAAAGTCTGTTGCTGATGCTGAGTAAGTGCTGTTGATGAGTTGTTGCTTCCTGACACCTTTTACCTGCTCCTGATGACGCTTTTAAAGCTTTAGATGTGGAAATGCAACACTTACGGCGCACCTTTCCCGTTTTCGTTCTCTCTTACATAGTATTCCCTCTTCTTCTGGAAATACTGTAGTTTTGGCATTAGCCTCAAATCAAACAGATTTTTCCTGTTATCTGTAGTGCCGGCGATTCAAAGTTATTACACTTCCAACACCAAGAGTTGCTCTGATATTGTTTCAAAGTTGTCAACACAAGCTGGATGACAGATGGAAGCAGGACGGTTTTTTAGCAGGACTCTTTTACCAAGTCACATAAAATCAGCAGCACACACCATCCCTGTGTTGGTTGTGTTTTGCTGTATGTTCTGATGTTTCTCTCAGAAATCAGTGCCCACATAAAATGAAAGCACCAAGGTGCAGCTGCCTCGGTGCGACCTCTACTGGTCCGGCCTATTTACTACAATACAGTATCGCGGCTCCACTGAGGGTATAATGGTGAGTTAAATTAGTGTTTATTTTGAAAACAAAGGCTTATCTCGAAATTCTGGCAAATTAAAAGTTGGGAAAATATGGCGATATAATGATATAAGCCTCTAAATCTGCTTGATTTTGACCAGGCACGTTGAAAAGCTGGTAACAGACAGATACACACACACAACCACACACAGATACATTGAGTGATTACCGTATGCCTCTGTTGCATTGACGCATAACAAAGTACATATTCAGGGGTTCCTAACAGTTGTTGCTGTGGATGTAAATTAGATTCAACTTCATCTCTATGCAAATAGACACATAAGTTTCTAAGTAACAAAATCCCGGTGTCTAGACTTTTTAAAGTTGCTATGATTAGCCCTGTCCCTCAGAGTCTGAGTTAAAGGAGGCTCTGTGTTCTGGCGTTTATCTGTATTCAACAACATTGTGCTCAGACACGCATTAACACACAGCGTGGTGTGTTAATCATGTGTGCTTTCCTCAGATGATCAGAGAGCGGTCTGAAGCTGCTTGCCGTATTAACTCAACTGCTGAAAACAGGGGTGCATATGCTTCAGAAATACAAATACCCTAAGGCTGTGTACGTGCACTTGTGTTCAGGCTGCTCCAGCATCTGTGTGTTCCTGCATGCGTTACCGTGTGGCGTTACACTTACATGCATGAGAAGTGTGTTGTGTCCGTGTGTTTGTACTTGTCGTCCTACTTTTACGCTGCAAATGGGCATCAAACAGACTTTTCAATTCTTAAATTTCACTAAAATCTTCTGGACCTAATTCAAATGAAAAGGCCAGATTGAATTGTTTTAAAAATGACTACCATTCAGTAACTAAATCTGAACTTTATTAGAATTTATTGCTGTCTGTTTTAATGTGATAGATACTGTATTTCTTGTGAAATTTATTTCCCGTCTTTCCAACAAATCCTCACTCCAGACAGCCCCAATACTTATTGTAACTGCCTTCTGTGGCATTCCCCATTTTTAAATCCACGTAGGCTGGCAGGTGGGGGATGAGAGATGGGATTAACATATGTGATCTCATTCTGGAGCCTTGAGTAGGCGTCCCTATCTTGACTCTTTTAGTCACTGTCGCCTACAGTTACTTTTACTTCCTTGTCTGATTTCCTTCTGGGTTAGCTTTAGGTATTAAATACATATTTTTTGGTGGCTAAGGTTAAGGTAATGGGCAGAGTGAGTTTCTAATTCACACATATTGCAAGTGTAACGCCCCCATCATATATTTCCTGTCATTATTTCCATGCCCCTCTGTGGATCGCTGCCTTATCGTGATGGAGGGGTTTGACTCATTCCTTCTTTACAATTGCCTGTCCTGTTGTGTGACTTTCTAAATTCTTCCTCTTTGTTTTGCTCCTTCAGTTTTCCTGCCTGTGTTCTTTATCTCTCCTTTGGATTCATGTTCTGTTCATAATGAAAACAATATTCTCAGGTTAAATCTGTTTTTTGCTTCTCTTTTTCTGCTTCCAGTATGTTCAAAACATTGCTTTTAAGGCTTAAAAGCATTGGAGTGGTGGCCTAGTCGATAGAGCATCCAACCCACAGCCAGGAGGTTGGGGGTTCAAGTCCCAGCTGGGTCATACCAAACACCATATAAAAATGGTATTTCCCGCCTTCTAGCTTGGTGCTCAGTGTAATAGGATGGGGGAAGGAGAAGTTGTTTGTGGCTGCACCTTGCATGGCAGCAACCCCTCTGACTCTACATGTGATTAACATTGTAGATAGGAGAAATGTAAATTCTACTCTGCATGATTGGTAGTATGGACTGAATGACAATAGAGGTTTCTTCTTAAATGTAGTGAGTGATGGGTGCCATTATTTCTGGTTGTACATATTTATACTAAATGACACACTAAAAGCTTGGCTTTCCCATTTCATTGATACACTGGGGTTTTGGCCCTTGTTAACTTTCTCTGGTCTGGATACACCTTGCTAAAATGACGATGGTATAAAAATCCAAGTTTGAGGCTTCAAAATGTTAGCATACAAGTCATCTGTTCCCATCCTTTTTTATATTTTGACTGTATGTAGTTTGTTTAATAGACTCCCATGATGAATGAAATATCAAGGATTCGGTGTACCCCACCTGGTATGGGGTTACCGGAACGCCACCCTGAAGCCAGGCCTGGGGGAGGGGCTCGTCTGGTGGCCAGGTTTCTTCCCCTGGGACCTGACTGGGCTCAGCCCGAATAAGTTACATGGGTCTGCCTTCTAGTGGGCTCACCACCTGCAGGAGGGACCATGGGGGTCTGGTCCTATGTGGATCAGGTGGCGGTTGAAGGCAGAGACCTTGGCAGTCTGATCCCCAGCTTTCTTAACTGGCTTTTGGGACATGGAACGTCACCCCTCTGGTGGGGAAGGAGCTAGAGCTGGTGCACGAGGTTGAGAGATGCCAGCTAGATATAATTGGGCTCAGCTCAAGGCACAGCTCCGGTTCTGGAACCAGTTTCCTGGAGAGGGGCCCTGGACACCTCCCACTTGAGGTGTTTTGGGCATGCCCCACTGGGAGGAGACCCTGGAGCAGACCCAGGACATGCTGGAGAGACTACGTCTCCCAGCTGGACTGGGAACGTCTTGGTGTCTTTCCAGAAGAGCTGGAGAAGGTGGCTGCGGGGAGGGAAGTCTGGCCTTCTCTGCTTGAGCTGCTGCCTCCGTGACCCAGACCTCCGGAAAAGCGATAGAAAATGGATGGATGGATGGATGGATAGTTTGTTTAATGAGTACCATGCAAATTTAACTTCTCCAGATCTGTGAAGACTTTTTTTTATCTGTTAGAAAGTTGCTTGTAATCATAGCCGTTTCCTCCACAGGGCAGAAGTACACAAAAACCAGCAAGTCCTGCTTATAATTTACAGTAAAAGGTCAAATTTTGTTTAAAAAGTATTTTGTGGTGCTGAACAACTACCCTGTTGTCTTCTCTCTGATCTCCATTCCCAGTCTTTCATTTCATCCCATCTTTCTCAGGTTCATCTTCTAACCAAACCCTTTACATGGTCTCTTTCTGTCTTCTTCCTCTCTTCAGACTCCTCAGGTGAGGATTTTGCTAAAAGATGAAAGTTTGAATCAGAAGAGGCTGGTTAGCTTTGTGACAAGTGCAGGGGTTTTTTTGGCGGGGGGACGCAAACTGCGGCCGTGGAGAATTTTTTTCACCCGTCCACCCCGAGGCAGAGATTGGTTGGACTCGAGCTTCCTCTCACACTCCTCAAGACGTATAAGGTTCTGCCTGTCGGTGTCAGGGCCACACTCTGCGACGGTGGAGTGTGTCTGTGTGCGATTGGTGGCGATTACGCTGAAGGGGAAGGTGTGTTTGTGTATTGTATTTACCCAACAGCTCTTTCTCTTTGATAGCCTCCCTTTAGTCAGAGATGCAATCTGTGCAAGCCTCTGTGAGAAAGCACACCTCTTTCTTTTGATGCCGAGCAGATAGTCACGGCTCACAGAGACGGCGGGGAAGAGGAGGAAGAATCAAAACAAACGCACGCTGCATGCCACATCACATCCTCAACGAATGAGAGAAAGTGAAGGGGATGAAAGCAGGTGTGTGTGTGTGTGTGTGTGTGTGTGTGTGTGTGTTGGAGGTGCAGACAAAAGGGCTGGGGAACATCTGGATTCTGGTGATAGCTCTGCTCACACGCGTTACGAGCCAAATTAATCAAACCTGGTGGGGAGACTGTCGAGTGTTTATGTGTTTGTGTACGCAGCATGTGCATCAAGAGTCCATCCACGTCCTGGACAACACATTGCCGATGTATAGTCATCCTGGTATGGTGGAGGGAGGGAGAGAGCGAAAGTATAAATCAATGGGTTGACGCGTGCAGGGCGACTGCGTTCGATACTGGAATTGGTGCTGGTAAAAAGAGACGCAGACAGATTATGTAGTCTCTGAAACTCTTTCAGTGCCATTAAAGGGACTGGTTCTTTAGGCTTCTCATGAACACAGCTTAACCCACATGAACAGTACAGGAACACCGATGACTATCAGTGACTTAGTTAATGTTAAAAGAATGAAAATAGCTAATAACAATCTTAAGTTTTGACAGTTGTGATTTAGCTAATTTGGCCTCTTTGCAAGTTTTTTTTTTAACATGCTGCAGAAGCCCCTCTGGGGATCGCCACCTTACTGTTGTGGAGGGGTTTGAGTCTCTGAATGATCCCAGGAGCTATGTTGTCGGGGACAACTTGCCCCAGTAGTGTCTCCCAAGGCAAACTGGTCTTGGGTGAAGGGCCAGACTAAGAGCGGTCCAGTGGACCTCCATGAAAAACATTCGATCCAGGACCCAGTGTACCCAAAGGAGCCACATGGGTCTGACTTCCAGTGGGTTCACCACCTGCAGGAGGGATCATGGGAATCATGGTGCTGTGTGAACTGGGCAGAAGTCTGGGCTGCTCTACCAGGACTGATGCCTCCGCGATCCGGATAAGCGGTAGAAGATGGATGGATGCTGCAGAAGAAGCCTCAACGCCTCCACTGTTCCACTGGTGTAGTCCAGTTCTAGGTAGGGTTGTGCGATATGACCAAAATTTCATATCATAATTTAAATAATCATTCATTCATCTTCTTCCACTTAATCCTTTTCGGGTCGCGGGGGGGCTGGAACCTATATATCACAATAACGAGATGTACTGTTGATCAATTGTTAGGTGTCGTCTTGGTCTCATGATGTCAAAATGTGAACAGCATGAGGAAGAGGACTGTTTAAATGCCAATTCTAATTGAACCAGAAAATGTATTGGTCGATTCATGGATCAAACACCTGTTGTGAATTTTGCCGTTAAGCACCTTGTTAGAGAACAGCAAGTTATGCAAAAAGTACTGAAACACTGAACAGCTGGACATGTGCATTCAAAAGGTTAGAGAAGGTCAAATTAAGTTCACCTGTAAAGATTATAGTGCATTTTAGGTGCAGCCTGAAATTTCCCCCAAAATTATATCAAATAGAGTGGAATGCCACGCCTCAGCAGACAATAAGTCGACTTGTGAACAGCATGAGACGTCGTTGTCAAGCTGTAATTAATGCTCAATGGCACATGACAAGTTACTGAGACACTGACATTTTTAGTTGTGATATACCCGCCACTGTTGTTGGCTTTTGTTTCAATAAATTGTTTGAGATGAGGAAATCACCATTGCATGCTTCTACTTAAATGCCCTTCTTTCATGATATAATATCACTGTAGTGTGAATTTTTTACATTTTCCATAAATTTCACCTGAAAGCCAAATATCCCTAACTTGTTGTGAGTAGTTTGTGTATGTATGTATGTATGTATATACTGTGTGTGTGTGTGTGTGTGTGTGTGTGTGTGTGTGTGTGTGTGTGTGTGTGTGTGTGTGTATTTTCTGTAAATTGTACAGTTTAATCAAATAAAAAGGACCATCTCTTTTTGACTTTTTTTTACATGGACCGTTTTCCCTTCATAATTTTGCAGTGTTGTTATAAATAGTTTTTAATGCATATTTGAGACTTGATTCTCATAAATTTTAGGTTTTTCTTCTAAATCATATCATATCACATGAATAAAAAGTAAACATCAGTAAGTTAAATATTTCCTGAGCCAGAGAATAGCGAAAAAAAACAACACATAACATGACAAAAATGTCTGAAAATGAGAAAATCACTCATTGCTTCCGTCTACAGATATAAATTAGCTGTTAGTTTAAATCAATGAAAATTTAAGGTACGAGGGGGGCTGAAAAACTTCATAGTGGCCAAATTTGACCAAATGTGGTTTATTTTTCAACATAGTCTCCTCTTCAGTCCACACACTTCTTCCATCGGTGTTGCAGCACTTGGGTCCCTGCGATTGAAAAATAAACCACATTTGGTCAAATGTGACCACTATGAACTTATCACACCCCACCCCACCCCCCCATAGAACAGCAGGCTAATGACTGCCATTCTGGCCTGATTTAACCTGTTTGCTTTTAAGTAAAAATATTTCAGATTGGTCATAATCTGAAAATCAAAGACACAAAAGGTAATGTTGTGGGAATGTGGGAATGACGAGACAGAGTTCTCTCTCAAGTCAGCTTTATTCACATCACCAACATCTCAAAGAAGAAAAAGAGACCAACACAGGAAACTCTCGTCCTTAAATACCAGGACTCTTACAGTTCACAAGTCACATGTCTCACAGACAATGTTGCATTATAATTCACAGTAACAATGCATCTCCTCTTTAATCCTTTAATTACCCCCCCCCCCCCCCCACAGTCTCAAGCCTTGCATACCAAAGCTAACATCCTTGCAGCTTCCTGTAATTTCCAAGCAAGCTCTGCCTTTGTTCTGATCTAAAATGTGAGTCACAAAGCAGGTCACATATGTGTGTCCACCACACAAGCCCCCCCAACATTTTAGAACAAACAAGAGAATAACAACATGCATGCCGTGATAGTATCAATACACATCAGTCCACATGCTGTCTAGGCTTCAGTCTCCTGCCGTATCTGCTGTAGCTGGGATTCAACGTCTCTGCGGCGCCGTCACGCTGGGGGTTTGCCGTCTGGGGGTGGAAACCTTTTATTAGTCCCTGCGGGTGTTCTGGGGAAACATTACTCTGTGAAGCCCCCCGCGGGGGTCTACCTTGCCGCGGGGCCCTTGCCAACAGCACTTGCTCGTCCGCCACCACAAAAGCGGGTTTGAGTCTGTTTATGCCAACTTTCTCTTTCCTACCCCCCAAATCTAGCAAAAACTGCTTGTCCCCTGTTTCTAGCACTCTGAAGGGTCCGTCATAAGGCAGTCGCAGCGGGGTTCGATGCGCATCGTGTCTGACAAAAACAAACTCTGCGTTCTTCAAAGTTTTAGGCACAAAAACACGCGAAAAACTGTGGTGCGCGGGGCTGGGCAGCGTGCTTGATTCTATGCTACTCTGCAACAGCTAAGACGGGGAGGTGTCTGGCGCAGGGTTATCTGGGAGAAACTCCCCCGGCAGCCGGAGTGGCTGCGCAAACACGAGCTCCGCTGGGGAGGCTTCTAAGTCCTCTTTAGGCGCAGAACGCAACCCCAATAACACCCACGGTAACTTGTCTACCCAATTTGCATCTGTCAGTGATGCTCTGAGAGCTGCTTTCAATGACCTATGAAAACATTTGCATAACCTGTTAGCCTGCGGATTGTACGCGGTCGTGCAGTGAATTGTGACATCCAGGCTGCGGGCCATTGTCGACCAAAGCTCGGACACAAATTGAGGGCCTCTGTCGGACGTAATGTCCGACGGAACGCCGAAGCGTGCCACCCAAGCTGTTAAAAATGCGCACGCCACCTCCTCGGCCATGGTTGATGCCAGCGGGACAACTTTAGGCCAGCGCGTGGTGCGGTCCACCATTGTCAGAAGGTGTGTGCACCCTTGTGACGGCGGGAGGGGGCCCACGAGTTCCACATGAACGTGATCGAACCTCTTGGCCAGAATATGAAACGGCTCCAAAGGAGCCCTCGTGTGCCTGTGTACTTTGGCTCTTTGACACGCCGTGCAGGCTGCTGCCCACTCTTTAACTTGTTTGCGAAAACTCGGCCACACAAATTTCTCTCCTACCATTTTGACCGATGCGCGCACCCCAGGGTGCGCCAAAGAATGAATCAAGTCAAAAACGCGGCGGCGCCACGCGGCCGGTACTACTGGACGTGGCCGTCCAGTGGAGACATTGCAGATTAGGGGGGGCATACCGTCTTGCAGCACCCTGCTCTCAAGCCTTAACCCTGTTGGTCCAGTCTGAAGCGCGCGCACATCTGCGTCACTAACCTGCTCCGCGGCCATGGCTGTGTAATCTACTCCTACGCTGACTGGGGCCACCACGGCGCGCGAGAGGCAATCTGCCACTGCATTGAGTTTGCCCGCCACATGCTGAATATCAGTGGTAAACTGTGATATCGCGGCCAGCTGTCTCTGCTGCCGGCCTGACCACGGTTCGGAAACCTTGGCTATCGCGAACGTTAGCGGTTTGTGGTCAACGAACGCGGCGAAAGAGCGTCCTTCTAGCCAGAATTGAAAGTGGCGGATGGCCAAATGGAGAGCCAGCAGCTCCCTGTCGAACGCGCTGTATTTACGTTCGCTATCGCGCAAGGTCCTGCTGAAAAAGGCGAGGGGCTGCCAAACCCCGGCTACATGTTGCTCCACGACCGCCCCTATGGCCGCATCTGATGTGTCAGTGGTGAGCGCTATGCGGGCCATTGGGTCTGGGTGTGCCAACAACGCAGCCTTTGCCAAGGCTGCTTTCACCTCCAAGAACACTTGGTCGCGCTCCAGGGACCACTCGACCTTATCCGCGGGTTTCTTTTTTTTGAGCGCAGCATACAGCGGCTGCATAAGTTGCGCCTCGCGGGGGAGAAAACGGTTATAAAAATTCACCATTCCCAAAAACTCCTGCAACGCCCTGACCGTCTGCGGCCGGGGAAAATCTGCCACCGCGCGCACTTTGTCAGGAAGCGGAACTGCTCCTTCGGGGGAGACGCGGTGTCCTAAAAAATCGATCTGCGCCACCCCGAACTGACACTTCGCTGGGTTGATTGTTAACCCATGATCTCCCAACCTTCAGAAAACTGTGGCCAGGTGTTTTTCGTGTTCGTCTTCGGACGCGCTGGCTACTAAAATATCGTCCAAGTAGACGAACATGAAAGGGAGATCGTGAAGCACCGCGTCCATCATGCATTGGAACATCTGAGCAGCCCCTTTAAGTCCGAATGGCATGCGTAAAAACTCGAATAGGCCAAACGGAGTTATTACAGCTGTTTTGGGTATGTCCTCAGCGCGCACTGGGACTTGGTGGTAACCGCAGACCAAGTCTATTTTAGAAAAAACGCGCGCCCCTGCCAAATGAACGGAAAAATCTTGGATATGCGGGATTGGGTAGCGGTCGTGCACTGTAGCGTTGTTTAACCTGCGGTAATCCCCGAAAGATCGCCATGATCCGTCAGCTTTCGGGACCATGTGCAGCGGGGAAGCCCACGGACTGTTTGAACGCCTGATAATGCCCATCCTCTCCAGGTTGGCGAACTCCTCGCGCACTATGGCCAGTTTAACTGCGTCCAAGCGCCGAGCTTTTGCAAAAACGGGCGGTCCGGTAGTGGTAATAAAATGCTCCACCCCGTGTTTAGCGACTGTTGTGAAAATGTGGGGACCGTGAGTGCTGGGAACTGAGTGAGCAGTGTGTGGAACTTACCGCTTGCAGCTGTGACATTGGCTTGTGCTGTTGGCGGGGCCACTCGCGCTGTACCAGGGATAGAATCAAAAGAAAGCGCATTAACCAGGCGCCTGTTAGCGAGATCAACCAACAAACCATGTGAGCACAAAAAATCAGCCCCCAACATATTGAAATTCACTGCTGCTACAACAAAAGTTCACTCAAATGTACGGCCGTGTAGAGACAGAAGCAGAGTCTTCTCACCAAAGGTCTTAATCTCCGAGCCGTTCGCTGCTGTCACCCCGGGACCTCTGGAACCTGCTAGTCTGTCCGCGTAGGAAGGTGTGATGAAACTCAACTGGGAGCCTGTGTCCATGAGGAACTGCCTCCCCGAGCGTGCGTCCAACAAGTAGAGCAGCTTGTTCTCCTCCCCGAGAGCTGCGGCTGCTACCGACCCCCGGTCTTGGCGTTTCTCGAACGCCTGAACTGGCACGGTGGTACACATTTGCGTGCCCTCTCTGCGAAGCGGCGATGGTAGAAACAAAGGATGTCTGATCTGCGTTCCCTGCCCCCTGCCGCCGCCGTCGTCGGTGAGTCTGGTACCGCTGCCTCTGGCCCCCTGTCATCTCCGGTCGTCGCGCCGAGTTCCGCTGCAGCGGCCGTGGCCGTGCGCTGCTTGGTGGCGTTGACACTCCACTGCGCCTCTCGGCCCAGCGCACGGTAGTCCCGTTGGGCCAACAGTGGCGAACTGGCCAGGGTCGCTCTCGCTGCTGACGGTAGAGTCCTGAGGAAGAGGTGGGTGAAAATGAAGTGATCGTCGTCAGAGTCTTTCAACCTCAACAACTTCTCCATCAGGTTCGCGGGCATGTCATTTTCCAACTCAGCGCCAGGAGCCTCTCTGCTCGCTCCTCCGCCGAGGGGGTGAATTGCTGGATGAGTGCAGCCTTCAACGTGCCGTATTTGTCGCTGTCCGGCGGCTGGTCGATCAGGCTCTCCACATGCTGGGCTGTGTTGTTGTCCAGCTTTGCGACTATGTGGTAGAATTTTGTGGCGTCTCCCGATATCCCCCGGAGGTTGAACTGCGCCTCAATCGCGTTGAACCAGGAGCGCAGATTGTTCTGCCAGAAGTCCGGTAGCTGAACTGTAGCGGCATTCGCTTGGCTGGGGGCACCTGACGAGGCTGGCCCGGGGGAATTCTCCTCTTGCATGATACGTCTTGGGTCACCAGTGTGGGAATGTGGGAATGACGAGACAGAGTTCTCTCTCAAGTCAGCTTTATTCACATCACCAACATTTCAAGGAAGAAAAAGAGACCAACACAGGAAACTCTCGTCCTTAAATACCAGGACTCTTACAGTTCACAAGTCACATGTCTCACAGACCATGTTGCATTATAATTCACAGTAACAATGCATCTCCTCTTTAATCCTTTAATTACCCCCCCCCACACAGTCTCAAGCCTTGCATACCAAAGCTAACATCCTTACAGCTTCCTGTAATTTCCAAGCAAGCTCTGCCTTTGTTCTGATCTAAAATGTGAGTCACAAAGCAGGTCACATATGTGTGTCCACCACAATGTGATAAAATACATCTGATGACTTTAACTTTATTCATTATCGCAACTTCACTAATTAAAATTATTAGAAATCAAATAAATTACATTAAGAGCCAACTTGCTCCTCTGACCCGTTTTATTTTGCGTGTATGCGCCACCATCATACACTTTTGCAGCTTTAATAATTTTTTTTCAGACAAAACTAAGAAACTCAGCAGTAATTTAAACCTAAGAAACGATGGTCTGATGCACTATAATGTTTCCAATTAGCACAACTTAGCATCGTCATTTAGCATTTTGCTGTTTTATAATTAGACATGGTGTTAGTGTTACTTACCTCCTATTAAATCAAGGTTAGCGGACTATCCCACAGTCTAACACCACCACAGTCTAACAGTCCCACATCCCTGGCAAACAGGAGTAGCGGCTATTTGACCAAACCAGTAGGTTGGAGTTAGTGACCACCAGACTGAAGCCAGCCACCCACCACACATCTGTTCCGCACTGCAGGGGAGAGGTGGGGCATTGACAAGTAGTGCGTGAGGAGTTTTGCTGAAGAAACGGGAGTATGTACATTTTAAATTACGATATAAACGATATAGTATTCTATGAAACGACAGACGTTTTTATATCGTCATCCGATATATATTGTTATATTGCATAGCCCTAGTTCTAGGCTTTTGCAAGGCTTAAAGGAGATCATTTGTGGTAGAATTCTTAAGCCTTTTCTGGCCCACAGTTTTTCCACTACAGTTTTTATCCCCCAATAGCAAACAATAACAAAAAGCTGAGAATGAATTTTATCAGAATAAAGGTCAGATGGTTGTGCGTTGGCCTGACGCCGCCCTGTACACCACCTCTCACTCTGTGTTCATTGGCTCTAGCCGAACCTGATAACCCAAAGTAGGATATATGGTGCAGAAAACTCATTTTTTTATGTACTGTATATGTGCCTCAATATTATATTAATACTGATTTTTCTTTTCTGTTTTTCCCTTGGTTGTCAGCGGTGACCCAAAGTGGCTTCATGCCCCCCAAGTCTTAGAGATACTGGCATAATTGTAACCCCCAGTAAACCAGAGTGTGCAAGTGGCTGAGGTAGAGAAACTATGAATGTGATTAAGGCAGAGGTGTTTCTGCCCTCCTCCTCTACCACTCCTCCTCCATTGTTATGGTATGGAGAGGGCAGCCAGGGTGGACCACCATCACTTATTTCCCAAGTTGACTGGAGGGTCAATAGAAATTAGCATTCTCCTCTAAATGAAACCTGTAGGGATTTGCAAACCACTGTACCCATTGTCTGCTGTGTAGCAAATAAAAAATCGTCTTGGTTGATCTGATAATGAATCAACCTACAGTTAAGCCATGGCTGCTGTAATATCTTTTTTCAACTGAGCTTTTTTTTCCTCCGAACAGAAGTATTATGAAGAGTTTGTCCTCCACTCTGATTTTTTCATCACTCTCTCTGAGGGAACATGACATGTTTTTTTCATCTGTGGCCCTGCTGCCCCGTCCCATGTTAATGTGAGTGTATTATATCAGCATTGATTTTCTCTCCCACGTTCTTGCTATCGACACATGAATATATCACCTTAAGTGCTGAAGCACGCCAGGTCATGGGTTTACGCGGTGGTCAGTGCAGCATCAGGGGGAAGATGAGAAGCTGTACAGACTCCATTTTTTTTACTCACAGCTCGTATCCCCCTTTGTCTCTTTAGGGGAATCCAAATGTTTTCTGCTTTAAAGGCCCCATCTTTTACATTTACTTTCCAGGGATCATTTTTAAGTTCTGACACCTTCAGGGACTTGGGCTGCGTGCCCACCGAGGATGTTTTTTTCTGCTTCGAGTGTCTGTTTCTGTTCATTTTCTACATAGTCCAGCATTTAATGGGCTTGGCGCCATCGGCACAGAACGCTCTCAGAGGTCAGCATTTTTTCTCGTTGCACTCATGACACCGAAAGTTGAAAAATGTTAAACTTTTGGAGCACCGCAGTGCTCATAAGTGACGCACCTCTCTCATCAGCTGATCAGAATTAGACCAAAAGTATACCACGCTCAATATTTAACAGCAGAAGCTTGGAGAGATGGATGTTTTCTTACCAGTTTGAAGCACTTTAGCACAGTAGTAGAGACCTTCAGTGCAATATGTGTGAAACCCCAATGACAAGTTTTGAGTGACAGATCACGCAGTTGCTAGGATACAGGGCAGATACCTTTTTTTAAGAGCGCCTGTGAATTGCCCACAAAAACAGGTCTAGAGTGTATTTACACACTCAGTGAACACATAAGATATACTATATGTAGTTTTAAGGACTAAAATCCAAAAAATGAAGCAGTCAGAGTGCATTTGTTTTTCCAACTTAGAGAACTGAAGGCAGTGTGCTGTATTCAGGACACACTTTATGACTTTGTTCATAATTAATAAAACACTGAAGACCTAACCACCGCATTTGATACAGTAGACCATGACATTTTAATTTCTCGTCTGCAGCATCTTGTGGGTATTTCTGGTACTGCATTGGAATGGTTCAGGTCCGGGATAGAGAAGATGAGAAGAACAGACATGCAGAGAGCAAACATTAAAGAGGAGAAGCCCAGTACATTATTGGAGGTCCCCCGGCAGTCTAAATCTATTAGCAGCATAACCAAGGGGGGGTTTAGAGACACATAATCCCTCCTAATTGTAAGCTATATCAAAAAGGAAGGTTTTTACCCTATTCTTAAAAACAGAGATTGAGTCTGATCTCCTTCCACTGTTACGCTGGTGACTGTCAGATTTATGTTCCATTAAGGCAGAAGAGGTCTTTCTCAATTAAATCACTTCTTGAATGCCTTAATGACATTAAAGATTGGAGGGCAGTAAACCTCTTAAATTTCAATGAAAAGAAGACAGACGTGATTGTGTTTGGACCCAGTGGCTCCTGTGAGTCCCCCCCTTTCCCCATTGACTTGGGCCCCTTGACAGGATTTGTCCAACCTATTGTAACTAATCTGGGTTTTAAGATGGACAGTGATTTTAAATTAGAGCGTCAAATTGCTACAGTAGTGAAGTGCAGCTTTTTTCATTTAAGGCAGTTAACAACAGTTAAACCCATTCTCTCTAAACAGCACTTTGAAACAGTAATCCATGCCTTCATCACATCTCAGCTGGATTACTGTAATGCACTTTATTTTGGAGTCAGCCTGTCTTCCCTCTCACATCTCCAGCTGGTTCAGAATGCTGCTCCACGTCTTTTAACTGGGACATGTAAGAGGGACCACATTACACCCATTTTAGCTTCCCTTCACTGACTGTCTGTCCACTTTAGGGTTCATTTTAAAATTCTTTTATTTGTTTTTAAATCATCAAATGACCTTGCCCTGCCTTACCTTTCTGAGCTTCTTCACTTTTACACCCCTGCTCAGTCTCCTAGGTCAGCTGATTACCTGCTCCTAGATGTACCAAAATCTAAGCGGAAGCTCAGAGGGGACAGAGATTTTTCTGTTGCAGCTCCTAAACTGTGGAACAGTCTCCTTTTGCCTATTAGACAGGCTCCTTCACTGTCCATTTTTAAAACTTATCTTAAAACCCATTTTTACTCTTTGGCCTTCAACCCGGCATGAGACATTATTTTACTTGTTTTATTGCTTTTATTATATCATTATCATTTTTACCTGTTTTGTTTTATACTTTTTTAGCTGTATTTTACTCTTCTATTTATTTCATGTCTTACATGTCTTTCACATTTTATTTATTCCTGATGTACAGCACTTTGTGTCAGCTGTAGTTGTTTTTAAAGTGCTTTAGAAATAAAGTTGGATTGGATTGGATGGAGCTAAACTTAAAGTGCTCATGACATGATTTTGACATTTTTAGCATGCTGTATAAACCCAAACGTCATTGTCGATGATCAAAATAATAGTTACAAGTGCGCCTGCATAACATAGTTATCATCAAAAAACTGCAGCCACTGACTGGACTGTGGCGCCGCCCACCGAATGAAGAAGGAGGCTGAAATGACGTCAGCGAGAGAACGGACACTGGTGTTGTTGACTGGAATGCTGGCAGCTTTGTAGCAGTTTCTCTGGTTTTTTGTTTTAGTTTTACGGCTATGCCTTCGCGTTGTGTCACAGGCTTAGATAAACAGCAGGACGTGAAAGACCACATCACATGCTTCAGCTCCAACTGTCATAAGCCTCCTCGTGCGCTCCTCATGCTCTTTTACGCAGCGCACGGAGGAGGGGAAGGATGAATGGATTTATGTGCAGGATTCACCACAGCACATTTCTTGAACATAAGACTGATGAATGACAACAGTTCCCAAAAAGGTGAAGACTTACAAAAATAAACAGAAACACTTACAGTTGGCGTTCGGGGCCGACATCGCCCAGCGAACATGGAGAGGAGACGTGTTAACCACGGTTGTGCCCCAGGGCCGACATCGCTTCAAGGGGCGCAATAGAACCACGGCTGTGTGGAGTGGCTAACACTTCATGATAGTGTTGGCAATATTGGCTGGCTGACAACACGGCAGATGATGCACACAAAACATGAACAGCTGACTGTCAAAGAGAGAGGGGGCGTGGTCGGACCGGCGAATCTTGGACAGTGCCCACCTGAAAGTGGGTCAAAATGGCTGCCCAACAACCGCCGGCCAGAGCTGTGGCTACAGGCATGGAAAAGAAAAGGAACACAGACATAAAAACAACAAGAACTCAAAAGATAATACATAATAAACCTGATGCCTGAGCCACAGAGAACAGTCAGAACCGAGCCTACAGGATAACACGGGCTCGGTTCGTGACACCAACTGACTATATTGTATTCATTGCCACTAATTTGGACTTTTTCCTGTTATAATAATTAATTTAATATTTTTGATAGTTATAGTACATGTGTGCTATACCAGTTATGAGTATTGTTTTTCTTGTGACCAAACTCTTGAAAAAGTGAGGACTATCAGTTGCTTCTATTGCTTTTATTATTATTGTTGAAAATCACATGCCAGTTGATACAAGACAAAAGCAGTTAATAAACAATGATAACAAACAAAATTGCATTTTTAATGAGACATAAATAATAGGGAATACATTATTTTTAAGGATATTGCCATCAGCAACACAGAGAATAATTTTAATTTCTAAAGGGGTTTTACAGATAATTGAACTTTAAAATGATAAGTTATGGCCACGAGTATGCTCTAATTTACTAAAAAAAATATTTATACTATATTTGCAAAATAAAAATAAAAATTCTATCTCTTGTTCAGATACCCAGGATTGATACAGGATTGCAGCAATGTCCCAGTGATGACAACAGTTATGACATTTTCAAGTATCACACTATAAATATTTAGTAATGTTATTTTCTTGTAAAAATTCACAAGAGTTGTGGTCAGATAAACATGTATTGAATGAAAAACAATACCATGAATACATAAAGGTAGTTAGTCAGCATAAGTAAAACCAACATATTGTCCCTCTTGTAGTGGAAAGGTCTGTCTGATCTTGTGAACGACACAGGCAGGTATTGGCACTCGGACTTTCTCACCAAGGAAGTGGTAGCACCATCTGATGAACTGTCTGTAAGCTGTATATCGCTTCCAGTAGTTCCCATAATCCACATTCACATAATGTTTATAGGTGAAGTCGGCCACTTCCAACACATCTTTGTTCAGACACACCGCGGGGAAGTTGTGATGACCAGTGATACACTTTATAGCACCGTCCAGAATTTTCTGCTTCACCTTGTCCTGCTGCTGACAGCAAATACTCTCCTCCTCTGTTGTCATGCTCACACTCAGACCACACTGGCACCTGCAAAAATAAAAAATAGTATCTTTTGATTTGTTTATTTGGGGGGGGGGGCGTTGACAGTATCAGTTACGTGGATGTTTCAATTTTATTATAAATACACTGCTATGATTTTATTGAAAAATCGGGTTTATATAAATTCTATTTATGGAGAAATAATTTGTTGTAATATCTGTAACAAAAGCATACCACTCGGTGTTCCCCTGTCGTGTGTTTGCCGCTGCTGCTGCTGCGGCCATGTGTGCCTCACCACCATCACTCTCTGAGTGTGACTCGCTAGGCACGATGTCCGCTTGGTACAGCTCAAACCTATAAGGTCTGATGCCCCCAGATTCTTCATTATCATCACATTCTTCTGAACTATAATCGTCTGAAGATTGGACAACACAAACCAACTCCAGACTACATGTGCTGGAACCATCATCGATGTTTTCAACCGCTTCCATCATGCGTGTAGAATGGGCAGCCAACCGCTGTGTTCTCCCGCTGATGTCACAACATGGCCAGGGGGTTTTCCAGCCACTGACACAATTGGTGCCACGGCACTCTTGGAAACATCGGATATTCGCGTGAAGACCCTGTTTGACTTAGAACTGCACAGACCCACCTATTTCGTCATATTGTATTATGTGTTTGCAAAATCAGATGCAGTCAAAATCGTGTCATCAGCATTTTAACGCAGTCTTCCTTTCCTTGAGTTCACTTCCACATACAAATGAAAGCACCAATGCACTGATGCCTTGGTGCCAGAGCCATGGCGGAGGTATGTGTTCTCGGATCATCACCAAAATGGTATGAGCTTTTCTCTAGCCCAGGGTTGTCCAATCATGTGCCATGGAGGACCAAGACCCTGCAGGCTTTACCTTCAACCAGTGTCTTCAACAGCAGATTCCACTGAATTTCTTCCCACTAATTGCTATCAGTGAAAACACCTGTTGAAGAGACTGGGTAGAAGAGAAAACCTGCAGGGTCTTGGCCCTCCATGGCACATGATTGGACACCCCTGCTCTAGCCCAAGGACCATCTATGGTAAAAATTTCATCCAAATCCATCCAGTAGTTTTGGAATATTCTTGCTAACACACTGTGAGAAGATAAGAGCCTTGGTGGAAGTATGCATTCTCAGATCATCACCAAAATGTTAAGGGTTTCTCTCTAGTCCAAGGACCACCTCTGGTAAAAAAAAAAAAAAAAAAAAAAAACTTTCATCCAAATCCATCCAGTAGTTTTGGAGTACATGCATGCGCAGTGAAAATAATCTGCAGTTCACATGCCCATACTGTCGGCAGCAGCCAAGAGCCACCAACCTGATTTAAACAGCTGCAATCCAAACACAGAAGAAGAGCACGGTGGCATTTTCAATGGCGGAAGCGATGGAGGTACGTGAATACAATGACAATCAAGCTGAACAGGAGCTTTTGCTGTTTAGTGGCAGAGGAAGAAAATAGACAAGCTAAAACATGGACATTTGATCACCCAGTATTGGCGGATTGCTCAGTGCTTCCCTCTGGTGGAAGTTTCTGGGCGCATGCGCAGTTCACTGTGACCATTTGTGGGCGAGGAATGTTGGGACTTGTAGTTTGTGTAGTGATCTGGACAAGGTTGCAGCCCCTGTCCACGCTTTATGTTCCTTTTTTGTACTCATTATCACTATTGTCATTATCTTTGTTCTTGTCCCACTTATCGTTTCAGGTTTATTTGTGATGACAGTGCTTTCAATTACTTCAGCTCCTCATTAGTGGTCCTTTCTGTTGTTAATTATTGACAGCTTGTTTCTGATTGTGTTAATCACCCTACCCTACCCTAGCCTACCCTTTATATTCAGTGCTTGCCTCACTTTCAATGTGGCAATCTACTGTGAAGAACACTGTTAAGTTCACTGTGAAGATGAATGTTAGTTGTCTGTGGGATTACTGTTTCTCCTCTAAGTTTGGCACAGCGTCCACACCTTTATGTTAGTTTCTTATGGTTTAGGTTCAGTCTCGTTTAATCCTGCCGTGCAGTTGTTGTTATAATTTTCCAGCCTCGTACTGCGTTTTGTTATTTTTCCAATAAATTGTGCTTTCTTTTCGCCACGCGACTGGGTCCTCTCCCTCACCCTGAAGGGGCAGTTATGACAATTTGGATGGTACAGGTGAGTTAAATTTGTATTTATTTTGAAAACAAACCC
Source organism: Pholidichthys leucotaenia (assembly GCA_020510985.1). Lineage (NCBI taxonomy): Eukaryota > Metazoa > Chordata > Actinopteri > Cichliformes > Pholidichthyidae > Pholidichthys > Pholidichthys leucotaenia. Next base: position 16,264,188 of record CM035844.1, read on the forward strand.
TTATCTCGGAATTCTAGCAAATTAAAAGTCAAAAAAATATGGCAATACAGTGATACTGTGGAGATGTGAGAATGACGAGGCAGAGTTCTCTCTCAAGTCAGCTTTATTCACATCACCATCATCTCAAAACAGAAAAGAGAGCCACACAGGAAACTCTCGTCCTTAAATATCAGGACTCTTACAGTTCACAGGTCACATGTATCACAGACACGTTGCATTATCAAGACAGTCACAATGCATCCTCACTCCATGATATCACTTCCACTGTCTCCCCTGCATCCCTTCTTTAATCCTTTAATTATACCCCCACAGTCTCAAGCCTTGCATACCAAAGCTAAGATTCTTGCAGCTTCCTGTAATCACCAAGGAAGCTCTGCTTTTGTTCTGATCTAAAATGTGAGTCACAAAACAGGTTCACATATGTGTGTCCACCACACAAAGCCCCCCCAACATTTTAGAACAAACAAGAGAATAACAACATGCATGCCGTGATAGTATCAATACACATCAGTCCACATGCTGTCTAGGCTTAAGTCTCCTGCCGTATCTGCTGTCACCCGGGGACCTCCGGAACCAGCTAGTCTGTCCGCGTAGGAAGGTGTGATGAAACTCAACTGGGAGCCTGTGTCGACAAGGAACTGCCTCCCCGAGCGTGCGTCCGACAAGTAGAGCAGCTTGTTCTCCTCCCCGAGGGCCGCAGCTGCTACCGACCCCCGGTCTTGGCGTTTCCCGAACCCCTGAACTGGCACGGTGGTACACATTTGCGTGCCCTCTCTGCGAAACGGCAATGGTAGAAACAAAGGACGTCCGATCCGCGTTCCCTGGCCTGCCGTCTCCAGACTCACCGCCGTCGTCGGTGAGTCTGGTACCGCTGCCTCTGGCCCCCTGTTGTCTCCGGTCGTCGCGCCGAGTTCCGCTGCAGCGGCCGTGGCTGCGCGCCGCTTGGTGGCGTTGACAATCCGCTGTGCCTCTCGGCCCAGCGCGCGGTAGTCCCGTTGGGCCAACAGTGGCGAACTGGCCAGGGTCGCTCTCACTGCTGACGGTAGAGTCCTGAGGAGAAGGTGGGTGAAAATGAAGTGATCGTCGTCAGAGTCTTTCAACCTCAACAACTTCTCCATCAGGTTCGCGGGCATGCCATTTTCCAACTCCGTCAGTGCCAGGAGCCTCTCTGCTCGCTCCTCCGCCGAGGGGGTGAATTGCTGGATGAGTGCAGCCTTCAACGCGCCGTATTTGTCACTGTCCAGCGGCTGGTCGATCAGGCTCTCCACATGCTGGGTCGTGTTGTTGTCCAGCTTTGCGACTACGTGGTAGAATTTTGTGGCATCTACCGATATCCCCCGGAGGTTGAACTGCGCCTCAACCGTGTTGAACCAGGAGCGCGGATTGTTCTGCCAGAAGTCCGGTAGCTGGACTGTGGCGGCATTCGCTTGGCTGGGGGCTCCTGACGAGGCTGGCCCGGGGGAATTCTCCTCTTGCATGATACGTCTCGGGTCACCAGTGTGGAGATGTGAGAATGATGAGGCAGAGTTCTCTCTCAAGTCAGCTTTATTCACATCACCATCATCTCAAAACAGAAAAGAGAGCCACACAGGAAACTCTCGTCCTTAAATATCAGGACTCTTACAGTTCACAGGTCACATGTATCACAGACACGTTGCATTATCAAGACAGTCACAATGCATCCTCACTCCATGATATCACTTCCACTGTCTCCCCTGCATCCCTTCTTTAATCCTTTAATTATACCCCCCACAGTCTCAAGCCTTGCATACCAAAGCTAAGATTCTTGCAGCTTCCTGTAATCAACAAGGAAGCTCTGCTTTTGTTCTGATTTAAAATGTGAGTCACAAAACAGGTTCACATATGTGTGTCCACCACAATACAAGCCTTTAGTTTCACTTAATTTTGACCAGGTGAGCTGAAATAGACAGGTGGACAGAACCACACACACACTGCGGACAGAGCCACACGCACACACACGTTGAGTGATTACTGTATGCCTCCGTTTTCACCGAGGTATAAAAACTACAATGCATCCAGTTCCCATCATGCCTCGATATCTCCTACGGTCAGCAGAGTAGGGCAGCATAACAGTGCTTGTTAATTTGTGATGTCATAAAACCCAGGAAGTACCATCTTCTTTCTTTAAAACTTAACTAAATAAATGCATTTTAAAGGGTATTTCTCTGTGATCCTATTATCTTGTTAAAATACACAAAAACACAGTTTTAGACAATATGAGACATTTAATGGTATATGGTTCGCACATTTCATCTCTGTGTAAAGATCTGCTTGTTGTTTGAGTAATTTCACATTTCTTGGAAATCACTTCATGAGAAATATGACTTTTTTAAATATGTGGAAACTTTGGACTTATTCCACTTGTGAAGACAAAGCAGCACTGATTTGTACCGTCGATAAGTGTTTTTCATGTTGACAGCTAACCTCAGATGGATAGGGTGTTTATTGTCATTATTTATCTCTCTGTGTTTCAACCAGTCCTCCCTCACATTCACTCCGTGTCTGTCAATGAGGGCAGGTAGTGCTGATGGCTGTGAAATTAAATTTACTGCCCCCCCCCCCCCCGTTCCTCCTCAGCTTCCTCTGACATGTAAAGGTTTTAATGATCATGAAGCTGGGAAGCATTCCAAATGGCAAACGCTTAATTGAGAAAAATGAAAGAGACATCAGTACGATTCATTCATCTAAATAGAGGGCCGCGGGGTGTGGAGGGGTCGCACCATCTTCAATTTCTCATTTTTCCCCCTCCCCTTCAGCCAACTCGCTCAAAGGGGAATGTGGGAAAATTTGATTGTGTGAGGTGCAGGATAAATCAACTTGACAAATCTCTCCACTCCCCTTAATTGTGTTCAGTTCAGCAGAAAATCAGACAGGGGCGCTGCTGGATGTTGTGGATCCTTTTGGTCGCCGGCAACGGCGTTGAGTGATCGCAGTAATGACCTCACATCGCAAACGTACTCAGTGTTCTGTCTTCAAAGGTCTCAGTTCCACCCTCACATCACCTTTCCACAGCCACTTATTCTCATTAAATGACTGATATAGATATTGATAAGACATAGAAAGTATATTAAGTGTGATTATTACTTAGTACAGACAAACAAGGAGGATGGCTGTGGCGGTGGTGCCAGAGAAGAGAAGAAATAAAGAAAACAATAAAGGTATCACTTTGTCCAACTGCCCGGATACTACTGGTATGTTAGCCAGGTTCTGTGGGGTAATCAGGCCAGTCTTCATACATTACTGTAAAGCGTACATTTGTATTGCACGAACAGTGTGTACTATACTAGTTGAAAAAAATTCACAGTGTAATGATATAATTATCCTGCTAATAATTAAGCTGTTTATTACTGATTAATAATTTTATCTTTGACGATTGGTCTTACAGTGTACACGAAGACAAAGCCTATTCATTTTTCTATTTAGCACCTAACCCTCACTGTTTTTAAAGGGCCCATACTGTGCAAAATGATGTTTTTGTGAATTTAAACCTTATAAATTTTGTCCACAGCTCACACGTACACAGATATGCTCACTTTAGTTAAATTCTTAACTACATGAGCAAATTGCAGTTCCTGGGTTTTGTGATGTCACAAACAAACAGTTCCTTCCCTCACTTCCCATCCAATCAGTCCTGTTGAAAGTTAGGGCACATTCAGATGGCTACTGTTTGGTCCAGACCAAAGGACCAAACAGTGGCTTCCGCAGATAGTTCGGTTTGTTTGGTGCCGTCTGAACGCGCATTGGAACTCTGGTGTGCACCAAACAAGCAAAGTCTGGTTCCCCTGAAAACGGGGGTCTTGGTTCTCTTGCAAACAAAGTCTGGAGCACTCCACTTGCAGTGTGAATCCAAACGCAGTATCCAGCAGATCAAAGGATGGAAGTGCCCCTCGCCATTTGTGTAACCATAGGAACATGTAGTCTGAGAAGAGGAAGTGGCATTTACCATAGTACATTTTGGGTAGAAAATAACAATAAAGACAAGAAATCTTTTTACCGGAGAAAGCCGAGAAGAAAAGTTAAAAAAAAAAGGTCTCATTTGTGGTGGATAAACAACCTGGCTGAAGGGAACGGATTTCCATTTTCGTTTCTGGCCAATCAATGAACCTGATTTTTTTTCTTCACCAAGATTTTTTCTTCCTGGTCAGTGGTGGTTTCGGCTACAGTGTCCCAAATGAGAAGTTGTTGTAACTGCGGGATGTTGTCCAGGCAGTTTGGTCCGCTGCAGTGTGAATGCAAACCAACTTCCCCGCCCAGTTGAACCGAGACCCCCAGACTATCCTGGTCTGAATGCAGCCTAACTCAGCTCTTTGTGCTAGAGACACTGAAAAGACTACAACTGACACATTTTACAGCCTGAGTCCTATTAGCCAATCATTTGACACCATTTTAACCACCAACTAATAAAGCACCCTGATACTGACTATTGAAACTCAGGTCATAAAATGTGCCAGTCATAGTTTTTCAGTGTTCTGAACAGGAACAAGAACATTACATAAACTACTTTCATTCTACAATTGGAGAGCTGCAGTCATGGGTTCCATTGGCATAAATTAACACCTCAACAACTCTCTGTGGCTTTTTGAAACTTCAAGAAGATGTGGGTCTGATCTCCCTTAGATAACAGTGCATGTCTTCATTGTATCAAGTTCCATGTGCTCACCTCGCTTATGTGACGTGAGCGGTCGTGAGCCTGGAAGCAGGGGATGCTGGCTGCTACTGATTAGTTCAGTCACCAGCATTTTTACAAGTCTTTTAGTTTTGTCACCCGTGTCAAACTTAGGAGGTCAGTGGTTGATTGGAATATGCCATTCTATAGTAGTAGGCAGTCGTCGGACTGTTGTCCATGACCTAGCACGTTTGCAAACATTTCCCTTCATGACTAACTAATCCAATCTGTGAACAGCAGACATGGCCAAAGCCCCCACAGACATATCCTGATGCTGCTGGTGCTGGTGCTGCTGCAGTAGCCTTACTCTTTGCTCTGTTTGCATCGGCTTTGGCTTTCTGCTTTGTCTCCCCTGCTCGGAGTGCCTGACTGCACATGGTCTTCCAGTTGCCTCGATCTGCAGCAAGTGGTTCCCAGTTGTCAGCTGGCAGACCAGTCGGCAGCATGTCTCTCTTGCAGACATCCCTGAAGCGTAGCTTTGGTCTGCCAACTGGCCTCGACCCAAATTCCAGCTCCCATACATGAGGTCCTTAGTGAGTCGACCATCTTTCATTCCACCTCAGTCTACATTGTCTGAGGAGGGTGTACATTGAGGGAATGCCTGCTCTTTCAAGTACGGCATTGTTGGAGACCTTATCCGTCCATGAAATGGACAGAATGTGGCGAAAGCATCTCATGTGGAAGGTGTGCAAGCGCTTCTCCTGCCCATAGGTGGTCCAGGACTCACTGCCGTAAAGTAAGGTGCTCACAATGCAGGCACGATAGACATCAATTTTAGTTTGGGTAGTAAGTTTCTTGTTCTCCCACACTCGAACAGAAAGCTTGGCCATGTTGGTTGCAGCCTTTCTGATTCTCTTTCTGAGTTCCACATCAAGAGAAACATTGTCAGAGGTGGTAGAGTCATGATAGGTAGACTGCGAGACAACATCCAGGGTGTAGTCTTTGATGGTTAGAGCAGGCATAGCTTTGGAGCCTTGGCACATGACTTTCGTCTTCTTCAGGCTAATGCTAAGTCTGAAAGCCTCACATGCATTGGAGAACTGGTTGAGAAGGTTCTGGAGCTGTTCTTCACTGTGTGCGACAAGGGCAACATCATCAGCGAAGAGAAAGTCATGCAGCATTACTTTGCAAACTTTGGTCTTTGCTCAAAGGTGTGCAGGGTTGAAGAGTTTCCCATCAGATCGAGTACATAACAGGATGCCTTCATCAGCTGATCCGAATGCGTGTTTCAGGAGGATAGAAAAGAAGATGTTGAAGAGTGCTGGAGCTAGTACACAGCCTTGTTTCACTCCGCTGTTTATGTCATATGCCTCAGACATGCTTCTGTCATATTGCACAATGCCCCCTGTCCCATCATGAAATGATTTGATGAAGTTCAGGAGTTTTGGAGGGCAACCAATTAATGGCAGGATCTTGAAAATGGCCATCTCTACTGACCAAGTCAAAAGCCTTTGTTAGATCGATAAGTGTGATCAAAAGGGGCTGTTATTGCTCTTGGCACTTCTCCTGGAGTTGCCTCAGTGAGAAGATCATATCTACTGTCGACCATTTGGAGCGGAAACCACACTGGGATTCAGGATACACCCTCTCAGCGAGCTGTTGTAGGCAATGTAGTGCTACTCGGGCTGACAGCTTTCCAGCAACGCATAGTAATGAGATACCTCGATAGTTATTGCGGTGACTGCAGTCACCTTTGTTCTTGTACAGGGTTGTGATAGTAGAGTCTCTCATCTCCTGTGAGACTGATCCCTCCTCCCAGCACCTGCAGAGTAGCTGGTGGAGAGTATCAAGCAACTGGCTTCCACCACATTTGAACACTTCAGCAGGGATGCCATCCTGTCCTGGGGCCTTGCCAGACGATATCTCCATGATTGCCTTTGAGAGTTCCTCTTTTGTAGGAGCGTCATCTAACTTGAGTAACGTGGGGAGCCTCTCAATTTTGTCAAGTGCAGAGGGTGAGACAAAATTCGTACCACCATAGAGCTCACTGTAGTGACCCAGCACTCCATCAATTTTGACTTGTCAGTAATGGTCTCCCTGGTTGATGTCTTCAGTGGGGCGCACTTTGACTGTGTAGGCCCATTTTCTTACTTGATGCCCTCAAACATACCCCTGCCATTTCCAGTGTTAGCAGCTGACTGGATCTCAGCACAAAGACTGATCCAGTAGTTGTTAGCACAGTTCTTGCATTCTTCTTTTGCATGGCTTCTGGCCTCGCGGGGTGCTTCCACCGAGTGTGGTGAGGGTTTTCGCTGGTAGTTCTGCAGGGCATCCCTCTTTTCTTCAATTAGAGGTCGGAGGATCGCAATGCTTGCGTTGAACCAATCTTAGCTTTTGGGTTCCTTTTCACCGAAAGCCTGCAGTGCTGCAGCATAAGTCGTGTCCCTGATGTGTTGCCAGTGATCATCTGTATCAAGCTCCTGGCAGTCCTCTAGTTTCATACTCAAGATGTCTTTGAATAGTGAGACTTTTTCAGGGATGGCAGTGGCAGCAGTGTTGATGTGAGATTTGGCAAGTTGCTTAGCATGATGAAATTTCTTTGGACTTATCTGGAGCTTTGTGCAGACAAGGGAGTGATCAGTGTCGCAATCAGCATTATGGTATGCTCTCATGATGCGAATGTTGTTGAGATACTCCCGTTGTGAGGTAATGAGGTCCAGCTGATGCCAGCTTTTGGATCTGGGGTGTATCCACGAGAACCTATGTTGCATCTTTGCATAAAAGAATGTGTTCGTAATGCAGAGATGATGGTAAGTACAGAGCTTCAGCAGACATTGTCCATTCTCGTTATATTTTCCAACACCAAAATGACCTAGGCAGTTGGACAAAGAGCCTTGGTCATTGCTCATTCTTGCATTGAAATCACCAAGAAGAATCAGCGCTTTGCTCTTCGGGATATTTTTGATAGCCTCATCAAGTTGGTTGTAGAAGGCATCCTTAGCATCAGAACCAGAGATCAAGGTTGGAGCATAGGCAGAAAGCAAATTGGTGGTGCCTGAATCAGTGTTTAGTTTCATGTGCATGAGACGCTCTTGACTTGGTTGAACTTTATATTTTATGTTGAACTTTATAACATTATATAATCAAACCCTAAAAATCTTGGACAAAAAGCCCATTAGGTGGCATCACTGTAATGTTTTAAAAAAATACAACCTATTGAGTTTTGAGAGCTTCATTGACCTCTGTCTTCTGAAATTAACGTTCAAATGTTTCCATAAATCAGCACCCGAGCCACTTGCTGGTTTCGTCCAAAGACAGGACAGCAGCAGAGCCACCAGGAGTTCTGTTAACAATAACTGTAAAATATTCCACCGCAGAACCACATTTGGACAAACAGCTTTCTCTATAAAGGGCAGTCACATCTGGAACACAATGCCAAATGAAATTAAAATAATAACGGACTTTAAAACATTCACTAAAAATGTTAAAAACTGGCTGAAAAATAAACAAGAATGTACTCATGTATGAATTAATTGTCTGCAAAGTGAGAGTGAATGAAGGGAAGGAATAAATGTGTTTGTTTATAGTGAGTGACGGAGGGAGGAAGGCCTGAAATAGGCAAATGTGAGTTATGTTATATGTGTTAAATGTGAGTCAGGCTGTTATATTTGTGTATTTATAATATTTATAATATTTATGTTAAATGTGAGTCAGGCTGTTATATTTGTGTATTTATAATATTTATAATATTTATAATTGTGTATTTATAATTTTTCTGCATTGATGTATGTGGTTATTGTGTATATTTTTTATCTTGATTCTTTTTTCTAAAGCCCATCCAGGGACAAGAGTTGCAAATTAGCTAATAGCTATACACTCTATGTGCAACACATCAGATTGATTGTCTTTGATTAATTGTCTATGTTTATTGCACTGTCCCTGTCAAATAAACTAATCTACTATTACTAACCTAGCTCCACCATCTTGAATCAGCTTATTGCTGACAGCAAAACGGACTCCATGCTCTCTAGGTTCGTCTTCGTCTTTGCCATGCCAGAAAAATGTGCACCCCTTTCCCTTAAGGCTTCCAGAAGCAGCTAGGCAGGTTTCCTGTAGAGCAACGATGTCGACATTGAGTCTATCCAGCTCTCTGCTGATGACAGCTGTCTTTCACAGTCCATCAGTGTCGCGTATATCCTTGGTCAGGCCAGTCAGCATCGTTTGAACATTCCACCTCCGAAGATTGAGAGCTGGCCTCCTTCTAGTAGATCCTTGATTCTTAGGTGAAAATGTCACAGTCCACTTGTCAGCCTGTTTCCAGGCTTAAGTCCTGCTCACCCCAACAAGACAGGTGGATGGTGGTGGGAAAGCACCTTATTGACTGGGGGCTTCCCAGTTTAAGCGGGCGGTAACTATCCAATGGGGCTAAACAGCCCCTCCCATTGTCAGGAGTGACCCCTGGTGTCTGGTTCTACGCCAATCAAACCATGACTTAGAACCGGTAAGTGCCACTCCCCAGTTTGATTCCATGCCAGGCAGAGCCATGCGACACGTTGAAGTTGCCTCTCGAGCCTTTTGCCTGGGTAGTGTGTATGGAGATACTGGTTTGCCCATGTCCCAGAATCCCCCTCTCGGTCTTGCTGGTAGAGTCTGAAGGAAAGGCATAGCCAATATGTTCGGGATCAGGTCGACTGCAGGAGTTGCCAGTCACTGATATACCATCAGGCTGCCTCACGGAGCTCCACTTCTGTTTTTCTGTAAGGGTTTTCTCCCTTAGCCTTAGGCTATCCCTAGCCACCAACAAGGCAGTGGGACTGTATCCCTGGTCAAGGGAGGCTAAGGGTGTACTAACACTTGCCCAAGGTGTCCGCCCAGGCTAGTGGAGGGAAGGAGCCACCCTACTACTCCATTCTAGACCAGCTCCAAGTAGGGTCTAGCCATTGCCCACGCCCCCTTCCTGATTTCTCTTTTTTTCATATGTTTGTCACACTTAAATATGTCAGATGATCAAACAAATTTAAATATTAATCAAAGATATCACAAGTAAACACAAAATGCAGTTTTTAAATGAAGGTGTTTATTATTAGGGGTAAAAAAAAAATCCAAGCCTGTATTTACCACACCAAGTCTTCCAGGTCCTGAAGCAGCAAAACAGCCTCAGAAAATCACAATACCACCACCATATTTTACTGTTGGTATGATGTTCCTTTTCTGAAATCTTGTGTTACTTTTACGCCGAATGTAATGGGACTCACACCTTCCAAAAAGTTCAGCTTTTGTCTCGTCAGTCCACAGAGTATTTTCCCAAAAGTCTTGGGGATCATCAAGATGTTTTCTAGCAAAACTAAGACGAGCCTTTATGTTCTTTTTGCTCAGCAGTGGTTTTTGTCTTAGAACTCTGCCATGCAGGCCATTTTTGCCCAGTCTCTTTCTTATGGTGGAGTCATGAACACTGACCTTAACTGAGGCAAGTGAGGCCTGCAGTTCTTTGGATGTTGTTGTGGGGTCTTTTGTGACCTCTTGGATGAGTCGTCGCTGCGCTCATGGGGTAATTTTGGTTGGCCGGCCACTCCTGGAAAGGTTCACCACTGCTCCATGTTTTTGCCATTTGAGGATAATGGTTCTCACTGTGGTTCACTGGAGTCCCAAAGCTTTAGAAATGGCTTTATTGTGGAGGATGAATGCAGATGAGACACGAGCTGATGACACAGAACTTTATTTCTCCTCCAACACAGAACAGACTAACTCTGAGTGCCAAAGCGAACTGCTTTATACATTTTCTTCCCACCTCTGGCACGCAGGGTAAACACATTAACATACCAGTTACGAAGCGTGGACACACATTAACATACACGTCACAGAGCAAGGCTTAGTACAATACATTCACACCCCTGCATCCTCAGGTTTGAGCCTGGCACAGCGGGGGAGAAAAGCACATCTTTATTTACTTCATACCCCCCAGCGCTCTGGCGCCCTTGGTTGGCCCCCCAACACCCCGAAGTACCGGGTGCTGTGTCATCTCCTTTGTGTCACCACATTATAACCTTTTCCAGACTGATAGATCTCAATTACTTTGTTTCCCATTTGTTCCTGAATTTCTTTGGATTGCAACATGATGTCTAGCTTTTGGGAATCTTTTGGTCTACTTCACTTTGTCAGGCAGGTCCTGTTTAAGTGATTTCTTGATTGAGACCAGGTGTGGCAGTAACCAGGCCTGGGTGTGGCTAAAGAAATTGAACTCAGCTTTCCAAAGATGTGATAAACCACAGTTAATTTATGTTTTAATGGGGGGCAATCACTTTTTCACACAGGGCCATGTAGGTTTGGATTTTTTTTTCCCTTAATAATAAACACCTTCATTTAAAAACTGCATTTTGTGTTTACTTGTGATATATTTTAATTTCCAACCTTTTGCCTTTATTATTAATATAGATGTACAGAGGGACAGAAAAGTGTATTATCAAAGTCCACACCTACTAATCCTTTGTGTTTGTTGCACTTTAATTATTCCACTCTCAAAATAACTCAGATCTTATGTTTCCTGCACTTAATTTGGGAATATGCTTGCACATTTTACCAAGTATTGTCACTTTATCACATTTTATATTGAAAGAGCCAGTACGCCTCTGTTGGAGTGGACCGTTTTAAGAGCTTCATAAGCTTTTGATAGCAGAGTGAAGAGTTAGCATGGCTGGTTTCTAACGTCAGACCTGCTAATGAACCTCTCATTAGTGACATCATTAGCCGCCGCCTCCCACGGTTTGAATCACGCCTCAGGGATGCGCCCCCAGATCTGCTTAAATCAACTCCATCTTCTCCCTGTCTCTAGTTAAAGATGTTCCTCCTCCGCTGGCCAGGGGTTAATGTGCGTGACTCCGCCAGCCTCTCTCACCTCTCCACCTGCTCGGCCCAGGAGCTCGGCCCGACCCATCACTTCCAGATGACCCAGCTTAATCTGTGATTATGTGTCAGGCAGGAGGCCATTTATTCCAGATTAATTTTTTCATCTTCCTGGTGTGGCGTCCTCTGCGGGGGATTGATGGTGCAATATATCTGAGGGAATGAGAGCAGGAGAGGAGAGCGCCATCATTTCTCTCCTCCACTTTGTGTGAAGGGTGGATATCAGTTTTACAGCTGCTCTCCCCTCTCCTTCATGGTAGCCCTTCGTTAGGTTGTGTGTGACAGACAATTAATCAGCTAATTTAAGAAAAACTCTAAGAATTTTAGTAAGGTTCAGCGGCCTATATCACCAACTCAGTTTAAATTGTGCCTTGCAGATGGGTCATAACTCATTTTATAGTTAATGTCCATATTTCTCTCTAATAGGATATAAGAAAATGTCAGAGATCCAAAGTCTTAATCTGAGGGAATAGTCAGCACTTCCATCTCTGCTGCAGTCTTCCTGTATTAAAGTCATACCCTGAGGTTTTCAGAAAAAGCCGGCTCTTTGATCAACTGTAAATTCTGCACCGTGAGAACATTGATAGCCTCTTCACATCTTGCTGTTACATTTTCTTGATTTTGCCTCGAGAATAAGCAAAAGTTTGTTTTCTCCCATTGCCCTCAAATACCACCACGCAGTACAGGCTGTAAAAAAACTGAGAAAGTTATCCTCAAACAAGCACTGCAGCAAAGCAGACGTGTGTGTGTGTGTGTGTGTGTGTGTGTGTGTGTGTGTGTGTGTGTGTGTGTGTGTGTGTGTGTGTGTGTGTGTGTGTGTGTGTGTGTGTGTGTGTGTGTGTGTGTGCATGTTTTTTGCCAGCCTCTGAGTGAAAACATAATGAGAGCGGAGGTTACCTATGTGAATACAGTCCATTTGTGAGGAACCAATAAAGAGGCTTCTTCATTCATCATGGTGCTGATGAACAGCAGAAGACCATATGTTCAGCTTCGTTTAGTGTCTGGAGAGGGGCGGCAGTTTATTTTACGTCTTTTTCTCTCCTCAGTACAATCCACAGCTTCCCCAAAGTGAAGTGGAGCTCAGACTCGGATGGCTCGTTCCGGCATTCTCCCTGTCCCATGTACATGTCTGGTCCAGACACGCATGCAGCCCTCGTCTCATCCTCCCACCTAGTGAGCTGTTTAAACCCGGTTCTGTGCTTAACTGCGCGCCTTCGAGCTTCAGGTAGCTGGGGAGATGCTGTTCTGTACTCTCGGGCAGGAAAAGACCACTTCATCTCCCTTCTGAGGGCCCTCAGTGAAGGTGTTAAGGCTGTGAGACGAGCACAGAGGTGGGAGGCTGAGCAGACTTTCAAAGATGCCCTCCAGCTGCCTGTTTGATGGAGCTCCCAAGATAGTGCGTGAATGGTTGAATTGTAGCGGGAGGAAACACGGGATATGAGTCTGTTACACCTGTTTAATCCCATCTAAACCTTCACTCCTTTATTTGTGGTCCCACCAGTGGATATTTTCAAGAAGACCAACTTGTCCCGGCTGAACCGTCTACCCTCTCCTCTGCTAATTGGTGCCGAGAAAATATCCACATTCTCTCCTTTTCTTGTGGCAGTACTGTCAAGCCTCGTGCATTCTTGTGGGGATTAAATGCGCAGATTAATTTACTTGGTGCTCCACTTCATGTAGGTGGAATTAGGTGAATATGTTCACACAAGGGGTCGAGCTAAGGTTATAAAATGGAGTGTATCTAAATGGCCGTGTCTATTAGAGATTCCTTTAAATGAGTAAAAGTCACATCAGAGGATCTTTTTGCAGGAGACTCGAGGACAAGAAAATCTATTGCTCCAGACAGATGTTAGAAGACATCGACTGAGACTGATGAGAGGAGCTTATTGAAAGTCAAGTCAAACATACTTCCTCCGTCCCATTGTCCTTTCCCCTCTCTCTCTCTCTCTCTCTCTCGCCGGTCTGCCTGCTCGTATCTGCTCCTCATCACTCCCTCTCAGAGCTGCCGTCTCCGTCCTCCCAGATGTGCCACATTAATTCCACAGCTGCCGTCCCCATTAATGTTCACCGTCACAGCTTGCATACCCTCGTTTTCAGATTTTTTGCCCCACCACCACCACCATGCGTGGCTGTAATATGTGCATATGCGTGTGTGTGTGTGTGTGTGTGTGTGTGTGTGTGTGTGTGTTTGAGGGCGGAGTGCAGCAGCTGTTGGCTCTCCACTTCCTGGTAAAACTATAGTAGCAGTCAGTGGTGTGAGGAGGGGAAAGCAGCAGGTTTACTCGTTCATGGAGGTGTCATCAGCAGCAGCGCTCATGCCTGTCAGGGACACACACACGCACATGCAGCACTACTACAACACCTCTGTACTCCATTTAAAACAGCCCTGCCTGAGAAGATTTCAATAATCCCCACTCCACAGTGGGCGGTTTTTCCAGTACGTTGCCCAGGCCAGTTCAGCCCGATGGATGATATCCCTGAAACACAGTAGGGGACGTTTAATGTGCTCGAGGGTTGGGTCACAAAATGCAAATGTACACTTTTTTTTTTTTTAAAGCAGAGGTCAAAGTCATCATCCATCTCCAGTGATACAGTTTTAAAATCTCATTGTGTACACATTAATCATTAATTTGTTTGCTTAACAGCTTTGGCTTTCATGCAATTATGATCCAGTGGTTAATGTACAAGTGGTTTTACCCTGGCCTCATTAAAACCTGCCACAAGTATTAAGGCATTAAGCTGATTTGTGGGTAATTTAGTCCTGTTGCATGCTTACCTCACTGCCAATTTGTTCTGCGCTGATCTTCTTAATTCATTTTCTTTCCTCCTCCTGTTAATTTATTTTTCTGAATTTAGAAGGAACTAACTGAAGGTCACACATTTGTGTGGGTTACCGGGCTTAATGAAGCCTAATAAAAAAAAATCTTCATTGCTTCTGTGTTCCAAAGTGCTGGAAACTAATTTTTTAAGCTTCTGTCTAATAAAGCAGCAACCCAGTTTGAAGACATTATCAAGGTCTCTGGGAAGCATGAGATTTATTATTCTTGAAGTCTACATCAGCATCATGACAGAGCTGTAATTACACGAACTACACATTCCAGCTGCTTGAAAGTGGGCTTGTGCAACATTTTTGAGGTGTTGCTGCTGGCACTATCATAACAGAAAAGCTATGCTGATGAATGCACACTTCAGCTTAGCAACGCAGGACATCACCTCCCCAAAAAAAGTCAATAAAGAAGCAAGAAAAGTGTGCATGTGAGTTCAGCTTTCCTCTACCTGCTCAGGAAGTGTTTAGTGGTTGGTTTTGATCAGGAGAGGATGTAAACTGTTTATAGTAGACAAAACTTCAAGATCTGAAAAGTGAACCCAAGTGGAGATGTGCTTTCAAACTGCAATTTATTTAATGGCCTGAAGATGGCGACACTTGTGGCTGCAAATGATTGATGGTTCATGAGAAGTCTCTGGGGATCCCTATATTTAATTTAGTGTGGAATGATAAGAAATTTATGGCCTCAGCTTTCAAGTTTTGCATCACGATTTCTTGGTGGCAACCATGTGACTGAGCGTGTGATTTCTAAGAGTTGTTCCTCTTCAGCCTTCATATCCGTCGTCTTTGGGAGTCAGTAGAGGGACTTCATGATAACGACAGCGCATCTTTTAAATACGGCCAACGGATGAAGTTCATAGTTTGATTTATTGTAGTTCTTACAACATCGTCCCCACTTTATACTCGTACCTAATTTCATGTAATGTTATTTATTTGGTTCAACAATAACATTATAGCTCATATTGTATATGCAATAAAGACAAACAGCTGTCATCATTAAATTCCAGTTCATGATTGCAACTTGTTTTTATTGATGAGGCAAATCTGACTGGCTGTCACAAAGAGTGACAGCCACTAATCAAAATCTTTAAGGTTATATATTAAGATAAGATAAGATAAGCCTTTATTAGTCCCACAATGGGGAAATTCCAGGATTGCAACAGCACAGGGATAGTAACACTCAGAGCAACAATCAGAAGGCAAGAGAAAAAAACAAGAACAGCTAGTATACATATGTACATATTACTATAAATATATATATATATATATACAGTATATATATATATATATATATATATAGACACACAGTGCGGAGCATTGTGGTTGGTGAATGTCCAGCAGAAAGTCTAAGCTCTCTCTCCGCGGATGCGGCGGGCCAGCTCGATGTCTTTGGGCATGATGGTGACCCTCTTGGCGTGGATGGCGCACAGGTTGGTGTCCTCGAAGAGACCCACCAGGTAGGCCTCGCTTGCCTCCTGCAGAGCCATGACAGCGGAGCTCTGGAAGCGCAGGTCGGTCTTGAAGTCCTGAGCGATCTCCCTCACCAGGCGCTGGAAGGGCAGCTTACGGATGAGTAGCTCCGTGGATTTCTGGTAGCGACGGATCTCTCTCAGAGCCACGGTACCGGGCCTGTAACGGTGAGGCTTCTTCACTCCGCCGGTGGCCGGAGCGCTTTTTTCCGAGCAGCCTTGGTGGCCAGCTGCTTCCTGGGGGCTTTTTCCTCCAGTAGATTTACGGGCGGTCTGCTTGGTTCTTGCCATCGCTCTTTATTATTCTGTCTTATATTTCTTGCACGCCGCCTAAACTCCAGCCCGGCACCCGCGTCGTTTTCGCTACAGTTCCCCGGTATGTCGAGTTTCTCCGTTAGCACCGGGTGGCGGTTGAGTGCTAGCTAGCTCTTCCCTGCTGTATCGTCTCCTGCTGTAAACAGTGGCTCTGTCCGCCGACTCAGGAGACCTTTGGGGCGATCTGTGTGTCCGTAATATATATATAGAGTGAAACGTGTAGAAAGAAAAAGGAAGATAAAAAAAAAGGCAGTGGCAAAAGGCAGCCAACTCGTGTGGCGCCGCCGGTCCGGCGGAACTGGAACCGGGTATATTGTGCAAAATAATGTTTTACCTTTATTTAAAATATATTCATTTGAAACATTAAAATGCTGACTTCTTAAAGAAATACAAACTGACTTTATTCAGCTAAACTTAACAAAAGAGAGGATTGCACTTCCTGGGTTTATGATCTAAGTAAGCAGGCTATGCCTTGTAGTGAAATTTACTCAAAATGGCATAACTAAAGTTGAGCTGTCAAACCACTCACTTACCTTCTTTGTAGTCATTTCGGAGTCTCGCAAGTAAGGGTGCTTGGTCCTTTGACAACAAAAAATCTGCTATGTCAGCGTACATGCAGGGGGGCCATTTTGGCCGATTTCTGCAACGTGGCCGTGATTGCAAGCGCAACTAGTTTATCCTTGCGTTTGCGAGTACAACCGGGAAGACCCCTACACATACAATATGCTCATAGATCAGGAACTTTCCATAAATTAAATGTATCAATAGAGCATGTTTGGTAGCCACGTTCCCATGATGCTTTGCACGAGCCGAGATGCGAAAGTCGCTTATAGGACAGGCTTTTTTTTCCCCTACCAGGATCAGCAAAATTGCATAGCGCTGTTGCAGGTGATGTGGGCCTGCTCAGGCTGTGGTGAAGTGACATTTACCTGGACAAAGGTTGGTGTGTCATCAAAATGAGTTTATAAGCAGCATACATAGCATTGCTTTAATTGCTGGTTGACAAATGACCGATTCTCCTGGTGCTTCAAAATGTGGGGAACTGAGCTTGGATTGATATCTTTAGCAGCCAGTACCAAGTGCCAGACTAATCACACCCACATTCTGCTGAACAGGGTGAGAGGTTCAGTCTTGCTTCTTCCCCTACTCCTTTGTCTCCAAAAACAGCTGATATCTGTTTCCTTTTTTAAGGACTGCATGCTGTTGTCATCACGAATGGCTATCACTCTGCTTTCCTGCTGCTCTGAAGGATTACCGCACTGGCCAGGAAAATCCTCACACGCAGACACAAATAAACACACAAGCAACAGACAGCACTGATCCATAAGACTGAGGTTGAGTGTTGGACATGGGGAATACAGCACTAACGGGACCTATTGTGTCTGAAGCCATGACCCAACCCTGCCTGCCTCAGATAACAGAATTACTGCAAATTGAACTTGAGGGTTGTCTCTCTCTTTGCTTTCTTCCCTAACCGAATCACTCTGTCTCTCCCACTGCCTGTGTCACCTCGTCTGCTGCTTGCTCCGGGATTTACGAGTTTCCAGAAACTCATTGTCTACTGTTCTGTCAGAATCTGAAGGACAGAGACAATGGGGATCAGACAGAAGAAGTAGGAGTGAAAGACGAGAGATAAGGGCCCAATCTAGGAATGGTGGGTGCCGTTTGGGAAGATGGATAAAAAGCAATAATCAGGAAAGATGATGCAAAGGGATGAAATCAAGTCAGCAAAACACTCTTGGAAATGCTCTGTCTTTAACAACTTCCTTAATGTGGGAATATAATATGGACAGAGGGACGGGGTTGATCAAATGTGAGAGGAAATATTTTATCTTCAGCCATCACATGATTATGGACACAGCTGCGGAAGCCCTTTCCAGGTTGGCTGCCTGCAGTGAGAAGAAGTGTGGAGAAAAGACGGGCCCCGGGCGATGATTTGCACCGTGGAATTGTATGGAATACTCCTGCATTATTAAAGCCAGACAGAAAGGGGAGAGTGTCTATTAGCATAAAAGTGGCTCCAGACCCCGAAGGGACAGGAGAAACCAATGATAGAAACTCATCAAACCAAACACTGATATTAGACACTCATTGTTGAATTACAGGTTTGTATGAATTAGGTCTACTGAAAAATTATTTATTATTTGGTATTTCTCTGATGGAAGGCAGCAGGTCTAGTTTAGAGACACTGAGTCGTGATCTAGATTCTTCTCTGTAACCTGTGATTCTGTCCTCATAGACAATGGCTCCCATTGTCTTTATCTACAAAAGTTGTACGGGAAGCGGGGTGGGGGTGGGGGGCTGAAAAGTTCATTGTGGTCAAATCTGACCAAATGTGGTTTATTTTTCAACATAGTCTCCCCTTTGGTCCACACACTTCTTCCATCGGTGTTGCAGCACTTGGATCCTTGCGGTTGAAAAATAAACCACATTTGGTCAAATTTGACCACTATGAACTTTTCAGCCCCCCCCCCCCCTAAATTTCAAAAAGTAAAAAGTCACAAAATTTAGAGGAAAAAATTTTTTAGGACATAAGCCATAAATTTGTGGAAAATTAATTACATATTCACACATTTTAAAAAAACATTACTGAGCCAGTTTGACCCATTTCAAGTTATTTTAGGCCTTAATTATGCAAACTCCAATTCCAGTGAAACTGGGACAGAATACAATGATTTGCAAATCCTTTTCAACCTATATTCAACTGAATACACTACAAAGACAAGATATTTAATGTTCAAACTGATAAACTTTTTTTTTTGCTAGTAGTCATTCATTTTGAATTTGATTCCTGCAGCACGTTCCAAAAAAGCTGGGACAGGGTCAACAAAACCCTGGAAAAGTTGAGGAATGTGCAACAAACACCTTTCTGGATCATTCCACAGGTGAACAGGTTAATTGGAAACAGGTGAGTGTCATTATTTGGTATAAAAGGAGCATTCCTGAAAGGCTCAGTCATTCACAAGCAAGGATGGGGTGAGGTTTGCCACTTCGTGAACAACTGCATTGGTAAACAGTCCAACAGTTTAACAACATTTCTCAACATACAACTGCAAGTAATTTAGGGATTTCATCATCTATAGTCCATACTGTCATCAAAAGATTCAGAGAATCTGGAGAAATTTCTACATGTAAGCGGAAAGGCCAAAAACCATGCTCATGAACTTTGATCCCTCAGGTGGCACTGCATTAAAAACCAACATCATTCTGTAAAGGATATTACCACATGGGCTCAGGAACACTTTGGAAAACCGTTGTCAGTTAACATAGTTCATTGCTACATCTACAAGTCGAAGTTAAAATTCTACCATGGAAAGCCATATATCAACAGCGCCCAGAAATGCTGCTGGTTGCTCTGGGCCTGAGTTCATCTGAAGTGGACTGACACAAAGTGGGAAAACTGTTCTGTGGCCTGATGAGTCCACATTTAATATTGTTTTTGGAACTCATGAACGTTGTGTCCTCTGGGCTAAAGAAGAAAATCCGGATTGTTGTCAGTGTTAAGTTCAAAAGCCAGCATCGGTGACTGTGTGGAGAGAGGAATGACCAGGCCAAGCATTCAAAGCAGATGAACTTTATTCACTCTCTCACATCTCTCAGAATCAGAAAACATTAACATTCTGTAGCAGGGACTCTTTTTTTATATTACCACACTCACACGCCCCTCTGCCTGAGGTCCTGCATCACAATTCATTCTCGCGTCACAATCCCTTTTGTCCCCCAGCCCCTTAATCCCCATGCTGTTCCGTCAGAGGAAATTACTGCATCTCCCTTCCTTCCAGTCTGAGATAAATACCACAGCATGGGTCCCCCATACCGGTATGGGGGTGTATTAGTGCCCATGGCATGGGTAACATGCATATCCGTGAAGGCACCGTTAATGCTGAACGGCACATGCAGGTTTTGGAGCAACATATGCTGCCATCTAAGCAATTTCTTTTTCAGGGACGTCCTTGCATATTTCAGCAAGACAATGCCAAGCCACATTCTGCATGTATTACAACAACATGGCTTCATAGTAAAAGAGTACGGGTACTAGACTGTCCTGATGCAGTCCTGACCTGTCTTCTGTTGAAAATGTGTGGCTCATTACGAAGCGCAAAATGCGACAATGGAGACCCTGGACTGTTGAGCAACTGAAGTTGTACTTCAAGCAAGGATGAGAAAGAATTCCATCTACAAAGCTTTAACAGTTTGTGTCCTCAGTTCCTAAACGATCATTGAGCGTTGCTAAAAGGAAAGGTGATGGGGCACAATGGTAAACATGACCCTGACCCAGCTTTTTTGGAACGTGTTGCAGGAATCAAATTCAAAATAAGTGTGAATATTTGCAAAAAAACAGTTTATTAGTTTGATCATGAAATATCTTTGTAGTCTATTCAATTGAATATATGATGAAAAGGATTGCTAATTATTATATCCTGTTTTTATTTACATTTTAAACAACGTCCCACCTTCACTGAAATTAGGGTTTGTATTTGTGGTTTGTTTTTTTTACCAAAATTGTATCAGAATAGCTCTTTCCATAGTGGAAGATACAGACCTGTGCCATAGATGAACATATTTCTTGGTCCTAATATAAGTCAAATTCCAAAAACATCTGCCTCCCTTTACCCATGATGCACTCTGGAAGCCTCTCTTTAAAGTGCCCGTTTCATTATTAAAGCCCTTGAATCATTGGGTGAACAGAAAGTGTTCTGAGAAAAATTTCCCTTAAATGACCCCAAACCTCGTCTTAAAGGTCATTACTGATGGTCAGCGTTCAGCCATCTTTTACGATGGCTTCAAGTGTGTCCCGTGGCGCTTATATGGTCTATTCAAGAGCATCCTCCTCTCCGACTGAAAACTAATGGATTTCTCACTCCAGCACAAGCGTGCACACACCATTTCCATACTTACATACCACTCTGCCTCCTTGAAAGGTGGTGTTAAATACAGCTGTTAGACTTGTGATTGCCTCCTTGGAATACACCGCTTGAATTCCTCTTTCAGTGGTTAACGGCAGAGGTGAGTGGACTGCGAGTTGTGAAAATGCTTTGGTACTGAAGGATCTGTTTTGGAGAGAGAGACACAGCTTTTTTATTTACCCCCCAGAATTGATTGGGGGGGGGGGGATGCCGACCAGAGTGGCATAACTCCCTTATGGGTGCTCGCCACCTTGGGTTCATTTTGAGGCTTCAGCTGCTGTTTTTATTCCCCTCCACTCTTACAGCTCGTTTGCTCCTTATTGTTTTTAGTCAGTCCTACTTGAACCTCTTTCTGTTCTCTCCCAGATGGGTTGCCGTTGTCATCGTAACCACAAGTGCCACAACTCCCCCCCCCCCCCCCAGTCGCTGTTTTCCTTTTTTGTCTTGCAGTGCGATAAACGGTTATTTCCATGCCCCTTGATTTGAGGTATGGTGAGGAAGGCTTGGGTCCACACACACACACGTGTACTGGCTTTTTTTTTTTAACAAACCTGTCTCATTCACTGAGGGAGGCCTCTGGTTTCTTGTCCTCCCAGGGGGGTCTTCAATATCTGTTATAGGTGGGTGTGGAAGCCCTCGCCGTGTGCCAGTCAATTTTAATCATATAAAGCTGTCTCAGGCCCGCACTGAAGGCATGTCGGCTTTATATTCCACTCCTCCTCCTCTCTACTCTGCCGTTGAACCTGAAATAGTATTTTCAGCCAAGTGTGGAAGTTTTACGAGAACAAAGGCCAGTCAGGAATTTGTCTTGTATAAGGGGAACTACTTGTCGACTCAAATCTTGTACTCCTAAAGGACTATTTCAAACAGTTTGTAGGCATTTTCCCAACTTGTGAACTGGCAGGAGTACTAATTTACATGCTGAATTTACTGGAACATATCTCTGTAAGAGTCGGAGTAATGGACTGTATTTATGTTCTTGTCATTTTTTTAAACAAAATCTGGAAGCATTCACTATGAAAATCTTGCTGTTTTAAAATAAGTTCCCTTACTCCTCTCTCCAATCTCGCCTTTCCCAGCAAGCCACAATTACAAGTCTTCCACCCACCATATGGGCCAGAATCCCATAATGGTGCAGAGCTGAAAGAGGTGTGTTTGCTCACAGTTTCTGGGCCTCGCTCATACAAAAATTACACGCATTAGCAGCAGTGGGACAAAGCAGGGCTATGGAAGAGGGACCTCCTTTGGGCTGCCACGGTCAGAGAAGAAGCTACTGTTTTGCATGGCAATAGGCTGACGGTGTGTATGGATGAAGTCATGGAGCTGGCTGGCCATCAAACACACCCTGAATAGGAGGGAGGCTGGACCCGGCCCCTTCATGGCTAATTGTGTTACCCAGAGAAAACTCAGGCCAGCCTGTTCTCAGCCATTGAGGAGCCTTTCAGGGCAACGTGAATGGACCCTTCCAGAAACTGAGAACGGCTTAAAGACAATACCGGAGGAGGAATGCGATTATTGGATTGGACCTTTTCTTTCCCAGACTGTTGGCAAACACACCGCTGAACCCGTTCACTGATGCAGCAGGAACTGATGCTGTCGGCTGAATGAGTGGTGCTACATTCAACAATGAAACTGTTCAGAAACTGTAGCAGTCCACGCTGCTGACACTGGCTTTGGTCATTATTAGCCTTTGAGCACTTTGTATTGATCCCTCATAGAAATCTTAGCTTGCCATCATGCTTCATTGATCCACTAGTTAGCCACAAGGTGCCGGACATGGCGTCTTTGGTTAATGACTTGTCATCTCTTCTACAGGGATCCTGCAGCATCGGTCAACTTAATTTTTTCTTTTTCTTTTGCATTTTTCACTTTTGGCCATGATGTTGAATAAAAAGATATAGTTTTTGCAACAAGTCCTGCAACTATTATGTACAAAAAGATTGTTTGTTCCAATCCTGTGAATTTTATGTTCATGGAATCACTCAAATCCCAGCATGGAGGAGGGTGAAAAAGAGTGAGGAGCACTAAAATCAATTCTCCCATGCAGGGGATGCGAGTTCAAGTCCACTTGGTAGCTTTTTTTTTGGTGGTGGTGCCTTTATTTGATATCAACAGTGAAGAGAGAGGTAGGCTGTGTGGTGAAGAGCAGGGGAAGAGACGATGAGGAAGGATTGCTGTGATTGGGATTCATACCGAGGATAATGACAATTGAGCAGCACGCTCTTATGGTACACATTTAAACCACTAGGCCACAGGACACCACTTTGACTACCGTACTGTGTGTGTTCACTTTCACTTTTGAGTGTGTAATTCATTCCTGCTACACATTTTTAGCTCATTCCAGCAAAGCCGAGCTAATGCAGTGGTGCTGTCAGTCCATCCATCAGTTTATCTCTCCACATTTCAAAGGAGTCAATTCTCATCCCAGGCAGATGCGCTGATGCTCACCAAACTCACACAGTGATCCTCAGGGCGATAGTTATCGCCCTTGTGGTCAAGGTCACGATAAAAGTCAAAGGTCAGTAGATCCGGGCACTGTCACAGTGGCTTCATCAGGCCAGAGTGAGCTACTGTCATTGACAATCTGGTTAAGACAGGGGTTGGCAACCTCTATTAAGCAAAGAGCCACAGAGATTTTGGACCAGCAAAATCCACACTGAGCCTGAAAAATAATGTAAAACAACTTTTACAGTACAAACTGCCTAGATACTTCAACATTAACAGGTTTTTCCTCATAAAATTAGTTTTTTCCAAAATTTGAGATTTTCTTAACTTTTCTGCTTTTTTAATACATTTGTCATATTATTTTTTTGACAATTTGCTAAAAATGCAGCCTTTTTCCACATAAATTTAACTTTTTTCTTATAAAAAAATGTAATATTTCCACTAAGTTTGAGATTTTTTTTCAGAAATCTTTTGATTTTTTTTTTTTTCAAATTTGCAAGTGTTTTTCTCATAAGACTGAAACTTTTCCCCCCTAAATTTTTAAATATTCTTAAAATATTGCAAATTTTCCAGAAAATATGTGTCTGGTTTCCCAGAAATTTTGTGTCTTTTTCAGGCAAATTTGTTGTGACATTTTCCTCATGGAATTGCAACCTTATTTTCCAAAATTTGTGAGATTTGTTGACATAAATTTTCAGCTTTTCTCATAAATTTGTTATCTTTCTAGGAAATTTACAATTTGTTCCTCTCATAAATCTGTGTCCCATTTTTACTGAAAGTTTAGCCTTTTTATTTTTTGGCCAAGGTCTTTAGGAGCCACTGCTATGGGCAAAAGAGCCAGATGTGGCTCCAGAGCCGCAGGTTGCAGACTCCTGGGTTAAGAGGTTTAATTCAGTTAAGATAAGATAAGATAAGCCTTTATTAGTCCCACAACGGGGAAATTCCAGGATTGCAACAGCACAGGGATAGCAACACTCAGAGCAACAATCAGAAGGCAAGAAAAAAACAAGCAAGCAAGAGCAGCTAATATACATATGTACGTATTACTATAAAATATATATATATACACACACACACAGACACACAGTGCAGAGCATTGTAGCTGGATGGAATAAATATGTAAATATATAAACACCCACAGTACGGAGCATTGCAGCTAGGTGGAATAAATATGCAAGTATATAAACACACACAGTGCGGAGCAATGTAGCTAGATGGAATAATATGTAAATATATAAACACACACAGTGCAGAGCATTGTAGCTGGATGGAATAAATATGTAAATATATAAACACCCACAGTACGGAGCATTGCAGCTAGGTGGAATAAATATGCAAGTATATAAACACACACAGTGCGGAGCAATGTAGCTAGATGGAATAATATGTAAATATATAAACACACCCAGTGCTGAGCATTGTAGCTAGATGGAATAAATATGTAAATATATAAACACACACAGTGCAGAGCATTGTTGCTAGATGGAATGAAACAGCATAACCGTCTACTTAGTTATCCTACATGGTATGATTATGTGCCCATACATATTCTCACCCTCCATAGCGACCGGTATGTTCCTAGTTGTATGCCGGAGGGGACCATTGTGTAAGTCTATTGCATCTTTTGCATTCAAAAAACTATTAGTTTGTTACGTCTTTTTGCTATCTCTGCGAGCAGCCCTGCTTAGGTTGTACAGTCTGACAGCCGTTGGTAGGAAGGACCTACGAAACCTCTCGGTTGTGCACCTGGGATGATGTAGTCTGCTGCTAAATGAGCTCCTCAGTGCATTCAGTATGTCCTGCATAGGGTGGAACTCGGACTCCAGCAGAGATGACAGTTTAGCCACCGTCCTTCTCTCTCCTATCTCCTCCATCGGATCAAGGCGCTGCCCCAGGACAGAGCTAGCTTTCTTAATCAGTTTGTTCAGTCTCTTCCTATCGGCTGCAGTAATGCCACTGCCCCAGCAGACCACTCCAAAAGTGATGGCTGATGCCACCACCGTGTCATAGAATGACTTCAGCAGCGCCCCTTGTACACCAAAAGACCTGAGTCTCCTCAGCAGGAACAGCCTGCGCTGTCCCTTCTTGTAGAGTGCATCAGTATTGTGTGACCAGTCTAGTTTATTGTTCAGATGAATACCCAGGTACTTATAGGATGTCACCATCTCGATGTCTGTTCCCTGTATATTTACTGGTACTGTGAGGGGCTG
The DNA here is from genome assembly GCA_020510985.1 of Pholidichthys leucotaenia. NCBI lineage: Eukaryota > Metazoa > Chordata > Actinopteri > Cichliformes > Pholidichthyidae > Pholidichthys > Pholidichthys leucotaenia. Next base: position 16,289,888 of record CM035844.1, read on the forward strand.
CCCATGCCTGCGGCAGTCCACCACCAGCTCCTTAGTTTTCCTCGCGTTGATCTGGAGGCAGTTCCGATGGCACCAGTCCACGAAGTCCTGGATAAGCCCTCTGTACTCAGCTTCATCTCCATTGGAGATGAGGCCAACGATCGCAGAGTCATCAGAGAACTTCTGTAGATGGCAGTGTGTTGTGTTGTGTGAGAAGTCCGCAGTATAAAGAGTGAACAGGAAGGGAGCCAGCACCGTTCCCTGGGGGGCCCCCGTGCTACTGATGATTGTGTCGGACACACAGTCCCGGGTTCTCACAAACTGAGGCCGGTTCGTGAGGTAGTCCAGGATCCATGATGACAGGTGCTGGTCCACCCCTGCGCGCAGCAGCTTGTCCTTCAGGATCATCGGTTGGATGGTGTTGAAAGCACTGGAGAAGTCAAAGAACATGATCCTCACCATATTCCCGGGCTTCTCCAGGTGGGACAGAGAACGGTGAAGGAGGAAGATCACCGCATCCTCCACCCCAATGCCATGCTGGTAGGCGAACTGGAGTGGATCCATCGCTGGTTCCACCAGGGGGCGGAGGTGAGCAAGGAGCAGTCTCTCCAGGGTCTTCATCAAGTGGGACGTCAAGGCCACCGGTCTGTAGCTGTTCAGGTCTTTGGGGTGGGAAGTTTTTGGTACAGGTACCACACAAGATGTTTTCCACAGCTGTGGTACCCTCCCCAGTTTCAGGCTCATGTTGAAGATATACGTCACAATCCCACACAGCTGGTCTGCACAGGACTTGAGGAGCTTTGCGCTGATGCCGTCCGGTCCCGGCGCCTTCCTCGCCTTGATCTTCCACAGCTCCGTCCTCACCTGGGTCCTGGTCAGGGTCAGGATGGGGGGCTGTGTGTTGGGAGTGGGGGGGTGTTGGTGGAGTGGGGAGTGGGCAGCAGGACTTGATTTCTTAAGAGGCAGCAGTGGTTGTTGTGCAGTCAGGGGGGAGGGCGGTTGGTCAAATCTATTGAAAAACAGATTCAGGTTGTTCGCCCACTCCCTGCCCCCTGTGGCCTGGGGGGAGGTATTCTGGAGCCCAGAGATGGTTTTGAGGTTTCTCCAGACCCCGCTGATGTCGCTCTGTTGCAGCTTGTCCTCCATCTTCTTCCTGAAGCTGTCCTTGCCTTCTCTGATCTTTCTCCTCAGCTCCCTCTGTACGGACTTCAGCATCTCCCTGTTCCCTGACCTGAAGATCCTCTTCTTCTCTCTCAGAAGTGTTTTTATCTCAGGGTTGATCCAGGGTTTGTTGTTTGAGTGACGTCCGTATGGTCTAGTTAGGGTGAGGGTCTGCTTTAAACACTTTATATCTGTAAGGTGTAGAGCTTGCTTTTTTCAAATTGTAACCTTAAGTCAAACACCTGCTGGTAAAAACACCTTGTAGCATCATTTTCTGTTAGAGGGCAGCCTCAGTTTTTTATATGTTTTATATTAAAGTCTTAGCGTCAGAGAGAGGTTCAGGTTTGTGGTTTTGTAGAAAAGAGCACCAAAACCCACCTCTTCTTCTATCATTCTTTTCTCTATGACTTTGTTGACCTTGGGCACAGGGATACTTAACCACACAAATCCTTGAGCCTTGCTATTTTTATGTCTTCCCTAGCCTTTTAAAAACTGTTCTTCTCGGCCAGTGCCTTGGTTTATAATCTCCATCCATCTCTGTCGGCTGGCATCTGCACCCCCGAAAGACATAATCGGATTTTGGTGGCATTAAACAGCAAATAGCTGCTGTCACTGGACAACCTGCGAGTAACCAGGCTTGGAGGGGAGTGTCGCATTTGTCAAGTGTCACTGCTGAGGCACAAAGACCAGATCCAAACATGTACTGAGCACTTGCTGTCTAGTCTCACAGGAATTTGCACAAGCTGCTAGGATGAGGGGACAGCAATCTAATTTTGCTTAGTGTCAAGCTGGGTGTACAAGGTAATTGGGCTTCCTAAATCCAGATGAAGATTTTACATGTGAGGGGGTCAGCAGGGTGAAAGTCTCTGACCGTATGAATGCTAGTATAAGCTCATGAACTCTTGCTGATGTTATAAATCAGTGGTCCAAACAAGCTTAGGTTATACCAGTAGCTCCAGTAGACCAGACGAAACATATGTTGTTTGTCAAGAGCCCATCTGTGTTTGCCCACCTGGAGTTTACCTTTTTGCAACTTTATTTTCTCATAAATTTGCCTTTTTTTGTAAATTTGTCACTTTTTGTTATAAATTTTCACATTTTTTTTTCTCATGAATCTGTAATTTTTTGGAGTACTTTGGCCCATGGCACAAGTGTTACTGAAACCTGCTCACTCACATTAAACCCATGTGGGGACCAGATGAGCGGGTCAACAGATTACCTGCATCCCTGTACCATAGGTAAAGTCCATGTGGGCAAACACAGATGGGGCCAACATGGAACCCGAGGACAAACCCATACAGGACCCATAAGACAGCCCAGTTTAAACCTTTGGTGTGGCCCACATGGGCATGCTGGCTGGGGAGAGGAGATGATTTAACCAGTTCAAAAGCATGAATATGAGTATGAGGATGAAGATCTGGCAACCCTGTGGAGAGAGGAGAAAGAGACAACAGTCAATGACTGCATCATAGTAATGGAGTTCAGTGAATGAGAGTCATATATTTTCTTACAGCTGGTGATGCTTAGTGAGGCAGTGAGTGTATTTACAGGTGGCTGCCAGTCTTCATCAGGTGAGTGTGTTTCAGTCTTGTTCTGGTGGGTATTGATACTGTAGAGGGGGAGATGGTGCCTTCTCCCCAAGGACTTGGTGAGTTGAATTTTTTAGAATAATGCAGCTGATGTACTTTTTCAAGTCTGTCAGGAAACTTACTTACTTACTAGTCCTGCAGGGTGAGGGCTGGTGGCCGTCACCATGCGCAGAGCCAATCAGGTTAACCAGTGCGTGCCAACATTGCCGGTTTTGGGTCAGCTCCTCTGCGTTGTCAACAGCGACTCCGAGCTGTTGGAGGTCTCTCTCCACCACATAGAACCATCTGGTGCGTGGCTTGCCCCGTGGTCTTTTCCACCCTGAGGCCCTGGGGTTGAACATGAGGATGGCTTTTGTCGGGTGTTCTGGTGGGAGGCAGAGGACATGGTCAAACCACCACTGTGTAATAAGATGGGATGCTGCAGGCTGATGTGTGCGGGCTCGGAGCACGTCATGAGAGGTGCGCTGGGGCCACCTGATGCTCTCGATGGTTCTGAGGGCCTGACTATAAAACCCATCCACTTTTGAGGCCAGAGTCTTATTCAGTGACCACGTCTCAGACCCATAGAGTAGGATGGAGAAGACTGACGCGTTGTATATGCAAAGCTTCATCTTTTGGGACATTGAACGATGGCGCCAGAGAGGTTTCCATAGTGCCTGCAGAGCTGATGCAGCTAGGCCACATCTGCAGTTGATCTTTGGTTTCATGTCCCCCGTTGTTGGTCACTGTGGAGCTCAGATACACAAAGGAATTGACAAACTCAGCGGCATCATTCCCAAGCTGTAACAGGGGTGGGTCCAGTCCATCCCTGTTACAGCTTGGGAATGATGCCGAAAAGGCAAGGAATGTCAGGAAAAGACAGGTTTAATCCTAGGAGATATGGAAGGAGATAAGATGAGGGTTTGAATGTTTGGATGCTTACTGTTCCTGCGTTGGAGGAAAAGGTGAGGAGGAAGGCTCATGTAGAGAAGGCAGGGGATCCGCCCCCTTTTCAAGGCTGCAGCTGATGAGACACAGGTGGTATTTAGTGCAACTGGACAACATCAGGTAATCAGCCTGGAGAATTGTGTGCACAAACCTGAGATACTACAGCTGCAGTTCTCATTCTTGTCAAAAGGGGTCTCTAAATCTCAAGTTTCCAACATTTCCCTATAGTACCTTTAATTTTTGATCTTTCATTAGTATTTGATGCTATAATATTTTAAGCTGTGATCTGGACATTCTTGTCATGGTGGCTGACTGGGGCTGTGTGTTTTCACTCATGGATATACTGATTAACCCATCATCACATGCATTTGTTTTCGTTAATTAATGGTACCTGGACAGAGCCAGATTGGTCTCTGTGATCTAGCAGGTAAGACATTACATCAACCGTTTCCTTATATGCACAAATTGTCTATTTCCTCTGTGCCCGCCAACTGATGCCTGTGTACCTTTGGCTGGCGATATTCATTTCAGATGTCTCGTATTGTTTGTTCTCAAAATGAGAAATATGTATCAGACACTTGTGATGTCTCATTCATCACCGGTTTTCCACTGTCTGAGTATCTCTCCACCAAAGACGGATAGATCCGGCAGAGTATTGTCTGTGGCTGACACCGTTGTCAGAAGCGGTCATTGTGGATGTGAGCGCACCTCTTCTCAGGGACAGATAAAGCCGAGCCCCCTCTCTTTTCCCCTGTAATTGTATTCTGTCTCCATGCGGCGGAGATGTAACTATCAGATGATATGAGTAATGAAAGTCCTGAAATGAGATGCTTTCCTTTTTCAAGTGTCATACACAAACTTGTTTGTAGCCAGTCAAAAGGATTGTGTATTTGTTTGTGTGTGTGTGTGGGGGGGGGTGATTGGTAATCACTTGGAAGGGGGAAGTGAGGTGCCTCATCAATCAAATGCTGTTCGTTAAAGGTTACGTTGCCACATCTGAAGGAACGTATTCAGCCTTAGCAAAGGGAATAAAAAAGTAATTATCCTTTATCATCAGCCAGAGCAGACTTGACATAATTAGGTTTTTTTAAGCTGATTTAGGGTTCCTTTCCATGGGGATTAAATATATCAGCTAATCATTGGCCTGTTCAGCAGCCATGAGGCCATATAGTCACTCTTCTTCTAACAGACCCCAGCACGGCCCGTGGCTCTGTCGTCTTCCCCGCCGATTGATCAGCCACCGTGATCTGTGTTCCTCCTCCACTGCTGCAATTTATCTGTCGCTTTAGCTGAACCCAGTTGCTTGTCAGTTCTGTCTGGATGTGTTGTGTCTTCATGGTCTGACATGTGTTACTTCCACGCCTACAGTAATGTGATGTAAGGGGGAGGGCAACGAGAAAGAATTCCCCCCCGAGGCATCAATAAAGTATCAGCTTGTACATTAATAAAACCGTGTTATTATTGGCAAGGCCACGCCGCTCAGACCTCATTTTCACAGTAGTTCCAGCTTTGTAATTGAATATTACAAACCCATTTGAAATGTGCAATATGACCTGATGTGTTCTGCTCACAAAAACCTGAGCCCCAGAACTGAGAAAATACAACGGTCTAAAATATGGATTTATAGGAATGGAGTTTTTTTTCTTTTCTTTTTTCAAAAGGTTTAATGTAGCTCACACCTTTGATATCTGTGCAGTACTGAGGTTCATTAAAGGGCTCACTGACTGCGCTTTTTCCACATTTTAACAGCTCACACATTTCTTAATGAAGTGTTTGTGACATATTTTGTTTACATTTTTTCCTGGCTTTCTTGAACCGCTCTGATTTAAAGGCTGTCACTTTAAGAAACATCCTTCACCTATAGAGGCTATGCGTATGATGTCACTGAACAGAACTCATGTCAGTTAAAAAACACTGAGTGGCAAAAATGAGTGGCAGCATTATGGTGTATGCAGTAAAACACAAAAAATACACACAATATTCAGTCACAGTAGTACACAGAGTACCTGCATGCATTGTGGAGAGCTAACCTTGTCATTCCATCTTGATTAAATGACAAAAAGTTTAATAAATAAATAATTAAAGGCTCTGAATCAGTTCTTCACTTACAATGTGCTCCTTGGTCTTTACCCACACATCACTACAGTCAAGTAAATGGTGTGGTATTGACATGTAAAGTAAAAAAAAGTGCTCTGTACACTGCTGTGACTAAATACTTTGTGTGAATTTTATGTTTTGCTGCATAAAAAATAAAGCTGTCACATGTGATTGCCACTCAATGCTGTGTTGCTATGGTAACTGTCCTGTAACTGCCAAGAATTCTGTTCCAGTGCATCCCCTCTATTCAGCTCCGCCCTCCCTCTTACGTCAGTTAGCCATTGGCTGACTAGCTTCTAGCCTTTAGCTTCTAGCCTCCTTCTAGCTTGGATGAGCGGCGCTGGTTCACTGATCCACAGTCAATGGTGTATCTTGCATCACTCCGTCACATCTCCCAATAATTTTGTTGCAATTCCACAACAAATTGCTAGCACTGCATGCCAGGCAGCTTCCCGATTGCCTCAACCAAACCGGGACCCGAGGCTGCTGGCCAAGTCACAGGATCTAAAGGGCAGTATCTCATTCTGTGGGACGCTGCTCCACTCCACCGGCCAGCTGAGGGATGCCCTGTCATGAGGTGGCTCCCCTATGCTGCCTGTGAGTGCGAAGCAGAATTGCATGGAGCCCCAGAGGATGGTGGAGGAGCTGGCTGTGAGACCCAGCAGCCTTGGGTTAGGTCAGATCGGTTGCCACAACCAGCGTGCCAGTGCTGGCGATTTGCTGTGGAATCATGGCGAAATAGCTCAGGGACTAATAGGCTACCTTTAGCACCCCTTCCAACCAGATAGATAGATAGATGTACTTTATTGATCCCAAACTGGGAAATTACAGTGTAACAGCAGCATGACAGTAGACAACCAAACAACAGAAACACACACATGACAAAGGGATTACCCATGGAAAGTAAAACCTAACACAACTATAAAAACCTATATACATCATAGCTTAATATATGATGACCCATATAAACACATGAATCATCCCATTGCACAAAGAAGGACTATCAGGAGCAGAGTGAAAATGTGAGGTACCAGTTAGTCTGTAAGGTGCAGTGTGACAGCATAGCTATGGCCAGAATACAACATCATAGTGAGTTATTGTACAGTGAAATTGCATGTGGCAGGAAAGATTTCCTGTACCTGGCTGTTCGACAGTGAAGCTGTAGTAGTCTACTGGAGAAAGTGCTTTGCTGTCTGTCTGGTATGTGGTGGAGGGGGTGATCAGGATTGTCCATGATGGATCGCAGTTTATTTAGTGTTCTCCTCTCCACCACAGTCTCAAAGGTCTCCAGCCTGAGACCAATTACAGAGCCAGCCCTCTTGATAATCTTGTCAAGTCTGTTGGTATCTCTGGCCCTGATACTGCTACCCCAACAGACCGCAGCAAAAAAGATGGCACTGGCGACAACGGTCTGGTAGAAAAGCTCCAACATCCTGCTGCACACGTTGAAGGATCTCAGCTTCCTCAGGAAGGAGAGTCTGCTCATCGCCTTCTTGTGCGCAGCATCGGTGTTGGATCTCCAGTCCAACCCACTGCTGATCCTGACACCCAGATATTTGTATTCCTCAACCACTCCCACATCCTCCCCCCTAATCTGCAGTGGCTGAGAAGGCGTCTTCCTCTTCCTGAAGTCAATCACCACCTCTCTGGTTTTGCTGACATTCAACTTCAGGTGATTCTGCTCTGTCCACTCCACAAATCTGTCTACCAGTGTCCTGTACTCCCCCTCCTCTCCTCCTCTTATACACCCCACAACAGCTGAGTCGTCAGAGAATTTCTGCAGGTGGCATGACTCTGTGTTGTACTGAAAGTCAGTGGTGTATAAGGTAAAAAGAAAAGGAGAGAGCACAGTCCCCTGTGGAGCTCCCGTATCACTAACCACCACTCCAGACAAGACACTGCCCAGCCGGATAAACTGTGGTCTGCCTGTCAGGTAGTCAGTAATCCAGGAGATCACAGAGCTGTCAACCCCCATCACCCGCAGCTTCTCACCCAGCAGCAGTGGCTGGATGGTGTTAAAGGCACTGGAATCAGAATCAGAATCAGAATCAGCTTTATTGGCCAAGTATGCACAACACATACAAGGAATTTGACTTTGGCTAAAAACTTGCTCTCGTTGTTCAGGTGGAGGATTTAAATAAGGATTCAATGACAACAGAGTATGTACAGTAAATTACAGTCTGTCCACGTTTCTATAAAAGGATGCAAATATATACAGGAATATATGCAGTTATTTACTCAGACTAACCACACTTTGCAGAAATATATGAAAAAATATACAGTCACACAGTATTTCAATGTGAACTCAGATTCAGTGATATAATGTGAATGAAGTAAAAAGCAGTGTGAGAGTTATGTGCAATGTAATAATGGATGAAAAGTCATGAGTACAGCAACAGGTAGGACTAGGTGAATGTTAGGAGTTCATCAGAATGATGGCTTGAGGAAAGAAACTGTTCCTGTGACGGGTGGTTTTGACCTTCAGTGATCTGTAATGATGACCAGAAGATAGAAGTTCAAACAGTTTGTGGCCGGGGTGTGATGGGTCAGCACAGATGTTTCCCGCCCATTTCCTGGTTATGGACCGATATAAGTTCTCAATGGAGGGTAGGTCAGTACCAATGATCATCTCCGCAGACTTAATGATCCGCTGCAGTCTGGTCTTGTCCTGTTTAGTGGCAGATCCAAACCAGACAGTGATGGAAAAGCAGAGGACAGATTGGATGATGGCGGTGTAGAAGACAACCAGCAGCTCCTGAGGCAAATCAAACTTCTTGAGCTGACGCAGAAAAAAACAACCTCTGCTGGGCCTTTTTCCGGACAGTGTCTATATGGGAGGACCACTTCAGGTTCCGGAAGATTGTGGTACCCAGAACTTGAAGGAGTCCACAGTGGACACTGTGCTGTTGAGGATGGTGAGTGGGGGGAATGAAGGGAGGTGTCGCCTGAAATCCACAGTCATCTCCACCGTTTTGGCTGGGTTAAGTTCAAGATGGTTCTGGCTGCACCAGAGGATCAGCTGCTCCACCTCCCGCCTGTATGCAGACTCATCATCATCCCGGATCAAACCGATGACTGTGGTGTCGTCCGCAAACTTCAGGAGCTTCACCGAAGGGTCCTCTGAGGTGCAGTCGTTGGAGTAGAGGGAGAAGAACAGTGGGGAAAGGACACATCCTTGGGGGGCGCCAGTACTAATTTCGGGAGCTGGATGTAAATCTCCCTAGCTTCACCTGTTGCCACCTGTCAGTGAGAAATCAAAAAAGAAATCAAATTTGATTTGAGAAATCAAAAAAGTGATTCTCACAGTATCTCCTCCACCATCCAGGTGCAGATGAGCTCATTGCAGCAGGTAGATGACAGCATCTTCAACTCCTAAATGGGGCTGATTGCAAACTGCAGAGGGTCCAGCCACGTCTTCACCTGCGGCCTGAGGTGGGCTAAGACCAGTCTCTCCAGGACCTTCATCACATGAGATGTGAGGGCAACTGGTCGATAGTCGTTCAGGTCCGATGAAGATGACTTCTTGGGAACAGGAACCAGGCAGGATGTCTTCCACAGCACCGGTACTCTCTCCAGACTCAGGCTCAGGTTGTACAGGTGTTTCAGTACCGGAATTAGTTGGTTGGCACAGGTCCTCAGGGTCCTGGCAGAGATGCCATCAGGGCCCGCCGCCTTCCGCTGACGGAGTCTCAGTCTCAGAGTCAGTTTCACCACCTGGTCTGTAGTCACCGTGAAGTGAGAGAGGGTCCTGGTGCCCCCTGAGGAGGAAGAGAGGGGAGCTGGAGAGAGTTTCTGCACAAGACGGTGGGTGGGGAGGGGTGCGTGGGGGTCTGGTTGTGTTGCTGGGGTGACAGACTGTGAGTTGAACCTATTAAAAAACAGATTCAGTTCCTCAGCTCTCTCCTGGCTCCCAGATGGCTGCCCGACTCTCCCCTTGCACCCAGTTATTTGTTTCATTCCCTCCCACGCATCTTTAGTGTTATTTTGCCTGAGTTTCTCTTCCAACTTCCTCCTATAATTGTCCTTGCACCTCCTCAGCATCCCTCTCAGCTCATGCTGCACTCCCCTCAGCTTCTCCTTGTCTCCAGCCCTGAAAGCTCTCTTCTTTTTGTTCAGAAGTGCTTTCAGGTCACTGGTGACCCATGGTGTGTTGTTGGAGAAGCAGTGTACATTCTGAACTTGCATGGTCATGTCTTCACAGAATCTAATGTATTCTGTGATGTAGTCAGTCATATTGTCTATCTCCACCCCATGTGGTTCACAGAGTATGCTCCAGTCTGTCGTCTCGAAGCAGTCCTGAAGTGCTTCAGCAGCCTCCTTTGTCCACCTCCTCACAGTCCGTGTACAAGCAGGCTGCCTTTGCACAAGGGGAATGTACTTGGGTGTTAACATGACCATGCAGTGATCTGATTTACCAATGGGGGTAGAGCTGTGGCACTATATGCATCACTGACATTGGCATACAGTAAATCCAGTGTTTCGTTCTCTCTGGTGGGACAGTCAACAAACTGGTGAAAGTTTGGTAGTGTTTTTCCCACTGAGACATGGTTAAAGTCGCCTGTGATGGCCATGAATGCATCTGGGTGCTTCTCCAGTAATGTGGCCGCAGTGGAGCTGATGATGTCACAGGCCACAGCTGCGTCAGCTGACGGAGGGACGTAGACGATAATTAGGCACACTTCATTTCTCGCAGCATATAATAAGGTCTCATACTCACAGCCAGCAGTTCAATGTCCGGGCTGCAGCACTTTTGCTTCACATAAATGTGTCTGGGATGACACCACCGCTCATTAACAAGAAGTGCCACTCCTCCTCCTCTCTTTTTCCTGCTGCTTTTTTCACGTCTCTGTCCTCCCGTATAGTCTTGAAGCCAGGTATCGCTGTGTTTACATCCGGGACCTGTTAGTGTAACCACGTCTCCGTAAAACACATGAAACTACACTGACGATACTCCTTTTGTGTCCTGACCAGCGCTATAAGCTCGTCTGTTTTATTTCCCAGTGATCGCACGTTCCCGGTGATGACCATTGGTACAGCCGGCTTATGCTTCCTCCTCCTCCTCCTCCTCACCTTCGCTCCAGCCCTTCGCCCGCAGTGTCTCCTCTTCAGCTCGTCCGGGGTGAGGGGCTTCAGTGCCGGCCGCAGCGCTCCAAGCGCCGGCCTCCTCAGCGCAATCAGCTGTTCGCGTGTTTAAACAATGTGTCCGCCCCCACCTCTGTTGATCTCCATTGCCCAAGGAAGAGAAAAGAAAAGAAAACTAGAGAAAGACTGGGCTAAAATAGAGAAAAAAGATGGTCCATTCTTAGTCCGAGTATTCCTACAGAGCCCTGGTTAATAAGAGACACACTATATACAGGAATAAACAGATAGAATCACAAAGACACGAGAGAGTTGCTGCTGGTACGGCCGCCCTGCCTCCGGCGCCATTAAAAAAAAAAAAGTGGGTCTCAGTGGGTTGGCTTTGTCAGATTTTGACGTATACGATTTATCTGGAAGAGTCAAAAACATTTCTGGCGTTTCTGGGAGAGAAAAACGAGATAAAGGCTGTGTTTTTTTTTTTTTTTTTAAAGGGAATTGACTGTTATATTTTTTGGATAATTACATGACCAACAGACACATTTCAGACGGTTAAAACCTACAAAGACGCCATTTTTCAGTCAATGACCCCTTTAAAGAACAGCATGAAAAAGCTAATTAATGCTTAATTAATAATAATAATTAATAATAATTAATTAATGCTGCCTGGGTTATTTTGACACAACCTTTAAAAAATTCCAGAAGCCTTTTGTCCACATGTTATACTATTCATGTTATATGTACAGTATATGTAGCAGCATTTTTAAACAAAACCTCCTGGTCACTTCTGAAGTGTTGGTTAGGATAATGTTTTAATTTTACACCATAATGAAGACATCACATCACTTGAGAAAAGCTGTGAAGAACAAACCCTAAAAAATTGGAAAAATGTTTATTTTTGACCCACAGTGAGGCCAAGAGAAGAAATTAAGCAAAAAATTAGAGACTAGGAAATCAAGCCAAGAGGGTCACAACAGTAGTCTGCTAGTTGTTAGTCTATTTTTGGAAAAAAGAAAAGAATAAATCAGCAACTTTGTGCCTGGCAGTCCAAATGCTGAGAACTTAAAAAAATAAATGAATAAATATTAATTTAGCCACTGGTTGTTTCGAGGCTATAGGTTGTGAAATGGTACAAAAACAGTCAAAAGACAATATTCGTGCCAGTTTTTATTGTCATTTAGTTTTCACACTACAACAATGAGAATTTATCATCCATTCATTCATCTTCCACTGCTTGATCCTTTTCCAGTCACAGGGGCACTGGAGCCTGTCGCTGGCGTCTTTGGGCGAGAGGCGGGGTTCACCCGGGACAGCTCACCAGTCCATCACGCAGTCAACACAGAGAGATAGACAACCGTTCACTCTCACGTTCATACCTGAGGACAATTTATCCCCAGTTGATGCCAGTGAACCTAATGTGTATGTCTTTGGACTGTGGGAGGAAACCGGAGTACCAGGCGAAAACCCACGCAGACACGGGGAGAACATGCAAACTCCAGACGGTAAGGTCACTGCTGGCCAATTGTGGAAGCCACGGCCTTCCTGCTGTGCTGCAACAGTGCTAACCACTGTTCCACCAAGCTGTTACCCTGAGAAATAATCTTTCATATATCGGAATCAATAAGACCTTTTTAAGAGGACTGCTTTTGACAGACTGATGACTGCAGTGGACTTGGACGTTAAGTGTTCTGGTACTTTTAACACTCTTGAACACTCATACCATTTGATGAGATGAGGTTCGCCCCACAACATATTTTAAAGTGATCCTGGTTTCATTTAGCTCTGGCAGACGGTGAAAGTGCATTTCATTTGTCCCGCCTTTAAATAAATCAGCCCAAAGTGTAAAACGTTTTGAAATTGACTTGTTGTGCCCTGAATTCACACCATCTCCCCCCCACATCGTGTGCAGGTGAACGCGTTGCTGCAGACAGCTGCCTGATGTGCACATCACAGTCCTCAGACGTCCGGTCCTGAGAGCGAGCATTAGAGGAGGACAAGGGCGGCGTGGCTTCTCCTTCCACTGTCATGAAGCTTCTAATTACCTGCTGTCTCCTGGACTCCATGCTGGGCTGTAAAGACAGAGGGAGAAAGGGAAGGAGAGGAAGAATTATGGAAAGGGAGCAGGATGAAGGAAGGGGGTTGAGCGACTGTAAGAGACAGAGTGAAAGCCTAGTGAAAATCCATATACATGATTTATACCAGTGCGACTGTGTGTGGTAGGCAGGCGTTATCTTTTATTTATGAGGGCATCAGCGGCAGAGCGCCCAGATGTTAAGCTGTGTGGGGATCTCATCTAGCCGGAGTCGCTCTCTGGCAATAAAACCAGGAGGTAGGCTATTCTGAGCTGGGCAGGGTGGCGGTGTGATGACACGAGTGGACCAGACAAAAGGCGTTGTCTTCTTTGGTGGAAAGCTTTGGGCTAGATCGTTGAACCTTCATGGAGAAGCTTTGAAATTCAGATTTTTAAAAATACTTTGTTAAATTAGAAACTCAAATGAAAACAAAACTCCAGGAGTCATTCTGTGGCCTGGCTCATTTTCCATCCCTCCATTATTGATCTGTGGAAGACACAACACGTTGTTTTCGCCTCTGTCAACAGCTCATCAAAGAGGCGCTGAGGATTCATTATGGAAATGAAGCCCTCATTGTCAACCTCTGCAAATCAGATGCAAGATCTCCACTCCGAGTATCATCATCATCATCATCAATCTGTCCTCACATTAACACGGCCTGGATATGAAAAACATGCCTCGCACACTAATAGCACTAATAAAGACGGGCTGCTAATGTTGTGCTGCTGCAACCCGGGGGTGGAGGTTGCCGAGGGGGCAGCAGCTCGCGCTTTGCGTGTTTACTTTAATGTGGGCTTTTTTCATAACATGGCAACATTTGTGACAAATACCCTGCAGCCCCGGGGCCGAGCATGGAGGGGGATGTGAAGTGTAACAGAAAGGAAAAGGTTACACTGTGGCTGGGTCACCAGAACCCTCCAGCTACCCAGCAGGTGCGTTGGTTTAATCTTGGTTTCTGTGGAGCTCCAGCAGCTTAACCACGTTTCATGGATCATATGACCAGAATGTGGTCATTTTTTCTAAAGATGTATATGTACTTTTAATCCCTATGCAGTTTTTTTTTTTAGCTTTTAGAGCGAGCATGAATAGTATGCACTTAACACTTTTTCCTTACGTCAGATAATGGAGTGATATTGTTTGAGACCAGAACCTGCAACGCCAATAAGTTTCCATTTATCTATCTATCTATAAATACAAGGATTCTCTGTCTGTCTGTGTATCTGTCTGTTCCTTGCATGTCTCTCAAACCGTTTTGTCAGACTGACCTCAGATTTTATAAGTGCTATGCTGAGGTTATGAGGGTGTGCATCCCTGAATTTCAGCCTCCCTGGCTATGTGGAAGTTTAGGAGGGGAAATCTTTAATGAATGTCCATAGGGGAGCTATTAAATGAACACAGAGGTGGAAAAGGTATAACCACTGGGAGTTGAGAGCTGAAATTTACAAGGCTCTGGAGGCTTGTGGGATAAAATGATGAAAAAAATTTGGGCCCGATCCGAGCTCCAGAACCGGGTCTTCCTTAGAAGACCTTATAAGGAGTTGTTCAGAACTCCTTATAAGAGCTCCTTATCCTATAAGAAGTTCCTGCTGAACTGAACAACCCCTTATATGGTGATATGACTGGGCACTACACTAGTTTGCATTAAAATAAGCATTGACTCACAAAATGATCTTGAGGAGCTCCTGAATGAGAGGAAATGTTGTGTGTCATCTGAAGAAAAACAAGCTGTGTGTCTTTGCAGGGAGTCCGTGGGATGTGATGACGGCCGTTAACTTGCCCCCCACCTCCGCTCCATTATCTCAAGTGAAGCAGTTAGTTAGCAAATGGACAGTATTAACATGACATTTCTTGGCTCCGGAAGCAGGTGCTTACATTACAAAATGCTTTCAATTTCAGTGCTGAACTGCATATTCTTAATAGCTCATTTCCTATTAGCACTTACTGAAAATGGTGGGAATAAAATATTGGTCAAAGTGTACAGTACTCCCACTTTGGGTGTTTTTTTTTTTGTTCTCAAATATCTTCATCTACCTTAAAGAGATCAGAAGGAATCCCAGAACGTTTCAGTTTTTCCTCATGAGTAACCAGGAGCGTCCACTGTTCAATGTTTGATAACAAAAATCCATATAGCCTTTATATCTGCTTTGCTCTGCTGCTGCTGCTGAAAGCTACAATCTCAGTCTTCTGTCTACTAAAGATGTCTTTAAGCTTGTGTAGTCACACCTAAAACTTGCTGAATTAAAGCACACATAAAGTCATAATGTCTTCGTCTAGAAATAAAATAATAAGTCCACGTCACTGGGGAAGTAGAGTAATATATGACATGTTATTGTTTATCTGCTATCATGGGACCTTTTTTAATATCCAGAACTGTGAGACTCAATTTTCTCATCTAAATTACCATGGAAGAATCTCTCCAAAACCTCTGATAATCAAGGTTTCTGTTTTCTCATTATCAGTGTGCCACACAATCTGAATATTAACCAAAGCTTGGCCTGGTTAACATTTCTATATGAGAGGTCTTCTTGCTTTAATAGATCAGCTAATTTCAGGCATATCGTTACTTGAAATTAAATGTGTTAACGTGATTAGCTTTAATCTGTTAATGTTATATTAAATTATGTTAAAGGGGTCTAACACACACGAGGAAAATCTGTGAGGAAAAGTTTTTTTAAAAGTAGGAAAATCGATGCTCAGAGGCAGTCCCACTCTCTCGTCCTCAAAAGCAAGGATCTGGTAGTACGAAAAGAGCTGTCACGACCAGGGACTTCCTCGGCTGCAGTGGATGATGACGACGTCTATAGTGCCTTGCCGTGCCCTTGCATTTCGCAACGCCTGCTGTGGCCGCCTTCATGACCGTTGGGATAAAAGATGACCTCATCCGCTCAATCCGCCGACTACAGTCTTCACATGCTTGGGTAGGCATACCCTGCCTACCTAGGCCTCAAGCCCTGAGGCCCGACTGGCTACCCTCACCTGGTTCAGCCTGCCTGCCAAAGCGGTTTAGCAGGGTGTGGCCGCTGCGCATGCTACAGCTTCGAGGAGCCACAGGTGAGAGTTGGGTGCCAGGTGGGAACCAATGTAGAATGAGCTGTCCTAAAAAGGACATGGCAAGCCCCCCCTACAGAGGCACTATCCCTCCCCAGACACCCCATGACACATCACATCCCACGGACTCCCTGCAAAGACACCCAGCTTGTTTTTCTTCAGACGACACACAACATTTCCTCTCATTCAGGAGCTCCTCAAGCTCTGGATCATCCTATCCAAGCTTGGATGCCCAGACAAGTTTGTAAACCTCATACGCCAGTTTCACAACAACATGACTGGGCAGGTTCTCTCAGGTGGAGAGGTATCGGAGCCCTTCAGTATCAGCAACGGTATCAAGCATGGGTGCTTTCTGGCCCCGGTCCTCTTCAACCTCTTTTTCTCTTGCGTCCTCAACCATGCCATCGGGGACTTGGACCTCGGGGTATACCTGCGATACAGACTTGATGGCTTACTGTTCAACCTCCGCCGACTGAAGGCTAAGACCAAGGTCGCAGAAAAGATTGTCCTGGAAGCGTTTTTCACTGACGACTGTGCCCTCATGGTCCACATGAAGTTTGACCTCCAGATCATCGTGAATAAGTTTGCAGAAGCCTTCCGCCTTTTTGGTCTCACCATCAGCCTCGGCAAGACAGAGGTTCTGCTCCAACCAGCACCCACCTCCACCGTTCCTCCCCCCTCCATCTCCATCGAGAGTACCCAACTGAAGATGGTAGATGACTTTAAGTACCTCGGCAGCACCATCATCAATGATGGCAGCCTGGATAAGGAGCTCAACGCCAGAATCTGCAAGGCCAGTCAAGCTCTCGGTCATCGCCGAGCTCGCGTCCTGAACCAGCACAACATCCAGCTGTTCACAAAGCTCAAAGTGTACAGGCCGTTGTCCTCACCAGCCTTCTCTATGGATGTGAGACGTGGACCGTGTACAAAAAACACCTGAAGCAGATGGAGAAGTTCCACATGAGAAGCCTATGGATGATCATGAACATTCACTGGCAAGACCAGGTCACAAACCTTGAGGTCCTGGACAGAGCTGAGATGACCAGCATCGAGGCCATGATTCTGAAAGCCCAGCTCAGATGGGTTGGTCATGTGATCTGGATGGATGGCCACAGGCTGCCCAAGCAGCTCATGTACGGCAAACTCTGCTCTGGGAAGCGGAACCAAGGCAGACCACGCAAAAGATTCAAAGACTGCATGAAGCTCAACATCAGATACACTGGCATCCTTCCCAAACAATTAGAGCTGTGGGCTAGGGACAGGCCAGGCTGGCGCGCCCTCACTACCCAGGTGCGAGACTACTTTGAAGAGAAGAGGCAAACTGATGTAGCTGAAGCACGGGCATAAAGGCGTCATTACCTGGGCAGTTTCCTTGCCCCTACTGCAGCTGTGTCTGCCGATCAAGGATCGGCCTAAACAGCCATCTCTGTGCTCACGCAAGAAGAGGACTTAACGCATGAGGGACGGTCATCATCGGATCGATGGACAACCAAGAGAAAGAGGAAAAGGGTCATTGACTGAAAAATTGTGTTTTTAGGTTTTAACTGTCTGAAATGTGTTTATTGGTCACATAATTATCCAAAAAATATCAAAACAGTCAATTCTCTTTAAAAAAAAAACAAAAAAACAAAAAAAACACAGCCTTTATCTCGTTTTTCTCTCCCAGAAACAGCAGAAACATTTTGGACTCTTCCGGGTAAATCATATACGTCATGATTTGACAAAGCCAACCCACTGCTGTCCTTGAGACCCACCCACTGCTCTATTATTGGCCCACCTAGCTGTCTGTCATGTAGCTGGAAGGGGTGTTAAAGGTAGCCTATTAGCCCCCCAGCTAACACTGGTACCAGGAGGCTCACACCAAGCATGGCTCATATTGTTATTTTCCTCAGATCTTAGTCACCCTAACAGCCATCCCTGTTACCACCTGCTTCACCAGTCCACAGTCCACACTATACCTCATGTCACTCTGGCCCATCTCCCAATAATTTTGCCGTGATTCCACAGCAAATCGCCAAGTTACAGAACCAACCTGGCCCGGTGATACTACCTACACCTGGACCCGACACTGCTGGCACTCACGTGCAGCTCCACCACCATCGACCGGGGCTCCGTGTGACTTTGCTTCGCTCTTGCAGGCAGCGTAGGGGAGCTGCCTCATGACGGGGCGTCCCACAGCTGGCCGTGGGAGCAGAGCGGTGTCCAGCAGAGCGAGACGCTGCCATTTGAGATCTCGTGGCTCGGCCAGCAGCCTCGGGTCCCGGCCCAGGCCAGGTTGGTTGCGGTGATCGGTGGGAACCCGGCATGTCTCAGAATTTAGAATCATGTTAACCTAAAATACATGTTGTTTGACTGTGGGAGAAATCCAGGCACAGGTAGAACATTCAAGTACAGAATGGCCTTCAACCACATCTGGGAACCTTTCCTGTTAAATTCAGAGCTGATACGTTCCTGAACTGGTGGGAAACTTTGAACACATCCAAGAGGGTTGCTCCAGCTGCAGAAACACATCCCACTTCCAAACAGCACCACAACTTAATCAGTAACATGTTTCTTTGATATGTGCATAAAACTGTCTTGACAAAACTGTGGAGAAATATCCACTTGAGGTTTCATGGTCTGTTTAGTTGTGGGAGAATTTCGGGGGCGTGCGACTGTGGCTTTCAAGACTCTGGGAGAAAATATGCAAAGGAGAAAAGTGATACTGATCAATTTTCAGTCCTCAAATTACATTATATAACAGTTCCAACTGAGCAATTTCATTGGACAATAGGGATTCCAGGAGTCACTAAAATCTATGATAATTGCGCTCCAACTTCACTGGCTATGTATCACTCCACTTCAAAGGTGTTCATGTAACTGTTCATTACTAACAGTAATTTACTATCAACTCTCTGAGAATTGCAGTACTGTTTTGGATACCTTAATTTCCACCGTGAGGTGCTGTTTGACAAGAAATTATACATCCATGACCCAGAAGACCCACCCTTTTGAAAAAAACATTGTTTACAGTGTCTACCCTTGTATAAACATCGTTAAGCTATTTCACCTCTGTTTAAAAAAATAGGCAGTGGTAGAGTTTGGATTTATTGTCTCAATTAACAAACCACAATACCTTTGTGGTGAAGGACTCTTTGTTTCATCTGAAAATGCCAAGAAAAAGCGACTGAAGCATGCAATCACTAGCATGCTAACTACTAGCCACTGGCTCTTTACTGGCATCTTCATCTCAGGTCTTCGGCTGTACCGACTCAACAGGTGACCAGTATGCAAACTTACTTTTGCACTTGACAATATTTAATTTGTTTACATGTGTGTGAAATGACAATAGACGTCTTCATGCTGATTGAGATGTTTAGCAGCAGTTACTGGCTACATTTAGAAGGGACACTTTTTTTTCTCAGCTGCACAAAATAACTGGTTAAACAAACAAATCATAATATTTTGTCCAGTATTGCTGTCATTTAATAAATTGTGCTTATGGACCTGTTGTATAAAAGCAATATTACACTTGAGGTCGTTACGGTATTGTGGTGACCCACCACAGTCTACATGGACATTCAGTCCTCACACTCAGTAAGTCCGGAGGAAGCAGAGGACCATTCACATATGGACAGAGAACCCCTGGGGGGACAACCAGAACAATGGACTATTGTTTATACATCCCCAGATTAAGGAGAAGACGTCCGGGCGCAAGTTGGTCAGGCTAATCATATGTATTGACTGATATGTATATCAATATGCTAATGTGCCATGCATTCTCTCTGTTTGTATAACCTGTATAAAAGAGCTCGCTATACATGCCTCAGAGCAGGACACGACACAACACAGCACAGCACAGCAGACCACTGTAGTACACAGCGCTACAAGTGTGTCTCATTATGATGGAGGAAATAAAACTCTGCAACCTTCCAGCTCATCGTATCGCGTCTAAAGTTATTCCTCCACAGTATCATGATTATAGTAACTACGGTGTGATTAGACGTATCACACCCACAGTTACTATATTCATTGATACTGTACTCCCTCTCATGTAATATTGTTTCATTTTAATTCAGTCAGTCATCTTTTCATTTTGCCTAAATCAACAGTCCAATATGGGCACAATAAATCCAAATATATGTGGCCATCGCGCTCCACCACCCACCATTCTTATTGCAGCCTCACCTCCAGTAAGAAAAAGCTGGAAAAGAGGAATCAAGAGAAACTATTATGCAGCAGAGAATATTAAATCTGATAAAAACTGGGGGAAATATTCCAGATTCAGCCAGTTAAACGGGCATCCAGGCTGCTGTTATTGTATCCTTAGACAACACATCAGCCTGTATGGCATCTACACGCCTTTAGCACGCCTGTTATCATAATGTCCCTGTGCCCCCCACCCCACCCCACAGGCCAACTGGGTCTGGATTCCATGATAAAGAATATCCCAGAGCTTGAAATGACCCCGAGGTTCAGTCTGCTGATGTTGGCCCATTAGGGACACTGTAGGGAGGTGTGAGGCACATGTGTTCCAGCAATGCAACAGTAATTCTCTACTGCTTAATGGGATTTAGTAGGCGCTTGTGTTGTTGACAGTTTGCCGTAGCCACCTACTTCAGGCTGAATTATTAAATGGCTGCGAGTTCCTCTTTGTGGCTGGCTGTCACACAAAGAGCTGGAACCCGCACGCAGGACAGAAACCTCGTAAACAGTCCTGCATGTTGTTGGCCTCTTTCACATAATCACAACAAGAGCGGTCACCCAGACTGTAACGCATTTTTAGAAATTGAACACACGTGTCCATTCACACAGATTTGAAATGAGGGTTTAATGGGATTTGCAGCCTGCCTACCTACACACCCTCGCTGTGAGCACATGCACACACGCAGGACGACCAATAGGACTGAGGAAACGCCACTTCCCAAGTCACACAGAGCCTTAATTTAATTTGCCAGCATTTGCTTCAAGATGAGATGAGGTCATTTGCATTTCCTCTCAGAGCACTTTTTTAAGCCGTTACTCAGCCCACCAGCAGAACAAAGACGCGTACGGGGTAAAAAGCCTCCTAAAGCTTAGGCTTAATTTAAAAAAACAGCATTGCTTCACTTCTGTGTGTGTGCACTGCTTGACGTTGTCTTCCTCTACGTCTTTGTCTTTCTCATTATGCAGATACACAAGGTTACGCAGGCTGCCTGCTGGGTGTCGGTGAGCATTAGTTGTGGGCTCTTAACTACCTGTCCTGAGGTCTCCACGTGAACATGTGGACTATTAAAAGCCAAGGTGCACCCTCCACCGAGCTGTCTGTCAGTGTGATTGGCTGTCTCCCTGCAATCGATAGAGCCTGGCCACGTAAATCCATGCAGACAGCTGGGGAAGATAAGAAGGTGGTGGGGCCACGGGCTGCAATACACACATACGGAGATCCCCGCTCCTTGTGTAAATGGCACCCCACTGTTTAAGACCCCATCGATCAGTTAGCTAGCGTGTGGCGTTTTGACTTAAACCGTGCATGGATAATGGGCTTGGCAGGAGCCATACAGCAGTCCAAGTAACAGGAAGCCCAGGATGGAGGGAGGTCATTAATCCAGGGCTGTGCTGTCATGCCTTAACAGTGCCACCAGGCTGCAGCGACATCAAGGAGCATCTGGAACCCCCTCCTTCGCCACTGGCTCACCCTTCTTTTTAAGCAATGGTCTGGCCCGGTGTGGCGCAGTCGACTGCCAAGGCAGATGGTACATTGGGTGGGTACAGCCTGGGCGGGAGACGTGCATGGGCAGCGATGTGCTGGATGGAGGCGCACAGACACGCTTTTGCTCGCCCTGGGCATGCTGGTCAAATTTACTTAAGTGTGTGAGTGTGGCGCCGCGTTCATGGCCATGCATTTGGAAGGACTTTATTGGGTTCAACATGAGAGGGAGATGTGGGCTTGGGCAGTGGTTTTCTGTGTAAACCCGGGATCAGACTTTGTCATCCTGCAAATGGCCCCATTTACACAAGCAAACAGTGCTGCGCTGTGAGTTCTGTCATCCTGCGCAGGACATCGTAGACGAGGGGCTCAGTGGCGGATGCCTCAGGAAGCTCACGGACCAACATGGCGTCATGGATGCTGTGACGGTGGATATTCCTGATCGAGTTTTGATGGCCAACACTCTTTAGACCAGCATGATGTTCCGGCATGGGGGGGGGGGGAGTAACTAATTACAGTTACTGAAGTAACTTTTTCACAAAATTGCCCTTACCTGAGTAGTTTTATTGTAGCATAGCTTTCACTCTTTCTTCAGTAGCACAGGTTAGATCTGGGCTGTTTTATGGGTCCCATGTGGATTTGTCTGCAGGTTCCATGTTGGCCCCATCTGAGTTTGCCCACATGGACTTCACCTGTTTACCAATTTTCTACAGATTTTCTCATAAATTTGCTGTTTTCTTGTAAATTTGTGACTTTTTCCTCCTAATTTGATAAATTTTTCTTGAAAATTTGGAACTTTCTTATAAATTTGAAACTTTTTTCTAGTAAATTTGCTCCTACTTTTCTTGTAAACTTGTGAATTTTTTTCTTATAAATTTAAAAAAAATTCTCATCAATTTGTGACTTTTCCCCCTTATTTGATAAATTTTTCTTGGAAATTTGCAACTTTCTTATAAATTTGCAACTTTTTTTTAACTGTAAACTTGCAACTTTTTCTCATAAACTGATTTTTTTCTTGTAAAATTTGCAATGTTTTTCTCCTAAATTTTCACTTTTTTCTCATAAATCTGCAGCTTTTTTTGCAGAAATGAATGCCTCTTTGGTGGTTTTATAAATCTATAATCTTGTTTTAAAGAGATTGGTGTTCATGTCACTGATTTTCTATTCAGGCTCAGTTGCAATGAAATGAGGAAAAACGTTACATATTTATGAGAAAAAAAAAATTTTGTGAGTTCATGAGTCAAAAATAGGAATTTTACAGGAAGAAGTCACAGTGTTAGCAAAAATGAATGAGAGAAAAAGTAATAAATGTAAAAGAAAAATATCTGGAATGTTTGAGGAAAAAAAATTAAATCATGGGAATAGTCTCAATTGTACTAGAAAAAAGTCACAAATTTATGGGAAAATTACAAATTTATGAATAAAAAATTGCAGATTCACCTAGTAAAAATGACATTTAGTGCAATCTTTCTTTTTATTTTAAAGAAAAACGTAAGAAAATGTTCTAAATGTGTGAGGAGAAAAATGAAATTTAAGAGAAAAACTAAATTACTGAAGTAATTTTTAGAGATACTTTCTTACTCTTGCTTCTTTTGAAGGCTAAGCTTACGTATATTTGACTAATATCAAGGTAATGCTACTTTTACATGAGTCCAATTTCTGACAGTAGTTCATGGTACAAAAGAATACATACATAAAATAAGATAAGATAAGATAAGCCTTTATTAGTCCCACAACGGGGAAATTCCAGGATTGCAACAGCACAGGGATAGCAACACTCAGAGCAACAATCAGAAGGCAAGAAAAAAAACAAGCAAGCAAGAGCAGCTAATAAACATATGTACGTATTACTATAAAATATATATATATACACACACACACAGACACACAGTGCAGAGCATTGTAGCTGGATGGAATAAATATATGAATATATGAACACACAGTGCAGAGCATTGTAGCTAGATGGAATAAATATGTAAATATATAAACACCCACAGTACGGAGCATTGCAGCTAGGTGGAATAAATATGCAAGTATATAAACACACACAGTGCGGAGCAATGTAGCTAGATGGAATAATATGTAGATATATAAATATATAAACACACCCAGTGCTGAGCATTGTAGCTAGATGGAATAAATATGCAAATATATAAACACACACAGTGCAGAGCATTGTTGCTAGATGGAATGAAACAGCATAACCGTCTACTTAGTTATCCTACATGGTATGATTATGTGCCCATACATATTCTCACCCTCCATAGCGACCGGTAAGTTCCTAGTTGTATGCCGGAGGGGACCATTGTGTAAGTCTATTGCATCTTTTGCATTCAAAAAACTATTAGTTTGTTACGTCTTTTTGCTATCTCTGCGAGCAGCCCTGCTTAGGTTGTACAGTCTGACAGCCGTTGGTAGGAAGGACCTACGAAACCTCTCGGTTGTGCACCTGGGATGATGTAGTCTGCTGCTAAATGAGCTCCTCAGTGCATTCAGTATGTCCTGCATAGGGTGGAACTCGGACTCCAGCAGAGATGACAGTTTAGCCACCGTCCTTCTCTCTCCTATCTCCTCCATCGGATCAAGGCGCTGCCCCAGGACAGAGCTAGCTTTCTTAATCAGTTTGTTCAGTCTCTTCCTATCGGCTGCAGTAATGCCACTGCCCCAGCAGACCACTCCAAAAGTGATGGCTGATGCCACCACCGTGTCATAGAATGACTTCAGCAGCGCCCCTTGTACACCAAAAGACCTGAGTCTCCTCAGCAGGAACAGCCTGCGCTGTCCCTTCTTGTAGAGTGCATCAGTATTGTGTGACCAGTCTAGTTTATTGTTCAGATGAATACCCAGGTACTTATAGGATGTCACCATCTCGATGTCTGTTCCCTGTATATTTACTGGTACTGTGAGGGGCTGCCCATGCCTGCGGCAGTCCACCACCAGCTCCTTAGTTTTCCTCGCGTTGATCTGGAGGCAGTTCCGATGGCACCAGTCCACGAAGTCCTGGATAAGCCCTCTGTACTCAGCTTCATCTCCATTGGAGATGAGGCCAACGATCGCAGAGTCATCAGAGAACTTCTGTAGATGGCAGTGTGTTGTGTTGTGTGAGAAGTCCGCAGTATAAAGAGTGAACAGGAAGGGAGCCAGCACCGTTCCCTGGGGGGCCCCCGTGCTACTGATGATCGTGTCGGACACACAGTCCCGGGTTCTCACAAACTGAGGCCGGTTCGTGAGGTAGTCCAGGATCCATGATGACAGGTGCTGGTCCACCCCTGCGCGCAGCAGCTTGTCCTTCAGGATCATCGGTTGGATGGTGTTGAAAGCACTGGAGAAGTCAAAGAACATGATCCTCACCATATTCCCGGGCTTCTCCAGGTGGGACAGAGAACGGTGAAGGAGGAAGATCACCGCATCCTCCACCCCAATGCCATGCTGGTAGGCGAACTGGAGTGGATCCATCGCTGGTTCCACCAGGGGGCGGAGGTGAGCAAGGAGCAGTCTCTCCAGGGTCTTCATCAAGTGGGACGTCAACGCCACCGGTCTGTAGCTGTTCAGGTCTTTGGGGTGGGAAGTTTTTGGTACAGGTACCACACAAGATGTTTTCCACAGCTGTGGTACCCTCCCCAGTTTCAGGCTCATGTTGAAGATATACGTCACAATCCCACACAGCTGGTCTGCACAGGACTTGAGGAGCTTTGCGCTGATGCCGTCCGGTCCCGGCGCCTTCCTCGCCTTGATCTTCCTCAGCTCCGTCCTCACCTGGGTCCTGGTCAGGGTCAGGATGGGGGGCTGTGTGTTGGGAGTGGGGGGGTGTTGGTGGAGTGGGGAGTGGGCAGCAGGACTTGATTTCTTTAGAGGCAGCAGTGGTTGTTGTGCAGTCAGGGGGGAGGGCGGTTGGTCAAATCTATTGAAAAACAGATTCAGGTTGTTCGCCCACTCCCTGCCCCCTGTGGCCTGGGGGGAGGTATTCTGGAGCCCCGAGATGGTTTTGAGGTTTCTCCAGACCCCGCTGATGTCGCTCTGTAAATAAATAAATTTATAAATAAATAAATATACATACATGTGCTCATGCATCTTTTTACATATTTGAAGTATGATTTCCATGACATGCTCAGTGGGAAGGCTGGGATAATGGTGACTTACTGTATTTGGGTTTCCACCTGATAACAGCCACAGCTGGCCACTGCAATTTCTACTTCTTTCAGACATATTTAAGCTACCATGTTCTGATTTAGCAACTTTCCACAGATTAGATTTTGTTATCATTTTTAGTCAAGTGCCACTGAGCTATGGATTAAGTCCAAAAGCTGCAGCCACAAATACCCTTACGAACAGCTGTGAACATCCTACAAACGATTTTTGGATCATTTAGTACAGCTTTCTTAAGGCAGCCGAAGGAGAATCTAGCGTTTGTAGACCGTTCGTAAGTTTGTGGCCAGGTCAATGTTCTTGTCCAAGATTTCTACGAATGCCCCACGAAAACCCCTCATTATAGGGTGGCCGTATGAATGACATAGGAACAACTAGGAACTACACAAGATGTGGACCGTAAGTATGCCTCAAGAACACCTTAACACCAAATTCCCATTTGTATGGAGATTTATAGAGCGTGTGTAAGGTGGAAGTGAGGTGCTCATGAGGCGAAAGTACATAATTTTTGCAACATTTGTGCTGACAAAATGTGCCGAAAGCCATAAGATCTTCCAACCAATGACTTGAGAGTACCGTGAGTTGCACAAAAATTTCATAAGATGACAGTATGCCATGGGAAGATCCCCAGGCACCCATACGAAGAACGTAAGAACTCTAGCACCATCGTACGACAGAACAGCACCTCATTTCTCAAGAATGCCTCAAGTTCCTCTTGCGAATTGAACAGCAGCCGTAAGAAACTATGCTCCCTCCATGAATGTCTGCAAACTCCAGTATTCGTAGGAGCTGGGAGATTCTTACGAACACGTCGTTGGTAAGAATCTTTGTGACTGTACCTTAACACGCTAATAATGACTGAATAATTTGATTTATTAACTTTTAGTCTGGAAGCAGGTGAAAATTACTGACATATCAGTTATATATCATATCATATCAGGGACATATCACTGTTAAACAACGACACTGCAGCAAAGACATTGAGTTGCTAGCTGTTAGCATGAGGCCTACATATCTCCCGAGAGAACACTCACACGTGATCTGCATTGTTGTTTATGCAAATCCGACGGCGAACGCTGGGACAGCGCGTGACATCATCCATTCAGTAACCAGCAGGCTGCAGACAGAACACCCAGATGCTCTTCTCCTCATCTCAGGCGATTTCAACCATGTTTCACTGTCTCCCATTCTACCCACGTTCACCCAGTATGTCACATGCCACACTAGAGACAATAAAACACTGGACTTATTCTACGCAAACACTAAGGAGGCGTACACCTCATTACAACTCCCCCCACTCGGGAGATCGGATCACAACTTGGTTCATCTCCAGCCGGTGTACAAACCCCTAGTGCACAGACAACGTCCGGCCAATGGACAATAGACAATAGACAATGGACACTCTAAAAGGCTGTTTTGAAGCCACCGCCTGGAAGCAGCTCTGTGATCCACATGGTGAGGACATTGATGGCCTCATTCACACCTTCACGGGCTACCTCAGCTTCTGTGTGGACAAATCCGTTCCCACCAAGACCATACGGTGTTGCTCAAACAACAAACCCTGGATCAACCCTGAGATTAAAACACTTCTGAGAGAGAAGAAGAGGATCTTCAGGTCGGGGAATAGGGAGATGCTGAAGTCCGTACAGAGGGAGCTGAGGAGAAAGATCAGAGAAGGCAAGGACAGCTTCAGGAAGAAGATGGAGGACAAGTTGCAACAGAGCGACATCAGCGGGGTCTGGAGAAACCTCAAAACCATCTCTGGGCTCCAGAATACCTCCCCCCAGGCCACGGGGGGCAGGGAGTGGGCGAACAACCTGAATCTGTTTTTCAATAGGTTTGACCAACCGCCCTCCCCCCTGACTGCACAACAACTACTGCTGCCTCTAAAGAAATCAAGTCCTGCTGCCCACTCCCCACTCCACCAACACCCCCCTACCCCCAACACACAGCCCCCCATCCTGACCCTGACCAGGACCCAGGTGAGGACGGAGCTGAGGAAGATCAAGGCGAGGAAGGCGTCGGGACCGGACGGCATCAGCGCAAAGCTCCTCAAGTCCTGTGCAGACCAGCTGTGTGGGATTGTGACGTACATCTTCAACCTGAGCCTGAAGCTGGGGAGGGTACCACAGCTGTGGAAAACATCTTGTGTGGTACCTGTACCAAAAACTTCCCACCCCAAAGACCTGAACAGCTACAGACCGGTGGCGTTGACGTCCCACTTGATGAAGACCCTGGAGAGACTGCTCCTTGCTCACCTCCGCCCCCTGGTGGAACCAGCGATGGATCCACTCCAGTTCGCCTACCAGCATGGCATTGGGGTGGAGGATGCGGTGATCTTCCTCCTTCACCGTTCTCTGTCCCACCTGGAGAAGCCCGGGAATATGGTGAGGATCATGTTCTTTGACTTCTCCAGTGCTTTCAACACCATCCAACCGATGATCCTGAAGGACAAGCTGCTGCGCGCAGGGGTGGACCAGCACCTGTCATCATGGATCCTGGACTACCTCACGAACCGGCCTCAGTTTGTGAGAACCCGGGACTGTGTGTCCGACACGATCATCAGTAGCACGGGGGCCCCCCAGGGAACGGTGCTGGCTCCCTTCCTGTTCACTCTTTATACTGTGGACTTCTCACACAACACAACACACTGCCATCTACAGAAGTTCTCTGATGACTCTGCGATCGTTGGCCTCATCGCCAATGGAGATGAAGCTGAGTACAGAGGGCTTATCCAGGACTTCGTAGACTGGTGCCATTGGAACTGCCTCCAGATCAACGCGAGGAAAACTAAGGAGCTGGTGGTGGACTGCCGCAGGCATGGGCAGCCCCTCACAGCACCAGTAAATATACAGGGAACAGACATCGAGATGGTGACATCCTATAAGTACCTGGGTGTTCATCTGAACAATAAACTAGACTGGTCACACAATACTGACGCACTCTACAAGAAGGGACAGCGCAGGCTGTTCCTGCTGAGGAGACTCAGGTCTTTTGGTGTACAAGGGGCGCTGCTGAAGTCATTCTATGACACGGTGGTGGCATCAGCCATCACTTTTGGAGTGGTCTGCTGGGGCAGTGGCATTACAGCAGCCGATAGGAAGAGACTGAACAAACTGATTAAGAAAGCTAGCTCTGTCCTGGGGCAGCGCCTTGATCCGGTGGAGGAGATAGGAGAGAGAAGGACGGTGGCTAAACTGTCATCTCTGCTGGAGTCCGAGTTCCACCCTATGCAGGACGTACTGAATGCACTGAGGATCTCATTTAGCAGCAGACTACATCATCCCAGGTGCACAACCGAGAGGTTTCGTAGGTCCTTCCTACCAACGGCTGTCAGACTGTACAACCTAAGCAGGGCTGCTTGCAGAGATAGCAAAAAGACGTAACAAACTAATAGTTTTTAAATGCAAAAGATGCAATAGACTTACACAATGGTCCCCTCCGGCATACAACTAGGAACATACCGGTCGCTATGGAGGGTGAGAATATGTATGGGCACATAATCATACCATGTAGGATAACTAAGTAGACGGTTATGCTGTTTCATCCCATCTAGCAACAATGCTCTGCACTGTGTGTGTTTATATATTTACATATTTATTTCATCTAGCTACAATGCTCAGCACTGGGTGTGTTCATATTTATATATCTATATATTTATTCCATCTAGCTACAATGCTCCGCACTGTGTTTTTATATATCTATATATTTATTCCATCTAGCTACAATGCTCCGCACTGTGTTTTTATATATCTATATATTTATTCCATCTAGCTACAATGCTCTGCACTGTGTGTTTATATATTCATATATTTATTCCATCCAGCTACAATGCTCTGCACTGTGTGTCTGTGTGTGTGTATATATATATTTTATAGTAATATGTACATATGTATATTAGCTGCTCTTGCTTGCTTGTTTTTTTTTTTCTTGCCTTCTGATTGTTGCTCTGAGTGTTGCTATCCCTGTGCTGTTGCAATCCTGGAATTTCCCCGTTGTGGGACTAATAAAGGCTTATCTTATCTTATCTTATCTTATTAACTTCATTCACTCAGTTTTAGCATTTCAAAATAGCATGTGACCAAACTCTCCTGACTCAGCCCTGGTGGGACTCGACTCACTCGGAGGATTGCAGGCCAGTCAGTCATGGTGACCGGTTTTACAGATGGATTTCACGGTGATATTTAGTCCGCCCATTCATCACGCTCTCCCGTCCAGATCTCTGACTGCAGGTCTGCATAGTCAGTTTGTTTTTGCTGTTCAATCAATGGCAGCCCCGACAGGTTCTCCCACCGCCGATGCATCAGCCCCACAACACCTGTCTGTGTGTGTGTGTGTGTGTGTGTGTGTGTGTGTTGATGCAGAATCACACTTGGTGGTTTCCAAACTCAATAAACTAATCACACACCCGCTACAAGCCAAACGGACATCAATACACCACAATTGCAAATGTCACTGCTAATGAATGTAAATGTATTCAGTGTAAACTTAGCCACACACACACAAGTTGAACTGTTGGAGGGCGGAAAGGCAAAACAGACGGCTCATCCTCACTGCTGTCGATCCCTCGGCGCCAGTTTGCCTGACCTCTGACTTTTCTGTCAGCGCAGCTACAGCAACAAAAGAAGAGCCCCTGTTTTTAGGGGGAGTGTAATTTTTGACCAGCAGATCATCTTGTGTTATCTTTTTTTGGATATACAGATCATTTTCTGCCCTCACACACGCAGTCTCGGTACATCACCGCTCATTAGCAAAGATGGGCAGCAAATTGAGCTTCCTAATTTTCCCAAAACAGAGGGAGGAGAAAATTGCTAATGACAGAGAACATGATCCACATTATGGCAGACCATGCTCAGAAGGGTTTGTGTGTGATGTAATCTGTGTGTGCTTAGTTAAAGTGTTAGTGGGCGAAATCTGTGCTGCATATGGCTAATTCCTCCCAAATTCTAAACAATCGTGTTCCAATTTACCCTTAAAATGGCTGATACTGGAGGCCACAGTTTGTGTGGGCATAATGTAGAGAAACCTCACTATTGTCTCATTGCGGGGACCTGAACGGTTGATAGGCTGATGCTTCTTCCTGCCGTGAGCTTCCTCTGAGCCTGTGCTGTGTTGTATCAGCTCTGATGGGGACAGCGATGGTCTCATAGCAGCTTTTTAGCAAATGCTAATGGCTGATTAGGCACTTCATGACTAAAGCTGCATGGCTGTTTGCATTACACGCTACTCAGTACTCCCAGAGTGCCACAGCATTATGCCGGGGACAGTGAGAAGGCCTGTCACAGATTTCAGTGTCCCTGGCTGTAAATTCTGGATATTACATTCTATTAGTGACTCATAGCTTTTGGATTTATTGTTATGATTATACCAACGTCTCCAACCCATCCTGCTGCATGGATAGATGTTTGAATGTTCAAAGACTTTCTTCCTGACATCATAGAGGAGCCTATTAATGCTTCTGTCATCTTAAGTCCGGAGATTACTAAAACACAGAACGAACGGTATGGTACAGAACGCTCCGTCGGAACATGTTCCGGTACATGTTCCAAACAGGATGCCTACCGATCCTGCCTGCTGTCAGTTCTATGTCAATGTGCCTTCGTACGTGTTCTGTACAGAGCGGTCCTACTAGCTAATGGTGTCAAGTGTGCTACCAACATGTACATCTAACGTACAATACAGAACGCTAGCGGTCCTGCTATGTTTGTTCCGTCTGCATTCTGTACAAAACATTCTGTCAGATAGGGAACCTTCCTTGTCTACGTTCCATATGCTAGTGGTCCCTACGTGTTCCTTACAGTGCATACTAGGCATTAGAGACAGTTTGTTTATAAAATGGGACCTCTTGGAAACATATTGTGACCAAGGGGATGGGCCAAGCACAACTGGTGGCATCCAGCGGAGATTTGAACTCACAACCTCCCGTTCTGGAGTCCAGCACTCTACCTGGGTCGACCCACTTGGTAAGCCATGTAGGAATGCTTTTTATTGACTCCGTTACAGTGTCAAGCACATTTTTTTGACTGACTGCTTGGATTAATGATTAATGGATTAATGCACGGACACAGCCAGGCAACCTGCCAACCGACAACCATTATGGTATGTTCCTTAATTTCTTATTGCATGTATTTATTTATTGATAATTGCTATTGTGTATATTTACAACTGTCAGGTATAGAACATGCCAAGTGCTACGGCTCATGACAAAGGCACATTGATGTAGAACTGAAAGCAGGCAGGATTGGTAGACATCTCGTACGGAACATGTATGGAATGTGTTCCGTACGGAATACACTACCGGTCAAAAGTTCTAGAACATCCCATTTTTTCCAGTGTTTTACTGAAATTTAAGCAGTTAAATCCCATGAATAGCTTGAAATGGTAAGAAGGTAAGTGCTGAAATTCCAGAGGTTTAAACAAAAGGTAAGGTTACCCAAAAATGAAAATTAATGTACATTTCAAAATTATACAAAAAGGCCTTTTTTCAGGGAGCAAGAAATGGGCTGAAAACTTAAAGCTGTTCTGCAGCAGTGGGGGTTGATCAAGCCTTGAAAGTTGATTCTACCAATTCCTACAGGTGTCCCAACTTTTCTTGATTACTTATAACCCCCTCTATCTGTGTAAAAGTAGTGTTGGAACACACTATATAAATTTCAATAAAAACTGGAAAAACTGGGGTGTTCTAAAACGTTTGACCGGTAGTGTATGCACGGAACGCAGACAGAACACCAATGGAACGTTCCGTACGGAATGCGGACAGAACGTTCTGTAGTGTAGAGTTCGTTCTGTGTCTTAGTAGACATCCTTAAGTCTTCACCTGTGCCCCAGGTCATCAAAGTGCTGTGTGTCAAACACCCTCCCAATTAGACAAGCAACTTTTCATTTCATAGCTCAGTCTCTGTGTGTGTGTGTGTGTGTGAGAGAGAGAGCGCAGAAGAAATCTTGTGGGGTGGGGTTGTGGGCGTTTTCTGTCGTTGCTGTGCTATAAAACTGTCATAAGAGTGGCCACTGAAGAAGTTGAGCCAGTCTTTATTCTGCCTGATGAACACAGTAGTTATCGTGATAATTTGACACTATACAGCATAGTGTTTCTATGAGATTATTGTGTGTGTGTGTGAGGGTGGACACTAGGGTGTGTAATAACACAAGGTCTGTGTCTTCTTTCTTTTTGACTTCGGTGTCACCACGCTCAAACAAAGGGTTTATTTTTCCATACATACATTAGATGCTTTTGCATTGAAGTGTTTGTCCACAGCAAAGAGACATGCAGTGATTGCGGGCTGTGATAACAAGGACTGTAGCAGGTTATTGCAGCCAAACCCATCACCTGGATGTCTTTACAGCCCATTCATTCTTCTGCAGATAATGACAGATGTCATTGATTCTCTTACAGGGCGCTGATGCTCCACAACAAAGCAAAACCTTTAAAGGAGCCTCTTACCTTTGAGTCTGATTTACATATTTTTCCTCTGGTATGTAGTCTGTCTAATGTCTGTTCTCTCTTGAACAAAGTGGTATTTATGTCGTAGTGTCCAAAACATTGAAACTTTACTACATTCGTTATCTGAAAGGACTGGCAGCTGCTAACAGCTAGTTTGCTAATATCAGAGCCACACGCAGAGGTACACTTTGTTCTGCTCAGTGTTACAGCTGTCAGATGGAGAAAAAAAGATTCGGGGTACCAGTCTCCTGAATAAACGGGCCATGGTTTCTGGAAAGATTTGCTCTCTGTTTTGTTTTGTCTCTTTGTTGGTTTTAGAGCTTTGAGAACCAGTCACTGTGTTTTTGTTGAATTCTGCGTAGGACAAGGCTGACATCTACACAGCTGATGCTACAAGAATGGGATAAATCATATCAAAAGGACCTTGACAGATAAATAGCACTACAGACCAGAGGAAAACATGTAAATTGGATTTTGTGGTGTACTGCTCGTTTGAAAGCCTCATGATTAGATTGTTCTGTTTGTTTATTCGTTGCGTTACGAGCTACAAGAGCCTCGAGGGACAGTTTGGCTGCAGATAAAACTCTTTACTTGTTTTTAAACGATTGCTGAGGCCCAAGACAAGTAGGATAACGTATATATAAAGGCCATAATTGAAATTCACACTGGAGATTGTGGGAGTGAGTCCCTGTGCACCGTGCAGAAAATCAAGTCGGGGCCTGTGCAGCATGTGCACACTTGTGCAAACACAAACTACATCATAGAGCTATTAGAGATAACGGCTCTGTTAATGCTGCCCTGATAACTGACCAATCCCTCCAGAAGAAAACTGAACAGCTGAGTTGGACAGCTGAGTTTTTGGGCTGCTCAGAGTCAGCTGAGTGACTAACAGCAGACAGAAATTGTGGATTCCTATAATGTCATCCATTTGTTCATATTATGATTAAATTGTCTTTTTGAGAATTTACCTGATAAATAGCAAAAGTGCATTTGCCAAATAGTGCCACAAGATGGTGCTTTACCCTTCCATCCATCTTCTACTGTTTATCCAGGAGTCCGGGTCACTGGGACAGCAATCCAAAGCAGAGTAGCCACGACTGCCGCCCGTTTCACATAGCACCATGATCCCCACGATCAGTCCTGCAGGTGGTGAACCCACTGGAGGGTGGACCCATGTGGCTCCTTTGGGTACACTGGATCCTTCCTAAAACCTTTTCAAAGATTCAAAGATTTTTTATTTGTCAGTACTTCTATATGTACAGGACATACAGTAGAATTGAAATGCAGTTTCTCTGTCTCTTAGTAGTGTGCGCAATAGATAAGGCAAGAAGGAATAAGGATGGAAAAACAACAACAATCTATGTACAGTAATGCTACCCATAGTGCAAATAAAGGTAAAAACACAGCAATCTTAAGTATGTACAGGAAATCGTAATACTGGTAAATTGCAAGTTCAGTGCGGTAGTGTAGGTGCAGACAGTGACAGATCTGTCTGTGCATGATCAGTATTGCAGTGACAGACAGCAGCAGGTATGGCATTTGTCCAAATGGTTTCAGTAAGGTCAGGGTTTCCTCTGGTAGCATTTCTGCATGGCGGTCTGCCACCCTTGAAGTTATGTTGACACACTAGGAGGAAATATAAATTTTTAAAAAATGAATTGAGGAATGACGCTCCCCAAGTGTGCACAGGAACAACGCGCGTGACAGTCATCCACACGTCGAAGTTCAGAAGCGCCCGTCCAACGTGACCACAGTCGGCAGGCAGAGAGTCTCACTGACATTGCTGTCCGAGAGAAGCATTAGCTTATTAAAGTACTTTAAGCGCGGAAAGAAAGCAGAAGAGGTATGTAAGCAGTGAAGGCGTTTATGGTGGTTTTAACCCGCTGGTAACGGGAACAGTAATGAAGAGTCGCTTAGCTAACAGGTGTGGTTAGGAGTCGTATGCAGAGAAAGGCAAGAGTGACCGAATCACTGAGGATTTACTTCACCAGCCACTTTATTTTTATTTTTACAGTCTAAAAGTTTAAGATTATTTGACCTGGTGGAATTTAAAACTGCAATAATAATGTACAAAGTAAAGAACAATTTACAGCCAGTCAACATCCAAAACATGTTCTTTGAAAGACAAAAGGGTGATCACTGAAGGGGGGGGGAGTTACTTTCAAAGACGTTGCGTGCACGAACAATAAGGAGATTTTGTGTTTCCATCTGTGGGGTCAAATTATGGACTGGATTAAATACAGAGTTAAAACAATGTCCAAACATTCTGAACTTTAAAATAAAGAACAAAAAGGAGAAACTGGCTACAGTCATGTGAAAAAATTAGGACACCCCATTAAATTTTCAGTTCAGTTGTTTTTGTTTTTATGTGCATTTTTTTAACATTTATTTTAGCCATTTTAAGTGGGAATGAATGTGGGGGTGTTCTAAAAAAAGATGGGGGTGTCCTAATTTATTCCTCACTATTTGTTTAGAATTACATTTTAAGGAAAATTTGAAAAAACTCTAATTTTTAATTGTTTAGTTGTATTACATGAATCTCCCAGTATTTTTAACATTGATATTAAATATCCATATGTCCAAATATGTTTTAAAAAACAAACAAAAAAATAAAAACACAGGCTTTTACAGGTGTCCTAATTTTTTCACGTGACTGTAAATACATGGAGGAAGAAGGCTTTGTTAATCACTTGGGTTGGTCGGGTTTTGGGAGTTCAGTGATCATCTGGGTGTTTGAATTCATGGTGCCATGTACGTATATAGTTTGTAAATAGAGACATAACTATAATATTGCTACTTGCATTGACAAAACGCTAGCTGTTGACAAAAAAAAAAGGAAAAAAAACAAATTAAGGGATCACTGGTGGGATTGCATATGGGTAGATAACATTGAAATAACTGTAATAAATTATGGGGTAGGTTTGTATAAGTACTGACTTCTTCCTATTCCATTTCGGACACAAGTATGGTGGAAATGGGTACTGTGAACTGAATTGTTCTGCAACTACTTTTTTTCTCTTTGTTGTTGTTAACTTTGATTTTTTTATGCACATTTTACCTGTTTGAAATAAAGGAATCAATCAATCAATAAAGGCATCAAAAACAAATTTATGTTCATATCATGTACCTGGCAAGTTAAGATAACCGAAATTCACGAAGTCGATGACTTTAATCCGTCAACAGCCTTCAGACCAACTAAACGGTGCCAACATTTGGATTTCAAAATAAGGGAGGTTTGTGTAGATTGTGTAAGGGGAAAAAGTCAAAATGTTGCCACAATCTGTTTCAAATTTATTTAAAAAGCGGTAATTTTATATAAAAAAAAATAGTCAAAAAATTTGCTCTAAAATAATCCACAAGTTTAAAATAAGTCTCAAATATACAAGAAAAGTCATAATTTTACAAGAAAAAGTTATGAGGAAAATGGTTTCAAATTTAGATAAATTTACAGAGAAAAGTAGAAAATTATAAGAAAATTGTTATAAATTTTGGAGAAAAACCTCAAACCTTCAAGACTGAAGTCATTACTCAAGTTTTTAATTGGGTGCTCTTTGTACCCTTAACTAGAAATTTTTGGTTGTCTACTTTAAATTATTAATTTCAAAGCACTGCTTTTACATGAGTAGAATTTCTGGTTACTATACCCACTTCTGATCATATAATTTAAGTATGCATGAGTACATTACTATTATGAATGTTTTTTCCCTTCCCTACTCTCTCAATGGAAAAAAGAAACACTAGAATAAAAATACAAAAAAAATACACATATTTTTGTCATTTATGACAAAACACTTGACACTTGGTATTTTCTAATCTGTTTGTATACCACCATAGACAGAGAGAGAACCTGAATTAGACAGAGCTCAGAGAGGGCAAGATGAGACGGAAGACAGGAGCCAAGGAGAGGAAAGTGTTCAGGCAGAGGGTCCAGGAGTGGTGAGAGCAGAGGAAGGAGAGAAGGATAACATCACTAAAAAGTCCAAACACAGAATGTCTGGATGGGATCCCAACTGGCCCAATATTCCAAGATTCAAGCCTTGGTTGTACAATGCTTAATATGGTAAGTTCCATATGCAAAGTTACTGTGCAAAATAAAAAAGAAAGAAATAGTATAAAATTAACATACTCTGGTTACAGTAGTGTCATGTGGTCCCCTCCCCTCCCCCCGGAAAAATATGTTGCTACCGCACCAAGATCTTGAAACCAGAGGAAACACAGAAGGTGCAAGACATACAGCAGCAGATGTATTACTGTTGGTGTGCCAAGTTTTTCTGTGCAAACAGCTGAGGTAGAGTTATTGTGTGAGTGAGTGTGTTATGGTCCAGGGGCGGGGGGAGGAAGTGGGCAGAGTTCAGGGTCCTGATGGCCTGGTGAACAAAGCTGTTTAGCAGTCTTGTGGAGTGGGCCTGGAGGCTCTGGTACCTTCTCACTGAGGGCAGGGGGATGAAGAGGGAGTGTGAGAGGTGGGAGGTGTTGTCTGCTATGTTGATGGCTCTGCGGGTGAGGTAGATGTCTGAGAGGGGGGGCAGAGGGGCACCGATGATCTTGCTGACTGCTTTCACTGTGCATTGTAGAGTCTTCCTGCAGGAGATGGTGCAGCTTCCGTACCACACAGTGATGCAGCTGGTGAGGATGCTCTCAATGGTGCCCCGGTAGAATGTGCACATGATGGGGGGTGAAACTAGTGCTCTCCTCGGTTTGCGGAGGAAATAGAAGCGAGTTTGAGCCTTCTTGGCCAGTGATGTGGTGGTGTTGGACCAGGAGATGTCCTTGGAGATGTGCATCATCAGGAACTTGGTGCTGCTCACCGTCTCCACAGCTGCTCCATCGATGATCAGAGGGGGATGCTGTATGTGTCCTCTCCTAAAGTGGACCACAGTTTCCTTGGTTTTTCCCACATTCAGGAAGAGATTATTTGTCTTTACACCACTGGACCAGTGGGCTCACCTCATTTCTGTAGTTGGCCTCTTCTTTGTTTGTGATGAGGCCCACCACTGTCGTGTCATCAGCAAACTTGATGATGTGGTTGATGCTGTAGGCTGGTACACAGTCATGGGTCAGCAGGAAGAAGAGCAGCGGGCTGAGTATCCACTCTTTTGGGGCCCCTGTGCTTAGTGGGATGGTCTTGGAGGTGTTGCTGCCAACCCGCACGTTCTGTGGCCTCCCTGTGAGAAAGTCCAGCACCCAGTTACAGAAAGAGGTTTTGAGTCCCAAGTATCTGAGTTTTTGTATTAGGTGCTGGGGGATGATTGTGTTGAATGTTGAAGTCCAAGAACAACATTCACACATAGTTCTTTGAGTCTAGGTGGGTGAGGGATGGGGAGCAGCAGAGATGGCATCTTCTGTTTAGAAATATGCCTGTAACCAATGCTATCATTATGTTTTGCAACAATAAAGTTGCAAAGGTCTAGAGAGAGCTCTTTGCTTCTACCCATCATGAGTTCTTTGTGGTGTGACAATCTGATATTCAGACCTTTTTAAATGCTATCAGTCAGGATTTAACCAGCTGAAATTAATTTGCACCGATGGTGGACTTGATGGCTTCCTAAATTCTGATGGATTTCAGCTGTTTTTTTGGCTTTCTATGCCTTTTTGCACCTCTTTTTCTTCCTGTGTTCAATACTTATTGTGATGATTCGCTCTGCCTGCTTAATTATCCACAGCTGTGCGCACACCTGCTCTCCCTCATCACTGGAGCTATTTAGACCGCGCTGTCCACAGATCAGCGTGGAGTCATCTTTCTCCATGGTCTGATGAGACCAGCACACGCATTCGTCTTCCTCGTAGTCTTCCTCGTTGCAGCCTACATTCTTCAAAGAACCTTGCTTCTGTGGCTGTGCACCTAGCTCTCCCCCCCTCCCTCCACATCTGTCCCACTTTTCATGTCTCTCAGGTCAAGCTGTTCTGTTCCAGCCCTCTGTGCCCTTCTCTCAAGACGCCACCTCCACCAGTGGTGATCGATGGCGACCCGGTGTGGAAGGTCAACGCTATCCTTGACGTCTGTTGCCGGGGTTGCGGCCTGCAGTACCTGGTGGACTGGGAGGGTTACGGCCCTGAGTGGAGGTCCTGAGTGCGTCCCTCCTTGGTGTTGAATCCTCAACTCATCAGGGACTTCCACTGGACGCACCCGGGTAGGCTGGATCGGTCGCTGAGTGGCGCCTCGTGGCGGGGGGGGGGGGGGGGGTACTGTGATGATTCGCTCTGCCTGCTTAATTATCCACAACTGTGCACACACCTACTCTCCCTCATCACCGTAGCTATTTAGACCGCACTGTCCACAGATCAGCGCGGAGTCGTCTTCCTCCATGGTCTGATGAGACCAGCACACGCCTTCATCTTCCTCGTAGTCTTCCTCGTCGCAGCCTACATTCTTCAAAGAACCTTGCTTCTCTTCATCGGTCATCAGGAAGGATTCTCACCTCCACGATAATTAAGCCATCTCTACTCTCATTATTTTCTACGCTCATCCCCTGTGCACAGGCGGAGATCCGTGGCGGCGGACCGAGCTACACCCCATCTCCACGAACACTTCCATCCTCTCCAGCAGCAACCGGGACTTCCCTTTACTTCCGCCCTCCCAAGAGAGCAGACGCTTTTTTCTTCTCTCCTGCTGATTTTTTCCTCCCCTCCTACTGGATCCCAGCTTGCTGTTGTCTGTCTGCGTCTGACTGCGACCGCCGAAAAGAAATTATGGAGTTAATAAGCTGGGCTTTGAACACAATTGACACTATTTTTTCAACAAGGAAAAGTGCTCCGGGGGAAGCTGTTTGCCCCGCTGGAACGGCTCCAGTGGGCTATCTATGTGACACAGGTATTTGGAAAATGCTGTGTCTCTCTAATCTCTCTATCGAAGATATTGAAGATTTGTTTATCTTCGTAATCTTGGTGATTGGGATAATTCTGATTGGGACGGGAATTGTCTTGGTTTACCGCAAATTGCTGAAGATGGATTCAACCTATCAAAATGCTGGCCAGGCGAGGTGCATCCAACAAATTGAGAAACTGGAGAAGACCCTGATAGCGACTACTGGAGAACTGTCTCGTAAGGTGGATTACATCATGGGTTCGCTCAGGTCTTTCCACGACGAGTTCAAAGCTGCGCAATGAAGGATTAATGTACTGAATCTACAGAAGAAATACAAGTCTTCTCTGTGATCAGTCCTATTTGGCATTATTATTCCCCATGAAAATTCCTCCTGGCTGTCTGCAGACTGTGTTTTTTTTCAAAATCATGAGCACAAGGCCTTGGACAGCCAGCTGCAGCGCCAGATAAGACTGGGCGCCAGACAGACAAAACATCTTCTGCCAAGGGTCCTTGGGTCTCTCTTATTATCATCAACACTGCTCAACACCGCACACACATTGATTCATGAACTGATTAAAGATATACTGTACACTGCTCTCTTGTGTCTCGTGAATTCTGAGTTGTTGCTCTGTGCTATTGAGAGATTTTTTTTCATTGTAATCACAATCTGCTTAAAAATAAGCTGTATTTTGATAACGAAGTTTTTTTTCTCCTCCCCCCTTGTGTCGTTCCCTCCCTTCCCCTCCCTTTTTTATCTATCTCTGTTTGATGAGGCGCCTTTATGGCTGCCGTGTCGTTGTGTCGCGCGCATGCGCACCAATGTCAAGTCAAGTTCCTCGTGTGTTTTTTTTACATGCTTGGCAATAAAGTTTATTCTGATTCTGATTCTGATTCTGACAGCGGGCGCTGTCTCCCTGGCCGGAGCCTTCCAGTCGAACCTGAGCGGTCCACCATCTCATCGAACAGTAAGCAGTAGACATCCCTGTACAGTCCCTCCAGGGTCAGACACTAATCCTTCCTGTCTTTGCTCATCCATCGGGTTGCCAGGCTACACGGTGCTCTGCTCACCCTGGGCTGCTACATCTACACACACACGCACGCATGCACACACTCTGTAAATAATAAAGATAATTGAATCTGCTTTTGAGTCTGTGTCTGCTCACTGGGTCCTAAAACCATGTCACTTATTCCCTGTGTCATTCCACCTTTTTTTTTAAATATAACTTGTTTTGTGAACACAGTTGCCTTGATTTCTTTGTATGTATGGGTTACTTGGGTTGTTACTGATATCTGGTGGAAAATCTCAGGTCAATGGCTCCATCAGAAAAATGTTGACGCGTTCAATACTTATTTTCCCCTCTGTAGCTTCTTCAATCTTACTAACCACTCAAATCACCTTTAACTATGAGGCTTATGTTATTGAGTGTGCCTTAGATCTCTTTTCAAAAGAGGGACAGATGCTAACAAACTGGTCAAATTATCCAACCTCACAAGCAAACTACACACCTCTGTGACCTCGCATCCCAGAGTGGTGGTGATGATGATGACGACGCCGTGTTCTTCTGCTCCTTCTGGTAAATTGCAGGTTGTCATGAACACTTGGACATGTGAACTGCAGAAATTGTAGCTGCACCCACATCAGATGTGATTGCAGCGGAATTGTGGTTATTGGTGTGGGTGTATTGCTCATAGTCTTTTATCCAGATGTGTTATTATTGAAACACATCCATAGTAGTATCAGGATCAGAGGAAGCTAGATTAGAAATAAATGAACATTTTCATGAAAGGGTTAGAGTTAGTTGTGAGATAAAGTGGCAAACGCGCCGGATTCAGTCAGTCAACAGCTGGAGTCGCGCTGCTTCACCAACTGTAATTCTTGGTACATAAATTAAAAAAAATCCATTTTTATCCCTTTTCATTGTCCTCATCCTACCATGAAGGCTGTTGTCACCATTACCCAGCTATTACGCTCCTCTGTCCTCTCACCGCGAGTCCACTCCAGATATCGGCATGCTGCGATTGTTTAGATCGACCAACCATCAGAGTGCTTGATTGTGTTTTCAGTGGCACTGCTGTTCAAACTGAGCTCTGAAAACATGCATGGCTGAAGAGGAGGGGCGCACACACTGATGTACTGGAGCGTGTGTCTCTGTCCCATAAATGATTCATGATGTCATTAAGCTTTGTTAAACATGAGGAAAAATGATGCAAAAAAAGAAAAAAATGCAGATCAGAATTTCAGTTTTCAATAAAATGCAGGAACAAATAAATTATGTGTGCTGTAATGCTAAAATCAGTGGATCAGTCGACCGTCAGAAAATTCATCGACAACTAATTTGATAGTCAACTAATCGCCTGTGTGCCTTTTTCAATTCAATTCAATTCAACTTTATTTATATAGTGCCATTTCACAACAACAGTCATCTCATAGCGCTTTCAACTGTAGGGGAAACCCCTACAATTGCAGAAAGACCCCAGCAACCAGGCGATCCACTGTGAGCAAGCACTTGGCAACGGTGGAGAGGAAAAACTCCCTTTTAACAAAACAAAACCTCCAGCAGAACCAGGCTTAGGGAGGGGCAGTCATCTGCTGCGACTGGCTGGGGGGTGAGGGGATAGAGAAGAAGAAAAGAACAGACATGTAGAGAGCAAACAGCACGATGGGGACTCAATCTATGGGAGAGAACAGATGTTAATGACCAGCAAAAATAATTCATTGAGAGTGAAGAAAGGAGTGAAGCCCAGTACATTATAGGAGGTCCTCTGGCTGTCTAAACCTATTAGCAGCATAACTAAGGGAGGGTTCAGAGACACGTGATCCCTCCCTAATTGTAGGCTATATCAAAAAGGAAGGTTTTAACCCTATTCTTAAAAACAGAGATTGAATCTGACTCCCGAATCCAGATTGGCAGCTGGTTCCACAGGAGAGGAGCTTGATAACTGAAGGCTCTGCCTCCCATTGTACTTTTGGAGATTCTAGGTATTACAAGTAATCCAGCATTTTGGGGATTTTCCAGGAAATACTCTAAAAAATATGAATATTTCAGGTTCTAAAACATGAAAAATAGCAACTTTTCTTGTTACTGCATTATTAGTTAAAGAAATTATGGATTTGTAATGTCTGACAATTGTGTTGCTACAAACACTTCTGATTAAGCTGTCGAGTTCAAGTTTCAAACTTGTGTTTTATTTATTTATTTATTGTATTGAGCTGTCGGGACCTTTCATAAAATGTTATGTTAAAGGCAGAGACTGAGAACAAGGTGACAGAGGTGTCAGGTGTGCACACTTAACCAATTAGCATTCCAGTCAATTTCCATAAATTTAGCATACGCAAAGAAAATCAAAATTTAACATCTTCCCTCTGGAACACTGGAATTTTAAGAGGTTAAATTTGTAACTTGTTTCTCCTTAATTTGCAATTTTTTTCTTTTAAATTTGCAACTTTTTTAAAAAAAAATTGCAAGGTTTTTTTTCAAAAATTTGCAACTTTATTCTTGTAAAAATTTTTTTTACTTTTTTCCAACATTTGCAATTATATCCTCTGAATTTGCAACCTTATTTCTGAAAAATTTGCAACTTTTTTCCTGCAGATTTGCAACTTTTTTGTTCTCAATTTTCAATTTTTTTTCTTGTAAATTTTCAATTTTTTCTCAAAAATTTGCAACTTTATTCTTGTAAATTTTTTCCTTTTTTCTCCAACAGTTGCAGCTTTTTCCTTTAAATTTGCAACCTTTTTTCTCAATAACTGGCAATTTTTTTCCCATGAATTTACACCTTTTTTCTTGTAGATTTGAAACTTTTAACTCCTTAGCATTCCAGCCAGTTTCACTAAATTTAGCATGTGCAAAGAAAATCAAATTCTGTCTTCACTGGGTGGCAGTATGAGAAAAT
Organism: Pholidichthys leucotaenia; assembly: GCA_020510985.1. NCBI lineage: Eukaryota > Metazoa > Chordata > Actinopteri > Cichliformes > Pholidichthyidae > Pholidichthys > Pholidichthys leucotaenia. The sequence continues at coordinate 16,333,791 of CM035844.1, forward strand.
TTGAAACGTAATGAATTTTAAGGGGTTAAAAAGGTGAGGTTAAACATGTACTAGAGCCCTGAACAGGAGCCATGCCAACACGAAGCAGAGATGGTGAACATGACAGAAATAATCGTGATTAGTCGACTAATCGAAAAAATAGTTATTAGTTGACTATCAAAATAGTCGTTAGTTGTAGCCCTAGCTAAAATAAATTAAATGGCAAAATTCAGTCATTCATTCTCCCTGTTTTTTGTACTTTGTCTCATGTCATTAAGACTGTCACTTTGTGTGTTAGAGGCTCAGAGGGTGAAACAATAAGTGTGTGTGGTCATGTCCCAGAGTCACAGCTGAATGAGCAGAGGTCGACCTCTGACCCTGGCCGCTGACACGCTGCGTCTGTGAGAGAGAGAGAGAGCGAGAGAGAGAGAGTGATGAAGCATTAACAGGACTGAGGAGGTTTTTTTTTTTGTTTTTTTTTTACATTTTAACCAATGCTTTGTTCCCAAGAAGAGTCATTGTTACACCGCCACCCACCAGCCCACGTGTGTGCATCGCCTGCCTGCGTTCTGATGTAACCGAGGAGAGGCTCTCACCACATTAGCGCACCTCTCCCTGGCGTCTCTGTGGTCGTCTTGATTACCTCCCTGGTCACCCTTGTTACCTTCATTTACAGATTTGAAAGCATGTGATCGATTTGGAGGGGAGACGGAGGCCATTTATCGGCATCGAGAGGCTGAAGGTAGATTTCTGATTGGCCCCTGAGATCAAGGAAGAGATATGGGTGATTAAAGAGCAGGATGAGCTCTTTTTGCTTTAAAGTAAAAGACTCGATGAGGTCCAAAGAGATAATGTGGAGGGAAGCTGAGGGGAGCTGCTTAAGTCTCTCATTAATCCGTCTGGGTGGACAGCACTTAAAGAGATGCCATTAGGGTGTGTGTGTGTGTGTGTGCGCGCGCGCTCATTAAAGATGGAAGAGATGCAAATAGTTTAGAAAAGAACAAGAAAACCAAAACAAAATGCACCCTGTAGATAATTGTGGCGCTCCATGCCAACTATTACACACATTTTGGGTAACAGAAAGAGGGCTAGGATTAAAGATTCTGTAACATGCATAACTAAAGATGGTAAATTTTTATGCACACGTGTCCTGTATATGTAGGGGCTGTAGAAATTCATTGCCACAGTGTTGTCTTCACAAAATAAATAATTATTACAGTGTTTGGGAGTAAATTTGGGTGTAGCACAACTGCAGAGCTGTTGTCATATCTGCTTCACCTGATATGACAGTGTAATTATGAGAACCGACAGCTAGGAACAGAATATACACTGGCTACACAAAGTCTGATAATTAGTGAACATGGATCCTTGAGTGGATCCAAAACACACCGTATGTAAGGGCTGACTCTGGCATCTTGGCTGGTGGATGCCATATGTAGCCATCTGAAGTAATTACACTCCAAGCTTGAGTATCTTCCAGTACTAATACCACAGGCTAGTCATTTCACCTCTTTTAAATGACTAAGCTGCTAATTAATTTGTATTAGTAGGCCAAAAAACTAATGGAATCTTTACACAGCACAGAGATTGTTGGGTGACCATTGAGAGATCAAAAATTGACCCGATCTCTCAACGAGCTCCTAGAGCCTCAGAAAAGTCATTTCTGTCTAAATATTTGTGAGATCCTGGTGTGTTGTGGATTCACTCAAAACTTTGAGGTGACTGTGGAGATCACTGGAAGAACATTGAGAGATTTTTGAGAGATCTCGGTGATCACTGGGCACTCACGGAAAGATCTTTGCGAGATTGGGCCATTTTTTCATCGTTGAACAATCACTCAATGATAACCCCTGAGTAAAAAAAAAAAAAAAAAAAAAGCTGCAAAAGTCAGAGCATTGACTCTGATGCCTGTTTCTGTTGAAGCTGTTTCAGGTGCAGAGCCTTTAAATGGATGTCAAACTGATCATTTTGCATCAGCCCAACAGAGATTTCTGACTTAACAATTTCTGATGAAAAATTTATGTAATAATAGAGGCCTGAACTATGACCAGATCACTGAATGCAAAGAGCTTATTTTGCACTCTTATGACTTTTCCAGACCAAACAGATTTTCATTCAAGAAAAAAAAAAACACCTCACAGAAATTTATCTAAACAGATTCAGTGCATCAAGAAATATGCTTGAGACCAGTGAGATCCTTTATTTCAGGTGACGTCACATCCAGGTCAAAATGAGGAGGAAAAACATCCAATTTTATATGATAAACATCACAACAAGAACCTGATTAGTCAGGCTGAGGACAACATAACCCTTATAGAAAAGCCACATTTCTGGGACACACATGCTATTGAACATGGAAATGCTTTATTGAAACATTTTCATGTTTTTCACAGTTGAAAATTAATGCGTTTTTTTCTGTAAAGGAAGGCTCAAGATCACAAACTAACTACGCTACGATGATTATACAGCAGGGAAAATAAGTATTGAACACATCATTTTTCTCATTAAACATATTTCTGATGGTGCCATTGACCTGAAGTTTTCACCAGATATCAGTAACAACCCACGTAATCCATACAGACAAAGAAATCAAGGCAACTGCGTTCGCAAAACAAGTTATATTTAATGAAGTGGAATGACACAGGGAATAAGTATTGAACACAGGAAAAAAAGAGGTGCAAAAAGGCATAGAAAGCCAAGAAACCAGCTGAAATCCATCAGAATTTAGGAAGCCATTCCATCCCCCATCAGTGCAAATTAATTTCAGCTGGTTAAGTCCTGACTGATAGCCTTTAAAAAGGTCTGTGAATATCACATTGTCACACCACAAAGAAATCATGATGGGTAGAAGCAAAGAGCTCTCTCTAGACCTTCGCAACCTTATTGTTGCAAAACATAATGATGGCATTGGTTACAGGCGCATTTCTAAACTGTTGAATGTTCCAGTGAGCACTGTCGGAGCCATCATTCGGAAGTGGAAAGTACATCATTTTACTATAAACCAGCCACGACCAGGAGCTCCTTGCAAGATTTCTGACAGAGGAGTCAAAAGAATTATCAGAAGAGTTATCCAAGAGCCAAAGACCACTCGTGGGGAGTTCCAGAAAGACCTGGCATTAGCAGGTACTGCTGTTTCAAAGAAAACAATAAGTAAAGCACTCAACCGACATGGGCTGTATGCCCGCTCACCTCGCAAGACTCCATTGCTGAAGAAAAAGCATGTTGAAGTTTGTTTAAAGTTTGCTGCACAACATTTGAGGAAGTCAGTAAAATACTGGGAGAATATAGTCTGGTCAGATAAGAACAAAATTGAACTTTTTGGATGCCACAAAACACAGCATGTTTGGAGGAGAAATGGCACTGCACATCGACCCAAAAACACTATACCAATAGTGAAGTTTGGAGGTGGGAGCATCAGGGTGTGGGGGTGTTTTTCAGCATATGGTACAGGCAGACTTCATATAATTGAAGGAAAGATGAATGGACAATTGTACAGAGACATCCTTGATTAGAACCTGTTGCCATCTGCCAAGATGCTGAAGATGAAACGAGGGTGGACATTTCAGCAAGACAATGATCCCAAACACACAGCCAAGGAAACTCAGCTGGCTCCAGAGAAGGAAAATTAAGCTGCTAGAATGGCCCAGTCAGTCACCTGACCTGAATTCAGTTGAAAATCTATGGAACAAACTAAAGATCAGAGTTCACACGTAGAAGACACCCACGGGACCTTCAAGATTTGTAGACAGTTTGTGTGGAAGAATGGGCTAAAATCACTCCTGAGCAATGCCTGTCCCAAATTTCTTCATACAGGAGGCGTTTGGAAGCTGTTATTACCAACAAAGGCCTTTCTACTAAATATAAATATCTATCATATAAAAATCTACTACAGGCTTTTCTAAATATTAAATAAATTTCACCAAGCGTGTTCAATACTTATTCCCTCTGTCATTGCACTTTTTTAAATATAACTTGTTTGGTGAACACAGGTGCCTTGATTTCTTTGTATGTATGGATTACTTGGGTTGTTACCGATATCTGGTGAAAATCTCAGGTCAGTGGCTCCATCAGAAATGTGTTTAATGAGAAAAATGTTGATGTGTTCAATACTTATTGTTATAATTCCCCATGCGCCATTACGCGGCGCACGAGGGAAGGAATGAAAAACCCACTCGCTAGAAATCGTCATGTGTTTTTATTACAACAAGTGAAATTAACAGCACAAAATAACAGATGCAGTGCACAGAATGAAGTTAGCTGTTCGGTAGGCAGGTGAGGAGCTCGGGATAAACAAGGAGTCCTCCAGGACGCTCTACAGTTCAAGTGAGGGGACTAGAGGGGGAAAAAATATTCCAAACAATCAGTACTCACATCGGCTGGAGCAGTCCGAGTAATCCAGTGGAATCACGGCAAACATAAACAACCTGGGGCCAACGAGCACGTCACTCAGCATGAAGCAGAACCGACAGAAACGGGCAGGGCTTCCAAGCTTGAGCGGCGGTGAATAAACACTGAAAGAATTACCTGTAGAATAGCTTTGAACACTGAAGGGATCGGCGACAGTGTAGCTCCATACAGGGATCCAAACAATGATCTGGCAATCTCTCCCAACAGATCAGGGGCTGAAATAGAGCCAAGCCTAATCATGAGAGAGCTTGCCGGTGTGAATCATTAGGGTGTGCGCGTGGGCGAACGCCAAAGGACACAGCTGATTCCGCTGACAGAGGAGGGGGGCGTGGCTGCGCTGTCAAAGAGCCGGCAGACCAAAAAGACTCTCTGACAGCGCCTGATAGAAATTTGGCAACAAAACATAGGAAAAGCCCAAATAGCCATGGCGTCACAGAACTGGGCTAAAACATAAGCCCAGTTCATGACACTTATTTTCCCTGCTGTATGTAGATGATGTTTGCCAGAACATGTTAGGTTAGCCAACACTAGCATCATATTATGGACCTCATTCATGAAGCTTAAGTTTTTTGTTTCTTTTTTCCATTCAGCTGTTTCCTTTCGAGGTCGCCACAGCGTGTCATCACCCTGATGTTGTGACGAGCCGCATGTTGATTTTGGCAAGGATGCCCTTCCTGATGCAACCCTCCCCATTTATCTGAGATTGGGACCAGCACTAGGGGTATACCAGCTTGTGCTCCCCCAGTGGCTGGCTAACCAACTTTCCTTACACCATTCTATTATGCTGAGCACCAAGCTACAATGTATGAAGTAATAATAATAATGACATAAATGTGCTGTACTGCCGTTATGCGCCATGGGCCCAGTACATCCATCTTTGGCATTGGTTTTCTTGTCCAAGTTTCCTTCTCGTAGGCGACTTGCCAACCAAGACTGATGGGCATCCCTTACCTTACTTACTTACTTACTTATTGGTCGTTTAACCTCCCTTTTCTACGTATCGTAGATTGAAGTCCATCGATTGGTTGATTACCAGGCTTAATAGCTGCTCTCCACTTGTTCCTGTCAGTTGCCAAGTTTTTAGTGATTCTCATCAGTCTAAGGTCGGCATCAGTGGTTTCTTGCCAATGTTTTTTCGGCCATCCACAGGGATTGGCACCCTTCACTTCGAAATCTAGTACTCTCTCGGGCTATGCTTCAGTAGGTGCATGCATCAAGTGTCCAAAATACTGCAAATGCCCCCATCTCAGAACCTCCAGGATACTATCTACCCCATCCTGTTCCGTAGTTCTTCAGAGGGAATATGTTGTTCTAGTTTCACATTGCACATCCACCTGATCACAGCATTGTCGCATCTGACAAGTCTGTCAAGATCAGCAGTAGTGACAGCCCAGGTTTCACGACCATAAAGAAGGATACTGCGGATGCATGCCTTATACATGGACCCTCTGCATATTAAAGAACTACCACGGTTTGTAAGTATAGGCAGTAGTTCACGGAAGGCTTTCCAGGTGGCGCAGATCCTGGCAGTGATTGCATCATCATGATCCAACAGTTTAAGACCTCTGTAATTGCCTCTTTCTACAGCATCACCCTTCCCCTTAAAACGGTTGATGGTGTATGATTGAGTCCAATCATTGGGAATTTTCTCTTCTGTTATGATCTTGTTCACTAACTGGACTACGGGAGGAATGATTGCATCTCCTGCTGTGAAAATCATATCTGCAAGACCCCAGAGGGGCCAGCAGCCTTTCCAGTTTTTATTTTTGGACAGCTTTCCGAATCATTACTTCTGTTATCAAGATTGGAGGACCTTTATTAGGAGGAGCATCTGTTAAAAGATCAGCATTCAAAGGGAATTCTTCATTAAGTAACTTCTTGTATTAGCAGGTCCATGCTTTAATTTTTCCGCTTTCACCCATGGGCAGTTTACCGTCTGTTATGTCTGGAAATAGGACAGCGGAGGCAGGAGTCGAACTGAACACGAATTTTATTACAAACACACAAGATGGTACACAAGTTAGGGGTAATAGCTATGAAGCTAACACTGAGGTGTTACAGGCTGTGGTTGGCTTGGAGGCGGAGCGCCACAAAGGACGACTCCCGCTGTCAGACTCCTAATATAGGCACGGCGTGATGACATCACATCATGCATATGTCCCCACGTCCGTGTTGCCTGTTGTTAACATGTCAATACCTAATACTTACCTCCCCCTTGAAAAAGCCAAAAACATTATAAACATTTCACATCATAACAGCTCTCTCTCTTTTTTTTTTTACAAGAACAGAACCTGGGCCACCAGGTAGACCACTGGTTGACCCTGCACAACTGCGTGCATTATTCTGCCACTTTAAAGCAGTCGTGCCCTGCTAAACAGTCCTGAACACAGTCACCGCTGAGATTAGAGGTTGGGGCCTCCTGGTAGACTCTCATGGGTGCGGCCCTGGAGGCGCTGAGCGGTCTGGTGGTCCCGCTGAGCCCGAACTTTTCAGTTTGACAAAAGTGAGGACTGACACTTTGTCACTCTCTCAGAGGCTCACAAAATATAATTTGCAGGAATCTAAGACAGGAATTTCCCCCTTTTGTTCTTGCTCTCATGTAATGCTGTGATTTTCAACACTTCAAGATGCAACTGAGAAATGTCATAAAATGGACACAGAAAAGTATTTTCTTCTTACGCAGTTGTTGGAAACCCACAACAAGCAAATACATTGTTCTCTTGAAAAGATGCATTCAACCAAGTATGAGCTCAGTGGGAGGTTAGTGAGACTACCCTGTTTAAAAAAAATCTATGTATGCCTGAAGTAAAGGAAGTGTCAAGGATAAATTTAATAACAGCTCGTTTTTTTTCTTGTTTTGTCTTTATCTGGGTAAAACGGCACACAAACACATTGCTTCTTCATATCTCATCAATGATGTGTCAGACAGTAAGAACGCTGTCTGTTCTGGATTCCTGCTGGGCTCCGTCTCTACTTCAACCTTTTCCCATTTCTATCCAGCACACACACACACATACACACACCTGTGTCTGCTCCAGGTCCTCCCACTTGGTTTGCAGTGGTGAAGGCTGAAGGTAATAGTTTCCATTTTTTTCTTAATGCCACTGGGTCATGGAGGGATGGCGGGCCAGTGCTTCATTACAGCAGCCCAGCAGGGCCCTGTGTCTCCTGTAGGGATTCATTATGTTGCCACCACCCCGTCAAGCACACCCGGCTGCATCCTGCACTCTTCATAAAGGTTTCTATATGTTGTCGGAAAACGATCAGCCCTATATCACAAGACGCAGGCCTGTGACACTGTAACATCCTCATTGCTCACTGTTCTAGGGAACACACTCAACCTTGGTTTATTTGAACGTTGTTCTTTTCTGTTTCTATTGGGGTGGAGGGGAATAGGTAAAATCTAACTTTTAAATAAAGAAACAACCACAGTGTAGTTTAAGCAATGGTCACAAAGATTCTTACCAATGATGGGTTTGTAAGAATCTCCCAGTTCCTACAAATTCTGGAGTTTGCAGACATTCCATGGAGGAAGTCATAGTTTCTTACGGCTGCCATTCAATCCGCAAGAACAACTTGAGGCATTCTTGAGAAATGAGGTGCTTTTCTGTCATACGATGGCCCTAGAGTTCTTATGTTCTTCGTAAGGGTGCCTTGGGATCTTCCTATGGCATACTTACCACTATCTTATGGAAATTTTTGTGCAACTCGGCACTCTCAAGTCATTGGTAGGAAAATCTTATGGCTTTTGGCACATTTTCTTGGCACAAATGTCGCACGAATGACATATTTCCGCGTTATGAACGCCTCACTACCGCCTTACGCACGCTGTATGAATCTCCGTACGAACGCTGTAAGGGGCCCTCAAGGACAACTTAATGTGTTCTTAAGGCATGCTTACGGTCAACATCTTGCGTACTTCTTACGTTGTTCCTAAGGCATTGGTACGGCCACCCTACAATGAGAGGTTTTCATGGGGTGTTCATAGAAATCTTGGACAAGGCCATCAACCTGGCCACAAACTTACGAATGGTCTACGAATGCTTGATTATCCTACAGCCGCCTTAAGAAGGCCACATGAAATGGTCCAAAAATCATTTGTATGGTGTTGACAGCCGTTCGTAAGGGTATTTGTGACCATAGCTTTAAAACTCTACAGGCGGAGGTGGATGGTGTCAAAAAAATCACTCAAGTTCCTGCGCTCTGCTGTGTTCAGGGCCAAACATTCAAATGTGCTACTGTACACTGCACATCCAGAATTTGTTTACACAAGGAGTGTACCTGCTTCTGAACAAGATTGGCTTCATCTGGTATGACACCATTTTCAGTGCTGTAAATGCTCCTTAATGTTCCATAAACTAGCCAAGATCTTGTATGAAACATATTTTAAGTATGAACTTTTTTCTCTAGAGTAGACCAGCATGAGATTCTGACGGTATAATAACCCTCAGTAAAAATATCATAGTATCACAGACTCGTGGTTATCACAATATTGAGAGTTCTAAAAGGTAATTTTTTTCGGGGGGTGGGGGGTGGGGGGTGGGGGGGACCATTGAATACAACTTTTTTAAACAATATAAGTATATAGAACATTTAGAACACTTGACAAACTTGAGCATAAACATTGGTTTAAAGAACTGCAGTAGCAAAAAATGCAGTCATTGCACTTACCAACAACAAGTTTCCCATATATCACATTTAACCCCCCTTGAAGAGCTTTGAACTGTATCCATAGTTAGCCTTAGCAAGGGCAGCAAGTAAACGTCAAACAAAACTGGCATATCGGCTGATGTACACTTTAAACACATACATGATGTAGCCAAACAGGCCGATACGACCATTAGCATATTGCCTAATGTAAAGCAGGTTATACTCATCTGGGCTACTTTGAAAACCACCTAAGGCATATTTCCAAACCATAACATCAGAAAAAAAAATGTTATATTTGTTAGAACCTGGGTAACCAGGTAGACTTCCAGTGTAACGCGCATGATCGTGTGGGTTATTCTGCCACTTTGAACGGACCATGCACTGACTGAACATGTAATTAAGAACTTTTAAACCCAGTGACGGTTCAGAGCTCAGCGAGGCCTCTGTCGAGCCCGTAGTGGGCGCGGCCCTGGCGGCGCTGGTTCAGGTGAATCTCGGGGCCACCTCACTGGAATCGGGGCTGGCTCATCAGCCCCATCAGTCTCATCAGTCCCAGTCCAGATCCCACACTGGCTGGGTCGGCTCGGTTGCTGTTTCTTGGTCTGGGACAGGTGGTGATGTTACCTTTCTCAGATGGCTGGCATGCCATTGAGACCTATCAGCCATCTGGAAGATGGCTGGTCCAAATTGAGTGGCGATCTGCATCGGCGGTGACTGGAACATCTGCAGCTGGTGCGGGCAGTTGGCTCAGCAGATCCGCATCCAGTCGAGCACCATGAGCGATGGTTGTTTCTGCTTCATGATGTGCTGCTGCTCTCTCATCCTGTGGTTGATAAAAGGCATCATTGCTGGGGCGCCGTCTAATGGAGGATGTGTTTGGGTTGTCAAGGGTTGTGGAGGCGAACTGGTCTCGTCGCTGGCTGGGTGGATCCTACGTTCCTCCGGACCTTGCATTGACACAGACTGGAACTTCTTCGGTGGGGCGGTGGCTCGGAGAGGCTTATGCCATTGCGAGGATCAGTCCCCCAGTCTCCTGTGCTCTGATCAATGTGCGGTGTGAAGTAAGGAGCGGCTACGCTTATGTCTGGGCGAAGCGGACTTGGGCCATCAGCAGTCAAACAGAATCCCTTGTGATCTGTGATGGAAAAGCCCAGCTCATGGAAAAGATCACATCCCAGGATGTTGTCACCATGGCACGTCACTTCAAACTTGAACGCTGGGAGGACTCTTGACCCGTAGTGAACCAGCAGAGTGATGGTTCCTCCCATGCTGATTTTTACGTGTCTGTACCCAAACAGTTCCACCGCATCTGGCTCAATTGGATGCAGGGAAAGGAAAGTCTTCACCGTGGCGTCATCCATCAGGGATCTTATGGCAACAGTGTCCAGCAGTAGAGGTAGACTGACGCCATCCAATTCTACTGTGCACCACTTGTTCGGCGTGTTACTGGAATCCACTGAATGTACTGTATGGTGGCTGGACTGGGCCGACTGAGCAAGTTAGACAGTGGGCTTGCTGGGGTGAGCGGCACACTTTGGCAAAGTGGTTCAGCTTACCGCAGCGTTGGCACTTTTGTCCTTTGGCGGGGCAGGTGAGTGTGCGTGCCCGGTACAAGGGAGAGCCACAGTTACCACACGGTCGGCATGCTGTATTGTCCTGTTGTCCCGCGATGTTAACTTCAGGGTCCTGGGAGGACGTGGGGTTAGCGGGTTCACCAGCTGGGGTAACAGCCTGTGCTAGCGGAGCGAAGTGTGGAGAGCGCGAGCTGGAGCCTCCTAGCTGGGTTGCTAACTGAGCCGCTGCCTGTAGCTGAGACATCAGCTCCACTGCCCTGGACAGCAGCAGGTCGTCCGGCGTCATTAGCAGCTTCTCCTGCAGCTTTGGGTTGGTGGTGTGCTCCGCTAACTGGTCCCGCACCATCTCGTGTTCCAGTTGTGCAAACCTACACGTGCTGGCCAAACAGCAGAGGTCGGTGACATATTGCTGGACCGACTCACCCACATGCTGTCGGCACTGGTGAAACCTAATCCTCCTGACCAACACGGTCTCGGCAGTGGTGAAATGTCCGGCCAACAAAGCGACACACTCATCGTAACAATCCGCAGGTCTGAGAGTGCTAAAGACACGCTGTCACTCGCTGCCGAGGCAGTGGATTAACATGGCGCGCAGCCTTGGTTTGCTAGCTTTAGCTAAGGCCATGGTGGACCCAAATGTTTCAAAGGACTCTAACTAACTAACAAACCTACACTTATATAGTGCTTTTCTAGTCACAAAGACCACTCAAAGCGCTTTCACAAGTACTAACCCTCTATTCTAAGGGCCTATGGGAAACAGATATCTAGGGACAATTTAGAACAGCCAATTAACCTAACATGCATGTCTTTGGATTGTGGGAGGAAACCGGAGCCCCTGGAGTAAACCCACGCTGCACAGGGAGAACATGCAAACTCCACACAGAAAAGTTCCAACCCCTGCCAGCCTGGGGATTCGACTCGTGCCAATGTGACCAAGGAATGGGCGGCTCACTGAGCAAAGTGAGGAATGGTGGTAGAGGTGTCAGCAGAGTTTCCATATCGTTGTTATCCACGTTTCTCCTCGTTGCCAATTGTGTTTGGAAATAGTGGATGTGGACACATCCACGTGTTGAGGTTTTATTGAATGTTAGCTGGAACAAGCTAGTAGGGGGCACTCAGTGTAAGTGACTGGAAGGTGGTACCAAAGGGTGGAGAGCAAGAGACTGGCTAGCCCTGGGTAGTCGGCTGATATACCCTACGGCATGATGATGTCACGCGTGCGTACGTGCCACCGCAGTGTGGTGCGTCATGTCGTTTCCCATATATCACAGTATGGTATTCTGACAAAGTATGACAAAATGTCAGAACACCGGCACAGGAAACTCATTTACATAAACGTCAATGACTGTAATGATTCTGCAAATGAGCGGTAGGGGGAACCATGGGCTACTCAACACACTGCAGCCCGAATTTCACTGCACTCAAGCCAAATGCAGATGACACAGTCATCTACGCACATGGGAAGGATGCCAAACAAGTGGCTGACAGCAATGGAGAAAGTGCCAAAATGGCTGATATAACCGTGCCTCACTCTGAACGTAGGGAAAACAGCTACAATGTATTTTAACAACAAACAAAATCATACACACTATCCGACTATAACTGTAAATGGAGCAAATATCGAAAATGTAACAGAGTTTAAGTATTTGGGTGTCACATTAGATCCCATGCTCAGCTTTAAAAATCACATAAAACGGATGAGCCGTACTCTGAAATATAACCTTTTAAACTTTCAATGTATCAGAAACTCACTTACTCTAAAAGGATCAAAAACCTTTCTGAATGCCATGATTTTGACACATTTCTCCTATTGCATCTCTTGCTGGTCACAAGCCAACAGTACGACTCTGAAACCTTGGAATCCCTGTATAAACAATCCATCAAGATTCTGGATAAGAAAACACGACAGTATCACCATTGCAGTGTACTTGCTAAACACAAGATGTTAAGCTTTGAAATTATGATCATGTATACAAATATATGGTTGATCTTTAAAATTATCCATGGTTCTGCATCCCCACCCCTTAAGACTTTTGTGTACCTGACTTCTGGACAAAATACCAGAGTAACAAGGACTTCCTAGGACTTCCGGTTATGGCGGCCGCCTAGAAGGACACATATCACTCTGCTCTGCTCCTGGAAATAAAGATTTGGCAAATAACTCTCTCATTTGGAACAGAACTTTTCCCAGCGTTTGGGTGAGGATATGCCGGGGAAGACTAAGGCTGGGAAATCAAGCGGGGGAAAAATTGAATCGCCGAAGCAGTCCAAATTAACGGACTTTAAAGTTTGTGGCGCAGTAGAAAAAGCTGCGGATATGGCGGATGAAACTAGCGGTGGTGCGGTAACTGCTGATGATGGCGGCACAGGTGCAGTGCTGGCTGCCATTAGCTCAATGAGAGCAGACTTTTCCGCTAAACTTGATGGGATTGTGGCAGCGTTGGATGCAATGAGAAAGGAGTTGGGTGACTGCGTGGAGCGAGTGACGCAGGCGGAGCTTCGTGTTTCCAGTGCGGAGGATGAAATCAGCGGACTTCAAATAAAGGTGCGCACTTTGGAAAAAAAAATAAAGATCTGGAAAATAACGTTCTGGACTTGGAGTCCCGGTCCAGACGGAACAACCTGAGGCTGGTGGGTTTACCGGAGGGAGCCGAAGGTCGTGATTCATGCTCCTTTTTGGAGGGGTGGATCCCGGAGGCGCTGAACAACGCGGAGCTAAAATCATCAGTCGTCTTGGAAAGCTCCCACCGAATTGGCCCACCGAGAGGTAACAAGGCAGCACCGAGGACGTTAATTATGAAGTTTCTCAGCTACAGAGACAGGATGACGATCTCCAACACGGTGCGGGCCAAAGGAGAAATTAAATACCAAGATCAGCAGGTGCGGTTCTACCCAGATTTGGCCTCAGGAATCCAACAATTAAGGAAGCAGTTTGACCCCATCCGTAAAGAACTGCGCAACCTTGAGATTCGTCATGGAGTGATTCACCCTGCAAGACTTCTGGTCACATATGAGGGCAGAACACACATCTTCAAGACCCCCGAGGAGGCGCAGGAGCTCATCAAGAAGATCCAGGAAGAGACTGGTGGGAGCTAAGCATGAACAGAATATAGGGTAGAATATTTGAGCATTTAACTGATTAGAAGCATATAACAAGATTACAAAATATAGATTGTATTACATATTAAAAAAATAAAAAATAAAAAAAAAAGTACAAAATTGCTATAAATTTTGGAGTTAAATTGGAAAATTACAGAAGAGAGTTAATGTTACGTTATTAAAAGCAGTAGAGTTAGGGTGATTGGGAGGATGAAGAAGGAGTGGCTTTGGCTGATCCTCGTGGGTGTGGAACGGTCGATGGCTATATCGGGAGTCAGAATTTTTCTTTTGTTTTTGGGGGGATTGCCACAAATGTGGGAAGGGGGAATTTGTTTGTGTGTAGTTTGTAGGGTGAATGTTCAACCACTCATTTTTTTGCTTTTCTGTTTGAGCATGTTTACACTGCAAGGTAATCCCAAACTCCCTATTGATCATAAATCAAAGCGTTAATCTTAATTTAACTTCATGGAATTGCAGAGGTCTACAAAATTTAAAAAAACTTAAACAAGTTATGAATAAAATAAAAGACATGGGTTCAAAAATTGTGTTTTTACAAGAAACTCATCTAATAGAGGAGGATGTAAAAAGAATTAGGAGTAGATGGCAAGGAAGTGTTTTCACCTCATCATTTTCATCCCGAGCCAGGGGAGTTATGACTCTCATACATAAATCAGTCCCATTTCAAGTGAAAAATGTAATTGGAGACAAATTTGGAAGATATGTAATCATTCAAGGATCTTTGCTATTAGAAAATATAAATTTGGTGAACTTATATGGTCCCAATATAGATGATCAAAAGTTCTTTGCTAATCTATTTCTTATCTTATCATCACTTACAGGGCAACATATAATAGCAGGGGATTTTAATTGTACATTGAATCCCGGTATAGATAGATCAACAGGACTGGACTGTACGCACAATGGATGTAGGATGACCATTAATCATTTTATGAAAGAATTGAAATTGATAGATATATGGAGAGAAATGAAACCACAAGTTAAAGCATACTCTTGTTATTCCAATACCTACAAGACATTCTCACGTATTGATTATTTTTTGATCTCCACAGAATTAAGGTCCAAGATTCAAAACTGTTTTTATGATAACATCGTGATCTCTGATCATGCACCCTGCTGTCTAATATATGTAGATAAGAAATTGACAAAGGAACCAGGTAGATGGCAATTTCAGCATAAATGGCTTCAGGATGAGGAATTTGTTAAATACATAGAAAAACAGATGAGTTCTTTGACATCAATACTACACAAACATCAGCATGTGTAAAGTGGGAGGCTTTCAAAGCTTTTATTAGGGGACATATTATTAGTTATACAGGTTCAAAATCTAAGAAGACTCGAGAGGAGAGAGTCCAATTGGAACATAAAATAAAAATTCTTCAAGAAAGAGTATATGCAGGGAGAGATCCAAGGTTGGAGAACGAATTACTGATTTTGAGAGCTGAATATGACAAAAAATCAGCGAATAGAGCTGCCTCGAGTCTTCTAAGATTGAAACAATCTTTTTATGAACAAGGTGAAAAATCAGGAAAGTTATTGGCATGGCAGATTAAACAATTAGAATCTAAAACACCAATTACCAGTATTATAAGTAACGGACAGGTAGTTATAGATCCTTTAGAAATGAATAGAGCCTTTAGAGATTACTATGAAAAATTATATGATACCAAAAAGGAATCTGACTTAACAAAACTACATGGGTTTTTGAACGAACTATTTATACCGTGTATTCCAAATGAAAACAGGGAGATACTGGAGTCTAAAATTAGTCAAGAAGAAGTTGGGCTAGCCATTGATAATATGAAATCAGGAAAAAGTGCAGGACCAGATGGTCTTCCAGTTGACCTTTATAAAAAATTTAAGAATAAATTAACAAAACCTTTTTTGGAAATGGTTTTAGAAGCATTTCAAAATAGTAATTTACCATCATATATGAATAATGCCTTAATTATACTGTTGCCAAAACCAGGTAAGCCCTCTAATAAATGTGAAAATATGAGACCAATAAGCCTATTAAATGCCGACCTTAAGATAATCTGTAAAATTTTAGCAAGACGAATACAAGAAATTTTACCAAATATTATTAATCGAGATCAGAATGGCTTTATAAAGGGAAGACAAGGCTTCCATAATGTAAGAAGACTATTTAATATTATTTATTCTAATAAAGAAGCACCGGATACAGCTCTCTTATCACTGGATGCCGAAAAAGCCTTTGATAGAGTTGAATGGCCCTTTCTTTTTGAAGTCTTACAAAGGTTTGGACTTGGAAATAATTTCATAAAATGGGTTCAGATAATATATAATAATGCTACAGCAGAAATCCTAACAAATAACAATATTTCAAAATCAATAAAAATCAATAGAGGATGTCGACAAGGCTGTCCACTTTCACCTTTACTGTTTACTATCCCTGTGCTGTTGCAATCCTGGAATTTCCCCGTTGTGGGACTAATAAAGGCTTATCTTATCTTACTATGGCAATTGAACCTTTAGCGATGGCGATACATCTACAGTCACAAATATATGGAATTAAAGTTGGACCAACAGAACATAAAATCTCCCTGTATGCCGATGACATAATTTTGTTTATGTCGAATCTTAAAAAATCAATTCCGACCTTGTTGAATTTAATAAAGAATTTTGGGGAAATATCAGGATATAAAATAAATAAAACTAAATCTTCAATATTAATGCTAAATGAGACCCAGAGAAATTACCCAGCCCCTGAGGTAAATCAATTCAATGTTGTAAATCAGTTTAAATATTTAGGAATCCAAATTGTGCCTAAGCTAGAATCAATCGCCAGTGTCAATTATGAAGCCTTAATGACAGATATTGATGAGTTACTTCAGAGATGGATGTCACTACCAATGTCGATGATCGGGAGAATTAATATACTTAAAAGTAATATCTTACCTAAAATACTTTATTTATTTCAATACATTCCCTTACCACCACCTTTAGATTTATTCTCAAGAATTAAAAAAAAGTTAGTGGAATTTATATGGAACAACAGGAGGGCTAGATTACGTTTGTCTTTATTATATTTACCATTTGATCGTGGAGGTCTGAAATGTCCAAATTTTATGTTGTATTATTGGTCGGCACAACTGAGGTCTATGACATATTATTTTTCATCAAATGATCTCCCTCACTGGACTGAAATGGAATCATACAATTTACCTTTACCTCTTCCCATATTCATATACTCAGATTCGGCAAAAAAATTACAAAAACAAGTTAAAAATCCATTTGTAAAGCATATGATCAAAATATGGTGTGAAGCTAAAAACTATTTAAAAGAACCACAGTTATTGTCACAATTTAGTCCAATATGGGGTAATCAATACTTTAAACCAGGGAGAGCGGACGCTGTATTTAAAGTATGGAATTTAAAAGGGATACAAAAGATTCAGGATTTATATTTGCCATGTGCAGAAAACATAATGTCTTTTGAAGAGCTGAGGATCAAATTTAATCTCAATAGAACACATTTTTTTAAATATCTTCAACTTAGAAACTTTATTCGATCAAATCAAAATAAAGCTCTCACTCGACCTATTTATTCATCCTTGGAAAAAATGTTGATGAAAGTTAGTAAAAGAAAGGGTATTATTTCAGAGTTTTATAACTCACTGACACTATCTTCAAGTGAAAATTCACTGAAAAGATTAAACTACTGGAAAGAAGATCTGCAAACTGAAATTTCAGAGGAACAATGGGAATTGGCTTGTACAGAAGCTCAAACCAAATCAATAAATGTACGCCTTAAATTGATACATTTCAAATGGTTAATGCGGATGTATGTTACACCGGAGGAGTTAAATAGATATAACAAAAATATACCAGATACATGCACAAAATGCATGGAAAGTAAAGGAACCCTATTTCATTGTTTATGGGAATGTAGATTAATAAGAATGTTTTGGGAAGAGGTGAGGATAACAATTGAAAAAATAATCTCAAAACAAATCATATTGAATCCTAAACTGTTTTTGTTGGGTCTGTACCCAGAAAAGCATAATTTTAATAAAAGTGAAAGAACATTCATAGACCTCAGTTTGCTTAATGCCAAAAAATGTATTGCACTATTATGGAAAAAGACTCATAGACCAGATGTGACTCAGTGGTTAAGACAGATGTTAACAAACCTTCCATTAGAAAGAATAACATATATACTGAAATCAAAGGAAATTGTGTTTGAGAATATATGGAGACCTTTTATTGATTATGTAAAAAATTTAAACATAACTCTTGAAGAAGAAGGTGAATGATGTGTGTGGACCTTGTAAATTCCAAACTGGTGAACATAATATGTATACTCATGTATTGGATTGTCTAGACTAAACAGAGGAGCATTGTTGAAGATTTGATTTTGTTGGTGGTTGTTGGTGTTTTTTAGTGCATTTTTTTTTTTTTGTAGTACTTTAGTGTTAGTGTTTGATTGTTTGTATCATGTTTGTTAAAAAAAAAGGTTCAATAAAGATATTGTGGAAAAAAAAAAACAAGGACTTCCTCTTGGTGGCATTGTTGCATCCCCCTACGTAAAACTGCTTTTGGACAATCAGCCTTCTCATATAAAGCTATAACGGAATGGAACAAGCTCCCCACTGCTTTGAAGACCAGAACAAATTACAGAGACTTTACCACAGAGACTAAAAAATGAATTTAACTAATCAAGCCTGCCAGCATTGACTCTCTCCCTTAAATGAGATTTGAAATTGTACTCTTAAATTGTTTTCATGTGTGCTGTTCTCTTTTCTTTTAACCTTTTAAACTTACTCCATGCTTGTTTCAGGGACAACAGTTTCTGAAACCCAACCTGAATTGCTTTCTATATGTGCTCTTTTTCTTTTAATATCTTCTTGCCTGCTTCAGGGACTACAGATGGAAATTGGTGAGAGCGCTGTCATCTGGTACAGAGCATCTTTACCCTGTGTTTAAGGTTTTTTCTGTACATGGTCCCTGACAAATAAACCAATAAACTATAACTAAAAGCTTTCCATTGCACTTTCGATAAACCATGAATGGGAAGGAGAAAAACGACGGATCCAGTAGATACATAGCATCATGCCCACTGTGCGGTGGCGCAGACGTGGACATGCTAATGTGAATCCAGCTTTATGCTCACAGTTTGAGGAGTGCCATTGGGTGGGGGAGGGGCAGCATATGATGCGATGGAGTTTGATGCATCATAAACAACATGTACCATGGAAATGATATGACATATTTTTGTGGTTATGAAACTGTGACTCTTTCAGTTCATGGTATACATTCAGACCAGAAACCGGCCCACACCTGTAGCAGAGTGTTATACATTAAACATCTCTGTTTTTATCTTTTTTCTGTTCATAAAGTGAACCATTTCTTTCCTGAATAGAACATCTATGTCACGATCTGAGCGTGGGGGCATTCCACCAGGCTCAGTCTTTTTGCCTTTTTTCATATTTGTACAGTGTTGTTGGTTTGAGTTGCAATTCCTGTTATTTTATCCTTGGTTGATTTGTCACATATTCTGTATTGTTTCTTAGTATGATTTATTTTCCTGTTTACATTCATTATAGTTTGTTAATTACATTTTTGAGGTTACATGCCTTTATTTTTGCCATCTCATTATATTTTTATTCTGTTGTGTTCTTCCTCTGGGTTGACAGCGTGTCAGTGGCGTTTCTGGGTTTTTGCTCTGTGTGGGCATTGCCCCTGTCAGCTGTCAGCTCCGGTCGCTCTCCTCTCATTGCTTCCAGCTGGTCCAAATTATTAATCATTGTTACCTTCTGCCCGCTCATGTGGCCCACACCTGTTTCATTTGTTTCTGGCCTTATTTAAGGGGTGTTATTTTCATTTCTGGTTGCCGCAGTCTTGAGTTTCTCTTTCTTTCGTCTCCACCAGAGCCCAGCCCTTGCTCTGGTGGGCTTTATCTGTAAGTTTGCTCGTTTGTTTGAATTTTGTGTTAGAGCACAGTTTTGGACTTTGTGTTTGTTGTTTTCAATAAATCTCACAAATTGCAGTCCAGCACGTGGGTCTCTCCTCTCTGCCCCGAGGAGCATTCATGACAGTCTATAGCAGAGACACTCCGTAATACACATGCACACGGATTGAGATGAAGATTCATTCACTGGGACATTCATTTATTATTTCAGCCTGCAGACTCCACAAACACAAGGAAGTAACACTTCAGCACATACGCACACTAACTGATTAATGGCAGCTCATAAACAGTTACGGCCGGCGCCCAGGTGCAGGGCTCCTGACTTTCTTTTGTCTTCAGTATCCTTGCACACACCACCTTCACTTTCACCCATATTCTCCCTTCTACAGCTTCATAAACAGCGTGCTGCTAAGGCAACACTTTAAAAAAAAACCTGCCTGTGCGATGCTAAATTAATTCACACAACAAAGGTGAATTTCTGTGTCAGGGCCCTACACAGTTCCCCACTTGGGCTACAAGGCCGTCGATTAGCTGCGCGAGCTCAGTTACACCAGGACGTAGAGGAAAGCCATTTAAAACACATTCAGCAATTTGAAAAATGTGTGCAGCAGTCAATTGGAAAATAAGTACCCTGCTCATACCCCAGCTAATGAATTCATGCATTTTGCACTTTTCATTATACCTGTGGTGTTCTGTGGGGGGTTGTGAGCTCTGTAGTGAAGTCTGTCAAATGTTGAGTGGTTACTCTTTTGAGGAACAAATATGCTCCATGTTTATTCAACAAGATCCAATGAATGAATGAAATGATGCTTTTACTGACATTTCATGAAGTACAAACTGTCAGAGTCCTTGACAGTGCATGTGTCAGTGAATACTGGACATACACATTGCCATTTTTTGTCTTGTTTTCATTCATCAATAGTAGTTTTAGACTTTTTTGTTGTCTTGGCTGTTTTTTTAAGTTCTGTTAAAGTAATATTTTTTGTCTTTTTGTAGTTGATTTGCACCACCTAGATGTGAAGTTTTTTCTTTTTGTTGTCCTGTTTTGTATTAGTTTTAGTGTGTCTGTGGTTGGTTTATGATAAGATAAGCTCAGCCTTTATTAGTCCCACAATGGAGAAATTACAGGATTGTAGCAGCAAAGGGATAGCAGCACTCAGAGCAACAATAAATAAGATTTTAAAAATTGGGTAGAAAAACATATGTACACAGTGCAAGAGTGTTGCAGTTAAATGGTATTTACAGGATTACAGTTAAATTACCTGGCAACGTATAAACATAAATCCAGACAGAATATTTCACAGTTGAATGAACAGTGTTGCTGCCATCTTCAACAATATGTGACCTTAAGGTAACGGTTCCTTTTTGTAGCTAGTTTAAACCTTTGATTTCTGTTTTAATGCCTTTGAGTTTATTTTGTGCATTGTTTTATAGGTATTTCCTTTTTAAAAAAAAAAAAAAAAAAGAAAATCTTTGTAGTTGTTTTTTTTTTTTTTAACCAGTTTGTGTCATGAACCTGGGTTTGGGTGTTCCAAACCCAGTTCTGATTTATGGTTATTTTTGCCCTATTTTCCATCGGGTGTGTCAGGGAGCTATTTGGGTTCTTTGCTCCCTGACAGCTTGGGCACGCCTCCTCCTCTTGTCAGTGCCATCAGCCGTTTCCCATTACGGGCGTTCACACACACACACACACACACACACACACACACACACACACACACACACACACACACACACACTCCATTCATTCCTATTCACACGCTCTGACACTCACTCATACACACCAGGGATTAAGGCGATCTCTTCCCTCGTTAGTATTATGATTACAAATACGCTGCGTTAGTGGGAAGAGATCGTCGGGGCATTCACCTCCATACGTGGCAGCGTGTTCCTCCATGTATGTGCGTTTACTACCTACTTGTTATTCAGCTAGACATTTTAAGACGGTTTATTCCTTGATGTTGCAGCTGACTCTGCTTCACTCCTTCATCCACCAGACTGCACGGACAGCCCCGGATCGCTCCAAGCACCGTAAGTCATGTTTGCCATTTTTCCTGTGCCGACAGTAGCTCTGCGGCACTAGGCATTCTGTTCGCCGGGCTGTAGAGCATCCGGTAGGCACCCTGTATCTCTGGTGGCCTTTACCTCATCATTGCAACTCCCTGTATTTGTGTGGTCATAACTGGACTTGTTATTTTCCTGGTTTACGTTAATAAATGGCACGTTCTACTCTCGCGATTGGATTTTTCATTCCCTCCCTCGTGTGCTGCGTAATGGCGCACAGGGATTCATGGCAGTTTGTCTTTTTTTGTGTCTGTTGTTGAGCATTTTTAGCCTCTGAATGTATTCCTCAGTTTTTTGTGTCCTTGTTCTTATGCTGTATCTTCTTTCAAACTCTGCTTTAACAACACAGTGAAATCAATCCTTTTGCCAGATCCACCGTGGTACCTCACCCCCCCAACGCACAGATGTGAACTGCTGCGCCGTGGCTCCTGCGGGCATACGATGCTGATGTCGCTTGGTTGTTCTGGCATTCAGGGCTGACATTCCCTATTGAACCTGAGGCAGCGAATCAACACGGGAGATGTCTTACTTAAGGGCTCAGAGGCTGTCGACATGATCACTTCACTGATGTCACACATGCAGAGAACATGTGCTTAGACCTCACCTACAGTGGAGCACAGACCTTCAGCTTTCATCAACACGAGCGCACGTAGTTGATTAACCCCTTCAATCCAATCACCACTTTATCTTTTGTCATTATTTATTCTGCCCACTCCATACATTAAGGGCTTGGTCTCCTGAAGTGCCACAGCTGGCCTGAGTGACAGATTAGGTTAGGTTACGTGAGGCACAGACACAACCGAGCGTGCACTGCGGGTTGCCTCGTAACAGATAAGGAAGTCAAGGACAAGCAATTTGTCTGACGTGTAAATTAATTTGCAACATAAAAAAAATAGATGGCAATATGGAAATGGAAGTAATTAAGATGATAGATTGGATGCAGCATGTAAGATTCATGTCATCGCTACACTGCTCCCAGGATGGAGACTCACGAGTTCACATGGTTCAACATGCCCCGGGAGCTCAGAGACACACGCTGGAAGTGGAGTAACTTTCAGCATCCACTGATGTGAATTCACTCTGTTGTCTTTTCTTCTCAATTTACTTTATCCTCTTGCAGCTCGGTGGAGCAGTGGTTAGCACTGTGGCAGCACAGTAAGAAGGTCATGGGTTTGATCCCGCCCCCTGACCACCAGTAACCCTTCTGTGTGGAGTTTGCATGTTCTCCCCGTGTCTGCGTGGGTTTACCCCGGGTGCTCCGGTTTCCTCCCACAGGCCAAAAACATGCAGGTTAGGTTAAAGTGGCCCTAAATGTGAATAGAGAAGGGATTGGTGCCGCACCGTGGCTACCTCATCCATCCAGGTGGATGCCCTGAATTTCCCTCTGGGATTAATAAAGTATACAGAAAATATTACAAAAATGAGCAGCAGTAGCTCTTTGTCTCAGCTGCTCAGGGAATACTTGCTAAGGAAATACGATTATACTGTATTTCTAGGCGGATGATTCGATGAGACAAAGGTTTTATTTTGAAAAATGCACCTACCTGCTTTCTTTTTATTGCCAAATGTTTATTGGTTATCTTAGGTTAGTGCAGACTGTGAACAGGGCCCTGGCCTGGCCAAATGTAACAGTAAATTAAGTTTTTCATGAAAAAGTCGTTTAGCTTACGTCAGAACATGTATGCAAATGTAGTCGAGTATGTAGCCCCTCGTGAAACCAGTTTTAAAAAGGCTGTCGCTTACACTGTATTGCCAAAAGTATTGGGACACTCCTCCAAATGAATGAGCACCAAGGGATAAGGCAAGGCCCATGAAGACATGGATGAGAGAGTTTGGTGTGGAGGAACTTGACTGGCCTGCACAGATCCCTGACCTCAACCTGAGAGAACACCTTTGGGATGAATTAGAGCGGAGAGTGCGAGCCAGACGACCTCAGCCTCACAAATGCGTTTCTGGACGAATGGTGAAAAATTCCCACAAACACACTTCTAAACCTTGTGGAAAGTCTTCCCTGAAGAGTTGAAGCCGTTACAGCTGCAAAGGGTGGCGTTCCACCCTTTGAGCTGTGGTTAGGGATCTGTGGAGGCCAGCCAAGTTCCTCGACATCAAACTTCCTCATCCATGTCGTTATGGACCTTGCTTTGTCCATTGGTGGCCATTCATTTGGAGCGGTGTCCCAATACTTTTGGCATTATAGTGTCTATATGCAGTATGTGTTTTTCTCCTTGGCAGTAATAACGTTTTTTGCAGTCAAGGTGTGGCATTTTCAATAGAAAGTCCGCAGCAGTTCACGTTTGTTTGGAGCTGTGTGGCTGTGGAGGAACTGCACTTTCTTGCACTACTGCTTTGATAGCGTTCTAGCCACAGGTATCAGGGCTGGGTGTAATCATGAGGTTTCCATTTTAAATGTCTGTGCCGTGTCTCAGTATACTGTCTGGAGTGTACTCCCATTTTTAGTCATTACACATGCTTGGTTTCTGTACGCTGTACACTTGCCCTCAATTTTTATGCCAACCTGACAAATATAGAGGAAAGTGAGAGTCCATAAAACAATTTTTAGCCTACAGGAAGCTACTGTCGATCATATAATACTGGCTTGTAAGGGAACAGCATACACGATTGTTATATGTTCTGTTGAATTTGTGTGTGAAATTGTTCTATTTTATATTGACAGATACTCAACAACTAATCAATATACAAAACTGCAATAGTATCCATCCATCCATCCATCTTCTACCACTTATCTGGGGGTCCAGATCACGGGGGCAGCTGTCTAAGCAGAGTAGCCCAGATACATAGCACCATGATCCCTCCAGAAGGTGGTGAGCCCTCTGGAGGGCGGATCCATGTGCCTCGTTTGGGTACCCTGGATCCTTGTTGTAACTGTTTTCATAGAGATCTGCTGGACTGCTCTTGGTCTGGTCCTTCTCCCAGGGCTGATTTGCTTTGGCAGAACCCACCAGAAGCAGGTTACCCCTGACAGTGTAGCTGCTGGGATCATTAGGGTACACGAGCCCCTCCACTATGAAAGATGGTGATCCATGGAGGGGGCAATAAAATTCAGTGATTATTACTTCTGGTGCATTATATTTGATTTAAAAAAAAAAAAAGAAACCACTATTAGAAACTGGTGCGCTGCGTACTGTATACTGTAACTAATGTATAGTATCTTCACTGGTGCACAGTTGCAATATTTAGTTTCATAATCTTAACTGGCTGCATATTTTTCAGACAAAAGGTTGTAATAGTTTAGTTTAAACAAAACTGTGGCCTTATTTCATTTGCTGCTATTAAAGTAAAATCTTTGATGATGCAAGATGCTTGAACAATTTTGAATAATTTAGAAAACTTTTATGCGTCCTAATGCGTCCTTAGTGGAGGGCTTGAACCGCCTACATATAGTCTGCTGAGTGAGCTGGGAGCCGACTGAATGAGTTTGTGATAAAGAAACTATTACGGAGTCGGGCTTGACCAGCACACCGGCAGACAGGCATGCTCATGCTAAAGATAGCAGAAGTTATTTTAGTGCCCCGCTAATCTTCCCCAACTCACTCTATTTTACTTCCTCGTCCACTTTCTCGTGCTTTACTCCCTCGCTCTTTCCTTTCTTCTTGCACAAAGCTCAAGGTCAGCAGGTTTTTGCCTCTGTTGACAGCAGGGAAAATGGTTTGATGTCTTACATTGTCCTCATATATCTGTAATAACTATAGTGATGGTTTAGCAAGAGCAAAAATGTAGAAAGTGAAAAAGCTGCTGATTGTAAAAGTTTCTTTGCCACTTTGATCCAGAGTTAGACTTGGGTTCATTTGAAAATGTCTTTTCCAGTCAGGGCGTTCACTCTCGTCTACCCCTTCTTTCAAAGACAGCAAGAGTACTAAACAAAATGAGCAAATACAGGACTGCTTTTTTTTCATTCTCTCTCTCACTGAGCCTCTTTCAGAAACAGTTATTAGAAAGTCGTGGGTTACTCACGGCTGTGATCACCTTAAGCCAAACATTCTGAGATATGTAGGTAGTCAAGGAACATCATTAGCATAATTTCCCAGAGGCACAGCGAGCTTAATTATCAGCATGGCTGTGTGCAGACTAGAGCACAGCTCATCACATTAGGATGGAGTCCCTGCTGCTTGTGCCCACACTCCACTACGTCCCTGCTGACTACCTGGAGA
Organism: Pholidichthys leucotaenia; assembly: GCA_020510985.1. Classification (NCBI taxonomy): domain Eukaryota; kingdom Metazoa; phylum Chordata; class Actinopteri; order Cichliformes; family Pholidichthyidae; genus Pholidichthys; species Pholidichthys leucotaenia. Next base: position 16,359,683 of record CM035844.1, read on the forward strand.
TTCATTGCTGGCACGGTTCAACTTCCAAACTTTCATCTTCCATGCTACAGCTCCTCACCTTGAGCGCGCCAAGAGAGAGCGAAATAATGTACACAACCCTGCATGCATTCAGATAATAGGCTGCAGCAGACCGTCTGCTGAATATGTGCTGCATGGTTTTTTTCAGCTCGTTTTCATGTAAAGCTGATAGTCAGTGGCGACTTCTTTGGGATAGTCACTACAAGCTTTTTAATGGACAGTCACATCTCCATGCTTCCCTCCCCACGCTACTAGATTTACTAGATTTTGCAGGAGGGAAAGTGTGTGTGCGCTGTGTGAGAGAGAGCAGAAATGATCCATTCCCATCTCCATTTGCCTGTAGATGGGGCGGGGGGGGGGGGGGGGGGGGGTACTCCTCGTGCCCTGCCAGCAAAAAAAGGCAATTTCCTCGAGATTCCCCCTTCCTTACCGCCCTGCCCTTTGTTGTGCTTCTATTGTGGGACACACATTTTCAGCAAGTACACACTATGTCCAATTTATGTATTTTAAACCAGATGCAGTTGCACATGTAAAAATCGATGTATGTTGGTATTTACACGTTCTGGGGGGGGGGGGGCGCAGTTTGTGGCCTCCGGCTGTAGCTGCAAATGAGAATCTCATTTACATCAACATGGCTAATAACATCTGAACCTCGACAGAGATCACCTGCTCTGTTCACGGAAAACGCTTACTTCTGTGAATAGAAAAGATGAAATATGACGAGGAATGTGGGAGAACACGTGCTCCAGCAGATGCTGCACAAAGACTTCATTCCCCAGCTTTGTCCTACATGTGGTTCAAGCATGTCCCAGATCTTCAAACAAATGAGTGTTGTTGGCAAACCAAGGCCTTTAAACCACATTCTGTCGCTGCTGTTCTAAATTTGCACTGCAGTGGCCTAGAAGAAAAATGTTTCCTCTTCCCCGACTTGTGGATTGATGTTTTTTTCTACACACGGTAATGCAACATCAAACAGGACTGTAGGTATGTAAGGCCACAGTCTAATGTGTGCCTCCTTTCATGTGTCTTTGAAGTGAACAGCAGCGGCAGATAATGTCCCTGTTTGGACAACAGCCAGATAAGAAGTTTCTTCCAGGAGTCGGAGAAAGCAGCAGCAGCTTGTGACACTGAAAATCCAGGCAACACCCAAAGGGGCCACCTCCTTTTAATATTTTTGCATTTACACGTCTGACTGCCCTCGTCTCAGTGGAGCTGGTGGTCTCCACCTGACTGCCTGTCTGACTTGTAGGTCAGAGAAGATAAGGAGGGCATTAGTCTATTCTAATATATTCTATGTTCCTCTTGGTGGCTGCGAGGCTTGAATCTACACTGCACATCCTGGCCTGTCTTATTTTTCAGTGTCAGACTCTTCCGTCTGCTGACTTCTCATTATAAAGCTCTTTAAAGTGCCCTCCAAAAGCAATGATGGCATTTTATCCATAGCGACCAAACCATAGAGTTTATTTATAAGAGAAATTCCAACATGGAAGTCATTCATGCATGCGTTCCTTCTCATGGCTACAGGGGGCTGCTCATCTGGTTGTAAAAAGGAGTCAGACTATACAGAAATACAGGTACAGCTCAAAAAATTTGAATATCATGACAAAGTTCAATATTTTTTGTCACTCATTTCAGAAAGTGAATCCCATATATTCTATAGATTCATTACACAGAGAGTGATATATTTCAAGTGTTTTTTTTAATACAAATGTTGGCCGACAGAAAAGTATGTCCATGTACCACTCAATACTTGGTCGGGGCTCCTTTTGGATTAATTACTGTATCAGTGTGGCGTGGCATGGAGGTGATCAGCCTGTGGTTCTACTGAGGTGTTATGAAGGTCCAGGCTGCTTTGATAGTGACCTTCAGCTCGTCTGCATTGTTGGGTCTGGTGTCTCTCATCTTCCTCTTGACAATCCTCCACAGATTCTCTATGGGGTTAAGGTCAGGAGAGTTTGCTGGCCAGTCAAACACAGTGATGCCATGGTCATTAAACCAGGTTCGGAAGAAGCTCAGAGTAGAACCACTGCTCCTCTACATCGAAAGGAGCCAGTTGAGGTGGGTTGAGCATCTGATCGGGATGCCTCCTGGACACCTCCCACTTGAGGTGCTTTGGGCACATCCCACTGGGAGGAGACCCCGGGGCAGACCCAGGACATGCTGGAGAGACTATGTCTCCCAACTGGCCTGGGAACGCCTTGGTATCCTTTCTGAAGAGCTGGAGGAGGTGGCCGGGAAGAGGGAAGTCTGGGCTTCTCTGCTTCAACTGCTTCCTCTGCGACCCAGACCTCTGGAAAAGTGGTAGAAAATGGATGGATGGATGGAAGGATGGATGGATGGATGGATAAAATGAGCTTTGGAACTCAGAGAGCTGATTTGTTGTAGAAAACTGAAGCTCTGCTTTCTGGATTTTGAACAGTGCTATCTTGCGCTTTTGGGCACAGAGTGTGCACAGTAGTAACCTTGGAGTAGCACAGTGAAGTCGAGTTCCTGCCGATGCAGCCAACAATATGAATCTATGCAGCAGCTCCGTCAATCACAGTCACACTCAGTGTTGACCAAACATATTTTTATAGCATTAAATATAGCATTTTTTTTTTCCGGTTCCGCCGGACCGGCGGCGCCACACGAGTTGGCTGCCTGTTGCAACTGCCTTTTTCTTATCTTCCTTCTTCTTTCTACACCTTTCACTTTATATATATATCACGGACACACAGATCGCCCCAAGGGTCTCCCAAGTCGGTGGACGGAGCCACTGTTTGCAGCGGGGGACGATACAGCAGGGAAAAGCTAGCTAGCTGACTAGCTAGCTCCAACTGCCACCTGGTGCTAACGGAGAAGCTCGACATGCTGAGGAACTGTGGCGAAAGCGACGCGGGTGCCGGGCTGGAGTTTAGGCGGCGTGCAAGAAATATAAGACAGAATAATAAAGAGCGAGTGCAAGAACCAGCAGACCGCCCGTTAATCTACTGGAGGAAGCAGCTAGCCACCAAGGCTGCTCGAAAAAAGCACTCCGGCCACCGGCGGAGTGAAAAAGCCTCACCGTTACAGGCCTGGTACCATGGCTCTGAGAGAGATCCGTCGCTACCAGAAATCCACGGAGCTGCTCATCCGTAAGCTACCCTTCCAGCGCCTGGTGAGGGAGATCGCTCAGGACTTCAAGACCGACCTGCGCTTCCAGAGCTCCGCCGTCATGGCTCTGCAGGAGGCCAGCGAGGCCTACCTGGTGGGTCTCTTCGTGGACACCAACCTGTGCGCCATCCACGCCAAGAGGGTCACCACCATCATGCCCAAAGACATCCAGCTGGCCCGCCGCACCCGCGGAGGGAGAGAGAGCTTAGACTTTCTGCTGCACATTCACCAACCACAATGCTCCGCACTGTGTGTCTATATATATATATATATATATATATATACTGTATATATAGTAATATGTACATATGTATACTAGCTGTTCTTGTTTTTTTCTTGCCTTCTGATTGTTGCTCTGAGTGTTGCTATCCCTGTGCTGTTGCAATCCTGGAATTTCCCCATTGTGGGACTAATAAAGGCTTATCTTATCTTGTCTTATCTTAAATAACTGATTAAAATGGACCTAATCAAAAAAAAACAGTCACCGTTTGAGCATATATTCACTTGATGAAAACTTTTTTGGGGGAAAAAAACATTTGGAGTATTTTAAGTTTTCAGTTTGGCAAAATGCCCCACACATAAATGGGGTGAGGTGGGACTGAAAGTTTTACTGCAGCCAGACACCAGAGGGCAATGAAGATACACCGGCTTCACTTTTAGAGAGCTCCCACCTCATCCATCTTCATTTACAGTCAGTGCTTACACCGCATTCCAAATGATTATGCAAATGATATTTGTCTCTGATTTTCCTAAATAGTCGATGCAAATGACAGTCAGTATAATTTTCAAGTCATCAACTGTTAGAGCATAATTCAGATTTTATTGACCAAACCTCCCAATGATGACAATTTTTTTTGCAACAATAAAAAACCTCAAAATACACTGTTTTAGATTATTATGCACAACAGTTTCAAAACACTTTATTGGTTATAAAAAACTAAAAATGAACATTTGTTGAATCTGCAGCATTAGGAGGTCATATTTACTGAAATCAAAAGTTTTTTCAATCAAAAGCCTATCAATAGGCCAAGTTACATGTTAACATGGGACCCCTTCTTTGATATAACCTCCACAATTCTTGGATCCATTAAACTTGTGAGTTTTTGAAGAGTTTCTGCTTGAATTTCTTTGCAAGATGTCAGAATAGCCTCCCAGGGCTGCTGTTTTGATGTGAACTGCCTCCCACCCTCATAGATCTTTTGCTTGATAATGCTCCGGAGGTTCTCAATAGGGCTGAGGCCAGGGGAGGATGGGGGCCACACCATGAGTTTCTCTCCTTTTATGCCCATAGCAGCCAATGACACAGATGTATTCTTTGCAGTATGAGATGGTGCATTGTCATGCATGAAGATAATTTTGCTACGGAAGGCATGGTTCTTCTTTTTGTACCATGGAAGAAAGTGGTCAGTCAGAAACTCTATATACTTTGCGGAGGTCATTTTCACACCTTCAGGGACCCTAAAAGGGCCTACCAGCTCTCTCCCCATGATTCCGGCCCAAAACATGACTCCACCACCTCCTTGCTGATGTTGCAGCCTTGTTGGGACATGGTGGCCATCCACCAACCATCCACTACTCCATCCATCTGGACCATCCAGGGTTGCACGGCACTCATCAGTAAACAAAACTGTCTGAAAATTTGTCTTCATGCATTTCTGGGCCTACTGCAACCAATTCTGCTTGTGAGCATTGGTAAGAGGTGGCCAGAGAGTAGGTTTATGCACAACTGCAAGCCTCTGGAGGATCCTACACCTTGAGGTTCATGGAACTCCACAGGTACCAGCAGCTTCAAATACCTGTTTACTGCTTTGTAATGGCATTTTAGCAGCTGGTCTCTTAATCTGATTAATTTGTCTGGCAGAAACCTTCCTCATTATGCCTTTATCTCCACAAACCCATTTGTGCTCTGAATCAGCCACAAATTTCTTTACAGTACGATGATCACGCTTAAGTTTTCATGAAATATCTAATGTTTTCATACCTTGTCTAAGACATTGTACTGTTTGAAGCTTTTCGGCAGCAGAGAGATCCTTTTTCTTTCCCGTATTTCTTGAAACCTGTGGCATGCTTAATAATGTAAAACATCCTTCTTGAGTAGTTTTCCTTTAATTGGGCTCACCTGTCAAACTAATTATGACAGGAGTCTGAGATTGATATCAGCGATCCAAAGAGCCCTGAAACACAATACCATCCATGAGTTTAATTGAAAAACAAAAAACTGATTGTTTATGACACTAAAATCCTATTTGCATAATATTTTGGAACACGGTGTATTAGTGATGTGTTATCCTTGTGATCATCTCGGCACATAATCTGCTAAGCTATATTAATACTTTAATTAGGTGTAAATTTAAGCGCTTTAGTTGAAACTAGTTTATAGTACATTTATCTTGAGACCTTGAGTCCATATAATATCTGACATATCTGCAGTTTGATGGAAGGTGCACAGATGTCTGAGTCTACAGTATATTGGATTTCTACCATTCATAACAATAGTAGATTTCAGATTTCTACAGCTGAACTCATCCATGTGTAAATATGCCATATGAGCTAAGCCAGTGATTTCTGTGTTAGAGGTCTGTGATGAAACTGATTTGGTGTCACGCTTGGGTGCGAGGTTATCACACACCTTCCTGCCCCACAGTCCCATTCAATCTCTTTCTCTCATTTTCACTGCTGTGAACCTGTTTCGCCATCCCTGGGAGCAGCTTTCCATTTCTCACTGCACTGCTGAGAAAGAGATTCAAGGTTAATTTAGTTCATTTAGTTAGTGAACGCTAAGCCGAGTCTTTGTATGGTCGCACAATGCCTTCTGATCTGTTTTATTTAATTTTGCTTCCCTCCTCGGCTACCTTTGCCTGAGCTTTATACACAGAAAAATCCTTCACAACAAAAATCAGAAGCACACAAAAGTGACTTCTGTTCATCTGTACACAAAGGCCTTGACAGCTTTACAAGCTACTGATGAAAACAGGACAAAGCTGATGAAAACTTAAATCTTAATGCTGTGATGTTTCTGGGTGCTTTGGCTTTTCACATTGTTATTTTTCCCCTCCAGTCTAAAAACTGCACACACTACACAGCTAAGTCCATTTAAATGAACTGGCAGCCCTGAGAAACAATATAATCCAGGGACACTTTTCCAGATTGACAAATATGACATGTTAGAGTCAGACTATTTTAATTAGCGAGGCCAGACTAAGTATTGAAGGGGTCATTGATTGAAAAATAGTGTTTGTAGGTTTTAACTGGCTGAAATGTGTCTATTGGTCACAGAATTATCCCAAAATTTTCCAAACAGCCAATTCTCTTAATAAATACACAGCCTTTATCTTGTTTTTTTCTCCCAGAAATGTTTTTGACTCTTCTGGGTAAATCGTATATGTCATGATTTGACAAAGCCAACCCACCACCATCCTTGAGACCCGCCTACTGCTCTATTATTGGCCCGCCTAGCTGTCTGTCACGTAGATGGGGGTGCTGAAGGTAGCCTATTAGCCCCCCAGCTAACACTTTTACTAGGAGGCTCGCACCAAGCGTGGCTCATACTGTTATTTTCCTCAAATCTTAGTCACCCTATCAGCCATCCCTGTTACCACTTGGTTCACCAGTCCACAATATACCTCACATCACTCTGGCCCATATCCCAATAATTTCGTTGTGATTCCACAGCAAGATGCCAGCACCGGTGCACCGACCTGGATCCAGGGCTGCTGGCTCTTGGCCAGCTCCCTCACCATCCTCCAGGGCTTTGTGCGACTCCGTTCCTCTCTCACAGGCAGCGTAGGGGAGCCGCCTCATGACGGGGCATTCACCAGCTGATCGTGGGAGTGGAGCAGCATCCTGCAGACCAAGACACTGCCCTTTGAGATCCCGTGGCTCGGCAGCTCGGCTCAGCCTCGGATTCCGGGCAGCAATCGGGTGGCCACCCAGCCTGCGGTGCTTGCGATTTGTTGTGGAATCACAGCAAAATGGAGTGATGTGAGATACACCATCAACTGTGGATCAGTGAACCAGTGCTGCTCATCCAAGCTAGAAGGAGAGTACAAGCTAAAGGCTAGAAGCTAGTCAGCTAATGGCTAACTGACGTCAGAGGGAGGGCGGAGCTGAATAGGTGAAGGATGTTTCTTAAAGTGACAGGCTTTAAATCAGAGCGTTTCAAGAAAGCCAGGAAAAATACAAAACAAATTTGCTTCAGTGATTAAAAATGAAAGAAAATGTGAACAAAATATGTCAGAAACACTTCATTAAGACATGAGTGAGCTGTTAAAATGTGGAAAAAGTGCAGTCAGTGAGCCGTTTATAATGCAGTGGGTCAGAAAATAATATTTTGGTTTATAATTATGTATTCAGCATGGAAAATCATTGTATTTTTGTTGATTGCTGCAGTTATTGTATAGTTTTTGATGTGCACAGACATTTTGTGGTGCAGGTGCTCAACCAAAAAAAAGGGCACTCTTAAATACTGAAAAAAGTAAAGATACATATACAGTAGTAGTACAATTTTTTTTTTACTGTACTTAGTATATCTATTTTATTTTAATACGTATACACTCATGGAGATATTTAATACCCCATAGATTTTTACAAAATTATCAACTCATACAGAGATCACGGTCTTCATCATTAATTATGTATTTACAGGACAAAAATGGGCAGCTTCCATTGAGAAAAAAAATTCCTGTTCAAAACAAATAAATCTTTGTACAAATCTGAAAAAAGGTTGTCCTTCAGTAAATAAAATATTAAATCTCCATTCAAATTATTATGAAAATCTTTACAAAAAAATGAAAAAAGGCCATTCCTCTTGTCAATAAAATGATTCACAATCCTCCCCTCTGTTAACCTGCCGCCATGCGTCCCCATAAAGACTGTAAGGATCATTTCTGCAGGACAGCTTAGTATATCAGTGAGAGGACGGGAGCGAATACAAGAACAATCATGAAAATCTGAGGAAAAATTGTTGCAAGGAAAAGGTAACAATTTTATCACAACACACAGCAAATTTATTTGAGAAAAACAGAAAATTTGCCATAAAAGGAATACATTTGCCAAGAAAAAAATTGCAAATCTATCTATAAAAGCACGAAATCTTTGTCTGTGTGTGTGTGTGTGTGTGTGTGTGTGTTCCTCAGATATCGCTCAAACTGTTCGTCAGACTGACCTCAGGTTTTATCAGTGCTTTGCTGAGGTTACACGGGTGTGCATCCCCAAGAATGGAGTTGCTCAGTCAAAATATGTCATTTTTATCAATAAAAGTTTGGCCACCACTGTGTTTCCTCATGCGCTGGCTTCTGAAAGTATGGGCGGGTTTTCAGATTCAGTGACTCCGTACTGATTGGGTTATACGCGGCATCACGACCAGTCACCACAGCGCTCCGCAAACAAAAAAAGGAAGTGAAAAGCGACAAATTTGACCAGAAAAAGACAATACTGAAGATGTAATGCTTAAAAAAAAGATATTATAATGTGTGGCATATTGATGCAACACCATGCATGTCACGGACGTGGTGACATAGGCACGGATGACATCACCACGCCGTGACTATATTAGGAGAGTAACGGCGGGAGTCCTGGACTTTGGCGCTCCACCTCTAGCCTGCACCCTGCTATTGTTAGCTTGTTTCACCTATCCACGTGTTGCTAGCTTGTATTCAATAAAGCTAACCTTCAACACAGACAACATGTCCGCTAGTTCCTGTTTCCAGACAGAGCATAATGTTGCCATGATTGCATAGGTCTAAAGGATAATTGGGGGAACGCCAGCGGGGACTGGGGTCTGCCTAAAGAACAGTGGTGTTGGAGAAGCAGCAGGCGGAACGCTGTCCTTTGTAGGGAAGCAAGCCCAGCCCACCCGGTCAGCGGTAGACGGGAGTCCCTTTGCAGGATTGCGAGTCACCGTTGTCGATGGCGCTCCTCTTGGTGTGCTCACACAGCTATGTAAAAATTAAAAGTTAATAATAATAATACCACCATGATTGTGGAGCGAAATGGCCAGATCAGTTGCATATCATATGCAGACACATATGCAGGGTTTGACTAAACGACGACCATCACCACACAGGACACACAAACGCTCAAATAACAAAATAAATCATTTTTATTTAAATATTTACTGACAAATGGGCAACACTGTTGCAACAGTTGCAGCCAAACAGGTCATTCTGCTGTGTATAATAATGTTGGGTGTTTTGTACTTATAATATTCCTAAAATATAAAATGATGCACTAGGATCGGTCTCAAATATTTGTAAACGTGTCCTGTTCTAGTCGTCGGCCTCCGTCGGTCTATGATGACCATGGAAGAGAATCCTAAACGTCTACTCTGCTGGAACAGCACCGCCTGTGGCTGAACAGGCCGATGCACACCGGTGTTCTACCTTCCAGCGTTGGGCGTTGGTAGGATTCAAGCCTGGGCAGGAAGATATGGAGGACAAGATGTTACCCATGCAGCATGTCCCCCCTCTCCACGTCACTGATGGATTCAAAGGAACAGCAGGGCTGCTATAGTTTGGCACCAGCGCCGTCGCAGGAGCCTGTTCTAGTACTGCATGAGTTTATTGACGATAGACTATAAAGTACACATATAAACTAAAACAATGATCATGATGACTGAACAACTCCCATTCCCCAACGTGCAAGATACAACACCTATGAATATAAGCGACAAAATATCAGACAAATAAGTCTGACAAACAAATAAACAAGCGGTTCTTAAACAGTTGCTAATACTGGATGTCTCATATCATTTTCAATAATTCTGTAAATATTCACATAATCAAATAAATCTTAGTGCTGTTCAGTCGCTTTCATATTTGTCAAAGTCTGACATGTGATTGCCTACATATAGGCTCCACCTCTGTGTTCCACTTTCAAACACAGCCTACATTTGGGCCTGGACAGCCTGACTGGGCTTCCTGTTTTCGGACAGGAATACTTGCGTTCTACAGGCATGCATTAGTTTATATTTTAAAAAGTTATAACTTTCCAGGAAAAATGTTCAGGTTTACACAAAAAAAAACTAACTGGTGAGAAAAATCAAACATTTATGAGAGAAAGTTAAAAAAAAAATGTAATAAATTTGACTTTTTTTTCTTGTAAATGTTTTTTCTCACAAAAATGTCACTTTTTTCTTGTAAATTTGAGACTTGCTTATAGTAAATTTGTGACTTTTTCAAGATTCAAAATTCAAAGGTTTTATTGTCAATACTACCATACGTGCAAGACATACAGGAGAATTGAAATTTGACTTGACATTGGGCGCGCTCTATAGGTGCATCCCAAAGCCGCGGCAGCCATGAAGGCGCCAGTCATAGAGGGTAAAGAAGGGAATGGGGGGGGGGAGTGACACAATGGGCAGAGAGAAAAAAGCATTGTTAATCAAAATAAAGCTCATTTTATGACCAAAATTGTGATTACATAGAAAAAAAAACTCTCTAATGCACAATTAGCAGACAATATAGATCACACAATAACAAAGCAGCGAGAGAGACAGTGTGTGTAGTCAGCATATGATCAGTATGATGCAGTGTGGATGTGTCAGTTGCTATTGAACAGCAGAGGGCACCCCCTGGCAACGGATGGATGTTATAATCATGTGTCCTACATAAGCATGTCCAGAGTCTATCTCTCCTCGTGCATGCAGATGGCAGAGTTCTGTAGACACATGATAACGCTGTCCTTGAAGAGCTCAGTCTGCTTGAACAACAGCAATTGTTTGTCGATTGTTTGGGTTAAGAGAAGCCAGCCACCTCTTCTACCTTATCTTCATCGAGGAGGAATGTAAACAGGGCATCAAAAACAAGGTCAAATCTGCACAGTGCACTCAGAGAATTTTCCTCTCTCATGCGATTCTGTGCTTCATAATTTCCATATACAGGCTTAAAAACATTCCCTGGAGAGCACTAGCGACTCGAGATGTATTCCACCATCTGAATCAGTTACCATTCAGTTCACCATGCCGCTATTTGTGCACTCCCCAACTGGTCGAATTTCATGAAGGAGCTTTGCCTGGGTCCGCATTTTGAACAGCTCTCCCACCTTCCTCAATTTCTGATACATCAGGAAACTCCAAAGCCAAAGTAGAAGTCCTGTGATCATAGCCAATAGATGTCTTCTGCATCTCCAGTCGAATCACACAGACACATGAGTTCCCAGTGTCCATGAGTCTCCCCCCTTGGGTTCCCCCTGACCCGATCTTCTTTTAAAGTGGTGTCAATCGCATTTAAGCCGCTTTCCAGATCCATAATTTCCGTTTGGATTAAGATTCAGCCAGAAGAAGAGCGACAAAAACACAGACAAAAACGCAACATTGCAAGCTGGGATCAGAAGGGAGTAGGATTAGGAGGGAGAGGAGGGAGAAAAGCGTCTGCTCTCTCTGAATGCCGGAAGAAGAAAGTATAAGTTATCATCTTTCATCATATTTTTGCACTTTTATTCTTGCAAATTTGTACTGAATTTAGATTTATGCCATCTGCTAAATGTATGAATATCCCCCTACATCCACCCTCCCCGTTAAAAAATAAATCACCGACTGCGTGTGCTTTCACAGCAGCAGCAAAAGGCCGAGGCTGAGGACAGTTAATTCACTAACCTGCCTGACTCTGACACAGAAACTGGGCTGCGGCTGCTGTGTGTGCACAGCGGACATGGTGGCGGGCATTCAGGGTATGGATACGGTTAAGGTGACATTTCATTTCTTGCACACAAAAGTTTTCAGTGGCATTTCTAAATGTAATAATTAATGTAATGACTCTGATTTGCCAAAGTAATCCCTTGTCCGTGTGGTTATGTCAGCTGTTGATGAATAATGGCGCTTGATGCAGTGCCGGCTGAGGGATCAGAGGACAAGGGTTTTCAGCTTTGGACTTCAGGCTTACTCTAGGGACTGAAATTCTTCCAGCTGCACTATAGAGGGGGAATCAAATCAAAGTCAAATCTTTCTTTGAGCAACATTATATTTAAACATTTCAGTATTTTTTCATGTATCTGTTGAGAGTCTCAGCCCGTCTTTGCTCCTCTAAAGTCTTTCATGGATACAATTTTTGTACTAAATCATGGTTGTAATTATTTGTTAAAACGATCAATCATTTGTTAAATTGGTTTAACAAAACATGATATATCTTGGGTTCACATTGTGAGCTATAAAATAAGTCTTTTCTCCCCCATTTTCCAGGCCGTCGCACCTTTTTTCCTGATTTGGAGTTATTAAATCTCATTCTTGAGCAACACCACGCTCGTTTCAGAGATCACACCCCTCTCCTTCTGGAATGTTTGTGATAAAAGTGGGACACATTAGTGCCCAGTTAACTTCTTCATTATTCACTGTCCCGTCATGTCTGAGCCCTCCTGATAGCCTGGCTTACTTAGCTGCACTCATCTGATGGAGACCGACACGCTCAGTTCATGCCGCTTCACTTTTAGTCTTCCCTTTGTAAGAGCTTGACTTACAAACGGTCCGGGGCTCTTAAAAATGCTCACTGCTGTGTTGACTGAGGGGTGGAAGGTTAGTAAACTGCCCTCTCCTTGAGTCTATTAGCAAGTGACTGGTGGAAGAAAGAAAGAACTCAGCTTTTCAATACCCCGTCGACAGTCCACAGCTCTTTAAAACTCATTTATCTCTGTTTAAATGAGGGATCTGAGTGTTTGGAGACATTTTAACACTTCTGTTTAAAGCTCAACTATGGTGAATATTCCGCTTTGAATCCTCACTAACTGTCACACAGATTCTTTATCTCAGCAACTGATATTGGGCCCTGGAGGTGTTCAGTTTGCCATGGTAAGTGGCCATGGCACCGTGGTGTCATGTCAGCTCCTTACATCACACTCCGCTTCCTCATAGGATGAGACTGCTGGGCCATGCAAGACCCGTGGAAATTAAGCCTGTCCACCCTTCAGAGGAACCTGGAATGCTGTTTGATGAGGTTTCTAACCTTAATGAAACTTTGTCATAAATCACAGTCCTCCATCTTATGCATAATGCATTCAATGCAATCAGTGTCAGAAGCTAAAACAAGGAGAAACAATGGCTGTAGCAAAGTATTTTTATTCTCCACATTCTACTCCTGTTACTAAACAGGTGCATACCCATAACTACTCATAGTGTGGTTAAAAATTGACTTAATGATAAATGAAGCCCCAATCATCTAGCCTTAAAGGCATCCAAGGTAAGATTTCCTGGAACAGTGCCCCTTGTTTTTCAGGCTGTACTGATGTAGATGTAATTTTCCTCACTGCCTAAAAAGTGTTGTTTAATATGTGCCAGACAAGTGTCTCCACAGAATGCACCTTTTGTAGATTAAAGGTCACATATTAGCACGTTTCCATGGTTTTCTAACAATGACACGTGTCGCTAGCCTGTCTAGAAACATCGCAGAAGGGAGAAAACTTCATTTTCTCTCTCTTACTACCCTACTTTTCTGAAAAATTCTCATTTGTTGACATCACATGCAAGTTAGGTTAATTGGAGACTCTAAAGTGGCCCTAGGTGTGAATGTGTGTGTGAATGGTAAAGGGATAGCGCCGTACCGTGGCTGCTTCATCCATCCAGGTGGATGCCCTCAATTTCCCCTCTGGGGATCAATAAAGTATACAAAATCAAATCAAATCAAATCAAAATCACCAAGGGAGAAACAACAACAGAAACAAAACATGATGAAGTTACAAGCAAAGCCCATCAGGGGGCAGTATTCTATGGCATTAGCTAATGCTTTTGCTGAAACAGCCTAAATGGTCAAGCAGACTAGCGTTAGTTTAACTGCTGGATTGCTGACAGGTTTTATTGCTAGTTTTTATGAATTTCATCAACATCTGCACTCCCACCTTTGTTAATCAACAGTTAATAATGTATCTTGAGTCATTCTAGCTTATTTTATTGTATTTTGGACGTAATAATTAGGTGAATCAGCCCGCTAATGTTAGCTGTGCTAGGCAGCTCCAGCTGGATATTCTACAGCATCAGACATGCTGACTAGTGGTTACTGTCAGCAGAGTTCGCCATTCAGTCATTCAGGCTTGTTTCTGACCTTAATATGCACCAGGGCCTGCTGCAGGTACCAGATGTGTTCGGCTGGAGAGCTCGGGGCCCTACACTCGCTCATGACTTCACACAATATAAATGGCTGCACGTTGTTAGAGTGACACAGCATATTGTAATTGTCCGTCTGAGAAGTCCTGTCAGGCTCATGCATTTAGATGCATTACATTTGCAAAAATACATTTTTTAAATTTATAAACATTTTCTTTTGTCTCTATGATGATCAAAACGTTTTGTATTCTCATCTTTGATCATTATTTTACTCAGAAAATGCATCTATCACTTATCAACTCCTGTTTTATCTAAACATGCATCTTCTTATCGATAATAATGGATTTTACATCAAACCTTATTACATGGTAAAAATTAATTCTAAGGTTGCAGTTTTCATGTATTTTCCTCATGAAACTGTTGAAAATATCAGTAAATTTATAAATAATCATATTCACAATAAAATGTTCCTGTCACTCAGTATCAATAATCATCATTATAAATTTCAATTTTTTTTATCAAGGTCAAAGGCTGAATATAGTAATGAGTGAATGGAAACCAGATGTTTGTGGGTTTTAATTGTGGCTTTAAATTTTTTTCAACTCCACAGTGGTGTGAAAAAGTGTTTGCCCCCTTCCTGATTTCTCATTTTTTTGTATGTTTGTCACACTTAAATGTTTCAGATCATTCACCATCTTCTTCCGCTTAATCCTTTTCGGGTCGTGGGGGGGCTGGAGCCTATCCCAGCATCTTTGGACGAGAGGCAGGGTCCACCCTGGACAGATCGCCAGTCCATCGCAGGGCCAACACAGAGAGACAGACAACCATTCACTCTCACAGTCATACCTAAGGACAATTTAGAATCCCCAGTTTGATGCCAATTAACCTAACCTGCATGTTTTTGGCATGTGGGAGGAAACCGGAGAAATCCCGGAGTAAACCCACGCAGACACGGGGAGAACATGCAGACTCCACACAGATCACTGTTGGTCGGGGGCTGGGATCAAACCCAGAATCCCCCGGCCAAGGATGAGTTGCTGTGCTGCCGCAGTGCTAACCACTCTGCCAACGTGCTCATCAAACAAATTTAAATATTAGACAAAGATAACACAAGTAAACACAAAATGCAGTTTGTAAATGAAGGTGTTTATTATGAAGGGTAAAAAATCCAAACCTACATGGCCCTGTGTGAAAAAGTGATTGCCCCTTAAACCTAATAACTGGTTGGGCCACCCTTAGCAGCAACAACTGCAATCAAGCGTTTGCGATAACTGGCAATGAGTCTTTTACAGCTCTATGGAGGAATTCTGGCCCACTCATCTTTGCATAATTGTTGTAATTCAGCCACACTGGAGGGTTTTCGAGCATGAACCACCTTTTTAAGATCATGCCACAACATCTCAATCAGATTCAGGTCAGGACTTTGACTAGGCCACTCCAAAGTCTTCATTTTGTTTTTCTTAATCCATTCAGAGGTGGGCTTGCTGGTGTGTTTTGGATCTTTGTCCTGCTGCAGAACCCAAGTGCGCTTCAGCTTGAGGTCATGAGCAAATGGCCGGACATTCTCCTTCAGGAGTTTTTGGTAGAAAGCAGAATTCATGGTTCCATTTACCATAGCAAGTCTTCCAGGTCCTGAAGCAGCAAAACAACCCCAGACCATCACACTACCACCACCACATTTTACTGTTGGTATGATGTTCCTTTTCTGAAATGCTGCTGCTGTTATGAATGCCCCTTGCAGGGCATTAATGAGATGCCAGATGCCAAACAGTAAGTTTGCTCATTTATTTACAAGACAATGAAATGACAAAATAAATAGCCACGTGGGGCAAAACATGAACATATACAGAAACACAAATAATAGACTCTGAAGATGAACTAGGAATGGCAGCGAGGACAGAGCCTGCACTGTACAAAAAACACTCACGAAGACATGCAGCAAAGAGTCCAAGACGCATGGGAAGATGGGAGTCGGGAATAGCTGCTCCAGTCCCTCGTAACGAAGGCGTAAAATTGTGTAGGTCACAGCGAGGAGTGACCCTCAGCTGCTCCCTTAAGTGCAGGGCACAAACAAATCAGAAAAGAGGTAAAGTGATTAACAAAATGACAAACAGCTGTCACGCCGCCGACTCGGCTTTGACAGCTGGTCGTCCGGCCACTCCTGGGAAGGTTCACCACTGTTCCACGTTTTCCCCATTTGTGGATAATGGCTCAGACTGTGGTTCGCTGGAGTCCCAAAGCTTTAGAAATGGCTAGAAAATTGAACTCAGCTTTCCAAAGATGTGATAAACCACAGTTAATTTATATATTAAGAGGGGAGCAATCACTTTTTCACACAGGGCCATGTAGGTTTGGATTTTTTTTACCCTTAATAATAAACACCTTCAAATAAAAACTGCATTTTGTGTTTACTTGTGTTATCTTTGTCTAATATTTAAATTTGTTTGATGATCTGAAACATTTAAGTGTGACAAACATACAAAAAAATGATATCAAGAAGGGGGCAAACACTTTTTCACACCACTGTATTTCTCAAATAAAAAGACGTAACAAACTAATAGTTTTGTTTGTTTTTTTTTTGTTTTTTTTTTTTTGTTTTTTTTTTTTTTTTTTGAATGCAAAAGATGCAATAGACTTACACAATGGTCCCCTCCGGCATACAACTAGGAACATACCGGTCGCTATGGAGGGTGAGAATATGTATGGGCACATAATCATACCATGTAGGATAACTAAATAGACGGTTATGCTGTTTCATCCCACCTAGCAACAATGCTCTGCACTGTGTGTGTTTATATATTTACATATTTATTCCATCTAGCTACAATGCTCTGCACTGGGTGTGTTTATATTTATATATCTATATATTTATTCCATCTAGCTACAATGCTCAGCACTGGGTGTGTTTATATTTATATATCTATATATTTATTCCATCTAGCTACAATGCTCCGCACTGTGTTTTTATATATCTACATATTATTCCATCTAGCTACATTGCTCCGCACTGTGTGTGTTTATATACTTGCATATTTATTCCACCTAGCTGCAATGCTCCATACTGTGGGTGTTTATATATTTACATATTTATTCCATCTAGCTACAATGCTCTGCACTGTGTTCATATATTCATATATTTATTCCATCCAGCTACAATGCTCTGCACTGTGTGTCTGTGTGTGTGTGTATATATATATTTTATAGTAATATGTACATATGTATATTAGCTGCTCTTGCTTGCTTGTTTTTTTTTTTTTTTTTTTTTTTTTCTTGCCTTCTGATTGTTGCTCTGAGTGTTGCTATCCCTGTGCTGTTGCAATCCTGGAATTTCCCCGTTGTGGGACTAATAAAGGCTTATCTTATCTTATCTTATCTTATCTTAAATTATAACAGAAAAAAGCATAACAAAATCCAAAAATAGCAAATCACCTTTTTTTTTTTTAAAAAAAAAAGTGTTTTTATTAGTAAAAGAAGGAAAAAGATGAAATAGGCTTAAATGAAAAATAGAGGCTTTGGGCCTTTTTGCAGACAGATGTAATCTTGTTTTTAGTGATCTCAGGTGACATCACTACAGGCAATTTTCACACATTGTTAATTAACACCTTCATGCAGCTTTCTTTAGTATTCCACACCAAACAGACTTTGTCTTAAGTTGTGGATTTCAGAGTTGACAGATAATATTTGCAGGGGGCTTATTATGCTTTTCAGTATTTTTTTCTGTCAGTACTGAATGTCCATATTTAGCATAACCAGAGTTTCAAATAATAGGCCAAAAGCCTAGGAAATAGTTGTGTTGACTTTCCTTCATGTTTTCCCTTTTGTCTCCAACTGATTTGATTGAAAGCAACTATCCTAAAAACCATCTATCCCCAGTCTTTAACTACCTGTTGTTCAAAATTTGTCTTCACAAGAAACAGCCAGTCTCAAGTGGTGTAAATGGAGGAGGAGGGGGTAAAATGGCATGCTTCAGACAGCAGGAGAACTGAGTAGCTCCACCGTAAGAGATGAAGGCAGCATCCAGCTTGTACAAGGGACTCCGGTGCAGAGGTTTCCTTCAAGTTTTTTAGCAAGCGGTGACTCCTCCAGTGTCTTACAATACAGAATACAACTGGTGCTGAGTTTGTACATGATGGTCTGCAGTAGGATGATAAAAGGGAGCACTTCTTTCTGACTGATAAGTGACTCCTGGATGAACATCTGGTTTTTCAGATCCATCTGCCACTTGTCACACCTTCTTTCAAAACAGCTAAATGCCAAAGCTCAAGTCTCTATATCTTTACCTTGTAAAGCCAACAGGGGATTATGCTCGTCCATGCATTATATTATGAGGGGTGGCTAAAAAGTTCATAGTGGTCAAATTTGCCCAAATATAGTTTATTTTTCAACATAGTCTCCCCTTTGGCTTACACACTTCTTCCATCGGTGTTGCAGCGCTTGGATCCCTGCAGTTGAACAATAAACCACATTTGGTCAAATTTGACCACCATGAACTTTTCAGCCCCCCTGTACATGCATGTGTTACAGGGAGGCCTGTGTCTGAGCATCCTATAAAACTACAGTATTAGTCCAGAAGATAGTATACTGAGTTGGACGTGAGAATATTTCCCTCCTTCATTCTTTGACTCTGATTGGAGGTCGGGTTTAAAGTTCTTCTCTCATTAAAGCTTTGCAGAGATCCTGGGCTGCAGCTTATCTGCTCCAGACAGCTCCCCTGGTCAGACTGATAACATCTATTCTTCATTCTGCTTACCTGACATTAGTTGGCGATTTTGTTTCTGTATTGATTATTTCTGTTGTTGTAATGTGCTGTTGTACATAGTCTAGGTTGCTGTGAATACCATTACTGTAGTATTCTAGAGAAGTGGCCTTGAGCTCCTAACACGTATCTTTGCTTCTGCCACAAAAGCTGAGAATAGTTTGATAAAGAAAGTCATTAAAGCATCATTACTGCTGAGGCATTGCTGATGAAACAAAGGGCCATGGAGAGCGCTGGGAAAGCTGAACTCCCAAACACAGAATCTTGACACACCTCACTTAGGAGATATTGCTCCTTTGCCCATTTACCGTGTCTTTTTTCGTTCTGTCCTTTTCTTTCTGCTTTTCCTCTACTGAAAAGCTGCTTCCAAATTCCCTAGTGTACAACAAGAGCATTGTAAAAAGCTTTCTAGATCTTCATCCTTGTTCACTGCCCACACACACCATCGATTCGATGCTCATACAGCTGTCCCACATCTGAGCAGTGTTTCCTGTTGACCATAAAAGCCACTGCCCTTGAAAGCAGAAAAACTCACATCTCCTGAAATCAATAGGGCACAATAGAAGATTTGTTTGTTGTGATTTTTAGTGAGATACTCAGTTTCACAAGTTCAAGCTTTTTGCAGTGACCCCGGCTCTGTGAGGCTAAAACGACTATGACACCTGGGATTGTAATGGAAATCCAGACAGCACTCAGAATGACTAAGAGCAGCAATGATAGCCTGTAGCGCAGTCAATAACTGCTTGGCAGCATGGGTTAGGAGACTTGACTCAATTTGTAAAAGCGATGGGCTTGCTTGCCGAGTAGTGTCTAAGAAAACTGATAAGAGAAGTGCAAACACAGTTGCTTTCTTTTCAACGAAGGTCTAGAATTTTAAAATGGGGAGTGGAGATAGCTTTAAAGAGACATGAATCAGGCTGCATTAGACTCTTCTATCAATTACAGGTCATCTGTGATTTTGTTGTTCAATACATTAAAAGCTTTGTTCTGCCATCGTTGGGCTTCTAAAACTATCAAGGTCGTGATTTATGTTTATGCATGCAGCACAAGGCAACAAATCAAAATTCTCATCGCAAATGGAGGCACTTCAGCACCGATAAAGTGTCTGAAGTATGAACTGGACTCACAGTCTCCACCAAACCTCTACTGCCATCAAGTGGCTGTCAGCTGGCATACAAGTAGCAAAATGGTTAATATGCCTCAAGGTGACTGGTAGCAACCCCCACCACCTGAACATCTTTTAGTTTTTTGGTATTCTTTAGTCTCTTCTAAACTTCTGTACAAACTGAAATCATTTCCACTATCTTACCTTTCTCTTTCTAATAAGTGTAGCCACAAGCAAGTACATACAGTACTCAGAGAGCGCACACTCATGCCTACAGTTACTGTAAATGCTCTAAAGTCCAACCCTCCCACAAAGACTAGATCCGTACCAGATCCTGGTATGGATGGATTTGGATCTGGTAATTGTTTTTTTTCCATCAAGTTCCATGCATAATCGTCAGAGAAATTAAAGAAAACACTCTGTCTTGCAGTGCAAGTTCCTGCATCTGCCCCTTGAACTGTATCTGTTCGAATATCAGACAGGGTTGCAACTAATGATTATTTTGGTAGTCTACTAATCTAACGACTATTTTTTCGATTAGATGACTAATCGTTGCAGCACTATCAGATAGGTTCTTTCTGCAGTCCAAGCTCCTCCTTCCACCAAAACTTATTCAGATTGGATCAGGAGTCTTTAGATGATGCTGCTAACAGACAAGAAGAAAAACTGACAAAACAGCAATGAAAACAAACTCCTTGGTAAAACAAACTTGGTGTTTTTCCTTTTCTTCCCTATTCTTATTGCTATGAGACTATAACTGATAACATTTAATTTTATTTTCTTAAGTAGAGCTCCATCTACATTAACACACACTCTGTTCCATCTCCTCTGCAGTGTTCATCATGGCTACAGGACTGCTGGTGTACCCCTTTGGCCTGAACTCCGCCTTGGTCCGGTCCTTCTGTGGAGACTCGGACATCTACTACGCTGGCGAGTGCCAAATCGGCTGGGGTTACATGCTGGCAATAGTCGGAGTCATGCTCACCGTCTTCTTGCCCTTTTTTGCCAAGTATGCACCGAAGGAGCAGCTGTCCCCCACCCCTCTGCCCACGCTGTTATAGTCTTTGTCCCCCCACACCCCTTTCTTTAGCCCAGACTTGTTGTCATGGAAGGACTCAGCCTTCTTATTTTGTAAGAGAAGATGCCGCTTGGGAAGCCCGACTCAGCGATAACTAGAGCTGACACCACAAGAACAACCACTGTCTTCCTGCATCTCTTTTGTCATTAATTCAGTTGATTAAAACAAGATTCCTGTTATATTTCAATGACCTGTTGAGAGTTTTGAGATGATTCAACCAGAGGATGCAAGGAAACTAGAATTATCAATAATAAGAAGTACTAAAACTGAAAGCATTTCCTTTAGCAGTTTTGTTAGTTTTTCTGTTAAAACAGGTCACCATTTGTAACATTCCAACACCAACTGACCCAGTATGTCTGCATATTCATAGAGTGTAAACATAACGTGGGAGTACGACTTGAACAATCAAATGTTTATTAGGAACACTGAACTCCAGAACAGAGCTAATGTGATCAGTCTGAGACTGAGGAGATCCAAAAGAGTTGCTCTGTAGTGTGGTGTGCTGATGCTCCAGGGCTGTAAATACGGTCTGGATCTAACTGAGCCAATGTTGAGGTTTTAAAATGACACTTTGATGAATCGCTGAAGGATTTTTCTCCTCACACTTTTTCTGCCTTCCAACTTTTGTGACTGGGCAGTGAACCAGCGGAAGTCAAAGGGATGTTTTAGCATTCAAAGATGGCGCTTCTGGTAGCTGTCACAAAGAAAAGGACAACAGAGACGGCGTCAGCCCTGCTGGGGAATCTGACTTTCTTAGAAAGCATCGTAACGACTAATCAACGGTTACTTCAATAGTGTTGCCAGAAAATTCTGTTGAGATTTTGCATCCTTTTGTCAAGCTTTTCCCAGACTTGTTTGTGTCATGTAATTTGCTTGTTTTTCAGTCAGTGACTCACAATACAAAGCGCTCTAATTCAGGAAAAAAATATTGCAAAAGGCAGGATGATGTAGGGATTTTGTCTAAAAATGCATGATAAGATGGGCTTTGTTAACGGCGATCTGACCAGCTTGTGCCTTTCAACATAATGAAACAAGTGTTTAACACAGGTATCAGGTAGTCATCTTTTTCTGCTGAAAAAACAAACTGTGAACCCTGCTGTGTGATGTGCTTTTGTCCTCCTCAGTGGTCAAGTGTTTCTTTGTACTTGATGCAGAAGATGGGATTGAATCGTTGGACACGATAAAACAGAAAGTAAAAAAGACAAAAGCGCAGCGTTTCTGCCCTGAGGTATTTTTTCCTATTATCACAACATGAGGCTGGTTAATTCCTGGGAACCCCTTCTTACGTGTTTAAAAAAATCTGCGTGGTCGTGGAGGGAGCTGTACAAACTGAACCTAGGTTACTGTTGCTGTGCTGACACATTATTCACTTTATGTGCTGAACGTGGTTTGAAGTCATTTGCTTCTCTAATAAGCTAACCTGTTGGTGTTTTCTTTCAAGCTCATTTCTCCTGATAAGCGACGACACCATTCCTGTCTTGTTCCGAGGACAACACGTCTCTGCTGTCCCTGTACACTGCCAAGTTCATGAAGCTAAACTCCCTTTTCTCGTGGGTGTTTATATGTGTAATCGTGTTTGATATTGGGTTGGAGTTAGCTCATTTAATTAATCCCAAATCTGGGGTTCAATGGTGACATGTCCTGACATTGAATTACTGTGATTATGTTGCCGTGTTTGAAAGTCCAGAGCGATCTGTTGGTATTGTACTGGACCTTATACTGTGCTCGACTGTGTGGGAATGACTGGCGTGACTGCACTTGACTTACTCCCCTGTTTGTTGAACCATTTCATGTAAAGTCTCGGCACTGGTGAAACTAGATTAGAATTATTTTTCCTCCATTGTGATGTTTGACTGTAAATAAACTAGCTGTACTTGATATCACATGTATTCCTAACTGCCCCATTTTTCAAAGATATATTTTGAAATATAACCTCATCACATTTGCTTTTACCTGAAAAATGTTTGCTGTTTTGTGCTCCTTTGTAATAAAAACATTTCATAATTTATGAGGGAACAGGCTTTACTTTGCCTTTAATGCACAATATGCTTAAATTATTACTGTTTTTTCCACAAGTAAATACAACAATAGGAAGACATGCAAGTGGGGGGAACAACACCCTCTACATGTAAAACATTTCATCACTTAAACGCTGTTTCTAAATCTACTTGGGTTTCCAGTGGTAACAAAACTTTGGATTATACAGCTAAAAACAAAGCTGTCACGAAACCCCATCAAATTCTGGTGAACTTTTTCTAACACTTTCTCTCACTGGAGATCAGATCTCGCTGAGCGATTTGACCAGCGCCCTCATTTCTGCATCACAGGCTTTGACAGCCTCCTGAGCGTTCCTCATCTCTGATGAGAGGCCGGTTCTGACAGACACACACATCAGGACATCTCTGCTGCGGTCGTAGTTACCCAAGCAGCGATGGACCTGGCCACGGATGAGACGAGGCAGCACCTGCTCCTGATGGACAAGAGACAGAAATCAGTCACAATGAGGTGTTGCTTCTAAATAAGTTGCTTTATGAAAAAATTAAAGCAGAATGAAGTCATTTTAAAATTTGTTCAAAACCTCTCTAAGAACAACACAACCAGAGTGACGCAGTAGCTCATTCCAGAATAACAAAATCAGCCTGAGAGTGCTCGGATCTTCTGAGTGTTGAACTTGACCTTAAGCCCAGCCTTGATGCAAACATCTAGGATGTGCTTAAGGTCCAGGTCAATGGCCTGAGAGAAACAACATTTTTTGTGAAATCATAAATGCCCACATCGCCTGACCTTTGGCCTGGGCCTTGAGCACAACCTGATGCATACCCACCTGAGGATCATTGTGAGCCAGTTTGGCGAGCATCGAGGCAATTGCCTACGATAAGGGATAAAAGTGTGGACCTGTACTTATATAATGCTTTTCTAGTTACAAAGACCATTCAAAGTACTTAACTAGTAGTAGTACTAACCCTCTATTCTAAGGACCTGTCAGAGATGGGTACCTAGGGACAATTCGGTCTCCCATTAACCTAACATTGGACTGTGGGAGGAAACCCAGACAGCAAATGGAGAACATGCAAACTCCACAGAGAGAAATGTTCTCACCCCTGCCAGCCTGGGGATTCAAACCTGGAACCTTCCAGCTGTGAGGAAACGGCACTAGGAGGAGCAGTGATTTTTCTGAAATCACATACAGTAAGTGCCCAGATCTCCTGACCTTGAGCACAACCTAGATGTAGACCCACCTGATGATCAGTGTGAGTGAGTTTGGTGAACACTGGGGTTAATGCCTCAGTAGTGACTCCCATGAAATGTGGATGGACAGACAAAAGGATGGTGGGCTAAGCATCACCACATTAGCTCCTTTTGGCTTTGCCGGAATGAGCTAACAAAAATGTTAAAAATAAAAAATGTAAACGTTCATGTTGATTTTAAAGTCAGTAAAACAGTTGAAAAACAGCTGGGACAGGAACATGTTTGCCACTGCGTTGCATCAGCTCCTTGAAGCAGTTGGGAAAAGAGGAGATAAAACTGTATAATTCTGAAAACATATTTTCTAATTCAAGCAGGACTTCAACTGTTCAAAAGTTTGTAGTTTGCAGGTGCAGCTCAATAAATTAGAATATGTCATTGAAAAGTTAATTCAATTCAGTAAATGAAACTCCTATATTATATAGATTCATTACAGACAAAGTGATATATTTCAAGTGTTTATCTCTTTTAATTTTGATGGTTATGGCTTACAGCTCATGAAAACCCCAAATTCAGTTTCTCAAAAAATTAGAATATCACATAAAATTAATTTTAAAAAATTGATTTTTAATAGAAATGTTGACCGACGAAAACTATGTCCATGTACACACTCAATACTTGGTCGGGGCTCCTTTTGCATGAATTACTGCATCAGTGTGGCGTGGCATGGAGGTGATCAGCCTGTGGTGCTGCTGAGGTGTTATGGAGGCCCAGGTTGCTTTGATAGCGACCTTCAGCTCGTCTTCCTCTTAACAATACTCCATAAATTCTCTATGGAGTTGAAGTCAGGCTAGTTTTCTGCCCAATCAAGCAGTGATACCATGGTCATTAAATCAGGTTTTGGTACTTTCGGCAGTGTGGACAGGCACCAAGTCCTGCTGGAAAATGAAACCAGCATCTCCATAAAGCTTGTCAGCAAAGGGAAGCATAAAGTGCCCTAAAATTTCCTGGTAAACGGCTGCACTGTCTTTGAACTTGATAAAACACAGTGGACCAACACCAGCAGATAACATGGTTCCTCAAATCATCAGTGACTGTAGAAACTTCACACTGGACCTCAAGTAACTTAGATTCTGTGCCTCTCCGCTCTTCCTCCAGACTCTGGGACTTCGATTTGATGAAATGCAAAATTTACTTTTTATCTGAACAGAGGTCATCTGCTGGTGTTGGTCCACTGTGTTTTATCAAGACCAAAGTCAGCGCAGCCATCTACCAGCAAATTTTAGAGCACTTCATGCTTCCCTCTGCTGACAAGCTTTATGGAGAAGCTGATTTAATTTTCCAGCAGGACTTGGTGCCTCACACTGCCAAAAGTATCAAAACCTGGTTTAATGACTATGGCATCACTGTGTTTGACTGGCCAGAAAACTAGCCTGACTTCAACTCCATAGAGAATTTAAGGAGGATTGTTAAGAGGAAGATGAGAGACACCAGACCCAACAATGCAGATGAGCTGAAGGTCACTATCGAAGCAACCTGGACCTTCATAACACCTCAGCAGCGCCACAGGCTGATCACCTCCATGACACACCACATTGATGCAGTAATTCACGCAAAAGGAGCCCCGACCAAGTACTGAGTGGTACATGGATATAGTTTTCATTGGCCAATATTTCTATTAAAAATCCATTTTTTAAAATTAATTTTATGTAATATTCTAATTTTTGGAGAAACTAAATTTGGGCTTTTCGTGAGCTGTAAGCCATAATCATCAAAATCAAAAGAAATAAGCACTTGAAACACATCACTCTGTGTGTAATGAATCTATGAGTTTCACTTTTTGAATTGAATTACTGAAATAAATCAACTTTTTGTTGACATTCTAATTTATTGACATGCACCTGTATAATACACAGTCTTAGATCATAATTGATCAACTATGACTGCACTTCACGTCTACTCTTCTTACTAATTAGCATAATAAGCTGTGAGATTTTCCACTCACTTTATTTTGTACCTTCACGCTACTTTTTCATCACACTGCTGCTCCTGTATCTTTCTTTTATGTAGCGTCGGCATGAAATTCTAAATTACCATAAAAAAAAACCAAAACACATTTTCCAGTGATACCATTTAACTCGTCTTGAACAATTTGTAAAATAAATAAGCTGTAATGTATGATGAGTAGACTCCATCTGCTTTTTTATTTACTGATTTTTTTAAATCCAGTGTCTTTCTTGTATATTTGCTCACGGCGCTCTGCTCTCGCTTGAAACAACATTAAACATTTTTTGAAAAGACGTCACACTTTCCTTTACACAAAGTTGAAAAACCTGTGGTGAAGGACATGCTGTTCTTTGTAAACCTTTTTCTTTGCAGGATGGTTGGCTGTTTAATCATTTCTAATGATATTTTTCTTCCTGATAGTCCTGTGTTAAACACTATAGTGCAATGAACTCTGGACAGTTCCCTTCACCAAAGGCTGCAGAGCTGTGGGCTCACAAAAATGTGCTTAAAGGGCTTGAAATGTCTGCCAGTAAACCCTGACTCAACTGATGTGCTGGCAGAGAGAGAGACATAAAGTGTGAAGAACTTTGCGTGAACCTGCCTCAAAGTCTGTGAGGACGGATGTTAGAAATCGGGGACAGTTTTGTGTCTTTAGTCAGTCACTGGTTTGTCTGGTACTTTCACTCCTTCATCTTCCCAGAGTTTCTCTATAATTCTGACTTTTTAACCCTGCATGCTACTACTGTTTCACATGTAGGCTACATTTAGGTCTTTATTTTGAACGATAGTATTGTTTACTTTATAACACAGTGTCCCAACAAACAATACTTCTTGAACGGCCCAAAACAATCACCAAAGGGTGTTAAAACCACCACACATATAATGGATTAAACAGTTTTTCTCAGCCGCTTTGGTGCATTTCTCAGAACAGCATTGAAATTCTCAAAACTATTAGTTCAACCTCCATATCTCCAAGTCACTTGTGCTCACCATGAAAGCAATTTGTCATAATTTTGTACAAACAGTGAAAACGTTTTGTTCATTATGCAGCTGCCTGTGTACAACTGCCTGCTAGTTTTTACATTATCATATTGCTATTGTCATGTTGGTCAAACTAGATGAAGCAGGTTTTCTGTTGAATAGTCCTTCACCCCAAAACATTTAGGCGTTCATTCATGCAGTCATTAGCCTACATGCAAAAATGTTGAACTAGTTATCATAATGTCAAGCTGATTTTAAACATTTCTATTACATTTTTTTTGTAAATATGTATTAAATTGATTATTTTTTTAAAGTGAATTGTTACTTTCACTTATGAGGGGAAATATGTTCAGAATTAGGTCAACCGGTCAGAGGTAAATCCTATGAACCTTTAATTGGCAGCATTTACGTATAAAGCCTTCAGAGAGCAGGAGCCATTTCTGACACAAACATGGAAGGACATGAAGAGAACGAGCAGCAGGGTCAACAGCCCACAAGAGGAGGCATGAGGATGTGAGGTGGAAGAATCAGAGGCGGAGGGACACGGGCCAAGTACATCGGCCTGTTCCTGATGAAATTAGCGCCACAATTGTTGACCGTGTTCTAAATCACGGTGTGTGTGTATTGCAACCAAATATTGGGAGAAAAACTGTATCTGACAGTTTCATTGACATAAATATTACCTTTTGACACATAACCTAAACGTTGTGAGCAAATTACACACTTTTGCAGATCATCTACTGTGCTTTACAGTTTGTACACATTGTTTTGAAAAACATGCTCAGCGTAGAGCAAACTTCAGTTCTGTTCTGAGAAATGCACCAAAGCGACTGAGAAAAACTGTAATTTTCCCAACTCACATTTTCATAAAAGACACACTGGACAACATCTTTCCCATCTCTCATGAGGAAGTTCTTGGCACCGTAATGACCTATAGTGACGGCAGAGTCTAGAGTAGCTGAGGAGGAAGCACAGAGAGTCTGGTTAGACACATAGATATACTTTATTGATCCCAAACTGGGGAACTGCAGGTTCATGGTTCTTGAATAAACTGGAACCAATAACAACCACAAATCATCTTACCAAAGAGCTCAAATAAGGAAGGCACTTTGTCTTTGAACTGGCTCCAATGTCTCATGCCGTCAATCACTGCGGTCAGGATTCTGAGCGAGTTTTCGACAGTAGGTTTTGGTGGTGTCATTTTCTGCTAAAACATAGTAACAGAAGCATAGCAATGCTGCACTGAGTACCAGCGCTAGCATGAAACACAAATGACAGCCAGTAAAATAGCTGTCTCTATACGGTCCTGTGCAAAATTCTTGAGCCAGCCCACAGTTCCTGACATTTTGCTTGCAAGGATCCAGACTTGTAATTTTTTTAAAGTGGTCTTGAGCAATAGTTATCCTGACTTTCTGATGATGTTTCAAAGTTTTTCTTTGGAGATTGTCTGCCTTTTCACTAATTTTAAATCCAGTCTTTGTACCTGAGCATTGTCCACTTTCCTCAAAATTAAGTAATAAATAAATAATTGAGGGAACTCGGCAAATGGGAGGACAGAAAAAGAACTTTCAGGCCTAAAACCCTAGTCACACTGGAGGTGGAATGAGCCAGAATGCCGTCAGAATGAAAATTCCTTGTATATTCCTGGATATTCGAAGTGCATTTGAAAAATTCTGACTGCATTCTGAGTGCATTCCAGATATTCGGCCCATTCTCGTGGCTGGCCTGAATGCTCATGCTCAAAGCTTTCCAGGTGCATTTGAAGCGGGGAAACATCGAACAACATTCAAAGTGTGTCCTAATGGCACTATGACTGCATTCTAAATATTCCTACGACATCCCAACAGCATACGAAACATTCTGATCGCATTCCAGGGAGAGCCCAATCGCATAAAAACGTGGCCAGCCGCCACTGGAACGTCAGTCAGCTGAGTCCACAGCCCCTCCCCCTGTACAAGGAATTTTCACTCTGACGGCGTTCCGGCTCATTCCGCCTCTAGTGTGACCAGGGTTTTAGGTCAATTTGAAATTCCCTCCCAAATGTGGTGCAAATTTTGAAAATTCTTCATTCCGGCTGGTTCTGAATAAGTGTGACGGGGGCATTAGAGAGCATCTAGAGCAGATGAAGAGCGTCTGAAGTTAATGTCCTCAGAGGTCCACCTGATCCATCAGCTGATCCACCGAAGCCTCACCAGAGCGGTCTCAGTGGCAGAGGTGAAACTGTACTCGGCTAAAGGTAGGGTCACCCTACCATGTTGTAAGTGAGAGGAGTCACCAAAGAAATGACCAGAGTAAGAATGTATCTCATGAAAGAGTTAAAAAAAAAAACTTTATCAGACTTTTTTATTGCCAATTTGTGAGGCTTTCTCTTAAATTTGTGATTCTCAAAAATTATTATAAATGCTTTATCATTTTCATGTAATTTTGCAACCATATTCCTATTAAAAAAAGTATTTTTTTTCTATTTTTTCTTATAAATTAACAGCTACTGTGATACATTTCTGACCTTTCCACATAAACTTTTTAGTCAAAAATTTGCAACTTCTTTTTTAAATACTTCAAACCTTTCATAAATTTTCAATTTGCAACTTTACTCTCACTAATTTATGAGGGTTTTTTTGTTGCTGTTTCGATGTGGCTCTCTAAGGAAATTCAAACTATTCACTTTGGTCCAGTAATATAAGGAAACAAACCAGAAAAGAAAAATAACTTAAAATCTGATGGTAACAAAAACTAAGGTGATAAAAATGTCTCACTCATTTTAAATCAGTGAAATCAAGAGTAATTTAAAGGGTATGACCAAATGTGTTTGAGTAAGAGTACAGATTTTTCTTCAGAAATGTACTTTGGGATTCCTTTAAGAAGCCTGGAGAAGCAGACCTGAAGACAGCTTCAAGAAATTACAAGAAAGCTTGTCAAAGAGAGTTCAGGCCATGTTGAAGAATAAAGGTGGCCATTCCAAATAATGACTTTCAAGCTTGTTGGGTTTGTCAAAATTATGTTTTTACCTCATACACTGTACTTCTGTTGAGGTTTGCATACATTTCAATAAAATGCTGTAGCTATATCCCATTTTCCAGGCAAAATATATAAAAAAAAATGAGTGGTGGCTCATGACTTTTGCTTAATACCATTTACAGTATACAATATTCTTCCAACAGGATTTCACCTGGGTGTGAGCTGGCTGCTGGGGTTGATCTGAGTTTCTTTTTCCTTCAAAGGGGGATTTTTGTAGCTCAAAGCTGTTGGTAAATTTCCAGGAGTTGCTCTGTGACTGTGGTACATCAACCAAGGGCCTCCTGGGTGAGGGAACAGCAGGTGGAGGAGGCCTCGGCAGCTGAGAGTTCAGATTTGTGGAACTGGGTGGCCTGCAAGATGACTGCTGACCCATCCGAGAAAACCCTGCGTTGGGCGTCGGCTTGCTTTGTGCGCCGTCATTGGCTCGAGGGGTTTTAAAGTTGTTCTGTCTGAAATCACCACCGGAGCTGGCATCCTGCTGTCTCACCGAACTGAGCTGTATCACTGAGCTGAAAATGTTAATTGTTTGAAATAAGACAAATAAATGCATCTTCTATATATTTTCAAGCCAACAAATAAAGTCACAACCTGACTCAAGCAAGCACCTTAGTGGTAAGCACTGGTGCTATAAAGGGAGCGGTAAATTATAGATAAGACTAGTGGGAAAAGATACCTTCTGCCATCAGATTTGTATGGATGTGGCATGGGTGAGTAGGTTCTCGCTGCAGAGATGGCTGCTCTGTTGCTGCCATACTGCTGGACAGAAGTGGACGGTGGGACACCCTGTCTGTTCCACTGGAGACTTTGAGGAGCACCAGAAGAGCGACCTATGGCTGGGTAACACCCATAGATGCCTGAACAAAAAACAAAATGATACACTGTGAGGTTTCTAACAGTTGTAGAAACAGTGTCTTTTTCTGCTTGTAGTTTTTAATGGTAATTTTAGGAATTACAATGCTGCTCACTGTTTCCTTTAAAATGCTCTCAAAAGTTTAACACACACAGAGATTGTTTTCTTTTTTTTTTCCTTTTAAATATTTAATGGCAAAACTTTAGCTTTTCATGTTGATTCCAGACCCACTCAGCTGTTGATGAGAATGCTCAGTCAGCCGCTGCATGGCTGAGGGCACGCTGCCACCCAGTGACGGACACACAACACACACCTCCAGACTGGATACCTGGTGCACCGTGAGGTGCAGCCGAGCTGGTCCCCGCCATGTATTCACTGTGCGAAAAGAATTCATTCTCCAAGGGGGTAGATGTCAAAGGAACTCTGCTTCTTTTCTTCTGGTTAAAGAGTGGGATGGGGAGGCAGCCTGATGGAGACGGCAGAGGAAGCACAATGCGACACACATGAAGGCTATACGTTACTCCAGGCCAAAGTGTGAATTTACTGATATACATGATATGTGTGAGTTCAAAGTTTAACTCACTTTGTGTTAGATAATGTTTCCACTCATGTCCCACAAGTACACACAAGATAAAGCTGCCCGCTAACCAGCTGTACTGAGTTTGGATCATTAATGTATTTATTTGAATGCAAAAGATGCAATAGACTTACACAATGGTCCCCTCCGGCATACAACTAGGAAAATACCGGTCGCTATGGAGGGTGAGAATATGTATGGGCACATAATCATACCATGTAGGATAACTAAGTAGATGGTTATGCTGTTTCATCCCATCTAGCAACAATGCTCTGCACTGTGTATGTTTATATATTTACATATTTATTCCATCTAGCTACAATGCTCCGCACTGTGTTTTTTATATACTGTATCTACATATTATTCCATCTAGCTACAATGCTCTGCACTGTGTGTGTTTATATACTTACATATTTATTACACCTAGCTACAATGCTCTGCACTGTGTGTCTGTGTGTGTGTGTATATATATATATATTTTATAGTAATATGTACATATGTATATTAGCTGCTCTTGCTTGCTTGTTTTTTTTCTTGCCTTCTGATTGTTGCTCTGAGTGTTGCTATCCCTGTGCTGTTGCAATCCTGGAATTGTGGGACTAATAAAGGCTTATCTTATCTTATCTTATCTTATCTTATTTCCACACAAAAGGGTAAGAAATAGATCGATAACTTGGAAGGCCTTGCTACAGAAAAAAAATCTCAGTTAGGGGAAATTTGATAAGGTGAGCACAGTAAACAATATAAATGACTTTCTGATTACTATTAACTCTTTTCTATGCTACCTTTTTTGGCATATTTGAAGATAAGATTAAAAAAAATTGAAAAAGTGCTCCTTTTTCTCTTTAATAAGGTTTGGTGTACAGTATATCACTCCACCTGAAAATGTAGGGGAACCATGAAAATCCAAATCTGATTCATGAATCTGAATCATGAATCTCCAGATCAACACGAGGAAAACTAAGGAGCTGGTGGTGGACTGCCGCAGGCAAGGACAACCCCTCACAGCACCAGTGAACATACAGGGAACAGACATTGAGATGGTGACATCCTACAAGTACCTGGGTGTTCATCTGAGCAATAAACTAGACTGGTCACACAATACTGATGCACTCTACAAGAAGGGACAGCGCAGGCTGTTCCTACTGAGGAGACTCAGGTCTTTTAGAGTACAAGGGGCGCTGCTGAAGTCATTCTACGACACGGTGGTGGCATCAGCCATCACTTTTGGAGTGGTCTGCTGGGGCAGTGGCATTACAGCAGCCGATAGGAAGAGACTGAACAAACTGATCAAGAAAGTTAGATCTGTCCTGGGGCAGCGCCTTGACCCAGTGGAGGAGATAGGAGAGAGAAGGATGGTGGCTAAACTGTCATCTCTGCTGGAGTCCGAGTCCCACCCTATGCAGGACATACTGAACGCACTGAGGAGCTCATTTAGCAGTAGATTACATCATCCTAGATGCGTGACCGAGAGGTTTCGCAGGTCCTTCCTACCTACGGCTGTCAGACTGTATAACCTAAGCAGGGCTGCTCGCAGACATAGCAAAAAGACGTGACGACCTAGTAGTATTGAATACAAAAGACGCAACAGACTTACACAAATGGTCCCCTCCAGTATACAACTAGGACAATATCAGTCGCTATGGAGGGTGACAATATGTATGGGTACATATTCATACTATGTAGGATAACTAAATAGACGGTTATGCTGTTTATCAGAATCAGAATCAGCTTTATTGGCCAAGTATGCACAACACATACAAGGAATTTGACTTTGGCTAAAAACTTACTCTCGAAAAAGAGGGGAATTTCACTTTACAACTGGAAATATGGGAAAAGCTAAATAAACAACAATGGAAAAGTACCTCATCCCTGCAGTGGAGAGAATTTGGATAGAAAAATTTGGTAAGATTTTTCAGAACACCTGCACAAAACAAATTTACTCATAAGGGGTTGAATTGTTGGCGCTTGTGTGGTGAAGAGACTGCAAATCATTTTCATGTGTTTTGGTCATGCCCAGTTATCCACCAATATTGGACCAATGTACAGACAATATTGGGGAAAATATTCAAAATAACAGTTCCCTTTTCTTTTGTAACTTTGTATTTGGGTTTACTACCGGATGTTTTGTTTTTCTTTTGGTTTTTTTTGTTTGTTTTTTGTTCTTTCTTTAATTTCTCTTTTTCTTTCACTTAAAAAGGGTGTTGTAATAATTATTTTTCCAATGTTGTCAAAAAACAAAAAAAAGGGAACATGTGATGAAAATGTAAACAATGCAATGCTGTAATGACATGTATACCCTTTACAAAAACTTAAATAAAAAAAAAAAAACTTGCTCTCGTTGTTCAGGTGTAAGATTTAAATAAGATTTAATAAGGATTCAATGACAACAGAGTATGTACAGTAAATTACAGTCTGTCCATGTTTCTATAAAAGGATGCAAATATATACAGGAATATATGCAGTTATTTACTCAGACTATCCACACTTGCAGAAATATATGAAAAAATATACAGTCATACAGTATTTCAATGTGAACTCAGATTCAGTGATATAATGTGAATGAAGTAAAAAGCAGTGTGAGAGTTATGTGCAATGTAAGAATGGATGAAAAGTCATGAGTACAGCAACAGGTAGGACTAGGTGAATGTTAGGAGTTCATCAGAGTGATGGCTTGAGGAAAGAAACTGTTCCTGTGACGGGTGGTTTTGACCTTCAGTGATCTGTAACGATGACCAGAAGATAGAAGTTCCAACAGTTTGTGGCTGGGGTGTGATGGGTCAGCACAGATGTTTCCCGCCCGTTTCCTGGTTATGGACCAATATAAGTTCTCAATGGAGGGTAGGTCGGTACCAATGATCCTCTCCGCAAACTTAATGATCCGCTGCAGTCTGGTCTTGTCCTGTTTAGTGGCAGATCCAAACCAGACAGTGATGGAAAAGCAGAGGACAGATTGGATGATGGCGGTGTAGAAGACAACCAGCAGCTCCTGAGGCAAATCAAACTTCTTGAGCTGACACAGAAAAAACAACCTCTGCTGGGCCTTTTTCCGGACAGTGTCTATATGGGAGGACCACTTCAGGTTCCAGCAGATTGTGGTACCCAGAAACTTGAAGGAGTCCACAGTGGACACTGTGCTGTTGAGGATGGTGAGTGGGGGGGAATGAAGGAGGGTGTCGCCTGAAATCCACAGTCATCTCCACCGTTTTGGCTGGGTTAAGTTCAAGATGGTTCTGGCCGCACCAGAGGATCAGCTGCTCCACCTCCCGCCTGTATGCAGACTCATCACCATCCCGGATCAAACCGATGACTGTGGTGTCGTCCGCAAACTTCAGGAGCTTCACCGAAGGGTCCTCTGAGGTGCAGTCGTTGGAGTAGAAGGACAAGAGCAGTGGGGAAAGGACACACCCTTGGGGGGGCGCCAGTACTAATTTTCCGGGAGCTGGATGTAATTCTCCATAGCTTCACCTGTTGCCACCTGTCAGTCAGAAAGCTGGAGATCCACTGGCAGGTGGAAGGGGGCACCTTGAGCTGGAGGAGTTTCTGATGAAGAATGCCTGGGATGATGGTGTTGAACGCCGAGCTGAAGTCGACAAACAGGATCCTGGCGTACGTCCCTGGGGAGTCGAGGTGTTGCAGGATGTAGTGTAGTCCCATATTCACTGCATCATCCACTGACCTGTTTGACCAGTAGGCAAACTACAGTGGGTCCATCAGGGGGCCTGTGACGACCTTCAGGTGGTTCAGCACCAATCTCTCCAAGGATTTCATGACCACAGAGGTCAAGGCAACAGGTCTGTAGTCGTTTAATCCTGTAACAGAGGGTTTCTTGGGAACTGGAATGATGATGGAGCGTTTGAAGCAGGAAGGCATTTCACACAGCTCCAGTGATCTATTAAAGATCCGGGTGAAGATGGGGGACAACTCGTTGGAGCAGACTCTCAGGCAGGACGGAGACACACCATCAGGTCCTGCAGCTTTCTTGATCTTTTGTCTCTGAAAGACCCAGCGCACCTCCTCTTCACAGATCGTTAGTGCTAGTGGGAGGTCAGAGTGGGGGAGGAATGGAGTTCCTGGGGCTACTAACTAACTAACTAACCTGCACTTATATAGCGCTTTTCTAGTCACAAAGACCACTCAAAGCGCTTTCATTAATACTAACCCTCTATTCTAAGGGCCTATAGGAAACAGATATCTAGGGACAATTTAGAACAGCCAATTAACCTAACATGCATGTCTTTGGCATGTGGGAGGAAACCGGAGAAATCCCGGAGTAAACCCACGCAACATGGGGAGAACATGCAAACTCCACACAGATCACTGTTGGCCGGGGGCTGGGATCGAACCCACGATCCCACGATCCCCACAATACCCCGGCCAAGGGTAAACTGTGCTGCCGCAGTGCTAACCACTGCGCCACCGTGCAGCCGCAGATAATCCTTTTGTGTGGGTGGGAGGTGAGAACTGCAGGTTCTTTTCAAACCTACAGTAAAAGCTGTTTAGGTCGTTAGCCAGCTGGAGGTTTTCCACAAGGTGGGGGGATGGTCTCCTGTAGTTGGTGATATTCCGTAGGCCTCTCCAAACAAAAGCAGAGTTGTTGGCTGAGAAGTTTTGTTGTAACTTCTCACTGTAGCTCCTCTTAGCAAGCCTGGTCTCCTTCGTCAGCATGTTTCTGGCCCGCTTGTACAGAGTCCAGTCACCAGTCCTGTAGGCCTCCTCCTTGGTCTGACGTAGCTGCTTGAGTTTAGGAGTGAACCAGGGTTTATTGTTGTTTTATGTGCAGAAGGTCTTGGTCTGCACACCCATGTCCTCACAGAAGCTGATGTATGATGTCACAGTGTCAGTGAGTTCATTTAGGTTAATGGCTGCATCTTCAAAAACACTCCAATCTGTGCAGTCAAAGCAGGCTTGTAACTCCAGCTTTGATTCCTCAGTCCATTTCTTCACAGTCCTTGAATGAATGAATGAATGAATGAATCTTTATTTCGGATAGATTAAAAGTACAGGTTAAAAGAAACTGAATAATATAACAAAGGGGAAAGAAAATCCAACAAGGTCAAATTAGACAATAACTCCTCTGATTATACAGTTCAACATAATTTATCTGAAATGGGCGATGGCTGAAGCCGCAGCTTATATTGCCCACCCATGTTCCATCCAAGAATTCAAAAGAAAAAACAAAACAAGAGCGATTACAATTCAGAACGAAGCTAAGACAAAGTGTGACAAAAAACTAAGCTACAACACAACGCAGGCTGGATATGACAATCCTTATGTGATTTTACATGTCATCTTGTATATATGTTTGGAATATTTCTTCCTTTAGTTTTTGTTTAAATTGTCCAAGCGTTGTACATGATTTTAATTCAGGTCCAAAATCGTTCCATAATCTGACTCCTTGCACTGAAACACAGTGTTGCTTGGTGGTAGTTCTCACTGAAGGTTTTTGAAATATACATGTTCCTCTAAAATAATATTGTTTCTCCCTTATTTGGAACAACTTTTGGATATTTTGGATATTTTGCCTTTAATATAATTAATATGTGACTTCCAACACAGTTTATTATCAATTATTACTCCAAGAAATTTAGTTTTGGATACCCTTTCAATCTCTACACCATTTACACTGAGTTTAGATACTGAGTTGTTGTGATGGTTGTTAAAGACTATAAATTTTGTCTTACTTAAATTGAGCGTTAATTTGTTTGAATCAAACCACAGTTCAAGCTTTCCTAAGTCCTTTCTGAGTGTATCCAAAAGTTGTTCCAAATTGCTTCCACTGCATAATAGATTAGTGTCATCGGCAAACAATACTAAGTCCATTTTTTCTGAAACTTTACATATATCATTTATATACATATTGAATAACAATGGCCCCAAAACTGAACCCTGCGGGACTCCACAAGTAACCTTCAGTAACTGTGAGGTTTTGTTACCAACACATACATACTGATATCTATTCTTTAAGTAACTACATAGCCAGGACAGTGCTACCCCTCTAATACCACAATTTTGTAGTTTCTTTAATAATAAATTATGATCCACTGTATCAAATGCTTTTTTAAGATCCAGGAATACCCCAACTGAATACTCTTTATTTTCAATGGCAGTTGATATTTTTTCTATAAATTCCATTAGAGCAAATGCAGTTGTCCTCTTGTAGTCCTTACAACAGACTTGGAAGTTTTTAGTTTCTGTCTGTATGTTGGAATAAGATGGAGCAGACAGTGGTCAGAAAAACCCAGAGCTGCATGGGGGAGGGCATGATAGGAGTTTCTTAAAACTGTGTAACAGTGGTCAAGTGTATTTGTGTCCTTGGTGGGACATTTAATATGCTGTCTGTATTTAGGAAGCTCATTTGTGAGATTAGCTCTATTGAAATCACCCAGAATGATAAGCAGAGAGTCTGGATGTTTTTCCTCCACCTCTGCAATCTGGTCAGCGAGGTGCTGCAGGGCCTCCGTTGTACAAGCAACAGGCAGGATATAAATTCCGACCAGAATAAACGAGGAGAACTCTCGCGGTGAATAAAAGGGTTTACAGTTTATGAACAGTGACTCTAGGTTAGGGCTACAAAACTTCTTCAACACTGTGACATCAGTACACCAACCTTCGTTTATGTAGAAACGGAGGTTTAGTCCATCGTTTAGTCCATCTAGCTACAATGTTCCGCACTGTGTATATATACAGTGGGGCAAAAAAGTATTTAGTCAGCCACCAATTGTGCAAGTTCTCCCACTTAAAAGATGAGAGAGGTCTCCAGTTTTCATCATAGGTATACCTCAACTATGAGAGACAAAATGAGAAAAAAAAATCCAGAAAATCACATGGAAGGATTTTTAATGAATTAATTGGTAAATTCCTCAGTAAAATAAGTATTTGGTCACCTACAAACAAGCAAGATTTCTGGCTCTCACAGACCTGTAACTTCTTCTTTAACAGGTTCCTCTGTCCTCCACTTGTTACCTGTATTAATGGCACCTGTTTGAACTTGTTATCAGTATAAAAGACACCTGTGTGGCTTATATTAATCATATATTCCATACCTACATATGTATAGACATATTAGAACGTTTAGTGATTACATATGTGGAATGACCTCACGCCTCAGAACAGGACAAGAGGTCTCAACCACCAGCGAGGATCAAAGAACAGACGGAGTCGCAGCGGTGGAGACCGGATCAAACTCCCTGACCACCCAGGGTCAGGTGGAGGAGACGGAGGACAATGGAGGGGGGATTATGTTAATGCGGGATGTCGGCTTTGATATGCAATGTCTTTTATTGAGTGTGGGTATAAGTATGAAGGTCTGACTGCGCTCGACCTCTTATTCTGCTTCTGCACCGAGATGAGACTTGTTAGGGAAGTGAAGCTGATATTAAACTTTGATTTATAAAATCACATCGCTTCATCATTTCAAGCTCCCTACACCTGTCCACAACGTCAAACAGTCAGACTCCAAACTCAACTATGGCCAAGACCAAATGCAAATTCGGCGTGTCACAAATTGATTTTTTGGGACACAGAGTTTCACCGAAGGGGGCAGTCCCATTGCCAGACAAAGTCCGCGCGGTAAAAAATTTTCCACGACCACAAACGGTCAGATCGCTGCAAGAATTTTTGGGAATGGTGAATTTTTACAACCATTTCCTCCCCTGCGCAGCTCAACTCATGCAGCCCCTGTATGCCGCGCTCAGAAAACAAAAGCCTTCCAACGCGGTCGAATGGACCCCAGAGCACGAACGCGCCTTCGCGGAAGTAAAAAGTGCTCTAGCAAATGCCACATTGTTGGTTCACCCCGATCCCTCGGCTCGCATAGCGTTAACCACAGACGCTTCAGACCTGAAGAGGTTGGCGGAACCTGGCAACCTTTAGCACTTTTTAGCAAATCTTTAAACCAAACCGAGCGCAAATACAGCACTTTTGACAGGGAGCTGCTAGCGCTTCATTTATCCATCCGCCACTTCCAGTTCTGGTTAGAAGGGCGGCATTTCACGGCTTTTGTAGACCACAAACCGCTCACTTTTGCGATGGCTAAAATTTCAGAACCATGGTCAGGTGGGCAACAAAGACAGCTAGCTGCAATTTCAGAGTTCACCACAGACATTCGACATGTGGCAGGCAAACTTAACGTGGTAGCAGACTGCCTCTCTCGCGCTGTGACATCGCCAGAGCACGAGGAGACAGATTATACTACCTCAGCCGCAGAACTCTTCGCCAACGCGGACGCGTACGCGGCCCCAATTCACGTAGGGATAGATTACGCAGCCATGGCAGAGGAACAAAGCAGTGACGCGGACGTGCGCGCGCTCCTGTCTGGACCAACAGGGTTAAGACTGGAGGAAAGGGGTTTACGTGGCGGTGTACCCCCCCCAATCTGCGACGTGTCAACCGGCCGACCTCGCCCGGTAGTCCCAGCTGCATGGCGCCGCCGCATTTTCGACTCGGTTCACTCCCTCGCGCACCCAGGGGTGCGCGCCTCGGTTAAAATGGTCGCGGAAAAGTTTGTTTGGCCAGGCCTGCGCAAAAATGTAAAGGAATGGGCAAAAACTTGCATGTCTTGTCAGTGCGCCAAAATACACAAACACACAAAAGCTCCTCTAGAGCCTTTTCGAATCCCAGCCAGAAGGTTTGACCACGTTCATGTCGACCTCGTGGGACCACTACCTTCGTCTCAGGGTTTCACACACCTGTTAACAATGATAGACTGTACTACGCGCTGGCCGGAGGCGGTCCCTTTGGCGTCACCCACAGCTGCGGAAGTCGCTCGCGTTTTTTTAACAAACTGGGTGGCACGTTTCGGCGTCCCATCGGACATCACGTCCGATAGGGGGCCTCAATTTGTCTCAGAGCTGTGGTCAGCCATGGCCAGCAGCTTAGGGGCGACAATTCACCGCACCACCGCATATCACCCTCAGGCTAATGGGTTATGCGAGCGTTTCCACAGATCTTTAAAGGCCGCCCTCAGGGCCTCACTAACGGATACAGATTGGGTGAATAAACTTCCCTGGGTTTTATTGGGGTTGCGTTCTGCGCCTAAAGAGGATCTAGACGCCTCCCCAGCAGAATTAGTTTTTGCACAACCTCTCAGTCTCCCAGGTGAGTTTTTACCAGAGCAT
Source organism: Pholidichthys leucotaenia (assembly GCA_020510985.1). NCBI lineage: Eukaryota > Metazoa > Chordata > Actinopteri > Cichliformes > Pholidichthyidae > Pholidichthys > Pholidichthys leucotaenia. The sequence continues at coordinate 16,400,536 of CM035844.1, forward strand.
CCAGAGCCTGGGCATCTTCCAGCCCTGAGGCCCTTAGGCAGCACCGGACCGGACACGCTCCCCGGACCGGCACATCACTCTTTTCCACGGGTTTTTGTCCCCCAAGCTTTAAAAAACGCCGAGTTTGTTTTTGTTAGACACAAAGCTTTAAAATCAACCCTCCGTCCACCATACGACGGGCCATTCAGAGTGCTGGAACCTGGTGATAAGCATTTTGTGCTTGATTTAGGGGACAGAAAAGAAACAGTCAGCATTGACAGACTTAAACCTGCCTTCTTGTTGAGAGACGAACCTGCACGGGTGGCGAGAGCACCTCGGCGGGGTAGACCCCCCAAGAAAAAAAACTCCCCTGCAGGGAACAAATAACCACTCTCCTCCCCAAGCTGCAGATTCCTTACAGGAGGGTCCCACCAGGACGCCAAAGCGGACCTACAGCAGATTCGGGAGAAGATTAAAACCCAGACGGCACAGGGACTGATGCAAATTGACCAAGAGTTGTTAACTATGTTATCAGATTGCGCCGTGACAGTTTTAAGGCTGATTTGTGACATTACTATACTGTTGTTGTTACCACTGAATTTTCTACAGGAGCATGACTGCTGGAAAGATTTTTTCCTTGTTTTCCCTGTCAAGAGGTTTAACAGTATAATATGTCATAGAGATTATCTTAAACTGTAAACTTAATTTGATTGTCCTTTTCTTAGTCGTTTGGGGGGGGGCTGTGGCTTATATTAATCATATATTCCATACCTACATATGTATAGACATATTAGAATGTTTAGTGATTACATATGTGGAATGACCTCACGCCTCAGAACAGGACAAGAGGTCTCAACCGCCAGCGAGGATCAAAGAACAGACGGAGTCGCAGCGGTGGAGACCGGATCGAACTCCCTGACCACCCAGGGTCAGGTGGAGGAGATGGAGGACAATGGAGGGGGGATTATGTTAATGCGGGATGTCGGATGCAATGTCTTTTATTGAGTGTGGGTATAAGTATGAAGGTCTGACTGCGCTCAACCTCTTATTCTGCTTCTGCACCGAGATGAGACTCGTTAGGGAAGTGAAGCTGATATTAAACTTTGATTTATAAAATCACATCGCTTCATCATTTCAAGCTCCCTACACCTGTCCACAACGTCAAACAGTCAGACTCCAAACTCAACTATGGCCAAGACCAAAGAGCTGTCAAAGGACACCAGAAACAAAATTGTAGACCTGCACCAGTCTGGGAAGACTGAATCTGCAATAGGTAAGCAGCTTGGTGTGAAGAAATCAACTGTGGGAGCAATTATTAGAAAATGGAAGACATACAAGACCACTGATAATCTCCCTCGATCTGGGGCTCCACGCAAGATCTCACCCCGTGAGGTCAAAATGATCACGAGAACGGTGAGCAAAAATCCCAGAACCACACTGGGGGACCTAGTGAATGACCTGCAGAGAGCTGGGACCAAAGTAACAAAGGCTACATCAGAAACACACTACGCCGCCAGGGACTCAAATCCTGCAGTGCCAGACATGTCCCCCTGCTTAAGCCAGTACATGTCCAGGCCCGTCTGAAGTTTGCTAGAGAGCATTTGGATGATCCAGAAGAGGATTGGGAGAATGTCATATGGTCAGATGAAACCAAAATAGAACTTTTTGGTAAAAACTCAACTTGTCGTGTTTGGAGGAGAAAGAACACCATACCTACTGTGAAGCATGGCAGTGGAAACACCATACTTTGGGGCTGTTTTTCTGCAAAGGGACCAGGACGACTGATCCGTGTAAAGGAAAGAATGAATGGGGCCATGTATCGTGAGATTTTGAGTGAAAACCTCCTTCCACCAGCAAGGGCTTTGAAGATGAAACGTGGCTGGGTCTTTCAGCATGACAATGATCCCAAACACACTGCCCGGGCAACGAAGGAGTGGCTTCGTAAGAAGCATTTCAAGGTCCTGGAGTGGCCTAGCCAGTCTCCAGATCTCAACCCCATAGAAAATCTTTGGAGGGAGTTGAAAGTCTGTGTTGCCCAGCGACAGCCCCAAAACATCACTGCTCTAGAGGAGATCTGCATGGAGGAATGGGCCAAAATACTAGCAACAGTGTGTGAAAATCTTGTGAAAACTTACAGAAAATGTTTGACCTCTGTCATTGCCAACAAAGGGTATATAACAAAGTATTGAGATGAACTTTTGATAGTGACCAAATACTTATTTTACCGAGGAATTTACCAATTAATTCATTAAAAATCCTTCAATGTGATTTTCTGGATTTTTTTTTCTTATTTTGTCTCTCATAGTTGAGGTATACCAATGATGAAAATTGGAGACCTCTCTCATTTTTTAAGTGGGAGAACTTGCACAATTGGTGGCTGACTAAATACTTTTTTACCCCACTGTATTTATGTGGCTCATATATTTTTGCCTACATATGTATAAGCACAAGGAGAAGCTTAGGACTGCATATGTTGATTGACCTCCCGTCTCGGATGGGACAATACGTCTGGACCGCCTGTGGATTAGGACAGGAGGACGAAGGTGCTGTGATAAGACTCTGAAAGGACTTCCTGACCTCCTGGAGCCAGACGGAAGACTAAGGGTCTCAAGGGGAGAATTATTGTCATATGGGGGTTGACAGCAATGTGTGATTCTGCCTTTGATGTACCATGTATAAATGTGGGGGTTTTGATGCAGCTCAGTCTCTTCTGTTCTTGAGAGAAAAGCTGGGGATGTGATTTCTGCAATAAACCTGAATTGAGAAATAATTCAGTCTCTTCATTTCACGCTCCCCACATTGGTGACCAGTAACGTGAGAATGCCTAGAGATGATTTCCCCGACCCAGACTCGTCAGAGTCTGCCCGAGTGAGCGCCGTCTCCATCAAGCTACCAGAATTCTGGCAGGACAATTCCTCCAGGCCGAGGCACAGTTCGCTCTCGGGGGAATAACGGCAGATGACACTAAATTCTACCACGTCATCGCAAAGCTCGACAACCGCACAGCACGATGCGTGCGGAGCCTGGTACAGCAGCCGCCTGCTGATGACAAATACGGCGAGCTGAAGGCTGCCCTCATCCAGTGTTTCACGCCCTCACCCGAAGAGAGGGCTAGAAGACTCCTCGCTATGCACGACCGGGGAGGACGCAGGCCAGTCGACCTGATGGAAGACATGCTGCAGCTGAGAGACACAGACAACGACGATTTTCTGTTCAAGCACATCTTCCTGAGAAACCTCCCGATGCAGATGAGAGGGACCCTGTCCAGTATGCGTTGTGTGACCCAGCGGGACTTCTGTGCGCTGGCCCGAGAGGTGCAGTGGCTCCTCGACTCCTGCGGTGAGCAGACAGCCACCACGGCAGCGGCAGACCTCGGCGCGGCGACCGGGAGCAGTGGAGAGCCGGAGGCAGTGGAACCAATCACACCAACGATGGCAGTGGCGCGGCCCCGACGCAGCGGAGGAGATGGCCTCTGCTTTTACCATCGGCGCTTCGCAGAGAAGGCGCACAGATGTGTGCCGCCGTGCAACTTTAAGTCCTCGGGAAACGCCAGAACCTGGAGTCGGTAGCAGCTTCGGCTCTCGGCGAACGAAATAAGCTGCTCTACCTCACAGATGCGAACTCCGGGTGGCACTTCCTCGTAGACACCGGAGCCCAAGTGAGTTTCATCACCCCGACCTACGCTGACCGGCTGGCGGGCCCCCGTGGTGACGGGGCAACGGCGGCGCACGGCTCGAGCATCAAGACCTACGGAGAAAGGACTCTGCTTCTGTCCTTGTACGGCCGCTCTTATGAATGGACTTTTATTATAGCGGCGGTGAGTTTTAACATGTTAGGTGCTGATTTTCTGTGCTCACATGGTTTGTTAGTTGATCTTGCCAACAGGCGCTTGGTTAATGCACTATCTTTTTATTCAATTCCTTGTGCAGCTCGAGTGTCCCCGCCACCAGTGCAGGCCAACGTCGCCACAGCAGGCGGTAAGTTCCACACACTCCTCACCCAGTTTCCAGCGCTCACAGTTCCCACATTTTCGGCAACAGTTGCGAAACACTGGGTGGAGCACTTTATCACCACAGCTGGCCCACCCATCTTCACGAAAGCTCGGCGTTTGGATGCAGCTAAACTCTCCATAGCGCGCGAGGAGTTCGCCAACCTGGAAAGGCTGGGCATTATTCGACGTTCGAAGAGCCCATGGGCCTCTCCACTGCATATGGTCCCTAAAGCTGATGGCTCGTGGAGACCTTGTGGTGACTACCGCAGGTTAAACAATGCCACAGCGCATGACCGCTACCCAATCCCACACATCCAGGATTTCTCGGTGCATCTAGCGGGGGTGCGCATTTTTTCTAAAATAGACCTGGTCCGTGGCTATCATCAGGTCCCAGTCCGAGCCGAGGACATTCCCAAAACAGCGGTAATAACCCCGTTCGGACTTTTTGAATTTTTACGCATGCCATTTGGCCTCAAAGGCGCTGTGCAAACCTTTCAACGCATGATGGATGCTGTGTTACGCGATCTCCCCTTTGTGTTCGTCTACCTCGACGACATTTTAGTCGCCAGCACTTCTGAGGAGGAACACGAAAAACACCTCACAGCAGTTTTTCAGAAGTTGGGAGAGCACGGGCTAATAATTAATCCAGCCAAGTGCCAGTTCGGCGTGGCGCAAATCGATTTTTTGGGACACCGCGTTTCCCCAGAAGGGGCGGTCCCGCTACCAGACAAGGTGCGCGCAGTGGCGGAGTTTCCCCGGCCACAAACGGTCAAAGCACTACAGGAGTTTTTAGGAATGGTAAACTTTTATAACCATTTCCTACCCCACGCAGCGCAGCTCATGCAACCATTATATGCCGCGCTTAAAAAACAAACACCCTCCAATACGATCGATTGGTCCCCGGAACGGGAGCGCGCGTTCGCGGAGGTGAAAAAAGCCCTTGCAGATGCAGCACTGCTAGCTCACCCAGACCCAACGGCCCGCATAGCGCTCACCACTGACGCGTCAGATTTGGCCATAGAGGCGGCTGTAGAACAGCAAGTTGCCGGGGTTTGGCAGCCGCTGGCCTTCTTCAGCAGATCCTTGCGCAAGGCCGAGCGGAAATACAGCGCGTTTGACAGGGAGCTGTTAGCGCTCCACTTAGCCATTCACCATTTCCAGTTCTGGCTGGAAGGTCGGCGTTTCACCGCGTTTGTCGACCACAAGCTGCTCACTTTTGCGATGGCCAAAATTTCGGAACCTTGGTCGGGCCGGCAGCAGAGGCAGTTGGCCGCAATTTCCAAATTTACTACTGATATTCAGCACGTAGCGGGTAAACTCAATGTAGTGGCAGACTGCCTCTCTGGCGCGGTAACAGCACCAGTCCGCGCGGAGGTAGATTATACTACCACAGCCGCAGGGCAAAACAACAGCGCAGAAGTGCACGCGGCCCCAGTTCATGTGGGGATAGATTATGCAGCCATGGCAGCGGAGCAGGGTAGAGATGTGGACGTGTGCGCGCTCCAGTCTGGACCAACAGGGTTAAGGCTGGAGAGCAGGAGTTTGCAAACCGGTATGCCCCCCCTAATCTGCGATGTATCTACCGGGCGGCCGCGCCGTGGCGCTGCCGCGTTTTTGACTCAGTTCACTCCCTGGCGCACCCAGGGGTGCGCGCTTCTGTGAAAATGGTAGCGGAGAAGTTCGTTTGGCCGAGCCTGCGCAAGCACGTGAAAGAGTGGGCAAGAACCTGCATGGCTTGCCAGCGGGCCAAAATTCACAAGCACACAAAAGCCCCCTTAGAACCGTTCCACATCCCGGCCAAGAGATTCGATCATGTGCATGTCGACCTCGTGGGCCCCCTACCGTCGTCGCAGGGGTTCACATATCTTTTGACAATGATGGACCGAACCACACGCTGGCCGGAAGTGGTCCCACTAGCATCGACCACGGCTGCAGAGGTGGCTTGCGCATTTTTGACTGCCTGGGTAGCGCGTTTCGGGGTTCCGCCGGATATTACGTCCGACAGGGGACCTCAATTTGTGTCTGAGCTTTGGTCAGCGATGGCCAGCAGCTTAGGGGTGACAATTCACCGCACCACCGCTTATCACCCCCAGGCTAATGGTTTATGCGAGCGTTTTCACAGGTCTTTGAAGGCAGCCATCAGAGCGTCGCTTACGGATGCAGATTGGGTAAACAAACTACCATGGGTTTTATTGGGGTTGCGTTCTGCGCCCAAGGAGGACTTAAATGCCTCCCCAGTGGAGTTGGTTTTTGCACAACCTCTCAGGCTGCCCGGCGAGTTCCTACCAGAGCATCCGGCGCCGGGGCGCCCCCCAGCTCTGGGACCACTGATCGGCACGGGAGCAGACATGCTCCCGGGCCCCGTTCATCACACTTTTCTGCATGTTTTTGTTCCCAAAGCTTTAAAAAATGCCGAGTTTGTTTTTGTCAGGCACGAGGCTCAGCGATCAAGCCTCCGCCCGCCATATGATGGTCCATTTAGAGTGCTGGAAACAGGTGATAAACATTTTGTGCTGGATTTGGGGGACAGAAAGGAAACAGTTAGTATTGACAGACTAAAGCCTGCTTTTGTGATGAACGACGAGTCTGTACGAGTGGCGAGGGCACCTCAACGTGGCAGACCCCCCAGGGAGCACGTCCTGGAGCCCCCGCAGGGATCAAATAACCATACTCTCCCTCAGTTAGCAGATTGTCTGCAGGACGGCGCCGCAGGGACGGCGAAGCCTGCTTACAGCAAATTCGGAAGACGTTTGAAGCCCAGACGGAGTATGGACTGATGTGTGATTTTATCATGTTGTGTAGACTATGCTGATGATTTTACCATGTTGTGTGAACTATGCTTTATTGTCCATTCTTCGACGTTTGGGGGGGGGGGGGGTTATGTGGCGCATATATTTTTGCCTACATATGTATAAGCACAAGGAGAAGCTTAGGACTGCATATGTTGATTGACCTCACGTCTCGGATGGGACAATATGTCTGGACCGCCTGTGGATTAGGACAGGAGGACGGAGGTGCCGTGATAAGACTCTGAAAGGACTTCCTGACCTCCTGGAGCTAGACGGAAGACTAAGGGTCTCGAGAGGAGAATTATTGTCATATGGGGGTTGACAGCAATGTGTGATTCTGCCTTTGATGTACCATGTATAAATGTGGGGGTTTTGATGCAGCTCAGTCTCTTCTGTTCTTGAGAGAAAAGCTGGGGATGTGATTTCTGCAATAAACCTGAATCGAGAAATAATTCAGTCTCTTCATTTCACGCTCCCCACATTTATATATTTATGTGTACATATGTATATTCACTGTTCTTATTTTCTTATCTTCTTAATTGTTGCTCTGAGTGTTGCTATCCCTGTGCTGTTGCAATCCTGGAATTTCTCCATTGTGGGACTAATAAAGGCTTATCTTATCTTAAAATGTCCCAGATTTTGCTTTGTAGCCTGTGGATATTTTTTTTTATTTTGAAACAACAGCACTGACAACAATAATAATTACTCAATAGAAACAATTAATATTTAAATAACTAGATTCCCTATTCTTACATACTATCAGTTCAAAAAAGATTTCATTGACTAAAATAATGTTTTGTGAACTCTATAAACTCACAGCAAAAACAACAGGCTGGACTAATGTGAATAAACCATCTTAATACTGAAATAACTGTGTTAAACTGTCTTTATATAGATGTAGAACATGACATTAACGTGCTACCAACCTGCGGTAGGCCTGGCTTGGTGGGTTTCTTGTCTCTTCATTTTGGTTAGCAACTGTCGCTTTCAATGGCAGGTATCATTAGCAACATGAAGACATAAAAATTAATTTAGATAAACACTGCCGTGCCTCAGCTTTGGTCCTTTGTTTAGTTCTAAAGAAAGAAAAAAATAAAGTCCAGGGTTACTTACAAAAATGTAATAGTTAGCCTTACTTCTCTGGGGTTTTTCCTAGTTTGGTGCAGCTGAGTCACGTAGCTAACAACTTAGCATCTAGCTATATGAACCATGACAATTAAACAGTAATTACTAACCTTTGGCAAATGTAAGCAATGTTGTTTTTGCGGACAAAGATCAAAAGTGAGTGGTCCCCTCAGGCTTTCCAAGCACAGCTGAGGGAACTCAGGCCTCATGTTAGCCTATACTTTAGCAGTGTTGCCAACTTGGCGACTTTCTCGCTGAATCTGGCGACTTTTCAGACACCCTTTGTGGGACCCCTCCACCCCCCCCCCCCCCCCCCCGCGACAAATCTAGCTACTTTTCTGGTGTTTCAGAGATTTTTCTGGTGTTTTGTAGTAAAAGACACTATTACAGTAAAGAACTGGAGAAAAACAAGAGACAATATTAAAAATACATGGACAATACTTAATAATATTCTTGGAAATAAAAACAGAAATATCAATCAATCAATCAATCAATCAATCAATCAATCAAAAACTTTATTCCAGACTCATGGTCCATCAAAAAATAAAATAAAATAAAATAAAAATAAAATAAACAAGACAGTTGAAACAGTTAATAAGAAAAACAGTGGGGAGCGTGGAATAAAGAGGCTGAATTGCTTTTGATTCAGGTTTATTCAAGCATCACGTCCCCAGCCTTCTCTCTCACACGAGCAAAGAGGCTGAGCTACATCCAAGCCTCACATTTATACCATTTCACACAAAGGCTTTTCACACACAGGAAGAATCACGTATCCCCGTCAAAACCCTCTATTGACATTTCTTCCCCTTCCAGACATTCAGTTCTCCACCTGTCTCCCGGGGGTCGGGAAGTCCTTTCATCGTACCCCCGTCCTCTTGTTGTTCCCCGCAGGTGGTCCAGACCTATTGTCTCCTTCGGTCGTGAGGTCAATCACCATATGTAATCTCAGCATCTACTTTATGCTTAAACATATGTAGTCACAAATACACGGGCTACATGACCCCCCCCCCAAACAACGAAGAATAGACAATACATTCAATTCTCAATTTTCAGTGAACATGCTACTACAGTACATCTAACATCAAACACTCAGTCTGTGCGCCGCCTGGGCTTCAACCGCCTTCCGAATCTGCTGTAAGCCGGCCTCGCCTTCCCTGTGGCGCCCTTCTGCAAAGGATCTGTTGGTTGAGGAAAAGAGTGGTTATCTGACCCCTGCGGGGCCTCCGGGACGCTACCCCTGGGGGGTCTGCCGCGTCGAGGTGCCCTCGCTACCTGTACAGACTCGTCATTCATCACAAAAGCAGGTTTCAGTCTGTCAATACTAACTGTCTCTTTTCTGTCTCCCAAATCTAGCACAAAATGCTTATCACCTGTCTCCAGCACTCTATATGGCCCATCGTATGGCGGTCTGAGGGTTGATCTTAGAGCCTCGTGCCTGACAAAAACGAACTCAGCATTTTTTAGAGCTTTGGGAACGAAAACGCGCGGAAAAGCATGATGAACGGGGCCCGGGAGCATGTCCACTCCCGTGCCGATTAGTGGCCCAAGGGCCGGGAGGGGGGCCGGCTCCGGGTGCTCTGGTAAAAACTCGCCTGGCAGCCTGAGAGGTTGTGCGAACACTAACTCCGCTGGGGAGGCATCTAAATCCTCCTTGGACGCAGAACGCAACCCTAATAAAACCCATGGTAGTTTGTTTACCCAATCTGCATCCGTGAGTGACGCTCTGAGGGCTGCCTTCAAAGACCTATGAAAACGCTCGCATAAACCATTAGCCTGAGGATGATAAGCAGTAGTGCGGTGAAATTTCGCTCCTAAGCCGCTGGCCATCGCTGACCAAAGCTCGGAGACAAATTGAGGCCCTCTATCGGACGTAATATCCGCCAGAACCCCAAAACGCGCTACCCAGGCCGTTAAAAAAACGCGAGCCACCTCCGCGGCCGTGGTTGATGCCAGTGGGACCACTTCCAGCCAACGTGTGGTTCGGTCCACCATTGTCAAAAGATGTGTGAACCCCTGCGACGACGGTAGGGGGCCCACGAGGTCGACGTGCACGTGATCGAATCTTCTGGCCGGAATGCGAAACGGTTCTAAAGGGCTTTTTGTGTGCTTGTGAATTTTGGCCCGCTGACAGGACATGCAGGCTTTTGCCCACTCTTTCACGTGCTTGCGCAGGCTTGGCCAAACAAACTTTTCCGCTACCATTTTCACCGAAGCTTGCACTCCCGGGTGTGCCAGGGAGTGGACCGAGTCAAAAATGCGGCGGTGCCACGTGGCCGGGACCACCGGGCGTGGGCGCCCGGTCGACACATCGCAGATTAGGGGGGGCATACCGGTTTGCAAACATCTGCTCTCCAGCCTTAATCCTGTTGGTCCAGACTGGAGCGCGCGCACGTCCGCATCTGAACCCTGTTCCGCTGCCATGGCTGCGTAATCTATCCCCACGTGAACTGGGGCCAAGCGCGCTCCCGCGCTGCTACCTTGCTGCGTGGCCGCGGTGGTATTCTCTGCTTCTGCGCGCGCCGGTGCCGTGACCGCGCGCGAGAGGCAGTCTGCTACTACGTTGAGTTTACCTGCTACATGCCGAATGTCAGTGGTAAATTCCAAAATTGCAGCCAGCTGCCTCTGCTGCCGGCCCGACCACGGATCTGAAATTTTGGACATCGCGTACGTGAGCGGCTTGTGGTCTACGAAAGCGGTGAACCGACGCCCTTCCAGCCAGAACTGGAAATGACGAATAGCCAAATGAAGCGCCAACAGCTCCCTGTCAAACGCGCTGTATTTTCGCTCGGCCTCGCTCAAGGATTTGCTGAAAAAAGCCAGCGGCTGCCAAACTCCGGCAACATGCTGCTCTATTACGGCCCCTATGGCCACGTCTGATGCGTTGGTTGTTAGCGCGATATGTGCCGATGGGTCAGGATGAGCTAGGAGCGCAGCGTCAGCCAAGGCTTTTTTTACCTCCGTGAACGCGCGCTCCCGCTCTGGGGTCCACTCGATGGTATTGCATGGTTTTTGTTTTTTGAGCGCGGCGTATAATGGCTGCATGAGCTGCGCTGCGTGGGGCAGGAAACGGTTATAAAAATTCACTATCCCTAAAAATTCCTGCAATGACTTGACCGTTTGTGGTCGGGGGAAATCTGCCACTGCGCGCACCTTATCCGGTAACGGAACTGCCCCATCTGGGGAAACGCGGTGGCCCAAAAAATCGATCTGCGCGACGCCGAACTGGCACTTGGCTGGGTTAATTATTAAGCCGTGCTCTCCCAACCTCCTAAAAATCACAGTGAGGTGTTTTTCGTGTTCTTCCTCTGAATTACTGGCGACCAAAATGTCGTCGAGGTACACGAACACGAACGGGAGATCGCGTAACAAGGCGTCCATCATCCGTTGGAATGTTTGCGCCGCTCCTTTAAGACCAAACGGCATGCGTAGAAACTCAAAAAGTCCGAACGGGGTTATTACCGCTGTTTTAGGAATGTCCTCAGGTCGGACTGGAACCTGATGGTAGCCGCGAACCAGGTCTATTTTGGAAAAAATACGCGCCCCCACCAGATATACTGAAAAATCCTGGATGTGTGGGATGGGGTAGCGATCGTGTGCTGTGGCGTTGTTCAGCCTGCGGTAATCGCCGCATGGTCTCCAGGAGCCATCGGCTTTCGGGACCATATGCAGCGGCGAAGCCCATGGGCTTTTCGAACGGCGAATGATGCCCAGCCTCTCTAGGCTGGCGAACTCCTCGCGCGCTATGGAGAGCTTGGCAGCATCCAAGCGCCGAGCCTTCGCGAAGACGCGAAGACGGGGGGGCAGCTGTAGTTATAAAATGCTCCACCCCGTGTTTCGCGACCGTTGCTGAAAAAGTGGGTACCGTGAGTGCTGGGAACTGGGTGAGGAGTGTGTGGAACTTACCACCTGCTATGGCGACGTTGGTCTGTGCTGGTGGCGGGGACACTCGAGCTGAACAGGGGAGAGAGTAAAAAGAGAGTGCATTTACCAGCCGCCTATTGGCAAGATCAACTAACAGGCCATGTGAGCACAGAAAATCAGCACCTAACATGTTGAAACTCACCGCCGCTATGACAAAAGTCCATTCATACGTGCGGCCATGTAAGCGTAAAGACAAAGTCCTTTTCCCGTAGGTGTTGATGCTCGAGCCGTTTGCCGCCGTTGCTCCACTACCACGGAGCCCAGCCAACTGGTCAGCGTAGGTTGGGGTGATGAAGCTCACTTGGGCTCCGGTGTCTATGAGGAACTCCCGCCCAGAGCCCGCATCTCTGATGTAGAGCAGCTTGTTGTTTTCGCCGAGAGTCGAAGCTGCTAACGACCCTCGGTCTTGCCGTTTCCCGAACTCCTGAAGCTGCATGGCGGCACACACCTTTATGCCCTCTCGGCGAACCTCCGATGATAAAAACAGAGATCATCTCCTCCGCTGCGTCGGGGGCGCGCCTCTGCCACTGAACCATCACCTCCACCGTGTCAAGGCCGCGCCGCTGCCATTGTTGGTAGGATTGGGTCTGCTGCCTCTGGCTCACCGCTGCCCTGGGTCGCCGCTGCAGCCGTCTGCTCGCCGCAGGCGTCCAGGAGCCTCTCTGCCTCCTGGGCCAGCTCCCGGAAATCCTCCTGGGTCTCACAACGTACGCTGGACAGCGTTCCCCTCATGTGCATCGGGAGGTTAGTTAGGAAGATGTACTTGAAGAGGAAATTATCGTCGTCTGACCCCCCTCAGCTGCAGCATGTCCTCCATCAGGGTACCTGGCCTGTGTCCCCCTTGGTCGAGCAAAGCCAGGAGCCTCCTAGCCCTCTCTTCGGCCGAGGGCGTGAAATACTTGGTGAGGGCAGCTTTCAACCTGCCGTATCTGTCACTGGCGGGTGGCTGCTGTACCAAGCTCCGCACGCACTGAGCCGTGCGGTTGTCGAGCCTAGCAATGACATGGTGGAACTTAGTGTCATCCACCGTTACCCCTGCGAGCGCGAACTGCGACTCCGCTTGTAGGAACCACAACTGCGGGTTGTCCTGCCAGAATTCTGGCAATCTGACGGCTACGGCGCTCGCTAGGGCAGACTCCAGCGAGTCCGGAACGTGGAGACCCTCTCCAGGCATTCTCCACGTCACTGGGTCACCAATGTGGGGAGCGTGGAATAAAGAGGCTGAATTGCTTTTGATTCAGGTTTATTCAAGCATCACGTCCCCAGCCTTCTCTCTCACACGAGCAAAGAGGCTGAGCTACATCCAAGCTTCACATTTATACCATTTCACACAAAGGCTTTTCACACACAGGAAGAATCACGTATCCCCGTCAAAACCCTCTATTGACATTTCTTCCCCTTCCAGGCATTCAGTTCTCCACCTGTCTCCCGGGGGTCGGGAAGTCCTTTCATCGTACCCCCGTCCTCTTGTTGTTCCCCGCAGGTGGTCCAGACCTATTGTCTCCTTCGGTCGTGAGGTCAGTCACCATATGTAATCTCAGCATCTACTTTATGCTTAAACATATGTAGTCACAAATACACGGGCTACAAAAACAATCAAAAGTTACAAAACAATAAGAAACTACTAAAAGAAGTACAAAGACAGTAGAGACTTTAAAAAGACTTAAAAAGTCTACTGTACCAGTGCCTTCTAAACTGTGACTGACAGCGAATAGAACTGAGCTTAATGCTAGACATGACTTGAATGATTTCATTTCCAGATACATCAAGCCGACAGATGAATTTATACATAAGATTCCTTATTACTGCATGCAGTGTATTTACACGTGATGAGACAAATAACTCGGAAGCACTGCACCATCGAGGCTTTTTAAGTAAAATTCTTAAAGCACCATTGTAAGCAACCTGTAATTTCTGCATACTTTGTTTCTTTACTGCCCTCCCATCGAGTTTCCCAGTTATCGACTGGTAGACAGCAAGCTAACACGTGTGGTGCAGGCCTCAATGATGACAAGATGCTTCCTTTTATCTCGTTTATTGAAGCTACCCCACAAGGAACTCAACGTGATGTACACTCGTCTTTTTGGTTTTACATCCGTTTACATTCGTTCCTACATCTGTGTAAAACTGCAACAAAGTAAACATATACACGTCATCAATGATATAATCACTGTGTTTAGCTTAGCACATGTTAGCATTAGCTCTAACTTAGCTGGTAACAATGTTGGCAACGGACTAGACAGTCGCTTAAAATACACCAATGCAACCATGCAGTTCTCATTGTAGCTGTTAACACTGTCAAACCATGTAGGATACTCACGGACTAATGATGTCCAAGGTGCCGATAATTAAACAACATTCACAGCGTTCGTACATTGAGTGACGCTCTGACCGGTCTCCCGTTATATCATTACTGCGCATGTGCAACACTTTGTGTATCAGTTCAAAACGATGCTTTCACTACACCACTAGAGGGAACCAAACTCACTTACATGAAATGCTGTAATGGGAACTGCCCAACTAATTCATGGAGGCAGCATACTCCCCGTCTGGTGCAATAACATTGTACCACTATTTAGCCTTACAACATTTCAAACAACAGTGCATAACAATGTTAACCATATCATTATCTATTATTCCCCATCTGCTATCAGTAAAACCATTTCTGTAATTGGTCTCAGAAACACTTTAACAGTCCCATCTCTCATTATCTTCACCTCCGCTTTTCGTACTTTATTGTCCTTTCCGTGAAATGTCTTCACAATCCGCCCCATGGGCCAGTCATTTCTGTGTGTTTGCCCATCCTTGAGCAAAACGACATCTCCAACATTGATGTTTGGTTTCTCATCAGTCCATTTTCTTCGGCCCTGAAGAGTCACAAGATACTCTTGCCTCCATTGTTTCCAAAAACTATCTGCAAGAGCCTGCACTTGTTTCCACTGACATGCATGAAGTTCTGGTGCAGCAAAAGTTCCCGATGGTGCTGTCAAGGGGTTGGTTTTGGGGGTCAGTAGCATTGCTGGGATTAGGATGGTTGGATTGTCAGGATCTGTTGAGAATGGCACGAGTGGTCTTGCATTCATCACTGCCATAACCTCTGCCATTAAGGTGCTCAGTACCTCATGCGTGAGCCGTAGTTTGTTCTTGAGAAGTAGTACATCTAAAATCCGCCTGGCAACTCCAATGAGTCTTTCCCAGGATCCACCCATGTGTGATGCATGAGGTGGGTTAAAAAAACATTTGCAACCCTTTTCTTGTAGGCAACTCGTTAATGCTGCGTCACTGCGCTCAATTCTCAGTTCCTTACATGCCCCGATAAAGTTTGTGCTCCTATCAGATCGCAGAAGCTGTGCAGGTCCCCGAATGGAGAAGAATCTTCTCAGAGCATTTATGAAACTGGACGTTGACATTGATTCAATCAGTTCGATGTGCACAGCTCTTGTTGACATGCATGTGAAAAGTAGAGCCCATCTGTTGCTGTTTGCTATGTAATACCACTGTGATGGAAGTGTTGACTTTCTGATGCGGGTTACACGGTTTGCCACATATGCGTAGAACCTTTTTGTGTTATTGTTTATGTATCCGAGAACAATCTTACTGTCTGTATAAAACCTGACAGCATCCATTGCAGTGTCTATCTCATCCCTGATCAGCTCGTACATCTCAACAGCTAGAACGGCTGCGCATAGCTCCAAACGAGGGATGGTGTGTGCAGGGCGTGGTGCTATTTTAGCTTTACCCATAATGAACCCTGAGTGGCACTGACCTTCATTGTTGGTGGTTCTCAGGTATGCTACTGCTCCGATCGCCAAGGTTGATGCATCTGAGAAAATGCATAACTCTCTTTTTCGAACAGAAGGCTGCGACAATGGCAGGTAGCACCTTGGTATCTGTAGGTCTTCTAGGTCTTTCAGGGAATCTTTCCATTTGTTCCATTCCTCTTCTCTCTCAGCGGGAAGTGGTTCATCCCAGTCGCCATGTTCTGTTGACAGTTCACGCAGGAGGTTCTTCCCCTGCATCGTGATAGGCGCCACAAGCCTTAGAGGATCATACAGGCTGTTGACCGACGCTAAGACTCCACTTCGTGTGCAGGGCTTCCTGTCGATGGACACCTGAAACATAAAACTGTCAATTTCAAGATTCCAAGGCACCCCTAAACTGCGTTGTAGTGGGAGCTCGTCACGTTTGAGATCTAAGTCTTTTAAGTCCTTTGCTCTTTCATTCGCCGGAAAGGCTTCCATGACCCTGTAGTCATTAGATGCTATTTTGTGTAATTTGAGATTGAATTGTGCTAACATCTTTTGTGCGTTTGTCAGGATGTCAACAGCTTCTTCTGGTGTGGCTGTGGAGGCTAATCCATCATCTACATAGAAATGTCTCATTATGAACTGTGTTGTGTCATGTCCATGCTCTTTCTCACCTTCAGCTGCAGCATGTCTCATGCAGTAAACAGCCACGGCTGGAGAAGGGCTATTGCCGAACACATGCACTTTCATTCTGTAGTCTCTTACTTCTTTGTCCATGATGTCAATAAAAACCAGATCTTCTATTGACAGTGCTGGTTTATCGTTGTCCTTTGTTTTATCAAAGACTGTGTTTCAAAACGTTCAAAACGATGCTTTCACTACACCACTAGAGGGAACCAAACTCACTTACATGAAATGCTGTAATGGGAACTGCCCAACTAATTCAAGGAGGCAGCATAGTTTCCTATAGCTTATCCATAAATGAGCAGTGTATAAAGGTGTACAATAGGTTTTAATGAGAACCAGCTTCACCTCATCTGAACAAAAGCCAAACCTGTGTGCAAGAATATTTGCTTGCATGTAGATTTTGCAGCGTTGTCTGAAAATATCATCATCATCATCAGTCATTCTATCATTAATAAAATGTCCCAGATATTTAATTTTATCCCTGACAATTAATTCCCTGCCTGCCAAATCAAAGACAGGGAAATTACTTAACAAATCTTCTCTAGTGCGGCACATCAGCACACAAATCTTATTTGTATTATATTTTATGTCATTTTCCTCTCCATAAGCGGTACACACTCTTAATAACTCCTGAAGACCAGCACTACTTGGACTGAGAATAACTAGATCATCAGCATATATAAAATGATTCACTAACTTATTCCCTATTAAACACCCAGTTTTACAGGCATTCAGTTGTTTTGACAACTCATCCATATAAAGATTAAATAGAATAGGGGACAATATACTGCCCAGTCTGACACCACTGCTCACACCAAATGGGGATGAATGACTCTTCCCCCATTTCACCAGCATCTTCTGATGTGCAGACCAGTAAATCAGGATACGTACTAAGTACTTGGGAACCCCCCTATCAATCATTTTCCTAAACAATATCCTGTGATTAACGCGATCAAACGCCTTAGAGGCGTCAATAAAACACAAAAAAACTGATGAATTTTGATTTCTATTCTTACTTATAATTTCTTTTAAAGCATATATGCACAGATCTGTTCCATGATGGGGTTTAAATCCAAATTGATGATCAGTAGATTTAATGAATACATTTAATTTTTCAAACATGATTCTTTCCAGTACTTTAGATATTATATTAGCTATAGCTATGGGCCTGTAATTGTCCAGGCTACACAGCTTGCCAGCTTTATCTTTAATGACTGGTACCAACACAACAGACAATAATGATTCTGGTAACATCCCATGAATCATGAAGCTGGTGAAACAGATTGCAAGAAGAGGAGCAATTCTTGAGCTAGCATATTTAAGATGCTCAGCAGAAATACAGTCTAAACCACTCGCTTTGTTATCTGATAACTCTCTAATGGCTTTGGTCACTGCATAAGTGTCAATCAGGAGCGAATAGATGATAGAACAATAATAATAATAATAATAATAGATGAGAACAAGAATAATCCCAGGTTTCTTTTCAGCACTGTAGCCAGGCTGACAAAGAGTCAGGACTCTGTCAATCCTAGCATTCCCTTAGAGCTTTTTCAAGAATAAAATTCCATCTGTTAGAGATAAAATCAGTCAGATTCTTCCTACCGTAAACTTAAATACAGTATCTACTACAACTCCAACTGATATCTGTTTGGATGAGTTTACTCCAACTGACCTTTTAGAGTTAAATAAAATAATTTCCTCATCCAGACCTTCATCTTGTCTTTTAGACCCTATTACTACGTAGTTATTTAAAGAAGTCTTCCCATTTACTGGTAGCTCTATTCTTCAAATAATCAATTCTTCATTAACATAAGGCCATGTACCACAGGCTTTTAAAACTGCTGCAATTAAACCCTTACTTAAAAAGCCAACACTGGATCCAGGAGTTTTAGCTAACTATAGACCAATCTTTAATCTGCCTTTCATTTCAAAAGTCTTAGAAAGAGTTGTTGCTACGCAGTTATTTGACCACTTGCAGGGAAATGGTTTATTTGAAGAGTTTTCAGTCTGGGTTTAGAATTCATCATAGTACTGAAACAGCTTTAGTGAAGGTCACTAATGACCTCCTTATCACAACTGATAATGGACTTGTTTCTGTACTTGTCCTTTTAGACCTTAGTGTAGCTTTTGATACTATCGATCATATTTTACTTGATAGATTAGAACACTATGTTGGACTTAATGGAACTTTGTTGCAGTGGTTTAGATTTTATTTATCTGATAGGTTCCAGTTTGTTCACGTCAGTAATGAGTTTTCTTCCAACTCAAAGCTCAGTCACGGAGTTCCACAGGGATCTGTGCTAGGCCCTATTCTTTTTAGTTTATATATGCTTCCGCTAGGCAACATTATTAGAAAGCACTGTATACATTTTCATTGTTATGCAGATGACACACATTTATACCTTTCAATGAAGCCAGATGATAGTAATCAATTAGCCAAATTAGAGGCCTCTCTTAAGGAAATCAAAGCTTGGATGACATGTAATTCCCTGCTATTAAATTCAGATAAGACTGAAGTTATTCTTGTTGGTCCAAAAAACCTTAGAAATACCTTTCCAAATCAAACTTAGTCTGGATGCGGTTACTCTTTCTCTTAATAGTTCTGTGAGGAACCTTGGAGTTATTTTTGATCAAGATTTGTTTTTTAATTCACATATTAAACTTGTTTTTAAGACTGCCTTCTATCATTTGCATAACATTGCCAAGATTTGGAGCATCTTGTCTCAGAGTGATGCTGAGAAACTAATCCACGCTTTTGTTAGTTCTAGATTAGATTATTGTAACTCTTTATTATCAAGTTGTCCTAAAACATCTTTAAAGAGTCTTCAGCTGATCCAAATGCTATGCTACAGGAAGAGTTTAACAGGTACTAGAAAGAGAGATCATATCTCTCTGGTTCTGGCCTCCCTTCATTGGCTTCCCATAGAGTTTAGAATTAAGTTTAAAATCCTTCTTCTTACTTACAAAGCTCTAAATAATCAGGCCCCTTTTTATTTAAAAGATCTGATACTACCCTATTATCCTAACAGAGCACTACACTCCCAAATTTTTTTATTTTTTTATTTTTTGTTACTTATTTGTACCCGTAGGTAGATTTGGTTTGCAGTCTGGTGACAAGCCACTGGCTGCTGGTCGCTGCGTGCGCGAGCACCCTAAACCTACATGTTTTTTTGGTATGCGGGAGGAAACCGGAGAAATCCTGGAGTAAACCCACGCAACACGGGGAGAACATGCAAACTCCACACAGCTCACTGTTGGTCGGAGGCTGGAATCGAACCCACGATCTCATGATCCCCGCGATCCCCCGACCGAGGGTAAAACTGTGCTGCCACAGTGCTAAACCACTGCGCCACCGTGCAGCCAAAATGCAGGATTACTTGTAATACATAAAATCTCCAAAAGTACAATGAGAGGCAGAGCCTTCAGTTATCAAGCTCCTTTCCTGTGGAACCAGTTACCAATCTGGAACTCGATCTCTGTTTTTAAGAATAGGGTTTAAACCTTCCTTTTTGATATAGCCTCTAATTAGGGTGGGATCATGTGCCCCTGAACCCTCCCTTAGTTATGCTGCTAATAGGTTTAGACAGCCGGGGGACCTCCAACAATGCACTGGGCTTCACTCCTTTCTTCACTCTCAATGAAATATTTTCGCTGGTCATTAACATCTGTTCGTTTTCTCCCATAGATTTGAGTCCCCGTCATGCTGTTTGCTCTCTACATGTCTGTTCTTTTCTTCTTCTTCTCTATCCCCCCCCCCCAAGCCAGTCGCAGCAGATGACTGCCCCTCCTTGAGCCTGGTTCTGCTGGAGGTTTCTTCCTGTTAAAAGGGAGTTTTTCCTCTCCACTGTCGCCAAGTGCTTGCTCACAGGGGATCGCCTGAATGTTGGGGTCTTTCTGCAATTGTGGGGGTTTCCCCTACAGTTGAAAGTGCTATGAGATGACTGTTGTTGTGGAATAGTACTATATAAATGAAGTTGAATTGAATTGAACTGAATTGAATTGAATTGAATTGAAAAGGCACCAGATCGCCCTGTACTTTTGTGGGCCAACCCTCCCTGATGATCAAGCATAGTTGTGACAACGTGGGGTCCCGTTCCGACTCCGTCTGGAGTTCCTGGAGGGACACCATGTCTCTGAGGGGTCCATGCAATGCGTTGGCCAGATCTGCCTCTGTGGGGTCGTCGTCTAGTTGTGCGGTGTTGGCCGTGGCATGAGACAGGAAATCTGCCACCACGTTCTCTTTTCCAGGGGTGAACTGGGTAGTGAAATTTTAGGCCCTCAGCCGCTCAGTCCACCTGTGGATCTGTAGGTGCCTGTGTCCCAAGCTTATCTTCTCCAGCAGTGTTGTCAGCACCCGGTGGTCCATTCGCAGGATGAAATGGCATACGTAGAGGTAGATGCGCCACTGTTCACACGCCCAGACACAAGCGAGTGCCTTCCTCTCGCCCACGGCATATTTCTGTTCAGCCGCTGAAAGGGACCTTGATGCGAAGGCCACTGGGCGCTTGGTACCGTTTTGCACTTGAGACATAACCGCCCCACCACTGAACCAGACGCATCACAAGTCACGAAAGTAGGCCATTTTGGATCAAAGTGGGACAACGCTGGAGGGGAGGGGAGTTGGGACTTCAGCCTAGCGACCGCCGCTGAGTAGGCCGGAGTCCACTGCCATGGCACGTCCTGCTTCAGAAGAGCTCGAAGGGGTTTGATAGTCTCTGAATAATGGGGAATGAAACATCCGTAGAAGTTCACCATGCCCAAGAACGAGGAGATTTGTGCGGGTGTTGTGGGGTTGGGGAGACGCAGGACCACCTCCGCATTCGAGTGCAGGGGAATCAGGCCCTTGGCCGCCTGCCGGAATCCCACAAACTCAATGGAATCCACCGCGAAGATACACTTTTCCCCGTTCAACGTGACTCTGTGCTCCAGCAGCACCTCTATCACTCATCTCAAACGACTGTCGTGTTCTTTCTGTGACGCACCGTGGACCACGATGTTGTCCAGATACACCACTACACCTCTGAAGCCGGCAAGAATTGTGGACACAATTTTCTGGAAACAACTTGGTGCTGAGCTCAGACCAAAAGGCATTCGAGTGTACCTGAAAATGACCATGTGGGTCACGAACGCCGTCAGGTTCCTGCTGGCTGGATGGAGGGCCACCTGCAGATCACCCTGGCAGAGATCCAGCTTCATGAACACCCTTGAGCGGCTGAATGTTACGTTGAGCTCCTCCATCGTGGCAAGCGAGTATTTGTCCGGGATGATCGCTTTATTAATCATCCTGAGGTCAATGCACAGCCAGATGCTGCCTGTCTTCTTCTTGGCCACCACAATGTTCGAAACCCATGGTGAGGCATCCACTTTCTCAATGATGCCGGCTTTAAGCAGTTTATTCAGTTCCGCCATGACATCGTCCCGATCTTGGGTGTCACCCTTGGGTCAATGAGCGGGCGGTGGTTGAAAGCTTTAATACATCCCAGGCCTATGAACAATGCCAGCCAGCGGGCATGCCACTCGGGGGACACCGTCAGCACTGTTGGGCCTGCTGGGTCCGTGATGGAGAATCCTAATTCGCCCAGCAGATCAATTCCCAGCAAGTCGGCCTCCTGGCACAAAACCTGGAAGGTAAACGTGGGAATAGTCCTTGGCCCACATGTTACCGAGAAGCTGACTGTGCCTGCCATGTCAATTTTAGCATGACATTTCCCAAACATTTTCACCGCCCCTGCTTTAATGGGTTTGCCTGGGAAAAGTCTTTTTAATGTGGTCATGCTTGTAATGTATTTTAGTGTGTTTTTAAGGAGAGCAAGTGGAATAGACAGACTGGACAGCGAGGTCTTCAGTAACGTCAACAACAACCGTTTTTACTCTCTTTCTTAATCTGCATACAACACTTAACAGCGCCCCTAGTGGCAGACCACATTACTACATTACATCTCCCTTCTTTAGAAGTAGAATATCATACTATATTGTTACAGAAAAACAATAAATCCTAATATGACTCACAAGTTAAAAAGTATGGTTTTAACCTGAACAACTGCTTTTCTTTTCATTACAGGGCTAACATCCCTTAAGATACACTTAAACATTTCTTTATGTTGTTTTCACATTGTATAACGTTGTGGGGGTTTAATCAGTCTGCCAAAGCGTGAAGTTTTCCTTGGCTCTTCAGTAACTGCTTTGGAATTCTCAGTTTCCTTTACAGGAGAATGAACAGGTGCTTGCTCCGATGAGATGGTCTCTGTTGGCTCACAAGCAGGGGTCGGGAAATCCTCCTGATCAGTATTTGTGGTTTTAGGAACACTTTCTTCTCTGCACTTCAGTAGATGGCGCCTGTTTCTCCTGAATTTACATCCTCCAGGGGTCTGAATCACAAATGATCTTGGCGTGTTGTGGCTCTTTACCACAATAGCTGGTTGCCATGTATTCTCAGCTCTGAATCTAACTGTCTCTCCCTCTTGTAGAGCAGGTAAGGCTCTGGCTCCACGGTCAAAGTAATGTTTCTGTCTCATCTGTCTCTCCTTCAGTTGTTTTTGCTTATTCTTGTTCAGCTGTGGCATTAACAGCTGACCTGATGTTGGCAATTTTGTTTTCAGTCTCCGATTCATCAACAATTGTGCTGGAGACAATTTGACTCCATCCAAGGGCGAATTTCTGTATTCAAGAAGAGCAATATAAGGATCTCCTTGGCTCTCTTGTGCCTTCTTCAGTAGGTTTTTTATTGTTTGAATTGCACGTTCACTTTGCCCATTTGATTGTGGGTATCCCGGGCTCGATGTGGTGTGTTTAAACTCCCACGTTTCTGCAAACTGTCTGAACTCTGCACTTGAAAACTGTGGTCCATTGTCTGACATGAGCTCGTCTGGAATTCCATGTCTGGCAAACATAGATTTAAGAGCTACAATGACATGTTTGCTTGTTGTTTGTGGCAATTTGGCAATTTCAGGATATTTTGAGTAATAATCTACACACAGTAGATAATCACTTTGGTCAAAATGGAAAAGATCAACACCAACTTTTGCCCAAGCTCTGCTGGGAATGTCATGACTCTGAAGTGGTTCTTTGACATTGTTCCTCTTGTGTGTGTTACAGATAGAACACCTTAGCACTGTTTCTTCTATTTGTTTAGACATACTGGGCCAAAACAAAACATCTCTTGCTCTTTCTTTGCATTTAACAACGCCAAGATGTGCTTCATGGATTTTCTGAAGCATTTCCTTTCTCAGACTTTGAGGCACCACAAGTCTGGAGTTCTTGAATATTAGTCCTTCTGAGCATGTGAGTTCCTCTCTGAATGTCCAATACTTCCTTATCTCAGCTGGAACTTGACTGACTTGTGCTGGCCATCCTAACTGAACTGCTTTCATTAACATTTGCAGTTCCTCATCTGCTGCTGTTGCTTTCTGGAATAACTTCAGCTTTTCCTCTGAGACAGGTAGGTGTGCTGTAAGGAGATTAACTTCAAGTTCCTCCTCCAACAGTTTTTCTGTCTGCTCTTTAAGAAAAGCTCTGCTCAGAGTGTCTGCAATGTACAAGTCTTTGCCTGGTTTATATTGTAGCGAACTCAATATGAGCACCCTACTTGGCTTGCCAAGTGGGTTGACCCTATTGGCGACACAGGTAGGGTGCGGGACACCGGAGCGGGAGGCGTGAGTTCGAATCTCCCGGTGGGACGTCGCCATGTCGAGCAGCACGTTACATTGGTGTCAGAAGTGGGATCTCCTGTCCAAAGCAGTAATGGGGCGCTGACATCGGGACGATGTCAAGAACCAGAGGGGAGTAGTGTAGCGAACTCAATATGAGCACCCTACTTGGCTTGCCAAGTGGGTTGACCCTATTGGCGACACAGGTAGGGTGCGGGACTCCGGAGCGGGAGGCGTGAGTTCGAATCTCCCAGTGGGACGTCGCCATGTCGAGCAGCACGTTACAATATGTAACCTGCAGGTTGAAAGGCTGCAGACTCATCAGCATACGTTGTAGTCTGGGTGGTGCTTTATGCAACCCTTTTTTGAACACAGCTTCCAGTGGTTTATGGTCTGACTCAACCTGTACTGGTCTTCCATACAGATACTGCTTGAATTTCTCTCAGCCATACACAATAGCCAAAAGTTCCTTTTCAATTTGTGCATATCTTTTCTGTGTGTCTGTTAGCGATCTTGAACCATAAGCCACTGGCTGACCCTCTTGCAATATCACAGCTCCCAATCCTTCAGAGCTTGCATCCACAGACAATGTAACTGGTTTATTTATGTCATAAAATCTCAGCACAGGGGTTTCACTGACAAGTGACTTCAGCTGTTCAAAGCTCTTTTGTTGCTGTGACTCCCAGTGCCATGCAACTTCTCCTTCCAGAAGTTTTCTGAGTGGTGCACTTACCTCTGACAGGTTTGGTATGAACTTTGCAAGGTACTGCACCATACCGAGAAATCTTCTGAGTGCAGCCACATCTTCTGGTTTAGGCATGTTAACTATTGCTCTGACTTTTTCTTGGTCTGGCTTCAGGCCTTCTGCACTCAAAATGTGTCCAATATATCGTATTTCAGTCATGCCAATCTTACATTTGTCCTCGTTCAGTTTCAGATTAATGCTTTTCACTCTTTCCAGTAGTTGTCTCAGCCTTTTGTCATGTTGTTCTTTATTTACACCCCAAACCAGGATGTCATCCAAAACATTCTCAACTCCTTCCAGGTCCTCCAGTCTCTGGGCGATGTACTTTTGGAAGACTTCTGGGGCTGATGACACACCAAAGGGAAGCCTCTTAAATCGGTATCTACCAAATGGTGTGTTAAAGGTACATAACTTGGAGCTTTCTTCATCAAGCTGTATTTGCCAGAAGCCATGGTTTGCGTCTAGCACTGAAAACACCTTTGCATTCGGCATCTCTGCAATGACTTCTTCCACTGATCGTAGGGGATAGTGCTCTCTTTTTATAGCTTTGTTAAGATCTTGAGGATCTATGCATATTCTTATTCTTTTATTTGCTTTCTTGACAATGACCATGGTGTTGACCCAATCAGTGGGCTCTGTTTGCTTCTCAATCACACCCAGAGTCTCCATTCTTTCTAGTTCTTTTTTTATATCATCCTTCAGTGCTAAAGGCACCTTTCTGGGTGGGTGAATCACTGGAGTTACAGCTGGGTCAACCTGAATGTGATGTAGTCCCGGTACACACCCCAGTCCTGTAAACACATCTTTGTATTCTGTCAGAATGTCAGTTTCCTCTTCTCTATCCACCTTGTGGACTCTGGTTATCAGTCCCAGTTGTTCACATGAATCTCCTCCAAGGATCGCTGGCAAATCAGCTTTTATAACTTGAAATTCAAGCTCCTGTTCTTGAGTTTTGTATTCACATTTCAGCTTTGCCATGCCCACTGGTTCCATCTTGTGGCGAGAATATGATACTAACTTTGTTCTGGATTCAAACAGTAGCATATCTCCTTTGGTCACTTTCTTTAAGATTTTGAGAGGTAGCACATTGCAACATGCACCTGTATCTAATCTGAAGACGACCTGTTCACCATTCATTGTCAGAACTTCTGTCCATCTTGATTTTTCAGCTTCTTCGACATTCATCGTATCAACATGAGCTGGCTTTTTATTTTCTCTTCTCTTTGGCTCAATGGTTCCAATAAACATTTCTTTTTCCTCTTGTTCTATCTCATTCACATTTTTCTCCTGTCTGTGTGAACTTTCTCTGCTTTCTTTGTGCATCCTTGTGTGGCACATGCAAGCAAAATGGTTTTTTCGTGAGCAGACTTTACATGTTTGCCCATACGCAGGACACTTGTGAGGCTCATGTTTATACCCACATTTATTGCATTCTCTTTTTGCGTGGACGTCACTTTCTTTAGACCTCTTAGTTAGCTTTATTTTGCTTAGCTTGTTTACTGAAACTTCTGTTTCTTCTTGTAAAGCTTTCATATGGCTTTGTGTGGCTTCATTAGCTCTGCATATATCCACAGCTTTACTCAGGGATAAGTCTGGTTCTCTAAGCAATCTTGCTCTCACCTGGTCATTGGTGACTCCACACACAATACGATCTCTTATGAGTGAATCAGTTAACAGTCCAAACTCACAGTCTTTGGCCTTGTTTTTCAGGTCTGTCACATATGCATCAATAGGTTCACTCTTGCTTTGTACTCTTGTGAAAAATATGTGCCTCAGGTAGGTTATATTTTTTCTTGGCTCACAATATTGCCTAAATCTTTCTTTTAGGATGTCAAAATTATCCACATCATCATCATCAAAGTCCATGGTATTAAATACCTTAATAGTTTCGTCACCTGCCACATGAAGAAACGTAGCACATTTTATTTTCTCTGATTTTTCAGCTATGCCGCTAGCAATCAGGTACAGCTCAAACTTCTGGATCCACGAACGCCAGTTTTCTGCGAGGTTTCCTTCCAGTGACAGACTGTTCGGCGGCTTTAGTTGGTCCATCTTCATATGAGTGACACTTCTGACACCATGTAATGTATTTTAGTGTGTGTTTAAGGAGAGCAAGTGGAATAAATAGACAGGACAGCGAGGTCTTCAGTAACGTCAACAACAACCGTTTTTTACTCTTTCTTTTTGACAGGATTAACCACTGGGGTTTGTTCAGAAAATTGATCGATCGAGGTATCCCTATTTACATTGTTAGCATCCTGCTATACTGGTACAGAAGGCAGTCTATGGTTGTTAGATGGGGCAATGTCACCTCATCCAAATTTCATGTGACCAACGGTGTTAAACAAGGTGGTATACTGTCACCCTTGTTGTTTAACGTCTATGTTGATGATCTCAGTGTACTGTTGAACAATACTAATGTGGGCAGCTCCTTTAACGGTGCACTGTTAAATCACATTTTCTACGCTGATGACCTCTGTTTGTTAAGTTTATCTACCGCAGCGATGCAACATCTCCTTTCTGTATGTGAAAAATTTGGTAAAAAAAATGACATCCTGTTCAACTGTACTAAATCTATGTGTATGGCTTTCAAACCAAAGGGCGTCAATACGTTGAATCCTGTTATGTCACTTTGTGGTAATAGCTTGAACTTTGTTGAAAAAGTCAAATACCTAGGTGTGTGGATTGAATCTGATAAGACCAATGCTGATTGTAACAGGCACCTCAGGAAACTACGCTCAAACCAATTTACTGTTGCGTAATTTCCATAGATGTTCTCCTGAAGTCAAATGTATGTTGTTCAAGACCTTCTGTACCTCAATGTACTGCTCGCCTTTATGGTTTAATAGCAATGTTGCTGTTAGGAACAAAATCCGCATTGCATATAATAACTCCCTAAGAAGGTTGTTAGATGTACCACGAAGGTCGAGTGCAAGCAAGCTGTTTGTGTCTGTGAACATTCCGTCTTTTGGAGAATTGATACGTAAGAATGTTTACAGTTTTTTGAGAAGACTGCTGGAATGTAACAATCACCTTATATCAGCAATTGTCAACTCGTCACTCACACTTCATTCCAGCATTTGGAAGTGGTGGCGTTCCATTTTATACTGAGCCCATTATGTTTTTTGTTGTTACAAGAGCGCCGAGTGTCTGCTGATCTGTATATACTTTATTTATTTATCTATTTATCTATTTGTAATATGAACCCTGAGTTTGAAATAAACGTTTGAATTGAATTGAATTAATCTGCATACAACACTTAACAGCGCCCCTAGTGGCAGACCACATCACTACATTACACTTACCTCTGACAGGTTTGGTATGAACTTTGCAAGGTACTGCACCATACCGAGAAATCTTCTGAGTGCAGCCACATCTTCTGGTTTAGGCATGTTAACTACTGCTCTGACTTTTTCTTGGTCTGGCTTCAGGCCTTCTGCCCTGTGTGGCCACACCCACACAGGGATGTTTTCAGGAACGCGTGTGGAACAAACACGCTGCAAAATGATTTAACAGGACACTCACGTATTTTTGTTCAGAATATAGAAGTAATATAGCTCTCAAGATGGCGACCGGGATGGTCACACTTTTTCAGTGCTGAGACAAAGTCACTGATTTTGCCATTAAAAGTGGCTGGCCTGCAGCGATCGGCGCTCGTGGCGAACACGCACGGGCTGAATTGCCACCTCCGTTGGATTGCCCTTTAATCGCCTTTCTCCAGCGACTTCCTGCGCCTTCCTGAAGCGATTGCTCAGCTAACACTAGTTAGCTTAATGCTACCTGAAGCGATTGCTAAGCTAACACTAGTTAGCTTAATGCTGGCGCCAGTCTCTAAATAACTACCTACAGCGATCGGATATACCTCTGGTGGATTACCCCTTTGATCGCTTTTATCCGGCCACTGTGAGTAAACTGACCAGCGATTCCAGCGCTTCCTTGTGATTCACTGATGTGCCCTACCTGAAGCGATTGCTAAGCTAACGCTAGTTAGCTTAATGCTGGCGCCAGCCATTCCACCTAACACCAGCCTGAATCAAAGCCCAGCTGCGAGGCCCAGCGGGGATACTACCAGGCAGGCGGCTATTTGTTTGACGGGGCTCAGCAGAGATTTCACCCAGGCAGACGGCGGTAGGCGGCAGTGCCCAGCGGAGGACTTACCGTGACTGCAGCGGCGGTGTGCGACGAGACTACCCGAAGCGATTGCTAAGCTAACGCTAGTTAGCTTAATGCTGGCGCCAGTCATTCCACCTTACACCAGCCTGAATCGAAGCCCAGCTGCGAGGCCCAGCGGAGATACTACCAGGCAAGCGGCTATTTGTTGACGGGGCTCAGCAGAGATTTCACCCAGGCAGACGACGGTAGGTGGCGGTGCCTAGCGGAGGATTTACCGTGACCTCAGCGGAGCTCGGTGGCAGCGGCGGTGTGTGACGAGACTCGGTTGGAGGAGCGGGACGGGAGACCAGTTACGGCGACTATGAGCAACGAGACCAGCAACGGAAGGGGCTAGTTGGCTAGCTGAGGCCCAGCTGGATTCGAGGACGATCGGATCAGATTCTGGCGATATAAGCAGAATTTATTTTACTATCCACAGATTTTCCTTTTCCTTCTTTCCAAGAAGAACTGAAGATGGCTGCCACCGGATTAAAAAGTGGGCTGATGGGCACCACTAATAAGCCTTCTCTACTTCTCTACTTCCTCTTCGTTTTGTCTTTGTGTGTCTGGACCTGCAACAAGAAGGATTTTCCGACAAACTCAACCAAAGGTGAAGTTAAAAAGTTTTACCTGTATGGATTTGGGCTTGGACATCTCACCCTACACTCTATGTGGTCTTTAAAAGCCCTGAGCAAAAACTTCCAAATTAAGGCAAACATGGCTGTTAAGCAAAAATCACAATATGGCAGAGGATATACAGTTAAAGTTCTGTTAGTTCTGCTACTTCTGGCAGGAGATATTCACCTTAACCCTGGACCTGCCACTATTAAACAGCAGACCACTGGGTTAGCACAAAACCGAGCTGTACAAAAGCAAAAACAACATTTATTTTTCCAAACTGTTAATCATGCACGAGTTCTTTGGGACACCAAGGCTAAACCAAAGGGGATCCTCGGCGGTCATTTAAACATACGGAGCATAATCCCCAAAAGAGATGAGATTTCGGTGTTGCTGTTGGACTCAAATCTGGACTACCTTTGTCTCTCAGAAAGCTGGCTACACAGTAACATAGACACTAATATGATCGATATTGTGGGCTACCAGTGTTTTAGAAAAGACAGGCAGGTAGGGAGGGGAGGAGGTGTTTTAATTTACATCAAAGAGAAATATAAATGTCAACTGGTTGATTTGAATACTTCACTTGAATGTTTAGCTGTTAATGTATGTCTCTCTCCGGTAATGAATTTCAACATTGCAGTAGTGTACAACCCACCGTCACACAACTCTTCCTTTTATAATGAATTAAGTGATCTGGTTAAACAACTTGAGAAGAACAGAGAAACAATAATTCATGGTGACTTTAATATCAACTGGTCTGATAAAAAAGACAAACAAAAACTGAAAAGCCTCATGACTAAATTTAATTACCAGCAAATCATCAAAGGACCCACCAGGATAACCAAACAATCCAGAACACTTATTGACATGGTATTTACTAATAAACCAGAACGAATAACCAGAACCTATAATCTTGTAACTGGTCTCTCAGATCATAACATGGTTCTTGCTGTCAGGAAACTTACTAAAAAGCGACTACAGTATTTTGGGGGAGTCGATATTGACAAATCAAATTTTATTATCCCCAAATCAAAAAATGAGGAGTTTGAACATTACTTAGAGAATCAAAATTGGGAGCAGCTCATGGCAACATGTGAAGTAGATGATTGTTGTAATTTTATAACTGCAACAATCACAAAGTCTATAGAAAAATTTTCAAAGCAAATTAAAAGTAGACAACAGAAGATTAGCCTACCATGGTTAAATAATGAAATAAGAAAACTTATGAAGAGGCGAGACTATGCACTGAAAACATCACTAACCTCCAAACTACAAAATGATCACCTTGTGTACAAAAGTTTAAGAAATAAAGTGGTACATGAGCTGCGAAAATCAAAAATATCTTATTACAATAAACTGATAGATCATGCAAAGGGTAGCAACAGTTCCCTATGGAGGCATTTAAATAACTTAACTAATAAAAAAAACGATCAGAAGGGGGTAAAGGAACTTAGAATCAATGGCAAGACCGTCAGTGACAAGGCTACTTTGGCAAATGAATTTAATTCACACTTTGTGGGCTCTGTGGAAGACTTAACAAAAATTTTTGTGCTGCCAAATGTGCTCAACAACACAAATTCCATACTCCCAACAGATACTTTTCACATCGATGAGGTAAATGAGAAGTTAATTGCTGGTATTGTTAAAACACTGTCAAACTCAAAAACTAGTGATATCTACAATATGAGCACCTCCTTTCTCAAAATGCACAGCAAAATATTAATCAAACCACTGACTCATCTCATTAATCTCTCCATTAGGTCTAGTACATTTCCATCTGGCTGGAAAAAAGCTGTCGTCATACCAGTTCATAAATCAGGCAGTAAAGACGATATATGCAATTACCGCCCAATCTCTATCTTACCAGTCCTATCTAAGGTTCTTGAAAAAGTTGTAGCTACACAGCTGATAGACTACTTACAAGACAGTCAACTTCTTCATCCACATCAATTTGGTTTTAGACCAGGATACTCAACAGAAACAGCAAATTGTTGCCTTATTGAAAACGTCAAACAGTCCTTGGACAGGGGTAATGTGGTAGGAGCTGTTTTTCTAGATCTCAAAAAGGCTTTCGATACTGTAAACCACAGTTTGCTTTTATCCAAAATGGTATCTTTTAACTTCTCCCCAAATACATTAGAATGGTTTGCATCTTATCTCCAGAATAGAGAACAGTGTGTAAAAGTTCACCAGGATAAATCCTCATTTTTAAACAACCGCATGGGTATCCCACAAGGGTCCATTCTTGGTCCTTTACTTTTCAGCATTTTTATTAATGACTTGCCGTTACACTGCTCAGCTGCAACATGCCAACTTTATGCAGATGATGCAGTTATTTACACAGCTGCCAAGACTCCAGCACAGGCTGCAGATGTACTGTCTACAAGTATGGTTGATGTCCAAGAGTGGCTCCTCAAGAACCATCTATTGCTGAACCTTCAGAAAACAGTCTCAATGTGCTTTTCAATCAAAAAATGTAACCTGCAACATTTTAAAGTTAATATACATGATCATGACATCAGTTTAGCTACAGAATTCAAATACCTTGGCATTGTACTAGATCCTCAACTCAAATTTAATCTTCATATAAAGAAAATTTCAAAAACAGTAAAAAAAAATCTGAACTGCTTTAAATTAATTAGATATTACATACCTTACGAAGCAGCTGCACTGTATATGCATTCTATGGTTTTTTCTCATATATCATACTGTTTGACAGTCTGGGCTCAAGCAGCCCCTTCCACAATAAGACATATAGGTTCATTATATAATCAAACCCTAAAAATCTTGGACAAAAAGCCCATTAGGTGGCATCACTGTAATGTTTTAAAAAAATACAACCTATTGAGTTTTGAGCGCTTCATTGACCTCTGTCTTCTGAAATTAACGTTCAAATGTTTCCATAAATCAGCACCTGAGCCACTTGCTGGTTTCGTCCAAAGACAGGACAGCAGCAGAGCCACCAGGAGTTCTGTTAACAATAACTGTAAAATATTCCACCGCAGAACCACATTTGGACAAACAGCTTTCTCTATAAAGGGCAGTCACATCTGGAACACAATGCCAAATGAAATTAAAATAATAACGGACTTTAAAACATTCACTAAAAATGTTAAAAACTGGCTGAAAAATAAACAAGAATGTACTCATGTATGAATTATTTGTCTGCAAAGTGAGAGTGAATGAAGGGAAGGAATAAATGTGTTTGTTTATAGTGAGTGACGGAGGGAGGAAGGCCTGAAATAGGCAAATGTGAGTTATGTTATATGTGTTAAATGTGAGTCAGGCTGTTATATTTGTGTATTTATAATATTTATGTTAAAGGTGAGTCAGGCTGTTATATTTGTGTATTTATAATATTTATAATATTTATAATTGTGTATTTATAATTTTTCTGCATTGATGTATGTGGTTATTGTGTATATTTTTATCTTGATTCTTTTTTCTAAAGCCCATCCAGGGACAAGAGTTGCAAATTAGCTAATAGCTATACACTCTATGTGCAACACATCAGATTGATTGTCTTTGATTAATTGTCTATGTTTATTGCACTGTCCCTGTCAAATAAACTAATCTACTACTACTAAAATGTGTCCAATATATCGTATTTCAGTCATGCCAATCTTACATTTGTCCTCGTTCAGTTTCAGATTAATGCTTTTCACTCTTTCCAGTAGTTGTCTCAGCCTTTTGTCATGTTGTTCTTTATTTACACCCCAAACCAGGATGTCATCCATAACATTCTCAACTCCTTCCAGGTCCTCCAGTCTCTGGGCGATGTACTTTTGGAAGACTTCTGGGGCTGATGACACACCAAAGGGAAGCCTCTTAAATCGGTATCTACCAAATGGTGTGTTAAAGGTACATAACTTGGAGCTTTCTTCATCAAGCTGTATTTGCCAGAAGCCATGGTTTGCGTCTAGCACTGAAAACACCTTTGCATTCGGCATCTCTGCAACGACTTCTTCCACTGATCGTAGGGGATAGTGCTCTCTTTTTATAGCTTTGTTAAGATCTTGAGGATCTATGCATATTCTTATTCTTTTATTTGCTTTCTTGACAATGACCATGCTGTTGACCCAATCAGTGGGCTCTGTTTGCTTCTCAATCACACCCAGAGTCTCCATTCTTTCTAGTTCTTTTTTTTATATCATCCTTCAGTGCTAAAGGCACCTTTCTGGGTGGGTGAATCACTGGAGTTACAGCTGGGTCAACCTGAATGTGATGTAGTCCCGGTACACACCCCAGTCCTGTAAACACATCTTTGTATTCTGTCAGAATGTCAGTTTCCTCTTCTCTATCCACCTTGTGGACTCTGGTTATCAGTCCCAGTTGTTCACATGAATCTCCTCCAAGGATCGCTGGCAAATCAGCTTTTATAACTTGAAATTCAAGCTCCTGTTCTTGAGTTTTGTATTCACATTTCAGCTTTGCCATGCCCACTGGTTCCATCTTGTGGCGAGAATATGATACTAACTTTGTTCTGGATTCAAACAGTAGCATATCTCCTTTGGTCACTTTCTTTAAGATTTTGAGAGGTAGCACATTGCAACATGCACCTGTATCTAATCTGAAGACGACCTGTTCACCATTCATTGTCAGAACTTCTGTCCATCTTGATTTTTCAGCTTCTTCGACATTCATCGTATCAACATGAGCTGGCTTTTTATTTTCTCTTCTCTTTGGCTCAATGGTTCCAATAAACATTTCTTTTTCCTCTTGTTCTATCTCATTCATTTTTCTCCTGTCTGTGTGAACTTTCTCTGCTTTCTTTGTGCATCCTTGTGTGGCACATGCGAGCAAAATGTTTTTTTCGTGAGCAGACTTTACATGTTTGCCCATACGCAGGACACTTGCGAGGCTCATGTTTATACCCACATTTATTGCATTCTCTTTTTGCGTGGACGTCACTTTCTTTAGACCTCTTAGTTAGCTTTATTTTGCTTAGCTTGTTTACTGAAACTTCTGTTTCTTCTTGTAAAGCTTTCATATGGCTTTGTGTGGCTTCATTAGCTCTGCATATATCCACAGCTTTACTCAGGGATAAGTCTGGTTCTCTAAGCAATCTTGCTCTCACCTGGTCATTGGTGACTCCACACACAATACGATCTCTTATGAGTGAATCAGTTAACAGTCCAAACTCACAGTCTTTGGCCTTGTTTTTCAGGTCTGTCACATATGCATCGATAGGTTCATCTTGTTTTCAACAAGATGGCGCCCACAGCGGCCGCCATGGTGTATCGCTGCGCTTTAATTTTTATAATTTGTCTGTTTTTGTTCACTGATTGTGCATCTGCCGGTTCATACACCCGTGAAGAACTACTAAATATCAGGACTCTCACCCCCATGGACCTTCTTCCAGTTTTTTTAGCTCCGGCCGCCGATCTGATCCATTGTTTGGCCAAAAGAGCAAGACGGCGGAAAAGAGGGAAGAGAGGAGGGATTCTCGCTCGGCTACGAAAAAGAGGCTCGCGAACAGCCTTGCCTGGCATATTTCTATCCAATGCCAATTCTCTCCTGAACAAGGTAGAAGAATTAAGACTGCTGATGCGTTTCAAGGACCTCGCTTCCTCGTCTGTCATCTGCTTCTCTGAGACCTGGCTTAATGAGAACATTCCAGATAGCGCGATCAGCCTCAAGGGTTTCCAGCTGATTCGTGCTGACCGCGTCACAGAGCTGTCCGGTAAGTCTATCGGAGGAGGAGTGTGCTTCTATATTAACAACAGCTGGTGCTCTGATGTAACGGTGATTTGCAAACACTGTTCTCCCGCCCTGGAATTTCTTTTCATTAACTGCAAGCCATTTTATTCCCCGCGCGAGTTTGCCTCATTCATTCTCGTCGCTGTGTACGCCCCTTCTGACGCGGACACGCGCGAAGCTCAGCGCGTGCTCGCAGATCACATCCAACTTACGGAGTGGAACTTTCCAGACTCCCTGGTTATCGTGGTGGGCGATTTCAACCAGAGCAATCTGAGTCACGAGCTCCCCCGCTACAAACAGTGTATTAAATGTCCAACCAGAGGAAATAACACGCTAGATCACTGTTATACTTCAGTAAAGGACGCATATCGCGCTGTTCCCCGCGCTGCGCTGGGTCTATCTGATCACGTGATGGTTCACCTCATCCCCACATACAAACAAAGACTGAAACTCACTAAACCTGTTGTGACCACCACAAAGAAATTGACCAGTGAAGCTGGAGAGAAACTGAACACATGCATGGAAATAACTGACTGGGGCATGTTTAAAAGAGCCACACATGATCTTAATGAGTACACATACACTGTGAACTCATATATCAACTTCTGTGAGGAGAGCATTCTCCCATCGCGCACCAGGGTGAGATATTCTAATGACAAGCCTTGGTTCACAGCTAAGCTCAGACGGATCAGGAAGGAGAAGGAAGCAGCGTTGAAAAGTGGAGACAGGGACTGCTACAGGGAGGTCAAATATCGGTTTAACAGAGAGCTGAGGAGAGCTAAATCTGTGTATTCTGAGAAACTCCAGCAGCAGCTCGCTGCTAATGACTCGGCTTCTGTGTGGAGAGGACTGAGGCAAATCACCAACTATCGGCCTCAGGCTTCTAAAGGTCAGGATGACAAAGCCCTTTGTCAAAGACTGTCCCAACACTATGCCCGTTTTGACACCTCGTCAGCTGTGTCCAACTCACCCACTCCACCCAGCTCCACTGCCTCCTCAGCCCCTAATTCATCAAAAGCGGTCCCCCCCCTCCTCCTCCTCCTCCTCCTCCCCCCCTCCCCTTGTCATCAGTGAGCAGGACGTGCACAGACAGTTCTCCAGACTGAACCCGCGCAAGGCCCCCGGGCCGGACGGTGTGTCTCCCTCCACCCTGAGACACTGTGCGAAAGAGCTGGCTCCTGTCTTCACAGACATTTTTAACACCTCCCTTAAGCAATGTCACGTGCCGACCTGCCTCAAATCCTCCACCATCATCCCTGTCCCCAAGAAGCCACGGATTACTGGACTTAACGACTACAGACCTGTAGCGCTCACCTCTGTAGTCATGAAGTCCTTTGAGCGCCTGGTCCTGTCTCA
Source organism: Pholidichthys leucotaenia (assembly GCA_020510985.1). NCBI lineage: Eukaryota > Metazoa > Chordata > Actinopteri > Cichliformes > Pholidichthyidae > Pholidichthys > Pholidichthys leucotaenia. The sequence continues at coordinate 16,436,991 of CM035844.1, forward strand.
CCTCAAGTCCATCACCACACCCCTCCTAGACCCGCTGCAGTTTGCCTACCGTGCTAACAGGTCTGTGGACGACGCAGTCAACCTGGCCCTCCACTCCATCCTGCAGCACCTGGACTCCCCGGGAACCTACGCCAGGATTCTGTTTGTGGACTTCAGCTCCGCATTCAACACCATCCGCCCCAATCTGCTCCAGGACAAGCTGTCCCTGCTCAACGTGCCTGACTCCCTCTGCAGGTGGATCACCGACTTCCTGACGGACTGGAGGCAGCATGTGCGGCTGGGGAAGTCTGTCTCAGACTCTGTTAGCATCAGCATTGGATCACCCCAGGGCTGTGTACTTTCCCCCCTACTCTTCTCCCTTTATACCAACTCCTGCACCTCCTCCCACCAGTCTGTTAAGCTGATTAAGTTTGCGGACGACACCACCCTCATCGGGCTCATCTCCAACGGCGACGAGTCCGCCTACAGGGAAGAGGTGGCCCAGCTGGTGTCCTGGTGCAGCCACAACAACCTGCAGCTGAATGCTCTGAAGACAGCAGAGATGATTGTGGACTTCAGGAAAGTCACATCCCCCCTGCCCCCCCTCACCATCACAGGCTCTCCCATCACCTTTGCAGATTCCTTCCGCTTCTTGGGCACCACCATCACCCGTGACCTCAAATGGGAGCCAACCATCAGCTCTCTCATCAAAAAGGCCCAGCAGAGGATGTTCTTTCTGCGGCAGCTGAGGAAGCTCAAGCTACCCACCAAGATGTTAGTGCAGTTCTACACGGCCATCATCGAGTCCATCCTCACCTCCTCCATAACTGTGTGGTACGCAGGAGCCACTGCCAGGGACAGACTAAGGCTGCAGCGCGTCGTGCGCACTGCTGAGAAGGTGATAGGCTGCAAACTCCCATCTCTCCAGGACCTGTACATCTCCAGGACCCGGAGGCGTGCTGGCCGGATCATAGCCGATCCTTCACATCCTAGTCACGTGCTGTTTGCCCCCCTCCCCTCAGGTAGAAGGCTTCGGTCCATTCGGACTAAAACCTCCCGGCACATGAACAGCTTCTTCCCCTCTGCCATCAGACTGCTGAACACTAAGTGACTTTTGACTCTCGTGCACTATGTACAGCAGCTCAACCAGACTCATGTCAATCATCACTGTTTTTCTGTTGCATTATTGACTGCACTATGTGGTACTTCACATTATCTGCTACATGCTAATTTTTTAAAACTGCCTTGACTAGTACTACTCATTACTAGTATTATTATTATTATTATGTGGCGGTTCGTTTTAACCCCACAACAGACTAAGGACACTCAGCCCTCTTTTCTCTGTTTTTCTGCTGCATTACTGAGAAGCAATGTGCCATTCATGTATTTGTGATGCAAACATGCATGTGTTGTGATGTAATGCGCCATTCTGTATAGTGTGCATATGGCTTGTCCTTACTGTGCTTTTTCTGAGCATCTTAGATGTGCTTTGGTGTATTAATGTCTACAGGTAGACGAGTTTCTTCTGTCTCACCTATGTGATGTTAATCGATGCCTTTCATCCTTTGTACTCATGCGTCCTGTCCTTACTGTGACCTAGAGACTCAGATCAATATGTAGATGTGCTTGTTAGCCTCTTTGTCTTGCACTTAGAGCGAGGTCTAGCTAATCTGCCCATTGTGATGTATGGCTTACAAATGCAAATACCTCCTGCCTGTTCTGTTGTCCCTTTGATCATTCTAGACTGTGGGGTATGTCTTTTTGATGTATTGTTATGATCAAGTATTTAAGGTGCAACTCTGTAACGCAATCTCTCTCTTCCTCTCTCACTCTGATCCTGCAACAGGTGGACACACTGTGTCCGCCTCTCTTTCTCTGAGAGCCTAGGGATCCCGCTCCGGGCTGCTCCACTATGCACCGGAGAGAGGATCCCGTGAAGGCGACATGATTAATAAAACCTGCTCAAAACCACAGCACTGCTGCTTATTTTTTCATGCCGTTTCAATTACTTATTATTACTTATTTTTCTACACTTATTGCACGCTTCTAGTCCTTAAGTTTTTTAGTTTATCCCTTTTTCTCATTATGTTTTTAATGTTGCAGCATGGCACCGAGACAAATTCCTAGTTTGTGTATCACATGAACAATGGCAATAAATCTGATTCTGATTCTGAGGTTCACTCTTGCCTTGTACTCTTGTGAAAAATATGTGCCTCAGGTAGGTTATATTTTTTCTTGGCTCACAATACTGCCTAAATCTTTCTTTTAGGATGTCAAAATCATCCATGTAGCGGGTTGAATTCAACCCCCACAACACACAACACAGAGACAGAACACAGAGACAGTCAGCTCGCACTCCTGGGTTTTTTCCGCTGCATGCTGCGTTTACAGCTGTGAGGTTAAAGGGTCATCCATGCATTGTGTTCATGCATCCTGTCTGTACCTCTGATATGCAAATGCCCAGATTGACCGCTGTGAATGTCTTTGATGTATTGTCAGAGTTGAGTATATATGCTGCACTGTGCTGTAAATCTGCCTCTCAATTCCACTTCTGCAACTGCGGGACACACACACCGTGTGTCTTCTCTCCTCTTTGAGAGCTGGAGGAATGAGGCTTCAGCCTGCTCACACTATGGGGCTGGAGCCGAGTTCTGATGAAGGCGGATGATAATAAAGCTATTAAAAACCCAACGCTGCCTTTATTTTATCATCCTCTTCACTGGTGACCCCAAGGACGCACACGTTTTGTGCAAACGCAGCCTTCTGATCTGAACAGCCACGCTGGCGACCCGAGACTGAAGAAAACGAGCGGCCAGCGAACGCAGCACCCGAGCATGAATGCTCCGTCGCAGTGGCCTGACTGGTCTTCCCTCCCTGCTGCCTCAGGGAGACCTCGACGCAGAGCCCACGGCGGGCGAGCTGCTCTCAGGACATCAACCAAGACCGGGTAAGCTGCAGAGAACGTCATGGCGCGCCCTCGCCGAGATCGGCACATCCATGCGGGACCGGCCGCGCAGCTCCTCCACATCAGAGCCCATGCGGGCGACTCCCATGGCCGACGGAGCACACGTGGACCTGAACGCACCATGACTAATCTGCAGCCACGGCTTGTCAAAGATGTTTTTTGGCGCAGACTGCACCGATCTCCACCAAGTTTCCGACCCTGATTTCCTCTCCAGCGGGCCCACCCACGCACGGAGCCCCGGCACGCACACCAGGGGTGACGAGGACGGCGCACCACGCACGGGACAAATACGGCTTTTCCAACCGCCTTCCTTCTGCTGCACACTGGCCCTTCAGGCTTGCTTGTACACCTGAGGCCCGCAGCTTGCTCACGGGATTTTATGGTCTTAGCCACGGCACACAAGGGGAATTCAGCTGTCTGCGGTTCCCGAGGCTGTAGGGTTACGTCTGCCCTAAAGTCAACACGCCAGTCCCTCTGCTTTTATTTTTTCCTTGCCGCCGCTCCTGCTTTCCTTCATGGCCACGAGAGGAGTCAGAGACCAATTTTTTTCTTCTTCTGATCTCCGCATGTTCAGACGGGACATCGCGGAGCAGCAAACACTTTTGGCGCGACTCGGACGATTTTCCCGCGCCCGGTCAGCATGTGCTACCCCCCCTCCCCCTCCTCCTGCACAGAGCTTTTCCCTGCTCGCTGCCCAAACTGCAACATCGAGGTCACGGTCCCCTACCGTGCCCTCTGGGGGAGAGCAGTGTAGCGGGTTGAATTCAACCCCCACAACACAGAGACAGAACACAGAGATAGTCAGCTCGCACTCCTGGGTTTTTTCCGCTGCATGCTGCGTTTACAGCTGTGAGGTTAAAGTGTCATCCATGCATTGTGTTCATGCATCCTGTCTGTACCTCTGATATGCAAATGCCCAGATTGACCGCTGTGAATGTCTTTGATGTATTGTCAGAGTTGAGTATATATGCTGCACTGTGCTGTAAATCTGCCTCTCAATTCCACTTCTGCAACTGCGGGACACACACACCGTGTGTCTTCTCTCCTCTTTGAGAGCTGGAGGAATGAGGCTTCAGCCTGCTCACACTATGGGGCTGGAGCCGAGTTCTGATGAAGGCGGATGATAATAAAGCTATTAAAAACCCAACGCTGCCTTTATTTTATCATCCTCTTCAATCCACATCATCATCATCACAGTCCATGGTATTAAATACCTTAATAGCTTCGTCACCTGCCACATGAAGAAACGTAGCACATTTTATTTTCTCTGATTTTTCAGCTATGCCGCTAGCAATCAGGTACAGCTCAAACTTCTGGATCCACGAACGCCAGTTTTCTGCGAGGTTTCCTTCCAGCGACAGACTGTTCGGCGGCTTTAGTTGGTCCATCTTCTTATGAATGACACTTCTGACACCATGTAATGTATTTTAGTGTGTTTTTAAGGAGAGCAAGTGGAATAAACAGACTGGACAGCGAGGTCTTCAGTAACGTCAACAACAACCGTTTTTACTCTCTTTCTTAATCTGCATACAACACTTAACAGCGCCCCTAGTGGCAGACCACATTACTACATTACAATGCTCAGTATGGATTTACCAGCTCCCGAGTCCACCAGAAGCGGCACATCGACCCTGTCTAGCTGTAAGACGTACCACTTTAGTGGCCCCTTCTTAGTGCCCGCCACACACACAGATGTCATGCTTTTGAGCTCCAAAGCTGTTGGTTTACTCATGGTGGTGCAGACCCTGGCCCAGTGATTAGAACGGCTGCAGTTATGGCACTTCTTTCCTCTGGCGGGGCAAGTGGACATGCCTGCCCAGTGACAGGGTAGCCACTGTCATGACTGAGAGAAGGATCAGCTCACGTGCAGGATGCTATGCCAGTGAAAGCACACGACACAGAGAAGCAACGGTTAAACACAACTTTATTGGACAAAAAAATATTCATAATCAGGTGTGCGCTCACCTGATATATATAATATATCAGGTGTGCGCTCACCTGATCATGACAGTGCCCCCCCCCCCAAGGGGCGCCTCGTGGTGGTCCACCGGGCTTGCTGGGATGGGCTTGGTGAAAGGCCCGGATCATCCCCCTGTCATGGAAGTGGGAGCCGGGGATCCATAATTTTTCTTCGGGCCCATAGCCCTTCCAGTGGACCAGGTATTGCAGCCCCCGGTGCAAACGGTGAACGTCCAGAATCCTCTGGACAGTGTAGGTGGTCTGGCCATCGAGGCTCCGAGGAGGAGGAGGTGGCTTCCGGGGGGAAGGGGGTTGGACAGAGAGGACTGGTGGAGATGGACTTGATCTTCGAGACGTGGAATGTGGGGTGAATGCTGAGTGTCGGCAGAAGCTCCAGGTGGACCATCACGGTGTTGATGATCCTGGAGATGGTAAACTGGCCAAGGAAGCGAGGTGACTATTTCTGGGACTCCGATTTTAGGGGCACCTGGTCCGCCGATAGCCATACGCTCTGCCCGACTGTATACTTGGGGGCTGGAACCCACCTGCAGTCCACGTGCTGATGATTCCACTCAGTAGAGCAGGGCAGCCCGGGTGGCCCTCCAAAGACGACAGCAGCTGAGAGCGTGGGCCCCCACAGATGGTACGGCGACTTCCCTCTCCACCATGGGCAACGGGGGCGGGGGGGTGGGTGTATACCCCATGGAGGCCTCAAAGGGCATTAATCCAGTGGATGAGGAGACTGCAGAGTTGTGAGCATACTCCACCCAGGTCAGATGAGTGCTCCAAGTGGATGGGTTACAGGATGCCACACATCTGAGGGCGGCCTCCGGGGATTGGTTGGCGTGGTCAACCTGCCCGTTGCTCTGTGGGTGGTATCCAGACGTGAGGCTGACCGTGGTCCCCAGGGAGCAGCAAAAGGACTTCAACACTCGGGAGGTGAACTGTGGAACCGGTCAGACACAATGTCCAGAGGGATGCCATGCAGACGGATGGCATGGGTGGTAAGCAGGTTGGCGGTCTCGGAGGCGGAAGGCAGCTTAGGGAGAGGCACCAGATGAATAGCTTTGGAGAAATGGTCCACAATGGTGAGGATGACAGTGTTGCCCTGTGAGGGGGGAAATCCAGTAACAAAGTCCAGAACACTGTGTGACCAAGGTTGACTGCGAACCAGTAATGGGTGTAAGAAGCTAGCAGGAAGTCACGAGTCGGATTTGTTCCGGACGCACACTTGGCATGCCTTGACACAGTCCCGGATGTCCGTCCACAGGGTGGGCCACCAGAACACTCGTTGGATCAGATTAATAGTCCGAGAAACCCCTGGGTGGCAGGCAAAGTGACTAGTTTGATCCCACTGGATGACGTCACTGCAGAGGCCGGCCGGGACAAACAGACGATCATTGGGTCCCCCCTCAGGTTTGGGCTCAGTAGACTGGGCCTGCCGGACCCTCTGCTCGATCTCCCAGGTAAGGGCACCAAGAATACAGAAGGAAGGCACAATGGGTTGGGGGAGTGAAGGGGGGGCTGGTAGGTCAGGGCTGAACTGGTGGGAGAGAGCGTCCGGTTTAATGTTGCGGGATCCAGGCCTGTAGGTGATGGTAAGATTAAATCTGAGAAAGACTAGGGCCCAGCAGGCCTGCCTGGCATTTAATCTGTGGGCCAACTGAAGATACTCTAAATTTTTATGGTCGTCAACACTACGATGGGATGGACCGCTCCCTCCAGCCAGTACTTCCACTCCTCCAGAGCCAATTTAATGGCCAGGAGCTCTCGGTCCCCTATGTTGTAGTTCCTCTCTGCCGGCATGAGCCGCCAAGAGAAATACACACATGGGTGGAGCTTCTGATCAGAGGTTGAGCGCTGCGAGAGGACAGCGCTCAACCCCGAATCAGAAGCATCCACCTCTACAATGAACTGGAGCTGAGGGTTGACCTGGGCCAAGATGGGTGTGTTGGAAAACAGGTCCTTCAAATTGCAGAAGGCCTGCTCGGCTGCCTCAGACCAGGCGAAAGGCACCTTGACCGAGGTCAGCTGTGGAAGCAGCTGTGCTACCCCACTGTAATTCCTGATGAATCGGCGATAAAAATTTGCAAATCCCAAGAAGCGTTGAAGCTCCTTGCGGGACTGGGGCATCAGCCAGTCAGTCACAGCCTTCACCTTGGTCGGGTCAGCCCTCAGTTCCCCCTCAGAAACAATAAACCCTAGGAAGGAAGTGGAGCGGGTGGAAAACTCACACTTTTCAGCCTTCACAAAAAGCTGGTTTTCGAGGAGCCACTGTAACACTGCCCTGACATGGACTGCATGCTCCTCTGGTGTGCAGGAAAAGATCAAAATATCGTCAAGGTAAACAAAAACAAATTGATTAACCATGTCACGGAGGACATCATTAATCATGCGCTGGAAGACGGCGGGGGCATTGGTGAGCCCAAAAGGCATCAGGAGATATTCGAATTGCCCCAGGTGTGTTTTAAAAGCCGTCTTCCACTCGTTCCCCTCGTAAATACGGACCAGATGGTATGCGTTGCGCAAATCCAGTTTGGTAAACACCCGCGTGCGCTGAAGGAGCTCAAACGCGGAGTTGATCAGAGGCAGAGGGTATTTATCCTTAACTGTAATAGCGTTTAATTCTCAATAAACAATGCACGGGCACAGAGATCCGTCCTTCTTCCCAACAAAGAAGAACCCTGCCCCAAGAGGAGCCTAATGAGGCCGGCGTTCAAAGAGTAATTGATGTAACTTTCCATCGCCTCCCTCTTCAGCCCAGAAAGGCTGTAGAGCCGACTGGACAGTAGCCGCGCATCCAGGAGGAGATCGATAGCACAATCGTATGAGCAGTGAGGAGGCAAAGAAAGCACTCTCGACTTGCTAAAGACCTCCCCAAGGTCATGATAGACCTCGGGTATGAGGCTGAGATTGACGGCTCCACCGGAGGGGAAGAGGTGGGAAGGGACGGTGAACACTCGGCCAAACAGAGGCAGGATGCTAAACAAAAAGGGCTCCAGGAAGCGATGGAATTTTGTGCCCAATTAATAATGGGATAATGCTTCCAGAGCCACGGGTACCCCAGAACCACCGGGAAGAACGAACTAGGGAGAATAAAAAAGGATCAGATCTCCCGGTAGTTCCCGGAAAGAAGGACGGAGATCAGCGCCGTGCGTTCGGTAATGGAAGCCACATTACTGCCAGATGATGCCACGACCTTTAATGAAGTCAGCAGTTTAGTTGTGGGGATGCCTACTTCCTGCACGAGCCGTGAAGAAATGAAATTCTGCTCCGCCCCTGAATCAATTAATGCAAACACCCTCCTCTCGACCCCCGGCAACTGGATGATGGCTGGGATTGAAAAGTTACCGGGGAAATTAGTACAATTCCCGCCCATGAGACCCCCCACGGCTACTGATGGGCCACGTCTTTTTGGCTTCAGGTGACAGTTAGACAGTTTGTGCGCTAAAGAGCTGCAATACATGCATGCCCTGGCTCTCCTCCATTGCTGGTGCTCCTCCGGAGTCAGACGGACTCGGCCGAGCACCATAACTTCGGAGGAGGAGTCGGCTTCACCTGTGCCGGTAGCCAGGGGAGGCGTGCATGAAACGGGCGGGCCGGAGGAGGTCTTCCAGTCCTTCGCGCACTTGCGGTAACGGTTATCCAAACTGACGGCCTGATCAATGAACCCATCCAGAGAGGAGGGAATGGCATGAACCGCCAGGTCGTCGCGGAGGTTGGCATTTAAACCCTGGAGGAAGGCGTTGTGTAAGGAAACATCATTCCAGCCAGAGTCCACCGTGACAACCCGAAACTCCACAGAGAAGTCGGCTGCAGACCGACTCCCCTGAAGGAGTGACATAAGACAGCTTATAATGTTACCCTCACTCTCAGTTCGGTCAATGACCCGGGTGAACTTGCCAACAAATCTGTCAAAGGTGTAATTAGGAACCTCTGCACTGTTGAGAATAGACTGAGCCCAGCTAAGGGCTCGGTCTCACAGCAGGAGGGTCAAAAAATGAATTTTGGATGTGTCGTCCAGGTACTCCCCACCCACCTGCCCCAAATAAAGCCGAACATAGCACAAAAACCCCTTACACCCCCCCACCCCCGCATACAGGGCCGATGAGGGAACGGAAGTGGCTCGGCAAATGATGGAAGAAACTGGAACGGCAGGAGGGGGAGCAGGACTCAAACAAGACAAGTGACTAAGATGATTGGTGACTGTGCTCAGCTGCTTCATAATTGTCAGCAGCTGTTCTGACAGCATGGCCACCTGCCTCTCTGTGATGTCAAGGCGGTAAAGAGCTGAGTGCTCTGCTGATGCAGCACCTGCTGAGCCTAATTCATGGCTGGCTCATTCTGTCATGATTGAGAGAAGGATTAGCTCATGTGCAGGATGCTACCCCAGTGAAAGCACATGACACAGAGAAGCAATGTTTGAACACAATTTTATTGGACAAAAAATAAACTCAAAGCTAAGGAAAAGCACCGATCACCAGAGGAATACACAGCCTGTTAAAGAGGAAGACGAGAGCTGGTTTGCAATGAGAAGGGAGACTGAGGACAAAGGATACAGGGATTAATCTTACGAATATGAGCAAAGAGCCCGGCAGAGGAACCCAGCAGAAAACAGAGGAACCAGCGAGGTGGAGCTGGCAGGGAGTTGAGGAGGAGTGGAGCTGGGAGGAATGTCTGACCAGGTGGAGAAGGCAACCTGGAGTGATGGTGATGATGATGGAGCAGGTGAGTGCACTGCAATCCCCGGAGATGCACCACAGAGATGGCAGCAACCTGAGAGAGAGGAGGAGAAAAGGAGTTTTAGGCTGAGTTCCTTAAGAATACATGCAACATTATATAACACTCAGTAGGCAGCTATACCCAACGAGCCAGCACTGGAGCATTCACAAACTGGTCCTTTTAAGCGCTGACAGGGCAGAGGCATCAGGTGCATCCACCCATGCAGGTGTGCTGATTACCTGCAGAGCGGGGGTCTAGATGAGGAACCTCCCACAGAAAGGGAGAGGCCGCGCATGCACCTGATCATGACAGCCACACAGACCCCGAGCTCCCACTCCTGCCCGTGTCATGGTCCACCGCCTTTTGGGGGTCCACCCCGAAGGATTAGCTATGCTGCTAGCGGCCTGATGTGGGGGGGGGGGAGCTTGGGTGGCTAGGTTCTCTTTAGCTAGCACTTGTACACCTAGCTGGGTAGCGGACTCAATCTGGCTGGTCAATTCAAACACTTGCTTCAGCATGAAGACGTCTGTAGTTAGCATTAGCTTTTCTTTGAGCCACTCATTGCTCATACCGTGTGCTAGCTTACACGGACTAGCTCCTCCTCAATCAGCCTGAAGTCGCACTTGCTTGTTAGGCTACGGAGTTCCGTAAAGAACCATTAGGTGGACTCACCAGCTTGTTGTTGGTGGCCGAAGAACTTATGTCTTTGCGCTGTAATGTTGTACTGGTCCAAAAAGAAATTGTCCATTATGTTCAAACACTCCTTCACCGAGCCTTTGCCACCCAGCACATGAAACACTCGTTGGCCTTCCTCATCAACGCAGTGAACAAGCAGGCTCCTCCGTCTCTCTTTGTTGGTGCCGCCCAGGCCAGCTGTGGCGATGTACTCCTCGAACGCCTCCAGCCAGCGGCACCATGGTGTAGTTGGCACACCCGGAGACTGTAAGAATGGAGGTTGTGGTTTTAAGCACACTCCCATTGTTTAATCTGACATTGCCAAATGTTATGTCTTAATAACGAGAGATCTTAGCCATGTTGAACTGAGCAATGAACTGAACTTTATTAAGACAGGCACAGATTATACATACCGGCCATAGCCCGACTGACGTCGCCACATCCACACCCCAGTGTTGGCTACGGCAAGCCCCCAGGGCCAAATCCCCACATCACACTCATTTCAGGAAAAAAATGAGCACTGTGGCGGGTTGACTCAACCCCCCCACAACACACTGGACAGTCAGCTCTTTTCTCTTGGTTTTCCCTGCTGCACTACTGAGATGTAATGTGCCATTCATGTGTTGTGATGCAATGTGCCCTGCATGTATTGTGATACAATGTGCCCTGCATGTATCGTGATGTAATGTGCCATTCATGTATAGTGTTCATGCGTCCTGTCCTTGCTGTGACCTAGAGACAGTTCAATATGTAGATGTGCCTTGTAACCTCTTTGTTCCGCAAGCTGAGCAGAGGCTGCATCTGCCTATTGTTATGTAGGTCTTACAAATGCAAATGTCTCATGCCTGTTCTGCAGTCCCTTAGATCAGACCAACTGCTGTGAATCTGCTTTGATGTATTGTTTGAGTTGGGTACAAATACTGCACAGGTTCTGTAACTCATCCTCTCTCTGACTCACTTCAACTGCTGCTGCAGACACGCACTTTGTGTCTCTTCTCTGAGAGCCTGAGGATCCCGCTCCAGCCTGCACACACTTGGGCCGGAGCGGGGATCCTGTGACGGCGGTGTGATTTAATAAACTCTACTTAAAACCTTCAACAACGCCGCTTTATTTCATGCCGCCGCACTGGTGACCCAACGCTGAAACGAACACGCTGCTGGCGAACGCAGCACCCGGCCGGGATTCTCCGACGACAAGCGAACGCAACAGCTCCCTTCTGCTTCAGGGAGATTTCGACGCAGAGTTTCCAGGTGAAACTCTCCGGAGACCACCCACAACTGGGAAAGCCGCAGCAAACTTCATGGTGAGATCTGCACGCCTAGATCGGCACATCCACGCTGGACCAGCCGCGCTTGCAGCTCCTCCACATCGAGAGCGCATGTACCTCGTCCTTTCTCCGCGACGGCGACTCCCATGGCCGATGGAGCACACGTGGACCTGAACGCACCATGACCGAGCGAGTGACAAGAGCGTCTACTTCCCTTCACCGCTCCAACACATTGAACAGGGATGATTAAGCTCCCTGACCCTGTCTCCTCCCCAGCTGGCCCAACAACGCACGGAGAGTTACGCGGACGGCGCACCACGCATGGGATGCATATGGCTCTACAGACCCCCATCCTCCTTCGCCGCTGCACACAGAGCCTTCAGAGCTGCCCTCACACCTGAAGCACGCACGCAGCATGCACGAAGGATTTGTCAATGGTCTCAGCCACGGTGCACATGGGGAATTCAGCAGTTTTGCGGTTCCCGACGGCTTTTAAGGTTGTGCCTGCACCTAAAGTCAACACGCCAGTTCCCCTGCTTTTATGTTTCTCTTACAGCCACTCCTGCTTTTCTTCACGGCCACTATTAATCCTTGCAGGACTTAATCGCGGGAGGAGCCAGTGACTAATTTTTCTTCTTGTGGACCTCTGCACGTTCAACGGGACAGCCCCTCGACGTCGCGGAGCAGCAAGCAATTTTTGCGCGGCTCGGACGATTTCACCGCCCCTGCCGGCACACACTACCCCTCCCCTCCCTCCACTTCCGCCTGCAGCGAGCTTCTCCCACAGCTCGCTCCCATAGATGGATTATCGAGGTCACGGCCCTCTGCCGTGCCCTCTGGGGGGGAGTGTGTGTGGCGGGTTGACTCAACCCCCCCGCAACACACAGGACAGTCAGCTCTTTTCTCTTGGTTTTCCCCGCTGCACTACTGAGATGTAATGTGCCATTCATGTGTTGTGATGCAATGTGCCCTGCATGTATTGTGATGCAATGTGCCCTGCATGTATCGTGATGTAATGTGCCATTCATGTATAGTGTTCATGCGTCCTGTCCTTGCTGTGACCTAGAGACAGTTCAATATGTAGATGTGCCTTGTAACCTCTTTGTTCCGCAAGCTGAGCAGAGGCTGCATCTGCCTATTGTTATGTAGGTCTTACAAATGCAAATGTCTCATGCCTGATCTGCAGTTCCTTTGATCAGACCAACTGCTGTGAATCTGCTTTGATGTATTGTTTGAGTTGGGTACAAATACTGCACAGGTTCTGTAACTCATCCTCTCTCTGACTCACTTCAACTGCTGCTGCAGACACGCACTTTGTGTCTCTTCTCTGAGAGCCTGAGGATCCCGCTCCAGCCTGCACACACTTGGGCCGGAACGGGGATCCTGTGACGGCGGTGTGATTTAATAAACTCTACTTAAAACCTTCAACAACGCCGCTTTATTTCATGCCGCCGCAAGCACTATAATAGTACACCATACACTACTCACAAAAAGTTTAGGATACTTGGCTTCCGGGTGAAATTTATGGAAAATGTAAAAAGTTCACGCTACAGTGATTGTGTGGTGGACACAATACACATGGCGCTCCACCCAGGACAATGGGGTTGGTGGGGAATAAAATAGTTAGGGATGGTAATAAGGAAAGGTGAGAGGAGCTAAACAAACAAAGATGTGTCTTTCGCCCCCCGCGGTGCCAGGTTCACACCTGAGGATGCAGGGGTGCGAATGTATGGTAGCAAGACCTGCTCTGTGATGTATGTGTCAATGTCATGTTAATGTGTGTACATGTCTTTCATGTCTGTATGTTGTGTGATGTGTTTACCCTGTGTGCCGGAGGTAGGAATAGAAGTGTATAAAAGAGTTTGCTCAGGCACTCAGATTTAGAGTTTCTGTGTTTTATGTTGGAAGAAGAATAAAGTTCGTGTGTCATTCAGCTCGCTGCCTCGTCTACTTTCATCTTCCACATTGGTGACCCTAAGATGTGCAATGGAGAACGAGCTGAGCACCGCCCCGGAGACAACCCAGAGGGAGAACAGCAGCGCGGCATGCACTGTCACAGTCAAGCTCCCAGACTTCTAGCTTCACAGTCCGACCGTTTGGTTTCTACATGTGGAAGCCCAGTTTGCACTCCGTGGGATCACAACGGATAATTATCATGTGGTCACTGCTCTGGATGTGCACGCCACACAGCAAGTGATGAGCCTGCTCCAGGAACTGGCAGCCCAGGGAAATACGACACACTCAAGCAGACGCTAATTCAGCGGTATACCCTGTCGGCCAGTGAGAGAGCAGAGAGACTCCTAACGTACTCAGAGTTAGGTGACAGATCAGCTGTGGAGATGATGGCGAGCATGCTAGCATTAATGGGCAAGAACGACGAATCCTTCTTGTTCGCCCACCTCTTCCTCAGGAACCTACCTGCTACAGCGAGGGCGATCCTGGCCAACTCGCCACTGCTAGTAACCAAGAACTACGGCGCTCTGGTGCAGGAAGCGGACTGCATTATCCTAGAAGCCAGAACTCTCAGAGTGCACGCAACGACACCAGCATCCGTGAAGGACTCCAGCAAGGTTGAGGAGCCATTGGTGGTGGCTAGGACGGATGCCAAGAGACACAGGAATGGGGCGCTCTGTTTCTATCACCGCCGTTTTGGCTTGAATACCCAAAGCTGTCTTCCGCCATGCCAATTCAAGAAGCCAGGGTGGTATGGCCAGCAGTCAGTAGCAGCTGCGACTGCTGGCGACAGGAACAAGCTGCTTTTCATCACAGACTACGTTCGGGGAGACGTTTCTTAGTGGACTCCGGCTCCCAGAAGAGCCTCATTCTGCCGGTTAGCGCAGACAGATCGGCAGGAGGCAGTGATCCCAAGCTCACGGCTGCCAACAAACCCAACATCAGGACGTTTGGTGAACGGATGTTGACAGTGTACTTACACCGACGCAATTACCAATGGGACTCTGTTGTGGCGGCATGTTCTGTCCCCATTTTAGGCGCAGATTTTTATGTGCTTATGGGTTGTTAGTTGATGTTGCCAGCAGACGTTTAGTGGATGCTGTTTGTTTTTCCTCCTTGCCCGCACAGCTCAGGGAGTTGGGCCATCAACACAGGCTAACAGCTTAGATGAACGTCGCTTAAAGCAGCACTCAGAGCTTCACTCACGGATGCAAATTGGGTCGACTGCCTGCCCTGGGTCCTGTAAGGGTTGTACTCCATGCCCAAGGAGGATCTGGCAGCCTTCTCGGCAGAACTCGTTTTTCCTCAGCCGCTGCAGATCCCCGGGGAATTTTTACCGGAAAACCCCACACCTGGGACTGACCTGCTCACACAATTTTTTCACGGTACAGGGCCGGCCAATGTGCCGGGCCCGGCGCACCATTGTTTTCCACACGCCTTGGTCCCAAAGAGCTTACAGAGCACCAAGTGCATTTTTGGTAGGCACGACGCACACAGAACCCTGCTGCGCCCACCGTATGACGGACTGTTCAGAGTGCTGGAAACCAGGGCAAAGCATTTTGTGTTAGACCTTGTGGAGCCTAAGGAAACTGTCTGCATTGACAGGGTTAAGCTCACTTATGTGTTGGCAGACGAACAGGTGGTGTTGGCTCAAACTCCCTGGCGCAAACACCCACCTACAGTGGCTCCGCAAGTTGGTGTTCCCCCTGTAGAGAACTGTTGGCAGCAGACTAGGTCTTTCCTGTTCCCACCCTTTCCCCCTTCTCAGGACTGTGCACCGGAGGCCAAGTTTGTCTCCTGCCCACCTCAACAGCAAGACGCTTCGGCTGGTCTGGCGACTCCACGTTACAGCTGTTACAGGCGCCAGCTCAAGCTCAAAGCGCCGGAGGGTTAGAGCCCCTTTTGGGTGTTCGGTGGGGGGGGGGGGGGGGGGGCTGTGTGGTGAACACAATACACATGGAACTCCACCCAGGACGACTGGATTGGTGGAGGAGAAGATAGTTAGAGATGCTAATGGAGAAAAGTGAGAGGAGCTAAACAAACAAAGATGTGCCTTTTGTCCCCTGCCGCGCCAGGTTTACACCTGAGGGTGCAGTGGTGCAAATGTATGGTAGCAAGACTTGCTCTGTGACGTGTGTGTCAATGTCATGTTAATGTGTGTATATGTCTTTCATGCCTGTATGTTAATGTGTTTACCCTGTGTGCCGGAGGTGGGAATAGAAGTGTATAAAAGAGTTTGCTCAGGCACTCAGATTTAGAGCTTCTGTGTTTTATGTTGGAAGAGGAATAAAGTCCATGTGTCGTTCAGCTTGCTGCCTTGTCTGCTTTCATCTTCCACAATATCATGAAAGTAGGACTTTTTTTTTCCACAATATTTTTTATTGAACTTTTTTTTACAAATATGGTATAAACAGTCAGACATAAACACAAAAGTAATTTAAAAATTATAAAGAATATCCATCCATCCATCTTCTACCGCTTTTCCGGAGGTCCGGGTCGCGGAGGCAGCAGTTCAAGCAGAGAAGCCCAGACTTCCCTCTCCCCAGCCACCTGCTCCAGCTCTTCAGAGAGGATACCAAGGCGTTCCCAGACCAGCTGGGAGACATAGTCTCTCCACCGAGTTCTGGGTCTGCCCTGGGGTCTTCTCCCAGTGGGACGTGCCTGAAACACCTCAAGTGGGAGGCGTCCAGGAAGCATCCTAATCAGATGCCCAAACCACCTCAACCGACTCCTTTCAATGTGGAGGAGCAGGGGTTCTACTCTGAGCCTCTCCCGGATGACTGAGCTCCTCACCCTATCTCTGAGGGTGAGTTCAGCAATCCTACGGAGAACGCTCATTTCAGCCGCTTGTATCTGCGATCTTGTTCTTTTGGTCATTACCCAAAGCTTGTGACCATAGGTGAGAGTAGGAACGTAGATTGACTGGTAAATCGACAGCTTTGCCTTAAAACTTGTCATGAATGGCTCTCGCGAGCCATAAAGGAGACGCTATAGGTGACCAGTGAGTCTGCGTAACTTTATTAACAAAGGAACAGAAAACACAAATGGCAAAGTAAAGAGCCACGAGGGGCAAAGATACGCACATACACTAAGTAGAACTCCAACTAGGGTGAGAGGCTAAGAAGTGCAGCGGGGAAGAAAACCACGCTGAGCAGTAACACTTACAGGTGGGTGAGGAGCAGAAACACCGAGGGAACTGGAGTTGGACGTAAGAACTCCAGTCGTGGAAACACGATGTACGTCTTTCCTCATTTAGGTCGCAGCGAGGAGCGATTCTCAGCTGCTCCCTTAAATGAGGGACAGAACCCAATCAGGAGCGGGAAGGGTAATTGATAATAATGACAGACAGCTGTCCCAGAGCAGCTGGGCTTGACAGCCGGAAGTCTGAGATGCTGTCAAAGCTACGAGCCCCGGAGGAGGCCGTAAGACCAGGCCTGGAATGGGATGGAGCTGGAGCCAAACTGGACAACCTGAGCGCGGATAGCAATCAGGGCCCAGGCGTGACAGTACTCCCCCCCGAGCCGCGCCTCCTGGCGCGGGCCTACCCCCTCCCTCAAACAGAAGGCCACCAGGGCCGACCCAGGGAAGGTGGTGGGGGAACCGGCCAGGGGGGAGAGAAATGAGACAGGAGGAGAGAAGAGAAAAAAAAAAAAAACATAGGGAGAAACCCAGGTACAATGGAATAAACGACTAAACACGCTGCCCGACAGGTCACAACAAAAATACAGACATACTCAAGACCATATAACACTGGGAAAAGGGAAAAAGAAAAATTCAGTATTACAGAGCAGGCAGACAGATCCTTCCAATCAGCAGAGAGAAAAAAAAAAAGGTGAACCTGGAGGCCTAACTCAGAACATAGTAGAGTGTGCCATATAGACAGTCTTAGACAAAAATAACCATCACCCCCTCTTCTGCAATGATCAAACGGTAGATACAAATAACCACAGAAGGCAGGGCAAAAGGGAAAACCCCCCCCACAATGAACTGAGGGTGAGGACAAGACAAAATTCATGTCCCGAAGGTCATAGAAAACAAATTAATTCTGTAACTTGAGGTTAAAGTAGGTTCCCACTCATGCAAACCCGGCCAAGACAGATCAGAACACTGAGAAAACAATCTGGGAGTAACTCCAAGCAATTGAGCCTGGTATAGCAAACTGACATACTGATACAAAAAAAATCAGTTCCTCAATCATATCGGCATTACAGACGTCATAAATCAGTCTGGAGGAGGGTATGAATGCAGATAAGTTAAATTACTCAGAATGAGGCCAGGCAACATGAAGCAAAAATACTACTTTAAGGACCAGCTTAAATTAGCATAAATACTGTCCGTCCTATGGACAAAATAGGACATAGAAAATAGTTCTTCCAAAGAAAATTTAGCTGGACTGAAACCACAGCAAAAAACGTTTGCAAAAAACTTCAGTGTCCCGAATAGAAACAAATAAAGGAGGACAACCCAAACACAAAACTACTAACAGTCAATCCCTCTCGCGATGCCAGCAGGTGAAGAGGGGCAAGAGATGACAGTTCGTCTGGCGGGCAACCCAGACCCGGATTCCACCTGGCCAGGAGCGACATCCACAGTTCGGGCGGCCTACTTGAGTCCCAGGCTTGGGAACACTGTGTCTCAGGAGGTCGACCCAGATCACCGAACCAACCAGACGGTTTCGCAGGCGGTTGTCCCGCGTCCTCAGACCACCGAGAGCAGAGGGAGAAGCTTAGGTGCGGCCTCCTCACCGAGGGGAAAAAGGCAGATCTGCGGGACAGGAGGAAAGTGACCCGGATGAGGGGAACCCCAACAGCACCCGGAGTGGAGAAGACGGAGGCAATGGGGGGAATCAGCCCGACATCCGGGGAAAACGATCCTCCAGTTTCCTCACCGACCTTTAACCGGACCAGCGCAGCACCCCTGGTGGGCCCCGATTGGACCGGCGCAGCACTCCCGGTGGGCCCCGATTGGACCGGCGCAGCATCAGAGGCAAACTTCGTGCACAGAACTGGAACCTCTGTGGCGACAACCAGAGCGGATTCGTCTCCGGTGACCCTGGGGAAAGGCTCAGAGGAACAAAAGGAACCGGGATCAGGATCACCGGAAGCGCCAGAACCCGGCGAGACAAGCTCGGATGCAGTGGACGGCTGCACCCGGCTCGCCCCCCCAAGAGACAGGCAAAAATGCTCAATCATGGAAAAGACAAAGACAATGCTGAGCACTTGCCTGATCTCGGGTTCCGACGCCGTCCAGGACTTCGACGATCCAGGTTCAGTATGCAGGAGTTCATCATCCGGCTCCCACTCGACTGCGACGGGCTCCGCAGTCAGCATGATGGTTACCACAGTCTGAAGGTCACCTGGCGCCGCAGTCCCCGTCGAAGGCCCGCACGGCGTGGTGGCAGGGGTTCTGGGTTCTGCGGGGCCAAACCATTCCTCCGTGGAGACCCGGGGACGCTTTGTCGTCGGCACAGGTTCCAAGTGGCAGTCCGACCTCCTCCTCTGCCCACGACGTGGCTGCGGGGCTGGAATCAGGCTTCCCAGGGCTGCAGACTCCCTCCTCGTCTGGCGGTGCAGTCCCAGAACCGTGGAGCGCTCAGGGGGGAGAGACACAGAAGGCGCAGGTTCATATCTTATGTCTGCAGCAGGTGGAGAGAGCTCAGGGGACTGTGAACCCCGAACTCCACCTCCAGGAATCAAACAAGGCAATTCATCAATTAGAGGAAGAGAATGAAAAGGCACTTGCCTGATTTCCAGAGAACTGGTGGAACCCGCCGCAGTGGACTTGAGTCTTCCCTTTCCCCGCTGGATGGAAGTGGAGGACCCCCTGGGAAGACGAGGAGGAGCCTCCCGCACTGGATCAGGACCGGGGACATCCGGAGACGGACTCATGCTCCTCACAGCAGCTGGAGTGAGCGTCGAAGAGGAGGGAGAAACGGCCGAGGCGAACCGGGAACCCAAAGCTGACGGGACAGTGGGGAGAGATCAGAATCAGAATGAGATTTATTGCCATTGTTCATGTAGTACACAAACTAGGAATTTGTCTCGGTGCAATGCTGCAACATTAAACTTGGAGTAGCACTAAAGATAAAAATAAAAAACTATGCATGCAATAAAAGGTAGAATATGAATAAGTAATACTAATCTATGCAATTTTTAAATATATTAACAAGCAGCAGATATTGTGGAGTTCTCCATAGTGCAGTCGGTAGTGCAAAAAGAAAACAGTGATAATTGTCATGAGTCCGGTTGAGCTGCTGTACGTAGTGCACGAGAGTCTAATAAGTCACTTAGTGTTCAGCAGTCTGATGGCAGAGGGGAAGAAGCTGTTCATGTAGCGGGAGGTTTTAGTCTGAATGGACCGAAGTCTTCTGCCTGAGGGGAGGGGGGCAAACAGTGCGTGTCCAGGGTGTGAAGGGTCGGCTATGATCCGACCAGCACGCCTCCGGGTCCTGGAGATGTACAGGTCCTGGAGGGATGGGAGCTTGCAGCTGATCACCTTCTCAGCAGCGCGCACAACGCGCTGCAGTCTTAGTCTGTCCCTGGCGGTGGCTCCTGCGTACCACACGGTGATGGAGGTGGTGAGGATGGACTCGATGATGGCCATGTAGAACTGCACCAACATCTTGGTGGGTAGCTTGAGCTTCCTCAGCTGCTGCAGGAAGAACATCCTCTGCTGGGCCTTTTTGATGAGGGAGCTGATGGTCGGCTCCCACTTGAGGTCCCGGGTGATGGTGGTGCCCAGGAAGCAGAAGGAATCCGCAGTGGTGATGGGAGAGTCTTTGAGGGTAAGGGGGGGCAGAGGGGCTGTGACTTTTCTGAAGTCCACGATCATCTCCACTGTCTTCAAAGCGTTCAGCTGCAGGTTGTTGTGGCTGCACCAGGATGCCAGCTGGGCCACCTCTCTCCTGTAGACGGACTCGTCGCCGTTGGAGATGAGCCTGATGAGGGTGGTGTCATCCGCAAACTTGATCAGCTTGACAGACTGGTGGCTGGAGGTGCAGGAGTTGGTGTACAGGGAGAAGAGCAGGGGGGAAAGTACACAGCCCTGGGGTGATCCAGTGCTGATGCTAACAGAGTCTGAGACAGTCTTTCCCAGCCACACATGCTGCCTCCGGTCCGTCAGGAAGTTGGTGATCCACCTGCAGAGGGAGTCAGGCACGTTGAGCAGGGACAGCTTGTCCTGGAGCAGAGCGGGGCGGATGGTATTGAATGCAGAGCTGAAGTCCACAAACAGGATCCTGACGTAGGTTCCCGGGGAGTCCAGGTGCTGCCTTTGATGAAGTGGGGACCATGGAGGCAGTGGCGCTGGGGGGAGGGGGGGAGTTGGACACAGCTGACGAGGTGTCAAAACGGGCATAGTGTTGGGACAGTCTTTGACAAAGGGCTTTGTCATCCTGTCCCTTAGAAGACTGAGGCCGATAGTTGGTGATTTGCCTCAGTCCTCTCCACACAGAAGCAGAGTCGTTAGCAGTGAACTGTTGCTGGAGTGTCTCAGAATACACAGATTTAGCTCTCCTCAGCTCTCTGAGATGACCCGGAAACGGCTGATTTACCTCTTCGGCGAGACACGGAGGCAACAGCTGGCAGGGAGATAGAGTTTGTGCGACCACCCGGAGCTGGATCTGGACGGGGTTCTCGCTGAGGTGTCTGAGAGGGTTGGGAGCGACGTCTTCTGGCCAAGGATGAGGCGAATGTGAGATTAGGGAAACGCCACTCCTGCACAGAAACTGAAGCGAGCAGGTCAGCGTATTCCGGATAATCATGCAGCTCAGGGTTCTTCTCCACCAGCCTGACCGCCGCCGTCACGTGCTTCATAATTGCAGTGGGATGGGTGGCGGAGCGAGCAGCAGCCACTCGGTCCTGAATGCAGATTGCTGTCACTTGTATTCTCTCCGGGGGAATCCCGGGTGACGTCACTGCTTCATGAGGGTGACCCCGGGATGGTGCGAACTCCTGGGCTGGATCGGAGGCAGGAGCGAGATCCCGAAGCGAGGAGCGATGGTGCCTTGTCTTCGGCTTCCTGCCGGGGTTTTCCTCAAGCCCACGGAGTTTCTCCCGGAGTGCAGAGATGTCTGCCCTCCTCGCCTTAACTTCGGGATGTTGGAAGTAGCGAGGAAGGCCGTTAATAATGTCCTCAGCGAGGTCCAGGTGTCGGCGTATATCGCTGGGAGTGTCATAGAGGCCCGCAGTGAAAAGCGTCCCATCCACGTAGTCCAGGGCTTCTGTGAGTTCGTAGTCTGGGCGCCGCACGCGCCTCCTGAAGGACGACATACTCCAGCTTGCCAGTACCCAGAAGAAGGGTAAGACAACAAGTCCAAATTTGCAAAACTCACGGCCTCCGGCGTCTCAGTCTGGCTGCGACCTACTGTCATGAATGGCTCTCGCGAGCCATAAAGGAGACGCTATAGGCGACCAGTGAGTTTGCGTAATTGTGCAGCACACAGGGATGATATCGACAGGTTTTACAGCGATATTGTTGATGCTTTAAATTTTTGTGTGAGTGAATGCATTCCTAGTCACAGTGTGGCCACCCAATATAACGCCCCAGGCTGGAATGATGTGGTTAGCGAGGCTCACACAGCTGCTCGGGATGCTTTTTTGTGGTGGAAGAGTAATAGCAAACCTCGTTTTGGTCCAATATTTGATAACATGAAAAGTTGTAGGGCTAGGTGTTGTGTTGGGTTCTTTTATAAATAAAGACTGCTGCTTTGGGTGAACACGGAGCCTCTTTTATTGACTGGCTGCAACACATTAACACACGAACTCCGCCATATTATTCTCTATGAGATGAGATGAGATGAGATTCAACTTTATTGTCATTACACATGTATCTACTGTATTGTCATTACACATGTATCTATTACACATGTCAGGAGTACAGCATCTATCATGCTGTACTCCTGACACCATCCGGTCTGTGTCGCCCCCTAGTGGCTCCACATATGTAATACTTAGATTACACCACATCCCCCTTACTGAAGCCAAGTTGACCCCTTTAGCTGAAAAACAAAATACATTTCCACATGAAATCATTCCTGCTCACCTTGGTCAACTAACTATGATGGGCGATCTAACTTTTTCTAACCCTTTTCTTTTTAAACACTTGTACCATGCGTGAGAACATTTTTATGCAGAAGCCTCTTATATCACATTTTTACAACATTTCAAGAACTCAAACTCTGCATCTCAGAGATAGCAATACATAAGTTTTACAGATCCAGTCTTTGTGGTTTCTTCACTTCTCTGCCTGATCTTGTTCTCATGATGGCAGGTGTGCATTCCTGAGTCTGAGTTTCTGTGGAGGTTTCCTCAGACTGGACGTCCTGTGGAGTCTCCATTTGGCTCTCTGGAGAAGGCATAGGCACTAAATGGCTGCGATTCCTCCTCAGTGTTCCTTGTGGTCCACTGATGACATAAGACCGTGGAGTTTTGTGGACAGATGTCACTGTGCCCTGTGCTTTTGCATCTGTAATCCAAACAGAGTTTCCGGGTAACAGTTTATCCAAATCTCTCGTCCTGTGTCTTTTGTTGAAACATTCTGTTTGCCTCATCCGTCTCTCCTTTTCCACGTGACGAATTCGTTGCAGATTCGGCACGCATGGCTGCAAGGCCTCTGGAAGCATTGGCAGGGTGGTACGAAGTCTACGCCCCATGAGAAGCTGTGCTGGGCTGTAGCCATTTGCCAACGCTGTAGTTCTGTAGGCTAACAGTGCTCGGTATGGATCACTGGCTTTTTTAATTAGGTTTTTGACTGTTCTGACAGCTCTTTCTGCCTCACCGTTACTTTGGGGGTACCTGGGACTACTGGTCACGTGCTCAAAACAGTACTCCTTTGCAAAGTCTTCCATTTCCTGACTTGCAAACTGCGGGCCGTTATCCGTGATCAGTATCTCCGGTATTCCGTGACGTGCAAACATTGATTTTAAATGCACAATGACATTGGCAGAGCGAGGTGGGCTGAGCTGGGCAATCTCTATATACCTAGAGAAGTAGTCCACTAATAACAGGTAGTTTTTGTCTTGTAGCGTGAACAAATCAGCTCCCAACTTCTGCCAAGGCCTTTCTGGTAAATCTGTGGGCATTAAAGGCTCTCTCACATTAACTCTTTCCTGTATGCACTTTCTGCATTTGAGTACAACTTCGCTGATCTGGTTGCTTAAACCTGGCCACCATACAGCCTGACGGGCGCGCTCTCTGCATTTAACCACCCCCTGGTGGCCCTCATGTATCTTGTCCAAAACTGCATTTCTCATGTTAGCAGGGATAACTAACCTTGTGCCTCTCAGTAGTAGTCCGTTATGCACACTCAAAATGGCTCTCTCAGACCAGTAGTGCTTCACCGCTCCCTGTAGCTGGTTACGATCCGGCCAGCCTTCTGTGCAGTATTTCATGACTTGTGAACAGACGCTGTCGGACTGCAGTTGCTCTTGGAGATCTGCAAGATATTTGCTGCTTGTAGGGAGTCCCTCTAGCACAGAGTCAACATAAATATTAGTGTCCTCCATAAGATCTGTGTCTGTGTGAGTAACACTGTTTGTGAGCGGTAAGCGTGAGAGCGTGTCGGCAGTGGTGAGACTTTTGCCAAGGATGTGCTTTATAGTGTATGAGTACCTCATTAGGCGCATACGAAATCTCTGTATACGCGGTGGAAGCGCATCCAAAGCTTGTCCTCCCAGTAGACTCACTAGTGGCTTATGATCAGTTTCTAGTTCAAAGTGCAGACCCAGGATAAAGTCATTGAATCTTTCGCAGGCCCACGTGAGAGCCAGCGCTTCTTTTTCCAGCTGTGCGTAGCGCTGCTCTGTAGGTGTCAATGATCGGGAAGCGTAAGCAACTGGTGACCACACGTCTCTCTCCTTCTGTAGCATGACTGCCCCCAATCCGTATGAAGAGGCATCTGCAGATATTTTCTGTGGTTTGTTTGGGTCATAGAGCTGCAATACAGGAGCAGAGGACAGTTCTTGTTTGAGGTTACAAAATGCATTTTGTTGTTCATGCCCCCAGTACCACATGTTCTTTGTTGAAAGCAAGTCTCTCAGTGGTTTGTCCTTTTCAGAAAGGTTCGGAATGAACTTCCCCAGCTGGTTCACCATTCCGAGAAAGCTCCTGAGCTCACTCACGTTGCTTGGCTCTTTCATGTCCTGAACAGCTTGGGTTTTGTCTGGATCTGGCCTCATTCCTCCTGCTGAAACAATAAACCCAAGAAATTTGACCTCTCTTTTGCCAAACTCACATTTTGACATATTCAACATAACGCCGGCTTTCTCCGCGCGCTTCAAGAGAGCGTGCAGTCTTGCGTCATGCTGCTCCTTGGTGGATCCCCAGACCAGGATATCGTCCATGTGACAGACGACTCCGTCGAGACCCTCTGTAACCTCTGTTACCATCATGTTTTGGAAATGTTCAGGTGCACTGGAAATACCAAATGGCAAACGGTTAAAGTGGTATCTGCCAAATGGCGTAATGAATGTGGTGAGAAAGGCCGACTCTTTAGACAGTGGTATTTGCCAAAATCCCATATTTGCATCAAGCTTTGAAAAATACTGAGCACCTGTGAGCATGCCTAGCGTTTGGTCCACAGACGGGAGGATGTCTCTTTCGCGACACACTGACTCAATTCAATTCAATTCAATTCAACTTTATTTATATAGCGCCATTTCACAACAACAGTCATCTCATAGCACTATCAACTGTAGGGAGGAAACTCGTTTAAAGGTGACTCGTTTAAAGGTGTCATGTCCACACAGATACGTACCTTTTCTTTGTCCTTTTTGGGAGCTACAACCATGCCACAGCACCAATCTGTTGGCTGCTCCACGCGACTGATGACTCCCAACTTTTCCATCCTCTCGAGCTCTTCTTTCACTTTACCCATGAGCGGCAGTGGCACACGCCTTGGCACCTTGAGCGAAAAGGGCTTAGCATCAGGTTTCAGTTTAATTGTGTATGGCTTTTGAACAAGCCCAAGTCCAACGCATAACTTGGGGTACGCTTTTCTCACTGTCTCTTGGTCTATAGTGTCAACTCTGGCAATTAGTTTCAGTCTCACGGAAGCTGTTCTACTCAGTAGTGCCATGCGCAGATTTTTGACAACATAGATTTTCTCAGTAGCGCTCTTGTCACCGTATGTAATAGTCTCTGTCATAGACCCCAACACGGTTAGTGCAGTTCCACCCGGTCCGTAGAGTGGTTTTTGTGCCTTTTCCAACTGTTCATTTTTCTTCTTGAAGATTTCAAATGTTTGGTCAGAAACCGCTGTGACGTCCGCTCCGGAATCTAACTTGAAAGTCACTTTATTTCCTCTCACATTTATGTCTGCCAGCCATGGATCCTCCCCTAGATCCACTTCACCCAGAAAAAGTCCGTCTGCATTGTCAGCGACCTCATTCACAGTTGGGTTGGACCTACAGACTCTAATATAGTGTCCACGTTTTTTACAGTTATGGCATTCCGCGTTTTTAGCTGGGCACTGTACTGCTGCATGTGCTGGTGCTTTGCCACACTTGGAACAAACTTTACTGTCTTGTTTTGTCTGCTGAGGCCTTGAGGACTTAATCTGTTTTTGTTCCTTGATTATGAACTTGTTTGGCTTGGCTTTTCTGATGTGTACCGCATCCACGGCTGTTCTGTTAACGCTAGTTTCACCTCTTAGGTCAGTTTGTTGTCGTTTTATTTCTTCAGATTGTCTTGCCATTGTTATAGCTTTAGCTAGGGTAAGATCTTTGTCAAGCTGCATTCTTTCTGACAACGACGAATCTTTTAGACCCACTACAAGCCTGTCTCTCAAGAGGTCATCATGAAGTGCACCGTACTCACAGTTTTCTGCCAGTGCATAGAGTGCTGTTATGAACGAGTCTACTAGTTCTGCCGGCTGTTGCACTCGCTTGTTGAATTTTGCTCGTTCATAAATCACGTTCTTTTTGGGAACGAAATGTCTATCAAAGGCTGTTTTAACGGCATCGTACTGCTGGCGCTGCACACTCGTTAGCTCGAGCCCTCTTAGCACGTCGTCAGCCTCATCTCCCATGCAATAAACCAGCGTATTTACTTGGTTCGCCTCAGCTGAGTTATTCAGGTTACTTGCCAGTCTAAAACGCTCAAACCGTCTTATCCACTTTTCCCACTCTTGGGGTCTCGCAAAGTCGAAGGGCTCCGGTGGTTTAATGGTGAAGGTTGCCGCTGGAGTAGCCGCCGCCATTACTGGATCAATTGGCGCAGCTGCAGCCCTTTGAACTTCGTCTGGCATAGCCGCTAGCCGGTTGCAAAGCTGACTTTTCTCACCTCAAAGCGCACCAACTTCTGACACCATGTTGTGTTGGGTTCTTTTATAAATAAAGACTGCTGCTTTGGGTGAACACGGAGCCTCTTTTATTGACTGGCTGCAACACATTAACACATGAACTCCACCATATTATTCTCTATCATGCTGTACTCCTGACAACATCCGGTCTGTGTCGCCCCCTAGTGGCTCCACATATGTAATACTTAGATTACACCACACTAGGTTCAAATATGCTCTACGAGCATGTAGGCGCAATGAAGAAAGTATCAAATGTGACCAGTTAGCTAGTCATATGAGTGAACTGAACATGGTAGAATTCTGGAAACAAATGAAGGCTATGAGCTCCCACCGGTCTGTTAGATCAAACACTATTGATGGTGTGACTGGTGATGTTAATATTGCTGAAAAGTGGAAATGTCAATATGAAGCTATTTTCAACTCAGTCAAGAATGTTTCAGTGAAGGATTCTGTTATGCATGATGTTCGCCTGCATAATGACATGTCTGATACCTCCGATATTTCTGCTGTTACTCCTGTTGAAGATGCTTCACTGATCAAAGTTCTCAAGAAAGGCAAATCAGCTGGCCCTGATTGTCTCACCAGTGAATGCCTCATCAATGCTGATTTCAATTTGTGTTTTCTGTTGTCATTGTGTTTTAACTGTATGTTTGTTCATGGTTACATGCCAGATATGTTGATGGACTCTGTTATTATTCCCTTGGTGAAAAACAAATGTGCCAGTCTGTCTGATATGAACAACTACAGACCTATAGCTATTGCAAATGTTATATCTAAATTGTTAGAGGGTTTAATTCTGAACAGAATTGAGGATTATCTGTGGACAAACGATAATCAGTTTGGTTTCAAGTCAGCTCATTCAACTGATAAGGCTGTTTACCTACTCCATGAATTTGTTGACTACTTCAGAAGCCAATCCACTAGTGTCTATGCTACGTTTTTAGATGCTAGCAAAGCTTTTGATAGGATTAACCACTGGTGTTTGTTTAGAAAACTGATCGATCGAGGTATTCCTATTTACATTGTTAGCATCCTGTTATACTGGTACAGAAGTCAGTCTATGGTTGTTAGGTGGGGCAATGTTACCTCATCCAAATTTCATGTGACCAACGGTATTAAACAAGGTGGTATGCTGTCACCCTTGTTGTTTAATGTCTATGTTGATGATCTCAGTGTACTGTTGAACAATACTAATGTGGGCGGCTCCATTAACGGTGCACTGTTAAATCACATTTTCTATGCTGATGATCTCTGTTTGTTAAGTTTGTCTACCGCAGCGATGCAACATCTCCTCTCGGAATGTGAAAAATTTGGTGAAAAAAATGACATCTTGTTCAACTGTACTAAATCTATGTGTATGGCTTTCAAACCGAAGGGTGTCAATACTTTGAATCCTGTGATGCCACTTTGTGGTAATAGCTTGAACTTTATTGAAAAAGTCAAATACCTAGGTGTGTGGATTGAATCTGATAAGACCAATGTTGATTGTAACCGGCAACTCAGGAAACTCTATGCTCAAACAAATTTACTGTTGCGAAATTTCCATAGATGTTCTCCTGATGTTAAATGTATGCTGTTCAAGACCTTCTGTACCTCAATGTATTGCTCGCCTTTATGGTTTAATAGCAATGTTGCTGTTAGGAACAAAATCCGCATTGCATATAATAACTCCCTAAGAAGGTTGTTAGATATACCACGAAGGTCGAGTACAAGCAAGATGTTTGTGTCCTTGAACATTCCGTCTTTTGGCGAGCTGATACGAAAGAATGTTTACAGTTTTATGGGAAGGTTGCTGGCATGTAACAATCATCTTATATCAGCAATTGTCAACTCGTCACTCACACTTCACTCCAGCATTTGGAAGTGGTGGCGTTCTATTTTATACTGAGTTCAGTATTGTATGTTATTGTTGTTACAAGAGCGCCGAGTGACTGCTGATCTGTATATACTTTTATTTATTTATTTTCTACTTGTTTTAGTTCTGCATTTAATATGAACCCTGAGTTTGAAATAAACGTTTGAATTTTTTGAATTTTTTTTTTTTTAACAAAGGAACAGAAAACACAAATGGCAAAGTAAAGAGCCACGAGGGGCAAAGATACGCACATACACTAAGTAGAACTCCAACTAGGGTGAGAGGCTAAGAAGTGCAGCGGGGAAGAAAACCACGCTGAGCAGTAACACTTACAGGTGGGTGAGGAGCAGAAACACCGAGGGAACTGGAGTTGGACGTAAGAACTCCAGCCGTGGAAACACGATGTACGTCTTTCCTCGTTTAGGTCGCAGCGAGGAGCGATTCTCAGCTGCTCCCTTAAATGAGGGACAGAACCCAATCAGGAGCGGGAAGGGTAATTGATAATAATGGCAGACAGCTGTCCCGGAGCAGCTGGGCTTGACAGCCGGAAGTCTGAGATGCTGTCAAAGCTACGAGCCCCGGAGGAGGCCGTAAGACCAGGCCTGGAATGGGATGGAGCTGGAGCCAAACTGGACAACCTGAGCGCGGATAGCAATCAGCGCCCAGGCGTGACAGAACTAAGCTCCCTCTTCACCACAACAGACCGGTACAACGTCCGCATCACTGCAGATGCTGCTCCAATCCGTCTGTCAATCTCTCGCTCCATTTTCCTCTCACTCATGAACAAGACCCCAAGATACTTGAACTCCTCCACTTGGGGCAGGAGCCTGTCCCCAACCCAGAGAGGACAATCCACCTTTTTCCGGCTGAGGACCATGGACTCGGACTTGGAGGTGCTGATTCTCATCCCAGCCGCTTCACACTTAGCGGCAAACCGTCCCAGCACGAGCTGTAGGTCATTGCTGGATGAAGCCAACAGGACATCATCTGCAAACAACAGAGATGAGATCCTGCGGTCACCAAGCATGACACCCTCCATTTCCTGGCTGCGCCCAACCAGTTTACATGTGTTTTGTGGACTTGGAGAAGGCATTTGACCGTGTCCCTTGTGGTTTTTTGTGGGGGGTGCTTCGGGAGTATGGGGTATCGGGCTTGTTGTTACGAGCTATTTGGTCTCTGTACGACCGTTGTGAGAGTTTGGTTTGTATTGCCAACACTCAGTCGGTCATTCCCAGTGAGAGTTGGACTCCGCCAGGGGTGCCCTTTGTCACCGATCCTGTTCATAAAGAATAATAAAAAAAATGTATAATAAAAATAATAACAGCCATTAACAAAAACAGGTCAACAACAATGCTCCCCTGTTTAGTCTAGGTAATCTATTACATAAGAATACATAATATACTGTATATTGAAACAAGATATCAAACTTCTTGAATAAAAAAAAAAGATCTCTTTTTAAAAAAAAAAAAAAAAAATCACCAGCTTGGAATTTGCAAGGTCCATACATATCATTCACCTTCTTCTTCAGAAGTTATGTTTAATTTCTTTACATAATCAATGAAAGGTCTCCATATATTCTCAAACACATTTTCCTTTGATTTCAGTATATATGTTATTCTTTCTAGTGGAAGGTTTGTTAACATCCCCACCCCCTGGTGGGACCAGCGATGGATCCACTCCAGTTCGCCTAACAGCATGGCATTGGGGTGGAGGATGCAGTGATCTTCCTCCTTCACCGTTCTCTGTCCCACCTAGAGAAGCCCGGGAATGCGATGAGGATCATGTTCTTTGACTTCTCCAGTGCTTTCAACACTATCCAACTGATGATCCTGAAGGACAAGCTGCTGTGCGCAGGCGTGGACCAGCACCTGTCATCATGGATCCTGGACTACCTCACTAACCGGCCACGGTTTGTGAGAACCCGGGACTGTGTGTCCGACACAATCATCGGTAGCACGGGGGCCCCCCAGGGAACGTTTTTGGCTCCCTTCCTGTTTACCCTTTATACTGCGGACTTCTCACACAACACAACACACTGCCATCTACAGAAGTTCTCTGACGACTCTGCAATCGTCGGCCTCATCTCCAACGGAGATGAAGCTGAGTACAGAGGACTTATCCAGGTCTTCGTTGACTGGTGCCATAGGAACTGCCTCCAGATCAACGCGAGGAAAACTAAGGAGCTGGTGGTGGACTCCCGCAGGCAAGGACAACCCCTCACAGCACCAGTAAACATACAGGGAACAGACATTGAGATGGTGACATCCTACAAGTACCTGGGTGTTCATTTGAACAATAAACTAGACTGGTCACACAATACCAACGCACTCTACAAGAAGGGACAGCGCAGGCTGTTCCTACTGAGGAGACTCAGGTCTTTTGGTGTACAAGGGGCGCTGCTGAAGACATTCTACGACACGGTGGTGGCATCAGCCATCACTTTTGGAGTGGTCTGCTGGGGCAGTGGCATTACAGCAGCCGATAAGAAGAGACTGAACGAACTGATCAAGAAAGCTAGCTCTGTCCTGGGGCAACGCCCAGACCCAGTGGAGGAGATAGGAGAGAGAAGGATGGTGGCTAAACTGTCATCTCTGCTGGAGTCCGAGTTCCACCCTATGCAGGACATACTGAACGCACTGAGGAGTTCATTTAACAGCAGACTACATCATCCTAGGTGCGCAAACGAGAGGTTTTGCAGGTCCTTCCTAC
This sequence comes from Pholidichthys leucotaenia, assembly GCA_020510985.1. Classification (NCBI taxonomy): domain Eukaryota; kingdom Metazoa; phylum Chordata; class Actinopteri; order Cichliformes; family Pholidichthyidae; genus Pholidichthys; species Pholidichthys leucotaenia. Next base: position 16,468,375 of record CM035844.1, read on the forward strand.
CTACGGTAGTCAGACTGTATAACCTAAGCAGGGCTGCTCGCAGAGATAGCAAAAAAACGTGACGACCTAATAGTACTGAATGCAAAAGACGCAACAGACTTACACAATGGTCCCCTCCAGTATATACAACTAGGACAGTATCAGTCGCTACGGAGGGTGACAATATGTATGGGTACATATTCATACTATGTAGGATAACTAAGTAGACTGTTATGCTGTTTATTCCATCTCGCTACAATGCTCCACACTTTGTATATATATTTATATATTGATGTGTATGTATGTATATCCACTGCTCTTATTTATATCTTCCGTATCTTCTTAATTATTGCTCTCAGTGTTGCTATCCCTGTGCTGTTGCAATCCTGGAATTTCCCCATTGTGAGACTAATAAAGGCTTATCTTATCTTATCTGTCTTAACCACTGAGTCACATCTGGTCTATGAGTCTTTTTCCACAGTAGTACAATACATTTTTTGGCATTAAGCAAACTGAGGTCTATGACTGCTCTTTCACTCTTATTAAAGTTATGTTTTTCTGGATACAGACCCAACAAAAACAGTTTAGGGTTCAATGTGATTTGTTTTGAAATTATTTTTTCAATTGTTACCCTCACCTCTTCCCAAAACATTCTGATTTTTCTACATTCCCATAAACAGTGAAATAGGGTTCCTTTACTTTCCATACATTTTGTGCATGTATTTGGTATGTTTTTGTTATATCTATTTAATTCCACTGGTGTAACATACATCCGCATTAACCATTTAAAATGTATCAGTTTAAGACGTACATTTATTGATTTGGTTTGAGCTCCTGCACAAGCCATTTCCCATTGTTCCTCTGAAATTTCAATTTGCAGGTCTTCTTTCCAGTCATTCAGTCTTTTCTGTGTTTTCACATGAGAATAGTGTCAATGAGTTATAAAACTCTGAAATAATACTCTTTCTCTTACTGTCTTTCATCAAAAAATTTTTCCAAAGATGAATAAGTAGGTCGGGTGAGAGCATTATTTTGATATGATCAAACTGTGGGGTGATCCACCACACTCTACTGGATAGGCAGAGCACTCAGCTTGAGCAATTAACAGAAAAATGAGATGTGTGGACTGATATCAATTTGTAGATGTGCCTTGCAGCCTCTTTTGTCCTACAGCCCCGGAGCAGAGAAGAATTCCGGCGCCAGTAATCCTGCTATTGATATGTGTGACTCTCATGTAAATGTCCATGCATTCCTGCTTGACTGTTATGCTAATATGCCATGCATGCACTGTCTGTAGCTCAGTCTAAAAGAGCTGACTGTATATGCCTCTCTCTCACTCTAACTCGCATTCTGACACTCTAGAGACGCAGGGCTCACACCAGCGCGCTGCCACAGCGCTGAGTGAGCCTCGTGACGGAGGAGGAATAAAGCACCCTTTTAACCTTCAGTTCGCCGTGTCCGCCTGCACTTATTTGGTCCTTGCCTCCACACTGGAGACTCTTATTCGTATCCTCCACAGAATAAAATTTCTAAGCTGAAGATATTTAAAAAAGTGTGTTCTATTAAGATTGAATTTAATCCTCAGTTCTTCAAAAGACATTATGTTATCTGAGCGTGACAAATATAAGTCTTGAATCTTTTGAATCCCTTTTAAATTCCATACTTTAAATACAGTATCCGCTCTCCCTGGCGTAAAATATTGATTACCCCATACTGGGCTAAATTGTGACAGTGAGTGTGGTTCTTTTAAATATTTTTTAGTTTCACACCATAATTTGATCATGTGCTTTACAATTGGATTTTTAACTTGTTTCTGTAATTTTTTAGCTGAGTCTGAGTATATGAATAAGGGAAGAGGTAAAGGTAAATTGTATGATTCCATTTCAGTCCAGTGAGGAAGATCATTTGATGAAAAATAATATGTCATAGACCTCAGTTATGCTGACCAGCAATACAACATAAAGTTTGGACATTTCAGACCTCCACGATCAAATGGTAAATATAGTAAGGACAAATGTAAAACAAATCAACCTACAGGTACAAATAAAGTAACCTGAACCTGAACCTGTAATCTAGCCTTCCTATTGTTTCATATAAATTCCACTAACTTTTTTAATTCTTGAGAATAGATCTGAAGGTGGTGGTAAAGGGATGTTTTGGAATAAGTAAAAGTATTTTTGGTAAGCTATTACTTTTAAGTATATTAATTCTCCCGATCATCGACATTTGTAGTGACATCCGAAAGTAGGACATTTAAGTAGAAGCATGCAATGGTGATTTCCTCATCTCAAACAATTTATTGAAACCAAAGCCAACAACAGTGTTGGGTATACCACATCAAAAAATGTCAGTGTCTCATTAACTTGTCGTGTGCCCTTGAGCATTAATTGCAGCGTGACAACAACATCTCATGCTGTTCACAATTTTTTTATTTAATTAATTTATTTATCAGGGACAATGCAGTGAAACATAGTGGTCATAAAGACATCTGATGTTCTGCACAAAGAGTATATAGCATTAAGTTAGTTTGCAATTCCTGTCCCTGGTTGGACTTTTCAAGAAGAAATACAAGTAAAAAGAAAAAATAGTAGTAAAGCAACAACAAATAAAGACAGTATAAACATGAAGCATAGGAACCTAATACACATTCACCCAACACAACACAAACAAACACCAAATAACGCATTAAAAGTCTGACATCGCTAACATCACAAGTCCTAGGTGTGGGTACATTCTTGTTTTGCTTTCAGCCAGTTCTTAACCTTTACTGTGAACTGGTCTGCTGAGGTATGGTGTTCCACTCTTCTTGAAGGGTGGTGTGGTGTTTGGGACATGGGGAACGCACATATGTGACGTCACCACATGGCGGACTAGCCGTGGTGCGGACGGCGCCACCCGCCTGTCTATAGTTGTGTGAAACCTTATTAAAGAGTGAGTTCAGTTCACGTCTCTTGTCAGCACCTCATTTCAGACATAACAATGGCGACGAGGGTAAAAGAGACTCTGTCACAACCTTTGGAACCATTCCTTATTCTACCAGGTGAACCATCAATTCCCTGGTCCTGCCGGCATGAGTCATTCTAGACTTTTATTGATGCTGATGGCTTAACCGATGCAAGCGAGGAAAGGCTAAGGGATGTGCTAATTCACAATCTCGGTAGCGAGGGGCAGCGTGTGTTCCGTTCTCTCGACCCTGTGGACACATATGAGGACTGTGTTGCTGTGATGAACAGACATTTCGCTGATGCACGTAGTATCATGGCGCGGAGGCTCACTTTTAGCCATCGTTCAAGTGGTGCACAGTGGAGCTGGATGGTGTCAGCATGCCACTGCTGCTGGATACGGTGGCCTCGCAGTCTCTTCTGAGCGAGTCTGTGGTCAGGAAACTGTTTCCTCGGAAGACCATCATAGCTAATGCAAACTAATGGCCTTCATCACCCACGTGGGAAAGTTCAGGTACACCCGCATGCCTTTCAGCCTTAGTTCTGCCCCAAGCTGTTTTCAGAAAATTATGGCTATGTAGGAGCATGCTCAAATAACGAGGCTGAGTTTCAGTCGTAAAACCAGCTTTATTTGACAGAACACAGCTTCTAGCATTCTCAAAGCAGGAAAGAGAAAGAATCATATCTCAACACCCTTTTATACATTTCCAGCATCAGAATTCAAGTCACATGGTGTCTTCAGTCAACATACAGTTACAAAGCATCCCTTTGAAGCTTCACCATTGTCTCTCATTTCCTGATGAACCGGAATACCCTCCGGGGCGTCTTCTGTGGGACAAAGAGACAAATCTCACACTTCCTTGTTACCTCCTGTAGATTCGAGTCCTCAGTCCTTGCAGACGTGACACCCCACAATACACATTCAGTCCTGTTTCTGTGGCAGCGTGAGCCCACAATGTGTGTCGGCCACACTACCCCCCCCAAACGTCTAGTAAGGCAAAATCTGCATGGCATAACCAAAAAGAGAAACACAAAGCACTCCATACATCGCTAATCAATCCACCAACTGCCTAGGTTTTAATCTTCTGCCGAATCTGCTGCAACCTGGCTTGGCTGCACCTGCAACGTCTCTCTGTACCTGTGGATTAAAGCTGTTAGCACCTCTCTGTGAAGACTTTGGAGAATGTCTCCTCGGCAGCCTGCCCCGGCGGGGGGGCCTCGCGAGCTGCACCTCCTCGTCAGCCAGAACAAAAGCGGGTTTGAGCCTGTTAATGCAAATCAGCTCCCTTCTGCCCCCTAAATCTAGCAGAAAATACTTCTGCCCGGTCTCCAGCACTCGAAACGGTCCGTCGTAAAACGGACGCAAACTTGGACGCTGGGCGTCATGTTTAACAAAAACAAACTCTGCATTTTTTAAAGCCTTGGGCACAAAAACGTGTGGGAAACTGTGATGGACTGGGCCAGGAAGCGTGTTTGCTCCTGAGCCGCTCTGCCACGGCTGAGCGGGGGGGCCATTAGGTGCGGGATTATCAGGAAGAAATTCCCTGGGCAAACGGAGCGGTTGAGCGAAAACTAATTCAGCCGGGGAAACGTGCAAATCTTCCTTAGGTGCAGAACGCAACCCTAATAAAACCCATGGAAGTTTGTCTACCCAATTTGTATCCGTTAGCGACGCTCTGAGGGCTGCTTTCAATGACCTGTGAAAGCGTTCGCATAAACCATTAGCCTGGGGGTTATACGCGGTGGTGCGATGAATCTTCACCCCCAAGCTGCGGGCCATCGATGACCATAGCTCGGAAATAAATTGGGGACCCCTGTCGGACGTTATGTCCGACGGTACACCAAAACGCGCAACCCATGCTGCTAAAAATGCTCGCACAACTTCCTCCGCTGTGGTTGATGTCAGAGGAATCGCCTCTGGCCAGCGCGTGGTGCGGTCGACCATCGTCAAAAGATGTGTGTGCCCGTGTGATAACGGAAGCGGGCCGACCAGGTCAATATGCACGTGATCAAAACGCTTAGCGGGGATGTGGAAAGGTTCTAACGGGGCCTTAGTGTGTCTGTGTATTTTGGCTCGCTGACACGCTACGCAGGCTGCTGCTCATTCCATGACCTGTTTGCGCAACCCGGGCCAAACAAATTTCTCCCCCACCAATTTGATCGATGCGCACACCCCCGGGTGCGCGAGAGAATGGACCAAGTCAAAAACACGGCGACGCCACGCGGTTGGCACCACAGGGCGGGGCCGTCCCGTGGAGACATCGCAGATTAGCGGGGGCATACCGTTTTGTTGCACCCTGTGCTCCAGCCTTAACCCTGTTGGTCCAGACTGGAGCGCGCGCACGTCTGCGTCGTTAACTTGCTCCGCAGCCATGGCTGCATAATCTAACCCAACACAGACCGGGGCGGCGCGCGCTCCCGCGTCGCTGCCCGGGCCCGCGGCCATGGCTACAGAGTCTGCCCCTATGGGGCTTGGCGGTGCTACCGCACGCGAGAGGCAGTCTGCCACCACATTGTGTTTACCCGCGACATGCTGAATATCAGTAGTGAACTCCGATATTGCGGCTAGTTGCCTTTGTTGCCGGCCTGACCAGGGTTCTGAAATTTTGGCCATCGCAAACGTTAGCAGTTTATGATCCACAAAAGCGGTGAAACGTCGCCCCTCTAACCAGAACTGAAAATGACGATTGGCCAAGTGTAGGGCCAAAAGCTCCCTGTCAAACGCGCTGTATTTCCGTTCACTATCGCGCAAAGTCCTGCTGAAAAACGCGAGGGGTTGCCAGGTACCTGCCACAAACTGTTCAACTACCGCCCCCACCGCTACATCGGAAGCGTCAGTGGTGAGCGCCATGCGGGCCGTTGGAACTGGGTGCGCTAACAAAACTGCGTTTGCCAGGGCTGATTTGACCTGGGCAAAAGCGCGCTCCCGCTCCGGAGACCATTCAACTTTATTTGCGGGCTTTTGTTGTTTTAACGCGGTGTACAATGGCTGCATGAGTCGTGCTGCGCTTGGGAGGAATCGGTTGTAAAAATTAACCATCCCTAGAAACTCCTGAAGCGCCTTGACCGTTTGAGGTTGCGGAAAATCCGTTATGGCACGCACTTTATTTGGAAGGGGAACTGCTCCCTCTGCCGAAACGCGATGTCCCAAAAAATCAATCTGCGCCACCCCAAACTGGCACTTCGCTGGGTTAACTATTAACCCGTGCTCTGCCAACCTCTGGAAAACTGCTGTGAGGTGTTTTTCATGTTCGCCTTCGGACGTGCTGGCTACCAAAATATCATCCAAATAAACGAACACGAAAGGCAGGTCGCGTAAAACTGCATCCATCATGCGTTGGAAAGTCTGCGCGGCCCCCTTGAGGCCAAAAGGCATGTGCAAGAACTCAAAAAGGCCGAAAGGAGTTATGACCGCTGTTTTGGGTACATCCTGCGCACGCACTGGAACCTGGTGGTAGCCGCGCACCAAGTCTATTTTAGAAAAAATACGCGCCCCCGCCAAATGAACAGAAAAATCCTGAATGTGCGGAATCGGGTAGCGGTCATGAGCTGAAACGTTGTTCAACCTGCGGAAATCGCCGCAAGGTCACCACGAGCCGTCAGCCTTTGGGACCATGTGTAACGGCGAAGCCCAAGCGCTCTTGGAGCGTCTAACAATGCCTAGTTTTTCCAGATTAGTGAACTCCTCGCGCGCGATGGCCAGTTTAGCTGGGTCCAAGCGCCGAGACTTTGCAAAAACGGGAGGGCCTGTGGTTGTTATGAAATGTTCTACCCCATGTTTGGCCACCGTTGCTGAAAACGTGGGGACTGTGAGTGCTGGAAACTGAGCAAGCAGAGTGTGAAACTTACCACCCGCAGCTGAGACGCTGGCATGTGCAGTTGGCGGGGCCACCCGAGCTGTGCAGGGAATAGAATGAAAGGACAGTGCATTAATCAGACGTCTATTAGCAAGGTCAACCAATAAACCATGTGAGCACAAAAAATCAGCCCCTAACATGTTGAAACTGACTGCTGCTACAATAAATGTCCACTCAAATGAACGGCCCTGTAAGGACAGAAGCATGGTCCTCTCACCAAACGTTTTAATCGTGGAGCCGTTCGCTGCTGACACTGACACCCAGGGGGCTTTAGAAGGCGACAGCCGTTCCGCGTAGGTGGGTGTGACGAAGCTCAGCTGAGAGCCCGTGTCCACGAGGAACTGTTTCCCCGAGCGTGCATCCGTCAGGTAAAGCAGCCTGTTCTCGTTGCCGAGGGTCGCAGCTGCTACCGGCCCTTGGTCTTGGCGTTTCCCTGGCGCTTAAAATTGCACGGTGGGACGCACCTGTGCGCTCTCTCTGCAAAACGGCGGTGGTAGAAGCACGAGCCGTCCTCCGCTCCGCGTCGTCTGGCTTCTGTCGCCGCCGTTGTTGGTGCGTCTGGCGCCGCGGCCACTGGACCCGCGCTGTCTCCGGACGCCGTTCCCGGACTGGCCACCGTGGCCGAAACCGCGTTCCGCTTGTGGGCGTCGACCAACTTCTGCACCTCCTTGCTCAACCCATGGTAGTCTCGCTTGGCCAATCGGGGTGACTCTGCCAGGGCCACTCTCACTGCTGGTGGTAGGGTTCGAAGGAAAAGGTGGGCGAAAATGAATTCGCCATCTTCAGAGGCTTTGAGCTGCAGCATCTTCACCATCAGGTCCGCAGGTCTATCGTTTTCTGCCTCCGTCAGTGCCAGGAGCCCCTCTGCTCGTTGTTGGACTGAGGGGGTGAAATGGCTGATCAGCGTGTCCTTCAATGCGCTGTACTTGTCGCTGTCTGGTGGATGATTAACCAGATCCTCCACTCTCTGGACCGTGTCGCTGTCCAGCTTCGCTACCACGTGGTAGAATCTTGTGTCGTCGTTGAAGATTCTCCAGAGGTTGAACTGCGCCTCAATTGCGCTAAACCATGAGCGCGGGCTGTGCTGCCAGAAATCGGGCAGCCGGATCGTGGAGGCGGCCATCAGGCTGGCTTCCACCGAGCCCCGCTCGGGAGAATTCTGTCTGCTCATTTTCCGTCGTAGGTCACCAGTGTAGAAGCATGCTCAAATAACGAGGCTGAGTTTCAGTCATAAAACCAGCTTTATTTGACAGAACACAGCTTCTAGCATTCTCAAAGCAGGAAAGAGAAAGAATCATATCTCAACTAGGGATGGGCATTCGGTGAAATTTTCTTCACCGATCGCCGGGAGAATTAATGATTAATAATCGGTTAATCATTAACATTTTTAGGTAGGTAGACTAAATTAGAACATCAGGTATCAGCACGGAGGGCACGGAGAGCCGCACAACTCAAATCTACCTCTCTCTCTCAAATCTCTCTCTCTCTGTTCTCGTGTTTGCTCGGCTCGGGAATCTCGCAAGCTGATTGGCCGAGACGTTTCACCCCGCAAGCTGATTGGCCGAGACGTTTTACCCAGCTCTCTCTCCCTGCCGAGCGGCCACCCAACAAACGAAGACCGCATTCATTGCTCTATCGCTCGTATTGCTAAGTCTAGCCGCGTGGAACTTTTTGCTGTTCTCTTGTGCCATTTTGTGCGAAATAGTCTTCCCGTCGAGGCACTACGCCGCCTCCTGCAGCTTCCCTCGACGTGTGTACACCGAATCTTCATGACCTTCTCAATAAAGTTTCTGAAAAAAAAAAAAAGAATCTTCACGACCGCCATTACTCAGCGCGCAACCACTGTTGGCGGTTTCTTCGCGTCATAAGGGTGTTCCATGGACCCTGTCGATGAGGTATATTTGTATGCTGCATTGCAGTGATTGCAGTACACCTGGTCATTTTTTTTTTGTAACTTAAGATTTTTATTCATTTTTCATTATATATATTGCATTCAGATCACAGTCTACATTTAAAAAAAAACAAAGGGGCTAGAGTAAAAAAGAAAAAGGAGAAAAAAAAAAAAAGGGGGGGGGACAAATGTTGGAGCATCAAGTTTTTAGTTTCCATCTCTTAATTCTTCTGGTTTTTCCAGCGTCTTTGGTTATTCTTTCAATATCTGTCTCGTTGTTGCACTTTGAAGTGTGTCCATTTCCGCCATTTTTTTCCCCATAGTCCTTCTTGCATTCTTTGTTGATATGTTAGTTTTTCCATCATACGTATGTCCTCAATAATGTCAGTCCATTGCTCTTGGTCAGGAAGAACTTCTGATCGCCATTTTTTTGTGATTGTTTTTTTACATGCAATCAACAAGATTTTAACTAGATATCTGTCCTCAGCCTGTATAACATTGTCTCTTTTAAGATCACATAGGTACATCAAGTTACAGTTCATTGGTATATTATATCCTAATATCCTCTGTATTGTCACATGTATAGATTTCCAGAATGATGAGATTTTGCAGCATTTCCAAAACATATGCGAGTGGTCTGCATTTTGAGCCCCACATCCCCTCCAGCATATAGATTGGGTATTTGTATACTTTCCTTGAATCTGTGGTGTAATGAAAAAGCGAATCAGGTTTTTCCATCCAAATTCCCTCCATGTTCTTGAATTTGTTGACGTGTGTTGTGTTTTCCATATTTCCTGCCAGCTTTCTTCTGTTATGTTTAAATTGAGCTCTTTCTCCCATTTCTCCTTTATATAGTTACTTGAATGATTGTTTGCCATAAGTTTCTGATATAGCTTTGAAATAATTCTTGTTTTATTTCCTGTATATGAGCTTAAAATGAATTGTATAATCTCGCTCACATCTGTTTGGAGGTTATGCCTAATCTTCTTCATATAATAGTCTCTCATCTGCAGATATCTGAAGAATTCCGATCTTTCTAGTTTAAATTTTCTCCTGATGTTTACAAAGCTCCCGAGATCTTTTTTTCCGATATTGCCCCATGCTGTGATTCCCTTGTTCACCAGATTTTTGTATCCCCTATCTTGTTTTGCCGGTTCAAACTGACTGTCAAATGCTACCCATTTCAATAGTTTTATGTCTTCCTTTATATTATACTTTTGTACTATTTTATACCACAGTTCTAAAGTAAATTTAGTGATTGGGTCTATTTGTTTGATTTGCTTATATGCATCTTTATCTCCTATTATGCTTTGTACTGGGAGTCCCTCAATTTCCTTTTCCATTTCTTTCCATTTTGCCTCATATCCCTCGTCGCACCAACATATGATATATCTTATTTGTGCTGAGTAGTAATATTCCTTTAGACTCGGTAGGCCCATGCCTCCTTTCTCTTTTGGTAACTGGAGAGTTTTATATTTCACTCTTGGTTTTTTACCTCCCCAAACAAATCTCGATATCATCCTGTCCCACTTTGAGAATTGGGCATCTGGAATCTCTGTTGGTATAGCCTGGAAGAGGTAAAGTAATCTAGGTTGTATGCTGATTTTGACTGTCTCAATTTTTGAATTCAGATCCATATTTAAGATTGACCATCTATCAATATCTTTTTTTATTTCTTGTTCCAACCTATCATAGTTTGCTTTATAGATTTTGCTTAGATCTTTAGGTATGTTCACTCCAAGGTATTTTATTTCTTTTTGTTTCCAGTTTAGTTTGATCTTATCAGTTATCTGGTTTAGAGGGTTATAGTGGAATGTCAGTATTTGTGTTTTTGTTATGTTTATTTTGTATCCTGATAATTTTCCAAAATTTTCTATCAAGTTCATCATTTCCATTATTGATTCATCTGGTTGTTCAAGGTAAACTATAATATCGTCTGCAAATAGCCCAATCTTGTGTTCCGCCCCCTTTATTGTTACACCTTTTAATTTCTTATTTTGTCGTATCGCTTGAGCCAGTGGCTCTATGAACAGAGCAAACAAGGTGGGCGATAAGCAGCATCCCTGCCTAGTTGATCTTTGTATATTTACTTTGTCTGTTAAGCTACCGTTTATCTTGATTCTTGCCACAGGTTCTTGATACAGCGTCCTTATGCATTGTACTGATTTTTCGTTAAATCCAAAGCGTTCCAGCACACTATATAGGAATTTCCAGTTAACCCTGTCAAATGCTTTTTCTGCGTCTAAACTCATTATTACTGCGCTTTTCTTTTCTTTATGTATTTGATTAATTATATGTATTGTTCTCCTGATATTGTCATGTGTTTGGCGTCCCTCTATGAAACCAGTTTGATCATCTTCTATCAATTCCGTCAAGAATGTCTTTATTCGTTTACATATAATTGTTGTTGTAGGAGCATGCTCAAATAACGAGGCTGAGTTTCAGTCATAAACCAGCTTTATTTGACAGAACACAAGCTCCTAGCATTCTCAAAGCAGGAAAGAGAAAGAATCATACTTCAACCCCCTTTTTATACATTTCCAGCATCAGAATTCAAGTCACATGGTGTCTTCAGTCAACATACAGTTACAAAGCATCCCTTTGAAGCTTCACCATTGTCTCTCATTTCTTGATGAACTGGAATACCCTCCGGGGCGTCTTCTGTGGGACAAAGAGACAAATCTCACACTTCCTTGTTACCTCCTGTAGATTTGAGTCCTCAGTCCTTGCAGACGTGACACTCCACAATACACATTCAGTTCTGTCTCTGTGGCAGCGTGAGCCCACAATGTGTGTCGGCCACACTACCCCCCCCAAACGTCGAGTAAGGCAAAATCTGCATGGCATAACAAAAAGAGAACACAAAGCACTCCATACATCGCAAATCAATCCACCAACTGCCTAGGTTTTAATCTTCTGCCGAATCTGCTGCAACTTGGCTTGGCTGCCTCTGCAACATCTCTCTGCACCTGTGGATTAAAGCTGTTAGCACCTCTCTGTGAAGACTTTGGAGAATGTCTTCTCAGCGGCCTGCCCCGGCGGGGGGGCCTCGCGAGCTGCACCTCCTCCTCAGCCAGAACAAAAGCGGGTTTGAGCCTGTTAATGCAAATCAGCTCCCTTCTGCCCCCTAAATCTAGCAGAAAATGCTTCTGCCCGGTCTCCAGCACTCGAAACGGTCCGTCGTAAAACGGCCGCAAACTTGGACGCTGGGCGTCATGTTTAACAAAAACAAACTCTGCATTTTTTAAAGCCTTGGGCACAAAAACGTGTGGGAAACTGTGATGGACCGGGCCAGGAAGCGTGTTTGTTCCTGAGCCACTCTGCCACGGCTGAGCGGGGGGGCCATTAGGTGCGGGATTATCAGGAAGAAATTCCCCGGGCAAACGGAGCGGCTGAGCGAAAACTAATTCAGCCGGGGAAGCGTGCAAATCTTCCTTAGGTGCAGAACGCAACCCTAATAACACCCATGGAAGTTTGTCTACCCAATTTTTTTTTTTTTTTTTTTTTTTTTTTGTTACTTATTTGTACCCGTAGGTAGATTCGGTTTGCAGTCTGGTGACAAGCCACCGGCTGCTGGTCGCTGCGTGCGCGAGCGCCCTAAACCTACACGGCAATTTGTATCCGTTAGCGACGCTCTGAGGGCTGCTTTCAATGACCTGTGAAAGCGTTCGCATAAACCATTGGCCTGGGGGTTATACGCGGTGGTGCGATGAATCTTCACCCCCAAGCTGCGGGCCATCGATGACCATAGCTCGGAAATAAATTGGGGACCCCTGTCGGACGTTATGTCCGACGGTACACCAAAACGCGCAACCCATGCTGCTAAAAATGCTCGCGCAACTTCTTCCGCTGTGGTTGATGTCAGAGGAATCGCCTCTGGCCAGCGCGTGGTGCGGTCTACCATTGTCAAAAGATGTGTGTGCCCGTGTGATAACGGAAGCGGGCCGACCAGGTCAACATGCACGTGATCAAAACGCTTAGCGGGGATGTGGAAAGGTTCTAACGGGGCCTTAGTGTGTCTGTGTATTTTAGCTCGCTGACACGCTACGCAGGCTGCTGCCCATTCCTTGACCTGTTTGCGCAACCCGGGCCAAACAAATTTCTCCCCCACCAATTTGATCGATGCGCGCACCCCCGGGTGCGCGAGAGAATGGACCAAGTCAAAAACACGGCGACGCCACGCGGTTGGCACCACAGGGCGGGGCCGTCCCGTGGAGACATCGCAGATTAGCGGGGGCATACCGTTTTGTTGCACCCTGTGCTCCAGCCTTAACCCTGTTGGTCCAGACTGGAGCGCGCGCACGTCCGCGTCGTTAACCTGCTCCGCAGCCATGGCTGCATAATCTAACCCAACACAGACCGGGGCTGCGCGCGCTCCCGCGTCGCTGCCCGGGCCCGCGGCCATGGCTACAGAGTCTGCCCCTATAGGGCTTGGTGGTGCTATTGCACGCGAGAGGCAGTCTGCTACAACATTGTGTTTACCCGCGACATGCTGAATATCAGTAGTAAACTCCGATATTGCGGCTAGTTGCCTTTGTTGCCGGCCTGACCAGGGTTCTGAAATTTTGGCCATCGCAAACGTTAGCGGTTTATGATCCACAAAAGCGGTGAAACGTCGCCCCTCTAACCAGAACTGAAAATGACGGATGGCCAAGTGTAGGGCCAAAAGCTCCCTGTCAAACGCGCTGTATTTCCGTTCACTATCGCGCAAAGTCCTGCTGAAAAACGCGAGGGGTTGCCAGGTACCTGCCACAAACTGTTCAACTACCGCCCCCACCGCTACATCGGAAGCGTCAGTGGTGAGCGCCATGCTGGCCGTTGGAACTGGGTGCGCTAACAAAACTGCATTTGCCATGGCTGATTTGACCTCGGCAAAAGCGCGCTCCCGCTCCGGAGACCATTCGACTTTATTTGCGGGCTTTTGTTGTTTTAACGCGGTGTACAGTGGCTGCATGAGTCGTGCTGCGCTTGGGAGGAAACGGTTGTAAAAATTAACCATCCCTAGAAACTCCTGAAGCGCCTTAACCGTTTGAGGTTGCGGAAAATCTGTTATGGCACGCACTTTATTTGGAAGGGGAACTGCTCCCTCTGCCGAAACGCGATGTCCCAAAAAATCAATCTGCGCCACCCCAAACTGGCATTTCGCTGGGTTCACTATTAACCCGTGCTCTGCCAACCTCTGGAAAACTGCTGTGAGGTGTTTTTCATGTTCGCCTTCGGACGTGCTGGCTACCAAAATATCGTCCAAATAAACGAACACGAAAGGCAGGTCGCGTAAAACTGCATCCATCATGCGTTGGAAAGTCTGCGCGGCCCCCTTGAGGCCAAAAGGCATGCGCAAGAACTCAAAAAGGCCGAAAGGAGTTATGACCGCTGTTTTGGGTACATCGTGCGCGCGCACTGGAACCTGGTGATAGCCGCGCACCAAGTCTATTTTAGAAAAAATGCGCGCCCCCGCCAAATGAACAGAAAAATCCTGAATGTGCGGAATCGGGTAGCGGTCATGAGCTGAAACGTTGTTCAACCTGCGGAAATCGCCGCAAGGCCGCCACGAGCCGTCAGCCTTTGGGACCATGTGTAACGGCGAAGCCCAAGCGCTCTTGGAGCGTCTAACGATGCCTAGTTTTTCCAGATTAGTGAACTCCTCGCGCGCGATGGCCAGTTTAGCTGGGTCCAAACGCCGAGCCTTTGCAAAAACGGGAGGGCCTGTGGTTGTTATGAAATGTTCTACCCCATGTTTGGCCACCGTTGCTGAAAAAGTGGGGACTGTGAGTGCTGGAAACTGAGCAAGCAGAGTGTGAAACTTACCACCCGCGGCTGAGACGCTGGCATGTGCAGTTGGCGGGGCCACCCGAGCTGTGCAGGGAATAGAATGAAAAGACAGTGCATTAATCAGACGTCTATTAGCAAGATCAACCAATAAACCATGTGAGCACAAAAAATCAGCCCCTAACATGTTGAAACTGACTGCTGCTACAATAAATGTCCACTCAAATGAACGACCCTGTAAGGACAGAAGCATGGTCCTCTCACCAAACGTTTTAATTGTGGAGCCGTTCGCTGCTGACACTGACACCCAGGGGGCTTTAGAAGGCGACAGCCGTTCCGCGTAGGTGGGCGTGACGAAGCTCAGCTGCGAGCCCGTGTCCACGAGGAACTGTTTCCCCGAGCGTGCATCCGTCAGGTAAAGCAGCCTGTTCTCATTGCCGAGAGTCGCAGCTGCTACCGGCCCTCGGTCCTGGCGTTTAAAATTGCACGGTGGGACGCACCTGTGCGCTCTCTCTGCAAAACGGCGGTGGTAGAAGCACGAGCCGTTCTCCGCTCCGCGTCGTCTGGCTCCGGTCGCCGCCGTTGTTGGTGCGTCTGGTGCCGCTGGACCCAAGCTGTCTCCGGACGCCGTTCCCGAACTAGCCGCCGCGGCCGCAACCGCGTTCTGCTTGTGGGCGTCGACCAACTTCTGCGCCTCCTTGCTCAACCCATGGTAGTCTCGCTTGGCCAATCGGGGTGACTCTGCCAGGGCCACTCTCACTGCTGGTGGCAGGGTTCGAAGGAATAGGTGGGCGAAAATGAATTCGCCATCCTCGGAGGCTTTGAGCTGCAGCATCTTCACCATCAGGTCCGCAGGTCTATCGTTTTCTGCCTCCGTCAGCGCCAGGAGCCCCTCTGCTCTTTGTTGGACTGAGGGGGTGAAATGGCTGATCAGCGCGTCTTTCAATGCGCTGTACTTGTCGCTGTCTGGTGGATGATTAACCAAATCCTCCACTCTCTGGACCGTGTCGCTGTCCAGTTTCGCTACCACGTGGTAGAATCTTGTGTCGTCGTTGGAGATTCTCCGGAGGTTGAACTGCGCCTCGATTGCGCTAAACCATGAGCGCGGGCTGTGCTGCCAGAAATCGGGCAGCCGGAGCGTGGAGGCGGCCATCAGGCTGGCTTCCACCGAGCCCGGTTCGGAAGAATTCTCATTGCTCATTCTCCGTCGTAGGTCACCAGTGTAGGAGCATGCTCAAATAACGAGGCTGAGTTTCAGTCATAAACCAGCTTTATTTGACAGAACACAAGCTCCTAGCATTCTCAAAGCAGGAAAGAGAAAGAATCATACTTCAACCCCCTTTTTATACATTTCCAGCATCAGAATTCAAGTCACATGGTGTCTTCAGTCAACATACAGTTACAAAGCATCCCTTTGAAGCTTCACCATTGTCTCTCATTTCTTGATGAACCGGAATACCCTCCGGGGCGTCTTCTGTGGGACAAAGAGACAAATCTCACACTTCCTTGTTACCTCCTGTAGATTTGAGTCCTCAGTCCTTGCAGACGTGACACTCCACAATACACATTCAGTTCTGTCTCTGTGGCAGCGTGAGCCCACAATGTGTGTCGGCCACATTGTATATATTTTATAATCCACATTTAATAAAGAGATTGGCCTATAGTTTCCGCATTGTTCTCTATCTTTCCCTGGCTTTAAAATGACTGAAATAATGGCTTCGTTCCATGATGGAGGTATTTTGTTGTTGTTCAACGTCCAATTAAATGACTTTAGAAGCTGTGGCGTGAGTTCTTCTATAAACAGTTTATAAAACTCAGATGGGTATCCATCACTACCTGGTGATTTACCGTTTTTAAGTGACTTAATCACATCTCTAATCTCTTGTGTTGTTATTTCTGCTGTTAGCTTTTCATTTTGTTGATTTCCTATTGATGGTAAGTCCAATGTGCATAGAAATTTTTTAATATCTTTAGTATTTGTTTCTTCAGGTTGCGAGTATAGTTCTTGGTAGAAATTATGGAATATTTCTTCGATGTTTTCTGGGTTAACTGTGGTTTTATTTGTGGTGGGGTCTTTAATCTTATATACATTATTCATTGTTTGTTGTTTTCTTAACCGTTTTGCCAGCAGTTTTGTGGCTTTTGGTCCCGTTTCATAATATTTTTGCTTTAGATATCTGTTTTTCCTTTCAATTTCATCCATTTGTGTTTCTTTTATCTTTATTTTTTCTTCTTTAATTTCTTGATATATTTTTGGGTCATTTGTGCTTTGATGTTTATGTTCTAATTCCCTCAGTCTCTCACATCTTTGTTCATATGCTTCCAGTTTAGTCTTATTTGCTTTTCCTGTTTCAACAATTAATTTACCTCTTAACACGGCTTTTAGTGTGTCCCATAGTATTGTTGGGTCCACTTCTTCATTGTCATTCTCTTGGATATATTCATTTATGTTTACTTTTATTCTTTCTTTCATTTTATCATCATTTAACAGTCCTACATTAAGTTTCCATGTTGTTTGTCGTTTTCTATTGTTTAAATTTATTTCCATGTATATAGGATTATGATCTGATATTTCTGCCCCTCCAATCCAACAATTTCTCACCCTGTGTCTGTCACCTTCATTCATAAGGAAGTAATCTATTCTAGAGTGTACTTTATGGACTGCTGAATAATGTGTATAGTCTTTTTCGAGTGGGTGCAGGTCCCTCCAAATGTCTACCATACCCATTTCTGCCAGTGAGGTTCTTATGAATTTTGTTACATGTTTTTTTGTCTTCTTAACACTTGTTGTATCAATTTCATGATCCATGACAGCATTTAAGTCTCCTCCACAAATTAGGACTCCTTCACTGTGTGTTGCTATGAGATCAAACAGATGTTGAAAAAAACCCTTGTCACTTTCTGGTGGGGCATAGATGCTCACTAATGTGATCTGCATTCCATCTATGCTACCCTTTATTATTACATACCTGCCTTCTTTATCCTGGATTTCCTGTTCACATTCAAATTGTATTTTATTTGAGATTAGTATCATAACCCCCCTTTTAGTTCCTCCCTTAAATGAACTGTAGTAGGAGTTCTTATAGCCAAATCTCTTTAGTTTCACATGTTCTGTCTTGCTCAAATGTGTCTCTTGCATAAATATAATTTCGGCTTTTTCTTTCTTGAATTTTCTTATTATTCTTTCCCTTTTAACAGGTGAGTTCAGACCATTCACGTTTAGTGTTATTATCTTAAGATTTTTACCCATAATCGTGTTTTTCCATTTTTTTAACTTGTGCTCCTAGCCCCTTTAACAACAAAAATAACACATATTTATATAAAAACACATTAAAAAATCTCGACCTCCGTACTTTGGGCCTTTCTTCTGCCCACTGGTCCCTGTTGGTGGGTGGAGGGATTGTCCTCACCGAGTGTAGGGCCCTCCCTAGACCTGTATTTACTATCCAAGAAATAGTCATTAGTCTAGAAATGTCCAACAAATATCACTTAAACCTCTCCTAGCCGTCTGTTTCTCTTTTACCTTGTCTTCTTGGCCTTCATTTCTTCTGTGTCTTTCTTAATCTTTGTTATAATCTAGGCTTTCAGTTGAAAGCCTTGTAGTCTTTCCTGGGCCCGCTGCACCACGTCTCCCCCCGTCTTTTGCCGTTCACTCGCCTCCACTCCGGCTGTCGTGATGCGTTCAGGGCCTCCGCTGCTCCTACCGTTTCCTCCGGCACGTACACCTCAAGACCCCGCTCCATCATGTCCTGCGCTGCCTCTCTGGCTGTGTTGTAGGTTCTTATGCCGTTCTCCCAATGAATCCTCATCTTCGTTAGCGGCGTTTGGAATCTAATTTTTTTTTCTTTCAGCGTTTTTTTAATGTTGGCATATTTCTTCCGCTGCTGCACAATTTCCGCCGGGTAGTCATGATCAAAGAATATCTGCTTGTCGCCGATTCGTATCTTTTTTTTCCACGCTCGTGTCAGGATTCTTTCCTTTACATCATATTTCAGAAAGTTTACCACAACTGACCTGGGTGTAGAGCGTGGGTTCGGGTTCTGTGCCGAGGCTCTGTGCGCTCGTTGAATCTGCAGATCCGCTTCGCTGGGCAGTTCCAGCTCTTTTTTTAAGAACTGATCCATGAATTTCGTCATCGAGTTGCCTTCAGTGCCCTCCGGGATCCCGAAGATGCGTATATTGCCCCGTCTGGACCTGCTCTCCAAGTCGGTTACTTTCTCCTGCATCCTCTGCATTTGTGCCGTCAGGGTCTGCAGCTGTTCGCTTGCCTCGCTATTCCAATCTTCCAGCTCTGATATTCGGGCCTGCGCTTCTGTCATACACGCCCGCTGGGAGCGCAGCTCCTCCATGTTTTCTGCTAGCTTGCGCTCCATTTCTCTTCGGAGGTCCATAATTTCTTCCTTAATCTCTTTTTTCAGCTCCTCCTTAAGAGCCGCTAAATCCTGTTGTAGCTGCCGTTTGAAGTCTCTCAACTCTTTACCCAAACTGGCGATGCCAGCGTTCATGGTATCGAGTTTTGTGTCTTCCATTTTCTCTGCTGCGGTCACCTCGTTTTTTTGGGCCCCGTGTTCAGCGGTTTCTCCTGCGTTGTTGAAGAGGAATTCTTTAATTTTACTCTGCTTTTGTCCTTGTGCCCGGCTCCTTCGTGTTTTCATCCCTTAGTTTATTGATCCGCTTATGTCGAGTTGGCCATTTACCGATGATTTTTAATCCGGCTAGGGAGAGCTCTCTGTTTAAGCGTTATGTCTCTCCGCCATCTTCCCGGAAGTCACACCTGGTCATTTTTTAAATTGAAATGGTCCCACGCAACACTTCGCCGTAACCGCCTCATGATTTGGCGATCGCCCTACGGAAGCCCGCATGTATCAACAGAGGCACGCCAGGGTACGGCGATGGTGTAATGTTGCCCCCTGGTGCCCAAATTTTGCCATTGCATTGTTTGAGGACGGCCGTGCACTAGGCCTTAATAACCTCGGATTGTTTAAAAAAAAAAAAAAAACGGTTTGTCGACGAAAATGAACTTCCTCGGTGAAATTCTTAATGATCAATTATCGGTTAATCGGTAAATTATGCCCATCCCTAATCTCAACACCCTTTTATACATTTCCAGCATCAGAATTCAAGTCACATGGTGTCTTCAGTCAGCATACAGTTACAAAGCATCCCTTTGAAGCTTCACCATTGTCTCTCATTTCCTGATGAACCGGAATACCCTCCGGGGCGTCTTCTGTGGGACAAAGAGACAAATCTCACACTTCCTTGTTACCTCCTGTAGATTCGAGTCCTCAGTCCTTGCAGACGTGACACCCCACAATACACATTCAGTCCTGTTTCTGTGGCAGCGTGAGCCCACAATGTGTGTCGGCCACAGCTACACTGTTCGCTGGCCTCCCAGGGGTGGTGGTGTACCTGGATGACATCGTGGTGCACGGTGCGACATCGGCCTCCAATGACACCACCTCACCTGACAAAACATGACCTCAGACTCAACAGAGAAAAGTGCATCTTTGAAGTGTCAACCATGTAGTTTGTGGGGTTCCACCTGTCTGCCGAGGGCCTGAGCCCACTTCATTCAAACGTTGAGACGGTATTGCACCTACCCGAACCATCGTGCCCCACACAGCTGTCATCATTTCTGGGCATGGTGAACTTCTACGGGCACTTCATTCCCCACTACTCAGAGACGATACAGTAGAGCCATTATGCGCCCTCCTGAAGCAGGATGCGCCCTGAGAGTGGACCCCGGCGTGCTCTGCCACCATCTGCCGACTGAAAACGCAGCTTACTTCCCCACCGGTGCTTGCCCACTTTGACCCACAGAGCCCCACATTTGTGACCTGTGACACGTCCAACATGGCAGTGGGAGCCGTGCTATCCCACCTCCAAGGAGGGGACCGAGTGCCTAGTGGCACTCGCTTCAAGGTCACTTACTTCAGCCGAGCAGAAGTACTCAGTGAGAGAGAGGGAGGCACTCGCGTGCATCTCGGCATGTGAGCGATGGCACATGTACCTGTATGGGTGACGCTTCACACTCCGGACCGATCATAGAGCCCTCACAGTGCTGCTGGAAACATCGGGGTCTGGGCACAAACCTCTGCGCATCTACAGGTGGATGGAAAGGCTAAAAGCATATAACTTCACCACCCAGTTTACATCGGGTAGAGATAACATAGTGGCGGACCTCTTGTCTTGGGCCACACCTAACCCCACGCTGAACGTCAACCAGGACCACTTAGAGCCAAAACTGGTCCACATACTGCACAGCCCACTTCAGACCACCATCTCCCTGCAAGAGTTCAAGGCCGTGCCTGAGCAGGATCCAGTACTAACCCAACTTCGCACATTCATTTGCGAGGGCTGGCCATCCAACGTACCGGAAGAACTAGCACCCTTTCACAGAGTCAGAGACGATCTATCAAGCTGGAATGACATCTGTGTGGCAAGAGGGCTCTGCACAGTGATCCCGGAGGCGCTAAAGGGTTGCATTTTGACCATGGTACACAAAGGCCTCCTGGGCGTCATCAGAGTCAAATAGCATTGCAGAGGCTCAGTCTGGTGGCCAGGCATCAACAAGGATGTGGAGCTCATGGGCAAAGACTGTATGCCCTGCCTAGCCAGCAGTAAGAACGGTGTGCCACCACCCCCACCCCTGCAGCCTCTGCTATGGCCGTCAGCCCCGTGGAAACACATCCAATTGGACATTTGCGGCAAGCTGCACAGCGCCCCCCTGCACCAATGTTTCCTACTAGTAATTTATGACCTCCACTCAAAATGACCAGAGGTGTTGCTTACTGGCTCAGTCACCACCGACGTAGTCACCAATCTATTTTCCTCCTTGTTTGCTCGCTGGGGCGTGCCAGACGCAATCACAACAGACAATGGACTGCAGTTCACTTCAGCGGGCTTTGCTGCGTTCATGAAAGGAAAAGACATTAAGCACATAAAGACTGCTTTTTACCACCCTCAGCCAAATGGGGGGTGGAGAGGTTTAATCAGACCCTCAAGAATGGTCTCATGGCACACCTAGCAAATGGACTCCCGTTTTCAGCCACACTACAGAGCACCCTGCTACATTACAGAGCGACGCCTTGCCACAATAGGCAGCTCCCCAGCTCTTCTAATGCTAGGACATGAGATGTGCCTTCACCTGGACCGACTACACCCTCCATCAGAGACTACTCCAACAGAAAAGCTCTCACCTAGGGGGAGGGTGGTTGACCAGCAGCAACGTATAAAGCAAAAGTTTGACAAGAAAAGCCGAGCGAAGTGACCAGGGCTCGCAGTACTGGATTGGGTCCGGGTTCAGATCCGACGCCCTAACTACGCTCACAAACTGCAGTTGTTTTGGGCAATGCTGATACAGAGCACAGCTCAGTTGGGGTCAGCCACCTTTCGTGTCGCTGACGCGTCACAGTGGCACACCAGTTGTCTTAGAAAGGTGACACCAACCTCAGCTCCGGATCAGGAGATGGCTGCAGACACAATGGGATTGGGCTGGGACTTCAACAACACAAGATCCACAACTCCTGAAAAGCTTCCGCAGGAGCCTGCAGCAGCAGCACAGCCTAAGCACCATGTTATCACATGGCGGACTAGCCGTGGCATGAAAGGCGCCACCCCCCTGCATATACTTGTGTGAAACCTTATTAAAGAGTGATTTCAGTTCACGTCTCTTGTCAGCACCTCATTTCAAACATAACTGGTGAGCAACATTGAGGTTGTGGGGTGCAGGGTTACGAGCCTCTACACAGCGACTCAGCTGATCCCATAGGTTTTCTATGAGATTCAGGTCTGGAGAAAGTGGAGACCACTCCATTTGAGGTGCCCCAGCCTCCAGCAGCCGTTCCCTAATGATGTGACCTTGATGAGCTGGAGAATTGTCATCCATGAAGATGAAATTAGGCCTGTGTTGTTCATGCAGGGGCACAATAACTGGATCAATGATGTTATTATGCCTCGGTGAAATGGAGAGGCATACCGTAATCGCTCAATGTGTCTGTGTGTGTAGTTGGTTGTATCTGTCCCCCTGTCTGTTTCAGCTTGCCCGGTCAAAATTAAGTGGAATTAAAGGCTTGTATAATTGTATGGCCCTAGTATCCTCGACTTTTAATTTGCCAGAATTTCAAGATAAGGCTTTGTTTTCAAAATAAACACAAATTTAACTCACCTTTTATCATGGGGGGAGCATGTCTGAAAACATGCCCCTCACCTTTAGTTTTTGGTTCATTCTGCGAATCATTATGACCCTTATTATGCCATCTTGTGTTTACTTTTATTGTGAAGCACTTTATGACTCTTTCTGTGAGAAATGCTATATAAATAAATTTTACTTACTTACTTGCTCTTTGCGACAGCGCTCTCTGTTTATTCTGCCATTGTTATTGGTTCTTTAATTCTTCACTACTGCATCTGATTGTGTCTCTCTCCCTCTCATCCTCTCCTCCTCTCTTAATTAATCCCAGCCA
Organism: Pholidichthys leucotaenia; assembly: GCA_020510985.1. NCBI lineage: Eukaryota > Metazoa > Chordata > Actinopteri > Cichliformes > Pholidichthyidae > Pholidichthys > Pholidichthys leucotaenia. The sequence goes on from CM035844.1 coordinate 16,491,278, forward strand.
TTTGTCATTAGTGTCTGTGTATATATGTTCCGCTCAGTTTTCAGTTCGCTGTCTCGATTGTGTGTGTGGCTTTGCATTTTGTAAGGGGGAGGGGAAGTGTGGTGTCGTGAGTGTAGTGTGTGTGTGTGTGTGAAGCCGTTCCCGCCCACAGGGTGACATCAGGCGGGCACGGCCACTGGTGTATATAGTTCCGTGTTCTTAATAAAGTGTTGGTTGGCTGTTGGTTCTCTGCAAGACGAGACTCCGCCTCCTTATTCAAACATAACAAGGGAGAGACAGAAGATGAAAGGCAGAAGTGTGGAGGTGAGAATCTTATTATTATTCTTTAGGCTGCTCCCTTCAGGGGTCACCACAGTGGATCATCTGCCTCCATCTCACCCTATCCCTTCATCTTCCTCTGGAACACACAACCCTCTCCATGTCCTCCTTCACTATATCCATGAATCTCCTCTGTGGTCTTCCTCTCTTCCTCCTGCTTGGCAGCTCCATCTTCAACATCCTTTGTCCAGTATATCCACTATCCCTCCTCTGCACATGTCCAAACCATCTCAGCGTTGCCTCTCTTACTTTGTCTCCAAACTGCTCAACTTGAGACGTCCCTCTGATATACTCATTTCTAATCCTGTCCCTCCTAGTCACTCCCAATGAAAATCTTAGCATCTTCAACTCTGCCACCTCCAGCTCCACCTCCTGTCTTTTTGTCAGCACCACCGTCTTCAAACCATACATCATAGCAGGTCTCACTACCATCTTGTAAATCTTCCTTTTCACTCTTGCTGCTACCTTTCTGTCACAAATCACCCCTGACATTCGTCTCCTCCCACACCACCCTGCCTGCACTCTCTCCTCTTCACCTCTCTTGTGCATTTTCCATTGCTTTGGATGGTTGACCCCAGGTATTTAAACTCATCTACTTTCACTACGGCTACTCTTTCCATCCACTTTCTTGCACCTGCTTCCCTTTGATTCACACTTATGTATTCTTTCTTGCTTCTACTGACTTTCATTCCTCTTCTGTCCAGAGCATACCGCCACCCCTCCAGGTTCTCTTCCACCTGCTCCCTACTCTCACTGCAGATCACAATGTCATCTGCAAACATCATGGTCAACGGAGACTCCTGTCTGACCTCGTCTGTTAGCCTGTCCATCACCATGACAAACAAGAAGGTGCTCAGAGCCGATCCCTGATGTAATCCTACCTCCACCTTGAATCTATCCTTCACTCCTACAGCACACTTCACCACTGTCTTGCTGTCCTCATACATGTCCTGCACCACCCTCACATAATTCTCTGCCATTCCTGACTTTCTCAAACAGTACCACACTTCCTTTCTTGGCACTCTATCATACACTTTCTCTAGATCCACAGAGACACGGTGCAATTCCTTCCGACCTTCTCTATACTTCTCCATCAACACTCAAAAGCAAACATTGCATCCGTAGTACTTTCTTGACATGAAACCATACTGCTGCTCACTGATTGTCACTTCTCCTCTTAACCTGGCTTCAACAACCCTTTCCATTATCTTCATAGTGTGGCTGATCAACTTTATGCCTCTGTAGTTACTACAGCTCTGAACATCACCTTTGTTCTTGAAAATTGGGACCAAAACACTTCTTCTCCACTCTTCAGGCATCCTCTCACTCTCTAAGATTGTGTTAAACAATCTGGTTAAAAAGTCCACTGCCGGACTTCCGGTCTGGACACCATGGTGATAGCAGCTTAACGCTGAAGCTCCCAGACCCGATCCATGAATATACCTTGAAAATCAGATTTAATGGATTTTTGGAAGAGTGAAAATCAAAAGACAAAGTCATTATGCCTAAAGGAAAGCAGAAGAGATCGACATTTACCAGGCCAAGACACGCATCGGCCGAAGAATCTGACCCGGAGGACATCCCCTCTGAAACGGAGTTGCTGAATGAAGCTAGCAACAAGGTTAGCTTAAAAATGGTACTTCAAGAACTAAGACAATTTCGCCGAGAGTGTTGGGCCGAATTTTGTGAAATTAAAGACGAAATAAAAAGGACAAACAGCAGAGTGGACCAGGCTGAGGACCGAATCATGGAAGCAGAGGAAAGAATAAAAGGGCTGGAAGACACCGTGCTGGATTTACTTAAACGACAGTCAAGACTGGAGGCTAAGCTAACCGACCAAGAAGGAAGACTAAGAAGAGACAACATAAGAATTCATGGTCTGAAAGAAGGAGTCGAGGATGGTTTCACCACAATGGCTGCATGCGTGGAATCCATACTGAGAGAGAAGTTGGAAATTCCCCAATCCACCGACTTGAAGATAGAAAGGGCTCACCGTACATTAGCCCCAAGGCCGTCGGCGGAAGCGCCACCAAGATCGGTGGTGGTGAAGTTCTCCAACTCCAGAACAAAAGAAGAGGTTGTGAGACTGGTTTGGCAGAAAAAAGGATTTATGCACCAAGAGAGAAACGTTTTTGTGGAGCACGACTACGCCCCGGAGGTCCTTAAAAAGCGTCGGGAATACAACGACGCTAAAAGGGTACTACGAGAGAAGAAACTGCGCTTTCAAACTCCATTTCCGGCGAAGCTGAGGGTGTTTTACAGAGATGAGACGTGTCTCTACAACTCGGCGGAAGAAGCAACCACGGATATGGCGAGAAGAGGGCTCCCGGTAACGGTGTATAAACCCGCAGTAGACCCGATCGAAAGAATCAAGGCTCAAACGTGGTCCACACAGAGACCCTCAAAATCCACGAGCCAGCAGCGGGAAACCCAGCGCCAGAGCTATAAGGAAAAACTGAGCGTTTTCAGGAGGGAATAATGATATTTTTAATCAATCTGCGCATCCAACCCTCCTCCTACAAGGTAACAAACATTAAAGGAGATGCAGAATCAGCAAGTATCAAGTGGTAAAGCATTTCATGGAACAGACATAATATTAGAAACAAATAAGTATTTAAAAAAAAAAAAAAAACTTGTTAAAATAGAAATGTGACAATGAACCACATGAACTCTCCACACTAACAAATACTGTATTAACGTGACTGTTTGCTATAATGGTGGTGGGAGGTTGCACACAATTTCATAGGGTATAGGCATAAAAAAAAAGAAAAGAAAAGAAAAGAAAAGAAAATCATTACAAGTTCGGATTGGGATCTGAAATTCACGTTAAAAACAGGAGTAAGAGAGGGCCCTCAGCACATAACAGAGTTTGAGGAATTTCCCTCAGAGCCAACACACCATCAAAGCTCTTCTAAGGTCACTAAAAAGACCTCAGCTCAGGAAGATCTTTTGTCAGTTTTTTGTTTTAAAGTTTTATATACTATGTTCTTAATGTTTTTTATGTTCTTAATGTTCTTTCAGTTTCTGAGTAGCATAAAAGAGGGCCACCACACTGTTATACTAAATAAGACAATACAATGGAGAAACAGGGTGTAACCAAAATAATCTCATATAATGTGAAAGGGATCCTGAATCCAGTTAAAAGATCCAAGATTCTACGCAAAATGAAAAAAGACAAAGCAGGAATAATATTTTTACAGGAAACCCACCTAACAGACGTGGAGCACACTAAACTTAATAGACAAGGGTTTAAAATGATCTCTTCATCTTCATATAAGTCAGGGAGGAGGAGGGGGGTAGCGACATTGATCTCAGCCAAAATTATATTTGAAAAAAAAATCAGAACACAAAGATAAAGAAGGGAGATTCAGTTTGGTACTTTGTCGACTGGAGGGAGAAGATATCACCCTGCTGAATGTATATGCACCTCCAGGGGCTAACTGGAAATTTTATAAAAATGTATTTGACCTAATGATAACTAAAGCCCAAGGTTTGGTGATATGTGGTGGAGACTTCAATCTAAGACTGAATCCATACTGGGATACATCAGGTAATTCTCGACATCAAAATAACACTCAAAGTAGAAAAACTCGGATGCTACTAAAAGAAATGGGAATCTGTGACGTGTGGAGGGAATTCAACCCCAGTGTAAAAGATTATACATTTTACTCAGCACCACATTCATCATACTCAAGGATTGACTATTTTTTTTATGTTTAATAGAGACATTGGAAGAGTAAAAACATCTAAAATAGGACTGATGGATCTCTCTGACCACAGTCCGATCTATATGGACTTAAGTATCCAAAAATACACAAATAATACATTTTCTTGGAGGTTAAATTCAAATGTGCTGAAAGGTCCACTGAAAGATGAATTGGAATCAGATATTCTCAGATATCTGGAAGAAAAGGATAATGGAGAAGTATCCCCCTTAATACTGTGGGATGCGTGCAAAGCTGTAATAAGGGGAAAGATTATCACAAAACTGGCAATCCAAAAGAAACTGAGACAAGAAAAACTAATCACATTAGAGTCAGAACTTTAGAAACTAGAAAAAGAGCACAAAGACAACACTCATTCTAATGACTCGCTCAAAATTAAGAAAAATAAAAAACAAATAAATGAGATCTACACAATAGAAATCCAGAAGAAACTTACATTTCTGAAACAAAAATACTATGAAACAGGTAGCAAATCGGCAAAATTACTAGCCTATAAATTGAGGAAACAACAAACGGAGAGAGCAGTCTATAAAATCAGAGACCCAGTATCAAAGGAAATAAAATTTAGAATTCAGGAAATTCTTAAAAGCTTCGAGAACTACTACAAGAACTTGTACTCCCTCAAAAAACATAAAAACGCATCCGAAGCCTCCCTAAATACATTAAACCTTCCCCAACTTACTGAGTCACAAAATAAAACACTATTGTCAGAAATACAACCTAAAGAATTAGAAAAAGCAATTATGAAACTTAAAGCTAACAAATCCCCAGGAGCAGATGGCTTTACAGCAGAGTGGTACAAAACCTTTAAACAGCAACTATCTCCTCTCCTCCTGAAAACATTTAACTATGTCCTCCACACAGGGAAAATCCCCCCTCCTGGAGAGAAGGGGTCATTGCAGTTATACCTAAACCTGAAAAGGATAAACGAGACTGCTCCAACTACAGACCAATCAGTGTGTTAAATCAGGACTATAAGCTTTTTACCACTATCCTTGCCAAAAGGTTAGAAAATATACTGACAGACTTAATTCATTTAGACCAAACAGGTTTTATAAGACAAAGACAGACACAAGATAACATTAGACACACTTTACACATAATTCATCATATAAAAAAATATAATTTAAATGCAGCCATATTGGGATTAGATGCTAAAAAAGCATTTGATTTGGTTGACTGGTCTTTCCTATATAGAATCTTATCCAGTTTCAATTTTCATAACAACTTCATTAGAACTATCCAGGCATTATATAAAAAACCAACAGCTAAAATAAGGATTAACGGTAAATTATCATCATCTTTTGAACTGGAAAGAGGATGTCGTCAGGGCTGCCCTTTGTCTCCACTGCTCTTTGCAATCTTCATAGAACCTCTGAGCCAATGGATAAGACAGAATCAAAAAATTCAAGGTATTACACTTGGTCAGAAGGAACATAAAATAGCACTCTTTGCTGATGACATCTTAATATACCTGGGGCAGCCGGACACCTCTTTTCCAGAACTAATCTCAGTTTTTTCAGAGTATGGAGATTTATCGGGGTACGAATTAAACATGCATAAAACCCAACACGCAGCAGTTCAAGCAGAGAAGCCCACACTTCCCTCTCCCCAGCACACCTGCTCCAGCTCTTCAGAGAGGATACCAAGGTGTTCCCAGACCAGCTGGGAGACATAGTCTCTCCAGTGAGTCCTGGGTCTGCCCCGGGGTCTCCTCCCAGAGGGACATGCCCGGAACACCTCAAGTGGGAGGCGTCCAGGAGGTATCCTGATCAGATGCCCATACCACCTCAACTGGCTCCTTTCAATGTGGAGGAGCAGCAGTTCTATTCTGAGCCTCTCCCGGATGACTGGGCTCCTCACCCTATCTCTGAGGGTGAGTCCAGCAATCCTACGAAGAAAGCTCATTTCAGCCGCTTGTATCCGCGATCTCGTTCTTTCGGTCATTACCCAAAGTTCGTAACCATAGGTGAGGGTAGGAACGAAGATTGACTGGTAAATCAACAGCTTTGCCTTAGAGCTTAGCTCCCTCTTCACCACAACAGACCAGTACAATGTCCACATCACGGCAGATGCTGCTCTGATCTGTCTGTCAATCTCTTGCTCCATTCTCCCCTCACTCGTGAATAAGACCCCAAGATACTTAAACTCCTCCACTTGGGGCAGGAGCCTATCCCCAACCCGGAGGGGACAATCCACCTTTTTCTGGCTGAGGACCATGGACTCAGACTTGGAGGTACTGATTCCGCTTCACACTCAGTGGCAAACCGTCCCAGTAAGACCTGTATGTCACTGCTGGATGAAGCCAGCAGGACAACATCATCTGCAAACAACAGAGATGAGATCCTGTGGTCACCAAGCATGACACCCTCCGTTCCCTGGCTGTGCCTAGAAATCCTGTCCATAAAAATTATGAGCAGGATCGGTGACAAAGGGCAGCCCTGGTAGAGTCCAACTGTCACTGGGAATAAGTCCGACTGAGTGTTGGCAATACGAACCAGACTCTCACAACGGTTGTACAGAGACCAAATAGTTCGTAACAACAAGCCTGATACTGTTATGATCCCTCGTGTGCCATTACGCAGCGCACAGAGGGCAGAATGAAAACCCAGGCGCAGGAGTAGATTCGTGCACTTTACTGAAAAAAACCCCAAATAATAAATCCAGTAAACAGTCATGATAAACACAGAGTTCGAATGATGAGCTTAGGCCACCAGACATACAGGGACGCCACCTGGATGCTCTACAGCCCAGGGGAGGGAATACCTAGTGCCGCAGAGCTGCTGTCGGCATGGGGAGAAAGGCAAACATAAACTTACGGTGCTGGAGCGATCTGGGGCTGTCCGTGTAGTCTGGTGGATGAGGGTAAGGCAGAAGCAACCGCTAACACCAAGGAAAAACACAATCTTGAAGCGTTAGAGAAGACGGGTTCGTCAGGCTGGCAATGATGTAGGGAATGACAACTTGCATACACGGAGGTACACACTGCCGTGTATGAAGCGCAATCCTCCGGCGATCTCTTCCTACTCTCACAGCGTTTAAGTAATCGCACTACTTTTGAAGGAAGAGACCGCCAGTGTGAATGAGCGTGGGCTGGACAAACTGAAAACGTGTGCATGAGTGAGTGTCTGAGCATGTGAATAGAAGTGAATGAGATGTGTGTGTGTGTATGTGTGTGAACACCAATAATGAGAAACAGCTGATGACACTGACAGGAGGAGGGGGCATGCCCGAGCTGTCAGGGAGCGAAGGACCCAAAGGGCTCCCTGAAGCGCCTAAAGGAAAATAAATAGAGAATGGGCCAAAATAGCCACGGTGTCAGAACTGGGCTTGGAATAACCAAACCCAGATTCCTGACAAATACCCCATACTCCCGAAGCACCCCACACAAAAAACCACAAGAGACATGGTCGAATGCCTTCTCGAAGTCCACAAAACACATGTAAACTGGTTGGGCAAACTCCCACGAACCCTCGAGGATTCTTGAGAGGGTAAAGAGCTGGTTCGATGTGCCACGGCCAGGACGAAAACCACATTGCTCCTCCTGAATCCAAGGTTTGACCAACGGCTGGACTCTCCTCTCCAGTACCTTGGCATAGACCTTCCCAGGGAGGCTGAGGAGTGTGATCCCTCTAAAGTTCCCTCTGGTAGGGTCACCTAAGACAAACTGGTCCTGGCTGAAGGGCCAGACTAAGAACGATCCAACAGACTGTCATGATGAATGCTAGAACAAGGATTCAGTGTACCCCGCCCAGTATGGAGTTATCGGGGCCCCACCCTGGAACCAGACCTGGGGGAGGGGCTCGATGGCTAGTGTCTGGTGGCCAGTTTCCGCCCATGGGACTCAGCCGGGCTCAGCCCGAAGGAGTTACATGGGTCTGCCCTCCAGTGGTCTCACCACCTGCAGGAGGGACCATGGGTGTCCATTACTATGTGGATCAGGCAGCAGTCAAAGGCGGAGACCTTGGCGGTCTGATCCCAAGCTTCCTAAACTGGCTTTTGGAGGTGAGAGTAGGGACGTTAAATGTAGGGACATCTTAATAGCTTTCTTATTTTTTATGCTGCTAATAATTGTGCCATATTGTTTCAGTTCAAAATAAAAATGTTCAAAGTTTGTTTTCATTCTAGAGTCTGTCCACTTCTTCTTGTGTATGTGAAACTTTCCTTTAAGCAATAACAATTGTATGAAATAAACAAAGTCCTTGCCAATTGATTTTTGTTCAAATCCAATAATGATGTCTCTTTCTTTAAACAGAATTCTTTGTCCAGTCCTCTGAAAAATAAAATGTTCAACATCTGTCCAAACCATATTGTTGTGTCTCATATTATAGAAGAGTCGATGTGATGTTTTTTAAGTTTTATTATAAGGAGAACCAGGAACACATGAGTCTCTACCGCGAGTACAGGAGCCACAGCGAAGAGACAATATGTCTCCCGCAGATGGCTTATATACTTCAGGTGGCCCCACCCCCCAGAGGCGGGGCATCACCCCTCTCTAGCCCAGGGCACCGCCATAATAATATAATGTATAATATACGATCTCACACTCCCCTCCCCTTGAAAAAAATGCAAGCACACAAATTCACCCAACTTTATAATTTACACCCAACTCACACTCTAATACAAAAGGGTTATAGGCCTACACACACACACACACACACACACACACACACTGGCCCAGCGGAGCACTCCGCTATGTAAATAAAGCAGTCACTGAAACGAAAAAAAGGCCACACTGTAGAAGAGCTGGAAATAACGAGGCGGTTTTGTATCACAAAAGCAGAGTCTTTAATGAACAAACTCTTCTATCTTGTCTCATCTGGTGCAGAGCTTGGCAGAAGGCAAAGAGAAAGAATTCTGCCCAGCTCGCTGGTTAAATACAAGCACACATCAAAGACATGCAAAACACAAGCTGAAATCCCCATTATCTAAATCCCCCCTTAGTCCTGTTAACTCCTCCCTTCGCCTTGGGAGGTGATGGGAAAACCTCTCCTCCCTCAGGGGTGAAGGTGTCGAGTCTGTTGCCATGGCGTCCTGTGACGTCATGGGTCTTCACACAGCGGTGAGATTCCTTTGTTCTTTCAGAGGTGTGAAGTTCCTTTGTATATTCTGTCCCAAACATTTCCACATGCTCTAACAAGTGTAGGTATGGAATATATGAGTGAATATATACCACAGGCCCCCCAAACAACTATGAAAGGACACAGAAAGATTCACAGTCTAGGGTAATTACTAAGACATACTACGTGTTACAGCTGTTGCCACAGAAGAAACTTTCAAGCAGCCATGCTCCTAAGAGAGTTCAGTGAAAACATAACAGCATAGTATAATCATAAGTCAGTCCTAAACTGTTGCGGCACAATTAGCGAAAAATTGCATAGTGGTGTAATCAGTCTCTGTGCAGTCTGGGTTTCAATCTTCTCCCAAAGCTGCTGTAGGTCGGTTTAGGCGTCCTGCTGGGACCTTGTTGTGGGGAATCTGCAGTGTGGGAAGGAGAGAGATTATCTGTTCCCTGCCTGGGGGCTGAGACTTTTTCCTTGGGGGGTCTACCTCGCCGAGGTGCTCGAGCCAGCTGTGTAGGTTCGTCTCTCAACAAGAAGGCAGGTTTGAGTCTGTCAATGCTGACCGTTTCATTTCTATCCCCATAATCAAGCACAAAGTGTTTGTCACCATTTTCCAGCACTCTGTATGGGCCATCGTATACTGGGCGTAACGTTGGTTTTAGAGCTTCATGCTTAACAAAAACAAACTCAGCGTTTTTTAAAGTTTGAGGAACAAAAACTCGTGGAAAGGAGTGATGAGCTGGACCGTGGAGAGAGTCCGGTCTGTTACTGCCTAAAAACCTTGAGACTGGGAGGTGCCCTGGTTTCGGGTTTTCTGATAAAAATTCACCTGGTAGTCTGATAGGTTGGGCAAAGACTAATTCTGCAGGGGAAGCGTCTAAATCCTCTTTAGGTGCCGCACGCAACCCTAATAAAACCAAGGGAAGTTTATTTACCCAATTTGTGTCCGTTAATGAGGCTCTGAGGGCGGCCTTTAAGGACCTGTGAAAACGCTCGCATAACCCATTAGCCTGAGGGTGATAAGCGGTGGTGCGGTGAATTGTTGCCCCTAAACTGTTGGACATGGCTGACCAGAGCTCTGAGACAAATTGAGGCCTCCTATCTGACGTGATGTCTGATGGGACGCCGAAACGTGCCACTCAATTTGTTAGAAAAACGCGAGCGACTTCCTCCGCTGTAGTTGCCGCTAGAGGGACTGCCTCTGGCCAGCGCGTGGTGCGGTCTATCATTGTTAGCAGGTGTGTGAAACCCTGGGAGGAAGGCAGCGGCCCCACGAGGTCGACATGAATGTGGTCGAACCTTCTAGCAGGGATGGGAAAAGGCTCCAGAGGGGCTTTTGTGTGTTTGTGTACTTTGGCGCGCTGACAAGGAATGCAAGTTTTTGCCCATTCTTTTACGTTTTTGCGCAGGCCTGGCCACACAAACTTTTCGGCAACCATTTTGACCGAGGCGCGCACACCTGGGTGCGCGAGGGAGTGAATTGCGTCGAAAATGCGGCGGCGCCAAGCAGCTGGTACTAACGGGCGAGGTCGGCCGGTTGAAACATCGCATATTAGGGGGGGCACGCCGTCGCGCAACCCTTTTTCCTCCAGCCTTAACCCTGTTGGTCCAGACAGGAGCGCGCGCACGTCCGCATCACTGCCTTGTTCTTCCGCCATGGCTGCATAATCTATCCCTTCATGGATAGGTGCTGCATATGTGTTTGCGTTAGAGAAAAGCTCAGCTGCTGAAGCAGTGTAATCTGTCTCCTCGTGCTCTGGCGGTGCCACAGCGCGAGAGAGACAGTCCGCTACTACGTTAAGTTTGCCCACTACATGTCGAATGTCTGTGGTGAACTCTGAAATCGCAGCTAGCTGTCTCTGTTGTCTGCCCGACCAAGGTTCTGAAATTTTAGCCACAGTAAAAGTGAGCGGTTTATGGTCCACAAAAGCCGTGAAACTCCGTCCTTCTAACCAAAACTGGAAGTGGCGGATGGATAAATGGAGCGCCAGCAGCTCCCTGTCAAAAGTGCTGTATTTGCGTTCCGTCGGGTTTAGCGATTTGCTAAAAAATGCTAAAGGTTGCCAGTCCCCCTTGACAAGTTGTTCTACAACTGCCCATATGGCCAAGTCTGAAGCATCTGTGATTAGAGCAATGCGGGCCGAGGGATCTGGATGGACTAACATTGTGGCGTTAGCTAGGGTGTTTTTAACTTCCGCAAAAGCGCGTTCGCGTTCCGGGGTCCATTCGACCGCGTTGGAAGCTTTCTTTTTTTTGAGTGCGTCATACAGGGGCTGCATGAGCTGAGCTGCATGAGGGAGGAAACGGCTGTAAAAATTAACCATCCCCAAAAATTCCTGTAGCGATTTGACCGTTTGGGGCCGTGGAAAACCTTCTATCGCATGAATTTTGTCTGGAAGCAGAGCTGCCCCTTTCGGGGAGACTCTGTGTCCCAAAAAATCAATTTGCGATACGCCGAATTTGCATTTGGCTGGATTAATTATTAATCCGTGCTCTTCTAGCCTCTGAAAAACGGTAGTGAGATGCTGCTCGTGCTCTTCCTCCGATGAGCTGGCTACCAGCATGTCGTCGAGGTAGACGAAAACAAAGGGGAGGTCGCGTAAGACTGCATCCATCATACGTTGAAAAGTCTGAGCAGCACCTTTGAGGCCGAAAGGCATTCGCAAGAATTCAAAAAGGCCGAAAGGGGTTATAACCGCTGTTTTAGGAATGTCTTCAGCTCGGACTGGGACTTGGTGATAACCACGGACTAAGTCTATCTTTGAAAAAATGCGCGCGCCCGCTAAATGCAGTGAAAAATCCTGTATATGAGGGATGGGGTAGCGGTCATGCGCTGTGGCGTTGTTTAATCTGCGGTAATCTCCGCACGGTCTCCAAGAACCGTCGGATTTCGGAACCATGTGAAGTGGTGAAGCCCAAGGGCTCTTTGAACGTCGGCAAATGCCTAATTTTTCAAGAGCTGCAAATTCGTCCCTTGCTATGTTGAGCTTGGCCGCGTCTAAGCAGCGAGCTTTGGCAAAAACGGGAGGTCCCGTTGTTGGAATGAAGTGTTTAACCCCGTGTTTGGCTACAGTGGCTGAGAATTTGGGGGTTGTGAGTGCTGGAAATTGGGTGAGGAGTTGCTCAAACTTACCTCCTGCCGTAGTGACGTTGGCCTGCACAGGTGGTGGAGAGACTCGAGCTGAGCAAGGAATAGAAGCAAAAGACTGTGCATTAACCAGGCGCCTATTTGCTAGATCAACCAATAACCCGTGTGCACACAGAAAATCTGCGCCTAACAAGTTAAAACTCACCGCCGCTACAACAAATGTCCATCTGTAGCTGCGGCCGTGAATGAGGAGATGCAGGCTCTTTTCCCCGAACGTGTCGATGTCCGAGCCGTTGGCTGCCACTGCTCCATTGCCCCGGGTGCCCATGGCTCGATCTGCGTGGGAGGGCATGACGAAACTCAGCTGGGCTCCCGTGTCGATGAGGAACTGCTTGCCTGTGTGTCCATCCGTCACGTATAACAGCTTATTTTTCTCGCCGAGAACCGCTGCCGTTAACGGCCCTCGGCTTTGGCGTTTCCCGACATCGTAAACTTGCAGGGGGGGAACACATTTCCGGGCTTTCTCGGCAAAGCGGTGGTGATAATAACAGACATCATTCTGTTTGTTGCGCTTGGGCCGTGCTGCTGTCACCGTGGGTTGGGCCTGCTCCGTGGTTTGTGACTCTCCAAGGTTCGGGGCGTCAGTTTTGAGGTCTGCGGATGCCGCTGTGGGTGTCCAATCTCTGCAGGCGTTGACGAGCCGATAAGCCTCGTTGGCCAGCGTGCGGAAGTCCTGATGATTGTTGCACTTCATACTGGCTAGTGTCCCTCTCATGTGTGGTGGTAGCGTGCTGAGGAAAATAAATTGAAAGAGGAAATTATCATTGTCCTCCTCCTTGAGCTGCAGTAAATCCTCCATGAGGGTCTTTGGATTGCCCCCTCTGTGGCCGTAGACTGCCAGGATTTTTTCGGCTCTTTCTTCCGCCGACGGGACGTAATTCGCTACGATAGTCGTCTTGAGTGTCTCATACTTGTCCCGGGCCGGTGGTCGCTGGATCAAGCTTCGCACACACCTCGAAGTGGCGGAGTCGAGTTTGGAGACGGTATGGTAGAACTTAGTATCGTCTGCCGTGATGCCCGCCAGAATGAACTGGGCTTTGGCTTGGAGAAACCAAGAGGCCGGGTCTTCTCGCCAGAAATCTGGTAGTTTAACAGCGACGGCGTGTGTGCACATCATCACTGTTGTGCCCGCCGGGTGAGAGTGCCTTGCCTCGGCTCTCACGGCGGTGCTGGAGCTCGGTTGAGCTCTCTCGGTACCTTCTGCCGGGGGGAACAGCTGTCTGCTTGTTCCCTCGTCTGCGTTGTCGCTGGCGTAAGTCAGATTCGCCGCGGATGAGTCGCTTGAAGAACGCCTCAGGTCCATACTCGCGTTAAGGTCACCAGTGTAGAAGAGCTGGAAATAACGAGGCGGTTTTGTATCACAAAAGCAGAGTCTTTAATGAACAAACTCTTCTATCTTGTCTCATCTGGTGCAGAGCTTGGCAGAAGGCAAAGAGAAAGAATTCTGCCCAGCTCGCTGGTTAAATACAAGCACACATCAAAGACATGCAAAACACAAGCTGAAATCCCCATTATCTAAATCCTCCCTTAGTCCTGTTAACTCCTCCCTTCGCCTTGGGAGGTGATGGGAAAACCTCTCCTCCCTCAGGGGTGAAGGTGTCGAGTCTGTTGCCATGGCGTCCTGTGACGTCATGGGTCTTCACACGGCGGTGAGTTTCCTTTGTTCTTTCAGAGGTGTAAAGTTCCTTTGTATATTCTGTCCCAAACATTTCCACATGCTCTAACAAATGTAGGTATGGAATATATGAGTGAATATATACCACAACACACCAAAATAAATCAATCCTGACATAAATAGTTATATATACAATTAAACAGTAATTACAAACATGAACAATGGCGGTACCCGACTCCATAAACTCGCAGGTTAATACACAATTAGACACAGAGACTCCTGACCAAAAAAAAAAAAAAAACCACAACATAGGGCAATTATCACACTTATACCCCCATACTAACTTCCTCACACAGGTGTTACTGCACCCTCAACACAACACACTCAGCCACTAGGCAGTCACCATTTACAACGGCGGTCATGTGCATATAAAACATCTATTCAAATTTACAGTATCACACATTTCACCTTTCTGTTCTTTACAATAACTTTGTCTTTTGTTTATTCTTTGAACTTATTCTGAACATTTTAACGTTAACCATAGCAGACACACTGTTAAATGCACTGAACCAGACACACCGTAAGCCCCACTTAAAATCCTAACCCGGGTCTCCCAAAGGCCCCCCTCTGGAGTGTCAGTCCCGCGGCTCACTCCCAGGGCGTCTCTGTTTTCTCGTGATCGGAGACGGGCTGCACTGACGTTCCTTTCTACCCCAACGCCGCAGCTCGTTCGGGTGCCGTCTCGACCCATCAGTCAATTTCAGGTACCCCTCGCTGTCGGACTGAACTACCCGCAGATTATCCTGTCCAACTTTCAGCTCTCTCGAACTGTGCACCTGTCCTAGCCAAGGCTCAACCCTAGGGCAGATGTCATCCCCTTCGCCCAATGGAGCGCTCACTGGCTTTCTCTATCCTCTGCATCACGATCTGGTACTTTCATGGCTCCTCAGCATTCCGCCAAGTTTGCTCGAGCCTAGTCACTTGTTTTCATTTTTAGCACGGCTAGGGTTCGTGTCGTCTGGTGTCACCCCGGTCACTCGTGGTTGTTGCGTTGGAGCGGCACTGGCAGTGTCCGGCTCAACAGTGGTACTCGGCCAGCCACCAGAGCCCCACTGTGCTCACTCTCTGGACCCTTCTGCCTTCATGGGGGCAGTAACTCTCTGGACATCGTGGGCTCGGTGTGGCTGTCAGTGAGGTATAAGGAGGCCTCTATGTGCGCAGCCGAGTTCATGGTGTCTCAAGATGGTAGTAATTTACTTCTTCTTCTTCTTCTTCCTCTTCTTCTTCTTCTTCTTCTTCTTCTTCTTCTTCTGATGTTTTATGGCGGTTGGCAAACTGCTTGTAGGTGCATTACAGCCACCTTCTGGAATGGGGTGTTATTCGAAATGGTATTACTCTCCTATATCCTTGAAATTAGTCCTGTGGCCCTAATAAACCTAAAAACCGCCTTATAGACCGCATCCCCTGAACTTCTCTGCAAAATCTCTTTCATACTGAACTGGGTTTTGTTCCTGTATAGACTGTCCACCAGTGCAAACCGTGCAAACTCATACTTTGGACAGTGCATAAATATATGTTCAACTGTTTCATCGTTTCCACAATAATCACATTTTCCATTTGGGTGTTTTTCCATGATAACTAATGTACTATTCAGCCCTGTGTGACCTAATCTTAACCTGGATATGATGTCCTCCTCCTTTCTACTCCTGTGTCCTTCTCTAGTCCCCCCTACTTTCTTTTGTATGCCATACAGGCTCCGTCCTTTACTTCCTTTGTCCCACTCTTCCTGCCACTTCTTTTTAATTTGCGTTTTGATAATGCTCTTGACCTCTGCTTTACTATGTTTCACATTCCAACTAACTTGACTCATCCTAGTTGCCCTTTTTGCATATTTATCTGCTAGCTCATTCCCCTCCACTTCAATGTGTGTCGGGATCCAAATGAATCTAATGTCCACACCTGCCTTTGAGATTCTCCCTACTGAATGTACAATTTCCATCACCAAATCCTGTCTTGACTCTGAGTGCATTTGCCCAATACTCTCCATTGCGCTGCTAGAGTCAGACCCTATCAAAACCTTTCTGGGCTTTACTTCTTCCACCCAGCCCAATGCCAAACAGATTGCCAGAAGCTCCCCAGTATACACAGCCAAGTCATCACTAATCCGTACAGAGGGAGCTGAGGAGAAAGATCAGAGAAGGCAAGGACAGCTTCAGGAAGAAGATGGAGGACAAGCTGCAACAGAGCGACATCAGCGGGGTCTGGAGAAACCTCAAAACCATCTCGGGGCTCCAGAATACCTCCCCCCAGGCCACAGGGGGCAGGGAGTGGGCGAACAACCTGAATCTGTTTTTCAATAGATTTGACCAACCGCCCTCCCCCCTGACTGCACAACAACCACTGCTGCCTCTAAAGAAATCAAGTCCTGCTGCCCACTCCCCACTCCACCAACACCCCCCCACTCCCAACACACAGCCCCCCATCCTGACCCTGACCAGGACCCAGGTGAGGATGGAGCTGAGGAAGATCAAGGCGAGGAAGGCGCCGGGACCGGACGGCATCAGCGCAAAGCTCCTCAAGTCCTGTGCAGACCAGCTGTGTGGGATTGTGACGTATATCTTCAACATGAGCCTGAAACTGGGGAGGGTACCACAGCTGTGGAAAACATCTTGTGTGGTACCTGTACCAAAAACTTCCCACCCCAAAGACCTGAACAGCTACAGACCGGTGGCCTTGACGTCCCACTTGATGAAGACCCTGGAGAGACTGCTCCTTGCTCACCTCCGCCCCCTGGTGGAACCAGCGATGGATCCACTCCAGTTCGCCTACCAGCATGGCATTGGGGTGGAGGATGCGGTGATCTTCCTCCTTCACCGTTCTCTGTCCCATCTGGAGAAGCCCGGGAATATGGTGAGGATCATGTTCTTTGACTTCTCCAGTGCTTTCAACACCATCCAACCGATGATCCTGAAGGACAAGCTGCTGCGCGCAGGGGTGGACCAGCACCTGTCATCATGGATCCTGGACTACCTCACGAACCGGCCTCAGTTTGTGAGAACCCGGGACTGTGTGTCCGACACGATCATCAGTAGCACGGGGGCCCCCCAGGGAACGGTGCTGGCTCCCTTCCTGTTCACTCTTTATACTGCGGACTTCTCACACAACACAACACACTGCCATCTACAGAAGTTCTCTGATGACTCTGCGATCGTTGGCCTCATCTCCAGTGGAGATGAAGCTGAGTACAGAGGGCTTATCCAGGACTTCGTGGACTGGTGCCATCGGAACTGCCTCCAGATCAACGCGAGGAAAACTAAGGAGCTGGTGGTGGACTGCCGCAGGCATGGGCAGCCCCTCACAGTACCAGTAAATATACAGGGAACAGACATCGAGATGGTGACATCCTATAAGTACCTGGGTATTCATCTGAACAATAAACTAGACTGGTCACACAATACTGATGCACTCTACAAGAAGGGACAGCGCAGGCTGTTCCTGCTGAGGAGACTCAGGTCTTTTGGTGTACAAGGGGCGCTGCTGAAGTCATTCTATGACACGGTGGTAGCATCAGCCATCACTTTTGGAGTGGTCTGCTGGGGCAGTGGCATTACTGCAGCCGATAGGAAGAGACTGAACAAACTGATTAAGAAAGCTAGCTCTGTCCTGGGGCAGCGCCTTGATCCGATGGAGGAGATAGGAGAGAGAAGGACGGTGGCTAAACTGTCATCTCTGCTGGAGTCCGAGTTCCACCCTATGCAGGACATACTGAATGCACTGAGGAGCTCATTTAGCAGCAGACTACATCATCCCAGGTGCACAACCGAGAGGTTTCGTAGGTCCTTCCTACCAACGGCTGTCAGACTGTACAACCTAAGCAGGGCTGCTCGCAGAGATAGCAAAAAGACGTAACAAACTAATAGTTTTTTGAATGCAAAAGATGCAATAGACTTACACAATGGTCCCCTCCGGCATACAACTAGGAACATACCGGTCGCTATGGAGGGTGAGAATATGTATGGGCACATAAACATACCATGTAGGATAACTAAGTAGACGGTTATGCTGTTTCATCCCACCTAGCAACAATGCTCTGCACTGTGTGTGTTTATATATTTACATATTTATTCCATCTAGCTACAATGCTCAGCACTGGGTGTGTTTATATATTTATATATCTACATATTATTCCATCTAGCTACATTGCTCCGCACTGTGTGTGTTTATATACTTGCATATTTATTCCACCTAGCTGCAATGCTCCGTACTGTGGGTGTTTATATATTTACATATTTATTCCATCTAGCTACAATGCTCTGCACTGTGTGTTCATATATTCATATATTTATTCCATCCAGCTACAATGCTCTGCACTGTGTGTCTGTGTGTGTGTGTATATACTGTATATATATTTTATAGTAATACGTACATATGTATATTAGCTGCTCTTGCTTGCTTGTTTTTTTCTTGCCTTCTGATTGTTGCTCTGAGTGTTGCTATCCCTGTGCTGTTGCAATCCTGGAATTTCCCCGTTGTGGGACTAATAAAGGCTTATCTTATCTTATCTTATCTTATCTTAACCCTTTCCTTCTTCATGACATCTAATTCTGGAATGATGAATGCTATTCTCACAATGTTCTTTGTCGATTTAGATGCATCCGTATAAATCTTTATAAAGTCAGGATAGCTACCGTCTACATAGTTGTTGACCTCCTTCTTGTTTATCCTCCCTCTTATGTCATTTGTTAGAAGCCTTAAATCCACCTTTACTTCTTCCAGACTCCATGGTGGTTCTGCAGAAAGAGGGACTGTTGGACATACTGCTATATCAGCAAACCTTAGCTCCCTGACTTTATTCTCTATTGTCCATCCAAAGCTTCTCATTTGTCTCTTTTCCTTCTCTTGGCAAGGTTTCAGTACACTGTGCACTGGGTGACTGTCACTGAATCCTCTGATGTTGGCCCAGTATGTAGCTGCTATTTGAGTTCTTCTCAACTCCAGAAGCATCTCACCCATCTCCACCTGGATTGCTGCTACTGGAGTAGTTGTTATGGAGTAGTTTTTATGGCCCCACAGCATAACCTCAGAGCTTGGTATTGAATTATATCCAATTTTTTCAGTAATGTTTCTGACGCTGATCCATACATAACACACCCGTAATCAAACACTGACCTAACTAATGCCACATATAATGTTTTTAAAGCACCTCTACTTGCTCCCCATTCTCTTCCCCTCAAACATCTAATAATATTTAAAACTTTCTTAGATTTTGCCACAATTTTCTCAACATGGATCTTCCAAGAACAACCCTTATCAAACCACACACCTAGATACTTGAAACACTCCACAGTTTCTATGTTTTCATCATATATTTTAAGATCTACTTGATTGTTTACTCTTTTCCTTGTGAAGACCACAGCCTTTGTTTTTCCCAACGAAAACCTAAATCCCCATTCCACTGCCCAAGCCTCAATTTCATTAATTGCCTGCTGCAACTTTTTAACAATAAATGATAGATTTTTCCCTCTTGTTCACATAGCACCATCATCTGCAAACAAAGAGACACCAACAGAATTCTTAACTCTAGAAAAAATGTCATTGATCATGACTGAAAACAAAATGGGCCTAATACTACTGCCTTGTGGGGTTCCATTTTCTATCATTTGGCTTGAGCTATACTGCTTCCCTATTCTTACCGAGATTTTCCTGTCACTCAAAAAATTTTTAATCCAGCTTTTCATTTTCCCTCTAATGCCTAGTTTATGTAGTTTGATAATCAGCCCCTCCTTCCACATCATGTCATATGCCTTCTCAACATCCAGAAACACCGCAACCACACTTTCCTTATTGGGCTATGACTTGTTTTATGGGCTTGGGTTCTCCATCACCTGTGGAGAAGTGGAGGAGTGGTCGGGTGGTGGATTGTGGGACTGGCCATTTCATGTGGGAAGTGGCTGCCCAAAAATGTTGACCTGTAGATATTCCCACTGACTGCATAATGCTTCTTATATATTTATCGCATATGGGTCCTTAAATCGAAAAAAATTCTCAATTGAAATGAATGGCATGAGCAAAATTATCTTTTGATCCCGATCAAATTTTGCCACGAGTTACACATATGATTTTTGGCAATTAAATGTCATGGTGGCCTCTGGGCCGTCATTGGCGTCATCAGTTCCAGCTGCACACAGACCAACAGGTGTCAATCAACAGCTGTTAAAAGCCAGCGTTGCTGACAGCCCGTCACGGAGTCGTCTGTCCTCCTCGTCGGAGTATGAACCAGAGCTCCGCTCTCGAGCCTTGTCAAGAACCTCTCGTCAAGTACAACCACGTAAGAGAACTATTTGTTACTCTACTCCTTGTCTTAACCCCTGTGCACAGGTGGACCTCCCAGGCGGCGGACCAGCTACCCCAGCCGACGGGGCAACGCCACCTCACCCACGTAGCTCCTCGCTACCACCTCGACTATCGGTACATCTTGCTCCTCAGCTGCAGGAACTGTTATTATCTCAGTTGCAGGAACAGTCGTCACCAGGATCTGTGGAATCCTTGTCATTGCTATCATCAGTACTGTCATCGCCACGGTCAGAGGAATCACTATCCTCACCATCCTCTGAGCAGTCATCGTCACGGTCAGTGGAATCACTGCAGTCATCATCACTGGAACTCCCCTTGTCACAGCCACGGGTGGATTCACTAGCACGGCCACGGACACCTTCACCTCCACATCACATGGCCGCTGGAATTCAGCAGGACGCCCCTTGCGCCTTGCCCAAGTAAGCCCCTTCTCTTACAGTTACCCACAAGTACTGTACAGCGATAATTGTGTCTGCTTGTGTGTTACAGGGTTGCCGGGTCTCCGTCCAGGTTGCTCAGTTCCAGTGACCAGAACACAATACTCGCACTCACTCACGCACTACATACTCTCACAATTCAATAAAGGGATTATTGTCACAATCTGCCCGTGTCAGTGTCTGTCTCCTGGGTCCTAAACCATGTCAGTACGACTCCGTCACGTTGACCCAGCGGACAGTGCACTGTCATGCAAACTCAACACTCTTAGCGCCCGGGTAGATTTGTTAGCACATCAACAGACAGTAATCTTGAATCAATTGACTTTAATTAATAGTCGGCTGGATCGCCTGGAAGGACACCAGACGTTTCCCCCGACTACAAATGTCTCAACCCCTGCAGGCTTAGCGTCAGGACAGGCTAACATCTCGTCGTCCTCTCGCCTCACCCCTATTCCCACACCTGCCCGGTTCAGCGGAAAACTCGGGGAAGCCCGAGGATTCATATTACAATGCAAATCAGTTTTTCTCCGCGTCCCGGGAGATTTCACCCTTGATTCCAGCTGGATTGGTTATGTCATTAATTTGTTGGCAGGTAGAGCTCTAGATTGGGCATATTCTATCATGGCTAAACCAAGCTATTCCACGCTTACTTACCAGGAGTTTGTGGCAGAATTTATGTTCGTGTTTGACCATACTGATAGGGGTGAGGTGTTGACAGAACGGCTGTTGAGCCTACAGCAGGGAAAAAGATCAGCTGCTGACTACGCTATTGACTTCCGGGTCCTGGCTGCAGAGATTGGGTGGGGGGAGCCATCACTGTGTGGTATTTTCTTACGCAGTCTCAATGATGAGTTAAAGGATGAGTTAGCGGCACGGGATAAACCAAACAACCTGCACGATTTGATCGCCCTAACAGTTAGCCTGGATAGCAGATTAAGGGAGCGGGCGGCAGAACGGCGAGCTACTTCCCGTTCGGTTAAACCCCACCCTCGCGTCACTAACTCTCCTCTTCTCGCTCTACCCGCGCCAGAGGAATCCCCGGATCAAGAGGCTATGGTTATGGGCCGGTCTAAAGTGTCAGCAGCTGAAAAGCAGCGCCGCAGGGATCAGGGCCTCTGTTTCTACTGTGGGAAAGAGTCACATGGGGTTTTCGAGTGTCCCAGTAAGTTAAAAGGGAAGGCCCGTGGATCGCAGTAGGGGGATTCACGGGCAGGAATTCAGAGGAACCCCTTACTAGTTGCCGATTACCCATCAGACTGATCCATGCACATACAGAACACTCCACCCTAGCGTTAGTTGACTCCGGTGCAGAGCAGAACTTTGTTTCTCGAGACCTGGCAACCCGGATGGGCCTTAGCTGTCAGGCTCTAGATCCCCCTGTCAAACTTATCACTCTGTCCAAGGCATCTCTGACCACCGTCGCCCATCAGACGGCCCCAGTATCCATTATTATGTCAGGAAACCACAGGGAGGAAATTAAGTTCCTAGTTCTGCCCGTCTCTTCTTCACCCGTTATTCTGGGGTACCCCTGGCTTCGCTTGCATAACCCCACCATTGACTGGCAAGCAGGGAGAGTTACAGCATGGAGTACGTTCTGTCTAAGCGCCTGTCTCCAATCTGCGGCGTGCGCCCCGTCTGTCAAGGTGCCTCAACCTCATTCGTCACCACCGGACCTGTCCAAGGTGCCAGAGGTCTACCATGACCTGGGGCAGGTTTTTAGCAAGTCTCGGGCGCTGTCTTTACCCCAACATCGCCCGTATGATTGCGCAATTAATCTGAAGGCTGGGGCCCCTCTTCCTGCAAGCTGCCTATACAGCCTATCAGCCCCGGAGCGCGAGGCTATGGATACATACATCAAGGAGTCCCTGGCCTCTGGTTTCATCCGCCCGTCGTCTTTGGCTGTGGGAGCCGGATTTTTCTTCGTCAGGAAGAAGGACGGCTCATTACGCCCCTGCATCGACTTCCGGGGTCTGAATGAAATAACGGTAAAGGACAAATACACTCTGCCTCTGATGAACACCGTTTTCGACTCCCTCCAGGGGGCGTGCTGGTTTACCAAATTAGACCTTAGGAATGCCTATCACCTAGTGCGCATAAGGGAAGGAGATGAGTGGAAGATGGCTTTCCGGACCCCTAGCGGGCATTTTGAGTATTTAGTAATGCCGTTTGGGTTAACCAACGCTCCAGCCGTCTTCCAACGTTTAATAAACGATGTTTTACGGGACTTCCTAAACTCGTTTGTGTTCGTATATCTTGATGACATTCTAATCTTCTCCCGCACACTAGAAGAACATCAGGTGCATGTCCGCAAGGTACTACAGCGCCTCCTGGAGAATCAGCTGTTCGTCAAGGCCGAGAAATGTGAGTTCCACACTGACCAAACCTCTTTCCTCGGGTTTATAATAGCCCGGAACCAGGTGCTTCCGGACCCGACCAAGGTCAAGGCAGTAGTGGATTGGCCTGCACCCACCTCCAGAAAGCAGCTTCAAGGGTTCTTGGGTTTTGCTAATTTTTATAGGAGGTTTGTGCCAAATTTTGGTAATATCGCCCGCCCGCTGACTGCCCTCACCTCCCCTAAAACCCCGTTTTGCTGGAGTGAGGAGGCAGCTGGAGCATTTGAGAAGCTGAAGAGGGAGTTTGCCTCGGCCCGAGTCCTTATAAGATAAGATAAGATAAGATAAGATAAGATAAGCCTTTATTAGTCCCACAACGGGGAAATTCCAGGATTGCAACAGCACAGGGATAGCAACACTCAGAGCAACAATCAGAAGGCAAGAAAAAAACAAGCAAGCAAGAGCAGCTAATATACATATGTACGTATTACTATAAAATATATATATATACACACACACACAGACACACAGTGCAGAGCATTGTAGCTGGATGGAATAAATATATGAATATATGAACACACAGTGCAGAGCATTGTAGCTAGATGGAATAAATATGTAAATATATAAACACCCACAGTACGGAGCATTGCAGCTAGGTGGAATAAATATGCAAGTATATAAACACACACAGTGCGGAGCAATGTAGCTAGATGGAATAATATGTAGATATATAAATATATAAACACACCCAGTGCTGAGCATTGTAGCTAGATGGAATAAATATGTAAATATATAAACACACACAGTGCAGAGCATTGTTGCTAGATGGAATGAAACAGCATAACCGTCTACTTAGTTATCCTACATGGTATGATTATGTGCCCATACATATTCTCACCCTCCATAGCGACCGGTATGTTCCTAGTTGTATGCCGGAGGGGACCATTGTGTAAGTCTATTGCATCTTTTGCATTCAAAAAACTATTAGTTTGTTACGTCTTTTTGCTATCTCTGCGAGCAGCCCTGCTTAGGTTGTACAGTCTGACAGCCGTTGGTAGGAAGGACCTACGAAACCTCTCGGTTGTGCACCTGGGATGATGTAGTCTGCTGCTAAATGAGCTCCTCAGTGCATTCAGTATGTCCTGCATAGGGTGGAACTCGGACTCCAGCAGAGATGACAGTTTAGCCACCGTCCTTCTCTCTCCTATCTCCTCCATCGGATCAAGGCGCTGCCCCAGGACAGAGCTAGCTTTCTTAATCAGTTTGTTCAGTCTCTTCCTATCGGCTGCAGTAATGCCACTGCCCCAGCAGACCACTCCAAAAGTGATGGCTGATGCCACCACCGTGTCATAGAATGACTTCAGCAGCGCCCCTTGTACACCAAAAGACCTGAGTCTCCTCAGCAGGAACAGCCTGCGCTGTCCCTTCTTGTAGAGTGCATCAGTATTGTGTGACCAGTCTAGTTTATTGTTCAGATGAATACCCAGGTACTTATAGGATGTCACCATCTCGATGTCTGTTCCCTGTATATTTACTGGTACTGTGAGGGGCTGCCCATGCCTGCGGCAGTCCACCACCAGCTCCTTAGTTTTCCTCGCGTTGATCTGGAGGCAGTTCCGATGGCACCAGTCCACGAAGTCCTGGATAAGCCCTCTGTACTCAGCTTCATCTCCATTGGAGATGAGGCCAACGATCGCAGAGTCATCAGAGAACTTCTGTAGATGGCAGTGTGTTGTGTTGTGTGAGAAGTCCGCAGTATAAAGAGTGAACAGGAAGGGAGCCAGCACCGTTCCCTGGGGGGCCCCCGTGCTACTGATGATCGTGTCGGACACACAGTCCCGGGTTCTCACAAACTGAGGCCGGTTCGTGAGGTAGTCCAGGATCCATGATGACAGGTGCTGGTCCACCCCTGCGCGCAGCAGCTTGTCCTTCAGGATCATCGGTTGGATGGTGTTGAAAGCACTGGAGAAGTCAAAGAACATGATCCTCACCATATTCCCGGGCTTCTCCAGGTGGGACAGAGAACGGTGAAGGAGGAAGATCACCGCATCCTCCACCCCAATGCCATGCTGGTAGGCGAACTGGAGTGGATCCATCGCTGGTTCCACCAGGGGGCGGAGGTGAGCAAGGAGCAGTCTCTCCAGGGTCTTCATCAAGTGGGACGTCAAGGCCACCGGTCTGTAGCTGTTCAGGTCTTTGGGGTGGGAAGTTTTTGGTACAGGTACCACACAAGATGTTTTCCACAGCTGTGGTACCCTCCCCAGTTTCAGGCTCATGTTGAAGATATACGTCACAATCCCACACAGCTGGTCTGCACAGGACTTGAGGAGCTTTGCGCTGATGCCGTCTGGTCCCGGCGCCTTCCTCGCCTTGATCTTCCTCAGCTCCGTCCTCACCTGGGTCCTGGTCAGGGTCAGGATGGGGGGCTGTGTGTTGGGAGTGGGGGGGTGTTGGTGGAGTGGGGAGTGGGCAGCAGGACTTGATTTCTTTAGAGGCAGCAGTGGTTGTTGTGCAGTCAGGGGGGAGGGCGGTTGGTCAAATCTATTGAAAAACAGATTCAGGTTGTTCGCCCACTCCCTGCCCCCTGTGGCCTGGGGGGAGGTATTCTGGAGCCCCGAGATGGTTTTGAGGTTTCTCCAGACCCCGCTGATGTCGCTCTGTTGCAGCTTGTCCTCCATCTTCTTCCTGAAGCTGTCCTTGCCTTCTCTGATCTTTCTCCTCAGCTCCCTCTGTACGGACTTCAGCATCTCCCTGTTCCCTGACCTGAAGATCCTCTTCTTCTCTCTCAGAAGTGTTTTTATCTCAGGGTTGATCCAGGGTTTGTTGTTTGAGTGACGCCGTATGGTCTTGGTGGGAACGGATTTGTCCACACAGAAGCTGAGGTAGCCCGTGAAGGTGTGAATGAGGCCATCGATGTCCTCACCATGTGGATCGCAGAGCTGCTTCCAGGCGGTGGCTTCAAAACAGCCCTTTAGGGTGTCCATTGTCTCCTCAGACCATAACTCCACAGTGTGCATGGCCGGAGGTTGTCTGTGCACTAGGGGTTTGTACACCGGCCGGAGATGAACCAAGTTGTGATCCGATCTCCCGAGTGGGGGGAGTTGTGATGAGGTGTACGCCTCCTTAGTGTTTGCGTAGAATAAATCCAGTGTTTTATTGTCTCTAGTGTGGCATGTGACATACTGGGTGAACGTGGGTAGAATGGGAGACAGTGAAACATGGTTGAAATCGCCTGAGATGAGGAGAAGAGCATCTGGGTGTTCTGTCTGCAGCCTGCTGGTTACTGAATGGATGACGTCACGTGCTGTCCCAGCGTTCGCCGTCGGATTTGCATAAACAACAATGCAGATCACGTGTGAGTGTTCTCTCGGGAGATATGTAGGCCTCATGCTAACAGCTAGCAACTCAATGTCTTTGCTGCAGTGTCGTTGTTTAACAGTGATATGTCCCGGTCTGCACCAGTTGTTGTTAACATACATTATCACTCCACCGCCCCTAGCCTTGCCACTGTCTGGTGTTCGGTCAGCTCGTATCATGTGAAAACCCTCCAGCTCAATGTTAGCATCTGCTGCTAGTTCAGTTAGCCACGTCTCAGTAAACAAAAGGAGAGAGCACTCCCGGTATGTGCTATCATAACGGGAGATAGCCGCTAGCTCATCTAACTTTCCCAGTATCGACCGTACATTTCCCATGACAACAGATGGAAGGGAGGGTCTGTACCTTATATTTTTTGTCCTCCGCCTTACTCCAGCCCGGCAGCCGTGGCGTTTTCGCCTCAGTTCTCTCGGTATGTCGAGTTTTTCCATTGGGACCGGGTGGCGGTTGAATGCTAGCAGCTGTTCTCTGCTGTATCGTATCCTGCTATAAACAGTGGCTCCGTCCACCGGCTCAGGAGACATTTGGGACGATCTGTGTGTCCGTGATATAAGTGGGGTGAAAAAAAAAGACGGATCAAAAGAGAGAGGAAGGGAAAAAGACTCGGAATCGAGCCGCTGTTGCAAAAGGCAGCCTACTCGTGTGGCGCCGAGAGAAAAAAAAAAAAAAAAAAAAAAAAAAAAGGGTCCACCTTATGCAGGTGGACCCGAAGCTGCAATGCTTGGTGGAGGTGGACGCCTCTGATTCGGGAGTAGGAGCGGTACTCTCCCAACGCTCTCCCAAGGACGGTAAGATTCGCCCATGTGCTTACTTCTCTCGTCGTCTTTCCCCTGCAGAGAGAAATTACAGCATAGGAGACAGGCAGCTGCTGGCGGTGAAGCTCGCTTTGGAGGAGTGGAGACACTGGCTGGAGGGGGCTGCTCAGCCGTTCGTGGTTTGGACTGATCATCGCAACCTGGAGTACCTCAGGACGGCGAAACGCCTGAATGCACGCCAGGCTCGCTGGTCCCTCTTCTTCGGCTGGTTCAACTTTTCCATCACCTACCGGCCGGGAAGCAAGAGCGGTAAGCCGGATGCCCTCTCGCGGCAGTTTGATGCTCCATCCTCTGAAGACCAGGAGACCCCTATCCTGCCACCCTCCTGCGTCGTGGGCGCTCTGTCCTGGGGTATCTGCAAGACGGTTCGCCGGGCTCAGAAGACCGAGCCGGACCCCGGGGGGGGGGGGGGGGGGGCGGGCCGCCTGTTTGTTCCACGTGCCATTCGGGGCAAAGTGATCGAGTGGGGTCACGCCTCCAAGTTGGCTTGTCATCCAGGGGTGGGCCGGATTGTGGATCTTCGCCAGAGGACCTTCTGGTGGCCAGGGCTACGGAAGGACGTGGTAGGCTACATCTGGGCCTGCGCTCAGTGCGCCACCGGGAAGACGACATCATCCCCCCCGGCGGGCCTGCTACACCCGTTGCCGGTCCCTTCCCATCCCTGGTCCCACGTTGCTATGGACTTTGTGACTGGTTTGCCCACTTCGGATAACTTCACCACAGTTTTAACCGTCGTGGACCGTTTCTCGAAGGCAGCCCATTTTGTGCCCCTGCGGGGTTTGCCTTCGGCCCAGGAAACAGCGGACCTCCTCGTACAGCATGTGGTCCGTCTCCACGGCATCCCCGCTGACATAGTGTCAGACCGGGGACCACAGTTTGTCTCTCAGGTTTGGAAGGCCTTCTGCGCGGCGCTGGGAGCCACAGCCAGCCTCTCCTCGGGTTATCATCCTCAGAGCAATGGCCAGTGCGAGCGGGCTAATCAGGAGCTTGAGGCTGCATTACCCTGTGTCATCTCCTCCTGCTCGTCCTCCTGGAGCAAGTATCTTCCTTGGATTGAGTACACCCATAATGCCACGGTCTCTACGGCTACGGGCGTCTCCCCCTTCAAGGCGTCATTGGGGTTTGATCCACCGCTGTTCCCGGAGGAGGAGAGGGAGGTAGCGGTTCCCTCGGTCCAAGCCCACATCAAGCACTGTCGGCGAGTTTGGCTCATTGCCCGCCAAGCCCTGCTTAAGACCACCAAACGCAATATCCAGGTGGCCAACCGGCATAGGAGACCCGGCCCGGACTATAAGGTGGGTCAGAAAGTTTGGTTGTCAACCCGGAATATTGGTGTACCGGCCGAAAAGCGTAAGCTCACCAAGCGCTTCATTGGCCCCTACACCATCAGTCGTATTATTAACCCTGTGTCTGTGCGCCTGTCTCTCCCCTCTTTGATGCACATCTGCCCCACCTTTCATGTCTCCCAGGTCAAACCGTACATCTCTGACCCCCTGTGCCCTGCTCCCGCGGCCCCCGCCCCCCCGAGGATGATCGATGGCCATCCGGCCTGGGGGGTGACTGCCATCCTGGACGTCCGCAGGCGAGGTCGTGGTCTTCAGTATTTGGTGGACTGGGAGGGCTTTGGACCGGAGGATCGTTCTTGGATTCGCCCAGCGTTGATCCTGGATAAACAGCTGATCCGCGATTTCCATCGGGCGAATCCAGGTAGAATTGGGCAGGTGCCTGGAGGCACTGCTAGAGGGGGGAGTACTGTCATGGCGGCCTCTGGGCCGTCATTGGCGTCATCAGTTCCAGCTGCGCACAGACCAACAGGTGTCAATCAACGGCTGTTAAAAGCCAGCGTTGCTGACAGCCCGTCACGGAGTCGTCTGTCCTCCTCGTCGGAGTATGAACCAGAGCTCCGCTCTCGAGCCTCGTCAAGAACCTCTCGTCAAGTACAACCACGTAAGAGAACTATTTGTTACTCTACCCCTTGTCTTAACCCCTGTGCACAGGTGGACCTCCCAGGCGGCGGACCAGCTACCCCAGCCGACGGGGCAACGCCACCTCACCCACGTAGCTCCTCGCTACCACCTCGACTATCGGTACGTCTTGCTCCTCAGCTGCAGGAACTGTTATTATCTCAGTTGCAGGAACAGTCGTCACCAGGATCTGTGGAATCCTTGTCATCGCTATCATCAGTACTGTCATCGCCACGGTCAGAGGAATCACTATCCTCACCATCCTCTGAGCAGTCATCGTCACGGTCAGTGGAATCACTGCAGTCATCATCACTGGAACTCCCCTCGTCACAGCCACGGGTGGATTCACTAGCACGGCCACGGACACCTTCACCTCCACATCACACGGCCGCTGGAATTCAGCAGGACGCCCCTTGCGCCTTGCTCAAGTAAGCCCCTTCTCTTACAGTTACCCACGAGTACTGTACAGCGATAATTGTGTCTGCTTGTGTGTTACAGGGTTGCCGGGTCTCCGTCCAGGTTGCTCAGTTCCAGTGACCAGAACACAATACTCGCACTCACTCACGCACTACATACTCTCACAATTCAATAAAGGGATTATTGTCACAATCTGCCTGTGTCAGTGTCTGTCTCCTGGGTCCTAAACCATGTCCGTAAAAAGATAATTTTCCACATTGTTGGCTGTTGTATAATAGCAGAGTAATAGACTAGCGGGCAACGACCCCCATCACCTCACATCACCAAACATGATTACAGTTTTTCAATTTTTTTGTTGACTGTCAACTTTATTGTCGATTTACTGTTACTTACGCAGAATGCACATGTATTTTCTTTTGATCAGAGTTTAAAAATTTAAGTTTTTATGTTGACTGTGTTTACTATAAAGTTGCTGTTGCTTATACAGGAAACATATGTATTTTCCTTTAATTAGAGTTTATAAAATTCAGTTATTCAATGCTGACTGTGTCTGCAGTCAATTCACTGCAAACAAAAATAAATCTATATACTGTTATCAAGCAGCCTCTCTTTTACACAGTGTGGTAGGTTGCCTGTTGGACTTTTTTTGGGCTTGTTTTAGAGCTGGTTGCCTGTTTATCTCGTGACACTGTTGGTAATACTGTATTATTACATCAGAATGCTGTTGTGGGGAGCAAGGTGTTAGACTTCTCCACCCAGAGATTAATGGACCAAGAGAGGAGACGTCGCCGGGGGGTCCAGACGGAACAGTAAAGGCTAGGCATCCCCGGGGAGAGGAGCAGATGCTGGGGCCAGGAGAGGAGTGAAAGGCGGCACCTGTGTAATATCATGTTAATGCACCGCACAGGCTTTGTTCTGAACTTAATGTGTGGTCGGAGCACTGGGCCACCACGCATGTAATTAAAGGTATAAAAGTGAGATGCACAGTGGCCTAGGAGCTCTTTTTATGATCCTGTTCTGTTAGAGGGAGAATAAAGTCTGTGTTGATCCAGCTCGTTGCCTCGCCTCATCATTCCCTCTACACTGGTGACCCTGATGTGCCATGGAAGGCGAAACGAGCACCCTGGAGACATCCTGGAGGGAAAGCACCAGTGCTGCATGCGCTATTTCAGTCAAGCTCCCGGATTTCTGGCTGCACGACCCGACAGCATGGTTTCTACACATTGAGGCCCAGTTCGCTCTCTGCAGGGTAACAGCAGATGACACGAAATACTACTGTGTGGTTGCTGTGCTGGACGCCTGCGCCACACAACAGGTGGCAAGCCTGCTCCAAGAGCCGCCGGTCCAGGGAAAATACAAGGCACTCAAAATGATGCTTATCTAGCGCTATACCCTTTCGGACAGTGAAAGAGCGGAGAGGCTCCTAACACGTTCAGAGTTAGGGGACAGATCGGCCATGGAGTTGATGGAGAGCATGTTGGCATTGATGGGCAGAGATGACAAGTCCTTCCTGTTCACCCACCTGTTTCTCAGGAACCTCCCGGCTGTAGCGAGGGCAATACTGGCAAATTCACCAATGCTGGTGACAAGGAACTACCGCGCACTAGCGCAGGAAGCGGATCACATCATCTTAGCGACCAGAACCATCAGCATGAACGCAGTGGTACTGGAGCCCAGGAGGGTTGCCAGTGAGATCGAGGAGTCATTGGTGGTGGCTGGAGCAGATGCCAGGAGACACAAGGAGGAGGCGATCTGCCACTATCATCGCTGTTTTGGCTCGGACGCACGGCGATGCTTGCCGCCATGCCAATTCAAGCGGTCGGGAAACGCCAAATCCAGCAGTCAGTAGCAGCTGCGACCGCTGGCGACAGAGACAAGCTGCTGTATATCACAGACACATGTTCGGAGAGACGGTTTCTGGTGGACTCCGGCTCCCAGAAGAGCCTCATCCTGCTGTTCAACACTGACAGGGTAGCAGGGCGTAGCGGTCCCGGGCTGACGGCCGCCAATGGATCAGACATCAGGACATTTGGTGAACGGACACTGACAATATGTTTGCATGGGCACAACTTTCAGTGGAATTTCGTGACAGCCGCATGTACCTCCCCCATTTTGGGTGCAGATTTCCTATGTGCTCATGGTTTATTAGTTGATGTTGCTGATAGACGACTGGTGGACACTGTCTCTTTTACTTCTCTGCCCTGTACAGCTTGGGGAGCCAGGTCGACAACACTGGCCAACGTTACATCTCCAGGGGGTCAGTACCAACAGTTACTCGCCCAGTTCCCATCACTCATGGTTCCAACGTTTTCAGCAGCAGTAACCAAACATGGGGTCGAGCATTTCATCACTACTAGAGGACTGCCTGTATTCGCACGACCTCGGCACCTGAACGCAGCTGAACGCAGCTAAACTGCCCAGCGCGCGCAAGGAGTTCACCAACTTGGAGAGGTTGGGCATCGTCAAGCGCTCAAACAGCCCGTGGGCATCCCCGCTCCACATGGTGCCTAAAGCCAACGAGTCGTGGGGACCGTGCAGCGATTTCCGGCACTTGAACAATGCTACGGCACATGATCGCTACCCTATTCCCCTTATCCAGGATTTTTCCACGCACCTGGCTGGGGCGTGTGTTTTTTCTAAAGTGGATCTGGTCCACGGTTACCACCAGGTCCTGGTGCGAACAGAAGATGTCCCAAAGATGGCGGTAATAACTCCTTTCAGCTTTTTTTAATTTCTATGCATGCCGTTTGGATTAAAAGGCTCGGCGCAGACCTTCCAAAGAATGATGAATGCGGTGCTGTGCAATTTGCCCTTCGTTTTTGTCTACTTAGATGACAGTCTGGTAGCCAGCACATCCGAGGACGAGCACATCGCCCATCTCAAGACGATTTTCCAGAGGTTGGAAGCGGACGGTTTGATAATCAACCCGGCGAAGTGCCAGTTCGGTGCACCAGTGATTGATTTTTTGGACCACCGCATTCCTAGATCCATCTGCAGGAATAGCGCTCACTACAAATGTGTCTGATGTGGCCATAGGGGCAGTGGTGGAGCAGTGCATCTCAGGTTCGTGGCAGCTGCTCGCATTTTACAGCAGAACTTTGCGCAACAACGAACGCAAATACAACACATTCGACAGAGAGCTGTTGGCTCTCCACCTGGCGACACGCTATTTCCAGTTCTGGCTGGAGGGGCGTGAGTTCACCGCATTTGTAGACCACAAGCCGCTGATGTGCGCCATGGCCAAGATCTCAGAACCGTGGTCGGCCCGGCAGCAACGGCAGCTGGCCGCAATCTCAGAGTTTACTGCCGACATTCGGCATGTTGCTGGTAAACTCAATATGGTAGCTGATTGCCTCTTGCATGCATTGGTCGTCCCGGTCTACGTGGGAATAGATTTCCCCGCCATGGCTGTGGAGCAAGCCAGGGATGCGGACATTTGTGCGCTCCAGTCTGTGCCAACAGGGTTAAGACTAGAGAGCAGGGTGCTGCAAGAAGGGTACCCTCCCCTACTCTGCGACGTCTCCACAGGCCGCCCGCACCCGGTGGTTCCTCACTTTTGGCGCTGTCGCGTTTTTGAGTTGGTCCACTCCCTTTCACACCCAGGAGTGCGTGCTTTCACTGACGCCCATAGTCATGAAGTGCTTTGAGTGACTGGTCTTGGCACAGCTCAAAAAATGCCTTCCCCCTACACTGGACCCTCACCAGTTTGCCTACCGGAGCAACAGGAGTACAGAGGATGCGGTTTCTACAGCGCTGCACTATGTACTCTCACACCTGGATGACAAGAACACCTACGCAAGAATGCTGTTTGTTGACTTCAGCTCAGCATTCAACACAGTTATCCCCTCCAAGTTGATCACTAAACTTGGGGACCTGGGAATCAGTACCTCCACCTGCAACTGGATCATGGATTTTCTGACCAACAGACCCCAGCATGTTAGGTCAGGCCCCAACCGTTCTTCCGTCATCACACTCAACACTGGTGTACCACAGGGCTGTGTGCTCAGCCCATTCCTCTATTCCCTCTTCACCCATGACTGCAGGCCTATGTATGGATCCAATTCCATCATAAAGTTCGCAGATGACACCACGGTGATCGGACTCATCAGGGACAACGATGAGTCAGATTACAGGGCAGAGGTTGAGCACTTGGCTACTTGGTGCGCTGACAATAACCTGCTCCTTAACACCAGCAAAACCAAGGAGCTCATAGTGGACTACAGGAAGGAGAGGGGAGAGACACATGACCCCATCCATATCAATGGCATAGCTGTTGAACGTGTCCCCAGCTTCAAATTCCTGGGGACCCACATCTCGGAGGACCTGTCCTGGTCAGTTAACACCACCAGCTTGATCAAGAAGGCCCACCAGCGCCTCTTCTTCTTGAGGACACTGAAGAAGAACCATCTGTCAACTGACATCCTGGGCAACTTCTACCACTGCGTGATAGAGAGTACCCTGACCAACTGTGTCACAGTCTGGTATAGGAGCTGCTCTGTCGCTGACCGTAAGGTGCTGCAGCGGGTGGTGAAAACCGCCCAACGCATCACAGGGACTCCACTTCCAGTTATAGAGGACGTCTACAGGAAAAGATGTCTGCGCCGGGCACGCAGCATTCTTAGGGACTCCAACCATCCTGCTCATGGACTGTTCCAGCTTCTCCCCTCCAGAAGGCGTTTCAGAAGCCTTCGGACTAGAACCAGCAGGTTTAGGAACAGTTTCTTTCCAACAGCTGTCACGTTATTGAACTTAGTTCCCTGCTGACTCTCTTACCATCATCTCTTACCATCCTCACCTGTACATAACTGCCCATCTAACTTATTGTACATTATTTGCACATAACAGTACTCTTAACTTTCTGCACTGCTGCATATATTTGCATATATTTGCTTAAATTGCACATACTGTTAATTACCGTATATACTGCACTGCTGTCCTTTGCACTTCTGATTGGATGCTAAACTGTGTTTTGTTACTTGTATTCATACATGTGTAATGACAATAAAGTTGAATCTAATCTAATCTAATCTAATCTTTAGTGAAACTAGTGGGGGCGAAATTCGTCTGGCCGTGTTTGCGTAAAGAGGTGAAAGAGTGGGATGCAGCTTGCGTTGCGTGCCAACGGGCAAAGGTGCACAACGCACCAGAGCTTCCCTCGAGCCATTCCAAATCCCGGCTAAGAGGTTCCACCATGTCCACGTGGATCTGGTGGGACCCCTTCCGCCGTTGCATGGTTTCACGCACCTTTTGACGATCGTGGATCGCACCATGCGCTGGCCCGAAGCGGTTCCACTGGCTTCTACCATGTCTGTGGACGTGGCGCGCGCTTTTTTGTCAGCTTGGGTGGCACGTTTCGGATCTCCATTGGACATCATGTCCAACAGAGGCCCACAGTTCGTTTCGCAACTCTGGTCCACGATGGCCCAGAGCCTGGGGGTGGTGAAAATTCACCGCACTACCGCATACAACCCCCAGGCTAACGGGTTATGCGAGCGTTTTCATAGGTCACTTAAAGCAGTGCTCAGAGCTTCACTCACAGATACAAATTGGGTAGACCGCCCACCTTCAAGGTTCAAGGTTCAAGGTTCAAGGTGACTTTATTAATACCCGTAGGTAGATTCTTTTTACAGTTTGGAGAGGGCATCTCAAACACACAACTTTGAACATCAAAACATTAAAAACACAGGACACATACATCAGACAATTTAAAAAACAGCACAGACCAAAGACATGGACATGTACTCCAGAAACTTACTGAACACGGTTAAAAAGACTAAGAATAGATCGATAAAAAACCCAACTAAAATAAATAAAAGAACCCATAGTAAACCAGATAAAAGCATTATACCACACCAGGGACCAATAAAATAGTAGATAACATAAAACCACGTAAAAAGGCCAGATCCAAGAGTTTAAATAAAATACATTAAGGCCTGTTTAAAAGAACGATAGCAGCAGGAACAAAGCTGTTCCTGTACCGTGTGGTTCTGCATCTGGAAACTTTTAACCTCCGTCCGGAGGGTAAAAGCTGAAACTCACTGGCCAAGGGATGGGAGTCATCAGCTGTAATAGAGGTGACCAGCCGCTGTACCTGCCTGGTGTACAGGGCCTCCAGACTCAGCTGTGACTCCCCCCCAATAAGACGACTGGACCATTTAATGATCTGGGCCAGTGAGTTTCTGTCTTTGAGGGGCAGGTTTCTAAACCATGACACTAACGAGAAAGATAAAACAGATTCAATAAAAGCACGATAAAAAAGTGTCATGATAGTCCTATCTACATGGAAATGGGACAACCTCCTCAAACAAAACAGGCGCTGGTGTCCCTTCCTGTTTATTGCCTCACAATTCAAGTTAAAATTCAAAGTATTATCAATAATTGTACCCAGATATTTATAAAATGTGACTTGTTCCACTATTTGTCCCTTAATCTTAGTCGGTTCAGGTGTGTTGGCATTTCGCCTAAAATCAATGACCATGTCCTTAGTCTTGCCTATATTCAGTTGTAGGTGCGAATCCTCACACCATTGGACAAAGTCCTCTGTGACTGGGCCATGACTGTTTTCAGTCCCTTGGAGCAGGCTCACAATCACAGAGTCATCTGCATATTTTAAAATAAGTCTATTTTTAAAAGCACTCTGACACATATTAGTGTACAGAATAAATAACAAGGGTGAAAGCACACACCCTTGTGGTGACCCAGTGGAGGAACACACCTTGTCTGATAAAAAGCCATTAACTTTAACCCTCTGTGTCCTGTCTGTTAAAAAGTTTAAAATCCAGCCCACAAGATTATTACTTAAATTAAAATGCTCTAAAAGTCTCCAAGTTAAAATGTGTGGCTGAATTGTATTAAAAGCAGACGAAAAGTCAATGAATAGAAGCCGTGCATGAGCCCCACTACCCTCCAAATGTTTAAAAAGCAGGTTAAGGAGAGTAAGAGTCGCGTCCTCTACTCCCCTCTTAGGCCTATAGGCAAACTGCAAAGGATCAAGTACATTCTCTGTTTTTTTAAGAATTTCTGAACGAACCAGTTTTTCCAAGATTTTCATAATTATAGAAGTCAGAGCCACTGGTCTAAAATCATTTAATGTTGTGGGTCGACTAGATTTAGGAACCGGGACCACGACAGCATCCTTCCAAATCCTGGGGACATGCTGCGTTTCCAAGGATCTGATGAATATCTTATGAAAAACTGGACTCAATTCTTTTGCACAGGTTTTAATTAACCGACCACAAATGTTGTCAGGTCCTGGACTTTTGTTAACTTTTATGGAACGAAAGGATCTTTCAACGTCCTCCTGTGTCACAGAGAAATGCCTGCTGTCACACAATTCAAGGCTTAACGCCTGTATTTCTCTACTAAAATCAAACATGTTAAAACGATTATAAAAGCCATTAAGAGCATTAGCAAATTCACTATCTGAGCTAAAACCATCTAAAATGACGCAAGAGCTACTGGTTCTAGTGTTCTGGAGACCAGTGATCATTTTCATACTAAACCAGGCTGAACCCAAGTTATTAGAAGCCATTTTATTCTCCAGTAAGGTTTTATAGCTCTGTTTTGCCCTTAAAATCTCTATTTTCAGTTCTTTAATGGCTATATGTAAGTCCAATGTCCCCCCTCGTTGAAAAGCTTGTTTCTTTTTCTTTATGGAGGACTTAACAGACTTGTTAACCCAAGGTTTATTATTAGGGTATATTCTGACCCTCTTACTGGGTATAAGCATATCCCTGCAGAATGCTAAATATGAGCAGACGACCTCCGTCAGTTCGTCCAAGTCTTTGCATGATTCCTCAAACATTCCCCAGTCCGTGCAGTCAAAACACTCCTGCAGAGAACACACAGCATTATCTGTCTACACTTTCACCTCCTTAGTTTGGACTTTCTCCCTCTTTAAAACAGTCTTATAAGTGGGGAGAAGATGCATGCAGTTGTGATCTGCAGAGCCCAGGGGAGGGAGAAGGAGTGATTTAAAAGCGTCTTTAATAGACCCATAACACCGATCAAGTGTCTTGCCACGTCTAGTTGGACAAGAGACATATTGATAAAAATTGGTTAGGGTCTTTTCCAGTGACACATGGTTAAAATCACCCAGTACAAAGTTGGGAGCCTCTGGTGAAATAGTCTGCAGTTTCTGTATAACCTCATTTATAGTACGGGAGGCAGAGGCGGCATCTGCCTTGGGGTGAATATATACAACTGTTATAAAAATCTGAGGAAACTCGCGAGGCAAATAAAACGGGCGCAGAGACACAGACAGGAGTTCAACGTCTGGCACACATATCTGTTCTCTAACAGTAACAGAGCTGCAGTATCGTCTGTTCACATAGACACACACACCCCCTCCTTGTGTTTTCCCTGTCACCTCAGCGTTGCGGTCCAATTGGTACGGGGTCCCAAAACCATCCAGGAACAGATCCGAGTCCTGGTCTTGCTCACTAAGCCACGTTTCAGTGAACGCCAGGACACAGCATTCCTTAAAATCCTTTTGGAAACGAACGTTCCCCTGAAGCTCATCACTCTTGCTCCTGAGGGACTGGGCGTTGGCCATGATGACGGAGGGCAGAGGAGTCCTGCTGAGCCGCTGTCTCCTTAGGCGCAGTTTAACACCTCCTCGTCTCCCCCTTTTCCTTCTCTTCCTCCTCGCGCCGCTGGTGGAGAAGCCATAGTCCCTCTGGATACATGCTGGCACTCGTAGCGTAGTGTCCATCATTCGGGTGTTCATTTGCGTGTTCATTTGCAACAACATGTCACGAGTGTAAACATGACGTGTCCTCTGTGGGATGACAGCTCCGCTGACATCGGCCACCGACAGAAAGTGCATTAAAAATCCCAACAGGACTAAATAAAAAGGATCCATGTCAGAGAAGCATCGGATGAGTACTCTCACTCACAAAATGGTCACTGGATTAACATAAAAACATATAAGAACATTAAAAAACAACGTAAAAGACTCGGACAGAGACGCCAACTTTCCACTGCTGGTCGCTGCATGCGCATGCGCCCCCATGCCTTGGGTTCTTTTAGGGTTGCGTTCCGCACTCAAGGAGGATTTGGCAGCCTCCCCAGCAGAACTTGTTTTTTCCCAACCACTGTGGATCCCCGGAGAATTTTTATCGGAAAACCCTGCGCCCGAGGCCGAGCCGCCCACACATTCTCTACACATTGCAGAGGTGGGTGTTGTGTTGGGTTCTTTTATAAATAAAGACTGCTGCTTTGGGTGAACACGGAGCCTCGTTTATTGACTGGCTGGAACAACATTAACACACGAACTCCGCCATATTAATCTCTATCATGCTGTACACCTGACAACATCCGGTCTGTGTCGCCCCCTAGTGGCTCCACATATGTAATCCTTAGATTACACCACATCCCCCTT
Source organism: Pholidichthys leucotaenia (assembly GCA_020510985.1). Lineage (NCBI taxonomy): Eukaryota > Metazoa > Chordata > Actinopteri > Cichliformes > Pholidichthyidae > Pholidichthys > Pholidichthys leucotaenia. The sequence goes on from CM035844.1 coordinate 16,530,224, forward strand.
ACTGAAGCCAAGTTGACCCCTTTTAGCTGAAAACACAAAATACATTCTTATTTCCGTTCCCTTTTGTCAGCTAACTATGACAGCATAAATTTAACACATCACCCCCTTTTACAAATCTATAACATTTCTTTTTTTTTTTCCTCCAACACTGTTGCCATGTAAGAACATATTATGCAAAGGCCTCTTATTTTCTATTTAAAGAAGGCATTTTCAGAACTCAACTCTGTTTTCACAAATATTAGCATGCAACTCTACAAATCCAGTCTCTTTGGTTTAATCACTTCTCTACCAGACCTGGTTCTAACAACACCTGGTGTTCCCTGTGCATTGGGCTCAGAAACAGTTTCTGTAGGAGTGTCTTTTCCATTTGACTGGGTCCGTTGTGGTTCCATCTCAGTCTCTGGTATCGACATAGGCACAAGATGAGTGCGGTTCCTCCTGATTGTCCCTTGTGGTCCACTAATGACATAGGACCGTGGAGTTTTGTGGACAGATGTCACTGTGCCCTGTGCTTTTGCATCTGTAATCCAAACAGAGTTTCCGGGTAACAGTTTATCCAAATCTCTCGTTCTGTGTCTTTTGTTGAAACATTCTGTTTGCCTCATCCGTCTCTCCTTTTCCACGTGACGAATTTGTTGCAGATTCGGCACGCATGGCTGCGAGGCCTCTGGAAGCATTGGCAGGGTGGTACGAAGCCTACGCCCCATGAGAAGCTGTGCTGGGCTGTAGCCATTTGCCAACGCTGTGGTTCTGTAGGCTAACAGTGCTCGGTATGGATCACTGGCTTTTTTAATTAGGTTTTTGACTGTTTGGACAGCTCTTTCTGCCTCACCGTTACTTTGGGGGTACCTGGGACTACTGGTCACGTGCTCAAAACAGTACTCCTTTGCAAAGTCTTCCATTTCCTGACTTGCGAACTGCGGGCCGTTATCCGTGATCAGTATCTCTGGTATTCCGTGACGTGCAAACATTGATTTTAAATGCACAATGACATTGGCAGAGCGAGTTGGGCTGAGCTGGGCAATCTCTATATACCTAGAGAAGTAGTCCACTAATAACAGATAGTTTTTGTCTTGTAGCGTGAACAAATCAGCTCCCAACTTCTGCCATGGCCTTTCTGGTAAATCTGTGGGCATTAAAGGCTCTCTCACATTAACTCTTTCCTGTATGCACTGTCTACATTTGAGTACAACTTCACTGATCTGGTTGCTTAAACCTGGCCACCATACAGCCTGACGGGCGCGCTCTCTGCATTTAACCACCCCCTGGTGGCCCTCATGTATCTTATCCAAAACTGCATTTCTCATGTTAGCAGGGATAACTAACCTCGTGCCTCTCAGTAGTAGTCCGTTATGCACACTCAAAACGGCTCTCTCAGACCAGTAGTGCTTCACTGCTCCCTGTAGCTGGTTACGATCTGGCCAGCCTTCTGTGCAGTATTTCATGACTTGTGAACAGACGCTGTCGGACTGCAGTTGCTCTTGGAGATCTGCAAGATATTTGCTGCTTGTAGGGAGTCCCTCTAGCACAGAGTCAACATAAATGTTAGTGTCCTCCATAAGATCTGTGTCTGTGTGAGTAACACTGTTTGTGAGCGGTAAGCGTGAGAGCGTGTCGGCAGTGGTTAGACTTTTGCCAGGGATGTGCTTTATAGTGTATGAGTACCTCATTAGGCGCATACGAAATCTCTGTATACGCGGTGGAAGCGCATCCAAAGCTTGTCCTCCCAGTAGGCTCACTAGTGGCTTATGATCAGTTTCTAGTTCAAAGTGCAGACCCAGGATAAAGTCACTGAATCTTTCGCAGGCCCACGTGAGAGCCAGCGCTTCTTTTTCCAGCTGGGCGTAGCGCTGCTCTGTAGGTGTCAATGATCGAGAAGCGTAAGCAACTGGTGACCACACGTCTCTCTCCTTCTGTAGCATGACTGCCCCCAATCCGTATGAAGAGGCATCTGCAGATATTTTCTGTGGTTTGTTTGGGTCATAGAGCTGCAATACAGGAGCAGAGGACAGTTCTTGTTTGAGATTACAAAACGCATTTTGTTGTTCATGCCCCCAGTACCACATGTTCTTTGTTGAAAGCAAGTCTCTCAATGGTTTGTCCTTTTCAGAAAGGTTCGGAATGAACTTCCCCAGCTGGTTCACCATTCCGAGAAAGCTCCTGAGCTCACTCACGTTGCTTGGCTCTTTCATGTCCTGAACAGCTTGGGTTTTGTCTGGATCTGGCCTCATTCCTTCTGCTGAAACAATAAACCCAAGAAATTTAACCTCTCTTTTGCCAAACTCACATTTTGACATATTCAACGTAACGCCTGCTTTCTCCGCGCGCTTCAAGACAGCGTGCAGTCTTGCGTCGTGCTGCTCCTTCGTGGATCCCCAGACCAGGATATCGTCCATGTGACAGATGACTCCGTCGAGACCCGATGTAACGTCTGTCACCATCATGTTTTGGAAATGTTCAGGAGCACTGGAAATACCAAATGGCAAACGGTTGAAGTGGTATCTGCCAAATGGCGTAATGAATGTGGTGAGAAAGGCCGACTCTTTAGACAGTGGTATTTGCCAAAATCCCATATTAGCATCAAGCTTTGAAAAATACTGAGCACCTGTGAGCATGCCTAGCGTTTGGTCCACAGACGGGAGGATGTATCTTTCGCGACACACTGACTCGTTTAAAGGTGTCATGTCCACACAGATATGCACCTTTTCTTTGTCCTTTTTGGGAGCTACAACCATGCCACAGCACCAATCTGTTGGCTGCTCCACACGACTGATGACTCCCAACTTTTCCATCCTCTCGAGCTCTTCTTTCACTTTACCCATGAGCGGCAGTGGCACACGCCTTGGCACCTTGAGCGAAAAGGGCTTAGCATCAGGTTTCAGTTTAATTGTGTATGGCTTTTGAACAAGCCCAAGTCCATCGCATAACTTGGGGTACGCTTTTCTCACTGTCTCTTGGTCTATAGTGTCAATTCTGGCAATTAGTTTCAGTCTCACGGAAGCTGTTCTACTCAGTAGTGCCATGCGCAGATTTTTGACAATATAGATTTTCTCAGTAGCGCTCTTGTCACCGTATGTAATAGTCTCTGTCATAGACCCCAACACGGTTAGTGCAGTTCCACCCGGTCCGTAGAGTGGTTTTTGTGCCTTTTCCAACTGTTCATTTTTCTTCTTGAAGATTTCAAATGTTTGGTCAGAAACCGCTGTGACGTCCGCTCCGGAATCTAACTTAAAAGTCACTTTATTTCCTCTCACGTTTATGTCTGCCAGCCACGGATCCTCCCCTAGATCCACTTCACCCAGAAAAAGTCCGTCTGCATTGTCAGTGACCTCATTCACAGTTGGGTTGGACCTACAGACTCTAATATAGTGTCCACGTTTTTTACAGTTATGGCATTCCACGTTTTTAGCTGGGCACTGTACTGCTGCATGTGCTGGTGCTTTGCCACACTTGGAACAAACTTTACTGTCTTGTTTTGTCTGCTGAGGCCTTGAGGACTTAATCTGTTTTTGTTCCTTGATTATGAACTTGTTTGGCTTGGCTTTTCTGATGTGTACCGCATCCACGGCTGTTCTGTTAATGCTAGTTTCACCTCTTAGGTCAGTTTGTTGTCGTTTTATTTCTTCAGATTGTCTTGCCATTGTTATAGCTTTAGCTAGGGTAAGATCTTTGTCAAGCTGCATTCTTTCTGACAGCGACGAATCTTTTAGACCCACTACAATCCTGTCTCTCAAGAGGTCATCATGAAGTGCACCGTACTCACAGTTTTCTGCCAGCGCATAGAGTGCTGTTATGAACGAGTCTACTGGTTCTGCAGGCTGTTGCACTCGCTTGTTGAATTTTGCTCGTTCATAAATCACGTTCTTTCTGGGAACGAAATGTCTATCAAAGGCTGTTTTAATGGCATCGTACTGCTGGCGCTGCACACTCGTTAGCTCGAGCCCTCTTAGCACGTCGTCAGCCTCATCTCCCATGCAATAAACCAGCGTATTTACTTGGTTCGCCTCAGCTGAGTTATTCAGGTTACTTGCCAGTCTAAAACGCTCAAAATGTCTTATCCACTTTTCCCACTCTTGGGGTCTTGCAAAGTTGAAGGGCTCCGGTGGTTTAATGGTGAAGGTTGCTGCTGGAGTAGCCGCCGCCATTACCGGATCAATTGGCGCAGCTGCAGCCCCTTGAACTTCGTCCGTCATAGCCACTAGCCGGTTGCAAAGCTGACTTTTCTCACCTCAAAGCGCACCAACTTCTGACACCATGTTGTGTTGGGTTCTTTTATAAAAATAAAGACTGCTGCTTTGGGTGAACACGGAGCCTCGTTTATTGACTGGCTGGAACAACATTAACACACGAACTCCGCCATATTAATCTCTATCATGCTGTACACCTGACAACATCCGGTCTGTGTCGCCCCCTAGTGGCTCCACATATGTAATCCTTAGATTACACCACAGTGGGGAGTGTACCGGGCCCGGCCCACCATTGTTTTCCCCGCACATTCGTCCCAAAAAGTTTGCAGAATGCCAGTTTTTTTTTCGTCAGGCACAATGCGCACTGAACCCTGCTGCTCCCACCATACGACAGACCGTTCAGAGTGTTGGAACCTGGGGTGAAACATTTCATGTTAGACTTGGGGGGACGTAGAGAGATTGTCTGCATTGACAGGCTAAAGCCCGCTTTTGTGTTGGCAGACAAGCAGGGGGTGTTGGCCCACGAGCAGGTGGTGTTGGCCCAGGCTCCCTGGCGCGGATGTCCACCGTTGGGGGCTCCACAGGTTGGTGATTCCTCAGCAGGGACTGGCACTCGTGAAGAGGATGTGTTTTCTCCCCCTCCCCTTTTCCCCCCACAGACTGACGTGCCCTCCTGTGCACCCTGCCAGCAGGGCAGTTTGACTGGATCGGCGACCCCCGCTACAGCCGCTATGGATCAAGCACAAAGAACGGGGTGGGGGGGGGGGTTAAGGCTCATTCTGGGTGTTCGGGGGTGGGGTGGGGAGCAAAGTGTTAGACTTCTCCACCCAGAGATCAATGGACCAAGATAGGAGACGTCGCCGGGGGGTCCAGACGGAACAGTAAAGGCTAGGCACCCCCGGGGAGAGGAACAGATGCTGGGGCCAGGAGAGGAGTGAAAGGTGGCACCTGTGTAATATCATGTTAACGCGCCGCACAGGCTTTGTTCTGAACTTAATGAGAGGTCGGAGCCCCGGGCCACCATGCATGTAATGAAAGGTATAGAAGTGAGACGCACAGTGGCCTGGGAGCTCTTGTTGTGATCCTGTTCTGTTAGAGAATAAAGTCTGTGTTGATCAGCTCGTTATTCCCTCTACACTGTATAGTTTCATAACTCATCCCACAATTTCTTGCCTCCTTAACTTTTCAGGGTTGCAGACTATCCCAGCTGTCATCGGCACAAGACTATCCAGATGCTGGTTACTGGTGTCAGGCAAACAGAAACCACCACACATTCGTAAAATAACATTATGTGTGTGGGCTATATTAATCATATATTCCATAACCTACATATGTTGAAGCATGTGAGAGTGTTTGGTGATTGCATATGTAAAGCGACTTCACACCTCAGAAAGGACAAAGACTCTCAACCGCCAGTGAAGAACAAAGACGTTCCCAGACACTGCGGTGGAGACCGGAGGAGCTACCCTCACCCCCCCAGGGCGAAGAGAGGACGTACCAAGACAATGGGGGGATTATGATAATGAGGGATGTCAGCCTTTGATATGCATGTCTTTTGTTATGTGCAAGTATAAAGTCAGAGAGCCGGAGGTATTCGGTCTCTTTTTCCTTCTGCTGCTTCTGCACTTAGATGAGACTTGTTAGAAGAGCTGATAATAAACTTTGGTTTATATATCACACCGCCTCGTTCTTCCAAGCTCTTCTACAATGTGCAATTTTAGTTTCACCAATTAAGATAAAATTATACAACTATTTTGTGCTTTTGATATATATTTATTTGGGCAGTAGAGTAACTGATTTAGTTTAACACTAATTTAGCATAATTTGTTTTACTTAGCTGCTGATTGAGTGAAAGATGAAGAGGGATGTGGATAAGTGGATATACAATCACAAGCTAGTGCATTTAGCCCGTTTGGCTAATGTTGGATTTCAGTTTCATATGTTGAATTTGCTAATTTACTTGGTGGATAAGCCGCTTGGAACTTGTACATCTTGTACAAAAGTGCTGTGTCTTTCCACAGTTTTCTCGAAGTTTCGGTCACTCCGGTCGACTGCTCCTCCCGGGTGAAGAGAACGTTTCTCTCAGCTATTTACGGATTGTTGTCTTCGCAACCTGGCATCCTGGATCTTGTTCAGTGGGAGGCGCTAGTCCGCAGTAGTTTCTGGAAGGAAACCTCATGGTTGCACCATGGAGAAAGTGAGTGTTCTGCAACTGCCTTCTTTATTAAAACTCTTTGATTAATATATGAAGTAGAAACATGGTCGTATGTTTCTGTGTAGTTTTAAGCTTATTTTCGGTAGTAATTAACAGGTCTGCCAGCGCTTTATTCTCTGACTTTAATGTTCGCTAACACCACAGAGCTAGTTAGCTTGTTACCATCTTTACTCTCCGGCAGTAAGGGTTTTAACTGAGGCCGATTTATTTGGCTATAGTTACTGTACTGGAAACATTCGTCTGCATTGTTGTTAATATTAGATTTAAAAACAGCTGCTGATAATTGATAATCTGTTCCGTTGCCAATTAAAGATTAGATGCGACTTAGCGATGGCTAATTGTGAAGCTAACGTGTTTAGCTTAAACTTGTCCAGGCGAATTGAAAATTTAAAAAAGTGTCGCAGTGAATGATTTTTTTTTCTGTTGCCCCCACGGTGGTCAGGTAGATGGACATTTTTCCAAGCCTTTGCAAAACTTAAAAATCGGCTTAGTAAATCTTGAGGTTACCGAGTTTGTTACATTTTCATTCTCATTAATTTTTACCTGACTCGTTGCATCGTTTCTAAATGCATTTTGACAGAATACCAAGAATGTAAGCCACAGCAGAAAATCTGTAGCTAATGGTGCACGAGTATTTTGGATCGTTTATGCACTCGGGAAGATCTTTCTAGACGTACACGGCACTGCCGCTATGGCTTCAGCCGTATTTTGTCGTGAACTGTCGCGGCCTGTCGAAGCTTCTGCAGTTCAAATGTGAAAGTTTTTATTTTTGACTTTGATAAATTTAGAATGGAATAGTCTTAACTTAAATGCAACACAGTTGTCATTCCTATTTTATAATTAACTTCTGTCCAAAAGTTCCTACAGTCTTAAGCTTGTTTTTGTTTTTTTGTTTTTTTTGGGGGGGGGCATATTGTTGCTTGTTCATTATTTTAAATAACACAAAACAGTGGCATAGTCAGGCCTCTGTTACAGAATGTTAGGTTTAAGCAAATCAGTTGGATTATGAAATATTTTTGTACTCTTTTCTAATTATTATACAGTATAGTGCACATTAGTAAAACATTTCAGAAAGGGGTGCATTGAGACTTGCAGATGAAACAATATATAAAATTTAATCCCCATTTATTATTATTCTGTCAGCTTACTTGACCCTGGCATAGTCTGAATCATAATTCTTGGTAGTGCGACAAAGCTGGTCCCAGGACTTAAGTGTCTAGCATGCGCTGACAGGCTACATGAATTGGAGCTTCCAACACTACAGTATCGAGGCGCTCGGGGAGACATCATTGCAGTATATAAGTACCTTTATGGCATTTACAGGGTTGCTCCCTGTCCCTTGGAGCTGGATTATAGCGCTGCATTTACCAGAGGACATAGTCTGAAGTTAAAAACGACGACGTATGTAGCAAGAGCAGGTGGCAGAAATTCTTGTCCAACAGAGTGAAGCATGGAATAGACTGCCAGAGGATGGTGTGACTGCTCCAACAGTGACTGCGCTGAAGAACAGACTTGATGCCCACTGGTCTACTCACCAATTGAAATGTAAGAAGTGAAAATCAGTAATTAACCTCGCCAGCCCACGTGACAAACGTGCAATGCATTCTGGGCGGGGTAGGAACAGCGATCGTAAACGAACTGCAAACACACAGCGCCTCGGCATTTCTTGTTAATGAACGGAAAAAAAAATCACAAAATGGACCGTGAAGGAAAATTTAAAGGGGCCATACTCCTCCAAATTGAATGGGACTGCAAAGGCACGCTATTTGGCGAAGCTTGAAGGGGTTAATGGACTAGATCCCTACCAACATATCACATGGAGTTCGGATGTAAACATTCTGCCAAACTTCGACCATGCCTTCATCTATAATTATATGACTGTAAGCATAAGTCCACACACACATGAAGTTTTTAGTAACTTTAGGTCTTTGAAGCAAGAAAAAGTGCAGTTCACAGACGGATGGGTGCATGACTTGGAGATGTGCAAGGTAGACTTGAAGACAGTTGTGCTCACAAAGGTGTTTTTTTTTTTTAATTTCTTGTCTTGATTACAAGTAGTGCATGCCATAAATTGAATTATGCACCCAATATACATGTGAAAGTGTGCTTATAATATTTTATAATCAACCCCTCCTTTCCTGAAGTTGGTGCAACCCCTGATGCACTTGTGTCCTGCACCTGTTGTGAAAAAAGCTGTGTGGAAATAAAATCCCATATAAGCACTACAACAACATCCTGCAGGCCTGTGCAGACAAGGATTTTTACCTGGAACTCTCTGATGGGAGACTAGAACTCAAGCACAGTCACAAGTACTACAAGCAGGTACAAATGCAAATTTTTGTGACAGGCTCACATTTCTGTGACTTTGTTGTGTGGACCACAAAAAGTTGTGTTGTTGTACGCGTCACACCAGATTCTGACCTGTGGGAGCAAACACTTTTTTTTTTCCACAATATCTTTATTGAACCTTTTTTTTTTTTTTTTTTAACAAGCATGATACAAACAATCAAACACTACCGCTAAAGTACTACAAAAAAAAAAAAAATGCACTAAAAACACCAACAACCACCAACAAAATCAAGTCTTCAACAATGCTCCTCTGTTTAGTCTAGACAATCCAATACATAAGTATACATATTATGTTCACCAGTTTGGAATTTACAAGGTCCACACACATCATTCACCTTCTTCTTCAAGAGTTATGTTTAAATTTTTTACATAATCAATAAAAGGTCTCCATATATTCTCAAACACAATTTCCTTTGATTTCAGTATATATGTTATTCTTTCTAATGGAAGGTTTGTTAACATCTGTCTTAACCACTGAGTCACATCTGGTCTATGAGTCTTTTTCCATAATAGTGCAATACATTTTTTGGCATTAAGCAAACTGAGGTCTATGAATGTTCTTTCACTTTTATTAAAATTATGCTTTTCTGGGTACAGACCCAACAAAAACAGTTTAGGATTCAGTATGATTTGTTTTGAGATTATTTTTTCAATTGTTACCCTCACCTCTTCCCAAAACATTCTTATTAATCTACATTCCCATAAACAATGAAATAGGGTTCCTTTACTTTCCATGCATTTTGTGCATGTATCTGGTATATTTTTGTTATATCTATTTAACTCCTCCGGTGTAACATACATCCGCATTAACCATTTGAAATGTATCAATTTAAGGCGTGCATTTATTGATTTGGTTTGAGCTTCTGTACAAGCCAATTCCCATTGTTCCTCCGAAATTTCAATTTGCAGATCTTCTTTCCAGTAGTTTAATCTTTTCAGTGAATTTTCACTTGAAGATAGTGTCAATGAGTTATAAAACTCTGAAATAATACCCTTTCTTTTACTATCTTTCATCATCATTTTTTCCAAGGATGAATAAATAGGTCGAGTGAGAGCTTTATTTTGATTTGATCGAATAAAGTTTCTAAGTTGAAGATATTTAAAAAAATGTGTTCTATTGAGATTAAATTTGATCCTCAGCTCTTCAAAAGACATTATGTTGTCTGCACATGGCAAATATAAATCCTGAATCTTTTGTATCCCTTTTAAATTCCATACTTTAAATACAGCGTCCGCTCTCCCTGGTTTAAAATATTGATTACCCCATATTGGACTAAATTGTGACAATAACTGTGGTTCTTTTAAATAGTTTTTAGCTTCACACCATATTTTGATCATATACTTTACAAATGGATTTTTAACTTGTTTTTGTAATTTTTTTGCCGAATCTGAGTATATGAATATGGGAAGAGGTAAAGGTAAATTGTATGATTCCATTTCAGTCCAGTGAGGGAGATCATTTGATGAAAAATAATATGTCATAGACCTCAGTTGTGCCGACCAATAATACAACATAAAATTTGGACATTTCAGACCTCCACGATCAAATGGTAAATATAATAAAGACAGACGTAATCTAGCCCTCCTGTTGTTCCATATAAATTCCACTAACTTTTTTTTTATTCTTGAGAATAGATCTAAAGGTGGTGATAAGGGAATGTATTGAAATAAATAAAGTATTTTAGGTAAAATATTACTTTTAAGTATATTGATTCTCCCGATCATCGACATTGGTAGTGACATCCATCTCTGAGTTAACTCATTGATATCTGACATTAAGGCTTCATAGTTGACACTGGCGACTGATTCTAGCTTAGGCATAATTTGGATTCCTAAATATTTAAACTGATTTACAACATTGAATTGATTTACCTCAGGGGCTGGGTAATTTCTCTGGGTCTCATTTAGCATTAATATTGAAGATTTAGTTTTATTTATTTTATATCCTGATATTTCCCCAAAATTCTTTATTAAATTCAACAAGGTTGGAATTGATTTTTTTAGATTCGACATAAACAAAATTATATCATCGGCGTACAGGGAGATTTTATGTTCTGTTGGTCCAACTTTAATTCCATATATTTGTGAATGTAAACGTATCGCTATCGCTAAAGGTTCAATTGCCATAGTAAACAGTAAAGGTGAAAGTGGACAGCCTTGTCGACATCCTCTATTGATTTTTATTGGTTTTGAAATATTGTTATTTGTTAGGATTTCTGCTGTAGCATTATTGTATATTATTTGAACCCATTTTATGAAATTATTTCCAAGTCCAAACCTTTGTAGGACTTCAAAAAGAAAGGGCCATTCAACTCTATCAAAGGCCTTTTCGGCGTCCAATGATAGGAGAGCTGTATCCGGTGCTTCTTTATTAAAATAAATAATATTAAATAGTCTTCTTACATTATGGAAGCCTTGTCTACCCTTTATAAAGCCATTCTGATCTCGATTAATAATATTTGGTAAAATTTCTTGTATTCGTCTTGCTAAAATTTTACAGATTATCTTAAGGTCGGCATTTAATAGGCTTATTGGTCTCATATTTTCACATTTATTAGAGGGCTTACCTGGTTTTGGCAGCAGTATAATTAAGGCATTATTTATGTATGATGGTAAATTATTATTTTGAAATGCTTCTAAAACCATTTCCAAAAAAGGTTTTATTAATTTATTCTTAAATTTTTTATAAAGGTCAACTGGAAGACCATCTGGTCCTGCACTTTTTCCTGATTTCATATTATCAATGGCTAGCCCAACTTCTTCTTGACTAATTTTAGACTCCAATATCTCCCTGTTTTCATTTGGTATACACGGTATAGATAGTTCGTTCAAAAACCCATTTAGTTTTGTTAAATCAGGTTCATTTTTGGTATCATATAATTTTTCATAGTAATCTCTAAAGGCTCTATTAATTTCTAAAGGATCTATAACTACCTGTCCGTTACTTATAATACTGGTAATTGGTGTTTTAATTTCCAATTGTTTAATCTGCCATGCTAATAATTTTCCTGATTTTTCACCTTGTTCATAAAAAGATTGAAACAATCTTAGAAGACTCGAGGCAGCTCTATTCGCTGATTTTTTGTCGTATTCAGCTCTCAAAATCAGTAATTCATTCTCCAACCTTGGGTCACTTCCTGCATACACTTTTTCCTGAAGACTTTTTATTTTATGTTCCAATTTAGCTCTCTCCTCTCGAGTCTTCTTAGATTTTGATCCTGTATAACTAATAATATGTCCCCTAATAAAAGCTTTGAAAGCCTCCCACTTTACACATGCTGATGTTTGTGTAGTATTGATGTCAAAGAACTCGTCTATCTGTTTTTCTATATACTTGACAAATTCCTCATCCTGAAGCCATTTATGCTGAAATTGCCATCTACCTGATTCCTTTGTCAATTTTTTATCTACATATATTAGACAACAGGGTGCATGATCAGAGATCACGATGTTATCATAAAAGCAGTTTTGAATCTTGGACCTTAATTCTGTGGAAATCAAAAAATAATCAATACGTGAGAATGTCTTGTAGGTACTGGAATAACAAGAATAGGCTTTAACTTGTGGTTTCATTTCTCTCCATATATCTAACAATCTCAATTCTTTCATAAAATGATTAATAGTCATCCTACATCCAATGTGCGTACAATCCAGTCCTGTTGATCTATCCACACCTGGATTCAATGTACAATTAAAATCCCCTGCTATTATATGTTGCCCTGTAAGTGATGATAAGATGAGAAATAAATTAGCAAAGAACTTCTGATCATCTATATTGGGACCATATAAGTTCACAAGATTTATATTTTCTAATAGCAAAGAACCTTGAATGATTACATATCTTCCAAATTTGTCTCCAATTACATTTTTCACTTGAAAAGGAACTGATTTATGTATGAGAGTCATAACTCCCCTGGCTCGGGATGAAAATGAAGAGGTGAATACACTTCCCTGCCATCTACTCCTAATTCTTTTAACATCCTCCTCTATCAGATGAGTTTCTTGTAAAAACACAATTCTTGAACCCATGTCCTTTATTTTATTCATAACTTGTTTAAGTTTTTTTAAATTTTGTAGACCTCTGCAATTCCATGAAGTTAAATTAAGATTAACACTTTGGTCCATGATCAATAGAGAGTTTGGGATTACCTTGCAGTGTAAACATGCTCATACAGAGAAGCAAAAAAATGAGTGGTTGAACATTCATCCTACAAACTACACACAAACAAATTTCCCCTTCCCACACTTGTGGCAAACCCCCCAAAATCAAAAGAAAAATTCTGTCTCCCGATATAGCCATCGACCATTCCACACCCACGGGGAACAGCCTAAGCCACTCCTTCTTCATCCTCCCAATCACCCTAACTCTACTGCTTTTAATGACGTAACATTAACTCTCCTCTGTAGTTTTCCAACTTAACTCCAAAATTTTTAACAACTTTGTACATCATAGTTGTTTTTTTTTTGTTTGTTTTGTTTTTGTTTTGTTTTTTTAATATATAATACAATCTATATTTTGTAAACTTACTATTTACTTCAAGTCAGTCAGATGCCTGTGCAAATGCTTAATTATTCTACCTTATATTTTGTTCATGCTTAGCTCCCACCAGTCTCTTCTTCTTCTTTGATCTTCTTGATGAACTCCTGCGCCTCCTCTGGGGTCTTGAAGATGTGGGTTCTGCCCTCATACGTGGTCAGCAGTCTCGCAGGATAGATTACACCATGACGAATCCCAAGGTTGCGCAGCTCCTTACGTACGGGATCAAACTGCTTCCTCAATTGCTGGATTCCTGTGGCCAAATCTGGGTAGAACCGCACCTGCTGGTCCTGGTGTTTAATCTCTCCTTTAGCACGTGCAGCGTTGAAGATCTTCATCCTGTCTCTGTTGCTAAGAAACTTCATAATTAAGGTCCTCGGCGGTCCCTTATCTCTCCGTGGGCCAATACGATGTGCTTTTTCCAGAACCACTGCTGATTGCAACTCCTCGCTGCCCAGCACCTCCGGAATCCACTTTTCCAGAAAGGAACATACGTCCCGACCTTCTGATTCCTCTGGAAGACCCACCAGCCTCAAATTATTCTGTCTCGACCGAGATTCCAAATCCAAAATATTATCTTCCAGACATTTATTTTTTTTTTCCAAAGTGCGCACCTTTAATTGAAGACGGGTGACGTCATCTTCAGCACTAGCGAGACGGAGCTCCATCTGCGCCGTTCGTTCTACACAGTCACCCAATTCCTTTCTTATTCCTTCCAACGCTGTCATAATCCCATCAAATCTAGAGGAAAAGTCCGCTCTCATTGAACTCATGGCAGCCATCAGCGCATCTGCGCCATTCCCCGCAGATATCGCAGCGTTGCCAGCCTCCTCCGCCATATATGGAGTTTTGTTTACTGCGTCACAGACCTGAAAGTCCGTTAATTTGGACTGTTTCGGCGGCTCGCTTTTTCCTTTTCCTGGTTTTCCAGCCTTAGGCTTCGCCGACATATCTTCGCCCAAATGCTGGGATACGTTCTGTCCCAAATGAGAGAGTTATTTGCCGATTTTTTTTTTTCCAGGAGCAGAGCAGAGCGAGACACGTCCGTCCTACGTGGCAGCCATAACCGGAAGTCCCGGGAGCAAACACTTTTACCAGTGGCCCAGCGCTTTTTTTTAATAAAGTTTTCCTACCTGAGCTTGTTGCCCGTCACTTTACTGACTCTGACCCCACAAGAGGAAAGCTGCAGCTGATAAACCCACCCAGAAGCCCAAAAGACGACGTCTAACTGCATTACAGCCAGGTCCCACACACAATCCCAGAAGACAGGCACATAACATAGCAGGAGTGTGGTGGACTTGCAGGCAGCCAGAAGAGCTGGATGACATGGTTGCCTGTGATAACCAAAACTGTGAAATTCAGTGGTTCCATTTAGGATGTGCGGGACTCTGAAGCACCAACCCCACAGCAGCCGTGGTTTTGCAATGTGCACATTAGAGTAGTGCTGTAACATGGGACAGTTATGCACTATAACATTGTGTGAACAATGATACATGTTGATCATGCATGTCAATTTATATTCTTGTATTGTGTCATGGTTATGGTTACAGTTTTGCATCTTTGAAATAAAGAGCTGGAGTTTGTAAGCCATCGTGTACTTTATTCCAAAAATTGTTACAAAGCAAGCAAGTGTATTTATAAAGCACATTTCATACACGAGGGCAACTCAGTGTGATTTACATATATAAAAAGAGGAAAGAAAGCAAAATGTTTGAGCAATAAGAAAAATTGAAGTGATGCTTTAACTGCTTCAGTATTATTGACAGAGTTAAAGACATGTCAAAAGGGCTAAACCACACCAAAAACATGTCGGTGCCTACATTCTAAAACTAAAAAGTTCAAAGCAGTCAATAAAAACTGTGACCTTATTGCCAAACATTTCAACGTACTGATGTGGCGTGCTAGCCTGCAAACAAGGTCTCTTTGGCCAGTACACCAAAGGGCTGAGGTGTGCATGGAGTACATTTATGGTGTCGCAGAACAGGATGGATGCGGTTTGTCTGCTTATGTCAAAAAGGTGTGTAATATGTTCAAGAGGCAAATTAATCCGCAAACGCATCATAGTTAAAAGGAGAATTTGAAATTGGGAAATTTTTCTCTTTGGTAGGCTGGGAAAAAAATGCATCAGCAGAGCCATTAAACTGAAAGACGGAAGCCCAGTGTAGTATTTCACCTTTGAGTCATTATCTTTGAGGAAGTTCTCATCCAGGGTATTTCTGGAGAGCTCTCCCTTTAACTTTCTGTTCTCCTCTTGCAAGAGTAAAATTTTTTTAAGCCTAAGGTGACACATGCTGCAGTTCTGTAATCCTTGCACATTTTCCACTGGAGCATCATTAGCCTGACAGATCTGTGCTGCTTCATCAGATGTCGTCTCCTCCATCTCAGCCAGAGGTGTGGTGTTATCTGTTGGTGATCAGGACAATAAACAGCTGTAGTTAATATATTGTGTAATCAAAAGGAATCCCAAGACACATTTTAGAAAGAAAAACATAGGTAAAAAAAAAAGACTACCTGAAGGAGCTACATTATCCATCTCAGTCACAGGGCCAGTGATGTTGGGGGTCTGTGCTGGGGGGTCACTTGCCTGCCCTGCTGATTCTTTTTGTCATAATCTTGTCCGTCTGCATAAGCGGTTAAACCTGTCAGGAGTGGTAGCTGGAAGCTCTGCTTGCCCAAGGTTTAGAGAAGGTGCCCAGTCAGGATCACAGTCTAGGATTTCATAAGCTGGTCTGCTGTTAAAGCAAAGGAAACGGGAAGAAAATACTTTGGTGTAGAACAAATTAAACCCGCTTCCACAGGTGTGTGAGTGGTAACTTTTTCTAGCTACTCGGATATCGGAGTCTTTCTTTAGCTTAGCTCTGTTTAGCTTAGCACTGCTGACGTAGGGTAAAAGCTGTGACCAGGCAAGTCTTAACCACAACACAAGAAAGTTTTAACAACAGACATACACAATAAATCATAACGTACCTTTATGAAAATGCTTTGAGCACACCACCATCGATTCAGGTGCGTGTTTGAAAGTTATGTTGGGTCTTCTGACTGCTGCAATCCAGGCTAGGCGTCGCCTCTTAATTACATCCGAAACGTGTGCTGTGCTGTTCTTCTTCCATGCTGGAAAACGATAAAAGCCTATTCCGTGGTTTACCTTTTCTCCACGGCGGTTGTGAGAACGACTGTTACAGTTTAAAACACAGCTGCTTTGTGACGATGTCTGCTACGTTGACGTGATCTCAGCAAACTAACGGTTCCTACCCTACCCAGAATGCACTTGGTCAGTTCTACGGACACTACGTAACACTGGCGGAATCAGTAGATCAACGACCTGTGAAGACTGAAGAGGATAAGATATTCCTGTTAGGGCTGTGAATCATCACTACTTTCCAGAATCCATTTGATTCCGATTTTTGAGGTTCTAAATCAGTTCAATTCCAATTTGGTCCAATTCAATCAGGGAAATTACCATTTTAATAACTATTTTGTGTGCCAGGGGGAAAAAAAATCTTAGACCTAATGCTGCAAATTGTAGCAGGAATATTCCCAACTTTAATACATAAATTATCACATGAAGAACTCACCCAAAATCGGTTACAATAATGCACTTTTTTATCATTTATCTTATGATTTCACAAAGTGTTATCAAGTGCTTTCTTTAGTGCAAAGAGTGTGTAGTGTCAAGTTAACAACCCAGAGTAAGTAAACAAATTCAATGCGTGAAGCATGTAGACATAATCTCACTGTATTTCAGTCCCTCCAGGATTTCGCCGGCTGTTTTTGTGATTGTTGTGGCCCAAAAAGCCCAAATTTTTGGGAGCTTTTTCAAAAAGTTGCATTAAAAGTTGTGACATTTTTAGAGTTTTTTTTGCACTGAAAGTTGTGTGAGGAAGTACAGATTTTAAAGTAGCTGCTTTTTCCATAATTTACAGTGATGCTATTCTATATAACACCACAAGAAAAGCACAGGATTGCCAAAAATTTCCTTTGAAACGGTGATTTATTTAGAATTAAATGCTCATGAAAATTGTCAAAAAATGACCAACATTGTATTCTTGCTGAGAACTTAAATAAAACGGATAAATAAACGAGTTAGCCATTACAACAATTAAGTTGTATTGAATGCATGTTGGAGTATGGAGAAAATTCTGGCAGCACCTTGTTGAATTCGGAGGCGTCTGTGGTGCAGGTGTAATGTGTCCGACTACTGATCAGAGGGTCAGGGGTTCCCACTCTGTCTGCATGTCGGAAGTGTCCTTGAGTAAGACACTGAACCCCCAGTTGCTCCTGGTGGGTCAGGCCAGTACCTGTGTATGGCAGCTCCGCCGCCATCAGTGTGTGAATGGGTGGGTAGCAGGATCTGTAAAGCGCTTTGGTCATCTAGAGATGAGAAAAAGTGCTATATAAGTGAACGCCATTTACTATTTGAATTTGAAAACTGAGACCTCTGAAAAATTTGAGGGCTTCTTCTATGTTAGAAATCCACAGCAAAGCAGGGATGGCTCCTCCACTGACAACCTCTTCCCTTCAAAACGTCTCAGCACAGGATGGATCTTGGAGTGGAAAACCAGCCTTCACAGATCTTAAGAGGATATGAAAAGGAGAATATGTTTCAAAGTAATAGTAATAATCATATTTTTAGCTCCCTACACCACAGTAGGGCTTAATAATTTAGGTCCTTTTATTTTTTGTTGTTTATATTCTAATTACAAATTAACTTTCAATTTTTGAAAAGGGTTTCAATAGGGCTGTCATGATAACCGCAATTATCTAATAGTGCGCTATGGACATGCCTACTGTGGAGGAAAACAAGCAACCACGGCATTCACTTTTTGTGTGTGTGTGTGGCTATATCTCATTGTTCACTTATTTGACCCTATTGATTCAGGGTCTTGTAACATTTCTCGGTGGCGGGCCACTTCGCCAGAAATATTACCGCCACTCCAACAACGAGATATGAATTTAAGAAAAATATATAAAGCAGTGACTTTCTGCAAGCGCGCACACGAACAACGCACGTGGCCGTCATCCGCGCGGCGTTTAGAAGCGCCCTGCCCATGCAAGCTTTCCAGTCAGTCAGCAGGCAGTGTCTTGCTAGCGGCAGCAGCATCTTCGTGGAAAAGGAGTGAAAACCGGGAAGTCGAACAGCAGAAATGGACTCTATTTGAAGAGAAACTTTGTGAAGAAGTCTGCCATTTCTTCTTTGGTGAAAATCCTGGCACGTCAGCACCTTGGCGCTACCTATCGGGCAGGAGTGAAACTACAAATAATGGTTGTGTGCATGCGTCAACCGCTTGGCCTGGGTAGATGAAAAAAGTGAGAATGAACAGCACCGCGTGCGTGCCGGGCTCGTCCAAAGTGTAGACGGACCAAGGTGGACTAGAGGGGAAATGCAACATGAATAAGGCTTGACTGTCCGACAGAAACATGGGTTTATTAAAGTACTAAACGCAGGAAAAAAAAAAATCATATGCGGTATGATTCCAATTGGTCACACAACTACCCCAAAAAAGATCAAAACAGTCAAAACACAAACAGCCTTTATCTTGCTTTTCTCTTCCAGAAACATTTTTGCATTTGTCATGGTTTTAACCCTCTGGAAACGGGAGCAATAACGGAAAAGTCGCTTAGCTAAGAGACTGTTTAGAATTCAAAAAAAGCCGGCTTCATATGAAGGGAAAGGCCAGGGGGACCGATGAATTGCTGAGGATATATTTCACCAGCAACTACAATATTAAGTTATGTTCCCAATTATGTACCTGGCAAGTTAAGACGACCGAAATTCACGAAGTCAATGACTTTAAGCCGTCAGCAGCCTTCAGACAAACTAAATGTACCAGCATTTGAACTTAAAAATAAGGGAGGTTTTTTTGGTGGTGAGATTTCTAAAAAAACAAAAAAACAAAAAACAAACTTTAAATATGTAGAAATATAACAGAAATAATGGCATCCTTGGTCATTTAATTTAAACCATTAAATACAATTTTATTAATATTTTTTTCTTTGTAATGAGAGTTGAATTATTGTTCTGTTCTGACTGCAAAGTTATGGTCAAAAATATAAATTGTTATAAGGAAAAAGTAAAAAAAAAAATACCACAGTCTGTTTCAAATTCATTTAAAAAACAGTAATTTTATTTTGAAAAACAGACAAAAACAAGTCATAAAATAATCCACAAATTTATAATAAAGTTTCAAATGTACAAGAAAAGTCAATTTTACAAGAGGAAATTACAAATTTGGGGAAAATGGTTTCAAACTTGGATAAATTTACAGAGAAAAGTAGAAAACTATAATAAAATTGTTATAAATTTTGGAGAAAAACGTCAAACCTTCAAGACTGAAGTCATTTCTCAAGTTTTAAGTGGCTGCTCTTTGTAGCCTTAACTAGAAATTTTTGGTTGTCTCCTTTAATTTACATGGCACTTGATATTTTCTAACCTGTTTGTATACCACCATAGACAGAGAGAGAAGCTGAATTAGACAGAGCTCAGAGAGGGCAAGAGGAGACAGAAGAGAGGAGCCAAGGAGAGGAAAGTGTTCAGGCAGAGGAAGGAGAGAAGGATGACACCAGTAAAAAGTCCAGATACAGGACGTCTGGGTGGGACCCCAAATGGCCCAATATTCCAACATTTAAGCCTTGGTTGTACAATACTTCAAATTGTAAGTTCCATATGCACGGTAGTGGCTCAGGAGGTAGAGCGGATCGTCCAATAACCGGGTGGGTGGCGGTTCAAATCCTGCTCTCCCAGATATCCTGCCGTTGTGTCCCTGGGCAAAACACTTTACCCACCTTGCCTCCAGTGTCCATAACACTGGGAATGAATGTGTATAAATGTTCGGTGGTGGCCAGAGAATCCGTTGGCCCGGATTGGCAGCCACATTTCCGTCAGCCTGCCCCAGGGCAGCTGTGGCTACAGTAGTAGCTTGCCGCTACCATTGTCTGGAGTGAATGAATAATGTACAGTGGTACCTCTACTTACGAACGTCTCTACATACGGAATTTTCAGGTTACGACACGCCTCAACGGGAAAATATTGCCTCTTGTTACGAACGAAATTTCAGGATACGAAAGGCAAAAAAGTACGCGCTCCTCGCAGCTCCCGTAGTTTACCGAACGTAAACATACCTGTAGCTGCTCTGCCATTGGCTATCGCCTAGCATCTTCCTGGTATCCCATTGGCCACGAATTTTTTTTTTTTTTTTTTTTTTTTTTTTTTTTCCAAAACTTTATTAAGAACAAGGTGAAAGTTTTACGTGTGTGTACAGTACAGAATTAACATTTATTCGCTATGGGCCCCAAGAAAGTGACGGAGATAAGTAGAAAAGGAGAAAAGAAGAAGAGAGTTTTTTTGTCCATACAAACAAAGAAGGAGATAATCGAAAGGTATGAAAAGGGGATGCGTTTGGTTGATCTCGCCAAAGAATATGGCCGTAATACATCAACGATCAGCACGGTATTAAAACAAAAGGAAGCACTTACAAGCCGACAAAAGCAAACGTCCTTGGATCGTTTCTTCACAAAACGTCAGGCAAAAACCACTGATAAGACAGAACATGAACCAAAGAAGGCAAAAGGTGACGACGACGATAGCAGTTAAAAGGTAAATGAACATAATTTTTATTATTCTTTCTCTTTTATTATTCTTTCTCTCATTTTAAACTCTCATTTTATGTTTATTGTGCAGTAATCTAATTGTAACATGTATTTGTTACATGTTTTGATGCGTTTTTATGATTTATAAAAAATTTATGCCCGAATTTTGGGGGGCTTGGAACGGATTACGGCATTTACATGTAAAACGCGCCTCTACTTAAGGAATTTTCACGTTACGAGAATACTTCCGGAACGAATTAATTTCGTAAGTAGAGGTACCACTGTATCTGTAAAAAAAACGTCTTTGAGTGTCTATGATAAAGCGCTATATAAATCTGATGCATTATTATTATATCATACCTGCCAACTACTCCGGTTTTGCCGTAATGGTTCCGGTTTTCAAGACCCCATTCCGGGTTATGGCTTTATTAATCAAAATTACGGTTTTTCACTAAAAATTCAGTCAAAAATTTTAAATAGTAAAAAAAACACGAAAGCAATTCCAAACACGAGATCGCTAGGAATCGTATCTAAATTTAGAACATAGTAGCGTCAGTAGCGTTTCTTTTCGTGGTTCGCTGCTACGCTTTACCTGAAGCGTTTGCTAAGCTAACGCTATCGCTATTGAGGGTATTGAGGTTTCTATTCTCGCGCGAAATCCCGGAGAGGCGTGCGTACATGGTGAGATGTAAACACGATGTAAACTGCTGCAGACGTTCGCACGACTGCACTTCAACCCTGGCAAATGGACCATGGATCTAAAGGGAGAATACATTTTATATAATGCCTAAGATTCTGAAGAACATGTGCTGTGTAATTGCAAGCCTTGTCATGCTTGGTGTATCATGTAAACACATAAAATATCAGAGCGATGTGGCGTCTTTTACGCACGTGCCTGTACCTGCTGATATTTCTAGTCTTCTAGTTACCTCCGCCAAGGAGGTTATGTGATCATCAGCGTTGGTTTGTCTGTTTGTTAGCAAGATAACTCAAAAAGTTATGGACGGATTTTCATGAAATTTTCACAGATTGTCAGAAATGGGGTATCCTACAGATGATTAGATTTTGGTGGTGATCCGGATCACCGTCTGGATCCAGGAATTTTTTAAAGGATTCTTTTTATTTTATTTTATTTTTTTTTTAATTTAACATTGCGAGATAGGGCCATTTTCAATATTTTATTTATGATGTTAAACACTGTATGGGGGCAACTGTGGCGCTTGTCGGAGGTCTGCGCTGTCCGAGTGCTTTTCTAGTATTCATAATACATCATATCTGGCCTATTCAAAGTTCTATGCAGTGTTAAGATAGTCTTTTGAATGCAAATTTAATGAATGAATGAATCTTTATTTCGGATAGATTAAAAGTAAAGATTAAAAAGAAACAGAATAATATAACAAAGGCGAAAAAATCCAACAAAGTCAAATTAAACAAGAACTCCTCTGATTATACAGTTCAACATAAGTTATCCGAAATGGGTGATGGCTGAAGCCGAAGCTTATATTGCCCACCCATATTCCATCCAAGAATTCAGAAGAAAAACAAAACAAGAGTGATTACAATTCAGAACAAAGCTAAGACAAAATGTGACAAAAAAAAACTAAGCTACAACACAACGCAGACTGGATATGACAATCCTTCTGTGATTTTACATGTCATCTTGGATATATGTTTGGAGTATTTCTTCCTTTAGTTTTTGTTTAAATTGTCCAAGCGTTGTGCATGATTTTAATTCAGGTCCAAAATCGTTCCATAATCTGACTCCTTGCACTGAAACACAGTGTTGCTTGGTGGTAGTTCTCACTGTAGGCTTTTGAAATATACAGTACATGTTCCTCTGAAATGATATTGTTTCTCCCTTATTTGGAACAGCTTTTGGATATTTGCGGGCAGTGATAAATTCTTCACTTTAAACATTATTACTGCAGTTTTAAAGTCAACCAGATCTTTCAACTTGAGAGCTTTTAATTTAAGAAAAAGTGGGTTTGTTGGTTCCCTGTAAGCAGCTTTGTTTATTATTCTAATAGCTCTCTTCTGAAGCATAAAGACTGGATATATGTTTGTTTTATATGTATTTCCCCATACTTCATTACAATATGTCAAGTATGGGAGTATTAATGAATGATACAAGGTGTGTAATGTGGGTTGATTCAGCAAATATTTCGCTCTGTGTAGTATTGCAATTGATTTAGATATTTTACCTTTAATATAATTAATATGTGACTTCTATGTCAAATGCTAATATTTGTTTGATACTGCGGCCCCTGGACCCCGGCTAGCTACTAGGCTTTTCAGGTTTGAAAGCTGAAGAAATATGAGGTTGTTAGCTACATTCTAACTTGATTTAATGCTAATATTTGTTTGGCGTCGGGGGGCTTTGCCCCCCTGAAACCCCCCACCAGAACTTTGTCCTGGACCTACCGGGGCCTGCGGCCCCTGGACCCTGGCTAGCTACTAGGCTTTTCAGGTTTGAAAGTTGAAGAAATATGAGGTTGTTAGCTACATTTAACTAGATTTAATGCTAATATTTGTTTGGCAAATATTAACATTATTATTATTATTATTAGCATTAGCATTATTAGCATTAGCATCGGCCCCTGGACCCCGGCTAGCTACTAGGCTTTTCAGGTTTGAAAAGTTGGCAGGTATGTTATATGCAAAGTTACTGTGCAAAATTTAAAAAAAGAAATAAATAGTATAAATTAAACATATTCATACATATGTGCTTTCTGCACCCCCCCCCCACCCAAAAAAAAAAAAAAAAAAAAATGTTGGCACCGCACCAAGGTCTTTAAGCCAGAGGAAACACTGTGATTATTAAATAAATTGTTAAATAAAGTGTATTTTTTTTTTTATTGCCAACAGCATGTTTGCACCCGGTACTCTGGAAGCTTCCAGAGCACCCGGCGCTGCTGCCACCAGGTGCTGCCAGCGGCAGCACTGTTTGGGACACACACTCTCCAGATGTACTCCAGCAGGCAGTTAGTGGTAGAAGTGTTTGGACTCCTTGCTAAATGCAGCCATGACAGTGAGCACTGAAAGGGGACAAAAAGTGTGTTATTTCCTTCTGAGCGGCGTGTGTATGATCCTGACTATGTATGCTCCTGTGTATGAGCTCCGAGAACCAAACAACTACTGCATAAGGCTGCGTGTCCACCAAATGCATTTTTTTCAGCTGTGGGCGACTGTTTTCTATTCATTTTCTGTGTAGTTCAGCGTTTACAGCGCTGAGTGCCCTCAGTGCTGAAACGCTCTCAGCGGTGGCCGCTTTTTGTTGCGGTGCTCAGAGTTGAAAAAAATTTCAACTTTTCAGGCTACAGCTGAGCTCGTCAATGTCAGACCTTTCTAAGCAGCCAATCAGAGTAAGGAAGGGCAGGACATAGGACGCCAATAAGATAAGATAAGATAAGATAAGCCTTTATTAGTCCCACAACGGGGAAATTCCAGGATTGCAACAGCACAGGGATAGCAACACTCAGAGCAACAATCAGAAGGCAAGAAAAAAAAAACAAAAAAAAAAAAAACAAGCAAGCAAGAGCAGCTAATATACATATGTACGTATTACTATAAAATATACACTCACCGGCCACTTTATTAGGTACACCATGCTAGTAACGGGTTGGACCCCCTTTTGCCTTCAGAACTGCCTCAATTCTTCGTGGCATAGATTCAACAAGGTGCTGGAAGCATTCCTCAGAGAGTTTGGTCCATATTGACATGATGGCATCACACAGTTGGCGCAGATTTGTCGGCTGCACATCCATGATGCGAATCTCCCGTTCCACCACATCCCAAAGATGCTCTATTGGATTGAGATCTGGTGACTGTGGAGGCCATTTGAGTACAGTGAACTCATTGTCATGTTCAAGAAACCAGTCCGAGATGATTCCAGCTTTATGACATGGCGCATTATCCTGCTGAAAGTAGCCATCAGAAGTTGGGTACATTGTGGTCATAAAGGGATGGACATGGTCAGCAACAATACTCAGGTAGGCTGTAGCGTTGCAACGATGCTCAGTTGGTACCAAGGGGCCCAAAGAGTGCCAAGAAAATATTCCCCACACCATTACACCACCACCACCAGCCTGAACCATTGATACAAGGCAGGATGGATCCATGCTTTCATGTTGTTGACGCCAAATTCTGACCCTACCATCCGAATGTCACAGCAGAAATCGAGACTCATCAGACCAGGCAACGTTTTTCCAATATTCTATTGTCCAATTTCGATGAGCTTGTGCAAATTGTAGCCTCAGTTTCCTGTTCTTAGCTGAAAGGAGTGGCACCCGGCGTGGTCTTCTGCTGCTGTAGCCCATCTGCCTCAAAGTTTGACGTACTGTGCGTTCAGAGATGCTCTTCTGCCTACCTTGGTTGTAACGGGTGGTTATTTGAGTCACTGTTGCCTTTCTATCAGCTCGAACCAGTCTGGCCATTCTCCTCTGACCTCTGGCATCAACAAGGCATTTCCGCCCACAGAACTGCCGCTCACTGGATATTTTTTCTTTTTCGGACCATTCTCTGTAAACCCTAGAGATGGTTGTGCGTGAAAATCCCAGTAGATCAGCAGTTTCTGAAATACTCAGACCAGCCCTTCTGGCACCAACAACCATGCCACGTTCAAAGTCACTCAAATCACCTTTCTTCCCCATACTGATGCTCGGTTTGAACTGCAGGAGATTGTCTTGACCATGTCTACATGCCTAAATGCACTGAGTTGCCGCCATGTGATTGGCTGATTAGAAATTAAGTGTTAACGAGCAGTTGGACAGGTGTACCTAATAAAGTGGCCGGTGAGTGTATATATATACACACACACACAGACACACAGTGCAGAGCATTGTAGCTGGATGGAATAAATATATAAATATATGAACACACAGTGCAGAGCATTGTAGCTAGATGGAATAAATATGTAAATATATAAACACCCACAGTACGGAGCATTGCAGCTAGGTGGAATAAATATGCAAGTATATAAACACACACAGTGCGGAGCAATGTAGCTAGATGGAATAATATGTAGATATATAAATATATAAACACACCCAGTGCTGAGCATTGTAGCTAGATGGAATAAATATGTAAATATATAAACACACACAGTGCAGAGCATTGTTGCTAGATGGAATGAAACAGCATAACCGTCTACTTAGTTATCCTACATGGTATGATTATGTGCCCATACATATTCTCACCCTCCATAGCGACCGGTAAGTTCCTAGTTGTATGCCAGAGGGGACCATTGTGTAAGTCTATTGCATCTTTTGCATTCAAAAAACTATTAGTTTGTTACGTCTTTTTGCTATCTCTGCGAGCAGCCCTGCTTAGGTTGTACAGTCTGACAGCCGTTGGTAGGAAGGACCTACGAAACCTCTCGGTTGTGCACCTGGGATGATGTAGTCTGCTGCTAAATGAGCTCCTCAGTGCATTCAGTATGTCCTGCATAGGGTGGAACTCGGACTCCAGCAGAGATGACAGTTTAGCCACCGTCCTTCTCTCTCCTATCTCCTCCATCGGATCAAGGCGCTGCCCCAGGACAGAGCTAGCTTTCTTAATCAGTTTGTTCAGTCTCTTCCTATCGGCTGCAGTAATGCCACTGCCCCAGCAGACCACTCCAAAAGTGATGGCTGATGCCACCACCGTGTCATAGAATGACTTCAGCAGCGCCCCTTGTACACCAAAAGACCTGAGTCTCCTCAGCAGGAACAGCCTGCGCTGTCCCTTCTTGTAGAGTGCATCAGTATTGTGTGACCAGTCTAGTTTATTGTTCAGATGAATACCCAGGTACTTATAGGATGTCACCATCTCGATGTCTGTTCCCTGTATATTTACTGGTACTGTGAGGGGCTGCCCATGCCTGCGGCAGTCCACCACCAGCTCCTTAGTTTTCCTCGCGTTGATCTGGAGGCAGTTCCGATGGCACCAGTCCACGAAGTCCTGGATAAGCCCTCTGTACTCAGCTTCATCTCCATTGGAGATGAGGCCAACGATCGCAGAGTCATCAGAGAACTTCTGTAGATGGCAGTGTGTTGTGTTGTGTGAGAAGTCCGCAGTATAAAGAGTGAACAGGAAGGGAGCCAGCACCGTTCCCTGGGGGGCCCCCGTGCTACTGATGATCGTGTCGGACACACAGTCCCGGGTTCTCACAAACTGAGGCCGGTTCGTGAGGTAGTCCAGGATCCATGATGACAGGTGCTGGTCCACCCCTGCGCGCAGCAGCTTGTCCTTCAGGATCATCGGTTGGATGGTGTTGAAAGCACTGGAGAAGTCAAAGAACATGATCCTCACCATATTCCCGGGCTTCTCCAGGTGGGACAGAGAACGGTGAAGGAGGAAGATCACCGCATCCTCCACCCCAATGCCATGCTGGTAGGCGAACTGGAGTGGATCCATCGCTGGTTCCACCAGGGGGCGGAGGTGAGCAAGGAGCAGTCTCTCCAGGGTCTTCATCAAGTGGGACGTCAAGGCCACCGGTCTGTAGCTGTTCAGGTCTTTGGGGTGGGAAGTTTTTGGTACAGGTACCACACAAGATGTTTTCCACAGCTGTGGTACCCTCCCCAGTTTCAGGCTCATGTTGAAGATATACGTCACAATCCCACACAGCTGGTCTGCACAGGACTTGAGGAGCTTTGCGCTGATGCCGTCCGGTCCCGGCGCCTTCCTCGCCTTGATCTTCCTCAGCTCCGTCCTCACCTGGGTCCTGGTCAGGGTCAGGATGGGGGGCTGTGTGTTGGGAGTGGGGGGGTGTTGGTGGAGTGGGGAGTGGGCAGCAGGACTTGATTTCTTTAGAGGCAGCAGTGGTTGTTGTGCAGTCAGGGGGGAGGGCGGTTGGTCAAATCTATTGAAAAACAGATTCAGGTTGTTCGCCCACTCCCTGCCCCCTGTGGCCTGGGGGGAGGTATTCTGGAGCCCCGAGATGGTTTTGAGGTTTCTCCAGACCCCGCTGATGTCGCTCTGTTGCAGCTTGTCCTCCATCTTCTTCCTGAAGCTGTCCTTGCCTTCTCTGATCTTTCTCCTCAGCTCCCTCTGTACGGACTTCAGCATCTCCCTGTTCCCAGACCTGAAGATCCTCTTCTTCTCTCTCAGAAGTGTTTTTATCTCAGGGTTGATCCAGGGTTTGTTGTTTGAGTGACGCCGTATGGTCTTGGTGGGAACGGATTTGTCCACACAGAAGCTGAGGTAGCCCGTGAAGGTGTGAATGAGGCCATCGATGTCCTCACCATGTGGATCGCAGAGCTGCTTCCAGGCGGTGGCTTCAAAACAGCCCTTTAGAGTGTCCATTGTCTCCTCAGACCATAACTCCACAGTGTGCATGGCCGGAGGTTGTCTGTGCACTAGGGGTTTGTACACCGGCCGGAGATGAACCAAGTTGTGATCCGATCTCCCGAGTGGGGGGAGTTGTGATGAGGTGTACGCCTCCTTAGTGTTTGCGTAGAATAAATCCAGTGTTTTATTGTCTCTAGTGTGGCATGTGACATACTGGGTGAACGTGGGTAGAATGGGAGACAGTGAAACATGGTTGAAATCGCCTGAGATGAGGAGAAGAGCATCTGGGTGTTCTGTCTGCAGCCTGCTGGTTACTGAATGGATGACGTCACGTGCTGTCCCAGCGTTCGCCGTCGGATTTGCATAAACAACAATGCAGATCACGTGTGAGTGTTCTCTCGGGAGATATGTAGGCCTCATGCTAACAGC
Organism: Pholidichthys leucotaenia; assembly: GCA_020510985.1. Lineage (NCBI taxonomy): Eukaryota > Metazoa > Chordata > Actinopteri > Cichliformes > Pholidichthyidae > Pholidichthys > Pholidichthys leucotaenia. The sequence goes on from CM035844.1 coordinate 16,558,794, forward strand.
TAGCAACTCAATGTCTTTGCTGCAGTGTCGTTGTTTAACAGTGATATGTCCCGGTCTGCACCAGTTGTTGTTAACATACATTATCACTCCACCGCCCCTAGCCTTGCCACTGTCTGGTGTTCGGTCAGCTCGTATCATGTGAAAACCCTCCAGCTCAATGTTAGCATCTGCTGCTAGTTCAGTTAGCCACGTCTCAGTAAACAAAAGGAGAGAGCACTCCCGGTATGTGCTATCATAACGGGAGATAGCCGCTAGCTCATCTAACTTTCCCAGTATCGACCGTACATTTCCCATGACAACAGATGGAAGGGAGGGTCTGTACCTTATATTTTTTGTCCTCCGCCTTACTCCAGCCCGGCAGCCGCGGCGTTTTCGCCTCAGTTCTCTCGGTATGTCGAGTTTTTCCAATGGGACCGGGTGGCGGTTGAATGCTAGCAGCTGTTCTCTGCTGTATCGTATCCTGCTATAAACAGTGGCTCCGTCCACCGGCTCAGGAGACATTTAGGACGATCTGTGTGTCCGTGATATAAGTGGGGTGAAAAAAAAAGACGGATCAAAAGAGAGAGGAAGGGAAAAAGACTCGGAATCGAGCCGCTGTTGCAAAAGGCAGCCGACTGGTGTGGCGCCGAGAGGGGAAAAAAAAAAAAAAAAAAAAAAAAAAAAAAAAAAATACAGTCTGTACTCAGACTCCTGCTTTCTGTGTCATCATATTTTGCATCCAGAGCTGCTACCAATGCTAGAATACATTTCTTGTCCATTGTTATTTAGAGACTGCTATTAAAAAAACAAGGAGAAAGTCTGACCATTGGGAAAGCGGAAGTGCTGAGCTGTGAGTGACAAGCTGTTGCTGGGATACAGGGCACAGACTTTTTTTTTTCCAGAGCGCAGCACACAAACACTGAAAAAAATGACGTTCAGGGCGGTCGGGTGACAAAAAAATGCGTTTGGTGGACACGCAGCATTGCTTATTTGAACATGATTTTTCTGATGGCGGCAAAAATCATGGAGACAAGAGCCATGCAGGGTCCTGTACAGAGGCTGTCCTGCTTAAATATGCTGAGTGTTGCTGCAGTCTCCAGTCCACACACCCCATAGTTCCCGCCACAGCTTTATGAAAATAATTTTTTTTTTTTTTTTTTTTTTTTTTTTTTAACAGAATCAGCAGTTCATGCCTGTAGAAAGAGCAGAGCTCCGCACAAATTTCACACATGCACATAAAGTTGAGAGCGGAGCTGCAGTGAGTTTCTCACAGCTTCCATCTTTTACCACATAAGTTATGAACCCTGTTTAAATTACAAGACCACAGGGTCCTAAAAACATTTTCAGTAATATGTAGGGATGGGCATAATTAATCAATTAATCGATAATTGATCATTAAGAATTTCACCGAGGAAGTTCATTTTCATCGACAAACAGATTTTTTTTTTTAAACAATCCAAATGTAGGTTATTAGGCCTAGTGCACGGCCGTCCTCAAACAATGCAATGCATTTAACTGTGCCACTGGCAAAATTTGGGCACCAGGGGGCAACATTTCACCATCGCCGTACCCTGGCGTGCCTCAGTTGATACATGCGAGCTTCCGTAGGTCAATCGCCAAATCATGAAGAGGTCGCGGCGAAGTGTTGTGTGGGACCACTTTAATTTAAAAAATGACCAGGTGTACTGCAATCACTGCAATGCAGCATACAAATATATCTCATCGACAACACAAATGATGTATCATTTGAACACCACTCATCCAAGCTGGGTAAAAGACGGTGGCGGCGGTTCATCATCTCTAACCCAGGCTAGCCTGGACTCGATGCTAGCACGGAGGAGCTGCCTTGTTGCCTTGTTACAGGCTTTTCGAGATTGTTGTTTTATTATTTTTATTTAGGGTAAAAAAAACGGCTGTTCCGTTAAGTTGTCACTGACATGAGTTCACGTTTTACTGCCAAACACTGAACAAGCTCATTTTTTTTTTTTTTTTTTACAAAAAGCAGGCCTATAATTCTGACGCCGTGATATAATGGGATAGCCTACGTAAAGGCAAATTGTTGTGTAGCTTTCTTATTTTGATATCCTTGTTTTTAAACAAAGGAAAAGAAAAAAGTAAAAGAAATATATGTTCCGTTATGTGTCCTGTATGTGTCTTCTGTTATTGTCTGGCTCGCAACTTGAAGCCTCCCTTGTTCGCGCAATGCGCATGTGTTCGCGTTTTACTGCAAACTTGTCTTGTTAATAAATTCATCCTCAAAGAAAAACACTCTGTATTTTTTTTATTATTCTCAATACATAAGAGTATAGGCATCATAGGCCTAAATGTGATTGTTTTTTAATATAAAAAATGTTAATGATTAACCGATTATTAATCAGTAATTCTCCCGACGATCGACGAAGAAAATTTCACCGAATGCCCATCCCTAGTAATACGGCATACCGCAGTGTTGAGCTGTCCACCGTCATTGCAGGGGAGAGTCCTCTACCTTGACAGCCCTAGGTTTCAATTAATTTCCTGGAAGATTTGAAGAAGAAGAAGCCATCTCTATTGTCATTCAGTCCATACAGCCAATCATGTACAGTAGAACGAAATTACGTTTCTCCTATCTACAATGTTAACTCAATGACTGTGGATGGTGCTCCGTTGCGCAGTCAGCCCCTACTGGTCAAGGTTTTTTCAAGGCAATATTCAGTTCAGATGTCAGACATTTCCAAAGCTATAACTCGAAAGTGGTAAGAGATAATGGCTTACTATCAATTAGAAAGATGTAGAATATGATCCAAAAGTTTGAGATGGGAGTAAATTTATGCATCTAATTTGCATAATGTTGCGGTAGCCATATCGAATTACATAACTTTCAGTCAAAAGTGGACTTTGGACATATTTACACAAAAAATGGTTCTGCTTTTTGTCACCGTTTCTTGTTTTGGGCATTTTGTTATCTTATCTTCAAAGTATATGAACCAGAAAATCGGTACAATGCAGTACAATGTAAACAAAACAATAAACAAACACAGACATTCATCATTTGCCGCTGGCAAAGGCAGCTCGCTTCGCCATTTTTGCGTCATCTTGGCCGTTATTTTCTCTTCTGTTGGGCATTTTTGCTTTCTCTCCCACATCCAGAAACTGATATGATTATCCCACCTCATTTTCGCTTTTATTTCGCCACTATTTATGTTATACGACGACATGAAACCGGCACAATTGTTGTCTGGTCACATGGCGCTGCGGGTGGCAGCAGGTGAACATCAACCAGCTTCGCCCACCCTCTGTTATAACAAAATGTAAACATTTACCTTCATAAGCTAAATAATCTCTTTTTTGAATCATAGTTGGCAAATTTGGGAGCAAATGCTCCTCTGTCCACAGCAATCTGTAACGTCCATATGTGTTTGTCTAAACATTTCTTCCTCTCTGGTGTAAATAAGGATGCTTCTATGTCTGCCCTAATTCCTTCAAGGCAAGAGCAGTAAGTTTTACATGTCTGCCACCTGGTGAGGTGGAATTCTTAGTACAGCTGGAGAGTGTTTGGCACGTCATAGTCGCAGGTGCAGTGCACGTCGCAGCACTGTGCCCGTCACAGTGGTGGCGCCATCCATTCATGCAATCAGCAATGTGAAAGGGTTAATCACATGTAGAACCAGAGGGGTCGCTGCCATGCAAGGCACCGCCACAAACAACTTCTCCTTCTCCTATTCTATTACGCTGAGCACCAACCTAGAAGGCGGGAAGTACCGTTTTTTTTTTTTTTTTTTTTTTTTGTAACTTAGATTTTTATTCATTTTTCATCATATATAATGTATTCAGATCACATTCTACATTTAAAAAAAGGGGTTAGGGTAAAAGGGGTTAGGGTAGGGAAAAAAAAAAGAAAAAAAAAAGGGGGGGGGGGACAAAAGTTGGAACATCAAGTTTTTAAGATAAGATAAGATAAGCCTTTATTAGTCCCACAACGGGGAAATTCCAGGATTGCAACAGCACAGGGATAGCAACACTCAGAGCAACAATCAGAAGGCAAGAAAAAAAAAAAAAAAAAAAAAAAAAAAAAAGCAAGCAAGAGCAGCTAATATACATATGTACATATTACTATAAAATATATATACACACACACACACACACACAGACACACAGTGCAGAGCATTGTAGCTGGATGGAATAAATATATGAATATATGAACACACAGTGCAGAGCATTGTAGCTAGATGGAATAAATATGTAAATATATAAACACCCACAGTACGGAGCATTGCAGCTAGGTGGAATAAATATGCAAGTATATAAACACACACAGTGCGGAGCAATGTAGCTAGATGGAATAAATATATAGATATATAAATATAAACACACCCAGTGCTGAGCATTGTAGCTAGATGGAATAAATATATAGATATATAAATATAAACACACCCAGTGCAGAGCACTGGGTGTGTTTTAGTTTCCATCTCTTAATTCTTCTGGTTTTTTCAGTGTCTTTGGTTATTCTTTCAATTTCTGCCTCGTTGTTGCACTTTGTAGTGTGTCCATTTCCGCCATTTTTTTTCCCATAGTCCTTCTTGCATTCTTTGTCGATATGTTAGTTTTTCCATCATACGTATGTCCTCAACAATGTCAGTCCATTGTTCTTGGTCAGGAAGAACTTCTGATCGCCATTTTTTGTGATAGTTTTTTTACATGCAATCAACAAGATTTTAACTAGATATCTGTCCTCAGCCTGTATAACATTGTCTCTTTTAAGATCACATAAGTACATCAGGTTACAGTTCATTGGTATATTATATCCTAATATCCTCCGTATTGTCACATGTATAGATTTCCAGAATGATGATATTTTGCAGCATTTCCAAAACATGTGAGTGGTCTGCATTTTGAGCCCCACATCCCCTCCAGCATAAAGATTGGGTATTTGTATATTTCCCTTGAATCTGTGGTGTAATGAAAAAGCGAATCAGGTTTTTCCATCCAAATTCCCTCCATGTCCTTGAATTTGTTGATGTGTGTTGTGTTTTCCATATTTCCTGCCAGCTTTCTTCTGTTATGTTTAAATTGAGCTCTTTCTCCCATTTCTCCTTTATATAGTTACTTGTATGATTGTTTGTCATAAGTTTCTGATATAGTTTTGAAATAATTCTTATTTTATTTCCTGTATATGAGCTTAAAATGAGTTGTATAATCTCGCTCACATCTGTTTGGAGGTTATGCCTAATCTTCTTCATATAATAATCTCTCATCTGCAGATATCTGAAAAATTCCGATCTTTCTAGTTTAAATTTTCTCCTGATGTTTACAAAGCTCCCGAGATCTTTTTTCCGATATTGCCCCATGCTGTGATTCCCTTGTTCACCAGATTTTTGTATCCCCTATCTTGTTTTGCCGGTTCAAACTGACTGTCAAATGCTACCCATTTCAATAGTTTTATGTCTTCCTTTATATTATATTTTTGTACTATTTTTTATACCACAGTTCTAAAGTAAATTTAGTGATTGGGTCTATTTGTTTGATTTGCTTACATGCATCTTTATCCCCTATTATGCTTTGTACTGGGAGTCCCTCAATTTCCTTTTCCATTTCTTTCCATTTTGCCTCATATCCCTCGTCGCACCAACATATGATATATCTTATTTGTGCTGAGTAGTAATATTCCTTTAGACTCGGTAGGCCCATGCCTCCTTTCTCTTTTGGTAATTGGAGAGTTTTATACTTCACTCTTGGTTTTTTACCTCCCCAAACAAATCTCGATATCATCCTGTCCCACTTTGAGAATTGGGCATCTGGAATCTCTGTTGGTATAGCCTGGAAGAGGTAAAGTAATCTAGGTTGTATGCTGATTTTGACTGTCTCAATTTTTGAATTCAGATCCATATTTAAGATTGACCATCTATCAATATCTTTTTTTATTTCTTGTTCCAACCTATCATAGTTTGCTTTATATATTTTGCTTAGGTCTTTAGGTATGTTCACTCCAAGGTATTTTATTTCTTTTTGTTTCCAGTTTAGTTTGATCTCATCAGTTATCTGGTTTAAAGGGTTATAGTGGAATGTCAGTATTTGTGTTTTTGTTATGTTTATCTTGTATCCTGATAATTTTCCAAAATTTTCTATCAAGTTCATCATTTCCATTATTGATTCATCTGGTTGTTCAAGGTAAACTATAATATCGTCCGCAAATAGCCCAATCTTGTGTTCCGCCCCCTTTATTGTTACACCTTTTAATTTCTTATTTTGTCGTATCGCTTGAGCCAATGGTTCTATGAACAGAGCAAACAAGGTGGGCGATAAGCAGCATCCCTGCCTAGTTGATCTTTGTATATTTACTTTGTCTGTTAAGCTACCGTTTATCTTGATTCTTGCCACAGGTTCTTGATATAGCGTCCTTATGCATTGTACTGATTTTTCGTTAAATCCAAAGGGCTCCAGTACACTATATAGGAATTTCCAGTTAACCCTGTCAAATGCTTTTTCTGCGTCTAAACTCATTATTACTGCGTTTTTCTTTTCTTTATGTATTTGGTTAATTATATGTATTGTTCTCCTGATATTGTCATGTGTTTGGCGTCCCTCTATGAAACCAGTTTGATCATCTTCTATCAATTCCGTCAAGAATGTCTTTATTCGCTTACATATAATTGTTGTATATATTTTATAATCCACATTTAATAAAGAGATTGGTCTATAGTTTCCGCATTGTTCTTTATCTTTCCCTGGCTTTAAAATAACTGAAATGATAGCTTCGTTCCATGATGGAGGTATTTTGTTGTTGTTCAACGTCCAATTAAATGACTTTAGGAGCTGTGGCGTGAGTTCTTCTATAAACAGTTTATAAAACTCAGAGGGGTATCCATCACTACCTGGTGATTTACCGTTTTTAAGTGACTTAATCACATCTCTGATCTCTTGTGTTGTTATTTCTGCTGTTAGCTTTTCATTTTGTTGATTTCCTATTGATGGCAAGTCCAATGTGCCTAGAAATTTTTTAATATCTTTAGTATTTGTTTCTTCAGGTTGCGAGTATAGTTCTTGGTAGAAATTATGGAATATTTCTTCGATGTTTTCTGGGTTAACTGTGATTTTATTTGTGGTGGGGTCTTTAATCTTGTATACATTATTCATTGTTTGTTGTTTTCTTAACCGTTTTGCCAGCAGTTTTGTGGCTTTTGGTCCCGTTTCATAATATTTTTGCTTTAGATATCTATTTTTCCTTTCAATTTCATCCATTTGTGTTTCTTTTATCTTTGTTTTTTCTTCTTTAATTTCTTGATATATTTTTGGATCACTTGTGCTTTGATGTTTACGTTCTAATTCCCTCAGTCTCTCACATCTTTGTTCATACGCTTCCAGTTTAGTCTTATTTGCTTTTCCTGTTTCAACAATTAATTTTCCTCTTAACACGGCTTTTAGTGCGTCCCATAGTATTGTTGGGTCCACTTCTTCATTGTCATTCTCTTGGATATATTCGTTTATGTTTATTTTTATTCTTTCTTTCATTTTCTCATCATTTAACAGTCCTACGTTAAGTTTCCATGTTGTTTGTCGTTTTCTATTGTTTAAATATATTTCCATGTATATAGGATTATGATCTGATATTTCTGCCCCTCCAATCCAACAATTTCTCACCCTGTATCTGTCACCTTCATTCATAAGGAAGTAATCTATTCTAGAGTGTACTTTATGGACTGCTGAATAATGTGTATAGTCTTTTTCGAGTGGGTGTAGGTCCCTCCATATGTCTACCATACCCATTTCTGCCAGTGAGGTTCTTATGAACTTTGTTACATGTTTTTTTGTCTTCTTAACACTTGTTGTGTCAACTTCATGATCCATGACAGCATTTAAGTCTCCTCCACAAATTAGGACTCCTTCACTGTGTGTTGCTATGAGATCAAACAGATGTTGAAAAAAACCCTTGTCACTTTCTGGTGGGGCATAGATGTTCACTAATGTAATCTGCATACCATCTATTCTTCCCTTTATTATTACATACCTGCCTTCTTTATCCTGGATTTCCTGTTCACTTTCAAATTGTATTTTGTTTGAAATTAGTATCATAACCCCCCTTTTAGCTCCTCCCTTAAATGAGCTGTAGTAGGAGTTCTTATAGCCAAATCTCTTTAGTTTCACATGTTCTGTCTTGCTCAAATGTGTCTCTTGCATAAATATAATTTCAGCTTTTTCCTTTTTGAATTTTCTTATTATTCTTTCCCTTTTAACAGGTGAGTTCAGACCATTCACGTTTAGTGTCATTATCTTAAGATTTTTACCCATATTCATGTTTTTCCAATTTTTTAACTTGTGCTTCTAGCCCCTTTAACAACAAAAATAACACATATTTATATAAAAACACATTAAAAAATCTCGACCTCCGTACTTTGGGCCTTTCTTCTGCCCACTGGTCCCTGTTGGTGGGTGGAGGGAATGTCCTCACCGAGTGAGGGGCCCTCCCTTGACCTATATTTACTATGCAAGTAATAGTCATTAGTCTAGAAATGTCCAACAAATATCACTTAAACCTCTCCTAGCCGTCTGTTTCTCTTTTACCTTGTCTTCTTGGCCTTCATTTCTTCTGTGCCTTTCTTAATCTTTATGATCTAGGCTTTCAGTTGAAAGCCTTGTAGCTTGTCCTGGGCCCGCTGCGCCACGTCTCTCCCCCTTCTTCCGCCGTTCACTCGTCTCCACTCCGGCTGTCGTGATGCGTTCAGGGCCGCCGCTGCTCCAGCCGTTTCCTCCGGCACGCTCACCTCAAGGCCCCGCTCAATCATATCCCGCGCTGCCTCTCTGGCCGTGTTGTAGGTTCTTACGCCGTCCTCCCAATGAATCCTCATTTTCGTTGGCGGCGTTTGGAATCTAATTTTTTTCTCTTTCAGCGTTTTTTTAATGTTGGCATATTTCTTCCGCTGCTGCACAATTTCTGTCGGGTAGTCATGGTCGAAGAACACCTGTTTGTCGCCGATTCGTATCTTTTTTTTCCATGCTTGCGTCAGGATTCTTTCCTTTATGTCATATTTCACAAAGTTTACCACAACTGACCTGGGTGTAGCATTTGGTTTCGGGTTCTGTGCCGGGGTTCTGTGCGCTCGTTGAATCTGCAGATCCGTTTCTTCGGGCAGTTCCAGCTCTTTTTTTAAGAAATGATCCATGAATTTCGTCATCGAGTTGCCTTCAATGCCCTCCGGAATTCCAAAGATGCGCATATTGCTTCGTCTGGATCTGCTCTCCAAGTCGTTTATTTTTTCCTGCATCCTCTGCGTTTGCGTCGTCAGGGTCTGTAGTTGTTCGTTTGCCTCGCTTTTCCAATCTTCCAGCTCTGATATTCGGGCCTGCGCTTCTGTCATACACGCCCGCTGGGAGCGCAGCTCCTCCATGTTTTCTGTTAGCTTGCGCTCCATTTCTCTTCGGAGGCCCATAATTTCCTCCTTAATCTCTTTTTTTCAGCTCCTCCTTAAGAGCCGCTAAATCCTGCTGTAGCTGCCGCTTGAATTCTCTTAACTCTTTACCCAAACTGGCGATGCCAGTGTTCATGTTTTCGAGTCTGGCGTCCTCCATTTTCTCTGCTGTAGACACCTCATTTTTTTTGGGCTTCGCGTTCAGCGGTTTTTCCTGCGTTGTTGGAGAGGAATTCTTCAATTTTACCCTGCTTTTGTCCTTGTGCCCGGCTCCTTCGTGTTTTCATCCCTTAGTTTATTGATCCGCTTATGTCGAGTTGGCCATTTACCGATGATTTTTAATCCGGCTAGGGAGAGCTCTCTGTTTAAGCGTTATGTCTCTCCGCCATCTTCCCGGAAGTCGGGAAGTACCGTTTTTATATAGTCTTTGGTACTACAACAGATACTGGAGTCAGTTTGTCGGCCTGTCCTTGCCACTGATAATACCTCTATCTGCCAAGAATGTGCTGCTAGTCCAGCAAAAGCTAGCGGTGCTCAAATACTTTGCAGTTTCATGAAATGATCAGTCAGAAAGCAACTCATACCGGCTCGGATGTTGCCCGGGTTTGCAGGGTCGGGAGTTCCTGGGAGTAGAGGGCGGGGGACAGAGCTGCGTAGAGGAATCTGATCAGACCTAAATGAAACAGTCATTGTCACCCATGACAGACTGCTATGATGATGATGGTATGACCTGGCTGGGACTTGGAACTCCCAACCTCCCAGTTGTGGGGTGGATGCTCTGTCAATTAGGCCACCACTCCAGTCATTTGGTCATTTTAGTTTAGTTCTGTTGAGTAAAAATGGCTTGTTGTACTGCAGCCTTTATGAATTCTGCCATTTTCATGGATGAATTATTAATTTATAACACAAATGTTTAAAAAAAAAACCCAAAACAATATTTTACTTACCCCAGTTGCTGCAACAGTCTCCATCTCTGGTCTGTTGTTGTTCTCCGTATGTTTTCTGTTTGAAAATTATTTATCAATTGTCAACTTTTATGTTCCAGCATGACACTGCATGTAGTACAAAACCGTTTATCCCCACTTTATCAAAAATATTTGGGAACTATTGAGTGAAGTCTTTAACTGTGACTTTTGTCGATAAATTAACATTGGCAAGTCCGCTGTGTTGCTGCCTGCCAAATGTAAACATGGAAGTAATGTGAGCATGCAACGCATGGAACTCTCGTGCATTTTTTTTTTTGTCACGCAAGACTTCAGCCGGCTGCTTGTGTTTTTGTGTTTCACAAACTGTAAAATTATGATATTAAAAGATCAATCCGCAGGTTTTGTGGATCGATATTGACTCAGTCAAATGTAGATCGATTCAAATCGTTGGATCGATCTTTTGAACCCACCCCTAATTCTTATGTGTTCTTGATATAGCCTGTTTTTATAGTTATGGTATATGTTGTTTGGATGTTAGCTGAGTTAGATATTCAACTGAAAGAACGAAAGAAACAGATGGAATGGCTTATGGAGAGGGTATTGTTGGAGAGAGAAGTGCTGTTTTTGTAGAACATGTTGTATTGCTGCCATTCTTATGGTAAATACTCACTAGATCAAACAGAATTTTTTTTTTCCTTCTTAATTGTTTAACCCTTTAACTGTCCACATTTCATGGATGGGTCGTGGACCCCCAGTGGCATAGCGCAGTAACTGCACCTGTCAACTTATTGACGTCCCCTGGCTATACTGAAAATTTGTACTGATTTGTATTGATCTGACAGTTCAGAAGGTGGCAGACACACGCCGAAGGAATCATGGCTGACATGGAATACAGCAAAGAAGAAGAAATCCTCATGATTATTCTTCCTTTTTTCTGCTTTGAGCTCACACACCAATGTGGATGCCGCCATGATTGGTCATGGCGGCAGCGATTCTGACTGAAACTGCATGAAACGGGAAAAATAGCCACGTAATACAAACGAAATTCACGTGGGATAATCATAAGAGTTTGTAGATGTGGTAAACAGTGTAAATGACCGACCAAACGCGAGACATCGACCACGATGGGCGAAAAACTGTGAGCTACCAGCACCAAGATGGTGGCGCCCACGATCATCATGCATTCTCACAGGAAAAATGCATCAAACAGGAAAAAATACGGTGTAATACAAACGAATTTCACATGGGATAATCATAAGAGTTTGTAGATGTGGTAGAGGGTGAAAATGACCGAGCAAACGCAAAACATCGACCACGATGGACGAAAACGGACCAGTCATGTGGGCGAGCGAGCCCCCCCCCCCCCCCCCCCGGCAACAGGTAAGAGAGAAATATGTTTTTTCACATTTTATTGATTTTCTGGTTATACTCTGAAGATTAGATAAAAACATACCCCGTAGACAAAACGGCATCAAAAAAACCGAACCATTCTTTGTGTAAATGTGTCCAAAGTCCACTTTTGACTGAGTTATGTAATTTATATAGCTGCCATGACATTATGCAAATTAGATATGTAAATTTATTCCTATCTGAAACTTTGGATCATATTCTTAGGGATGTGATTTTTCCGCTAATTCGCGGAATTCCGCTTTTTTATCTTCCAAAAATTTTCAGACCAGATGGTGGCGCTTGTACAACGCAAGGTTCAGCGTCTCTTCAGATTTTGGGGATTAGCAGTGATATTTCTGCTCATTTCGGGTCTGTTCATTCAGAACAGCTTCGCTTTTACATCCTACACCCGAAATGAACTTTTGGACATTGGATTACAAAATAACGACCTTTTTATCAGCAACCTACGTTTCATCCCTGAGCTCTGGAGAACACCCGACGCTAGGTAAGCTACCCGGCCGACCGGAAGTGCTCGCAGGCAGCGTAGAGACCGTAAACAAAGGCGGGGGAAGCGCGGATGGCTAAGAACTAAGCTAAAGCTAACACCGCTTTCTCTACCCAGCATTTTCCTCGCTAATGTACGGTCAGTGGCGAGCAGAATGGATGAGCTACGGCTTTGGATCACCAACAATAAGAAACTTATGAACTGCAATATCATGATTTTCATGGAAATATGGCTACATAGTGGAGTACTTGTATGGCTCCACGAGACGGCTTTTGTTGTGATGTGGCGCATTATAAATAAAGCTGAATTGAATTGAATTACTTGACGGTGCTGTCGAGCTGGCCAGACGGCACACTCTCCGGGCAGACAGAGCAGCTGATGACTCCGGTAAGACTAGAGGTGGGGGAGTGTGCATTTATATTAACAAGGCTTGGTGCACGAACTCTGTCACTGTTGGGAGACACTGCTCAGCTAACCTGGAGTTTCTCATGGTTAAATGTAGACCTTTATATCTATCAATCAATCAATCAAAGACTTTATTCCAGACTCATGGTCCATCAAAAATAAAATAAATAAAATAAAACAAGACAGTTGAAAACAGATAAGAAAAACAATCAAAAAGTTACAAAACACTAAGACACAACTACTAAAAGAAGTACAAAGACAGTACAGACTTTAAAAAGACTTAAAAAGACTACTGTACCAGTCCCTTCTAAACTGTGACTGACAGCAAATAGAACTGAGCTTAATGCTAGACATGACTTGAATGATTTCATTTCTAGATACATCAAGCCGACAGATGAATTTATACATAAGATTCCTTATTACTGCATGCAGTGTATTTACACGTGATGAGACAAATAACTCGAAAGCACTGCACCATCGAGGCTTTAAAGCATCATTGTAAGCAACCTGTAATTTCTGCATACTTTGTTTCCTATAATTTATCCATAAATGAGCGGTGTACAATAGGTTTTAAAAAGAACCAGTTTCACCTCATCTGAACAAAAACCAAACCTGCGTTTAAGAATATTTGCTTGCATGTAGATTTTGCAGCGTTGTCTGAAAATATCATCATCATCAGTCATTCTATCATTAATAAAATGTCCCAGATATTTAATTTTATCCCTGACAATTAATTCCCTGCCTGCCAATTCAAAGACAGGGAATTTCATTAACAAATCTTCTTTAGTGCGGCAAATCAGCACACAACTCTTATTTATGTCATTTTCCTCTCCATAAGTAGTACACACTCTTAATAACTCCTGAAGACCAGCACTACTTGGACTGAGAATAACTAGATCATCAGCATACATAAAATGATTCACTAACTTATTCCCTATTAAACACCCAGTTTTACAGGCATTCAGTTGCTTTGACAAATGATCCATATAAAGATTAAACGGGACGGGACAATATACTGCCTTGTCTGACACCACTGCTCACACCAAATGGGGATGAATGACTCTTCCCCCATTTCACCAGCATCTTCTGATGTGCGTACCAGTAAATCAGGATACGTACTAAGTACTTGGGAACCCCCCTGTCAATCATTTTCCTAAACAATATCCTGTGATTAACACGATCAAACGCCTCGGAGGCGATCAAACGCCTTATATCTGCCATAGGAGTTCACTTTTCTTCATCTTGCCTGCTGAAGATGTTTTGGACTTTATTTAAAAAATATTTTTAACGCCACACATGTGATGGATAATGCTTGTTGGAATATTTTAGGAATGCTAGCTTCTTGGAACATAAGTCAATATTATGAGATGAGATGAGATGAGATTCAACTTTGTCATTACACATGTATGACATGTATATTATACAGTAATAAGTGACATTCAGCTGTTTGTTTTATGTCATTTAAGCACAGTTCTGGTACTTAAAAATCGTAAAAACCCAGGAGCTTCGGGGGGCTTTGCCTTAGCCTTGGAAAGCTGAACTATTTCATTTACAAAAAATACAATTTTACAGTTTTACTGACTGAAATAGTGAGACAGTGTACATCCCACATTTAAATGGTTAACTGCGCAGAGAGTCTTAAACTGTTGATAACTCCTAGTTGTAATTCAACCGGGTATAGTTGGTTGGATGATTAAGTTAAATGAAATTTATTGGAATTGTGCTAATATATACTTTTCTCACTGTGTTGTTGTTTAGCAATATAGTAATAAAGAAATGCATAGCAGTGTTTCCTCTGGCTTAAAGACCTTGGCGCGGTGACAACATACCACCGGAATATGTTAATTTTATACTATTTATGTCTTTTTAAAATTTTACACAGTAACGGTGCATATGGAACTTAACATTTGAAGTATTGTACAACCGAGGCTTGGATATTGGGCCAGTTGGGGTCCCACCCAGACATCCTGTGTTTAGACTTTTTAGTGGTATTATCCTTCTGTCCTTCCTCTGCCTGAACACTTTCCTCTCCTTGGCTCCTCTCTTCTGTCTCATCTTGCCCTCTCTGAGCTCTGTCTAATTCAGGTTCTCTCTGTCTATGACAAACGGGTTAGAAAATATCAAGTGTCATGTTTTGTCCTGAAGGATTTTTTTGGTCATGGTTTACATAAATGACAAAAATGTGTTTTTTTTTTTTTTTGGTTTTTTTTTGGGTATTTTTTTTTTTCCATTGAGAGAGTAGGGAAGGGAAAGAAACATTCATAATAGTAATGTACTCATGCATAATTAAATTATATGATCAGGTGGGTATAGTAACCAGAGATTCTACTCATGTAAAAGCAGTGCTTTGAAATTAATAATTAAAAGTAGACAACCAAAAATTTCTAGTTGAGTTAAGGGTACAAAGAGCAGCCACTTAAAAACTTGAGTAATGACTTCAGTCTTGAAGGTTTGAGGTTTTTCTCAAAAATTTCTAACAATTTTCGTATAGTTTTCTACTTTTCTCTGTAAATCTATCTAAAGTTGAAACCATGTTCCTCAAATTCATAATTTCCTCTTGTAAAATTTACTTTTCTTGTACATTTTAAACTTTATTATAAATTTGTGGATTAATTTATGACTAATTTTTGCCTGTTTTTTTTTTTAAGTAAAATTACTGTTCTTAGATAAATTTGAAACAGACTGTGGTAATTTTTTTACTTTTTCCTTATAACGATTTACATTTTTGACCATAATTTTGCAGTCAGAACAGAACAATAATTTAACTCTGATTACAAAGAAAAAATATGAATAAAATTGTATTTAATGAAATAAATTAACTTAAATGACCAAGGATGCCATTATTTCTGCTATAATATCTTTATATTTGTTTTTTGTTTTTGTTTTTTTGTTTTTTGTTTTGTTTTTTTTTAGAAATCTCCTCACCACCCAGACAGCAGGAAAAACCTCCCTTATTTTGAAATCAAATGTTGGCACGTTTAGTTTGTCTGAAGGCTGCTGACGGATTAAAGTCACTGACTTTAATTGTGAATTCACTACAGTATGTGTTCATGTACAGAATGATCTGTTTAGGCAGTTATAGTTGTGCTCTCAGGCTTTCTCATCAGGCACCTCTCTAGGCAGCTGCTGAAGGACCTCAGTTTAGAGTGAAAAGAGAGCTAGCATTTTTTGCTATTGCTTTTTGTCACTGCCGCTGGAGAATAAAAATGGCATGCCTGCTCATGCGAGAAAAGAGAGAAATTGCCAGTCTCTTCATTCCAGCAATTCCTACAGAACATAACTTAATATTGTAGTGGCTGGTGAAATACTGTATATCCTCAGCAATTCATCAGTTCCCCTTGCCTTTCCCTTCATATGAAGCCGGCTGCGTATGAATTCTAACCACATCTCTTAGCTAAGCGACTCTTCCATTATTGCTTCCGTTTCCAGCGTGTTAAAACCATGATAAATGCCTCCATTGCTTACATACCTCTTCTGATTTTTTTCCACGTTTAAAGTACTTCAACAAATTCAAGTTTCTGTCGGACAGTTGTGCTTAGCGAGACACTGCCTGCTGACTGACTGGAAAACTCGCGTGAGCAGGGTGCTTCTAAACTCTGTGCGGATGACGGCCATGCACGTTGTTTGTGTGCACGCTTGTGGAAAGTCATTGCTTCATATATTTTTCTTAATAAATTCATATCTCCTTGGCATGGCGGTAAAATTTCTGGTGAGGCGGCCCGCCACCGAGAAATGTCACCAGAGGAAACTCTGCATAGTATTATTAACAGAAATCTACAGGATCTGTCCTTCATCTTGGCAGAGGAGAAAGGTAGTTCAGCCATGATGTGCTGTTTGCTTTTAGACATTTTAAATTCTTGAGATTGGAATAGATCTGGGGACTGTGGGGAAAGTCGTCAGTCAGCACTGTTTGTTCTCTACTCAGGGTAATTGTTTATACATTTTTAGTGTTATTACATAGTTGTCAAGTGAAGCCAGCAGGGATGGAGTGCCTCTTTTTTCAGAACAATGCGGTATGTCATTGTTCTTTCTGTACTGTTGATTCTGTCACATACTGTGTGGAGATGGAGTGATATTACTTGCCAAATTGCAAAAGGCAACCAGCGAGTGACAGGGTTGTACTATAGGTTTGCATTCCTGTTTTAGGCTCTCCTGTGCCTTTACTTTTACACTGACTCCTTTATACAGACACTGCAGACACAAATTATCAATGATTTTTTTTTTTTTTTGGGGGGGGGGGGTTGAAAAGGAAAAGGCATTATTTGTAAAAGTGGGGTCACCTTTTTATGCATTTGGACCATCATGATGCCAGCCAAATGTAGGTTCTCTGCATGACTTCTGCACCGCTGACATTTATTTTTGTAGTTCTGCCAGACGCAGCTATGAAGGATTTATCTTTTACAGTCACGTTTGGAGTCTGTGCTCATGATTGATGGGACAGTTTTATCAGTGTTAATGTCTGTGCTTCACAGGTCTCTGCATTGAAGGATCAAGGCAACAAGGCTCTGAGTGCAGGAAATGTTGATGAGGCCATACGATGCTACACCGAAGCCCTAACTCTCGACCCATCAAACCATGTTCTCTACAGTAACCGCTCTGCTGCATATGCCAAGAAGGGCAACTACGAGAATGCTCTTCAGGACGCCTGTCAGACAATCAAGCTCAAGCCCGATTGGGGAAAGGTGAGAAGTCATTTGTTCGGGCAACGTTTTGTTCTCATTTCTGTATGAATTATGTACATTGTCAAAATTTTTTTTTTTTATTTTTTTTTTGATATACCAGGGCTACTCCCGCAAAGCTACAGCGCTGGAGTTTCTTGGGCGATTGGAGGATGCTAAAACAACCTATCATGAGGGGCTCCGGCAAGAGCCAAGCAACCAGCAGCTAAATGAGGGCCTACAGAACATTGATGCCCGGCTTAAAGGTAAAAACCATGAAAAAATTGCTTTAAGCTAGATAGGTCAAATGATGTAAACATTTGAGTTGTTTTTATTCCTACGTAGGCAGAGGATTTGGAGAATGCTGGAGCACCAGTATGAAATGACATTGTTTGTGTCTATGTATTCAAAATGAGGAGGCAGTCCTCTTGGGTTTTGAGTGATGTGATTCATTCAACACTTGAACAAATAAAAGGAGTTACAAACTAAAGAGAGGAGGTGGTAAATTTAGTCCTGAAACAGGATGTGCATTCTGAGTGCTTCATTATGACTAGAAATGTATATTTTTTTAATCTCTAGAGAAATTGATGAACCCCTTCGCTGATCCCAGAATCATGCAGAAGCTGGAGAATGACCCCAGGACCCGTGATCTTTTGTCAGATCCTAGCTACAGAGAACTGCTGGAGCAGCTCAGGAACAGACCATCTGAGCTTGGCACGTATGTGCACTGTTCAAATTAATCTGCACAGTTGAAACTGATGTTTTTGTGTGTTCTTTGTACAAATGACTAAAATATGAAGTAAATGCATAAGGGAGTGAGGGAGGGAGGGAGGGAATACTTTGTTTGTAGACATAGACAGCTGCGCTTTAGAGACGTCTGCAAGAGAGACATGAAGGCCCTGGAGATCAACACAGCGCTGGGAGGACCTTGCAACGGACCGCTCCAAATGGAGAGGCACCCTGACCAGACGGCTCAAGGCGGGTGAAGAGAGACTGACTGCTGCAGCAGATGAAGAAAGGACCCGCAGAAAGAACCGCCACAGACCCAGCAGCACGGAGACCACCCACAAGTGCGACCTGTGTGACAGGGACTGCCATTCGTGCATCGGCCTGTTCAGCCACAGGCGGTGCTGTTCCAGCAGAGTAGACGTTTAGGATTCTCTTCCATGGTCATCATAGACCGACGGAGGCCGACAAGGTTTAGAACAGGTTAAACAGTAATGCTGAAGGTCACATATGCAAAATTCAATTTCCCATGTTTTTCGAACAATGTGGTTTTCTAACTTGTCCACAGACACCCCAGAAAGGAGAAAATTTATCTGTTCATCTTGTGCTAGCTCAGTTTTTCCAAAAAGATCTTCTCAAGTTAAAAAAGTAGACATTCTCTGTTTGTGATGTCACCAAGGGAGAAACCACCTCCCCCGGTTGGATGCCATTTCCCCAGTTTGGAATTTGTTCCACCCATTCAGCTGTCACTTCAATCCAAAAAACACAGGCAGTAGTTGAAGTTGCAACCAAGGCAGGTCAGTTGCTCAGTTGTTGGCTACACAACCAACACAAAGGTCTGTTTTTATCCTCTACAACTGAGGATGTAAAAACTTGGTGGATTGTAGCCATCAAGGGGCAGCAGTGGCTCGGGAGGTGGAGCGAGTCGTCCAGTAACCAGAGGGCTGGCGGTTCGAGTCCTGCTCTCTCCAGTCATCCTGCCGTTTTGTCCCTGGGCGGGACACTTTACCCACCTTGCCTCCAGTGTCCATAACACTGGGTATGAATGCGTATAAATGTTCGGTAGAGATCGGAGAGGTCGTTGGCGTAGATTGACAGCCACGTTTCTGTCAGTCTGCCCCAGGGCAGCTGTGGCTACAGAAGTAGCTTACATCTGTGTCTATCTGGAGTTGATGAATAATGGACTCGCTGTAAGCGCTTTGAGATGTCACTTGATATGTAAAGCACCATATAAATCTAATTCACTACTATTATTATTATTATTAGCCTTAGTCAGATTTTCTGCCACATTAGAGACCACTCTCAGTGAAATATCTCTAATGATAAGGCTGAATAGTTTAACTGTCGGATCACAGTCAGGTTTATCGCTGCTTTTTTATATTCTGTCTACCCTCACTAGATGTCCTCCTTTCCCCTGGTTCACCAATCCACAGTCAATATATTGTGTGACATTTTGGCTTATTTTATCATGTTTTGGAGGTAATAAACTGAGAGATTGGGCTGCTGTATTAGAGTTTGCCTAAGTGGGGTGAAGCCTGATGACTCCGACTGCCTAGCATTAGCAGCGTTGCTTATTCCAGGGTTGTTTCTCTGCTTATTGTATGCCAGGGACAGATCATACCCTATCAACCAATCACACTACACACCCTGATAATGCTTTATTTGGGTTTGAAAATTTATACATTGAGCTATAAAAATATTTTCATTTCTATCAGACAGTGAAAAAGGTTGTTTTTACCTGAACATGTTTTGGCCACTCCTTGCAGCCTTCATCAGTAGGGTCACGCAATGTTGTTGTGGATACCAGACAGCAGGGGGCATAGTCATCCTCTGCTGTCTGGTAAACCTGGATAAAACAGCTGATAAAAACAGCTGATTGTCACAACATCATCATGTGACCCTTCCGACGAAGGCTGCAAGAAGGGGCCGAAACATGTTAAGGTAAAAACAACCTTTTTCACTTTCTGACAGAAAAGAAAATATTTTTTATAGTTATTTTGGAAGACAGTATGAACCCTTTTGGAATATTGCAAGAAAAGTTTGGATGAAGCAGTGTTAAAGCGTTCCTCTGTTTGGAAGGACTGTACCAAAAGAGAGCTCGTTATTGAAACCATCTAAGGTTTACCCTATGCTGTCGGAATGAAACCATAACACCATAAAGGGCCCAATCCCCACAAGAAATGCTGAACGTATAATAAAAAGAACATGGAAGAACTTGATAAAAGAACGGATACGGCACATCATACACAAGTTATATAACATTATATAACATGGGCTGCACTGTGGCAGCAGCTTTACCCTCGGCCGGGGGACCGCGGGGATCATGAGATCGTGGGTTCGATCCCAGCCCCCGACCAACAGTGAGCTGTGTGGAGTTTGCATGTTCTCCCCGTGTTGCGCGGGTTTACTCCGGGATTTCTCCGGTTTCCTCCCGCTCACCAAAAACATGTAGGTTTAGGGCGCTCGCGCACGCAGCGACCAGCAGCCGGTGGCTTGTCACCAGACTGCAAACCAAGTCTACCTACGGGTACAAATAAGTAACCAAAAAAAAAAAAAAAAAAAAATTGACATGGAGATAAGCAAATTAACGGAGCAGTTTCAGCATGATTTTCCGTAGGATAAAAATAACAAGAAAAAGCTACAACAACATCTGGAGGAACAAAATAAAAAAGAATTTGGAAAAGCAAAACAACGTCGAAACTGGAAGCACTGATAACCAAAGGGTAAAAAGGGAATTCAGACAAGGACAAAATAATGCACACGAAATGGGTATGCAATTTGTCATACCGAAAATTTGCGCAAACTGAGACGAACATCCTAACCCGTAGCCTGAACTATGCCATCACCTCAAACAAAATACCATATGAGGACTTCATATTAGCAGTGGAGTTAGCATGTACACACATGATCAGGGACAGAAATCACAACTCCGTAATGAGGTTGCAGGCAGCCGAAATATCACACACTAATGCCACAAGAGAAGAAAGAAAGGCCATACAAATGCTAGCAAAAGACTAGAATATCACAATCCTCCCAGTGGACAAAGGCAGAACAACTGTCACCACGGATACAAATAAATACAATAAACAGATGGAGGAATTATTACATGACACAATACATACCAAGTACTTAAAAAGAATCTAACAGAAGAAAAAGAGGACTCTAAAGGCATTACTTAAACCACTCTTGGATGCAAACAAGATCTACAAGGATTCCTATAATCCTCTACAGTGGGGCAAAAAAGTATTTAGTCAGCCACCAATTGTGCAAGTTCTACCACTTAATGAGAGCGGTCTCCAATTTTCATCATAGGTATACCTCAACTATGAGAGACAAAAAATGAGAAAAAAAAATCCAGAAAATCACATTGAAGGATTTTTAATGAATTAATTGGTAAATTCCTCAGTAAAATAAGTATTTGGTCACCTACAAACAATCAAGATTTCTGGCTCTCACAGACCTGTAACTTCTTCTTTAAGAGGCACGTCCTGGGTATGACGTTAAACTGCATCCGGGCGAGGGGGTCTGTTGGACTAGGAGGATGATGGAGTGCCTCTTAACCCTCGCTGATACTCCCAGGTGTCCCTTGGGCAAGGACTAGTACCTGTTAGCCTCCCTTACCAGGGTTATGGTATCTCCCCAGCAACGTTGTGTGTTATAATTCCCTAAGGGGACCAAGGGTTAAAGTGGTTCCGAGCACCCCCTTGCTGATCATATGAGGTGACAAATGGGGCAACTTGTTTGCCGTGAGTTGCGACCCGTGTCGGTGGAGGAAGAGATCCTGGTTCTTGAGGAATGTGTCTTGCTGCGGCTTTCACAAGTCCAACACAGTGCTTTGGCTCCTACTTCACTTAAACGGGAGGTTGGAAGGGCCCGGTCCAATCAATCGGCTTGTCAAGGTCTACTCTGGGATGTCTTTTGGCAGCATAACATCTCCTAATCCCAGAAGCCTATGGCGGAGGGTCAGTTGAGTAATTTGCACTTTGGTGCTTTATTGCTCGAGTATACCATCCCTGTATCCCTGGTGCATAACCTGCAGGAAGTCCGCGGCTCTGTGCATCCCCATGTAGGGCTCCGAGGAGGGTGGGGAGCAGGGATGATGAATCATACTCTATCAAATATGGCTACTAAACAAACCCCTAAAAAACGAATGTTGGAAGACGATGTGGATGACCCAGGAATTAGCAGGATGGCTCTTTCAAATGGTGATAATTGGCCAAGGCTTATTGTTTTAGAGTCGCTCTCATCAGATATGCCTCTTTCTAAGCTGTCCCCTTTTGCTGTACAGAAGGGAATTTCAGGTATTGCGGGGTCAGTTAAAGATGTTAAAAAACTGAGGTCTGGCCAGATTTTGGTGGAATGCTTGAAGAAATCCCATTCTGAAAATCTGTTGCGGTGTAATGTGCTGGCTGGTATTCCAGTGAAGGCTTTTCCTCACCCTTCTCTAAACAGCTGCAAAGGAGTAATTCGTGCTCGAGAACTCCACGATATGGAAGAGGATGAAATAGCCTCAGAACTGCAACAACAAGGAGTAACACATGTGAAGAGGATAACCATTAAAAAAGATGACCGAACAGTAAAAACTGGCACTTACATTCTGACATTCAACTGGCATCAGCTTCCAGAAAGAATCCAACTAGGATATCTGAGTGTAACTGTCGATATCTTTATTCCAAACCCGTTGAGATGTTTTAACTGCCAAAAGTTTGGCCATGGCTCTGCAGGATGTAGGAATAAACCAGTCTGCTGCAGATGTGGAGAGGAAAGGCATGAGTTGGCCTGCACAACACCTCCCAAATGTAGTAACTGTTTAGGCAATCATGCAGCATCATCGAAGGAATGTCCTTGTTGGATCAAGGAAAAAGAAATTCAAACTGTCAAATGTACTAAGAAAATTAGCCACCCTGAGGCACGTAAGCTGGTAGAAGGTTTCCCGAAGTACAAGTTCCAGCAGACTTTCTCCGCTGTTGTGAAACCTAAGATGCAGCCTGCTGAGTGCCAGACAGATCTGACCTGGTTAACTAAAGACAAGCCCTCATTATTAAGTAGTATTAAAAATTCCGGAGTCCCAGTTAAAAGTAAAACGAGCACTCAAAGCCTGACTACAATAAGTCAACCCTTAGGTCAAAGTCTAAGCAAGTCTACAGAACAAAACCAATTATCAAAAGAAAATAAAAAAATCCAGCTCCTCTACTCAGGCAAAATCAAGCCAAGAAAATAAATTGCAAAAGAATGGGAATCCAGAAGATGCAGAAATGTCTGAAGTCACGACTTGCCGTAGTCACAGCCGCTCCCCTAAAAGCAAGCATAAGGAGCGTGCTTTTGTTTTACCTACCTGATGGTGGGTAGCCACATCATTCAGTGGAACTGTCGTGGCTTTAAGGCCAACTTCTCTGAAGTGCAGCGTCTAGCTGCTAGTTTTAATCCCCTTGCTTTCTGCCTTCAAGAAACTCTTCTGCTATCAACCAACCCCATGTCTCTGAAACATTATACTATGTATAATACATATGGTCCAAATGTGCATCGTCCATCTGGTGGTTCAACAATTTTAGTAAGGAATGACCTAATTCACAGCCACTTGGTTTTAATCTCCGACCTACAAGCAGTGGCAGTTCGTCTAACTTTGCATAAAGCAATAACCTTATGCTCTTGTCTATATACCACCAGATATGATTGTGACACCGGAAAATCTCGATGACCTTCATAATCAGTTGCCATCCCCATACATCCTTATGGGTGATTTTAATGGACATAATCCTCTGTGGGGAGGAATTCGCTCAAATGCAAAAGGCAAGATACTGGGGGATTTTATTGCTAAAAATGATCTATGTTTTTGGAACGATGGGTCTCACACATACCTCCACCCAGGACATGGAACCTATACTGCAATTGACGTATCTATATGTGATCCTGAGCTAGTGCTGGAATTCTCGTGGCGGGTCTTGGATGATCTTAGTGGAAGTGACCACTTTCCACTAATATTGACGTCAACAGAAGTGGATGTGCAATCAAGAACTCCGCGATGGCAACTTAAAAAAGCAAACTGGCCTTCCTTTGTCTCTCTGTGCAAAGAGAAATTCAGGCAAAAACCTCAACCACACTGTCACTCTGTTCATAGCTTTACCCAAACTTTAATTACAATTGCAGATAAGACTGTCCCAAAAACATCAGCAAAGCTACATCGTAGGTCCAACCCATGGTTCAACAATGATTGCAAAAAGGCCATTGAGGCAAGGAAAAAAGCAGAGAGGGTGTTCAATAAACATCCAACAACAGAAAACCTGACCAGATTTAAAATCTGTCGAGCTAAAGCACGCAGGATCATTAATGAAGCAAAGAGACAGAGCTGGAGGGAATTTGTCTCAAGCCTCACATCCAACACATCTACCAAAAAGATCTGGGATTTAATTAGAAAGATGAAGGGTAAGGAGAATGGACTTCAGATACAGCATATTAATCATCAGGGTAATCTGCTGACGACAAAATATGAAATAGCTAATCAACTAGCAAAATCATTTGAGAAGAATTCATCTATTGGAAACTACCGTCCTGAGTTCCAAATCATACTAGCACAAGAAGAGCAAAAAGAAATAAACTTTTCTTCAGATAACTCAGAACCATACAACCAAGATTTCACGATGGAAGAACTTTTGCTGTCAATAAGGAACGCTCATGACACTGCTGTGGGTCCAGATAAAATTCATTATCAGTTTTTAAAACGCTTACCCCCCGGTGCACTAGCCATTCTCTTGATGGTTTTCAACAACATCTGGAAGTCAGGCAGTATTCCTGAAAGCTGGAAAGAAGCAGTAGTTATACCCGTTCCAAAACCTGGGAAAGATCATACTGATACCAATAACTACCGTCCAATAGCTCTGACAAGTTGCCTCTGTAAAACCATGGAAAGAATGGTAAACAACCGCCTTGTGTGGGTGCTTGAGTCCGAAGGCCTTTTAACTGATTACCAGTGTGGCTTCAGATGTGGTAAAAGCACTTTAGACCACCTTATCAGATTAGAGGCCTATATACGTGATGGTTTTATTAGAAAAGAACATGTAGTTGCTGTATTTTTTGATTTAGAAAAAGCATATGACACAACATGGAAATATGGTATTTTAAGAGACCTACATGGCATGGGTTTTAGGGGACATTTGCCTTTTTTCATTTCAAACTTGTTGTCCAATAGACACTTCAGAGTCCGAGTAGGAGATACCCTTTCAGAGCCCCATGTGCAAGAACAAGGAGTCCCCCAGGGAAGCATCCTCTCGGTTACTCTTTTTAGCATTAAGATTAATAGTGTAGTTGGTGCTCTTAGACCAAATACCTTTTGTAGTCTTGATGTAGATGACCTGTGTATTTGCTGCAGGGGGAAAGACATGAGCACAATCGAAAAGCAACTACAGCTGTGCATAAACAAGATTAATAGGTGGTCAGTCAATAATGGTTTTAAATTTTCAAAATCAAAAACTGTCTGCATGCACTTTTGCCTGCTGCGGTCCCTTCACCTCGACCCTGAGCTTTTCATAGATGGAGAAGCTGTCAAGGTGGTAAAAGAAACCAAATTCCTTGGACTTATTTTTGATAATAAGCTGTCTTTCATTCCACATATAAAATTTTTATGAATCAGATGTTTTCAAGCCCTTGATATTATTAAAGTTTTGGCTAAAACTAAATGGGGTGCGGACTCTACTGTGCTGCTGCATCTCTATAGAGCACTTGTAAGATCTCGGTTAGAGTATGGGAGCATAGTTTATGGATCAGCAAGGAAAACGTACATCAGGACGCTAGAAACTGTCCCATCACCAGGGGCTAAGGCTTGCCTTGGGGGCTTTCAGAACCTCTCCCGTTAAAAGTTTGTATGTTGAAGCAAACGAGCCTTCACTTCACAACAGGCGCCTGAAACTGGCTCTCCAGTATATGATTAAACTTAAAGCAAACCATAGAAATCCAGCCTACTCTGCAGTTTTTCACCCTCGATTTTTGAATTTGTATAAGGTCAGACCTAAGAGCATCACTCCTTTTGGACTCCGTATAGAACCTCACCTGGTAAAACTAAACCCTGATATAAGCAAGGTAGCACAGACACAGTTTTGTCCCATTCCACCATGGAGTTTAAGGAAACCCAATATAATTCTGGATCTGAGCCAGAACCAAAAGAAAGACACTCACCCAAATGTGTACCAGCAGCAGATCTTGGACATAAAATGTCGCTTTCCTCACCATTTTTCCATATACTCGGATGGATCTAAAGTAGATGGCTCAGTCTCTGCTGCAATTGTCACCAGGCACAATCAGTATGGTTTGCGGATTCCCAAACAGTGTTCAATTTTTACAGCAGAGGCTCGTGCTTTGCTTCTAGCATTGGAACACATTGAGAGAACCAAACAACAGAGCTCCTTGATTTTTACTGACTCCAGATCCTGTCTTCAGGCACTTGGGTTTTTGAAGACTGATCACCCCATTATTATCCAGATTTTAGAGAAACTAGGTTTTTTACAGAAACATAATGTTAATATCATCTTTTGTTGGATCCCCAGCCATGTTGGCCTGTCAGGTAACGAGCAGGCAGACAATGCTGCCAAGAGAGCCCTTACCCAAGAAGTCACTCAATGCCAGATCCCAGCCTCAGACCTCAGGCCTCTAATAACCTCCTATGTTTTAAAGAAGTGGCAGACTGAATGGGGCACATGTACTGCAAATAAATTGCATGATATTAAACCTACCATAAGCCATAGGCATTTGCATCACTTTCAGAATTGACATGATGAGGTAGTGCACACTAGATGCCATATTGGCCATTCTAGGCTTACGCACAGCTTTTTATTGAAAGGTGAAGCACCACCATCTTGTCAGTTTTGCGGAGGTTTTTTATCAATAAAGCACATTTTACTTGACTGTCCTGCTCTCATGACAGCAAGACAACGTTTTTATACCCAAAAGTCACTGAAGGATATTTTTAATATGGCACCACCAAAGAAAATTTTAGGGTTTTTAGCACATGTGCATCTGAAGCATCTTATTTAATTTTTCTATTTTATTGTATGTACATATGTATCTCACTGTATTTATTGATTCTTTCATTTATCATACTGTCTCTATATAATTAACTCAATTTTCTTATTGGTTCTAATTTTGCCATGAAATAGCCATAGATGCTGACATGGCACTAAATAGGAACACTCACTCACTCTTCTTTAAGAGGCTCCTCTGTCCTCCACTCATTACCTGTATTAATGGCACGTGTTTGAACTCGTTATCAGTATAAAAGACACCTGTCCACAACCTCAAACAGTCAGACTCCAAACTCCACTATGGCCAAGACCAAAGAGCTGTCAAAGGACACCAAAAACAAAATTGTAGACCTGCACCAGGCTGGGAAGACTGAATCTGCAATAGGTAAGCAGCTTGGTGTGAAGAAGTCAACTGTGGGAGCAATTATTAGAAAATGGAAGACATACAAGACCACTGATAATCTCCCTCGATCTGGGGCTCCACACAAGATCTCACCCTGTGGGGTCAAAATGATCACGAGAACGGTGAGCAAAAATCCCAGAACCACACGGGGGGACCTAGTGAATGACCTGCAGAGAGCTGGGACCAAAGTAACAAAGGCTACCATCAGTAACACACTACGCCGTTAGGGACTCAAATCCTGCAGTGCCAGACGTGTCCCACTGCTTAAGCCAGTACATGTCCAGGCCCGTCTGAAGTTTGCTAGAGAGCATTTGGATGATCCAGAAGAGGATTGGGAGAATGTCATTTGGTCAGATGAAACCAAAATAGAACTTTTTGTTAAAAACTCAACTTGTCGTGTTTGGAGGAGAAAGAACACCATACCTACTGTGAAGGATGGGGGTGGAAACATCATGCTTTGGGGCTGTTTTTCTGCAAAGTGACCAGGACGACTGATCCGTGTAAAGGAAAGAATGAATGGGGCCATGTATCGTAAGATTTTGAGCGAAAACCTCCTTCCATCAGCAAGGGCATTGAAGATGAAAGTGGCTGGGTCTTTCAGCATGACAATGATCCCAAACACACCGCCCGGGCAACGAAGGAGTGGCTTCGTAAGAAGCATTTCAAGGTCCTGGAGTGGCCTAGCCAGTCTCCAGATCTCAACCCCATAGAAAATCTTTGGAGGGAGTTGAAAGTCCGTGTTCCCCAGCGACAGCCCCAAAACATCACTGCTCTAGAGGAGATCTGTATGGAGGAATGGGCCAAAATACCAGCAACAGTGTGTGAAAACCTTGTGAAGACTTACAGAAAACGTTTGACCTCTGTCATTGCCAACAAAGTATTGAGATGAAGTTTTGTTATTGACCAAATACTTATTTTACCGAGGAATTTACCAATTAATTCATTAAAAATCATTCAGTGTGATTTTCTGGATTTTTTTTTTTTTTTTCCTCATTTTGTCTCTCATAGTTGAGGTATACCTATGATGAAAATTGGAGACCTCTCATCTTTTAAGTGGGAGAACTTGCACAATTAGTGGCTGACTAAATACTTTTACCCCACTGTAATTCCAACAGTAAGCATCATGCTCCATACATATATATATATATATATATACACACACACACACACACTACCGTTCAAAAGTTTGGGGTCACTTAGAAATTTCCTTATTTTTGAAAGAAAAGCACTGGTTTTTTCAATGAAGATAACTTTAAACTAATCAGAAATATACTCTAATGTCTAATACACATTGCTAATGTGGTAAATGACTATTCTAGCTGCAAATGTCTGGTTTTTGGTGCAGTGTCTACATAGGTGTATAGAGGCCCATTTCCAGCAACTATCACTCCAGTGTTCTAATGGTACAATGTGTTTGCTCATTGAGTCAGAAGGCTAATGGATGATTAGAAAACCCTTGTGCAATCATGTTTGCACAGCTGAAAACAGTTTAGCTGGTTAGAAAAGCTATAAAACTGACCTTCCTTTGAGCAGGTTGAGTATCTGGAAAAAATTATTATTTCAAATACAAATGATTATTTCTAACCTTGTCAATGTCTTGACTATATTTTCTATTCATTTTACAACTCATGGGGGTAAATAAGTGTGACTTTTCATGGAAAACACAAAATAATTCTGGGTGACTTAGAAATTTCCTTATTTTTGAAAGAAAAGCACTTTTTTTCAATGAAGATAACTTTAAACTAATCAGAAATACACTCTATACATTGCTAATGTGGTAAATGACTGTTCTAGCTGCAAATGTCTGGTTTTTGGTGCAATATCTAGATAGGTGTATAGAGGCCCATTTCCAGCAACTATCACTCGAGTGTTCTAATGGTACAATGTGTTTGCTCATTGCGTCAGAAGGCTAATGGATGATTAGAAAACCCTTGTGCAATCATGTTAGGTCTGTAATGCTGTAATTGCTGCAAATGGAGGATTCTTTGACGAAAGCAAAGTTTGAAGGAAAAAATTATTATTTCAAATACAAATCATTATTTCTACCCTTGTCATTGTCTTGACTATATTTTCTATTCATTTTACAGCTCATGGTGGTAAATAAGTGTGACTTTTCATGGAAAACACAAAATAATTGTCTGGGTGACCCCAAACTTTTGAACGTGTGTGTGTGTGTGTGTGTGTGTGTGTGTGTATATATATATATATATGGTACACCGAAGATCTACAAACCAGACACCCCATTACAACCTATTGTGGACAGCATAGGATCAGTAACCTGTAATCTATCAAAGGTATTAGTTGAAATAATTAAACCTCTGCTTGGACTCACAGATCAACACAGCAAGAATGCCAAACAATTGGCACAGGGCTTGAAGGACAAAAAGATATAAGCAGATGAAATATGAGTATCACACAACGTCATATCCCTGTTTACAAAAGCACTGGTCATAGTCACTCTACACACTCTTGAAAACTGTCTCAGACATGACAAAACCCTACACAGACCACCTACTTTCAGTTCAGTGGAACCATCTACAAACAAAAAGAGGGCTTTGCCATGGGAGATCCACTCTCAGCAATCATGAGCGTTTTGTTCATGGAGGACCTAGAGACCTGGGGCCTCATGTACAAAGGGTACTTGCGCACAAAAACATGGCGTATGTACTTTTCCACTTAAACTTTCAGATGTATCAAGAGTGAAATGACCGTGGAACTATGCGCAGCCCCACGCCAATTTCATGGCTGGCGTACTTACATTTTTACTGATATTGGTCTGTTGGCGACAGTTAGAGGTGATGTTGGGAGACTGATAATGATGTGAAAATCATTGTACACACCAGAGACACGTGATGAACAAACATCAAAGTGTGCGCAATTAGATGAGTGGATAATAAAGCAAGCGCAGAGAAGTGCAAAGAATGCCTCTAACAACAGAGGATTAGATTGCAAAGTGTGCAGTGAGAAGAGAACGGGTATTTTAGAGACAGAAGATTTTTTGGCTCAGGATGATGACTGTTTAGGTTTCCACGGTTAGGTTAGGTTTCCACAGGTAGTCCTTGTGGAACGCGCCTGCAAATATCACCCAGTCTTCAAGGCTTCATTACAGTTCAGTGGTTTGAGTAAGTGACTTTCTTTTTTTGCTGATTAAACTACAGTTTCACAGCATTCTACTAAGCCCCCAGTTGCCTCTGTGTGTACAGTAGTTATGTCAATAAACACATGCGTAAAGTTTGAAATGCAACAGTCGCACTTCATTCATTTAGTAGTGTGTGTGTAATCCATGTAAGTTGTATATAACTATAAAGGATGAAATTTGCATTTTGGACCTAAAATATGTACTTGCTGAGTCTAATACGATCTGCTTTCAACTGACAGGTTACCTTGGCTACCCACTAAATAGGTTCATAATGTCTACTTTTCGTGACTGTTTTCCTTGAATTCAACCTGCTGATCGACCTGGCTGGTCACAAATTGATTGATTGATTCATTCATCGTTTAAAATAACATTGTATAAAAGATAAGATAAGCCTTTATTAGTCCCACAATGGGGAAATTCCAGGATTGCAACAGCACAGGGATAGCAACACTCAGAGCAACAATCAGAAGGCAAGAAAAAACAAGAGCAGCTAGTATACATATGTACATATTACTATAAATAAATAAAAAAATAATAATATATATATATATAGACACACAGTGCAGAGCATTGTGGTTGGTGGATGTGCAGCAGAAAGTCTAAGCTCTCTCTCCATGGATGCGGCGGGCCAGCTGGATGTCTTTGGGCATGGTGGTGACCCTCTTGGCGTGGATGGCGCACAGGTTGGTGTCCTCGAAGAGACCCACCAGGTAGGCCTCGCTGGCCTCCTGCAGAGCCATGATGGCGGAGCTCTGGAAGCACAGGTCGGTCTTGAAGTCCTGAGCGATCTCCCTCACCAGGTGCTGGAAGGGCAGCTTACGGATGAGCAGCTCCGTGGATTTCTGGTAGCGACGGATCTCTCTCGTAGCCACGGTACCGGGCCTGCAACGGTGAGGCTTCTTCACTCCGCCGGTGGCCAGAGCGCTTTTCCGAGCAGCCTTGGTGGCCAGCTGCTTCCTGGGGGCTTTTCCTTCGGTAGATTTATGGGCGGTCTGCTTGGTTCTTGCCATCGCTCTTTATTATTCTGTCTTATATTTCTTGCATGCCGCCTAAACTCCAGCCCGGCACCCGCGTCATTTTCGCTCCAGTTCTCCCGGTATGTCAAGTTTCTCCATTAGCACCGAGTGGCGGTTGAGTGCTAGCTAGCTCTTCCCTGCTGTATCGTCTCCTGCTGTAAACAGAGGCTCCGTCCGCCGACTCGGGAGACCTTTGGGGCGATCTGTGTGTCCGTGATATATAGAGTGAAAGGTGTGCCGGATCAGAAAGTTATCACTGGGTCAGAAAGAAGGAGGAAGATAAAAAGACTCAGAATTGAGCCGCTGTTGCAAAAGGCAGCCAACTCGTGTGGCGCCGGAACCGGAAGGGATACAGATACAGCATACATTTAAAAACAATGGGATGACAAAGTGGACACACTTATTTTCATTGTGGTCCCTAAAAGAGGTTGCTGCTGGTCTCGTACCTGCAACCTTCTGCTTTGAAATCTGGCACTATAACCACTGAACTATACATGCTCCAGATTACAGCGATCAGCTGATGTTTCTGAGGATGACTGCAGACGTCATTCTCAATATATCAAAGTTAAATAAACATCTCCTTCTTATCCCTGTCTGAATAAAGGAAACAAACTAATCTTATAGAGCTGTGAGCAATGAAATGATCGCTACAGAGTACAGAAGTGCTGTTGGTTGCCATTTGTCCCTTGTTCTCTGTACTTGCTTTGCCCATTTTTTAAGAAGATATGGATCTTTTGGGAATGAGAACAGGCTTGTACGTTCACTGGAGCAATTAGAACACCCAGCCGCCACGCAACGTTTCGGCATTTCTTCGCTGATGTAGAAGCTAAACAGCTTGTTTACATTGACAGCACACAGATCAGCCGAGATGAACTTCACCTCATGACGTCATATCCGGAAACGAGGCGAGTCTTGGGAGATCGCGTTAGTGCAACACGGCACTAAATTTGAATTCACATGGAAATATTTTTCCACTTATTTAGCGTTCTAAGTCAAAAGAACCAACTATATGGATGATTGAAAATAAATTCATACTGAATATTGATCCGTACTTCCTAAATCATGTCACAGACACTTTAACTGCAATGCTCTTGCACTGTGTGTATATATACTGTGAATATATGTATATTTACTGTTTTCCTATCCAATTTCGTATCTTATTTATTATTGCTCTGAGTGCTGCTATCCCTTTTGCTGCTGCAATCCTGTATTTTCCCCATTGTGGGACTAATAAAGGTTTATCTTATCATTAGGGGCCCCTGATATGCAGTGCATAGGGGATGCGAGCTTGCTCACTCAGGTTCTTTAATTTCCCATTAAACAGAACTTGCATTTCAAAGCTACACAAGTAATTTCCTTATAATTTGTCTGTGGTGCCTCACCAGTCTGGTGAGCCGCTAGACTGGTGCTGGAGAACGTCACAAAGTGAAAGGAACTTTTAAACATTTAATCTAACAGCAGGTTTTGTCAATATATGCTTGAAAAATAGGTTTCACAACTATCATTGGGGTTAAAATGTTAATTCAAGTATGCAGGCTGAAAAGTGAAATGTAGTAATAAAAGTTAAATGCACTGAAAAACAGCGGTAACATGCACTCTGACTTGTTTTCTTGTAGAAAACTGCAGGACCCTAGGGTAATGACTACACTGTCTGTGCTCCTGGGACTAAATCTTTCTGAGATGGAGGAAGAGGAAGAGCCTGCTCCTCCTCCTCCCAAACCCAAAGAGACTCCACCACCTCCTTCCAAAGAGGACGACCTCCCAGAAAACAAGAGGATGGTAAATCTTTTCATTTCATTAAACATGTTTATTCTTTCTGTTTCTTTGCAGTTTCAGAGTTTCTGTTAATATTATGTTTCTAATTTCTGTAACAGGCCTTGAAGGAAAAAGAACTTGGAAATGCGGCATATAAGAATAAGGACTTTGAAACGGCACTGAAACATTATGATGAAGCAATTAAACATGACCCTACCAACATGACTTACATATCAAATCAAGCAGGTACAGACTCTCTCATGGTGGGATGGGGAGGGAGTTTAAGGCAACACTATGTAAGATTTTCATCTTAAAATGATGTTTTCAAAATTATTTTGATGGTGTATCAACCTGTGACTGGTAGACTGTCACTTCCCCAATAGTCTGAGGTTACCCGCATTACCTGAAACAGCTCTGTTCTTGGTAAGAACACTGAAAAGACTGCAACCATACCAAGTATGACCAAAGTCCCAACAGCAAATCACAGGGTGCTTAGTTGTCAGTGGCTACAGTTGAGCCCTGTGATTGGCTGTTGGGACTGAGGTCATAGTTGTCATAGCTGTAGTCAGTGTTTGTTCCTGGAGCAAGAAAATTGCATAGTGCTGCTTTAACTTCTTATAGATTCTAAAGAGCTTCCCACTGAAGCAAACTCTTGAGTGAATTAAGCTGCATTTACACTGCAGGCTTTGATGCCCATATCTGATTTTCTGCCTGATTCACATTTGTTTTTTTTCCTCGACTTCTTGCTCACATGCACTTATAAAAGTGATCCATATCAAATATTTCCATTTACACTTAACGCAAATACCCCAAAGTCTTAAACAGACCCTCCAGGATTTTGCGATGTTGCAATTCTACCAATTCCCACGACTTCAGCAGGTCCTGCATAGTTTGAATTTTGTCCAATCACTGCAGCTTTACCACAATTTTGGCCAGTTGTTGTTAACTTCCACCAATTTCGCCAATCAAATTTGTCTGTCAGTAGCGCGCAGATGTGTACGTCATCAGTCTGACCAATCAAATGCGGTGCTGCACCGCACTCACTTCTGTGTTTACAGTGAGTACATACTGAACACATCAACAAAAAACAGTGTGTGATTTAAAAAAAACCAAAACAAAAACAACAACACCACACACTCACCTGCGAGTTTTCCCACATCGTTCCTTCCTCCGTCTCCCCCAGCCCACCGGTGAACGTCTCCTTGAGTTTTCGTAATGACCGCGTGTATGAAGTGCCAGGTTTGTGTTGAAAAACGTCCACCTGCCTAAAAGCACCTCCGTCTCGGGAGCACGTGCGCCCAGACACGCCGTAAAACCACACAAAAAAACAAGTGAATCTAATGTATTACAGCAAGTGTTGTAGCAGTTTATACGTCTTTAGAGGTAAAAGTCACTACTACATCTTGTCAGTGACTTTTAAATTTGGGACTCTCCGGTCTGGACATGAGCCAATGCACGATTTAGACCAGGGGTGCTCACACTTTTTCAGCATGCAAGCTACTTATAAAACAACCAAGTCAAAATGATCTACCCACTACAAAAATGCAAAACATATAATTAAAATTAAATTAATTTTTTTTAATTTTAATTAAATTAAATTAATTAATCATTTTAATTTTAATTAAATTAAAATTAAAATGAGTCAGCTGCTTCAACGAATGCTTCTTTTACCATCTCTCCGTCTTGGAAGGACTTACTGTTTTTAACGATGGCGTGACTCACCCGGAACGATGCTTCGGTGGCGGCTTTCGCTTTTGAAGTTTGTTGAGTGAAAAATGACTGCTGTCCGGACAACTGGGATTTTAGTTCCTCCACCTTTCTCTTTCTCAGCTGGCTTTTCTGCGGAAAGTCGATGTCGTATTTTCCATGAACAGTCCGACTCATTTTGATCACCATATGTTTTAGCAAGGGCTTAAAACGGGGTCGGGAACCTTTTTGGCTGAGAGAGCCATAAACACCACATATTTTTAAATGTAATTCCGTGAGAGCCATTCAATATGTTTAAAACTAAAAATACAAGTAAATGTGTGCATTTTATGTAATTTCAACACTTTGAAAGTACAATAAGTCTCTGAATTCTTTTTAATAACATTGTTATGCTGTTGCTAATCAATGATGAGTATTTCTTACCATTAATGCGACTTCTGATGCTCAATATTGGCTGAGCCTGGAGTACCCGGATGTGCAGCGGCTTTTGGGATATTCAAATTCAAACGTTTATTTCAAACTCAGGGTTCATATTAAATGCAGAACTGAAACGAGTAGAAAATAAATAAATAAATGCTTAAATTCAGCGGGCCGTCTCGTGTGATCTGAGCTCGTAATGGCCGCAACACGGAAGATGATTCTAAAACTATATACAGAGCAGCAGACACTCGGCGCTCTTGTAAAAACAAAATCTTTAAAGTTTAAAGATTTGTCTGCGAGCCAGATGCAGCCATCAAAAGAGCCACATCTGGCTCGCGAGCCATAGGTTCCCGACCCCTGGCTTAAAATCTGAGGTAATTTGCTGACTAGCTTGTAAGTTTTGCTGTGCTTAGCGCCGTTGTTTACGCATGAGCGGTGACCTAAAGGTCAAAATTCAGTTGTCATCTGAATGGTTGCCCTGTATGTCAGTCAAGTGACGGGATGTTTGATAGGCTGACAAATATTTTTTTTTAATGTCACGCTGCGATCGACCAGGTTTTTTTTTTTTTTCCCCAAACTTTATTGAGAACAAGATAAAGGTACAGAAATCAGTCAACAGTCGTACAAACTGCGATCGACCAGTAGATCGCGATCGACGTAATGAGCACCCCTGATTTAGACAATCCCCAAGGAAAGCCCCGCAACTTACCGCAACAGTAGAAGAAAAAAAAAAAAAAAAAAATCCCACGAAATCCTGGAGGGACTGCTTAAAATGTTTCTTTGGCATCTGTCCACTGCAAGGGGGTCATAACAAATGTCAAGAAACATAAGTTTATTATTTTGATTGATTTTGGGTTTCTGGGTAGTCTTGTTTTTATAGAGGAGAACAGAATGTCTTTTGCATGTGTACATAATCAAAAACACAGAACAGTTGCATTTTCACTGATGTGAGACTTGAATTGACAAGGAATATTCTCTCTGTCCACTTACACTGACCTATAGGCAGATACTGATTCGCATCTGATTTATTTCTACATATGAATGAGACCTGAATCTGATTTGAGAATATTTTGATTCCATGTGCTTTATTCCTTCTTACATGTTCATGATACAGATCTGAATTGGAACTGGGTCTTGAATAGCACAGTGTAATTGCTGAAGTGTTTTGATACTTTTTTTAACTTCAAAAAAAAGTTATTATATCCCACACAATGAAATTGTGGAGGTTATAGGCTGTATTACAAGGAAACAGTCCGTAATCAGTTGTCAGAGGTGTGGGGTGCGTTTATGGGCATTTCCAGTTTGATTTCACTATCACAGCTGCACAAAACCAAATTTTCTGCTGGGCACAAGGTGCAAAGAGACTATCCTAATTATTCAGTGGTGTGTTTTGGATAATCCAATCCAAAATGCTCCTGTCCTTCCCTTTAAAGCACAGAGGTGCATTATCTAAAGTGAGCTCTGATCATGACCTCTTGTTTAAGCACTGGTCAAAGGGCGTGCACGTGAAGAGAGCTGGCACGGCATCTCATCTGCCACCGATCCCTGCTATGAAGCTAGCACGCTCTCGATGGGGATGGGAATTGATAGGATTTTATCAATATCAATGGCATTGTCGATTTTGCTTATCGATCCACTTCTTTATCCATTCCCTTATCAATTCTTGATCAGTTTTCCATGTGAGGGGGGAAAAAGCAGGCCTTCACAGGATTTCAGCATCACTGCAGTTTTGTTTTTTCTTTTGACTTCAAACATTGCTTCTTCTCTTAAAAAGATATAATAAAATCAAATATAAAAGAATGGAGAAATGGGCGTTTATGCCTTGTAACATTTGTTATGTTTACACACGTGGACAAAATTGTTGGTACCCCTCTGTTAATGAAAGAAAAACCCACAGTGGTCACAGAAATGACTTGAATCTGACAAAAGTGGTAATAAATAAAAATTCTATGAAAATTAACCAATTAAAATCAGACAATGCTTTTGAATTGTGCTTCAACAGAATTATTTTCAAAAACAAACTCATGAAACAGGCCTGGACAAAAATGATGGTACCCTTAACTTAATATTTTGTTGCACAGCCTTTTGAGGCAATCACTGTAATCAACCGATTTCTGTAACTGTCAATGAGACTTCTGCACCTCTCAGCAGGTATTTTGGCCCACTCCTCATGAGCAAACTGCTCCAGTTGTCTCAGGTTTGAAGGGTGCTTTCTCCAGACGGCATGTTTAAGCTCCTTCCACAGACATACCTGCCAACTACTCCGGTTTTGCCGTAATGGTTCCGGTTTTCAAGACCCCATTCCGGGCTACGGCTTTATTAATCAAAATTACGGTTTTTCACTAAAAATTCAGTCAAAAATTTTAAATTGTAAAAAAAACACGAAAACAATTCCAAACACGGGATCGCTAGGAATCGTATCTAAATTTAGAACAGAGCAACACGTGATGGCGGCTGGGATAGTCACACTTTTTCAGTGCTGAGACAAAGTTGCTGATTTTGCCACTAAAATAACTAACCAACAGCGAATATCGGATCAACATTTGTGACGCACATGCACAGGCTGAATTTCCACCTTGGTTGAACCAGCTTTTGAAGTAGAAATACCCCTTTATTCGCCTTTCACCGTGCTCTGTGAGTAAACTGAGTAGCGTTTCTTTTCGTGGTTCGCTGCGACGCTTTACCTGAAGCGTTTGCTAAGCTAACGCTATCGCTATTGAGGTTTCTATTCTCGCGCGAAATCCCGGAGAGGCGTGCGTACATGACGAGATGTAAACACGATGTAAACTGCACTTCAACCCTGGCAAATGCACCATGGATTCGACATCTAAAGGGAGAATACATTTTATATAATGCCTAAGATTCTGAAGAACATGTGCTGTGTAATTGCAAGCCTTGTCATGCTTGGTGTATCATGTAAACACATAAAATATCAGAGCGATTTTGCCGTCTTTTACGCACGTGTCTGTTAAACAGTGCTAGTATACCCTGCTGATATTTCTAGTCTTCTAGTTACCTTCGCCAAGGAGGTTATGTGATCATCAGCGTTGGTTTGTCTGTTTGTCTGTTTATTTGCTAGCAAGATAACTCAAAAAGTTATGGACGGATTTTCATGAAATTTTCACAGATTGTCAGAAATGGGGTATCCTACAGATGATTAGATTTTGGTGGTGATCCGGATCACCCTCTGGATCCAGGAATTTTTTAAAGGATTCTTTTTTTTTTTTTTTTAACATTGCGAGATAGGGCCATTTTCAATATTTTATTTATGATGTTAAACACTGTATGGGGGGAACTGTGGCGCTTGGCGGAGGTCTGCACTCTGAGTGCTTTTCTAGTATTCATAATACATCACATCTGGCCTATTCGAAGTTCTATGCAGTGTTAAGATAGTCTTTTGAATGCAAATTTAATGAATGAATGAATCTTTTTTTCGGATAGATTAAAAGTAAAGATTAAAAAGAAACAGAATAATATAACAAAGGCGAAAAAATCCAACAAGGTCAAATTAAACAATAACTCCTCTGATTATACAGTTCAACATAAGTTATCTGAAATGGGTGATGGCTGAAGCCGCAGCTTATATTGCCCACCCATATTCCATCCAAGAATTCAAAAGAAAAACAAAACAAGAGCGATTACAATTTGGAACAAAGCTAAGACAAAATGTGATAAAAAAAAACAACTAAGTAACAACACAACACAGACTGGATATGACAGTCCTTATGTGATTTTACATGTCATCTTGTATATATGTTTGGAGTATTTCTTCCTTTAGTTTTTGTTTAAATTGTCCAAGCGTTGTACATGATTTTAATTCAGGTCCAAAATCGTTCCATAATCTGACTCCTTGCACTGAAACAGTGTTGCTTGGTGGTAGTTCTCACTGAAGGTTTTTGAAATATACATGTTCCTCTGAAATGATATTGTTTCTCCCTTATTTGGAACAACTTTTGGATATTTGCGGGCAGTGATAGATTCTTCACTTTAAACATTATTACTGCAGTTTTAAAGTCAACCAGATCTTTCATCTTGAGAGCTTTTAATTTAAGAAAAAGTGGATTTGTTGGTTCCCTGTAAGCAGCTTTGTTTATTATTCTAATAGCTCTCTTCTGAAGCATAAAGACTGGATATATGTTTGTTTTATATGTATTTCCCCATACTTCAGTACAATATGTCATGTATGGGAGTATTAATGAATGATACAAAGTATATAATGTGGGTTGATTCAGCAAATATTTCGCTCTGTGTAGTATTGCAATTGATTTAGATATTTTACCTTTAATATAATTAATATGTGACTTCTATGTCAAATGCTAATATTTGTTTGACACTGCGGCCCCTGGACCCCGGCTAGCTACTAGGCTTTTCAGATTGGAAAGTTGAAGAAATATGAGGTTGTTAGCTACATTCTAACTTGATTTAATGCTAATATTTGTTTGGCGTTGGGGGCTTCGCCCCCCTGAACCCCCTACCAGGACTTTGTCCTGGACCTACCGGGGCCTGCGGCCCCTGGACCCCGGCTAGCTACTAGGCTTTTCAGGTTTGAAAGTTGAAGAAATATGAGGTTGATAGCTACATTTAACTAGATTTAATGCTAATATTTGTTTGGCAAATATTAGCATTATTATTATTAGCATTAGCATTATTAGCATTAGCATCGGCCCCTGGACCCTGGCTAGCTACTAGGCTTTTCAGGTTTGAAAAGTTGGCAGGTATGCACAGATGTTCAATAGGATTTAGATCAGGGCTCATAGAAGGCCACTTTAGAATAGTCCCAATGTTTGGCTGTTAGCCATTCTTGGGTGTTTTTAGCTGTGTGTTTTGGGTCATTATCCTGTTGCAAGACTCATGACCTGTGACTGAGACCAAGCTGTCTGACACTGGGCAGCACATTTCTCTCTAGAATCCCTTGATAGTCTTGAGATTTCATTGTACCCTGCACAGATTCAAGACACCCTGTGCCAGATGCAGCAAAGCAGCCCCAGAACATAACAGAACCTCCTCCATGTTTCACAGTAGGGACAGTGTTCTTTTCTTGGTATGCTTCATTTTTGCGTCTGTGAACATAGAGCTGATGTGCCTTGCCAAAAAGTTCCAGTTTTGTCTCGTCTGTCCATAGGACATTCTCCCAGAAGCTTTGTGGCTTGTCAACATGCAGTTTGGCAAATTCCAGTCTGTTTTTTTATGATTTGTTTTCAACAGTGGTGTCCTCCTTGGTCATCTCCCATGAAGTCCACTTTGGCTCAAACGACGACGGATGGTGCAATCTGACACTGATGTACCTTGACCGTGGAGTTCACCATGAATGTGTTTAGAGGTTATTCTGGGCTCTTTTGTTACCATTTGTATTTTCCGTCTCCTCCTGCGGCCACGTCCAGGGAGGTTGGCTACAGTCCCATGGGTCTTAAATTTCTGAATAATATGTGCAACTGTAGTCACAGGAACATCAAGCTGCTTGGAGATGGTCTTATAGCCTTTACTTTTAACATGCTTGTCTATAATTTTCTTTCTAATCTCCTGAGACAACTCTCTCCTTTGATTCCTCTGGTCCATGTTTAGTGTGGTAAACGCCATGTCACCAAACAGCACAGTGACTACTTGTCACCCTTTAAATAGGCCGACTGGCTGATTACAAGTTTGTAGACACCTGTGATGTTAATTAGAGGACACATCTTGGTTGAACATGTCCCTGTGGTCACATTATTTTCAATCTTTTCTAGGGGTACCATCATTTTTGTCCAGGCCTGTTTCATGAGTTTGTTTTTGAAAATAATTCTGTTGAAGCACAATTCAAAAGCATTGTCTGATTTTCACTGGTTAATTTTCATAGAATTTTTATTTATTATCACTTTTGTCAGATTCAAGTTATTTCTGTGACCATTGTGGGTTTTTCTTTCATTAACAGAGGGGTACCAACAATTTTGTCCATGTGTGTAAATGCTGAAAATCAATATAAATAGAATACTGAAGTGATTAGGAGCAACTGCACAATTGTTATTTTAGCAATCACAAAAATATACATCCTGTACTTGGGTGTAATTTTGCATATTTTTTAAAAATATACTGTTCAAAAAAATAAAAGGAACACTTTGAAAACGCATCAGATTTTAATGGGAAAAGATGAGCTGGATATCTACTCTGATATGGACTGGACAATGGGTTAAGAATGAAAAGATGCCACATCTTTTGATGGAAATGAAAATTATCAACCTACAACCTACAGAGGGCTGAATTCAAAACACTCCAAAACTTACTCAGATTAAAAAGTGTTCCTTTTATTTTTTTGAGCAGTATATATTCAGTATATATGCACAGTGTATATACACCCACACATGCATAAAATAATTGTATATTAACATACTGGTAAAACCTCAAGACATTACTCATTCTGGGAAAGAGTAATTCAGTATTAATTTGTAACCTAACATCACACTTACCACCTACCCAAACTCCAGCTGCTCTATGGTCATGAATGGATGCAAGCCTTGCATTTCAGACTTCAACCAGAGTGGTGGCTCAGTTGGTAGAGCATCCTCCCCACACCCGGGAGGCAGGGGTTCAAATCCCAGCTGGGTCATGCCGAAGACCATATAAAAGCGGAACTTCCTGCCGTCCAGCTTGGTGCTCAGCAGTAATGGAATGGAGGGGGGAAATCTGTGGCGGCGCCTTGCATGGCAGCAGCCCCTCTGATTCTATGTATGGGGTGTGTGCGATTAACACTGTAGATAGGAGAAACACAGTTTCATTCTACTGTACGTGATTGGTTGTATGGTTGAATGACAATAAAGGGTGATTTAATTTAATTCATGACAGCTCCGTGTGCACCTAGCTTCAGTGGGTTTTCCTGGCAAGGAGCATGGTTGAGCAGGTTGGTAAACCCTCACAGTTACCCGTTGTTGTCATTGTCTAAAAAGAATAAGATCATATTTAAATATCAGACATTTTTAGTTGGGTTTTGTGAGTTAAAAAATGGATTAAACTTAGCCTGGAAGGCTGCTACCATTGCATTAATATTTTCCCAATAATAATAAGCTAATTTTACCATCACTAATGGAGGTGCTGCTGTTTGGAAATCAGGTGTGGGTGTACTCCGTAGATTAATGAACACATTGCAGTCTTTCACTTTATCCCATGCTGCCACAACAACAGATGTTTCAACTCATGTTTATCATACGGCATGCTGCTAGTGTTTACATATGCTTCTGCCATTATTCTGCGGTTGCGATGGCATCAAGGCATTGCTTGGTAACGGCATCGTGTGACATCATGATGCATGTCGTTTAAAAACAAAACAAAACACGGAAGTGTTTAAATCTGCAGCATTGATAAGAGCAGTGTTTCCCTCCCCTCCCCAACAGACACCCCCCCCCCCCCCCCGGAGTGTCAAGTTAATCTTCTATCTATAAATACAAGGAATCGCTGTCTGTAGAAAGGCTAGTCCCCACAAGTGTTTATCAAACATGAAAACCAGTATGTGTGTGTGTCTGTCTGTTCCTCACATAGCTCTCAAACAGTTTGTCAGACTGACCTCAGGTTTTGTAAGTGCTTTGCTGAGGTTATGAGGGTGTGCCTTCCCAAGTATGGAGTTGTTCAGTCAAAATTTGTAATTTTCATCAATAAACGTTTAGCCACCACTCTGTCTCCTCATTGCCCTGGCTTCTGGAAGTGTGGGCGGGGTTTTGGATTGACTCTGTACTGATTGGATAATTCGTGGCATCACGACCAGTCACCACAGCGCTCAGTGAACAAAACAAGGAAGTGAAAAGCAAAAAATTTGACTAAAAAGAGAGAATACTGAAGATTTAATGGTCAAAAAAATTATACCATGAAGTTGCCATGATTGTGTAGGTCTAAAGGATAATTCAGCATATGTGGAGAACATAAGGCACGTGAGCAGACTGGGAGCAGTGCCAGCGGGGACCCGGGTCTAACAAAAAAACACCCGTGTATCCGACACAGGACACGCTGGTGTTGTGTTGGACTTTTATTTGTGTGGTACAGGTGGCGGCCCCACCTTCCGGTTCCGCCACCACCCGCGGCTATAGGAGGGCAGTGGGCAGGAGGGGCAGTCTCTTTGCCACCTCTTCTGCCTGACTGCTGCGTGTGTGCTCCTTAATAAACGTGTTCAGTTCGACACCTGGCCTCGTCCTTGGCCCCATATACAGACATAACAGCCGGGACAAGCAGCAGCAGCCCGACCGGCGGACTGCCGTTCTTCGCGGGGAGGCAAACTCACCCTACCCAGTCAGTAGTAGATGGGAGTCCTGGCTGCTGACCTGCGTGCTACCACTGTCCTTTGCAGGACTGCGAGTCCCCGATGGTGCTCCTGCTGTGTGAGTGTCTAAAAATTAAAAACTTAATAATACCACCATGACTGTGGAGCGGAATAGCCGGAATGACTTAATGACCAAACGGGACACAAGAATGGCCAAATGACAAAATAAATCATTTTTAGTTAAATATTTACTGAAAATGGGCCACACTGATGCAGCGATTGCAGTCACACAGGTCCTTCTGCTGTGTATAACAGTGTTCGGTGTTTTGTAGTTAATTCGGTTGAGTATAGTTTTAAAAACCTTTTAACAACCAAATATTGCTACAATATAAACTGATGCACTACAAATGGGTCTCACATCTTTAAACGTGTCCTGTTGTAGTACTGCTACGAGCGCTGGCGGAGAGGGCCTGCTTGGCCGGTGTCCCGTTCTCCAACCTGGTCATGTAGCCGAGGAGCTGCAGCCTCCCTCTTCTGATGACGGTGGAGATGGGGATAGGACAGCCAGCCCTCCTGTAGACCTCATTGTTTGTGGTGTGGTGGAACCGTTGGATGCCGAGGATGTTACAGAGGCAGGTCTGATGGAATGTATCCAGATGGTGGGTGGTTGTGGTGGAGAGGGTCCAGGTCTCGGACCCATAAAGGAGGACGGGGATCATACAGGTGTTAAAGATTTGCAACTTTGTGGACGTGTGGATCTTCCCACTCCGCCAGACTCACTGGAGGCGTCGAAAAGCACTGCGAGACAGCTGCAGGTGGCAAAAAATCTCTGGGTCTGACAAGCAGTAGCTGGTGATCTTAGATCTGAGGTAGACAAAGTTGTTGACAATCTCAAATGGCTCATTGCTGATGATGATGACTTGTGGTGGTG
Source organism: Pholidichthys leucotaenia (assembly GCA_020510985.1). NCBI lineage: Eukaryota > Metazoa > Chordata > Actinopteri > Cichliformes > Pholidichthyidae > Pholidichthys > Pholidichthys leucotaenia. The sequence continues at coordinate 16,603,365 of CM035844.1, forward strand.
GTGGTGGCAAGAAGTCTGACAGCGACTGGATCTTTGTCTTTGCCCAGCTGATGGTGAGGCCCAGGGGTGATGCTTTCTCTGCAAGCAGTTTCAGTGCCTCCACAATTATGTCTATATGTGTGGCGAAAAGCACCACGTCGTCCAGGTGGCACAGGTCTGTGAAGTGGGAGTAGAAGTCAACTCCGAGATTGGGGCAGCATTCCGTTGCGTTCTTGACCCAGTAGTCAACCACAACAGTAACGAGGTTTGGCACAGCGATGCATCCCAGCTGGACTCCTGAGATATTGACAAAAGGGTCTGACAAGTCACCCTCAGCACGGACCCTGCACGTGGTGTTGGAGTAGAGGTCCCGGAGAATGTTGACGTACTTGGATGGGACTCCAATGCCACAGAGGAGTTGCCAGACATGTTAACAAAGGGGGGGGGGGGGAATTGATTTTTGGCAGTCACTAACTTTTTTTATATTGAAAAAGACACTAATTCCTTTGGCTGCATGCCAGGGTTTTATTCACACCAGATGAGGACATGTATTACATTGTACAGTGAGAACTCTGGTATCCAGATGTGTGGGGGTATGTGAGCTTGCTTACGAAGGTTCTTTCGTTCATGAATGCTCATGTTCACAAACATGAAATGTTTGACTTCATCCTCTTAATATTAAACATGTGCTGCTGTTTGTCATTTCAGCGGTGTACTTTGAGAAGGGTGAGTTTGAGAAGTGCCGGGAACTGTGTGAGAAGGCCATTGAAGTTGGCAGAGAGAACCGCGAAGACTACAGGCAGATTGCAAAGTGAGTTCCTTAACATTCAGTCAAGCAGTTTCATATAGATTGTGAACCTAAATGGGATGTCCTTGTCAAGCATCTTCAAGACGTCACTTTTATTTTTGGTTTAGTGCCATGTTTCCATACTGATCGTGCAATTTTCCTGCTCACTCAACATTTGTGCAATGGCCAGATCAAAATATTTTAACTTTTGTTACTGTGGTCATGGAAAATAAATATTAATTTTACTATACAGAATGAAGCATTCTGTACTGGTGTCACCAAGGCTACGGTCACACTGCAGGTCTTAATGCTCAGTTCCAATTTTTTTGCACACGTGACCCATATCTGATTTGTAATTTTCTCTTTATTGACATTCTTTAGAGAGTAGGTTGAAGCCATCATTTCATTTGATAATTACATTTGAATGTCCCCTTTTTTTTAGAGATGAAAAAGAAATAATAAAAGGAAAAAAAGGGGGAGGGTCAGCATAAACATCTGCATATAGGGAGTAACTGTTAATGTACACACGCTTGTGTATATATATTAACAAAGTCTGCTATATCAATTCTGCAAATTGAAAGTCCGGCCTGAGTGGTGTTACATATTTAGTCCATTTTTCCCATTGTGACATAAACAAATCCTTTTTGTAATTGACACAAGTTTTATTTTCTCCATCTTATAAATATCCATTGTAATGTCCATCCACATATCAAGAGATGGGCTTTCCTGTGAAAGCCATTTTTTGTAATTGCCTTTCTGCTTGCAGTCAGTAGAATACATAAGTATTTGTCTCTCTTTGACCACTCTGCGGGCACAAGCCCAAAGAATAGAGTTTTGCTTTCCAGAGGTAACTGACATCCAAAAATATCTTGTATAGCTTTATGAATTTCCTTCCAATAATTTTGAATAACATGACAGAGCCAAAATATATGATAATGATTTGCATTTGCACTACCACATTTTCTCCAACAAGTTGGGGAGTTACCTTTGTACTGAGCCTTCTGGGAAGGTGTGATAAAGTATCTAATTAGGCTTTTCCAGCCAAACTCCCTCCAGCTCTGTGAACTACTGCATTTCCATTGATTTGACCATATTAATGTCCATTCCTCTAACGATATTTCTGTTCCTCCTTTTTCCCATTTTGTTTTAACATATAGGGTTGAGTGTCTTTTCAGGTTTATAAGACCTTTATATAAACCTAAAATTAAGCTTTTATCTTTGAGTTATATGCCCTTTTAAATAAATTTAGCAATGGTTTACATGATTCTGCTATACATTTTAACCTGTTATTGACAAAGTGTCTCATCTGCAAGTAGCGATAGAAGTCTTGTGATTCCAACTGATACTTCCCTTTAAGTGTTTCAAAACTAAGTGGTGTGTCATCTTTCATTATCTTACATATGGCTGTTGTCCTTCTATTTGCCCAAACTTTAAATCTTGTCTGACTTACTTGAAGTGAAATGTGAGTCATATGCGCACCACTTTAAAATTACTATGTTCTCTTCTAAATTATGTTTTGATACTACTCTTTTCCAGATTTTAAGAGTCCACTTAACCAATGGATTTTCTATGTTTTTGATAATGTCTTGTAGGTTACCATCAGCTATTGTCACTTGTATAGGAGTGGGGATCATTCCCTCTTTAATACTCTTCCACTGGGCAGTATATGAAGAATTACACCAGCAAATTATGGGTCTAAGTTGTGCTGCCCAATAATAGTCTCTCAGGGAAGGGAGGCCCTACCCCCCTTTTTGTTTTGACAATTGTAGAGTTTTAAATCTGATTCTAGGTTTCTTACCTTGCCATATGTACCTGGACAGCATTTTGTCCCATTCATTAAATTGTTTTCCACTTATCTCTATTGGCAAGATTTGAAATAAATATAATAATTTGGGGAGTATATTCATTTTAATTGAATCAATTCTTGAATTTAGGTTTAAATATGGAATTAGATTCCATCTTGCAATGTCCTCTTTGATTTTTCTTCGGGTTGGTGAATAATTGCATTCTAGTAGTTCAGAGAGGTCTTTTGGTATTATGACCCCCAAGTACTTTGAAGAATTCTGTTTGCCAAGCAAATTGATTGATGGTGACTTCCGGGTATGGTAGGGTAGGAGGAGGCAACACAGGGAGACGTGCTCCCGACATTCAGGTTATAAATAGCCTAAAGAAACACGAATTTCTAAAAATTTTATTACATGGAGTTATAAGAGTAAGGGCTTCAAGATGCCGAAACTAAAAAATATTAAAAAATCAACACAGCGCAAATTACACGAGGAAGACGGAGACTAGCAGACCTCAGCCGCTGACAATGCCATGGAGGATAATGACATGCCAACAGGTGTGCCAGATCAAGCTAGCAGCACGAGTTTGGACTTGATATTGAAAGAACTGTGTGAATTCAGAAAAAATAATAAAGTCCAGCTGTGGCAGCTATTAAAGAAGAAATGAATAAAACAAACAAGAGACTAGTAGAAGCGGAAGAAAGGATTTTGGAAGCAGAAACTCAACTACAGACTAATGAGGAGGCCCTGGCTGAGATGCTCAAACTCCATATTCAAACGGAGATTAAGCTCACGGATCTTGAGGGACGATCCCGGAGAGACAATATCAGACTATATGGAGTGAAAGAGGGGTCTGAAGATGATTCTCCATCAGTGGTTGCTTTTGTGGAAAGCTTATTAAGGGAGAATCTGGAATTTTCCAACCCCGCAGAACTACGAGTGGAAAGAGTGTATTGCGCACTGACGCTGAAACCTCCGCCAAATGCAGCACCACGATCAATTGTCATCAAAATGGCCAGTTCCAGGATAAAAGAAGAAACTCTGAAATTGACCTGGCAGAAACGTTGATTCAGATACCTTGGGACGAAGGTTAATTTGGACCACGACTACGCACCTGAGATTATGAAGAGGCGGAGTGGGTACGCTGAATTAAAGTTGGTACTTAAAGAGAAGAAAATCCGATTTCAAACCCCTTTCCCAGCGAAAATAAGTCTTTTATTCAGATGGAACCATGTTATATGACTCGGCCGAGGAGGTGACCGCTGATATGGAGAAGAGGGGATTTCTGGTGACTGTTGTCAGACGCCCAGAGACTCTTCTGGAACAGATCCAGCAGCTAACATGGCGCACAGAAAGGAGGATGAGAGGTCGAGCGACTGGAGAACGCACCCGAGACTTCAAAGAAAAATTACAAGCATTCAGACGACAAGAGCAAGAATGACTGTGGGAGTGACACAGAGAGATTGAGAACTGAAACTGAATGGAAATACGGATGGTGAGCTTACTATTTATAATAAACTGCCAGGACAGAACAATACTGTATGTAAGAATAGATTAAAATCCCACGCAAAAACATGCATACAGTTTGGCAATACAGAGTTTTCATAGTCGGATGTTTTTCCTGTGCTGTATGAAGATGGACATTGGCCATTTGGCAGAAGAAGGCCCTCTTTCACAAATATATGAGAGAGGCTCCCCTTCAAGGTTTCCTAAGTATAGGGGCCAAATTAGGGTCATATCTAAGACCCCACGGATGGAAGTCAGTAGTTTAGTTGTTTATATATTTTTTTTTTATTTTATTTAAGTTTTTGTAAAGGGTATACAGGTCATTACAGCATTGCATTGTTTACATTTTCATCACATGTTCCCTTATTTTTTGCTATTTGACAACATTGGTAGGATAGTTATTACAACACCCCCTTTTTTTTTAAAGTGAAAGAAAAAGTGAAATTAAGGAGAATTAAATTAAAAAAAAATGAATAAACAAACAGAACAGCAAAAAACAGACAAACAGAAAATTAAGTAATTAAAAGTAAAAGAGCAACTGAGTAGTGTTGGAACAAAGAGCGGGACCATTATTGAAATGGTATTTGTCAAAGATTAGATCTAATGGAAGACACATATGCGATCCAGGGTTGCCAAAAGTTCATGAACCCATCCATGTCCTGTCTCAGTGCGAATGTCAACTTTTCCATTGAGTAAATGTCTTGAATCACGTTAATCCAATCTTCAGGTGTAGGACAGTCCTTCAGCATCCATTTTTTAGTTAGGGCTTTTTTACTTGCCAATATTAAAACATGAAATAAGTATTTATCTCCTCGTCTTTCCAGTGAGTCCGGTAGTAAACCCAAATACAAAGTTACAAAAGAAAAGGGAACTGTTATTTTGAATATTTCCCCCAATATTGTCTGTACATTGGTCCAATATTGGTGGATAACTGGGCATGACCAAAACACATGAAAATGATTTGCAGTCTTTTCACCACACAGGCGCCAACAGTTCAACCCCTTATGGGTAAATTTGTTTTGTGCAGGTGTTCTGAAAAATCTTACCAAGTTTTTCCATCCAAATTCTCTCCACTGCAGGGATGAGGTACTTTTCCATTGCTGTCTATTTAGCTTTTCCCATATTTCCAATTGTAAAGTGAAATTCCCCTCTTTTTCCCATCTCTCTTTTATATATGATGTGTTGTCTCCTTTTAAGTCTTGAAGACCTTGGTATATTTTAGAGATGTATCTGATCCCTGGGATCCCTTTATATGCCATTAAGAAGACCTTCAGAACACCTGACTGGGCCCTTTCCAAATCCTCCTTTTTAAGTACAGTGGTACCTCTACTTACGAACGTCTCTACATACGGAATTTTCAGGTTACGAGACGCCTCAACGGGAAAATATTGCCTCTTGTTACGAACGAAATTTCAGGATACGAAAGGCAAAAAAGTACGCGCTCCTCGCAGCTTCCGTAGTTTACCGAACGTAAACATACCTGTAGCTGCTCTGCCATTGGCTATCGCCTAGCATCTTCCTGGTATCCCATTGGCCACAAAGTTTTGTTTTTTTTTCCAAAACTTTATTAAGAACAAGATGAAAGTTTTACGTGTGTGTACAGTACAGAATTAACATTTATTTGCTATGGGCCCCAAGAAAGTGACGGAGATAAGTGGAAAAGGAGAAAAGAAAAGAGTTTTTTTTGTCCATACAAACAAAGAAAGGAGATAATCGAAAGGTATGAAAAGGGGATGCATCTTGCATTTGGATGCGTTTGGTTGATCTCGCCAAAGAATATGGCCGTAATACATCAACGATCAGCACGGTATTAAAACAAAACCGAAGCACTTACAAGCCGACAAAAGCAAACGTCCTTGGATCAGAACATGAACCAAAGAAGGCAAAAGGTGACGACGTCGACAACGATAGCAGTTAAAGGGTAAATGAACATAATTTTTATTATTCTTTCTCTTTTATTATCCTTTCTCTCATTTTATGTTTATTGTGCAGTAATCTAATTGTAACATGTATTTGTTACATGTTTTGATGCGTTTTTACGATTTATAAAAAATTTATGCCCGAATTTTGGGGGCTTGGAACGGATTACGGCATTTACATGTAAAACGCACCTCTACTTACGAATTTTTCACGTTACGAGAATTCTTCCGGAACGAATTAAATTCGTAAGTAGAGGTACCACTGTATATTGTTTGTGGTGTCTAAGCTGAAAGAACCTGTAAAGATCTTGATTTATTAGACCTTGTTTTTTCAAATCTTCAAAACTTCTTAAAGTTTGCCCCTTAAAAAAATCGTAATATTTTATCAGCCCTTTCTCTTTCCACTCTTTAAATCTAGTGTCTGTTTTATTGGGGGTAAAGTCTTGATCATAGGCAATCCATTGCAGAAGTCGATAGGGCTCTTTGGCTTGATTCTCTCTGACTATCTTAAACCAAATTTTTAGTGGGGTCTCTATCCACGGGTTAGTGTTATTCAAGAGTTTAGTTAAGGCATTGTTCCCTATTATCGCCTGTAGGGGGATGTCACTTGTTATTTGGCATTCCATCTCCTTCCATTGTGCAGTGTAGACTGGGTTACATATCTCTACTAAAGTTTTAGTTTGTGCAGCTATAAAATAGTCCCTGATATTTGGCAGCGCGAGCCCACCTTTGTCTTTGTTTAGCTGTAGGGTTCTATATCTGATTCTAGGTCTTACCCTGCCATATGAATCTTGAGATCCTTCTGTCCAGCTCCTGCCATGTTTTTTTGGGAGGTTGTACCGGTATTGTTTGGAAAAGGTATAGAAGACGTGGAAGTATATTCATTTTGACTGCTTCAATTCTTTGTGCAGTACCTAAGAATGGTATCATATTCCATCTTGCTAGGTCAGATTTTATTTTTGTCACCAGTGGATCATAGTTTAGTGTTATAATTTTGTCGAGTTGTTTCGGGATATTGACCCCCAGATATTTCATAGATTCCAACTCCCAGTTAGTTTTGAGTTCACTTAGTGAAAAATGATTTGGGTCATAGTTGAATGTTAAAACTTGGGTTTTATGCATGTTTAATTTGTACCCGAATAAATCTCCATAGTCTGAAAAAACAGAGTAGTTCTGGTAGAGAAGTGTCTGGCTGCCCTAGGTATATTAAAATGTCATCAGCAAAGAGTGCTATTTTATGTTCCTTCTGACCAAGTGTAATACCTTGAATTTCTTGATTTTGTCTTATCCATTGGCTCAGAGGTTCTATGAAGATTGCAAAGAGCAGTGGAGACAGGGGGCAGCCTTGACAACATCCTCTTTCCAGCTCAAAAGATGATGATAAATTACTGTTAATCCTTATTTTATGCCTGTATAGTTCTAATGAAGTTGTTATGAAAATTGAAACTGGATAAGATTCTATATAGGAAAGACCAGTCAACCGAATCGAATGCTTTTTCAGCATCTAATCCCAATATGACTGCATTTAAGTTATATTTTTTTTATGATGAATTATGTGTAAAGTGCGTCGAATGTTGTCTTGTGTCTGTCTTTGTCTTATAAAACCTGTTTGGTCTAAGTGAATTAAGTCTGTCAGTATGTTTTCTAACCTTTTGGCAAGGATAGTGGTAAAAAGCTTATAGTCCTGATTTAATACACTGATTGGTCTGTAGTTGGAGCATTCTAGTTTATCCTTTTCAGGTTTAGGTATAACTGCAATGACCCCTTCTCTCCATGAGGGGGGGATTTCCCCTGTGTGGAGGACGTAGTTAAATGTTTTCAGGAGGAGAGGAGATAGTTGCTGTTTAAAGGTTTTGTACCATTCTGCTGTATAGCCATCTGCTCCTGGGGATTTGTTGGCTTTAAGTTTCATAATTGCTTTTTCCAATTCTTTAGGTTGTATTTCTGACAGTAGGGTTTTATTTTGTGATTCCGTAAGTTGGGGAAGGTTTAATGTGTTTAGGAATGTCTCGGATGCGTTTTTATGTTTTTTGTGGGAGTATAAGTTCTTGTAGTAATTCTCGAAGCTTTTAAGAATATCCTGAATTCTGAATTTTATTTCCTTTGATACTGGGTCTCTGATTTTGTAGATTGCTCTTTCTGTTTGTTGTTTCCTCAATTTATAGGCTAGTAATTTTGCCGATTTACTGCCTGCTTCATAGTGTTTTTGTTTCAGAAATGTAAGTTTCTTCTGGATTTCTATTGTGTAGATCTCATTTATTTGATTTTTAATTTCTTTAATCTTGAGCGAGCCATTAGAATGAGTGTTGTCTTTGTGTTCTTTTTCTAGGTTCTTGAGTTCTGACTCTAGTGTGATTAGTTACCTCCGCCAGGCCGAAAAGGCCAGGAGGAGGTTATGTTTTTGCCGGGGTTTGTCTGTGTGTTTGTCTGTCTGTCTGTTGGTTAGCAAGATAACTCAAAAAGTCTTGGACGGATTTCCATGAAACTTTCAGGCGTTGTTGCAAATGCTACAAGGAAGAACTGATTAAATTTTGGGGGTGATCCGGTTCACCGTCTGGATAAAGGAATTTTTTAAAGCATTTTTTCAACACTGTGACATACAGCCATTTTCAACATGTGCGCAGGCGCAATGGAGGGCGGTGGTCGTCATGTCTGCAACACAAACTCCGCGTTCTTCAACGTTTTAGGCACAAAAGCACGCGGAAAACACTGCTGGCCTGGGCCCGCCAGCGTGCCTGTGTTTGCGCGCAACTGCAAAACCTCACACGGCCAGCTGTCCGCCGACGGATTCTTTGGCAGAAATTCCCTGGCCAGCCATAGGAGCTGTGCATTTGGCAGAAATTCACCAGCCAGCCATAGGCGCTGCGCAAAAACGAGCTCTCTGCCGGCGAAGCTTCTAAATTCTCGTTTGCCGCGGAGCGCAACCCCAAAATAATATAATATAAAACCCACGGCAACCTGTCTACCCAATTTGCATCCGTCAGTGGAGGACATGGACACAACAGCAACACTTCAGTTTATTACCTCCGCCAAGGAGGCAATGCTTTTACTACTGAACCACTAATCCTATCACTATCACATTGATTGTCATTGATTAATTGTGTGTTTATTGCACTGTCCCTGTCAAATAAACAAATAATCATTGTGAATCCAATTGCTAGTCATATGTTTACATGCTCAACGAATCTGAAAACGTACACACAAACACTGTATGGGGGGAATTGTGGCTCTTGGCGGAGGTCTGCGCTCTCCGAGTGCTTTTCTAGTTTTTCTTGTCTCAGTTTCTTTTGGGTTGCCAGTTTTGCAATAATTTTTCCCCTTATTACAGCTTTGCACGCATCCCACAGTATTAAAGGGGATACTTCTCCATTATCGTTTTCTTCCAAATATCTGAGAATATCTGATTCCAATTCATCTTTCAGTGGTCCTTTCAGGACATTTGAATTCAACCTCCAGGAAAATGTATTATTTGTGTATTTTTGGATGTTTAAGTCCATATAGATCGGACTGTGGTCAGAGAGATCCATCAATCCTATTTTACATGTTTTTACTCTTCCAATGTCTCTATTAAACATAAAAAAGTAATTAATCCTTGAGTAAGATGAATGTGGCGTTGAATAAAAAGTATAATCTTTTACATTGGGGTTGAATTCCCTCCATACGTCACAGATTCCCATTTCTTTTAGTAGCATCCGAGTATTCCTATTTTGGGTGTTATTTTGATGTGAAGAATTACCTGTTGCATCCCAGTATGGATTCAGTCTTAGATTGAAGTCTCCACCACATATCACTAAACCTTGGGCTTCAGTTATCATTAGGTCGAATACATTTTTATAAAATTTCCATTTAGCCCCTGGTGGTGCATATACATTCAGCAGGGTGATATCTTCTCCCTCTAGCCGCCCAGTTACCAAACTGTACCTCCCTTCTTTATCTTTGTGTTCTGATTTTTTTTCAAATGTAATTTTGGTTGATATCAATGTCGCTACTCCCTTCCTCCTCCCTGATTTATATGAAGATGAAGAGATCATTTTAAACCCTTGTCTATTGAGTTTAGTGTGTTCCACGTCTGTTAGGTGGGTTTCTTGTAAAAATATTATTTCTGCTTTGTCTTCTTTCATTTTGCGTAGAATCTTGGATCTTTTAACTGGATTCAGGATCCCTTTTACATTATATGAGGCTATTTTGGTTACACCCTGTTTCTCCATTGTATTTTCTTATTTAGTATAACAGTGTGGTGGCCCTCTTTTTTGCTACTCAGAAACTGAAAGAACATTAAGAACATAAAAAACATTAAGAACATAGTGTACGAAACTTTAAAACAAAAAACTGTCAAAAAAACTTCCTGAGCTGGGGTCTCTTTAAAGACCCTGTAAGAGCCCTGATGGAGTGTAGGCTCTGAGGGAAATTCCTCAAACTCTGTTACGTGTTGAGGGCCCTCTCTTACCCCTGTAAGTTGTCCCATGTTTTTAACGTGAATTTCAGATCCCAATCCGAATTTGTAATGATTTTTTTATTTTTTATTTTTTTTTATGCCTATACCCTATGAGATTGTGTGCACCCTCCCACCCCCATCACAGCAAACATTCACTCTAATACAGTATTTGTTAGTATGGAGAGAACATGTGGGTCCTTGTTACGTTTCTATTTTAACATGATTTCCCCCCCCCCCCCTTTAAATTAAGAAGACGTCTGTTTCTAATGCTAAAACTGCTCCATGAAAGGTTTTACCACATGCTGATTCTGCATCTCCTTTAATGTTTGTTACCTTGTAGGAGGGGGGGTGGAAGTGCAGAGTGACTGAAAAGAAGAAAAAAAAGACAAAAAGGTCGCTATTCCTTCCTGGAACTGGAAAGCTTATCTTTGTAGCTCTGGGGCTGGGTTTCCCGCTGCTGGCCCGTGGATTTTGAAGGTCTCTGAGTGGACCACGTTTGAGCTCTGATTTTCTCGCTCAGATTCGCTGCGGGTTTAAACACCGTTACCGGGAGTCCCCTTCTTGCCATGTCAGTTGTTGCTTCTTCCGCTGAATTGTAGAGACATGACTCTTCACCGTAAAAGACCCTTAACTTCGCCGGAAATGGCGTCTGAAAGCGTAGATTCTGTTCCCGTAGAACCTTTTTGGCGTCGTTATATTCCCGTCGCTTTTTAAGAACCTCAGGGGCGTAATCGTGCTCCACGAAGACTTTTCTCTCATGATGCATAAATCCTTTTTTCTGCCAAGCCAGTCTTACAACGTCTTGTTTTATTTTGAAATTGGCGAATCTCACCACCACAGAACGTGGGGGCGCTTCCGGCGCTGGCTTAGCGGCTAATGTACGATGGGCCTTTTCTATCTTCAAATCGGTGGTTTGTGGAATATCCAACTTCTCTCTCAATAAGGATTCCACACATTCCGCCATTGTGTTGAAACTATCTTCAGCTCCTTCTTTCAGACCGTGAATTCTGATGTTATCTCGTCTCTGTCTTCCTTCTTGGTCGGTTAGCTTAGCCTCCAGCCTTGACTGTTTTCTGTGTAAATCCAGCATAGAATCTTCAAGCACTTTTACTCTTTCTTCAGCTTCCAAGATTCGGTTTTCGGCCTGGTCCATTCTGCTGTTCGTCCTTTTTAGATCCTCTCTGAATTCAAGAAATTCGGCCCGAAATCGTCGTAATTCGTCAAATAGCGATTTCAAGCTAATCCTTTTGTTAGCTAGGCCCAGGTCCTCATCTTCTGAACGGAGGTCCTCCGGTTCAGATTCTGCGGTCGCTGTGCGTCCTGACCTGGGGAATGTCAGTTTCCTCTGCTTTTGGTTAGGCATGGTGTTATTGTCTTTTGATTTTTAATCTTCCAAAAATCCGTTAGGTCTGATTTTGAAGATGTTTTCCTTGGATTGGGGTCTGGGAGTTTCAGCGTTAGGTTGTTATCACCATGGCGTCCAGACCGGAAGTCAGTTGTTTATATTTTTATTTCATATTTTTATTTTATTTTTTTTTTGTTGGATGAGTTTTTTTGCTGCAGGTTTGGGCAGCCTTATTGTACATGTTTTTGTACACTTAGGGAGAGTTCTGTTTTTTATATATATATATATATATAATATTAGGGATGTGATTTTTCCGCTAATTCGCAGAATTCCGCTTTTTTTTTTTTTTTTTTTATCTTCCAGGAAGATAAAGTACGTTAAGTACGTTAGCGGCTTGTGGTCCACGAACGCAGTGAAGGTGCGCCCTTTCAGGCAGAACTGGAAGTGGCGTATGGCCAGGTGGAGAGCCATTAACTCTCTGTCGAACACGCTGTATTTACGCTCACTGTCGTGCAAAGACCTGCTAAAAAAGGTGAGCTGCTGCCAAGAGCTGGCAACGCATTGCTCCACGACGGCCGCTATGCCCATGTCCGAGGCGTCGGTAGTGAGCACTATCCGAGCTGCCGGGTCTGGGTGCGCCAGTAGTGCAGCGTTCGCCAGAGCTGTTTTAACCTCAGAACGCCTGCTCCCGCTCAGGAGTCCAGTCGACTCTGTCCGCCGGTTTCCGTTTCTAGAGTGCGGCGTACAACGGCTGCTACGCGGGGGAGGAAACAGTTATAAAAGTTAACCATCTCCCAAATGTGTTTGTTTATAGTGAGTGACGGAGGGAGGAAGGCCTGAAATAGGCAAATGTGAGTTATGTTATATGTGTTAAATGTGAGTCAGGCTGTTATATTTGTGTATTTATAATATTTATAATATTTATGTTAAATGTGAGTCAGGCTGTTATATTTGTGTATTTATAATATTTATAATATTTATAATTGTGTATTTATAATTTTTCTGCATTGATGTATGTGGTTATTGTGTATATTTTTTATCTTGATTCTTTTTTCTAAAGCCCATCCAGGGACAAGAGTTGCAAATTAGCTAATAGCTATACACTCTATGTGCAACACATCAGATTGATTGTCTTTGATTAATTGTCTATGTTTATTGCACTGTCCCTGTCAAATAAACTAATCTACTCTACTCAAAACTCCTGCAGTGCCCTGACATTGATGTTGAGGAGAAAAAAAATAGCAAAACAATTTAGTTACATTACTTTTATGATTCCAGTTTGAAATTGACAGTGCACAGTGGACATTGACTCATAACTTTTGAATATTTCTAAGACTTGGCTGCATCAGTGATTGTGCAAAATGAACAGCTCAAGACTCAATGGAGATTGAAACTGGTGATCTGAAATGAATGCTGAAATTATAAAAAGTAATGGTATGAATGAATTTTATTTCTATTATAGAATAGATAAAATTAACTGATTTTGATTTGAGCAAGTGTTAAAGCATGTGATGGATAATGCTTGTTGGAATATTTTAGGAATGCCATCTTCTTGGAACACAAGTCAATATTATACAGTAATAAGTGGCATTCAGCTGTTTGTTTTATGTCATTTAAGCACAGTCCTGGTACTTAAAAATCATAAAAACCCAGGAACTTCGGGGGGCTTTGCGAAGCTCTGCGTCCCCCAGACCCCCTGCTGAATTTTCAGATAATTTCCCCAACCCCAAATCACATCCCTAATATATGTAGATTCTGCTATGTTAATGATATCAGAACAATCGAAAATGATTAGTAGCAGGATAAAAATTATCTCCTTCAATGTTAACGGCCTGTTGAACCCAATTAAACGTAGCAGAATCTTAACCAAAATGAAGAAAGAACAAGCACAGATAATATACAGTATTTACAGGAAACTCATTTGGACAATAAGGAACATGACAAATTAAAAAGAATGGGCTTTACTAATGTTTTTTTTTTTTTTTTCAATCATACACAGTGGGACGAAGGAGAGGAGTTGCTATCCTTCTTTCAGATAAATTACATTTTGAAAAAGAATTTGAGATAAGTGATAAGGAGGGCCGTTTTATTTTAGTAAGGGGAAAGATGGAGGCAAATTCAGTTAGTTACTAAATTTATATGCACCTCCTGGAAGTGATTTTCACTTCTTCAGGAGAATCACTGACATAATAACAACTGAGACAGTAGGCCTTCTAATTTGTGGAGGAGACCTCAATATACATCTACAGCCAAATCTGGATACCTCTAATGGTAAAGCATCTGACAAACTGCCTTTAATTAAGAAAATTAATACACTATTTGAAGAGGTGGGTCTAATTGATATTTGGAGAGATCTGCATCCAATCAGAAGAGATTACACTTATTATTCCTCACCTCACTCACTATACACAAGAATAGACTATTTTATAACATTTGGAAAAGACAAAGAAAAAATAAATACCTGTGAAATTGGGACAATAGACTTAAGTGATCATGCTCCTACAGTATATACCTATCTGTAGATCTTCAACTACAACGAAAAATTATAAATTGGAAGCTAAATTCAAGCCTGCTTAATGATTCGCACTTTATAGAGCAAGTAAAAAGAAATGAGAAATGACAAACTAGAGGAACTCCAAAATAAATTAAAAGAATTAGAGAAAAAACATAAAACAACAATGGATCAGGATAAATTGGAGGAAATCAAAAAAATCAGAAATGAAATTAATGATTTGACTGCTAACGAAGTTAAGAAAAAATTAATGTTCCTTAAACAGAGATATTATGAAAGTGGATCAAAATCAATGAAAGTTTTAGCTTGGAAACTTGATCCAAATACTAAAAAGATAAAAAGTAAATTAAATGAAATTCAGGGGCCTTTGAAATATTTTATAAGACTTTATACTCTAAAACCACAACATGTAGTACTACTGACAAAACTCTTTTTGGGACTGTTTGGATTTACCATTATTAAACGAGGAACAAAGTAAAATAATGATCGAGGATATCACAGAAAAGGAATTACAATTAGCAATAAGTAAACTTAAACTAAACAAATCACCAGGATCAGATGGGTACACTGCAGAGTGGTATAAGGAGCTTAAAGAAGAACTGATGCCGGTGATACTATCCACATTCAACTGGGTTTTAAAGAAGGCACAAATACCACCTAGTTGGAATGAAGCAATAATTTCTGCCATACCAAAAGAAAACAAGGATAAATTAGAATGTGGATCCTATAGGCCAATATCGGTTCTTAATATTGATTGTAAGCTGTTCACTGCCATCATGGCTAGAAGATTAGAAAAATCCATATCACATTTGATACACAACGATCAGACAGGCTTTATCCAAGAGCGTCAAACACAAGATAATATACGCCGAACTCTCCATATCAATCATATACAAAGAAATAATATCGCAGCAATGGTAAACAGTATTGATGCAGAAAAGGCCTTTGATTCTGTGGACTGGAGTTTTCTTAATCAAGTTTTATACAGATTTGGCTTACATGAAAAAAATGATCAAAACAATACAGGCATTATATAATAAACCCACTGCAAGAATTAAAATTAACGGCTGTTTGTCAAATAGTTTTAACCTAGAAAGAGGGTCTAGACAGGGTTGTGCATGTTCACCGTTATTATTTGCATTATATCTGGAACCATTTGCCCAGTATATTAGACAGAACAAAGGAATACAAGGCATCAATATAAATGGGAAGGAGCATAAACTGGCCTGCTACGCAGATGATATTTTGATCTACCTGGGAAAACCAACAGATTCCCTACCTAAACTTATGGAATCATTCAGTTATTTCAGTCAATTATCAGGATACAAAATTAACATAAGTAAAACACAATTGCTTAAATATAATTATAATCCACCAGAAGATTTTTTTTTTTTTTTTTATTGATTGAACAGCACACATCTGATTTTTTTTTTTCTTTTTTTTTTCTCCCTCCCCTCTCACCAGGCCACTTTCATATGTGGTCCTAATTCGGATGCGTATCTGATAATTTCCAAAGTGACCTCAGTCTGAACTGTCATGTCACATTTCATCCGACTTCTTCCTCATTGAAGTGAGACAGATGTGACAGTTCTGTGGTGGAGGATGCAGCAAACATGGTAGACACAGCTGATTTGTGCTCTCTTCAGTCAGTCTTCTTCCCTTCATCACTGGATCATCATTTTGTCGGCTCCGACTGCAAAACAACTTCAAAATTTTTGAGGGGCTGAAACCATCAGACAAGCAGGCGCACAGTAACAGCACATTTACTGGACGCTGCAAATTCCTTTTTCCCTGTAAACGGCACACTGTGAGTCCTGGCCACTGTGATATCTAAATTGTCAAGTTAATACCGACATGACTGTGGAGCGGAATGGCCAGATACGGGGGATACAGGAGAGGGGAGTCTGGTGGCTTCGCCTTCCTGTGCGGGACCAATGTTAGGCCGCTGGTACTAGCTGTGCTGTTTATTTATTAAGCTTATTTATACAGGTAATCCCATTGAGACACAGGGTCTCATTTTCAGGAGAGCTGTTTAATGGATCACAGCGGTCATCTGGTGTGTAGAGGAATGAAGCTGGTCTCATATTTTGTGCACAATCAGTTCTGAATGATTTTAACATTTATTTTGCTGCACTGCGTCAAGGTGAAGAAATTCTGTCCCCCTCAATTGTTCAGGGCTTATATTTGCTTCCATAAACATGTTTTCTTCTGCGCAAGCGGGTCACTTCATCGCTGTAGACCGTTCACACTGGAGTCTGATGGGGGTCGCATTTAAATTATAATGTGAATGCCCACACAATAAAATCGGATCTCAACAAAAAAATTGAATTGGGCATTAAGACCAATGTGACCAATGTGAATGTAGCCAAAGTGTTTCTGCTGCATAGTGATATATAAAGTGTGTCTCATGAGGAAGTTGGCAAGAGATCTAACTAAAATTATTTTTAACATGCTTTTTATCTTCCATGTTTGCTGTTTGTGAGTGAACTTACTGTGCTGTAAAATGTTAACACCACTGTTAACCCCGATAACAGTGGAATTTATGCCTTGTTTGTTTTATATTTTTTATGGGTTGTAAAAGTCAAGCAATGGTTTCAACTTTTCAGTTTAATGTATTTCTAAAACATTTATTATCATGATCTCTCAGACTTTGTAAGGCAGGTTCTTAATTGAAATAGGACACAGAAGGAGAGAAGAGTACAGATTTGTTATCAGTACTTCATTTTAAATCGTCAGTCATGGCTTTTGTGTTGTGAAAATGATTAACTGCCTTGTTACCGTCATCTGTCTTCTCTTGTTTGTAGGGCCCTGGCTAGAATTGGAAACTCATACTTCAAACAGGAGAAATACAAAGAAGCAATTCAATATTTCAACAAGAGCTTGACAGAGCACCGCACTCCTGATGTACTAAAGAAATGCCAACAGGTGCAGATTCTTGGTTATTGAAAGAATTGGCTAACTAAAGAAAACACCCCCTCTACACATGCTAGAGAAGTGCATGAGAATTTCATTTACAAAATTATACTGGTTCTGCAGGCAGAGAAGATATTGAAGGAACAGGAAAAACTAGCCTACATCAACCCTGAGTTAGCCTTGGAAGAGAAGAACAAGGGCAATGACGCTTTCCAGAAAGGTTTAATAGTTTTGGTGCATGTCGCCTGCTTTTCATGCCATTCTGAATTGCTAAAGATTAACATCTGTCCTCTCCCACAGGAGACTACCCATTAGCCATGAAACATTACACCGAGGCCATCAAGAGAAACCCCAATGATGCCAAACTTTTTAGCAACAGAGCTGCATGCTACACAAAACTGCTGGAGTTTCAGCTTGCTCTGAAAGTATGATTGGTCATTACCGAGAGTCTTGAGTAAAGATTGTAACCTGAAGAGTATCTTTCTGTGTTATTGTGTATTTAAATTATTTCTGCTTTATTGATCAGGATTGCGAAGAGTGCATCAAGCTGGAGCCTACCTTCAGTAAGTTGAAAGTGCTTATATTTACAAATTGATTTTATACTAGTGGATGCATGTAGAAACTAAAATTTATGCTAAATAAAATTCCCACTAATTGAATCTGTCTACAGTAAAAGGGTACACACGTAAAGGTGCTGCTTTGGAGGCCATGAAAGAATATTCTAAAGCTATGGATGCATACCAGAAGGCGCTAGAAATCGATTCCTCCTCAAAGGTGATTTAAATGCCTCGACACATTAAAAATAAAAAAAACTGTTAAAGGAAGCATATGAAACTGATATTTTGTCCAGCTCAGTCTTTTCCATCATCTGCTCTCTCCACTTTCAGGAAGCCACAGAAGGCTTGCAGCGCTGCATGGTCAGCCAGGCAATGAGGAACGACAGCCCGGAGGAGGTGAAGAAAAGGGCCATGGCTGACCCTGAGGTGCAGCAGATTATGTCTGATCCAGCCATGCGCCTGATCCTGGAGCAAATGCAGAAGGACCCTCAGGCACTTAGCGAGTAAGCCTGGCAATTTTTTAGTCGGTCTGTCTAGGGCAGGGGTGGGCAGTCATGTGCCATGGAGGGCCATTCCACTGCAGGTTTTCTACTCCACCCAGTCTCTTCAGCAGGTGTTTTCACTGATTAGCAATCCTTGAAGTTGATTAGAGCAAACACCTGCTGAAGAGAATGAGTGGAACAGAAAACCTGCAGTGGAATGGCCCTCACTGCCCACCTCTGGTCTAGGGGTGTGCCATTCACAATAATACCATATATATTTTGATATTGGTGTAAAAATGAATATTGCGATATTTGGCGTCTGCTGCGTGATGATGTCACGCCGCTGACGGAAGTGACGTGCTGCCATAGAAACGGCAAAAACAAACGTAGCACGGGAAGCTGCAGCTATGAAGTCGGAGCATTTGGATCCAGTTGAGTGGAAATATTTAACCTTATGACTGTCTGTGGTGCTCCCTTGTGCCGTCAGCCTCTACCCCCTCTGGTGGTCAAGGTTTTTTCAAGAAAATATTCAGTTCAGATGTCAGAGATTTCCAAAGCTATAACTTGAAAGTGGTAAGAGATAATGGCTTACTGTTGATTAGAAAGATGTAGAATATGATCCAAAGTTTGAGATGGGAGTAAATTTATGCATCTAATTTGCATAATGCCACGGCAGCCATATCGAATCACATAACTTTCAGTCAAAAGTGGACTTTGGACATATTTACACAAAGGATGGTTTTGTTTTTTTGTCACCGTTTTTTGTTTTGGGTTTTTTGTTATCTTATCTTCCAAGTATGTAAACCAGAAAATCAGTACAGTGTAAACAAAGAAATTCGTCTGACTTATCGCTGGCCAGGCAGCTCGTTTTCGTCAATTTTCGTTGCTGTTTTGTCTTCTCTCTGTCATTTTCGCTTTCTCTCCCACATCCAGAAATGCTTATGACTATTCCACCACAATTTCACTTTTATTCCGCCGCAATTTATCTTATATAACAACCCAGAACCGGCGCAATTGTTCTGTCCAGCCACATGGCGCTGGGGTCAATGGCAGGTGATAACCAGCTTCGCCCACCCTCTGTTATAACAAAATGTAGATATTTACCTTCATAAGCTAAATAATCTCTTTTTAGAATCATAGTTGGCAAATTTGTGAGTAAATGCGTTTTCCGTGTTGCGATGGCGAACATCAACATTTGTTTACAAACTCTTCTTCTGTGGTGTCCAGAAGTGAGGTTTTTGGATGGTTATTTGGGAGACATTAGTCCTTCAAGGCAAGAGCGGTAAGTTATATGTGTCTGCCACCTTGTGAGGTGGAATACTTAGTTCAACGGGGGATTTTTTTATGGTTTATGGCCACATCACATGACGGGCGCAGAACTGACACAGACAGTGAGAGCGCTGTCTGTGTCCATGGACCTAAGACACAAAAAGGGTTAAGTTTTAAGGCTGTTTCAGACTGCTGCCATGTTAATAAAAACGGTGCAGCAGTGTGGATAATCTGCCTGCATTTTTTCCATACGTTGACTCTGACAATGTGCTGCTGGAAGTGTCTGTAATTAATTGTATTTTCGTTTTGTTTTTGGCCGCTTCATCTTGATTTTATTTGACGCCCCAAAGATGGGGAAAAAACATCCGTTCAATGGGATGAGAGTGCAGGTATGAGTTTTCAGCAATTGAATAATAAACAGTGGCACAGCACGGAAGCTGGAAAACACGAAACTAAATGTAAATACAAGAAGGAAACTGAAAGTACAAACCAGTCTGGGAATGTGGCAATGAGAAACACAATATGGGATCATGTTTTGGGAGGGAGGCTATATACAAATACTACTGTTGGGAAATGAGAGACCACTCATGAGGATTGATAACAGAAACGTAAATAGTAAATCATATAATGTAGCTAATATAGCTAAGAATTCGGCAAATTTGGATAAAAACTCTTGAGTAGGCTGAGGGAGGACAGTAAACTATGGCAAAGAAAATTGGGTTTAAGCTAAGATTGCTAACATGCCCCATACTGAGGACCAGGCCCTCAAAGGAATTAAAACATGTTTTTTGCTTTACATTAACTAGTAATTTTGAGTGGTAAAATTGCCGCTACTCCACCTCCACGACCAGAACTTCTGGGATTTTGATAGTTTAGATAACCAGAGGGAGTTGATTCATTTAAACCAACATAATCATCTTGCATTAGCCAAGTCTCTGTAAGGGATATTAAATCAATCTGATGATCAATTAACAGATCATGGACTAGTAGAGACTTGGGAGTTAGAGACCTAATATTTAACAAACCGCATTTAATTTTTAAATTATGAGGAGGAACAGAGGCCAAATCATTAGATTTAGAGACTTGATGTTTAATTTGAGTTTTACCAACTTTTTGTTTAATCACTTTGGGATAAATGGTAAATGGTAAATGGCATTCACTTATATAGTGCTTTTATTCTCGTCTCTTGATGACCAAAGCGCTTTACAGATCCTGCTATCCACCCATTCACACACTGATGGCGGCATGCTACCTAACATGGTGCTTCCAGACCCATCAGGAGCAATTGGGGTGAAGTGTCTTGCCCAGGGACACGACGGCAGGTTACCCGGGGAGAGCAAGATTTGAACCGCCAACCATGTGGTTATTGGACGATCTGCTCTACCTTATATTTTTATTAACTTTGGGGGGAGTAGACAAAGGTTCTCTGAAGGGGAAGACAGGGGCTAAGTTGAGGGGTGGCGGATGAGGAGGAGCTGCAGAAAGGCATGTATTTGGCTTGGGTTATAATATTTTGGGTAATGGAAGACAGACACAATCTCTATGGGGTTATGAATTGAAGACTGATCTTAACAGTGGGGATTATTTGGATTAATAAGATTAATATGAGAATCTTTTCAGTTAACCAACCAATAATCCCAGAAGAAATACTATTTCTCAGGCTTAACTTTTATTGAACCACGCAGGGAGTCAGTGTACACAGCCCGCGGGTCTCCTCTAGCTCCCTCTCCTGGAAAAAGACCCCACACAAAGGAATTCACAGCTACATATAGGCAAGTTACTGGGCATTTCCTAGTAACTTCCCAACAATACATATCCATTGTCCGAACTGTTCTCTTGGCGTCCAGATGGCTCCTAGGGTCTCTTTGTTTTTATGGCCTCTATCCTGTTAGTACCTGCCTTTATGGCTTCCTCTCAGCATCCATATCTCCTCTTTAGTCCTACACGATGCCCATACCCATATATGGAAACAGGAACAGGGAGGGGCTTTCCTGTGGAGTTTGTATGTGTATGTAGGTGCTTGTGTGTATGTGTAAATGGTGTATGTGTGGGTTTGATTTGTGTGTGGGTGTATGTGTAGATTTAAGAGATATGTGTATGCAAGCACTTCGTGTAATATGTAATTAACTAATCCTCACTATTTATTTATTATAACAAATATAAAAGGAAAAAAACTGTATTCTGTAATATCATGAAAAATACTGTTATTGGGAAAATTCACAGAAATATCATGATACCATTTTTTGGCAGTATTGCCCACCCCTAAAGGTGCGTTCACACCAAATGCGAACAGGTGAATTTTTTGCGTGGCATGATTACATTATAAATCAATGTAAACACACCAACAGACATGAATAGTGAGATGCAGACCGGCAAAGTTATCTTTAAAACTTCTGCAGCTGTGTTCAACCTGCTGTGGAAATTCCCCAAATAATGTCATGCTTAGGTTTACATTATCTGACCGAGGGCTCACCTGAAAATGTTGTCTCAAGCCTCCAAAAATTAGATGATGGGCGTTTACGTTGCTAGCTTGCTAGGACATCTGTGGCTGGAAACTGTGGGTAAATAACCCCAAAATCACGATTCAGCTGAAGAGTTCCCAGTCCTCCTGTCTCCCGGTGAGTGAGTTTCATTTTCTAGCTAGTTTACTCTGCAGTGGTGATAATTTTACTCCAGTGACAGCAGAATCTCAAAGCTAGCTAGAAGCTAGCTGCTAGCGGACGCAAACGCGCGACCACACAAATTCGCACGTACTCGCGTCTTCCCATTCACTTTGTATTGATTTGCGCCGCCCGTTCGCATTTGGTGTGAACACACCTTTAGTCTTTTCTTTTTGTGCTCAGCCATAGCACAGGTTTGATGTGAAATTTGCATTTTTTTTTCTTCCAATCCTCAGCCACTTAAAGAATCCAGTCATTGCTCAGAAGATACAGAAACTCATTGATGTGGGACTGATAGCCATCCGTTGATGGGAGCCATGAGTGTGAAGAAGAGATTCCAGGCTAACGGCGGAACAACATGCAGATGCCACTAAATGAAACATCCTCTTTTTTTGCCTTCAAATTCAAAATTGTTCTTGGTCTCATCAAGACTTCGTGTGAATTTCATGTTATGAATTTTTATTTTTATTTTTTTTTTTTTAAATGAGTTCCCCAACTTTTACAGTGAATTGAAGGCATCTTGTATGCCATTGAGAAAACTTCAGCACTCCAGATTTACCAGTTGGAACTGACTAGACTTCTGTGTACAGGTGCTTAAATCCTCAAAATAAACATCATGATACGGTACATCACTGTGCTCCGTGTATGAGGGGGAAATCCATCCTGAAGCTGTTCTCATTTTCCAGTAAAGAGCCCAAGTCACGCTCCCTCTACTTCCACACATGGGACCTTAAATCAGAAAAATTCTGCATTGGAATGAATGGCAAGAGCACAATTATCTTTTGATCCCAATCAGATTTTGCCACGAGTTACACATATGATGTTTGTCAATTTAAAAGATAATTTTCCATGTAAATAACGGTGTATGTTGTCTAACTGTTAAGGTTGTGAAAATATGTACATTAAAGACTACAGACAGACTCGCCTTAAGTTACATCATCTTTTCAAAGGGCACCCAGGAGGAAGTAACTAATAGTCCTCTGGATCAGCTCCGGCTCTCTAAAAATACAAAACAGTAGCTTTGTGTTGTTTTTCTCCTCTTTGGATCCTCCTTTCATTGGTCTGGATAGGAGTGCAGTGCAGCTGTCCAAAGACGGATAATTTTTTCACACATAAGGAGTTGTTCAGAACTCCTTATACAAAGGTATAGAGTGATGATAATCAAGTCAGTGACGCTAATGCACCTGTAAACTGGTTGCCAACTGCCAATCAAATCTAAAAGAAGAAGAAGGAAGCGGGATGTGAGCTTTGAGAGAGAACCCACCATGACTGTGTTTGGCGATTTGGGATGATGGGAGATGAAGTCCGCTACTCTTATAAAGAAAATTTCCCTCCTGTCATTCATTTCAGTGGAGAATTTTTCCAATTTCAGGCACCATATGTGGAAGTAGTGTTTCTGAGGCTCTATGTTGGTTCATTTGGGATTCAGCTTAAACTTGCCATTGTTGTTCAGATGTGTTTTCCTTTTGATTGTCTGGTGCTCAGTCTATCCAATTTACTTAACATAAGCTTTTTGGGTATTACCTTTGTTATAATTGGGATATCAGCTGCTGTAAGTTCAGGTAGGAGAGACATGTTCATTAGGGATCCCAGTTAAACTGAAATGGCGTGTTGATCGTTAAGTGTTTTTTTTTTTGTTTTTTTTTTTTTTTAATAACTTTTTTGGTCGCTCATAATCAAAGCCTTCCCCAGGTCTGAAAATAGAAGGCTGTCGGTTACAGTATGACTTGTCATTCGGGAGTATTTCACTATGGTTGGAATGACATGAGAGTTGAAGGGTGGGTTTACCTTTCTAAACTAGCACATATCTCACATCTTTGGTTTGTTGTTTAACCATAGCACTCAAACCCCAATCTCTGTGACCAGTACTTCCCAACATGCATTTCACCCAGCAAAGCAATGCATCAGGGTGGATGGTGACAAACTCCCTTTGCCTCTTTAAACAACAGTTTGTAAGTTTGCCAGCTTCAGGCTTGCAGCATTTCATCTTTGGTTTACACAGAGCAAATGCATCATTCTGCCACATGTGACTTTGGATATCTGAAAGTCACTGTGCTACCATAGCATCATCCTGCTACGGTTTCCAAAAGGGACTCACGTTGGAAAGGAATTGTAAAGCCTTTTGTTTCCATGTACCCACACTAGATTACTTTTGAGTAGGTTTATAGTTACCTTTAATGCACAGCACATGAAAATTTAGAGGTATGGGCATTTTTATTACCATTCATATCAAATTGTAATCAAGTATTTACAATAAGTGTGGAAATTTCAGACGATGTAAAAGGAACTTGTCCCAAGCAAAGTGTAACATGCTCATGGAGATCAGCTGTACTGTGAAATATACAGTATTTGAATGTATATGAAAAGTTGGTGGCTTCTTTTTGTCCTTTGAGAGCAAGAGTCCGTCATCCTGTACCACTCTTCAGTCATGTGAATAGATAGATGATGCTTGAAATATAAAAAGAACCTTTCAAGCAGTATTGTTGGGGGGGCTTTATGTCAAAAATAATTGTTTTAGTTCAGCTGTCTCTGTGTTTTAAATTGTGATGTGAGCAACCTACAATATTAGAGAACCCCAAACAATCTGGTGCTCCTCAATTAGCAACCCACTTCCATCTGCTAAGAGGTGCGGCATATCAGGCTGCTTATTTGGAGCGTGAGTGCTGTACCGGCGTGCCTGAGGCTAATCACAATAAATGACTAAAATCTGCAGGCAGACCCAGGATATGCTGGAGATGTTGTGTCTCTTGGCTGGTCTGTGAATGCTTCAGGTGACCCCAGGAGGAGCTGCTGCCCCATGACCTGCGTTGAATAGATGGAAAATCGGTTTTCTCCTTAAAGAGTTATTAAGCTCACAGTATTCAGTCAGACCAATGCACAGGTGGGCGGCGTCGCTAGAAATTATATTCAGGTAAAAGTAGCATTACCTCATGATACAAATACAAGTAAGAGTAGTCCCCCCAATTAATGTAAGAGTATAAAAGTATAAAACGAGTAGTGATTAAGGATTTTATTCTTGCTAGTAGGTATGGCTTGTCACATAAATTTGACATTTTTTCTTTTAAATTTAAGACAAATTTGTGATTTTTTTTCATACACATTTACAACTTTTCTTGTAAAATTGTTTTTTGTTTAAATAAATTTACTTGTTTTTTCCTTGTGCATTTGCAACTTTTAAAATCAAATTTGAAATTCCTTTATTTCGTAAATTTACATTTATGCAGTTTTGCATAAATTTTTCTCTTAGATGTATTCCCATAAAATATAAATTAGCCTCACATGCTCTGTAATGTACAGTTATATATAAACCACAGTATGTCCAATATTTTCTAAAGCAGAATAAAAGAGGTTTCAAATACGAGACGGCAAATTCCATGAAATGGAGGACAGCCAGAAGTAATTTTATTTTTAAATTGCTCAAGTAAGAATAAAAGGTATCCTGGGAAAAAAACATCTACTCACTTAAGTACATTTTTGTAAAAGGTTACCTGAGGTGGGTGGCGCGGTGGCAGAGTGGTTAACACTGCGGCAGCTCACCCTTGGCCAGGGGATCCTGGATTCAATCCCAGCCCCCGACCAACGGTGATCTGTGAAGAGTTTGCATGTTCTCCCCGTGTCTGCGTGGGTTTACTCCGGGATTTCTCCAGTTTCCTCCCACAGGCCAAAAACATGCAAGTTAGGTTAACTGGCATCAAACCGGGGATTCTAAATTGTCCTTAGGTCTGACTGTGAGAGTGAATGGTTGTCTGTCTCTCTGTGTTGGCCCTGCGATGGACTGGCCATCTGTCCAGGGTGTACCCTGCCTCTCGCCCAAAGATGCTGGGATAGGCTCCAACCTCCCCACGACCCGAAAAGGATTAAGCGGAAGAAGATGGATGGATGGTTACCTGAGGTTAGAGTGATTGATATTGGGATGGACTGCCAGAGGATGTGAATGTGCTAAAGAACAGACTTGATGTCCTCTGGTCGACACACCCAGACTCCTTGGAGCCCTTTTATTAGTTCTCCTGCCTGAAAAATTTAATGTTGGTGAAATGTAAGCAGTGGAAATCAGTAATAAGTCAATGACCTATGAAGAGGATAAGAGTACCTGGACTTCAGTGACCACAACTAATTACTCCCCACCTCTGACAGCAATCGCGCCCTCTTGTGTTTTTATGAACACCGTGACACCTGTCAGGTGAGTGAATAATCGAGTCAAAAAAGTTGTTCGTTTACCGTTGCTGTCACATGAAACCTTATGTATTAGGATATATGCTCAAAACTTCACACAAAAACTGGAGTCGAAAAGTGAAAGCAACGGTCCAGCTGCATAGATAGCTCCGCCCACTCAGAAATCACATGACTGGTGTGTGTCGGAAGCAGCTTCTTGTTGCTTTTAGCATTTTGCTAGCCGTTTTCCAAAAATGCAAAGAGATGTAGAAAAAGTCAATGAACGAATTTTTTCTTTAGTTGTAGTCGAGGTGAAAAATTACGGAACTGCCTAACCAGGCCTTTTCCATCATGACTGGTTGGCGGTTTATGAAGGAGCCAGTTAACAGAGCTATCGAAACAGCGGTTAGCTCAACTTTTGACGGATAACTGTGCTAGCTAGGCGCTAATGCTACGGTGCCTGATCACTATTACTACACCAGCTTGCTTGGTAACACGTCCCTTTACACTTGGAATTATGATAAGTAAGCAGTGATTTGGCAGTTTACAAAGCAACTGTTAGCTAAAATAGTGTTAACCGACGGTAGCTAACTTGTAAATAACGACCACTGTTGAGTTGCTAATGCTAACGTTATTTCACTTAATGTTTGTACAGGTGCAT
Organism: Pholidichthys leucotaenia; assembly: GCA_020510985.1. Classification (NCBI taxonomy): domain Eukaryota; kingdom Metazoa; phylum Chordata; class Actinopteri; order Cichliformes; family Pholidichthyidae; genus Pholidichthys; species Pholidichthys leucotaenia. The sequence continues at coordinate 16,630,326 of CM035844.1, forward strand.
ATCACTTGGGGGTGAATATTACGTTTCCGCTAGTATACAGCAAATTCAAGAACGAACGGTTTTGTAACACGGTAGGAATCTATGCTATGATGTAAATAATGTAGAGCACCAAGATGGCAAACGCTTGCGGATGATGGGGATTAAGGTTTTGACAGCAGCATTGTCTCAAGAACGGCTGTCTGTTCATTTTTATAATCCGAGTGCTCCTAACATTGCAGCTACACTCGATTCATTTTAAGTCAGCCATCGTTTAGCCTGTCGTCTTGTCGATATCAAGCCAGCTGGCCACCCAGGCCCTCGTAAACAGTTCGTGTAGGTTACAGTTGACTTTTCTTTAAGTTATGTCTGGGGACGCATCTGACAGCAGTGATGACTCTGATGGAACAACCAATGAAAAGGCCTGCACTGTCAAACATCAAATTACCAATGGTAAGTCTAACATACAGTTTTTTGTTTAATTACAGGCAGTGGCTATGGGTACGACATTCTTGCTGTAGATGATACGGCTCCAATCTGATTGGCCAGTACGTTCTATTAATACCATATCTTAAAGGCAGCAGGCTACAGGCACGGAAATCAGAGGCATTTATTTATTTTTCAGTTTTTAATTAATATCTATTTACCACCCCTTTAACCTTACCCACCCCAAATCCTAAGGCTACCCTCTTACATTTTAATTCTGGACTCTATCTCATGTCAAGTTAAATGGTGCGGGCGTGGCTGCAAGAGCAGGACGGGGACCAGCAATGTTTTGATCAGAGGTCGACCACGCTGTTCCATCTATGCCACAGCTGCAGCAGGTTTGGAGTCGCTCTGAAAAGGTTGTCTTAGATTGTCAACTTTTCCATACCAATAGACATTTCGTATAGGGATACAGCTTCCGTATGAATAGACACTTCCTTAATTATATTGTAACGTCCGGGCTGTGTTAAGGGGGCAGGGATTCTGCCGGCATGCTTGGGCCGCTGAGGATTCAAAGAGTGTTATTATTCCTGTGTTCTAAGTGTTATTGCTGTGTCATTATGCGTTATAATGACACAGCAGTGTTATAAGACCAGTTAGCATTGTGATCATGTGTTTGTGTCACCGTAAGTGAGACGGGGGTCTGTGTGAATGACCTCCCCTCCTGTCTCTGTTGAGTGGGTGTGTATAAATAAAGCCTGTTTCGACATAGTCATCTCTCCTTTCTTGTGTGAACCCTCACAATGTCACAATATATATCGTATAGATCAGGGGTCACCAACTGGCGGACTGCAGTCCAGATCCGGACCCCAAGAGTCCTCCATCCAGACCCCGAAGCCTTTTGATACAATTTGGGAAAAAGGGAGACGGTTTTGTTTTGAGGGGGGGGGGAAAGTGGAACTGAGCTGCTGTATTGGCGGCCGCGTGGACAGATTATGGCACAAGCTCTTGGGTGCTTTCCTGCTGCAGACTTTCCTCTTCACTGTCCCATGAACGACACCTCTCTGGCGCCAACTGCTCCAGAGTATATGCAGCGGGTCTCAAAATCACGGTTCACTGCGGGTGCCACACACACAAGGCCGACAGCCAGGACATCCACTCCAGACAGACACGCTTCGTTTCAGGTCTGTATCCACAAAATGAAGTACTGTTGTGAAATTGAGTGCATTTACTGGGGCACTCCTTCCTCTGTTCTGCCAAGAGTGGTCCGTGCTAGGAAGCAGTGGCAAGGTCGCTGGTTATGGAGGCCCGTTTCGTAGCCTCCAATATCACGTAAAAGCTCCGGGTGTTGCTAAACATGAAAAGTTTCTTTGTCTGTAATCATGGAGTTACAGCTCCATTCATGCTCTAACAGAGTTTACTGTTGAGATTTTAAAAAAATGTCAGAGGAATTCTGTAGTATGGAATTATACTTTGTGTCCGGTTTTTTTTGTCTTACAGTTTGAAACAGTTTTTCTGCACTGAAAATATTGTATAGAGGTGGATTTTTGTGAAATTTAGTTTTTTAGATAATCTTTTTTTTTTTTTTAAATGCAGTACAGTTTAGTTTGTTTTCTCCTGGAAAACATTTTTAGGATTTTAGTTATAGATTTTAGAATTTTAGACCTATTTATTTGGAGTGAACAAACATATTTAGTGTTTTCCTGTATTACAAAATTTTAAATTACATATTTTGAAATTGAACAAAGAATTCATTTTTTTGTTTGTCTGCGTGGGTTTACTCCGGGATTTCTCTGGTTTCCTCCTACATGCCAAAAACATGCAAGTTACATTAATTGGCATCAAACTGGGGATTCTAAATTGTCCTTAGGTATGACTGTGAGAGTGAATGGTTGTCTGTCTTTCTGTGTTGGCCCTGCGATGGAGTGGCGATCTGTCCAGGGTGTACCCTGCCTCTCGCCCAAAGATGCTGGAATAGGCTTCAGCCCCCCCCCCCCCCCCGCGACCCGAAAAGGATTAAGCGGAAGAAGATGGATGGATGGATGTTTAAAAATTAATATAGATACTATAGCACCTTGGGGGAGTCAGATTATTTAGCATCTCAGACAAGAGACGGTGGATAAGCATGGGAGAACAATGCTCAGGAGGTTCCTGGTGAGATAGCAGGAAGGAGTCAAGGACGTAGGGGGTTGAATGCAGTGTAATGCAAATGTCATGTTGTGTGTGGAGAAATGCCATGAAACTTGTAAAGAGAGTGCCTGCTGAAATGAGTCAGTCTGTTCTGTGCTTGAGAGATGTGAAGTGTGTAATAAACTGTGTGCCATGAGTCGGCCTCTTATTTCACACACTCCACACTGGTGACCCAAGACGTATTATGGAACACGAGGCAAGAACCCCGGAGCCGGCCCGGTCAGGAAGCTCCAGCGAGGCGGCAGCCATCCCACAGACAGCCCGGACTGGAACCCCCAGCCACGCGTGTGCGGTTTCAGTCAAGCTACCGGATTTCTGGCAGCACAACCTGCGCTCTTGGTTCCACCACACCGAGGCCCAGTTCGCCCTCGGGGGAGTAACGGCAGACGACACCAAGTTCTACCATGTGGTCGCAGCGCTGGACGCCCGCACAGCTCAGCAGGTAGCGAGCCTGCTCGATCAGCCTCCAGCCAGCAACAAATACGAGGCGCTCAAGGCTGCGCTCACCCAGTGCTACACGCTCTCGGACTGCGAGAGAGCGGAGAGGCTCCTGACGCGGACCGAGTTAGGAGATGGTTCGGCCGTAGACCTGATTGAGAAGATGCTGGCATTAATGGGCACGGACGACGGGCACTTTCTGTTCGCCCACCTTTTCCTCCGGAACCTTCCAAAAGTGACGAGAGCGGTTCTGGCCAATTCGCCGTCACTGGCCGCGTGTGACTACCGTGCGCTAGCCCAGGAGGCAGACCGGATCATCATCACCACCAGGGCGATCACAGTCAACGCGGCAGCGGCGGAGCCCAGCGAGACGACCAGAGGAGGCGAGGAGCCACCGACGGTAGCAGCAGCGGGGGCCAAGGAGTGCCAGAGAGACACGCTTTATTTCTACCACCGCCGCTTCGGAGAGAATGCATGCAGATGTGCCCCACCGTGCCAATTCAAGCGCTCGGGAAAACGCCGAGACCGGTGGTCAGTAGCAGCTGCGACCCTTGGTGAAGAGAACAAGCTGCTCTACTTAACGGATGCACGCTCGGGGAGGCGTTTCCTCGTGGACACCGGAGCCCAGAAGAGCTTCATCCTGCCGACCTACGCCGACCGGCTGGCAGGACCTAGCGGCCTCGAGATGTTGGCCGCAAACGGCTCGGATATTAAGACCTTTGGTGAGAGGACTCTGCTCTTATCTTTACACGGCCGTACATATGAGTGGACTTTTGTCGTAGCAGCACTGAATTACCATATACTGGGGGCTGATTTTCTGTGTGCACATGGTTTACTGGTTGATGTTGCTAACAGGCGCCTGGTTAATGCACTGTCCTTTGACTCTCTCCCCTGTACAGCTCGAGTGACCCAGCCAACAGCACAAGCCAGTGTCACAGCTACAGGCGGTAAGTTCCACACACTGCTCACTCAGTTTCCAGCACTCACGGTCCCGACGTTTTCGGCGGCCATCGCTAAACACGGGGTGGAGCACTTTCTCACCACCACCGGGCCGCCCGTTTTTGCAAGACCTCGGCGCTTGGACGCAGCTAAACTGGCCATAGCGCGCAAGGAGTTCGCCAACCTGGAAAGGTTGGGCATCATCAGGCGATCAAACAGCCCATGGGCATCCCCGCTACACATGGTCCCTAAGGCTGAGGGATCGTGGCGACCGTGCGGTGATTTCTGCAAGTTGAACAACGCCACAGCGCACGACCGCTACCCAGTTCCCCACATACAGGATTTTTCCGTTCACCTCGCCGGAGCACGCATTTTTCCCAAAATAGACCTGGTCCGCGGTTACCACCAAGTCCCAGTGCGCGCTGAGGACATACCCAAAACAGCAGTAATAACTCCGTTCGGTTTATTCAAGTTCCTGCGCATGCCATTCGGGTTAAAAAGGAGCGGCACAGACATTCCAGCGCATGATGGATGCAGTGCTGCGCGATCTCCCGTTCGTGTTCGTCTACCTGGACGATATCCTGGTAGCCAGTGCATCCGAAGACGAACACGAAACCCACCTCATAACGGTTTTCCGGAGGTTGGAGGAGCACGGGTTAATAATCAACCCGGCGAAATGCCAGTTCTGCGTGACGGAGATTGATTTTTTTGGGGCACCGCGTCTCTCCGAAAGGAGCGATCCCGCTGCCTGACAAAGTGCGCGCCGTGGCGGATTTTCCCCGGCCTTAGACGGTCAGGGCGCTGCAGGAATTTTTGGGGATGGTGAACTTTTATAACCGTTTCCTTCCCCGCGCGGCGCAGCTCATGCAACCATCGTACGCCGCGCTCAAGAAAAAGAAACCCGCGGATAGTGTCGAATGGACCCCGGAGCGAGAGCGGGCGTTCTCAGAGGTTAAAGCAGCCCTGGCAAACGCCGCACTGCTGGCGCATCCGGACCCGACGGCCCGGATAGCGCTCACCACCGACGCTTCAGACGTGGCCATAGGGACTGTCGTGGAGCAGCGCGCCGCCGGGGCTTGGCAGCTGCTCGCCTTTTTCAGCAGAACTTTGCGCGACAGCGAACGTAAATACAGTGCGTTCGACAGAGAGTTACTGGCTCTCCACCTGGCCATACGCCACTTCCAGTTCTGGCTGGAAGGGCGCAGCTTCACCGCGTTCGTGGACCACAAGCCGCTAACATTCGCGATGGCCAAGGTTTCAGAACTGTGGTCGGGCCGGCAGCAGAGACAGCTGGCCGCAATCTCAGAGTTTACTACCGATATTCAGCATGTGTCGGGTAAACTGAATGTGGTGGCGGACTGCCTCTCGCGCGCCGTGGTGGCCCCGGTCTGCGTGGGGATAGATTATACAGCCATGGCCGCGGAGCAGATTAGCGACGCAGACGTGTGCGCGCTCCAGTCTGGACCAACAGGGTTAAGGCTGGAGAGCAGGGTGCTGCAAGATGGCCCCCCCCCCCAATCTGCGATGTCTCCACGGGACGCCTGCGTCCGGTGGTCCCGGTCGCATGGCGCCACCGCGTGTTTGAGTCGGTTCACACTCTGGCGCACACAGGAGTGCGCGCGTCGGTCAAAATGGTGGGAGAGAAGTTTGTGTGGCTGTGCCTACGCAAACAAATGAAAGAGTGGGCTGCAGCCTGCGTGGCTTGCCAACGAGCCAAGGTACACAGACACACGAAGGCTCCCTTGGAGCCGTTTCGTATCCCGGCTAAGAGGTTCGACCATGTTCACGTGGACCTCGTGGGCCCCCTCCCGCCATCACAGGGGTGCACGCACCTCCTGACAGTGGTGGACCGCACCATGCACTGGCCAGAAGCAGTCCCGCTGGCGGCAACCACGTCCGCGGACGTAGCACGTGCTTTTTTGACAGCATGGGTGGCACGTTTTGGAGCCCCGTCGGACATTACGTCCGACAGGGGCCCTCAATTTGTTTCTGAACTCTGGTCCGCGATGGCCCGCAGCCTGGGTGTTACAATTCATCGCACAAGCGCATACAACTCACAGGCCAATGGGTTATGCGAGCGTTTTCACAGGTCACTGAAAGCAGCACTCAGGGCTTCACTGACGGATGCAAATTGGGTAGACAGGCTGCCGTGGGTTTTATTGGGGTTGCGCTCCGTGCCGAAAGAGGATCTGGAAGCTTCCCCGGCAGAGCTCGTTTTTGCGCAGCCACTACGGCTGCCCGGGGAATTTCTGCCAGATAATCCCGCGCCGGACAGCTGTCCGTCTCAGCTTTTGCAGCGGAGCGCAAACACAGGCACGCTGCCGGGCCCTGCCCACCACAGTTTTCCGCGTGTTTTCGTGCCTAAAACTTTGAAGAGCGCGGAGTTCGTGTTCGTCAGACACAACGCCCACCGCCCTCCATTGCGCCCACCCTATGATGGACTGTTCAGAGTGTTGGAAACAGGGGATAAGCATTTTTTGCTGGACTTGGGGGGTAGGCGGGGAAAAAATTGGCATAGACAGACTCAAACTCAGACTCAAATTTCCGGTTCCGGCTCTGCCGGACCGGTGGCGCCACACGAGTCGGCTGCCTGTTGCAACAGCCTTTTTTTTTTATCTTCCTTCTTCTTTCTACACCTTTCACTCTGTATATATATCACAGACGCACGGATCGCCCCGGGGGTCTCCCGGGTCGGCGGACGGAGCCACGGTTTGCAGCGGGAGACGTTACAGCGGGGAGGAGCTAGTGCTAGCTAGCACTTGGCCGCCGCCCGGTGCTAATGGGAAACTCGACATACCGGGAGCTGTAGCGAAAACGAAGCGGGTGCCGGGCTGGAGTTTAGGCGGCGTGAAAGAAATATAAGACAGAATAATAAAGAGCGATGGCAAGAACCAAGCAGACCGCCCGTAAAATCTACTGGAGGAAGAAGCCCCCCAGGAGACAGCTAGCCACAGGGCTGCTCGGAGAGGCGCTCTGGCCACCGGCAGAGTGAAGAGGCCTCGCCGTCACAGGCCCGTGGCTCTGAGAGAGATCCGTCGCTACCAGAAATCCACGGAGCTGCTCATCCGTAAGCTGCCCGTCCAGCGCCTGGTGAGGGAGATCGCTCAGGACTTCAAGACCGTCCTGCGTTTCCTGAGTTTCGCCGTCATGGCTCTGCAGGAGACCAGCGAGACCCACCTGGTGGTCTCTTCTTCGCTAAGGGGGTCACCATCATGCCCAAAGACTTCCAGCTGGCCCGCCGCATCCGCGGAGAGAGAGCTTAGACTTTCTGCTGCACATCCACCAGCCATAATGCTCTGCACTGTGTGTCTATATATATACATTTATAGTAATATGGACATATGTTTGCTAGATGTTGTTTTTTCTTGCCTTCTGATTGTTGCTCTGAGTGTTGCTATCCCTGTGCTGTTGCAATCCTGGAATTTCCCCATTGTGGGACTAATAAAGGCTTATCTTATCTTATCTTATCTTATCTTAAACCCGCTTTCGTTGTGGAGGACAAGCAAGTGTTGTTGGCTAGGGCCCCTCGGCGTGGAAGACCCCCACGGAGAGCTCCCCAGGGAAACGATTCACCAGAGCAGCCACACGGACAGACCGAAGTGGCCCCCCCCCTTGTCACGGCCCACCCGCAGTCAGACACACTCCCAGCAGCCCCCCACCAGCACAGCAGCGCCACGGAGGCGGTAAACCTCAGTTACAGCAGATACGGGAGGAGACGGAAGCCCAAACAGCATGTGGACTGATGTTCTATTGTTCTATCTAAGATACTGGGGGGGGGGGGGGGAATATAGCACCTTGGGGGAGTCAGATTATTTAGCATCTCAGACAAGAGACAGTGGATAAGCATGGGAGAACAATGCTCAGGAGGTTCCTGGTGAGATAGCAGGAAGGAGTCAAGGACGTAGGGGGTTGAATGCAGTGTAATGCAAATGTCATGTTGTGTGTGGAGAAATGCCATGAAACTTGTAAAGAGAGTGCCTGCTGAAATGAGTCAGTCTGTTCTGTGCTTGAGAGATGTGAAGTGTGTAATAAACTGTGTGCCATGAGTCGGCCTCTTATTTCACACACTCCACAATACAGTGTATATACTGTATAATGTAGATGTTTTACACACGTGGACAAAATTGTTGGTACCCCTCTGTTAATGAAAGAAAAACCCACAATGGCCACAGAAATAACTTGATTCTGACAAAAGTGGTAATAAACAAAAATTCTATGAAAATTAACCAATGAAAATCAGACAATGCTTTTGAATTGTGATTCAACAGAATTATTTTAAAAAACAAACTCATGAAACAGGCCTGGACAAAAATGATGGTACCCCTAGAAAAGATTGAAAATAATGTGACCACAGGGACATATTCAACCAAGATGTGTCCTCTAATTAACATTACAGGCGTCTACAAACTTGGAATCAGTCAGTCGGCCTATTTAAAGGGTGACAAGTAGTCACTGTGCTGTTTGGTGACATGGTGTGTTCCACACTAAACATGGACCAGAGGAAGCAAAGGAGAGAGTTGTCTCAGGAGATTAGAAAGAAAATTATAGACAAGCATGTTAAAGGTAAAGGCTATAAGACCATCTCCAAGCAGCTTGATATTCCTGTGACTACAGTTGCACATATCATTCAGAAATTTAAGATCCACGAGACTGTAGCCAACCTACCTGGACATGGCCGCAGGAGGAGACGGATAATACGAATGGTAACAAAACTAACTACTAACCTGCACTTATATAGCGCTTTTCTAGTCACAAAGACCACTCAAAGCGCTTTCACTAGTACTAACCCTCTATTCTAAGGGCCTATAGGAAACAGATATCTAAGGACAATTTAGAACAACCAATTAACCTAACATGCATGTCTTTGGATTGTGGGAGGAAACCGGAGCCCCAGGAGTAAACCCACGCAGCACAGGGAGAACATGCAAACTCCATACAGAAAGGTTCCAACCCCTGCCAGCCTGGGGATTTGAACCAGGAACCTTCTAGCTGTAAGGCAACAGTGCTAACCACTGCGCCACCGTGCTGCCCAAAAGAGCCCAGAACAACCTCTAAACACATTCATAGTGAACTCCAAGGTCAAGGTACATCAGTGTCAGATCGCACCATCCGTCGTCGTTTAAGCCAAAGTGGGCTTCATGGGAGACGACCAAGGAGGACACCACTGTTGAAAACAAATCATAAAAAAGCCAGACTGGAATTTGCCAAACTGCATGTTGACAAGCCACAAAGCTTCTGGGAGAATGTCCTATGGACAGACAAGACAAAACTGGAACTTTTTGGCAAGGCACATCACCTCTATGTTCACAGACGCAAAAATGAAGCATTCCAAGAAAAGAACACTGTCCCTACTGTGAAACATGGAGGAGGTTCTGTTACTGTATGTTCTGGGGCTGCTTTGCTGCACCTAGCACAGGGTGTCTTGAATCTGTGCAGGGTACAATGAAATCTCAAGACTATCAAGGTATTCTAGAGAGAAATGTGCTGCCTAGTGTCAGACAGCTTGGTCTCAGTCGCAGGTCATGGGTCTTGCAACAGGATAATGACCCAAAACACAGCTAAAAACACCCAAGAATGGCTAAGAGCCAAACATTGGACTATTCTAAAGTGGCCTTCTATGAGCCCTGATCTAAATCCTCTTGAACATCTGTGGAAGGAGCTGAAACATGCCATCTGGAGAAGGCACCCTTCAAACCTGAGTCAACTGGAGCAGTTTGCTCATGAGGAGTGGGCCAAAATACCTACTGAGAGGTGCAGAAGTCTCATTGACAGTTACAGAAATCGTTTGGTTGCAGTGATTGCCTCTAAAGGTTGTGCAACAAAATATTAAGTTAAGGGTACTGTGGCCGACGCACATTGTGGGCTCACGCTGCCACAGAGACAGGACTGAATGTGTATTGTGGGGTGTCACGTCTGCAAGGACGGAGGACTCAAATCTACAGGAGGTAACAAGGAAGTGTGAGATTTGTCTCTTTGTCCCACAGAAGACGCCCCGGAGGGTATTCCAGTTCATCAAGAAATGAGAGACAATGGTGAAGCTTCAAAGGGATGCTTTGTAACTGTATGTTGACTGAAGACACCATGTGACTTGAATTCTGATGCTGGAAATGTATAAAAGGGGGTTGAAGTATGATTCTTTCTCTTTCCTGCTTTGAGAATGCTAGAAGCTGTGTTCTATCAAATAAAGCTGGTTTTATGACTGAAACTCAGCCTCGTTATTTGAGCATGCTTCTACACTGGTGACCTACGACGGAAAATGAGCAGACAGAATTCTCCCGAGCGGGGCTCGGTGGAAGCCAGCCTGATGGCCGCCTCCACGATCCGGCTGCCCGATTTCTGGCAGCACAGCCCACGCTCATGGTTTAGCGCAATCGAGGCGCAGTTCAACCTCCGGAGAATCTTCAACGACGACACCAGATTCTACCACGTGGTAGCGAAGCTGGACAGCGACATGGTCCAGAGAGTGGAGGATCTGGTTAATCATCCACCAGACAGCGACAAGTACAGCGCATTGAAGGACGCGCTGATCAGCCATTTCACCCCCTCAGTCCAACAACGAGCAGAGGGGCTCCTGGCACTGTCGGAGGCAGAAAACGATAGACCTGCGGACCTGATGGTGAAGATGCTGCAGCTCAAAGCCTCTGAGGATGGCGAATTCATTTTCGCCCACCTTTTTCTCTGAACCCTACCACCAGCAGAGAGAGCGCACAGGTGCGTCCCACCGTGCAATTTTAAAGCGCCAGGGAAACGCCAAGGCTGAGGGCCGGTAGCAGCTGCGACCCTCGGCAACGAGAACAGGCTGCTTTACCTGACGGATGCACGCTCGGGGAAACAGTTCCTCGTGGACACGGGCTCTCAGCTGAGCTTCGTCACACCCACCTACGCGGAACGGCTGTCGCCTTCTAAAGCCCCCTGGGTGTCAGTGTCAGCAGCGAACGGCTCCACAATTAAAACGTTTGGTGAGAGGACCGTGCTTCTGTCCTTACAGGGCCGTTCATTTGAGTGGACATTTATTGTAGCAGCAGTCAGTTTCAACATGTTAGGGGCTGATTTTTTGTGCTCACATGGTTTGTTGGTTGACCTTGCTAATAGACGTCTGATTAATGCACTGTCCTTTCATTCTATTCCCTGCACAGCTCGGGTGGCCCCGCCAACTGCACATGCCAGCGTCTCAGCCGCGGGTGGTAAGTTTCACACTCTGCTTGCTCAGTTTCCAGCACTCACAGTCCCCACGTTTTCAGCAACGGTGGCCAAACATGGGGTAGAACATTTTATAACAACCACAGGCCCTCCCGTTTTTGCAAAGGCTCGGCGCTTGGACCCAGCTAAACTGGCCATTGCGCGCGAGGAGTTCACTAATCTGGAAAAACTAGGCATTGTTAGACGCTCCAAGAGCGCTTGGGCTTCGCCGTTACACATGGTCCCAAAGGCTGACGGCTCGTGGCGACCTTGCGGCGATTTCCGCAGGTTGAACAACGTTTCAGCTCACGACCGCTACCCGATTCCGCACATCCAGGATTTTTCTGTTCATTTGGCGGGGGCGCGCATTTTTTCTAAAATAGACTTGGTGCGCGGCTATCACCAGGTTCCAGTGCGCGCGCAGGATGTACCCAAAACAGCGGTCATAACGCCTTTCGGCCTTTTTGAGTTCTTGCGCATGCCTTTTGGCCTCAAGGGGGCCGCGCAGACTTTCCAACGCATGATGGATGCAGTTTTACGCGACCTGCCTTTCGTGTTCGTTTATTTGGACGATATTTTGGTAGCCAGCACGTCCGAAGGCGAACATGAAAAACACCTCACAGCAGTTTTCCAGAGGTTGGCAGAGCACGGGTTAATAGTGAACCCAGCGAAGTGCCAGTTTGGGGTGGCGCAGATTGATTTTTTGGGACATCGCGTTTCGGCAGAGGGAGCAGTTCCCCTTCCAAATAAAGTGCGTGCCATAACGGATTTTCCGCAACCTCAAATGGTCAAGGCGTTTCAGGAGTTTCTAGGGATGGTTAATTTTTACAACCGTTTCCTCCCAAGCGCAGCACGACTCATGCAGCCATTGTACACCGCGTTAAAAAAACAAAAGCCCGCAAATAAAGTTGAATGGTCTCCGGAGCGGGAGCGCGCTTTTGCCCAGGTCAAATCGGCCCTGGCAAACGCAGTTTTGTTAGCGCACCCAGTTCCAACGGCCCGCATGGCGCTCACCACTGACGCTTCCGATGTAGCGGTGGGGGCGGTAGTTGAACAGTTTGTGGCAGGTACCTGGCAACCCCTCGCGTTTTTCAGCAGGACCTTGCGCGATAGTGAACGGAAATGCAGCGCGTTTGACAGGGAGCTTTTGGCCCTACACTTGGCCATCCGTCATTTTCAGTTCTGGTTAGAGGGGCGACGTTTCACCGCTTTTGTGGATCATAAACCGCTAACGTTTGCGATGGCCAAAATTTCAGAACCCTGGTCAGGCCGGCAACAAAGGCAACTAGCCGCAATATCGGAATTTACTACTGATATTCAGCATGTCGCGGGTAAACACAATGTGGTAGCAGACTGCCTCTCGCGTGCAGTAGCACCGCCAAGCCCTATAGGGGCAGACTCTGTAGCCATGGCCGTGGGCCCGGGCAGCGACGCGGGAGCGCGCGCAGCCCCGGTCTGTGTTGGGTTAGATTATGCAGCCATGGCTGCGGAGCAGGTTAACGACGCGGACGTGCGCGCGCTCCAGTCTGGACCAACAGGGTTAAGGCTGGAGCACAGGGTGCAACAAAACGGTATGCCCCCGCTAATCTGCGATGTCTCCACAGGACGGCCCCGCCCTGTGGTGCCAACCGCGTGGCGTCGCCGTGTTTTTGACTTGGTCCATTCTCTCGCGCACCCGGGGGTGCACGCATCGATCAAATTGGTGGGGGAGAAATTTGTTTGGCCCGGGTTGCGCAAACAGGTCAAGGAATGGGCAGCAGCCTGCGTAGCGTGTCAGCGAGCTAAAATACACAGACACACTAAGGCCCCGTTAGAACCTTTCCACATCCCCGCTAAGCGTTTTGATCACGTGCATATTGACCTGGTCGGCCCGCTTCCGTTATCACACGGGCACACACATCTTTTGACGATGGTAGACCGCACCACGCGCTGGCCAGAGGCGATTCCTCTGACATCAACCACAGCGGAAGAAGTTGCGCGAGCATTTTTAACAGCATGGGTAGCGCGTTTTGGTGTACCGTCGGACATAACGTCCGACAGGGGTCCCCAATTTATTTCCGAGCTATGGTCATCGATGGCCCGCAGCTTGGGGGTGAAGATTCATCGCACCACCGCGTATAACCCCCAGGCCAATGGTTTATGCGAACGCTTTCACAGGTCATTGAAAGCAGCCCTCAGAGCGTCGCTAACGGATACAAATTGGGTAGACAAACTTCCATGGGTGTTATTAGGGTTGCGTTCTGCACCTAAGGAAGATTTGCACGCTTCCCCGGCTGAATTAGTTTTCGCTCAGCCGCTCCGTTTGCCCGGGGAATTTCTTCCTGATAATCCCGCACCTAATGGCCCCCCCGCTCAGCCGTAGCAGAGCGGCTCAGGAGCAAACACGCTTCCTGGCCCAGTCCATCACAGTTTCCCACACGTTTTTGTGCCCAAGGCTTTAAAAAATGCAGAGTTTGTTTTTGTTAAACATGACGCCCAGCGTCCAAGTTTGCGGCCGTTTTATGACGGACCGTTTCGAGTGCTGGAGACCGGGCAGAAGCATTTTCTGCTAGATTTAGGGGGCAGAAGGGAGCTGATTTGCATTAACAGGCTCAAACCCGCTTTTGTTCTGGCTGACAAGGAGGTGCAGCTCGCGAGGCCCCCCCGCCGGGGCAGGCCCCCGAGAAGACATTCTCCAAAGTCATCTCCAAAGTCTTCACAGAGAGGTGCTAACAGCTTTAATCCACAGGTGCAGAGAGATGTTGCAGGTGCAGCCAAGCCAGGTTGCAGCAGATTCGGCAGAAGATTAAAACCTAGGCAGTTGGTGGATTGATTAGCGATGTATGGAGTGCTTTGTGTGTCTTTTTTTGTTATGCCATGCAGATTTTGCCTTGCTAGACGTTTGGGGGGGGTAGTGTGGCCGACACACATTGTGGGCTCACGCTGCCACAGAGACAGGACTGAATGTGTATTGTGGGGTGTCACGTCTGCAAGGACTGAGGACTCAAATCTACAGGAGGTAACAAGGAAGTGTGAGATTTGTCTCTTTGTCCCTCAGAAGACGCCCCGGAGGGTATTCCGGTTCATCTGGAAATGAGAGACAATGGTGAAGCTTCAAAGGGATGCTTTGTAACTGTATGTTGACTGAAGACACCATGTGACTTGAATTCTGATGCTGGAAATGTATAAAAGGGGGTTGAAGTATGATTCTTTCTCTTTCCTGCTTTGAGAATGCTAGAAGCTGTGTTCTATCAAATAAAGCTGGTTTTATGACTGAAACTCAGCCTCGTTATTTGAGCATGCTTCTACAGTACCGTCATTTTTGTCCAGGCCTGTTTCCTGAGTTTGTTTTTTAAAATAATTCTGTTGAACCACAATTCAAAATCATTGTCTGATTTTCATTGGTTAATTTTCATAGAATTTTTATTTATTACCACTTTTGTCAGATTCAAGTTATTTCTGTGACCATTGTGGGTTTTTCTTTCATTAACAGAGGGGTACCAACAATTTTGTCCACGGCTGTAAAAGCAGCTAAAACATGAGCTTAATAAAATGTGTGAAAGCAAGTTAAATGGTACTGGCCTGCCTGTAGACAGCTGTGGTGTTCTGAAAGAATGGCAATGAAATGATGGCAGTTCTTAAAAGCACATTTTGAGATAAATTTGTCCATTTGTCAGATTTCTCTTCCATTTGTTTTAATAAAAGATGTTGGAAGTAAATTCATGGGTCATTGCAAATACTTTGCTTTAAAAGGATCACGTCACGCAGTGGGAGGAAAAATCCTGAATAGAAAAAAAAAAAAAATGCGTCAAGATGCATTGAGAATGGGTTTTAAGATAAGCCTTTATTAGTCCCACAATGGGGAAATTCCAGGATTGCAACAGCACAAGGATAGCAACACTCAGAGCAATAATTTAGAAGATAAGAAAATAAGAGCAGTGAATATACATATGTACACATAAATATATAAATATATATATACACAGTGCAGAGCATTGTTGCTAGATGGAATAAACAGCATAACAGTCTATTTAGTTACCCCACATAGTATGAATATGTACCCATACATATTGTCACCCTCCTTAGCGACTCATACTATCCTAGTTGTATACTGGAGGGGGACCATTTTGTGTAAGTTTGTTGCGTCTTTTGCATTCAATACTATTAGGTCGTAATGTTTTTTTTTACTATCTCTGCGAGCAGCCCTGCTTAGGTTATAAAGTCTGACAGCCGTAGGTAGGAAGGACCTGCGAAACCTGTCGGTTGTGCACCTAGGATGATGTAGCCTACTGCTAAATGAGCTCCTCAGTGCGTTCAGTATGTCCTGCATAGGGTGGGACTTGGACTCCAGCAGAGATGACAGCTTAGCCACCATCCTTCTCTCTCCTATCTCCTCCACTGGGTCAAGGCGCTGTCCCAGGACAGAGCTAGCTTTCTTGATCAGTTCGTTCAGTCTCTTCCTGTCGGCTGCTGTGATGCCGCTGCCCCAGCAGACCACTTCAAAAGTGATGGCTGATGCCACCACCGAATCATAGAAGGTCTTCAGGAGCACCCCTTGTACACCAAAAGACCTGAGCCTCCTCAGTAGGAACAGCCTGCACTGTCCTTTCTAGTTTATTGTTCAAATGAACACCCAGGTACTTGTAGGATGTCACCATGTCAATGTCTGTTCCCTAGATGTTTACTGGTGCTGTGAGGGGTTGTCCTTGCCTGCGGCAGTCCACCACCAGTTCCTTAGTTTTTCTCGCGTTGATCTGGAGGCAGTTCCGATGGCACCAGTCCACGAAGTCCTGGATAAGTCATGCAGGCTTACCAGCCAACATGCAGGTTAGGTTAATTGGAGACTCTAAAGTGGCCCTAGGTGTGAATGTGTGTGTGAATGGTTAAGGGATAGCGCCGTATCGTGGCTGCTTCATCCATCCAGGTGGTGGATGACCCTCAATTTCCCCTCTGGGGATCAATAAAGTATACTAAATCTAAAATCTAAATCTAAAAAACTAAGTCCTCTGTACTCAGCTTCATCTCCGTTGGAGATGAGGCCAACAATCGCAAAGTCGTCAGAGAACTTCTGTAGATGACAGTGTGTTGTGTTGTGTGAGAAGTCCGCAGTATAAAGGGTGAACAGGAAGGGAGCCAAAACCGTACCCTGGGGGGCCCCCGTACTGCCGATGATCGTGTCGTACACACAATCTCGGGTTCTCACAAACTGTGGCCGGTTTGTGAGGTAGTCCAGGATCCACGATGACAGGTGCTGGTCCACCCCTGCGCACAGCAGCTTGTCCCTCGGGATCACCGGTTGGATGGTGTTGAAAGCACTGGAGAAGTCAAAGAACATAATCCTCACCGTGTTCCCAGGCTTCTTTCTCCAGGTGGAACAGGGAACGGTGAAGGAGGAAGATCACTACATCCTCCACCCCGATGCCATGCTGGTAGGCGAACTGGAGTGGATCCATCGCTGGTCCCACCAGGGGGCAAAGGTGAGCAAGGAGCAGTCTCTCCAGGGTCTTCATCAGGTGAGAAGTCAGGGCCACTGGTCTGTAGCTGTTCAGGTCTCTGGGGTGGGAAGTCTTTGGTATGGGTACCACACAAGATGTTTTCCACAACTGTGGTACCCTCCCCAGCTTCAGGCTCAGATACACAGATATATGCACAGTACAGGAGTATTGCAGCTAGATGGAATAAGCAGCATTATGGTTTAAGTTACCCTGCAGAATATGAATTTGTACCCAGACAATATATTTCGTATTTGAATCACAGTGTTGTTGCCACCCTCAGTAATGATTGTTATTGTCCTAGTTGTATAATGGAGGGGACGATTTTTATTGTGCAAGGTTGTTGCGTTTAGTACATTCAATACGACCTCTACAAGCAGCGCTGGTTAGGTTATAAAGTCTGACAGCCGTAGGTAGGAAGGACCTGTGGAACCTAGGATGGCACAGCCTACTGCTAAATGAGCTCCTCAGTGCGTTCAGTGTGTCCTGCATGGGGTGGGACTCGAACTCCAGCAGAGATGACAGCTTAGCCACCATCCTCCTCTCTCCTATCTCCTCCACTGGGTTGAGGCGTCGCCCCAGAACAGAGCTAGCTTTTTTGATCAGATTTTTTGATTTTAGAATCAAGTCAGAGTTCTGAATTATTATCGAATCATGAGATGCCTAAAGATTCCCATACTTAGTTCGGACTTCGGCTGGGGAGGACTGACTTATCGGACCTTTAGCAGTTTTAGTTGGTGACCCCTGGTCTAAATATTATGGAATCATAGTGGAACGGTATACTACATCTCCTTAATGGACAATACAGAATTTGTGTATCGAAATTCCAGACTCCTTCAGAGATTATTCCATGCGTCAAGTTGTGATCTTGACTAAAGCGAGAGCCTAAGTCATGCGCCCTCTACTTACACATATGGGACCCTTAAATCAGAGAAAATCTCCATTGAAATGGATGACAAAAGAGAAATCATCTTTGGATCCCAATCGAATTTTGCCACGAGTTACACATATGATATTTGTCAGTTAAAAAGATAATTGTGACCCGTGCTGGCAAAATGAGTCACTTTGAGGAAATTGTCAAAACTGAGGTAACGTTTTTTTTTTTTTTTCCATATTCTGTATTGAAAGACCTTCAAAATTATATTTAATTTGTAGGAAGTGCGCAAAAACGGACCCGGAAAAAGCCGATTTGTTTATATTTTGGCTAGGTTTAAAACTCGCGTTCAATCGATCAGGAGTTACGTCTTCCACCAAAACTTACTGTATGTATTTTTAGAAAGTACGATTTCTAAGCTTTACAATGATACCAGACACTCACGGGAGTTTTCACGGGACTTAGCGGGACCACTAGCAAACAAAGAGTCATGATTTATGACTTCTCGTGCCTGTAGCTCATAATGATGCGGTGTGCATTCCAACTCATTTTGCCAGCACGGGTCACAATTTTGCACATAGTTATAGTTTATTGGTTTATTTGTCAGGGACCATGTACAGAAAAAAACATTAAACACAGGGTAAAGATGGTCTGTACCAGATTATAGTGTTCTCACAAAATTTCCATCTGTAGTCACTGAGGCAGGTAGGAAGATTTTAAAATAGAAACAGCACATAGAAAGCAATTCAGGTAGGAATTTCACAATCTGTTATCCCTGAAACAAGCAGGGAGTAAGTTTAAAAGGTAAAAAGATAAGACATCCTTATCTTGGAGAACCTACACATTGACGCTGCCGACGCAGGAGAACCATGCAGAGTAGCTTACTAGCTAGCAGCCGGGTGAAACAGTCAGAATAAAGAAAAAATGGAGCAGCAAGAAATTCAGCCAGTCCCATCTTCAATGAAGTCAAGTGTGTAGGCGCATTTTTGGTTCTACAGTATTCCGGGAAAGAAAGCGCTAGACATGACACATGTAATATGGAAAGTTTACAAAACCAGGGTAACACCACAAATGTTGAGGCTCACATGAACTGCCATCACCCAGAGTTGAAAGAAGTGGAAAAGGTGTAAGTCCTCCTGCTGAACAACGCACACTGCACCACTTTAACAAACTCCCAGCAAATTCTGAATAAGCAAAAAAAAAACAAAACCCTGAAATCTTGTAACGGCACTTTATTTTATTCATTCATTCATCTTCTTCCGCTTAATCCTTTTCGGGTCGCGGGGGTGCGGGGGGGAGAGGGCTGGAGCCTATCCCAGCATCTTTTGGGCGAGAGGCAGGGTACACCCTGGACAGATCGTCAGTCCATCGCAGGGCCAACACAGAGAGACAGACAACCATTCACTCTCACAGTCATACCTAAGGACAATTTAGAATCCCCAGTTTTTGATGCCAATTAACCTAACTTGTATGTTTTTGGCATGTGGGAGGAAACCGGAGAAATCCCGGAGTAAACCCACGCAGACATGGGGAGAACATACAAACTCCACACAGATCACTGTTGGTCGGGGGCTGGGATTGAACCCAGGATCCCCAGGCCAAGGGTAAGTTGCTGTGCTGCCGCAGTGCTAACCACTCCCCCACCGCGCCGCCCACTTTATTTTGTTTTATAACTTTAATTTGTTTTTTAAGTCATCAAAGAATTTAGTTACGTTTATATTTGTACAGGTTTAAAATTAATGCTACTTAGCTTATGCATCAATTGCATTCAGTTCTTATTGAATTTGTTCATTGCATTAAGTTACTGTATAGGTAACTGTACACTGACTGCATACAGTCAGACAGCACTACTATTTAAATGGATGTTCAAAGTATTCGTAATAGAATTTACTTTTGCTTTTTAATGAATAGCCTATATTTCTAGAATGTTGGAGGGTGACCAAACCTACACACTGTCTAAAAGCTGTTAGGAATTGTGATAGGCTGAAAAGGAAAATTTTCAAAATTTATTTCACTTGTGTACAATTTCATTTTTGAAACAAGTTTTCAAGAAATAAAAAAGTAGCTACTAACCTAAGCCTACTTTTTTCATTTAACAGTATTTTATTGCAAATCAGTTGATGTAATTTTTTAAAATGTAACCCCCCAAACATCAACACACTGCACTCTGCTTTCAAGCTTCTCAGCGTTTTTTACAGTGCAGTGGACTTTTTTTCTGAGATTAGTGGGAGAGCCAAATGCAAAGCAAAAACCGTTTCAAACCGAAAATCAATTCTGAATCGAATCGCAACCCCAAAAATCGGAATCGAATTGAATTGTGTGACTTCTAAAGATTCACAGCCCTATTAAGCACTCTTAATTGAATTGCTGCCATTGCCTAACATCATCAATCCAACTTCTTATCTTGCTGTCAGAAAACGGCAGGGAACTCTAATCATCTGCCATGAGTCATTGCAGTAATGGCAGTGCCACAAGATGACACAGTACACAAATACTGTAGCTCGGTGTTTATACACAGTTGCTTTGTTGTACTCAGAGCTCAGTTCCACTGCAATGCTTAGCCCAAACAAATCTAAGCCCTAATTTGTTGTGCATATTTCTCAAAGGCCAAGCATTCAACTTTTTTGAGTTTGGCCAGGAACAGTTTCAATATCGGTCTTCATAATAATGAGGTGATTTCATAATGGCACTGGCAGTGGCCACCTGAATGACTGACCACTTGCCCCTAGATCACATGTTACAACACCTTAGCAGTACTGCCATATTGAGCTATAACATCTTCTTCTTCGTTGTCTTCTTCTTCTTCTTTCAGTTGCTCCCTTTAGGGGTCTCCACAACAGATCACCTGTCTCCATCTCACCCTATCCCTTCATCTTCCTTTGTAACACCAACCCTCTCCATGTCCTCCTTCACTACATCCATGAATCTTCTCTGTGGTCTTTGTAGCGGGTTGAATTCAACCCCCCCACAACACACAGACACAGTCAGCTCGCACTCCTGGGTTTTTTCCGCTGCATGCTGCGTTTACAGCTGTGAGGTTTAAGTGTCATCCATGCATTGTGTTCATGCATCCTGTCTGTACCTCTGATATGCAAATGCCCAGATCGACTGCTGTGAATGTCTTTGATGTATTGTTTGAGTTGAGTATATATGCTGCACTGTGCTGTAAATCTGCCTCTCATTCTCTCACTCTGATTCTGCATCTGCTGCGAGACACACACACTGTCTCCTCTTTGAGAGCTGGAGGAACGAAGCGGCAGCCTGCTCAAACCATGGGCTGTAGCCGAGTTCTGATGAAGGCGGGTGATAATAAAGCTATTTAAAAATCCAACGCTGCCTTTATTTTATCATCCTCTTCAGTCTTCCTCTTTTCCTCCTGTCTGACAGCTTCAACATCTTTTGTCCAGTATCTCCACTATCCCTCCTCTGCACATGTCCAAACCATCTCAGCCTTGCCTCTCTTACTTTGTTTCCAAACCATTCAACCTGAGCGGTCCCTCTGATATACTTAAATTAGCCATATTCAGCACTCAACATTTGTGTAATTGCTGCCTTTCTACATCACTGATTTCTGCTTTGGTTCAAGGCCAGCATAACAATGGAATGAGCACGCAGACCATATGGAATAGACTGTGGGGAAGATGATCTTCACAGACTGTGTTCATACTGTGTTTAGTGGTCACTGCAGCTTGCTGACATGTTTGTTTGGAGTGATCCAGGTCAGGGCATTTATGGCCTGGAACGCTCTTACCTGGAATAACACCCGTTTAAAAACTAAATCGATTTAAATAAAACTGAGTGTTGGATTGGAAGTATTGTGTTTACTATATTTTGGTTTTAGTATTTTTGTTTTATAAAAGTATAAATACTTTAACAGTTAAAATTTAATGTGAAGAAACATTTTTGAATGTAGTGTTTTTTTATCCCTAGTATTTTTAGACAATATTGCTTTGCTAATCACAAATTTTAAGTCTGTTTTTACCAATAGGTAAGAACAAGACTAGTAATTACATATACAGCAAATAACAACCAGCAACAGCAGGTATTATGTCCTCTCTCTTGCATATTCATCCTGATAGCAAGGTGGCAAACAAATTGTGGTCTGAGTGGAGGACATTACTCATGCTGATGGACCACAGCACATACCGCTGTGTTCTCACTATCTGCTCTGATGTTTCAATGATTTCTTCACCCCAGGGAAAGACAGTTTAAATAGTTGGTGTTGTCCTGCACATTAGAAGTTCATGGATTGGGTTTATTACCTCTGCCAAGGAGGTTATGTTTTCATCAGCGTTGGTTTGTCTGTCTGTTTGTTAGCAAGATAACTCAAAAAGTTATGGACGGATTTTCATGAAATTTTCAGAGATTGTCAGAAATGGGGTATCCTACAGATGATTAGATTTTGGTGGTGATCCGGATCACCGGGGGAACTGTGGCGCTTGGCGGAGGTCTGCGCTCTCCGAGTGCTTTTCTAGTTTTAAATAAGATGTGGTCTGAGACTGAGGAAGGGGGAGCGTTTGTGCTCTGGTGACAATGCTATGAATTGGTTTTCACCCAGACTTTCGAAACTAAAAAAATGTCTGCACACTCTGAAACTTAAACTGTGTTCTTTTTGTGTTTTGTTTCTCTGTGCCACCAGCAAACTTCACTGGTCACCCTGAAAGGGTCGGCATGGAGAACTTTGAGCTGCTCAAAGTCTTGGGCACTGGAGGTGAGGTTGAAGTGTGTGGAAATATTACTTGTCAAACCTAAATAAAGGAGCATAGTAGTACTCAATAAGAAGTCTGCTCAAAATCCATTTTGATCTCCAGCATTAAATAAATGTCTTGGAGGTGAATAGTTGATCAATGTTCCTGCAGGCTGCAGATGTTTCAGGTCTAATCTCACTTACTTGATGTTGCTGTCCATTAATTATCACACATGTTAATGTATTTTATAATTTAGTCATGTTGTCCAGCAGGCTAAGGTTTTCTAACTTGAAAGTGCAATGTGGTCATCTTCAACTGTTTCGTTGGTAGCAGGGGCCAGTTGCACCAACAGGTCTTAATTAAGATTGGCCTTGAGTGAAGTTGGTCTAAGGGTGCTTTCACACCTAAATTCATTTACTTTGGTCCAAATCAGTTGTTAAGTTTACGTTGTATCATTTTCTCCTTGGTTTGGTTCTCTTTCACACAGGCAGAAATTCACGCAGACCAAATTGTGTCAGATTAAATCCCGTGAGAGTTACGTCATAACATTCTCTGTTCTTATTGGTCAGATTTTTTTGCTGTGAGAACAGGAAAGGTAAATACAGGAAGTAGGATGACTACTGTGCATTTATGCATTTCTGTGGAAAAAATACAAATCATAGTGTAATCTATGGGGGTTTTCATTGCACAATCGTACACTTTGAAAATGAAGCGCGGCTACAGGTGGTAAATAACATGCTAATGCATTGGAGTTGGCGAAGGCGCATATCAAGACAGTACAGGAGATGGCGTTCATTAATCCTCCAGAACCGTGACATGCTCAGCCACATGTACAGTGGCATAAAATGTTTTACCGTTTGCCACTGGTCCTGTTTTAGTGCGGTCCCTTTCTTACTTGGAGGACCGCACCAGAGTCTGCCAGTTGATTTGAATCGAGACCACTTCATTTAGGAGGTCTTGGTACGGTTGGTTTGGTGCGCACCTGAATGCGATTACCGTGTTCTTGCCAGACAAAACAAATCGCACTAACGGAGAAAACAAACTGGAGTTCGATTGAAACAAACTAAAGCCTGTAGGTGTGAAAGCACCCTTAGTTAAGACCTGGCTTTAGAATGGACCTTAAGGCAGTTGCACCAACCAGTTGTAAGATCAGACTTAACTACAATGGTGTTAGTGATGCATGTTCATGAGAATGATCATGTGACGATAGCTGTTACCTGGCAACGGTTTTCGTTTAATTTGTGGCTTCCGATTTGCTAAAATTACACAGGATCAAAGCATTTTGTCAATAAAACACAAGTATAAATAATTATTAATCAGCTTTTTAAAACCATGAAAAACAGCTGATAAAAATAAACTGGTAAAAAAAAATCTTATTTGAATTGTGGCTGGGCGATATACCAAATATATTTGTTGTATCGGTACATTTGGCCACCTGCGATACACATTTCATTATATCGCCCACATTGCATATTTATCACGTTAATGAGCTGCTGCTGCAAGACAGGTGTGTCAGCAGCTTGGCCGCTGAAGTCTGAAAGTGGAAGCTCTCTAGCTCAGCACGGCTGCCCTGCCACCCTGCATGCTCACAGAGAAATCTAAACTGTAATGAGCAGAGGTAAAAAGGAAGATAACAGAATAAATGTAGGCTCACCTTAAGCACAGGAAATGGGGGGAGCTGGGGAAGATAAACATTTTGACTCTGAACTCTGCACGTTCATTGGCTAAGTGAATGAACTTTCAAAATAAGAGCTCCTATCTGGTCTTGCAACCCTTCAAAATAAGAGCAAGTGGCTCGCCAAATAAACAACCGATGTAGACACATCAAAAAAAAAAAAAAAACAGAAATAAGCGATAAATTACACTTCTGTCACTTACTGTATTAAGATGCGTTCAGACCAAACGCGAACGGGCAAATTTTTCATGCGGTGTGATTACATTATAATTCAATGTAAACACATGAATAGACAAGAATTCAGTGTCTGAGGGAGATGCAGACAGGCGAAGTTGCCTTTATAACTTCTGCAGCAGTGTTCAACCTACGCTGGAAATCCCCAAAATAACGTCATGCTTTAGGTTTATATTATCCAATGGGGAGCTCACCTGAAAGAGTTGTCCCTGTCTCCAAAACTTTACAGAATGATGGGTGTTTCTGTTGCTAGCTTGCTAGTCTTGTTAGCACGTCCGTGGCAGGAATCCGTGGGTAAATAACTCTGGCATCCCGATTTAGCTGAAAAGCTCCAGGTCCTCCTGTTTCCAGGTGAGTGGCAGTTTCATTTTCAAACTAGTTTACTCTGCAGTGGTGATACTTTAACTCCGGTGACAGCAGAATCTCAAAGCTAGCATATTGTCTGGGATGTGAACGCGCGAATGGGCAATTTCATGTGTACTTGCCTCTTTCCATTCACTTTGTATGGATTTGCGCCGCCTGTTCGCGTTTGGTGTGAAGGCACCTTTAGACTGCCAAGTATTAACTATGTGTGGTAAACTGAAACATTTCTGCCCATGTGGATAAACTTGATTACTTGATAATGTGAGTTCTGGTAAGCAAAGGAAAAAAGACACTTTGCTCAGTTACATATTGTTGTGAAGAATTTTCTCTGATTATTCATCTTTTTCATAAGTGAAATGAATATATTTTATTTATTCAGCTTTTTCATATGTGAAATGAATATATACAGTGGTGTGAAAAAGTGTTTGCCCCCTTCCTGATTTCTCATTTTTTTGTATGTTTCACACTTAAATGTTTCAGATCATCAAACAAATTTAAATATTAGACAAGGATAACACAAGTAAACACAAAATGTAGGTGTTTATTATTAAGGGTTAAAAAAAAAAAAATCCAAACCTACGTGACCCTGTGTGAAAAAGTGATTCCCCCCCCCCCATGTTAAAACATTAACTGTGGTTTATCACATCTTTGGAAAGCTGAGTTCAGTTTCTCTAGCCACACCCAGGCCTGATTACTGTCACCCCTGTTCTCAATCAAGAAATCATTTAAATACGACCTGCCTGGCAACGTGAAGTAGACCAAAAGATCCTTAAAAGGTAGACATCATGCTGCGATCCAGAGACGTTCAGGAACAAATGAGAAACAAAGTAATTGAGATCTATCAGTCCGGAAAAGGTTATATAGCCATTTCTAAAGCTTTGGGACTCCAGTGAACCACAGTGAGAGCCACTATCCACAAATGACGAAAACATGGAACAGTGGTGAACCTTCCCAGGAGTGGCCGGCTGCCAAAATTACCCCAAGAGCACAGTGACAACTCATCCAAGAGGTCACAAAAGACCCCACAACAACATCCAAAGAACTGCAGACCTCACTCTAGACTCCACCATAAAAAAGAGACGAGGCAAAAATGGCCTGCATGGCAGAGTTCCAAGACAAAAACTACTTCTGAGCAAAATGAACATAAAGGCTTGTCTCAGTTTTGCCAGAAAACATCTTGATGATCCCCAAGACTTTTGGGAAAATACTCTGTGGATTGACTAGACAAAAGTTGAGCTTTTTGGAAGATGTGTGTCCCATTACATCTGGCGTAAAAGTAACAAAAGCATTTCAGAAAAGGAACATCATACCAACAGTAAAATATGGTGGTGGTAGTGTGATGGTCTGAGGCTGTTTTGCTGCTTCAGGACCTGGAAGACTTGCTGTGGTAAATGGAACCATGAATTCTGCTGTCTACCAAAAAATCCTGAAGGAGAATGTCCGGCCATCTGTTCGTGACTTCAAGCTGAAGCGCACTTGGGTTCTGCAGCAGGACGATGATCAAAAACACACCAGCAAGTCCACCTCTGAATGGCTTAAGAAAAACAAAATGAAGACTTTGGAGTGGCCTAGTCAATGTCCTGACCTGAAACCGAATAAGATGCTGTGGCATGACCTTAAAAAGGCAGTTCATGCTTAAAAACCTTCCAATGTGACTGAATTGCAACAATTCTACAAAGATGAGTGGGCCTAAATTCCTCCATAGCACTGTAAAAGACTCATTGCCAGTTATCGCAAACACTTGATTGCAGCTGTTGCTGCTAAGGGTGACCCAACCAGTTATTAGGTTTTGGGGGCAATCACTTTTTCACACAGGGCCATGTCGGTTTGGATTTTTTTCCCTTGATAATAAACACCTTCATTTAAAAACTGCAGTTTGTGTTTACTTGTGTTATCTTTGTCTAATATTTAAATTTGCTTGATGACCTGAAACATTTAAGGGTGACATACAAAAAAAAAAAGAGAAATCAGGAAGGGAGCAAACACTTTTTCACACCACTGTGTACACACACACACACACACACACACACACACACACACACACACACACACACACACACAGAGTATATTCTGAAAAAAACAGCTGATAGAAAATAAGTAAAGCATGGCTCTCACCTTGATTCTGTCTTCCTAAAATACAACAGAATTAAAATGGGGAAACATCTAAATTCCTTTAAAGGAAAAAATGATAGCTTTTGTCCTGACACCTCTGGTGACAGCTCTCCAGGAAGTTAAAAAAAAATTCTCACTCTGCTCCTCCTTCTTGTTCATGTCAAACAGATTGTTTTTATTAATCTCCTCCATCTGTCTCCTTAATGTAAAAACCTTGCTCTTCATGCCACATTGCTGTAAGGATGTCATTACCTCTAAAGAAATTAGCTTTATTTGATTTTACCCCTCTTCCTGACTAGGTATAATATTTATGACTGGTGTTGTAGAGTTAAAGACTTGGTGGTGCAACTAGTCTAACTATAAGACCAGACTTGGAACGCAAAGTTACGACCAACCTAGCTTAAGTTGGGTCGTAAAACCTGTTGGTGCACCATCAGAGATGCTCATAGGTGCTTGTTGGAATCTTATTTCTCTCTGACAACATGAAGATGCATCAGATAATTTAACAGCTGTAGCTTTTATTACAAACAAAAAGGCTCCTTGTACATGTGTAAAGGGTTGATGGGTCATTTTATGGGCCACTGTTCTTGCCACATCTCATCCACAGGCAATTCCTGTGGGAGATCGTAGAAGCTGTTTCTATCAGCAGAGTTCCACCTGTTTCAGTTAGTGTGCATTAATGCAGTACCATGTTTAGTAAAGCTCCACAAATTACAGTAATTGTTTTGCACTTGTTCACCCTGCACTCATGTCTTGTTGTAGTCCCATGTCTAATTACAACGCAGTCTGATCCTAAATAATAGTGAGGCATTGTTGTTTATTCCTATTTACTCACATGAGTAATTAAGGAAACATCTATCTTTTTTCAGCCTATGGAAAAGTCTTCTTGGTCAGAAAGAACAGTGGTCATGATGCCGGGCAACTATATGCTATGAAGGTAAGTTACCTAAATGTCAAAATTACATTGATATCAAAGGGCATTTGAGCTGATAATGTAATTTGCTGAACATGTTTTAGATTTTAGACATCATTCTTGTTTTTTTTTTTCCACAATATCTTTATTGAACCTTTTTTTTTTTAAACAAACATGATACAAACAGTCAAACACTAACACTAAAGTACTACAAAAAAAAAAAAATGCACTAAAAAACACCAACAACCACCAACAAAATCAAATCTTCAACAATGCTCCTCTGTTTAGTCTAGACAATCCAACACATAAGTATACATATTGTGTTCACCAGTTTGGAATTTACAAGGTCCACACATATCATTCACCTTCTTCTTCAAGAGTTATGTTTAAATTTTTTACATAATCAATAAAAGGTTTCCATATATTCTCAAACACAATTTCCTTTGATTTCAGTATATATGTTATTCTTTCTAATGGAAGGTTTGTTAACATCTGTCTTAACCACTGAGTCACATCTGGTCTATGAATCTTTTTCCATAATAGTGCAATACATTTTTTGGCATTAAGCAAACTGAGGTCTATGAATGTTCTTTCACTTTTATTAAAGTTATGCTTTTCTGGGTACAGACCCAACAAAAACAGTTTAGGATTCAATATGATTTGTTTTGAGATTATTTTTTCAATTGTTACCCTCACCTCTTCCCAAAACATTCTTATTAATCTACATTCCCATACACAATGAAATAGAGTTCCTTTACTTTCCATACATTTTGTGCACGTATCTGGTATATTTTTGTTATATCTATTTAACTCCTCCGGTGTAACATACATCCGCATTAACCATTTGAAATGTATCAATTTAAGGCGTACATTTATTGATTTGGTTTGAGCTTCTGTACAAGCCAATTCCCATTGTTCCTCTGAAATTTCAGTTTGCAGATCTTCTTTCCAGTAGTTTAATCTTTTCAGTGAATTTTCACTTGAAAATAGTGTCAATGAGTTATAAAACTCTGAAATAATACCCTTTCTTTTACTATCTTTCATCAACATTTTTTCCAAGGATGAATAGATAGGTCGAGTGAGAGCTTTATTTTGATTTGATCGAATAAAGTTTCTAAGTTGAAGATATTTAAAAAAATGTGTTCTATTGAGATTAAATTTGATCCTCAACTCTTCAAAAGACATTATGTTTTCTGCACATGGCAAATATAAATCCTGAATCTTTTGTATCCCTTTTAAATTCCATACTTTAAATACAGCGTCCGCTCTTCCTGGTTTAAAATATTGATTACCCCATATTGGACTAAATTGTGACAATAACTGTGGTTCTTTTAAATAGTTTTTAGCTTCACACCATATTTTGATCATATGCTTTACAAATGGATTTTTAACTTGTTTTTGTAATTTTTTTGCCGAATCTGAGTATATGAATATGGGAAGAGGTAAAGGTAAATTGTATGATTCCATTTCAGTCCAGTGAGGGAGATCATTTGATGAAAAATAATATGTCATAGACCTCAGTTGTGCCGACCAATAATACAACATAAAATTTGGACATTTCAGACCTCCACGATCAAATGGTAAATATAATAAAGACAGACGTAATCTAGCCCTCCTGTTGTTCCATATAAATTCCACTAACTTTTTTTTAATTCTTGAGAATAAATCTAAAGGTGGTGGTAAGGGAATGTATTGAAATAAATAAAGTATTTTAGGTAAGATATTACTTTTAAGTATATTAATTCTCCCGATCATCGACATTGGTAGTGACATCCATCTCTGAAGTAACTCATCAATATCTGTCATTAAGGCTTCATAATTGACACTGGCGACTGATTCTAGCTTAGGCACAATTTGGATTCCTAAATATTTGAACTGATTTACAACATTGAATTGATTTACCTCAGGGGCTGGGTAATTTCTCTGGGTCTCATTTAGCATTAATATTGAAGATTTAGTTTTATTTATTTTATATCCTGATATTTCCCCGAAATTCTTTATTAAATTCAACAAGGTCGGAATTGATTTTTTAAGATTCGACATAAACAAAATTATGTCATCGGCATACAGGGAGATTTTATGTTCTGTTGGTCCAACTTTAATTCCATATATTTGTGACTGTAGACGTATCGCCATCACTAAAGGTTCAATTGCCATAGTAAACAGTAAAGGTGAAAGTGGACAGCCTTGTCGACATCCTCTATTGATTTTTATTGATTTTGAAATATTGTTATTTGTTAGAATTTCTGCAGTAGCATTATTATATATTATCTGAACCCATTTTATGAAATTATTTCCAAGTCCAAACCTTTGTAAGACTTCAAAAAGAAAGGGCCATTCAACTCTATCAAAGGCTTTTTCGGCATCCAGTGATAAGAGAGCTGTATCCGGTGCTTCTTTATTAGAATAAATAATATTAAATAGTCTTCTTACATTATGGAAGCCTTGTCTTCCCTTTATAAAGCCATTCTGATCTCGATTAATAATATTTGGTAAAATTTCTTGTATTCGTCTTGCTAAAATTTTACAAATTATCTTAAGGTCGGCATTTAATAGGCTTATTGGTCTCATGTTTTCACATTTATTAGAGGGCTTACCTGGTTTTGGCAACAGTATAATTAAGGCATTATTCATATATGATGGTAAATTACTATTTTGAAATGCTTCTAAAACCATTTCCAAAAAAGGTTTTGTTAATTTATTCTTAAATTTTTTATAAAGGTCAACTGGAAGACCATCTGGTCCTGCACTTTTTCCTGATTTCATATTATCAATGGCTAGTCCAACTTCTTCTTGACTAATTTTAGACTCCAGTATCTCCCTATTTTCATTTGGAATACACGGTATAAATAGTTCATTCAAAAACCCATGTAGTTTTGTTAAGTCAGATTTATTTTTGGTATCATATAATTTTTCATAGTAATCTCTAAAGGCTCTATTAATTTCTGAAGGATCTATAACTACCTGTCCGTTACTTATAATACTGGTAATTGGTGTTTTAGATTCTAATTGTTTAATCTGCCATGCCAATAACTTTCCTGATTTTTCACCTTGTTCATAAAAAGATTGTTTCAATCTTAGAAGACTCGAGGCAGCTCTATTCACTGATTTTTTGTCATATTCAGCTCTCAAAATCAGTAATTCGTTCTCCAACCTTGGATCTCTTCCTGCATATACTCTTTCTTGAAGAATTTTTATTTTATGTTCCAACTGGACTCTCTCCTCTTGAGTCTTCTTAGATTTTGAACCTGTATAACTAATAATATGTCCCCTAATAAAAGCTTTGAAAGCCTCCCACTTTACACATGCTGATGTTTGTGTAGTATTGATATCAAAGAACTCATCTGTTTTTCTATATACTTAACAAATTCCTCATCCTGAAGCCATTTATGCTGAAATTGCCATCTACCTGGTTCCTTTGTCAATTTCTTATCTACATACATTAGACAGCAGGGTGCATGATCAGAGATCACGATGTTATCATAAAAACAGTTTTGAATCTTGGACCTTAATTCTGTGGAGATCAAAAAATAATCTATACGTGAGAATGTCTTGTAGGTATTGGAATAACAAGAGTATGCTTTAACTTGTGGTTTCATTTCTCTCCATATATCTATCAATTTCAATTCTTTCATAAAATGATTAATGGTCATCCTACATCCATTGTGCGTACAGTCCAGTCCTGTTGATCTATCTATACTGGGATTCAATGTACAATTAAAATCCCCTGCTATTATATGTTGCCCTGTAAGTGATGATAAGATAAGAAATAAATTGGCAAAGAACTTTTGATCATCTATATTGGGACCATATAAGTTCACCAAATTTATGTTTTCTAATAGCAAAGATCCTTGAATGATTACATATCTTCCAAATTTGTCTCCAATTACATTTTTCACTTGAAATGGAACTGATTTATGTATGAGAGTCATAACTCCCCTGGCTCGGGATGAAAATGATGAGGTGAAAACATTTCCTTGCCATCTACTCCTAATTCTTTTTACATCTTGCTCTATTAGATGAGTTTCTTGTAAAAACACAATTTTTGAACCCATGTCTTTTATTTTATTCATAACTTGTTTAAGTTTTTTTAAATTTTGTAGACCTCTGCAATTCCATGAAGTTAAATTAAGATTAACGCTTTGATTTATAATCAATAGGGAGTTTGGGATTACCTTGCAGTGTAAACATGCTCAAACAGAAAAGCAAAAAAATGAGTGGTTGAACATTCACCCTACAAACTACACACAAACAAATTCCCCCTTCCCACATTTGTGGCAATCCCCCCAAAAGCAAAAGAAAAATTCCGTCTCCCGATATAGCCATCGACCGTTCCACACCCACGAGGATCAGCCAAAGCCACTCCTTCTTCATCCTCCCAATCACCCTAACTCTACTGCTTTTAATAACGTAACATTAACTCTCTTCCGTAATTTTCCAATTTAACTCCAAAATTTTTTTTAGCAATTTTGTACTTTTTTTTTTTTTAATATGTAATACATTCTATATTTTGTAATCTTGTTATATGCTTCTAATCAGTTAAATGCTCAAATATTCTACCCTATATTCTGTTCAAGCTTAGCTCCCACCAGTCTCTTCCTGGATCTTCTTGATGAGCTCCTGCGCCTCCTCGGGGGTCTTGAAGATGCGTGTTCTGCCCTCATATGTGACCAGAAGTCTTGCAGGGTGAATCACTCCATGACGAATCTCAAGGTTGCGCAGTTCTTTGCGGATGGGGTCAAACTGCTTCCTTAATTGTTGGATTCCTGAGGCCAGATCTGGGTAGAACCGCACCTGCTGATCTTGGTATTTAATTTCTCCTTTGGCCCGCACCGCGTTGGAGATCGTCATCCTGTCTCTGTAGCTGAGAAACTTCATAATTAGCGTCCTCGGTGCTGCCTTGTTACCTCTCGGTGGGCCAATTCGGTGGGAGCTTTCCAAGACGACTGATGATTTTAGCTCCGCGTTGTTCAGCGCCTCCGGGATCCACCCCTCCAAAAAGGAGCATGAATCACGACCTTCGGCTCCCTCCGGTAAACCCACCAGCCTCAGGTTGTTCCTTCTGGACCGAGATTCCAAGTCCAGAACGCTATTTTCCAGATCTTTATTTTTTTTTTCCAAAGTGTGCACCTTTATTTGAAGTCCGCTAATTTCATCCTCCGCACTTGAAACACGAAGCTCCGCCTGCGTCACTCGCTCCACGCAGTCACCCAACTCCTTTCTCATTGCATCCAACGCTGCCATAATCCCATCAAGTTTAGCGGAAAAGTCTGCTCTCATTGAGCTAATGGCAGCCAGCACTGCACCTGTGCCGCCATCGTCAGCAGCAGCAGTTACCGCACCACCGCTAGTTTCATCCGCCATATCCGCAGCTTTTTCTACTGCGCCACAAACTTTAAAGTCCGTTAATTTGGACTGCTTCGGCGATTCAATTTTTCCCCCTCCTGATTTCCCAGCCTTAGTCTTCACCGGCATATCCTCACCCAAACGCTGGGAAAAGTTCTGTTCCAAATGAGAGAGTTATTTGCCGAATTTTTATTTCCAGGGGCAGAGCAGAGTGATACGTGTCCTTCTAGGCGGCCGCCATAACCGGAAGTCGACATCATTCTTGTTGATATGCTGTTTAACTGTTACTGAGCTGTTTTACTGAAAGTCTACTGAAGGAACAGAGAACAATATTTCAGTTTCCTTTTTAGGGCATTTAACACATTTGTTACAGGTCCTAGGTAGTGAGGGCCCTGCAGACAGATATGTGGCTGAAAAAACAGGGGCAAGTGATGAGACAAGTAGTTGTGTGGCTTCACAGAGCAAAGTTTCTTCAGATGTATTTATTAATCATATTACAAATGCATTCATTGTCTTATATTTGTCATTTCTCCTCATTTCCTCTTGTCACAGCCATCGTCATTTCATTTTCACACAAAGTACAACTTTTTGCAAAGTATGTGCATTTCAGAAAATAAGAAAATCAAGATTTCAGAGATGTACTGAGTATGACAGGAATAAACAATAAAGATTAGAATATATCAATTCATAAAGGTCAGAAAATTATCTTCTAAATTAACCCTAAATTCTCTTTGACAATTTGAGCATATATTGTCAATTTGAGCAATTTTATATTTTTAACTCTATGAGTGTGTCTGTCGCCGAATTGCGACATAACCCCTAGTGGTCAAGAGTGGTAAATATTTTTTGTCACTAAAATAGTTCAGATTTCCAAGGCTATAACTTGAAAGTGGTAAGCGATAATGGCTTACTGTCAATTAGAAAGATGTAAAATATGATCCAATCTAATTTGCATAATGTCGCGGCACTTCTTTAAATTCCATAACTCAGTCAAAACTGGACTTTGGACGTATTTACACAAAGAATGGTTCAGTCTTTTGACACCGTTTTTTTGTACAGAGGTACCTCATCATCTTATCTTCAAAGTATATGAACAAGAAATCAGTACAATATAAAAAAGAACACAGAAATTCCTCACTTACTGGCGGCTAAGGGGACTTGCTCACTGCCGTGGTCGCTGCGTTTTCACCCATCATGGGCATTATTTTGCGTTCTGTCGGTCATTTACGCTCTCTATCACATCTACAAAGTCTTGTGATTATCCCACATAAATTTTGCTTGTATCCCACGGCTATTTTTGATCAAGATCTGTTTTTCAGTTCACATATTAAATTCGTTTCTAAGACTGCCTTCTGTCATTTGCGTAATATTACCAAGATTGGGAGCATCTTGTCTCTGAGTGATGCTGAGAAACTGATCCATGCTTTTGTTAGCTCTAGATTAGATTATTGTAACTCTTTATTATCAGGTTGTCCTAAAACATCTCTAAGAAGTCTTCAGTTGATCCAAAATGCTGCAGTAAGAGTTTTAACAGGTACTAGAAAGAGAGATCATATCTCTCTGGTTCTGGCCTCCCTTCACTGGCTTCCCATAGAGTTTAGAATTAAGTTTAAAATCCTTCTTCTTACTTTCAAAACTTTAAACAATCAGGCCCCTTTTTATTTAAAAGATCTGATATTACCCTGTTATCCTAACAGAGCACTACGCTCCCAAAATGCTGGATTACTTGTAATACCTAGAATCTCCAAAAGTACAATGGGGGTGGGGGCAGAGCCTTCAGTTATCAAGCTCCTCTCTTGTGGAACCGGCTGCCAATCTGGATTCGGGAGTCAGACTCGATTTCTGTTTTTAAGAATAGGGTTAAAACCTTCCTTTTTGATATAGTCTACAATTAGGGAGGGATCATGTGTTTCTGAACCCTCCCTTAGTTATGCTGCTATTAGGTTTAGACAGCTGGGGGACCTCAAATAATGCACTGGGCTTCACTCCTTTCTTCACTCTCAATTAATTTTTTTTTTTTTTTTTTTTGCTGGTCTTTAAGATCTGTTTGTTCTCTCCCATAGATTGAGTCCCCATCATGCTGTTTGCTCTCTACATGTCTGTTCTTTTCATCTTCTCTATCCCCTCACCCCCCAGCCAGTCGCAGCAGATGACTGACTGCCCCTCCCTGAGCCTGGTTCTGCTAGAGGTTTCTTCCTGTTAAAAGAGAATTTTTCCTCTCCACTGTTGCCAAGCGCTTGCTCACAGGGGATCGCCTGATTGCTGGGGTCTTTCTGCAATTCTGGGGGTTTCCCCTACAGTTGAAAGTGCTATGAGATGACTGTTGTTGTGAAATGGCGCTATATAAATAAAGTTAAAAAAAAAATTAAAAAAAAAATTTCTGCATACAAAGCCGACTAAGTGACGGCGCTCAATGATGGATGGTAGCCATATTAGCTTTCTGGGCTAAAATGCTAAAAACAGGAAAAGGAAATGAGGAGTTCTTCTTCTTTGGTGTATTATGTGTCATCCATTGAGTCCTCCAACGAATGTCTGCCACCTTCTGAAACTGGCAGATCAGTACAAATCAGTACAAATCCTCAATGGAGCCCATCATGTCAGAGTGAGATGACAGGCGCAGTGCCGCACTCTGCCACTAGGGGCACGCAAAATCTCACACTCAAAAGGTTAAAATGTTTTTAAAAGCTTTAAACAGCCATATAGAACTTAACATTTTTAAAGCTAATGAGGATTAGCTGGGATGAGCTAGCACAGGCTGACAAATTCTACATAAAGCACATAGTCAGTTATACATACAGTGGGGTAAAAAAGTATTTAGTCAGCCACCAATTGTGCAAGTTCTCCCACTTAAAAGATGAGAGAAGTCTCCAATTTTCATCATAGGTATACCTCAACTATGAGAGACAAAATGAGGAAAAAAAAATCCAGAAAATCACATTGTCTAATTTTTAAAGAATTTATTTGCACATTATGGTGAAAAATAAGTATTTGGTCAATAACAAAAGTTCATCTTAATACTTAGTTATATACCCTTTGTTGGCAATGACAGAGGTCAAACGTTTTCTGTAAGTCTTCACAAGGTTTCCACACACTGTTGCTGGTATTTTGGCCCATTCCTCCATGCAGATCTCTTCTAGAGCAGTGATGTTTTGGGGCTGGCGCTGGGCAACACGGACTTTCAACTCCCTCCAAAGATTTTCTATGGGGTTGAGATCTGGAGACTGGCTAGGCCACTCCAGGACCTTGAAATGCTTCTTACGAAGCCACTCCTTCGTTGCCCGGACGGTGTGTTTGGGATCATTGTCATGCTGAAAGACCCAACCACGTTTCATCTTCAATGCCCTTGCTGATGGAAGGAGGTTTTCACTCAAAATCTCATGATACATGGCCCCATTCATTCTTTCCTTTACACGGATCAGTCGTCCTGGTCCCTTTGCAGAAAAACAGCCCCAAAGCATGATGTTTCCACCCCCATGCTTCATAGTAGGTATGGTGTTCTTTGGAT
Organism: Pholidichthys leucotaenia; assembly: GCA_020510985.1. Classification (NCBI taxonomy): domain Eukaryota; kingdom Metazoa; phylum Chordata; class Actinopteri; order Cichliformes; family Pholidichthyidae; genus Pholidichthys; species Pholidichthys leucotaenia. The sequence goes on from CM035844.1 coordinate 16,666,655, forward strand.
GCAACTCAGCATTCTTTCTCCTCCAAACACGACAAGTTGAGTTTTTACCAAAAAGTTCTATTTTGGTTTCGTCTGACCATATGACATTCTCCCAATCCTCTTCTGGATCATCCAAATGCTCTCTAGCAAACTTCAGACGGGCTTGGACACGTCTGGCACTGCAGGATTTGAGTCCGTGGCGGCATAGTGTGTTACTGATGGTAGCCTTTGTTACTTTGGTCCCAGCTCTCTGCAGGTCATTCACTAGGTCCTCCCGTGTGGTTCTGGGATTTTTGGTCACCGTTCTCGTGATCATTTTGACCCCACGGGGTGAGATCTTGCGTGGAGCCCCAGATCAAGGGAGATTATCAGTGGTCTTGTATGTCTTCCATTTTCTAATAATTGCTCCCACAGGTGATTTTTTTCACACCAAGCTGCTTACCTATTGCAGATTCAGTCTTCCCAGCCAGGTGCAGGTCTACAATTTTGTTTCTGGTGTCCTTTGACAGCTCTTTGGTCTTGGCCATAGTGGAGTTTGGAGTCTGACTGTTTGAGGTTGTGTACAGGTGTCTTTTATACTGATAACGAGTTCAAACAGGTGCCATTAATACAGGTAACAAGTGGAGGACAGAGGAGCCTCTTAAAGAAGAAGTTACAGGTCTATGAGAGCCAGAAATCTTGCTTGTTTGTAGGTGACCAAATACTTATTTTCCACCATAATTTGCAACTAAATTCTTTTAAAATTAAACGATGTGATTTTCTGGATTTTTTTTTTCCTCATTTTGTCTCTCATATATGAGGTATACCTATGATGAAAATTGGAGCCCTCTCTCATCTTTTAAGTGGGAGAACTTGCACAATTGGTGGCTGACTAAATACTTTTTTTTAACCCACTGTATGTACCAGGCTTATTACCAAACAAAAACAATAGATCGGACTGATTTAAAATAAAATTACTAATAAAACAGGAGCCAGAAAACTGCCTTAAATTGTTGAGAAATGCCAATGGCAATTAGTAGCTAGAATTCTTCAACTGTTTTTTTCCTGTCCCAATAAATAAAAAGATATTTAATACAAAATCTTCTTAAACATTATACACAAGAAAACATTGATCTCCAACTTGTTTGTATAAAATGTGGTGCGGTTTACACTTTACCAACCGAAGAAAACAGGAGCAAATAATGAGACGAGCAGTTGTGAGAGCTTACGAAAACACAAAATGGCTGGTATGCTCCATACATGTTCCATATGGAACGTTACTAAATACCTTGTGTACATGTTCTTGGGTCCTGTTAGCTAGTGGTCCAGCCTCCTGACATTCTCAAGTGCCTTACGCATGGAACGTTAGATACAGAATGTTAGCGGTCCCACTAGCTAGCAGTCTAAAGTGTTTTACTTACACATTCTGTACATGTTCTGTTGATATGTCACGTTCCGTACGGGATGCTAATGGTTCTGCTAGCTAATGAGCTGGCCTGCTAATATTCCCAAGTGCCTTATGTACTATATTCAAGATTCAAAGATTTTATTTAATACGTACAGAACATACAAGAGAATTAAAATGGTGTTTCTCTCTCTCTCCAGTGGTGTGCACAATATAAAAAGGAATAAGGCTGGAAAAACAACAATAGCAGTCTATGTACAGTAATGCTACCCGTAGTGCAAATGGTGACAAAAGATAGACCCAGACCTCCTATAGTGCAAATAAAGATAAAAGATAAACGATGAGACCTAGCAATCTAGTACTACTCGTAGTACCAAGTTCAGTGCGGTAGTGTAGGTGCAGACAGTGATGGATAGGACTTCACATGATCAATACTGTAATAACAGACAGCAGCAGGTATGGCGTTTGTGCAAATGGTTGCAGTAAAATGCAGAGACCTACAGCAGCAAATGTATTATTGTTGGTGTGCCAGTCTTTCTGTGCCAACAGCTGAGGTAGGTATTGAGTGGGCGAGTGCGTTACAGACCGGGAAGGGGGGGGGGAGTGGACAGAGTTCAGGATCCTGATGGCCTGATGAACAAAGTTGTTTAGCAGTCTTGTGGAGCGGGCCCAGAGGCTCCAGTACCTTTTCCTCGAGGGCAGGGGGTTGAAGAGGGAGTGTGAGGGGTGGGAGGTGTTGCCTGCAATGTTGATGGCTCTGCAGGTGAGGCGGGTGAGGTAGATGTCCGAGAGGGGGTGCAGAGGGGCATCGATGATCTTGCTGGCTGCTTTCACTGTGCATTGTAGTGTCTTCTGGCAGGAGGCGGTGAAGCTTCCATACCACACCATGATGCAGCTGGTGAGGATGCTCTCAACGGTGCCCTGGTAGAATGAGCACATGATGGGGGGTGGGACTCATGCTCTCCTCAGTTTGCGGAGGAAATGGAGGCAAGTTTGACCCTTCTTGGCCAGTGATTTGGTGTTGTTGGACAAGATGTCCTCAGAGATGTGCACCCCTCAATGATGATGCTGCTCACCCTCTCCACAGCTGCTCCATCGATGATCGGAGGGGGATGCTCTGTGTTCCATAGATACGAAATGTTCCGTATGGAATGATAGAAAAACAAAACTGTGTCTTGGCATAATATACAGTTTATTTTTAAATGATTTTTTTCTAAAACTGGACCTACTGGGGGAGAAAAACTGATATACTTTGCTTGGCATTTTACATATTTCAGAGGAAGCTTTTTGATGTCGTCTTCAGATTTGTGTCCTAGTCCTTGACATGGCAGATGAAACCACTCCCTACATTTACAACAGTCAAAGTACGTAAGTATGCTGGCGATGGGGCTTTCATGCTTGCTACAAGCAAACTTAATGGCTTATTGAACAAACAATTAGGCAAACAGTCGACAATGTTCAGGTATGATCCTTATGGTATGTTTCTTAGTTTCTTATTGCATTTATTTATTAATAATAGCAATTGCGCTTATTTACAACCATCATGTACAGAACACGTGTCATATATATGAAACATGCAAGTGTGGACTGCAGCTAATGACAAAGGCACATTGACATAGAACTGACAGCAGGCAGGACTGGTAGCAGGACGTCCCATGTCCGGAACATTCCGTACCGTACTGGCTGTTCCGTGTTTTAGTAGGCACTGCAGTTGTGTAGCAAAAATGTATACATTTGGACTTTAAAAAAAGTACTAAAATCACAGTAAATATTTATCAAACAAACAAAAATGTGACCACACATTTTTGTGTATATCACACACTCCCGGACAAAAATAAAATGGCTTCTGATGTCTCAAGACCCATTCAAGAGTCAAAGATTTTATTTGTCAATACTACATACAGGACATACAGGAGACTCGAAATGCCGTTTCTCTCTCTTCAGTGGTGTGCACAATATAAAAGAAGGAATAAGGCTGAAAAAACAACAGCAGTCTATGTACAGTAATGCTACCGTAGTGCAAATAGCAGCAAAAGATAAAACCCAGACATCCCATAGTGCAGGTAAAGATAAATGATAAAACCCAGCAATTCTATATACAGAAAAAGCAGAGCAGTAATACTCGGCAGTTGCAAGCTCAGTGTGGTAGTGTAGGTGCAGACAGTGACAGATTGGACGGCACATGATCAGTGGTGCAATAACAGCAGCAGGTGTGGCATTTTTGCAAGTGGTTGCAGTAAAGTGCGGAGACGTACAGTAGCAGATGTATTACTGTTGGTGTGCCAGTCTTTCTGTGCCAACAGCTGAAGTAGTTATTGTGTGGGTGAGTGCAATATGGTGCGGGGGGGGGGGGGGAGTGGACAGAGTTCAGGGTCCTGATGGCCTGGTGAACAAAGCTGTTTAGCAGTCGTGTAGGTCAGGCATTGGTTTGCTTGCTACCAGATAACCATGAAAACTGGTACTACCTGTCTCATGGGTCGGGCCATCGGCGACTCCACCGGCAACCCCGCCCTTCCAAGGGTGTGGAGGGTGAAACTGGGCATCCTGGCAGAACTAAAAACAATATCTGTCACAGGTCTGTGGTGGACCACTCCCAGTTATATGGGGTGAGACTGGACATCCTGGCAGATAAGCACATCTGTCGCAAGGTCTGTGGTGGACTTTTACTAGTCGGTGCATTGTGACATGCACTACACAAAGAGCAGGGATAAACAAATCTATCATCTGGTCAGTCACTGCAACAGATACTGGAGTCAGTTTGTCTTGGCCTATCCTCGCCACTGATAATACCTCTATCTGCCAAGAATGTGCCGCTAGTCCAGCAAAAGCTAGCGGTGCTCAAATACTTTGCAAGTAGTTTCATGAAATGGTCAGTCAGAAAGCAACTCATACCGGCTCAGATGTCGCCCGGGTTAACAAGGTCAGGAGTTTCTGGCAGCGCAAGGCGAAGGACAGAGCTGCGTGGAGGAATCTGATCAGACCTAAATGAAATGGTCATTGTCGCTTCTGACAGACTGCTATGATGGAGTGGGCCTGGAGGCTCCAGTACCTTTTCCCCGAAGGTAGGGGGCTGAAGAGGGAGGGTGAAGGGTGGGAGGTGTCGCCTACAATGTTGATTACTCTGCGGGTGAGGTAGATGTCCGAGAAGGGGGGCAGAGGGGCACCGATGATCTTGCTGGCTGCTTTCACTGTGCGTTGTAGTGTCTTCCGACAGAAGGCGGTGCAGCTTCCATACCACACCGTGATGCAGCTGGTGAGGATGCTCTCAATGGTGCACCGGTAGAATGAGCACACGATGGGGGTGGGACTCATGCTTTCCTCAGTTTGCAGAGGAAATAGAAGCAAATTTGAGCTTTCTTGGCCAGTGATATGGTGGTGTGGGACCAGGAGAGGTCCTCAGAGATGTGCACCCCTAGGAACTTGGTGCTGCTTACCCTCTCCACAGCTGCTCCATCGATGATTAGAGGGGGATGCTGTGTGTGTTCTCTCCTGAAGTTGACCACAATCTCCTTGGTTTTTCCCAGGTTGAGGAAGAGATTATTGTCTTTACACCACTGGACCAGTTGGCTCACTTCATTTCTGTAGTTGGCCTCCTCATTGTTGGTGATGAGGCCCACCACCGTCGTGTCGTCTGCAAATTTGATGATGTGGTTGGTGCTGTAGGCTGGTACACAGTCGTGGGTCAGCAGCATGAAGAGCAGTGGGCTGACCATGCACCCTTGTGGGACTCCTGTGCTCACTGTGATGGTCTTGGAGGTAGGTGTTGCTGCCAACCCGCACATTCTGTGGCCTCCCTGTGAGAAAGTCCCGTACCCAGTTACAGAGAGAGGTCTTGAGTCCCAAGTGTCTTGAGTTTTTGTATTGGGTGCTTGGGAATGATTGTGTGTTGAATGCTGAACTGAAGTCCAAGAACAGCATTCGCACGTAGGAGTTCTATGAGTCCAGGTGAGTGAGGGCTGGATGAAGAGCAGCAGAAATGGTGTTTTCTGTGGATCTGTTTGACCTGCATGCAAACTGAGATGGGTCATGGGAGGGAGGGAGGATAGACTTAACGTTCTGCATGACCAGCTGCTCGAAGCACTTCATTATGATGGGGGTCAGTGCTACTGGTACTGGTTGTCGTTGTACTGGTAATCGTTGTAGCTGGATGGGACGGGCTTCTTTGGGACTGGTATTATAGTAGCAGTTTTGAAACGTGGGGACAGCAGCTTGACTCAGGAAGATGTTGAAGATGTCGGCTCGGACATTGTTGAGCTCCTCCGCACAGTCCTTCAATAATACTGGTAAAATTCCATCAACCAATTCATTACATACTATAGAGTTTACATGGATAAGGTAAGTAGGTGTATTTCAGCAGTTTATGGTGAGTAGGTATGTGGTAGGTAAATGAAAGGTAGGAAAGCTCTTCTCAGCAGCTGTTCAACCAGATTTGCTTATTGTTGGGTATGCCTGAGCAAATCTGGTGAAATGGTCTGTAATGACGAGGATGTATTCATAGACACCAGTGCTTGGGTCTAGGTGCAAATACTCAATGGAGAAATTCTAGTGGAGAAGGGCTGGTAATATTTCCCATGGGTACTTTTGATGTGAGTGACTGGTTTCTTACACTTGATGCATGGGCATTTCCTGGTCACATGTGCCTCAATGCCTTTTTTGTTAAAGGGCCAATAAAATCAGTCCCTGGCTTGGACGAGGACTCTGTCAGTGCCCACATGACCCAAGTTATCATGCAGGTGCTTTAATACCATGGCTCTGTACTTTGTTTGTAAGACTAGTTGTTATCAGTGTGTGGTCTGTCTATAGAGAAGCTGGTCTTTGATATGCAGTTTTCCCCATTGATTCATTAGTTTTGGCAGAAACCCATTTGCACTTTGTCTGTCTACAGGTGACAGAATCCCCTTGGTCTGTAAGTTTTATCAATGCTCTGATTGCTGGATCTTCTCGGATTGGCAGCCACGTTTCCGTCAGCCTGCCCCAGGGCAGCTGTGACTACAGCAGTAGCTTACCACTACCATTGTCTGTCTGTGGAGTGAATGAATAATGGACTCACTGTAAACTGCTTTGGGTGTCTTGAAAGGTGCTCTATACATTGCATCTGGAAAGTATTCACAGCACTTCACTTTTTCCACATTTTGTTATGTTACAGCCTTATTCCAAAACAAATTCATTTTTTTCCTCAAAATTCTACACACAATACCACATAATGACAATGTGAAAAAAGTTTTTTTTTTTTTTAGATTTTTGCAAATTTATTAAAAATAAAAAACTAAGAAATCACATGTACATAAGTATTCACAGCTGTTGCACATTACTTTGTTGATGCACCTTTGGTAGCAATTACAGTCTCAAGTCTTTTTGAATATGATGCCACAAGCTTGGCACGCCTATCTTTGGGCGGTTTGGCCCACTCCTCTTTGCAACACCTCTTAAGCTCCATCAGGTTGTATGGGAAGTCATTTTCAGATCTCTCCAGCGATGTTCAATTGGATTCAAGTCTGGGCTTTGGCTGGGCCACTCAAGGACATTCACAGAGTTGTCCTGAAGCCACTCCTTTGATATCTTAGGCTGTGTGCTTAGGGGCGTTGTCCTGCTGAAAGATGAACCGTCACTCCAGTCTGAAGTCAAGAGCGCTCTGGAGCAGGTTTTCAGCCAGGATGACTCTGTACATTGCTGCATTCATCGTTCCCTCTATCCTGACTAGTCTCCCAGTTCCTGCCACTGAAAAACATCCCCACAGCATGATGCTGCCACCGCCATTGGTGTGGTTATGAACGGTGCCTGGTTTCCTCCAAACATCACACCTGACATTCATGCCAGAGTTCAATCTTTGTCCCATCAGACCAGAGAATTTTGTTTCTTGTGGCCTGAAAGACCTTCAGGTGCCTTTTGACAATCTCCAGGTGGGCAGCCATGTACTTTTTACTAAGGAGTGGCTTCTGTCTGGCCACTCTACCATACAGGCCTGATTGATGGATTGCTGCAGCGATGGTTGTTCTTCTGGAAGGTTCTCCTCTCTCCAGAAGAGTGCTGGAGCTCTGACAGAGTTACCATCGGGTTCTTGGTCACCTCCTTGACTAAGGCCCTTCTCCCCCGATTGCTCAGTTTAGACAGCTGGCCAGCTCCAGGAAGAGTCCTGGTGGTTCCGAATTTCTTCCATTTATGGAGATGATATTGGCCACTTTTCTCATTGGGACCTTCAAAGCAGCAGAAATTTTTCTGTACCCTTCCTCAGATTTATGCCTCGAGACAATCCTGTATTGGAGGTCTACAGACAATTCCTATGACTTCATTCTTGGTTTGTGCTCTGATGTGCACTGTCAACTGTGGAACCTTATATAGACAGGTGTGTGCCTTTCCAAATCATGTTCAATCAACTGAATTTACCACAGGTGAACTCCAATTAAGCTGTAGAAACATTTCAAGGATGATCAGTGGAAACAGGATGCACCTGAGCTCAATTTTGAGCTTCATGGCAAAAGGCTGTGAATACTTATGTACATGTGATTTCTTAGTTTTTTATTTTTAATAAATTTGCAGAAATCTCAAGAAAACGTTTTTCACATTGTCATTATGGGGTATTGTGTGTAGAATTTTGAGGGAAAAATGAATTTAATCCATTTTGGAGTAAGGCTGTAACATAAAATGTTGAAAAAGTGAAGCGCTGTGAATACTTTCTGGATGTACTGTAACTGCAAACCATTATTATTGTTATTATTATTATTATTATTATTATTATTATTATTATTATTATTCTCTTTGAGACTTGACTAGCTCTGCAGGGGCAATTACAGGTCAATGGTCCAGATCTGGATAATTCAGGGTCCAATGCAAGATTAAGAGCTGCAACATACTGAGCAACCTGTTCTTCTTCTGCAACACGGCATCCTTCCCAAGCTGCAGCGACAACTTCCGCAAAGAGCTCTTCTGTGCATGGTCTTACCTAGCTGTCAATATCCAGTGGTAGCTGAGAGGGGGTGTCAGCATCAGCATTGCACTTTGCTGGTCGGTACTTTCATCATATCTGAAGTTGGAGAGTTCACCTACCCATCTACAGTGGGGCAAAAAAGTATTTAGTCACCCACCAGTTGTGCAAGTTCTCCCACTTAAAAGATGAGAGAGGTCTCCAATTTTCATCATAGGTATACCTCAACTATGAGAGACAAAATGAGAAAAAAAAAATCCAGAAAATCACATTGAAGGATTTTTAATGAATTAATTGGTAAATTCCTCGGTAAAATAAGTATTTGGTCACCTACAAACAAACAAGATTTCTGGCTCTCACAGACCTGTAACTTCTTCTTTAAGAGGCTCCTCTGTCCTCCACTCGTTACCTGCATTAATGGCACCTGTTTGAACTCATTATCAGTATAAAAGACACCTGTCCATAACCTCAAACAGTCAGACTCCAAACTCCACTATGGCCAAGACCAAAGAGCTGTCAAAGGACACCAGAAACAAAATTGTAGACCTGCACCAGGCTGGGAAGACTGAATCTGCAATAGGTAAGCAGCTTGGTGTGAAGAAATCAACTGTGGGAGCAATTATTAGAAAATGGAAGACATACAAGACCACTGATAATCTCCCTCGATCTGGGGCTCCACGCAAGATCTCACCCTGTGCGGTCAAAATGATCACGAGAACGGTGAGCAAAAATCCCAGAACCACACGGGGGGACCTAGTGAATGACCTGCAGAGAGCTGGGACCAAAGTAACAAAGGCTACCATCAGTAACACACGCCGCCAGGGACTCAAATCTTGCAGTGCCTGACGTGTCCCCCTGCTTAAGCCAGTACATGTCCAGGCCCATCTGAAGTTTGCTAGAGAGCATTTGGATGATCCGGAAGAGGATTGGGAGAATGTCATGTGGTCAGATGAAACCAAAAGAGAACTTTTTGGTAAAAACTCAACTTGTCGTGTTTGGAGGAGAAAGAACACCATACCTACTGTGAAGCATGGGGGTGGAAACATCATGCTTTGGGGCTGTTTTTCTGCAAAGGGACCAGGACGACTGATCCGTGTAAAGGAAAGAATGAATGGGGCCATGTATCATGAGATTTTGAGTGAAAACCTCCTTCCATCAGCATGGGCATTGAAGATGAAACATGGCTGGGTCTTTCAGCATGACAATGATCCCAAACACACCGTCCGGGCAACGAAGGAGTGACTTCATAAGAAGCATTTCAAGGTCCTGGAGTGGCCTAGCCAGTCTCCAGATCTCAACCCCACAGAAAATCTTTGGAGGGAGTTGAAAGTCTGTGTTGCCCAGCGACAGCCCCAAAACATCACTGCTCTAGAGGAGATCTGTATGGAGGAATGGGCCAAAATACCAGCCACAGTGTGTGAAAACCTTGTGAAGACTTACAGAAAACGTTTGACCTCTGTCATTACCAGCAAAGGGTATATAACAAAGTATTGAGATGAAGTTTTGTTATTGACCAAATACTTATTTTACCGAGGAATTTACCAATTAATTCATTAAAAATCCTTCATTGTGATTTTCTGGATTTTTTTTTTTTTCCATTTTGTCTCTCATAGTTGAGGTATACCTATGATGATAAGTGGAGACCTCTCTCATCTTTTAAGTGGGAGAACTTGCACAACTGTTGGCTGACTAAATACTTTTTTACCCCACGGTATTATTAAATCAATTATATCAGACTAAACTTTTCCTGTTTTAGGTCAGCTAGGATTACCAACAGTATTTCTATTTGCTAGATGATTTTTTTTATTACTTTTTCAGAGTCAGAAGTTTACATACATTTCCTTAGTATTTGGTAGCATTGCCTTTAAATTGTCTGACTTGGGTCAAACATTTTGGGTCTCCTTCCACAAGCTTCTCACAATAATTTGCTGGAATTTTGGCCCATTTCTCCTGACAAAACTGGTGTAACTAAGTCAGGTTTGTAGGCCACCTTGCTCGCACACATCTTCACAGCTCTGTCCACAAATTTTGTCTGGGATTGAGATCATTGATTTTTCTTGCCTTCTGATTGTTGCTCTGAGTGTTGCTATCCCTGTGCTGTTGCAATCCTGGAATTTCCCCGTTGTGGGACTAATAAAGGCTTATCTTATCTTATCTTATCTTATCTTATCTTATCTTATCTTATCAGGGCTTTGTGATGGCCACTCAAACAATGGGCCTCATGCAAGAACATGTTATGACAATTTTTCTTTCAAGGTGTTGGTTAACTTATTTAGAATGTTATGCAAACATTCAAGAAGAATTGTGAATATTTTAGTAACTAAAAAATATTTTCTGCCCTTGGTGATGTCAAATGTACAGGTGCGTCTTAATAAATTAGAATGTCATTGAAAAGTTGATTTTTCAGTAATTCAATTCAAAAAATGAAACTCATAGATAATATACTGTACAGTGGTGTGAAAAAGTGTTTACCCCCTTCCTGATTTCTAATTTTTTTGTATGTTTGTCACACTTAAATATTCCAGATCATCAAACAAATTTAAATATTAGGCAAACATAGCACAAGTAAACACAAAATGCAGTTTTTAAATGAAGGTGTTTATTAAGTGTAAAAAAGAAAATAAAAATGTAAACCTACATGGTCCTGTGTGAAAAAGTGATTGCCCCCCCCCCCCCATTAAAACATAAATTAACTGTGGTTTATCACATCTTTGGAAAGCTGAGTTCAATTTTGCTCGCCACACTCAGGCCTGATTACTGCCACCCCTCTTCTCAATCAAGAAATCACTTAAATAAGACCTGCCTGACAAAGTGAAGCAGACCAAAAGATCCTCAAAAACTAGACATCATGCTGTGGTCCAAAGAAATTCAGAAACAAATGAAAAACAAAGTAATTGAGATCTATCAGTCTGGAAAAGGTTATAAAGCCATTTCTAAAGCATTGGGACTCCAGCAAACCACAATGAAAGCCATTATCCACAAATGGCAAAAACATGGAACAGTGGTGAACCTTCCCAGGAGTGGCCGGCCGACCAAAATTACCCCAAGAGTGCAGGGAGGATTTATCCAAGAGGTCACAAAAGACCCCACAACAATATCCAAAGAACTGCAGGCCTCACTTGCCTCAGTTAAGATCAGTGTTCTTGATGCCACCATAAAAAAGAGACGGGGCAAAAATGGCCTGCATGGCAGAGTTCCAAGACGAAAACCACTGCTAAGCAAAAAGAACATAAAAGCTTATCTCAGTTTTGCCAGAAAACATCTCGATGGTCCCCAAAACTTTTGGGAAAATGTGGACTAACGAGGCAAAAGTTGAACTTTTTGGAAGGTGTGTGTCCCATTATATCCGGCGTATAAGTCACACAACATTTCAGAAAAGGAACAACAGTAAAATACCAACAGTAAAAGATGGTGGTGGTAGTGTGATGGTCTGGGACTGTCTTGCTGCTTCAGGACCTGAAAGACTTGCTGTGGTAAATGGAACCATGAATTCTGCTGTCTACCAAAAAAATCCTGAAGGAGAATGTCCGGCCATCTGTTCATGACCTCAAGTTGAAGCACACTTGGGTTCTGCAGCAGGACAATGATCGAAAACACACCAGCAAGTCCACCTCTGAATGGCTTAAGAAAAACAAAATGAAGACTTTGGAGTGGCCTAGTCAAAGTCCTGACCTGAATCCAAATAAGATGCTGTGCATGACCTTAAAAAGGCAGTTGATGTTTGAAACCCCTCCAATGTAATAACAACAATTCTGCAAAGATGAGTGGACCAAAATTCCTCCACAGCACTGTAAAAGACTCATTGCCAGTTATCGCAAACGCTTGATTGCAGCTGTTGCTGCTAAGGGTGGCCCAACCAGTTATTAGGTTTAGGGGGCAATCCCTTTTTCACACAGTGCCATGTCGGTTTGGATTTTTTTCCCTAAATAATAAACACTTTAATTTAAAAACTGCTTTTTGTGTTTACTTGTGTTATCTTTGTCTAATATTTAAATTTGTTTGATGATCTGAAACATTTAAGTGTGACAAACATACAAAAAAATAAGAAATCAGGAAGGGGGCAAACACTTTTTCACACCACTGTAGATTTATTACACACAGAGTGCTATATTTCAAGTATTTATTTCTAATTTTGATGATTATGGCTTATGAAACCCTAAATTCAGTTTCTCAAAAAAATAGAATATTAGATTAAATTAATTTAAAAAAAATTTTTAAATTTTTTTATAGAATTGTTGGCTGACTGAAAAGTATGTCCTTGTACACTCTCACTACTTAGTCGGGGCTCCTTTAGCATGAATTATTGCATCAGTGCAGCGTGGCATAGAGCGATCAGCCTGTGGTACAGCCGAGGTGTTATGGAGGCCCAGGTTGCTTTGATAGCGGCCTTCAGCTCGTTTGCATTGTTGGGTCTGATGTCTTTCATCTTCCTCTTGACAATATTCATCTTCCTCTTGACCTAAATCCCATAGATTCTCCATGGGGTTTAGGTCAGGAGAGATTGTAGCCAATCAAGCACAGTGATACCATGGTCATTAAACCAGGTTTTGGTACTGGTGTGTGGGCAGGTGTCAAGTCCTGCTGGAAAATGCAATCAGCATCTCCATAAAGCTTGTCAGCAGAGAGAAGCATGAAGTGCTCTAAATTTTCCTGGTAGATGGCTACGCTGATGGCCATGTGCAACCCAGATTTTGTGACTGTGTTGCACATGTTCACTTGTGCGTTGCCCGTGAAAACGGTTGCCTGTGTTCATGGGGGCCCTTGTTTGGCTGGGACGGTTACTCTTTTGCATGTGTAGCAACACATGCGTAAGAGTAAACGTCCCCGCTAAACAGGGGCACCACTGAAACAACACTGAAAAAAGACGAAGAACAACAGGAAGACGCAGGTTGTACCAAAGTGGTGGCCTAGAGGTAGAGCATCCACCTGACAACCGGGCAGTCGGGGTTCAAGACCCGGGCAGGTCATGCCAAAGAACATCTAAAAATGGAACTTCCTGCTGTCCTGCTTGGTGCTCATCAAAAATGGAACGGAGGAGGGAAATGTGGGCGGCAGTGGCTCAGGAGGTAAAGCGGGTTGTCCAGTAACCAGAGGGTTGGCGGTTCAAATCCCGTTCTCCCCAGCCATCCTGCCATTGTGTCCCTGGGCAAGACACTTTACCCACCTTGCCTCCAGTGTCCATGACACTGGGCATGAATGTGTATAAATGTTTGGTAGTGGTCGCAGAGGCCGTTGATGCAGGTTAGCAGCCACGCTTCTGTCAGTCTGTTCCAGGGCCGCTGTGGCTACAGTAGTAGCTTACCACTTTACCACTATTAATGTCTGTCTGGAGTGAAAGAATAATGGACTCACTGTAAGCGCTTTGAGATGTCACTTGACATGTAAAGTGTCATATAAATTTAACCCATTATTATCATTATTATTATTATTATTATTATTATTATTATTAGTCAGGGATATAATTATGGTCGAATCTCATTTTCCTCCCTTGCAGACTCGTTGACTTTAGGCGCATTCACGTTGAGTGGCTGTGGGTTTAGGGCTGTCCCAATCTGAAATCAGGAAGTGGCTGACTGCTCACTCGCTGACTTTATGAGCCCTTAAATGACCCTTTTTCTAAGTCGACATGCCATGCTGACTTAAGGTTTGGGAGTTACCCACAGTTCAGAGTGCTGTGCTGGGGTTTCTCAAGGGAAAGCTCCTGATTGGTCACTTGTTTATCACTGACCACACCTTCACCACCTCACAAAAAAATAATAATAATGCCTTGACAAGAGTTTAAGATCTTTGCCAAAATAAAAATATGACATAAAGACTTCAAGTTTATACTGAATTACATGCCAGTTAAGCAATTAAATTACATTTTTGGTTAATATTGCAGTTTGAAAAAGATGATTTGCAGTTGTAATCAATTAAATCATCTTAAGATGCTGCAGCACATTTAATTCAGTTCATTCCTGAAGAAAGTAGTAAGTCTCAAGTAAAGTCTGAGACCACAATAGCTGGTCACATGTTTTCATATCACACAAATTAAAAGTATGGTTAAAATAAATAGGCTGAAAAGATACATTTTTATTAAAATAGTAACACTGAAAATGAAATAAGACATAGTTTGATCCCCTTTATTTCAGTAAGAACATATTGTATATCCATTATCTATATTGATGAAGGAGAATACAATAACTTAAAACAGAATGGGGATTTTATTTTAAGAAGTTAGAAAAAAACCTTTAAAGACCCTGGTAACACACACAGCCTTGAACTTTCAGGATCATTTTCTTTTATCCTTTGCCAATATACTCCTGTTTGTTTGTGATTTTATTTTTGTCTGGAATCTGTTTTTATTTTATCCTGTTACCTTTTTTGTGATCTCATGTATACATTATTTTTGTGTTCTAATCATTTTAATAATATAAATGAAAAAAAAATTGTAGTGTTGCCAAGGTAACAGTGTGTCCCATTTCTGCCATTTTGAGCCACTTCGCCCCCTCAAAGACTTGCACACTTGAGCACTACTGATAGCTGCAGGCTAAGTCTACAAGGGCTCAGAGCTTGAGGGTTTAGAGAGGAGACTGAGATTCACCCTATATCTCTGTGGTTGTAGTAGCAGCAGCAGCCTGACTAGAGGAAAAGTACAATAATAGCAATTAGTGAACCTACAAAATGGATTCTTCTTTTTAAAGAGAGACATTGGCCATTTCTCAGTACCAAGTTTGCCAAGTTTGGTCTTGTGGACGTAGGAGCTTGGACTTGTCAAGTTCGACTTGGAAGTCCTGACTTCAAAGGAGGGGAGGGGAGAGTTCACTGAACTTGGAATTGGAATGGCTGTGTTCTCGTTGATGTCACGTCGGCTTAGCTGTACTCGGATGGACTTGGATGCACTCGGGTCTACAGTCTGCCCTGCATTGCTCTTGTATCTTCACTTTACTTACTGCTAAAAAAATACTACTATAACCAATATCATCTGCCTGTGTTTATCTTCTTATTTAAAAATATTAACCAACACATAAAATGGCCAGTGGGTGGAAAATATTTGTGGGTTTATGTAGTTGAAGTTGGAATATTGATTGGCATTTTTCACACACACGCACAAAAACACAATCATGGATAGTGTGGTGGTCGCTCTGATCCCTGATATTCTTCACAATCAAGCCGAGGAGGAGGCAGTGGAGATAAGAAGCTGTATATGCCAAAGAAGAGCCCCTTCGTTCATACAGAAAATACATCAATATACAGTGAATAAATATGCTTCTTCTTTCGGCTGCTCCCTTTCCCTTCCATGATATGGAAGAGGATGAAATGGCCTCAGAACTGCAACAAGGAGTAACGCATGTGAAGAGAATAACCATTAAAAAAGATGGGCAAACAGTAAAAACTGGCACTTACATTCTGATGTTCAACTGGCATCAACTCCCAGAAAGAATCCAAATAGGATACCTGTGTGTAACTGTTGATACCTTTATTCCAAACCCATTGAGATGTTTTAACTGCCAAAAGTTTGGCCATGGCTTCACAGGATGTAAGAATAAACCAGTCTGCTGCCAATGTGGAGAAGAAAGGCATGAGTTGGCCAGCACACCACCTCCCAAATGTAGTAACTGTTTAGGCAATCATGCAGCATTATCGAAGGAATGCCCTTGTTGGATCAAGGAAAAAGAAATTCAGACTGTCAAATGTACTAAGAAAATTAGCTACCCTGACACACAAACTGGTAGAAGGTTTCCCACAGTACAAATTCCAGCAGACTTTTTTTGTTATGTTACAGCCTTATTCCAAAACAAATTCATTTTTTTCCTCAAAATTCTACACACAATACCACATAATGACAACGTTAAAAAAGTTTTGGTTTTTTTGGAGATTTTTGCAAATTTATTAAAAATAAAAAACTAAGAAATCACATGTACATAAGTATTCACAGCCTTTGCTCAGTACTTTGTTGATGCACCTTTGGCAGCAGTTACAGCCTCAAGTGGGGGCAATGGATCAGCGTTCTCGTCGCACCCTCCGCCAGTACCCGGGCTCGCCTGGGGAAGCTAATGATCCTACCAGCAGACTAAATTCGAAGAGACGACGCCTCTGTGCCAAGTCAAAGAAGAATCCTAGTCACAGTCCTAAAGCCGAAAGCAAACAGCCCCAAGAGCACTTTGTGGTAGGATCTGCCCTTCGCATATTACAACTAAACGTTGAAGGCCTATCTGCAGCCAAGCGAAGCCTTATTGAAGTCCTCGCCTTCCAACATTCGATTGATGTAATCTGCCTCCAAGAGACTCATATTGGCACAGAGGAAGCTGGCCGCTTCACCATCAAAGGCTTTGACCTCCTGTGCTATGTTCTACATGCTAAACATGGACGTGCCACCTATGTGCGTTCTGACATAGTTGAAGCAAATCACCTGATAACAACACATTTCTCAGACACCATAATCATTGGTGGCTTCCATATTGTCAATGTGTACAAGCCCCCTAATGCCAACTGGGATCTGCAGGTCTTACCCACCCTACCCCACCCTGCCATCTATGTGGGGGACTTTAACAGCCATCACCCTGACTGGGGGTACCCAGCAGTGGACAGTGATGGGGAGGCACTTTCAGACTGGGCATCCAGAAATGACCTCGCTTTGATATACGACCCCAAACAAAGAGGAACCTTCCACTCTGCTAGGTGGAAGAAGGACTATTCTCCTGACCTGTGTTGGGTCAGCTCTTTGAATGGGGAGCCATATCCTACACAGATCCTCATTCTTGATGATTTTCCACACAGCCAACACCGGCCCCTGCTTGTACACATTGGCCTACAACTTCCAGTCATATACAGCCCAAGGAAGATGCGCTGGAACTTCCGCAAAGCCAACTGGAAGAAATTCAGTGAAACTCTGGACCGGAGCGTTGTTACCATCCCACTCCACACCATCACTGTAGATGAAGCATACAACCGCTTCTGCAGCGCAATCTTCAAGGCTGCCCATACTGCAATCCCACGAGGCTACCGACCCCTCTATGTCCCATGTTTGGACGGAGAAAGTGCTGCCCTCCTACAATCCTATCAAACATCAGGGGACCCAGAGATAGCAGACCATCTTATTGAATCGCTAAATACAGCCCGGCGAAAGAAATGGGAGGAGACAGTTGCTGACCGGAGCTTTACCCACTCTAGCAGGAAATGTTGGAGCCTCATCCGTCGCCTAGGAGCTGCACAGAAGCCCCCTAGCCAAAGCCGAGCATCCGTCACACCCAACCAAGTTGCATCCCACCTACTGACTATTGCCAAAGCACCCCAAGACAAAGACACCAGAAGAGCAGTTACAACTGAGCTAAAAAAACCACCAAAAAATGCCTGTAGAGGAAACGAACCTTGAACCCTTCGAGGCTGCTGAACTGGAGAAAGTCCTACAGGGCCTGAAATGTGGAAAGGCAGCAGGATACGATAACATCTTCCCAGAATTCATGAAAAATCTTGGCCCCCGAGCCCTAACCTGGTTGACACAATTCTACACAAGGATCACACAAACAAACTCGATCCCAAAGAAATGGCAGACAGCAAAGGTCATTGCCATCCCAAAACCTGGCAAAGACCACAAACTACCAGCAAGCTACTGCCCAATCTCCCTACTCAGCGTTCCTTACAAAATCATGGAGCGCCTAATACTGCAACGCATTTCCCCAGAAATAGAGGATATTCTAAGTGTGGATCAAGCAGGTTTCCGCAAGGACCGCAGTACAGGAGAACAAGTACTGGCCCTAACCACCTTCATCGAAAATGGCTTCGAGAACAGACTGAAGACAGGGGCTGTGTTTCTCGATCTTACAGCCGCCTATGATACGGTCTGGCACAAAGGCCTCCTCCTGAAACTTATAAAGGCGATCCCTGCTTGGGCAACAGCAATTATAAAAACCCTGCTGACCAACCGAAGGTTCAGAGTCCACCTCAGTCAGAACACAAGTGCATGGAGAATGCAGAAAAACGGACTCCCACAAGGCTCAGTTCTAGCTCCAACTCTGTTCAACCTCTACATAAACGACCTGCCTACTACAAAATCCCGCAAATTCATCTATACAGACGACATCTGTTTGGCATTCCAAGCACCAGACTTTGAACCACTGGAACGGGTGCTCACGGAAGATCTTGCCAAACTGGACCAGTTCTGCAAAATCTGGCGCCTAAAACCAAGCCCAGCAAAAACCGTCTCCAGTGTATTCCATCTCCACAATGCAAAAGCTGCCAGAGAACTAAACATCCACCTGAGCGGACTCAAGCTTAAGCATGCCCCAAATCCAACTTATCTTGGAGTGACCCTTGATAGGACCTTATCCTTCAAGGAACATCTAAAGGGGACGGCTGCTAAGGTAAAGGTACGAAACAACCTGCTCTGCAAGCTCGCTGGTGCAAAATGGGGGGCGGCAGTCTCCACCCTGCGCACCTCAGCACTGGCCCTTTCATACTCTGTAGCAGAATATTGTGCCCCTGTCTGGTCCAGGTCATCTTACACACACCATGTAGACACCCAGCTCAACTCAACCATGAGAACTATAACTGGAACAATCCGCTCAACACCACTCCCCTGGCTCTCTGTACTGTCAAACATAGCCCCTCCACACATCCGGCGAGCAGCATTAACTCAAAGGATGCTCCAAAAAGTTAAAGATTTTCCTCACTTGCCAATCCATGCAGATATCTACACCCCACTCACTGCCCGACTTTCATCCAGACGGCCGATTTGGAAAAACCCTCCCCCAGCTGACTTTACCATCCAGACAGCTTGGCAAGAGGAATGGGAGACCAAGGAGGTCCCAAACAAACAGCTGGTGATAAACCCCAACCAACAGGTCCCGGGCACCAACCTCCCAAGGAGACAGTGGTCTACACTCAATCGCTTCAGGACTGGACATGGCCCCTGCTTGGCCTGCCTTCACAGATGGGGCAGTAGCCCTAGCCCACTGTGCGCATGTGGAGAGGAGCAAACAATGGAACACATCATAGAGGTTTGCCCGCTCCAAAGACTGGAAGGAGGATTACACACCCTCCATACAGCAAACCAGGAGGCAACTGCTTGGCTTAAGGACTTTGCATTCGCTAAATAAATAAACAGCCTCAAGTCTTTTTGAATATGATGTCACAAGCTTGGCACACCTGTCTTTGGGCAGTTTGGCCCATTCCTCTTTGAAACACCTCTCAAGATCCATCAGGTTGGATGGGAAGTGTCAGTGCACAGGCATTTTCATAGCTCTCCAGAGATGTTCAATTGGATTCAAGTCTGGGCTCTGGCTGGGCCACTCAAGGACATTCACAGAGTTGTCCTGAAGCCACTCCTTTGATATCTTGGCTGTGTGCTTAGGGTCGTTGTCCTGCTGAAAGATGAATCGTTGCTTCAGTCTGAGGTTAAGAGCACTCTGGAGCAGGTTTTCATCCAGGATGTCTCTGTACATTGCTGCATTCATCTTTCCCTCAATCCTGACTAGTCTCCCAGTTCCTGCCGCTGAAAAACATCCCCACAGCATGATGCTGCCACCACCATGCTTCACTGTAGGGATGGTATTGGCCTGGTGATGCGTGGTGCCTGTTTTCCTCCAAACATGACGCCCAGCATTCACACCAGAGAGTTCAATCTTTGTCTCATCAGACCAGAGAATTTTGTTTCTTAGAGTCCTTCAGGTGCCTTTTGGCAAACTCCAGGCGGGCTGCCATGTACCTTTTACTACGGAGTGGCTTCCGTCTGGCCACTCTGCCATACAGGCCTGATTGGTGGATTGCTGCAAAGATTGTTATCCTAGGAGGTTCTCCTCTCTTCACAGAGCAACCCTGGAGCTCTGACAGAGTGATCATCAGGTTCTTGGTCACCTCCCTGACTAAGGCCCTTCTCCCCTGATCGTTCAGTTTAGACGGCTGGCCAGCTCTAGGAAGAGTTCTGGTGGTTCCGAGCTTCTTCCAGTTATGGATGATGACGGCCACTGTGCTCATTGGGACCTTCAAAGCAGCAGAAATTTTTTCTGTACCCTTCCCCAGATTTATGCTTCGAGACAATCCTGTCTCGGAGGTCTACAGACAATTCCTTTGACTTCATGCTTGGTTTGTGCTCTGACATGCACTGTCAACTGTGGAACCTTATATAGACAGGTGTGTGCCTTTCCAAATCATGTCCAATCAACTGAATTTACCACAAGTGAACTCCAATTAAGCTGTAGAAACATTTCATTTCCCCGCGGCCCCCCCCCCCCCCGCTGCAGAAGAGTAGCGGGGGGGGGCATTCACGGTCCGGACACGGCGCACGAACCGTGTACCGCGGTGCACGGACTTCGGACTTCGTGCGCCGCGGTCTACTACGCACAGTTGTAATTTACCGATCGGTCAAAAGTCATTTTTGATTACAATTTTCAGGGATAAAGAATAATTTAGCTTATAACACTTACCTGTCCACAACAGCATGTGGACGGTCTATGTTGACCATGGAAGAGAATCCTAAACGTCTACTCTGCTGGGACAGCACCGCCTGTGGCTGAACAGGCCAATGCGCGAATGGCAGTCCCTGTCACACAGGTCGCACTTGTGGGTGGTCTCCGTGCTGCTGGGTCTGTGGCGGTTCTTCCTGCGGGTCCTTTTTTCATCTGCTGCGGCAGTCAGTCTCTCTTCACCCAGCCTTACACAAAACAGCTTTTGAACTTCTGTGCTTCAATTGGCTGGCTGTATTCACAGCCGTTGGTAGGCAGGTCCTTCTTGCTAGGTTTTCAGTCATTGGTTTTTCAAGGTTTCAGAAACCCAATTCAAGGCTCTTATTAGTCGAATGAGAGGTCAGTCACATCTAAATCAATCAAAGCACTCCTTTGGCTTTCTGTTCGCGACTGTGTCTGTAGTGGAAGAACGGAAATGCAGCTTTTTTTTTCAGTGCGCTCTAGGACGCAGCGCCCTCGTGCGCCCTCATGCGCTCTAGGACGCAGAGACGTGCCCGCCCGCGGTACACCAGAGTGCAAGAGGCTAAAATTCTACGCAGGTTTTACCCCTGTAACAAATTCTTAAGCAAATTTACAGATGGTCTCCCCTTTTTGCAATAATAATTTCCCACTTATTTTTTTTTTATTGAACACTTCTTTTGTCAAAGAATGTGTCAAATTTCTCCATCTAGTTGGAAAATGTATTCATCAAAGTTTCTGCAATCCATCCCAAATATTGTGATCTTTAAGAATGAGCTCCAGTTTCTGTATACATCATGTTGCAGTATTTAAACAAAAAAGCAGCAAAAACTCTACATATAGTCAAGAAAATCCTGAAGAAATGAATGGACTTGTCTTCTGTAAAATGTGCAAATTTCAATTGTGATATCCCTCATACATTGTGATTATCTATGAATACTCAAATTTATTGTATTTTTTGTTTGTTTTTTCTTTTTCCTTATTATCTCTATAATGTTTATTCTTGTTTGCGCTCTTTGGTTCTAAATAAAGCTGAGTTTAAAAAAAAAAGCGCTCTCTCAGGTGAAATGGATTATGGGATACATGACTGCTGCAAGTCTGCACAAGTCACCTCCCGATGCATCCCCAGTAAAATGGGCGAAGCGAAAATACATCCAGGCATTTGGACCAAACTTGGCTTGATGCAAACTTTCAGTTGGAACAGGACTTGGGCTGTGACTGATGACGTTTCACAAGAACACAAGTACACGTATTGAGAAACGGCCTTTGTCTCTTGTATAGCCATTGAACAAACTAGCATGTCTGCTCCTTGGTGCTACCGATCAACAATCCAGGTATTTGAAGTGTTCTGTCTCAGGCACACCTGATGCAACTAATGAAGCCCTTGATTGCATCAGGTGTGCTTGACACACCTGATTTGCAAACATGTGCTCTTATGAGGAATTCTATTCAGAGGTTAAATAATTTTGAGACTGCAGTAGTCATTGAAAGTATGATTTCATGTTGAATTTGGACACAATCCTTGTGTAATATTGGTTTTATTTAACTATTCAAACTGTTCTTGTGTATTTTCATTGCAAACACCAGAGAATTTTTAAATTTTGCCAATAAACCTAAAATACATGGGGGATTGAATAATTTGGATTGCAACTGTATTTACCTCACTTTGGTCCAGCACTATCTTGCAGACCATACATTGATTTCTCACCTCACGACACACCCTTGTGCAGCAATTGTTTTTGACTCATGATTAATGCACCCATTTTCTGTGATTGTGACCTTTGATTTACAACCTACTCACAGCTATCAGCTAGTCTCATTCATTACTCTCCTGTTTCAAACAATTTATCTTGGAGGACAGAGGCAGCTCAGTGGGAAGATTGTGTGGCAACTCACTTGCTGTTGGTACTGAACTGTGGCAAGCCAAAAGGAGGGAAAAAAATGTCACTTTGAGAACATGTTTCTTCTTCTCCTCCTCAGGGGTCACCACAGCGGATCATCTGCCTCCATCTCACCCTATCCCTTGCATCTTCTTGTGTAACACCAGCCCTCTCCATGTCTTCCTTCACTACAGCCATGACTCTTCTCTGTGGTCTTCCTCGTTTCCTCCTGCCTGGCAGCTCCATCTTCAACATCCTTTGTCCAATATGTCCACTATCCCTCCTCTGCACGTGTGCAAACCATCTCAATCTTCCCTCTCTTACTTTGTCTCCAAACTGCTCAACGTGAGCTGTCCCTCTGATATACTCATTTCTAATCTTGTCCCTCCTAGTCACTCCCAATGAAAATCTTAGCATCTTCAACTCTGCCACCTCCAGCTCCACCATCTCCAAACCATACATCATAGCAGGTCTCACTACCATCTTGTCAATCTTCCCTTTCACTCTTGCTGCTACCTTTCTGTCGCAAATCACCCCGACACTTGTTTCCACCCACTCCACCCTGCCTGCACTCTCTTCTTCACCTCTCTTGTGCATTTTCCATTGCTTTGGATGGTTGACCCCAGGTATTTAAACTCATCTACAGTATTCACAGCACTTCACTTTTTCCACATTTTATGTTACAGCCTTATTCCAAAATGGATTAAATTCTTTTTTTTCTCTCAAAATTGTACACACAATACCCCATAATGACAACATGAAAATGTTTTGGTTTTTTTTTTGAGATTTTTGCAAATTTATTAAAAATAAAAAAAACTAAGAAATCACAGTTCCTTCAGTTAGGGCTACTTGGGCTCTGTCACAGGAACCCTCCTGTGATGGCCCAGGGTGGGGTTGGTCCCGCTCACTCTCCAGGGTGCCAGGCAAGTTCTCATCCCACACAGCTCCTTCCATCGTCCTCGGGATTTGCCGGTTCCACAAACCGCAGCCCGACCACTCCTCTCCAGTACTGCTCTTGATGGCGAAGCCCAGGCCATAAAACAAATCACATCCCATAATATTCTCTCCACTGGCAGTCACGGTGAACTTCAGGTTGCGCACTTCCGTCGACTTGTAACAAGTCATCAGTCTCACCGTTACCACCGTGGCCAGTCTTCCTCCACCATAACCACAGAGCAGCACTGAATCACCTCTAATCCTGTAATGTGGGAAAAAGTTCCTCACGGTTGCCCAACTTAAGACGGAGCCCACCGCTCCCGTGTCGATCAGCAATGGTACTGTTACCCCGTCCAGCTCCACCATACAGTAGGAGCATCCATTGGTACTTGGGGACACATTGTGAATAACCGTGGGAGCAGGAGAATCTTCCCTGTGCTTTGGACTCCCTCGCTCAAACTTGCGGCATGCCCTGGCGAAATGATGCAAGAGTCCGCACTTGCCGCAGTGCTTCCCTGTCGCCGGGCACTCCCTGGCTTTATAGCGGTGCTTTGTGGACCCACAACCCAAACACATGGGCGTTCCCGGGGCAGACCTCATCTTTACAGCATTAGCGTAGCCTCCATCACCCTCCACGCTGTTGTTGCTGTCCGGATCCACTGCCTGTGCCGTCGACTGTGGAGCAGACTGTTGGTGTAACACACTCTCACTGAGCTCCCGTGATAGCTTGCCTGCTGCCTCCAACTGTTGAGCTAAATCGATGGCCGTGGATAACGTCAGTTCACCCACGAACATAAGTAGCTTCAACCTCGTAGCAGGGTAGATGGTATGTTCCGCCAGCTGGTCGCGAACCAGCTCTTCCTCCAATGCTCCAAACTGACAATCCCTGGCCAGTTGATGCAGGTCTGCAGAAACCGCTGCACTGACTCGCTGACCCGCTGGCAGCGCCGTCGAAACTGAATCCTGCGAACGATGACGTTTTCCGGGGCGCGAAAATGTTGCACCATTAGCTCCACCACTTCCTCAAAGCTATCACATTCGCCCAGAGTACTCAAAATATGCTGTCCTTTCATTTCCAAATTATGAACCAACAGAGCACCTGCCCTCAATTTCTCCAGTCTCCCAAGGTCCAGTGCCACCAAGTACGTTTGAAACGAGGCAAACCATCTTGCCAAAGGACGGGCGGCTCACCGGGGAGCTCCAGAAACGGTCGGATGGATGTGACACACGCATCTATAGCTTTTATCCTCTTTGCCAAATGCTATGTCGGTAGTAGGAGCCAAGGACGAGGCCAGTTGTTAAGCTGAACACAGGTTTATTAGGAGACTCTCCACAGTACACCAGCGTACCCACCAGGCAGAGAGGTGGCCAAGAGACCGCCTCTCCCACTCACTGCCCGCTTCTACCCTGGGTGGTGGCGGAACCAGAAAGGTGGAGCCACCACCCGTGTCTCACTAATAACAGTCCCCAACTACAACACAACAGAAACCTCCAGCAGAATCAGGCTCAGGGAGGGGCAGTCATTTGCTGCAACCAGCTGGGGGGTGAGGGGAAGAGGAAAAAGAAGAAAAGAACTGACATTTAGAGAGCAAACAGCGCGATGGGGACTCAGTCTATGGGAAGGAGTAAACCGATGTTAATGACCAGCAAAAATATTTCATTGAGAGTGAAGATAGAAGTGAAGCCCAGTGTATCGTTGGAGGTCCCCTGGCTATCTAAATCTATTAGCAGCATAACTAAGGGAAGGATTGGGGTCACCTGATCCAACTATAGACTTTGTCAAAAAGGAAAGTTTTAACCTTATTCTTAAAAAACAGATCGAGTCTGTCTCCCCAATCCATTTTGGCAGCTGGTTCCACAAGAAAGGAGCCTGATAACTGAGGCTATTTGCCTATTTGACACAAGGCTTTAACATTTACTGTATGTATGTACCATGAGTAGGCTACCATATCAAGCACATTAAAGGCTAATGGCGGCTAGCGCTGCATTACATAGAATAAATCCTGTAATAAAATACAGACTTGCTGGTTGAACGACATGCCCACTTCTATGCATGTTGACCCACGACAATGGTTGAAATTGCATTGGCCGTCAGCAGTTTAATGGTAAAACCCATCTTAATTTGAGTCACATTTTCAAAGCAGCTGTCCAAAAATGCTAAGTGGCACTGGAAGCTAAGTTGACTCTTTAGATTCACCCTCTTCTTCGAGGCCAATAGCCAGTGTTTAGTCCTGATTGGTTCACCTGTTATAGTGACCTCACAAAAATGGCCCATCTAAACTTGGCTTTTTTCAAGGGGAGGAGCTTAACTAAACTTTAGCAGCAGAAAAACAGACTGTGTGGGGATACAGTTTGGGAATTTTCTCACACCCAGAAGCCAGCGGGAAGGGGAGAATAATGGACAGTAGGAGGAGGTGGCACCGGGGGATATCAAACGGGACAGCAAAGACTATGCACCCCCCGGGAAGAGGAGTAAATGTCAAGAGAAGAAGTGTGTTTGTGCAGAACCCGTGTATATTATGTTAATGTGCTGCATTTCTCTTTGTTCACACAACAATGTATGATGGTCAGAAGCTCTGGGTCTCCAAGTATGGAAATAAGGACATAAGAGGAATGTACAGAGACCCAGATAGCTCAGTTGAGCTCAGAAGCGTGTTTGCTGTTATATTGGAGAATGAATAAAGCCTTGTGTCATCAAGCTCGCTGCCTCGCCTGCATCCTTTCTCCACATTGGTGACCCCTGACGTGCCATGGAGAGCAATCGCCTATCCCTTTTTCCACACTGGTGACGAAGACATGCCATGGAGAGCGAACCACACTCGTGATCCCAAGACGCGCCATGGAGACCGAGTCGAGCACCGTCTCGGAGACTCGCGGAGGGAAAGCACCAGTGCTGCTTGTGCTGGTTCAGTCAAGCTCCGGGACTCTGGCTTCATGACCCGCCAGCGGAGTTTCAGCGCATACAAGCACAGTGCGCACTCTGTGGGTTAGAGGAGGATCACACAGAATACTACTAAGTGGTCGCTGTGCCGGACGCGCGCGCCACGCAACAGGCGACAAGCCTGCTTCAGGCACCAACCGGCCGCAGTGGGAGCAAACCTTGCCAACTCGTCGTTGCGAGTGGCTAAGGACTACCGTGCACTGGCACAGGAAACAGATCCACCATCCGGCTCAAACTCCCAGCGATGTGTGCTGCCCTGTCCAGTCAAGAAGTCGGGAAATGGCACGGCCAGCAGCCACTGGCTGCTGCGACTGCTGGTGAAAGAAACAAACTGTTTTGTGTCACAGACACATGTTTGGAGAGATGGTTTCTGGTGGATTTCCGCGCCCAGAAGAGCATCTTGCCGGTCAATGCTGCAGGGTGGCAGTGGGCAGTGGTCCCGAGCTTATGGCTGCCAACGGATCCACCATCAGGACATGTCGCCCACGAACACAACTGGATAGACCGCCTGTCCAGAGTTCCTTCAGGGCTGCGCTCCGTACCTAAAGATTTGGCAGCCTCCCCAACAGAACTGTTTTTTTTTTTTTTTTCCCCTCAGCCACAACAGATCCCCGGAGAGTTTTACTAGAGTTCCTTTAAGGCTGCGCGCTGCACCTTAAGAAGATTTGGCAGCCTCCTCGACAGAACTTATATATTTTTTTTCTTTCTCAGCCGCTGCGGATCCTCGGGGAATTGGGCCAGCTGCCTTCCCTGGATCTTTTTTAGGGCTGTGCACTGCACCTAAGGAGGATTTGGCAGAACGTGTTTTTCTCAGCTGCTGCGGCTCACCGGAGAGTTTTTACCAGAAAATCCCGAACCCGAGGCTGATTTGCCCACACAGTTTTTGTGCAGCCTGGGGGCTTTTAACGCACCAGGCCGGCCCACCATTGTTTTCCCCGCACCTTCGTCCCTAAAAGCCTGCAGAATGCTGGTTTTGTTTCCGTCAAGCACAATGCGCACCGGACCCCGCTGCGCCCACCGTACTACAGACCATTCAACGTGCTGGAACCTGGGGCAAAGCATAAGGTGTTTTCCCACCCTCCCCCTCTCCCTCCACAGACTGACATGCCCTCAGATTCACTTCACCAGCAG
This sequence comes from Pholidichthys leucotaenia, assembly GCA_020510985.1. Taxonomy (NCBI): domain Eukaryota; kingdom Metazoa; phylum Chordata; class Actinopteri; order Cichliformes; family Pholidichthyidae; genus Pholidichthys; species Pholidichthys leucotaenia. The sequence continues at coordinate 16,694,229 of CM035844.1, forward strand.
GACGGTTCTACTGGATCGGCAGCCCCCTGCTACAGCTGCTATGAGCGCTGGCTCAGGCTCAAAGGACCGGGGGGTTAGAGCCCCTTCTGGGTGTTCCGGGGTGGTGGTGCTGTGTGGGGGTACAGTTTGGGAGTTCTCTCACACCCAGAAGCCAGGGGGAAGGGGAGAATAATGGACAGTAGGAGGAGGTGGCACGGGGGTGGTATCAAACGGGACAGCAAGGACTGTGCACCCCCCGGGGAGAGGAGTAAATGCCGGAGAGAAGAAGTGTGTTTGTACAGAAGATAAGATAAGATAAGCCTTTATTAGTCCCACAACGGGGAAATTCCAGGATTGCAACAGCACAGGGATAGCAACACTCAGAGCAACAATCAGAAGGCAAGAAAAAAACAAGCAAGCAAGAGCAGCTAATATACATATGTACGTATTACTATAAAATATATATATATACACACACACACAGACACACAGTGCAGAGCATTGTAGCTGGATGGAATAAATATATGAATATATGAACACACAGTGCAGAGCATTGTAGCTAGATGGAATAAATATGTAAATATATAAACACCCACAGTACGGAGCATTGCAGCTAGGTGGAATAAATATGCAAGTATATAAACACACACAGTGCGGAGCAATGTAGCTAGATGGAATAATATGTAGATATATAAATATATAAACACACCCAGTGCTGAGCATTGTAGCTAGATGGAATAAATATGTAAATATATAAACACACACAGTGCAGAGCATTGTTGCTAGATGGAATGAAACAGCATAACCGTCTACTTAGTTATCCTACATGGTATGATTATGTGCCCATACATATTCTCACCCTCCAAAGCGACCGGTAAGTTCCTAGTTGTATGCCGGAGGGGACCATTGTGTAAGTCTATTGCATCTTTTGCATTCAAAAAACTATTAGTTTGTTACGTCTTTTTGCTATCTCTGCGAGCAGCCCTGCTTAGGTTGTACAGTCTGACAGCCGTTGGTAGGAAGGACCTACGAAACCTCTCGGTTGTGCACCTGGGATGATGTAGTCTGCTGCTAAATGAGCTCCTCAGTGCATTCAGTATGTCCTGCATAGGGTGGAACTCGGACTCCAGCAGAGATGACAGTTTAGCCACCGTCCTTCTCTCTCCTATCTCCTCCATCGGATCAAGGCGCTGCCCCAGGACAGAGCTAGCTTTCTTAATCAGTTTGTTCAGTCTCTTCCTATCGGCTGCAGTAATGCCACTGCCCCAGCAGACCACTCCAAAAGTGATGGCTGATGCCACCACCGTGTCATAGAATGACTTCAGCAGCGCCCCTTGTACACCAAAAGACCTGAGTCTCCTCAGCAGGAACAGCCTGCGCTGTCCCTTCTTGTAGAGTGCATCAGTATTGTGTGACCAGTCTAGTTTATTGTTCAAATGAATACCCAGGTACTTATAGGATGTCACCATCTCGATGTCTGTTCCCTGTATATTTACTGGTACTGTGAGGGGCTGCCCATGCCTGCGGCAGTCCACCACCAGCTCCTTAGTTTTCCTCGCGTTGATCTGGAGGCAGTTCCGATGGCACCAGTCCACGAAGTCCTGGATAAGCCCTCTGTACTCAGCTTCATCTCCATTGGAGATGAGGCCAACGATCGCAGAGTCATCAGAGAACTTCTGTAGATGGCAGTGTGTTGTGTTGTGTGAGAAGTCCGCAGTATAAAGAGTGAACAGGAAGGGAGCCAGCACCGTTCCCTGGGGGGCCCCCGGGACCTGTGTATATTATGTTAATGTGCTGCATTTCTCTTTGTTCACACAACAATGTATGATGGTCGGAAGCTCTGGGTCTCTACGTATGGGAAATAAGGACATAAAAGAGGAAAGTACAGAGACCTAGATAGCACAGTAGCTCAGTAGAGCTCAGAAGCGTTTTTGCTGTTATGTTGGAGAATGAATAAAGCCTTGTGTCATTCAGCTCGCTGCCTCGCCTGCGTCCTTTCTCCACAGCATGACGCATAAGGGATTTTGCTTTTGATATGTCTTGTAAGTAATAAAAAACATGTCACAGACATGTGAACAAGAAAAAAAAAATTGAATTTCACCAGTGTATCCCTTTAAGGTACATTTAGAGTAGATTAATTTACAATTAAGTGTTAGCTGTGGGCAATCATGCAATTAATTTTGATGAAATTTTTTTTTACATTTAATCAACACAACTATTTGAATCACTACTTCAGGTGTTAAAGAAAGCAGCCATCGTTCAGAAGGCAAAGACAACTGAGCACACTCGCACCGAGAGGCAGGTCCTGGAGCACATTCGCCAGTCTCCATTCCTGGTCACGCTTCACTACGCCTTTCAGACTCAGAGCAAGCTACATCTCATTCTGGGTGAGTGAGGGGGACACTAAAACTATGGAAACCATTCCGTCTTCAGTCTTGAACTGCTGAATAGATGTTTTCTTTATGTTTGTCTTATACTGTGCGTCTTTCTGTTGGCATTTTCATGTATACTGTGTGTTTGTGATATACATTTTTTTTTAAATGTATACGTCTATTCAAGCTCCCCGTGCATTTGTCTGTGTGTGTGAGTGCAGACTATGTGAGCGGTGGGGAGATGTTCACTCATTTGTACCAGCGGGATCACTTTCCTGAGGAGGTGGTGCGGATTTATATTGGAGAAATAATTCTGGCTCTGGAGCACTTGCACAAGGTCAGTTTGACTCTTATCATCTGTAAAACTAAAACACTTGTTTGTTTTTTAATGCCTAAGGTATGTGTACAAACTGAACAGATATGCCTTCTCTGGTTTCTCCTGACTATAGAAATAAGCCCTTTATTCATTTTTTTCACCATGTATTTGTTTGTCAGTAATTTACAGACTTAGTCAGGTGAAATTCTGAATGAATGCTCTCGTCAATTTTTTTTTTTTTTCAAAAAAGCCAGCAGCAAGTTTACTAGGTTCATTTACATGTCATATGACTCTTAAGTACAGTGCATTCAGAAAATATTCACGGCGCTTCACTTTTTCAGCATTTTGTGATGGTACAGCCCTTTTTTTCCCCTCAAAATTCTACACACAATACCCCATAACGACAATGTGAAAAAAGGTTTTTTGAGATTTTCCCAAATTTATGAAAATTAAAAAAGTAAGAAATCACAAGTACATTACTATTCACAGCCTTTGCCATGAAGCTCAAAATTGAGTTCAGGTGCATTCTGTTTCCACTGATCATCCTTGAGATGTTTCTACAGCTTAACTGGAGTCCACCTGTGTAAATTCAGTTGATTGGACATGATTTGGAAAGGCACACACCTGTCTATATAAGGTCCCACAGTTGACAGTGCATGTCAGAGCACAAACCAAGCATGAAGTCAAAGGAATTGTCTGTAGACCTCCGAGACAGAATTGTCTCGAGGCACAAATCTGGGGAAGGGTACAGAAAAATTTCTGCTGCTTTGAAGGTCCCAATGAGCACAGTGGCCTCCATCATCCATAAATGGAAGAAGTTTGGAACCACCAGGGCTCTTCCTAGAGCTGGCCGGCCGTCTAAACTGAACGATCAGGGGAGAAGGGCCTTAGTCAGGGAGGTGACCAAGAACCCGATGATCACTCTGTCAGAGCTTCAGGGTTGCTCTGTGAAGAGAGGAGAACCTCCTAGAAAGATAACCATCTCTGCAGCAATCCACCAATCAGGCCTGTATGGCAGAGTGGCCAGATGGAAGCCATTCCTTAATAAAATGCACATGGCAGCCCACCTGAAGTTTGCCAAAAGGCACCTGAAGGACTCTCAGACCATGAGAAACAGAATTCTCTGGTCTGATGAGATAAAGATTGAACTCTTTGGTGTGAATGTCAGGCGTCATGTTTGGAAGAAACCAGGCACCACTTATCACCAGGCCAATACCATCCCTACAGTGAAGCATGGTGGTGGCAGCATCATGCTGTGGGGATGTTTTTCAGTGGCAGGAACTGGGAGGTAAGTCAGGATAGAGGAAAAGATGAATGCAGCAATATACAGAGACATCCTGGATGAAAACCTGCTCCAGAGCGCTCTTGACCTCAGACTGAGGCAACGGTTCATCTTTCAGCAGGACAACGACTCTAAGCTCACAGCCAAGATATCAAAGGAGTGACTTCAGGACAACTCTGTGAATGTCCTTGACTGGCCCAGCCAGAGCCCAGACTTGAATCCAATTGAACATCTCTGAAGAGATCTGAAAATGGCTGTACACCGACACTTCCCATCCAACCTAATGGCGCTTGAGAGGTGCTTCAAAGAGGAATGGGCGAAACTGCCCAAAGATAGGTGTGCCAAGCTTGTGACATATTCAAAAAGACTTGAGGCTGTAATTGCTGCCAAAGGTGCATCAACAAAGTATTGAGCAAAGGCTGTGAATACTTATGTACATGTGATTTCTTAGTTTTTTAAATTTTTTTTTGTAACTTAGATTTTTATTCATTTTTCATCATATATAATGCATTCAGATCACATTCTACATTTAAAAAACAAAGGGGTTAGGGTAGGGAAAAATAAAAAAAAATAAACAAAATAAAAATAAAAAATAAAAGGGGGGGGGGACAAATGTTGGAGCATCAAGTTTTTAGTTTCCATCTCTTAATTCTTCTGGTTTTTTCAGTGTCTTTGGTTATTCTTTCAATTTCTGCCTCGTTGTTGCACTTTGTAGTGTGTCCATTTCCGCCATTTTTTCTCCCATATTCCTTCTTGCATTCTTCGTCGATATGTTAGTTTTTCCATCATACGTATGTCCTCAACAATGTCAGTCCATTGTTCTTGGTCAGGAAGAACTTCTGATCGCCATTTTTTTGTGATAGTTTTTTTACATGCAATCAACAAGATTTTAACTAGATATCTGTCCTCAGCCTGTATAACATTGTCTTTTTTAAGATCACATAAGTACATCAGGTTACAGTTCATTGGTATATTATATCCTAATATCCTCTGTATTGTCACATGTATAGATTTCCAAAATGATGATATTTTGTAGCATTTCCAAAACATATGTGAGTGGTCTGCATTTTGAGCCCCACATCCCCTCCAGCATAAAGATTGGGTATTTGAATATTTTCCTTGAATCTGTGGTGTAATGAAAAAGCGAATCAGGTTTTTCCATCCAAATTCCCTCCATGCCCTTGAATTTGTTGATGTGTGTTGTGTTTTCCATATTTCCTGCCAGCTTTCTTCTGTTATGTTTAAATTGAGCTCTTTCTCCCATTTCTCCTTTATGTAGTTACTTGTATGATTGTTTGTCATAAGTTTCTGATATAGTTTTGAAATAATTCTTATTTTATTTCCTGCATATGAGCTTAAAATAAGTTGTATAATCTCGTTCACATCTGTTTGGAGGTTATGCCTAATCTTCTTCATATAGTAATCTCTCATCTGCAGATATCTGAAAAATTCCGATCTTTCTAATTTAAATTTTCTCCTGATATTTACAAAGCTCCCGAGATCTTTTTTTCCGATATTGCCCCATGCTGTGATTCCCTTGTTCACCAGATTTTTGTATCCCCTATCTTGTTTTGCCGGTTCAAACTGACTGTCAAATGCTACCCATTTCAATAGTTTTATGTCTTCCCTTATATTATATTTTTGTACTATTTTATACCACAGTTCTAAAGTAAATTTAGTGATTGGGTCTATTTGTTTGATTTGCTTATATGCATCTTTATCCCCTATTATGCTTTGTACTGGGAGTCCCTCAATTTCCTTTTCCATTTCTTTCCATTTTGCCTCATATCCCTCGTCGCACCAACATATGATATATCTTATTTGTGCTGAGTAGTAATATTCCTTTAGACTCGGTAGGCCCATGCCTCCTTTCTCTTTTGGTAATTGGAGGGTTTTATATTTCACTCTTGGTTTTTTACCTCCCCAAACAAATCTCGATATCATCCTGTCCCACTTTGAGAACTGGGCATCTGGAATCTCTGTTGGTATAGCCTGGAAGAGGTAAAGTAATCTAGGTTGTATGCTGATTTTGACTGTCTCAATTTTTGAATTCAGATCCATATTTAAGATTGACCATCTATCAATATCTTTTTTTATTTCTTGTTCCAACCTATCATAGTTTGCTTTATATATTTTGCTTAGGTCTTTAGGTATGTTCACTCCAAGGTATTTTATTTCTTTTTGCTTCCAGTTTAGTTTGATCTTATCAGTTATCTGGTTTAGAGGGTTATAGTGGAATGTCAGTATTTGTGTTTTTGTTATGTTTATCTTGTATCCTGATAATTTTCCAAAATTTTCTATCAAGTTCATCATTTCCATTATTGATTTATCTGGTTGTTCAAGGTAAACTATAATATCGTCTGCAAATAGCCCAATCTTGTGTTCCGCCCCCTTTATTGTTACACCTTTTAATTTCTTATTTTGTCGTATTGCTTGAGCCAATGGTTCTATGAACAGAGCAAACAAGGTGGGCGATAAGCAGCATCCCTGCCTAGTTGATCTTTGTATATTTACTTTGTCTGTTAAGCTACCGTTTATCTTGATTCTTGCCACAGGTTCTTGATATAGCGTCCTTATGCATTGTACTGATTTTTCGTTAAATCCAAAGCGCTCCAGTACACTATATAGGAATTTCCAGTTAACCCTGTCAAATGCTTTTTCTGCGTCTAAACTCATTATTACTGCGCTTTTCTTTTCTTTATGTATTTGGTTAATTATATGTATTGTTCTCCTGATATTGTCATGTGTTTGGCGTCCCTCTATGAATCCAGTTTGATCATCTTCTATCAATTCCGTCAAGAATGTCTTTATTCGTTTACATATAATTGTTGTGTATATTTTATAATCTACATTTAATAAAGAGATTGGTCTATAGATTCCGCATTGTTCTTTATCTTTCCCTGGTTTTAAAATAACTGAAATGATTGCTTCGTTCCATGTTGGAGGTATTTTGTTGTTGTTCAGCGTCCAATTAAATGACTTTAGGAGTTGTGGCGTGAGTTCTTCTATAAACAGTTTATAAAACTCAGATGGGTATCCATCACTACCTGGTGATTTACCATTTTTAAGTGACTTAATCACATCTCTGATCTCTTGTGTTGTTATTTCTGCTGTTAGTTTTTCATTTTGTTGATTTCCTATTGATGGCAAGTCCAATGTGTCTAGAAATTTTTTGATATCTTTAGTATTTGTTTCTTCAGGTTGCGAGTATAGTTCTTGGTAGAAATTATGGAAAATTTCTTCGATGTTTTCTGGGTTAACTGTGGTTTTATTTGTGGTGGGGTCTTTAATCTTGTATACATTATTCATTGTTTGTTGTTTTCTTAACCGTTTTGCCAGCAGTTTTGTGGCTTTTGGCCCCGTTTCATAATATTTTTGCTTTAGATATCTATTTTTCCTTTCAATTTCATCCATTTGTGTTTCTTTTATCTTTGTTTTTTCTTCTTTAATTTCTTGATATATTTTTGGATCATTTGTGCTTTGATGTTTACGTTCTAATTCCCTCAGTCTCTCACATCTTTGTTCATACGCTTCCAGTTTAGTCTTATTTGCTTTTCCTGTTTCAACAATTAATTTACCCCTTAACACGGCTTTTAGTGCGTCCCATAGTATTGTTGGGTCCACTTCTTCATTGTCATTCTCTTGGATATATTCGTTTATGTTTATTTTTATTCTTTCTTTCATTTTCTCATCATTTAACAGTCCTACGTTAAGTTTCCATGTTGTTTGTCGTTTTCTATTGTTTAAATATATTTCCATGTATATAGGATTATGATCTGATATTTCTGCCCCTCCAATCCAACAATTTCTCACCCTGTGTCTGTCACCTTCATTCATAAGGAAGTAATCTATTCTAGAGTGTACTTTATGGGCTGCTGAATAATGTGTATAGTCTTTTTCGAGTGGGTGTAGGTCCCTCCATATGTCTACCATACCCATTTCTGCCAGTGAGGTTCTTATGAACTTTGTTACATGTTTTTTTGTCTTCTTAACACTTGTTGTGTCAACTTCATGATCCATGACAGCATTTAAGTCTCCTCCACAAATTAGGACTCCTTCACTGTGTGTTGCTATGAGATCAAACAGATGTTGAAAAAAACCCTTGTCACTTTCTGGTGGGGCATAGATGTTCACTAATGTGATCTGCATACCATCTATTCTTCCCTTTATTATTACATACCTGCCTTCTTTATCCTGGATTTCCTGTTCACTTTCAAATTGTATTTTGTTTGAGATTAGTATCATAACCCCCCTTTTAGCTCCTCCCTTAAATGAACTGTAGTAGGAGTTCTTATAGCCAAATCTCTTTAGTTTCACATGTTCTGTCTTGCTCAAATGTGTCTCTTGCATAAATATAATTTCAGCTTTTTCCTTCTTGAATTTTCTTATTATTCTTTCCCTTTTAACAGGTGAGTTCAGACCATTCACGTTTAGTGTCATTATCTTAAGATTTTTACCCATATTCATGTTTTTCCATTTTTTTAACTTGTGCTCCTAGCCCCTTTAACAACAAAAATAACACATATTTATATAAAAACACATTAAAAAAACTCGACCTCCGTACTTTGGGCCTTTCTTCTGCCCACTGGTCCCTGTTGGTGGGTGGGGGGTTTGTCTTCACAGAGTGAAGGGCCCTCCCTAGACTTCTAATTACTATCAAAGTAATAGTCATAAGTCTAGAAATGTCCAACAAATATCACTTAAACCTCTCCTAGCCGTCTGTTTCTCTTTTACCTTGTCTTCTTGGCCTTCATTTCTTCTGTGCCTTTCTTAATCTTTGTTATGATCTAGGCTTTCAGTTGAAAGCCTTGTAGCTTGTCCTGGGCCCGCTGCTCTACGTCTCTCCCCCTTCTTCCGCCGTTCACTCGTCTCCACTCCGTCTGTCGTGGTGCGTTCAGGGCCGCCGCTGCTCCAGCCGTCTCCTTCGGCACGCTCACCTCAAGGCCCCGCTCCATCATATCCCGCGCTGCCTCTTCGGCCGTGTTGTAGGTTCTTGTGCCTTCCTCCCAATGAATCCTCATTTTCGTTAGCGGCGTTTGGAATCTAATTTTTTTCTCTTTCAGCGTTTTTTTAATATTGGCATATTTCTTCCGCTGCTGCACGATTTCTGTCGGGTAGTCATGGTCAAAAAATACCTGTTTGTCGCCGATTCGTATCTTTTTTTTCCATGCTTGCGTCAGGATTCTTTCCTTTATGTCATATTTCACAAAGTTTACCACAACTGACCTGGGTGGAGAGTTTGTTTTCGGGTTCTGTGCCAGTGTTCTGTGCGCCCGTTGAATCTGCAGATCCGTTTCTCCGGGTATTTCCAGTTCTTTTTTTAAGAACTGATCCATGAATTTTGTCATCGAGTTGCCTTCAATGCCCTCCGGAATTCCAAAGATGCGCATATTGCTTCGTCGGGATCTGCTCTCCAAGTCGTTTATTTTCTCCTGCATCCTCTGCGTTTGCGTTGTCAGGGTCTGTAGTTGTTCGTTTGCCTCGCTTTTCCAATCTTCTAGTTCCGAAATTCGGGTCTGCGCTTCTGTCATACACGCCCGCTGGGAGCGCAGCTCCTCCATGTTTTCCGTTAATTTACGCTCCATTTCTCTTCGGAGGTCCATGATTTCCTCCTTAATTTCTTTTTTCAGTTCCTCCTTAAGAGCCGCTAAATCCTGTTGTAGCTGTCGCTTGAATTCTCTCAACTCTTCACCCAAACTGGCGATGCCAGCGTTCATGTTGTCGAGTCTGGTGTCCTCCATTTTCTCTGCTGTGGACATCTCGTTTTTTTGGGCTTTGCGCACAGCGGTTTTTCCTGCGTTGTTGGAGAGGAATTCTTCAATTTTACCCTGTTTTTGTCCTTGTGCCCGGTTCCTTCGTGTTTTCATCCCTTAGTTTATTGATTCGTTTATGTCGAGTTGGCCATTTACCGATGATTTTTAATCCGGCTAGGGAGAGCTCTTTGTTTAAGTGTTATGTCTCTCCGCCATCTTCCCGGAAGTCCAGTTTTTTTCATTTTTAATAAATTTGCAAAAATTTCACAAAAACTTTTTTCATGTTATCATTATGGGGTATTGTGTGTGTACAACTGAATAGAAATGAGGAAGAAAATGAATTTAATCCCTTTTGGAATAAGCCTGTAACATAACAAAATGTGGAAAAAGTGAATCACTGTGAATACTTTCCAGATGCACTGTACATAGAGTTGAAACCTGAAGTTTAAATACACTGTATAAGAAGATAGGTAATCGTTTTTTTCCTCACTGTGTGACATTAAATCAGACTAAATGTTTCCTGTTTTAAGTTAGGCAGGGTTACCAAAATTATTTTTATTTGCTAAATTATTTTTATATTTGCTAAATAAATTTTTAGACATTTTTTGTATTACTTTCTTCAAAGTCAGAAGTTTACATACACTAATATCAGGAAGATAATTGTGGACCTCCACAAGTCTGGTTTATCTTTGAGTACAATTTTTAGATGCCTTCAAACAATTATACACAAGTATAAACACCATGGGAATGTCCAGCCATCGTATCACTCAGGAAGGAGACAGGTTCTGTGTCCCAGACATGAACGTATTTTGGTGTGAAATGTGCATATCAACCCCAGAGTAAAAGGAAAAGACCTTGTGAAGATGCTGGCTGTAGCTGGTAAGAGTGTCATTATCCACAGGGAAACAAGTCCTGTACTGATATGGGCTGAAAGGCCACTCAGAGAGGAAGAAGCCATTAATTACTCCAAAAGCAACCTAAAAAAAGCCAGATTATTTTTTTTTAACCTTTATTTAACCAGGCAAGACAGATTAAGAACACATTCTTATTTACAACTGTGGCCTGTTTGCAGTTGCACACAGGGACAAAGACCTTAATTTTTGGAGACATGTCCTATGAATTGATCAAACTAAAATTGAACTGTATGGCCATAATGACCATCATTACATTTGGGGGAAAAAGGGGACGCTTGCCAGCCTGAGAACACCATCCCAAATGTAAAGTATGGGGGTGGCAGCATGATGCTGTGGGGGTGTTTTGCTGCAGGAGGGACTGGTGCACTTCACAAAGTAGATGGCATCATGAGGAAAGAAGATTATGTGGAAATACTGAAGCAACATCTGAAGACATCAAGCAGGAAATTAAAGATTGGGCCCAAATGGGTCTTCCAAATGGACAATGACCCTAAACATACCGCCAAATTAGTTACAAAGTGACTTAAGGATGACAGAGTTAATGTTTTGGATTCGCCGTCACAAAGCCCTGGGGCCTCATTTGTAAATGGCGTACAATGGTTTTCACATACAAAGTGAGATGTATATTAAAAAAAACAAACAAACACATGATGTGAAAATCTGTGGGCCAAACTATAAAGTCTCCACCTGCTGTGAGAAGTTGCGGGCAGGCCACAAAGTTCTATTTGGCTCTATCAGGAGGGTCTGCCAAGCTGTAAAACATTTGAAAACTCTTTTTAACGGAGTTTAAAAAAAAGATGTTTCCACTTCAGTTAAAATACTTTGTCTATGAATTAGTCTGGGGAAAACCTGATTGTTATTATGTGATTTTTTTTCCCCCCTTAACTTGGCTTATTGGGTCCAGTGAAAACCTGATGATGAATAGCTAATTTCCCTCAGATAACCTGCCTCACTCACTGGACCCCAATCAGCACAGCTGTAAATTGGATCCTGTTTGTGTGTATATAAAATGCGGAGATGTAGTGTTGTTATGCTGAGACTTTTGCGAGTGTGTTTTGGGTATTTCATCCTTCCATCCATCCATTTTCCACTGCTTATCTGGGAATCCGATTCACGGGGTCAACAGTCTTCAGTAGAGTAGCCCAGACTACTTCCCAGTTAGACAGATACTGACACAAACACTAAAAAAAGGGGTCTGCAACCTTTGCAAACCTGTAGCTGTCTTCAAGCAGGCTAATATTTAACGTATTTTCACACAGTATTTTATTATGGCTGTTTTTACTTGCCTGGCTAAATAGATGGGAAATTAAATAAACAAGTAGCTTAGTCCTTCATTTAAAAAAAATCAGAATTTTTAATATGTAAATCAGGGGTGCCCAACCTTTTTACAGTAAAAATAGTTAAAAAAAAAAATGCTAGAAAACGCTTCAAATTTAAGATGTAAAAATTTGTTAATTTATGAGAACAAAGTTGTAAATTTATAAATTAATGGGACAAATTAATAAGAAAAAAGCTGCAAATTTATGAGAAAAGCTGCAAATTTTAAAGAAAAAAATGCAGTTATGCTTAGCATGGGTGCTTCAAATGCATTTTGTTCAGCTGTGTAGCATGATATGGAGGGGTTTGTGATGATTCAGGGGGACAGTTCTCTTTTTTTCCAGGTTTGGGGGCATCCCCCCCCCCCCCCCATTTGTGCATATGGCATGCTGAGATGGATCCAGATCACCAAGCTGTCTGTGCCATGGGAGAATCTGAGTGAATAAAACAACTTTTTATGGAGCTTGTGCTCTCAGATCAGAGGAAAATGCTCTTGGCTTTATGACTTAAAATAACCTCCATATATCCTGACTGCTCATTCAGCCACAGCACAGGATGGTGGTTTGGACTGTGGGAGAAACAGCACGGTTTGTAGCCAGTGCTTTGGACATGCCATGTACGAGGGTGTGATGGGATGTTTTCTAACCTCGTGTCCTGGATGGTTCTGTTTGGGATTGCTATGGTTGGTCTCGCAGTAAGACAAACTGTAAAGAAACAGCTAAGTGAGTTGCACTTCAGCGGCAGGCCGATCAGTTTCTTGCAGACTGTCACTTTTTGGCACAGCAGCTGTCAGGCAGCTGTGTGAGACTACAGTCATAGCACAGCGACAGAGAGTGGAAATGAATCTGAAGGCTGTCCGTCATTATTCTGACAGATTAATTTTGAAGCTGCAGCAGACAACTGTGTGTACCACAACTACACAAATATCACAGCATCTGAGAGTGAGAAGAAAAGGAGTGTTTTTCTGTTGCTCCATGGAGAAAGCAGCAACTCTGACCGTGTTTGGTTGCTGTGGGAGACAACAGATCAGTGGAGGGGAAATCTCCCTGGTTCAGGTTCACAGGTCACCTGGCATGACGTTTATCTCTGCTCCTCTTTTTTTCCATGACAGCACCCTCCCCTCAAACCCCCCCCCCAAAACACACACCACATCTCTTCTTGTAAATATAAAGCTACAGAGTGCTAATATGAAAATATTTTGCTGTAACTATGTGAAATGATGGGTGCATTTTGCAGAATGGGGGAAAAAGACCGGCAATTAATGAACTATAGATAGATTGGTATATTGCAATCAATGCTTTGTGTTGACACATGGTGACAAAATGAATTGACTTGTAAAAATGCTGGTGACTCTCAACTAATCAGTCAGTGTCGAAATGCAGGCACCCAAGAGAGGGAATGTTGCTGTCTTCACCTAAAATGCAGATAATTTTGTCTGCTTTTTAGGTGGTTGATGCGACATATTTTCCGACGTGCACTCTCTGTCCGCTGGTGAGAGTGTACTCATCTATCTTTGGGACTCCTCTTGGCGAATCATCGCCACAGTTAATATATTCATTGATACCGCACTCCTCCTCGTGGAATATTGCTTAATTAATTTGACCTTCAAGGGGGGCGGGGGTTGCTGTTGGGAGGCTGGGGCGCCCCCCTAATATAATGGTAGTGGAAACACTGGGAGTGATATCTTCCAGAATGATGATGTCCACACCAGTAAGACACCAGGGCTCACCCAGTGGTTCTGTGAGTTTGTAATTAATCAGGCCTTTGATCTTTCTGTAAAGTGAAGCAATACTGTATGTTACAATGCTGAACATGAAGTAGTTTTACTTGGTGTGAAATACCCTCGTGTTCTCGGGAGTGACTTTCAAATAATGTTTCTCAACCACATTTCCTGTATTTTTTTTAAGAGAAGTCACAGTGTCATAGGACTGTCTTTGTGTCCTCTTCCAGCATGTGCACACAGTGCTGCACGGAAAAACATTAGTTTTTTCAAGGTTCTTTTGAAAACATGAAAACATGAGTGTACTCTTCAAGGTCTGTTTTTTTTAATTATTATTTAGCAGCAGTTAATCACTTTAACAGTTATGACCTTTAGTAACTAATTGCCTGAAAATCCGTTTTGTTTTTAGGATTTTTTTTTTTTCCCTTTCAGATACCATCAAATGAAAGCTTGTAAGCAAACTTTGTCATTGGTATTCACATTTATTGAAATTATAACACAGTGTAAAGTCTTGTGCTTCTGTTTAAGTTGTAGTTTTATCAAAAGACAAGTTTTGGAACCAGGAGGTGTGAATCTTATGAGACATGAAAAAAAGGTCTGCCTTGACAACTTTGTTTTTAAAGTGATGGATTTTCTGAAATTGCTGTAGCAAGTAAGATAAGATAAGCCTTTATTAGTCCCACAATGGGGAAATTCCAGGATTGCAACAGCACAAGGATAGCAACACTCAGAGCAACAATCAGAAGGCAAGAAAAAACAAGAGCAGCTAGTATACATACACTACCGTTCAAAAGTTTGGGGTCACCCAGACAATTATTTTGTGTTTTCCATGAAAAGTCATACTTATTTACCACCATGAGTTGTAAAATGAATAGAAAATATAGTCAAGACATTGACAAGGTTAGAAATAATGATTTGTATTTGAAATAATAATTTTTTCCTTCAAACTTTGCTTTCATCAAAGAATCCTCCATTTGCAGCAATTACAGCATTGCAGACCTAACATGATTGCACAAGGGTTTTCTAATCATCCATTAGCCTTCTGACGCAATGAGCAAACACATTGTACTATTAGAACACTGGAGTGATAGTTGCTGGAAATGGGCCTCTATACACCTATGTAGATATTGCACCAAAAACCAGACATTTGCAGCTAGAATAGTCATTTACCACATTAGCAATGTATAGAGTGTATTTCTGATTAGCTTAAAGTTATCTTCATTGAAAAAAGTGCTTTTCTTTCAAAAATAAGGAAATTTCTAAGTGACCCCAAACTTTTGAATGGTAGTGTATGTATATATTAATTATCTCCGCCAGGCCGTAGGCCGCAGGAGGTTATGTCTGTTTGCCTTTTGGTTAGCAAGATAACTCAAAAAGTTTTGGACGGATTTCGATGAAACTTTCAGGCGTTGTTGGAAATGGTACAAGGAAGAACTGATTAAATTTTGGGGATGATCCGGATCACAGTCTGGATACAGGAATTTTTTAAAGGATTCTTTAACATTGTGAGATACGGCCATTTTCAACATGTGTGCAGGCGCAATGGAGGGCGCTGGTCGTCATGTCTGACGAACACGAACTCCGCATTCTTCAAAGTTTTAGGCACAAAAGCACGCGAAAAACAGTGGTGGGCCGGGCCCGGCAGCATGCCTGTGTTTGCGCTACACTGCAAAAGCTGAGACGGGCAGCTGTCCGGCGCCGGATTATTTGGCAGAAATTCCCCGGGCAGCCATAGTGGCTGCGCAAAAACAAGCCCTCTGCCGGGGAAACTTCCAAATCCTCTTTTGCCGCGGAGCGCAACCCCAATATAAAACCCACGGCAACCTGTCTACCCAATTTGCATCCGTCAGTGAAGCCCTGAGTGCTGCTTTCAGTGATCTATGAAAACGCTCGCATAACCCATTGGCCTGTGGGTTGTACACGGTTGTGCCATGAATTGCAACGTCCGCAGCATGGGAGTTTGCAGAAGGAGGAGATGGACATCACAGCAACACTTGAGTTTATTACCTCCGCCAAGGAGGTAATGCTTTTACTACTGAACCACTAATCCTATCATTGTGAATCCAATTGCTAGTCATATGTTTTCATGGTCAAGGAATCTGAAAACGTACACACAAACACTGTATGGGGGGGAACTGTGGCGCTTGGCGGAGGTCTGCGCTCTCCGAGTGCTTTTCTTTTTTTTTCCACAATATCTTTATTGAACCTTTTTTTTTTTTTTAACAAACATGATACAAACAATCAAACACTAACACTAAAGTACTACAAAAAAAAAAAAAATGCACTAAAAACACCAACAACCACCAACAAAATCAAGTCTTCAACAATGCTCCTCTGTTTAGTCTAGACAATCCAATACATAAGTATACATATTATGTTCACCAGTTTGGAATTTACAAGGTCCACACACATCATTCACCTTCTTCTTCAAGAGTTATGTTTAAATTTTTTACATAATCAATAAAAGGTCTCCATATATTCTCAAACACAATTTCCTTTGATTTTAGTATATATGTTATTCTTTCTAATGGAAGGTTTGTTAACATCTGTCTTAACCACTGAGTCACATCTGGTCTATGAGTCTTTTTCCATAATAGTGCAATACATTTTTTGGCATTAAGCAAACTGAGGTCTATGAATGTTCTTTCACTTTTATTAAAATTATGCTTTTCTGGGTACAGACCCAACAAAAACAGTTTAGGATTCAATATGATTTGTTTTGAGATTATTTTTTCAATTGTTACCCTCACCTCTTCCCAAAACATTCTTATTAATCTACATTCCCATAAACAATGAAATAGGGTTCCTTTACTTTCCATGCATTTTGTGCATGTATCTGGTATATTTTTGTTATATCTATTTAACTCCTCCGGTGTAACATACATCCGCATTAACCATTTGAAATGTATCAATTTAAGGCGTGCATTTATTGATTTGGTTTGAGCTTCTGTACAAGCCAATTCCCATTGTTCCTCTGAAATTTCAATTTGCAGATCTTCTTTCCAGTAGTTTAATCTTTTCAGTGAATTTTCACTTGAAGATAGTGTCAATGAGTTATAAAACTCTGAAATAATACCCTTTCTTTTACTATCTTTCATCATCATTTTTTCCAAGGATGAATAAATAGGTCGAGTGAGAGCTTTATTTTGATTTGATCGAATAAAGTTTCTAAGTTGAAGATATTTAAAAAAATGTGTTCTATTGAGATTAAATTTGATCCTCAGCTCTTCAAAAGACATTATGTTGTCTGCACCTGGCAAATATAAATCCTGAATCTTTTGTATCCCTTTTAAATTCCATACTTTAAATACAGCGTCCGCTCTCCCTGGTTTAAAATATTGATTACCCCATATTGGACTAAATTGTGACAATGACTGTGGTTCTTTTAAATAGTTTTTAGCTTCACACCATATTTTGATCATATGCTTTACAAATGGATTTTTAACTTGTTTTTGTAATTTTTTTGCCGAATCTGAGTATATGAATATGGGAAGAGGTAAAGGTAAATTGTATGATTCCATTTCAGTCCAGTGAGGGAGATCATTTGATGAAAAATAATATGTCATAGACCTCAGTTGTGCCGACCAATAATACAACATAAAATTTGGACATTTCAGACCTCCACGATCAAATGGTAAATATAATAAAGACAAACGTAATCTAGCCCTCCTGTTGTTCCATATAAATTCCACTAACTTTTTTTTTATTCTTGAGAATAGATCTAAAGGTGGTGATAAGGGAATGTATTGAAATAAATAAAGTATTTTAGGTAAAATATTACTTTTAAGTATATTGATTCTCCCGATCATCGACATTGGTAGTGACATCCATCTCTGAGTTAACTCACTGATATCTGACATTAAGGCTTCATAGTTGACACTGGCGACTGATTCTAGCTTAGGCATAATTTGGATTCCTAAATATTTAAACTGATTTACAACATTGAATTGATTTACCTCAGGGGCTGGGTAATTTCTCTGGGTCTCATTTAGCATTAATATTGAAGATTTAGTTTTATTTATTTTATATCCTGATATTTCCCCAAAATTCTTTATTAAATTCAACAAGGTTGGAATTGATTTTTTTAGATTCGACATAAACAAAATTATATCATCGGCGTACAGGGAGATTTTATGTTCTGTTGGTCCAACTTTAATTCCATATATTTGTGAATGTAAACGTATCGCTATCGCTAAAGGTTCAATTGCCATAGTAAACAGTAAAGGTGAAAGTGGACAGCCTTGTCGACATCCTCTATTGATTTTTATTGGTTTTGAAATATTGTTATTTGTTAGGATTTCTGCTGTAGCATTATTGTATATTATTTGAACCCATTTTATGAAATTATTTCCAAGTCCAAACCTTTGTAGGACTTCAAAAAGAAAGGGCCATTCAACTCTATCAAAGGCCTTTTCGGCGTCCAATGATAGGAGAGCTGTATCCGGTGCTTCTTTATTAAAATAAATAATATTAAATAGTCTTCTTACATTATGGAAGCCTTGTCTACCCTTTATAAAGCCATTCTGATCTCGATTAATAATATTTGGTAAAATTTCTTGTATTCGTCTTGCTAAAATTTTACAGATTATCTTAAGGTCGGCGTTTAATAGGCTTATTGGTCTCATATTTTCACATTTATTAGAGGGCTTACCTGGTTTTGGCAGCAGTATAATTAAGGCATTATTTATGTATGATGGTAAATTATTATTTTGAAATGCTTCTAAAACCATTTCCAAAAAAGGTTTTATTAATTTATTCTTAAATTTTTTATAAAGGTCAACTGGAAGACCATCTGGTCCTGCACTTTTTCCTGATTTCATATTATCAATGGCTAGCCCAACTTCTTCTTGACTAATTTTAGACTCCAATATCTCCCTGTTTTCATTTGGAATACACGGTATAGATAGTTCGTTCAAAAACCCATTTAGTTTTGTTAAATCAGGTTCATTTTTGGTATCATATAATTTTTCATAGTAATCTCTAAAGGCTCTATTAATTTCTAAAGGATCTATAACTACCTGTCCATTACTTATAATACTGGTAATTGGTGTTTTAATTTCCAATTGTTTAATCTGCCATGCTAATAATTTTCCTGATTTTTCACCTTGTTCATAAAAAGATTGTTTCAATCTTAGAAGACTCGAGGCAGCTCTATTCGCTGATTTTTTGTCGTATTCAGCTCTCAAAATCAGTAATTCATTCTCCAACCTTGGGTCACTTCCTGCATACACTTTTTCCTGAAGATTTTTTATTTTATGTTCCAATTTAGCTCTCTCCTCTCGAGTCTTCTTAGATTTTGATCCTGTATAACTAATAATATGTCCCCTAATAAAAGCTTTGAAAGCCTCCCACTTTACACATGCTGATGTTTGTGTAGTATTGATGTCAAAGAACTCGTCTATCTGTTTTTCTATATACTTGACAAATTCCTCATCCTGAAGCCATTTATGCTGAAATTGCCATCTACCTGATTCCTTTGTCAATTTTTTATCTACATATATTAGACAACAGGGTGCATGATCAGAGATCACGATGTTATCATAAAAGCAGTTTTGAATCTTGGACCTTAATTCTGTGGAAATCAAAAAATAATCAATACGTGAGAATGTCTTGTAGGTACTGGAATAACAAGAATAGGCTTTAACTTGTGGTTTCATTTCTCTCCATATATCTAACAATCTCAATTCTTTCATAAAATGATTAATAGTCATCCTACATCCAATGTGCGTACAATCCAGTCCTGTTGATCTATCCACACCTGGATTCAATGTACAATTAAAATCCCCTGCTATTATATGTTGCCCTGTAAGTGATGATAAGATGAGAAATAAATTAGCAAAGAACTTCTGATCATCTATATTGGGACCATATAAGTTCACAAGATTTATATTTTCTAATAGCAAAGAACCTTGAATGATTACATATCTTCCAAATTTGTCTCCAATTACATTTTTCACTTGAAAAGGAACTGATTTATGTATGAGAGTCATAACTCCCCTGGCTCGGGATGAAAATGAAGAGGTGAATACACTTCCCTGCCATCTACTCCTAATTCTTTTAACATCCTCCTCTATCAGATGAGTTTCTTGTAAAAACACAATTCTTGAACCCATGTCCTTTATTTTATTCATAACTTGTTTAAGTTTTTTTAAATTTTGTAGACCTCTGCAATTCCATGAAGTTAAATTAAGATTAACACTTTGGTCCATGATCAATAGAGAGTTTAGGATTACCTTGCAGTGTAAACATGCTCATACAGAGAAGCAAAAACATGAGTGGTTGAACATTCATCCTACAAACTACACACAAACAAATTTCCCCTTCCCACACTTGTGGCAAACCCCCCAAAATCAAAAGAAAAATTCTGTCTCCCGATATAGCCATCGACCGTTCCACACCCACGGGGAACAGCCTAAGCCACTCCTTCTTCATCCTCCCAATCACCCTAACTCTACTACTTTTAATGACGTAACATTAACTCTCCTCTGTAGTTTTCCAACTTAACTCCAAGATTTTTAACAACTTTGTACATCATAGTTTTTTTTTTTTGTTTGTTTTGTTTTTGTTTTTTTTTTTAATATATAATACAATCTATATTTTGTAAACTTACTATTTACTTCAAGTCAGTCAGATGCCTGTGCAAATGCTTAATTATTCTACCTTATATTTTGTTCATGCTTAGCTCCCACCAGTCTCTTCTTCTTCTTTGATCTTCTTGATGAACTCCTGCGCCTCCTCTGGGGTCTTGAAGATGTGGGTTCTGCCCTCATACGTGGTCAGCAGTCTCGCAGGATAGATTACACCATGACGAATCCCAAGGTTGCGCAGCTCCTTACGTACGGGATCAAACTGCTTCCTCAATTGTTGGATTCCTGTGGCCAAATCTGGGTAGAACCGCACCTGCTGGTCCTGGTGTTTAATCTCTCCTTTAGCACGTGCAGCGTTGAAGATCTTCATCCTGTCTCTGTTGCTAAGAAACTTCATAATTAAGGTCCTCGGCGGTCCCTTGTCTCTCCGTGGGCCAATACGATGTGCTTTTTCCAGAACCACTGCTGATTGCAACTCCTCGCTGCCCAGCACCTCCGGAATCCACTTTTCCAGAAAGGAACATACGTCCCGACCTTCTGATTCCTCTGGAAGACCCACCAGCCTCAAATTATTCTGTCTCGACCGAGATTCCAAATCCAAAATATTATCTTCCAGAGATTTATTTTTTTTTTCCAAAGTGCGCACCTTTAATTGAAGACGGGTGACGTCATCTTCAGCACTAGCGAGACGGAGCTCCATCTGCGCCGTTCGTTCTACACAGTCACCCAATTCCTTTCTTATTCCTTCCAACGCTGTCATAATCCCATCAAATCTAGAGGAAAAGTCCGCTCTCATTGAACTCATGGCAGCCATCAGCGCATCTGCGCCTCCCCCCGCAGAAATCGCACCGCCGCCCGCCTCCTCCGCCATATATGGAGCCTTGTTTGCTGCGTCACAGACCTGAAAGTCCGTTAATTTGGACTGTTTCGGCGGCTCGCTTTTTCCTTTTCCTGGTTTTCCAGCCTTAGGCTTCGCCGACATATCCTCGCTCAAATGCTGGGATACGTTCTGTCCCAAATGAGAGAGTTATTTGCCGATTTTTTTCTCCAGGAGCAGAGCAGAGCGAGACACGTCCGTCCTACGTGGCAGCCATAACCGGAAGTCCCGAGTGCTTTTCTAGTATAAATATATATATATAGACACACAGTGCGGAGCATTGTGGTTGGTGGATGTGCAGCAGAAAGTCTAAGCTCTCTCTCCGCGGATGCGGCAGGCCAGCTGGATGTCTTTGGGCATGATGGTGACCCTCTTGGCGTGGATGGCGCACAGGTTGGTGTCCTCGAGGAGACCCACCAGGTAGGCCTCGCTGGCCTCCTGCAGAGCCATGACGGCGGAGCTCTGGAAGCGCAGGTCAGTCTTGAAGTCCTGAGCGATCTCCCTCACCAGGCGCTGGAAGGGCAGCTTATGGATGAGCAGCTCCTTGGATTTCTGGTAGCGACGGATCTCTCTCAGAGCCACGGTACCGGGCCTGTAACGGCGAGGCTTCTTCACTCCGCCGGTGGCCGGAGCGCTTTTCCGAGCAGCCTTGGTGGCCAGCTGCTTCCTGGGGGCTTTTTCCTCCAGTAGATTTACGGGCGGTCGGCTTGGTTCTTGCCATCCATCCATCCATCCATCTTCTACCGCTTTTCCAGAGGTCCGGGTCGCGGAGGCAGCAGTTCAAGCAGAGAAGCCCAGACTTCCCTCTCCCCAGCCATCTGCTCCAGCTCTTCAGAGGGGATACCAAGGCGTTCCCAGACCAGCTGGGAGACATAGTCTCTCCACCGAGTCCTGGGTCTGCCCCGGGGTCTCCTCCCAGTGGGACGTGCCTGAAACACCTCAAGTGGGAGGCGTCCAGGAGGCATCCTGATCAGATGCCCATACCACCTCAACTGACTCCTTTCAACCCAAGCTTTCTAAACTGGCTTTGGTTCTTGCCATCGCTCTTTATTATTCTGTCTTATATTTCTTGCACGCCGCCTAAAACTCCAGCCCGGCACCCGCTTCGTTTTAGAGATGTTCCAGATTCCACTTGTCAGGAGCAAAGTATAGTGACTCTGGATATTTGAAAGGGAGACATGGCATATTTCACATAAGATAAAACACCAAAAAACAAAATATGACTATTTCCAATAGCAAAATGATACCAAATACCTTGATATCAAATGTAATGAATTACTTTTTTTGAGTACAGACTAGGTAACTATAGTTTTTAATTTTTTCTGTGTTTTTTGCAGCTTGGGATTGTGTACAGAGATATCAAATTAGAAAACATTCTCCTAGACAGTGAAGGCCATGTGGTATTGACAGATTTTGGACTCAGCAAAGAGTTTCTGGAAGAAGAGGTATTATCACTGCAGTATGACTAAACTTGTGAATTTACATATATCACCAGATTTAACGTTCGTTTTTGTAATGCTTCATTTCTGTCCTTTACAGAAGGAGAGGACCTACTCTTTCTGTGGCACCATTGAATACATGGCACCTGAAATCATCAGGGGGAAGGCAGGACATGGAAAGGTACATTTAGCACTGTCGCGTACAGGTGATGTGCTTTGTTGCCTCTGCCAAGGAGGTTACGTTTTTGTGGCCGTTTGTCTGTTTGTAACCAAAGGTGGCCCTTGGCCTAAGGATGAGCCCATTAGAATTGGGTGATGATCTGAAAGTGCAAACCTCTACCAGGGCCCTTGTTTGTATTTGTGCAGCAGGATTGCACAAAAACTACTGGATGGATTTGGATGAAATTTTCACCAGAGGTGGCCTTTGGGCTACAGAGGAACCCATTACATTTTGGTGATGATCCGAGAGTGCATACCTCCACCAAGGTGCCATTTTCTCATAGTGTGTTAGCAAGATTACTCAAAAACTGTTGGACAGAGTTCGAAATTTTGACCAGAAGTGGCCCTTGGGCTACAGAAGAACTCATTAGATTTTGCAGGTGATCCATGAGCACATACCTCCACCAAGGCCCTATCTTGCAATGTATGGAGGGATGGAAGCAGGGACGTACAGACAGATGGCTGGACAAAGGGAGGGAGGGAAGGAGCCTTGGCAAAGGTATGCGCTCTCTGTGTGCTTTTCTAGTATTTATTATATTTTTTTGTAAAGTTAAATTCTTGGATGCATAATGTGTGAAAGATGATCTATGTTCTATTTATTTATTTTTTATTAATATGACAATGAGGTCACTGATTTAAACATTTATGCAATATACGTATTCAGGTTTTACTCAACAAAAATACACTTTAGTAGTTCGTGTGTATTTTTAACCTGTGTTCTGCTGCAGTCAGTAGATTGGTGGAGCCTCGGTATCCTGATGTTTGAGCTGCTGACTGGAGCATCTCCTTTCACCTTGGAGGGAGAGAGGAACTCCCAGAGCGAGGTGTCAAAGTAAGTTGTGCTGACTCTTTAAGTCATAGTTTCACATTTACAGTACATCCATTTGTGCCATACTCAAGTCAGATAAGTTATCAGTTGCTAATTAACTTAAACTTCCTGGTCAGTCTTAAAAAAATTCACAAAGTAAAAGGTTCCATTCTCATATAGTATATGGATTTATACCCTGCCTTTTTATATGTCACCTGTGCTGGCAAAATGAGTCACAATGAGGAAATTTTCAAAACTGAGGTAACGTTATTTTCAAATTCTGTACTGAAAGACCTTCAAAATGATATTTAATCTGTAGGAATTGGGCAAAAACAGACCAGCAACAAGCCAATTTTGTTTATATTTTGGCTGGTTTGAAAACTCGCGTTCAGTCGGTCCTGAGTTATGTCTTCCACAAAAACATGTATGTTCACTCTGTTCACTCTTTATACTGCGGACTTCTCACACAACACAACACATTGCCATCTACAGAAGTTCTCTGATGACTCTGCGATCGTTGGTCTCATCTCCAACGGAGATGAAGCTGAGTACAGAGGGCTTATCCAGGACTTTGTGGACTGGTGCCATCGGAACTGCCTCCAGATCAACGCGAGGAAAACTAAGGAGCTGGTGGTGGACTGCCGCAGGCATGGGCAGCCCCTCACTGCACCAGTAAATATACAGGGAACAGACATCGAGATGGTGACATCCTATAAGTACCTGGGTATTCATCTGAACAATAAACTAGACTGGTCACACAATACTGACGCACTCTACAAGAAGGGACAGCGCAGGCTGTTCCTGCTGAGGAGACTCAGGTCTTTTGGTGTACAAGGGGCGCTGCTGAAGTCATTCTATGACACGGTGGTGGCATCAGCCATCACTTTTGGAGTGGTCTGCTGGGGCAGTGGCATTACTGCAGCCGATAGGAAGAGATTGAACAAACTGATTAAGAAAGCTAGCTCTGTCCTGGGGCAGCGCCTTGATCCGATGGAGGAGATAGGAGAGAGAAGGACGGTGGCTAAACTGTCATCTCTGCTGGAGTCCGAGTTCCACCCTATGCAGGACATACTGGATGCACTGAGGAGCTCATTTAGCAGCAGACTACATCATCCCAGGTGCACAACTGAGAGGTTTCGTAGGTCCTTCCTACCAACAGCTGTCAGACTGTACAACCTAAGCAGGGCTGCTCGCAGAGATAGCAAAAAGACGTAACAAACTAATAGTTTTTTGAATGCAAAAGATGCAATAGACTTACACAATGGTCCTCTCCGGCATACAACTAGGAACATACCGGTCGCTATGGAGGGTGAGAATATGTATGGGCACATAATCATACCATGTAGGATAACTAAATAGACGGTTATGCTGTTTCATCCCACCTAGCAACAATGCTCTGCACTGTGTGTGTTTATATATTTACATATTTATTCCATCTAGCAACAATGCTCAGCACTGGGTGTGTTTATATTTATATATCTATATATTTATTCCATCTAGCTACAATGCTCCGCACTGTGTTTTTATATATCTACATATTATTCCATCTAGCTACATTGCTCCGCACTGTGTGTGTTTATATACTTGCATATTTATTCCACCTAGCAACAATGCTCTGCACTGTGTGTGTTTATATATTTACATATTTATTCCATCTAGCTACAATGCTCCGCACTGTGTTTTTATATATCTACATATTATTCCATCTAGCTACATTGCTCCGCACTGTGTGTTTATATACTTGCATATTTATTCCATCCAGCTACAATGCTCTGCACTGTGTGTCTGTGTGTGTGTGTGTGTGTGTATATATATATTTTATAGTAATATGTACATATGTATATTAGCTGCTCTTGCTTGCTTGTTTTTTTTCTTGCCTTCTGATTGTTGCTCTGAGTGTTGCTATCCCTGTGCTGTTGCAATCCTGGAATTTCCCCGTTGTGGGACTAATAAAGGCTTATCTTATCTTATCTTATCTTATGTTTTTAGAAAGTAGGAGTTCCAAGCTTTACAGTGATACCAGGCACTGACGGGGGGTTTTCTGGGACTTGCCGCCAGCAAACAAAGAAAGAATCATGATTTATGACTTCACATACCTGTAGCTCGTAATTACCTGGTGTGCATTCCGACTCATTTTGCCAGCACGGGTCAGAATCAGAATCAGAATCAGAATCAGGTTTATTGCCATTGTTCATGTAGTACACAAACTAGGAATTTGTCTCGGTACAATGCTGCAACAAACATGATAAGATAAGAGAAATAAACTATACATGTAATAAAGTGTAGGATAAGATTAAGTGATACTGGTCAACAGTTAAAATATATATTAGCCAGCAGCAGATACTGTGGAGAACTATATAGTGCAGTCGGTAATGCAGGAAGAAAACAGTGATGATTGACATGAGTCTGGTTGAGCTGCTGTACATGGTGCACGAGAGTCAATAAGTCACTTAGTGTTCAGCAGTCTAATGGCAGAGGGGAAGAAGCTGTTCATGTGACGGGAGGTTTTAGTCTGGATGGACCGAAGTCTTCTACCAGAGGGGAGGGGGGCAAACAGTACGTGACCAGGGTGTGAGGGATTGGCTATGATCCGGCCAGCACGCCTCCGGGTCCTGGAGATGTACAGATCCTGGAGAGACGGGAGCTTGCAGCCGATCACCTTCTCAGCAGTGCACACGACGCGCTGCAGCCTTAGTCTGTCCCTGGCAGTGGCTCCTGCGTACCACACGGTTATGGAGGTGGTGAGGATGGACTCGATGATGGCTGTGTAGAACTGCACTAACATTTTGGTGGGTAGCTTGAGCTTCCTCAGCTGCCGCAGGAAGAACATCCTCTGCTGGGCTTTTTTGATGAGTGAGCTGATGGTCAGCTCCCATTTGAGGTCCCTGGTGATGGTAGTGCCTAGGAAGCGGAAGGAATCAGCAGTGGTGATGGGAGAGCCTGAGAGGGTGAGGGGGGGCAGAGGAGTAGTGACTTTCCTGAAGTCTGCAATCATCTCCACTGTCTTCAGAGCGTTCAGCTGCAGGTTGTTATTGCTGCACCAGGATGCCAGCTGGGCCACCTCTCTCCTGTAGGCGGACTCGTCGCCGTTGGAGATGAGCCCGATGAGGGTGGTGTCGTCCGCAAACTTGATCAACTTGACAGACTGGTGGCTGGAGGTGCAGGAGTTGGTGTAAAGGGAGAAGAGTAGGGGGAAAGTACACAGCCCTGGGGTGATCCGGTGCTGATGCTAGTATAGTCTGAGACAGTCTTTCCCAGCCGCACATGCTGCCTCCGGTCCGTCAGGAAGTCGATGATCCACCTGCAGAGGGAGTCAGGCACGTTGAGCAGGGACAGCTTGTCCCGGAGCAGAGCGGGGCGGATGGTGTTGAATGCGGAGCTGAAGTCCACAAACAGGATCCTGGCGTAGGTTCCCGGGGAGTCCAGGTGCTGCAGGATGGAGTGGAGGGCCAGGTTGACTGCATCGTCTACAGACCTGTTGGCTCGGTAGGCAAACTGCAGTGGGTCCAGGAGAGGGGTGGTGATGGACTTGAGGTGGGACAGGACCAGGCGCTCAAAGGACTTCATGACTACAGAGGTGAGCGCTACAGGTCTGTAGTCATTAAGTCCAGTGATCCGTGGCTTCTTGGGGACAGGGATGATGGTGGAGGATTTGAGGCAGGACGGCACGTGGCATAACTTAAGGGAGGTGTTAAAAATGTCTGTGAATACAGGAGCCAGCTGTTTCGCACAGAGTCTCAGGGTGGAGGGAGACACGCCGTCTGGGCCGGGGGCCTTGCGCGGGTTCAGTCTGGAGAACTGTTTGAGCACATCCTGCTCACTGATGATAAGGGGAGGGGGGGAGGAGGGGGGGTGCCTTAAATGAAGTAGGGAATGTGGAGGCTGTGGAGCTGGAGGGAGGGGGGGAGTTGGACACAGATGACGAGGTGTCAAAACGGGCATAGTGTTGGGACAATCTTTGACAAAGGGCTTTGTCATCCTGACCTTTAGGAGCCTGAGGTCGATAGTTGGTGATTTGCCTCAGTCCTCTCCACACGGAAGCCGAATCATTAGCAGTGAACTGCTGCTGGAGTCTCTCTGAGTACACAGATTTAGCCCTCTTCAGCTCTCTGTTAAACCGGTATTTAACCTCCCTGTAGCAGTCCCTGTCTCCACTTTTCAGCGCTGCTTCCTTCTCCTTCCTGATCTGTCTGAGCTTAGCTGTGAACCAGGGTTTGTCATTAGAGTAACTCACCCTGGTGCGTGATGGAAGAATGTTCTCTTCACAAAAGTGGATATATGAGTTCACAGTGTCCGTGTACTCATCCAGATCATGCGTGGCTCCTTTAAGCATGCCCCAGTCAGATATTTCCATGCACGTTTCCAGCTTCTCCTCAGCATCACTGGTCCGTATCTTCGTAGTGCTCACAACAGGTTTAGTGAGCTTCAATCCCTGTCTGTATGTGGGAATGAGGTGAACCATCACGTGATCAGATAATCCCAGCGCAGCTCGAGGGACAGCGCGATATGCGTCTTTCACTGTGGTGTAACAGTGATCCAGTGTGTTTAATCCTCTGGTGGGGCATTTAATAAACTGTTTGTAGCGGGGGAGATCGTGGCTCAGATTGCACTGATTAAAGTCGCCAGCCACAATAATCAGCGAGTCTGGAAAACTCCGCTCTGTGTGTTGAATGTGATCCGCGAGCACGCGCTGAGCTTCGCGCGTGTCCGCGTCGGGAGGGGCGTACACAGCGATCATTATGAAAGAAGCAAACTCCCGCGGGGAATAGAAGGGCTTGCAATTGATAACAAGAAATTCCAAGGCAGGAGAACAGTGTTTGGAAATTACCGTTACATCAGAGCACCAGCTGCAGTTGATGTAGAAGCAGACACCGCCTCCTGTGGTCTTGCCGGAAAGCTCTGTGTCACGATCAGCACGGAAGAGCTGAAAGCCGTCGAGGCGCAGCGCGCTGTCCGGTATATTTTCCCGGAGCCAGGTCTCAGTAAAGCAGAGGACAGCTGAGGAGGCGAGGTCCTTAAAACGCATTAAAACGCACGGGTCACATACTGTATGTATACAATTGAAACCTGAAGTTTACATGCACTGTATAAAAAGACACAATCTTTTTTTTTCCTCACTGTCTGACATTAAATCAGACAAAACTTGTCATGTTTTCGGTCAGTTAGGATTACCAAAATTATTTCTATTTGCCAAATAATTTTTATATTTGCTAAAAAAAAAAGAGAGAATTTTTTTTAAATTACTTTATTCAAAATCAGAAGTTTGCATACACTAACATCAGGAAGAGAATTGTGCATCTCTACAAGTCTGGTTCATCCTTGGGTACACTTTTCAGATGCCTGAAGTCAAGTCAAAGTCAGCATTATTGTCAATTCTGCCATATGTACAACACATACAGGGGATTGAAATTACGTTGCTCTGAGAGCCACGGTGCAACAAGGTAAACACTAAGTAAGAAATAAAAATAACAAAAATCCAGATATACGCAGATGAAGGATGCTAAACAAGTGGCTGACATGTTAATGATAGCAATGAAGAAAGTGTTGAAATAGCTTAATCAATCGTGCCTCACTCTGAACATAGGGAAAACGCTACCATGTACTTTACCGGCAAACAAAATCATATGCACTATCCAACTATAACTCTAAATGGAGCAAATATAGAAAATGTAACAGAGTTTTAAGTATTTGGGTGTTAAATTCGATCCCACGCTGAACTTTAAAAAGCACATAAAACAGATGAACCGCACTCTTAAATATAACCTTTCAAACTTTCGCTGTATCAGAAACTTACTCTAAAAGGATCAAAAACCTTTCTGAATGCCATGATTTTGACACATTTCTCCTATTGCATCTCTTGCTGGTCACAAGCCAACAGTACGACTCTGAAACCTTGGAATCCCTGTATAAACAATCCATCAAAATTCTGGATAAGAAAACACGACAGTATCACCATTGTGGTATACTTGCTAAACACAAGATGTTAAGCTTTGAAAATATGCTCATGTATGCAAATATACAGTTGGTCTTTAAAGTTATCCATGGTTCTGCACCCCCACCTCTTAAGACTTTTGTGTACCCGACTTCTGAACAAAATACCAGAGTAACAAGGACTTCCTCTAGGTGGCATTGTTGCATCCCCCTATGTAAAACTGCTTTTGGACAATCAGCCTTGTCCTACAAAGCTATAAGGGAATGGAACAAGCTTCCCACTGCTTTGAAGACCAGAACACATTACAGAGACTTTACCACAGAGACAAAAAAATGGATTTTAACTAATCAAGTCTGCCAGCATTGACTCTCTCCCTTAAATGGGATTTGAAATTGTACTCTTAAATTGTTTTTTTGTGTGTCGTCTCTTATCTTTTAAACTTACTTCCTGCTTGTTTCAGGGACAACAGATTCTGAAATCCGACCTGAATTGCTTTCTATATGTGCTGTTTTTCTTTTATCTTCTGCTTGCCTCAGGGACTACAGATGGAAATTAGTGAGAACACTATAATCTGGTACAGAGCATCTTTACCCTGTGTTTTATGTTTTTTCTGTACATGGTCCCTGACAAATAAACCAGTAAACTAAAAAAACTAAAGTAAGAACTATAAAGTATAACATCTATCACCAAACATTAAACATCAAACACCAGTGCAAAGAAAACCAACCCACCAACCAAAAACTAACTAAAAACACTGAGGGTGTGCAAAATAACTAAATATGATAAAAAAAAAAATAAGACGGGACAGGACTGAAGGTTCATCTATTTAAACAATGATACACAAGTATAAACACCATGGGAATGTCCAGCCATCATACCACTCAAGAAGGAGACAGGTTCTGTGTCTCAGAGTTGAACGTGTTTTGGTGTGAAATGTACATATCAACCCCAGAACAAAAGCAAAAGACCTTGTGAAGATGATGGCTGTAGCTGGTAAGAGTGTCATTATCCACAGTGAAGCGAGTCCTGTACTGACATGGGCTGAAAGGCCACTCAGTGAAGAAGAAGCCATTACTCCAAAAGCAACATAAAAAAGCCAATTACAGCTCAAGTAGGTTCATTATGTTGTGGAAGATGTGAAAATGACGAGGCAGCGTTCTTTCTCAGAGTCAGCTTTATTCACATCTCCACAATTTCAAAGCAGAAAAAAGAGAGAGTATGAAACCGTAACTCTCGTCCTTAAATATCAGGGACTTCACACCTCATAGATCACATGTCCCACAGACCACCTTGCATAATAAAGACAGTCACAATACATTTCACCACCTGGCATAATAAAGGCAGTCACAATGCATTTCCCTCCATGATATCACTTCCACCGTCTCCCACGCATCCTTTAATCGACCCCCCACAGTCTCCAGCCTTGCATAACAAGGCTAAGCTTTCTGCCTTTGTTCTGACCTAAAATGCGAGTCACAGAACCGGTCCAACAGGTCCATTGAGTGTTCACCACACAAGCCCCCCCAGCATTTTAGAAAAACAGAACAACAAGAAAATAACCACATGCATGCCGTGATAGCATCAATACACATCAGTCCACATGCTGGATAGGCTTCAGCCTCCTGCCGAATCTGCTGTAGCTGGGGTTCATCGTCTCTGCGGCGCTGTCCCGCTGGGGATTTGCCGTCTGGGGGTGGAAACCCTTTGTCAGTCTCTGCGGGTGTTCTGGGGAAACATTACTTTGGGAAACATTACTGTGTGAAACCGTCTGTGGTGGTCTCCCTCGCCGCGGGGCCTTTGCCAACAGCACTTCCTCCTCTGCCACCACAAAAGCGGGTTTAAGTCTGTCTATGCCAATTTTCTCTTTCCTACCCCCCAAATCTAGCAAAAACTGCTTGTCCCCTGTTTCTAGCACTCTGAATGGTCCGTCATAAGGCGGTCGCAGCGGGGTTCGATGCGCATCGTGTCTAACAAAAACAAACTCTGCGTTCTTCAAAGTTTTAGGCACAACAACGCGCGGAAAACTGTGGTGCGCGGGGCCGGGCAGCGTGCTTGATTCTATGTTACTCCGCAACAGCTGAGACGGGGAGGCGTTTGGCGCAGGGTTATCTGGGAGAAACTCCCCAGGCAGCCGGAGTGGCTGCGCAAACACGAGCTCCGCTGGGGAGGCTTCTAGATCCTCTTTAGGTGCAGAACGCAACCCCAATAACACCCATGGTAACTTGTCAACCCAATTTGTATCCGTCAGTGACGCTCTGAGAGCCGCTTTCAATGACCTATGAAAACGTTCGCATAACCCCTTAGCCTGCGGATTGTACGCGGTTGTGCGGTGAATTGTGACACCCAGGCTGCGGGCCATTGTCGACCAAAGCTCGGAAACAAATTGAGGGCCTCTGTCGGACGTAATGTCCGACGGAACGCTGAAGCGCGCCACCCAAGCTGTTAAAAACGCGCACGCCACTTCCTCGGCCGTGGTTGATGCCAGCGGGACCACTTCGGGCCAGCGCGTGGTGCGGTCCACCATTGTCAGAAGAT
The DNA here is from genome assembly GCA_020510985.1 of Pholidichthys leucotaenia. Classification (NCBI taxonomy): domain Eukaryota; kingdom Metazoa; phylum Chordata; class Actinopteri; order Cichliformes; family Pholidichthyidae; genus Pholidichthys; species Pholidichthys leucotaenia. The sequence continues at coordinate 16,726,279 of CM035844.1, forward strand.
GTGTGCACCCCTGTGACAGCGGGAGGGGTCCAACGAGGTCCACATGAACGTGATCGAACCTCTTGGCCGGAATGTGAAACGGTTCCAAAGGAGCTCTCGTGTGCCTGTGTACTTTGGCTCGTTGACACGCCGTGCAGGCTGCTGCCCACTCTTTGACCTGCTTGCGGAGGCTCGGCCAAGCAAATTTCTCTCCCACCATTTTGACCGACGCGCGCACTCCAGGGTGCACCAAAGAATGAACCAAGTCAAAAATGCGGCGGCGCCACGCGGCCGGTACTACTGGACGCAGCCGTCCAGTGGAGACATCGCAGATTGGGGGGGGGGGGGCATACCGTCTTGCAGCACCCTGCTCTCTAGCCTTAACCCTATTGGTCCAGACTGGAGCGCGCGCACGTCCGCGTCATTAACCTGCTCTGCAGCCATGGCTGCATAATCTAACCCTACGCTGACTGGGGCCGCCACAGCGCGCGAGAGGCAATCTGCCACTACATTGAGTTTGCCCGCCACATGCTGAATATCAGTGGTAAACTCTGATGCTCCACACTGTGTGTCTGTGTGTATATATATATTTATAGTAATATGTACATATGTATATTAGCTGCTCTTGCTTGCTTGCTTTTTTTTCCCTTGCCTTCTGATTGTTGCTCTGAGTGTTGCTATCCCTGTGCTGTTGCAATCCTGGAATTTCCCCGTTGTGGGACTAATAAAGGCTTATCTTATCTTATCTTATCTTATATCGCGGCCAGCCTGACCACGGTTCCGAGACCTTGGCCATCGCGAATGTTAGCGGTTTGTGATCAACGAACGCGGTGAAAGCGCGTCCTTCCAGCCAGAACTGAAAGTGGCGGATGGCCAAATGGAGAGCGAGCAGCTCCCTGTCGAACGCGCTGTATTTACGTTCGCTATCGCGCAAGGTCCTGCTGAAAAATGCGAGGGGCTGCCAAACCCCGGCTACATATTGCTCCACAACCGCCCCTATGGCCACATCTGACGCGTCAGTGGTGAGTGCTATGCGGGCCGTTGGGTCTGGGTGTGCCAACAGCGCAGCCTTTGCCAAGGCTGCTTTAACCTCCGAGAATGCTTGGTCCCGCTCCGGGGACCACTCGATCTTATCCGCGGGTTTCTTTTTTTTTAGCGCGGCATACAGCAGCTGCATGAGTTGCGCCGCGCGGGGGAGAAAACGGTTATAAAAATTCACCATTCCCAAAAACTCCTGCAACGCCCTGACTGTCTGCGGCCGGGGAAAATCTGCCACAGTGCGCACTTTGTCAGACAGCGGAACTGCTCCTTCGGGGGAGATGCGGTGTCCTAAAAAATCGATCTGCGCCACCCCGAACTGACACTTCGCTGGGTTGATTATTAACCCGTGATCTCCCAACCTTTGGAAAACTGTGGCCAAGTGTTTTTCGTGTTCGTCTTCGGATGCCCTGGCTATTAAAATATCGTCCAGGTAGACTAACACGAAAGGGAGATCGCGAAGCACCGCATCCATCATGCGTTGGAACGTCTGAGCAGCCCCTTTAAGTCCGAATGGCATGCGTAAAAACTCGAATAAACCAAACGGAGTTATTACCGCTGTTTTGGGTATGTCCTCAGCGCGCACTGGGACTTGGTGGTAACCGCGGACCAAGTCTATTTTAGAAAAAATGCGCGCCCTGCCAAATGAACCGAGAAATCTTGGATATGTGGGATTGGGTAGCGGTCGTGCGCTGTAGCGTTGTTTAACCTACGAAAATCCCCGCAAGGGCGCCATGATCCGTCAGCTTTCGGGACCATATGTAGGGGGGAAGCCCATGGACTGTTTGAACGTTGGATAATTCCCAACCTCTCCAGGTTGGCGAACTCCTCGCGTGCTATGGCCAGCTTAACTGCGTCCAAGCGCCGAGCTTTTGCAAAAACGGGCGGTCCGGTAGTGGTAATAAAATGCTCCACCCCGTGCTTAGCGACTGTTGCCGAAAATGTGGGGACCGTGAGTGCTGGGAACTGAGTGAGCAGTATGTGGAACTTATCGCCTGCTGTTGTGACGTTGGCTTGCGGTGTAGGCGGGGCCACTCGCACTGCACAGGGGACAGAATCAAAAGAAAATGCATTAACCAGGCGCCTGTTAGCGAGATCAACCAACAACCCATGTGAGCACAAAAAAATCAGCCCCCAGCATATTGAAATTTACTGTTGCTACAACAAAAGTCCACTCATATGCACGGCCGTGTAGAGACAGAAGCAGAGTCTTCTCACCAAAGGTCTTCATCTCCGAGCCGTTCGCCGCTGTCACCAGGGGACCTCCGGAACCCACCAGTCTGTCCGCGTAGGAAGGAGTGATGAAACTCAACTGGGAGCCTGTGTCGACGAGGAACTGCCTCCCGGAGCGTGCGTCCGACAAGTAGAGCAGCTTGTTCTCCCCCTCGAGGGCCGCGGCTGCTACCGACCCCCGGTCTTGGCGTTTCCCGAACGCCCGAACTGGCACGGCGGTACACACTTGCGTGCCCTCTCTGTGAAGCGGCGATGGTAGAAACAAAAGACGTCCGGTCCACGCTCCCTGGCCCTTGCCGCCGCCGTCGTCGGTGAGTCTGGCACCGCTGTCTCTGGCCTCCTGTCGTCTGCGGTCGTCGCGCCGAGTTCCGCTGCAGCGGCCGTGGCTGCGCGCCGCTTGGTGGCGTTGACAATCCGCTGCGCCTCTCGGCCCAGCGCGCGGTAGTCCCGTAGGGCCAACAGTGGCGAACTGGCCAGAGCCGCTCCCGCTGCTGACGGTAGAGTCCTGAGGAAGAGGTGGGTGAAAATGAAGTGATCATCGTCAGAGTCTTTCAACCTCAACAACTTCTCCATCAGGCTCGCGGGCATGTCGTTTTCCCCCTCCGTCAGCGCCAGGAGCCTCTCTGCTCGCTCCTCCGCCGAGGGGGTGAATTGCTGGATGAGTGCAGCCTTCAACGCGCCATATTTGTCGCTCTCCGGCGGCTGGTCGATCAGGCTCTCCACATGCTGGGCCGTGTTGTTGTCCAGCTTTGCGACTACGTGGTAGAATTTCGTGACATCTACCGATATCCCCAGGAGGTTGAACTGCGCCTCAGCTGCGTTGAACCAGGAGTGCGGATTGTTCTGCCAGAAGTCCGGTAGCTGGACTGTAGCGGCGTTCGCTTGGCTGGGGGCTCCTGATGCGGCTGGCCCGGGGGAATTTCTTTCTTCCATGATACGTCTCAGGGTCACCAGTGTGGAAGATGTGAAAATGACGAGGCAGCGTTCTTTCTCAGAGTCAGCTTTATTCACATCTCCACAATTTCAAAGCAGAAAAAAGAGAGAGTATGAAACAGTAACTCTCGTCCTTAAATATCAGGGACTTCACACCTCATAGATCACATGTCCCACAGACCACCTTGCATAATAAAGACAGTCACAATGCATTTCACCACCTGGCATAATAAAGACAGTCACAATGCATTTCCCTCCATGATATCACTTCCACTGTCTCCCACGCATCCTTTAATCGACCCCCCACAGTCTCCAGCCTTGCATAACAAGGCTAAGCTTTCTGCCTTTGTTCTGACCTAAAATGCGAGTCACAGAACCGGTCCAACAGGTCCATTGAGTGTTCACCACAATGTCTTCTTTTAATTATTTACCTTTTGTTCTTATTAAAGACAAAAATAGAAAGGAGATGTCTTTACCTTCTTAACATGTTTCGACTGTTCACTGCAGCCTTCGTCAGAAGAGTCAGCTGCCAGGTGACATTTATCAGCTGACTTTTGTAGGCGGGGCCAGTTCAGCAGACCTGTCAGATCCACCGAGCCGGCCCCGCCTTCCGCCGCCAGATGGTCTCTGGAGAATGTGATCCCAGGTGTGGGAAAGCATAAAGGCCTCCTCATCTCGGTTCATGGTGTCTTTTCCCCACTTCCTGATTTCTCCGCTTCCGCTTCCTGATTTCCTGATTTATGCTTTCCCACACCTGGGAAAAAAATTATTCTGTTGTTCTGTATTGTCTATCAAAGTCTGTTTTTCTGAAAAAAAAAAAAAATAGAATAAATAAATAAATTACTGAAGATTCTCTCTTTCCATGTCTGACTAACTGCTGTGCGTCTTAACACACACCTGTCTCATCAGATACTCATCTTTCCTTTACTGGGAGGAGGGGCTCTCCTTGGGGGTTTGCCAGGGTGGGGTTGCACGTTGGTCTGTGTCCAGACCGGAGATTCACAGCTTTAAATTTCATTGACAAGATATAGTAATGGTTTTATCTCTAAAGATGAATAAAATGTTGAAACACTGGCTGTAGTGTTAGATTTGCTTGTTTGTTTGTGGTTTTATGGCGTCTCTCCCGATGCGCGCTCCTGCGATGGGGTGCTTTCAGGCAGGCGGACTTTTTTTCAACACAAACTCGGCACTTTGTACACGCAGTCAGGATGGAGACATGAAGAAACATCCACCGGCAAGCCGGGGAAGACAGAGGAAGGGACGGTGTGGGAAAACTCATGGGTGAGGGTTTTTTTTTAATCACTCCCTGTTTTTTGCTGATGTGTTCCGTTAATGCTTATTGTAAATGTGGAAGTGAGCACGGTGCAATGACACATTTGATTGGTTAGACTGAGCATTTGAGCACTACTCGGGGACAAATTTGATTGGTGAAATTGGCGGAAGTGGACAACAATTGGCCAAAATTGCACAAAAGATGCAGCCAATCAGTGATTTGTTTGAATTCATGCAATCGCAACATCGCAAAATCCTGGAGGGACTGATAAAGACCTTAATTTTTGAAGACGTCCTGTGGTCTGATGAAACTAAAATTGAACTGTTTGGCCATAATGACCATCATTACATTTGGAGGAAAAAGGGAGAAGCTTGCCAGCCTGAGAACACCATCCCAAATGTGAAGTATGGGGGTGGCAGCATGATGCTATGAGGGTGTTTTGCTGCAGGAGGGACTGGTGCACTTCACAAAATAGATGGCATCATGAGGAGATTAAATTAAAATTACAGCCAATCCATACAGCCAATCATGTACAGTAGAATGAAAATGTGTTTCTTATCTACAGTGTTAATCACACACACACCTATATATAGAATCAGAGGGGTCGCTGCCATGCAAGGCACCGCCACAAATTTCCCTCCTCCATTCCATTATTGCTGAGCACCAAGCTGGATGGCAGGAAGTTCCGCTTTTATATTGTCTTCGGCATGACCTGGCCAGGATTTGAACCCCTGCCTCCCGGGTGTGGGGCGGATGCTCTACCAACTGATCCACCACTCCGGTGGAAATGTTGAAGCAACATCTCAAGACATCAGCCAGAAAGTTGAAGCTTGAGCACAAATGGGTCTTCCAGATGGACAGTGACCCTAAACATACCACCAAATTAGTTACAAAGTGGCTTAAGGACCATAAAGTCAGTGTTGTGGAGTGGCCATCACAAAGCCCTGATCTCAGTCCCATAGAAAATTTGTGGGCAGAGCTGAAAAGATGTGTGCGAGCAAGGGGGCCTACAAACCTGACTGAGTTCCACCAGTTCTGTCAGGAGGAATGGACCAAAATTCCAGCAAACTCTCGTGAGAAGCTTGTGGAAGGAGACCCAAAATGTTTGATCCACGTCAGACAGTTTAAAGGCAATGTTACCAAATAATAAAGAAATTTATATAAACTTCTGACTTTGAAGAAAGTAATAAATTCTCTAAAAATGTATTTCGCAAATAGAAGTAACTTTGGTTTTCCTAACTGACCTAAAACAGGAAAAGTAAAAGAAAAATGTTGTCTGTTTGTGTCGTGTATGTAAACTTCTGGTTTCAACTGTACATGGTATGGTGTTATGCTAAGAGCCAGAATTGGAGTCACTATTCACATTGTGTTATGATACCATTTTTATGCTCCCCTGGTCAAAGACCCCAGACCCCTTTGGTTTTCGACTGGCAGGGGATTACGTTATGGGGCAGTCTATCCGTCCGTCCATCTCTCCCACTTTTGTGAAGTCAACTTGTCCTACAGTTTTGTTCCGATTGATTAGAAACTTGGTACCATGGTTTGATATACACTGATGATGTGCTTATTGCAATTTGGCTCTGATTTGATGATTTTTGCAGGAATTGTAGCCCCTAGCTTGTGCTGTCATATTTCACCTTAGTTAATAGACAGTAATTGTCTTGTGAAATCAACTTCTCTTACAGTTTTGTTCCAATTGTTTTGAAACTTGGCACCATGGTTTGATATACACTGATGATGCACTTATTGCAATTTGACTCTGATCGGATGACCTTGAGGTCAAGGTTAGAGATCAACTTTTCACTAAATATTGTAAGTGCAATAACTACTGAAAGAAATGATGTAGGCTTTTCAAATCAATATAGTAGTTGTATCTAAAACACGTCTTGGACGATTTACACCCTAACCTGACTCTGGGTTCAGGGTCATAAGGTCAAAGTTAACATTCCATTTGCACTATTACTATACAACGAGGAAAGCCAAGGTGATGGAATAAAATTGAATTGATTGAGACTGAATCAATAATCAATAGGCGATTTCCAAGTCATGAGCCATTTATTTAACTCTGATCAGAGGAGGAAAGAGATACAGCTATGACCGTCTCAGAGTCTGCCTCTCATTCCTTGACATACATTCCAAGTCTGGTGTTCTTATAGTGGGAGAATAACAGTCCTTGACTTTATCAATATGTTGGAGACGGCTGTTGGAGACATCTCCCTGGAGACAGTTTAAGTGTCTTAATCTATAGCTGATTTCTGACATCCTGAGCAGGGCAGGTTGGTATGACAAGAGCAATAAAACCTGGGTCATTATCTACGTCATTATTTACAACCTTGCTAACCTAATCTCAAACAGGCATCCACTTACAAAAACATTCCAGACTCTGAGACATGAAAAGGACAAGAGAGAAGTAATGGCTCATTCACCGCACCAAAATACAGACATAATATATAAAAGAATAATACAGAGATGAAATTATATAGAACAATACAGAAGAACATAAAATTATCCTATCACAAGGTCACCAAACTTTGGCACACAGGTTCACTCTGTGACCCTGAAGTATGATTATGGTTTTGGGATTGCAATGTCAAAGGTTAACATAAAAATGGCTTATAAACTATAGCTCAACAACAAAGAAAGCTAGGGTCACCAAACTTGCTACATAGGTTCATCTTCAGATCCTGATCAGCTGTGGGTTGTATACAGCTATATTTGTTGTATCCATCCATCCATCCATCTTCTACCGCTTTTCCGGAGGTCCGGGTCGTGGAGGCAGCAGTTCAAGCAGAGAAGCTCAGACTTCCCTCTCCCCAGCCACCTGCTCCAGCTCTTCAGAGAGGATACCAAGGTGTTCCCGGACCAGCTGGGAGACACAGTCTCTCCAGCGAGTCCTGGGGAGGCGTGCAGGAGGCATCCTGATCAGATGCCCATATCACCTCAGCTGGCTCCTTTCAATGTGGAGGAGCAGCGGTTCTACTCTGAGCCTCTCCCGGATGACTGAGCTCCTCACCCTATCTCTGAGGGTGAGTCCAGCAATCCTACAAAGAAAGCTCATTTCAGCCACTTGTATCCGTGATCTCGTTCTTTCGGTCATTACCCAAAGCTCGTGACCATAGGTGAGGGTAGGAACGTAGATTGACTGGTAAATCGACAGCTTTGCCTTAGAGCTCAGCTCCCTCTTCACCACAACAAACCGGTATAACGTCCACATCACTGCAGATGCTGCTCCGATCCGTCTGCCAATCTCTCACTCCATTCTCCCCTCACTCGTTAATAAGACCCCAAGATACTTAAACTTCTCCACTTGGGGCAGGAGCCTGTCCCCTACCCGGGAAAGACAATCCACCTTTTTCCAGCTGAGGACCATGGACTCGGACTTGGAGGTGCTGATTCTCATCCCAGCCGCTTCACACTCAGTGGCAAACCATCCCAGCAAGACCTGTAGGTCATTGCTGGATGAAGCCAGCAGGACAACATCATCTGCAAACAACAGAGATGAGCTCCTGTGGTCACCAGGCATGACACCCTCCATTCCCTGGCTGTGCCTAGAAATCCTGCCCATAAGAATTATGAACAGGATCGGTGACAAAGGGCAGCCCTGGCGGAGTCCAACTCTCACTGGGAATGAGTCTGATCGAGTGTTGGCAATACGAACCAAACTCTCACAACGGTCTTACAGAGACCGAATAGCTCGTAACAACAAGCCTGATACTCCATACTCCCGAAGCACCCCCCACAAAAAACCACAAAGGACGCAGTCAAATGCCTTCTCCAAGTCCACAAAACACATGTAAACTGGTTGGGCAAACTCCCACGAACCCTCGAGGATTCTCCAAAGGGTAAAGAGCTGGTCCGATGTGCCACGGCCAGGACGAAAACCACATTGCTCCTCCTGAATCCGAGGTTCGACCAACGGCTGGACTCTCCTCTCCAGTACCTCGGCATAGACCTTCCCAGGGAGGCTGAGGAGTGTGATCCCTCTGAAGTTGGAGCACACCCTCCGGTCCCCTTTTTTGAAGAGAGGAACCGCCACCCCGGTTTGCCATGCCAAAAGCACTGTCCCGGACCTCCACGCAATGTTGCAGAGGCGTGTCAACCATGATAGCCCTACAACATCCAGGTCCTTGAGGTACTCGGGGCAAATCTCATCCACCCCCAGGGCCCGGCCACCAAAGTGATTTTTAACCACCTTGGCGACCTCAGCCCCTGTGATAGGCGAGTTGTCCTCCTCGTCGACAAGCCCTGCTTCCTTTGTGGAAGGCGTATCAGTGGGATTGAGGAGATTCTCAAAGTATTCCTTCCACCGCCTGACGATATCCCCATTCGAAGTCAACAGCGCCCCATCCGCACCTTACACAGTGTGGACAGGGAGCTGCTTCCCCCTCCTGAGCTGCCGGACAGTTTGCCAGAATCTCTTCGAGGCCGACCGAAAGTCTTGTTCCATGGTCTCACCGAACATCTCCCATACCTGAGTTTTTGCTTCAGTAACCACCCAAGCTGCACTCCGCTTGGTCCGCCGGTACACCTCAGCTGCTTCGGGAGTCCCACAAGCCAACCAAGCCTGATAGGCCTCCTTCTTCAGCTTAATGGCCCCCCTCACCACTGGTGTCCACCACTTGGTTCGGGGGTTGCCACCACGAGATGCCCTGATGACCTTGCGGCCGCAACTGTGGACCGCTGCTTCAACAATGGAGGTGGAGAACATGGCCCATTGAGACTCCATGTCTCCAGACTCCCTCGGAATGTGGTTTAAGTTCTTCCGGAGGTGGGAGTTGAAGACCTCCCGGACAGGGGCTCAGTCAGACATTCCCAGCACACCCTCACTATACGTTTGGGTCTACCGGGTCTGAATGGCATCCTCCCCTGCCATTGGATCCAACTCACCACCAGATGGTGATCAGTTGACAGCTCTGCACCTCTCTTTACCCGAGTGCCCAAGACATACGGTCGCAGGTCTGATGACACGATAACAAAATCAATCATCGACCTGCAACCTAGGGTGTCCTGGTGCCAGATGCACATATGGGCACCCTTATGCTTGAACATGGTGTTCGTTATGGACAAACTGTGGTTAGCACAGAAGTCCAATAACTGAACACCACTCAGGTTCAGATCGGGCAGGCCGTTCCTCCCAATCACCCCCTTCCAGGTTTCACTGTCGTTGCCCACGTGCGCATTGAAGTCCCCCAGTAGGACAATGGAGAATAGGTTTATCATAATTTGGTTCTGCCCCAATAATTACATGGAAAACTTGAAACCTGCTCTCCTTCAGTGGCGTATTGACATAGAAACATATTCAAGGAAAATGGTGGCGGGAGATATTGCACTTACCTCATAGTGGTCTTGTGAGCACTGCTGTCATTGAAAATCATTTGAAACTATGAGACTTTCTTTACTTTTCTTTACGTTTCTTTACTTTGCCCTTCAGACGTATTCTCCGCTGTGATCCACCATTCCCCTCTATGATTGGATCCACAGCTCAGGACCTGCTGAAGAAATTGTTGGTGAAAGACCCCCACAGGAGGCTTGGCTCCGGGCCACGAGGGGCAGAAGATATCAAGGCACATCCTTTCTTCAAGGTCTTCTGTCCCTCAGCTGCCAGCCACTCAACCAATTCTCTGCTTTTGCCATTTTAGTTTGATTATTTTTTAATCTCTCTTTGCCCTTTTGTTTCCTTACAGGGACTGAACTGGGCTGACCTGGCACAGAAGAAGGTACCAAGCCCATTTAAGCCAGAGCTGAAGAGTGAACTTGACGTGGGGAATTTTGCTGAAGAGTTCACCGGTATGGATCCAGTTTACTCTCCGGCAAGCACGCCTCCCAGCACAGACTGGCTGTTCCAGGTCAGTCCCTGCTGTCTTTGGCTTTAACCTCAAAAGCCGGCAAAAAAAAAAAAAAATCTCTGCTGAGATAAAGTACATCCTCCTGACACATCTCATCTGTTTTTTAGGGTTACTCCTTTGTTGCACCTTCCATTTTGTTCAATAAAAACGCGGTTATGGGAGACTTTGTAGAATCTCACGTTGGTACTGACCGACCAGCTTCTGCATCAGTACAACGCAGTGCAATGTTACAGGTATGGATCTCCTTAAATGTTTTTAAATGCATTCAAATAAAAGTAAATATGGGCATTACAGTAAGTAATGTCAGTGTTTATACAATATATTATGAAATTTTCTAACTAACATTATTTTCAGTTTAATTAGCCAATAGCATTGTAGCCACATCTGTTTTGTTTGTCTTGCTGGCATCAGTCAGTCAGAGCGGCCTCAGCCAAGCTGCACGCCTAGTGGTCCAGTCTTCACAGTCTAGCATACCGGCGGCAAGCTCGCCAGTGTTGGCCGCCCCAGTGGCTCCCTTCAGAGTGTCCCTTCCTGACATCAGTCCACTAATTTACAACAAAAAATGTCAATTAATTAGCAAATCTTAAAGAGGTGTTTAAACATGAATGTAGTATGGGAAGATAAAACGGATATATACGTATCAGTTGACACATTTTATAAACAAATCGGTACCTTTTCTTTATTTGTTTCTGTTTAGTCATTCTTTTTTGCTTTGGTAATTTCCCTACATTCTAGTTATTATCTAAGGCTATGCATTAATGGAACAATTTATGTGAATTGACACTTGCCTCTATTACTTTTTAATAATTATAAATGATTTCATGACAATAATTCAGAAGGAACATTTTAATTGAAGTGGTCAAAGTTAAGCAAATTGTTCAAATTTTTCATGATTTAATTTACGACAGTCCATTATATCTCACTTTTTTTTAATCATATCCTTAAACTGATTAGGCGTACTTAATCACATGGATTAATGATCCAGTTGGATGTTAAAGCAAATTAGGCCTCTTCTCAAGGCAGTTTGCTGGACTGACATTTCCCTTACCCTTCAGTTGGCTTTATGGGGTGGCAGTGGCTCGGGAGGTAGAGCAGGTCGTCCAAGAACCGCATGGTTGGTGGTTCGAATCCCGCTCTCCCTGGATATCCTGCCGTTGTGTCCCTGGGCAAGACACTTCACCCCTAATTACTCCTGGTGGGTCTGGAAGCGCCATGTTGGGTAGCATGCCGCCATCAGTGTGGGAATGTGTGTGTGAATGGGTGGATTGCAGGATCTTTAAAGCGCTTTGGTCATCAAGAGATAAGAATAAAAGCGCTATATAAGTGAATGCCATTTACCATTTTTATAGTCTGGTTTAGTGCCTGAACACATTATAATTCTCATGACAACACAGTTCCACTTTATTCATAGCTGTCTCCATTTAATAAAAAAAACAGGAAACACCAATTTATGCAACACATATTTGTATCATATTTTCCATAACTGCTTAAGTAGAGAAAGCACAGGTTCCTACAAAATTTAGTGAAGTTGAATAATATGGAAAGAGGCTACTTCTAAATAGCAAATGTCTCAAAATTGTATTTAAATGAAGCCATTTTTACCTCACTGTATAGAATGACTGACAGATGTGTTTCCATTAACTACCTGTTCTGTCTTTGTTTAGGAATCTCAGTTTTTCCATCATTATGAGCTGCATCTTCATGGGCCACCACTAGGTGAGGGCAGCTTCTCTGTGTGCAGGAGATGCAGACACAAGCAAAGTGGGAATGAGTATGCCGTGAAGATTGTGAGCCGTAGGTGAGAGGAAATGTGACGCTGTTCAGTAAACAGCTCTTTAAAAGCTCTGCCTCAGTGTCCTTGGCTCTGCCTATGTGATGGTACGGTTTGATGATAAGTCACTGAATGTTCTTGTTAATGTTTTGTCCTTTTAGGATGGAAGCAAACACTCAGAGGGAGATTGCTGCCTTGAGGCAATGTGAGTCACACCCCAATATCATCAAGCTGCATGAGGTCTACACCGATCAGGTACAATGAAGAAAGCAGAGGTTTCGCTTGGGATTCAGCTATTACATATCCAATACATGTATAAACTGGTGTGTGTCTAATAACCTTTATTTGTTCTGTGCATATCCCTGGCAGTACCACACATATTTAGTTATGGAGCTTCTGCGTGGTGGGGAGTTACTGGAAAGGATAAAAAAGAAGAAGCTGTTTGGTGAGGCAGAAGCCAGTCAGCTGTTAAGGAGCCTGGTCTCAGCTGTCGGCTTCATGCACGAGGCTGGAGTTGTGCACAGAGATCTCAAACCGGAGGTGAGCTATCATTTGATGACTTGATGTTCCTGAGAATCAAGACAATCTCTCATCTGTTGATAGAACCAGTTTCATGTGTGCAGATGAGTTTTCTGGAGCTTTTTTTGGCGTATTAAAAACAGAACAGTGCTCTGAATCTTATTTGTCCCAAGGTTCCTACATATTTCCTTTTAAGCAGCAAGTTTAGACTTGCAGTTAGGTCAGGGGTCTGCAACCTGCGGCTCTGGAGCCACATGTGGCTCTTTTGCTCATAGCAGTGGCTTCGTAAGACCTTGGCCAAAAAAAAAGGCAAAACTTTCAGTAAAAATGGGACAGTGCTTTGTGAGGGGAAAAAAGATAACAAATTTATGAGAAAAGCTGAAAATTTATGTCGACAAATGTCACAAATTTTAGAAAATAAGGTTGCAATTCCATGAGGAAAATGCCTTAATGAATTTGCCAGAAAAAGGCAAAATGTCTGGGAAACCAAACACAAATTTACCAGAAAATTTGCAATTTTTGGAGAATATTACAAATTTCCATGAAAAGTGCTGCAAATATCCCTGAAAAGTATAACAAATTTACAAGGGGAAATCGAAAAAGCGGAAGATTTATGCCAGAAATATGACAAAGTGAGGGGGGAAAGTTGCAGTCTTTTGAGAAGGACACTTGCAAGTCTGAATATTTAAAAAAATCAGAACTTAGTGGAAATATTGCATTTTTTTTTATGAGGGAAAAAAGTGAAATTTATGTGGAAAAGGGCTGCATTTTTAGCTGAAATGTAACAAATTTTCAAAAAAAGACAACTTTATTAGAAAAACAGAAAATTTATATCAAAAATTGCACATTTTGGAAAACGCTGTAATTTTATGAGGAAAACCTGTTAATGTCGATGTGTCAAGGTAGTTTGTACTGTAAAAGTTGTTTTACATTTTTTCAGGCTCAGATATTTGTGTGGCTCAGTGTGGATTTTGCTGATCAAAAATCTGTCAAAGTGGCCGTTTGTTTAGTAGAGGTTGCCGACCCCTGAGTTAGGTCAACAAATGCCAAAGAAAGTATGTTGGGGAGTTTAGTTCTAAGACTAAATTTGCAGGATTTTCTTTAAATAAAAATTCTCTTTGCCCTGTACCTTCTCCTAAGGACCACATATGCTGTACACAGCATGTCATACATACAAACCCAGGTTTTGGAACATGTCCATCTGCTTTAGTAATAGCAAGAATATTTCAGTCAATCAATCAATCACACTTTATTTGTATAGCACTTTTGAAACATTAAATGCTGCACAAAGTGCTTTACATAGATGAAAGCAGTAGACAAATTTAAATACATGTTTGTCTGATACATCCCATCCCTCCCATATACATAAACACACACACTCACACAACACACAAGCGCATGCACCACTCCCCACTTCTCTCATGCACATATAAAATAAAGGAGACATAGCTTGGCACTGAGGCACCATATGAAGGAACACCATCCTGTGGAGCCCCCCACGCCAAGAGACTACACAGCCCATGATCACAGGGCATGCCACCCTGACCAGAACAGACCGGGGCCCACACCATAGCTGTAAGGCAACGGCATAGAACCCACGAGACCAACACCCCTGCAGATGGGCCAAGCAGCATCTGGCATGAGGGGCTCCACTGAGGAAAACACTGGAGCTAAAACGCATAAAATACAAAATGAAGCTAAGAACGCATAAAACAAAGGGAACTAAAAACCCATACTTAAACTGAGCTAAAAACACATCAAGATAAAAAAAAGATGAGAAAATCTAACAGCAAATGCAGCTAAGAAGAATGTAAAACAATGGAACATAAATGACTACTTCAATAATAGTTAAACAGGTTTGTTAAGAACCAAATTAAAAAGGTACAAAATGAAACTTAAGAACACATAAAACAAGAGGAACTAAAACCCATACTTACAAACTGAACTAAAAACACATCAGAATAAAAAGAAAGATGAGAAAATCTAAAAACAAATGGCACCAAGAAGAACATAAAACAATGGAACATAAATGACTACTTCAGTAATAATTAAACAGGTTTGTTAAAAGCCAAATTGAAAAGGTGGGTCTTTAGCCTGTTGTTAAAAACATTTATTGACTCTGTAGCCCTGAGGTTCTCTGGCATGCCGTTCTACAGACGAGGACCATAATAATGAAAGGAGGCTTCACCAGAGGTCTTGGTCTTGACTTTGGGAAACATTAAAAGGTCAGTACCACAGAACCTCAGGGTCCGCAAGGAAGATGGAAGCAGCTCTGATAGATAAGAAGGCCCAAGACCATTGAGGCATTTAAAAACTACTAAGAGAACCTTAAAATCGATCCTAAAACACACACCGAGCCAATGCAGCAATTTTATACCTGGTGTAATATGCGCCTGCCCCGTGGTCCTCGTCAATACTCGTGCAGCTGAATTTTGGAGCAGTTGGAGATGGTTTTTTTTACCTCAAGAACGGAGGAGGAAGGAGCAAAATCAGCAGCGTGAGTTTATGTATATTTGCTGTGATTTAAGCGTTTTTGCTATGTAAATACTAGTTTAGCACAGTAAATAGTAGTTTTAGTATTGATTGTGAGAGTTTGGGAGTATTTTGTATTGTGTTTTTATTCTTATTTTCCAGAGCGCGTGTCTCCCATTGTATTCCATTGTATCCCACTGGGTTTTGGTTAGTGGGCTTTTCAATTGTAGCACTTTTTTTTATAGATTGTGTAAATAATAGTTTAGCATAGTAAATAGTTTTAGTTTGAGTATTTTTTAATTGTGTTTTTATTATTTGCCGTTTTTTTCCGGACCATTTGTCTGCTATTGTTTAATTAGAGATGGATGGACCTTCAACACGTGAGTGTGTTTGTCTATTTTTGATCTGATTCCGGCATTTTTACCGTGTAAATAATAGTTCAGAATAGTAAATAGTAGTTTTAGTAGTGACTGTGGGATTTTTGGAGTGTTTTTATTTTTATTTGCTTCAAGAACGGAGGAGAAAGGAGCAGTGAGTTTGTGTATATTTGCTCCTGATTTTGGTGTTTTTAACCATGTAAATAGTAGTTTAGCCCTGGGCTCTAACTCTGTAACATTTCTAACATTTTCACACAATTTCAGACCTTATGTGCTTTAACTGGTCTTTTTTTTTTCCTGGTGATTTTGTGCCATTTTCATGCAACTTTTTTGTTAGTTTGCAGCCCTTTGCATAAACAGTACAATCTGTGTTTTTCCACTTTTCCTCTATTTTCCTCATACTTGCGCTATGTTCAGAGTACAACCTTGTGATAACCAACACTCTATTTAAGCACAAGGACACACACAAGAAGACATGGATGCACTCAAGATCCAAGCACTGGCACTTGTTAGGCTACATCGTAGTAAGGCAGAGAGACATAAGGGATGTATTGGACACCAGAGCAATGAGAGGTGCGGACTGTGGTACAGATCATGTTATGCTGAGATCTACTGCAGGACAGGTGTGAAGCCACCATGGAAGCTAAACACTAGTGCACTGAAAGGCCAAAAGAAGCAGGAAGAACTTACACAGGAAATGGATGAAAACTTAAGACTGGGACAGCAACAACTCAGAGAATGACATAGAAGAGAAATGGGCAACACTGAAGGATGCGGTGTATCAGACTGCGAGTGATGTATTAGGCTACCCTCAGAGGAAACATGAAGACTGGTTTGATGAGCATGATGAACATCTGAAGAAACTACTCGAAGCAAGGAATACAGCTAGGCAGGAAAACCTACAGTGTAACACAAGGTCGAAGAAGAAGAAATACTCAAAGGCTCAGAGTGAGCTACAGAAGTACACCAGAGAGATGAAGTCCAACTGGTGGGATGAAAAAGCGGAGGAACTTCAAACTGCAGCAGACAGGAAGGACATGAAAACATTCTTCACAGGTTTGAGAGAAATCTACGGCCCTAAACCAAGAGGATTGATCCAACTAAAGGCTATGGATGGTGAAACGGTTTTGCAGGAGAAAGACAAGATCCTGGACAGATTTGCAGACCACTTTGACTAACTACTAAACAACCCTGGAGATCTCACTGAAGAGGCTAAAGAGCTCTAGTGCAGCGGCCAGCTGTATAAAGTCTGGATGAATCACTAAATCTTGATGAACTAATGGCAGCTATCAGGACAACACAGGATGGTAAAGCTCCAGGAAGGGATGGAATTCCAGCAGAAGTGTGGAAATTTGGTGGTGTTCAGCTGACCAACTGCCTGCACAAGCTCATCCAAGAGATATGGGATGTCCAGAAAGTACCTCAAGACTGGAAGGATGCAAGTATTGTGCCTTTGTTCAAGAAAGGTGACAGGAAAGATTGTGGAAATTACCGAGGTATATCACTGCTAGCCACTGTTGGTAAGATTCTCTCAAGTGTACTACTGAACAGACTCAGTGAACACATCTCGCGTAATGTACTACCGGAAACTCAGAGCAGCTTTAGAAGTGGAAGAAGCATAATGGACATGGTTTTCTGCTTGAAACAGGTTCAAGAAAAGTGTATCGAACAGAATATGCCATTTTATGTAGTCTTCATAGACTTCAGTAAAGCCTTCGATACTGTTTCGCAACAAGGACTTCGGCAGATACTCAAGAAATATGGCTGTACAGAGATGTTTTGTCAGCCTGATCGAGGCACTTCATACAGGTATGTAAGCAAACGTGGCAATGTGTGGTTCAGTATATAAAGACTTTTCAGTAAGCAACGGGGTGAAACAAAGGTGTGTGCTGGTGCCTACACTCTTCTCGCTATATCTGGCAGCCATGCTTGAGGTGGCCTTCAAAGACACTTCAGAAGGAGTATACATTCAAACAAGGAAAGAAGCAGACTTGTTCAATGTGGCACAGTTTAAAGCCAAGAGTAAGACATCGATACAGGTAGTAAGAGAAATGCTCTTTGCCGACGACAGTGCTCTAGTTGCACACAGTGCGGAAGATATGAAATCTTTAGTGGAGAAATTTGCAAGAGCAGCTAGCCAATTCAACCTCCAAATCAACATCAAGAAGACAGAGTGCCTTTATCAACCACCAAAGTTCCAGTTATCAGCATCACTACCAGAAGAGATCAGCATTGGTACAGAGCCATTAGTCAAGTGCAAGACTTTCAAGTATCTAGGGAGTGCTGTTTCAGAGCATGCTAGGCTGGAGGATGAACTATCTCTCGGAATGGGAAGAGCAAGCGCTGTGTTTGGAAACTTGAGGGAGAGACTGTGGAACAATCGACATGTGTCTATCCATGTGAAATGCAAAATATACAGAGCGACAATACTGGCTATGGCGGTGCTGAAACTTGGACTGTCTACAGCGTGCAGGAAAAGAAACTCCACGCGTACATGATGAGACACCTTCGAGCCATAATGAACATCTCATGGAAAGACAAGATAACCAACATATAAATGTTGAAACGAGCTGGTCTACCATCAATGGAGGACATGCTAATACAGACAAACCTGAGATGGCTCGGACATGTTGAGAGGATGGACCACCAGCGTCTCCCTCGGCAGTTACTCTACTCACAGTTATGCGAGGACAAATGCAGTCAGGGTAGACCAAGGCTCAGATTTAAAGACACTGTAAAAAGAAACCTGAAGAAGTTGGATATAGACAGGAGTTCCTGGCAGCAGAAGGCTAAGGACAGAGCTGCGTGGAGGAATCTGATCAGACCTAAATGAAACAGTCATTGTCGCCCACGACAGACTGCTATGATGGAGATATGATATCCTTTTTTGTTGAAGACCAGAGAGCAGAGCATTACAGTCGTCTATACGACTGGTAATAAAAGCATGCATCAAGACCTCCATGCTGGCAAGAGAGAGAAAAGGGAAGACTCTGGCTATATTCCTATCCATCCATCCATCCATCCATCTTCTTCCGCTTAATCCTTTTCGGGTCGTGCGGGGGGTGGGGTGGGGGGGCTGGAGCCTATCCCAGCATCTTTGGGCAAGAGGCAGGGTACACCCTGGACAGATCGCTAGTCCATCGCAGGGCCAACACAGAGAGACAGACAACCATTCACTCTCACAGTCATACCTAAGGACAATTTAGAATCCCCAGTTTGATGCCAATTAACCTAACTTGCATGTTTTTGGCATGTGGGAGGAAACCAGAGAAATCCTGGAGTAAACCCACGCAGACACGGGGAGAACATGCAAACTCCACACAGATCACTGTTGGTCGGGGGCTGGGATCAAACCTAAGATGGTAAAATCCCATTTTTGTCATATTTGTAATATGTGAAATAAAATTAAAATCAGAATCTAGAGGAACGCCCAGATTCTTGACACAATGTGTAGGTTTTAGACCTAGCAATTTGGGTAAAAGTTTCTCTCTCTTGTCTTCAGGACCGATAATTAAAACTCCTGTTTTGTCCTGGTTGACCTGTAGGAAGTTCTCTGCTATCCATGACTTTATATCTAAAATACGGTTCAAAAGGGTATGCTCCGCACTGTGTGTTTATATATTCACATATTCATTCCATCTAGCTACAATACTCCGCACTGTGTGTCTATATACATACATATACTATATATATATATATATATATATATATGTATACTCGCTGCTCTTGTTTTTTCTCTTGCCTTCTGATTGTTGCTCTGAGTGTTGCTATGCAATCCTGGAATTTCCCCATTGTGGGACTAATAAAGGCTTATCTTAATTGGTTTTGTGTCTTCAGGAGATGTGGCAGTTAGGTCTGTGAGTCTTTAGAAGTCACACGATTCAATTCGATTCTGATTTTTGGCGTCACAATTTGATTCAGAATCAATTTTCCTTTTGCATTTGGCTCTCAGTTCAGTACAAAAACCCACTGATCTCAGAAAAACAGTCCACTGCATTGCAAACAATGCTGAGATAAGCTTGGAAGCAGAGTACAGTGTGTTGATGTTTTGGGGGTTATTGTGGTATATATGACTCTTACATCCCATATCTACATATGTTAGAACAAGTGGAAATGTTTTGTGACAGCATATGTAAAGAGCTTCACACCGAGTAAGGACAGAGCATCCCCCGCGCCGGGGTAAAGACAATGGACCTCCCAAGACGCAGCAGTGGAGACGGACTCGACACCTTTACCCCCTAAAGCGAGAGGGGGAGTTCCCATCACCTCCCAAGACAGGGAGAGGGGATGGCAGGACAATGGGGATTAAGATAACGGGGAGATGTTACCTTTTTCAATGAGTGTTTCTCTTGCCTTCTGCCAAGCTCTACACCTGATGAGATTTGATAGCGGAGCTATTCATTAAAAACCCTGTTTTTAATACAAAACCGCCTCGTTATTTCAGCTCCACTACACTGGTGACCCTGACGCGAGAATATGGACCGGAGGCGTTCTTCAAGCTGCTCATCCATGGTGGCTCTGGCATACGCCAGCGACGACGCAGACGAGGGAACGAGCAGACAGCTGTTCCCCACGGCAGAGGGCACTGAGAGAGCTCAACCGAGCTCCAGCACCGCCGCGAGAGCCGTAGAAACACACTCTCACCCGGCGAACACGACAATGATGGTGTGCACGAACGCCGTCGCTGTCAAGCTGCCAGACTTCTGGAGAGAAGACCCTGCATCTTGGTTCCAGCAAGCCGAAGCCCAGTTTATACTGGCGGGTATCACAGCAGATGATACCAAATTTTATCACATCATCTCCAAGCTCGACTCCGCAACTTCGAAGTGTGTGCGGAGCTTGGTCCAGCAACCACCAACCCGGGACAAATATGAGACACTCAAGGCTACCATCGTGGCGAATTATGTCCCGTCAGCGGAGGAAAGAGCCGAAAGGATCCTTGCGGTCTACGGCCACAGAGGGGGCAATCCAAGGACCCTCATGGAGGATTTGCTACAGCTCAAGGAGGAGGACAATGATAATTTCCTTTTCCAGTACATTTTCCTCAGCACTAGCGAGTATGAAGTGCAAGAATCATCAAGACTTCCGCACACTGGCCAACGAGGCTTACCGGCTCGTCAACGCCTGCAGAGAGCGGACACCCACAGCGGCATCCGCAGATCTGAGAACTGACACCCCGAGCCTCGGAGAGACGCAACCCACGGTGGCAGCGGCGCGGCCCAAGCACAACAAGCAGAACGACGTCTGCTTTTATCATCACCGCTTCGCAGAGAGAGCCCGCAAATGTGTTCCTCCTTGCAAGTTTACGAGGTCGGGAAACGCCAAAGCCGAGGGCCATTAACAGCAGCGGTCCTCGGCGTAAAGAATCAGCTGTTATACGTGACGGATGGATACACAGGCAAGCAGTTCCTCATCGACACAGGAGCTCAGCTGAGTTTCATCATGCCCTCCCACGCAGATCGAGCCATGGGCACCCGGGGCAACGGAGCAGTGGCAGCCAACGGCTCTGACATCGACACGTTCGGGGAAAAGAGCCTGCACCTCCTCATCCACGGCCGCAGCTACAAATGGACATTTGTCGTAGCAGCGGTGAGCTTTAATTTGTTAGGCGCAGATTTTCTGTGTGCACACGGGTTATTAGTGGATCTTGCAAATAGACGCCTAGTTAATGCACTATCTTTTGCTTCTATTCCATGCTCAGCTCGAGTTTCTCCACCACCTGTGCAGGCCAACGTCACCACGGCGGGAGGTAAGTTTGAGCAACTCCTCACCCAATTTCCAGCACTCACAACCCCCAAATTCTCAGCCACTGTAGCCAAACACGGGGTTAAACACTTCATCCCAACAACGGGACCTCCCGTTTTTGCCAAAGCTCGCCGCTTAGATGCGGCCAAGCTCAACATAGCAAGGGACGAATTTGCAGCTCTTGAAAAATTAGGCATTTGCCGACGTTCAAAGAGCCCTTGGGCTTCACCACTTCACATGGTCCCGAAATCCGACGGTTCTTGGAGACCGTGCGGAGATTACCGCAGGCTAAACAACGCTACAGCGCATGACCGCTACCCAATTCCTCACATTCAGGATTTTTCATTACATTTAGCAGGTGCGCGCATTTTTTCAAAAATAGACTTAGTCCGCCGTTATCACCAAGTCCCAGTCCGAGCTGAAGATATTCCTAAAACAGCGGTTATAACCCATTTCGGCCTTTTTGAATTCCTAAGAATGCCATTCGGCCTCAAAGGCGCGGCTCAAACTTTTCAACGGATGATGGACGCAGTCCTACGCGACCTACCCTTTGTTTTTGTCTACCTCGATGACATGCTGGTAGCCAAGGAAGAACACGAACAGCACCTCACTACCGTTTTTCAGAGGCTGGAAGAGCACGGACTTATAATCAATCCAGCCAAATGCAAATTCGGCGTATCACAAATTGATTTTTTGGGACATAAGGTCTCCCCGGCAGGGGCAATTCCGCTTCCAGACAAAGTTCGTGCGATAGAAAGTTTTCCACGGCCTCAAACGGTTAAGTCGCTACAGGAATTTTTGGGGATGGTTAATTTTTACAACCGTTTCCTCCCCCACGCTGCTCAGCTCATGCAACCCCTATATGACGCGCTCAGAAAAAAGAAAGCTTCCAACGCGGTCGAATGGATCCCGGAGCGCGAACGCGCTTTCGCGGAAGTAAAAAGCGCCCTAGCTAACGCCACAATGTTAGTCCACCCAGATTCCTCAGCCCGCATTGCTCTAACCACAGATGCCTCAGACCTGGCTATAGGGGCAGCTGTAGAACAACTTGTCAGTGGGGTCTGGCAACCTTTAGCATTCTTTAGCAAATCGCTAAACCCAACTGAACGCAAATACAGCACTTTTGACAGAGAGCTGCTGGCGCTTCATTTGTCCATCCGCCACTTCCAGTTTTGGTTAGAAGGGCGGAGTTTCACGGCTTTTGTGGACCATAAGCCGCTCACTTTTGCTATGGCTAAAATTTCAGAACCATGGTCAGGCAGACAACAAAGACAGCTAGCCGCGATTTCAGAGTTCACCACAGACATTCGACACGTAGCAGGCAAACTTAACGTAGTGGCTGACTGTCTCTCTCGCGCTGTGACACCGCCAGAGCACGAGGAGACAGATTACACCGCCTCAGCAGCGGAACTCTTCACTAACGCACACACATACGCAGCACCTATCCAGGATGGGATAGATTATGCAGCCATGGCGGAAGAACAAAGCAGTGATGCAGACGTGCGCGCGCTCCTGTCTGGACCAACAGGGTTAAGGCTGGAGAAAAAAAACTTGCGCGATGGCGTGCCTCCCCTAATATGCGACGTTTCAACCGGCCGACCTCACCCGTTAGTACCAACTGCTTGGCGCCGCCGTATTTTCGACGCAATTCACTCCCTCGCGCACCCAGGTGTGCGTGCCTCGGTCAAAATGGTTGCTGAAAAGTTTGTGTAGTCAGGCCTGCGCAAAAACGTAAGAGAATGGGCAAAAACTTGCATTCCTTGTCAACGCGCCAAAATACACAGACACACAAAGGCCCCTCTGGAGCCTTTTCCAATTCCTGCTAGAAGATTCGACCACATTCACGTCGACCTCGTGGGGCCGCTACCTTCCTCCCAAGGTTTCACACACCTGCTAACTATGATAGACCGCACCACGCGCTGGCCAGAGGCAGTCCCTTTAGCGTCAACCACAGCGGAGGAAGTCGCTCGCGTTTTTCTAGCAAACTGGGTAGCACGTTTTGGTGTTCCATCAGACATCACGTCAGACAGAGGGCCTCAGTTTATCTCAGAGCTCTGGTCGGCCATGTCTAACAGTTTAGGGACAACAATTCATCGCACCACCGCTTATCACCCTCAGGCCAATGGGTTATGCGAGCGTTTTCACAGGTCCTTAAAGGCTGCCCTCAGAGCCTCACTAACGGACACAAATTGGGTTAATAAACTTCCCTGGGTTTTATTGGGGTTGCGTGCAGCACCTAAAGAGGATTTAGACGCTTCTCCTGCAGAATTAGTTTTTGCCCAGCCTATCAGACTCCCAGGAGAATTTTTACCAGAGAACCCAGAACCAGGACACTTTCCCGTCCCAAGGTTTTTAGGCAGCAGTGGACCGGTTTCCCTCCACGGTCCAGCTCATCACTCTTTTCCACGAGTTTTTCTTCCTCAAACTTTGAAAAGCGCTGAGTTCGTTTTTGTTAAGCATGAAGCTATTAAACCAACGTTACGCCCAGTTTATGATGGCCCGTTCAGAGTGCTGGAAAATGGTGACAAACACTTTGTGCTTGATTATGGGGACAGAAAGGAAGTGGTCAGTGTTGACAGACTCAAACCTGCCTTCTTGCTGAGAGACGAGCCTACACAGGTGGCACGAGCGCCTCGGCGTGGTAGACCCCCCAGAGGAAAAGTCTCAGCCCCCAGGCAGGGAACAAATAATCTCTTTCCTTCCCACAATGCAGATTCACCACGAGAAGGTCCCAGCGGGACACCTAAGCCAACCTACAGCAGTTTTGGGAGAAGGATTAAGCCCAGACAGCACAAGGACTGATACCAATCACCCCGCAATTATCCACTAATTGTGCTACAACAGTTTAAGGCTACTTATGATTTCACTATGCTGTTATGTTTACCACTGAACTTTCTTAGGAGCATAGCTGCTAGAAAATTTCTCCAGTAGCAACAGTTGTAACACGTAGTATTTCATAGTTGTTATCTTAGACTGTAATTCTTTCTATGTCCTTTCCTAGTGTTTGGGGGGCCTGTGGTATATATGACTCTTATATCCCATATCTACATATGTTAGAACAAGTGGAAATGTTTTGTGACAGCATATGTAAAGAGCTTCACACCTAGTAAGGACAGAGCATCCCCCACGCCGGGGTAAAGACAATGGACCTCCCAAGACGCGGCAGTGGAGACGGACTCGACACCTTTACCCCCTAAAGCGAGAGGGGGAGTTCCCATCACCTCCCAAGACAGGGAGAGGGGATGGCAGGACAATGGGGATTAAGATAACGGGGAGATGTTACCTTTTTCAATGAGTGGCTCTGACGTCAGCTGTTTCAATGAGTGGTGCTATGCGTGCTTGTATTTAACCAGCGAGCGAAGCAGAGTTCTTTCTCTTGCCTTCTGCCAAGCTCTACACCTGATGAGATTTGATAGCGGAGCTATTCATTAAAAACCCTGTTTTTAATACAAAACCGCCTCGTTATTTCAGCTCCACTACAGTTATATTTTTAAAAAAAAATTACATTGTGGGGTGACCCCCACAGCCTACGGACAAGCAGAGCGCTCAGCTGGAGCAATTAGCAGAACAGTGAGATGTATGGACTGATATCAATAGGCAGCCTCTCTTTGTCTAATTCCGGCGCCAGTAATCCGATTGATATGTGTGACTCTAATGCAAATGTCCATGCTTTCCTGCAGTTACTGTGATGCTAATGTGCCATGCATGCATTGTCTAGCTGGGTATATAAGTCAACCATATCGCTTGCTCCCTCTTACTCTCTTTTTGATCACTCGCATTGCCTGTTTGCTGACGAGAGACACAGGGCTCGCTCCAGCGCGCTCCCACAGCGCTGGAGTGACCCTCGTGTTGGAGGATGAATAAAACACCCTTTTAAACTTCAGTTTGCCGTGTCCTGCCTGCACTTATTCCGTGCCTCCAACTGGGTTCCCTTTTCCATCCGCCACACTGATGACCCCGAATACAAGAACATGCTGACGACGAACGAACGCAGCCCCCGGTGGTGACTCCGACGATGAGTGAATGCAGCTGCCTGACGCAAATGGACTGCCCTCCCTTCTGCCACACGGGAGACCTCGACGCAGAACCGACACCAGGCGAACTCCCTCGGAGATCATTCACGACCGGGAAGGCTGCAGAAAGCGTCATGGTGCGACCCTCGCCTGAGATCGGGACATCCACGCTGGGACCGGCCGAGGGACAAAGAGCGTCTACTCCCTCTCACCGCTCCTCCGCATCCACACGAGCGCGCACGCACCTTGTCCTCTCTCCGGCACGAGCGAACGACAGCAACAGCCAAGACAGGGAGGACCATCGACGCCGACGATGTTGATTTCCATCAAGCTCCCTGACCCTGACCCACCTCTCAACAGCGGACCACCCACGCACCGAACCCCCGCACGCACACCGGGGGGTTACGAGGACAGCGCACCACGCACGGGACAATACCGGCTCCACAGACCGCCATCGTCCTCCGCCGCTGCACACGCCCGAGAAACACGGCCGACCGCCATCCTCGGAACCTTCAGGGCTGCTCACACACCTGAAGCACACACGCAGCCCGCACACAGGATTTTGTATGGGTCTCAGCCACGGCGCACAATGGGAATTCAGCCGTCTGCTGTCCCCGATGGTTTTAAGGCTGCGCCCGCACCTAAAGCCAACCCACCAAGTCCCTCAGCTTTTGTTTTTTCTCACAGCCACTACGCATCCTCGCAGGACTGAGCCGCGAGAGCAGTCAGACAGTTTTTTTCTTCTCACAGCCGCTGTGGATCTCCGCCACGTTCAACGGGACAGCCCCTCAACATCGTGGATCCACATGCAATTTTTGCGCGGCCCAGACAACTTTGCCGTCCCGGGCCGGCACTTGCTACCCCCCCCCCCCTCCCTCCACCTCCACCTCCAACTTAATGCAATGAACAAATTCAATAAGAACTGAATGCAATTGATGCATAAGTAACATTAATTTTAAACCTGCACAAATACAAATTTAAGTATCTAAATTCTTCATAGACTTAAACAAATTAAAGTTATAAAACAAAATAAAGTGCTATTACAAGATTTTGTGACACCCCCCCCCCCCAGTTTAGAATTTGCTGGGAGTTTGTTAACCACTTGCACTCCGTTGTTCCGCGGGCGGGCAAGTCTCTGCGTCCTAAGGCGCACGAGGGCGCACGAGAGCGCCCTCGTGCGCGCTTGGTCGCATGACGCATGATGGTGGTGATGTAGGTGGTGTGGCCTCCAAGCGCCACTGAAAAAAAAAGCTGCAGTCACAGCCGCGAACAGATTAGTTCATCTGATTGACCTCTCATTCGACTAATAAGAGCCTTGAATTGGGTTTCTGAAACCTTGAAGAGCCAATGAATGAAAATCTAGGAAGGAGGACCCGCCTACTGTGAACACAGGAGCCAATTGAAGCACAGAAATTCAGGCTGGGTGAAGAGAGATTTACTGCTGCAGCAGATGAAAACAGAGAACGCTGGACGAATCTACTACAGACCCAGGCTCACCCAGCAGCATGGAGAACACCCACAAGTGGGACCTGCACTCATTCCAGCAGAATAGACGTTTAGGATTCTCTTCCGTCATCATAGACCGACGGAGGCCGACGACAAAAGTCGTAAATCATTCGCCAAAACGGCAATAATGGAATTATGTTTTGATCGGGATCCACGAGCGAAGCAGCGTCGCGTTCGTCTGACAATGGGGAAGAGATGTTCGCCACGACTCTGCTGCTTTGAAAAGGTAAGGTGTTATAAGCTAAATTATTATTTATCCCTGAAAACTGTAATCCAAAAATGACTTTTGACCGATCGGTAAATTACAACTGTACTGCGCACGAAGTACGAAGTGCGTGCGCCGCGATAAACTGTTCATTTGCCGTGTTCGGACCGTGAACCCCCCAACCCTTCCCCCCGCTGCAGAAGAGGAGCGGGGGGGGGGCGTTCACGGTCCGAACGCCCCCCGGTCTGCGGGGGGAAGCATATGAGTCTATTCCATCATGTAGCGATGGCCCTCTTCTGTAGCGAGGGGGGGGCGTTCACGGTCCGTTCACGGTTCGTTCACGGTTCCCCCCCTCCCCCCACACACACACAGTAGCGAGGGGGGGGGGAGCCGCTGTGAAAACATGCAAGGAGTGTAGGCCGTCATGTAGCGAGGGCCGAACTCGGTCCTTGGTAGCGGGGGGGGGGGGCGACCCCCCGCCCACACACACACACACACACAGACACAGCCCTGAGTGTGACCTTTCATTAGAGCCCAAAATGAAGCTTCTATATTGAATTATTCAAAAGTTACAGATGTTTTTCCAAACTGTGCCATTTGGCACAGTTCCAAAACGCCTGGGAACTACCTGAGAACAAAGCTGTGTAAAATATTCATTTTTTGTGGTATTGTTACCAAATTTGGATCTCAGCTTGATAACACTTGGTTCTACATTTCTGTTGCGTTTTCCAGCCGGATCGGACAGCTGTGTGTTATTTGTAAGCATTTGTATCCAAAAAAACACTGTGTCCAAATTTATTTTCTTCAAGTTCAGTATGTTTAGATGACTGTAACTCAGTGGCCGGAGCACGTAGAGAGATTATGTTTTTTTTTGCCAAAAAATTCAAAGTGTTTTCTTTTAAATGAGACCAACCCCATGAAGATGCTGCAAAGGGTTGAATAACAGCTTTCGATTTACTTTGGGCACGTTATTTTTTGGCATTTTTAGGAAAATTGCCTGGAGTGCAAGTGGTTAAAGTGGTGCAGTGTGCGTTGTTCAGCAGGAGGACTTACAACTTTTTCCACTTCTTTCAACTCGGGGTGATGGCAGTTAATGTGAGCCCCAGCATTTGTGGTGTTACCAAAGTACTTGACTGGTTTTGCAAACTTTACATATTACAGGTGTCATGTCTAGTGCTTTCTTTGCCGGAACGTTGTAGGACCAAAATTGCGCCTACACACTTACCTTCATTGAAGATGGGACTGGCTGAATTTCTTGCTGCTCCATTTTTTTCTTTATTCCAACCGTTTCATCTGGCTGCTAGCTAGTAAGCTACTCTGCATGGTTCTCCTACGTCGGCAGCGTCAGTGTGTAATTGCATCTCATGAAGCAGCAATACGTGTCATGTGACAGGACCCCGGCACCACAGCAAAACCCCCCACAATAATCAATAATAATAATAATAATAATAATAATAATCAATTCTTAATTTTTGTGAATTGATTCTGGATCTTGTGAAATGAGAATCTCTATTCTTATGGGAATCAATTTTTCCCCCAACACCCCTAGTGGCAATGTACAGCTGTGTGTCATCAACATAGCTATGAAAATTGATGCCGTGTCTCCTGATAACTTCCCCAATTGGTAACGTATAAAGATTAAAAGTATTGGGCCTAAAATTGAACCTTGGGATACCCCACACTTGATTTCATGAATTCCCGAAGAACATGTATTCATACTTACAAAATAGCGACGATCTGTGAGACAGGAATGAAACCATTCAAGAACGGTACCTGAGAGGCCCCACCAGCTGTACCGCAAGTAGTGTGGAAGTCTACTAGTTAGGACACAGTAAGAGAAAACACTAATGGGTTCTGTTTGGTTCCCTTCCAGAATGTTCTGTTTGCTGATGAGAGCGAGGACTCCGCCCTCAAAGTGATAGATTTTGGATTTGCCCGCCTGTGCCCTGCAGGCAGCGCCCCCCTGCAGACTCCCTGCTTCACGCTGCAGTATGCTGCACCAGAGCTGTTTGAGAGTGCTGGATATGACAAAGCCTGTGACCTCTGGAGTCTCGGGGTCATCCTGGTAATTTCACCTGACTATGCTGATTTTGTCACTCATCAGGTAGGCTAACTGAAGTGCTAATGACTCTGTGTCTTCATCAGTACACCATGCTGTCGGGGCAGGTGCCGTTTCAGAGCGAACAGCGAGGAATGACATCATCATACGCTGCTGACATCATGCAAAAAATAAAAGAGGGAGATTTCTCATTAGATGGAGAAGCCTGGAAGGGCGTCTCCGAGGATGCTAAAGAACTTGTTAAAGGTTGGTCACTTTTCTTTAACTTTATTTATACGTTTGTTTTGTTTTTTAATAAAACTGATCACATTAGATTAGAGAATTAAGCAATTGTTGCTGTTTTAAAGAAGTTGCTGTAGACAACGTTGACACTTTCCACGTCCTTTCTTCATTTATGTACTTTGCAGCTGTTTCTCATTTAGAAAAGTGGAAACCAAAATTGTGACTACCATTCAACAATAGAAAAACAAAAATAGGGAAATGATCTATTCTGTTTGTTTGGATAACTATGAAAGGCTAATAGAAAAAGTAACCAGGTTTTCAGCAATGAGTTTATGATTGTAAGGAATTACAAATGTTTACATTGAAGACAAGGAATTATTTTCTCCCCCAAACAAATAACAAACATGACTGCTTAGTGGGAATAAAGCACAAACCCATCTTTAACCCCTGAGCATTCCAGCTTATTTCCAGCCAATGTGAAACAGTCTGTGGGTGGGACACTGGAATTTTAATTAACAAAGTGTTTTGTTTTGTTTTTAATCCTCCGCTGGTTGAAGCCCAAAGGGGTCAAAGAGCCCTTTGGGCGAAGACTGAAGGGGGATTATGTTATGGGTCAGTCTGTCCGTCCGTTTGTCCAACTTTTGTGAAATCAACTCCTCCTACAGTTTGGGTCAGATTGTTTTGAAACTTGGTACCATGGTTTGATATACGCTGAGGATGCACATATTGCAATTTCACTCTCATCGGATGACCTTGAGATCAAAGATCAAGGTTAGCATTTCTCATGCCGTATTACTGTACAACGAGTAAAGCAAGGGTCACCAAACCTGGTACACAGGTTCACTCTGAGACCATAACCTCTGACTACAGGTTTTGAGGTCAAAAGGTCAAGGTTGGCACTCCCTATGATCTCTTACTATAGAACGTGTAAAGCTCTCTAGGGTCACCATACTTGCTACATGGGTTCACCCTGGGATCCTAACCTACAATTATGGGTTGTATACTGTGTTGTATATTTATGGATGATGGGCTTATCATAATTTGGTTCTGCCACAGTAATTATATTCAAAAGTAGAAAACTGCTCTCCGTCAGCAAGTATTGGGATCTTCAAAGAAAACTGAGGCAGGGGATATTGCACTCGCCTCAGAGTACTCTTGTTATAATAAAGGCTTGATCAAACAAAGATGAATCCACACATTTTTTTTATTAATAAAGTGCCAGTGTATCTCTTTATAAAATTAACTTTTAACCCCTTGCACTCTGGTCAATTTCCCTAAAAAACGGCTAAAAATAACATACCCAAAGTAAATCAAAAGCTGTTCTTCAACCCTTTGCAGCATCTTCATGGGGTTGGTCTCATTTAAAAGAAAACACTTTGAATTTTTTGGCAAAACAGTCATAATCTCTCTAAGTGTTCCTGCCACTGAGTAACAGTCATCTAAACATACTGAACTTGAAGAAAATAAAGTTCGCCTGGGTGTTTTTTTTAGATACAAATGCTTGCAAATAACACACAGCTTCAGATACTGGCTGGAAAATGCAACAGAAATGTAGAACCAAGTGTTATCCAGCTGAGGTCAAAATTTTGTAACAATACCACAAAAAATGAATATGTTACACAGCTTTTTTCTCAGGTTGTTCCCAGGCGTTTTTGAACTGTGCCAAATAGTGCCAAATAGCACAGTTTGGAAAAACGTCTATAACTTTTGAATGCTGAAACATAGAAGCTCCATCTTGGGCTCTAATGAAAGGTGACACTCAGGGCTGTGTGTGTGTGTGTGGGGGGGGGTTGTTTATTTATTCATGAATGAATGAATGAACAAACAAGCCCCCCACACACAAAGAAGCATGCCACGTAAAAAATGTGTGGCCTTTTTTTACAAGAAAAAATAACCTACAGTGCACTAAAAATTATACTAAAATATCTGCAATGTAGAGGATAACAACTCCCCCCCCCCTCCACTACAGAGGAGTTCGGCGCACAAAAAATGGTCCGTCAACAGTCCGTCAAGTGGTGATGACGCACCGTTGTAATTACCGATCGGTCAAAAGTCATTTTTATTACTATTTTCAGTGATAAAGAATAATTTAGCTTATAACACTTACCTGTCCACAACAGCAGTGTCGTTGGCGAACATCTGTTCCTCATTGTCAGACGAACATGAAGCTGGTCCGCTTGTTACGGACTCGTGGTTCTGGTCACGTGACCCGATCAAACCATCTCTGCTTCCATGATTGCGGTTTTTGTGAACAACTTTTCAAAACAAATAAGAACAGTAGTAATAAAAAAAGACTGGCTAATGGCTGAGAGTGGTGAATGCTACCGTTACACACAGCGGCTTAGACCAAACAGATTTTATGCACGGGACGCACACGTTTCATTCGTCGAACTTCTCTGCTTCAATTGGCTCGTTGTATTCGCAGTCGTTGGTAGGCAGGTCCTTCTTGCTAGGTTTTCAGTCATTGGTTCTTCAAGGTTTCAGAAACCCAATTCAAGGCTCTTATTAGTCGATTGAGAGGTCAATCAAATCTAAACCAATCAAAACACTCCTTTGGCTTTCTGTTCGTGGCTGTGTCTGTACTGGAAGAACGGAAATGCAGCTTTTTTTTTTTTCAGTGCGCACTGAGACGCACTAGGACGCAGAGACGTGACCGCCCGCGGTATCCCGGAGTGCAAGAGGTTAAGGGTGGAGGAGTCTAAAGCTGAAGGCTGCCATATTCACACGTGAATGGGAAAATTGATTTTCACAGTATTCATTTTTTGGCATTGTTCAAACCCCAAAATTTGAATTTGGATTTAAAGCTACAGTCACAAAGATTCTTATGAACGATGGGTTCATAAGAATCTCCCAGTTCCTTTGAATTCTGAAGTTCGTAGACATTCATTGAGGGGGGCGACAGTGGTGTGAAAAGTGTTTGCCCCCTTCCTGATTTCTCATTTTTTTGTATGTTTGTCACACTTAAATGTGTCAGATCATCAAACTAATTTAAATATTTGACAAAGATAACACAAGTAAACACAAAATGCAGTTTTTAAATGAAGGTGTTTATTATTAAGGGAAAAAAAATCCAAAACCTACATGGCCCTGTGTGAAAAAGTGATTGCCCCTAAACCTAATAACTGGTTGGGCCACCCTTAGCAGCAACAACTGCAATCAAGCGTTTGCGATAACTGGCAATGAATCTTTTACAGCACTGTGGAGGAATTTTGGCCTACTCATCTTTGCAGAATTGTTGTAATTCAGCCACATTGGAGGGTTCAAGTAGGTTTATTTTGTCTTTTATTTACCTTTTGTTCTTATTAAAGACAAAAATAGGATGTTTTTACCTTCTTTACATATTCGACTGATCTGAACACTCGAAACATCTAAAGAAGGTAACAACATCTCCTTTCTACTTTTGTCTTTAATAAGAACAAAAGGTAAACATATTGGTGGGTTTTCGAGCATGAACCGCCTTTTTAAGGTCATGCCACAGCATCTTATTTGGATTCAGGTCAGGACTTTGACTAGGCCACTCCAAAGTCTTCATTTTGCTTTTCTTAAGCCATTCAGAGGTGGACTTGCTGGTGTGTTTTCGATCATTGTCCTGCTGCAGAACCCAAGTGTGCTTCAGCTTGAGGTCATGAACAGATGGCCAGACATTCTCCTTCAGGATTTTTTGGTAGACAGCAGAATTCATGGTTCCATTTACCACAGCAAGTCTTCCAGGTCCTGAAGCAGCAAAACAGCCCCAGACCATCACACTACCACCACCATATTTTACTGTTGGTGTAATGTTCCTTTTCTGAAATGCTGTGTTACTTTTACGCCGGATGTAATGGGACAAACACCTTCCAAAAAGTTCAACTTTTGTCTCGTCAGTCCACAGAGTATTTTCCCAAAAGTCTTGGGGATCATCAAGATGTTTTCTGGCAAAACTGAGACGAGTCTTTATGTTCTTTTTGCTCAGCAGTGGCTTTCGTCATGGAACTCTGCCATGCAGGCCATTTTTGCCCAGTCTCTTTCTTATGGTGGAGTCATGAACACTGACCTTAACTGAGGCAAGTGAGGCCTGCAGTTCTTTGGATGTTGTTGTGAGGTCTTTTGTGACCTCTTGGATGAGTCGTCGCTGCGCTTTTGGGGTAATTTTGGTCAGCTGGCCACTCCTGGGAAGGTTCACCATTGTTCCATGTTTTTACCATTTGTGGATAATGGCTCTCACTGTGGTTTGCTGTAGTCCCAAAGCTTTAGAAATGGCTTTATAACCTTTTCCAGACTGATAGATCTCAGTTACTTTGTTTCTCATTTGTTCCTGAATTTCTTTGGATCACAGCATGATGTCTAGCTTTTGAGGATCTTTTGGTCTGCTTCACTTTGTCAGGCAGGTCCTATTTAAGTGATTTCTTGATTGAGAACAGGTGTGGCAGTAATCAGGCCTGGGTGTGGCGAGCAAAATTGAACTCAGCTTTCCAAAGATGTGATGAACCAGTTAATTTATGTTTTAATGGGGAGCAATCACTTTTTCACACAGGGCCACGTAGGTTTGGATTTTTTTTTTTTTACCCTGAATAATAAACACCTTCATTTAAAAACTGCATTTTGTGTTTACTTGTGTTATCTTTGTCTAATATTTAAATGTGTTTGTTTGATCTGAAACATTTAAGTGTGACAAACATACAACAAAATGAGAAATCAGAAAGGCGGCACTTTTTCACACCACAAATTTCTTACAGCTGCTGTTCAATTCACAAGAGCAACTTGAGGCATTCTTGAGAAATGAGGTGCTTTTCTGTTGTACGATGGCCCTACAGTTCTTACATTCTTCGTCAGGGTGCCTTGGGATCTTCCTACTGCATACTTACTGCCATTTTATGAAAATTTTTGTGCAACTCATGGCACTCTCAAGTCATTGGAAGGAAGATCTTATGGATTTCGGCACGTTTTGTCTGCACAAATGTCGCACAAATGGCGTAGTTCTGCCTTATGACTGCCTCACTACCACATTATGCAAGCTGTACGAATCTCTGACCGAACGTTCTACAAATGCTGGATTCTCCTACAGCCGCCTAAAGAAGGCCGTACGAAATGGTCCAAAAATTGTTTATATGGTGTTTGCAGCTGCTCGTAAGGGTATTTGTAACCGTAGATTTAAATCCATATATTGCCAAGCCATTGTTATAGGGTTAGGTAATTAATTGAAATGGAATCAAAACTGACAGACCCTTGAACCAGCACAGTCTTGCCCATGTAGGTTGTTTTGTGTTATTATTGTTCTTGATGTGGAGCACCTTTAAATAAACAGTTTATTAAATTCAGTGTGAAATAACTGCTCCATGACTGTAGAAAGATCCATAATATTTAGGTAAGCCTCTCCTCTCTGGTCTTTCCATCAAAGAGGAGCTACTCCAGCTGCAGCATCATTTGTATTTAAAGCTCTCCTCTCTTTCTGTTCCTTCTACTGTATCTTGTAACAAACTTGCTGATACTAGGCTAGCAGAAGGTCAGTGGCAGCAATGTAGAGCAGCTCAAGTCTTAGTGATAGTTGCTTCAGCTTCTCCATCCATCCATCCATCTTCTTCCGCTTAATCCCTTTTGGCTCGCGGGGGGGCTGGAGCCTATCCCAGCATCTTTGGGCGAGAGGCAGGGTACACCCTGGACAGATTGCCAGTCCATCACAGGGCCAACACAGAGAGACAGACAACCATTCACTCTCACAGTCCTACCTAAGGACAATCTAGAATCCCCAGTTTGATGCCAATTAACCTAACTTGCATGTTTTTGGCATGTGGGAGGAAACCGGAGAAATCCCGGAGTAAACCTACGCAGACACGGGGAGAACATGCAAACTTCACACAGATCACTGTTGGTCGGGGGCTGGGATCGAACCCAGGATCCCCCGGCCAAGGATGAGTTGCTGTGCTGCCACAGTGCTAACCACTCCGCCACCGTGCTGCCCGCTTCTCATTATTAAAATCCTTAACTCTTGGCCACTGGATGAAAATGAAACAAATGAAAACATTAGAAAGTGAAGTAATTTCTTCATTTATAAAAATATTTTCTTTTCTATCAGACAGTGAAAAAGGTTGTTTTTAACTTAACATGTTTCGGCCACTTCTTGCAGCCTACCACTGAGCCAAGGAGGAATTCCTCCTTGGCTCAGTGGTAGAGCAGGAGGTGTGGGGATCATGGTGTCATGCGTTCAAGTCCCAGCCTGAGACATGAGGTGGAGGTCTGCCTTGCTGTGAGCAGAAGAGACCAGGTGAATGTCTACCTTACCTAGAAAAAGGGTGAAAGTGACTAAGTTCGTACACCTTGGCATAGGGGCCGAGACGGTGAAACAGGCAGTTCTGGCCTTGGCCCAGAAAATGGGTCGTAACAATGGTTCTCTGAAAACGGACCCCAAGAACCATCAACAGGGATGAGGGATCCTATACCCTGTCCCACACCTGGGATGCTGTCCTCCACAGGATACCAGACAGCAGGGGCGTAGTCGCCCTCTGCTGTCTGGTAAATCATGTGACCCTTCTGACGAAGGCTGCAAGAAGTGGCCGAAAAATGTTAAGGTAAAAACAACCTTTTTCACTGTCTGACATAAAAGAAAACATTTTTATAATTATTTTAGAAGACAGTATGGACCCTTTGGGATTAATTTGTTCAGTTAACTGTGTTCTTGATTTGAGGTCACATCGCCCAGCCCTAGTGTGTCGTTCTCAAAACCAAAAGCAGAATCTTTTTTTTCTCTCTAAATGGTAGTCTGGGAACAAGTCATTTCATTATTTTGGTTTTCTAATTTCATAATAAAAAATTAAATTACACAGACCTTTCTTGTGGGATTTTTTGTTTTTAAACGTGCCACTCCATAATTAAAGGGCTACTAACAGTGGATCCAGAGCGGCGTCTCAAACTCGCTGATCTGAAAGAGAACAGCTGGCTGCAGGGCGGAGCATCCATGTCCACCACTCCCCTGTGCACCCCAGACGTTCTAGAGTCCAGTGGGCCTACTGTCCGCACCTACGTGAATGCCACCTACAAGGTAACATCTTTGTGTGGCAAATTTCCCTCAGACTCTTGGGATGGATGTTGACTGGGTTAATTTCTTAATTCTTTTTGTGATTTCCTATCCTTTACCTTCTTGTCTTCTCTCACCAGGCTTTTAACCGTGGTAAGAGAGAAGGCTTCTTCCTGAAAAGCGTTGACAATGCTCCACTAGCAAAAAGGCGAAAGCTAAAGATGACGAGCACAGGTGTGGAGACCCGATGGAGTTCATCTTCATCCTCCTCATCTTCTTCCACCTCCTCGTCTGCCTCTGCAAAAACATCCAAAGTACTGCCAAAGCAGACTGTGAGCCCAAAGCAGAGCTAGCCTAAAGCACAGAAGTGAGGTGATGACTTGCTTCTATGGCAACACAGTGTCCTCCAGTGGCGCTGAGGAATCCGAGCACTGGTGTAAGTCAATATGAAAACTCGATTCCATGTGTGTAACATTTTAAAATGATTTTTTTTTTTTTTTTAAGTCCCACGCTGTATTCTCCTCATACCTAACATGTATTTTCCAAAAGTGGAATGGAAGCGATGACGTGGCCTTGAAGATTTTAAACGCATATCCAGTATTCACACACACACAAAAAAAGTTAAAAAACAAGACTTTTTACCTGTTTTCACTGTGCCTGGTAATACAAGGGAAAAAGGGAAAACAAAGGAGCCGTAAATGAGCAGAAGCCATATCACACAGCAAAAGAAACATTTCCAGTCAGCCTTTTTGAATTCAAGACACACAAATTTGCACATGGCAGATTAACAGTCCTTCCAGTAATTTGCAGGCTTAAGCTTTGAATGTGCTATTTTTTTTTTTTAATTTCATTTTTAATTTACCACACAAACACCTAATTAGCAAAAAAAAAAAAAAAAACGAGCCACAAGAGCTTTTTCAGCACCATTTCGGAACAAAATTCAGCTGTTTGCACTATTTACAGAAACTTCAATGATCAAATGGTCAAAAGAAGTTGCTGAACAGAAAACACAGAGGGAAAATTTACCATGAAAAATGGCATAGGCTCAGTCCTGTCTGTGCATTCACATGACACTACCAGTTCTAAGATACCTTCAAACACTGCAGAGCTCATGTCTTGGATTAATTGGCTCTGATGAAGCGTTGTGACTTCAGCAGTAGCAGGAGACAAAAGTGCAGTCATGAAACAGCCTGGTTTTCCCATCATATTGCTGTATATTGGTAATCACATTATTGTGCTTGTCTTTAAAAACAAAAGGCCAGCATGCTAATCTGTCGTGATGATGGGCTGGAATAACTTTTGTTTTCCCATATTTTGATACTTTGACTTGTTAAAGAAATGGTTTTGTTACTAAGTGGAGCTCAATTGTTTGCACGTACATTGGAACAAAATGTGCTGCTGGTTTTGAGCACACATCTGGAGTTGAGGAACATTTACCTTTTTTTTTTTTTTTGCCTCACACCAGCACTGCGTTTGCTCCCACAGATTCACATTTGATCTGATGAACTGTTGTTAGCCACTGAATAATCTGAGCTACTTTACCTGGGCTGATTGTTTTTTTTCTTTGATTTTAAAGCATTTTATGGCTTTCAGAATGAGACACTCAATCATTGGTAAAGCTTTGTACATACTCATTGGGATTTCAGTGGAAAAACAACTGATGTACAGTTAGGCCCAGAAATATTTGGACAGTGACACAAGTTTTATTATTTTAGCTGTTTACGAAAACATATTCAGGATACAATTATATAATCAATATGGGCTTAAAGTGTAGACTCTCAGCTGTAATTTGAGAGTATTCACATCCAAATTGGAGCAAGGGTTTAGGAATTACAGCTCTTTAATACGTAGTCGCCTCTTTTTCAAGGGACCAAAAGTAATTGGACAATTGACTCAGAAGGCTGCAAAAAAAAAATAACAAGGCTGCATGGGCTCTTCCCTCGTTAACCTGTCATCAATTAAGCAGTTAAAAGGTCTGGAGTTGATTCCAGGTGTGGCGTTTGCAGTTGGAAGCTATTGCTGTGAACACACAACATGCGGTTAAAGGAGCTCTCAATGGAGGAGAAACAGACCATCCTGAGGCTGAAAAAAAAGAAGAAATCCATCAGAGAGATAGTAGAAATGTTCGGAGTGGCCAAATCAACAGTTTGATACATTCTGAGAAAAAAAGAGTGCACTGGTGAGCTTGGGAACTCAAAAAGGCCTGGACGTCCACGGAAGACAACAGTGGTGGATGATCACAGAATCCCTTCACAACATCCACTCAAGTGAAGAACACTCTCCAGGAAGTAGGTGTATCAGTATCTAAGTCTACCATAAAGAGAAGACTTCATGAGAGTAAATACAAAGGATTCACCACAAGGTGCAAACCATGAATCAGCCTCAAAAATAGAAAGGCAAGAATTGACTGCCAAAAAACACCTGAAGAAGCCAGACCAGTTCTGGAACAGCGTTCTCTGGACAGATGAGACTAAGATCAACCTGTACCAGAATGATGGGAAGAAGAAAGTTTGGAGAAGAATTGGAACAGCTCATGATCCAAAGCACTACATCTTCTGTAAAACATGGTGGAGGCAGTGTGATGGCATGGGCATGCATGGCTTCCAATGGCACTGGGTCACTTGTGTTTATTGATGATGTGACAAAAGACAGAAGCAGCCGGATGAATTCTGAAGTGTATAGAGATATACTTTCTGCTCAGATTCAGCCAAATGCAGCAAAGTTGATTGGACGGCGCTTCACCAATGATCCAAAACATACTGCAAAAGAAACCCAGGAGTTTTTTAAAGCAACGAAGTGGAATATTCTGCAATGGCCGAGTCAGTCACCAGATCTCAACCCAATCGAGCATGCATTTCACTTGCTCAAGACAAAACTTAAGGCAGAAAGACCCACAAACAAGCAACAACTGAAGACAGCTGCAGTAAAGGCCTGGCAAAGCATCACAAAGGAGGAAACCCAGCGTTTGGTGATGTCCATGGGTTCCAGACTTCAGGCAATCATTGCCTGCAAAGGATTCTCAACAAAAGTAACATTTTACTTAGGGTTATGTTTATTTGTCCAATTACTTTTGAGCCCCTGAAATGAGGAGCATTTGTGTAAAAATAGCTACAGTTCCTACATGTTTAATCATATATTTTTGTTCAACCCCTTGAACAAAAATACCTTAAAGTCTGCACTTCTATTCCATTGTAGTTGTTTCATTTCAAATCCAATGTGGTGGCATGCAGAGCCCAAATCATGAAGATTGTGTCACTGTCCAAATATTTCTGGGCCTAACTGTATGTCATGATTTTAAGATGAGCGCTGTTGTAATGGTATATCATTTTCTGATGTGATGTTTTATTGTACTTGCTTTTTTAAAAACGTCAGTTGATCACATTTCAGCTTTAAAAGGTGTTTTCACTGATATTTATTGTATGTGATTGATTTTAATGCTGTGGTAATGGGATGATCATGATCTGACTCTTGTCATGTACCAGCCGTGTGTGTGTGCGTGCGTGCGTGTGTGTGTGTGTAAGCCTGGGTAATTATACTGATATTTGAAGCATAATTGCAAGTTGCTGTATTATTTTCATGTTGCTGACACTTGCTGCCTTTTGTCTGTTGGACTATTGATATTCTTACCTTTTAGAAAGTCGCCATCTTTGCTGTTGTAGATTGTATTGTTTTTTTTTTCTTTTTCTTTTTTTTTTTTTTTTTTTTTTTTTTTTTAGCATTACTGAACTGCACTGTCACCGATGTTGTAACTGGGGTTTATCTTTTGGACCAACATATTTTTTGTGGTTGGTGCAAAATAAAAATTACTTTTAAGTAGAACACTGAGGGATCTTGTGTGTTTGTAGGGTGCACCCTAATAAAAATCCTTTAATAGTGTAGTCTTACTGTAAAGTGGTACAGAGACCAAAAAAAGAGACACTGATGCCCATTTCAGCCGGCATTGGCATCAACACCTACCTTGTGAATGTGATAACTAGAGAAAGAAATGGCGTGACTTTTACAAATTTATACCATAGTTATAGCTATGAAAAATCTCGGCCTGTGGAGAAAGGAGGCAGGTGAGTCAACGAGCTGGACAACACAGAAACTTTCTTTCTCCAACAAAACTTAAAGCAAACGAGAATCCCGGGTCTCTGTGCATTCCTCTTTTATATCTTTATTTCCATGCATCGAGACCCGAAACTTCCGGCCGTAATACATTGTTGTTTGAACAAAGCAATGTGTGGCACATTAACATGATATAATGCCGGCACCGCTCCAACACCCTTCTTCTCTCAGCGACTCCGGCAGCTCTTACTCTCATCGGGGGGTGCATAGACCCAACAGTCCCGTCTGATACCCCCCGGTGACACCTCCTCCTTCGGTCCATTGTTCTCCCCTTCCCCCTGCCTTCTCTGGGTGAAGAAGCCCCCCCCCCCCCCCCCCCGAACACCCAGAAGGGGCACTAACCCCTCCTGTCCTTTGGGCTTGAGCCGGCGGCTGTAATGAGGGGTCGCCGATCCAGTTGAACCACTCTGCTGGTGAGGTGTACCGGAGGGCACGTCAGTCTGTGGTGGTGGTGGGGGGGCACATTAGCTTAGGGAGCACAGGTCCTTGCCGAGGGATTGCGACCTTGCGGAGCCAACAACAGTAGGCGTCCGTGCCGGGGAGCTTGGGCCAACACCACCTGCTCGTCTGCCAACACAAAAGCGGGCTTCAGCCTGTCGATGCAGACGGTCGCCCTATGCCCCCCCAAGTCTAACACAAAATGCTTCGCCCCAGGTTCCAGCACTCTGAACGGTCCGTCGTACGGTGGCCACAGCAGGGTCTGGTGCACATTGTGCCTGACAAAAACAAAACTGGCATTCTGCAAGCTTTTTGGGACGAGTGTGCGGGGAAAACAATGGTGGGCTGGGCCTGGTACACTCACAGCCTCCATACTGTGTAAAAATCGCATGGGCGGATCAGTCTCGGGCATGGGGTTTTCTGGTAAAAACTCTCTGGGGATCCACAGCGGCTGAGAAAAAAACGAGTTCTTCCGGGGAGGGTGCAAAATCCTCCTTAGGTGCGGAGTGCAACCCTAAAAGAACCCAGGGCAGGCAGTCGACCCAATTTGTGTCTGTGAGCGAAGCTCTGAGCTCTAAGCGACCTATGAAAACGCTCGCATAACCCTTTAGCCTGGGGGTTGTACGCGGTAGTGCAGTGAATTTTGACCCCCAGGCTCTGGGCCATCACAGACCAGAGTTCTGAAACGAATTGTGGACCCCTGATGGACATGATGTCCGCAACGTGCAACCCAAGTCGCACGCGCCACTTCCGCGGATGTGGAAGAAGCCAGGGGGACCACTTCAGGCCCGCACGTGGTGCGGTCCACGACTGTCAAAAGGTGCATGAAACCTTGTGATGGCGGGAGGGGTCCCACCAAATCCACATGGACATGGTCGAACCTCCTAGCCGGGATTTGGAATGGCTTGAGGGGGGGCTCTGGTGTGCTTGTGCACTTTGGCCCGCTGGCACACGACGCAAGCTGCAGCCCACTCTTTCACATCCTTGCGCAAGCATGGCCAGACAAATCTCTCCCCCACTAGCTTCACTGAAGCACGCACTCCTGGATGCAAAAAGGAGCGGACCGACTCGAAAATGCGCCAGCACCAAGAGCTTGGAACCACCGGGCGCGGGCGGCAGGTGGAGACGTCGCAGAGCAAGGGAGGGCACCCTTCTTGCACCACCCTGCTGTCCAGCCTTAACCCAGTTGGTGCAGACTGGAGAGCGCAAATGTATGCGTCCCCGGCTTGCTCCGTGGCTATGGCGGGGAAATCTATTCCCACGTAGACCGGGGTGATTAACGTGCATGACAGGCAGTCGGCTACGACGTTGAGTTTACTGGCAACGTGTTGGATGTCGGTAGTAAACTCGGAAATTGTGGCCAAATGCCGTTGCTGCCGGGCCAACCACGGTTCTGAGACCTTGGACATCGCATACATCAGTGGCTTATGGTCCACGAACGCAGTGAACTCGCGCCCCTCCAGCCAGAACTGGAAATGGTGCATCACCAAGTGGAGAGCCAGCAATTTTCTGTCGAATGTGCTGTACTTGCGTTCATTGTTGCACAGAGTGCAGCTGAAAAATGTGAGCGGCTGCCACGAACCTGAGACGCAGTGCTCCACCACTGCCCCGATGGCAACATCAGACACATCCGTAGTGAGCGCTATCTGTGCAGACAGATCTGGGTGGCCTAACAATGTGGCATCCGCAAGCGCTTTTTTGGCATTAGTAAAAGCCTGGACTCGCTCGGGAGTCCAGTCAGTGGCTTCCGCGGGCTCCTTTTTTTTAAGCGCGGCATACAACGGCTGCATCAGCTAGGCTGCTCGGGGAAGGAAACGGTTATAAAAATGAACCATTCCCAAAAACTCCTGTAGTGCTCTCATGGTCTGCGGGCGTGTAACGTCCGTCACAGAATCAGAATGAGATTTATTGCCATTGTTCATGTAGTACACAAACTAGGAATTTGTCTCGGTGCAATGCTGCAACATTAAACATGGAGTAGCACTAAAGATAAAAATAAAAAACTATGCATGCAATAAAAGGTAGAATATGAATAAGTAATACTAATCTATGCAATTTTTAAATATATTAACAAGCACGGCTGCACGGTGGCGCAGTGGTTTAGCACTGTGGCAGCACAGTTTTACCCTCGGCTGGGGGATCGCGGGGATCATGAGATCGTGGGTTCGATCCCAGCCCCCGACCAACAGTGAGCTGTGTGGAGTTTGCATGTTCTCCCCGTGTTGCGCAGGTTTACTCCGGGATTTCTCCGGTTTCCTCCCGCATACCAAAAACATGTAGGTTTAGGGCGCTCGCGCACGCAGCGACCAGCAGCCGGTGGCTTGTCACCAGACTGCAAACCAAGTCTACCTACGGGTACAAATAAGTAACAAAAAAAAAAAAAAAGAAAAAAAGCAGCAGATATTGTGGAGTTCCACATAGTGCAGTCGGTAGTGCAAAAAGAAAACAGTGATAATTGTTAACAGCGCGCACCTTATCCGATAACGGAATTGCGTTCTCCGGCGAAATGCAGTGGCCCAAAAAATCAATTTCTGGCATGCCGAACTGACACTTCACCAGGTTAACTATCATCCCGTGCACCTCCAACCTTTGGAAAATCGTCTTGAGATGGGCGATGTGCTACTGCTCAGATGCGCTAGCTACCAGAATGTTGTCTAAGTAGACAAAAATGAAGGACAAGTCACGAGGCACTGCGTCAGTTATCCTCTGCAAAGTCTGCGCCGTGCCTTTTAATCCAAATGGCATACATAAAAGCTTGAAAAGGCCGAAAGGAGTTATTACCGCTGTTTTTGGAATGTCTTCCGCATGCACTGGGACCTGATGGTATCCGTGGACCAGATGCACTTTCGAAAAAATATGGGCCCTGGGCAGGTGCATGGAAAAATCCTGGATGTGCGGAATGGGATAACGATCGTGTTCCGTGGCGTTATTCAAGCGCCGGAAATCACCGCATGGTCGCCACGACCCATCGGCTTTAGGCACCAGGTGTAGCGGGGATGCCCACGGGCTGTTGGAGCGCCTGAGGATGCCCAACTGCTCCAAGTTGGCAAACTCCTCTCGTGCACTGGCCAGTTTAGCTGCGTCCAAACGCCAAGGACACACGAACACGTCCTCGTGTCCTTTTGTCATAAAGCGCTCGACCCTGTGTTTCGTTACCATAGCCGAAAAAGTCGGGACCATGAGTACTGGGAACTGTGCAAGCAAATGTTGGTACTTACCCCCTGGAGCTATAACGTTAGCCAGTGTTGTCGACCCAGCTCCCCTAGCTGTGCAGGGCAGTGAGGTAAAACAGACAGCGTCCACTAATCTCCTATTAGCAACATTGACTAACAACCCATAAGCACATAAAAAATTTGCGCCTAAATGGGGCCGGAACATGCAGCTATCACAAAGTCCCACTGAAAGTTGCGTCCGTGTAAACATATCGTCAGTGTCTGCTTGCCAAATGTCCTGGTGGTGGATCCACTGGCGGCAGTGAGCTCGGGACCGCTGTGTCCTGCCACCCTGTCTGCGTTGACTGGCAGGATGAGGCTCTTCTGGGAGCCGGAGTCTACCAAAAACCGTCTCCCCGAACGTGTGTGACATAAAGCAGTCTGTTCCTTTCGCCATCGGTTGCAGCTGTCACTGAATTCCCAATGTGCCGTCTTCCCAGCTTCTTCAATTGGCATGGCGACAGGCAGCATTGGGTGTTCGAGCCGAAACGGTGATGATAAAAACAGATTGCCTCGTTCCTTCGTCTTCTGGTGTCCGTCCTGGCTATCATGAACAGCTCCCCAACCTCGGTGGAGTCCCTCATGGAGTCTGGTGCCACTGTCTGCACGCTGAGAGTTCTGGTCGCCAAAATGATGCGGTCTGCTTCCTGCGCCAGGGCGCGGTAGTCCTTAGCAACCAGCCACGGCGAGTTGCCCAGGATCGCCCTCGCTGTAGCCAGTAGGTTCCTGAGGAACAAGTGGGCGAACAGGAAAGATTTGTCGTCCTTCTCCCTCAGCGCCAACGTGCTCTCCATGAGCTCCACTGCTGATTTGTCCCCTAACTCCGAACGTGTTAGGAGTCTCTCTGCCCTCTCACTGTCAGAAAAGGTATAGCGCTGGAGAAGCATCCTCTTGAGCCAGCGGCTCCTGGAACAGGCTCGTCACCTGTTACATGGCGCACGCATCCAGCGCAGCGACCACATAGTAATACCTGGTAT
Source organism: Pholidichthys leucotaenia (assembly GCA_020510985.1). Classification (NCBI taxonomy): domain Eukaryota; kingdom Metazoa; phylum Chordata; class Actinopteri; order Cichliformes; family Pholidichthyidae; genus Pholidichthys; species Pholidichthys leucotaenia. The sequence continues at coordinate 16,771,195 of CM035844.1, forward strand.
TGTCCATTGTTATCCCGCAGAGTGCGAACTGGGCTTCTATGTGCAAGAACCATGCAGTCGGGTTGTGAAGCCAGAAGTCTAGGAGTTCGACTGAGACCACGCATGCGGTGCTGGTGCTCTCCCTCCAGGCAGTCTCCGGGGCGGTGCTCGGCTTGCTTTCCGTGGCACATATTAGGGTCACCAATGTGGAGAAAGGAGGCAGGTGAGGCAACGAGCTGGACGACACTGAAATTTTATTCTTTCTCCAACATAACTTACTGCAAAAGAGAATCTCGGGTCTCTGTGCATTCCTCTTTTATATCTTTATTTCCATGCATCAAGACCCAGAACTTCCAAACATAATACACTGTTGTTTGAACAAAGCAATGTGTGGCACATTAACATGACATAACGCTGGCACCGCTCCAACACCCTTCTTCTCTCAGCGAGAGAGGGGGGTGCATAGACCCAACAGTCCTGTCTGATACCCCCCGGTGACACCTCCTCCTTCAGTCCATTGTTCTCCCCTTCCCCCTGCCTTCTCTGGGTGGAGAAGCCCCCACAGGCCAAGAATTTGGGTGACCGCTGACCACAGAGGTCAGTTTTCCCTAAATCTTGTAACACAATAACTACACAAAGGAATGATGTAGCCTTTTCAGGTCGATATCATCATGTCTAAGACAAGTCTTGGATGGCTTAGACCCTGCCATCTGACTTTGGGTTTGGGGTCAAAAGGTCAAAGGTCAATGTTAATATTCCCTTTGCACTATTACTATAGAACGAGTGACGCTAGGGTCGCCAAACCTGGTGCACATGTTAACCTTGGGACCCCAACCCACATCTATGGGTTTAGAGTCAAAAGGTCATGGTTAGCTTTCACTATGCCCTATTACTATGGAATGAGCAAAGCTGGGATCAGCAAACCCTGTCACCTGATCTCTGACTATGGTTTTGGGTTATCAAGGTCAGATTGCTATTTAAACTATGTCTCAACAACAAAGAAAGCTAGGGCCACCAAACTTTGTACACAGACTGACCTTGGGACCCTAACCCACAACTATGGTTTTGGGGTCAAAAGTCGAGGTCAAAATGCCATATAAACTACATGTCACCAATGACACCTCGGGTCACCAAACTTGGTACACATGTTCACCCTAAGACCCTGACCTCTGACTATGGGTTTGGGGTCAAAGGTCACAGTTAACTTCCCCTGTGCCTTCTATATACCCTACTCACAAAAAGTTAGGGATGTTTGACTTTCGGGTGAAATTTCAGGATGCACCTAAAATGCACTATAACCTTTACGGATGAACTTAATTTGACCTTCTTCAACCTTTTGAATGCACATGTCCAACTGTTCAATGTTTCAGTACTTTTTGCATAACTTGCTGTTGTCTAACAAGGCGCTTAATGGCAAAATACACAACAGGTGTTTGATCCATGAATTGACCAGTAAATTTTCTGGTTCAATTAGAATTGGTATTTAAACAGTCCTTTTCATCATGCTGTTCACATTTTGACATCATGAGACCAAGGCTAGATATAGTCGGTCTCACCTCAACACACAGCTCCAGTTCCAGAACCAGTCTCCTGGAGAGGGGCTGGAGCTTGGCCTTTTCTGGATTTGCCCCGGGCGAGAGGCGACGAGCAGGGGTGGGTATTCTTGTATCCCCCCACCTTGCTGCCTCTATATTGGAGTTTTCCCTGGTGGACGAAAGGGTTGCTTCCCTGCGCCTTCGGGTTGGGAAACGGGTCCTGACCATCATTTGTGCCTATGCACCAAATGATGTTTCAGAGTACCCACCCTTTTTGGAGTCTGTGACTGGGGTGCTGGAGGGTGCTTCTCTTGGAGACTCCATTGTCCTACTGGGGGACTTCAATGCGCACGTGGGCAACGACAGTGAAACCTGGAGGGGGGTGATTGGGAGGAACGGCCTGCCCGATCTGAACCTGAGTGGTGTTCAGTTATTGGACTTCTGTGCTAACCACAGTTTGTCCATAACGAACACCATGTTCAAGCATAAGGGTATCCATATGTGCACTTGGCACCAGGACACCCTTGGTCGCAGGTTGATGATCGATTTTGTTATCGTGTCATCAGACCTGCGACCGTATGTCTTGGACACCCGGGTAAAGAGAGGTGCAGAGCTGTCAACTGATCACCACCTGGTGGTGAGTTGGATCCGATGGCAGGGGAGGAAGCCATTCAGACCTGGTAGACCCAAACGTATAGTGAGGGTGTGCTGGCAACGTCTGGCTGAGGCCCCTGTCTGGGAGGTCTTCAACTCCCACCTCCAGAAGAACTTCAGCCACATTCCGAGGGAATCTGGAGACATGGAGTCTGAATGGGCCATGTTCTCCACCTCTATTGTTGAAGCGGCGGCCCAGAGCTGCAGCCACAAGGTGGTCGGTGCATCTCGTGGTGGCAACCCCTGAACCAAGTGGTGGACACCAGTGGTGAGGGGGGCCATTAAGCTGAAGAAGGAGTCTTATCAAGATTGGTTGGCTTGTGGGACTCCCGAAGCAGCTGACGTGTACCGGCAGGCCAAGCGGAGTGCAGCCCGGGTGGTTGCTGAAGAAAAAACCCGGGTATGGGAGGAGTTCGGTGAGGCCATGGAACAAGACTTTCGGTCAGCCTCAAAGAGATTTTGGCAAACTGTCCAGCGCCTCAGGAGGGGAAAGCAGCTCCCTGTCCACACTGTGTATGGTGCGGATGGGACACTGTTGACTTCGACTGGGGATATCTTTGGGTGGTGGAAGGAATACTTCGAGGATCTCCTCAATCCCACTGATACGCCTTCCACAGAGGAAGCAGGGTTTGGGGACGAGGGGGATGACTTGCCTATTACAGGGGCTGAGGTCGCCAAGGTGGTTAAAAATCTCCTTGGTGGCCAGGCCCTGGGGGTGGACAAGATTCGCCTTGAGTACCTCAAGGCCCTGGATGTTGTTGGGCTGCCATGGTTGACACACCTCTGCAACATTGCGTGGAGGTTGGGGGCAGTGCCTTTGGCATGGCAAACCGGGGTGGTGGTTCCTCTCTTCAAAAAAGGGGACCGGAGGGTGTGCTCCAACTTTAGAGGGATCACACTCCTCAGCCTCCCTGGGAAGGTCTATGCCAAGGTACTGGAGAGGGGAGTCCGGCCGTTGGTCGAACCTCGGATTCAGGAGGAGCAATGTGGTTTTCGTCCTGGCCGTGGCACATCGGACCAGCTCTTTACCCTCTCGAGAATTCTTGAGGGTTCGTGGGAGTTTGCCCAACCAGTTTACATGTGTTTTTGTGGACTTGGAGAAGCCATTTGACTGCGTCCCTCGTGGTTTTTTTGTGGGGGGTGCTTCGGGAGTATGGGGTATCGGGCTTGTTGTTACGAACTATTCGGTCTCTGTACGACCGTTGTGAGAGTTTGGTTCGTATTGCCAACACTCGGTCGGCGTCATTCCCAGTGACAGTTGGACTCTGCCAGGGCTACCCTTTGTCACCGATCCTGTTCATAATTTTTATGGACAGGATTTCTAGGTGCAGCCAGGGAATGGAGGGTGTCATGCTTGGTGACCACAGGATCTCATCTCTGTTGTTTGCAGATGATGTTGTCCTGTTGGCTTCATCCAGCAATGACCTACAGCTCTTGCTGGGACGGTTTGCCGCTGAGTGTGAAGCGGCTGGGATGAGAATCAGCACCTCCAAGTCCGAGTCCATGGTCCTCAGCCGGAAAAAGGTGGATTGTCCTCTCTTGGTTGGGGACAGGCTCCTGCCCCAAGTGGAAGAGTTTAAGTATCTTGGGGTCTTGTTCACGAGTGAGGGGAAAATGGAGCGAGAGATTGACAGACGGATCGGAGCAGCATCTGCAGTGATGCGGACGTTGTACCAGTCTGTTGTGGTGAAGAGGGAGCTTAGTTCTAAGGCAAAGCTGTCGATTTACCAGTCAATCTACGTTCCTACTCTCACCTATGGTCACAAGCTTTGGGTTATGACCGAAAGAACAAGATCGCGGATACAAGCGGCTGAAATGAGCTTTCTCCGAAGGATTGCTGGACTCACCCTCAGAGATAGGGTGAGGAGCTCAGTCATCCGGGAGAGGCTCAGAGTAGAACCGCTGCTCCTCCACATTGAAAGGAGTCAGTTGAGGTGGTATGGGCATCTGATTAGGATGCCTCCTGGACGCCTCCCACTTGAGGTGTTTCAGGCACGTCTCACTGGGAGGAGACCCCGGGGCAGACCCAGGACTCGGTGGAGAGACTATGTCTCCCAGCTGGTCTGGGAACGCCTTGGTATCCTCTCTGAAGAGCTGGAGCAGGTGGCTGGGGAGAGGGAGGTCTGGGCTTCTCTGCTTGAACTGCTGCCTCCGCGACCCGGACCTCCGGTAAAGCAGTAGAAGATGGATGGAAGGATGGAGACCAAGACAACACCTAACAATTGATCAACAGTACCTCACCATTGCGAGGCTTCAAACAGGATGTTCTCAGAGGAAAGTGGCCGCTGAACTTAGTGTCACAGAGTGTCATCAGCAGGTTGCAACAGTTATACAGAGAGACTGGAAGAGTTACAGAAAGGCATAGAAGTGGACATCCTTTGGGCACATCCCACACTGATGACCGCTCCATTGTGAACAGTGCCCTGTGGAACCGGATGATGAATGCCACTCAACTTCAGGCACATTTAAGGAAGGTAAGAGACATCCAAGTGTCACGTCAGACCATTTGAAACCGTTCACATCAACGTGGTCTGCATGCTAGATGACCTGCAAGGGTACCTGACCACGCCACCAGGCACAGGCATCATCTTACATGGGCCAGGGAGCATTTACACTGGACAAGGGACCAGTGGGCCTCAGTGCTGTTCTCTGATGAAAGTCGATTCACGCTGAGCAGAAGTGACGGCCACCAATGATGTTGGAGGTGTCAAGGAGAGCGCTATGCATCAGCCACTGTTGTCACCAGACAAGCCTTTGGTGGTGGTGGTGTTACAGTCTGGGCAGGTGTGTCTAGTCAGTCCCTCCAGGATTTCGTAATGTTGCGTTTGCGTCAATTCACGTGAAATCAGGAATTTCCCCATTGTGGGACTATAAAAGGCTTATCTTATCTTATCAGCCAATCAGCACGACCTTGCAACTTTATTCAATCACCACAGCTTTCCCGCAATTTTGGCCATTCCTCATCAACTTCCGCCAATTTCACCAAATTTCAGCGGAGTGGCGCTAAAACGCTCAGTCTAACCAATCAAATGCATCGCTACATCGCGTTCACTTCCATATTTAGAGTAAGTATTAATGGAACACTTTAGCAAAAAACAGTGTGTGATTTAAAAAAAAAAAAAAACACCCGCGAGGTTTCCAACACTGTCCCTTCCTCCGTGTCCCCCAGCCTGCCAGTGGACGTCTCCGTCCTGACCACGTGTATGAAGTGCTGGGTTTGTGTTGCAAAATGTCCACCTGCCCCAAAAGCACCCTGTTGCGGGAGCGCACGTGACAAGAGACTCCATAAAATCACAAATTAGCAAGTCTAACACTACAGCCAGTGTTTGATCATTTCGTACATCTTTAGAGGTAAAATCAATACTACATCTTGTCAGTGAGCTTTAAAGCTGTGAATCTCTGGTCTGAACACGGACAAATCTCCCCTCCCCGCTCCCCTCGTAAATGAAAGATATGTGTCTGAGACGGGTGTGTGTGTGCTAAGACGCACAGCAGATAGACAGGTAGGAGTTTGGCATAGGAATATTGTCAGCATTTTTTTTTTCCCCGAAAAACACAGACTCCAATAGACAATACAGACTAACAGAATAAATTATTTATTCTTTCCTTTCTGTTCGGTACCGAGTGGTTGGGGACCGTAGGGAGTTTCATCCTGCAAAATCCTGGAGGGACTGTCTAGTCAATACAGAACTACCCTACACCTTGTGAATGGTACAGTGACAAGCCAATACTAGCTGAATAACATCATTAATCCAGTTATTGTGCCCCTGCATGAACAACACAGACCTAATTTCATCTTCATGGATGACGATGCTCCACCTCATCAAGGTCACATCATTAGGGAATGGCTTCTGAAGGCTGGGGTATCTGAAATGGAGTGACCTGCACTTTCTCCAGACTTGAAGCCCATAGAAAATCTATGGGATCAGCTGAGTCGCCATGTAGAGGCTTGTAACTCTGCACCCCACAACCTCAATGACCTGAGGGCCGCCCTTCAAGAAGAGTGGGATGCCATGCGTCAGCAGACAATAAGTCGACTTGTGAACAGCAGGAGACGTCGTCAAGCTGTAATTGATGCTCAAGGGCACATGACAAGTTATTAAGCCATTGACATTTTTTGTTGTGGTATACCCACCACTGTTGTTGGCTTTTGTTTCAATAAATTGTTTGAGATGAGGAAATCACCATTGCATGCGTCTACTTAAATGTCCTACTTTCATGATATTGTATCACTGTAGCATTAACGTTTTACATTTTCCATAAATTTCACCCAAAAGCCAGATATCCCTAACTTTTTGTGAGCTGTGTGTGTGTGCGTGCACAAAGTTCATAGTGGTCAAATTTGACCAATTGTGGTTTATTTTTCAACCGCTGGGATCCAAGCGCACACCGATGGAAGAAGTGTGTGGACTGAAGGGGAGAATATGTTGAAAAATAAACCACATTTGGTCAAATTTGACCACTATGAACTCTTCAGCCCCCCTCTCCCCATATATGTATATATAATACAGTGCTGTGAAAACGTATTTGCCCCTTCCTGATTTATTATTTGCATATTTGTCACACTTCAATGTTTTAGACCATCAAACAAATTTTAATATCAAAGATATTTTGATACTTTAACTGCCTGCTCGACCAAATGGTTTAGCACATTTTGATTAAATATATTTCAATGAGAGGAGTGTCTAACTTAGCCTGATTGAACCATCTCTACCACTCGGTTGAGGTATGTTATGCTAAAAAAATCCAACAGGTGTCACTGTTTCTGTGAATAGCAAGCTTCTTCATTCACTCTCCAACCAGGAAGTAAAAAACAAGAAAATCAATCAAGACATTTTGACTGCTTTTGGTGCAACTATAAAAGATAGGAATACTTTTTTGATACAGGATAGCGTTTGAGGCCTTACTGAACAGAAATATGTTTACTTTATACCACTAAAAAAACTTGAATGAATGAATGAATGAATTTATTTCGGATAGTACAGTACAGGTTAAAAGAAACTGAATAATGTAACAAGGTCAAATTAGACAATGACTCCTCTGATTATACAATTCAACGTAAGTTATCCGAAATGGGTGATGGCTGAAGCCGCAGCGTATATTGCCCACCCATATTCCATCCAAGAATTCAAAAGAGAAAACAGACAAGAGCGATTACAATTCAAAACAAAGCTAAGACAAAAGGTGACAGAGGAAAAAAAAAAAACTAAGCTAAGCTAAGTTAAGCGATTACTATTCAAAAACAAATCTAAGACAAAATGTGACAGAAAAGAAAAAGAAAAAAAAAAAAAACTAAGCTACTGTAGGAGTCAAGAATTGAGGAGACTGGATAATTTTCCAGAATCTGCTTTAATTCTCATCCATCCTACGTCCTCTCTCGATCGGAGTGAAAGGAGACAGGACGCAGTCACACACATACATTTATACACTCATCTCTAACAATACATCACACAAAAGTCACAATACTCAGCTACATCCTTTCATCTGTAATAGAACACCCAGAGTCCTTCTGTTCTCCTCTCTGACCCCCAAAAGGTCAGGCCGGGTAATCTTCTCCTCTCTCCTGAGTCCCCAGGGGGTGCAGACACATCGTCCTCTTGAGGTGTGAAGTCAATACACATGGCTAGCTCAAAGTCTCTCTTGGCTGAATTCAGCCAGCCACATGTGAGTCACGTAAGTTATAATTATGGGCTCCACATCACTCCCCCCTTCCACGCGAAAGACTGGGCACCCACATACAGTCATACAACAGTCATACAGCACGTCACCCCCCCCAACAGAATCTCACAGCAACCTAAACAACCTGATCAAAAAACACATCATCCTGCATGCAGCTTAGGTTTCAATCCTCTCCCGAATCTGCTGTATGCAGGTCTCCTGCTCTGTGTTGGGCTGTCCTGCTGTGCATCTGTGGAGTGAGGGGGAGAAGGGTTATTTGCCCCTCGTGGGGGGTCCCGAGGCCGCCCCTTCGGAGGCCTGCCGCGTCGAGGCGCGCCCGCCGGCCGTACAGACTCGGTATGTAACACAAAAGCAGGTTTTAATCTATCGATACTGATCGTCTCCCTCCTGCCCCCCAAATCTAGCACAAAATATTTCTCCCCGGTTTCCAGCACTCGAAATGGACCGTCGTAAGGTGGGCGGAGGCTATGCTGCTGCGCATCGTGTCTGACAAAAACAAACTCTGCGTCTCGTAAAGCCTGGGGCACGAACACATGCGGGAAAGAGTGATGACCGGGGCCCGGGAGCATTTCTGCTCCCGTGTTACTCAGAGACCCCCGGATCGGGGAGGGCCCTGGTGTCGTGTGGTCGGGTAAAAACTCGCCTGGCAGCCTGAGCGGTTGTGTAAAGACCAATTCTGCTGGTGAGGCATCTAGATCCTCTTTGGGTGCCGAACGCAACCCCAATAAAACCCATGGTAGTTTGTTTACCCAATCTGTGTCCGTCAGTGACGCTCTGAGGGCTGCCTTCAAAGACCTGTGAAAACGCTCGCATAAACCGTTGGCCTGGGGATGATAAGCGGTCGTGCGGTGTACCGCCGCTCCTAAGACGCTGGCCACTGCTGACCACAGTTCCGACGCAAATTGAGGTCCCCTATCAGACGTAATATCTGACGGGACCCCGAACCGCACTACCCAGGCTGTTAAAAAAGCGCGTGCCACCTCTGCCGCTGTGGTCGATGTTAACGGGACCACTTCCGGCCAACGAGTGGTTCGGTCCACCATCGTCAAGAGGTGCATGAACCCTTGTGATGTGGGTAGGGGGCCCACGAGGTCCATGTGCACTTGATCGAACCTTTTAGCCGGAATGTGGAACGGTTCTAAGGGCGCTTTAGTGTGCCTGTGAATTTTAGCCCGCTGGCAAGCCATGCAGGCCTTAGCCCACTCTTTCACGTGCTTGCGCAGGCTCGGCCAAACAAACTTCTCCGCCACCATTTTCACCGAAGCGCGCACCCCTGGGTGCGCTAGGGAGTGCACAGCGTCAAAAACGTGACGGCGCCATGCGGCTGGCACCACCGGGTGCAGTCGCCCTGTGGATACATCGCAGATAAGCGGGGGGAAACCGGTTTGTAGATTTCTGCGTTCCAGCCTTAACCCTGTTGGTCCAGACAGGAGCGCGCGCACGTCCGTGTCATCGCTCTGCTCCGCCGCCATGGCTGTATAATCTATTCCCACGTGGACCGGAGCCGCGCGCGTGTCCGCGCTGTTACCGTGCTCTGGGTAAGCGGCCGCGCAATCCGTTTCCACGCGGACGGGTGCTGTTACTGCGCGTGACAGACAGTCTGCCACCACATTGATTTTACCGGCTACGTGCTGAATATCGGTGGTAAATTCAGAAATTGTGGCCAGCTGTCTCTGCTGCCGCCCTGACCATGGTTCTGAAGTTTTGGACATCGCAAAAGTGAGCGGTTTGTGGTCGACAAACGTGGTGAAACGCCACCCTTCCAGCCAGAACTGGAAATGTCGAATGGCTAAGTGGAGCGCCAGGAGCTCCCTGTCAAATGCGCTGTATTTCCGCTCGGGCTCGCGCAGAGACCTGCTGAAAAAGGCGAGAGGTTGCCAAACTCCAGCGACCTGCTGCTCTACCACGGCCCCTATCGCTACCTTTGACGCGTCTGTGGTTAGCGCTATACGAGCTGCCGGGTCTGGGTGCGCCAGCAGTGCTGCGTCAGCGAGTGCTTTTTTTACCGCTGTGAACGCGCGCTCCCGCTCCGGGGACCACTCGATCACATTGGCAGGCTTCTGTTTTTTAAGCGCGGTGTATAACGGCTGCATGAGTTGTGCTGCGCGGGGTATGAAACGGTTATAAAAATTCACCATCCCCAAAAATTCCTGCAATGCTTTCACTGTCTGTGGCTGGGGAAACTCAGCCACCGCGCGCACTTTTGCCGGCAGAGGAACTGCTCCCTCTGGTGAGACACGGTGCCCCAGAAAATCAATTTGCGCTGCGCCAAACTGGCACTTGGCCGGGTTGATTATCAACCCGTGTGCTTCCAACTTTTGAAAAACTGTAGTGAGGTGTTTCTCGTGTTCCTCCTCTGAGGCGCTGGCTACTAAAATATCGTCCAAGTAGACAAAAACAAACGGAAGGTCGCGCAGCACTGCGTCCATCATCCGTTGAAAGGTTTGCGCGGCGCCTTTAAGGCCAAAAGGCATGCGTAAAAACTCAAAAAGTCAGAACGGGGTTATTACCGCTGTTTTGGGAATATCCTCTGGTCGAACCGGGACCTGATGATAACTGCGGACCAGGTCTATTTTAGAAAAAATGCGCGCTTTTGCCAGGTGCACTGAGAAATCCTGGATATGCAGAATCGGGTGGCGATCCTGAGCTGTGGCATTGTTCAACCTGCGATAATCACCGCAAGGTCTCCACGAGCCATCAGCTTTAGGCACCATATGCAGGGGGGAAGCCCAAGCGGACTTCGAGCGGCGAATTATGCCCAACCTTTCCAGGTTGGCGAACTCCTCCTGTGCCACGGAGAGCTTAGCTGCATCCAAGCGCCGAGCTTTAGCAAAAACTGGTGGGCCACTCGTGGTTATGAAGCGCTCCACCCCATGTTTCGCCACCTTAGCTGAAAAAGTGGGAACTGTGAGTGCTGGAAACTGGTGTAGAAGGGTGTGGAACTTACCCCCTGCTGCGGCGACGTTGGTCTGTACTGGCGGCGGGCACACCCGAGCTGCACAAGGGATAGAACAGAAAGAGAGTGCATTTACTAGGCGTTTGTTGGCCAGATCAACTAACAAACCATGTGAACACAGAAAATCAGCACCCAACATACTGAAGCTCACTGCCGCTACGATGAAGGTCCACTCGTAAGCGCGGCCGTGGAAGGACAGAGACAAGATTCTCTCTCCGTAAGTCTTGATGCTGGAGCCGTTGGCCGCTGTTGCTCCGTCTCCGCGGGGTCCAGCCACCCGATCTGCATAAGTTGCAGTGATGAAGCTCCTCTGGGCTCCGGTGTCCACGAGGAATTGCCGCCCGGAGCCCGCATCTGTCAAATAAAGCAGCTTGTTCCGTTCGCCGAGAGTGGAAGCTGCTAACGACTCCCGGCCCGGTCGTTTCCCCGCTTTTTGAAACTGCACGGCGGGATGCATCTGTGTGCCTTCTCGGCGAAGCGACGGTGGTAATAGCAGGGGTTGTCATGCCCCCTGGCTCGGGATCTCGTTGCCGTCGTCGTCGCTGGGGTGGGATCTGCTGTCTCTGGCTCCACACTGCCCCCGGCCGTCGTGCCGAGGTCTGCCGCTGCCACGGAGGTCTCTTGCTCGTCGCAGGCGTTGAGGAGCCGCTCCGCCTCCTGGGCCAGCTCGCGGAAGTCCTGCTGGTTCACACACCGTCTGCTGGACAGGGAACCTCTCGTGTGCGCTGGGAGGGTTCTCAGGAAAATATGCTTGAAAAGGAACGCGTCATTGTCCGTCCCGATCATCTGTAGCATGTCCTCCATGAGGACAGTCGGCCTGCGTCCACCTCTGTCGCGCAGGTCCAGTAGCTGCCTGGCTCTTGCCTCCGCCGACGGCACGAAGCTCCTGATGAGGGTGGCTTTCAGCGTGTCGTATTTGCTGGCAGCGGGTGGTTGCTTCACCAGGCTCCGCACACACCGAGCCGTGCGGCTGTCGAGCGTTGCGATGACATTATGGAATTTAATGTCATCCGCTGAAACTCCCCCGAGCAGGAACCGCGACTCCACATGCTGGAACCACGAGTGCGGGTCGTTTTGCCAGAACTCGGGGAGCTTAATCAGTCTTGTGCCCCTGCTGGCATTCCCCGGTGAATCCGGGTCTGAGTGGCTGTCTCCCAGCTCTTCCATATCGATCACGAGGCTGTCCTTCAGCCTCGGCGTGCTCAGATTCATGCGTAGGTCACCAATTGGAGTCAAGAATTGAGGAGACTGGATAATTTTCCAGAATCTGCTTTAATTCTCATCCATCCTATGTCCTCTCTCGATCGGAGTGAAAGGAGACAGGACGCAGTCACACACATACATTTATACACTTATCTCGAACAATACATCACACAAAAGTCACAATACTCAGCTACATCCTTTCATCTATAATAGAACACCCAGAGTCCTTCTGTTCTCCTCTCTGACCCCCAAAAGGTCAGGCCCGGTAATCTTCTCCTCTCTCCTGAGTCCCCAGGGGGTGCAGACACATCGTCCTCTTGAGGTGTGAAGTCAATACACATGGCTAGCTCAAAGTCTCTCTTGGCTGAATTCAGCCAGCCACATGTGAGTTACATAAGTTATAATTATGGGCTCCACACTACAACACAACACAGGCTGGATATGGCAATCCTTATGTGATTTTACATGTCGTCTTGTATACTGTATATGTTTGGAGTATTCCTTCCTTTAGTTTTTGTTTAAATTGTCCAAGCGTTGTACATGATTTTAATTCAGGTCCAAAATCGTTCCATAATCTGACTCCTTGCACTGAAATACAGTGTTGCTTGGTGGTTGTTCTCACTGTAGGCTTTTGAAATATACATGTTCCTCTGAAGTGATATCGTTTCTCCCTTATTTGGAACAACTTAAATTTAGTATCTAATAATTTTTTAAAAACATGCTCAACCAAATGGTTGATTTGTCACTTTACGGTAAGTGTAACAAAATTAAGCTAATGTAATTATAATTGAATATTTACTATAAAATCAAAACTTCTGTTTATCCATTGTTGTAAATATGAACCATTAAGTGTCTGTATATAGTGAATATTGTGGCACACGTACTGTATATGCACATATGTATGTGATTGTATGATTCATACGTATACCACTTTAGGCTTCACATCTGAGACGGAACAAAGGACTGAGCCGTTCTGGAGATAACACGAGGGTGTGAAAGTTTAGTCTTTGGCATGCAAAGAGATAGCCTTGGGGGATTTCTCCCAGCGGCCAGAGATTGGGAGGTGGAGTGAGTTAAGAGCGGGGGGAAGTTACATTGTGACTGGGATTAAGTACCACGTGACTGTATGTTTGATGTCCTGTGTTTAAAAGGGACAGATGTGGGGAGATTCACCCTTTTTTCTGTGTTTGGAAGATGTTGGAGAATGTGAATAAAACCGACTTGAGAAATAAACTCAGCCTCGTCCTTCATCATTCACCACACTGGTGACCCTTAGACGTATTATGAGCTGAAGCAATTCTCCCGAGCCAGACTCGTCAGGAGCCAGCCAAATGGATGCAGCCACAGTTCAGCTACCGGACTTCTGGCAGAACAATCCGCGCTCCTGGTTTAGCGCGGTCGAGGCGCAGTTCAACCTCCGGAGGATTTCGGTAGACGCCACAAAGTTCTACCATGTGGTTGCAAAGCTGGACAACCACACCGCCCAGTGAGTGGAGAGCCTGATCAACCACCTGCCGGACAGCGACAAGTACAGCACGTTGAAGGCTGCACTCATCCGTTACTTCACCCCCTCGGTGGAGGAGCGAGCAGAAGGGCTCCTGGCGCTGACTGAATTTGAGAGCGACAGACCTGCAGACCTGATGGGGAAGATGTTGAGGCTGAGAGACTCCGAAGATGATAACTTCATCTTCACCCACCTTTTCCTCAGGACCCTACCGTCAGCGGTGAGAGTGACCCTGGCCAGTTCACCACTGTTGGCCCGGCGAGACTACCACGAGCTAGGCCAGGAGGCGCAACGACTCGTCAATGCCAATAAACAGCGCGCGGCTATGGCCGCGGCAGCTTTGCTAGGCACAACGTCCGGAGATGGCAGGGGGCCAGAGGCTGCAGCACCAGACTCACCGACGACGGCGGCGGCAGGGGCCAGGAAACACGGAGCAGACGACGTCCTTTGCTTCTACCATTGCCGTTTCGCAGAGAGGGCACGCAAGTGCATTCCACTGTGCCATTTCAAGTGCTCGGGAAAACACCAAGACCGGGGGTCGGTAGCAGCTGCGGCCCTCAGAGAGGAGAATAAGCTGCTCTACCTGAAGGATGCATGCTCGGGGAGGCATTTCCTCGTGGACACAGGCTCCCAACTGAGTTTCATCACACCTTCCTACGCTGATCGGCTGGCGCCTTCCAGTGGCCCCCGGGTGTCAGCAGCGAACGGCTCGGCGATTAAGACCTTCGGTGAGAGGACTCTGCTTCTGTCTTTAAACGGCCGTGCATTCGAGTGGACTTTCGTCATAGCGGCAGTCAATTTCAACATGTTAGGGGCTGATTTTTTGTGCTCACATGGTTTGTTAGTTGATCTTGCTAACAGACGCCTGGTTAATGCACTCTCTTTTTATTCTATTCCCTGTACAGCTCGAGTGGCCCCGCCAACAGCACAAGCCAACGTCACAGCTGCAGGTGGTAAGTTCCACACACTCCTAACTCAGTTCCCAGCACTCACGGTTCCAACATTTTCGGCGACCGTGGCTAAACACGGGGTGGAACATTTTATTACTACCACCGGCCCACCCGTTTTTGCAAAAGCTCGGCGCTTGGATTCAGCTAAACTGACCATAGTGCGCGAGGAGTTCGCCAACCTGGAAAGGTTGGGCATCATCAGGCGTTCAAAGAGCCCATGGGCTTCACCGCTTGACATGGTCCCAAAAGCTGATGGCTCATGGCAACCTTGCGGTGATTTTCGCAGGTTGAACAACGCTACAGCGCACGACCGCTACCCGATCCCGCACATCCAAGATTTTCCAGTTCATTTGGCGGGGGCGCGCATTTTTTCTAAAATAGACTTGGTACGCGGTTACCACCAGGTCCCAGTGCGCGCTGAGGACATACCCAAAACAGCGGTAATAACTCCTTTTGGGCTTTTTGAGTTTTTGCGCATGCCGTTTGGGCTTAAAGGCGCGGCGCAGACGTTCCAACGCATGATGGACGCGGTTCTGCGCGACCTCCCCTTCGTGTTCGTCTACCTGGACGACATATTGGTAGCCAGCGCATCCGAAGACGAACACGAAAACCACCTCACAGCAGTTTTCCGGAGGTTGGCAGAGCACGGGTTAATAATCAACCCAGCGAAGTGTCAGTTCGGGGTGGCGCAGATTGATTTTTTGGGGCATCGCGTCTCTCCAGAAGGAGCGGTTCCTCTGCCCGACAAAGTGCGCGCAATAACAAATTTTCCCCAGCCTCAAACGGTCAAAGCGTTACAGGAGTTTTTGGGAATGGTGAATTTTTATAACCGTTTCCTCCCCCACGCAGCGCAGCTCATGCAACCATTGTATGCTGCACTAAAAAAACAAAAACCCACAAACAAAATCGAATGGTCTCCGGAGCGAGAGCGCGCATTCGCGGAAGTCAAAACAGCCCTGGCAAACGCTGCGTTGTTGGCACATCCAGACCCAATGGCCCGCATAGCGCTCACCACTGACGCATCAGATGTGGCCATAGGAGCAGTCGTGGAACAGTATGTAGCAGGAGCTTGGCAACCGCTCGCCTTTTTCAGCAGGACCTTGCGCGATAGTGAACGAAAATACAGCGCATTCGACAGGGAGTTGTTAGCTCTCCACTTGGACATTCGCCACTTCCAGTTTTGGCTGGAGGGACGCAGTTTCACTGCGTTTGTTGATCACAAGCCGCTGACTTTTGCGATGGCCAAGATTTCAGAACCGTGGTCGGGCCGGCAACAGAGACAGCTGGCCGCGATCTCGGAGTTTACTATCGATATCCAGCATGTAGCGGGTAAACTTAATGTAGTGGCAGACTGCCTCTCGCGCGCCGTGGCGGCTCCAGTCCGCGCAGGGGTAGATTTTGCAGCCATGGCCACGGATCAGGTTAGCGATGCGGAAGTGCGCGCGGCCCCAGTCCGCGTAGGGATAGATTATGCAGCCATGGCCGCGGATCAGGTTAGCGACGCGGACGTGTGCGCGCTCCAGTCTGGACCAACAGGGTTAAGGCTGGAGAACAGGGTGCTGCAAGACGGTATGCCCCCCCCTAATCTGCGATGTCTCCACTGGGCGACCGCGTCCTGTGGTACTGGCCGCGTGGCGCCACCACGTTTTTGACTCGATTCATTCCCTGGCGCACCCAGGAGTGCGCGCGTCGGTCAAAATGGTGGGAGAGAAATTTGTATGGCCAAGCCTGCGCAAGCAAGTTAGAGAGTGGGCAGCAGCCTGAACGGCCTGCCAACGAGCCAAGGTGCACAGGCACACAAGAACTCCTTTGGAGCCGTTTCACATCCCGGCTAAGAGGTTTGATCATGTTCATGTGGACCTCGTAGGCCCCCTCCCGCCGTCACAGGGGTGCACACACCTTCTGACAATGGTTGACCGCACCACGCGCTGGCCGGAAGTGGTCCCACTGTCATCAACCACAGCCGTGGAGGTGGCGTGCGCGTTATTAACAGCATGGGTAGCGCGTTTTGGAGTCCCGTCGGACATTACGTCCGACAGAGGCCCGCAATTTGTTTCCGAACTTTGGTCAGCAATGGCCCGCAGCCTGGGGGTGACGATTCACCGCACAACCGCGTATAATCCGCAGGCTAACGGGTTATGCGAACGTTTCCACAGGTCATTGAAGGCAGCTCTCAGGGCGTCGTTTACGGATACAAATTGGGTGGACAGGCTACCATGGGTTTTTTTGGGGTTGCGTTCTGCACCTAAAGAGGATTTAGAAGCCTCCCCCGCTGAGCTAGTTTTCGCACAGCCACTTCGGCTGCCCGGGGAATTTCTCCCAGATAATCCGGCGCCAGAGTGCTCCCCAGCTCAGTGGTTACAGAGTAGCACGGGCCCGAGCACGCTACCTGGCACCGTTCACCACAGTTTTCCACGTGTTTTTGTGCCTAAGGCTTTAAAAAATGCAGAGTTTGTTTTTGTCAGACATGATGCCCATCGCCCACCTTTACGCCCACCTTATGATGGACCATATAGAGTGCTGGAAACAGGGGATAAGCATTTTTTGCTAGATTTGGGGGGCAGAAAAGAAATGATTGGCATAAACAGGCTCAAACCCGCTTTTGTGGTAGCTGACGAAACTGTGCAGTTGGCTAAGGCTCCTCGGCGCGGCAGACCCCCTAGAGAGCATTCCCCAGAACACCCACAGAGATTGACTAACAGTTCTAATCCTCAGGCAGCAGCTCCACAGCAGGAAGACGCCGCGGGGGTGGTAAAGCCCGCTTACAGCAGATATGGGAGGCGACTGAGGCCCAAGCGACATTTGGACTGATGTGTAGTAATTTTACCATGACTTGCAAACTGTTATTACGTTTGTTCCATCTTAGACGTTTGGGGGGGGGGGGCATGTGGCACACATATATGCACATATGTATATGATTGTATGATTCATACGTATACCACTTTAGGCTTCACATCTGAGATGGAACAAAGGACTGAGCCGTTCTGGAGATAACACGAGGGTGTGAAAGTTTAGTCTTTGGCATGCAAAGAGATAGCCTTGGGGGATTTCTCCCAGCGGCCAGAGATTGGGAGGTGGAGTGAGTTAAGAGCGGGGGGAAGTTACATTGTGACTGGGATTAAGTACCATGTGACTATGTTTGATGTCCTGGGTTTAAAAGGGACAGATGTGGGGAGATTCACCCTTTTTTCTGTGTTTGGAAGATGTTGGAGAAAGTGAATAAAACCGACTTGAGAAATAAACTCAGCCTCGTCCTTCACCATTCTCCACAATATGCTGAAAGAATTTTTAGTAAATATTTTTGACACTTTCCGAGTTGATTTTAGTAAATATGGTAAAAAATCTAGCATAACAATATAGAAGTCATGAATATCACGATTCATTTTGTTTTAGCTAAATGACATTACCACTGATTACGGTTGTTGATTAGAATGTCATTTTTTGACTTGTTTTACAACTACTAGATGGACAGTAAAACATTCTATGGTGCAAGACCACGCACTCTTCTGGCCCTTGTACCTGAAAATCCTCAAGACTCTGATGCTGATCTGAGTGATGATGATGACCCATTGGAGGATCCTGATTATCACCCCACACAAGGCAGAAGGTACAGGTGACAGTTCTTTTGAATCCCTGCCTCAACAAGCAGATCTTCCACACAGCTGCCTTGTAAGAAGAGCAGAAAAGACAAACGGACCCTAAAAACAGTTTCCTTGGAGGAACCAGGGAACAGCCTTGACCCAAGTTCCCAGTCAGGCCCAAACAAAAGCACGAGAAGAATCTGGACGCATGAAGACATTGATGAATTCCAGGTTCTGAATTCAAAGATTTGAACCCCCTGAGGCTGTACAACACACCCTTGCAGTCTTCAAAATGATCTTCACTGATGAGATGATTGAACATATTGCTCATCATCCAAATGTGTACTCTGTTCAAGTGTTGGGAGATCCAGTTAAGACGAGCCCTGAAGAAATTGAGGATTTCTTGGCCATCCTTCATCCTTGCCCACAGTTTGAGCCAAGTCAACAAGCCAGCATCCAGAGTTGGCCGACCATCATTCAGCTCTCCACCACCACAGAAGAAAGGTCTGAAGATCCTCATCCACAACCAGATCAAATCAAATCAAATCAACCTTTATTGTCATGTTGCTGTACATACAACTGTAGTGCAGGCAAAATGAAATTACGTTTCTCTAGGCATCCATATATGTAAAAAGAACATAATTTAAAACACACTCACTCACCCCCCACCCCAACACAGCCAGTCACACATCCCTAAGACACATTTAGTTATTACAGTAATATTAACTTATTACAGTTACAGTTTAAAGTGATAATAACTACCTATGTATAAAATACCAATTAAAGTGGCTGAGTGAGTCAAAGTGGCTACTTCAAACTAACTAGAACTATAATATACATAAATATACATAATGTCCATAAGGTGCAGTAGCATGTATGAAAGATTCCGGCTCAACTGTTCAGTATCCTAACAGCTTGTGGAAGGAAGCTGTTAATCAGTCTGGTGGTTCTGCCTCTGATGCTCCAGAATCGTTTGCCAGAAGGCAGCAGTTCAAAGTGTTTATGCAGAGGGTGACAGTGGTCCTTGACAATGTTCAGTGCCCTGCTCCTACAACGGCTCTGAAAAAGTTCTTGGACAAAGGGGAGGGAAACTCCAATTACCCTCTCAGCTCCCTTGACTATCCTCTGCAGGGCTTTTTTGTCTGACATACTGCAACTGGAGTACCATGTTGCAATGCAGTACCGGTACGTCAGAACACTCTCCACCACACCTCTGTAGAAGGTCCTGAGGATGCAGATGGGGAGAGAGGCCTGTTTGAGTTTCCTCAACAAGTGCAGTCTCTGCTTGACCGCTTCCTGATCCCCGAGGAATTCTTGCTCCAGGTCAGGTCCTGTGAGATCTGCACTCCGAGGAACTTGATGTCCTCCACTCTCAACACCAAACGGCCGCTGATGCTGAGAGGGACGTGTTCAGGCCGTGACCGCCGGAAGTCAATAATCATCTCCTTTGTTTTGTCCACATTGAGCACCAGATTGTTCTCCCTGCACCAGCCCTCCAGGTCTCTAACTTCTTCCCTGTACATAGATTCCTCATCCCTCTGAATAAGTCCCACCACTGTGGTGTCGTCTGCAAACTTAATAATCTGGTTCCCCTCATGTCTGGATACACAGTCATGTGTTAGAAGTGTAAACAACAGTGGACTGAGTACACAGCCATGAGGGGATCCAGTCCTCAGCGTGATGGAGTTGGAGATGTTGTTTCCAACACGGACAGACTGAGGTCTCTCGGTCAGGAAGTCCAGGATCCAGAGACGTGGCGGTGTTCAGACCAAGAAGGAGTAATTTCTCCATCAGTCTCTGGGGAATAATGGTGTTGAATGCTGAACTGAAATCAATGTACAGGAGTCTGGCGTAGGTGTCCTTCTGCTCCAGGTGGGTGATGACAGAGTGCAGGGTGGTGACTATGGCATCCTCTGTGGAGCGATTTGAACAATACGCAAACTGGAGCGGGTCATGTGATGCAGGGAGGCAGGCTGTGATGTGTGGTTTAACAAGCCGTTCAAAACACTTAATCACAATTGGTGTCAGTGCGAAAGGACGATAGTCATTCAGACAAGACACAACTGGTTTCTTTGCCACTGGTACTATGGTAGAGGTCTTAAAGCATCTGGGAACGATGGCCTGGCTCAGGGAGATGTTGTAAATGTCACTCAGGACATCCGCCAACTCACTCGCACAGACTCGGAGCACACGTTCCGGGGTGTTGTCCGGACCTGCAGCTTTACGTGGGTTGACCCTGATTAGGGTCCTCCGTGTGTCCGCTGCGTTGATGGTGATAGCTGGCCCAACAGATGGTGGAGATGGGCCAGCCGTCCCTCTGATTGTCGGGTTTGATGCTTCAAAATGAGCAAAGAAGTTGTTGAGCCCGTCTGGAAGTGAAGCGTCATCATCATCGACCCCCTGCCTGGACTTATTATCCGTCAGCACCCGAACTCCCTGCCACATCCGTTTGGTGTTCCCTGTGTCACGGAGGTGTCCCTGGATTTTCTCCGCATAGACGCGTTTCGCCGTCTTAATTCCCTTTGAGAGCGCAGACGTAGTTGAGCGGAGGGCAATCCTGTCCTTCTCTCTGAAGGCTGCATCTCTGGCTGTGAGCAGCGAGTGCACCTCTGCAGTCATCCAGGGTTTATAGTTGCCCCGTGCAGTGAAGGTCCTCACTATAGTGACATCCTCTGTGCACTTCGCGATGTAGCTGGTGACCGTTTCAGCGTACTCCTCCACATCTGTCCTGTCTCCCTGGGAGGCTGCTATTTTAAAAACCTCCCAGTCTGTATGCAGAAAACAGTCCTGAAGTGCCGAGGCTGCACCCTCTGGCCAAGTCCTGATTTGTTTCTCTACTGGCCTGCTGCGCTTCAGTAAGGGTTTGTAGGCAGGCACCAGCGTCACGGATAGGTGGTCAGAATGGCCAAGGTGGGGGCGAGGTTGTATGCATCTGGGAAGTTTGTATACACCAAGTCCAACATATTCTCTCCTCTGGTCTTAAAGTCCACAAATTGTTTGAACTTGGGGAGCACAGTCTTTAACCTGGTGTGATTAAATTCCCCTGCAACCACCACAAAACTGTCCGGGTGTGAAGTTTGAAATTCACTGATAGCATCGTGCAGCTCTCCGAGTGCCTCGTTAGCATTAGCTTTAGCATTAGCACTAGGAGCTATGTAAATAGCAGCTACAAACACATTGGTGAATTCCCTCGGCAGATAGAATGGCCGGCAATTCACGATAAGGAACACCCCCAGCGGAGAGCAATGTTTAGTTGCTAATGTGGCATTAACACACCAGTTCTTGTTAATATAGATACAGTGGCCCCCCCCCAGCTCTTACCGGAGGTAGCAGCCTCCCTGTCCGCCCGGAACTATGTCATCCCTTCCAGCTGAATGGCCGTGTCAGGGATGTTGTCGTGGAGCCATGTCTCCATGAATGCAAACACACAGCAGTCCCTCCACTCTCTCCGGGTTTCTCTCAGCAGACGCAACTTGTCCAGCTTGTTGTAGAGGGAGCGGACATTGGAAAGTAGGTGCGACAGTACTGCTGGTCTGGAGGGGTTAGCCTTTAGCCTAGCATGGATTCCGGCTCTCTTTCCTCTCCTTTGTTTGCGTTCACGCCGCTTACGCTTCCTCCTCTCCCGGGTAGCTGCCAGCGAAACCCCCGATAGTATTCCATGCTTGCGTAGAATGTCCAAATCACACCTGAGCACCACAATTCTTGCAGCGTACGTTACCTTGATGCTTAATAAGGTCTCTCGGTTGTAAGTTTTACAGAATGTATGTCTGGGATGATTAAAACACTCAAAACTCTCACACTCACCGATGCCTAGAGGGGCCGCAGCGTCCATGCGCGCCGCCATCTTTAATAGATGTGTGGTATGATAACTTGGTACACTGGTCTCTTCACTCTGACAAGCAGGGATGATGCAACCTTTGTCTAAAGGTTGTATCAAGGTGGAAATGTAGCAAATGCAATGTTTTCCTGTGTTTGAACACAAACCAGGAATGCTTTCTAGCATATCACCATAGGTTAAGTTGATTTGATGCTCAAAAAAGCATTTGTGCTGTTGCACAGTCACATAGATGAGGTCCGAAATTTAATGTTTTAATATGTTTGGTAAAGTTTTCCTGTGTTTTTAATGTTTTTTCAAAGTTAAAATGGAAATCAACTTTACTGATCCACCAGAAATATGGATCTTGTGTCCCAAAAAACATTAGTGTTGTTGCACCACTGAGATGCTGAAGTAGGAAATGCAGCTGTTTTTTTATGTTTTTGAATGCAAAAATAAATGTTTTGTACTGTAGCATTCAATCAGAAGTTGACTGACTGTGAGAATTTTGTGCTGTTGCATCTTAAGACAGCTGCAGTTAAGATGACAAAGTTGGAAATGCAATTTTTTCTTGTTTGATGCAGTATTTTTCTTTGCTGAAATAAAAACCAGTACTGTTTTGTGGCATACTACCAAAAATAAATTGCATCAAATGCCCTGGATGTTTTAGTTGTCTATTTCCTTGTAAGTTAGCATTTTATTTGACTTTTTCTAATGTTTATGGTATTTGTATGAAATTTCGTACCATCCATCCATCCATCCATCCATCTTCTACCGCTTTTCCGGAGGTCCGGGTCGCGGAGGCAGCAGTTCAAGCAGAGAAGCCCAGACTTCCCTCTCCCCAGCCACCTGCTCCAGCTCTTCAGAGGGGATACCAAGGCGTTCCCAGACTAGCTGGGAGACATAGTCTCTCCACCGAGTCCTGGGTCTGCCCCGGGGTCTCCTCCCAGTGGGACGTGCCTGAAACACCTCAAGTGGGAGGCGTCCAGGAGGCATCCTAATCAGATGCCCATACCACCTCAACTGACTCCTTTCAATGTGGAGGAGCAGCGGTTCTACTCTGAGCCTCTCCCGGATGACTGAGCTCCTCACCCTATCTCTGAGGGTGAGTCCAGCAATCCTACGGAGAAAGCTCATTTCAGCCGCTTGTATCCGCGATCTCGTTCTTTCGGTCATTACCCAAAGCTCGTGACCATAGGTGAGAGTAGGAACGTAGATTGACTGGTAAATCGACAGCTTTGCCTTAGAACTAAGCTCCCTCTTCACCACAACAGACCGGTACAACGTCCGCATCACTGCAGATGCTGCTCCAATCCGTCTGTCGATCTCTCGCTCCATTTTCCCCTCACTCGTGAACAAGACCCCAAGATACTTAAACTCCTCCACTTGGGGCAGGAGCCTGTCCCCAACCCGGAGAGGACAATCCACCTTTTTCCGGCTGAGGACCATGGACTCGGACTTGGAGGTGCTGATTCTCATCCCAGCCGCTTCACACTCAGCGGCAAACCGTCCCAGCAAGAGCTGTAGGTCATTGCTGGATGAAGCCAACAGGACAACATCATCTGCAAACAACAGAGATGAGATCCTGTGGTCACCAAGCATGACACCCTCCATTCCCTGGCTGCGCCTAGAAATCCTGTCCATAAAAATTATGAACAGGACCGGTGACAAAGGGCAGCCCTGGCGGAGTCCAACTCTCACTGGGAATGACTCCGACCGAGTGTTGGCAATGCGAACTAAACTCTCACAACGGTCGTACAGAGACCGAATAGCTCGTAACAACAAGCCCGATACCCCATACTCCCGAAGCACCCCCCACAAAAATCCACGAGGGACGCGGTCAAATGCCTTCTCCAAGTCCACAAAACACATGTAAACTGGTTGGGCAAACTCCCACGAACCCTCAAGAATTCTCGAGAGGGTAAAGAGCTGGTCCGATGTGCCACGGCCAGGACGAAAACCACATTGCTCCTCCTGAATCCGAGGTTCGACCAACGGCCGGACTCTCCGGAGAGGAGAGGAGGAGAAATTTCGTACCTTAACCATGAAATGAAATCTCAACCATTTGGTAGAGGTCAATATTTTAAAAATTACAGCGTCTGTTGATTAAAAAAAATAAATAAATCATTGATTGTGGTTAACACTGACCCAAGGGAAAAAGAAATGAAAACAAAAAATTTCCATTGCTTTTTCTTGGTGGGGTTGTTACAGGGTTAAAGGAAAAAAAAATAATATCCAAAACCTACCTGGCCCTATGTGAAAAAGTAATTGCCCCTCTTGTTACGTCATGAATTAACTGTGATTAACCACATTTTTTGGAAAGCTGAGTTCAGTTTCAGTAGCTCCACCCAAGACTGATTACTGCCAGACTTGTTGAATCAAGAAATCACATAAATAGAAACTGTCTGACAACCTGAAGTAGGCTAAAAGATCTTAAAAGGCAACACATCCCGCTGTGATCTAAAGAAATTTAAGAACAGATGAGAAACAAAAACCCAGAATAATGTCTAAAAAACTGCAGGCCTCACTTGCCTCAGTTTGGACACTGGTCCATGATGGAACAGTAAGAAAGAGACCGGGCAAAAATGGCATCCATGGGAGAGTTCCAAGACAAAAACTGCTGCTGGACAAAAAGAACACAGACTCGTCTCACATTTGCCAGAAAACATCTAGATGATCCTCAAGACTTTTGGGAAAATATTCTGGGGCCTGATGAGACAAAAGTCGAACTTTTTGGAAGACATGTCCTGTTTTATCTGACATAAAACTAACACAGAATTTCATAAAAAGAACATTGCATCAACAGTCAAACATGGTGGTGGTAGTGTCATGGTCTGGGACTGCTTTGCTGCTTCAGGACCTGAACGACTTGCCCTAATTGACAGAACCATGAATTCTGCTCTCTACCAAAAAATCCTGAAGGAGAATGTCCGGCCATCAGTTCGTGAAGCCCTCCAATGTGACTGAATTTAAACAATTCTGCACAGAAGAGTGGGTCAAAATTCCTCTACAGCGATGGAAAAGATTCATTTCCAGTTGTTGGTACCAAGGGTGGTGAAAGGGTCATGAAAAGTTAGAGTTGTAGTGCATATATCCATATCTGCATATGTATAGACACAGGGAGATGTTTTGTGATTGCATGTGTGGAATGACCTCACGTCTCAGAAGAGGATAATAGGTCTGGACCGCCTGTGGAGAACAACGAGGAGATGGAGGCGCGGCGGTGAAGACCTGAAAAGACTTCCTGACCCCCTAGGGTCAGACGAAAGAACCGGAGGACATTGGAAGGAGACATGGGATGATGAGAAGGATATGACAAGGATGTGTGATGTTGGCTATTGTTGTGTGGTGTATAAGTATGGGGGTCTGACTGCGATCAGCCTCTTCTGCTTTCTGCCTTGGGTGAGACATGTTGGGGAGGCAAAGCCGACATTAAATCTGAATTATAAAATCACTCAGCTTCTTCATTTCTTGCTCCCCACATTGGTGACCAGACATGAGAATGGATGAAAGGCGTTCTCCTATTGCAGACTCGTCGGAGGCGGCCCGAGCAAGCGCCGTCGCCATCAAACTCCCAGAATTCTGGCAGAACAACCCGAACTCGTGGTTCAAGCAGGCTGAGGCACAGTTCGCGCTCGCAGGGGTGACGGCAGATGAAACCAAGCTCTACCACGTCGTCGCCAGGCTCGACGCCACCACAGCACAATGCGTGCGGAGCGTGATACAGCAGCCGCCCGCCAGCGACAAATACGAGGAGCTGAAGGCTACTCTCATCGAAAGCTTCGCGCCCTCGGCCGAGGAAAGGGCCAAGAGACTACTACTACGATATATGGCCAAGGAGGGCGCAGACCGATGGCCCTGATGGAAGACATGCTTCAGCTGAGGGAGGCAGACAACGACAGCTTCCTCTTTCAGCACATCTTCCTCAGCACCCTCCCGGCGCACATGAGAGGGACTCTGGCCAGCATGCGTTGCAAGACCCAGCAGGATTTCCGCGCGCTAGCCCGGGAAGCACAGCGGCTCCTCAACTCCTGCGGCGAGCAGATGACCACAGCAGCAGCGGAGGACCTCGGTGCGGAAGCCCGGGGCAGCGGGGAGCTGGAGACAGCGGAGCAAATCCCGCCCACCATGGCAGCGACGTGGCCGCAACGCAACAGACGAGACAACCTCTGTTACTACCACCGGCGATTCGCTGAGAGGGCACACAAGTGTGTGCCACCGTGCAGTTTCAAGAGCTCGGGAAACTCCAAAGCCGGGAACCGTTAGCAGCTATGGCTCTCGGCGAGGCCAATAAGCTGCTCTACATCACTGATGAAGGCTCCGGGCGACATTTCCTCATAGACACCGGAGCTCAGGTGAGCTTCATCACCCCGACCTATGCTGACCGAGTGGCTGGACCCCGGGGCAACGGCGGCGAACGGCTCGAACATCAGCACTTATGGTGAAAGGACCTTGTCTCTGTCCTTACACGGCCGCACTTATGAGTGGACTTTTATTATAGTGGCGGTGAGTTTCAACATGTTAGGTGCTGATTTCTTATGTTCACATGGGTTGTTAGTTGATCTTGCAAACAGACGCTTAATCAATGCACTGTCATTCTCTTCTATCCCCTGTTCAGCTCGAGTGTCCCCACCACCCGTGCAGGCCAACGTCGCCACAGCAGGAGGTAAGTTTGACAAACTCCTCACCCAATTTCCAGCACTCACAGTTCCCAAATTTTCGGCAACAGTAGCGAGACACGGGGTGGAGCACTTCATCCCCACAACGGGCCCCCCTGTCTTCGCTAAAGCTCGGTGCTTAGACGCGACCAAGCTCACCATAGCACGCGACGAGTTCGCCAGCCTGGAAAAACTGGGCATTATTCGGCGCTCGAAAAGCCCATGGGCTTCGCCACTGCATATGGTCCCGGAGACCTTGCGGCGATTATCGCAGATTAAACAATGCTACAGCGCATGACCGCTACCCAATCCCTCACATCCAGGATTTTTCACTACATCTGGCGGGTGCGCGTATTTTTTCTAAAATAGACCTTGTCCGCGGCTACCACCAAGTCCCAGTCCGACCTGAGGACATCCCTAAAACGGCCGTAATAACCCCTTTTGGTCTTTTTGAGTTTCTGTGCATGCCGTTTGGCCTTAAAGGCGCGGCACAAACGTTTCAGCGTATGATGGACGCTGTGTTACGTGATCTTCCTTTCGTGTTTGTCTACCTCGACGATATTTTAGTCGCAAGCACGTCTGAGGAGGAACACGAAAATCACCTCACTACAGTTTTTCAGAGGTTGGAAGAACATGGGTTAATAATTAATCCAGCCAAGTGCCGATTCGGCGTGGCGCAGATTGATTTTTTGGGACACCGCGTTTCCCCAGAAGGGGCAGTCCCATTGCCTGATAAGGTGCGCGCAGTGGCAAATTTTCCCCAACCACAAACGGTCAGATCGCTGCAGGAATTTTTAGGAATGGTAAATTTTTACAACCGTTTCCTCCCCCGCGCAGCTCAGCTCATGCAGCCATTATATGCCGCGCTTAGAAAGCAAAAGCCCTCCAACGCGGTTGCATGGTCCCCGGAGCGGGAACGCGCGTTCACGGAAGTAAAAAGAGCCCTGGCTGACGCCGCGCTGTTGGCCCACCCCGACCCCTCGGCCCGCATAGCGCTTACCACAGACGCATCAAATTTGGCCATGGGGTGGTTGTGGAACAGCACGTTGACGGGGCTTGGCAACCGCTAGCATTTTTTAGCAAATCCTTAAACGAAACCGAGCGCAAATACAGCACGTTTGACAGAGAGCTGTTAGCGCTTCATTTGTCCATCCGCCATTTCCAGTTCTGGCTGGAAGGTCGGCGTTTCACGGCTTTTGTCGACCATAAACCGCTCACTTTTGCGATGTCTAAAATCTCAGAACCTTGGTCGGGCCGGCAACAAAGGCAGCTGGCCGCAATTTCGGAATTTACCACAGACATTTGGCACGTAGCGGGCAAACTCAACGTGGTGGCAGATTGCCTCTCCCGCGCCGTGACATCGTCAGGGCACGTGGAGGAAGATCATACTACCACAGCCGCAGAGCGCAAGACCAACACGGAAGCGCACGCGGCCCCAGTTCACGTAGGGATAGATTACGCAGCCATGGCAGCAGAACAGGGTAGTGACGCGGACGTGCGCGCGCTCCAGTCTGGACCAACAGGGTTAAGGCTGGAGAACAGGGGTTTGCGTGACTGTGTGCCCCCCTTAATCTGCGACGTATCAACCGGGCGACCTCGCCCGGTAGTCCCGGCCGCGTGGCGCCGCCGCGTTTTTGACTCGGTTCACTCCCTGGCGCACCCGGGAGTGCGCGCTTCGGTAAAAATGGTGGCGGAAAAGTTTGTTTGGCCGGGCCTGCGCAAGCACGTAAAGGAGTGGGCAAGAACATGCATGTCTTGCCAACGTGCCAAAATTCACAAGCACACGAAAGCTCCTTTAGAACCGTTCCGAATGCCGGCCAGGAGGTTTGACCATGTGCATGTCGACCTCGTGGGCCCCCTACCGTCCTCGCAGAGGTTCACACTAGGGATGGGCATAATTTACCGATTAACCGATAATTGATCATTAAGAATTTCACCGAGGAAGTTCATTTTCGTCGACAAACCGTTTTTTTTTTTTTTTTTAAACAATCCGAGGTTATTAGGCCTAGTGCACGGCCGTCCTCAAACAATGCAATGGCAAAATTTGGGCACCAGGGGGCAACATTACACCATCGCCGTACTCTGGCGTGCCTCAGTTGATACATGCGGGCTTCCGTAGGGCAATCGCCAAATCATGAAGCGGTTACGGCGAAGTGTTGCGTGGGACCATTTCAATTTAAAAAATGACCAGGTGTACCGCAATCACTGCAATGCAGCATACAAATATACCTCATCGACAGGGTCCATGGAACACCCTTATTACGCGAAGAAACCGCCAACAGTGGTTGCGCGCTGAGTAATGGCGGTCGTGAAGATTCTTTTTTTTTTTTCAGAAACTTTATTGAGAAGGTCATGAAGATTCGGTGTACACACGTCGAGGGAAGCTGCAGGAGGCGGCGTAGTGGCTCGACGGGAAGACTATTTCGCACAAAATGGCACAAGAGAACAGCAAAAAGTTCTGCGCGGCTAGACTAAGTAACACGAGCGATAGAGCAATGAATGCGGTCTTCGTTTGTTGGGTGGCCGCTTGGCAGGGACAGAAGCTGGGTAAAACGTCTCGGCCAATCAGCTTGCGGGGTGAAACGTCTCGGCCAATCAGCTTGCGAGATTCCCGAGGGCTCTCCGTGCTGATTCCTGATGTTCTAATGTAGTCTACCTGCCTTGTTACGTACCTAAAAATGTTAATGATTAACCGATTATTAATCATTAATTCTCCCGACGATCGGTGAAGAAAATTTCACCGAATGCCCATCCCTAGTTCACACATCTTTTAACAATGGTGGACCGAACCACACGTTGGCCAGAAGCGGTCCCGCTGACGTCAACTACGGCCGCAGAGGTGGCTCGCGTTTTTTTAACGACCTGGGTAGCGCGTTTCGGAGGCCTCAGTTTGTCTCAGAGCTCTGGTCTGTGATGGCCAGCAGCTTAGGGGCGACAATCCATCGCGCTACAGCGTATCACCCCCAGGCTAACGGTTTATGCGAGCGGTTTCATAGGTCTTTGAAGGCTGCCCTCAGAGCGTCACTAACGGATGCAGATTGGGTTAAACTACCGTGGGTTTTATTGGGGTTGCGTTCTGCGCCCAAGGAGGATCTAGACGCCTCCCCAGCAGAATTAGTTTTTGCACAACCTCTCAGGCTCCCCGGTGAATTCTTACCAGAACAGCCAGAGCCGGGGCGCCTCCCAGCTCTGAGGCCACTAAGCAGCACGGGAGCGGACATGCTCCCGGGCCCAGTTCATCACACCTTTCCGCGGGTTTTTGTTCCCCAGGCTTTAAAAAATGCCGAGTTCGTTTTTGTTAGGCACAAGGCTTTAAAGCCAACCCTCCGCCCACCATATGATGGCCCATATAGAGTGCTGCAACCTGGAGATAAGCATTTTGTGCTGGATTTGGGGGACAGAAAAGAGACAGTCAGCATTGACAGACTCAAGCCTGCTTTCATGTTGAGTGACGAGCCTGTACGGGTGGCGAGAGCACCTCGACGTGGTAGACCCCCCAAGGGACACGTCCCAGCCTCCCCGCAGGAATCAAATAACCACTCTTTTCCTCAAGCTGCAGATTCCTTACAAGACAGCTCCGCTGGGACGCCGAGGCAGGCGTACAGCAGATTTGGAAGACGGTTAAAACCCAGACGACACACAGACTGATGTGAATGTGACAATGTGTTTTAAGATATGCTGTCGGGGTTATCATAGCAGTTTTAAGGCGGACATGGGGCACAGACTGTACTGTTACTGTTATCACTGTGTTTTTAACGTAATCAACTTGTATAGTTATGCCAGTGATGTCACCATATTCTGTGAACCTTCATATATTGTCCTTTTCTTCGATGTTTGGGGGAGGGGGGCTGTAGTGCATATATCCATATCTGCATATGTATAGACACAGGGAGATGTTTTGTGATTGCATGTGTGGAATGACCTCACGTCTCAGAAGAGGACAATAGGTCTGGACCACCTGCGGAGAACAACGAGGAGATGGAGGCGCGGCGGTGAAGACCTGAAAAGACTTCCTGACCCCCTAGGGTCAGACGAAAGAACCGGAGGACATTGGAAGGAGACATGGGATGATGAGAAGGATATGACAAGGATGTGTGATGTTGGCTATTGTTGTGTGGTGTATAAGTATGGGGGTCTGACTGCGATCAGCCTCTTCTGCTTTCTGCCTTGGGTGAGACATGTTGGGGAGGCGAAGCAGACATTAAATCTGAATTATAAAATCACTCAGCTTCTTCATTTCTCACTCCCCACAAGAGTGACAAAATAATAATTCTGTAGGTAATCTCCCATTATGCTCTACACATATTCTGTTTGTGTTCTTATGAACAAATATGTTAAGAGTCTTGTTATGTTGGAAAATGAAGCAGGCAGAGAGTATCTTAGTGAACATACAACTGAACTTTATTTGGCACATTACTATTTATACTCACTGCCGTAGCCCGCCTGGCATCATCCCATTCCCCGCCCCGGCAGTGCTGCGGTAAACCCCAAAGGCCAATCTTCATACACAACATTCCTCCCCCCACAAGGTCGAACTATTTTTTGTTTTTTGTTTTTTTGTTACTTATTTGTACCCGTAGGTAGACTTGGTTTGCAGTCTGGTGACAAGCCACCGGCTGCTGGTTGCTGCGTGCGCGAGCGCCCTAAACCTACATGTTTTTTTTTTTTTGGTATGCGGGAGGAAACCGGAGAAATCCCGGAGTAAACCCACGCAACACGGGGAGAACATGCAAACTCCACACAGCTCACTGTTGGTCGGGGGCTGGGATCGAACCCACGATCTCATGATCCCCGCGATCCCCCGGCCGAGGGTAAAACTGTGCTAAAACTGTGCTGCCACAGTGCTAAACCACTGCGCCACCGTGCACCCCACTATAACACAATGAACAATTTTCTATCACCACAACACAATAATCACACAAAACAAAATTGTCCATATATACAAGTCCATCAGTGGGCAAACAGGCATGCTACCAATACGCCCAGGTGAAACTGTCCATAACAGTCCTTGCCACATAATCCTCCAAATAGGCAGGCCTCCGACGCACTCTAGCCGGGCGTCCCCCGAGTCCCCCCCTAGGGGACTCTGCCCCAGGCACCTTTGGAATCACCTGCGAGTCCATACCTGGCGTGGCTGACCAGTCCAAAGATCTGTCAAAATGTCTGACAGCGTCCGAACCTCGGCCAGGTGTCACACACCTCAGCCTGCTGGTGTGCCACCTGGACCCATCGTCCAGTTCAAATGTGTCAGGGCCCCACTGACTCCTAATGTCCCGCGGACCTATCAACAAAGGCTGAAGCTTGTGGGCCCTGACAGGGTGCCCAATCCACACCCAATCCCTCTCTTTCAAGCCGTGGTCCCTCGCCCAGTGCCTCCAATCGAACCGTCCCTTCATCCTCCGCTGCTGGTCCGACACTCTTCTCCTCAATGCCACATCACTTGTCCGGGGCACCGTTCTTGGAAGCTCCAACTGACTGACTGGCAGCAACAGCTCCCGCCCCAACATGAGCTTCGCTGGGGAACATCTTGTTGTTGCGTGGACCGACGTTCTGTAATGGAGCAGTGTGTTCTGGAGCGCCCCCGGGAACAAAAGCCCATGTGCCAGATGAGCCCTCAGCCCGTTCTTCAGGGTCTTGTTAACCCTTTCGACCCCTCCATTAGCTTGGGGGTGGTAGAATGCTGTTCTAATATGTTTCACCCCTTTGCCGGTCAAAAAGTCCTCAAATGCCCTTGACACAAACTGAGGCCTATTGTCCATCGTGATGGTGTCCGGGACCCCCCACCGGGCGAACAAAGACATCAGGAATCCCGTGACCACCTCCGTCTTCACCAAACTGGTGGGCAGCACCTCCGGCCATTTGGAGAACAAATCATACGCCACCACCAGAAACTGGCTGTTGTACGGAGCCGCATGAAATTCACCACAAATGTCCAGCTCAACATGCTTCCACGGCCCCCCAGGAAACTCAACAGGCCAGAGCGAGGGTGGGGGAGGTCTGCCCGTCTTTCCACTTTCCAAACACGGCACGCAGTTCTTAATCATGGCCTCAATATCACCATCAATACCAAGCCACCAGACCGACCTCCTACTCCTCTGCTTCACTCGCACCCCTCCCAAATGACCATCATGCAGCATGTCCAGGACCCGAGCCCTCAACGCAGCAGGAATCAAGGCGCTCTGGCCCCTGGCCACGCAGACCTCATTCCAACAGCTCAACTCGTCCCGGAAACGGTGAAAAGGGGCCAGTTCGCTCGGCATCTTTGCTGGCCATCCCTCACGAATCACCGTGCGTAACTGCGCCATAACTGGGTCCCGCTCCAACTCATCTCTGAGATCTTGTGGGGAGACTACACCCTAGAGAGTTCTGCACAGGGTGTTCACCAGCTCTTCATCGGCAGTGCCAACGTCATCCTTGACCACCGCTGAAGCCCCCACAGTGGCCCGCGAGAGAAGGTCTATGTTCTCTCTGCCTGGGGTGAACTTAGTGGAAAAGTCATAGGTCCTCAGACGTTCCGACCATCTATGAAGTCTCAACGGCCTATGTCCCGAACCCGACGTCTCCAGCAGCGTAGTGAGTGCCCAATGGTCTGTCCTCGGAGTGAAGCGGCATCCATAGAGGTATATGTGCTACCTCTCGCAGGCCAGCACCTCCCTCTCGCTCACCGTGTACTTCTGCTCTGCCGACGAGAGGGACCTGGAAGCAAACGCCACTGGCCTTTCCACTCCACCCTGTATTTGGGACATGACCGCACCTAACGCTGTCCCGGACGCATCACAGGTCACCACCATTTCTATTTCAGGGTCAAAATGTGCCAGCAGCGGTGGTGAGGTGAGCTGCTGCTTCAGCTTCGAGACCGCCACTGAGCACGCCGGAGTCCACTCCCACGGCGCATCCTGTTTCGGCAGAGCTTTCAGTGGTCCAATTGTCTCTGAATAATGTGGGATAAACCGGCCATAGAAATTCACCATGCCGAGAAAAGATGAAATCTGGGCGGGCATAGTGGGCTCCGGGATGCGAAGCACCATTCCACATTGGAATGCAGTAGTTGCAGACCCTCGCCCATCAGCCGGAACCCCACAAAATCGATCGCTTCCACTGTAAAAAGGCATTTTTCACCGTTGAGAGTGACCCCGTGTTCTTGCATCCATCTCAACACCTTCTCCAGCCTCTCATCATGAAGCTCATTCATCGCGCCGTGTACCATGAGGTCATCTAGGTAGGCCACAACCCCTTTTAGACCCGCCAGCATCGTGGTCATAACCTTTTGGAAACAGCTGGGGGCGGAACTCAACCCAAACGGCATTTGGGTATACCTAAAGACCCCCATATGGGTCACAAATGCCGTCAGAATCCTGCTATCCGGGTGTAGCGGCACCTGCAGATACCCCTGCCAAAGGTCCAGCTTAGTGAACACTTTGGACCTGCTGAACGTTGCCGTGAGCTCCTCCATGGTTGGGAGGGGGTATTTATCTGGGATGATCGCCTTGTTTACCATGCGCAGATCGATGCATAGCCTGATCGCTCTGTCCTTCTTCGCCACCACCAGGTTCGAGATCCAAGGTGACACATCCACCTTCTCGATGATCCCTACATCCAACAGCTTTGACAGCTCCACCGACACACCCTCACGCAACGCCAACAGTAAGCGCCGAAGCGGTTGGATCCTGGGCGTCACCGACTCATCCACCAATGGGCAGTGGCAAAAGGTTCCGATCCGGCCAAGACCCATGAACAACGCTGGCCAACGGAGCTGCCAGTCCGTAAATGCCATCAGCACCACCGACCCCTGGGGATCCCAAATGGAAAATCCCAATTGTCCCAGTAAATCAATCCCAAGCAGAGCCGTCCCGTGCCGTGCCACCTGGAAGACGAACTTTGGCGCCCTCTGCTGTCCACACAACACATCAAACTCCACCGTGCCAACCATGTTGATCTTGGCGTGGCCATAACCGAACATCCTTATTGCTCCCGCTTTAATAGCCTTCGCCGGGAACAGCCTCTTTAATGTCACCAGGCTCAAAATGGACCTGTCAGCACCTGAGTCCAGCATGAGGGGCACTTTGACGCCATCCAGCTGCACCACATACCACTTCAGGCATCCTCTTCCTCCTTGTGCCACACACACACTCATCCAGCACCCCGCAGGCCTTCACCAACCTGTTCCGCGAACCTAACACGGGCTTCTCCATGCGCCACAGGCTGCTTTGTCGTCTTCTTCCTCTTCCTCGGGCGACCCCGAGGCCTAGTTAGCACATGAGCCTGTACCTGTGGCGCCTCACCCGTGAAGGCCCCTTGCCCCCGCAGAGCTGCGGACTCCCTTAGCTTATAGAGTCCCTTAGCTCATATCCACCACTTTGAGTAAAGAGAAGGGCTGTTGAATTACCCGCAGCGTGGCTCCTAGCCACTCGCTAGTCGTGCCATGCGCCAGTCTATCACAAACTAGCTTGTCTGTTAGCGGCTCAAAACACTCTCCTGCCAAACAACGCAGTTCCATCAAAAAGGATAAAATGGACTCACCAGCTCGCTGTACATGGCTAAAAAATCCGTACCTCTTCTCGGTGCCCGTGGCACCGCCACCGAACAGGTCGTCCATCTTCAATAGCGACTCGTCCAGCGAGCCATCGCCACACAGCGTGAGGAACAGGCGTTGTCCTTCTGCGCCCAGATGATGAATCAACAGGCTCCTCCGCCTGTCGTCCGAAACCCCGTCAAACCTGGCTGCTGTTAGATAAACATGAAATAAGTTTTTACAGTGTGCCCAAGGGATAACCAGTGCACCCTGGTCCTGCAGGAACGGAGGCGGTTCCACAACACACAGGCCCATAATTTACCTCGTCGCCAAATGTTATGTTGGAAAATGAAGCAGGCAGAGAGTGTCTTAGTGAACATACAACTGAACTTTATTTGGCGCACATTACTATTTATACTCCCTGCCGTAGCCCGCCTAACATCATCCTGTTCCCCGCCCCGGCAGTGCTACGGCAAACCCCAAAAGCCAATCTTCATACACAAATCTTTGTTGCACCCGGAAGTTGGGGCTCAGTCTGACTGCGTTCCTGCGAGAGCTACATCCCACTGAGCCCAGCGCTGCTTACTTTACATGTGACCGCTGAATAAATGTTGCATCTCTGAACTGAAGAATCCTCCGGCTTATTCTTGGAGCTTTCAACCAAAGAATTGGGGTTTTAACAATCACACAATCAGTTATTAGGTTTAGGGGCAGTTGGGGGCAATTACTTTTTCACACAGGGCCAGGTAAGTTGGGGTAGATTTTTTCCTTTAATAAATGCAATCATTAAATATTAAAATTATCCTTCAACCATACATGTACAGTAGAATGAAACTGTGTTTTTCCTATCTACAGTGTTAATCACACACACCCCATATGTAGAATCAGAGGGCCGCTGCCATGCAAGGTGCCGCCACAGATTTCCCTCCTCCATTCCATTATTGCTGAGCACCAAGCTGGACGGCAGGAAGTTCCGCTTTTGTATGGTCTTTGGCATGACCTGGCTGGGATTTGAACCCCTGCCTCCCGGGTGTGGGGCAGATGCTCTACCAACTGAGCCACCACTCTGGTCCATCATCTAAAAACTGTATTTTGTATTTACTCAGGTTCTCTTTGTCTAATATTAAAATTAGTTTCATGATCTGAAACATTAAGGTGTAACAAATATGCAAAAATATAAGAAATCAAGAAGGGGGAAATACTTTTTCACAGCACTGTATATAAAATGAGTAAAGCTAGGGTCACCAAACTTTGTACACAGGTTCACTCTGTCACCTGACCTCTGACTATGGTTTTGGGATTACAAGATCAAAGTCAAATTGCTGTTTAAACTATATATCAACAAAGAAAGCTAGGGCCACCAGTCCTGGTACACAGGTTCACTTTGGGACCATGACCCACAGCTATGGTTTGGGGGTCAGAAGTTGAGGTCAGAATGCCATATAAACTACATCTCATCAACAATGACACCTAGGGTCACCAAACTTTATAGACATGTTCACCCTGACATCTGCCTATGGTTTTGGGATTGCAAGGTCAACACGTGATATCCACTACATCTCAGCAAGAGAAGCTGAGGGGTACTAGTGGTAGCTGCCAGTATTTTTTTTTTTTTTTTTTTTAGCCTAAAACTCAATACAGGTTGGCTTATAAAAAAAAAGAGAAGGAGGAGACGCGGGCAGTGAAGATGGCTGCTTAGGTGAGGAGCTCCGCAGTGCAGACAGCCTTTTTACTTCTACAAGGGCGCTTTTCTCTTGTTTTCTCTACTACTCTACACTTTGCATTGAGACTGCATTTGTGGAGAACAGGATTAAAATGCCAACGCAGCAACAGAAACTTAATATTCGCTCCAAAGCCGGTGCTAGCAAGGAAAGTCTGGCTAAAGCTAGCGATACTGCAACGAGCCCTCCTTCCTCTCCGCCACCTTCAACAGATGCAGGTGTTTCTAAAGACCAAATGGCGGAGGACATTTCTAAGATTTATGCACTGCTGAAAGAAATATCGGAGAGGCAAGACGCTAAGCTTAACTCTATAGAGGCATCAACGAGGGCGGTGAATACCAAGTTAACGGAGTTACCCACCCGGCTGGGAGACATGGAATCCCGCATTGCCTTTCTTGAAGATGCTAATGTAGCTCTGGATGCTAATCCTCCCGCAACTCAGACGCAGGTGGAAGATTTACTTCTGAAGCTGGATGACTTGGAAAATAGATCACGCCGAAACAATCTACGTTTTGTTGGCTTTCCAGAAAACTGTGAAAAGTCAGATACCCTCACCTTCATGCGCAAAGCTATCCCAGATCTGCTGAAAATTAAGCTGCATATACAGAACGCCGGGAACTTGCATTGAGACATTCAGAGATAAATTAGTCGAGCTGTACAATAATATTACTAGTAAGAAAATGGTAGCAATTTGTGGAGATTTCAATATTGACCTACTTAATCCACATCAACAAAATGTAGTTACAGAGTTCATGAACTCTATGTACAGCATGAGTCTATATCCCACAATAACACATCCCAGTAGAATCACTGTTCACTCTGCTACACTTATTGACAACCTGTTTGTCAATGTTCTCGATAAGAAAATAGAAAGTGGATTATTGATAAATGATATAAGCGACCACTTGCCAATCTTTGCACTTATCCATGGCCACACGGGGCCCAACCCAGAAAAAATCTCAAAATCGTTCAGACACAAATCACCAAACGCAATCAGTTCTTTTAAAGAGGACTTGCTGAAGCAAGACTGGACAGAAGTCTATGTATCAGATGTAAATGAAGCCTAAGACACATTTATAAACATTGTAACCACTCTTTATGAAAAAAACTGCCCATTAGTTAAAAAAAAGCTTAAACACAAATTTGCTGACAAACCATGGTTAACCAAAGGACTACAAAAGGCGTGTAAAAAGAAAAATTTATTATATAAAGCTTTCATAAAGAAAAGGACAAAAGAAGCAGAGCAACGGTATAAAACATACAAAAATAAGTTAACATATATAATAAGATGCAGTAAAAGAGACTATTACAGTAAAGAACTGGAAAAAAACAAAGACAATATTAAAAATACATGGACAATAATCAACAGTATCCTTGGAAATAAAAGCAGAAATACTAGCTACCCAACTAATATTCCAAAAAAATAATAAATCGACTCCGAATGTGAATATAGCTTCACCTGCAGATGAATTTAATAATTTTTTTGTTAACATTGGACCTAAACTGGCCCGAGAGATACCCACTACGGTGCCAACAGGTGATTCAATATGCAATAACACTGCTGTAAAAGACACCATCTTCATAAAGAACACAGATGAAAGAGAGGTCATTGAAATTGTTAAATCGTTCAAAAGTAAAACACCTACTGACTGCGATGGTATTGACATGCTACTAGTCAAAACTGTTATCGAATGCATAGTGAAACCACTGACGTATATCTGTAACCTGTCTCTCCAATCAGGTATATTTCCCAATGCAATGAAAATAGCTAAAGTAATTCCGATTTACAAGACAGGCGACAGAGGGGAACTCTCCAACTACAGACCAATTTCACTATTACCGCAATTTTCCAAGATACCTGAAAAAATATTCTATGAGAGAATTGACAACTTCATACTGAAGAATGATTTATTGTGTGAGCAGCAATATGGGTTCAGACACAAAAGGACAACAGCATATGCCTTAATGGAATTTACAGAAAAAATATCAACAGCCATTGAAAATAAAGAGTATTCAGTTGGAGTATTCCTGGATCTTAAAAAAGCATTTGATACAGTAGATCACAATCTTTTATTAAAGAAACTACAAAATTGTGGTATTAGAGGGGTAGCACTGTCCTGGTTAAGTAGTTACTTAAAGAATAGATATCAGTTTGCATGCATTAACAGCAAAAACTCAGAGTTACTGAAGGTCACCTGTGGAGTCCCACAGGGTTCAGTTTTGGGACCATTATTATTCAATATGTATATAAATGATATATGTAAAGTTTCAGAAAAAATGGACTTAATATTGTTTGCTGATGACACTAATCTGCTATGCAGTGGAAACAATTTGGAACAACTTCTGGATACACTCGGAAAGGAATTAGGAAAGCTGAAACTGTGGTTTGAGTCAAACAAATTAACGCTCAATTTAAGCAAGACAAAATTTATAGTCTTTAACAACCATCACAACTACCCAGTACCCAAACTCAGTGTAAATGGTGTAGAGATTGAAAGGGTATCCGAAACTAAATTCCTTGGAGTAATAATTGATAAACTGTGTTGGAAGCCACATATTAATTATATAAAAGGTAAAGTATCCAAATCAATTGCAATATTACACAGAGTGAAAAATTTGCTGAATCAACCCACACTATACACCTTGTACCATTCATTAATACTCCCATACATGACATATTGTAATGAAGTATGGGGAAATACATATAAAACAAACATATATCCACTCTTTATGCTTCAAAAGAGAGCTATTAGAATAATCAACAAAGCAGCTTACAGGGAACCAACAAACCCACTTTTTCTTAAACAAAAAACTCTCAAGTTGAAAGATCTGATTGACTTTAAAACCGCAATAATAATGTTCAAAGTGAAGAATCTATCACTGCCCGCAAATATCCAAAAGTTGTTCCAAACAAGGGAGAAACGATATCACTTCAGAGGAACATGTATATTTCAAAAGCCTACAGTGAGAACAACCACCAAGCAACACTGTATTTCAGTGCAAGGAGTCAGATTATGGAACGATTTTGGACCTGAATTAAAATCATGTACAAAGCTTGGACAATTTAAACAAAAACTAAAGGAAGAAATACTCCAAACATATTTACAAGACGACATGTAAACTCACATAAGGATTGACATTTCCAGCCTGTGTTGTGTTGTAGCTTAGTTTTTCTTTTTTTCTCTGTGACACTATGTCTTAGATTTGTTTCTGAATAGTAACCGCTTAACTTAGACTAGCTCAGTTTTC
Organism: Pholidichthys leucotaenia; assembly: GCA_020510985.1. NCBI lineage: Eukaryota > Metazoa > Chordata > Actinopteri > Cichliformes > Pholidichthyidae > Pholidichthys > Pholidichthys leucotaenia. The sequence continues at coordinate 16,811,190 of CM035844.1, forward strand.
TTTTTCTCTCAGTCACATTTTGTCTTAGCCTTGTTTTAAATTGTAATCGCTCTTGTCTTGTTTTCTCTTTTTTCTCCTTTGAATTCTTGGATGGAATATGGGTGGGCAATATAAGCTGCGGCTTCAGCCATCACCCATTTCGGATAACTCACGTGGAATTGTATAGTAGAAGGAGTCTTTGTCTAATTTGACCTTGTTGTTATATTATACAGTTTCTTTTAACCTGTAATGTACTATCTGAAATAAATAAATAAAATTCAAAATTCAAATTCAAATTCAAAATTGAGTTTCCTGGAGGGCTGGAAATTGACCGTGCGCATCGGAGCCTCGCCAGACGCAAACCAGACGGCCAGCCGCCCAGGGCTATCCTGATTCGACTTCTGCACTTCCAGGATAGGGAGCGTATTGTGGAGGCAGCGCGCGGGATGGGAAAGCTGGATTGGAATGGTCATCACATCATGATTTTTCCGGATTATTCCACACAAGTATCCGAGATGAGGGCGGCATTCAAGCAATGTAAACACCTGCTGCATCAGAAGACGATTGCATTCTCTCTCAGGTATCCTGCAGTTCTCGTGAAGTTGGCAAGTGGTAAACAGGAGTTCACTGATCCTAAGAAAGCATTGAACCTGATTCTTTCACTACCGTGAGACATTGATGAACAATGATATGAATACATGCTACATGTTTATTTGTTATATATTTTTGACGGAGGATTTGATGCAGTATTAATGTAAGGTTTCATTTTTTCTTTTACTGCCCGCGCTTTATTATTTGTAGGCATGAGGCTGCTGCGATGTTGCTGCTCTCCCTAAGTTTGTTGCACTGTTCACAGTCATGGTCCTAGAGTTTTTTATTTTCCTTTTTTTGGTTGGTGCTGTTTTTGTGCACCGATGGGTGACATTGGTTTTAGGTCACCGTTTATGTTACTTTATGATTAAGTGGTTTTCGTTTCTTTTTTTTGTATTTTTAATTTTTATTGTGTTTGTTTTTTGTCCAGTGAGGGGGTTTTTGGTGGAGAATTCCTGGATATTTGTGATGGTAATATGTACTGTTTATGATGTCAGCTAATTGTCAGAGCTTTCTTAACCTTATTACTTGGAATGTTAAAGGTCTTAACCACCCAATTAAGAGGAAAAAATTTTTGGCGTTTATTAAATCAAAAAAAGTGGATGTAGTATTGTTTCAGGAGACCCACCTCACTAAAACAGAATCTAAAAAACTCTGTCGGGATTGGGTGGGTCACGGGTTTGCATCTTGCGGTAATAGTCAGAGCAGGGGGGTGGCATTCCTTTTTCATAAACATTTGCAGTTCAAGTGTCTAAGAGAGGTTAGTGATGATGTTGGACGACTCCTCATAATTCTTATAGAAATTCAGGGCCATAGGATGATACTCGCTAATGTTTATGCACCAAATATAGTTGATTGTGCATTTTTTGCACAACTGGAACACGAACTAAGCGAAATGGGTAATTATCCCATTTTAGTAGGTGGGGATTTTAATCAGGTCATGGATAACTTTTTAGATCGGAGCACCCCTTCACAGCGTTCATCTAAATCTGGCTCTATATTGAAAGACATGTGCAATGCAATTGGTTTGGTGGACGTTTGGCGGCTTTTTAACCCGTCCACAAGGGATTACACTTTTTATTCCATTGCTCATACTGTGTTTTCCAGGATTGATTACTTTTTAATGTCAAAATCCTCCGTTTTCTCTGTAAATTCGAGCTCCATTGGTAGCATACTACTATCAGACCATGCCCCTGTTTTTTTACATAAGATCCTGCCTTGTCAGTTAAAAAAAAATTCTAGATGGAGGCTTAATTCAAGCCTTCTTCTTAATCCAGATTTTGTGTCCTCTTTGAAAGCAGAGATCTCCTTATATCTTGAGACAAATTGGGATTCTGCTCCCTCTGCTAGTGTTGCTTGGGAGGCCTTTAAGGCATTTATCAGGGGACATATTCAATATGCATCTTTTAAAAAGAAAGCTAACATTGCTAAACAGATTGATTTGGAGAGGAGAACAGCTATATCAGAGACTGCATTCAAACAGGACACAAAATTAGTAAATCTGTCACCCCTTGTGAAGCTTAAGTATGAGCTGAATTCAATCCTAACACAAAAAGCTGAATTTTCCCTATTTCGCCTTAGGCATAAACAATTCGAGAAGGGGGGCAAAGCTGGCAAAATGCTGGCTAGATATATTAAAATGAAAGAAGCTCAGTGTACTATATCTGCTATTAGGACACAGGATGGTACTCTGGTGTCAGACTCAAATGAAATTAATAGCGCTTTTAGAGAATTTTACACTTCGCTTTATTCTTCTGAAATGGAGGCTGGATCTCAAGAGATTTATGCATTTTTGTCTTCCCTGTCTTTGCCCTCCCTAACGAAGGAACAAATAGACCTGCTTGATGCCCCAGTTACTAAAGATGAAATTGTGAAAATTATTAAGAGCCTTCCGACTGGAAAAGCACCGGGCCCTGATGGATTCACTGTAGAATTTTACAGGGCCTGTGTTGATGAGCTTTCTCCTATACTTTTAGAAATGTTTGCAGAATCTTTTGAACAAGGCCGTCTCCCCCCTTCTTTAACAGAGGCTTTAATTTCGCTTATTTTAAAAAGCAATAAAGACCCGTTAGATTGCAAGAATTATAGACCAATTAGTCTTATAAACGGTGACTGTAAAATTCTTTCCAAAATTTTGGCATTAAGATTAGATAAAGTAATGATATCTCTTATAAATCCTGATCAGGTGGGTTTTATTCGTTCCAGGGGCGCGGCAGACAATATTAGGAGATTTATTGATATCATATGGTCAGTTCAAAATGATCCCTCACTTGCACACCTCTCTCCAGTAGCAGCCCTCTCCCTGGATGCTGAAAAAGCATTTGACAGGGTTGAGTGGCAGTATCTTTTTGCTACTCTAGAGACTTTTGGTTTTGGTTCAAAGTTTCTTTCTTGGATTAAATTACTATATAATGAACCTAGAGCTTCAGTGATATCAAATCGAGTTACATCACAGCCTTTTAGACTTTATAGGGGTACGCGCCAGGGCTGCCCTTTAAGTCCCCTGCTTTTCGCTTTGGCATTAGAACCATTAGCTGTTGCTATCCGCAAAGATGGCAATTTTCCAGGTATTCAGGTCCATGGCAGTACCCATAAGATAATGTTGTATGCTGATGATGCATTGGTACTGATTACACAACCTCAAAAATCAATTCCAGCTCTCCTTAAAATTATTAACCAATTTTCACGTCTGTCTGGTTATAGAGTTAACTGGATAAAATCAGAAATTCTCCCTCTAACACCTTATTGCCCTAAAACACTGTTTACATTTGGTCAAAATATAGGCTTTTCTTGGCCAAAATTAGGAGTTAAATATCTTGGCATCCTGTTTCCTCACACTTTATCGGATCTGATTCAGATTAATTTTGAGCCTTTGCTCGAAAAATTTAAAATAGACATAGAGAGGTGGTCGGTCGCCTCTTTTTTTGTCTCTTTGGGGCAAGGTCAATGTTATCAAGATGATTTGTGCACCCCGATTTAATTACCTTCTACAATCCCTTCCTCTTAAGATTCCAGTTGGTTATTTTCAGCAATTTGATAGGTTGTGCAATAAGTTTTTATGGAATGGTAAGCGCCCTAGATTAAAGTTGAAGAGATTACAGAAGGCTACAGATTCAGGAGGTTTGGGGGTCCCAAATCTAGTTTTATATCATTACGCTTTTAGTCTTAGACATTTGATTCATTGGGCTCTCCCCCCTGAGAGAGCTCCCCCTTGGTTTTATTTGGAGAGTTATCTGAGCAGCCCTCTTCCCTTAGTACATCTAATCACAATCAAACTTCCTTCTGAATTTCAGTCGCATCCTATTGTATCCTTCTTCCAATACGTCTGGAAGAGGGTTGCTTCTATATTAGGGTTTAGCTCTCATCTGCATTCTATGGCTTCTATTTGGCTTAACCCAAGTCTCCACATTGGAAAATCCCCATTTATTTGGAAAATCTGGATGAAAAAGGACATCTTGATGTTAAAAGATCTATATGAAGGGGGGCTCTCAAATCATTTGATGATCTACGGGCACAGTATGGTCTACCACAGAATCAGTTTTGGAAATATTTACAACTTCGACATTTGCTGTGTCAAGTCTTTGGATCTACAACTACCCCTCCTCCTGAGGCAGATTGGCTCACCCAGGCATTGAGTTCCTGTGGTAAAAGATATAAGGCCTCAAATTTCTATTCAATGCTCCTTAAGAACTCAAAGATTTTTCATCCCTTAAACATGTATGGGAAAAAGATCTGAATTCACAATTTACTGATGCTGAATGGGTAAATATTTTAAGGAATGGGAAGAAAGTGTCTAGGGAATTGAAAACCAGACTTGTTCAATTTAAAATTTTGAATCGATTCTACTGGACACCTCGTAAAATGTTTAGAGCAAATCTCATTCATTCATCAAGCTGCTGGAGATGTCTACAGGGGGAGGGTACATTTATCCATACGATCTGGAGTTATCCGGTAATACAGGACTTTTGGTTGGAGATCCATAGACATATTATGACAATTGTTAAGCAAGAAGTGCCATTCACTCAGAGACTTTTTGTCCTTGGGGATCCATCAACTATTCAGGACCCAATCTCTGATGCCAAGTGGATTCAGACTGCTTTGATGGTGGGCCGAAAGTTGATTACTTCTTATTGGAAATCTTCCTCCGCCCCACCCGTAGCTCAATGGCTCAGGGAGCTGGGCAAGCTTGCTGCACTAGAACGCCTTTCATATAAACTTTTGGACAGGATGGACAGCTTTTACAATAAGTGGGGATCCTATCTCACCTTTATAGGTGTTATAGATTAAGCCAATCATCTTAGGAGTATTAGGGTGGAACTGGAATGTTTTATCCTCTCACTATATTTGTTTTTGATGTTTTTTTGTGGGTTTTTTTTGGCTTGTTTGTTTTTTGTTTTATTTTCTAAATTGAAAACCCAATAAAATTCAAATTACAAAAAAAGGAGAAGAAATTCACTCTGGGACAGACTAAAACTGAAGCATATACTTTCCCACCCATATTATTTGTCAAATTATAGTGTTAAAATTACTCTTCAGACAGGGTTGAGAGGCCCAGATCAGCAACTTGTTCGGTGAGGTGAAGCCTGGAAGACAGCCAGTGTTCACAGCTGTCTTTGTCTGCTTCTAGTTGTCAGTTAAATCTAGCATACCCTGTATAACATACTATAACTCTGAATAGGTAAGGCCATCTTTATTTTTTGTCATTACATACAGTACGTTACTCTTGTGAAAGGTTTGGCATCATCTGTCAGTGTTCAGCGAATGGTCTGTGTGCTGATGCTTGACACCGACAGATGAGTTACTGTTAAATATCTGCATTTAATTTTTATCTTTTTAGTAAACGAATTATTTGATCATTGTTGACAGCTGTGTCGTTTTGGGTAGACACAGGAAGAAACGGTTTTGTGGAATTTCTTCTGAGGCAATCTGTCAAGTCAGTCTGTCCTCTATACAGAATCTATTAATCTGCTACACTTGAAAAGGGGAAACTGATTCTTTAGATGTTGTGCATGAGGTATATTAATAACATAAGCAGACACTGTGTGCATGTCTGTCTGGAGCATCAATCAAAGGCCACTCTGTGCATTCTGCTGGGATGATTCACCAGGCATGAAATCCGTGTGTTAATGCTGAAAAGTGTAAGTTTCTATCTCATTTATTAAAACAAACACAAAAAAAAGCTCTGAAATACTGAAACTGTGTCTGGAAGCTTGAAATGACTTGCTTGGTTGAATACAGGTTTCAAAATTTAGACAAAATTAATAATTTGAGGAAAACAAAGCGATACAATAGCTCTGGGTGGGGTGGGGGGGATAAGATGTAGTGGAATTAGCCCCAACAGGGACCGATAATAACCCCTCAAAGAAAGACCTGAGGAGCATCAGTCTGCACCTTTCCTTCCCCAAGACCCAGCTGCCCTTGCTCTGATAAACAGCACTCCTTCTGAACAGTGAAGACTGCTCCTTTCCCTGGTTTATGATGCTGCCTTCCATGAGAAAGCAGATCTCAGAGCATCAAGGTGCTCGGAAACTGTTCTAACCCCCATTGTGAGGAAGTCCCACCTGAACCGTCCTGGACCCACAGTTCCACCTCAGGGATGAGGAGCGATGCTTCACGCCGACAAGACAGAACTGATGTGGATGTTCCAACTCACACTGCGCCTAACCTGTCTTAAAAACAAGGACTCCAATAGCCACACAAGCTGCTCCATTGAATATTGGGGATCATATTCATATTACTTAGTTGATAATGCATTGGGTGTTTTACCTGCCATAAGATTTATGTATGCTTTATCGTCCTTATGAATTCCTATAGTGAGATTAGATGAGCTTTAGGCTGTCTGTAGTCATATTGTGATAACGGTATTAGTTCCCTACAAACATTCATTTGTGAATGTTTTCCTTGTGTGATGTCATGCATGACCACCCCCAGTAAGACCAAGAGCATCTGTGTAGCCGCCTGGTGATTCGCTGAAAGTTCTCAAACTCCACTCCTGGAGAAAATGGAGCTTTTTAACTTGGCTCTGCACTGGGAATTACGCTCATCTCTTGTTTTTCTCTCCTCTTGTTCACCGCTCTTGTTTTCTTCTCTTCTTTTGTCTGTGTTTTTGTAGTAAGCTGGTTTGTGTAAGCGTTTTATATTTCTCTTTTTCCCCCTAAAAGATCTGTGACCTAAGTTTTTGTTTTTCTAATGTTTCTTTAAAAGAAACACTAATTTTGCCTCACACACATGAGAACATTCACCTCTGGAATTTGTGGTTCTCAGCCATTTTTTACACGGGCCCCAGCTGCCTCTGCAAAGGATTCTAAAGGTGTGTTCAGGCCAAACGCAAACATGCGGCACAAATACGAATTCATGTGATAGATAGATACATACATACTTTATTTCGAACAAAAAAGTGAAAAACAAAAACAAAAAAATAACAAGTGTGATAAAGTGACAGTATACAGTGCTCGAAAGGGAGAAGGAAGAAGTGAACACTTATTAACTCCAACTCCTCTTTTCCATAAATACAACCCATGTGAAATATATACAAATTACCATATTTAAGACCCCAAGTAAACAATTAACTATATTTTGTACATATCAACATTAACACCCATCCATCCCAACATACATGTGTCCAAGTGATTTAGTAGTACTAGCTAGTAATCAGTCTTGAGATTCTGTCATGACCGGAGTTAAGTATCAAAACTGGAGAGTAAACTAGTTTGAAAATGAGACTGCCACTCACCTGCAGACAGATGGACCGGAGCTCTGCAGCTGAATCGGAGTGTTGGAGTTATCCACCCACGGATGTGCTAATGAGAGCTAGCAGGCGAGCAGTGTAAACAACCCTCATTAAGTTTTGGAAGCAGGGACAATTTTTCCAGGTGAGAGCCCTGTTGGATAATGTAAACCTAAACATGACGGTGTTTTGGGGATTTCCACAGCAGGTAGAACACCGCTGTAGATCTTATAAAGGCAACACCGCCCGTCTGCAACTCAGTCAGGTGGCGAATTCATGTCATTTTGTGTGCTTACATTGAGTTAACACATAATCTTATCGCATGTTCAAGTTTGGTCTGAACGCACCTTAAACCTGGAATTCTGATCAGTCGCCAACTGATCAGGATTCTCTACTGACCAAACCAGAACCATCAGCCAACAGGGCTGTGGTTCCAGATTCAACCCTTGCCACCATCTCAGCAGTGACCCTGGGAGCAGGTCCGAGCTAAGAACTCTAGTTTTCGCTGTGATCCAGTGGGGAAAGGACTGAACTCCCCGAACATCCTGGATCCCTGTCAGACCTCCAACTGACTGCACATCACAGTAAGGCACTACACACTCTCTGTTTTTGGCTTGAGGTCATTCTAAGCTGAGTCTTCATAGAGCCAGGCAGCCCGAGGCTACAATTATTTTAGGAATCTTAATTGTCTGTGTAATGTACTTAGGTGTAGCAATTGGTGTTCAATTACAGTGGTACTTTGTAAATATTACTATTTCATATGCCTACAAGTCTGTTACTTTCCAGGTACCTCGTTATTGCCATTTTTACAAACTAGTTACATGTCCAGCCCAGTATGCACGTTTTTTGAGGGGTGGAAAACGTTCATTTGGTACTTTTTTTTGTGAGATCGGCCATTTTTCAGAGAATATGAATGATAATACAAAAGCTTTTCTTTCACTCATAGTTAGTGGTTGGGTGAAGCCATTTATTATCAAACAACTGTTTGCTCTTTTTAAATCCTAATGACATCAGAAACTACCCAAATGACCCTGATCAAAAGTTTACACACCCTGGAAGTTTTGGCCTGATAACACACACACACACAAGTTGACACACATGGGTTTAAATGGCTACTAAAGGTAACCATCCTCACCTGTCATCTGTTTACTGGTAATTAGTGTGTGTGTAAAAAGTCATTGAGTTTCTGGGCTCCTGACAGACCCCTGAATGTTTCATCCAGTGCTGCACTGATGGTTCTGGATTCCGAGCCATGGGGAAAGCAAAAGAACTATCAAAGGACCTGCGGGAGAAGATAGTTGAACTTTATAAAACAGGAAAAGGATATAAAAAGATATCCAAGGAATGGAGAATGCCAATCAGCAGTGTGCAAACTCTAGTTAAGAAGTGGAAAATGAGGGATTCTGTAGAAACCAAGCCACGGTCAGGTAGACCAACAAAACTTTCAGCCACAACTGCCAGGAAAATTGTTCAGGATGCAAAGAAAAACCCTCAAATAACTTCAGCTGATATACAGGACTCTCTGGAAAAAAAGTGGTGCGGCTGTTTCAAGATGCACAATAAGGGGGCACTTCAAGAAAAATGCGCTGCATGGTGGAGTCAAAAGAAGAAAGCCATTACTACGCCAATGCCACAAAGCAGCCCACTTACAATACGCCAAACAGCACAGCGACAAGCCTCAAAACTTCTACAACAAAGTTATTTGGAGCGATGAGACCAAAATTGAACTTTTTGGCCACAACTATAAACGCTACATCTGGAGAGGAGTCAACAAGGCCTCTAATGAAAAGTCTACCATCCCTACTGTGAAACACAGAGGTGGGTTGCTGATGTTTTGGGGATGTGTGTTACAAAGTCACAGGGAACTTGGTCACAACTGATGGCAAGATAAATGCAGCATGTTATCAGAAAGTGCTGGAAGAAAATTTGCACTCATCAGCCCGGAAGCTGCGCATGGGACGCACTTGGACATTCCAACATGACAATGATCCAAAACACAACGCCAAGTCAAGCTGTCATTGGCTACAGCAGAAAAAAGTGAAGGTTCCAGAGTGGCCATCTCAGTCTCCTGACCTCAGTATCATTGAGCCAGTTTGGGGAGATCTCAAACGTGCAGTTCATGAAAGACAGACCAAGAGTTTACAGGCACCAGAGGCTTTTTGCCAAGAATGGACAGCTTTACCTTCTGAGAAAATAAAGTGCCTCTTCCACAACTACCACAAAAGACTTCAAGCTGTCATTGATGTGTCATGATCACCTGGGTGTCATGATCAGCAACAGACTGGAAATTCAACACCGATGCTGTGTATAAGAAGGGGATGAGCAGACTACTTCCTGAGGAAGCTGAGATCCTTTAACGTGTGCAATAGGATGCTGGAGCTTTTCTACCAGGCCGTTTTGTTTGTTCTCTCCCATAGATTGAGTCCCCATCGTGCTGTTTGCTCTCTACATGTCTGTTCTTTTCATTTTCTCTATCCCCTCAACCCCCAGCCAGTCGCAGCAGATGACTGCCCCTCCCTGAGGCTGGTTCTGCTGGAGGTTTCTTCTTGTTAAAAGGGAGTTTTTCCTCTCCACCGTCGCCAAGTGCTTGCTCACAGGGGATCGCCTGATTGCTGGGGTCTTTCTGCAACTGTGGGGGTTCCCTCTACAGTTGATAGTGCTATGAGATGACTGTTGTTGTGAAATGGTGCTATATAAATAAAGTTGAATTGAATTGTCACCAGTGCCATCTTCTTTGCTGCTCTCTGTTGGTTTAGCAGTATCAGATCCAGCGACACCAACAGACTTGACAAGATTATCAAGAAGGCTGGCTCTGTAATTGGTCTCAGGCTGGAGACCTTTGAGACAATGGTGGAGAGGAGGACACTAAAACTGTGATCCATCATAGAGAATCCTGATCACCCCCTCCACCACATACTGGACAGACAGCAGGGCACTTTCTCTAGCAGACTGCTACAGCTTCACTGCCAAACAGTCAGGTACAGGAAATCTTTCCTGCCACATGCCATTTCACTGTACAATAACTCACTCTGATGGTGAATTCTGGTCATAACTATGCTACCATACTGCACCTTACAGTATAATTGGTGCCTCACATTTCACTCTGCACCTGATAGTCCTGCAGTGTACAGTGGATATGATTCATGTATCTTATATGGGTCACCATCTATTCATCTTTAGCAAAAAGACAAAAAAAGGTGTAAATTTCCAACTGTTTAGAACCTAAAAATGCTGCAGATCTAAGATTTGAGCTTTTTACGCATAAAATTGCACTTTTTTGGTCAGAAATTGGCAGCTTTTAACTGAGACTTACATCCCCCTTTTTTTTTTTTTTTTTTGGTCAGGTCAGGCATTGGCTTGCTTGCTACCGGATAACCATGAAAACTGGTACTACCTGTCTCATGGGTCGGGCCGTCGGCGACTCAACCGGCATCCCCGCCCTTCCAAGGGCGTGGAGGGTGAAACAGGGGATCCTGGCAGAACTAAAAACAATATCTGTCACAGGTCTGTGGTGGACCACTCCCAGTTAGACAGGGTGAGACTGGACATCCTGGCAGATAAACACATCTGTCACAAGGTCTGTGGTGGACTGTTCCAGTCGGTGCATTGTGACATGCACGACACAAAGAGCAGAGATAAACAAACCTATCATCTGGTCAGTCACTGCAACAGATTCTGGAGTCAGTTTGTCTTGGCTTGTCCGTGCCACTGATATTACCTTTATCTGCCAAGAATGTGCTGCTAGTCCAGCAAAAGCTAGCAGTACTCAAATACTTTGCAAGCAGTTTCATGAAATGGTCAATCAGAAAGCAACTCATACCGGCTCGGACGCCGCCCGGGCTTACAAGGTCCGCGCTGATCTGTTCACTAGCTAGGAGCAGGAAGACAAAAGAAGAGGAAAACAGCAACCTTGTGTGTAGCAGAATGGAATGTACGCACTCTGTTGGACAGAACAACATCACGGCTCCCACAAAGACAGACCGCGCTTGTGGCCCTGGAAATGAACAGGTACAATGTAGATATAGCTGCACTTAGTGAAACAAGATTGCCTGGATATGACAGCTTGGAAGACCATGGGTACATCTTCTTTTGGAGTGGGAGATCAACTCAAGAAAGGAGAGAAGCAGGAGTGGGCTTTGCAGTTAGAAAGGAGATAGCAGCAATGCTTGATGAGGAACCGGTGCCGATCAACGACAGGATAATGACTATGAGACTCCCACTACAGCGGAAGATGTATGCCACTCTCATCAGTGTATATGCCCCAACAATGACCAACACAGAGGAGGTGAAGGAAGAGTTCTACAGGGATTTACGTGAGACTATCATGCGTGTACCGACTGATGACAGGCTGATACTCGTTGGAGATTTTAATGCCAGAGTTGGTTCGGACACCGAGAAATGGAAAGGAGTGCTAGGCAGTCATTGAGTAGGCAAATGCAATGCTAATGGAGAACTTCTACTTGCGCTATGTTCAGAGTACAACCTTGTGATAACCAACACTCTATTTAAGCACAAGGACACACACAAGAAGACATGGATGCACCCAAGATCCAAGCACTGGCACTTACTAGACTACATCATAGTCAGGCAGAGAGACATAAGGGATGTATTGGACACCAGAGCAATGAGAGGCGCGGACTGTGGCACTGATCATGTTATGCTGAGATCTAGATTAAGGATTTGCAGACGAAAACAGCACTGCAGGACAGGTGCGAAGCCATCACGGAAGCTAAACACTAGTGCACTGAAAGGCCAAAAGAAGCAGGAAGAACTTACACAGGAAATGGATGAAAACTTGAAAGACTGGGACAGCAACAACTCAGAGAATGACATAGAAGAGAAATGGGCAACATTGAAGGATATGGTGTATCAGACTTTGAGTGATGTATTAGGCTACCCTGAGAGGAAACATCAAGATTGGTTTGATGAGCATGATGAACACCTGAAGAAACTACTAGAAGTGAGGAATACAGCTAGGCAGGAAAACCTACAGTGTAACACAAGGTCGAAGAAGAAGAAATACTCAAAGGCTCAGAGTGAGCTACAGAAGTACACCAGAGAGATGAAGCCCAACTGGTGGGATGAAAAAGCGGAGAAACTTCAAACTGCAGCAGACAGGAAGGACATGAAAACATTCTTCACAGGTTTGAGAGAAATCTACGGCCCTAAACCAAGAGGATTGATCCAACTAAAGGCTATGGATGGTGAAACGGTTTTGCAGGAGAAAGACAAGATCCTGGACAGATTTGCAGACCACTTTGACCAACTACTAAACAACCCTGGAGATCTCACTGAAGAGGCTAAAGAAGCTCTAGTGCAGCGACCAGCTGTATCAAGTCTGGATGAACCACCAAATTTTGATGAACTAATGGCAGCTATCAAGACAACACAGGATGGTAAAGCTCCAGGAAGGGATGGAATTCCAGCAGAAGTGTGGAAATTTGGTGGAGTTCAGCTGACCAACTGCCTGCACAAGCTCATCCAAGAGATACGGGATGCCCAGAAAGTACCTCAAGACTGGAAGGATGCAAGTATTGTGCCTTTGTTCAAGAAAGGTGACAGGAAGGATTGTGGAAATTACCGAGGTATATCACTACTAGCCACTGTTGGTAAGATTCTCTCACGTGTACTACTTAACAGACTCAGTGAACACATCTCGCAGAATGTACTACCGGAAACCCAGTGTGGCTTTAGAAGTGGAAGAAGCACAATGGACATGATTTTCTGCTTGAAACAGGTTCAAGAAAAGTGTATCGAACAGAACATGCCGCTTTATGTAGTCTTCATAGACTTCAGTAAAGCCTTTGATACTGTTTTGCGACAAGGACTTTGGCAGGTACTCAAGAAATATGGCTGTACAGAGAAGTTTGTTTGCCTGATCGAGGCACTCCATACAGGTATGCAAGCAAACATGGCAATGAGTGGTTCAGTATCTAAAGACTTTTCAGTAAGCAACGGGGTGAAACAAGGGTGTGTGCTGGCATCTACACTCTTCTCGCTATATCTGGCAGCCATGCTTGAGGTGGCCTTCAGAGACACTTCAGAAGGAGTATACATTCAAACAAGGAAAGAAGCAGACTTGTTCAATGTGGCACAGTTTAAAGCCAAGAGAAAGACATCGATAAAGATAGTAAGAGAAATGCTCTTTGCCGACGACAGTGCTCTAGTTGCACACAGTGTGGAAGATATGCAATCTTTAGTGGAGAAATTTGCAAGAGCAGCTAGCCAATTCAGCCTCCAAATCAACATCAAGAAGACAGAGTGCCTTTATCAACCACCAAAGTTCCAATTATCAACATCACTACCAGAAGAGATCAGCATTGGTACAGAGCCACTAGTCAAGTGCAAGACTTTCAAGTACCTAGGGAGTGCTGTTTCAGAGCATGCTAGGCTGGAGGATGAACTCTCTCTCAGAATGGGAAGAGCGAGCGCTGTGTTTGGAAACTTGAGGGAGAGACTGTGGAACAATCGACATGTGTCAATCTGTGTGAAATGCAAAGTGTACAGAGCGACAGTACTGGCTACTCTATTGTACGGTGCTGAAACTTGGACTGTCTACAGAGTGCAGGTGAAGAAACTCCACGCGTATATGATGAGACACCTTCGAGCCATAATGAACATCTCATGGAAAGACAAGATAACCAACATAGAAGTGTTGAAACGAGCTGGTCTACCATCAATGGAGGACATGCTAATACAGAAGAACCTGAGATGGCTCGGACATGTTGAGAGGATGGACCACCAGCGTCTCCCTGGGCAGTTACTCTACTCACAGTTATGCGAGGGCAAACGCAATCAGGGTAGACCAAGGCTCAGATTTAAAGACACTGTAAAAAGAAACTTGAAGAAGTTGGACATAGACAGGAGTTCCTGGCAGCAGAAGGCTAAGGACAGAGCTGTGTGGAGGAATCTGATCAGACCTAAATGAAACAGTCATTGTCACCCACGACAGACAGCTATGATGATATATTCATCTATGATGTATATAAGTTTTAAGTAGTTTTACTTTCCATAGGCAATCCCTTTTGTCTATTATGCTGTGTGTGTGTTTGTGTCGTTTGGTTGTCCACTGTCATGCTGCTGTTATACTGTAATTTCCCAGTTTGGGATCAATAAGTACATCTATCTGCAGTGGTGTGAAAAAGTGTTTGCGCCCTTCCTGATTTCTCATTTTTTTTGTATGTTTGTCACACTTAAATGTTTCAGATCATCAAACAAATTTAAATATTAGACAAAGATGACACAAGTAAACACAAAATGCAGTTTTTAAATGAAGGTGTTTATTATCAAGGGGAAAAAAATCCAAACCTACATGGCCCTGTGTGAAGAAGTGATTCCCCCCTAAACCTAATAACTGGTTGGGCCGCCATTAGCAGCAACAACTGCAATGCCCCCCCCCCCCGTTAAAACATAAATTAACTGTGGTTTATCACATCTTTGGAAAGCTGAGTTCCATTTCTCTAGCCACACCCAGGCCTGATTACTGCCACACCTGTTCTCAATCAAGAAAATAAGACATGCCTGACAAAGTGAAGTAGACCAAAAGATCCTCAAAAGCTAGACATCATGCTGCGATCCAAAGAAATTCAGGAACAAATGAGAAACAAAGTAACTGAGATCTATCAGTCTGGAAAAGGTTATAAAGCCATTTCTAGGGCTTTATAGACACAGGGCTTTATAGACACACAGTGCGGAGCATTATGGTTGGTGAATGTGCAGCAGAAAGTCTAAGCTCTCTCTCCGCGGATGCGGCGGGCCAGCTGGAAGTCTTTGGGCATGATGGTGACCCTCTTAGCGAAGAAGAGACCCACCAGGTAGGCCTCGCTGGCCTCCTGCAGAGCCATGACGGCGAAGCTCAGGAAGTGCAGGTCGGTCTTGAAGTCCTGAGCGATCTCCCTCACCAGGCGCTGGATGGGCAGCTTACGGATGAGCAGCTCCGTGGATTTCTGGTAGCGACGGATCTCTCTCAGAGCCACGGTACCGGGCCTGTGACGGTGAGGCTTCTTCACTCCGCCGGTGGCTGGAGCGCTTTTCCGAGCAGCCTTGGTGGCTAGCTACTTCCTGGGGGGCTTTTTCCTCCAGTAGATTTTACGGGCGGTCTGCTTGGTTCTTGCCATCGCTCTTTATTATTCTGTCTTATATTTCTTGCATGCCACCTAAACTCCAGCCCGGCACCCGCGTCGTTTTCGCTACAGTTCCCGGTATGTCGAGTTTCACCGTTAGCACCGGTGGTGGTTGAGTGCTAGCTAGCACTAGCTCTTCCTGCTGTAAACAGAGGCTCCGTCCGCCGACTCGGGAGACCTTTGGGGCGATCTGTGTGTCCGTGATATATATATATATATAGAGTGAAAGATGTAGAAAGAAGAAGGAAGATAAAAAAAGGCTGTTGCAACGGGCAGCCAACTCGTGTGGCGCCACCGGTCTGGCGGAACCGGAACCGGAAAAAAATATAAATAAATAAAAAAATATGATAATTATGATATTGATATAATTATAATAATTATAATATGATATTGATATAATATATATATATATATAACATATAATATATGATAATATTATGACTCCACCATAAGAAAGAGGCTTTGCAAAAATGGCCTGCATGGCAGAGTTCCAAGACAAAAACCACTGCTGAGCAAAAAGAACATAAAGGCTCATCTCAGTTTTGCCAGAAAACATCTTGATGATCCCCAAGACTTTTGGGAAAATACTCTGTGGACTGACAAGACAAAAGTTGAGCTTTTTGGAAGGTTTGTGTCCCATTACATCCGGCGTAAAAGTAACACAGCATTTCAGAAAAGGAACATCATACCAACAGTAAAATATGGTGGTGGTAGTGTGATGGTCTGGGGCTGTTTTGCTGCTTCAGGTCCTGAAAGACTTGCGGTGGTAAATGGAACCATGAATTCTGCTGTCTGCCAAAAAATCCTGAAGGAGAATGTCTGGCCATCTGTTCGTGACCTCAAGCTGAAGTGCATGGGTTCTGCAGCAGGACAATGATCCAAAACACACCAGCAAGTCCACCTCTGAATGGCTTAAGAAAAACAAAATGAAGACTTTGGAGTGGCCTAGTCAAAGTCCTGACCTGAATCTGATCGAAATGCTATGACATGACCTTAAAAAGGCTGTTCATGCTCGAAAACCCTCCAATGTGGCTGAATTACAACAATTCTGCAAAGATGAGTGGGCCAAAATTCCTCCACAGCGCTGTAAAAGTCTCATTTCCAGTTATCGCAAACACTTGATTGCAGTTGTAGCTGCTAAGGGTGGCCCAACCAGTTAATAGGTTTAGGGCGCAATCACTTTTTCACACAGGGCTATGTAGGTTTGGATTTTTTTCCCCTTAATAATAAACACCTTCATTTAAAAACTGCATTTTGTGTTTTCTTGTGTTATCTTTGTCTAATATATAAATTTGTTTGATGATCTGAAATGGTGGCGGAGTGGTTAGTACTGCGGCAGCACAACAACTCATCCTTGGCCGGGGGATCCTGGGTTCGATCCCAGCCCCCGACCAACAGTGATTTGTGTGGAATTTGCGTGTTCTCCCTGTGTCTGTGTGGGTTTACTCCGGGATTTCTCCGGTTTCCTCCCACATGCCAGAAACATGCAGGTTAGGTTAACTGGCATCAAACTGGGGATTCTAAATTGTCCTTAGGTATGACTGTGAGAGTGAATGGTTGTCTGTCTCTCTGTGTTGGCCCTGTGATGGACTGGCCATCTGTCCAGGGTGGACCCTGCCTCTCGCCCAAAGATGCTGGGATAGGCTCCAGCCCCCCACCCTCCCCCCGCGACCCGAAAAGGATTAAGCGGAAGCAGATGAATGAATGATCTGAAACATTTAAGTGTGACAAACAAAAAAAATGAGAAATCAGGAAGGGGACAAACACTTTTTCAAATCACTGTAGGTGTGCCAAGCTTGTGGCATCATATTCAAAAAGACTTGAGGCTGTAATTGCTGCCAAAGGTGCATCAACAAAATATTGAGCAAAGGCTGTGAATACTTATGTACATGTGATTTCTTAGTTTTTGATTTTTAATAAATTTGCAAAAATCTCAAAAAAACTTTTTTTCATGTTGTCATTATGGGGTATTGTGTGTAGAATTTTGAGGGAAAAATGAATTTAATCCATTTTGGAATAAGGCTGTAACATAAAAAAATGCGGAAAAAGTGAAGCGCTGTGAAAACTTTCCGGGTGCACTGTATAACTCCATCTCATCATTTAATCTGTGCACGTTTTCTCAGAGTGAAAAATGTGCAATTGTACATTTTTTTGTGAGAGTGGCAGTATAAAATTTGAAACGTCCCATGGGCATAACAGCAGAATTTTAAGAGGTTAAGAAGTCCAGTCTGCGTGACATGTTGTGGAAGTGAATCACAGAAAAAATGAATAAGATTCTGAGGCTGACAGGAAAATAAAAGATGAAGTTTTTCAGGCTTTTGAACAGATACAAGACAGGCTATAGTTAAAAGGAAAGTGGGTAGACATGTCTGAAGTATATCTTGAAAGAAAGTGTGTGGTGGAGAAAGAAAAACGCCAAGCCCACTGGTTATTCTTATAAAATATGGTTAAAGGCTATTTTTTAGGATGGAATAATCCAGAGCTAAATCCAACACAAATACAGCGAAATAACCTGGAACAAGGGATGAAATGTAAAGAAACCCACTTACATTCTGCAGGTGTGTGTGTGTGTAGTCATCTGAATGCATGAGGGCAAAAAGAGTTCACCACATACCGAGAAGCAAAACTTTCCACAGTTTCCCCAATGTATGTAATATCAGCTGGCAGTTTTTCCTCAGTGGAGTATTTCCCTCATTCCATTGGTCAGTTGTTTTCTCTCTCATTACATTTTTGTGTCATAATCAGCATTTGAAAAGGTTCACATCACACTAATAAACTGTAGTGTGCCACCAGAGTGGTGGCCTAGTTGATAGAGCATCCGCCCCCCCATTTGGGAGGTTGGGGGTTCAAGTCCCGGCTGGGTCATCCCAAAGACCATATAAAAATGGTACGTCCCACCTTCTAGCTTGGTGCTCAGCATAACAGAATGGGGGAAGGAGAAGCTGTTTGTGGCTGCTGCCTTACATGATTCTAGATGTGATTAACATTGTAGAGGAGAAACGTCGTTTCCTTCTATTGTACATGATGGACTGAATGACATCAGAGATGGCTGCTTCTTCTAGTGCATAAGGTAAGATTTCAATTTGATTTAAATTCTCACATGATTTTTCCCTGTAGAGTCCTTGTCATCATTATTTTTTTATGAATAAGTGTTGATGAGGCAATCCCAGCCAGCATGTCCATGTGGGCCCCACCATAGGTTAAACCTGGGCTGTCTTATGGGAGCCATGTGGGTTTGTCTGTGGAATCCATTTTGGCCGCATCTGTGTTTGCCCACATGGACTTTACCTGTTTATTTATTTTCAACTTATTTTCTCATAAATTTGCTATTTTCTTGGAAATTTGTCACTTTTCCCCAGTTTGATCATTTTTTTTTCTTAAAAATTTGACTCTGGTAAATTTGCAAGTTTTTTTCCTGTAAACTTGCAACTTTTTCCCTCATAAATTTGTTCGTTATACTTGTGAAACTGACTTTTTTCTTGCAGATTTGTTAACTTTGTCTTGTAATTTTGGAACTTTCTCATAAATTTGCCACTTTTTTTACTGTAATCCTGCAACTTTCTCATAAATTTGTTACTTTTTCTTTGTAAATTTGCTATTTTCTTGTAAATTTGTGTTTTTCCTATAAATTTGCAACATTTTTTCTTGTAAATTTGGAACTTTCTCAAAAATTTACAACGTTTTTACTGTTTTTGATTGATTGATTGATTGTAAACTTACAGCTTTTCCTCATAAATGTGGGACTTTTTTCTCATAAATATTCAATTTATTTATTGATACATTTGCTACTTTTTTGTTAATTTGCAACTTTTTCAAATTTTTTCCTCATAAATTTGACTTTTTTTCTTGTAAATTTGCAACTTTTCTCTCCTAAATTTTCACTTTTTTCTCATAAATTTGAGAGCTTTCTCTAGTGAATTTGTGACTTTTTTCCTCATAAATTTTCTACTATTTTCTTTCAAGATTCAAAGATTCAAAGATTTTATTTGTCAATACTACTATACGTACAGGACATACAGGAGAACTGAAATGGCGTTTCTCTCTCCAGTGGTGTAAGCAATATAAAAAAAGAAAAAGGAATAAGGCTGGAAAAACAACAATAGCAGTCTATGTACAGTAATGCCACCCGTAGTGCAAATAGTGACAAAAGATAGACCCAGACCTCCGATAGTGCAAATAAAGATAAATGATGAGACCCAACAATCCTATATACAGAAAAGTAGAGCAGTAATACTCATAGTTGCAAGTTCAATGCGGTAGTGTAGGTGCAGACAGTGACAGATAGGACTGCACATGATCAATATTGTAATGACAGCAGCAAGTATGGCATTTGTGCAAATGATTGCAGTAAAGTGCAGAGACATACAGCAGCAGATGTATTACTGTTGGTGTGCCAAGTCTTTCTGTGCCAACAGCTGAGGTACTTACAGTATTGTGCAGGTGAGTGTGTTACGGTCCAGGGGAGGAGGGGGGAGTGGACAGAGTTCAGGGTCCTGATAGCCTGATGAACAAAGCTGTTTAGCAGTCTTGTGGAGCAGGCCTGGAGGCTCCGGTACCTTTTCCCCGAGGGCAGGGGACTAAAGAGGGAGTGTGAGGGGTGGGAGGTGTCGCCTGTGATGTTGATGGCTCGGCGGGTGAGGTAGATGTCCGAGTGGGGGGGTGGGGGGTGAAGGGGTTCCGATGATCTTGCTGGCTGCTTTCACTGTGTGTCGTAGTGTTGTAGGAGCCACCGCAGCGCTGCAGGAAAGAGAGTTCATGGCCAAGCAGGACCCCGGTGAGTGGCGACAACCCGGCACAGGTCCCGTCACTGGTGAGAGCAGCACACCGCCATGACCACGATCAGCACCAGAAGAGAGAAGGCGTAAATCAGACTCGTCTCAGATCCTCACCCGGCATAAGGCTCAGGGAGCCACCGCAGCGCTGCAGGGGAGAGAGTTTGTGGCTGAGCAAGACCCAGCAGAACAACACCAATCCAGAGTGCGTCCTGCCACCGGCGTGAACAGCATGCTGCCACAACAGCAACCAACATTGGGCACGAGAGAGCAGCAGCGCTGAGTGCAGCTGAACAGATCGCCGCTCGCAGTGCTTGATTGGGTTCGGGTCCACCGATCCGAACGCCTGGACCCACAAACACTCCAGTCACCACTGATGATGTTCCCCGTGCAGTTGGGGCCAGTCACCTTCCAGACGGCCGATGGTTTGAGATGGCATGCCAGCCATGGTAAGGTAAGAGCAGCTGCCCCAGATGAAGCCACGGCACTGGAACTGACCCAGCCAGTGTGGAACCCAGACTGGGATTTTGCAAGAGAGCACCCAGGTCCGCTGCAACCAGTGCCTCCAGGGGCATGCCCACCGTGGGCTCGCCAGAGGCCCATCGAAGTTGAACTGTTAAAATGACTCTGTTTTGAATTGTTTAGCAGAGCATGGTTGCAGCACAGTGGCATTCACTCAGCCATGCAGGGCTCCACCAGTGGTCCACCCAGTTGCCCAGGTTCTTATAAGTTTGTGTAACGGTTCATAATAATAATGGTCATGGGTCTGGTTGATAATACTACCATAGTGTGCTTTAACATCATACAGCAATGTATTTACCATCATGCTTATGTTAGCCACAGCACTGGTAACAGCATACTGCTGTATACATGTGAACAAGCACAGTTATCTCATCTGCCGATAGCTGGGCCATGCATGTTTGTTAGCTAGCTCTGTGCTACATTACGTGAAATGGTTCTGGTTATGTTTATGCTGTGCTAGCTGTATGCCACTGCATCACCACACCCAGTTAAGGTAAACCATCGCCAGGAGTTCTTGGTTTTTTCCAAGGGGGAGGTAAATGTGGCATACTGCTAATACCACTTTAAGTGCCACCTTAAGTGCCACAGACGTGGGGACTTCACGTAATGATGTCACTGCACTGTGGGTATATTAAGGGGCTAACGGCGGGAGATGTGGTCTTTTGGTGCTCTGCCTCTAGCCTGCTACATTGCCTGTACCCGTTTTGCGAGCTTACTAACTATAATGTTCGTGTGTTCCATGTGCCACCAGCTGTATTAATAAAACCACCGTTCAGCACAGCCTCCACCTCCACTGTCCCTCATTCTCAGACATAACAGATGCTCCAGAGGTTCTCAATAGAGTTGAGGTCAGATGGGGGCCACACCATGAGTTTCTCTCCTTTTATGCCCATAGCAGCCAATGACACAGAGGTATTCTTTGCAGCATGAGATGGTGCATTGTCATGCATGAAGATAATTTAACCAGAGTGGTGGCCTTGTGGTAGAGCACCCCCCACCCCACCCCCAGTTGGGAGGTCATGGGTTCAATCCTCGGCCAGGTCATACCAAAGACCATATAAAAATGGTACTTCCCACCCTCTAGCTTGGTGCTCAGCATCATAGAATGGGGAAAGGAAAAATTGTAACCCATGGACAACAGATGAACATTAGCCACTGGCTACAATCTGGCAAGTTTACATTGATTGAGATCAATGTTGATCAACTTGCACTGTCCTTAAAAACAATAATTTTGCTACGGAAGGCATGGCTCTTCTTTTTGTACCATGGAAGAAAGTGGTCATTCAGAAACTCTATATACTTTGCCGAGGTCATTTTCACACCTTCAGGGACCCTAAAGGGGCCTACCAGCTCTCTCCCCATGATCCCAGCCCAAAACATGACTCCGCCACCTCCTTGCTGATGTCATAGCCTTGTTGGGACATGGTGGCCATCCACCAACCATCCACTACTTCATCCATCTGGACCATCCACAGTTGCACGGCACTCATCGGTAAACAAGACTGTTTGAAAATTAGTCTTCATATATTTCTGGGCCCACTGCAACCGTTTCTGCTTGTGAGCATTGGTTAGGGGTGGCCGAATAGTAGATTTATGCACAACTGCAAGCCTCTGGAGGATCCTACACCTTGAGGTCCGTGGGACTCCAGAGGCACCAGCAGCTTCAAATACCTGCCTGCTGCTTTGTAATGGCATTTTAGCAGCTGCTCTCTTAATCCGATGAATTTGTCTGGCAGAAATCTTCCTCATTATGCTTTTATCTGCACAAACCCGTCTGTGCTCTGAATCAGCCACAAATTTCTTCACAGTACGATGAAGACGCTTAAGTTTTCATGAAATATCTAATGTTTTCATACCTTGTCTAAGGCATTGCACTATTTGACAGTTTTCGGCAGCAGAGAGATCCTTTTTCTTTCCCATATTGCTTGAAACCTGTGGCATGCTTAATAATGTGGAACATCCTTCTTGAGTAGTTTTCCTTTAATTGGGCTCACCTGGTAAACTAATTATGACAGGAGTCTGAGATTGATATCAGTGATCCAAAGAGCCCTGAGACACAATACCATCCATGAGTTTAATTGAAAAACAAAAAATTGAATGTTTAGGACACTAAAATCCTATTTGCATAATAATTTGGAAAGAAGTGTATAAAAAAATTCTCCCAAGGGCTCCCATCATGGTTATTGAATCTTTATTATTATTGAATCTTTATATAATTATTGAATCATTTAGGCCAATGTTTATGACAGTTGGATAAATAATAGGTAAGAGCTGACTTACTGAGACTACTGAATGAGCGCATTAGCAGGACTTTATTCATGATTTATGATGCATTAGCATCACATTCTTTTTTGTTTACATTAGATTTGGGTTACATTTTTTACTCCCTGTCCTTCAGTTTAATTTTGGTGCCATTGAAATGTCCTTAGCCTGTTTTTTTTTTTCTTTACTGCTGGGTGTGCTTAGTGAGATGACTAAGAAGCTGAGTGGAGTGAACTGGGCCTCATTAAACCCAGACTCTTTCCTTTCAGTCAAAGTGTCGCTCACAGTCTTTATTTCTGCTCCCGCTGAGCCCTCAGTGAAGCTGAGCTGCTTAACAGTACTGATCCCTGCAATAATGCCACTCCACACCCTACCCTCGCCTGCTGCTGTAGCTGCAGATTGTGTCACCTTTTTTTTTTTTTTTTAAATTGTGCCTGGCAATAAACCAGGCACAATTTTGAGCTGAGCAGCCAAACGCCGCACACACGAGCCGATGACCATTCTGCTCCGTTTGTCGTTGACTTTGCCGCTGGCCTTCAGTCCGGCCTCCGTCTCTCTGTGGCGAGTTTATCGCTGCTGTCCAGTGTGCTCAGCATGTCCATGTGGGCCCACCAAAGGTTAAACTGGGCTGTCTTATGGGTCCATGTGGGTTTGTCTGCGGGTTCCATGTTGGCCCCGTCTGTGTTTGCCCACATGGACGTCACCTGTTTACCTGTTTTCAATTTATTTTCTCAGAAATTTGCAATTTTCTTGTAAATTTGATACATTTTGCTGGAAAATTTTAAACGTTTTCATAAATTTCAAACTTTTTTTTAGCTGTAATCTTGTAACTTTTTCTCATGAATTTGTTAATTTTTCCTTGTAAATTTGCTATTTTCTTAAATTTGTGACCTTTCCCCATCAATCTGACATGTTTTTGTAAATTTGTCACTGAAACCTGCTCAGCCACAGAAAGCCCATGCGGGGCCCAGCTGGATTTGATGCACAGGTAAAGACCATGTGGGCAAACACAGATGGGACCCATAAGACAGGTCAGATAGAAACTATAGCAGGGCCCACATGGTGTCTGACGTCTCTCCCTCCTCCTCCAGGTTGGCGCTCACGTTTTGCTTCTTGACTGAAAGACATTTATACTGCAGAGCAAACTGGTTACGGGACAGCTTTGAACGCCCGCCCCTGGACCACAACATGTCCTCTCATTCCTCTACGTGAGTCAATCCAGTTCAGCCACAGTCTCTGGCTCTGAGCCGTTTTGAGCTCCATCTCCCCCATTAGTCCACATGAATGGTTGAAACCTTGCTCAGGACAAGAAGACGATTAACAGACAGGAGGTGCTGGAGGATCAGGACACAGAGTACAGAGGGCAGGACAGCCAGGGACACGGCTAATGAGGCAAGACCCTCAACACGGGACCGCACTCTAAATGACGCCCTTGTGGTAAATAACAGCCTGTGTCTTCACCAGCAACCAAGTACAAAACAGAGGTAATGGGCTGTGCTAGAATGAAGCACTGAGCTGGTTTGATGTTGCCCATCTTGCTTATAAAGTTCGCCATCTAAATATTTGATATTTAGTGCAATGATGTACTTCAATTTAGTTTTTAATGTTTTGTCTCGATAAAGATTGTGGTTTAGTTTGAGACGCTTAACAGCAGTAGCCCAGGGTTACTAGTGTGCCTGTCCAGTACACCTGGGACTCAAATGCCCACTCACGGAATACAGATGTCTGGCATATAAAAAATGGATCTGACTTTGGATTCTGACAAGTGGAGCTGGTGCAGATGGCCGCCGTAACGGCCAGTAGATGATAACTGAAAAAGAATTACAGAAGTCCAACAGGCTGGATTTCATGCACCACGACACTCTTCTGATGACTTTTTGGCCTCAGTAATTAGCTGGTATTCATCCTGAATACAGCTGATGTTATTTTGTCCGTTATGTTAAAGTGCAGCTGGATCACGCAACGGTGTGTTGGTCCCGCCGCTGTGGCTGATGCCGCGTGAACATGCAAACTCGCAGTTACAGTTGCCTTTTATCTGTGTTTCAAACCTTCAGCGTGGTGATGGAAGAAATACCCAGCTTTAGAATTTACATCAGGGCCTAGTTTTTTAAAAAGTAGTTTGCAATTACTTTGCATCAATCACATCTGTGTTTTAATTGCCCCAAGCTTGGGCATTTTGTGTTGCCCTTGATGGTGATTTTTTTTTTTAATGAGGGGGATGTTGGTTATAGGCGGACATAAATTTAGCATCTAGTGTAAATGTAATTTCAGGACAAATTTACAAGAATAAAGGTGCAAAAATATGATAAAAGATGCTAATTTACAATTTTAAAAAAATCACAAATTTACTGTAAGCAAGTTGCAAATTTATGAGAAAAATGTGATATTTTCATTAAAAAAAAACAGAACTTCCAAATGCCCAAAAAACCCGCATTTCCAAGAAAAACATAAATTTACAGCAATAAAGTCACACATTGACAAGAAAAAGTTTGCCAGTTTTCTACCTTTTTTTTCCTCTCTCTTGCTCATAATTTTTCTCACCAATTAGTGAAGTTTTTCTTATAAACTTTGACCTTTTTCTTGGAAAGTTACAACTTTTTAAAAATATATAAATTTGCAAGTTTTCCCTGGCACATTTATTTACTGTTGTAGTAAATTTAGTACTTTTTCCCCAATAAATTTGCCATGCTTTGTGATAAAATTGTTACCTTTCCCCCACATGAATTTACAACAATATTCTCATAAATGTGTAACTGTTTCCTCAGATGTTCATGATTTTTCTTGTGTTTGCTCCTGTCCTCGCACTGCTACACTAAGTTGTCCTGGATCAGGTGTCCTTGCCGTCTTTGAGGATGGCAGGTTAGCAGAAGGGAGGAGTTTGGGTCACTTTACTGACAAGGTTAACAGTCTTTCATTGTTGCACAAATTTAATTATTTGAATGGAGATTTAATAGTTTATTTGTTGAAAGAAAACAGTTTTGGATTTGAAAGATTTATTTATTTTGAACAGATGTTTATTTTTGCCCATTTTTTGTCTTTGACCTTTTCTCCTGTAAATACATAATTAATGATGAAGACCACGGTCTGTGTGAGCTGATAATTCTGTAACAGTTTATGAGCTACTAAATATCTCCATGAGTGTATAGTATTAAAATAAAATTGATATACCAAGTAAGTACAACAGAATTTGTGCTAATATATGTAACTTTAATTTTTTTTGGTATTTACGATTGTCATGTTTTGTTTTTTTTTTGGTTGAGCACCTGCCCATCAAAACATCTGGTCCATATGGGTCTGTCCATGGGTTCCGTGTTGGCCCCACATGGGTTAGGTGTGAGTGAGCAGGTTTCAGGATCATCGCCGTCATCGGCAACATTATGGGAAAAGTCACAAATTTATGAGGAAAAAATGTTAACGTTTATAAGAAAAAAGTGACAAATTTGCAAAAAATAATAGCAAATTTACAAGAAAAAAGTTGCAAATTTACAAGAAAAGTTGTAAAATTAGTTGAAAGGAATTACAAACTTAAAAGAAAAAACTGAAAGTTCACAAGAAAAAAAGTCCCAAATTTATAAAGAAAAAGTTGAACATTTACAGTAAAAAAACAGATGAAAAGTTTTGAGAAAGTTCTAAATTTACAAGAAAAATGTTGCTAATTTATGGGGAAAAGTGACGAATTTACAAGAAAATATCAAATTTACATGGAAAAAAGTAACCAGTTTATGAGAAAAAGTTTCAAGGTTACAAGGAAAAGTGAATAAATTTGCAAGAAAAAAAAATCACAATTTTACAAGAAAAAATAAAAAAAAAACTTATGAGGAAAAAAGTTGCAAATTTACAAGAAAAAACCCACAGATTTATGAGGAAAAAGTTGTAAGTTTACAGTAAAAAAAAGCATAAAATTAGGGGGAAAAGTCACAAATTTACAAGAAATTTGCAAATATTTGAGAATGTTGAAAACAGGTGAACAGGTAAAGCCCAGCGGGTGAACACAGATGGAGCCCACATGGAACCTGCAGACACACCCACACGGACCTGATGTAACTGATAGTGGGGCCCGCTTGGACATGGCTGGGTGGAAACCTTTTGCATTCAGTTAATATTCCGCACATTTTGACAACAACAAAGCCTCATGGTGGCACAGTTGGAGAAAAATCTTGCAATGAAAGTTACACAAATTTTGTGACAGTCCAGCCAAGAGTTTTGATAATTCAGGCTCACAGTGGTGCCCTGCCGCACCAGTTATATTCCCCCACAGAGGATAACGCTGGTGGCAGTGATGCATGCGGCAGCACAAAAGCAGGGAGAATGCAATACAAGCGACTGACATGCTTTGCGGCCCCCTCATTGATGGTTGGCGGCAGATGAATCCCCCACTGATCAAACTCTCCATTTCACATTATTATTCATTTACCGGCACAGCGTCTCCGACAAACAGCTGCCAGTGTGAAGGGCAGGACTTCCGTCTCAGAAGGAAGTGTTTAATCGTAAAAAAAAAAAAAAAAATCACACTTTAAATTGCAGTTGCTGGGCTGATTTCAGTGTCGCCTCAGGTGCAACGACCCGGCCAGCGTGTCCATGTGGGGCCCAGCCGAGGTCAAAAACGGGGCTGGCTGATGGGTCCACGTGGGTTTGGCCCCATCTGTGTTTGCCCACATGGACTTTACCCGTTTACCTATTTTGTATAAGTGACTTTTTCCCATAAATTTGACACATTTACTTGGAAAATTTAAACTCATAAATCTGCAACTTTTCACTGTAAACTTGCAATTTTTTCTCATAAATTTGAGATTTTTTTTGCTTGTAAATTTGCAAATTTTTGCTCATAAATTTGATAGTTTTTCTTGTAAAATTGTGACTGTTCTTGCAGATTTGTTAACTTTTTTTTTGTAATTTTGGAATTCTCAAAAATTTGTCACTTTACTGTAATCCTGCAACCTTTTCTCTTAAATTTATGACATTTTTCTTGTAAATTTGCAATTTTATAATTTTTTTTAACTTTTACTGTAAACTTGCATTTTTTCCTCATAAATTTGTAACTTTTTTCTTGTAAATTTTCAATTTTCTTACTCAAATATTTGCTACTTTTTTGTTAATTTGCAACTTTATCTGATTTTTTTTCCTGATAAATGTGACTTTTGTCTTGTAAATTTGCTAAATTGTTCTTGTAAGATTGAAATGTTTTTCAAATAATTTTACTATTTTTTCTTGTTAATTTGAGACTTTTTTTCCTCTAAATTTTCACATTTTTTTTCCTCATAAATTTGTGACTTTTTTCCCAGAAAAAAATCGTTCCTGTTTTTTTGGGGTAAATCTGACTTTTTTCCCTTCGTACTTTATCCACATTTTTGCTCATAAATTTGACTTTTTTCCTCATAATTTTGCCAATGGCGCCAGTGTTCCTGAAACCTGCTCACCCACATTAAACTCGTGTGTGGCCCAGATGGGCAGATGACCCGCTCACCTGGACAACAGCTAAAGTCCATGTGGGCACAGTCAGATGGGGCCAACATGGAACCCGTGGACAAACCCACATAGGACCCACACGACAGCTCAGACTGAACTTCCAGCAGGGCCCACATGGGCATGCTGGTGGAACAGCGCCACAGGAACCTTTTGGAAACGCTGCGATCAGCTCTGCTTCGACCATCTGAAGTGGACCAGAAACTAACAGTAAAAGTCTTGCGGCGAATGTGTGAGAAAGTTTGTTTTTTTCCT
This sequence comes from Pholidichthys leucotaenia, assembly GCA_020510985.1. Taxonomy (NCBI): domain Eukaryota; kingdom Metazoa; phylum Chordata; class Actinopteri; order Cichliformes; family Pholidichthyidae; genus Pholidichthys; species Pholidichthys leucotaenia. The sequence continues at coordinate 16,839,884 of CM035844.1, forward strand.
TGTATGGAAGCAACTTTTTTTCCCGTGCTCCATCTTAGCTGATGCATTGGCTTAATTAAATATTTAACAGTCTATTAAAATATGTGATTCGTGAAAATCTATTAAAATATTGCCCATCAGGAAGCCATGATGCTCTATTAGTTCACTGATGAGTTTAATAAAGTCTGGCGCTGTCCATGGTGCTGAAGACCGCTGCACCATAAATTCCTCACCACCGGGGGTCAGTAGGGGCCTTGATGACTCTGCCAGCACCTGCTTCACAATGAGCAATTGAGAAATGATGGATAACATGAAAATAATGTGCCACAGCGCCATAAATCAAATCAGACCATGGCTGAATGATTTGCACAGAATAACTGTAATAGATTGAGCTACGACAAAGACGGATCTGAAGGGAACACTTGCTCAAAATCATCAATTACGAGTCGCGGGACTTGGAAGCAACCCAAGAACAGAGTACACCTCCTTCAGACAGCAGCACAAAAGGAGGGAAATATTTACCAGTGACACTGACATGCCAGCAAGGACTCACTTTATTGATGAGTTTTCAGAACTGATGGCTCATGCGGTTGCAGTCAGTCAGGAAACTACAGGACCTGAGTAATCATTAGAAAGCAGGGAAGATGAACAGGACATTAGGTTCATTTGAAGAGTGAGTTGATACCAGTTTGGCATTTACTCATCAGTTAACTCATTATGGGTTTTTATGTCCTCTGTGGTTGGTGAAGCTTTTTAAAACCTCAAGAAATCAACTGCAAAGATGTGATAAGTCCTAAGGCCTTAACGTGGCCGTTGAATGAATGAATGATTTTATTTGAGCATGTTTCATCATTACAAGAATGAAATTAAACAGATAAATAATAAAAAAGGAAATGACACAAAAATTGTGATAATACATAAATACAATTGTGATAAATAACCTGTTCAAAAGGAGAGGGAAGAATCTTAAACTTATTTAATCCCACCCCTTCTCCTCAGACAAAATCATACTTCCTGTTAATACCTTGTTCTATTTACAAATCATCAATATTGCTACATCACATTACAATAATGTACACATTTACCCCCCATTTAAGCATACATATGCACATTTATATTTACATATACACATAATTTGCACGTAAAGTAGTGTGAACCTCCAGTCAAAGCTCTTCTTTCTCTTTATATCTCGCAAAAATCTTTGTTTTGTACCGTTTCTTTTAAACTGGCAGTCAGATTTACACCTTTCCTTCTGCTTTTGTAGTGCAGTCAAATATTCTTCATTGTTTTTGTGTGAGCTGCTGAAATAAATCTTTTTTTTTTTCCCCAAACATGAAGCAGAACATGCAGAAAGTAACCAACGGAACATAATTCTAACAACTGGGGAAAGATGAAACAAACAAAGACAGCAACAACCATTAAAAACACACACACGCACAAAACAGGGGAGGTGGGGAGGGATAACAGAAGCGTGGCAAAGATATGTTACAGCAATCAGAGGCTTTAAAATCCAGACTTGTAGCTGTCTACTAAGAGCATAAATCAACCACACCTGCTCCTCCCCCGTCTCCTCCCCCTCCTCCCAAACCCACATAACATTAATGAAGACTGTCACTGCCACAGAAAAGGACCCCCCCCCCCCAAAAAAAAAAATAGAAAGAAAATGTTATTGTTAATAATTATATAGGGGAAAGGGCAGAGTCAGGCACTTCAGCTGAGGGCAGGTGAGTGGTGGTGCCCATTTAAACTGGCTGGTGTAGGCAGGCTGGGCAGAGGAACCTCAATCCAACTTTACTTGTATAAGCACCCAAGCACAACAAAATCATCTCAAGGCACTAGATACACAAGCACAAATACAAATCATCAGTAATTCACAGAAAAACCCCGACGATCAAACGGTCCCCGATGAGCAGCACTAGGCGACAGTGGGAAGGAAAAACTCCCTTATAGGAAGAAAAGTCCGGCAGAAGCAGGCTGAGGGAGGGGCACTCTTCTGCCACAACTGGGTGGGGGTGAGGAAAGAGAAAAGGAAGGAAAGAAGAATGAAAGAAAGAAGCGATAACATGCAGATAATATACAGGCAGAACAACGTTTGTGCAGATACGACGTGCAATGTTGTGTTGTAGGCTTTTTCAGACTTTTTAAGCTAGCTAACAAATCTCACATGTAGCACTACTAGCATTCATGTCTTATTGCCTCTGGTTTTTCCTCAGTTCAGTTTTAACATTTTATATGTTTTTTGTAACATGGTTTTATACGGTAGGTCAATTGGTCGCTGTGTTGTGACTGTGTGTGTGTGTGTGTGTGTGTGTGTGTGTGTGTGTGTGTGTGTGTGTGTGTGTGTGTGTGTGTGTGTGTGTGTGTGTGTGTGTGGGTGAGACTGTGTTTTGGCTTCTGGTGTATGTGGTTTATTATTTTGTACAGCACTTTGAGCTGCTACACTGTATGAAAAGTGCTTTATAAATCAAGTCTGAGTGACTGATAACGAACCCACCCACCTGAGGTGGTACTCAGTTGAAATGGAAAACCAACCTCACCGTGTCGAGCTGAGTAGAGTCGAGGCGAGTCGGGCTGAGTAGGTACTAGTGGAAAAGGGGCTTATGTATGTGGTTCTACCGATGTTGAGGAGAAACTCACGGCTGTATGTGCGTAGACGTGACGAAGACAAAAAAAAACCCCCAAAAACCAGTGCGACTCACAAGACGAAAAACAAAACCACCGTTCTATCGGGGCAGAGAGAAGCCGCAGCGTTTGCATGCGCCACCATGTTGTATGTCAAAAAATGTGTGGTAACTTTATATTTTTAAGAAACAAATCAATATTTTCTTGGCTTGGGCTTATTTCTGAAGAGTAGAGGTTGTTATAGAAGTTCTGAAAGACTATTTCTGCTGGGACACATGTAGGCTTCCCTGCTGAGTCTTTAATAGCGGAGATTGTAGCTTTTTCTTAGTTATATTTAATTTATTTATTAGCTTTATTATTGTAAAAAATGTTCATAAATAAGTCTGTTTATCAAAAACTCTGCTCAGTGATCATTTCATTAAGTTGCAGCTGAAATAAATCTTTTGAACTTGATACAGCTGAGTGGCTCATTCTTTGTTGTGCTTGAAAAAATGTTCAAAGCAGTCAGAAATTATGATAACTATTGAAGCAGCGTGGTGCAAAGCTATTTTCTCAAGTGTCTACACCTGCCATTTAAAACATGTGGGAAGCAGCTGCTATAGCTCATCATAGGTGAGGATGGCAGTAATGTCGACAGGATACCATATATAAGAAATAAAGTTTTCATGCAAAACCACAATTTCTGGAAAGACTGGATGCTGCAAACTTTTTCATATTAGACACTGAACAAACTGCCATCTATCATGGACAATCCTGATCACCCCCTCCACCACACACTGGACAGACAGCGGAGCACTTTCTCCAGCAGACTGCTACAGCTTTGCTGCCGAACAATTAGGTACAGGAGATCTTTTCCTCCCACATGCCATTTCACTGTACAATAACTCACTATGATGTTGAATTCTGCTCATAACTATGCTGCCGCACTGCACCTTGCAGTATAATTGGTACCTCATATTTCACCCTGCCCCTGATAGTCCTGCATTGTACAGCGAGTACAATTTATCTATCTATACGGGTCAGCATCTATTCATCTGCGATGTATATAGGTTATCTAGGCAGTTTTACTTTCCATGGGTAATTCCTTTTTCTTTTATGCTGTGTATGTTTCTGCTGTTTTGGTCATCTACTATCATGCTGCTGTTACACTGTAATTTGCCAGTTTGGGATCAATAAAGTACATCTATCTATCCATCTATAGCAGTGAAAATAAGTATTGAACACATCAACATTTTCTCAAACATATTTCTGATGGAGCCATTTATTATTTATTTAGCGAATGCAAAGTCCTTAAGCCAAGCAGTTGCCTCCTGGTTTGCTGTATGGAGGGTGTGTAATCCTCCTTCCAGGCTTTGGAGCGGGCAAGCCTCTATGATGTGTTCCATTGTTTGCTCCTCTCCACATGCGCACAGTGGGCTAGGGCTACTGCCCCATCTGTGAAGGCTGGCCAAGCAGGGGCCATGTCCAGTCCTGAAGCGATTGAGTGTAGACCACTGTCTCCTTGGGAGGTTGGTGCCCGGGACCTGTTGGTTGGGGTTTATCACCAGCTGTTTGTTTGGGACCTCCTTGGAGCCATTGACCTGAGATTTTCACCAGATATCGGTAACAATCCAAGTAATCCATAAATACATAGAAATCAAGGCAACTGAGTTCACAAAACAAGTTATATTTAATAAAGTGGAATGAGACAGGGAATAAGTATTGAACACATGAAGAAAAAGAGGTGCAAAAATTCATAGAAAGCCAAGAAACCTGCTGAAATCCACCAGAATTTAGGAAGCCTTCCCATCCCCCATCAGTGCAAATTAATTTCAGCTGGTTAAGTCCTGACTGATAGCCTTTGAAAAGGTCTGTGAATATCAGAGTGTCACACCACAAAGAAATCATGATGGGTCAAAGCAAAGAGCTCTCTCTAGACCTTCGCAACCTTATTGTTGCAAAACATAATGATGGCATTGGTTACAGGTGCATTTCTAAACTGCTGAATGTTCCAGTGAGCACTGTTGGAGCCATCATTTGGAAGTGGCCACAGCCAGGAGCTCCTCACAAGATTTGTGACAGGTACTGACTGCTGTTTCAAAGAAAACGATAAGTAATCCAGTGGAAAATGGAGCTTCTGCACTTCCTCCCCAATCATTTGAAGCTGTAGCAGGTGCCTCTCAGCTCAAGGACAACAAACTCATTAAGAAAAGAGAGTCTGGAGCACACTGTCCAATTTACAGCCTTTAATGGTGTGTGTACACACACACACACACACACACACACACACACACACACACACACACACACACAAAAGGGATGAGCTGATCCGATCTGCCATACCGGGTTTGATCCAGGAAAAATGGCTGGATCGGTATCGGTAAGGAATGAAAGTAATTTACTGATCTGATACATAAATAATATTAAAATAAAATGAAGGCATAATCATGTTCTCAGCTGCTCTGTGCATGGCTTCTATACTCAACGGCAACGAGTGTCACCTCACTGGAGCCTGTCTGTGGGACTCGCCTCGGTATGTTGCTGTGTGGTACCAGCATTTATAATTTTCCTCTTTCTTTCTTCATCGGAACGTCAACACCAGCAACTTGATAAAACACTTGCAAAAGTATCACGGTAAAGGAGTTTGCTGAATTCTGTCAAAAACCGAGCAGAAGGAAGTGCTTTTCCAACTTGCAGGCTGGACACTAAAAAGTGAAACCTAAGCAAGAGGCAAGCAAGGCAAGTTTATTTGTATAGCACATTTTGTGTACAAGACAATTCAAAGTGCTTTACATAAAAGCATTACAGCAAGGTGCTGTCAAGAATTGGCCCACGAGGCAGCAAGGAGACCCAGGTGCTGAGCTGTGAGTTGTGAGTTTTATTGCAAACATAAAATACAAAGTGCACAAACGAAACTATAAGGCTTGGTAAACAGACATGGTCACAAGAGCATGAACAGAGAACTAGGCATCAGACTTACGTCTGGCAATGTGGAGACTGCAGCAACGAATAAACAGAGCACTGGTTCTCAAATAGGGTATGATACGAATGATAACAAATGATTACAATAAGGATCAGCTGAGTCACAAGAGTGGGAAGGAATCAGGGCTGACAGGTGCACTGCCCCAAACACAGCAAACCCTGGAAGTGCATGCTGACAGCTGCAGCCCTTGACAGACAGAGAGAGAGAGAGAGAGAGAGAGAGAGAGAGAGAGAGAGAGAGAGAGAGAGAGAGACCGGGATCAAAAACACAAGATAATCTGGACTATTTAAATGACAGACTGAGATGAACATAAATGAGAAAGAAAGTAGAACTACAAAATAATACAAAAACCCAAATATACAGTAGACAATAAAAAAGCAAGAAATAAAACAGAAAAAGACTAAACTCAAACTGGAGACTGGGCATGACCCCCACCCTTGCCCTCAGACCATGACAGTGCCCCCCCTCAAGAGGTGGATCCCAACCCACCCTGGGGGGGGGGGGACCCAGGCATGGAGGGACTGAACCCAAACCAAAAAAGCAAAACAAAAGAAAACACCCATGACTCACATACTGGACAAGAGGAACAAAATATAACTAACGCTGGGAAACTAATAGTCCATTCCGGGAGGCCTTCCAGAGTCCCTGCTCCACCTGATCAACCGGTGGAACACATCAGGTGGCCTCCCAAGTCTCCAAAGCCACCCATATAACCCAAAGAGTTCATCGGGTGGTCTCCCAGAATCTTTGAGCCACCGGGCCGCGGGGTACAATGTGCCCCCACCAGGAGGCAGTAGCTGGGATCAGTGCTTCCTGCGGACCGTAGGGGCTATGGGGTGGAATCCTGATGCAGACGGCCACTGCACAGCGAGGAAACCCAGCAGCGATGAAGACTGAGGACTAGGGGAACCAAATAGAAAGGATGGCCGGCCAGCGGGAACCTCCAGCGGTGCCCGTTGACCCTCAGTGAGCCCTGGCGAAGGCGAGGGACCAACTGCGACCTCAGGTGTAGCAGCACCCATGGTGGCCCCGGCCTGGGGCATAGCAGCACCCGCGGTGGCCCGAGACTGGGGCATAGCAGTACCCTCGGACACCACAGATGGCGGGAAAGCAGCACCCTCGGAGACCACAAATGGCGGGAAAGCAGCACACTCGGAGATGGCAGAACAGCAGCACCCTTGGAGACCACAGACTGTGGGAAAGCAGCTCCTTCGGAGACCACAGATGGTGGGAAAGCAGTACCCTCAGAGACCACAGATGGCGGGAAAGCAGCACCCTCGGAGACGGCAGAACAGCAGCACCCTCAGAGACCACAGACGTGGGAAAGCAGCACCCTCAGAGACCACGGACGGCGGGAAAGCAGCTCCTTCGGAGACCACAGACAGCGGGAAAGCAGCACCCTCGGCGGCCTCAGGCTGAGGTGTGGTACCCATGGCAGTCCCGGGCTGGGGCGTCGCACCCACGGTGGACGGACCCCGGGCTGGGGCATAGCACCCACGATGACCTGACCGGAGGGGGAGCAGCACCCACGGAGACTTTGACCAGAGGGGGAACAGCACCCACGGAGACCTCAACCGGAGGGGAAGCAACACCTACAGAGGCCTCAATCAGTGAGGCTGGACCCATGGAGACCTCAGGCGGTGAGGCTGGACCCACGGAGACCCCTGGTGAAGTTGGACAATTCACAGTGACCCTGGAGAAAGGCTCCAACAGGAGGGACATAGACACAGGGTCACCGGTGGCAGTGGAGCCCGGCGAGGTGAGCTCAGGTGCAGCTGACGGCTGCACTTGGCCCTCCCCTCCAAGAGCCAGACAAAATCTCTCCAAAACTGAGAAAGTGAAAACAAAGAAGAGCACTTGCCTGAGCTCAAGCTCCACCGCCGTCCAGGACTCCGTCAATCCAGGTGAGGACATCACGTGCCCAGTCCTCTGGAGGTCCATCTCTGGCTCTGCTGCGGTGGCCCCCACAGCAGGCGTGGTGGAAATTGCAGTCCCTGAACCCCCAGGCGAAGCAACCAGCACCGATGGCTCGTCCAGGGTGACAGCTGGAGGTGGCCTCACCGCTGATGCTGGATCCCATGTAGCTGAAGCCAGGGGATGCTCAGTCATTGACGCAGGCTTCCGGTTGCTGGCAGCGCCCTCCCTCTGTCTGGACTGTGGCTGCGGAGCTGGGACCAAGTCCTCCAGGACCGCAGGCTCCTCTATTGTCCGGCGGCTCAATCCCAGGACCGGCGGACATCCAAGGGATATAGGAGGAGACGCAGAGGTAGCAGGTAAGGGATTTATGTCTGCAACAGTTGGTGAGGACTCAGTGGACTGCAGTGGCTGAGCCTCACCATTGGGAATCCGGCAAGATAATTCATTTCCAGGTAAAAGAGAATGAAAAAACATTTGCCTGCATTCCCAGGGCACAATGGTTTCTGCTGCAGTGGGCCCAGTGTCTTCCCTTTCAGTGGTTGCAATGGTAATGGGCCACCCTGAGGAACATGGAGGAGCCGCCCCTGCAGACTCGATGGCAGGCGGAGCTGGGGATGAGACAGCCGGGTTATCTGCAGTGGAAGGAAAAGACGTGGAGGAGAGGTGGAGCTGCAGCAATGGACAAAGTGGAGAAAGCTGATGGGACGGCCGACAAAGAAAAACGAGAGGAGGAAGTCGCTGCGGGAATTCTTTGACACTGCAAGGAGGGAGCTGCTCACTGGGAGGCGAAGGAGTCCCTCCAGTGGCTTGTAGCTGGCGACGTGGGAGTGGGAGCTTGAGCTGGTGAACTGAGGGAGGAGGAAGACACCTGTCATGGGGAATGCTTCCTCGATAACTTGGACGCAGCGGGAGGCGAGCCTATCATCAACCCAGGAAAGGACGACCGGAGAGTGGAAACGGTTGACAACAGTTCCGCAAACTGGGGATGCTTACTCAGCCGCTGCATCCACGTTCTCCCAGACCTTCTTGGGACTGCGGGAGGCGAGAGCTTCAGCAACAAAACCCTGGATGAAGTGGGCTGCCCATTCTTCCTCCAGGCTGGGGCCCCTGGCTGCCGATCCCCCTTTGGTAGCTGAGACCCCGCATGCTGGGGACATGCTGACAGCTCCGGAGACACAGAAACAGATAAGTGGAGAGGGAAAAAAGGAAAAAAAAACAACTCACAGCAGCTAGGCCACTTTCTGGCTGCGGTCTTCTGTCAAGAATTGGCCCACAGGGCAGCAAGGAGACCCAGGTGCTGGGCTGTGAGTTGTGAGATTTATTGCAAACATAAAATACAAAGTACACAAACGAAACTATAAGGCTTGGTAAACAGACATGATAACAAGAGCGTGAACAGAGAACAAGGCATCAGACTTACGTCCGGCATTGTGGAGACCGCAGCAATGAGTAAACGGAGCAGTGGTTCTTAAAAAGGGCATGATACGAATGATAACAAATGATTACAATAAGGGTCAACTGTGAGCCACAACAGCGGAAAGGAATCAGGGCTGACAGGTGCACTGCCCTGAACAGAGCAAACCCCGGAAGTGCACGCTGACAGCCGCAGCCCTTGACACAGAGAGAGAGAGAGAGAGAGAGAGCGGGATCAAAAACACAAGATAATATGGACTACTTAAATGACAGACTGAGATGAACATAAATGAGGAAGAAAGTAGAACTATAAAATAATACAGGAACCCAAATATACAACAGACAATAATAAAGCAAGAAATAAAACCGAAAAAGACTAAACAAAAACTGGAGACAGGGCATGGCCCCCACCCGTGCCCCCAGATCATGACAGGTGCAAAAGAAATCTACACATTGGAAGGCCTCAAACCTCCTTTCCTTTCCTTTTATTTTTTTTATACATGGAAAAAAAAACATGGACAATGTTCTGACTAATCCAAATAGCCTTAGGTTTTGTCAATCGCTTTAAAGAGCCTCAAACTCCTTTTATAAGGGGGACCTCTAACCCACTCATTTTCTTCTATAAGGGGGCCCTCAAACCCCCCTTAAAGTTTAAACATATATTTTACAAAAAACAAGAATTTAAAAGCAAACTAAAAAGTAAATTAAAGAGAAACAAAAAGAGGCTCTCCTATATGCCATGACAAATAGGAGAGTTTTGAACCTTGATTTAAAGCAGCTGAGAGTTTCAGCAGCCCTGATGCTTTTGGGGAGTTTGTTCCATATGTGAGGGGCATAAAAACTAAACACTGCCTCACTATGTTTGGTTCTAACTCTGGGCACGGATAATAGGTCTGACCCTGATGATCTGAGGGCTTTGGGTGGTTCATAATGGACTAGCAGATCTGAAATGTATTTTGGCCCTAAATCAGGGGTCACCAACTGGTGGACTCCGGTCCGGATCCGGGCCCTGAGAGTCCTCCGTCCGGACCCCGAAGCCTTTTGATACAATTTGGGGAAAAGGGAAACTGTTTTATTTTGGTGGGAAAAAGCTGAACTGAACTGCTACATCGGAGACCGCCTGGACAGATTATGGCACGAGCCCTTGGGCGCTCTCTTGCTGCAGACTGCCTTCTTCACTGTCCCACGAACACCACTCTCTGCATAGACTCTGTTGCTCCAACCACTCCAGAGAGTATGCAGCGGGTTGCAAAATCAGGTTTGCTGTGGGCACCCTCGACACACACACATGCACACAAGGCCGACATCAACCCCGGACAGACCAATCTGTACCCACAAAAAGAAGCGTGGTTGTGAGCCGAGAGTAGTCCATACTGGGATGCAGAAGTGAGGTTGCTGGTTATCACGTAAAAACTCTGTAAAACCTCCGTAAAACCTCCATGTGTTACTGAACATAAAAAGTTCACCTCCCTTCTCCCTGTAACCATGGAGTTACTGCTCCATCCATGCTGTAACAGAGTTTATTGTTGAGATTAAAAAAAAAAAAAAAATTCTAGGAATTCTGTCGTGTCGAATTATATCTCGTGTCCTGGAATTATATTTTGTGTCCGTTTTCTTGTCTTAGTTTGAAACAGTTTTTTCTGCACTAGAAATATTGTATAGAGGTGGACTTTTTGTGAAATTTTGTTTTTTCAGATATGAATCTTTTTTTTAATGCAATACAATTTAGTTTGTGTTCTCCTGTAAAACACTTAGGATTTTAGTTGTAGATTTTAGAATTTTAGACAGATTTATTTGGAGTCAACAAACACATTCAGTGTTCTCCTGTATTATAATTTTTTTTTATTACATTTTGTTTGAAATTGAACAAAGAATTAATTTTAATATTTTTTTGTTTAAAAATTAAAATAGAGCTAAAAGCAGTAAAACATGAGCTTAATAAAATAATGTGTGAAAGCAAGTTAAATGATATTGGCCTGTCTGGAGACAGCTGTGGTCTTCTGAAAGAATGTCAATGAAAGGATGACAGTTCTTAAAAGCACATTTTGAGATAAATTTGTCCATTTATTTTTATTTAACCTTTATTTATACAGGATAGTTCCATCGAGAGGAAACCTCTCTTTTTCAAGGACGCCCTGTTTACATTCACACCAGGAAGCTGCCTAGTACAACCACAGACTGACCTGTGGCCACTGAGCAGCTCCACTGGAGCAGTTGGGGTGAAGGGCCTTGATCAAGGGCACCACAGTGGGTTGAGGAGGGTGGGGCAAACGCTGCTATGTTATCTGTCCCACCCAGATCTGATCCTGCCAGTCCAGGGATCGAACCCATGACCCTCCTCTCACCAGTTCACATCCCTAACTGGTGCAGATGATACACCTGCACAATTATGGTAATATATGTTGTTGTATTATTTATGATTTGAGCTAATGGGAGCATACAGATGTTGAAAAGCAAAGGTCCCAAAATGGAACCTTGGGGAACTCCACAGGTTATTTTTGTTCACTCAGATTTGTAGTTACCTATAGACACAAAATAGTCCTTGTCTTTTAAATAGGACTCAAACCTGCTAAGTGCTGTACCAGAAAGTCCCACTCAAAGGACAAAACTGAAAGTAAAAACCAGACTGAAGCGTGGAAACGAAGATATAACATGGGCTTACCTTTTGACAGAGAGTTACAGTTGATGAGAGGTAGGTGACAGAAACAAATAGCAAATTATAACAGTGAACTGGAAGCAGAACCAGAACAACAGGGCTGCATGAAATAGAACAGGAATGACTTCAAAATAAAAGCAAACCTAAAATCTAAGAATGGACAGAGAATAATATCAAAAACACTGCTAAATAAACCGAGGACCAGGAGAATACTTACGATAATAATTATAAAAATAAATGTCAAAAATGCAACTTAAAAGGTTAGTTCCTTTATTTTCAGATCTACAGCATTTTTTTGCCTCATGCATAAAGTGGCACTTTGAATTTCATCTGAATGTTTACTTAAATACGCAGCCTCAAAGTTTTGCATAAACTTGCACTTAAAACTTCAGAATGCATGTTTACATAGTGCTAACCAGTGAAATCCTGCCAATGTTGCCAAGTTTAACATAAGAAAAAGCAGCAGCGTTGCTGAACTGAGTCAACTTTATATTATTTGACTTTTAGACTTGTGGATGTGCAAAATGTGTGCAAAATGCAACCAGTCATAACCAAAATATGTTCTGTACTTTCGTTGTTTTAAATAAGAGCAACAGTATTGGGTTTGGATCGGTATTGGCTGATACTCAACATCACAGTATCAGACTTGAAAAAATGGTATTGGCTCATCCCTAATAAAAAAAAAATCAAATCAAATCAGCCTTTATTGTCATGTTGCTGTACATACAACTGTAGTGCAGGCAAGATGAAATTACGTTTCTCTAGGCATCCATATAAGTAAAAAGAACATAATTTAAGACACACTCGCACACACCCTCACCCCCCACCCCAACACAGCCATTCACACATCCCTGAGACAAACTTGAAACTAACTAGAACTATATACATATACATAATGTCCATGAGTGATGATGGCGATGTGCATGGACGCTGCTGCCCCTCTAGGCATCATATATATATATATATAGTGGGGAAAAAAGTATTTAGTCAGCCACCAATTGTGCAAGTTCTCCCACTTGAAAGATGAGAGAGGTCTCCAATTTTCATCATAGGTATACCTCAACTATGAGATACAAAATGAGAGGAAAAAAAATCCAGAAAATCACATTGAAGGATTTTTAATGAATTAATTGATGAATTCCTCAGTAAAATAAGTATTTGGTCAATAACAAAAGTTCATCTCAATACTTTGTTATATACCCTTTGTTGGCAATGACAGAGGTCAAACGTTTTCTGCAAGTCTTCACAAGGTTTTCACACACTGTTGCTGGTATTTTGGCCCATTCCTCCATGCAGATCTCCTCTAGAGCAGTGATGTTTTGGGGCTGTCGCTGGGCAACACGGACTTTCAACTCCCTCCAAAGATTTTCTATGTGGTTGAGATCTGGAGACTGGCTAGGCCACTCCAGGACCTTGAAATGCTTCTTACGAAGTCACTCCTTCGTTCCCCGGGCGGTGTGTTTGGGATCATTGTCATGCTGAAAGACCCAGCCACGTTTCATCTTCAATGCCCTTGCTGATGGAAGGAGGTTTTCACTCAAAATCTCACGATACATGGCCCCATTCATTCTTTCCTTTACACAGATCAGTTGTCCTGGTCCCTTTGCAGAAAAACAGCCCCAAAGTATGATGTTTTCACCCCCATGCTTCACAGTAGGTATGGTGTTCTTTCTCCTCCAAACACGACAAGTTGAGTTTTTACCAAAAAGTTCTATTTTGGTTTCATCTGACCATATGACATTCTCCCAATCCTCTTCTGGATCATCCAAATGCTCTCTAGCAAACTTCAGACGGGCCTGGACATGTACTGGCATTAGCAGGATTTGAGTCCCTGGCGGCGTAGTGTGTTACTGATGTAGCCTTTGTTACTTTGGTCCCAGTTCTCTGCAGGTCATTCACTAGGTCCCCCCGTGTGGTTCTGGGATTTTTGCTCACCGTTCTTGTCATCATTTTGACCTCACAGGGTGAGATCTTGCGTGGAGCCCCAGATCGAGGGAGATTATCAGTGGTCTTTTATGTCTTCCATTTTCTAATATTTGCTCCCACAGTTGATTTCTTCACACCAAGCTGCTTACCTATTGCAGATTCAGTCTTCCCAGCCTGGTGCAGGTCTACAATTTTGTTTCTGGTGTCCTTTGACAGCTCTTTGGTCTTGGCCATAGTGGAGTTTGGAGTCTGACTGTTTGAGGTTGTGGACAGGTGTCTTTTATACTGATAATGAGTTCAAACAGGTGCCATTAATACAGGTAACGAGTGGAGGACAGAGGAGCCTCTTAAAGAAGAAGTTACAGGTCTGTGAGAGCCAGAAATCTTGCTTGTTTGTAGGTGACCAAATACTTACTTTACCAAGGAATTTACCAATTAATTAATTAAAAATCCTTCAATGTGATTTTCTGGATTTTTTTTTTCTCATTTTGTCTCTCATAGTTGAGGTATACCTATGATGAAAATTGGAGACCTCTCATCTTTTAAGTGGGAGAACTTGCACAATTGGTGGCTGACTAAATACTTTTTTTCCCCACTGTACATATATATATATATACAGTATATATATATATATACAGTGTACACACACACACACACACACACACACACACACACACACACATACGTACTGTGGTGTGAAAAAGTGTCTGCCCCCTCCCTGATTTCTCATTTTTTTGTGTTTGTCAAACTTAAATGCTTCAGATCGTCAAACAAATTTAAATATTATACAAGGATAACACAAGTAAACACAAAATGCAGTTTTTAAATAAAGGTGTTTATTATTAAGGGTAAAAAAAAAAAATCCAAACCTACATGGCCTTGTGTGAAAGTGTGACTGCCCCCTCTGTTAAAACATAAATTAACTGTGGTTTATTACATCTTTGAAAAGCTGAGTTCAATTTCTCTAGCCACACCCAGGCCTGATTACTGCCATACCTGTTCTCAATCAAGAAATCACTTAAATAGGACCTGCCTGACAAAGTGAAGTAGACCAAAAGATCCTCAAAAGCTAGACATCATGCTGAGATTCAAAGAAATTCAGGAACAAATGAGGAAAAAAGTAATTGAGATCTATCAGTCTGGAAAAGGTTATAAAGCCATTTCTAAAGCTTTGGGACTCCAGCGAACCACAGTGAGAGCCATTATCCACAAATGGGGAAAACATGAAACAGTGGTGAACCTTCCCAGGAGTGGCCGGCCAACCAAAATTACCCCAAGAGCGCAGCGACGACTCATCCAAGAGGTCACAAAAGACCCCACAACAACATCCAAAGAACTGCAGGCCTAACTTGCCTCAGTTAAGGTCAGTGTCCATGACTCCACCATAAGGAAGAGACTGGGCAAAAATGGCCAGCATGGCAGAGCTCCAAGACGAAAACCACTGCTGAGCAAAAAGAACATAAAGGGTCGTCTCAGTTTTGCCAGAAAATATCTTGATGATCCCCAAGACTTTTGGGAAAATACTCTGTGGACTGACGAGACAAAAGTTGAACTTTTTGGAAGGTGTGTGTCCCATTACATCTGGCGTAAAAGTAACAGCATTTCAGAAAAGGAACATCATACCAACAGTAATATATGGTGGTGGTAGTGTGATGGTCTGGGGCTGTTTTGCTGCTTCAGGACCTGGAAGACTTGCTGTGGTAAATGGAACCATGAATTCTGCTGTCTACCAAAAAATCCTGAAGGAGAATGTCCAGCCATCTGTTTTTGACCTCAAGCTGAAGCGCACTTGGGTTCTGCAGCAGGACAATGATCCAAAACACACCAGCAAGTCCACCTCTGAATGGCTTAAGAAAAACAAAATGAAGACTTTGGAGTGGCCTAGTCAAAGTTCTGACCTGAATCTGATTGAGATGTTATGGCATGACCTTAAAAAGGCAGTTCATGCTAAAAAAAACCTTCCAATGTGGCTGAATTACAACAATTCTGCAAAGATGAGTGGGCCCAAATTCCTCCACAGTGCTGTTAAAAACTCATTGTCAGTTATTGCAAATGCTTGATTGCAGTTGTTGCTGCTAAGGGTCGTCGGCCTCCGTCGGTCTATGATGACCATGGAAGAGAATCCTAAACGTCTACTCTGCTGGAACAGCCCCACCTGTGGCTGAACAGGCCGATGCGCGAATGACAGTCCCTGTCACACAGGTCACACTTGTGGGTGGTCTCCGTGCTGCTGGGTCTGTGGCGGTTCTTCCTGCGGGTCCTTTTTTCATCTGCTGCAGCAGTCAGTCTCTCTTCACCCGCCTTGAGCTGTCTGGTCAGGGTGCCTCTCCATTTGGAGCGGTCTGTTGCAAGGTCCTCCCAGCGCTCTGTGTTGATATCCAGGGCCTTCATGTCTCTCTTGCAGACGTTTCTAAAGCGCAGCTGTGGGCGGCCAACGTCTCTCCTGCCAGTTGCCAGTTCTCCATAGAGGACGTCTTTGGGGATTCTGCCATCCTCCATACGGTGAACGTGGCCTAGCCAGCGGAGCCTGCGCTGCCTGAGTAGAGTGAACATGGAGGGAAGGCCGGCGCGGGACAGAACTTCTGTGTTGGGCACTTTGTCCTGCCAGGATATGTCCAGGATGTGGCGAATGCAGCGCAAGTGGAAGGAGTTCAGTCTCTTTTCCTGCCGGGCGTATGTTGTCCACGTCTCACTCCCATAGAGCAGTGTGCTGATGACGCTGGCGTTGTACACTGCCATCTTCGTCTTGACAGAGAGTTTGGGATTCTCCCACACTCGTGTGGTGAGGCGAGCGAGTGTGAAGGCTGATTTTCCAATCCTCTTGTTGATCTCTGTATCAAGGGAGAGGTTGTTGCTGATCGTGGACCCCAGGTACGTGAACTGATTCACAACCTCCAGCTTGTAGTCATCAATGGTGATGGTTGGTGGTGCTTCCGTGCCTTGCGCCAAGACGTTAGTCTTCTTCAGGCTGATGGTAAGCCCGAAGTCCTTGCATGCCTGGGAGAAGCGGCCCATCAGGGTCTGAAGCTCCTGCTGTGTGTGGGTTGTGACTGCAGCGTCGTCTGCGAACAGCATGTCTCTGATTAGAGCCTCGCGTACTTTGGTTCTGGCTTTCAGGCGGGCGAGGTTGAAAAGCCTGCCGTCAGATCTTGTGTGCAGGTAGATTCCCTCTGTTGCTGTGCTGAAGGCATGCCTCAGGAGCATAGCAAAGAAAATCCCAAAGAGGGTTGGCGCAAGTACACAGCCCTGTTTCACTCCGCTGCGTATGTTGAATGGCTCTGAGACGTTGCCATCGTGCTGCACTATCCCCTGCATGTTGGTGTGAAACGATTCGATGAGGCTTTGCAACTTTGGTGGGCATCCTATCTTTGGCAGGATCTTGAAAAGGCCCTCTCTGCTGACCAGATCGAACGCTTTGGTGAGGTCGATGAAGGCGACGTACAGAGGCATGTTCTGTTCTCTGCATTTCTCCTGGAGTTGGCGGATGGAGAATATCATGTCTACCGTCGATCGCTCAGCGCGGAAGCCACACTGAGACTCGGGGTAGACACGTTCGGCAAGCTTCTGTAGACGAACGAGAACAACTCGTGCGTAGACTTTGCCAACAACGCTGAGGAGGGAAATGCCCCTGTAGTTGTTGCAGTCGCTTCTCTCCCCTTTGTTTTTGTAGAAGGTGATGATCTTGGCGTCCCTCATGTCCTGTGGTACGGCACCTTCCTTCCAGCACTGGCAGAGGACGTCATGCAATGGCAGCAGTAGGGCGGTCTTGCAGTGCTTGATCAGGTCAGGGGGTATGCCGTCATTGCCGGGTGCCTTGCCAGCGGCCAAGCTATCAATGGCCTTACTGAGTTCGTCGATGGTTGGCTCGGCGTCAAGTTCGTCCATGGATGGCAGGCAGTCGATGGCATCAAGGGCTGATGGTGTCACGGTGTTCTGTCTAGAGTAGAGGTCGGAGTAGTGTTCCACCCATCTCTCCATCTGCTTGTTCTTCTCTGTGATCATCTCCCCAGTGGAAGATTTGAGGGGGGCCGTCTTGCTCTGAGCCGGACCAAGTGCTTTCTTGATGCCATTGTACATACCACGGATGTTCCCTGTTATGGCAGCGGTTTGAATGTCTTGGCTGAGCTGAGTCCAGTACTCGTTGGCACAGCGCCGAGCAGTCTGCTGAACTTTGCTTCTCGCAGCCCTGAGAATCTGGAGATTCTTCTCGTTTGGGTACTTCTTGTACTCAGCAAGTGCTGAGCGCTTGGCTTCAAGTTGTTGCTGCTAAGGGTGGCCCAACCAATTATTAGGTTTGGGGGCAATCACTTTTTCCACACAGGGCCATATAGATTTGGATTTTTTCCCCACTTAATAATAAACACCTTCATTTAAAAACTGCATTTTGTGTTTACTTGTGTTATCTTTGTCTAATATTTAAATCTGTTTGATGATTTGAAATATTTAAGTGTGACAAACATACAAAAAAATGAGAAATCAGGAAGGGGGCAAACACTTTTTCACACCATTGTATATATATATATATATATATAAAGTGTGTGTGTTTTGCCACAGAGAAGATTCATGGATGCAGTGAAGGAGGACATGGAGAGGGTTGATGTTGGAGAGGAAGGTGAAGGGATAGGGTGAGATGTAGGCAGATGATCTGCTGTACAGACCCCTGAAGGGAGCAGCTGGAAAAAGAATAAGAGCACCCCAAGTAAGGTGCAGGCAGATGTCTCCTAAAGCAGGCATCTCACACCAAAAATGTACTATTCAGAGAATAAAAAATGCATTTCAGCTGCATTGTGGTAATTGTAGTATGTAAACCTTTTGAAGCCTGAGACATGCTGTGGGATGAAAGCTGAAATTTCTGTGACTCCAATTTTCCCCCAATCCCTTTGCCTTGTGTAAACTGAACACCGTGTGAAATGTTGCTTTTGCAAGTGAATTGATGTTTGTGAATGGGGGGGAAAAAAGTTTGAACATTAAACAAGTCAAAATAAATGCTTTCAGCACATAATGATGTCAGTGTATAGAACTAAATGTCAGCATCTAAATTTTAAAATGCAAGACCATTTCTTTAAAGTTTGTGTCTTTGGTATTGAAGACGCTTCATTAACCTGAGGGTCAGTATATTTTCATAGCTTACAGCTTCTTATAATTGGAGTTTGAAATTAAACCTGGGTGGTTAAGAGGTTCCTAGAGAGCACTGACAGTTTACAGATTAATGGCAGTATGTAGATGAACACTTTTCAGCTAATGAGTCAATGCTCTCTTTTTCTGTTTGCTGGTGGGGAAAAGTTGTTTACTGAAATTGATTCTGTTGTATGTCTTACAGCGCCTCCTCCCTGCTTGCTTTGTCTTCCCCTCACTTGGTGGTATTTACACATGCAACTTAACTTGTGCTGTAGCTACCACCTGTGAAAAGATCTTATGGCCCTTTTCCACGAGCACCTACTCAGCTCGACTTGACTTGCCCCAACACGCTTTTGGTCGTTTCCATTATAGTTGAGTACCACCTCAAAGTGGGTGGGTTTATCATAGCAAGGCGGCCCATTATGTTGTTCACATGCTAACGCTTTGCTGTTAGAAGCAGATACTTAGGAGACAGCAAACACAAAATACAAGCAAAGCACAGAGTTAGGTCAACTAGCTAGCTCATTGTCTGCATACAGGAGGCAATGGCAATATCCTTGTTTGTTCAAAATGAGCTTTCCACCAATGGGATAAATAACGTAAAAGACGCTTAAAATCATAAAACACTCACCATCCCCTATCACGGTTTCCAACAATGCCTTTGTCATTTCTGGGCAGGATCTTTGGAGCATGCCATGCCTTGTGTTCATTCTTCATTCTCTCTGTGATTATTTAAGAATATGTTCAGTCATGTTTTGCCTGCTGTTTCTCCAGTGTCTTCAGGGGTAGTCATCACCTCTCCAGCAGCAACAGTGCCATCGGAGCCCTCGCCAGTAGAGGAGCGGGAGTTAAGGAAGTACTCTTAAGTATTTATAACATCATTGCTAAAAAGGGCTCGTCTTGATCCTAGTGGAGAAACCCAGTTGCAGTTTCCATCTGCTTCTGAACTCTCCCTGCCGGGCTCTTCTGCTGGCTGTTTTGTGGACCTGACACCTACATGTGTCTCTTCCTTCCTGTCTGAGGTGGCTGCATCAGGGATAGAGGAGCAGCCCTCAACGCCTGTTTCCACTGTCGTGTACGTACCTGCTCCAGCAGTTTCCGAGGTCCACGCCACTGCTCCAGAAGTCCCCGAGGTGCACGCTGCTGCTCCAGTAGTCCTCAAGGTGCACACCGCTGCTCCAGCAGCCCAGGAGGTGTACATCACTGCTCCAGTACTTTCCGTGGTCGATGTCCCCATGCAGCAGCTTCTCAGTGTGGTCAGCACTCCCCAGTTGTCTCCCAGTGTGGTCAGCGCTCCACAGTGGTCACCCAAGCAGCCACCCAAGCCAGCATCAGCTTCAGAGGCCGGCGCACCTCCACTCGTCACTCCAGAGGTCATGGGACCTCCACCCGCCATTTGGGAGATCAAGCAGTCCACTCCACCTTCGCTGCCTGGGGTCGCTGCTCCTGCGCTGAAGGCACCTCAGGTTCTGTCTCTAGAGCAAAGGACTCCTCTGTTGTTACTTCTAGAGCGATAGACTTCTATGTTATGTTCTGTGCAAAGAGCTCCACTGTTACCATCTGCTGAGCTCATAGATTGTATGGTGTTATCATTATCTCCCGAGTTTAAAGTCTATGTGTTATATCTAGAACAAAAAGCTCCTGTGTTATCTCTTGAGGTTGGGGCTCCTATGTTGCCTCCTGTGCAAAGAGTTTCTATGTCATTATCTCCCGAGTTTAATGTTCCTTTGATGTCATCTCCTGAGCAAGGAGCTTTCACGTTAGCTCCCGTGTTAAAGGCTCCTGAGCTTGGCGCTCCCATGATGCCGTATTCACCCGTCTGGTGGCCCTTGGGCTTTGGTAGGTCACCCGACCTACCCTGCATTCCAGTCTGGTGGTCTAGGGACTTTGGAAGACCACCAGATAAGTCTTGTTCTCTGGTCCGGTGGTCCCTGGATGTTGGTCGGCCTTCTGACTCATCGTGTTCCCCAGGTCGGTGGTCTAGGGACTTTGGGAGGCCACCCAATGGACATTTTGTTTTCATTTTTTTTTATTGTGAGATTCCTGTGTTTTGTTTTTCCCACCAAGCCTTGTCCCCCTCCTCCCGCCCGTCTTGGTGTTTCTTTGTTTCTTTTTTTTAGGGGTGTCTGGATTCCACCCCTTAAAGGGGGGATTATCACATATCTGGGCAGGATCTTATGATCATGCCCGCGCCTTTTGTTCATTCTTCGTTCTCTCTGTGATTATTTATGATTATGTTCAGTCATGTTTTGCCACTGCCCTCTCTGTATGGTGTTCTGCATGTTCATCCTCATGTCTTCTGTGCATCCTCTGTCTATGAGTGTCTGTAGCCCCGGCTGTTATGTTTTCCTCACCTGCTGCCCTTGATTGTTTGCCCAGCTGTCTGACGTTAAGTTAATTATCAGTTACCTTATTTATGTGAATGTGTGCAACATGCTCTGTCTGGTGTCATCGTCATTGTTTCCCTGTTGTGATTCCCTGTCGTTTCTCCCTGTGACTACCTGTACTCAAGTTAATCCCTGTGAGTTTCCACTTCCCCATTGTGGTTCTTGATGGTTTGTTAATAAGCTTTTAATGTCCAGTGGTACCTGTGAGCGGCCATCAACTCAGAGACCTCCTGGTATACATTTTCATTTCAAGTCGGTCCGTCTAGCTTCCTCTGGATTCTCTCATCAGCCACCAAGCGCAGAAGAGTCTGAACCTCGTCTTTGGACCACGGTGTTGATTTGTGTGTAGACATTTATCTCGCTGATTATCACAGAAATAATAAAAACTCACGCTCACTGTTGCCAAATTTGACAAATGGAGGGTTTGATTCTTTTGAAGACGTCACTCTCGTGACTCATCCAGTCACGTTACACCCTGGCCAATCAGTGGCCTACAGTCTGTTGAAGTCACATTTTCAACTCGACTCAGCTTGCTTGGAACCACGGCTGAGGAGGTACTAAACCCTGCAAACCGAGTAGAGTCGAGGTGAGTCGGGGTGAGTACTGTAGGTGCTAGTGGAAAAGGGCTATTAGAGAGCTATAATCAGAGAGCTTTTGGTCTTTTTTTCCCCAAATCTGACACATTATCCGTGGAACTTGGAGAATATGTAGACTCAACAGTATTTCTATTAAGAGTGCATTCGAGACACAGAGTTGATAGTGAGGTGGTTGTCCTCACCCTACACCTTTTCCCCTCTGCTGTAAAAGAACCTTCACTGACCGACAAGTTCCCAGAACAGAGAAGCTGAGTATCGATTCAGCTACTAAAAAGGCATTTTCAATTCACATCCCATTCAAACAGCCTTCCCTTCACTTTTTTTTACTCCACCAATTCCATTAACCTCAACACCCACCCACCCCCGCCCCCCGCTCCCGCTCACTCTCTGTTAACCCTGCCCGCTTTATTCCCATCTCATCATTTCTGGTTCAGCTCAGATGCTATCATTACCTTTCTGCACACGTCCATCTTTGGGCATGATTGTGCAGTGTGCACACATGCACGTGCACGCATGCACCACTGCAATATTAAGTGCCGTTGTAAAATGTAACATCACAGGATGGCTTCCCTTGCCAGGGACACACTTTAACAAGCCTGCTCAGACTGTTAAGAGCTTCAGCTGGCAGCAGGGACGCCATGTACAAACAAATAATCTGAGTCTGTTAAAAAGGGGAAGGTAAACGTTACTGCAGTGTATTTAAAAAAAAAAGTGACACCAGAGCTTTAGTGTGTGTGTGTGTGTGTGTGTGTGTGTGTGTGTGTGTGTGTGTGTAGGGGGGCCCTGAAAAGATGATGAGGCAGCTTTTAAATGCACTGAATACCTCCAGCTGAATGTCGTGCAGAGTGAAAAGCACCTTCACAAAGAGGAGGAAGGAAAAGAACACAAAGGGGGAAAAAAAATCACTGAGGGGGCGCTGGTGTGACTTCTTAAGCTTTTGTGTCATACATGAAATAAGAGACATCTATCTCTCTCCACCATTGTTAAGTGCACCTCCTCGATATTTGAACTGCAGGGCTGTGAGCAGTTTATTAAAAATGTAAGTCACTCTAAATTAGCACTGCAATACTCAACCCTTTCAGGAAATCTTTAATGGATCCCAGCCTATCTCTGACAAGGTTAAATGCTCGAGAAGACAGCCAGAAACATTAACAGACTAGATCATGGGGAAATTAAAACTCACTGGGCATGACACGCATGCACAGTGAGTGTACATGTGTCAGATATGACCAGCTAAAGAATATGTATCCTCCAATATTGAGCCTTAATGATGTTCCCAACTACTGGACCACATTTACTTAAAGGGACAGCTCAACCCAAATCAAGTTTATATATCTTCATCTGTCCTGTAGTGACTTATTTACCTAGACTGTTAATTCACGTGAATCAAATGAACAAAAAACAAAAAAAAAAAAACCCCACACAAAATCAAAACACAAAATGAAACTAGTGTATTTTTCATATTTGGCAATATTTCAAATCCTCTTGGAGACTTTTTTTTGTCAAAAGTGACTAGCGACAAATCTAGCAACTTTTTCTGGTGTTATCGGAGGCTTTTCTGGTGTTTACTGGAGATGATGCACGGACATACTGCCTGTACTGTCCCAAGCTGGGATAAAGAAGGAGGGTTGGAGTAGAGCTAGCAATTCCACCCCACGTAACAGTCTTTTGATTAAATTTGACATTCTAACATTTAACAATGCAGGACAAAACTGATTTATCTAATGTGGGTCTAGACAAAGCATTAAAGTCATGAAGTTATTTTGAGAAGTGATAGCCTATTTAAATGGCAAAATTAAATCAAACCAAGAATCAACAGAAGAAAGTTAATTTGTAGTTCTAGACATACACTACCGTTCAAAAGTTTGGGGTCACTTAGAAATTTCCTTATTTTTGAAAGAAAAGCACTGTTTTTTTCAATGAAGATAACTTTAAACTAA
Source organism: Pholidichthys leucotaenia (assembly GCA_020510985.1). Classification (NCBI taxonomy): domain Eukaryota; kingdom Metazoa; phylum Chordata; class Actinopteri; order Cichliformes; family Pholidichthyidae; genus Pholidichthys; species Pholidichthys leucotaenia. The sequence continues at coordinate 16,863,400 of CM035844.1, forward strand.
TCAGAAATACACTCTAATATCTAATATACATTGCTAATGTGGTAAATGACTATTCTAGCTGCAAATGTCTGGTTTTTGGTGCAATATCTACATAGGTGTATAGAGGCCCATTTCCAGCAACTATTACTCCAGTGTTCTAATGGTACAATGTGTTTGCTCATTGCGTCAGAAGGCTAATGGATGATTAGAAAACCCTTGTGCAATCATGTTAGCACAGCTGAAAACAGTTTAGCTGGTTAGAGAAGCTATAAAACTGACCTTCCTTTGAGCAGGTTGAGTATCTGGAAAAATTATTATTTCAAATACAAATCATTATTTCTAACCTTCTCAATGTCTTGACTATATTTTCTATTCATTTTACAACTCATGGTGGTAAATAAGTGTGACTTTTCATGGAAAACACAAAATAATTGTCTGGGTGACCCCAAACTTTTGAACGGTAGTGTATTTAAGGTGGTTTTTTTATTTACTTTTTGTCTCTCCCACGACATTCTTCTCTCCTCCGGTGTCCATTACAATTACATGCCAATGACCATTTATGCAAATTAGGTAATTATATCATTTCGCAACTTCTGGCGACTTTTAGGACAGCCAACAGTTACTTTCCTTACTGAGGAGTTGGCAACACTGTTGAGACCTACTGCAATCTTCAGAAGCGCTTGAAAACCGCAACAAGTGCTGACAAAGCTAGCGTTATGCTATACTAACAACACCATGTCAGTGGATCTACGCTGTCTGAACACCCACGGCGGATGTAAATTGGAAACACTCTTGTCTCCACACCCACGGCTGGATTTCAAGCACAGGTATGCATTTGGACAGTTTGTGATCCAGACCTTGGACTGTTATCCACAGAAATTAAAACACATTTACTTGCTACCTAGATAAAGATCATTCAAAAATGGATTTTGATCTCAAAGGAATTTGAGGGACTGGATCATGTCTCTGTCACAGCAGACATTTGGACTGTGGATAATGGACATTTTCTCTGGTTCACTGCACATCGGATTAATCCATATCATAAAGGTAAGATAAACATGGACAGCTTTATGCAGTGTTGTCAACTCACTCTTTTTCCCTCTCCCTCATTCTACAAGCCCTATTTCTCACTCCAAAATGAGGAAATTACTGGCAATATCGTGCTGATTTTCTTCAGATTTTCTCCCACAATCAGACCTCTCAAGGCAGGATAAAGCAGACTGAACATGTTCTAAAAGCTCTGTCTGAAACAGTCTGATTTCAGCCTGACATTAATAAGCTCGTAATATAATCCATTAATTATCTTGCTGTGTGTGCAAGATGATTTAAGTATGCATTTAAAAGTAATGTGAAAGTGTGGTGACCCAGCACACTGCAGATTGACTCTAATTCACGCTCAGCAGGGCTGGAGGAAACGGAGGACAATTTGCATACGGACAGAGACTGTCTGTATAACATCTATAAGACAGCTTATGATACACGCCTCAGCAGCACAGTGACGCACAGAGCTACAAGTGCGTCTCATTATGTTGGAGGAAAATAAACCTCTGCAACCTTCCAGCTCGTCCCATCTCGCCTGATCTTATTCCTCCACACTGGTGACCTGACGTGTCATGGTGCGCCTCTTGCCTGAGGTTTTCCCTCCACACTGGTGACCTGACAAGAGAGAATGACCGTCTGCTCCCTCTCACCGCACTGTGGACTCCAGACGACCCGCGAATGCCTGCAACCTCTTCATCCACACCCATGAGGATCAGTGGCAGCACTGGGACCGACACGCACCAAGAACAGCGACACGAGCGAACCGAAGGAAGCAGCCTGAACAGGGAAATCATTGACATCGTCTGCGTTGATTTCCACCAAGCTCCCCGACCCTGACTCACCTCGCGACAGCAGGCCTCCCGCGCACAGAAGCCCCGCACGCACACCGCAGGATTACGAGGACAGCGCAACTGCCAGCTATGTGGTCACTGCACCAAGCGCGCGCCACGCACAGACTGATACATTGTCCTCCGCCGCTGCACATGCCCGAGAAACATGGCCAATCGCCATCCTCGGAACCTTCAGGGCTGCTCATGCACCTGAAGCAGACGTGCAGCCTGCACACAGGACTTTGTATGGGTTTCTCAGCCACAGCGCACAACGGGAGCCTAGCCGATTGCTGTTCCCGAGGGCTTTAGGGCTGCGTCCGCCCCTAAAGCCACACCACCAAGTCCCTCATACAGCTGCAGTTGTTTCACAGCCGCTACGCATCCTCGGGGGAACTTGGCCGTCGCCTTCCCCACATCCTCGCAGGACCGAGCCGTGAGAGGAGTCAGAGACTTAATTTTTTTTTTCACAGCCGCTGCGGATCACTGCCCCTGGTTTACCGGGAAAGTCCCTCACCATCGCGGATCCACATGCAATTTTGAGCGGCCCAGACACCTTTGATGTCCCTGGCCAGCACTCACTCACTCCCACCCCTTCCCCCTCCATCTCCACAGCGCTCTTCACGCACCTCACTCCCTAAACCCGGCCGATCGCCGTCTTGTTCCATTACGCACGACGTGCGCTGGCCCCGTGCACCCACGATCCACGGCCGTTCAACATGCTGGAACTCGGAGCAAAGCACACTGTCCTTTCCACCCCTTCCCCATCCCCCCCACGGACTGACATGCCCTCCGACACTCCTCTACAGCAGGACAGTTCTACTGGAGCTGGAGCCCAAACGAAGGGGGTGGGGGTGGGGGGGTGGGTCACAGCCCCTTCTGAGCATTCTGGGGGGAGTCCTGTGGTGACCCAGCACACTGCAGATTGACTCTAATTCCCGTTCAGCAGGGCTGGAGGAAACGGAGGACAATTTGCATACGGACAGAGAGCCCCTGGGGGCAGTCAGAACAATAGACTGTAATATATACAGTACATCCCCTGGATGAGGGAGCGGATATCCGGGCGCCAGTTGGTCACACGAATGATATGTATTGACGGATATGTATATCAATATGCTAATGTACCATGCATTCTCTCTGTCTGTATAACATCTATAAGAGAGCTTACGATACATGCTTCAGCAGCACAGTGGCGCACAGAGCTACAAGTGCGTCTCATTATCCATCCATCCATCTTCTTCCGCTTAATCCTTTTCAGGTCGTGGGGGGGGGGGGCTGGAGCCTATCCCAGCATCTTTGGGTGAAAGGCAGGGTACACCCCGGACAGATCGCCAGTCCATCACAGGGCCAACACAGGGAGACAGACAACCATTCACTCTCACAGTCATACCTAAGGACAATTTAGAATCCCCAGTTAGATGCCAATTAACCTAACTTATGTTGGAGGAAAATAAAACTCTGCAACCTTCCAGCTCGTCCCATCTCTCCTGATCTTATTCCTCCACAAAAGTTCCTTTTCCAAGTAACTAGTTACTTTAATCTTGCAGTAATTGGTAAGTATCTCAATTACTTTTCAAAAGAAGTAACTAGTAAATAATTGGTTGCTATTTTTTAGTAACTTGCCCAACACTGGTGAGGACACCCTCCACCCTGAGACACTGTGCGAAAGAACTGGCTCCTGTCTTCACAGACATTTTTAACACCTCCCTTAAGCTATGCCACGTGCCGACCTGCCTCAAATCCTCCACCATCATCCCTGTCCCCAAGAAGCCACGGATCACTGGACTTAACGACTACAGACCTGTAGCGCTCACCTCTGTAGTCATGAAGTCCTTTGAGCGCCTGGTCCTGCCCCACCTCAAGTCCATCACCACTCCCCTCCTGGACCCGCTGCAGTTTGCCTACCGAGCCAACAGGTCTGTAGACGACGCAGTCAACCTGGCCCTCCACTCCATCCTGCAGCACCTGGACTCCCCGGGAACCTACGCCAGGATCCTGTTTGTGGACTTCAGCTCTGCATTCAGCACCATCCGCCCCACTCTGCTCCGGGACAAGCTGTCCCTGCTCAACGTGCCTGACTCCCTCTGCAGGTGGATCACCGACTTCCTGACGGACTGGAGGCAGCATGTGCGGCTGGGAAAGACCGTCTCAGACTCTGTTAGCATCAGCAGATGCTGAGTAGGGGGGAAAGTACACCCCAGGGCTGTGTACTTTCCCCCCTACTCTTCTCCCTTTATACCAACTCCTGCACCTCCAGCCACCAGTCTGTCAAGCTGATCAAGTTTGCGGATGACACCACCCTCATCGGGCTCATCTCCAACGGCGACGAGTCCGCCTACAGGAGAGAGGTGGCCCAGCTGGCGTCCTGGTGCAACAACAACAACCTGCAGCTGAACGCTCTGAAGACAGTGGAGATGATTGTGGACTTCAGGAAAGTCACAACCCCTCTGCCCCCCCTCACCCTCAAAGGCTCTCCCATCCCCACTGCAGATTCCTTCCGCTTCCTAGGCACCACCATCACCAGGGACCTCAAGTGGGAGCCGACCATCAGCTCCCTCATCAAAAAGGCACAGCAGAGAATGTACTTCCTGCGGCAGCTGAGGAAGCTCAAGCTACCCACCAAGATGTTAGTGCAGTTCTACATGGCCATCATTGAGTCCATCCTCACCACCTCCATAACCGTGTGGTACGCAGGAGCCACTGCCAGGGACAGACTAAGGCTGCAGCGCGTCGTGCGTGCTGCTGAGAAGGTGATCGGCTGCAAGCTCCCATCTCTCCAGAATCTGTACATCTCCAGGACCCGGAGGCGTGCAGGCCGGATCATAGCCGATCCTTCACACCCTGGTCACGTACTGTTTGCCCCCCCTCCCCTCAGGTAGAAGACTTCGGTCCATTCAGACTAAAACCTCCCGTCACATGAACAGCTTCTTCCCCTCTGCCATTAGACTGCTGAACACTAAGTGACTTATTGACTCTCGTGCACTATGTACAGCAGCTCAACCAGACTCATGTCAATCATCACTGTTTTCTTTTTGCATTACCGACTGCACTATGTGGTACTCCACAATATCTGCTGCTCGCTAATATATTTAAAAACTGCTTTGACTAGTATTACTCATTCTTATTCTACACTTTATTGCATGTATAGTTATTTATTTCTTTTCTTTTATCATGTTTAATGTTGCAGCATTGCACCGAGACAAATTCCTAGTTTGTGTACTACATGAACAATGGCAATAAATCTGATTCTGATTCTGACACATGCAAAGGCCTATGCTTGGGTAAAAAAAGAGAAAAAAATACTGACAAGTACTGGTTTCTTTTTATGTACCTCAGACATTTCTGGAAACAGAGTTGGCATAAACCTATTCCAAAGAAATAGACCTCACTCTGTGATCACGTAAAGATTTTTCACATCTGAAAAGCTTGTTTGTGAAACAGCTTCCAGTGAAACAACTCACACCGTCTGCAGAATCATTTGCAAATTAAAGGCCATTTGTGTTTTGACAGGCTTACACCTGTAAGGTTTTTTCTTTTTCCTTTTAGGTTTTTAAGACCATTATTACGGAAACCACGTGCTGTAATTAACAAGATGTAACTCCTAAATTACACTTAAGGTCATTTCACACCTACAGTCTGTGCCAGTCAAACTCTAGTTCATGTTCTCCCTTGGTGTGGTTCATTTTTTTTCTGGTTTGAGCGCAGTAATCACACTCAAGTAGACCAAACATCTGGACCAAGACCACCAAAAAGAGATGTTCTCTGAATAATTGAGCTCTGGTGCGGTACTCCAGGTGAGAAAAAATGTAAAAAAAAAAATGTCTGATGAATGGAATAAAATGAGGAGCTCTGGTGAGGAAAAGACAACACTGCATCTACTTGTCTTGTTCTCGCTGCACATATACATCTGACAAATGGAGTTTGCACTTAGTTTGAAGTGATGCATTTTAGTACAAACAAGGGGAAAAATGCTGAAAGTTTACAAGTGAGCCAGATGTGAAGCACCCTTGCCTAAGTGTAGGACCCCACAGTACCCAACAAACTAAGCCTAGATAAAGCCACATTCAAGAAAACTAGGTTTTCACACTGAGGCATCCCTGTAGCTCACTAATGTTAAATGTGCACCCAAATGCTCAACCACAGCAGCCTATGCTTGATTTAATCTCTACATCTCCATCTCCCTCGCTCTTTCTCTCCATCTATTAAAGGCATTCACTTGCAGGGTTGACAATGACCGTCCGTCTGTCAGACCCATGTCCAGGGTCAACTGCCTTTTGTCCAAAGTCTACCAGGTCAGGCTTTAAGGTGGATTCACACAACAATGTGAATCCACACAACAAACTTTTACTGACATTTTGTCTAACGTCTGGCTCTGCTGGCAAAAGTTGGTAAAAGTTAATGATAGCTGGTGTTTGTTGACGAACGGTGGCGAAAGTCGTATTCTTTAAAAATTGACCCAAACAGTCAGCAGAAGAGCTCGGTGGGGATGGCTCAGAAGCAGATGGAGGCCGGAACTGGTTCTCCTCACTGGGAGCAAGACAAAGCCTCTTTAATACAGATATTAACAAAACAAAAAAGAGGACTTGCATTAACTCCTGCTCTTCCACTGGCAAGGAGCCCAGTGACACTGCAGCTGGAGAGGCGATGACCATAACAGGAGATGCTGAAGGAACAGCAGATGAGAGAGTCAGAACTGCTGCAGTGGGCGTGATCACTAGTACTGGAGATGTTGGAGCCGGCACTGCAGGCATCATGACAGGCAAAGCTGGTGGAGCACGAGCTGGAGTGTGTGCCGAGGACTGAGCAGGAGCAGGAGCAGAGCGAGGAGATGTGCGTAAAAGTGCCAAATAACGTTTCGCAGATGGTACCGGGTCCCATAATACCGAAACCAGGGGACGCTCTGTCGTTGGCACAGGTTTTGGCGTTAATGGCAATCCCTTCTCTCACTCAAGACGTGATGGTGGGACTGGCAAGTGATGTGGAGATGAGGATGATGTCGGAGTCAGGGGACACCGTTTCATCAGCACAGACTCCGGCTCATCCGGGGTGCTCTCCTCCAACCCATGAAAAGGCTGCGGAGCTGGGGAGAGATGCACTGGAGCAGGAGCAAAAAGCGCCGGAGCCAGGGGACAATTATTCATTGGCACTGGCTTCGGCGTTGATGGTGTGGAAGACAGAGCCAGGGAACCATTGGCGCAGGCTTGTGCTTGGGGGCTGAGCTTCCCCCCTGTTACGGAGAGAGCATTGGAGCTGAAACACAGAGACGAGGAGACCATTTATCTCCGGTCTATATGCTGCAGGTTGGGAATCTCCTGGAGTGCCTCCTCTACTATTTCCAGGTACTCCAGTGCCTCCTCCAGTGTTCGGGAGGAAAGGGCCTCAGACCAACAGTCTCTGATCAGTTCAAGCCCTGAACGTTCCTCCTCCTCCAGCCTGAAAGCCACCGAGTCCATGCCCACAGAGTCCGTGTTTGCTCACGTCCTGCTCTTACCAGACTCGCCCGCTGGGCCCATAAATGGCTGCGTCCTTCGGTTATGTTTGCGTTTGCCCCTCCGGGGCAAAGAAGAAGAGGAGGGCCCAATCACAAGGCAAATCTTGTAAACCATGATTTATTATAACACAAAAATGGGAAATAAACACTTCACGAGGTCAGAAATTAAATACAACAAATCAGACGTGAAAATGGCAACAATAAATCCACACAGCGTGGTGAACAACCGTGACGTTAACATAAGGACGCAGCAAAGAACACAGACTTAAAACACAAATGTATATAGAGGGGAACAATCAAGGCAAACCAGAACAGGTGAGCACCATCAAGGCCATCAGGCAGCACAGGACGGGCGGGGCTGAACAAAGACAGAGGGGATATACACCAAACATGATAAATGAGTCAAAACAGGAGCACAAAGCGTGGACAGGGGCTGCAGTCTGGCTAAAAAATCCGAGTGGCTGCCACGAACCTGTGACGCACTGCTCCACCACTGCCCCTATGGCAACGACAGACGCATCCGTCGTGAGCGCAATCCGTGCCGACGGATCTGGGTGGGCTAACAATGCAGCATCCGCAAGCGCTGTTTTAGTGTTAGTGAAGCCTGGACTCGCTCAGGAGTCCAGTTGATGGCTTCTACGGGCTTCTTTTTTTTTCCACAATATCTTTATTGAACCTTTTTTTTTTAACAAACATGATACAAACAATCAAACACTAACGCTAAAGTACTACAAAAAAAAAAAAAATGCACTAAAAACACCAACAACCACCAACAAAATCAAGTCTTCAACAATGCTCCTCTGTTTAGTCTAGACAATCCAATACATAAGTATACATATTATGTTCACCAGTTTGGAATTTACAAGGTCCACACACATCATTCACCTTCTTCTTCAAGAGTTATGTTTAAATTTTTTACATAATCAATAAAAGGTCTCCATATATTCTCAAACACAATTTCCTTTGATTTCAGTATATATGTTATTCTTTCTAATGGAAGGTTTGTTAACATCTGTCTTAACCACTGAGTCACATCTGGTCTATGAGTCTTTTTCCATAATAGTGCAATACATTTTTTGGCATTAAGCAAACTGAGGTCTATGAATGTTCTTTCACTTTTATTAAAATTATGCTTTTCTGGGTACAGACCCAACAAAAACAGTTTAGGATTCAGTATGATTTGTTTTGAGATTATTTTTTCAATTGTTACCCTCACCTCTTCCCAAAACATTCTTATTAATCTACATTCCCATAAACAATGAAATAGGGTTCCTTTACTTTCCATGCATTTTGTGCATGTATCTGGTATATTTTTGTTATATCTATTTAACTCCTCCGGTGTAACATACATCCGCATTAACCATTTGAAATGTATCAATTTAAGGCGTGCATTTATTGATTTGGTTTGAGCTTCTGTACAAGCCAATTCCCATTGTTCCTCCGAAATTTCAATTTGCAGATCTTCTTTCCAGTAGTTTAATCTTTTCAGTGAATTTTCACTTGAAGATAGTGTCAATGAGTTATAAAACTCTGAAATAATACCCTTTCTTTTACTATCTTTCATCATCATTTTTTCCAAGGATGAATAAATAGGTCGAGTGAGAGCTTTATTTTGATTTGATCGAATAAAGTTTCTAAGTTGAAGATATTTAAAAAAATGTGTTCTATTGAGATTAAATTTGATCCTCAGCTCTTCAAAAGACATTATGTTGTCTGCACATGGCAAATATAAATCCTGAATCTTTTGTATCCCTTTTAAATTCCATACTTTAAATACAGCGTCCGCTCTCCCTGGTTTAAAATATTGATTACCCCATATTGGACTAAATTGTGACAATAACTGTGGTTCTTTTAAATAGTTTTTAGCTTCACACCATATTTTGATCATATGCTTTACAAATGGATTTTTAACTTGTTTTTGTAATTTTTTTGCCGAATCTGAGTATATGAATATGGGAAGAGGTAAAGGTAAATTGTATGATTCCATTTCAGTCCAGTGAGGGAGATCATTTGATGAAAAATAATATGTCATAGACCTCAGTTGTGCCGACCAATAATACAACATAAAATTTGGACATTTCAGACCTCCACGATCAAATGGTAAATATAATAAAGACAGACGTAATCTAGCCCTCCTGTTGTTCCATATAAATTCCACTAACTTTTTTTTTATTCTTGAGAATAGATCTAAAGGTGGTGATAAGGGAATGTATTGAAATAAATAAAGTATTTTAGGTAAAATATTACTTTTAAGTATATTGATTCTCCCGATCATCGACATTGGTAGTGACATCCATCTCTGAGTTAACTCATTGATATCTGACATTAAGGCTTCATAGTTGACGCTGGCGACTGATTCTAGCTTAGGCATAATTTGGATTCCTAAATATTTAAACTGATTTACAACATTGAATTGATTTGCCTCAGGGGCTGGGTAATTTCTCTGGGCCTCATTTAGCATTAATATTGAAGATTTAGTTTTATTTATTTTATATCCTGATATTTCCCCAAAATTCTTTATTAAATTCAACAAGGTTGGAATTGATTTTTTTAGATTCGACATAAACAAAATTATATCATCGGCGTACAGGGAGATTTTATGTTCTGTTGGTCCAACTTTAATTCCATATATTTGTGAATGTAAACGTATCGCTATCGCTAAAGGTTCAATTGCCATAGTAAACAGTAAAGGTGAAAGTGGACAGCCTTGTCGACATCCTCTATTGATTTTTATTGGTTTTGAAATATTGTTATTTGTTAGGATTTCTGCTGTAGCATTATTGTATATTATTTGAACCCATTTTATGAAATTATTTCCAAGTCCAAACCTTTGTAGGACTTCAAAAAGAAAGGGCCATTCAACTCTATCAAAGGCCTTTTCGGCGTCCAATGATAGGAGAGCTGTATCCGGTGCTTCTTTATTAAAATAAATAATATTAAATAGTCTTCTTACATTATGGAAGCCTTGTCTACCCTTTATAAAGCCATTCTGATCTCGATTAATAATATTTGGTAAAATTTCTTGTATTCGTCTTGCTAAAATTTTACAGATTATCTTAAGGTCGGCGTTTAATAGGCTTATTGGTCTCATATTTTCACATTTATTAGAGGGCTTACCTGGTTTTGGCAGCAGTATAATTAAGGCATTATTTATGTATGATGGTAAATTATTATTTTGAAATGCTTCTAAAACCATTTCCAAAAAAGGTTTTATTAATTTAGTCTTAAATTTTTTATAAAGGTCAACTGGAAGACCATCTGGTCCTGCACTTTTTCCTGATTTCATATTATCAATGGCTAGCCCAACTTCTTCTTGACTAATTTTAGACTCCAATATCTCCCTGTTTTCATTTGGTATACACGGTATAGATAGTTCGTTCAAAAACCCATTTAGTTTTGTTAAATCAGGTTCATTTTTGGTATCATATAATTTTTCATAGTAATCTCTAAAGGCTCTATTAATTTCTAAAGGATCTATAACTACCTGTCCGTTACTTATAATACTGGTAATTGGTGTTTTAATTTCCAATTGTTTAATCTGCCATGCTAATAATTTTCCTGATTTTTCACCTTGTTCATAAAAAGATTGTTTCAATCTTAGAAGACTCGAGGCAGCTCTATTCGCTGATTTTTTGTCGTATTCAGCTCTCAAAATCAGTAATTCATTCTCCAACCTTGGGTCACTTCCTGCATACACTTTTTCCTGAAGACTTTTTATTTTATGTTCCAATTTAGCTCTCTCCTCTCGAGTCTTCTTAGATTTTGATCCTGTATAACTAATAATATGTCCCCTAATAAAAGCTTTGAAAGCCTCCCACTTTACACATGCTGATGTTTGTGTAGTATTGATGTCAAAGAACTCGTCTATCTGTTTTTCTATATACTTGACAAATTCCTCATCCTGAAGCCATTTATGCTGAAATTGCCATCTACCTGATTCCTTTGTCAATTTTTTATCTACATATATTAGACAACAGGGTGCATGATCAGAGATCACGATGTTATCATAAAAGCAGTTTTGAATCTTGGACCTTAATTCTGTGGAAATCAAAAAATAATCAATACGTGAGAATGTCTTGTAGGTACTGGAATAACAAGAATAGGCTTTAACTTGTGGTTTCATTTCTCTCCATATATCTAACAATCTCAATTCTTTCATAAAATGATTAATAGTCATCCTACATCCAATGTGCGTACAATCCAGTCCTGTTGATCTATCCACACCTGGATTCAATGTACAATTAAAATCCCCTGCTATTATATGTTGCCCTGTAAGTGATGATAAGATGAGAAATAAATTAGCAAAGAACTTCTGATCATCTATATTGGGACCATATAAGTTCACAAGATTTATATTTTCTAATAGCAAAGAACCTTGAATGATTACATATCTTCCAAATTTGTCTCCAATTACATTTTTCACTTGAAAAGGAACTGATTTATGTATGAGAGTCATAACTCCCCTGGCTCGGGATGAAAATGAAGAGGTGAATACACTTCCCTGCCATCTATTCCTAATTCTTTTAACATCCTCCTCTATCAGATGAGTTTCTTGTAAAAACACAATTCTTGAACCCATGTCCTTTATTTTATTCATAACTTGTTTAAGTTTTTTTAAATTTTGTAGACCTCTGCAATTCCATGAAGTTAAATTAAGATTAACACTTTGGTCCATGATCAATACAGAGTTTGGGATTACCTTGCAGTGTAAACATGCTCATACAGAGAAGCAAAAACATGAGTGGTTGAACATTCATCCTACAAACTACACACAAACAAATTTCCCCTTGCCACACTTGTGGCAAACCCCCCAAAATCAAAAGAAAAATTCTGTCTCCCGATATAGCCATCGACCGTTCCACACCCACGGGGAACAGCCTAAGCCACTCCTTCTTCATCCTCCCAATCACCCTAACTCTACTGCTTTTAATGACGTAACATTAACTCTCCTCTGTGGTTTTCCAACTTAACTCCAAAATTTTTAACAACTTTGTACATCATAGTTTTTTTTTTTGTTTGTTTTGTTTTTGTTTTGTTTTTTTAATATATAATACAATCTATATTTTGTAAACTTACTATTTACTTCAAGTCAGTCAGATGCCTGTGCAAATGCTTAATTATTCTACCTTATATTTTGTTCATGCTTAGCTCCCACCAGTCTCTTCTTCTTCTTTGATCTTCTTGATGAACTCCTGCGCCTCCTCTGGGGTCTTGAAGATGTGGGTTCTGCCCTCATACGTGGTCAGCAGTCTCGCAGGATAGATTACACCATGACGAATCCCAAGGTTGCGCAGCTCCTTACGTACGGGATCAAACTGCTTCCTCAATTGCTGGATTCCTGTGGCCAAATCTGGGTAGAACCGCACCTGCTGGTCCTGGTGTTTAATCTCTCCTTTTTTAGCTCGTGCAGCGTTGAAGATCTTCATCCTGTCTCTGTTGCTAAGAAACTTCATAATTAAGGTCCTCGGCGGTCCCTTATCTCTCCGTGGGCCAATACGATGTGCTTTTTCCAGAACCACTGCTGATTGCAACTCCTCGCTGCCCAGCACCTCCGGAATCCACTTTTCCAGAAAGGAACATACGTCCCGACCTTCTGATTCCTCTGGAAGACCCACCAGCCTCAAATTATTCTGTCTCGACCGAGATTCCAAATCCAAAATATTATCTTCCAGAGATTTATTTTTTTTTTCCAAAGTGCGCACCTTTAATTGAAGACGGGTGACGTCATCTTCAGCACTAGCGAGACGGAGCTCCATCTGCGCCGTTCGTTCTACACAGTCACCCAATTCCTTTCTTATTCCTTCCAACGCTGTCATAATCCCATCAAATCTAGAGGAAAAGTCCGCTCTCATTGAACTCATGGCAGCCATCAGCGCATCTGCGCCATTCCCCGCAGATATCGCAGCGTTGCCAGCCTCCTCCGCCATATATGGAGTTTTGTTTACTGCGTCACAGACCTGAAAGTCCGTTAATTTGGACTGTTTCGGCGGCTCGCTTTTTCCTTTTCCTGGTTTTCCAGCCTTAGGCTTCGCCGACATATCTTCGCCCAAATGCTGGGATACGTTCTGTCCCAAATGAGAGAGTTATTTGCCGATTTTTTTTTTTCCAGGAGCAGAGCAGAGCGAGACACGTCCGTCCTACGTGGCAGCCATAACCGGAAGTCCTACGGGCTTCTTTTATTTTTTTTAAGTGCAGCATACAACGGCTGCATCAGCTGGGCTGCCCGGGGAAGGGAACGGTTATAAAAATTAACCATTCCCAAAAACGCAGACAGTGCCCTCACTGTCTGCGGGTGTGAAAAGTCGGACACAGCGCACATTTTGTCCGGTAACGGGATTGTGCCCTCTGGAGAAATGCGGTGGTCCAAAAAGTCAATCACTGGCACACTGAACTGGCACTTTGCCGGGTTAACTATCAGCCAATGTGCTTCCAACCTCTGGAAAACTGTCTTGAGATGGGCGATGTGCTCCTCCTTGGACGCGCTGGCTACCAGAATGTCGTCTAAGTAGACAAAAACGAAGGACAAGTCGCAAAGCACTGCGTCCATCATTCTCTGGAAGGTCTGCGCTGTGCCTTTTAACCTGAATGGCATGTGTAAAAACTCAAAAAGGCCAAAAGGAGTTATTACAGCTGTTTTTGGAATGTCTTCCTCGCGCACCAGGATCTGGTAGTAACTGTGGACCAGATCTACTTTGGGAAAAACATGTGCCCCTGCCAGGTGTACGGAAAAATCCTGGATGTGTGGAATAGGATAATGATCGTGTTCTGTAGCGTTGTTCAAGTGCCGGAAATCGCCACATGGTCGCCACGACCCATCGGCTTTAGGCACCAGGTGTAGCGGGGATGCCCTCGGGCTGTTGGAGCACCTGATGATGCCCAACTGTTCCAAGTTGGCGAACTCCTCGCGTGCGCTGCCCAGTTTAGCTGCATCCAGGCGCCGAGGTCGCGCGAATACTGCCGGCCCTTTTGTAGTTGTGAAATGTTCGACCCTGTGCTTCGTTATCGTAGCTGAAAAAGTCAGGACCGTGAGTGCTGGGAACTGTGCGAGTAACTGTTGGTACTTACTCCCTGGAGATATAATGTTGGTCAGTGTTGTCGACCCAGCTCCCCGAGCTGTACAGGGCAGAGAGGCAAAAGAGACAGCATCCACTAATCTCCTATTAGCAACATCAACTAATAACCCATAAGCACATAAAAAATCTGCACCTAAAATGGGGGCGGAACATGGAGCCACCACAAAGTTCCACTGAAAGTTGAGTCCAACGCAGCGACCACAAAGTAACACCTTGTGTCATCTGTTGTTATCCCGCGGAGCGCGAACTGGGCTTCTATGTGCAAAACCACGCTGTCGGGTCATGAAGCCAGACATCCGGGAGCTTGACTGAAACGGCGCACGCGGCGTTGTTGCTCCCTCTCCAGGTAGTCTCCAGGGCTGTGCTCGTCTCGCTCTCCATGGCACGTCTTGGGGTCACCAGTGTGGAGAAAGGAATAGGCGAGGAAGCGAGCTGAACAACACAAGACTTTATTCTTTCTCCAACAAAACAGTATAGCAAAAGTGCATCCCAGGCCTCTGTGCATCCCTCTTTTATATCTTTATTCCATGCATTGAGGCCCGGAACTTCCGACCATAACACATTATGTTTAGAACAAAACCTGTGTGGCACATTAACATCATAACACTGGCGCCGCTGTCACACCCCTCTCTAGCGGCCCGGCATTTACTCCTTTCCCTGGGGGGGCGCATAGTCCTGACTGTCCCATCTGAACCCCCCAGTGAAACCTCCTCCTTTTGGTACATTGTTTCCCGGGTGAAGAAGTCTAACACCTGGTGCTGGGTCTTACCAAATGAATGGCCGTTGTTGTTGGCTGTTGTTGGCGGGCGGGCTCTCCTGGCGGGCCCCATGGTGCTGACGACCGTCATACTCTGGCGAAATGGTTCAGGCGCCCGCATTTGTTACACTGTTTTCCACATGCCAGGCAAACTCATGCTCTGTCCTGGTGCATTGGGGACCCACAACCCCCGCAAACGGGGGCCTCTTGGAGCGGACCTTTGGCTCACTGCATTCGCCTCGTACTCTTCTGCCGTGTACTCTTCATCCTCCCTGTCCACCGCGTTAGCTTGTGTTGACTGTCCAGGTAGCCTCTGTGTTTGGCACCCATTTAGCGCCGTGGCTAACTCTTCTGCTGCTTCCAATTGAAGCGCTAGCTCAACTGCTTTAGCTAGCGTCACGTCATTCGGCACCGTTAGCAACCTAGCTCGTAACCCAGCATTACATGTGTGTTCAGCCAATTGGTCCCACACCATTTTGTCTTCCAGCGGCCCAAAACGGCACACACTATCCAACTGTCTCAGGTCAGCAACAAATTGCTGTACTTGCTCCCCAACTCTCTGTTGTCTCTGGTGAAAGCAAATCCATTGTACCGTCACGCTGCCCGGCATAGCAAAATGGTTAGCTAGCAGCTCTACAACTTCCTCATACGAGTCCGTTGCGCCGAATGTCCAGAGAATCCTTTGGCCCTCTAAGCCTAGGTTGTGGGCAAGCAGTGATCACGTCTTCACCTTGTCCGGCTCTTCCAGGTCCAACGCTGTAACATACGTTTAAAAGCCTCAAGCCAACATGGCCATGGAACTGGTGGCTCTCTCGGGAGCTCAAAGAAAGGCCGCAGCAGTGTTACGCATGCCTCCATGGTTTAATCCTCAGTCGCCAAATGTTATGTCCACAAACCTGGCATGAGTGAGACGGACGAGGATGCTGCACTGGAACTGGGTTTTATTAAAGAACTGGTCACACTACAGTATATACAGTTTGTGGTGGAATAGTCCGGGCAAGAGAGCCCTGAAATGGCGGACTCGCCAATATATATGCCGGCGTGATGACGTCACCAGCCGGCTGCGTCATCACACCGCATATTACACTAAATCCCATCATAATACTGTTTCCCTGTTGAAATATACATTTTATGGCTAATGTAACCCCATAACTACAATATGGCATCTGGTGATCAATTTTTGGCAGCCGATCACTTTTTGCCACGACACCGGCATTGCTTTGTCTGTCTGTCTCTTAGCAACATTACTCCAAAATTTATGAACGGATTTTGATGAAATTTTCAGGAAAGGTGTGTAATGGCATGGGGAACAGGTGATTACATTTTTGTGGTGATCTGGATCACCACCTGGATCCAGGAATTTTAGGAAAAATCAGTATCAACTTGGTTAAATTGTACTTTTGCTGGTACACCAGAATTTCTGTAGCTAAATTGCCTAATATTATGCATTGTTATTTCAATAAATCTTATAGAAGGAAATTTGAATTAGTATTTTTCATCAATATCAAATGCAGAAATGTTGCATTTAGAAAACTGCTGCATTTCTAACAATGTCATTTGGGAGAAATGAGCTGCCTCCTGGAGGTCTGCGCTCTCCAAGTGCTTTTCTAATTGTTTTTGCTGCTGTTTCTCTGTCTGTTAGCAGGATCACGCAAAATCTCATTGATGGATTTGGATGACATTTTCACCAGAGGTGGCCCTTGGCCAAAGATGAACTCATTACATGTTGGAGGTGATCCGTGAGGATGGACAAAGGGACGGAGGGGAGGACAAAGGGAGAGAGGGAGGGAGAGAGGAAGCCTTGGCGGAGGTATACGCTCTCTGAGTGCCCACTAGTTTCCTACATAATAATAGCACAATAGCCTCCATCTGTCAGTCTGTGTGTGTGTGTGTGTGTGTGTGTGTGTGTGTGTGTGTGTGTGTGTGTGTGTGTGTGTGTGTGTGTGTGGCATCAGTCAAAGGCTGTTGCATACAGAAATATAATGTACTTATAGAGCTTCAAATTTCAGTGTCCATCTGCAAAAACACGAGCTCTCTATATTTTACCATTGCTGAAATATGAATCATTTTATGTTTTATACAGTAATTCCAGGTTCATCAGTGAAGGGTTCTTTTACAGTTGTGAATACATTTTTTAAAATGAAATGAACACATGCTTAAAACTACATACCTCTTAAAACTTTATGCCTCTGTAGTAACTACAGAGACATAAAGTTGATCAGCCACACTATGAAGATATGGGGAAGAGTTGTTGAAGCCAGGTTAAGAGGAGAGGTGACAATCAGTGAGCAGCAGTACTATTTCATGCCAAGAAAGAGTACTACAGATGCAATGTTTGCTCTAAGAGTGCTGATGGAGAAGTATAGAGAAGGTCAGAAGGAGTTGCACTGCGTCTTTGTGGATCTAGAGAAAGCACATGATAGGGTGCCAAGAGAGGAAGTGTGGTACTGTATGAGGAAGTCAGGAGTGGCAGAGAATTATGTGAGGGTGGTGCAGGACATGTATGAGGACAGCAAGACGGTGGTGAGGTGTGCTGTAGGAGTGACAGATGAGTTCAAGGTGGGGGGGGGGGATTACATCAGGGATCGGATCTGTGCTCCTTGTTTTTGCCATGGTGATGGGGAGGCTGACAGACGAGGTCAGGCAGGAGTCTCCATGGACCATGATGTTTGCAGATGACATTGTGATCTGTAGTGAGAGTAGGGAGCAGGTGGGAGAGAACCTGGAGAGGTGGAGGTATGCTCTGGAGAGAAGAAGAATGAAAGCCAGTAGAAGTGAGACAGAATACATGAGTGTGAATGAAAGGCAGGCAGGTGTAATGGTGAAGATGGAAGGTGTAGCCGCAGTGAAAGTAGATTAGCGTAAATACCTGGGGTCAACCATCCAAAGCAATGGAGGTGAAGAAGAGAGTGCAGGCAGGGTGGAGTGGGTGAAAATGAGTGTCAGGGGTGATTTGTGACAGAAGCATAGCAACAAGAGTGAAAGGGAAGATTTACAAGACGGTAGTGAGACCTGTTATGATGTATGGTTTGGAGATGGTGGGGCTGACAAAAAGACAGGAGACTGAGCTGGAGGTGGCAGAGTTTAAGATGCTAAGATTCTCATTGGGAGTGACTAGGAGGGACAGGATTAGAAATGAGTATATCAGAGGGACAGCTCAGGCTGAGTGGTTTGGAGACAAAGTAAGAGAGGCAATGCTGAGATGATTTGGACATGTGCAGAGGAAGGATAGTGGAGATACTGGACAAAGGATATTGAAGATGGAGCTGCCAGGCAGGAGGAAAAGAGGAAGACCACAGACAAGATTCATGGATGTAGTGAAGGAGGGCATGGAGAGGGTTGGTGTCACAGAGGAAGATGAAGGGATAGCGGGAGATGGAGGCAGATGATCCACTGTGAAGACCCCTGAAGGGAGCAGCCGAAAGAAGAAGAACACTTGCTTAAAACTACATTCTGCAAGTAATTTTGAGTAACTGAACATGCATAAGATAAGATAATGTGAAATAAAGCATAATATAACTGCATATCATGCAGCATAGCAAAGCTGTCAGTCATAAAAATCAGTACATGAAAAGCATAATGGAACATAATATACCAAAAAAGGGCCAAATAGAATTGCATTTTTATTATATGACTAAGATATTACATAAGAGATTTATAAGATTTGACTTGTTTTTCCCCCTTAATCACCAGTTACACAGATAATACCTAAATAATGCAATCAGAATGAAGGAAAAAACATATTTTTAATTTCAGTTCCTCATTTACAGTATCTGCTGTTCATCTCTTTGTTTTCATCTGCTGTCTGGTTGCATTTATCCACTTAGCAGTATTTTCCTAAACGCTGTGCATGAGCTGTCAAGTTGATGAAGCATTTTTCTTAGTGTGCCTCTTTTCTTTCTTTCCATTTTTAAAATTATTTCATTCATTGTGTTTGGCCTGCATCCTTGAGTATATTTAAGCTGCAGTCTCAGGGCCACGGTGCCACTCAGATTCAAGTTGCCACTGAGCTGCATTTCGAATGCAGCTCAGTGAATTTTGAATTCACTTTTCTCAGCTTTCTGTAGATCAAGAGATAAAGAGGAGCGGCTGGTGTTTTGCTAAACCGCAAACATTAAATGCACAAAACGAGAGCAGATACTTTCCCGGTGACTAAAGACCATCGGAGCAGCCAAACTGTTGGACTGGCACTGCCAAGGTCAGACATGTATCAGCTATAAAATGTAAATGTTTTACCAGGACGGTCTGCCTCTCCACATGGAGTATGCGTCCTTCTGATGACACCACTCAGAGGATAAATTCAGCCTCATTAACTCTGAATACCTCAAAGCGGAGGAATTTGTGGTACTGTATCACGGCATGAGACGGTCTGAATAAAACATTACCTTTGTTTGTTTGGCGAGGGATGCCTTTAAAGTCTTTGGGATATGCCGTTCGTATGCATCTTTAATGTGGCCCTCACACATCCCCATGTATAATGAATAAATATAATCTGAATGTGCTCACAGATGCCATGGAAACTGTGCTTAAGTTGACATCCTGGTGTGAGCACATCCTCCGAGTATTTTTTGAGCTTCTCTGTGGCAGGAATAAGATCTCAGCCGGGCCTTTTGTGAACAAAATGTCCGATGTTGAAACCACAGAAGTTGCATATGTGATATGTCACAAGGCCATTTTCTGTGTAAACTCTTTAAATATGCACCTCTAAAGCCGATATGGCACAGCCAAGCTTTATTCAAACTTTCCTCAGTTTACTACAAAATATTAAAGGGATCATTGACTGAAAAATAGTGTGTTTGTAGGTTTTAATTGTCTGAAATGTGTCTGTTCAATTCAATTCAACTTTATTTATATAGCGCCACTTCACAACAACAGTCATCTCATAGCACTATCAACTGTAGGGGAGAATCCCCACAGTTGCAGAAAGACCCCAGCAATCAGGCGATCCCCTGTGAGCAGCACTTGGCGACGGTGGAGAGGAAAAACTCCCTTGGTCACATAATTATCCCACAACTATCAAAACAATCAATCCTCTTAAAACACACAGCCTTTATCTCATTCTTTCTCTCTCAGAAACGTTTTTGACTCTTCCGGGTAAATCGTTTACGTCATGATTTGACAAAGCCAACCCACCACCATCCTTGAGACCTGCCCACTGCTCTATTACTGGCCCACCTAGCTGTTTATTTATTAGATCCCCATTTGTCTTTGCTTAGCATTGGCTATTCTTCCTGGGGTCAAGCATATTTCACTGTGACAATACAAAACGTCACCTCTTCCACCACAACAACATACTGGTGCAAACAAAACAAACCGCAAAAGCAAAAGAAAAAGAAAATTAATAACAAACAATATGATTATGTCAGTTCGTTTCAATCAAACTCAAGTTCATTTTCTCAATTAGTGTGGTTTGTTTTGTCTGGTGAGAACATGGTAATCACACTCAAGTGCGTACCAAAACAACCGTACCGAGACCTCCTGAAAGAGGTGGTCTCGGTTCGGATCAAATGGCGAACTCTCGTGTGGTCCTGCAGGTGAGAAAGCGACCGCACTAAAACAGGACCAGCAGTAAACTGTAAAGCATTTTATGTCACTGTACATACCTGATAGATCTTTGAAGATATCTGTGGCTGAGCATGTCACGGTTCTGGAGGATTAATGAACGTTAACATGTTATTTTCAATCCGTAGCAGCACTTCATTTTCAAACTGTACGATTTGCTGAAAGTGGTATATGCACGTATTTTTTTTTTTTTTTTTTTTTTTGTTACTTATTTGTACCCGTAGGTAGACTTGGTTTGCAGTCTGGTGACAAGCCACCGACTGCTGGTCGCTGCGTGCGCGAGCGCCCTAAACCTACATGTTTTTGGTGTGCGGGAGGAAACCGGAGAAATCCCGGAGTAAACCCACGCAACACGGGGAGAACATGCAAACTCCACACAGCTCACTGTTGGTCGGGGGCTGGGATCGAACCCACGATCTCATGATCCCCGCGGTCCCCCGGCCGAGGGTAAAACTGTGCTGCCACAGTGCTAAACCACTGCGCCACCGTGCAGCCCATAAACGGGCTGCACGGTGGCTGGTTATGCGATAAACGATAACCAGGGCGATGAAAACCCCCTGTAGATTATGCTACGATTTGCATTATTTTCTCCACAGAAATGCATAAATACACAGTAGCCATCCTACTTCCTGCATTTACCTTTCCTGTTCTTGTGGCAAAAAAATCTGACCAATAAAAACAGAGAACGTTCTGATGTCAGTCTCGCAGGATTTAACGTGACGCAGTTTGGTCCGCTTGAATTTTTGCCTGTGTGAAAGGGGACCAAACCACGGAGAAAATGATACAAAGTAACAAACTTGTCAACTGATTCAGACCAAATTAAACACATTTAAGTGTGAAAGCACCCTTAGATTAGTGATAATGAACAAATATTGTCAGGGTCTGGGGGGATGACTGTAGGGTCATTCCCACTCTTTGAGTTTATTTCTGTGTTTCTTTGTGCTTTTTACCATATGTATTTTGGTTTAAGTCCTGTGATTATTATTATCCCAAAAGCCAGTTTAGAAAGCTTGGGATCAGTCTGCCAAGGTCTCCGCCTTTGACAGTCACCTAATCCACATAGCACCGGATCCCCATGATCCCTCCTGCAGGTGGTGAGCCCACTGGAGGATCGGGCTTGTTGTTACGAGCTATTTGGTCTCTGTACGACCGTTGTGAGAGTTTGGTTCATATTGCCAACACTCGGTCTGACTCATTCCCAGTGAGAGTTGGACTCTGCCAGGGCTGCCCTTTGTCACCGATCCTGTTCATAATTTTTATGGACAGGATTTCTAGGCGCAGCCAGGGAACGGAGGGTGTCATGCTTGGTGACCACAGGATCTCATCTCTGTTGTTTGCAGATGATGTTGTCCTGTTGGCTTCATCCAGCAATGACCTACAGTTCTTGCTGGGACGGTTTGCCGCTGAGTGTGAAGCGGCTGGGATGAGAATCAGCACCTCCAAGTCCGAGTCCATGGTCCTCAGCCGGAAAAAGGTGGATTGTCCTCTCTGGGTTGGGGACAGGCTCCTGCCCCAAGTGGAGGAGTTTAAGTATCTTGGGGTCTTATTCATGAGTGAGGGAAGAATGGAGCGGGAGATTGACAGACGGATCGGAGCAGCATCTGCAGTGATGCAGACGTTGTACCGGTCTGTTGTGGTGAAGAGGGAGCTGAGTTCTAAAGCAAAGCTGTTGATTTACCAGTCAATCTGCGTTCCTACTCTCACCTATGGTCACAAGCTTTGGGTAATGACCGAAAGAACGAGATCACGGATACAAGCAGCTGAAATGAGCTTTCTCCGTAGGATTGCTGGACTCACCCTTAGAGATAGGGTGAGGAGCTCAGTCATCTGGGAGAGGCTCAGAGTAGAACCGCTGCTCCTCCACATTGAAAGGAGTCAGTTGAGGTGGTATGGGCATCTGATTAGGATGCCTCCTGGACGCCTCCCACTTGAGGTGTTTCAGGCACGTCCCACTGGGAGGAGACCCCGGGGCAGACCCAGGACTTGGTGGAGAGACTATGTCTCCCAGCTGGTCTGGGAACGCCTTGGTATCCTCTCTGAAGAGCTGGAGCAGGTGGCTGGGGAGAGGGAAGTCTGGGCTTCTCTGCTTGAACTGCTGCCTCCACGACCCGGACCTCTGGAAAAGCGGTAGAAGATGGATGGATGGATGATTATTATTATTACTGTTATTATTGTTATTATGATTTCTGTTATGATCTGAGGTCAGTCATTGTTTGCATTATGTTTATCATGGTCGTGTCTCTCCCCTGATCCTCTGTTCATGTCCGTGTCTCCCTCTGTCTGTGACTGTGTGTGTGTGGCCCGCCCCATCCTGTTATCTGTTTTTCCTCATGTGCCAGTTGTCAGTCATTATTTGAGTCTTCAGTGTTTCTGATTGCACCCATCTGTCTCACGTTGTCCTGATTGCTCCCCTGTCTATATGTACGGTACCAGTGTTCAGTCTGTGTCGGGTGTGACGTCATTACTGTTTCTGCCTGCTCCCAGTGTGCGTTCTGTCCCATTTCCCTGTGAATTTTGCCTGTTTAGTTTTTGTTCCGTTTTCAGCCCATGTCCTGCCTTTAATAAGGTCCAGTTTTTGTCAATAAATAATTGTTTTTGTACCGACTGTCTGCCTGCGCCTGAGTCCTCTCCTGAACACGTACTTGACAAATATGTTTTATATTTTAAACCTATTGGACTCCAAACCCATAAAACTAATAGAATAAATACAATCTACTATCTTTTAAGGTTCAAATTTAAATAATACTCCCTAAGCATTTTCTTAAATACTTGCACGATTTTTGTAGTTATCTTTGGGAGTGAGTTGCATTCTTTCATTCTGTGGGGGATTCTCCACCCAGAGAAGGCAGGGGGAAGGAGAGAACAATGGAACAAAGGAGGAGGTGTCACCGGGGGGTATCAGACAGGACTGTTGGGTCTATGTGCCCCCCCGGGGAGAGTATGAGCTGCCGGTGCTGCTGAAGAGAAGAAGAGTGTTGGAGCAGCGCGGGCGTTATGTTAATGTGCCACACCTTTCTCTGTTCAAACAACAATGTGTTATGGTCAGAAGGTCCGGGTCTTGATGCATGGGAATAAAAATATAAAAGAGGAATGCACAGACACCCGGGATTATCTTTTGCTATAAGTTATGTTGGAGGAAGAATAAAGTTTCTGTGTTGTCCAGCTTGTTGCCTCGCCTGCCTCCTTTCTCCACATTGGTGACCCTAAGACGTGCCATGGAAAGCAAGCCGAGCACTGCCCCGGAGACTGCCTGGAGGGAGAGCACCAGCGCCACGTGTGTGGCCTCAGTCGAGCTCCCAGACTTCTGGCTTCACAACCCGACCACGTGGTTCTTGCACATAGAAGCCCAGTTCGCACTCTGCGGGAACAACGGACAATACCAGGTATTACTACGTGGTCGCTGCGCTGGATGTGCGCGCCACACAACAGATGACAAGCCTGCTCCAGGAGCCGCCGGCCCAAGGAAAATATGAAGCGCTCAAGAGGATGTTTCTCCAGCGTTATACCCTTTCTGACAGTGAGAGGGCAGAGAGACTCCTAACGCATTCGGAGTTAGGGGACAGATCAGCAGTGGAGCTAATGGAGAGCATGTTGACACTGAGGGGGAAGGACGACGAATCCTTCCTGTTCACCCACTTGTTCCTCAGGAACCTACCAGCTACAGCGAGGGCGATCCTGGCCAACTAGCCACGGCTGGTATCCAAGGACTACAGCACCCTGGCACAGGAAGCAGACCGCATCATTTTGATGACCAGAACTCTGAGCGTGCAGACAGTGGCACCGGCATCCATGAGAGACTTCAGTGAGGAGCCGTTCGCGGTAGCCGGGACGGCCACCAGAAGACAAGGGAATGGGGCAATCTGCTTTTATCATCGCCGTTTCGGCTTGAACGCCCAACGCTGCCTGTCACCGTGCCAATTCAAGAAGCCGGGAAGACGGCACGATCAGAATTCAGTGGCAGCTGCAACCGATGGCAAGAGAACAGGCTGCTTTATGTCATGGACACACGTTCGGGGAGATGGTTTTTGTTGGACTCCGGCTCCCAGAAGAGCCTCATCCTGCCGGTCAATGCAGACAGGGTGGCAGGATGCAGCGGTCCCGAGCTCACGGCCGCCAACGGATCCACCATCAGGACAATTGATGAGCGGACACTGACAATATGCTAACACAGATGCAACTTTCAGTGGGACTTTGTGATAGCTGCATGTTCCAGCCCCATTTTAGGCACAGATTTTTTTATGTGCTTATGGGTTGTTAGTAGATGTTGCTAACAGGCGATTAGTGGATGCAATCTCTTTCACCTCACTGCCCTGTACAGCTCGGGGAGCTGGGTCGACAACACTGGTGAACGTTACAGCTCTTGGGGGTAAGTACCAACAGTTACTTGCACAGATCCCAGCACTCACGGTCCCGACTTTTTCGGCTACGGTGACGAAACACGGGGTTGAGCACTTTATAACCACAAATGGTCCGCCGGTGTTCACGCGACCTCGGAATTTGGACGCAACTAAACTGGCCAGCGTGCGAGAGGAGTTTGCCAACTTTGAGCAGTTGGGCATTGTCAGGTGCTCCAACAGCCTGTGGGCATCCCCACTACACATGGTGCCTAAAGCCGACGGGTCATGGCAACCATGCAGCGATTTCTGGCGCTTGAGTAGCGCCACAGAACACGATCGTTATCCCATTCTGTACATCCAGGATTTTTCCATGCATCTGGCCGGGGCGCGTGTTTTTTCGAAAGTGGATCTGGTCCACGGATACCATCAGGTCCCGTCCCGGTGTGCACGGAAGACGTTCCAAAAACAGCGATAATAACTGCTTTTGGCCTTTTCGAGTTTTTACGCATGCCGTTCGGATTAAAAGGCGCGGCGCAGACTTTCCAGAGGATGATGGACGCAGTGCTTTGCGATTTGTCCTTCGTCTTCGTCTACTTAGACGATATTCTGGTAGCCAGCGCGTCCGAGGAGGAGCACATCACCCATCTCAAGACAGTTTTCCAGAGGTTGAAAGTGCACAGGCTGATAGTCAACCCGGCGAAGTGCCAGTTCGGTGTGCCAGTGATTGATTTTTTTGGGCCACCGCATTTCGCCGGAGGGCGCGATCCCGTTACTGGATAAGATGCGCGCGGTGTTGGATTTTCCGTGTCTGCAGACCGTGAGAGCAAGACAGGAGTTTTTGGGAATGGTTAATTTTTATAACTGTTTCCTTCCCCGAGCAGCCCAGCTGATGCTGTGCGTTTCAGGTTCGTGGCAGCTGCTAGCATTTTTCAGCCAAACCTTGCGTGACAACGAACACAAATACAGCGTGTTCGATAGAGAACTGCTGGCTCTCCACCTGGCAACGCGCCATTTTCAGTTTTGGCTGGAGGGGTGCCAGTTCACCGCTTTCGTGGACCATAAGCCGCTGATGTATGCAATGGCCAAGGTCTGGGAGCTGTGTTCAGCCCAGCAGCAATGGCATTTGGCCGCAATTTCGGAGTTTATGACCGGCATTCAACACGTTGCCAGTAAGCTCAACGTTGTGGCTGATTGCCTGTCACACGCGTTAATCACCCCGGTCTATATGGGAATTGATTTCCCTGCCACGGCCAAGGAACAAGCCGGGGACACAGACACTTGCACGCTCCAGTCTGCTGGGGTAAGGCTGGAGAACAGGGTGGTGCAAGAAGGGTGCCCTCCCTTGCTCTGCGACGTCTCCACCGGCCGCCCGCGCCTGGTGGTTCCAAGCTCTTGGGGCCGTCGCGTTTTTGAGTCGGTACCTGCGCTTGTGAAGCTAATGTGTTTTCCCCCTTCCCTTTTTCCCTCCGGTATGCCTCACCAGCAGGACGGTTCGACTGGACCGGTGACCCCCGCCACAGCTGCTATGGGTGCCGGCTCAAGCCCAAAGGACGGGGGGGGGGGGGGGGGGGGGGTTAGTGCCCCTTCTGGGTGTTTGGGGGGCTGTGTGGGGGCATGGTGTGGGGGTTTCTCCACCCAGAGAAGGCAGGGAGAAGGAGAGAACAATGGACTGAAGGAGGAGGTCTCACCAGGGGGTATCAGACAGGACTGTTGGGTCTATGTTCCCCCCGGGGAAAGTAAGAGCTGCAGGTGTCGCTGAAGAGAAGAAGAGTGTTTTAGCGGTGCTGGCATTATGTTATGTTAATGTGCCACACATTTCTTTGTTCAAATGACAATGCGTTATGGTCGGAACGTCCGGGTCTCGATGCATGGAATTAAAGATATAAAAGACGAATGCACAGAGACCCAGTATTCTCTTTCTGCAAGTTATGCTGGAGGAAGAATAAAGTTTCTGTGTCATCCAGCTCATTGCCTTGCCTGCCTTCTTTCTTCACAATAGCCCTGTATATCACAATACGCTTAGTTGCTTCAGTTTTACATTGTGGTAATGTAAAACAACCATCAACAGCCTGGTTTGTTTGATGAGTGTGTGTTTCTTTACTAAAAGTTAATTGCTCATAAAACACAGGTTGTATTTTTATAGTAATATTCCAAGTAGAATTCATCAAGGAACACTGAAATCTGTTATTAACTTCTAAATATAAAAGAGCTTCATGCATTTTAACAACATTAGATCTTAATCCACAAGACAATACAACCCGGGCTGCCTTATTCTGAACAATCTGCAACTTCCTAATATTACCAACTGAACAGCTTGACCAGAGTACTGAACAATAGTCATGTCTGTCATGTAGATGGAAGGGGTGCTAAAGGTAGCCTATTAGCCCCCAGCTAACACAGCTAATGGAAGATTCACACCAAGCACTGTTTTCCTCAGCCCTTAGTCACCCCAACAGCCATCCCTGTTATCACCAGTCCACAATATACCTCACGTCACTTCGGACCATCTCCCAATAATTTCGTCACGATTCCACACAAATTGTCAGCACCAGCGTGTCGGTCATGGCAACCAACCTGACCCGAGGCTGCTGGTTCTTGGCCAGCTCCCCCACTGTCCTCCAGGGCTCCGCCCGGTTCCACTCCGCTCTTGCGGGCAGCGCAGGGGAGCCGCCTCATGACGCGGCGTCCCCCAGCTGGCTGTGGGAGTGGTGCACCATCCCACAGAGCAAGACACTGCCCTTTGAGATCCCATGGCTCAGCAGCTTGGCTCAGCAAGCATCGCCTTGGCTCGGCCAGCATCTTCAAGTCCTGGGCCAGGTCGGTTGTGGTGATCAGGGGGCCGCCTGGTGCTTGGTCCTAGCGATTTGTTGTGGAATCACGGCAACATTATTGGGAGATAAGCCGGAGTGATGCAAGATACACCATCGACTGTGGCTCACTGAACCAGTCTTTGCTCATATGAGCTAGAAGGAGGCTAAAAGCTAAAGGCTAGAAGCTAGTCAGCTAATGGCTAAATGATGTAAGAGGGAGGGCGGAGTTGAATAAGTGAAGGATGTTTCTTTAAGTGACAGGCTTTAAAATCAGAGCATTTCAAGAAAGCCAGGAAAAATACAAAATAAATTTGCTTCAATAATTAAAAAAAAACAAAGAACATGTGAACAAAATATGTCACAAACACTTCATTAAGACATGAGTGAGTTGTTAAAATGAGGAAAAAGTGCAGTCAATGACCCCTTTATAAATTCTTCGTATTCTCCAAGCGGAAAGAAACAGTACAAATCTGAAATAAAAGGTGGTTTCTACAGGGAGGTTCAGCAGTTCCAGACGGTTCCTTTATTCAACAAGGTATCACACATGGAGGCTGTGAATGGCCTGTCTGCCTTTTAGGATGCGGTGCTTTCAAAAGGACAACCTGTCATGCATTATCATGTCTATCTGTGATCTGGGTCAAGCCCTTGTAATGCATGAGTGCTTTTATAAGCACACACAAGGCCCCCATGCAGCACGCTGTATCCAGATGAAACACTGCCCGTTCTTCGCTGACTGCCCCCTGCTCTCATTAACAGCATTTAAACTGCTCTTAGCTGATGTGCACGTATGTGGGCAGCAGCCCTTCGGGCACCTGCAGCTATCAGTCAAAACCTCACGGCGGCAACCTCTCCATGGGTCACATTTTTGCTGCAAGTGGCACAAGCTGCTGATGGAGACATGAAATACATTCCTGCCCTTCTGCACGGACAACAAGCATGATAATTACCACTGTGATACTGCCTCTGCTGATCCATGGATGCTGCTGTGGCACTGTGTGTATGTACTGTATGTGTGTGTGTGTTATGAGTGAGTGAGGCAGATATTTAAGGGAGGTGCCATAGTGGGGGTAATGCACAAAGAAGGAAGAAATCTGTGCTGTGTAGCGTCATTATTAATTAAATTCCTCCTCCTCGCTGACTAACTTGCAGAATGCATCATTCTTGGACACATTTACATAAATAATACAGATGCACACTCTTCATGTGTAAATAAATCTGTATATAGTATGCAGTTTCTTCACTGATATACAGTATGTGTTCAGACTGCAAACAAAAGTGGGCCGAATCTAAATCTCCCCCCTCCCACACACACACATTTTTATGACAGTCTGAACAGAACTTTTTCAAATCAGATCTGAGCCACTTTCATATGTGGTTCTAAATCAGATGTTTTTGAATGACCTCAGTCTGAACAGTAATGTCGCAATTCAAATTTATTTGTGTGATGCAAATAAAACTACCCACAAAAGTATATCTCGGGCAAAAAAGTTACCTGAGTGCATGTATGCGTGGTGATTTGCTCTGCCTGCCTGTTGCCTTATCCTCCACAGCTGCGCACACACCTGATCTCCTCATCAGCCTGACTATTTAAGCCGTGCTGCCCCCAGAACTGTACAGAGTCGTCTTACTCCCTGGTCTGATGAGACCTCAGCACTACTTCATCACTCTCCTGAGTAATCCTCATCTCTTCGTTGTTCTCCTGGGAGTTCTAGCTCCCCAACGCCAAGTAAGCTCTCTTTCACCTTCATCATTTCCAACCCACGCTCTGCTCCCCTGTGCACAGGTGGAAATCTGTGGCGGTGGACCTCCTCCTCCTGGCGGCGGACCGAGCACTCCCTACACTCCACCAAGTTTTGCTACACTCCCTCTGCAACCGGGGCCAAAGACACTGTCCCACTGGCCGGAGCCGTCGGGATCAAGCCGGTGCTGTTCACCAACTCGTCAACAGTAAGACTGCACATCACCATACCATCTCTCCTGAGTGTTGGCCCTAATCGCCTTTGTCTCTGCTCTTCCCTAGGGTTGCCAGTCTGCACGGTGCTCTGCTCGCCCCGGCTGCTACATTCATACACACACGCACCCACACACTCTACACTACACAATAAAAATAATTGAGATTATTTCTGAGTCTGTGTCTGCTCTCTGGGTCTTGAAACATGTCAGTACGACTCCGTCAAAACGACCCAGCAGACAGTGCGCTAGCACACAAAGTTAACATCTTAGAGGCTCAAGTAGACCAATTATCACACCAGCAACAGGTCGAACTTACTCAACTGGTCCAAATAAACTCTCACCTGGATCGCCTGTCAGGTCCTCAGCCCTTTCCCTCGGCTTCGGTAGCACAGCCGCTCCAGCTAGCTCCATCCGGTCTCCTTCCCCAACATCCCGGCTGACACCAGTTCCCACGCCCACTCGCTTCAACAGTAAGCTAGGGGAAGCAAGGGGATTCCTATTACAATGTGAGATAGTGTTTCAGCGGGTGCCAGGGGATTTTCCCACCAGCCACAGCCACATTGGCTATGTAGTTAATCTTCGGGAGGGGCGGGTGTTAGCCTGGGCTTACGCGGTTATGGCTAAGGCGGATTACGCCAATTTAACTTATGACCAGTTTGTGAGTGAATTTAATGAGGTGTTTGACCATTCTGACCGAGATAGCGTGCTTACCTCCCGGCTCCTCAACTTAAGGCAAGGGAATAAATCTGTAGCCGATTATGCCGTGGACTTCCGGGTGGTAGCCACGGAGGTAGGGTGGGAGGATGCCTCCCTTTGCAGCATTTTCATCCGTAGCCTTAGCCCTAACCTGAGGGACAAGCTAGCCCGCTTGGGGAAACCCAGTAAGCTAACCGAGCTCATTTTCCTTGCCATTAGATTGGACAATCGGCTAAGGGAGCGGGCCAACGAGCGGAAAGCTTCCGGTCGCTCGGGCACCCAGTTTCGCTGTTCCCCACAGCTCCCCCTGCTGGCCCTGCCTCCCTCTGATCCACTAGACTCCCCTGAGCCAATGGTAGTAGGCCAGTCTAAGTTACCACCGGCGGAGAAACAGCACCGCTGGGAGTTAGGCTTATGTTCGTATTGTGGCAGTGATGAACATGAACTTGCCACTTGTCCCATCCAAAAGTCAAAATGGGACAAGTGGCGTCCCAAAATGGGACAAGTCCGTGCCAAAAAGGAAATCATTGTGGACCCAGGCAAGGTAAAAGCGGTGGTAGAGTGGCCGACTCCTTCCTCCTGGAAGCAGTTGCAGCAGTTTCTGGGATGTGCCAACTTCTACTGCCGCTTCATAAAAAACTATAGCATCACCGCCCTTCCTCTCACTCGCCTCACCTCCTCCAAAGTGCCCTTCCGGTGGACGGAGAAGGCTGAGGCTGCCTTCAAGACATTAAAGTCACATTTCTCCTCTTCCCCGATCTTGGCGCAGGTGGACCCCACTCTATAGTGCTTGGTGGAGGTTGACACTTCGGACTCTGGTGTAGGAGCGGTGCTGTCCCAGCATTCCCCGGTGGACGGCAAGATTCTCCCCTGCGCATTCTTCTCCCGCCGTCTCTCCTCAGTGGAGAGAAACTATGACATCGGGGACAGGGAGTTCCTGGCGGTGAAGCTGGCACTGGAGGAGTGGCGCCATTGGCTGGAGGGGGCCTCCCAGCCATTCATCGTCCTGACAGATCATAAGAACCTGGAGTACCTCAGGATGGCTAAGCGACTGAATGCGCGCCAGGCCCGCTGGTCCCTGTTTTTTGGCCGATTCAACTTCACCATCATCTACTGCCCGGGGTCCAAGAACACCAAGCCGGATGCCCTTTCTAGGCAATTCGCCTCGGATGCGGTGGAGATACCAGAACATCCCATCATTCCCCCATCCTGCATCATTGGCGCCCTCTTGTGGGGTATCAAGGAGAGGGTTCTGAGGGCGCAGGAGACCGAGGTGGACCCGGGTGGGGGACCTGCGGGGAAGTTGTATGTGCCCTCTGCCGTCCGGGCTGAGGTGATTAATTGGGCCCACTCCTCCAAGCTCTTGTGCCATCTGGGGATGGCACGCACAGTGACTCTTCTACAGAGGACCTTTTGGTGGCCATCACTCCGGGAAGGACATCAGGGAGTATATCCGCGCCTGCCCCCAGCGTACCACCTGCAAGACGTCCTCCTCCCCTCCAGCTGGTTTGCTCCACCCTCTCCCTATTCCTGGCAGGCCCTGGTCCCACATGGCCTTGAATTTCGTCACCAGCCTCCCATCCTCTGCAAACAACACCGTCATTCTCACCATTGTGGACAGGTTCTCCAAGGCAGCCCATTTCGTTCCCCTGCAAGGCCTGCCCACGGCGAAGGAGATGGCGGATCTACTTGTCATCCAAGTGGTGAGGTTTCACAGCATCCCTCTGGACATCGTGTCTGACCGAGGTCCCCAATTCATCTAACAAGTATGGAAAGCCTTGTGTAACGCCATTGGAGCTACGATGAGCCTGTCATCGGGGAACCATCCACAGAGCAACGGCCAATGTCAGCGGGCCAATCAGGAGCTGGAGGTGTGTCACCACCGCCAACCCAGCGTCCTGGAGCATCTACCTGCCGTGGGTGCACTACGCTCATAACACCACCATTTCTTCTGCCATAGGCATGTCCCCGTTTGAGGCCTCTTTGGGCTACAACCTCCCACTGTTTCCCGAGGAGGAGGGGGACATTGCCATACTTTCAGTACGTGCCCACCTGAAGCGCTGTCGCCGGTTGTGGAAGGCTACCCAGGCTGAGCTGCAGCGCACGGTGGACCACAATTCCACCATCGCCAACCTTCGCAGGACGCCGGCTCCATCCTATAGGGTTGTCAAAGTCAAAGTCAAAGTGCCTTTATTGTCATTCCATTGCTAAAAAACAATACAACGAAACTGAGATACTGCTCCCTAAAACAAACTATCACACTCACAGTTCACACTGTTATGACCCGAGCGTCGGTTCTTATTCGCGCTTGGGTTAAAGTTATGTCTCGCTGCCGGCCTTGACAGCTACAGGCGGTATTTTGGCCTCTCCGGGCTCTTATTGTGAAAGTGCTTGGAGGGGTTTCCGCCTGTCAACGGTCGGCCAGCTGTCTGTCATTCTGTCATCAGTCCTGGGTTATTTAAGCTGTGTGCTAGCGTCAGTATGACGCAGCAGTGTCTGATCGCTATGGTCACTAATCTGATCGCATGATCGTTATTTGATCGCTATTCTGTTCACCCATCATCACGGATGCCTGGACTATATTCACACCTTGGCTGCCTTGGGGCTTGACCGTCTTTCACCGGGACCAGTAAGTGAGCTCGCTAGCCTTATTCCCCCCGGGTGTTAACTGTTCTGTAAATCCCTGCCTTAGCAGCCCGTGTGACTTATTATTACCAAGCCTGACTGTGTGTGACTGTCTCCTGCTTTGGACCTGTAGTGTGCTGTACAGCCCTATGCTTCCTGTTCTGCGAAGACTCTGTCATTATTGCAGCAGCTTGTGTAAACACCTTTTTCACCGTAATAAACTCACTGTAAAACTCACTGGTGACTTGTGTGCGTCTTATAGGTGGCTCGCGAGGGCCACCGCATGACAGTACACTGCTGCCTAAACGGCGTTTTACGGTGACGCCATTTTGAGACGCTTTTCACCGGTGAGTTTGAGTTTTGGACGTTGCTTGTCCCTGTCTGGGACCTGTGTATGTGAGGAATGCCGTCACCGAAGAGCCACGTGTTGACGAGTGTTTTGGAAGCTGTGGATGAGCTACTCATCTCCGCTTCCATGTTGGACTATAACCACGGCATACATTGGTACCTGGATGCCGCCGAAGATGTGCTCGGTAATCTCTCTCCCCGCTACGCCAACCACCCGGAAGTCGACACGAGGAGGGAGGACATCGCCGCACAACGCGAGCTGTTCCTGATGATGGAGGAGGAACGCGGCATGAAGCAGGTGAAGAGGCACACCTGCTTTTCACCTATGGATCCTGATCCTGCTTCCGATCCATTTCGGGAGTTCGCACCATCTGGGGGCCGGCGAAGGCGTCGGCGTCACGGCCGGGCGCATCTTCGGCAAGCTCCAGCTCCGGATCCAGTTCCGGGCCGCCGGGATGACCCCCTCAACCAGCCAGCTGCTGAGAGTGAGCTGAGTCCTGTGCCGGTGGGCTCCGTTCTTGGATCCTTTTCCATCCAGCGAGCGAGGGAAGGAGCAACGCCCGCTACAGCTGACAACATCCTCCCCCCGGGAGACAGGCAAGTCCAAGTTCACTGTCCTAGTAATAATAGTGATCTGTCTTGTCTGACTCCTGGGGGTGAAGCTCAGGGTTCGCAGCTCCCTGAGTTTCTTTCCCCAGCTGTAGCCTGTTATATTAAACCTGCTGCCTCTGTGTCTCCTCCTGCGGAGCGGTCCTCGGCGTCAGTCCCACACCATCGAACGAGGGGGAGGCCTGCAGCTCTGGGAGATGTCCCGGTCCTGCAGCCTTGCTTTGGACAGAGGAGGAGAACGGACTGCTGTGAGGAGCCAGAGCCGACGAGAGAGCGTCCCCAGGGTTCCTCAGGGATGCAGCCCGAGTCAGCAGGTCCAGGGTCCTCTACCCCCACGCCATACGGGTTATTGGCGTGGACGCGAGCGCATGAGGATCCAGCTGCAGAGACCATCAGGCCGGCTGTGGAACCCGACACAGCCGAGTGGGAGCCCGACGACGAGCATCTTTATGAACCTGGATCGGCGAAGTCCTGGACGGCTCCAGAGCCCGAGTGCAGGCAAGTGCTCTTTCTTGTTTTCCTATATGGTGTGTTAGAGCATTTTTGCCTGCCTCATGGGGGGGCGAGTGAGGGGCAGCCGGCCGCTGCACCCGAGCTCGTCTCGCTGGGCTCTGGCGCTGCCGGTGGAACTGATCCCGGTTCTTCCTTGTGTTCTGAGCACCTCCACAGCGTTGCCGGTCCGGAGCCAGTCAAGGTCACGGGACCGGGGGTTCCAGGTTCGGAGATGGAGGTCGTCGCCGGAGCAGTCCTGAATCAGTCGTGGTCCAACGTGTGGGCCGAGGAGACCCGGTCGGGGTCCAACGTGTGGGCCGAGGAGACCCGGTCGGGGTCCAACGTGTGGGCCGAGGTGACCCGGTCGGGGTCCAACGTGGGTGCAGCGGTGACCCAATCGGGACCCGTCCTGACTCGGTTGGGGTCCGACGTGTGGGCCGGGGAGACCCGGTCGGGGTCCAACGTGTGGGCCGAGGAGACCCGGTCGGGACCCGTCCTGACCCAGTCGGGGTCCGACGTATGGGCCGAGGTGACCCAGTCGGGGTCCAACGTGGGTGCAGCGGAGACCCAATCTGGGTCCGTCCTGACCCAATCGGGGTCCGACGAGGTCCAGTGGGGGTCCAGCGCAGGTGTGGCTGCGACCCAATCAGGATTCGAGGGGGCCCAGGGTTTTGGTTGTCCCCCTCTCAGGAGCCACCAGCTGGGGGCCATTAGTGGGTTTTGTTGGACAGATCGGCGCTCTCCTGTTGTGTTGTTTTCAGGTGAGCGGCTGCACGCAATCCCTCCACGGTCCTGCTGGTTGTGGTATGCGGGTCGGCCACCCGAGGAACTGCTTGGAGCTTTCGGCATCTTGGGTTGGCCACCCAATATACTGTGTGGGTTACGGGGTGACCTGGTTCGGCCACCAGAGGACGTATTCCTGGGGACATGGGACTGGGGCAGGCCACCTGACCGTTCATGTGCTGTGAGATTTTCTGTGGGCCCATTTGGTGCCAAATCCTGTCTTGTACATCTTGTTTTTCTTGTTTCCTTAGTCATAGTCTTAGTCTGAGCAATTTTAGATTGCCTCTTGTTTTGTCTTGTTTCCTAGTCATAGTCTTAGTCTGAGCAATTTTAGATTGCCTCCTGTTTTTTTTTTTTCTTGTTCTCTAGTCATAGTCCTAGTCAGGTCATGTTCGAGCAATTTTTTTTTTAATTGTCTCGTGTTTTTTTTGTTTGTCATAGTCTTAGTCAGGTCTGAGCAATTTTTAGATTGCCTCTTGTTTTGTCTTGTTTCCTAGTCATAGTCTTAGTCTGAGCAATTTTAGATTGCCTCCTGTTTTTTTTTTCTTGTTTTCTAAGTCATAGTCCTAGTCAGGTCATGTTCGAGCAATTTTTTTTAATTGTCTCGTGTTTTTTTTTGTTTGTCATAGTCTTAGTCAGGTCTGAGCAATTTTAGATTGCCTCTTGTTTTTTGTTGTAGCCAAAGTCACAGTCTTGTTCACGGTTTTGTCCGAGCAATTTTTGTTTACCTTTTGCTTCTTAGTATGTCTTAGTCTTAGTTAAGTCCGAGCAATTTTTGTTTTTTCTTGTTTCCTTGTGAGTCCTTGCCATAGTCTTGTTAGAGCATTTTTTTTTTGTCTCTTGTTTTTTTTTTTTCTCCCTTGAGTCTCAGTCTTGTCTTAGCCTTGTTTTGTCATGTGTTTTCTTTTGTCTTAGTCTTGTTTTTTTTCCCCTGAGTCATGTATTTCCTGTATTGAGTCTTGTCATAGCCTTGTTTAGTCTTGTTTTTCCTAGAGTCATGTATTTCCTGTATGTTTTTCTTGTCTGGTCTTAGTTTTGTTTTTTCCCCAGAGTCATGTTTTTCTTTTCCTAGTCTTGTTTTTTTTTTTTTCCTGAGTCATGTGTTGTATGTATTTCTTGTTTTGGTCTTGTCTTGTTTTTGTTGGTTGGGTTCTCTCCCTCCGTACCTGTCCCCCTACCTCCCACCCTGGGGGGGGAGGGCAGGGTGGTCCCTTGGGGCGTCCGGAGTCCACCCGTGGAGGGAGGGTACTGTTATGACCCGAGCGTCGGTTCTTATTCGCGCTCGGGTTAAAGTTATGTCTCGCTGCCGGCCTTGACAGCTGCGGGCGGTATTTTGGCCTCTCCGGGCTCTTATTGTGAAAGTGCTCGGAGGGGTTTCCGCCTGTCAACGGTCGGCCAGCTGTCTGTCATTCTGTCATCAGTCCTGGGTTATTTAAGCTGTGTGCTAGCGTCAGTATGACGCAGCAGTGTCTGATCGCTATGGTCACTAATCTGATCGCATGATCGTTATTTGATCGCTATTCTGTTCACCCATCATCACGGATGCCTGGACTATATTCACACCTTGGCTGCCTTGGGGCTTGACCGTCTTTCACCGGGACCAGTAAGTGAGCTCGCTAGCCTTATTCCCCCCGGGTGTTAACTGTTCTGTAAATCCCTGCCTTAGCAGCCCGTGTGGCTTATTATTACCAAGCCTGACTGTGTGTGACTGTCTCCTGCTTTGGACCTGTAGTGTGCTGTACAGCCCTATGCTTCCTGTTCTGCGAAGACTCTGTCATTATCGCAGCAGCTTGTGTAAACACCTTTTTCACCGTAATAAACTCACTGTAAAACTCACTGGTGACTTGTGTGCGTCTTATAGGTGGCTCGCGAGGGCCACCGCATGACACGCTCATGCATTTAACATTCTCATAATTACAACAATAAATAATGCTTAAAACAATAATACCTAAAAAGTTAAATACAGTATGTACATAGCAATAATAAAAACATACTGAGTGATAAATATATAAGACCAGCTTATACACACAAGGTTATTGCCACAAAATCACATAAAATAACATCAGCAGTCTGTACGTGTTACATAAATCCGTTCAAAATATGTACTGCTACTGGGAAAAAACTATGATTAAACCTGGTAGTCCAGATTTTATGGGATCTGTACCGCTTTCCTGAGGGGAGCAAGTGAAAGAAATCATGACCTGGATGAGTGCAGTCCTTAATAATGGCAGTAGCTCTGTTGAGGTACCGAGACCTGGAAATCTCTTCCAGAGAAGGGAGAGAACAGCCAGTGATTTTTTGTGCAGTCTTGATCACTCTCTGGAAGGCTTTGCAGTCTGTGGCTGAACAGCCCTCATACCAAACCGTGATGCCATATGACAGAATGCTCTCAATAGCAGAGCGATAAAATAAAGCCAGCAACTGTGCATTCAGGCCATTCCTCTTCAGGAGCCTCAAAAAGTGTAGACATTGTTGAGCCTTCTTTATCGTAGCTATGGTGTTAACTGCCCAGGTAAGGTTGTGAAAAATATGAACACCCAGAAACTTAAAAGCCTCCACCCTCTCCACACGCTCCTTGCCTATATATAGAGGAGGCGGCTCACTGCTATGCTTCCTAAAATCAATAATGAGTTCTTTTGGTTTTTTGTTTTCAATAGCAGATTATTATCTGAGCACCATCTCACCAGTTTCTGGACCTCATCTCTGTATGCAGACTCATCTCCTCCTGACATGAGCCCCACTACTGTTGTGTCATCTGCACACTTCACTATAATGTTTGTGGGATGAACAGGTATGCAGTCACATGCGTACAATGAATACAAAGTGGGGCTCAACACACAGCCCTGTTGCGAGCCTGTATTAAGCATGACTGTAGAGGAGGAATGGGGTCCGAGTCTAACAGCCTGTGTTCGGTTTGTTAGGAAGTCCTTAATCCAGCTGCAAGTGTGAGTAGGCAGACCAAGCTGAAGCAATTTAGTGATGAGAATGTTGGGAATAATTGTATTAAATGCCGAGCTATAGTCCACAAACAACATTCTTACATAGCTCCCCTTGTCTTCTAAATGGCTGAATGCCGAGTGGAGAGCTATAGCAATAGCATCTTCAGTGGATCTGCTCCACCTGTAGGCAAACTGGTACCGATCAAAGTCTGGGGGGAGACTAGGCAAAAGGTCAAATCAAATCAAATCAACCTTTATTGTCGTATTGCTGTACATACAATTGTAGTGCAGGCAAGATGAAATTGTGTTTCTCTCGGTATCTATATAAGTAAAAAGAACATAATTTAAGACACACTCACACACACCCTCACCTCCCACCCCAACACAGCCATTCACACTTCCCTGAGACATACTTGAAAACTAATCAGAACTGTAATATACAAATAATATACATAGGTGCAGTAGTATGTATGAGAGATTCCGGATCAACTGTTCAGTATCCTAACAGCTTGTGGAAGGAAGCTGTTAATCAGTCTGGTGGTTCTGCCTCTGATGCTCCGGAATTGTTTGCCAGATGGCAGAAGTTCAAAGTGTTTATGCAGAGGGTGAGAATGGTCCTTGACAATGTTCAGTGCCTTGCTCCTACAACGGTTCTGAAAAAGTTCTTGGACAGAGGGGAGGGAAACTCCAATTACCCTCTCAGCTCCATTAACTATCCTCTGCAGGGCTTTTAAGATAAGATAAGATAAGCCTTTATTAGTCCCACAACGGGGAAATTCCAGGATTGCAACAGCACAGGGATAGCAACACTCAGAGCAACAATCAGAAGGCAAGAAAAAAAAAGCAAGCAAGCAAGTGCAGCTAATATACATATGTACATATTACTTTAAATATATATATACACACAGACACACAGTGTAGAGCATTGTAGCTGGATGGGATAAATATATGAGTATATAAACACACAGTACGGAGCATTGCAGCTAGATGGAATAAATATGTAAATATATAAACACAGTGCGGAGCAATGTAGCTAGATGGAATAATATGTAGATATATAAACACACAATACGGAGCATTGCAGCTAGATGGAAAAAATATGTAAATATATAAACACACAGTGCGGAGCAATGTAGCTAGATGGAATGAATATATAGATATATAAATATAAACATAAACACACCCAGTACGGAGCATTGTAGCTAGATGGAATAAATATGTAAATGTATAAACACACACAGTGCAGAGCATTGTTGCTAGATGGGATGAAACAGCACAACCATCTACTTAGTTATCCTACATGGTATGATTATGTGCCCATACATATTCTCACCCTCCGTAGCTACCGGTATTTTCCTAGTTGTATGCCGGAGGGGACCATTGTGTAAGTCTATTGCATCTTTTGCATTCAAAAAAAACTATTAGGTTGTTACGTCTTTTTGCTATCTCTGCGAGCAGCCCTGCTTAGGTTGTACAGTCTGACAGCCGTTGGTAGGAAGGACCTGCGAAACCTCTCGGTTGTGCACCTGGGATGATGTAGTCTGCTGCTAAATGAGCTCCTCATTGCATTCAGTATGTCCTGCATAGGGTGGAACTCGGACTCCAGCAGTGATGACAGTTTAGCCACCGTCCTTCTCTCTCCAATCTCCTCCACCGGATCAAGGCGCTGCCCCAGGACGGAGCTAGCTTTCTTAATCAGTTTGTTCAGTCTCTTCCTATCGGCTGCAGTAATGCCACTGCCCCAGCAGACCACTCCAAAAGTGATGGCTGATGCCACCACCGTGTCATAGAATGTCTTCAGCAGCGCCCCTTGTACACCAAAAGACCTGAGTCTCCTCAGTAGGAACAGCCTGCGCTGTCCCTTCTTGTAGAGTGCGTCAGTATTGTGTGACCAGTCTAGTTTATTGTTCAGATGAACACCCAGGTACTTGTAGGATGTCACCATCTCAATGGTTTTTGCTTTTTTGTCTGACATACTGCAGCTGGAGTACCATGTTGCAATGCAGTACGTCAGAACACTCTCCACCACACCTCTGTAGAAGGTCCTGAGGATGCAGATGGGGAGAGAGGCCTGTTTGAGTTTCCTCAAGAAGTGCAGTCTCTGCTGAGCCCGCTTCCTGATCCCCAAGGAATTCTTGCTCCATGTCAGGTCCTGCGAGATCTGCACTCTGAGGAACTTGATGTTCTCCACTCTCTCCATTAAACGGCTGCCGATGCTGAGAGGGACGTGTTCAGGCTGTGACCGCTGGAAGTCGATAATCATCTCCTTTGTTTTGTCCACGTTGAGCACCAGATTGTTCTCCCTGCACCAGCCCTCCAGGTCTCTCACTTCTTCCCTGTACATTGATTCCTCATCCCTCTGAATAAGTCCCACCACCGTGGTGTTGTCTGCAAACTTAATAATCTGGTTCCCCTCATGTCTGGATACACAGTCATGTGTTAGAAGTGTAAACAACAGTGGACTGAGTACGCAGCCTTGAGGAGATCCAGTGCTCAGCGTGATAGAGTTGGAGATGTTATTTCCAACCCGGACAGACTGAGGTCTCTCAGTCAGGAAATCCAGGATCCAGAGACACGTGGCGGTGTTCAGACCAAGGAGTAATTTCTCCATCAGTCTCTGGGGAATAATGGTGTTGAATGCTGAACTGAAATCAATGTACAGGAGTCTGGCGTAGGTGTCTTTCTGATCCAGTTGGGCGATGACAGAGTGCAGGGTGGTGACTATAGCATTCTCCGTGGAGCGGTTTGAACGATGTACAAACTGGAGCGGGTCATGTGATGCAGGGAGGCAGGCTGTGATGTGTGGTTTGACAAGCCGTTCAAGACACTTCATCACAATTGGTGTCAGTGCAACAGGACGGTAGTCATTCACACAAGACACAACTGGTTTCTTTGCCGCCGGTACTATGGTAGAGGGCTTAAAGCATCTGGGAACGATGGCCTGACTCAGGGAGATGTTATAAATGTCAGTCAGGATATCCACCAACTTGCTCACGCAGGCTCGGAGCGCATGTCCTGGGATGTTGTCCGGACCTGCAGCTTTACGTGGGTTGACCCTGGTTAGGGTCCTCCATGTGTCCGCTGTGTTGATGGTGATAGCTGGCCCAACAGATGGTGGAGATGGGCCAGCCCTCCCTCTGATTGTCAGGTTTGATGCTTCAAAACGTGCAAAGAAGTTGTTGAGCCTGTCTGGAAGTGAATCGTCATCATCATCAACCCCCTGCCTAGACTTATAGTCCGTCAGCGCCCAAACTCCCTGCCACATCCGCTTGGTGTTCCTCGTGTCACAGAGGTGTCCCTGGATTTTCTCCGCATAGGCGCGCTTCGCCGTCTTAATTCCCTTTGAGAGCGCAGACCTGGCTGCGTAGAGGGCAATCCTGTCCTTCGCTCTGAAGGCTGCATCTCTGGCTGTGAGCAGTGAGCGCACCTCTGCAGTCATCCAGGGCTTATGGTTGCCCCGTGCAGTGATAGTCTTCACTATAGTGACATCCTCTGTGCACTTTGCGATGTAGCTGGTGACCGTTTCAGCATACTCCTCCATATCTGTCTTGTCTTCCTGGGAGGCTGCTATTTTGAAGACCTCCCAGTCTGTGTGCAGAAAACAGTCTTTTGGTGCTGAGGTTGCACTCTCTGGCCAAATCCTGATTTGTTTCACTACTGGCCTGCTGCGCTTCAGTAAAGGTTTGTAGGCAGGCACCAGCATGACGGATAGGTGGTCAGAAAGGCTGAGGTGGGGCGAGGTGTTGCCTTATAAGCATCTGTGTTTGTGTACACCAAGTCCAACATATTCTCTCCTCTGGTCTTAAAGTCTACACATTGTTTAAATGTGTACAATGTGTAAGTCTACACATTGTTTAAACTTGGGGAACACAGTCTTTAAACTGGTGTGGTTAAAATCCCCCGCAACCACCACAAAACTGTCCGGGTGTGAAGTTTGAATTTCACTAATAGCATTGTGCAGCTCTCCGAGTGCCTCTTTAGCATTAGCGCTCGGCGCTATGTAAACAGCAGCTACAAACGCGTTGGTGAATTCCCTTGGCAGATAAAATGGCCGACAATTTACAATAAGGAACTCCGCTAACGAAGAGCAGTGTTTAGATACTAACGTGGTGTTAACGCACCAGTTCTTGTTAACATAGATGCATAGGCCCTCCCCATGGCTCTTACCGGAGCTCGCAGCTTCTCTGTCCGCCCGGAACGATGTCGTACCTTCCAGTTGAATGGCTACATAAGGGATGTTGTCGTGGAGCCATGTCTCCATGAACGCAAGCACACAGCAGTCCCGCCACTCTCTCCGGGTTTCTCTCAGCAGACGCAGCTCGTCCAGCTTGTTGTCGAGGGAGCAGACATTAGAGAGAAGGAGCTATGGTACTGCTGATCTGGAGGGGTTAGCCTTTAGCCTAGCATGAATCCCGGCCCTTTTTCCTGGCTTTTGCTTGCATTCGCTTCGCTTATGCCTCCTCCTTTCCCGGGTAGCTTCCAGTGTAAACTCCGACAGAACTCCATGCTGGCGTAGAATGTCCAAGTCACAACCGAGCGCCGCGATTCTTGCAGTGTGCAGTACCTTGATGTTTAGTAAGGTCTCACGGTTGTAAGTTTTACAGAATGTACGTCTGGGATGATCAAAACTCTCACACTCGCTGATGCCAAGAGGGGCCGCTGCGTCCATGCGTGCCGCCATCATTCAACCAATCAACCAAATTAAAAGATGTTTTAATACCATTTTCTCAAAGCACTTCATAATAATGGGTGTTAATGCTACTGGTCGATAGTCATTCAGACTGCTAATAATATGTTTTTTAGGCACAGGAATAATGACTGCAGATTTTAAACACTGTGGAATAAAGGCTGCCTTAAGAGACAAATTAAAAATGTCAGTCAAAAGAGAGCATAGCTGATCTGCACATGCTCTGAGCACCTTTCCTGGCACTCCATCGGGACCAGTAGCCTTTCTCGGGTGAACTGCTCTCAGTGTATGTCTCACCTCATGATCCTGAAGGGTAAGTACATCAGAGCTGGCATTCAATAATGTCAGTGGGTCCAGGCGAGGTGTATTTGCCTCAAACCGTCCGAAAAAGCAGTTCAGTTCTTCTGCCAGTGAGGCGCTGATGTCACTGGAAATGATGCTGCTGCCCATATAGTTTGTGATATGGTGAAAGCCTTGCCATATTTGTC
This sequence comes from Pholidichthys leucotaenia, assembly GCA_020510985.1. NCBI lineage: Eukaryota > Metazoa > Chordata > Actinopteri > Cichliformes > Pholidichthyidae > Pholidichthys > Pholidichthys leucotaenia. The sequence continues at coordinate 16,906,897 of CM035844.1, forward strand.
TCGAATCATTGTCAGAAAAATGGTCCTCAACTTTCCTCTTATAGGCCTGTTTGGCCTCCTTAATGCCTTTCTTCAGATTAGCCCAGGTGGTGCTATACAGATCTGTATCCCCTGACCTGAAGGCTGTATCATGGGCTCTGAGGAGTGCCTGGACTTCTTTTGTCATCCAAGGCTTCTGGTTAGGAAAAACCCTAATGCGTTTTTCCACAGTCACCTGGTTGATACAGTAGGTGATGTAGCATAATACAGTCTGTGTGTACATTTCCAGATCCTGATTCTTGAATAAATCCCATAAAGTGTTTGAAAAACAATCCTGTAGATGAGAAAGAGCTCCCTCAGGCCATGTTGTGATGTTCTTTGTAGTAGGTCTAGCAGTTCTCCTGAAGGGTGTGTGTGCTGGGATGAGGAGCAATGATAGATGATCTGACAGGCCAAGATGTGGACACGGCACAGCTCTGTAGGCATGCTTCAGGTTCGAATACACCCGATCAAGACAATTCTTTCCCCTAGTGGCACATTTCACATACTGTGTGAAATTAGGCAGCACAGTTTTCAAGCATGCTTGATTAAAATCACCAGCTATAATGTGAACACCCTCAGGATAGGCCTGCTGCTGTTTATTTATAACACTGTACAAATGACTAAGGGCCGCTTTAGTATTTGCATCAGGAGAAATATAGACCGCTGTTATAATAACCACTGTCAGCTCTCTCGGAAGATAAAAAGGTAGACATAAAACTGACATTGTCTCTAGATCAGGAGAACAGTAAGTGTTAATAATATGACTGTGATTAGTCCAAGAGTTGTGAAGAAAAATACAGAGACCACCCCCTCTCTGTTTCCCGGATTCCTCTGTTCGGTCCATACGGTGAAGTGTGTACCCTGGTAGCTGCACTGCAGCATCGGTGATAAGCGGGTAGAGCCAGCTTTCTGTTAACAACAGCACACAGCAGTCTCTCACAGTTTTACTAGTTGCCAGCTGTAGCTCTAAATCATCCATCTTGTGGACGATGCTTCTGGCATTGGAAAGAAAATGCTGGGTAGTGGAGGTCTATGCTGCTGTCTCTTTAGCCTCGCTAGCAGGCCCGACCGGCATCCCCGCTTTTTCTTTCTCTCCCTCCTCCGTCTGCATCGCTTCCCAGGACCGACAACAATCCACGGTGATCCTGCTGGTCTACAGATAGCCTCCAGTATGTTTTGTGTGTTCTCAAAAACTGCTGTAACAGCAGACTTTTGTTGAAGTCCAATATTTATTAGCTCAGTATGACTGTACACAAATCCAGCTTCACACAGTCCAATATCCAAAAACAGCATACATACAAACAAAAGTATGGAGCAAAGAGCCACCGCGCAGATGTGCACCGCCATCTTAAATCAAGGTTTTGGGCAACAGGTATGGCTTTCTACATGAAACATCAACCTCGAGGCTGAGCCTAGAAAGTTTATTGACCCATTTGCCATCACCCATATTGTTAACCCTGTGGCTGTGTGCCTAGCTCTTCCTCCCTCCCTCCGCATCTGTCCTACCTTTCACGTCTCCCAGGTGAAGCCGTTCTGCTCCAGCCCTCTGTGCCCACCTACCAAGACACCACCTCCACCAGTTGTGATTGATGGTGACCCGGCGTGGAAGGTCAACGCCATTCTGGACGTCCGTCGCTGGGGTCACGGCCTCCAGTACCTGGTGGACTGGGAGGGTTATAGCCCTGAATGGAGGTCCTGGGTGCATCCCTCCTTCGTGCTGGATCCTCAGCTCATAAGGGACTTCCACCGGACGCACCCGGGTAGGTTAGATCGGCCGCCGAGAGGCATCACTTGGGGGGTGGGGGGGGTACTGTGGTGATTCGCTCTGCCTGCCTGTTGCCTTATCCTCCACAGCTGCGCACACACCTGATCTCCTCATCAGCCTGACTATTTAAGCCGTGCTGCCCTTGGGTCTTCACGGAGTTGTCTTACTCCCTAGTCTGATGAGACCTCAGCACTACTTCGTCAGTCTCCTGAGAAATCTTCTTCTCTTCGTCATTTTCCTGGGACTTCCAGCTCCCCTACGCCAAGTAAGCTCTCTTTCATCTTCATCATTTCCAACCCACGCGCTGCTTCCCAGGTGGAAATCTGTGGCGGTGGACCTCCTCCTCCTGGCGGCGGACCGAGCACTCCCTACACTCCACCAAGCCTTGCTACACTCCCTCTGCAATCGGGGCCAAAGACACTGTCCCACTGGCCGGAGCCCTCGGGATCAAGCCGATTCTGTTCACCAACTCGTCAACAGTAAGATTGCATATCACCATACCATCTCTCCTGAGTGTTGGCCCTAATCGCCCTTTTTTTTTTTTTTTTTTTTGTTACTTATTTGTACCCGTAGGTAGATTTGGTTTGCAGTCTGGTGACAAGCCACCGGCTGCTGGTCGCTGCGTGCGCGAGCGCCCTAAACCTACATGTTTTTGGTATGCGGGAGGAAACCGGAGAAATCCCGGAGTAAACCTGCGCAACACGGGGAGAACATGCAAACTCCACACAGCTCACTGTTGGTCGGGGGCTGGGATCGAACCCACGATCTCATGATCCCCGCGATCCCCCGGCCGAGGGTAAAACTGTGCTGCCACAGTGCTAAACCACTGCGCCACCGTGCAGCCCTTGTCTCTGCTCTTCCCTAGGGTTGCCAGTCTACACGGTGCTCTGTTTGCCCCAGCTGCTACATTCATACACACACGCACCCACATACTCTAGACTACACAATAAAGATAATTGAATTTATTTCTGAGTCTGTGTCTGCTCTCTGGGTCTTGAAACATGTCAGTATGTACTTCAGTAAATGTATCTACTTACTACACACCTGCTTCCCAGAGACATACTTTGAAAAAAAAAATCATACTTAAGTGTTCATGGCCAATACTGACAAGTCAATCCAATCTCACTAAAACTCGTACCAAATGCACGTTTTCCACCCCCTCAAAAAATACAAAAAAAAAACCGTGCAATTGGACAACTGTTGTCATTCTGCGCATGCATGAAAAGAACACACCTTTGTCGGTGCGCATGAGCAAAACAACACCCGTTTTAACAAGGCTTCAACACTCATTTTTGTTGTTGCATGGGGGATGGTGGACGGTTAGGATGTCAGTGCTTTCACACACATACGCATGTCTATCAGTTCTTTCAGGTGCAGACTGTCACGACTCGCCGCTCATCATCTGCCTCAGCTGCGCGCACACTGGTGCCTCGTCAGCCACGGGCTATTTAGCCCACTCAGCCCAGTGCAGCGGTCTGGAGCCGTCTGTTCGCATCGGCACTTCTTCGCAGCTGGATCGTCTCCCTACGACAGCTGAGCTACGCTTCATGTAAGCATCGTCCTACCTTTTGCAAGTCTTCTCCCCTGTGCACAGGTGGATTCCTTGGTGGCGGATATCCCGTCATCGCCATCCTTCCCTCATCGTCGTCACTGGGTCAGCAGGATGCCGTCTCCCGGGCTTCTCCCTTGGCCAACGCCAGCCACCCGTCACCTACAAGTAAGCAGCAGTCTGCTCATTATACCTGTCTTGGTGTGGTGCCCTTTACCCTTGTCCTCTGCTCTCTCCATAGGGTTGCCTGCTGTACGGTGTTCTGCTCTGTTTCCTGTGCATCGGCGTTCACCCACATCACATATACTGTACATATCTCATACATTCACCCATTCACCCCTGCTTGTTGAATAAAGCTATTAAATCTTCTTTGAACCTGCGTGCGTGTTTCCTGAGCTGGACATTATGTCAGTACGGCTCCAGCAGAGCGGCTCAGCAGACAGCGGGCTCGCATGCCGCCTTACCACCCTCGAGGCTAGGGTGGATTTAATAGCCCACCAACAGCAGGTGATTTTGAACCAATTGACTAACATCACTCACCGGTTAGACCGTGTGGACCCCCAGCAGGTGTTCCCCCCGGCTCATCGGGGGGGGGGGGCAGCTCCAGCCCCTTCCGTGGCTGGCCAGTCTGCCACGGGAACGCCAACCCGACTCACGCCAATTCCAACCCCCGCCCGCTTTAGCGGTAAGCTCGGCGGAGCGCGGGGGTTCATCATGCAGTGCGAGTCGGTGTTTCTGCACGTTCCTGGGGATTTTCCCTCGGACCACAGCCGAATTGGCTATATAGGTAATCTCCTGGAGGGGCGAGCGCTAACTTGGGCTTACGCCATCATGGCGAAGCCCAGTTACGCAAACCTCTCCTACAGCCAGTTTGTGCAGAACTTTCTCGAGGTGTTTGACCATTCTCGGCGAGATAGCGTCCTCGCTGACCGTCTCCTTGGCCTCCAACAGGGAAACCGGTCAGCGGCGGATTACGCGATCGACTTCCGGGTCGCAGCGGAGGAGGTGGGCTGGGGTGAGGCGTCACTCTGTAGCATCTTCCTCCGCAGCCTCAACTCCGGTCTGAGGGATGAGCTGGCCAGCCGAGACCTTCCAGAAAGGCTGTCGGAGCTAATCTCCCTGGCAATTAGCTTGGATAACAGGCTGCAGGAGCGATCCGCTGAGTGGAAGTTAATCGGCCGCTCGCGCGGAGGTTCAGTCCGCACGCCTCAGGCTCGCCCCCTAGTGTTACCAGTCCCGGAGTCCTCCGAGGAGTCGGAGGCAATGGTAGTTGGCCGGTCAAGGCTCCCCCTAGCGGAGAAACAGCGCCATCGGGAGCTGGGCCTCTGCATGTATTGCGGAGGCGATCAGCATACCGTGGAGCATTGTCCAGAGAAGCCAAACGGGTCGGTCCGCGAGTCACTGTAGGGGGCCTCGCGGACTCTAACCGGACGAATCCCCTCACAAGTTTGTCGCTGCCCATACGATTCTGTCATAATTCCACAGGGCACCTGACACACGCACTGGTGGACTCAGGAGCAGAGCAGAGCTTCATTTCTAAGAGCCTGGCAACCCAATTGGGCATCCCTTGCCACCCTCTGGCCGCTCCTCTCAGCCTGGTCACCCTCTCCCGTGCGCCCCTTGGACAAGTGACTCATCGCACCCAGCCGGTCCCAGTGATAATCTCAGATAACCACCGGGAGGATCTCACCTTGTATGTCCTATTTTCTTCCGTGTCACCTGTCATCCTAGGCTACCCCTGGTTGCGCCTGCACAACCCAGTGCTGGATTGGCAGAAAGGAAGAATCGCTGCCTGGAGTTCCTTTTGTATGGGCACCTGCCTCCAGTCCGCAGCCTGCGCCCCGTCCTCCCCTCCTCCGGCCTCGGACGCCGCGCCTCCGGACCTCACTCTGGTGCCCTCGGAGTTCCATGATCTGGGCCTCGTGTTCAGTAAGTCCAGGGCGATGTCTCTCCCTCCTCACCGGCCCTACGACTGCGCCATCAACATCCGCCTGGGGGCTCCCTTGCCATCCGGACGCCTCTACAGCCTGTCAGCGCCGGAGCGGGAGGCCATGGACAGTTTCATCAAGGAGTCACTCAACGCAGGAATCATAAGCCCTTCTTCGTCTCCACTCGGCGCAAGGTTTTTCTTCGTCTCAAAGAAGGATGGGTCACTCCGCCCCGTATTGATTTTCGGGCCCTGAATGACATCACGGAGAAGGACCGCTACACCCTGCCATTAATGGACACTGCCTTCCACTCCCTCCAGGGGGCGACCTGGTTCACTAAGTTGGATCTCCGCAGTGCTTATCACCTCGTCCGGATCCGGGAGGGGGATGAGTGGAAGACGGCCTTTCGTACGCCTAGTGGTCACTTCGAGTACCTGGTAATGCCATTTGGGCTGACCAACGCCCCTGCTGTGTTTCAACGCCTTATAAACGACGTCCTACGTGATTTCCTGGGCCTCTTCGTGTTTGTGTACCTGGATGACATTCTCATCTTCTCCAGGTCACGGGAGGAACACCAGGTCCACGTGAGGCGGGTCCTACAGCGGCTACTGGAGAACAGGCTGTATGTCAAGGCAGAAAAGTGCGAGTTTTACGCCAAGACCACCTCCTTCCTAGGGTTCGTAATCTCGCACACACAAGTCCTTCCCGACCCCGCGAAAGTTAAAGCGGTGGTCGAATGGCCCACGCCGACCTCCAGAAAGCAGGTGCAGCAGTTTATTGAGTTTGCCAACTTTTATCGCCGCTTTGTGCCCAATTTCGGTGCCATCGTTGCCCCTTTGACCTGCCTCACTTCTCCCAAGAACCCCTTCCGGTGGACCGAAGAGGTTGCAGCGGCTTTTGAGGCGTTGAAGACGGAGTTCTCCTCCTTCCGGGTCCTGACCCAGGTTGACCCCGCGCTGCAGTGCTTGGTAGAAGTCGACGCGTCTGATACGGGAGTGGGGGCGGTGCTGTCCCAGCAGTCACCCACCGATGGGGTCAAGCGACCCTGCGCCTTCTTCTCACGGCGCCTGTCTCCGGCTGAGCACAACTACGACGTCGGGGACAGGGAGCTTCTCGCCATCAAGCTCGCACTGCAGGAGTGGCGCCACTGGTTGGAGGGGGCTGCCCAGCCATTCGTGGTGTTAACGGACCACAAGAACCTGGAATATTTAAGATCTGCCAGACGACTGAATGCCCGCCAGCCGCGCTGGTCCTTGTTCTTCGCCCGGTTCCGTTTTACCATCACCTACCGTCCTGGTTCCAAGAACGGCCTGCCCAATGCCCTGTCCAGGCAGTTTGCCCCTGAGACCTCGGAGGAGCCGGGTCATACCATCTTGCCTAGCTCGTGTGTTGTGGGGGAGATTTCCTGGTCCATCAGGGACAAGATCCGGAGGGCGCAGGAGACCAAACTGGACCCTGGCGGTGGACCGGAAGGGAAGCTGTTTGTTCCATCGACTGTCCGGGGGGAGGTCATCCATTGGGTTCACACCTCCAAACTCGCCTGTCACCCTGGTGTCTCCCGGCTAGTGGATCTCCTCCAGCGTTCCTTTTGGTGGCCGGGTCTCCAGAAGGACGCCGCCAACTACGTCCGGGCATGCTCTGTGTGTGCTACCGGCAAGTCAGGTAATTCCCCCCCCCGCGGGTCTGCTCCAGCCCCTGCCGGTCCCAGGCAGGCCCTGGTCCCACATAGCCCTCGACTTCATCACTGGCCTTCCGGTCTCTAACACATACGACGCTGTGCTGACCATCGTGGATCGGTTCTCCAAGGCTGCCCACTTCGTGCCACTCCGGGGCCTTCCTACGGCGCGGGAGACAGTGGACCTCCTTGTCCAGCACGTAGTCAGGTTGCACGGGATACCGGTGGACGTCGTCTCTGATTGGGGGCCCCAATTTGTCTCTGAGGTATGGAGGTGTTTCTGCAACGCTCTAGGGGCCACGGTAAGCCTCTCCTCCGGCCACCACCCACAGTCCAATGGGCAGTGTGAGCGTGCCAACCAGGAACTGGAAGCTGCCCTGCACTGCGTCACCTCCTCCAACCCGTCGTCCTGGAGCGCGCACCTGGCCTGGGTGGAGTATGCCCACAACACGGCACGGTCTTCCTCCACGGGGATGTGCCCCTTTAAGGCATCCTTGGGGTACCACCCACCTTTGTTCCCGGAGCAGGAGGGCGAGCTGGCCGTTCCCTCCATCCAGGCGCACCTGAGACGCTGTCGGAGTCTGTGGACCAGAGCGCGCGATGCGCTATTACGCACGGCAGCGCGCAACAGCTCCACGGCGAACCGCCACAGGAGACCGGCCCCTGCCTACCAGGTGGGCCAACGAGTCTGGTTATCCTCTCATGACATTAACCTCAAGGCTGAGAAGAGGAAGCTGGCCCCACGCTTCATTGGCCCTTTTACCATCTCAAAAATCATCAACCCGGTGGCTGTGCGTCTGGCCCTCCCCCCCTCCCTCCGCATATGTCCCACCTTCCACGTGTCAAAGATCAAGCCCGTGGTCTCCGATCCTCTCTGTACCCCGCCCGCGCCTCTGATAATCGACGGCCATCCGGCCTGGAGAGTCACTTCCATCATGGACTCCCGGCGCCGAGGTCGCGGGCTGCAGTACTTGGTGGACTGGGAGGGATTCGGTCCTGAGTGGAGGTCTTGGGTGCGCTCTTCCTTGGTGTTGGACAGGAGTCTCATCACGGAGTTCCACCGGGCGCACCCGGACAAACCAGCGTCAGGAGGCGCTGCTGGGGGGGGGGGGGGAGTACTGTCACGACTCGCCGCTCATCATCTGCCTCAGCTGCTTGCACACCTGCGCCTCGTCAGCCACGGGCTATTTAGCCCACTCAGCCCAGTGCAGCGGTCTGGAGCCGTCTGTTTACATCGGCATTTCTTCGCAGCTGGATCATCTCCCTACGACAGCTGAGCTACGCTTCACGTAAGCATCGTCCTACCTTTTGCAAGTCTTCTCCCCTGTGCACAGTTGGATTCCTTGGCGGCGGATATCCCGTCATCGCCATCCTTCCCTCATCGTCGTCACTGGCTCAGCAGGACGCTGTCTCCCGGGCTTCTCCCTTGGCCAACACCAGCCACCCGTCACCTACAAGTATGCAGCAGTCTGCTCATTATACCTGTCTAGGTGTGGTGCCCTTTACCCTTGTTCTCTGCTCTCTCCATAGGGTTGCCTGGCTGTACGGTGTTCTGCTCTGTTTCCTGTGCATCGGCGTTCACCCACATCACATATACATATCTCATACATTCACCCATTCACCCCTGCTTGTTGAATAAAGCTATTAAATCTTCTTTGAGCCTGCGTGCGTGTTTCCTGAGCCGGACATTATGTCACAGACATCAGGCCCGTGCAGAGATCTTCTCAGAAGCAGCAACTGTTTCTTGTGTTTTCTCTTCATTAGTTTTTCTTTCTTCCTCTTTCCCCCCACTTCTTGACCCTCCCCTACCTCTTCTGACCACTTCATATTGCTTCAGTTCCCGCCTCCATTCCTCCCCGTCAGGTCCAGCATAAGACAGTATAAACAGGGCCACCTTAACTTGCCATTAGGCCCTTGGGCTGAGAGGCTTTGTAGGCCCTCTCAACAGAATCTCAGATTAAAAATACTTATAATGGATTGCATTTATACAGCACTTTTCATGACACCCAAAGACACTTTACAATGAGCCCATTATTCATTCACTCCACAGACAATGATAGTGGTAAGCTACTTCTGCAGCCACAGCTGCCCTGGGGCAGACTGACAAAAATGTGGCTGCCAATCCATGCCAACTGAACATTTATTCACATTCATACACCATTGTCATGAACCATGAACACACTGGAGGCAAGGTCGTAAAGTGTCTTGCCCAAGGACACAACAGCAAGATGGGGGGAGCGGGATTCAAACTGCCAACCCTTCGGTTACTGGGCAACCTGCTTTACCTCCTGAGCCACTACGGCCTCATTTTTGTTTCTCTTTGAGAAATAATGCAACTGTGAGCTAGAAAACACAACTACACTGCAAAAAGTCAAATATAAGTAAAATGAAATAAATTAAGGCTGTTTATGCTTGTCTTTTTGTCTGACAAGATATTTATTCTTACTGTGCAGTTTATGTGTGAGAAAATTTTACATGCTTTCAGATAGTTTTAACTTGTTTTAAGCAATTTGATAAGTCAAATCTTCTTGTTCTGTTGGCAGATAGTTTTACTAAAAATTAGCCAAAAATTCTGGCAATAGATAATTTTAGTTAAAATTGAAAAAAAAATATCTGCCAACAAAATAAGAAAACAAGTAAAAACTATCTTAAAGCAAGTAAAATCTTACAGAAAACTGCACAACAAAAAGAAGTTCTTGTCTTGTGAAAATTATCTTGTGAGAGAAAAACAAACATATAGCCTTGATTTAGGATATTTTATCTTACTAAGATTTTCATTTTTACAGTGACAGATAGTACTGCCTTCAGCATAAACATAAATTAGTCTAATCTCTCTCTCTCTCTCAGACACACGCAGCACCACCAGGTATCAGAGGATGACACTGATCAACAATTACAGTCTAATGATGACATCAGAACACAAAGTTGTATCAGTCAAGTATTCCTGATTCAAACAATGCACACAACAGCAGCAACTAGAAAAGCACTTAAGAGAGTGCATACCTCTTCAAAAGTTCCTTCTGTCCCTGATGGATGACCTCTAAAATGTAATAGGTTCATGTGTTGGCCACGAGCCAGTTCTGGTGAAAATTGCATCAAAGTCTATGCAGTAGTTTGAGGACTCAGTGCTGCCAGGCACACGATAATTATCGTATTTGTACGATAATTTTGCCCTCTCTACGATGTACGATCAATAAGTTTAAAAATCCCCTAATGTACGATAATTTGACCCCTTCATTACATGACTACATTAATACATTAGCAAACACAATCAGAATACAGATCCTGCGAATACATACTACGTTTGTTTTTACGCATCATCTCACATGTGCAGGCTGTGTGGAAAAGAAGACGGAAGACTCATGTTGCAGTAGGAGAGAGGCAACCTCGAATGGAGGTTAGTGATGGGATCCACAGTTCAATGAAACGCATTGAATCAAGCTAAAAAGATCTGTTACAAATAGTTGCGCACTCATCACTCTGTGCTGTACTGGAGCTCCAACTGCCTACCACTCACCGAACTGAGAGTCGGCTGAACCGAGCGGGTGGGGCTCATTCACTGCTCAGGCGGGGGATTCAGCTGCTGATCCCTGGCCTCCAGTACAGCTCCGGTGAGTGATTCAGCACAGTACGTTCACCCATAAAAACTAGCATTGTTCGTGTACGTTACAGCACTAATGCAGCCATGACAGACTCAACAAGTAAATAACATCACAAACAGGTTGAGAAACGATTGGGGGGGGGGGGCAGACCGCAGTTTTACCTGGTGGTTCAAACCTGTTGTTGGCATTAGTACTAAAGCTTTCTGTCGCTGCTGCAACATGCAAATGTCTGCAAAAATGTCACCGAATTGTAGTTCTCAATAAAACTGAAACTGGTCTCTGCTTCAGTTAGAGGCATTTTAGTAGTAGTTTAGGTAGATTGATTGTTTATTCCTAATGTAAAAACAGAGTACTTCTCAAAATATTTATGAGGCAAGACTTTGATATACTGTATGATAATTCAACAGAAAGCATATAGAAGATAGTTACAGACGTGGACAAAATTGTTGGTACCCCTCTGTTAATGAAAGAAAAACCCACAATGGTCACAGAAATAACTTGAATCTGACAAAAGTGGTAATAAATAAAAATTCAATGAAAATTAACCAGTGAAAATCAGGCAATGCTTTTGAATTGTGGTTCAACAGAATTACTTTAAAAACAAACTCATGAAACAGGCCTGGACAAAAATGATGGTACCCTTAACTTAATATTTTGTTGCACAATCTTTTGAAGCAATCACTGCAATCAAACAACTTCTGTAACTGTCAATGAGACTTCTGCACCTCTCAGCAGGTATTTTGGCCCACTCCTCATGAGCAAACTGCTCCAGTTGTCTCAGGTTTGAAGGGTTCCTTCTCCAGACGGCATGTTTCAGCTCCTTCCACAGATGTACAATAGGATTTAGATCAGGGCTCATAGAAGGCCACTTTAGAATAGTCCAATGTTTCGCTCTTAGCCAGTCTTGGGTGTTTTTAGCTGTGTGTTTTGGGTCATTATCCTGTTGCAAGGCCCATGACCTGCGACTGAGACCAAGCTGTCTGACACTGGGCAGCACATTTCTCTCTAGAATACCTTGATAGTCTTGAGATTTCATTGTACCCTGCGCAGATTCAAGACACCCTGTGCCAGATGCAGCAAAGCAGCCCCAGAACATAACAGAACCTCCTCCATGTTTCACAGTAGGGACAGTGTTCTTTCCTTGGTATGCTTCATTTTTGCATCTGTGAACATAGAGCTGATGTGCCTTGCCAAAAAGTTCCAGTTTCGTTTCGTCTGTCCATAGGACATTCTCCCAGAAGCTTTGCGGCTTGTCAACATGCGGTTTGGCAAATTCCAGTCTGGCTTTTTTATGATTTGTTTTCAACAGTGGTGTCCTCCTTGGTCATCTCCCATGAAGTCCACTTTGGCTCAAACAATGACGGATGGTGCGATCTGACACTGATGTACCTTGACCTTGGAGTTCACCATGAATGTGTTTAGAGGTTGTTCTGGGCTCTTTTGTTACCATTCGTATTATCCGTCTCCTCCTGCAGCCACGTCCAGGGAGGTTGGCTACAGTCCCGTGGATCTTAAATTTCTGAATAATATGTGCAACTGTAGTCACAGTGTTATGACCCGAGCGCCGATCTCGTCCGCGCTCGAGCCATGCATCATCTCTGCCGGCCTTGACAGCAGTGGATTACATTCTGGCTCCCCGGGCTCTTATTGTGACAGCGCTCGGTGGGGCTTCCTGCTGTCAAAGCCGATCAGCTGTTCTGCATCACTGCTCGTTAGCTGCCGGCTTTATTAGTGGGCGCTGACAGCAGGTGGATGCAGCAGTATCGTCGTCAAACACCGTCAGACATCATGAGAGATTCTTGGTGTGTTATCAACATTCATGTCAAGGTTCGTGTCTTTATTCATGTCCATGTTCTCGGTTAAGATCGTCAGTGGCTGGGTGTAGCCTTACGATCCCTTGCATCCTGTATAGAGTGTTTTGCCCACAGCGGCTCATAGTTTTGTGTTCGTGTCTTGTGTTCTCGTTAATTAAACATCAATGCAAAACTCACTGGTGACTTTTGGCGTCTTATGGTGGCTCGCGAGGGCCACCGCGTGACAGTATACTGCTGCCAGACGTCTAAACGGAGACGCCACACCGAGACTTCGTCCCGGTGAGTGTTTGCTTTAATTGGACGATTGTTCTTCCCTGTCTGGGTAACTGCGTGCTGGGAGAATGCCGTCGCGGAGGGGCCACGCTTGGAATCGGGACTACGAGCTGGCGGAGGCTTTGGACTATGTGGACGAAACGCTCATCACTGCCTCCCTCCTCAACTATCACAGCGACGTACGCTGGTACCTGGACTGCACTGAGGATGTCCTAAATCATCTCCCCCGCTACGCCAACCACCCTGAAGTCGGCGCGAGGAGGGATGACATCGCCGCACAGCGCGAGATACTCCATATGGTGGAGGAGGACTACGGCCGGAAGCAGAGGAGGAGGCATCCTCGCTCCCCGTTTTGGGATCCCGTTCCTGTCCTCGACCCAGTCCAGGAGTTTGCGCCATCCGGGGGCCGTCGAAGACGTCGGCGCCACGACCAAGGTGAACGGCAGCAGAATCCCCGGCTCGATCCGCTGCCGGCGAAGCCCATCAGTGGACCTTCGAGAGCGGCTTCTCCTCGTCCTTCCAGGGGCCCCTCTGTCGCCATCCAGCAGGGAGAGGGAGGAACTACGTCCCCTACAGCAGGCACCATCCTCCCTCCGGGAGAAAGGCAAGTGCAAGTTCGTTCTTTACATCATAATTGTGATCTGCCTTGTCTGACTCCTGGGGGCGGAGTTTGGGGTTCGCAGTCCCCCGAGCTCCTACCACCTGCTGTAGTTATAATAACCAAACCTGCTGCCTCTGTGTCTCCCTCCACTGAGCGGTCCACGATGCCAGGCCTACGTCGCCGGACCGGGGGGGGAGCTGCGGTTCTGGAAAGCCTGGATCCAGCCCAGCAGCCACACCATGGATGGAGGAGAAGAGCGGACTGCGGCCTGGAGCCTGTGCCGACGGTGAAGCGTCCTTCAGTCTCCTCGCCAAAGCAGTCCGAGCCAGTGGGTCAAGGGTCCCCTGCCCTCACGCCATACGGGTCATTGGCGTGGATGTCAGCGTCAGAGGAGCCATCATGCCAGCTGCGGAGCCCGACATAGTTGAGTGGGAGCCTGCTGACGAACGCCTTCGCCCTGAACCTGGATCAACGGAGTCCTGGACGGCGACAGAACCCGAGTGCAGGCAAGTGCTCTCTCTTGTGTCTCTTTCTCCTGTCTTGGAGCACTTTTTCCTGCCTCTTGGGGAGGCGACTCAGGGGCAGCTGCCTGCTGCGCCCGAGCTCGTCTCGCTGGGCTCTGTCGCTGCCGGTGATGCTGATCCCGGTTCTTCTCTGTCCTCTGAGCTTTGTTGCAGTGTCACCGGCACGGAGCCAGTCATGGTCGCTGTGTTGGAGGTTCCAGGTTCGGGGGCGTAGGTCGTCAGCGGTGCTGCACCGACCCAGTCGGGGTCCTTTGTGGAAGCTGCTGTGGCCCAATCGGGGTCCGACGTGGGTGCGCCCGAGGCCCAATCGGGGTCCATCGCGGGAGCTGCTTTGGCCCAATTGGGGCCCGACGTGGGTGCGCCCGAGGTCCAATCGGGGTACACCGCAGGTGCTGTTCTGACCCAATTGGGGTCTGACGTGGGTGCAGCCGGGACCCAATCGGGGTCCAGCAGAGGTGCAGCGCGGGTGTGGCCCAAAGACGGTGGAGGAGCTGCAGACCCTTCACCGCCTGACTTGGTACGGGCTCATTTTCGCCTTCTTTCCCCTCTTCGGAGTCATCGCCCCTGCTCATCATCGCCGGGGGCCGTGGGGGTCCCTCTTCGCTCGCCCCGACTCTCCCATGTTTTGTCCTTGTCAGCGAGGCCGCCGCGGGCTGTTTCCCCCCGGTTCTGGTGGCTGAGGGACGCGGGTCGGCCGCCCGAGGAACTGCTTCTCCGGTTCAGTGCCTTGGGTCGGCCACCCGACATGTTGTGTGTGTTATTGGGCGACCTAGTTCGGCCACCGGAGGAGTGGACTTTCTGGGCCTGGGACTATGGTAAGCCACCCGGTCATGTTCCGCCCCCCATGACCACCCGTCGGCCGTTGGACGCGGGGAGACCGCCTGAGCTGTTCCCGTGGTGTTTGGTCTCCGCTGGTCATCATGAACTGTCGGGCGTAGAGGTCGCTCGTGGTGGTAGTCTGGTCCTGTAATTGTTCTGTTCCTTTTTGCTGTCCTGTGTTTTGTTTCTTGTAGTTGCCATTTGTGTATTTTGGGAGTTTGTGATTTGTGTTCTGCAGTTGCCTCATTTGTCCTGTCATCATCATGATTTGTGCTGTAGGGAGTGTTATTTTTTTCTGTTATTTTGTACCTGTGTAACTGTTTCATGTATTTTGGAGTCTTTTTTTTTTTTTTTTCTCTGTCTGTGCTCTGGTTCTCGTTCTGTGGTTTGATCCTCTCCTGCCGGGCTTGCCCCCATCCGCCCACCCTGGAGGGGGTGGGGGGGCTTGGATGTCTATGGGCGTTCTGAGCCCGACCTCTGAGGGAGGGTACTGTTATGACCCAAGCGCCGATCTCGTCTGCGCTCGGGCCATGCATCATCTCTGCCGGCTTTGTCAGCAGTGGATTACATTCTGGCTCCCCGGCTCTTATTGTGACAGCGCTCGGTGGGGCTTCTGGCTGTCAAAGCCGATCAGCTGTTCTGCATCACTGCTTGTTAGCGGCCGGCTTTATTAGCGGGCACTGACAGCAGGTGGATGCAGCAGTATCGTCGTCAAACACCGTCAGACATCGTGAGAGATTCCTGGTGTGTTATCAACATTCATGTCAAGGTTCGTGTCTTTATTCATGTCCATGTTCTCGGTTAAGATCGTAAGTGGCTGGGTGTAGCCTTACGATCCCTTGCATCCTGTATAGAGTGTTTTGCCCACAGCGGCTCATAGTTTTGCGTTCATGTCTTGTGTTCTTGTTAATTAAACATCAATGCAAAACTCACTGGCGACTTTTGGCGTCTTATGGTGGCTCGTGAGGGCCACCGCGTGACACACAGGAACATCAAGCTGCTTGGAGATGGCCTTATAGCCTTTACCTTTAACATGCTTGTCTATAATTTTCTTTCTAATCTCCTGAGACAACTCTCTCCTTTGCTTCCTCTGGTCCATGTTTAGTGTGGTACACACCATGTCACCAAACAGCACAGTGACTACTTGTCACCCTTTAAATAGGTTGACTGACTGATTACAAGTTTGTAGACACCTGTGATGTTAGAGGACACATCTTGGTTGAACATGTCCCTATGGTCACATTATTTTCAGTCTTTTCTAGGGGTACTATCATTTTTGTTCAGGCCAGTTTCATGAGTTTGTTTTTTAAAATAATTCTGTTGAACCACAATTCAAAAGCATTGTCTGATTTTCATTGGTTACTTTTTATAGAATTTTTATTTATTACCACTTTTGTCAGATTCAAGTTATTTCTGTGACCATTGTGGGTTTTTCTTTCATTAACAGAGGAGTACCAACAATTTTGTCCACGTCTGTAAGTACAACTGATATTTTGGGCCGTTCAGTACAGGCTCATCCTGTACTACACATGGATACAGGTCAAGTGGACACCTGACCAAGTGAGCACCCCAAGTGGACCCCGAAATCCAATCTGTACATGTACAAGTACATTTTCAGTCCAGTGATTTGTAAACGCGAAGAAGAAGAACAACAAGAATTTGTGTAAAGTTGTTGAAAAGAGTTTTCCCGGTCACCAAGAAGTGTAAAAACTATATATATGGAAGATGGCAACTAAACTGACCCGGAGACGGTTTTGGCTCTGTCTCTGCTTTCAAAAGACTTTTCTTCTCCACTGCTGCTGCTCCTCAGGGCTCGCTGTCCCATGTGAAAATCCAGTCTGTGGGACTATAATGTTCTGGATGAGGCTTAGAGCAGGGGTCACCAACGCGGTGCCCGCGGGCACCATGTCGCCCGCAGGGACCACATGAGTCGCCCGCAGGCCTGTTCTAAAAATAGCACAACTCGCAAGTGAGCTGCGTCTAAGATGTAATTTTTTCTCCCGCTATTTTTTATTTTATATTTTTTAAAATCACACTTGCATTTATATAGATTTTAAAATGACAATGTCTTAAAAATAAAAAAATGAAAATATGTTTATTGTACGTAAAGTTAAGGTGAACTCTGACCTAGTTCAAAGGTCAGTATTGTGCGCATGACAAAACCTTCGCGCTTGTGGAGCGTAAGCTAGCGGGCAGTTAAGATGGTGAGCGGAGTGCAGTTTCCAAGCCCAAAAACATGGCAAAAAAAAGACAGAAAATTTATCATTTTCAAAGTGAGCGGGAGGAAGAGTTCTTTTTTACTACCATGAAAGGAAGCTGCGTGTGTTTCATTTGAGGAGCGACGGCGAAGCGCCACTATGTGGAGCGCCACTTCACTACCCACTCTTTTTTTTGGGGGGGGACTTATCTTGTACCTGTAGGTAGATTTGTTCTGCAGTCCGGTGCCAAGCAACCAGCCGCTGCGTGCGCAAGCGCCCCTTAACTCCCTAACCTGCATGTTTTTTTATGGTTAAAAGGGACTGGTGAAAACTGGACATTTTTTTTATGAAATGTAGAAGGGATCATCTGAACAATTGCTGAGATTAATAAAAATAAAGTGTTGAATATTGATCTTGTCTGTTACCCACTCTAAGTTATTGATAATTATATATATATATATATATATATATATATACAATTTGTTATTTTAGAGGAGTGTGTCAAGCTGGTGCCCTTCACATGACTCGATACCCATGAAGTAGCTCTTGGTTTCAAAAAGGTTGGTGACCCCTGCTTTAGAGAATTATGAATTAGTTTGTAAATCATTGGATTGAAAATGTACCTGTACATGTATAGACTGGATACCGGGGTCCACTTGGGGTGCTCATATGGGGTGCTCACTTGGTCAGGGGTCCACTTGACCAGATCCCCTTCACACAGGTAGAGGTGCTTTTTTCCAACCGATCTGGTAGATTATTTAAAGGTAAAACTGTGTTATAGGCCAAAATATGCACGATCTGTGATAATATGTTACTGAAGCAGATGGTCCTGAGCCACGTCAGAATGAAAACTGGGTGTGAACAATAATTTTTCTCAAAATATGATAATTTTAAGCCGTTGGTTCTATACTTCAACATTTCCCATCTGGCAACACTGCAAGGATTCTTGCTAACACACTGTGAGAAGAGCCTTGGCGGAGGTATGCGTTCTCCAATCATTACCAAAATGTAATGGATTCCTCTCTAGCCAAAGGACCACCTCTGGTGAAAATATCGTCCAAATCATCCAGTAGTTTTTGTGTAATCCTGCTGCACAAATACAAACAATGTCCTTGGTGGAGGTATGCACTCTCACATCATCACCAAAATTTAATGGGTTCATCCTTGGCCCAAGGGCTACCTCTGCTGAAAATCTCATCAAAATCTATACAGTAGCTTTTGCGTAATCCACATTACCTCCTTGGCAGAGGTAATTAAAAACCTGCACAGGTGACTGGAAAGCTACAAAGAGCATGACTTACCTTTTTTGCAAAGTGCTTTCTTCTGGCCTTCTTCAATGAAAAATCCTTCATTATGTCCTTCAAGTCCAGCTCACGAATAACGTCATACTCTATGGACATCAATGTGAGGTTACAGTCTGTTTCAGCAGCATGCTTCATCTAGTCTACTTTTTACCAAGCTCCGAGTCTGCTGTCCCACGCACAGCTGCCTGATGTAAGCAATGATGGCCTACATCAGACCTGGCTTTTCTTGTGCTGGTCTCCATCTCTCAGCTTGCTTTCTCCACTGGCCTGCTCTCTTTCGGCAGGATCTGGTGGTCTCCTCCTCCAGGTGAGGGCTTCAATGGCTCACCTGTCTCCTTGGTGCAGTAATTAGCAGCACCGCCTCCACTTGTTGCTTCAGTTTAGAGAAATTCCTGACTGTTGCGGTGACTGGACAAAGTTGCAAGGTCGCTCAAAAGATGTGGAGGTGGCCTGATCTCGCGTGAATTGGTGTGATCACAATATCGCGGAAACCTGGAGAGACTGATAAGTGTGAACAAACGACAGATCTTCCACGTGAATTGCTGCTGTTTTTTTTTTTTATAACGTGTTGCCAGATGGAAAATGTTTAAGTATCGTACCAACAGCTTAAAATTATCATATTTTGAGAAAAATTATACACCCAGTTTTCATTCTGACGTGGCTCAGGACCAGCAGCTTCAGTAACATCACAGATCGTGCATATTTTGGCCTATAACACAGTTTTACCTTTAAATTATCTACCAGATCGGTTGGAAAAAAGCACCTCTACCTGTGTGGAGTACAGGATGGGCCTGTACTGAATGGCCCAAAATATCAGTCGTGCTTAACTATTGTAACGTCGGGGCTGTGTTAAGGGAGCGGGGATTTTTCCCGGCATGCTTGGGCCGCAGAGGATTCAGAGTGTTGTTACCTCCGCCAAGGAGGTTATGTTTTCATCGGCGTTGGTTTGTCTGTCTGTTTGTTTGTTAGCAAGATAACTCAAAAAGTTATGGACGGATTTTCATGACATTTTCACAGATTGTCAGAAATGGGGTATCCTACAGATGATTACATTTTGGTGCCGATCCGGAAAACCGCCATTATGCGAAATGCGATTTTCCTGAATAACTACTGAACCACTAATCCTATCCATGTGATTCCAATTGCTACTCATATGTTTTCATGGTCAAGGAATCTGAAAACGTACACACAATAAATGTAGGATTAATATTTATGATGTAAAACACTGTATGGGACTTCCGGTTATGGCTGCCACGTAAGACGGACGTGTCTCACTCTGCTCTGCTCCTGGAGAAAAAAAATTGCCAAATAACTCTCTCATTTGGGACAGAACGTATCCCAGCGTTTGGGCTAGGATATGTCGGCGAAGCCTAAGGCTGGAAAACCAGGTAAAGGAAAAAGCGAGCCGCCGAAACAGTCCAAATTAACGGACTTTCAGGTCTGTGACGCAGCAAATAAAACTCCATATATGGCGGAGGAGGCTGGCAACGGTGCGATGTCTGCGGGGGGAGGCGCAGATGCGCTGATGGCTGCCATGAGTTCAATGAGAGCGGACTTTTCCTCTAGATTTGATGGGATTATGACAGCGTTGGAAGGAATAAGAAAGGAATTGGGTGACTGTGTAGAACGAACGGCGCAGATGGAGCTCCGTCTCGCTAGTGCTGAAGATGACGTCACCCGTCTTCAATTAAAGGTGCGCACTTTGGAAAAAAAAAATAAATCTCTGGAAAATAATATTTTGGATTTGGAATCTCGGTCGAGACAGAATAACTTGAGGCTGGTGGGTCTTCCAGAGGAATCAGAAGGTCGGGACGTATGTTCCTTTCTGGAAAAGTGGATTCCGGAGGTGCTGGGCAGCGAGGAGTTGCAATCAGCAGTGGTTCTGGAAAATGCACATCGTATTGGCCCACGGAGAGATAAGGGACCGCCGAGGACCTTAATTATGAAGTTTCTTAGCAACAGAGACAGGATGAAGATCTTCAACGCTGCACGAGCTAAAGGAGAGATTAAACACCAGGACCAGCAGGTGCGGTTCTACCCAGATTTGGCCACAGGAATCCAACAATTGAGGAAGCAGTTTGATCCCATACGTAAGGAGCTGCGCAACCTTGGGATTCGTCATGGTGTAATCTATCCTGCGAGACTGCTGACCACGTATGAGGGCAGAACCCACATCTTCAAGACCCCAGAGGAGGCGCAGGAGTTCATCAAGAAGATCAAAGAAGAAGAAAAGACTGGTGGGAGCTAAGCATGAACAAAATATAAGGTAGAATAATTAAGCATTTGCACAGGCATCTGACTGACTTGAAGTAAATAGTAAGTTTACAAAATATAGATTGTATTATATATTAAAAAAAAACAAAAAACAAAACAAACAAAAAAAAACTATGATGTACAAAGTTGTTAAAAATTTTGGAGTTAAGTTGGAAAACTACAGAGGAGAGTTAATGTTACGTCATTAAAAGCAGTAGAGTTAGGGTGATTGGGAGGATGAAGAAGGAGTGGCTTAGGCTGTTCCCCGTGGGTGTGGAACGGTCGATGGCTATATCGGGAGACGGAATTTTTCTTTTGATTTTGGGGGGTTTCCCACAAGTGTGGGAAGGGGAAATTTGTTTGTGTGTAGTTTGTAGGATGAATGTTCAACCACTCATGTTTTTGCTTCTCTGTATGAGCATGTTTACACTGCAAGGTAATCCCAAACTCTCTATTGATCATAAACCAAAGTGTTAATCTTAATTTAACTTCATGGAATTGCAGAGGTCTACAAAATTTAAAAAAACTTAAACAAGTTATGAATAAAATAAAAGACATGGGTTCAAAAATTGTGTTTTTACAAGAAACTCATCTAGTAGAAGAGGATGTTCAAAGAATTAGGAGTAGATGGCAAGGAAGTGTATTCACCTCTTCATTTTCATCCCGAGCCAGGGGAGTTATGACTCTCATACATAAATCAGTTCCTTTTCAAGTGAAAAATGTAATTGGAGACAAATTTGGAAGATATGTAATCATTCAAGGTTCTTTGCTATTAGAAAATATAAATCTTGTGAACTTATATGGTCCCAATATAGATGATCAGAAGTTCTTTGCTAATTTATTTCTTAGCTTATCATCACTTACAGGGCAACATACTGTATAATTGCAGGGGATTTTAATTGTACATTGAATCCAGGTATAGATAGATCAACAGGACTGGATTGTACGCACATTGGATGTAGGATGACTATTAATCATTTTATGAAAGAATTGAGATTGTTAGATATATGGAGAGAAATGAAACCACAAGTTAAAGCCTATTCTTGTTATTCCAGTACCTACAAGACATTCTCACGTATTGATTATTTTTTGATTTCCACAGAATTAAGGTCCAAGATTCAAAACTGCTTTTATGATAACATCGTGATCTCTGATCATGCACCCTGTTGTCTAATATATGTAGATAAAAAATTGACAAAGGAATCAGGTAGATGGCAATTTCAGCATAAATGGCTTCAGGATGAGGAATTTGTCAAGTATATAGAAAAACAGATAGACGAGTTCTTTGACATCAATACTACACAAACATCAGCATGTGTAAAGTGGGAGGCTTTCAAAGCTTTTATTAGGGGACATATTATTAGTTATACAGGATCAAAATCTAAGAAGACTCGAGAGGAGAGAGCTAAATTGGAACATAAAATAAAAAGTCTTCAGGAAAAAGTGTATGCAGGAAGTGACCCAAGGTTGGAGAATGAATTACTGATTTTGAGAGCTGAATACAACAAAAAATCAGCAAATAGAGCTGCCTCGAGTCTTCTAAGATTGAAACAATCTTTTTATGAACAAGGTGAAAAATCAGGAAAATTATTAGCATGGCAGATTAAACAATTAGAAATTAAAACACCAATTACCAGTATTATAAGTAACGGACAGGTAGTTATAGATCCTTTAGAAATTAATAGAGCCTTTAGAGATTACTATGAAAAATTATATGATACCAAAAATGAACCTGATTTAACAAAACTAAATGGGTTTTTGAACGAACTATCTATACCGTGTATTCCAAATGAAAACAGGGAGATATTGGAGTCTAAAATTAGTCAAGAAGAAGTTGGACTAGCCATTGATAATATGAAATCAGGAAAAAGTGCAGGACCAGATGGTCTTCCAGTTGACCTTTATAAAAAATTTAAGAATAAATTAATAAAACCTTTTTTGGAAATGGTTTTAGAAGCATTTCAAAATAATAATTTACCATCATACATAAATAATGCCTTAATTATACTGCTGCCAAAACCAGGTAAGCCCTCTAATAAATGTGAAAATATGAGACCAATAAGCCTATTAAACGCCGACCTTAAGATAATCTGTAAAATTTTCGCAAGACGAATACAAGAAATTTTACCAAATATTATTAATCGAGATCAGAATGGCTTTATAAAGGGTAGACAAGGCTTCCATAATGTAAGAAGACTATTTAATATTATTTATTTTAATAAAGAAGCACCGGATACAGCTCTCCTATCACTGGACGCCGAAAAGGCCTTTGATAGAGTTGAATGGCCCTTTCTTTTTGAAGTCCTACAAAGGTTTGGACTTGGAAATAATTTCATAAAATGGGTTCAAATAATATACAATAATGCTACAGCAGAAATCCTAACAAATAACAATATTTCAAAACCAATAAAAATCAATAGAGGATGTCGACAAGGCTGTCCACTTTCACCTTTACTGTTTACTATGGCAATTGAACCTTTAGCGATAGCGATACGTTTACATTCACAAATATATGGAATTAAAGTTGGACCAACAGAACATAAAATCTCCCTGTATGCCGATGACATAATTTTGTTTATGTCGAATCTAAAAAAATCAATTCCAGCCTTGTTGAATTTAATAAAGAATTTTGGGGAAATATCAGGATATAAAATAAATAAAACTAAATCTTCAATATTAATGCTAAATGAGACCCAGAGAAATTACCCAGCCCCTGAGGTAAATCAATTCAATGTTGTAAATCAGTTTAAATATTTAGGAATCCAAATTATGCCTAAGCTAGAATCAGTGTCAATTATGAAGCCTTAATGTCAGATATCAATGAGTTAACTCAGAGATGGATGTCACTACCAATGTCGATGATCGGGAGAATTAATATACTTAAAAGTAATATTTTACCTAAAATACTTTATTTATTTCAATACATTCCCTTATCACCACCTTCAGATCTATTCTCAAGAATAAAAAAAAAGTTAGTGGAATTTATATGGAACAACAGGAGGGCTAGATTACGTCTGTCTTTATTATATTTACCATTTGATCGTGGAGGTCTGAAATGTCCAAATTTTATGTTGTATTATTGGTCGGCACAACTGAGGTCTATGACATATTATTTTTCATCAAGTGATCTTCCTCACTGGACTGAAATGGAATCATACAATTTACCTTTACCTCTTCCCATATTCATATACTCAGATTCGGCAAAAAAATTACAAAAACAAGTTAAAAATCCATTTGTAAAGCATATGATCAAAATATGGTGTGAAGCTAAAAACTATTTAAAAGAACCACAGTTATTGTCACAATTTAGTCCAATATGGGGTAATCAATATTTTAAACCAGGGAGAGCGGACGCTGTATTTAAAGTATGGAATTTAAAAGGGATACAAAAGATTCAGGATTTATATTTGCCATGTGCAGATAACATAATGTCTTTTGAAGAGCTGAGGATCAAATTTAATCTCAATAGAACACATTTTTTTAAATATCTTCAACTTAGAAACTTTATTCGATCAAATCAAAATAAAGCTCTCACTCGACCTATTTATTCATCCTTGGAAAAAATGATGATGAAAGATAGTAAAAGAAAGGGTATTATTTCAGAGTTTTATAACTCATTGACACTATCTTCAAGTGAAAATTCACTGAAAAGATTAAACTACTGGAAAGAAGATCTGCAAACTGAAATTTCAGAGGAACAATGGGAATTGGCTTGTACAGAAGCTCAAACCAAATCAATAAATGTACGCCTTAAATTGATACATTTCAAATGGTTAATGCGGATGTATGTTACACCGGAGGAGTTAAATAGATATAACAAAAATATACCAGATACATGCACAAAATGCATGGAAAGTAAAGGAACTCTATTTCATTGTTTATGGGAATGTAGATTAATAAGAATGTTTTGGGAAGAGGTGAGGGTAACAATTGAAAAAATAATCTCAAAACAAATCATATTGAATCCTAAACTGTTTTTGTTGGGTCTGTACCCAGAAAAGCATAATTTTAATAAAAGTGAAAGAACATTCATAGACCTCAGTTTGCTTAATGCCAAAAAATGTATTGCACTATTATGGAAAAAGACTCATAGACCAGATGTGACTCAGTGGTTAAGACAGATGTTAACAAACCTTCCATTAGAAAGAATAACATATATACTGAAATCAAAGGAAATTGTGTTTGAGAATATATGGAGACCTTTTATTGATTATGTAAAAAATTTAAACATAACTCTTGAAGAAGAAGGTGAATGATGTGTGTGGACCTTGTAAATTCCAAACTGGTGAACATAATATGTATACTTATGTATTGGATTGTCTAGACTAAACAGAGGAGCATTGTTGAAGACTTGATTTTGTTGGTGGTTGTTGGTGTTTTTAGTGCATTTTTTTTTGTAGTACTTTAGTGTTAGTGTTTGATTGTTTGTATCATGTTTGTTAAAAAAAAAAAAGTTTCAATAAAGATATTGTGGAAAAAAAAAAAACACTGTATGGGGGGAACCGTGGCGCTTGGCGGAGGTCTGCGCTCTCCGAGTGTGTAGCTGTCACAGTGAAAAGGTTTATGTATTTTTGATTCTTTTTCTGAAATAATGTTTGTTTATGGGTGTGTGCGCCAGTGTTGCGGACGTTAGCGGTGTCCTTTTCTCCGCCTTCAGTCCCTCCATATCGCGGCGCATATGCGCTCGTGCTGCCAAGCTCGCGGGTGAGTCGGAGAGCTCGTGAAGGGGGCTCGTGCAGGTGTCTCGCCCCGCCTATCAGCGCTATTGTGTGAGCGAGTGTCGGGAGAGAAGACGGAGTGTTTTTCCTGCAGGCAGCCGGACTGTTAAATGTTCTCCATGTTTGTGAGGAAACAGCGGCGGACCCGGACCTGATATGATGCAAAAATGGGTGGTAGGCATGCGCTGGTCACATGCCTGATTAGAAGAGTCACACGGCTGCTGGAGGCTGTCCACAATCAGATGCGGAGAGAGGACTTTGGAGAGAGGACTTTGTTTGGGAAATTTGAGACATGACTAATAACTCCTAAATTCTAGGCAGAAGGCGCACACGGTATGTGATTATTTTTGTTTATGAACATTTGTTAAGTGTTATAATTTATTTTGTATTCATGTTTTTTTATGTCTGTATTTTTAGTTTTTCACGGTGTTTAAGGGCGAAGATTTGCTGTGGCAAAATAAACAAAAAACTTGTCAACATCAGTTGGAGCGTGGTTTTCTGACCTAGAAGAAGACTTTGGGAGCAGTTACAGAGTGCTTTTCTAGTTATTCGTGTGTTCTAAGTGTTATTGCTGTGTCATTAATGACACAGCAGTGTTATAAGATCAGTTAAAGGAGTGATCGATCATGTGTTTGTGTCACCAAAAATGAGACGGAGGTCTGTGTGAATGACCTCCTCTCCTGTCTGTGTTGAGTGTGTGTGAATAAATAAAGCCTGTTTCGTCACAGTCATCTCTCCTTTCTTGTGTGAACCCTCACAACATCACGCTGGTGTCAGAAGTGGGATATGGAGCAGATGGAAGCCAGGATCAGAGCAGAGATTCAGCAGCTGGAGCGGTTCATCACTCAGCTGGGAATGGACGACAGAGCTGGTACACCGACCCCCAGAGTTGCTCGCCGGGATGAATGGAGCAGCGGACCCGACGGAACCAGCATACCCCACCTTCTGCCTTTCTCAAGGCAGGACAGGCTAAACAGAGCAGATCAGGCCCACTTCCTGCCCTTTTCAGGGCAGGACGGGCTGGCGATTCCACTGCGATCTGGGGCAGCGATCGACCAAGAGGCAACCGTCCCACCCATCCGCCAGCGGGCCAAACTTCCCCACTTTAACGGTGAAACCCTGCTGGACGACTATCTGGTCCAAGTTGAGCTGGCTGCTGTGCTGAATGGCTGGCCACCTGACGACACCGCCGTGCAGGTCGCGCTGGACCTGGAGGGAAGGGCTTTCCACACATTGTCCGATCTCCGGCCCGAGGAACGTCGCAGCTGGCCAGCACTACAAGGAGCGCTTCGGAGGCGGTTTGGGAGGGCAGCTAACGCTGAGCACGTCCAGGAACAGCTGGCCAACCGCTGGCGAGGCAGCCGAGAGAGCCTGGGAGCCTACGCAGCGGACATACGGCTGCTGACGCGGTGTGGCTACCTGGATTTTGAGCCAGGGGCAGTGGAGAAGCTTGCCCTCTGGAACTTCATCCGGGGTCTGCGCCCGGCCCAGCTCCAGAGTCACATTCGGATTCACGCCGCAAGCAGCTGGGAGACGGCTGTGGCAGAAGCAGAGCGGGTGGAACCGCTAATGGATTGTGCAGCTGATGCATCAGCACTGAGGCAGGGAGCCTTCCAGGCCATGGCTGAGAGCGAGGAGGAGGAGGAGGAGGAACTGCACTGGACCACAGCGGCGCAGCCACGGAGAAGACGGCCATGACGGTGTGAGGAAGGGTGTTTCCGCTGTGGGGAGCCAGGACACATTGCGAGGTACTACCCGGCACCCACCTCCGCGACAAACTGGCCCCTTGCCGACATTAAACTAGAGCGAGTGGCATGGACGGGGACCTGCCGCCTCCCACAGACATTTTCCTCGGTGAGCTGTCACCACGTGTAGGCCGAACTGGACACTCGCCAGGGATGTACCTATAGTGCAGGTTGGACAACACGCTGATCCGGGGCCTGATCAACACTGGTTCTACCATCTCCCTGGTCTGACCTGGAGTGCTGCCAGGTACGGATGAGGCAGAACCGCAGGGGTGGGAACCCACTGGGTGCTGCGTCACCACGGCCACCGGTGAGAGCTCCAGACTGGGAGGGCGGCGAGTTCTTGTGGTGGGGGTGGCTGGCCAGAACACAAACCACCCGTTCTGGCTGGCTGACATCCAAGACCCCTGCATTATTGGACTCGATCTGCTTGCAGCATGGGGTGCAAAAATTAACACCGCCAGATTGTCCCTCCTGCTGGGGGCTCGGACCATGCTCTGCAACGGGGCCCAGAGGAGGAACCCGGGGGCCTGCGTGATCAAGGGGCCACCAGGACGGACAGAACCGGGCGGGTCACTGCAAGAACTGAACACAACGATGCCACCAGCACGAGCAGAGGGAGCGTGATCACCGATAGAGACAGCAAGGGGGGGGCACAGCGGAGCTGGCCAATGTATCAGCAGAAACACAGCAGGCGGTCGAGGAATTGTTCCAGCAGAGCTGCAGCAGACTGAAATTGGGACAGAGACGCCAGCTGCTGGAGCTGTTGGACTGCTACATGGACGTCTTCGCTGCGAAGGATGAGGAATGCACCCGAATCAGCTTGGTGCAGCACGGGATCGACACCGGTGAGACCAGGCCGATCCGGCTCCGCCCCTGCCGTCTGCCTTTTTCAAGGTGGGCGGCGGCAGAACAAAAAGTACGGGAAATGCTGGAAGCAGATGTTATTGAGCCCTCCAGCAGCCCCTGGGCGGCGCCAGTGGTGCTGGTTAGGAAGAAGGACGGTTCATGGCGGTTCTGTGTGGATTACCGGCGCCTGAATGATGTCACCCACAAGGATTCCTACCCCCTGCCCCACATCGATGACGCGCTGGATCACATCGCCAGCTCCAGCTGGTTCAGCTCGCTGGACCTCCTCAGCGGCTATTGGCAGGTAGAGCTGTCACCTGAGGCCTGCCAGAAAACAGCCTTCTCCCTCGGTCAGGGACTGTATCAGTTCAAGGTGATGCCGTTTGGACTTTGCAACGCCCCGGCCACCTTTGAACCTCTGATGGAGTGAGTGTTGGCTCACGTGCCCTGGAGTCACTACATTGTTTACCTGGATGACCTGCTGGTTCACGCAGCTGACTTTGACAGCGCCCTGTCCAACCTCCGGGAGGTATTGGATGCCATCCGATAGGCCGAGCTGCGGCTACACCCGTGAAATGACACTTATTCTGGCGGGAGACCACCTTCCTGGGCCACGTCGTCAGCACAGCAGGAGTCGCCACCGATCCAGAGAAAGTGGCAGCGGTGAAAAACTGGCCAGTGCCGTGGGATGTGAGAGAGCTATGGAGTTTTCTCGGACTGGCCTCCTATTATATTAGATTTGTGAAAGACTTCGCCACCATCGCCAGCCCACTGCATCAGCTGACACAGAAGGGACGTGCATTTCAGTGGAGTGAGAACTGTGCTGCTGCTTTTTCCCGGCTTCGCTCAGCACTCATTGGAGCCCCCATCCTGCAGTATCCTGACCTGAACCGCCCTTTCATCGTGGACACGGATGCCAGCAACCAGGGTATCGGGGCGATGTTATCCCAGGAGGGAGAACTCAGAGAGCAGGTAGTTGCTTTTTTCAGCCGCACTCTCAGCAGAGCTGAAAGGAATTATTGTGTTACTCGCAGAGAGCTGTTGGCTGTCATCCAGGGGCTTCGCCATTTTCGCCCGTATGTGTACAGGGGGAGGTTCCAGCTCAGGACGGATCATGCTTCCCTGACCTGGCTGCTGAACTTCAAAGAGCCGGATGGACAGTTGGCGAGATGGCTGGAGGCACTGCAGGATTATAATTTTCAGATTGTGCATCGGGCAGGCTGCCTCCATGCCAATGCTGACGCGCTGTCTCGCCGTCCCTGTGCTGTGGAGGACTGTTGTCATTGCCAGCGGGCAGAGGATCGAGACCAGGCCGTCCCACAGGCTGCTGCTCTCCGGACCGCTGTGAGCAGGAATAACACAGCTCCTCCTTGGATAATAAGGCAGCTCTCCCCAGCGATGATGTCACAGAGGCCTTCAGCGTGCAGCAGCTGCAGAGCAAGCAGAACAGAGATCCGGTCATTTCCCGGGTTCAGCAGTGGCTCGATGCGGGCCAGCAGCCCGCCTGTGAGGCTGTGTCTGCGCTGGACCCAGAGACCAAGCCCCTACACTCCCAGTGGGCCAATCTCCACTGTCATGAGGGTGTTGTGTATCGGCAGTGGCAGACTCCAGCTGGGCAGCGTCACATCTGGCAGCTGCTGGTTCCCTGGCAGCTCCGGCCCAACGTACTCCAGCTGGTCCACGGGGCGGTAGGAATAGGCCACACTGGGGTGACGAAGACTCTGCAGCGTCTTTGAGCCCGGTTCTACTGGCCTGGATGTCGCCAGGATGTAGAGCTCCATGTCCATCGCTGCAACACCTGCACGGCTCAGAAGGGGCCGACTCAGCGATCCCACGCCCCCTTGCAGCAGTACCAGGTGGGAGCACCGATGGAGCGGGTAGGGGTGGACATTCTGGGCCCTTTCCCGACCACGGACCGGGGGAACCGCTACGTGCTGGTCGCAATGGATTACTTCACCAAATGGCCAGAGGCGTACGCAGTCCCTGATCAGAGCGCCGCCACCACAGCATCAAAACCGGTGGACGAGATGTTTTGTTGGTTTGGCGCACCGGAGGAGCTGCACAGCGATCAGGGTCGGAACTTTGAGGCAGAGGTCTTCAGGGAGGCCTGCAGGCAGCTGGGCATCCGGAAGACCCGGACCACCCCACTGCATCCACAGAGTGACGGCCAGGTCGATCAGTTCAACCGGACCCTCACCACCCAGCTCGCTGTCCTAGTGGACCAGCGACAGAGAGACTGGGACCTGCATCTGCCCTTTGTTCTGTGGGTGTACCGGACGGCAGCACAGGAATCCACCCGGTGCACTCCTGCAGCGCTGATGTTTGGACGCGAGCTACGCACACCGGTGGATTTGGTATCCCCCCCCCGCCCCCGGAGCCGGAGGTGGAAGGCAAACCGGGGTTGAATTATTTGTTTTGCTTGAAGGAACGTCTCCACACGGTGCATGAATTAGCACGGGAGGCCCTGGCAGCAGCGGGGAGCCGACAGAAGCGGGCATATGACTCCTGCTGCCAGGGGAAGGACTTTGCACCAGGAGATCGAGTCTGGGTTTTCTGCCCGGAGCGAAAAAGGGGACTGTCACCAAAGATGGCGAGCCGTTGGTTGGGACCATGCGAGGTCCTACAGCGACTGTCGGATGTGGTGTGCAGGGTGAAGCTGCAGAAGAGAGACAGCGTCGTGGTACTCCACCACGACCATCTTGCCCCGTACCAGCCATCTGCCCCGCGGGTGGTTGAGCCGGAGCCTTCACTCCGACCACATACTCCGGCGGACCTGTACGTACTGGTCGCCAACAACGGCGGCCACCCCGACACCTGGACGGATTTGTGTTGGACTTTTGAGCTGGACTTTATTATTCTGGGGACAGAGACCAGTCCAGGGGGGGACAGTGTAACGTCGGGGCTGTGTTAAGGGGGCGGGGATTCTCCCGGCATGCTTGCACCGTGGAGGATTCAAAGAGTGTTATTATTCGTGTGTTCTAAGTGTTATTGCTGTGCGTTATAATGACACAGCAGTGTTATAAGACCAGTTAGAGCAGTGATCGATCATGTGTTTGTGTCACCATAAGTGAGACGGGGGTCTGTGTGAATGACCTCCCCTCCTGTCTGTGTTGAGGGGGATGTATAAATAAAACCTGTTCGCCACAGGGGCAGCGCGGTGACGCAGTGGTTAGCACTGCGGCAGCATAGCAACTCACCCTTGGCCGGGGGATCCTGGGTTCGATCCCAGCCCCCGACCAACAGTGATCTGTGTGGAGTTTGCATGTTCTCCCTGTGTCTGTGTGGGTTTACTCTGGGATTTCTCTGGTTTCCTCCCACATGCCAAAAACATGCAAGTTAGGTTAATTGGCATCAAACTGGGGATTCTAAATTGTCCTTAGGTATGACTGTGAGAGTGAATGGTTGTCTGTGTCTCTGTGTTGGCCCTGCGATGGACTGGCGATCTGTCCAGGGTGTACCCTGCCTCTCGCCCAAAGATGCTGGGATAGACTCCAACCCCCCGCGACCCGAAAAGGATTAGCGGAAGAAGATGAATGAATGAATGAATGAATGTTCGCCACAGTCATCTCTCCTTTCTTGTGTGAACCCTTACAATGTCACACTATCTTCTATATGCCTTCTGTTGAATCATCATACATCAAGGTATTGCCTCATAAATATTTTGAGAAGTACTCTGTTTATACATTAGGAATAAACAATCAATCTACCTAAACTACTGCTAAACCACCTCTGATAACTGAAGCAGAGACCTGTTTCAGTTTTATTGAGAACTACAGTTCAGTGACATTTTTGCAGACATTTGCAGATTGCAGCAGAAACGCAGAAAGCTTTAGTACTAATGCTAACAACAGGTTGGAACCACACCCAGTAAAACAAACCATTTGTTTCTCAACCTGCTCGTCATGTTGCTTACTTGTTGAGTCTGCCATGCCTGCATTAGTGCTGTAACATACACGAACGATACAAGTATTTATGGGTGAATACGCTGTACTGAATCACTCACTGGAGCTGTTCTAGAAGCCAGGGATCAGCAGCTGAATCCCCCGCCTGAGCAGCAAAGAAGCCCCACCCACTCGGTTCTGCCGACTCTCAGTTCAGTGAGTGGTAGACAGTTGGAGCTCCAGTACAGCACTGAGTGATTTGGTGTACAACTATTTACTGTATATAAATGGATCTTTTTAGCTTGACTCGGCACGTTTCATTGAACTGTGGATCCCATCACCAACCTCCATACCAGGCTGCTTCTCTCCTACTGCAACACGAGTCTTCCGTCTTCTTTTCCACACAGCCTGCGCACAAGAGACTATGTCTAAAAACAAACATAGTATGTATGCGCAGGATCCTTATTCTGATTGTGTTTGCTAATGCATTAAAGTAGCCATGTAGGGGCCTGAATGGGTCAAATTATCATACATTAGGAGATTTTTGAAATTTTTGATTGTACATTGTACAGAGGGCAAAATTATCGTACAAATATGATAATTATTGTATGTCTGGCAACACTGCAGACAAGCGTCTACTTTCAATTTGTTAAACTTCTTTGTTTTTTCACAGATGTAATTCCTGATGCCAGAATAATATCATCATCTGAAGTCTTCTGAGGACAGTATGTTTCAGGTAGGATTTCAATTAGGTCTGAAAAGAAAGTGTATAACAAAGAAAAAGTTGGGCCCCATTTCTGTCTTTGCCTTGGGCCCCAAATGGATTAAGTCCATCCCTGCAGTGCAAATACGTACATGTAAAATTAATGTATACGTGCGGGAGACACATGAAAATGCACATTTGTCTCTGAGGGATAGTGCTAGCTAGTAATGGCCTTGAGATTCTGCCATCACTGGGGTAAAAGTATCAACACTGGAGAGTAAACTACTTTGAAAATGCGACTGACACTCAGCTGGGGACAGATGGACCGGAAGCTCTGTAGCTGAATCGGAGTGTCAGAGTTTTTTACCCACGGACTCCTACCACGGACATACTAACAAGGCTAGCAGGCTAGCAATGTAAACAACCATCAACCAGGTGAAATTCTGGAGGCAGGGACAATTTTTTCAGGTGAGACTCCATTAGATAATGTAAACCTAAGCATGACAGTGTTTTGGGAATTTCCACAGCAGGTTGAGCACAGCTGCAGAGGCAACTCCGCCTATCTACAACTCACTCAGACGGTGAATTCATGTCTAATCCCGTGTTTATATTGAGTTAAAATGTAATTGCGCTGTGCAAAAAATTGGCCCGTTCTTGTTTGGTCTGAATGTGCCTTCAGAGCAGTAGTGAGAGATGTTTGCACTGAAGAATAGAATAAGTTTCCTAAGCTCTTTCCATTTTGCCATTACAAAGCTGTACAAAATCTCCTGATAGGCCCTATATAAAATTCTTAACAATAATCAGTACAACTCTACACACAAAATTTAACAGCGAGTATGAATATATACAGTAAATACAGTACTAAAGAGTTAGTACCTGTATATAACCTCTTATTTTGTGAGAAATATTAAGTTTGATTGATTGATTAATTGATTGATTTTATTTATATGAACATCCAGACCAAAAAAAAAAAAAATGTTTAAAACAAAAATCAAAACCAAAAAAATAAAATAAAAAAAAGCCTTGTTCAAAAGGAGTGGGAAGAAGCCAACGTTTATATAGTCCCACTCCGTCTCCATACCCAATAAATTATAATATCATTCTAGTCATTATTCATCCCACAATTACATTCATTATACAATACCATAATATATAATACATCTTATAATTAAATTATGCAATAGAAATGATACAACAATGATAGTTTATATTGACAATAATACCAACATCTAATAATAATTGTAATAATAATAAATAAATACTTCTGGTATGTTTAATATAATTATAGACAATATTATCATCATCCCCCCTCATTGATCGTCACCTTATCGTGGTGGGGGGTTTGCGTGCCCCAGTGATCCCAGGAGCTATGTTGTCCGGGGCAATTTGCCTCTGATAGGGTCACCCAAGACAAACTGGTCCTGGGTGAAGGGCCAGACTAAGAACGATCCAACAGACTCTCATGATAAATTCTATATCAAGGATTCAGTGTACCCCACCCGGTATGGGGTTACCGGGGCCCCACCCTGGAGCCAGGCCTGGGGGAGGGGCTCGAAGGCTAGCGTCTGGTGGTCGGGTTTCCACCCATGGGACCCGGCTGGGTTCAGCCCGAAGGAGTTACATGGGTCCACCCTCAAGTGGGCTCACCACCTGCAGGAGGGATCATGGGGGTCCGGTGCTATGTGGATTAGGTGGTGATCAAAGGCGGAGACCTTGGCGGACTGATCCCAAGCTTTCTAACCTGGCTTTTGGTATGTGGAATGTCACCTCTCTGGTGGGGAAGGAGCCTGAGCTGGTGTACGAGGTTGAGAGATACCGGCTAGATATAATCGGCCTCACCTCAACACACAGCTCCGGTTCCGGAACCAGTCTCCTGGAGAGTGGCTGGAGCTTGGCCTTTTCTGGAGTTTTCCCGGGCGAAAGGCGACGAGCAGGGGTGGGTATTCTTGTATCCCCCCACCTTGCTACCTCTATATTGGAGTTTTCCCCGGTGGACGAAAGGGTTGCTTCCCTGCGCCTTCGGGTTGGGAAACGGGTCCTGACCATCATTTGTGCCTATGCACCAAATGATGTTTCAGAGTACCCACCCTTTTTGGAGTCTGTGACTGGGGTGCTGGAGGGTGCTCCTCTTGGAGACTCCATTGTCCTACTGGGAGACTTCAATGCGCACGTGGGCAACGACAGTGAAACCTGGAGGGGGGTGATTGGGAGGAACGGCCTGCCCGATCTGAACCCGAGTGGTGTTCAGTTATTGGACTTCTGTGCTAACCACAGTTTGTCCATAACGAACACCATGTTCAAGCATAAGGGTGTCCATATGTGCACCTGGCACCAGGACACCCTAGGTCGCAGGTCGATGATCGATTTTGTTATCGTGCCATCAGACCTGCGACTGTATGTCTTGGACACCCAGGTAAAGAGAGGTGCAGAGCTGTCAACTGATCACCACCTGGTGGTGAGTTGGATCCGATGGCAGGGGAGGAAGCCATTCAGACCTGGTAGACCCAAACGTATAGTGAGGGTGTGCTGGGAACGTCTGGCTGAGGCCCCTGTCCGGGAGGTCTTCAACTCCCACCTCCGGAAGAGCTTCAACCACATTCCGAGGGAGTCTGGAGACATGGAGTCTGAATGGGCCATGTTCTCCACCTCTGTTGTTGAAGCGGCTGCCCAGAGCTGTGGCCGCAAGGTGGTCGGTGCATCTCATGGTGGCAACCCCCGAACCAAGTGGTGGACACCAGTGGTGAGGGGGGCCATTAAGCGGAAGAAGGAGTCCTATCAAGCTTGGTTGGCTTGTGGGACTCCCGAAGCAGCTGAGGTGTACCGGCAGGCCAAGCGGAGTGCAACTCGGGAAGCTGCTGAAGAAAAAACCCGGGTATGGGAGGAGTTCGGTGAGGCCATGGAACAAGACTTTCAGTCGGCCTCAAAGAGATTCTGGCAAACTGTCCGGTGGCTCAGGAGGGGAAAGCAGCTCCCTGTCCACACTGTGTATGGTGCGGATGGGGCACTGTTGACTTCGACTGGGGATATCGTCGGGCAGTGGAAGGAATACTTCGAGGATCTCCTCAATCCCACTGATACGCCTTCCACAGAGGAAGCAGGGTTTGGGGACGAGGGGGACGACTCACCTATCACAGGGGCTGAGGTCGCCAAGGTGGTTAAAAATCTCCTTGGTGGCCAGGCCCCGGGGGTGGACGAGATTTGCCCTGAGTACCTCAAGGTCCTGGATGTTGTTGGGCTGTCATGGTTGACACACCTCGGCAACATTACGTGGAGGTCGGGGGCAGTACCTTTGGCATGGCAAACCGGGGTGGTGGCTCCTCTCTTCGAAAAAGGGGACCGGAGGGTGTGCTCCAACTTTAGAGGGATTACACTCCTCAGCCTCCCTGGGAAGGTCTATGCCAAGGTACTGGAGAGGAGAGTCCAGCCGTTGGTCGAACCTCGGATTCAGGAGGAGCAATGTAGTTTTCGTCCTGGCCGTGGCACATCGGACCAGCTCTTTACCCTGTCGAGAATTCTCGAGAGTTCGTGGGAGTTTGCCCAACCAGTTTACATGTGTTTTTGTGGACTTGGAGAAGGCATTTGACCGCGTCCCTCGTGGTTTTTTGTGGGGGGTGCTTCGGGAGTATGGGGTATCGGGCTTGTTGTTATGAGCTATTTGGTCTCTGTACGACCGTTGTGAGAGTTTGGTTCGTATTGCCAACACTCGGTCGGAGTCATTCCCAGTGAGAGTTGGACTCCGCCAGGGCTGCCCTTTGTCACCGATCCTGTTCATAATTTTTATGGACAGGATTTCTAGGTGCAGCCAGGGAACGGAGGGTGTCATGCTTGGTGACCACAGGATCTCATCTCTGTTGTTTGCAGATGATGTTGTCCTGTTGGCTTCATCCAGCAATGACCTACAGCTCTTGCTGGGACGGTTTGCCGCTGAGTGTGAAGCCGCTGGGATGAAAATCAGCACCTCCAAGTCCGAGTCCATGGTCCTCAGCCGGAAAAAGGTGGATTGTCCTCTCTGGGTTGGGGACAGGCTCCTGCCCCAAGTGGAAGAGTTTAAGTATCTTGGGGTCTTGTTCACGAGTGAGGGGAAAATGGAGCGAGAGATTGACAGACGGATTGGACAGCATCTGCAGTGATGCGGATGTTGTACCGGTCTGTTGTGGTGAAGAGGGAGCTTAGTTCTAAGGGAAAGCTGTCGATTTACCAGTCAGTCTACGTTCCTACTCTCACCTATGGTCACGAGCTTTGGGTAATGACCGAAAGAACAAGATCGCAGATACAAGCGGCTGAAATGAGCTTTCTCCATGGGATTGCTGGACTCACCCTCAGAGATAGGGTGAGGGGCTCAGTCATCCGGGAGAGGCTCAGAGTAGAACCGCTGCTCCTCCACATTGAAAGGAGTCAGTTGAGGTGGTATGGGCATCTGATTAGGATGCCTCCTGGACGCCTCCCACTTGAGGTGTTTCAGGCACGTCCCACTGGGAGGAGACCCCGGGGCAGACCCAGGACTCGGTGGAGAGACTATGTCTCCCAGCTGGTCTGGGAACGCCTTGTTATCCTCTCTGAATAGCTGGAGCAGGTGGCTGGGGAGAGGGAAGTCTGGGCTTCTCTGCTTGAACTGCTGCCTCTGTGACCAGGACCTCCGGAAAAGCGGTAGAAGATGGATGGATGGATGGATTATCATCATCATAATCACCATATATACCACCATATACCCCCACATGGCTTACAATACCTAGGTACAATAAGTAACCATATAATAATAATAACCATAATAATAGGTAGCCATATAGTAGTTACAATAACAACAATAATAATAATAATGATAATACCACCTGGCCTATATAATACTTCAAATAATTCCATCCTAACCACAATCCTAATACTATAATACTGTTGTAATATTCTAGTAATAATAATATCAATAACAATAATAACTCAGCAAATATATTCAACATTCTTCACTGAAGACACATTGTAATATTACTGTCCTTTATTTTTATATTGCTCAAAAATCATTTCTTTATATGTTGATTTAAATATATGGATGTTTGGACATTGTCTGTGTTTCTCCCCCAACCGATTCCACAATTTTACCCCACACACAGACCCACAAAAACCCTTCCTAGTAGATCTTACTAGGTGCATTTTAAATTTTGTATTCCCCCGTAAATTATATTTCCCTTCTCTCTCACTGAAAAGATTTTGTATATTGTGTGGCAAAAAGTTTTTACTGACTTTAAACATTAACTGTGGTGTATAATAATCAACCAGATCCCATAATTTCAATAACTTTGAATGTAAAAACAATAAATTAGTATGTTCAAGATACCCGACTTTGTGTATAACACGAACTGCCCTTTTTTGTAATATTAGCAATGAATTAAGTGTACTTTTATAATTGTTACCCCAGACCTCTGTACAATAGGTCAAGTATGGAAGTACTAATGAGCAATACAAGATATGAAGCGATTTGTAATCTAGGACTTGCTTAATTTTATTTATAATTGCAATATTTTTTGTGACTTTGTTTTGTATGTATCTGACGTGTGGTTTCCAATTAACTTTATCATCTAGTATTACACCCCAAAATTTGATCTCCTTAATATTTTCAATAATTACATTATCTATATGAATATATATATATTTTCTTTATTTTTACAATTACCAAATATCATTACCTTAGTTTTATCAATATTTAGTGATAATTTATTACTATCCATCCATTTTTTAAGCTTATTTAATTAATTATTTAGAGTATGGATTAGTTGATTATAATTATTTCCAGAATAAAATATATTAGTATCATCAGCAAATAATATTATTTTTAATAATTTAGAAACTTGGAATATATCATTTATATACAGTATATGTTAAATCATTTGGGGCCCAATACTGACCCCTGGGGGACCCCACAGACAATTCCCATACATCCAGACAGATATTCTCCCAGCTTCACAAACTGTTGTCTCTCAGATAAATAACTTGTAACCAAATTCAGAGCCATTCCCCTAATACCATACATTTGCAGTTTATCAAGAAGTCGGTCGGCCTCCGTCGGTCTATGATGACCATGGAAGAGAATCCTAAACGTCTACTCTGCTGGAACAGCACCGCCTGTGGCTGAACAGGCCAATGCGCAGAAGAATCAAGAAGTATTGAATGCTTTATTGTATCAAATGCTTTTCTAAAATCTATAAATACACCAACTGCATATTTTCCTTGATCTAATGCATTTATTATTTCCTCTGTTGCTTCCATTATTGTCAGCGATGTTGTACTCTTTGCTCTAAATCCGTATTGATTCTGATTAAGCACATTGTGTTTATTTAAAAAGTCCTCTAATCTGTTGTTGAAAAGTTTTTCCAGAATCTTTGAAAATTGTGGGAGGAGCGATACTGGTCTATAGTTTGTGTAGTGGTGTTTATTTCCTTGCTTGAATAATGGTGTTACTTTTGCTATTTTCATTTTCTGCGGGAATGAGCCAGTTTGAAATGATAGATTACAAATATATGTAAATGGTTTTAATATGCCATCAATAGTTCTTTTTACTAGTGCCATATCAATACCATCACAATCAGTGATAAGTTCTTGTAATACTGATTTTTCAGCCACCCTCAAACTGATCAGACATCCATCCTGGTCACCCCAGTGAAAATTTCCAGGTTCCACCGCTGCATTTCAACAGTCATTTCAACCATAGTGGTGGTCTAGTGGTCGAGCATCCGCCCCACAGCTGGGAGGCTGTGGGTTCAAGCCACGATTGGGTTATGCCAGTATCTATAAAAATGGTACTTTCCACTATCTAGCTTGGTGCTCGGCATAAATATTATGGAGAAAGGAACGCTGGTTACCACAGGGGAAAGCATAAAACCAGTGCACTCCTTGTGCCAGTTCCAAGCCCAGTAAATGGGGAGGGTTGCATCTGGTGTGAAATCCTTGCCAAAACAATATGTGGACCCGTGAGCAGCTGTAGTGACCTTGAATAGTGAGCAGCTGAATGTGTGTGTGTGTACATTCAACTGAAATACTCCAAATATAGCATGGCAAATATTTTAACCATATTTTATTTTTCTTTTCTTCTGCCATTATGTTGGAATTGATCACAGGAACAAGGTTCAGATGGGGGTTTGTTGCAGGGTGTTACATCACATTTTCTTGGTGTGTTTGTGAGCTGAGGAAACCAATTGCTGTAGGTTTGAAAGCTAGATGTTTCCCCATTCCTGTTAGAAGCGTGTTTTGCTCTACAGTTCAGGACCTTGTTTATTGTTTTCTAGACTGCAGCACACATTTTCGTGGGTGTCAGTGTAACATCCAGACTCGTTCATTACACAGCCCTGGTTCTGGGATAAGTTCAGACGTGGTGTTCATTCAGCACTATTGGTGTCTTCACAGACAGGCAACTGTAAAATAATCAGACGCTACACCTCTGATTTCTAAAATTAATTCCAGAGTTTGATAGGACAGACCACAGGATCATTATGTTCTCCACTTCAGCATGAACGAGCAACATGATCAAATAGAAGACTGTAGCTCCTAATATCAGAAAATACATATTTTATAGTTGTTTTTTTTTTTTACACAAAATGTCTCTAAACTATTAGACCTGCACAGTCAGGTTCATTTTCACACTGACCCCAGCCGGCAGGTCCATATGGGCCACACCAAAGGTTAAAACTGGCTGTCTTTTGGGTCCATGTGGGTTTGTCCATGGGTTCCATGTTGGCCCCATTGTCATGTTTGCCCTTTTCAGGGCATAAATGAGGCGCCAGATGCCAACAGAGAGTTTGCTTGTTTATTACAGAAAATACAAAATAAAGAGCCATGTGGGACAAAACACATATACGCTAAATGTTGAGTACAAATAAAGAACACAAAGACCAAAACCAGGGAGTAGCGAGGGCGGAACCCGACGCTAAAGAATAAACACTTAAAATTGCCGAAGCGAGGACGAGTCAAACACAGAAGGGAGACTGGAGCCGGATGTAGGGACTCCAGTCCTGGTAGACGTAGGTCGCAGTGAAGAGTGAGCCTCAGCTGCTCCCTTAAATACTAATGACAAAAAGCAAAGAACCAAACAGGAGAGGAGGAAACGTAATTACCAAAATCATAATCAGC
Source organism: Pholidichthys leucotaenia (assembly GCA_020510985.1). Lineage (NCBI taxonomy): Eukaryota > Metazoa > Chordata > Actinopteri > Cichliformes > Pholidichthyidae > Pholidichthys > Pholidichthys leucotaenia. The sequence continues at coordinate 16,947,231 of CM035844.1, forward strand.
TGTGACAGTGCTGGCTCGACTTGACAGCCGGAAGTCCGGCCGCGGCACTGTCACAGTAAAAGCCCCGGGAGGACCAGTAATGACAGAGCAGACATAATAAGGGAGAAAAGGGAAAATACTGAGTGACCCGCACGCGGATGAGCTCAGCGCTCGGATCACCACACCCATCTGTGTTTGCCCACATGGACTTTACCCGTTTACCTCTTTTCAGCTTATTTTCTCATAAATTTACTACTTTTTTGTAACTTTGTGACTTTTCCCCCCAATTTGATTATTTTTTTTGAAAATTTGAAACTTTCTCATAAATTTGCAGCTTTTTTTTTTTTACTGTAAACTTGCAACTTTTTCTCATAAATGTGACTTTTTTTCTTGGAAATTTGCTAAATTTTTCTTGTAAGTTTGTATCTGTTTTCAAGTAATTTTACAGTATTTTTCTTGTGAATTTGCAACTTTTTCTCCTAACTTTTCACCATTTTCTCATAAATTTGTGACTTTTTTCTCATAAATTTGTGACTTTTTCTCATAAATTTGCTCCTTTTTTTGTAAATTTGTCACTTTTTTCTTAAAAATTTTCATATTTTTTTCTCATAATTTTTGAACTTTTTTGCATATTTTTGCCTATGGGACAAGTGTTACTGAAACCTGCTCACCCCCATTAAACCCATGTTGTCTTGACTGTCAAATAGGAAGCTCACGTGCAAAGCAGCTACACCAGAGGAGACACTTAGACACCGAATTGAAACGTTTAACACAACTTTACTGAATAACTGGCAACTGTAGGGGAAAAGCAGAGCACGCAGGGAGACACACAGCCCGTGAAGAGAGAGAGACGAGAGCTGGTTAGAGGAGAGGAGTGTGACAGGGAAAAATATAACTGAACGGGGTTTTTTCTTACTGCAGACGAACAGAGGGCCCGGCAGAGGAACTCAGCACAGGAGGGAGACGAGCCAGTAGGACTGAGCTGGCCGGGGAACGTGGAGAGGTGAGGAGCAGGGTGCAGTCTGAGCGGGTGGTAGAAACAGTCCAGAGAGATGAGGATGAAGTGGCAGGCGAGTGCACAGCAATCCCGGAGATGCACCGCAGAGATGGCAGCAACCTGGGGAGAGAAGAGGAAACTACTAACTAACTAACTAACCTGCACTTATATAGTGCTTTTCTAGTCACAAAGACCACTCAAAGCGCTTTCACTAATACTAACCCTCTATTCTAAGGGCCTATAGGAAACAGATATCTAGGGACAATTTAGAACAGCCAATTAACCTAACATGCATGTCTTTGGATTGTGGGAGGAAACCGGAGCCCCCGGAGTAAACCCACGCAGCACAGGGAGAACATGCAAACTCCACACAGAAAGGTTCCAACCCCTGCCAACCTGGGGATTCGAACCAGGAACCTTCTAGCTGTAAGGCAACAGTGCTAACCACTGCACCACCGTGCTGCCCAGGTGAAAAGGAGAGATTAGGCTGAGTTCCTAACGAGTTAATATTTAGCCTTAAATTCAGATAGCAATACCCAACGAGGCAGCGCCGAAGTGTTCATAAGCAGGTCCTTTTAAAGGCCAAATGTCACGTAACAGGGTACTTTAAATATCTTGAAACTAGATATAAAAGGGAACCGATCCGTTCGGGTCTTGGTGCATATGCTTCAGTAACAACGGAATATTCGTTAATTTAAAACTGCCGCGCTTGGCCTGACACGGCCCCTGGAATCGCCTGGGGAAGAAGGCGGAAGTGACGAAATCGATTGTACCCTAGTTTGATGCTTGGGGTATTTCAATTGATTGTTTATATGGAGACTGGAAGGTTGAAGTGAGCAACAAGAAAGAAAAAATTGGATATTTCACCCATACCTTAAAACGGGACTATCAGGGACAGCTGGGTAATAAGGGACGCTTCTCTGGGAAATGTTTTCATACCTGTCAAGTGAGATGTTTTCGCCGTACTTCAACACCGTAAAAAGCGGCTATAAGGAACGGCGGAGCAACAAGGCACACCTCTCTGGGATCTGTCTGTTCCGCAACCGCTGCACAGCTCAACGTGTTAAACCATTGTCCTAATTACTTCTCATGGTAGTGAGAATAGCTGACGCTAAGCGATCAGCCCGCCCAGACAATTAAACTAATGAGTGACTCCACACTTCGAACAGTAGTGAGAATAGCTCCCGCTGAGCGATCAGCCCGCCTCAGCTGTGAGTGATCACACACAGGACTGCTCCTCAAGACACTCAGTTTTTTTTCCAGTATATTTTTTCTTTTGGGCGTACAGAAATGGCAATACGCCCGTTTTTGCTAAAATTGCATTTTCCCCGTATTTTCCTTAAAATATTTGACAATAACAACACGAACTACATTTAAAACATTTCCCAGAAAAGTGTCCCAAACCACTCTGCCGTCTCCCACAGCCGTGCTTGGCACCAAAATACGGCGAAAACGTCTCCCTTGACAGGTATGCGCCTCCATTTTCATATTGATCTGGTCAATTTCTTGACAGCAGCGGCTCTCCTCCACTGTAATAATAATGGCTTCCGAAAAATCAATATTTATGGGGCGCCCTCGACAGACCCCCTCCGGCTTCGCAATTCTGGAGGCAATTAATGTCTAGTTCAATGACATTTTCCACTGGTTCTGCTCTCTGGTCATCGTTGAAACTGTTGTCATCAGACAAAGCATCTGATTCCGTCTCGGACGGCTCGAACCGGTAAGGTTCAGTGCCTCTGTCACTGTCTGAACCACTGACAAAAAAAAAAGACAAAACTAAACTAATTTGTTCACAATCGCTGTCACTTTCCGTCATGATTGTCCAATGTTGATAAGTGTGAATGTGGATAGGCAGGGCAGCCAGGGTACAACTGGTGATGTCAAAAACATGGGCGTGGTCTGGACTGGCTGTCACAAGCCAGCAAGCAAGGTGGGGCCTTCACCTGGTGTATTTTGTGCAATTATGTAAATACAGGTGGGTGATATGGTCTCCGGTATGATTATTTGGTTTAAGCTATGTGTATTTTATCTAAATTCGTTGTCATTTAGAAAAAAAAATTACGTGACATTTGGCCTTTAAGCGCTGGCAGTGAAGAGGCAGCAGATGCGTCCACTCACGCAGGTGTGATGATGACCAACGGAGCCGGGAGCTGAATGGAGAACCTCCCACAGAAAGGGAGGGGGAGTGCGCTCACCCGATCATCACAGTGCACCCCCCCTTAAGAGGCACCTCCCGACGACGGACTGGGCTTATTGGGATGGGCCTGGTGAAAGGCATGGACCATCCCCTTGTCATGGAAGTTGGAGCCAGGGATCCGTGACCTCTCTTCTGGTCCATAGCCTTTCCAATAGACCAGGTACTGCAAGCCCCGGCCCCGACGGGGGACGTCCAGAATCCTCTGTACGGTGTAGGTGGTCTGGCCGTTGAGGATCCGGGGAGGAGGAGGTGGCTTTGGGTGGGGGGGGGTACGACAGAGAGGACTGGTGGAGAGGGGCTTGATCTTGGAGACATGGAATGTGGGGTGGATACGGAGCGTTGGCGGTAGTTTCAGATGGACTGTCACGTTGTTAATGATCCTGGAGATGGGAAAGGGACCAAGGAAGCGAGGTGACAGCTTCCTAGACTCCATCTTCAGAGGAACCTGGTCCGCCGACAACCACACATCTTGACCGACTGCATATTTGGGTGCCGGGACCCGCCTGCAGTCCACGTATCCGCAATTCCATTCAGCTAAATGGAGCTGGGCTGCCCAGGTGGACCTCCACAACCGGTGACAGTGGCAAGCGGGGACCCCCACAGATGGCACAGTGACGTCCCTCTCCACCATGGGCAGCGGGGGGGAGTATAGCCCATTGAGGCCTCGAATGGTGTCAACCCGGTAGCAGAGGAGATGGCCGAATTAGGGGAATACTCCACCCAAGTCAGATGGGAGCTCCAGGGAGTAGGGATGCAGGAAGCCACACATCTGAAGGCAGCCTCCAGGGATTGGTTAGCACGCTCCACCTACCCGTTGCTCCGGGGGTGATAGCCGGAGGAGAGACTGACTGTAGTGCTGAGGGAATGACACAAGGATTTCCAAACTTGTGAGGTGAATTGGGGACTCCGGTCAGACACAATGTCCAAAGGAATACCATGAAGGCGGATGACATGAATAGTGAGCAGATTGGCAGTTTAGGTAGCAGAGGGCAGCTTGGGAAGGGGCACCAGATGAATAGCCTTAGAAAAGCGATCAACTATGGTGAGGAAGACTGTGTTGTGCTGAGAAAGGGGGAGTCCCGTAACAAAGTCCATGGCAATATGAGACCAAGGGCGACTGGGAACCGGCAGAGGATGCCGGAGACCGGCAGGTGGAGAAGAGTCGGATTTGCTAGTGGCACAGACCTGGCAGACTTTAACATAGTCCTGCACATCAGTCCACAGCGTGGGCCACTAGAACACTCGCCTCACCAGATCGATAGTCCGGGAGATCCTGGGGTGACAGGCAATTCAATTCAAATCAATTCAGTTTAATTCAACTTTATTTATATAGTGCTATTTCACAACAACAGTCATCTCAGAGCACTTTCAACTGTAGGGGAAACCCCCACAATTGCAGAAAGACCCCAGCAATCAGGTGATCCCCTGTGAGCAAGTGCTTGGTGATGGTGGAGAGGAAAAACTCCCTTTTAATAGGAAGAAACCTCCAGCAGAACCAGGCTCAGGGAAGGGCAGTCATCTGCTGCGACTGGCTAGGGGGTGAGGGGATAGAGAAGAAGAAAAGAACAGACATGCAGAGAGCAAACAGCATGATGGGGACTCAATCTATGGGAGAGAACAAACAGATGTTAATGACCAGCAAAAAAAAAAAAAATATTTCATTGAGAGTGAAGAAAGGAATGAAGCCGAGTGCATTATTGGAGGTCCCCTGGCTGTCTAAACCTATTAGCAGCATAACTAAGGGAGGGTTCAGAGACACATGATCCCTCCCTAATTGTAGGCTATATCAAAAAGGAAGGTTTTAACCCTATTCTTAAAAACAGAGTTCGAGTCTGACTCCCGAATCCAGATTGGCAACTGGTTCCACAAGAGAGGAACTTGATAACTGAAGGCTCTGCCTCCCATTGCACTTTTGGAGATTCTAGGTATTACAAGTAATCCAGCATTTTGGGAGCGTAGTGCTCTGTTAGGATAATAGGGTAGTATCAGATCTTTTAAATAAAAAGGGGCCTGATTGTTTAGAGCTTTGAAAGTGAGAAGAAGGATTTTAAACTTAATTCTGAACTCTATGTGGGAGGCCAGAACCAGAGAGATATGATCTCTCTTTCTAGTACCCATTAAAACTCTTGCTGCAGCATTTTGGATCATCTGGAGACTTTTTAAAGATGTTTTATGACAACCTGATAATAAAGAGTTATAATAATCTAATCTAGAGCAAACAAAAGCGTGGATCAGTTTCTCAGCATCACTCTGAGACAAAATGCTCATAATCTTGGCAATGTTACGCAAATGATAGAAGGCAGTCTTAGAAACGAATTTAATATGTGAATTGAAAAACAGATCTTGATCAAAAATAACTCCAAGGTTCCTCACAGAGCTATTAAGAGAAAGAGTAACTGCATCCAAACTAAAGGTTTGATTTGAAAAGGTATTTCTAAGGTTTTTTGGACCAACAAGAATGACTTCAGTCTTATCTGAATTTAATAACAGGAAATTACAAGTCATCCAAGCTTTGATTTCCTTAAAACAGGCTTCTAACTTGGCTAATTGATTACTATCATCTGGCTTCATTGACAGGTATAATTGTGTGTCATCTGCATAACAATGAAAATGTATACAGTGCTTTCTAATAATTTTGCCTAGTGGAAGCATATATAAACTAAAAAGAGTAGGGCCTAGCACAGATCCCTGTGGAACTCCATGACTGAGCTTTGAGTTGAAAGAAAACTCATTACTGACATGAACAAACTGGAACCTATCAGATAAATAAGATCTAAACCACTGCAACAAAGTTCCATTAAAGTCCAACATAGTGTTCTAATCTATCAAGTAGAATATTATGATTGATAGTATCAAAAGCTGCACTAAGGTCTAAAAGGACAAGTACAGAAACAAGTCCATTATCAGATGTGATAAAGAGGTCATTAGTGACCTTCACTAAGGCTGTTTCAGTACAATGATGTATTCTAAACCCAGATTGAAACTCTTCAAATAAACCATTTCCCTGCAAGTGGTCAAATAATTGCGTAGCAACAACTCTTTCTAAGATTTCTGAAATGAAAGGGAGATTAGAGATTGGTCTATAGTTAGCTAAAACTCCTGGATCCAGTGTTGGCTTTTTGAGTAAGGGATTAATTACAGCAGTTTTAAAAGTCTGCAGTACATGGCCTAAAGTTAATGAAGAATTGATTATTTGAAGAATAAAGCTACCAATAAATGGGAAGACTTCTTTAGATAAGCTGGTAGGAATAGGGTCTAAAAGACAAGTTGAAGGCTTGGATGAGGAAATTATTTTATCTAACTCTAAAAGGTCAATTGTGACATAACGTTCGGCTCAGGAGACGCACACACACAGGCTCAGAGTAGTTCAAATAGTTTATTGGCAACAGGAGTGAATGAATGAGTGTCTGCGAAATGTTAATGTGTTGGTGGCGGCGTCTGCTTCAGGCACAGAGGCAGGAGACCGTACAGCCGGCAACCCTATGGGAGAGAACACAGAGACACAGGGTGATGGGCACACACCAACACAGGAGGAGAATAGGCGAGGGAGAAGCTTACTTGCTAGGAACAGATGACTGGCACAACAAGGACGGGACCCGGGAGACAGCCACCTGCAGGGCTTGGTGCAGCAGCGAGGAACGACGAGGGAACGGGATTGTCCGCCGCCGAGGAATCCACCTGTGCACAGGGGAGCAGACTGGAAAGGATGAGGTAAGGGTTTCTTACCACACAGCGTCGTGCTGAAGAGTTGATAGCTTCACGTCGAAGGGGAATGAAGTTTGACGGCTTCAGGCCGAAGCTCAGGGCGAGGCGGCTTATATCCCTCGCCGCTGATGAAGAACAGGTGTGCGAGCAGGTGGCGCCGCTGATGAGTGGCGCGGCGTGACAAATTGGAGTAAACTCATCCAAACAGATATCAATTGAAGGAGTTGTAGTAGTTACTGTATTTAAGTTAACGGTGGGAAGAATCTGACTGATTTTATCTCTGATAGATGAAATTTTATTATTGAAAAAGTTCATAAAGTCCTGACTAGTAAGCTCTAAGGGAATACTAGGAGTCCTGACTCTTTGTCAGCCTGGCTACAGTGCTGAAAAGAAACCTGGGATTATTCTTGTTCTCTTCTATTAATGCAGAACAATAACTCGTTCTAGCTTTCCTAAGAGATTTTTTATAAATTAAAAGATGATTTCTCCAAGCTAAATAGATTTCATCTAAATTACCGGAGTGCCATTTTCTTTCTGATTGACGAGTCTTCTGTTTGAAGCTGCGAATTTCTGTGTTGAACCAAGGAGTTAGAAATCTCTGATTAGACTTTTTCTTTTTTAAAGGGGCCACCATGTCTAGAGTCTGATGCAGAGAAGCTGTAACACTATCTACCATGCTACAAATTACAGACGGAGCAAGCTGTCTATAGCTTATTTCCATTGTGTTGACACATGGCATAGAGGAAACAATCTGCATAAATTTGGTAACAACATCATCTGAGAGGCATCTACTGTAGTAATATTTTTCTTTAGGAGCCAAATAGTCAGAAATAGTAAAATCAAAGGTTAACAGACAATGGTCTGACAGTACAGGGTTATGAGGAGACACTACCAGATTTTCTATTTCTATGCCATATGTCAGAACAAGGTCCAACGTATGGTGGAGATAATGGGTAGAATTTCCTACTTTCTGAGAAAACCCCATCGAGTCTAATATTGAATTAGATGCCACATTAAGGCAATCACTACATCTACATGTATATTAAAGTCCCCCACTATAATTATTCTATCTGATTTCAGCACTAAATCTGCTAAGAATTTGGCCAAAAACTTTGAGTAGGTTGATGGAGGACAATAAACTATGGCAAATAAAATTGGGTTTAGCCTAAAATTGCTAAAATGCCCAATACTGAGGAGCAGGCCCTCAAATGAATTATAACGTGTTTTTGCTTTACATTAACTAGTAATTTGGAATGGTAAATTGTTGCTACTCCTCCTCCACAACCAGAATTTCTGGGATTTTGACAGTTTAAATAACCAGAGGGAGTTGATTCATTTAAACCAACATAATCCTCTTGCCCTAACCAAGTCTCTGAAAGGGATATTAAATCAATCTGATGATCAGTTAACAGATCATGGACTAGCAGAGACTTGGGAGTTAGAGACCTAATATTTAACAGACCGCATTTAATTTTTAAATTATGAAGAGGAACAGAGGCCAAATCATTCAATTTAGAGGCTTCATGTTTAATTTGAGTTTTACCAACTTTTTGTTTAATCACTTTGGGATGCTTATAGATTATATTTTTATTAATTTTGGAGGGAGCAGACAGTGATTCTCTGATGGGGAAGACAGGGGCTAAGTTGAGGGGTGGCGGATGAAGAGGAACTGAAGAGAGGCTGCACGGTGGCGCAGTGGTTTAGCACTGTGGCAGCACAGTTTTACCCTCGGCCGGGGGATCGCGGGGATCATGAGATCGTGGGTTCGATCCCAGCCCCCGACCAACAGTGAGCTGTGTGGAGTTTGCATGTTCTCCCCGTGTTGCGTGGGTTTACTCCGGGATTTCTCCGGTTTCCTCCCACACACCAAAAACATGTAGGTTTAGGGCGCTCACGCACGCAGCGACCAGCAGCCAGTGGCTTGTCACCAGACTGCAAACCAAGTCTACCTACGGGTACAAATAAGTAACAAAAAAAAAAAAAAAAAAAAAGACTGTGACTCTGCTTCCTGGTCCCAACTCTGAGTTGTCAGTGTTTTGGAAATTTGGATAAAAATGATGCCAGATTGTTAGATAAAAGAGACACACCATCCAAAGTGAGATGGATGCCGTCTTGTCTAATAAGTCAACGAACATCAACAATCAACGAACATCAGCAGGGATCATGGGTCCTAAGAAAGCTCAGCAGACTGAGGAGGTGGACAACATCAAAAGATCGCTGGACTTCTTGGCTGAAGAGATTTCTGCTGTTAAGCTGCAGCAAAGAAACATTCTGGACCTGGTTGAGGAGGTGAAAGCGCTGCGGATCCAGAACGCCGAGAAGGACAAGAGGCTGGTGTATCTGGAGAGCAGAGTGTCGGAACTGGAGCAGAACACCCGGGTGAACGACGTGATCATCACGGGGCTCCACATTAAACCCCGATCGTACGCGTGAGCGGTGGCCGCAGACAGCGGAGGGAGGCTCGATGAGCTGGAAGACGAATCCACGGAGCAACAAGTGACGGCCTTCATGCAGTCCAAAGGAATCCAGCTGGACTGTAACACCATAGAGACCTGCCACCCTCTGCCCAGGAAAAACGGCGACAAACCGGCTGTGATCATGAGGTTTGTCAACAGAAAACACAAGACTGCGCTGTTAAAGCAAAGTAGGAAACTGAAAGGAACGAACATTTACATAAACGAGCACCTCACAAAAGAAAACACAGAAATAGCCAGAAAAGCAAGATACATGAGAAAGCAGAAAAAGATTCAAAACACCTGGACATCAAACTGTAAAATATACATCAAATTAAACGGATCACCTGAAGAAGTCAAGGTCATTAACATCCGTAATATTATGGAACTGGACAAATATCAATGAATGTTATGAACTGGAGTCACAGCAACAAAAGACAATTTTAGGACACTGAAGGGATTTACTCATCTGCTACAAGACATTTAACAACATGAAACAAAAGATCAACAAACAGGAACAACAGGAACTGAAAGTTTTTGAATATACAGATCACAACCCACAGAACGTAGAATATAACATAGACCCTGATAATAATTTATTTACCTCCATCAATAATAACTGTAGTTACTACACGGATGAACAGTTTAACACAATGGTCACATCTGATTTCAATATTTCTATGATCCACTTCAACAGCAGAAGTCTTTATGCCAACTTTAATAACATTAAAGATTATTTACATCAGTTTAAAGAGCCATTCAATATTGTGGCAATATCAGAGACGTGGCTCAGTGAAGAGAAAGGAGTGGATTTTACCATGGATGGCTATGAATTGAATGATATGAATGAATGAATGAATGAATGAATTTATTTCGGATAGTACAGTACAGGTTAAAAGAAACTGTATAATATAACAACAAGGTCAAATTAGACAAAGACTCCTCCTTCTATACAATTCCACGTGAGTTATCCGAAATGGGTGATGGCTGAAGCCGCAGCTTATATTGCCCACCCATATTCCATCCAAGAATTCAAAAGACAAAAAAGAGAAAACAAGACAAGAGCGATTACAATTTAAAACAAAGCTAAGACAAAATGTGACTGAGAGAAAAAAGAAAACTAAGCTAGGCTAAGTTAAGCGGTTACTATTCAAAAACAAATCTAAGACAAAATGTCACAGAGAAAAAAAACAACAAAAAACTAAGCTACAACACAACACAGGCTGGATATGTCAATCATTATGTGAGTTTACATGTCGTCTTGTAAATATGTTTGGAGTATTTCTTCCTTTAGTTTTTGTTTAAATTGTCCAAGCGTTGTACATGATTTTAATTCAGGTCCAAAATCGTTCCATAATCTGACTCCTTGTACTGAAATACAGTGTTGCTTGGTGGTTGTTCTCACTGTAGGCTTTTGAAATATACATGTTCCTCTGAGGTGATATCGTTTTTCCCTTGTTTGGAACAACTTTTGGATATTTGCAGGCAGTGATAAATTCTTCACTTTGAACATTATTATTGCGGTTTTAAAGTCAACCAGATCTTTCAACTTGAGAGTTTTTTGTTTAAGAAAAAGTGGGTTTGTTGGTTCCCTGTAAGCTGCTTTGTTTATTATTCTAATAGCTCTCTTTTGAAGCATAAAGAGTGGATATATGTTTGTTTTATAAGTATTTCCCCATACTTCATTACAATATGTCATGTATGGGAGTATTAATGAATGATACAAGGTGTATAGTGTGGGTTGATTCAGCAAATATTTCACTCTGTGTAATATTGCAATTGATTTGGAGACTTTACCTTTAATATAATTAATATGTGACTTCCAACACAGTTTGTTATCAATTATTACTCCAAGGAATTTAGTTTCAGATACCCTTTCAATCTCTACACCATTTACACTGAGTTTGGGTACTGGGTTGTTGTGATGGTTGTTAAAGACTATAAATTTTGTCTTACTTAAATTGAGCGTTAATTTGTTTGAATCAAACCACAGTTTAAGCTTTCCTAATTCCTTTCCGAGTGTATCCAGAAGTTGTTCTAAATTGTTTCCACTGCATAGCAGATTAGTGTCATCGGCAAACAATATTAAGTCCATTTTTTCTGAAACTTTACATATATCGTTTATATACATATTGAATAATAATGGTCCCAAAACTGAACCCTGTGGGGTATATAAATAGAAAAGTGAAAAAAGGTGGAGGAGTTGCAATTTATGTTGACAAGAGCTTGAAATACAAGGTTGTTGAAAATCTGTCAGTAATTGTGGATGATTTATTTGAATGTATTACAATAGAAATCTGTCTGGACAATGTGAAGAATATAGTAGTGAGCTGTGTATATAGAACACCTGGATCAAACATTGACTTATTTAAGGACTGGGTGGAAAAAATGTATGCAAAACTAACTCATAAAGTTATGTTCATCTGTGGGGATTTCAATATAGAGCTGATGAATTCAAAACAACATAGTCTGACAGAAGAATTTATCAACACAATGTACAGTATGGGCTTACATCCAACAATTACCGGATCTAGCAGAATCACGTCACACAGTGCCACACTAATAGATAACATATTCACAAACATTATGGAAAATAATATCAGGAGTGGGCTTTTATTGAATGATATCAGTGACCACCTGCCGATTTTTGTTGTCTATCAACGTGATTATAGGAAACATTTATTTCATAGAATTATGAATTCACAGAAAAATGAATGAATGAATGAATGAATGAATTTATTTCGGATAATACAGTACAGGTTAAAGAAACTGTATAATATAACAACAAGGTCAAATTAGACAAAGACTCCTTCTACTAAACAATTCCACGTGAGTTATCCGAAATGGGTGACGGCTGAAGCCGCAGCTTATATTGCCCACCCATATTCCATCCAAGAATTCAAAGAAAAAAGAGTAAACAAGACAAGAGTGATTACAATTTAGAACAAAGCTAAGACAAAGTGTGACTGAGAGAAAAAAAAAAAAAAAAAAGAAAACTAAGCTAAGCTAAGTTAAGCAGTTACTATTAGAGACAAATCTAAGACAGTATGTCACAGAGAGAAAAAAAAACCAAAAAAAACCAAAACTAAGCTACAACACAACACAGGCTGGATATGTCAATCCTTATGTGAGTTTACATGTCGTCTTGTAAATATGTTTGGAGTATTTCTTCCTTTAGTTTTTGTTTAAATTGTCCAAGCGTTGTACATGATTTTAATTCAGGTCCATAATCGTTCCATAATCTGACTCCTTGCACTGAAATACAGTGTTGCTTGGTGGTTGTTCTCACTGTAGGCTTTTGAAATATACATGTTCCTCTGAAGTGATATTGTTTCTCCCTTGTTTGGAACAACTTTTGGATATTTGCAGGCAGTGATAAATTCTTCACTTTGAACATTATTATTGCGGTTTTAAAGTCAACCAGATCTTTCAACTTGAGAGTTTTTTGTTTAAGAAAAAGTGGGTTTGTTGGTTCCCTGTAAGCTGCTTTGTTTATTATTCTAATAGCTCTCTTTTGAAGCATAAAGAGTGGATATATGTTTGTTTTATATGTATTTCCCCATACTTCATTACAATATGTCATGTATGGGAGTATTAATGAATGGTACAAGGTGTATAGTGTGGGTTGATTCAGCAAATATTTCACTCTGTGTAATATTGCAATTGATTTGGAGACTTTACCTTTAATATAATTAATATGTGACTTCCAACACAGTTTGTTATCAATTATTACTCCAAGGAATTTGGTTTCAGATACCCTTTCAATCTCTACACCATTTACACTGAGTTTGGGTACTGGATTGTTGTGATGGTTGTTAAAGACTATAAATTTTGTCTTACTTAAATTGAGCGTTAATTTGTTTGAATCAAACCACAGTTTAAGCTTTCCTAATTCCTTCCCGAATGTATCCAGAAGTTGTTCCAAATTGTTTCCACTGCATAGCAGATTAGTGTCATCGGCAAACAATATTAAGTCCATTTTTTCTGAAACTTTACATATATCGTTTATATACATATTGAATAATAATGGTCCCAAAACTGAACCCTGTGGGACTCCACAGGTGACCTTCAGCAACTCTGAGTTTTTGTTGCTAACACATACATACTGATATCTATTCTTTAAGTAACTACTTAACCAGGACAGTGCTACACCTCTAATACCAGAATTTTGTAGTTTCTTTAATAATAAATTATGATCTACTGTATCAAATGCTTTTTTAAGATCTAGGAATACTCCAACTGAATACTCTTTATTTTCAATGGCTGTTGATATTTTTTCTGTAAATTCCATTAGGGCATATGCAGTTGTCCTCTTGTGCCTGAACCCATATTGCTGCTCACATAATAAATCATTCTTCAGTATGAAGTTGTCAATTCTCTCATAGAATATTTTTTCAAGTATCTTGGAAAATTGTGGTAATAGTGAAATTGGTCTATAGTTTGAGAGTTCCCCTCTGTCGCCCGTCTTGTATATCGGAATTACTTTAGCTATTTTCATTGCATTGGGAAATATACCTGATTGGAGAGACAGGTTGCAGATATACGTCAGTGGTTTTACTATGCATTCGATAACAGTTTTGACTAGTAGCATGTCAATACCATCACAGTCAGTAGATGTTTTACTTTTGAACGATTTAACAATTTCAATGACCTCTCTTTCGTCTGTGTTCTTTATGAAGATGGAGTCTTTTACAGCAGTGTTATTGCATATTGTATCACCTGTTGGCACCGTAGTGGGTATTTCTTGGGCCAGTTTAGGTCCAATGTTAACAAAAAAATTATTAAATTCATCTGCAGGTGAAGCGATATTCACACTCTGAGTCGTTTTATTATTTTTTGGAATATTAGTTGGGTAGCTTGTATTTCTGCTTTTATTTCCAAGGATACTGTTGAGTATTGTCCATGTATTTTTAATATTGTCTCTGTTTTTCTCCAGTTCTTTACTGTAATAGTCTCTTTTACTACATCTTATTATATATGTTAACTTATTTTTGTATGTTTTATACCGCTGCTCTGCTTCTTTTGTTCTTTTCTTTAGGAAAGCTTTATATAATGAATTTTTCTTTTTACACGCCTTTTGTAGTCCTTTGGTTAACCATGGCTTATTAGCAAATTTGTGTTTAAGCTTTTTTATTACTAATGGGCAGTTTTTTTCATAAAGAGTGGTTACAATGTTTATAAATGTGTCATAGGCTTCATTTACATCTGATACATAGACTTCTGTCCAGTCTTGCTTCAGCAAGTCCTCTTTAAGAGAACTGATTGCATTTGGTGATTTGTGTCTGAACGATTTTGAAGTTTTTTCTGCATTGGGCCCCGTGTGGCCATGGATAAGTGCAAAGGTTGGCAAGTGGTCACTTATATCATTTATCAATAATCCACTTTCTATTTTCTTATCGAAAACATTGACAAACAGGTTGTCAATAAGTGTAGCAGAGTGAACTGTGATTCTACTGGGATGTGTTATTGTGGGATATAGACTCATGCTGTACATAGAGTTCATGAACTCTGTAACTACATTTTGTTGATGAGAAGAGGAGGAAGGAGGAAGAAAAAGTATACCAAAAATATTAAATATAAAAGAATAAGAACCGAAGAATCAATGTATTTACTGACAAAGGAATTATTAATACAAGATTGGAAGATAGTTTATGATGAAAATGATATAAATAAAGCATATGATAAATTTTTACAAATATTTCAATCATTGTATAATAAAAACTGTCCTATAAAACAATACAGTGACAGACAACAAAAAAAAAAATATTCCATGGGTCACCAAGGGGTTAATAAATGCATGTAAAAAGAAGAATACATTATATAAACAATTCATTAAGTGCAGAATGGTGGAAGCTGAGATCAAATATAAAAGATATAAAAATAAGCTTACTAATATAATGAGGACCTGTAAGAAAGAATATTACAACAGAATATTAGAGGATAACAAAAATAACTTAAGAGGAATATGGCAAGTACTCAATGGGATTATTAGTAATCGACCTAAGAATGCTAATTATCCAGAATATTTTATTGAAAATAGCAATTTGATAAATAATATAGAGGATGTGGTCAGTGGTTTCAATAAATTTTTTGTAAACGTTGGTCCAGAATTAGCAAAATCAATAGTGACAGCAGAAACAAACAACAGTGGTTCTGTAAATGAAATGGAAGATAGAAATCCAAACACAATCTTTTTGTGTGCAGTTACTGAAAAGGAAATTATTGAGACTGTGAGTAAATTTAAGAGCAAAAAAATCAACGGACTGGAATAAAATTGACATGACAATAGTGAAAAAAGTAATTGAAGGAATTGTTAAGCCACTCACCCACATCTGTAACCTGTCATTTCAAACTGGTAAATTTCCAAACAAAATGAAAATAGCAAAAGTAATACCTCTATACAAAACAGGAGACAGTCATTGTTTCACAAATTACAGGCCAGTCTCTTTACTCTCACAATTCTCCAAAATACTTGAAAAAATCTTCACTAAGAGACTGGATGATTTCATTGAAAAACACAACCTCCTTACAGATAGCCAGTATGGTTTTAGAGCAGATAAAGCTACATCTTTGGCACTGATCGAACTTATAGAAGAAATTACTAGTTGTATAGATAAAAAAAGGTTGCTGTAGGAGTATTTATAGATTTAAAGAAAGCTTTTGACACCACTGACCACAGAATACTACTAAGGAAACTGGAAAGGTATGGGATAAGAGGGGTAGGACTGAGTTGGGTGGAAAGTTATTTAAGTAACAGACAGCAATTTGTACAAATTGGTGAGCACAAATCACCCTTCATGGACATCACTTGTGGTGTGCCCCAGGGGTCAGTTTTGGGACCCAAACTCTTTATTTTGTATATAAATGACATATGCCAAGTATCAAAAATTCTGAAATTTATTTTGTTTGCGGATGACACAAATATCCTTTGCACTGGTGAGAATTTGCAGCAGGTTTTAGAGGTGGTCACAACTGAAATGAAAAAGTTAACGCAGTGGTTCAACAACAATAAATTATCTCTAAATCTAAAAAACCCCAAAGATTATGTTGTTTGGAAATTATAAAATAAATCATGAAATAATGGTAATGATAGATGATACCAGAATAGAAACAGTACAGGAAAATAAGTTTCTGGGGGTGACGCTAGACAATAAAATCTGCTGGAAACCTCACATCAGTCACATCCGGGCCAGGTTAGCAAAATGTATAGGCATACTGGGGAAAACAAGACACATCTTAGACTATAAATCATTGGTCTTACTGTACAATTCACTGTTTCTACCTTATCTTAACTACTGTGTAGAAGTCTGGGGAAACACCTACAAGACCAACCTACAGTCAATATGCACATTACAAAAAAGAGCTATAAGGATAATAAATAATGTAGGATATAGAGACCATACCACTTCGTTGTTTTTAAAGTCACATGTCATAAAGTTCATCGATTTAGTTAAATTTAAGACAGCACAAGTAATGTACAGGGCAATTAATAATCAACTCCCAATTAATATACAAAAAATATTTAAAAAAAGAGACAATGATCATAATTTGAGAGGAGACTTAAACTTTACAAAACCCAAGATACGAACAACCAAGAAAAGTATGTGCATATCTGTCTGTGGGGTGGATTTATGGAACAGTCTGGAGCTGGAACTGAAACTATGTACAAACAGAATTCAATTCAAAAAGAGGTATAAACATTATTTGCTGAAAGGATATATGTTAGAAGGGTAGTATTTATATGTACGAATCACTATGCTTACTCTGGGACACTATGGGACACTGTGGAATGGTGGGTGGGACAGCACTGTGTATATCTGTGTTGTTTGAGGCTGGTTTTGACGTATGGACATCAATGTATATTAGGATGGATGGGTATTAATGTTGATATGTACAAAATACAGTAAATTGTTTACTTGGGGTCTTAAAGGTGGTAATTTGTATATAATTCACATGGGTGTATTTATGGAAAAGAGGAGATGGAATTAATAAGTGTTCACTTCTTCCTTCTCCCTTTCGAACACTGTATACTGTTACTTTATTGCATTTGTCATTTGTTTTGTTTTTGTTATACTTTTTTGTTTGAAATAAAGTATCTATCTATCTATCTATCTATCTATCTATCTATCTATCTATCTATCTATCTATCTATCTATCTATCTATCTATCTAAGACCAGGTTTTCCCCAAAATGAATTCCAATTGTCTATATAGCCCACATTGTTTGCAGGACACCACACAGACAGCCAGCGGTTGAAGGATGACAAGTGGCTAAGTATGTCATCACTGTTCAGATTGGGGAGGGGCCCAGAGAATACTACAGAGGCAGACATTGTTTTGGCAAAGTCACACACCGATTCCACATTAAGTTTTGTAACTTCCAACTGCTGGAGTCGGATGTCATTAATGCCAGTGTGGATAACAAGTGTGGATTATTTACAGTTACTTTTAGCCAGCATTTTCAAATTTGACTCGATGTCCCCTGCTCTGGCCCCAGGAATGCATTTGACTATGGCCGCTGGAGTCTCTAGGTTCACGTTTCTGACTACAGAGTTGCCAATGATCAGAGTTTTTTCCTCAGCGGGTGTGTCGCTGAGCGGGGAAAAGCGATTAGAAACATGAACAGGTTGGTGGTGAACCGGGCCCTTGCGACTAGGCTTCCTTCTCACCGTCACCCACCCAGTCTCCTCACTGCTGAGGAGGACCGGAGGACCGCTAGCAGGCCGCCCTAAGCTAGGGAGCTCCATCGCAGCTAAAGGGCGTCCGTCATTATTAACTGACGCAGATGGTGATGGCAAAGGTGAACAGAAGGCTAAAGAGGGTGATTAGATGACACTGAGTGCGCACACAGGTGCAAGAGGCTTGATAAACAGAAGTGAGAGCTAACGGTAGAAGAAAAAAAGTGATTAAAATACAACTAAAGGCAAAAATCCTCAGGAGAATGAGGAGAGATAACCACAGAGCAAACCACACAGACAGCCAGCAACATAGGAAGTGACGATATGTTATCACAGGAAGCTGAAAAAGCAAAGTGGCTGGTGTGCCCCAGCGGATGACGTCACTGCACAGGCTGGGCGGGACGAACAGATGATTGGCCAGGACCCCCTCGGGTTTGGGCTCAGTGGGCTGGGCCTGCCGGACCCTCTGCTCAATCTCCCACGAGAGGGCACCCAGTATGCAGGAGGAGGGCACAGTGGGCTCAGGAGGAGAAGATGAGGATGAGGGATCTGAGGCGAACTGGCGGGAGAGAGCATCAGGCTCGATGTTACGGGAGCCAGGCCGATAAGTGATAATTAGATTAAATCTGAGGAAAAATAGGGCCCAGTGAGCCTGCCTGGAATTCAACCTGTGGGCCGACCTAAGGTACTCAAAATTTTTATGGTCGGTCCACACAATGATGGGATGAGCGGCTCCCCCGAGCCAGTGCCTCCACTCCTCAAGAGCCAACTTAATGGCTAACAGCTCTCGGTCTCCTACGTCATAATTCCTCTTGGCCGGAGTTAACTGCCGACAGAAATACGTGCATGGGTGGAGCTTCTGATCGGAGGCTGAGCGCTGCGAAAGGACAGCGCCCACCCCCGAGTCGGAAGCGTCCACCTTAACTATGAACTGAAGCTGAGAGTCGACCTGGGCCAAGATGGGTGTGTTGGAAAAAAGGGCTTTCATTTCAGAGAAAGCCTGCTCAGCTGCCTAGGACCACTTAAAGGACACTTTGGACGAGGTCAGCTGAGTGAGAAGCTGCGCCACCCTGCTGTAGTTTCTGATGAACCTACGATAAAAGTTAGCGAAGCCCAAGAAATGTTGGAGATGTTTGCGGGTGTGCGGGGCAGGCCAATCAAGCACAGCCTTCACCTTGGCCGGATAGGCCCTCAGCTCTCCTTCAGCAACAATAAAGCCCAGGAAGGCAGTGGAGTGGGTGGAAAACTCACACTTCTCAGCCTTGACAAAGAGCTGGTTCTCCAGAAGCCGCTGTAACATGGCCCAAACGTGGACTGTGTGGTCCTCCTGTGTGCGGGAAAAAAATCAAAATATCGCTGAGATACACGAACACAAATTGGTTGGTCATGTCGTGGAGGACATCATTGATCATGCTTTGGAAGACAGCTGGAGCATTAGTGAGACCAAACGGCATCACAAGCTATTCAAAATGCTCCAGGTGTGTTTGGAAGGCCGTCTTCCATTCGTCCCCTTTGCATATGCGGACCAAATGATACGTGTTGCGTAAGTCGAGTATGGAGAATGCGTAATTGATTAGGGGCAGTGGATATTTGTCTCTGACAGTTATCGCATTATGCTCACGGTAGTCAATGCACGGGCGCAGTGATCCATCCTTCTTTCCGACAAAGAAAAACCCTGCCGCAAGAGGAGCCAAAGAAGGCTGAATGAGGCCGGTGTTCAGAGAATCCTTAATATAACCTTCCATTGCCTCCCTCTCCGGCCCCGAGAGACTGTTGAGCCAGCTGGACGGCAACTGTGAACCCGGGAGGAGGTCAATAGCACAGTCATAAGAGCAGTGTTGAGGCAAACAGAGAGCTCTTGACTTGCTAAAGACCTCCCCAAGGTCATGATAGACCTTGGGTACGAGGCTGAGGTCCGGCTTCTCTGCCGGGGAAGAGGAGATAGGAAGGGTTGGTGAACACGCGGCCAAACTGAGGCAGGAGGCTAGGCAAATGGGGCTCCAAGAAGAAATTGAGTTTTGTGCCCAACTGATAATAGGGTTATGCTTCTGGAGCCAGGGGTACCCCAGAACCACAGGGGAGGACGAACTAGGGAAAATGAAGAATGAGAGTGACTCCTGGTGGTTGCCAGAAAGAAGAACGGAGACCGGCTCCGTGCGCTCGGTGACAGAAGCTAGGCTATAGCCGGATAATGCCGCTACATTTAATGCAATTGGCAATTTGATAGAGGGTATGAATATCTCCCACACGAGCAGCAACAAAATAAAATTCTGCTCCACCCCAGAATCAATTAATGCCGATACCTTTCTCTTGGCTCCAGGTAACTGGATAGAGAAGTTACCGGGGGCATTTGTGGAATTTCCGCCCGCCAGACTCCCATGGCTACTGACGTGCTACGTCTTTTGGTTTCAAGGGGCAGGTAAACAATTTATGCTCTAGAGAGCTGCAGTACATGCACGCACCGGCTTTCCTCCATCGCTGGTGTTCCTCTGGAGTCAGATGGGCTCGGCCTAAGACCTTAGCTTCGGAGGAAGTGCCAGGCTTAGCTGAGCTGGTAGCCAGCGGAGGTGCATGCAAGACGAGCAGACTGGAGAAGGCCTTTTGCTCCTTTGCGCACTCGTGGTACCGGTTATCTAAACTGACAGCTTGATCAATGAGCTCATCCAGAGAGGAGGGGGTTACATGAACCGCCAGATCATTGTGGAGATTGTTTTTTAGACCCAGGAGGAAGGCGCTGCGTAAGGCAACATCATTCCACCCGGAGTCTGCTGCGGAGACCCGGAACTCCACAGAGAAATCGGCTGCAGACCGATTCCTCTGCCAGAACAACTTATAATATTCCTCTCACTCTGAATGGTCAAAGGCCCGGGAAAATTCCTGAACGAAAAATTCAAAGGTATAATTGGGGCCCTCCGTGCTGTCGAGGACGGACTGGGCCCAATTAAGAGCCTGGTTCCAGAGCAGGAGTGTCATAAAATGGATTTTAGAAGTGTCGTCCGGGTACTCCCCTCCCACCTGTCACTGTCCCTGTCAAATAAACTAATCTACTACTACAAATAGAGGCGAACATGAAGCAAAAAACCTTGCATTCCCCCACCTCCCCCGTGTAGGGGGCAGGTGAAGGCACGGAAGTGGTACGGCGAATGGTAGCAGCCGCTGGGGCGACAGGTAGAGAGGAATGTCCCGGGCGAGACATCTGACAAAGGTGGTCAGTAACTGTGGTCAGCTGCTGAGTTATAGTTTGCAACTGCTCAGTTAATACGGCCACCTGCTGCTCAGTAGTGTCTAATCGGTAAAGAGCAGTGTTCTGCTGATGCAGCGCCTGCTGAGCTTCAGTCATGGCTGGCTCGTTCTGTCATGACTGTCAAATAGGAAGCTCACGTGCAAAGAAGCTACACCAGAGAAGACACTATGGAAACGTTAAACACAACTTTAATGAATAACTGGCAACTGTAGGGAAAAGCGAAGCACCCAGGGAGACACACAGCCTGTGGAGAGAGAGAGAGAAGAGCTGGTTAGAGAGGAGTGTGACAGGGAAAAATATAACTGAAAGGGTTTTTTTCTTACTGCAGACGAACAGAGAGCCCAGCAGAGGAACTCAGCATGGAGGGGAGATGAGCCAGCAGGACTGAGCTGGCCTGGGAACATGGAGAGGTGAGGAGCAGGGTGGAATCTGACCGGGTGGTAGGAACAGTCCGGAGAGATGAGGATGAAGCGGCAGGCGAGTGCACAGCAATCCCAGAGATGCACCGGCAGCAACCTGGGGAGAGAAGAGGAAAGGAGAGATTAACGAGTTAATATTTAGCCTTAAATTCAGGCAGTGATACCCAACGAGCCAGCACCGAAGTGTTCACAAGCAGGTCCTTTTAAGTGCTGGCAGTGAAGAGGCAGCAGGTGCGACCACTCACGCAAGTGTGATGATGACCAACGGAGCCGGGAGCTGAATGGCGAGCCTCCCACAGAAAGGGAGGAGGAGTGCGCTCACCCGATCATCACACATTTAGGGCCCAGATGGGTTTAAAGTGGGTAAACATATTACCTGCTTACCTGCACCACAGGTAAAGTCCATGTGGGCAAACACAGATGAGGCCAACATGGAACCTGCGGACAAACCCACATGGGACCCATAAGACAGCCCAGTTTAACCTACTGTGGGGCCCACATGGGCATGCTGTCTGTCATGTTTTTAGAAATAAACTCAGTCTCCGTAGCATCACACCTCTGCCAGGTTAAGCCAATTCAAAATCCAGTAATCCTCAAACAAATGTATGCCCTGTCTCTGTAAGGTTTTGTGCCCTTGTACACTGTAGGAAAAACTCAATTTTGGACAACCTCTAGAAAACCCCAGAAAACATTCTTGATTAGATGCTGATGGCTAATATAAACATTTCTAATAAATGTATCTAAAAGACTAATTTAAATGTTGGTGGTAAAGATGAGCATTTATAGGAAATGTAACTAAAGGACTGTAATTTGGACTGTTTTAATTTAAACTGTCAGTAAAAGCAGTAGCGCTTTTGCGCCACAGGTGGCGCTCGGTAGTGATGAGACGCTGTTAAGTGTTAGAACGCGAGAGAAGAAGAATAGGGAATGTTCTAGAGTGTGAAGGAAAAATGGTGAAGAGTGATGTGGTCGTTATCGAGTGATGTCCCGTGTCAAAGTGCCGTGCCTGGTGTTGTAAAAGAAAGGTAATAAACCGCTGAAAAGTCCACCACTTGGCCTCTTCTTCGCCCTCCGGGTGTAACAAAATTTGGTAGCAGAGGATGGTTCAGTTGTGCCTAAGACGGTGAGTGAGCAAATAAAAAAAAAAGAGCAGAAACGATGGAATTGGAGCAGCTACAAGATAAGCTAAGCGAGGCCTTGGTGCCATTCCAGGCCGAACAGCTAAACGAGGTCTGTTTGTTTGCAAAGATAAACCCAGCCAAGCCGTCTAAAAAGTACACGTTGGTACGACTGTTAAACGAGGAGGTGGAAAAGATCATTGAGGGCGAAGAGGAGGATGTAGCCCGCACGTTTCTGCTAAAGCTAATTGCATGTGCTACTGAAGCTCAGCAAGGCGAATTGCTGACGCAGGCGGCGGCAGCGGCCGTCACGAGCCGGGAGGCAGAGGCACTCGCAAGTTTACAAAACCAATATGCCGCTCTGCATAAAACAGAGGCACTCGCAAGTTTACAAAACCAATATGCCGCTCTGCATGAAAGTTTCCTTGGTTCAACTAAAAAGTTTGAAGAGGAAATAGCGAGGCTGACTGATAATGCGGCCACTCAGCCACAGAGTCGCCATTTTCTGACACAGCCCGCGGTCCCCGCAGCGCCCCTACTACCAGAAGTGACCATTAAACGAGAGTTTAGGATAAATGGTCAGATAGGAGAGAGGGGCCAAAGAGACAAGTTGTCTTATTCCAACCTCATTCACCAGATTGAGATGGGCCTAAAGAAAAATCACAGTGAGGCTGAGATAATCGAGGCTGTTGTCAGAGCAGTGAGTCCCGGATTGAGTTTGCGCGATATGCTGGAGATCAAGTCAGATCTCACCCTGCGAGGACATTATAAAGAGGATAGTTCGACTGACTTGTACCATCGCCTGATAAACCTCACACAAGACAGTAACAAGTCACCTCAGAACTTCCTGTTTCGCGCCATTGAGCTAAAGGAAAGACTTTTGGCAGCATCCAGAGAGCCTGGCACGGAAGAGCGGTAAAGTTCTGACCTTATTCAGAGGAAGTTTCTGAGGGCGGTGGAAATGGGACTGATTAGTGCTGACGTGAAGTACCAACTGAAGCGCTATCTGGAGGATCCTGCCGTCACCGACGAGCTTCTGATTTCTAAGACAAATACAGCAGCCAGTCTTGAATGGGAACGACACCAAAAATTCAAGAGGCACAAGAAAGAACCCAAAGTACGAGAATGCCGAGTGGAAAACCTGACGGGCCAGTATGCAACCGTGGAAGGAGTGGATGGCCAAGAGCGCCCTCCACCATCGACAAAAGGTAAAATCCTTAAATCCCAAAGCACAGTGACCCACACGGAATCTGAGCTCCTGGACATAGTCACGCAGCTGAAGAGTGACATGGAGGAGATCAAGAAGGCCATACGTGAGTCTCCCAGAGCACCTCATGCTCAAAGAGCCAGGAGGACACGTGACTGCAAGAGCTGTCAGTCCACCAGCAATGGCGATCAGTGCGACCACTGCTTCAGATGTGGATTCAGCGGCCACATGTCAAGGGAATGTCGGATAGGAAGGAGACCTGGAAAAAGGACAGGGCAAGTAGACACGGCGGCCAATACTGTCGCAACCACATCAGAACAAGCGAACACACAAGAACTGTATGAGCTAGTCACTGACAGTATTCGGAGGTTAGAAGCAAGGCTGGTAGCTAAAGCAGAGGCACCTCCTGAAGAAACAGTCCGTGTTAATCTACTGTCCCCTATTCACCGATTACAGTTGCTCAATTTGGTTGGGAAAAAATATGTCATAACCTGCTTCCTCAATGATAAGGAGATAGAAGCGTTGTGGGACACAGGGTCACAGGTCTGCTTAATGAATGACGTCTGAAGACAGGAGCACCTGCCACACACCACCGTCAGAGACTTAGCCGAGTTGGTGGGTCCGAGTATTCTGAATGGGAGGGCAGTGAACCAGACACCGATTCCATTCTCAGGGTGGGTCGAAGTCACTTTCAAGCTGCCGACAGATAAGAGCCCACCGGTGGAACTCTTAGTTCCTGTGCTAGTGGTGAAGGAGGATGGAGTGGCAGAGCAGCCTATCATTGGGTTTAACGTGATTGACCATGTCCTGAAGATGGGCATTAAACCCCCTTGTGCCATCAGTGAAGCTGTTAGTGCAGCCTTCTCCTTTGATTGTAAAAAAAAACAGAGGTATTTTTGAAGGTGATGCAAAGTGAGGAGGATAGGCTGGGGGAAGGAATGGTAAAAGTTGGCAGTGAGGTGGTCACCATCCCTGCTGGCCAAACCAAAGCAGTTAAAGGTTTTGTCAGGGCAGGCTCACTTCCAGACACACAAGACATCTTGTTTGAGCCAAGTCAGTACACCCAATTACCGGAGGGTTTGCAGATGCAAAGTGGGCTGGTGCAGTTATGGAAAGGGAGGCGATCTATGTTCAAAATATCTACAACAAACAGTACTTCCTGTGATATCCAGCTGCCCGCTAAGACCATTTTGGGACAGACACAGAGAGTTAAAACTGCTTACCCGGCAGACATTAGACCCACTACTGTAAACCAAGTGACAGCAGACCCGACGACGAGTGAAACCGGAAGGAAGAAAGAGACCGAAATGAACTGTGCCGTCAAAGAGACTATGGACATATGGGACCCCCCAGTTCCCCTTGATCATCTCTCGCCCACACAACAAGAGCAAGTAAAACAGCCACTATGGGAGGAACGGCAAGCGTTTTCCTGTGATGAGTATGATGTAGGGACAATTCCCTCTTTACAGTTGAAAATCAGACTCAAGGATCCCACTCCTGTCAAAAAGACTTATATCTCTGTTCCCAGACCACTTCATAAAGAAGTAAAGGAGTATTTAGAAGACCTGCTTAACAAGGGCTGGATCACCAAATCTAAGTCATCGTATTCCAGTCCAATCGTCTGTGTGCGAACGAAAGCTGGAGGCCTGCGTTTGTGCTGCGACTTTAGAGAGCTGAACAAGAAGTCTATCCCTGACAGACACCCAATTCCCCGCATACAAGATATGCTAAACAGTCTAAATGGGAGTGCGTGGTTTTCGGTCCTCGACCAAGGGAAGGCATATCACCAGGGTTTCCTGGAAGAGTCGAGTAGGTCCCTCACTGCATTTATCACTCCCTGGGGTTTGTTCGAGTGGGTAAGAATTCCATTTGGTTTGTCCTCAGCACCAGCAGCATTCCAAAGATCTATGGAGGAGTGTTTGTGGGGGTTGAGGGATGATATTTGTCTGCCTTACCTCGATGATAACCTTGTTCATTCACAGACTTTTGAAGACCACTTGCGAGACCTGAGAAGTGTCCTGCACCGCTATCAAAGCCATGGGGTGAAGTTGACTCCCCGGAAATGTGAGTTATTCAAGCAGCAGGTACGTTTCCTTGGTAAAACTAGTCACAAAACGGGGCTACACTATGGACCCTGCAGACATTGCCCTGGTGCAGACCCTCAAACAGCAGCAACCTTCCACTGTTGGAGAACTAAGGAAATTGCTAGGTTTTATTTCATATTACCGCAGCTATATTCCAAACTTCTCCCGTATAGCAAAACCTCTTTACGACCTTCTTGCTAACGACCACACAGATAAAGCAAAGAAAAACTCAAAAACACATGCCAAAAAGAAAGATAGTGGCCAGTTGCCCTCATCCCATGCAATCAGGTGGCGCCCTGAGCATCATGCAATACTCTGTCAGCTTGTTGACTTTCTCTCCCAGCCCCCAGTGTTAGGTTACCCGAACTTTGAGGAACCCTTCATTTTGCACTGTGACGCTTCACAGGAGGGGCTTGGGGCGGTGTTATATCAGCGACAACAAGGCAAACTGGTGGTGATAGCGTATGGCTCCAGGACACTGTCAAATCCAGAGAAGAACTACCACCTTCATTCAGGGAAGCTGGAGTTTCTTGCCATGAAGTGGGCCATCTGTGAGAAGTTTCGGGATTACCTATACTATTCCCCACCATTCACTGTCTATACGGACAATAATCCCCTAACGTATGTGCTCACCACTGCAAAGTTAAATGCAACCACACAGAGGTGGGTAGCAGAACTAGCTGATTTCCAGTTTGTGATTAAGTACCGCCCTGGAAAAGCAGACAGAGATGCAGACGGCCTTTCACGTATGCCCCTAGATATGGAGCAGTACATGAACAAATGCACACAAAATGTTGATCCTGATGTAATGCACTGTGTGGCGCAGGCAGTCAAGGTAAAGTCACAAGAAAATGAACCATGGCTCTGCCCAGTCACCATTTCGACTCTCATTAGTGAAGCAGATCGAGAAGCCAGCTCTGTAGCTGAAATATCAAAGACTGCTCTAAAAAGAGCTCAAGAAGAAGACTCTGTGATTGGAGAGGTGCTGCGTTATGTGGTGTCAAAACAATGGCCAAGAAGTGGAAAACAGCTGAACAGTAAAATTGCAGCTTTAGTCAGGCAAAAACACAAGCTGTACCTGGAAGATGATGGACTGCTTTACAGGAGAACGGCATCACATGACCAGCTACTTCTACCCCCAAAGTTTCACAAGCTTGCGTTTAAAGAGCTTCACGAAAACATTTTTTTTTTTTTTTTTTTTTTTGTTACTTATTTGTACCCGTAGGTAGACTTGGTTTGCAGTCTGGTGACAAGCCACCGGCTGCTGGTCGCTGCGTGCGCGAGCGCCCTAAACCTACATGTTTTGGTATGCGGGAGGAAACCGGAGAAATCCCAGAGTAAACCCGCGCAACACGGGGAGAACATGCAAACTCCACACAGCTCACTGTTGGTCGGGGGCTGGGATCGAACCCACGATCTCATGATCCCCGCGGTCCCCCGGCCGAGGGTAAAACTGTGCTGCTACAGTGCTAAACCACTGCGCCACCGTGCAGCCCATGGGCCAAACATGGGCCATTTAGGGGTAAGGAGAGTGATGAACTTGATAAGGGAGCGCTTTTATTGGGCTCATATGCAAAGGGATGTTGGGCACTACATCACTAAAGTTTGCAGTTGTTTGAAGAATAAACGTCCCAACAAGATAACACGGGCACCACTGACTAACATTGTCACCACGTATCCATTCGAACTGGTGTCCATTGATTTCCTGCACTTGGAGAGGTGCAAAGGAGGATATGAGTATATTCTGGTTCTAATGGACCACTTCACTCGCTTTGCCCAGGCTTATCCTTGTCGCAACAAAGCTGCCCACACCGCTGCTGAGAAAATATTTGGGGATTTCGCCCTCAAATTTGCCTTCCCCACACGTCTCCATCATGATCAGGGTAGAGAGTTCCAAAATAAACTCTTTGCAAAACTCCAGGAATACAGTGGTGCGCAGGGGTCCCGAACAACGCCCTACCATCCCCAAGGGAATGGGCAGGTGGAATGATTCAATCGCACCCTGTTGGCAATGCTCAGAAACTTGCCCGAAGCAGCCAAGGCAGATTGGAAGTCTTCTCTGGCAAAAGTGGTTCATGCCTATAATTGCACGCGCAGTGAGGCTACGGGGTACGCGCCATATTTTCTGCTATTTGGCTGTAGTCCAAAGTTGCCTATTGATCTAATGTTTGGCCTCACAACAAGAGAGCAGAGTGCTTCTCAGCAGGACTATGCTGAAAAGTGGAGAGCTACAATGGCTGAAGCTTACAAACTTGCCTCTAAAACAGCAAACAAAGAAGGGATGAGAAGTAAAGCCCTTTATGATAAAAAGGTTCACGGTGCTGAGTTGCCCCCTGGATCCAGAGTACTGGTCCGAAACTTGACCGAAAAAGGTGGGCCAGGAAAATTAAGATCATTCTGGGAAGACAAGGTGTATGTAGTGACCCAAAAGAAGTACCCAGACAGTCCAGTGTATGGAATCAGACCTGAAGATGGCAAGGGGCGCACTCGGGTCATGCACAGAAACCTTTTGCTACCCTGTGACTTTCTTTCCATGGAAACAGTGGAGCCTGCCTCTAATAAAACAAGAGAAAGAGAGTCTAAAAGGCAAAGGAATGTGGACAGCCGAAACAGCACAGTCGATGAAGTGAAGAGGGCTGGAGTGCCATAATCGGATTACGAGCTGGAAAGGATCAAAATCACCGTCCACTGAGAGCCGATGCACCTGAGTTCTACCCGCACAGTGACACTACTCCGGAGGATGAGGACCAGGACACAGATGACGTCACACAGGTGCAGCTGGCACCAGAGGTCAACAATCCGGTGGTCCCAGATCCAGCTGAGGCAGACCAGGACCAGGGTGATGTGGTGTCGGAGTCCAGTTCCAGTGACCAGGAGGGACCTGTCGAGATCCCTGCTAAAACATGCAGATACCCACCATGATGGAAGGAGCGGTTGATGGTCATCGTGCGCAAAGACCTCTTCTGCGAATGTATTGCATGGAACAGGAGATACATGCTGTACTATGGACTATTACCAGTTTGCATCTTTATGGACTTTAATGAACTCTGACTCCTGTTTAGTAATATCCTACTTACATGAGATACATGGTTACCAAATGTGGACTGTGAAAAAAAGAGTTTTGGGAAAGTTGTTTGTAATGTCGGGTCAACATTAAATTTTCGAGGGGTGAGTGTAGGAAAAACTCAATTTTGGACAACCTCTAGAAAATCCCAGAAAACATTCTTGATTAGATGCTGATGGCTAATATAAACATTTCTAATAAATGTATCTAAAAGACTGTAATTTAAATGTTGATGGTAAAGATGAGCATTTATAGGAAATGTAACTAAAGGACTGTAATTTGGACTGTTTTAATTTAAACTGTTTGTCAGTAAAAGCAGTAGCGCTTTTGCGCCACAGGTGGCGCTCGGTAGTGATGAGACGCTGTTAAGTGTTAGAGCGCAAGAGAAGAAGAGTAGAGAATGTTCTAGAGTGTGAAGGAAAATGGTGAAGAGTGATGTGGCCGTTATCGAGTGATGTCCCGTGTCAAAGTGCCGTGCCTGGTGTTGTAAAAGAAAGGCAATAAACCGCTGAAAAGTCCACCACTTGGCCTCTTCTTTGCCCTCCGGGTGTAACAACACTGTTGTACCTGGAGCCCAAAATCTGGTGCTACACCCCTGCCTGAAAGTACTTGCTGAGGAAGCTACACAAAAACAGCTTCTCTGACTCAAACAGAATCATGTTTAATTGATTTGATTAAATCCAGTTAGCAAAGCGAACCTTTAAAGTAATTTACTGTAAACATTAAGGTATCAAAGACCGGGCAGCTGTCCCCGGTGACCTTTTTGATGCTGTTTAAGTTCTGGCAGATGTTGCACTGGGCAGGCCAAATGAGAAAGGTGTGACAGAAAATCAACAACAGCATCCAGAGCTGCGCCCACATGTTGGCAAAGAGCCTGTTACTGCACCAGGAAGCTGGGCACAGCGATGACCTCCTCCCAGACTCGGGGGCCTCCCTTCCTTCTCCTGCCACAAAACTGTTAGATGGAGGTTAGTGGAAATAAAGGACTGCATTGCACTCGTGACTCCCTGCCCACATGCAGAGATCACTGATCAATAGCTGCCCTTAGTTACCCTCATAGTACTTCATGCTGGAGGAGCAAGTGTCAGGATTGCTGAAGCTGCTTACTCAAACAAAGTTTTGGTGCCTAACACTGTCTTTTAGAATCCAAAACCAGTTTCCAAAGATAACTTGCAGCTTAGCATCTTTTGCTCTTACACCCTCTCATCTCTTTTACTCTGTATTTGCCAGCCGCTTTGTAAAAGGCTGGGGTTGATTTTCATATCTTAAATTGATAATTTCACTGTGTCTCTGATTCTTTAAAAGACTAAGGGCCAAACAGAAGAAGTAGAGTAGTAAACTTTAGAGAGCTGCTTCAGTGGAGATAAAAAAAGGCAACTGAGCCACATTAAGATATACAGATAACAGCTAATCAATTGGTTGCATAAAATTTTTAAGAACGTTCAAAAGTGGTCGATGATCTTAAAAACCTTAGAAAAAGTCCAATTGCTTCCTTTTCCCTGAAGCTTTCTTCAGCTGTTACTGCTGCTGACATTCATTCTGCTGCTTTACTTATGACAAAATATTGTCACACCGATACTGACTGCAGATGGTTCAAGGTGTGTTCACTAATTAGATGTCTTCTCTTGATTTAATCGTTCATAGGGGACTTTACCACCTTTGCATATGTTAACATTGCCATAACAAGCTGATGCAGTCATTGAGAAGGAACATGAGTTACTGTGTGGATGTAATACTGATAGATGAATTTTAATAAGCGGCTTCATAACTGATGACAATCAAAATTAGCAGAATAAATATAATGAAACTAATTCTGATAAAAACACTTTACGTAAGGCTCTCCATGAATCGCCACCTTATCACGGTGGAGGGGTTTGCATGCCTGAATAATCCCAGGAGCTATGCTGTTGGGGGAAACTTGCCCCTGTTAGGGTCTCCCAAGGCTTATTGGTCCTGGGTGAAGAGCCAGACTAAGAGCGGTCCAGTGGATCTCCGTGAAAAACGTTACATCAAAGACCCAGTGTACTCAAAGGAGGCACATGGGTCCACCCTCCAATGGGCTCACCACCTGCAGGAGGGATCATGTTGTTATGTGAATTGGGTGGAAGTCTGGGCTGCTCTGCCTGGGCTGATGCCCCAGTGACCTGGATATCCGGATAAGCGGTAGAAGATGGATAGATGGGTGGATGGATGGATGGATGGAGTTTTTCGTAAGTCAATCATTAAACATTGAAGGGATAATTCATGTCATAATCAAAACATTCCAGGGGAAAGAAAGCTCTTACATGAAACTGCACCACTTTACAGTAACCAACTAACTTTCCCATGCCCAGATGGTGTATCAAACTTGATGATTGTTCCTCTGATATTCTGACTATTAATAAGGGGGTTCCTCAGGGCTCTGTTTTAGGTACATTTTAGTTGACACTGTCACGGCATGTGAGCCACTCCACACAGCCGTGGTTCTGTTACGCCCCTTGAAGCGATGTCAGCCCTGGGGCGCAACCGTGGTTAACAACTCCTCTCCATGCGTTCGCTGGGCGATGTCAGCCCCGAACGCCAGCTGTAAATGTTTCTGTTTATTTTTGTATCTTCACCTTTTTGGGAACTGTTGTCATCAGTCTTATGTTCAATACATGTGCTGTGGTGAATCCTGCACGTAAATCCATTCATCCTTCCCGTGAGCTGCATAAAAGCACACGAGGAGCGCACGAGGAGGCTTATGACAGTTGGAGCTGAAGCGTCTGATGTGGTCTTTCATGGCCTGCTGTTTATCTAAGCCTGCGACACAACGCAAAGGCATAGCCGTAAAACTAAAACAAGAAACCAGAGAAATTGTCTGCTACAAAGCTGCTGGCATTCCAGTCAACAACACCGGTGTCTGTTCTCTCGCTGATGTCATTTCAGCCTCCTTCTTCATTCGGTGGGCTGCGCCACAGTCCAGTCAGCAGCTGCGGTTTTTTGATGATAACTATGTTTTGCAGGCGCGCTTGTAACTATTATATTGATCATCGACAATGATGTTTGGGTTTATACAACATGCTAAAAAATGTCAAAATTGTGTCATGAGCACTTTAAGTATCTAGGCTTTATTTTAGATGACAGTTTAGCTTTTAAACCTCACATTCACAATCTAAGATAAGATAAGATAAGATAAGATAAGATAAGATAAGCCTTTATTAGTCCCACAACGGGGAAATTCCAGGATTGCAACAGCACAGGGATAGCAACACTCAGAGCAACAATCAGAAGGCAAGAAAAAAACAAGCAAGCAAGAGCAGCTAATATACATATGTACGTATTACTATAAAATATATATATATACACACACACACACACAGACACACAGTGCAGAGCATTGTAGCTGGATGGAATAAATATATGAATATATGAACACACAGTGCAGAGCATTGTAGCTAGATGGAATAAATATGTAAATATATAAACACCCACAGTACGGAGCATTGCAGCTAGGTGGAATAAATATGCAAGTATATAAACACACACAGTGCGGAGCAATGTAGCTAGATGGAATAATATGTAGATATATAAATATATAAACACACCCAGTGCTGAGCATTGTAGCTAGATGGAATAAATATGTAAATATATAAACACACACAGTGCAGAGCATTGTTGCTAGATGGAATGAAACAGCATAACCGTCTACTTAGTTATCCTACATGGTATGATTATGTGCCCATACATATTCTCACCCTCCATAGCGACCGGTATGTTCCTAGTTGTATGCCGGAGGGGACCATTGTGTAAGTCTATTGCATCTTTTGCATTCAAAAAACTATTAGTTTGTTACGTCTTTTTGCTATCTCTGCGAGCAGCCCTGCTTAGGTTGTACAGTCTGACAGCCGTTGGTAGGAAGGACCTACGAAACCTCTCGGTTGTGCACCTGGGATGATGTAGTCTGCTGCTAAATGAGCTCCTCAGTGCATTCAGTATGTCCTGCATAGGGTGGAACTCGGACTCCAGCAGAGATGACAGTTTAGCCACCGTCCTTCTCTCTCCTATCTCCTCCATCGGATCAAGGCGCTGCCCCAGGACAGAGCTAGCTTTCTTAATCAGTTTGTTCAGTCTCTTCCTATCGGCTGCAGTAATGCCACTGCCCCAGCAGACCACTCCAAAAGTGATGGCTGATGCCACCACCGTGTCATAGAATGACTTCAGCAGCGCCCCTTGTACACCAAAAGACCTGAGTCTCCTCAGCAGGAACAGCCTGCGCTGTCCCTTCTTGTAGAGTGCATCAGTATTGTGTGACCAGTCTAGTTTATTGTTCAGATGAATACCCAGGTACTTATAGGATGTCACCATCTCGATGTCTGTTCCCTGTATATTTACTGGTACTTTGAGGGGCTGCCCATGCCTGCGGCAGTCCACCACCAGCTCCTTAGTTTTCCTCGCGTTGATCTGGAGGCAGTTCCGATGGCACCAGTCCACGAAGTCCTGGATAAGCCCTCTGTACTCAGCTTCATCTCCATTGGAGATGAGGCCAACGATCGCAGAGTCATCAGAGAACTTCTGTAGATGGCAGTGTGTTGTGTTGTGTGAGAAGTCCGCAGTATAAAGAGTGAACAGGAAGGGAGCCAGCACCGTTCCCTGGGGGGCCCCCGTGCTACTGATGATCGTGTCGGACACACAGTCACGGGTTCTCACAAACTGAGGCCGGTTCGTGAGGTAGTCCAGGATCCATGATGACAGGTGCTGGTCCACCCCTGCGCGCAGCAGCTTGTCCTTCAGGATCATCGGTTGGATGGTGTTGAAAGCACTGGAGAAGTCAAAGAACATGATCCTCACCATATTCCCGGGCTTCTCCAGGTGGGACAGAGAACGGTGAAGGAGGAAGATCACCGCATCCTCCACCCCAATGCCATGCTGGTAGGCGAACTGGAGTGGATCCATCGCTGGTTCCACCAGGGGGCGGAGGTGAGCAAGGAGCAGTCTCTCCAGGGTCTTCATCAAGTGGGACGTCAAGGCCACCGGTCTGTAGCTGTTCAGGTCTTTGGGGTGGGAAGTTTTTGGTACAGGTACCACACAAGATGTTTTCCACAGCTGTGGTACCCTCCCCAGTTTCAGGCTCATGTTGAAGATATACGTCACAATCCCACACAGCTGGTCTGCACAGGACTTGAGGAGCTTTGCGCTGATGCCGTCCGGTCCCGGCGCCTTCCTCGCCTTGATCTTCCTCAGCTCCGTCCTCACCTGGGTCCTGGTCAGGGTCAGGATGGGGGGCTGTGTGTTGGGAGTGGGAGGGTGTTGGTGGAGTGGGGAGTGGGCAGCAGGACTTGATTTCTTTAGAGGCAGTAGTGGTTGTTGTGCAGTCAGGGGGGAGGGCGGTTGGTCAAATCTATTGAAAAACAGATTCAGGTTGTTCGCCCACTCCCTGCCCCCTGTGGCCTGGGGGGAGGTATTCTGGAGCCCCGAGATGGTTTTGAGGTTTCTCCAGACCCCGCTGATGTCGCTCTGTTGCAGCTTGTCCTCCATCTTCTTCCTGAAGCTGTCCTTGCCTTCTCTGATCTTTCTCCTCAGCTCCCTCTGTACGGACTTCAGCATCTCCCTGTTCCCTGACCTGAAGATCCTCTTCTTCTCTCTCAGAAGTGTTTTTATCTCAGGGTTGATCCAGGGTTTGTTGTTTGAGTGACGCCGTATGGTCTTGGTGGGAACGGATTTGTCCACACAGAAGCTGAGGTAGCCCGTGAAGGTGTGAATGAGGCCATCGATGTCCTCACCATGTGGATCGCAGAGCTGCTTCCAGGCGGTGGCTTCAAAACAGCCCTTTAGGGTGTCCATTGTCTCCTCAGACCATAACTCCACAGTGTGCATGGCCGGAGGTTGTCTGTGTACTAGGGGTTTGTACACCGGCCGGAGATGAACCAAGTTGTGATCCGATCTCCCGAGTGGGGGGAGTTGTGATGAGGTGTACGCCTCCTTAGTGTTTGCGTAGAATAAATCCAGTGTTTTATTGTCTCTAGTGTGGCATGTGACATACTGGGTGAACGTGGGTAGAATGGGAGACAGTGAAACATGGTTGAAATCGCCTGAGATGAGGAGAAGAGCATCTGGGTGTTCTGTCTGCAGCCTGCTGGTTACTGAATGGATGACGTCACGTGCTGTCCCAGCGTTCGCCGTCGGATTTGCATAAACAACAATGCAGATCACGTGTGAGTGTTCTCTCGGGAGATATGTAGGCCTCATGCTAACAGCTAGCAACTCAATGTCTTTGCTGCAGTGTCGTTGTTTAACAGTGATATGTCCCGGTCTGCACCAGTTGTTGTTAACATACATTATCACTCCACCGCCCCTAGCCTTGCCACTGTCTGGTGTTCGGTCAGCTCGTATCATGTGAAAACCCTCCAGCTCAATGTTAGCATCTGCTGCTAGTTCAGTTAGCCACGTCTCAGTAAACAAAAGGAGAGAGCACTCCCGGTATGTGCTATCATAACGGGAGATAGCCGCTAGCTCATCTAACTTTCCCAGTATCGACCGTACATTTCCCATGACAACAGATGGAAGGGAGGGTCTGTACCTTATATTTTTTGTCCTCCGCCTTACTCCAGCCCGGCAGCCGCGGCGTTTTTGCCTCAGTTCTCTCGGTATGTCGAGTTTTTCCAATGGGACCGGGTGGCGGTTGAATGCTAGCAGCTGTTCTCTGCTGTATCGTATCCTGCTATAAACAGTGGCTCCGTCCACCGGCTCAGGAGACATTTAGGACGATCTGTGTGTCCGTGATATAAGTGGGGTGAAAAAAAAAGACGGATCAAAAGAGAGAGGAAGGGAAAAAGACTCGGAATCGAGCCGCTGTTGCAAAAGGCAGCCTACTCGTGTGGCGCCGAGAGAAAAAAAAAAAAAAAAAAAAAAAAAAAATCTGGTTAAGAAACTAAAAGTAAGGATGGGTGTCATGTTCACTGCGTAACTTCGCAGCGAACATATGAAATAACAGCGAGCCCAAAATGCAGAGTAAGTAATGTGTTTATTTACAGTGGGAAAATGTACAAAATGTACAAATAACAGTCACAGTGAAAAAGGGGAAGACACCCGGCTACAAGCTTTGTTGGCTCAAGGAAATGCCTAACGTGCTCCAAGCAACAGGAGCAGAGAAAAAAGGCACAAAAAGGAAGACTTACAAATGCGTAGGAGCAGAAAGGCTCTGGAGCCACTACACAGTTAAGTCCAGGGGAAAACCAACAGATGCGAGCCTGGATGTCCAACACTGACATTCTTTAAGCTGCCACCCCGACTGGTCGGACTGCCTCACTATTTGTACAAAACCACTAACGATGGCGAGTTGCCCCAGCCATGTGGCAAACAGGTGTATGAATGAGTAGCAATCAGTGTGAGTGTATATATGGGCGTGTGTGCGTGCATGAGTGTGTGAGTGTGTATGTGGTGATGAAAAGAATCGGGTGAATGTCTGGTAAGAGAAGGAGGCATGGCTGTAGGACTGTCAGAGAGCGAGGCTCAATCTGGCAGCTGGAAATAATAAGTAGTAATCAAAACCTACAGCCACAGGTCATGGACAGGGTAACGACCATGAACATGACAGTGCCCCCCCTCAAGGGGTGGTTACCAGACACCCACCGTACCATCAAAACAGAAAAACAAACAACCTACCCCCCCCCCCACTCAAAAGGCCCATACAACAACCCAGGGTGGGAGGTGGGGGAAAACAGGTTGGGGGGATAGATCAAGAAAGGATAAACACCACAATACAATACAACAACACTCCCCAACCCCAAACTAACTAACCCACCCCACCCCCAAGAGTCCCACAGTTCGGGGGGCCAGCCAGAGTCCAAGGCCCAGCAGGCAGCCGTAAGTTCAGGGGGCCGGTCAAAATCCCAGGGCCAGCAGGCGGCCTGCAGAGCAGTATCAGGCGGCCTGCCAGGGCATACGGGTCACCCGGCAAGGGAATCCTGTCTTTCGGGCGGCCTACCCGCATGATTAGGCCACCAGGACCGGAAGGGCAGATGAGGCGGTGGCCTACCCACTGGAAGGCTGAGAGGTGGGTGGCCAGACAGGAGAAGAGGAACCCCTGTGGTTGCTGGCGGCGGAAGGAAAAGAACCCCGACGGTGCCCAGCAGAAGGAGGAGGGACACCCACAGGGCCTCCAAAAGGAAAAGGATGACCTCGGCATCCCCAAACTGTCCTGTGGCACCCCCCATGGTCCTGATGTAGGGGTGGGACTCTGTAGATACTGTGGTGGACCCGGGCTGGGCCATGGCTTCATCAGCGGTGGTCCCGGTCTGGGACAACGTTGCACCCACGATGGACCCCGACCGAGCCATGGTTGCACCCACGATGGAGTCCAGCTGGACCCCTGCTGCACCCACGGTGGGACCCGGCTGGGCCACTGCTGACCCCAGTGCCATCTTGACCATTGGCCAGCCGACCCATATGAGCACCCAAGCGAGGAGGCGATCAATCACGGGCACCCTGAACTGGTACTGGGTGCCCCCAACAACCTCTTCAGACGGAACCTCGGTGACCTCTGGTTGTGAGCCTGGATCCACAGACTCGTCCGGTGATGGAGGACTCTCTCCAGCAACTCTGGAAAAGGACTCAGAAGGAGAGGAGGAAGGGTCAGAGTTGCCAGCAGCAGCAGAGCCCGGCGAAGCGAGCTCGGGTGCAGCGTTTGGCTGCAGCCAGCTCTCCTCACCTAAAGCTAGGCAAAAATGCTCAATTATGGAAAAGAGAAACACAAAAGAGAGCACTTGCCTTAGCTCAAGCTCTATCACCGTCCAGGACTCCGGTGAGCCAGGCAATGTCTCCTCAGGTTCGGCCTCCAAAAGATTCCGCTCGGGTGCTGACTCTGCTGTGGCAGCCTCCACAGCAGGTGTGATGGTCACTGCAGTCTTGATTCTCCCAGCTGCCATGATCCACACTGGTGACTCCTCCAGCATGGCGGCTGGGACCTGGTTCACCGTGGCTGCAGGAGGACACCCCTCCCGGACCTCTGACTCCTCCTGATTCTGACCGAGAGAGGGCTGGTGAACAGTTTTTAACAGCAGCTGACGGGAAGAGCTCAGGGGACTGCTTTCCCTGAGCCTCCCTACCAGGAATCAGGCAAGACATTTCATTATTAATGTGAGTCAAATGAAAATGTTGCCTGTTCTCCCGGCTCTTGGTGTTGATTGCAGCTGCTGCTGTTTGGACGTCTTCACCTGTCCGTCCGGGAAAGGTGGTACTTGGCTCCTCCCTAGAAGATATGGGAGCTGCCCCCCTTGCCACAGAAACGGGAGACCCCGGTGAGGAAAGCGGGTGCCCCACTGCTGCCGGTGAACTAACCGAGGAGAAAAACCTCACAGCGGATGCGGAGGGAGATCCTGCAGACGGGACAGCTTGGGACTGATGATCCGCTGCGGAGGTGATTGAGCTTGGTGTGGAAGCTGGAGCAGTTGGCGGGGCTGGTTGTTCCTCCGGGATTCCAGGTGACATCGATGTTGCCGACCTGATGGCTGCCATCTTGAAACGGTGGACGGAGGAGAGGAGAAGATGGCCGCTGACGGAGGAGAGCGTCTTTGTTTGGCCTTTGTGCGGAGAGCCCTCCTCGTCAGGTGGGGGAAAGCCTGCTTGAGCCGGAAGACTCTGGACAGCAGCTCGGACTACTTGGGGTAATTCCAGAGGCCCCAGTGAGTCCTCAGGATCCGAATTACTCCGTCAAGGCAGGCTAAGCGATCTCCGGGACCGAAGGAGTCGTGCGCTTCCTCCAGGAGCTCCCAGATTCGCCAGGCCGCCTGCTGCTCCTCCATACTAGGCTGTCCTGCTGCCCATCCACTACACCTAGTGTGGGAACGGCTAGACCAGGACGTGACGCTCCGAGCAGGTGAGTGAAAAAACACAAAAAAATATGAGTAACACGTTACTTACTGCTTAGGCTCTTTTGGTGGCAGCTTACTGTCATTTTCACTACATAACTTCACAGCGAACATATGAAATAGCAGCGAGCCCAAAATGCAGAGTAAGTAACATGTTTATTTACAGTGAGAAAATGTACAAAATGTCCAAATAACAGTCACAGTGAAAAAGGGGAAGACACCCGGCTACAAGCTTTGTTGGCTCAAGGGAATGCCTAACGCGCTCCAAGCAACAGGAGCAGAGAAAAAAGGCACAAAAGGAAGACTTACAAATGCGTAGGAGCGGAAAGGCTCTGGAGCGACTACACAGTTAAGTCCAGGGGAAAACCAACAGATGTGAGCCTGGATGTCCAATGTTGACGTTCTTTAAGCTGCCACCCCGACTGGTCGGACTGCCTCGCTATTTGTACAAAACCACTAACGATGGCGAGTTGCCCCAGCCGTGTGGCAAACAGGTGTATGAATGAGTAGCAATCAGTGTGTGTGCATGTATGGGTGTGTGTGCGTGCATGAGTGTGTGAGTGTGTATGTGGTGATGAGAAGAAGCCGGTGAATGTCTGGTAAGAGGGGGAGGCATGGCTGTAGGACTGTCAGAGAGCGAGGCTCAATCTGGCAGCTGGAGATAATAAGTAGTAATCAAAACCTACAGCCACAGGTCATGGACGGGGTAACGACCCCGAACATGTCAATGGGCTTCTATTTCCATCACAAATCTTGTTTTTCTTTTATTTCCAAAAGAAGGCTTGTTTCTACAACTTTCTTAACATTATTTTTATTTATTTATTTATTTATTTTTGTATTTTGTATACTTTTATTATTCCCAGAGGGAAATTCAGGACATCCATGTGGATGGATGAGGCAGCCATGATGCGGCGCCAATCCCTTCACCATTCACACATACATTCACACCTAGGGCCGCTTTAGAGTCTCCAATTAACCTAACTTGCATGTTTTTGGCCTGTGGGAGGAAACCAGAGTACCCAGGGTAAACCCAGGCAGACACGGGAGAACATGCAAACTCCACACAGAAGGGTCACTGATGGTCAGAGGGTGGGATCGAACTCACAACCTTCTTACTGTACTGCCACAGTGCTAACCACTGCACCACCGAGCTGCCCATTACTTGATTATGGTGACGTACTATGCATGAACCATGCTGCTTTGAGATTTATTACTGGCTACAGGTTACTCACTCATCTTTGTACCCTGTATGCTTAGGTGGTTGGATGTCCCTATCTGCTGGCAGGCTTCTTCACTGGTACACTTTCATTTATAAAGCCATCATTGGACTGCTCCCATCATACCTCTGTACTTACCTGACCTTCCCACACAATCCATCTCTTAATCTATGATCCCAGGACTATCTCTCTGTTTGAGTCCCCAGAACTCGCACTGAGTTTGCGAAGAGGGCATTTACTGTATGTGCTCCGCTCCCTATGACTGGAATGGACTTCAGAAATTATTCAAACTTTAGGCCCTCATTTTCCTTCCTGATTTTAAAACTCATGTCACAGATTTTCTAGCAGTAGATATGGGAGTGTGCAAATGCTTTGCTGCATGATTTACACATTTGATATTCTTTAGCACAGTTCCTGGTGTCTTGCTATATGTTTTATGTGTTTTATTAATGTTGTGTATTGTGTAATGTATTGTCCTGTGTAAATACTGCCATCTTGGTCAGGCGGTGCTCGTAAAAAAATCATTTTGATTTCAAGCATTTACCTGATAAAATAAAGGTTTAATAAAAATTCCTCAAATTAATTACTTTTAATCCATTCTGGTTGACTGTAACCTATCCCAGCTGTACACTCAGGACAGTTCACCAGTCCATAGCAGAGCCAACACAGAGCCAGACAGCCATTCACTCTCACATCCACAACGGCCACTTCTGAATGACCTAACAAGCATGTGTTTGGACTATGGGCATGAAACCTGAGTAGGTCCAGACAGAACATACGGCCTCTGCACAGAGAGGTCCATCCAAACTGGATATTTGTCTGTGAGGAGACTAGGCATGTGCAATCAAGCTTCATTTTGTTCAGGGTCAGATGGATATTTCAAAAGCTAATATCTTCAAAACTCCACAGCTTTCACGCAAGCAG
Organism: Pholidichthys leucotaenia; assembly: GCA_020510985.1. NCBI lineage: Eukaryota > Metazoa > Chordata > Actinopteri > Cichliformes > Pholidichthyidae > Pholidichthys > Pholidichthys leucotaenia. The sequence goes on from CM035844.1 coordinate 16,988,343, forward strand.
TAAATCCTTGAACCTGGGATGAAAAGAAAATAGGAAAAAAAAAATTAACAAATCCTTATTACATTTTACAGGAATTACTGTATGGGCAATACATCCCACTTGCTATAAATCAGTATGTGTCATGAATCCACTGTGGAATGGCATACGAAGGAGGGAATGAAAAACCCAAGAACAGGAGTAGAACGTGCCATTTATTAACTTAAACCACAATGAAATAACCAGTCCAGTTGCCCACAAAAATACAGAGAGTTGAAAAGATGGAATAACGACCACCAGACAAACAGGGAAGCCACCCGGAAGTTCCACAGCCTGGAGAGATGCCTAGTGCCGACGTACTCTGGGCACCCAGAGAAAGGCAAACGTATTTACGGCTGTAAAGATCCGAGGCTGTCTGTGTCGTTTGGCGAATGGGGAGGAAAGGCAGAGTCAGACACTAACATCAAGGAATCCTCCGTCTTAAAATGTCAGGCTGAAAACACGAAGGAAGTAATACAACACTCATGGAGGGACACGCTGCCACGAATGAGGGCGAACGCTCCGACAATCTCTTTCCAGAAATGCAGCGTATTTATAATCATGATGCAAACGAGGAAAGAGATTGCCAGTGTGAGGAAACGTGGGCTGAACATAATTAAACCTGGTGTGTATGAGTGCGTGTATGAGCGTGTGAATGGAAATGAATGGAGTGTGTGTGTATGTGTGTGGAAACACCCCTAATGAAGCACAGCTGATGGCACTAGACAGGAGTGGGGGGGGGGTGCCCGCGCTGTCATGGAGCGAAGGCCAAAAGCTCCCTGAAGCGTCTGGTGGAAAATAGGGCAAAATAACCACAAGTCAGAACCGGATTTGAAACCATCAAACCCAGGTTCATGACAGTATGCAGCTTTTGTACAATGTTTAATACCACTTTTTTCTTTCCCACACTGTCAAACTCCTTTCAGACACCATCCCTTGAATCCAATGACCTTCTCCCCTGCCTTCAGTGAGCTAACCATCCCCTTTATTACTCAGCATTATTCCACCACTTTGACTTTCAGACTCTTAGTCATGCAACCCGCCTCCTCCACAGCTCCGGCTCACCGCGGTCATCTATGAATCCATCATCATCATCATCTGGCCCATATCTTCTCTGTCTCCACCAGCCTCCAGACTCACCTGTCTTTTACCTTCATAATGAATTCTTCAGAGTCTAATCACCAAAGAGAGTATAGATTTCATTTCTCTCCAATCACTTAATGTCATTTTATTTCTTGCTTGATTTGTTCTTATTGAAATGTCATATTTCATTGGAATCAAGGCATTCAGGGACAGTAGACTTTGCTCCCACCATGCAGGACCCTCATTATGAATAACAGATAGCTGTAGTGTTTTGTCGCAGTCATGCACTTTACAGTTGTGTGGAAAAGTGTTTGCCCCCTTCCTGATTTCTCATTTTTTTCGTATGTTTGTCACACTTAAATGTTTCAGATCATCAAACAAATTTAAATATTAGCCAAAGATAACAGAAGTAAACACAAAATACAGTTTTTAAATGAAGGTGTTTATTATTATTATGGGGAACCCAGGCCTGATTACTGCCACACCTGTTCTCAATCAAGAAATCACTTAAATAGGACCTGCCTGACAAAGTGAAGTAGACCAAAAGATCCTCAAAAGCTAGACATAAGATAAGATAAGATAAGATAAGCCTTTATTAGTCCCACAATGGGGAAATTCCAGGATTACAACAGCACAGGGACAGCAACACTCAGAGCAACAATCAGAAGACAAGAAAAAACAAGAGCAGCGAGTATACATATGTACATATAAATATATAAATATATAAACACACAGTGTGGAGCATTGTAGCTAGATGGAATGAAACAGCATAACCATCACATCATGCTGTGATCCAAAGAAATTCAGGAACAAATAAGAAAAAGTAATTGAGATCTATCAGTCTGGAAAAGGTTATAAAGCCATTTCTAAAGCTTTGGGACTCCAGTGAACCACAGTGAGAGGCATTATCCACAAATGGCGAAAACATGGAACAGTGGTGAACCTTCCCAGGAGTGGCCGGCCGACCAAAATTACCCCAAGAGCGCAGCGACGACTCACCAAGAGGTCACAAAAGACCCCACAACAGCATCCAAAGAACTGCAGGCCTCACTTGCCTCAGTTAAGGTCAGTGTTCATGACTCCACCATAAGAAAGAGACTGGGCATACAGTGGGGCAAAAAAGTATTTAGTCAGCCACCAATCGTGCAAGTTCTCCCACTTAAAAGATGAGAGAGGTCTCCAATTTTCATCACAGGTATACCTCAACTATGAGAGACAAAATGAGAAAAAAAAAATCCAGAAAATCACATTGAAGGATTTTTTAATGAATTAATTGGTGAATTCCTCAGTAAAATAAGTATTTGGTCACCTACAAACAAGCAAGATTTCTGGCTCTCACAGACCTCTAACTTATTCTTTAAGAGGCTCCTCTGTCCTCCACTCGTTACCTGTATTAATAGCACCTGTTTGAACTCGTTATCAGTATAAAAGACACCTGTCCACAACCTCAAACAGTCAGACTCCAAACTCCACTATGGCCAAGACCAAAGAGCTGTCAAAGGACACCAGAAACAAAATTGTAGACCTGAACCAGGCTGGGAAGACTGAATCTGCAATAGGTAAGCAGCTTGGTGTGAAGAAATAAACTGTGGGAGCAATTATTAGAAAATGGAAGACATACAAGACCACTGATAATCTCCCTCGATCTGGGGCTCCATGGAAGATCTCACCCCGTGGGGTCAAAATTATCACGAGAATGGTAAGCAAAAATCCCAGAACCACATGGGGGGACCTAGTGAATGACCTGCAGAGAGCTGGGACCAAAGTAACAAAGGCTACATCAGAAACACACTACGCCGCCAGGGACTCAAATCCTGCAGTTCCAGACGTGTCCCCCTGCTTAAGCCAGTACACGTCCAGGCCTGTCTGAAGTTTGCTAGAGAGCATTGGGATGATCCAGAAGAGGATTGGGAGAATGTCATATGGTCAGATGAAACCAAAATAGAACTTTTTGGTAAAAACTCAACTTGTCGTGTTTGGAGGAGAAAGAACACCATACCTACTGTGAAGCATGGGAGTAGAAACATCATACTTTGGGGCTGTTTTTCTGCAAAGGGACCAGGACGACTGATCCGTGTAAAGGAAAGAATGAATGGGGCCATGTATCGTGAGATTTTGAGTGAAAACCACCTTCCACCAGCAAGGGCATTGAAGATGAAACGTGGCTGGGTCTTTCAGCATGACAATGACCCCAAACACACTGCCCGGGCAACGAAGGAGTGGCTTCGTAAGAAGCATTTCAAGGTCGTGGAGTGGCCTAGCCAGTCTCCAGATCTCAACCCCATAGAAAATCTTTGGAGGGAGTTGAAAGTCTGTGTTGCCCAGTGACAGCCCCAAAACATCATTGCTCTAGAGGAGATCTGCATGGAGGAATGGGCCAAAATACCAGCAACAGTGTGTGAAAACCTTGTGAAAACTTACAGAAAACGTTTGACCTCTGTCATTGCCAACAAAGGGTATATAACAAAGTATTGAGATGAACTTTTGTTATTAACCAAGCACTTATTTTACTGAGGAATTTACCAATTAATTCATTAAAAATCCTTCAATGTGATTTTCTGGATTTTTTTTTTCTTATTTTGTCTCTCATAGTTGAGGTATACCTATGATGAAAATTGGAGACCTCTCTCATCTTTTAAGTGGGAGAACTTGCACAATTGGTGGCTGACTAAGTACTTTTTTACCCCACTGTAAATGGCCTGCATGGCAGCGTTTCAAGACGAAAACCACTGCTGACCAAAAAGAACAAAAAGGCTTGTCTCAGTTTTGCCAGAAAACATCTTGATGATCCCCAAGACTTTTGAGAAAATACTCTGTGGACTGATGAGACAAAAGCTGAACTTTTTGGAAGGTGTGTGTCCCATTACATCTGGCATAAAAGTAACAGCATTTCAGAAAAGAAACATCATACCAACAGTAAAATATGGTGGTGGTAGTGTGATGGTCTGGGGCTGTTTTGCTGCTTCATGACCTGGAAGACTTGCTGTGGTAAATGGAACCATGAATTCTGCTGTCTACAAAAAATCCTGAAGGAGAATGTCCGGCCATCTGTTCGTGACCTCAAGCTGAAGCGCACTTGGGTCACGCAGCAGGACAATGATCCAAAACACACCAGCAAGTCCACCTCTGAATGGATTAAGAAAAACAAAATGAAGACTTTGGAGTGGCCTAGTCAAAGTCCTGACCTGAATTTGATTGAGATGCTGTGGCATGGCCTTAAAAAGGCAGTTCATGCTTGAAAACCTCCATTGTGGCTGAATTACAATAATTCCGCAAAGATGAGTGGGCCAAAATTCCTCCACAATGCTGTAAAAGACTCATTGCCAGTTATCACAAACACTTGATTGCAGTTGCTGCTAAGGGTGTCCGAACCAGTTATTAGGTTTGGGGGCAATCACTTTTTCACACAGGGCCATGTAGGTTTGGAATTTTTTTCCTCTATAATAGACACCTTCATTTAAAAACTGCATTTTGTGTTTACTTGTGTTATCTTTGTCTAATATTTAAATTTGTTTGATGATCTGAAACATTTAAGTGTGACAAACATACAATAAAATGAGAAATCAGGAACGGGCAAACACTTTTTCACACCACTGTAAGTGAAGGGAAGATGGATGTACAAATGTACAGAGACATCCTTGATAAGAACCTGTTGCCATCTGCCAAGATGCTTTAGATGAAACGAGGGTGAACATTTCAGCAGGACAATGATCCCAAACACACAGCCAAGGAAACTCTCAACTGGCTCCAGAGAAGAAAAAGAAAGCTGCTAGAATGGCCCAGTCAGTCATCTGACCTGAGTCCAGTTGAAAATCTATGGAATGAATTGAAGATCAGTGTTCAAAGAAGACACCCTTCAAGATTTGAAGACAGTTTGTGTGGAAGAATGGGCTAAAATCAATCAATCAATCAAACTTTATTTGTATAGCACTTTTCAAACATTGGATGCTGTGCAAAGTGCTTCACATAGATAAAAACAGTAGACAAATTTAGTTATATATATTTATACGATACATCCCACCCCTTCCAACCCTCCAATAAACATACCCACAAAACACACACACACAGAGGCACATACACGACCCCCTACTTCTCTTACACACATATAAAATAAAAGAGACATTGCTCGGCACCATGTGAAGGAGCAAGCATCCTGTGGAGCCCTCCATGCCGGGAGACCACACAGCCCATAACCACAGGACGTGCCACAGAGGCCACCCCAGCCAAGACAGGCTGGGGCCCACACCACAGCTTTAGGCAATGGTATAAAGCCCCCACCCACCCAAGCTAGAGCGACCCACGAGACCAACACCCCTGCAGATGGGCCAAGCAGCATCTGGAATGAGGGGCTCCACTGAGGAAACACTGCAGCTAAAACACATAAAATACAAGATACAATTACGAACACATAAAATAAAAGGAACTAAAAACCCATACTTTTAAACTGAGCTAAAACACATCAAAACTAGAAAAGCACTCATAGAGCGCGTACCTCCTCCAAGGCTCCTTCCGTTTCTCATGGATCACCTCCAAAATGTAATGGGTTTGTGTGTAGGCCTATAGCCACTTGTGGTGAAAATTGCATCAAAGTCTGTCTATCAGTTTTGGAGTATTGTTGCTAACACACTGTGAGAAGATAAGAGCCTTGGCTGAGGTATGCATTCTCAGATCATCACCAAAATATAATGGGTTCCTCTCTAGCCCAAGAACCGCTTCTGGTGAAAATTTCCAAATCCATCCAGTAGTTTTTGTGTAATCCTGCTGCACAAATACAAACAAAGGCCTTGGTGGAGGTATGCACTCTCAGACCATCACCAAAATCTAAACATCTGTTCCCCGTGCCATTACACACCTTTCCTGAAAATTTCATCAAAATCCGTTCATAACTTTTGGGGTATTGCTGCTAACACACTGTGAGAAGATAAGAGCCTTGGCTGAGGTATGCATTCTCAAATCATCACCAAAATATAATGGGTTCCTCTCTAGGCCAAGAACCACCTCTGGTGAAAATTTCATCCAAATTCATCCAGTAGTTTTTGTGTAATCCTGCTGCACAAATACAAACAAAGCCCTTGGTGGAGGTATGCACTCTCAGATCATCACCAAAATCTAATCATCTGTTCCCCATGCCATTACACAACTTTCCTGAAAATTTCGTCAAAATCCGTTCATAAGTTTTTGAATTATGTTGTAACAGACAAACAGACAGACGGACAAACCCCGGTAAAAAAATTACCTCCTTGGCGGAGGTACTGTAATAAGAAGAGATTAGAAAATCTAACAGCAAATGGAGCTAAGAAGAACATAAAGCAATGAAACATAAATGACTACTTCAATAATAGTTAAACAAGTTTGTTAAATGCCAAGTTAAAAAGGTACAAAATGAAACTAAAAACATAAAACAAAAGGAACTAGAAACCCATACTTAAAAACTGAACTAAAAACACATCAATAAGAAAAGATGAGAAAATCTAAAAACAAATGACGCCAAGAAGAACATAAAACAATGGAACACAAATGACGACTTCAACAATAGCTAAACGGTTTGTTAAAAGCCAAATTAAAAAGGTGGGTCTTGAGCCTGTTCTTAAAAACATCTATTGACTCTGCGGCCCTGAGGCTCTCTGGCAGGCTGTTCTACAGATGAGGACCATAACAATGAAACGAGGCTTCACCAAAGGTCTTGGTCTTGACTTTGGGAACCATTAAAAGGCCAGTACCACAGGACATCAGGATCCGCGAGGGCTCATAAGATAAAAGCAGCTCAGATAGATAAGAAAGCCCAAGACCATGGAGGCATTTAAAATTACTAAGAGAACCTTAAAATCGATCCTAAAATGCACGGGGAACCAATGCAGCGATTGGCAAACTGGTGTAATATGCACCCGGCCCCTGATCCTCGTCAACACTTATGCTACTGGATTTTGGCGCAATTGGAGATGTGATATCCTTTTTCAGGGAAGACCAGAGACCAGGGCATTACAGTAGTCTATACGACTGGTAATAAAAGCATGCATCAAGACCTCCCAGCTGGCAAGAGAGAGGAAAGGGCAGTCTCTGTTCCTAAGATGGTAAAATCCGATTTTTGTTATATTTGTAATGTGTGAATTAAAATTAAAGTCAGAGTCTAGAAGAATGCCCAGGTTCTTGACACAATGTGTAGGTTTTAAACTTTGCAATTTGGGTAAAAGTTTCTCTCTTGATTTCAGGACCAGTGATTAAAACTTCTGTTTTGTCCTGGTTGAGCTGTAGGAAGTTCTCTGCCATCCGAGATTTTATATCTAAAATACAGTTCAAAAGGGCATTAATTGGTTTTGTGTCATCAGGAGACGTGGCAATGTACAGCTGTGTATCATCAGCATAGCTATGAAAATTGATGCCGTGTCTCCTGATAACATCCCCAGCTGGTAACATCCATCCATCAAGTATTGGCCCTAAAATTGAACCTTGAGGTACCCCACACTTAGTTTTGTGGATTTCTGAAAAACATGTATCCATACTTACAAAATGGCAACGATCTGTGAGATAGGAATGAAACCATTGAAAAATGGTACCTGAGAGTGCTGAGATCCAGCAGTACCAGGACTGACAGTTTGTGTTACACCTGATATCATTAATGATTTTTAAAAGGGCTGTCTCGGTACTGTTGTTTGTCCTAAAACCATCCATCCATCCATCCATCCATCCATCTTCTACCGATTTTCCGGAGGTCCGGGTCGCGGAGGCAGCAGTTCAAGCAGAGAAGCCCAGGCTTCCCTCTCCCCAGCCACCTGCTCAAGCTCTTCAGAGAGGATACCAAGGCGTTCCCAGACCAGCTGGGAGACATAGTCTCTCCACCGAGTCCTGGGTCTGCCCCTGGGTCTCCTCCCAGTGGGACGTGCCCGAAACACCTCAAGTGGGAGGCGTCCAGGAGGCATCCTAATCAGATACCCATACCACCTCAACTGACTCCTTTCAATGTGGAGGGGCAGCGGTTCTACTCTGAGCCTCTCCCGGATGACTGAGCTCCTCACCCTATCTCTGAGGGTGAGTCCAGCAATCCTACGGAGAAAGCTCATTTCAGCCGCTTGTATCCGCAATCTTGTTCCTTCGGTCATTACCCAAAGCTCGTGACCATAGGTGAGAGTAGGAACGTAGATTGACTGGTAAATTGACAGCTTTGCCTTAGAACTAAGCTCCCTCTTCACCACAACAGACCGGTACAACGTCCGCATCACTGCAGATGCTGCTCCAATCCGTCTGTCAATCTCTCACTCCATTTTCCCCTCACTCGTGAACAAGACCCCAAGATACTTAAACTCCTCCACTTGGGGCAGGAGCCTGTCCCCAACCCAGTCCTAAAACCAGATTGAAATTTTTCAAAAATGTTGTGGTCAATAAGAAAATTGTTTAACTGGATAAAAATGATTTTTTCTAAAACTTTACTTAAAAACGGTAAGTTGGATACAGGTCCATAGTTACTGAGAATATCAGGATCTAAATTACTCTTCTTTCAAAGGGGTTTCACCACAGCCGTTTTAAAGGCTGTGGGGAAAACACCAGTCCGAAGAGAGCAAATTACAATGTTTAAAATCTCGTGTTTGAAGAATCCATAAAATGTTTTAAAAAGTGATGTGGGAATCGGATCTAAAAGGCAGGAGTTCAAGTTTACCTGGGAGAAAACTCTACCAAGCATCTTTGCATCAACTAGGGCGAAACAGTCCAGTGTTTCCTCAGCTAAAAGTGAGTCTAAGATTCCATTAAAAGCAGTCTTCTGGTCAGATAAAATGATCTAATAGAACACAAGATCTATAGAGAGCTTACAGAATACAGATCTAATAGAATCAACCTTGCACCTGAAGTGGCCTGCAAAACTCTCACAGAGAAAGTCGGATGGCAGGTTTGTGTTTTTATTAAAATCTGGGTTGATTAAGTGGTCAGTAGTTGCAAAAAGGACTTTAGGGTTATTGTTATGGGTTGAGATTATGTTGGGAAAATACTCTGTTCTTGATTTTTTCACTGTATTATTATATTTGTAATTTACTCTGTAGTATTTGGTAATTGATACATAATTTGTTTTCCTCCATTTCCTCTCAGCCATCCTGCACTCTCTTTTCAGGTTTTGGATTTGGTTATTTCTCCACAGAGGCTTTGGTTTTTTCCCAACTGTCCTTGAGATTATTGGGGCAACTCTGTCAATGGTAGAGCTTAGTTTACTGTTAAAATGATCAACAATAAAATCACAGGATGCAGATGAAATAACTGGGGGAGTGTTGCGTAAGAGTTTGACAAAATCAGCAGCCGCTTCAGGTGTCAGATGGCGCTTCCTCTCAGTTCACACCGAGGTCTCCCGTTGCATAAAACCAGTGATGTTAAAAAACACACAGTAACAGTCAGATACAGCAAAGTCAACAACAGAAGACACACTCGTGGGACGGAGGGTTTTCACCGTCCGTGCCATACCCACTCTGCGTTACGTTTGCTGTCTACACTGTGCTCTTTGATTGCACTCACGCCCACGAAGCTTGGGTGAACTGAGCCCGGGCCACTGACCGTCTGCCCACTGATTGCGAGAGTAAAACCCAGCTCACTGAATAAATCCCACCCCATAACATTTCCACCCTGGCATGTCACCTGGAACCAGAACGCTGGAATAATTTTTTTGCTGTACTACACTGCACATGTGACGTTCCGATTGGCACCTGAGCTCCCATTGTCCGGTAGTTGCATCGCATCAGGGCGCCGGGGAGTGAGCCTCTGCACCATGGCCTCACTCACTATGGACTGCATGGTGGCGGTGGCCACCATCATGGACACACTCACGCTGTCTAACTTCACAACACGCTGCAGTCCCAACCAACCTTCGGGGCCCAGGATGTTTATGCCAGTGTGGGATTAGTTAGCTTTGCTTCTCATCGATGGCGGTGAGTTTTCACACACCGGGCAAAGTTTTTGGGCTTAGCAAAGTAGCTAGTTAGCACCTCAATAGTATCCTCATAACAGTCCGTCAGACCAAGCATTTGCAAAAGTCTCTGACCTTCTGTACCTAGGCTGTGGACAAGTAGCGCTCGTGTCCTCATTCCATCCAGCTTCCCCAGGTCCAGAACTGTGATGTAGGTTTTGAAGGCCTCCAACCAGTGGGGCTATGGCACCAGTGGCTCACCGGGAAGCTCCAGGAAAGGCCGCAGTGGTGTAATGCATGCCTCCATTTGATAATCCTCAGTTGCCAAATGTTATGTCCATAAACCTGGTAGTAAAGGAGGCAGACGAAGAGGTTGCACTAGAACACAGCTTTATTATAATAGAGAGCACACGACATGTAACACACCGTGGCAGAGTCATCCAGGGCAAGAGGAAGCCCTAATGGCGGTTGCCCCGTAATATAGGGCGGTGTGATGACACAACCGAAAGGCGGCGTCATCACATTGCACTTCAACATAAAATCCCACATAACACAGTCCAGATTTAACTTCTGTCACTTGTCGACAGTCTATAAACCTACCAAATTTCAGTGTAATCCTTCATTGCATTACTGCTTAAAACAATTGAGGTTCCAGTTTCCACTGAGGAAATACACAGATGCACAGATGGGTAACATCCACCAAGGCAGCAAATTTTTCATATTATATTTTTCATATTATTGTTCATATTATATTTTTCATCATATGTTCATTTCTTCCAACAACCTGTTTGAGTTCAGCTGTTAACACACAGAGGTGAAGTTCTAACCTCCATAATGGAGGAAACGGCAGCTGTGAGCTGAGCTGAGAATAAGTTAACTTTTTTTCTGAATACATACCAGCTCACCTCAACACTGACACTGTCCTCCAACAATTATTGCACATTAGTTGGTGAAAGTGTTGGCACTCCTGAAGGTTGTAGTACAAAGTGAGGGCTTGCTTAGTATGGTAAGTTCAGGCTTAAGTCAGAGTTTTCAGTGTCATGAAGGTGACAGCTTCTTTCAAGTGACTAGATCAAGATGATAACTTCTGCTGAACTTAAAAACTGGTCAGGACTGAGTTTTAGTTTAATGCAATAAGGTAAGATGGAGGACTATTTGTTCAGCTGTTCATCTTTTAGATGAACGCCTGCTTGCAACAGCAGAACATTAAATTCAATTTATATTTAGGTTTTAAAGATTACAGAGGAAAACACACCATTGTCTAATTTCTCTCCACTGGTCATTCTGTCCAAACCTTTCCTAACACATGCATACTCAGCTTTTAGCAAAATGAAAATGCACTATTTATATCCACCCTAATGATAAATCTACCTGCACAATCCAAACAACCTCAAAAAGTAGCAGCTCACCCAAAGTGTACTGGCACGGTCTGGTTTATGGGTTAATCAGCCAATGGCAGCTCTGTCCCTGAGGAGTACGACTGCTCACATTCTTTCTCCTTCATCTTAATTAAACAATTAAATGGCAGACACAGTACATTATCACCACCTGTTGACTAAATGAATGGAAGAGGGTACACTGCCTTGTGTTCGCCTCAGCTCTGTAGACTGTAGGCACTTTCGGACAGAGTTCTCAGAACTCAGTTCTAAGAATTGTTTAGTTCTAGGAACTACCCTTCCCCGGGGGAACCTTTTCATTTTGCATTCGCACAGGCAGTGTCAATCCTTTGGCCAATCTCTCTCCATCTTCTCCTCACAATCATACATGCGCACAGTGGGCAGCTATGGGGGCTTGAGCACCTGCCCCTTTCATCTTACTGTCCAAAGTGCCCTTTTGACTGGCCATTTAAATTTTCAACATTCAGTATAATTAGATGCAGAGATCTGATTGGTGGTAACCGTTCCCTTCAGCCACAGGGGACCAGTCACTGCAGGAGCCAGGTAATCCATGTTCGGATTTATGATGCCAGCCTTGGCTCTTATGATTACTGTGCAAAATGTTGAATATCTTTGGGTCTATCGGAATTTATTTTGTAAGAGAGAAGATGCATAACAGCCAACATTTAAGTGTTGTCATAGACATTTTTTTGGGACATGGCCAACAGAAAGTTATTATCATGAAAAGTTTTACAACAGTTCAATGTTGACCCCGTGTACACACACACACACACACACACACACACACACACACACACTAGTTTTCACTCTGTGGATATGCTGTAATATGATGATTCTAGATTCCATGTTGCATTTTTAGATAATTAGCATTGTGAAATATAGTCTAATGTAAAACTCCATGGTTTTGTAGTGTGGATACCTTGTGTAAGATTACAATATGTTTTTGTTTGTGTAAGGGCTGCAGTAATTCAATATTAAGATATAAATAAAGTATATAGGTACATCTCAATAAATTAGAATATCATCAAGTTTATTTCCGTAATTCAATTCAAAATGTGAAACTCATGTATATCTAATATTAATTTCTTTTAAATGATTTTTGATAGAAATGTTGGCCAACTGGAAAGTATGTTGATGTACCACTCAACACTTGATCGAGGCTCCTTTTACATGAATTACTGCATCAATGCGGAGTGGCATGAAGGTGATCAGCCTGTGGTACTGCTGAGGTGTTATGGAGGCTCAGGTTCTTTTGATAGTGGCCTTCAGCTCGTCTGCATTGTTGGATCTGGTGTCACTCATCTTTCTCTTAATAATAATAATGATGCATCAGATTTATATAGCACTTTTCATAAACACTCAAAGACACTTTACTATGGATACATTATTCATTCACTTCACAGACAGATATTGGTAAGCTACTACTGTAGCCACAGCTGCCCTGGGATAGACTGACAGAAACGTGGCTCCCAATCCATGCCAACAGCCTCTCCGACCACTACCGAACATTTATACACATTCATGCTCAGTGTCATGGACACTGGAGGCAAGGTGGGTAAAGTGTCTTGCCCAGGGACACAACGGCAGGATGTCTGGGGAGAGCGGGATTCAAACCGCCAACCCTCCAGTTATTAGATGACCCACTTTACCTCCTAAGCCACTACCACTCACATCAATACTCCATAGATTCTCTATGGGGTTTAGGTCAGGAGAGTTTGCTGGCCAATTAAGCACAGTGATACGATGGTCATTAAATCAGGTTTTGGTACTTTTGGCAGTGTGGACAGGTGCCAAGCCCTTTTGGAAAATGAAATCAGCATCTCCATAAAGCTTGTTAGCAGAGGGAAGCATGAAGTGCTCTAAAATTTCCTGGTAAACGGCTGCACTGACTTCGGACTTGATAAAACACAGTGGACCAACACCAGCAGATCACATGGCTGACATATTGTTGGACCCAGGGAACACACACACACAGGCTCAAGTGCAATTCAATTATCTTTATTGTTACCACCAGAGGGTGTGTGAGTGCATGTATGCGTTATGTGAATGTATTGATGGTGAGCAAGCTGCAGCCGGGGGCGAGACAGAACGCCGTACAGTCTGGCAACCCTAGGAACAGAGCCAAACACAGACGCTAGTTTCAGCCACGTCACAGAGAGTTGTATAATGGCTGGGGCTTACTTGCAGGTGGTCTGATGCGGGTGCCGGTTTTGGCTCTTGGCCTCCAACCAGGGAGACAGCGTCTGCGAGGCACAGCCGGTGATGAGCTGTGATGCACGGCGAGGTGAGGGAAGCGTTCCGCTGCCGCGGGGGGTTGGCTCCGCCACCGAAGGGATCCACCTGTGCACAGGGGAGAGCCTGGGAGAAAAGGTGAGTCGTAATTAGGCTTACTTGAGGAAGGAGAGTCTTTCCAGATGAGACGCAGGGCTGTGTGGAAACAGACGTGTGGGAGACAAAGGTCGGTAGCAAGACAGACGGCTCCGTGCTGAGGCTTCAGGCAGAACAGGCTATAAAGCCCGTAATTGATTAGCCACAGGTGTGCGCGCAGCTGAGGCGGATGACGGCCCAGAGTGGGTCATGACAGTACTCCCCCGCCGAGCAGCGCCTCCTGGCGCTGGCCTACCTGGGTGCACCTGATGGAAGTCCTTGATGAGACGTTTGTCCAGCACAAACGATGGACGCACCCAGGACCTCCACTCGGGGCCATACCCCTCCCAGTCCACCAGGTACTGCAGGCCGCGACCCTGGCGGCGGACGTCCAAGATGGAGTTGACCCTCCATGCCGGGTCGCCGTCGATCAACACTGGCAGGGGGGGAGCCCTAGGAGGAGGGCAGAGCGGGTTGGAGACCATGGGCTTGACCTGGGAAACGTGGAAAGTAGGACAAACACGGAGGGGGGAGAGCCAGACGCACAGCCACAGGATTAATCACTCGGACAATCAGGAAGGGCCCAATAAAATGCTGGGCCAGCTTCCTCTTCTCAGCCTTCAGGTTGATGTGCTGGGTTGATAACCATACCTGCTTACCCACCTTATACTGGGGAGCAGGCCTCCTGCGCCGGTTCGCTGTTCTTGTGTTGCGCTCGGCGGTGCGTAAAAGGGCCTGGCGCGTAGCAGCCCAGAGCTGATGACAGCACCTCAGGTGGGCATGGATGGAAGGCATGGCCACCTCCCCCTCCTCTTCGGGAAACAACGGGGGATCGTAGCCCAGCGACGCCTTGAAAGGTGACATGCCGGTAGCCGAGGACAGAGTCAGGTTATGAGCATACTCAATCCATGGCAGATGGCTGCTCCAAGATGACGAGCTGGAAGCGATGACGCAGCGCAGAGCGGCCTCCAGCTCCTGATTGGCCCGCTCGCACTGCCCGTTGCTCTGGGGGTGATGACCAGAGGACAGGCTTACCATAGCCCTCAATGCGTTGCAGAAACTCCTCCATACGCGGGACACAAACTGGGGACCTCGATCTGAGACAATGTCCTTGGGGATCCCATGCAGATGCACGACGTGCTGCACCAATAGGTCCACCATCTCTCGTGCCGTTGGAAGCCCATGTAGGGGGACGAAGTGGGTGGCTTTGGAGAAACAGTCCACAATGGTGAGAACAGCGTCGAAGCTGTTGGATGCCGGGAGACCGGTTACAAAGTCTAGGGCAGTGTGGGACCACGGTCTTCCAGGGACCAGCAACGGATGGAGGAGGCCCGCCAGCAGCGATGATGATGTTTTACCAGTGGCGCACTGGGGACAGGTGTGCACGTAGTTGATGATGTCATTCTGGAGGCCTGGCCACCAGAATGATCTCTGAAGCAGCTGCACCAGACGGGTGATCCCAGGGTGGCAGACGAGCTTGGATGAGTGGGCCCAGTGGATCACGTCACCCTGACCGGACGATGGAACGAACAGCCTTGCTGCAGGCCCTCCGCCTGGATCTGGCTCAGCTTCCTGCGCCCTCAGGACCTTGTCCCTGATGGCCCATGAGAGGGTGCCCACGACACACGAGGCGGGGAGGATGGTGTACTCCTGCCCCTCAGAGACCTCCGAGGCGAACTGCCTGGACAGGGCATCTGGTTTGGCGTTCTTCGTCCCAGGGCGGTAGTTGATGGTAAACCTGAAACGCCCGAAGAACAGAGACCAGCGCGCCTGGCAGGCATTCAGGCGTTTAGCCGTTCTCAGGTACTCCAAGTTTTTGTGGTCGGTCCATACCACGAAGGGTTGCACAGCCCCCTCCAGCCAGTGCCGCCACTCCTCCAGCGCGAGCTTCACCGCCAGGAGTTCTCTGTCGCCGACGTCATAATTCCACTCCGCGGGGGACAGCCGCCGAGAGAAGAAAGTTCAGGGGCGGATCATCCCATCCACCGGAGAGCGCTGTGACAAGACTGCCCCCACCCCTGAGTCAGAGGCATCCACCTCAACCAGGCACTGGAGAGCGGGATCCACCTGCGTCAGGACCCGGGAGGATGAGAACTCAGTCTTCAGGTTTGCAAAGGCCGCCGCCGCCTCCTCTGTCCACCGGAACGCCACCTTGGGGGAGGTGAGGCGGGTCAGGGGAAGGGCGATTGAGCTGTAATTGGGTACAAATCGCCGGTAGAAACTGGCAAATCCCAAGAATTGTTGCAGCTGTTTCCTCGATGGGGGGGAGGGGGGCAATCCACCACCACCTTCACCTTCTCAGGATCCAGGATGACCTGATTGTGCGAGATGATGAATCCCAGGAAGGAGGTCTTCTCGGTGTAAAACTCACACTTTTCTGCCTTCACGAAAAGTTTATTCTCCAGGAGCCGTTGAAGGACCCGCCTCACATGGACCTGATGCTCCTCCCGGGACTGGGAGAAGATCAGAATGTCGTCCAGGTAGACGAAGACAAAGAACCCGAGGAAATCTCGGAGAACATCATTAATAAGACGTTGGAAGACGGCCGGAGCGTCGGTGAGCCCAAACGGCATGACGAGGTATTCAAAGTGGCCGCTGGGGGTCTGGAATCCGGTCTTCCACTCGTCGCCCTCCCGGATCTGCACGAGGTGATAAGCACTGCGGAGGTCCAGCTTCGTGAACCAGGAGGCCCCCTGGAGGGAGTCGAAGACAGAGTCCCTGAGAGGCAACGTGTACCTGTCCTTGATAGTGATGTCGTTCAAAGCCCGGAAGACAATACAAGGGCGGAGGGAACCATCCTTTTTCCCGACAAAGAAGAAGCCCACCCCCACTGGCGATGACGAAGTCCGAATGATGCTCGAGCTGAGCGATTCCTTGATATACGCCTCCATAGCCTCCTGCTCCGGAGCCGATAAGCTGTAAAGGTGGCTCGAAGGCAGGGGGGCACCCGGGCGGAGGTTAATGGCACAGTTGTACAGGCGGTGGGGGGGAAGGGACAGCTTTACTAAACACCGCTCCAAGGTCATGGAACTCTGGTGGCACCCTGGACAGGTCGGGGGGAGGGAGGGGGGCGGGGGAGGAGAGAGGAACCGAGGGAGAACAAGCTGCAGACTGGAGGCACACACTCAGGCAGAAGGGACTCCAAGTGAGGATGCTCCCGGTACGCCAGTCGAAGGTTGGGTTATGTAGGTGAAGCCAGAGGTAACCCAGGATGACGGGGGCAGCCGAGGCGGACAGTACAAACAGTTGGAGGTCCTCTCGATGGTTACCTGAGATGATCGCTGAGACGGGGGCTGTCCGATGTGTCACTTTCTCCAAGGGAGCCTTTGATAGAGTGACGAGGTTTAGGAGAGTCGGCAGAGCATGGCAAGGGAGCCCCAGTCGGGTTGCCAGTTTCCCCAAAATAAAGCTCTGCTCGGCCCCCGAGTCCACCAGTGCGTGCGTGAGAATTTCAGTGCGCTTGTGATAGAACTTAATTGGCAGGAGACATTTCGATAGGGGATTTGGCCGAGATAAGTCCGCGAGTCCCCCTACAGCGATGCGCGGACCCCTCTTTTGGCCGAACCGGACAGGACTCGATCTCGTGCTGATCATCCCCACAGTACATACAGAAACCTAGCTCCCTGCGGCGCTGTCTCTCAGCCTGCGAGAGTTTGATCCGCCCCATCATCATTGCCTCAGGTTCGTCTGGGGCCTCTAAATTGGACTTCCGGCGCCATACGAGTAGGCTGCCTTTTTGCAACAGTGGATCAATTTCTGCCTATTTCTATTTACTATAGATAGATAGATAGATAGATACATTATTTATTTCGAACAAAAAAGTATAACAAAAACAAAACAAATGACAAATGCAATAAAGTTACAGTATACAGTGTTCGAAAGGGAGAAGGAAGAAGTGAACACTTATTAATTCCATCTCCTCTTTTCCATAAATACACCCATGTGAATTATATACAAATTACCACCTTTAAGACCCCAAGTAAACAATTTACTGTATTTTTTACATATCAACATTAACACCCATCCATCCTAACATACATTGATGCCCATACATCAAAACCAGCCTCAAACAACACAGATATACACAGTGCTGTCCCACCCACCATTCCATAGTGTCCCATAATGTTCCAGAGTGAGCATAGTGAATCGTACATATAAATACTACCCTTCTAACATATATCCTTTCAGCAAATAATGTTTATACCTCTTTTTGAATTGATTTCTGTTTGTACATAGTTTCAGTTCCGGCTCCAGACTGTTCCACAAATCCACCCCACAGACAGATATGCACATACTTTTCTTGGTTGTTCGTATCTTGGGTTTTGTAAAGTTTAAGTCTCCTCTCAAATTATGATCATTGTCTCTTTTTTAAAATATTTTTTGTATATTAGTAGGGAGTTGATTATTAATTGCCCTGTACATTACTTGTGCTGTCTTAAATTTAACTAAATCGATGAACTTTATGACATGTGACTTTAAAAACAACGAATTGGTATGGTCTCTATATCCTACATTATTTATTATCCTTATAGCTCTTTTTTGTAATGTGCATATTGACTGTAGGTTGGTCTTGTAGGTGTTTCCCCAGACTTCTACA
This sequence comes from Pholidichthys leucotaenia, assembly GCA_020510985.1. Lineage (NCBI taxonomy): Eukaryota > Metazoa > Chordata > Actinopteri > Cichliformes > Pholidichthyidae > Pholidichthys > Pholidichthys leucotaenia. The sequence continues at coordinate 17,006,683 of CM035844.1, forward strand.
CAGTAGTTAAGATAAGGTAAAAACAGTGAACTGTACAGTAAGACCAATGATTTATAGTCCAAGATGTGTCTTGTCTTCCCCAGTATGCCTATACATTTTGCTAACTTGGCCCGGATGTGACTGATGTGAGGTTTCCAGCAGATTTTATTGTCTAGCGTCACCCCCAGAAACTTATTTTCCTGTACTGTTTCTATTCTGGTATCATCTATCGTTACCATTATTTCATGATTTATTTTATAATTTCCAAACAACATAATTTTTGTTTTTTTTAGATTTAGAGATAATTTATTTTTGTTGAACCACTGCGTTAACTTTTTCGTTTCAGTTGTGACCACCTCTAAAACCTGCTGCAAATTCTCACCAGTGCAAAGGATATCTGTGTCATCCGCAAACAAAATAAATTTCAGAATTTTTGATACTTGGCATATGTCATTTATATACAAAATAAAGAGTTTGGGTCCCAAAACTGACCCCTGGGGCACACCACAAGTGATGTCCATGAAGGGTGATTTGTGCTCACCAATTTGTACAAATTGTCTGTTACTTAAATAACTTTCCACCCAACTCAGTCCTACCCCTCTTATCCCATACCTTTCCAGTTTCCTTACTATCTGCCTCTCTTGCCAATCTTTCTGATCCAGCGTCACCTTTATTCCATCTGAACACGTAGATCGCCCAAATGTCTCCTGAGCCAGCGGACGGAGCCACTGTTTCTTGCAGGAGGCAGTACAATAGAGACCAGCTGTTAGCAGTTAACCGGCCCACGATGCTAACGCAAAAACTCGACATACCGGGAGAAATAAGACGGAAATGGCGTGGATATCGAGCTGGAGTAAGACCGTGGGCGAGGAATATAAGGTACAGACCCGTCCTCCCATCCGTTATTATGGTGAATGTTCGATCGCTACTCAGTAAGACTGATGAGCTAGCGGCTATTTCCCGTTACGAGAGCGTCTTCAGAGAGATTAGCTTGATGTTGTATACCGAGACGTGGCTAACAGAACTAGCAACAGATGCTAACATCGAACTGGAGGGTTTCCATGCAATACTGGCAGACCGGACATCAGACAGTAGGAAGACAAGGGGCGGAGGAGTGATAATGTATGTCAATAACAACTGGTGCAGACCGGGACATATCACGGTTAATGAACAGCACTGTAGCAAAGACATCGAGTTACTAGCTGTTAGCATGCGGCCTACATATCTCCCGAGGGAATACTCACACGTGATCTGCATTGTTATTTATGCAAATCCGACGGCAAACACTGGGACAGCGCGTGACGTCATCCACTCAGTAACTGGCAGGCTGCAGACAGAACACCCAGATGCTCTTCTTCTCATCTCAGGTGATTTCAACCATATCTCACTGTCCCCCATTCTACCCACGCTCACCCAGTATGTCACATGCCACACTAGAGACAATAAAACACTGGACTTATTTTATGCAAATACTAAGGAGGCGTACACCTCATCACCACTCCCACCACTCGGGAGATCGGATCACAACTTGGTTCATCTCCTGCCGGTGCACAAACCCCTAGTACACAGACAACCTCCGGTCATGCGCATGGTGAAGTTATGGTCTGAGGAGGCAATGGACGCGCTAAAGGACTGTTTTGAAATCACTGCCTGGGAGCAGCTCTGCGATCCACACGGTGAGGACATCGATGGCCTCGCTCACACCATCACGGACTACATCGGCTTCTGTGTGGACAACACCGTACCTACCAAGACCATACGTGTTGCTCGAACAACAAACCCTGGATCAACCCTGAGATAAAAACACTTCTGAGAGAGAAGAAGAGGATCTTCAGGTCAGGGAACAGGGAGATGCTGAAGTCCGTACGGAGGGAGCTGAGGAGGAAGATCAGAGAAGGCAAGGACAGCTTCAGGAAGAAGATGGAGGACAAGCTGCAACAGAGCGACATCGGCGGGGTCTGGAGAAATCTTAAAACCATCTCTGGGCTCCAGAATACCTCCCCCTAGGCCACGGGGGGCAGGGAGTGGGCGAACAAACTGAACCTGTTTTTTAATAGTTTTGACCAATCGCCCTCCCCCCCGACTGCACAACAACCACTGCTGCCTCTAAAGTCATCGAGACCTGCTGTCCACACCCCACTCCACCAACACCCCCCCACTCCCAGCACACAGCCCCCCAACCTGACCTTCACTAAGACCCAGGTGAGGATGGAGCTGAGGAAGATCAAGGCGAGGAAGGCCTCGGGACTGGACGGCATCAGCGCGAAGCTACTCAAGTCCTGCGCAGACCAGCTGTGTGGGATTGTGGAGCACATCTTCAACCTGAGCCTGAAGCTGGGAAGGGTACCACATTTGTGGAAAACATCTTGTGTGGTACCTGTACCAAAGACTTCCCACCCCAAAGATCTGAACAGCTACAGACCAGTCGCCCTGACGTCTCACATGATGAAGACCCTGGAGAGACTGCTCTTTGCTCACCTCCGCCCCCTGGTGGGACCAGCGATGGATCCACTCCAGTTCGCCTACCAACATGGCATTGGGGTGGAAGATGCAGTGATCTTCCTCCTTCACCGTTCTCTGTCCCACCTGGAGAAGCCCGGGAATGTGGTGAGGATCATGTTCTTTGACTTTTCCAGTGCTTTCAACACCATTCAACTGATGATCCTGAAGGACAAGCTGCTGTGCGCAGGGGTGGACCAGCACCTGCCATCATGGATCCTGGACTACCTCACTAACCGGCCACAGTTTGTGAGAACCCGAGATTGTGTGTTTGACTCGATCATTGGTAGCATGGGGGCCCCCCAGGGAACGGTTTTGGCTCCCTTCCTGTTCACCCTTTATACTGCAGACTTCTCACATAACACAACACACTGCCATCTACAGAAGTTCTCTGACGATTCTGCGATCGTCGGCCCCATCTCCAACGGAGATGAAGCTGAGTACAGAGGACTTATCCAGGACTTTGTGGACTGGTGCCATCGGAACTGCCTCCAGATCAACGCGAGGAAAACTAAGTAGCTGGTGGTGGACTGCCGCAGGCAAGGACAACCCCTCACAGCACCAGTAAACATACAGGGAACAGACATTGAGATGGTGACATCCTACAAGTACCTTGGTGTTCATCTGAACAATAAACTAGACTGGTCACACAATACCGACGCACTCTACAAGAAGGGACAGAGCAGGCTGTTCCTACTGAGGAGGCTCAGGTCTTTTGGTGTACAAGGGGCGCTGCTGAAGACATTCTACGACATGGTGGTGGCATCAGCCATCACTTTTGGAGTGGTCTGCTGGGGCAACGGCATTACAGCAGCCGATAGGAAGAGACTGAACAAACTGATCAAGAAAGCTAGCTCTGTCCTGGGGCAACGCCTTGACCCAGTGGAGGAGATAGGAGAGAGAAGGATGGTGGCTAAACTGTCATCTCTGCTGGAGTCCGAGCCCCACCCTATGCAGGACATATTGAACGCACTGAGGAGCTCATTTAGCTGTAGATTACGTCATCCTAGGTGCGAAACCGAGAGGTTTCGCAGGTCCTTCCTACCTACGGCTGTCAGACTGTATAACCTAAGCAGGGCTGCTCGCAGAGATAGCAAAAAAACGTGACGACCTAATAGTATTGAATGCAAAAGACGCAATAGACTTTCACAGATGGTCCCCTCCAGTATACAACTTGGACAATATCAGTCGCTACGGAGGGTGACAATATGTATGGGTACATATTCATACTCTGTAGGATAACTAAGTAGATGGTGATGCTGTTTATTCCATCTTGCTACAATGCTCCGCACTTTGTATATATATTTATATATTTATGTGTACGTATGTAATCCACTGCTTATTTTTATTTTTTGTATCTTCTTAATTATTGCTCTGAGTGTTGCTATCCCTGTGCTGTTGCAATCCTGGAATTTCCCCATTGTGGGACTAATAAAGGCTTATCTTATCTTAGTGCGGGCAACGCCAGAAATGAGGACTGAGAGGAGCGTTGAAACTGTCTGCTCGAGTGGCTGGAAGACCTCCGCTCGGCAGCGCGCTCTCTCAACCTGTTATCAAGACTAATAGTTAACAAAATTAGTTCAGTGAGACGTTCAGGCTTATCTAAGCGGGCCAGCTCATCCCGTAGACTAGGGCTCAGGCTACGAATAAAGATGCTGCAAAGAGAGGCATCCTCCCACCCAACTTCCACCGCTACCACCCGGAAGTCGACAGCGTAGTCGGCCACTGACCGACCACCCTGACGAAAGTTTAACAGTCGGGTGGTAAGCAAGCTATCATGGTCCGAATGATCAAAAACTTCGTGGAAATCGTGCACGAATTGGGCGTAGGTTTGATTGGCGTAGCTGGGCTTCGCCATAATGGCGTAAGCCCATGCTAATGCTTGCCCCTCCAACAGATTAGCCACATAACCAATTCGGCTGTGATCGGTGGGGAAGTCCCCCGGAACTCGCTGAAACATCGTCTCGCATTGGAGGATGAAACCCCGAGCCTCTCCGAGCTTTCCGCTGAAGCGCGTGGGAGTGGGGACCGGAGTGAGATGGGTTAGGGAGCCCGGGCTAGCCTGGCTAGGAAAAGAGCTAGTGGGAGCTGGCCTGCTACTATGAGCCGGAGGGAACGCCCGCTGTCCTTCTAGACAATCCAACCAGCTGTTTATCTGAACTAAGTGGTTCAGTATAAGATAAGATAAGATAAGCCTTTATTAGTCCCACAACGGGGAAATTCCAGGATTGCAACAGCACAGGGATAGCAACACTCAGAGCAACAATCAGAAGGCAAGAAAAAAAAAAAAAAACAAACAAACAAAAAAAAAAAACAAGCAAGCAAGAGCAGCTAATATACATATGTACGTATTACTATAAAATATATATATATACACACACACACAGACACACAGTGCAGAGCATTGTAGCTGGATGGAATAAATATATGAATATATGAACACACAGTGCAGAGCATTGTAGCTAGATGGAATAAATATGTAAATATATAAACACCCACAGTACGGAGCATTGCAGCTAGGTGGAATAAATATGCAAGTATATAAACACACACAGTGCGGAGCAATGTAGCTAGATGGAATAATATGTAGATATATAAATATATAAACACACCCAGTGCTGAGCATTGTAGCTAGATGGAATAAATATGTAAATATATAAACACACACAGTGCAGAGCATTGTTGCTAGATGGAATGAAACAGCATAACCGTCTACTTAGTTATCCTACATGGTATGATTATGTGCCCATACATATTCTCACCCTCCATAGCGACCGGTATGTTCCTAGTTGTATGCCGGAGGGGACCATTGTGTAAGTCTATTGCATCTTTTGCATTCAAAAAACTATTAGTTTGTTACGTCTTTTTGCTCTCTCTGCGAGCAGCCCTGCTTAGGTTGTACAGTCTGACAGCCGTTGGTAGGAAGGACCTACGAAACCTCTCGGTTGTGCACCTGGGATGATGTAGTCTGCTGCTAAATGAGCTCCTCAGTGCATTCAGTATGTCCTGCATAGGGTGGAACTCGGACTCCAGCAGAGATGACAGTTTAGCCACCGTCCTTCTCTCTCCTATCTCCTCCATCGGATCAAGGCGCTGCCCCAGGACAGAGCTAGCTTTCTTAATCAGTTTGTTCAGTCTCTTCCTATCGGCTGCAGTAATGCCACTGCCCCAGCAGACCACTCCAAAAGTGATGGCTGATGCCACCACCGTGTCATAGAATGACTTCAGCAGCGCCCCTTGTACACCAAAAGACCTGAGTCTCCTCAGCAGGAACAGCCTGCGCTGTCCCTTCTTGTAGAGTGCATCAGTATTGTGTGACCAGTCTAGTTTATTGTTCAGATGAATACCCAGGTACTTATAGGATGTCACCATCTCGATGTCTGTTCCCTGTATATTTACTGGTACTGTGAGGGGCTGCCCATGCCTGCGGCAGTCCACCACCAGCTCCTTAGTTTTCCTCGCGTTGATCTGGAGGCAGTTCCGATGGCACCAGTCCACGAAGTCCTGGATAAGCCCTCTGTACTCAGCTTCATCTCCATTGGAGATGAGGCCAACGATCGCAGAGTCATCAGAGAACTTCTGTAGATGGCAGTGTGTTGTGTTGTGTGAGAAGTCCGCAGTATAAAGAGTGAACAGGAAGGGAGCCAGCACCGTTCCCTGGGGGGCCCCCGTGCTACTGATGATCGTGTCGGACACACAGTCCCGGGTTCTCACAAACTGAGGCCGGTTCGTGAGGTAGTCCAGGATCCATGATGACAGGTGCTGGTCCACCCCTGCGCGCAGCAGCTTGTCCTTCAGGATCATCGGTTGGATGGCGTTGAAAGCACTGGAGAAGTCAAAGAACATGATCCTCACCATATTCCCGGGCTTCTCCAGGTGGGACAGAGAACGGTGAAGGAGGAAGATCACCGCATCCTCCACCCCAATGCCATGCTGGTAGGCGAACTGGAGTGGATCCATCGCTGGTTCCACCAGGGGGCGGAGGTGAGCAAGGAGCAGTCTCTCCAGGGTCTTCATCAAGTGGGACGTCAAGGCCACCGGTCTGTAGCTGTTCAGGTCTTTGGGGTGGGAAGTTTTTGGTACAGGTACCACACAAGATGTTTTCCACAGCTGTGGTACCCTCCCCAGTTTCAGGCTCATGTTGAAGATATACGTCACAATCCCACACAGCTGGTCTGCACAGGACTTGAGGAGCTTTGCGCTGATGCCGTCCGGTCCCGGCGCCTTCCTCACCTTGATCTTCCTCAGCTCCGTCCTCACCTGGGTCCTGGTCAGGGTCAGGATGGGGGGCTGTGTGTTGGGAGTGGGGGGGTGTTGGTGGAGTGGGGAGTGGGCAGCAGGACTTGATTTCTTTAGAGGCAGCAGTGGTTGTTGTGCAGTCAGGGGGGAGGGCGGTTGGTCAAATCTATTGAAAAACAGATTCAGGTTGTTCGCCCACTCCCTGCCCCCTGTGGCCTGGGGGGAGGTATTCTGGAGCCCCGAGATGGTTTTGAGGTTTCTCCAGACCCCGCTGATGTCGCTCTGTTGCAGCTTGTCCTCCATCTTCTTCCTGAAGCTGTCCTTGCCTTCTCTGATCTTTCTCCTCAGCTCCCTCTGTACGGACTTCAGCATCTCCCTGTTCCCTGACCTGAAGATCCTCTTCTTCTCTCTCAGAAGTGTTTTTATCTCAGGGTTGATCCAGGGTTTGTTGTTTGAGTGACGCCGTATGGTCTTGGTGGGAACGGATTTGTCCACACAGAAGCTGAGGTAGCCCGTGAAGGTGTGAATGAGGCCATCGATGTCCTCACCATGTGGATCGCAGAGCTGCTTCCAGGCGGTGGCTTCAAAACAGCCCTTTAGGGTGTCCATTGTCTCCTCAGACCATAACTCCACAGTGTGCATGGCCGGAGGTTGTCTGTGCACTAGGGGTTTGTACACCGGCCGGAGATGAACCAAGTTGTGATCCGATCTCCCGAGTGGGGGGAGTTGTGATGAGGTGTACGCCTCCTTAGTGTTTGCGTAGAATAAATCCAGTGTTTTACTGTCTCTAGTGTGGCATGTGACATACTGGGTGAACGTGGGTAGAATGGGAGACAGTGAAACATGGTTGAAATCGCCTGAGATGAGGAGAAGAGCATCTGGGTGTTCTGTCTGCAGCCTGCTGGTTACTGAATGGATGACGTCACGTGCTGTCCCAGCGTTCGCCGTCGGATTTGCATAAACAACAATGCAGATCACGTGTGAGTGTTCTCTCGGGAGATATGTAGGCCTCATGCTAACAGCTAGCAACTCAATGTCTTTGCTGCAGTGTCGTTGTTTAACAGTGATATGTCCCGGTCTGCACCAGTTGTTGTTAACATACATTATCACTCCACCGCCCCTAGCCTTGCCACTGTCTGGTGTTCGGTCAGCTCGTATCATGTGAAAACCCTCCAGCTCAATGTTAGCATCTGCTGCTAGTTCAGTTAGCCACGTCTCAGTAAACAAAAGGAGAGAGCACTCCCGGTATGTGCTATCATAACGGGAGATAGCCGCTAGCTCATCTAACTTTCCCAGTATCGACCGTACATTTCCCATGACAACAGATGGAAGGGAGGGTCTGTACCTTATATTTTTTGTCCTCCGCCTTACTCCAGCCCGGCAGCCGCGGCGTTTTCGCCTCAGTTCTCTCGGTATGTCGAGTTTTTCCAATGGGACTGGGTGGCGGTTGAATGCTAGCAGCTGTTCTCTGCTGTATCGTATCCTGCTATAAACAGTGGCTCCGTCCACCGGCTCAGGAGACATTTAGGACGATCTGTGTGTCCGTGATATAAGTGGGGTGAAAAAAAAAGACGGATCAAAAGAGAGAGGAAGGGAAAAAGACTCGGAATCGAGCCGCTGTTGCAAAAGGCAGCCTACTCGTGTGGCGCCGAGAAAAAAAAAAAAAAAAAAAAAAAAAAAAAAAAAAAAAAAAAAATGTGGGCCCCACATGGGTTTAACGTGCGTGAACAGGCTTCAGTAACACTTGTGCCATAAATAAAGTCCATGTGGCACACAGATAGGACCCATAAGCCAGTGCAAATTTAACCTATAGTGGGGCCCACATGGACATGCTTGCTGAGAGATAAGTAATTCACTATGCTGCATAAAAAAATGAGGAAATTCAGGAATACGAGAGCCTTCTCTGTGATTAATCACTTTTAAGAGGATTTTTAATTAAGTGATCTGTTTTATAGTCAGACGAATCAAAATTTGAAATTCTTTTTGGATATCGTGAACTCTGTTGGTTCTGTGTCTGTAATGTTATAGGCAGTGGGTGATTTATTTTTATCAAGGGGGATGGGGGATATTCACCAATTTAGAATAAGGGACAAATATATAAATGTAAATTCAATATACATTTGCAAGAATAAAAGTACAATTCAGAATTTTTAAAAGTTACAAATTACACTAATTATATCAAATAAAAAAAATAACCAGCATCCAGATGAACATTGCAGATTTATGAGGAAAAAAAATTGCAAGTTTTAATAGAAAAAAGTTGCACATTTGAGAAAAAGTCTTTTTTTTTTTTTTTTAAAAAGTCACCAATTCAAATGCAAATTTTTGAGAAAATAGTTGTAAATTTATAAGAAAAAGTGTCACATTTTTTTAAGTAAGTTGAAAATTTACAGAAAAAGTCATGAGAAAAAAGTTGGAAATTTATGAGAAAAAATTACTAATTTCTAAGTTTTTTTGTTTTTTTTTTTTGGGGGGGGGGGGTGCATTTCTGCTTAGAATTGGTGTTTCAAGTCATTTTTATTGTCCCCCCTACAATGTCCCCCTGTCCCCCCTTGATGTACACCTAGGAATGGGGATGATGATGGGGGGATAGCAGGTTAACAAGGGGGATGATTTGGGGTCATTTTGCTAACAATGGGGACATATCCCCCCTCATATCACCTACTGGTTATAGGTCACTAAAACTAACATATTACAAGGGGGTGGGCTGAAAAGTTCATAGTGGTCAAATTTGACCAATTGCGGTTTATTTTTCAACCACAGGGATCCAAGCTCTGCAACACCGATGGAAGAAGTGTGGAGATCTAAGGAGAGACTATGTTGAAAAATAAACCACATTTGGTCAAATTTGACCACTATGAACTTCTCAGTTCCCTCCCTCGTATGTAATTGGAGCAAAATCTTTTGCCACTCAGACTATGTTTCTATTAAGAAAGCTCATGTTTATTCAATTATGGTTCCTGAAGTGAGTGTCCTGGGGCCTCGTGTATAAACAGTGTCCACACACAAAAACACAGCGTACGCTGATTTTCACGCGCACAGTGGAATGTTTAAAAACAAACGTGATCTGAGAATCCACAGGCTGAGCCACAAAGTTTTGACCTGCCGTGAGACGTTGCGGGCTCTCTGCAAAATTCTGTTTGACTATCTGGTGGATCTGTTAAACTACAAAACAGATGAAACTCACGAAATGTGTTAATGTAACATTTCTACTTCAGTTAAAATGATATGTCTATGAACTAGTGGTTGAAAAACATTATTATTATTATTATTATTATTATTATATTACGTGATTTATCTCCACAACTCTGCTTATTGAATGCACTGAAACCCCGATGAATAATAACTAATTTCTCTCATTTATAGTACAGTATGTTGTACTGACATCCGCCCAATGTACCAAGTTTACATCAGGAATACATCTTACAGAGGTTGTTTCCACATTGGTAAGGTGTCAGCATTAGGCCGGAGATGACCAACAGCTGACCTATCAAAGATATAGTGGATACAGCCACTCTGCAGTTAAATCTTTCAGCTGCTCCCTTTCCAAGTTGGTATAGTGTATCACCACCTGACATTGTGATGGTCTGCATATTTGTTTTATCAAGGATTTTATTTGGTCTTTGGTATGTCCTGCTCATGAACGCACAATTTTACCCCCCGCCGGTCAAAGCCCAAAGGGGTCGAAGAGCCCTTTGGGCAAAGGCTGAAGGGGGATTATGTTATGGGTCAGTCCATCCGTCCGTCCATCTGTCCTACTTTTGTGAAATCAACTCCTCCTACAGTTTTGGTCCAATTGTTTTGAAACTTGGTACCACGGTTTGATATACTCTGATGATACACTTATTGCAATTTCACTCTCATTGGATGACCTTGAGGTTAAAGGTCAGGTCAGATTTCTCCCTAAATCTTCTAAACACAATAACTACTGAAAGAAATGATGTAGGCCTTTCAAGTCGATACAGTAGTTGTATCTAATACACAGCTTGGATGACTTATACCCTCTCTCTGCTGACCTGCTGCTGACCTGCTGCTGGTGAGTAATTTGGTCCACTCGAGCCTCTAAGATGTTAAACTGGTGTGCGAGCCCGCTGTTCGCTGGGTCACTCTGATGGAGTCGTACTGACATGTTGTTGGACCCAGGGAACACACACACACACAGGCTCAAGTGCAATTCAGTTATCTTTATTGTTACCAACAGAGGGTGTGTGAGTGCGTGTATGCGTTATGTGAATGTATTGATGGTGAACGAGCTGCAGCCGGGGGCGAGACAGAACGCCATACAGTCTGGCAACCCTAGGAACAGAGCCAAACACAGACGTTAGTTTCAGCCACGTCACAGAGAGTTGTATAATGACTGGGGCTTACTTGCAGGTGGTCTGATGCGGGCGCCGGTTTCGGCTCTTGGCCTCCAACCAGGGAGACAGCGTCTGTGAGGCACACCCGGTGATGAGCTGTGATGCACAGCGAGGCGAGGGAAGTGTTCCGCTGCCCCAGGGGGTCGGTTCCGCCGCCGAAGGGATCCACCTGTGCACAGGGGAGAGCCTGGGAGAAAAGGTGAGTCGTAATTAGGCTTACTTGAGGAAGGAGAGTCTTTCCAGATGAGGCGCAGGGCTGTGTGGAAACAGACGTGCGGGAGACGAAGGTCGGTAGCAAGACAGACGGCTCCGTGCCGAGGCTTCAGGCAGAACAGGCTATAAAGCCCATGATTGATTAGCTACAGGTGTGCGCGCAGCTGAGGCAGATGACGGCCCAGAGTGGGTCATGACAATGGCTCCCCAAATCATCACTGACTGTGGAAACTCCATCCTTGACCTCAAGCAACTTGGATTCTTTGCCTCTCTACTCGTCCTCCAGACTCTGGGACCTTGATTTCCACATGACAGTGTTATTTTTAAGAATGAGGCGCGGACAGCGAATGTCGACCATACTCTCCTTTATTCAACACACAACTAACTACGTATGTACAGAAGATTGGCGCCGTATGGCACACGGCAAGCTCGCCACATCATCACGCTACCTACGGCAAGTCAGCAAGTCCAAACACCACATTTACTCCCCCTTGAAAACCCCAAAGAAGCACCCGGGTAGAATACTGGTATGCCCAAGTGGGTATTCTGCCACTGTTGTCGGTCACATTCTGGCTACACTCAAAAATTCATCACAAAGTCCTTCAGGTGGTGGGGTCTCAACTGAACCCGGGCTGAACGGTGCTCTGGCTGCACTACTGCCACCGGCCCAGCGGATGCTCCTCATGAGTTGTGGGTCCTGTGTTGCCAAAGTCCCATTCTGATCTCATCGTGCCCATAGCCGTCTCCCTATCCGGCGCCACTGTTGGCGCCACTTTCCTGAGGCGGTTGGCGTGCCACCATGACTCATCAGCAAGGCAAAAGGTGGCTGGGCCCATCTGCGCTGTGATATGCATCAGCATTGTCCAAAACAACTGCACCTTGTGGGTGTGGTTGGGGCACCGGATCCAAACCCAGTCCAGCACCACGAGTCCAGGTCACTTTGCCCGGCATTTCCTGTCAAACCTCTGTTTCATCTGCTGTTGCTGTTCAACCACCCTCCCCCTAGGTGATGGTCTTTCTGTCAGGATGACCTCCGATGGGGGGGTGTAGTCGGTCCAGGGGAAGACACATTTCATGTCCTAGCATTAGTAGGGCTGGGAAGCATCCCATCGTGGCATGAGGCGTCGCTCTGTAAGGTAGCAGGGTGCTCTGTAACGTGGCTGAGAAAGGGAACCTGTCCGCCAGGTGTGCCCTGAGACCATTCTTGAGGGTCTGATTGAATCTCTCCACCCCCGGTTCGCCTGTGGGTAGTTTAAGGCAGTTTTAATGTGCTTGATGCCCTTTTCTCTTATGAATGTCTCAAAATCCACCGAGATGAATTGCGGTCGTTGTCATGGCATCCGGCATGCCCTAGCGGGCAAAGAGGGAGTTGAGGAGCTTGCTGACTACGTCTGTGATAACCAAGCCGGTGGGCAGCATTTCGAGTGATGGCTGTATGCCACTAATAGAAAGTGTTGGTGCTGGGGGGGGTGCTATGTAGCTCGCCGCATACTGTATGTCCAATTAGTCATGTTTCCATGGAACCGATGGCCACGGTAATGGTTACAGGGGCGGTGGTGGTGGCCCACCAGTTTATGAGATAAGAAAAGGTTACAAAGTTTACAGGAAAAAAATCATACATGCATGAGAAAAAAGTTACATATTTACAAAAACCCCATGATTACTGACCCATAGCACTCACGTCTGTAGTCATGATGTGTTTTGAGTGACTGGTGTCTGAGCACATCAGGGACTGTCCCCCCCCCCCCCGACCCCTATCAGTTCACCTACAGGGAGAACTGGTCTACGCCACCACTCTCCACAGAGTGCTGAGCCATCTGGAGAACCCAAGGAGCTTCGTGAGGATGCTCTTTGTGGACTACAGCTCAGCTTTCAACAACATCATCCCAGACATCCGGATCAACAAACTGCTCCTCCTCCAGACCCCCCCCCCCCCCCCGCTCTTGGATAAAAACTTTCTCACCAACTGCCCACCAACTGTCAGACTTGGCTCCCACCACTCCTCCACACTGTCTCTCAGCACTGGCTCCCCCCAGAGCTGCATGCTAAGCCCTCTACTGTACTCCCTGTACACCTTTTTTCCAACCCACCTTTATTCCAACCCACTCAACCACCATCATCATGAAATACGTGAATGACACCACCTTGGTTGGACTCATCACCAATGACAATGAGAAGGCATACAGGGCGGAGGTAGAGAATCTGTTGTTGTAGTGCCACGCAAACAACCTGAAACTGAACGTCCAAAAAACCAAAGAACTCATACTGGTTTTCAGGAAGAACAGACAGGATCCCTCACCCCCCTCATAAAGGGTGACCGCATGGAAAACATCCCCGCCTTCAGGTTCCTGGGCACCCACATCACCTCTGACCTCTCCTGGACTGTCAACACCAAGGCCTTGGTGAAGAAAGCCCTGCAGCTGCTGCACTTTCTCTGTGTCCTGAGGAAGAACAACCTGGACCAGGAGCTGCTGCTGGTCTTCTGTCACTGCTCAGTGGAGAGCGTGCTCACCTACTGTCTGGGTGTGTGGTACGCCGGCTCCACGGGTGAGAACAAGAAGGCTGTGCAGAGGGTCATCAACACCACCCAAAACATTATCAGCGGCCCTCTGCCCTCCCTGGAAGACATTTCCAGATCCGCCTGTCTCAGAAGGATCAAGGCCATCACAGGAGACCCTTCATATTTTGCCCATCACCTGTTTGACCTGCTTCCCTCTGGAAGACAGTTCAGGTTGATCAGATCCCACATCTCCAGACTGGCAAACAGTTTCTTCCCCTGTCATCCGAACTGCAAACAGTCAGACCCCCCCCCCCCGAATGCTCACATGCACAGAACTGTCGTGTTTGTGCATTTTTATGAAGCGAACAAATGAAGGGAAATGAGCCCAAACGCAGGTGAAGTGTGTGTTTTATTGACAGGAAGACAAAATATAAAGTGTTCCTTTCGAAAACATAGTACAACAGGCTTTACAAACTCTGTTTGGCTTTGAGGAGGAAGTTCACGCCATGCCCCAGAGTTGCTGGCCACTGGGGGAGAAAAAGAAGCGAAAACAGAAAAAAGGAAAGACTCACATTATGCAGTTCCAAGTGCAGATGGACTCCAGGAATACCCACACCAAATGTAGTCCAAGAGAAAAAACCAACCCTGAGTTGTACCTGAACATCTGACATTGACTAAGCTGCCACACTGACTGATCACGCTGCTTCACATAAGTACACAAATCACTAATGAAGGCAAGTGGACACAGCAGTGTGGCAAGCAAGTGCATGACTGATGAAAGTGTGTGTGTGTGTGTGTGTGTGTGTGTGTGTGTGTGTGTGTGTGCGTGCGTGTATGTGTGTGTGTGTGTGTGTGTATGTGTGCATGTGGTGATGGGACACAGCCGGTGTCTCCCGCTGGCGAGGGAGAACGAGAGGAAGAGGTGTGGCCGTAGGACTGGCAGAGTGCCAGGCTCAAATAATCTGCCAGCTGAAAATAATAAGCACAAAGACCTACAGCCACAGATCATGGACATGAGCACATGACAGAGCCCCCCCCCCCAATGGGTGGAAACCAGACACCCACCGTACCATCAAAACAATTCAATTCAATTCAATTCAATTCAACTTTATTTATATAGCGCCATTTCACAACAACAGTCATCTCATAGCACTATCAACTGTAGGGGGGACCCCCACAGTTGCAGAAAGACCCCAGCAATCAGGCGATCCCCTGTGAGCAAGCACTTGGCGACGGTGGAGAGGAAAAACTCCCTTTTAACAGGAAGAAACCTCCAGCAGAACCAGGCTCAGGGAGGGGCAGTCATCTGCTGCGACTGGCTGGGGGGTGAGGGGATAGAGAAGAAGAAAAGAACAGACATGTAGAGAGCAAACAGCACGATGGGGACTCAATCTATGGGAGAGAACAAACAAATGTTAATGACCAGCAAAAAAAAAATATTTCATAGAGAGTGAGGAAAGGAGTGAGGCCCAGTGCATTACTGGAGGTCCCCCGGCTGACTAAACCTATTAGCAGCATAACTAAGGGAGGGTTCAGAAACACATGATCCCTCCCTAATTGTAGGCTATATCAAAAAGGTAGGTTTTAGCCCTATTCTTAAAAACAGAGATCGAGTCTGACTCCCGAATCCAGATTGGCAGCTGATTCCACAGGAGAGGAGCTTGATAACTGAAGGCTCTGCCTCCCATTGTACTTTTGGAGATTCTAGGTATTACAAGTAATCCTGCATTTTGGGAGCGTAGTGCTCTGTTAGGATGATACGGTAGTATCAGATCTTTTAAATAAAAAGGAGCCTGATTGTTTAGAGCTTTGTAAGTAAGAAGAAGGATTTTAAACTTAATTCTAAACTCTATGGGAAGCCAATGAAGGGAGGCCAGAACCGGAGAGATATGATCTCTCTTTCTAGTACCTGTTAAAACTCTTGCTGCAGCATTTTGGATCAGCTGAAGACTTTTTAAAGATGTTTTAGGACAGCCTGATAATAAAGAATTACAATAATCTAATCTCGAGCTAACAAAAGCGTGGATCAGCTTCTCAGCATCACTCTGAGACAAGATGCTCCTAATCTTGGCAATATTACGCAAATGATAGAAGGCAGTCTTAGAAACAAATTTAATATGTGAATTGAAGGACAAATCCTGATCAAAAATAACTCCAAGGTTCCTCACAGAGCTATTAAGAGAAACAGTAACTGCATCCAAACTGAAAGTTTGATTTGGAAAGGAATTTCTAAGGTTTTTTGGACCAACAAGAATGACTTCAGTCTTATCTGAATTTAATAGCAGGAAATTACAAGTCATCCAAGCTTTGATTTCCTTAAGACAGGCTTCTAACTTGACTAATTGATTAGTATCATCTGGCTTCATTGACAGGTATAATTGTGTGTCATCTGCATAACAATGAAAATGTATACAGTGCTTTCTAATAATGTTGCCTAACGGAAGCATATATAAACTAAAAAGAGTAGGGCCTAGCACAGATCCCTGTGGAACTCCATGACTAAGCTTTGAGCTGAAAGAAAACTCATCATTTACATGAACAAACTGGAACCTATCAGATAAATAAGATCTAAACCACTGCAACGAAGTTCCATTAAGTCCAACATAGTGTTCTAATCTATCAAGTAGAATATTATGATCAATAGTATCAAAAGCTGCACTAAGATCTAAAAGGACAAGTACAGAAACTAGTCCATTATCAGATGCAATGAGGAGGTCGTTAGTGACCTTCGCTAAGGCTGTTTCAGTACTATGATGGATTCTAAACCCAGATTGAAACTCTTCAAGTAAACCATTTCCCTGCAGGTGGTCAAATAATTGCGTAGCAACAACTCTTTCTAAGATTTTTGAAATGAAAGGGAGATTAGAGATTGGTCTATAGTTAACTAAAGCTCCTGGATCTAGCGTTGGCTTTTTGAGTAAGGGTTTAATTACAGCCGTTTTAAAAGCCTGCGGTACATGGCCTGAAGTTAATGAAGAATTGATTATATGAAGAATAAAGCTACCAATAAGTGGGAAGACTTCTTTAAATAACCTGGTAGGAATAGGGTCTAAAAGACAAGTTGAAGGTTTGGATGAGGAAACTATTTTGTCTAACTCACAAAGGTCGATTGGAGTAAACTCATCAAGACAGACATCAATAGAAGGAGTTGTAGTAGTTACAGTATTTAAGTTAACTGTGGGAAGAATCTGATTGATTTTATCTCTGATGGATGAAATTTTATTATTGAAAAAGTTCATAAAGTCCTGACTAGTAAGCTCTAAGGGGATGCTAGGATTGACAGAGTCCTGACTCTTTGTCAACCTGGCTACAGTACTGAAAAGAAACCTGGGATTATTCTTGTTCTCTTCTATTAATGCAGAGTAATAACTCGTTCTAGCTTTTCTAAGAGATTTTTTATAAATTAAAAGATGATTTCTTCAAGCTAAATAGATTTCATCTAAATTAGTAGAGCGCCATTTTCTTTCTAATTGACGAGCCTTCTGTTTTAAGCTACGAGTTTCTGTGTTGAACCAAGGAGTTAAAAATCTCTGATTAGACTTTTTCTTTTTTAAGGGGGCCACCAAGTCTAGAGCCTGATGCAGAGAAGCTGAAACACTATCCACCATGTTATCAATTACAGAAGGAGCAAGCTGTCTATAGCTTATTTCCGTTGTGTTGACACATGGCATAGAGGAAACAATCTGCATAAATTTGGAAACAGCATCATCTGAGAGGCATCTACTGTGATAATATTTTTCTTTAGGAGCCAAATAGTCAGAAATAGTAAAATCAAAGGTTAACAGACAATGGTCTGACAGTACAGGGTTATGAGGAGACACTACAAGATTTTCTATTTCTATGCCATATGTCAGAACAAGGTCCAATGTATGGTGGAGGTAATGAGTAGAATTTCCTACTTTCTGAGAAAACCCAATCGAGTCTAATATTGAATTAAAAGCCACATTAAGGCAGTCACTATCTACATCCACATGTATATTAAAGTCCCCTACTATAATTATTCTATCAGATTTCAGCACTAAATCAGCTAAGAAATCAGGAAATTCGGATAAAAATTCTGAATAGGTTGATGGGGGACGATAAACTATGGCAAATAAAATTGGGTTTAACCTGAAATTGCTAAAGTGCCCAACACTGAGGACCAGGCCCTCAAAGGAATTATAACATGTTTTTTGCTTTACATTAACTAGTAATTTGGAATGGTAAATTGTTGCTACTCCTCCTCCACGACCAGAACTTCTGGGATTTTGACAGTTTAAATAACTAGAGGGAGTTGATTCATTTAAACCAACATAATCCTCTTGCCCTAACCAAGTCTCTGTAAGGGAAATTAAATCAATCTGATGATCAATTAACAGATCATGGACTAACAGAGACTTGGGAGTTAGAGACCTAATATTTAATAAACCACATTTAATTTTTAAATTATGAGGAGGAACAGAGGCCAAATCATTCAATTTAGAGGCTTTATGTTTAATTTGAGTTTTACCAATATTTTGCTTTATCACTTTGGGATGCTTATACATTATATTTTTATTCACTTTGGAGGGAGCAGACAACGATTCTCTGATGGGGAAGACAGGGGCTAAGCTGAGGGGTGGCGGATGAAGAGGAGCTGCAGAGAGGCGTTTAAGACTGTGACTCTGCTTCCTGGTCCCAACTCTGAGTAGTCACGGTTTTGGAAATTTGGATAAAAAAGATGCCAGATTGTTAGATAAATGAGAAGCACCATCCAAAGTGGGATGAATGCTGTCTCGTCTCATAAGACCAGGTTTTCCCCAAAAAGAGCTCCAATTGTCAATGTAGCCCACGTCAAAACAAAACCCAAGAGAACCGCCCCCCACCCACCCACCCAGAAGGCCAACACAACTAACCAGGGCGGGAGGTGGGGGGAAACAGGTCAGGAGGGATAAACCAAGGAGAAAAAAATACCACAACACACACAAAGAGCAGAACACTTCCCAACCCCAAAATTACAATAACCCCTCCCCAAAACCAAAGCGTCCCCAAGTTCTGGGGGCTGGCCAAAGTCCCAGAGCCCATGAACAGTCTTGAGTTCAGGGGGCCGGCCAAAGTCCCAGGGCCAGCAAGCGGCCCACAGGACAGCGTCAGGCAGCCTGCAAGAGAAAGTGGGCCATCTAACCCAGAGATCCGGTGGTCCACACAATTAAGCCACCAGGGCCGACGGGACAGATGAGGCGGTGGCCTACCCATCGGGAGAATCAAGGGTGGGCGGCTGGACCAGAGATGGAGGAACCCAGTGGCAACTGGTGGCAGGATCTGGTGGACCATAGGGGTGCCCCACAGGAGAAGGAAGAACACCCAGCAGGCCTCCAGAAGAAATGAGGAGACCCCGGTGTCCCCAAACGGACTGGCAGCACCCTTGGTGGTCCTGGCGAGGGACTGGAGCTCGGTTTCACCCACAGTGGACCCAGGCTGGGCCATGGCTGCGCCTGCGGTGGTCCCAGCCTGGGACAATGTTGCACCAGCGGTGGCCC
Source organism: Pholidichthys leucotaenia (assembly GCA_020510985.1). Taxonomy (NCBI): domain Eukaryota; kingdom Metazoa; phylum Chordata; class Actinopteri; order Cichliformes; family Pholidichthyidae; genus Pholidichthys; species Pholidichthys leucotaenia. Next base: position 17,025,969 of record CM035844.1, read on the forward strand.
CTTCCCAGGACCTCATTGCTCCCTCGGTGAGCCCCAACTGGGCCTTCGTTGCACCCATGGTGGACCCCGACCGAGCCATGGTTGCACACACAGTGGAGTCCAGCCTGACCTGTGCTGCACCCACGGTGGACCCTGACCTGGCCATGATTGCACCCATGGTGGAGTCCAGCTGGACTCCTGCTGCACCTGCGGTGCGTCTGTTGCTTCTGAATGACTCCACAGGTGGTGGAAAGCCTTCATAAGCCATGCTGCTCAATCCCGACCTCCCTGGACAGTCACGGGGGAACGGGAGTCCAGCGTCTGCAACAAGACGTCCTCCAGGTAGCACATCGCCCGCTGCTCCACCTCGCTTAGAGCAGACATGGCGAGCTCCAGTTCAGGTGAGTGAAAAAAAATACACAGAAAAAGGTGAAAAACAACACGAGCTTCACCGCTGGGCTTGTTACTGGTGGCAGCTTACTGTCATGTTTGTGCATTTTTATGCAGCGAACAAATGAATGGAAATGAGCCCAAACACAGGTGAAGTGTGTGTTTTATTGACAGGAAGACAAAATATAAAGTGTTCCTTTCGAAAATGTAGTACAACAGGCTTTATAAACTCTGTTTGGCTTTGAGGAGGAAGTTCACGCCACGCCTCAGGGTTGCTGGCCGCTGGGGGAGAAAAAGAAGCAAGAACAGAAAAAAGGGAAGACTCACATTATGCAGTTCCCAGCGCAGCTGGGCTCCAGGAATACTCACACCGAATGTAGTCCAAGAGGGAAAACCAACCCTGAGTTGTACCTGAACATCTGTCGTTGACTAAGCTGCCACACTGACTGATCACACTGCCTCACACAAGTACACAAATCACTAATGAAGGCAAGTGGACATAGCAGTGTGGCAAGCAAGTGCATGACTGCTGAAAGCGTGTGTGTGTGTGCATGTGTGTGTGTGCGTGTATGCATGTTTGCGTATGTGTGCATGTGGTGATGGGACACAACTGGTGAATGTCTGGTAAGGGAGAACGAGAGGAGGAGGGGTGGTTGTAGGACTGGCAGAGCGCCAGGCTCAAATAATCTGCCAGCTGAAAATAATAAGCACAAAGACCTACAGCCACAGATCATGGACGGGGTTGAAAACAACCCCGCAAATGACGGTGAGGACTTTTTTAATTATCACAATAACTCATCTGTCTTTGCACTCCGCACTTTCATGTATACTGACCCATCCATGGAATCACTATTGTGCATATTTTCCATAATCCTTGGGCCATTTTACTCAATTGTGTGTTTTGCACTCCGCACTCTCATGTACATAGTTCCACCCATGAAGCCACTACCAAACCTGTGTATATACCTATGGGCTATTTTTATTTTTATTTCAGTCGTATGTTTAATCGTGTGTTCTGTAACTGTGTTTTATTCAAATTCTTCTCTCTTATTTTATTGTGCAGTAGCCTGGTGCTCCATGACGTGGAGCGATGTGTGTCATTGAACACCTCACCTCACACCTCACATTTGAATAGGAAACATGGATCAACACACAGTGACTTATGTGTTGCTGTTACCATGTCACACCACAGCGGCAGAGAATGGAAATGAATCAGAAGGCTGTCTGTCATTATTCTGGCAGATTAATATTATATTAATTTTGAAGTTGCAGCAGTCAGCTGTGTGTGCTACAATTACACAAATATCACAGCAGCTGAGAGTGAGAGGTTTCTTTTAAGAGCATATTCAGTGCCTCCCACTCCTGCAGGAGACGAAAACATTTATTTAACCCAAAAAAAGACAACTTTTCATCTTTCAATTTTAAACCAAATCCATATTTTATTTAGATGGTGTCTAAATCATTTTTTCAGCATTTTTAAACTTTTTTCTGGCTTAAATTAATGGCTTGCTTTTATTTAATCATCATCTTTTTTTCTTCCTGCCCTGACAATATCTATGTCTTGTAAATTTCTCTCCCTTCCCTGCCTCCATTGTTTCTGTTCCATATGCCGTGGGCTGGGGGAAGTCCGTCCAGTGATGTGGAAAATTAGATCATTAATTGAGAATCATAAACAATGATTCTCTGATAAGTAATTTAGCTTTAAAACCAACAATGGTGATAGGTTTTGTGGGGGATGTGCTTTATGCTGAGGGAATCTCCTTAAAGACATGCATGGGGATATTCAGTATTTTTTTATTAATGTCAACTAAATTACATAAAAATTCCAAACTCAAAAGACGTTAGAGAAGACAAATGTGTGTCTTTGCTACCCTCTATATCCTGGAACACATTAGTTCCTGATTAAGATTTGATTATCTTATACTGTCTTGCAAATACTGAAACTGATAATATTTTATAGTTTCCCTGCCAGCATGTCCATGTGGGCCCCACCATAGTTTAAAACTGGGCTGTCTTCTGGGTCCCATGTGGGTTTGTCCATGGGTTCCGTTTTTGGCTCCATCTGTGTTTGCCGACATGGACTTTTTCTGTTTACCTATTTTCAGTTTATTACCTCCGCCAGGCCGCAGACCAGGAGGTTATGTTTTTGCCAGTGTTTGTCTGTTTGTTTGTCTGTTTGTCTGTCTGTTGGTTAGCAAGATAACTCAAAAAGTTTTGGACGGATTTCGATGAAACTTTCAGGCGTTGTTGGAAATGGTACAAGGAAGAACTGATTAAATTTTGGGGATGATCCGGATCACCGTCTGGATACAGGAATTTTTTAAAGGATTCTTTAACATTGTGAGACACGGCCATTTTCAACATGTGTGCAGGCGCAATGGAGGGCGCTGGTCGTCATGTCTGACGAACACAAACTCTGCATTCTTCAAAGTTTTAGGCACAAAAGCACGCGGAAAACAGTGGTGGGCAGGGCCCGGCAGCGTGCATGTATTTGTGCTACGCTGCAAAAGCTGAGACGGGCAGCTGTCCGGCGCGGGATTATTTGGCAGAAATTCCCCGGGCAGCCATAGTGGCTGCGCAAAAACAAGCTCTCTGCCGGGGAAGCTTCCAAATCCTCTTTTGCCGCGGAGCGCAACCCCAATATAAAACCCACGGCAACCTGTCTACCCAATTTGGATCCGTCAGTGAAGCCCTGAGTGCTGCTTTCAGTGATCTATGAAAACGCTCGCATAACCCATTGGCCTGTGGGCTGTACGCGGTTGTGCGATGAATTGCAACACCCGTAGCCTAGGAGTTTGCAGATGGAGGAGATGGACACAACACCAACACTTCAGTTTATTACCTCCGCCAAGGAGGTAATGCTTTTACTACTGAACCACTAATCCTATCATTGTGAATCCAATTGCTAGTCATATGTTTTCATGGTCAAGGAATCTGAAAACGTACACACAAACACTGTATGGGGGAACTGTGGCGCTTGGCGGAGGTCTGCACTCTCCGAGTGCTTTTCTAGTTGTCTCATAAATTTGTGACTTTTTTCTCCTAAATTGATAAAAAAATTTTCTTAAAAATTTCAAGCTTTCTCATAAATTTTTAGTTTTTCTTATAAAATTGTGACTTTTTTCCTGCAAATTGCTAACTTTTTCTTGTAATTTTGGAACGTTCTCATAAATTTGCCACTTTTTTACTGCGATCTTGCAACTTTTTCTCATATATTTATTTTTTCCTTGTAAATTTGCTGTTTTCTTGTAAATTTGTGACTTTTCCCACAAATTTGTGACATTTTTCTCGTAAATTTGTGACTTTCTCAAAAACTTTTTATCACTGTAAACTTACAGCTTTTTCTGTAAGTGACAGCAAATCTAGACCAAGACCCAAAAGCAATGTGGAGGGAAAGAGTAAGTAGAGTTTAACAATGATCTTTATTACAAGAATAATGCGATAGTGAAATAATGTGCACAAAGATCTGGCAACCCTGCAGGGGGAGAACAGAAGCAGAAGTTAGTATAACTGGGTGGACAAGGATAATGAATATTATTGTCCTATGGTTACAGGCACTCTGGTGAGAAGCTGCAGTGACAGGGCAAGGGTCCTCCAGAGGTGACAAGCAGGCTGCCAGGAGAGGTGGTGAAGAAGTGCAACAGGGAGCTTCGGGGATAATGCAGAAGGCAGGCTGGCCAGGCCTGGGGGCTGGGGAGTGAGGGTGGAAGACAGAGATGACAAACGTGGGTAAGTCGACTTACTTGGGGGAAACGGTGAAGTGCAAGATGAGATCCAGAGTCCAAGAACAAGCAGGGGGTCAGAGAATGGCAGGTAAGAACAGGGCAGACAAAAATCCAAGACGTGAGGCAGTTAGTGATGTTATGCTTGACACCGCCCACTTGCCACTGACTTGAGCAATATAACGCGGAAATGTTGTGAGCAGTGTCGAGCACTGTGTCAACATGCCCACAGTCAGGTGACTGTACCAAGTGAGGCCTCGTTATGTCGGTCACATCATGTGACTTGAGGGCTCGCGGGAAATTTGAGAGGGAATTAGGTTTTTTTGTTTGCTTTGTATTGTTTGTTCCTGCCATCCAATTTTGAATAGACCTCGGATGACCAAATGCTCAGAAAAAAAAGTATTGAGATTTTTTTCCGGTTTTTCAACTCTGATGCAGTTCTGATAGTCAGTCACCAGATGGCAGACTTTATTAGATGTTTCATAACATTGTGTGGCTCATGAAGCAATTGTCTCAAAGTTGCTCATTGTTTCATAAGGCCTCGGTTTTAACATCACTAGAGACAGGCAACAGGGTCTAGGGAAAACAAAGGTCAGACACGGTAGGCAGGCAAAGTACAGCAAGCAAAACAGGAAAACAGGCGAATGCAATGCTACGTGACCAGACAGAGCAGTGGAAGAGCCTCCCTTATAAAGGGCATCTTAATTAGCCACAGATGGTGATCAAAGCTGCAGGAAGAGTGCTAATCAACAGGGAGAGAGAGAGGCAGACACACTTGACAGACAGAGATCCTTACAGTAAAGGTGTGGACATAGCTGTGCTCATGTCTCCGCTTTATATTCATATTTCGTTTTTCAGGGGTCTTCGGGACATGAGTTCAGCTATGTCCCCACTCTCAGTTTATTAGGTTTTTCTGTGTTTCATTTTCATCCCCGTCATTGTCCTAGTCTGTGTTATTATCAGGTGTTCATTTTCATTGTCATGTCTCCTATGTTGTCCCATTGATTTTGTTCCTGTCCTTCACTCATGTTCATTATTATTAATATTTAGCTCCCAGTGTGACTGTCTGTACAGCCCCACCCATCCTGTTCTCCCTACCAGGCATCTCTGTCTCCCCATGTGTCTCTGATTGTCCCTGATTGTTCTCACCTGTTCTGCGTTCAGTAATTATCCCCTCTGTGGCTTATATTATTCATATATCCATACCTACATATGTATAGACATAAGAGGAATGTTTAGAGATTGCATATGTAGAATGACCTCACGTCTCAGAGCAGGACAAGAGGTCTCGACCAACGGTGAAGATCAAGGAGCAGACAGAGACGCAGCGGTGGAGACCTGAACGAACTTCCTGACCCCCCAGGGTCAGGAGGAGGAGAGAGAGGACAATGGAGAGGGATTACGCTGATGCGGGATGTCGGCTTTGATATGCAATGTCTTTTGTTGTGTGTGGGTATAAGTATGAAGGTTTGACTTGACTGCGCTCAGCCTCTTCATTCTGCTTCTGCATCGAGATGAGACATGTTAGGGACTGGAAGCTGATAATAAAACTTGATTTATAAAATCACTTCGCTTCCTCATTTCAAGCTCCCTACATTGGTGACCAGACGTGAGGATGGACCAAAGACATTCTCCAGCTACAAGTTCATCAGAGGCGACTCAGGCAAGCGCCGTCGCCAACGCAGACAGAGGAACGGATGGAAGACGTTCCCCCACAGCAGAATCGTCAGAGAGGGCTCAACCGAGCACCGTCCCCAGCCCCGCCGTGAGAACGGAAGAAAGGCGTTCTCGCCCTACAGACTCATCAGAGGCGGCACAGGCAAGCGCCGTCGCCGTCAAACTCCCAGAGTTCTGGCAAAATGACCCGAGCGCGTGGTTCCAGCAGGCTGAGGCTCAGTTTGCACTGGCGGGGATTATGGTGGATGAGACCAAATTTTACCACATCGTCGCCAGACTCGATGCCGCCACATCAAGATGCGCGCGGAGCGTAATACAACAACCGCCCGCCCACGACAAATACAAAGAACTGAAGGCGACCCTCATCGAGAGCTTCGTCCCCTCGGCCAAGGAAAGGGCCGGGAGGATTCTGGCGATTTACGGCCACGGAGGACGCAGACCGATGGCCCTCATGGAAGGCATGCTGCAGCTGAGGGAGGCAGACAATGACAACTTCCTCTTTCAGCATATCTTCCTCAGCACTCTGCCATCGCACATGAGAGGGATCCTGGCCAACATGCGGTGTAGCACCCAGCAGGACTTCCACGCGCTGGCTCGAGAAGCACAGTGGCTCATCAACTCCTGCGGCGAACAGATGGCCACAGCAGCATCTGCAGATCTCGGCGCGGAAGCCCAGAGCAGCGGAGAGTCACAGACGACGGAGCAGAACCCGCCCACCATGGCAGTGACGCGACCAAGGCGCAGCAAGCGGAATGACACTATCATCAACGTTTCGCCGAGAGGGCGTACAAATGCATGCCCCCCTGCAATTTCAAGAGCTCGGGAAAACGCCAAAGCCGGGAACCGTTAGCAGCTACGGCTCTCGGCGAGACAAACAAGCTGCTCTATGTGACTGACGGACGCTCCGGGAGACAGTTCCTCATCGACACCGGAGCTCAGGTGAGCTTCATCACCCCGTCCAACGCAGACCGGGCAAAAGGACCCCAGGGAAACGGAGCGATGGCAGCTAACGGCTCGATCATCGACACTTTCGGTGAAAGAAACCTGCCTCTGTCCATTCACGGCCGCAACTGTAGGTGGACATTTATTATAGCGGCGGTGAGTTTTAACTTGTTGGGCGCTGATTTCTTATGTGCACATGGGTTGTTAGTCGATCTTGCAAACAGACGCTTGGTTAATGCACTGTCATTTTCTTCTATCCCCTGCTCAGCTCGAGTCTCTCCACCACCCGTGCAGACCAGCGTCACCACAGCAGGAGGTAAGTTTGACCAACTCCTCACCCAATTTCCAGCACTCACAGTTCCCAAATTTTCAGCAACAGTAGCGAAACACGGGGTTGAACACTTCATCCCCACAACAGGCCCACCTGTTTTTGCCAAAGCTCGGCGCTTAGATACGACCAAGCTCGCCATAGCACGCGACGAGTTTGCCAGCCTGGAAAAACTGGGCATTATTCGGCGCTCGAAAAGCCCTTGGGCATCGCCACTACATATGGTCCCGAAAACCGACGGTTCTTGGAGACCTTGCGGTGATTACCGCAGATTAAACAATGCGACAGCGCATGACCGCTACCCCATCCCTCACATCCAAGATTTTTCACTACATCTGGCGGGTGCACGCATTTTTTCTAAAATAGACCTGGTCCGCTGCTACCACCAAGTTCCGGTCCGACCGGAGGACGTTCCTAAAACGGCTGTAATAACCCCTTTTGGCCTTTTTGAATTTTTGCGAATGCCGTTTGGCCTCAAAGGCGCTGCTCAAACCTTTCAGCGTATGATGGACGCTGTATTACGCGACCTCCCCTTTGTGTTCGTCTACCTCGACGATATTCTGGTAGCCAGCTTGTCAGAGGAAGAACATGAACAGCACCTCACTACGGTTTTTCAGAGGCTGGAAGAGCACAGGTTAATAATCAACCCAGCCAAATGCCGATTCAGCGTGTCACAAATTGATTTTTTGGGACACAGAGTTTCACCAGAGGGGGCAGTTCCATTGCCAGACAAAGTGCGTGCGGTAGCAAATTTCCCCCGACCACAAACGGTCAGATCGTTACAAGAATTTTTAGGAATGGTGAATTTTTACAACCGTTTCCTCCCCCGCGCAGCTCAACTCATGCAGTCCCTGTATGCCGCGCTCAGAAAACGAAAGCCCTCCAATGCGGTTGAATGGACCCTGGAGCGGGAACGCGCTTTCGCAGAAGTGAAAAGAGCACTAGCGGATGCCGCATTGTTGGTCCACCCCGATCCCTCGGCCCGCATAGCGCTGACCTCTGACGCGTCAGACCTGGCCATAGGGGCAGTCGTGGAACAACATGTTAGCGGAACCTGGCAACCGCTAGCATTTTTTAGCAAATCCTTAAACCAAACCGAGCGCAAATACAGCACTTTTGATAGGGAGCTGCTAGCGCTCCATTTATCCATCCGCCATTTCCAGTTCTGGCTGGAAGGGCGGCGGTTCACGGCTTTTGTAGACCACAAACCACTCACTTTCGCAATGGCTAAAATTTCAGAACCATGGTCAGGCAGGCAACAAAGACAACTAGCCGCAATTTCAGAGTTCACCACAGATATTCGACATGTGGCAGGCAAACTTAATGTGGTAGCAGACTGCCTCTCCCGCGCCGTGACATCGTCAGAACGTGAGGAAGCAGATTATACTACTGCAGCCGCAGAGCTCATAGCCAACGCGGATGCGTACGCGGCCCCAATCCACGTAGGGATAGATTACGTGGCCATGGCAGCGGAACAAAGCAGTGACGCGGACGTGCGCGCGCTCCAGTCTGGACCAACAGGGTTAAGGCTGGAGGAAAGGGGTTTGCGTGACGGTGTTCCCCCCCTAATCTGCGACGTGTCAACCGGCCGACCTCGCCCGGTAGTTCCAGCCGCGTGGCGCCGCCTCATTTTTGACTCGGTTCACTCCCTCGCACACCCAGGGGTGCGCGCCTCGGTTAAAATGGTCGCGGAGAAGTTTGTTTGGCCAGGCCTGCATAAAAATGTAAAGGAATGGGCAAAGACTTGCATGTCTTGCCAACGCGCCAAAATCCACAAACACACAAAAGCTCCTCTAGAACCTTTCCGAATCCCAGCAAGGAAGTTTGACCACGTACACGTCGACCTCGTGGGCCCACTACCGTCATCGCAAGGGTTCACACACCTGTTAACAATGGTAGACCGTACCACGCGCTGGCCAGAAGCGGTCCCGCTGGCATCAACCACAGCCGCGGAAGTTACTCGCGTTTTTTTAACAAGCTGGGTGGCGCGTTTCGGCGTCCCATCGGACATCACGCCCGATAGGGGGCCCCAATTTGTCTCAGAGCTGTGGTCAGCCATGGCCAGCAGCTTAGGGGCGACAATTCATCGCACCACCACGTATCACCCTCAGGCTAATGGGTTATGCGAGCGTTTTCATAGGTCTTTAAAGGCCGCCCTCAGGGCCTCACTAACGGATACAGATTGGGTGAATAAACTTCCCTGGGTTTTATTAGGGTTGCGTTCTGCGACTAAGGAGGATTTAGATGCCTCCCCGGCAGAATTAGTTTTTGCACAACCTCTCAGGCTCCCGGGTGAGTTCTTACCAGAACATCCAGAGCCCGGGCATCTACCAGCCCTGAGGCCCCTAAGCAGCACGGGACCGGACATGCTCCCCGGACCTGTACATCACTCTTTTCCGCGGGTTTTTGTCCCCCAAGCTTTGAAAAATGCCGAGTTCGTTTTTGTTAGACACGAAGCTTTAAAACCAACCCTCCGCCCACCATATGATGGACCATACAGAGTGCTGGAACTTGGTGATAAGCATTTTGTGCTTGATTTAGGGGACAGAAAAGAAACAGTCAGCATTGACAGACTTAAACCTGCTTCCATGTTGAGCGACGAGCCTGCACGGGTGGCGAGAGCACCTCGACGGGGTAGACCTCCCAAGAGAAACGACTCAGCCCCCCCGCAGGGACCAAATAACCACTCTCCTCCCCAGGCTGCAGATCCCTTTCAGGACGGACCCACCAGGACGCCAAAGCGGGCCTACAGCAGATTCGGGAGAAGATTAAAACCCAGACGACACATAGACTGATGTAAAATTGACAAAGAGTTGTTAACTATGCTGTCGGATTGTGCCGTTGCAGTTTTAAGGCTGACTTGTGACATTAACTATACTGTTGTTGTTACCACTAAATTTTTAACAGGATCATGCTGCATAGCTTGAAGGTTAACATGACTGCTGAAGATATTTTTCCTTTTTCCTGTTGAGATGAATAACGGTATAATATGTCATGGATGTTATCTTAAGCTGTAAACTTAATTTGATTGTCCTTTTCTTAGACGTTTGGGGGGGGGGGCTGTGGCTTATATTATTCATATATCCATACCTACATATGTATAGACATAAGAGGAATGTTTAGAGATTGCATATGTAGAATGACCTCACGTCTCAGAGCAGGACAAGAGGTCTCGACCACCGGCGAAGATCAAGGAGCAGACGGAGACGCAGCGGTGGAGACCTGAACGAACTTCCTGACCCCCCAGGGTCAGGTGGAGGAGAGAGAGGACAATGGAGAGGGATTACGCTGATGCGGGATGTCGGCTTTGATATGCAATGTCTTTTGTTGTGTGTGGGTATAAGTATGAAGGTCTGACTGCGCTCAGCCTCTTCATTCTGCTTCTGCATCGAGATGAGACATGTTAGGGACTGGAAGCTGATAATAAAACTTGATTTATAAAATCACTTCGCTTCCTCATTTCAAGCTCCCTACACCCTCCTCTATTTAAGTCTGTTTCAGCCTTGGTCTCGTGTGGCGTCAATATTGTTCTCTGTCTGTCCAGTCTGTGAGTTTTCATGTCTTTAGATTGTCTAGCCTAGTCTCAGCTTGCTTATGAGTTTTGTTTTACATAGTTTGGTTCACAGCCCACGTGCTGCTATTTATTTGTGATGGAGTTTTTGTTAATAAATTATCATTTTTTGCACTTTACTCCTGCCTACACCTGAGTCCCATCCACCTCACCCTGGCATTTTCTCACAAATTTGGAGCTTTTTTCTCGTAAATTTGCAAATTTTTTCTTGTAAGCTTGTTACTCTTTCAAGTAATTTTAATTTTTTCTTGTTGTAAATTTGTAACTTTTTTCCACTAAATTTCCAATTTTTTCTCATAAATTTGCAACTTTTACTCATAAATTTTTGCCTTTTTTCTCAGAAATTTACTACTATTTTTTGGGGGGTAAATTTTTCCCTTTTTTCTTACAAATTTTCACATTTATTTCTCATAAAATTGCAACTTTCTTCTTGTAAATTTGCAAAATTTTTCTTATAAGTTTTTAACTCTTTCAAATAACTTTACAGATTTTTTTCTTGTAAATTTGCCACCGACCAACAGTGATCTGTGTGGAGTCTGCATATTCTCCCCGTGTCTGCGTGGGTTTACTCCGGGATTTCTCTGGTTTCCTCCCACATGCCAAAAACATGCAAGTTAGGTTAATTGGCATCAAACTGGGGATTCTAAATTGTCCTTAGGTATGACTGTGAGAGTGAATGGTTGTCTGTCTCTCTGTGTTGGCCCTGCGATGGACTGGCGATCTGTCGAGGGTGTACCCTGCCTCTCGCCCAAAGATGCTGGGATAGGCTCCAGCCCTCCCGCGACCTGAAAAGGATTAGCGGAAGAAGATGAATGAATGAATTTGCAACTTTCTTCATCCTAAATTTTTACGTTTTTTGTCATAAATTTGTAACTTTTTTCTAATAAATTTGTGACTTTTCTCATAAATTTGTTACTATTTTTTGTCAATTTGTCACTTTTTTCTAATAATTATTCACATTTTTTCTAATAAATTTGTGACTTTTTTCTCGTAATTTTGCCTATGGTTGTCATACATCGCCCTTTCAGGGTAGGACTGAAGACACCAATCGCATGCTGTGAGTTTGCAACACTTATTAACAAAAACACAAACATTACACAAAACACTACACTTATATTTACTTGTCCAGTAATTTACTTATTACTTATTACTTATTTACGTATATTTACTTAATACTTATCTACACTTATCCAGCGTCACCTTTATTCCGTCCAAACACGTAGCTCGCCCAAATGTCTCCTGAGCCAGTGGAGGGAGCCACTGTTTCGTGCAGGAGGCAGTATAAGAGAGACCAGCTGTTAGCACTTAACCGGCCCACGAGGCTAATGAAAAAACTCAACATACCGGGAGAGATAAGACGGAAATGGCGTGGTTGTCGAGCTGGGGCAAGATGGCGGGCAAGGAATATAAGGTACAGACCCACCCTCCCATCCGTTGTTATGGGGAATGTACGATCGATACTAGGAAAAACAGATGGGCTAGCGGCTATCTCCCGCTATGAGAGCATATACTGGGAGTGCTGCCTTATGCTATTCACGGAGACGTGGCTAATTGATCTAGCAGCAGATGCTAACATTGAACTGGAGGGTTTCCACGCAATACGGGCAGACCGAACACCAGACAGTGGGAAGGCAAGGGGCGGTGGAGTGGTGATGTATGTTAATAACAACTGGTGCAGACCGGGACATATCACGGTTAAACAACAACACTGCAACAAAGACATGGAGTTGCTAGCTGTTAGCATGCGGCCTACATATCTTCCGAGGGAATACTCACACGTGATCTGCATTGTTATTAATGCAAATCCGACGGCGAACGCTGGGACAGCGCGTGACGTCATCCACTCAGTAACTGGTAGGCTGCAGACAGAACACCCAGATGCTCTTCTCCTCATCTCAGGCGACTTCAACCATGTTTCACTGTCTCCCATTCTACCCACGTTCACCCAGTATGTCACATGCCACACTAAAGACAATAAAACACTGGACTTATTCTACGCAAATACTAAGGAGGCGTACACCTCATCTCCACTCCCCCCACTTGGGAGATCAGATCACAACTTGGTTCATCTCCGGCCGGTGTACAAACCCCTAGTGCACAGACAACCTCCGGTCATGCGCACAGTGAAGTTATGATCTGAGGAGGCAATGGACTCGCTAAAGGACTGTTCTGAAACCACTGCCTGGGAGCAGCTCTGCGATCCACATGGTGAGGACATCGATGGCCTCACTCACACCATCACAGACTACATCAGCTTCTGTGTGGACAACACCGTACCCACCAAGACCATACGGTGTTGCTTGAACAACAAACCCTGGATCAACCCTGAGATAAAAACACTTCTGAGAGAGAAGAAGAGGATCTTCAGGTCGGGGAACAGGGAGATGCTGAAGTCCGTACAGAGGGAGCTGAGGAGGAAGATCAGAGAAGGCAAGGACAGCTTCAGGAAGAAGATGGAGGACAAGCTGCAACAGAGCGACATTGGTGGGGTCTGGAGAAACCTTAAAACCATCTCTGGGCTCCAGAATTACCCCCCCCCCCCAGGCCACGGGGGGCAGGGAGTGGGCGAACAATCTGAACCTGTTTTTTAATAGTTTTGACCAACCGCCCTCCCCCCCGACTGCACAACAACAACAACCACTGCTGCCTCTGAAGACATCGAGTCCTGCTGCCCACACCCCACTCCACCATCACCCCCCCACTCCCAACACACAGCCCCCCAACCTGACCTTCACTAAGACCCAGGTGAGGACGGAGCTGAGGAAGATCAAGGCGAGGAAGGCCTCGGGACCGGACGGCATCAGCGCGAAGCTCCTCAAGTCCTGCGCAGACCAGCTGTGTGGGATTGTGGAGCACATCTTCAACCTGAGCCTGAAGCTGGGGAGGGTACCACAGTTGTGGAAAACATCTTGTGTGGTACCTGTACCAAAGACTTCCCACCCCAAAGACCTAAACAGCTACAGACCAGTGGCTCTGACGTCCCACATGATGAAGACCCTGGAGAGACTGCTCCTTGCTCACCTCCGCCCCCTGGTGGGACCAGCGATGGATCCACTCCAGTTCGCCTACCAGCATGGCATTGGGGTGGAGGATGCAGTGATCTTCTTCCTTCACCATTCTCTGTCCCACCTGGAGAAGCCCGGGAATGTGGTGAGGATCATGTTCTTTGACTTCTCCAGTGCTTTCAACACCATCCAACCGATGATCCTGAAGGACAAGCTGCTGTGCGCAGGGGTGGACCAGCACCTGTCATCATGGATCCTGGACTACCTCACTAACCGGCCACAGTTTGTGAGGACCCGGGACTGTGTGTCCGACACGATCATCGGTAGCACGGGGGCCCCCCAGGGAACGGTTTTGGCTCCCTTCCTGTTCACCCTTTATACTGCGGACTTCTCACACAACATAACACACTGCCATCTACAGAAGTTCTCTGACGACTCTGTGATCGTCGGCCTCATCTCCAACGGAGATGAAGCTGAGTACAGAGGACTTATCCAGGACTTTGTGGACTGGTGCCATCGGAACTGCCTCCAGATCAACGCGAAGAAAACTAAGGAGCTGGTGGTGGACTGCCGCAGGCAAGGACAACCCCTCACAGCACCAGTAAACATACAGGGAACAGACATTGAGATGGTGACATCCTACAAGTACCTGGGTGTTCATCTGTACAATAAACTAGACTGGTCACACAATACTGACGCACTCTACAAGAAGGGACAGCGCAGGCTGTTCCTACTGAGGAGACTCAGGTCTTTTGGTGTACAAGGGGCGCTGCTGAAGACATTCTACGACACGGTAGTGGCATTAGCCATCACTTTTGGAGTGGTCTGCTGGGGCAGTGGCGTTACAGCAGCCGATAGGAAGAAACTGAACAAACTGATCAAGAAAGCTAGCTCTGTCCTGGGGCAACGCCTTGACCCAGTGGAGGAGATAGGAGAGAGAAGGATGGTGGCTAAACTGTCATCTCTGCTGGAGTCCGAGTCCCACCCTATGCAGGACATACTGAACGCACTGAGGAGCTCATTTAGCAGTAGACTACATCATCCTAGGTGCGCAACCGAGAGGTTTCGCAGGTCCTTCCTACCTACGGCTGTCAGACTGTATAACCTAAGCAGGGCTGCTCGCAGAGATAGCAAAAAAACGTGACAACCTAATAGTATTGAATGCAAAAGATGCAATAGACTTACACAATGGTCCCCTCCGGTATACAACTAGGAAAATACTGGTCGCTACGGAGGGTGACAATATGTATGGGTACATAATCATACCATGTAGGATAACTAAGTAGACGGTTATGCTGTTCATTCCATCTAGCTACAATGCTCCGCACTATGTGTATTTATATATTTATTCCATCTAGCTACAATGCTCCGCACTGTGTGTGTTTATATATTTATATATTTATATGTACACTACCGTTCAAAAGTTTGAGGTCACTTAGAAATTTCCTTTTTTTTGAAAGAAAAACACTTTTTTTTCAATGAAGATAACTTTAAACTAATCAGAAATACACTCTATACATTGCTAATGTGGTAAATGACTATTCTAGCTGCAAATGTCTGGTTTTTGGTGCAATATCTACATAGGTGTATAGAGGCCCATTTCCAGCAACTATCACTCCAGTGTTCTAATGGTACAGTGTGTTTGCTCATTGCGTCAGAAGGCTAATGGATGATTAGAAAACCCTTGTGCAATCATGTTAGGTCTGCAATGCTGTAATTGCTGCAATTGGAGGATTCTTTGACGGAAGCAAAGTTTGAAGGAAAAAATTATTCTTTCAAATACAAATCATTATTTCTAACCTTGTCAATGTCTTGACTATATTTTCTATTCATTTTACAACTCATGGTGGTAAATAAAAGTGTGACTTTTCATGGAAAACACAAAATTGTCTGAGGTGACCCCAAACTTTTGAACGGTAGTGTACATATGTATATTCGCTGCTCTTGTTTTTTTTCTTGTCTTCTGATTGTTGCTCTGAGTGTTGCTATCCCTGTGCTGTTGCAATCCTGGAATTTCCCCATTGTGGGACTAATAAAGGCTTATCTTATCTTATCTTATAAATAGGGAAATGGTGAGTGAAACGCTGGAGGAGAACAGGGCTCATGTCTGTGGGAAAAGAGGAAAGACAGAGTCACACTCAAAGGGAAACAGGGCTCAAGTCTGGGAAAAAACGGAAGAAAAAAGGATTAAATCTAAGATGGAGTGCACCCGTTCACCTCTGCGGAAAAACACAATGAAACAATCAGTAGGACATGGCAATGGGAAGCGTTGCCGCTGTCCTTAAATAGGCATAATGGGAAAAGGCCAATGAATCACAGGTGTGAGTCACATGAGCAAGAATTAATCAGACATAAACTATGACAGGTGTGTAGCCCACGAAACATAGTTTGACAGCAGGATGTACATCGGCGCTGTCAAAATAAAAGCACAGATTGGAAGGAATAACTAATGATACAGAAGATGAAGTAGCATAACCCCAAGAAATGCACATAATACAAAATGATACACAAAATACGTACATAGAAAAGACTATAATGACCAAACTAAGAATACAAGACAACTCATAATAACAGAGACAAATAATAACCCAGAGACAAGATACAGAAATGCATGAAACCCCCAAACTAAGATACCCATAGTAAATACAATATAAATAGAGATGCAGAAATACAGAACATGACATAAAACAGCTTAGAGACTGTCATGAGTCTGAGTGCGGTGTCTTCACAAAGCTCAGACTTTTAATTTATTTCTCAGTATTTTATGTCTGTTATTATTATGTTTTTGGTTCTGTTACATGAGTGCCCTTCCTCCTTTTTCAGACACTCCCACCATATACTCACTATCTGTTCCCCAGCTATTTAAGTACTGCCAGTCTATGCTCTCACTGCGGCAGTCTTGACTCTACTGAGTTGTCTCCTCGTCTCCTCCAGAGCGATTTTGGCTCTGGAGTGCTTTCTCTTCCAGTGTGTGGGTCTGTCTGTCTGCCCCGGAGGGGCCATTCATGACAGAGACTGCTGCCAGGAATAAGACCCGGCTGCTGCAGTAGTGTATTTTTGCCCTTTTTGTGTTTTTTTCACTCACCTGTTCGTTGGAGCTCATTATGGACTCAGCAGGTGGATGCGGCTACCCAGTGCACCTGGGGTGGGAGTGCAGCCAAGCCTTTATTGAGATAGACAGGCTAATCTCCGTAGCACGCAGCGGTTTCACCCTGAAGGATGCATTGTGGTATTTAGGGCTCGCGGAGGCAGCTGCTCGCCGGTGCCCTCAGCTCTTGGAGCATGCTGAGGGTGTGGAAAGGATTTCACTGGTGGCAACGCTGCAAAGCGAAAATGGCGGGATGGTGAGGAATTCCCCGGAGAAGCCTGGGCTCGTGCTGAAGTGGAGGCGCTCCCGGGTTTCTGTTGTTTCAGCTTTTCACCAGTCTCCGGCGCCCATTCCTGCTCCATCAGCTCCACGACACAGTCATCTCACTCCAGACCGCTGGAGGAATCCTCCTGCTCTCCAGCAGCCATTTCCTCGACGCCGAGGCAGAAGCCCCCCCTCAGCAGTACAGCCTTCGTCTTTCTCATCTCTGGCTGGATCGTCAGCTTCATTCTGTCCTGTAGCTGCTGTTTTTTGCTCCACTTCAGCATCCTCTCCTGCTGCTGAGAGGTCTTCTGTTTTTTCCCTGGCTCCGTCCATCTCCGCGACAACACGGGCGGCTCCTCCACAATCCTCCGAGGGGCCCATGTTCACTGTAGCCACGGAGAGGGAGGAGTTTTCACCTGCTGCGGCAGGGAACATCGAGCTTTGGGAAAACAGGCAAGTGCCATTTCATTCTCCATTATTTTCTGATGATGGGCCTTGCCTGATTCCCGGTAGTGGGGCTCAGGGTTTGCAGTCCCCACAGCCTGCTGCAACTACCAATTGCTCCATGTCTCCTCCTTTTGCCTCTGAGTGTCCACCAGCCCCGGGACTGAGCCACTGTACATTGGAGTAGCCCATGGCCCTGGAGGACCTAATTCCAGTGGCAGTGGTGAGCCGACCCCCAGCTGCCACGCTAGACGAACCACCAGCGTGGATCACTTTGCCTGGGGGCACGAGACTGCATTCATCATCATGCCTGCTGCGGAGGCTGCCGCAGCACAGTTAGACCTAGACCTCCAAAGGACTGGGCCCGAGATGTCGTCGTCGTCTAGATCGACGGAGTCCTGGATGGCGGTGAAGCTTGAGCTCAGGCAAGTGCACTCCTTTGTGTTTCTTGTATCTGTCTTGGAGAGATCTTGTCTGGCTTTTGGGGGGAGAGCGGGGTGCAGCTGCCCACTGCATCTGAGCTTGCCTCGCCGGGCTCTGCCGCTGCCAGTGACCCTGACCCTGGCTTTCCTCTTCTTTTGTCTGAGCCTTTCCCCAGGGTCGCTGAGAAGGTTCCAGCTCCACCTGATGTGTCCGTGGGTCCAGGCTCGCCACCCGAGGTCGCCACGAATCCAGCTTCCACCGCAGTGGAGGTCGCCGCGGGTGCTCTGTCCCAGCCCAGGACCTCCGTGGGTGCAGCTCCTCCTCTGCCCAAGGCTGTCATCTTGGTTCCTTCTCCTCTACCCGAGTCTTTGTTGGTCCTGCGCCCCAGCCTGAAGCCAACTTGGGTGCTGCGTTCCAGTATGGACCCGCCATGGGTGTTGTGCTCCAGTCTGGGGCCCACTGTAGGTGCAGCATTGGTCCAGCCAAGGCCCACCAAGGGTGCGGCATTATCCCAGTTGGGGCCCACCGAGGGTGCAGCTCTGCTCCTGTCTGGAGCCACCGAGGGTACAGCTCCGCTCCTGCCCAGAACCACCGAGGATGCAGCTCCGTTCCTGCTCGGAGTCACCAAGGGTGCAGCCCCGCTCCTGCCCGGAGCCACAGAGGGTGCAGCTCCACTCCTGCCTGGAGCCACCGAGGGTGCGGCATTGCTCCAGCCCGGAGCCACTGAGGATGCGGCATTGCTCCAGCCCAGAGCCACTGAAGGTGCAGCATTGCTCCAGCCTTGAGCCACCGTGGGTGCAATCTCATCCCTGTCCGGGACTGCCAAGGGTGCTGCTGGCCAGTCTGACGCCGTCGTGGTCCCCTTCCCTTGGGCCTCCTTCCATTCATCGGGCTTCCCTGTGGGAAGCCGCCTCCTGGATCACCCCTTCCATTTTGGTGGCTTAAGAACTCTGGTCGGCCGGCTGACAGACTGAGTCGTTCGGTTGGGTGGCCCATATTCTCCATCAGGCCACCCGACTCATACCACCTTGCCGTCTGTCTGGCCTGGGACTTCGGCCGGCTGCCCAAACTGTTTAGTTCCTTGGCCTAGGGGGCCCAAGGGCCTGGGGTAGCACAGGTGCGGGTCCTGAGCGGGGTCCATATTTTTACTCCCTCCTAACCTGTTTCTTCACAGAGCTCAGACTCTTAATTTATTTCTGAGTATTTTATGTCTGTTATTATTATTTTGTCTGTTTCTGTATATATTTTTGTTCTGTGACACCAGTGCCCTTCCTCCTTTTCCAGACACTCCCACCATCTACTCACCATCTGTTCCCCCGCCATCTCAGCTGTGAGCAGTTGTGTAATTAGGTCACCTGCCCGCTCATCTGTCCACACCTGCTGCTCATTTGTTTCAGGTTATCAGCTATTTAAGCACTGCCAGTCTATGCTCTCACTGCGGTAGTCATGACTCTACTGAGTTGTCTCCTCGTCTCCTCCAGAGCGATTTTGGCTCCGGAGTGCTTTCTCTTCCAGTGCGTGGGTCTGTCTGTCTGCCCCGGAGGAGTCATTCATGACAGAGACTGAGCACGGCACCCCACCCCTGCTCAGGATCATGACAATAGTGCCAGGTTATTGAAACCTGCTCACCCACATTAAATCCATGTGGGGCCCAGATGGGTTTAAAGGGGGTAAACAGATTACCTGCTTACCTGTACCATGGATAAAGTCCATGTGGGCAAACAGACATGGGACCAACATGGAAACTGCGAACAAACCCACATGGGACCCATAAGACAGCCCTGCTTTAACCTTTGGTGGGGCCCACATGGACATCCTGACTGGGTTATAGAAGTAATTTTAGATGGAAGCAAATGGTGCATTACTGGGGACTAGTCACAGCATCAAATTACCACAAGCTGTGCACTAGTGAGGAGGATTCTCTGTATATGTAGAATAATTTTAAGCTCAACGGTGCTCATGTTGGCTGTAATGAACAAATATGTCACTCAGTGCAAGTTGATCATGTATTTTTCATAGTTTGAGGCTGTACTGCAGCTTTATAGCACAGATTTACCATTACCCTAGTTGGGTGATCGTCACTTCCTTGTGGTAACGTATCGTCACTTCCTGTTTTGCTGTCTGCCTGTGTGGTTTGCTCTCCAGCTCTCGAGCCACTAGCTATGGCTACTAGCTCTCTTTCCTCTCCTCCTCTGGTGTGCTCTCTCTGTCAGATGTTTAGCTACACCTCTGCCTCTTTTAGTGATAACGGTAAATGTAATAAATGTTGTCTTTTTGAGGCGCTCGAGGCGAGGTTGTCTGATTTGGAATCCCGGCTCCGCTGCATTGAAACACCGTCTGCGCCAGTTAATCTCGACGGATGCCCATTAGCTGCAGCGGAGCTAGCTAGCTTAGCCCCCCCTGTCACCGGTTCCCCGGCTCTCCTCTGCAGCGAGGAGACTGGGTGGGTGACGGTGAGAAGGAAGCCTAGTCGCAAAGCCCCGGTTCACCACCAACCTGTTCACGTTTCTAATCGTTTTTCCCCGCTCAGCGACACACCCGCTGAGGAAAAAACTCTGATCATTGGCGACTCTGTAGTCAGAAACGTGAACCTAGAGACTCCAGCGGCCATAGTCACATGCATTCCTGGGGCCAGAGCAGGCGACATCGAGTCAAATTTGAAAATGCTGGCTAAAAGTAACTGTAAATATTCCACAATTGTTATTCACGCCGGCATTAATGACATCCGTCTCCGGCAGTCGGAAGTCACGAAACTTAATATAGAATCGGTGTGTGACTTTGCAAAAACGATGTCTGCCACTGTAGTATTCTCTGGGCCCCTCCCCAATCTGACCAGTGATGACATGTTTAGCTGCTCGTCATCCTTGAACCGCTGGCTGTCTGTGTGGTGTCCTAAAAATGACGTGGGCTACATTGACAATTGGAGCTCTTTTTGGGGAAAACCTGGTCTTATGAGACGAGACAGCATTCATCCCACTTTGGATGGTGCTTCTCATTTATCTAACAATCTGGCATCTTTTTTATCCAAATTTCCAAAACCCTGACTACTCAGAGTTGGGACCAGGAAGCAGAGTCGCAGTCTTACACGCCTCTCTGCAGCTCCTCTTCATCCGCCACCCCTCAGCTTAGCCCCTGTCTTCCCCATCAGAGAATCGTTGTCTGCTCCCTCCAAAGTAAATAAAAATATAATGTATAAGCATCCCAAAGTGATAAAGCAAAATATTGGTAAAACTCAAATTAAACATAAAGCCTCTAAATTGAATGATTTGGCCTCTGTTCCTCCTCATAATTTAAAAATTAAATGTGGTTTATTAAATATTAGGTCTCTAACTCCCAAGTCTCTGTTAGTCCATGATCTGTTAATTGATCATCAGATTGATTTAATTTCCCTTACAGAGACTTGGTTAGGACAAGAGGATTATGTTGGTTTAAATGAATCAACTCCCTCTGGTTATTTAAACTGTCAAAATCCCAGAAGTTCTGGTCGTGGAGGAGGAGTAGCAACAATTTACCATTCCAAATTACTAGTTAATGTAAAGCAAAAAACATGTTATAATTCCTTTGAGGGCCTGGTCCTCAGTGTTGGGCACTTTAGCAATTCCAGGTTAAACCCAATTTTATTTGCCATAGTTTATCGTCCCCCATCAACCTATTCAGAATTTTTATCCGAATTTCCTGATTTCTTAGCTGATTTAGTGCTGAAATCTGATAGAATAATTATAGTAGGGGACTTTAATATACATGTGGATGTAGATAGTGACTGCCTTAATGTGGCTTTTAATTCAATATTAGACTCGATTGGATTTTCTCAGAAAGTAGGAAATTCTACTCATTACCTCCACCATACATTGGACCTTGTTCTGACATATGGCATAGAAATAGAAAATCTTGTAGTGTCTCCTCATAACCCTGTACTGTCAGACCATTGTCTGTTAACCTTTGATTTTACTATTTCTGACTATTTGGCTCCTAAAGAAAAATATTATCACAGTAGATGCCTCTCAGATGATGCTGTTTCCAAATTTATGCAGATTGTTTCCTCTATGCCATGTGTCAACACAACGGAAATAAGCTATAGACAGCTTGCTCCTTCTGTAATTGATAACATGGTGGATAGTGTTTCAGCTTCTCTGCATCAGGCTCTAGACTTGGTGGCCCCCTTAAAAAAGAAAAAGTCTAATCAGAGATTTTTAACTCCTTGGTTCAACACAGAAACTCGTAGCTTAAAACAGAAGACTCGTCAATTAGAAAGAAAATGGCGCTCTACTAATTTAGATGAAATCTATTTAGCTTGGAGAAATCATCTTTTAATTTATAAAAAATCTCTTAGAAAAGCTAGAACGAGTTATTACTCTGGATTAATAGAAGAGAACAAGAATAATCCCAGGTTTCTTTTCAGTACTGTAGCCAGGTTGACAAAGAGTCAGGACTCTGTCAATCCTAGCATCCCCTTAGAGCTTACTAGTCAGGACTTTATGAACTTTTTCAATAATAAAATTTCATCCATCAGAGATAAAATCAATCAGATTCTTCCCACAGTTAACTTAAATACTGTAACTACTACAACTCCTTCTATTGATGTCTGTCTTGATGAGTTTACTCCAATCAACCTTTGTGAGTTAGACAAAATAGTTTCCTCATCCAAACCTTCAACTTGTCTTTTAGACCCTATTCCTACCAGGTTATTTAAAGAAGTCTTCCCACTTATTGGTAGCTTTATTCTTCATATAATCAATTCTTCATTAACTTTAGGCCATGTACCACAGGCTTTTAAAACGGCTGTAATTAAACCCTTACTCAAAAAGCCAACGCTAGATCCAGGAGATTTAGCTAACTATAGACCAATCTCTAATCTCCCTTTCATTTCAAAAATCTTAGAAAGAGTTGTTGCTACGCAATTATTTGACCACCTGCAGGGAAATGGTTTATTTGAGGAGTTTCAATCTGGGTTTAGAATCCATCATAGCACTGAAACAGCCTTAGCGAAGGTCACTAACGACCTCCTCATTGCATCTGATAATGGACTAGTTTCTGTACTTGTCCTTTTAGATCTTAGTGCAGCTTTTGATACTATTGATCATAATATTCTACTTGATAGATTAGAACACTATGTTGGACTTAATGGAACTTCGTTGCAGTGGTTTAGATCTTATTTATCTGATAGGTTCCAGTTTGTTCATGTAAATGATGAGTTTTCTCTCAGCTCAAAGCTTAGTCATGGAGTTCCACAGGGATCTGTGCTTGGCCCTACTCTTTTTAGTTTATATATGCTTCCGTTAGGCAACATTATTAGAAAGCACTGTATACATTTTCACTGTTATGCAGATGACACACAATTATACCTGTCAATGAAGCCAGATGATACTAATCAATTAGCCAAGTTAGAAGCCTGTCTTAAGGAAATCAAAATTTGGATGACTTGTAATTTCCTGCTATTAAATTCAGATAAGACTGAAGTCATTCTTGTTGGTCCAAAAAACCTTAGAAATTCCTTTCCAAATCAAACTTTCAGTTTGGATGCAGTTACTCTTTCTCTTAATAGCTCTGTGAGGAACCTTGGAGTTATTTTTGATCAGGATTTGTCCTTCAATTCACATATTAAATTTGTTTCTAAGACTGCCTTCTATCATTTGCGTAATATTGCCAAGATTAGGAGCATCTTGTCTCAGAGTGATGCTGAGAAGCTGATCCACGCTTTTGTTAGCTCGAGATTAGATTATTGTAATTCTTTATTATCAGGCTGTCCTAAAACATCTTTAAAAAGTCTTCAGCTGATCCAAAATGCTGCAGCAAGAGTTTTAACAGGTACTAGAAAGAGAGATCATATCTCTCCGGTTCTGGCCTCTCTTCATTGGCTTCCCATAGAGTTTAGAATTAAGTTTAAAATCCTTCTTCTTACTTACAAAGCTCTAAACAATCAGGCTCCTTTTTATTTAAAAGATCTGATACTACCGTATCATCCTAACAGAGCACTACGCTCCCAAAATGCAGGTTTACTTGTAATACCTAGAATCTCCAAAAGTACAATGGGAGGCAGAGCCTTTAGTTATCAAGCTCCTCTCCTGTGGAATCAGCTGCCAATCTGGATTCGGGAGTCAGACTCGATCTCTGTTTTTAAGAATAGGGCTAAAACCTACCTTTTTGATATAGCCTACAATTAGGGAGGGATCATGTGTTTCTGAACCCTCCCTTAGTTATGCTGCTAATAGGTTTAGTCAGCCGGGGGACCTTCAGTAATGCACTGGGCCTCACTCCTTTCCTCACTCTCTATGAAATATTTTTTTTTTTTTGCTGGTCATTAACATTTGTTTGTTCTCTCCCATAGATTGAGTCCCCATCGTGCTGTTTGCTCTCTACATGTCTGTTCTTTTCTTCTTCTCTGTCCCCTCACCCCCCAGCCAGTCGCAGCAGATGACTGCCCCTCCCTGAGCCTGGTTCTGCTGGAGGTTTCTTCCTGTTAAAAGGGAGTTTTTCCTGACTTCCGGTTATGGCTGCCACGTAGGACGGACGTGTCTCGCTCTGCTCTGCTCCTGGAAAAAAAAAATCGGCAAATAACTCTCTCATTTGGGACAGAACGTATCCCAGCATTTGGGCGAGGATATGTCGGCGAAGCCTAAGGCTGGAAAACCAGGAAAAGGAAAAAGCGAGCCGCCGAAACAGTCCAAATTAACGGACTTTCAGGTCTGTGACGCAGCAAACAAAACTCCATATATGGCGGAGGAGGCTGGCAACGCTGCGATTTCTGCGGGGAATGGCGCAGATGCGCTGATGGCAGCCATGAGTTCAATGAGAGCGGACTTTTCCTCTAGATTTGATGGGATTATGACAGCGTTGGAAGGAATAAGAAAGGAATTGGGTGACTGTGTAGAACGAACGGCGCAGATGGAGCTCCGTCTCGCTAGTGCTGAAGATGACGTCACCCGTCTTCAATTAAAGGTGCGCACTTTGGAAAAAAAAAATAAATCTCTGGAAGATAATATTTTGGATTTGGAATCTCGGTCGAGACAGAATAATTTGAGGCTGGTGGGTCTTCCAGAGGAATCAGAAGGTCGGGACGTATGTTCCTTTCTGGAAAAGTGGATTCCGGAGGTGCTGGGCAGCGAGGAGTTGCAATCAGCAGTGGTTCTGGAAAAAGCACATCGTATTGGCCCACGGAGAGATAAGGGACCGCCGAGGACCTTAATTATGAAGTTTCTTAGCAACAGAGACAGGATGAAGATCTTCAACGCTGCACGTGCTAAAGGAGAGATTAAACACCAGGACCAGCAGGTGCGGTTCTACCCAGATTTGGCCACAGGAATCCAGCAATTGAGGAAGCAGTTTGATCCCGTACGTAAGGAGCTGCGCAACCTTGGGATTCGTCATGGTGTAATCTATCCTGCGAGACTGCTGACCACGTATGAGGGCAGAACCCACATCTTCAAGACCCCAGAGGAGGCGCAGGAGTTCATCAAGAAGATCAAAGAAGAAGAAGAGACTGGTGGGAGCTAAGCATGAACAAAATATAAGGTAGAATAATTAAGCATTTGCACAGGCATCTGACTGACTTGAAGTAAATAGTAAGTTTACAAAATATAGATTGTATTATATATTAAAAAAACAAAACAAAAACAAAACAAACAAACAAAAAAAAAAACTATGATGTACAAAGTTGTTAAAAATTTTGGAGTTAAGTTGGAAAACTACAGAGGAGAGTTAATGTTACGTCATTAAAAGCAGTAGAGTTAGGGTGATTGGGAGGATGAAGAAGGAGTGGCTTAGGCTGTTCCCCGTGGGTGTGGAACGGTCGATGGCTATATCGGGAGACAGAATTTTTCTTTTGATTTTGGGGGGTTTGCCACAAGTGTGGGAAGGGGAAATTTGTTTGTGTGTAGTTTGTAGGATGAATGTTCAACCACTCATGTTTTTGCTTCTCTGTATGAGCATGTTTACACTGCAAGGTAATCCCAAACTCTCTATTGATCATGGACCAAAGTGTTAATCTTAATTTAACTTCATGGAATTGCAGAGGTCTACAAAATTTAAAAAAACTTAAACAAGTTATGAATAAAATAAAGGACATGGGTTCAAGAATTGTGTTTTTACAAGAAACTCATCTGATAGAGGAGGATGTTAAAAGAATTAGGAGTAGATGGCAGGGAAGTGTATTCACCTCTTCATTTTCATCCCGAGCCAGGGGAGTTATGACTCTCATACATAAATCAGTTCCTTTTCAAGTGAAAAATGTAATTGGAGACAAATTTGGAAGATATGTAATCATTCAAGGTTCTTTGCTATTAGAAAATATAAATCTTGTGAACTTATATGGTCCCAATATAGATGATCAGAAGTTCTTTGCTAATTTATTTCTCATCTTATCATCACTTACAGGGCAACATATAATAAGATAAGATAAGATAAGATAAGATAAGATAAGCCTTTATTAGTCCCACAACGGGGAAATTCCAGGATTGCAACAGCACAGGGATAGCAACACTCAGAGCAACAATCAGAAGGCAAGAAAAAAAAACAAGCAAGCAAGAGCAGCTAATAAACATATGTACGTATTACTATAAAATATATATATATACACACACACACAGACACACAGTGCAGAGCATTGTAGCTGGATGGAATAAATATATGAATATATGAACACACAGTGCAGAGCATTGTAGCTAGATGGAATAAATATGTAAATATATAAACACCCACAGTACGGAGCATTGCAGCTAGGTGGAATAAATATGCAAGTATATAAACACACACAGTGCGGAGCAATGTAGCTAGATGGAATAATATGTAGATATATAAATATATAAACACACCCAGTGCTGAGCATTGTAGCTAGATGGAATAAATATGCAAATATATAAACACACACAGTGCAGAGCATTGTTGCTAGATGGAATGAAACAGCATAACCGTCTACTTAGTTATCCTACATGGTATGATTATGTGCCCATACATATTCTCACCCTCCATAGCGACCGGTATGTTCCTAGTTGTATGCCGGAGGGGACCATTGTGTAAGTCTATTGCATCTTTTGCATTCAAAAAACTATTAGTTTGTTACGTCTTTTTGCTATCTCTGCGAGCAGCCCTGCTTAGGTTGTACAGTCTGACAGCCGTTGGTAGGAAGGACCTACGAAACCTCTCGGTTGTGCACCTGGGATGATGTAGTCTGCTGCTAAATGAGCTCCTCAGTGCATTCAGTATGTCCTGCATAGGGTGGAACTCGGACTCCAGCAGAGATGACAGTTTAGCCACCGTCCTTCTCTCTCCTATCTCCTCCATCGGATCAAGGCGCTGCCCCAGGACAGAGCTAGCTTTCTTAATCAGTTTGTTCAGTCTCTTCCTATCGGCTGCAGTAATGCCACTGCCCCAGCAGACCACTCCAAAAGTGATGGCTGATGCCACCACCGTGTCATAGAATGACTTCAGCAGCGCCCCTTGTACACCAAAAGACCTGAGTCTCCTCAGCAGGAACAGCCTGCGCTGTCCCTTCTTGTAGAGTGCATCAGTATTGTGTGACCAGTCTAGTTTATTGTTCAGATGAATACCCAGGTACTTATAGGATGTCACCATCTCGATGTCTGTTCCCTGTATATTTACTGGTACTGTGAGGGGCTGCCCATGCCTGCGGCAGTCCACCACCAGCTCCTTAGTTTTCCTCGCGTTGATCTGGAGGCAGTTCCGATGGCACCAGTCCACGAAGTCCTGGATAAGCCCTCTGTACTCAGCTTCATCTCCATTGGAGATGAGGCCAACGATCGCAGAGTCATCAGAGAACTTCTGTAGATGGCAGTGTGTTGTGTTGTGTGAGAAGTCCGCAGTATAAAGAGTGAACAGGAAGGGAGCCAGCACCGTTCCCTGGGGGGCCCCCGTGCTACTGATGATCGTGTCGGACACACAGTCCCGGGTTCTCACAAACTGAGGCCGGTTCGTGAGGTAGTCCAGGATCCATGATGACAGGTGCTGGTCCACCCCTGCGCGCAGCAGCTTGTCCTTCAGGATCATCGGTTGGATGGTGTTGAAAGCACTGGAGAAGTCAAAGAACATGATCCTCACCATATTCCCGGGCTTCTCCAGGTGGGACAGAGAACGGTGAAGGAGGAAGATCACCGCATCCTCCACCCCAATGCCATGCTGGTAGGCGAACTGGAGTGGATCCATCGCTGGTTCCACCAGGGGGCGGAGGTGAGCAAGGAGCAGTCTCTCCAGGGTCTTCATCAAGTGGGACGTCAAGGCCACCGGTCTGTAGCTGTTCAGGTCTTTGGGGTGGGAAGTTTTTGGTACAGGTACCACACAAGATGTTTTCCACAGCTGTGGTACCCTCCCCAGTTTCAGGCTCATGTTGAAGATATACGTCACAATCCCACACAGCTGGTCTGCACAGGACTTGAGGAGCTTTGCGCTGATGCCGTCCGGTCCCGGCGCCTTCCTCGCCTTGATCTTCCTCAGCTCCGTCCTCACCTGGGTCCTGGTCAGGGTCAGGATGGGGGGCTGTGTGTTGGGAGTGGGGGGGGTGTTGGTGGAGTGGGGAGTGGGCAGCAGGACTTGATTTCTTTAGAGGCAGCAGTGGTTGTTGTGCAGTCAGGGGGGAGGGCGGTTGGTCAAATCTATTGAAAAACAGATTCAGGTTGTTCGCCCACTCCCTGCCCCCTGTGGCCTGGGGGGAGGTATTCTGGAGCCCCGAGATGGTTTTGAGGTTTCTCCAGACCCCGCTGATGTCGCTCTGTTGCAGCTTGTCCTCCATCTTCTTCCTGAAGCTGTCCTTGCCTTCTCTGATCTTTCTCCTCAGCTCCCTCTGTACGGACTTCAGCATCTCCCTGTTCCCTGACCTGAAGATCCTCTTCTTCTCTCTCAGAAGTGTTTTTATCTCAGGGTTGATCCAGGGTTTGTTGTTTGAGTGACGCCGTTTGGTCTTGGTGGGAACGGATTTGTCCACACAGAAGCTGAGGTAGCCCGTGAAGGTGTGAATGAGGCCATCGATGTCCTCACCATGTGGATCGCAGAGCTGCTTCCAGGCGGTGGCTTCAAAACAGCCCTTTAGGGTGTCCATTGTCTCCTCAGACCATAACTCCACAGTGTGCATGGCCGGAGGTTGTCTGTGCACTAGGGGTTTGTACACCGGCCGGAGATGAACCAAGTTGTGATCCGATCTCCCGAGTGGGGGGAGTTGTGATGAGGGGTACGCCTCCTTAGTGTTTGCGTAGAATAAATCCAGTGTTTTATTGTCTCTAGTGTGGCATGTGACATACTGGGTGAACGTGGGTAGAATGGGAGACAGTGAAACATGGTTGAAATCGCCTGAGATGAGGAGAAGAGCATCTGGGTGTTCTGTCTGCAGCCTGCTGGTTACTGAATGGATGACGTCACGTGCTGTCCCAGCGTTCGCCGTCGGATTTGCATAAACAACAATGCAGATCACGTGTGAGTGTTCTCTCGGGAGATATGTAGGCCTCATGCTAACAGCTAGCAACTCAATGTCTTTGCTGCAGTGTCGTTGTTTAACAGTGATATGTCCCGGTCTGCACCAGTTGTTGTTAACATACATTATCACTCCACCGCCCCTAGCCTTGCCACTGTCTGGTGTTCGGTCAGCTCGTATCATGTGAAAACCCTCCAGCTCAATGTTAGCATCTGCTGCTAGTTCAGTTAGCCACGTCTCAGTAAACAAAAGGAGAGAGCACTCCCGGTATGTGCTATCATAACGGGAGATAGCCGCTAGCTCATCTAACTTTCCCAGTATCGACCGTACATTTCCCATGACAACAGATGGAAGGGAGGGTCTGTACCTTATATTTTTTGTCCTCCGCCTTACTCCAGCCCGGCAGCCGTGGCGTTTTCGCCTCAGTTCTCTCGGTATGTCGAGTTTTTCCAATGGGACCGGGTGGCGGTTGAATGCTAGCAGCTGTTCTCTGCTGTATCGTATCCTGCTATAGACAGTGGCTCCGTCCACCGGCTCAGGAGACATTTAGGACGATCTGTGTGTCCGTGATATAAGTGGGGTGAAAAAAAAAAGACGGATCAAAAGAGAGAGGAAGGGAAAAAGACTCGGAATCGAGCCGCTGTTGCAAAAGGCAGCCGACTCGTGTGGCGCCGAGAGAAAAAAAAAAAAAAAAAAAAAAAAAAAAGGGCTGGCTCTAAGGGCTGGGTCGGTCGGGCTGTGGTGCGAAGCGGGGGCTGGGCTCACGCCGCGGCTGGGGGAGCAGTCCCCCCATCGCCCTTCCCTCCCCCGCCGCCGGAGGTCCGGCGCGCGGCCCGCCGCCTGGGGCCCCCGTCGCCGCGGCGCTTAATACTAAGCGCAGCCGGCAGTATTAATTTTTAATAGCAGGGGATTTTAATTGTACATTGAATCCAGGTGTGGATAGATCAACAGGACTGGATTGTACGCACATTGGATGTAGGATGACTATTAATCATTTTATGAAAGAATTGAGATTGTTAGATATATGGAGAGAAATGAAACCACAAGTTAAAGCCTATTCTTGTTATTCCAGTACCTACAAGACATTCTCACGTATTGATTATTTTTTGATTTCCACAGAATTAAGGTCCAAGATTCAAAACTGCTTTTATGATAACATCGTGATCTCTGATCATGCACCCTGTTGTCTAATATATGTAGATAAAAAATTGACAAAGGAATCAGGTAGATGGCAATTTCAGCATAAATGGCTTCAGGATGAGGAATTTGTCAAGTATATAGAAAAACAGATAGACGAGTTCTTTGACATCAATACTACACAAACATCAGCAGGTGTAAAGTGGGAGGCTTTCAAAGCTTTTATTAGGGGACATATTATTAGTTATACAGGATCAAAATCTAAGAAGACTCGAGAGGAGAGAGCTAAATTGGAACATAAAATAAAAAATCTTCAGGAAAAAGTGTATGCAGGAAGTGACCCAAGGTTGGAGAATGAATTACTGATTTTGAGAGCTGAATACGACAAAAAATCAGCGAATAGAGCTGCCTCGAGTCTTCTAAGATTGAAACAATCTTTTTATGAACAAGGTGAAAAATCAGGAAAATTATTAGCATGGCAGATTAAACAATTGGAAATTAAAACACCAATTACCAGTATTATAAGTAACGGACAGGTAGTTATAGATCCTTTAGAAATTAATAGAGCCTTTAGAGATTACTATGAAAAATTATATGATACCAAAAATGAACCTGATTTAACAAAACTAAATGGGTTTTTGAACGAACTATCTATACCGTGTATTCCAAATGAAAACAGGGAGATATTGGAGTCTAAAATTAGTCAAGAAGAAGTTGGGCTAGCCATTGATAATATGAAATCAGGAAAAAGTGCAGGACCAGATGGTCTTCCAGTTGACCTTTATAAAAAATTTAAGAATAAATTAATAAAACCTTTTTTGGAAATGGTTTTAGAAGCATTTCAAAATAATAATTTACCATCATACATAAATAATGCCTTAATTATACTGCTGCCAAAACCAGGTAAGCCCTCTAATAAATGTGAAAATATGAGACCAATAAGCCTATTAAACGCCGACCTTAAGATAATCTGTAAAATTTTAGCAAGACGAATACAAGAAATTTTACCAAATATTATTAATCGAGATCAGAATGGCTTTATAAAGGGTAGACAAGGCTTCCATAATGTAAGAAGACTATTTAATATTATTTATTTTAATAAAGAAGCACCGGATACAGCTCTCCTATCATTGGACGCCGAAAAGGCCTTTGATAGAGTTGAATGGCCCTTTCTTTTTGAAGTCCTACAAAGGTTTGGACTTGGAAATAATTTCATAAAATGGGTTCAAATAATATACAATAATGCTACAGCAGAAATCCTAACAAATAACAATATTTCAAAACCAATAAAAATCAATAGAGGATGTCGACAAGGCTGTCCACTTTCACCTTTACTGTTTACTATGGCAATTGAACCTTTAGCGATAGCGATACGTTTACATTCACAAATATATGGAATTAAAGTTGGACCAACAGAACATAAAATCTCCCTGTACGCCGATGATATAATTTTGTTTATGTCGAATCTAAAAAAATCAATTCCAACCTTGTTGAATTTAATAAAGAATTTTGGGGAAATATCAGGATATAAAATAAATAAAACTAAATCTTCAATATTAATGCTAAATGAGACCCAGAGAAATTACCCAGCCCCTGAGGTAAATCAATTCAATGTTGTAAATCAGTTTAAATATTTAGGAATCCAAATTATGCCTAAGCTAGAATCAGTCGCCAGTGTCAACTATGAAGCCTTAATGTCAGATATCAGTGAGTTAACTCAGAGATGGATGTCACTACCAATGTCGATGATCGGGAGAATCAATATACTTAAAAGTAATATTTTACCTAAAATACTTTATTTATTTCAATACATTCCCTTATCACCACCTTTAGATCTATTCTCAAGAATTAAAAAAAAGTTAGTGGAATTTATATGGAACAACAGGAGGGCTAGATTACGTTTGTCTTTATTATATTTACCATTTGATCGTGGAGGTCTGAAATGTCCAAATTTTATGTTGTATTATTGGTCGGCACAACTGAGGTCTATGACATATTATTTTTCATCAAATGATCTCCCTCACTGGACTGAAATGGAATCATACAATTTACCTTTACCTCTTCCCATATTCATATACTCAGATTCGGCAAAAAAATTACAAAAACAAGTTAAAAATCCATTTGTAAAGCATATGATCAAAATATGGTGTGAAGCTAAAAACTATTTAAAAGAACCACAGTTATTGTCACAATTTAGTCCAATATGGGGTAATCAATATTTTAAACCAGGGAGAGCGGACGCTGTATTTAAAGTATGGAATTTAAAAGGGATACAAAAGATTCAGGATTTATATTTGCCATGTGCAGACAACATAATGTCTTTTGAAGAGCTGAGGATCAAATTTAATCTCAATAGAACACATTTTTTTAAATATCTTCAACTTAGAAACTTTATTCGATCAAATCAAAATAAAGCTCTCACTCGACCTATTTATTCATCCTTGGAAAAAATGATGATGAAAGATAGTAAAAGAAAGGGTATTATTTCAGAGTTTTATAACTCATTGACACTATCTTCAAGTGAAAATTCACTGAAAAGATTAAACTACTGGAAAGAAGATCTGCAAATTGAAATTTCAGAGGAACAATGGGAATTGGCTTGTACAGAAGCTCAAACCAAATCAATAAATGCACGCCTTAAATTGATACATTTCAAATGGTTAATGCGGATGTATGTTACACCGGAGGAGTTAAATAGATATAACAAAAATATACCAGATACATGCACAAAATGCATGGAAAGTAAAGGAACCCTATTTCATTGTTTATGGGAATGTAGATTAATAAGAATGTTTTGGGAAGAGGTGAGGGTAACAATTGAAAAAATAATCTCAAAACAAATCATATTGAATCCTAAACTGTTTTTGTTGGGTCTGTACCCAGAAAAGCATAATTTTAATAAAAGTGAAAGAACATTCATAAACCTCAGTTTGCTTAATGCCAAAAAATGTATTGCACTATTATGGAAAAAGACTCATAGACCAGATGTGACTCAGTGGTTAAGACAGATGTTAACAAACCTTCCATTAGAAAGAATAACATATATACTGAAATCAAAGGAAAATGTGTTTGAGAATATATGGAGACCTTTTATTGATTATGTAAAAAATTTAAACATAACTCTTGAAGAAGAAGGTGAATGATGTGTGTGGACCTTGTAAATTCCAAACTGGTGAACATAATATGTATACTTATGTATTGGATTGTCTAGACTAAACAGAGGAGCATTGTTGAAGATTTGATTTTGTTGGTGGTTGTTGGTGTTTTTAGTGCATTTTTTTTTTTTTTGTAGTACTTTAGTGTTAGTGTTTGATTGTTTGTATCATGTTTGTTAAAAAAAAAAAAAGGTTCAATAAAGATATTGTGGAAAAAAAAAGGGAGTTTTTCCTCTCCACCGTCGCCAAGTGCTTGCTCACAGGGGATCGCCTGATTGCTGGGGTCTTTCTGCAACTGTGGGGGTCCTCCCTACAGTTGATAGTGCTATGAGATGACTGTTGTTGTGAAATGGCGCTATATAAATAAAGTTGAATTGAATTGAATTGAATTGAATTATCTTTCCCATAAATTGTGCAAGCCTCTTCCAGATACCAGCTGATAGCTAAGGTAGTCAACTCACAACTGTGATACTTGAGTTTATGTGTGCTCAATTGACAGGATTTTTTTTTTTTTATAATTTCTAGAAGTATCCAATGAAGTCTGTTTTGTTTGCTCACACAGCAGGAAGAACAAACTGTTTTATTTCTAGAAACCGTCTTAACGCAAACATCTTGTCAGCCCATAATCTGTGATGCATCACTCCAGGCTCCTAATGGTAGGTTAATGAATGCTGCAGCTGTTAGACAACAAAGACTGGTTTGTTTCATGTTTTGGCTTCTTTCATTTCAGTACTTTATCTCACCTGGTATGCACAAGAGCACAATTAGGCCCTGGGGCTGAGATTGGCCCCTGGACCATTTCACTGTGGCCCCTCACTGCTCCTGAGGGATGTGCTTGTTGATCAGTGTGTGTGCCCTGATTCATCATATAAAGGTTCAGTTTGCCATTATAAGGTGCTTTTGATAAAGTTGCTGTTCATCTTTCCCACCCACCCACACCCCAACTCATCCTAAACAAATCCAAGAACAATTTAACTAACTCAGCACAACTAATATTACAAGTGTTTCTCCAAATTCACCACAACATGCCACTTTTAATGACGACTGCAGTCTCAAAAATTTTCAACCCCTTCATGACAAGCAATTTTAGTGCTTAGTAGAGCGCTCTTTTCAAATCAAATCAAATCAAATCAAATCAAATCAAATCAAATCAACCTTTATTGTCATGTTGCTGTACATACAACTGTAGTGCAGGCAAGATGAAATTACATTTCTCTAGGCATCCATATAAGTAAAAAGAACATAATTTAAGACACACTCACACACCCCCTCCCCCCCTCCCCAACACAGCCATTCACACATCCCTGAGACACACTTGAAACTAACTAGAACTATATACATATAATATACATAATGTCCATAAGGTGTTTTGCTGTTATGATCTGCTGCAAATGTGATGCATAGCCAGACACCAGCTTCTGGCAGCGTTCCCGAGGAATCTTAGTCCATTCCTCATGGACAAATACCTCCAGTTCACTAATATTCTTGAGTTTTTTTTTAAATCTCACCAGAGATTTCCAACTGGGATCAAGTCAGGCAACTGTGATGGCCACTCTAGGCCATCACATCTTCTAGGACCTCTTCTGAAACCAAGCCTTGGTGGACTTTGAGGTATGCTTGGGATCATTGTCCTGTTGGACGGTCCAATGATGTCCAAGCTCCAGCTTCCTCACAGACATCATGACATTTTCTCCCAGGATTTCCTGATATTTTATTGAATCCATCTTGTCCTCCACAAGGTGCAGGTTTCCAGTGCTAGAGGAAGCGAAGCAGCCCCAGAGCATCACTGAGACACTGCCATGCTTCACTGTAAGCAGGGTGTTCTTTTCAGCATATGCTTCAGTCTTCCTCCTCCAGACATACCACTGATCCATAGGCCCAAAAAGTTCAAGTTTTATTTCATTGCTCCACAGAACAGAATCCCCAAACCTCTTTGGTTTATTTATATAGTTTTATTTTTAGCAAATTGGAGCTGACTTTTCTTGTGCTTTTGGGTCAGTAGTGATGTACGTCTTGGAGTTTGAGCATGGAACCCTTCAGTGTTTAGTATGCGCCTTACTGTGGAAACTGAAACCTCAGTGCCTGCTGCCACCAAGTCTTGCTGCAGGTCTTTTGCGGGCAGTCAAGGGTTTTTGACCACCTGCCTCCTCAGGACTCTGGTGGCAGCTGTTGATAGCTTCCTCTTTCTGCCACGTCCAGGTAGTGTACCCTCTGTTCCTTTAACTTTAAACTTGTGAACTATTCTTCCAGCTATATCTCTAGGAACATTCAGTGCCTTTTCTATCTTTTTGTATCCTTTTCCTTGTTTGTGCAAAGAAAGGATCTTTTCTCTGAACTTTCTGGACAATTCTATTGACTTAGCCAGATTTCTAACATGCAATCAAACGTCACCGTCAACAGTCCAGGTATTTGAGGTGTTCTATCTCAAGCACACCTGATCCAACTAATGAAGCCCTTGATTGGTTGCATCATGTGTCTTAGAGATTTGCAAATGTGTACTGTTATGAGGAATTCTATTCGGGGGTTGAATAATTTTGAGACTGCAGAACTCATTGAAAGTCAGATTTAGTGCTGAATTTGGATAAAATCCTTGTAATATTAGTCTTATTTAACTATTTAAAATGTTCTTGTATAAGAATTTTAAATTTTGCCAACAAACCTAAAATGCAGTGGGGGTTGAATAATTTTGATTGCAAATGGTTATTAATTGCTATAGTTATTAATTAATGGTTATTTGATTGTGTGATGGTTATTAATTGAAAGATGTAGGGCAATTTAAATGTTAATTTAGTATTTAGGTGCATACTATATAATAGTTATCCATTTATGAATTGAAATATATAACAAGTTTCGATAAAGTAATCCGATATATAACCATTAGCTGACTTTACCTGAGTCTATGTGGCCCTCTGGAAAAATATATTCCCAACTCTGGGCAAGAAGAAAATGAGGAAGCCACTCCTCTGTGCCATTAGTTTTTTGTTTTGTTTTGGTACCATGTACAATGTCCACTGCAGGGAAAGTCCTGGCTATACTCTTCAGCACCATAACAACCTTTGTATTGTCATGTGGTGATCCTCGCGGATCACCAAGAGACGCCACAGAGTTCACCAGAGAGTTTGGCTAAGATGTTATTTATTTCCAGACGTGACAAAACACAACTATGAACCCCTATAGGGCAACACACACATAACTGAGACTTGGGCTCGTAGGGCTAACCCAGCCGCCACGAGCTAACTGTGACAAAACTATGATCAGAACGAGACTTGGGCTCGTAGGGCTAACCCAGCCGCTACGAGCTAACTGTGACAAAACTATGAAGACAAACCTGACATGAAGGTCTACGGCACTCTCTAACATGACGAGGCGTAGACCCAGACTTGACAAGACAGACGAGACGTTGACAGAATGTAGACCAATACTCCTGCGTCTTACCGTCGTCAGTGCCGGGCTTAAAAGGGCGAAGCACTAACGACGGTAATGACAATCAGCTGACCGGCCGTTGACAGGCGGAAGCCCCACCGAGCACTTTCACAATAAGAGCCCGGTGAGGCCAGAATACAGCCCGCAGCTGTCAAGGCCGGCAGCGAGAATAACTTAGCCCGAGCGTGATCAGAACCGGCGCTCGGGTCATAACCCTCCCTCCACGGGCGGACTCCGAACGCCCCAAGGAACCACCCTGCCCCCCCGCCCCCCCAGGGTGGGAGGTGGGGGACAGGTGCGGAGGGAGAGAACCAACCCATGAACAAGACAAAAAAAACCATACAAGACAATGACAAGGCAACAACTCAGACCAAAATCACAGACTACTGAAACAAAAACACCAAATATTCAAAAAACAGAGCGATGACCTGAAAAAAACTCAGATAAACACAAGAGAACAAATACACATGGGGAAGAATAAGGACCAGAACTACAGAGCCAGATAAACTAAATACAAGAACAAAACCTTACCTGCTCATACCAGACTTAACATGAAACAAAAAAAAACACAAAACAGAGCATTACCCGCTCATACCAGACTATATGAAACAAAAACAGAGCATACTCGCTCAAACCAAACTATACATGAAACAAAAACGGAGCATACCCGCTCAACCAGACTATACATATGCCAGATACAAAATAACCAGGACGAAGAGAAAAAAAAAAAAGCACAAATACAGAGACAAACCCAGGGACCACTACCACCCTCCGACAGTTTATGTCGACCGATGGTCAAAGGAGGCGGACCAGGCGGCTCACCAGAGTCCAAAGTCCCGCACGTCCGCTTCTCCGGTGGTCGAACTAGGTAGCCCCATGGCACACATAACAGGTCGGGTGGCTGAACCGAGGCGCCGAACCGGCGAAACAGTCCCTCCGGCGGCGACCCGTATCCCTCAGCCACCAGTCCAGGGCATCAACAACCCACAGTGGCCTCCCTGACGAGAACAAAACTCGGGAGAACCGGGGCGAGCGAACAGGGACCCCCATGGCCCCCGGTGATGATGAAAAGGGGCGGTGATTCTGAGTGGATTGATGAGCAGGACAAGCCAAGAATCCGCTCCGCGAAGAAGGGTCTGCAGCTCCTCCTCCGCCAATGGACCATGCTCGCGCTGCATCACTGCTGGACCCAGATTGGGTCCCAGCTGCACCCACGTTGGGCCCCGATTGGGCCAGAACCGCACCCGCGGTGGACCCCGATTGGGCTTCCGACGAACCCACGTTGGACCCGATTGGGCCTCCGGTGCAGCTCCGCTGACGAACTCCACCCCCGAACCTGGGACCTCCACCTCAGTGACACCGACCCGTTCCCCGCCGGCGACACTAAAACAAAGCTCGGGGACAGGAAAACCGGGATCAGCATCACCGGTAGCAACGGAACCCAGCGAGACGAGCTCGGGCGCAGCAGACGGCTGCTCCTCACTCGTCTCCCCGAGAGGCAGGCAAAAATGCTCAACAAAAGAGGACAGAGACATAAGAGGGAGCACTTGCCTGCACTCGGGTTCCGTTGCCACCCAGGACTCCGACGATCCGGGTTCAGGGTGACTCTCGTCAGCTGACTCGGACTCAGCTGCGTCGGGCTCCGCAGCTGGCACGATGTCATCAGCAGCCTCAGGTTCCTCCCACACTGTTGTCCACGCCGACGACCCGTATGGCGTGGAGGCAGGGAACCCTTGACCCACTGGCTCGGACCGCTCCGGCGAGGAGACCCGGGGACGCTTCTTCGTCGGCTCAGGCTCCGGGCCGCAGTCCGCTCCTCTCCTCCGTCCAAGACGTGACTGCAGGGCCGGATGCAGGCTATCCAGCACTGTAGGGGCCCTCTTCGTCCGGCGACGCTGGCCTGGCATCGCGGACCGCTCGACGGGGAAGAACACAGAGGCAGCGGGTTTAATAATTTCATCCACAGCAGGTTGAGGGAGCTCGGGGGGCTGCGAACCCCGAACTCCATCCCCAGGAGTCAGACAAGGCAGAATAATATCATGATGTGAGAAATTATCGTGCACTTGCCTTCCTACCGGGGCAGAGATGGTTCCTGCTGTGGGGGACGTCATTCCTCCTTCTCCCCGCTGGATGGCGACAGAGGGCCCCCTGGGAAGACGAGGTGGGGCCGCTCTCGGAGATTCGCTGACGGGATACGCCGGCAGCGAGTCCAGCCGGGGATTCCGCTGAGGGTTGCCCGCGCCGTTACGCCGACGTCCTCGCCGGCCCCCAGACGGCACTTACTCCTGGACCTGCTCCGGGAAGGGACACCAACGCGGGGAGCGGGGATTCCTCCTCCCCTGCTTCCTGCTCTTCTCTTCCAGCCCGCGAGGTAACTCACGCTGAATGGCGAGTTCCTCCCACCTCGTTATCACCTCCAGGTGGTCGTAACTATCGAGGGGAAGGTTGTCCAAAAGCTCCTCAGCGTAGTCCAAATGCCTGCACACGTCGCTGGGAGCGTCCCACAGCGTAGCGGAGAATAACGTGCAGTCCACGTACTCCAGGACCTCCGCTAGCCTTCTGTCCAGGCGTCAACCGCGACCCCTGGATGACGGCATTCTCCCAGCAACAGGCATCCAGACAGGGAAGAACAAACAGTCCAGTTATGGCACAAACTCCCGGTGAAACGGCGTCTTGATGCGGCACCTCCGTTTAGGCGACCTGGCAGGAGTATACTGTCATGTGGTGATCTTCACGGATCACCAAGAGACGCCACAGAGTTCACCAGAGAGTTTGGCTAAGATGTTATTTATTTCCAGACGTGACAAAACACAACTATGAACCCCTATAGGGCAACACACACATAACTGAGACTTGGGCTCGTAGGGCTAACCCAGCCGCCACGAGCTAACTGTGACAAAACTATGATCAGAACGAGACTTGGGCTCGTAGGGCTAACCCAGCCGCTACGAGCTAACTGTGACAAAACTATGAAGACAAACCTGACATGAAGGTCTACGGCACTCTCTAACATGACGAGGCGTAGACCCAGACTTGACAAGACAGACGAGACGTTGACAGAATGTAGACCAATACTCCTGCGTCTTACCGTCGTCAGTGCCGGGCTTAAAAGGGCGAAGCACTAACAACGGTAATGACAATCAGCTGACCGGCCGTTGACAGGCGGAAGCCCCACCGAGCACTTTCATAATAAGAGCCCGGTGAGGCCAGAATACAGCCCGCAGCTGTCAAGGCTGGCAGCGAGAATAACTTAGGCCGAGCGCGATCAGAACCGGCGCTCGGGTCATAACATGTATGACATATTGTAGGTGTGCTGGTTGCTTTAGAGATGACTTGTAAATTGTTACGGGTGTATTCAAAAATCCTCATTAACATAATACAACATAACATAGCAGTGCTATATAAGTGAACACCATTTACCATTTATAAGCTGTTTAAGCAAAAAAGAAATAACAAATGATGTAGCAGTGAATTCCAATTAGTCATTATTGTGAATTCCAGAATGACATATAACAGACAAAATTAGGGTAGCAACTGTCTCATGCCTCTACTCGGTTTTCTACTCTGGTTACTCACGCAGAGTGGGGAAACAATGAAGGAATAAAAAGATCAGAAAACATGGCTACACAAATGTAAACTGCCACACAGATTGTGTTTGTGAAGTGTTTCAGTGAAGCAGCTCCCTTGTCTGTTGTTTTTTTTACTGAACTTGGCTGTGATTCATACTCATCGTGTTTACCATTGTTTTCACATATTGCTTGTTTAGTCATGAAGTGATTTCATTAGAGTTATAAGAAGAAATCCTTATAACAAGTTTACGAGCTTCCCATGACATTTACAGCACCTTTAGAGAGTTTGTTTTTGATGTGGTTTTAAATTCAATATGCTGGTGCCCAATATATGCTCAGAAGATCTGTGTAGATGGGTGTAATATGCCTGTCTGCATGAGCGCTCTGATGCTTTCTTACTATAATACAATGCAACAGGAACCTAGAATAAAGACAGAACAGCTTTTTAAGAAGCTGCAGAGTCAAAGGAGGTTGGAGGGGGGATTTCTAAAATAGCAGTTGCTCATGCAGAAGATATGAGTTTGTGCCTGTGTTGTTTGCTTTTCTCCCTTTTTGTCTTAAATTTGTTATGTGGTGAAAACTACTTGGTTAGGGTTAACAAAAGTTGTGTGTTTAAACAATAAACTGTTTATAAAAATGAACAGCATCCACCAGTTACATCCATTGTCCAAAAGTGAAGCTTTAGTTCCTGGATTTTGGAATCTGCCACCTTTCGCTGTTAGAGCCAGCGTCTGCACAGCAGCAACTGTAAAACAGAACCTAGTGTAGAGTTTCCATCAGTATGGCTGCCATCTGTTATGATCTGAGGTGAGAGCACAGTCCACACTCGCAGCATTCCTTAATGCCCCTCATTACCTGCAGCTGCTCCTCATTGCACACCTGCTCTGATTATAGCGGGGGCATAGAAAGCTCCAGTTTTCCTCAGTTCCCTGTGGGACTGCCTCGGATCAGCAGCTCTCAGTAGCACTCTAACCCAGGATTTACAATGACTCCAGATGCAGTCCATTAAGGATACGATCGGTCTCAGCAGCAAATAGTTCCCATTCTCATTAATTTTCTAATCCTCACCTGGTCCGGACCACTGTGGAATGAATCTGGCTCATCAGATTCAGTTCGCTAATGAAATGCAAGTCTATTTTTGATGGATGCTGGATACAATCCTCAAGGAAATCCCACAGTATCTTGGGGTATTTAATAACCATTTGTTTATTAAAAACGGTTTAAGGATCGTCCGTTATTTTCTGAGGTCTACTCCTCCACCACTGTGTCAGAGAAGGTAAAAACTTTGACATAACATACAAACGCTTCATAAAATTCAAGTTAATGGGCTATTTACATTTTATTTAGAGCCCAAAAATCCAGGTGGAGAGCTGCTACATCACACTTCCTTGTTGTCATCATGTGATCGTGATCGGTTCATCTCGGTCACTCTCAGGTCTTTCTTGAGATCTTGTGTTATTTTGTATAATTATCACCTGATCTTGTATTTCAAACTCTGTTCTCATCCATGGCGCTGCAAAACACAAACGGAGTGGTAGGGATGAACGCAAGAGTCCATCTGTACTGCATCTGCAACAGACTGCATCCAGAGTCAGTGTAAATCCAGGGTGAGTCTCCTGCTCCTTTGCCTCTTGTGTACCTTGCCTCAGTGCTCTTATCTTCCTGAAGACCTCCTGGATACCCACGTAAGTCTGCAGCAAATTCATGTTCAACATTATCTGCCTGGATCAGTGCATGTCTGTCTCCCAGTGTCCCGGACTCCCTCAGCCTGTGCCCACCTGTAAAAACAAGTAAGGATAAATCATTGCAAAATCAATAACCTTGTCATCACAGGAAAATCTCCGGGCCTGGGGTATTTCTATACCTACCTCCAAGCAACTCCACGTTACCGGATCCGATCAACAAACCTACCTGCAGAATACTCACCCTGAAGAGGAACTCCACCTCACCTGTTCCTTATCTCCTCCTCCTATAAGTGGACGAACAATTCTCGCCCTCTCTATAACCTCATCACTGGTTCTCCACATTTACCCAGAAGGGGACTCCGTTTGCATCACCTCCCATGATAATGGTACCCCTCTGTTAATGAAAGAAAAACCCACAATGGTCACAGAAATAATTTGAATCTGACAAAAGTGGTAATAAATAAAAATTCTATGAAAATTAACCAATGAAAATCAGACAATGCTTTTGAATTGTGGTTCAACAGAATTATTTTAAAAAACAAACTCATGAAACAGGCCTGGACAAAAATGATGCTACCCTTAACTTAATATTTTGTTGCACAACCTTTTGAGGCAATCACTGCAATCAAACGATTTCTGTAACTGTCAATGAGACTTCTGCACCTCTCAGCAGGTATTTTGGCCCACTCCTCATGAGCAAACTGCTCCAGTTGTCTCAGGTTTGAAGGGTGCCTTCTCCAGACGGCATGCTTCAGCTCCTTCCACAGATGTTCAATAGGATTTAGATCAGGGCTCATAGAAGGCCACTTTAGAATAGTCTAATGTTTCACTCTTAGCCATTCTTGGGTGTTTTTAGCTGTGTGTTTTGGGCCAGTATCCTATTGCAAGACCGATGACCTGTGACTGAGACCAAGCTGTCTGACACTGGGCAGCACATCTCTCTCCAGAATCCCTTGATAGTCTTGAGATTTCATTGTACC
Organism: Pholidichthys leucotaenia; assembly: GCA_020510985.1. Lineage (NCBI taxonomy): Eukaryota > Metazoa > Chordata > Actinopteri > Cichliformes > Pholidichthyidae > Pholidichthys > Pholidichthys leucotaenia. The sequence goes on from CM035844.1 coordinate 17,069,164, forward strand.
CTGCACAGATTCAAGACACCCTGTGCCAGATGCAGCAAAGCAGCCCCAGAACATAACAGAACCTCCTCCATGTTTCACAGTAGGGACAGTGTTCTTTTCTTGGTATGCTTCATTTTTGTGTCTGTGAACATAGAGCTGATGTGCCTTGCCAAAAAGTTCCAGTTTTGTCTTGTCTGTCCATAGGACATTCTCCCAGAAGCTTTGTGGCTTGTCAACATGCAGTTTGGCAAATTCCAGTCTGGCTTTTTTATGATTTGTTTTCAACAGTGGTGTCCTCCTTGTCGTCTCCCATGAAGTCCACTTTGGCTCAAACAACAACGGATGGTACGATCTGACACTGATGTACCTTGACCTTGGAGTTCACCATGAATGTGTTTAGAGGTTGTTCTGGGCTCTTTTGTTTCCATTCGTATTATCCGTCTTCTCCTGTGGCCACATCCAGGGAGGTTGGCTACAGTCCCGTGGATCTTAAATTTCTGAATAATATGTGCGACTGTAGTCACAGGAACATCAAGCTGCTTGGAGCTTGATGTTGGAGCTGCTTTTCTTTCTAATCTCCTGAGACAACTCTCTCCTTTGCTTCCTCTGGTCCACGTTTAGTGTGGTACACACCATATCACCAAACAGCACAGTGACTACTTGTCACCCTTTAAATAGGCCAACTGACTGATTACAAGTTTGTAGACACCTGTGATGTTAATTAGAGGACACATCTTGGTTGAAGATGTCCCTATGGTCACATTATTTTCAATCTTTTCTAGGGGTACCATCATTTTTGTCCAGGCCTGTTTCATGAGTTTGTTTTTTAAAGTAATTCTGTTGAGCCATAATTCAAAAGCATTGTCTGATTTTCATTGGTTAATTTTCATTCATTCATCTTCCGCTTAATCCTTTTCGGGTCGTGGGGGGGCTGGAGCTTATCCCAGCATCTTTGGGTGAGAGGCAGGGTACACCCTGGACAGATCGCCAGTCCATCGCAGGGCCAACACAGAGAGACAGACAACCATTCACTCTCACAGTCATACCTAAGGACAATTTAGAATCCCCAGTTTGATGCCAATTAACCTGACTTGCATGTTTTTGGCATGTGGGAGGAAACCAGAGAAATCCTGAAGTAAACCCACGCAGACACGGGGAGAACATGCAAACTCCACACAGATCACTGTTGGTCGGGGGCTGGGATTGAACCCAGGATCCCCCGGCCAAGGGTGAGTTGCTGTGCTGCCGCAGTGCTAACCACTCCGCCACCGTGTTGCCATAGAATTTTTATTTATTACCACTTTTGTCAGATTCAAGTTATTTCTGTGACCATTGTGGGTTTTTCTTTCATTAACAGAAGGGTACCAACAATTTTGTCCACGGCTGTATACTCGTGTTCTGTCTTCTCCCTCCCCCATAGGTCAAACCACTTCCAGAATCACCAATTGTTGTTTTTTTTTCCCACAATATCTTTATTGAACCTTTTTTTTTTAACAAACATGATACAAACAATCAAACACTAACACTAAAGTACTACAAAAAAAAATGCACTAAAAAACACCAACAACCACCAACAAAATCAAATCTTCAACAATGCTCCTCTGTTTAGTCCAGACAATCCAATACATAAGTATACATATTATGTTCACCAGTTTGGAATTTACAAGGTCCACACACATCATTCACCTTCTTCTTCAAGAGTTATGTTTAAATTTTTTACATAATCAATAAAAGGTCTCCATATATTCTCAAACACAATTTCCTTTGATTTCAGTATATATGTTATTCTTTCTAATGGAAGGTTTGTTAACATCTGTCTTAACCACTGAGTCACATCTGGTCTATGAGTCTTTTTCCATAATAGTGCAATACATTTTTTGGCATTAAGCAAACTGAGGTCTATGAATGTTCTTTCACTTTTATTAAAATTATGCTTTTCTGGGTACAGACCCAACAAAAACAGTTTAGGATTCAATATGATTTGTTTTGAGATTATTTTTTCAATTGTTACCCTCACCTCTTCCCAAAACATTCTTATTAATCTACATTCCCATACACAATGAAATAGAGTTCCTTTACTTTCCATGCACTTTGTGCATGTATCTGGTATATTTTTGTTATATCTATTTAACTCCTCCGGTGTAACATACATCCGCATTAACCATTTGAAATGTATCAATTTAAGGCGTACATTTATTGATTTGGTTTGAGCTTCTGTACAAGCCAATTCCCATTGTTCCTCTGGAATTTCAGTTTGCAGATCTTCTTTCCAGTAGTTTAATCTTTTCAGTGAATTTTCACTTGAAAATAGTGTCAATGAGTTATAAAACTCTGAAATAATACCCTTTCTTTTACTATCTTTCATCAACATTTTTTCCAAGGATGAATAGATAGGTCGAGTGAGAGCTTTATTTTGATTTGATCGAATAAAGTTTCTAAGTTGAAGATATTTAAAAAAATGTGTTCTATTGAGATTAAATTTGATCCTCAGCTCTTCAAAAGACATTATGTTTTCTGCACATGGCAAATATAAATCCTGAATCTTTTGTATCCCTTTTAAATTCCATACTTTAAATACAGCGTCTGCTCTCCCTGGTTTAAAATATTGATTACCCCATATTGGACTAAATTGTGACAATAACTGTGGTTCTTTTAAATAGTATTTAGCTTCACACCATATTTTGATCATATGCTTTACAAATGGATTTTTAACTTGTTTTTGTAATTTTTTTGCCGAATCTGAGTATATGAATATGGGAAGAGGTAAAGGTAAATTGTATGATTCCATTTCAGTCCAGTGAGGGAGATCATTTGATGAAAAATAATATGTCATAGACCTCAGTTGTGCCGACCAATAATACAACATAAAATTTGGACATTTCAGACCTCCACGATCAAATGGTAAATATAATAAAGACAAACGTAATCTAGCCCTCCTGTTGTTCCATATAAATTCCACTAACTTTTTTTTAATTCTTGAGAATAAATCTAAAGGTGGTGGTAAGGGAATGTATTGAAATAAATAAAGTATTTTAGGTAAGATATTACTTTTAAGTATATTAATTCTCCCGATCATCGACATTGGTAGTGACATCCATCTCTGAAGTAACTCATCAATATCTGTCATTAAGGCTTCATAATTGACACTGGCGATTGATTCTAGCTTAGGCACAATTTGGATTCCTAAATATTTAAACTGATTTACAACATTGAATTGATTTACCTCAGGGGCTGGGTAATTTCTCTGGGTCTCATTTAGCATTAATATTGAAGATTTAGTTTTATTTATTTTATATCCTGATATTTCCCCAAAATTCTTTATTAAATTCAACAAGGTCGGAATTGATTTTTTAAGATTCGACATAAACAAAATTATGTCATCGGCATACAGGGAGATTTTATGTTCTGTTGGTCCAACTTTAATTCCATATATTTGTGACTGTAGACGTATCGCCATCGCTAAAGGTTCAATTGCCATAGTAAACAGTAAAGGTGAAAGTGGACAGCCTTGTCGACATCCTCTATTGATTTTTATTGATTTTGAAATATTGTTATTTGTTAGGATTTCTGCAGTAGCATTATTATATATTATCTGAACCCATTTTATGAAATTATTTCCAAGTCCAAACCTTTGTAAGACTTCAAAAAGAAAGGGCCATTCAACTCTATCAAAGGCTTTTTCGGCATCCAGTGATAAGAGAGCTGTATCCGGTGCTTCTTTAGTAGAATAAATAATATTAAATAGTCTTCTTACATTATGGAAGCCTTGTCTTCCCTTTATAAAGCCATTCTGATCTCGATTAATAATATTTGGTAAAATTTCTTGTATTCGTCTTGCTAAAATTTTACAGATTATCTTAAGGTCGGCATTTAATAGGCTTATTGGTCTCATATTTTCACATTTATTAGAGGGCTTACTTGGTTTTGGCAACAGTATAATTAAGGCATTATTCATATATGATGGTAAATTACTATTTTGAAATGCTTCTAAAACCATTTCCAAAAAAGGTTTTGTTAATTTATTCTTAAATTTTTTATAAAGGTCAGCTGGAAGACCATCTGGTCCTGCACTTTTTCCTGATTTCATATTATCAATAGCTAGTCCAACTTCTTCTTGACTAATTTTAGACTCCAGTATCTCCCTATTTTCATTTGGAATACACGGTATAAATAGTTCGTTCAAAAACCCATGTAGTTTTGTTAAGTCAGATTCATTTTTGGTATCATATAATTTTTCATAGTAATCTCTAAAGGCTCTATTAATTTCTAAAGGATCTATAACTACCTGTCCGTTACTTATAATACTGGTAATTGGTGTTTTAGATTCTAATTGTTTAATCTGCCATGCCAATAACTTTCCTGATTTTTCACCTTGTTCATAAAAAGATTGTTTCAATCTTAGAAGACTCGAGGCAGCTCTATTCGCTGATTTTTTGTCATATTCAGCTCTCAAAATCAGTAATTCGTTCTCCAACCTTGGATCTCTTTCTGCATATACTCTTTCTTGAAGAATTTTTATTTTATGTTCCAATTGGACTCTCTCCTCTCGAGTCTTCTTAGATTTTGAACCTGTATAACTAATAATATGTCCCCTGATAAAAGCTTTGAAAGCCTCCCACTTTACACATGCTGATGTTTGTGTAGTATTGATGTCAAAGAACTCATCTATCTGTTTTTCTATGTATTTAACAAATTCCTCATCCTGAAGCCATTTATGCTGAAATTGCCATCTACCTGGTTCCTTTGTCAATTTCTTATCTACATATATTAGACAGCAGGGTGCATGATCAGAGATCACGATGTTATCATAAAAACAGTTTTGAATCTTGGACCTTAATTCTGTGGAGATCAAAAAATAATCTATACGTGAGAATGTCTCGTAGGTATTGGAATAACAAGAGTATGCTTTAACTTGTGGTTTCATTTCTCTCCATATATCTATCAATTTCAATTCTTTCATAAAATGATTAATGGTCATCCTACATCCATTGTGCGTACAGTCCAGTCCTGTTGATCTATCTATACCGGGATTCAATGTACAATTAAAATCCCCTGCTATTATATGTCGCCCTGTAAGTGATGATAAGATAAGAAATAAATTAGCAAAGAACTTTTGATCATCTATATTGGGACCATATAAGTTCACCAAATTTATGTTTTCTAATAGCAAAGATCCTTGAATGATTACATATCTTCCAAATTTGTCTCCAATTACATTTTTCACTTGAAATGGGACTGATTTATGTATGAGAGTCATAACTCCCCTGGCTCGGGATGAAAATGATGAGGTGAAAACATTTCCTTGCCATCTACTCCTAATTCTTTTTACATCTTCCTCTATTAGATGAGTTTCTTGTAAAAACACAATTTTTGAACCCATGTCTTTTATTTTATTCATAACTTGTTTAAGTTTTTTTAAATTTTGTAGACCTCTGCAATTCCATGAAGTTAAATTAAGATTAACGCTTTGATTTATGATCAATAGGGAGTTTGGGATTACCTTGCAGTGTAAACATGCTCAAACAGAAAAGCAAAAAAATGAGTGGTTGAACATTCACCCTACAAACTACACACAAACAAATTCCCCCTTCCCACATTTGTGGCAATCCCCCCAAAAACAAAAGAAAAATTCCGTCTCCCGATATAGCCATCGACCGTTCCACACCCACGAGGATCAGCCAAAGCCACTCCTTCTTCATCCTCCCAATCACCCTAACTGTACTGCTTTTAATAACGTAACATTAACTCTCTTCTGTAATTTTCCAATTTAACTCCAAAATTTTTTAGCAATTTTGTACTTTTTTTTTTTTTTTAATATGTAATACAATCTATATTTTGTAATCTTGTTATATGCTTCTAATCAGTTAAATGCTCAAATATTCTACCCTATATTCTGTTCCTGCTTAGCTCCCACCAGTCTCTTCCTGGATCTTCTTGATGAGCTCCTGCGCCTCCTCGGGGGTCTTGAAGATGTGTGTTCTGCCCTCATATGTGACCAGAAGTCTTGCAGGGTGAATCACTCCATGACGAATCTCAAGGTTGCGCAGTTCTTTGCGGATGGGGTCAAACTGCTTCCTTAATTGTTGGATTCCTGAGGCCAAATCTGGGTAGAACCGCATCTGCTGATCTTGGTATTTAATTTCTCCTTTGGCCCGCACCGCGTTGGAGATCGTCATCCTGTCTCTGTAGCTGAGAAACTTCATAATTAACGTCCTCGGTGCTGCCTTGTTACCTCTCGGTGGGCCGATTCGGTGGGAGCTTTCCAAGACGACTGATGATTTTAGCTCCGCGTTGTTCAGCGCCTCCGGGATCCACCCCTCCAAAAAGGAGCATGAATCACGACCTTCGGCTCCCTCCGGTAAACCCACCAGCCTCAGGTTGTTCCGTCTGGACCGGGATTCCAAGTCCAGAACGCTATTTTCCAGATCTTTATTTTTTTTTTCCAAAGTGCGCACCTTTATTTGAAGTCCGCTGATTTCATCCTCCGCACTTGAAACACGAAGCTCTGCCTGCGTCACTCGCTCCACGCAGTCACCCAACTCCTTTCTCATTGCATCCAACGCTGCCATAATCCCATCAAGTTTAGCGGAAAAGTCTGCTCTCATTGAGCTAATGGCAGCCAGCACTGCACCTGTGCCGCCATCATCAGCAGTTACCGCACCACCGCTAGTTTCATCCGCCATATCCGCAGCTTTTTCTACTGCGCCACAAACTTTAAAGTCCGTTAATTTGGACTGCTTCGGCGATTCAATTTTTCCCCCTCCTGATTTCCCAGCCTTAGTCTTCACCGGCATATCCTCACCCAAACGCTGGGAAAAGTTCTGTTCCAAATGAGAGAGTTATTTGCCGAATCTTTATTTCCAGGAGCAGAGCAGAGTGATACGTGTCCTTCTAGGCGGCCGCCATAACCGGAAGTCCACCAATTGTTGTTTTAATAAAAATGCAAAAACTTGCATCCTTGTCTCTGTACCTGCCCCTGGGTCCTGTCACTCGATCATGTCACCATCACAGTCTGTGAGGTAGCCCATAGACAACTCCCACAAACATGACCAATCTCAACCACACCCCCACTTTTATAACAAATTAAAAATGTGACTGAAATATGAATGTAAATTTGTGACTTTTTTCTTGCAAATTTGGAACTTTCTCACAAATTTTCAACTGTAAACTTACAACTTTTTCCTCATAAATTTGTAACTTTTTCTCATAAATTTTCAATTTATTTACTCAAATATTTGCTCCTTTTTTGTTAATTTGCAACTTTTTCTAATTTTTTCCTCTTAAATTTTTGACTTTTTCTTGAAAATTTGCAAAATTTTCTTGTATTTGAGATGAGAGATTCAACTTTATTGTCATTACACATGTATGAATACAAGGTAACGAAACGTGACTTGGCATTTGGGCACGCTCTGCAGAGCGCATCCAAGGCCGGGGCAGCCGCTAGGCGCCAGTCAAGCTTTGTAACTCTTTTCAAGTTCAATTCAATTCAACTTTATTTATATAGCGCCATGTCACAACAACAGTCATCTCATAGCACTTTCAACTGTAGGGGAAACCCCCACAGTTGCAGAAAGACCCCAGCAATCAGGCGATCCCCTGTGAGCAAGCGCTTGGCGACGGTGGAGAGGAAAAACTCCCTTTTAACAGGAAGAAACCTCCAGCAGAACCAGGCTCAGAGAGGGGCAGTCATCTGCTGCGAATGGCTGGGGGGTGAGGGGACAGAGAAGATGAAAAGAACAGACATGTAGAGAGCAAACAGCACGATAGGGACTCAATCTATGGGAGAGAACAAACAGATGTTAGTGACCAGCAAAAAAAAATATTTCATTGAGAGTGAAGAAAGGAGTGAAGCCCAGTGCATTACTGGAGGTCCCCCGGCTGTCTAAACCTATTAGCAGCATAACTAAGGGAGGGTTCAGAGACACACGATCCCTCCCTAATTGTAGGCTATATCAAAAAAGGAAGGTTTTAACCCTATTCTTAAAAACAGAGATTGAGTCTGACTCCCGAATCCAGATTGGCAGCTGGTTCCACAGGAGAGGAGCTTGATAACTGAAGGCTCTGCCTCCCATTGTACTTTTGGAGATTCTAGGTATTACAAGTAATCCTGCATTTTGGGAGCGTAGTGCTCTGTTAGGATAATAGGGTAGTATCAGATCTTTTAAATAAAAAGGGGCCTGATTGTTTAGAGCTTTGTAAGTAAGAAGAAGGATTTTAAACTTAATTCTAAACTCTATGGGAAGCCAATGAAGGGAGGCCAGAACCGGAGAGATATGATCTCTCTTTCTAGTACCTGTTAAAACTCTTGCTGCAGCATTTTGGATCAACTAAAGACTTTTTAGAGATGTTTTAGGACAACCTGATAATAAAGAGTTACAATAATCTAATCTAGAGCTAATAAAAGCGTGGATCAGTTTCTCAGCGTCACTCTGAGACAAGATGCTCCTAATCTTGGCAATATTACGCAAATGATAGAAGGCAGTCTTAGAAATGAATTTAATATGTGAATTGAAAGACAGATCTTGATCAAAAATAACTCCAAGGTTCCTCCAGAGCTATTAAGAGAAAGAGTAACCGCATCCAAACTAAAAGTTTGATTTGGAAAGGTATTTCTAAGGTTTTTTTGGACCAACAAGAATGACTTATCTGAATTTAATAACAGGAAATTACAAGTCATCCAAGCTTTGATTTCCTTAAGACAGGCTTCTGACTTGGCTAATTGATTACTATCATCTGGCTTCACTGACATGTATAATTGTGTGTCATCTGCATAACAATGAAAATGTATACAGTGCTTTCTAATAATGTTGCCTAACAGAAGCATATATTAAAACTAAAAAGAGTAAGGTCTAGCACTGATCCCTGTGGAACTCCATGACTGAGCTTTGAGTTGAAAGAAAACTCATTATTGACATGAACAAATTGGAACCTATCAGTTAAATAAGATTTAAACCACTGCAACGAAGTTCCATTAAGTCCAACATAGTGTTCTAATCTATCAAGTAGAATATTATGATCGATAGTATCAAAAGCTGCACTAAGGTCTAAAAGGACAAGTACAGAAACAAGTCCATTATCAGATGTGATAAGGAGGTCATTAGTGACCTTCACTAAGGCTGTTTCAGTACTATGATGGATTCTAAACCCAGATTGAAACTCTGCAAGTAAACCATTTCCATGCAGGTGGTCAAGTAACTGCGTAGCAACAACTCTTTCTAAGATTTTTGAAATGAAAGGGAGATTAGAGATTGGTCTATAGTTAGCTTAAACTCCTGGATCCAGTGTTGGCTTTTTGACTAAGGGTTTAATTACAGCAGTTTTAAAAGCTTGCGGTACATGGCCTAAAGTTAAAGAAGAACTGATTATTTGAAGAATAAAGCTACCAATAAATGGGAAGATTACTTTAAATAACCTGGTAGGAATAGGGTCTAAAAGACAAGTTGAAGGCTTGGATGAGGAAATTATTTTGTCTAACTCTAAAAGGTCAATTGGAGTAAACTCATCCAAACAGATATCAATTGAAGGAGCTGTAGTAGTTACTGTATTTAAGTTAACAGATTAAATAATTTTATAATTTTTTCTTGTAAATTTGCAACTTCTTTCTCCTAAATTTTTGCTTTTTTCTCTTAAGTTTGTGACTTTTTTGTGGTAAATTTGTGATTTTTTTCTCATTAATTTGCTATTTTTTTGTAAATTTGTCACTTTTTTCTTGTAAATTTTCACATTTTTTCTCATAAATTCGTGACTTTTTTCCTCGTCATTTTGCCTATGTGTTACTGAAACCCGCTCACCCACATTAAACCCATGTGGGGTTTCAACATGTTACCTACTTACCTGCACTACAGGTAAAGTCCATGTGGGCCAACATGGAACCCATAAGACAGCCCAGTTTAACCTATGCTGGGGCCCACCTGGACATGCTGGCTGGGACTATTGGAGAGCCTCTGATGTTGCAATTCTGCACCAAAACATCTGCTGAGCTCTGAGTCTCTTCTCGCCCATCCTTTCCTTCGAGTCTGGCTGAATCGCCCTGCTGTGTCATCCTCTTTTGTGCCAAGTCTATTCCACATCTGCCTCTGTGGGGCAGCAATGATAGCTGCAGTATGGATTTAAGAATGTGTACCTCTGTAAATATTTGCTTGTGCTTAGGTTAGTCCTGGGAAGGCAAATGGCACACTGCACGGCAAAAATAGGGGGAGCACGCTAACCCCCCGCTTCAGACTGAAGGAGTGTGGTGTTACTGTAATCCCTCTCTCCTGGCGGGGAGAAGATCCCCAGGGTATTTAAGGAAGTAGGGGAAACAAGGACAGATGTAATAGACGAAGCCAGCATCACTTTTAGAAATATAATTAAATTTCCCACAAGGACAAACAAAATACAAGGGGCAGTTAGGATTCATTAGTTGGCACCTTGTGTCATTTCAGTCGAATCTGACAGCTGCTTCGTGCTTAGTTGAGTGCTCTGACTCACTTCTTCTAGTCAAAATTACTCTTATCATGTTGTAAATGATCACTACCCTTTGCAGCACAGTTAGACGGCTTGTTGCTTGCATGTGAAGAATAAGCACATATTAAGGTTTAAAATGAACATTTTAACTCCTTCATTACCTCCGTCGAGGTTTTGTTTTTGTCAGTGTTAGTTTGTTTGTCTGTCCGTCTGTTAGCAACATAACTCAAGAAGTTACGAACAGATTTTGATGAAATTTTCAGGAAAGGTGTGTAATGGTACGGGCAACAGATGATTACATTTTGGTGATGATCTCAGAGTGCATACCTCCACAAAGGGCTTTGTTTGCATTTGTGCAGCAGGATTACACAAATTACACGATTTTCACCAGAGGTGGTTCTTGGGCTACAGAGAACCCAATACATTTTGGTGAGGATCTGAGAATGCATACCTCAGCCAAGGCTCTTATCTTCTCACAGTGTGTTAGCAACGATACTCCAAAACTAATGGACAGACTTTGATGCAATTTTTACTACAAGCGGCTCTAGGTCTACACACAAACCCATTACATTTTGGAGGTGATCCATGAGGGATGGAAGGAGCCTTGGTGGAGGTATGTGCTCTCTGAGTGCTTTTCTAGTTATTTTACTGCATGCCAGTCATGTTTTATCCACAAATCCACAAGACATTTCTTATCCTACGAAATCATGACAGCGTGGTTCAAACATGTATAAGATTTGCTTTTTATGTGTCTCAGTACAGTTTTTATCATTGATGAATGGTTTAAATGGGGAATGAACGTTGAAGTGCAAATGAAAGAATCATTTCTTTAAAGTTTAAAGCTCCATAAAGAAGTGATATGGTTGGCCAACTAATACTGTTGTAGTTCTCAGAAAACTCATCTACTTTATCACGAAGGACAAATTTCCAGAGAGACTGCTGTTAAACATTGCACGCTGTCCTGTTTTTTTTTGTCATTGCGTGAAATTAGGCGATGTGACAAGCAGTAAAACTGCAACTTCAGTTGTTTAATCTTTACACTCTAGCAATTGTGAATATGTAAATGTGTTTAAGATGAAGAAGCTCTGAGCAATTCATAGTAAAACTGTCTGTGAAATGAGCCGCTGATGCAAGCTTCACAGCCTCTACACTAAATGTATTATCCACAGATTATTCTGTGATTGTGTTTTATGAGGTACTTGTATTAAGACTTTAGGGTTCTACGACAGTGACTTATTACATTTTTTTTCTGTTTTACCTTAAGGGTTTGAAAGGAAACAAGTTTGTATATCGGTGTTTGTTTTACTCTATCACAGGGCAAACTTACATACAGTGAGCATTTATGTAGTTTATTCTATGATGTGATTTGTTTCCATTCATGGACACAAAAATCTGCCTTCAGTTATATAAATCTTTGTGAAATAAGTCTTAGAAGTGAATGAGTCTGAGTTTTCAAAGGTGACACTAATAGAGGCTGTTCATTTGTTGCAACAGATTTTATTTCAGTCATGTCAGAAATCTGAGGGGAGGGGGATATTTTCCACCTTGAATTTTGTATTGATTTTGTCCTTCAAAATAAAAATGCAACATTGTCATGGGCACCCTTTGAGTTATTCTACTGTGTTGGCCTTATTAATATTACAATCCCAATTCTGGTGAAGTTGAGATTGTTGTGTCTGGAAATTAGGACAGCGGAGGCGGGAGCTGTACTGAACGATGGCTTTATTAAACAGACACTGCTAACAACATGTGCCACAGTACTGGAGCGACCAAGCTAACTCCAAACAAATACAGGCTGGTGTTGGCATAGAAGCAGAGCACCAAATAGGCCGTCCCCCACCATCAGTCCCCTAATATAGGCACGGCGTGATGATGTCATTTGTGCCTGTGCCTTCACGTCCATGCTGCCTGTTGTTAATATGGGAATATCTAACATTCACCTCCCCCCGGGAAAGCCCAAAAGTGTTATGAACATTTTCTGAAGTACTTAACAGTTACCACAATACAGTAAACGGAACCTGGGTCACCAGGTAGACTGCCGGTGAAACCCTGCATGGTTGAGTGGATTATTCTGCCACTGTTTTCAACCATGCTCTGTTTAAACATTTCAAAAACACAGAGTCATTTTACAGTTCAACCTCAGGGGCCTCAGGTGAGCCTGCGGTGGGCACGGCCCTGATTGCTGTGATTGCCTGATTGCTGAGTGCTGTTTGTGGTGGACCTGGGTGCCATCTCGAACCATCAATCATCTGGAAGGTGGCCGGCCCCAACTGCATGGCGATCTGCATCGGCGGGGACGGGAACATCAGCAGGTCATCTGGGCATTCGGATCGGCGGACCTGAACTCAATCAAGCACCGTGAATCCGGACCTAGTCGGCTTCATGCAGCGCTGCTGCTGCTCTTTTGTCCCTGATGCTGGTTGCTGCTGTAGCAGCGTGACTTTCAGGCTGGCGGCAGGACATGACCCCAGTTGGTGTTGTCCCGCTGGATCCTGCTGGGCCACAAACTCTCTATCCTGTAGCACTGCAGCAGCTCCCTGCTGCTAATGCTGGGCGTGGATACAAGATGAGTTACCAGATTCTGCTTCCTTTCCTTGCTGTCTTCTCTCTGTGGTACCAAGCACGAGGCGGCTGCACAGACCCCAAGGTTAACATGGATGATAAAACCCAGTGTGTAAAAGAGGTCACACCCCAGGATATTATCCCTGTGTGTAGCTACCTGGAAGACGAACGCCAGGAGGACTCTTGACCTGTAGTAAACCGCCAGCGATACAGTCCCTACTAAGCTGATGCGTGTGTGCCCATAGCCATACAGTTCCGCTGGATTCTTCCCAATAGGATGGTTGGGGAAGAATTTCTTTACTGTAAGCCAGTTCATCACTGATCTCACAGCGGCGGTGTCCAGCAGCAACGACAAGTCAGCGTCGTCTAACCTCACCGTGCACATGTATGCCGTCCCTCTGGAGCCCATAGTGTGGATGGTGTTGTTGGTGGTTCTTATGGACTGGGTGACGGGCTTGATGTCAGTCTTGATAATCGACACACCTTGGTGAAGTAACTGAGCTTGCCACAGCGTTTGCATCGCTGCCCCTTGGCCGGGCAGGATTGTGCTCTCTCTTGGTGCGTCGGGGAGCTGCAGTTACCTCATGAATGATGTTTCACAGTGGTCACCTCGGCGTCCTCTGTGAAGGTCACGGCATGACCGGGTTCTTTTGCTTGGGTAACTGCATGCACTAATGGCGATCGTTGTTGTAGCTCACCTAATTGTGATGTTAACTTGTTGGCGGCCTCCAGCTGGAACACAAACTCCACCGCCTTCGCCATCAGTAGGTCGTCAGGCACCCTGGTTAGTTTTGCCCACAGCCACTGGTTGCTGGTGTGCTCTGTTAGCCGGTCCCGCACCATTTTGCCCTCTAAACGGTCAAACATGCATCCGCTCACCAGACAGCAGAGGTCCGCAATGTACTGCTGGGTCATCTCACCCATCCGCTGTCGGAAACGAATCCTCTTCACTAGCACATTTTCGGGTGCCATGAAGTGTCCGACCAGCAGCGCAATGCACTCCTCATATGTGTCCGCCTGTCCTAAATTGTTGAATATCCACTGCCCCTCGGCCTCCAGGCTGTGGAATAGAATTGCTTGTGGCCTCAACTTGCAGTTTCTCTCCAGATCCATCACCAACATGTAAGTGCGTAAAGACTCAAACCAACGAGGCCATGGGATGGGCAGCTCTCCTGGGGTCATGAGGAATGGCGGTGGTGGTGCTAGACACGCTTCCATCTTCTGTAAAATAGTTAGTTTTCCTCCAGAAGACCAGTTTACCTCGTTGCCAGTGTTGTGTCTGGAAATTAGGACAGCGGAGGCAGGAGCTGTACTGAACGATGGCTTTATTAAACAGACACTACTAACAACATGTGTCACAGTACTGTAGCTACCAAGCTAACCCAGAACAAGTACAGGCTGGTGTTGGTATAGAGGCGGAGTGCCAAAGAGGCCATCTCCCACTGTCAGTCCCCTAATATAGACACGGCATGATGACGTCATCCGTGCCTGCGCCTTCATGTCCGTGCTACCTGTTGTTATTATGGGAATATCTAACAGATGCTGTGTAAAATTCATTCATTCATCTTCTTCCGCTTAATCCTTTTCGGGTCGTGGGGGGGCTGGAGCCTATCCCAGCATCTTTGGGCGAGAGGCAGGGTACACCCTGGACAGATCGCCAGTCCATCGCAGGGCCAACACAGAGAGACAGACAACCATTCACTCTCACAGTCATACCTAAGGACAATTTAGAATCCCCAGTTTGATGCCAGTTAACCTAACTTGCATGTTTTTGGCATAAAATGTAAATAAAAATAGAATACAATTATCTAAAAATTCTTTCAACCTGTACTCAATTGAATTCACTATAAAGACAAGATTTTTAATGTTCAAACTGATAAACATTATTGGGTTTGGGTTTTTTTTGCAAATATTCACTAATTTTGAATTTGATGCCTGTGACACGTTCCAAAAAAGCTTGGACAAGGGCAACAAAAGATGGGGAAAGTTGAGGAATGCTCACAAAACACCTTTTTGGAACATTCCACAGGTGAACAGTTTAATTGGAAACAGGTGAGTGTCATGATTGGGTATAAAAGGAGCATTCCTGAAAGGCTTAGTCGTACACAATCAAGAATGGGGCGAAGTTCACCACTTTGTAAACGACTGTGTGGGAAAAGAGTCCAACAGTTTAAGAACATTCCTCAATGTACAATTGCATAGAATTTAGGGATTTCATCATCTACAAGCCATAATATCTGAAGAAATTTCTGTATGCAAGCGGCAAGGCTGAAAACCTCCAATTAATGCATGTGGCCTTTGATCCCTCAGGCAGCACTGCATTAAAAACTGACATAATTCTGTAAAAAGGTATTACCACGTAGGCTCAGAAATACTTTGGAAAACCATTATCAGTTAACACGGTTCATCACTACATCTAGAAGTGCAAGTTAATACCATGCAAAGCAAAAGCCAGATATCAACAACACCCAGACATGCCTTGGTTCGTATTGCCAACACTCGGTCGGAATCATTCCCAGTGAGAGTTGGACTCTGCCAGGGCTGTCCTTTGTCACCGATCCTGTTCATAATTTTTATGGACAGGATTTCTAGGCGCAGCCAGGGAACGGAGGGTGTCATGCTTGGTGACCACAGGATCTCATCTCTGTTGTTTGCAGATGATGTTGTCCTGCTGGCTTCGTCCAGCAATGACCTACAGGTCTTACTGGGATGGTTTGCTACTGAGTGTGAAGTGGCTGGGATGAGAATCAGTACCTCCAAGTCCGAGTCCGTGGACCTCAGCCGGAAAAAGGTGGATTGTCCTCTCCGGGTTGGGGACAAGCTCCTGCCCCAAGTGGAGGAGTTTAAGTATCTTGGGGTCTTATTCATGAGTGAGGGGAGAATGGAGTGAGAGATTGACAGACGGATCGAAGCAGCATCTGCAGTGATGTGGACATTGTACCGGTCTGTTGTGGTGAAGTGGGAGCTCAGCTCTAAGGCAAAGCTGTCGATTTACCGGTAAATCAATGTTCCTACCCTCACCTATGGTCATGAGCTTTGGGTAATAACCGAAAGAACGAGATCATGGATACAAGCGGCTGAAATGAGCTTTCTTCGTAGGATTGCTGGACTCACCCTTAGAGATAGGGTGAGGAGCTCAGTCATCCAGGAGAGGCTCAGAGTAGAACGGCTGCTTCTCAACACTTAAAGGAGCCAGTTGAGGTGGTTTGGACATCTGATCAGGATGCCTCCTGGACGCCTCCCACTTGAGGTGTTTAGGGCATGTCCCACTGGGAGGAGACCCCGGGGCAGACCCAGGACTTGCTGGAGAGACTATGTCTCCCAGCTGGTCTGGGAACGCCTTGGTATCCTCTCTGAAGAGCTGGAGCAGGTGGCTGGGGAGAGGGAAGTCTGGGCTTCTCTGCTTGAACTGCTGCCTCTGCGACCCGGACCTCTGGAAAAGCGGTAGAAGATGGATGGATGGATGGATGGATGGCCCCAGACATGCCGCCGGTGGCTCTGGACCCAAGCCCATCTGAGATGGACTGATGCAAAATGGAAACGTGTACTGTGGTCTGATGAGTCAACATTTCACATTGTTTTTGGAAATGATAAATGTCATGTCCTCTGGGCTAAAGAGGAAAAGGACCATCCAGATTGTTATCAGTGTTAAGTTCAAAAAACAGCATTTGTGATTGTATGGGGGTGTGTTAGTGCCCATGGCATGAGTAACTTGCACATCTGTGAAGGCACCATTTATGCTGAAGGGTGTACGTACAGGATTTTGAACAACATATGCTGCCATCCAAGCAACGACTTTTTCAGGTACGTCCCTGCTTATTTCAGCAAGACAATGCCTAGTCACATTCCGCATGAGTTACAACAGCATGGCTTTGTAATAAAAAAGCATGGGTACCAGAGTGGCCTGGCTGCAGTCCAGATCTGTCTCCCATTGAAAATGTGTGGCACGTTATGAAGCCCACAATATGACAACGGGACCTCAGACTGTTGAGCAACTGAAGTCATACATCAAGCAAGAATGGGAAAGAATTCCACCTACAAATCTTCAACAAATAGTGTCCTCAGTTTCTAAACGCTTATTGAGTGTTGTTAAAAGGAAAGGTGATGTAACACAGTGGTAAACACGAGGCTGTCCCAGCTTCTTTGGAAAGTGTTACAGGCATCAAATTCAAAATGAGTGATTATTTGCAAAAAAACAAAACAAAACAAAAATGAAAAAACAATATAGTTTATCAGTTTGAACATTAAATATCTTTCTAGTGTATACAATTGTATATAGAATAAAACGATTTTTAAATTCTTCACTGATTTGGGGTTGTATAACTCCTTGTAGTTTGACTCCTCACAGCTGTGTTCCTCACCTGTTTCTCATTGTTCATTATCAGTTCCCCTATCAGGTTCAGGTTCAGGTTACTTTATTTGTACCCGTAGGTAGATTTGTTTTGCAGTCTGGTGACGTCCATATATACAAGCCACAAATTACATTCAACATAGACACAAACACAGGCACATATGAAGCTGACTATAAACATGATAAAAATACTCAAGGCTCCATCAATCAGGGTATAAAAAAACAAAGAGATGGCAGAAAAACCAGAGGTAAGAGAGAAGGGTCATATTAAAAGTTAAAAACTAGTCAAAGAGGTTAAAAACTCAAAGGTCTAAAACCCAATAAAATATTTAGAACCCAGGTGACATCCTACAAAAAATAAGTAAATATAAAATGGAGTTAATAAATAGGTACCTAAATTATGTGCAATATATTTTACAGCTTGTTCAACTCTTTGACAGCAGCAGGGACAAAGCTGTTTTTGTAGCGCTGGGTTCTACTTTTTGGGACAGCAAACCTCCGTCTTGAGGGAAGAAGCTGAAAGTGGCAGTGCAAAGGGTGGGAGTCATCATTTAAAATGGAGGTAGCAATCCTCTGTACTTGTCTGGTGTACAGGGATGTCAGGCTCAGCTGTGGCTCACCAAGCAAACGACTGGACCATCTAACTATCTGATCCAAGGATGTCCTCTGTTTCAGTTTTATCTGACCAAACCATGACACTAAAGAAAAGGATAAAACAGATTCAATAAAAGCCCGATAAAACATTGTCATTATGGTTCGGTCAACTTGGAAGCGTGCAAGTTTTCTCAAGCAATGCAAATGTTGCTGACCCTTTTTGCACACCCTTTCACAGTTCTCTTCAAACTTTAAATTACTATTAATAATCGTCCCAAGATATTTGTAGGATTGTACACATTCGGTGGTCTGGCCTTTTAGTACGGTGACTTTGTGCCTGGGATTTTTCCTCCTAAAGTCAATAATCATGTCTTTAGTTTTTGTCGTATTCAGCTGCAGGTAGGAATCCTCACACCAGTGAACAAAATCATCAACTACTGGGCTGTGGCCACTCTCACCATCCTGGAGGAGACTGACAATAACTGAGTCATCAGCATACTTTATAATGTGTCTGTGGTCATGTCTGCTCCGACACATGTTTGTGTACAGGATGAAGAGTAGTGGTGACAACACACACCCCTGAGGAGAGCCAGTAGAAGAGCACTTTAGGTCTGACAATGTACCATTGACCCTAACTCTCTGCGTCCTGTTGGTTAAGAAATCCAGAATCCAACCCACCAGATTATTGCTCAAATCAAATTGCTGCAGGAGCCTTTCAATTAAGATATGAGGTTGGATTGTATTAAAGGCGGAGGAAAAGTCCACAAATAAAAGTCTGGCGTGTGTCCCATTAAAATCCAGATGTTTAAAAAGCATGCTAAACAGAGTGAGAGTGGCATCCCCCACTCCTCTGTGAGGCCTATAGGCAAACTGCAGAGGATCCAATGCATGCTCAGTCTGCTTTAGGACCTCACATCTGACCAATTTTTCAAAAATTTTCATTAAAATTGAAGTCAAAGCAACTGGTCTAAAGTCGTTTACCATTTTAGGACAGCTGGATTTTGGAAGGGGAACAACCACGGCTTCTTTCCAGATCTTAGGCACATGTTGTGTCTGTAAGGACTTGTTGAAAATGTAATGAAATATAGGACTCAGTTCATGTGCACAGGACTTTACCAAGCGCCCACATATATTATCAGGGCCCAGACTTTTGTTCACTTTTACAGCGCAGAACTCCCTTTTAACATCCTGCACCTCAATATTAAAGTGCTGATCGTCTTTGAGTTTCTGTTTCAAATCTTGGGTTTCTGTGCTAAAATCAAAGGAGTCAAAACGACCATAAAAACAATTAAGAGCATTAGCCAGCTCTGTGTCTGAACTAAAACCATCTAAAAACACACGATTACTGCGCTCTGTGCTCTGAAGGCCTGCAATAGTTTTCATACTGGCCCAGGCTGAACCAAGTTTCTTTGCTGCCATCTTGCTTTCCAACTCTGATTTATAATACCGGAGTGGTGGCTTAGTTGGTAGAGCATCCGCCCCACACCCGGGAGGCAGGGGTTCAAATCCCGGCCGGGTCATGCCAAAGACCATATAAAAAAGTGGAACTTCCTGCCGTCCAGCTTGGTGCTCAGCAATAAATGGAATGGAGGAGGGAACTCTGTGGCGGCGCCTTGCATGGCAGCGGCCCTCTGATTCTGCACTTGTGGTGTGTGTGATTTACACTGTAGATAGGTAAAGCACAATCTCGTTCTGCTGTACATGATTGGTTGTACGGTTGAATGACAATAAGGGTGATTTAATTTAATTAATTTTAATTTAATTCTGTTTTGCTCTTAAAATTTCGGCCTTCAGCTCCTTTGTGGCAACCTGTAGCTCAGAAACAGACCCCTGTTTAAAGGCAAATGCTTTCCTCTGTAAGCAGGATTTAACTGATTTTGTAACCCATGGTTTGTTGTTGGGATATATTTTGACACGTTTATGTGGAACAATCTTATTTTTACAGAAAGCCATGTATGAGCATGTGACGTCCACCAAAGAGTCCAAATCATCCCTGCAGGACAGTGTGAACATCTCCCAGTCTGTACAGTCAAAGCATTCCTGGAGGCTGTGCACTGAATCTTCTGTCCACACATCAATGTCTCTCGTCTCCACCTTGCCTCTTCTGAGAGCAGTTTTATACATGGGCAGCAAATGTACACAGTTGTGATCTGAGGATCCTAAAGGAGGAAGGGGGAGTGATTTATAGGCCCTCTCAATGGATCCATAGCACAGGTCCAATGTCTTTTTTCGCCTGGTTGAGCAGGAGACATACTGATAAAAGTTTTTAAGTGTCTTCTTTAAAGAAACATGGTTAAAATCCCCAAGAATGAAGTTTGGCGCCTCTGGAGAAATTGATTGCAGCTGCTGGATCACATCAAAGATAGTGCTGTAGGCGGAGTCAGCGTCTGCCCTCGGATGAATGTACACAATTGTGATGAAAAGTTGGGGGAACTCGCGAGGCAAATAAAAGGGGCGTAGTGACACAGACAGCAGCTCCACATCGGGTGTACAGATGCGCTCTCTGACTGTGACAGATGTGCAGTACTGCTTATTAATGTATAAACATACGCCGCCCCCCTGACGCTTCCCCGTTACCTCTTCCTGCCGATCTGAGCGCAGCGGAGCTCCAAAGCCGTCAATCCACAGGTCTGCGTCTCGGTCATGCGCAGTAAGCCAAGATTCCGTGAAAGCCATGACACAGCAGTTCTTAAAGTCCTTCTGGTAGGGTACATTCCCTTGAATTTCATCCACCTTGTTTTTCAGAGACTGTACGTTCCCAAAAATCATCAAAGGACGAGGAATGTTACCAAACTGACGTCTCCTCAGGTGCAATTTCACACCTCCACGCCATCCGCGCTTCCTTCTGCCGTCTCTCTTTTCACCGCTATGTCCATCTCTCAAAATGAAGTCCGGCAGTTGCGGCTTAGGCTCAATCACAGCCGCTGCATCAACCGTGTTTAAATGCAGCAACATGTCCCTGGAATAATGTATCCTGCCCGCCATGCTGCCGAACGCGTTTACCTCATAGACAAAGAGCCGGAGGAAAAGTAGCAGCAGTGCAAGAGAGGGGAGGAAGTCCATGTTGTAGGAACCAGGGAGCGCTTCGCCATACAGTCCACAAACACTCCAGGGCTGAAACAACACAGAGGATTTCGTAAAAACGTATAAAAGTACATAAAAACACACACAGACAACGTATTTTTTCACCAGCTGCCGGTCGCTGCGTGCACATGCGCCCAAGAGTTCAGTCTGCTTTTGTTATTCCTTGTGGTGACATTATATACATGTACTCTGCTACTGTGATTATGGTTTGCTCTTAGTGTCCTCCTCGCTCCCTCATTTCCAAGGTTTGGTTATGTTCACTTCTCCATGATCCCTAGTTTATTTGCCTTGTGTTTCAATTTAGTTTCAGCCCCTGTGCTGTTTGTTTTCCTATTATTAATAAATCCTCATGCATTGGATTAATTGTCTGCATCCTTGGGCCCTCTTTGCCTGCTCCGTGCTGCAAATCATGATGAAGGGTCACAAAAGAGTTGACACTGGATGTTGGTGCCGCCATTAAGCTCATCTTCTGTCTGAATGAAGTTGCTTTAAACCTGGCCCCACTCCAAAAGGTTGTTAAAACCTTTGACATATTTTGAAAATGTGACACCCCACATGACTAATAAAAAAAAAAAATCACAGCTTTAACAGATGTGCTCCCATCATGTGCAGAGTGCAGTAATGAGCAAGATAGCACATCAAAAGATTCCATTCACCAGTAACTGGAATCGTAATCAGTTTTTGCCAGATTTTATGTGACAAGTGACTCTACTGTGAGAACAAGCCTGCATATGACTTGTGCACATTTTCATTACTTCTCATTCAATTAAGTCTCTTTTGTGTGTAATATTTGGTCACCATTTGTTTAGTTTGGGAGCTTGCTTTTGATTATTTCATTCACATGAAATCCACAAAGTGTGTGTTCCTCTGTCCTCAGGGATTCCCACACATAACACATTATCAGACTGTAAATACTCAACATCTTGGATGCTTTTGATTTATTATTGGAGTGGCTCTGGCATTGTTCTGAGCAGACTGGATCACTCATAACACCCTTCGTATTACAGGAAAATCTGACAATATATTCAGTAGGACCACCAAGATGAACTGGGGACTCGTGTATAAAGGCTTGCACAGCTTTCATATTGAAAGATGGTATAATCACAAAATCAGAAAAGTATACATGCACAAAAATTTTCAGATGTATAAAACTGTTCATATATCAAGTTCTCCGCTCCTTTTCTTTAAGGTGGATTCACACTACAATGTTTGGACTAACTTTTACTGACATTTTGGCAAACGTCTGGCTCTGCTGGTAAAAGTTAATGATAGTTGGTGTTTGTTGGCAAACACTGCCGAAAGTTGTGTTCTCTGAAAATTTTCAGCGTGCTGATAATTTGCTGACATTTGGAAATACATGTTGGTGAAAGTTGTGCTCAGTTTGTAAAAGTTTCTGAGTGCTGGGCTAACTTATGCAGAGTTTACCTAAGTCGGCCCAAGTTAAAGCTGGGTTCACACTATAGCGTTGGGACCGACTTTTACAGAAATTTTGAAAAATCAGAGAAATTAGTCCAAACATCGGTGAAATTACATTCGTGAGTAGTTTTCTTTAAATGCAGCGCACACCTACTTTTACAAGCTTTAACAAACTTTTGCTAGCATTTGCTAGTGTTGCATTCAGCATTGGCAAACTTTCGCCAACTTCGGCTAGCGTATGTGTAGCTGTTGCCAACTTAGGTTAACTTAAGCAAACAGATACTCAGTGCAGGTCAGCTGACATCAGCGCCAGACAGCGCTCATATAAAGATCAGCGTTTGTGGAGGCTTCCTGCCATTCTGGACCTGCTTTTGGAGTGAACACATCTTCATTGGGCATACTGTATGCTTCAGTATTTATTTTCATTTTATATTCCCATGTAGTTACTTCTGCATACCCTTTTCCCCTGTTCATTCATTCATTCATGCATTCATTCCTCTAAAAAAAAATACAGTAATGCCTATCTATAGACTCCAACAGTAAGTCCGCAATTAAAATATGAACGTGGATGGAATAAAAAAAACAAGTGTATTCTCATATAAATAAAATGGTGAGTGATTATATTTTGACTGTTACAACTCTCTCCATTAGAGCAACATAAAATCCTGTTAAATGTCATTTACTTTTTGACATCACATCAGCGCTGTTTGATTCCGCACAATGGAAGCTCAACCAATAATCCTGAAGAATGATTACGCATGGAGCAGAAAATTAAGAACAGTAAATTTCTTAATGAGGAGATTTTTTTTTTCTTTTGGGCTGTCTCATTTTTGGGAGATTATACAGTGGTGTGGAAAAGTGTTTGCCCCCTTCCTGATTTCTCATTTTTTGTGTGTTTGTCACACGTAAATGTTTCAGATCAAACAAATTTAAATATTAGACAAAGATAACACAAGTAAACACAAAATGCAGTTTTTAAATGAAGATGTTTATTATTAAGGGTTAAAGAAAAATCCAAACCTACATGACACCCCCCCCCCCCCGTTAAAACATAAATTAACTGTGGTTTATCACATCTTTGGAAAGCTGAGTTCAATTTCTCTAGCCACACCCAGGCCTGATTACTGCCCCACCTGTTCTCAATCAAGAAATCACTTAAATAGGACCTACCTGACAAAGTGAAGTAGACCAAAAGATCCTCAAAAGCTAGACATCATGCTGTGATCCAAAGAAATTCAGGAACAAATGAAAAACAAAGTAATTGAGAGCTATCAGTCTGGAAAAGGTTGTAAAGCCATTTCTAAAGCTTTGGGACTCCAACAAATCACAGTGAGAGCCATTATCCACAATGACAAAAACATG
Organism: Pholidichthys leucotaenia; assembly: GCA_020510985.1. Lineage (NCBI taxonomy): Eukaryota > Metazoa > Chordata > Actinopteri > Cichliformes > Pholidichthyidae > Pholidichthys > Pholidichthys leucotaenia. The sequence continues at coordinate 17,092,958 of CM035844.1, forward strand.
GAACAATGGTGAACCTTCCCAGGAGTGGCTGGCTGACTAAAATTATCCCAAGAGTGTAGCAATGACTCATCCAAGAGGCCACAAAAGACCCCACAACAACATCCAAAGAAATGCAGGCCTCACTTGCCTCAGTTAAGGTCAGTGTTCATGACTCCACCATAAGAAAGAGACTAGGCAAAAATGGCCTGCATGGCAGAGTTCCAAGACAAAAACCACTGCTGAGCAAAAAGAACATAAAGGCTCATCTCAGTTTTGCCAGAAAACATCTTGATGATCCCCAAGACTTTTGGGAAAATACTCTGTGGACTGACAAGACAAAAGTTAAACTTTTTGGAAGCTGTGTGTCCCATTATATCCTGTGTAAAAGTAACACAGCATTTCAGAAAAGGAACATCATACCAACAGTAAAATTATGGTGGTGGTAGTGTGATGGTGTGGGGCTGTTTTGCTGCTTCAGGACCTGGAAGACTTGCTGTGGTAAATGGAACCATGAATCCTGCTGTCTACCTGTCATGTACGTGTGCCTTTACGCACACACGAATGAAAGGAGATAAGCCCACTTGCAGGTGAAGAGTGTGTTTTATTAAATAAGGAGTCAAACATGCAACAAGTGTCCAACATAAGATTCCAGAAAGGTTAGCTGCACAGCAGGTGAATACAGTTCAGCTGAGTCAGGCTTGGATTTAGAGAAAAAACAGTTCACATCAGCCCCAGGGTAACACTGGCCACTGGGGAAAAACAAGAAATGTAAACCGGGTAGGAGGACTTACATGGAAGTGTCAGTGCACAGCTGGGCTCAGGGAAAAACAACAGCAACCGTAGCCCAAGGGGAAAAGTCCAAACACAAAGAGTAGGCTGAACAGAACGACTGACCGTGTGCAGGATGTAGACTAATGCTGTGACAATGAATGAATGAACTGACAGGAAATAAATACACAGTCAACTAATGGTGCAGAGTGAATACAGGTGCGTGACAGCAACAGGTGTACTGATTACAGGCTGCACACTGCAGCGGCAGGCTGAGCAGCCAATGGGGCGTGCCTGGATGAAGAGGGAGAGGCAGAACTGAACACAGAAAAACTCTAGCCAGTAAGTGGACAAAACAAGGAAGCAAAATAAAACAATAGTCTGTTTCTGGGGCCCAAAGAGGCCAAATCGCCCCAGACACATGACACTACCAAAAAGTCCTGAAGGAGAATGTCCGGCCATCTGTTTGTGACCTCAAGCTGAAGCACACTTGGGTTCTGCAGCAAGACAATAATCCAAAATCCACCAGCAAGTCCACCTCCGAATAGTTTAAGAAAAACAAAATGAAGACTTTGGAGTGGCCTAGTCAAAGTCCTGACCTGAATCCGATTGAGATGCTGTGGCATGACCTTAAAATGGCCGTTCATGCTCAAAAACCCTCCAATGTGGCTGAATTACAATAATTCTGCAAAGATAAGTGGGCCAAAATTCCTCCACAGCACTGTAAAAGACTCATTGCCAGTTATTGTCATATCCGGCTCTAGGGAGCCGGGCAATCAGAGCCAGGGACAAGCCAGTGAGTCGTGATGGTTTATTTTGGGTAAGGGATAAGGGATGAGGAGAGCACAGATACTCATGCAGAGGTACACTCACAGGTTGCACAGTGCAGAGGTAAGCAGCTCGTACCGGACGTGGGGGTAACGAGACGTACATACTCACAGCGGGATACAAACACAGGAATGCTGCAAGAGGAGTATAAGCTGACACCAGACGAAGGGGCTTCAGCTTAGCAATGTGTTTATGTCGCAGCCCCGAGTCATCAAGGCTGCTCCTATTTATCCTCATTGGCAGCGCCCCAGCTGATGAGGACTAATTGGCCCCAGCCGTCCGTAATGCTGCCAGCTGGGAGCCTGCTGAGACGCTGCTCAATGGGAAAAGGGAAAACATGGGCTGAGTGCCGAGACGGCATCCCAACCCATGGTGACAGAGCCCCCCCCCCTCAAGGTCGGGCTCCTGAACGACCAGGAACATCCCAGCCCCCCCCCCCCCACACACCTAGGGTGGGGGGAAGGGAGGCAGGACCGGAGGGGAAGAAGCCAAGGGAAGGACAACACCAATGGGGCAATGTAGGGTAGCGGGAAAAAAAAAACCCTCAAATACAACACTGACAAAACAGGGAATAATTAACCCAAGTGCAGATGGGGAGAAGAACTGGGTCAGCACGCCGGTTACACACTACCCAGAGAGTACCAACCATGCGTGACCCAGAGCAAGGAAAAAAAACCACCAAAAAGGTACAGGGCAAAAATGCTGAGTATGGTCAAATAAAGGGGAAACACAATACACAGCACCAATATAAGTACATACACAGTCACCAAGAAAAGTGAAGGTGACTGGAACAAATGGACAATTACAGAGCATGGTGTTACGGAAAACAAGGCACATGACTCTATAATGAACCAACAGGGCATAAAAAAGAAATACTGAGTGCAGGCAAAGAAAAACCCACACACACGAATACATAAATACCCACAGACACCTAAAGAAATGAAAGTGACTGGAATAAATGGATAACTGCAGAGCATGGTCTGAAAGGAAACAAAACATAACTCTACAATGAAAAAACGAGGCTAAAAACATGGCACAAAAAGTAAAATGCTGAGCATGAGCGATGGAAAACACAGCACTATAAAAACGAATCCACCAACAGGACAAAACATTACACCCGAGTGACCTTAATAACAAAAGAAAAAGTGACACCCGAGGTGAATGGCAGGCAGAGTCCAAAAATGGCCGAGATGGCTCCGGAGATCTCCCCGCCCATTGTCCAGCTGGCGAATCAGGGGAAGAGAAATGTTCGGACAGCGAACTCTGGACCCAGATCCCAGGAATCCAGTCCAACGGCGGCCGAACCAGGCCGCCCAAAGGCAAACACAGACCAGTGGGGGGAACCAGATCACCGTACCGAAAGTTTTGCAGGTCGGGTTGTCGACCCGCATCACTCAACCACCAGGACCGTTGGGACGGACGAAGGGTCAGAGCGGATCCCGGTGGAAGAGGCTCTGGGGAGAGCCGATGACAAGGGCGGCGGGCGTCAGACCGCAGGAAAACGGCCACCTCCTCACCGGACCTGGACAACACTGGGGCAGCACCCACGTCGGACCCCGATCGGGCCTCAGGCGAACCCACGTTGGACCCCGATTGGGTCTCGGGCGAACCCACGTTGGATACTGCACCAGAACCGACCTCCAACGTTGAACCCGGACCCTCCAGCACCACGAGGAACAGCAACTCCTCACCGGTGACCCTGGAAGAAGGCTCAAAAGAGAAAACAGAACTGGGATCAGGATCACCGGCAGCGCCAGAACCCGGCGAGACGAGCTCAGACGCAGCGGGCAGCTGCACCCTGCTCGTCTCCCCTGGAGATAGGCTGAAGTGCTCAAAGATAAAAAGAGAGAAAAGAAAGGAGAGCACTCGCCTGATCTCGGGTTCTGACGCCGTCCAGGACTGCGAAGATCCAGGATCCGTCGTCAGGAGGTCGTTGTCAGGCTCCCATCTAGCCGCGTCGGGCCCCGCAGCCAGCACGATGGTCAGCGCAGCTTGAGATTCCTCCGGCTCCGGTGACCCCGCCGACGATCCACTCTGCGTGAAGCCAGAAGAATCTCGTCCCGCTGGACCGAACCGCTCCTCCGTGGAGACCCGGGGACGCTCAATCGTCGGCGTAGACTCCACGCAGCAGTCAGTCCCCCTCCTCCGTCCGCAATGTAGCTGCGGAACTACAGGCCCTCTCCATATCCCACCACGTTGACCCGGAGCCGGGGATCGCTCGGCGGAGAGAGACACAGAGGATGCGGGATTAGGAATACAGGTTACAGCAGGTGGGGAGAGTTCAGGGAGCTGCGAACCCTGAACTTCTCCTCCAGGGATATGACAGAGCAAATCATTAAGCAGGTGTGAAAAAACAATGACTTGCCTGCCCCCTGGAGGTTGAGTATCGCCTGCTGTAGTGGATTCTGCTTCTTCCTCTCCCCGCCCGGCGATAACGGAGGACCCCCCGGGAGTTCGTCTGAGGATCGCTCGCGTTGTCTCCAGCAGAGAGCTCACCAGACCGGAATTCCAGGCACACACAGCAGTCAGAAAGCGCGTCGAGGAGGAGGGGAAAACAGCCGGGGTGAGCCAGCCCGAATGTCCAGGAATGACAGCGGGGGAATGAGGCTCAGGGAACGGGGCTGTAGAATCTCCACACAGACGAGGCGAAGAGGTGACAGCTGCGTGGGAGGAACTGTCCTGACGATGGCCCAGAACTGGACCCGGACGAGGTTCGTGCAGAGGTGACTCGGCGATGTGATGGCGGCTATTCCCGGGGAACGAAGCGAGGGGGAAACCCAGGATTCGCCGCTCCAGATTGGAGATCGAGGCGAGGAAGGCGACGAGCACGGGAAAGCTTCGTAGCCCTGAAGTCCTCTCCATCAACCTCACTGCCGCCGCCACATGCCTGAAGGTGGTGACAGGAAACACAGTGGAGCTCGCGACAGCCACTCGACCCCAGACATAACTGCTGTCAGCTGCGGCTCCTTGAAGGGAATCCCGAGTGACGTGGCGCAGGTCGGGGGAAGTCCTCTGGTTGGCGCGAACTCCCGGACTGGAATAGCGGCAGGAACGGGACTCCGAAGCGGGGAAAGACGTCGCCCACTTCGACTCCCTGCCGGGATTTCCATCCACCCCGTGGAGCTTCTCTCGCTGTGTACCTGCAGCGTCTATCCTGGCACTGTCCTCCAGATGGTACAGAGAGTGAGGGTGACAGTCCAGGAGTTCCTCAGCACGGCCCGGATGCCAGCGTCTCGCGTTGGAGGCGTCGTGCAGGGTGAAGAATGTCCCGTCGACAGCCTCCGAGATGGACCTCAGCTCGTCGCCCTGGCGCCGGAAGTGACTCCTGGGAAACGGCATGCTAGCAGCGCTGACACCCGGACAGAAAGGTACATTTCCACAGCGACTCACGGCCGCCGGCAACTCTTCTGGCTGCGACATACTGTCATATCCGGCTCTAGGGAGCCGGGCAATCAGAGCCAGGGACAAGCCAGTGAGTCGTGATGGTTTATTTTGGGTAAGGGATAAGGGATGAGGAGAGCACAGATACTCATGCAGAGGTACACTCACAGGTTGCACAGCGCAGAGGTAAGCAGCTCGTACCGGACGTGGGGGTAACGAGACGTACATACTCACAGCGGGATACAAACACAGGAATGCTGCAAGAGGAGTATAAGCTGACACCAGACGAAGGGGCTTCAGCTTAGCAATGTGTTTATGTCGCAGCCCCGAGTCATCGAGGCTGCTCCTATTTATCCTCATTGGCAGCGCCCCAGCTGATGGGGACTAATTGGCCCCAGCCGTCCGTAATGCTGCCAGCTGGGAGCCTGCTGAGACGCTGCTCAATGGGAAAAGGGAAAACATGGGCTGAGTGCCGAGACGGCATCCCAACCCATGGTGACAGTTATCACAAACGCTTGATTGCAGTTGTTGCTGCTAAGGGTGGCCCAACCAGTTATTAGGTTTAGGGGGCAATCACTTTTTCACACAGGGCCATGTACTGTAGGTTTGGATTTTTTTCCCTTAATAATAAACACCTTCATTTAAAAACTGCATTTTGTGTTTACTTGTGTTATCGTTGTCTAATATCTAAATTTGTTTGATGATCTGAAACATTTAAGTGTGACAAACATACAAAAAAAGAGAAATCAGGAAGGGGGCAAACACTTTTTCACACCACCATATATATATTTTTTTCTTTTTCTAAATTTCCTTCTCTCTATTTCTCTTTCGTTTGTGCATGTGTTTCGTTCTAAAAACATCTGCTTCCACCGGCATTTCAGTCAACGTTTGCCAATGGAACTTAACTTAGGCGAACTCTGCATAACTTAGTCCAGCATGTAGGAACTTTTACAAACTAAGCACAGCTTTCGCCAATGTTTATGTCTGCAAGTTTTCAGCATGCTGAAAATTTAAGGAATACAACTTTCACCAGTGTTTGCCATCAAACACCAACTACAGTGGGGTAAAAAAGTATTTAGTCAGCCACCAATTGTGCAAGTTCTCCCACTTAAAAGATGAAAGAGGTCTCCAATTTTCATCATAGGTATACCTCAACTATGAGAGACAAAATGAGAAAAAAAAATCCAGAAAATCACATTGAAGGATTTTTAATTAATTAATTGGTAAATTCCTCGGTAAAATAAGTATTTGGTCAATAACAAAAGTTCATCTCAATACTTTGTTATATACCCTTTGTTGGCAATGACAGAGGTCAAACGTTTTCTGTAAGTTTTCACAAGGTTTTCACGCACTGCTGCTGGTATTTTGGCCCATTCCTCCATGCAGATCTCTTCTAGAGCAGTTATGTTTTGAGGCTGTCACTGGGCAACACGGACTTTCAACTCCCTCCAAAGATTTTCTATGGGGTTGAGATCTGGAGACTGGCTAGGCCACTCCAGGACCTTGAAATGCTTCTTGCGAAGCCACTCCTTCGTTGCCCGGGCGGTGTGTTTGGGATCATTGTCATGCTGAAAGACCCAGCCACGTTTCATCTTTAATGCCCTTGCTGGTGGAAGGAGGTTTTCACTCAAAATCTCACGATACATGGCCCCATTCATTCTTTCCTTTACACGGATCAGTCGTCCTGGTCCCTTTGCAGAAAAACAGCCCCAAAGTATGATGTTTCCACACCCATGCTTCACAGTAGGTATGGTGTTCTTTCTCCTCCAAACACGGCAAATTGAGTTTTTACCAAAAAGTTCTATTTTGGTTTCATCTGGCCATATGACATTCTCCCAATCCTCTTCTGGATCATCCAAATGTTCTCTAGCAAACTTCAGACGGGCCTGGACATGTACTGGCTTAAGCAGGGGGACACGTCTGGCACTGAAGGATTTGAGTCCCTGGCGGCATAGTGTGTTTCTGATGTAGCCTTTGTTACTTTGGTCCCAGCTCTCTGCAGGTCATTCACTAGGTCCCCCCATGTGGTTCTGGGATTTTTGTTCACCGTTCTCGTGATCATTTTGACCCCATGGGGTGAGATCTTGCGTGGAGCCCCAGATCGAGGGAGATTATCAGTGGTCTTGTATGTCTTCCATTTTCTAATAATTGCTCCCACAGTTGATTTCTTCACACCAAGCTGCTTACCTATTGCAGATTCAGTCTTTCCAGCCTGGTGCAGGTCTATAATTTTGTTTCTGGTGTCCTCTGACAGCTCTTTGGTCTTGGCCATAGTGGAGTTTGGAGTCTGACTGTTTGAGGTTGTGGACAGGTGTCTTTTATACTGATAACGAGTTCAAACAGGTGCCATTAATACAGGTAACGAGTGGAGGACAGAGGAGCCTCTTAAAGAAGAAGTTACAGGTCTGTGAGAGCCAGAAATCTTGCTTGTTTGTAGGTGACCAAATACTTATTTTACTGAGGAATTTACCAATTAATTCATTAAAAATCCTTCAATGTGATTTTCTGGATTTTTTTTTTCTCATTTTGTCTCTCATAGTTGAGGTATACCTATGATGAAAATTGGAGACCTCTCTCATCTTTTAAGTGGGAGAACTTGCACAATTGGTGGCTGACTAAATACTTTTTTGCCCCACTGTATCATTAACTTATATCAACTTTTGCCAGCAGAGCCAGCCGTCTGCCAAAACGTCAGTTAAAGTTGGTCCAAACGCTGTAGTGTGAATCCACCCAAAAAAAGCAGATCCACAATGGCAGGAAGCCTCCACAAATGCTGATCTTTATATGAGCGTCGCCTGACACTGATGTCAGCTGATCTGCACTGAGTATTTGTTTGTTTAAGTTAACCTAAGCTGGCAACAGTTACACATTCGCTAGCCTATATTGGCAAAAGTTTGCCAACACTGAAGGCAACGCTGGAAAATGCTAGCAAAAGTTTGTAAAACTTGGTATCACTGGATTAAAAAAACTGCTCACAAACGTAATTTCACCATTTGTACTAATTTGTCTTATTTTTCAAAACGTCTGTAAAAGTCAGTCCAAACGCTATAGTGTGAACCCAGCTTTATACATCCCACTTCACCCTGAAAACCAGCGCACATGCACGATCTCTTTAATCCACCTTGGTTCTTCTCACTAATGACTATGCAAATTACTCTATATGCCCCTTCTGTCACTCTTCTGTCAAACAATGATCGCCAATCCTGCAGGGAGGTGCAGCATAAAAAAAAAATTCATGCAGTGTTAGAAAAAATATTTTACACTGCTCAAAAAAATTAAAGGAACACTTTGAAAACACATCAGATTTTAATGGGAAAAAATAAGCTGGATATCTACACTGATATGGACTGGATAATGTGTTAAGAATGAAAAGATGCCACGTCTTTTGATGGAAATGAAAACACTCCAAAACTTAAAGTGAAGAAATTGTGGCAGGCTAGTCCAGCTTACTCAGATTAAAAAGTGTTCCTTTAATTTTTTTGAGCAGTATATTTTGTTCTGACCCTCCAGAATCAACAATAAATGTAAATTTACCGAGTGGACCATGTTACAGTGGCAGTTAATGCAACCAGCTCAGACTGAAATAAATCAATTAATAAAATAATAAAAAAATATGAAAGCTCCAAGTTGCAGCTGCCTCGGTGCAGCCTCTACTGGTCTGGCCTAGTTATTACAAAACCTTTTTTCACGGCTCCATTGAGGGTATAATGGTGAGTTAAATTTGTGTTTATTTTGAAAACAAAAGCTTATCTTGCAATTGTGGCAAATTAAAAGTTGAGAAAATATGACTGTTAAGTATTACTATATGTGAACGACTTTACTCATTGTGACATACAGTATGCTTTTATTCTGAAGGTGCGTTATGCGTATATGCTTCCTGAATGTAACGGGAGAAGAAGAGGGAAAATGGAGTAGAGATCCCACGTTTTTGTATTAGAGGAAAAGATGTTGTTCATGGTCGTTATGTCCTGTTGGTGAGAACAAATAAATATGCCGGAGAAGGCTAAAAGTCACAGCAATTTGCTTATTCTCCACATGCAAGATGAGGACTGCACACACCGTCTAACAGGTTATGGGCCCAGTGTAAAGCTGGACATTGAAGGCTAACGGTTAAAAGTTGTTTGAAGTTTACGGGACGTATAACACGGAGTTTCTACGAAGGATATAAGCCAACCTGGAGATAAGTAAACAACAAAGTCACTAACAGAAGTTTTGTGAACTATTACACAAACAACAGGGTAACATGAGCAGTAGAACAAAGGACTATTAGCTAGAAAAAAGCACTCAAAGATGACAGGCCGTGGAACATCAGGAGTAATCACGCCACAACTTATTTTTGATGGATCAGAAGGTAAGTATGACATGTGGGAAACAAGATTTCTTAGTCACTTGCACATCTTTTTTGAGCTTTTAAGCATGTTATAATGCTAATTCCTCACCAAAAACACCCCCAAAGTGGTATTTTGCTCCATTCACGCATCTCTGAGTATTCCTCCTCAACCCTGCTCTCTGAGCTGCTGCTCCGCCCTGTCCCTGATAATGACTGGGTCCTCACGTTCATACGTATGAACGTGGGTGAGCCGCCCACTCCAGGAAGTGCCTGTGCTGCCAGCACCGCCCCCAGGCTAACGCACACACCCACTTTCTCTGCGCAGCTAACGGAGCGGTGATCGGCAAAACTCTTTCACTTTAGCATTGACGCTGTGAAGAAGTAGTTCCTCTCGCACCTAATCTGCTCAGTGACAACAACTGTTTGCTTTTTTACTTAGGACAATGTCTTCTAAGTTTTCGTGGGCGGAACCCAGCGACACGCTGCAGCAGCTGGCTCAGGGGTTATGTCATGAAATGGGCGGCAGCCACAAGAAGGAAAGGCGGAGCCTCAGAGATCAAGGCATCTTACTTCCGGGTTGGAAAAGTAGCTCGCGAAAATAACTCATATTTCATAAGAAATTCATTCTCCAGTGTACCAAAGGTAATATACTATCACATACATGCATATAGTTTACTCTGAAAGGCTTAAAATAGCATGATATAGGCCCTTTAAAGCTAAAAGAGACAATCCTGCAAGAACCTTGTGAAAGTAATGAGGGGCAGTTAACTGCAGACAGACAGAAGAATGCTGATTGCTATGCTGAGCTAATAAGACTGATAGATGACAAAAGCCTATCGCTAATAAGACATGAAGCTGCTGATGATGGCAGGAAAGCCCTGAAAATATTGAAAGATCATTATTCAGGAAAAGCAAGCCAAGGATAATAGGTCTTTACACGTCATTGACAAAGTTATGTATGGCAGACAGTGAAAGTGTCACAGGCTATATAATCAGAGCCGAGAACCTCATTACAGCTTTGAGAGATGCTGGTGAAACCCTGAGTGACGGACTAATTGTAGCCATGGTACTGGGAGGGCTACCTGACCTTTTCAAGCCACTTGCTGTACATGTAACACAAAACGAAGACAATGTTACATTCACAGACTTTAAAAGAAGGCTACAAATTTATGAAGAAGCAGAGAAGATGAAACAGTTGAATCAACAGACAATGTTATGAGAACAAGTGTAAAACAAAGCAGACAATGTCCAAGTAAGTCCTTTAACAATAAGAAGAATGAAGATGTCAATGTGACATGCTACAAATGTGGAATAATAGGACACAAGGGAAGAAAGTGCACTCAAAAAGTATGGTACAATCACTGCAAAAGCAGGACACACAAAGAATCCATCTGCAAGAAAAAGGGAGAACAAGATGGTGCCAGAAAAGTTGCAGATGAGAAACAGGAAGCTGATGGTGATCATCTCTTCATGGCAAAACATTCAAAGAATGAAAGACCAGCAAACCATGTATGAATGAAAGGCATCATGGTGGCTGGAGGAGCTACATCTCACATGGTGAATGATATAAATAAGTTCCAGAGCTCTGATGACACGTTTCAACCAGAGACCCACTCAGTTGAACTGGCAGATGGGACCAAGTGCATTGGAATAGCCCAGCGCAGAGGCACAGCTGTGATTTATCTACTGGACAGCACTGGATGACAGCACAGAGCACAGTTACGTCAAGCACTCTACATGCCATTGGACCAAAACAATATCTTCTCAGTGGCAAGAGTGACAAACGGAGGAGCGACAGTCACCTTCAAGAAAGAGGACAGTTACATGACCACAAAGGACGGTAGCAGGTTTGATATTCGTGATAGTGGTAATCTGTTTTACTTACCAACTGCTGAGCAAAATGTTGATGAATGCAAAGTGTGCCACGACATGCAGACCTAGCATGAAATTTTGGGTCATTGTTATTATGACGATGTACAAAAACTACAAGGTGTTGTAAAAGGCATGGTGATAAAAGGGAGTGTGGTTAAGCCAGCTCAGTTATGTGAAGTGTGTACACAGGGCAAGTTCACACAGACTAGAAACAGGGAGCCAGACAGAAAAGCTACAAAACCCTTACAGCTAGTCCATACTGATTTGGCGGGTCCAATGCGAACCCCTAGAATAGAGGGGCACAGATATGCACAATCTTTCACAGATGTCTACTCAGGTACCATGTTTGTGTACTTCCTTAAAGCCAAAAACGATGCAGTACATGCCACAGAAAATTTTTTGGCAGATGTTGCACCTTATGGAGAAGTCAAGTATATCCGTTCAGATAATGGTACTGAATTCACAACAAAAGATTTCCAAGAACTTTTAACTAAGAATAGGATAATGCATGGAAGATCTGCACCTTATTCACCCCACCAAAATGGCATGGCCGAGAGAGGTTCGCAAACCCTCTATGAGATGGCCAGATGTTTACTATTAGAGAGTAAGTTGCCAGATAAATTGTGTAACTATGCTGTTCAGACAGCTGCTTATGTGAGGAACAGGTGCTTCAGTAGACGCACAAAGAAAACTCCATATGAGTTATTTACAAGTGTGGAACCAGACATTTCCAAGCTGCAGAAATTTGGAAGCATGTGTTTCACCTATAAACAAGAGAAAGGGAAGTTAGATCCCAAATGCAAGGAAGGTGTTTTTATTGGCTACGATAAAAACAGTCCAGCTTATCTGGTATATTATCCAGATGCAGAGAGAGAGTCCAAAAACACAGGTTAGTGAAATTCACAGCCAAAACAACAAATGAGAAGGAGACACAAATGTCTGAGCCACATATTTATTGTGACAGAGAAGTCGATCCACTTGTTCATGACAGTAAAGAAAAAGTTGATGGAAACAATGCATCACGTCATGATAATGAAAATGATGTTTGTGAGATTTCCCAAAAACAGACTGTAATGCTCCAGCCTGGAGCTGATGCTGATAGCACAGCCAGGAAGAACCCACAGAGAGTGAGAAAGAAACCAACTTACCTACAGGCCTTTGAGACGGATGAAAAGGTAAAAACAACTACAAACATGTATAGATTTTTGTTACAGAGCAGTGTGTGACATCCCTCAAACCTACAAGCAAGCCATTGCTTCAACCAACTCAAGGCAGTGGAAAAATGCAATGGACGAGGAGATGCAATCATTAAAAGAAAACAAGACCTTCAGTCTTACCCAGTTGCCACCAGGCAAACATGTAGTGGGGGGTAAATGGGTTTATGCTCTCAAGAGTGATTCTGATGGTTCAGAAAAATACAAGGTGAGACTTGTAGCAAAAGGCTACAGTCAGAAATCAGGAATAGACTATGATGAGACATTCTCACCTACAGCTGATATGACCAGTGTGAGGGTCATCATGCAAAAGGCAGCTCAGGAGAATTTAATTCGTCATCAGATGGATGTTAAGATAGCATATTTGCATGCACCTATTGACTGTGAGTTATATGTTGAACAGCCAAGAAGGTTATGAGACAAAATCAAAAATGGGTGAAAAACTGGTCTGCATGCTGCACAAGTCTCTCTATGGTCTGAAGCAGTCTGGCAGAAATTGGAATGCTATGTTACATACATATTTGAGTCAGAATGGTTTTGTACAGAATCCCTCTGACCACTGTGTATATACAAAAGAAAAACAGAATGAAAAGGTAATCTTGATCATATGGGTTGACAATCTGATCATAGCAGCTAGTAATGAAAGTGTGTTGAAAAGTGTTAAAGCAACATTAACTGAAAAGTTTAAAATGAAAGATCAAGGAAGATTGAAATATTTTCTGGAAACAGACTTTGAACAAACAGAAGGTCATGCTGTCATGTCACAGGAAAGGTATGTGAATAGAATACTGTAAAGGTTTGAAATGAAATATTGTCGGTCCAGAGGGACACCATGTGAACTGAAACTTGATTATGTCATGTCCATGACCTGTGGCTGTAGGGTTTTGATTATTGCTTATTAATTCCAGCTGGCAGATTGAGCCTTGCGCTCTGCCAGTCCTACAGCCACGCTTTCCTCCTCTCACCAGACATTCACCGGCCGTATGGTATCATCACATACACACACTCACACACTCATGCACGCACACACACTCACACATGCATACACACACATTTCCAATTAATCATGCACTGGCTTGCCACACGGCTGTGTCCACTTGCCTTTGTTAGTGTATGGTGTACTTATGGGGAGGCAGTGTGACCAGTCAGTGTGGCAGCTTCAGTCAGTCATGGACATTCTGACTCACCGATGTTTGGCTTTCTTCCTCTGGACTTATTGTGTTGTATTTTAGAGCCTTTCTGCTCCAACATTTGCGTAACTCATTCCTTTTTGTGCCTTTTCCCTCCGCTCCTGATTGTTTGGAGCACGTTAGGCATTTCCTCCAAGCCAACGAGGTTTGCAGTGGGTTGTTTCTCTACTGTGACTGTTATTTGGACATTCTGTGTACATTTATCTCCCTGTAATAAACACGTCTACATTATTGCACGTTGGGCTCGCTTCCAATTTATATGTTCACTGCGAGATCACGCAGCAGACATGACAGTAAGCTGCCACCACAAAGAGCCCAAGCAGTAAGTAGCGTGTTACTTTCATTTTTTGTGCTTACCTGTTCGGAGCATGATGTCCTTGTCTAGCCGTTCCCAGACTGGAGTTAGTGGATGGGCAGTGGGACATCCCAGTGCAGAGGAGCAGGGGGCAGCCTGGCTAATCTGGGAGTTACTGGAGGATGCTCGTGACTCCTTTGGTCCCGGAGAGCGATTAGCCTGGCTCGGCGGAGCGATACAGATTCTGGGGGCTCACTGGGTCCTCTGGAATTACCCCAAATACTCCGAACTGCTGTCTGCTGTCTGTGCTCTGGAACAGGCTTTTCTCGACCTGACGAGAAAGGCTTTCCAGACCAAACCTAAATAGAAACGCTCTTCTCCACCGGCAGCCATCGTTCCCTCTTCTCCATCACCCGCTCCAAGATGGCCGCAATCAGGTTGGAGACGACGACCCCGGAAGAACAATTCAGCCCCGCTAACTGCTCCTGCTCCCACACTCAGCCCTGTTAACCCCGCAGCAGGTCATCAGTCACTTCTCCAAGCAGTCCCGTCTGCAGAATCTCCCACCATATCCGCTGCAAGGTCTTCTTCCTTGGTCTGTTTGCAGGCAGCAGAGGGGCATGTGCTTTCCTCACCGGGGTCTCCTGTTCCTGTGGCAAGAGGGGCGGCTCCCATATGTTCTACAGAGGAGCCTAGCACCGCCTTTTCCAGATGGACGGGTGATGACGTCCAAGCAGCAGCAGCAACAACCAACATCATAATCCGGGAAAACAGACAAGATATTTTTCATTTGACTCCCATTAATAATGAAATGTCTTGCCTGATTCCCGGTAGGGAGGCCCAGGGAAAGCAGTCCCCTGAGCTCACCCCACCTGCTGCTGTTAAAAACTGTTCACCAGCCCTCTCTCCACTTTCCTCTGTTTGCCCGCCGGAACCGGAGCCGAGCAGTCGGGACCAGGAGGAGCCAGAGGTCTGGGAGGAATGTCCTCCTGAAGCAACGGTGAACTGGATCCCAGCCACCACGCCGGAGGAGTCACCAGCGTGGATCATGGTGGCTGGGGACATTGAGACTGCAGTAACCATCATGCCTGCTGTGGAGGCCGCCACAGCAGAGTCAGCACCTGAGCTGAACCTCTTGGAGGCCGAACCTGAGGAGACATCACCCGGATTGCCGGAATCCTGGATGGCGGTAGAGCTTGAGCTAAGGCAAGTGCTCTCTTTTGTCTTTCTCCTTTCTATAATAGAGCATTTTTGCCTAGCTTTATGTGAGGAGAGCCAGCTGCAGCCACACGCTGCATCTGAGCTCTCCTCGCCGGGCTCTGCTGCTGCCGGAGACTCTGACCCTTCCTCCTCTCTATTTGAGTCCTCTTTCAGGGTTGCCGGAGAGACTCCACCATCGCCGGACGAGTGCGTGGATCCAGGGTCGCAATTGGAGGTCACTGAGGTTTCTGTTGTGGTGGTCATCAGGGACACCCAGTTCCAGTCCAGTGCCCATGATTGATCACCTCCTTGCTTGTGTAACAGTTCACGTCACAAGTGTAACGGATTCTCTTTTTGGGCACCCTTAAACGGCCGTGATCGGGAACATCAATGCATACGAGTGGGCAGCATAAGGACCACGATGACACCAGACTGCTGTTTCCACAATTTATTTCTGTAGATGAAATAAAACAAAACACATCACGCTCCGTCTGTACCTCGATCCCACACAGGCTCCCACAGCAAAGCAACGCGATACTGTGTGGAAAGGAGCTCTAAAATAAGTTTACAATACAAACAAAAAAATACAAATAAATCACAATACAAATAAAAAGATTTTTCAAAAACAAACATACCTGTAGATGAAATAAAACAAAACACATCACGCTCCGTCTGTACCTCGATCCCACACAGGCTCCTACATTAACAAAAACATAAATTACACAACGGCACAGGCTGCTGGAGTCACCATTGAGCCTATATTGGCGCAAAACCCTAAAATGGCGCCCACCGGACTCCCAATGTGCGCCGAAACGTCTATAAAACACTTATTTATAACACAAATAACAAAAAAAATACACTACAGTGACATGACAAACTAATAAGGAACAATTACAAACTAAGGTTACAGTTTAAATGATAAGACTAACGAACAATACAATTATATAGTGCAAGCAGCGTCCCGGACACAACTTACCCACAGCAAAGCAACGCGATACTGTGGGGAAAGATTAAACTACCGGAGCCTCGAAGGTACAGGAAGAGCGGGTGTGAGAAGTGTACTGCCAAAATAAAAGCACTCAAGTAAAATAAAATTCACAACAATATAAATAAAAACATAACTGAGAAAAAGAAATACATAAGGTACATTTTTGACTCCGTTACACCCACCCCACTGAATTTTACTGAACTTGAGCTATAGCTACACAGAATTCACTATAATACACAAAACACCCGGGGTTAGCTAAAGAACACCATTTGACAGAGAGTCCCACACAAGGACGAAGTGGCATGAGAGCAGCGCTTATCTCTCAACCCAACCACTGGTAATGGAGTGCCTTGTACACCCCACCAAAAACCCCAACTATAAGTGTAGCAAATGCTCTTGAACAATAAAATAAAATAAAATAACCGAACATTAAAAAAAAAACAAAGCTAAGTCCACAAAAACGTAGTCCACACATGTGACATTTAATCAGTCAGGGTCTGAAACATAGACCTACAAACAGCCTTAACATTAAACTTGTCACGAACCACATCTTGCCTGGACATTGTCTGCACTAGTCTATTAACAGGTTTAATCAGGCGACCAAATCTTGACCTGATTTGAGGTTGTGCATTCGGACGGTGACAATGTGCACGTGACGTCTGGTCAACAGTACAGCGAGCAAGGGGAGTGTCTGTCTGTCTCTCGGAGTCAGGAACAGAAACTAGTTGACTGTCAAGTGTTTGTCCACCATGAGTATCAGTAGCAGCTGTAGTCACAGGTCTAGAGTCAGAGGACATGGGATGATCTACACCTTGAGCAACATGCACAACTGACGAGTTCTGGGGGTCAGAGGACACACTTGTCACATCAGAAACGTCTACCTGTGACACAGATGGTTCAGTGAGCTGCGTGATCCACTCAACAGTTCTCCTTTCAGAGTCAACAGGTTCTGGATCAACTAATGGTTCACGTGTTTCTCCACATGAAGACGGCTCACCTGTACCAGCCTCACTCTCTCCCTCGAAGAGGTCCACAGATGCGTCTCCCTCATCACCAACGTCTGTAGCTAAGGTGGATGAACCATGGTTGGACACATCGCACACATCTGCCACAGGAAGAAAATTTACCAGCATCAACAGATTCCTGTGGACCACTTTTGTCCATCCAGTAAGAGTGTCACAAATTCTGTATGTATGTGTCTGTGGGTTCACATCCATTACAGTGTAAACAGTTGATTCCCACTTATCAGCAGTTTTCTTTTTGCCTCTCTCTTTTCTGTTGGCCAAAAGCACCCTGTCACCAATCTCAATCTTGGATCCTGTCACTTTCCTGTTGTAAAGATTAGCATGTCTGTGTTGCTCCTTAGCAGCACGGTCCTGAGCAACCATCATTGCTTCTTTTAGCTCACAGGTGAGAGTTGCCACATACTTGTCATAACTGGTTACATCAGCATCGCGAAGAACAGAACGAAACATGACATCTACTGGCAAACGGGGCACACGGCCATACATGAGGTAAAAAGGAGAAAAGCTAGTCGTCTCATGGGCTGTACAGTTGTACATAAATGTCAAAGTCTGCAACCGTCGTGGCCAGTTAGCTTTCACCTCAGGGGACAGTGCACGAATCATCCCACCCAGTGTCCTGTTAAACCGTTCAACACTCCCATTTCCCATTGGGTGGTAGGGGGTAGTGTGAGATTTCCTGACACCGGACACTTTGAGGAGTTCACTGATTAATTGACTTTCAAAATTAGGACCTTGGTCACTGTGGATTCTTTCTGGGAACCCAAAGACACAAAAGTACTTGTTCCACAGAACATTTGCCACTTGCTTAGCTGTTTGATCCTTACAAGGAAAGGCCTGAGCCATCCTGGTAAAGTGATCTGTTATCACTAGGACATCAATAGACTTGTTCTTAGAGTCTTCAGCTGACCAAAAGTCAATGCAGACCAGCTCCAGCGGTCTAGATGACAAGATGCTCTCTAAAGGAGCTCATCCCTCAGGTTCAGCTGACTTGCTGAGGACACAACGCTGGCAGTGTCTGACATGGTCTCCAACATCTCTCTCAAGGGTCAGCCAGAAAAATCTCTGTCTGGATAAACTGAGGGTTCGCGACTGGGCTTGATGACCAGCATCATCATGCACGCCTTTCAAGACCTCATCCTTAAGTGAGTCTGGGACAACATACTGAAGCCGTTTGGACTTGGTTCTCTGGTCTCTTGAAACTCTGTACAGAACACCATTGCTCTGAAACACATGATTAAATATCTGAAACACTGGGATAGCTTATCCCAGTGTTTCAGATATTTAATCACTGAAAATGATTCTTTCACCCTTTCTCTCCTTGAGGGTCTCCGATGTCTCTCAACATAGAACAGGACTCGAGAAAGAGTTCCATCTTCCAACTGTTTGTCACGCAAAGCCTTTTCAGAATAGGCAGGCAACGGGTCTTGACCTGGTGGAACTAACTGGGGCAAAAACTGCAAGGCTTCAATTGCCCGGGCCCTCGGACCAGCATCCCACTCAATGTGTGACTGCATCACAGCAGACACTTCTTCTGAATTCACAATCTGAGTGTGTACCTGGGAGGTATGAGCATTGTCACACATCGCATCCACGTGACCACTGGATGAACGAAAAGCATCCTGAACAGAGGCAGTAGACACATTTTTGACTTCACTGAGGAGTTTTACATATGGCTCATTGAACAGTCTGTGACCAATATTTTCCTTGACAAAAGGCACACGGCTTAATGCATCAGCCACAATGTTCTGCCGCCCTGGAACATACTTTATGTCAAAGTCATACGCAGCCAACTTGGCTACCCAGCGTTGCTCACAACAGTCTAACTTGGGCTTTGTCAATATGTGAGTCAAAGGATTGTTGTCAGTCCAAACAGTGAATTTGTGACCCTTTAGCCAATGACTAAACTTGTCAGCGATGGACCATTTCAAAGCCAAAAATTCCAGTCGGTGTGCTGGATAGTTTTTCTGAGACTGTGTCAGCGACTTACTGGCAAAAGCAATGGGTCTGGCATGACTTTCACCTTCCTGGACTTGGGACAGAACGGCACCTATCCCATCCAGAGACGCATCAGTTGAAAGCATGAAGGGACGGTCAAAGTTAGGATGAGCCAAGACCATAGTGTTAACAAGTGCAGATTTGAGACTTTCAAAGGCATGTATGTGCTCTTGGGTCCAATCAGAAGCACAAAGCTTTCTGCAAGTCATCTTGGTTTTCTTACATCCGCCTTTAAATTTTCCACCTTTCAACAGGCTGAACAATGGCTTGGCAATGGCAGAATATCCTGGCACAAAATGCTGATAGTAATTAACCATCCCCAAGAAGGATCTAAGTCTTTTTTGGGACGGTGTCACACCATCAGTGTCCATAAGGTCAGCACAAGTCATTTTTGCGATGCTCTCAACCTTACTAGGGTCGGTTGAAACACCATTCTCATCAATTACGTGACCAAGAAACCTCACAGATCTCCTGAGGAAAAAACACTTTTTGGGTGCCAACTTCAAGTTGTGCCTACGCAGCCTGCTGAACACCATCTCAAGGCGCTGCAATGCACTCTCCTCATCAGATGCAAAAATCAGCAGATCATCCAAATAGCACAACAAAGTCAAGTAATTCTGGTCACCAAAAATGGCAGTCATCATGCGCATAAAACTAGCAGGACTATTACATAATCCCTGGGGCAGGCGATTGTACTCATACAAGCCCATCGGAGTGGTAAAAGCAGAATACTTCCTGTCATCCTCATGAAGTGGCATGTTGTAGAAGCTGGACGTTAAATCCACTGTGCTGAAGAGGCAGTTACCTCCCAGTGCTGCCAGACAATCTGCCTGGCGAGGGAGAGGGTGAGCGTCTTTCAGAGTCCTCTTATTCAGCCAGCGAAAATCCGTGCAGATGCGGAGGTCACCATTCTTTTTCCACACAAGAACCAAGGGAGATGCATACTCGCTAGTCGATTTCCTGATAATGTCTTTTTCTTCCATTTCATTCAGCACCTGTCTTAATTTCTGATACTGACTAGGGGGTACATGCCTGTATGGGAGTCTGAATGGTTTATCATCAGATAAATGTATGCGGTGTACAAAGCCCTTAGCTTCTCCGCAGTCTAGGTGGTGGCGTGAAAAGACATCCTCGTACTGAAGTACCAAGTCAGCCATTCTCTTTCTGCAGTCCTCTGACACTTGGCATGAATTAATGTCTATGTCACAAAGCCCCACTGACTTGAGTTTTTCTTTTACAGACTCCATACCAGCATCACATGCCGTTGTAGACTGTGTGTAGCAGGTCACTGGTACACTAGACTGCTCAGCTGCGTCCATGTCTTCAAGGGCTACATATGTGTAGACGTCGGCTAGCTTCGCATTGCGCCGTAACAACACAGGCTGGTTGGACGTGTTGATGAGTTTGAGCGGGACCCACCTGTCACCCCACATAGGAGTTACAATCTTAGCTACTAGGACACCCCTAGGAGCTGAACGAGAAGATGTGGGCTCTGTCATGACTGTACTGCCTGGAGATACAACAGTGTCTTTAGGCAATTTACCCCAAACAAGGTACTCACGCCCAGGTTCAAGGTAGGTGGCTGAGTTACATCTGACAGTACCAACTTTGTCAGGAATGTTATTTCCTTTCCAGGGGTTCAAACCAGTGAGCATAGACAAGAACTGCTCAGCTTCCGGTTCTGCAGTTGGGCAGGGGCTAGACACTGTTTTCCAAAAGGACTCGCATTGTTTTGAATGGTGTAGGATGTGCTTTATGACATTGGTACCAATAATCAACTCATCATGCTGACCACAGACAACCAGAATGGGGACCAGCATTTTACAACCATACACCTCCATCACAATGTCAAAAGCACTCTTTGGCCTGACACGCTGTCCACCACACCCAACCAGCATCACATTCACATCAATCTGGTTCTCATTTGTTATCACTCCAGCAGTTCTCAGTTTCTTCTCTGCATCCTCGTTGATACTGCAGGCCATGGAGCCACTGTCCAGCATGCCATCAATTATCACTGCACCACCAAAAGCTACTGGTGTGTAGAACAGGCTAGAACTATTGCCAATTATGTGAATGTTCTGATACACAACAACTACATCATCGCATGAGTTTCTCACCGATGCAAAAATCGACTCAGCATCAGATGTCTCACTGCAGTGGGAGCTTGAGGTGAGACCTGCACTGCCTCCCTCCAAGTACAGGTCAGTTAGTCTTCCCTGACACTGAGAAGGAGGCCGACAGTTGTTGTTGGGACAAGCCAGTCTGGTATGACCAGGGGAAAGACAGGTAAAACACAGTTTCTCAGACATGCAATGTGAAATGGTGGAGTGACGTGTGTCATTACAAACCATACAGGTTGCTTCTCTGGGGCATCTCTGACGAGGGGCACATTTAAATCTGCTGCTCTCAGTCGGGTGAGGAATTGTACACTGCTGCAACTTCTCTATCATTTCCTGAAACATATTAACCACGCAACCAAGGAGCCTCTCCTCTGACTGTTGGAGCTTTTGAGCAACAACCGGCACACTAGCACAATCTGAGCTGAGTGTATTTGGGGTAGGGTCAGAGATGGAGAATGGAGAGGGACCCTGACATGTAAACTGTCGGGTTTGAGGAAGTGGAGAGGGAATGACTGGGGTGTGGCACTGTTCTGGCATGGTCATGGCTGAAGATGGCAACCTGGGATTGTCAGATGTTACAGTGGCTGTGTGACTCATTAGCTGTGGACCATCAGGCGCTCTGGCACTAGCTCTAGCCTCTCTCTGATAATCGTCAATCCTCAACTGAACATCACGTGAGGTCCATTCATGAGGTGGTTTCCACTTCAATGTGCAAAACAGATCAGGATCAGGACAATTTTTGACAAACATGATAGCAATCTCTTTGCTCATGTCCTCAGTCTGCTTGCCTTGTCTACGCAGGCCCTCGAGAGCCAGGTCTGCTGCTTTATTCAGCCTTATCCAGTAGTCCACTGGGTTTTCTCTGTGCCTGGGCAGGGTTGCATAAAAATCTGCGAGCGGAAGACATGAGGAGGCATCACAGAAGTAACGGAGAAGAACATCATAGATTATCTCAGGTTCTTTTTTAGCATCTAGCTCCAGGTCACTACGCAGGGCAACTTTCACAACATCTTTAGCTTTGCCCAATAAATGACTCATTATCTCTCCTGCTTGCTCACACACAGGAATCTCTCTCTTCTTGAGTTCAGTCTTAGTCAAGTCAATCCAGTCCCGAACTGAATATTTGTCAGTACTGTCACCTCTAAATGTTCGTATTTCTCTGTCTGACTTAACATGGACAGTCATGTGTGGAGGGTCACATTTGGTAACATCACAATGTGCTGTTCGATCAGTAGGAGAAGTCTGGTTGTCATTGGTCATATTCACAACACCAGCAGACATTAATTTATTGACTATAGACTCACCAATTTGAGCACCAAGCTGCCCCACCATGTCTGTAAAATTTTCAATGGCACCGACATTACTGCAGGGTGTGGAAACATGAGGACCCTCACTTATGAACTCACCAACAGGAATACAATCTGGGCTCTGACCCAGCCCTGTATCCCCACCACTGTTCATAAATTTTGAATTTCCCACATCTCTACTAATAGTAATGTTGCTGCGCCAAACACCTCTTCCTTTTGGCAAAACCGGTGTTGTATAATTATCCATGTCTCTTTTTTTTTTTTTTGAACTATTTTACACAGTGAAATTTTCTTGCATTGTGACTAACTCCAAAATAAAATGGCATATAACAGTTAAAATGTATTTCAACAGTCCTGTATATGCCTGACCACATATACGTCCCAGCGTAGACCTAAGTAGGTGATGCAGCATCCACGGTGACCAGCATCGAGCTGATCTGAAGATCCAAGGGTCACTGGCACCAGTGTAACGGTTCACGTCACAAGTGTAACGGATTCTCTTTTTGGGCACCCTTAAACGGCCGTGATCGGGAACATCAATGCATACGAGTGGGCAGCATAAGGACCACGATGACACCAGACTGCTGTTTCCACAATTTATTTCTGTAGATGAAATAAAACAAAACACATCACGCTCCGTCTGTACCTCGATCCCACACAGGCTCCCACAGCAAAGCAACGCGATACTGTGTGGAAAGGAGCTCTAAAATAAGTTTACAATACAAACAAAAAAATAAAAATAAATCACATTACAAATAAAAAGATTTTTCAAAAACAAACATACCTGTAGATGAAATAAAACAAAACACATCACGCTCCGTCTGTACCTCGATCCCACACAGGCTCCTACATTAACAAAAACATAAATTACACAATGGCACAGGCTGCTGGAGTCACCATTGAGCCTATATTGGCGCGAAACCCTAAAATGGCGCCCACCGGACTCCCAATGTGCACCGAAACGTCTATAAAACACTTATTTATAACACAAATAACAAAAAAAATACACTACAGTGACATGACAAACTAATAAGGAACAATTACAAACTAAGGTTACAGTTTAAATGATAAGACTAACGAACAATACAATTATATAGTGCAAGCAGCGTCCCGGACACAACTTACCCACAGCAAAGCAACGCGATACTGTGGGGAAAGATTAAACTACCGGAGCCTCGAAGGTACAGGAAGAGCGGGTGTGAGAAGTGTACTGCCAAAATAAAAGCACTCAAGTAAAATAAAATTCACAACAATATAAATAAAAACATAACTGAGAAAAAGAAATACATAAGGTACATTATGACTCCGTTACACTTGGGTGCTCACACGGGTTGGCTGGCCCATGTCCAAGATGGCATTGGAGTCAGCAGTGACCCAGCCGGGTCCCACCGTGGGTGCAGCAGGGGTGCAGCCGGACTCCATCGTGGGTGCAGCCATGGCTCGGTCGGGGTCCATCGTGGGTGCAACGTTGTCCCAGGCCCACCGAGGGTGCCGCAGAACAGTTTGGGGACACCGGGGTCATCCTTTTCTTTTTGGAGGCTCTGTGGGTGTTCCTCCATCTTCTGCTGGGCACTGTCAGGGTTCTTTTCCCTCCGCTGCCAGGGACCGCGAGGGTTCCACTTCTCTTGTCTGGCCATTCACCTCTCAGCCTCCCGGCGGGTAGGCTGCCACCTCACTTGCCCTTCCGGTCCTGGTGGCTTAACCACGTGGGCAGGCCGCCCGAAAGACTGAGTTCCCTTGCCGGGTGGTCCGTTTGCCCTGGCAGGCTGCCTGACACTATTCTGCGGGCTGCCCGCTGGACCTTGGACTCTGGCCGGTCCCCTGAACTGTGGGACTCTTGGGGGTGGGGTGGGTTAGTCTAGTTTTGGGGTTGGGAATTGTGTTTTTTGGTGTTGTATTGTGGTATTCTTTTCCCTTGGTTATTCCCTCCTAACCTGTTTCACCCCACCTCACGCCCTGGTTTGTTGTGTTGGCATTTGGGTGGGGGGGGGCAGGTTTTGTTTTCTGTTATGATGGTATGGTGGGTGTCTGGTACCCACCCCTTGAGAGGGGGGCTCTGTCATGTTCGGGGTTGTTTTCAACCCCGTCCATGACCTGTGGCTGTAGGGTTTTGATTATTGCTTATTATTTCCAGCTGGCAGATTGAGTCTTGCTCTCTGCCAGTCCTACAGCCACGTCTTCCTCCTCTCACCAGACATTCACCAGCCGTATGGTATCACCACATACACACACTCACGCACGCACACACACTCACACATGCATACACACACATTTCCAATTAATCATGCACTGGCTTGCCACACAGCTGTGTCCACTTGCCTTCGTTAGTGTGTGGTGTACTTATGGGGAGGCAGTGTAACCAGTCAGTGTGGCAGCTTCAGTCAATCATGGACATCCTGACACACTGATGTTTGGCTTTCTTCCTCTGGACTTATTGTGTTGTATTTTAGAGCTTTTCCACTGCAACATATGCGTAACTCATTCCTTTTTGTGCCTTTTCCCTCCGCTCCTGATTGTTTGGAGTGCGTTAGGCATTTCCTCCAAGCCAACGAGGTTTGCAGCAGGTTGTCTCTCTACTGTGACTGTTATTTGGACATTTTGTGTACATTTATCTCCCTGTAATAAACACGTCTACATTACTGCACGTTGGGCTCGCTTCCAATTTATATGTTCGCTGCGAGATCACACAGCGGACATGACAGATTATACAGAAGATGCTGAAAAATGACTGATCAAAGAAAGTACAGAGAGGCAGTGGGAAGTTTAATATATTTCTCCACATGCACTAGACCTGACTTAAGTTTTGTTGTCAGTAAACTTTCCCAGCACTTTAATGATTCAACTGAGGAACACTGGAACCCTGTTAAATATGTGTTCAGATACCTTAAAGGTACTGCAGAACAGAGATTATGCTACAAAAGAAATGACACAAGTAAACTTGGTCTAAAAGTTTACAGTGATGCAGACTGGGCATCAGAGGGAACAGATAGACATAGTATTTCAGGTTATTGTGTCAGTCTGAGTGAAGGAAGCTCTCTGATCTCATGGAAGACAAGAAAACAACCAACAATTGCATCTACTTGTGAAGCGGAATACATTGCCTTAGCATCAGCAATGCAGGAATGTACGTATATATTTGGAACAACTACTGAAGGGACTAGACAGTTATGATTATGCACAAACAAAAGTGTATGAAGACAACCAAGGCACTATTGCACTTGCCAAAAACCTTGTGAACAGGCAAAGGTGTACACATATAGATGTTAAATACCACTTGATGAGAGAGGTTGTAAACAGTGAGAAAGTACTTCTGGAATATTGTCCTACTGAGCAAATGCTTGCTGATATAATGACAAAGCCAGCTACTAAAGTAAAGCTGAATAGGTTTGCTCAGGAAATGTTTGGCACATAAAAGTTTAAATATTGTTTGTTGTATACATCAAGGTAAAAATGAGGAAGCTATATGAATGTTTTGTTTTCAGGAACAACAACGAGTTAAAAGCGAGTGGGGGTGTTAAGTATTATATGTGAACACCTTTACTCATTATGACAGATGCTTTTATTCTGAAGGTGTATTTTGTGTATATGATTCCTGAATGTAATGGGAGAGGAAGAGGGAAAATGGAGCAGAGATCCCGTGTTTTTGTATTAGAAGAAAAGATGCTGTTCATGGTCATTATGTCCTGTTGGTGAGAACAAATAAATATGCCAGAGAAGGCTAAAAGTCACAGCGACGTTTGCTTATTCTCCACACACAAGATGAAGACTGCGCACACCGTCTAACGATGATATAATGATACTGACAGGGATTCTGAGACCAAGACCCAAAAGCAATGCAGATGGAAACCGTAAGTTGAGTTTAACAGTTATCTTTATTACAGTGGTAATGCAACAGTGAAGTAATGTGCATGAAGATCTGGCAACCCTGCAGGGAAGCAGGTGTTAGGATGAGTGGGTGGACAATGGTAATGAATAATATTGTTTTATGCTTATAGGCACTTCTGGGGAAAAGCTGTGGTGGTAGTGTGGTGTATGGATAGGTGTGTCTGGGATGCTGTGCCCACCCACAGGGTCACGTCAGGCGAGCACGGCCCCTTCTGTATATAAACCTTGTTCTGTACAATAAAGTTAGAGAGTTGTTTGCTGCATGAAGCCTTGCCTCACGCTCCATCATTTACAGATATAACATTTGGCGACGAGGAGCAAAATGGGTGTGTGCTGGTTTGAGCAGCGGCTGTGGCTGTTTCTAGAGAGCGCGGGTGAGCCACTGATTTTGTGGCCGCATTGGAGATGGGACTTCGAGGGGTACGTCTCCTCGTTGGGTTTCCCTCGGCTTGACGGGAGACAATGGCGGGCTCTCATGGCTTGTAACCTCGGTGCTGAGGGCCGAAGAATTCTCGACTCGCTGGGCACGAGTGAGAGCTACATGGAGGCTGTCGGGCTCATGGATGCACACTTTGAGGAGCAGTCAAGGGCCACAGAGTTGCGGGCGAAGAGGCTGATGACGTTGGTAGAGCAGGAGCTAGCTAGCTTTGGAGAGCTAACGGCTCAGTTGGAGCCTATGGACAGGCTAGCTGACAAGCTAGTTCCACGCTGAAACGAGGCTAATGGCGTGAAACTGGGCCTCAAGGCAGAACCGGGACCACATGTGGAGGAGCCCCTGGCCATTGATGAGGTAATGGCACAGAGAAGCACTGAGACCGGGGGTGCTGGGAAAGATGACCAGGAGCTGGTGTTGGAGGACGTGACTGGTGAGGGTGACGTCGAGAACCCCAGAGAGGTGATGCAGCAGGACAGAGAGGCAACGCAGCAGGAGTCGGCCCCTCTGTTGGAAGCTGTACAGCGGCCGAGTGGGACAGTGCAGGCCGAAGACTTCAGGGAAGAGCTGCAGCTGGACATGATGGAAGCACAGCAGAGCACCGACGCCGAAAGCAATGGATGCAGCAGTGAGGAGCCCAGGTCGGTGAGCGAGCCCGACGATGGTGATGGTGCGGACCCCGAAAGTGAACGACGAGAGCCGGGCATGATGACGACGCGGCGGAGCACCAGGACTGAGGGCGCTGGATGCAGTGGCGAGGAGCCCAGGTTGGTGAACTAGTCTGGCGAAGGTGATGGTGCGGGCCCCGGAGGGGGGCGACAGCAGGCGCAGGACACGGTGGCAGCGAGTGACGCCGACGAGCAGATTTCCGCCGTCCCAGGAGCACGACCACGGGAGTTTGGAGTGTTCGAGGCCAAAAGAAAAGAGAGTGGAGCGGGACATTTTGGCGCAGTTTTGCTGAGCGCCAAACGCCATCGTCAGAGCGAGAGCTTGGATCGGGTCGGCGGGACGGAGCAACGCAGAATGAGGGTCTGAAGACGACATGGCGGGCACGGGAAACCAGGTCGGGTTTCCCTGCAGGTCGACAGCGGGATTCGGCCCAGAGAGAAGAAGCCAGTTTGGAGAGGTGGAGACAAGCTAGCCAGAAAGGAGTGTTTCGACCTTGGGGGGCAGCGGCCGGACTTGGGGATGCTGTGGGGGTGCCCAGGCCCTCCGTGGCTGCTATGTGAATGGTGGCTGCCCAGAAACTATGGTGTCACTTAATAATTTCTTTGTGTAAATAGTGATATGTATATATGTGTGTGTATATAAATATGTATATATATATATACTGTATATACAGTATATATACAGTATATATATATATATATATATATATATATGAAGAGAATCCTAAACGTCTATTCTGCTGGAACAGCACCACCTGTGGCTGAACAGGCCAATGCGCACCGGTGTTCTACCTTCCAGCGTTGGGCGTTGGTAGGATTCAAGCCTGGGCAGGAAGATATGGAGGACAAGATGTTGCCCATGCAGCATGTCCCCCCTCTCCACGTCACTGATGAATCCAAAGGAACAGCAGGGCTGCTATAGTTTAAGATAAGATAAGATAAGATAAGATAAGCCTTTATTAGTCCCACAATGGGGAAATTCCAGGATTGCAACAGCATAGGGATAGCAACACTCAGAGCAACAATCAGAAGGCAAGAAAAAACAACATCTAGTAAACATATGTCCATATTACTATAAATGTATATATATAGACACACAGTGCAGAGCATTATGGCTGGTGAATGTGCAGCAGAAAGTCTAAAGTGGCACCAGCGCCGTTGCAGGAGCTGCCAGAACGATGTTGAGCACAACATAGAACTGCCTTAGGGGCTCCGACTCCGAATTTTTCCTCAGGGTTGACTCCCGAAGCCTTTCCCGTGACCGGGTGTGCCGCAAGGCAGCGGAGGTTTGAAATCAGGGTTTACCTTCCCCTAGATGGGCTACCTTCCCAGGTTGACGAGCCACCATCTACCCGAAGCATCTGGTTTTAAGGCGCCAGAGATCCGCCCTCGCCCCTTCTCCTATTAGTAAAAGCAGTTCTGCCGGGCTTAGAGACTAAACCACACGGGCAGGCTAGGAGTTGGACTTAGTTGTCAGAGGCTTTTCGAGACACACGCTGTAAGGAGCATTTTATGAGCACTGGGACCTTAACCCCAGTGCTGCTCCTGGCTATGACAACCTTGGAACCATATATATATATATATATACGTATGTGTGTGTGTGTGTGTGTGTGTGTGTGTGTGTGTGTGTGTGTGTGTATATCATGCTGGTGTGCATGTGAGTGAGTGGTAATATGGGATTAATTTTATTTTTGCAGAGAGTAGGTCCAGTTATATTGTTTGTGTGAATGTGATGGGTTGTTTTATTACTGTTTTCTCCCTGTTCTTAGTGTGTGAGTCGGGTTACCTGATTTGGGTGGGTTTCCTGTGTGCTTGATTTTTTTTTTTTTTGAGAGGGGGGTGTGGGGGGTGTGGTGTATGGCCCGCGACCCGAAAGGATTAAGCGGTAGAAGATGGATGGATGGATGGATGGTGTGGTATATGGATTGGTGTGTCTGGGATGCTGTGCCCACCCACAGGGTGACGTCAGGCGGGCACGGCCCATTCTGTATATAAACCCTGTTCTGTACAATAAAGTTAGAGAGTTGTTTGCTGTATGAAGCCTCGCCTCGCTCTCTGTCATTTTACAGACATAACAGGTAGGGCAGGGTCCTCCAGAGGTGAAGAGCAGGTTGCTAAGAGTGGTGGTGAAACAGTACTGCAGGAAAGCTTCAGAGAAGATGCAAAGGCAGGCTGGCATCCTCACTCCCCCGAATGCTGGGGAGTGAGGATGAAGGACAGTGAGGACAAACGTGGGTAAGTCAACTTACTTGGCGGGGAACGGTGAAGTGCACTTATCCTTGTATATCCAATTCCAATCTGTAAGGCAAATTCCAGAATCCAAGAACAGGCAGGGGGTCAGAGCACGGCAGATAGTGATGTTAAAACCAAGGCCTCATATAAACAATGAGCAACTTTGAGACAACTGCTTCATGAGCGACACAGTGTTATGAAACATCTAATAAAGATGACTGTCAGAACTGCATCTGAGTTTATTGAAAAAGGGCAATACTCTGTATCACAGGTTGCACTACACTTTTTATGTCATTTTCTCAGACAGGCTTGTAAAAATTCTGTCAGTTATCTATCATTTTAATTGACTTTAATTAGATCACCCTCCATATAATCTGTCAAATGATAGCTTTCAGAGTTTGTAGTTGTTGGAAAAATTCTGTTGAAGGACAATTTTCAGTGAACGAAACCTCTGAGAGAGAGAGAGAGAGAGAGAGAGAGAGAGAGAGAGAGAGAGAGAGCGAATGCAGGGCTTGACAGTAACACTGGCCAGCGGCTGGTGAATTTCAGCAGTGGCCGGTAAGACTGACCACTACACGCTCGACACCGCCCACTCAACACTGATTCATGCAATATAAAGTGGAAGTGTCATGAGCAGTTTTTTTTTAATAGAATAAAATAGAACATACAAACTCTTGATGAGGATAAAGATTACAAAGAGTTACAAAATCAGAACTTTCACAAAAAATATACAGTCAGTCAAACTTCACATTCCAATTAACAAGAAAAAAAAGGGGTATATTAAAAGAGAGAAAGAGAGTGAAGAGCACAACAATTCTCTAATAAATAGTCTTTTTTTATTATAGTAATGGGAGCTGTCCAATGTCTATTGCAATTTTTTTTGCATCATGAGCAGTGCATCGAGCGCTGTTTCAGCACGACCACAGTCACGTGACCGTAACAAGCGAGGCCTGTGACTTGAGGGCTCACGGGAATGTATGCAACGCCCAGCCCTCTCAAATTTCTCGCCAGGTCTCAAATCACGTGATGTGACAATGAGGTCTTGTTCGTTACGGTCATGTGACTGTGGGCATACTGACACAGTGCTCAACACTCTGCTTGCGACACTTCTGTGTTATATTGCTCGGGTCAGTCTCAAGCGGGCGGTGTCAAGCGTAACATGACTAATGGCAGGCGAGAGCAGGGCAGACAAAATCCAAGACATGAGTTTGGTAACAGGGTCTAGGGCAGGGGTCGGCAACCCGCGGCTCCGGAGCCGCATGCGGCTCTTTTCATCCCTCTGCTGCGGCTCCCTGTGGCTTTGGAAAAAAAATAATGAGTATTTAATTAAAATGTATTTTATTTTAGTTCATTAGTTTTTAAAATGTAATTCTAAATTTGAAGATTATGGTGATCTTGTAAAATCTAAAAAAAAAGACGTGTTAAAGTTTAATCACCGTCAGCGAAAATCAACACGATTACATAAGCGCTCGGCGCTTCCCCGGAAGTCGTCTCCCGCGATAACCCGGATGTGTTGTGTTCAAGCTACTGCTGTATTGCAGTAGCTTGACAGCCCTGCGATTGGATAGTTGCAAACGATTGGACCAATCAAATAGCTCGTTGTATGCTTTTTCAAAAATTTATGGCGGCGTGTTCTCAGGGATGTGATTTTCTGCTAATTCGCCGAATTCTGCTTTATTTTATCTTCCAGGAAGATTAAGTACGTTAGCGGCTTGTGGTCCACGAACGCAGTGAAGCTGCGCCCTTTCAGGCAGGACTGGAAGTGGCGTATGGCCACTTCCGGTAATCGGTATGGCCAGGTGGAGAGTCCTTAACTCTCTGTTACTGGCGGCGAACAACGGCTGTATGAGCTGGGCTGGCGCGAGGGAGGAAACGGTAATATAAGTTAACCATCCCTTTTATGATTCCAAACAGTTTGAAATTGACAGTGCACAGTAGACATTGACTCATAACTTTTGAATATTTCTAAGACTTGGCTACATCAGTGATTGTGCAAAATGAACTGCTCAAGTCTCAATGGAGATTGAAACTGGTGATCTGAAATGAATGCTGAAATTATAAAAAGTAATGGTATGTTGGAATTTTATTTCTATTATGGAACAGATAAAATTAATTGATTTTGATTTGATCAAGTGTTAAAGCATGTGATGGATAATGCTTGTTGGAATATTTTAGGAATGCTATCTTCTTGGAACATAAGTCAATATTATACAGTAATAAGTGGCATTCAGCTGTTTGTTTTATGTCATTTAAGCACAGTTCTGGTATTTAAAAATCATAAAAACCCAGGAGCTTCGGGGGGCTTTGCCCCCTTTGCTGCATGCAGAAATGTAATTTTGTTTTCTCTGCAGGAGTTCCCTGATTTCATAAATGCAACACATTATAGTTTGTTTATACATAGCATAAAGGGGAAAAAAAAGTTATATGCAGTGTTATTTCATTTTAAGTGTCAAAAGGGTTTTTGTGGCTCCCAGTGTTTTCTTTTCTGTGGGAAACGGGTCCAAATGGCTCTTTGAGTGGTAAAAGTTGCTGACCCCTGGTCTAGGGCAAACAAAGGTCAGACACGACCGGCAGGCAAAGTACATGAAGCAAAACAGGAACCAACAGGCGAGTGCAATGCTACGTGACCAGACAGAGCAGTGGAAGAGCCTCCCTTATAAAGGGTGCTTTTAATTGGCCACAGGTCATGATCAAGGAAGGGCACTAATTAACAGGAGGAGAGGGAGGCAGGCACACATGACAGACAGGGATCCATACAGATACAAGCCTTTAGTTCCACTTGATTTTGAAACTGTTAACAGACAGATACACAACCACAACCACACACAGACACACTGAGTAATTACTGTATGCCTCCATTGCACCGAGGCATAAAAATGGTCCAGCATTAAAGTTGAAGTCAATCGAAGAATCGCTGCTCACAGAGTGCTGCCAGGTGGGGCGACTGGGGAAGCTTCTCCCCACAGCAAGTTGTTGTGGGAGAAACCTTTTTATCTGCCTTTCACATTATGAGGAAGAGACCGACAGCCAGCCAGACAAAACGCAATGATGTTATCCAAGTGAGTAACCATCACCGGACACTTCTCTAATCTTACAGCTGAATTTAGACTTAAACCAAATCTGTCCACTGTCACAATCCAAATTACACACTTGAACACACTGTAATCATATCTGAGATATGTGGCACCAGGGATAAATCCCTGCAGTCCACAAGCCCATGTGTTTGGGCCAGTTCTGTTGCAGCAGGGATCCGCTGGTCAGCGGTCAGTCTGATGGCCGTGCTGGAGTCGCAAAATAAAATCATCATACGATATATGGAGCTAATGTTTGTGGTGACAGACGTACAATATTAAGTCGTTAAAAATATGAAAAGTTTTGCTCTTTGTAATCCACAGTCTGTATCACATCCAAGCGGTGCTGTATGGTGCATCTAAAAAATAGAATATGAGTCATAATTTAATTCAGGGAGCTAAGTCATAATCAGCAAAATAAAACAAAGGTTTTAATGCGTTTTGCTAGCATGAATTCCTCCAAGGAGAGATGGATCTGTGTGCGTTGCCTCAACTGTAGCCTCTATGGCAAATGTTATCTCTATGTCACATTTACAATAATGGGAACCAGTTCACAGTGGTGCTGCTTCTGGTCCAGTGAGTGAGGCAGGTTATCTAAGGGAAATCATGTTTTTCCCAGACTAATTCATAGACAAACCATTTTAACTGAAGTGTGTTATGTATGGAGAAGGAGTCGGAGTCTTTCTTGTCAGGCAGCCAACCAACCCACTTTATTGAGAATGCAGTGTAGAGACTGGGTTAATCATCTCAGACAGGATGCAGAAGGTAAACAGAGGAGAACAATAGCTAGGGAGATCATGGGGAGATAGCAGGAAGAAGGAGCCGGGGGGGGGGGGGGGGGGGGTTAAAGGATGGATGTATTGTAATGTTAAATGTCATGCAAGGTGATGTGAAATGTCATGCAAATGTGAAATGAGCGGTTGGGATAAAAGGAGAAACCATGCTTGATTGTAACATGCTTTTTTCTGTGTATGACTGATGAGAGAGTGGAATAAAGTCGTCTGTCCCTAAACCTGCCTCCTTATTCCCACTCTCCACACTGGTGACCCCGGACAAATTATAGAACACGAGGCAAGAACCCCGGAGTTGGCCCGGACGGGAACCCCCAGCAACGTGTGCGCGGTTTCGGTCAAACTACCGGACTTTTGGCAGCACAACCCGCGGTCTTGGTTCCACCACACCGAGGCTCAGTTCGCCCTCCGGGAAATAACGGCAGACGACACCAAGTATTACTTTGTGGTTGCAGCGCTGGACGCTCGCACAGCTCAGCAAGTAGCGAGCCTGCTCGATCAGCCCCCAGCCCACAACAAATACGAAGCTCTCAAGGCTGCGCTGACTTGGCGCTACACGCTCCTGGACTGTGAGAGAGCAGAGAGGCTCCTGAGGCGTTCTGAGTTAGGAGACGGTTCGGCTGTCGATCTGATGGAGAAGTTGTTGGTGTTAAAGGGCACGGACGACAGGCATTTTCTGTTTGCCCACCTCTTCCTCCAGAACCTTCCAACAGAGGCGAGTTCTTGCCAATTCGCCGTTGCTGGCTGCGCATGACTATCGGACGCTAGCCCAGGAGGCAGATCGGATCATCCTCACCACCAGAGCCCTCACAGTCAACGCAGCGGCGTCGGAACCCAGCGAGACGACCAGCAGAGGCGAGGAGCCACCGACGGTAGCGGCAGAGGGGGTCAGGGAGCGCCAGAGAGACACGCTCTGCTTTTACCACCACCGCTTTGGAGAGAACGCACGCAGATGTGCGCCACCATTGCCAATTCAAGCGCTCGGGAAACGCCAAGGCCGGCAGTCGGTAGCAGCTGCGACCGCCGGTGAAGAGAACAAGCTGCTCGGCACCACCGGGCTGCCCGTTTTCGCAAGACCTCGGCGCTTGGACGCAGCTAAACTGGCCATAGCGCGCGAGGAGTTTGCCAACCTGGAAAGGTTGGGCATCATCAGGCACTCAAACAGCCCATGGGCATCCCTGCTACACATGGTCCCTAAGGCTGAGGGGTCGTGGCGACCGTGTGGTGATTTCCACAGATTGAATAACGCCACAGCACATGACCGCAACCCGATTCCCCACATTCAGGATTTTTCCGTTCACCTCGCCGGAGCATGCATTTTTTCTAAAATAGACCTGGTCCGCGGTTACCACCAGGTCCCAGTGTGCGAGGAGGATGTACCCAAAACAGCGGTAATAACAGCGGTAACTGTTCGACTTGTTCGAGTTTCTGCGCATGCCATTCAGATTAAAAGGAGCGGCACAGACGTTCCAGCGCATGATGGATGCGGTGCTGCTCGATCTCCCGTTCGTGTTCGTCTATCTGGATGATATCCTGGTAGCCAGTGCGTCCGAAGACGAACACGTAACCCACCTCAGGATGGTTTTCCAGAGGTTGAAGGAGCACGGGTTAATAATCAACCCGGCGAAATACCAGTTCGGCGTGACGAGGATTGATTTTCTGGGGCACCGCGTCTCACCGGAGGGAGCAATACCCTTGCCCGACAAAGTGCGTGCCATGGCGAACTTTCCTCGGCCTCAGATGGTCAGGGCGCTGCAAGAATTTTTGGGAATGGTTAACTTTTATAACCGGTTCCTCCCCCGCGCAGCTCAACTCATGCAGCCATTGTACGCCGCGCTCAAGAGATGGAAACCCGCGGATGGAGTTGAATGGACTCCAGAGCGAGAGCAGACGTTCTCGGAAGTTAAAGCAGCCCTGGCAAACGCCGCACTGTTGGCACACCCAGACCCGGCGGCCCGGATAGTGCTCACCACTGACGCCTTGGACGTGGCCATAGGGGCCGTCGTGGAGCAATGTGTCGCCGGTTCTTGGCAGCCGCTCGCTTTTTTCAGCAGGGCTTTGCGCGATAGTGAGCGTAAATACAACACGTTCGACAGAGAGTTGCTGGCTCTCCACCTGGCCATACGCCACTTCCAGTTCTGGCTGGAAGGGCGCAGCTTCACTGCGTTTGTGGACCACAAGCCGCTGACGTTCGCGATGGCCAAGGTTTCGGAACCATGGCAGCAGAGACAGCTCGCCACGATCTCGGAGTTTACGACCGATATTCAGCATGTGTCGGGTAAACTGAATGTGGTGGCGGACTGCCTCTCGCGCTCAGTAGTGGCCCCGGTCTGCGTGGGGATAGATTATACAGCCATGGCCACAGAGCAGATTAGCGATACGGACGTGCGCGCGCTCCAGTCTGGACCAACAGGGTTAAGGCTGGAGAGCAGAGTACTGCAAGACGGCAAGCCCCCCCTAATCTGCGACGTCTCCACGGGACGCCCGCGCCTGGTAGTCAGTTCACGCTTTGGCGCACCCAGGAGTGCGCCCGTTAATCAAAATGGTGGGAGCGAAGTTCGTGTGGCCAGGCCTGCACAAACAAGTGAAAGAGTGGGCTGCAGCCTGCGTAGCGTGCCCACGAGCCAAAGTGCACAGACACATGAAGGCTCCTTTGGAGCCGTTTAGTATACCGGCTAAAAGATTCGACCATGTTCACGTGGACCTCATGGGCCCCCTCCCGCCATCGCAGGAGTGCACACACCTTCTGACAGTGGTGGACCGCACCACACGCTGGCCAGAAGCAGTCCCGCTGGTGGCAACCACGTCCGCGGATGTAGCGCGCGCTTTTTTGACAACATGGGTGGCATGTTTCGGAATCCCGTCGGACATCACGTCCAATAGGGGCCCTCAGTTTGTTTCAGACCTCTGGTCCGCGATGGCCCGCACCCTGGGTGTTGCAATTCATCACACAACCGCGTACAACCCACAGGCCAATGGGTTATGCGAGCGTTTTCATAGGTCACTGAAAGCAGCACTCAGGGCTTCATTGACGGATGCAAATTGGGTAGACCAGTTGCCGTGGGTTTTATTGGGGTTGCGTTCTGCACCAAAAGAGGATTTGGAGGATTCCCCGGCAGAGCTGTTTTTTTTCTCAGCCACTGCGGCTGCCCGGGGAATTTTTGCCAGACAATCTTGCGCCGGACAACTGCCCGTCTCAGCGTTTGCAGCATAGTGCAGACACAGGCACGCTGCCGGGCCCGGCCCACCACTGTTTTCCAACCGCTTTCGTGCCAAAAACTTTGAAGAACGCGGAGTTCGTGTTCGTCAGGCACGATGCCCACTGCCCGCCATTGCGCCCACCCTATGATGGCCCGTTCAGAGTGCTGGAAACAGGGGACAAGCATTTTTTGTTAGACCTGGGGGTTCGTCGGGAGAAAATATGCATAGACAGACTTAAGCCCGCTTTTGTAGTGGCGGACAAGCAAGTGCTGTTGGCTCAGGCCCCTCGGCGTGGAAGACCCCCACTGAGAACTCCCCAGGCAAACGATTCACCAGGACAGCCACATGGGCAAATCGGAGTTTTCCCCCCCTCGCCATGGCCCACCCGCAGTCAGACACACTCCCAGCAGCCCCCCGCCGGTACAGCAGCGCCGCAGAGGCGGTAAACCCCCGTTACAGCAGATATGGGAGGAGACTGAAGCCAAAAAGACGTGAGGACTGAAACTCTGTCTAAGATTCTGGGGGGGGGGGGGCGGTGTAGAGACTGGGTTAATCATCTCAGACAGGATGCAGAGGGTAAACAGAGGAGAACAATAGCTAGGGAGATCATGGGGAGATAGCAGGAAGAAGGAGCCGGGGGGTTAAAGGATGGATGTATTGTGATGTTAAATGTCATGCAAGGTGATGTGAAATGTCATGCAAATGTGAGATGAGCGTTTGGGATAAAAGGAGAAACCATGCTTGATTGTAACATGCTTTTTTCTGTGTATGACTGATGAGAGAGTGGAATAAAGTCGTCTGTCCCTAAACCTGCCTCCTTATTCCCACTCTCCACAGCAGAACTATATATACAGAACGACCGTGCCCGCCTGATGTCACGTTTGGGGTGGGTATGGCAACACACACACACCACACAACATTCCCCTCCCCCTTACAAAAGTGTAAAACCACACTCACAATCAAGACCCTCCCCAATTTAGAACCTGAATCGTGCACTAAGAAAACAGAAAACCATGAACTGTAATAAAATAGCCTATTACATTTGCACAAAAAAAACTCAAATTGGACCATGTCTCTAAAATAAGTAAAATAATCCCATAACACAACAACCCTTCACATGCACACCAGTGCTATATATACAAATATTTGCATCAACAGTATTTAAGTAATACCTATGTCCACCGGCAGCCAGAGGTAAAACCAGCCCAGGGGCCCAGGGCAGCTCCAAAGCATGCACGCCCCTGGCCGCCGAAGATAAGACTGGCTCAGAGGCTCTGGGCAGCCCCCTGACATGTGCGCCCCTGGCCGCTATCCGCCTCCAGGATCAAAACCGACCTCTCCTGCGAAAATGTCTCTTTTCACTATCGACTGCCTCACTCCTTGGGACCAGCAGTGTTGCTGTCCGGCACGCCGTCCTTCCTTGCTCATCGGTCCGCTCCCGACCCCTTTCCACACCACTGCAGCTGCCATTGTTGCCCCAAACACTCCAGCCCCCGTGGCCGCACGCCGGGGAAAACTGAAGTTCACTTGTCAATGCCGCTCGCTGCCTCGTACATCTCGCCGTAACACCCACACCCTCATCAAGGGCGCGTTGAGCTCCAGCACTGAGGCCCTGCCCGACCTCCGTGGCGCCCGGCTGCCGCTGCTCTCTCCCGGGACTCCCAGTGTCACTCACCGACTCAGGTGCTTCGTTGCTGCGCCCAGCACCCTTGTCCAAGGTGCTCCGCTGCGCCATCTCCATACCCAGCTGTAACTGCTCTCCCCCGGGGCTCTCAGCCTGCATGCTCCCGCTCTCTCGCTGCCCAGGCTCCAGCTGCGGGAAGACTTCTGTCGCTGCTCTCCCTCTCCGCTGTCGTCGTTCACTGCACTGTCAAATTCACCAGTGCTACGGTCCCGTACCGTGCTGAGCTCCTTGGCTGTCCCGCTGTCTTCAGTGACTGGGGACTCCTCCACTTGCGGCCCCGGTCCCACCTCGATGCCTAGTTGGTAGACTGGAGCTTGCTTTTGGCGTGCAGTTAGCTTTGTGGCTAACTTGCCCATAGACACTGAGTGAGCCGTTAACTTTTCCGAGCTAACTAGCCTAGCTCCATTTGGCGCCAACACTCCCGCCACCCACAGCATCGTGGTCCTCGTCTGCTCGGTGAAGTACTCGGCCAGCCGCTCGACAGCATCCGCATAACATTCCGTTTCACCCAATGTAGAGAGAATTCTTCGGCCTTCAGCGCCAAGATGGTGGGCCAGAAGTGCTCATCTTCATCTCCTGTCGAGTCTAATTAGGCCCAGTGCCCCGATGTAATCCTTGAACATGGCCACCCACTTAGGCCACAGGATCACTGGCTCTCTCGTGTACTCCAGAAACAGTAGCAGGGACGGAGGTAGCCCACACGCTCCCATAATTTCTCTGTCATCGTCAAAATTTTATGTATGGAAAAGGAGTCGGAGTCTCTCTTGTCATGCAGCCAACCAACCACTTTATTGAGAACACAGAACTATATATACAGAACGACCTTGCCTGCCTGACGTCACGTTTGGGGCGGGGACGGCAACACACACACACACACACACACACACACACACACACACACACCAAAGTGGAAATGCTATTTTAACACACTTTGAGTTTCAGTGTTTTCTAGTGTTTCAGACCGACTTCATAGAGCCAAACAGAATTTTGTGGACAGCCGCAACTTCTCACAGCAGGTGAAAACTTTGAAACTCGGCCCGCAGACCCTCACACCACATTTGTTTTTATACATCCCACTGTGTGCGTGAAAATCAGCGGACACCATGTTTTTGTGTGTGCACTCTGTTTTATACATGAGGCCCCTGAACTTGATGATTGCTGGAAGTGGAGAATCAGATTCAAAATCATCCACATTATCTTTTGGATTGTGGCTGGGAATACATTCTCTTTTATTGACAAATTTCTTCTGATTTTTTTTTCTCATGACCTTATAGCCAGGAAATGGTGTGAAGGGCAGTTGGCCTCCATGAGTGATAATAATAATAATAATAATAATAATGTGCTCTGAAGTCACCAGTGATGTGACAGTTATGTGATGCCACTGGCATCACATAACTCTGGTTCTAGATGAGCCTCCACACAATGTGAAAAAAAATACATTTTAAAAATAAAGATCAAAAGAAATGAGGTTTACATCGTCAAGTTACCAGCTGCAGAAGTGTCGCATCGGCACCAACTGCTACCATCACAGGGCTTATGCTTCGGAGAAAATGGAAGTACACCATAAAGAATGGTTATTGGTTCACTGCCTTATTGGCTAGCTCTGATGTTTCAGGTAACAAAAAAGCATAGACCTCATACTTCCTGTCCTCCATCCCATTTCCCACCTCAGCTCTGACCCAGACCCATTTGTTTTTGGTGATAAGCACTGAAACAAGATTGTGCCCAGTCTGCACAGGGAAGGGTTGTATTTCACACAACACATACCCTTGTACACATGCATTTTCTTAAATACAAAATGATTAAAATTCAATTCAACTTTATTTTTATAGAGAGCCTAAATTAATTGATTACTGTCATCTGGCTTCATTGACAAATACAACTGTCATCTGCATAACAGTGAAAATGTATGCAGTGATTTCTAATAATATTACCTAATGGAAGCATATATAAACTAAAAAGAATAGGACCTAGCACAGATCCCTGTGGAACTCTATGACTGAGCTGTTCCTGTTTTGGGAAATGATGATTTCAAAAATGAAGTTTTTATTATGGGTGAATTTTTGGGAATGTGGAAAATTCTTTCCTCGGTATGGTTTCCATGTATTTATACACGTGTCACTCTTGCACAGATTGAACATCTAGAAAATTGATATACTTTGCTCTGACTGAACTGGAACAGTGTAAGATCTGACTTTTTAAGGCTATTTAAAGGCAGAATATGGAGTATTTTCTACTAAAACTATAAAATAACATCTCTTTTGCTGTCATGCAAAATATAATAATTTGTGATATTGCAGAGCTATGATTTAATTTATAATGTTTGCCGGGCTGACAAAGTGACAAATACATCTTTACACCAGCAGGGTGAGTAGAAGCCAGTTTTCAGTTCAGTCAAAAATCCCATGTTGTAACTTAATTGTGTTAATTTCTGGAGTTGGGCAAAACATGTGATAATACCAGTTAATTACCAGTTCACTTGGAGTAGACAAACTTAAAAGATTTCATCATAGGTCATCAGCAAAAAAACAAAAAACAAACAAAAAAAAACTTTATCAAATTCGCTTTGGCCTAGTGGATGAAGGTTCTGGTGCTGCCAGTAATCACCTGCAATTTCTACATAGCCCACTTTTAACACACTGTAAACCAGTGTTGGGCCGTCTCTGCTTGTCTAAACATTATCAGAATCACTAACCTACACTTATTGTTGTGTCAGTTGAACAGGGACTCCTTGACTGCTGGCAGCTGGGTTACTGCCTCCACCTGCTCTAATTCCTTTGAGGGGTATAAATAGGAGTGGAGGAGAACGGCCCAGTGTGGGACTGTTAGGGTAAAGCTGCCAAAATAAAGCCAAGGAAAAGTTTCTTGTTGAATTGCTACTGATTCTTGTATGTGAACTTTGTTGCCTCAGGTCAAGCTACCATGTCTGCCAGCACATTGCCCTGGTTGCTGCAGACTCACCTGCCATTGCCCCCCAGCAAAAGATCTGAGCTCCTCACTGGCACACATCCCCTCCACCTGGAAAAGAGAAATCTGTAAGTCACCGTAACAATTATTTGTCAATTAACCATGTCAGCTACAGACTCTTACCTGTTGTCTGGACACTGTCTTGAAAACTGAAACTCTGGAGAAAGAGAAGGCGAGAGACAATATACCTACCTGGGTCTTGCTCATGCCTGGAAACCAAGTAAGACAAATCCAAAAACCAATACATTACCTAACTTCCTCTGCAGCACCTGGAAAAAACCCAGCTATCCTACCTCTGTTCACCCTCTGCGTCTGCAAACTAATGACACACTCACTGGGTCTGCATGGACTACTTCACCTGCTGTAAACACCAAACCCTCACCTGCTGAATTCTGACAGCTACTCGGTAAGTCTCTGAACCAAATTTAACCTACAAGTATACTTAGCTCATTTACCCAAATACTCACGTTCTCCTCTTCTCTCTCAGGCTGTTTTCCCGAGGTGAGGGTTCCACCAAATTACAGTCTGTTCAATAAAAAACCCCTCATTCGCCTTACATCCCTGCCTTCTCATTGTGTTTGCACCTGGGTCCTGGTCATAGTGAAAATCATGACATTTACACCCTATATTCTTATATTTGTTCCATGAGGATGTATTCAGCTATTCCCAATTGTCTATTCCCTTCATTTCATAGCTTTTTTCTTGGTTGATCGTATTGGAGATGTGTTGAGTGTGGCGATGGGGTGTAACCAGGTAGAGTCACAGAAAATGATTGGCATAGGGCTAAACCAACAGTCAAAGAGCTCAGTCCCGAGGGAAAGACTCACTGATTCTACTGCAAAGAGCACAAACGATGCACCTGATTTGTTGATGCAATGAGCCCTGGGTGGTCTTTCACTGGACTTCAGCTCCGAGACGATATAACGGATTATAAGTAAACTTTGTCATCTTTAAAACAATGTTTCTAGAAATGTTAGATGAATCTGTTTGGCTTCAACAACTGCTGGTTAAAACCTTTGGCACCACATCCGGGGTGGAATGACAGCATGCATTTTCCACTTCCAGTTCATTGTCTATGTAGGACACAGGCACGTGGAGGAGATTGCTTCCTCATGCTGAACTTTTAAAACAGCAGTTCTCAAAAAATTAAACACATATTCAGAAACTACACCATTTATTTCTCACCTCAAATGTTTTCAGAAACATGTTTTGCTTTTTACTTTTGAAGATATAGGAGAACGTTTACTGCCCAGGCGCCATCTTGGATGGATGAACAGACTTGACAGACCGCCCATTGGAGGACATCAGCCAGTGAGGTGCAGCTTGTGTGTTTTGCCAAGCGTGTTTTTTTTTTGGTTTTTTTTGCTGGGCCCCCTGTAAATAAACTTTATTGCAGAAAAGATAAAGTACAAATACTGTTGCAGTTGCAACATGAAGGAACATGAGTATCTAGTGTCAGAAGACACCTACTGTAGGTGGACATGTACAGGTACAGCGGTGTAGCCGGGGGGGGGGGGGGCTGAGGGGGCTGCAGCCCTCCCCTAAAAAAAAAAAAGAAAAAAGGAAGAAAAAAGAAAATAAATATTTAAATAAAGAGCAGGTTTTGAGTAGTTTGCATTGAAAATGTTAAGAAATCTGTAGTTGACAGTGTCACGCCGCGCCATTCATCAGCGGCGCCACCTGCTCACGCACCTGCTACTCGTCAGCGGCGAAGGATAAAAGCCGCCTCGCCCTGAGCGTCGGCCTGAAGCCGTAGACTTCATTTCCTTTGTATGGACTTCTACCACATTCTCTTCAGCATCCTCATCTCCGGTAAGAAGTTCACTTACCTCATCTCTCCAGTCTGCTCCCCTGTGCACAGGTGGATTCCTCGGCGGCGGACAATCCCGTCCCTCGTCTCTCCTCGCTGCTGCACCGAGCCCTGCAGGTGGCTGTCTCCCGGGCTTCCATCCTTGAAGCGCCAGTCATCTGCCCAAACAAGTAAGCTTCTCTCCCTCGCCTATTCTCCTCCCGTGTTGGTGTGTGCTCATCACCCTGTGTCTGATTTCTCCCATAGGGTTGCCGGCTGAACGGTCTCCTGCCTCTGGGTCCGAAGCAGACGCCACCACCAACACATTAACATTCCGCAGACACGCACCCAAACATCCCTGTTGTTAATAAACAGTTTGAACTACTCTGAGCCTGTGTGTGTGCGTCTCCTGAGCCGAACGTTATGTCAGACAGGGGGCTGAAGCTAAAGCTTTGCCCCAGGCGAACGCCCCGGGAATTCTGAATGGTGGTGATGGTTGGGGTTCAGGCCCCCCCCTTCACAAATTCCTGGCTACGCCACTGAGGTAGGACACCACTCATATTATATTACACTTTATTTCTGACTCGTAGGTGCACCTGAAGGCCCAGGTGTAAAATACAAGTCCCATCACTGCTGTAATCTGTAGTAAACTGCTGTACATCTAAAGAATGGCCGCAGTTTCCTGTCTCAAACTTGAAGCCAATTCAAGTCTTCTAAACCTGCTTCTATCTAAAATCCAGCAGTTGGCAGGCAGCATGTGTGGTCATTAGATGGTATATGGGTACCCATATTACAGCTTTCACCTAGCATGGCATTTCTTGAACAGTTTTACATCATACTGAATGAAACGGTTCATATAGCACAGTTTAAATAC
Source organism: Pholidichthys leucotaenia (assembly GCA_020510985.1). Taxonomy (NCBI): domain Eukaryota; kingdom Metazoa; phylum Chordata; class Actinopteri; order Cichliformes; family Pholidichthyidae; genus Pholidichthys; species Pholidichthys leucotaenia. The sequence continues at coordinate 17,137,048 of CM035844.1, forward strand.
AAACTGCTGACTAATGTCTGATTAAGGATTTACATTATTATAGTGGTACTAATTCTTTAGACAGTTCATGTTGTGTTGAGTTAATTAAAATTTCTCTGTAAAACACCAGCACTTACAATACTGAAGAATTTAAATTTACAACTCACCACCTGACTTCATCACTTACGTGCATTTTTACTCTATAAATATGGCTTTCAGACTCAAACCGACTCTCAGTTATGTGTTGTGTCTTGACAGCTTGCTCTTCAGGGCAACCCAGTCATATAATTTAGTCCCCCATAATTGCTTGCCAGATGAACCATCTCTTTCCCAAACTTGCGTGGTGTTGCTGTTGACATGTGTGTGACCCATGACAGATGCTGCTTATTTGATAAAATGCACACGATCAGTTTTTATGATGCAGACCACAGAAATCTGCTCTGTGGTTAACCGTGTTGTTTCCTGTGGTAACAGAAAAGTGGCTCCGCCCACTGGCACATCAGCTCATCGCAGGTAGAGTCCACCACGTAACCAGTTAACGGAAATATGAAATTCTTCAGTGGAAACATGATATATTCTTAGAATCCCCACACATAATATAACATCTTTTGAGACTGTCCTCCAATGGAAAATGTCCTATATAGTAGTTTTTACCACCAGGTATTATGCCCTTGATGTACATTTTTATATTAGTGTCCTCTAGTGGTCGTAGTGTGATGACACAATAGGAGATGGCACTCCACCCAGAACTTTGGGTTATTGGGGGAAGGAAAAGGAGAGATGGTAATGGGGGAAGAAGTGAGACAGGTGCCAGAGCGCTAAGGAATATTAATCAATCAATCAATCAATCAAACTTTATTTGTATAGCACTTTTTAAACATTAGATGCTGCACAAAGTGCTTTACATAGATAAAAACAGTAGACACATTTAGTTACATATTTTACACTATACATCCCCACCCCTTCCAACCCTCCCATAAACATACCTACAAACACAACACACACAGGTACATACATCACCCCCTACTTCTCTTACACACATATAAAATAAAAGAGACATTGCTCGGCACCGAGGCACCAGGTGAAGGAACAACTATCCTGTGGAGCCCCCCACGCCGGGATACACCACAGCCAGTAACCACAGAAGGCGCCACAAAGGCCACCCCAGCCAGGACAGGCCGGAGCCCGCACCACAGCTGTAGGCAGTGGTATAAAGCCCCCACCCACCCAAGCTAGAGCGACCCACGAGACCTAAACCCTTGCAGATGGGCCAGGCAGCATCCGGCAAGAGGGGCCCCACTGAGGAAACACTGGAGCTAAAACACATAAATACAAAACAAAACTAAGAACACAGAGCAAAGGGAACTAAAGACCCATCCTTAGAAACTGAGCTAAGAACATATCAAAATAAGAAAATCTAAAAGCAAATGGCGCTAAGAAGAATGTAAAACAATGGAACATAAATGACTACTTCAATAATAGTTAAACGGTTTGTTAAAGGCCAAAATTTAAAAAGGTACAAAAAGAACCAAGAACACATAAAAACAGGAACTAAAAACCCATACTTAAAAACTGAACTAAACACATCAATAAGAAGATGAGAAAATCAAAGAACAAATGGTGCCAAGAAGAACATAAAACAATGGAACATAAATGACTACTTCAGTAATAGTTAAACAGTTTTATTAAAAGCCACATTAAAAAGGTGGGTCTTGAGCCTGTTCTTAAAAAAAAAAACAACCAAAAAACTAAATTATTAAACTGAATAAAGATGCACCTTTGCCCCCACTGTGCCAGGTGTGGGATGTATTGTGGAGAGCTAAGACACTTTTCACACCTGAGGACCTTGGGGTGTAAAAGTATTGTGTTAAGCCATGCTCTGTGACGGGCATATGGATGTGTGTACATGCTCTCTGACACATGTGTCAATGTGTTCACCCTAGGTGCCAAAGGCGGGAATAAAGTGGTATAAAGGAGTTAGCTTTGGCACCCAGATTTAGTCTGTTCTGTTGTTGGAGGTGAATAAAGTTCTGTGTCATCAGCTTGTGTCTCGCCTGATTCCATCCTCCACACTGGTGACCTAGAGATGTGAAATGGAAAATGGACTGAGCTCGTCCGTGGAGACACTCCTGCTGGAGTCTTCCACCGCTGCATGCGCCGTTGCAGTCAGACTCCCGGACTGTTGGCTCCACGACCCGGCTGCTTGGTTTATACACATGGAATCCCAGTTCGCCCTCCACGGAGTCTCAACAGACGACTCAAAGTACCATCATATGGTGGCTGCGTTGGATGCGCTCCACGCAGTGAGCAATGAGTCTACTCCGAGCCCCGCCAACCCAGGGAAAATATGATGTTCTCAAGCGGCTGCTGCTGCGCCGTTATGCCCTTTTGGATGGAGAGAGGGCAGAAAAGCTCCTCACCCACTCAGAGTTAGGAGACAGATCGGCTGTGGAACTGATGGAGAGCATGCTCGCGCTAATGGGCACGGACGACGGATCTTTCCTGTTTGCCCATCTCTTCCTCAGGAACCTACCAGCTGTGGCATGAGCAATCCTCGCTAACTCACCGCTGCTGGTGGCCAGGGACTACCCTGCACTGGCAGAGGAGGCAGACCGCATCATCCTGGCAAACAAGGCTCTCAGCGTTCAGGCAGTGAGACCGGGATCTCTGGTGGAACCCAGCGAGGTCAAGGAGCCGATGGTAGTGGCCAAGACGGCCACCAGGAAACAGGACAGCCAGCGGTCAGTAGCAGCTGCAACCGCTGGCGACAGGAAGAAGCTGCTCTTCATCGAGGACACACATTCAGGGAGATGTTTTCTGGTAGACTCTGGCTCCCAGAAGAGCCTCATTTTGCCGGTCAGCACGGACAGGCTGGCAGAAGGCTGCAGCCCGGCTTTAACAGCCGCCAACGGATCCCACATCAGGACATTCAGAGAAAGGATGGTGAATGTATGTTTGCATGGATGCAATTACCAGTGGGACTTTGTGGTAGCTGCATGTTTGGTCCTCATCTTAGGTGCTGATTTTCTGTGTGCTTACGGTCTCCTTGTTGATGTTGCCAACAGACATTTAGTGGACGCTGTATCTTTTGGGCCACCAACGCTGTATCGTTGGGCCACCAACACATGCTAATGTTCTACCTCCAGGGGAAAAGCACCAGCATTTGCTGTCCAAGTTCCCAGCACTCAGGGTGCCCATGTTTTCTGCTACAGTAACCAAGCATGGGGTGGAGCATTTTATCACCACGAAAAGGCCACCCGTGTTTGAGCACCCTCGCCGCCTGGATGCGGCTAAACTAGCCATCGTGCGTGAGGAGTTTGCTAACTTAGAACGCTTAGGCATCGTTAGGCGCTCCAACAGTCCTTGGGCATCCCCGCTGCACATGGTGCCCAAGTCTGATGGGTCGTGGTGGCTGCACGATGATTTCTGACGCTTGAACAATGCCACGGAACATGACCGTTACCCCATCCCGCACATCCAGGATTTGTCCGTGCACCTGGCCGGGATGCACATTTTTTTCAGAAGTGGATCTGGTCCGCGGTTACCACCAGGTCCCGGTTTGCACAAAGGATGTTCCCAAAATGGCGGTAATAACTCCCTGTGGTCTTTTTGAGTTTTTACGCATGCCGTTTGGGTTAAAGTGCGCAACACAAACTTTACAAAGGATGATGGACACGGTGCTCAGAGGAGGAGCACCTCGCCCATCTCAAACAAGTTTTCCAACGGTTGGAAGTGCATGGGCTGATTGTTAATCCGGCAAAGTGTCAGTTCGGGCTGCTGGTAATCGACTTCTTGGGCCATCGCATCTCGCTGGAGGGCGTAATCCTGCTGCCGGATAAGGTACGTGCAGTGTCAGATTTTCCGCGTCTGCAGACCATGAGGGTGCTGCAGGAATTTGTGGGGATGGTCAGTTTTTACAGCCGCTTCCTCCCCCACACAGCCCAGCTGCTGCAACCACTGTACAGCATGCTCAAAAAGAAAAAAACCTGTGGATAGCATTGACTGGATCGGGTCCAGGCTTTCACAGGCGCAAAACAGCGCTTGCCAACGTGGCTTTGCTGGCCCACCCATCCCCATCAGCATGAATAGTGCTCACCACAGATGCATCGGATATCATGGTATTGTTCCAAAGCATTTGGAAAATGCCAAATTTGTTTTCGTGAGGCAAGACGCCCACAGAACACCACTACGTCCACCGTACGATGGCCCGTTCAGAGTGTTGGAAACGGGGGCAAAACATTTCGTGCTAGACTGGGGGGAGCATAAGGAACCATCTGCATAGACAGGCTGAAGCCTGCTTACGTCTTGGCAGATAAGCAGGTGGTGCAGGCCTAGGCTCCCTGTTGCGGATGCCCACCTACAGTGGCTCCACAGGTTGGTGTTCCCCCTACAGAGAACTGTTTTCAGTTTTCCCCTCCCCACCCTTTCCCCCTCCAGAGGACGGCTCGGTGGAGACCAAGTTTTCTCCTACCAACCTCAACAGCAAGGCACTTCAGCTGGCCCGACGGCCCCACATGACAGCCATTATGGGCACTTGCTCAAGCCCAAAGGACCAGAATGTTAGAACCCCTTCTGGGTGTTTGGGGGGGGGGCTGTATGGTGACACAATAGGAGATGGCACTCCACCCAGGACTTTGGGGTATTGGGGGAAGGAAAAGGCGAGATGGTTATAGGGGGAAGAAGTGAGAAGGGCGCCAGAGCACTAGGGGGTATTAAAATGAATAAAGACGAGTCTTCACCCCCACGGTGCCAGATGTGGGATGTATTGTGGAGAGGTAAGACGTTTTTCACACCTGAGGACTCCGGGGCGTGAAAGTATTGTGTTAAGCCATGCTCTGTGACGTGTATACGGATGTGTGTACATGCTCTCTAATGCATGTGTCAGTATGTTCACCCTCGATGCCAAAGGTGGGATAAAGTGGTATAAAGAAGTTTGCTTTGGCACCCAGATTTAGTCTGTTCTGTTGTTGGAGGTGAATAAAGTTCTGTGTCGTCAGCTTGTGTCTCGTCTGATTCCATTCTCCACAGTGTAAATAATGTCAAGAAGTGACATGGCAGAGAATTACAGTTGTAATGTGTGTAAAGGTAGATCCTAATCATCACTCTAACCTTAGCCACCTAAAATATTTTACTGCAGAATATTTAAATGAAAAACTGGAAGTGAGTTTTCAAAGATTCAAAGATTTTTATTTGTCAATACATCTATACATACAGAAGAACTGAAATGCCGTTTATCTCTCAGTGGTGTGTGCAATATGTAAGAAAAGAAGGAATAAGGATGAAAACAACAACAGCAGTTTATGTACAGTAATGCTACCCATAGTGCAAATAAAGATAAACCCAGCAATCCTACGTACAGAAAAAAGTAGAGCCGTAATACTCATAATTGAAAGCTCAGTGTGGCAGTGGCGGTGCAGACAGTGATTGGACTGATCCAGATTGGACTGCACATGATCAGTATTGCAATAACAGACAGCAGCAGGTATGACGTTTGTGCAAATGGTTGTAGTTAGGTGCAGAGACATACAGCAGAGATGTATTACAGTTGGTGTGCCAGTCTTTCTGTGCAAACAGCTGAGGAAGTTATTGTGTGGGTGAGTGTGTTACAGTCCAGGGGCGGGCAGAGGGGGGAGTGGGCAGAGTTCAGGGTCCTGATGGTCTGGTGAGCAAAGCTGTTTAGCAGTCTTGTGGAATGGGGCTGGAGGTTCCAGTACCTTCTCCCCAAGGGCAGAGGGCTGAAGAGGGAGTGTGAGGGGTGGGAGGTGTCGCCTGTGATGTTGATGGCTCTGCGGGTGAAGCAGGTGTGGTAGATGTCCGAGAGGGAGGGCAGAGGGTCACCGATGATCTTGCTGGCTGCTTTCACTGTGCATTGTAGAGTCTTCTGGCAGGAGGCGGTGCAGCTTCTGTACCACAAAGTGATGCAGCTGGTGAGCATGCTCTCAGTGGTGCCCCGGTAGAATGAGCACATGATGAGGGGTGGGACTTGTGCTCTCCTCAGTTTGCGGAGGAAATAGAGGCAAGTTTGAGCCTTCTTGGCCAGTGATATGGTGTTAGACCAGGAGATGTCCTCGGAGATGTGCACCCCCAGGAACGTTGTGCTGCTCACTCTCTCCACAGCTCCATCAATGATCAGATGGGTATGCTGTGTGTGTCCTCTCCTGAAGTTGATCACAATCTCCTTGGTTTTTCCCATGTTCAGGAAGAGATTATTGTCTTTACACCACTGGACCAGTTGGCTTACCTCATTTCTGTAGTTGGCCTCTTCATTGTTGGTGATGAGGCCCACCACCATCATGTCATTCACAAATTTGATGATGTGGTTGGTGCTGTGGGCTGGTACACAGTCATGGGTCAGTAGGATGAAGAGCACCGGGCTGAGCATGCACCCTTGCGGGGCCCCTGTGCTCAGTGTGATGTTCTTGGAGGTGTTGCTGGCAACTTGTACGTTCTGTGGCCTCCCTGTGAGAAAGTCCAGCACCCAATTACAGAGAGAGGTTTTGAGTCCCAAATGAGTTTTTGGATTAGGTGCTGGGGGATGATTGTGTTGAATGCTGAGCTGAAATCCAAGAACAACATTCACACATAGGAGTTCTTTGAGTCCAGGTGGGTGATAGCTGGGTGGAGAGCAGCAGAGATGGCGTCTTCTGTGGATCTGTTTGACCTGTATGCAAACTGAGATGGGTCGTGCGAGGGAGGGAGGGTGGACTTGAAACACTTCATTATGATGGAGGTCAGTGGTATGGGCCGGTAATCTTTGTAGCTGGATGGGACGGGCTTCTTTGGGATTGGTATTATGGTAGCAGTTTTGAAAGATGTGGGGACAACAGCTTGAATCAGGGCGATGTTGAAGATGTCGGCCAGGACATTCTTCAGCTCCTCCGCACAGTCCTTCAGAACTCGACCTGGTATGTTGTCTGGTCCAGCTGCCTTGCATGCATTGATCCTGGAGAGGGTCCTCTTCACACTGGCTGGCTCCAGCTTTATGGCCTGCTAGTCTGGAGGAGGAGTGGACTTCTGTGCTGATGTGTTGTTTAGTGCTTTAAAGCGGCCAAAGAAATCATTTAGGTTGTTAAGCAGTGCGATGTTGCTCGCACGGGTCTGAGGTGGAGATTTGTAGTTGGTGAAGGTCTGTATGCCACGCCAGAGAGAACGTGCCTCTCTGGTGATGCTGAAGTGGCCGGATATTTTCTTGCTGTACTGTCGTTTTGCTTTCTTGATGCCTCGGGACAAGTTGGCCCTAGCTGTTGCTAGTTCTGCAGTGTCGCCGGCCCTGAAGGCTGCGTCCCGAGCCCTCAGGAGTCTATGGACCTCTGCTGTCATCTATGGCTCCTGGGTGGCACGAACAGTGATGATTTTGCAGTGAGTGACATCCTCAATGCATTTAGCTATGTATGCTACAACAACCTCAGTGTAGTCCTCTATGTTTGTGTGTCCAATGTGAGTGGCTGCATGCTTGAAAGTGTGCCAGTCTGTAGTGCTGAAGTAGTCTTTCAGAGCATCCGAGGCCCCCTCTGGCCACACGCGTACCTGCTTTTTTGTTGGTCTGATGGCTTTCACTCTGGGTCTGTATGCAGGCCTTAACAAGATGGTGATGTGATCAGAGAGACCAAGGTGGGGCATGTGGGGGGGGGGGGCTCTGTATGCTGTCTTGTGTATTGTGTACACCAGGTCGAGCAAGTTGTCTCCTTTTGTTGGAAAGTCCATATGTTGGTGTAGTTTTGATAGGAAGGCCTTTAAATCTGTGTGGTTGAAGTCTCCTGCTGTGATGAGGAATATGTCTGGATGCACTGTTTGTGTCTCACTTACAGCCTGATAGAGTTCATTTAGTGCTTTTCTTCTCTCGCTGATCGCGATGGGTGGGACATACAGTACATGGTGACTAGCAGGATAGGTGAAATTTCCCTCAGTATGTAGAATGTTCAGCACTTGATGATCATAAACTCCACCAAAGGAGAGCAGTGTTTGTGCACAACAGTTGTATCTTGGCACCAAATGCCACTGATGTAAACACAGACCCCTCCTCTGCAAATCTTCCCCCCTTCCATGAACACCCAATGCACACTATACCATGTTAGCCTCGCTAACTGAATAGCAGAGTCAGGGATATTGTTACTTAGCCACATTTCCGTAAAGATAAAAAAGACAGCAGTTCTGCGCATCATGCTGCATAGATCTCAGGAGCTGTATGTCGTCTGTTTTGTTGCGAAGTGAATGTATGTTGGCCTGAATGAGGGAAGGTATCAGAAGTCTGTGTGGGCTAGCGGTTAGCTTAGATTTGATTCCTCCACGCCTACCTCTCTTTCATCTTCTGTCACACCGTCTACGGAGTCTCCATTTGGAATGAGACACAGCAGTCAAGTCTGGGGATGTGGCTGTCTGGCGGAGAAGTCCTCAGCCACGGAGTTCCTCTGTAACACTCTGGTCCAAGACATAATGTTTGGTCATATTCCTTATCTCCAAAAGGCTGTGGTGACTGTAACTTGTGCGCAGCATCATATGTGGACATTAAACCCATGAATATACACTTAGGCGTAATTTAAACAACAGTAAACGAGGCCGCTGGGTGTTTACGCGCAGTGAACGGGTGTTCACTACTGGTTAATGGGTGAAGGATGAAGTAAAAAATACAGAGGGCAGTGGCCAAAAGACAAAATACAGTGGGGCAAGAAAGTATTTAATCAGCCACCAATTGTGCAAGTTCCTTAAATTCTTGGGTAAAATAAGTATTTGGTCAATAACAAAAGTTCATCTCAGTACTTTGTTATATACCCTTTGTTGCCGATGACAGAGGTCTGTGGCGGCATGAAATAATAAGCAGCGAACTGAGAGTTTTTAAGGGTGTTTATTTATCATTCATCCCGCCATCACAGAACTCACTCCAGCGCCATGCAGGCGCGCCGGAGCGAGCTCTCAGGCTCTCGTCAGGAGACACGGAATGCGTGTAGTCAGAAGCAGTAGTCAGAGAGAGAGAACATGTGAATTTCAGTCACCTTATATACCTCGTTACAGACAATGCATGAAAGGCACATTTACATCACAGTAAATGCAGGAAGGCATGTCACATTTGCATCACAGTACAGAGCAGGAAGTCATGAACACCTGCATTTGAGTCAACATAACAGCAGGATACTGGCAGGAAAGAGCTAGACAAAGAGAAGCTGCCTATTGATCTCAATACATACATCTCATTGTTCTGCTAATTGCTCCAGCTGAGCGCTCTGCTTGTCCGTAGGCTGTGGGGTTGACCCACACACTCCCCCCCCAGAGGGCTCAGCAGGAAGCTGAGGCCTCGATAGTCCGGCTTTGGAAGCGAGCTGCGGGGAAGGCTCTGTGCCGAGGAGGTGGAGGGAGGGGGGTGGGGGTAGCAAGTGCCGGCCGAAGTTGTCTGGACCGTGCAAAAATTGCATGTGGATCCACGGTGTTGAGGGGCTGTCCTGTTGAACGTGCGATGGTCCACAGCGGCTGTGAGAAGAAAGGAGCTGCAGCTGTGTGAGGGACTTGGCGTGTTGGCTTTAGGTGCGCGCGCACAGCCCTAAAGCCCTCGGGGACAGCTGACGGCTGAATTCCCTTTGTGCGCCGTGGCTGAGACCCATACAAAATCCTGTGAGCGAGCTGCGTGCGTGCTTCAGGTGTGTGAGCAGCCCTGAAGGTTCTGTGTGCAGGGGCGAAGGACGATGGCGGTCTGTGGAGCCGTTATTGTCCTGTGCATGGTGCACCGTCCTCGTAACCCCCCGGTGTGCGCGCGGGGGTTCGGTGCGTGGGTGGTCCACTGTTGAGAGGTGAGTCAGGGTCAGGGAGCTTGATGGAGATCAGCGTCGTCGGCGCCGATGGTCCTCCCTGTCTTGGCTGTTGCTGTAGTTCGCTAGTGCCGGGTCATGGTGTGTTCAGGTCCACACGCTGCATTCTCCGTCGGGCCTGGAGGTTGCCGTTGTGGAGAGAGGAAGAGGTGCGTGCGCTCTCATGTGTATGCAGAGGAGCTGTGAGAGCGGCCGGTCCCAGCGTGGATGTCCAGATCTCAGGCGAAGGACGCACCATGAAGCTTTCTGCCGCTTTCCCGGTCATGGATGATCTCCGGAGAGTTCGCCTGGTGGTGGCTCTGCGTCGAGGTCTCCCTGTAGCAGAAGGGAAGGCAGTCCACTTGCGTCAGGCTGCTGCGTTCGCTCGTCGTCGGAGAATCACCGCCGGGTGCTGCGTTTGTTGTCAGTGTGTTCTTTTCTACGTCAGGTCACCAGTGTGGCGGCATGAAATAATAAGCAGCGAACTGAGAGTTTTTAAGGGTGTTTATTTATCATTCATCCCGCCATCACAGAACTCACTCCAGCGCCGTGCAGGCACACCGGAGCGAGCTCTCAGGCTCTCGTCAGGAGAAACGGAATGCGTGTAGTCAGAAGCAGTAGTCAGAGAGAGAGAACATGTGAATTTCAGTCAGCTTATATACCCCGTTACAGACAATACATGAAAGGCACATTTACATCACAGTAAATGCAGGAAGGCATGGGACATTTGCATCACAGTACAGAGCAGGAAGTCATGAACACCTGCATTTGAGTCAACATAACAGCAGGATACTAGCAGGAAAGAACTAGACAAAGAGAAGCTGCCTATTGATCTCAATACATACATCTCATTGTTCTGCTAATTGCTCCAGCTGAGCGCTCTGCTTGTCCGTAGGCTGTGGGGGTGACCCACAAGGTCAAACGTTTTCTGTAAGTCTTCACAAGGTTTTCACACACTGGCTGACTAAATACTTTCTTGCCCCACTGTAGGTACATTCTTCCCTCCCAGCACAAATTGATTGAAAAAACATTGAAAAGATGGCTTTGCCAACCTCCTAAAAAACGTACGGATTTGGTTGAAAAGTGAAAGATGAAAAGTCGTGTTTTGAAGGTCGTTGAACAGGTGTCTTCGTATAGACATCTCTGTATGGTCTAAATGTGGTTGAAAAATGAAAATGAAAAGCTTCCTTTTTAAGGTTGTTTAAAAAAAATATAGTCAACATCTTTTCTGAGTTTTGTGTAGGGGGCACCTACATCTTTCAGCAAGAGGCAGAGCACATCCTGGACAGATCCAGTCCATCACAGCACCTGGTGTGCCCAGGCGGTCTCCCATCCAAGTTCCTATATTTTGCTCAGCGGACGAATGGTTGGACACAGTTGAGCGCTCAACCCATCAATCATTGAGCCCCGTTGAGCAGGCTCCTTCTTCAACAGGCCAATCAGGTGCCCCAACTGTAGTGCAAAATTCAAAGTTTCGGCCAGGCAATATTGCAAATATCGGATGTTGGTGCTCGCTGTGGATCAAGTGAAACACATTTTATGCTTTAATTTTGCACAGGTAAGTCCAATATTCGTCATCTTTAGCTCTTTTTGCAGATATCTAACTAACTAACTAACTAACCTGCACTTATATAGCGCTTTTCTAGTCACAAAGACCACTCAAAGCGCTTTCATTAATACTAACCCTCTATTCTAAGGGCCTATAGGAAACAGATATCTAGGGACAATTTAGAACAGCCAATTAACCTAACATGCATGTTTTTGGCATGTGGGAGGAAACCGGAGAAATCCCGGAGTAAACCCACGCAACACGGGGAGAACATGCAAACTCCACACAGATCACTGTTGGTCGGGGGCTGGGATCGAACCCACGATCCCACGATCCCCACAATCCCCCGGCCAAGGGAAAACTGTGCTGCCGCAGTGCTAACCACTGCACCACTGTGCAGCCCCATATGTGTTATGCCCATATGTTATGCCCAGATATGTTTTTTAGCATGCATTAAGCTATCTAGGTGCTAGTTTTTATGAATAAAAAGTACAGTATTTCTGAAAATTGGTGAGTTTCTTTGTTGTTCACATGTGCCGAAGGTGGAATGGTGTTCATGTGTAGTGAATGACTAGGTCCATTGGTATTAAATATGGGCTAATTTTTCCCTTAAATCACTATCTATGGCAATCAGTAGCATCACAACAATGTTGTTAACCTGTTTTGATGTAACAGATAGGTTAGTAAGGAGTAGTAGAGTGGATTTACATATCTAACTGCTGATTTTATGTTAGGGAAAAGTTTCACTGAAAACGTGCTATTCCTGTTTCTATAGGCCCTTGTTGCCTATCAATTGACAACTGGTCAGTAGTTTGACAGCTGACTGATGTTAGAATTCCTGCACATTTTATTATTTGTAAGTTTAATAACAATTCCATTTAATCGATAATGAAATGAAGAATTCAACTGATCTATGAAACAGTTGACATTAAATAACTTTTTACAAGGAACACATGCTGTATAAAATGTTGATATCATTTCAGTGACAGTGGTTCATCCTTCCTGGAGAACCTCTTCAGTGACTGGGTGCAGGAGGGTACTGCGGTCAGACTGGACATCTGACACTGGCTGCACTGCTGGGATGCTGTTGTGATCAAATAGAGCCATGCCAAGTATGGGGTGCTCATGAGTGCCTTGGCAGGCACAGTGCTGGCCTACAACAAGGACAACATAACACTCCTCATCCAGGCAGTCAGGAGTGGCAACGCCAAGTATTTGAATGAGGAAATGACCTGTGGTGTTGAGGTGAATTTCATGAATAAGAAGCATCAAATTGCTTATTTGTCAAAACAGACTTCACTGTACTGAAATGAGGTGTCACACTTCAAGAGGAGATCTAAGTTTGAAAATAAATGTAAGATCATAAGGAGTAAGCATACGCTCCATGTGATTGAATTCACCGCGGGTGCTGCAGAGCCTCAGCTGGAGGTCGCCTCAGGTGCTGCAAGGCTCCCGCTGGTGTCCATCGTGGGTGCAGTGGAGCCGGCCCGGTCGGGGCCCATCGCGGGTGCAGCTGGGTCCCAAGCCGGGATCATTGAAATAAATATTTTTTTTAAATTTGATTTTGTACACTTTATTGACCCCCAGAGGGGAAATTGAGGGCATCCACCTGGATGGATGAAGCAGCCACGGTACGGCACTATCCCTTTACCATTCACACACACATTCACACCAAGGGCCACTTTTAGAGTCTCCAATTAACCTAACCTGCATGTTTTTGGCTTGTGGGAGGAAACCGGAGAACTCCCAGAGTAAACCCATGCAGACACAGGACGAACATGCAAACTCCACACAGATCACTGTTGGTCAGGGGCTGGGATCAAACCAGGGATCCCATGGCCAAGTGTGAGTTGCTGTGCTGCCGCAGTGCTAACCACTGTGCCAACACGCCACCCTAAATACCTGACAAAAGATATAGCTCCACATAGTGGTTAACGAAAGAATTGCTGAAAACTGTTTTATTTATTACTAACGTGTCACTTGCCAGACTGATGTGAAATTTTCTGAGATTAATCACACCACAGAGATGATCATAACTGCACATCAACTTTAGCATGATGTCACACGGGTTACCATGGACACGCCCTCCTCGCCATTCAATCCTTGATCTTTTGTACAGGATTAGGAATGACCTGGAGTCATGAAATCTTGAACATAGGTTGAGGTGATGGTAATATATAGTCCTATATGGGTGGAACTCTTGTCTATGTCCAACTTCTTCATGGCGACATGGCTTACGCTGACTGTTCGCCATGGAATATCAAAAACTTGCAAATTGGAAAAACTTCATCTGATTTCCAACAAATTTTCAACAATGGATATGACTCCTGCCCCTTAGGGCCTGAGCCACTGACAACGTCAGTCGTCGAAAACCCTATTGTAATTGCTCAGCTCGAAGAAATTCTTCCGCCTAAACGAATGAATTTTTTACCCACTGAACGTTAACCAAAATGCGATTTTTTTTTTGGCAGACCCCTCAGACCCGGTGAAAAATTCAATAAACTGGAAAACATATGTGCTCTCCCACCCCTAATATTTGTGGGTGGGGCCAAACGTACAAGGTCTATGGAGACTGGAAACCATAAACTTTGCTGTACAGACATAAAATTTGGATGAGGTGTGCATCACCTCGAGACATGCAAAAAACATAATTGTGACCCATACCCACCACCAACAGGAAGGCCGCCATCTTGCCTCAAAGTCGCCCAACCTCCAATTTGGAAAAAAGTCACACCTCGCATTTGAACAAACTAGTCCTAGGGACCTGCTCCAATTGAGCTCATTTTTACATGGCGGCATCTATAGGCATTGGCCATTAAAAATTGTATAAATTAAGTCAAAATCTCAAAAGGTGTGGCCAGGGCGCCATGGCGAAGTTTGACTCCTCCCATCACAACTTCAAACAGCTGTCACTCGGGCAAAAATAGTCCCATGTCCCCCAAACATTCCATGATGGAAGATAGTCCCACCCCAAACGTGTCAACATTAAAATACCTGACAAAAGATATAGTGCCACATAGTGGTTAACAAAATAATTGCTGAAAACTGTTTTATTTATTACTAACGTGTCACTTGCCAGACTGACGTGAAATTTTCTGAGATTAATCACACCACAGGGATGATCATAACTTCACATCAACTTTCGCATGATGTCACACGTTACCATGGACACGCCCTCCTCACCATTCAAGCCGTGAGCTTATGGGGAAGGGTGGGAAGGTCCCAGAGTCAAGAAATTTGGAACATACGTTGACATGACTGTCCTATATAGTCCTATATGGGTGGACCACACATAACTGACAGGGAAGTGTTGCCATGGTGCCATGGTGAAGTTTGACTCCTCCCCTTACAAAATCAAGCAGCTTTAACTCACACAAAACTTGTCCGATGTGCACCAAAGTTTCCAAGATGGAAAATATTACCACCCTGAATGCATCATCATCAAAATACCTGACAAAAGATATAGGGACACATAGTGGTTAACAAAAGAATTGCTGAAAACTGTTTTTTTTATTACTCATGCGTCACTTGCCAGACTGATGTGAAATTTTCTGAGATTCATCACACCACAGGTTTGATCATAACTGCACATCAAGTTTAGCATGACATAACACGTTACCATGGACATGCCCTCCTCACCATTCAATCCTTGATCTTGTTTGCAGAATTAGGAACAACCTGGAGTCATGAATCTTTAACATAGGTTGAGGTGACTGTCATATATATTCCTATATGGGTGGACAACACATAACTGACAGGGAAGTGTTGCCATGGCGACATGGTGAAGGGTGACTCTTCGCCATGAAACATCGGAAAGTTTCATCTTGGTTCAAAATTTGTTTGATATTCACCAAACTTTCGACAATGGATAACAGGCCCACCCTTAATGCTCCTATATAAAAATAACAAAAGTTAGAGCTCCGCCTAGTGGTTACAGCATCGGACTCTTGTAAATTTAACAAACTTTGTATGATTTTCACAAAATCCTCTATGTTTAATATTTCTCCTGCCCCGAACGAGTCTATATACAAATAGTAAACAAAGGTTTTAGTGCCCTCTAATGATTAAAGGAAGAATTGCTGACAACTGTTTATTTTTTTTCTCACCAGCTGAAAAAATGACATGAAGGAATGACTAGGGCTCAATGACATTTACATATGCTCAATTTACATTTACATATGCTCAATGTACATTTACATAGTACAGAGCTGTTTCCATGGTGACCGGCGTACTTCAATTGCTTTCTCACCATGCAAAACATGACAGTTACAGTTCAGACAATCTTCGTCTGATTTGGACCAAACTTTGCACAAATCATACTAACCCCACTCTGAACACGTCTGCATATCAATAATCACAAAACTGTTACACCAGCATCTACTGCTGACATGAGATATTGTACAAAATTGTTTCAAATTTTGTGCAAAGACCAGTAGTCACAATGATATGACATTTTCAATGGTTTCTCAGAGGTCATTGGACTACCTATGGCAGCACGGTGCAGCGTACTTGGGCAGCACGGTGGTGCAGTGGTTAGCACTGTTGCCTAATAGCTAGAAGGTTCCAGGTTCGAATCCCCAGGCTCGCAGGGGTATGAACCTTTCTGTGTGAAGTTTGCATGTTCTCCCTGTGCTGCATGGGTTTACTCCAGGGTCTCCGGTATCCCCCCACATTCCAAAGACATGCATGTTTGGTTAATTGGTTGTACTCAAAAAATTGTCCCTACATGTCTGTCTCCTATAGGCCCTTAGAATAGAGGCTTAGTACTAGTGAAGCGCTTTGAGGGGTCTTTCAGACTTAAAAAAGTGCTATATAAGTACACGTCCTTATCCCTTATCCTTACCCTCAGTTGAAATCACTTTTGTCCTGCGATAAGCACAGTTGCCATGGAAACCCACTTCTTGCCTTTAAATAATGGACACTTGTACATTGGACAAACTTTGTATGATTTGCACCATATTTTCTACGATCGATATTAGTCCCGCTCCGAACGTGTCTATATAAAAATAATAAACAAAAGTTTAAGCGCCCCTTATTGATTAAAGGAAGAATTGCTGAAAACTGTTTTCTTTATTTTTCTCTCACCAGCAGAAAAAATGACATGAAGGAATGACTAGGGCTCATTGACAGTACATGTACATAGTATAGAATTGTTTCCATGGTGACCAGCATGCTTCAATGGCTTCCTCACAATGCAAAACATAACAGTTACAGCTCAGACAATCCTCGTCTGATTTGGACCAAACTTTGCACAAATCATAGTGATCCCACTCTGAACATGTTTGCATATCATGATTTGAAGAACGTGGGGTTCGTATTCGTCAGGCACGATGCCCATCGCTCTCCATTGCGCCCACCCTATGATGGCCCGTTCAGAGTGCTGGAAACAGGGGACAAGCATTTTTTGTTAGATTTTGGAGGGCGTCGGGAGAAAGTATGCATAGACAGACTTAAGCCCGCCTTTGTGGTGGCGGACGAGCAAGTGCTGCTGGCTCGGGCCCCTCGGCGTGGAAGACCCCCAAGGAGAGCTCCCCAGGCAAACGATTGACCAGGACAGCCACACGGGCAAAGCGGAGTTCCCCCCCCCCACCTCGCCACAGCCCACCCGCAGTCAGACACACCTCCAGCAGCCCCCCGCCGGCACAGAAGACCCGGTTACAGCAGATATGGGAGGAGACTGAAGGCCAAAAGGCATGTGGACTGAAACTCTGTCTGGGGGGGGGGGGGGTGGACCCTTGGGTGAGTCGGCAGACAGCGTTCCAGTCAGGATGCAGACAATAAAGAGAGGTGGACAATAGCAAGGAGATCATGGGGAGTTTGGCAGGAAGGAGCGGTGGGGGGTCAAGGGTGAATGGTTTGTGATGTGAAATGTCATGCCTTGTGATGTGAAGTGTCGTGGAGATGTGAGACGAGCTGTGGTTATAAAAGGAGAAGCTGTGCTTAGCTGTTTATGCTTTTTGTGTATGACTGATGGGAGAGTGTAATAAACTTCGTCTGCTCGTAACCTTGCCTCCTCATTTCACACTCTCCACACTCTCCACAAAATCATATGTTGTTGTTGAGTGTATCAGGGATGACAGAGAGGAGGAGTATCGGAGACTGGTAGGGGACTTTGCTGCATGGTGCCACACTAACCGCCTACAGCTCAATACCTCTAAGACGAAGGAGCTGGTTGTTGATTTTGGGAGGTCTAGACCAAGACCTCAACCAGTCCTGTTAGAGGGAGCTGAAGTGGAGGTTGTGGATTGATACAAATATCTCGGGTTGTGGTTGGACAATAAATTGGATTGGACAACATACATTAGCCACTTGTATGGGAAAACACAAAGTAGGATGTACTTCCTAACGAGATTGAGGTCCTTCAACATCTGCAGTAAACTTTTGCGGATGTTTTACCAGTCGGTGGTTGCCAGCATCCTCTTTTACTCCGTGGTGTGCTGGGGGGGCGGTATATCCAAGAAGGATGCGTCCAGACTGGATAAACTGATCAGGCGGGCCGGCTCTGTGGTCGGCGCGAAGCTGGACACCCTGGTGACGGTGGCAAAGATGAGGACTCTGGATAAACTGTTGGATATAATGGACAATGTCAGCCACCCTCTGCACACCGTCATCAGTGACCAGAGGAGCCTGTTCAGTGAAAGACTGCTCCTTCCCAAGTGTCGGACTAACAGGCTCAAGAACTCTTTTGTCCACCATGCCATCACACTCTATAACTCCTCACTTGGGGGGGGGGGGCATAGAGTACAGAGGACAGTAGGGTATTCATAGTGCAATAACCTTAACTTAACCATACTTGTACAAGCCATATTTAGCTTTGTATTTATATTGTGTATACAGTGATCCCTCACTTATCGCGGTTAATGGGTTCCAGAACCGACCGCGAAAAGTGAAAAACCGCGAAGTAGCGTCACCCCTAATGACGTCATCCATAAATAATACGTACGTTCATTCTCTCACTCTCTCTCTCTCATATGATACGTGTGTGTGTGTGTGTGTACGTGTACATACATAAGTAGATGTAAATAAAGTGTACATAAATATGTTTTTAGAACTCTTTTATTCTTATAACAAGATACGTAACTCAAGATGAAGATGATTTACTTCACAGGTTAATGAGAGCTTTACTGCTCCTCAGGTGACGCCTCATCGTCAGGTGCTAGAAGCGCAGGATCATCGAGGGCAGCTTCCGATAGAGCTGGAGAAGCTGCAGGAGGCGGCGTCGTGGCTCGACGGGAAGACTATTTTGCACAAAATGGCACAAGAGAACAGCAAAAAGTTCCACGCTGCGAGACTACGTAACACGAGCGATAAAGAGCAATGAATGCGGTCTTCCTTCCCTTCATGGGCGCTCGGCAGGGAGAGGAGGTGGGTGAAACGTCTCGGCCAATCAGCTTGCGGGTTGAAACGTCTCGGCCAATCAGCTTGCGAGATTTCCGAGCCGAGCCAACACGAGAACAGCGAACAGAGAGGTGGATTTTTTGAGTTGTGCGGCTCTCCGTGTTGATACCTGATGGTCTAATGTAGTCTCCCTGCCTTCTGCTAGCGCCCGCCCATCATTTCTCAATTTTGAATTTTTGATGAATATTTTTGAAAAATCCGCGATGCACTGAGGGTGCGAAAGGTGAAGCGCGAAGTAGCGAGGGATCACTGTATTATGTTAAGTGTTTGGTTTTTTTTCTTTTTTGCTTTTCTGATCTGTATGCTCCTTTTATGTGCTGCTGGAAATTTTAAATTTCCCAGAGGGAGTCATCCCAAAGGGATTAATAAAGTTAAGTCTAAGTCTATCAATATTCACAAAAGTGTAACACCAGCACCTACTGCTGACATTAGGTACTGCACAAAATTGTTTCAAATTTTGTGCAAAGACCAGGAGTCACAATGACATGACATTTTCACTGGTTTCTCAGAGTGCATTGGACTACCCTCAGTGGAATTCACATTTGCCCTGCGATAAGCATAGTTGCCATGGAAACCCACTCCTTGCCTTTCAATAATGAACACTTGTACATTGGAAAAACTTTGTACAATTTACACCAAATTTTCTACGATCGATATTAGTCCCGCACCGAATGTGTCTACATAAAAATAATAAACAAAAGTTTTAGCGCCCCTATTGATTAAAGGAAGAATTGCTAAAAACAGTTTTCTTTCTTTTTTGCTCACCAGCAGAAAAAAATACATGAAGGAATGACTAGGGCTCATTAACAGTACATGTACACAGTACAGAACTGTTTCCATGGTGACCAGTGTGCTTCAATGGCTTTCTCGCCATGCAAAACATGACTGTTACAGCTCAGACAATCCTCGTCTGATTTGGACCAAACTTTGCACAAATCATACTAATCCCACTCTGAACACGTCTGCATATCAATATTCACAAAACTGTCACACCAGCACTTACTGCTGACATGAGGTACTCCACAAAATTGTTTCAAATGTTGCTCAAAGACCAGTAGTCACAATGACATGACATTTTCAATGGTTTCTCAGAATGCATGGGGCTACCCTCAGTTGAAGTCACTTTTGTCCTACGATAAGCACAGTTGCCATGGAAACCCACTCCTTGCATTTCAATAACAGACACTTGTACATTGGACAAACTTCGTGCAATTTGCACCAAATTTTCTACAATCGATATTAGTCCCGCACCGAACGTGTCTACATAAAAATAATAAACAAAAGTTTTAGCGTCCCTATTGATTAAAGGAAGAATTGCTGACAACTTTTTTCTTTCTTTTTCTATCACCAGCAGAAAAAAATGACATGAAGGAATGACTAGGGCTCATTGACTCTCAGAGTGCACTGGACTACACTTGGTGGAAGTCACTTTTGTCCTGCGATAAGCACAGTTGCCATGAAAACCCATTTCTTGCCATTCAAGATGTTTTTTACTTTGGAGGCTTGGGGAAGTCCAAGGGTCGCCAAATGTGGAACATAAGTCAAGGTGACTCTCTTCTTTAGTTCTTTATCGGTCTGTAACATGTACTTAAAATGTTAAGTGTTTCAATGGACACGTGTCCAAGTATACCTTATCACAATATGTTGGACAGTTCTAAATTGGACAAGCTGTGTCTGATTGTCACTGTAATTGCCATCATGGACTTTAGTCCAACTCTGAACGCACCTACATAAGAATATTTGATAAAAGTTATAGCACCACTAACTGCTCAAAAGAAGTTCTTGCCAAATGGTTTACTTTATTATTCACGCAGCTCTTGCAGCGACAATGAGAAAATTTTCCGAGCCAGCAAGGTACGAAGGGCACTGGGTTGTGCAGGTGTGTGGGGGGCAAAGGCCTGCTTACACCTGCTTACAGGTTTAATTTAGTATTATTTTTCCGCCTAAACAAAAACAAATTTCACCTTCTGAACGTTAACCAAAACGCGATTTTTTGGGGCAAACCCCTCAGACCCGGCGAAAAATTCAATAAACGGGAAAACACATGCGCCCCCCCACCCCTCATTTTTGTGGGTGGGTCCAAATGTACACAAACATACAAGGTCTATGGAGACTGGAGACCATAAACTTTTTCCATAGAGACACAAAATTTGGGTGAGGTGTGCATCATCTCAAGACATGCAAAAAAAAAATAATTGTGGCCCATACCCACAGCCAAAAGGAAGGCCTCCATCATGCCTCAAAGTTGACCTACCTCCAATTCAGAAAAAAGTCACACCTTACATTTGAACGAACTAGTCCTAGGAACCTGCTTAAACTGAGCTCATTTTTCCATGGTGGCATCTATAGGCATTGGCCATTAAAAATTTTATAAATTAAGTCAAAATCTCAAAAGGTGTGGCCAGGGCACTATGGCGAAATTTGACTCCTCCCCTTACAACTTCAACCAGCTGTAACTTGGGCAAAACTTGTCCGATGCCCACCAAACTTTCCATGATGGAAAATAGTCTCGCCCGTAATGTGTCTACATCAAAATACCTGACAAAAGATATAGCGCCACCTACTGGTTAAAAAAAGAATTGCTGATAAACGTTTTATTTATTACTCACATGCCGCTGGCCAGAATGATGTGAAATTTTCTGAGATTCATCAGACCACAGGGATGATCATAACTGCACATCAACTTTAGCATAACATCACACATGCTATGATGGACACTCACTCCTCGCCATTCAATCCGTGAGCTTATGGGGAGTGGTGGGAAGGTGCTGGAGACATGAAATTTGGACCATAGGTTGCGGTGACTGTCATATATAGTCCTATATGGGTGGACCACACATAACTGACAGGGAAGTATTGCCATGGTGCCATGGCGAAGATTGACTCCTCCCCTAACAAAATCAAGCAGCTGTAACTCGGGAAAAACTTGTCTGATGTGCACCAAAGTTTCCATTATGTAAAATAGTCCCCCCCAAACGCGTCTACATAAAAATACCTGACAACAGACATAGTGCCACATAGCGGTTAATGAAAGAATTGCTGAAAACTGATTTATTTATTACTCACGCACCGCTGGCCAGAACGACGGGAAATTTTCTGAGATTTGTCCTACCACAGCGATGATCATAACTGCACATCAACTTTAACATGATGTCACATGTGTTACCACGGACACGCCCTCCTCACCATTCAATCTGTGAGCTTATGGGGAGGGGTGGGAAGGTCCTGGAGTCATGAAATTTGGAAAATAGGTTGAGGTCACTGTCCTTTATAGTCCTATATGGGTGGAAAACACACAACTGACAGGGAAGTGTTGCTATGGTGCCATGACAAAGTTTGACTGCTCCCCTTACAAAAACAAGCAGCTGTAACTCGGGCAAAACTTGTATGATGTGCACCAAAGTTTCCATGATGGAAAATAGTCCTGCCCCGAACACGTCTACATAAAAATACCTGACAGCAGATATAGTGCCACAAAGTGGTTAACGAAAGAATGGCTGAAAAATGATTTATTTATTACTCATGCGCCACTAGCCAGAATGATGGGAAATTTTCTGAGATTCGTCCGACCACAGCGATGATCATAAATGTTCATCAACTTTAGCACGCTATCACATGTGTTACCATGGACACACCCTCTTTTCCATTCAATCCGTGAGCTTATGGGGAGTGGTGGGAAGGTCCTGGAGTCATGAAATTTGGAACATAGGTTGAGGTCACTGTCCGATATACGTAGTCCTATATGGGTGGAAAACACACAACTGACAGGGAAGTGTTGCTATGGTGCAATGACAAAGTTTGGCTCCTCCCCTTAAAAATCAAGCGGCTGTAACTCGGCCAAAACTTGTCCGATGTGCACCAAAGTTTCCATGATGGAAAATAGTCCCACCCAGAGCTTGTCTGCATCAAAATACCTGACAAAAGGTATAGCACCACCTACTGGTTAACAAAAGAATTGCGGAAAACTGTTTTATTTATTACTCACCCGCCACTTGCCAGAATGACGTGAAATTTTCGGAGAATCATCAGACTATAGCTATGGTCAAAACTGCACATGAACTTTAGCATGACGTCACACGGGTAACCATGGACACGCCCTCCTCGCCATTCAATCAGTGAGCTTTTGTTGATGGGTGGACCATACGTTGAGGTGACTGTCATATATAGTCCTATATGGGTGGACAACACACAACTGAAAGGGAAGTGTTGCTATGGCGACAAAGAATTGCTGAAAACTTTTTATTTATTACTCACGCACCACTGGCCAGAATGACGCTAAATTTTTCTGAGATTCATCAGACCACAGCTATGATCATAACTGCCCATCAACTTTAGCATGCCATCACAGGTGTTACCATGGACACACCCTTTTCGCCATTCAATCCATGAGCTTATGGGGAGGGGAGGGAAGGTCCCAGAGTCATGAAATTTGGACCATAGGTTGAGGTGACTGTCATATATCGTCCTATATGGGTGGACAACACATAACTGACAGGGAAGTGTTGCCATGGTGACATGGCAAAGGTTGACTCCACGCCATGAAACATCGGAAAGTTGTACCTTGAACCAGCTTTGTCTGATTTTCACCAAATTTTTGACAATGGATAGTAGTCCCACCCTGAACGCTCCTATATAAAAATAACAAATGTTAGAGCGCTTCCTAGTGGTTTCATCATCGGACCCTTGTAAATTGGACAAACTTTGTAAAATTTAGACCAAATTTTCAATGATCAATTTTTGTCCTGCCCCGAACACGTTTTCATACAAATAATAAACAAAAGTTATAGCGCCCCCTAATGATTAACGGAAGAATTGCTGAAAACTTTTTTCTTTCTTTTTTTCTCACCAGCAAAAAAATGACATGAAGGACCGACTAGGGCTCATTGACAGTATATGTACATAGTACAGAACTTTTTCCCTGGTGACTGGCGTGATTCAATGGCTTTCTCGCCATGCAAAACATGACAGTTAGAGCTCAGACAATCCTTGTCTGATTTGGACCAAGCGTTGCACAAATCATACTGAGCCCACTCTGAACACATCTATATATCAATATTCACAAAACTGTCACACCAGCACCTACCACTGACATGACTTACTGCACAAAATTGTATCAAATTTTGCACAAAAACCAGTAGTCACAATGACATGACATTTTCACTGGTTTCTCAGAGTGCACTGGGCTACCCTCAGTGAAAGTTACTTTTGTCCTGCGATAAGCACAGTTGCCATGGAAACCCACTCCTTGCCTTTCAATAACGGACACTTGTACATTGGACAAACTTTGTACAATTTACACCAAATTTTCGACGATTGATATTAGTCCCTCACTGAATGTGTCTACATAAAAATAATAAAAGTTTTAGTGCCCCTATTGATTAAAGGAAAAATTGCTGACAACTATTTTCTTTTTATTTTCTCTCACCAGCAGAAAAAAATACATGAAGGAATGACGAGGGCTCATTAACAGTACATGTACATAGTACAGAACTGTTTCCATGCCGACCAGCATGCTTCAATGGCTTCCACGCATTGCAAATCTTGACCTTTATAGCTCAGACAATCCTCGTCTAATTTGGACCAAACTTTGCACAAATCATACTGATCCCATTCTGAACACGTCTGCATATCAATATTCACAAAACTGTAAAACCACCACCTAGTGCTTACATGAGGTACTGCACAAAATTGTATCAAATTTTGAGCAAAGACCAGTAGTCACAATGACATAACATTTTCAGTTGTTTCTCAGAGTGCATTGGCCTACCCTTGGTGGAAGTCACTTTTGTCCTGCGATAAGCAGTTACCATGGAACTTTCCCGCCCTGAATGCAACTACATCAAAATACCTGACAACAGATATAGCGCCACATAGTGGTTAATGAAAGAATTGCTGAAAATCGTTTTATTTATTACTCACGCGCTGCTGGCCAGAATGACGTGAAATTTTCTGAGATTCATCAGAACAAAGCGATGATCATAACCGCACATCAACTTTAGTATGACATCAAAAGTGTTACCATGGACACGCCCTCCTTGCTACTCAATCCATGAGCTTATGGGGAGGTGTGGGAAGGTCCTGGAGACATGAAATTTGCAGCATAGGTTGAGGTCACTGTCATATATAGTCCTATATGAGTGGACAATAACACAACTGAAAGGGAAGTGTTGCCATGGTGACATGGCGAAGTTTGACTCCTCCCCTTACAAAATCAAGCAGCAGTAACTCGGGCAAAATTTGTCTGATGTGCACCAAAGTTTCCAATATGTAAAATAGTCCTCCTCAAACGCGTTTACATAAAAATACCTGACAACAGATATAGCGCCACATAGTGGTTAACAAAAGAATTGCTGAAAACTGTTTTATTTATTACTTACGTGCCACTTGCCAGAATGACTTGAAATTTTCTGAGATTCATGAGACCAAAGCAATGACCATAACTGCACATCAACTTTAGCATGATGTCACATGTGTTATCATGGACATGCCCTTCTCACCATTCAATCCGTGAGCTTATGGGGAGGGGTGGGAAGGTCCGAGAGTCAAGAAATTTGGAACATCGGTTGAGGTGACTGTCACATACAGTCCTATATGGGTGGACAACACATAACTGACAGGGAAGTGTTGCCATGGTGCCATGGTGAAGTTTGACTCCTGCCCTTACAAAATCGAGCAGATGTAACTTGGGCAAAACTTGTCCGATGTACACCAAAGTTTCCATGATGGAAAATTGTCATGCCTGAAACGCATCTACATCAAAATACCTGACAAAAGATATATAGCTACCTACTGGTTTACGACAGAATTGCTGAAAACTGTTTTATTTATTACTCACGTGCCACTTGCCAGAATGACGTGAAATTTTCTGAGATTCATCAGACCACAGCAATGATCATAACTGCCCATCAACTTTAGCATGCCATCACAGGTGTTACCATGGACACATCCTTTTCACCATTCAATCCATGAGCTTATGGGGAGGGGGGGGGGAGGTCCTGGAGTCATGAAATTTGGAACATAGGTAGAGGTGACTATCATATATAGTCCTATATGGGTGGACAACACATAACTGACAGGGAAGTGTTGCCATGGCACCATGGCGAAGTTTGACTCCTCCCCTTACAAAATCAAGCTGCTGTAACTTGGGCAAAACTTGTCCGATGTGCACCAAACTTTCCATGATGGAAAATAGTCCCACCTGGAACGCTTCTACATCAAAATACCTGACAAAAGATATAGCGCTACCTACTGGTTAATGAAAGAATTGCTGAAAACTGTTTTATTTATTACTCATGCGCCACTTGCCAGAATGACGTGAAATTTTCTGAGATTCATCAGACAAAAGCGGTGATCATAACTTCACATCAACTTTAGCGTGACATCACACGTGTTACCATGGACACGCCCTCCTTGCCATTCAATCCATGAGCTTATGGGGAGGGGTAGAAATGTCCCAGAAACATGAAATTTTGACCATAGGTTGAGGTGACTGTCATATATAGTCCTATATGGGTGGACAACACATAACTGACAGGGAAGTGTTGCCATGGCACCATGGTGAAGTTTGACTCCTCCCCTTACAAAATCAAGCAGCTGTAACTTGGGCAAAACTTGTCCGATGTGCACCAAAGTTTCCAAGATTGAAAATAGACCCGCCCAGAACATGCCTACATAAAAATTCCTAAAAAAAAATATAGGGCCACCTACTGGTTAATGAAAGATTTGCTGAAAAGTGTTTTATTTATTACACACGTGCCACTTACCAGAATGTGAAATTTTCTGAGATTCATCAGACCACAGTGATGATCATAACTTCACATCAACTTTAGCATGACGTCACATGTGTTACCATGGACACGCCCTCCTTGCCATTCAGTCCTTGATCTTGGTTGCAGGATTCGGAATGACCTGGAGTCATGAAATCTTGAACAGAGGTTGAGGTGACTGTCATATATAGTCCTATATGGGTGGACAACACATAACTGACAGGGAAGTGTTGCCGTGGCGACATGGCGAAGGTGGACTCCTCACCATGAAACATCGGAAAGTTGTATCTTGGACAAACTTTGTCTGATTTTCACCAAATTTTTCACAATGGATAATAGTCCCACCCTGAACACTCCTATATGAAAATAACAAAAGCTAGAGCGCCACCTAGTGGTTACATCGGGCCCTTGTAAATTGGACAAACTTTTGACGATTTGCACTAAATTTTCTACAATCAATATTCATCCTGCCCCGAACGTGTCTATATAAAAATAATAAAAGTTTTAGCTCCCCATTGATTAACCACTTGCGCTCCGTTGTTCCGCGGGCGGGCAAGTCTCTGCGTCCTATGATGCACGAGGGTGCGCGAGAGCGCGCTCGTGCGCCCTCGTGCGCATGACGCATGATAAGGATATTGATGGTGATGGTGTAGGTGGTGTGCCCTCCAAGCGCCACTGAAAAAAAAATCTGCAAACACAGCCGCGAACAGATTAGTTCATCTGATTGACCTCTCATTCGACTAATAAGAGCCTTGAATTGGGTTTCTGAAACCTTGAGGAGCCAATGAATGAAAATCTAGGAAGGAGGACCCGCCTACTGTGAACGCAGGAGCCAATTGAAGCACAGAAATTCAGGCTGGGTGAAGCGATATTTGCTGCTGCAGAAGGACTCTGTACGAATCTACTACAGACCCAGGCTCACCCAGCAGCATGGAGAACACCCACAAGTGGGACCTGCACTCATTCCAGCAGAATAGACGGAGGCCGACGACAAAAGTCGTAAATCATTCGCCAAAACGGCAATAATGGAATTATGTTGATCGGGATCCACGAGCGGAGCAGCGTCGCGTTCGTCTGACGCGTGGGAAGAGCTGTTCGCCACTACTCTGCTGCTTTGAAGAGGTAAGGTGTTATAAGCTATATTATTATTTATCCCTGAAAACTGTAATCCAAAAATGACTTTTGACCGATCGGTAAATTACAACTGTACTGCGCACGAAGTACGAAGTGCGTGCGCCGCGATAAACGGTTCATTTGCCATGTTCGGACCGTGAACGCCCCCCCCCCCCCGCTGCAGAAGAGGAGCGGGGGGGGTGTTCACGGTCCCCCCCCCCATACACACACACACAGTAGTGAGGGGGGGGGAGCCGCTGTGAAAACATGCAAGGAAAAAAAAAAAAAGAGTGTATTCTGTCATGTAGCGAGGGCCGAATTTGGTCCTTGGTAGCGGGGGGGGGGGGGGAACGACCCCCCGCCCACACACACAGACACAGCCCTGAGTGTGACCTTTCATTAGAGCCTAAAATGAAGATTCTACATTGAATTATTCAAAAGTTACAGACGTTTTTCCAAACTGTGCCATTTGGCACAATTTGGCACAGTTCCATAACGCCTGGGAACAGCCTGAGAACAAAGCTGTGTAAAATATTCATTTTTTGTGGTATTGTTACCAAATTTGGATCTCAGCTGGATAACACTTGGTTCTACATTTCTGTTGCATTTTCCAGCCGGATCGGACAGCTGTGTGTTATTTACAAGCATTTGTATCCAAAAAAACACTGTCCAATTTTTTTTTCTTCAAGTTCAGTATGTTTAGATGACTGTAACTCAGTGGCCGGAGCACGTAGAGAGATTATGTTTTTTTTGCCAAAAAATTCAAAGTGTTTTCTTTTAAATGAGACCAACCCCATGAAGATGCTGCAAAGGGTTGAATAACAGCTTTCGATTTACTTTGGGCATATTATTTTTTGGCATTTTTAGGAAAATTGCCCGGAGTGCAAATGGTTAATGGAAGAATTGCTGAAAACTGTTTTCTTTCTTTTTCTCTCACCAGCAGAAAAAAATGACAAGAAAGAATGACTAGGGCTCATTGACAGTACATGTACATAGTACAGAACTGTTTCCATGGTGACCAGCATGCTTCAATGGCTTCCTCGCAATGCAAAACATGACAGTTACAGCTCAGACAATCGTCTTTAATTTGGACCAAACTTTGCAAAAATCTTAATGATCCCATTCTGAACACGTCTGCATATCAATATTCACAAAACTGTAAAACCACCACCTAGTGCTTACATGAGGTACTGCACAAAATTGTATCAAATTTTGAGCAAAGACCAGTAGTCACAATGACATAACATTTTCAGTTGTTTCTCAGAGTGCATTGGCCTACCCTTGGTGGAAGTCACTTTTGTCCTGCGATAAGCAGCGAAGGTCCACTTACACCTGCTTGCAGGTTTAATTGGAATTTTTTTTTCTTCTTCTCCATCTAAGATCTCATTTTTGGGGTAGTGAATGTGCATGAAAACTCATCATTTTTTGCAGGGACCTCAAGACCTCAAGACCTCAAGAAAAAAATTGAATATTTTGGAGGAAATACGAATGACCCCACAAAAATGGCTCTACAGCACCACCTAACAGTGAGGTGAATGGGGAGTGGCACACGCTTACTTTCGCGTAGAAAGATGAAAATCACGTGAGATGTTTATCATGTCAAGACATGCAAAACCTCCATAGAAGTGGTGGTCTACACCCAACAGGAAGTCGGCCATTTTGGCATGAAGTGGCAGTGACCTGATTTCCACCTCGTGCTACTGACTCGTATTTGATCGAAATCGTCCTAGGGTTTTTGTCTAATTGAGCTCATTTGTGGTGACAATCATCTATATCCATGTGCCATTAAAAGTTATTGAAAACTTTTCTTAAAGCGCGACGGTTTGGCCGTAGGGGCATGGCAAAGTTTGATACCTCGCCATGATGATTCTATGACCATTCTGACGGCAATAACTCTGGTATGCATTGTCAGATTTCAACCAAATTCAATATTATGGATATCAGTCCAAATTCAAACAGTTCTATAGAACAACATTCATAGAAATCTACAGCGCCACCTAATGGTTAAAGGAAGAATTGCTGAAAACTTTTCTTTATTACTCATGTGCCATTTGCCAGAATGACGTGAAATTTTCTGAGATTCATCAGACCACAGGGATGATCATAATGGCACATCAACTTTACTATGATGTCACACTTGTTACCATAGACACGCCCTCCTTACCATTCAATCCGTGATCTTGTGAGGAGGGTTTGGAAGGTCCTGGAGTCATGAAATTTGGAGCATAGGTATAGGTGACTGTCATCTGTCATCCTATATGGGTCAGCAACACATAACTGATAGGGAAGTGTTACCATGGCGACATGGCGAAGGTTGACTCCTTGCCATGGAACCCCAAAAAGTTGCAACCTGGACAAATTTCATCTGATTTTCACCAAATTTTCAACGGTGGATATTAGTCCGACCCCACATGCTCCTACTTAAAAATGGTTGACAAAACTTACAGCACTACCTACTGCTCATGGGAAGTACTGTGCCACTCGCATTTGAACGAACTCCTCCTGGGGGCCTTCTCCCATTGAACTCATTTTCACATGGCTGCATCTATAGGCATTGGCCATAAAAAGTTGTCAAATGTCAGTCGCAGTCTCAAAAGGCGTGGCCATGACATCATGGCGAAGTTTGTCTCCTCCGCTGACAACATCAAACAGCTGTAACTCAAGCAAAACTTGTCCGATGTTCACCAAAGTTTCCATGATGGAAAATAGTCCCGCCCCGAATGCATCTGTATAAAAACACCTGACAAAAGATATAGCGCCACCTAGTGGTTAAAGGAAGAATTACTGAAACTGTTTTATTTATTAGTCACGTGCCACTTGCCAGAATGATGTGAAATTTTCTGAGGCCTATCAAACAATGTGGTTGATCATAACTGCACATCACCTTTAGCATTTCATCACTGCTGTTACCATGGACATGCCCTCCTCGCCATTCAATCCGTGATCTTGTTGGGATGGTTGGGAACAACCTAGAGTCATGAAATCTCGAACATAGGTTGAGGTGACAGTCATATGTAGTCCTATGTGGGTGGGCAACACATTACTGACAGGGAAGTGTTACCATGGCAACATGGCGAAGGTTGACTACTTGCCATGGGAACATCAGAAAGTTGGAACTTGGACAAACTTTGTCTGATTTTCAGCAAATTTTCTATGATGGATATGAGTCCCGCCCCACACGCTCCTACATAAAAATGATTGACAAAAGTTAGTGCCCCACCTACTGCTCAAAGAAAGTACTGCACCAAACTGTTTACTTTATGATTCATGCAGCACTTGCCGCAACGACAGGAAATTTTCTGAGCCAGCTACTGTAGGTATGACGGGTGCCGGGGTCTGCGGTTGTGTGGGGGGCGAGGGCCCGCTTACAGCTGCTCTCAGCTTTAATTGTTAGAATTTTTTTTTTCTTCTTCTCAATCTAAGATCTCATTTTTGAGGTAATGAACATGCATGAAAACTCACCATTTTTTGCAAGGACCTCAAGACTGGCAAAAAATTGAATATTTTAGAGGAAATATGAATGACCCCACAAAAATCACTCTACAGCACCACCTAACATGTGAAGTCAATTGGGAGTGGCACACACTTACTTTCGCGTAGAAAGATGAAAATCGCGTGAGATGTTTATCATGTCAAGACATGCAAAACCTCCATAGAAGTGGTGGTCTACACCCAACAGGAAGTTGGCCATTTTGGCACAAAGTGGCAGTGACCTGATTTCCACCTCGTGCAGGTGACGCGCGTTTGATCGAACTCGTCCTAGGGTTTTTGTCCGATTGAGCTCATTTGTGATGACAATCATCTATATCCATGTGCCATTAAAAGTTATTGAAAACTTTTCTTAAAGCGCGACGGTTTGGCCGTAGGGGCATGGCAAAGTTTGATGCCTCGCCATGATGATTCTATGACCATTCTGACGGCAATAACTCTGGTATGCATTGTCAGATTTCAACCAAATTCAATATTATGGAAATCAGTCCAATTCCAAGCAGTTCTATATAGCAGTATTCATAGAAATCTACAGCGCCACCTAATGGTTAAAGGAAGAATTGCTGTAAACTCTTTTCTTTGCTACTCACGCGCCATTTGCCTTAATGACGTGAAATTTTCTGAGATTCATCAGACCACAGGGATGATCATAACTGCACATCAACTTTACCATGACATCACACTTGTTACTATAGACACGCCCTCCTCGCCATTCAATCCGTGATCTTGTTGGGGTGGTTGGGAATGCCCTGGAGTCAAGAAATCTGAAACATAGGTTCAGGTGACTGTTATATGTTGTCCTATGTGGGTGGGCAACACATTACTGACAGGGAAATGTTGCTTTGGAGACATGGCAAAGGTTGACTGCTTGCCATGGACCATCAGAAAGTTGGAACTTGGACAAACTTTGTCTGATTTTCATCAAATTTTCTATGATGGATGAGTCCCGCCCCACACGCTCCTACATAAAAATGATTGACAAAAGTTATAGTGCCACCTACTGTTCACAGGAAGTACTGCTTTATTATTCACGCAGCGCTTGCCACAACGATGGGAAATTTTCTGAGCCAGCTAGGTGCGACGGGTGCCAGGGTCCGCGGTTGCACGAGGGATGAGGGCTCGCTTACAGCTGCTCGCAGCTTTAATTATGCATTGTTAATGTTATCAAAAGTGATGATGCAGTTTATAGTTTGGAGCTATTTTTGCTTTAATGGAACTCAGATATGTGACTGTTCTCATATGGAATCCTGAAATTTTATTGAATAATTGTCTTTTGTATATAGATATCATTTATTTGTGTGTGAATTTATTGGAATCCGGATGGTAGCAACATTTATTATGTTGTTTTTATACATAGTGTGAGATATGCTGAAGTGAACAAGTTTCTTCATTTTTCGTCAGCATTGATTGATTGATTGATTGATTTGATTGCTTATTATTTTATTTATTTGAACATCCATATTTACATTTTGTAAATAATGTAACAAAATGTGATATTCATCTATTGCTAACTCAAACTGATGAGCAAATACGATTGTTACATCAAATATTGAAAAACTGTTTAAGGAACTGTCATAGTATTTTCCAGTAAGTAATATGTTTTGTATTTCTGTAAATATAAGTTAGCAGTATAACAAAAGTAACATTACTGTGTACATGTGTCATGAGCACTAATTAAGGATAGCTCATGTGCATGATGCAGCAACGGAAGGACAATCAAACACACAAGCACACATTTGAAAAGTTTATTAAATGTCAAAACAAAGCACAGGCCAAAAACATGCAGGTTAGGTTAATTGGAGACTCTAAAGTGGCCCTAGGTGTGAATGTGTGTGTGAATGGTTAAGGGATAGTGCCGTACCGTGGCTGCTTCATCCATCCAGGTGGATGCCCTCAATTTTCCCTTGGGGATCAATAAAGTATACAAAAAAAAAAGCTTAAGGAAAATGTCACTTGCCAGAGGAATCAGCCTGTGGAGAGAGAACGAAAGCAATGAGTGGAGAAAGAGAGACAGGGAAAATGGATGAGCCAAATTGCTACACTACCGTTCAAAAGTTTGGGGTCACCCAGACAATTATTTTGTGTTTTCTATGAAAAGTCACACTTATTTACCACCATGAGTTGTAAAATGAATAGAAAATATAGTCAAGACATTGACAAGGTTAGAAATAATGATTTGTATTTGAAATAATAATTTTTTCCAGATACTCAACCTGCTCAAAGGAAGGTCAGTTTTATAGCTTCTCTAACCAGCTAAACTGTTTTCAGCTGTGCTAACATGATTGCACAAGGATTTTCTAATCATCCATTAGCCTTCTGACTCAATGAGCAAACACATTGTACCATTAGAACACTGGAGTGATAGTTGCTGGAAATGGGCCTCTATACACCTATGTAGATATTGCACCAAAAACCAGACATTTGCAGCTAGAATAGTCATTTACCACATTAGCAATGTATATTAGATATTAGAGTGTATTTCTGATTAGTTTAAAGTTATCTTCATTGAAAAAAAACAGTTCTTTTCTTTCAAAAATAAGGAAATTTCTAAGTGACCCCAAACTTTTGAACGGTTGTGTATGTTAGGATGGATAGGTGTTAATGTTGATATGTACAGAATACAGTTAATTGTTTACTTGGGGTCTTAAATGTGGTAATTTGTATTTATGGAAAAGAGGAGTTGGAATTAATAAGTGTTCACTTCTTCCTTCTCCCTTTCGAACACTGTATACTGTTACTTTATTGCATTTGTCATTTGTTTTGTTTTTATACTTTTTTGTTCAAAATAAAGTATGTATCTATCTATCTAAGCTTTCCTAATTCCTTTCCGAGTGTATCCAAAAGTGCATTTATTATGCAGTGTATCCACTGCATAATAAATTAGTATCATCGGCAAACAATATTAAATCCATTTTTTTCCAAGACTTTACATATATCATTTATATACATATTGAATAACAGTGGCCCCAAAATTGAACCTTGTGGGACTCCACAAGTAACCTTCAGTAACTGTGAGTTTTTGTTACCAATACATACATACTGATATCTATTCTTTAAGTAACTACATAACCAGGACAGTGCTACCCCCCTAATACCACAATTTTGTAGTTTCTTTAATAATAAATTATGATCCATTGTATCAAATGCTTTTTTAAGATCCAGGAATACCCCAACTGAATACTCTTTATTGTCAATGGCAGTTGATATTTTTTCTATAAATTCCATTAGAGCAAATGCAGTTGTCCTCTTGTGTCTGAACCCATATTGCTGCTCACACAATAAATTATTCTTCATTATGAAGTTGTTAATTCTCTCACAGAATATTTTTTCAAGTATCTTGGAAAACTGCGGCAATAGTGAAATTGGTCTATAGTTTGAAAATTCCTCTCTGTCACCCGTCTTGTATATCGGAATTACTTTAGCTATTTTCATTGCATTGGGAAATATACTTGTTTGGAGAGACAGGTCACAAATATACGTCAGTGGTTTCACTAAGCATTCAATAATAGTTTTGACTAAGAGCATGTCAATACCATCACAGTCCATAGATGTTTTACTTTTAAACGATTTAACAATTTCAATGACCTCTCTCTCGTCTGTGTTCTTTATGAAAATGGAGTCTTTTATAGCAGTGTTTTTGCTTACTGTATCACTTGTAGGTGCCGTAATGGGTATTTCTCAAGCCAAATTAGGACCAATGTTAACAAAAAAGTTATTAAATTCATCTGTAGGTGAGACTGCATTCACACTCTGAGTCGTTTTACTATTTTTTTTTTTTTTTGAAAAATTGGTTGGGTAGCTTATATTTCTATTTTTATTTCCAAGAATATTGTTAAGTATTATCCATGTATTTTTGATATTGTCTCTGTTTTTCTCCAGTTCTTTACTGTAATAGTCTCTTTTACTACATCTCATTATATATGTTAACTTATTTTTGTATGTTTTATACCGCTGCTCTGCTTCTTTTGTCCTTTTCTTTAGAAAAGCTTTATATAATAAATTTTTTTTTTGTACACCTTTTGTAATTCTTTGGTTAACCATGGCTTGTCGACAAATTTATGTTAAAGCTTTTTCTTTACTAATGGAAATTTTTTTCATAAATAGTGGTTACAATGTTCATAAATGTGTCATAGGCTTCATTTACATCTGATACATAGACTTTTGTCCAGTCTTGCTTCAGCAAGTCTTCTTTAAAAGAACTGACTGCATTTTGTGATTTGTATCTGAAAGATTTTAAAGTTTTTTCTGTATTGGCCTCCGTGTGGCCATGGATAAGTGCAAAGACTGGCAAATGGTCACTTATATCATTTATCAATAATCCACTTTCTATTTTCTTATCAATAATATTAACAAACAGGTTATCAATAAGTGTAGCAGTGCGAGATGTGATTCTACTGGGATGTGTTATTGTGGGATATAGACTCATACTGTACATAGAATTCATGAACTCTGTAATTACATTTTGTTGAAATGGATTTAATATTGAAATCTCCACAAATTACAACCATTTTCTTACTAGTAATATTATTGTACAGCTCAACTAATTTATCTCTGAATGTCTCAATGCAAGTTCCTGGCATTCTATATATACAACTTATAGTTAGATTTTTCGTTTTATCTTGGTCAATCTCAACAGTAACACACTCCAGAATCCCTGGTAGTGCAAAGGACATTCCATTTACAAGCTTACACCTATACAGGTCATCAATATACAGTGCAACACCACCACCCTTTTTTTTTAGATCTGTTAATATGAAACATTTGATATCCCTCTATTGCCATCAGAGGAGCCTGCTCTTCATTAGGCCAAGTTTCAGAGACTGCGATAGCTGTAAATTTTCTGTCTAGCTGCTTTAAATAGTCCTGAATCTGTGGATAGTTTTTGTTAAGACTTCTGCTGTTGAAGTGTATTATTGATAGTTTACCATCTAGTTGCACTTGACTTTTGAATTGCTTTTCAGTGTAATATTCAGAATGATTATGGATATTATTGAAAAAATGGTTATCAGGATCAATATCATTCTCCATCTCTTGTAGTTTATGTTCTGCATAATGGCATATTTTCAGAGTTTGAATTTCCTCTCTCTGAGTCAAATGACTTCCTCCAACTGGGGATAATTGATGTCTACTCAAGTCAGTCATAAGTTTTTTTTTATTTGTTTGTTTTGTTTTGTTTTGTTTTTAAAGTATATTGACATGGTATGTCACAAAAGAACTATTCTTGTGGTGTGTGTGGATATGGATTATCATAGTCTCTTAATTTTCTTAATCAGTGTTCATCTATATTTATTTAAGTCAGTAAGATCTCTGATTATTATGGTCTTTGCTTCCTCAGGTGTTCCATTAAGTCTGATCCAAACTCTACAATTTCTTGTCCATATTGCCTGTATCTTATTTTGTCTTTTCAGCATCTGTGCTTGCCGTGCTATTTCAGCATTAGTCTTTGCTAAATGTTCATTTAGGTAGACTTCTGTTCCCCGTAGCTTTCTGGCCTGCCTCAGTATGCCATTCTTTACCCTTCTGTTCACAAAGCGCATCACAATTGATTTCTTTGTTTTATTATCTTTTCTGGTGTAAGAGGATTATATAATAAAATATTTGTCATAAGGTACAGGAATTATTTATTTTATTTAATAGTGGGTGTGAAAGGGGGCGGAGTTAAACTGTCACTTCTACACCCGCTAAATTAAATAAAACCACTCGTAAAAGGGGGCACCAGTCACAATGAACAATAATATTAACTTTAATTTTAATTAATTTTGTACCTTCAATTACTTAATGAATCAGTCTCAAAGTTTCAGTGAGTTCTTTTCCTGCCGTGATTAGGAAGCAGATATATGCGAAAGGAAAACACTTCAACTTCTCTCATTCACCCTTTTATTAAACTCATTCAGGTTACATGGCATGGCATTCAATGATGGATAAACAGATTCAAATGATAACAGTGTACGATATCACATCAACTGATATTGGATTCCTGAACATAAAATCCACCGTTTCACCATTGTAGAACCAAGGAGGAACCAGACTTATGTTTCAGCGGTAAATGAGGCTGAAATGTCTAACAAAACAACGGAATTTTATGGGGAAAATTCATAAGCTAATTATATAAAAATGACTTCTGAATTAATCTACAAAAATTAAGGGCAGTTACTTAAAAATGACTAAGAGTCTTCCTTCAGTTTATAGCTTTATCCTGTGGCTAAGAGACTAATTGAGCACTGAAATACGAGCTATATTCAATTGTAATTTAATTGTTCGGACATCACGTTTTAACCCAGCAGATAGGAGAAGTAGGAGTTTCACTTACGAAAACAGTTGTAGGTCCACGTTTCAGCGGGTCGATACCGGCCGAGTTGGGAGTTAGGACGTCGGACGAAGCGGCTGCAATGCTTCCTCACAGCAGTAGAAGTGTAAACTCAGCTGGGGGCTCTCCAGACAATGGTAGCAGTGGGTGGTCTGTCACCGAGCGGCGGGACAAGTCCTTGGAAATGAGTCCGAATTTGAGGTCTCTTGTAGTGGGATAGACCAAAAAACTGAAGGAGAAACTTCTCAGTCAGGCAGGTATGAGGCCGGAAAGAGAGTCCAAAAAAACAGTCTCTGTTCACTTTAAATTAGGAAAATTAAAGGTCCACTTTAACGGCGTGAAAAGTCATAAAAAAACAGAGAAAAACATTTACTAGGATAAGAATGGCTTCTGAGGTGAAGGAAAAAGTTTGAGAATTTGATTCTCTGAAAAAGCGAGCTCTAAAGAAAAGATGATTTCTCCTCAGTAACCAGAAAAACTAACGCAGGATTTGACAAACTTCACAAAGAACAATTTAGATAGAATAAAACTACATAGGACCTTGAAACGGTGGAATAAAATCTTCCTCTGAGATCTAGATTACTATTCTGCTTCTTTAATCTTAACTTAGTTCCTAATCTTTCTCAAAATCTCATTCTTTCTTCTTTTCTGTGTTTCTAATTCTAACTTAACCTTTTAACTGCATAGCTTGTCTCTGTGTAGGTGTTTCTCTTGCTCTCCTGACTTAACTTAACTTTTCTTTCATCTTTGATCTTCTCTTGTTCTCTCTTACATAACTGCAACTTAACTTACTTGTGTGTTTCTTTTTCTGAATCTTTTTCTCTCACATAACTGCAGCTTAACTTACATCTGTGTGTGTTTTTCCTGAATCTCTCGTTCTCTCTTGCAGGGCAGCTTCTACTACTTTTTATATGACCCCGCCTGATCATAAACTGGTGATGTCGATCGCAAGACTGACCAATCGACTTTATCAAAAGCAGTTTGAAATGGCTGCCATCCAATGTGAGAACATTTCTTTGTTTGAGAGCAGCCAATCAAACGAAGACACCATCTCATGAAATTGCAGAGAAAAATCAACACTCAGTCAGTTCTTATGAAATTAGGTGCTCAAAATTAAATCCAACTAAATTAAATGACTTGGCTAATATTTGGTGATCATGCATTTATACCATTACTCTAATATTACATTTGTTTGAATCACACTCATGAACATAACATTTCTTATACATAATTATAATACATGCATTCATATTTAGATCAAAGCTTAATGTAGTACAGCAAACTATGGTTAGTGATAAAAAGGATGATTCTCAGTGTCCTTAGGATCCGGGGGAGAAGAGGATAAGCTGAAAGAAACTTAATGTTTAGAACAAATTAAAAAGTCATCCTACATACTGAAACACATTTCGTAGGTATCCGCTAGGAGGTACTGTTGAGCTGTAGATGATTTCTTTTAGGTCCATGGGATCTGGAAGAAAATCTGGAAAACATCGGGGGTTATAAACCTGTCTGATTAAGCCATTTATGACCCTTTTAATAGCATTGGGTTCCTGTAAAGGAGGATGTTATCCAAATGCAGTGTTCACGTTGGAGGTCTGGTCTCCCGAGTTTTATGTTCCTTTGAGCCTTTAAAAGCAAATTCTGATCCTTACAATCTCTGCAAGAGGCAACTGTTTACATTGGGTCCTGGGAAAACATCTTTGGGTCAGGCCTGGATGAAGCCTGGATGAGTCAATATGAAGGCCAGTGATATTCCTGTAGAATGCAGAAAAGTGGTATTTCTGTAGAAGGAATATAGTGAAATTCCTGTAAAATGGAGAGAAGTGATCTTCTGTCTTGGTTTGAGGAGACGATGCTGCTACACTGGGTAAAGTATGACAGGCTGAAATTGCATTTACTTCAACCTTTATGTTTCTGCTTTCAAGGAACTGAAGCACCTGGTTTTCCAGGGAGACTGATTCACTCAGGGGAGCCTCCTCACCTCTCATTCCTGCTGTAGCATTGGCATATGATTGATATTTAATGTCTAGCCCACTTATAATTAGATCATCCATACGAGAATATTGTTCAAGATCCTCGACGCGTCGCTCCAAGTCTGCAATTTTTTTGTCTTTTTCCTTAATTGTTGATTTTAATTCTCGGACTTCTTCCATTAGCCCTAATAGTTTTAGCTGTTGACTAGCCACTTTGGTCAGTTCTTCTGACAAGAAGTTCAGAGATTTTTTTTATCTCCTCCATTTCCTCCTTCTTTGGTGGCATTTTTACTGACCTGTTGGTAGTAAAACAATCTCTGCTGATGTCGCCGGTATCCGATCCGACAGACCAACCTCGAATCCAGCTGGGCCTCAGCTCGCCCCCTCCGCTTCTAGTCCCACTGCTTACCGCCACTGCAATTGAGCTCCTGTCCAGCCGGGGTGCCAGCAGCTCCTCCATCGAGCCCCGCCGCCCACTGCCACTGTAGTTGAGCTCCGAGCTCGTCCAGGTGAACAGATGCCACAGCCACATCCCTCTCCAGCTACCGAAGCGCCGCAGGCCCTCCGGCGTCCTTGGCTCCCGCAGTGCTCGTCTCGCTGCCCGGGACACCTCCACGCTGCTCCTCTCTGGTGCCCCGCACAGATGAGCAGAAGCCATTAGCTGGCTGCGTCGTCTTGCCGCCGTCTGTCCGGGCTCATCCGAGACCCTCCTGTATGCCTCGAAGAGGGAGTGTTCCGTGCCCGAGAAGAGGTGGCGAACAGGCGGAGAGAAAAGGAGCGGCTCCTTCGTATCAGTTGTCCGGGGGAAACCTGCAGCACACAGCGCAGCACAAACTTAGCCTCCCGTGAACTCACCGGGGCTAATATAAGATAAGATAAGATAAGATAAGATAAGATAAGCCTTTATTAGTCCCACAACGGGGAAATTCCAGGATTGCAACAGCACAGGGATAGCAACACTCAGAGCAACAATCAGAAGGCAAGAAAAAAAAAACAAGCAAGCAAGAGCAGCTAATAAACATATGTACGTATTACTATAAAATATATATATATACACACACACACAGACACACAGTGCAGAGCATTGTAGCTGGATGGAATAAATATATGAATATATGAACACACAGTGCAGAGCATTGTAGCTAGATGGAATAAATATGTAAATATAGAGACTAGATCAATATGTAGATGTGCTTGTTAGCCTCTTTGTCTGACACTTGGAGCGAGGTCTAGCTAATCTGCCCATTGTGATGTATGTCTTACAAATGCAAATACCTCCTGCCTGTTCTGTTGTCCCTTTGATCATTCTAAACTGTGGGGTACGTCTCTTTGATGTATTGTTATGATCAAGTATTTAAGGTGCAACTCTGTAACGCAATCTTTCTCTTACTCTTCTTCTCTCACTCTGATCCTGCAACTGGTAGACACACACGTGTCCTCCTCTCCTTCTCTGAGAGCTTAGGGATCCCGCTCCGGGCTGCTCCACTATGCACCGGAGAGGGGATCCCGTGAAGGCGACATGATATAATAAAACCTGCTTAAAACCACAGCACTGGCTGCTTATTTTTCCATGCCACCTCACTATATATGTATATTTCCATGCCAGTGAGGCGGCATGGAAAAATAAGCTGCAGTGCTGTGGTTTTAAGCAGGTTTTATTATATCATGTCGCCTTCACGGGATCCCCTCTCCGGTGCATAGTGGAGCAGCCCGGAGCGGGATCCCTAAGCTCTCAGAGAAGGAGAGGAGGACACGTGTGTGTCACTCTATATGTAAATATAGAGAAATATACATCCACAACACACAGACAGTCAGCACGTTCCTTTACTTAGCTGTGTATTCGTCCTTCATCCAACACAACGGAGCCTCCGTCGGCTGGAGTCTTCTTGTCTTTTATCTGTACACCAGATAGGTACATAGAATTGCTACCTCCATTTTAAATGATGACTCCCACCCTTTGCACTGCCACTTTCAGCTTCTTCCCTCCAGACGGAGGTTTGCTGTCCCAAAAAGTAAAACCCAGCGCTACAAAAACAGCTTTGTTCCTGCTGCTGTCAAAGAGTTGAACAAGATGTAACAATATATTGCACATAATTTAGTTACCTATTTATTAATTTTATTTTATACTTACTTATTTTTGTAGTTTTTTTTTATTTGGGTTCTAAATCTTTTTTTGGGTTTTAGACTTTTGAGTTTTTAACCTCTTTGATTAGTCTTTAACTTTTTAATATGACCCTTCTCTCTTATCTCTTTGTTTTTTCTCTTATCTCTTTGTCCTATGTCCTGATTGGTGGGGCCTTGAGTACCTTTATCGTGTTTATAGTCAGCTTCATGTGTGCCTGTGTTTGTGTTCATGTTGAATGTAATTGTGGTTTGTAAATATGGATGTCACCTGACTGCAAAACAAATCTACCTACGGGTACAAATAAAGTAACCTGAATTCCAGGAACCAGGATAGGGGTCATAAGCAGTCTCCCATCCAAGTAGACCCCACTTAGCTTTCAGGATCAGACAAGACCAGGGTGTCTGGGGACACCCAGAGCCTGAGGTGGGAGTATCAATAAAAAGACACAACATAGAGAGAAATTTGT
Organism: Pholidichthys leucotaenia; assembly: GCA_020510985.1. Classification (NCBI taxonomy): domain Eukaryota; kingdom Metazoa; phylum Chordata; class Actinopteri; order Cichliformes; family Pholidichthyidae; genus Pholidichthys; species Pholidichthys leucotaenia. The sequence continues at coordinate 17,178,989 of CM035844.1, forward strand.
AGAACATACTTGTATTCAAATCATGCTTTTAAAGTGTACAGCACAATAGCACTAGCACTGCTTTCAGATTGTTCCAGATATTATGTAACAAGCATTTTGCCAAATGTCAAACCTGTCGAAAAAAAAAGCTGTTAAAAATATACATTTTTTATAAAGCATTTTAACAAACACTCCCAGTGGCTGCAAAAGTATATTTGACTTTTGAGAGACAGACCCCCACCACCATTACAAATGCCAAAAACTATTTTGAGGATAAATTTTGGCCATATCCTGTGGACTAAACAGCACAACTATTGGACTATTTTTTGCCCAATTTTCAACACCTTTTTTTCTCATTAAATATGGTCTGTGGTAGGTGGACTAAACACAGCCCAATATTCAGCATCTATTTGTGGGCTAAATTAAGGCTTGGACCAACGGACCTGATTTAGCCCCAAATACAATGTCTAAAATATGGCTTGTGCTGATAAAAGGGGGTGGGGGGTATAGGACTGCATGATTGGAGCCCTATTTTTTATACCATCTGCAATGCCAGCCTATTTTTTTTTATTTGACCTTTATTTAACCAGGAAAACCTCACTGGTGAATGTAATTGTGGTTTGTAAATATGGATGTTGTCACGGTCCGAGCGCCGATTTCGTCCGCGCTCGGGCCATGCATCATCTCCGCCAGATTTGACAGCAGTGTGCACCTTCTGGCTCCCCGAGCTTTTATTGTGACAGCGCTCGGAGGGGCTTCCTGCTGTCAAAGTCTGACAGCTGTGCTGCATTTCGGCTCATCAGAAGCTCTCCATTTAAGAGGGCTCTGGGAGCAGAATAATGCGGCAGTCTGGTCAACAATTCGTCAAAGAATTATCCCTTGCCAGATGTTGAGCGAGCGTCCCTCGGCTCAGACGTCAACGAGTGTTTCATGGTCATGATCGTAAGTGAGCTTCTTTATTGCCTCATGTGTATGTAGTGTTGTGCGTTTCAGCCCACCGCGGCTCATTGTTTTGTGTTTCTTTTTTTTTTTTTGTTACTTATTTGTACCCGTAGGTAGATTTGGTTTGCAGTCTGGTGACAAGCTGCTGGTCGCTGCGTGCGCGAGCGCCCTAAACCTACATGTTTTTGGTATGCGGGAGGAAACCGGAGAAATCCCGGAGTAAACCCACGCAACACGGGGAGAACATGCAAACTCCACACAGCTCACTGTTGGTCGGGGGCTGGGATCGAACCCACGATCTCATGATCCCCGCGATCCCCCGGCCAAGGGTAAACTGTGCTGCCGCAGTGCTAAACCACTGCGCCACCGTTCTTTGTTTCTTTTGTTAATAATAAACATCTATGCAAACCTCACCGGCGACTCTTGGCGTCTTATGGTGGCTTGCGAGGGCCACCGCATGACAGTAGACTGCCGCCCGACTGAGACGCCAGTCCCGGTGAGTTTTTGCTTAATTGGACATTTGTTCTTCCCTGTCTGGGTAACTGCATGCTGGGAGAATGTCGTCTTTCAGGCGCTGCGTGCGGAGCCTGGGCTACGAGCTAGCGGAGACCCTGGACTACGTAGATGGAGTGCTCTTCTCCGCTATGCTCGACGACACCCCCAACGATATGCGCTGGCACCTGGACAATCTTCTCAATAACCTTCCTCGTTACTTCGACCACCTGGAAGTCATGACAAGGAGGGCAAAGATCGCTTTCCAACGCGAGGTACTCCGTGGGCTGGAGGGAAACTCTGGCAGGAAGCCGAAGGGGAGGCATTGTCGCTCCTTGTTTCAGGATCCCGTTCCTGTCCCCGATCCGGTCCATGAGTTCGCGCCATCCGGGGGCTGTCCAAGACATCGGCGCCATGCCCAGAGTGATTCTCAGCTAGGTCCCTGCTTGAATCCGCTTCCGGTGAAACCTGTTAGTGGACCTTCGCGAGCGGCTCCTCCTCATCCTTCCAGGGAGCCCTCTGTCACCATCCAGTGGGGAAAGGGAGGAACAACGTCCCCTACAGCAGGCACCATCCTTCCTCCAGGAAACAGGCAAGTGCAAGTTCCTTCTTCTCATCATGGTTGTGATTTGCCTTGTCTGACTCCTGGGGGCGGAGTTCGGGGTTCACAGTCCCCCGAGCTCCCACCACCTGCTGTAGCTCTTATTACTAAACCTGCTGCCTCTGTGTCTCCCTCCGCTGAGCGGTCCACGACACCAGGCCTACGTCGCCGGACGAGGAGGGGGCCTGCGGTTCTGGAGAGCCTGGTTCCAGCCCTGCAGCCATGTCGTGGGCAGAGGAGAAGAGTGGACTGCAGCCTGGAGCCTGCGCCGATGATGAAGCGTCCCCGGGTCTCCACGTTGGAACAGTTCGAGCCAGCGGGTTGAGGGTCCCCTGCCACCACGCCGTGCGGGTTATCAGCGTGGACGTCAGTGCCGGAGAACTGAGACTGCACAGACTGCAGAGACCATCATGCCGGCTGCGGAACCCGCCGCGGCCGAGTTGGAGCCTGATGACGAACTCCTCCGTCCTGAGCCTGAATCGACGAAGTCCTGGACGGCGACAGAACCCGAGTGCAGGCAAGTGCTCTACCTTGTGTTTCTCCTTTCTGTCTTGGAGCATTTCTGCCTGCCTCTCGGGGAGGCGACTCAGGGGCAGCCGACTGCTGCACCCGAGCTCATCTCGCTGGGCTCTGTCGCTACCGGTGATTCTGATCCCGGTTCTTTCTTGTCTTCCGAGCCTTCTTCCAGAGTCACCGGTGTGGAGCCAGTCGCAGTCGCTGTGCTGGAGGTTCCAGGTTTGGGGTTGGAGGTCGTCACCAGTGCTGCGCTGACCCAGTCGGGGTCCGACGCGGGTGCAGCCGAGACCCAATTGGGGTCCGACGCAGGTGCAGCCGAGACCCAGTCGGGGTCCGACGAGACCCAGTGGTGGTCCGACGCGGGTGCAGCCGAGACCCAATGGGAGTCCGACGAGACCCAGTGGGGGTCCGACGCGGGTGCAGCCGAGACCCAGTGGGGGTCCAACGTGGGTGCGGCTGTGAGTGCAGCATCAGTATGGGTCAAGGTCGGTGGAGGAGCTGCAGACCCTTCACCACCTGACATGGTGCGGGCTCATCGTCACCATCATCCCCCTCGTCAGAGTCCCCAACCCAGCTCATCATTGCCAGGGGCCTTTGGGGGGCCTCTACATTCGGCCCGGCTCGCCCACGTCTTCCCCCTGCAAGGGAGGCCACCGCAGACTGTCTTCCCACGGTTCTGGTGGCTGAGGGATGCGGGTCGGCCACCCGAGGAACTGTTTCGCCAGTTCGGCGCCCTGGGTTGGCCACCCGACATACTGTGTTTGCAGCTGGGCAACCTGGTTCGACCGCTGGAGGATTGGACTTTCCGTGCCTGGGACTGGGGTAGGCCGCCCGAATGTGTACTGTCCCCCGTAATCATCCATTGGCCATTGGACGCAGTGAGACCACCAGAACTGTCTCCGTTGTTTTTGGACTCTGCCTGTCGTCATTCTCGTGAGTTGTGTGAGTTACAGGTCATCCGGGGTGATAATTCTGCTCTGTGTTCTTGCCTTGTTAGTAAGTTTTTTTTTTCTCCCCCTCTTCTGTTTGAGGGACGTAACGTGTTTTTCTGGTTGGCTTTTTTCTCTTGCCCTGTGTGTTAATGTGCTTTATGGAGTATTGTATTTTTTGTTACCGTGCTCCGTATTGCCTCATTTGTATCTGTTTCAATTTTGGTTTGTGCATTAACGAGTACTGTGGGTTTTTTTTCTGGAGAGTTTTTCTCTGTGTTGGTCACTGTGCTTTCGGTCATCGTCATGGGGTTTTGTTTTCTGTTGCTGGTCCTCTCCCTCCGGACCTGCTCCCCCATCCCCCCACCCTGGGGGGGGGGCTTGGGTATCATCGGGCGTTCGGAGCCCGCCCTTGGGGGAAAGGTACAGTCACGGTCCGAGCGCCAATTTCGTCCGTGCTTGGGCCATGCATCATCTCCACCAGATTTGACAGCAGTGTGCACCTTCTGGCTCCCCGAGCTTTTATTGTGACAGTGCTCGGAGGGGCTTCCTGCTGTCAAAGTCTGACAGCTGTGCTGCATTTCGGCTCATCAGAAGCTCTCCATTTAAGAGGGCTCTGGGAGCAGAATAATGTGGCAGTCTGGTCAACAATTCGTCAAAGAATTATCCCTTGCCAGACGTTGAGCGAGCGTCCCTCGGCTCAGACGTCAACGAGTGTTTCATGGTCATGAATTGACCAATTGGCGGAATTCTCACTTCCGCCTCCAAAGAGAGCAGACGCCTTTTCTCTTCTCTCTTGCTCCCGACTCATTTCCTCCTCCCCAAACTAACTGGATCCCAGCTTGCTGTCGTCTGTCTGCGTCTTACTGCTGATTATCGAAAGAAAGAAATTATGGAATTAATAAGCTGGGCTTTGAACGCAATTGACACTATCTTTTCAACGAGGAAAAGTGCCCCGGGGGAGGTTGTTTGCCCAGCAGGAACGGTTCCAGCGGGCTATTTACGGGAGACAAGTAATTGGAAGCTCTTGTGCCTGACTAATCTTTTTATCGAAGATGTAGAAGATTTGTATGTCTTCGTAGTAATGGTGATTGGGATCGTTCTGATTGGATCTGGGATTGTCCTGGTGTACCGCAAATTGTTGAAGATGGATACAACCTATCAAAATGCTGGCCAGGCGAGGTTCATCCATCAAATTGAAAAAATGGAGAAAACCCTGATAGCGACAAATGGAGAACTGTCTCGGAAGGTGGATTACATCATGATTACGCTTAGGTCTATCCACAATGGACTCAACTCCCAGCAATGAAGGATTAAGTACTGAATCTGTAAGAGAATATAAAGTTTTTCTCTGTGTTCAGTACCATTCGGCTTTAATCCGGCTCCCTCACAAAAATCCTCCTGATCATCTGCAATCTGTGTTTTTCAAAACATTGAGCTCATGGCCTTCGGACAGGCAGCTGCATGGCCAAGGACAAAAAACTGCCAGCAGTTAGACACAACATCTCCTGCCAAAGAGTCCTTGTTGTTCTTAACTGATACAACACTCACACTTCAACATTACACTCATACTGATCCACACAACTGAAGATAAAGATGACTCACACACTGCTTTCTCTGTGTCTTGTGAACTTTTGGTCTGCTGATTGTGCATTGAGGGCTTTTTTTTTTCTTTGTAATCATAATATTGATCATATGTGACCACTATTCTGAAATCAATGATTTTTTTGCTCCTTCCTATTGTATTATTCTTATGCCACCTGTACCCTTCTGTTGGCAGGCGCGTTTCAGATGCCGCCGCGTCACCGGAAATGCAGGTTCATTTTCTGTGTCAAGTCAAATCCCTCGTATGTTATCAGAATCTGTTAATGTACTTGGCAATAAATTCTTTCTGAGTTCTGAGTCTGAGATGATCGTAAGCGAGCTTCTTTATTGCCTCGTGTATGTAGTGTTGTGCGTTTCAGCCCACCGCGGCTCATTGCTTTGTGTTTCTTTGTTTCTTTTGTTAATAATAAACATCTATGCAAACCTCACTGGCGACTCTTGGCGTCTTATGGTGGCTCGTGAGGGCCACCGCATGACAGATGTCACCTGACTGCAAAACAAATCTACCTACGGGTATAAATAAAGTAACCTGAACCTGAACCTGAGATTTAAAATCTCTTTTCCAAGAGTGTCCTTGTCATGAATTGCCTCTCAGGGCAGAGAGAAAGACCCAGATGCTAAACTGCAGTTTGTGGTATTTATTAACAAAAACACAAAGTCCCAAAAAGTGCACCAATGCAAAAATCCAAACAGATCATAAAGCAAACTTACACATGGGAGAATTGCAACAAACTCACCAGAATGGGGAAAAGGTTCTGGTGGCGAGGAGGAAGTGTAACTTAAGACTGCGGCAATGAGAAATGAAAATCACCGCTCTTAAATAGGGTGAGAAACAAATCACATAAGTAATGACAGGTGTGGGTCACATGAGCGGACAGAAGGTAACAATGATTCATACTTTGGACCAACTGGGAGCAACGAGAGGGGAGTGACCGGAGCTGACAGCTGGCAGGGGCACCGCCCACATGGAGCACAAACCCGGAAACGCCACTGACAGCTGTCAACCCAGAGGGAGAACACAACAGTAGGGATATAAAGAATAAAATATCAACAAATGCAGATTGAGATATAAATACAAATTAATACAAAATAAGAGCGTAACAAAACTATGACATAAACAAGAAAATAGAAAAGGGTACGAGAATTACAGAAACCAAAAGGCACAAAATACAACAAATATATAAATATAGAGAAAAAGCCATGAGACTGAGCATGGTGGAAACCTCCAGTGCTCAGCTCATGATAGTCCTGGCCAAGAGGAAGCAGCACATTCAACAAAAATTACAAACAGCAGCCACACATACTATAAAATTATAAAAACATTTTAATTTGCATAAATTACTGTATGATCACCATTGTAAAAACCCCATAGATTGTACAGAACATGTACAACCAGATATTTCTGCCTCCAAATCATCCAACATTCCTTTAGTAGCAACCAAAGAGACCAAGTCATTAAGTTTTAAGCCTTTTTGTTGTTCATTCCAGGCAAAGGGAGGAGAAGCCCCTGACTGTAAGGGAGCAGCAAACATAAATGCCGTTTTTCCCAGTTCAGTTCTGACCCTTGGGACAGACAAAGAACATCCTGTGAATGGAGATAAGTTTCAGAGCTCCTCTGACTGATGAGGGCCAGAAGGTATGAAGGTAGAAGACCATCCAACACGCTTATACAGCAGGCAGTGATGGGTGAGAGATGTGAAGGTGGTGATGAACCTCAGAGCCTCGTGGTACACCCTGTCCAAAGCATGTAGACTCAGAGATGAGGCAAGCATGTATAAAACATCGTCATAGTCCAAGGCCGACATAAAAGTAGCAGCAACAAGTCTGTTTTTGGATTCAAAAGAAATACAGGAATAATCCTGAAATAAAAAACCAGTTTCACTCTCATCCTTTGTAAAAGCTGATTAATATGTGGAGTAAAAGAGAGAAATTCATCAATTAAAATACCAAGATATCTGTAACTTGATACTGTCTCAGTCTGTGAATCCTGAGTGGTGACAGTTATATATTATTATTATTATATTAGTTATAATTTAGTTTTATCTGCATCTAATAAAAGTTTTGTCATATCTCCATATGTGGATTTAAGTGGGTTTGAAACTGGAAAATGCAGTGAAAAGCACTGGTAGTATCACATTTCTTACATTTTATTAATTCTTGGATTTATTGAGTCGTCCCCTAAAATTCATCATTTTTTTGTTCCATTAATTGCAGTTTTACATATAATAAATCACTGTATCCACTCAGGAATATTTGTTTCAGTAATTGTCAGCCCTTAATATGGCTTTGACTCTTACACTCTTGCTAATGGTCTTATTACTGCGTTGCCCTAATGTAGGCTATAGGAGTTTAAGCCTAATCTAGCATTACATTAAATGCAATTTGCCTTTCACAAAAGAACTTAAAACGCCAGGAGTAAATGTAAATCGAGATTGCCCAAGTTGGAAAGCCATTAGGTTTATCAGTGTTTGTTTTCTGTACAATTATGGCAAATAGGAGAAAAGAGGCGGGTGCCCAGTCCAGGAGAACGCCGCTGCATGCAAGCAGTCACAATCTGGCTACAGGATTTACAGCTTAGAATCACTTCCTTTAACATATCTTTAAGAACATATGGATGCTTTGAGATTTGCTCCATGCTTGTTTAGTGCTTTCCAGTTTGTTCCTGTTTGCTGCTCCGTGTTGAAATGGGCCTCACCTGCTGCATCAATACTGCATTTTGCTACTGAGGACGGAGAGGCTTGTTTCTGCCAGCTGCTGCAGTTCAGCAGGCTGTTTCTCTTGGATGTCTTGACAGAAGTCTTTTGGTGCGGTCATTAAGATTTTGTACCTTGCCTTACATGGTTTTCAAAAAGTCAATAAGAGCTATTGTAGCTGCTGTTAGACGGCAGCATAAATGTAATCAATGCAAGCTTTCTAACCAGCATTCACTGCTTTAGAGGGGCTGATGTTAAGAAAATACATGAGTAAAGGCACTCTGGGTCTGAAGAGACGAACATTTTTCATTCCAAATCACGTCCAAAACTAACTGAACAGTTGGTGTGCAAGAAGTAATGGATTGTTATTCTGTCACAGTGTTGATTAAATGAAAATGAAAACAATTCAAACTGCCATTCCTTCTCCTTTATGTGGTTTATAAGCAGCGATCCATGAAGGTAATTTAGTCTCTTTAATGATTTTTTTGAAAAAGATGTTTGAAACACAAATTTCTCATCTTGAAATAAAAAAAAAGTAATTTTTAAGTAAAATAAATGAAAAATAAATTTGGCAATTAAATTAAATTTTAAATCTTTTTTCTTGTTTCAATGCAAAAACTTTTGGTTAAAAATGCATTTTTTATTTCAAGGTGAAAACTTCATTTTCGACATAACTGTCTCTCATATATATATATATATATACACACACACACACACACACACACACACATATATATATATATATATATATATATATACTAGGGCGGTGTGGTGGCGCAGTGGTTAGCACTGCACCAGCACAGCAACTCGCCCTTGGCCAGGGGATCCCTGGTTCGATTCCAGCCCCTGACCAACAGTGATCTGTGTGGAGTTTGCATGTTCTCCTCGTATCTGCATGGATTTACTCCGGGATTTCTCCGGTTTCCTCCCACAGGCCAAAAACATGCAGGTTAAGTTAATTGGAAACTCTAAAGTGGCCCTAGGTGTGAATGTGTGTGTGAATGGTTAAGGGACAGCACCGTACCGTGGCTGCGTCATCCATCCAGGTGGATGCCCTCAATTTCCCCTCTGGGGATCAATGAAGTATACAAAATAAAAAAACAAAACAAAACATATATATATATACTATGTGGCGGTGCCTTGCATGGCAGCGACCCCTCTGATTCTATATATGTGTGTGATTAACACTGTAGACAAGAGAAACATAATTTCGTTCTACTGTACATAATTGGCTGTATGGATTTGAATGACAATAAAGATAGCTTATCCTTATTATATGCCGCTCAATGCAAAATTATCATTTTATCTGGTTTTACTATTTATACCTGTGCGTTTGAGTGAAATGAACAGTTTTGTTTTATTCTCTAACCTATTTACCTATTTTTACAATCCTGACCATCAAGATGACGGACAACAATAAATTCTAGCACAACTTTTCTTGGTGTATGCACACTAGACAGAGACAAGTAATTTTTTTTTTATTCTTTTAATGTCGGTTTTTCCACTACCAAGTGGGTTGGACGTGTCCCTACGAGTCGCTACGAGTGTTGTTTTTTTGGGTTTTTTTTTTTTTTACACCGGATGCCCTTCCTGATGCAACCCTGCCAATTTTTATCCAGGTGTGGGACCAGCACAGGGAGTATAACTGTCTTGTGCACCCACTGTGACTGGGTAACCAACATTTCCCTCCCCCATTCCATCATTGCTGAGCACCAAGCTGGACGGCAGGAAGTTCCACTTTTACATGGTCTTTGGCATGACCTGGTTGGGACTTGAACCCCGGCCTCCCAGTTGTGGGGCAGATGCTCTACCTCTAGGCCACCACTCCGGTAAGTAAAGGGCTCTAGTTATTCTGTTAAAGGCTTCACTCTATGTTGGTGTGTTAAAAGTTTTCATAGATGTGCTGTACAGTGTCATGAGAGTGAGGCTAATTAATTAGCATGTGTTCTTTTTTCAGGATCAGAAAATCTGAATGGGACAGAAAGTCATCAGGTTAGGATCTCTGCATTGTGTTTCTGTCTCTCTGGTTTTGGTGGGGTGTCGTGTTTACTTTGAAGCCGAACCCTTCTGATTCTGCTCCCCACAGTGAAACCTTTGAGAAAGACCCGAACCTTTGCTAAAACATGGTGTGCAGCCCAAGGGCAGCAGGTTGTTGGGATGTTGTCTGTCTGTATGATTCAATACAACAATAAGTCAAACTGTCTATGATTTCACAGTATTTATGCTCTAACCACATAGAACAATGGAGACTAGCTACAGTACATGGACCAATGGCTTTGCCAACCATTTATAGCCAGGTTATCGCACACCCAACATGTGACTTCTCTCACAGTATATACTGTGAGAAAAGTCACTTTAGCCATGCAGTTTCATTCTTACAACAAATGAAACCGCATGGCGAAAGTTTACATAATGGCCTCATTTTTTGTGATCCTTGTAAAATGGAAGACCAGGCTTCAGACTGTTTAAGCTGATCATTCTTTCTGCTCGCTTTGATGTCAGAGTACAGAGAAACTTCTCCACCTGCTGTTCAAGTCTTGTGTTAATGAGGGCTGCCAATTAGAAAAGAGATGGGAGGAGGAAAGACCCTATACCAGCTGGTTTTAGAGACTGTATATCAATGATGGGTGCAGTTACCATAACATCACCCAGTGGTTTAAAATTTCCTCATATAAGTAAGGCAAGGCAAGTTTATTTGTATAGCACATTTCTTGTACAAGACAATTCAAAGTGCTTTACATAAAACATTAAAGTATTACAGCAAGTTGCAAAAGGAATACATAAGAATTTAACAGCAAACTAAAAAAACAAGCTAAAATAGAAAAAGACAGAAAAAGTGCAAGAAATAAAAGTTACAGTGCATTGTGGGACATTAACAATTGTTCTACTGAAAGGCAGCGGCAAATGGGAAAGTTTTTAACCCTGATTTACAGCAGCTGAGAGTTTCAGCAGCCCAGATGCTTTCAAGGAGTTTGTTCCATATGTGAGGAACATCAAAACTGAATGCTGCCTCACCAATATAAGTTGAACATTCCTGCCATGTAGCTGTTTTTAAACCAGATTTGATGGGAAATGACAGAAAACTAAATACTCATACAGGTACTGTACACATGTCAATCAGGAATAATCTGCTTTATCAATCTATTGGTCTGGTAATGTATAAACTCAACATCAGTTATTGTATGCTCACTGGTATATATAACAACCTGTAAACCATGAACTTGTCACTTAAGTAAACATCAACACATTTACATATTCCCCATTAGGGCTGCAATGATTAGTCCACATTGTCGATAATGTCAATCATAAAAATTTGGCGACGCAGATTTTTATTGTCGACGCATCGTTTAATTTTAAAGTTTACATGCATGTTAAATGTTCAGTTTAACTGTTCCAGCAAAGAAGAGGAGCACATCATGGCAACATGGAGTGAAAATCATGGAGAAGGCCAAAATGTTCCAAAGTATGGGAGGATTTTACCGAAAATAAATAAACCAAACAAGTTAAAGCAGAGTTGTCCTATCACAGCTGCACTACAGTGATGCATCCATTTCTCCCCCCACCCTGTTATGTTTAAGAATGAGGCACGGACAGGGAATGCCGACTGTACTCTCCTTTATTCAACACACAACTAACTATGTACAGAAGATTGGGCACGGCGAGCTCGCCACGCCATCACGCCATCTACAGCAAGTCAGCAAGTCCAAAAGCCACATTTACACCCCACCCCTTGAAAACCCCAAAGAACTTTATACAGCTACCTGGGCACCCGGGTAGACTACCGGTATGCCCGCATGACTGAGTGGGTTATTCTGCCACCGTTGTCAGTAACGTTCTGGCTACACTCAAAAGTTCATCACAAAGTCCTTCAGGCAGTGGGGTCTCTGCCAAACCCAGGCTGAATGGAGCTCAAGCTGAGCTGCTGCTACCGGCCCCGGCGGATGCTCCTCATGAGTTGTGGGTCCTGTGTCGCCAAAGTCCCATCCTGATCTCATCGTGTCCACAGCTGTCTCCTGATCTGGGGCCACTGTTGGCGCCACTTTTCTGCGGCGGTTGACACACTGTTTCTTCATGGAAGAAACAGTGGTCTGGTTTTTGCCTGTAGCCTCCACAAATTGAACAGTTTCCCATCCGTCCAGTATCTGAAACCAACTCCAATATCGCCGTCGTGGAAAGCATCCGACAGCAAGGCTGAAAATATCAAACGAAAGAGAGTTGGGGCGAGTACGCAGCCTTGTTTGACATCGTTGGATACAGGGAATGGCTGTGAGTATACTCTCTCGCCCTGTATGCTGGTTTGTATGCCATTGTGGAATTGCCTGATCAGCGAGATGAACTTGGCAGGGCAGCCATACTTGGCCATGACTTTCCAGAGCTCTTCCCGGCAGACAGTGTCGAAGGCTTTCATCAGATCCACAAATGTGGTGTAGAGGCCGACGTTCTGCTCCTGACACTGTTCCTGTACTTGGCGTGCTGCGAAAATCATGTCCGCTGTACCACGTCCCTGCCTGAATCCACACTGGCTCTCTGGTAGCAGATCCCTCTCTAGGTGTTGGTTCAGGCGATTCAGCGGGATTCTGGCTAGAATCTTCCCAGTAAAGGAGAGCAGCGCGATTCCGCAGTGGTTATCACGTTCTTGCCGATTCCCTTTTCACTTGTACACGTAGAACAAAATTATGTTTCTCCTATCTATAATGTTAATCACATCCAGAACTAGAAAAGCACTCGGAGAGTGCAGACCTCCGCCAAGCGCCACAATTCCCCCCATACAGTGTTTGTGTGTACGTTTTCACATTCCTTGAGCATGTAAACATATGACTAGCAATTGGATTCACAATGGTTATTTGTTTATTTGACAGGGACAGTGCAATAAACACACAATTAATCAATGACAATCAATCTGATAGTGATAGGATTAGTGGTTCAGTAGTAAAAGCATTGCCTCCTTGGCGGAGGTAATAAACTGAAGTGTTGCTGTTGTGTCCATCTCCTCCACTGACGGATGCAAATTGGGTAGACAGGTTGCCGTGGGTTTTAAATTATATTGTAACGTGCTGCTCGACATGGCGACATCCCACCGGGAGGTTCGAACTCACGCCTCCCACTCCGGAGTCCCGCACTCTACCTGTGTCGCCAATAGTGTCAACCCACTTGGCAAGCCAAATAGGGTGCTCATATTGAGTTTGCTACAATATTATTGTTTTGGGGGTTGCGCTCCGCTGCAAACGACAATTTAGAAGCTTCGCCAGCAGAGAGCTCGTTTTTGCGCAGCGCCTATGGCTGGCCGGGGAATTTCTGCCAAATGCGCAGCTCCTATGGCTTGCCGGGGAATTTCTGGCAAAGAATCCGTCGGCGGACAGCTGCCCGTGTGAGGTTTTGCAGTTGCACGCTGGCGGGCCCAGGCCAACAGTGTTTTCCGCGTCCTTTTGTGCCTAAAACGTTGAAGAACGCAGAGTTTGTGTTGCAGACACGACGACCAGCGCCCTCCATTGCGCCTGCGCACATGTTGAAAATGGCTGTATGTCACAGTGTTGAATGAAAAATGCTTTAAAAAATTCCTGTATCCAGATGGTGAACTGTATCACCCCCAAAATTTAATCAGTTCTTCCTTGTACCATTTCCAACAACACCTGAAAGTTTCATGGAAATCCGTCCAAGATTTTTTGAGTTATCTTGCTAACCAACAGACAGACAGACAGACAGGCAGACAGACAGACAGACAGACAGACAGACAGACAGACAAACAGACAAACCCCGGCAAAAACATAACCTCCTCCTGGCCTTTCGGCCTGGCGGAGGTAATCAGAGGGGCCGCTGCCATGCAAGGCAGTACAACAAACAACTTTCCTCCTTCCCCCATTCTATTACGCTGAGCACCAAGCTAGGAGGCAGGAAGTGCCATCTTTATATGGTCTTTGGTATGGCCCGGCTGAGGCTTGAATCTACAACCTCCCGGCTGTGGGTCGGATGCACTACCACTCCGGTGTCCTAGTGGTAGAATAGATGACCGTTGTTGTGAAATAGCGCTTTATAAATAAAGATGAATTGAATTGATGAGGACAATTTAACCCCCCCTCCCACACACACACACACACACAAACACACGTACACAAGTATGAACATCCTTTGTATTTGATTTCCTTCCACTATGAAGGCAATCCAAAATCTCCTACAGACTGGGGGGAAACTTCACCGTGCTGTTAAACCAGCACTGATGGCTTTTTAAGTGTGTGTGTGTGTGTGTGTGTGTGTGTGTAGCTTGTAGAAGTTGTCGTCAGTTGCATTCTGTAATATAATGTCCATATGCTCCTTCTCCCCCCCGCCTTGTTCTCACTATCTGCTTCTCTCCTTTTCCCACTGGGTGGAAGAGCTATAAATTAAACTGGGGAATTACTGCTAACTGTTGGAATAAATTAAGGCGCTTTTGCGTCTGTAAACACAGTCTGACTGCGTAATTACACTCCCACTCCCAGTGAGACGCCATGGAGAGGGAGGATAAGGAGAGGAACGTGGGATAGATGCCGAGTGGCAGCAGTGGGAGAGAGAGAGAGAGATGAAGTAAATGTCACAAGGGGGGTCAGATATGAGAGTCCCTCCTTTGTAGAGGCCTGGACGCTGGCTGGGCCTCCTGCAGATTAAGGGGGAAAGGTGACTTTGAGCATTATGATCTAATCGCTATATTGTTCATTACATCTTAATGATGCAAAGCAAAACAGCAATACCTCCTCAGATGTATAGCATTACTTTAAATAACTGCTATTACGGGTTGCTCTGTTGGCCCAGTTTTTGGGCAGCTTTGTTTGAGCCTGACAGGTCTGTGCTTTGTCTTCTGAAGAACAAAAAAAAGTGCTACAACATCACATAACACTCAGGCTCTCACTCAATCTGCAGTATAATTAGAATGTAGTCACATTAACGGCAAATCACATTTAGCAGGACAATAGTTCATTAGATAGACCAAGAAGCACTTCATCAAACATGGATCTTAACAGCTGGCTATAAGAGGAGCCAGAGTCAGTTGTCAAGGACAGCAGAGCCATCAGCCAGAGCGACGCAGAGATGGAGTTAGCCTGTCTTACAGCTGCTTTACCCTAATACGGTTAAAAACCTCAGTGTACACTCGTATCAGCTGCTGGCTGCAACTCCTGCTCGTGAAGAAAGTTGTTCATGTTAGCTGCTGCAACACAAAGACGGGACGTCCTCCAAATATTTCACTGTAGATCCACAGAAGTGACAAACTCCATAGTCAGGCTCAGCTGATGTGAGCAGCTCAGGTGTACAGCGTCTTCCCGCAATAAATTCTCACTCCTGGTCAGGAAGCTCTTCTTTTAATTCTCTGTTTTAACAGAGGTTTTCCCTGCTTGCATCATTTTCAACTACCCATGAGGTTGCTATTTTTAACATGAAAAAAAAAAACAAAAGTCCTTATAAAATGGAGAGTTTGACTCCTCTCTTGGACCCTTTTTGTTGGCTTTTTTCCAACTTTTAGACCTCTCTTTTTACGTCACTCTTTGGTCAGGTTTTGATACCAAAACTACCAAGAGAGACAGAGAGAGAAAAAACAGCTTTGCACTGTTCAGTTGAAGAGAATTTTATTCGTCAAAAACGGGCTGAGGGAGAGGTAGTCGTCTTTTGAGGAAAAAAAGGGAAGAACACAGACTGGACAGGACCAAACACAAACTAGAGGAGACGGCAAACCAACTCAAAACACTTACAGAAGTTAAAGTGTATGAATGCACGAAGCTTTAGAAGTCCCCTTTTCCCAACATGAATCACTGTTAAAGCAGCACATGACAGACCCTCTCAGGCTCATCACAGCTATGCTGCATCAGTTAGGACCCCTAAATACAGACTGATATCGCTGGGTGACCATTGAGACATCAGAAATTGACCTAATCTCTCATCAATCTCCTAAAGGCTCAAAAAAGCCTTTTCTGTGTAAATGTGGAGATTGTTGTAAGATTTCCATGGCGATCTATAAAGATTGTTGAAAGATCCTTGAGTGATCACAGAGAGACAAGGAGAGATTGCTGAGAGACCTGGGGCCTCATGTATAAATGGTGAGCATGCACAAAAACAGGACATGCACTGGTTTTCACGCACACTGCTGGATGTGTAAAAACAAACGTGACGTGAGAATCTGCAAGCTGAGCCATAAAGTCTCCATCTGCTGTGAGAAGTTGTAGGATGTCTGTAAAATTCTCTGTGGCTCTATCAGCTGGGTCTGCTAATACACAGAACCACTGAAACTCACAAAATGAGTTAAAATAATGTTTCCACTTCAGTTGAAATGCTTTGTCTATGAAAAAGCACAATTATGTAATGGTTTAGCTCCATAACTTAGCCTATGGGGCGCAGTGAAAACCTGATTAATGATAACTTATTTCCCTCAGATGACCTGTCTCACTCTCAGGACCAAAACCAGCAGAGACATTAACATTTGCCAGAGACTGTACAGTTGTTGAGGCACATACACAGGCTGTCCATGATTCGCAGATCCATCTTTCCTGAGAGGAATTAGGGGTGGAAAAATGCACTTTACATAATTATTTGACCCTTATGACATGTGACATGATAATTCAAACAAAATCAGCTGTTGCATTTTGCACAAGAAGGCGTGTTGCATTGTGTGAGAATACACTGCATATCTGTGGCACACCATCCATCCTCCATCCATCCATCATCCATCCATCCACCCATCCATCATCCATCCATCATCCACCCATGCATCCATCCATCCACCCACCCACCCATCCATCATCCATCCATCCATCATCCACCCATCATCCCTCCATCCACCCATCCATCATCCACCCATGCATCCATCTGTGCATCCATCCATCCATCCACCCACCCACCCATCATCCATCCATCCTCCATCCATCCACCCATCCTCCATCCATCATCCACCCATGCATCCATGCATCCATCCATCATCAACCCATCATCATCTATCTGTCCATCCATCCATCCATTCACCATCCATCCATCCATCCATTATCCACCCATACATCCATGCATCCATCCATCATCAACCCATCATCATCCATCTGTCCATCCATCCATTCATCATCCATCCATCATCCATCCATCATCCACCCATGCATCCACCCATGCATCCATGCATCCATCCATCCATCCATCCAACCATCCATGCATCATCCATCCATCCATCATCATTCATCCATCCAACCATCAATCATCCATCCATCGATCCATCCATCATCCATCCATCCATGCATGCATGCATGCATGCATGCATGCATGCATGCATTCATTCATCCATCCATCCATCTATCCATTTTCTACCACTTTTCCAGAGATCTGGATAGCGGAAGCCCAGACTTCCCTCTCCCCGGCCACCTGCACCAGCTCTTCAGAGAAGATACCAAGACGTTCCCAGGACAGCTGGGAGATGTAGTCTCTCTAGCGTGTCCTGGGTCTGCCCCGGGGTCTCCTCCCATTGGGACGTGCCCCAAGCACCTCAAGTGGGAGGCGTCCAGGAGGCATCCTGATCAGATGCCCATACCACCTCAACTGGCTCCTTTCAATGTGGAGGAGCAGCAGTTCTACTCTGAGCCTCTCCCAGTGACTCAGCTCCTCACCCTATCTCTGAGGGTGAGTCCAGCAATCCTACGGAGAAAGTTCATTTCAGCTGCTTGTATCCATGATCTCATTCTTTCATTACCCAAAGCTTATGACCAGAGGTGAGGGTAGGAACGCAGATTGACCAGTACATTGACAGCTTTGCCTTTGAGCTCAGCTCTATCTTCACCACAACAGACCAGCACCATGTCCGCATCACTGCAGATTCTGCTCCAATTCATCTGTCAATCTCCCGCATCATTTTCCCGGCACTCATAAATAAGACCCCAAGATACTTGAACTCCTCCATTTGGGGTAGGACCTTGTCCCCACCTCAGAGAGAGCAATCCCCCCTTTTCCAGCTAAGCACCATGGACTTGGAGTTACTGATTCTTATCCCAACCACCTCACACTCAGTAGCAAACCGTCCCAGTAAGACCTGTAGGTCATTGCTCGATGAAGCCAACAGGACAACATCATGTGCAAACAGCAGAGATGAGCTCCTGCGGTCACCAAACATGACACCTTCCATTCCTTGGCTGCACCTTGAAATCCTGTCCTTAAAATTTATGAACAGGATCAGTGACAAAAGGACAGCCCTGGTGAAGTCCAACTCTCACTGGGAACAAGGCTGACTGAGTGCTGACAATATGAACAAAAGTTTTTGCTGTAGCTCAACAAAAAGCTTGATACACCATACTCTCAAAGCACCCCTCACAAGAAACAACAAGGGATGCAGTCGAATGCTTTCTCTAAGTCCACAAAACACATCTAGACTAGTTAGGCAAATTCCCACAAAACCTCAAGGATTCTTGAGAGGGTGAAGAGTTGATCTGATGTGCCACGGCCAGGATGAAAACCTCATTGTTCCTCCTGAACCTGAGTCTCAATCAGCGACCAGACTCTCTGATCCAGTACCTTGGCATAGACTTTCCTGTTGAGGCTGAGAAATGTGATCCCTCTAAAATTGGAACACACCCTCTAGACCCCCTTCTTGAAGAGGGGAACCATCACCCCAGTTTGCTATGCCAAAGGTACTGTCCCCAACTTCCACACGATATTGCAGAGGCATGTCAACCAGCACAGCCCTACAACATCTAGAGCCTGGAGGTACTCAGGCGAGTCTCATCCACTCCTGCGATCCTGCTGCCAAAGAATTTTTTTGACCGCTTTGGTGTCTTCAGCCACTGTGATGAGCGAGTCATCCCCCTCATCCTCAGGATCTGCTTCCACTATGGAAAGTGTGTCAGTTGAATTGAGGAGACCCTCAAAGTATTCCTTTGACCGTTCGACAGTCACCAGCTCTCCATCCGTACCATACACAGTGTGGACAGGGAGCTGCTTCCCCCTTCTGAGTTGCTGGACAGCTTGCCAGAATCTGTTTGAGGCTCACCAAAAGTCTTGCTTGATGGCCTCACCAAACTCCTCCCACATCTGAGGTTTAGCCTCAGCAGCCCTTCGAGCTGAATTCTGCTTGGCCTGCTGGTACAACTTAGCTGTTTCAGGAGTATCACAAGCCAACCAAGCTTGGTACAAGTCCTTCAGCTTGATGGCCCCCCTCAGCTCTGGTGTCAGGGATTGCCACCATGAGAAGCATCAACAATGTTGCAGCCACTGCTCTGGGCAGCTGCTTCAACAATGGAGGTGAAGAACGGAGAACATGGCCCATTCAGACTCCATGTCTCCAGACTCCCTCAGGATGTGATCGAAGTTCTTCTGGAGGTGGGAGTTGAAGACCTCCCAAACAGGGGCCTCAGCCAGACATTCCCAGCACACCATCACTATACATTTGGGTCTGCCAGGTCTGAATGGCATCCACCCCTGCTATCAGATCCAACTCACCACCAGGTGGTGATCAGTTGACAGCTCTGCATCTCTCTTTACTCAAGTGTCCAAGACATATGGTTGCAGGTCTGATGACAGAATAACAAAATCGATCATCAACCTGCAACCTAGGGTGTCCTGGTGCCAAGTGCACATATGAACACCCTTATGCTTGAACATGGTGTTCATTATGGACAAACTGTGGTTGGCACAGAAGTCCAATAACTTAACACCACTCAAGTTCAGATCAGGTAGACCATTCCTCCCAATCATAAGCCTCCAGGTTCCACTGTTGTTGCTCATGTGTCCATTGAAGTCCCCCAGTAGGACAATGGAGTCTCCAAGAGGAGCACTTTCCAGCACACCAGTTAGAGACTCCAAAAATGGTGGGTACTCTGAAACATTGTTTGGTGCATAAGCACAAATGATGGTCAGGACCCGTTTCTCAACCCGCAGGTGCAGGGAAACAACTCTTCCATCCACTGAGGAGAACTTCAACATAGAGAAGGCCAGATGGTGGGATACAAGACTACCAATCCTTGTTTGCCGCCTCTCACCTAGGGCAACTCCAGAAAAGGCCAAGGTCCAGTCCGTCTCCAGGAGTCTAGTTCCAGAACCCAGCCTGTGCATTGAGGTAAGCCCAACTATATCTAGACAGTATCTCTCTTTCTTTCTTTCAAAGGTCTTTTTATTATTATTAATTGAAGTATCAATACAATACAAAGTATTAGAAATTTTCATTTTTGTTTCAACCAAACAGTAAAAAACTAGAACTTAAAGCCAACAAATGTAAATGCTTCAAAGCACAAAAACCTTTAAATAAACAATTAAAAAAAAAAAAAATACAAAGAAAAATTATGTGTGTGAAGTGGGGGTGGGGTAAAGGGGATATGAGCTACTCAGAAACTATAATCGTGGGTCTTTCAAAGAAATCAAGAAACGGGCACCATAATTTATAGAATTTGTTTTCAGAGCCACAGACTGTATATCTGATTTTTTCTAAATCCAAACAGGACATTATATCTTTTATCCACTGTAAATGTGAAGGGGGCGAAGCGTCTTTCCACTTCAGTAATACAGCACGTCTGGCCAATAATAATGAAAATTTGAATACTTTTAATTTGGAACTTGGCAAGACAAGTTCTGGAGCCACACCAAAAATGGCGCATAATGGATCAGGTTTAATTTGATATTGCAGGACTTCAGACATAGTGATAAAAACAGAATGCCAAAAATTCATCAATGCAGGGCAGGACCAATACATGTGAAGCAAAGTGCCAGGAGCGCTACCACACTTTTCACAAGTTGGGTCTATATCCGAGTAAATACGTGCTAACTTAACCTTGGACAGGTGCATCCGGTGTACAATCTTAAATTGAATAAGAGCGTGACGAGCACACATTGATACAGTGTGAACCTGGCCAAGAATAGAGTCCCACAGTTCATCAGTAAAAGTAAAATTAAGATCTTGTTCCCAGTTCAATTTGATAGCGGCCAGAGAAGAAGATTGTAAATTTGAAATTAAATTATATAAAACTGACATTACCCCCTTAGAAGTTGGTTTAACTAATAAAAAATCATCTAGAGGATTATCAGAAGGTTTTTGAGGGAATTGTTTTGTCATGGTTTGCACATAATGTCTGACCTGGAGGAAGCGGAAAAAGTGTGTAGAAGTGATGTCGAATTTGGTGGAAAGTTGAGAAAAACTTGCAAATTGACCATCAAAATATAAATCCGCAAAAGATTTTAAACCTTTTCTGTGCCATATATGAAATGCACTATCAATAGTTGATGGGGTAAATAAATGATTTGCGGCAATTGGACTTCTAATGGAAAAAAACTGAAGACCGAAATTTTTCCTGAATTGAGACCAAATTCTAAGAGACTGACGAACTACTTTATTATTACCCAGTGTAGACAAAGCAAGGGGAAGTGGTGAACCTAAAATTGCCGGTAGGGAAGTTTGATTGTCCACATGTGACTCCATAAGGATCCAAATAGGTGATTTGGGTTCCAGATAAAAATGTTTCCAATATAACATGCACCTGATATTTGCTGCCCAGTAGTAATATTGAAAGTTAGGCAGAGCCATGCCACCCACTGATTTGGGTCTTTGAAGAAAAACTTTCCTCAATCTCGGATGTTTACCATTCCAAATAAATGAGGTAATCAGAGAGTCCAAAGACTTAAAAAAGGATTTAGGAATAAAAATGGGGAGACATTGAAACAAATATAAAAACTTTGGAAGTAACATCATTTTTACAGAATTGATTCTGCCAATTAAAGACAAGGATAATGGGGACCATTTGGAAAGTATTAACTTGCACTGGTCAAGTAAGGGGAGAAAATTATTTTTAAACAAGTAATTAAATTGTTTAGTGACACATATCCCAAGATAATTAAAATGATCAATAACAACCTTGAAAGGAAAATTTTCAAAATCCTGAACTTGAATCTTTTCATTAATCAGAAACAGTTCACTCTTATTAAGATTAATTTTATAACCAGAAAACCTACTAAAACTATCCAAAATATTAAGTATAGCGGGTAATGAAGTAAGTGGGTTGGAGAGAAATAATAAAAGATCATCAGCATAGAGTGAAACCCTATGCTCAATGCCACCCCTACGAATGCCTAGAAAGTCCCGGCTCCCACGGATTGCAATAGCTAACGGCTCAACTGCCAAGGCAAAGAGCAACGGGCTCAAAGGACAGCCTTGCCTCGTACCACGGTAAAGTCTAAAATAGTCAGAATAGCGACAATTAGTTAATACTGAAGCTAAAGGACTAGCATAGAGAAGTTTAATCCAGGAACAGAAGGAAGGACCAAAACCGAACCTCTCCAAAGTAAAAAACAAATACTCCCACTCAACCCTATCGAATGCCTTTTCAGCGTCCAAACTAATAAGACATTCAGGTATGTTGTGGTGAGGAGTATAAATAATATTAAACAACCGCCGCAAGTTAAAAAAAGAATGGCGATTTTTAATGAAACCGGTTTGGTCCTGTGAAATTATAAAAGGAAGAATCTTTTCCAACCTTGAAGCTAACAACTTTGACAAAATTTTAACATCGGTATTTAACAAGGAAGTAGGCCTGTAAGAAGCACAATCAACAGGATCCTTATCCTTTTTAAGCAACGCAGTGATACAGGCCTGATAGCATGAAGGAGGAAGTGTACCAGAGTCAAGCGACTCTGTAAAAACTTGACAAAGGAAAGGGGCGAGGTCATCAGAGAATTTTTTGAAAAAATCAGCGGAAAACCCATCAGGTCCTGGAGATTTTCCTGATTGCATGGATGATATTGCCAGCTGAATTTCTTCTTTTGTGATGGGAGCTTCTAAAATTTGCCGAGATTCTGAAGAAATCGAAGGAATATCAATAGAATCAAAAAAAAATTCCAAATCCTTTAAGTTTGTTGTATATTCTGAGGTATATAATTTGGAATAAAATGACCTGAAAATATCATTAATCGCTTGTTGGTCAGATGTCACCTCTCCTTTATCTGTCCTAACTCCAGTAATAATTTGCTTAGCTCTAATACCACGTAGTTGATTAGCTAGAAGTTTACTGGTTTTTTCGCCATGTTCATAAAATTCACTCTTGTTCCTTATTAAACAACCTTCAATTTGTCGAGTAGAAAGTAAATTAAATTTAGTTTGTAATGTCATACGTTCCTTGTACAGAGCGGGTGATGGAGATTGAGCATATTGTCTGTCAATGTCCAGGATTTGATCTAAAATAACCTTCTGTTCCTGTATTAAGGATCGTCTTTTAAATGCCGCCAATGAAATAAATTCCCCCCTAAGAAATGCCTTCATGGCCTCCCATATCGTTTTATTTGACATACCAGGAGTTTTATTTTCTTTCAAAAAAAAATTAATTTTAGAAGAAATATTCGCAACCAATTTTTCATCTGTAAGTAATAATGGATCCAATCTCCAATGCTTTCTCATGGAGTCACATCCATGGAGGATCATTTTAAGTACAAGAGGGGCATGATCAGAAACCGAGATGCTATCATAACTGCAAGAGCAAAGGTTATTAATTAATAAATTGTCAACAAAAAAATAATCTATTCTGGTATAAGTATGGTGTACGTGAGAGAAAAAAGAATAGTCCCTGCCGTTAGGATGTAAAAAACGCCAAGGATCTGTAAGGCTATATTCCTCAAGAAAAGACTTAACATAAGTTGCAGATTTATTAAGACTAGCAGGTTTTGAAGATGAGCGATCTAAGATCGGATCCATATACAAATTAAAGTCACCCCCAAGAATTAGAGAATGAGTATTTAAATCTAGAAGTTGCGAAAAAAGGTTGCGAAAAAAGTGCACATCATCAAAATTCGGTGCATACAGATTAGCCAAAGTGACATGTTTATCGCCAAGTTTACCTGATACTATTACAAATCGTCCAGTATCTCTCAACCTCATGCACAAGCTCAAGCTCCTCCCCCACCAGAGAGGTGACCTTCCACTTTCCTAAATTCAGTTTAGTAAGCCGGGGATTAGACCACTAAGGTCTCTGCCTTCGACTGACGCACAATCCACATAGCACCGGACCCCAATGATCCCTCCTGTAGGTGGTGAGCCCTTTGAACTGAGCCCGGCTAGGACCCATGAGCAGAAACCCAGCCACCAGTCACTTGCCGTCAAGCCCCTTCCCCAAACCTGGCTCCAGGGCGGGGCCCCGGTAACCCTATACCGGGTGGGGTTTATTGCTGATTCCATTATCAACACCTCAGTGTGACACCCTGTGAAGTTATTATTTTTTTATGTCACTCTTTCCCGCAGAATTGGCAATCACTGTTTGACAGAAGAGTGACAGAAGCGGTGTATAGAGTCATTAACAGTAATCAGTGGAAGGTACCGAGGCAGGGTAAAGAGATTGTTCATGTGCTGGGTTTTTTTTGGTATACTTTATTAATCCCAGAGGGAAATTACAGGCCATCCACCTGGATGGATGAGGCAGCCACGGTGCGGTGCCACTCCCTTCACCATTCACACACACATCCACACCTAGGGCCACTTTAGAATCTCCAGTTAACCTAACTTGCATGTTTTTGGTCTGTGGGAGGAAACCGGAGAAATCCCGGAGTAAATCCATGCAGATACGAGGAGAGCATGCAAACTCCACACAGAAGGATCACCAAAGGTCAGAGGGTGGGATCAAACCCACGATGGTCAGAGGTGGAATCGATCCTGTGACCTTCTAACTGTGCTGCCACAGTACTAATCACTGCTCAAAAAGGCCCAGCAGAGGATGTTCTTTCTGCGGCAGCTGAAGAAGCTCAAGCTACCCACCAAGATGTTAGTGCAGTTCTACACGGCCATCATCGAGTCCATCCTCACCTCCTCCATAACTGTGTGGTATGCAGGAGCCACTGCCAGGGACAGACTAAGGCTGCAGCGCGTCGTGCGCACTGCTGAGAAGGTGATCGGCTGCAAGCTCCCATCTCTCCAGGACCTGTACATCTCCAGGACCCGGAGGCGTGCTGGCCGGATCATAGCCGATCCTTCACACCCTGGTCACGTACTGTTTGCCCCCCTCCCCTCAGGTAGAAGACTTCGGTCCATTCGGACTAAAACCTCCCGGCACATGAACAGCTTTTTCCCCTCTGCCATCAGACTGCTGAACATTAAGTGACTTATTGACTCTCGTGCACTATGTACAGCAGCTCAACCAGACTCATGACATTCATCACTGTTTTTCTGTTGCATTATCAACTGCACTGTGGTACCCCATATTATCTGCTACTTGCTAATTTATTTAAAACTGCCTTGACTAGTATTACTCATTATTACTATTATTATTATTATTATTATTATTACTTATTTTTCTACACTTATTGCACGTTTTTAGTCCTTTAGTTTTTTTAGTTTATCTCTTTATCTCATCATGTTTTTAATGTTGCAGCATGGCACCGAGACAAATTCCTAGTTTGTGTACTACATGAACAATGGCAATAAATCTGATTCTGATTCTGATTCTGCTCCACCAAGCTGACTACGGTGATATTGGATGTATAAAGAAAAGGAGAGGAGAATCTGGTATGTGAACAGTTTCATACATCTGAAAATTTCTGCGTGTATGTACTTTTTAGATTTGGTGACTACATAATCTTTCAGTATAGAATCTGTACAAACCTTTATATATGAGGGCCCTGGAGAGATCACTGAGGGATGACTGAAAGTTTGTTGCGTGCCATTCATTGAAAGATCACCAAGAGATCATTGGGAGATCAGTAACATTGTTGAGTGGTCAAGGAAAGCTCAAGGAGCACTCAATCTCATTATCTCACTGATCTCCCAGTGATCTCTCAGCGATCTTTCAATGAATGCCAAATTTTTCCACCCCAAAAGTATAGATGGATGAGATAACTGGGATATTAATGAGATCATTGAGTGCTTGTTTAAAGATTGTTGAGAGATTATTTTGGAATGAATCAAAGCTTTAAGGACTGTGGAGATCACTATGAACTCTCCAGGGGCCTCATGTACAAAGGGTACTTAAGCACAAAAACATGGCATATTCCCTTTTCCACAGAAAATTTCAGATGCATCAAGAATGAAATGACCGTGGAAATACGTGCAGCCCCATGGCAACTTCATGGTTGGCGTACGTACATTTCTATTGTTATTGGTCTGTTGGCGACACTTAGAGGTGATGATGGGAGACTAATAGTGACGTGAAAATTATTGTACACACCAGAGACACATGATGAACAAACATCCAAGTGTGCGCAATTAGATGAGTGGATATAAAAGCAAGTACAATGAAGTGGAGAAAATGCCTCTAACAACAATGATGTAAGCATTATTAGAGGATATTGCAAATCGCGCAGTGAGAAGAGAAAGGGTATTTAGAGACAGAGAAGATTTTCTGGCTCAGGATGATGACTGGCTTGTCAGCCGGTTTAGGTTTCCACGGGCAGTCCTTGTGGAGCTGTGCTCTGAGCTACGGCCTTGAGCGTGACATGGCAAGAAGCCGTGCACTGCCCGTCCCAGTGTAGGTGCTAACAACACTGGGGTTTCTGGTTACAGGGGCATTCGAGAGGGAGCTGGCAGGCTGACTGAGAATTTCCCAGT
Source organism: Pholidichthys leucotaenia (assembly GCA_020510985.1). Taxonomy (NCBI): domain Eukaryota; kingdom Metazoa; phylum Chordata; class Actinopteri; order Cichliformes; family Pholidichthyidae; genus Pholidichthys; species Pholidichthys leucotaenia. The sequence continues at coordinate 17,205,242 of CM035844.1, forward strand.
CAAACCTGAGCCAAGCTATGCCAGCTGTGTGGGATGGCATTATCTGGCTGTCACCCAGGTACATCATATTCCCATACAATGCAGTTGAACAGGCCAACATCAAAGCACAGTTTGCAGCAAGAGCCAGTTTTCCTAATGATTCTAATAAACAACATTGTTGGAAACAAACTACAAGCTGGCACTGTGCGGATGGGTGGCTTCTTTCTGAGTAAATTCATGTAATTGTCCTAATAACAACTCACCTCATGCGCAATGCACCTGTGCGCCCCCAAATATCACCCTGTCTTCAAGGCTTCATTACAGTTCAGTGGTTTGAGTAAGTGACTTTCTCTTTTTGCTGATTAAACTACAGTGGTACCTCTACTTACGAATTTAATTCGTTCCGGAAGAATTCTCGTAACGTGAAAAATTCGTAAGTAGAGGCGCGTTTTACATGTAAATGCTGTAATCCGTTCCAAGCCCCCAAAATTCGGGCATAAATTTTTTATAAATCGTAAAAACGCATCAAAACATGTAACAAATACATGTTACAATTAGATTACTGCACAATAAACATAAAATGAGAGTTTAAAATGAGAGAAAGAATAATAAAAGAGAATAATAAAAGAGAAAGAATAATAAAAATTATGTTCATTTACCCTTTAACTGCTATCGTCGTCGACGTCATCACGTTTTGCCTTCTTTGGTTCATGTTCTGATCCAAGGACGTTTGCTTTTGTCGGCTTGTAAGTGCTTTGTTTTGTTTTAATACCGTGCTGATCGTTGATGTATTACGGCCATATTCTTTGGCGAGATCAACCAAACGCATAAAGTTTTGGAAAAAAAAAAATAATTCGTGGCCAATGGGATACCAGGAAGATGCTAGGCGATAGCCAATGGCAGAGCAGCTACAGGTATGTTTACGTTCGGTAAACTACGGAAGCTGCGAGGAGCGCATACTTTTTTGCCTTTCGTATCCTGAAATTTCGTTCGTAACTAGAGGCAATATTTTCCCGTTGAGGCGTCTCGTAACCTGAAAATTCCGTATGTAGAGACGTTCGTAAGTAGAGGTACCACTGTACAGTTTCACAGCATTCTACCAAGCCCCCAATTGCCTCTGTGTGTACAGTAGTTATGTCAATAAACACATGCGTAAAGTTTGAAATGCAACAGTCTCAACCTTTCCCCGGCGTACTTCATTCATTTACAATAGTAGTGTGTGTAATCCATGTAAGTTGTATATAGCTATAAAGGATGAGATTTGCATTTTGGACATAAAATATGTAGTTGTTGAGTCTAATATGATTCACTTTCAACTGACAGGTGACTGTGGCTACCCACTAAATAGGTTCATATTGTCTTCTTTTTCATTACTGTTTTCCTTTTATTCAACCAGCTGATCCACCTGGCTGGTCACAAATCACAGCGATCAGCTGACACTTCTGAGGACGACTGCAGATGTCAGTGGAAACACGTCAAGTTAAAATAAACAACTCCTTCCTATCCCTGTCTGAATAAAGGAAAACAATAAACTAATCTTATAGGGCTGTGAGAAGGCTATTGAATTACCTGCTTCCGGCGCTAATGCTGGAGGACAGCGTGCCAAACAAAATATTTTACGTACCTCTACCTCATTCAGGAGCGCCTCCAACTCACAGTCCGTGAAATTCCATTAAATCCATTATTTCTGATCGTGGATACAGGAGAATCAAATGTGCAGCACTTGTATGTATATATCTACAGTGGTGTGAAAAAGTGTTTGCCCCCTTCCTGATTTCTCATTTTTTTGTATGTTTGTCACACTTAAATGTTTCAGATCATCAAACTAATTTAAATATTAGACAGAGATAACACAATTATAAACACAAAATGCAGTTTTTAAATGAAGGTGTTTATTATTACGGGTAAAAAAAAGCCAAACCTACTGTGTGAAAAAGTGACCCCCCCCCACCCCATTAAAACATAAATTAACTGTGGTTTATCACATCTTTGGAAAGCTGAGTTCAATTTCTTTAGCCACACCCAGGCCTGATTACTGCCACACCTGTTCTCAATAAAGAAATCACTTAAATAGGACCTTCCTGACAAAGTGAAGTAGACCAAAAGATTCTCAAAAGTCACACATCATGCTGCAATCCAAAGAAATTCAGGAACAAATGAGAAACAAAGTAATTGAGATCTGTCAGTCTGGAAGAGGTTATAAAACCATTTCTAAAGCTTTGGGACTCCAGCAAACCACAGTGAGAGCTATTATCCACAAATGGCGAAAACACGGAACAGTGGTGAACCTTCCCTGGAGTGGCCGGCCGACCAAAATTACCCCAAGAGCGCAGCGACGACTCATCCAAGAGGTCACAAAAGACCCCACAACAACATCCAAACAACTGCAGGCCTCACTTGCCTCATTTCACCTCTTGCACTCTGGGATACCGTGGGCGGTCACGTCTCTGCGTCCTAGCGCATCTTCGTGCGCACTAGGACCCACACTGTGCGTCTCAGAGAGCACTGAAAAAAAAAAGCTGCATTTCCGTTCTTCCACTACAGACACAGCCGCGAACAGAAAGCCAAAGGAGTGCTTTGATTGGTTTAGATTTGATTGACCTCTCATTCGACTAATAAGAGCCTTGAATTGGGTTTCTGAAACCTTGAAGAACCAATGACTGAAAACCTAGCAAGAAGGACCCGCCTACCAGCGGCTATGAATACAGCGAGCCAATTGAAGCAGAGAAGTTCGACGATTGAAAGCGTGCGTCCTGTGCGTAAAATCTGTTTTGTGTAAGCAGCTGGGTGACACACACGCGTTCACCAGTCTTTTTTTCTTACTACTGTTCTTATTTGTTTTGAAAAATCGTTCGCCAAAACCGCAATCATGGAAGCGCAAAACGGCAATAATGGAATCATGGTTTGACCGGGTCGCATGACCAGAACCATGAGTCGTAACAAGCGGACCAGCGTCATGTTTGTCTGACAATGAGGAAGAGAAGTTCGCCAGCGACACTGCTGTTGTGGACAGGTAAGTGTTATAAGCTAAATTATTCTTTATCCGTGAAAATTGTAATCAAAATGACTTTTGACCGATCGGTAAATTACAACTGTGCGTCATCGCCACATGACGGACCGGTCCGTGCGCCGCGTCCGGACTGTGAACACCCCCCCCCCCCGCTACTCTTCTGTAGCGGATTGCAGATATATTGCAGATATTTTAGTACAACTGTGCGTAGTAGACCACGGCGGACCGTCCCCACGGTCTGTCATGTGGCAATGGACGATGTCCGTCCTCTGTAGCGGGAGGTGGGGTGGGGAGTTGTTATCCTCTACATTACAGATATTTTAGTATAATTTTTAGTGCAATGTAGGTTATTTTTTCTTGTAAAAAAAAAGCCACACATTTTTTACATGGCATGCTTCTTTGTGTGTGGGGGCTTGTTTGTTCATTCATTCATTCATGAATGAATAAACAACCCCCCCCACACACACACACAGCCCTGAGTGTCACCTTTCATTAGAGCCCAAGATCAAGCTTCTATATTGAATCATTCAAAAGTTACAGACGTTTTTCCAAACTGTGCCATTTGGCACAATTTGGCACAGTTCAAAAACGCCTGGGAACAACCTGACAAAAAAGCTGTGTAATATATTCATTTTTTGTGGTATTGTTACAAAATTTTGACCTCAGTTGGATAACACTTGGTTCTACATTTCTGTTGCATTTTCCAGCCCGGATCTGACAGCTGTGTGTTATTTGCAAGCATTTGTATCAAAAAAAAAAACACCCAGGCGAACTTTATTTTCTTAAAGTTCAGTATGTTTGCAGGAGCACTTAGAGAGATTATGACTGTTTTGCCAAAAAATTCTAAGTGTTTTCTTTTAAATGAGACCAACCCCATGAAGATGCTGCAAAGGGTTGAAGAACAGCTTTTGATTTACTTTGGGTACGTTATTTTTAGGCGTTTTTAGGGAAATTGACCAGAGTGCAAGGGGTTAAGGTCAGTGTTCATGACTCCACCACAAGAGAAAGGTTGGGCAAAAATGGCCTGCATGGCAGAGTTCCAAGATGAAAACCACTGCTGAGCAAAAGGAACATAAAGGCTCATCTCAGTTTTGCCAGAAAACATCTTTATGATCCCCAGGATTTTTGGGAAAATACTCTGTGGACTGACGAGACAAAAGTTGAACTTTTTGGAAGGTGTGTGTCCCATTACAGCTGGTGTAAAAGTAACACAGCATTTCAGAAAAGGAACATCATACCAACAGTAAAATATGGTGGTGGTAGTGTGATGGTCTGAGGCTGTTTTGCTGCTTCAGGACCTGGAAGACTTGCTGTGGTAAATAGAACCATGAATTCTGCTGTCTACCAAAAAATCATGAAGGAGAATGTCCAGCCATCTGTTTGTGACCTCAAGCTGAAGCACACTTGGGTTCTGCAGCAGGACAATGATCCAAAACACACCAGCAAGTTCACCTCTGAATGGCTTAAGAAAACCAAAATGAAGACTTTGGAGTGGCCTAGTCAAAGTCCTGACCTGAATCTGATTGAGATGCTGTGGCATGACCTTAAAAATGCAGTTCATGCTTGAAAGCCCTCTAATGTGGCTGAATTACAACAATTCTGCAAAGATGAGTGGGCCAAAATTCCTCCACAGTGCTGCAAAAGACTCATTGCCAGTTATCGCAAATGCTTGACTGCAGCTGCTAAGGGTATCCCAACCAGTTATTAGGTTTAGGGGACCATCACTTTTTCCACACAGGGCCATGTGGGTTTGGATTTTTTTTTTCCTTAATAATAAACACCTTCATTTAAAAACTGCATTTTGTGTTTAATTGTACTATCTTTGTCTAATATTTAAATTTGTTTGATGGGCTGCACGGTGGCGCAGTGGTTAACACTGCGGCAGCACAGTTTACCCTTGGCCAGGGGATCGTGGGTTCAATCCCAGCCCCTGACCAACAGTGACCTGTGTGGAGTTTGCATGTTCTCCCCGTGTTTGCTTGGGTTTACGCCTGGATTTCTCCGGTTTCCTCCCACATGCCAAAAACATGCAGGTTAGGTTAATTGGAGACTCTAAAGTGGCCCTAGGTGTGAATGTGTGTGTGAATGGTTAAGGGATAGCGCCATATCGTGGCTGCTTCATCCATCCAGGTGGTGGATGACCTTCAGTTTCCCCTCTGGGGATCAATAAAGTATACTAAATCTAAATCTAAAAAAATGATCTGAAACATTTAAGTGTGACAAACATCCAAAAAAATGAGAAATCAGGAAGGGGGCAAACACTTTTTCATACCACTGTATTTGCATATCTAGTGCATGTAATTCCATATTCAAATGGAGGTGTGTCAAGGGAGGAGTCTGGCATTTCCTCAGTGTGTTTAATTTCAAGTAGATTGGGGTATACAAAGGAAATGTGCTTGGATTCCTGCGTATGCACTGTTTCATACATCTGAATTTTTTTTGCTTATGGCGTTTTCTTGATTTAAATGTATGTCATCTTTCAGTAGGAAATCCACGGAAGTCTTTGTACATGAGGCCCCAGGTCCCTACAGAATGTCAGTATATAGCGACTTGAGGGTGAGAGCTGTTTGACCTCCTGCCAGTGCATCCCCAGTGTTGATTGGATCCACAGACACGCTGATAATCTCTGATACACAGATTGGTAAAGTTTCTGATGACACCTCTTAGGGCAGGGAGCACATTCAACTCAGCGCTGACAGTGTTTGCCAGGGGCATGTTCCTTTGATAAACAGCTCTGACAGCCACAAACATGCATGCTTCTACAAAGCACCTGTCACAGGGTCTTTCTGGCACCACGCCATGCTTTATGGAAAGGTAGGAGTTCTGTGACACTACAGTGGGTGGCATCCTGATAAGGATTGTTAGGTTTCATGTTTCCATAAAATACCCTGCCAGCATGTCCATGTGGGCCCCACCATAGGTTAAATCTGGGCTGTCTTATGGGTCAATGTGGGTTTGTCCGTGGATTCAGTGTTGGCCCCATTTGTGTTTGCCCACATGGACTTTACCTGTTTACCTAGTTTCAACTTATTTTCTCATAAATTTGCTATTTCTTGTAAATTTGTGAATTTTCCCCCCAGTTTGATCATTTTTTCTTGAAAATTTGACTTTCTCATAAATTTGCAATTTGTTTTTACTGTAAACTTGTAGTTTTTTCTCATAAATTTGTAAGTTTTTCTTGTAAAACTGTGACATTTTCTTGTAAATTTGTTAACTTTTTCTTGTAATTTTGGAACTTTCTCATAAATTGGCCACTTTTTTACTCTAATCTTTTCCAACTTCTTCTCATAAATTTGCCAGTTTTTCCTTGTAAAACTGACTTTTTCTTGCAGATTTGTTTACTTTTTCTTGTAATTTTGGAACTCGTAAATTTGCCATTTTTTTACTGTAATCTTGCAACTTCTCATAAATTTGTTACTTTTTCCTTGTAAATTTGCTATTTTCTTGTAAATTTGTGACTTTTTTCCCATAAATTTGCAACATTTTTCTTGTGAATTTGGAACTTTCTCAAAAATGTTCAACTTTTTTTTAACTGTAAACTTACAGCTTTTCCTCATAAATTTGTGACTTTTTTCCTCATAAATATTTAATTTATTTATTCATACATATGCTACTTTTTTCATTCATTCATTCATTCATTTTCTTCCGCTTGATCCTTTTCGGGTCGCGGGGGGGCTGGAGCCTATCCCAGCATCTTTGGGCGAGAGGCAGGGTACACCCTGGACAGATCACCAGTCCATCGCAGGGCCAACACAGAGAGACAGACAACCATTCACTCTCACAGTCAGACCTAAGGACAATTTAGAATCCCCAGTTTTGATGCCAATTAACCTAACTTGCATGTTTTTGGCATGTGGGAGGAAACTGGAGAAATCCACGCAGACATGGGGAGAACATGCAAACTCCACACAGATCACTGTTGGTCGGGGGCTGGGATTGAACCCAGGTTCCCCCGGCCAAGGGTGAGTTGCTGTGCTGCTGCAGTGCTAACCACTCCGCCACCGCGCTGCCCACTTTTTTGTTAATTTGCAACTTTTTCTAAATTTTTCCTCATAAATGTGATTTTTTTCTTGTAAATTTGCTAAAGTTTTCTTGTAAGTTTCTAAGTCTTTTCAAGTGTCAGGATTGCCCCTCTGGGGCAAGGAAGAGGAGGACCCAGATGTGAGGCGAATTTGATAAACCATAATTTGTTAACAAACATAAAATAAAGCAGTGTGTGGGCTGAAACAAAAGCAAAACACAACAGGCTTTGGACACAAGGTTACAGCCAGGATTACTCAGGGCTACGGTAAAACAGGCTAGACAGAAGTGTGGGGAACACGCCGACATAAGACAAAGACACCGCAACTGACACTGACCCCGGTTACATGGTCACAATAAACCGATTACTGAGAATAAACTGATGCTGGCAATAATCAGTTTTCTCGTGTTTACATGCACGGAATAAACTGATTATTGGAGGGTAAACCATTTGAGTTAATGGCAGCAGTTACATGCTGTGTATCGGATTATTCTGTTTACATGGCCACTTGAATACTCAGATAATTCCAGAAACCCAATCATAACCGGTTTATTTGTGTACATGTAAACATGGTCGATGGCTGAGACAGACCTATATAACATCATGGGTAATCAACAAACATGAGACACGTGGGAACAATCGGGGCAATCAGAGACAGCAGGGCATGGCAACAGGTACAGAAAACATGAGGGACTGACAAAAGGTAAACAGGACCGGAGGATACACAAGAGACATGAACACAAGACCAGGGAATACTGTTATATTACAATATAATATTGTTATATTATATTACATATTCATTCCATCTAGCTACAATACTCCGCACTGTGTGTTTATGACCGCCCGTAAATCTACTGGTGGAAAAAGCCCCCCAGGAAGCAGCTAGCCACCAAGGCTGCTCGAAAAAGCGCTCTGGCCACCGGCGGAGTGGGGAGGCCTCACCGTTGCAGGCCCGGTGCCGTGGCTCTGAGAGAGATTCATTGCTACCAGAAATCCACGGAGCTGCTCATCCGTAGGCTGCCCTTCCAGCGCCTGGTGAGGGAGATCGCTCAGGACTTCAAGACCGACCTGCGCTTCCAGAGCTCCGCCGTCATGGCTCTGCAGGAGGCCAGCGAGGCCTACCTGGTGGGTCTCTTCGTGGACACCAATCTGTGCGCCATCCACGCCAAGAGGGTCACCACCATGCCCAAAGACATCCTGCTGGCCCGCTGCACCCGCGGAGGGAGAGAGAGCTTAGACTTTCTGCTGCACATTCACCAACCACAATGCTCCACACTGTGTGTCTATATATATACAGTGGTACCTCTACTTACGAAATTAATTCGTTCCGGAAGAATTCTCGTAACGTGAAAATTCCGTAAGTAGAGGCGCGTTTTACATGTAAATGCCGTAATCCGTTCCAAGCCCCCCAAAATTCGGGCATAATTTTTTTATAAATCGTAAAAACGCATCAAAACATGTAACAAATACATGTTACAATTAGATTACTGCACAATAAACATAAAACGAGAGTTTAAAATGAGAGAAAGAATAATAAAAGAGAGAGAATAATAAAAATTATGTTCATTTACCTTTTAACTGCGATCGTCGGCGTCGGTGTCGGCGTCACCTTTTGCCTCCTTTGGTTCATGTTCTGTCTCATCAGTGGTTTTTGCCTGACGTTTTGTGAAGAAACGATCCAAGGACGTTTGTTTTTGTCGGCTTGTAACGATCCTTCGAAAATGTGCAAGGCAAACATCATCATAGTGAGCGATAGCCCGACTAGTGAACACTTTTTCCGGGTGATTCGTGGCCAATGGGATACCAGGAAGATGCTAGGCGATAGCCAATGGCAGAGCAGCTACAGGTATGTTTACGTTCGGTAAACTACGGGAGCTGCGAGGAGCGCGTACTTTTTTTGCCTTTCGTATCCTGAAATTTCGTTCGTAACAAGAGGCAATATTTTCCCGTTGAGGCGTGTCGTAACCTGAAAATTCCGTATGTAGAGACGTTCGTAAGTAGAGGTACCACTGTATATATATTTATAGTAATATGTACATATGTATACTAGCTGTTCTTGTTTTTTTCTTGCCTTCTGATTGTTGCCCTGAGTGTTGCTATCCCTGTGCTGTTGCAATCCTAGAATTTCCCCATTGTGGGACTAATAAAGGCTTATCTTATCTTATCTTATCTTATATATTTATTCCATCTAGCTACTGTCACGTGGGCCGTTCTTGCCGGCCCAGCTCTTATTGGGACAGCGTCTCAGCGGGCTCCCAGCTGTCAAGCTCTACGGGACAGCTGGAGCCCAATTACCTCATCAGCTGAGACGCTGTCAACCATTATAAAAGGGAGCAGCTCCGATCATTCGGGGCTGTGACCTCGCACATGATTATCCACGCTCTTCTCTGGCGTGGGTAAGGCTGGAACCCCTACGTCCGGCGCCAGCCACTCTTCTGTCATCCTGCATTGTGTGTAAGTGTTTACCCTTGTCATCGTTTGTGTTTTGGCCCCACAAGGCCCTGTTCCTTTGTTCCTTTCCCCTTTTCACAATAAAATACACAAACTCACTGGTCTGCCCTCGGCTCTCGTTGTATGGCTCGCGAGAGCCATACGTAACAATAGGTCACAGCCAAATGAGTTGCCGGCGGCCGTGAGTTTGCTGTTTTGGACTTTGTTCTTCCCGGTCTGGGTGTCAACGCTGGGAGAATGCCGACTCCCAGGAGCCGCGCTCGGCGCTTGGGCTACGAGCTAGCTAGCGCCCTGGAGTACGTCGACGGGACGCTCTTCGCCGTTAGTCCCGACGACGACCCAAACCTGATTCGCTGGCACCTAGACTACGCTGAGGTTCTTCTTAATAATCTTCCTCGCTACGCCGACCACGCCGAAGTCAGCGTGAGGAGGGCTGAACTCGCCGCGCAGCACAAGACTCTCCGTGGGCTGGAGGGAAATCCCGGCAGGAAGCCTAAGAGGAGGCATCCCCGCTCCTCGCGCCTGGATCCCATTCCTGTCTCCACTCCGGTCCACGACTTTGCTCCGCCCAGGGGTGATCCCCACCAGAGAGCTGCATCATTCAGGAATCCCCTGGAGAAGCTCCAGCGCGCAGCTGCTTCCATCTGGGATCACGTGGCGGTGGTTCGTTCAGCAACAAGTCCTTCTCTGGCTTTTGATCATATGACGGCGGCAGTCAGACTGGTGGAGAGGAATCCTAGGCTAAGGGACTTCCCGGAGTTTGCCGACCTCCTCGCCTCGGTCTCGGCACAGGAGCAGCGATTCCCGAACCTTACCTTCGCCTCGCTCTCTGCAAGTAGCCGTCGTCACACTGGTCGCCGACCTCAGTATGAATCCCGTCCGGATCCGGTTCCGGGTCGCCGCAAGGTCTCAACTCCCCACACAGCTGTCACTCCCGCACCTCATCAGAGGGGAAATCTCGCAGCCTCGTCTCCCGAGCCATCCTCCCCCGCTGTTATGTCAGCGTTTCGGGCCCGGCTCATCTCGGCTGTCGCCCCCTCCTCCTCGACGCACCTCCCGGCTGTTGTGTGTAGCCAGAGTCCTGTCTTGGCGAGCTCCGTCCGGAACCATCGCGAGCGACTCCCCGACATCTTCCCAGGGGGTCCTCCGTTACTGTCGGGCGGGAGAAGGGAGGAGCAACATCCGCCACAGTGGTCACCACCCAGCCTCCAGGAGACAGGCAAGTCCCAGTTAGTTCATTCACTTATTGTGATTTGCTTTGTCAGACTCCTGGAGGTGGAGTTCGGGGTTCGCAGCTCCCCGAACTCCCACCACCCGCTGTGGCTGTAATTATTAACCCCGCATCCTCTGTGTCTCCCTCCGCTGAGCGGTCCTCGACGCCAGGCCAACGTTGTGGGCTGAGGAGGGGGCCTGCGGTTCTGGAGAGCCTGGTTCCGGTTCCGCAGCTATGCCATGGGCGGAGGAGGAGAGCGGACTGCAGCATGGAACCTGCGCCGACAACGAAGCGTCCCCGGGTCTCCACGGAGGAGCGGTCCGGTCCGGCGGGACGAGGTTCTCCTGCTACCACGCCGTGTGGGCCATCGGCGTGGGCACCGGTGCCGCAGGACTCGCAAGCTGCACATACCATCATGCCAGCTGTGGAGCCCGACGCAGCTGAGTGGGAGCCTGAAGACGACCTCCTGATGCTTGAACCTGGATCTTCGCAGTCCTGGACGGCGTCAGAACCCGAGATCAGACAAGTGCTCTACTTTATCTTTCTCCTTCTCATTTTAGAGCATTTTAGCCTGTCTCTAGGGGAGATGAGCCGGGTGCAGCCGTCCGCTGTGTCCGAGCTTGTCTCGCCGGGTTCTGGCGCTGCTGGTGATCCTGATCCCGGTTCTTCTCTCTCTCCTGAGCCTTCTTCCAGGGTCGCCGGCGAGGAGCTGCTATCGCCCGCTGTGCCAGAGGTTCCTGGTTCGGGATTGGAGGTCGGCTCTGGTGCGGCGCCGACCCAATTGGGGTCCGACGAGGGTTATACCGAGACCCAATCGGTGTCCGTCACAGGAGCAGCCGCGATCCTATCGGAGTGTGACGCGGGTGCTTCAGAGACCCAATCGGGGTCCAACGTGGGTGCAGCACCAATGTTATCCAGGTCCGGTGAGGGAGCTGCAGATCCCCTGCCATCGGACATTGGACCGGCTCATCATCATCTTCTTCCCCTTCTTCGTCATCGTCATCTGATTCACCCCCATCTTTTCCCCAAGCTTCCTCCACCAGGGCCCATATGGACCTCTCACTTTAGGCCCGGTTCGCCCTCATTATCTGTCTTCACAGGGAAGCCGTTGCCTCTCTCTCCCCTATGGGCCTGGTGGCTGAGCGATGCGGGTCGGCCGCCACAGGGTCTGCCGTGCCCATTTGGCTCTTTGGTGCGGCCGCCCGACCTATTGGACTTCCTGTTCGGCGATCTGGTCCGGCCGCCTGAGAGACTGTGTTTTCTGGCCTGGGATTCGAGTAGGCCGCCTGAACTTTTCCCTTCACCCCTGTTGGCAGTTTGGACGCTGGGTGGGGGAGACCCCCCCGAACTGAATTTTCTCTGCTGTGCTTAGTCTTTGTGTTTTTGGGTGAGTGCAGCCATGTAATCCCTTGTTATTGCTTCGCGTTTAGTATGTTTTTTTTTTCTCTCTTCCCCTCCTGTTTGAGGGATGCCTGTACTTATTAGATTTCGCCCTTAGGAGTCTTTCCTCTCATTTTATGGTCTCCTGGGTTGTCTTCCTTTGAATTTGTCTGTACATTATTATTCTTGACTGTGGAGTATTGTGGTTTTTTTCCTGTGCCTCAGTCTCTGTTTTTGCCACATTTATCCTCTGCCTAGTAACGTTTTTTTTTTCTGTCTGTCCGCATATTGTTGCCTATGGAGTATTGTGGGTTTTTTTCCTGTACCTCATTCTCCGTTATTGCCATGTTTATCCTCTACCTAATTAGTGTTTTTTTTTCTGTCCATCCGTATATTGTTGTCTATGGAGTATTGTGGTTTTTTCCTGTACCTCATTCTCTGCTATTGCCACGTTATCCTCTGCCTAAGTAGTGTTTTTTTTTTCCATCCTCATGTTGTTGTCTATGGAGTATTGTGTGGTTTTTTTTCCCCCTCATACTCTGTATTGTTTCATTGTTGATTGCTGATGTTTTTCCTTTTTCTGATTCTCTCCCTCCTGGGCTGCACCCCATCCGCCCACCCTAGGTGGTGGTGGTGGTGGTGGTGGGGGGGGGGGGGCTTGGGTGTTACTGGCCGTTCTGAGCCCGGCATGGAGGGGGAGGTACTGTCACAAGGGCCGTTCTTGCCGGCCCAGCTCTTATTGTGACAGCGTCTCAGCGGGCTTCCAGCTGTCAAGCTCTACGGGACAGCTGGAGCCCAATTACCTCATCAGCTGAGACGCTGTCAACCATTATAAAAGGGAGCAGCTCCGATCATTTGGGGCTGTGACCTCGCACATGATTATCCACGCTCTTCTCTGGCGTGGGTAAGGCTGGAACCCCTACGTCTGGCGCCAGCCACCCTTCTGTCATCCTGCATCGTGTGTAAGTGTTTACCCTTGTCATAGTTTGTGTTTTGGCCCCACGAGGCCCTGTTCCTTTGTTCCTTTCCTCTTTTCACAATAAAATACGCAAACTCACTGGTCTGCCCTCGGCTCTCATTGTATGGCTCGCGAGAGCCATACGTAACAGCTACAATGCTCCGCACTGTGTGTGTATATATATATATATATATATATATACAGTATATATATATATATATATTTATATTTATATGTACATATGTATACTCGCTGCTCTTGTTTTTCTCTTGTCTTCTGATTGTTGCTCTGAGTGTTGCTATCCCTGTGCTGTTGCAGTCCTGGAATTCCCCCATTGTGGGACTAATAAAGGCTTATCTTATCTTATCTTATCTTATCTTATATAGTTATTTATATTGTTCTTGCTTTGTGTTCCTATTTGTGAGGCACGGTGTGGTGGCACACACTTCCATTTCTGCCACCACCCGTGCTTATAAAGAGCAGCAGGCAGGAGGGGCGGGTCTCTTCGCCATCACCCCTGCCTGGTGGTTGTATGTGTGGTGTGTGTATTATAGTCAATAAACGCAAATTCAGTTGTGCACCTGGCCTTGTCATTCTGAGTGTATCTTCAGACACATTTGGCAACAAGGATAAAAGAAAAAGATATGGAAGCGTGGGTCTCCAATTCGGCCTTTTCTGGAGCTCCCGGGTGAGCCACCCGTCCCTTGGCCGAGGTGGTACACCACCTTCCAGACATATATGGTGGTGCTGATTCTGGGCAAAATGGACAAGTTGAGGGCATGTGCACTGCTGGTGCACAACTTGGGAATTGAGGGTCAGTGAATTCTGAGCACGCTCGGCAATTCAGACAGCTATGAGGATGTCAAGCTGATGGTGCGCCATTTTTGTGCCCCGGACAATGTCATTGTCTGGAGAATCAAGTTTCGGCAGCGCCGTCAACAGGTAAGAAAGCCTATTCAGTGGTTCGTAGCTGACTTGAGGCTACTGGCTAGCGAGTGTCACTACGGACCATTGGAGGAGGAGATTTTTCGCGACCAGCTGGCAGAGTATACCAACAGCGCTGCAATAAGGTCGAAGCTGCTCAGTTTTCCGAGTGACTTAGTGCTGACCAGGGCCATCAAGTTAGCTCTCCAGCTGGAGGCAGCGGATCGGCTGATGCTGGAGCTGAGTGAGCGTTTGTCACGTCGACAGCTGGAGTTTCCCGTTGCCACAGAAGTAACGGACCTAGACAGCGATGGGAGCGTGGAAGACGACGCTGAGGAGGCCAATGCTGCGAGATTGAGGTCTCCCCCGGGAAACCCATGTGTTTGGGTTGCTGGTCCATGAAGCATCGCTTCAAGGCCAGGGACTGTCCGGCGAGAGGGAAACACTGCGGCAAGTGTGGCCGCTTGAGCCACTATTTCAGGGTGTGCCGTATGTCCGAGCAGGGGAGCCCACAGAGGAAATCGACTCCCCCCGCCCCAACGGTTGTCCACACAGTGTCCCCGAACACCAACGGATTTATGTTCTGCACGGTGGAACTGGATGGTGTGTAGGTGCCGTTGTTGATCGACACGTGGGCAGAGGGTTCTCTGCTGAACTGGGCTACGGTGTAGAAAACTCTTTCCCCACTATAAGAGTGAAAGAGACTCAGCACCATTTTATGGCTATGGAGGCGGACGGCTGCCCACAGTGGGAACGCTGAGACTGACGGCCTGGTACAAGTTGGCAGAAATGTCCAACCTTGAGTTCACTGTGACAGCCCATTGCGACAACATCATGGGCTGCGACCTTTTTTACGGTCTGGGCTTCACCATCAAAAGTAGTGCTGGGGAGGAGTGGTTGGGCTGTAGACTGTGGGACTGGCTGGTTCCGAGAATGGAGGATAGTGCGGTGTGGGATGGGGAACTACCATGCACGCTGGAGGGCGAGCAGGACCAGTCTCGCTCAGAGTCGTTGCAGGAGAGTCTCAGTGCCAGAACCCAAGTCGCCCTGGACGAGGGTACTGGGTGGCATGGTGGGGCGCCTGCAACGACAAGCGACACTGAGGAACTGGCTCCAGTTGTTCCTGGAGCTCAGCTAAAGTGGGCCGCTGAACATGGGGCTACAATGGCGACAGGTGCAGCAAATTTAAAAGAGGTCGGGGCCAGACCGTCAGGCACGGAGGGACCGCGTGCCGAGCAGAAACACTGCAAGCCGAGCAAAACCCCTCTGGAAGTTGCGGACTTGCTTTGGGCTCGTGGGGAGGGGCAACCACGGCGAGTATGGACCAAGTGGCAGGCTGAGGACCACCAGGAGCGGCTGAGCATTGTGGCTAGATGAGGCGCTGCCCATTTCCAGCTGTCGGAAGGTTCATGGAGGCACGCAAATGAGCTGCGGCATGCCCGGGAGGAGCCTCCAGGCGGTGGGCCCGGACGAGAGGGACGCCCGACAGTGTGGAAGAGAAGACGCATCTGTGTCTATGCAACCAGTTGCGGTCCAGGAGGCAGTCCGCCTCCGGGGGTGGACTTGTGAAAAGACGGTCCGGGGGGCTCACAGGCTAGTTCCTTCCTTTTCCTTAGCTGTGTGAACTATATGTTAGTTTTCTGATAATGAGTTTGAAATTGTTCCATGCTTTTTTATGTGCATGTGTGAAAAATATATATACCATGAAGAAAGGAAGAGTGTTTTGTTGTTTATGTGTGTTGTATGTAGTTCTGGGGATTGTTTTATACGGTTTATTTTAGTTTAGGAACACGGCAGCTATTTTAATTTAGAAATGGACTTTTATTTAGTACAGGCGGCAGAATAATGCGCCTTGCAGTGTTGGGTGGGACGGCAGTCCACCTGTCCCCCCCTAGTTTTAGTTGCTTTAGTGTGAATGTGGTAGGCCAACTATAGTACATTGTTTTCCATTATTTTAGTGTGTGATTCGGGTCCTAAATTGGGTCTGAATTGTGTGTGTGTGTTTTGGACTTTTATGGGGGGGGAGGTGTTTTATAGTCATTTATATTGTTATTGCTTTGTGCTCTTATTTGTGAGGCACGGTGCGGTGGCACGCACTTCCGTTTCTGCCACCACCCGCGCCTTTAAAGAGCAGCAGGCAGGAGGGGCGGGTCTTGTCGCCATCGCCTCTGCCTGGCGGTTGTAGGTGTGGCGTGTGCATCATGGTTAATAAACACTTGTTCAGTCCTGCACCTGCCCTCGTCATTCCGAGTGTGTCTTCAGACACAACAAACACATGACCATGACAAATGACGATAAATCCTACAGATCATAAGAGGCCTGATAATGAAAATAAGCATAACAACCAAACAGAGCTGAAGCAAGGAAAGCACAGAAAATAATAAAAATAAACTTAAAATGTGAGCATGGTGCCCAGACCATGACCAGATCTTGACATCAAGTAATTTTACAATTTTTTTCTTGTAAATTTGGGACTTTTTTTCCCTCATAAATTTACAACTATTTTCTTTGTAAATGTCTCACTTTTTTTCTTATAAATTTTCCCTTTTTTAATTCTCATAAATCTGTGACTATGTGGGGCCCAGATGGGTTTAAGGCAGGTATACAGGTGACCTGCTCACCTGCACCACAGGTAAAGCCCATGTGGGCAAACACAGATCAGGCCAACATGGCACCCACAGACAAACCCACATGGACCCACCCATAAGACAGCCCATTTAAGCTTCGGTGGGGCCCACATGGACACGCTGGCTGGGCATTAACCGAGATATCTGAACAGGTTTCACTGGCCTGCAGTCAGATGCTACAGCTACTGCTTCCCTGACAAAACACTGACGTAAATGTGTGAGCACCGAAGAGAAAAGCAGAATTTTCCATCTATCAGCGCCTGCTGATTCATTACAGTGATCTAACACACCGTTGCTTGGCACTGCAATTATCACAGCCTCTGATTTATGCATTTTTTTCCCCTCACACTTTTGCCTTTTATGTTCAGACTTGTGCTTATCAAGCCAAATGCATGAGAGGCCGAGGAGCTGCGCCACACCTCAGCACACCGATCCGATGGATGTGCGGCTGCTGGTTTGGATGCAGCCGGTCTGAGTCCAGCCTTGACGGTGTCGGACTGGGGTTGGCCCCCCTCAGAGAGCTGTGGTGCACATCGCTCTGGGGATGGAGGCAGGCGTGAGGACCACTGAAACCAGGGCTCAAAATAAAGACTAGTGCTGACTGAATAATTCTGACAAATGGTAGCTGATGAAAATCACAGATAGATAGATACTGTATGTAATGTATATGTTGACTGTAATTCAAAGTGCATAGAGGAAATCTATGAAAAATGTGCTCCAGTTTGCTCCTCCTTCCCCTTTAATCCTCCCCATCCTTCCTCCCTGCTCCTCCTCAGGCCCACATCAGATTGGACAGGGGGCTTCTTCCCCCTTCCTCTCTCTTCCTTTCAGAAAAAAAAAAAAAAAAAAATCAAACAGCATCCAGGAGGTAATTTATTCAGTGCAAACAGCAGACAGAGGTGTTGTGTTGTGGGTGAGCAGACGCCAGTCCGGGGACTAATTACCGTAATAAGGCGCGCAAGTTCAGCAGCCAGTCAGGCGCGTTTTTTCCTCTTTTATTCCTCCTTATTTCCATGTAAGCGGTGCCGCAGCGGGGAGATAATCGGGCGGAGGGAGCAGTTACGGAGCGCAGGCGGCAGGAGAGAAAGCAGAGGGACTGGCTGCACATGATCGCACAGGCTGCCCATCACCCATCACCCGGCCACGGCGCATGGAAATACGGCGAGGCGACGACGCGCTGACACCTGGCTGTGGAGGACACGGAGGAGCCCAGACCCAACCCAGCCGAACCCCGGAGCGGGGGTGGGGGGGAGTCGTTGTCAAGGAAGAGGCGAGAGAAGCACCGGAGCTTCGTCCGGTAGGTGAGCCGTGACTGATGTGCTCGGACTGCCAAGATGCTTCTCATCACCGCACGTGATGGGAATCAGCCCGGCAGCGTTTTCTAGCCCAACAAGTATCTGTCAGGGTTCAAATCTCTGTTTTTGTCCGAGAAACGACCAGGTCTGCGCGAGACCCCTACGGTCCCCTGCCTGCGCACGTGCCAAGCCACTTGATTGATTATGCGCGTTTCCGCGAACAGCAGGCAGCCTGGTATATATGCGTATGTGCACGCGTGTCGTGCAGGCCACGGCGGTGATGCGAAGTCAGACAAAAGGGGAGAAAAAGCTCCGGCGCGAGGCGGTGATTGGCGCACATCAGCGCGCAAAGAATGAGTGGAGCAAAGCTGTAGATTGTCTCTGAAAAGCTCTGACATTCAGCTGCTTTTACTGATGTTTCGTAAGTGCTGCTGTCTGCAAGACAACGCTGTAAAAATGAGCCGCGGCTGCACACCTGCCCACATCTGTGACCTTTCTGCTGATGGAGCAACACTGAAGTTGGTCAGGTGAGTTTCTGAAGCCCCACCCGGCTGCTAGATTTGATTTCATCTGGAAATAAGACTTGTACGTAGAGGTGGCTGCACACATTATTTCTGCAGCCCCCCCACCCCACCCCCATATGCCGATTAAAATGTCATTAAGTAGGTGAAAACAGCTGAAACCAGAGCAACACCGCAGCACACTGAAAGGCAGGAAAAGGAGATTTGCTGTGCTTCAGAGGATCAGAGAAACAGCTGCTCATCTGTTAATGGCTCCCCGCAACTTGCACAGCACTAAAGCAGCCAGGAGACCAAGCTGTGGCAACCTGAAGGTCTGTGCCCAGCCAGCGTGGGCCCACCAAGGTTAAACCGGGCTGTCTGATGGGCCCCATGTGGGCTGGTCTGCAGGTTCCGCGTGGGCTACGCCTGGGTTTGCCCGCCTGGACTTCACCTGTGGTGCAGGTGAGCAGGTCTGGGCCCCACATGGGCTTCACATGGCTGAGCAGGTTTCAGCAACACTGCTGCCATCTAGGCTAAATTCTGCAAAAAAAGTCACATTTTCTCACAAATTTGTAAGAAAAATGTGACAATTTACAAAAAAAATAGTAGCAAATTTATGAGAAAAAGTCACAAATTTACTAGAAAAAAGTCACACATTTTTGAGAAAAAAAGTAGCAAATTTACAAGAAAAAAATTGTAAAATTACTTGAAGTTACAAACTTCACTAAAAAATTAGTAAATTTACTAGAAAAAAGTCACAGATTTATGAAGAAAAAAATAGAAAAAGTTGCAAATTAACAAAAAATATAGTAAATGAATAAATAAATTGAAAACATATGAGAAAAGTCCCAAATTTATGAAGAAAAATTGTAAGTTTACAGTAAAAAAAATAAAATAAAATTTGAAACCGTTCCAAATTTACAAGAAAAAATGTCACAAATTTATGGGAAAAAGTCATAAATTTACAAGAAAATAGCAAATTTACAAGGAAAAAAACAAGCAAATTCATGAGAAAGTTCCAAAATTACAAGAAAAAGTTAGCAAATATGCAAAAAAAAATCACAATTTCAAAAGAAAAACTAAGAAAATTTATGAGGAAAAAAACAACAAATTTACAAGAAAAATATCACAAATTTATGAGGAAAAAAGTTACAATTTTACAAGAAAAACAAAGATTTATGAGAAAAAGTTGCAAGTTTATGAGTTTCAAATTTTCAAGGAAAAATTATCAAATTAAGGGGAACAAGTCACAAGTTTACAAGAAAATAGGAAATTTATGAGAAAATAAGTTGAAAATAGATAAACAGGTAAAGTCTATGTGGACGAACCCATAAGAGAGCCCGGTTTAACCCTTGGTGGGCCCACATGGACATGCTGGCTGGGTGGTTGTGTGGGATTTGCTGTGATGCTGGCCGGCCTTATCTTTTTCTCTTAAATGTTAAGATGACTTGGCACGAGCAGCCTTTGAAGGTTCCTTCACAGAGGGGAGGTGCAGTAACTGGCCGCCTGAATACAGAACTGCAGAGACTTGTGACACGCCTGCTCCAACAACTTAATCTCACCTGTGCACATGGCATTCGGGCGGTAGACAAACAGATGGCATCTCCAAAGGAATTCATCTTGTGTAAGTTGGAAGTGGTATTCTTGGACGAGCTGCCCCCTGACTTGCTGGCACAGAGGCCTTCGTCTGGCAGTAATGATGGCAGTCATGGTGAATGGCCTCGCTGATTACATCGCTCGCTCCTTCTACACGTCTTTCCAGAAAAAAAAGGAAAGAAATAAGACTTTTCCCAGTTGCACTGTAGCAGTGATGCTGATGCTGCAGAGTGTTGCTGAACTGATTTGCATTTCTCCATAGCACATCAATGGATGTGCAGGCAATTGAGATTTGCAATTACATGACCAGCTCAGGCTCATTGTAGCCTCTTCCTGTGCTATTGACATGCTCAATGAATAGCGTGCAAATGGAGGCGCAGTTTACTGTAGGGCAAGCGTAGCGTATGAGTCTTTGTGTAGTGATTACAGTTTCTTATACATATTTACTATGAAACAGTGCAGTACAGAAGCCCTGAAAGGCAAACCTGGCCCCCCCCCAAAAAAAAATTTTGGAGGGTAATTTTTTTTTGTCAGTGTGGTAATTGGCTGAAGTACTCAACTCACCCAACAGAGGGCACACTTCTTTTTTTTTTATCAGCTCCAGAAAGGCAAACTCTCAAAAAAATGAAAGTTGAAAGCCAAAAGAAAGATGGAAAGCAAGACAAAGTGCCCTCTTGTGGATGAATTGAGTACTTCAGCTAATTATCACACTTGTGGCCCTTTTCCACTAGCACCTACTCAGCTCGGCTTGCCTCGATTCTCCTGGGTGGGTTCATTATAGCAAGGTGGCCCATTATGTTGACATGCTGATGTTTTGCTCTCAGAAGCAAATACTTAAGAGACAGCAAGTGCAAAATACAAGCAGAGCACGGAGTTAGCATTGATGGCTAGCTAGCTAGCTAGCTCACTGTCTGCATACAGGAGACAACAGTATCCTTGTTTGTTCAAAGTGAACTTGCCACCAATGGGATAAATAACGTAAAAGATGCTTAAACTCACAAAACACTAGCCACGCTCTATCACGGTTTCCAGCAGTGCTGTGGCCGAGGTTTTCAACGATGCCATGGCTGAGTCGAGGCCACTCTCCCTCCCATTGCTCGCCGGTCAGTGCCTGTAATGGTTGAACCGCTTCCAGTCTTTTCTGTTCGACCCACTTTGGCTGTTGTGGTGCTTGATTGTCCGGTAATAAGCTTTTAATGTTCGGTGGTACCCGTGAGCGGCCATCAGCTCGGAGACCTGCTAGTATACTTTTTCATTTTGGGTTGCTCCGTCTAGTTCCCTCTGGATTCTCTCGTCAGCCACCAAACACAGAAGAGGCTGAACCTTGTCGTTAGACCACGGTGTTGATTTGTGTGTAGCCATTTATCTCGTTGATTATCACAGAAATAATAAAAACTCACGGTTGGTGTTGGCGAATTTTACAAATGGCGGGTTTGATTCTTGTGAAGATGTCGCTCTCATGACTCATCCAGTGACATTATGCCCTCGCCAATCAGTAGCCTGCAGTCTGTTGACGTCACATTTTCAGCTCAACTCAGCTCGCTTGGAACCTCAGCTGAGTAGGTGCTAAAAAAGCCCCTAGTACCAGGTACTAGGTACTAATGGAAAACCCTACAAACGGAGTAGAGTCCAGGCGAGTTGGGCTGAGTAGATGCTAGTGGAAAAGGGCCAGTAGAAAATTTCAGACTCCAAATTTTTTTTTGGGTGAGAGTTTGCCTTTCTGGGGCTGACAAAACAAAACAAGAATAAGAAGCGGGCCATCTGTTGGTTGAATTGAGTACTGCAGTTAGTTACCACACTTACAAGGTTTGCCTTTCAGGGCTTCCGTAGTGCAGAGCACCTGGGCTAGCAATTTATTTGAAGGGCTCATGCCGGACCGTTTCCCCTCTCAGTGTAGCTAGCTACAAATTGCTGCTACACAGAGCTGCCTTTGTTAATTACTTCCCGGCATTATAAAGGAAAAAAACATTTAAAAGAGAATACAGTGTGGGATGATTGATGCATTTGCCAAGCTATGTAATAACGTATAGGCAGTCATTCATTACTGCGTTTGGCCTTGGGGCTTACTTTCAATAATGATCAGCTCGCTTTAAGTGTGCCTCACTTGGCAACCTGTGGCGGAGCAGAGATGCTGTTGTTGCTGCCAGTGATAAGCCGGCCTCAAATCATTAGGGCTTGTTTCAATTGGCTGCAAAGGCAACGTTATTCGCTGACATTTAACTTATTGACATAACTGAAGTGTGACTGATGCCTCAGTCGTTTCGTCCTGGTGTCTGACGGATGATCAAAGCAACACTCAAGTTGAAGTCAGTCAAAACGGAGAAGAAAATGGTGCAACAAAGACTACTGCACACTTACTTTTGACCATCACAGATCCACAGTAGCCTTCCCAAAAAAAAAAAAACAACCCGTCTGAAGTGATGCAATTTAAGCCCAGTCAGCCCGGCTAGCTGCCCTTAGCTACTGTGCTGCCTGCTCACAGTGGGAATATGTGAACTTCCTGTCTATAAAACATAACAGCGCAGCCATTATATTCATGACAGCACAGTCATTATAGGAATGACAGCCTTCCTGCTACCCATTGTTGCCATTAGAGCTGAAAAATTGATGGTTTGCAGTGTCTGTGCTGGGCAGTAGGTGGAAACCTGTCAGAACAGACTGGAGGTGGACTGAAAAGCAGGATTAAAACAGCTCATAAATAGAAGCTCAGATTGATTTGGACAGAAGCTACCTATTCTTGTTATTGACTGGTGCTACTAATTGCAAGGTAAGTTGTTTCAGGAATCACACAGTGTTTTGGTCAGTGTCTCAGTGGTAAAAGATCACACATCAAGGACATGCATGAGTGCTAATTAACACAATGTTTCATTAAATCTGACCTGACGGTGAATAGGGAAGAATACTAAATATTGCCTCCTTCCTTATTTTCCGCATTGAGGGTATTTCTAAGTCTCTCTCTGAGATCTTATATCTGCAAAATATCTGTGAGGACACGTCAGTTTTCATGGAACTGGATGTGACTCAGATGCATTTTTGCATGCCTTGACTTAGCTGTTTTAATGAAAGCCATTTATGAGCAGCGTGCCAGTTGCAGCAGCAGCAGCAACGGAGACACAGGCCCTCTCTTCTCGGTGAAAATTTAGAGGGGAGGAAGGCACGAGAAGGGGGTGAAGTTCGGGGTGGGGGGGGTGGGGTTGTTTCTGTGGAATCAGTGTGGACTTCGGCATCTGTACCCTTGCCACGGGCCGGCGCCGAGCTGGACAGAGGCTATCTTTGGCCATGACCACAAATTAATTAGTTGTACATTTGCAGGGTAAACAGCACGTTGAACTACTGCTGACAGAACTGAGGTTCATTGGATGGGTGTTAGTCAGCTGGCTGGGAGACAAGAGGAAGGCAGCTCATCACACGACCTGCCTCTCCATCTCCAACTATCTGAGCACCGCATCTCCATCTCCCCATATTCTCCTCTCTATAAATTCTGTCATTCTGTCGATAAATACCCTTTATCTTAATTTACATGTAAATTAAGGCATCGCCTCACCCTCTTTGTGCGACTTTTCCAGCAGCCATTAGTGTATTTCATTTGGGGAAGAGTTGGCAACACTGTCTTTCGTGGATTTACCCAGACATTTATTGTAAACTTCCTGCCATCCTGCGCAACAGACGCCCGAGTTTTATGAGCGCTATTTATTTGGCAAGAGCACGAGTGGCAATATCAGCACACGCTCTCCAAATCGAAATCTTTCCAAAGTAAATAAAGTATAAAGGGACAGAAAAACATTTCCAATTGTTCCCTAATTGCTGCTGATTGCTGTAATGCTTACTGCAAAACAGCCACATGTATTATTATTATTATTGTATACATTCTTTGTCAACAGCATGTGTGTGAAGTTTTCTTTAATGTTGAAAGTTTTGCAGAGAATGGAGCTTTTTTTTTTGTAATGTGACACATGCCACTTCAAAGAGTCAAACTGAAATGAAGTCAGGCTGATCATGTGAACTGATTACCATGAATATTCATTTTCTCTTTTTGGCTTCCTATCAGTTAAAACTGCAGAGACAACTATTTGTCCTTGAGTCAATGCAGATTTTAATGCATTCAAACCTAACAGTATATGCAGTCAGTCAAGCAAAATAAAGAAATAAGGGCCTAGTGCAGGGGTTGGCAGCCTGTACTACACAAAGAGCCATTTGTGATTTTTGTCAAAAAAAAATCTGCATGGAGCCACAACTACTAATTTCCTAATTAATTAATAACTAACGTTTTCTCAAAATTTACACCTTTTTTTGATTGTAAATTTGTTACCCTTTTAGTTTTCCACAAAATTCCAACTTTTCCAGCAAATATTTGATTGTTTCCACAACAATGTCAGACTTTTTTTTATCACAAGTTTTCCTCATTAATTAAACTGTAATGTTTTTGTTCCAAAAATCTGTTATATTTTTGGCATAAATGTTTCTTGTTTTTTATTAATAAACTTGGTATATTTCTCTTTGCAAATTTAATACCTCTGTACAGTAAAATTAAAGACTTTCTCGTGAACATTTGTGACAGTTTTCCCAGTACAATTACAGTTTTATATGATTTGTATAATCTTCTGCTTTTCTCATAAATTTGGCTTTTTTGTAAACTTGTTACCTTTTCAGGTAAAAATAGTTTTTTTCACATAAATTTGGGATGGTTTTCTAATAAAATTGCAGCTTTTCCTGGAAATGGGTCATTTTTTTTTGAATATTTTTGGCATACATTTTCAGCTATTCTCATAAATTTATTATATTTTTCTTCATAAATTTGTTTTGTAAAGTGGTGAAACTGCAGCATATATTTGCACAATTTTGTTTCATTCTTTTCGTACAATTCCAACTTTTCCAGTAAATTTATGATTTCTTTTTTTTTCTCTTGTAAATTCATGGGTATGTTTTCCTCAAAACATTTAAACTGTTTTCCCTAAATTTGCAAGATTTTCTGCATAAATTTCCAGGTTTTCTCATTTTCTGCATTTCATTATATTTTTCAATGTGTAACTTTTTTATCTTCAAAATTTGTTGCTTCTTTTCTTGGAAATTTGTGAGGTTTTTTTTCCCTCAAGGAGCTTCTGGTTATGGACAACAGAGCCACATGAGGCCCCCGAGCCGCAGGTGTGAAACCCCTGGCCTAGTGGTCGAGCATCCGCCCCACAGCTGGGAGGCGCTGGGTTCAAACCAACCCAATCTCACCAAAAGTAGTACAAATGGCACGCTTCCCACCCGCACACAAAACCTGCCATTCATACTACAAAAAACCCACGTACCTGAGATTCACCAACGCCTTCAACGCACCGCACACACGTGAAATCAACGCGTCGCCGTCTCCCTGCTCAGCTGTGAAAAGAGCTCACCATCATCACTGTGCATGAGCAAAACACCCGTTTTTTTAACAAGGCTCAGCACTCATTCAGATGGGGGTGATGGCAGACGGTAACACACCAGCACTTTCAAACAACAGGCACCAACAGTCCTGAGTTCACATCCCGCGGAGAGCTGTTTATCACTTTGACTTTTATTTTCTAATTTCCACGCTTTGACTTTTTATTTTACATTTAGGCGTCACCTCCTCTAACGGTTGAAGTTAGAGGACGTGGCAGAGAAAGGTTTCTCAGCGGTACACATGCAGCGTAAAAATCTTTAAAAATCTTTGCACTGCCTACCTGTGTGCTTCAGGATCAATTTTAACATTCTTTTATTGGTTTATAAAGTTCTTAATGGTCTTAGTCCCACCTACTTGTCAGATTTGCTTTTAACTTATGAACCATCCAGAACTCTCAGGTCGTCGGATCGAGGTATTTTAGTGATTCCCAAAATTAAAACAAAAACTCATAGTGAAGCGTCGTTTTCTTATTACAGCCCACATCTGTGGAACAGCCTTCCTCAAGACCTGAGAGCAGCTCCCAATGTGAACATTTTTAAAAGCAAACTTAAGACTCATCTTTTTAACCTAGCTTTTAATTAAATTTTATCTTAAACTTAATTACTTAACTTTTTTCCCCAAGTACACTTGGTTTACTTCACTGGATTTTAGGAAATTGTTTTTAAATTGCTGTTAAATTTAAACTCTGGTTTTAATTTATATTGTTATATTTTAATTATTTTGACTTATTTAAATGCTATTTATTAATTTATGTGTATCCATGTGTCTATTTACAGTATATATACTGTATATATAGTGGTGACACAAAGGAGATGACACTCCACCCAGTACTTCGGGGTGTTGGGGGTGCTAGCCAGGGGTGCCAGAGCATTGGGGGGTATGTAGTAAATAAAGATGTGCCTTTCGGTCCCGCTGTGCCAGGCTCACACCTGAGGACGCAGGGGCCTGAATGTATTAATGTGTATGTTGATGTGTTCACACTTGGTAACAGGTATGTAAATGTGTTTACCCTGAGTGCCAGAGGCGGGGAGAAAATGTATAAAGCAGTTCACTTTGGCACTCAGAGTTAGTCTGTTCTGTGTTGGAGGAGAAATAAAGCTCTGTGTCGTCTGCTTTCTTCCTCCACATTGGTGACCTAGAGACGTGAAATGGAAAACTGACCGAGCACCACCACGGAGACACTCCCGCTGGAGTCTCCCACAACTTCATGCGCCGTTGCAGTCAGACTCCCGGACTTCTGGCTTCACAAACCGGCTGCTTGGTTTATTCATGTGGAAGCCCAGTTCACCCTCCACGGAGTCGTGGCAGATGACACAAAGTACCATCATGTGGTAGGATTGCTGGACGTACGCGCCACGCAGCGCACCACGAGTCTACTCCAAGCCCCGCCAGCCCAAGGAAAATACGGCATTCTCAAGCGACTGCTGCTGCGCCGTTATACCCTTTCAGACTCAGAAAGGGCAGAAAAGCACCTCACCCGGTCAGAGCTAGGAGACAGCTCGGCTGTGGACTTGATGGAGAGCACGCTTGCGTTGATGGGCAAGGACAACGGATCTTTCCTTTTCTCCCACCTCTTCCTCAGGAATCTACCGGCTTCTGCAAGAGCGATTCTCACTAACTCACTGCTGCTGGCGGCTAGGGACTGCCGCACGCTGGCAGATTAGGCAGACTGCATCATCCTGGCAAACAAGGCTTTCAGCATTCAGGCAGTGAGACCGGGATCTCCGGGGGAGCCCAGTGAGGTTGAGGAGCCAATGGTGGCGGCCAGGACGGCCACTCGGAGAAAGAGGACCAGGACACTGTGTTTTTATCACCGCCGTTTTGGCAATGAAGTGCAACATTGTCTGCCGCCGTGCAACTTCAAGAAGCCGGGAAACGGGACAGCCAGCGGGTCAGTAGCAGCTGCGACCGCTGGCGACAGGAAGAAGCTGCTTTTCATCATGGACACATGTTCGGGGAGATGTTTTCTGGTAGACTGAGAAGAGCCTCATTTGGCCAGTCAGCACAGACAGGCTGGCAGAAGGCTGTGGGCCGTCTTTAACGGCCGCAAACGGATCCCGCATCAGGACGTTTAGAGAAAGGGTGGTGATTGCATTTTTACATGGACGCAATTACAGATAAGATAAGATAAGCCTTTATTAGTCCCACAACGGGGAAATTCCAGGATTGCAACAGCACAGGGATAGCAACACTCAGAGCAACAATCAGAAGGCAAGAAAAAAAACAAGCATGCAAGAGCAGCTAATATACATATGTACATATTACTATAAAATATATATATACACACACACACACAGACACACAGTGCAGAGCATTGTAGGTGGATGGAATAAATATATGACTATATGAACACACAGTGCAGAGCATTGTAGCTAGATGGAATAAATATGTAAATATATAAACACCCACAGTACGGAGCAATGTAGCTAGATGGAATAATATGTAGATATATAAAAACACAGTGCGGAGCATTGTAGCTAGATGGAATAAATATGTAAATATATAAACACACACAGTGCAGAGCATTGTTGCTAGGTGGGATGAAACAGCATAACCGTCTATTTAGTTATCCTACATGGTATGATTATGTGCCCATACATATTCTCACCCTCCATAGCGACCGGTATGTTCCTAGTTGTATGCCGGAGAGGACCATTGTGTAAGTCTATTGCATCTTTTGCATTCAAAAAAACTATTAGTTTGTTACGTCTTTTTGCTATCTCTGCGAGCAGCCCTGCTTAGGTTGTACAGTCTGACAGCCGTTGGTAGGAAGGACCTACGAAACCTCTCGGTTGTGCACCTGGGATGATGTAGTCTGCTGCTAAATGAGCTCCTCAGTGCATCCAGTATGTCCTGCATAGGGTGGAACTCGGACTCCAGCAGAGATGACAGTTTAGCCACCGTCCTTCTCTCTCCTATCTCCTCCATCGGATCAAGGCGCTGCCCCAGGACAGAGCTAGCTTTCTTAATCAGTTTGTTCAGTCTCTTCCTATCGGCTGCAGTAATGCCACTGCCCCAGCAGACCACTCCAAAAGTGATGGCTGATGCCACCACCGTGTCATAGAATGACTTCAGCAGCGCCCCTTGTACACCAAAAGACCTGAGTCTCCTCAGCAGGAACAGCCTGCGCTGTCCCTTCTTGTAGAGTGTGTCAGTATTGTGTGACCAGTCTAGTTTATTGTTCAGATGAATACCCAGGTACTTATAGGATGTCACCATCTCGATGTCTGTTCCCTGTATATTTACTGGTGCTGTGAGGGGCTGCCCATGCCTGCGGCAGTCCACCACCAGCTCCTTAGTTTTCCTCGCGTTGATCTGGAGGCAGTTCCGATGGCACCAGTCCACAAAGTCCTGGATAAGCCCTCTGTACTCAGCTTCATCTCCGTTGGAGATGAGACCAACGATTGCAGAGTCATCAGAGAACTTCTGTAGATGGCAATGTGTTGTGTTGTGTGAGACTACCAGTGGGACTTTGCGGTAGCTGCATGTTCGGTCCCCATCTTAGGTGCTGATTTTCTGTGTGCTCATTGACTACTTGTTGATGTTGCTAACAAGCGTTTAGTGGATGCTGTATCTTTTTCCTCCTTGCCCTGCACAGCTCGGGGAGTTGGGCCATCAACACACGCAAATATTCTAGCTCCAGTGGGTAAGTACCACCGTTTGCTTTCCGAGTTCCCAGCACTCACGGTGCCCACTTTTTCCACTACGGTAACCAAGCACGGGGTGGAGCATTTTATCACCACAAAAGGTCCACCCGTGTTTGCGCGCCCTTGCCGCCTGGATGCGGCTAAACTAGCCATCGCGCTTGAGGAGTTTGCTAACTTACAACGCTTAGGCATTGTTAGGTGCTCCAACAGCACTTGGGCATCCCTGCTGCACATGGTGCCCAAGTCCGATGGGTTGTGGCAGCTGTGCGGCGATTTCCAACGCTTAAACAAAGCCATGGAACACCATCGTTACCCCATCTTGCACTTCCAGGATTTTTCCATGCACCTGGCCAGGATGTGCATTTTTTCAAAAGTGGATCTGGTCTGCAGTTACCACCAGGTCCTGGTGCACCCAGAGGATGTCCCCAAAACGGCAGTAATAACTCCCTTCGGCCTTTTCAAGTTTGTGCACATGCCGTTCGAGTTAAAGGGTGCAGCACAAACTTTCCAAAGGATGATGGACGCGGTGCTCTGTGACTTGCCATTCGTTTTCGTGTACTTGGATGACATTTTCGTGGCTAGCGCGTCAAAGGAGGAGCACCTTGCCCATCTCAAACAAGTTTTCCAACGTTTGGAAGCGCACGGGCTGATTGTTAACCCAGCGAAGTGTCAGTTTGGGCTACCGATAATCGACTTTTTGGGCCACTGCATCTCGCCAGATGGCGCGATCCCGCTGCTGGATAAAGTGCGCACAGTGTCGGATTTTCCGTACCCACAGACTGTGAGGGCGCTGCAGGAATTTTTGGGGATGGTAAATTTTTACAACTGCTTCCTCCCCCGCGCAGCCCAGCTGCTGCAGCCACTCTACGGTGCACTCAAGAAAAAGAAGCCCACGGAAAGCATTGACTGGACCCCAGAACGGATCTAGGCATTCACAAATGCCAAAACGACACTCGCTAAAGCAGCTTTGCTGGCCCACCCAGCCCCGTCAGTGTGTATAGCGCTCACCACAGACGCATCTGACGTCATGGTAGGAGCTGTAGTGGAGCAGTATGTCTCCAGTTTGTGGCAGCCCCTTGCCTTTTTCAGCCATACTTTGCGCGACAACGAGCGTAAGTATAGCGCATTCGACAGACAGTTGTTAGCTCTCTACCTCGCTACGCATCATTATCAGTTCTGGCTCAAGGGTTGCGAGTTTACCACGTTTCTCGATCATAAACCACTGATCTACACGATGTCCAAAGTCTCAGAACCATGGTCAGCTCGGCAACAACGGCACTTGGCCGCAATTTTGGAGTTCACGACTGACATTCAACATGTAGCCAGAGAGTAGAGAACATCAAGTTCCTCGGAGTGCAGATCTCGCAGGACCTGACCTGGAGCAAGAATTCCTTGGAGATCAGGAAGCGAGCTCAGCAGAGACTACACTTCTTGAGGAAACTCAAACAGGCCTCTCTCCCCATCTGCATCCTCAGGACCTTCTACAGAGGTGTGGTGGAGAGTGTTTTGACGTACTGCATTGCTACATGGTACTCCAGCTGCAGTATGTCAGACAAAAAAGCCCTGCAGAGGATAGTCAAGGGGGCGGAGAGGGT
The DNA here is from genome assembly GCA_020510985.1 of Pholidichthys leucotaenia. Lineage (NCBI taxonomy): Eukaryota > Metazoa > Chordata > Actinopteri > Cichliformes > Pholidichthyidae > Pholidichthys > Pholidichthys leucotaenia. The sequence continues at coordinate 17,235,848 of CM035844.1, forward strand.
AATTGGAGTCTCCCTCCCCTCTGTCCAAGAACTTTTTCAGAACCGTTGTAGGAGCAGGGCACTGAACATTGTCAAGGACCGTTCTCACCCTCTGCATAAACACTTTGAACTTCTTCCATCTGGTAAACGATTCCGGAGCATCAGAGGCAGAACCACCAGACTGATCAACAGCTTCCTCCCACAAGCTGTCAGGATGCTGAACAGCTGACCCGGATTCTCACATACACACTACTGCACCTATGGACATTTTGTATATTATAGTTAGTTATTCTTTTTCCCCAAGTATGTCTCAGGGATGTGTGAATGGATGGGGGTGGGGGTGGGTGGGGGGGGTGGAGCTATGTGGGAGTGTGTCTTAATCATGCTGCTTCTTATATGGATGCCGAGAGAAACACAATTTCATCTTGCCTGCACTACAGTTGTATGTACAGCAATATGACAATAAAGTTTGATTTGATTTAAATTGAACGTTGTGGCAGACTGCTTGTCACGCGTGCTGGTCTCTCCAGTATACATTGGCATTGATTTTTCTGCAGTGGCCGCTGACCAAACCAGGGATGCAGACATTTGTGTGCTCCAGTCCACAGCTACCGGATTAAAACTTGAGAGCAGGGTGGTACAAGAAGGGTGCCCCCCTTGCTCTGCGACATCTCCACCGGCCGCACTTGCCCCGTGGTTCCAAGCTCCTGGCGCCGCTACGTTTTTGAGTCCATCCACTCCCTTTCACATCCCGGCATGCAAGCCTCAGTTAAACTAGTGGGGTCCGAATTTGTTTGGCGTCACTTATGAAGGGATGTGGAAGAATGGGCTGCAGCGTGCATCGTATGCCAACGGGCTAAGGTGCACAAGCACACCAAAGCCCCCCTCGAGCCTTTTCAAATTCCAGCCAGGAGGTTCAACCACTTACACGTTGATTTAGTGGGTCTCCTTCTGCTGTTGCAAGGGTGCACACACCTTTTAACAATCGTGGACCGCACTACGCATTGGCCAGAGGTGGTTCCACTGAGTTCCACCACATTGGCCGAAGTAGCCTGCGCGTTTTTGTCGGCTTGAGTCGCACGGTTTGGATCCCTGTCGGACATTACTTCTGACAGGGGTCAGCAATTTGTTTCAGAACTTTGGTCCGCGATGGCCGACGGCCTGGGGACCAAAATCCACCATCAGTTACAGTGGATATAGCTGACGTGAGGGTGAGAATACTGACAATGTTGATAGTGATATACAACAAACGATCAGCCAGAAAATAAGGGCATCATCAACATAAGAGTAACACAGGATGATGAGCAGGACAGGAATAATAACAATAATGATGATCCAAAAAGAGAACATAAAGTGTGGACAGGGTCTAACCCTGTCCAGATCATAACACCGTCATACTTAGGTTTACATTATCTGACGGGGTCTCACCTGGAAAAAGTGTCCCTGCCTCCAAAATTTCACCTGGATGATGATTGTTTACATTGCTAGCATGCTAGCCGTGTTAGCACATCCGTGGCAGGAGTCTGTGGGTAAAAACCTCCAACACTCCGATTCAGCTGCAGAGATCCTGGTCCATCTGTCTCCAGGCGAGTATCAGTCTCACTTTCAAACTAGTTTATTCTCCAATGTTGATACTTTTACTCCGGTAACGGCAGAATCTCAAGGCCATTGCTAGCTAGTGTAAGCCCTCGGACATGAATGCGCAAATGTACAAGATTTGCGTGTGCTCGCCTCTTTCGATTGACTTTGTATGTATTCACGCCACCACCCATTCGTATTTGGTCTGAAGACACCTTTAGACTTTGACTGAGAGAAAATGTGTAAGTATATGTGTGTGTGTGTGTGTGTGTGTGTGTTGCTTGTTTTTATTTAATGTCTTATGTAAAGCACTTTGTGCTACATATGATTGTATGAAAAGTGCTATATAAATAAAGTCTGATTGATATCCACTGCACATGAAAAAAGTTTTTCTCGTCTGTCTTGCATGTTTCCTCAGAGTGAGAAATCGTGCTATTTGGACTGAGCTGTTCAAGCCCCAGCCGGGTCATACCAAAGCTCATAAAAATGGTACTTTCTGCCTTCTAACTTGGTGCTCAGCATAAATAATATGGGGAAAGGAAAGTTGGTTAGCCCAGTCACAGGGGGAAGCACGAAACTAGTGTAGTCTTTGTGCCAGTCCCAAGCCCAAGTAAAATGGAGAGGGCTGCGTCAGGAAGGGCATCCGGTGTAAAATCCTGGCCAAATCAAATATGTAGATCCATGAACTGCTGGGGCGACCCTCAATATGGAGCAGCTGAAAGTGTGTGTGTACATGTGTGTGTGTGCGTATGTGTAAATGCCAACAAGAAAAACTTGCAACAAAATGGCAATAAATAATGATAATACATGCAATTTAAGTACTTGTAAGCAAACATTTTGTCCACAAGATGGAAAAAAGAAATAATAAGCTTTCATGTGTTGGTAGAGTGATGGGGAATTTTAGCCTTTCACATACTCTGGTCTTCTGTTTAAATGTGACAGAATCAGTGGCGTGACATACCAGCAGGTGACACTTCCAAACATGAACGTTGTTAGCAAACTGCTATCTGAAAACCAACAATTGTGTTTCACACACACAGATGTACTTGGGTGGGACAATCAGATATAGTTTAGCTTTTTTTTTCATCCATGAGAGACATTGAGAATCTTCCTGTTGTTATTTTGGAAGTTCAGTCTCCACCATCTGCCCTGTTCTGCTTCTTTCTCTTTCATGAAGGCTGGTCTGGTGAAGCTGTGGCTGCACTGCTTTCAGCAGCACTGTTCAGTCAAGGAGATTTGAGAAGCAGGAGAGTCCACCTCTTTCACCTATGTACACCATTGGTGTGAGATCTTTACACTCAGCCAAGGTGTGAATTACCTTGACGTGCTCAGAACCTGTGGCAGTGTGCTAGCCCCCTTCTCCCCAACCTTTCAGCGATGTATCAGATCACAGAAAATCTAGCCCTTGTGCCAAGTCAGGGAAGTTGTGAAAATGTAAAGTTCACTCTGTCCAACATTTAAATGGAATATTGCTGTATTAAGAATTAACTGTACAAAACTTTACCTTTTTGTTTGTTTCGCATTGTCCATTCGAAGTCTTCCGATACATGCAAAAAAGCCAGAACTCTGTGTAAGCAAACTGCACAGTCCAAACGAGAAAATTAGTGGAAAGCTGTGCTGTATCTGCCACAGCTCCGTCAATGCTCGGCTCATTTGCAGTGGTTTGTGACAAAAGAATGTGGTGAACATCTAGCACAGCGGCAAACATCCAGAGCAGTGAAGCAATGGAATGTAGCAAGCTCTAGCGAAGTGAAGCAACAGATGTACTTTGTGTGTGTGTGTGTGTGGGGGGGGGTAACTATGTGCTCTCTCCTTGAAAAACCTCCTTGGACTTCTTGAATTCTTGCTTGGCTAGCATTAGTTGGGTTTGATTTTAGACCACGTCCTAATTGGACTATCAGTGGAGAAACAGCAGGTGAAGAATGGGAGGGGGCAGCGATAACAAAATGGTGGGGCCCTTCCACAAAAAGAAGTCACAAAAATTCCAGTTGATTATTGCCTCGTTATTCCATGTCACAAAGCTTTATACTGTTCTATAATACTAGCAGTTGCTCATAGGATTCCACGGGAACTAGGATAGTGTGTTTTAAGCATGTGTTCATGCTATAGAGGGTATGCAGACAATGTCATGGAACAGAACTGAGGGTAGTTACAAAACCCTGAATGGCAAAAACTGAGTGGCAGCTTTAGTTTGTACGCAACAGGACACAAAAACTACATTCAACATTCAGTCACAGCAGTATGCTGAGGGCCTGCTTGCATTACGGAGAAGGTCCAATCGTTCCATCTTGTATGAATCTGCAAAATAAACAAATGAATAAATAAATGATTAAAGGCTCAGAGCCAGTTCTTCACTTAAAGGTCTGGGAAAAAAATAAGCACTACAAAATGTGTCCTGTAAATTAGCATCTCTAGATGTATGACAGCCATTCATTTTGAGTGTCTGTTGAATTCCAACACAAGGACAATCTACTTAAGGAGGTACTGATTAGGTGATTATCTAAGCATGGTAAGACTATGAGAGTTATAAATAAAAATCACAGTTATTCCACAAATACAGATTTCTGAGTTATAACCTAAGTATTGTAGTGTTTAAGAATGATCATGAACTTGTTTTCTTTGTATTATCTGATCAAAAACAAACATATTTTTTGTTGTTTTGGCCTGTTGTCATTTTCGAAGGGCGCTTTTAGTATTCTTCTCTTTTCATGATAATTTTGTTGTGGTCTCTTTGGTTTCTTTTTTCCGAGCTGTACGAGTGCTCCTTGTTCTTTAGCTACACATCACTACAGTCAAGTAAACTGTGTCGTATTAACATTTAAAGTAAAAAAATAGGCACTTCATGTACTGCTGTGACCAAATATATGATTTTTATGTCTTGTCGCATACAAATTAAAGCTGCCACTCATTTTTACTACTCAGAGCTGTGTAACTATGGTAACTGCCCTCTAACTGCCAAGACTTCTGTTCCAGTGCAGACCCCTGTATTCCATAGAAAGATGCATATAAGACATTGAAAAACAGAAAATATTTAGTGTGTCAGCAACGGTAAAGCAGCACTTCTCCTTTGCCAAGCTAATCCATCCACACGACAGATATCAAGGCACTCATGCAACAGTTTGACTGTTGCACAGCAGTGCCTTAAGGTGCGTTCAGATGCAAATGGATGTGAATTCGCATCTGAGTGAGTTGCAGAAGGTTGGGGATATTTCCATAACTTCTACAGCCGCTTTCTACCTGCTGTAAAAATCCACAAAATGTCATCATGTTTAGGTTTACAAAGTTACCCGGTGGGCCACACAGCTTGGAAAATCTAACTACCTCCTTCAGAAACTGCACCTGGATGATTTTTTTTTATACTGCTAGCCTGCTAGCCCTTGTTAGCACATCTGAAGCAGGAGTATGTGGGTGGATAAACTCTCGGCACTTCGTTTCAGCTGCAGAGCTCCTGATCCATGTGTCGCAGGTCAGTGTCTCATTTCCAAACTCGTATCAACTCCATACTTTTGCTCTGGTCATGGCAGAATCTCAAGGTTGATTAGCTAATGTGACCAACTCCCTCGGACATGAATGCACAAATTTGCATGTTTACATTGAGCTAATCAGGGTTTACTCTGCTAACATTTTTCGGTGGCGGGCCGCCATGCCAAAAATTTTACCGCCACGCCAAGGAGATATGAATTTATTAAGAAAAATATATGAAGCAATGACTTTCCGCAAGTGCGCACACGAATAACACGCATGGCCCTCATCCTTGCGGAGTTTAGAAGTGCCCCACCCACCCGAGTTTTCCAGTCAGTCAGCAGGCAGTGTCTTGCTAAGCACGACTGTCCGACAGAAACATGAGTTTAAAGTACTTGAAATGTGGAAAAAAATCAGAAGAAGTATGTAAGCACTGGAGGCATTTATCATGGTTTTAACCCACTGGAAACGGGAGCAATAATGAAAGAGTCGCTTAGCTAAGAGACATGGTTAGAATTCATATGCAGCCGGCTTCATATGAAGGGAAAGGCAAGGGGGACTGATGAATTGCTGAGGATATATTTCACCAGCCACTACAATATTAAGTTATGTTCTGTAGGAATTGCAGGAATGAAGAGACTGGCAATTTCTCTCTTTTCTTGCACGAGCAGGCGTGCCGTTTTTATTCTCCAGCGGCAGTGACAAAAAGAAACAGCTAAAAACCCTAGCTCTATTTTCACTCTAAACTGAGGTCCTTCAGTGGCTACCTAGAGAGGTGCCTCATGAGAAAGCCCGAGAGCACAACTATAACTGCCTAAACAGATCATTCTGTACATGAACACATATTGTAGTGAATTATGTCTTTAGAGTCTGCTACAGTTCTCTATTATGTACCTGGCAGGTTAAGATGACCGAAATTCATGAAGTCAATGACTTTAATCCATCAGCAGCCTTCAGACAAACAAAACGTGCCAACATTTGATTTCAAAATAAGGGAGGTTTTTCCTGCTGTCTGGGTGGTGAGATTTCTAAAAAACAAACAAACTATAAATAAAGAAATATTATAACAGAAATAACGGCATCCTTGGTCATTTAAGTTAATTTATTTCATTAAATACAATTTTATTCGTATTTTTCTTTGTAATCAGAGTTAAATTATTGTTCTGTTCTGACTGCAAAATTATGGTCAAAAATGTAAATTATAAGGAAAAAGTAAAAAAAAAAAAATCACCACAGTCTGTTTCAAATTTATCTAAAAAACCCCCCAGTAATTTTATTTTAAAAAACAGACAAAAATTAATCATAAAATAATCCACAAATTTATAATAAAGTTTCAAATGTACAAGAAAAGTAAATTTTACAAGAGGAAATTACAAATTTGACGAACATGGTTTCAACTTTAGATAGATTTACAGAGAAAAGTAGAAAACTATAAGAAAATTGTTATAAATTTTGGAGAAAAACCTCAAACCTTCAAGACTGAAGTCATTGCTCAAGTTTTTAAGTGGGCGCTCTTTGTACCCTTAACTCAACTAGAAACTTTTGGTTGTCTGCTTTTAATTATTAATTTCAAAGCACTGCTTTTACATGAGTAGAATTTCTGGTTACTATACCCACCTGACCATATAATTTAAGTATGCATGAGTACATTACTATTATGAATGTTTCTTTCCCTTCCCTACTCTCTCAATGGAAAAAAAGAAACACTAGAATAAAAATACAAAAAATACACATATTTTTGTCATTTATGCAAACCATGACAAAAAAATCCTGCAGGACAAAACATGACACTTGATATTTTCTAACCTGTTTGTATACCACCATAGACAGAGAGAGAACCTGAATTAGACAGAGCTCAGAGAGGGCAAGATGAGACAGAAGAGAGGAGCCAAGGAGAGGAAAGTGTTCAGGCAGAGGAAGGAGAGAAGGACAACACCACTAAAAAGTCTAAACACAGGATGTCTGGGTGGGACTCCATCTGGCCCAACATTAAAGCCTCGGTTGTACAATACTTCAGATGGTAAGTTCTATATGCATCGTTACTGTGTAAAATTTTAAAAAGAAATAAATAGTATAAAATTAACATATTCTGGTATGTTTACTGCCCCCCCCCCCGAGGGAAAATATGTTGCCTCCCCACCGAGGTCTTTAAGCCAGAGGAAACACTGGTTAACGTGTAATTGTGCTGTGTAAAAAAAAAAAAAAAAAAAAAAAAAAAAAAAATGTGCTTTGTGTTTGGTTAGACTGACCTTTTAGGATAACATCTCGTGTAATAGCTCTAAAACCCATTTTTAGCAATGGTGAAAGATAGACCATGTCACATGGGCTGAGACGCCGTTGTTATCCGCGCTCAGACCATATTCCTCCTCAGGCCGACTCTTACTTTGACAGCGTCTCAGTGGGCCTCCAGCTGCCAAGCTCTATGGGACGGCTGGAGGCCAGTTACCTCTCATCAGCTGAGGCGCTGTCAACTACTATAAAAGGGAGCAGTCCCGATTATTCGGGGCTGTGACCTCGCACGATTATCCACGCTGTTCTCCGGCGTGGGTAAGGCTGGAACCCCTTCGTCTGGCGCCAGCCACCCTGTCGTCATTCAGCACCGTTTGTAAGTGTGTTCCCTTGTATGATCATTTGTATTTTGGCCCCACTAGGCCCTGTTCCTTTGTTCCTCTTCCTGTATTGCCAATAAACAACGCAAACTCACTGGTCAGCCCTTGGCTCTCATTTATGGCTCACAGAGCCATATGTAACAGACCAGACTTATACTGTATGTTTGCATAGTCTATTAACATGATACTCTTCGAGTGATGCTTCTGACCGGTAACTAGACAGACGCATGTGTGAAAATACACATGAGCTTAAATCTGTTTCAGTATCACAAATACAATCTCATTGCATAGGAAACACTGAAGAAATAAAAACATGAAGAATTACCAATGTGACCGCAGACTTCAGAGTGAAAGCTCCTGTTGGCTGTTCTAACCGTAATTCAGACCTTTTACTTTCCTGAACAGGTGAGCTGCTAACTTTTGTCATGGTTGTTTGGAATGCTTATGCATGCTAAAAGTTGAGCTGGAATATACAGTATAGTGGAATGTGGTTCAGACTAATCAACAACAGGGTGATGTTTAAGGAATCAACATGATCTTATTAAAACATAATGTATGTTGCCAGTGTGAAATCACCCGCAGTGTAAAGGTCAGTTCAGTGATTTAATAAGAATACATCAGATTTGAATAGCGCTTTTCATAGACACTCAAAGACACTTCACAATGAGTCCATTATTCATTCACTTCACAGACAATGATCGTGGTAAGCTACTACTGTAGCCACAGCTGCCCTGGGGCAGACTGACAGAGATGTGGCTGCCAATCCATGGCAACAGCCTCTCTGACCACTACCGAACATTTATACACATTCATACCCAGTGTCATGGACACTGGAGACAAGGAGGGTAAAATGTCTTGCCAAGGAACATAATGGCAGGATGGCTGGGGAAAGCAGGATTCAAACCGCCAGCCCTCCAGTTATTAGATGACCTGCTCTACCTCCTGAGCTGCTGCCGCCCACATTTCCCTCCTCCCTTCCGTTTTTGCTGAGCACCAAGCTGGGCGGCAGGAAGTTCCATTTTTATATGGTCTTTGGCATGCCCCGGCCAGGACTTGAACCCTGACCTCCCGGTTGTGGGGCGGTTGCGCTACCTCTAGGCCACCACTTAGTTTTGCTGAGATGAATTATGGCTAACACTGCATCTCTACTGGCATATACTCATAGAGGTTTGACTCTCTCTGGGCATTAGACTCAACTGGCAATTTGAGGAACAATACTTCCTTGTTGACAAAATTTCTCTTGGGTGCAAATGTTTCTGTTTGGTTTTCACGGTGAGAAAAAAAATGGATCCAGAACAAAAATATTTCTCTCATGGGCTACAATGGAGACACTCACATTTGAGAAAAACATTGATCTAAGCATCAAATTTAAGCAAAAAGATTATAAGTAGGGCTGCAGCTAATCACTGTTTTATGGTTCAAATAATCAACCACACAAATTGACGATTACTCAAGTAATCAGATACTTTTTTTGAAAAGAAACTTGCATTGACCAACTTTCTTTCCTAAAGAGCAGTAGTAATTAAATCAAATACTCAGTAACGAAGGTATACATTTATTGCAATGGTTATTGCATAGAACGTAGCTTTAAACGTTACGTTACACCATTAAGTTCCATTCGCTAGCAGCTGTGATTGTATGTTCTTTGGTCATAAGTATAATTAGCGTAGCTGACTACATTCTATTCATCTTAATTTAAAATCTCAATCATGTACCTTGTCTCGGTCCGCTGGCCGTGCATGATGTGGGATGCTTTCTGTCGAGACACTGCAACATTGACTTTGTAGTATGCCAGCTCGCTGCTCGGTTTAACCATGTACGTATACATTGCACAATGTTTTCCTTCAATGTGAGCTTGAAATGATCCCAGATGTGAGATATTTTGTTGTTTTTTCGGACTTTCTTCCATTTTGCAGTCACTCGCTCTGATATGGTGCCATTAAACAAAGCCCCGTCTTGCTTATGTAACGCGACTGGAAGAAGGTCATATACACTGGAAGTGCTACATTAGATGACGCATCGAAGCACAGATTTTGAATCGATGAATTTTTGTAATCAAATTATTCGAGTAATCGTTGCAGCCCTAATTATAAGACAAATTTCTATCAGTTTGACAAAGAATGGGGAGATTACCTTGCTATTTTTGTGGACAGAGCTGTTAAGACTGAACAAAATCTGTATGGTTTGTGTCTTACATTTTCACAGACACATCTCTTTTCTCTGTCTGTCGGCCTTGGTGACGCTCGAGTGTAGCTGTACTCCATTCACAAAAAAAAAAAAAAAGGCGAAAAAGGATGAATACACTCGGAATGTGATTGGTGGTGCAGATGATGCTCTGATAGAACCATTATCCACCACTGCTGTCACTCTCTTTGGTAAAGAGAAACGAGCAGTTGTGAGCTTTAAACTCATATTTTAAAATGGAATCTCAGTCAGAGCAGGTGCAAAAACGAGAAATTGATAATTTGATGCTAACACAAAAAGAGCAGTCAGAAACTGCTCTCCCTCCCCTGCTATGCTTCAGTGTCGTCCTGCTGTGTGTGCAGTGCATATCTTTTCCTGATTACATCAGCTGTGAGGCTCATATAACCATTTACTGTGGTTTGAGACGAAAGCTCACCGCATTCATTTTGTCCATTTTGGTATTTTGTTGGACCGCCGTTTTGACGGAAGATTAAAAGCATCTTCGTATCTCAGCCTTTCAACACAGGAAGCTGTGTTTTTCTAGCAGTACACGTTTCAGAATAGTCGTACTGTTGTGTGCAGTGCGACCAGTTCACTCACAGATGAAAGCCCTGCGCAGATGAAAGCTGTGGGAGGTCATCATTTCTCTGTCACTGTCCCCACACCCGGCCCTACTTCTCATGTAAGTGATAGCCACGAGTCTCTGAATTGGATGTCGAATAACAATAGTTGTGGGAACAGACATCAATAGCCTGAAGCTGCTCGCAAGAGCGAACTGAGGTGGAATAAAATCACAATTTGTGTGTCTCCAAAGAAGCTGTCTTGCTCTTCTGCAGCCCATATTATTTCCTCTTTTATACATTGTGTTGCCATATTGAAGGACTAAAAAAGCAAGCACTTTCAATTTTCATTCGTTTTTTTCATTTCAGTAGCTGGCTCAGAGTATACAAAATGAAATATTGTCTGGATATTACAGGATGTAATATTAAATAAATAAATGAAAAGTTCTCTCTGGGGGAAAAACCGGTGAGATCAAGTGAAGATACACTGGTGCCTGTTTCCAGGGAGCGTGTTCGACTCGTTCTTGTTACACTGGTGCATGCTCAGTTTTCGTTAGGCCTGTGTCATAGTTATCCATGTAAATCAAAAACTCTGCCTGCAGACTGCTCTGATAGCTCAGTTTCTAACACTTCCCACCCTTAGCTCATGATGTCACATGGTTTTGGCTGTGATCCTAGAGGCCACACCTACATGCCGTTCCCGTATTTACATTCTCAATTCTGATGAAGTTGGGATGTTGTGTAAAACGGAAATAAAAACAAAATACTGTAACGTTGAGGGTGTGATAAGGGGTGGGGGATTCTCCTGGCATGCTTTGCGCCACGGGGGATTCATAGACATTTATAATTCTTGTGTTCTGAGCACTGTTGTTATAGTGTTATACGTCTGGTTGTGATTGCGTTGTTTTCCCTGTGTGTGAGAGATTACGTGTCTGTGTCACCGTGAATGAAGTGAGTGTGAGTGTGGATGACCTCCCCTCTGTTCTACATAATCAGACAGTTGAAATGAATGCCTGCTACATTCCAAATCCTCTCTCATTATTGTGTGAACCCTTGAAATGTCACACTGGTGTCAGAAGTGGGATGTTGAAAGATGGAAGCGAAGATCAAGGCAGAGATTCGACAGCTTGAGCAACTCATCACCCAGATGGAGACAGACAGCAGAACAGATATGCCAGTCCCCAGAGCTGCTCGCCACAAAGAATCGCAAAGTGGGCCGGAAGGAGCAAGTACTTCCATTGTTCCACCTTTTTTAAGGCAGGACGGGGAGTGCCAGCGGGGAAACTACAAGCCAGCGATCCCACTGCAGCTGAGGGCAGTGATCAGCATGGAGGCGACCGTCCCAACCCCTGTACCGCTGACCCACCAACCGGCCAAGCTCCCCCACTTTGGTGGCGAAACCTCGCTTGAAGACCTCCTCATCCTGGTTGAACTGGCTGCCACACTCAACAGCTGGACACCTGAAGAGACAGCTGTGCAGGTCACACTGGCTCTGGAGGGCGGAGCTCTCTGCACACTGTCTGATCTTTGGGCTGAGGAACGGCACAGCTGGCCAGCGCTACAGGGAGCACTTTGGAGGTGGTTTGGGAGGGCAACCCACGATGACCACATCCGGGGACAGCTGGCCAGCCGCTAGCGACGCGACCGAGAGAGCCTGGGGGGGTCATGCACCAGATGTCTTGCTGCTGACACAGCACGGCCACCCAGACTTCGAGCCAGAGGCGGTGAAGAAACTCCCCCTCCAGAGTTTCATCTGAGGGCTCTGCCAGGCCCAGCTCCAAGAACGCGTCTGGAGTCATGCCGCGAGCAGCTAGGAGACGGCTGTGGCAGAGGTGGAGTGGGTGAAGCCGATGCTGAAGCAAGCAGCTGATATTTCATCACCAAGCCAGAGAGCTTTCCAGGCCACGGCTGAGAGTGAGAAAGAGGAGGAGCTGCGCCAGGCCACAGCTGCACGGCCGGTGAGAGTGCAACGGCGGCGCGAGGAGGGATGCTGCCACTGTGGGGAGCCGGGCCACGGTGCACGCCACTGCCCTGCACCTACCCTGTGACAACCAGCCCCTTCACCAGCTTTAAACTAGAGTGAGGTGGCACAGACGGGGACCTACTGCCTCTCACGGACATTTTCCACAATGAACTCTCGCCACGTCTGGGCCGACTTGGACTCTCACCAGGGCTGTACCTGCATTGCAGCCTGGACAACATTCCATTCTGGGTGCTGATCGACACTGGTTCCACCATCTCCCTGTTCCGACCCGGGGCGCTGCCTGGTACAGATGAGCTCAAACCGCAGGGGTGGGAACCCACCAGGCGCTGCGCCACCACAGCCACTGGTGAGCACACCAGATTGGGAGGGCGATGAATCCTTGTCATTGGAGTGGCTGGTCAGAACACGAACCACCCGTTCTGGCTGGCTGACATCCAACACCCCTGCATCATCGGACTAGATCTCCTCGCAGCATGGAGTGGAAAGATCAACACCACCAGCTCTTCTCTTCTTCTGGGGGCCAAGACCATCACACTCTGCGGCAAGAGCCAGATGGGGAACCAGGGGACCCACACGATCAAGGGGCCGACAGCGCAGGCCCAGCTGAGGGAATTGTCACCAGAGCCGACCACTGCAGCACCACCAGCACGAGCAGAGGGATCGTCATCACCACCAGAGACAGTAGCGAGGGGGCCGCCAGCAGAACGAGTCGCTACATCATCAGAAACCCCGCATGCAGTTGAGGAGCTGTTCCAGTGGAGCTGCAGGGGATCAAAGTCGGGGCAGAAATGACAGCTGTGGGAGCCACTGGACTGCTACATCGATGTCTTCACCGCCAGGGATGAGGAGTTCACTCGAACCAGCTTGGTGCAGCTACCAGATCAACACCGGTGAGACCCGTCCAATCTGGCTTCGCCCCCGCCCCATCCTCTGCCTTTTTCAAGGCGGGCGGCGGAAGAGCAAAAGATTCAGGAGATGCTGGAGGTGGATGTCATTGAACCCTCCAGCAGCCCCTGGGCAGTGCTGGTGGTTCTGGTCAAGAGGAAGGATGGTTCATGGCGGTTCTGTGTGGACTGCTGGCACCTGGATGACGTCACGCGTAAAGACTTCTACCCTCTGCCCTGCATTGATGACACGCTGGATTACATCACTGGCTCTAGCTGGTTTAGCTCGCTTGACCTCCGTAGTGGCTACTGGCAGGTGGAGCTGTCACCAGAGTCCTGCCAGAAAACAGCCTTCTCCACCGGGCAGGGACTGTGGCAGTTTAAGGTGATGCCATTTGGACTTCGCAATGCCCCGGCCACCTTTGAATGCCTGATGGAGCGAGTGCTGGCTCACATCCCCCTGGAGCCACTGCATCGTTGATCTTAACGACCTGCTGATTTTGGTGGCTCCCTGTCCAATCTCCGGGAGGTGTTGGACGCCATCCGCCAGGCCGGGCTGTTGCTCCACCCTCAAATGCCACCTGTTTTGGTGAGAAACCCCCTTCCTGGGCCACATTGTCAGTACTGCGGGAGTCGCTACTGACCCAGAGAAGGTGGTGGCGGTGAGAAACTGGCTGATCCCGCAGGACGTAGGAGAACTGTGGTGCTTCCTCGGACTGGCCTCCTATTATAGGAGGTTTGTGAAGGATTTTGCCACCATCACCAGTCCGCTGCATCAGCTGACACAGAAGGGCCACATGTTTGAGTGGGGTGGGGACTGTGCTGCTGCTTTTTTCCTGGCTCTGCTCGGTGCTCATCGGAGTCCTCGTGCTGCAGTATCCCAACTTGAACCGGCCCTTCCTCGTGGACACAAACGCTAGCAAACAGGACATTGGGCGGTGCTATCCCAGGAGGGATTGCACGGAGAGCAGGTGGTTGCCTTCTTCAGCTGCACTCTCAGCAGAGCTGACAGGAATTATTGTGTCACCCACCGACAGCTGCTGGTAGTCATCCAAGGGCTCTGCCATTTCTGCCCATACGTTTATGGGGGGAGGTTTCAGTTCAGGATGGACTATGCTTCTCTGACCTGGCCACTGAACTTTAAAGAGCCAGATGGACAGTTAGCAACATGGCTGGAGGCACTGCAGGATTATGACTTTTAGATTGTGGATTGAGCAGGCTGCCTCCATGCCAATGCTGACGCGCTGTCCCGGTATATCTGTGCTGTGGAGGACTGTCAGCACTGCCAGCAGGCCAAGGATTGTGACCCAGCAGTCTCATGGGCTGCTTCTCTCCAGACCACTGCTGCTGGTCTGGAGAGCCAGCTCTCCCCAACGATGATGGCACAGAGGCCTCGGCATGCAGCAGCTTTGGATTGAACAGGATGGAGATCCTATCGTCTCCCGGGTCCGGTAATGGCTGAAGACAGACCAGCGGCCCGCCTGGGAGGCTGTGTCTGCACTGGACCCAGAGACCAAGGCCCTACATTCCCAGTGGCCCAACCTCTGCTGTCGTGAGGGTGTTGTCAACCAGCGGTGGCAGCCTCCAGCTGGGCAGCATCATGTCTGGCAGCTGCTGGTCCCCCGATGGCTCCATCCCAAGGTGCTCCAGTTGGTCCAAGGGTCGGTGGGAAGGGGGGGGGGGGTCTACAAGACGTGGAGCTCCATGTCTTCCGCTGTGACACTTGCACAGCTCAGAAAGGGATGACTCAGCACTCCCACGCCCCCTTGCAGCAGTACCAGATGAGGCACCCATGGACTGTGTGGGGGTGGACATTCTGGGCCTTTCTCTGACCATGGATCCAGGGAAGTGTTATGTTCCGGTCACAATGGATTACTTCACCAAGTGGCCAGAGGCAAACATGGTCCCTAATTAGAGCACCGCCACCAAAGCATCAGAGCGCCGCCACCAAAGCATCAAAGCTGGTGGACAAGATGTTTTGTCCGTTTGGCACCCCAGAGGAGCTGCACAGCAACCAGGGATGGAACTTCGAGGCAGAGGTCTTCGGGGAGGTCTGTAGGCAGCTGGGCATCCGGAAGACCTGGCCCACCCCGCTGCACACACAGAGCGAAGGCATGGCGGAACGCTTTAACCTAGTGGACCAGCGATAGCGAGACTGGGACCTGCACCTGCCCCTGGTCCTGTGGGCATACCGGACAGCAGTTCAAGAATCCACCTGGTGCAGCCCAGCAGCGCTGATGTTTGGACGCAAGCTGCACACCCCTGTGGACTTGGTGTTTGGCCCTCCCCGGAGCTGGAGGTGGAGGGCAAACCAGGGTTGGATTATTTATTTTGCTTGAGAGAACATCTTCACACGGTGCACGACCTGGCTCGGGAGGCCTTGGTAGAGGCAGGGAGTTGACAGAAGGGAGCGTATGACTCTCGCTGCCAGGGGAGAGACTTTGCACCCAGGGATCAAGTCTGGGTTGTCTGCCTAGAGTGGAAAAGGGACTGTCACCAAAGCTGGCGAGCCACTGGTCGGGACTATGCGTGGTCCTACAGAGACTGTCAGACGTACTGTAGTGTAGAGGGTGAGGCTGCAGAAAAGGAACTGGGTGATGGTGCTTCACCACAACCACCTCATCCCGTACCAGCCAGCTGCCCCACGGGTGGCCGAGCCAGAAGCCCCATCCTGACCGGAGATCCTGGTCGAGGCTTGAATGGACACTAATGGGCCCATGTGTGCCAGCCACTGGCGGGCGCCCCAACACTTGGATGGGTTTGTATTGGACTTTTGAGGTGGGCTTATTGTTCTGGGGACAGAAACCAGTCCGGGGGGGACAGTATAACATCAGGGCTGTGATAAGGGTTGGGGGATTCTCCTAGCATGCTTTGTGCATGGTCCAGGGAGCGTGTTCGACTCGTTCTTGTTACACTGGTGCATGCTCAGTTTTCGTTAGGCCTGTGTCATAGTTATCCATGTAAATCAAAAACTCTGCCTGCAGACTGCTGTGATAGCTCAGTTTCTAACACTTCCCACCCTTAGCTCATGATGTCACATGGTTTTGGCTGTGATCCTAGAGGCCACACCTACATGGTGTTCTCGTATTTACATTCTCAATTCTGGTGAAGTTGGGATGTTGTGTAAAACGGAAACAAAAACAAAATACTGTAACGTTGAGGGTGTGATAAGGAGTGGGGGATTCTCCTGGCATGCTTTGCGCCACGGGGGATTTATAGACAGTTATAATTCTTGTGTTCTGAGCGTTGTTGTAGTGTTATACGTCTGGTTGTGATAGTGTTGTTTTCCCTGTGTGTGAGAAATTACGTGTCTGTCACCCTGAGTGAAGTGTGTGTGTGTGTGTGTGTGTGTGTGTGTGTGTGTGGATGACCTCCCCTCTGTTTTGCATAATCAGAGTTGAAATGAATGCCTGCTATGTTCCAAATCCTCTCTCATTATTGTGTGAACCCTTGAAATCTCACAATGCAGTGATTTAGAAATCATTTTCAATCTAGGTTCAGATGAATACACGACAAAGACAAAATGTTTAATGTTCAAACTGAAAAACTTTTTTTGTTTTTGACAAATATTCACAAATTTTGAATCTGATGCCTGCAACACATTCCAACAAAGCTGGGACAGATGCAACAAAAGACTGGTAAAGTTGAGGAACGCTCACACAACACCTTTTTGGAACATTCCACAGGTGAACATGTTAATTGTAAACAGGTGAGTGTCATGATTGGGTATGAAAGGAGCATCCCTGAAAGGCTTAGTCATTTACAAGCAAGGATGGGGTGAGGTTTACCACTTTGAGAACAACAGCGTGGGCAAATAGTTTAACAGTTTAAGAACAATGTTTCTCAACATACAGTTGCAAGGAATTTAGGGATTTCATCATCTACAGTCCATAATATCATCAAAAGATTAGATTAGATTATTTGTTTATTTGACTGGGACAGTGCAATAAACATAGACAATTAATCAAATGACAATCAATCTGATGTGTTGCACAAAGAGTGTATAGCTATTAGCTAATTTGCAACTCTTGTCCCTGGATGGGCTTTAGAAAGGAGAAACAAGTAAAAAGAAAAAGGATAAGGAAAAGAAAAAATGAAAACAGAATAAACAATAACCACATACATCAATGCAAAAAAGATTATAAATACATTATAAATACACAATTGTAAATATTATAAATATTATAAATACACAATATAACAACCTGACTCACATTTGCCTATTTCAGGCCTCCCTCCCTTCGTCACTCACTATAAACAAACACATTCATTCCTTCCCTTCATTCACTCTCACCCTGCAGACAATCATTTCATACATGGGTACATTCTTGTTTATTTTTCAGCCAGTTTTTAACCTTTTTAGTGAATGTTTTAAAGTCCGTTATTATTTTAATTTCATTTGGCATTGTGTTCCAGATGTGACTGCCCTTTATAGAGAAAGCTGTTTGTCCAAATGTGGTTCTGCGGTGGAATATTTTACAGTTATTGTTAACAGAACTCCTGGTGGCTCTGCTGCTGTCCTGTCTTTGGATGAAACCAGCAAGTGGCTCAGGCGCTGATTTATGGAAACATTTGAAAATTAATTTCAGAAAACAGAGGTCAGTGAAACTCTCAAAACTCAATAGATTGTATTTTTTTAAAATATAACAGTGATGCCACCTAATGGGCTTTTCTCCAGATTCAGAGAATCTGGAGAAATTTCCGCACGTAAGCGGCAAGGCTGAAAACCAACATTGAATACCTGTGACCTTTGATCTCTCAGGCAGCACTGCATTAAAAACCAACATCATTCTGTAAGGATATTAACACATGGGTTCAGGAACACTTCAGAAAACCATTGTCAGTTAACACAGTTCGTCGCTACATCTACAAGTGCAAGTTACGCCTTACGCACGCGTTACAAATCTCCACATAAATGGGGAGTCTCATGGCATTTCCTACAACTGCTGTAAGGGACCTCAAGAACAACTTAGGCTGCGTGTCCACCAAACGCATTTTTTGTCTCCTGACCTCCCTGAATGTCTTTTTTTCGACGTTTGTGTGCTGCGCTCTGGAAAAAAAATGACTGTGCACTGTATCGCAGCAACAGCTTTTCACTCACAGCTCAGCACTTGCGCTTTTCCTTTGGTCAGACTTTCTACTTATTTTTTAATAGCAGTCTCTAAATAACAATGGACAAGAAACATATTCTAGCATTGGCAGCAGCTCTAGATGCAAAATATGATGACACGGAAAACAGGAGTCTGATTACAGACTGTACTGGCGTCCTATGTCCCACCCTTCCTTATTCTGATTGGTTGCTTAGAAAAATCTGACATTGACGAGCTCATCTGCAGTCCGAAAAGTTGAATTTTTTTTCAACTCTGAGCGCCACGACAAAAAACGACCACCGCCGACAGCGTTTCAGTGTCGAGGGCGCTTAGCGCTGTAGACGGTGAACTACTTAGAGAATGAATAGAAAATAGTCGCCCACAGCTGAAAAAAAACGCATTTCGTGGACACGCAGCCTTAAGGTGTTCTTGAAGCATACTTACAACCAACATGTTGCGTAGTTCTTACGTTGTTCCTATGGGATTCATATGGCCTCCCCTACGATGAGGAGTTTTTGTGGGGTGTTCGGAGAAATGTTGGACAAGACCATCGACCTGGCTATGAACTTATGAATGGTCTGTGAATGCTGGACTCTCCTATGGCTGCCTTAAGAAGGCTATACAAAATGGTCCAAAAATAATTTCTACTGTGTTTGCTGCTGTTCATAAGGGTATTTGTGACTGTAGCTTTAACAATTTCTCAGTGACCTCCATCCTTGTGTAAAGGGGGTATTAGCATAGAAGTTCTTTGATGGTGCTTGTATATGCTATGTGAGGTTTCGTTGTATATAGACAGTAACAACAAAAAGAATCTTGAATCTCTTGAATCTTTTTTGACAAGGCCTAGAGAAAGTCTATTTTTAACCTGTGTGTTTATGTTGTGTGGATTTGCATATCACTCCAATAATTCCCTTTGTCTTATCTCATCCATAACTGCCATAGAAGGGGGGGGGGGTGTCTAAGGTGAAGCTTACATCGCAGTAATTATTTCACAAGAAGGATTCTAAAAATTATGGTTGATGTAAAATGGTCCAAACCTTTTCTGAAGAAAATACGCAACACAGGCACATAATGGTGCTTGTCTTTAATATACTGAGGCTGTAAATAGGGCATGGTGGAAAATTTCTGAAGGCTGGAAGTATTGGCATTTGTCAGCGTTAAAGCCTCTGAGCAGTCACTGAATGTGTAGTTTAATGATTTGCTGATCTGTTAAATCCTCTTGTATCCTCTAAATCAAAGAAACAAGAGTCTTTTGAAAAGCTTAAGCTTGTGTTATTGGTTTTGTTTGGTCAGTAATCAGGTTGTAACAGACATTTGCTGACAAAATTGACAAACAAATCCCCCCCCCCAAAAAAACCCCACACCCATCTTCACAGTTGTGAGCTATTCGTGCATTAAATATTGATGTATCCCATGAGATGTAATGTGATCAAGTCATATCTGCTTGTGTCATGTCCCGTCAAGTAACGTGAAAGGTTTCAGGAACTCCTAATTCAAAAATCTGCTGCAGCTGAGCAATAGTTCACGTTAAATCCAACCTACAGCCAGGTATGTGCTGATATACGGCACTTTCTCTGTGCACATGCTGCTAACGCTTTCTTCAGAGGAAGTGAACGGAAAATGCGGTGGCTGGAGGCTGATTGATTGTCTCAAAGTCAGAGAGAAGTCACAACATCAGATTTTGTACTGCATGTTGTTTGTGCAGCAGCTGCCATTTTTTTATCGCACAAAAGCTTTACTAAAAGGAACATTTCAAACACAAAATCAAATTTACTTACAGTTTAATATTCCTCTGTGTGCAAGAGTTGGATTTTTTTTTTCATATATCAGCTGTAGAAATGTTTGCTGTCACTTGAATGTGGTGGAGATAAATGAAAAAAATTATGAGCTGTTTTACATCTGTCAGCAGGGATGTAAAGACTGATTTTGTCAGCAGTATTAGTCAGTGGGCCCTGAAATGATAACATGGAATTTCTGTGAATTTTCATGACAACAGTATTACTGACAATGTCACCAAATGCTTTTCTCTTTTTTTTTAATTTATGTATGAACAGTTTCACGGAGCAGCCGTATACGTTTTCAGTAAAAGTCTAACTCTTGTGATCTTCACTTTTTTCCTAGGATCATAATTTCCGCTGGGACTGTTGTGATCACTACAATGTGGCACCACCCCGTTAGTCAGCTGTATGATTTTTGTTGGTGAATGTATAGATGGAAAAAAGAAAATGTTCCCTGATAATAATACTAAAATAAATACACAGTTAAAGGTGAATTAGACAGCATTTTCATGAAAACAAATATTTTTTAAGAAATAAAATGCTTAGAAAGGGGCAGAATTAAACTTTTTATATTCATCAAAAAAAAAAAAATTATACACTGAAGAAAAAATACTAAAAAATTTTTACAGGCCCAAAATAATCGTAATATTTACATCTGTTCAGTTGGATTATGAGACTCAGGTGGCCACTAACATATTCAAGGCACCAACTGCTACCATCGTTGCACTCTACTACTTGCACAATTTATACCTGTTTACATGTGCCATAATTTTCACTGCAAAATGTGTATATATGTATATATCTAAGTTGTTTTACTTTCTTTTTCATTACTGAGCTGCGCTGATTGTTGGCACTTCCACATACACTACCGTTCAAAAGTTTGGGGTCACTTAGAAATTTCCTTATTTTTGAAAGAAAAGCACTTTTTTCAATGAAGATAACTTTAAACTAATCAGAAATACACTCTATACATTGCTAATGTGGTAAATGACTATTCTAGCTGCAAATGTCTGGTTTTTGGTGCAATATCTACATAGGTGTATAGAGGCCCATTTCCAGCAACTATCACTCCAGTGTTCTAATGGTACAGTGTGTTTGCTCATTGCGTCAGAAGGCTAATGGATGATTAGAAAACCCTTCTGCAATCATGTTAGGTCTGCAATGCTGTAATTGCTGCAAATGGAGGATTCTTTGACGAAAGCAAAGTTTGAAGGAAAAAATTATTTCAAATACAAATCATTATTTCTAACCTTGTCAATGTCTTGACTATATTTTCTATTCATTTTACAACTCATGGTGGTAAATAAGTGTGACTTTTCATGGAAAAAACAAAATAATTGTCTGGGTGACCCCAAACTTTTGAACGGTAGTGTAAGTTTGGTTGTACTTTGCACAATGATAATAAAGCCTCTTATTACCTCCGCCAAGGAGGTTATGTTTTCATCGGCGTTGGTTTGTCTGTCTGTCTGTCTGTTTGTTTGTTTGTTTGTTTGTTTGTTAGCAAGATAACTCAAAAAGTTAAGGACGGATTTTCATGAAATTTTCACAGTTTGTCAGAAATGGGGTATCCTACAGATGATTAGATTTTGGTGGTGATCCGGATCACCGTCCAGAAGAAAACCGCCATTATGGAAAATGCGATTTTCGTCAATAACTACTGAACCACTAATCCTATCATTGTCAATCCAATTGCTAGTCATATGTTTCATGGTCAAGGAATCTGAAAACGTACACACAAACACTGTATGGGGGGAACTGTGGCGCTTGGCGGAGGTCTGCGCTCTCTGAGTGCTTTTCTAGTTTTATCTTATCTCATCTTAGGTACATATACGTATAAACACTAGATAGGACATGGCTAACATTTTCATGGCAAATGGAGGTGCCATATTCTATAGGTAATTATAATGGTTGACAGCACCTGCAGCATTGTGATAACAGGATACACAAACAATTGTTCGTTGCATTTATTGTAATCATATAAGTAAGCTATGCATATGGCACTTGACTAGCTTGGCAGCTAGCCATGTCCTATCTAGTTTTTATATATATCTGTTAGGGGTGGGAATCGCAGGGGACCTCATGATTCAATTCAGAATGCGATACTTGGGTCACGGTTTTATCCTATCATGATTTCATGGTAATCACGATATCACGATGTTGAGTATCACAATACCATATACGTTTTTCAGTTCTTTTTACCTTATTCAACCTCAAATCATGTCCCATAGTAAAATTGTTGACATCGCTTTCATATAATAAAGGATTCAGTCCAAACGGGCAGCAACCAGAGAATTTCACAATTATTATTAAGTTAAATGGTAAATGGCGTTCACTTATGAGTAAAAAAGCACTATATCTCTGGATGACCAAAGCGCTTTACAGATCCTGCTGTTCATTCATTCACGCACACATTCACACACTGATGGCAGCGGATGCAAAAACAAATGCTCTTAAAATAAATGTTCAACTGATAATAAAACATAGTCTTAAAACAAATAATAATCAGTGAAGCAACAGCGAGATGAAATCACATACCTGGGCTCCAGTGTTTTAATATGTGACAAAACCCCCTGAATGTGTCATATCCAGGTCGTTCGTCTTGGCTTTGTTATAAAATCCAAAAAAGTACAGACATTTAATTTAGACTTTGACGCTGCGATTCTCATTTTTTTTTTTTTTTTTTTTTTTTTTTTTAGTGCTGCTGCTCCCTCCGCCATCTTAAATTGTGTCGGGACTGGGCTGTAGAAAAATCTCGCGAAACACCTTTGCAGCGACAACTTTGGTCCGTCTAGTGGACTGAAAATGCAGTTGATTAACTGATACATAAATGTACAGCAGTTTGAGTGTGCTTTTTTTTTTAAATTAAAAGATCACTCCATGCGTTTATGGATCGGTGCATTGTCACGAGTGCCAAATATTGCAGTTCATCACTGAATTGATATTTTTCTCCCCATGCCTAATATCTATGGCTTGTATGGATGTCACAGCCAGTCGCAGCCAATAGCATAAGTGAGTTGATGTCATGTGTCTCTATCAAGCAGTTGGGACAAGAGAAAGTGTGGCACCTACTGGCCAGGAGGTCAGAATGTTGTCTCTGTCACCTTGAAAATGTCATTTAAATCAATTTTCTTTTAAATAAATGGGCGGCGCAGTGGCGGTGTGGTTAGCACTGCGGCAGCACAGCAACTCACCCTTGGCCGGGGGATCCTGGGTTTGATCCCAGCCCCCGACCAACAGTGATCTATGTGGAGTTTGCATGTTCTTCCCGTGTCTGCGTGGGTTTACTCCGGGATTCCTCCGGTTTCCTCCCACATGCCAAAAACATGCAAGTTAGGTTAATTGGCATCAAAACCGGGGATTCTAAATTGTCCTTAGGTCTGACTGTGAGAGTGAATGGTTGTCTGTCTCTCTGTGTTGGCCCTGTGATGGACTGGCGATCTGTCCAGGGTGTACCCTGCCTCTCGCCCAAAGATGCTGGGATAGGCTCCAGCACCCCCCGCGACCCGAAAAGGATTAAGCGGAAGATGATGAATGAATGATATCCCTCTATCTGACCCGCCCCCCCCCCAAAAAAAATGAAAGCTTTAACAATACAAAGTAGACGAATTACCAGTGCTAATGTTTTGTTTTTTTTTTCCTTATGCTCTCCTTTTCAGTGTTGATTTCTGCTGTTTACTAGCAAATTTGCCAGTGGGTGGATCCCAATGAAGGACTCCATTTACCTCCATTGTCATAATGTGCCGTCATGATGGGCCCTCTCATGACCCATTTTTCAACCCCATTGTTGAGTTTGTATTTCCATCACATTTTGGAACCTGTTTGTCATTGCTGGTGGAATAAACTGGGGCCTGTGCCTATTTAATTAGTGGGGGGGGGCAGTGAATTGGAACCCAAAGGGATGACTGCTTTTGTTCTGGCTAAAATGAGCCTTTTTTGTTCCTCCCGAGGAGCTTCTCTTTCTACAGAGGAGCTTTATTTCCCCCCAGCCTGTGCTAATTAGTCAGAGGCGTACTGTAATGAATACTGCAACAGGCGGTGGGTAAATGTGTAGTCTTCTGCAAACAAAGAAATTCAAAGTATGCTTAAATCACAGCATTTTTTTATGTGGCTAATCTCATGGGGAACCCTAGGATGCGCCCCTTCACACGAATGCATCACCAATCGCTGCGTTCTAGCCTGCATATTTAGTAACTTTGCGGTGAAAACTGGCGAGCCATTTTCCCGTTCCTCTCTCTCTCTCCATTTTTCCTTCAGCATTATTTTCCCCTCTTCAGCCTGATGTCGACCTCTCCGCTTTTGAGCTGCTGTGTTTTTTGTTATCATCAGAGAGACAAATGAGAGGCAAGAGACTAAGAAAGCCTCGGGGCTCGTGTCCTCACATCATCCCCCCCCCCGCCTATCTCTCCCCGCCCTCCCTCTCCTTCTCCAGCCTCCCATCTCTCCGTCTTCCTGAGTGACAGCTGGCAGCCAGTAGGGTACAGTGGGCATGCCAAACCAAGTGCAGATATATGCCAAGTGACTTGAGAAAATACACATTTAAATGCGAACGCCTCATAAATGCGTCTCCTATTGCTGCTCTTTTATTTTCGTAGCTCAAACATGCAACACACATTAGTCTCCGCACAGATCTCCATGGTCATTAAAACGCGCACGTCCACTGAAGGCTTGTAAATGAATCCTGTGGGATGGTCTTGAGGCAGAGGCCGCACAGGCAGTTGCCATAAAGTCTACCACTGAAAGCAGCAGCCAAGTGCAGAAGAAATGGGTGGTGGTGGTGGGGGGTGGGGTGTTAGATGTGGACCACTTCGCCATTTAGACAGGGATTTTTCTTTTCTGAGCACGCCCTGTAGAGTCATAAAGCTCATCCATTCATCTTGATTTGGTGACCTGCTGGCTTGTCTGAGGGCAGGTCCAGGGTTGGTGTGACCCAGAACTGGACAACTTCTAATATGGAAACAGCCATTTTCATCACCTTGAGGCTAAAAAAACTGCATCGATCCACAAACTACAGGAGCCTTAAAATGAATAGAAAACGACTGAGTTATAACTATGAAATGTAGTGAAATTTTATTAACATCATTATAGGTTTTTTTTTTTTAAATTATTATGAATTTTATTCTTTTAGTAATAAATTTATGATTTTGTTAAATCAATTCAAGACTTTCTTGTAAATTTTGGGCTTTTTTAAAAAAAAAAAATCTGCATTTCATTCATTCATTCATTTTGTATTGTATGTTGTTACAAGAGCGCCGAGTGTCTGCTGATCTGTATATACTTTTATTTATTTTCTACTTGTTTTAGTTCTGCATTTAATATGAACCCTGAGTTTGAAATAAACGTTTGAATTTGAAATTTGAATTTCATAAAGTTTGACATTTGTTCATACATTTCTGGCATCTTTATCGTCCTCTGTAACACCAACCCTCTCCATGTCCTCCTTCACTACATCCATGAATCTTCTCTGTGGTCTTCCTCTTTTCCTCCTGCCTGGCAGCTCCGTCTTCAACATCCTTTGTCCAATATCTCCACTATCCCTCCAAACCACTCAACCTCACCTGTCCCTCTGATAGTCTCATTTGTCATCCTGCCACTCCCAATGAGAATGTTAGCATCTTAAACTCTGCCACCTTGAGTTCTGCCTCCTGTCTTGTCAGTGCCACCATCTCCAAACCATGCATCATAGCAGGTCTCACTACCATCTTGTAAATCTTCCCTTTTATTCTAGCTGCTATCCTTCTGTCACAGATCACTCCTGACAATCGTCTCCACCCACTCCACCTTGCCTGCACTTTCTTCTTCACCTCTCGTGCATTTTCAATTGCTTTGGATGGTTGACCCCAGGTATTTAAACTCTACTTTCACTACCGCTCCTCCTTCCATCTTCACCATTACACCAGCCTCCCTCTCATTCACACTCATGTATTCTGTCTTACTTCTGCTGACTTTCATTCCTCTTCTCTCCAGAGCATACCTCCACCTCCACAGGTTCTCTTCCACCTGCTCCCTACTCTCACTACAGATCACAATGTCGTCTGCAAACATCATGGTCCATGAAGACTCCTGCCTGACCTCGTCTGTCAGCCTGCCCATCACCATGGTAAACAAGAATGGGCTCAGAGCTGATCCCTGATGTAACCCCACCCCCACCTTGAACCCATCTGTCACTCCTACAGCACACCTCACCACTGTCTCACTGTCCTCATACATGTCCTGCACCACCCTCACATACTTCTCTGCCACTCCTGACTTCCTCATACAGTATCACTCCCATCAGCTGCTTTCTCTAGACCCACAAAGACACCGTGCAACTCCTTCTGACCTTCTCTATACTATCAAGTGTTTAGGAGTAGGAAAAATGTATTGCATTAGCCAGGAGAATTTGTGGTGCTCAGTGTGCTCATGTGCAGAAAGTGTTTTATCACAGAAGAGTCGAATATCAAGCGGCACAGTCGGTTAACAGATTAGCAGGTTTGTGTTTGATCCATGTGGTCAATAGTTGGGGTGGGCATGTTCTTCCTGTGTGAAATTCCTTCTGATGGTTTGCTTTCTGTTATGTCCTAATCTTAGTACTCAAGGACGAGGCTCAGGTTGCAGTTGAACGTCACTTTATTAATATACAGAACCAAACTCACAGGTGCTCCGTACAGGTCAAGAGGTTGACGGCGAAGAGACCAGGTCTCTTCCGCCCTAGCCCTTTATACCCCTGGTGATGGTCGAACCGGAAAGGCGGGCCGTCACCTCCCACTACACCCAGGATGTTATGGGCACCATCTTACTACCCCCCCCCCCCCCCGTAGAAAAATGCAAGCACACAAATCAGACCCTCCCAAATTTAAACCCGACTCACACACTAACAAAACGGTATGTACAAGCCTATCCATACACACAACTACCTAGAGGGGGACAGGTAGACTTCTGACCTCCCCCTGCACGGCTTAGACGGGTTATTCTGCCATCTGATTTTATAAAGTCCATAAACAAAAACAGCCATGTTCCTACAAAACTAAATTAATCCCAGAACTTACATATGTACAAGGATTGTCATATCCAGTCTGCGTTGTGTTGCTGCCTAGTTTTTTTTTTTTTTGTCACATTTTGTCTTAGCTTTGTTCTGAATTGTAATCGCTCTTGTTTTGTTTTTCTTTTGAATTCTTGGATGGAATATGGGTGGGCAATATAAGCTGCGGCTTCAGCCATCACCCATTTCGGATAACTTATGTTGAACTGTATAATCAGAGGAGTTATTGTCTAATTTGACCTTGTTGGATTTTCTTCCCCCTTTGTTATATTATTCTGTTTCTTTTAATCTGTACTTTTAATCTATCTGAAATAATGATTGATTGATTGGTGTACAAGCAAACAATTCTACTGGAACAATTCTCTTCCAGTAACATAAACGGTCAATATGTACAGTCATAAATCGTTGCAAACCCCCACCCCAACACCCCCACCCCATATCTTGGGCAATTCACACAGGCAAAAAAAAACCCCAAACACATTCTGACTACAATACCAATAATGCTGGGGATTCACTTTCACTTCTTGTTTTTTTTTTTTTTTGTTTTTAGCAGAACACCGGGCAACATGCAACACGTACATATTAACTATGTGACTTCAGGGAGTAAAATGGCACATAAACCAAACAGCAAAACATCATGCCAATAACCCCCCTCCTTTAAAGTCACCTCTTAGTCCCTCCTGGAGGCCCACCCCTTGGATTTCCGTCTCGTGGATCCCACCCCGAGAATGAATGTTAGTGTCAAGCACGCCGTAGAACCGTGCTGGTTGGTCCTGCCCCTCTCGTCTTCATCCAGACACCAGCAGCTGTCCTGGGGGTTCCACTGTGCTGTCCAGCTCCCACATCCAGGGACGCTTGGACACTGGCATCGGAACCCTCCCATGCTGGGTCATTGTGGCGCCAGTCTTCATCACCTTCCAAAACACCAGGCCACTCACTGTCCCAGACCGCGTCATCCTCCACGTGCGGAGCAGGTCGGTGCCATAATCCACAGCCTGACCACTCTTTTCCAGCTCCGCTGGCAATCTTGAACCCCAGGCCGTAAAACAAATCACATCCTAAGATCTTCGACCCAGAGGCGGTCACCATGAACTGGACTCTGGTCATCTCCGCCAACTTGTATCTCGCCGTCAACTCCAGCAAACCCACGACGTTCATCTTGCTTCCTCCGTAGCCATAGCACGGCGTCGTGAACTCCCTCAGGCAGTAGTGTGGGAACAGGTTCCTCACAGTGGGCAAGCTCAACACTGAGGCCACTGCTCCCATGTCCATCAGCAACGGCACTTCCACGCCGTCCAGTAACACATTGCAGAATATGTGCCCATCTGTGCTCGGAGACGCGGTATGAACAACCGTAGGATCCACAGTGGGGAGATCCGCTCCATATCTTCGGTCCTCGCGCTCAAAATTATTGCAGGCTCTTGTGAAGTGATGCAGAAGACCACATTTACCGCACTGCTTGCTTCTTGCCGGACACTCTCTTGCCTTGTACTGGTGCCTGGTGGACCCGCAGCCATAGCATCTTGGCGTTCCAGGGGTGGACCTAATTCTTACAGTGGTGGCGTATTCCTCTTCATCTGCGCCGTCTTCGCTGTCCGGGTCCACAGCCAGCGCTTTCAGTCGTGGTTCGTTATCTCGCAGTGTGCTTCTCTCATCGAGGTCTTCAGACAGCCTCTCCACTGCCTCAAACTGCTGCGCTATCTCAATAGCCATGGCCAGTGTTAATTCACCCGTGAATATCGGGAGCCTCGAGCATGCTGCTGAGCAGACCGTGTGCTCCGCCAGTTGGTTGCGGACCATCTCCTCTTCAAGGGTTCCAAATTGGCACACCCCCGCCAGCTGACATAATTCTGCAACGTAGCGTTACACCGTCTCTCTTGTCTGCTGGCAGCGCTGGCGAAACTGAATTCGCTGGACTATGTTTTCCGGGGCGCAAAAGTAGCGCGCCTTTAGCTCCACCACGTCCTCATAACTGTCAGCCATTCCTAGTGTGTCCAGGATCCTTTGACCCTCTATACCAAGATTATGGACCAAAATTGCCCTCGCATGCTGTTTCTTGAGCTTGCCGAGGTTAAGGGCCACCAGAAAATTCTGGAAAGCCGTGTACCACCTAGCCCAAGGTATCGGTGGCTTGCACGGAACCTCCAAAAATGGCCAAAAATCAGAAAAATCCCACTCCATACCTGTTTACCTCGTCGCCAAATGTTATGTCCTAATCTTTGTACTCAAGGAGGAGGCTCAGGTTGCAGTTGAACGTCACTTTAATAATATACAGAACCAAACTCACAGGTGCTCCGTACAGGTCAAGGGGTCAACGGAGAAGAGACCAGGTCTCTTCCACCCTAGCCCTTTATATCCCTGGTGACGGCAGAACCGGAAAGGCGGGCCGTCACCTCCCACTACACCCAGGATGATATGGGCGCCATCTTACTACACCACACTTTCCTCTCATCCTGCTTGCATATTGGGTTAACTGGATTCTAAATCAGGTTATGTGTTTGTAGCTGTTTGACTCTCGTTGTTGATCCTGTGGAGGAGGACCTGTAATGGGTGACCAGTCCACCCTGTCTCTCTGTCTCGTACAACTGGAAAAGGCTTCAGCCCCCTACAAGTCTAACTTGACAAGCAATGAAAAAAGTGGATTTATATATAATATGTTTTTAGGCTACCAAACCTCCGCAAGTTGAACTAAAACTTTGGCAACATGCTACATACACATATGAGCAGAAGTGTTGGGTCACGTTTACTCATAATCATTTAATTTAGGTGAGTGATGATTGGATGAGTTCGGTGTGGGAGAACCTGACTGGCCCACACAGAGCCCTGATCTCAACTCTCTCCATCACCTTTGGGATGAAGCAGAGGAGAGACTGAGTCAGGTCCTCTGGTCCAGTATCAGTGTCTCACCTCACAAATACTCTTCTCGATGACTGGGCAAAAATTCCCACAGACACAGTCCAAAACCTGCTAAAAAGCCTTCCCAGAAGAGTGGAGACTGTCCCAGCTGCAGGGACCAGCTCCATGTTAGTGCCTATGGATTTAGAATGGCATGTAATAAATAACTGTGCTGTACAACTGTACAATGACAGTAAAGCCTATTCTATTCTATTCTATTCTAATGTGTAGGCTGTAGTCCATATGAGTTACTGTAACTACCCTGTCTCACAAAATACGCTACATTTTTTTCTGTGTATACTACCTATTTTTTAAGGGTGAGTACTAGGGTACTAAATTGATGTTGGTTATTGTTTATATCAACTGAAAATAATAAAAATATATTTGTGTTAATGGTTTATTTAAGAAATATAAATTATCCACCGTAGTATCAGTACGTGTCCATGGTTACCGTGGTAACGCACGGAGGAGGGAGCCAATGGTTAGAGGTTGTTTCAAATGGAGAAATTTTGTGAAGGGCAGCTGATATTCCCTGAGAAGGGAGCAGGGAATACAGTTGAAGTGCACTGTGGATCAGAACGAAGCTTGTATAATGGCTACCCACTGGAGGGAGGAGCCATGACAGTGACACGGTGTCCTGCAGTGGACCAACGTGTCGGTTACACGCATGGCTGTGTATACAGGGTTAGAGTCCTGGTGGCGTGTGCAACGTTTTCTGCCTTAATCATCAACATGAAAACAACACATAAATATAGCATGTATAAATGCTAATCCTTTTGAAATAAATTACAAAAAAGACAACTTTCTTTCCACAATATTGCATTTTTTTTTAGCTGTACTTGCATCTTGGCTAACTAAAGCAGTTTGCGAACACCAACTGCTGGCATTCTTGCATTGTTGTGGCCTCTTTTTTCTTTTATCATGATACAGTGCACTTGCTCGCTCTCTCACTCAGTATTCTAGCAGTCAGCAATTCACTGCACTCCACATGCAGCACGGCTTATATCTTATCACTCAGCCTGCCCTATGCAAGATGCTAAGTGTTAAGTGGTGTTGAAAACAGGCGGAGCGGCCGTTATAAGGCAGGATTACGCTTTTATAATTTCCACACAATTCCCCTCTGACAGACAGCTTCTGTTTCATTCCTTCGCTACAAATGGGAATTGACATTTGGGTCAGGATCGCAGAGGGAACAGGGGTTCTGAGAATCCAGGATATGATTAGTGTTGTTTCTTGGAGGATTTTGGAGCCGTCCAGGTTAGTGGTTACCAACTGAAAATCACACAGTACAAGATTACATACAGTAGAGTGTGCAGGAGGATGAGAGTCTGCAAGAGAATACACACACACACACCCTGTAAATATCTACAGTATGTGTAATCTGGGATTATTCCAGTGCAGTAGGAGGGCATTTCTAGCACTTCATTCTACGCAGAAATACACAAAAACATGAGAAGAAAAAAAGGCGAACAAATCACAAAGCTAAACCTTGAGGGATAAAGCAAGACAGGCGGTAATGAAAAATCCCTGATACCGAGATTTGTTGTTTTGCTTTGATGGGGGAGAAAGGCTGGAGGGAGGGGACCTGAATGTGCGCCTGAAACAACTGCAACAATAATCTCCTGAAGACAAGAGGCACCTCACAGCTGTTTCTGATATCTGGGCGACTGCTGCTCTGTCGGCGCCGTTTGCACCAGGCCAACATGCAGCGTCACAACGCTGATTACTCCAATAACAGTTGAGGCATTTGTATAATTATCATAACAAACAGCCCAGCCATCAGGAAGCCCGTGTACACTACAGATGACATTGTGCAATTCAAAATGAGCTGCTTTGTAACGCATAAAGGGAGACGTGGTGGTGGTGGCGATGGCAGTTGGAGGCGAACAGGAAGGCAGTGTTGCTCTATTCAGTGACCGTATCTTTATCGGAGCAGCAGTGAAATGCCAATTAACCTCAAGTTCTCTGTCAGGAAATGATTTGGCAGCATTTTTCTTAAGACAGTCAGTGTAGGTCAAGCAAAAATAAAAAGAAGCCCATAGTTCACATGCGGTATATAACACTATATAATTCATATTTTTATTTTTATTTTTCAATGTAAAAAAAAAAAAAAAAAAACCAAACCAAACTTTTTGTTTTTATAGTAAATTAAACAGCAGATGCTTCTAAAAAAGTAATTAAAAGGAGCCCATTTTAAAATGCATAGATTCATGAAAAAGGAAAAGTTGTTGATGTATCCAAAGGTTCTTAAAGGGAAATTATGTAATACAGACGAGTATAAAGTGAATTCTACAGGAAGACTGACTCAGCTGTAGGATTACTGCATGCTATTGTTCCAAATCCATGGGCGTAAAAAAAAAAGAAAAGCATTTTATCTAAAGTGAAAATGTTAACTTGTTTTAGTCTTAAAGGGCTCATCGACTCCATTTTCCCACATTTTAACGGCTCACTCATGTCTTAATGAAGTGTTTCTGACATATTTTGTTCACATTTTCTTCGTTTTTTTTAATTAAGCAAATTTGTTTTTTATTTCTCCTGGCTTTCTTGAAAAGCTCTGACTGAAAGCCTATCACTTTAAGGAACATCCTTCACCTATTCAACTCCACCCTCCCTCATATGCCAGTTAGCCATTAGCTGACTAGCTTCTAGCCTTTATTTTCTAACCTCCTTCTAGCTTGGATGAGCAGCGCAGGTTCTCTGATCCACAGTCGATACTGTATCTTGCATCACTCCAGCCCATCTTCTAATAATTTTGCCATGATTCCACAACAAATTGCTAGCACTGTGCATCGGTCAGCCCCCCAATTGCTGCAACCAACCTGGGCTGGGACCCAGGGCTGCTGGCTGAGCTGAGCTGCCGAACGACTCCCATGGTCACTTGGGGGATGCCCTGTCACGAGGCGAGTCCCTTATACTGCCCGCAAGAGTAAAGCCCTGGAGGACGGTGGGGGTGCTGGCTGTAAGAGCCAGCAGCCTCGGGTCCCGGTGTAGGTACTACCTACACCAAGCTAGGTAGTTTCCACAGCACGCACGCCGTTGCTGGTGATTTGCTGTGGAATCGCGGTGAAATTATTGAGAGATGGGCCGGAGTGATGCAAGGTATTTTGTCGGCTGTGGACTGGTGAACAAGGTGGTAACAGGGATGGCTGTTAGGGTGATTAAGATCTGAAGAAAATAACAATACGGGGGAGGCTGAAAAGTTCATAGTGGTCGAATTTGACAAAATGTGGTTTATATTTCAACATAGTCTCCCCTTCGGTCCACACACTTCTTCCAATGTTGCAGCGCTTGGATCCCTGCGGTTGAAAAAGAAACCATATTTAGTCTGATTTGACCACTATGAACTTTTCAGCCCCCCCTCGTATAAGCCGTGCTTGGTGTGAGCCTCCTGGTACCAGTGTTAGCTGGGGGGCTAATAGCTCAGGGGCTAATAGGCTACCTTTATCACACCTTCCATCTACATGACAGACAGCTAGGTGGGGCAATTATAGAGCAGTGGGCGGGTCTCAAAGATGGCGGTGTGTTGGCTTTGTCAAATCGTGACGTATACGATTTACCCAGAAGAGTCAAAAACATTTCTGGCGTTACTGGGAGAGAAAAACAAGATAAAGGCTATGTTCTTTTTAAGAGAATTGACTGTTTTGATATTTTTTGATTAATTACATGACCAATAGACACATTTCAAGATGGTTAAAACCTACAAACACACCATTTTTCAGTCAGTGACCACTTTAAATTTGTCCGAAGCATACAGTATAGCCTATGTCCTAATCCAAAAGGGTTCATACTGTTTTCTAAAATAATTATAAAAACATTTTCTTTTCTATCAGACAGAGAAAAAAGGTAAAGACAAGGTAAAAACAACCGTGACATGTTTTGGCCACTTCTTGCAGCCTTCATCATAACGGTCACGTGATGTTTTTGTGACAGTCAGCTGTTTCATCGGCTGTTTTATCCAGGTCTGGTATCCTGTGGAGGACATCATGCCAGGTGTGGGACAGGATATAGGATCCCTCATTCCTGTTGATGGTTCTTGGGGTCCGTTTTCTGATCTTGATGGCTTCCCTTCCCTGATCCAACAGTGGTATTTGTCATGGGCAGCGAGAGCGCGCCCCTCCCATCCTGCCGCATATTCACGAACTCATCACTGCACCTGAGGCAGAGGACACACCTGCGCCTGCTCAGCAGCCAGCGTACTTAAGGAGGCCTCCTCCGCGCAGTCAACGCTGGGTCATCTGGGTATACTGCCCTTAATTCAGGCAAGCAGGTCGTTTTTTGCTAGCTTTAGACACGTCGTCTAAACTGCTCTCTCGTGTTGTTTCAGGTTGCTGCCATCGTGCGGGTGTGTCTCAGGACTGCGTGCGCTGTCCCACCACCTCATCACTTTCCCAGCAACAGATCTTCACCCAGGTCAGACACTCCAAGCTCATTCCCCCTTCCCTACTGGTTCGTCTATTCCCCGCTGGAGTCCTGTCGGTCCTCCCTCGGAGTCCCGAGTAAGTGGGAATTTGGCTCGCCCATTTTCCTTTCTCTGCTTCTCCGCTGACAGATCTCGCTTTTTTCTCCGCAGGTGGAGTGAATCTTCTGGCGAGTGGCTGTTTCTCTAACGTAGCGCTGTTTTCTACATTTAATAAATTATTGAACGTTCCCCCCCTTGTGTGGTTTTGTCTTGTGCTTTGGGTAACTGGCACCGTGAGCGCGCAAGGGAGCGCGAGTCCGCTTCTTGCCCGCGCGCCGTGCGGGAACCCGCCATGCTTACTGACACTGGCGGCGCCGTCTCCTCGCTCAAGCTGGTAAAGCTCTCTCGGCATCTGACCAACGATGAGAAACTGGTGTGTGCGTGTACTGCGGTTCGCCGAACCACAGTCGGGACAAATGCCGCCAGCAGCCTAAAAGATGCAGCCCGTCAGTAACCATGGGGGGTCTGGCGGGCGGGACTAAAGACACTCCCCCTGGTAATGTGTCTATTTCGGCCCTAGTACAGCTGCCGGGGGTTGAGAGGAGGGTTAACCCTTTGAGTGTGAGAATTTGTGTGCCCCTAGTGGCAGAACGCGGCACTGCGCCTGTCTTCTCACTCTGACTTTGTCAAAAGTAAGTGAGAAATTTCTGGTTTTTTTTTAAATGTACTGTTTTCTTGTTCATATACTTTGAAGATAAGATGATGAGGTACCTCTGTACAAAAAATGGTGTCAAAAGACTGAACCATTTTTTGTGTAAATATGTCCAAAGTCCAGTTTTGACTGAGTTATGGAATTTAAAGAGGTGCCGTGACATTATGCAAATTAGATGCATTAATTTATTCCTATCTGAAACTGATCATATTTTACATCTTTCTGATTGACAGTAAACCATTATCTCTTACCACTTTCAAGTTATAGCCTTGGAAATCTGAACTATTTTATTGACAAAATATATTTACCACTCTTGACCACTAGGGGGTATGTCACAGTTTGGCACCATACACACTCAAAGGGTTGAGGTGCTGGTTGATTTGGGGTCGGAGGGTAATTTTGTATCTGCTGAATTCGTGAAGCAGGTGGGCATTCCCACACGCAAATTGCCCCGTGATCAGAGAATCACAACCATATCTGGCCGGGAGGTCACGGTAATCACACGTAACACAGTGCCGATCTCCATCATCCTTTCCGGGAACCACCGGGAGGAACTAACTTTCTTAGTTCTCCCTATTTCATCTTCCCCGGTGGTCCTTGGGTATCCATGGGTCCGGAGGCACAACCCTGTGATAAACTGGGTTCAAAACATCATCTTCTCCTGGAGCCCCTTTTGCATGGTCCATTGTATGCGCTCAGCAGTGTGCTCCCCCTCTCTGTCCGTTTCCCTCCCTCCGGTCGAGCCACCAGACCTCAGCCTCGTTCCCCGGGCTTATCATGATCTTGGAGAGGTCTTTAGCAAGTCTACAGCGTTGTCGCTGCTGCCTCATCGCTCTTATGACTATGCCATAGTCCTCATCCAGGGGGCGAGGCTGCCGTCCAGTAGGCTATACAGCATTTCTGGGCTGGAGATGGAGGCGATGGAGAGGTATATAAAGGAGTCCCTGAATGCCGGCCTAATTCGGCCATCTTCGGCTCCTCTCGGAGCCAGGTTCTTCTTCGTCGGAAAGAAGGATGGCTCACTGCGCCTGTGCATCAACTACAGTGAGCTTAACGCAATTACCATTAAGGGCAAGTACCCTCTTCCCTTAATTAATTCAGCATTTGAGCTCCTTCAGTGCTCACGGGTGTTCACCAAATTGGATCTTAGGAACGCGTATTATTTGGTCCGCATTCGTGAGGGCGATGAGTGGAAGACAGCATTTAAGATGCACCAGGGGCAGTTCGAGTACCTGGTGATGGCTTTCGGGCTGACTAACGCCCCCGCCATCTTCCAGCGGTTAATTAGCGACGTTCTCCGCGATATGCTGTATCAATTCGTGTTTGTGTACCTTGATGACATTTTAATCTTCTCCCGCTTGCCAGAAGAACATGAAGCCCATGTAAGTGCCATTCTGCAACGGCTCTTGGAGAACCAGCTCTACGTAAAAGCCGAGAAGTGTGAGTTTTCAACTCCATCCATCACCTTCTTGGGCTTCATAGTAGCCGAGGGGAGACTGATTGCTGACCCGGCCAAGGTGAAGGCAGTGCTGGATTGGCCAACTCCCCGCTCCCATAAGGAGCTCTAATGCTTCCTCAGGTTTGTGAACTTTTATCGCCGGTTCATAAGGAACTATAGTGGGGTGGCACTGCCTTTAACTCAGCTGACCTCCATTAAGGTCCCCTTTCATTGGACTGAGGCAGCGGAGTAGGCATTTAACAAATTAAAATGCCTGTTCACGGACACACCCATCTTGGCACAGGTCGACACGCAGCTGCAATTTGTCCTTGAGGTGGACGCAGCTGACACGGGGGTTGGTGCTGTGCTGTCGCAGCGCACGTCCTTGGATCAGAAGCTCCACCCATGTGCATATTTCTCTCGTCGTCTTACGCCGGCTGAGAGAAATCATGACGTGGGGGACAGAGAGCTGCTGGCCATTAAGTTGGCAGTGGAGGAGTTGAGACATTGGTTGGAGGGTGCCATTCACCCCATCATCGTGTGGACCGACCACAAGAATATTGAATACTTGCGGTCGGCCTGCCGATTAAATGGCAGGCAGTCCCGCTGGTCCTTATTTTTCCAGCGGTTCAATTTTACCATCACTTGGTACGGCAGTGGCTCAGGAGGTAGAGCAGGTCGTCTAATAACTGGATGGTTGGCGGTTCGAATCCCGCTCTCCCCACATATCCTGTCGTTGTGTCCCTGGGCAAGACACTTTACCCCAATTGCTCCTGGTGGGTCTGGAGAGCCCCATGTTGGGCAGCTATGCCACCATCAGTGTGTAAATATGTGTGTGAATGGGTGGATAGCAGGATCTGCAAAGCGCTTTGGTCATCTAGAGATGAGAATAAAAGCGCTATATAAGTGAATGCCATTTACCATTTACCATCACTTACCGGCCTGGCGCCCGGAACGTCAAACCAGATGCGCTATCGCGCCAATTTGACTCCAGGGAGGTAGACCCCCCCCCCCCCCCAAACCATCGCCTTCATGCGTCCTTGGTGCCCTTACTTGGGACATCGAGCGGAGGGTCCGGGAGGCCCAGTCCGGGGAGTCCGTGCCAGTAGGGTGCCCCCGGAATTGCCTCCATGTCCCGGCCACCCTCTGCAGTGACGTTCTTCAGTGGGCCCATACCAGCCATTTCGCCTGCCATCCTGGCATTGCTCGCACTGTGGACTTTGTCCGGCGGGCATTCTGGTGGCTCACGGTGCGGCGGGATGCTCGGGACTACGTCAGAGTTTGTCAAACCTGCGTAAGGCGAAAATCGGACTCCTCTCCCCCCTCGGGACTCTTCCACCCCCTTCCCACCCCGGGTCGTCCTTGGTCTCTTATCACCGTGGACTTTGTGACCGGACTCCCCCCCCCACTCCCGTGGGAAGACTGTTATCCTGACGATCGTGGATCGCTTCTCCAAGGGGGGTGCATTTGGTGGCCCTCCCGAAGCTCCCCTCAGCCTTGGAGATGGCGGTCCTACTAACTGACCACATGATCAAGGTCCACGGCATCCCCATCAACATCGTGTCTGACCGGGGTCCACAATTTACGTCCCAGGTCTGGAGGGCCTTTTGTCGGACACTGGGCACCACTGTGAGTCTCTCATCCGGGAATCATCCTCAGAGTAACGGGCAGGCAGAGCGCGCCAATCAGTCCCTGGAGGCCACCCTGCGGTGCATAACAGCCAAGAACCCGGCTTCATGGAGCTCGCACCTGACCTGGGTGGAGTACTCTGTCAATTTAGCCGTTTCGGCGGCCACAGGACTCACTCCATTTGAGGCATCGCTGGGCTACACCCCGCCCCTTGTTCCCATGGCCGAGAGGGAGGTGACAGTTCTGTCCATGGAGGCCCATGCTCGTCGCTGCTGACTCATCTGGAGGGCTACCCAGGCTGCCCTGACATGGTCCACGGAACGCACCTGGGCCGCCGTGGACAGGAAACGGGTCCCGGCTCCCAAATGCACCGTGGGACAGCAAGTCTGGTTGGCGGCGAGTCAAGTCCCGCTGAAGGAGAAATCGAAGAAGCTGTCTCCCCGTTTTCTGGGCCCGTTTCCCATTGCCCAGATTATTAATGACGTGTCTGTTCAGCTGAAGCTCCCTCCTCCACTACGGGTGAAACCCACCTTCCACGTGACCCACATTAAGCCCCTCTCGGTCAGTCCTCTCTGCACCCCCCCAAGCCGCCTCCTCCTCCCTAAATCATCGATGGCCACCCCGCCTACACGGTCCGCCGGATTCTGGATGTTTGCTGTCTGGGCCGGGGACTGCAGTACCTGGTGGACTGGGAGGGCTACGGCCCGGAGGAACGATCCTGGACCCCATCATCACGGGTTCTGGACAAGGAGATGCTCTGGGTCTTCCACTGAACGCACCCGGGGAAGCCCTCTGGACCGCTAGGAGGCACTCCTAGAAGGGGGGGCCCTGTCATGGGCAGCAAGAGTGCACCCCTCCCATCCTGCCGCATGTTCACAAACTCATCACTGCACCTGAGGCAGAGGACACACCTGCGCCCGCTCATCAGCCAGCGTACTTAAGGAGGCCTCCTCTGCGTAGTCAGCGCTGGCTCGTCTGGGTATACTGCCCTTAATTCAGGCAAGCAGGTTGTTTTTTGCTAGCTTTAGACACGTCATCTAAACTGCTCTCTCGTGCTGTTTCAGGTTGCTGCCATCGTGCGGGTGTGTCTCGGGACTGCGTGTGCTCTTCTGCCACCTCATCACTTCCCCAGCAACAGATCTTCACCCGGGTCAGGCACTCCAAGCTCATTCCCCCTTCCCTACTGGTTCATCTATTCCCCGCTGGAGTCCTGCCGGTCCTCCCTCGGAGTCCCGAGTAAGTGGCAATTTGGCTCGCCCATTTTCCTTTCTCTGCTTCTCCGCTGACAGCTCTCGCTTTTTTCTCCGCAGGTGGAGTGAATCTTCTGGCGAGTGGCTGTTTCTCTAACGTTGGGCTGTTTTCTACGTTTAATAAATTATTGAACGTTTCCCCCTTGTGTGGTTTCGTCTTGTGCTCGCATCGTGCACGTGAGCTGTCAGCTAATCATGACAGGTATTTGTTGCTTTCTGTGCGGATGACATTTGCCTCTTCCCAGTCCATGATATGATTTTCTCTTTTGCAATGGTCAGATACGGCAGAGTTCAAGTTCTGTTGTTCAGCTGTTTCTTTCTGTGCTCGTGTGTACCTTGCTATTGTCTCTTGTTCACATTCTTTCCTGTGTTCCGTTTTTCTGGTTCCAAAGGTTCTTCCTGTTTCTCCTATGTAGGTTTTGTTGCATGATCAGCGTGGTATTTCATAGATGACATTGCTGTTGTTTTCTGTGGGTATTACACCACGTTTCAAATTATTATGCAAATGATTTGTCTCTGATTTTCCTGTGAGTCTTCCAGTGAGTGTGGTTGTTTGTCCTTTGTTGATTCTTTCCAGGATGTTGTCCACGTACCGTTTCCATAAGGTTCTTTTGCATGATGCTGGTGCTGTTTGTATGGCTCAGGTCTCTAGGTCCTCCATGAACAAAACGCTCATGATTGCTGAGAGTGGATCTCCCATGGCGAAGCCCTCTTTTTGTTTGTAGATGGTTCCACTGAACTGAAAGTAGGTGGTCTGTGTAGGGTTTTGTCATGTCCGAGACAGTTTTCAACAATGTGTAGAGTGACTATGACCAGTGCTTTTGTAAACAGGGATATGACGTTGTGTGATACTAATACTGTATTTCATTTGCTTGTATCTTTTTGTCCTTCAAGTCTTGTGCCAATTGTTTGACATTCTTGCAGTGTTGATCTGTGAGTCCAAGAAGAGGTTTAATTATTTCAACTAACACCTTTGATAGTTTACAGGTTACTGATCCTATGCTGTCCACAACAGGTTATTGTATTTATTTGTATCCATGATGACAGTTGTTCTGCCTTTGTCCACTGGGAGGATTGTGATATTCTTGTCCTTTTAGCATTTGTATGGCCTCCATGCGCTGCGTAATGGTGCACCAGGGATCATAACAGAATGCTCTGGCCCCACGTCTGGCGGGGGAAGGAGGAAGGAGAGGATGTCATCCACCCTCGGAATTACCCGGAGATTGGGATGGCGCCGCTTGATGTCCTCCACGACGAGCCGCGCCCACTGAAAGTCTTCAGGGAACTGCGGCCACTGAGCAGAGAAGAGTGCCTCTTCCAGCAGGTCCTGTGCCCTTTGTTCCTTGTCCGTCCAGACCACCATGATGTTGCTCGGGAAAAAGGGAAAAAGAGGGTGAAAAAAAAAAAAAGAAAAAACACGTCTGCTCCGCTGGGTTTTTTTCTTGCTGGCCGGAGCATTCTGTTATGATCCCTGGTGCACCATTACGCAGCGCACCGAGGGAGGAATGACAAACCCAAGCACAGGAGTAGATTCGTGCAATTTATTAACAAAAACCCCAAAATAACAAGTCCAGCAAACAGTCACAATACACTGAGGGTTGGAAATGATGAGCTAAAGGCCACCAGACATACAGGGACGCCTCCTGGATGCTCTACAGCCCAGGGGGAGGGAATGCCTAGTGCCACAGGGCTGCTGTCTGCACGGAGAGAAAGGCAGACATGGACTTACGGTGCTGGAGCGATCCAGGGCTGTCCGTGCCGTCCGGTGGATGAGGATGAAACAGTCTGCAGATAATCCGTAGGGAGTTACAACTTGCATACACGGAGGTACACACTGCCGTGTATGAAGCTCAATGCTCCGGCGGTCTCTTCCTACTAACACAGCATTTAAGTAATCATAATACTAACGAGGGAAGAGACCGCCGGTGTGAGGATGCGTGGGCTGGACATAATTGAAATCATGTGTGCATGAGTGAGTGTCTGGGTGTGTGAATGAGTGTATGTGAGTGTGTGAACACCAATAATGAGGATCAGCTGGCAATACTGACAGGAGGAGGGGGCGTGCCCGAGCTGTCAGGGAGCGAGGACCCAACGGACTCCCTGGAGCGCCTGATGGAAAATAAATAGAGAAGCAGGCCAAAATAACCACAGGTCAGATCTGGGTTTGGGACCACCAAACCCAGGTTCATGACAAATAATGATGTGTGGTATGTGGTTTTACTGTGGTAAACAGTAAAAAAACAGATGGTTTGATCCCAACCAAGAGTTGCCTCACCTTGAGGCAACTCTTGGTTGATCCCAAAAACATAATAAATATACATAATGTTTTTGATCCCAAAAACATAATACCCACAGAAAACAACAGCAATGTCATCTATGAAATACCACGCTGATCATGCAACAAAACCTATATAGGAGAAACAGGGAGAACCTTTGGAACCTGAAAAAAGGAACACAGGAAAGAATGTGAACAAGAGACAATAGCAAGGTACACACAAGCACAAAAAGCAACAGCATAACAGCAGAACCTGAAATCTGCTGTATCTGACCATTGCAAAAAAGAGAGTCATATCATGGACTGGGAAGAGGCAAACGTCGTCTGCACAGAAAGCAATAAGCTATCGAGATCAGAAAACGGACCCCAAGAACCATCAACAGGGATGAGGGATCCTATAACCTGTCCCACACCTGGGATGCTGTCCTCCACAGGATACCAGACAGCAGGGGGTGTAGTGTCTGGAAAACCTGGATAGAACGATGAAACAGCTGATTGTCACAACATCACGTGACCCTTCTGACGAAGGCTGCAAGAAGTGGCCGGAACATGTCAGGGTAAAAACATCCTTTTCACTGTCTGATGGAAAAGAAAAGATGTTTATAATAGCCTATGTCTGCTCCAGTAATTGTGACTTTGTGGACCAACACCAGAGAGTGTGCTGATGCTGCTCCGCCCTGCAGACGTTTAAGACACTTAGGTTTCAGTGGTCGTTGGGATTCCTTTTTACGAGCCCACTGATCAATCAGTGCCGTAATTCAATCCCACAGTCAATCATGTTTAAATTAATTATTCACCAGAAAGCTCAGAAAGCCGAGTGAATTGGCTCACAAGTGGGGTACTGCCCTTTAACAGCAAGAGGGCCTGAATGGAATGAGAGGAAAAGAAAACTGCACAAGATGGAAACGCAAAAGAGTAAAACCGCTCAGCACTGAGCTGTGAGTGGATTCTCTAACATGATAGTCATCATATTCCATGGTGGTTTTCAATTCAAACCCTGAACTTTGTCTAAGAACAATGAAGGTATTTATAAGAAGCTGAACTGTTTTCTTAATCTAGTAAGAGGTGATGGGGCCCACTGTGAATATTTTTATTCCCTGTATAATAGCAAGTAATTTTGCTTATTTTATTTTGAGGACTGGATTTCTAAGGCATATTTTCCTTTTGTTGTTTCAAGGCAGTTTGTTCAATCGGATGCTTTTGTGGACCAGTAACAATTTAGCAGCATTGTAAACAGAATAGTATTTAATGTTTGAGATGCTCCTGTCTCTTATGCATATAGAAACACAGCAACATAGAGGTAGCACTTGAGTCATGTAATATATTAATGAATGCAGGAGTTATGGTGACGTCACGTTACTCCCTATGAACTAGTGAACTAACGATGAAGTCACTGTGGCTTCTGATTACTTCACAACCACAAGAAGCCACAGTGATGTCATCACTAGCTCATTTCACTTTACCTTATTGTAAAGAAGCAAATCATTTTGTTTCTGGTTTTAAACTCATACATATTAAGAATAGATAATTTTTAAAATAGCTCTGCTGTACTGTTAGTTTTTTTTTTTTTTTACCAGACTGCTTTGGGTAATGACTGAAGGGGGATTATGTCATGGGGTGGTCAAGCCATCCGTCTGTCCATCCATCTGTCCCACTTTTGTGAAATCAGCTCCTCCTACAATTTTGTTCCGATTGTTCTGAAACCCAGTACCAGAGTTTGATACACTCTGATGATGTGCATATTGCAATTTGGCTCGGATTGGATGGTTTTTGCCAGCATTTTGGGGCAAAAGGTCAAATGTCAAGGTTGGATTTCCCTATGCTCTTTTACTAAAGAATGAGTAATGCTAGGGTCACCAAACTTGGTACACAGGTTCACCCTGAGACCCTGAACTAGGACACTGGGTTTGGGATTGCAAGGTCAAAGGTCAAGGTCAAAATGCCATAGAAATTATATCTCAACAACAACGAAAGCTAGGGTCGCCAAACTTGCTACACAGGCTCACCTTGGAACCCTGACCTACATCTGTGGGTTTGGGGTCAAAAGGTCAAAGGTCAGTGTTAACATTCCCTATTACTGTAGTATGTGTAAAGCTAGGGCCACCAAGGTTGCTGCACAGGCTCACCTTGGGATCCTGTCCTACAACTATGGGCTGTATACGACTATTTTTTTAAATATATATATATTAATGTACGACAGGCTTATCATAATTTGGTTCTGCCCCAGTAATTATATAGAAAAGTTCAAAACTGCTCTCCTTCAGTGACATATTAGGATCTTCAAAAAAAAAAAAACTGAGGCGGGGGATATTGCTCTTGCTGCAGAGTGCTGCTGTTATTACTATATATTCATATAT
Organism: Pholidichthys leucotaenia; assembly: GCA_020510985.1. NCBI lineage: Eukaryota > Metazoa > Chordata > Actinopteri > Cichliformes > Pholidichthyidae > Pholidichthys > Pholidichthys leucotaenia. Next base: position 17,279,929 of record CM035844.1, read on the forward strand.
GAAATAAAGCAAAGTAATAAAATTTCTGACATAGCTTTTAACTTTATAAAATATGTCTGTTGTTCATATACTTTAGATACCAATAAGATATCAAAATGCTCATTCTACCAAAAAAAAAAAAAATAGAAAAAACACTGCCTTTATTAGTTGAACTCTTAAAGAAATGAGCAGATTGCACTTTCTGGATTTTTTGACATTACAAACCAGCAAGGCCCGCCTCCAGTTTTAATTAGCTAGTTCACACAACAAACGCTCCTAATACTTACTCATTACTTGTGGTTGGTCCACTCCAAAAACATATGACCAATCAAATAAGGGGCTTATTAATATTAATAAGCAGGCTGGAAAACTATAGATTCAACTTTTTGATGAGCTGTAAACTAACAAAAATATGTTTTTTGATAGTGATGCACAATAGTGTATTGGGTTTTTTTTTGGCTGCTAACCGGCATTTCTAAAATAGTTTTGCTGTTACCGATATATGCACATATTTCTCCCTCCTATTTACATCTCCTTTGTTTTACAGTGATGATTAACTGACATATAAAGGCACATTTAAATGAAAATCTTACAGCGATTTCCCCAGCGTTTGCACAAGTGGAGATCATTGAGAGATCAGGTCAAGTACTGATCTGTCAATGGTCTCCCATCGATCTCCATGCTGTGTAAAGGAGTCCTTATTTACCAATAGTTGACATCAGTCAATAAGGTCAATATCTGCTGATACCAATGTTAGGCCGATATATTGATGTATCATTTTTTCTTTGATGTCACAATTTAAAATTAATCCCTGGAAAATGCACAATATAGACCTTACTTTGTAATATACTGTAGCAGGTCAGCCACTTTAGTTAAAACATCACCCTGAAATATGCTCATTATAATACTTTATGCAATCATTGGAACTGTTGAAGGAAAGTCTCTGAATCTAATGAGCTTATAGCTTCAGGTCCATTTGTTGTTTTAGAGTAAAGCTTCCTGTTTAATATGTACATGCAGTCAGTTAGTGTAAAGCAGCAAAAACATGTATTTGTGTCTCGATGTGCACGGGACAGTGGCACAGAAGCAGTCGGCGCCTGTTGCACCGCCCACGCTAGGTCAGCGTACAGCGACACATCAGCCGTTGGCGGCGTGGCCTCTCTGTCAGGGAGCAATAACGACCAGCCCACACAGACGGCGCCCAGATGGACAGGTTTACCGTTTCTGATTTCCTTCCTGCCTCCTGCCTCCGAGCAGTCCTTTTTTTTTTTCTCTGCGCTTCAGGCTTTGTGCTTCGTGAAATGAAGTGCGGTGATCAATTGTACTGAAAATTCCTCAGAAGGTTTAAAATGGTGTTCTGTGGCCCTGGCCTGCCTTCAGAATTTTTAAACTTCACTCTGTGGAGAAAGACAAATGGATGCCCTTTATGGAACCGCCTTAAGCAGTTCAATTCTTAACTCTGTTAGTGTATAATATCACCAAAGAGACAAACACATTACAGTAGATTTCAGAATTTATGGCCTTTTTAGAAAATTGCGTCTTATGCTAGTATCAGACGTGTGATTTTTAAATGAAAGGAGGGCAGCCTTTGACCCTCTGGGAGTCCTTTGTGTGTATTTTCAGAGAGCGACAGCGTCAGAATTATAATCAGTCATATGGCCATGGAGCTTTTCCAGTGCACACTTTGCGAGAATAAAGGAATGAGAAGCAAATAAAAAAAATTGCCAGGAAAACATAAAATTTCTTGACATTGAGGTTATTGGTTCTGTGACTGGGGAGAAGGTTTATGACAGGGAGCTTTCCAGAGGCCTGGAGGAGACAAAGGAAGCTAATCTCACTTAAAACATTAAAATCAGCTATATACCTAATGAAGTATTATACTGTGGTCAATGAGGTAGAGCCCTGCAGAGTGCCTACGCCGTGCGCGCGCGTGTGTGTGTACAGTGTGTGTCTTTGTTGCATGAGTGGGGGTTTGTTTGTCATGAGGTTGCAGGGGTGAAGTGTTTCAAGGGAGAATGAGCAAGATCAGGATGTGAGGGGGAGAGAGTTGGATTAAAAAAAGAATCGAGACGCCAAAATACTTGCAGTGCTTTTTATGGAATGTGACAAACGGCAGCGCTATCAGCAATATCCAGAGGTAGAAAATAAAGACGACGCAGCCAGAAACGACGCGGCTTCCTGCAGTGTGAGGCTGGCTTCAGTCTGTCCAACCCCTTGTTTAAAAGAATGACTAATCTTTAGGGCTGCAACAAACGATAATTTTGGTAGTCGACTAATCAAAAAAATAGTCGTCAGATTAGTTGACTAGTCACGATTATTTCTCTCCTGTGCGTCTCTGATTCCTGTTGGCACGGCTCTTGTTTGGGGCTCTAGTGCGTGTTTTACGTCACCTCAGTGGTGGGCAGTAGTTCGCTACTTCGAAGCGGACAGTGGTTCGCCATCCATACCAAACCGTCCACACGAAACATGCCAAAGATAACTTGACTATTAAATTATAGTTTTAAAATTGTTCTAAAGGTACATTCAGACCAAACGTGAAGCAAATTTTTCAACTAGCACCGAGACATGTAAACATGCGGAAGACGTGCAAATGCATGCGTCCGAGGGATAGCGCTAGCTAAGGCTTCTAGCTAGTAATGGCCTTGAGATTGTGCCGTCACCAGACTAAAAATATCAACTTTGGAGAGTAATCTAGTCTGAAAATGAGACTGCCACTCACCCGCAGACACAGGGACCGGGGGGTCTGCAACTGAATCGGACCCACGGACTCCTGCCACGGATGTGCTTACAAGGGCTAGCGGGCTAGCAGTGGGAACAACCATCATCCAGGTCAACATGTTGTCGCTGCTTAAGCAAGTCCTTGTGTAAAATATGTGCTTAGTATTAAAACTAAATTGTATTTCCCCTTCATAGCAACAATATACACAAATAATATACCTAAACACACACAAACATCTCAAACTGCAGACTGCTTTAAGCTGCAGAAATCAGCAAAATGGGTCCCGTTTTAAAGCTACGTGCTATAATATGGGCATGCTAGTGAACAGGTCAAATCAGCTTTAAGATAAAGGTTTATCAAAACAAGGGTAAAATGGTAAATGGCGTTCACTTATATAGAGCTTTTTACTCATCTAGATGACCAAAGCGCTTCACAGATCCTGCTGTCCACCCATTCACACACTGATGGCGGCAGAGCTGCCGTGCACCGGCGCTGGCCTGACCCACCAGGAGCAGCTGGGGGTTCAGTGTCTTGCTGAAGGACACTTCAACATGCAGACTGACAGAGACAGAGCGGGAATCGAACCCCTGACCCTCCAGTCAGTAGTTGGCTGCACTACACCTGCGCCAAAAAACAATATACAAAACAACACTGATATAACAAGCAAGAAGACGAAACAAAAAAACCTTATACAACATAAACATAGCAAACAATTCGACAAGATTTGGACTGGTCGAGTTGAGATTTTTAGCCATGATTTAAATGGTTTGACATGTCCTTGAGGGAGTAGGAAGCTGTGAAAGGTGAGGCAGTGGTAACCCATGAAGTCATTTTAAAACCAGCAATAAAAACTTAAAATTGATCCTGAACTGGGCTGTGGGCTGATGCCAGGAGGCATCAGGCAAAAGGATGCACGCAGGCAAAAGTTAGGCTCACACGTTATAGAGTGTTATCTTCATTTACAGACCAAAGCTCAACTTTACATACAAACAAAATAAAAATTTGAGCTGATAATAACATTTTTGCATGTCTTAAAATTCAATCATAATAAACACTGGTTACAACTTGTATCCCATAGTAATTTCATACAGTGAATTTGAAATAATGCTCATATCTGTGATGGTTGTCCTATCACTCATTTTCTATGCATAAACACACAACTTGGTAATAAAACCCAAATGAGATGAGAATAGATGATTTCTGGCTGTGGTTATTGCTTTACTTTCATGAATTATAGACGTTATAATGGTACAGATTAATATTTTTTTTAAGTTGTTGAAAACCAAGTTTGACAACATGACTTCTGAGGTTATGTTGTTATTATTAAGTGATGGCTTATGTGATAGGATATGATAGGATAGGATATGATAGGATCTCTTACTTAGTCATTCTGTAGCTCCTGGAGTAATGTTTTGCTCTTTTGTTAGTTATTGACTACTAGCTTTATTTATTTTAATAAAGTTTAATGGAGCTTGGACTGCAGAAGAACTCATAAAATTTTTGAGTAGTTCCAATTAAATATTTCCAATTTAATTTTCTTTAACATTGGGAAATTCTCCATTTTTTAATTTACATTTATAATGTTGAAATTTCCATTAAATTACTTGCAGGAAAGAAGATATATACAGAAGGTATCTACCAGTAGAACATGGTGTCGGTGGAGGTATGAGCTCTCTAAGCACTTTCTAGCGTTGTGTATGTGATAATAAAACCAAAAACCTAACAAACCAAAAATAAATGAATAAACTATGTTACCCCATGAAACAGATGCTATAGTTCTTGAGCAGTTATTCTTGAAGTGCAACATGCCAAAGTTGTTTTTTTCCTTCTCCATAATGAGACCAAAAAGGAGTTATTGAAAATGTTATTGCTCACTGTAATGAATAATAAACTTTGAAACAATTAAAGAATTAACATTTCTTTTTCTAACCAAAACACATTTATATAAAGTAATCTGCATTAAAATCATACATATTTACCCACACTACAGTCTAGTTGAGTGATGGGCCACTTTGGTGGGAGTGAGGGCCACAAATTTTTTTCCTCACTTCCCGAGGGCCAGATTTACATGTAAACCCTTTGTGTGTGTGTGTGTGTGTGTGTGTGTGTGTGTGTGTGTGTGTGTGTGTGTGTGTGTGTGTGGAGGGGGGGTATTTTCTTCAAAGTCAAAAGTTTCACAATTAAAACTGAAAATGCAAATGAAAATAAAAATTACTCAGTGTTTTATCGTATTAGAATTAAAATTACTGATAAATTATATCATGAGCTAATTTTATAAGCCTCTCCATCAAACTGATGAGTGAAGAGAAATTCTAGATGATAATTGACAAAAAACCCAAGAAGAAAAGGAAATATGACGATGAAGAAAAATGTTTTTAAACTATTAGAAGAAAATGATGAAAGTAAAAAATAGTTTTACTGATAAATATGCTACATTTCTGGTTTAAATTAGCCTTTTTTTTGCAAATCTGTATTTTATTTTGGTATATATGCAAGCTTCTACTGATAAATTTGCATCATTTTATTTAAAAATTCATAACTTTTCAGTTGTACTGTGGTTTTTTTCTAAATTAGTGAGTCTTCCTGTCGTAAATTTGCCATTTCTTATATAAATTTGCCTTTCAGTTTGAAACTTGTTACTGTAAATCCTCCTCAGTGAGGAGCTGTAGCATTTGTTGTTGTTTAAAAGCAGCCTACTCTGTACATTTACTGCTGTTCACAGCCTATTAATGCAGTCTCAGCATGCAACACATACATACCTTAAAAGACATACTCCGGGGCACACTGCTCCCTCTATCTGTGGCTCCCTCACTCTTGCTTGACCACTCACTGAGCGGCACCTAGGTTTCAATTAGAGCTTTCTTTATGACTTTATAACTGCTTTTAAGAATGCAGTTCCAAATACGTTCAAACGGAATATAAATAAATTGATTTTTGGAAATGGACTGATGGACTGCAGTGGATGATGTTGGGGGCCACATGTGGCCCATGGGCCACGAGTTGCCCATCCCTGGTCTAGTTTGTCATCACTGATAACAACTATATTCAATTATTCAGATCTGAAGGCAGATTGGTGAGAGGAGCGCGGGTCGACATTTATTACATTTCAGTGTAAAACACTAATGAAGACTTGCGTAGTTCTTCTTGCGTAGTTCTTTAACTGAGTCAATATTCCTCTTCGATCTGTTGTAGTAGTTCAGTGTATACAGTACATGAATTTATTCAGTATATGCAGTATACTGATGTACCTATTTTACATGTGAAATGTATTGCTGTCCTTAACACGGTTTTAGCTAAAATTATACATATGTAGAAGGGTCTAATCTAATCGATACATTCTACTGTGCGCGATACATAAAATGCCTTTATCGCGGATATCAAGCATAAATTGCCGCAGCAGTGTAAGTCGTCAGCATTTATTTGTCCATTTGAAGTCCTCTCACACAGCTGCACTGCACCTCACTGACTCCCACTGCGGCCATGTTTTGCATCAGGGTCACTGCCAGGTCTGTTTTTTCCTGCATTTTTTTCTTTGGAAAGTTCAGTTCAATTCAACTTCTTTTGTAGAGCATCTAGTCACAACAAAAGTCATCTCAAGGAACTCGTGCTTCTGAGAAAACTGCTTTTTTCAGCCTGTTTTTGTGGAGCAGAGACACTTGTTTTTTTATGCACAATGTGGCAACACTGGCAGAGCTCGGAGGGAGTGAAAAAGCACCAGCTCCGTTGTCTGGCAGTGGTTTGGAATTCAGAAGACACTGAACAAAAGACAGTTTTCTGCAGAATATGTTGCAAAGCCATTGTTTTAAAGGTAGCAGTACCATTAATTTGTTTCACTTGAGATGTCATCCATGATAATATGAAAAAATGCATTAAAATCTGCTTGTCAAAATCCCAGGGAGCCCCCACAAAAAATAGCATTAAAGGAACCAAGGATTTCCGAGGTAAATGACTGTGGCTCCTTCCTTTGAAAAATTTACAAAAGTGCAAATGGAAAAAGATCACCACTGCAGTCAGAAATTATACTGCCAGACATGGCCCCTATTGTTAAAACATGACCATACAGAAAAAGTGCACTTTAATTTATATGGGTTCATTTAAATTTAAAATATCTTTCTCTAGAATTCTTTTTAATGCACTTTTATTGTTTTGAGTCCTTTTTTAAATTTTGTTTTGGTTTTATTGTTGTCTTTAAGAATCAGATGAATAGACCAACCTACAGTCAATATGCACATTACAAAAAAGAGCTATAAGGATAATAAATAATGTAGGATATAGAGACAATACCAATTCGTTGTTTTTAAAGTCACATGTCATAAAGTTCATCGATTTAGTTAAATTTAAGACAGCACAAGTAATGTACAGGGCAATTAATAATCAACTCCCAACTAATATACAAAAAATATTTAAAAAAAGAGACAATGAACATAATTTGAGAGGAGACTTAAACTTTACAAAACCCAAGATACGAACAACCAAGAAAAGTATGTGCATATCTGTCTGTGGGGTGGATTTGTGGAACAGTCTGGAGCCGGAACTGAAACCATGTACAAACAGAAATCAATTCAAAAAGAGGTATAAACACCATTTGCTGAAAGGATATATGTTAGAAGGGTAGTATTTATATGTACGATTCACTATGCTCACTCTGGGACACTCTGGGACTCTATGGAATGGTGGGTGGGACAGCACTGTGTATATCTGTGTTGTTTGAGGCTGGTTTTGATGTATGGACATCACTGTATGTTAGGATGGATTTGTAAAAAATACAGTAAATTGTTTACTTGGGGTCTTAAAGGTGGTAATTTGTATAAAATTCACATGGGTGTATTTATGGAAAAGAGGAGATGGGATTAATAAGTGTTCACTTCTTCCTTCTCCCTTTCGAACACTGTATACTGTTACTTTATTGCATTTGCCATTTGTTTGTTTTTGTTAGATTATTTCGAACAAAAAAATATATCTATCTATCTATCTATCTAATAGGAAGGCCTTCCACTATTTATTCTCATTTGTTGCAAATTTATGAGTGGGGTTACCTTACTGTTTCAATAAAGTTTGCTAAATTTACCTTAATTTTATCCCTCTGTGGTGGCATGGGTGGGGGATTTTCCACCCAGAGAAGGCAGCTGGGATGAGGGGGAACAATGGACCGGAGGACGAAGTGCCACCGGGGGGTCTCAAAGGGGACAGTATGGACTATGCACCCCCCAGGAAGAGGAGGGACCTATGGAGCCGCTGGAAGAGAGAAGGGTGTGTGCAGCGGGGCCAGCTTTATGTTATGCTAATGTGCTACACAGGTCTTTGTTCCAAACAGTGTATGATGGTCGGAAGTGCCGGGTCTCAATACATGGAATTAAAGGTATAAAAGAGGAATGCACAGAGACCCGGGAGGTTTTTTTTACTGTACTGTATGTTGGAGAAGGAATAAAGTTCATGTGTTGTCTAGCTCGTTGCCTCGCCTGCTTCCGTTCTCTACATTGGTGACCCTAAGACGTGCCATGAAAAGCGAGCCCAGCCCAGCCCCGGAGACTACCTGGAGAGAGAGCACCAGCGCCACGTGCGCTGTCTCAGTCAAGCTCCCAGACTTCTGGCTTCACAACCCGACTGCGTGGTTCTTGCACAGAGAAGCCCGGTTCGCACTCCGTGGGATAACAACGGACGATACCAAGTATTGCTACGTGGTCGCTGCGTTGGATGCGCGCTCCACCCAACAGGTGACACACCTGCTCCAGGAGCCACCAGCCCAAGGAAAATATGAAACACTCAAGAGGATGCTTCTCCAGCGCTATACCCTTTCTGACAGTGAGAGGGCAGAGAGACTCTTAACGCGTTCAGAGTTTGGTGACAGATCAGCAGTGGAGCTCATGGAGAGCATGTTGGTGCTGAAGGGGAAGGACGATGAATCTTTCCTGTTCGCCCACTTGTTCCTCAGGAATCTACTGGCTACAGCAAGGGCAATCCTGGCCAACTCGCCGCGGCTGGTTGCTAAGGACTACCGCACCCTGGCGCAGGAAGTGGACTGCATCATTTTGGCGACCAGAACTCTCAGCTTGCAGGCAGTGGCACTGGCATCCATGAGGGACTCCAGCGAGGTCGAGGAGCCACTGGTGGTAACCGGGACGGACACCAGGAGACGAAGGAACAGGGCGATCTGTTTTTAACATTGCCGTTTCGGCTCGAATGCCCAACACTGCCTGTCACTATGCCAATTCAAGAAGCCGGGAAGACGGCACATTTGGAATTCAGTTGCAGCTGCAACTGATGGCGACAGGAAGAGACTGCTTTATGTCACTGACACACATTCGGGGAGATGGTTTTTGGTGGACTCTGGCTCCCAGAAGAGCCTCATCCTGCCGGTCAACGCAGACAGGGTAGCAGGAGGCAGCAGTCCGGAGCTCATGGCCGCCAACGGAGTCACCATCAAGACATTTGGTGAGCGAACACTGACGATATGCTTGCACGGACGCAACTTTCAGTGGGACTTTGTAGTAGCTGCATGTTACGCCCCCAGTTTAGGTGCAGATTTTTTATGTGCTTATGGGTTGTTAGTCGATGTTGCTAATAGGAGATAAGTGGATGCTGTCTTTTACCTCACTGCCCTGTACAGCTCAGGGAGCTGGGTCGACAAAACTGGCTAACGTTATAGCTCCGGGGGTAAGTACCAACATTTGCTCACACAGTTCCCATCACTCACAGTCCCGACTTTTTCAGCTATGATAACGAAACACGGGGTTGAACACTTCATAACAACAAAAAGCCCATCGGTGTTTGCGCAACCTCAGCACTTGGACGCAGCTAAACTGGCCAGCGCGAGAGAGGAGTTTACCAACTTAGAGCAGTTGGGCATTGTCAGGCGCTCCAACAGCCCGTGGGCATCCCCGCTACACATGGTGCCTAAAGCCGATGGGTCGTGGCGACCGTGCGGCGCTTGAATAATGCCATGGAACACGATCGTTATCCCATTCGGCACATCCAGGATTTTTCCGTGCACCTGGCCGGGGCACGTGTTTTTTCGAAAGTAGATCTTGTCCGCGGATACCATCAGGTCAGGTGTGCACGGAAGACGTTCCGAAACAGCGATAATAACTCCTTTTGGCCTTTTTGAGCTTTTACGCATGCCGTTCGAATTAAAAGGCACGGCGCAGACTTTCCAGAGGATGATGGACACAGTGCTTCGCGGCTTGTCCTTCGTTTTTTGTCTACTCAGATGACATTCTGGTAGCTAGCGCGTCCGAAGAGGAGCACATCGCCCATCTCAAGACGGTTTTCCAGAGGTTGGAAGCGCACAGGATTATAGTGAACCCGGCGAAGTGCCAGTTTGGTGTGTATGGGCCACCACATTTCGGCAGAGGGCGCCATTCCACTACCGGATAAGGTGCGCGCCGTGTCGGACTTTCCACGTCCGCGGACCGTGAGGGCCCAGCAGTTTTTAGGGATGGTCAATTTTTATAACCGTTTCCTTCCCCAGGCAGCCCAGCTGATGCAGCTGATGCAGCTGTTGTATGCCGCACTGAAAAAAAAGAAGCCTGCGGAAAACGTCAACTGGACTCCCAAGTGAGTCCAGGCTTTCATGAATGCCAAAACAGCGCTTGCGAATGCCGCATTGATAGCTCATCCGGATCCATTGGCACAGATAGTGCTCACTCTGGATTCGTCTGATGTTGCCATAGGAGCAGTGGTAGAGCAGTACGTCTCCGGTTCGTGGCAGCTGCTCGCATTTTTCAGTCGGACTTTGCGTGACAGCGAATACAAATACTATAGCACGTTGGACAGACAGTTGTTGGCTCTACACCTGGTGACACACCATTTCCAGTTTTGGCTGGAAAGGTGCGAGTTCACCGCATTCGTGGACCATAAGCCGCTGATGTACATGATGTCCAAGGTCTCGGAACCGTGGCGGGCCCAGCAACAATGGCATTTGGCCATGATCTCGGAGTTTACGACCAACATTCAACACGTTGCCGGTAAGCTCAATGTCGTGGCCGATTGTCTGTCATGCGCATTAGTCTCCCTGATCTACATGGGAATAAATTCCCCTGCAATGGCCGCAGAGCAAGCCAGGGATGCGGACATCTGTGTGCTCCAGCCTGCACCTACTGGGTTAAGGCTGGTGAACAGGGTGGTGCTGGAAAACAGGGTGGTGCAAGAAGGGTGCCCTTCCTTGCTCTGCGACGTCTCCACCGGCCACCCGGTGGTTCCAAGCTCTTGGTGCCATCACGTTTTTGAGTCGGTCCACTCCCTTTCGCATCCAGGAGCGCGCGCTTCGGTGAAGCTAGTGGGGGCGAAATTTGTCTGGCCGCGCTTGCGCAAGGACGTGAAGGAGTGGGCTGCAGCTTGTGTTGCATGCCAGCGGGCCAAAGTGCACAAGCACGCCAGAGCCCCCCTCGAGCCGTTCCAAATCCCGGCCAGGAGGTTTGACCACATCCACGTGGATTTGGTGGGACCCCTCCCGCCATCGCAAGGTTTCACGCACCTTTTAACAATTGTGGACCGCACCACGCGCTGGCTGAAGTGATCCTGCTAGCTTGTACCACAGCCGCAGAAGTGGCTCGTGCTTTTTTGTCGGCTTGTGTTTCATGGTTCGGATCCCCGTCAGACATAACTTCCGACAGGGGTTCACAATTTATTTCGGAACTCTGGTCCGCGATGGCCCAGAGCCTGGGGGTCAAAATTCACTACACTACCGTGTACAACCCCCAAACTAACGGGTTATGCGAGCATTTTCATAGGTCGCTTAAAGCAGCACTCAGAGCTTCGCTCACGGACACAAATTGGGTTGACCGCCTGCCCTGGGTTCTTTTAGGGTTGCGCTTCGCACCTAAGGAGGATTTGGCAGCCTCCCCAGCAGAATTCGTTTTTTCTCAGCCGCTGTGGATCCCCGCAGAGTTTTTACCAGAAAACCACGTGCCCGAGGCTGATCTGCCCGTGCAATTTTTGCACAGTGCAGAGGCTTTTAATGTACCAGGCCCAGGCCCGGCCCACCATCATTTCCCCCGCACTTTTGTCCCCAAGAGTTTGCAGAACACCAGCTTTGTTTTCGTCAGGCACGATGCGCACCCACTGTACGACGGACCGTTCAGGACGTTGGAACCTGGGGTGAAACATTTTGCGTTAGACTTGGTGGGGTGTCGGGAGACCGTCGGCATCAACAGGCTGAAGCCCGCTTTTGTGTTGGCAGACGAGCAGGTGGTGTTGGCCCAAGCTCCCCGGCACGGACGTCCACCATTGGTGGCTCTGCAAGTTGGTGTTCCCTGCGTCGGGACCCGCGCACGTGAAGCTGAAGTGTCCCCCCCCTTTTCCCTCCACAGACTGACGTGCCCTCCTGTACACCTCATCAGCAGGGTGCTCCAACTGTATCGGTGACCCCCCACTACAGCTGCTTTGGGCGCAGACTCAAGCCCAAAGGACAGGGGGGTTAGTGCCCTTTCTGGGGTTTTGGTGGGGGGGGGGGGGCTGTGTGGTGGCACGGGTGGGGGATTCTCCAACCAGAGAAGGCAGCTGGGATAAGGGGGAACAATGGACCGGAGGAGGAAGTGCCACCGGGGGGTCTCAAATGGGACAGTATGGACTATGCACCCCCCGGGAGAGGAGGAATCGCCAGAGCCGCTGGAAGAGAGAAAGGTGTGAGCAGTGGGGCAGGCGTTCTGTTATGTTAAATTGCCACACAGGTCTTTGTTCCAAACAGTGTATTATGGTCGGAAGTGCCGGGTCTCAATGCATGGAATTAAAGGTATAAAAGAGGAATGCACAGAGACCCGGGAGGTCTTTTTACTGTACTGTATGTTGGAGAAGGAATAAAGTTCATGTGTCGTCCAGCTCGTTGCCTTGCCTGCTTCCTTTCTCCACCCCCACCCCCTTTTGCATGCAGTTTAAAAAAATGCAATACAAGGGTCCTTTTCTATTATGCTGGTGTCATTTTAGATAGATAGTTTATTTCGAACACAAAAATATAACAAATACAAGCAAATGGCAAATGCAATAAAGTAATGGTATACACTGTTCGAAAGGGAGAAGGAAGAAGTGAACACTTATTAATTCCATCTCCTCTTTTCCATAGATACACCCATGTGAATTTTATACAAATTACCACCTTTTTATGCAAAGGTTTTAAATTAACATTTATACAGTAGTTCAGAGGGGATCACAAAATACCGCGATATACATCGTGTATTGTGATAAAACCCTAAATGTATCACAAGCCATATTGCCCAACCCTACTCCGCATATATACAGTGGTGTGAAAAAGTGTTTGTCCCCTTCCTGATTTCTCATTTTTTTTGTATGTTTGTAACACTTAAATGTTTCAGATAATTAAATAAATTTAAATATTAGACAAAGATAACACAAGTAAACACAAAATGCAGTTTTAAAGGAAGGTGTTTATTATTAAGGGGAAAAAAATTCCAAACCTACGTGGCCCTGTGTGGAAAAAGTGATTGCCCCCTAAACCTAATAACTGGTTGGGCCACCCTTAGCAGCAACAACTGCAATCAAGTGTTTGTAATAACTGGCAATGAGTCTTTTACAGTGCTGTGGAGGAATTTTGGCCCACTCATCTTTGTAGAATTTTGGTAATTAAGCCACATTGGAGGGTTTTCGAACATGAAACACCTTTTTAAGGTCAGGCCACAGCATCTGATTCTGGATTCAGGTCAGGACCTTGACGAGGCCACTCCAAAGTCTTCATTTTGTTTTTTAAAGCCATTCAGAGGTGGACTTGCTGGTGTGTTTTGGATCATTGTCCTGCTGCAGAACCCAAGTGCGCTTCAGCTTGAGGTCACGAACAGATGGCTGGACATTCTCCTTCAGGATTTTTTGGTAGACAGCAGAATTCATGGTTCCATTTACCACAGCAAGTCTTCCAGGTCGTGAAGCAGCAAAACAGCCCCAGACCATCACAATACCACCACCACATCTTACTGTTGGTATGATGTTCCTTTTCTGAAATGCTGTGTTACTTTGACGCCAGATGTAATGGGACACACACCTTCCAAAAAGGTCAATTTTTGTCTCGTCAGTCAACAGAGTATTTCCCCAAAAGTCTTAGGGATCATCAAGATGTTTTCTGGCAAAACTGAGACGAGCCTTTATGTTCTTTCTGCTCAGCAGTGGTGTTGGTATTGGAACTCTGCCATGCAGGCCATTTTTGCCCAGTCCCTTTCTTATGGTGGAGTCATGAACACTGATCTTAACTGAGGCAAGTGAGGCCTGCAGTTCTTTGGATGTTGTTGTGGGGTCTTTTGTGACCTCTTGGATGAGTCGTTGCTGTGCTCTTGGGGTAATTTTGATCGGCCAGCCACTCCTGGGAAGGTTCACCACTGTTCCATGTTGTGGATAATGGCTCTCACTGTGGTTCGCTGGAGTCCCAGAGTTTTAGAAATGGTTTTATAACCTTTTCCAGACTGACAGATCTCAGTTACTTTGTTTCTCATTTGTTCCAGAATTTCTTTGGATTGCAGCATGATGTCTAGCTTTTGAGGATCTTTTGGTCTACTTCACTTTGTCAGGCAGGTCCTATTTAAGTGATTTCTTGATTGAGAACAGGTGTGGCAGTAATCAGGCCTAGGTGTGGCTAGAGAAATTGAACTCAGCTTTCCAAAGATGTGATAAACCACAGTTAATTTATGTTTTAACGGGGGAGGGGGGGGTTACTTTTTCACACAGAGCCATGTAGGTTTGGATTTTTTTTACCCTTAATAATAAACACCTTCATTTAAAAACTGCATTTTGTGTTTGTGTTATCTTTGTCTAATATTTAAATTTGTTTGATGATCTGAAACATTTAAGTGTGACAAACATAAAAAATGAGAAATCAGGAAGGGGGCAAACACTTTCTCACACCAGTGTATCATTGCTACATTTGGGCAGTTTGTGCTTAATGCTCCAGTACAGCATTTTGATGATTAGATACATACTAGGGCGGTTGCCCGAGTCTGTCCACCTGTCTGTCTGTCTGTGTATCCATGATCTCACTCAAGAGGAAATTATGCTAGAGCGACCAAACTTGGTACACAGGTTGATCATGGCAGCGCCGCATTTAGCTCGATTTTTGCTATTAAATGGCAAAAGGTCAGGGTTAAGCTAGAAGGAGGCTTGTGACACCTTTTGAAATTCTTGTGACCTTGACCTTGCATTTGACCTTGAATATCGGTAAGGTCTGAAAATAGGTCATGGCTTCCCATCAGAACTGAAGCAGAAAGTCAGCCCTACTACATGGCATTCCAACAGTGATAGGATGTAAGGCATGGGTCTGCATTTTTGTGAGTGCAGTTCCGGTTAGCTTTGTAAAATGTTGTCAGTATGGCACGTGTCAGTCACAACTGAGGTGTTCTGCTGGCCCCAGTCAAGGACATGTGCTTTGAAAGATGACAGCTTTATTTTTTTTCTGCAGGACAGCAAGTGTCATCAGTCCTGAAAATACAGCAGCAGCAGTGCGCTGGTCAAAGGTCACACTGGACGTTGTTCTTTTATCCAGAAGCTTAATGATCGTTGTGGAAGCCAGCAGATTTTATGACGGAGATAAAAACTTGTTTGACCTGCCAGGGGGCGTTGGGATGTGGAGGAGTGTGGAGTTCTGCGGCTGATGTTGTCAGCAGTCGCTGCTGCTCACATGCATTCTGTTTCAAATCGACTCATTTAAAGACTCACAGCAAAAAGAATATAGTGTAAATTAGGGATTGTCCTGTAATACTTTCATTACCTCAATCAGTGTGTTTTGTCTTGAATTAGTTCATTTTATATTTAGATGGCATCAGAAAGTGATTGGAGTTGCAAGGCTGTGAGAGTTTGTTCTAAGATGCATTACTAACAATGACACCATTAAAATAACATAACAATAATGAAAAAAATGATTTTTAAAAGATGCCTATTATTGATGACTCTTAATTACACAGAATTTTCCACAACAACCAGTTTTACAATTGAGCAGCAGCCATGTTGTTGTTTTTTTTTTTGTTTTTTTTTTTTAGCAATCTCTACTATGGAAAGAGCTGTGTTTAGTAATTTTTGAGCCCAAAATTTCCTGAGCCTTTAAAGAAGATGATTTATAAATATAAACTGCCATGTCAACAATGGCAGCTGATTAATTGTTTTCCCTCTCAATTATAAAATGTTTTCATAATAAACTTTGAATTTTTTTTTTAAATTTTTGACTTTTTACTCTTTGGTTGAAATCTTAATTTTTTTTTTTTCTTTGATTGAAATCTGCAACATTTTCTCATAAATCTGTCGATGCTTTTTGAGAATTTTTGATTTGTTTTTCCTCATAACCTCCGTCCTGGGTATGACGTTAAACTGCATCTGGGCAAGGGGGTCTGTTGGACTAGGAGGATGATGGAGCGCCTCTTAACCCTCGCTGATACTCCTAGGTGTCCCTTGGGCAAGGACTAGTACCTGTTAGCCTCCCTTACCAGGGTTACGGTAAAACTCTCCAACAACTTTGTGCGTTATAATCCCCTAAGGGGACCAAGGGTTAAAGTGGTTCTGAGCACCCCCTTGCTGATCATATGAGGTGACAAATGGGGCAACTTGTTTGCCGTGAGTTGCGACCAGTGTTAGTGGAGGAAGAGATCCTTGTTCTTGAGGAATGTGTCTTGCTGCGGCTTTCACAAGTCCAACACAGTGCTTTGGCTCCTACTTCACTTAGACGGGACGTTGGAAGGGCCCGGTCCAATCAATCGGCTTGTCAAGGTCTTTTGTCAGTATAACATCTCCTAATCCCAGAAGACTATGGCGGAGGGTCAATTGAGTAATTTGCACTTTTGTGCTTTATTGCTCGTGCATACCATCCCTGTATCCCTAGTGCATAACCTGCAGGAAGTCCGCGGCTCTGTGCATCTCCTTGTAGGGCTCCGAGGAGGGTGGGGAGCAGGGATGATGAATCATACTCTATAAAATATGGCTACTAAACAAACCCCTAAAAAATGAATGTTGGAAGACAATGTGGATGACCCAGGAATTGGCAGGATGGCTCTTTCAAATAGTGATAATTGGCTGAGGCTTGTTGTTTTAGAGTCATGCTCATCAGATATGCCTCTTTCTAAGCTGTCCCCTTTTGCTGTACAGAAAGGAATTTCAGGTATTGCAGGGTCAGTTGAGGATGTTAAAAAATTGAGGTGTGGCCAGATTTTGGTGGAATGCTTAAAGAAATCCCATTCTGAAAATTTGTTGCGGTGTAATGTGCTGGCTGGTGTTCCAATGAAGGCTTTTCCTCACCCTTCTCTAAACAGCTGCAAAGGAGTAATTCGTACTTGAGAACTCCACGATATGGAAGAGGATGAAATAGCCTCAGAACAGCAACAACAAGGAGTAACACATGTGAAGAGGATAACCATTAGAAAAGATGACCGAACAGTAAAAACTGGCACTCACATTCTGACGTTCAACTGGCATCAACTCCCAGAAAGAATCCAAATAGGATATTTGAGTGTAACTGTTGATACCTTTATTCCAATCCTGTTGAGATGTTTTAACTGCCAAAAGTTTGGCCATGGCTCCGCAGGATGTAGGAATAAACCAGTCTGCTTCAAATGTGGAGAGGAAAGGCATGAGTTGGCCTGCACAACACCTCCCAAATGTAGTAACGGTTTAGGCAATCATGCAGCATCATCGAAGGAATGTCCTTGTTGGCTCAAGGAAAAAGAAATTCAAACTGTCAAATGTACTAAGAAAATTAGCTACCCTGAGGCACGTAAACTGGCAGAAGGTTTCCCAAAGTACAAATTCCAGCAGACTTTCTCCTCTGTTGTGAAACCTAAGTTGCAGCCTGCTGAGTGCCAGACAGATCTGACCTGGTTAACTAAAGATAAGCCCTCATTATTAAGTATTATGAAAAATCCCGGAGTCCCAGTTAAAAGTAAAACGAGCACTCAAAGCCTGACTACAATAAGTTAACCCTTAAGTCGGAGTCTAAGCAAGTCCGCAGAACAAAACCAATCATCAAAAGAAAAGAAAAAATCCAGCTCCTCTACTCAGGTAAAATCAAGCCAAGAAAATAAATTGCAAAAGAATGGGAATCCAGAAGATGCAGAAATGTATGAAATCACGACTTGCCGTAGTCGCAGCCCCTCCCCCAAAAGCAAGCATAAGGAGCGTGCTTTTGTTTTACCTACCTGATGGTGGGTAGCCACATTATCCAGTGGAACTGTCATGGCTTTAAGACCAATTTCTCTGAAGTGCAGCGTTTAGCTGCTAGTTTTAATCCCCTTGCTTTTTGCCTTCAAGAAACTCTTCTGCTATCAACCAACCCTATGTCTCTGAAACATTATACTATGTATAATACATATGGTCCAAATGTGCATCATCCATCTGGTGGTTCAACAGTTTTAGTAAGGAATGACCTAATTCACAGCCACTTGGCTTTAGTCTCCAACTTACAAGCAGTGGCAGTTCATCTAACTTTGCATAAAGCAATAACCTTATGCTCTGTCTATACAACACCAGATATGATTGTGACACCGGAAAATCTTGATGCCCTTCATAATCAGTTGCCATCCCCATACATCCTTATGGGTGATTTTAATGGTCATAATCCTCTGTGGGGAGGAATTTTGCTCAAATGCAAAAGGCAAGATACTGGGGGATTTTATTGCTAAAAATGATCTATGTCCTTGGATCAATGGGTCTCACACATACCTCCGCCCAGGACATGGAACCTATGCTGCAATTGACCTATCTATATGTGATCCTGAGCTAGTGCTGGAATTCTCGTGGCGGGTCTTGGATGATCTTTGTGGAAGTGACCACTTTCCACTAACATTGACGTCTACAGAAGTGGATGTGCAATCAAGAACTCTGCGATGGCAACTCAAAAAAGCAAACTGGTCTTCCTTTGTTTCTCTGTGCAAAGAGAAATTCGGCCAAAAACCTCAACCACACTGTCACTCTGTTCAGAGCTTTGCTCAAACCTTAATTACAATTGCAGATAAGACTGTCCCAAAAACATCAGCAAAGCCACATCGTAGGTCCAACCCATGGTTCAATGATGACTGCAAAAAGGCTATTGAGGCAAGGAAAAAAGCAGAGAGGGTGTTCAATAAACATCCAACAACAGAAAACCTGACCAGATTTAAAATCTGTCGAGCTAAAGCACGCAGGATCATCAATGAAGCAAAGAGACAGAGCTGGACGGAATTTGTATCAAGCCTCACATCCAACACATCTACCAAAAAGATCTGGGATTTAATCAGAAAGATGAAGAGTAAGGAGAATGGACTTCAAATACAACATATTAATCATCAAGGTAATCTGCTGATGACAAAATGTGAAATAGCTAATCAACTAGCAAAATCGTTTGAGAAGAATTCATCTATTGGAAACTATGGTCCTGAGTTCCAAATCATACAAGCACAAGAAGAACAAAAAGAAATAAACTTTTTTTCAGATAACTCAGAACCATACAACCAAGATTTCACTATGGAAGAACTTTTGTTCTCAATAAGGAACTCTCGTGACACTGCTGTGGGGCCAGATAAAATTCATTATCAGTTTTTAAAACACTTACCCCCCAGTGCACTATCCATTCCCTTGATGGTTTTCAACAACATCTGGAAGTCAGGCAGTATTCCTGAAAGCTGGAAAGAAACAGTAGTTATACTCGTTCCAAAGCCCGGCAAAGATAATACTGATACCAACAACTACCGTCCAATAGCTCTGGCAAGGTGCCTCTGTAAAACCATGGAAAGAATGGTAAACAATCGCCTTGTGTGGGTGCTTGTCTGAAGGCCTTTTGGCCACCTGGCTGAAGGCCACCTAACTGATTACCAGTGTGGCTTCAGACGTGGTAAAAGCACTTTAGACCACCTTATCAGATTAGAGGCCTATTTACAGTATGTGATGGTTTTATTAGAAAAGAACATGTAGTTGCTGTATTTTTTGATTTAGAAAAAGCATATGACACAACATGGAAATACGGTATTTTAAGAGACCTACATGGCATGGGTTTTAGGGGACATTTGCTCTTTTTCATTTCAAACTTTTTGTCCAATAGACACTTCAGAGTCCGAGTAGGAGATACCCTTTCAGAGCCCCATGTGCAAGAACAAGGAGTCCCCCAGGGAAGCATCCTCTCGGTTTCTCTTTTTAGCATTAAGATTAATAGTGTAGTTGGTGCTCTTAGACCAAATACCTTTTGTAGTCTTTATGTAGATGACCTCTGTATTTGCTACAGGGGGAAAGACATGAGCACAATTGAAAAGCAACTACAGCTGTGCATAAACAAGATTAATAGGTGGTCAGTCAGTAATGGTTTTAAATTTTCAAAAACAAAACTGTCTGCATGCGCTTTTGCCTGCTGCAGTCTCTTCACCTCGACCCTAAGCTTTTCATAGATGGAGAAGCTGTCAGGGTGGTAAAAGAAATCAAATTCCTTGGACTTATTTTTGATGAGCTTTCTTTTATTCCACATATAAAATTTCTACGAATCAGATGTTTTAAAGCCCTTGATATTATTAAAGTTTTGGCTAAAACTAAATGGGGTGCAGACTCTACTGTGCTGCTGCGTCTCTATAGAGCACTAGTAAGATCTTGGCTAGACTATGGGAGCATAGTTTATGGATCAGCAAGGAAAACATACATCAGAATGCTAGAAACTGTACATCACCAGGGGCTAAGCCTTGGGGGCTTTCAGAACCTCTTCTGTTAAAAGTTTGTGTGTTGACACAAACGAGCCTTCACTTCAAAACAGGCGCCTGAAGTTGGCTCTCCAGTATATGGTTAAACTTAAAGCTGACCATAGAAATCTAGCCTACTCTGCAGTTTTTCACCCTCGATTTTTGCAGATGTATAAAGTCAGACCTAAGAGCATCACTCCTTTTGGACTCCGTATAGAACCTCACCTGGTAAAATTAATCCCTGATCTGAGCAACGTAACACAGACACAGTTTTGTCCCAATCCATCATGGAGTTTGAGGAAACCCAATATCATTCTGGATCTGAGCCAAAACAAAAAGAAAGACACTCACCCAAATGTGTACCAGCAGCAGATCTTGGACATAAAATGCCGTTTTCCTCACATATTTCCATATACTTGGATGGATCTAAAGTAGATGACTCAGTCTCTGCTGCAATTGTCACTGGGTACAATCAGCATGGTTTGCGGATTCCCAAACAATGTTCAATTTTTACAGCAGAGGCTCGTGCTTTGCTTCTAGCATTGGAACACATTGAAAGAACCAAAACAACTAATTTTTACTGACTCCAGATCCTGTCTTCAGGCACTTGGGTTTTTAAAGACTGATCACCCCATTATTGTCCGGTTTTAGAGAAACTAGGTTTTTTACAGAAACATAATGTTAGTATCATCTTCTGTTGGATCCCCAGCCATGTTGGCCTGTCAGGTAACGAGCAGGCAGACAATGCTGCCAAGAGAACCCTTACCCAAGAAGTCACTCAATGCCAGATCTCAGCCTCAGACCTCAGGCCTCTAATAACCTCCTACAGACATGGACAAAATTGTTGGTACCCCTCTGTTAATGAAAGAAAAACCCACAATAGTCACAGAAATAACTTGAATCTGACAAAAGTGGCAATAAATAAAAATTCTATGAAAATTAACCATTGAAAATCAGACAGTTCTTTTGAATTGTGGTTCAACAGAATTATTTTAAAACACAAACTCATGAAACAGGCCTGGACAAAAATGATGGTACCCTTAACCACTTGCACTCCGGGCAATTTTCCTAAAAATGCCAAAAAATAACGTGCCCAAAGTAAATCGAAAGCTGTTATTCAACCCTTTACAGCATCTTCATGGGGTTGGTCTCATTTAAAAGAAAACACTTTGAATTTTTTGGCAAAAAAAAACAATCTCTCTACGTGTTCCGGCCACTGAGTTACAGTCATCTAAACATACTGAACTTGAAGAAAAAAAAATTGGACACAGTGTTTTTTTGGATACAAATGCTTGTAAATAACACACAGCTGTCCGATCCGGCTGGAAAATGCAACAGAAATGTAGAACCAAGTGTTATCCAGCTGAGATCCAAATTTGGTAACAGTACCACAAAAAATGAATATTTTACACAGCTTTGTTCTCAGGCTGTTCCCAGGCGTTTTGGAACTGTGCCAAATTGTGCCAAATGGCACAGTTTGGAAAAACATCTGTAACTTTTGAATAATTCAATGTAGAATCTTCATTTTAGGCTCTAATGAAAGGTCACACTCAGGGCTGTGTCTCTGTGTGTGTGTGTGTGGGCGGGGGGTCGTCCCCCCCCCGCTACCAAGGACCGAGTTCGGCTCTCGCTACATGACGGATTACACTCCTTGCATGTTTTCACAGCGGTCCCCCCCCCTCGCTACTGTGTGTGTGTGTGGGGGAACCGTGAACGGACCGTGAACGCCCCCCCCCCCCCGCTACAGAAGAGGGCCATCGCTACATGATGGAATAGACTCATATGCTTCCCCCCGCAGACCGGGGGGCATTCGGACCGTGAACGCCCCCCCCCGCTCCTCTTCTGCAGCGGGGGGGGGGCGTTCATGGTCCGAACACAGCAAATGAACCGTTTATTGCGGCGCATGCACTTCGTACTTCGTGCGCAGTACAGTTGTAATTTACCGATCGGTCAAAAGTCATTTTTGGATTACAGTTTTCAGGGATAAATAATAATTTAGCTTATAAGATAAGATAAGATAAGCCTTTATTAGTCCCACAATGGGGAAATTCCAGGATTGCAACAGCACAGGGATAGCAACACTCAGAGCAACAATCAGAAGGCAAGAAAAAACAACATCTAGCAAACATATGTCCATATTACTATAAATGTATATATATAGACACACAGTGCAGAGCATTATGGCTGGTGAATGTGCAGCAGAAAGTCTAAGCTCTCTCTCCGCGGATGCAGCGGGCCAGCTGGAAGTCTTTGGGCATGATGGTGACCCCCTTAGCGAAGAAGAGACCACCAGGTGGGTCTCGCTGGTCTCCTGCAGAGCCATGACGGCGAAACTCAGGAAACGCAGGACGGTCTTGAAGTCCTGAGCGATCTCCCTCACCAGGCGCTGGACGGGCAGCTTACGGATGAGCAGCTCCGTGGATTTCTGGTAGCGACGGATCTCTCTCAGAGCCACGGACCTGTGACGGCGAGGCCTCTTCACTCTGCCGGTGGCCAGAGCGCCTCTCCGAGCAGCCCTGGTGGCTAGCTGTCTCCTGGGGGGCTTCTTCCTCCAGTAGATTTTACGGGCGGTCTGCTTGGTTCTTGCCATCGCTCTTTATTATTCTGTCTTATATTTCTTTCACGCCGCCTAAACTCCAGCCCGGCACCCGCTTCGTTTTCGCTACAGCTCCCGGTATGTCGAGTTTCCCATTAGCACCGGGCGGCGGCCAAGTGCTAGCTAGCACTAGCTCCTCCCCGCTGTAACGTCTCCCGCTGCAAACCGTGGCTCCGTCCGCCGACCCGGGAGACCCCCGGGGTGATCTGTGCGTCCGTGATATATATACAGAGTGAAAGGTGTAGAAAGAAGGAAGATTAAAAAAAAGGCTGTTGCAACAGGCAGCCGACTCGTCCACACCTTACCTCTTCAAAGCAGCAGAGCGCCACACCTTACCTCTTCAAAGCAGCAGAGTCGTGGCGAACATCTCTTCCCCATTGTCAGACGAACGCGACGCTGCTTCGCTCGTGGATCCCGATCAAAACATAATTCCATTATTGCCGTTTTGGCGAATGATTTACGACTTTTGTCGTCGGCCTCCGTCGGTCTATGATGACGGAAGAGAATCCTAAACGTCTATTCTGCTGGAATGAGTGCAGGTCCCACTTGTGGGTGGTCTCCATGCTGCTGGGTGAGCCTGGGTCTGTAGCAGGTTCGTCCACCTTCCTTTGTTTTCATCTGCTGCAGCAGTAAATCTCTCTTCACCAGCCCGAATTTCTGTGCTTCAATTGGCTCGTGCATTCAAAGTAGGCGGGTCCTCCTTCCTAGGTTTTCATTCATTGGCTCTTCAAGGTTTCAGAAACCCAATTCAAGGCTCTTATTAGTCGAATGAGAGGTCAATCAGATGAACTAATCTGTTCGCGGCTGTGACTGCAGCTTTTTTTTTCAGTGGTGCTTGGAGGCCACACCACCTACATCACCACCATCATGCGTCATGCGTCCAAGCGCGCACGAGGGCGCCCTCGTGCGTCTTAGGACGCAGAGACTTGCCCGCCCGCGGAACAACGGAGTGCAAGTGGTTAACTTAATATTTTGTTGCACAACCTTTTGAGACAATCACTGCAATCAAACGATTTCTGTAACTGTCAATGAGACTTCTGCACCTCTCAGCAGGTATTTTGGCCCACTCCTCATGAGCAAACTGCTGCAGTTGTCTCAGGTTTGAAGGGTGCCTTCTCCAGACGGCATGTTTCAGCTCCTTCCACAGATGTTCAATAGGATTTAGATCAGGGCTCATAGAAGGCCACTTTAGAATAGTCCAATGTTTTGCTCTTAGCCATTCTTGGGTGTTTTTAGCTGTGTGTTTTGGGTCATTATCCTGTTGCAAGACCCATGACCTGCGACTGAGACCAAGCTGTCTGACACTGGGCAGCACATTTCTCTCTAGAATACCTTGATAGTCTTGAGATTTCATTGTACCCTGCACAGATTCAAGACACCCTGTGCCAGATGCAGCAAAGCAGCCCCAGAACATAACAGAACCTCCTCCATGTTTCACAGTAGGGACAGTGTTCTTTTCTTAATATGCTTCATTTTTGCGTCTGTGAACATAGAGCTGATGTGCCTTGCCAAAAAGTTCTAGTTTTGTCTCGTCTGTCCTTAGGACATTCTCCCAGAAGCTTTGTGGCTTGTCAACATGCAATTTGGCAAATTCCAGTCTGGCTTTTTAATGATTTGTTTTCAACAGTGGTGTCCTCCTTGGCCGTCTCCCATGAAGTCCACTTTGGCTCAAACAGCGACGGATGGTGCGATCTGACACTGATGTACCTTGACCTTGGAGTTCACCATGAATGTGTTTAGAGGTTGTTCTGGGCTCTTTTGTTACCACTCGCATTATCAGTCTCCTCCTGCCGCCACGTCCAGGGAGGTTGGCTACAGTCCTGTGGATCTTAAATTTCTGAATAATATGTGCAACTGTAGTCACAGGAACATCAAGCTGCTTGGAGATGGTCTTATAGCCTTTACCTTTAACATGCTTGTCTATAATTTTCTTTCTAATCTCCTGAGAAAACTCTCTCCTTTGCTTCCTCTGGTCCATGTTTAGTGTGGTACACACCATGTCACCATACAGCACAGTGACTACTTGTCACCCTTTAAATAGACCAACTGACTGATTACAAGTTTGTAGACACCTGTGATGTTAATTAGAGGACACAGCTTGGTTGAACATGTCCCTATGGTCACATTATTTTCAATCTTTTCTAGGAGTACCATCATTTTTGTCCAGGCCTGTTTCATGAGTTTGTTTTTTAAAATAATTCTCTTGAACCACAATTCAAAAGCATTGTCTGATTTTCATTGGTTAATTTTCATAGAATTTTTATTTATTACCACTTTTGTCAGATTCAGGTTATTTCTGTGACTATTGTGGGTTTTTCTTTCATTAACAGAAGGGTACCAACAATTTTGTCCATGTCTGTATATTTTAAAGAAGTGGCAGACTGAATGGGACACATGTACTGCAAATAAACTGCATGATATTAAACCTGCCATAAGCCATAGACACTTGCATCACTTTCAAAACCGACATGATGAGATAGTGTACACTAGATGCCATATTGGCCACTCAAGGCTCACACACAGCTTTTTATTAAAAGGTGAAGCACCACCATCTTGTCAGTTTTGCGGAGGTTTTTTATCAATAAAACACATTTTACTTGACTGTTCTGGTCTCATGACAGCAAGACAATGTTTTTATTCTCAAAAGTCACTGAAGGATATTTTTAATAATGCACCACCAAAGAAAATTTTAGGGGTTTTAGCACGTGTGCATCTGAAGAATCTTATTTAATTTTTCTATTTTATTGTATCTATTTTTTTTTTTTTTTTTTTTTTTTTTCTCTCGGCGCCACACGAGTAGGCTGCCTTTTGCAACAGCGGCTCGATTCCGAGTCTTTTTCCCTTCCTCTCTCTTTTGATCCGTCTTTTTTTTTCACCCCACTTATATCACGGACACACAGATCGTCCTAAATGTCTCCTGAGCCGGTGGACGGAGCCACTGTTTATAGCAGGATACGATACAGCAGAGAACAGCTGCTAGCATTCAACCGCCACCCGGTCCCATTGGAAAAACTCGACATACCGAGAGAACTGAGGCGAAAACGCCGCGGCTGCCGGGCTGGAGTAAGGCGGAGGACAAAAAATATAAGGTACAGACCCTCCCTTCCATCTGTTGTCATGGGAAATGTACGGTCGATACTGGGAAAGTTAGATGAGCTAGCGGCTATCTCCCGTTATGATAGCACATACCGGGAGTGCTCTCTCCTTTTGTTTACTGAGACGTGGCTAACTGAACTAGCAGCAGATGCTAACATTGAGCTGGAGGGTTTTCACATGATACGAGCTGACCGAACACCAGACAGTGGCAAGGCTAGGGGCGGTGGAGTGATAATGTATGTTAACAACAACTGGTGCAGACCGGGACATATCACTGTTAAACAACGACACTGCAGCAAAGACATTGAGTTGCTAGCTGTTAGCATGAGGCCTACATATCTCCCGAGAGAACACTCACACGTGATCTGCATTGTTGTTTATGCAAATCCGACGGCGAACGCTGGGACAGCACGTGACGTCATCCATTCAGTAACCAGCAGGCTGCAGACAGAACACCCAGATGCTCTTCTCCTCATCTCAGGCGATTTCAACCATGTTTCACTGTCTCCCATTCTACCCACGTTCACCCAGTATGTCACATGCCACACTAGAGACAATAAAACACTGGATTTATTCTACGCAAACACTAAGGAGGCGTACACCTCATCACAACTCCCCCCACTCGGGAGATCGGATCACAACTTGGTTCATCTCCGGCCGGTGTACAAACCCCTAGTGCACAGACAACCTCCGGCCATGCACACTGTGGAGTTATGGTCTGAGGAGACAATGGACACCCTAAAGGGCTGTTTTGAAGCCACCGCCTGGAAGCAGCTCTGCGATCCACATGGTGAGGACATCGATGGCCTCATTCACACCTTCACGGGCTACCTCAGCTTCTGTGTGGACAAATCCGTTCCCACCAAGACCATACGGCGTCACTCAAACAACAAACCCTGGATCAACCCTGAGATAAAAACACTTCTGAGAGAGAAGAAGAGGATCTTCAGGTCAGGGAACAGGGAGATGCTGAAGTCCGTACAGAGGGAGCTGAGGAGAAAGATCAGAGAAGGCAAGGACAGCTTCAGGAAGAAGATGGAGGACAAGCTGCAACAGAGCGACATCAGCGGGGTCTGGAGAAATCTCAAAACCATCTCGGGGCTCCAGAATACCTCCCCCCAGGCCACAGGGGGCAGGGAGTGGGCGAACAACCTGAATCTGTTTTTCAATAGATTTGACCAACCGCCCTCCCCCCTGACTGCACAACAACCACTGCTGCCTCTAAAGAAATCAAGTCCTGCTGCCCACTCCCCACTCCACCAACACCCCCCCACTCCCAACACACAGCCCCCCATCCTGACCCTGACCAGGACCCAGGTGAGGACGGAGCTGAGGAAGATCAAGGCGAGGAAGGCGCCGGGACCGGACGGCATCAGCGCAAAGCTCCTCAAGTCCTGTGCAGACCAGCTGTGTGGGATTGTGACGTACATCTTCAACATGAGCCTGAAACTGGGGAGGGTACCACAGCTGTGGAAAACATCTTGTGTGGTACCTGTACCAAAAACTTCCCACCCCAAAGACCTGAACAGCTACAGACCGGTGGCCTTGACGTCCCACTTGATGAAGACCCTGGAGAGACTGCTCCTTGCTCACCTCCGCCCCCTGGTGGAACCAGCGATGGATCCACTCCAGTTCGCCTACCAGCATGGCATTGGGGTGGAGGATGCGGTGATCTTCCTCCTTCACCGTTCTCTGTCCCACCTGGAGAAGCCCGGGAATATGGTGAGGATCATGTTCTTTGACTTCTCCAGTGCTTTCAACACCATCCAACCGATGATCCTGAAGGACAAGCTGCTGCGCGCAGGGGTGGACCAGCACCTGTCATCATGGATCCTGGACTACCTCACGAACCGGCCTCAGTTTGTGAGAACCCGGGACTGTGTGTCCGACACGATCATCAGTAGCACGGGGGCCCCCCAGGGAACGGTGCTGGCTCCCTTCCTGTTCACTCTTTATACTGCGGACTTCTCACACAACACAACACACTGCCATCTACAGAAGTTCTCTGATGACTCTGCGATCGTTGGCCTCATCTCCAATGGAGATGAAGCTGAGTACAGAGGGCTTATCCAGGACTTCGTGGACTGGTGCCATCGGAACTGCCTCCAGATCAACGCGAGGAAAACTAAGGAGCTGGTGGTGGACTGCCGCAGGCATGGGCAGCCCCTCACAGTACCAGTAAATATACAGGGAACAGACATCGAGATGGTGACATCCTATAAGTACCTGGGTATTCATCTGAACAATAAACTAGACTGGTCACACAATACTGATGCACTCTACAAGAAGGGACAGCGCAGGCTGTTCCTGCTGAGGAGACTCAGGTCTTTTGGTGTACAAGGGGCGCTGCTGAAGTCATTCTATGACACGGTGGTGGCATCAGCCATCACTTTTGGAGTGGTCTGCTGGGGCAGTGGCATTACTGCAGCCGATAGGAAGAGACTGAACAAACTGATTAAGAAAGCTAGCTCTGTCCTGGGGCAGCGCCTTGATCCGATGGAGGAGATAGGAGAGAGAAGGACGGTGGCTAAACTGTCATCTCTGCTGGAGTCCGAGTTCCACCCTATGCAGGACATACTGAATGCACTGAGGAGCTCATTTAGCAGCAGACTACATCATCCCAGGTGCACAACCGAGAGGTTTCGTAGGTCCTTCCTACCAACGGCTGTCAGACTGTACAACCTAAGCAGGGCTGCTCGCAGAGATAGCAAAAAGACGTAACAAACTAATAGTTTTTTGAATGCAAAAGATGCAATAGACTTACACAATGGTCCCCTCCGGCATACAACTAGGAACATACCGGTCGCTATGGAGGGTGAGAATATGTATGGGCACATAATCATACCATGTAGGATAACTAAGTAGACGGTTATGCTGTTTCATTCCATCTAGCAACAATGCTCTGCACTGTGTGTGTTTATATATTTACATATTTATTCCATCTAGCTACAATGCTCAGCACTGGGTGTGTTTATATATTTATATATCTACATATTATTCCATCTAGCTACATTGCTCCGCACTGTGTGTGTTTATATACTTGCATATTTATTCCACCTAGCTGCAATGCTCCGTACTGTGGGTGTTTATATATTTACATACTTATTCCATCTAGCTACAATGCTCTGCACTGTGTGTTCATATATTCATATATTTATTCCATCCAGCTACAATGCTCTGCACTGTGTGTCTGTGTGTGTGTGTATATATATATATTTTATAGTAATACGTACATATGTATATTAGCTGCTCTTGCTTGCTTGTTTTTTTCTTGCCTTCTGATTGTTGCTCTGAGTGTTGCTATCCCTGTGCTGTTGCAATCCTGGAATTTCCCCGTTGTGGGACTAATAAAGGCTTATCTTATCTTATCTTATCTTATCTACATATGTATCTCACTGTATTTATTTATTCTTTCATTTATCATACTGTCGCTATATAATTTTAACTCAATTTTCTTATTAGTTCTAATTGTGCAATAGATGCTGACATGGCACTAAACAAGAACACTCACTCATTCACTCCTCATAACCTTTTTTTAATTAACAGCAAATTTCTCAATTTTATGACTTTTTATGGAGTTTGTTTTGCAAATTTGTGGGGATTATATATGAAAACTTGACATTTTTCTCCCAGTGTATTTATTTACTTTTTATTTATGCACCTGATTGTGCCATCACTGCTGATGAAAAATGGTCCAAAATAATTAATTCAGCACTTTTTAAGATAAATTTTCAGTTTATTTCTTGTACGTTTGTGAGCATTGCCTTAGATTTTCATCTTTTTCATTAATGAGACTTTCTTCTCATACTGTAAATGTAAAACTTTTCCTTGTAAATGTTCTCCAGTCTTGAAATGATTTAGCATTTTCCTCTTGTCATTCATAATTATTAGTTTATATTAGCTGATAATGTTTATCTGTGGCAGACCAAGTTACTATGGACCTTTCTTCTATGATTAACAGGTCCAATCAAAAAGACTTCAACCATTTTCCTCAGCAATGTATAGATATTGAACCTACAGTATTTAGGCAAGCAAAACATGATTTTCAGGCTGCTCATGTGAGTCATATTGCAGCAAAAACTGCCCTAGGTGCCATGTGGCGCCTGGGGCAACGCAAGGCAACTGAAGCCCCCCCCCCCCCAGTGGTCAAGAGTGGTAAAATAGTTCAGATTTCCAAGACTATAACTTGAAAGTTACAAGAGATAATGGCTTACTGTCAATTAGAAAGATGTAAAATATGATCCAGAGTTTCAGATAGGAATAAATTTATGCATCTAATTTGCATAATGTCGCGGCAGCTATATAAATTACATAACTCAGTCAAAAGTGGACTTTGGACGCATTTACATAAAGAATGGTCTGGTTTTTTTGATGCCGATTTGTCTACAGGGGTATGTTTTTATCTAATCTTCAAAGTATATGAACCAGAAAATCAATAAAATGTCAAAAAAATCCAACATATATTTCTCTTACCTGTTGCCAGGTGGGGGGGCTCGCCCACCCACATGAGTGGTCCGTTTTCGTCCATCGTAGTTGATGTTTGTGTGTTTGCTCAGCCATTTACACCGTGTACCACATCTACAAACTCTTATGATTACCCTACGTGAATTTCGTTTGTATTACAAGGCTATGTTTTCTGTTTGGTGCATTATTCCTGTGGGAATCCATGCCGCCCATGGGCGCCGCCATCTTTTTTTTTTTTTTTTTTTTGATTTTGTATACTTTACTGATCCCCAGAGGGGAAATTGAGGGCATCCACCTGGATGGATGAAGCAGCCACGGTACGGCGCTATCCCTTTACCATTCACACACACATTCACACCTAGGGCCAATTTAGAGTCTCCAATAAGGAGCTCAGTTTTTCGTCCATCGTGGTCGATGTAACACGTTTACTTAGTAATTTACACCCGTGTACCATGTCTACAAACTCTTATGATTATCCCACGTGAATTTCGTTTGTATTACACGGCTATTTTTCCCGTTCATGCAGTTTCAGTCATCATCGCGGCATCGATGACCAAACATGGCGGCATCCACATTGGTGTGTGAGCTCAAAGCGGAAAAAGGAGGCATAATAATGAGGATTTCTTCTTCTTTGCTATATTCCATGTCAGCCATGATTTCTTTGGCACATGTCTGCCACCTTCTAAACTGTCAGATCAATAGAGATTAGTACAAATTCTCAGTATAGCCGGGGGACGTCAGTAAGTTGACACGTGCAGTTGCTGCGCTGTGCCACTGGGGGCACGCGACCCGTCCATTTAATCTGGGCAGTTAAAGGGTTAAGTCTTTTTTTCCCACTGAATAAAAGTGAGGGAGGAAAACATCCCCTCTGTTCCTCTTGTGTTGTCTCTTTGTTTTAAGCCCTTTTGTATCATTTTATGCTTGAGTTTCTCTTCCCATTAACTCCTGAACAGACAGTATGAACCCGTGGGATCTGTCAACATGCAGTCCCATTAAATTATTAGACCTCGTTTATTATCAAGTCAGTAGCACACACAACTGGTAGCAACCTTTTATTCTTCATGCAGCTTGACTGTTCCCATGTGATGCTGCCGGGCCCACGTGGGGGTCAGATTAATTCAGCGCCATCCACATGCAGAAATGACGAGCTTGTTTTGACACATAGCCTTTAAACGGCTGCTTCACTTCTCCTTCAAAGGGTCAAAGGACAACGTCTGGTGCTCTGCCGCATGGATGTGGCCACTCGGGTCAGCTTAGGCTATTTCTGTCTTTTTTTGACTCGAGCTCGCTGCAGGCAGAAGAGGTTGTTACACTGGACAAGACAAGAATGACCCATCACACAAACAGGAGAGATTTTTTTTTTTTTATCAAGCATTTTTTGGAAGGTGAATGCCCTCTGTGGACCTTCTGACCCAGCCAGCTTGCCAAGGTGGGCCCGCCATAGGTTAAACTGGGCTGTCCTATGGGCCGCATGTGGGTTTGTCTGCGGGTTCCATGTTGGCCCCATTTGTGGACTTTAGCTGTGGTCCAGGTGAGCGGGTGATCTGGTCCCCGCATGGGTTTAATATGAGTGAGCAGGTTTCAGTATCACTGCTGTCATAGGCAAAACTGTGAGAAAAAAACTCACATTTATGAGAAGAAAAGTGACAATTTATATGAAAAACAGTGACAAATTTACCCGAAAATAGTAGCAGATTTAGGCGAAAGACATTGCAAAATTACTTGAAGAGTTACAAACTTACAAGAAGTAAGATGGAAGTTCCATCTTGCTACAATGCTCTGCACTTTGTATATATATTTATATATTTATGTGTACGTATGTATATTCACTGCTCTTATTTATATTTTTCGTATCTTCTTAATTATTGCTCTGAGTGTTGCTGTCCCTGTGCTGTTGCAATCCTGGAATTTCCCCATTGTGGGACTAATAAAGGCTTATCTTATCTTACCTTATCTTAAGAAAAAATTGGCAGATTTACAAGAAAAAAGTCACAAATTTATTTAACTTAGAAAAAGTTGCAAATTAACAAAAAAGTAGCAGATATGAATAAATAAATTACAGATTTACAAGAAAAAAGACCTGAATTTATGAGAAAATTGTGTAAGTTTACAACAAAAAGAAAAGTAGAAACTTTTTGAGAACGTTCCAAATTTATAAGAAAAATGTTGCAAATTTATGGGGAAAAGCAACAAATTTATAAGAAAATTGCAGATTTACAAGGAAAAAAGTAACACATTTATGACAAAATGTTGCAAGATTACAGTAAAAAAAAAGTGGCAAATTTATGGAAAGTTCACTTTTACAAGAAAAACTAACAAATTTATGAAAAAAGTTGCAAGTTTACAATGTAAAAAAGATGCAAATATATGTTTCAAATTTTCAAGAAAAATGTATCAAATTAGGGGGAAAGCATCACAAATTTCCAAGAAAATAAGTTGAAAAGAGGTGAACAGCAAAAGTCCCAGTGGGCCAACATGCAACCCGTGGACAAACTCACATGGACCCATAAGACAGCCCAGGTATTGCCCACATGGACATGCTGGCTGGACCAAAGTGGGAGCGCCTGGTCGGTGGTGACGTGCTCTCTGGCCTTCATGTGAAGCTGTAACTCAGCGGTGGAGAAAATCCTCCTGACAGGAGTCAGCTGCTCGGTCATTCGGCTTCCTGCACACCCTCCGTCCCTCTCTATTCTTATCCTGCCTAATTTCCTCTGTCTCACACATTCTTTTTTTCCTGACCTTGTCCCTTACTCCACCTTGTTCGATTGTGAGATAGTCCACAGCACTGTGTGTGTGTGTGTGTGTCTGTGTGTTGTGGTGGGGGAAGGGGGGGGGGCAGTGAGGTGTCCAGCACTTAAATTGCCTGTTTATTTCCAGTCATTGCATCAATTACACTGACACTGCTTAAAAACAAGCACACTGCGTCTGTTTGTGTGTGTGTGTGGGGGGATGGGGGTGGAAGAGAGAAACAATTAAGAATGATAGATATGGAAGATTTTCTGCTGTACTCTGCACTTTCTGCCTTCATGAGTCACAAAAAAGGAAGAAGGAAAATACACACAGGCAGACAAGAAGATGCTCTTGTCCTGTTGCCAGGCAGAGGGAACGGTATTTCTGCCATAGTAAGGTTGACATGAGGATTTTGTGAGTGCGTTATGGAAGGGGCATGCCTGTATGCATGCGTTATGAGGGGGTCGGCCAGTGGCTGTGATCGGCGGCCCTCTGGGGAGGAGGGGTGTGCCTGTGACAGGCTGCAGTGATTAGTGGGGCTCAGCAGGCAGAATATATCAGACTCAGCCAAGGCCGTGAACCATTTCGCCTGCAACTCTGCGATTTGTCTCCCACTTTGTGTCACATAACAGTCTCAGCGTGGCTTGCCTGTCATGACTTGTGCATTCCTTTTTGTGCCTCCTATGGTGAGGCTCATCTGAAGTCGTGATCGCAGAGATCCTCACAAGTCAGGTTTGCATGATGAGGGCTGTTACGGGATTCTCTGCTTTGTCAACGTGAAAAAGGCTTCCTTTCATAACAGTGTTATGTTGGTGATCTAACATTTTCATTAAACTATGGGAATACTTTCCTGGCTTTTACATCCATAATTCATCTCAAGGAAGGAAGGAAGCAAGCAAAGAAAGAAAGAGCCTACATCATCTGAGAATAATTTGGGCTTCTTGCAGATGGCTTAACTCACTCTTCACACATGCTCTCTAACCTTCCCTCGCCTGTCCTAAATTGGCTCTCCATATCACTCTTGTTCTCGCTTCCCTTCATTGGCTTCTGGTGACATTTAGAATTAATTTCAAAATTTTATTAATCACGTATGAAGCCTGGATTGGTTTGTGTCCCCACCTACAGAGCAGCGTGCCTGAGACCTTCTCCTTATACCATGACAGTTCTGTTGAGGTTGTAGCTCTCAGACTTTGGAACAGCTTTGCTCAGTCCATTGTGTCAGTGGAATAACATACTGTATATGTTTTTCTGTTTTTAATAGACGCCATTTTCATTTGGAGTATTTTCTAGTTGCTTTAGTTATCCAGCCTTTTAACTTGCAGCTACTATATAAGTGAATAAATGCATATGTGTACTGTATGTGTGCACCATATTAGTGTTGTCGTTGAGACTTCATTAAGACCAGAGTCTCCCAAGATCAAGACCATGTGGAGACCAAGACTGAGACCAGGACCTACTACATACACAGAGGTCTTAGTCTCCACATAGTCTTGTTCTTGAGAGACTTTGGTCTTGGTCTGGTCTCGACTACAACACTACACTATGTGCTGAACCAAGCAGGCTACATTACTATTACTATGCCCTATTACTATAGTAACAGCATTAGAAATGCAGACCTTGACCCTTGACCGTCAGGTCAGGGTGTAAACCGTCCCAGGTTTGTGCAACTACAGCTATGGTATCTACAACTATGGCATCGCTTTGAAAAGCCTATGTCATTTCTTTCTGTAGTTAGTGTGTTTACAAGATTAAAAGAAACTGACCTTTGACTTTGACCTCAAGGTCTATAACTCCTGCAGAAATCATCCAATCAGAGCCAAAATTGCAATATGCACATCATCAATGTATATCAAACCCTGGTACCAAGTTTCAAAACAATCAGAACAAAACTGTAGGAGGAGTTGATTTCACCAAAGTGGGACAGACGGAAGCAGGGCTGTGCGATATGACAAAAATTTCATATCACGATATAAGTCACCTTATATCGTGATATACATTTTATGTAAATTCTGCATTTTAGATAATCACATAAAAAGGACCATCTCTTTTTTTTACTTTTTTACATGCACCTTTTTCCCTCAAAATTTTGCAGTGTTGTTATAAAATAGTTTTTAATGCACATCTGAGACTTGATTCTCATAAATTTCAGGTTTTTCTTCTAAATCATATATGAATAAAAAGTAAACATCAATAAGTTAAATATTTCCTGAGCCAGAGGAGAATAGCAAAAAAAAAAAAAACAACATAAAAAATGTCTGAAAATGAGAAAATTACCCATCGCTGCCATCTACAGATATAAATTAGCTGTTTAAATCAATGAAAATTTAAAGGGCTCATTGACTGCACTTTTCCCACATTTTAACAGCTCACTCATGTCTTAATGAAGTGTTTGTGACATATTTTGTTCACATTTTCTTTATCCATCCATCCATCTTCTTACGCTTAATCCTTTTCGGGTCGTGGGGGGGCTGGAGCCTATCCCAGCATCTTTGGGCGAGAGGCAGGGTCCACCCTGGACAGATCGCCAGTCCATCGCAGGGCCAACACAGAGAGACAGACAACCATTCACTCTCACAGTCATACCTAAGGACAATTTAGAATCCCCAGTTTGATGCCAATTAACCTAACTTGCATATTTTTGGCATGTGGGAGGAAACCGGAGAAATCCCAGAGTAAACCCACGCAGACACGGGGAGAACATGCAAACTCCACACACATCACAGTTGGTCGGGGGCTGGGATCGAACCCAGGATCCCCCGGCCAAGGGTGAGTTGCTGTGCTGCCGCAGTGCTAACCACTCCGCCACCGCGAAGCAAATTAGTTTTTTATTTTTCTTGGCTTTCTTCAAATGCTCTGATTTATTTCACTTTAAGAAACAGACTTCAGCTGTTCAACTCTGCCCTCCCTCTTATGTCAGTTAGCTATTAGCTGAGTATCTTCTATCCGGCTCCTTCCAGCTTGGATGAGCAGTGCTGGTTCACCGATCTGCAGTCGTTTGTGCTTCTTGCGTCATCGCGGCCCAGCCCGCAACAACCCGCCGAGACGCCATATTAAATTGCCAGCACCGTGCGCTCCACCAACCGCTGCAAACTGAGGCCAGTGGCCGAGCCACGAGATCTCAAAGGGCATTGTCTCGCTCCGTGGTACTCCGCTCCTCTCCCACAGCCATCCAGGGAATGACCAGTCACGAAGCAGCTCCCCCACGCTACCCTTGATTGTATGCCCAGAGGATGGTGGGGGAGCTGAGCCAGCAGCTCCAGGCAGCATCCCTGGCACCAGTGGCACAGGCAGTTGCCGCGAGCCGGGAATGCTGCCTGGAGCTGCTGGCTCTGAGCTCCCTGTGACCGTCATGCCAGCGCCCCGCCACGGAACTATGGCGAAATCTCCGGGAGACAGGATGGAGTGACGCAAGGCACATTGTAGACCGCGGACCGGTGAACCAGGTCGTAACAGGGATGGTTATTAGGTTGACTAAGCTCTGAAGAAAATAATAAAAGCCACGCTCGGTTCGATCTTCCTGTTACCAGTGTTAGCTTGGAGGCTAATAGCTCATGGGCTAATAGGCTACCTTTAGCACCACTTCCATCTGCATGACAGACAGACAGGCAGGCCAATAATAGAGCAGTGGGCTGGTCTCAAGGACGGCAGTAGGTTGGCTTTTTGTAAACATGACGTTAACGATTTCCACAAAAAAGTCAAAAATGTTTCTGGGAGAGAAAAATGAGATACAGGCTGTGTCTTTTTTGGAGAATTGACTGTTTTGAAAATTTTTGGATAATTAGGTGACCAGTAGCCTCATTTCAGACAGTTAAAACCTACAAACACACCATTTTTCAGTCAGTGACCCCTTTAAGTGCAGACCTGCAGCCTGAAGATGCCATTCTGGCCTGATTTAACCTGTTTGCTTCTTAGTGAAAATATTTCAGATTGGTCATCATCTGAAAATCAAAGACAGAAAAGGCGATGTAATAAAATACATGTGATGACTTTATTCATTATCACTACCTGACTAATTAATATGATTAGAAATCAAATAAATTACATGAAGAGCCAACTTGCTCCTCCGACACATTTTAATTTATTATTTATTTTGCCTGTATGTGCCACCATCATACACTTCTGCAGCTTTAATCAAATTTTTTTTCAGACAAGACTAACAAACTTAGCAGTAATTTAAACCAGAGAACCCGTGGTCTGATACACTATAATGTTTCCAGTTAGCACAACTTAGCATCATTTAGCATTTGTTGTTTTATAATTAGACATGGTGTTAATGTTACTTACCTCCTATTAAAGCAAGGTTTGCGGACTATCCTCTCTGATGCAGCACGATGGAAAACTGTCCCACATCCTTGGCAGACAGGAGTAGCAGCTATTTGACCAAGCCAGTACTTTGGAGTTAGTGACCATCGGACTGAAGCCTAGCCACCCACCACACACCTGTTCTGCTGTGCACACTGCAAGGGTGCGCCAAGTAGTGAGTGAGGAGTTTTGTTCAAGAAACAGGAGTATGTGCATTTTAAATCACAATATAAATGATAGAGTATTCTATGAAATGATGTTTTTATATCGTCATCCGATATATATCGTCATATTGCACAACCCTAGACAGAAGGATGGACCTCCCCATAACATCATCCCCCTTTGGTCTTCAACTGGCGGGGATAATAATTGTGTTGAATTTAAGGTGTATGGCTATAATTTTTAGTCTGCAGTAGTTTTTTTTTTCCTTATTAAACTAAAACCTGAATGCACGGGTGCAGCTGCATCTGTCCTCTGCCCAGCTGCACAACAGAGTTAAGCTCCTGTCACATCTTGACGATTTAGGCAGCATATGCTGACGTTTAAAGAAAATTGGCAAATACGCTGGCATACGTCTAATAAGCTATGGATAACTTTTGCGTAAGTTAAGAGCATGCTGAAGCACGCCGGTATAAATCGTGGTACGGCCAGGTCGTCTAAAAATCATGTACATGCGCAAAATTTTTAGACGTTCCAGCGTATGGCTCATACGTCCTGCATATGCGGGCCATAAGTTATATGTAAGTTATGCCATTGTTCACACACGTTACTTGTAAGTCACTTATAAGTCGAAATACGTCGAGATAATGTCTAGCGTACCCAAAACCTATTCTAACCTATGAGTAACATGCTTTGAACCTGTGTGTACCTACTGAACAGGTTTCTAACTTACAGCTACTGTATAATGGCGTATTGACAGCGTTGGTTCACAGGAGAAACCCGTCAGTACTCCATGGTGAGCAGATGTCCATGTCAAACTGGTCTTGTTCTTCTGTTCAGACAAAGTAGAGATGTTTCATACCTTGCCATGTTTCCACTGTCATCTGATGTTCATGCCGTGTCACATCAGCTGTTTTATCCTTTCTGTAGGCGTGACCAACCTGACGGATTTGACAGATCTGCCAGGTCAGTCCTGCACCCCCCCCCCCCCCGCCGTGTGATGGGATGGTCTTTGGAGGAGAGAATCATCTTGGTTCAACCAAGATGATGGAGCCTTCATGCTCTCACACACCTAGGATTCACGGATTGGGAGGCGACGGCAGTTTGGGATGACCCCGCTATGCATAAGTTAGAATAAGCTATGCATAAGTTAGACTATTGTTGGGCATAAGTTGTGACAGCATTTGTTGGTATAAGCTATCTATATATTATCAAAATGTTCTATATAAGTTTCTAATACATTATGTTTATGTCCAACTCGTTATGGATACGTGATGCATATGCCAAAAATTGAAAATTTTGGCCGTATGCCAGCGTTTCAGAGAAATTTTGATATGTCGGCAAACATTGCCTAAATCGTCAAGGTGTGACAGGGCCTTCAGAGCCCCTCAGACTTTGTAGATATTTATTGAGTGGAAATGATTGAGAAGAAATATAGTGCTCCTTTAAAAGGCACCAGACTTCTTAAAACAGCTATTTTACCTTCTCATACACACTGGAGTCTGCAGCAAATTTCTGACTCGTACCTTATAATGCCTGCGGCTGTCTAACAGCTGTCAGCTGTCACCAGGCAGGTAAAGGGATGAAAACATTCTAAATATAGTCTACTAAACCAATAATTTGATAACATTGTTATCAAAAACGTTTTTGTTTTGTTGTTTGTTGTTTTGAACAGAATAAAAATCTTTTTTAAAAACTGTTTTGTGGCACTGCTGCCTGTTTTAATTTGTCAGCTCGTTATGTAAGTGAAAATTATCTTAAATGACTGTTAAACCACAGTGAAAGGAAGCTGCTGCTACCTGAACAACAGCCCCCACATCTAACCTCTGATTGGTTAAAATGTGATGGAGATGATCTGACTGCAGCTCATTAAATGACACTGAAAATATCGGCATGACTCACTTCAGGCTGTTTAGATGCTCCGTACTTCAACAGTATTGGAAATGTAATCTGAAAACCAATTAGTAAGTAAACCTAACAGATATTACTCAAATAAAATTAACATGACTTTACTAAATGCACAGTATTACTTTACGATTTTCACAATTTAATTCAAAAACCCAAGCTTTCATATTTCTATATTAATTACACATAAAGGGATATATTTTTGTTTTAATCTTTATGAATGTCATTTAGCTTTGCTAATTAAATTGCAATTAAAGATGGATTTTTTTTAAGATGGAGAGCAATTAAGTAATGCCAAGTCCAGAAGAAGAAAGCATTTCTTACACTCCACTGACTTCATTTATACAAAGAGGAAAAATAAAATATTTTTAGTCAACTAAAGACAGGAGAGATAACCTTTGGTACCGCTGACATGAGGAAATGTTGCTCTCAAACTGACAAAACTACATTAGTAACTGACCCGTCTCTACACCACAACTCTGAACGACTGACGATTCATCCATCCATCCATCCTCTACCGTTATCTGGGGATCCGTGTCATGGGGGCATCAGTCCAAGACCAGACTTCCAGCGGTTCACATAACACCATGATCCCCATGATCCCTCCTGCAGGTGGTGAGCCCACTAGAGGGTGGACCCGTGTGTCTCCTTTGGATACACTGAGTCCTTGATGTAACGTTTTTCATGGGATCTACTGGACCACTCTTGGCCTGGCCCTTCATCCAGGACCTGTTTGGCTTGGGAGACCCTACCAGGGGCAAGTTGCCCCTGACGGCATAGCTCCTGGAATCATTCGGGCACTGAAACCCCTCCACCACGATAAGGTGGCGATCCACATTGGGGTCTGAACAACCAGTATGTCAGAAATTTTGGGGACTTTTGCGCCTAGTTCTACAGCCACCGACAATGCAAGCATATGTCAGAATATTATTTGATGTCAATGCTATATTACTCCCAGAAGCCTGTTATTTTCCCCTCCTGGACACCTTCTGTAACAGTGAACCTGGAAACATTAGCTAGTTACCATCTTAACCCTCTTTGAGAAACTCGTAAACATGTCCACAGTAATTTTTTCTTCCTTTTCTTTTCTGACCACAAGATCAGCAGCATACATACGTACACACATCGCCTCAAGACGTTCCGTTCAGGATGTTTGATGAAGAATTTCTCTGCCCACCTCTGTGCCACTTCTGACTCCTGTGTGATCATGGACAAAGCAATAATGACGGCATATGGTCATTGGTTGGGATTTTACGTGTGGTGCTAGCATGGCGAGGATTTCACTATTCTAACATGGTGACATTGTGAATAAAACAACAACAAAGACTGTGTAGTCTATACCAGGCTTTACTAGACAACTAGATGTCCATTTTACAACCAGCTGTTCTCTATATTCAGTTTATTTTCCTTTAGTGTTGGTCTCTATCAGCAATGGTATGTGCATTTTACCAATAAATACTTTTCTACCATTACCAAGTGTGCTAAAACTAGTATCTTGTGGAGCGGCGAGTGCTGATGAATGTTGCGCTTTTTGGGTTTTGTCAGGGTTCATAAAAAGTAGCAAAATGATTTGCAAACAGTTGCAAACATGTGCAAACACCTGTAACACATGTCGCAAAAGCGCTTCTTGGTTCGTCAGCTAGGGCTGTGCGATATTACCAAAATTTCATATCACAATATAAGTAATCTTATTTGATGATAACAATATATATCACGATATACATTTTCTGTAAATTCTATAGTTTATATATAATAACAAAAAGGACCATCTCTTTTTTAACATTTTAAATTACATACTGAAAAAAATCAACTGTGCACATTCATCTGTCATTAATTTTATGCACCTTTTTCCCTCTTAATTTTCCAGCGTCGTTATAAAATTGTTTTTTAATGTGCATTTGAGACAACTTCAACTTTATTCATTATCACTACTTGACTAATTAAAAATTATTAGAAATCAAGTAAGTTACATTAAGAGCCAGCTTGCTTCATCAACATGTTTTAATTAATTTATCATTTATTTAATGTGTAT
Source organism: Pholidichthys leucotaenia (assembly GCA_020510985.1). Classification (NCBI taxonomy): domain Eukaryota; kingdom Metazoa; phylum Chordata; class Actinopteri; order Cichliformes; family Pholidichthyidae; genus Pholidichthys; species Pholidichthys leucotaenia. The sequence continues at coordinate 17,321,520 of CM035844.1, forward strand.
GTGGCCACTGTCATGCACTTTTGCAGCTTTAGTAATATTTTTTCAGACAAAATTAAGAAACTCAGCAGTAATTTAAACCAAAGAAACAATGGTCTGATACACTATAATGTTTCCTATTAGCGACAGGTTACCATTGTCATTTAGCATTTGCTGTTTTATAATTAGAGTGAGATGTGTTAACGTTACATACCTCCAATTAAAATAAGGTTAGAGGACTGTCCTCTGTGATGCAGCAGGGTGGGAAAAAGTCCCACATTCCTGGCAAACAGAAGTAGTGGTTACATAACCAAAACATTAGCTTGGACTTAGCTGCTGTGCTAACCAGTGGAACCCACTCATCTGGCACACTGTGGGGGAGGAGCGGGGTGGTGAGAAGTAGAAATGGGGTATGTGTCTTTTAAATCCCGATATAAATGATAGAGTTTTGTATGAAACGGTAGACGTTTTTTGTCGCGTCACCCGATATATATCATCATATCGCACAGCCCTATCGTCAAGTAGTGTAACACTAGCAACTGTTTAAGAGCCTTTACAAACCCTTGAAATCTGAATGCTGGGGAGGGTTTGTTCATCCTTTTTATAGGGTTGGTCCAAGATTTGGGTGACATTTGCCTGGTATTTTATCTGGAGTTTGCAAAAGGTCCCAAACATTTAAAAAAAAAAATGGTGGCAAAAGAGTTGGAAATCATTGCTAATCATCGCAAGCACTCACTAACATTTGCTAACAGTCACTAAGGATAGTATTTCATGGAGGGGCGAATGCTGATGAATGTAGCAATTTTGGATTTGCCAACTTTTCTGATGAATGTGGGTGAAAATCAAGCTAGTACCTCACGGAGCAGCGAATCCTGAGAGATGTTCAAGAACACTGCACTTTCTGGATTTTGTCAGGGTTGGTAATAGGTTGGAAAGCAGTTCACACACAGTTTTTATCCCCCGCCAGTCGAAGCTCAAAGGGGTCAAAGAGCCCTTTGGACAAAGACTGAAGGGGGATTATGCTATCTGTCTGTCCGTCTGTCCTACTTTTGTGAAGTCAACTCCTCCTACAGTTTTTTTTTCCACAATATTTTTTATTGAACCTTTTTTTTTTACAAACATGGCACAAACAGTCAAACACTAACACTAAAGTAATTTAAAAATTAAAAAAAAACACTAACAACAACAACAACAACAAAATGTACTAAAAACAACAACAACCATTAACAAAAGCATATCAACAACAATGCTCCTCTGTTTAGTCTAGGTAATCTATTACATAAGAATACATAATATACATTCACCAGCTTGGAATTTACAAGGTCCACACATATCATTCACCTTCTTCTTCAGAAGTTATGTTTAATTTCTTTACATAATCAATAAAAGGTCTCCATATATTCTCAAACACAATTTCCTTTAATTTCAGTATATATGTTATTCTTTCTAGTGGAAGGTTTGTTAACATCTGTCTTAACCACTGAGTCACATCTGGTCTATGAGTCTTTTTCCACAGTAGTGCAATACATTTTTTGGCATTAAGCAAACCAAGGTCTATGAATGTTCTTTCACTTTTATTAAAGTTATGTTTTTCTGGATACAGACCCAACAAAAACAGTTTAGGGTTCAATGTGAATTGTTTTGAAATTATTTTTTCAACTGTTACCCTCACCTCTTCCCAAAACATTCTGATTTTTCTACATTCCCATAAACAGTGAAATAGGGTTCCTTTACTTTCCATACATTTTGTGCATGTATCTGGTATGTTTTTGTTATATCTATTTAACTTCACTGGTGTAACATACATCTGCATTAACCATTTAAAATGTATCAGTTTAAGACGTACATTTATTGATTTGGTTTGAGCTCCTGCACAAGCCATTTCCCATTGTTCCTCTGAAATTTCAATTTGCAGGTCTTCTTTCCAATAATTCAGTCTTTTCTGTGAGTTTTCACTTGAGAATAGTGTCAATGAGTTATAAAACTCTGAAATAATACCCTTTCTCTTACTATCTTTCGTCAAAATTTTTTCCAAGGATGAATAAGTAGGTCGGGTGAGAGCATTATTTTGATTTGATCGAATAAAATTTCTAAGCTGAAGATATTTGAAAAAAATGTGTTCTATTAAGATTGAATTTAATCCTCAGTTCTTCAAAAGACAATATATCTGAGCGTGACAAATATAAATATAGCCACCACCGGAGTGGTGGCTCAGTTGGTAGAGCATCCGCCCCACACCCGGGAGGCAGGGGTTCAAATCCCGGCCGGGTCATGCCGAAGACCATATAAAAGTGGAACTTCCTGCCATCCAGCTTGGTGCTCAGCAATAAAATGGAATGGAGGAGGGAACTCTGTGGCGGCGCCTTGCATGGCAGCGGCCCTCTGATTCTGCACTTGGGGTGTGTGTGATTTACACTGTAGATAGGTAAAGCACAATCTCGTTCTGCTGTACATGACTGGTTGTACGGTTGAATGACAATAAGGGTGATTTATTATTTATTTATTACCTCCGCCAGGCCGAAAGGCCAGGAGGAGGTTATGTTTTTGCCGGGGTTTGTTTGTCTGTTTGTCTGTCTGTCTGTTGGTTAGCAAGATAACTCAAAAAGTTTTGGACGGATTTCGATGAAACTTTCAGGCCTTGTTGGAAATGGTACAAGGAAGAACTGATTAAATTTTGGGGATGATACCGATCAGCGTCTTGATACAGGAATTTTTAAAAGGATTCTTTAACATTGTGAGATATGGCCATTTTCAACATGTGTGCAGGGGCAATAGAGGGCGCTGGTCGTCGTGTCTGACGAACACAAACTCCGCCTTCTTCAAAGTTTTAGGCACAAAAGCACGCGGAAAACTGTGGTGGGCAGGGCCCGCCACCGTGCCTGTGTTTGCGCAACGCTGCAAAAGCTGACACGGGCAGCTGTCCGCTGCCGGATTATTTGGCACAAATTCCCCGGCCAGCCGTAGGGGCTGCGCAAAAACCAGCTCTCTGCTGGGGAAGCTTCAAATCCTCTTTTTTTCCGCGGAGCGCAAACCCAATAAAACCCATGCCAACCTGTCTACCCAATTTGCATCCATCAAAACAGTGGTGGCCCGGGCCCGCCAGCGTGCCTGTGTTTGCGCTACGCTGCAAAAACTGAGACGGCCTGCTGTCCGCCGCCGGATTATTTGGCAGAAATTCCCCGGCCAGCCATAGGGGCTACGCAAAAACCAGCTCTCTGCCGGGGAAGATTCAAAATCCTCTTTTTTTCCGCAGAGTGCAAACCCAACTAGAAAAGCACTCGGAGAGCGCAGACCTCCGCCAAGTGCCACAGTTCCCCCCCGTACAGTGTTTGTGTGTACGTTTTCAGATTCCTTGACCATGAAAACATATGACTAGCAATTGGATTCACAATGATAGGATTAGTGGTTCAGTAGTAAAAGCATTACCTCCTTGGCGGAGGTAATAAACTGAAGTGTTGGTGTTGTGTCCATCTCCTTCATGTGCAAAGTCCCAGGCTGCGAGCATTTTCATAGATCACTGAAAGCAGCACTCAGGGCTTCAGTGACGGATGCAAATTGCGTAGACAGGTTGCCGTGGGATTTATTGGGTTTGCGCTCCGCGGAAAAAAAGAGGATTTTGAATCTTCCCCGGCAGAGAGCTGGTTTTTGCGCAGCCCCTATGGCTGGCCGGGGAATTTCTGCCAAATAATCCGGCGGCGGACAGCAGGCCGTCTCAGTTTTTGCAGCGTAGCACAAACACAGGCACACTGGCGGGCCCGGGCCACCACTGTTTTGATGGAACCTCCTCCTGGCCTTTCGGCCTGGCGGAGGTAATAAAACCCACGGCAACCTGTCTACGCAATTTGCATCCGTCACTGAAGCCCTGAGTGCTGCTTTCAGTGATCTATGAAAACGCTCGCAGCCTGGGACTTTGCACATGAAGGAGACAGACACAACACCAACACTTCAGTTTATTACCTCCGCCAAGGAGGTAATGCTTTTACTACTGAACCACTAATCCTATCATTGTGAATCCAATTGCTAGTCATATGTTTTCATGGTCAAGGAATCTGAAAACGTACACACAAACACTGTACGGGGGGGAACTGTGGCACTTGGCAGAGGTCTGCGCTCTCCGAGTGCTTTTCTAGTTTATTTATAAGTCTTGAATCTTTTGAATCCCTTTTAAATTCCATACTTTAAATACAGCATCCGCTCTCCCTGGTGTAAAATATTGATTACCCCATATTGGGCTAAATTGTGACAGTGAGTGTGGTTCTTTTAAATATTTTTTGGTTTCACACCGTATTTTGATCATGTGCTTTACAATTGGATTTTTAACTTGTTTCTGTAATTTTTTTGCCGAGTCTGAGTATATGAATATGGGAAGAGGTAAAGGTAAATTGTATGATTCCATTTCAGTCCAGTGAGGAGGATCATTTGATGAAAAATAATATGTCATAGACCTCAGTTGTGCTGACCAGTAATACAACATAAAGTTTGGACATTTCAGACCTCCACGATCAAATGGTAAATACAGTAAGGACAAACGTAATCTAGCCTTTCTATTGTTCCATATAAATTCCACTAACTTTTTTTTAATTTTTGAGAATAGATCTGAAGGTGGTGGTAAAGGAATGTTTTGAAATAAATAAAGTATTTTTGGTAAGATATTACTTTTAAGTATATTAATTCTCCCGATCATCGACATTGGTAGTGACATCCATCTCTGAAGTAACTCATTAATATCTGTCATTAAGGCTTCATAGTTGGCATTGGCGACTAATTCTAGCTTAGGCAATATTTGAATTCCTAAATATTTAAACTGATTTACAACATTGAATTGATTTACCTCAGGAGCTGGGTGATTTCTCTGTGTCTCATTTAGCATTAATATTGAAGATTTTGTTTTATTTATTTTATATTGTGGGCGACCCCCACAGCCTACGGACAAGCAGAGCGCTCAGCTGGAGCAATTAGCAGAACAGTGAGATGTATGGACTGATATCAATATGTAGATGTGCCTTGCAACCTCTTTTGTCCTACAGCTCCAGAGCAGAGAGGAATTCCGGCTCCAGTAATCCTGCTATTGATATGTGTGACTCTCATGTAAATGTCCCATGCATTCCTGCTGTACTGTGATGCTAATGTGCCATGCATGCATTGTCTAGCTGGGTATATAAGTGAACTGAATATCGCTTGCTCGCTCTCTTACTACTTTTTGATCACACGCATTGTCTGTTTGCTGACTAGAGACAGAGGGCTCGCTCCAGCGCGCTCCCACAGCGCTGGAGTGACCCTCGTGTTGGAGGATGAATAAAACACCCTTTTAAACTTCAGTTCGCCATGTCTGCACTTATTCCGTGCCTCCACACTGGGTACACTTATATTTCATCCGCCACAATATCCTGATATTTCCCCAAAGTTCTTTATTAAATTTAACAAGGTCGGAATTGATTTTTTAAAATTCGACATAAACAAAATTATGTCATCGGCATACAGGGAGATTTTATGTTCTGTTGGTCCTACTTTAATTCCATATATTTGTGGATGTAAACGTACTGCCATCGCTAAAGGTTCAATTGTCATAGTAAGCAGTAAAGGTGAAAGTGGACAGCCTTGTCGACATCCTCTATTGATTTTTATTGATTTTGAGATATTGCTGTTTGTTAGGATTTCTGCTGTAGCATTATTGTATATTATCTGGACCCATTTTATGAAATTATTTCCAAGTCCAAACCTTTGTAGGACTTCAAAAAGAAAGGGCCATTCGACCCTATCAAAGGCCTTTTCGGCGTCCAGTGATAGGAGAGCTGTATCCGGTGCTTCTTTATTGGAATGAATAATATTAAATAGTCTTCTTACATTATGGAAGCCTTGTCTTCCCATTATAAAGCCATTCTGATCTCTGTTAATATTTGGTAATATTTCTTGTAGTCGTTTTGCTAAAATTTTACAGATTATTTTAAGATCAGCATTTAATAGGCTTATTGGTCTCATGTTTTCACATTTATTAGGGGGTTTACCTGGTTTTTGTAACAGTATAATTAAGGCATTATTCATGTATGGTGGTAAATTACTATTTTGAAATGCTTCTAAAACCATTTCCAAAAGTGGTTTTATAATTTTCATATTATCAATGGCTTGCCCAACTTCTTCTTGACTAATTTTAGGCTCCAGTATCTCCCTGTTTTCATTTGGAATACACGGTATAGATAATCCACCCCAAAACCCATGTAGTTTTGTTAAGTCAGTTTCATTTTTTGTATCATATAGTTTTTCATAATAATCTCTAAAGGCACTATTAATTTCTAAAGGATCTATAAATACCTGTCCGTTACTTATAATACTGGTAATTGGTGTTTTAAATTCTAATGGTTTAATCTGCCATGCCAATAATTTCCCTGATTTTTCACCTTGTTCATAAAAAGTTTGCTTCAATCTTAGAAGACTCGAGGCAGCTCTATTCGCTGATTTTTTATCATATTCAGCTCTCAGAATCAGTAATTCATTCTCTAACTGTGGGTTACTTCCTGCATACACCTTTTCTTGAAGAATTTTTATTTTACATTCCAATTGGACTCTCTCCTCTCGGGTCTTCTTAGATTTTGAACCTGTATAACTAATAATATGCCCCCTAATAAAAGCTATGAAAACCTCCCACTTTATACATGCCGTTGTTTGTGTAGTATTAATATCAAAGAACTCATCTATCTGTTTTTCTATGTACTTAACAAATTCCTCATCCTGAAGCCATTTATGCTGAAAATGCCACCTACCTGGATCCTTTGTCAATTTCTTATCTACATATATTAGACAGCAGGGTACATTGAAACAACTAAATTGTTTCAATGTTATCATAGAAACAATTTTGAATCTTGGACCTTAATTCTGTAGAGATCAAAAAGTAGTCAATACGTGAGAATGGTATAGGTATTAGAATAACAAGAATAGGCTTTGACTTGTGGTTTCATTTCTCTCCATATATCTAGCAATCTCAATTCTTTCATAAAATGATTAATGGTCATCCTACATCCATTGTGCGTACAGTCCAGTCCTGTTGATCTGTCTATACTGGGATTCAATGTACAGTTAAAATCCCCTGCTATCATATGTTGCCCTGTAAGTGATGACAAAGTAAGGAATAAATTAACAAAGAAGTTTTGATCATCAATATTGGGGCCATATAAGTTCACCAGATTTATATTTTCTAATAACAAAGATCCTTGGATGATTAGATATCTTCTAAATTTATCTCCAATTACATTTTTCACTTGAAATGGTACTGTTTTGTGTATGAGAATCATAACTCCCCTAGCTCGGGATGAAAATGATGAGGTGAACACATTTCCTTGCCATCTTCTCCTAATTCTTTTTACATCCTCCTCTATTAGATGAGTTTCTTGTAAAAATACAATTTTTGAATCTGTCTTTTATTTTATTCATAACTTAAGTTTTTTTAGATTTTGTAGACCTGTGCAATTCCATGAAGTTAAATTAAGATTAACGCTTTGATCTATGATCAATAAGGAGTTTGAGATTACCTTGCAATATGAACATGCTCATACAGAGAAGCAAAAACATGGATGATAGAACATTCATCCTACAAACCAAACAAAAACAGAAACAAATTCCCCTTCCCCACATTCGTGGTTATCCCCCCAAAATCAAAAAAAATTCCGTCTCCCGTTAGAGCTAGTGACTGTTCCACACCTGCGAGGATCAGTCAAACCACTCTTTCTTTCTCCTCTCAATCACCTTGTCTCTACTATTTTTATGACATGACATTAACTCTCTTCTGTAATTTTGTGGCCATAAGAAAAACTGTTTGGGAACTGTTTAGCAACCTTTTTACAAATCCTGACAAAACTCAAAAATCGCTACGTTTGGAAGCATTCTCTGCTCCATGAAGATATGGGGGTAATGTTCACCAACTCTCTTTTGCAAACACATCTGCAAACATTTGTGCAAATGTTGCTAATTATTGATAAATGTCACTAATAATAGAGGCAAAACACTGATTTTTGCAAACATTCGTCCGAAAAGTTGGACAATGAAAAATTGCAGCATTGTTCTGTGAGATACTCGCTTAGTGTGCTTTCACACCTGCAGGCTTTAGCTCATTTCAATGGAACATGAGCTCATTTTCTCTGTTAGTGCGGTTCATTTTGTCTGGTGAGGACACAGTAATCGCACTCAGGTGCTCACCAAACCAACCGTACCGAGACTGCCTAAATGAGATGGTCTTGATTCAAATCAACTGGCGAACTCTGGTGTGGTCCTGCAGGTGAGAAAGGGACCGAACTAAAACAGGACCAGTAGCAAATGGTAAAACATTTCATGCCCCTGTACATACCTGATGGATCTTCGAAAATATCTGTGGCTGAGCATGTCATGGTTCTGGAGGATTAATGAACGTTAACATGTTATTTTCCATCCGTAGCGGCACTTCATTTTCAAACTGTACAATTTGCCGAAAGTGGTATATGCACATAATGTGATAAACAATAACCAGGGTGATGAAAACCCCCGTAGATTATGCTACGATTTGTATTATTTTCTTCCCAGAAATACATAAATGCACAGTAGTCATCCTACTTCCTGTATTTACCTTTTCTGTTCTCGCAGCAAAAAATCTGACCAGTAATTACAGAAAATGTTCTGACATAAGTCTTGCGGGATTTAACGTGACACAATTTGGTCCACTTGAATTTTTGCCTGTGTGAAAGGGAACTGAACCAAGGTGAAAATGATCCAAAATAATGAACTTATCAACTGATTCGGACCAAAGTAAATGAATTTAGGTGTGTAAGCACCCTTAATCTCCGTTGTTAGTTTGGATTTTTTTTTACAGCTTTTACCCTGAAAAGTGCAAGAGTCTTGCAGCAGGAGTCCAGGTTTAGGTAATAATTCTGTGCAGGTTCGTCACCACAAACAACCCCATTCACAGTGTCACATTGTTTTCACAGTGTCCTCTGAGATAGAACAACAGCTGAGAGATGAATTGCTAATGAAAGCCATTATTACACTCACCACTGCTGAAGAAGCTATTAAGTTTCCTGCATATGAAATGCCAAAGTAAATCCACGTATTAGAGGAAACTACTTTTAATCAGCAGCTGAACAGCCAATCATGCTGGCCCGGCTCATTAGTGTCAGAGGCAGAGAGCATGAAAAACATGGCTGGCAGATTTAGTGGCCTGCGTCTGTCCCTCTGGGAAAGCATACACAGTTTTTTATGGTAAGGGAAACAATTCATCACATGGCAGTTCATCAGCGGATAACTTTTAATTAATGTTCAAACATGCAGACCTTTAAAACACCAACTTCAGCTTACTTGCTCTCGAGCTTCATCTGCAGCTCCTCTTCTTTTTCGTCGTTGCCCTCAAAGTGTGATTGGTTTATTTACTCATCCGCTTTCACTCTAACACCACCCTACTCTATTTTCACAGCTTCTCTTGCCTCTCCACTCTATATTCCCACCATGTTTATATTACTTTCACCGGTGAGCCCTTGTGGCTCAATCCCTGCCAATATTACTGTTTTTGGTGAATGCTTCCCATTATTTCCTACATTTTATCATTGTAATGTATCTTCCATCCAGCTCATTTCTCTCTTGTATCTTTCCTCTTTTACTTTCAATCACCCCTTTCCAATCTAGAGTGCCCCCAATTGGCAACTTCAAGGTTTTAAATGAAAAGAAATGGACGATCAGGAAGTGTGGTGGAAAAGGAAGGGCTCAAAATGGAGCTGACTCAAGTAAACTGGACAGCCACAGCAGACCTTGATGTACAAAAGTCCACATAATAGAGGAAACAAAAAGAGCCCAACAGATTGATTCTGAATGAAATTAAAGAGGACGAGGAGGAGAACAAGAGAGTAAATTAAGCATTACATACTGCATTACAGTGTCTCTTAATTAACCATGTAAAAGCTTTCTTATTAGGACTGATGCAGCCCTCAGTTAACGAGGGAAGAGAGAATGCTCTTTCAGTTGTCATTGAGACGAGCCTCCGAGGAGGAAACAGCCAAGCAGCGACTGGGAAATAGGGCAGAAATCTTCAGGACAGCAATACAGAAGGTCCACGGCAACCATTCGCCTAAAATCCTACCACTCTTGTCTCACTTGTGTCGTCTTTGTCGTTCCAGACCACGCCACTCCCCACCTCCTCCCCATCAGTGAATACACATTATGTGCAGCGGCGTTGAAAGTCTGATCACATCTCAGGGAGCCTGTGTGAAAGCGGTGTGTGTGTGTGTGTCAAATCACTTTGGCTTCAGGTTCTGCACCTTTTGCTGTCTATCACTGTGAGGCGGAGGCAATTTCACACACACACACACACACACACACACACACACACACACACACACACACACACACACACACACACACACACTCATTTAAATCTTTTATTTGTATCCCGGAGGAGACGGCAACGTAAGAAAGCTCTGTAGCAGTGGAGATAAAAACCCGCGACTCAAGACGGACACAATTTGTAAACACATAGTTATAGTCATCAAAAGTCTGAAATATGATTATCACTTGTTCAATGCCCTTATTTACTGTTGTTCTTGCATTCCCTGTATTATATTCTCTGTGTACCATTTAGGAATGTTGCCTATATTTAAGCAATATTACATGAGAGGAAGTACGGTATCAATGGATATAGTAACTGCGGGGTGTGATGTGGCTAATGCCCTTCCATTCCGAAAGTGCCATCGGGGGGGCTCAGACAGAACAGCATGGACTATGCATCCCCCGGGCAGAGGAGGAACCGCCGGAGTCACTGGAAGAGAGAAGGGTGTGAGCAGCAGTGCCGGCGTTATGTTATGTTAATATGCCACACAGGTCTTTGTTCCAAACAATGTATTATGGTCGGAAGTTCCGGGTCTCAATGCATGGAATTAAAGGCATAGAAGAAGAATACACAGAGACCTGGGAGGTCTTTTTACTGTACTGTATGTTGGAGAAGGAATTAAGTTCATGTGTCGTCCAGCTTGTTGCCTCACCTGCTTCCTTTCTCCACATTGGTGACCCTAAGACGTGCCATGAAAGCGAGCCGAGCACCACCTCGGAGACTACCTGGAGGGAGAGCACCAGCACCACATGCGCTGTCTCAGTCAAGCTCCCAGACTTCTGGCTTCACAACCCGACCATGTTGGTCTTGCTCATAGAAGCCCAGTTCGCACTCCGCGGGATAACAATGGATGATACCAAGTATTACTACGTGGTCGCTGCACTGGATGCATGCGCCACGCAACAGGTGAGGAGCCTGCTCCAGGAACCGCCGGCCTCAAGGAAAATATGAAGCGCTCAAGAGGATGCTTCTCCAGCGCTATACCCTTTCTGACAGTGAGAGGGCAGAGAGACTCCTAACGTGTTTGGAGTTAGGAGACAGCTCAGCAGTGGAGCTCATGGAGAGCATGTTGGTGCTGAGGGGGAAGGACAATGAATCTTTCCTGTTTGCCCACTTGTTCCTCAGGTACCTACCCGGTACAGCGAGGGCGATCCTGGCCAACTCGCCGTGGCTGGTTGCTAAGGACTACTGCGCCCTGGCGCAGGGAAGTGATCCGCATCATTTTGGCGACCAGAACTCTCAGCTTGCAGGCAGTGGCACAAAAAGCGGATACAAAAAGCATGTAAAATGAAAAATTCATTATATAAAGCCTTTCTAAAGAAAAGGACAAAAGAAGCAGAGCAGCGGTATAAAACATACAAAAATAAGTTAATATATATAATGAAATGTAGTAAAAGAGACTATTATAGTAAAGAACTGGAGAAAAACAGAGATAACATTAAAAATACATGGACAATACTTAACAATATTCTTGGAAATGAAAACAGAAATACAAGCTACCCAACCAATCTTTCAAAGAAAAAAATAAGATAAGATAAGATAAGCCTTTATTAGTCCCACAATGGGGAAATTCCAGGATTGCAACAGCACAGGGATAGCAACACTCAGAGCAACAATCAGAAGGCAAGAAAAAACAACATCTAGCAAACATATGTCCATATTACTATAAATGTATATATATAGACACACAGTGCAGAGCATTATGGCTGGTGGATGTGCAGCAGAAAGTCTAAGCTCTCTCTCCGCGGATGCAGCGGGCCAGCTGGAAGTCTTTGGGCATGATGGTGACCCCCTTAGCGAAGAAGAGACCACCAGGTGGGTCTCGCTGGTCTCCTGCAGAGCCATGACGGCGAAACTCAGGAAACGCAGGACGGTCTTGAAGTCCTGAGCGATCTCCCTCACCAGGCGCTGGACGGGCAGCTTACGGATGAGCAGCTCCGTGGATTTCTGGTAGCGACGGATCTCTCTCAGAGCCACGGACCTGTGACGGCGAGGCCTCTTCACTCTGCCGGTGGCCAGAGCGCCTCTCCGAGCAGCCCTGGTGGCTAGCTGTCTCCTGGGGGGCTTCTTCCTCCAGTAGATTTTACGGGCGGTCTGCTTGGTTCTTGCCATCGCTCTTTATTATTCTGTCTTATATTTCTTTCACGCCGCCTAAACTCCAGCCCGGCACCCGCTTCGTTTTCGCTACAGCTCCCGGTATGTCGAGTTTCCCATTAGCACTGGGCGGCGGCCAAGTGCTAGCTAGCACTAGCTCCTCCCCGCTGTAACGTCTCCCGCTGCAAACCGTGGCTCCGTCCGCCGACCCGGGAGACCCCCGGGGCGATCCGTGCGTCCATGATATATATACAGAGTGAAAGGTGTAGAAAGAAGAAGGAAGATAAAAAAAAAGAGGCTGTTGCAACAGGCAGCCGACTCGTGTGGCGCCGCCGGTCCGGCAGAGCCGGAACCGGCTCTGCCGGAAAATGACTCAGAGTGTGAAAGCAGTCTCACCTGCAGATGAATTTAATAAATTTTTTGTTAACATTGGTCCTAATTTGACTTGAGAAACACCCATTACAGCATCTGCAGGTGATACAATAAGCAAAAACACTGCTATAAAAGACTCCATTTTCATAAAGAACACAGACGAGAGAGAGGTCATTGAAATTGTTAAATCGTTTAAAAGTCTAACATCTACAGACTGTGATGGTATTGACATGTTCTTAGTCAAAACTATCATTGAATGTTTAGTGAAGCCACTGACGTATATCTGTAACCCGTCTCTCCAAACAGGTATATTTTCCAGTGCAATGAAAACAGCTAAAGTAATTCCAATATACAAGACGGGTGACAGAGTGGAACTTTCAAACTATAGGCCTATTTCACTATTGCCACAATTTTCCAAGATACTTGAAAAAATATTCTGTGAGAGAACTGACAACTTCATAATGAAGAATAATTTATTGTGTGAGCAGCAATATGAGTTCAGACACAAGAGGACAACTGCATTTGCTCTAATGGAATTTATAGAAAAAATATCAACTGCTGTAGAAAATAAAGAGTATTCAGTTGGGGTATTCCTGGATCTTAAAAAAGCATTTGATACAGTGGATCATAAATTAGGGCGGTGTGGTGGCGCAGTGGTTAGCATTGCACCAGCACAGCAACTCACCCTTGGCCATGGGATCCCTGGTTCGATCCCAGCCCCTGACCAACACTGATCTGTGTGGAGTTTGCATGTTCTCCCCGTATCTGCATGGGTTTACTCCGGGATTTCTCCGGTTTCCTCCCACAGGCCAAAAACATGCAGGTTAGGTTAATTGGAGACTCTAAAGTGGCCCTAGGTGTGAATGTGTATGTGAATGGTTAAGGGATAGCGCTGTACTGTGGCTGCTTCATCCATCCAGGTGGATGCCCTCAATTTCCCCTCTGGGGATCAATAAAGTATACAAAATAAAAAAAAAAAATCAAAATTATTGTTAATGAAACTACAAAATTATGGTATTAGGGGGTAGCACTGCCCTGGTTATGTAGTTACTTAAAGAACAGATATCAGTATGTATGTGTTGGTAGCAAAAACCCGCAGTTACTGAAGGTTACTTGCGGAGTCCCACAGGGTTTAGTTTTGGGGCCATTGTTATTCAATATGTATATAAATGATATATGTAAAGTTTCTGAAAAAATAGATTTAATATTGTTTGCAGATGACACTAATTTATTATGCAGTGGAAGCAATTTGGAACAACTTTTGGATACACTCGGAAAGAAATTAGAAAAGCTTAAACTGTGGTTTGATTCAAGCAAATTAACGCTCAATTTAAGTAAGACAAAATTTATAATTTTTAACAACCATCACAACAACTCAGTATCTAAACTCAGTGTAAATGGTGTAGAGATTGAAAGGGTATCCAAAATTAAATTTCTTGGAGTAATAATTGATAACAAACTGTGTTGGAAGTCACATATTAATTATATTAAGGGTAAAATATCCAAATGTTGTATCATTCATTAATACTCCCATACATGACATATTGTACTGAAGTATGGGGAAATACATATAAAACAAACATATATCCAGTCTTTATGCTTCAGAAGAGAGCTATTAGAATAATAAACAAAGCTGCTTACAGGGAACCAACAAACTCACTTTTTCTTAAATTAAAAGCTCTCAAGTTGAAAGATCTGGTTGACTTTAAAACTGCAGTAATAATGTTTAAAGTAAAGAATCTGTTACTGCCCACAAATATCCAAAAGTTGTTCCAAATAAGGGAGAAACAATATCATTTCAGAGGAACATGTATATTTCAAAAACCTTCAGTGAGAACTACCACCAAGCAACACTGTGTTTCAGTGCAAGGAGTCAGATTGTGGAACGATTTTGGACCTGATTTAAAATCATGTACAACGCTTGGACAATTTACACAAAAACTAAAGGAAGAAATACTCCAAACATATACAAGATGACATATAAAATCACATAAGAATTATCATATTCAGTCTGTGTTGTGTTGTTGCTTAGTTTTTTTTGTCAGGTTTTGTCTTAGTTTTGTTCTGAATTGTAATCGCTCTTGTTTTGTTTTTCTTTTGAATTCTTGGATGGAATGTGGGTGGGCAATATAAGCTGCGGCTTCAGCCATCACCCATTTCGGATAATTTATGTTGAACTGTATAATCAGAGGAGTTATTGTTTAATTTGACCTTGTTAGATTTTTTTTTCTTTCCCCTTTGTTATATTGTTCTGTTCCTTTTTTTTTAATCTTTACTTTTAATCTATCAGAAATAAAGATTCATTCATTCATTTGGCCATGATCTCGGAGTTTACGACCAACACTCAACACGTTGCCGGTAAGCTCAATGTTTTGGCCAATTGTCTGTGTCATGAGCATTAGTCTCCCCGATCTACATGGGAATAGATTCCCCTGCAGTGGCCGCGGAGCAAGCCAGGGATGCGGACATTTGCGTGCTTCAGTCTGCACCTACTGGGTTAAGCTCAATGTTGTGGCCGATTGTCTGTCACGTGTGTTAGTCTCCCTGGTCTACATGGGAATAGATTTCCCTGTGATGGCCGTGGACATTTGCGCACTCCAGTCTGCGCCTACTGGGTTAAGGCTGGAGAGCAGGGTGGTGCAAGAAGGGTGCCCTCCCTTGCTCTGCGACGTCTCCCGAG
Source organism: Pholidichthys leucotaenia (assembly GCA_020510985.1). Classification (NCBI taxonomy): domain Eukaryota; kingdom Metazoa; phylum Chordata; class Actinopteri; order Cichliformes; family Pholidichthyidae; genus Pholidichthys; species Pholidichthys leucotaenia. Next base: position 17,336,978 of record CM035844.1, read on the forward strand.
CTCTTGGCGCCGTCGCGTTGTTGAGTCGGTCCACTCCCTTTCGCATCCGGGAGTGCGCACTTCAGTGAAGCTAGTGGGGGCGAAATTCATCTGGCCACGCTTGCGTAAGGATGTGAAGGAGTGGGCTGCAGCTTGCGTCGCATGCCAGTGGGCCAAAGTGCACAAGCACACCAGAGCCCCCCTCGATCCATTCCAAATCCCGGCCAGGAGGTTTGACCACGTGGATTTGGTGGGACCCCTCCTGCCGTTGCAAGGTTTCACGCACCTTATAACAATCGTGGACCACACTACGTGCTGGCCTGAAGTGGTCCCGCTGGCTTCTACCACGTCCACAGAAGTGGCTTGTGCTTTTTTGTCGGCTTGGGTTGCACGGTTCAGATCCCCATCAGACATCACTTCCAACAGGGGTCCACAATTCATTTCGGAACTCTGGTCCGCGATGGCCCAGAGCCTGGGGGTCACAATTCACCGCACTACCACATACAACCCCCAAGCTAACGGGTTATGTGAGCGTTTTCATAGGTCGCTTACAGCAGCGCTCAGAGCTTCACTTACGGACACAAATTGGGTCGACTGCCTGCCCTGGGTTCCTTTAGGGTTGCGCTCCACACCTAAGAAGGACTGGGCAGCCTCCCCGGCAGAACTCGTTATTTTCTCAGCTGCTGCGGATCCCCGGAGAGTTTTTACCAGAAAACCTTTCACCCGAGGCTGATCTGCCCGCGCAATTTTTGCACAGTATGGCGGCTTTTAACGTACCAGGCCTGGCCCACCATTATTTTCCCCACACTTTCATCCCCAAGAGTTTACAGAACACCAGCTTTGTTTTCATCAGGCATGATGCACACCGGACCCCGCAGCGCCCACCGTACTACGGACCGTTCAGGGTGTTGGAACCTGGGGTGAAACATTTTGTGTTAGACTTGGCGGGGCGTAAAGAGACCGTCTGCATCGACAGGCTGAAGCCCGTTTTTGTGTTAGCAGACGAGCAGATGGTGTTGGCCCAAGCACCCCAGCGCGGACGCCCACTGTTGGTGGCTCCGCAAGTTGGTGTTCCCTCGGTAGGGACCTGCGTACGTGAAACTGATGTGTTTCCCCCCCTCCCTTTTTCCCTCCGCAGACTGACTTGCTCTCCTGTACGCCTCGTCAGCAGTGCTTTGACTGGATCAGCAATCCCCTGCTACAGCCGCAATGGGTGCCGGCTCAAGCCCAAAGGATGGGGGGGGGGGGGGGGGGGTTAGTGCCCTTCCTGGGTGTTTGGGGGGGTGGCACGGGTGGGAGATTCTCCACCCACGGAAGGCAGCTGGGATAAGGGGAACAATGGAACATGAAACCGCCGGAGCTGCTGGAAGAGAGAAGAGTGTGAGCTGCGGGGCCAGCTTTATGTTATGTTAATATGCCACACAGGCCTTTGTTCCAAACAATGTATTATGGTCGGAAGGTCCAGGTCTCAATGCATGGAATTAAAGGCATCAAAGAGGAACGCACAGAGACCCGGGAGGTCTTTTTACTGTACTGTATGTTGGAGAAGGAATAAAGTTCATGTGTCGTCCGGCTCGTTGCCTCGCCTGCTTCCTTTATCTGCAGCACAAGAAATAAACTCACTATGGAGATAAACAGGCGGATAACAAGATGATAGCAGGAGTACATGTCGGAATGGGGAAAGGGTTCCAATAGGGATGAGTAGGTAGCGATGATGAGGCTCCAACAATGAGTGGGTAAGCAGGCAGACAATAAATAGGGCATGCAATCAATAAAGGCAATTGCCATCAGGTGTGGATCACATGAGTGGGCAGAAGGAGACAGTGATTACACAATGGGATCAGCTGTGAGTAGTGAGACAGGAGGACAACTTGACAGGAGCACCACCCACTACAGAGCAAAACCCAGAAGTGCCACTGACAGCTGCAGCCCCGGAGAGAGAGAGAAAACAAAAGTACAAATATAAGGCGAGAACTAAAATGACCACAAATAAAGACTGAGGGATAAATACAAGCAACTACCAGATAAATAAATAGCAAAATTGCGATGAACATAAACAGGAGAATGAATATAACTAAGAAACAATACAAGATATATGAAAACCAACCAAGGCTAAAATGACAGGAAACTAAGAACACAAAAATACAACAAATATACAAATATGGAAAAGACCATGAGACTGAGCACGGCGGAACCCCCCATGCTCAGATTCATGACAGTTCCACGGAGTTTATTGGGAGTTTTCTCCAGAATAGTGAATGTAAGGCAGGTAAAAAGGTGGACACAGAAAACGGAGCCAGTGTTTTCTAATTAACTTTAGTTATCTTCCCTGTCTTGACAGTGCTGGAGAATGTAACAGATTACTTATTTGGAAAAGTAGCTAATAACAGATTACCTGATTTACAGAAGTAGTGCAACATGTGAGTTGTTTCTTATTAAAAAGTAACCTGAGTTCACAGGTCATGAGATTTTAATATTGTCACCCTGTTGAAGGAAGAGAGAATAAATGTATATCAGAAAATGTCCTTTTCTTATTTCAGCTTCAGTGGAGGAGTGGTTAGCTCTGCATAACGTTGAAGCAGCCTCGCTCTGACTGAAGTTAAAACAACACACCTGCATTAAATTGTCATGTCTTAAAGGGGTCATTGACTGAAAAATAATTTGTTTGTAGGTTTTAACTACCTGGAATGTGTCTATTGGTCACGTAATGAAACCAAAAATATCAAAACATTCAATTCTCTTAAAATAATACATAATAATAAGAAGAACATTTTTTTCCCTCACAGAAACACCAGAAACATTTTTGACTCTTCTGGGTAAATCGTATACATTGTGGAGGAATAATTAAGCCAGGTAAGATGAGCTGGAAGGTTGCAGAGTTTTATTTCCTCCATCAAAATGAGACGCACTTGTAGCGCTGTGCGCTACTGTGCTGCTGTCGTGTGTGTGCTGTGTTGAGGCATGTATAGCGAGCTCTTTTATACATGTTATACAAACAGAGAGAATGCATGGCACATTAGCATACTGATATACATATCAGTCAATACATACAGTATGATTAGCATGACATTGATTGGCTCTTTGTCCGTCTGTGCATTGTCCTCTGTATGCAAATTGTGTTCTGGACCTTTTGAGTGTGAGGATGAATGTCCCTGTAGATTGTGGTGGGTCACCACAACATCATGATTTGACAAAGCCAACCCACCGTCGTCCTTGAGACCCGCCCACTGCTCTGTTATTGGCCCACTTAGCTGTCTGTAATGAAGATGGATGGGGTGCTAAAGGTAGCATATTAGCCACTGAGCTATTAGCTCCCCAGCTAACCCTGGTACCAGGAGGTTCACACCAAGCATGACTTACAGTATATTGCTATTTTCCTCAGATCTTAGTCACCCTAACAGCCATCCTTGTTACCACCTGGTTCACCAGTCCACAATATACCTTGCGTCACTCCAGCCCATCTCCCAATAATTTTGCCATGATTCCACAGCAACCTGCCAGGACCAGTGCGCCGATCGTGGCAAACAACCTGACCAGAGGCTGCTGGCTCTCATGGCCAGCTCGCCCGCTGTCTTCCGGGTCGGCGTCACAATACCTTGTGACGGAGCATCCCACAGCTGGCCGTGAGAGTGGAGCAGCGTCCCACAGAGTGAGACACCACCCTTTGAGATCCCATGGCTCGGCAGCTCAGCCAGCAGTCTTGGGTCCCGGTCCAAGTCGGTTGCAGCGATTGGGGGGGGGGGGGCACACGGCGCTAATGATTTGTTGTGGAATCACTGCAAAATTATTGGGAGATGGGTCGGAGTGACACGAGATACACCACTGACTGTGGATCAGTGAACCAGCACCACTCATCTGAGCTAGGAGGAGGCTAAAAGCTAAAGGCTAGAAGCTAGTCAGCTAATTGGCTAAATGACAGAAGAGGGAGGGTGGAGTTGAATGGGTGAAGGATGTTTCTTAAAGTGACAGGCTTTAAATCAGAGCATTTCAAGAAAGCCAGGAAAAATACAAAGCAAATTTGCTTAAATAATTTTTAAAAAATTAACAAAAATGTGAACAAAATATGTCAGAAACACTTCATTAAGACATGGTTGAGCTGTTAAAATGTGGGAGAAGTGCGGTCATCAAGCCCTTTAATTATGTCAAATTTATGAATGAGGTTACTCTGGTGGTGCTGGGAAGACTCTTGGTTTGGATTGTTCAGATCATTCAGCTTCATCTTGGTGGTGTTCCTCACAGCACTGACACAGTTTTGTCTTGTGCATCAGTTGCTAACCCCGGTTAGATTTTAGGAGTGAAATGGTGAGCTGTGGAAGTTTGTTGAGCAGCGGTTCTCTGCAGGGTGGCTGAGGTGCAAAGTTGGGGAAGGACCTGCAAATTAACAGTGACATTAAGGTATAGCCTGTATTACAGTAAGCCCTCAGAGACAGAGTGGTGTTGATCACTCACAAATAAAGGCAATGGAAAAATTCAGCAACACTTTAAATGCTTATTTGCTTTTCTCACGCTCTTCTATTATTATTATTATTATTATTATTGAGTTTAAGAGAAAAAAGGGAAGAATGAAGTAGCAGGGAATCACTTGTGAAAAACGGACAGATGTCTTTTAATTGTATTTTATCTGTTTGCCATTTGTGTTCTAGTGTAAATTTGAGGTGGTTAATCTAAACTGAACATGATGACCAGAGCTCTGTGCTGCCGATCTGCCCACCGTATATCACCGCATTTTATCACGGTAATGAAAAACAAGCCCGCGTGTGCTCTGAAGTTCAGTTCAACTGTGGTGCAGTTATTTTCAGATTGCTCAGCCAGATCGAAGCTGCAGTAGTCCAGATGGGAGACAAAGAGCGTTTGTACCAGCAACTGGGCCTGAGTCAGCACATTTTTCAACACAGCAAATCTGCAATTGCGGCTGTGGCGGTGGGTTGTCTAAGATCAAGCTAAACGTTGGTTTGGGAGGGAGCAACTGTGGCGGGTGTCATGGTGATTGACGGCTCTCGTTAAGGGCAGGATTTCTGAGGGGGAGAACAGCGGCTCAGTCTTGTCAAGGTCAATCGGGAGGTGTTTGGCAGGAATCCAATTGGAGACTTCAGCTTGAAAATTGGAGATATGCAACCCAACCTGTGTGTCAGAGCTGGGAATCAAAAGGTCAGTTAAGTGTCACAGCAATGATAGGAGGAATTACACAATGTGGCGACAGAGCCAAGAGGTTTAGCGCAGAGATGGGGGGCGATTTGTCCGTGTCAGACCTCCCTGGCGTGGAGGATGCAGACGTTCTCCAGGACACCCGGAACGGTGTTGTCTAAAAGCCGGACGGTGCTGACTTCTGCGGGCGGTGATGTTTTCAACAGCAAGCCGTCATTTCACTGAGTTTTGCTGATAGCCTTGGACTTTGCAGTTCTTGCACAAAATAGCAACTGTTATTTTCAAGAAAATAAGCTGCACTTTGAGAAGCAGCAATATTTTTTTTTTATTACCTCCACCAAGGCAGGAGGTCATGTTTTTGCCGACGTTGGTTTGTTTGTCTGCCTGTTAGCAACATAACTCAAAAAGTTATGAATAGATTTTGATGAAATTTTCAGGAAAGGTGTGTAATGGCACGGAGAACAGATGATTAGATTTTGGTGATGATCTGAGAGTGCATACCTCCACCAAGGGCTTTGTTTGTGTTTGTGCAGCAGGATTACACAAAAACTACTGGATGGATTTGGATGAAATTTTCACTAGGGGTGGTTCTTGGGTTGCAGAGGAACCCGTTAGATTAGCCTGCCTTGCAATGCATGGTGGGATGGAGGCAGGGAGGTACAGACAGATGGATGGACAAAGAGAGGGATGGAAGGAGCCTTGGTAGAGGTATGCACTCTAAGTGCTTTTCTAGCTTTAGTTTTCTATTTGGTAGGGTTTTATCTTACATTGACTTTTACTCATATATTTACATATTCTGCACTGGTAAATTTATCATTTTCTTCAGTTTGCAGTTTTTTTTCCCTTTCTACAAATTTGCTACTTTTTTAATTTGCAAGAATTTTTGACTGTAAAATCTGCAGATTTTTACATATATATATTTTTTTTAAAAATCTCTTATTTAAATATGCTGCTTTTTAATGTAAATTTGTATTTTTTATTGTAAATGGGTAAATTTTCTTGAATATTTGTGACTTTTGGCCTTAATTTTCTCATGCAAATTTGCAGTTTTTTTCTTATCATTTTGCTATTTTTTATTTTGCAAACTTGATCAGTTTTTCTCTTAAATTTTGGTGTTTTCTTTTTCTTTTACTCATAAATCTGCAACATTTTCTCCTAAGCATTTTGGTCTTCTTTTCTTACAAATTTTTGAAAAATTTCCTGTGAAATCTACAGATTTTTTGAAAAATTAGACTTTTTTCAGATTCATAAATACGCGGCTTTTTTCTTGTCCTGTGAAGTTTTCGCTATTCTCATACTTGACATTTCTCCATGTACTTGTTAACTACATAATTTGCATTGTTTCCTTCCTAAGTTTGCTTTTTTCCTCTTGATTTGAACTTTATTTGTACATTTTAAAGTTCCTCAGTTGAAGATTTGTAATTTCTTTCCTTTGAATTTTTTGTTGTATTTGCTATTCTCGCACAAATTTGCATCCTTTCTTCTTATAAATGTGCTACCTTTTTGTAAATTGTCAGATTTTCTGTTCAGTTGACTTTTTCCACTCATTTGCTATATTTTTTCCCATTTAAAAAGCAGCAATAAGTTTAACTACATAGTGTGTTTCACAGCATAATTACTGCTCCTGCAATAATTCGTAATGGTTATTGCAATTAAACTGTCTTTGTTTGGGGCTGTCTTGGGCTTGTTCTTATGTAGGCTGAACATGATTACTACACCTTAAACAACATTTGCATTGTGCCTGTGTAGCAGCCTGAATTGACTCAGCAGGCTGCCCTGCGACTCAGCAAAACTGATGTGTGAGGACTAAATTGTAGCATAGGTGCACTGCCTTCCATTGTTTTGCATTTGTTTCAGTTCCAGTTGAGCAGCAAGATTATAATTCCAGATGCAGGTTTACATTTGCATCTAAAGTCTTCATCGGAGGTTGTTGAGCTGTGCAGCGTGCCTTTGTGGGTGGCTGCAGCAGTGCTGTGAAGGAGGAGTACAGAGGGAGAGACATGAAGCGGACTCGGTGAGCTGGGAAGGAAGGATACCTGCACACGGGGTTCAGAGGATGACAACTCATTAGAGTTCAGCCAACTGACCGACAGCAGCAGTGGAAAGTGGTCAGAGTCCTTTAGAACAGCTCCTAATAACTGCACGCTGCCTCTGAGTCATAACTAATTAAAATTCAAAGACAGACAGGATGCACATATTTCTATGGTGACCTGTTGTTCTCACATCAGCTTTTTATCCTGGAATCTTATCAAAGAATCTTTGCATAGTTCAAAGATCAAAGGGGTATATTTATCTCGCTTTTTTTGTTCAGCCACTCCATTAGTCCGTGATTTAAAATAAGTCATTTCAGCTTCTCTGCTTTTAAAAAAAAATCTTTTGTGCAATTTTTCCTCTTTTGATCTGCTCCCACTCTTCACCCTATTTCCTGTCTTTCTGTATTCCACTGCTCCTGTCTAAATAAAGGCTAAAAGGCCAAAAATAAATCTTAAAAAAATTCTTTAAGCCAGCTTTCCTCTGATAGGTTGCCCTTTGCAGCCTAAACACGACTGACCAGATAAGACAGCTGATGCCAGAACTTCAGCTTGGAAAAACACTGAAGAACAAAAAGAAAGAAAGAAGGTTGTGGACATTGGAGATGTTACTGAAGTTATGAGTTTATCAGGACGCAGTTTAGAATTTTGCCTTTACAGTGGTTAAATAGTTAAATAATTAAGCAATATTACACGAGCGGGGCAGCACGGTGGCGCAGTGGTTAGCACAGTGGCAGCACAGCGAGAAGGTCATGGGATCGATCCCACCCCCAGACCATCGGTGACCCTTCTGTGTGGAGTTTGCATGTTCTCCCTGTGTCTGCGTGGGTTTACTCCGGACACTCCGGTTTCCTCCCACATGCCAAAAACATGCAAGTTAGGTTAATTGGCATCAAACTGAGGATTCTAAATTGTCCTTAGGTATGACTGTGAGAGTGAATGGTTGTCTGTCTCTCTGTGTTGGCCCTGCGATGGACTGGCGATCTGTCCAGGGTGTACCCTGCCTCTCGCCCAAAGATGCTGAGATAGGCTCCAGCCCCCCCGTGACCCAAAAAGGATTAAGCGGTAGAAGATGGATGGATGGATGGATATTACACGAGCGGGAGTACGGTGTCAGTGACTATAGTAACTCCGGGTGTGGTAAGGGACGCGGAGGACATCAGAGGAGCACACCCATAGTTACTATATTCATGATACCGTAACGACTTCGAGTGTAATATTGCTTTTATACAACAGTTCCAGCGAGCACAATTTATTAAATGACAGCAATACTGGACAAAATATTATGATTTGTTTGTTTAACCAGTTATTTTACTAGTAAGTGTTGCTGAACATCTTAATCAGCATGGAGACGTCTATTGTCATTTCACACACATGTAAGCAAATTAAATATAGTCAAGTGCTTATAAATCATAAACCTGCTGAGTCGGTACGGCAGAAGACCCCAGATCAAACCCTGGGGCACGACACCAGTAACTGGCCAATGGCTCGTAGTTAGCATGCTAGCCATTTCTTCAGCACACTTGGCTCGCTTTTCTTGGCATTTTCAGATGAAACAAAGAGTCCACCACCACAAAAGTATTGTGGTTTTACCGTGTTATGCTCGTTTTTGCTTTTCTCCAGATTGTTCAGGTCAGCTGATGACATTTTTGCACACCAGGCGGTTTCCATGGAAACAGCCTGGCTTCTTCCCTTCTCCTCCTCTTCTGATGACCATTCATAATTTAACTCAAATGTTATATTTGAAAAAATGTCCATCGTTTTGCCATATTCCATTAATGTTGCCTTAAAGTGCCGACCAGGAGTCGGCAGTAAATAACGTTACTAGAACGTCTTTGAGGCGGAGTGATACATATCCAGTGAGAGTGAAGTGCAGTTATCATGGATTTTAGTAACTCCTGGAATCCCTATTGTCCAATCAAATCGCTCAGTCGGAACTAACTGTTGTATAATTAGTATTAAAAAACTTTTGTTCGAAGTAAAGTATTTCATCATCATCAAAACTGTTAGGAACATCTTACAAAGTGCCAAATTTGAAATGAGTGCAATTGTCTTTTTTTCTTCAGTAATTCAACAGACCAGTTATTTGCCAAGTTACTCCCCTCTAAATCAGTCATTACACTGGAAGATTATGTTAATATATTGATTTCTGTACATTACTATTAGTCAGATATTAGATCATAATGGGCACGTCTACTCAAAACTCACTCAAAAGGTTCTTTCTGGGTAATTATTATGGATCCAAGTTTAGCCCAAACTTAATTTCCTGACATCTCTGATCAATAAAAGTACACTGAAGTGAGGAAATCAATGTTTCTAAAAAAAAAAAAAGCCCACACAACTCACTTCAGGTGAAAGTCTCAATAAAATGATGAGCAAAGAAGTGTTACTGATGTGGTTCTCTGAGGCTGCAGGAGTCTGATCAGAGGAGATGAGGTTTGCTTGCATGATAAGAGGAGTAAAACGTCTGATATGATGGAGACGGCCCGCTGTCCGCTGTCACATCACAGCAGGCGGTGAGGTGGAGAGTCCATCAGCGCAAACCTGGAGGTGGATGTTGGCAGGGCAGCTGGTGGAGAGTCAGAGGTTGTTGTTGTTTTTGGGAGATTTATGGGTCTTTAATAGTTTTCTTTCCCTCAAGAAATCTGATATAAGTGGGGGGCGGGGGGCTCTGAGGAGAGAGGGCAGCAGGTCAGAATCAAAAACATAAAGTCAGGTCTCTTTCTTGGATGATTTCCAGCATTTTAGCTCTGGTTAATAATATTTTTAACACTTTGATTCGATAACCTTTGACCATTATGTGTGATTTTGGCATTGATAAAGACGAACACAGCATTAAATAAATAAGACTATGGAATATGGTCACTTAAATCTGCAGAATGGTGTTTGAGAATTTTTGATTAAATTGGATTTATTTGGAATATATGTATTAAAAATTTGGAAACAAATAAAAGATAACATAATCCCCCGATTTACAGATAGAGAAAACTAATGGAAAATATGTGTAAATCCATTATATTTTCATCAAAAATGTGACATCTTTGCACTTAATTGCTGTGATTTTCACATGTGATCCCTCACAAGTTCCCTCTCGTCTCTTTCTCCACAGAGAATAGATCTGGCGGCAGAGGGGACATCTAATCTACGTCAAAACTGAGATTAAAAACTGAACAAAAAGAAGCTGCTGCTATAAAAAGTGAGAGTGCACTCCCATACACCACCACGCCACCTGAGTTTATGGACTACATGTTGACACAAGCCAGCGAAGAAGCAGCCTGCAGATTGTGACGGGATCCTGCTGGGAGGAATTGGGCAAATGCTGCCTCTGCACCACTTTCCCCGCCTGCCCCACTTCAAAAAGTAAGGTGATGCTGAGGATTTTTGCATTCATTTTCTCTAGTCTACACATTAGAAATATAAGAGATTATATGTTTTATTTCATTGTTTTTTAAAGGTAGTCAAAAAGAATCTACACTGTAAAATCCAATTAATTGATCTTACTTAGAAAAAGCATGCAAAACAATTCCCTTGAAAAAACGAAGTAGAGTGGAATTGAACTTATACTAGTGCAGTGCCCGGTCACATGACCATATAAGGAGTTGTTCAGAACTCCTTATAAGAACTTCTTATAAGGAATCTAAGGTCAGGAGTTCTGAACAACTCCTTTTAAGGCCTTCTAAGGAAGACCCGGTTCCGGAGCTCAGCTCAAGCCCAATTTTTTTTTTTTTATCATTTTATCCCACTGGCCTCCAGAGCCTGCCCTGTGAATTTCAGCCCCCAACTCCCAGCGGTCATACCTTTTCCCCCTCTGTGTTCATTTAATAGCTCCCCTCTGGACATTTATGAAAGATTTCCCCTCCTAAACTTGCACATATCCGGGGAGGCTGAAATTTACAGGAGTTACTGGGCTTAGTATTGTAGCCGAAAATCCAAATTTTCAGCCCCCAAATCCCAGCGGTTATGTCTTTTCCACCTCTGTGTTCATTTAATAGCCCCCCATGGACATTCATTAAAGATTTCCCCTACTAAACTTGCACATATCCGGGGAGGCTGAAATTCAGGAATGCACACCCTCATAACCTCAGCAAAGCATGTATCAAATTGGTTCGAGAGATATATGAGGAACAGACAGATAGACAGAGAATCCTTGCATTTATAGACAGATATTATTACTCATATTAAAACAGAATAACAGCCAGCCAACAAAGCTGATAGTTTATCTTCTAAAGTCACTTGTGATCATACGTGTTTCTGTCGGATTTTGTGTCCTCTCCTCCAAACAGCATGTGTGGCTCCCGGTCTGGCTGCAACATCTACTGTAAGCATTTGGAGAATTATTCTGCTAAATCTGGTGAAGCTATCCTTGCGCGTGTGGTCTCCAGTATTTTTAGAATTGGTTAAGATTTCCTAAGTTTTCTTGAATTGCCTGAGCTCTCTTTTTCCCTGAAGACAGGAGCAATGCCTCACCCACTCAGCATGACACGATGCACCCCGATTCAAAATAACATGAAAGGTGCGTATAGGTGGATAATTCATTTTACAGAAAAAAGGAGAGCCAAAACAAGACAAGAGGACAGGAAAGCGCAAAGTTATAATTTGATTTGTATTTCCCTTGCAGCAAAACGACTATGTTTTCATCCAGGGTTAGAGCAGATGTCTCCTCAGACGATGCTAAGTGCTCTTCTGGGATTTTATTTTTCTCTGACACAGCCGTAATGGAAATAAATGAGTGATGCAAATTCAAGCCATTTTAACCCCATCTATTATGAAACTAACTCGCTGGACCTTTGTATTAGATCAGAAATTTAAAAGTGCTGCCCTACAGCAGACTGTCTTCTATAAATTGCACAAAATTTCACTAAATTACTGCTTGCAGCTGTCCCTGTCTGCAATTTCCTTTGAGAGTTTTCCTTTTTTCTTTTCTCAAAAAAGCTGAAAACTTATTGGGAGTTTAAAGGTAAAAGAAATGGCAACCAGAGGAGCACCTTAACTTTGCCTTCATTCTTAAATGGTGGCAGTAATTATATAAGACATTAATGAAGCCCTTAAACAAACTAACACTGATAAACAATTAAACAATGAGCAATAAAGCTCGATTATCCCCTCATTCTCTCCTTTTGGGCAGGAGGCCAAACAAAGCTTTCACTAAAGATCTCTCTGAAGGAGCAGTTGTTAAAATATCCGAAGCTACGACTGCTGAACAATACTCTGAAGGAGCGTCTGCTTATTCACTGTCCAAATGTTTAAAAAGATTTAGAAAAATACCATGGACTTAAAATTTCCACACATTTATCCTCCCCAAGGGGAAAACAGCATGACATGTTCGGTGTATCCGACTGGGTTTTGTGGGGGTGAAAAATGAGGTCATGGCAGTGCGAGAAGTTTGGAGAAACTGCACAAGGCATCTCAGGACTCAAAGCAACTTTTGCCTAAGATCCAAGCACTCCCACAGCTGATGTTTCATGCAGCTGAAACCCACACACACACACTCACGCATGCACGCACACACCACGAAGTCAAAGTCAAATGTGCATAGGATCTTTTCTTGGCCTCGGGGGTGGCCGGTATCCACTCTGTGTTCTCCAGTGGGGAAAATAGATTCAGATATAACATATATTCATTGCAGATTAGTAGTTTTAATATGCAACCGATAAGAAAATGTTGGATGTTAATTAGAACTTGCTTATTGAGTATTATTAAGTGATACAGAATTGTGAGATGGTCCTTCTCACTGTTTTCTCTTTTCTTGACTGGCTAAGGGACTACAAATGAAAAGTAGCAAGACACAGATTATGCCGGAGGAGAACGATCTCTCTCTCGTCATCATCCAATCACAGCTGTCACTTAAGTGCATCAGTCAAACATGTAGAAAGCTAAGCACAGACGTAACGACGTACCACTGCTGTAATCAGTTAAGAGCAACAAAAAGTATTCATGGTGTAGGGAAAATTGGTTATAAGGTACAAAGATTATTTAATTTAGACCTAGAGGTGTGTGTGGAAACAAAAGTTTGCTTCGGGTCCACGCACACACTGGGAAAAAAATCATTTTTGGGGCACCAGTGCAAAACTTGGATAATTTATTAATAACTAATCTTTATACCTTCAATCAATCGGTCTCAAATATTCGTGAATTCTCCTGGGTGACATCATAAACAGACACAGGAAAAAGAAATCAACAGAAACTTCCATATACCCTTTACAGTTTTTATGATCAGACTCAGATTAAATGACATTACATTCAACGGACTTGTTGGTAAAGTGAAATGATCAAGTATCAAGCATCACATTCAACTTGTAACTGATTATTGTCATGCGGTGACCCTTGCGGGCCACCATAAGACGCCAAAAGTCACCGGTGAGCTTTGCATAGATGTTTATTTAACAAGACAAGACGAGAACATAAAGCTATGAGCCACTGTGGGCAAAAATACACTATACAGGATACAAGGGATCGTAGGGCCAACCCCAGCCACTACGACCTTTATTATGACATGAACACACACTAAAGAATACGGGGGATCGTAGGGCTAACCCCAGCCACTACGACCTTAACTATGACATGAACAAGACACGAACCTGACATGAGCATGCTGACACACCAGGAATCTTTCAGGATGTTTCGATGATACTCCAGCATCAACCAGCTGTCAGCGCCCGCTAATAAAGCCGGCAACTAACAAGCAGTGATGCAGAACAGCTGATCGACCTTGACAGCCAGAAACCCCACCGAGCGCTGTCAAAATAAGAGCCTGGTGGAGCCAGAATGTAATCCACAACTGTCAAGGCCGGCAGAGATGATGCATAGCCTGAGCGCGGACAAGATCGGCGCTCGGGTCATGACAGTACCCTCCCTCTGAGGGTGGGCTCCTGACCGCCCATAGACATCCAATCCCACCCCCCTCACCCCCTCCAGGGTGGGCGGATGGGGCAGGAGAGGATCAAACCACAGATAGAGAACCAGAGCACAGACAGGAAAAAAAAAAAAAAACGACTCAAAATACATGAAACAGTTACAGGACCAGGCTATACTCCAAAATACATGAAATGCCATTACCCAGGCACGAAAACAACAACAACAAAAAAACCACACTCTCAGGTCAAAAAGCAAATACAGCATAGGACAGAGAAAAAAAAACAGAACAATTACAGGGCCAGACTATACTCCCAAAATACATGAAACACAGTTATACTGGCACGAAAACAAAGATACCAAATTCTCAGGTCAAAAAGCAAATACGACACAGGACAGAGAGAAAAAAAACAGAACAATTACAGGACCAGACTATATTCCAAAATACATGAAACCCAATTACCCAGGCACAAAAACAAAAATACCAAATTCTTAGGTCAAGAAGCAAATACAACACAGGTCAGAAAAAAAAAAAAACATAGAACAATTTCAGGGCTAGACTACCCTCCAAAATACATGAACACAATTGCCCAGGCACGAAAACAAAAATGCCACGCTCTCAAGTCAAAAAGCAGATACAACACAGGACAGAGAAAAAAAACCCAAAACAGCACAATTTCAGGGCTAGACTACCACAAAGGAATGACCTCTACCCCCCCCCCCCCCCAACAGTTCACGCCGAGCAGCGGAGACCAAGCGCCACAGGAACAGTTCAGGCGGTCTCCCCGCATCCAACGGCCGATGGGTGGTCATGGGGGCGGAACATGACCGGGCGGCTTACCACAGTCCCAGGTCCGGAAAGTCCACTCCTCCGGTGGCTGAACCAGATTGCCCAGTGAAACACACAAGAAGTCTGGTGGTCGACCCGAGGCGCCGAACCGGCGAAACAGTTCCTCAGGCGGCTGACCCACGTCCCTCAGCCACCAGTACCGGGGGAAAACAGCCCTCGGCAGCCTTCCTGGCGAGGACAAAATATGGGAGAGCCGGGGCGAGCGAAAAGGGACCCCCACGGCCCACGGCGATGATGCGCAGGGGCGATGACTCTGTAGAGGGGACAGAAAGCAAGGATGAGCCCGAACTGGGTCAGGCAGCGAAGGGTCTGCAGCTCCTCCACCGTCCGTGAACCACACCGGCACTGCACCTCCGCTGGACCCCGATTGGGTCCCGGCTGCACCCATGTCAGACCCCGATTGGGCCAGAACAGTATCTGCGGTGGACCCCGATTGGGCCTCGGGCGCATCCACGTCGGACCCCGATTGGGCCAAAGCAGCTCCCACGATGGACCCCGATTGGGTCTCAGGCGCACCCACATCGGACCCCGATTGGGCCAAAGCAGCTCCCGCGATGGACCCCGATTGGGTCTTGGGCGCACCCACATCGTACCCCGATTGGGCCAAAGCAGCTCCCGCGAAGGACCCCGATTGGGTCTCGGGCGCACCCACGTCGGACCTCGATTGGGCCACGGCAGCCTCCACAACGGACCCCGACTGGGTCGGTGCAGCTCCGCTGATGACCTCCATCCCCGAACCTGGAACCTCCAACTCGGTGGCCCCGACTGACTCTGCGCTGGTGACACTGCAAGGAGGCTCAGAACACAGAGAAAAGCCGGGATCAGCGTCACCGGCACCAACAGAACCCAGTGAGATGAGTTTGGGCGCAGCAGGCAGCTGCCCCACGCTCGCCTCCCCGAGAGGAAGGCAAAAATGCTCCAACACAGGGGACAGAGACACAAGAGGGAGCACTTGCCTGCACTCGGGTTCTGTCGCCGTCCAGGACTCCGTCGATCCAGGCTCAGGGCGAAGAAGTTCGTGCACAGGCTCCAACTCAGCTGCGTCGGGCTCCGCAGCTGGCAAGATGGGTTTCGCAGCCTGAGGTTCCTCTCGCGCTGATGCCCACGCCGATGGCCCGTATGGCGTGGAGGCAGGGGACCCTCGACCCACTGGTTTGGACTGCTCCAGCGAGGAGACCCGGGGACGCTTCATTGTCGGCACAGGCTCCGGGCCGCTGTCCGCTCTTCTCCTCTGTCTACGACGTGGCTGCAGGGCCGGATCCAGGCTTTCCAGCACCCGCAGGCCCCCTCCTCACCCCGCGACGAAGACCTGGCGTCACGGACCGCTCAGTAGAGGGAGACACAGAGGCAGCAGGTTTGGTTATTATAACTACAGCAGGTGGCGGGAGCTCGGGGGGCTGCGAACCCCGAACTCCGCCTCCAGGAGTCAGACAAGGCAGGTTACAATTATGGTGTAAGGAACGAACTTGCACTTGCCTTTCTCCTGGAGGGAGGATGGTGCCTGCTGTAGGGGACGTAGTTCCTCTTTCTCCCCGCTGGATGGCGACAGAGGGCCCCCTGGAAGGGTGAGGTGGAGCCGCTCTCAGAGGTCTGCTGACGGACTTCGCCAGCAGCGGGTCCAGCCGGGGATTCTGCTGAGGTTCACCTTGGCCGTGGCGCCGACGTCTTCGACGGCCCCCAGATGGCGAGAACTCCTGGACCGGATCAGGGGCAGGAATGGTCTCCCAACGCGGGGAGCGAGGATGCCTCCTCCTCTGCTTCCTTCCATAGTCCACCTCCAGCCCACAGAGTATCTCGCGTTGTGCGGCGATGTCATCCCTCCTCGCGCCGACTTCAGGGTGGTCGGCGTAGCAGAGCAGATGATTAAGGACATCCTTTCTTTCTTTCTTCATTTATTTTATTTAATATGGACATAACAAATTACATTAGTACAATCACAAGGAGAGACCAGATGTTTTGCATAGGTGTATATAGCACAAGTGCTAATTCTCAACACCAGTCCATAGGTGGCTTATATAGGTCATAAATTAGGCTGTACATACAAAATTTACAAGTTAATTAAAATTACAAATACATTACAAATTATAAATAGAGCAAGAGATCCATGATCACAACAAACACAATTCAGACTAGACATGCACACATTGCTGGTGGGATTTTAGCCAATCTTTAGCGCCTCTGTTGATGAGGTTGGCATTTGTCTCCAATTTTAAGTGAGTTGGCAGAGAGTTCCATAAGTTTGCCCCTTTTATGGAGAAAGCAGACTGACCAAATGAAGTTCTCGACATGGTGACAATGCAGTCACCGTTGATGGAAGCTTGTGTGCATGCTCTGCTAGAGCTCGAGCGTCTAGCCACCAAACCAGAGAAAGGAGGTGAAACAAGATTGCATAGACATTTAAAAACCAGTCTGATATTACAGAAGATAATAAAATTATCCAGTCCAGCAGTCCAGGTACCAGCGTACGTCGCTGTGGTAGTCGAGGAGGGAGGCAGCGATAAGCGTTTCGTCCACGTATTCCAAAGCCTCCGCCAGCTCGTAGTCCTGACTCCGAGCATGGCCCCTCCGCGACGGCATTCTCCCAGCACGCAGTTCCCCAGACAGGGTAGAACAAATGTCCAATTAAGCAAAACTCACGGTGAAAAGGCGTCTCGGTGTGGCCTCTCCGTTTAGACGACCTGGCTAGAGTATACTGTCATGCGGTGACCCTCGTGGGCCACCATAAGACGCCAAAAGTCACCGGTGAGCTTTGCATAGGCGTTTATTTAACAAGACAAGACGAGAACATAAAGCTATGAGCCACTGTGGGCAAAAATACACTACACAGGATACAAGGGATCGTAGGGCCAACCCCAGCCACTACGACCTTTACTATGACATGAACACACGCTAAAGAATACGAGGGATCGTAGGGCTAGCCCCAGCCACTACGACCTTAACTATGACATGAACAAGACACGAACCTGACATGAGCGTGCTGACACATCAGGAATCTCTCAGGATGTTTCGATGATACTCCAGCATCAACCAGCTGTCAGCGCCCGCTAATAAAGCCGGCAACTAACAAGCGGTGATGCAGAACAGCTGACCGACCTTGACAGCTGGAAACCCCACCGAGCACTGTCACAATAAGAGCCCGGTGGAGCCAGAATGTAATCCACAGCTGTCAAGGCCGGCAGAGATGATGCATAGCCCGAGCGCGGACGAGATCGGCGCTCGGGTCATGACAATTATTGGGCAAAAGAGTGTAATCACATTTGTGGAACCAAGGAAACCTTAGTGTGAACTTGTAACTGTGATGGAAATGGAGACTGAAATAACTGTAACCAAAATATGAAGAAAATTGGACGCAAATTTTCTGAAGAAATTTATAAAAACTGATTATATGGAAAGAAATTCTGGGTTACTGTAAAATGTAAAATGGAATTTATTGAAAAGGAAAATATTATTTTTCCTTCAGCTTTATAGCTCCTATCATAGTTATGGACTAACTTTAAACATGAAAAATTGGTCATATTCAACTAGAATTAGACATCACATTTAGCCCAGCAAATAGAAAGTTGGAGTCTGGCTTACGAACAGCTATGTCTTCAGAGTTCAGAGATGATCTTGAACGCCAGCAGATGGCAAAATGGGGAAAGACTGCCCGCAGTCCTTTCCAATCATTTCAACGGTTCTGACAGACTCAGCAGCAGACCGACAGTGGAGCCTGCAGCAGAGTGAGCGGCTGGCCTCTGAGCAGGTGAAGTCTTCTCCTAGGCAACAGGTCCTTCCCTGGCCCTCAACTTTGGGATGTCCACCAGCCGACAAAAACCAGAGGCTAAAGGAAAAATGGATTTAAAACAGTTCCACCCACGAAATCCTAGTTCTTCAGAAATCGTGGGGATTGGCAAAAACAGCTTCCAGTGTGAAGAAAAAAATGATCAGTACACTTTAAAACATGGTGAGTTAAGGAAAATCAATAGAAAAAGTTTAACAGAATAAAACAGAAAAAAATGTCTGTGAACACGGAGTTTCACTCCATATAAAAGAGAAGTTTGAGCTCAAAACAGAAGAAAAAGTATTTTTCCCAAATGTTTAAAGGAAAGAGAGTTCAATGCAGGACACACAGACAATTTAGACAAACTTTCAGAAAGAACACCTCTGCCTGAACTAGGGCATTTCTTCCTTAACCCCTTTCAATCTGGTCAATTTCCCTAAAAACGCCTAAAAATAACGTACCCAAAGTAAATCAAAAGCTGTTCTTCAACCCTTTGCAGCATCTTCATGGGGTTGGTCTCATTTAAAAGAAAACACTTTGAATTTTTTGGCAAAACAGTCATAATCTCTCTAAGTGTTCCTGCCACTGAGTAACAGTCATCTAAACATACTGAACTTTAAGAAAATAAAGTTCGCCTGGGTGTTTTTTTGGATACAAATGCTTGCAAATAACACACAGGTGTCAGATCCGGGCTGGAAAATGCAACAGAAATGTAGAACCAAGTGTTATCCAGCTGAGGTCAAAATTTTGTAACAATACCACAAAAAATGAATATATTACACAGCTTTTTTGTCAGGTTGTTCCCAGGCGTTTTTGAACTGTGCCAAATGGCACAGTTTGGAAAAACGTCTGTAACTTTTGAATGATTCAATATAGAAGCTTGATCTTGGGCTCTAATGAAAGGTGACACTCAGGGCTGTGTGTTTGTTTGGGGGGGGGTTGTTTATTCATTCATGAATGAATGAATGAACAAACAAGCCCCCACACACAAAGAAGCATGCCACGTAAAAAATGTGTGGCTTTTTTTTTACAAGAAAAAATAACCGACAGTGCACTAAAAATTATACTAAAATATCTAATGTAGAGGATAACAACTCCCCCCCCACCCACCCCCCACCCCCGCTACAGAGGACGGACATCGTCCATCGCCACATGACGGACAGCGGGGACGATGCGCCGTGGTCTACTACGCACAGTTGTACTAAAATATCTGCAATATATCTGCAATCCGCTACAGAAGAGTAGCGGGGGGGGGGGATGGTTCACGGTCCGGACACGGCGCACGGACCGGTCCGTCATGTGGCGATGACGCACAGTTGTAATTTACCGATCGGTCAAAAGTCATTTTGATTACAATTTTCAGGGATAAAGAATAATTTAGCTTATAACACTTACCTGTCCACAACAGCAGTGTCGCTGGCGAACTTCTCTTCCTCATTGTCAGATGAACATGACGCTGGTCTGCTTGTTACGACTCGTGGTTCTGGTCACGCGACCCGGTCAAACCATGATTCCATTATTGCGGTTTTGTGCTTCCATGATTGCGGTTTTGGCGAACGATTTTTCAAAACAAATAAGAACAGTAGTAAGAAAAAAAGACTGGCGAACGCGTGTGTGTCACCCAGCGGCTTACACAAAACAGATTTTACGCACGAGACGCACGCTTTCAATCGTTGAACTTCTCTGCTTCAATTGGTTCGCTGTATTCGCAGCCGTTGGTAGGCGGGCCCTTCTTGCTAGGTTTTCAGTCATTGGTTCTTCAAGGTTTCAGAAACCCAATTCAAGGATTCTTATTAGTCGAATGAGAGGTCAATCAAATCTAAACCATCAAAGCACTCCTTTGACTTTCTGTTCGCGGCTGTGTCTGTAGAAGAACGGAAATGCAGCTTTTTTTTTCAGTGCGCTCTGAGACGCACAGTGTGCATCCTAGTGCGCACGAGGGTGCGCTAGGACGCAGAGACGTGACCGCCCGCGGTATCCCGGTGTGCAAGAGGTTAAACAGAGTAGTTTTTTTTTTTTTAGGAGAAAAACTTGACTGGCATGAAAGGGAACCAGTTGTCTCCCATCACGGAAGGTTTGAATGAACTCTGGTCCAATAAGAAAACAGTCCTTTGTCTGTAACTGACCAATAGAATGAAAGGGGGCATTGTCCAACAGAGATTGGCTGGTGATTGGCTGAGCCAGTAAGATGACTTGATTAAGCTTTTCCAATAGGATGAAACACATCTTGGCAAAAATAACAATTCACTTTGTGTGTAAGCTAAACTAACTTCAGTGATTCATGACTAATTTTCATTCTTGCTACATTAAGCATGCACTTTCATAAACTTATCCTTCTATAATTAATATGCATTAGAATAAGGTTCATTTAAGCATTTTCAAACATGCAGTACATTTAAACCAATGACTAATGAAACATTTCAAACCAGAATGGTATGTCAGAGTCCCGCTTGATTTTCCAGGGTGTCCTGAAAATGAAAATAATTTGAGAATTGAGAGTTTTTGTTAAAAGGAAGTCATTTCATTCATTAACCCCAGTTCAGCTTTTTTTTTTTTTTTTTTTTTTTTTTTTTTTTTTTTTTTTTACTTATTTGTACCCGTAGGTAGACTTGGTTTGCAGTCTGGTGACAAGCCACCGGCTGCTGGTCGCTGCGTGCGTGAGCGCCCTAAACCTACATGTTTTTGGTGTGCGGGAGGAAACCAGAGAAATCCCGGAGTAAACCCGCGCAACACGGGGAGAACATGCAAACTCCACACAGCTCACTGTTGGTCGGGGGCTGGGATCGAACCCACGATCTTATGATCCCCGTGATCCCCCGGCCGAGGGTAAAACTGTGCTGCCACAGTGCTAAACCACTGCGCCACCGTGCAGCCGGTGTTCAAGGCAACAGCGAACATATTCTGGAGTTGTCCACAAGGGGGTAATGTTGAGCTGTGGATAGTTCCTAGAGACCTGTGGAATGTGGTCCAAAGGTATCTGGAAGGTTTCAAACAGTTCTTGAAGCATAAAACTGCCTGGTTGGGGAGGAAGTTTCGGGGTTTATGATTGCAGACTATTTCGTTCCTTGCACGAAATGGGATCCTTATTGTCCCTTTTACCATGGAATGTGTTTTCAAACTGTGGTTCTTAGGTGAATAGAAGGAAACAATTCTTGACTAGACTTTTGGGTGAAACAATTTCTTTAAGGTGAAGAGTAATTTTATAGATTGGAGCCAAAGGGATTGACGCTACAGTGGAAAAAGTAAACCTGATAATTCATTTTCTGATAATTCATTTTCTTCTGCATAAACTTATTTCCTGTACTAAAATGTGACTCTTGTTCTAAAGGTTTTAATGCAAATGTGAGACTTTTCATCCCGAACTTTATTATTATTTATAAATGTGCTACCTTTCTGAGACGTTTTCTTGTATTTCTGTCTGGTGAAATGGTAAATTAACATCTTTTATTTATCATACAGCAAATTTATTATTTGTGAGTTTCTTCTCTTATATCTTGCTTATGCGAAATGAAAGCACCAAGGTGCAGCTGCCTCCGTGCGACCTCTACTGGCCCAGCCTAGTTATTACAATACCTTTTTTTTGTTGTTCCATTGTGGGTATAATAGTGAGTTAAATTTGTGTTTATTTTGAAAACAAAGGCTTATTGTGAAATTCTGGCAAATTAAAAGTGGAGAAAATATGGCGATACAAGCCTTTAGTTCCACTTGATTTGACAACGCAAGCTGAACAGCTGGTGACAGACAGATACACACACACACACACACACACACTGAGTGATTACCGTATGAATCCGTTGCACCGAGGCATAATTAGTGAATTTCCATTGCAGGAACTGGCAACCTTATGGGCATTGAACATCAATGCCCAATCCGCTCCAATATTTTTAAATTTGGGTGTCTGCCGATACCAATACAAAACCAATATGCAGCTTGTGGCCTGAATAAATACAGCGTACTTCTTTTCATGGCAATTTCTGAATTTCTACAAGTGTTTAAGGTTGGAGACGTTAAAACACACTCTTACAACTACACTTAAGGATTTTTTTAAATGTACATGTCATTTATTAAGCATATAAATTCACATTTATCTCAATTTTAATAAAACAGGATCTTAAACTGTAACATTTATGTATCAAGAACAGTTTGTTAACAGCAGAAAGGTCATTGTGTTAATTTTAATACCACCAAACAGCAGCATTAATATAACTGATTACAGTTTAGGTCAGTCATTACATGCAGTATTGGCATTAACCCTCAAGCGACCAAGCTATTTTACGGACTGAAATGACTAAGTGGGGTCATTTATGACCCCATTGTGCTCTGTACATGGATCCTTATTATAAATGGCTGGTTGGAGGTTTATCATACCAAAACTACTCCCTGTATTTAATATTATAATGATCTAATGTAAAATGTGTTTGCTAATAATACTTTTATTGCAAGAAATAACCAAAACGCAGACTGTAAGAACAACATTACATTTATTTAGACAGTCCTTGTCAGTTCACTCTTGGAACATCATCATCATAGTTATTATCATCATAGTTACAATAATGGGTATCATCATCATCATCATCATCATCATCATCATCATAGTTACAACAATAATGGGTATCATCATCATCATCATCATCATAGTTACAACAATAATGGGTATCATCATCATCGTGGTAACAGTGATAGTTATCATCATCATCATCATCATAGTCATCATAGTCATCATATCATCATCACGATGATGATGATGCCTATTGTTGTGGTTGCGATGATGATCATGATACCTATTATGGCATTTTGCGTAATGGCGTTTTTCTTGTGGACGGTGATCCGGATCACCACCAAAATCTAATCATCTGTAGGATACCCCATTTCTGACAATCTGTGAAAATTTCATGAAAATCCGTCCATAACTTTTTGAGTTATCTTACTAACAAACAGACAAACAAACAGACAAACAAACAGACAAATCCAGACAAACAGACAAATGTAAATCTTGCTATCCTAGGTCTGTTAGCCATGGTTCACTGCAATACAATATAAAGTACTGATTAGAAGTGGAACATTTGAATAAAATTTATAAAACCAATGTTTAAAAACCAGTGCTTCTCTTCGGGGTCATAAATGACCCCACAAGAGTTTGCGATATCTACGCCACACCAATTGGTTGATCCCTGCAAAAAACTATGAAAGTGTGTAGGATTAGTAGACTGCCAAATTCATGCTAGGAAAGAAAATTTGGATAAAAAATAAAGAGACGGCACATTAAATTATATGGCTGGGGTCGTAAATGTTGAGGGTTAACCCTCAACCCTCGGTCGCTTGAGGGTTAACCCTCAAGTGACCGAGTGGTCAAATGACACCTAATAAACTTTATCATAAAAAAAATCAGTCAATAAATTGTAAAGAACAGTCTGAACACCATGAAAGCATCACAGGAAAAAGAAATGTATACAAGATGTGAGTTTATGATCAGTATGATTTTGTTGATTTTGATCTGAACCCCTAATGAACATCATAGACACCTGTCCTCCATCTCAGCTCCAACATGAAGCTAAGACATAGTTTAGTCATTTTCTAATTGTGATTGATGAAATATCTCGGGGGAGAAAATGCCTGCTGAGTATAAGATAACATGTCTGAACATAGACATAAAAACATTTTTTTATCCCACCAATCGAAGACCAAAGGGGTCAGAGCTCCTGATTATGATCACCTATTTCACCTCAGTTAATAGACCATAACTGTCATGTGAAATCAACTCTTCCTACAGTTTTGTTCCGATTGTTTTGAAACTTGGTATTATGGTTTGATATACACTGATGATGCGCTTATTGCAATTTCACTCTCATTGGATGACCTTGAGGTCAAGGTCAGAGGTCAGATTTTCCCTAAATCTTGTAAACATAGTAACTACTGAGATAAATGATGTAGACTTTTCAAACCAATACAGTAGTTGTATCTAAGACACAACTTGGACTTGCACTATCACCTGACTATGGTTTTTGGGTCAAAAGGTCAAAGGCCAAAGTTAGCATTCCATTTGTACTATGGTAAATGGTAAATTTACTATTACTATAAGACGAGTAAAGCTAGGGCCACCAAACCTGGTACACAAGTTCACCTTGGGATCCTGATCTCTGACTGGGTTTGGGATCAAAAGGTCAAAGGTCAACAGTAACATTCTCTATGCCTTATTACTGTACAATGAGTAAAGCTAGGGTTACCAAACTTGGTACACAGGTTCACCCTGTGACCCTGAAGTCTGACTATGGTTTTGGGATTGCAAAGTCAAAGGTCAACATCAAAATGGCTTATAAACTATATCTCAACAATGAAGAGAGCTAGGGTCACCAAACTTGCTACACAGGTTCACCTTGGGATCCTGATCTCTGACTATGGGTTTGGGGTCAAAAGGTCAAAGGTCAAGGGTAGCATTCCCTATGCCCTCTTAAGGTGTGTTCACACCAAACACAAACGGGCAGCGCAAATCCAGACAAAGTGAATGGGAAGACGCGAGTACGTGTAAATTTGCGTAGTCGCGCATTCATGTCCGCTAGCAGCTAGCTAGCTTTGAGATTCTGCTGTCACTGGAGTAAAATTATCACCATTGCAGAGTAAACTAATTAGAAAATGAAACTCACTCGCCGGGAGACAGGAGGACCGGGAACTCTTCAGCTGAATCAGGATTTTGGAGTAATTTACCTATGGTTTCCGACCACGGATGTCCTAGCAAGCTAGCAACATAAACACCCATCGTCTGTGATGTTCTGGAGGCTTGAGATGACATTTTCAGGTGAGCCCCCAGTCGGATAATGTAAACCTAAGCATGACGTTATTTTGGGAATTTCCACAGCAGGTTGAACACAGCTGAAGAAGTTTTAAAGACAGCTTCGCCTGTCTGCATTTCACTATTCGTGTCTGTTGGTGTGTTTACATTGATTTATAATGTAATCGTGCCGTGCGAAAAATTCACCTGTTCGCGTTTGGTGTGAACTCACCTTAACAATAGAAGCTTTCTAGGGTCACCAAACTTGCTACACAGGTTCACCTTGGGATCCTGACCAACAACTATGGGTTGTACACAACTGTTTTTTGTTGTATATTCATGGATGATATAGATTATCATAATTTGGTTCTGCCCCAATAATTATATGAAAATGTTGAAAACTGCTCTCCTACAGTCACATGCGTATCTTCAAAGAAAACAGGCGGAGCATACTGCACTTGCCTCAGAGTTCTCTTGTTTAGAATAATTTAATAACATCCTAAAAAAATTAACAGCTCACCTCACCATCACAGCAATCAGACAGATCAAAACTTTAGAATCCTACTTTTGTTAGAAATTATTTCAGCGCATTTTTTTTTCATTCTGAAGGCAAAATTTAGCCACTAGAATAACCAACAAAGATCTTCTCTACGGCGAGTGTTCACTGTGTCAGTCTAAAGTTTTAGAAAGGTTTTATGAAGCGTTAAATATAAAGAACAGATAAAACCAGTTATCTATTTGTCTATAGGTCTTCCATTTATTTATTTTTAATGGTGTTTTTGTTTGCAGTGATATGTTTTATATAGTTTTCATCTCTTTATAATCTCAAAAAATTAACAACCATGTTGCCCCTGACATTACATCTTTGACATACAGCCTGTGCTCACACACCAGAACCTGTATCACAGGACATAGGGGGTGAGAGAATGTTGGGCAGTTTTAAAAAGCCTTTATTGGTTTACAGACCCCAATTCAAATGAAATCGAGACGTTGTGTAAAACGTAAATAAAAACGGAATACAATGATTTAAAAATCCTTTTCAACCTATATTCAACTGAATATACTATAGCGGAAGAAGATGGATGGATGGATGGATGGATAATGAGAAGCTAATTAATGTTCAAACTGATGAACTTTATTCTTTTTTGCAAATATTCACCAATTTTGACATTTTGGAAGAAGGAAGAGAGGGGCAGCTGTTGCAGGGAAAGAGCAAAGGATTAAATATGCAAAAAAAAAAGAGTAAAAGAGAGATGGAAGCATTATGAAGTGCAGTTACTCTGGCAATTTAGGACAACCATTTAATGGCATATGTGGATGTGGAAAAGACAGTTGATGTACCGGCCAAAACTGAAAGGACAACATAGTTGTGAAGCGAGGCATGGTATGATGATGATGATGATGATGAAGCAAAAACTGGATCTCCTTCAGCCATGTTGTCGCTCTCTCAAGAAAATGCAACAGAGAGAGCTAGGACCAAAAAAAAAAAGCTGCATGTCTCCTAATTGAAACACAGAACTACTTTTGTTAAATCAGTGCTGACTGAAATTGAGTCCTCAGCCGGCGGGGACGTGTATATGACGACACCAGCACTGAGTGTCTCATTTTCTTTCTTTTTAGCGTGCTGTATAGGGTTTGATGTGTAAATTGGGATGTGAGGATGAAAACATGGAGATCAAAGTGGAAATGGAGCTGAGTTAATACAGTTGGCTGGAAATAATAGGGCGAGATCGTGGCTCCAGCATGTGATGGAAACTGACCTTTGATCAGTCTGTCCAAGTTGTAAAAATAGCCAGAGTATTTCATATAGTTTCTGCTTTATACTTTACATGTAGGAGGTGAATTATGAGTTGAAATATTGCTGTGGGTGAGAAATGTCTATTATTTCCTTCATACTTTGTGTCAGCATTGCTGCCTCAGCAGCAGAGTAATCATTAGATTCTGGTGTCTCATCTGCTGCAGAGGCAGCAGCTGACAGCAATGCTTACAAGTGGAGTAGATCCTGGTGTGTCAGGGGTGAGGCTCCTTTCACCTAATCAGTGCATTCTCCTCCTCCTATAAAACCTGCTCACTCCGCTCAGTCTTTGCTAGACTGTTGACCTGTAAAGTCACTTTCCAGCCCTTGAAAACTTAACCTGTATGGGTCCTGTGTTTTGACCTAGTTTGCCATATCCTTGCCCAGCTCCTGCCACTAATAATGGCCAAGTGAGGCTTTCTGGAGGACTTGAGGCCTTTCATCAAAATGGTTCACATAGACAAGGCCTCATGTGGGACTTCATTTTCTCTACCAGGCCATCTAGTGAACAAAATGTATACAACATGCTGATTTTTCCAAGGGTATTGTTGGTTTAATGTGTATTTTTTCAATTTCAATAAATGTGCTATCTTTTAAGAAATATCAATGATCATAAGGCAAAAAAAAAAAAAATAAAACTGAGGTGACTACAGTGAATGTGCTTGCACTACTTATCCATTTTTTTTTTTAAGAAATAGCTTTTCAACAGTCATACTGTCTTTCTCAGTACATTCATCTCTGTCCTTATTGTCATGCAGGGCACAATAGTACCTCAGCATAATGATGTGTTATTGTTGTATCCAAGCTCTTTGAAACACAACAGACACTTCGCTGTGCAAATAAAAATAAATTATTAGAGTGACCCAGCTGGGACTTGAACCCCAGCTTCCCAATTGCAGAACTGATATTTTACCTCTAAGATATTACTTAGTCATAATTCAATTAAACTTTATTTATATAGCGCCATATCACAACAATAGTCATTTCATAGTCACTTTCAAATGTAGGGAAAACCCCACAATTGCAGAAAGACCCCAGCAATCAGACTATCCCCTGTGAGCAAGCACTTAGCGAAGGTGGAGAGGAAAAACTCCCATTTAACAGGAAGAAACCTCTAGCAGAACCAGGCTCAGGGAGGGGCAGTCATCTGCTGCAACTGGCTGGGGGGTGAGGGGGTAGAGAAGATGAAAAGAACAGACATAAAGAGAGCAAACATTAACGGAGAGAAGCCAAGTACATTATTGGAGGTCACCCGGTAGTCTAAATCTATTAACAGCAAAACAAAGGGGGGGGGGGTTAAGAGACACAAGATCCCTCCCTAATCGTAGGCTATATTGAAGAGGAAGGTTTTTACCCTATTCTTAAAAACAGAGATCGAGTCTGATTCCCGAACCCAGATTGGTAACTGGTTCCACAGGAAAAGAGCTTGATAGCAGAAGGCTCTGCCTCCCATTGTACTTTTGGAGATTCTAGGTATTACAAGTAATTCAGCATTTTGGGAGCATAGTGCTCTGTTAGGATGATAGGGTGATATCAGATCTTTTATATAAAAGGGGGCCTGATTATTAAGAGCTTTGTAAGTGAGAAGACGGATTTTAAACTTAATTCTAAACTCTATGGGAAGCCAATGAAGGGAGGCCAGAACCGGAGAGATATGATCTTTCTTTCTAGAACCAGTTAAAACTCTTGCAGCAGCATTTTGGATCAACTGAAATCCTTAAATCCTCCACCTGAACAACGAGAGCAAGTTTTTAGCCAAAGTCAAATTCCTTGTATGTGTTGTGCATACTTGGCCAATAAAGCTGATTCTGATTCTGAAGACTTTTTAAAGATATTTTAGGATAACTTGATAATAACGAGTTACAATAACCTAATCTAGAGCTAACAAAAGTGTGGATCAGTTTCTCAGCTTAATTCAGAGACAAGATGCTCCTAATCTTGGCAATATTGCGTAGATGATAGAAGGCAGTCTTAGAAACAGATTTAACATGTGAATTAAAAAACACATCTTGATCAAAAATAACTCCAAGATTCCTCACAGAACTATTCAGAGTAAGAGTAGCGACATCTAAATTAAGAGTTTGATTTGGAAAGGTATTTCTAAGGTTTGTTGGACCAACAAGAATGACTTCAGTCTTATCTGGGTTTAATAGCAGAAAATTACAAGTCATCCAAGCTTTGATTTCCTTAAGACAGGCATCTAACTTGGCTAATTGATTACATTCATTGGGCTTCATTGACAGGTATAATTGTGTGTCATCTGCGTAACAATGAAAATGTATACAGTGCTTTCTAATGATGTTGCCTAACAGGAGCATATATAAACTAAAAAGAGCAGGGCCTAACACAGATCCCTGTGGAACTCCATGACTGAGCTTAGAGTTGGAAGAAAACTCATTATTGATATGAACAAACTGAAGTCTATCGGACAAATAAGATCTAAACCACTGCAGCGAAGTTCCATTTAGTCCAACATAGTGTTGTAATCTATCAAGTAGAATATCATGATCAATAGTATCAAAGGCTGCACTAAGATCTAAAAGGACAAATACAGTACGAGTCCATTATCAGATGCGATAAGGTCATTAATGACCTTCACTAAGGCTGTTTCAGTGCTGTGATGAATTCTGAACCCAGATTGAAACTCTTCAAATAATCCATTTCCCTGCAAGTGGTCAGATAATTGCATAGCAACAACTCTTTCTAAGATTTTTGAAATGAAAGGCAGATTAGAGACTGGTCGGTAGTTAGCCAAAACTCCTGGATCCAGCGTTGGCTTTTTGAGTAAGGGTTTAATTACAGCAATTTTAAAAGCCTGCGGTACATGACCTAAAGTTAAAGAAGAATTGATTATTTGAAGAATATGTCTGCCAATAAATGGGGAAGACTTTTTTTTAAATAACCTGGTAGGAATAGGGTCTAAAAGACAAGATGAAGACTTGGATGAGGAGATTATTTTATCTAACTCTAAAAGGTCAATTGGAGTAAACTTATCTAAACAGATATCAATTGAAGGAGTTGTAGTAGTTGCTGTACTTAATTTTACGGTGGGAAGAATCTGACTGATTTTATCTCTAATAGATAAAATTTTATGATTGAAAAAGTTCAAAAAGTCCTGACTAGAAAGCTCTACGGGGTTGCGGGGATTGACAGAGTCCTGACTCTTTGTCAGTCTGGCTATAGTGTTGAAAAGAAACCTGGGATTATTCTTATTCTCTTCTATTAATGCAGAGTAATAACTTGTTCTAGCTTTTCTAAGAGATTTTTTATAAATTAGGAGATGATTTCTCCACGCTAAATAGATTTCATCTAAATTAGTGGAACGCCATTTTCTTTCTAATTGACGAGTCTTCTGTTTTAAGCTACGAGTTTCTGTGTTAAACCAAGGGGTTAGAAATCTCTGGTTAGACTTTTTCTTTTTTAAAGGGGCCACCAAGTCTAGAGTCTGATGCAGAGAGGCTGTAACACTATCTACCATGCTATCAATTACAGAAGGAGCAGGCTCTCCATCTTTTATTTCCATTGTGTTACAGTAACTCACCCTTGGCCGGGGGATCCTGGGTTCGATCCCAGCCCCCGACCAACAGTGATCTGTGTGGAGTTTGCATGTTCTCCCCGTGTCTGCATGGGTTTACTCCGGAAATTCTCCGGTTTCCTCCCACATGCCAAAAACATGCAAGTTAGGTTAATTGGCATCAAACTGGGGATTCTAAATTGTCCTTAGGTATGAATGTGAGAGTGAATGGTTGTGAATGGCATTTATGGTGGGTTAAAACCACCATAAATGCCTCTACGGCTTACTTATATCTTCTTCTTTTTTTCTGCATTTAAAGTACTTTAATAAGCTCATGCTTCTCTCAGACAGCGACACTAGAGAGTTTCAACTGTCATAATTTCCCAGTTTGGGATCAATAAAGTACATCTATCTATCTATCTATCTAGAGAGACACTCTGCCTGCAGACTGGAACATGTGGGCGTGTGGGCGGGGCACTTCTGAGCTCTGTGCGAATGACGGTCGCACATTGTTCGTGTGCACGCTTGTGGAGCATCATTCCTTTATATTTTTTTCTTAAATTTATATTTCTTTGGCGTAGCAGTGTAATTTCAAGGGTGGTGGCCTGCCACGCGGAAATGTTACCAGAGGAAACCCTGCCATGTCACTACATTTCCACCTGTGTCACCATGCTTCAGTTTGAATGGTGGGTGGGTAGTGATAGATGGTATTAAATATAGCATACCATACAGCTGACCAGGGTTCAAACTGAACCCTGGTCAGCTATATGGTATGGTATTTATAAATTCTATAATTATGGTAGTAATTATGGTTTCTCACTGTAATATCTTTGTTAAAGTTAGGGACAAGTTGTCATGAGCCGAGCCGGCTTGGTTTTCCCCTGCTCGGCCCTGATCTCTTTGTGGGTTTTGGCTTTACTGTTTATGTGCATTTTGTGTATTCTTTCCATCATTTTAGCCACTGCCTGACGGACAGCTGTTAGTCAGCCTCTGATCTTTTTCCCACACTGCTGACAGTCTGTTGGTCCTACCACGCCCCCTTGCTCTCCATGATTCCACCAGCTGTCCCAGCCTCGGTAATTATATTTCCCGCGCCTCAGGTGTTCCCAATTTGTGTGACCAGCGGCGTTTGGATTTAAGCAGCTCTTCGCTAGACAAACGCCGTTGGGTCATTGAACGAGTCACTCCTGCTCTTCACGGGGTGATTGTCACGTCAGGAAGGGCTTTTATTCGCGCTCGCCTGGAGAACTGGACTTCTTGGGACTGCTCCATCTTGTGAGTAAATTGTTAGCGTTTCTTTGTTGTTGCCGCTACGCTGAACCAGAAGCGTTTCTTCCCCAGCAGAATTCCGCTTTGCTTCTGGCAGCATTCTTCTCTGCAGCACAATTGCTATGCTTAGGCTGTGCCCAGTTTACGTTCCCCCCAAGTTTGTTGCGCTAACCGCTGTCTTCCCTGCTCTCACGAGCGCAGCCATATTGTATCACAGTTCACTGGTTCGTCTGTATCTGTACACTGGCAGTCAATAAATGTGTGTGGCGAACTCTAGCATTTAAATCCTCATTCTTCCTTCTCCCCACCGTGCACAATGGAAGGCCGCACGGGGTGGGGGTGGGGGGTTATGACAGAATGACCCAACCACGAAAAAGGATTTAGCGGGTTCACCCGCATGTCATTTCTCCTTTATCAGTATAACTGTTTCTTTGTTTTGGACTAACCTGTGTTGGAGTTCATCATGCCCCAGTCCCACCGGAGAAAGGGAGCGGCAGCGGGGTCCCCGAGCGAGGAGGAAGAGGTGGCAGCTTTCTACATCCGGAGCTATGTGGATAAGTTTCTCGCTACCAGTGGACCCGAGAGGGATTGGTGGTGCGTCCACGGAGTGGTGGGGATTTTAGAGGCATACCCCGGGCTATGGATCTATCCACAATACGCCGACCTGCTCTCCACAGTCTGCTCGCTCCAGCGCTCTTCCCCGGGTCTAGCATTTCCCGTGACGCCGGAATGGAGGTCCACTTACCTGCAAACTGGCAGCCTCCATGGCGCATTGCTCGACTCTCCACTCGCTCCAGCATGGTCGATCCGGGCACATAAAGGACAGCGTCGTCCCGCAGGGGGACACCGGGAAAATCCCTCCTCTTCTCCAGCGGCCATCATTGCTTCAGCCACCGAGAGATCCGCTGGATTCACCCCAGCCACGCCTACCTCTGTCGTCAGGGAGACGGCTCCTCCAATAGCCTGCGGAGGGGTCGAAATCATCGCTGGCATGGAGAGGGGAGAATTCCTGCCTTCTGCAGCTGCCATCACCCGGGATGACAGGCAAGTCGTTTTTCATTCTGAATCATTCTTTAACACTGAATCTTGCCAGTCTCCCGAGGGGAAGGCCCAGTATCAGCAGTCCACTGGGTCCTCTCCTCCAGCTGCAAGTAATGATTGTTTCCTCCCCCTCTCCGTGTTTTCTCCCATTCTCCCTGAGGGCCTGCCGGACCAAGAACCGGGCCGCCGGACGATGGAGGAGGTTGAGGCCCTGGATGATCCTGCCCAGGAGCCTGCACGGAGGCGTCCCCCCGCAACCACTCCGGCAGACGAGGAGTGGGTGCGTCTGCTCGCCTTTGTCAACCGCCGGGTCGAGGAGGAGCATCGTGAGCGGGAGGTCCGAGGACGCACTTCCCCGGCTGTGAGGGGTCCACCTCCTACGCCTGCTCAGCCCACGGATTCACCCTCAGACGAGGAGTGGGCTAATTGGCTCGCCACAGTCAATTTACTACAAAAGTGATAAATTTACCAGTAAAAAGTTGCAAATTTACAGTGGATATAAAAAATCTACACACCCCTCTTCAAATGCCAGGTTTTTGGGATGTAAAAAATGAGACCAAGATAAATCATTTCAAAACTTTTTCCACCATTAATGTGACCTATAACCTGTACAACCCAATTGAAAAACAAACTGAAATCTTTTAAGGGGAAAAATTAAAAAACTCACAATAACCTGGTTGCATAAATATGCACACCCTTAAACTAATACTTTGTTGCAGCACGTTTGGTTTTATTACAGCACTAGGAGTCTATTAGCGTGGCACATCTTGATGTGGCAATATTTGTCCACTCTTCTTTGCAAAAATGCTCCAAATCTGTTAAATTGCAAGGGCATCTCCTGTGCACAGCCCTCTTCTGATCACCCCACAGATTTTTGATCAAATTCAGGTCTGGACATGCATTACAAAACCTCAGTCTTCTTCTGGTGAAGCCATTCCTTTGTTAATTTGGATGTGTGCTTTGGGTCATTGTCGTGCTGAAAGATGAAGTTCCTCTTCATCTTCAGCTTTCTAGCAGAATCCTGAAGGTTTTGTGCCAACATTGACTGGTATTTGGAAATCTTCATAATTCCTCCACCTTGACTAAGGCGTACCCTTCTCCTGACTGATACCTTTGAACAAAGAGATCCCTCTGATGCTTTGTAAACTCTCTGCCATGGCTTGTGCTGTAAGATGTGACTACAAAAATGTCAGGAAAAGCCTACTAGAACAGCTGAACTTTATTTGGGGTTAATCAGAGGCACTTTAAATGGTGGCAGGTGTGTGCTAACTCCCATTAACATGAGTTTGAATTTGATTGGTTAATTCTGAACACAGCCACATCCCCAGTTATAAGAGGGTGTGCATATTTATTTAACCAGGTTATTGTAAGTTTTTTTATTTTTCCCCTTAAAAGATTTCAGTTTGTTTTTCAGTTGGGTTGTACAGGTTATAGGTCACATTAATGGTGGAAAAAGCTTTGAAATGATTTATCTTGGTCTCATTTTTACGTCACAAAAACCTGGCATTTGAACGGGGGTGTGTAGACTTTTTTCGTATATCCACTGTATATAAAAAAAGTTCCATCTTTCCAAGAAAACGTTTACAAGAAAAGTCTCACTAATTGGTGAAAAAACTGGACATTTATGAGGAAAAAAAACTTGGAAAAAATATGATGGCAGGGTTTGTTGTTGTAAATGTGTGAGTTTGATGTAAATTTATGACTTTTTTCCTAGATTTTTTTTTTTTTTTTTGCATTTGGGGGGAGTTGTTTTTCTCACCACAATGTAACTCTTTCCTTGTAAATTTGGGACTTTGACTTTTTAATTTGTAATTTCGTATCTATTATCATATTTTTCCACCTTTTATACTAGAAAATTTGTACTGAAATTACATTTACACCGTATACCATATTTATGAATATCCCCCCACAACCACCATTCCTCTTGTTAAAAAATAAAACACCTACTGGGTGTGTTATGTCCGCAAACCTGGCACAAAACGAGATGGACAAGGAGGCTACACAGGAACTGGAACTGCATTACATACAGGTCACAATACACTGCACACCATTCTGTGTGAGGTCGTCCGGGCAAGAGAGAGCCCGAATGGCGGACGCCCCTCATTATAGGGCGGTGTGATGACACAACTGGAAGGCGGCCACACAGTGATCAGCACCACCCCCAGGAAGGCCCCAAAGCACCGAGCACGCTGACCCCAAGAGAGCACGTCAGTGGCCGTGCCGGAGACGATGTAAAAAAGGAGGGCTACATGCTAGGCTAAAGGCTTATGACAGCCAACCACCGTTGCCCATCCTCTTGCTGGCGAACATATGGTCTCTGGAAAACAAGCTAGATGAACTAAAAGCAAGGATTGACGACCAGTGGGAGATAAGAGAGTGCTGCGCCCTAATTTTCTGTGAGACCTGGCTCTCGGACAGAATCCCGGAGTGTGCCATTCAGCTGCAGACCCACTCAACACATTGGGCAGACAGAACTGGAGCACTGGGTAAGACGTGGGGAGGGGTGTGTGTGTTTATAAACAGCTCGTGATGTGGAGATGTACAGACCGTTTACAAGCACTGTTCGCCTGATGTGGAGTTTTTACTGCTGATATGCCGTCCCTATTACCTACCGAGGGAATTTACCGCTGTGTTTTTGGCCGCTGTTTACATTCGCTCACAAAGCAACTACACAGTAAGCAAACTCCATGATGTCATCAGCGCAGTACAGACGACCCACCTTGATGCTGTTTTTATTGTTGCTAGTGACTTTAACCAGTGCAATCTACAGACTGTACCTCCAAATATTACCAGCATGTGGACATTCCCATCCATGATAAAAGCACACTGGATCACATTTACTCCAACATA
Organism: Pholidichthys leucotaenia; assembly: GCA_020510985.1. Lineage (NCBI taxonomy): Eukaryota > Metazoa > Chordata > Actinopteri > Cichliformes > Pholidichthyidae > Pholidichthys > Pholidichthys leucotaenia. The sequence goes on from CM035844.1 coordinate 17,372,829, forward strand.
CGCAGCGCTTACAGAGCGGCACCCCGCCCCCACTTTGGGCAGTCAGATCACATCTCCCTGTTTATGTACCCAGCCTACAGACAAAAGCTGAAACAAACAAACCCTGTTATTAAGCAAATTAAACGCTGGACTCCAGAGGCTGAGAGCACCCTGCAAGACTGTTTTGCCTGTACAGACTGGGATGTGTTTAAAGCTGCAGCCACTCAGGAGGACTGTTCTGTAAACATACAGGAATATGCTGAGTATGTGACTGGGTACATCAGCACGTGCGTTGATACCATTGTACCCACCATACAAGTCAGGAAGTTCCCCAACCAGAAGCCCTGGATCAACACTAAGGTATGTCAAATGCTGCATGCTCGCTCTCTTGCATTTAAATCAGGCAATGAGTTCGAATTCAGAGCTGCAAAGTATGGACTGAGGAAGGCTATAACAACAGCCAAAAGGCAGTACAGGGAAAAGCTGGACAGCCTCTACTCCACTCCTGACCTGGGGCGCATGTGGCAAGGCCTGCAACACATCAGACTACAAGAGGACCAACAGCAGCACCACAAGCTCCACAGACAGCCTGCCGGACGATCTCAACATCTTTTACATCCGCTTTGAGACCACCAGCTACAGTGCAGAGAGGAGACACACTCACGCACCCTCCCCCCCTCCACTAAAAGTTTCACCAGGCCAGGTAGACAAAGCACTGAGGAATATCAACCCCCGCAAGGTGGCAGGACCAGACAGCATCCCTGGGCGGGCCCGCGGAGCACGCGCTGCCGAGCTGACTGATGTTCTCACATTCATCTTCAACCTCTCCCTCAACCAGAACATAGTTCCCTCCTGCTTCAAAACCACAACCATCATCCCTCTCCCCAAAAGGAGCCCACCGACCTGTCTGAATGGTTACAGACCGGTAGCACTCACTCCAATCATGATGAAGTGCTTCAAGAGTGGTGCTGCCCCTCATTCAGGACAGCATACCGGATACCCTGGACCCCCTGAAGTACGCCTACCGGCCCAACAGGTCCACCTCAGATGCCATTACTGCAGCATTCCATTACTGTCTCTCCCACTTGGAAGATAAAGACTCCTACATTAGGATGCCCTTTGTCGACTACAGCTCTGCCTTCAACATGGTCATCCCCCACATCCCCCACTCTTCACTTGGCCTGCACCCCACCCTCTGTGACTGGCTACTGGACTTTCTAACTGGCAGGCCCCAGAGTGTCAGGATGGGTAACAGGACCTCAGCCAGCATCATCACGAATACAGATGTCCCAGAGGGTTGTGTTCTCAGCCCCATCCTCTACAGCCTCTTCACCCATGACTGTGCCTCCCACAAGAACAATATCATCACCACTGGTGATGATGAAACATCCTACAGGAGGGAGGTGGCCAGCCTGGTGTCATGGTGTGAGGACAACAACGTCACCCTCAACACGGACAAGACCAAGGAGATGATAGTGGACATGAGGACGTGGAGGAGGAGACCCCATCGGCTGCTGTTCATCCGGAGCTTGAGGTGGAGAGGGTGAGCTGCTTTAAATACCTGGGCATCCACATCAGCAAGGACCTTACGTGGACACACAACACCACAGAGCTGGTTAAGAGAGCTCAGCAGTGGCTGTACTTTCTGAGGAGGCTGAAGAAGTTTGGCATGTCCCCCAGGATCCTCAACAACTTCTACAGCTGCATCATCGAGAGCATCCTGACCAACTGCATCACTGCGTGGTACGGCAGCACTACTGCCCTGGACGGCAAACGCCTGCAGAGAGTGGTGAAGACAGCGGAGAAGATCATCAGGACTCCACTCCCCTCTCTGCAAAGCATCTACCACCGCAGAGTCTAAAGGAGAGCTGACGCCATCCTCTGGGACCTCGCCCACCCCCAACACAGAATGTTCACACTTCTACCGTCAGGTCGGAGGTACAGAAGTGTGAAATGCAGGACAACCAGACTGAAAAACTCCTTCTTTCCCACTGCCATCAGACTGCTGAACAAATAAACTCCCAAAACTCCGCAACACAGCTTTGCAAATAGGAACTCACACACCGGTTGCTAAATTTGCACATTGCTCATTTGTACAGTGTACATAGTCTCACCCCATCTGATGTCCATATCAACTCTGCTGCTAATTATCATGTACATTCTACTGATATTATCATTACAAAGAAATTTGCACACTGGGTGCTAATTTGTAATTTGTATACTGCTCATTTGCACACTGTACATAGGCTTATGCCATCTCAGGTTCATATCATCTCTGATATCAATATACCACTGTCCACTATAGTCACCCAGGGAATTTCAGATTTCATTCTTGTTTCCTCTAGTTATTCTGTGGTTTGGTTCTGTGTTATTACCTCATTAGTATTGCTGTGCACCCATTACCCTGGCATTCACTCAGAGAGCAGAGTAAGAATTTCATTGCTCAGGAAATGTTGCATTTCTTAACTGTGCACAAGATAATAAAGACTTTGAATCTCTTTTGAAACAACAAAACAAACTAAAGCTAGGACCGGTGGGTAGACTGCCACACAGTCCGCACGACAGTGTTTTATTCTGCCACTCATAGTAGAATGGCTGTGCTCCTAGCTAAACAATTTTCAGTCAGTTCAGTCTTTTTTTATTTTTGTACAAACAGTCCCCTATGGCGACGGTGGGTCAGGTGGGGAAAACAATTCAGTCCAAGGGACTTTGAGGCGGCCCCATGGTGGCCTCCCCCCTGGAGCTTTGAAACGCGCTCACAGCAGCTGCTTCCCTGGAGCAGTCGGACCCCCAGAGTCAATCTTCATGATGCCGGGGCCTGGGTCCCACACTGCGGTAGCCGACTCCTGCGGAGCCTCGCCGTCTGGAGCCACCACCCAGACATGCCACAGTCTGTTCGCATGCCAAACCGAATTGCCTGTCAGCCGAAAATACACTGTTCCTATCTTCGCCGCAATCCTCAGTGGCATTTGTAGCTTCGCTGGCTGCAGCCCAGTCAGTTGCCGTCCTGATCTCCCACCAGCATGAACCCGAACCCAGTCCATGACTTGGAGTGGTGCCGTACTTGTTTCCATGCATCGTTGTTGCGCTCCCGATGGCTCTGCGTGCTTGTTCAGCTCGGGACCTCTGCCGTGCTGCGGTGGTTCCATTGTCACTGGGTTCGCTGCAGACCCTTCACCTGCCCTCTCAGTCATTGACTGCGGCTTGTCGTAGGTATGAAAGATGTCTGGTGCCTCTCCGGTGTCGTTCATTGAAGCAGACTCCTCATCCGTCTGCTGGGTCGTAACCTCCATTGCTTGTTGGGTGAGGGCACGGGAGCAGTCTGGCTCCTCCTCTTTGCCATCTGAAGTGCTCTGCTGTTCAGTGCTGTGCATTGTGTCTATGTCTGGCTGCTGCTGTCTTTCTTCGGGGATCTCTGCATGCTCGGGCTCCCTCTCCGTGCGGCTCTCCTCCCGAGAGCGCGGAATGTGTGCTTTGGTGTCAGCGCCGTTCATAATTACCTCGTCACACACCACAATGTCATCACCCCTGTCCGCTATGCCCCAGCTGCCGCACCCGAACTATTCAAACCCAGCACTGTCTCTGATAGCGAAGCCCAGTCCGTAGAAAAGGTCACATCCCATAATGTTGTCACTGTGCGCTGTTACCTGGAATGTACAGTCATACACAATTTGGGTTTTGTAGCAAACAGTCAATTTCACTGTTCCGACATTGCACAGTCTGTGACCACCATAACCATACAGTGGCGTTGGGACCTCCCTGGTAATGTGGTTGGGGAAAAACTTTTTCACCTGGCCCAGTTTAACATCGACTGCACCACCGCCGTGTCGAGCAGAAGTGGTACAGCTACTCTGCCTAATTCAACCATGTTGTACGAATAACCACTGATGCCGGGGCTTACCGAATGAATGGTCATTGCTGGCAGGTGGGCGGACTCCCCTGGCGGCCCCCACGGTGCTGACTGTCGGCATACTCTGGTGAAATGGTTCAGGTGCCCGCATTTGTTACACAGTTTACCTCTTGTCGGACAAACTCGTGCTCCGTCCCGGTGTGTTGGGGACCAACAACCCCCACAGAGAGGGCCTCTCGGAGCAGACCTCCAGCTCACTGCATTAGCCTTGTATTCCTCTGCCATGCTCTCATCGTCCTCCGAGTCCACTGCGTTAGCTGGGGATGACTGTCCGGGTAGCCTCTTTGTTTGGCGCCCATTTCGCTCCGTGGCTAACTTCTCTGTTGCCTCCAATTGGAGCGCTAGCTCAATAGCTTTAGCTAGTGTTAGGTCATTTGGCCCCGTTAGCAACCTAGCTCGTAGCCCACTGTTACATGTGTGTTCAGCCCATTGGTCCCGCACCATTTCATCTTCCAGCGGCCCAAAACGGTACACGCTAGCTAACTGTCTCAGGTCAATGACGAACTGCTGAATTGGCTCACCAACTCGCTGTTGTCTCTGGTGAAAGCGAATCAGTCATACTATCACGCTGTCCGGTGTAGCAAAATGGTTAGCTATTAGCTTCACAACTTCTTCATATGAGTGTGTCGCGCCGGGCGTCCGGAGAATCCTTTGGTCCTCTAAGCCTAAGTTGTGGACAAGCAGTGCTCGCACCCTCACCTTGTCAAGCTTTCCCAGGTCCAACGCTGCAACGTTTCAAAAGCTTCAAGCCAACATGGCCATGGAACTGCTGGTTCCCCTGGGTGCTGCAGAAAGGGACGTAGTGGTGTCACGCACGCCGCCATGAGTTAATCCTCAGTCGCCAAATGTTATGTCCACAAACCTGGCACAAAAGGAGACGGATGAGGAGGCTACACTGGAACTGGAACTTTATTTCATACTGGTCACAATACAGTGATCCCTCACTTATCGCGGTTAATGGGTTCCAGAACCGACCGCGAAAAGTGAAAAACCGCGAAGTAGCGTCACCCCTAATGACGTCATCCATAAATAATACGTACGTTCATTCTCTCACTCTCTCTCTCTCATACACGTACACACACACGTGTGTGTGTGTGTACGTGTACATACATACGTAGATGTAAACAAAGTGTACATAAATATGTTTTTAGAACTCTTTTATTCTTATAACAAGATACGTAACTCAAGATGAAAATGATTTACTGCACAGGTTAATGAGAGCTTTACTGCTCCTCAGGTGACGCCTCATCGTGAGGTGCTAGAGGTGCAGGATCATCGAGGGCAGCTTCCGGTAGAGCTGGAGGAGGCGGCGTAGTGGCTCGACGGGAAGACTATTTCGCACAAAATGGCACAAGAGAACAGCAAAAAGTTCCACGCGGCGAGACTAAGTAACACGAGCGATAAAAAGCAATGAATGCGGTCTTCCTTCCCTTCATGGGTGCTCGGCAGGGAGAGGAGGTGGGTGAAATGTCTTGGCCAATCAGCTTGCGGGGTGAAACGTCTCGGCCAATCAGCTTGCGAGATTTCTGAGCCGAGCCAACACGAGAACAGCGAACAGAGAGTTGTGCAGCTCTCCGTGTTGACACCTGATGGTCTAATGTAGTCTCCCTGCCTTCTGCTAGCGCCCGCCCATTATTTCTCAATTTTGAATTTTTGATGAATATTTTTGAAAAATCTGCGATGCACTGAGGGCGCGAAAGGTGAAGCGCGAAGTAGTGAGGGATCACTGTACACTGTGCAGCTGCTGCTGCTGAAGTATTTACATATGATTCATCTATGTTTATTCTCGTCTTCCACTTTCTCGTTGTATTCTTCGTCTACTTTGTCTTGGTATGCTGTGCTAATATCACCACCTCGTGAACGGAGCGTTCAGTCTTGCACATGCGCTTTTCAATGCGTTCAGGCCGTGAGCAGGTGGCGTGGTCACAAAATTTGGGCTGCACGCGGTCGTCCGCGGTCGAGCACTGCGGACACTAGCGGAGTGGAGACGATGACGTAAATTTCGTCACACAAGGTTTCCGGTTACACATACACAGACAGCAGAGGTGCAGCATGAATCCAGCTCAATTCTGCTTGAAGGAGAGGAGACCCACCAGAATGCATTCAGGGCATGCTACATAGAGAATGAATTGGAAGCGTGAAAACACGCCTAGCTACAGAAGCACTGCAGGCTACAGCTGCTGTGGTGAGGTGATGAGCGGCGCAGATGGGGGGAGGGGGAGGGGCGTTTGGGGCTCAGGCGCAGGTCACATGGAATTATTTGGATGTCAAAATTTAGTTAATAGACATTAAAACACATTTAATTGATAATTTGTGTCTCCATGGGGGAAAGTTAAAATCTGTAAGACCTTTGCCACTTCAGGGGCCAAAGGAGCAGTCTTAGAGCTTCACGTCAATCTGTGCACATGGCTTTAAAACGGAGTTCAGCACAGAAATGCCCTGATTGCCTTACCTTAATAAAAACTGTTTATAGCAAAAGAATAGTGGGGGTTTCCCCTACAGTTGAAAGTGCTATGAGATGACTGTTGTTGTGAAATGGCACTATATAAATAAAGTTGAATTGAATTGAATAGTGCAGCACGGTGGTGCAGTGGTTAGCACAGTGGCAGCACAGCAAGAAGGTCATGGGCTTGATTCCACCCTTGACCATCGTGGGTTTGATCCCACCCCCAGACCATCGGTGACCTTTCTGTGTGGAGTTTGCATGTTCTTCCCGTGTCTGCGTGGGTTTACTCCGGGTACTCTGGTTTCCTCCCGCATGCCAAAGACATGCAGGTGAGGTTTACTGGCATCAACTGGGGATTCTAAATTGTCCTTAGGTATGGATGTGAGAATGAATGGTTGTCTGTCTCTCTGTGTTGGCCCTGCGATGGACTGGCAATCTGTCCAGGGTGTACCCTGCCTTTTGCCCAAAGATGCTGGAATAGGCTCCAGTCCCCCCACAACCCGAAAAGGATTAAGCGGTAGAAGATGGATGGATGGATGGATGAACTGAATAGTTCCAAAACTGCATATGCAATAGTAATACTGAGCTAGAACACATCATTTAAGAGTAATTATTCTCAAAAAGAGACAATTTAAAATATTTAATAAGGACAAGCAGCAGCAGGCATGTGATCACTTTACACGGTATGTCACATTTATTTATACGGTTTCAGTTGCTGGCCCTCCAACATGGCTGCCAGGTCTAACCATAAAAATGTCAGAGGTACATGGAGGGCATTGATGTTATCTATTTCAATTTGCTCTCTTATTTCTGAGGTTAATTTCCATCCTGAAGCCACAGCATTATTTTGTGACTCAGCTGCCTTGGCCTTCCACAGACCTGTATTTATGTATATTGCAACTTATCGGGGTTGAATTTAAATGTGACCAATTAAACTATCCAACCTTGTTCTTTCCGCTTCTCACCCAAAAAAATCCAATCAAAGTCGCAGCTGAAGCGTGACAAACACAGACACACTATTTGACTGAGAGGCACACAATAAATTTGCCTTTATATGTCCTGCCTGAATCTATGATGTGACGTGTTTTCTCTTAAAATGGAGAAGTTGGGCCTTCTTGAGTCTTGTTACTCTCATTAATGCAGCAGTCACATTAAAGTCAGTGCAAATAATTTCAGAAGGCAGTGAATTCTTCATTAACACTTCATCAGGATTACTGGCTCAGACGTGGCACATATAAAGTTTATTTGACAGCGATCCTGCCACGCAAGCGTTACCTCAGTGTATCATGTATGAGTGTGGCAAAGCAGTGTCTCCTATTTATTATCAATGGATATAGGATATTCAGGAGATCGAGGGGGAGGAGGAGAGGGGGAAGGTGTGTTAGGAGGGGGAGAAAGAGAAAAGGAAAGGTAGACGTGTGGAGGTGATAGCAGGTAGATATACAGTGTGCTCAAGAAACCAGATGGAAGGGAAGCAAGGCTAGGGGCATTGGAGGTGGATTTAAACTGTTCTACCATGGCGTAGATAGAAAGAGAAGTGGAATAGGAGTAATCTTGAAGGAAGAGTATGTTAAGAGTGTTCAAGAGGTAAATAGGAAGTCAGACAGAATCATGAGTTTGAAGCTAGAAGTCAAAGGTGTGATGTTAAATGTTGTCAGTGCGTATGCCCCACAAGTTGGATGTCAGGTAGAAGAGAGAGGAATTCTGGAGTAAGTTGGAGGAATTCTGGAGTAAGTTGGATGAAGTGGTAGCGAGTGTTCCCGGGGGGAGAGAGAGTGGTGATTGGAGCAGGCTTTAATGGACATGTAGGTGAAGGGAACAGAGATGAGGAGGTCCTGGGTAGGTATGGTCTTAGGGAGAGAAATGTGGAAGGACAGATGGTTATGGATTTTGCTACAAGGATGGAAATGGTAGTGGTGAACACATACTTCAACGAGAGAGAGGAACATAGGGTGACTTACAAGAGTGGAGGAAGGTGCACACAGGTGGACTACATCTTATGCAGAAGGAGAAATCTGAAAGAGATAGGAGACTGCAAGGTGGTGGCAGGGAAGAATGCAGCTAGACAGCATTGGATGGTAGTCTGTAGCATGACTTTGCAAAGCAAGAAGAAGAAAAGAGTTAAGGCAGAGCCAAAGATTAAGTGGGGGAAGTTACAGAAGGAAGAAGGTCGCACAGAGTTCAGGAAGGAGTTGATACAGGCTCTGGGTGGCAGGGAAGAATTACCAGATGACTGGGAAAGTGCAGCAAAAGTATTGAGGGAAACGGGTAGAAAGGTACAGTATGTGGTGTCTCCAGTGGACATTGTGTGAGAGGCTTGACACTAAGGAAGGAGAAAAGGACTTGTATCAATTGGCTAGACAGAGAGCTCGAGCTGGAAAGGATGTATAGCAGGTTAGGTTGATTAAGGACAGAAATGGTAATGTACTAACAAATGACGATAGTGTGCTGAGAAGGTGGAAGGAGTACTTTGAGGAGCTGATGAATAAAGAAAATGAGAGAGAGAAAGGAGGATGGATGAAGAAAAGATGGCGAACAAGGAAATCCCGAGGATTAGCAAGGTAGAAGTGAGGGCAGCTTTGACGATGATGAAGAATGGAAAGGTGGTTGGCCCAGATGACATACCTGTGAAGGTATGGAGATGTTTAGGAGAGGCGGCAGTGGACCTTTTAACCAGATTGTTTAACACAATCTTAGGGAGTGAAAGGATGTCTGAGGAGTGGAGAAGAAGTGTTTTTTTACTCAATTTTCAAGAACAAAGGTGATGCTCAGAGTTGTAGTAACTACAGAGGCATAATGTTGATCAGCCACATTATGAAGATATGGGAAAGAGTTGCAGCCAGGTTAAGAGGAGAGGTGACAATCAGTGAGCAGCAGTACGGTTTCGTGCCAAGGAAGAGTACTACAGATGCAATGTTTGCTCTAAGAGTGTTGATGGAGAAGTATAGAGAAGGTCAGAAGGAGTTGCACTGTGTCTTTGTGGATCTAGAGAAAGCATATGATAGGGTGCCAAGAGAGGAAGCGGGGTACTGTATGAGGAAGTCAGGAGTGGCAGAGAATTATGTGAGGGTATTGCAGGACATGTATGAGGACAGCGCAACAGTGTGCTTTAGGAGTGACGGATGGGTTCAAGGTGGGGGTGGGGTTACATCAGATCTGTAGTGAGAGTAGGGAGAACAGAACCTGGAGAGGTGGAGGTATGCTCTGGAGAGAAGAGCAATGAAAGTTATAAGTGTGAATGCGAGGAAGGCAGGTGCAATGGTGAAGATGGAAGGAGTAGAGGTAGTGAAAGTAGAGGAGTTTAAATACCTGGGGCCAACCATCCAAAACACTGGAAAATGCGCAAGAGAGGTGAAGAAGAAAGTGCAGGCAGGGTGGAGTGGGTGGAGACGAGTGTCAGGGGTTATTTGTGACAGAAGCGTAGCAGCGAGAGTGAAAGGAAAGATTTACAAGATGGTGGTGCTCACAAAAAGACAGGAGATGGAGCTGGAGGTGGCAGAGTTGAAGATGATAAGATTTTTATTGGAAGTGACTAGGAGGGACAAGATTAGAAAGGAGTATACTGTATCAGAGGGACAGCGCAGGTTGAGCGGTTTGGAAACAAAGTAAGAGAGGCAAGGCTGAGATGGTTTGGACATGTGCAGAGGAGGGATAGTGGATATACTGGACAAAGGATGTTGAAGATGGAGCTGCCAGGCAGGAGGAAAAGAGGAAGACCACAGAGAAGATTCATGGATGTAGTGAAGGAGGACATGGAGAGGGTTGGTGTTTCAGAGGAAGATGTAAGGGATAAGGTGAGATGGAGACAGATGATCCGCTGTGGTGACTCCTAAAGGGAGCAGCCGAAAGAAGAAGAGGATATAGAATATTCAAGAAAACTCAGATTCATTTTGATTTTTAACTCATAAAAACTCAGACCCCTATAATTTTCCTTGAAGGAGAAAGGGGTCTGGATTCTTGTGGGTTAAACCATGAACATAGACGGTGCCTAAAAATATTACAGGTACAGCTCAATAAATTAGAATATTATTGAAAAGTTATTTCATTCCAGTAATTCAATTCAAAAAGTAAAACTCGTATATTACACTACTCACAAAAAAGTCAGGGATATTCGACTTTTGGGTGAACTTTCAGGATGCACCTAAAATGCACTATAACCTTTCCAGGTGAACTTAATTTGACCTTCTCTAACCTGCTCTCTTACAAGGTGCTTAATGGCAAAATTCACAACAGGTGTTTGATCCATGAATCAACCAATAAATTTCCTAGTTCAATTAGAATTGGCATTTAAACAGTCCTCTTCATCATGCTGCTCACATTTTGACATCATGAGACCAAGACGACACCTCACAATTGATTAACAGTACCTCGCCATTGCGAGGCTTCAAACAGGATGTTCTCAGAGGGAAGTGGCCGCTGAGCTTAGAGTGTCACAGAGTGTCATCAGCAGGTTGCAACAGAGCTACAGAGAGACTGGAAGAGTCACAGAAAGGCATAAAAGTGGACGTCCTTTGGCCAGATCCTACGCTGTTGACCGCTTCATTGTGAACAGTGCCCTGTGGAACCAGATGATGAATGCCACTCAACTCCAGGCACATTTAAGGGAGGTGAGAGACACCCAAGTGTCACATCAGACCACTCGAAACTGTTTACATCAGCGTGGTCTGCATGCTAGACAACCTGCAAGGGTACCTGACCACACCACCAGGCACAGGCATCATCATCTTGCATGGGCCAGGGAGCATTTACGCTGGACAAAGGGCCAGTGGGCCTCAGTGCTGTTCTCTGATGAAAGTCAATTCACGTTGAGCAGAAATGATGGCCGCCAACGATGTTGGAGAGGTCAAGGAGAGCGCTATGCATCAGCCACTGTTGTCACCAAACGAGTCTTTGGTGGTGGTGGTGTTACAGTCTGGGCAGGTGTGTCTAGTCAATACAGAACTGCCCTACACCTTGCACCCCACAACCTCAATGACCTGAGGGCCGCCCTGCAAGAAGAGTTGAATGCCACGCCTCAGCAGACAATAAGTCGACTTGTGAACAGCATGAGATGTCTTTGTCAAGCTGTAATTGATGCTCAAGGGCACATGACAAGTTATTGAGACATTGACATTTTTTGTTGTGGTATAGCCACCACTGTTGTTGGCTTTTGTTTCAATAAATTGTGTGAGATGAGGAAATCGTCATTGTATGCGTCTACTTAAATGCCCTACTTTCATGATATAATATCTCTGTAGCGTTAACCATTTGCACAAATACCATACCCGCTGCTGTCTGTTATTGCACTATTGATCATGTGCAGTCCTATCTGTCACTGTCTGTACCTACACTACCGCGTCGAACTTGCAACTATGAGTATTATTGCTCTACCTTTTTCTGTATATAGGATTGCTGGGTTTTTTGTACTATGGAATGTCTGGGTTTTATCTTTTACCATTATTTGCACTACGGGCAGCATTACTGTACACAGACTGTTGTTGTTTTCCAGCCTTATTCCTTTTTTTATATTGCACACACCACTGAAGAGAGAGAAACGGCATTTCAATTCTCCTGCATGTCCTGTACGTATAGTAGTGACAAATAAAATCTTTGAATCTTGAACTTTTTACATTTTCCATAAATTTCATCCTAAATCAAATGTCCCTGACTTTTTGTGAGTAGTGTATATTGAATACATGTTTAAATCAGTGACCTCATTGTCATATTAATAAAATCTATCTTTCACACATTATACATCCAAGAATTTAACTTTACAGAAGAATACAATGAAAAAAACTAGAAAAGCACTGAGAGTGCATACCTCTGCCAGGGCTCATTCCCTCCTTCCCTTTGTCCATCCATCTGTCTGTACCTCCCTGCCTTCATCCCTCCATACATTGCAAGATAGGGCCTTGGTGGAGGTATTTGCTCATGGATCACCTGCAAAAAAAAAAAAAAGTGTTTACTATATTTCTTTGAATTTTGATTTTTATGGCTTACAGCAAATGAAAACCCAAAATTCTTTTTCTCAAAGTTAGAATATTACATAAGATCAATTTTAAAAAATTGGATTTTTAATAGAAATGTTTACCTAATAAAAAGTATGTCCATATACACACTCAATACTTGGTCGGGGCTCCTTTTGCATAATTACTGTATCAATGCAGTGTGTTGTGGAGGTGATCAGCCTGTGTTACTGCTGAGGTGTTATGGAGGCCCAGGTTGCTTTGATGGCGGCCTTCAGCTCGTCTGCATTGTTGGGTCTGGTGTCTCTCATCTCCCTCTTGACAATACTCCATAGATTCTCTAGGGGGTTTAGATCAGGAGAGTTTTTTTGCCAATCAAGCACAGTGATGCCATGGTCATGAAACCAGGTTTTGGTATTTTTGGCAGTGTGGGCAGGTGCCGAGTCCTGTTGGGAAATGAAATCAGCATCTCCATAAAGCTTGTCAGCAGAGGGAAGCATGAAGTGCTCTAAAATTTCCTGGTAGACGACTGCGATGACTTTGGACTTGATAAAACACAGTGGGCCAACATCAGCAGATGACATGGCTCCTCAAATCATCACTGACTGTGGAAACAATGCAGATGAGCTGAAGGCCGCTTTCAAAGCAACCTGGGCCTCCATATCACCTCAGCAGTACCACAGGCTGATCACCTCCATGACACGCCACATTGATGCAGAAACCCATGCAAAAAGAGCCCTGACCACTATGTCAGGGCTCTATGTCAGGGTCATATGTCCATGTACCACTGTACTGAGTGGTACATGGACATATTTTTCAGTCATCTAACATTTCTATTAAATATCCAATTTCCTGAGAAATTGAATTTTGGGTCTTCATTAGCTGTAAACCATAATCATCAAAATTAAAAGACAAACACTTGAAATATATCACTGTGTGAAATGAATCTATACAATATATGGGTTTCACTTTTTGAACCAAATTACTGAAATAAAATCAGCTTTTTGATGATATTGTAATTTATTGAAATGCACCTGTAAGCCATTTTATATCAGAAAAGGGTTTTTGTCGTGTAAACTTTAATTTGATTTCTGAAGAACTCTGTAGAAATTTGTGGGAGGCAAACATAACACCAAACACATTGGCGGTTTGTCCCCTCCACCCTAAAATGCCAGACACTACGAGAACTGTGATCTTACGCTGAGTATGAATATTTAGCGACATGGCAGGCATGTCTATGAACATACTGTAAATGTTTTCATAGAAGTGTCTCAGCTTACTGCATTCATCATGAAAATGTGCATGTCTTTTTTTAAATACAGGCTTATGCATATTTTATGCCCTATAACCCCTGAGATGACAGTTCTGGCTCATTCTCCACTCATGTAGATACAACCTTATTTTGCTTGCACAAAGGCCTGCCTGGAAGCGTCACCAACATGGTTTCTGGTGCCAAAAGCCAGTGGGAGAAATTTCATGGTTTTGGACAGAATAATGTTATTTTAATAATGTAAAGCCATGCCTCACAGAGGTTGTCTGAAAAAAAAAAAAAAATTAAGTTAACTGCTCCCATGAGCTCAGCAGCACTTACCCACACAGATTTTTCTTGAGAACACCACCAGTGAAACACCTCTGAGCATGTCAGCAATGATAGAATGAAAGTAGTGAAAGTAATAAGAAAAGTGAAACAATGCGCCCATGCTTAACATATTTACGATCAGAGTGTTTAGTTCCACATACATAGATATTTCAGGAGAAGAGAACAAATCAGTGCAAACATGCAAATTTATTGTAGGGAAACTGGATGTGCAGATGAATGTAGGAGAAAAGACTGACCGCCGAAGTCTAGAAGATGAAGGTGGTGGTGGACCAGAGCAAGCAGATGGTTGGATGATCCTTCACGGGATGCAGTGGACAGCCCAGATGAAGATGGAGAGGAGGGAAGCGTGTTTCGGTGTTTTTCATACCTTAGTTCGGGCCTCTGCAACCCGTGGCTCTTTCGCCCATAGCCAATTTCTCCCCAAGTCCTTCTTTAAAATAAAAACTTTAGAGAACAGAAGCCACAAAGAAGTCAAGTTTTCTAAGGGAAAAATGTAGGAAAATTACAAGTTTATAAGAAAAGCAGAAAAAGTTGCAATTTTATAAGGAAAGCACCCTCATACTTTTACAAGAAAAAGGTTTTATAAAAAAGAATTGCTACAAAAAGTTGAAAGATTATTAGAAAACACACACACACACACACACACACACGAAAGGGTGAATTTTTTTGAGAAAAGCAGAAAAGTTATGCCAAATATATCACATACTTAGGAAAATAGTGATAATTTCATATTGGGAAAACACCCTAACAAATCTGCCAAAGAAGTCATAAAATTTCTGTGGGGGGGGGGGAACCCTACAAATTTATTACATAAAGTTGTAGCTTTATGAAAAAAATGTAACAAATGTATGTGGAAAAAGGCTGCAATTTTACCTGAAAAAGGTAAAAATGCAAAGAAAAATATGGCAGTTATTAAAAAAATAACCCAGATAATTCATGCAGAAAAAAAAAACAAAATTGGGGGGGGGATTTAATGAGGAAAACATCTGTACAAATTTGCAGCATTGCAGTTTTGTGAGAAAAGGGTAACAAATTTAGAAGAAAACATGTTGCAAATGTATAAGAAAAGACTCTTAATACTGATGTTGTCGGGCTAGTTTTTGCCAGTTACATTGCTCTTTAAGTTATTTATCAGGTTCTTATATTTTTGTGGCACATGCAGATGTTTTTGGACAAAAATCTCACAAAGCAGCTCTTTGTGCAGAAGAGTCTGTCAGCCCCTGCCTTTGATCACATGGTTTGGTCTGAATCAGTTGATAAGTTTATTTTGTATATTTTCCCTTTGGTTTGGTTCTTTTTCATAGGGAGAAAAAGACCAAAATGTATCACTTCATCCACTCATTAGTCAGATGATTTAGCCAGGTGAACAAAAAGTAAACACAGGAAGTTGTTTTGATAGAGTGAAGCAGCACACTGTGAGTGAGAAATAAAAATAGATGTGTCTAGATTATTGTGAGAGGATTCCACAGCACAACGCTATATAAGATTTTGTTTTTTATCATCAAAATAATGTTTCCAAAATTATGTTGACGGTACATCAGCCTTTGACCAGGAGAAGGTCACTCCCCCAGAGCCCGAGTGGACCCGCATCACCTGAAACAGCTCTGTTCTTGGTAGGAACACTGGCAGGACTACACCTATGGAGACTACGACCAGAGTCACTTCATGCAGCCGAGAAAAGGACACAGCTAACAAAGGACCCTGTGATTGGCTGTTGGGACTGAGGTCATAGTCTTTTCAATGTTCCTGCCTGGAACGAGAAGGTTGCATAGTGCTGTTTTAATTATTGTAGGTGAAGTGAAAAGGTGCCAGTTTCTGACAAATCACAGATTTCAGCAGTCACAACGCAACTCCCCATTTTATTCCTCACAGTCCAGACTTCAACATGCTCCAGACAAAACTTCTCAGCCACGATGCAACAGTGTGCAGCAGATCTTTGAATCCTCCCGACCTCGAGCTGTCTACTTAACGGTGCATTTCCATATTCTTGTGCGGTGCAGACAGTTGATTGTGTATGTCATCACCTCCACCAGACCCACCTTTTTAATTTGGCTTTTAACAAACCTGTTTAACTATTACTGAAGTAGTCATTTATGATCCATTGCTTCATGTTCTACTTAGCTCCATTTGTTTTGAGATTTTCTCATCTCTATTTTTCTGTGTTTTTAGCTCAGTTTGTAAGTATGGGTTCTTAGTTTAATTTTGTATTTTATGTGTTTTAGCTTCAGTGTTTCCTCAGTGGAGCCCCTCATGCTGGATGCTGCTTGGCCCATCTGCAGCGGTGTTGGTCTCGTGGGTCGCTCTGGCTTGGGTGGGTGGGGGCTCTATGCCATTGCCTTACAGCTGTGGTGTGAGCCCCAGTCTGCCCCGGTCGGGGTGGCCTCTGTTGCACACCCTGTAGTCATGGGCTCTGTGGTCTCCTGGCGTGGGGGGCTCCACGGCATGGTTGCTCCTTCACCTAGTGCCTCAGTGCCGAGCTATGTCTCTTCTATTTTATGTGCGTATGAGAAGTAGGGAGTGGTGCATGTGCCTGTGTGTGTGTTGGGTGAGTGTGTATGGGAGAGGTGGGATGTATCATGCAAATATAAGTATTTAAATTTGTCTACTGCTTTTATTTATGTAAACCACTGCACAGTATCCAATGATTGAAAAGTGCTATACAAATAAAGTTTGATTGATTGACTGCACATTTTTGTGCCATTCATCCCGCAGCATGTTTTGGGTCTTCAGACTAAAGAAATTAAGTTCTACTCATGAGCTAATGCCCTCAAATCATGCGTTTTGTAGCTTTTGGTCCAGATTTACTTCAATATGCTTTCCCAGCGTTAGGACCAGATTGCCAGATGATGCAGATCGAGGTCATCTCTTATGGCGGGCCACGGTCTGGTTGTTCTGGTGCACACCCGAGTGTGATTACTGTGTTCTCACCAGACCAAATGAAATGCACTGAAGGAGAAGACAAAACAAACGGACTTAAATCTGCAGGTGTGAAAGACCGGGAACTGCAGGCTGATAGGCTCACAGTCCTCAGGCCAGTAGACGGAGGATGAGTGATGAGTGATGCGTGAATCTCAGTAATGGATAATGAATGTGACGGAGAAGGTAGAACATCAGAAATGAGTCCATCCATCCATCTCCTTCCGCTTAATCCTTTTCATGACAAAAAAATATGAGAGAAAAGATTTTCCTTATTGAACATTCTTCAGATTTTATTTACAAAGCTCACTATTGCAGTGTGATGCAAAATTACACTTTTTAACTTTTTAAGTTAACTACACTGAGTGGCATTAAAATGCAACATACAAAGAAACCAACATCTTGTACTGTATCTCTTTATAAGGATTATGTGCTTTAAAGTTTTTTTTTTTTTTTCTTTACAATGTACGTAGATGTGTGTACAGTAAAATAACCTGTGTAATCTCTATGCATAAAACACCCCATCAGAACATCTATGGGATGTTCTGGATCAGCATGTGCACAGTTGGGATCCTGAACCAACAAATTGTGCTGAGCTTGAGGGGGTACTGCTCGCTGAATGGAGCCACATTCGCCAGTGTCAAATTTGGCAACTTAGGGGTAGATTTACTAAGGCCGCGCAAATTAGCGTGTGCGCAAATTAGCATGTGCGCAAATTAGACAGAGCGCCTAAGGGAGTGGGCAGTTTTTGCCAGTGATCCACTAACAACACGCAAAATTCTGAACACAGATGCAGTCACTTCATTTTAATAAGATAAGCTTGACCACCCATCCACCAAGAGCACCACAAAATTGTGCACAGGCACACCTGAAGGAGCACGTCATCGATACAGACACAGCCAGTTCTGAGGAGCATAATATAGGAGTTTTTTGTTTTGTTTTTTAGCCTTTAAGCTTTTAAGTGCAAACCCCAGTAAAATAGTTTACTTTTGTTTGTCACATTTCAACGTTTTGATTTTCATTTCACATGGCAGACTCCTTTGTTTAATATGTATAAATTAAGTATTTGTATATAATTTAAAAAAGGAGTACTCATGAATAAACTGATTATTTGATCAATGTGTTTATTTTATTAACACAAGAACCATCAAGATGGTCTGATGGAGACTGTGAGTATTATTCATCATCATCATCATAACAGTCTGTCGGGGGCGACAATGACTGTTTCATTTAGGTCTGATCAGATTCCTCCACGCAGCTCTGTCCTTCGCCCGCCACTGCCAGGAACTCCTAACCTTGTTAACCCGGGCGACGTCTGAGCCGGTATGAGTTGCTTTCTGACTGACCAGTTCATGAAACTGCTTGCAAAGTATTTCAGTACCGCTAGCTTTTGATGGACTAGCAGCACATTCTTGGCAGTATCTGTTGCAGTGACTAACCAGATGATAGGTTTGTTTATCTCTGCTCTTTGTGTAGTGCATGTCACGATGCACCGACTGGCAAAAGTCCACCACAGACCTTGCGACAGATGTGCTTATCTGCCAGGATGTCCAGTCTCACCCCATGTAACTGGGAGTGGTCCATCACAGACCTGTGACAGATATTGTTTTTAATTCTGCCAGGATGCCCAGTTTCACCCTCCACACCCTCGGAAGGGTGGAGTTGCCTGTTGAGTTGCCGATGACCCGACCCATGAGACAGGTAGTATCGGTTTTCATGGTTATCCGGTAGCAAGCAAACCAATGCCTGACCTGACATGCCAGGTTTTATTATTATGTGAATAACTTTGTTTTTACAAAATCTACAGGTCTCCCAGTCCATGACTTTTCATAAATATGTGTGTTTTATGCTTTCTGTAGTCTGGAATGTAATAGAAATAAACACGCACAATTACACTTATTCTTCGGACCGCCACAGCAGAGACCGCTGTCACTGAGTTGCTACGATGTTGCAGTTTCAGAGGACGTGCTTTTTCTGTCCAGCGCAGAAAGAAGCTTCCGTCTCTTCGGCCACGTGCTCTCGGTTCTCGCTGGTGTCTCAGCACTGACGACCACTGTCATGTCAGGCACAGATGAATTAAGACAAGTTTTTTGGGGGCATTAAATCCTGGCGCATTTAGCAGGAGATTGACAACCACAACCCTTAATAAATCACCTTGCGCCAGTCATTTAAATACCCTCCTCCCTCAAATTTGCGCTTTGGCATGACAACTCCTACAAATACATATGCAATGAGGTCAGGTGTGAAAATTAATATAGTCCACGCCGTTCCATGACTAACTTTGCCCTGCACCCTTTAGTAAATCTCAACAGTAGTTTTTTAATATCAAAACAGGGTTTTGCGATGGTGCAGCACGTTAGCAAATCTGCCCCTTAGTGGCATCAGTCTCACACAGAACTGAGACCTTGCTGGCAGCAAGTGGAGATCACACACACACGATATTAAAGGATGAAACCAAGAGAAATGATTAAGGTATGGGTAACCCCCACAACAGCCACGGACAAGCAGAGCGCTCAGCGGGAGCAATTAACATAGCAGTGTGATCTATGGACTGATAACAATATGTAGATGTGCCTTGTAACCTCTTTTGTCCTACAGCTCCGGAGCAGAGGCGAATTCCGGCCAGTAATCTCCCTATTGTTATGTGTGTCTCTCAAATGCAAATGTCCATACCTACTGCTGTGAATGCATTGTCTGTAGTGGGGTATAAAAACTGCATATGCTCTGTAACTCTCTCTCTCTCTGACTACTGCTTCTGACACACGCATTGACTGCTGCTCATGAGAGCCTCCGGGCTCGCTCCGGCGCGCATGCACGGCGCTGGAGTGGGTGTTGTGATGGCGGTATGATCAATAAACGCCCTTAAAAACTCTCAGTTCGCCGCTTAGTATTTCATGCCGCCACAAAGGATTAATTTTGTTGCATTTCTGTACATCCAGATGATCTGAATTTGTGCACTAGTTTAGCTAATAAACATTATGAAGTGTATCTTCATTTGTTTTATTCAGTGACAACTTACACCACTTTCTGAAATTGAAACAATGTTGTATTTTTATTGCCTCTCAGTATTAGGGCTGTGTGATATGACCAGAATTTAATATCGCAATATAAATAATCTTATTTGACGATAATGATATATATCACGATATACGTTTTCTGTAAATTCTGTACTTTATATATAAATATACAGTATATATACTGTATACCAAAGAGGTTTTATACAGCCTCCTTGTTTATACAGCATGCCAATTTAACTATTTAAGCATGCTAATAGTGTTTTGACTTATTTTATTTTCACTGATGAAGCTGAGTCCAGTTAAGGTGACTCTGTTGCTGCCCTTCAGAAATCTGCTGAATCACGTCCATCTGAGTTGGCATGCAGCACAGTCAAGTTCAAACAGCGTCATGTAAGCTTTGGTCTTTGCACATGACTCAGAAGTGTATTAGTGTTTGGAGCTGCAGACCTTTTAGTTATTGCAAAAAGGATTTTGCTGTAATCTCTGTCTCAAGGAAGAAACTCTGAGGCAAATTACTCCAGCAGAAGCAGCAGCTGCAGCGGAAAGGACGGCGACTTAAACCGATGGCACAACAGAACATATTATAGTGCTGTAAAGATAAAACATGTTATGGTGCTGTAAAGCTATACATCAGGTCAGTTCAGGAGCCTGTGAGCTGCACACCCACCAGCACACAAAAACTCAGGGATTATTCCCCGGCTGTGAATCATGTGGAGCACTCTGTAGCTGCTTTATAATTCCCATTATTTTGTGGCACTATTGTTTTAAATCTGTGTGGTGAAGTACACAATATACACAAGTGAGACTGTAACTGCTGCTTCGTTATGGCTTCTCTTTCATTTTTATATGGCAATAAGATGCAAACATGTAGAGCTGTGGAAAGCATTTTGATGGTATAAACACAGAGTTGAGTAATGAAAGGAGAGCTCTTAATTTCCATATTCAACTTTGCATGCAATATGCTTACTTTATCTGGAACAGAAATATGTTTCAGTTTGCTCTCCCATAGGCTGCACAAGCTCATTAAGTAATGTAAAATGGCACCTTTTATTTTATTAAAAAAACAAAACTACAGTGGGATATCTCCATTTAAATGACAGCTCGCCCCCACATTAAATGTGCATATGCTTCTTATGATCCTATTTAATATTTTAAATTGTTTTGCACAAATTATTGGAGATATCTGCTCTGCAGATGTCTACTTTCTCTTTAATATAACAAAATTAAATGGCCCTTCTCTGTCCACCAAGCTAACATTTTGTTGGTCTTTGATAGTAATGGATTATTGGATAATTAATGGATTTAGTAATCAGACCAGAGTAGTCGCCTAGGTGAAGAGCATCTGCAGAGGTCACACGTTCACACATTTTTCTTTTAAAATGGTACTTCCCGCCTTCTAGCTTGGTGCTCAGTATAATGGAATGGGGGAAGGAAAGTTGGGTACCCGGCCACAGAGAGAAGCACACACCAGTGTACTCCTTGTGCCAGTCTCAAATCCTTATCAGATCAACTGTGGGGATTATCACGATATCAGATGAGGATGTGCTGCAGCGATCCTGAAAGGGAGCAGCCAAAAGAAGGTGATGATTTTCAGAATGATAATGTGAAGGATTTGTTTCAAAACAAATACAAATTGTGACAAAAAATCCCCATTGTAGTCAGGATTTAAAATGAGGGAAAAAAATCATAAATCCTAGCTCTCCCTGTTGAGTTTGTGCCACACAAAAGTGTAGCGATCCAGGTTTGATTTTAGATTAACAATCCTATTAGATACTTGTGAATATCTGAGCCATCATCCATAGTAAATGGCATTCACTTATATAGCGCTTTTTCTCATCTCTGGATGACCAAAGCGCCTTACAGATCCCACTATCCACCCATTCACACACACATTCACACACTGATGGCAGCGGAGCTGCCATGCACAGGCACAGGCCTGGCACACCAGGAGCAGCTGGGGGTTCAGTGTCTTGCTTAATGACACGTCGACATGCAGACTGCAGACAGAGCGGGAATCGAATCCCTGACCCTCCAATCAGTAGTCTGCCACACTACACCTGCGCCACAGCTGCCCCGTCTCCATCTTCTACCGCTTCTTCGGGGATCCGGGTCACGGTGGCATCAGTCCAGGCAGAGTAGCCCAGACTTCCACCCAGTTCACATCGCACCATGAGCCCTCCTGCAGGTGGTGAGCCCAATGGAGGGCAGACCCATGTGCCTCCTTTGGGTACACTGTGTCCTTGATGTAACGCTTTTCATGGAGATCCACTGGACCACTGTTATGGCTGTTATGGCCCGCTCCTTTTCGGAGTGGGGCCTCTCTGTGTTTCTTTCCCTGTGCTGTAGGTGGAGCTGTGAAGTACCGCCCCTGGCTGAGAGGTGCTTTATTCAAGCCATCTCTGCGCACCTGTCAGGAGTGCCTTCTGCTCCCGCTGGAGGCCGATCGCCTTCTGTGTTCGTGCTCTGCCTACTGCTGTTATTCTGTTGCTTGGTTGGGGCTGTGCTGGCAGTCCTGCTGTTGTCTGTAGCCTGTGTGCTTTCTGGTTTTTGGGTTTGGTGCTGGGCAGGATTACAGCCCTGACAGAGGCGTGTGGTCGCTGGGTCAACTAGTGACTAGTTTGCTTTTTTTTGTTTCACACACACACACCCCATTGATTTTTTTTAGACACCTTTAATTGCTTTCCTTTAATAAATAAATTTGTGTTTAAATTGGTGCCTCCATGAGGTCTCCCTTTTGTCCAAGCCAGCGAGCCACTGCACTTTAACTGCAACCATTTGCACAAATGCCATATCTGCTGCGGTCTGTCTGTCATTACAATACTGATCATGCGCAGTCCTATCTGTTACTAGCTGCACCTGCACTACAGCATGGAACTCCAACTACAGGTGTTGCATCTCTAGTTTTCTGTATATAGGATTGCTGGGCTCCATCATTGTTAATCGTTTATCTCTATTTGCACTATGGGAGGTCTGGGTCTATCTTTTCCCCATTTGCACTATGGGTTGCATTACTGTACATAGACTGCTGTTTTTTTCCCAGCCTTATTCTTTTTTTATATTGTGCACACCACTGAAGAGAGAGAGAGAAACGCCATTTCAATTATTCTGTATGTCCTGTACATATAGTAGTATTGACTAATAAAATCTTTGAATCTTTATAATATTTCTGAAGAACTTTGAATAGCTGCACTACAGGACGGAGGAGAAATATTTTTATTTTCTGTATCTGATCACAATATAATGGAACCTCCCATTTTGAATGGAAGAGCAGAAACCATGGTGTCGTATGATGTGGATCTTTGTGTCAGCTGCTGCGATGAGAAACTGCTGAACACGTAAATGTCAGAAAATTGTTGAATCAAGCAATGGTGCAACTCAGGAGTAAGTTCATCCATTACTTTTTTTAGCCTTTGACACAATGTTCAACCTCCCTCTTTGGCATCTCTTTCTACACTGCATGTTCTGAATGAACATCAGTGGATAGAAATATAACAGGATTGAAATATAACAAGATGGCTGCTCTGTAATTACATGTATATCTTGTGCAATTCTGCTTTGGTCAAAAGTTCGTCATCTTCATCATCATTCATTTTAATCTTCATGTTTTCGTTTGCTTTAAGATTATCACACGTTTAAGTGTAAGAAGAATCTATGATTTTTGTCCCTCTTGAGTCATCTGTCATCACCCCAAACATCATGTTTAGCATCATCCAATCCACATGTCCAATCATTAACCCTAAAATAAGCTACATAAGCTGTGGGACACTATTATCTTTTCCTTGCCATCAGTGAAGTGGATTCACTGATACATCAGCAGCCCCCTCGCACATCTAGAATCCACATTTCTAAGCCCTATTCCTCTGTGGGGGTCTTAATGGGGAGATGGGATTCAGAGGTCCTGCTCACAGCTGTCCCTCTCTCTCCCTTCCACCCTACTTTTTTTTCCATGTAAATCGATCCAGTCTTGGGTTCCAGTATTAGATTGGGGGCTGTTGTGTGCACTGTAGTCTGCCCGAGGCGGCTGTCTGGCGAACACATTACCCCACATCCCAGATTTGCTCCCTGCTATAGATAGCTGAAATGTAGACATATAGATTGTCCACATGTGGGTTAATGCTGGCCATCTGGTTGTGCATGGATTGGCAAACACAGAGACCAGTTAAGTGTTTTTTATACTTTTACTGTATATAATTTTTTTTTAAAAAAAGAGGCAGAAAAAGGGCAGTCATTGTCACAAGGTGAACCCCTCTGGGGCAGAATTCAAGACCCAAACCCCAGACTAACAGTTTGCAGGATTTAATGAAACAGAAAGTAATCCACAGCTTGGAAGCTGGAACAAAAACACAAAAGACTCAGCAGGACAAGACAGGGAAACAGGCAAAACAGGAGCGTGTTGTTCACAGAAGTATGACTTAAGGATGTCGCCCCGAGCTAGGGGGCAGCGTCCCTTAAATAGGACAAAGATAATTAACAAAATAATGAACAGCCATGAATAATCACAAACTTAACAAAACATGAAACAAGCTAGGTGAAAATGGAAGTAAACAAAAGGCGCTGTCAAAATAAAAGCCCAAACCAACATGATGACAGGAATAAACTACAAGACGTGACCATGATGAAAATAATAATAATAATAATAATAATAATAATAATAATAAAATGAAACCAGAAGCTGAGGACAAGGAATGGATACCTAAACAAGAACATAATAATAATAATAAATACAGATAATCCCCAAAGGTGAACTAAAGGCGAGGACATGAGCTGAGACTCATGTCCTGGTAACAAGAAAATATAAATTACAAAATCAGGCAAGGACATGAGCTCAACCCAAGTTCTGACAGTCATGAGGCAAAAATCAAGCAAACAAACAAAAACAAAACATGTTCTTTCTCTGTAGTACCTGCTTAATCCGGAGAATTGCAGTTCAATATGCTCTAATAATCCCCCTGGCTCTGTGCACCACTTCAATCTCACACCACATCTATCTTGTTTTTAAAAGGCTGACCCAAATATTCGAGTGTTCAAGAGACTCGTGGCTGGAGCTTTTGGGATTTAAAA
This sequence comes from Pholidichthys leucotaenia, assembly GCA_020510985.1. Lineage (NCBI taxonomy): Eukaryota > Metazoa > Chordata > Actinopteri > Cichliformes > Pholidichthyidae > Pholidichthys > Pholidichthys leucotaenia. Next base: position 17,397,703 of record CM035844.1, read on the forward strand.
GTCATCCATTCTTCAGCACTGCTCAACCTCTCAGGCTCACACACACAAGCCTACACACACTGATATATTATCCTATATACATTATCTTTATGGTCATAAAATGAATCGATTTCAAAGTGTGTAAAATAACCAACTCAGCTGTTTAATTTTTTATTTGACTCTTCAGGTTCTGTTTAAAGTGCACTGACACCACTCTGCTGTGTCTACAGGACTTTAATTTAGCTGCAAATGTGCACCTTTTTTTTTAAGGTGGGGACACTGAACATCTGTGTTACTCTTTAACTTCTTGATTGCTAAGCTTTGAGTAATTGTGAAGGAAATGAAGCAAAAAAAAATAAAATAGAAAGCATGTCAAATAATGCATGAAAAATAGAAATACCAGATATTCTAGCTATAGTTTTCTAGCACAATCTGCCTTGTATGGGTCTTCAATGCATCTCAGCGAACATCTGAGGAGAATGGGACACCAGTTCTACTTTCTGTTAATACTGAAGGCAGCTACACTCTAAAATAAGTTCTCTCTAAAACCGTAATATTATACAACAGTTAGTTCCAACCAAGCAATTTGATTGGACAATAGGGATTCCAGGAGTTACTATATTCCACGATAACTGCACTCCATCTTCACTGGATATGTATCACTCTGCTTCAAAGGTGTTCATGTAACCGTTAATTACTAAAAGTAATTTACTGTCAGCTCTCTGACAATTGCAGTACTCTTTTGGATACCTTAATTTCCACAGTGAGGCGCTGTTTGACAAGAAATTATACATCCGAGACCTGGAAGTCCCAAACTTTTGACAAAAACTGCTTCCGTCTGCCCTTGTGTAAACATCATTAAGCTCGTTAAGCTATTTCACGTCTAAAAAAAACAGGCAGTGCTAGAGTTTGATTTATTGTCTCAGTTAACAAACCACAATACCTTTGTGGTGATGGACTCTTTGTTTCATCTGAAAATGCAAAGAAAAGCGAGCGAAGTCTGCTAAATCGCTAGCATTCTAGCTACTAGCTACCAGCTAGCTACCGGTGTTCTAATTACCGGTGTTTTGATCTCCGGTCTTCTGCAGTACCAACTCAACAGGTATATGTTTTATAAACTCCTTAAATGGGATTTTAAATTGTACTCTTAAATTGTTCTTATGTGTGCCGTCTCTCTTATCTTTTTACCTTTTAAACTTACTCCCTGCTTGTTTCAGGGTCAACAGTTCCTGAAACCCAACCTGAATTGCTTTCTATATGTGCCGTTTTTATTTTAAAATCTTCCTGCCTGCCTCAGGGACTACAGGTGGAAATCAGTGAGAACACTATAATCTGGTACAGAGCATCTTTACCCTGTGTTTAATGTTTTTTCTGTACATGGTCCCTAACAAATAAACCAATAAACTAAACACTTATTACTTTTGCACTTGACTGTCATGTTTGCCCCTACAGGGCAGAGAGACAGACCCAAGCACTGAATTGTGTTTGTGACATTAACAAAAAGAACATAAGAGTCCAAAAACAGTGCAGTACATACAAAAAATGCAAAACAAGAAAAACTTACAGACTGTAGCACTCCTGAGTTGGCTTGGGTCAGGACGAAATGAGGAGGTGATCAGAGTGATGATCAGGAAGAGAAATCAAGAGTATGACCAATCTTAATACATCCAATCTAGCCACAATGACTGAGTGAACAGGCAGCACTTAAATAGTAGAGTGAGATGGCACAATGAGTTGCGGGTGTGGGGAACCAGAGCAGACTGGTGACCTAGTTACGGAACTCTTGCAGCTGAGATGACTAGGAGAGCAGGCAGAGAGTAATTAACCAGGTGGGAATGTCTGGGAGAGGAGGAATAATGGCCCTGTCACAGGGAAAGGCAAAACAGTCTAAAACTACATAAATAGACAACATAATAACAATACTGAAACATAAATAATAGAACGATAAATCATCAGAAATCAAAACACAGAAAGACACCACAAGGCTTGGAGAAAATACAGAAAATATTCATAAATAAATTGAGAGACTGAGCCCGGTACAACCCGTGCTCAGTCCTGTGACACTTGACAATATTTAATTTGTTTACATGTGTGTGAAATGACAAGAGACGTCTTCATGCTGATTGAGATGTTTAACAACAGTTACTGACTACATTTAGAAGGGACTATTTTTTTCTCAACTGTGCAAAATAACTGTTTAAACAAATAAATCATAATATTTTGTGCAGTATTTGTCACATGCTAAGTCCGATGTTCTGCCGGACTCAGTCTTGTGGCTCCTTCTTTGCTTGTACATTTATTTATCTGTTGTATTTTTGGTATCCTTTTGATTTTTCACTGCCTTTTGTTTGTCTGTTGATGTTTCAGTTCACTTTGGTTTTGTATTGTTTCATTTGTAATCATTGTCTAGTCTGTATTTGGTTTTGTTTATATTTCTCTCGCTGGGTTGACAGGTGGCTTTTCCGGTTGGTGTTGGCCCCGCCTGTCAAACTGCCAGCTGCCCCTCCCTCACCTGTCATTACCGTCAGCCGCTCTCCCTCATTATTACGATCAGCTGTTTCCAGTTATTAGTTGTTGTAATTTCTTCTCCTGTTCAGGACAGCCCATACCTGTGATCACTTCTGTTGTTAGCTCATTCACTATTTATGCTCTGTCAGTTCACGTTATTGTTGCCACTGCCTCGTACATGTTTGGATGAATGTCTTTCAATTGAGCGTTCCTCGGGGCATTTATCCCCTACCTGCCTGCCTCGTCTCCTCCCAAGCAGTCAGCTCAGGAGTGCTTCTCCGTGTAAGTTTTCTTGTGTTTGCATTTTGAGTTTGCACTTTTGGACTTTAGTTTCTTGTCAGTAAATGTTGCAAAAAAATCATCCAGCGAGTGGGTTCATCCTTATCTCTGTGCCCCGCGTAAAGGCGCACATGACAGTAGGCAGTGGCCCGAACAGAACCCAGCTGTGATTTTTGCACACTTTATTTTTCTCTCCTTTTTCCCTTTTTTCCACCCACCTGTTTTTGGAGCTCACCATTTCTGGTCTGAGTGACATGGAGCAGTGGGCGGTGCTCCTCCAGGACGGTATTTTGGCACAGACACAGGCTTCCCTCTCTCCCAAGACGGTCCAGGAAGGTCGGGACGGCGGAGCACGGGTAAACGAAGCATTCCCCAGTCTCTGGAACCACCGGAGGCTATGGACATACTCCTTTCCATATACTCCTTGCCATGTGACGAGCCGGTGGAAGAAGCTCTGGCCCCTGAGCCGTCTCCAATGAAGAAGAAGTGCTCGCACCGTAAGAAGCCTTCAGCCTCTCCCGCGGCAGCTCCGCCTCCCCCTCCTGAGCCCTGGCCCGCTCCATCCACCGAGGAGCTGGAGAAGCAAAGACTGGTGTTGCTGACGGAGATAGAGCTCCTCCTGGAGGTGAAGCTGTGGCTCCCGGATTTGATCCATGAAGCAGAGGAGTTTCTACCGAGGGAGCTAGAGTTGGAGCCAGAGTTGGAGCCGGTGATCGAGCGTTCCCCTGATCTCGAAGCCTCTCCTCCATGATGAGCCGACTTCTCCTTCTCCTGCTTGTCGCCGCCAAACCCGGAAATCTCGGCAGAGAGACTCCACTGCCACTCAGCCAGCAAACCCTCCTTCACAGAGGGAGAAGATTTTTGCAGCTGAACTCCTTCAAGCTCCTGGGGAGACTGAGCACGACCTCGGGACGGCAGCTGACATCATCATCCCCAAGGAATTCAGACAAGTTCTTATTCATTCACTCTCTCTCTCTTCTGAAATTGCTTGCCTGATTCCTGATGAGGAGACTCAGATTTTACAGTTCACTGGATCTCCATTATCAGCTGCCGTTACCGCTTCTCCACCTGTTTCTCCTGTCTCCCCCAAATCTCCGCTGATCCTGGGAGGAAATCACCGGACGATGGAGGAGCCAGAGGTCCTGGAGAAGTCTACTCCGTGAGAACTGTGTCATCCTTTGCTGGTCTGCCGGAGGAAGCTGTCCCCCTCATTGGCAACCATTCCCCTGACATTGAGCCCGACGTTTCCTTTTGCGGCGGAGAGGTCTTCCAGGACTTCCCTGGGTACGTCCACTCCTGTGTCCACAGAAGCAGCTCTTCCACATTCCATTGAAGGGCCCAGGTTCACCATAGACGCAGAGAGGGATGGCACACCTCCAGCTGCAGCGGGCAACATCACACACCAGGAGGGCAGACAAGTGACATTTATAGCTTCCCTTTGTGATGATAATTTGTCTTGCCTGATTCCTGGTAGAAAGCTCAGGGGTTGCAGTCACCTGAGCTCTCTTCACTCGCTGCAACCCATACTTCCCCTTTTGTCCTCTCCATGTCTCCTCTACTTTTTACAGCTCAGGAGTGCTTCTCCCTGTAAGTTTTCTTGTGTTTGCATTTTGAGTTTGCACTTTTGGACTTTAGTTTCTTGTCAATAAATGTTGCAAAAAATCATCCAGCGAGTGGGTTCATCCTTATCTCTGTGCGCCACGTAAAGGCGCACATGACAGTATTGTTGTCATTTAATAAATTTTGCTTGTGGAGCTGTTGTATAAAAGCAGTATTACACGAGAAGGAGTATGGTATCAATGGATATAGTAACTCCGGGGTGTGGTACTCTAATGTCCTCTATATTATGCTCATTGAGCATACTATAGAAGAAGAGTCATTTCACACACATGTAAACAAATTATATATTGCCCAGTGCTAAAGTCATTGTTTATAATACATAATAGTCACCTGTTGAATAAGGTTTGTGCTCACCATAACATCACACAGATGGCTATTTAGTATGGTAATAATTTGGCTTCGGCACACTTTGCTCACTTTTCTTGGCATTTTCAGATAGCATAAAGAGTCCATCACCACAAAAGTATTGTGGTTTGCTTATCAAGACATTAAATCCAACTCTTACTTGCTTGTTTTTTTTTTTTTTTTTAAACAGACGTGAAATATCTCGCAGATGTTTACAAGGGTAGGACTTCTGGGTCACGGAGAAGATTTCTTTTCAAACAGCGCCTCACTGTAGAATTTAAGGTATCCACCACAGTATTACAGTTCTCACCTTAAAGAAGCCACTGATAGAGTTGACAGACTCAATGGTAAATAATGGTTAGTAATTAACGGTTACTAAAGCACCTTTGAAGCGGAGTGATACATATCCAGTGAAACGTCAGAGTGCATTTATCGTGGAATATAGTCCTTGAATCCCTATTGTCCAATCAAATTGCTCAGTCCAAACTAACTGTTTTATAAATATTTTTAGTGCATGAAGCCAATGGTACAATATACTATCTAAGTATGCACTGTATCTAATGGGGAGCAAGAAGTGATGCCTCTGTTTCAAACATGAGTATATCTAATAAAATATGCCCTTTTGAGCTATGGCACATGTAGACTTTTTTTTTAATTTGGTCTAGTTATACTTCTTAGTGAATGAAAGATGATGTTTATTGCAGTCCCCATTAGTTATTATTTGCCACATGATGCAAAAGCACTCAGATTCATAAACAGCTTCACACAAACCGATGGGTGATGTTGGTTTATCCATCTTTTAATAGACTCTATTGGCGGTATGAAATTATTTTGACCAACAAGCATAAAAGTGCCCAGATAGGTTTGATACAGAAGTCTGCTCACAAAAATATAGCATGCTAACAATGAAACAGCAGGTTTTAACTTTTTTTTTTCAGATTTGCGTTTTGCCAAAACACAAATTGAACTCCCATAAAAGTTGCCATTCATTTATGGTTAATTATTGCCCTATCTAAGTTACACTCCTGGGAATCCTGTAATCTGTATGAGAGTCGACTGACTCTGGCAGATCACCACAGATTTGTGAGAAAATCAATACTACAGCCAGACTTTGCACTGCTGCGTGGGCCTTAACACTTTGACTAATGGCCCAGGTTATTGAAGGCTGTGATGGGCTCAAGTTCTCACCAAGTGTTGCAATTTACCAGTTTCCAAATTTCTGTCATCAGTACTGTGTTTACTGCTTTCGGTGTCTTTCAGTAAATCAGTAAGAACTAATACAAAATCATGATGTCATTCACAGTCCAAGTCCAGCTTGTATAAACTCCTTCTGCATAATTATGGTGACTCCAAATAGTTAATTAGCCATCACATCATCTGTAGTCATCCACAGATTATATCTCTCCATTACTATTTTATTGCACCCATACACAATATATCTCAAAGTAGACATGATTTGTAAAGAAGTTTTTATAAAGTACGTAGTACTATCCGAACTGCCTCATAACATTCACTCTTCCTTCTAGATAATTAAGAGTATCTTCCTACTGTCCTGCTAATGCAGCCATCTGCTGGCAGCTTCTAATGGCGTTATGCAGCTTCTTACCATCCCTTGCATAATTTAGAAGTTGAGAGTATTTTCCAGACTTCATATTTGCACATAAGGCTTAATTCTAAATGTTAGATTGAATTTGTCAATTCCAGAGTATCTTCCTGAGATCAACTATTCCCTCAGCTCTGATCATTCTGAACTGTATTCACCATAATGTAGTTTTATAATTGTCTGTAATCTTTAATTACAGTTGCTACTTCAACATAATGACTATTGGCTGCACAGTTGTCTTTGTCTTTTTGGCTTTGAGTTGAAGACAGAATGGATGTGGCAGGACTCTTCCCAGATCCATCCATGTGTGTATATCCCCCTAATGAAGTGAATATTAATTGTTGAAAATACCCAAATCCTATTACAGAGTGTCAAGTGTCTCTGTTTAGACTCAAATGCAGCATATTAGTAGATTCATGTAAATACGTCATGAAGGTGTCAAATATTTCTGTGCTGGGTTAAGTTAGCTGCTGCTGTTATCTAGTAATTCATTTTTGCATCAATACTAACTGATCGTTTCTCTTTCTTTGACAGGGTGGAGGTCACAGGATTCCAGTTCACTGCAGCAGTTTGAGGATTAACCAGTCCTTTGGAAAGAAGAGACCGTCCTTATGTACACCACAATGGCACCTGCATGTGTGGCCAATGTAGGGGCTTGGTTCCTCTTGCTGTTTTTCTGGTTGACACTACATGCCAGCATGCTCCAGTTTGCTGCAGCCACAATCCAAGGGTATGTTGGAGGCACAGACATGACATGCCCATCTGTGTGCAGGTGCGATGAGGATTTTATTTACTGTAATGATCGTGGCCTCAACTCCATCCCGTCTCTGCCTTCTTCAGCATCCGTCTTGTATCTTCAGAACAACCACATAAACAATCCTGGCTTGCCCATCTCCTTGGAGCGCCATCTCACCGTCCGTGTAGTCTACCTCTATGATAATGAACTGGATGAATTTCCCATGCATTTGCCGCCATCCGTTCGTGAACTGCATTTACAGGACAACAACATTCGCACTATCCCTCGTAGTGCACTGGCTCGAATGCCCTTGCTAGAGAAACTCCACTTGGATGACAACTCCATATCCACTGTCTCTATTGAAGATCAAGCCTTTGCTGATAACCCAAGGTTGCGCCTGCTTTTCCTTTCTCGCAACCACCTGTCCAGTATCCCCTCAGGACTACCTGCTTCTTTGGAGGAACTCCGTCTTGATGATAACCGAATCTCCACAATCCCAACCCATGCCTTCCGAGGTCTCAACTCACTTAGATGTCTTGTACTGGATGGGAATCTTTTGGCAAACCAACGGATTGCTGATGACACATTCTCTCGTCTTTCCAACTTAACGGAGTTGTCCCTCGTCCGTAATTCCCTGCAGACCCCACCTGTCAACCTGCCTAGTGCCCATTTACAGCGACTGTCTCTGCAGGACAATGCCATGACTCGTATCCCTCGTGGTTCCTTGGATGGAATGCGCAGGCTGCAAAGGTTAGACCTATCTGGAAACAACCTGACTACACTACCTAAAGGACTGTTCAAAGATCTTGACAACCTGGCTCAGCTGCTGGTGCGAGGAAATCCTTGGCACTGTGGCTGCAACCTACGCTGGCTGTATGACTGGTTACATTCCCGGGGTAACTCCATCACCGTCAGAGGTCTCACCTGCCATGGGCCTGACAGAGTGCGAGACATGGCTTTGATAGACCTGAGCAGTGAGATGGAGGAATGTGAGATCGTGAAGCCAGGAGGGCCTAGAGACAAAGTGGGTGGAGGTGGAGGCGAGAGCTCTACCACCAACACCCCTCCACAGGGCTCTCTCTTTACCCTCCGCTCAAAGCGACCTGGCCTAGGGCTTCCTGACTCTGGTTTAGACTACACTCTTAGCAGCAGTGGTGTAGGGAAAAGCTTGGCTCTCAATGTGAAGCCTCTGTCTCACAGCAGTATTCGTGTTACTTGGAGCGTGGCCCAACCCAGCTCTTCGTTCAGGTTAAGCTGGCTCAGACTTGGCACTGGGAATGCCATGGGATCAATCACAGAGACACTGGTCCGTGGGGAACGTCGAGAGTGTCTTCTAACTTCCTTACAACCAGGCTCTACCTACATTATTTGCATGGTACCCCTGCCTGCCAGTTCAGAAAGCAAAGGTATGATTTCTGGAGATGCTGAGTCTGACGAAGCTCTGGTTTGTGCAAAAGCTGAAACATCAGACCTCAACCCAATAGAGGAAGAAGAGGAGGAAGACTCACAGCATATGATTGCTCTACCCCTGGCAGGGATTATAGGAGGGGCCACTGCTATTGTATCTTTGGCTCTTATTTTTGGTGTCTTTTGTTGGTATGGCCATAGGACTGGGCACTTGTGTTCCCGTGACCACTATACTCGTAGCAACTCTAGAAAAAGCAAAAACTATGATGATTATATTGAGTCTGGCACCAAGAAGGACAATACTATTTTAGAGATCCGCAGCCCGGGGTTCCAGATGACCCCTATGGCGGCTTGCCAGCCAATGCAGCCAAAACCCCTAAGAGAAGATTACATCATTCATACCATATTCCCCTCCAATGGCACTGGTTTGTACAAAGGTGCCAACCATGTTTCTAATGCAGGACATGGCACCAACCGTGGCTATAGAGACGGAGGAATCCCAGACATAGACTACTGTTACACATGATGTACTGTAGCAGATCCTGTTCACAGTGTTATTGGTAAACTGTATAGACGCACAATATCCCTTCGCATGGACACTGAAGCACCCCTCTGTGCCTTCTTCTTCTGGTCTCCCATTCCAAATGACCTGCTGTTCACCCAACTGAAAGTAGAATATGTGATGAAGTGGAACTGAAACTGTGTGGGAACTGTTCACAGTAGGAAGCGGGAGCCAATGCCCCAGGTGTAAAATGCACAGTCAAGTGGTTGTTCACCATCTTAGTAATGGTCTATGTTCATTTCCTTTTCTGCTCTTTCCCAGTGACGTGTGAACAAAGAATGTATCCATTGTGGAAAGGTCAGACTTAACAGTTCCTCTTTTACACAAAGTAGTCACCACAGCCAGTTCAAAATGGATAGATCAATGGTGAGACATGGACATTTTTGGTATCATTTCCACACAAAATATGTAGTCTTATCAAGTCATTGTTCCAAATGCCTCAACTATATTGATGTGCCCTACCAGCTACCCAAGGAAAGGGCTTTGTAAAGCTGTGAATTGTTCTGTTACAAACAACCCAATAACCACTTGTCTTAAAGTAGGTTTGATATTACTGTATTCAGCAGTTGGCTGGGTGAAGACCTTATAAGGGCTGGTCAGCCTGGGTTATACCTCGGGATGTTGTTCACCTGAAATCAATATTGTGTTGCATTGGATGAAACGCAGCACAAGTGTGTAGATAATTTCCTTAGATACCGACTGGGCTGTGTTTGAAAAATGCTTTGCTATTTTTAACAGTGATCTGTTTAGTAATGACATCCTGCACAGCTCTCTTTATTTATTTATTTAGTTCCATAAATGATGTTTTTTTTTAAGTCTATGCTAAAGCTGTTTATTTCTCACCCTCATGTTTTGTTTTTTTTATTATTAGTTAACCCCAGCATCTGATGACAACAGAGGCTTTGTTCTATTAAGTGAAGGAATTATACAGATGGCTGTCTTCAGGTTCATGTTTTGTTAAAACCAGCAGAGTAAATTCTTGATTATGACAATTCTTTTGTTATTTCAAAGTTAGACTCCACCCAAAGACTAGCATGTCGGTCCACTGGGACAGAAGAGACCAACCTCAATCGTTCCTTTTCCGATGTCGTGCCTGTGTACTTAACCTTGTGAGTTCACTTGGTGGCTTTTGTTTATTAAATGCTTTCTCCACACTCTTAAAGCTAAGGCAGAGAATCCAGACTGGACAAAGTACTAATGTGGATCCTCCTGCAGGAGGCAGACTCCTGAGAGCGAACTTCAAAATGAGGGCGAGAACTGTGAGGGCAACTGAGGAGACTCAAACCGCAACACTGTTGACCTACACTGTGGGGCGGCAGCCAAGCTGTGTGTATGTGGGGTGGGTGGGGGTGGATGGACAGGTGGGTGGGGGGAGCTGGGTGGCAGAAGGACTCCTCAGTGAGAGGAGTTCATTAATGTTTGTTTTAGCTATGGTAAAGGCCTCCACTCATTCCACCCCTTTTATTACTGAGCAGCACTAAAATGTAAATGTATTAGCACTTAGCAGGAAGCAGGGATAAATATAATGACGGCCCAGAGAGATGGAGGGTAGAGAAACATCTTCATGCCCTGACAAGGATGCAGAATTGATGGCTCTGGCACAGTGGGGATCATCCAAGCATAAATCTGTTTGGCATACTTAGCTTCTGTCCTTGGGTTTAATATTGTCCATCAGTTGTTTACCACTGTGTTGCTCCCGATGGAGAAACCAATTGTGCTTCCTTGACTGTTCTGTCCGACAGAGTTTAACACTAGTGTCAGACAAAATGTCAGTGGAATGTATATTTTATCTAACACCCAGAATCACTGGCTTAAACAAATAATGTGTTACTGGCCTGGCTATTTTTCCTTTGGGGAATGTTGATATAGTGTAATTGCTATTTTATGGTGGGTCTATTCAATGCATACTTCCTCATCATTTGTATAAATAAAACCATGGCCACAGCTACATGAATATTTTTCTGGTGAAATTATAGAAATTAATGGTGCCATAACTTTACGTAAAAAACAAACAAAAAAAATGTGAACCTGAGATACATGTGGAATTTTCTTTATGGATTCATCTTCAGAGGGGATCAATAAAAGTTTTATAATCTTGTTACTACTGCAAGCTTTCATTTAACTTCATGCCTGGCAATTCAATTCTCTCAAGTTCCCTTTCATGCATAAATTAGGCTTAAGTATTGTTTTCGTCTGATGAGGGCACTCAGTAGTGCAGGGATGAAAATCAACCAAAGCCTGAGTTCAGACACTTTGGGAAAAAACTGAGATGAGGCGGAGAAGTGAAGAGTTGACAAGCGGCTGCCTGCAGTGACTTTATGTTTACACGAGGCCTGGAACACCACAGTGCTGAATGAGCTCAACTCCAAATTAACAACTTCATCAAAACACTTCAGATGAAATAGAGTAATCAGTCTCTGCTGGGCTGACATTTTAGTCCAGTTCAAGGACTTCGCGCACCATTTGGATACCCTTCAGTTACCTCTGGGTTCTATCCGACTGACACAGCTACTTGCTAATTTAGCAAAATAAAGTTGTTTCATTTGCAATACAAATTAGTACCAGTCCCTTAATTAAAGAATAAAAGATGCCAACTTTACTTTATCTTTGGGCCTGAAAAGAGTTTCACACGCTACTCTGCTTGAAAGTGTGTTGGACAAACTTTTGCATCTACAACCACAACAAACAGAAATGTGCTGACACGCTAAACACTCTACATCACTGCAGCCACTTAAGAAGGCACCCCTGGATAACCCTGGATTTACACTGACTCCAGAAGTCCGTTGCAGGTGCAGTGCGGACAAAGCCTTGTGGCAGTCCCCAACCACTCCATTGTTGTTTTGATCTGGCACGGATCAGAGCAGGGCTTGAAATACAAGATTGCACAAGAATTATACAAAATAATGCGAGGTCTAGACAAAGACCTGAACAAAATTGAAATGAACCAATCGCGATCATGTGATAACAACAAGGAAGTGTGATCTAGCGGCTCTCCAGCTAAGTAAGCAAGTAAGTAGCCTGTTAATTTTAATTCTATTAAGTGTTTGTATGTTATGTCAAAGTTTTTATCTTCTCTGACACAGTGGTGGAGGAGCAGACCTCAGAAAATAACGGACAATCCTTAAATCGCTTTTAATGAACACACAGCTATTAAATACCGCAGCAGTTCCTTGCGGATTGGATCCAGCATCTGTCAAAAATAGACTCCTTGCGTTTCATTAACGATCTGAATCTGACGAGCCAAATTAGTTCCGCAGTGGTTCAAACCAGGTGGGGATTAGAATATTGACAAGAATGGGAACTATAAGCTGCAGAGTCCAGATCACAGTTGTAGCAGACCGGATCTGGAGTCAGTGTAAATCCAGGGTCAGGATGGGTGACGTAAAGGTAGCATGAGGTACTTTTGGAAACAGCTTTTGTGGCAAAAGGTGTAACTAAATCCTGAGTTCCAAATGTTTCACGTAGGTCATTGAAATACATTTGTTGAGATTTTTGACAAGGTTGTCTGCTTTACAGTTGTGTCACTAAAATAACAATGCCTTAAGCTTGCAGCTATAATTAAAAAAGAAAGCAAGGTGTATATTTGCAAAAGATTTACTAGGAAGTCATGAATGAATGGTATCCTGACTTTTTAAAAAGACTGACTGGTGAGTAGGTGGGAGCTTTATAAGAACTGAACAACCCTCTTAGCTTTGAAAGCATGGGGTTAAAACTGAACTTGCAATGCCTCTTTCAGGAGGAGGCCTCTGGTGCCCGGTGGGGTGTCATGAAGGTGGCTCCATCTGAGTTTTGACAAAACATTTTTCAGCTGCAGACACAAAAAAACATTTATCCAGTTTTGTGTAAACAGTGAAGATTGACTGAATAGAAATGGGGCAGCCCTTTGTACACCCACAGTCACGTCTGGCAGCAGGAGGAGAGTTACAAAGATCCATGTTCTTGATCGTTCTAGTGCATTCACTGGCTGTTGGATTGAAAGGGTACTGTGAGAGAGAACTGAACTCTATTTGTCGCTCAACAGTTATCCTTGTATTTTGTTTCACGTTCCTTATTCGGTTCTCCTTGAATTTCTTTCTGGAACAGGTTTGATTGCCATAGATCTGCAACGTGCTGCAATTTGTCGATGTTTGTGCCTGTGGAAGTGCTGAAGGTCTGTGAGGGATTTAATGAATATTACTGCAGATGATTAGTGTCACTGCTGTTGCAAATCATTGGGAACAACTGAATCCTTCATGCAGCACAACAGAAGATGATTGGTTTTGCAATTCCTCAGCACATGGTTTTTCAAGTCTAATCAAAGCAAAGTGCAAAATATGTTCATTTTTAAATTCTGAATGAGTTCCAAAGTGGACCGAGATATTTGGCAGAATCATATCAAATCTTCTTATTCTTTACTCTGAACAGTTAGGGTTAAAGGTCATATTGACTTTTTTTAAAAATTTTTTTTAAAGGTTTATGGGTCCAAAACACTCTTATTAGTTATATTGGAGCAGTTGGTTGACAAGAACTAGGGAGGTCATCGAGCATCTTAAAGCCAATAGCATAACATACTGTGTTTTTTTTTTTGGCAGGAAGCTCAGGGGTTGTCGGATACTGGGAACTGTGCAGAGAAATTGCTGAGATTGAAAGCAAAGTTTCAATGTATGGATATTTGTCTCAACCTGGCAACCAATACAGTCTTATAGTGGGACAACAGTGAGTACGACACCCACTGACCAGGAGGTAACAATGTTGTCTTTTATCACCTTTAAAGCAAAACTTATTTGTCAAAGCACACAAGAGCAAAATAGGCTTAATTTAGATGCAACAAGTCCTCCAAGCAATCTTCTATTCCAATTACAACCAATGGGAGCAGTTCCTTCATTAAGCTATGCTCACAAATACCCTTACGAGTGGCTGCAAACACTGTCTGAATGATTTTTGGACCATTTTGTATGGCCCTCTTAAGGCAGTCATAGGAGAAATCAGCGTTCGTAGACCGTAAGTTTGTGGTCAGGCCAATGGTCTTGTCCAAGATTTCTATGAACGCCTCACAAAAAACCCTCATCATAGGGTGGCTGTATAAATGCCATAGGAACAACATAAGAACTTTGCAAGATGTTGGCCATAAGTATGGCTCAAGAACATCCCAAGTTGTTCTTGAGAACAACTTAAGTTGTTCTTGAGGGCCCTTTACAGCGGTCATAGGAAATGGCGTATGAATCCCTGTTCGTACAGAGATTCATTCAGCATGCGTAAGGTGGTAGTGAGCTCATAAGAGGGAAGTACAGCATTTGTATGACATTTGTGCTGACATAATGTGCCAAAAGCTGTAAGATCTTCCTACCAATGAATTAATTTTCTTAAGATGGCAGTAAGTATGCCATAGGAAGATCCCAAGGCACCCTTATGAAGAACATAAGAATTCCAGGGCCATCGTACGACAGAAAAGTACCTCATGTTAAAATCCCGATTCTTTGAATCTTTGAATCTTTATCTTTCTTTATTTCGGATAGATTAAAAGTACAGATTAAAAGAAACTGAATAATATAACAAAGGGGGAAAGAAAATCCAACAAGGTCAAATTAGACAATAACTCCTCTGATTATACAGTTCAACATAAGTTATCCGAAATGGGTGATGGCTGAAGCCGCAGCTTATATTGCCCACCCATATTCCATCCAAGAATTCAAAAGAAAAACAAAACAAAAACAAAATCCCGATTCTTTGATTGAAAGATCCAAGAATAAGCCGGAGAATTCTTCAATTCAAAGATGCAACATTTATTCAGAGTTCACATGTAAAGCAAGCAGCGCTGGGTGCAGCATGACACAGCCCCCTCGGGAGCGTCACCAGACTGACCTCGACTTCCGGGTGCAACTTACATTCATCTTCTCGGGTTGGTTGGACTAACCCCGTACAATAGGATGGGCTTGTACGCAACCGTCTGATTGGCCAGTTTAACTCTGACGTGAACAGGCCATCCGCTATTCATGTTAACTGTCTCCTAAGATGTACAATAAAACTGTGTGTGTGAGTGTAGGTTTGGGTGTGTAACTAATGTAATAGACCGGACTAAAAGAAGGGAGAGAGAGAAAGAGGGCTCTATAGCTCTGCCTGATTCCTGTTTATCAGATTGTGGTTGCATAATACTTCAGACTGTAGTTTGACACTTAACATATTTGTTCATAAGAATGTAAACAAAATATGGATAGAATATGTGTAGAGCATAATGGGAGATTACCTACAGAATTATTATTTTGGCACTATAACTTTTCATAACACTTTCATTCCCCCCTTTGACATGATTTTATCATGTCAACCATACATGGTGTGAGATATGCTAGCGGTTAGCAGATGGTGAATAAGGTAGGTCCCTACATTGTGTGTCAACCCAGTCAGTCAACCCAAGATAGGCTTGCACCATTGGTTCTGATACCCTTGCCTCCCCCCTTGTGGACACCCCCAGCACAGTGCAGCAATGTCTAAGCGGGCAAACCGAGGCAACACGTCTTTGTCCAGATGAACTGCAGTCACATAATTGTCCTTGTTCACCAAGTCCTGCACCCCCACCGAGCCACCGAGGTCTCCTCCTGATCATCATGTGAATGGTTCTTTGTCCGGTGGAGTGGATCATGTGGGGGTCATAAGGTCGAACAGGGTCAATCCACAAAGCCTACGAAACACTTTGTCCACCAGTTGACCTTTGCCGGGGCTCGCATCGTTCAGCTGCAGTCATCACACGGTTATGACAGGGGTTGACCTTCCTCTGTGTCTGCTTCCTGTATCCGCAGATGTGGATTACAGTCCCATCTCGTAGACATACCTTTTTTACACAAATCTGGTACCTTTAGAAGCAAAACAACAGTGTGCCCACGCTCTCAGAGGCATATCTCATCCCATGAGGTTTACAGGACAGTCTGGTGGATGCAGCAGAGAGTAGACAACATCCAGTCCAGCCAGTGAACAGTTCAGTGACGCTGTCCCAGGGATGCCACCCACCGGTCTATGATTAGTGGACAGAGGTAGAGACACTGGTGTTGATGAAGCTCGAGCCCCTGCGCCCACCGTAGCTTCCACTGTGAGGGGTAGCGTTGGAAAGTGCCATCTCCTCCGTGTGGCTGATTTGGTTCCACCCTGGATGCTGGAGGTGCGGTGGGTGCACATGGGTACCAGTCCATCCTTCTTCTAGGGACTGGAGTCATACAGTCACTAGCCCTATGACCTCCTTTTCTATGTCACAGACACACGTCGTGATGGTCTGGTGCCCCCTCCTGCATGCACCTTCCCTGCACCCTACACCTTTGCTTGGGTGCGGATACAAAGGGCTCGGCCGGGACAGGATCAATAATGGCCCAAGGGGTTGTCACTACAATGGCTGGAGCCTGCACCATTTTATCCTTATTCACTACATCTGTAGTTGACAGTGTGCTCTTGTAAGTTATCTCCCATCAGCCTTTAAGTGTACGATTGTTGGCTATGTGCAAGCTACAAGCAGTGGTTGTGTTGTGATGAGTGAGCTGGGTAATGGGACCTATGTGTTGCAGTGTAAGCAGGCAGTAAACAAAATCGTTCAAATTTAGGAGACATCCTTATCCATGCTTGTTGTATTCAGGCCTCTAGAGCTTCTAACCTTCACAATTATCCTGACTACCTAACCATAATTAGCATGATGTAAATAATAACGCAAGAATACTATAAGTCTCACACCCCTACATGTGTGTGGTGAGATATGCATGATTCATGTACTATCAGTAGCACATTGTGTTTACAAATAATCCGTAATAGCGCAATGGTCTTCTTCGTCATCATCCTCCATCTTGGGGTCTTTAGTTCCTCCTCTGGACTCAGCAGTTGGTTTCTATAAGGAGATATGAGATGTGCAAGATTTGCTGATGACTACCGCTGTGGAAAATTGCATTTGGAGGTTCAGCTCATTTATCAATATATGTGATCCTGGCATACAACGAGCACAAGGAGTTAGAGCTTCGTTAATTCCTGCAGGCCCTGCGTCATCAGGGTGTTTCCTGCAGGACTGATGATGCTATGACATCTGCTGCTTTTAGTTTTTATGACCTGGTTAACACCTTTCTGGGCTTCTGAATATATGGTCTATAGTGTCATACTCTGCTCCTTTTATTAGATCTACATCTGTTTAACCTTTTACCATAACAAATTTAGAATTTGCTCATTTCTCAAGAATGCTTCAAGTTGCTCTTGCAAACTGAATGGCAGCCATGAGAAATTATGCAAACTCCAGAATTTGTAGGAACTGGGAGATTCTTATGAACCCATCATTCGTAAGAATCTTTGTGACCGTAGCTTTACTGCCCGCTTCACTTTTCAAAAGAAAAGAAATTACTGTAGTTGTCTTATATGCAGACCTGAGTTTGCATTGTGTTGTTCCCTTTTTTCAACTACACTTCTATCTTACATTTCACGTTCACTCACGCATTAAGGACATATTTTTAGGGTTACACACTTATCACTTAGTTAAGGATAGAGTTGTGGTTGGGAAAAGATGAGGCTCTACTTTAAACATAGTACAGCTATAACTCAATTTCAAAATGTAATTACAGGTCATAATAAGCTGCATGTAAGACAACGTATGTGGTTGTTTTCTGGATAACAGTCTTTATTTACCATTTGGCCTGGTTTTTGAATTGAACTATAAGTATGAGGTCTTGTCAATTTTAACATTTTTTAAGTTGAGGTATGGAGTTGTAAATAATTCAACTTACTAGAGTTTCATACTTTGCTTCTATTCTAAGTCATCATCAGTAACTCGCAGATGTTTCCCAAGACTGGCACTTCCAACTTATTCTTCAGATATGAAGTCATGTGGAATAATTTGGAACAGCTGGTACCACTTTACTTCTGCTAACCAAGTAACAGTTAATTTATGTCAGGGCGTGGGCTGGGTCCCATGTCCTCCCCTTGATTTATAAATTATATTCCTTGTCTTCAGGACATTGTGCCCCAGCCTACATTCTTGCCTTGAGTTTATTATTGTATGATTTTCTGTGTTTTGTTTTGGCCCTTAGTATTATCAGTATTATGTTCTTGTTTTATAATTTCTCCTGCTTCGCTTTGGATTTTGATTATTATTATTATCATGGGTTTAGTTCGAGAGGGTAAAGAGTTGGTCCAATGTGCCACGGCCAGGACGAAAACCACATTGCTCCTCTTGGATCCGAGGTTGGACCAGCAGTCGGACTCTCCTTTCCAGTACTCTGGTATAGACCTTCCCAGGGAGGCTGAGAAGTGTGATCCCCCTAAAGTTAGAACATACCCTCCAGTCCCCCTTTTTAAAAAGAGGAACCACAACCCCAGTTTCCCATACCAAAGGCACTGTCCCCAACCTCCATGCAGCATTGCAGAGGCGTGTCAACCATGACAGCCCCACAACTTCCAGGGCCTTGAGGTACTCAGGGCGAATCTCGTCCATCCCGGGGCCCGGCCACCAAAGAGTTTTTTAATCACTTCAGCGACCTCAGTCCTTGTGATGGGTGAGTCGTCCCCCTCATCCTCAAGCCCTGCTTCCTCTGTGGAAGGCGTGTCAGTGGGATTGAGGAGGTCCTCAAAGCATTCCTTCCACCGCCTGACAGTGTTCCCAGTTGAAGTCAGCAGTACCCCATCCGCACCATACACAGTGTGGAGAGGGAGCTGTTTCCCCCTCCTGAGTCACTGGACAGTTTGCCAGAATCTCTTCAAGGCCGACCGAAAGTTTTGTTCCATGGCCTCACCAAACTCCTCCCACACCCGAGTTTTTGCTTCAACAACCACCTGAGCCACACTCCGGTTGGCATACCAGTACACCTCAGCTGCTTCAGGAGTCCCACAAGCCAACCAAGCTCGATAGGACTCCTTCTTCAACTTGATGGCCCCCCTCACCACTGGTGTCCACCACTTGGTTCAGGGGTTGCCCCCACGAGATGCACCACCAACATTGCAGCCACAGCTCTGAGCAGCTGCTTCAACAATAGAGGTGGAGAACATGGCCCATTCAGACTCCATGTCCCCAGACTCCCTCGGAATGTGGTTGAAGGTCTTCCGGAGGTCGGAGCTGAAGACCTCCCAGACAGGGGCCTCAGCCAGATGTTCCCAGCACACTCTCACTATACGTTTAGGTCTACCAGGTCTGAGTGGCGTCCGCCCCTGCCATCGGATCCAACTCACCACTAGGTGGTGATCAGTTGACAGCACTGCACCTCTCAAGGGTTCGTGGGAGTTTGCCCAACCAGTCCACATGTGTTTTGTGGACTTGAAGAAAGCATTTGACCATGTCCCTTGTGGTCTCTTATGGGGGCTGCCGCGGGAGTATGGGGTATTGGGCTCATTGTTACGAGCTAGCTGGTCTCTATATGACCATTGCAAGAGTTTGGCTTGTATTGCCAGCACCCAGTCAAACTTGTTTCCAGTGAGAGTTGGACTCTGCCAGGGCTGCTCTTTGTCACTGATCCTGTTCACAGTTTTTATGAACAGCATATCTAGGCGCAGCCAAGGATTAGAGGGTGTCATGCTTGGTGACCACAGGATCTCATCTTTGCTGTTTACAGATGATGTTGTCCTGTTGGCTTCATTGACCAATGACCTACAGGTCTTGCTGGGATGGTTTGCTAGTGAATGTGAAGCGGGTGGGATGAGAATCAACATCTCCAAGTCCGAGTCCATGGTCCTCAGACGGAAAAAGGTGGATTGTCCTCTCCGGGTTGGGAACAAGCTCCTGCCCCAAGTGGAGGAGTTTAAGTATCTCGGGGTCTCATTCACGAATGAGGGAAGAATGGAGCAAGAGATTGACACACAGATCAGAGCAGTTGTATTGGTCTGTTGTGGTGAAGAGGGAGCTGAGCTCTAAAGCAAACTTGTCGAATTACCGGCCAATCTACGTTCCTACCCTCACCTATGGTCATAAGCTTTGGGTAATGACCGAAAGAATGAGATCGCAGATACAAGGGGCTGAAATGAGCTTTCTCCACAGGTGTTCCAGCTTCTGAGCTGTGTTTATTTTGTTTTAAGTCCTCAAGCTGTGTCTGGGTGACCAGCTCAAAATAAAACTTTAAACTTTAAGGTAAATTACAGCTTAAATAACTCTGACCTGCAGGTAAGGCAGTAACTTATTTTTTGCCTCAGTGTTAGATTTACAGGAGATGGTCTTAAATTATCTAATTGTGCTGTGGAAAAAAAAGTGGGAAATGAAATATGAGAAATAAGAGATTGGAAATTAAGCTAAAAGGGATATTACAGTGATAGTGATATGTTGGCTGTGGGAGTTGTTGAGGAGTCTCACAGCAGATGGGCTTGCCTGGTTTATATCACAGATGGTTTAATGATGATTTCCCAAGTTTTCAACAGTTAAGAATTGATAAGCTGACAATCTCATCATCTTTGAGAAGCGTAATATAATGCTCATGGATGTTGAAGGGAATTTCATTTCATTAGCTCTTTAAGTCACGAAGAGAGGCATTAATGACATTAATAATGGAGAAACAAAAAACTGTATGTGTGGCTCTTTGCAAGCATGGTGTTTGTCTCTCTCAAAAACTCAAGGCCAAATTTCTGCCATGTTTGCCCGAACTCATGAATGTTGAAACTCACAGTGGCCATTGGTATAAACAGTAAAGTCTCTTTGGGTTGTCACAAATATCTTCTGATTTACAGTGCTACAGAAAGATACAGGAGAAAGGGAAGATGGGACTTTCTGTGCACTCTGTATCAGTAGGAATTTCATTATGACGGACCGCGCACAAGTAAGGACCAATCACAACAATGACACACGAGAGCCTGAAATGTTGTCTCTTGGGTGGCCATTTCACTCTCGATACTGACCATGCACCAACAGCCTTGGTGTCAGCAAACAAATAGACAGCCGCAGATTGGGAGCCAAACATAATCCCTGCCCCACAGGGAAGGGCTGAGCTTGTTAGAGAGAGCTTACTGAAGTGTCTGTGAAAGACGAAGGCCTCCTCTCTGTGTAGGAATTGCTGTATATCCTCTTGAACTTGTCTTGGTTTCAGCTAAGCTCTAATTTCTATGTTAGCTTATCAGCAAAGCTTTTTAGTTGCCTGGATTAAAATGACCCTAAAAACAGTAAATCTTAGTTTTAAAAGTCATAGACTATGTATCCAGCAGGATGTGTTGTCTTCACACATTTTATTAACGCAAAGTGATCTTGCAGTAACAGTGTTCTAGCCCACTCCTGTTATTTCTTCCTCTTAAAGGTCTCACAGATATAATGTGGCCAAGTCTCTAAAACTGCATTCACTATTAAGCTTGTATTATGTTTTTTAATTAGTTGATGTAGGCGGAAATTGATACATAATGTTTGTGTAGGCGTGGGAAATTTTTCTGCTAGAGTGGATTTATACAAAGCATTATCAAAGACAAATTTTCTGTTACACAGATCTACTGTAGGTATCCTAACATCTGCTTGAAGTGCACTATTTATTCTGAAGTGGTTGTAATCACCGTGATGTGGTCTAAATTACCTAGGTGCTGCTCCAGACTGCAGTAAAATTACATTTTGTAAATCAATTTAGCCTCCATGTTTTACAATTAGATCAGAATATCACTGATGCAGTTGTTCTGGATGGACTCAAATAGTAACTGTGTTCTACAGGAGCTACTTAATAAAAGTAATAGCATTTTTTTTAAAAAGAAACAATGTTATTAAATTTACATGGATTGAGCCAGGAGTAGAGTTTAAGATGTGTGTGTGTGGGGGGGGGGGGGGAGTAGCCACATTTGTTTGTTTGTTTGTTTGTTTGTTGTTTATGGAGAAAAATCTATGAACCCAAGCAGCAGGAATTTGTTTCTGTATTTTCTGTCAAGATTTTAACTAAAATTGTATTCCTGAATGGCATTCTCAGTGATAAAACATTAATTTCACAGGGAGTTCATGGACAAATCTGTGTGGGATTATGGTTGTTTGCTTGTTTGTTTGTTTTTAAATTTCTGTTTTTTATAAATGACTCCTAAAATGATCACACTCTGCTAAACGTGCTGTGCTGAGAGAGGCATATTTGATAGCAGAGAAGACTTGCATGATTAAATGTGAGATGTGAAATGAAAAAAATTAATATGGGTCCTTAGCAGGATGGATTTTTGTTCTTAACTATGGCAATCATTTTTAAAACGACACTTGAAATTTACCACTCAGAGTTTTGTGATGGCTAAATTCAGCATGTATAAATGCAGCCCAGTTTCACCTAAAAAAAACGTACAATTGCACAATTTTTCACTGAAAAAATGTGCATAGACACAGAAACAAACATTTTTCATGTGCAGTGGATACGCACTCTTTCATTCTCTTTAATCATTAGAGCTGACACCTAACCAAAACATTTTTCCTAAGGTGACGCCTAAACCTTTAACCTCTTCCTAACCTTAACCATTAGTGGAGTTAAAGACTCTAAAAAAAAAAAAATAATCAACAGTTAGTTCAGACTGAGCAATTTGATTGGACAATATGGTTTCCAGGAGTTACTAAAATCCACGATAATTGCACTCCAATTTCACTGGATATGTATCACTCCACTTCAGAGGTGTTCATGTAACTGTTAATTACCAACAGTAATTTACTGTCAATTCTCAGTTACAGTTGCAATACTGTGTTGAATACCTTAATTTCCACAGTGAGGTGCTGTTTGAAAAGATTTCTTACCTGACTCGGAAGTCCCACCTTTTTGAAAAAAGCTTTATTCATCTTATAGATGGTGAATCAAGTGGCTCGATCTGCTTTAGTTTTTGAGATCGATCCCCGTGGAAGGAGTAGCTGATTTTCTTAGATATCTAACTAACTAACTAACTAACCTGCACTTATATAGCGCTTTTCTAGCCACAAAGACCACTCAAAGCGCTTTCACTAGTACTAACCCTCTATTCTAAAGGCCTATAGGAAACAGATATCTAGGGACAATTTAGAACAGCCAATTAACCTAACATGCATGTCTTTGGATTGTGGGAGGAAACCGGAGCCCCCGGAGTAAACCCACGCAGCACAGGGAGAACATGCAAACTCCACACAGAAAGGTTCCAACCCCTGCCAGCCTGGGGATTTGAACCAGGAACCTTCTAGCTGTAAGGCAACAGTGCTAACCACTGCACCACCGTGCTGCCCCAAGATATGCTAGCGCGTACTTTTCAAAACATGAATCTGATTGTTGACAGGCTAAGTATGTTCATATTTTTATGAAAATTAAACTTTAGTTACGAAACCTGATAAGGCGACGCTGAGGCAAACATTAAGGACCACTATATGCTTAACCAATCAAAACAGCGCTCCGTGGTCACCTGACTTGAATTCGACCAATGAGCTGCATCATTGTCAGAAGTAAGTGTGAAAGAAAGATGGGCTGATAAGGCTGCATTTTCATCAGCTAGGTAAGCATAATAACGTTATATTTATGTCCCTGTAGTTTCTTTTCATGTTACAGATCTCCATAGTTAATATTAGAACCAAACGCTGCTCCCTATTGTCCCTTGTCTTGTATAGCATATCGCAAAATAAATAATTACACATTTTTGCCGTTGTCCTGCTGTTATGAAAGACTGCATCAGACTAGCACTAAAACTGTTCTGTATTTTATGTTTTGGAGCAGTGTCTTTTTTTCCACTTTAGTTCTTGTTTTATAGATTTTTTTTTGTAATAATTTGTAAAAAGCTTAGCAAAAACAGTGTATCTACTATAAGAACGATCTCACATTTATTACAGATGTGATGCTCTTAGGTAGACTGGAACCTGTTTTTGTTGAGCAGAGACCCTGGTTTGGTTGGGGATTTGGATCTGAGATATCTGGTGCTCATCTAAAATATTGTAAAGGAGGCAAAATTGGGTGGGAAGCTTAATTGTAGACAACTAACACTGTATGAAAGCTCAGTTAAGTCAACTGGATTCAATTTTTTTTTTTTAAATTTTTTTTTTTACTCTGAAACGTTTCACCATTCATCCAATTCACCATTCAGAGTAAAAAATCCTTGACTGCAGTTGACTAGACTGAGCTTTCATCCAGTCTACTGACCCACCTGGATGACTGAGAATCTTCATCAAAGTGTGGACTGTGTCATTACTGCATATTTGATTATTTATCTACGTGTCTTGCACCAATGGTGCCCAACCCTTATGGACTTACAAGACACTTCGTCGGCGGCGGCAGCGGCCTCCGTCGGTCTATGATGACCATGGAAGAGAATCCTAAACGTCTACTCTGCTGGAACAGCACCGCCTGTGGCTGAACAGGCCGATGCGCGAATGGCAGTCCCTGTCACACAGGTCACACTTGTGGGTGGTCTCCGTGCTGCTGGGTCTGTGGCGGTTCTTCCTGCGGGTCCTTTTTTCATCTGCTGCAGCAGTCAGTCTCTCTTCACCCGCCTTGAGCTGTCTGGTCAGGGTGCCTCTCCATTTTGAGCGGTCCATTGCAAGGTCCTCCCAGCACTCTGTGTTGATCTCCAGGGTGGGCGGCCAACGTCTCTCCTGCCAGTCGCCAGTTCTCCGTAGAGGACGTCTTTGGGGATTCTGCCATCCTCCATACGGTGAACGTGGCCTAGCCAGCAGAGCCTGCGCTGCCTGAGTAGAGTGAACATGGAGGGAAGGCCGGCGCGGGACAGAACTTCTGTGTTGGGCACTTTGTCCTGCCAGGATATGTCCAGGATGTGGCGAATGCAGCGCAAGTGGAAGGAGTTCAGTCTCTTTTCCTGCCGGGCGTATGTTGTCCACGTCTCACTCCCATAGAGCAGTGTGCTGATGACGTAGGCGTTGTACACTGCCATCTTCGTCTTGACAGAGAGTTTGGGATTCTTCCACACTCGTGTGGTGAGGCGAGCGAGTGTGAAGGCTGATTTTCCAATCCTCTTGTCGATCTCTGTATCAAGGGAGAGGTTGTTGCTGATCGTGGACCCCAGGTACGTGAACTGATTCACGACCTCCAGCTCGTAGTCGTCAATGGTGATGGTTGGTGGTGCTTCCGTGCCTTGCACCAAGACGTTAGTCTTCTTCAGGCTGATGGTAAGCCCAAAGTCCTTGCATGCCTGGGAGAAGCGGTCCATCGGGGTCTGAAGCTCCTGCTGTGTGTGGGTTGCCACTGCAGCGTCGTCTGCGAACAGCATGTCTCTGATTAGAGCCTCGCGTACTTTGGTTCTGGCTTTCAGGCGGGCGAGGTTGAAAAGCCTGCCGTCAGATCTTGTGTGCAGGTAGATTCCCTCTGTTGCTGTGCTGAAGGCATGCCTCAGGAGCATAGCAAAGAAAATCCCAAAGAGGGTTGGCGCAAGTACACAGCCCTGTTTCACTCCGCTGCGTATGTTGAATGGCTCTGAGACGTTGCCGTCGTGCTGCACTATCCCCTGCATGTTGGTGTGAAACGATTCGATGAGGCTTTGCAACTTTGGTGGGCATCCTGGCAGGATCTTGAAAAGGCCCTCTCTGCTGACCAGATCGAACGCTTTGGTGAGGTCGATGAAGGCGACGTACAGGGGCATGTTCTGTTCTCTGCATTTCTCCTGGAGTTTGCGGATGGAGAATATCATGTCTACCGTCGATCGCTCAGCGCGGAAGCCACACTGAGACTCGGGGTAGACACGTTCGGCAAGCTTCTGTAGACGAACGAGAACAACTCGTGCGTAGACTTTGCCAACAACGCTGAGGAGGGAGATGCCCCTGTAGTTGTTGCAGTCGCTTCTCTCCCCTTTGTTTTTGTAGAGGGTGATGATCTTGGCATCCCTCATGTCCTGTGGTACGGCACCTTCCTTCCAGCACTGGCAGAGGACGTCATGCAATGGCAGCAGTAGGGTGGTCTTGCAGTGCTTGATCAGGTCGGGGGGTATACCGTCGTTGCCGGGTGCCTTGCCAGCGGCCAAGCTATCAATGGCCTTGCTGAGTTCGTCGATGGTTGGCTCGGTGTCAAGTTCGCCCGTGGATGGCAGGCAGTCGATGGCATCAAGGGCTGATGGTGTCACGGTGTTCTGTCTGGAGTAGAGGTCGGAGTAGTGTTCCACCCATCTCTTCATCTGCTTGTTCTTTTCTGTGATCATCTCCTCAGTGGAGGATTTGAGGGGGGCCGTCTTGCTCTGAACCGGACCAAGTGCTTTCTTGATGCCATCTTACATACCACGGATGTTCCCTGTTATGGCAGCGGTTTGAATGTCTTGGCTGAGCTGAGTCCAGTACTCGTTGGCACAGCGCCGAGCAGTCTGCTGAACTTTGCTTTTCGCAGCCCTGAGAATCTGGAGATTCTTCTTGTTTGGGTACTTCTTGTACTCAGCAAGTGCTGAGCGCTTGGCTTCAATGACGGGGGTCATCTTGGTCAACTTGGCATCAAACCAGTCCTGTGACTTCGAGGTCTTCCTCCCAAAGGTAGCCAAGGCTGTGTGGTGGATGGTGTTTCGCAGCTCTTCCCACTTCTGCTTTGCAGATTCTCCTCCTTGTGGTACACCAAGTTCCTTCTCAAAGGTGGAGGCAAACTGCTCAACAAGTTCTGGTTGGGCCATCTTGCTGGTGTCAATCCGTGCCTTTCCAGGCTGTCTAGCACGATGGAATTTCTTCAGCTGCAGCTTGACCTTGCAACACACCAATGAATGGTCTGTGTCGCAATCTGCACTCTGGAACGAACGGGTGATTAGCACGTTTTTCAGTGAGGTGCGCCTGGTCAGGATCAAGTCCAGCTGGTGCCAGTGCTTCGAGTGCGGATGTCGCCAGGAAACCTTGTGTTGGGGCTTGGTCTTGAAGAACGAGTTGGCGATGCACAGATCGTGATATGTGCAGAACTCGAGCAGCCGCTATCCGTTGTTGTTCATTCTGCCCATGCCAAATGGTCCAAGACAGGAGGGCCAGGAGTCGTGGTCAGCACCCACTCTGGCATTGAAGTCTCCAAGGAGAATGAGTTGTTCAGAGTTGGGGATGATCCTGACAGTTGTTGCGAGATTCTCGTAGAACTCGTCTTTTGCCTCTGGTGTGGCTGTCAGTGTTGGGGCATACACACTGACAAGGGTGACTGGGCCTTGAGTGGTGTTGAGGCGGAGGGTGACGAGTCATGCAGAGCCATTGCTGCCCGGTTCCACCATCTTCAGCAAGGTGTTCTTCACTGCGAAGCCCACTCCGTGTTCCCTGTGTTCGTCACTGCCCTTTCCCTGCCAGTAGAACGTGTAGTCCTTCTCTCTCAGTGTGCCTGCGTCAGCCAACCGTGTTTCCTGGAGAGTGGCGATATCCACTCCCAGTCTCTTCAGCTCATTATTGATGATGGCAGTCTTCCTGGTGTCGTTGATGTCCTTGAGGTTAGCAGCGAGTCCTGTTATCATAGTGCAGACGTTCCAAGTTTCCAGCTTTAGAGTTGGTCTCTTTTGTTTTTTTGTCTTGCCTGGTGTGAAGGTTCTCAGCCTGCTGTTCGGACTTCTCCTCATCCCCATGCACCCAATGAGGAAAGCAAGCTGTGGCGGGACAACACCTTATTGGCTGGGGGCTGCCCAGCTTGAGGCGGGCGGTAGCTGTCCAGTGAGATCCGATGATCCCTCCCACCGTCGGGAACAACCCCTGGCGCCGCGCTCTACACCAATTGAGCGGTGGCTTATAACCGGTAACTGTCATTCCCCGTGTTTTGTCTACGCCAAAGGCGAAGCTGGAGTGTCCTCTCCAGTGATCCGGTGTTCTACCTTCCAGTGTTGGGCATTGGTAGGATTCAAGCCTGGGCAGGAAGATATGGAGGACAAGATGTTGCCCATGCAGCATGTCCCCCCTCTCCACGTCACTGATGAATCCAAAGGAACAGCAGGGCTGCTACAGTTTGGTACCAGCGCCATCGCAGGACCTGCCACAAATGATGTTGAGAATAACAGAGAACTGCCTTAGGGGCTTTGACTCTGAATTTTTCCACAGGGTTGACTCCCGAAGCCTTTCCCGTGACCGGGTGTGCCGCAAGGCAGCTGAGGTTTGAAATCAGGGTTTACCTTCCCCTAGATGGGCTACCTTCCCAGGTTGACGAGCCACCATCTACCCGAAGCATCTGGTTTTAAGGCGCCAGAGATCCGCCCTCGCCCCTTCTCCTATTAGTAAAAGCAGTTCCGCCGGGCTTAGAGACTAAACCACACGGGCAGGCTAGGAGTTGGACTTAGTTGTCAGAGGCTTTTCGAGACGCACGCCATAAGGAGCATTTTATGAGCACTGGGAGCTTAACCCCAGTGTCGCTCCTGGCTATGACAACCTTGGAACCACAAGACACAAGACACTATAACACAAATAACATTGATGGCCACAAATCCACATATAGTATACAGTTCATGATTTTTTTAAAAACAAAGAAAGATACATTCTATTACATTAACACATCACATAAACATCTATGTTGGATACAGAATAGACTGCCTTAATTGCCATGCCTCTTCTATAAATTTTGTCAGAGCAAAAGTCTCAGCATTAAACAGCCAGCTCAGCGTATTAGCATCAGACAACCGAAACAAGTCAGTGCAGAAATGTTCATTCTCAAGAGAACTAGCTACATTGTGTGAACATTTTCTCTTCTGTTCTCCAGGTGACTCCAGATGCTCCGACATTCCTGACATCTCCTGGACCTGTCTGCATCACTGTCTCTTTGTCTTGTTTGTCTTAAATTGACTATTAATGTTTAGTCATTAATGTACATGGTCAGTTCAGCTGGAGTTAATCAGATTAAAGCTGTTTACTCATCATTCGCTTAGGCTGATTTTTGTCTCATTTTTCAGGCTTTCTCAATATTTCTTTTATATATTCTTTTATAACAGTATGCAGCATTGTCTATGAAAGCCTATGTGGACTGGCACATCTGAAGAGTGGCTATCGAGCAGCTTATAGTTTTATGTCTTTTCATTTATTTTGCTTTCCTTTGTATCAGGATTCACAAAGTCCAGAGAATGCTCCTATCTGAAAATTGAATTGTATTTACATATGCAGCACTCCACAGATTGCCCTGCTGACATTCACAGTAACTAATGAAAACGTGTCCAATTTGACATAAGAGACATTACCAATAAAGATAGGGCCATGCTAAGGCAAGGAACTGGGTAGCATGACATTCTGATCAGATTTAAATACACAAATGATGCTGGTGTAATAGTTTATGATGAATCAATATTACTTTTGATAAAGATGTTGTGATAAAATAGTCTTGTGTGGAATTATGTTTTTTTAAAAGAATAAACCGGATAATCTTTGTAATGATCTGAGGTAATGCATTAGGGCTTATTAATAAATGTATTGTGCTCTGTACTTTTGCACTTGTCTGGTTGTTTACTTCAACCAATGTAATACTTTTTTTAGCTAGTTATAGACATGCTTATATTTTTTTAAACTATTAAAGAACAAAGTACAAAAAAATCAGTACATACACACAATCAGTTAAAATTATGTACAATGGAATACAGGGAACAGATTGAAAAATAATACTGTAATAAATCAGAATCAAATAAATATGTAGAAAACCAGTGAAGTAAAATCAGTTCAATAGTCTTAAAGGAGACACAGATTGTTACAGTCGTTACTGTTTTGGTTTTTTTGAGGAATTAATTCTTATCAATAAATCAGCTGTCAGAAAGGCCCGCTATACTTTACCCTTGGGGGGTCCTGATTAAGTCAAACATGATTGGTGTATGCAGCCACTGGGGGAACAAAACCGCAGCCTGATTGGTTTGTTAGCTAGTGCTACTCTGAAAGATGCTGGAGAGGGCTGACGATAAAAAAGTAAGTTTATTAAAAAAAATGTGGTCAAACCGAGGCTGCCAACAAATGTTCTCAGATTTACCAAAAATAGAGAAGACTATGCACCTTATTCCTTCCTGGGGGTGTCGCTGTAGGAACGATTATGGACGGAACTTCCAGTTTCGGCTGACCAAGTGTTAAATCAGCCAGTTTCAGTGAAGCAGCATGGGCATTTAAAATAGTGTTTTTAAAAAGGTTTTCAAATTCATTTTAATGTATAGTCCACATACGTGTTTTGCACTCAAGTGGCAGCTAATTTCAGCTCTTCTAGTTTTTGTATTTTTTTGAATGCTTTTGCATAGTACTGGTACTTGCTGCTGTTCGTGGTTTTGCTAATAGACTGGATAAATGGAGGCTTTTTTTGTGGCTTTGACTAGATTCTACATCTGGTCTGAGGTAAATCTGATTATGTCCAACATATTTTAACAAAATGCAGCCAACTTTATTGCGGTGGAGACAGTGATATTGTGACCCGTGCTGGCAAAATGAGTCAGAATGTGCACCGCGTCATTGTGAGTACAGGCAACAAGAAGTCATAAATCATGGCTCTCTCTTTGCTTGGTAGCGGCAAAGTCCCAGGAAACCCCTATGAGTGTTTGGTATCATTTTAAAGCTTAGAAATTGTACTTTCTAAAAATGCCTATGTTTTTGCAGAAGCTGTAACTCCCGACCGATTGAACACGAGTTTTCAACCTAGCTAAAATATAAACAAATCGTCTTTTTCTGGGTCAGTTTTTGCACACTACCTACAAATTAAATATCATCTTGAAGGTCTTTCAACAGAATATGGAAATAACATTACATCAGTTTTGAAAATGTCCTCAAAGTGACTCATTTTGCAAGCATGGGTCATTTGTTTACAGCATTAGCATCTTAGCAGCGGCGCTAATTAACCGAGCTACTGTCTATGAGGCCACTTTTTAAGGTCCTTTCCATCCCTCGATAGTTGTGGGAAGTGGTATGATTATATTACTGTTTTGAGGTGCAAGAGACCGTGTTCCAGCATTTCTGATGCAGAAGTCATTGTTTTTTAACAAGGAAAAGTGTCCCGTTTCAGTGACAACCATATGTTCTAAACTAGTACCGGAAGTTGCTACTATAATTCACGCAAGGCATCATGGGGCCTAGGAATAAGGTGGATATTTAAAAAATGGCATACTCTCCTGATGCAGATCGATCAATAACATGAAAAACGCACTTGGCCCACCACCTATTTGTAGTTTTCGATCATGTGACTTCCAGCAGGACCACCGGCCATTTTGGAGGGATAATCATGTAGTAAAATGGAACAAAAAAAAGTGAAACTGTCCAAAAATTTATTTTTAAACTCTTAATAATGACAGACAGCAGTATGATGACAAATTAGTTTTAATTGAGAAGCAGCTCCTCTATCTCATTCCAGAGCAAAACTGTCCAAAAGACATAGAGAAGTGGGCTAGCATCACCTATCCAGACATGTACAAAGCTAAATATATTTCTTGGTCTTCATAACACTTACCATGCATGTTTATCCACATCAGCCCATAAATTATTCACAGAGCCCTTTACTTAATTTCTCCTGTTTGTTTTTCCTCTGTTTTTGCTCTCAGTTTTTTGATATGTGATCTAATTTGATTTAGCATTAGCTAAATCATTCAACACACTCACCTGTCCAGGTGCTTTCAAATGAAGTAAGATATCGTTGTCTTGGTGTCTAATCGTTATTCCTTATTGTTAACAATAAGCAGTTGATTTGTAGACTCCCAGCTACTTGTAACAATCCTCAAAGCCACAGGCTAATTAGCCAGTATCTGACATTTTGGCATCAGAACAGCAACCCTTGGGGTACTAGTCCTGTAAGATTGTAATATATATATAATATTAGTATGGTGGTGCCCTAGGCTAGGGAAGGGGGATGCCCCGCCTTTGGGGGGTGGCGTCACCTGTGGTATATAAGCCTGTAGTGGGAGACATACTGTCTCTTCGCTGGCGCTCCTGTACTCATAGTAGGGACTCCCTGTGTGTGCATAGTTCTTGTTACTGTATATTAAACTTTATAAACGTCACCTTGCCTCCTCATTATTCAGACACAACATTTGGCGACGAGGATATACAGAGATGGAGAGGGCTGCTACCGCTCTTCATGCAGCTTTGGAGGCTCCGGGTGAGCCGTTGGTCCCTTGAGCCAGATGGTACGCGGCCTTCGAATACTATCTGTTGGCGTTAGACCTCGGCGACCTTGACAAATTTTGTGCAAGGGCTATTCTGATCCATAACCTGGATGTGGAGAGCCGGAGGGTCCTGAGCACGCTTGGAGGAGGTGCCTTATTCAGCGATGTAACGAGGCTCATGGCCGGCTATTTTCGTGTCCCTGGAGACATCATGACGTGGCGCATGCAGTTCAAGCAGCGACGCCAGCAACCCGTAGAGTCAGTTTGACAGTTTGTGGTGGACCTTCGGCGGCTGACGGGTGAGTGCAGGCTTGGGACTTTGGAGGAGTTGGTCCGTCACCAGTTAGCGGAAGACGGGGCCTACTTCTCGGTGAGAGTTCACCTGCTGACTTGCGCTGGTGAGCTAACACCACTAGCAGCCATGGAGCTAGCACAATGACATGAGGCAGCAGAACGACTACCGAGAAATCTCGGTGAAGACGAAGCCCTGCTGAAGAATGATGCACATGGGAAGACCCTGGCCTTGGATTCGGACAATGGAAGCAATGACGAGTGTGCGGCCATCGTCAAAATACTGTCCACCCCGGGGACGCCGAGATGCTACGGCTGTGGATCCAGCAGGCACAGCTATCGAGCCAGGGAGTACACAGCGGAGGGCAAGCATTGTGGACGGTGTGATCTGCTCTATCACTTCGCCAGTTTGCCTCAATTTCGACAAGGAGGAATGGGGACCTGTAGAGGACTGTGCTAAGAAGACGGCGCCTACGGTGGTTCACACTGTCTCGCCCAACACAGGGTCAGTGGTCTCCGTTTTGAACTTGGAAACAGTAAGTTGGAGTTTTCCTCACTACAAAGTGAGTGGACTTGGTTTCGCCATCACCTGCGGAGATGTGGAGGAGTGGGCAGATGATGGTCTGTGGAACCGGCCGTTTTATGTGGGAAGTGGCGAAGACGTGTGGGACTTTGGGTGGTCCATTTCAAGTGAAGAAGGACGCCGCCAGCACCATAGTATGCCGACGAGGCGAGGGTCCCATGCCAAGGTTCGTGGTCCCACAGACGGTGGACTCAAACGGCATGGTTTGACCCCTGCTTTGGCAGAAAGGTCCAAAGAGCGTGAGCTACAGGGCTCCGGTGGCCGACTGAATACGGCTGCTGAGTCAACAGTGGCTGGTGCCGCTCCGATGCAACAACATCTAGCATCTGGGATATCTTCAGATGGCATGAACCCTGGCTGTGCTGACATCAAAATCAAGGGACATGACTTGAGTCAACTTGGCAAACCGCTGTGGAGTCATAAAGGTGCCAGATCACGATGCAGAGGAAGCCAGTGAGCGCTCCCCTGGGTGAGGGTGATGACGTCTTCCCTAGGGTCGAACCAAGGCTTGGTCGGATGCGCAGTTCCAGGAAACTGACAGCTGGACAGGATAATCTGCGGGTGGTCCAGTCCGGCAGCAACGGGTACCTGAGTTTGACTGATGGGTCGAGACGGCATACCAATGAGCTGCGGTGTTTGGGCAGGAAAGGACGGCAGTGCAGGCCGTCTCCTGCCACGATTAAGTGGAGACACTCTGGAAGTGGGCCGCGGGACAGGCACTCCGGGGGGGTGGGGCGCCTTTGGGAGACCCGGGTTGAATTGTGAATGAGGGCTTACAGTGTGTCTAACTTGGTGCCGTTAAAAAAAAAAATAGTGTCTGTTACTGTTATTGTTATGGGTTCGAGATATGTTCAGTTGTTAAAAAAACGAACAAAAAAAACATGAGACGCTGCTTTGTCAACATGGTAATGTGAGGTTTTGTAATTGCCTGTTTGACGGTCTTTATGTGCACTTGACCACCGTTGTGTATGTGTGTACGCCTGGTGACTGCATGTTGTGTGTGTGGAAGGTGCAGTAACACCTGGGTGTGAATGTTTGTGTGACTGTGGGTGTGAGGTATATATTCATTGCCCTATTTTGATGTAACTTGTGTGTTTTTTTTTTTTTCTTTTGGGGATCTAGGTGTTTATTGTGTATATCCTGTGAGTTATGGGGTCGGGCACCGCCTTTGTTTATTTTATACTTGTTTATATATGTATAGGTGTCTATTTTACCAGGATTGATTTAGTTTGGTGTGTGGCCCTTTTTCTTTTCATTGACTGTATGTTTATATAACGAAGAGCCCCGCTGGGCCAGTGTGGTGTGTGAATGTGTAGGCCTATACCCCTTTGTATTAGTGTGTGAATCGGGTGCAAATTTTATGGTTGGGAAAATTTGTGTGCTTGTTTTTTTTTTGTTTTTTTTCCAAAAGGGGTGGGGGAGAATGCAAGATTGTAATATATAATATTAGTATGGCAGTGCCCTGGGCTAGGGAGGGGTGATGCCCCGCCTTTGGGGAGTGGCGTCACCTGTGGTATATAAGCCTGTAGCGGGAGACATACTGTCTCTTTGCTGGTACAGTCATGGTCCAAGCCGGCTTGGCTTTCCCCGGCTCGGTCCTGATCTCGTTGTGGGTTTTGGCTTCGCTGTTTGTGTGCATTTTGGATAGTTTCCCTATCCTTAGCCACTGCCTGACCGGCAGCTGTTTATCAGCCTCTGGTCTTTTTCCCACGCTGCTGACAGTCTGCCGGTCCTACCACGCCCCCTCGCTCTCAGTAATTCCACCAGCTGCTCCCGATCCCGGTAATTATCCTCGCCCAGGCGCTGCCTATTTGTGAGGCCGGCAGTGTTTGTATAAAGGCAACCTTCAGCTGGACAAACACCGCTGGCTCATTGAGTGAGTCACTCCAGCTCTCCACGGAGTGATCGCCACGTCTGAAGGACTTTCGTATGACGCTCGCTGGAGACTTTGGGCTTTTGGAACCGTTGTTACTCATGAGTAAACTGCTAGTGTTTCCTCGTGTTGCCTGTATGCTGTGCCAGAAGCGTTCCTTTTCCGGTTCAATCCCGTTTCACTTCTGGCAGTGTTTTCCCCCAGCAGCATTTCTACTACGCTTAGGCTGTAACCCAGTTTACGTTCCTCCCGAGTCATTTTATGTCCCGTAGTCTTCCCTGCTCTCCCGAGCGCAGCCTAACCCTTTCGTTACTCACTGTAACTGTCACTGGTTGTAAATAAATGTGTGTGGTGAATCCCTGCAGTTAAATCCTCGTCCTTTTTCTCCCCTCGCCGTGCGCTGTAAAGAAATGCATGGAGAGTTCATGGCAGAATGAAACAGCCGAACCATAGGATTTAGCGGGTTACATCCACACAAATCATTTTTTTCATTTTTGGACTGTCTCGTTTTTCACTCACCTGCTTTCCGGGTACTATGGCTGAGCTGCTGGAGAGGGAGCTGCGCTCACTCTGTCTGCTGGAGGACCTTCTCTCGCCAGCGCTGGAGCCTTGTTCTCCCGAGGCAGTTCAACGGGCTCGGGACGCTGCAGTCAGAGTGATGAATTGGGATAGCCTGTGGGACCATCCGGAGGCGGCCGAGATTGAGTTTTTTTTTCCGGGAGATTGTCGCCATGATGTCCACGGGGTCGGGTGAGGAGCTCCCAGCGCTTGAGCCCCCCGCGGCTACACCGCCTTCACTCCCTGTTTCTCCGGAGATCATTGGCCTTGATTACTTGTGGCCGAATGTTGTGCTCAAAATCCCAGACTATCTGATGCCCCAACCGACTGTGAGGAAAAGGAAGCCTCGCCAGAGGAAGCCCTTCTCGTCTTCGGTGGCCGTCATCGCTCCAGTCGCCGAGATTATCCCGGCTATGCATACCTCTACATCATCAGAGCCGGCTCCTCTGCAATCCATTGAAGGAGTCAGTGAAACAGAGAGGGGTGATTGCCAACGGTTTGCAGCTGTCAACATCGTGAGCCGGGCTGACAGGCAAGTGCTTTTTCATTTCACTCCATCCAATTGTAAACCTTGTCTGTCTCCCGAGGGAGAGGCCCAGTTTCAGCAGTCCACTGGGTCCTCTCCTCTGGCTGCAAATATTAACTCACCTTTTCCCCTCTCTGTGACTCCTCCTATTCTCCCTGAGGGCTTGTTGGCCCAAGGTCAGGGCCATCAGATGTGGGAGGAGCCAGTGGCCTCGGACGATCTTTTCCCAGAGCCAGCATGGAGAGGCTTCTCTGCAGCCACGCCGGAGGAATCCCCAGCATTGGAGCCCCTGCAGGAGGAACATAGGACTGTTACTACCATCTTGCCAGCTGTGGAGGCTGTTGCAGTGGGATGGGAGCATGAGCCAGAGCTCGCTCAACTCACAGAGGAATTGGAGGAACATAGACAGGTGTTGCTGGCGGAGGCTGAGCTTCTCCTGGAGGTGAAGCCGTGGCTCCTCCCGGAGTTGGCGACAGAGTTTGAGGAATTAGCCCCGAGGGAACTGAAGCTCCTGTTGGAAGTAGAGCACGCTTTTACCTCGGAGCCTCCTCCTCCTCCACGTTGTCGCCGTTCCCGGAGGTCTCACCCAAAGAATTCCACCACTAGCCGGCCAGCAACCCTCCTCTCGCCGGATGAGGAGAATCCTGCAGCGGAGCCGCCTGTTTCTCCCGAGGTGTCGCCTGCAGCCCCCTCCTCCGTTGCTGTTACCTCCACCAATGTGGAGAGCCCCTTTTTTCCATTGGATCCATCTGCCCCTGTGCCAGTCTGGGGGGCTTCTTCACCATATATTGAGGAGCCCAGAGTCACCATGGACATGGAGGGGGATGGGAATACTCCGGACGCCGCTGGAGACATCGCGAACCAGAAGAACAGGCAAGTTCCTTCCCATTTTCCTATTATTAATGAACAATTTTGCCTGTTCCCTGGCCAAGAGACTCGGGTCCTGCAGTCCCCTGAGTTTTCTGCACCAGCGGCATGTAATCACCCCTCACTGATCCTGTCCGTGTCTCCTCTGTGTGTTTTGGTGAGTTCTCTGGTTTCCACACCGAGTCGCCAGGCAGAGGAGGAGCCCGAGGCCCTGGGGAATCCTCTCCCAGGGTTGGTGGAGAGGCAGCCCCCAGCTGCCATGCTGGATCAGTCACCAGCAGGGGCAACTTAGCCTGGGAGCCTCGAGACTGTGACCAACACCATGCCTGCTACGGGGACCACCACAGCAGAGTCATCCCCCGGCCCAGACCCCCAGCCCACGGGACCCGGACCATCATCGAGTCCTGGATGGCGGTAGAGCTCGAGCACAGGCAAGTTGTCTCTCCTGTAATTCAATTGCCTTTGATCAAGAGATCTTGTCTGGCTCTTGGGGAGGAGAGTCGGGTGCGGCTCTTGGCCATGCCTGAGCTCCCCTTGCCGGGCTCTGCTGCTGCCAGCGGCCCTAACCTTTCCTTCTATCCCATGCCTGCCGAGCCCCTCACTAGGGTTGCCGGGCAGGAGCTGCCATCATCAGGGTTGCCGAATGATGACGACGGGACGTTGGCGGCCCCGGAGGAGGTCGATGGGGGCACAGTGCCGAGCACAATGACAGAGGCCGTCGTGCTCGGCGGTGGAGCCCGACTTCAGGCAAGTGTGTCCCATTATATCAATTCCCAGATATTTATGTCACACTGCCCGACTCATGGTGAGGAGGGCCCAGGGCGGCTCGTAGCAGCCCTCGGGTCCGCCTCACCGGGCTCCGCCACTGCTGGTGACCCTGACCCGGTCTCTTTCTCTCTCCCTCCGGGGCTGGAGCCCCCTGCCAGGGTTGCCGGAGAGCAGCTGATCTCGCTGGAGATCGCCGAGGATCAGGGTCCAGCGCCAGGTGACGCTTGGAGCACTACCTCCCTTGCTGGGGAGGCCACCGCAGGTGCAGCAGAGCTGGCCTGGTCGGGGGTCACCGCGGGTGCAGCTGAGCCTCAGTTGGAGGTCACCGTGAGTGCAGCGGAGCCGGCCCGGCCAGGGGCCACCATAGGTGTAGCTAGGCTTCCGCTGGAGTCCACCATGGGTGCTGCAGAGCCTCAGCCGGAGGTCATCACGGATGCAGTTAGGCTCCCGCTGGAGTTCATCGTGGGTGCAGTGGAGCCGGCCCCGTTGGGTGCCACTGTGGGTACAGCTAGGCTCCCACTGGAGTCCATCGTGGGTGCAGCGGAGCTGGCCCAGTCGGGGGCCACCGAGGGCACTATGGACCATCCTGAGGACGCCGTGGTCCCCTTATCCCTGCTCTATGCTGTGAAGGTCCCCCGTCTCCGGTCCCGTTGTTCTCCAGTGAGCCTTCCAGTGGGCAAGCCACCTCCTGCTTCACCCCTTCAGTCCTGGTGGCTGAGCAACATTGGCCAGCCGCCAGAAGAATTGACTCCCTGGGTTAGGTGGCCCACATTTCCCGGCAGGCCGCTGGACACCGTCCACCGGACCTTCTGCTGGGCCTGGGACTCTGGGCAGCCTCCTGAGCCCCAACGCCCGTGGACTTGGGGGGGTTTATCATGGACCCTGGGCGGGGTATTGCATTCCCTCCTTCCTGTTTCCCCCTACCACCCACCCAAGTTCGTATTGTGTGTTTTTGTTGCTCCTGTTGGGGAGGTGGGGGGGTTGATGTTCCTGTGGGTGTCTGGGAATCCACCCCTTAAAGGGGGGGCTCTGTCATGGTCCAAGGTGGCTTGGCTTTCCCCGGCTCGGTCCTGATCTCTTTGTGGGTTTTGGCTTCGCTGTTTGTGTGCATTTTGGATAGTTTCCCTATCTTTAGCCACTGCCTGACCGGCAGCTATTTATCAGCCTCTGGTCTTTTTCCCACGCTGCTGACAGTCTGTTGGTCCTACCACGCCCCCTCGCTCTCAGTAATTCCACCAGCTGCTCCCGATCCTGGTAATTATCCTCGCCCAGGTGCTGCCTATTTGTGAGGCCGGCGGTGTTTGTATAAAGGCAGCCTTCAGCTGGACAAACACCACTGGTTCATTGAGTGAGTCACTCCGGCTCTCCACGGAGTGATCACCACGTCTGAAGGACTTTCGTATGACGCTCGCTGGAGACTTTGGACTTTCGGGACTGTTGTTACTCGTGAGTAAACTGCTAGTGTTTCCCTATGTTGCCTGCATGCTGTGCCAGAAGCGTTCCTTTTCTGGTTCAATCCCGTTTCGCTTCTGGCAGTGTTTTCTCCCAGCAGCATTTCTACTACGCTTAGGCTGTAGCCCAGTTTACGCTCCTCACAAGTCATTTTACTTCCCGTAGTCTTCCCTGCTCTCCCGAGTGCAGCCTAACCCTTCCGTTACTCACTGTAACTGTCACTGGTTGTAAATAAATGTGTGTGTGATGAATCCCTGCATTTAAATCCTCGTCCTTTTTCTCCCCTCGCCGTGCGCTGTAAAGAAGCGCACGGAGAGTTCATGACGGGTACTCCTGTACTTATAGTAGGGACTCACCATGTGTACATAGCTCTTGTTATATTAAACTTTATAAACGTCACCTCACCTCCTCATTATTCGGACACAACAACTCCGTCATTTTCTTCAGGTGATGTTCAGAAGAATTAAGACTTCCCAAGCGAGTGGTACTCTTGAATGTTGGTGAAGTCTTGATCTCAGCGTTGATCTTGAAAAGCCTTCACTCCAGCTAAGGTTAGCTTTAGCTGCTAGCTTGTTCCAGCATGGAGTGTCCTGGCTTTGCTGGTTTCCTGCCAGCAGCCTCAAGGATAAAGTTGTGTTGTGTTTTTCCTCTTCGGGGCCTTCTTTCATTGGAAAGGAAACAGAAGGGGAGTGGGATCCAAGTGTGGTCCGTACGGAGGTCTAATCAAATGATTAGATGCATCTGAGTAGCTGAGTGGAAGGAGACATTTTCTGTCTCACATATGTGGACACAGCTGATTTTACAGACTGCAGTCAAAGGTAAGAACTTGGCAAGGAGGGCTACATAGTGATTTGGACCTTCATAATATCCTGTAGCTTGAAAATGTGACACTTAAATTGGCTCGGACAGATCCCCGATAGGTCCCGTTAGACAAACAAGTATGTTTGTTTAGTTCTCTGTGTGTGTGTGTGTGTGTGTGTGTGTGTGTGTGTGTGTGTGTGTGTGTGTGTGTGTGTGTGCTGCCAGCTCAGCTGCTGCCAGCAGTGCGCGCGCACTGCTGGCAGCAACTGAGCTGATCAGAACAGGGAGCTTATGAATCTGTGAAAATGTCCACAGAGCATCACAGACTCTTCAGCAATATTATTACTCAATTATTTCTACAAACCTATCACAAAATGGTCAGAGCACCCGCAAGTTGGAATACTAGGAAGGCACCATGTCAGCTTTACCAATATTAATATGAGAAAGACAAATTCTCTTCCGTTTCTCTGATGCAAACCGTAGTTCCTGAGTTGACTTGCCTTGGTTCAAAATAATTACAGGTAATCGATTAAAAAAAAACACTTTCTCCTTCCCACCAATGTTTGTACAACCAATTATTCCCCAGTAGTGCACTATATTTACATAATTTTCAGCTTTAATGAAATAGAATCGCTCACTGCAGCTTCACTCCCAATATGGCCGCCCATATAGCGAGTGGCAGCCATGTGATATCATCTTAAAACTATGAATTACAGTCTGTCCTTGCATAAACACAATGACGCTGTTTCACGTCTGTTTAAAAAATAGGCAGTGCTAGAGTTGGATTTATTGTCTCAATTAACAAACTACAATTTCTTTGTGGTGATGGACTCTTTGTTTCATCTGAAATTGCAAAGACAAGCGAGCTAAGTGTGCTAAATCGCTAGCATGCTAACTATTAGCCACTGGCTAGTTACTGGCATTGATTACATTTTGATAAACATCTCATAATATTTTGTCCAGTACTGTTGTCATTTAATAAATTGTGCTTGTGGAACTGTTGTATAAAAGCAATATTACACTCAAGGTTGTTACAGTATCATGAATACAGTAACTATGGGTGTGATACGTCTAATGCCCTCCATGTTACTATATTCATAGATACCATACTCCCTCTTGTGTAATATTGCTTAAATGTGTCACTCACAGCTCCAGGTGGGATGCACCCGCATTACTTGTTGATTGAAACTGCAGGTAACTAAATGTCCACCATCCCCTGCCCACCAACTGCATGAGTGTTGGAAGCCTTGTTGAAACAGGTGTTCTTTTGCTCATGCGGTGCGTTCTTTTCATGCACAGTGAGTGAAGGCGTTGCTCCATATGTACTGTGTTTGTAATATGTATCCAGGTACATGTTTTTTTGTGGGTTTTTTTTGTTGTTATTATACATACAAATACACGTTTTTTGAGGGGGTGGAAAACTTTCATTTGGTACATTTTTTTGTGAGATTGGGTTTATAAATGATTTTTGCCTCATTTTATTCCACAGCCTTCTTTTTGACAGCTAAATGGTTTTTGTCATCCTTCAAAAGTGTGTATTTGCAGCCATGTTGGAAATAATGGCTCAAGATATTGTGTGTGTGCGTGTGTGTTTTGAAGGTGCACTTAAAGAGCCTATAGTGTGCTTTTGTGGGGTTTCCCCTTTATTTTAGTGCATTATGTAGGATTTCTGTGACATTATATGATCTGCAAAGCCAACCAGCCCACAGTCTGCCTGCACAGGAGTACTACTCCAGGGTTTCCTCTGGTAACATTTCTGGGTGGCAGCCTGCCACACTTGAATTTTTTCCACCACTCTATGAGGAAATATAAATTTAAGGAAAAAAATGAAGGAATGACGGTCCACAAGCATGTACACGAACAACATGCGTGACCATCATCCACGTGGAGTTTAGAAGTGCCCCGCCCGTGTGACCGCTCCAGTCACCAAGCAGAGTGTCTCGCTAGCATCACTGTCCGAGAGAAACATGAGCTTATTAACATACTTTCAATGTGGCAAAAAAGCAGAAGAGGTATGTAAGCACTGGAGGCATTTATCATGGTTTTAACCCACTGGTAACGGGAGCAATAATGGAAGAGTTGCTTTGCTAACATGAGTGGTTAGGAGCTCGAGTTGGTTCATTTTGTCTTCTTTTTAATTATTAGTTTTTTGTTTTTCTTATTTCGTACAAGAATAAAAAGGAGATGTTTTTACCTTTACCTTATTTAATATTAAGTAACTTATGTTCATTATTATGCACCTGGCAAGGTAAGATGAGCGAAATTCACAAAGTCAATGTCATGAATTGTTCTGACTTATTGTTATGATTTGTCCTAGTTTCCTCCTGACAGCTCTGGCATGCCCCCTCCTCCTGTCAAGCACCGTCAGCTGCTCTGTCACGGGTGCTCACACACATACACATACCCACACGCACACACACACACATGCACACGCTCCATTCACACGCTCTCTCACACACCGGGTGCCAATCAGTTCTGCCCACGCATTCTCACACCGGCAATCTCTTTCCTCGTTAGCTTCAGGAGTATTTGTTTGCCGCTCCAGAGGGAAGAGATTGTCGGGGCATTCCCCTTCATACGTGGCAGCGCGTTCCTCCACGTAAGGTAATTCACTCCCTGCATACTACCCAGCCTGACATTTGAAGACGGTCCATTCCTTGGTGTTTCGGCTGGTCCCGTTTCTCTGCCTGTCCTTCCAGACTGCACGGCTTGCCCCAGATTAGCTCCAGAAGCCCCTTTTGCACTAGCCCAGCTTAGCACGTCATGGTACAGCTCAGCATGCTTGGTAAGTCTTTGCACTAGCCTGAACACGGTTTAACAGCAGCGAATCTCAGCCCCGCTCAAGGGCAGGGTCCCTCCGTGCTGAGCTGTACCGTGTTTTGACGTCAAAAACTATGGTCGCCGCTGATTGGTCAGGTCTTAACGTCACCAAAGCGCCTGTCTTCGTTGAAATCTGTACGACCGCCATTTGTAATCACGGACTAACTCGGTCACGGAGTAAATACA
This sequence comes from Pholidichthys leucotaenia, assembly GCA_020510985.1. Lineage (NCBI taxonomy): Eukaryota > Metazoa > Chordata > Actinopteri > Cichliformes > Pholidichthyidae > Pholidichthys > Pholidichthys leucotaenia. Next base: position 17,440,312 of record CM035844.1, read on the forward strand.
ATATTCATACAGACAGCATTGTAGGTTTTGCGGAACTCTACACCGTGGTCCAACGAAGAGGTGCGGAGTTTTCTCTGCTTGGTGGCAGTATTACACAGTGAGGAGTGACCCGATGGCTGACCAGCATACAACTGGACTATATAGACAAGCTGAAGACGATCGTGAGAGAACCAACGATGGTGAGTGATTTGTAATAATGTGCATCTGTTTGCTTATTTATCCTGTTGGTGGTAAGCTCACTTTTTTTGAGCCGTTATACAGCGCTGTTCTGTGCTGGCTAACGTTTTTTTGCTAGTAGCTAGTGCTAACGCTAATGCTAGTAACAACTGCTGAATCGCGCATGTTTTCTCCTAAATATTCGCTTGTGAGAGCAAAACGATGAAATATGTTAATCCTGGTTAAAGTCCTGGTTTGTGTTTTGTATTGCACTTTGGTCCTGGGCATTTAATTGTGTGCAATTTAATGCTAGAATGTGTTTCCACATGCCAGGGTTAGCCTCCGTGGATACTGGTGAAATGGACTACAGGAGCCGAAATCTCGTCATATTAAAATTGCTTTTTCAAACCAGTCATTTATAAAGTCATTCATATAATTTTCTAAAGCATCAGAATAGACCCACACACCTATTCTGTGGATCCTGCGGTGCTTTTCACTCATTTCAGAAAGAGAAATCCGTATATTGTATAGCTTCATTACACAGACAGTGATATATTTATTTATTTTAATTTTGCTGATTACGGCTTACTGCCCCTGAAAACCCCAAATTCTATTTTGCAAAAAATTGGAATATTACATAAAATTAACTTTAAAAAAATAGTTTTTAAATATAAATGTTGGCCGTTGAGGTGTTGGTTAATATGGGCTGTAGCCATAATCATCAATATTAAAATAAACACTTTCAATATATCACTGTTCCTGTAATGAATCTATATATGAGTTTCACTTTCTGAAATGAGTGACAAAAATATTGAATTTTTTCATGGTATTTTAATTTTTGAGATGTATCTGTATATGTGTTGAACTTGATTGAAAATAACCAACATCCATTTCTGTCGTTTGTCTAGGCAAGATGAAATCAGCCGCCCCACAACCTACCTCGCCACTGTGGAACGTACTGAAATCCTTTGCTTTTATAGTTAAGTGTCAGAACCAAAGTAGCACAATTACCACTTAATTTAAAAGGGACTGAACTGAGATTTATTTGATTGTGTGAATATGGCGCATCAACTGTAAAATAAACCACTTGTTAATGTATGTATTTTTTTGTAAGATCAGTTTTGTGATCCTTTGTGAGTTATGTTCATAACTGTATGTTGTGGCAAATGAGAGATGTTCAGTTATCATATAACTGAACATCTCTCATTTGGTGAGACCAATTGTAGTGCTTCCTTTTACATTTTAGCAATGCTAGTACAAAACACCGCCCACACATGAAGCCAGGGCAAGAAGAGACACTTTTACAGACAAGACAAACTTTTATTGATTAAAAACTTCATATTTTGACTGACCGACTCCATACTCGGTGATGCACAACTTCAGTTAAAGTACTAGATTCCATTCAAGTGAATGTATTAATTCATTCTGATTGCTGAGGCCACAGTAAAAAGATGATTTTAAATGTAACTCAGCCCTTGTAAAATCTACTGAAGTGCAGCTACATGAAAATTGTGGTTAGAGGAGTTATTGTTTAATTTGACCTTGTTAGATTTTTTCCCCTTTGGTATATTATTCTATTTTCTTTTAATCTTAAAATGAGTTTTAAACTTGCTTTAATTAACCACCACCCATTTGTCTTTTGTCTAGGCAAGAGGGAAACTGTCACCCCAACTGGACCTTGCCTCACTATTTACAGAGATGCAGGCTGTAGATCTGTCGAACCAGGACCAGTACGAGGGGCCGATCCAGTTGCTTCTCAGTGAGGCAGCGTGTGACCATTCCAGTTTTTTTTTTTTACAGTTTGAATTTTGCACATTCTGAATAATCTGGAATTTGCTGCTGATTGTAATAAACAATATAGTGACTTATGTGTTTGCATCATGATTTTCTATCTTTATTTTCTATTTTGTCTGTTAAGACACCGGTGGGAAAAGAGTCAACTGTACAAAGGATTAATCGGTGACCTTGAAAATAATGGCTCATTTTTAAGAAAAAGTAACCAAAACAATTATATTAACTGAAGACTATATTGTTAGAAGACTGTACAGAAGACCCTGCATACTTTAGTGACAGTACCAGTATACGGAGGAATTCTGGGTCATATTAGCATCTGCTCTTCATCATAATGGGTTTGGGCGGGGGGGTCTAATCATGTGCCATGGAGGGCCAAGACCCTGCAGGCTTTACCTCCAACCAGTGTCTTCAACAGCAGATTCCACTGAACTTCTTCCACTGACTGATCCGTGAGATCACCTGCTGAAGAGACTGGGTAGAAGAGAGAACCTGCAGTGTCTTGGCCCCCCATGACACATGATTGGAAGCCCCCGGATTAGGTTTAATGGGATTTAACATTTTAACACAAACTGCTTTATGGTTCATAATTCTGTTGACAGACTTACACCAAAGCAAAATGATTTCTCAAACTGCTGGATTATTCTTAGCTTTTCCAATCTTTCAGTATTTAATTTATGCCACATGGTGGTAACCTTCACATATAAAAAAAGAGACATCTGCAAAAACTTCAGAGGTTTATTGTCAGTGCAATTCCCAGTGCAATACGACATGAACGCATGTATAGTACATTGTTGATGCAGAGAATATATATTTCTACAGTACATGCATCTAGTAAGTATTTTCCATGTAACCTTGTGACTGCATTATTTTAATTCCTTTTAATCCTAGATCAAGTTTGTTTTGGCATAAAATGCATGATAACTGTCAAATACATCATATTATACCTAAGTCAGTAAAGTTTACTTTTTGAATATATATTTTGTGGCTAATATAGTTATTAACATGGCGATCAAGTTGTGTCAGCCGATCTTTTTTTTCTATGACACCACCTCACTCAGTGCTGCAGAAACAGGTACGTGCATGATGTCTCAAACTGTCAACAGTCTCCATGATTTTCAAGCAGATCAGAGCAATTTGTTGCAAATTTGTTGCACAGGAAATAAACGTTTCTACAGACATTCTTAAGCTCTATAACCACTGATCGTTTGTGAAGTGACAGGCTGATGACATCTGTGACAGGTCAGGTTCGCCCAGAGCGAATGAAGCAGTAATTTCCCCACAACAGAGCCATCTGAAACACACACAGCGTACATATTTTAGTACCTAACAGCGATAAATTGCAGACATTAAAGTGTAGTACGACGTACTTATAGCAAACTAGCATTAGCAAAATTAGCTTACCGTCATATATGACCTAGTTTGTATCCTCACGCCTTTGGCTCTCCCAGAAGCTGCAGAACTATTTCCAGAGTGTTTCATCTCGCTGTCTGTGCCCTTGTCTAGCGGTCCTTTTTGGCGTTTATGGTGAAAAAAGCCACAGACCGAGGAGTCGCCTTGTACAGCTGTATGTGTTTATGTTTTGGTTGGGTCGCGTTTTCTACGTCACGGGAGTGTGGCGCCGCCTGCTGTTATAGAAATCCCAACCATCCCAGCTCAACACGGTTGTAATGCGGTTGTAGTGCGGACAAAAGCGTACCGAACCATGTAGAAGTAAATCATGCTGTACCGAAGTATGCTGGGCTAGTGCAAAAGTGGCTTAAGTGTCTTTAGCCTTTTCTGCTGTGTTAGCAGCCCTGCGGCACTAGGCTGCTCGCCTTTCCTGTTTTTTGCCCAACGCAGCCCTGCAGCAGTAAGCTTCATATTCACCAGGCTGTAGAGCATTCAGCAGGCACCCTGTATGTTTGGTGGTCAATCCTGTCCTTACACCTCTCCATATCTTGTGTGGTTTGACGGAACTGTATGTGGTGATCATTGGACTTGTTATTTGGTGAACTGTAATAAACATGGCACTCTGTACTCCTGCAGTTGGGTTTTTCATTCCCTCCTTCGTGCGCCGTGTAATGGCGCACAGGAGCTCATGATAGTCAATGACTTTAACCCATCAGCAGCCTTCAGACAAACTAAACGTGCCAACATCTGGATTTCAATAAGGGAGGTTTTTCCTGCTGTCTGGGTGGTGAGGAGAGTTATAAAAAATATATATATATAAATATGTAGTAATATTGTAACAGAAATAATTGCATCTTTGGTCATTTTAAGTTAATTTATTTAATTAAATACAATTTTGTTAATATTTTTTTTTTTGAAATCAGAATTAAATTATTGTTCTGTTCTGGCTCTGCAAAATTATGGTCAAAAATTGTTAGAAGGAAAAAGTAAAAAAAATTACCACAGTCTCTTTCAAATTTATTAAAAAAAAAGCAGTAATTTATTTAAAAAAATAGACAAAAATTAGCCATAAAATAATCCACAAATTTATAATAAAGTCTCAAATGTACAAGAAAAGTCAATTTTATGAGAGGAAATTACAAATTTGAGGAAAATGGTTTCAAATTTAGATACATTTACAGAGAAAAAGGAGAAAACTATAAGAAAATTGTTATAAATTTTGGAGAAAAACCTCAGACCTTCAAGACTGAAGTCATTACTCAAGTTTTTAAGTGGGTGCTCTTTGTACCCTTAACTCAAGTAAAAAATTTTTGTTGTCTACTTTTAATTACTAATTTTAAAGCACTGCTTTTACATGAGTAGAATTTCTGGCTACTATACCCACCTCTGATCATATAATTTAAGTATGCATGAGTAAATTACTATTATGAATGGTTTTTTCCCCTTCCCTACTCTCTCAATGGAAAAAAAAGAAGCATTAGAATAAAAACACAAAAAAATACACATATTTTTTTGTCATTTATGTAAATCATAACAAAAAAATCCTGCAGGACAAAACATGACACTTGGTATTTTCTAACCTGTTCATATACCATCATAGACAGAGAGAGAACCTGAATTAGACAGAGCTCAGAGAGGGCAAGATGAGACAGAAGAGAGGAGCCAAGGAGAGAAAAGTGTTCAGCCAGAGGGTCCAGGAGAGGTGAGAGCAGAGGAAGAGAGAAGGATGACACCAGCGAAAAGTCCAAGCACGGGACGTCTGGGTGGGACCCCAACTGGCCCAATATTCCAACATTCAAGCCTCAGTTGTACAGTACTTTAAATGGTAAGTTCCATATGCAAAGTTACTGATAACAGTTTAAAAAAAAAAAAAATAGTATAAAAGTAACATATTCCGGTTACCATAGTGTCATGTGTTTTCTGACACCCCCCCCCCTCCCGGAAAAATGTGTTGCCACCGTGCCAAGGTCTTTAAGCCAGAGGAAACACTGTCCTTCCCCACAAAAACAAAGGACGACAATTCAGACAGTTCATTCTGATTTGCAATTCTCTTCTGTGAAGTTATCACGTCATTATATACCAGACCTGACACAGAACTGCCCATAGCTGTTTCCTCCAGAGGGCAATGTACACAAATGCTAGGGGTCACCAGCATCTGAGGGGCCACCAGCTACAAGGCAAAATCAAGATGATAGCATTAAGTGCCCTCGTCAGTGACTTTGTAGTATTTCTGTTGTAAAATTAGACTATTATACACCTCTCATTAGGGGTGCTTTTTGTGTCAGAAAGTGGTACAGTGACGGGGGGGGGGGGCTTCTCTCCCTGCCATAGCATTTACACTGATGGTGACAAAGATAAAAGTACAAATATGCTGACAGAAACAGCTCTATGCACAGCAGTAACACACCATAAACTGACAGTCTAACTAGAACGTGCTTATTTTCTCACATTTCCCATCAGCCCTTGCTGCTGCATTCAAACACAAGGCTGCAATAGTTTTGAGAGAATTAAAAGTTGCTGTCTTCATCTGTATCAGCTAAGCTCCTCGTGTGTTTAGTTAAGCACTTAAACATTTCATGTGAAATTTAAAGAAAACTAATCTTCAGTGATAAGGAATCTGTGTGAGGGTAATCAGTTCACTAGATGCACTGAGCTTTGGTGAAGTACTTCTGGTATAACATGAGCCAGCTAGGTCACTTCCGCTGTACGGCTTTTGCTGTTGTTTCTGCCAAGGTGCCAACAAGTAAAAGAAGTTCAAATTGCGAAAAAACCAAGAGCATTGCAATGGAACAATGTTGTGTACCTGTGTGTCATGCCTCGCATAAGTCCAACAAAGTACTGTTTGTATACATTTCCACTGCATGAAGAAACCAGGTGGAAATGGATCGTGAACAAGAGCAGAGTATGAGCTTACCCATGGGCCTCATGTGTAAAGGAATGTGCAGCTTTCATACTGAAAGATGGCATAATCACAAAATCTGAGAAGTACGTGCAAACAGAAATTTTCAGATGTATATAAAACTGTTCACACACCAGGATCTGTGCCCCTTTTCTTTATTACCCCCAATTTACGGTGAAAACCAGCACATGTGCACAAGCTCTTTATCCCACCTTGGTTCTTCCCACTATTGACTGTGTAAATGACTCTTCTATCAAACAGTGACCTAATTCTGCAGGAAAACTCATTAAAAAAAGAACTTCACAGAGTGTGATACTGAGGTATTCACAGAGGTGGAGGTCAGAAAAAATATTTTATTTTTTATTATTCTGACCCTGAATTAAAAATAAATGTACAGTAAATTCACGGAATGGATCAGTGTTGCAATGCAACTTAATTAGACTATGCATGCGCAAGATCAAACCTCGCATTCAAGAGGTGGAGCTGCCAACACAGCAAAGTCAAAGTAGACGAAGAAGATGAAGAGGAAAATAAAAATGAAGATGCAGAAGCACACTACTAAACCTTCTTTCTTTTTATACTTTACTTTCTTTAGCTCAGACTCGCACAGTGACGGAAACAAAACTAAATAAAATAAATTGGTCTGGCATTAAAGTTGAAGTCAGAAGACAAATCACTGCTCACAGAGTGTTGCTCGGGTGACTGGGGGGAGCCAGTACTGATGAACAGGGAGAAACCCTTCAACCATCCACATATGAGGGACAGACAGGCAGACAGCATTGATGTTATCTGGAGTAAATAAGTAAACACCACTGAACACCACTCCAATCTTACAGCTGAATTTACACTAGTTACAAGCCAAATCTGTCACTCACTGCCAGAATCCAAATTACACACAATGAACCTGTGGCACAGGTAAGCAGGTGATCTGTTTACCCACTTAAACACCATCTAGGGTCCACATGGGTTTAAAACTGGTTTAAGCTTTCAGTGTCACTCATGTCATAGGCAAAGTGCCTGTGGGCAAACACAGATGGGACCAACATGGAAACCACGGACAACCCACATGGGACCTATCAGACAACTCATTATGTTGCCCATTTGGACAAGTGTCCAGATTACAACCCCAATTCCAGTGAAGTTGGGACATTGTGTAAAACATAAAAATGCAATACTTCTTCTTCTTCTTCTTCTTCTTCTTCTTCTTCTTCTTCTTCTTCTTCTTCTTCCAGCTACTCCCTTTAGAGGTCACCACAGCAGATCATCTGTCTCCATCTCACTCTATCCCTTCATCTTTGTAACACCAACCCTCTCCATGTCCTCCTTCACTACATCCATGAATCTTGTCTGTAGTCTTCCTCTTTTCTCCCTGCCTGGCAGCTCCATCTTCAACATCCTTTGACCAGTATCTCCACTATCCCTCCTCTGTACATATCCAAACCATCTCAGTCTTGGCTCTCTTACCTTGTCTCCAAACCGCTCAACCTGAGCTGTCCCTCTGATATACTCATTTCTAATCCTGTCCCTCCTAATCACTCCCAATGAAAATCTTAGCATCTTCAACTCTGCCACCTCTAGCTCCACCTCCTGTCTTTTTGTCAGCACCACCGTCTCCAAACCATACATCATATCAGGTCTTACTACCGTCTTGTAAATTTTCCCTTTCACCCTTGCAGCTATCTTTCCATCACAAATCACCCCGACACTCGTCTCCACCCACTCCACCCTGCCTGCACTCTCTTCTTCACCTCTCTTGTGCATTTTCCATTGCTTTGGATGGTTGACCCCAGGTATTTAAACTCATCTACTTTCACTACCTCCTTCTATCTTCACCGTTACACCTGCCTCCCTCTCATTCACACTCATGTATTGTCTTTCTTTTACTGACTTTAATTCCTCTTCTCTCCAGAGCATACCTCCACCTCTCCAGGTTCTCTTCCACCTGCTCCCTGCTCTCACTACAGATCACAATGTTGTTTGCAAACATCATGATCCACGGAGGCTCCTGCCTGACCTCGTCTGTCAGTCTCTCTATCATCATGGCAAACAAGAATGGGCTCAGAGCTGATCCCTGATGTAACCCCACCCCCACCTTAAACCCATCCTTCACTCCTTCAGCACACCTCACCACCATCTCGCTGTCTTCATAAATGTCCTGCACCACCCTCACATACTTCTCTGCCACTCCTGACTTTCTCATACAGTACATTTCCTCTCTTGGCACCCTATCATATGCTCTCTCTAGATCCACAAAGACACAGTGCAACTCCTTTTGACCTTCTCTATACTTCTCCATCAATACTCTTAGAGCAAACATTGCATCTGTAGTACTCTTTCTTGGCATGAAACCATACTGTTGATCACTGATTGTCACCTCTCCTCTTAATCTGGTTTCAACAACTTTCCCATATCTTCATAGTGTGGCTGATCAACTTTATGTCTCTGTAGTTACTACAGCTCTGAGTATCACCTTTGTTCTTGAAAATTGGTACCAAAACACTTCTTCTCCACTCCTCAGGCATCCTCTCACTCGGACAAATCATAACAATAAGTCAGAACCGGGTTTGGCCTCCAAACTACTTAATACACAGTATTGAAAGACTGTGTCAAACAATCTGGTTAAAAAGTCCACTGCCATCTCTCCGAAACATCTCCTTACCTCCACAGGTATGTCATCTGGACCAACCGCCTTTCCATTCTTCATCCTCTTCAAAGCTGCCCTCACTTCCACCTTGCTAATCCTCGGGACTCTCTCATCTCTCTCATTTTTTTATTCATCAGCTCCTCAAAGTACTCCTTCCACCTTCTCAACACATTCTCGTCATTTGTTAGTACATTACCATTTCTGTCCTTAATCAACCTAACCTGCTGTACATCCTTTCCAGCTCAATCTCTCTATCTAGCCAATTGATACAAGTCTTTTTCTCCTTCCATAATGTCCAGGCTCTCATACAACTCACTATATGCCTTATCCTTTGCCTTTGCCACCTCTCTCTTTGCCATGCACCTAGATTCCAAATACTGCTGTCTACTTTCTTCATCTTCCTGACTATCTCACTGTTTCTTTGATAACCTCTTCTTTTGGATACTTTCCTGTACCTCCTCATTCTACCACCAAGTCTCCTTGTCTTCCTTCCTCTGTTCACTAGATACACCACATACCTTTCTACCCATTTCCCTTAATACTTTTGCTGTACTTTCCCAGTCATCTGGTAATTCTTCCCTACCACCCAGGGCCTGTATCAACTCCTTCCTGAACTCTGTGTGACCTTCTTCCTTCTGTAACTTCCCCCACTTAATCTTTGGCTCTGCCTTCACTTTCTTCCTCTTCTTGCTTTCCAAAGTCATCCTACAGACTGCCATCCAATGCAATCTAGCTACATTCTCCCCTGTCACCACCTTGCAGTCTCCTATCTCTTTCAGATTTCTCCTTCTGCATAAGATGTAGTCCACCTTTGTGCACCTTCCCCCACTCTTGTAAGTCACCCTATGTCCTCTCTCTTCTTGAAGTATGTGTTCACCACAGCCATTTCCATCCTTTTAGCAAACTCTACAACCATCTCTCCTTTCACATTTCTCTCTTAAGACCATACCTACCCAGGACCTCCTCGTCACCTCTGTTCCCTTCACCTACATGTCCATTAATGTCCGCTCCAATCACCACTCTCTCCCCTTGGGAACACTCTCTACCACTTCAGCCAACTTACTCCAGAATTCCTTTTTTCTCTACCTGACATCCAACTTGTGGGGCATACGTACTGACAACATTCACCATCACATCTTTGACTTATAGCTTCAAACTCATGATTCTGTCCGACACCCTCTTTACCCTCTGAACACTCTTCACGTACTCTTCCTTTGAGATTACTCCTACTCCATTTCTCTTCCTATCTACACCATGATAGAACAGTTTAAATCCACCTCCAATACTCCTAGCCTTGCTTCCCTTCAATCTGGTTTCTTGAACACACAGTATATCCACCTTTCATCTCTCGATCATAGCCAACTCTCTGCCTTTACCAGTCATAGTCTCTACTTTAACATCCCAACTCTCACCTCCACTCTTCTGCCTTTCATCCTCTGTCTCTCCCTCCTAACACACCTTCCCCCTCTCCTCCTCCTCGATCTTCAACCAACAGTAGCCCAATTTCCACTGGCACCCTGCTGGTTAACAGCACCGGTGGCGGTCTTTGCTAACCCGGGCCTCAACTGATCCGGTATGAAAGTCTCACTCGTCATGATCTGCATGTTTGATATGGCAAAGGTTTTACGTTGGATGCCCTTCCTGGCACCACCCTCCCCATTTACCCGGGCTTGGGACCGGCACTAGGAGTACACTGGCTTATGCACCCCTGTGGCTGAGTTAAATAAAAGGTGAACAGGTTAATTGGAAACAGGTGAGTGTCATGATTGGCTATAAAAGGAGCATCCTCGAAATGCTCAGTTATTCACAAGCAAGGATGGGGGGAGGTTCACCACTTTATGAACAACTGCATGAGCAAATAGTCCAACAGTTTAACAATGCTCCTCAACGTACAATTGCAAGGAATTTAGGGATTTCATCATCTACAGTCCAAAATATCATCAAAAGATTCAAAGAATCTGGAGAAATTTCTGCATGTAAGCAGCAAGGCCAAAAACCAGCAATGAATGCTTGTGACATTTGATCCCTCAGGCGGCACTGCAATAAAAACCACCATCATGCTGTAAAGGATATTATCATGTGGGCTGAGGAATGCTTGGGAAAACCACTGTCAGTTAACACAGTTCATCTCTACATCTACAAGTGCAAGTTAAAACTCTACCATGCAAAATGGAGGCCATGTGTCAACAACACCCAGAAATGCCACTGGCTACTCTGAGCCTGAGCTCACCTGATGCAAAACGGAAAAAGTGTGATGTGGTATGATGAGTCCACCTTTCACATTATTTTTGGAAATCATTGATGTTGTGTCCTCCGAGCTAAACTAACTAACTAACTAACTAACCTGCACTTATATAGCGCTTTTCTAGTCACAAAGACCACTCAAAGCGCTTTCACTAATACTAATCCTCTATTCTAAGGGCCTATAGGAAACAGATATCTAGGGACAATTTAGAACAGCCAATTAACCTAACATGCATGTCTTTGGATTGTGGGAGGAAACCGGAGCCCCCGGAGTAAACCCACGCAGCACAGGGAGAACATGCAAACTCCATACAGAAAGGTTCCAACCCCTGCCAACCTGGGGATTCGAACCAGGAACCTTCTAGCTGTAAGGCAACAGTGCTGCCCAACCACTGCACCACCTAAAGACTTCCTAAAGAGGAAAAGGACCATCCACATTGTTTTCAGAGTTAAGTTCAAGAGCCAGCATCTGTGATGGGGTATGGGGGTGTGTTGGTGCCCATTGCATGGTTAAACTTGCACATCTGTGAAGGCACCATTAATGCTGAACGGTACATACAGGTTTTGGAGCAACTTATGCTGTCATCCAAGCAATGTCTTTTTCAAGGACATTTTCATATTTCAGCAAGACAATGCCAAGCCACATTCTGCACGTGTTACAACAGCGTGGCATCGTAGTGAAAGAGTGTGGGAACTGGACTAGCCTGCCTGCAGTCCAGATCCGTCTCCTGTCGAAAATGTGTGGCACATGATGAAGCGTAAAACACAGCAACAGAGATCCCGGGTTATTCAGCAACTGAAATCGTACTGTCGTGTTTGCCACTTTCAGGGCATAAATGAGGCGCCAGATGCCAACAGAGAGTCTGTTTGTTTATTCAGAAGAAAGAACAAAGTAAAGAGCCACATGGAGCAAAACACGTACACTAAACTTGAACACAAAATAAAGAACACTAACATCAGTGCTAGAGCGTAGCAAGAATGGAACCAGTCACTATAGAATACACACTTACGCCTGATGAAGCGAGGATGAATCAGACACAGAAGGAAGACTGGAGCTGGGGATAGGGACTCCAGTCCAGGTAGACACAGGTCGCAGCGAGGAGTGAGCCTCAGCTGCTCCCTTAAATACTGCTAACAAAAAAGCAAAGAACCAAACAGGAGAGGAGGAAACGTAATGACAAATCATGCTCAGCTGCGACAGTGCCGGCAAGACTTTGACAGCCGGAAGTTCAGCCATGGCGCTGTCACAATAAAAGCCCTGGGAGACCAATAATAACCAGCAGAAATAAACGGGAGAAAAAGAGGGAGAATACTGAGTGGCCCGGCCATGGACAACCTCAGCGCTCGGATCACCACAGTACCCCCCTCTCAAAGGACGCTTTCCAGGCATCCAAAGTAACATCCAGGGAGCCCCCCCCAACCAGAAAGCTAACAAGACCGACCTTGGGTGGGTGGAGGGGGAAGCAGGCTAGGAGGGGGAGAAACCCGGGAAGAGAGGGAAAAAAAACACAATGACTAATGGCACAATACAGAGAGGGAAGGAAAAAAAACACCCCACAAAGAACAGATAACACAAAATAGTGCTGCTGCATCCACGCACACCCACACAAATGACAAGTGGTGAAAAACAACCCGACATGACATGAGAGCTTTCTCGCAAAAATGTCCAAAACCCAATAAATAGGTGAAACAAAAATAAGTACACTTCAGGTCAGAAACGCTCAAATCCAGGAAAACAGGTGAACGCAAAAATATATATGTACAGTACAACTCATGTCACGGCAAGGGAAAGAAATCTCCTTGTAGTAATATACGAGAGGAGGAGAAAAAAAAAAAAAAAACACCACAAAAACACAGGTACGGGGGCACCGGCAGGTAGAGAGAAAAAAAGGCAGTTCAGGTGGCCTACCGGCATCCCAACTCCACATCAGGAGAAAAGGGGGAAAAAAAAAAACAGTTCGGGTGGCCTGCCCAAGTCCCAGAACCGGAGAAACAGTACCTCAGGCGGCCGACCCAGGTCGCCCAACCAGCGAAGCAGTCTGTCAGGCGGCCGACCCAGGACGCAGAACCGGCGGAAGAGTCCTTCAGGCGGCCAGCCCGCATCCTTAGACCACCAGGACCGGAGGGGGGAGCTCGGAGGTGGCTTCCCTACCGAGAGGCGCAATGAGGTGAAGTCAAACCGAAAGAAAGGGACCCCAGTGGCGTCCGGTGGTGGAGAACGGGGGGGGAGGGGGGACGGGAAACCAGTCAGGCGGAAGGGGATCTGCAGCTCCCTCACCGACCTCGAACCAGACCAGCGCAGCACCCATGGTGGACCCCGATTGGGCCGATGCAGCACCTGGGATGACCTCCTGAAGTGAACCTGGAGACTCGATGATATCGACTGGAGCCAACTCATCTCCGGTGACCCTGGAAGAAGGCTTGAAAAGAAGGGGAGAACAGGGGTCAGGATCACCGGCAGTGGCAGAGCCCGGCGAGACGAGCTTGAATGCAGCGACTGGCTGCACCCAGCTCTCCTCCCCAAGAGACAGACAAGAATGCTCCAGAACAGAGAATAGGAAGACAAAATAGAGCACTTGCCTGATCTCAAGCTCTTCCGCTGTCCAGGACTCCGACGATCCAGGCTTGATGGTCAGGAGGTCCATCTTCGGTTCCCACTCAACTGCAGTGGCTTCCGCAGCCGGCATGATGGTCTCCACAGTCCAGGAGCCCTCTGACACTGAAACCCACGCCAATGGCCCACTTGGCGTGGTGGCAGGGGGTCCATAGCCTGCTGGAGCTGACTGCTGCTCCACAGAGACCTGGGGACGCTTAATCATCGGCGCAGGCTCCATCTGACAGTCAGCCCTCCTCCTCTGCCCGTGACGTGGCTGTGGGGCTGGAACCAGGCTCTCCAGAGCCGCAGGCTCCTCCTCCGTCCAGTGGTCTGCTCCTGGCACCGGGGGACGCTCAGAGAGAAGGGGAGGAAACACAGAGGTAGCAGGTTCAATTTTAATGGCTGCAGCAGGTGGTGGGAGCTCAGAGGACTGTGAAAACTGAGCTCCACCTCCAGGAATCAGACAAGGTAATTCATTATACTGAGATTTAGAATGAAAAAACACTTGCCTGCTTTCCTGGGGAATGATGGTGACTGCTGCAGCGGGCTTTATTCTTCCCTTTCCCCTAGGGATGGTGATGGAGGGCCCCTCAGGAAGATGAGGAGGAGCCCCCCCCCAACAGGATCGGTGACGGGCAGAGCCAGACAAGGAATCACAGAGCTCGCAGCAGCTGAAGGGAGCGCCGAGGAGGAGGAAGGAGCAGCCGAGGCAGTCCGGGGACGTGGAGCTGACGGAACAGTGGGGAAAGATGACCCGGAGGCTGAGGCTGCTATTTTCACCTTCCATCGTGACGCAGGGAAAACAGCTGACTGGAAGACGGAGTTTCTTAGGCGGCCCAGGACAGGATCCTGAAGGGGAACTCGTGGAGGAACAGTGATGGGTGGAGCCAGATGAGGACTCGCTGGGCTTACCGCAGCTGAAAGGCGCACCGAGGAGGGGGAGGAGCAGCTGGGGCAGTCCGGGGACGTGGAGCTGATGGAACAGCGGGACAAGATGGCCCGGAGGCTAAGGCTGCTATCTTCACCTTTCGTCGTGGCACAGGAGAAACAGCTGACTGGAAGACGGAGTTCTTCTGGCGACCCGGGACAGGATCCAGACGGGAACCTCGCAGAGGACCGGCCCGATCAGGAGGCTTCCCCTTCATCAGGACGACCATGTCCCGGAGAGGAGATGGAGGCTTCTTGGCCAGACTCTCCATCAGTTCCCAGTTCTTCAGACTTCTTCAACGCAGCGCCACTAAACACCGACACTCTCTCCTTGCCCTCAGGATACAAGGTCAGGTGATAGCGCTTTAACACCCTTTGCGCGAGGTCCAGGTACCAGTGTGCGGCGTCGGAGGGGATGAACAGATGGGCGTTGGACAGGAGGTCATCAACCTCCATCAGGTACTCGATGCAAAACGCCATCTCTTCAAATCAAACTGGTACCCGGATAAGGAGAAAAACTCAAGCCCAAAAACAAACTCACTGTGGCTGGCACCTCGCTGGGCTGCGACCTACTGTCGTGTTTGCCCCTTTCAGGGCATAAATGAGGCGCCAGATGCCAACAGAGAGTTTGTTTGTTTATTCACAAGAAAGAACAAAGTAAAGAGCCACGTGGGGCAAAACATATACACTAAACTTGAACACAAAATAAAGAACACTAACATCAGTGCTAGAGCGTAGCAAGGATGGAACCTGTCACTCACTATAGAATACACACTTACGCCTGATGAAGCGAGGATGAATTAGACACAGAAGGAAGACTGGAGCCGGGGATAGAGACGCCAGTCCAGGTAGACACAGGTTGCAGCAAGGAGTGAGCCTCAGCTGCTCCCTTAAATACTGATAAGAAAAAAGCAAAGAACCAAACAGGAGAGGAGGAAACATAATGACAAATCATGCTCAGCTGTGACAGTGCCGGCAAGACTTTGACAGACGGAAGTTCAGCCGCGATGCTGTCACAATAAAAGCCCTGGGAGAACAATAATAACCAGCAGAAATAAACGGGAGAAAAAGAGGGAGAATACTGAGTGGCCCGGCCACAGACAACCTCAGTGCTCGGATCACCACACGTACATCGAATAAGAATGAGAAAGAATTTCACCTCCAAAGCTTCAACAATTAGTGTCCTCAGTTTCTAAACGCTTATTGAGTGTTGTTAAAAGGAAAGGTGATGAAACACAGTGCTGGACATGACCCTGTCCCAGCATTTTTGGAATGTGTTGCAGGCATCAAATTCAAAATTGTCATAAATGCCCCTCCGGGGCAGAGAGGAGACCTGTGCGCTAAACTGTGAGTTTGTGACGGTTTATTACAAACATAAAATACAGAGTGCACAACAAAACTATAAGGTTACAGGGAGACTGACACGGTAACAAAGAGGAGAAAAGGAGGACGTCAAATTTACGTGTGGTTAGTTGAAGACCGCAGCGAGGAATACACGGAGCCGCGGGTCTTAAATAAGGCATAATACAAATGATAACAGGTGTAGATACTAGAGCGGGCAGGAGGAAACAATGATTACAGACTCGGATCAGCTGGGAGAAATGAGAGGGGAGAAGACGGGACTGACAGCTGACAGGGACATCGCCCACAACGGAGCAAAAACCCGGAAGTGCCACTGACAGCTGTCACCCCAAAGAGAGAGCACAACAGTATGATACAAAGAATAAAATGTCGACAACTAAGGACTGAGAAATACATACAAGCTAATACCAGATAAAAGAGTAACGAAACTATGATGACATAAACAAAGGGATGAAGAAAATAAAAAACAATACGAGATATGCAGAAACCAAAGAACACACAATACAACAAATATGCAAATATAGAAAAAAGGCAAAGAGAGCATGGCGGGATCCCCCCGTGCTCAGATTGTGACAAAAATGAGAGAATCTTTGCAAAAAAAACAAAGTTTATCAGTTTGAACTTTAAATATCTTGTCTTTGGTTGAAGAGGATTTTTAAATTGTTGTGTTTTGTTTTTATTTACATTTTACACAATGTCCCAACTTTACTGGGACTGGATTTTTCGTATGTTTGGAAGCTGTTCCACCTGAAGCCACATCAGTACTTTCTCTCTCCTTGATGTGTTCTTTGGACCCTAACCTAAGACAATGTCAGTGTGTCAGTCAGTCCAAATATTAATGTCCCTGTCTGGACTTCTGGAAGATCCATTATTAAAAAAAAAAAAATTAAAAATAATTTTAATCTAACAGCACCAACAGGTCACATTGTCAGTTTTTACATTATTTTCTTGGACTAGAATAGCAGAAACCCCAGTGAACTCAGCAGTGTGCTTTTAAACACTGTAATGGGTGGGGCACAAATCAAGGTCTCAGCATGGCAGCTGTAAACATGTTAACACTGATGGTTGGTTGAGCCAAATACAAGCAAATTACCACCTGTAAATAGCGCTCTAATTATTATACAATTGTTAATTATGCCCATGGAATGGCAAATTTCTGCAAGTTAATGCTAATAGGCTGTTAACCTTTACTGCAGACTTGAATTTTATGTTTCATTTGTTTAGTGGATAATTCTACAGTATTATATCTTGCAGTCTTAATTTAGCAGTCTGTTCTGAAGTCCTGCCCTGTTTTTGTTCTTGCACAGATTGGATCCTAAAAAGAAAACGCTCCCAGCTGCAGAGTGTATAAACCACTGATTATAATGAATTGGCTTTCTCATCCTATTTTGTAAGGGAAGAGTCCCTTACTCACATTCACTTCAATTCACAGATTAGTTCTCTTGTCATACGTGTTAGCTGGAAGCTCGTCAGCTACAGCCAGTGAGGTATGTAATTAGCATGGTCCCTGTTGCAGTTTTCTCTTGTATCCCCAGTCAGCCCTGGAATGGGACTAGAATTTGAGCCAAAGGATTTACAGAGTTGGTAATCGATTTGGCTAAGTGTGTCTATAGCTCGCCATATGTCCAGCAAAATTCTATATGCTTTGCCAGGAAGAGAGGGATAATACTGTTGATGCATTTCTGTATTTTATCCAGTGTTTATTGTTGCGTGGACTCTATGGCTGACTCTACAACGACAGACTGACAGTGCTGTGCCCCCTATTAGACCAAGATAACCTGAGCAAATACAAAATCCATTTTGAAATGATGATTTCATTTATTAAGTGAAAAAACTATCCAAACCTACCAGGCCTGATGTGAAAAAGTGGGGGGCAATGACTTGGTGAACCATCATTTAAAACTGCATTTTGTATTCACTCTGGTTATCTTTGTCTAATACGAAAATATGTTTGATGATCTGAAACATTAAAGTGTGACAACTCTGTAAAAATATAACAAATCAGGCAGGGGCAAATACTTTTTCACAGCACTGTATGTCTCAGCCACCTACATGAAGTTTGCGCAGCAACTTTCTTAAAATAATGAAAAAAGTGCAGATTGTTAGTGCCACATTTGTGCTAATTTATGTGGACAAAAACCGTCTTTTGTGGTGTCTTCATTTTGACATATTAACAATATTAACAATATGTGCTTAAAAGCAAAACAGGTACCACCTGACAATAAAACTACTCAAATAATTTATGAATCGTTTATAATTAGGCTGTAAACATTTTAAAGGAACTCTGATTATATTGGCATGTTAGCTCTATATGCTTTATTTTGATGTTAGTAACATAACTATAATATAATTTTTTTGAAAACAATTCCCAGTTTTATATATTTTTAAAAAACTTTATTACGATGTAAATCGCCATTTTTGTTTACATCGCAATGCATTCTGGGTAGTGACGTAGAATGGTTGCAGCCGTTTTTTCTGTCTTATACAAGCCAAGAAGCGAAGCTCCGAACTACTGCCATTTGTCAGTGAAAATGCCACATTGCGCAGCTTTTGGATGTAATTTCCAATCAAAGGGAACTAAAGAGAGCGGGGTGAGCCTCCATAGCTTTCCTAAAGAGGGAAAGTGGAGGAAAAAGTGGGGCGGCAGCGGCTCAGGAGGTAGAGCAGGTCGTCTAATAACCCGATGGTTGGCGGTTCGAATCACGCTCTCCCCAGATATCCTGCCGTTGTGTCCCTGGGCAAGACACTTCACCCACATTGCCTCCAGTGCCCATAACACTGGGTATGAATGTGTAAAAATGTTAGGTGGTGGCCAGACAGGCCATTGGCGTGGATTGGCAGCCACGTTTCCATCACTCTATGATCAAGCGCTATAGCGCACACTTGATAAAGCTGATATATATATATATATATATTTATCGCTCAAAACGCACACTTGAGCGTGTGCTTGAGATGATAATTATCTATGATAGCGATATAGCGATGATAAAGATATAGCGCTTTATCTAAAGCGCTATAGCGCACGCTTGATAAAGCTGATATATATATATTTATTACGCTATGATAAAGCGCTATATCGCTCAAAGCGCATGCTTGAGCGTGCGCTTGAGACACTCAAAGTGGGTGTCTATGATAAAGCGCTATAGCGCACGCTTGATAAAGCTGATGTATATATTTATCACGCTATGATAAAGCGCTATATCGCTCAAAGCGCACCGCTTGAGCGATATAGCGTGCGCTTGAGTGTCTCTCCACTCCGCGAGTGTTTCTCCGCTTTGAGTGTCTCAAGTGTGCACTTGAGGAAGCATTATTTTAAGGTGAAACTTATATTTTGTTGATTTACTTACAATAGAATGCTCAAACACAAAAAATTGTCTACAAGCACGATGGGCACTGAACTGATAAACATGGACTCTCAGCAACATAAAGCAATTTCTCTGTTGCTTTCTCAGACTGCGGGTTGAACGTCCATAAGCAGTGCTCCAAAGTCGTTCCAAATGACTGCCAGCCAGATCCTCGACATGTCAAGCGTGTGCTTTGAGTGTCTATGATAAAGCGCTATATAAATCTGATGCATTATTATTATTATTATTATTAAAAGTGGGAGGATGCGGTTGGAAGAGTCCAACTTCCCAAAGACCCACAGCTGTGCTCTCATCACTTTAGCCCTGAGGATTTTGAGGATTTTCGTCGCCCCCAGCTCATGAAAGAGCTCACAGGTGTGTCTGGCTACAAACGACGGCTTAATGCAAACGGCATCAAAGCTTTGATGTGCTGTGATACAGGACAGATCTGTAAAGCAGGCATGCATCCTGTTACACCACTTTACTCTTAAATAGACTGAACAAGATAAATTTATAGCATCAGGTACCATGGACAGCGGCAGAAATGAAGTGGAGCTCTTTGCAACAGATGCTCTCCTTCTCCGTCGGCATTGGCGAACATTTGCCACAAAAACACCATCCAGCACGAGCAGCTCTAGCTTCCTTGCGGCTGCTGTCTTCATTCTCAAGTCCATTTTCACTTTGTGTGTCTTCGTCATTGTCTTTATTGCTTTGGCTTCGCACTGGTTCGAACTGAAAAGGCTGTTTACAGACCGCTGCTGCTACATGCAGCACAACCAATCTACATCACTACTCAGAATGCATTGCGACGTAAACAAAAATGGCGATTTACATCGTAATAAAGTTTTTTAAAAATATATAAAACCGGGAATTATTTTCAAAAAAATTATGTTATAGTTATGTTACTAACATCAAAATAAAGCATATAGAGCTAACATGCCAATATAATCGGAGTTCCTTTTAATATGCTGTAATATCACATGAGATAATGCTGCTGTAACGCTGTAATTTCCCAGTTTGGGATCAATAAAATACATCTATCTATCTATAAAGTATAGTGACCTGTTTCTTGTTGATTACTATGTTTCCTAATCAGCTCAATTTTCATCATCAAATCTGTTTGCCAAGCAAATTGAAAATTATTTTTGATTTCTTCTGGTGGATTATAATTATATTTAACCCCTTGCACTCTGGTCAATTTCCCTAAAAACGCCTAAAAATAACGTACCCAAAGTAAATCAAAAGCTGTTCTTCAACCCTTTGCAGCATCTTCATAGGGTTGGTCTCATTTAAAAGAAAACACTTTGAATTTTTTGGCAAAACAGTAATAATCTCTCTAAGTGCTCCTGCCACTGAGTAACAGTCATCTAAACATACTGAACTTGAAGAAAATAAATTTCGCCTGGGTGTTTTTTTTGGATATAAATGCTTGCAAATAACACACAGCTGTCAGATCCGGGCTGGAAAATGTAACAGAAATGTAGAACCAAGTGTTATCCAGCTGAGGTTAAAATTTTGTAACAATACCACAAAAAATGAATATATTACACAGCTTTTTTCTTAGGTTGTTCCCAGGCGTTTTTGAACTGTGCCAAATTGTGCCAAATGGCACAGTTTGGAAAAACGTCTGTAACTTTTGAATGAGTCAGTATAGAAGCTTCATCTTGGGCTCTAATGAAAGGTGAAGGGTTGTGTGTGTGTGTGGGGGGGGGGTTGTTTATTCATTCATGAATGAATGAATGAACAAACAAGCCCCTACACACAAAGAAGCATGCCACGTAAAAAATGTGTGGCTTTTTTTTTACAAGAAAAAATAACCTACAGTGCACTAAAAATTATACTAGAATATCTGTAATGTAGAAGATAACAACTCCCACCCCCCCCCACCCTCTGCTACAGAGGACGGACATCACCCATCGCTACATGACGGAAAGTGGTGACGGTGCGCCGCGGTCTACTACGCACAGTTGCACTAAAATATCTGCAATATATCTGCAATCTGCTACAGAAGAGTAGCGGGTGGGGGGGGTGCCTTCACAACATGATGGGGGGGGGGGGCCGTTTGCAACATGATGGACCCAGACCGGAGCGGTCCGGGTCCATCATGTTGCGATAACGCACAGTTGTAATTTACCGATCGGTCAAAAGTCATTTGGATTACAATTTTCAGGGATAAAGAATAATTTAGCTTATAACACTTACCTGTCCACAACAGCAGTGTCGCTGGCGAACTTCTCTTCCTCATTGTCAGATGAACATGACGCTGGTCCGCTTGTTACGGACTCGTGGTTCTGGTCACGTGACCCGGTCAAACCATAATTCCATTATTGTGGTTTTGCACTTCCATGATTGCGGTTTTGGCGAACGATTTTTCAAAACAAATAAGAACACTAGTAAGACAAAAAGACTGGTGAACGCCTGTGTGTCACCCAGCCTTACACAAAACAGCTTTCGAACTTCTGTGCTTCAACTGGCTGGCTGTATTCGCAGCCGTTGGTAGGCGGGTCCTTCTTGCTAGGTTTTCAGTCAATGGTTCTTCAAGGTTTCAGAAACCCAATTCAAGGCTCTTATTAGTTGAATGAGAGGTCAATCACATCTAAACCAATCAAAGCACTCCTTTGGCTTTCTGTTCGCGGCTGTGTCTGTAGTGGAAGAACGGAAATGCAGCTTTTTTTTTCAGTGCGCTCTAGGACGCAGCGTCCTCGTGCGCCCTCGTGTGCCCTCATGCGTTCTAGGACGCAGAGACGTGTCCGCCCGCGGTACACCGGAGTGCAAGAGGTTAAGCAATTGTGTTTTACTTATGTTAATTTTGTACCCTGATAATTGACCGAAATAATTGAATGATTCCATAAGTTTAGGTAGGGAATCTGTTGGTTTTCCCAGGTAGATCAAAATATCATCTGCGTAGCAGGCCAGTTTATGCTCCTTACCATTTATATTGATGCCTTGTATTCCTTTGTTCTGTCTAATATACTGGGCAAATGGTTCCAGATATAATGCAAATAATAACGGTGAACATGCACAACCCTGTCTAGACCCTCTTTCTAGGTTAAAACTATTTGACAAACAGCCGTTAATTTTGATTCTTGCAGTGGGTTTATTATATAATGCCTGTATTGTTTTGATCATTTTTTTCATGTAAGCCAAATCTGTATAAAACTTGATTAAGTAAACTCCAGTCCACAGAATCAAAGGCCTTTTCTGCATCAATACTGATTACCATTGCTGCGATATTATTTCTTTGTATATGATTGATAATATGGAGAGTTCGGCATATATTATCTTGTGTTTGATGCTCTCGGATAAAGCCTGTCTGATCGTTGTGTATCAAATGTGATATGGACTTTTCTAATCTTCTAGCCATGATGGCAGTGAACAGCCTACAATCAATATTAAGAACCGATTTTGGCCTATAGGATCCACATTCTAATTTATCCTTGTTTTCTTTCTGTATAGCAGAAATTATTGCTTCATTCCAACTAGGTGGTATTTGTGCCTTCTTTAAAACCCAGTTGAATGTGGACAGTATCACCGGCATCAGTTCTTCTTTAAGCTCCTTATACCACTCTGCAGTGTACCCATCTGATCCTGGTGATTTGTTCAGTTTAAGTTTACTTATTGCTAATTGTAATTCCTTTTCTGTGATATCCTCGATCATTATTTTACTTTGTTCCTCGTTTATGTCAGTAGTACTACATGTTGTGGTTTTAGAGTACAAAGTCTTATAAAATACTTCAAAGGCCCCCTGAATTTCATTTAATTTACTTTTTATCTTTTTAGTATTTGGATCTTTTAATTTTATGAACTGTATTCAGTGCTATTTTCTTTTTAAGTTTCCGAGCTAAAACTTTCATTGATTTTGATCCACTTTCATAATATCTCTGTTTAAGGAACATTAATTTTTTCTTAACTTCGTTAGTAGTCAAATCATTAATTTTATTTCTAATTTTTTTGATTTCCTCCAATTTATCCTGATCCATTGTTGTTTTATGTTTTTTTCTCTAATTCTTTTAATTTATTTTGGAGTTCCTCTAGTTTGTCATTTCTCATTTTCTTCTTGTAGGAGGATATTGCTATAATTTTCGCTCTTCTAACAGCCTTTAATGCATCCCATAGAATTGGAGGGGACACAGTACCATTATCATTATTCTCTAGATAAAAAAAGGATCTCTTTTTTTACTTGCTCTATAAAGTGTGAATCATTAAGCAGGCTTGAATTTAGCTTCCAATTTATAATTTTTGGTTGTAGTTGAAGATCTACAGATAGGTATATGGGAGCATGATCACGTAAGTCTATTGTCCCAGTTTCACAGGTATTTATTTTTTCTTTGTCTTTTCCAAATGTTATAAAATAGTCTATTCTTGTGTATAGTGAGTGAGGTGAGGAATAATAAGTGTAATCTCTTCTGATTGGATGCAGATCTCTCCAAATATCAATTAGACCCACCTCTTCAAATAGTGTATTAATTTTCTTAATTAAAGGCAGTTTGTCAGATGCTTTACCATTAGAGGTATCCAGATTTGGCTGTAGATGTATATTGAGGTCTCCTCCTCAAATTAGAAGGCCTACTGTCTCAGTTGTTATTATGTCAGTGATTCTCCTGAAGAAGTGAAAATCACTTCCAGGAGATGCATATAAATTTATTAACGTAACTGAATTTGCCTCCATCTTTCCCCTTACTAAAATAAAACGGCCCTCCTTATAACTTATCACAAATTCTTTTTCAAAATGTAATTTCTCTGAAAGAAGGATAGCAACTCCTCTCCTTCGTCCCACTTTGTCTGAGGAAAAAAAAAACATTAGTAAAGCCCATTCACAGCCAATTTTCAGATGGAGCCAGCGCCAGAAACAGACTTCTCCCATTTGGGAACATTTTTAACCACAAGTAGTGGTTGTCTAATGCAGTTGAAGTGATAACTTAGTGGTAAGCTTTTTGCACTACAAGCGGGACGCCTGGGTTCAAATCTCAGCTAGGTCATTCTTACCATTTTATTTTTATTTGAAAGGTGAAGTTTCTGTTGTGTTTCAAAGAGCGTGGATCATTATTACGCATCATTATGTTGAGGCACTATTGCTATTGTGTCCTGCATGAGAATAAGGCCAGAGTTGAATATGCTTATTTCTCAATTAAAATGGATAAGAAGTACAAGAACACGACGTAACACAGACACATTCACTGGAGTCACCCCAGTTTTATTATTTCCTTTTTTCCTTATAATCATTGATATTTCTTAAAAGGCAGCACATTTCTTGAAAATGAAAAATACACATTGTAAAAATCTGCATGCTGTATACTTTGTCGACTACATGGAAGAGTAGAACAAATGAAGTTCCACATGAGGCCTTGCCTGTGAACCATTTTGATGAAAGGCTCAAGTGTTCAAGAAAGCCTCACCTGCTCATAATTAAGTAATATCTTTGAGGTAAACTATTTGTCTTGCAAATGGGAAGCTAGGGTTCAAGTCCCACCTGAGTTCTTTTAATAATTTATTTTTATTTGCACAGTGAAGTGTCTGTTGTATTTCAAAGAGCTTGGATACAACAATAACACATCATTTTGCTGAGGTACTATTGTTCCCTGCATGGCAATAAGGACAGAGATGAATGTACCGAGAAAGACAGTATGACTGTTGAAAAGTTATTTCTTTTAAAAAAAATGGATAAGTAGTGCAAGCACATTCACTGTAGTCACCTCAGTTTTATTATTTTTTGCCTTATGATCATTGATATTTCTTAAAAGACAGCACATTTATTGAAATTGTACCCTGCCTCTCGCCCAAAAGATGCTGGGATAGGCTCCAGCCCCCCCCCCCCCCGCAACCCAAAAAGGATCAAGCGGAAGAAGATGAATGAATGAATGAAAAAATGCACATTAAACCAACAATACCCTTGTAAAAATCAGCATATTGTATACATTTTGTCCACTAGATGACCTGGTAGAGAAAATGAAGTCCCACATGAGGCCTTGTCTATCATTTTGATGAAAGGCCTCAAGTCCTCCAGAAAGCCTCATTTGGCCATCACTAGATTTCACTGAACATCTTCCCACTGACTGCTGATAAGTGAAAACACCTGCTGAAGAGACTGGATAGAAGAGAAAACCTGCAGGGTCTTGGCCCTCCATGGCACATGATCGGACACCCCTGACTTATGGTGTTAATGCACACACAAACAAAAAACAAATAGAGGTAATAAACGGAGTCAAATACACTATGTCCAGACAAAGTCATGCTGCTTATGCTCAAATCCCACTGCTATAGCTTCCCAGTTGCCTTCTCAATAACAGACATTTCTGCGTCACCATTCTGGCCCCACTAACCATCCTAACTCCCCATTAAATGTTCAAATATGCATTCATTTTTTGGCACATTTGTGTACATTCATGCTTGAATGATTTATGCTAGATCATCACTAGATGGAGGTGAAAGATGATGCATGTTTGTAATAGGTGTGTGACTGTCAACAAACACAGGTTGATCTGTCCTTTACTGGTTAAAATGTCACTGGTAATAAACCACAAACAGGCCATGAGTCAGCGAAATAGTTGTGACAAACTGACAGCGACTGCTCACCTTCCTGTCATGAGTTATTTTCAATCCAGGCCAGATCCAGTGGATTGTTCACTTTTAATTATTTGAAACTTGAGATGTGCTCTGGTCTTGTCGACAAAGCCATTCTGATCAAACACTTCAAAGCTGGATGATAGTGGCACATCATTTTAATGGTTCATCTGCCTCCACAGACTCATTACATTCATCAAACAGGGGAGTCGGAGACAGAAGACTTTACCCTCGGATGGACTCGCAGGTGGCACACGTGCACACACACATAGACACACAGGTTAACACAAGACTTCACCTTCCCTTCTGGAGGTGAACAGATGACTGCAATCTTGTTTGTCAAAAAAAAACCCTTACATGCATTTGTCAATTAAACTTCTCACCAACTTGTAGGTTTGGCTATAATACAGTAAAACATTTTTTTTTTTAACATTTTGTTCACATTGCTTTCACATTCAGTGATGAAAATTAAACCACAAACTCAAAGATAACATAGCCACCTATTTGTTTTTTTGACTTGGCATTGTAAAGCCTCATCATCAAGTTTGGTTCCGTCAACTCCCCTGGTGACACCCACAAGTCCCGTGTCCACTTACCAGGAACCAATCTTATCAATCATAATTAGATGCTACAGAAAATGACAAAAATCTAACTTAGCTTTATATTAGAGCTGTAATGTGACTAGTAGGATTTCATATCAGTCTCGTCAAAATCCTACTGGCTATAAACTCACATCTTTCATCATTTTTTCCTGTGATGTTCTCACAGAGTTCCAACTGTCCTTGCCAATTTGACTGATTTTTTAAAAAATGATAACATCAGTTTATTCGATATGAATGTCCATATTGCATATATTGTAATAATGAACAATCTAAATTTTAGTCATTTACATTAATGCTGCCATTTGGTGGGATTAGAATACAATGACCTTTTCTGCAACTAATGATCTTATGCTGATATATAAATGTTACACCTTAACATCCTCCATTATTATTTTTATGAAAATAGAGACAATTGTGAATTTATAAGCTTAATAATTGACACAGTGTAAAAAAAAAAACTTAACCCTTTATGTGCAGTTGTAAGAGTGCAGTTTTATAACATTATCATCTCCAGCCTTAAACACTTAGAAATACCATGGAAAGGGGAACACTGAATTTATTCAAGCCACAAAAAAAGCCACAGCATGTTTGTTTTGTACTGTATCGGTCAATACCCAAATATAAAAATATTGGATCTGACAGTAAACAAATCTGTATCAGTACATCCCTAATGCATATGCACAAATCAAAGCAGTGATGCCCTTAATAATACAAGGGGGGGAAAAACAACATCTGGGGGAACATGGACACCAAAACATTTTTGGCGCTCGCTGTGAACGTCAGTATGAGTCTGTGGAAGTATCTCTTGAAGCCAGTCTGTAATGACTGTAAGCTAAACTGCAATTTTTGGAACTTGTGTGACTTTATTTTTCATCCCCAGGGGCTCGTGTTTGATACTAACCCACAAACAGCTGTTGGACAGGCTGCAGGGTCCTGCATTCCCCCGCTGTCCCACATAGGATGGGACTAAGCAAATCTATCACTGTAAATAGCCATGGATCTAACTGTGTTTCATTCCCTCTCATAAGCAACAGTTGTGGTGAGGGATCTGATGCATTTTTATCTAGCAGAGGGCTTAACATACTTCTAGCAGGTCCAACTGCAGGCTTCAGCGAATGAGTCAATTCACCCCAGAGAAACAGCACAGTCAGGCCTCTGACTAATTCAGTCTCAGTGAAAGGGTTGACCATCTGTCAGTCTGAGTGGAAAAGTGAAGATGACTAAACAAAATAGTTCAGAGCCAACTTTAGAATGGGACCAGGCTTCTTATGTGGAAGAAGGGATGAGTTATTTTACTTTCAAGTACAGTGAGCAGTGGACATAAAAAGTCTACACATCCCTGTTCAAATGCCAGGTTTTTGTGATGTAAAAAATGAGACCAAGATAAATCATTTCAAAACTTTTTCCACCATTAATGTGACCAATAACCTGTACAACCCAATTGAAAAATAAACTGAAATCTTTTAAGAGGAAAATGAAAAATAAAAAACTTACAACAACCTGGTTGCATAAATATGCACACCCTTAAACTAATACTTTGTTGCAGCACTTTTGGCTTTTATTACAACACTCAGTCTGTTTGAGTGGGAGTCTATCAGTGTGGCACATCTTGATGTGGCAATATTTGCCCGCTCTTCTTTGCAAAAATGCTCCAAATCTGTCAGATTGTGAGGACATCTGTGCACAGCCCTCTTCAGATCACCCCACAGATGTTCAATTGGATTTAGGTCTGGACTCTGGCTGGGCCATTCCAAAACCTTAATTTTCTTCTGGTGAAGCCATTCTTTTGTCAATTTGGATGTGTGCTTTGAGTCATTGTCATGCTGAAAGACGACGTTCCTCTTCACCTTCAGCTTTCTAGCAGAATCCTGAAGGTTTTGTGCCACTTGATGATGACTGTCTTCACTGTGTTCCATGGTATATTTAATGCCTTGGAAATTCTTTTGTACCCTTCTCCTGACTGATACCTCTGAACAATGAGATCCCTCTGATGCTTTGGAAGCTCTCTGCGGACCATGGCTTGTGCTGTAAGATTTGACTACAAAAATGTCAGGAAAAGCCTACTAGAACAGCTGAACTTTATTTAGGGTTAATCAGAGGCACTTTAAATGGTGACAGGTGTGTGCTGACTCCCATTAACATGAGTTTGAATGTGATTGGTTAATTCTGAACACAGCCACATCGCCAGTTATAAGAGAGTGTGCATATTTATGCAACCAGGTTATTGTAAGTTTTTTATTTTTCCCCTTAAAAGATTTCAGTTTGTTTTTCAACTGGGTTGTACAGGTTGTAGGTCACATTAATGGTGGAAAAAGTTTTGAAATGATTTATCTTGGTCTCATTTTTTTTTTAACATCACAAAAACCTGGCATTTGAACAGGGGTGTGCAGACTTTTTATATCCACTGTAAGGTACAAAATGGGATTCCTGTGGCCTGGCATAAAAACTCAGTGGTCAGTTGCTTCAGAGTAACGGATGGATGGATTGGTGGCAATCTGTCGACTTTTCATCTCACTGTAATCAGGTCCCACTCTGTCACACCCTACTCAAGGTCTCTGCAATTTCTTGTCCATCATGAGAGCCTCGCACTTTATCTCATCCTCAGCAGGATTTCACACCAAGGAGTGTCGATTTAATTTACTGTCTCATAAAGCCGGGCCCTTTGAGACTTTAATGGTGATTACAGGCTATTCAGAGAACCAATAACAGCTGAGAGCTGAGATGGGGAGGGTACCTCCGTCCTCTGCACACCTCCACTCCCCTCCAGTCGAGGCACTTAATCTTTGCATGCCTGCTCTCTGTCTTGCCGGGTGACGTGTAATATCAAGCACTAATTCTTTTGATTCTATGGGCCTGTTTTGGTCTAAATGCCACAAAATAGATGACAACTGTTACAAGTGTGGTGAAGCAAAGGCTGAGAGACCTATCAGACAAGGCCAAACGTGAGCCAAGAAAAAACTAAGGGGAGCCACATATACCAGGGGTCAGCAACCTGTGCTACAGGAAGAGCCACTGTGACTGATTTTTGAATAAAAAAATCTGCATGGAGCCACAAAAATATCTGAGGCTAAAAAGTACAGTAAAACAGCAGGATTAGAGATACAATCTGGCCTGACAACATCACGATTAAGAGCTTTTTCTTATTAATTTGAAGCTTTTTAACTGTAAATTTGCAACTTTCTTCTCAGAAATGTGCAACTTTTTTCTTCTAAATTTGCAACTTTTTCTCATAATTTGCAACTTTCTTCTCATAAATTTGCAACTTTTCTCTTGTTTGATGTGTCAGCAACAGTAAGAGTACTTCTCCTTTGGCAAGATAATCAGTCTGAGAGAGGTGTCTCATATCAAACAGCACGACTGTTGCACAGGTGTACTTTAAGTCTTGTTTGCACCAAGCAGTACAGTTTGGTTCAGCTCACCATGGTACAGTTTGGAACAGTAAACCATAATCTGGTTTGTGTTTGTTGACCGAACGGCTGCATCAGTTGCATAAATAGTGTGACATCACACTACTGTGACAGAGTGCCACCTGTCAATAAATTCAACAAAGAAGAATGCAGCTGTGGCGTATTTGGTATCATATTTTAGTGCAAGGATATTCTGTCTGTTCTGTGCATATCTCTTGAACCGTTTGTCAGACTGACCTCAGATTTGATACGTGCTTTGCTGAGGTTACAAGGGTGTGCGTCCACAAATTTCAGCCTCCCTGGATATGTGGAAGTTTAGGAGAGGAAATCTTTAATAAATGTCCATAGGGAAGCTATTAAATGAACACAGAGGTGGAAAAGGTATAACCGCTGGGATTTGGGGGCTGAAAATTTGGATTTACGGCTATAATATTCAACCCAATAACCCCTGTAAATTTCAGCCTCTCTGAATATGTGGACCTTTAGAAGGGGAAATCTTTATTGAACATCCATGGGGGAGCTATTAAATGCTTGTGAATTCTGAACATATAATATTATTTCCTGACAACATCACACTTTTTGTTCATGAACTGAGTGCCCTGTCGCTCTCGCTGGCGGTCATGCCACTCAAAAAAGCTATAATAAAAATACGTTGAGTGATATATTCATGTAGCCTCTTCCTTGTCCTTCTGAAAGTGTGGTCCAGAAAAAAAGCACCACACAACACCATAAACAGAGTGCAACAATGGAGGATATCCAGCATCTCATGTCCCTTCTTCTTGGCAGGTGGTTGTTTACCTCTGTCCTAACTGAGCCACTTAGTGGAAACAAGGCTTTAGGCTGACCTTGGTCAGTACAATCTACATGAAATAGCTCTCTAACACACAAAATGTGTTTTTTATGCAATGGTAAAAGAGACTTCTGATTTGTAGTATATACAGACAATTGTATTTGAAGCTCTATGATGACACCAGTGATAAATACGTGCAATAGCCTTTGACCTTTGATGAGACTGAGGTTAGTACAATAATATTATATAGATAGCTGTGATAAAATATCGGTGTTTGGGCTAGATACAGAGGCTGTTCATTAAAGATTCTCCCTGACTCATTTTCCACAGACTGAAAACAACAAAACTTGGCAGTTATTAGTCGTTCTCTGCATAGCTACCACCAGGGGTCACGCACTTCTCCATTACTTTAGAAGCCTGCGGGTTGCTTCAGAAGCTGCGACTTGACCTTGGAAATCAGCATTTCATCATCTTGGAAGTGCTTTCCTTTCAAAAATGACTTCATGGTTGGAAAGAAGTGGAAGTCAGTTGGTACAAGGTTGGAAGAGTTAAGCTGGATTCATGCTACATTTCCGCTGTGGTCCGCTGAGACGCGTGTCCGCTTTGGATGAGACCAGCGCACATGCGGTTGTGTATATGCTTCACTTTTTTCATCTACCAGACCAAGTGGTTGATGCATGCACACAACTTATTTGTAGATTCACCCCAGTTCTATGGGTAGCGCAAATGCGCTAGCACACCAGTTTGTTCACCGGCTATAAAAAAGTGAAGAAAGGCCAGATCAATGCATATTTTTTTGTAGCAACAATTGTATTGTTTCAAGGAAAAGGAGGAATTACCATTTTTCAGTGCTCTTCTCCGCTCAAGCTGCTGCTGCTGCAAAACTATTCATGTATGTTTATTCTCGTTTTCCACTTCCCCTTCGTCCTCTTCGTCTTTTTTGACTTTGTATGCTGTGTCAGTAGCATCACCTCCTGGATGGGACGTTCATTCTTGCACATACGCTGTCAGCACTGTCAGGCCGTGTGGTCAGAAAATTGGGGCTGCACATGGACATCCACGGAAGGGCTCTGCGAACGTCCGTGGATTGGAGACAATGACTTAATTCTTGTTTCACAAGCCTCATGGTTGAGCGGACACGGACAGCAGCGGTGCAGCATGAATCTAGCTTAAGGGGACGAGGAAGGATTTCATAGCCAAAAGTCCGTGTTTCCCTCTGGGCAACATGCAAGTTGTGAACCGGGGCTGTGAACACCTTTGGTCAGCTTCCTATGCCTCTTGATTTTGATGGCCTTCCACAAGTTTTTTGAAGCAGTGAAGCGTAGTAAGTCCCAGTAATTGTGGTACCCCTTGCCAGGAAATCCATCATCAATACTTAATGCTGGTCCTTAAAGACTGTGAGCAAAACCCTGCCTGCTGAGGGTTAGACACGTGCCTTCTTCGTAGGTGGTGAGTCATAATGCTTCCATTGCTTCAACTGGCCTTTAGCCTCTGAATCATAAGTCTGTTTCATCTCATCAAATGTCTCCCATGGTGTGCAACCTCTCACGTACATTTGACTGCATTCGACTGACTCCATTATCACACCTTACTCCAACCTTAGCACCTGTAAAAGAGAAAATCTTAGGAGTTCAGAGCTGCAAATTACCATGTGACCTACCTCGTATAGAGGTATGTGTTATACACCTGTAGTTTCATCTTCCTACAATAACCAGAGGTGGGTCAGGGGAAATATTAAATGAACAGCCCTCATAGATAGATAGATAGATAGATAGATAGATAGATAGATAGATAGATAGATAGATAGATAGATAAAATTGTCATATTTATAAATAATAATTAGCAAATAAACATGTAGCAATGTCTCTTTGTAAAACTGGGAAAATCACAAATGCAACATTTCACCAAACACACTATTAGACATCTATTACTGTACATCTGTCCCTACAGGAAGTTTATTCACTGCGTGTAGTGGGGATGTTTTATGCTTTTTTTCCCCTCACTCCACTCAGTGATGGGCCAGTCTAAGTGCTCCGGACCTCTTGGTATTTTATAAGATTACAGGGTCCAAAATTAAATTGAGGCATGTGCAGAGGTTGAAGGGTGAGAGAGGAGTCAGGCAGTTCTGAGGTAATGTCACTGTCACTGTGATGCTTATTGGGGGCGGCACGGCCAGAACGCGCGCACACACACACACACACACACACACACTTCCCTGTATTGATTAGCTGAAAAAGGGTTTAAGGTCAGCAGGCATATGTTTGAATTTCTTTCTCTCTCACACTCCATTTGTCTCTGTCAGATCCAATCCTTTCCTTCCCTCATCAGGGGCCCAGGTTTCATCCACGGATCTATGGCTCCCCTCCCCTGAACCATTCTCGCACACTCTATGGTTTCTTTGTGTCCAGATCTTTGCCCTTCACTTGACATACGTAAATCAATCAGTCAGTCCAATTTCATTCAGAGCAAAGCCTGATGGATTTGCTTCTGAGCCGCGGTGCTGATAAAGTAACAGTATCCAGAGTGTAATTATGTTCTGAATTAGATTGTGTGATTATGTGACCATGAATTTAATTTTGCCTTCTTTTCACTAATCACACACACACACACACACACACACACACACACACACACACACACACACACACACACACACACACACACACACAGATGTGGGACAACAAGACAGTGACAGATAAATGCATACAGTAACATTCAGAAACAAAACATTGCAGCTCAAGCTCTGAAATGAGGTAAAGACAGCTGGATCATTTCAGGAAAAGGAACAACACATTTCTGTCAAACAGTGGATGAATGTTTTCAATGCTTCAGCACAAAATTAATTTAACTCATTCACAGAAAGTCTTTTCTGTTGATAATATTGTAATTTACTAGAGCCATTTCTCTACAACAATAACATAATTAAGAAGCTCATATTTTGAGAAATTTTATCTCTGGTAATTGTGGTCAAATTGCAAAGGGAAAAATAGTCATTTAATTTCTTTTCTATGATCTAAACCAGGGATGGGCAACTTTGGTGGAAGTGAGGGCCACAAATTCTTTTTCTCACTTCTCAGGAGCCAGAGTTACATGTAAACCAAAGTCAAAAGTTTCACAATTAAAACTGAAAATGCAAATGAAAATAAAAGTTGCTCAGTGTTTCATCATATTAGAATTAAAATTACTGATAAAATTATATCATGACCTAATTTTTAAAACTCTCCATCAAAATGACGAGCAAAGAGGAATTCCAGACAGTAATTAACAAAAAAGCCAAGAAGAAAAGGAAATATGACAATGAAGAAAAATGTTTTTTAAAATATTAGAATCAAATCAAAGCTTTATTTATACCACTTTTCATACAAAAAGATGCAACACAAAGTACTTCACACATTGAAATAAAACACGATTAACCTCCTCACATACACACACACACACAAAGAAACTTTCGTCAGTGTAAAACTTGTGGCTGGGCACCGAGGATCCAAGTGTGGAAACACCATCACGAGAGAGCCATCACCAGCAGGGAAAGCGCCACGTCCACGGCTATAGGAACACCACCTCTGAGACCACCAAAGTCCAACCCGAGGGGCTGACACTGCAGGTGTGGTGCCGCAGTGAGTCTCCTCAGCTGGGTAGACCAGGGCAATCACAGGCCAGCGCTCTCCAGCCAGAAAACATTCACAATTCCCCATGGGAGGGCTCCCCATGAGGAAACGCTGGAGCTTGGACAGGGTGATAGAAGAAAACCACCGGAGTGGTGGCTCAGTTGGTAGAGCATCCGCCCCACACCCGGGAGGCAGGGGTTCAAATCCCGGCCGGGTCATGCCGAAGACCATATAAAAGCGGAACTTCCTGCCGTCCAGCTTGGTGCTCAGCAATAATGGAATGAAGGAGGGAAATCTGTGGCAGCACCTTGCATGGCAGCAACCCCTCTGATTCTATATATGGGTGTGGGTGTGATTAACACTGTAGATAGGAGAAACACAATTTCATTCTACTGTACATGATTGGCTGTATGGATTGAATGACAATAAAGGGTGATTTAATTTAATTTAAAAATAGCAATAACATGGCCACTTAAGTGTGGGTGTTTCAGTAAAGGCCTTTTAGCTCCACTCCATATTACATTCAAGAGAAGACAGAAATACTGGGCAACTCACAGCAAAACAACCTGTACTAATACACTGAAAATATGGGTACTTGATGACCTGCATCTTAAAGGTATAATAATGCATCGGTTTTATATAGCGCTTTATCATATATACTCAAAGACGCTTTACAATTAGGTACATTATTCATTCACTCCTGACAAACAATGGTAGTGGCAAGCTACTTCTGCAGCCACAGCTGCCCTGGGGCAGGCTGACGGAAACGTGGCAGCCAATCTGCGCCAACGGCCTTTCCGGCCACCACCGAACATTTTATACATTTATACACATTCATACCCAGTGTTATGGGCACTGGAGGCAATGTGGGTGAAGTGTCTTGCCCAGGGACACAACGGCAGGATATCTGGGGAGAGCGTGATTCGAACCGCCAACCATCGGGTTATTAGACGACCTGCTCTACCTCCTGAGCCACTGCCGCCCCTGTATAAAATGGTATAACCATTGTATAAAATGTATGACCAATGTATAAAATGGTTAACCATGGTTAACCATTATGGTTAACCATAAAATGGTTAACCATTGTAACCAATGTATAAAATGGTATAACCATTTTATAATCAATGGTGTTCTGTAGTTATAATATCCAGTATAATGCAGATACGTACATATTGAGGGGGAGCAAGTGAGGTCACTGAAACAAGCTGTGAAGGAGCCAGACAGAAAATGGCTTATTATGGTGTGTGACAACATCATTTTATTGGAATGTGAAATATCTTTAAAAATCATCTGGAATGTTATAGAAAGAACATTCCATATAGACATTTTATATAGACGCCATGGAGGGGTCAATATAGAAAGACCCCTCCATGGATCACCACCTTATCGTGGAGGAGAGGTTAGGGTGCCCGAATGATCCCAGGAGCTATGATGTCGGGGGCAACTTGTCTCTGGTAGGGTCTCCCAAGGCAAACTGGTCCTGGGTGAAGGCAGACTAAGAGCGGTCCAGTAGATCTACATTAAAAATGTCACATCAAGGACCCAGTGTACCCAAAGGAGACGCATGGGTCCGCCCACCAGTGGGCTCACCACCTGCAGGAGGGATCATGAGGATATGTGAACCAGGCAGAAGTCTGGGCTACTCTGCATGGACTGATGCCCCCGCGACCTGGATCCCTGGATAAAAGAAGATGGATGGATGGATGTTATAGAAAGAAAATAGAGCTGATTAACCAATTCTTATCTTATTTACTATTGCTCTGAGTGCTGCTATCCCTTTGCTGCTGCAATCCTGTAATTTCCCCATTATGGGACTAATAAAGGCTTATCTTAATGGCACGCTCTCACTGCTGCCATTTGCCTTGCTCACTACGTGAGCAGACTAGTGGCAACAAAATATGTATAGAAAAAGATCATCTGTAAATTAAATTGATGATATTTTCCTATTGAATAGTTGACTCACACTCTTAGTGACAGGGCCCCGTTGCATGAAGCCAGGGCAGACCTCATTATTCAGCGTCCCAGTGCTGTTCACCTTTTTATATTGTATTTATATTGTACCAGTAGAACTGTTTTTTTCAAGTTAGCGACCACAGTTTCTGGATCATATCAATACCGGCTTTCCCAACACAGCCTCAACCAGTGACGAGACCAGTCTCTCGGAGTCCCTCCGCTGGCTTTCAAATAGCCGCCGGAGTTTACCAGCCGGTCAATTACAGGCAGCAAAACAGCCTGTCTGCCATAGTTTTCAGCAACAGAATTTGTTATTCAAAATGATTCTGTTGAACCAAATTTCAAAAGCAACGTCTGATTTTTATTAGTTAATTTTTAGTAAATTTTTATTTCTTTTGTAGGTTTCTTTCTTTAACAGAATGGTGCCAACAGTTTTGTCAACGTGTGTATAACTGTCACATTTTTAGGTTTATCATGTCATATTATGAAAAGCAGCTGGCAGCCTATATAATGTGTTGAAATTATCTTATTTATTATTGCTCTGAGTGCTGCTATCCCTTTGCTGCTGTAATCCTGTAATTTGCCCATTGTGGGACTAAAAAAGGTTTATCTTATAATATAAAATGGTTTTAATTAACTTGGAAAAAATGGGCCATGAGAGCTGCTGTTGTATCACAGATAGTGTTTTGATGAAAAACAATTGAAAAAAAACATATATAATTTTTAATATGTTAGTGTATGATCTCCCCTCATGGATCGTCACCTTATCGTGGTGGGGAGTTTGCCCTAGTGATCCCAGGAGCTATGCTGTCTGAGGCAATTTGCCTCTGGTAGGGTCATCCAAGATAAACTGATCCTGGGTGAAGGGCCAGACTAAGAACAATCCAACAGACTCCCATGATGAAGGAAATATCAAGGATTTGGTGTACCCCGCCCAGTATGGGGTTACCGGGCCCCATCCTGGAGCCTGGCCTGGGGGAGGGGCTCAATAGCGAGCATCTGGTGGCCGGGTTTCTGCCCATGGGACCTGGCCGAGCTCAGCCCGAAGGAGTTACATGGGTCTGCCCTCCAGTGGGCTCACCACCTGCAGAAGGGACCATGGGGGTCCGGTGCTATGCGGATCAGGTGGCAGTTGAAGGCAGAGACCTTGGCCGTCTGATCCCAGGCTTCATAAACTGGCTTTTGGGACGTGGAATGTCACCTCTCTGGTGGAGAAAGAGCCTGAGCTGATGTGTGAGGTTGAGAGATACCAGCTAGATATAGTCGCCCTCACCTCAACGCACAACTCTGGTTCTGGAACCAGTCTCCTGGAGAGGGGCTGGAGCTTGGCCTACTGTGGAGTTGCCACAGGCGAAAGGCTGCAAGCAGGGGTGGGTATTCTTGTATCCCCCCACTTTGCTGCCTCTAAATTGGAGTTTTTGTGGATGAAAGGGTTGTTTCCCTGCGCCTTGGGGTTGGGAAACGGGTCCTGACTATCATTTGTGCCTATGCATCAAATGATGGTTCAGAGTACCCACCCTTTTTGGAGTCTCTGACCGGGGTGCTGGAGAGTGCTCCTCTTGTAGGTCTTTTCCAGTGCTTAACTGGAGCCAGAGCCTGATTAGCACCAGTTCTTTGGTTTTCCACCGACTAAAGCACCATTCTCAGGCTCTCAGAAGTGGAGCTATCGTGGCCCCAACTCCTAGCTGGGCCACCGGCAGCACCAGTTTACGTTGGTTACGTCCACAGCCATGGGCGCGGTTAACTGACCAGCTTCAAAACATTACTGACCGCCATGTTGCTTTCCAAACAGTGGCGCAAGCGACGGATTCCAAAACCAAACAGATTTAGAGCAAAGAGGAGACACATTTCTTGGCTCTATGGACATAAACAGTAGTACAAGATAAGCTAGAGGGGGCCACTCATGTGATGAACTGTTTTGGGGGACAGGCCAGCCAGCTGGATCATCGTCACTGCTGTGGATTAGTCCGGACAACAAACTACTCAAAACACACTGGTAAGTGTATTGTCTTTAAAATGCCAAATGTTAACAAATGTATGTATACATATATATCCGCTTGTATTGATATGCAACAGCCAAAGTCCGGATATTTTTTTAGTCACTCTTGTGACTATAGTATTTTCGGTTAGCTATGCTAACGAGCTAACAGTGTTTTTACCACGAACGTTTCTCACCGCCATAAAGAAATGCGTGTTTGAGAAACTAGAACAGAAATCTTAGCGTCTTACAGAATACTTTTTTTTTTATAAAGATATCCAGCGCAAAATATGCTTTTTGTGGTATCAGTACTGCATATGAATGGGTGCCTTGCGTTGTGTTATGGGAGATTTTTCTACCAGACACCAGTAACGTCGTCTTTTTTTTACTATTTTGGCAATATTTCCATAATCTTGGGCCAGTTTTTTAAAATTTCACTCGTTTAATTGTGTGTTGTGTGATCGTGTTTTATCTAATCCTTCTCTTACTTTATTGCACAGGGACCCGGTGGAACACCTAAAATGTCATTGTACTGTACAACTAACTGTACAGTGACAGTAAAGCCTATTCTATTCCTATTCTTCTATTCCATAATCAGACATGTAAGCTTTGCTAACACTGATATTGAATAAAATTGCCTTCTATGTCTGCACATTTAATGGAAGGCTTAAGTTGGACACTGCACAAACTAAATCACTTTTTTTTTGTATTTACAGATTTATCACAGCTGGATGATGAGGGAGAACCAGCTAGACCTATGGTGTCCAACTCACCTTCACCAGCTCCAAGCTTGTCCTCCTCCTGCTCTTCCTCCTCTCCTCATCAGACCAGATTAGGTCATATATGTTCAGGTCATGACCCATTCACACAAAGGAGGGAGTGAATTAAACCAATTATACACTTGAATTGAATGTTGTGATGCCACTAACAGTAAATGGATGTTGAATAGACACATTCAATCTTGGACTGACGATTCCTGCATTTTTTTAGTGTGTGGTTATTTTATATTGCTTATTTTTGTACTTTAAAACAGGGAAACAGAAGTGGGACACAAACATGGACCTCCTTTACTACCTGGAGAGGTCAGAGGAGAGCCAGCAGGAGCAGAGCAGGAGGGAGGAGCAGCTGACCTCTGCATTGCCGCAAAGCATCCACAAGATGGAGGACAGGACCAACACCCTTGTTGGACTGATGGGACACGTTGTCTGTGCTTGAGGGACTGCAAACAAAGTAACTATCACAGCATTGATATTTTTGGCTGTGTGTACACAATATTTCATATGTAGCAGTCTTAAGTTTTTGCACATTTTGTAAATAAAAGCTTTCTTTCCTTAAGTGTTTTTCTGCTTCTACATTAATTGTTATCCTCACACCAAACATATGCATGAAATGTAAAGCTATTTAGGACAAACAATGCAAATCACTATAACATTGTAGTGGTGGGAAGTGAAAGTACAAGTACTGAATTATTGCACTTAACTTCATTTTTTCAGGTATTGGACACTATGTCAGGTATTTGTGGACTTACTCATATTTTTGACAACTTTTTCACATTTTCTAAAGAACAAGCAGCAACAAACTTTAAATCTATGAACTTTTTCTGTGGAAAATGTTCTAAGTTGCCACCTTCAAAAATGGTAGTTTATATTCTTTTGACAACGTACCACATGACATTCTGTCAGCTCTGGACAAGATCATTTCTGGGGAAAGTACTTTTAACTTGTACACTTTACAGCCTGTCTCTTGTTACCCCTACATGAATAAAAACTGGAATCAGTGCTTTAACCAGAATAGATTACATACAGTACAAGTACAGAAGGGTATACCTTTCACAACTCTGTAAATGTGCCTATAAAATATATAAATACTTTAAAACAGAGTACACTGAGGACTGATTGTCAGCTGAATGTTTTATTCATTAGTTATTTTGAACTACTTCACATACGTTACATTTTGTAAATGACATGGCAGGCATTAAACAGGTTATTGCCCCCCACTGTTAAAATACTCCATTAAAGCTGCCCTAATGTCATTCTACACTGGCATGGTCAGGTAGTGGTTGAACTGGAGGCTGACTGTGATCAGGTGTGTCTGGGAGTCCAAAGTTGTCATCAAGTTCCTCACAAGTATCAAGTATGCCGCAGATGAGCACCATTTTCTTGCTCCGCTCCAGTCTGCAGTCATTCCTTGTCAGGAGGGGCCTCCATCGTCCTTTCAAGCAGCCGAAAGCCATTTCCACAACAACGTGCACGGCTCATCGGCAGTTGCAGTTACGTTGTTCAGGGGTAAGTCTGCCTGTGTCCGAAAAGGGTTTCATCAGCCACTTCTGCGTGGGATCGGCTGGGTGATGAAATCTGGTGTCGTGCCAAAAAGTGATCACCATCTACAGAAGCCAGGAGTGCCCGCTTGTTAAAGGTGGACTGCCTGGTCTCAGTCCACCTACAATGTGTCTAAATGTTTTGAAGTTTTATCACATCTGAAAAAATATAGTGTTGGCCAAAATGTTCCAGTTTGGAAAACAACGTATAGAATTTATCTGATTGCAATATTTATATGGAAAAACATCATTGTTTGGAGGTACATAGAATAAGTATTTATACATATTCTATCTCACTCTATCTCACTCTTCATGTATGTACCTCTTCATGTATACAGCCATGGACAAAACTGTTGGTACCCCTCTGTTAATGAAAGAAAAACCCACAATGGTCATAGAAATAACTTGAATCTGACAAAAGTGGTAATTAATAAAAATTCTAGGAAAATTAACCAATGAAAATCAGACAATGCTTTTGAATTGTGGTTCAACAGAATTACTTTAAAAAACAAATTCATGAAACAGGCCTGGACAAAAATGATGGTACCCCTAGAAAAGATTGAAAATAATGTGACCATAGGGACATGTTCAACCAAGATGTGTCCTCTAATTAACATCACAGGTGTCGGCCTATTTAAAGGGTGACAAGTAGTCACTGTGCTGTTTGTTGACATGGTGTGTACCACACTAAACATGGACCAGAGGAAGCAAAGGAGAGAGTTGTCTCAGGACATTAGAAAGAAAATTATAGACAAGCATGTTAAAGGTAAAG
Organism: Pholidichthys leucotaenia; assembly: GCA_020510985.1. Taxonomy (NCBI): domain Eukaryota; kingdom Metazoa; phylum Chordata; class Actinopteri; order Cichliformes; family Pholidichthyidae; genus Pholidichthys; species Pholidichthys leucotaenia. The sequence goes on from CM035844.1 coordinate 17,481,655, forward strand.
GCTATAAGACCATCTCCAAGCAGTTTGATGTTCCTGTGACTACAGTTGCACATATTCAGAAATTTAACATCCACGGGACTGTAGCCAGCCTCCCTGGAGGTGGCCGCAGGAGAAGACGGATAATACGAATGGTAACAAAAGAGCCCAGAACAACCTCTAAACACATTCATGGTGAACTCCAAGGTCAAGGTACATCAGTGTCAGATCGCACCATCCGTCATTATTTGAGCCAAAGTGGACTTCATGGGAGACGACCAATGAGGACACCACTGTTGAAAACAAATCATAAAAAAGCCAGACTGGAATATGCCAAACTGCATGTTGACAAGCCACAAAGCTTCTGGGAGAATGTCCTATGGACAGACAAGACAAAACTGGAACTTTTTGGCAAGGCACATCAGCTCTATGTTCACAGATGCAAAAATGAAGCATACCAAGAAAAGAACACTGTCCCTACTGTGAAACATGGAGGAGGTTCTGTTATGTTCTGGGGCTGCTTTGCTGCATCTGGCACAGGGTGTCTTGAATCTGTGCAGGGTACAATGAAATCTCAAGACTATCAAGGTATTCTAGAAAGAAATGTGCTGCCAGTGTCAGACAGCTTGGTCTCAGTCGCAGGTCATGGGTCTTGCAACAGGATAATGACCCAAAACACACAGCTAAAAACACCTAAGAATGGCTAAGAGTGAAGCATTGGACTATTCTAAAGTGGCCTTCTATGAGCCCTGATCTAAATCCTACTGAACATCTGTGGAAGGAGTTGAAACATGCCGTCTGGAGAAGGCACCCTTCAAACCTGAGACAACTGAAGCAGTTTGCTCATGAGAAGTGGGCCAAAATACCTGCTGAGAGGTGCAGAAGTCTCATTGGCAGTTACAGAAATCGTTTGATTGCAGTGATTGCCTCAAAAGGTTGGTGTATTAAGTTAAGGGTACCATCATTTTTGTCCAGGCATGTTTCATGAGTTTGTTTTTTAAAATAATTCTGTTGAAGCACTATTCAAAAGCATTGTCTGATTTTCATTGGTTAATTTTCATAGAATTTTTATTTATTACCACTTTTGTCAGATTCAAGTTATTTCTGTGACCATTGTGGGTTTTTCTTTCATTAACAGAGGGGTACCAACAATTTTGTCCACGGCTGTAATCTGCAGTAAATCTATGCATTTTTCCATGTAACCTTGTGACTGCATTATTTCAATTGCTTTTTTATCCTAGATCAAGTTTGTTTAGGGTTCAAAATGCATCATAAGTGTTAAATTTATCTTGTTATACCTAACTAGGTACTGTTTATCTGTTGAAATATATATATTTAACGGCTAATATAAACCCATAACAATATGGCCCCTGGCGATCATTTTTTGGGCAGCTGATCACTTTTTGGCATGACAGAACAGGCGACCTCCGTCTCGTAATGCGCCGTAACACCACCTATTACAGAACTGACATAAATATTATGTTTAAAAGTGTAGTCAATGCTCGTGCTACAGACTTTATCTAACAACGGCTGATAACTGAAATACTGATACGTAATTACCGGTCTCCTTAAACGTAGCCGCCGTTCTCTGCCATTAAGAATAAAACTGTTTTTGGATGGTAATACAGGTTTGGAATAATAAAAGCAGCGCTCCCAAAGAGACAACAAAATCCTACATGTTGACAAGCTGGCGCTGCTACTTCTTCTTCTTCTTCTTCTCTCGGTTACTGGCGGATAGCAAACAACTGAAAGGTGCATACCGCCACCTACTGTACAAGAGTGTGTACTGTGGTGTTCTGCGGGGTTGCATAAAGGCGCTTCATACTACGTAATGACGTAGCCCTGACATAATCCCCGACTAGCTCCATATCGGTGGAAAACCAACTGGTTCTTATGACAGCACTGGTTAAGCACTGACACCAGCCCCAGAACCAAACTAGCACTGGCTTTTATTTTGGTGGAAATGAACCCTCGAAGACTCCATTGTCCCACTGGGGGACTTCAATGTGCACGTGGGCAATGACAGTGAAACCTGGAGGGTGTGATTGGGAGGAATGGCCTGACCAATCTGAACCCAAGTGGTGTTCAGTTATTGGACTTCTTGACATAACGTTCGGCTCAGGAGACGCACACACACAGGCTCAGAGTAGTTCAAACTGTTTATTAACAGCAGGGATGTTTGGGTGCGTGTCTGCGGAATGTTAATGTGTTGGTGGTGGTGTCTGCTTCGGACCCAGAGGCAGGAGACCGTTCAGCCGGCAACCCTATGGGAGAAATCAGACACAGGGTGATGAGCGCACACCAACACAGGAGGAGAATAGGCGAGGGAGAGAAGCTTACTTGTTTGGACAGATGACTGGCGCTTCAAGGATGGAAGCCCGGGAGACAGCCACCTGCAGGGCTCGGTGCAGCAGCGAGGAGAGACGAGGGACGGGGTTGTCCGCCGCCGAGGAATCCACCTGTGCACAGGGGAGCAAACTGGAGAGATGAGGTAAGTGATCTTCTTACCGGTGACGAGGATGCTGAAGAGAATGTGGTAGAAGCCCATGAAAGGGAAATGAAGTCTACGGCTTCAGACCGAAGCTCAGGGCGAGGCAGCCTATATTCCTCGCCGCTGATGACTGACAGGTGTGTGAGCAGGTGGCGCCGTTGATGAGCGGCGCGGCGTGACAGTACTCCCCCCTCTAGCAGCGCCTCCTGGCGATGGCTTATCCGGGTGCGCTCGGTGGAAGTCCGCGATGAGCGATGGGTCCAACACAAACGACGGGGGCACCCACTGTCGATGCTCGGGCCCATAGCCCTCCCAGTCCACCAAGTATTGCAACCCACGACCCCGGCGCCGGGAGTCCAGGATGGAGGAGACGGACCAGGCCGGGTGGCCACCAACCATCCGGGGTGCGGGTTGCGCTGCAGGAGGAGGGCAAAGGGGGTCGGTAACTGCCAGCTTCACCTTCGACACGTGGAAAGTGGAATGGATGCGGAGGGAGGGGGGAATAGCCACGCGCACAGCCACCGGGTTGATGATCCGGGTGATGGGAAAGGGACCCATGAAGCGCTGTGCCAGCTTTCTCCTCTCGCCTTTTAGGGTGACGTCCTGGGTGGAAACGTAGACAAGTTGCCCAACTCTGTACGCCGGGGCAGGTCTTCTACGCCGGTCCGCCACGGTCCTGTTGCGCTCCGCTGTGCGTAAAAGCGCATGACGCGCGGTGGCCCAGGTGGAGCGGAACTGCCTCACGTGCGCCCTAACTGACGGGACAGTTACCTCGCTCTCCTGCGCTGGAAGCAGCGGGGGGTCGTAACCCAGGGACGCCTTGAAGGGGGACATCCCCGTTGCAGAAGAGCGGGCGGTATTGTGGGCGTACTCCACCCAGGCGAGATGGTTGCTCCATGACGTCGGCTTGGATCTTGCAACACAGCGGAGCGCAGCCTCCAGCTCCTGATTGGTCCTCTCACACTGCCCGTTAGACTGGGGGTGATGGCCGGAGGAGAGGCTCACCTTGGCTCCGATGGCGTTGCAAAAGGACCTCCAAACCTCGGATGAAAATTGGGGACCCCGGTCCGAGACCACGTCCACCGGAATCCCGTGCAGCCTGACCACGTGTTGGATGAGGAGGCCCGCCGTCTCCAGGGCGGTAGGGAGACCTCGCAGGGGGACAAAGTGTGCCGCCTTGGAGAAACGGTCCACGATGGTCAGGATGGTGTTAAAGGAGCTGGAAACGGGGAGTCCGGTGACGAAATCCAGTGCGATATGCGACCAGGGCCTGCCGGGGACGGGCAGAGGCTGGAGCAGACCCGCTGGAGGGGCATTTCCTGACTTGCTGGTGGCACAGACTGGGCAAGCCCGGGCGTAGCGGGCTGCATCCCTCCGCAGGCCCGGCCACCAAAAAGACCGCTGGAGGAGGCTGATCATCCGGGAGGTGCCGGGATGACAGGTGAGCCGGGAGGTGTGGAGCCAGTGGATGACCTCTCCTCGGACCGCAGATGGGACGAACAGTCTTCCCTCTGGTCCGCCGCCAGGATCAGGTTCCACCTCCTGTGCCTTCCGGATCTTTGCCTCGATATCCCACGAGATGGCTCCCACGACGCACGACCTGGGCAGGATGGAGTGAGGCGTCTCCTCCGATTCCACGGGAGTGAACTGCCTAGAGAGGGCGTCAGGCAGGCCGTTCTTAGAGCCAGGCCTGAAGGTGATAGAAAATTGGAACCTGGCGAAGAACAGAGACCAGCGCGCCTGGCGGGCATTCAGGCGCTTGGCAGACCGTAAATACTCCAAGTTCTTGTGGTCCGTAAGGACCACAAACGGCAGGTTCGCCCCCTCTAGCCAGTGGCGCCACTCCTGCAGGGCGAGCTTGATGGCCAAGAGCTCTCTGTCCCCCACATCGTAGTTCCTCTCCGCCGGGGACAAGCGCCGGGAGAAGAAGGCGCACGGTCGTTTGGCGCCATCGTCCGGTGACCGCTGGGACAGCACTGCCCCCACTCCCGTGTCCGAAGCGTCTACCTCGACGATGCACTGCAGCGCGGGGTCGACCTGGCGAAGGACCCGGGAGGAGGAGAATTCCGCCTTCAGCGCCTCAAAGGCGGCAGCGACCTCTTCGGTCCACCGGAACGGGACCTTCGGGGACGTGAGGCGGGTCAGTGGTCCAACGATGGTACTGAAGTTGGGGACAAAGCGGCGGTAGAAATTGGAGAAGCCAACAAATTGCTGCACCTGCTTCCGGGATGCAGGTGTAGGCCATTCCACCACCGCCTTTACCTTCTCTGGGTCAGGGAGCACCTTATCGTGGGCGATGATGAACCCCAGGAAGGACGTACTCCTGGCGTAAAATTCACACTTTTCTGCCTTTACGTACAGACGATTCTCCAGCAGCCTTTGGAGGACCCGCCTCACGTGGACCTGGTGCTCATCCCTGGACTTGGAGAAGATGAGGATATCGTCCAGGTAGACGAACACGAAAAGGCCAATGAAATCCCGGAGGATGTCATTAATGAGGCGCTGGAAGACTGCAGGAGCGTTGGTCAACCCGAACGGCATCACCAGGTATTCAAAGTGGCCGTTCGGGGTACGGAAGGCCGTTTTCCACTCATCTCCCTCCCGGATCCGGACGAGGTGGTAAGCGCTGCGTAGGTCCAGCTTGGTGAACCAGGTCGCCCCCTGGAGGGAGTGGAAAGCAGTGTCCATGAGAGGCAGGGTGTAACGGTCCTTCTCCGTGATATTATTGAGGGCCCGGTAGTCGATACAAGGGCGGAGGGACCCATCCTTTTTTCCCACGAAGAAGAACCCCGCCCCCACGGGTGACGATGATGGGCGGATTATCCCGGCGTTTAATGACTCCTTCAGATATGTGTTCATCGTCTCCTTCTCCGGCGCAGACAGGCTGTAGAGCCGACCAGAAGGTAACGGCGCCCCCTGGCGGAGGTTGATGGCACAGTCGTAGGGCCGATGAGGGGGAAGAGACATAGCTTTCGCTTTACTGAACACCATACCCAGGTCGTGAAACTCCGGAGGCACCAGGGACAGGTCCGGGGGTGCAGCGTCCGTTGCTGGAGGAGGAGCGGACGGCGAGCAGGCAGCGGACTGGAGGCAGGTGCCCAGGCAAAATGTACTCCAAGCCGATACCCCAGCTGATCTCCAATCCAGGACCGGATTGTGAAGGCGGAGCCAGGGATACCCCAGGATGACGGGCGACACAGAGTTGGGAAGGACATAAAAGGTCATCTCCTCCCGGTGGTTTCCCGAGATGATGACCGGTAGGGGGACAGTTTGATGTGTCACTCTCCCAAGGGTGGCACGGGAGAGATGGACTAGGGAGATGGGAGTGTTGAGTGCCTGGCAGCGGATGCCCAATCGGGTTGCCAGGCTTTGTGAAATGAAGCTGCCTTCTGCGCCCGAATCCACCAGTGCGTGGGTGAGGTGCCCAGTGGGGTTATGGCAGAAACGGATGGGCAGCTTCAATTGAGTAAGTGATCCTAACCGATTGATGTCCGCGAGACTTCCAACAGTGACTCGCGGACCCCACCGACTGGCCTTCCGTGGACAACGCTCCACGGTGTGTTGGTCGCCTCCGCAATACATGCAGAGGCCCAACTCACGACGGCGTTGTTTCTCCACAGGGGAAAGTTTAGTCCAGCCCGTCACCATCGGCTCCGACTCCTCGGGGCGCGATGCTGGCGGCGCCGCCAGGGGGCGAGCTTGGAACAGGTACGGCGAGGCTCCACGAGGGCGAGAAGAAGAAGACCTCCGCCCCGAGGAGCGCTCGCGCAGCCTGTTATCCAAACTTACCGCTAAGGACGTCAGCTCCGCTAGCGTCCCAGGGATATCCCGACCAGCCAGTTCATCCCTCAGATCACTATTGAGGCTGCGGAGGAACAGGCCACAGAGGGAGCGTTCCTCCCAGCCCAGTTCCTCCGCCGCTACCCGGAAGTCGACCGAGTGGTCCGCTGCCGACCGGCTTCCCTGCTGGAGAGCGAGAAGCCGATCGACCTGGACCGTCTCGGTTTGAGAATGGTCAAAGACCTCCAGAAAGCGCCTCACGAATTGGTCATAGGTGAGGGTGGCATAACTGGGCCTCGCCATTACGGCGTAGGTCCAAGTTAACGCACGTCCCTCCAGAAGATTCCCTATGTAACCAATTCGACTGTGATCCGAGGGAAAATCTCCGGGCACACGGTGGAACACGGACTCACACTGCATAATGAACCCCCGCGCTCCGCCGAGCTTACCGCTAAAGCGGGCGGGGGTCGGAATCGGTGTGAGCCGAACCGGTGCCACTGGAGCCGGCTGGACGGCCGCTGGAACAGCAGGAGCCGCGCCACCCTGGCGAGTCGGGAGGAACGGCTGTTGGGGGTCCAAGCGGTTCAATCGGTTAGTTAATTCTAATAATTGATTGAAAACCACCTGTTGCTGATAAACAATCTGATCCACCCGAGCCTCGAGGATGGTAAACCGGTGTGCGAGCCCGCCGTCTGCCGAGCCGCTCTGCTGAAGCCGTACTGACATAACGTTCGGCTCAGGAGACGCACACACACAGGCTCAGAGTAGTTCAAACTGTTTATTAACAGCAGGGATGTTTGGGTGCGTGTCTGCGGAATGTTAATGTGTTGGTGGTGGTGTCTGCTTCGGACCCAGAGGCAGGAGACCGTTCAGCCGGCAACCCTATGGGAGAAATCAGACACAGGGTGATGAGCGCACACCAACACAGGAGGAGAATAGGCGAGGGAGAGAAGCTTACTTGTTTGGACAGATGACTGGCGCTTCAAGGATGGAAGCCCGGGAGACAGCCACCTGCAGGGCTCGGTGCAGCAGCGAGGAGAGACGAGGGACGGGGTTGTCCGCCGCCGAGGAATCCACCTGTGCACAGGGGAGCAAACTGGAGAGATGAGGTAAGTGATCTTCTTACCGGTGACGAGGATGCTGAAGAGAATGTGGTAGAAGCCCATGAAAGGGAAATGAAGTCTACGGCTTCAGACCGAAGCTCAGGGCGAGGCAGCCTATATTCCTCGCCGCTGATGACTGACAGGTGTGTGAGCAGGTGGCGCCGTTGATGAGCGGCGCGGCGTGACACTTCTGTACCAACCACAGTTTGTCCATAATGAACACCATGTTCAAGCACAGGGGTGTCCATATGTGCACTTGGCACCAGGAGACTCTAGGTCACAGGTCAATGATTGATTTTGTTATTGTGTCATCAAACCTATGACAGTATGTCTTGGACACTCGGTTAAAGAGAGGTGCAGAGCTGTCAACTGATCACCACCTGGTGGTGATTTGGACCCGATGGCAGGAGTGGACACCATTCAGACCTGGTAGACCCAAACATATAGTGTGGGTGTGCTTGAAACGTCTGGCTGAGGCCCCTGGCTGGGAGGTCTTCAACTCCCACCTCCAGAAGAACTTTGACCACATTCCAAGGGAGTCTGTAGGCATGGAGTCTGAAAGGGTCATGTTCTCCACCTCCATTGTTGAAGCAGCGGCCCAGACTTGTGGTCACAAGGTTGTGGGTGCATCTCGTAGTGGCAACACCCGAACCAAGTGGTGGACACCAGTGGTGAGGGGGGCCATCAAGTTGAAGAAGGAGTCCTATTGAGCTTGGTTGACTTGTGGGACTCCTGAAGCAGCTGAGGTGTACTGGCAGGCCAAGTGGAGTGCAGCTCAGGTAGTTGCTGAAGCAAAAACTCAGGTGTGGGAGGAGTTTGGTGAGGCCATGGAACAAGACTTTTGGTCGGCCTCAAAGAGATTCTGGCAAACTGTCCGATGACTTAGAAGGGGGAAGCAGCTCCCTATCCACACTGTGTATGGTGCAGATGGGACGCTGCTGACTTCGACTGGGGTTATCATAAGATGGTGGAAGGAATATTTTGAGGATCTCCTCAATCCTACTGATATGCCTTCCACAGAGGAAGCAGAACTTGGGGACGAGGGGGACAATTCACCCATCACAGGGGCTGAGGTCGCTGAAGTGGTTAAAAACCTCTTCGGTGGCCAGGTCCAGGGGTAGACAAGATTCACCCCGATTACCTCAAGGCTCTGGATGTTGGCGTTCACTTATGGCGTTCACTTATATAGCGCTGTTTTACTCATCTCTGGATGACCAAAGCGCTTAACAGATCCTGCTATCCACCCATTCACACACACTGATATCAGCGGAGTACTGGCCTGACCCACCAGGAGCAACTGAGAGTTCAGTGTCTTGCTCAAGGACACTTCAACATGCAGACTGCAGATAGTGGAAATCGAACCGCCAACCCTTTGATCAGTAGTTGGCTACACTACACCTGCGCCACAGACACCCCCATGTTGTTGGGCTGTCATGGCTGACATGCCTCTGCAACATTGCGTGGAAGTTAGGGACAGTACCTTTGGCATGGCAAACCAGGGTCGTGGTTCCTCTCTTCAAAAAGGGGGACCTGAGAGTGAGTTCCAACTTTAGGGGGATCACACTCCTCAGTCTCCCTGGGAAGGTCTATGCCAGAGTATTGGAGAGGAGAGTCCGGCCACTGGTCGAACCTTGGATTCAGAAGGCACAATGGGGTTTTCGTCCTGGCCGTGGCACATCGGACCAGCTCTTTACCCTCTCGAGAATCCTCAAGGGTTCGTGGGAGTTTGCCCAACCAGTCTACATGTGTTTTGTGGGCTTGAAGAAGGCATTCAACTGCGTCCCTCATGGTTTTTTGTGGCGGTGCTTTGGGAGTATGGGGTATCAGGCTTGTTGTTACGAGCTATCCGGTTTCCATATGAGCGTTGTGAGAGTTTGGTTCATATTGCCAACACTTGGTAGGACTCATTCCCAGTGAGAGTTGGACTCCACCAGGGCTGCCCTTTGTCACCAATCCTGTTCATAATTTTTATGAAAGGGATATCTAGGTGCAGCCAGGGAACAGAGGGTGTCATACTTGGTGACCACAGGATCTCATCTCTGCTGTTTGCAGATGATGTTGTCCTGTTGGCTTTATCAAGCAATGACCTGCAGGTCTTACTGGGCCGTTTTGCTGCTGAGTGTGAAGCGGCTGGGATGAGAATCAACACCTCCATATCCGAGTCCATGGCTCTCAGTCGGAAAAAGATGGACTGCCCTCTAGGGGTGGGTTCAAAAGATTGATACAATGATTTGAATCGATCCATGTTTGACTGAGCCAATATTGATTCACAAAATCCTCAGATTTATCTTTTAATATCATACTTTTACAGTCCGTGAAATACAAAATGCAAGCAGCCGGCTGAAGTCTCACGTGATGACCAATCGCATAAAAGTTCCATGCACCACATGCTCACATTACTTCTGTGTTTACATTTAGCAGGCAGCCGCAGAGCAGACTTGACAACGTTAATTTATCAACAAAAGTCATAGCTAAAGACTGCACTCAACAGTTCCCGAATATTTTTCATAAAGTGGGGATAAATGGTTTTGTACTACGTGCAGCGCTGTGCTGGAACATAACAGTCGACAACTGATAAACAATTTTCAAAAGGAAAACACGGAGAACAACAGACCAGAGAGGGAGACTGTTGCAGCTGCTGCGGGTGTCATGATCGAGACATTGGCTGTGCCATGTCCTCACTCTGAGTTATGTTTTGGGGTTTTTGTTTTGGTTGGGACATGAGCACAGCCCATGGTCTCGCCTCTTTAAGACTCTTGTTTTCTTTCATGGTTATTATGTTTCGTATTGTTATTCCTGTCATGGTCTGGGTTTGGGCTTTTGTTTTGACAGTATCTTGTTTGTTTCCAGTTTTGCATAGTGAGTTCTTGCTTTGTTGTTAATTATTCACGACTGTTTTTGATTTCTTGATTATTAATTGTTCACGGGTGTTCTTGATTTTTGTTGATTTATTTATAGAGGTCGTGTGCTGCCTTCGGCATGGCGATCTTAACGCTGTCACGCTCACACTTACGTTCCCAGCCTTGCATCTAGCTCTTGTTTTCTGGTCATGTTTTGGAAGTTTGTTTTTGTCAATAAATCATGCTGAAAAGAAAGCCTGCGCATAAGTCCAATCATTTGCCCCAAAGGGGCAGTCATGGCAGCAGGTAAGTAAAATATCATTGTTGTTTTTTTTTAAACATTTGTGCCGTAAATTAATAATTCATCCATAAAAATGGCAGAATTAATAAAGGCTGCTGTCATGAATTGCCCATTTCACAGGTGGAAGTAGGACACCAGACGCTCTCTGAGTGAGGTTTTTTTTTTTTGGACTTATTTTGTACCCGTAGGTAGATTTGTTCTGCAGTCCGGTGACAAGCCACCAGCTGCCGGTCGCTGCGTGCGCAAGCGCCCCTTAACTCCCTAACCTGCATGTTTTTGGCATGTGGGAGGAAACCGGAGAAATCCCGGAGTAAACCCACGCAAACACGGGGAGAACATGCAAACTCCACACAGATCACTGTTGGCCGGGGGCAGGGATCGAACCCACGATCTCATGATCCCCGCGATCCCCCGGCCAAGGGTAAACTGTGCTGCCGCGGTGCTAACCACTGCGCCACCGTGCAGCACAGCGCAGCACGAGTTTGCACATTTATTAACATAAAAACAGACAAGAACGTAAACATGCAAAAACTAAATCATTAAGTGCAAGGCAAATACAAAATGACAAATGCTGGAAGAGAGTGGGGCTCGACGTCCAGGGGGACGGAAGCCAGGGGATGCCTGGCCAGTGGCGGAATCCAGCTGGAGCTCTCCCGAAAGCAGCAGGGCTCACGGCTGGAAATAAGGGACAAACATATCTGGACGGAACTCACCTACTCTCCTCGACAGCTGGACCCAAACACACTCAGTAGTCTGCTCCTGAGGACGGGTACACGTAGTAGAAGGACACGACAAACCCCAGAGGTTTGCCATGCCCTTATATGCAGTGCATAATCAGTCACAGGTGTGGACGCATGAGTGGAGAAAATAACAGAATGAATAACAGGTGTGCAGCTCCAACCAGTTTGACATCCGGAAGCTGCACAGCGCTGTCAAAATAAAACATAACAGGAAACCATAAAGATACAAGCACAACAGAACCCCAAAATGTACATAATATTACAGATACATAATTTCAAGAATTAAACAGGAACCAAATACAGCAGACATGATAACCAGGAAACAAGCAGACAGAAAAACACTAAAACAGACAGGAAACTGGGCACAGCACACACCCATGCCTCAGGATCATGACAGCTGCAGTACGAGCCATTTTTACTCAATAGAACGAAACTGAAATGACCAAATCTTCCATGAAATTAATTGAAACCCTTTTCAAGAATTGAAACTTAATTTATAGTTAAAATGTAAACAGCAAAAAATAAAAGACCCTAAATTATTAAACCCTACTGTGGTGTGGGTCTCTAAAAATATGATTATTAATTTTACTTTGAAACATATACTCCTTTTCATATCCCCTTCAGATGTGTGAAGATTGGGTTTCCACTCCAAGATCCATCCTGTGCTGAGATGTTCTGAAGGGAAGAGGTTGTCAGTGGAGGAGCCGTCTCTGCTTCGTTGTGGATTTCAGCACAGAAGAAGGCCTCATATTTTTCAGGGATCTTAGTTTTCAAATTCAAGATTCAAGAAGGTGCTGCCATAATTTTCTCCATACTCTAATATGCATTCAGTGCAGTTTAGTTGTTGTAATGGCTAATTCTTTTATCTTTTTTTATTTAACCCTTTAAGTGTGAGAATTTGTGTGCCTCTAGTGGCAGAGCGTGGTATTGCGCCTGCCTTCTCACTGTCAAAAGTAAGTTAGAAATTTCTGTTTTGTTACCTCCGCCAGGAGGTTATGTTTTTGCCAGGGTTTGTCTGTCTGTCTGTCTGTCTGTCTGTCTGTTTGTCTGTCTGTTGGTTAGCAAGATAACTCAAAAAGTTTTGCACGGATTTCGATGAAACTTTCAGGCGTTGTTGGAAATGGTACAAGGAAGAATTGATTAAATTTTGGCGATGATCCGGATCACCGTCCACAAGAAAACCGCCATTACGGAAAATGCCATTTTCGTGAATAACTACTGAACCACTAATCCTATCATTGTCAATCCAATTGCTAGTCATATGTTTTCATGGTCAAGGAATCTGAAAATGTACACACAAACACTGTATGGGGGGAACTGTGGCCGCCATTACGGAAAATGCCATTTTCGTGAATAACTACTGAACCACTAATCCTATCATTGTCAATCCATTGCTAGTCATATGTTTTCATGGTCAAGGAATCTGAAAATGTACACACAAACACTGTATGGGGGGAACTGTGGCCGCCATTACGGAAAATGTCATTTTCGTGAATAACTACTGAACCACTAATCCAGGGGTGTCCAACCATGTGCCATGGAGAGCCAAGACCCTGCAGGTTTTACCTCCAACCAGTGTCTTCAACAGCAGATTTCTGTGAATTTCTTCCCACTGATTGCTGATAAGTGAAAACACCTGCTGAAGAGACTGGGTAGAAGAGAAAACCTGCAGGGTCTTGGCTCTCCATGGCACATGGTTGGACACCCCTGCACTAATCCTATCATTGTCAATCCTATTGCTAGTCATATGTTTTCATGGTCAAGGAATCTGAAAACGTACACACAAACACTGTATGGGGGGAACTGTGGCGCTTGGCGGAGGTCTGCGCTCTCTGAGTGCTTTTCTAGTTTTTTTTTAAATGTACTGATTTCTTGTTCATATACTTTGAAGATAAGATGATGAGGTACCTCTATACAAAAAATGATGTCAAAAGATAGAACCATTTTTTGTGTAAATACATCCAAAGTCTAGTTTTGACTGAGTTATGGAATTTAAAGAGGTGCCGTGACATTATGCAAATTAGATGCATAAATTTATTCCTATCTGAAACTTTGGATCATATTTTACATTTTTCTAATTGACAGTAAGCCATTATCTCTTACCACTTTCAAGTTATAGCCTTGGAAATCTGAAATATTTTATTGAAAAAAATATTTACCACTCTTGACCACTAGGGGGTATGTCACAGTTCTGCACCATACACACTCAGAGGGTTAAGGTCTCAGCAAGAATACAATGTTAGTGATTTTTTTGGCATTTTTCCTGAGCGTTTAATTCTACATAAATCACTGTTTAACAGGAAATTTTTGGCAATCCTGTGCTTTTCTTGTGGTGTTACATAGAATAGCATCACTCTAAACCAGGGGTCACCAACGCGGTGCCCGCGGGCACCATGTCGCCCGCAAGGACCACGAGTCGCCCGCAGGCCTGTTCTAAAAATAGCACAAATCGCAAGTGAGCTGCGTCTAAGATGTAATTTTTTCTGCCGCTATTTTTTAAAATCACACTTGCATTTATATAGATTTTAAAATGACAATGTCTTAAAAATAAAAAAAAATGAAAATATGTTTATTATACGTAAAGTTAAGGTGAACTCTGACCTAGTTCAAAGGTCAGTATTGTGCGCATGACAAAACCTTCGCGCTTGCGGAGAGTAAGCTAGCGGGCAGTGAAGATGGTGAGCGCAGTGCAGTTTCCTAGCCCAAAAACATGGCAAAAAAAAAAAGACAGAAAATTTATCGTTTTCAAAGTGAGCGGGAGGAAGAGTTCTTTTTTCCTACCGTGAAAGGAAGCTGCATGTGTTTCATTTGCGAGGCGACGGCGAAGCGGCACTATGTGGACCTTGTTCTCAATAAAGTTTTGGAAAAAAAAAAAAAAAAACTTCAATACGCGTCATGAAACTGCTGCCCACTCTTTTTTTTTTTTTGTACCTGTAGGTAGATTTGTTCTGCAGTCCGGTGACAAGCCTTAACTCCCTAACCTGCATGTCTTTGGCATGCGGGAGGAAACCCACGCAAACACGGGGAGGACATGCAAACTCCACAGAGATCACTGTTGGCCGGGGGCAGGGATCGAACCCACGATCCCCGCGATCCCGCGGCCGAGTGTAAACTGCTGCCGCGGTGCTGGTTATTACTCCAGCATGATTCTTGGCAAGAACTGTATGGATATAATTCCAGTGAAGAAGAACACACAAAAGTGTGTTTATTAAATGTAACAGATTTTGAGCAGAATTGCAGCAGATTTGTTCAGTTAAAAATGTGATAAGATTTATTTAATATGAAAAGTTGATTTTTCTTAAATGTTGCATAACTTTTTCAAACATGGTTCAACATAGTTCATGAATTAAAAGGGTTTAGTTTTTTATGGTTAAAAGGGACTGGTGAAAACTGGACATTTTTTTAATGAAATGTAGAAGTGATCATCTGAACAATTGCTGAGATTAATAAAAATAAAGTGTTGAATATTGATCTTGTCTGTTACCCACTCTAAGTTATTGATAATTATTTATTTATGTATGTATGTATATATATATATATATATATAATTTGTTATTTTAGAGGAGTGTGTCAAGTTGGTGCCCTTCACATGACTCGATACCCATGGAGTAGCTCTTGGTTTCAAAAAGGTTGGTGACCCCTGCTCTAAACTATGGAAAAAGCATCTACTTTAAAGTCTGTACTTCCTCACACAACTTTCAATCCAAAAAAATGTTGCAGCTTTTAGTGCAACTTTGTGAAAAGCTCCCACAAATTCAGGTGGTTTGGGCCACAACAATCACAAAAACAGCTGATGAAATCCTGGAGGGCCTGAAATACAGTGAGATTATGTCTACTTGCTTCATACATTGAATTTGTTTACTTACTCTGGGTTGTTAAAAACCCTGTAAGGATTCAATTTGATTACATGATCTATCTCTCCTGCGGCTGGTGTTGCAGATCTGCAACTGTCACGCGACTGGTCAAAAAGTGTGAAAAAACCCAAATAAACCCAGATGTACCAAGCATTTTACATCACTAGATGGCAGACACATAGCACTCACTGCTCTTCACTGGAGGACTCAGTTCAGCCCACCAGAATCTCGTTGAATCTAATATCACTTCCTGGCCGTAGAAGAAGAGACGCATAAACAATTGCGCAACATATATTTCAACAGGGACGAAGCATTTGCTCCAAATTTTGCCAACTATGATTCTAAAAGGGATTATTTATCTTCTGAAGGGAAATATTTACCTTCTGTGACAGCAGAAGATGGACCGGAGCATGTACACTTTTCGTCCGCCATTGACGAAGCTGCATGTGATGGAGAGGACAATACTGCTGGTTCTGCAGCGTAATCTAACCGAAATCGAGGTGGAATAAATCAGAAGTTAAATGTGATTGTTTCTGAATGTGGGAGAGAAAGCAAAAATGACCAACAGAAGACAAAATAAGGACCGGGGGGAGCACACGGTCGATCACACGGACACATGGCGACATATGACGAATGGTAGGTCTGATGTTTTTTATCAGCTTGTTTACATTCTACTGATTTTCTGGTTCATATATTTTGAAGATAAGATAAGGTTACTGGTGGCAGATAAAGTTGGACCACGACGGTGCCCAACAGGAAAAGAAGGATCACCCACCAGGCCTCTGGAAGGAAGAAGAAGACCCTGGTGTCCTTGGACTGGCTGGCAGCATCCTCAGTGGTCCGGGCTTGGGACTGAAGCTCGGTCGCACCCTCAGTGGTTCCGGCTTGGGACAGAAATTTGGCCGCACCCGCGACGGACCCGGGCTTGGCCATAGCTGCACCCGCGGTTGTCCCGGCCTGGGACAACGTACCACCAGCGGTGGCCCCAGCCTGGGGCCTCATTGCTCCCGCGGTGAGCCCCGATTGGGCCTGCGTTGCCCCCTTGGAGGACCCCGACCGGCTCATGGTTGCACCCACGGTGGAACCCGGATGGGCCCCTGCTGTACCCACGGTGGACCCTGACCAAGCCATGACTGCACCCACGATGGAACCCAGCTGGGCCCCTGCTGCACCCACGGTGAGACCCAGCTGGGCCACTGCTGACCCCAATGCTGCTGCTGCCTTGACTGTGGGCCAGCCGACCTGTATGAGCACCTGAGCCAGGAAGCGATTGACCACGGGTACCCATGTTGGCTCCACGCTGGGGCGCAGCACCCATGAAGACCTGAACTGAGGCGGAACCCAAACCACAGCCTCCAGCAGACGAGGAGCTGGACCCATGGTGACCTCAGCTGGAGTGGCCGCAGCCACGACGACCTCCAGCAGCGAGCCTGGATCCTCGGACTCATCCAGTGACGCAGATCTCTCTCCAGTGATCCTAGAAGAGGACTCGGACAGAGAGGAAGAAGGTTCAGGGTCGCCGGCAGCGGCAGAGTCCGGCGAGGTGAGCTCAGGTGCAGCGTGGGGCTGCAGCTGGCTCTCCTCACCAAGAGCTAGGCAAAAATGCTCTATTACAGAAAGAAGAAAGACAAAAGAGAGCACTTGCCTTAGCTCAAGCTTCACCACTGTCCAGGACTCTGATGATCCGGGCGATGTTTCCACGGGCTCGGCCTCCTGGAGGTGCAACTTGGGCGCTGACTCTGCTGCGGTGGCCTCCACAGCAAGCATGATGGTCTCTGCAGTCTTCATGGTCCCACCCGTTGTGGCCCACACTGGTAATTCCTCTGGTGTGGCAGCTGGGGTCTGGCTCACCATTGCTACGGGGGAACGATCCTCCCGGACCTCTGGCTCCTCCTGGTCCTGATGGTCCGGCTCCGATGCTGGCGTGCACTCGGAGGAAACAGGAGAGAGCAGGGAGAGGGCTGGTGAACAGTTCAAAGCTGCAGCAGGTGGAGAGATCTCTGGGGACTGCACACCCAGAGACCCTCTACCAGGGATCAGGCAAGAATTTTCAACATCTTTATAAACACAAGAGAAGGTTACTTGCCTGCTCTCCTGGGTAGCGATGTTTCCTGCTGCAGCTGGCGAGGTAATGTCCCTCTCAGAGGCTGTGATGGACCTGGGCTCCTTCGTAGACTGTAGAGAAGTTCCTAAAACCAGCACCAACAGGGACAAATTAGAGGAGAGGCCTGCCCTCCACACCTTGGCGGAGGAAAAAACAGAGGATGAGATGGCTGCAGGTCTCTTTTCCTCAGAACGGCGCTCAATCTCCGCCGGCCCCGCCAGTTTGTGTTTTTTCTTGTTCCCTGGTGATGGAGCAAGACCGGGCTCAGGGGACGGAGGCAATCTGGGTGTAGACGGCTGATGGAGGAAAACAGCTGAGGCCCGGGAACGCCTCTTCTTCTGCATGCGTCCGGGCTTCTCCGGGCGCTTCCTCTCCATTCTGCCGCATTCTTGCTGTAGTGCGGCAATCAGGGCTAATCTCTCCCTTCCCTCAGCATGCAATTTCAGCTGAGGACAACTGCGGGCTGCAGCGTCTGCCAGTCCCACATACCATAAAATATCGTCTGGAGCGGAGCAAATGCGTGCCACAAAGATTGACCCATCTATCTCCATCAGGGCTTGGCAGCATTCCCACCCCAGACGCATTGGATAGCTTCTGCTACTCAATAAGTCCATCCTGAGAGTTACTCCGAAGAGAGAAAAACACACAAGAGACGGTGAAAAACACGACACGTTACTTCACTGCTATGGCTCAATTGGCGTCGGCGTACTGTCATGTCCGCTGTGTAATTGTGCAGCAAACAAGTGAATTTACACGAGCCCAAAGTGCAAGTGAAGTAAAACGTGTTTATTAGCAAATGAAAAATAACATACAAAGTGTCCATGAAACTGTCCAATATGAGTAGAGAGATGAGAATGAGAAGATGGTTGGCTACAAACTCAGGTGGCAAGCCTCACGCACTCCCAGGGCGGAACTGGGCAGCGGAGAGAAAGGGCTGGAAAATAATAAGGGAAGACTTACATAAATGTCGGAGCGGAACGGCTCTGGAAACAACAACACTTCTAAGTCCAAACAGAGGAGGAACCACCCATGAGCGAGCCTGAACATCCAAGGAAGACTGACGCTGACGCACCGAGTGTTTCCACTGCCACCCAGAAATACCCCCATAGACTAATGAGCAGCAAGTGGAAGCAGGTGCATGGCAACAGCCGGAGAGTGAGTGAATGAGTGAGAATGTGTGTGTGCGTGTATGCGTGTGCGTAAGACAGAATGAATATAAGTGTAAGTGCATGCATGTGTATGTGTGGAAACACAAGAAATGATGGCAAACATCCGGTATGAGGGTGGATGAGTGAGAATGTGTGTGTGTGTGTGTGTGTGTGTGTGCATGTGTGTGAGAACACCCAGGTGATGGCAATCAGCTGATAAGTGCCTGACAGAGAGAGGTGAGAGGAGGGGCCATGGCTGTAGACTGGCAGAGGCTCCAATAATCTGCCAGCAGGAAATGATTAAATCATGAGATCATGAGATTAAATCAGGAAATGATTAAATCATTAGATCATGAAATGGGGCAGGAAACAACAGCCCCGTTCATGACAGAATATTTCCTTGAAAAAAATCTTCACCACAAGAAGGTGCATGCAGATGGTGTGACAGAAATCTCTCAGGGTTAACTTGACACTACACACCCTTTGCACTAAAGAAAGCACTTGTTAGCACTTTGTAAAATCATAAGTTAAATAATAAAAAGTGCATTATTGTAACTGATTTTGGGTCAGTTCTTTACGTGATGATTTATGGATTAACAAAGTTAGAGTATTCCTGCTACAATTTGCAGCATTAGGTCGCTAAGATTTTTTTTCCTGGCATATAAAATAGCTATTAAGATGGTAATTTCCCTGATTGAACAGGGATCCGATTGCATCGAATCAAATCGAATTTTAATTGATTTGATTCAGAACCTCAAGAATTGGAACTGAATCGATTCTGGAAATTAGTGATGATACCTAGCCCTACTGCCCTCTCTGGTTGGGGACGAGCTCCTGCCCCAGGTGGAGGAGTTTAAGTATCTCGGAGTCTTATTCACGAGTGAGGGGAGAATGGAGTGAAAGATTGACAGATGGATTGGAGCAGCATCTGCAGTGATGCGGATGTTGTACCAGTCTGTCGTGGTGAAGAGGGAGCTGAGCTCTAAAGCAAAGCTGTCGATTTACTGTTCAATCTATGTTCCTATCCTCACCTACGGTCATGAGCTTTAGGTAATGACCGAAAGAATGAGATCGCGGATACAAGCGGCTGAAATGAGCTTTCTCCGTAGGATTGCTGGACTCACCCTTAGAGATAGGGTGAGGAGCTCAGTCACCTGGGAGAGGCTCAGGGTAGAACCGCTGCTCCTCCAGGAACCAGTTGAGGTGGTTTGGGCATCTGATCAAGACACAAAACAACTAAAGCTAGGGGGGAACAGGTGGACTACCATTCCACCCCCACACGGCCAGATGGATTATTTCTGCCGTCTCTGCTACAATATAGCCCATTAAACAAACAAAAAAAACTGTCGTGTTCCTAAAATAAGACATAAAACACCAAAATAATCCCATTAACAAACTCAACATACAACTCAATTATTACTCATATCAACACAATGCAATAAACACATTGCCCCAACTGTCAGTCAGCTCCAGTAGAGAAACCACCCCCCAGAAACCTGTCAGGCAAGTCCCGTCC
This sequence comes from Pholidichthys leucotaenia, assembly GCA_020510985.1. Classification (NCBI taxonomy): domain Eukaryota; kingdom Metazoa; phylum Chordata; class Actinopteri; order Cichliformes; family Pholidichthyidae; genus Pholidichthys; species Pholidichthys leucotaenia. The sequence continues at coordinate 17,501,508 of CM035844.1, forward strand.
AGAGCACCTCCTTTTTTTCCCGCCCGGAGATGACCCACGTTGAAGCCCAGACACCTCCTTCTCACCATTGGCACACTGTAGCTTGTTGGGATGTCTCCATGAGCTGTCAGACAGCTGAAAGTAGCCATCCTCTCAAACAGCCACCACCTGCAGCCGCCCCTGATCCTCCTGTCATTTGCGCTTGCCTTGAACCCCTCTCGACCAGGCCTCCTCTCTGGGTTGGACCACATCAGTGACCTCCAGAGGAGCCCGACTCTGCTTCCAATGTCCCTGAACGGTACGTCGTTTCACCGTACCAGCCGGTCCTGCCCCGCTCGCTTTCATTTTCGACGCCGGCGAAGCTGTTGTGACCCCTTGCTTCTCAGTACCTCCCAGCAGAACTCCAGAAGCAGAATGGGCCATCCACTTGGCTCCACCCACCGTCACTGGTGTCCCTCCGTGCTACCCAGTTCCCTCCGTTAGGGTTACTTGGGCTCTGGCACTGTAACCCTCCCGCGATGGCCCTGGGTGGGGCTGGGCCTGCTCATCTTCCAGAATACTAGGCCAAGGTTCGTCCCCTACAGCATCATCCACCACTCGCGGAACCGGCTGGTCCCACAAACCACGGCCCGACAACTCCTCTCCAACACCACTGGTGATAGTGAAGCCCAGTCAATAAAAAAGGTCACAGCCCATAATATTCTTGCCACTGGCAGTCACCACAAACTTCAGGTTGGACACCTCTGCCAACTTGTACCAAGCCATCAGTTCCACCGACCCCACCGTGGCCAACCTGTTTCCACCATACCCGCACAGCGGCGCTGAATGACCCCTTATTCGGTAATATGGGAAGAAACTCCTCACGGTGGGCCAATTCAACACAGACCTCACCGCGTCAGTGTCAATCAGCAGCAGCACCTCCACCCCGTCCAATTTCGCCACACAGTACATACAACCATAGGTGCTTGGGGAGACAGTGTGGATGACCGTGGGAGATGTAGCGGAGGAATTCACTTTGCGTCGTTGCTCCCCTCGCTCAAACCTCTTACAGGCCCTGGCAAAATGATGCAGAAATACACACTTGCCACAGCGTTTTCCTCTTGCTGGACACTCTCTAGCCTTATAATGGTGCTTGGTGGACCCACAACCCAAACACCTGGGCGATCCCGGGGCGGACCTTATCTTCACAGCAGTAACGTAGCCCTCCTTATCTTCCACGCTATCATTGCTGTCCAGGTCCACAGCCTGCACTGTTGACTGTGGTTCAAATTGGTGAAGCGTAGCTCTCTCGCCAAGGTCACGTGATAGTTTGTCCACTGTTTCACACTGCTGAGCTATCTCAACAACCATGGCTAATGTCAGTTCGCCGGAGTGCGTGAGGAGGCTCGACCATGCCGCCGAGCAAAGCGTGTGCTCTGCCAACTGGTCGTGGACCATCTCTTCCTCCAATGCTCCAAACTGGCAGTCCCCGGCCAACTGATGCAGATCTGCAACAAACCATTGCGCCAACTTGCCGGTCCGCTGGCGGTGCTGCTGAAACTGAATCCTCCGGATGATGACGTTTTCAGTGGCACGAAAATGATGCGCCATTAGCTCAACCACGTCCTCAAAACTATCACTGTCACCCAAGGTACTAAGGATGCATTGTCCCTACATACCTAAATTGTCAACCAATACCACTCATGCTGGTAACTTCTCCAGTTTACCGAGGTTCAAAGCCTCCAAATAATTCTGGAATGCGGTGGACCACCTCATCCAAGGGACCGGCAGCTCACCGGGAACCTCCAAAAATGGCCGAATGTTAGCCACTCCTGCATCCATACTTTTATCCTCGCCTCCAAATGTTATGTCTGTAACTAAGAACCAAGGATGAGGCTGGAGGTATAACAGAACACGACTTTATTGGTTGACTCACTGCACAGTACAGACGCTCCTGTCAGGCAGAGGTGAGGTCAAAGAGACCGTCCCTCTTATACTCCGGGTGGCAGCGGAACCGGAAAGGTGGAGCCACCACCGGTGTCACACAATAATAAGTCCTAAGAACAACACAACAGATGGATGGATGGAAGGATGGATGGATGGATGGATGGATGGATGGATGGTGTACGTATATTTGTAGTTTGATTTCATAGATTGATGAACTTGATGTAATGTTTTTAATTTTTTGCTGATATTTCAAATTTTGTTTTTACCTTTTTGTATTTTTTCTTTAAATCTTTCATTTGTTCTTGTTACTTCACTGCAGCACTGAGTCATCCTAAAGAAATTATGCATATTTCATCCATGTGCCCACTGACATTTTACAAGAGGCCCAGGCAAACCAATAAAAGGGAAAACGTGGTGTAGACCTCTTAGGGATAATTCCACCCATCGGGGCTATAATATAACCAGCTGCATCCTTCTTTTTTGGCTGCTTTGAGCACTGCATGCCAATTGGCTTTTACTTGAAGAAGGCGGATATTTTGCACATGTCTATAACTGGGCAACTTTCAAGAAAATAATGTATATGATAAATAGAATTACAGCCAGAGGGAAAATGTGTATATTAAATTTTAGGACATTTATGGCATTAATTCAGAAACATTCTTTTGCATCTTGACATTCATGTTCAGACATCTTAAAAGTAAAACACATTTTTTTTTTAAAAAAGTCCATCTTTGGATTGGTTTCATTCAGATTTTGTTATATTCAACCTGAGAATTTGTGATTATGTTTTGTAACTGAATGAGTTTAAGCAGCAACAAAATATTTGAAGTTACACTTAACTGGCACACAAAGCTGGTTAATTCTTCAGAAATCAGACTGGATATTAAAAAAAATATCACTCTTTAGGGTGCATAAGCTGCAAATGAGTGAGACCTTATGTAAACAAAACACAATGTAATTAACAGAAAATTACTTCTGAAGTCTATAGTCATTAGTCTTAACAGCTTTGGTTGAAGAGCTTTCCTCCTGAAACCATCACATCTCTGAAAACTAAAACCACTTCCTTCTAACTACAAAAAACATTTTAATTAAATGCAACATGTTTAATAGAAATCATAGTTCCAGAGACAGTTCCCCTACAGCATCAGAGAACCAATTAATGAAACAAGCTGTGCCTGAATCTTAACGCTTCCCCCTCCAGACAGAGATGATAGCTGATCAATAACTGCTAGACACAATCAATCAATGCCCCCCGCCTCAGTCAGCTAACTTTTGTCACTGTTTCAGGCCCAGCTGCATCAGCTCCAGGGCTGATTTGTCCTCCACTGTCTGTGTCATTTGTCTTTAGAGTTCCCTTCCATCTGATAGCTCCCATCTTTTCAAACACCCTTTCCCTGTGCCCTTATAGCCCCTGTCAGTGATTTATACTTGTTCGTGACTGTCTCCGAGGACACTACAAGTCATTTGCACAGTCATTTAGTCTTGTTTTAATGTTTTTTGGGAGGGAAATCACACAGATACTCAAGGTGAAAATATCACAAAGTGTCACCAAAGTGATTTGACTTGACTGGACCGCTTCATTCTTTCTCTTTTTTTAAATCAAGGGAATTTTGTCATGTTTCTGAGCAATGGTGAGAGCTGTGCTCAACCCCTAGTTGGGTTAAGTCATTCTCTGTTTTTCCACTTCTCTGTGTATTTTGTATTAGTGTGGTTGTTTTGTATTTCTGTATTATCTTGTTTTCCAATTTATTTCCCTGTGTTTATAATTTGCCCTTGTCTTAATTCTCCATTTGTAGTTTCTGTATTTATTGGTTTGTGCTATTAGCTTTCCTCAAGTTTTCTCCTTCTGTGTATTTGTTACTTCTATCCGGTCTGTGTTTAGTTATTATTCTTAGTTTATTATTATTCATGTATTTGTTCCTGATTTTCTTTCTTCACGTTTGGTGCTTTTACTTTGACAGTCATTGTTTACTTCCTCCTGTCAAAGCCTGTTTGTGACTTTGACAGCTGTTATCTGTTAATTATTCCTCACTCATGCCACCCACACCTGGATTCATTTGTTATGCTGTGGGAATGTGGAAATGATGAGACAGATTTCTCTCATGACAGCTTTATTCACATTCACCAACATCTCAAGAAGAAAAGAGAGCATTACAGGGAACTCTCGTCCTTAAATACCAGGACTCTCACAGTTCACAAGTCTCATTGCGTCAAAGGTCACATTGCATTATAATCCTCAGTAACAATGCATCTCCTCTTTAATCCTCTGATCTCACCCCCACAGTCTCAAGCCCTGCATACCAAAGCTAACATCCTCGCAGCTTCCTGTTATCTCCAAGGAAGCTCTGTCTTTGTTCTGATCTAAAATGTGAGGCCTTACATCAGTCACAAAGTAGGTCACATATGTGTGGCCACAATGCGCCTATTTAACCCGTGCTGCAATGCAGCCCATTGCAGCACCGTTCTCTACCCAGATGCAAATTCTGCGTCTCCCTCTTCTCAGTTTCAGACGTGAGTATTCAGATTGTAATCCTGCTCATTGTTTGACAGGCATTTCCATGCACCTCAACATCCTGTTATATAGTTATTTTACTGTGACGTGTGCTATTTGACTGTGACGTCACCAGGCCGTCCTATGTAAGGCTGAGGGTGACCATCTTACACTCTTGTCTCACCTGTACCTTGGCCGGGGCCCTGTCAGTGGCCGCCACATCCAATCAGTTCAATAAAGCTGTGTTCCAAGTCACCTCGTCTCTTCTGTGAACCAAGGGTAATTACAGGCATAACACTGGCAACGTCGGATTAAACCATGGAGGCGTGCATAGCTCCAATTTGGCCTTTTCTCGAGTTTCCCGGGAAGCTGCCGGTGTCCTGGCCTAGATGGTTTGAAGCTTTTGAAACTTATGTTGCCGCGCTGGGACTCGATGAGCTTGATAAGCTAAGAGTCCGGGCACTTCTGGTTCACGATTTGGGTATAGAGGGCCAGCGGGTCCTGCAAATGCTTGGTCCCTCGGATACTTATGAAGAGGCAGCGGAGCTGCTAGCTAGCCATTTCCACACCCCGGATAATGTGACAGTCCAGAGGATCCGCTTTTGGCAGTGGCATCAGAGGGTAGGTGAACCCGTTTGGCAGTGCATCACAGACTTGAAGCAGCTAGCTAATGAGTGTAGTTTTGGGACATTGGAGGAAGAAATGGTTTGTGACCAGCTAGCAGAACAGACATGCAGCACTACGTTGCAAACTAGGCTGCTTATGGCACCAAGTGAATTCACGTTAGCCAGAGCCGTCAAGCTAGCTCTCCAAATGAAAGCCGCGAACAAGCTAGAGCCTCTTGTCACGGCAAATGCCACGGACCTGGACAGCAAAGCTAGCTTGGACGGCGAGGAGATGGAAGCCAACACTACTAGCCGGGGGTCAGCCCTGGGAAAGTCCTTTTGCATGGGCTGTGGGTCTGCAACGCACCGCAAAAAGGCTAAGGACTGTCCGGCAAGAAGAGCACATTGTAACAGATGCGGTCGCTTGAACCATTTTGCCAGGGTCTGCTGTGGATTCAACCCGGAGAGTCCACGGAAAAAATCACTCCACCCGTCCCCGACAACCATCCACACGGTGTGGGCTGAAGAACTACCGGGTGCCATGGCGGTCAAGCAGGACCAATTTCGCCCAGGGTCGGTACCTAGACCAACGAGCGACACCGATGGGCTGGCCCCAGATGCTTCTGAAACCTGGCTGCGGAGGGACGGAGGGTGTGTGGCTATGATGGTGAATGTTACAACGGTGTTGGAAGAGATTGGGGCAGGACTGAAAAGCACAAAGGATCAGCGTGCTTGACAACAGTGTCTCAAGCCGAGCTGGGCCCCGTTGAGGGTCCTGGATTGGGTTAGGAGCCGAGATGAGGAACATCTGCAGCGAAAATGGGCCAGACGACAACCTGAGGAACATTGGGAGTGTCTGCGCATAGTGGAAAAACTGGGCTATCTGATGACTTGGTGTGGCATGCAAATCGGCTTTGGCGTGCCCAGGAGAAGACTCTGGGAAACAAGGGTGAATGTGGGACGAGGTCGAGGGTGAGGAGGAGCGGCTTCAGTGTCCGAAGGGCCAGCCATCACCACGGAGACCGGCTTTTTCCAGGGGCGCATCTGCTGAGAGGGTGCCCTGGGCCTCCATGCCAGTTATGTCCTTGTTTCTTGAACACTTGGGTTGTAAATAGTATACATTGAAGTTCTGGTGTTGTTGGCGTTGTTGTAAAAAAAACAAAAAAGTTATATAAGGGATTTTTTTTTTGTTCTAGTTTAGGAACACGGCACGCAATTTTAGTTATTAATGGACTTTAATTTACCCCAGCAGGTGGCAGAATAATCCACCTTGCCGTGTGAGCAAGACAGCAGCCACCCGTCCTCCCTATTTTAGCTTTTGTTGTATGAATGTGTTAGACCATTTGGAAATATTAGTTGTCATTTGTTAGTGCGTGATTCGGGTCCTAAATTGGGGAGGGTCTTAATTGAGTGAGTGGTTTTGGACTTTTTAAAGGGGAGGGGGGGTTATATAGTTATTTTACTGTGAAGTGCTGAGTGGTGATGCTCACCTCTGGTGATGTCAGCGGGCCACCCTATGTAAGGCCGAGGGTGACCATCTTACGTTCTTGTCTCACCTGTACCTTCGCCGAGGCGCTGTCAGTGGCCGCCACATCCAGTCAGTTCAATAAAGCTGTGTTCCAAGTCACCTCGTCTCTTCTGTGAACCAAGGGTAATTACAGACATAACACAGCCGTACTATTTTTCCCCATTATTTCTGCCTTTGTGTAGTGTGGTGTTTTTGTGTTTTTTATATTTTGTGTTGTCTATTATTAAACGTGCAAGCCTACAGCTCGCGTTTGGTGACCTCAGTTCTGCCCCTGAAAGGGCAATTCATGACGGATTTTACATTAAAATAATGCAAATTATGCAAATAATTAGAAGTTTTAATGTGCAATGCAATACTGTCTTATTGAAAAAGAAACAGCTGGGTAAACCTTGCACAGCACTTCTGTCTTCTCCCTTCCTTCTTTCCACCTCCATCCTCACAGTTTTGATTTTTCATTTTCTCATTTTGCTCTCAACGCTTCCCTCTACAGGCAATTCACATGTTCGGTGAACTGTGAAGGAAACAATTTGTACCCTCATTCTCGGATGCATTCGTGCCCGTTTACACACACACACACACACACACACACACACACACACACACACACACACGCGGAGCTTAGGAAGAAAGTTATTATAATGCATGAACAGTCCTCCTCCCATACTCACACATCACATGTTCACATGTCATTACTGTGCATTTAACAACCGTTTGTCAGGGAGGGACTGAGAGCCAGCATGGCTGCCAGTTTGGAGGACATCAGGCCCCCATAGCTTTCAAAGCAGCAGCTCTGAATTATCCCACAGCAATCTCTGCATGGACACGTTTCTTTTTCTTTTAATGAGTCATTTCCTGCATGTACAGTATCTTATATCTCTTGGCTTCAATTTACATTAACAGTTATGTATGTTACCTAGCAGCCATCTGCTGACTCATTTTTCAGTCAGACAGAACAGATCAAATGAAGACACGTTTTTGCTGCAATTAAATTCTCCCTGTGATCCAGTCATTTTACGTGGAATACCAATTCTTTGCAACAGCGAGCGGCAGCACAGGTTCATACCAAGAAGGAACACCACAGAGGCAACGTTTGCTTTATGTGTGTTGTGTAAAGTCAGAAGGAGCTGCACTGTTTTTGTGGATCTAGAGAAAACATAGGATAGGGTGTCATCGTTGGAATCTGCTGGGCCTCCTGGTTTCACTAAACAACCAAAGGGACAAATGCCCACCAAATGCCCCAAAAATCAATCAAATCATATTGAATATTTAACGGCAAATGGCCATTCTTGTAGTAACTAACAGGACACACAACACCCAAATAACACATTAAATCATACCTAACTGTCTTGGTAGCTGTAAGTGCAGGCTATATTAAATGAATGAGACTGGGAGGGCTCTGTGAAGAAGTGCTGGCAGCCATTTATTTTCAAGTAATAACAGTTACACTGCCAAGGCACAAGAGGGCGCTCAAGGATAGTGCATGGACTAGGCCTCTACCATAACATTCTCCCCTTCTCAGTACATTATGAACAATAATGTTAGATAAAAATAGGTTAGGAAAATTGGCATCAAACTGGGGATTCTAAATTGTCAGGTATGAATGTGAGAGTGAATGGTTGTCTGTCTCTCTGTGTTGGCCCTGCCATGGACTGGCGATCTGTCCAGGGTGTACCCTGCCTCCCGCCCAAAGATGCTGGGATAGGCTCCAGACCCCCCCACCCCCCCACCCCCCGTGACCCGAAAAGGATTAAGCAGAAGAAGATGAATGAAAAATATTTTCAATATAATGCAGTAAGGTAAACATTGCATCTTATAGTATGTACAGTTAAGTATTTTGGGCAGTAATAAAACCCTTTTCTTTTTTGCTTGTAAATAGAACTACTTCTTTTTTGTTTTAAACTTGTATAAGAATAACTGTTATTTCAATGTAATTGATAAAAACATTTCTTTTACTTGAACCATGGACTAACTATAAAGGTGGGATAGACGTTCTATACCTTCAGCTGAGTGAGGGGATTATTCTGCCCCGGGCTGGTCACTCAGGTGTTCGAGAGTACCTTCTACCTAGATCAAAGTCCTAAAGGTACCTCGGAGGATTTCTCTCTCTGGTTGGATACCGCTTCTCCGTAGCATGGTTGTTTGGAGATGTAGGGAGTCGAGGTGTAACAGGTGCATCAGGTGTCAAGTTGTTATGCTCAGGCAGGACAGGATCAACGGGGTCCTCAGGTTCAGTCTTAGTCCCTGTGAGTGTGACGAGATGACACCGGTTGTGTCACAGGAGTCCTCTGGGAGTCTGAACCAGGTAAGACCGTGGTGTATCCACACTGGCTGAAACTGTCCCGTTTTCTTTCATGTCTGTAATCCAAACCTGATCTCCTGGGTGTCGTCCGGAAAGGTCACGTGCTCAGTGTCTGCTATTGAACCATTTCCACTGTTTATCTCTCTCCCTCCGCTCTCTCGCTCTCAGTGTTGTCATGACAGTCCACCCTGGTTTGAGGCAGGATGGATGGATGGGCACTGTGGTGTAAAGTTTCGGCCTGTGGCCGTTGGCAAGTGGAGTGGCACGGTATGCCATGAGCGCAAGATAGGGGTCGCTCTCTTTCTGCAGAAGGTTTTTCACTGTTCTTACGGCTCGTTCAGCGTCGCCATTGCTCTGGGGAAATCATGGACTGGAGATGGTGTGGACAAAGCACCATTCTGAAGAGAACTTTTGGAAGTGATCTGATGGGAACTGTGGGCCATTGTCACTCCGAACCTCCACAGGAATGCCGTGCCTTGCAAATATGGACTTCATGTGTTCAATCACTGCACAGAAGTAGTGTGTGTGAGCTTGGCTACTTCTATGAATCTGCTGAGATAGTCCACTAAAAGCAGGTACTGGCTGTTATTCCATTCAAAGAGATCAACACCAACCAACTCCCATGGACGTGTTGGGAACTCTGTGGGCAGTAGTGTTTCTCTGTGGTGTGGCCTCGCCTTAGCACACGTGTCACATTCTGACACTAACTTCTGCAGTTGTGCACTGAGTCCCGGCCACCATACCAACTGCTTTGCTCTCTCCCTGGATTTTGCAATGCCCTGGTGACCTGTGTGCAGGCGGCCCAAAATGTCCTTTTGCAGTGACTTGGGAATGACTATACATGTCCCCTTTAACAATAGGCCATTTTCGACTGTGAGGTCACCAGCGTGTTGATGGTAGGGAAAGCATGGTCCTGGTATGTTGTGTTTGTCCAATGTCCCAGCCGTTCCAACAGTATTGTTTCACTTGTTTTAGTGTTTCGTCTTTGTCTTGTTTTTCCCTGATCCCGTCAAGGTTCTTTGAGCCTAAAAGTGGCACTAAGGGCTTGTGATCTGTCTCTACATGGAACTCAATGCCTATGCAGAGTCGCAGTCTTACACGCCTCTCTGCAGCTCCTCTTCATCCGCCACCCCTCAACTTAGCCCCTGTCTTCCCCATCAGAGAATCATTGTCTGCTCCCTCCAAAGTAAATAAAAATATAATGTATAAGCATCCCAAAGTGATTAAATAAAAAGTTGGTAAAATTCAAATTAAACATGAAGCCTCTAAATTGAATGATTTGGCCTCTGTTCCTCCTCATAATTTAAAAATTAAATGCGGTTTGTTAAATATTAGGTCTCTAACTCCCAAGTTTCTGTTAGTCCATGATCTGTCAATTGATCATCAGATTGATTTAATATCCCTTACAGAGACTTGGTTAGGACAACAGGATTATGTTGGTTTAAATGAATCAACTCCCTCTGGTTATTTAAACTGTCAAAATCCCAGAAGTTCTGGTCGTGGGGGAGGAGTAGCAACAATTTACCATTCCATATTACTAGTTAATGTATAGCAAAAAACATGTTATAATTCCTTTGAGGGCCTGGTCCTCAGTATTGGGCACTTTAGCAATTTTAGGCTAAACCCAATTTTATTTGCCATAGTTTATCGTCCTCCATCAACCTACTCAGAATTTTTATCTGAATTTGCTGAATTCTTAGCTGATTTAGTGCTGAAATCAGATAGAATAATTATAGTAGGGGACTTTAATATACAGTACATGTAGATGTAGATAGTGACTGCCTTAATGTGGCATTTAATTCAATGTTAGACTCGATTGGGTTTTCTCAGAAAGTAGGAAATTCTACTCATTATCTCCACCATACGTTGGACCTTGTTCTGACATATAGCATAGAAATAGAAAATCTGGTAGTGTCTCCTCATAACACTGTACTGTCAGACCATTGTCTGTTAACCTTTGATTTTACTATTTCTGACTATTTGGCTCCTAAAGAAAAATATTACTACAGTAGATGCCTCTCAGATGATGCTGTTACCAAATTTATGCAGACTGTTTCCTCTATGCCATGTGTCAACACAACGGAAATAAGCTATAGACAGCTTGCTCCTTCTGTAATTGATAGCATGGTAGATAGTGTTACAGCTTCTCTGCACCAGACTCTAGACTTGATGGCCCCCTTAAAAAAAAAAAAGGCTAATCAGAGATTTCTAACTCCTTGGTTCAACACAGAAACTCGTAGCTTAAAACAGAAGACTCGTCAATTAGAAAGAAAATGTTGCTCCACTAATTTAGATGAAATCTATTTAGCTTGGAGAAATCATCTTTTTTTTTTTCCACAATATCTTTATTGAACCTTTTTTTTTTTAACAAACATGATACAAACAATCAAACACTAACACTAAAGTACTACAAAAAAAAAAAAAAAAAATGCACTAAAAACACCAACAACCACCAACAAAATCAAGTCTTTAACAATGCTCCTCTGTTTAGTCTAGACAATCCAATACATAAGTATACATATTATGTTCACCAGTTTGGAATTTACAAGGTCCACACACATCACTCACCTTCTTCTTCAAGAGTTATGTTTAAATTTTTTACATAATCAATAAAAGGTCTCCATATATTCTCAAACACAATTTCCTTTGATTTCAGTATATATGTTATTCTTTCTAATGGAAGGTTTGTTAACATCTGTCTTAACCACTGAGTCACATCTGGTCTATGAGTCTTTTTCCATAATAGTGCAATACATTTTTTGGCATTAAGCAAACTGAGGTCTATGAATGTTCTTTCACTTTTATTAAAATTATGCTTTTCTGGGTACAGACCCAACAAAAACAGTTTAGGATTCAATATGATTTGTTTTGAGATTATTTTTTCAATTGTTACCCTCACCTCTTCCCAAAACATTCTTATTAATCTACATTCCCATAAACAATGAAATAGGGTTCCTTTACTTTCCATGCATTTTGTGCATGTATCTGGTATATTTTTGTTATATCTATTTAACTCCTCCGGTGTAACATACATCCGCATTAACCATTTGAAATGTATCAATTTAAGGCGTGCATTTATTGATTTGGTTTGAGCTTCTGTACAAGCCAATTCCCATTGTTCCTCTGAAATTTCAATTTGCAGATCTTCTTTCCAGTAGTTTAATCTTTTCAGTGAATTTTCACTTGAAGATAGTGTCAATGAGTTATAAAACTCTGAAATAATACCCTTTCTTTTACTATCTTTCATCATCATTTTTTCCAAGGATGAATAAATAGGTCGAGTGAGAGCTTTATTTTGATTTGATCGAATAAAGTTTCTAAGTTGAAGATATTTAAAAAAATGTGTTCTATTGAGATTAAATTTGATCCTCAGCTCTTCAAAAGACATTATGTTGTCTGCACATGGCAAATATAAATCCTGAATCTTTTGTATCCCTTTTAAATTCCATACTTTAAATACAGCGTCCGCTCTCCCTGGTTTAAAATATTGATTACCCCATATTGGACTAAATTGTGACAATAACTGTGGTTCTTTTAAATAGTTTTTAGCTTCACACCATATTTTGATCATATGCTTTACAAATGGATTTTTAACTTGTTTTTGTAATTTTTTTGCCGAATCTGAGTATATGAATATGGGAAGAGGTAAAGGTAAATTGTATGATTCCATTTCAGTCCAGTGAGGGAGATCATTTGATGAAAAATAATATGTCATAGACCTCAGTTGTGCCGACCAATAATACAACATAAAATTTGGACATTTCAGACCTCCACGATCAAATGGTAAATATAATAAAGACAAACGTAATCTAGCCCTCCTGTTGTTCCATATAAATTCCACTAACTTTTTTTTTATTCTTGAGAATAGATCTAAAGGTGGTGATAAGGGAATGTATTGAAATAAATAAAGTATTTTAGGTAAAATATTACTTTTAAGTATATTGATTCTCCCGATCATCGACATTGGTAGTGACATCCATCTCTGAGTTAACTCATTGATATCTGACATTAAGGCTTCATAGTTGACACTGGCGACTGATTCTAGCTTAGGCATAATTTGGATTCCTAAATATTTAAACTGATTTACAACATTGAATTGATTTACCTCAGGGGCTGGGTAATTTCTCTGGGTCTCATTTAGCATTAATATTGAAGATTTAGTTTTATTTATTTTATATCCTGATATTTCCCCAAAATTCTTTATTAAATTCAACAAGGTTGGAATTGATTTTTTTAGATTCGACATAAACAAAATTATATCATCGGCGTACAGGGAGATTTTATGTTCTGTTGGTCCAACTTTAATTCCATATATTTGTGAATGTAAACATATCGCTATCGCTAAAGGTTCAATTGCCATAGTAAACAGTAAAGGTGAAAGTGGACAGCCTTGTCGACATCCTCTATTGATTTTTATTGGTTTTGAAATATTGTTATTTGTTAGGATTTCTGCTGTAGCATTGTTGTATATTATTTGAACCCATTTTATGAAATTATTTCCAAGTCCAAACCTTTGTAGGACTTCAAAAAGAAAGGGCCATTCAACTCTATCAAAGGCCTTTTCGGCGTCCAATGATAGGAGAGCTGTATCCGGTGCTTCTTTATTAAAATAAATAATATTAAATAGTCTTCTTACATTATGGAAGCCTTGTCTACCCTTTATAAAGCCATTCTGATCTCGATTAATAATATTTGGTAAAATTTCTTGTATTCGTCTTGCTAAAATTTTACAGATTATCTTAAGGTCAGCGTTTAATAGGCTTATTGGTCTCATATTTTCACATTTATTAGAGGGCTTACCTGGTTTTGGCAGCAGTATAATTAAGGCATTATTCATGTATGATGGTAAATTATTATTTTGAAATGCTTCTAAAACCATTTCCAAAAAAGGTTTTATTAATTTATTCTTAAATTTTTTATAAAGGTCAACTGGAAGACCATCTGGTCCTGCACTTTTTCCTGATTTCATATTATCAATGGCTAGCCCAACTTCTTCTTGACTAATTTTAGACTCCAATATCTCCCTGTTTTCATTTGGAATACACGGTATAGATAGTTCGTTCAAAAACCCATTTAGTTTTGTTAAATCAGGTTCATTTTTGGTATCATATAATTTTTCATAGTAATCTCTAAAGGCTCTATTAATTTCTAAAGGATCTATAACTACCTGTCCGTTACTAATAATACTGGTAATTGGTGTTTTAATTTCCAATTGTTTAATCTGCCATGCTAATAATTTTCCTGATTTTTCACCTTGTTCATAAAAAGATTGTTTCAATCTTAGAAGACTCGAGGCAGCTCTATTCGCTGATTTTTTGTCGTATTCAGCTCTCAAAATCAGTAATTCATTCTCCAACCTTGGGTCACTTCCTGCATACACTTTTTCCTGAAGACTTTTTATTTTATGTTCCAATTTAGCTCTCTCCTCTCGAGTCTTCTTAGATTTTGATCCTGTATAACTAATAATATGTCCCCTAATAAAAGCTTTGAAAGCCTCCCACTTTACACATGCTGATGTTTGTGTAGTATTGATGTCAAAGAACTCGTCTATCTGTTTTTCTATATACTTGACAAATTCCTCATCCTGAAGCCATTTATGCTGAAATTGCCATCTACCTGATTCCTTTGTCAATTTTTTATCTACATATATTAGACAACAGGGTGCATGATCAGAGATCACGATGTTATCATAAAAGCAGTTTTGAATCTTGGACCTTAATTCTGTGGAAATCAAAAAATAATCAATACGTGAGAATGTCTTGTAGGTACTGGAATAACAAGAATAGGCTTTAACTTGTGGTTTCATTTCTCTCCATATATCTAACAATCTCAATTCTTTCATAAAATGATTAATAGTCATCCTACATCCAATGTGCGTACAATCCAGTCCTGTTGATCTATCCACACCTGGATTCAATGTACAATTAAAATCCCCTGCTATTATATGTTGCCCTGTAAGTGATGATAAGATGAGAAATAAATTAGCAAAGAACTTCTGATCATCTATATTGGGACCATATAAGTTCACAAGATTTATATTTTCTAATAGCAAAGAACCTTGAATGATTACATATCTTCCAAATTTGTCTCCAATTACATTTTTCACTTGAAAAGGGACTGATTTATGTATGAGAGTCATAACTCCCCTGGCTCGGGATGAAAATGAAGAGGTGAATACACTTCCCTGCCATCTACTCCTAATTCTTTTAACATCCTCCTCTATCAGATGAGTTTCTTGTAAAAACACAATTCTTGAACCCATGTCCTTTATTTTATTCATAACTTGTTTAAGTTTTTTTAAATTTTGTAGACCTCTGCAATTCCATGAAGTTAAATTAAGATTAACACTTTGGTCCATGATCAATAGAGAGTTTGGGATTACCTTGCAGTGTAAACATGCTCATACAGAGAAGCAAAAACATGAGTGGTTGAACATTCATCCTACAAACTACACACAAACAAATTTCCCCTTCCCACACTTGTGGCAAACTCCACAAAATCAAAAGAAAAATTCTGTCTCCCGATATAGCCATCGACCGTTCCACATCCACGGGGAACAGCCTAAGCCACTCCTTCTTCATCCTCCCAATCACCCTAACTCTACTGCTTTTAATGACGTAACATTAACTCTCCTCTGTAGTTTTCCAACTTAACTCCAAAATTTTTAACAACTTTGTACATCATAGTTTTTTTTTTTTGTTTGTTTTGTTTTTGTTTTGTTTTTTTAATATATAATACAATCTATATTTTGTAAACTTACTATTTACTTCAAGTCAGTCAGATGCCTGTGCAAATGCTTAATTATTCTACCTTATATTTTGTTCATGCTTAGCTCCCACCAGTCTCTTCTTCTTCTTTGATCTTCTTGATGAACTCCTGCGCCTCCTCTGGGGTCTTGAAGATGTGGGTTCTGCCCTCATACGTGGTCAGCAGTCTCGCAGGATAGATCACACCATGACGAATCCCAAGGTTGCGCAGCTCCTCACGTACGGGATCAAACTGCTTCCTCAATTGCTGGATTCCTGTGGCCAAATCTGGGTAGAACCGCACCTGCTGGTCCTGATGTTTAATCTCCCCCTTAGCTCGTGCAGCGCTGAAGATCTTCATCCTGTCTCTGTTGCTAAGAAACTTCATAATTAAGGTCCTCGGCGGTCCCTTATCTCTCCGTGGGCCAATACGATGTGCTTTTTCCAGAACCACTGCTGATTGCAACTCCTCGCTGCCCAGCACCTCCGGAATCCACTTTTCCAGAAAGGAACATACGTCCCGACCTTCTGATTCCTCTGGAAGACCCACCAGCCTCAAATTATTCTGTCTCGACCGAGATTCCAAATCCAAAATATTATCTTCCAGAGATTTATTTTTTTTTTCCAAAGTGCGCACCTTTAATTGAAGACGGGTGACGTCATCTTCAGCACTAGCGAGACGGAGCTCCATCTGCGCCGTTCGTTCTACACAGTCACCCAATTCCTTTCTTATTCCTTCCAACGCTGTCATAATCCCATCAAATCTAGAGGAAAAGTCCGCTCTCATTGAACTCATGGCAGCCATCAGCGCATCTGCGCCATTCCCCGCAGATATCGCACCGTTGCCAGCCTCCTCCGCCATATATGGAGTTTTGTTTGCTGCGTCACAGACCTGAAAGTCCGTTAATTTAGACTGTTTCGGCGGCTCGCTTTTTCCTTTTCCTGGTTTTCCAGCCTTAGGCTTCGCCGACATATCCTCGCCCAAATGCTGGGATACGTTCTGTCCCAAATGAGAGAGTTATTTGCCGATTTTTTTCTCCAGGAGCAGAGCAGAGCGAGACACGTCCGTCCTACGTGGCAGCCATAACCGGAAGTCGAGAAATCATCTTTTAATTTATAAAAAATCTCTTAGAAAAGCTAGAACGACTTATTATTCTGCATTAATAGAAGAGAACAAGAATAATCCCAGGTTTCTTTTCAGTACTGTAGCCAGGTTGACAAAGAGTCAGGACTCTGTCAATCCTAGCATTCCCTTAGAGCTTGCTAGTCAGGACTTTATGAACTTTTTCAAGAATAAAATTTCATCCATCAGAGATAAAATCAATCAGATTCTTCCCACCATTAACTTAAATACAGTAACTACTACAACTCCTTCAATTGATGTCTGTCTTGAGTTTTCTCCAATTGACCTTTGTGAGTTAGACAAAATAGTTTCCTCATCCAAACCTTCAACTTGTCTTTTAGACCCTATTCCTACCAGGTTATTTAAAGAAGTCTTCCCACTTATTGGTAGCTTTATTCTTCATATAATCAATTCTTCATTAACTTTAGGCCATGTACCGCAGGCTTTTAAAATGGCTGTAATTAAACCCTTACTCAAAAAGCCAACGCTAGATCCAGGAGCTTTAGCTAACTATAGACCAATCTCTAATCTCCCTTTCATTTCAAAAATCTTAGAAAGAGTTGTTGCTACGCAATTATTTGACCACCTGCAGGGAAATGGTTTACTTGAAGAGTTTCAATCTGGGTTTAGAATCCATCATAGTACTGAAACAGCCTTAGCGAAGGTCACTAATGACCTCCTCGTCGCATCTGATAATGGACTGGTTTCTGTACTTGTCCTTTTAGACCTTAGTGCAGCTTTTGATACTATCGATCATAATATTCTACTTGATAGATTAGAACACTATCTTGGACTTAATGGAACTTTGTTGCAGTGGTTTAGATCTTATTTATCTGATAGGTTCCAGTTTGATCACGTCAGTAATGAGTTTTCTTTCAACTCAAAGCTCAGTCATGGAGTTCCACAGGGATCTGTGCAAGGCCCTACTCTTTTTAGTTTATATATGCTTCCATTAGGCAACATCATTAGAAAGCACTTTATACATTTTCATTATTATGCAGATGACACACAATTATACCTGTCAATGAAGCCGGATGATAGTAATCAGCTAGCCAAGTTGGAAGCCTGTCTTAAGGAAATCAAAGCTTGGATGACTTGTAATTTCCTGCTATTAAATTCAGATAAGACTGAAGTCATTCTTGTTGGTCCAAAAAACCTTAGAAATACCTTTCCAAATCAGACTTTCAGTTTGGATGTGGTTACTCTTTCTCTTAATAGCTCTATGAGGAACCTTGGAATTATTTTTGATCAAGATCTGTCCTTCAATTCACATATTAAATTTGTTTCTAAGACTGCCTTCTATCATTTGCATAATATTGCCAAGATTAGGAGCATCTTGTCTCAGAGTGATGCTGAGAAACTGATCCACGTTTTGTTAGCTCGAGATTAGATTATTGTAATTCTTTTTTTTTTTTTTTTTTCCGGTTCCAGCGCCACACGAGTTGGCTGCCTTTTGCAACAGCGGTTCAATTCTGAGTCTTTTTATCTTCCTTCTTCTTTCTGATCCGGTGATAACTTTCTGATCTGGCACACCATCCATCCATCCATCCATCTTCTACCGCTTTTCCGGAGGTCCGGGTCACGGAGGCAGCAGTTCAAGCAGAGAAGCCCAGACTTCTCTCTCCCCAGCCACCTGCTCCAGCTCTTCAGAGAGGATACCAAGGCGTTCCCAGACCAGCTGGGAGACATAGTCTCTCCACCGTGTCCTGGGTCTGCCCCGGGGTCTCCTCCCAGTGGGACGTGCCTGAAACACCTCAAGTGGGAGGCGTCCAGGAGGCATCCTAATCAGATGCCCATACCACCTCAACTGACTCCTTTCAATGTGGAGGAGCAGCGGTTCTACTCTGAGCCTCTCCCGGATGACTGAGCTCCTCACCCTATCTCTGAGGGTGAGTCCAGCAATCCTACGGAGAAAGCTCATTTCAGCCGCTTGTATCCGCGATCTCGTTCTTTCGGTCATTACCCAAAGCTCGTGACCATAGGTGAGAGTAGGAACGTAGATTGACTGGTAAATCGACAGCTTTGCCTTAGAACTAAGCTCCCTCTTCACCACAACAGACCGGTATAACGTCCGCATCACTGCAGATGCTGCTCCAATCCGTCTGTCGATCTCTCGCTCCATTTTCCCCTCACTCGTGAACAAGACCCCAAGATACTTAAACTCCTCCACTTGGGGCAGGAGCCTGTCCCCAACCCGGAGAGGACAATCCACCTTTTTCCGGCTGAGGACCATGGACTCGGACTTGGAGGTGCTGATTCTCATCCCAGCCGCTTCACACTCAGCGGAAACCGTCCCAGCAAGAGCTGTAGGTCATTGCTGGATGAAGCCAACAGGACAAAATCATCTGCAAACAACAGAGATGAGATCCTGTGGTCACCAAGCATGACACCCTCCATTCCCTGGCTGCGCCTAGAAATCCTGTCCATAAAAATTATGAACAGGATCGGTGACAAAGGGCAGCCCTGGCGGAGTCCAACTCTCACTGGGAATGACTCCGACCGAGTGTTGGCAATACGAACCAAACTCTCACAACGGTCGTACAGAGACCAAATAGCTCGTAACAACAAGCCCGATACCCCATACTCCCGAAGCACCCCCCACAAAAATCCACGAGGGACGTGGTCAAATGCCTTCTCCAAGTCCACAAAACACATGTAAACTGGTTGGGCAAACTCCCACGAACCCTCAAGAATTCTCGAGAGGGTAAAGAGCTGGTCCGATGTGCCACGGCCAGGACGAAAACCACATTGCTCCTCCTGAATCTGAGGTTCGACCAACGGCCGGACTCTCCTCTCCAGTACCTTGGCATAGACCTTCCCAGGGAGGCTGAGGAGTGTGATCCCTCTAAAGTTGGAGCACACCCTCCGGTCCCCTTTTTTGAAGAGAGGAACCACCACCCCGGTTTGCCATGCCAAAGGCACTGCCCCCGACCTCCACGCAATGTTGCAGAGGCGTGTCAACCATGACAGCCCAACAACATCCAGGGCCTTGAGGTACTCAGGGCGAATCTCGTCCACCCCCGGGGCCCGGCCACCAAGGAGATTTTTAACCACCTTGGCGACCTCAGCCCCTGTGATAGGCGAGTTATCCCCCTCGTCCCCAAACCCTGCTTCCTCTGTGGAAGGCACATCAGTGGGATTGAGGAGATCCTCGAAGTATTCCTTCCACCGCCCGACGATATCCCCAGTCAAAGTCAACAGTGTCCCATCTGCACCATACACAGTGTGGACAGGGAGCTGCTTTCCCCTCCTGAGCCACCGGACAGTTTGCCAGAATCTCTTTGAGGCCGACCAAAAGTCTTGTTCCATGGCCTCACCGAACTCCTCCCATACCCGGGTTTTTGCTTCAGCAACCACCCGAGTTGCACTCCGCTTGGCCTGCCGGTACACCTCAGCAGCTTCGGGAGTCCCACAAGCCAGCCAAGCATGATAGGACTCTTTCTTCAGCTTAATGGCCCCCCTCACCACTGGTGTCCACCACTTGGTTCGGGGGTTGCCACCACAAGATCTAGCACACCTTTCACTCTATATATATCACAGACACACAGATTGCCCCGAGTCGGCGGACGGAGCCTCTGTTTACAGCAGGAGACGATACAGCAGGGAAGAGCTAGCTAGCACTCAACCGCCACCCGGTGCCAACGGAGAAACTCGACATACCGGGAGAACTGAATTGAAAACAACGCGGGTGCCGGGCTGGAGTTTAGGCGGCGTGCAAGAAATATAAGACAGAATAATAAAGAGCGATGGCAAGAACCAAGCAGACCGCCCGTAAATCTACTGGAAGAAAAGCCCCCCCGGAAGCAGCTGGCCACCAAGGCTGCTCGAAAAAGCGCTCCGGCCACCGACGGAGTGAAGAAGCCTCACCATTACAGGCCCAGTACCGTGGCTCTGAGAGAGATCCGTCGCTACCAGAAATCCATGGAGCTGCTCATCCGTAAGCTGCCCTTCCAGCGCCTGGTGAGGGAGATCACTCAGGACTTCAAGACCGACCTGTGCTTCCAGAGCTCCGCCGTCATAGCTCTGCAGGAGGCCAGCGAGGCCTACCTGGTGGGTCTCTTCGAGGACACCAACCTGTGCACCATCCATGCCAAGAGGGTCACCATCATGCCCAAAGACATCCAGCTGGCCCGCCGCATCCGCGGAGAGAGAGCTTAGACTTTCTGCTGCACATCCACCAACCACAATGCTCCGCACTGTCTCTCTCTCTCTCTCTCTCTCTCTCTCTCTCTCTCTCTCTATATATATATATATATATATATATATATATAAGTATATATACAATATATATATATATATATATATATATATATATATATATATGTATACATATGTACATATTAATATAAATATATATATATATATATATTTATATTAATATGTACATATGTATACTAGCTGCTCTTGTTTTTTCTTGCCTTCTGATTGTTGCTCTGAGTGTTGCTATCCCTGTGCTGTTGCAATCCTGGAATTTCCCCATTGTGGGACTAATAAAGGCTTATCTTATTTATTATCAGGTTGTCCTAAAATATCTTTAAAAAGTCTTCAGCTGATCCAAAATGCTGCAGCAAGAGTTTTAACAGGTACTAGAAAGAGAGATCATATCTCTCCGGTTCTGGCCTCCCTTCACTGGCTTCCCATAGAGTGTAGAATTAAGTTTAAAATCCTTCTTTTTACTTACAAAGCTCTAAACAATCAGGCTCCTTTTTATTTAAAAGATCTGATACTACCGTGTTATCCTAACAGAGCACTACGCTCCCAAAATGCAGGATTACTTGTAATACCTACAATCTCCAAAAGTACAATGGGAGGCAGAGCCTTCAGTTATCAAGCTCCTCTCCTGTGGAACCAGCTGCCAATCTGGATTCTGGAGTCAGACTCGATCTCTGTTTTTTTAAAAATAGGGTTAAAACCTTCCTTTTTGATATAGCCTACAATTAGGGAGGGATCATGTGTTTCTGAACCCTCCCTTAGTTATGCTGCTAATAGGTTTAGTCAGCCGGGGGACCTCCAATAATGCACTGGGCCTCACTCCTTTCTTCACTCTCAATGAAATTTTTTTTTTTTTGCTGGTCATTAACATCTGTTTGTTCTCTCCCATAGATTGAGTCCCCATCATGCCCCTCCCTGAGCCTGGTTCTGCTGGAGGTTTCTTCCTGTTAAAAGGGAGTTTTTCCTCTCCACCGTCGCCAAGTGCTTGCTCACAGGGGATCGCCTGATTGCTGGGGTCTTTCTGCAACTGTGGGGGTTCCCCCTACAGTTGAAAGTGCTATGAGATGACTGTTGTTGTGAAATGGCGCTATATAAATAAAGTTGGATTGAATTGAATTGAATTGAATTGAATTATGAGAAAATTTGAGAACCGCTCACACACCCAGGTTATAACCAGTGCCTCCTTCTCAATCTGAACGTACCTTTGTTCTGTCGGGCTGAGTGCTCCTGATGCAAATGCGAGTGATTTTATTGTGCCATCTTCTTGTTTTTGAAGCAGCACTGCTCCGAGTCCGAAGAAAGATGCGTCGGCTGATACTGTTGTCTGTACTTTGGGGTTGTAGAGTGCCAAATTTGGTGGCACGCTCAGTTCTGACTTGACTGTGTCAAATGCGTTTTGTTGCGCTTCACCCCAGCACCACAGGTTCTTAGTGCTCAGCAGGTCCCTCAGTGGCTGTGTTTTCTCTGCGAGGTGAGGAAGGTATTTTCCCAAATGATTACCCATCCCCAGGAACCGCTTCACGCCACTGACATCTGTGGGTGCTTCCATGTTGCTGACTGCTTTCACTTTTTCCGGGTCTGCTTTCACTCTGGTGCTGTTGATGATCTGTCCTAGAAACTTGATGGAGGTTTTAGAGAACTCACACTTCTCACTTTTCAGCATTACTCCGGCTTTTTCGAGCTGCTACAGAACTGCCGCCAGTTGTGTGTTGTGTTGGGCCTGCATTTTAGCATACACCAATATGTCATCCATCTGGCAGACCACGCCATGCAGCCCCGCCAAGAGCTGTGACATCCTTCTCTGAAAATGTTCGGGAGCAGATGAGATGCCAAAACAGAGTCTGTTAAAGCAAAATCTCCCAAATGGTGTGATGAATGTGGTTAGGAGTGCTGATTCCCTGGACAAAGGGATTTGCCAAAATCCTGAGTTTCCGTCAAGTTTTGAGAAGATCTTTGCATCCTGAAGCTGTCCCAGAGTGTGCTCCACTGACGGTAGCATGTGTCGTTCTCATTTGACAGAGTCATTCAGTTTTGTTAGGTTGACACACACACGTACCTCGTCTTCTGTTCGCTTTGGAATCGGGACCATCCCGGCACACCAGTCGGTGTGCTGCTCCACTCTTGAAATGACCCCTAGCTCCTCCATGCGAGCTAGTTCCTTTTTGACTTTGGGTAACAGGGGTAGTGGGACGCGTTGGGGGGTTGTCAGAGCAAATGGCTTGGCATCTTCTTTGAGCTCAATTTTATATTCCCCCTCCATTTTTCCTATACCACTTAACAGTTTTGGGAACCGCTGCTTTACTGCCTCTACTGATGTGACTGACACTGCCTCCACTCTAGCCACCAACCCGAGAGCTACACTTGCTGGGCG
The DNA here is from genome assembly GCA_020510985.1 of Pholidichthys leucotaenia. Lineage (NCBI taxonomy): Eukaryota > Metazoa > Chordata > Actinopteri > Cichliformes > Pholidichthyidae > Pholidichthys > Pholidichthys leucotaenia. The sequence goes on from CM035844.1 coordinate 17,524,788, forward strand.
ACTGAGTAATCCTTGTATCAGATCTGCTACCACATACACTGCCTGTACTATAGACTTATTGGCTGTGCTTAGGTAAGCTGTGAACTTCCCTTCAACTGCAAGAGGTGACATGCCTGCCCCATACGGTTTCAGTTTAGTTGGCTGCAGCTGTGGTCTCTGTGCTAGAGTATTGTACAAATTTTCAGGGAGGTCAGTAACATCTGCTCCTGTGTCTATCTTGAGCACACAGTCTAGGCTGTTTCCTTTAACCCCTTGCACTCTGGTCAATTTCCCTAAAAACGCCTAAAAATAACGTACCCAAAGTAAATCAAAAGCTGTTCTTCAACCCTTTGCAGCATCTTCATGGGGTTGGTCTCATTTAAAAGAAAACACTTTGAATTTTTTGGCAAAACAGTCATAATCTCTCTAAATGCTCCTGCCACTGAGTAACAGTCATCCAAACATACTGAACTTGAAGAAAATAAAGTTTGCCTGGGTGTTTTTTTTGGATACAAATGCTTGCAAATAACACACAGCTGTCAGATACTGGCTGGAAAATGCAACAGAAATGTAGAACGAAGTGTTATCAAGCTGAGGTCAAAATTTTGTAACAATACCACAAAAAATGAATATATTACACAGCTTTTTTCTTAGGTTGTTCCCAGGCGTTTTGGAACTGTGTGAAATTGTGCCAAATGGCACAGTTTGGAAAAACGTCTACAACTTTTGAATGATTCCACATAGAAGCTTGATCTTGGGCTCTAATGAAAGGTGACACTCAGGGCTGTGTGTGTGTGTGGGGGGGGGGGTTATTCATTCATGAATGAATGAATGAACAAACAAGCCCCACACACACAAAGAAGCATGCCACGTAAAAAATGTGTGGCCTTTTGTTACAAGAAAAAATAACCTACGGTGCAATAAAAATTATACTAAAATATCTGCAATGTAGAGGATAACAACTCCCCCCCCCCCGCTACAGAGGAGCTCGGCGCACAAAAAACGGTCCGTCAATGGTCCGTCATGTGGCGATGACGCACCGTTGTAATTACCGATCGGTCAAAAGTCATTTTTATTACTATTTTCAGTGATAAAGAATAATTTAGCTTATAACACTTACCTGTCCTCAACAACATGAAGCTGGTCCGCTTGTTACGACTCGTGGTTCTGGTCACGCGACCCGGTCAAACCATGATTCCATGATTGCGGTTTTGCGCTTCCATGATTGCGGTTTTGGCGAACAATTTTTCAAAACAAATAAGAACAGTAGTAATAAAAAAAGACTGGCGAACGCTACCGTTACACACAGCGGCTTACACAAAACAGATTTTACGCACGGGACGCACGCTTTCAATCGTTGAACTTCTCTTCTTCAATTGGCTCATTGTATTCGCAGTCGTTGGTAGGCGGGTCCTTCTTGCTAGGTTTTCAGTCATTGGTTCTTCAAGGTTTCAGAAACCCAATTCAAGGCTCTTATTAGTCGAATGAGAGGTCAATCAAATCTAAACCAATCAAAACACTCCTTTGGCTTTCTGTTTGCGACTGTGTCTGTACTGGAAGAACAGAAATGCAGTATTTTTTTTTTTTTTTCAGTGTGCACTGAGACGCACTAGGACGCAGAGACGTGACTGCCCGCGGTATCCCGGAGTGCAAGAGGTTAACTGTAGTAACCCATGCATCATCTGACTTATCTGAAGCCACTGAGCCTAAAAATGCAACTTCACTCTCACCGTCATTGTCATTACCTGCAGCCTGGATTTCTCTTACTGCTCCTGACCTACACACTCGTGTGTAGTGTCCTTTTTTCTTGCACTGGTTGCAACATACATCTCTGGCTGGGCAAGTGTGTTTGCTGTGAGAGGGTGCTTTACCACGTCTGCTGCATTGTGTGTCACGTTTTGTGTTTCTCTCTTGGGCTTGTTTCATTGTCTTCACCGGTTTGTTGAATGTTTTTCTGAAAGTCTTTGTTTTAACTTTGACACTGTCCACATTGCAGGGGTTTTCTTGCTTGAAGTTGTTTTTCAGAAGGTCCTGCTTTTTCTTCACAAGCTCGCTTTGGCGAATTTTCATGATCGCTTTATCCAGTGTGAGCTCCGCATCCATCTGTAATGACTCTGAGAGCCACTTGTCACGTATCCTGACCACGAGTCTGTCTTTGATCATTTCGCTGTGCAGCGCGCCATAGCCACAGTGCTCTGCCAGGGCATACAATGATGTAATAAAACTGTCTGCAGTCTCTCCTATTTCTAGTTGTCTTAGGTTAAACTTTGCACATTCAAAAATTACATTTCTTCTCACAACAAAATGTGCCTCCAACTTGGCTACCATAGTGTTGTAATCACTCGCCTCCTCATCTGTCATGTTCAGTGACGTCAGCACGTCCTCTGCTTCTTCTTCCATTATATAGATCAGTGTGTTCACCTGGTTTTCTTCTAGCTATAGCTCGAGCCCAGAAGCTATCCTGAATCGTTCGAACTGTTTGATCCATTTTGGTCACCCTTCAGGCTTTTTGAAGTCAAACTTGGGTGGCGGTGTGATCTGAAATGCCATTGGGGATGCTGCGGCTGCTGCCATTGTGTTTTGCGGTCAGTGTTACCTGGTGCTGCTATTTTGTTAGCTCTGGTTAGCTCTGCACTTACTGCACTTGATTCTTCAAACTTACAATGCCGAGTTCACTCCAGACAGTAAGAGCAAGTCCTACTTTTGATTTCTCGCTCCCCCAGACAACTTCTGACGCAATTTATTGGTAGTTGTAAGTGCAAGCTATATTAAATGAATGAGACCGAGAGGGCCCCGTGATGAAGTGCTGGCAGCCATTTATTTTCAAGTAATAACAACAGTTACACTGCCAAGCCACAAGAGGGCACTCAAGGATAGTGCATGGACTAGGCCTCTACCATAACACGAACGGAACCGAATGTGACATTAAGTCAATGAATGTGACAGTTTTACAAATATTTGTTGCTCCTGGTGGGTTGGGCCAGCGCCTGCGTCCATGGCAGCTCCACCACCATCAGTGTGTGAAGGTGTGTGTGAGTGGGTGGATAACAGGAGCTGGAAAGGCTTTGACCATCCAGAGATGAGTAGAAAAGCACCACTTACCGTAGCGGAGACCCATTGTGATGTATTCCTTTTAATTTAATTACCTCCGCCAGGCCGAAAAGGCCAGGAGGAGGTTATGTTTTTGCCGGGGTTAGTCTGTGTGTTTGTCTGTTTGTCTGTCTGTCTGTCTGTCTGTCTGTTTGTTTGTCTGTTGGTTAGCAAGATAACTCAAAAAGTCTTGGATGGATTTCCATGAAACTTTCAGGCGTTGTTGGAAATGGTACAAGGAAGAACTGATTAAATTTTGGGGGTGATCCGGTTCACCGTCTGGATACAGGAATTTTTTAACGCATTTTTCAACACTGTGACATAGGGCCATTTTCAACATGTGCGCAGGCGCAATGGAGGGCGCTGGTCGTTGTGTCTGCAACACAAACTCTGCGTTCTTCAACGTTTTAGGCACAAAAGCACGCGGAAAACACTGCTGGCCTGGGCCCGCCAGCGTGCCTGTGTTTGCGCGCAACTGCAAAACCTCACACGGCCAGCTGTCCGCCGACGGATTCTTTGGCAGAAATTCCCCGGCCAGCCATAGGAGCTGCGCATTTGGCAGAAATTCACCGGCCAGCCATAGGCGCTGCGCAAAAACGAGCTCTCTGCCGGCGAAACTTCTAAATTCTCGTTTGCCGCGGAGCGCAACCCCAAAATAATATAATATAAAACCCACGGCAACCTGTCTACCCAATTTGCATCCGTCAGTGGAGGAGATGGACACAACAGCAACACTTCAGTTTATTACCTCCGCCAAGGAGGCAATGCTTTTACTACTGAACCACTAATCCTATCACTATCAGATTGATTGTCATTGATTAATTGTGTGTTTATTGCACTGTCCCTGTCAAATAAACAAATAATCATTGTGAATTCAATTGCTAGTCATATGTTTACATGCTCAAGGAATCTGAAAACGTACACACAAACACTGTATGGGGGGAATTGTGGCGCTTGGCGGAGGTCTGCGCTCTCCGAGTGCTTTTCTAGTTATTTCAGTGTTTTTGTGTCCTGCGCAGTCCCGTTCATGTTTAATCAAGGTTTGACTAAATCATTATTGATTGTGTTAAAAATTGTGGATGTAATCTTTTAGGATTTATATTCATAATAGTGTTGTATCTTGCACTTTGGGGAATGGGAGTTGTTCACTGACCATTATAAACAATTATTTGGAAGTCTGACTACGTGGTTTTTTCAGCCTCGGTTTGGGTGCAGCTACAGAGTAGCGCCTTCAGGGGGCAACATGGTACAATCAACGTTTATGCCCAGTTTATTGTGATTTTATTTTTTTATTATCAATTTGCAATACTGGACAGGGTCTGGACAGCATCTTAAAACAGTAGCATTACGAATTAAATCAGCAATTCCTTATTTGGGTGTTTTTGTGTACAATTTGGTCCCGTTCGTTGTTTAGTCAAACCGAAAACTATGATGTTGATGCAGGGTAGCATGTTAATGAGATTTTTTTTTATTTATTTTTTTTATGAGCAGCAACATGAGTCCCCGGTAATGTTTGGGCTCTGTGTGTGTGTGTGTGTGTGTGTGTGTGTGTGTGTGTGTGTGTGTGTGTGTGTGTGTGTGTGTGTCTTGGGGGACCCTAATCTTACCTAGGGCGTAGGACTGGGCGATATGAAAAAATTCCAGTCACGATAAATTTTTTCATATTGATCGATATCGATATATATTGTGAGTTGAATTAAATCACTATTTATGTGAAGCTTAAAGGTTCCTTTTTACTCCTAAGTGAAATGTGAAGCTATAACAAGATTAATTTCAAATATTTATTTTCTGTCAGAAGTTGAACCTGACAGATGTCGTGTTTCTGCTCTACATTATACAACTGTATTTCAAATAATTATAAAACATAATTACATAACATAAAATATAAATATTTTATAATATTCTGCTCACCAACTTATGGATAGCTGAGTGAAGTACAGGCCTAAAGCACTGCAGCCGTGTCCACTTGTTTAGTGATGCGGCCTTCGCTATATTGGTCCCACTGTCTGTGGTGATGCAGACTTGTCTGTCTTCACTCACACTGTAAAAAAACAAGTTTATTTTTTGCAGTGCATCCAGGATGCAAGTGCTTCGGTCAGTTCTAAAGCAATGACTTCACCTGTCTGGTCTTCAGGAAAGCTTGAAGACATTTGCTTTTCAAATTCCAATCTTGATCAATGAAGTGGGCAGTGAGGCTCATATATGGTTCAGATGTGTGACTTGACCACAAATCTGATGTAGTTTCGAAGTATGGCAGACTTTGCAGCTCCTTTCCAACTGTTTCTCTACATTCTGTGTGCAGCTGGGGAAGTCTAGGAGAAATGTTTACGACCAGAGAGTTGGTAACAAGGGTCAATTATTTTAATCAGCCTCTTAAATCTGACATTTTAATGGCAGCATGTCTTTTGCGATAAAGTAGGATATTGCGTTTGTAATATCACTGTCTGTTTGTTTTTTTGTTGTAAGGCATGGCGCTGCAGAAACTGGCCACGATGGTCCATTGTTGTTCAGGAATCATACTGGTAGTTTTAGGAGGACCAACAGAACTTGCTTGAGTCTGGAACTGTAAAGTGTTGCATTCTGTGTGATCAACAGGATGGCACTCCTTCAGATGGTAAAAAAGATTTGTAGTGTTACCTAATTTTGTGGGAACGTGCTTGTGACACAGTTTGCTTTGCACGCTAAGCTGCTTCTTGTCAGACTTTAAATAGCCCAAATATATCCACACTACTGAATTCCTCAGACCCTTCTTTTAGCGCCGGGGTCACCCCTCCATCCTCCGGAGCCTGCGTGCACGTGTGTGTGTGTGTGTGTGTGTGTGTGTGTGTGCATGAGTGTGTGTGTGTAGGCAAGCATATGTGCAGGTGTGCGCGGGTGTGGATGTGTGTGGGTTTGCATGTATATGTGTGGTACTGTATGTGTGGGTGTGGATATGTGTCATGGGCAGTGAGAGTGCGCCCCTCCCATCCTGCCTCACATTCACCAACTCATCACGGCACCTGAGGCAGAAGACACACCTACACCCGCTCATCAGCCAGCGTACTTAGGGAGGCTCTCTCCACGCAGTCAACGCTGGCTCGTCTGGGTATACTGTCCGTAAATAAGCCAGCAAGTGCAAGTTGTAAGTGTGGACACGCTGTCTCACCTTATCACTCTTTTTCCCTCAGGTTGCTGCCACCGTGTAGGTGTGTCTCTTGGACTGCGTGCGCTTTCCTGCCACATCTCACCATCCTCAACTTCCTACTCCACCCGGTCAGGCACCGTCAACTCATCTCCCCCCTTACCTTACTGGTTTATCTGTTCCTCACTGGGTCCTGCTGGTTCTCCCTGGATTTCCCAAGTAAGTGGCAATTTGGCTCGCCCATTTCCTCTTACTCTATTCCTCTACTCACAACTCTCGTCTTCTCTCCACAGGGCCATTCCTCTGGCGAGTGACTGTTTCTGCAGCTGTGTGCTTTGGTTTTTGATATTTAATAAAACTTTCAAACGTGCCCATCTGTGTGGTTCCTCCTGTGCTTTGGCATCGTGCACGTGTGCTGTCAAGCTTTATTAATCATGACAGAACGAGCCAGCCAGGAAGATAGCGCAACCGGTGCCTCACCACAGCAGCAGTCCGCTCTGAGTCGTCTAGCGGCGACCGAGCGCCACCTCGCCGTGTTGATGCAACAGGTGTCGAACATGATGACACTTTGGGCTACAGTGCCCCCTCCAGCTGCTCCCCCCCCCCAGCCTGCTCCACGCACCACGGTGTGCCGTACTACCACCGTTCCCACACCTTCCTCGTACGCTGGGGAGGTGGGGAAATGTAAGGGCTTTCTAATCCAAGTTCAAATGTACCTGGAGCAGGTAGGGGAGGAGTACCCGGGGGACATGGCCAAGACCCAATTCTTTACTCTGTTGCTCAGGGATCGAGCCCTCGATTGGGCATGGTCCACATTAGACAACCTCGAGGGGCGTCGGTATACGTTTGAGCAATTTGTGGCTGTATTCTCCAGCGCGTCTGGCCGGACCGAGAGTCAGGAAAACGTCATCAGCTGCCTGGTGACGCTCCACCAGGGCACTCGGTCTGTGGCTGAGTACTCTGTGGAGTTTCGGGTTGTAGCGTCTGATTTGGGATGGAACGATGTTGCGTTACGCAGTGCGTTCCTCCACAGGTTGAACAATCAACTCTGTGATGATCTGCCGGTTCACCCTGCCCCGGAGACTCTTGACGGTCTCATAGATCAGGCAGTTGGATTGGATTATTGGTACCGTGAACACACAAAGGAGCACGAGTCTTCCTCTTGCCCGCACACCGAGCGTGTGTCCACTGTGGTTACTGGCACTGGTGGCGCCAGCTCTTCACCTGAACTGATGGAGCTCTCTCTGCACTTGACTGATGATGAGCGCTGGCAAAGGCGAAGGGCTGGTGCGTGCACGTACTGTGGTTTAACAAACCACATTCTGGACGAATGCCGCCAGCAGCTAAAAAGACGCGGCCCGTCAGTAACCATGGGGGGGTCTGGCGGGCGGAACTAAATCTACTCCCCCTGGTAATTTTTCAGCTTTGGCCCTCGTGCAATTGCTGGGGGTCGAGAGGAGGACCATAGCGCTGGTTGACTCAGGGACAGAGGGTAATTTCATGTCTGCTGAGTTCGTTAAGCAGGTGGGTATTCCCACACATAAATTGCCCCGTGGTCAGAGTATCACAACCATATCTGGCCGTGAGGTCGCAGTGGTCGCTCGCAGCATGGTGCCTATATCCATCCTCCTTTCCTGGAACCACCAGGAGGAACTGTTGTTCCTGGTTCTCCCTGTATCATCTTTCCCGGTGGTTCTTGGTTACCCATAGCTCCGGAGGCATAACCCCACCATTAATTGTGACAGAAACACCATCTCCTCCTGGAGCCTGTTTTATTTGGCCCATTGTATGCGTTCAGCTGAGTGTTCCCCATCTCTGTCCGTTTCCCTCTCCCCGGCCAAGCCACTCGACCTCAGCCTTGTTCCCCGGGCATATCACGATTTAGCAGAGGTCTTTAGCAAGTCAAGAGCATTGTCGCTGCTGCCTCACCGCTCTTATGATTGTGCTATCGACCTCATCCCGGGGGCGAGGCTGCCGTCCAGCCAGCTGTATAGCATTTCTGGCCCGGAGAGGGCAGTGATGGAGCAATATGTTAAGGAATCGCTGAACGCCAGCCTTATTTGGCCATCTTCAGCGCCGCTCGGAGCTGGATTCTTCTTCGTCGGGAAGAAGGATGGCTCGTTGCACCCGTGCATCGACTACTGGGAGCTTAACACTATTACCATCAAAGATAAGTACCCTTTACCTTTGATTAATTCAGCGTTCAAGCTTCTTCAGCGCTCACGGGTTTTCACCAAGCTAGACCTCAGGAACGCGTATCATCTGGTCCGTATTCGCAAGGGCGATGAGTGGAAGATGGCTTTTAAAACACACCAGGGGCAATTCAAGTATTTGGTGATGCCATTCGGGCTCACTAACGCCCCCACTGTCTTCCAGTGGTTAATAAACGACGTCCTCCACGATATGCTTTACCAGTTCGTGTTTGTCTACCTTGATGATATTCTCATTTTCTTCCGCTCGCCAGAGGAACATGAGGCCCACGTCAGGGCCGTTTTACAACGGCTCCTGGAGAACCAGCTTTACGTTAAGGCCGAGAAGTGTGAGTTCCCCATAACATCCACCACCTTCTTGGGCCTCATCATGGCTGAGGGGCAGCTGATTGCCGACCCAGCCAAGGTGAGGGCAGTTTGGCCAACTCCCCACTCCCGTAAGGAGCTTCAACGCTTCCTTGGGTTCGCAAACTTTTACCGCAGGTGCATCAGGAACTATAGTGGGGTGGCACTGCCCTTGACACAGCTGACCTCCATTAAGGTCCCCTTTCGGTGGACTGAGGCAGCTGAACAGGCGTTTGTTAAATTAAAGTGCCTGTTCACAGAAACACCTATCTTGGCCCAGGTTAACACGCAGCTCCAGTTCGTCCTCGAGGTGAATGCATCTGATTCGGGGGTTGGCGCTGTGCTGTCGCAGCGCACGCTGACACCAGCCGACTCAGGACCCACCAATGTCGTACCCCAGCACTCTCCAGCACCACAGGCACAATGGGGCAGTCACACTCACACCCACTCTCACGCATCTTGTACACACCCTGTATGCATGTACACAAACATATATAATAATAATATGGCGATCTACATGTCAAGCAACATCTCAAAGCACCCCCCGCGAGCCCACTCCCCCATCCTCCCCAGCCAGACATCACCAGCAAACCCCTGCAGCCACATCTGCCCCAGAGCAAACTGACAGAAATGTGGCCGCCAACCCACGGCAACGGCCTCCCCGACCACCACTGAACACCCACACACACCCATACCCGGTGCCACGGGCACTGGAGGCAGGGTGGGCAAAGTGCCCCGCCCCGGGACCCAGTGGCAGGACAGCCAGGGAGAGTGGAAACTGAACCCCTATCCCCCTGGCCACCAGACGGTCCGCACCACCCCCTGCTGCCCAACGAGATCTTCCCCTCACATACACACCCTCCACAACCGTGCATCCACCTGCAGGTACTTGCCCCCCCCACACACACATGCCCACCCTCACATGTACACACACATACATATCATCACATATGTCCACCTACACCCACACACCCTTGCATATTTACACACAACACACATACCCACACGTTCATGCATACATGCACTCACCTATATCTGTCATGATTAATAAAGCTTGACAGCACACGTGCATGATGCCAAAGCACAGGAGGAACCACACAGAGGGGTATTTTTGAAAGTTTTATTAAATATCAAAAACCAAAGTGCACAGCTGCAGAAACAGTCACTCGCCAGAGGAATAGCCCCGTGGAGAGAAGATGAGAGCTGTGAGTAGAGGAATGGAGTAAGGGGAAATGGGCGAGCCAAATTGCCACTTACTTGGGAAATCCATAGCTTGGTGCCTCTCGCCCTGGGATAGGCTCTGGGGGTGGTGAGTGACTTCCAGAGCCAGTTTGGAAGCTGGCTTCTGGGGGCGGGGGCAGGGCGGTGCAGGGGCGCATCACATCGGCCTCCCTCGGCCGTCCCTCCTGGGACGGTTGCATGGCTGTCCTAGAGCTTGCTGGCTTCGGGGCATTTGTGTTCTGTGGGGGTTGGTGGCACTGTCTTCATTGCTTTGTGTTGCGGGGGCGGGGGGGTGACCTGCCGCTCTCTTTGTGTGTTTCCTGGCAAACCACTCACATGCTCACTTTGAGTGCGATCTCATACACGTGCATGCACACACATGCACACACACACATGTTCTTTTACAGGTGCAGATACCAGACTTGTGATGAGACCTTTTCAGAAGAAGAAACAGTTTAGCTTCTGCTTGTTTCAGTTGTGTCAGTTTGTTTGTTTTTTTCTGTTTATTCCACTCTCTTTTCTTTCTCCCCCTCCCCACCCTTCCCTATCCCATTTCCACCTGTCAGATCTATCATTGGTAAAACAATTTAAATAAAGTATTAAAAGTTATTACAAGAGAAGTCTATAAATAATATACAGTACATAGATATGTACTGCATATCCTCCCTTCCCCCTCTCCCCCCTCACCACCTCCCCCTCCTCTGGAGATACTAGCCCCCCACACACACACACACACACACATCACTGTGACTACAGACCAGATTAAGAAACAGCTGGAGAGACTCCGTCAGCAGAAGGCTGCGGGCTCTGATAGCATCTCCGCCAGGATCCTGAAGACCTGTGCCAACCAGCTATCTCTGGTACTGAAACACCTGTACAACTTGAACCTGAGTCTGGAAAGACTACCAATTCTGTGGAAGACGTCCTGCCTAGTTCCTGTCCCCAAGAAGTCGCCCCCATCTGACGTGAATGACTATTGACCAGTTGCTGTCACATCTCATGTGATGAAGGTCCTGGAGAGACTGGTCTTAGCCCACCTGAGGCCGCAGGTGAAGACGTGGCTGGACCCTCTGCAGTTTGCATATCAGCCCCATTTAGGAGTTGAAGATGCTGTCATCTACCTGCTGCAACATTCCCATTTGCACTTGGATGGCGGAGGAGACACTGTGAGGATCACATTCTCTGATTTCTCCAGTGCCTTTAACACCATCCAGCCACTGCTGCTGGGTGAGAAGCTGCAGGTGATGGGGGTCGACAGCTCTGTGATCTCCTAGATTACTGACTACCTGACAGGCAGACCACAGTTTGTCTGGCTGGGCAGTGTCTTGTCTAATGTGGTGGTTAGTGATACAGGAGCTCCACAGGGGACTGTGCTCTCTCCTTTTCTCTTCACCTTATACACCACCGACTTTCAGTACAACACTGAGTCATGCCACCTGCAGAAATTCTCTGATGACTCAGCTGTTGTTGGGTGTATAAGAGGGAAGAGGAGGGGAAGTACAGGGCACTGGTCGACAGATTTGTGGAGTGGACTGAGCAGAATCACCTGAGGCTGAACGTCAGCAAAACTAGAGAGATGGTGATTGGCTTCAGGAAGAAGAGGGCACCTTCACAGCCATTGCAGATTGGGGGGAGGTTGTGAAGGTAGTGGAGGATGACAAATACCTGGGTGTCATGATCAGCAATGGACTGGACTGGAAATCTAACACCGATGCTGCATACAAGAAGGGGATGAGCAGACTCTACTTTCTGAGGAAGCTGAGATCCTTCAACATGTGCAACAGGAAGCTGGAACTTTTATACCAAGCCGTTGTTGCCAACACCATCTTCTTTGCTGCTGTCTGTAGGGGTAGCAGTATCAGAGCCAGTAACATAACAGACTTGACAAGATTGTCAAGAGGGCTGGCTCTGTGATTGGTCTCAGGTTGGAGACCTTTGAGAATGTGGTGGAGAGGAGGACACTGAACAAACCGCAATCCATCATGGACAATCACGATCACCCCCTCCACCACACAGTGGACAGACAGCGGAGCACTTTCTCCAGCAGACTGCTACAGCTTCACTGCTGAATGGTCAGGTACAGGAACTCTTTCCTGCCACATGCCATTTTACTGTACAATAACTCACTATGATGTTAAATTGTGGTCATAACTATGCTGCCATACTGCACCTTACAGTCTAACTGGTGCCTCACATCTCACTCTGCTCCTGATAGTCCTGCATTGTACAGCAGGTATGATTCATGTATCTATATGGTTCACCATCTATTCATCTACGATGTGTATGAGTTATCTAAGCAATTTTACATTCCATGTTTAATCCCTTTGTCTATTATGCTGTGTGTGTTTCTGTCAGTTTGGTCATCTACTGTCATGCTGCTGTCACACTGCAGTTTCCTTGTTTGGGATCAATAAAATACATCTATCTATCTATCTATGCTGTATAAAGCTCCTTTTGGCAAATTAAATCTGTTTGGCACAAGAAGGGAAGCAGATTTCTGTTCTGCTTACCTAGCTGCTTGACAGGACGGGGGGGGGGGGGTGAATAAATAAATGTGGTGTCACACCCAGGAAGCACCATTTGTAGGAAACTCGAAATGAAGAGACTGAATGATTTTTCAGTATTGGTTTATTCCATATCAAGTCCTACAGCTCCTCTCTCAGTCAGGTAATGAAGAGAGCGAGCTGAGCTAAACCACATACCTTTATACTGTTACAACAGACACAAATCACATTCACATCAAATACAGAATTCCATTCATAACTAATCCCCCCCCATTGTCCTCTCGGCTTCTCTGTCTGACCCTATGAGTCAGGCAGTCTCTTCAGGTTCACTCTCAGATCTTCTCACTTCTCCTCTAGTCCGCAGGGGGTCCAGACTCAATGTCCATCTGGGGCGTGATGTCAATACACACTGTGAGCTCAAAGTTCCCTCATGTCTGGGTCTCTGCCAAGGAATATGTGAGCTACATAATGTTACGCCACATCACTCCCCCTGAAACGCCCAAGAACGGACATACACCAACCTTAAGTCAATAATGAACAGGTCATACACACTATGTCAAGAAGGGACACACACACACCGCCCTCATGTCCATAATGGGCAGTCATACACATTACACCCTTACATCACCCCCCCCCCCCTTTGCAGGATCTACAGCACAATTTACACGGGTTGATCAAAATACACATTACTCTGCCCGTTGCTTAGGCTTCAATCTCCTCCCGAATCTGCTGAACGCAGGCTTCGCAGCCTGTGTTGTGCCGTCCTGCAGTGCGCCTGTGGAATGAAGGGGAGAAGGGTTATTTGCCCCCTGCCGGGGAACTAGGGGCTGTCCCTTGGGAGGCCTGCCGCGTCGAGGCGCCCCCGCCGGCCGTACAGGTTCGTCACGTAACACAAAAGCAGGCTTTAATCTGTCAACACTGATTGTCTCCTGTACACCTGTACAACTTGAACCTGAGTCTGGAAAGACTACCAGTTCTGTGGAAGACGTCCTGCCTAGTTCCTGTCCCCAAGAAGTCGCCCCCATCTGACGTGAATGACTATTGACCAGTTGCTGTCACATCTCATGTGATGAAGGTCCTGGAGAGACTGGTCTTAGCCCACCTGAGGCCGCAGGTGAAGACGTGGCTGGACCCTCTGCAGTTTGCATATCAGCCCCATTTAGGAGTTGAAGATGCTGTCATCTACCTGCTGCAACATTCCCATTTGCACTTGGATGGCGGAGGAGACACTGTGAGGATCACATTCTCTGATTTCTCCAGTGCCTTTAACACCATCCAGCCACTGCTGCTGGGTGAGAAGCTGCAGGTGATGGGGGTCGACAGCTCTGTGATCTCCTAGATTACTGACTACCTGACAGGCAGACCACAGTTTGTCTGGCTGGGCAGTGTCTTGTCTAATGTGGTGGTTAGTGATACAGGAGCTCCACAGGGGACTGTGCTCTCTCCTTTTCTCTTCACCTTATACACCACCGACTTTCAGTACAACACTGAGTCATGCCACCTGCAGAAATTCTCTGATGACTCAGCTGTTGTTGGGTGTATAAGAGGGAAGAGGAGGGGAAGTACAGGGCACTGGTCGACAGATTTGTGGAGTGGACTGAGCAGAATCACCTGAGGCTGAACGTCAGCAAAACTAGAGAGATGGTGATTGGCTTCAGGAAGAAGAGGGCACCTTCACAGCCATTGCAGATTGGGGGGAGGTTGTGAAGGTAGTGGAGGATGACAAATACCTGGGTGTCATGATCAGCAATGGACTGGACTGGAAATCTAACACCGATGCTGCATACAAGAAGGGGATGAGCAGACTCTACTTTCTGAGGAAGCTGAGATCCTTCAACATGTGCAACAGGAAGCTGGAACTTTTATACCAAGCCGTTGTTGCCAACACCATCTTCTTTGCTGCTGTCTGTAGGGGTAGCAGTATCAGAGCCAGTAACATAACAGACTTGACAAGATTGTCAAGAGGGCTGGCTCTGTGATTGGTCTCAGGTTGGAGACCTTTGAGAATGTGGTGGAGAGGAGGACACTGAACAAACCGCAATCCATCATGGACAATCACGATCACCCCCTCCACCACACAGTGGACAGACAGCGGAGCACTTTCTCCAGCAGACTGCTACAGCTTCACTGCTGAATGGTCAGGTACAGGAACTCTTTCCTGCCACATGCCATTTTACTGTACAATAACTCACTATGATGTTAAATTGTGGTCATAACTATGCTGCCATACTGCACCTTACAGTCTAACTGGTGCCTCACATCTCACTCTGCTCCTGATAGTCCTGCATTGTACAGCAGGTATGATTCATGTATCTATATGGTTCACCATCTATTCATCTACGATGTGTATGAGTTATCTAAGCAATTTTACATTCCATGTTTAATCCCTTTGTCTATTATGCTGTGTGTGTTTCTGTCAGTTTGGTCATCTACTGTCATGCTGCTGTCACACTGCAGTTTCCTTGTTTGGGATCAATAAAATACATCTATCTATCTATCTATGCTGTATAAAGCTCCTTTTGGCAAATTAAATCTGTTTGGCACAAGAAGGGAAGCAGATTTCTGTTCTGCTTACCTAGCTGCTTGACAGGACGGGGGGGGGGGTGAATAAATAAATGTGGTGTCACACCCAGGAAGCACCATTTGTAGGAAACTCGAAATGAAGAGACTGAATGATTTTTCAGTATTGGTTTATTCCATATCAAGTCCTACAGCTCCTCTCTCAGTCAGGTAATGAAGAGAGCGAGCTGAGCTAAACCACATACCTTTATACTGTTACAACAGACACAAATCACATTCACATCAAATACAGAATTCCATTCATAACTAATCCCCCCCATTGTCCTCTCGGCTTCTCTGTCTGACCCTATGAGTCAGGCAGTCTCTTCAGGTTCACTCTCAGATCTTCTCACTTCTCCTCTAGTCCGCAGGGGGTCCAGACTCAATGTCCATCTGGGGCGTGATGTCAATACACACTGTGAGCTCAAAGTTCCCTCATGTCTGGGTCTCTGCCAAGGAATATGTGAGCTACATAATGTTACGCCACATCACTCCCCCTGAAACGCCCAAGAACGGACATACACCAACCTTAAGTCAATAATGAACAGGTCATACACACTATGTCAAGAAGGGACACACACACACCGCCCTCATGTCCATAATGGGCAGTCATACACATTACACCCTTACATCACCCCCCCCCCTTTGCAGGATCTACAGCACAATTTACACGGGTTGATCAAAATACACATTACTCTGCCCGTTGCTTAGGCTTCAATCTCCTCCCGAATCTGCTGAACGCAGGCTTCGCAGCCTGTGTTGTGCCGTCCTGCAGTGCGCCTGTGGAATGAAGGGGAGAAGGGTTATTTGCCCCCTGCCGGGGAACTAGGGGCTGTCCCTTGGGAGGCCTGCCGCGTCGAGGCGCCCCCGCCGGCCGTACAGGTTCGTCACGTAACACAAAAGCAGGCTTTAATCTGTCAACACTGATTGTCTCTTTCCTGCCCCCCAAGTCCAGTACAAAATATTTCTCCCCGGTTTCCAGCACTCGGAACGGACCATCGTAAGGTGGGCGGAGACTGTGACGCTGGGCGTCGTGCCTGACAAAAACAAACTCTGCGTTTTGCAAAGCCTTAGGAACAAAAACCCGCGGAAACGTGTGATGAGCGGGGCCCGGGAGCATTTCTGCCCCCGTGCCACTTAGAGGTCCCCGCACCGGGGGGCGCTCGGGTGCTGCATGGGCTGGCAGGAATTCTCCTGGCAGCCTGAGAGGTTGAGTAAACACTAATTCAGCAGGTGAGGCATCTAAATCCTCCTTGGGTGCTGAACGCAACCCCAATAAAACCCATGGTAGTTTGTTTACCCAATTTGTATCCGTGAGCGACGCTCTGAGGGCTGCCTTCAACGATCTATGAAAACGCTCGCATAAACCGTTGGCCTGTGGGTGATAATCGGTGGTGCGATGGGCTGTTGCCCCTAAGCCGCTGGCCATGGCTGACCATAGCTCTGAAACGAACTGCGGACCCCTATCGGACGTAATGTCCGACGGGACTCCGAACCGCGCTACCCAGGCTGTTAAAAAAACACGAGTTACCTCTGCCGCTGTGGTAGACTGCAATGGGACCACTTCCGGCCAACGCGTGGTCCGGTCCACCATTGTCAGGAGATGTGTGAACCCCTGCGAGGGCGGCAGGGGTCCCACTAGATCTACGTGCACATGATCAAACCTCTTAGCCGGGATGTGGAAAGGTTCTAAAGGGGCTTTTGTGTGTCTGTGAACTTTCGCCCGCTGGCAGGACATGCAGGCTCGCGCCCACTCCTTCATGTGCTTGCGCAGGCTCGGCCAAACAAACTTCTCTGCTACCATTTTCACCGAAGCGCGTACTCCCGGGTGTGCCAGGGAGTGCACCACGTCAAAAACACGACGGCGCCACGTGGCCGGCACCACTGGGCGAGGTCGCCCGGTGGATACATCGCAAATAAGCGGGGGTGAACCGGTTTGTAAACTTATGTTCTCCAGCCTTAACCCTGTTGGTCCAGACAGGAGCGCGCGCACATCTGTGTCCTCGCCCTGCTCTGCTGCCATGGCCGCGTAATCTATCCCTACGTGCACCGGAGCCGCGTGCGCACTACAGCCCCCATCCGCGCGGACAGGCGCTGTTACCGCTCGCGAGAGGCAGTCCGCCACCACATTAAATTTACCGGCTACGTGCTGTATATTGGTGGTGAATTCTGAAATTGCGGCCAGCTGCCTCTGCTGTCGGCCTGACCATGGTTCAGAGACTTTGGCCATTGCAAAAGTTAACGGTTTGTGGTCGACAAAAGCGGTGAAACGCCGCCCTTCGAACCAGAACTGGAAATGGCGAATGGCCAGGTGGAGCGCTAGCAGTTCCCTGTCAAACGCGCTATATTTTCGCTCCGCATCGCGTAGGGTTCTGCTAAAAAAAGCGAGTGGTTGCCAAGCTCCGGCGACTTGCTGTTCTACCACGGCTCCTATGGCCAGGTATGGTGCTACCTATGGTGCTTCCTTAACCTCGATGAATGCGCGCTCCCGCTCAGGAGACCACTCAATCGCATTTGAGGGCTTCTGTTTTTTTAGCGCGTCATACAACGGTTGCATGAGCTGCACCGCGTGAGGTATGAAACGGTTGTAAAAGTTTACCATACCTAAAAATTCCTGTAACGCTTTTACCGTTCGTGGCTGGGGAAACTCAGCCACCGCGCGTACTTTGGAGGGCAGCGGAACTGCACCCTCTGGGGAGACGTGGTGTCCTAAAAAATCGATCTGTGCTGCGCCGAAATGGCACTTGGCTGGGTTGATTATCAACCCGTGCGCTCCCAACCTCTGAAAAACAGTTCTGAGGTGACTTTCGTGTTCCTCCTCAGAGGCGCTGGCAACTAAAATATCATCTAAGTAGACAAAAACGAAAGGGAGGTCGCGCAAAACGGCATCCATCATGCGCTGGAAGGTTTGCGCAGCACCTTTAAGGCCAAAAGGCATGCGTAAAAATTCAAAAAGCCCGAAAGGGGTTATTACCGCTGTCTTGGGAATGTCCTCTGATCGGACCGGAACCTGATGATAACCGCGGACCAGGTCTATTTTAGAAAAAATTTGCGCCTTGGCCAAATGCACCAAAAAATCTTGGCTATGTGGAATTGGGTAGCGGTCCTGCACTGTGGCATTGTTTAACCTGCGATAATCGCCGCACGGTCTCCACGAGCCGTCCGCCTTGGGGACCATGTGAAGGGGGGAAGCCCAAGCGGACTTCGAGCGGCGAATTATGCCCAACCTCTCCAGGTTGGCGAACTCCTCACGCGCAATAGAGAGCTTAGCTGCATCCAAGCGCCGAGCCTTCGCAAAAACTGGTGGGCCACTTGTGGTTATAAAGTGCTCCACCCCGTGCTTCGCCACCTTAGCTGAAAACGTGGGAACTGTGAGTGCTGGGGACTGGTTTAGGAGAGTGTGGAACTTACCTCCTGCTGCGGCGGCGTTGGCCTGTACTGACGGCGGGGACACTCGCGCTGCACAGGGAATAGAACAAAAAGAGAGTGCATTAACCAAGCGTCTATTAGCCAGATCCACCAACAAGGCATGTGAACACAAAAAGTTGGTGCCCAACATGTTGAAACTCACTGCCGCTACTATGAAGGTCCATTCATAGCTGCGGCCGTGCAAGGACAGGCGCAGAGTTCTTTCGCCAAACGTCTTGATCGACGAGCCATTTGCGGCTGTTGCTCCATCTCTGTGGGGGCCGGCCGCCCGATCCGCATAGGTCGCAGTTATGAAACTCTTCTGTGCTCCGGTGTCGACGAGGAATTGCCGTCCAGAGCTCGCATCCGTCAGGTAGAGCAGCTTGTTCCGTTCGCAGAGGGTCGAAGCTGCTAACGACCTCCGGCTCTTTGCGTTTCCCTGCTTCTTGAAGTTGCATGGTGGGACGCATCTGTGAGCCTTGTGCGCGAATCATCGATGGTAGAAGCACATCTCGTCCTCTCCTCTGCTCCAGGACCGCGCTGCCGCTGTTGTCGCTGGGGTCGGCTCTGCTGCCACCGGTTCTCCATCGCCCTGGGCCGCCGCGCCGAGGTTTGCTGCTGCCGCTGCCGCCTCCTGCTCGCCGCATGCGTCCAGGAGCCGCTCTGCTTCCAAAGCCAGCGCGCGGAAGTCCTGCTGGTCCACACACCTCATGCTGGACAGGGAGCCTCTCATGTGCACTGGAAGGGTCCTCAAAAAGATGTGCTTAAATAAAAATGCATCATTGTCTGCCCCGATCATCTGCAGCATGTCCTCCATGAGGACGGTCGGCCTGCGTCCTCCTCTGTCGCGCAGGTCCAGGAGTGTTCTGGCCCTCACCTCGGCCGATGGTACAAAGCTCCGAATGAGGGCGGCTTTCAGGGCGTCGTATTTGCCAGCAGCGGGCGGCTGCTACACCAGGCTCCGCACACACCGGGCTGTGCGGCTGTCAAGTCTTGCGATGACATTGTGGAATTTAATGTCATCCTCTGATACCCCGTAAAGCATGAACCGTGATTCCACGTGTTGGAACCATGAGTGCGGGTCCTCTTGCCAGAACTCGGGGAGTCTAATGGAGTTTATGCCGGTGCGGGCGGTCTCCGGTGAGTCAGGTTCGGAGTCGGAGAGACGACCTCCAAGTCTTTCCATTTTTCTCACGTGTGGGTCACCAATGTAATCAAATCAAATCAAATCAAATCAAATCAAATCAAACTTTATTGTCATATTGCTGTACATACAACTGTAGTGCAGGCAAGATGAAATTGCGTTTCTCTCGGCATCCATATAAGAAGCAGCATGATTAAGACACACTCCCACATAGCTTCACCCCCCACCCCACCCCCACCCCCCATCCATTCACACATCCCTGAGACATACTTGGGGAAAAAGAATAACTAACTATAATATACAAAATGTCCATAGGTGCAGTAGTGTGTATGTGAGAATCCGGGTCAGCTGTTCAGCATCCTGACAGCTTGTGGGAGGAAGCTGTTGATCAGTCTGGTGGTTCTGCCTCTGATGCTCCGGAATCGTTTACCAGATGGAAGAAGTTCAAAGTGTTTATGCAGAGGGTGAGAACGGTCCTTGACAATGTTCAGTGCCCTGCTCCTACAACGGTTCTGAAAAAGTTCTTGGACAGAGGGGAGGGAGATTCCAATTACCCTCTCCGCCCCCTTGACTATCCTCTGCAGGGCTTTTTTGTCTGACATACTGCAGCTGGAGTACCATGTAGCAATGCAGTACGTCAGAACACTCTCCACCACACCTCTGTAGAAGGTCCTGAGGATACAGATGGGGAGAGAGGCCTGTTTGAGTTTCCTCAAGAAGTGTAGTCTCTGCTGAGCTCGCTTCCTGATCTCCAAGGAATTCTTGCTCCAGGTCAGGTCCTGCGAGATCTGCACTCCGAGGAACTTGATGTTCTCTACTCTCTCCACTAAACGGCCGCCGATGCTGAGGGGGACGTGCTCAGGCTGTGACCGCCGGAAGTCGATAATCATCTCCTTCGTTTTGTCCACGTTGAGCACCAGATTGTTCTCCCTGCACCAGCCCTCCAGGTCTCTCACTTCTTCCCTGTACATTGATTCCTCATCCCTCTGAATAAGTCCCACCACCGTGGTGTCATCTGCAAACTTAATAATCTGGTTCCCCTCGTGTTTGGATACACAGTCATGTGTTAGAAGTGTAAACAACAGTGGACTGAGTACACAGCCTTGAGGGGTTCCGGTACTCAGCGTGACAGAGTTGGAGATGTTGTTTCCAACCCGGACAGACTGAGATCTCTCAGTCAGGAAATCCAGGATCCAGAGACATGTGGCAGTGTTCAGACCGAGAAGGAGTAATTTCTCTATCAGTCTCTGGGGAATAATGGTGTTGAATGCTGAACTGAAATCAATGTACAGGAGTCTGGCGTAGGTGTCTTTCTGGTCCAGGTGGGTGATGACAGAGTGTAGGGTGGTGACTATAGCATCCTCCGTGGAGCGGTTTGAACGATATGCAAACTGGAGCGGGTCGTGTGATGCAGGGAGGCAGGCTGTGATGTGTGGTTTGACAAGCCATTCAAAACACTTCATCACAATTGGTGTAAGTGCAACAGGACGATAGTCATTCAAACAGGACACCACTGGTTTCTTTGCCACCGGTACAATGATAGAGGTCTTGAAGCATCTGGGAACGATGGCCTGACTCAGGGAGATGTTATAAATGTCAGTCAGGACATCCGCCAACTCGCTCGTGCAGTCTCGGAGCACACGTCCCGGAATGTTGTCTGGACCTGCAGCTTTGCGTGGGTTGATTCTGGATAGGGTCCTCCGTGTGTCCGCTGTGTTAATGGTAAAAGCTGGTCCGACCGATGGTGGGAGTGGGCCGGCCCTCCCTCTGATTGTCGAGTTTGATGCTTCAAAACGTGCAAAGAAGTCGTTAAGCCTGTCTGGAAGCGAAGCATCGTCATCATCGACCCCCTGCCTAGACTTAAAGCCCGTCAGTGTCCGAACTCCCTGCCACATCTGCTTGGTGTTCCTAGTGTCACAGAGGTGTCCCTGGATTTTCTGCGCATAGGCGCGCTTTGCCGCCTTAATTCCCTTTGAAAGCGCAGACCTGGCTGAGCGGAGGGCAATCCTGTCCTTCGCTCTGAACGCTGCATCTCTGGCTTTAAGCAGCGAGCGCACCTCTGCAGTCATCCAGGGCTTATGATTACCCCGCATAGTGATGGTCTTCACTGTAGTGAAATCCTCTGTGCACTTCGCGATGTAGCTGGTGACCGAATCAGCATACTCCTCCACATCTGTCCTGTCTTCCTGGGAGGCTGCTATTTTGAAGATCTTCCAGTCTGAGTGCTGAAAACAGTCTTGCAGTGCAGAGGTTGCACTCTCTGGCAAAATCCTGATTTGTTTCACTGCTGGCCTGCTGCGCTTCAATAAAGGTTTGTAGGCAGGAACCAGCATCACGGACATGTGATCAGAACGGCCAAGATGGGGGCGGGGTATCGCTTTATATGCATCTGTGTTTGTGTACACTAAGTCCAACATATTCTCTCCTCTGGTCTTAAAGTCTACACATTGTTTAAACTTGGGGAGCACAGTCTTTAAGCTGGTGTGGTTAAAATCCCCCGCAACCACCACAAAACTGTCCGGGTGTGACATTTGCATTTCACTGATCGCATTGTGCAGTTCCCCGAGTGCCTTCTTAGCATTAGCTTTAGCGTTAGCGCTCGGCGCTATGTAAACACCAACTACAAACACGTTGCTGAATTCCCTCGGCAGATAAAAAGGCCGACAATTAACAATAAGGAACTCCACCAACGGAGAGCAGTGTTTAGACACTAACGTGGCATTAACGCACCAGTTCTTGTTAACATAGATGCATAGCCCACCCCCCCGGCTCTTACCGGAGCTCGCCGTTTCCCTGTCGGCACGGAACATCGCCATATCTTCCAGCTGAATGGCCTCGTCAGGAATGTTGTCGTGGAGCCATGTCTCGGTGAAAACAAACACACAGCAGTCCCTCCATTCTCTCCGGGTTTCTCTCAGCAAACGCAGCTCGTCTTGTTTTCGAGGGCGCGGACGTTTGCTAGAAGAAGCGACGGTACCGCTGGTCTGGAGGGGTTAGCCTTTAGCCTAGCATGGATCCCAGCCCTTTTTCCTCACTTTTGCTTGCGCTCGCTCCGCTTCCACTTCCTCCTCTCCCGGGTAGCTTCCAGCGGGGACTCCGCCAAAATTCCATGCTGGCGTAGAATGTCCAAATCACAACCGATCGCAGCGATTCTTGCAGCGTACAGTACCTTGATGTTTAATAAGGTCTCACGGTTGTAAGTTTTACAGAATGTACGTCTGGGATGATTAAAACTCTCACACTCGCTGATGCCAAGAGGAGCCGCTGCGTCTAGGCGCGCCGCCATCTTTTTTTTTTTTTTGTAGGAAACTCGAAATGAAGAGACTGAATGATTTTTCAGTATTGGTTTATTCCATATCAAGTCCTACAGCTCCTCTCTCAGTCAGGGAATCAAGAGAGTGAGCTGAGATAAACCACATACCTTTATACTGTTACAACAGACACAAATCACATTCACATCAAACACAGAATTCCATTCATAACTAATCCCCCCATTGTCCTCTCGGCTTCTCTGTCTGACCCTATGAGTCAGGCAGTCTCTTCAGGTTCACTCTCAGATCTTCTCACTTCTCCTCTAGTCCGCAGGGGGTCCAGACTCAATGTCCATCTGGGGCGTGATGTCAATACACACTGTGAGCTCAAAGTTCCCTCATGTCTGGGTCTCTGCCAAGGAATATGTGAGCTACATAATGTTATGCCACACTGTAGCTCTCTTCACGACAACAGACACAGGTTGGTTCCTTTAAACGGGCGTTTATTGGGACTTATGCACCTCCCTCATCGTCACGCCGTGAGAACTGTATAAGCAAACATAACGCATAACCATATATACAGTACAGAGCGAAATAATATAAACAAGTTACAAAACAAATACCTCGTTGGCCGCTTGTCATGAAAAGAGTTCTGAAGGTAAAACAAACTGCTTGGCTTCAATCTTCAATCAAACTTAAGTGCCAGATAGCTGAATAACGTGGCACAGCGTTCTTCTCATTTCCGCTATGTGCTACAATAAAAACAATCCCAGCGGCACTCCAGACGGAAACATCAGTTCCGGTCAGGAAACAATAAATTTCAACAAACTATACAGTTGCAACAATCAACATGTAACGTACAGAAAATATATAATTTTATAACAACACTTACACTCCCACCAAATCACTCATTGATTTAAATGCGGGATTTCTTTTAAACACAGATTATAAATGGAATCAATGGCTTGGGTTATTTGAACTCTGAAAGAATGTGACCCACTTTGTTTAATTTCTACTTAATTTGCCTCAAGCAAGGTAACCACCTTGTGAATGGGCCTTTGAAGGTAAACCAGTCTAGGTTATACCTCTTCCTTGGTGGTATACACGCTCATGATGATGCTTGACAAGCAGTGTTGAAACATGGGATTTCTTTGGAAGGATCGCCGGATGTTTTACATCATGGTGCAAGGCTGACTGGGACAATCGTCCTCCTACCCTTAGGACATTGTTCTTGTCCAAGAAGGCGTTCAACTTATATAACTTGCTGTACTTGTTCAAAGTGTCTCCCTTCTGCGCTTTGATTTTTTGTATGTCCGCAGCAAAGGCATCTTCTTGCACTAGCCTGATGATAAAGCTTTCTGCTTCCTTTCTTTCTTCAAGACTGGTTGCTTCATTTGTTCTTGGCTGAAGTCCTTTGATTTCTTTGGCAAATCTCTTGAGCCTAGCAATGGCTCTAACTGCCCTGGACCAGTCAGAGAATTTGGCGAGGCGTTTCGCCACTGACTCTATTCCTTTCATCATGACTGTATGGACATGGGCTTTGCGAAGTTCAGGGTCAGTTCTTTCAACATCTCCCACCATTTCCTCTTCACGTGGAAGATTCTGGTGCCAAAGAAAATCAGGTCCTGTCAGCCAATTAGACTCTTTTAACTGAGCTGCACTCAGTCCTCTTGAAGCGCAGTCAGCTGGGTTGTTTTCAGTGCTGACATGTCGCCATTGTGCGGGATCTGTGCTAGATCTTATGCATTGGATCCGGTTGGCTACGAATGTGTGGAATGTCTTTGCATCATTGTAGTTAGCTTCGGGATTTGCACAGCCGACAATACTCCAGCCAAGATTAGTTCGCTGTGCATATGGATGATTGTCTTTCCCAAACAGAATTTCTCTTGGAAGAAGGGCTTGTTGGCAGTTGTAGCCGATTAGTAGTCCTACTTCACAATCTAGTGGTGGTGGAATCTTGTCTGCCAGTTGTTCAAGATGAGGCCACTTTAGTGCTGTTTCAGAGGTTGGAATGTGTGACCTATCTGCTGGGATGAACTCTCGTGTGAAAAGTGCTGGCAATGGAATTCTTCTCTCTAAGTTGTATCCTCTCACTTGCAAGTTTGTCAGTTTCTGAGAGGTTATGACTACTGATTTTGTAGTCATTGTGGATAGCTGCAAGCTGACATTCTCTTTGCTTGTATCGAGGTCTTGGGCTATTTCGTCTAGGATGAAAGTTGTATCACTTTGAGTGTCTAAGAGTGCATACACAAGAACTTCGTGGTCTGGGTGCTTTGTAGACGAGATCCAGACTGGTACGATTGAGGATGTTTGTGTGTTTGGGCCCTCTTGTATGACTCTGTTGGTAGTTGCTGTCGCAGCTACTTCTTTGATCTCTGCTTTGTCCTTTGAGTTATCTTCTCCTTTTGGAGCAGTCAGCCTTTGACGGTCTTTAAACTTCTCCTCATGCAAACATGTCGGATGTCTTCTTTGGCACCTCTGGCATGTACTTCTGTTGTCACACTCCTTTGAGTGATGTCCTACATTCAGACATCCAAAACAAAGCTTTTCTGCTTGCACAAACTTGACACGATCTTGAACTGTCTTTTCACTGAACTTTCTGCACTTAGCAAGGTCATGTCCTGCTCTTTTGCAGAAAACACATGATGGAATGCTGCTCTGTTTTGTATCTGTGGCCAGTGTCTTTGCTTGAATAGTTTGGCTTCGGGTGTGTTTTGTTTTCTCACCTTCCACACTTTTGAGCGCTTGAATTGAGGATATGGGATCACAAGCAAGGTCTGCTTCCTTAGACAGGAAGTCTACAAACTCTTTAAATGGTGGATAATAAGCGTTTGCTTCTCTGACTTCCATCACTTTACGGTTCCATCTGGATACCAGCCAATCTGGTAACTTCAGCAGAATTTTTTGGCTTTCATTACAGTCATTAAGAATTTCTAATGTCTTCATGTGGGGCATTGCAGCCTCACAGCTCTTAAGGAAGTCTGCAAATTCCCTTAATTCACAACCATCTTTTGTGCTTATTTTTGGCCATCCATGTAGTTTGTCCCTGAAGGATTTCCCAATTATAAATGGGTCTCCAAAACGTTTTTCCAAAAGCTGCCAGGCCGAGTCATATGCAGCTTCAGTGCCCAATAAGAAGAATCCTTCAACGGCCTTTTTTGCAGCACCACCTAAATACTTCCTTAGGTAATACAGTTTTTCATTCTTTGGGATGTTTTTCCTGTCAATCAATGTTTCAAAAGAGAGTCGCCAGTCCTTGAATCTCAAGGGGTCTCCAGTGAATAATGCAGGCTCTGGTGTTGGAAGACGATTCGCATTTATAGCTTCCGTTAGCATGCGGACCAAATCTGAGGTGTTCTGTACTGTAGGAATGGGTGGAGCTTGAGCTGTGACTGGCAGGGACTGAGGAATGAAGGAGGGACTTAAAGCACTGAGGGCTTGTGTGGTGACTGGCAGAGACTGAGGGATGAAGGAGGGACTTGAGGCATTGAGGGCTTGTGTTTCTCCAAATTCAACATCATACAGCAATTCAGCTGTTTTAAAATTTTCTTCAACTTGATCATGGACCATTACTCGTGCTCTTGCAGCATTTAACTTCTTCACTTCTTCCAAGCGT
The DNA here is from genome assembly GCA_020510985.1 of Pholidichthys leucotaenia. Lineage (NCBI taxonomy): Eukaryota > Metazoa > Chordata > Actinopteri > Cichliformes > Pholidichthyidae > Pholidichthys > Pholidichthys leucotaenia. The sequence goes on from CM035844.1 coordinate 17,551,236, forward strand.
TTAAGCCTCCTACGTTTGTCTTGCATTTCTTGTTGTCTGGCAAAGGTTTCAGATTCAAATTGTGCAAGCCATTGTTTATCTTCAGCCTCTAGCCTTTGGAGTTCAGCCTCTTCTCTTTCTTGTTCATCCAATACTGCTAAAACTTCCTGGGATGCGGCAGCCTCCGCTGCAGCCTCACATCTTTTGGCTGAGTTAGTACTAGAACGAATAGAACATTTTGATTGATGAGATGGTGGCCTTGATAAGGAGCAAGTTGAGTTTAGAACTGATCCAACATCGGGCCAAGGTTCATCCTCTTCTTCTGTTTTAGGCTCCTTAAGCTGCCCTTTTGCCTTTTGAATAATTAACTCTGAGAGTGAAACGCAAGTGTCTACTCTGCGTCGCAGATCTGGCTCAGGAGTTTGTATTTTGCGTAATGTTTCATATATGGCTTTTACCTCGGAGCAAGTGCTGCTTATATTTTCAATCAGCTCACTCAATTCATCCTCTGAGGCTTCACTGGTCAGTATTTCCTTGCCTATTCTAGCATGGTACCTCCATTTCTCATAAATGATTCTGTACCGTCGTTGGATACTTTTCATCTTGTCTTCTTGAAGTTCTCTCCCCTTCTCTGAGAGGGTTCGAATTCTTTCGCCTCTTCGCAGCCCTTCTGCTTCTGCAGATTTGGTAACTTCAGGTTGGGCAGATGAGTCAGCCATCTTGTGGCAGGTCTCAGTGTTTGTGTCAGACATTTTGAGATAACTTGAACAACAGTGAAACAACTGGATGATGTCTAGTTTGTAATTATACTGACTTCAATACTGCATTAAGATAACTGTATAAACATTTAAACTTAGCCACTTTTCAGCTAACTTCAATTTCAAAGCAAGAATAAAAACAGTGAAATTACCTTAACACAATATGTAAATATGAACTTTAACAGATGAGATAATATGTTTAGAAATGCATTAAATTGCTTATTTTACAAAATAGGAAAAAACAGAGTTGGGTTAAGTGCCCTTTAACTTCACTGAAAATGCCCTTTAAGCTTGTTGAAATTTTATAGACACAAAGCTTGCATAAATCTTAGTTTCAGATTAAAATGCCATTTTTTAACGTTCATCAAAGATTGTTAATTTACATATAAATTTAACATCGACTTTAACCTTGTAACATGAAGCAACTGTGAAAATCAGGACATCTGATAATCTCCAACCACAACAGCTAAATAGCACACAAGCTGATAGATCTGAGTCCTTATTGCAATGTCCAAGTTAAACCACTTCTCACACCACCTTAACTTGAAACTTGAGGTGGAGCGCCTTTTGGCTTTAACTTGTAAAGTTGTGCTTTAACACAGTCTAACGGCCGTTACTTGCGGTTGCTATGACGACAGTGCGGTATGGACTTGCTTAACTGACGACCTGGATCTTCCTCTCCTCGCTACCCGCCGTGATCTCGGAGTCCTTGTTACCCGTGTTGAGCAGGCGAGTTCTCACTGTAGCTCTCTTCACGACAACAGACACAGGTTGGTTCCTTTAAACGGGCGTTTATTGGGACTTATGCACCTCCCTCATCGTCACGCCGTCAGAACTGTATAAGCAAACATAACGCATAACCATATATACAGTACAGAGCGAAATAATATAAACAAGTTACAAAACAAATACCTCGTTGGCCGCTTGTCATGAAAAGAGTTCTGAAGGTAAAACAAACTGCTTGGCTTCAATCTTCAATCAAACTTAAGTGCCAGATAGCTGAATAACGTGGCACAGCGTTCTTCTCATTTCCGCTATGTGCTACAATAAAAACAATCCCAGCGGCACTCCAGACGGAAACATCAGTTCCGGTCAGGAAACAATAAATTTCAACAAACTATACAGTTGCAACAACCAACATGTAACGTACAGAAAATATATAATTTTATAACAACACTTACACCACATATTAAACTTTACACAAGTCTGATGCCCATTAACTTGTATATTCCATCCATCCATCCATCCATCTTCTACCGCTTTTCCGGAGGTCCGGGTCGCGGAGGCAGCAGTTCAAGCAGAGAAGCCCAGACTTCCCTCTCCCCAGCCACCTGCTCCAGCTCTTCAGAGGGGATACCAAGGCGTTCCCAGACTAGCTGGGAGACATAGTCTCTCCACCGAGTCCTGGGTCTGCCCCGGGGTCTCCTCCCAGTGGGACGTGCCTGAAACACCTCAAGTGGGAGGCGTCCAGGAGGCATCCTAATCAGATGCCCATACCACCTCAACTGACTCCTTTCAATGTGGAGGAGCAGCGGTTCTACTCTGAGCCTCTCCCGGATGACTGAGCTCCTCACCCTATCTCTGAGGGTGAGTCCAGCAATCCTACGGAGAAAGCTCATTTCAGCCGCTTGTATCCGCGATCTCGTTCTTTCGGTCATTACCCAAAGCTCGTGACCATAGGTGAGAGTAGGAACGTAGATTGACTGGTAAATCGACAGCTTTGCCTTAGAACTAAGCTCCCTCTTCACCACAACAGACCGGTACAACGTCCGCATCACTGCAGATGCTGCTCCAATCCGTCTGTCGATCTCTCGCTCCATTTTCCCCTCACTCGTGAACAAGACCCCAAGATACTTAAACTCCTCCACTTGGGGCAGGAGCCTGTCCCCAACCCGGAGAGGACAATCCACCTTTTTCCGGCTGAGGACCATGGACTCGGACTTGGAGGTGCTGATTCTCATCCCAGCCGCTTCACACTCAGCGGCAAACCGTCCCAGCAAGAGCTGTAGGTCATTGCTGGATGAAGCCAACAGGACAACATCATCTGCAAACAACAGAGATGAGATCCTGTGGTCACCAAGCATGACACCCTCCATTCCCTGGCTGCGCCTAGAAATCCTGTCCATAAAAATTATGAACAGGACCGGTGACAAAGGGCAGCCCTGGCGGAGTCCAACTCTCACTGGGAATGACTCCGACCGAGTGTTGGCAATGCGAACTAAACTCTCACAACGGTCGTACAGAGACCGAATAGCTCGTAACAACAAGCCCGATACCCCATACTCCCGAAGCACCCCCCACAAAAATCCACGAGGGACGCGGTCAAATGCCTTCTCCAAGTCCACAAAACACATGTAAACTGGTTGGGCAAACTCCCACGAACCCTCAAGAATTCTCGAGAGGGTAAAGAGCTGGTCCGATGTGCCACGGCCAGGACGAAAACCACATTGCTCCTCCTGAATCCGAGGTTCGACCAACGGCCGGACTCTCCTCTCCAGTACCTTGGCATAGACCTTCCCAGGGAGGCTGAGGAGTGTGATCCCTCTAAAGTTGGAGCACACCCTCCGGTCCCCTTTTTTGAAGAGAGGAACCACCACCCCGGTTTGCCATGCCAAAGGCACTGCCCCCGACCTCCACGCAATGTTGCAGAGGCGTGTCAACCATGACAACCCAACAACATCCAGGGCCTTGAGGTACTCGGGGCGAATCTCGTCCACCCCCGGGGCCCGGCCACCAAGGAGATTTTTAACCACCTTGGCGACCTCAGCCCCTGTGATAGGCGAGTCATCCCCCTCGTCCCCAAACCCTGCTTCCTCTGTGGAAGGCGTATCAGTGGGATTGAGGAGATCCTCGAAGTATTCCTTCCACCGCCCGACGATATCCCCAGTTGAAGTCAACAGTGTCCCATCCGCACCATACACAGTGTGGACGGGGAGCTGCTTTCCCCTCCTGAGCCGCCGAACAGTTTGCCAGAATCTCTTTGAAGCCGACCGAAAGTCTTGTTCCATGGCCTCACCGAACTCCTCCCATACCCGGGTTTTTGCTTCAGCAACCACCCGAGCTGCACTCCGCTTGGCCTGCCGGTACACCTCAGCTGCTTCGGGAGTCCCACAAGCCAACCAAGCTTGATAGGACTCCTTCTTCAGCTTAATGGCCCCCCTCACCACTGGTGTCCACCACTTGGTTCGGGGGTTGCCACCACGAGATGCACCGACCACCTTGCGGCCGCAGCTCTGGGCTGCCGCTTCAACAACAGAGGTGGAGAACATGGCCCATTCAGACTCCATGTCTCCAGACTCCCTCGGAATGTGGTTGAAGTTCTTCTGGAGGTGGGAGTTGAAGACCTCCCGGACAGGGGCCTCAGCCAGACGCTCCCAGCACACCCTCACTATACGTTTGGGTCTACCAGGTCTGAATGGCTTCCTCCCCTGCCATCGGATCCAACTCACCACCAGGTGGTGATCAGTTGACAGCTCTGCACCTCTCTTTACTCGGGTGTCCAAGACATACGGTCGCAGGTCTGATGATACGATAACAAAATCGATCATCGACCTGCGGCCTAGGGTGTCCTGGTGCCAGGTGCACATATGGACACCCTTATGCTTGAACATGGTGTTCGTTATAGACAGACTGTGGTTAGCACAGAAGTCCAATAACTGAACACCACTCGGGTTCAGATCGGGCAGGCCGTTCCTCCCAATCACCCCCCTCCAGGTTTCACTGTCGTTGCCCACGTGCGCATTGAAGTCCCCCAGTAGGACAATGGAGTCTCCAGGAGGAGCACCCTCCAGCACCCCAGTCACAGACTCCAAAAAGGGTGGGTACTCTGAAACATCATTTGGTGCATAGGCACAAATGATGGTCAGGACCCGTTTCCCAACCCGAACTTGTATATTCCATTGCATTAATTAGAAAAAGGTGAGTCCTAAAAGTAAAACTTTATAAGCAAAAATTAATTTAGGAGTTCAGTTTTCACCAAAAGTGAAGATAGCCTCTCAGGCATGTTGCCTGTAGAAGGAGACTTTGAAAGAACAACTTAGAAATAATCTGGCTGAATTATGACTTTTATGACTAATTTGGCTTTATTATGATCATTTCCACTTTCAATAGAGTCGACCAAGTAAGTGAGCATTAATCAAAATGCGATAACACAGGGGATACCTTTTTAAATGGTGGCTGAAGGGACGTGATGTCCTTCTGGCTAAGAGGGGGAAATTCCGAATCAACAGATGGCAGTATGTCTGCACCGCTGACGTGCGACTTGAACCAACGAAGAAGAGGCGGAGGCGGAAGAGACGTGGCACATAAACAGATAGGAAGTAGATTTGCTGTAGCTGCCTTACATGTCATTTGAATCAGGAAGCTTACATGACAGTCATACTACGTTACCTAAAGCGACCAAGACGTGATTAATATCCATGTGACAGGTAACGTAAATGATTAAATTATGTTTTTATCGCCATAAAGTCCAAACAGAGTCACATTAGCCATTAGCTCGCTAATGCTATCAGACAACTTCGGCTGTGCTAGAAGCTAGCTGCTGTTAGCTCTGGAAAATGCTATAGTTTAGCTATGAGGGTGTTGTCACTCGCTAGTAATATTATTTTGCATTAAATCACACACGTGAACTGAAAAATTTGACACCTCTATAAATGTTTTCAATGAGTTTGTTTAAACAGGCTAAAGGTATGTGTCGTTTATCTTTACAGAAATCACGTCAGTGTGAGTTTTCATCTGTTGTTCCTGGCAGGTTGATAAAGTGTTTTTAGCCCTTATAAAGAAATGACATTATCTCGTTTTGAATGGCTGAACTTGTGATCTCACATATTAAAATAAAATTTGTTATTAATTTATTGTGTTTTTACTAAGATTTAAATTTATATATTGGTGTGATTTAATAATCATATACTATAATGATAATCAAAGTATTAATCTCTTAAAAATTATTAATCTCCTTGGTCACTGATAATCATCAATGTCAGCTTTGAAAAATCCATATTAGTTTATCCCCTGTACTGAGTGACATCAATGACGTCAGTGTTCTGTTATTTGTCTGTAATGTTTGTTTGTTGTTTTAATTTTCAAATATATCATTAACTTGCTAGAGACTATTCATAAAAAGATGTTTATAAGGAAAAATGAGGTCCAGGTACCTAACAGACTTAACACTGTCGCTTAAAGTTCATGCAGCTAATTTATTAAAAACATGACATTTGTCAAATACAAACCCCCTTGAATATTACTCATTTATTCTTGTAGTGATACAATATGTTAGCATTGCATATTTCTAAGACATAAAACTAAAAAAAAATATTTACCTTTTGACTTTGGATCACTTTCCTTTTCCATGTTTTAAATATTTACTGAATGTTTACTGACAGCTGTCATATGACATCCTGACGTTTATACTACATTCATGACTTTTTATTTACAATATACATACAAGATTCGTCATGGTGCGTTTAACATGTCTTGGGACATTTCTTCCTGTCTGGGAAAGAGGAAAAAAGCCAAAAGATAAAGTAGTGCCACTTTTTGCCTCTTGGCTGTATTTAAAAGAAGACTAGCCTCAGGATGAGATTCGTTGTAAATGAAGCCACTTTTTTTGTCGTTATAGTTTCTGGTCATAATAAACGGTAATTTTGTAATTTATTGATAGGATGTCCCTAACAAGACTACATTTATTTGTTTTCATCTCACTACAGGTGGCTATGGGTCTGTGCAAGTGTCCAAAGAGGAAGGTGACCAATTTATTCTGCTTCGAACACCGTGTAAATGTCTGCGAGCATTGCCTCGTCTCCAACCACAACAAAGTCAGTGGGTCAACATTCAGTTTTAACATGATGTGTGACTGTGTAAACTCTTGTAGCATAACATTAATATTCTCATTTCAATTCTGCCCTTCAGTGTATTGTCCAGTCATATCTGCAGTGGCTTCAGGACAGTGACTACAACCCCAACTGCACTTTGTGTAATAGCCCACTGACTTCACAGGACACAGTCAGACTGGTCTGCTACGGTAAGATTGTTATTGTCCCTCTTATTAAAAAGTCATTGTGGTGACTTCCGGTTATGGCGGCCACGTAGGAAGACGTGTTTCACACTGCTCTGCTCGTAAAAATAAAAATTTTACTAAAACCCAATTGGAACAAAAACCCATCCCAGCGTTTTGGCGCGGATATGGTAAAGACCAAGGTTGGAAAATTAGGTGGAGGAAAAGGTAACTCGACAAAACAACCCAAGCTAACAGACTTTCACGCTCGAGGCGAAATAGAGAAAACTCCAGAGGCAATGGCGGAGGAGGGAGCCAGTGGCGGAGCAGGAACAGTTGAAGAGGGGACAAACACAGTGCTCACTGCCATTAACTCCATGAGAACAGAGTTTTCGTCTAAATTTGATGGGATTATAGCAGCGATAGAAGGTATGAGAAAGGAAATAAATGACTGTTTGGAGCGAGTGTCGCAGGCGGAGCTCCGAATATCAAACGCTGAAGATGATGTCACCAGTCTGCAAACTAAACTGCAAACACTGGAATTAAAATGCAAAAGTCTGGAAGATAACGTCCTAGACTTGGAATCCCGCTCGCGACGGAATAATTTGAGGCCGGTGGGCCTCCCGGAGGGACGGGACCCGTGTTCCTTTTTGGAAAAGTGGATTCCAGAAGTGCTGAATAACGCGGATCTGCAGTCATCGGTCGTTTTAGAGAGAGCTCACCGAATCGGCCCACCGAGAGATAATAAGACACCACTGAGGACGCTGATTATGAAGTTCCTCAACTACAGAGACAAGATGACAGTCACCAATGTGGCGCGAGCTAAAGGGGAAATTAAATACCAGGACCAACAGGTGCGGTTCTACCCGGACTTGGATACAGGAATACAACAATTGAGGAAACAGTTCGACCCCGCCCACAAAGAGCTGCGCAACCTAGGGATCCATCACGGAGTAATTCATCCGGCAAGACTGCTGATCACATATAAGGGGAGAACCCACACCTTCAAGACCCCTCAAGAGGCGCAGGAGCTCATCAAGCAGATCCAAAAGGAAACTGGCGGGAGCTAAGCATGAACATGACAAAGGTAGAACATTTAAGCATATGTACAGGCATCTGATTGATCTGAAACATAAACATGTCTACAAAATACAGACTGTATTTAAAAAAAGGAAAAAAAAAAAGCTATGATGTACAACGTTGCTATAAAACTTTGAAGTTATGTTGAAAAAACTACAGAAGAGAGTTAATGTGATAAGAATAGTAGTAGAGTCAGGGTGATTGAGAGGAGAAAGAGAGAGTGGTTTGACTGATCCTCGCAGGTGTGGAACAGTCACTAGCTATAATGGGAGACAGAATATTTTGGGGGGATTACCACAAATGTGGGGAAAGGGAATTTGTTTTTGTTTAGTTTGTAGGATGAATGTTCTATCATCCATGTTTTTGCTTCTCTGTAAGAGTATGTTCATATTGCAAGGTAATCTCAAACTCCTTATTGATCATAGATCAAACCGTTAATCTTAATTTAACTTCATGGAATTGCAGAGGTCTACAAAATCTCAAAAAACTTAAGCAAGTCATGAATAAAATAAAAGACATAGATTCAAAAATTGTATTTTTACAAGAAACTCATCTATTAGAGGAGGATGTAAAAAGAATTAGGAGAAGATGGCAAGGTAACATGTTCACCTCATCATTTTCATCCCGAGCCAGGGGAGTTATGATTCTCATACATAAAACAGTCCCATTTCAAATGAAAAATGTAATTGGAGACAAATTTGGAAGATATTTAATCATCCAAGGATCTTTGTTATTAGAAAATATAAATCTGGTCAACTTATACGGCCCCAATATTGATGATCAAAACTTCTTTTTAATTTATTCCTCACTTTATCATCACTTACAGGGCAACATATAATAGGGGATTTTAACTGTACATTGAATCCCAGTATAGATAGATCAACAGGACTGGACTGTACACACAATGGATGTAGGATGACTATTAATCATTTTATGAAAGAATTGAGATTGCTAGATATATGGAGAGAAATGAAACCACAAGTTAAAGCATATTCTTGTTATTCTAATACCTATAAGACATTCTCACGTATTGACTACTTTTTGATCTCTACAGAATTAAGGTCCAAGATTCAAAACTGTTTCTATGATAACATTGTGATCTCTGATCATGCACCCTGCTGTCTAGTATATGTAGATAAGAAATTGACAAAGGACCCAGTTAGGTGGCATTTTCAACATAAATGGCTTCAGGATGAGGAATTTGTTAAGTACATAGAAAAACAGATGAGTTCTTTGATATCAATACTACACAAACAATGGCATGTATAAAGTGGGAGGCTTTCAAAGCTTTTATTAGGGGGCATATTATTAGTTATACAGGTTCAAAATCTAAGAAGACCCGAGACGAGAGAGTCCAATTGGAATGTAAAATAAAAATTCTTCAAGAAAAGGTGTATGCAGGAAGTAACCCACAGTTAGAGGATGAATTACTGATTCTGAGAGCTGAATATGACAAAAAATCAGCGAATAGAGCTGCCTTGAGTCTTCTAAGATTGAAGCAAACTTTTTATGAACAAGGTGAAAAATCAGGAAAATTATTGGCATGGCAGATTAAACCATTAGAATTTAAAACACCAATTACCAGTATTATAAGTAACAGACAGGTAGTTATAGATCCGTTAGAAATTAATAGTGCCTTTAGAGATTATTATGAAAAACTATATGATACAAAAAATGAAACTGACTTAACAAAACTAAATGGGTTTTTGGGTGGATTATTTATACCATGTATTCCAAATGAAAACAGGGAGATACTGGAGTCTAAAATTAGTCAAGAAGAAGTTGGGCAAGCCATTGATAATATGAAATCAGGAAAAAGTGCAGGACCAGATGGTCTTCCAGTTGACCTCTATAAAAAATTTAAGAATAAATTAATAAAACCACTTTTGGAAATGATTTTAGAAGCATTTCAAAATGGTAATTTACCACCATACATGAATAATGCCTTAATTATACTGTTGCCAAAACCAGGTAAACCCCCTAATAAATGTGAAAACATGAGACTAATAAGCCTATTAAATGCTGATCTTAAAATAATCTGTAAAATTTTAGCAAAACAACTACAAGAAATATTACCAAATGTTATTAACCGAGATCAGAATGGCTTTATAATTGGAAGACAAGGCTTCCATAATGTAAGAAGACTATTTAATATTATTTATTCCAATAAAGAAGCACTGGATACAGCTCTCCTATCATTGGACGCCGAAAAGGCCTTTGATAGGGTTGAATGGCCCTTTCTTTTTGAAGTCCTAAAAAGGTTTGGACTTGGAAATAATTTCATAAAATGGGTCCAGATAATATACAATAATGCTACAGCAGAAATCCTAACAAACAGCAATATCTCAAAATCAATAAAAATCAATAGAGGATGTGGACAAGGCTGTCCACATTCACCTTTATTGTTTACTATGGCAATTGAACCTTTAGCGATGGCAGTACGTTTACATCCACAAATATATGGAATTAAAGTAGGACCTACAGAACATAAAATCTCCCTGTATGCCGATGACTTAATTTTGTTTATGTCAAATTTTAAAAAATCAATTCCGACCTTGTTAAATTTAATAAAGAACTTTGGGGAAATATCAGGATATAAAATAAACAAAACAAAATCTTCAATATTATTGCTAAATGAGACCCAGAGAAATCATCCATCTCCTGAGGTAAACCAATTCAATGTTGTAAATCAGTTTAAATATTTAGAAATTCAAATTTTGCCTAAGCTAGAATCAGTCGCCAATTCCAACTATGAAGCCTTAATGACAGATATTAATGAGTCACTTCAGAGATGGATGTCACTACCAATGTCGATGATCGGGAGAATTAATATACTTAAAAGTAATATTTTACCAAAAATACTTTATTTATTTCAAAACATTCCTTTACCACCACCTTCAGATCTATTCTCAAGAATTAAAAAAAAGTTAGTGGAATTTATATGGAACAATAGGAAGGCTAGATTACGTCTGTCCTTACTATATTTAGCATTTGATCGTGGAGGTCTGAAATGTCCAAACTTTATGTTGTATTACTGGTCAGTACAACTGAGGTCTATGACATATTATTTTTCATCAAATGATCCTCCTTACTGGACTGAAATGGAATCATACAATTTACCTTTACCTCTTCCCTTATTCATATACTCAGACTCGGCTAAAAAATTACAGAAACAAGTTAAAAATCCAATTGTAAAGCACATGATCAAAATATGGTGTGAAACCAAAAAATATTTAAAAGAACCACACTTACTGTCACAATTTAGCCCAATATGGGGTAATCAATATTTTACACCAGGGAGAGCGTATACTGTATTTAAAATATGGAATTTAAAAGGGATTCAAAAGATTCAAGACTTATATTTGTCACACTCAGATAACATAATGTCTTTTGAAGAACTGAGGATTAAATTCAATCTTAATCGAACACACTTTTTAAAATGTTTACAGCTTAGAAATTTTATTCGATCAAATCAAAATAATGCTCTCACTCGACCTACTTATTCATCTTTGGAAAAAATTTTGATGAAAGATAGTAAGAAAAAGGGTATTATTTCAGAGTTTTATAACTCATTGACACTATCCTCAAGTGAAAACTCACAGAAAAGACTGAATTATTGGAAAGAAGACCTGCAAATTGAAATTTCAGAGGAACAATGGGAAATGGCTTGTGCAGGAGCTCAAACCAAATCAATAAATGTACGTCTTAAACTGATACATTTTAAATGGTTAATGCGGATGTATGTTACACCAGTGGAGTTAAATAGATATAACAAAAACATACCAGATACATGCACAAAGTGTATGGAAAGTAAAGGAACCCTATTTCACTGTTTATGGGAATGTAGAAAAATCAGAATGTTTTGGGAAGAGGTGAGGGTAACAATTGAAAAAATAATTTCAAAACAATTCACATTGAACCCTAAACTGTTTTTTTGGGTCTATATCCCGAAAAACATAACTTTAATAAGAGTGAAAGAGCATTCATAGACCTCAGTTTGCTTAATGCCAAAAAATGTATTGCATTACTGTGGAAAAAGACTCATAGACCAGATGTGACTCAGTGGTTAAGACAGATGTTAACAAACCTTCCACTAGAAAGAATAACATACATACTGAAATCAAAGGAAATTGTGTTTGAGAATATATGGAGACTTTTCATTGATTATCAAATCAAATCAAACTTTATTGTCATATTGCTGTACATACAACTGTAGTGCAGGCAAGATGAAATTGCGTTTCTCTCGGCATCCATATAAGAAGCAGCATGATTAAGACACACTCCCACATAGCTCCACCCCCCACCCCACCCCCACCCCCCCATCCATTCACGCATCCCTGAGACATACTTGGGGAAAAAGAATAACTAACTATAATATACAAAATGTCCATAGGTGCAGTAGTGTGTATGTGAGATTCCGGGTCAGCTGTTCAGTATCCTAACAGCTTGTGGGAGGAAGCTGTTGATCAGTCTGGTGGTTCTGCCTCTGATGCTCCGGAATCGTTTACCAGATGGAAGAAGTTCAAAGTGTTTATGCAGAGGGTGAGAACGGTCCTTGACAATGTTCAGTGCCCTGCTCCTACAATGGTTCTGAAAAAGTTCTTGGACAGAGGGGAGGGAGACTCCAATTACCCTCTCCGCCCCCTTGACTATCCTCTGCAGGGCTTTTTTGTCTGACATACTGCAGCTGGAGTACCATGTAGCAATGCAGTACGTCAGAACACTCTCCACCACACCTCTGTAGAAGGTCCTGAGGATGCAGATGGGGAGAGAGGCCTGTTTGAGTTTCCTCAAGAAGTGTAGTCTCTGCTGAGCCCGTGTAATGTATGTAAAGAAATGTATGTAATGTATGTAAAGAAATTAAACATAACTTCTGAAGAAGAAGGTGAATGATGTGTGTGGACCTTGCAAATTCCAAGCTGGTGAATGTATATTATGTATTCTTATGTAATAGATTACCTAGACTAAACAGAGGAGCATTGTTGTTGACTTGTTTTTGTTAATGGGTATTGTTGTTTTTATTACACATTTTTTTGTTGTTGTTCTTTTTAATTTTTAAATTACTTTTGTGTTTGTGTCTGACTGTTTGTGCCATGTTTGTAAAAAAAAATGTTCAATAAAAAATACTGTGGGGGAAAAAAGTCATTGTGGTGATAATTATGTGTAGTTGCAAGAAAAAAAACCCAAATGTTGTTTTCTTTATTTTACCAAGTTTAAGTGTTTTTTATTTGACCTTTCTGCATGGAAAATGGGATGCTACACTTGTTGTTGTGACATCTAACTGTGGTGTCTCTCCTGCAGATGTGTTTCACTGGTCATGCCTTAATAACTTGGCATCACGACTGCCTATCCACACAGCCCCAGCGGGGTACCAGTGTCCCACTTGCCAGGGTCCAGTGTTCCCCCCTTCCAACCTGGCCAGTCTGGTTGCAGATGTGCTGAAAGAACAGCTGTCCTCTGTTAACTGGGCTAGAGCAGGGTTAGGGCTCCCACTAGTAAGTCCTCATTTGTTTACCTCTTTTAGACTCATTTCTTGAAACTAAGACAATTTAAAAAAAAAAAAAGAAGAATATTCACTTCTGTGCATTTTCTTTAAAAATACAAATGTATTTTTTGTTAAAAAGCTCATGATTCAAGCTGATTACAATTCAGTAGGCTCCGATTAGAGCCAGTTACGGTGCATCTTTTTTCCACCTAACATATAAATTTTAGAAAAAAAAGGAGTTCCTGCACTTGATCCCAAAGAAACCTTAGCTGAAGCAGGTAGTTCTCAGCTCAAAGACATCAAACTCAGAGGAAAGAGTCTGGCGCACACTGTCATATTCAGTCTTTATTGGTGCTCATACAGCAGTTGGTTCCGACCGAGCTATTTGATTGGACAGTAGAGATTCCAGTAGTTACTATATTCCACGATAAGTGCACTCCAGTGTTTCACTGTATATGTATCACTCCACTTCAAAGGTGTTTGAGTAACCGTTAATTACTAACAGTAATTTGCTGTCAACTCTGTGACAATTGCAATACTGTGTTGTATACCTTAATTTCCACAGTCAGGCGCTGTTTGAAAAGATTTCTTTCCTGACCCAGAAGTTCCACCCTTTTGAAAAAAACTTTATTCAGTTTACAAAGTCTGCCCTTTTATAAACACCATTCAGACTTTATTCATATAGCACCTTTCCTGCAACAAAGGGCAACTCAAAGTGCTTTACAGTTAAAAACAAACTATTCCAGATAAAACAAAAAAAAAAGACAGAGAGCCCTCCTACTCCCGTCTATCCACCAGACCCCTCAATTCACCCCAGACCCCACCTTCTCCCACCCCGACCCACCCGACCCACAAGTAATAATAGGCATAGTTAAAACATGGCTGAGCACAGAGGACCAGAGTGAGGAAACACCATCACAGGGGGACCATCAGCACCAGGAGCCGGTCTCAGCTGACAGTTGCAGAGACACTGCCACAGGGGCCACCCCGGCCCAGGCAGACAGAAGAGTCCACACCACAACTAAGAGGCTGTGACTGAATTCCCCCATCCCACCAAGCTAGGGCCACCACCACAGCAGCATCCCCACTGCCAGAGCCAATTACAGCGCCCAGTGTCAACAGCCCCCCAGTGAGGAAACACTAGAGCTGATAATAACATAAGATACAATAAAATACAATAAGAAGCAGAGTAAGATCATGAATAAAGATAAATAGAAAGAGAACAAAATGGTTAAAGGAATAATAAATATATACATGTGTAAAATGTAATGCAAAACTAAATTAAAATCTAAAAAGCTATTTCACGTCTGTTTTAAAAAAAGCTGGCAGTGCTGGAGTTGGATTTATTGTCTTGATTAACAAACCACAATACCGTTGATGAACTCTTTGTTTCATCTGAAAACGCCAAGAAATGCCAAAAAGCAAGTGAAGTGTGCCAAAGCCAAATCACTAGCATGCTAACTAGCCACTGGCATTGGCCACATTTTGATCTCGGCCCTTCTGCAGTACCGACTCAACAGGTGACCGGTATGTTTTATAAACACTTCTCACTTTTGCACTTGACAGTATTTGTTTACATGTGTGTGAAATGACAATAGACGTCTTCATGCTGATTGAGATGTTTTGCAGCAGTTACTGGTTACATTTAGAAGGGACTATTTTTGTCTCAGCTGCACAAAATAACTGGTTAAACAAACAAATGATAATATTTTGGCCAGTATTGCTGTCATTCAATAAATTGTGCTTGTGGAAGTGTTGTATAAAAGCAATGTTACACTCAAGGACGTATGGAATCAATAAATATAGTAACTACGGGTGTGATACGTCTAACGCCCGATGCACAGCAGAGACCTGTATGACTTCCAGTGTAATGTTGCTTAATTAGACTAACATGCTTACATCCTCTTCAGACTTCTTAGGTTGTAGACCTATTACTGATGTTAACTTTTTTCAGGACATTGCATATAAATGCAGTGTTTCCTCTGGCTTAAAGACTTTGGGGTGGTGGCAACATATTTTTTTTTGGGGGGGGGGGGACAGAAAGCATATGTATGAATATGTTAATTTTATACTGTTTATTTCTTTTTTTAAATTTTGCACAGTAACTTTGCATATAATAATAATGCATCAGATTTATATAGCGCTTTATCATAGACACTCAAAGACGTTTTTTACAGATACATTATTCATTCAGTCCAGACAATGGTAGCGGCAAGCTGCTACTGTAGCCACAGCTGCCCTGGGGCAGGCTGACGGA
Organism: Pholidichthys leucotaenia; assembly: GCA_020510985.1. Taxonomy (NCBI): domain Eukaryota; kingdom Metazoa; phylum Chordata; class Actinopteri; order Cichliformes; family Pholidichthyidae; genus Pholidichthys; species Pholidichthys leucotaenia. The sequence continues at coordinate 17,566,787 of CM035844.1, forward strand.
AACGTGGCTGCCAATCCGGGCCAGCGCCCTCTCCAGCCACCACCGAACATTTATACACATTCATTCCCAGTGTTATGGACACTGGAGGCAAGGTGGGTAAAGTGTCTTGCCCAGGGACACAACGGCAGGATATCTGGGGAGAGCGGGATTCAAACCGCCAACCATCCGGTTATTGGACGACCCGCTCTACCTCCTGAGCCACTACCGTGCATATGGAACTTACAATTTGAAGTATTGTACAACCAAGGCTTGAATGTTGGAATATTGGGCCATTTGGGGTCCCGCCCAGACGTCCTGTATCTGGACTTTTTACTGGTGTCATCCTTCTCTCCTTCCTCTGCCTGAACACTTTCCTCTCCTTGGCTCCTCTCCTCTGTCTCCTCTTGCCCTCTCTGAGCTCTGTCTAATTCAGCTTCTCTCTCTGTCTATGGTGGTATACAAACAGGTTAGAAAATATCAAGTGCCATGTAAATTAAAGGAGACAACCAAAAATTTCTAGTTAAGGGTACAAAGAGCAGCCACTTAATGACTTCAGTCTTGAAGGTTTGAGGTTTTTCTCCAAAATTTATAACAATTTTATCATAGTTTTCTACTTTTCTCTGTAAATTTATCTAAATTTGAAACCATTTTCCCCAAATTTGTAATTTCCTCTTGTAAAATAGACTTTTCTTTTACATTTGAAACTTTATTATAAATTTGTGGATTATTTTATGGCTAATTTTTGTCTGTTTTTTTTTTTTAAATAAAATTACTGTTTTTTAAATGAATTTGAAACAGACTGTGGTATATTTTTTTTACTTTTTCCTTATAACAATTTATATTTTTGACCATAACTTTGCAGTCAGAACAGAACAATAATTTAACTCTCATTACAAAGAAAAAATATTAATAAAATTGTATTTAATGATTTAAATTAAATGACCAAGGATGCCATTATTTCTGTTATAATATTTATGTATATTTATAGTTTTTTTTTTTTTAAAGAAATCTCCTCACCGCCAAAAAAACCTCCCTTATTTTGAAATCCAAATGCTGGTACATTTAGTTTGTCTGAAGGCTGCTGACGGACTAAAGTCACTGACTTGGTGAATTTCGGTCGTCTTAACTTGCCAGGTACATAATAGGGAACATAACGTAATATTGTAGTTGCTGGTGAAATATATCCTCAGCATCATCGGTCCCCCTGGCCTTTCCCTTCATATGAAGCCGGCTGCATTTGAATTCTAACCACATCTCTTAGCTAAGCGACTCTTCCATTATTGCTCCCGTTTCCAACAGGTTAAAACCATGATAAACGCCAGTGTTTACATACATCTTCCGATTTTTTTTTTCCACATTTAAAGTACTTTAATATACCCATGTTTCTGTCGGACAGTCAAGCCTTATTCATGCTGCATTTCCCCTCTAGTCCACCTTGGTCTGTGTGCACTTTGGACGAGCCCGGCACGCACACGGTGCTGTTCGTTCTCACTTTTTTCATCTACCCAGGCCAAGTGGTTGACGCATGCACACAACCATCATCATTTGTAGTTTCACTCCCACCCGATAGGTAGCGCCAAGGTGCCGACGCACCAGGATTTTCACCAACGAAGAAACGGCAGACTTCTTCACAAAGTTTCTCTTCAAATAGAGTCCATTTCTGCTGTTTGACTTCCCAGTTTTCACTCCTTTTCCGTGAAGATGCTGCTGCCGCTAACGAGACACTGGCTGCTGACTGACTGGAAAGCTCGCGTGGGCGGGGCGCTTCTAAACGCTGCGCGGATGATGGCCACGTGCGTTGTTCGTGTGCGCGCTTGCGGAAAGTCATTGCTTCATATATTTTTCTTAAATTCATATCTCCTTCTTGGCGCGGCGGTAAATTTTCTGGCGAGGTGGGCCACCACCAAGAAATGTTACCAGAGGAAACCCTGAAATGAACACTTTTCATGTAAATATGCCAGACTGTAGCCAGGGCTTGGTTGCTATATATTAACTGTTCTAATTCCCTTTATGCAGGGAATGGAAGATGTCAGTATAAGTTATCAAGTGTACAAAGTGTAATGTTTCAGCTTGTCTGTCTCCTTCAGAGTCAGACACAGAAGTGTTGTGTTCGTCTTAACACCAATAAAGGCAGGGGATTTGACACTGTGCTCTGACTCTTCCTCTGTGGTATAAATATTAGACTTCTGATGGAAAACGGAAGCATTCCTACCTGCTGTTTTCAGTCGTTCCATGCTTTGGTCTAGCTGCGGCTGGGAAGGCCAGGTGACACCCCCCCCCCACACACACACACATACATACATTGAATGTAATCTACAGTCCATCTCCAGCAAACTGATTTGAACACCCAGAATTAAATAAAATAAGGAATTTCTGAGTGCCACAGCCATAAATTTGAACATTTATGTGCCACTACAACGCTTGCCACTTTTTTCATTAAGTCCAAATGAATTATGCTATAAATTAATATTCAAGAATCAGAATCTTGCCATTTGTGCATCAATTCAGAATTGTTCATGTCTCCATTGAGATGCATCGAAAAAATGATTTGCCGCACCCATGGTTCAGACATTAAAAGCTTATCTTTGGTTGTCAGATTGAAGAGCCCATTGTGCCCGAGGAAGTGACTTCAGTTAACGACGTCTCTGATTACAGAGACTGGTCAACATTTGATGGTGAGCCTTACTCTTCTCGTCTCATTATCTTAATATGTAATTCATCTAATTTGTTATGAAGGAGCCAGCATATTGTAGAACATGATCAGATATTTTTCCCCCCCACAGCACAAGAACAAAGTAATGTATACTCCAGCCACTCCTACAACAGCAGTCTCAGTCCGCCAACCAATTCAGTCTCACCTCTAACACAGGCGGAACTGGGAGGTCCTCATAAAAATGGAGATCCCAATATGCAGGATCACTCTGTGATCAACTTCACTGCTGTCGACAGTCGTGACACTGTTACGATACACACAGGTATAGTAATTAAGACTCTTTAAATTCATTGTGTGCCTTAAAAAAAAAGGTCTTTTCTTCTCGTTTATACAGTATGTCTTCATCTACAAACATTGTAGCCAGTTAGCTTTTCTCCACTCATGTTTTCAGTTGGGAATGTGCAGTAGGAGCAGCATTTGTAGATTTCTCAGAGGGAGGGGGATTCTGACCGCTGAAGCTTGTGCTTCTGCAGTTTAAAACCTGACCTCCTAACTATGGTTTCACTTCTGACCAGCCTCTGCTGGCAGAAGTCTTCAAAGGAAGGGCCTTGGCATCCGTATCAAAAGGCAACAAACTGCTTCAGGAGAGTGACCAGAATCCTCTTTGTCCTTTTCTTCTTTCTGACTCCAGTGATTGTGTGCCGTGGGGTTGTCTGCCTTGGTTTAGACCAGGGGTCGGCAACCTGTCCTACACAAAGAGCCACTGTAAGGGATTTGTGTATAAAATATAATCTAAGCCTAAAAACTGCAGTTTTTACATCACAGTTGAAAGTTTTTTCTTATAAGTGCATCTTTTTTAAATTGTAAATTTGTTACCTTTTTCTCACAAAATTGCTACTTTTTCTGGTAAATTTTTGATTGCATAAAGTTTCTTTTTTTCTTGCAAAATTGTGGGTGTTTTCCTCAATGCTTTTCTTTAATTTGTTATATTTTGGCATAAATATGTTTTGCTTTTTCCCTATATATGGCACATTTTTCTTTGCAAATTTAATACATTTATTGTGGATAATTAAAGACTTATTCCATATTTATTTGTGACATTTTTCCCAATAAAGTTCTAAGCTTTTTTTCATAAATTTTGATATTTTGTGGCATAGTCTTCTGCTTTTCGCTTAAGATTGTCTTATCTGATTGTTACCTTTTTCCAAGTAAAATGCTTTCTTTTCATATAAATTTCCAACCATTTTCTAAAAAAAAAAGGGTAGCTTTTTTCTGGTAAGTTTGTGACTTTATTCTTGCCAGTGTATGGGGTGACGTTATTGTACTTTATGATTTTTCTGTTCACCTCTGATACACCTCCCCCTTCTTCTTAGAACAATTTGAGGTATGATATGCCTCTTTTTTTAAATTCTGGTAGATGGGACTACATTTCCCAGGAGACATGGCCCTGCCACAGGGGTGCGTACACCGGTCTACTGCATAGGGCTAATATGGGAATGCTCTCCAGTTTAACCCTGTTCATGGCTATAGTCTGTATGCTGTGGTGAAGGTTTGACAGAACCCAGAGCTTAGCAGTAAAGTGAAAATTGCACTGACTAAGTGTGCAGACGTCTTTATTTCTATTTTTTTATTACGAAAAAATTTAAAAAGGGGCAACTCGGTGGTGCAGTGGCTAGCACTGTGGCAGCACAGTAAGAAGGTCACAGGATAGATTCCACCCCTGACCATCGGTAACCTTTCTGTGTGGAGTCTGCATGCTCTCCCCGTGTCTGCGTGGGGTTACCCTGGGTACTCTGGTTTCCTCCCACAGGCCAAAAACATGCAGGTTAGGTTAACTGGAGACTCTTAAAGTGGCCCTAGGTGTGAATGGTGAAGGGATTGGCGCCATACCGTGGCTGCCTCATCCATCCAAGTGGATGCCCTGAATTTCCCTCTGGAGATTAATGAAGTATACAAAACACACACAAAAATATCTATGGACAAAAGAGCCACATGTGGCCCCAGAGTCGCAGGCTGCAGACCCCTGGTTTACATTATCAATGTGGAACCTAATATTTTGGGGTATTTGTAGAACAACAGTGAACAAAAGTTGGAAAATGCTTCGTGCCATCTGGTTTGTTTGGGAGGGGGGGGGGTGCAACAGCTACACTTTTTTTTGTTTTTTTTTAAGATGAAGTTGAAGTAGGGGAGATCCAGTGGGAATTGTCAAAGTGCACACACCACCTCTGTCATTCCACCTGTGTTCCCTTATTTGTTGAGGCGCATCTGTTGCTTCTTTCCAGCTTCATCACAAAGAAAGGTCTACGACCTAAAGGACGCCGCTCACAGCTCAGTCACACAGATCGACTTTGACGATGACAAGTACAGACGGCGGCCGGCGTTAAGTTGGTTTGCTCGAATACTCAAGTTAGTATTCTCCCGCTGTGGTTGTGTAATGGAATTGTGTTTTATTGATTTAACATCTTAAATTATTCTGGACTTTTTTTTGTGTGATTTATTGTTATTTTAGGAACCGCACAGGAGGAAAACGGACCTCTCTGTCCTGGAAACAGCGGGTTTTTATGCTTCTTCTGGTTGGAGTTCTGGGATTCTTTACGTTGATAATCATCATGGCTAAACTTGGACGTGCCTCAGCGGGCTCAGACCCAAATTTAGATCCTCTCCTTAACCCTAACATCCGTGTGGGGAAAAACTGATAACAAGAAACGACCCCTTCTTTTTCCTCATGTGCTGCACAACATCAGCCGGTGTAGAAATGAACTTAGGCCGGATTTTCCAGTGTTTGGTTGGCTCAGTAGAGGGAGCTGTTTACCCATCGTGATGAGGCTGGTGAGGGGATCGAGGTTTCATTTATTTCCACCAGGCAGCAGGAACATGAATTGGTCCTTTTCAAACCACAACATAAATAAATCACAAAGCATACAGGAGCATTCCTGCGACACAAACGTCAAAGGTGGCCAAGACTCGGTTACATATGCTGTAAATAAACAAAGGATCCAGTTATTGTTGCTTTGGAGACAAGGGGCAGTGCATACATTTGTAATTGTAGATAAAATTTCTCACTTGAAATTATGCACTGGTGATGTTGAAGGAACATCCTGTGCTGGCAGAAATGCCACAGTGTATTAAAAATCAGTTTATGCTTGTAATAACTGGTTTAATTTGCTGATTTGATTTACATCGTCTTTTTAAGGTACACCCCTCAGACCTGGATTCAGGCGTACCACACGCAAATACACAACTATTTATGAGTGTCTGTGTTACTCCTAAAAAAGTTTTGCTTTTAGAGTTGCTGATTCATTCTGTATGTACATTTTCCTGCTGTTTTTGACTGTCCATTAAACAGGAACACTACAGAAATAGAGGATTTTTATTGTGACTCTTCCTGCTGTGCAAACCAGAATAACTGAATCATTGCTGAAATGTCTGCATCTTCAGTGAGACATCAAATGGTTTTATACATCACTGAAATAATTAACTTTATAATGTCATATTACAAAGAACTTGGCATTTTTGCTCACTTCTCAGCTACTACCTGCCGGCTCTAAGCAGCATACTGATGAAGGCATATTACTTTCAGACTAGAGATTTCACATAGGAACATTTTTGGCTGAACCCTGCGAGGATGTGAGGAATTGACTGCTATGTTTACAAACTGACTCATAAAAGTGGGCCGCTGGTCTGATGTAAGAGTTTAGGTTTCATCTGGTTTGGTGTCGTGATCAATAGCGTGTACACCATTTACATTGCAAAAGACAAACCTCATGAATGACAAATTTGTAGCTGTAAATAAAGCATAAAAGTGATGCTGTGTGAAGTGATACAAATCAGAAAATTAGGAATGTTTGGTGCAAAATACCGTATAAAACAGTTTTGCCAGATGCTAACGAATTGATCAAGGGAGAAAATGTGATGAAAAGCTCTGAAGGTTCACTGTGATTTTGGGTACTCAAATCTCATGTGCTTGTACTCGAGTTTTTGGAAAAACACAAGTGGAGCTCCCTTTGTAAAACTGAATGCACTATAGGATGGTTGTGTGCACATTGTTGTGCTTACAACTCCCCCTGCTGGTGTGTCCAGCCTATCAAAGAAGGTCCCATTAAAGTGCTGATGACATGTTTTTGACTTCCTCTAATTTTTCAACACACAATACAATATGACAAAATAGGTTAATCTGTGCAGTTCTAAGTCAAACAGGCTTTTTTTTCCCACGTGAATATCCAACGTTTTCATGAGCGCCACGTCACCAATTACGTCAGTGGCTGGAAAACCCCGCTGCCATGTAGTCACGTCATCGACAGAACACAGCGCTTGGCTGCTCGTTGTACACACAGAGTGGAAGTGGTTGAAAACATCCACGATGGTTCCAGCACATGTAGTCTGGAATTGGTTTGTGTTGTCCAATCTTCCGACGACTAGTTCCGAAGAATTGGATGACAGTGAAGAATCTGGGAGCATCAGACCGTATAGGTTTGAGCCGTGCCAAGCGGGCATCGTGCCTAGCTAGTCAGACTCAGAGAGTGACAGTGGAGAGGCACACATGCCTGCCGCAGCAGCAGCGACAAACACACGGCAGGGGAACACCGAGCGTTATTCTTTTGTTACAGATATTGCAACAAATTATTTGTTCATAAATATAATTTATTTAAACCCGATTTTTCAATAAAATCATAGCAGTGTGTTCTCTGTGGTTCAGGCGTTGGGTTTATTATGGATTATATTTTGAGTTCTTGTTATTTTTTGTTTTGTACATGTGTTTTATGTGCGTTTTGAGCCACTTTCAGGTGGGCACTGTCCAAGATTGACCAGTCCGAACACACGCACCCTCTCTCTTTGACAGTCAGCAACAACTTCCTCAAAAATGTCAAAATCATGTCATCAGCCCTTTAAAGGGGTCATTGACTGAAAAAAGGTGTGTTTGTAGGTTTATCTGTCTGAAATACAGTGGGGCAAAAAAGTATTTAGTCAGCCACCAATTGTGCAAGTTCTCCCACTTAAAAGATGAGAGAGGTCTCCAATTTTCATCATAGGTATACCTCAACTATGAGAGACAAAATGAGAAAAAAAAAATCCAAAAAATCACATTGAAGGATTTTTAATGAATTAATTGGTAAATTCCTCGGTAAAATAAGTATTTGGTCAATAACAAAAGTTCATCTCAGTGCTTTGTTATATACCCTTTGTTGACAATGACAGAGGTCAAACGTTTTCTGTAAGTCTTCACAAGGTTTTCACACACTTACTGGTATTTTGGCCCATTCCTCCATGCAGATCTCCTCTAGAGCAGTGATGTTTTGAGGCTGTCGCTGGGCAACACGGACTTTCAACTCCCTCCAAAGATTTTCTATGGGGTTGAGATCTGGAGACTGGCTAGGCCACTCCAGGATCTTGAAATGCTTCTTATGAAGCCTCTCCTTCGTTGCCTGGGCGGTGTGTTTGGGATCATTGTCATGCTGAAAGACCCAGCTGTGGAGAGTGTGAAAAGATGAGGCTGAGTTTATTTCTCAATTCAGGTTTATTCACATTCACGTATCTCCAACATCCTCTCAAACAGAAAAGAGAAAGCATCACCCCACATCTGTCCTATTTATACCAGGACATCAAGGCCACAGTTACATTGTCATTTTAATGCAAAGACACAATACATCTCCCCGGTCTTGTCCCCTTCACCCCCACACCACTGGTGGTCAGGAAATCCCTCAAGGCCATCTCTTTGCATAACACAGAACACATTTCGCATCCTCCTGTTAATCCCCAGGAGACTCAGACCTATTGTTCATTCTCAGACGTGAAGCAACATTAATATACAAATGGAGTCTATGAAACTACATATGTGTGTACCACATGACCCCCCCCCAAAAAAAACGTCTAAGATGAAACAATAAAACACAGTCTGCATATCCTGATAAAATCACAAACATCAGTCTACATGCTGCTTGGGCTTCAACCGTCTTCCGTACTTGCTGTAAGTGGGCTTTAACCCTCCTGCGGCGCCATCCTGCTGGGGAGCTGCTGTCTGTGGATTAGAACTGTTAGTCAATCCCTGTGGGAGCTCTGGGGAAAACTCCCTAGGGGGTCTGCCGCGTCGAGGAGCCCTCGGCAACAGCACAGCTTCGTCAGCCATCACAAAAGCGGGTTTGAGTCTGTCTATGCCAATTGTTTCCCTTCTGCCTCTTAAATCTAGCAAAGAGTGCTTCTCACCTGTTTCCAGCACTCTAAATGGGCCATCATAAGGCGGTCGCAGGGTTGGGCGATGAGCATCATGTCTGACAAAAACAAACTCCGCATTTTTTAAAGCCTTAGGTACAAAAACGCGCGGAAAACTGTGATGAACGGGGCCAGGAAGCGTGCTCGCTCCCGTGTCGCTCAGTAACCGCTGAGCAGGGGGGCACTCTGGCGCAGGATTATCTGGGAGAAACTCCCCTGGCAGCCGGAATGGCTGCGCAAACACCAATTCGGCTGGGGAGGCTTTTAAGTCCTCTTTAGGTGCAGAACGCAACCCCAATAAAACCCATGGTAGCCTGTTTACCCAATTTGCATCCATAAGCGACGCTCTGAGGGCTGCTTTTAATGACCTATGGAAACGTTTGCATAAACCATTAGCCTGGGGGTGGTACATGGTAGTGCGGTGGATCGTTACCCCCAGGCTGCGGGCCATCGCAGACCAAAGCTCGGAAACAAATTGAGGACCTCTGTCGGACGTAATATCCAACGAAACTCCAAAACGCGCTACCCAAGCCGTTAAAAACGCGCGCGCCACCTCCTCAGCTGTGGTTGATGCCAGTGGGACCACTTCAGGCCAACGCGTGGTGCGGTCCACCATTGTCAAAAGATGTGTGCACCCCTGTGACAGCGGGAGGGGGCCTATGAGGTCGACATGCACATGATCGAACCTCTTAGCCAGGATGTGAAACGGCTCCAAGGGGGTTTTAGTGTGTTTGTGTATTTTGGCTCGCTGGCAAGCCATGCAGGCTCTTGCCCACTCTTTAACGTGCTTGCGCAGGCTCGGCCACACAAACTTCTCTCCTACCATTTTGACCGACGCGCGCACCCCTGGGTGCGCCAGAGAATGAATCGAGTCAAAAACGCGGCAGCGCCACGCGGTAGGCACCACCGGACGCAGTCGTCCGGTGGAGACATCACAGATTAGGGGGGGCATACCATCTTTTTTTTTTTTTTTTTTGTTACTTATTTGTACCCGTAGGTAGACTTGGTTTGCAGTCTGGTGACAAGCCACCGGCTGCTGGTCGCTGCGTGCACGAGCGCCCTAAACCTACATGTTTTTGGTGTGCGGGAGGAAACCGGAGAAATCCCGGAGTAAACCCGCGCAACACGGGGAGAACATGCAAACTCCACACAGCTCACTGTTGGTCGGGGGCTGGGATCGAACCCACGATCTCATGATCCCCGCGGTCCCCCGGCCGAGGGTAAAACTGTGCTGCCACAGTGCTAAACCACTGCGCCACCGTGCATACTATCTTGCAGCACCCTGCTCTCCAGCCTTAACCCTGTTGGTCCAAACTGGAGCGCGCACATGTCCGCATCGCTAACCTGATCCGCGGCCATGGCTGCATAATCTATCCCCACGCGGACTGGGGCCGCGTGTACTTCTGCGCCGCTAGCCTGCTCCGCGGCCATGGCAGTATAATCTACCCCTACGCGGACTGGAGCAGTTACAGCGCACGAGAGACAGTCTGCCACTACATTAAGTTTACCCGCTACATGTTGAATATCGGTAGTAAACTCTGAGATTGCAGCCAGCTGCCTCTGCTGCCGGCCTGACCACGGCTCTGAAACCTTGGCCATCGCGAAAGTCAGCAGCTTGTGGTCGACGAACGCAGTGAAACGACGACCTTCCAGCCAGAACTGGAAGTGGCGAATGACCAAGTGGAATGCTAACAACTCCCTGTTGAACGTGCTGTATTTTCGCTCAATATCGCACAAAGTCCTGCTGAAAAAAGCGAGTGGCTGCCAAGCCCCGGCAACATGCTTCTCTACTACCGCCCCTATGGCCACGTCTGATGCGTCAGTAGCGAACGCTATGTGGGCCGTTGGGTCTGGATGTGCTAACAACGCAGCGTTTGCCAGGGCTGTTTTGACCTCCGAGAATGCGCGCTCCCGCTCCGGGGACCATTCGATTGTATTTGTGGGTTTTTGCTTTTTAAGCGCGGCATACAGTGGTTCCATGAGCTGCGCTGCGCAGGGGAGGAAACGGTTATAAAAATTCACCATTCCCAAAACCTCTTGTAACGCTTTGACCGTTTGTGGCTGGGGAAAATTTGTTACTGCGCACACTTTGTCAGGCAGAGGAACCGCTCCATCTGAGGAGACGCGGTGCCCCAAAAAATCAATCTGTGTCACCCCGAACTGACACTTCGCTGGGTTGATTATTAACCCGTGCTCTCCCAACCTCCGGAAAACTGCAGTGAGGTGATTTTCGTGTTCGTCTTCGGACGCGCTGGCTACCAAGATGTTGTCCAGGTAGACAAACACGAAGGAGAGATCACGCAACACCGCGTCCATCATGCGTTGGAACGTCTGCGCGGTGCCTTTAAACCCAAACGGCATGCGCAAAAACTCGAATAAGCCAAGCGGGGTTATCACCGCTGTTTTGGGTATGTCCTCAGCGCGCTCTGGGACTTGATGGTAGCCGCGAACCAAGTCTATTTTGGAAAAAACGTGCGCTCCTGCCAAATGTATGGAAAAATCTTGAATATGTGGGATTGGGTAACGGTCGTGTGCTGTAGCGTTGTTCAACCTGCGGAAATCACCGCAAGGTCGCCACGAGCCGTCAGCTTTAGGGACCATGTGAAGCGGGGAAGCCCATGGGCTCTTCGAACGCCGAATGATGCCCAACTTTTCAAGATTGGCGAACTCCTCGCGCGCTATGGTCAGTTTAGCTGCATCCAAGCGCCGAGCTTTTGCAAAAATGGGGGGACCGGCTGTAGTAATAAAATGTTCCACTCCGTGTTTAGCCACGGCTGCTGAAAACGTGGGAACCGTGAGTGCTGGAAACTGGGTGAGGAGTGTGTGGAACTTACCGCTTGCCGTAGCGACGTTGGCTTGTGCTGTGGGCGGGGTCACTCGGGCTGCACAGGGGATAGAATAAAAAGACCAAGCGTCTATTAGGGAGATCAACCAACAACCCATGTGAGCACAAAAAATCAGCACCTAACATGTTGAAGCTCACCGCAGCTATAATAAAAGTCCACTCAAATGTACGGCCTTGCAGGGACAGAAGCAGAGTCCTCTCACCGAAGGTCTTAATGCTCGAGCCGTTCGCCGCCGATGCTCCGTGACTCCCGGGGCTTGCCAGCCGGTCAGCATAGGTTGGCGTGATGAAACTCACTTGGGAGCCTGTGTCCACGAGGAATTGCCTCCCCGAACGCGCATCCGTCAAGTAGAGCAGCTTGTTCTGTTCACCGAGGGCCGCGGCTGCTACTGACCCTCGGTTCTGGCGTTTCCTGAGCTCTTGAACTGACACGGTGGTATACACTTGCGTGCCCTCTCTGCAAAGCGACGATGGTAGAAACAGAGGTCATCTCCTCCGCGATGTTTGGCCCTCACCGCCGCCGTTGCCGGTGGGTCTGCTGCCGCCGCCTCTGACCCCCTGCCATCTCCGGACCTCGAGTCGAGTCCTGTCGCTGCTGCGGTGGCCGCGTGCTGTCTGCTGGCGTTGAGAATCCGCTGTGCCTCCTGGGCCAGCGCGCGGAAGTCTCGCTGGGCCAACAACGGTGAACTGGCCAGGTTTGCTCTCGTGGCCGACGGTAGGGTTCTCAGGAAAATGTGGGTGAAGAGAAGGTCGTCGCCGTCTGAGCCCCGCAGCCTCAGCATGTCTTCATCAGGTCGACGGGTGTGCTGTCTCCCAAGTCGTTCAGGGCCAGGAGTCTCTCCGCTCTTTCCTGGGCTGCGGGAGTGAAACGCTGGATGAGCGCAGCCTTCAACCCGCTGTATTTGTCTTCGGCCGGTGGGTGCTGCCCCAGGCTCTGCACATGACGAGCCGTGCGGTTGTCGAGCTTGGCGATAACGTGGTAGAATTTCGTGTCATCTGCCGTTATTCCCCCAAGAGCGCACTGAGCTTCGGCCAAGAGGAACCAGGAGTCCGGGTAGTCCTGCCAGAAATCTGGTAGTTTGACTGAGACTGCGTTCGCCTGGCTGGTTCCTGGCGAGTCCGGCTCGGGGGAATTTCTCTCGCCCATGATACGTCTTAAGGTCACCAGTGTGGAGAGCGTGAAAAGATGAGGCTGAGTTTATTTCTCAATTCAGGTTTATTCACATTCACGTATCTCCAACATCCTCTCAAACAGAAAAGAGAAAGCATCACCCTACATCTGTCCTATTTATACCAGGACATCAAGGCCACAGTTACATTGTCATTTTTTTTTTTTTTAATTTAAGTTTTTGTAAAGGGTATACAGGTCATTACAGCATTGCATTGTTTACATTTTCATCACATGTTCCCTTATTTTTTGCTATTTGACAACATTGGTAGGATAGTTATTACAACAACCCCCCCTTTTTTTTTTAAAGTGAAAGAAAAAGTGAAGTTAAGGAGAATTAAATAAAAAACAAACAAACGAATAAACAAACAAACAGAACAGCAAAAAACAAACAAACAGAAAATTAAGTAATTAAAAGTAAAAGAGCATCTGAGTAGCGTTGGAACAAAGAGCGGGACCATTATTGAAATGGTATTTGTCAAAGATTAGTTCTAATGGAAGACACATATGCGATCCAGGGTTGCCAAAAGATTATGAACCCATCCATGTCCTGTCTCAGTGCGAATGTCAACTTTTCCATCGAGTAAATGTCTTGAATCACGTTAATCCAATCTTCAGGTGTAGGACAGTCCTTCAGCATCCATTTTTTAGTTAGGGCTTTTTTACTTGCCAATATTAAAACATTGAATAAGTATTTATCTCCTCGTCTTTCCAGTGAGTCCGGTAGTAAACCCAAATACAAAGTTACAAAAGAAAAGGGAACTGTTATTTTGAATATTTTCCCCAATATTGTCTGTACGTTGGACCAATATTGGTGGATAACTGGGCATGACCAAAACACATGAAAATGATTTGCAGTCTTTTCACCACACAAGCGCCAACAGTTCAACCCCTTATGGGTAAATTTGTTTTGTGCAGGTGTTCTGAAAAATCTTACCAAGTTTTTCCATCCAAATTCTCTCCACTGCAGGGATGAGGTACTTTTCCATTGCTGTTTATTTAGCTTTTCCCATATTTCCAATTGTAAAGTGAAATTCCCCTCTTTTTCCCATCTCTCTTTTATATACGATGTGTTGTCTCCTTTTAAGTCTTGAAGACCTTGGTATATTTTAGAAATGTATCTGATCCCTGGGATCCCTTTATATGCCATTAAGAAGACCTTCAGAACACCTGACTGGGCCCTTTCCAAATCCTCCTTTTTAAGTATATTGTTTATGTGGTGTCTAAGCTGAAAGAACCTGTAAAGATCTTGATTTATTAGACCTTGTTTTTTCAAATCTTCAAAACTTCTTAAAGTTTGCCCCTTAAAAAAATCGTAATATTTTATCAGCCCTTTCTCTTTCCACTCTTTAAATCTAGTGTCTGTTTTATTGGGGGTAAAGTCTTGATCATAGGCAATCCATTGCAGAAGTCGATAGGGCTCTTTAGCTTGATTCTCTCTGACTATCTTAAACCAAATTTTTAGCGGGGTCTCTATCCACGGGTTAGTGTTATTCAGGAGTTTAGTTAAGGCATTGTTCCCTATTATCGCCTGTAGGGGGATGTCACTTGTTATTTGGCATTCGATCTCCTTCCATTGTGCAGTGTAGACTGGGTTACATATCTCTACTAAAGTTTTAATTTGTGCAGCTATAAAATAGTCCCTGATATTTGGCAGTGCGAGCCCACCTTTGTCTTTGTTTAGCTGTAGGGTTCTATATCTGATTCTAGGTCTCTTACCCTGCCATATGAATCTTGAGATCCTTCTGTCCAGTTCCTGCCATGTTTTTTTGGGAGGTTCTACCGGTATTGTTTGGAAAAGGTATAGAAGACGTGGAAGTATATTCATTTTGACTGCTTCAATTCTTTGTGCGGTACCCAAGAATGGTATCATATTCCATCTTGCTAGGTCAGATTTTATTTTTGTCACCAGTGGATCATAGTTTAGTGTTATAATTTTGTCGAGTTGTTTCGGGATATTGACCCCCAGATATTTCATAGATTCCAACTCCCAGTTAGTTTTGAGTTCATTTAGTGAAAAATGATTTGGGTCATAGTTGAATGTTAAAACTTGGGTTTTATGCATGTTTAATTTGTACCCTGATAAATCTCCATAGTCTGAAAAAACTGAGATTAGTTCTGGTAGAGAAGTGTCTGGCTGCCCTAGGTATATTAAAATGTCATCAGCAAAGAGTGCTATTTTATTTTACCTTGAATTTCTTGATTTTGTCTTATCCATTGGCTCAGAGGTTCTATGAAGATTGCAAAGAGCAGTGGAGACAGGGGGCAGCCTTGACGACATCCTCTTTCCAGCTCAAAAGATGATGATAAATTACCGTTAATCCTTATTTTAGCTGTTGGTTTTTTATATAATGCCTGTATAGTTCTAATGAAGTTGTTATGAAAATTGAAACTGGATAAGATTTTATAGAGGAAAGGCCAGTCAACCGAATCGAATGCTTTTTCAGCATCTAATCCCAATATGACTGCATTTAAGTTATATTTTTTTATATGATGAATTATGTGTAAAGTGCGTCGAATGTTGTCTTGTGTTTGTCTTTGTCTTATAAAACCTGTTTGGTCTAAGTGAATTAAGTCTGTCAGTATGTTTTCTAACCTTTTGGCAAGGATAGTGGTAAAAAGCTTATAGTCCTGATTTAATACACTGATTGGTCTGTAGTTGGAGCATTCTAGTTTATCCTTTTCAGGTTTAGGTATGACTGCAATGACCCCTTCTCTCCAGGAGGGGGGGATTTCCCCTGTGTGGAGGACGTAGTTAAATGTTTTCAGGAGGAGAGGAGATAGTTGCTGTTTAAAGGTTTTGTACCATTCTGCTGTATAGCCATCTGCTCCTGGGGATTTGTTAGCTTTAAGTTTCATAATTGCTTTTTCCAATTCTTTAGGTTGTATTTCTGACAGTAGGGTTTTATTTTGTTATTCCGTAAGTTGGGGAAGGTTTAATGTGTTTAGGAATGTCTCGGATGCGTTTTTATGTTTTTTGTGGGAGTATAAGTTCTTGTAGTAATTCTCGAAGCTTTTAAGAATATCCTGAATTCTGAATTTTATTTCCTTTGATACTGGGTCTCTGATTTTGTAGATTGCTCTTTCCGTTTGTTGTTTCCTCAATTTATAGGCTAGTAATTTTGCCGATTTACTGCCTGCTTCATAGTGTTTTTGTTTCAGAAATGTAAGTTTCTTCTGGATTTCTATTGTGTAGATCTCATTTATTTGATTTTTAATTTCTTTGATCTTGAGCGAGCCATTAGAATGAGTGTTATCTTTGTGTTCTTTTTCTAGGTTCTTGAGCTCTGACTCTAGTGTGGTTAGTTTTTCTTGTCTCAGTTTCTTTTGGGTTGCCAGTTTTGCAATAATTTTTCCCCTTATTACAGCTTTGCACGCATCCCACAGTATTAAAGGGGATACTTCTCCATTATCGTTTTCTTCCAAATATCTGAGAATATCTGATTCCAATTCATCTTTCAGTGGCCCTTTGAGGACACTTGAATTCAACCTCCAGGAAAATGTATTATTTGTGTATTTTTGGATGTTTAAATGCATATAGATCGGACTGTGGTCGGAGAGATCCATCAGTCCTATTTTACATGTTTTTACTCTTCCAATGTCTCTATTAAACATAAAAAAGTAATCAATCTTTGAGTAAGATGAATGTGGCGTTGAATAAAAAGTATAATCTTTTACATTGGGGTTGAATTCCCTCCATACGTCACAGATTCCCATTTCTTTTAGTAGCATCCGAGTATTCTTACTTTGGGTGTTATTTTGATGTGAAGAATTACCTGTCGCATCCCAGTATGGATTCAGTCTTAGATTGAAGTCTCCACCACATATCACTAAACCTTGGGCTTTAGTTATCATTAGGTCGAATACATTTTTATAAAATTTCCATTTAGCCCCTGGTGGTGCATATACATTCAGCAGGGTGATATCTTCTCCCTCTAGCCGCCCAGTTACCAAACTGTACCTCCCTTCTTTATCTTTGTGTTCTGATTTTTTTTCAAATGTAATTTTGGTTGATATCAATGTCGCTACTCCCCTCCTCCTCCCTGATTTATATGAAGATGAAGAGATCATTTTAAACCCTTGTCTACTGAGTTTAGTGTGTTCCATGTCTGTTAGGTGGGTTTCTTGTAAAAATACTATTTCTGCTTTGTCTTTTTTCATTTTGCGTAGAATCTTGGATCTTTTAACTGGATTCAGGATCCCTTTTACATTATATGAGGCTATTTTGGTTACACCCTGTTTCTCCATTGTATTTTCTTATTTAGTATAACAGTGTGGTGGCCCTCTTTTTTGCTACTCAGAAACTGAAAGAACATTAAGAACATAAAAAACATTAAGTACATAATGAACGAAACTTTAAAACAAAAAACTGTCAAAAAAAACTTCCTGAGCTGGGGTCTCTTTAAAGACCCTGTAAGAGCCCTGATGGAGTATGGGCTCTGAGGGAAATTCCTCAAACTCTGTTACGTGTTGAGGGCCCTCTCTTACCCCTGTAAGTTGTCCCATGTTTTTAACGTGAATTTCAGATCCCAATCCGAATTTGTAATGATTTTTTTTTTTTTTTTTTTTTTATGCCTATACTCTATGAGCTTGTGTGCACCCTCCCACCCCCATCACAGCAAACATTCACTCTAATACAGTATTTGTTAGTGTGGGGAGAACATGTGGGTCATTGTTACATTTCTATTTTAACATGATTTTTTTTTTTCCCCCTTTAAATTAAGAAGACATTTGTTTCTAATGCTAAAACTGCTCCATGAAAGGTTTTACCACATGCTGATTCTGCATCTTCTTTAATGTTTGTTACCTTGTAGGAGGGGGGATGGAAGTGCAGAGTGACTGTAGAGAGAAAGAAAAAAAAAAAACCCAAAAAGGTCGCTATTCCTTTCTGGAACTGGAAAGCTTATCTTTGTAGCTCTGGGGCTGGGTGTTCCCGCTGCTGGCCCGTGGATTTTGAAGGTCTCTGAGTGGACCACGTTTGAGCTCTGATTTTCTCGTTCAGATCCGCTGCAGGTTTAAACACCGTTACCGGGAGTCCTCTTCTTGCCATGTCAGTTGTTGCTTCTTCCGCTGAATTATAGAGACATGACTCTTCCCCGTAAAAGACCCTTAGCTTCGCCGGAAATGGCGTCTGAAAGCGTAGATTCTTTTCCCGTAAAACCTTTTTGGCGTCGTTATATTCCCGTCGCTTTTTAAGAACTTCAGGGGCGTAATCATGTTCCACGAAGACTTTTCTTTCTTGATGCATAAATCCTTTCTTCTGCCAAGCCCGTCTTACAACTTCTTGTTTTATTTTGAAGTCGGAGAATCTTACCAACACTGAACGTGGGGGCGCTTCCGGGGCTGGCTTTGCGGCTAATGTGCGATGTGCCTTTTCTATCTTCAAATCGGTGGATTGTGGAATATCCAACTTCTCTCTCAATAAGGATTCCACACATTCTGCCACTGTGTTGAAACCATCTTCAGCTCCTTCTTTCAGACCGTGAATTCTGATGTTATCTCGTCTCTGTCTTCCTTCTTGGTCGGCTAGCTTAGCCTCCAGCCTTGACTGTTTTCTGTGTAAATCCAGTACAGAATCTTCAAGCACTTTTATTCTGTCTTCAGCTTCCAAGATTCGGTTTTCGGCCTGGTCCATTCTGCTGTTCGCCTTTTTTAGATCCTCTCTGAATTCAAGAAATTCGGCCCGAAATCGTCGTAATTCGTCAAATAGCGACTTCAAGCTAATCCTTTTGTTAGCTAGGCCCAGGCACTCGTCTTCTGAACGGAGGTCTTCTGGTTCCGATTCCGCGGCTGCTGTGCGTCCTGATCTGGGGAATGTCAGTTTCCTCTGCTTTTGGTTAGGCATGGTGTTATTGTCTTTTGAATTTTAATCTTCCAAAAATCCGTTAGGTCTGATTTTGAGGAGGTTTTCCTTGGATTGAGTCTGGGAGTTTCACCGTTAGGTTGCTATCACCATGGCGTCCAGACCGGAAGTCAACATTGTCATTTTAATGCAAAGACACAATACATCTTCTCCCCGGTCTTGTCCCCTTCACCCCCACACCACTGGTGGTCAGGAAATCCCTCAAGGCCATCTCTTTGCATAACACAGAACACATTTCGCATCCTCCTGTTAATCCCCAGGAGACTCAGACCTATTGTTCATTCTCAGACGTGAAGCAACATTAATATACAAATGGAGTCTATGAAACTACATATGTGTCTACCACACAGCCACGTTTTATCTTCAATGCCCTTGCTGATGGAAGGAGGTTTTCACTCAAAATCTCACGATACATGGCCCCATTCATTCTTTCCTTTACACGGATCAGTCGTCCTGGTCCCTTTGCAGAAAAACAGCCCCAAAGCATGATGTTTCCACCCCCATGCTTCACAGTAGGTATGGTGTTCTTTCTCCTCCAAACACAACAAGTTTGAGTTTTTACAATAAAGTTCTATTTTGGTTTCATCTGACCATATGACATTCTCCCAGTCCTCTTCTGGATCATCCAAATGCTCTCTAGCAAACTTCAGACGGGCCTGGAGACGTACTGGCTTAAGCAGGGGGACACGTCTGGCACTGCAGGATTTGAGTCCCTAGCGGCATAGTGTGTTACTGATGGTAGCCTTTGTTACTTTGGTCCCAGCTCTCTGCAGGTCATTCACTAGGTCCCCCCGTGTGGTTCTGGGATTTTTGCTCACCGTTCTCGTGATCATTTTGACCCCACGGGGTGAGATCTTGCGTGGAGCACCAGATCGAGGGAGATTATCAGTGGTCTTGTATGTCTTCCATTTTCTAATAATTGCTCCCACAGTTGATTTCTTCACACCAAGCTGCTTACCTATTGCAGATTCAGTCTTCCCAGCCTGGTGCAGGTCTACAATTTTGTTTCTGGTGTCCTTTGACAGCTCTTTGGTCTTGGCCATAGTGGAGTTTGGAGTCTGACTGTTTGAGGTTGTGGACAGGTGTCTTTTATACTGATAACAAGTTCAAACAGGTGCCATTAATACAGGTAACGAGTGGAGGACAGAGGAGCCTCTTAAAGAAGAAGTTACAGGTCTGTGAGAGCCAGAAATCTTGCTTGTTTGTAGGTGACCAAATACTTATTTTACTGAGGAATTTACCAATTAATTCATTAAAAATCCTTCAATGTGATTTTCTGGATTTTTTTTTCTCATTTTGTCTCTCATAGTTGAGGTATACCTATGATGAAAATTGGAGACCTCTCTCATCTTTTAAGTGGGAGAACTTGCACAATTGGTGGCTGACTAAATACTTTTTTCCCCACTGTAAGTACTGGTCACCTAATTATCAAAAAAAATTCAAAACAGTCAATTCTCTTGTTCTACCCCACAACTGGGAGGTCAGGGTTCACGTCCCAGCTGGGTCATGCCAAAGACCATATAAAGATGGAACTTCCTGCCGTCCAGCTTGGTGCTCAGCAAAAATGGAACAGAGGAAGGAAATGTGGGCAGCAGTGGCTCAGGAGGTAAGAGTGAGTCGTCCAGTAACCAGAGGGTTGGCAGTTCAAATCCCACTCTCCCCAGCCATTAGTAGTAGTAGATTAGTTTATTTGACAGGGACAGTGCAATAAACATAGACAATTAATCAAAGACAATCAATCTGATGTGTTGCACATAGAGTGTATAGCTATTAGCTAATTTGCAACTCTTGTCCCTGGATGGGCTTTAGAAAAAAGAATCAAGATAAAAATATACACAATAACCACATACATCAATGCAGAAAAATTATAAATACACAATTATAAATATTATAAATATTATAAATACACAAATATAACAGCCTGACTCACCTTTAACATAAATATTATAAATACACAAATATAACAGCCTGACTCACATTTAACACATATAACATAACTCACATTTGCCTATTTCAGGCCTTCCTCCCTCCGTCACTCACTATAAACAAACACATTTATTCCTTCCCTTCATTCACTCTCACTTTGCAGACAAATAATTCATACATGAGTACATTCTTGTTTATTTTTCAGCCAGTTTTTAACATTTTTAGTGAATGTTTTAAAGTCCGTTATTATTTTAATTTCATTTGGCATTGTGTTCCAGATGTGACTGCCCTTTATAGAGAAAGCTGTTTGTCCAAATGTGGTTCTGCGGTGGAATATTTTACAGTTATTGTTAACAGAACTCCTGGTGGCTCTGCTGCTGTCCTGTCTTTGGACGAAACCAGCAAGTGGCTCGGGTGCTGATTTATGGAAACATTTGAACGTTAATTTCAGAAGACAGAGGTCAATGAAGCTCTCAAAACTCAATAGGTTGTATTTTTTTAAAACATTACAGTGATGCCACCTAATGGGCTTTTTGTCCAAGATTTTTAGGGTTTGATTATATAATGAACCTATATGTCTTATTGTGGAAGGGGCTGCTTGAGCCCAGACTGTCAAACAGTATGATATATGAGAAAAAACCATAGAATGCATATACAGTGCAGCTGCTTCGTAAGGTATGTAATATCTAATTAATTTAAAGCAGTTCAGATTTTTTTTTACTGTTTTTGAAATTTTCTTTATATGAAGATTAAATTTGAGTTGAGGATCTAGTACAATGCCAAGGTATTTGAATTCTGTAGCTAAACTGATGTCATGATCATGTATATTAACTTTAAAATGTTGCAGGTTACATTTTTTGATTGAAAAGCACATTGAGACTGTTTTCTGAAGGTTCAGCAATAGATGGTTCTTGAGGAGCCACTCTTGGACATCAACCATACTTGTAGACAGTACATCTGCAGCCTGTGCTGGAGTCTTGGCAGCTGTGTAAATAACTGCATCATCTGCATAAAGTTGGCATGTTGCAGCTGAGCAGTGTAACGGCAAGTCATTAATAAAAATGCTGAAAAGTAAAGGACCAAGAATGGACCCTTGTGGGATACCCATGCGGTTGTTTAAAAATGAGGATTTATCCTGGTGAACTTTTACACACTGTTCTCTATTCTGGAGATAAGATGCAAACCATTCTAATGTATTTGGGGAGAAGTTAAAAGATACCATTTTGGATAAAAGCAAACTGTGGTTTACAGTATCGAAAGCCTTTTTGAGATCTAGAAAAACAGCTCCTACCACATTACCCCTGTCCAAGGACTGTTTGACGTTTTCAATAAGGCAACAATTTGCTGTTTCTGTTGAGTATCCTGGTCTAAAACCAAATTGATGTGGATGAAGAAGTTGACTGTCTTGTAAGTAGTCTATCAGCTGTGTAGCTACAACTTTTTCAAGAACCTTAGATAGGACTGGTAAGATAGAGATTGGGCGGTAATTGCATATATCGTCTTTACTGCCTGATTTATGAACTGGTATGACGACAGCTTTTTTCCAGCCAGATGGAAATGTACTAGACCTAATGGAGAGATTAATGAGATGAGTCAGTGGTTTGATTAATATTTTGCTGTGCATTTTGAGAAAGGAGGTGCTCATATTGTAGATATCACTAGTTTTTGAGTTTGACAGTGTTTTAACAATACCAGCAATTAACTTCTCATTTACCTCATCGATGTGAAAAGTATCTGTTGGGAGTATGGAATTTGTGTTGTTGAGCACATTTGGCAGCACAAAAATTTTTGTTAAGTCTTCCACAGAGCCCACAAAGTGTGAATTAAATTAATTTGCCAAAGTAGCCTTGTCACTGACGGTCTTGCCATTGATTCTAAGTTCCTTTACCCCCTTCTGATCGTTTTTTTTATTAGTTAAGTTATTTAAATGCCTCCATAGGGAACTGTTGTTACCCTTTGCATGATCTATCAGTTTATTGTAATAAGATATTTTTGATTTTCGCAGCTCATGTACCACTTTATTTCTTAAACTTTTGTACACAAGGTGATCATTTTGTAGTTTGGAGGTTAGTGATGTTTTCAGTGCATAGTCTCGCCTCTTCATAAGTTTTCTTATTTCATTATTTAACCATGGTAGGCTAATCTTCTGTTGTCTACTTTTAATTTGCTTTGAAAATTTTTCTATAGACTTTGTGATTGTTGCAGTTATAAAATTACAACAATCATCTACTTCACATGTTGCCATGAGCTGCTCCCAATTTTGATTCTCTAAGTAATGTTCAAACTCCTCATTTTTTGATTTGGGGATAATAAAATTTGATTTGTCAATATCGACTCCCCCAAAATACTGTAGTCGCTTTTTAGTAAGTTTCCTGACAGCAAGAACCATGTTATGATCTGAGAGACCAGTTACAAGATTATAGGTTCTGGTTATTCGTTCTGGTTTATTAGTAAATACCATGTCAATAAGTGTTCTGGATTGTTTGGTTATCCTGGTGGGTCCTTTGATGATTTGCTGGTAATTAAATTTAGTCATGAGGCTTTTCAGTTTTTGTTTGTCTTTTTTATCAGACCAGTTGATATTAAAGTCACCATGAATTATTGTTTCTCTGTTCTTCTCAAGTTGTTTAACCAGATCACTTAATTCATTATAAAAGGAAGAGTTGTGTGACGGTGGGTTGTACACTACTGCAATGTTGAAATTCATTACCGGAGAGAGACATACATTAACAGCTAAACATTCAAGTGAAGTATTCAAATCAACCAGTTGACATTTATATTTCTCTTTGATGTAAATTAAAACACCTCCTCCCCTCCCTACCTGCCTGTCTTTTCTAAAACACTGGTAGCCCACAATATCGATCATATTAGTGTCTATGTTACTGTGTAGCCAGCTTTCTGAGAGACAAAGGTAGTCCAGATTTGAGTCCAACAGCAACACCGAAATCTCATCTCTTTTGGGGATTATGCTCCGTATGTTTAAATGACCGCCGAGGATCCCCTTTGGTTTAGCCTTGGTGTCCCAAAGAACTCGTGCATGATTAACAGTTTGGAAAAATAAATGTTGTTTTTGCTTTTGTACAGCTCGGTTTTGTGCTAACCCAGTGGTCTGCTGTTTAATAGTGGCAGGTCCAGGGTTAAGGTGAATATCTCCTGCCAGAAGTAGCAGAACTAACAGAACTTTAACTGTATATCCTCTGCCATATTGTGATTTTTGCTTAACAGCCATGTTTGCCTTAATTTGGAAGTTTTTGCTCAGGGCTTTTAAAGACCACATAGAGTGTAGGGTGAGATGTCCAAGCCCAAATCCATACAGATAAAACTTTTTAACTTCACCTTTGGTTGAGTTTGTCGGAAAATCCTTCTTGTTGCAGGTCCAGACACACAAAGACAAAACGAAGAGGAAGTAGAGAAGTAGAGAAGGCTTATTAGTGGTGCCCATCAGCCCACTTTTTAATCCGGTGGCAGCCATCTTCAGTCCTTCTTGGAAAGAAGGAAAAGGAAAATCTGTGGATAGTAAAATAAATTCTGCTTATATCGCCAGAATCTGATCCGATCGTCCTCGAATCCAGCTGGGCCTCAGCTAGCCAACTAGCCCCTTCCGTTGCTGGTCTCGTTGCTCATAGTCGCCGTAACTGGTCTCCCGTCCCGCTCCTCCAACCGAGTCTCGTCACACACCGCCGCTGCCACCGAGCTCCGCTGAGGTCACGGTAAATCCTCCGCTAGGCACCGCCACCTACCGTCGTCTGCCTGGGTGAAATCTCTGCTGAGCCCCGTCAACAAATAGCCGCTTGCCTGGTAGTATCTCCGCTGGGCCTCGCAGCTGGGCTTCGATTCAGGCTGGTGTAAGGTGGAATGACTGGCGCCAGCATTAAGCTAACTAGCGTTAGCTTAGCAATCGCTTCGGGTAGTCTCGTCGCACACCGCCGCTGCAGTCACGGTAAGTCCTCCGCTGGGCACCGCCGCCTACCGCCGTCTGCCTGGGTGAAATCTCTGCTGAGCCCCGTCAAACAAATAGCCGCCTGCCTGGTAGTATCCCCGC
Organism: Pholidichthys leucotaenia; assembly: GCA_020510985.1. Classification (NCBI taxonomy): domain Eukaryota; kingdom Metazoa; phylum Chordata; class Actinopteri; order Cichliformes; family Pholidichthyidae; genus Pholidichthys; species Pholidichthys leucotaenia. Next base: position 17,591,470 of record CM035844.1, read on the forward strand.
TGGGCCTCGCAGCTGGGCTTTGATTCAGGCTGGTGTTAGGTGGAATGGCTGGCGCCAGCATTACGCTAACTAGCGTTAGCTTAGCAATCGCTTCAGGTAGGGCACATCAGTGAATCACAAGGAAGCGCTGGAATCGCTGGTCAGTTTACTCACAGTGGCCGGATAAAAGCGATCAAAGGGGTAATCCACCGGAGGTATATCCGATCGCTGTAGGTAGTTATTTAGAGACTGGCGCCAGCATTAAGCTAACTAGTGTTAGCTTAGCAATCGCTTCAGGTAGCATTAAGCTAACTAGTGTTAGCTGAGCAATCGCTTCAGGAAGGCGCAGGAAGTCGCTGGAGAAAGGCGATTAAAGGGCAATCCAACGGAGGTGGCAATTCAGCCCGTGCGTGTTCGCCACGAGCGCCGATCGCTGCAGGCCAGCCACTTTTAATGGCAAAATCAGTGACTTTGTCTCAGCACTGAAAAAGTGTGACCATCCCGGTCGCCATCTTGAGAGAGCATCCTGCCGTTGTGTCCCTGGGCAAGACACTTTACCCACCTTGCCTCCTGTGTTCATGACACTGGGTATAAATGTGTACAGTGCTGTGAAAAAGTGTTTGCTCCCTTCCTGATTTCTCATTTTTTTGTATGTTTGTCGCACAAATGTTTCAGATCATCAAAACAAATTTAAATATTAGACAAAGATAACACAATGTAAACACAAAATGCAGGTTTTAAATGAAGGTGTTTATTATTAAGGGGAGAAAAAAAATCCCAAACTTATATAGCCCTATGTGGAAAAAGTGATTGCCCCTAAACCTAATAACTGGTTGGGCCACCCTTAGCAGCAACAACTGCAATCAAGTGTTTGCAATAACTGGCAATGAGTCTTTTACAGCGCTGTGGAGGAATTTTGGCCCACTCATCTTTGCAGGATTGTTGTAATTTAGCCACATTGGAGGGTTTTTGAGCATGAACCACCTTTTTAAGGTCATACCACAGCATCTCAATCAGATTCAGTTCAGGGCTTTGATTAGGCCACTCCAAAGTCTGTTTTCGATCACTGTCCTGCTGCAGAACCCAAGTGCGCTTCAGCTTGAGGTCACGTTTAGATGGCCAGACATTCTCCTTCAGGATTTTTTGGTAGATGGCAGAATTCATGGTTCCATTTACCACAACAAGTCTTCCAGGTCCTGAAGCAGCAAAACAGCCCCAGATCATCACACTACCACCACCATATTTTACTGTTGGTATGATGTTCCTTTTCTGAAATGCTGTTACTTTTATGCCGGATGTAATGGGACACACACCTTCCAGAAAGTTCAACTTTTGTCTCGTCAGTCCACAGAGTATGTTCCCAAAAGTCTTGGGGATCATCAAGATATTTTCTGGCCAAACAGATGATCCTTTATGTTCTTTTTGCTCAGCAGTGGTTTTCATCTTAGAACTCTGCCATGCAGGCCATTTTTGCCCAGTCTCTTTCTTATGGTGGAGTCATGAACACTGACCTTAACTGAGGCAAGTGAGGCCTGCAGTTCTTTGGATGTTGTTGTGGGGTCTTTTGTGACCTCTTGGATGAATCATTGCTGCGCTCTTGGGGTAATTTTGGTCGACCGGATACTCCTGGGAAGGTTCACCACTGTTCCATGTTTTTGCCATTTGTGGATAATGACTCTTACTGTGGTTTGCTGGAGTCCCAAAGCTTTAGAAATGGCTAGAAAATTGAACTCGGCTTTCCAAAGATGTGATAAACCACAGTTAATTTATGTTTTAATGGGGGACAGTCACTTTTTCACACAGGGCCATGTCATGTAGATTTGGATTTTTTTAACCCTTAACATTAAACACCTTCAATTAAAAACTGTGTTTTGTGTTTACTTGTGTTATCTTTGCCCGCTGAAGGGAAGCGGGCTCCAGGAGGCCAGAAGAAGAGATTTAAGGACAACATAAAAACAAACCTAAAGAAGTGCCACATAGACCTAAAAGCCTGGGAAAATATGGCAACCGATAGGGCGACCTGGAGAAACATTGTCTGTGAGGGTGCCACACAGTACAACGCTGACCTCCATCATGCTGCACAAGACAAACGCAGACTCAGGAAGGAGAGAGCAACCAACAATCAGGACCAACCCAAACCCACCACCATTACATTCCCCTGCCCACATTGCAGCAGAATAATTGGGTCCAGAATTGGCCTCTATGCCCACCTGAAGACCCACAAGGACCAAGATGGAGGACAGTCATACTCGACTACGAGTGACCGCCAATGATGATATCTTTGTCTAATATTTAAATTTCTTTGATCTGAAACATTTAAGTGTGACAAACATACAAAAAAATGAGAAATCAGGAAAAGGGCAAACACTTTTTCACACCACTGTATAAATGTTTGGCAGTGGTCGGAGAGGCCGTTGGCATGGATTGGCAGCCACGTTTCCATCAGTCTGCCCCAGGGCAACTGTGGCTACAGTAGTAGCTTGCCACTATCAATGTCTGTCTGGAGTGAATGAAAAATGGACTCACTGTGAGCACTTTGAGATGTCACTTGACATGTGAAGCGCCATATAAATCTAATCCATTATTATATTTATTAATTCTCTTAAAATAACACACAGCCTTTATCTTGTTTTTCTCTCAGAAACACCAGAAACATTTTTGACTCTTCTGTCTAAATTGTATACATCATGATTTAAAAAAAAGCCAACCCACCGCCATCCTTGAGACTCGCCCACTGCTCTATTACCGGAGTGGTGGCCTAGTTGATAGAGCATCCGCCACACAACCGGGAGGTTGGGGGTTCAAGTCATGGCCGGGTCATACCAAGACCATATAAAAATGGTACTTCCTGCCTTCTAGCTTGGTGCTCAGCATAATAGAATGAGGGAAGGAGAAGTTGTTTGTGGCGTCGCCTTGCAGTGACCCCTCTGATTCTACATGTGATTAACATTGTTGATAGGAGAAATGTAATTTCGTTCTACTGTACATGATTGACTGAATGACAATAGAGAAGGCTTCTTCTTTCTTATTGGCCCACCTAGCAGCCATGTAGATGGAAGGGGTGCTAAAGGTAGCCTACTAGCCCCTGAGCTATTAGCCCTCAAGCTAACACTGGTACCAGGAAGCTCGAACCAAGTGCAGCTTATATTGGTATTTTCTTCAGATCTTAGAAACCCTAATAACCATCCCTGTTACCACTTGGTTCCACAATATGCCTTGCGTTGCTCCAGCCCATCTCCCAGTGGTTTTGCCATGATTCTGCAGCAGGTCGCCAGTGAGCCTGTCACGGCAGCCACCTACACCATGACCCAAGGCTGCTGCCTGGAGCTGCTGAATCTCATGGCCAGCTCCCCCACCATCCTCCGGAGCTCCGTGTGACTCCATTCTACTCTCGCAGGCAACATAGGGGAGCCGCTTCGTGATGGGGCATCCCCCAGCTGGCCGTGAGAGAGGACCAGAGTACCGCAGCGCAAGACATTGTTGAGATCCCGTGGCTCAGCAGCTTGGTCAGCAGCCTTGGGTCGCCCAGTGGGCGGTGCTGGTGATTTGTTGTAGCATCCCCGCGAGGTTGTTGGGAAATGGGCTGGAGTGTGGAGTGGAGTGTGCTAGATACACAAACGACTGTGGCTCAGTGAACCAGTGCTGCTCATCCAAGCTAGAAGGAGGCTAGAAGCTAGTCAGCAAATGGCTAACTGACGTAAGAGGAAGGGCGGAGTTGAAAAGGTGAAGGATGTTTCTTAAAGTGACAGACTTTCAGAGTGTTTCAAGAAAGCCAGGAAAAAAAAAAAAACTAATTTGCTTCAATAATTAAAAAAATAAAAGAAATGTGAGCAAAATGTTTGGGACCTCTGTGTGTTTTTCTTATGTTGTAGGTGGAGCTGCGAAGGACCACCCCTGGCTGAGAGATGCACTATAAAAGCCATCTCTATGCACCTGTTAGTAGCACTTCTGCTCCCGTTAGAGGTCGGTCGCCTTCCTGGTGTTCATGCTCTACCTACTGCTTGTTGTCTGTGGCTTAGTCAGGGTTGTGCTGGCGGCCTCTGTGTGTTTGTAGCCTGGGGGCTTTCTGGTTCTGGGTTTGCCGCTGGGCATAATTACAGCCCTGACAGAGGCGTGTGGTCACTGGGTTGACCAGTGACTAGGTTTGTTTCTTTTTGTCCACACATCCAATACACACACCCCTGTAGCGGGTTGAGTCAGCCCCCCCACAACACAGAGACAGTCAGCTTGCACTCCTTGGTTTTTCCCGCTGCACTACTGAGATGTAATGTGCCATGCATGTATTGTGATGTAATGTGGCATTCATGTATCGTGATGCAACGTGCCATTCATGTATTGTGATGTAATGTGCCATTCATTTATAATGTTCATGCGTCCTGTCCTTACTGTGACCTAGAGGCTGAGATCAATATGTAGATGTGCCTTGTAACCTCTTTGTCCTGCAAGCCGGAGCAGAGGCTGCATCTTCCTATTGTTATGTAGGTCTTACAAATGCAAATGTCTCATGCCTGTTCTGCAGTCCCTTTGATCAGACCAACTGCTGTGAATCTGCTTTGATGTATTGTTTGAGTTTGGTATAAATACTGCACAGGTTCTGTAACACATCCTCTCATTCCCACTTCTGCAACTGCTGCTGCTGGACACAGACTTTGTGTCCCTCTTCTCTGAGAGCCGTTTGGGCTCGCTCCCGGTGCGTATGCACGGCGCCGGGAGCGGAGCCCATGACGGCGGTATGATTAATAAAGCTCCACTTAAAACCTACAGCATCGCTGTTTATATTTTTTATCATCCGCCGCACTGGTGACCCCTTGAAGACGCACACGCTTTGTGCGACGCAGCCTTCTGATTTGGACGGCCACGCTGGCGAACCGACGCTGAAAAAACCACGCTGCCAGCGAACACAGCAGCCTGACGAGCTGCTCTCCCTTCGACTTCAGGGAGACCTCGACTCGGAGCCAACACAGGCGAGCCGTTCCCCGGACATCACCCACGACCGGGAAAATGAGCAGAAAACGTCATGGCGCGACCCTTGCCTGAGATCGGGACGTCCACGCTGGACCAGCCGAGGGACACAGAACGTTTTCTCCCTCTCACCACTACTCCCCCCTCTCAGCGATCCATCTCATCTACCCAAGCCTGAGGAACAGAGATCGTCTATTCCCTCCCACCGCTCCAATGCATCTGCACGAGCCTGAGGGACAAAAGATCGTCTATTTCCTCTCACCGCTCCAACGCACCATGGCCAATCTGCAGCCACAGCTCAACCTGGATTTTATCGGCGCCGTCTGCGCCGATCTCCGCCAAGATTCTGCACCCTGACTCGCCACTCCAGCGGCCCACCCAAGCACGGAACCCCCGCGCGCGCACCAGGGAGTTACGAGGACGGCACACCACGCACGGGACAATAATGGCTTCACTGACCGCCTTCCTTCTGCTGCACACTGGCCCTTCAGGCTTGCTTGTACACCGGAGGCCCGCAGCTTGTTCACTGGATTTTATGGTCTTAGCCACAGCACACAAGGGGAATTCAGCCATCAGCTGTTCCCGGGGGGCTTTGGGGTTGCTCCTGCACCTAAAGCCAGCACGCCAGTCCCTCTGCTTTTGTTTCTTTTTTTTTCTTACAGCCGCTCCTGCTTTTCTTCATGGCCACGGGAGGAGTCAGAGACAAATTTTTCTTCTTCTGATCTCCGCATGTTCAGACGGGACATCGCGGAGCAGCAAACACTTTTGGCGTGACTCGAACGGTTTTCCCGCGCCCGGTCAGCATTTGCTACCCACCCCCCCCCCCTCCTGCACAGAGCTTTTCCCTGCTCGCTGCCCAAACTGCAACATCGAGGCCACGGTCCCCTACCGTGCTCTCTGGGGGGGGGGGGGGGGGGAGCAGTGTAGCGGGTTGAGTCAGCCCCCTACAACACAGAGACAGAACACAGAGACAGTCAGCTCGCACTCCTTGGTTTTTCCCGCTGCACTACTGAGATGTAATGTGCCATGCATGTATTGTGATGTAATGTGCCATTCATGTATCGTGATGCAATGTGCCATTCATGTATTGTGATGTAATGTGCCATTCATTTATAGTGTTCATGCGTCCTGTCCTTACTGTGACCTAGAGGCTGAGATCAATATGTAGATGTGCCTTGTAACCTCTTTGTCCTGCAAGCTGGAGCAGAGGCTGCATCTGCCTATTGTTATGTAGGTCTTACAAATGCAAATGTCTCATGCCTGTTCTGCAGTCCCTTTGATCAGACCAACTGCTGTGAATCTGCTTTGATGTATTGTTTGAGTTTGGTATAAATACTGCACAGGTTCTGTATCACATCCTCTCATTCCCACTTCTGCAACTGCTGCTGCTGGACACAGACTTTGTGTCCCTCTTCTCTGAGAGCCATTTGGGCTCGCTCCCGGCGCGCATGCACGGCGCCGGGAGCAGAGCCCGTGATGGTGGTATGATTAATAAAGCTCCACTTAAAACCTACAGCATCGCTGTTTATATTTTTTATCATCAGCCGCAACCCCAGTGATTATTACAGACACCTTTTTTTCATTGTTTTCTTTAAAATTAAATTGGTTCCTCCATGTGGTCTCTCTTTTTTGTCCAAGCCATGAGCCAGGCTTGTGACAAATGGGGGCTCGTCTGCTCGTCTGAACCCGGTCAGACTGTTTGAGCCTGTAAACCATTTGTGATCTGACAAATTGGGGGCTCGTCTACTTGTTTGAACCTGTCCATCTGTCTGAATCTGGTTTGTTTGAACTTTGGCCCATTGGTGAGAGAAATGGGAGCTCATCTGTTTGTTTGATGGATTTGTCTGTTTTTGTGTGTCACTGGGTTATGGCAGGTAAGTGTGTTCCATTCAGTTGGTTTTGATATTGCTGGAAATTTCTCCTATTAGGCTTAACAGTGAACAGTGAATTCCATTAAGGGGTTCACTGTCAGTCTTTGGTTTAGAGAGGTGTAAACGTGGCCTGGGGCCACTTCCACGGGATTCCCTGCAAGTTGCTGCATAGCAGTTGCTTGGCAGCCCAGTGGGTTCATGATTAAAGTTCCTCCCGCAAGTAGCTGCCCGAAGACTAGGATCTACGTTAGGTAGATAGTTTTTTGTGACTAGTTAGCCAGGGAGGAGAATTGCCAGGGTGTCAGTTTTTGTATGGAAACACTTTCTCCTGTTTGTGACCCAGTTTGGTTTGCTCCAGTTGTGCAATCTGCTCACGTATGTGAGTAGAGGCGTGGCGGTTTTTGTGAATGAGCGAGTTGCTGTGGTGTCCGGGTGACCTCATTGTGTAGCGTTTGCCGAGAAGCGTGCAGCTGTTGGGGAGACACAGAGGTGCGTGAGTGTGTTAATTTGTCAATCTGTTTGTGGTGGGGTTTTTTTTAGTTTTTTGAGTTGGAGCGTGAATTGTTTTCAGGTGGGCAGAGTGCTGCACCTGTGCTAATTTGACGCATCAGTTTGATTTGTTTGTGCGTGTTGGGCGTACATAACACCTGTTATGATGATTGGAAGGCGTTTGACTGGGAATGCTGCCAGGTTGTTTTTGGAGCAACGGAAAGCATGGCTACTGCTTGAAATAGAGTGAGAGAAGCGCAAGGAAAAATGGTTACGGTTGGAGAGACATAGACTGAGACTTAGACTGAGTGTTGGTATGGCCGGTGGCGCTGACTTGAGTCTGGGCAGTGCTCTTGGCTGTGCACACTCAGGTGGTGTTTCCTTTGGTTTGGGCCTAGTTCCCTCTGTTTCAGAGATGCACAATCAGCCAATTTATGAGTTGGTTCCAGCATGCACAGTGATATCTGTGGTGTTGGCCACTCCAATTAATTATGTTGATTCGGAAAATCTGTGTGTGGAGCCTCCACATGTGCTTTCTGACTGTGACTCATCAGTAACACCAAGTGGGTGTGTCAGAGAAACTGGAGTCAGTGACAAATTGTCAGCAGGGACTGTCAATTTTTCCAGCTGATTTGGACGGTCAGTTGTCTCCGGGTGACTCTGTTAAAGTGCATGTTAAACTGGTTTCTGATGAAGGAGGTTTGTTTACACCTGGGCATAAAGAGGAAACACAGCTTTGCCAGATTAATCTGTTGAAATCAGATTACTCCTGGGGAAAGCTGGTTTGTGAACCGGGGGGAGTGTGTCTCAGCAGCCTGCTAGCTCAGCAGTTGCAGGGTCTGTGAGCAGGTGTGTGTCAGGTGCTTCTGATCAGTGTGGGTTGCACGGTGAGCTGGAAAAGTCTGAGTCACTGCAAAACCTGTATGAACTGTGGGGTGCTCCTGAGCTGTGCTATCTTGCTCTTGGGTTGAGACCTCTGGTTATTTTGTGGGGTTTTGATAGTGGCCGTCCTCCTGATGGGCACCTTAATTTTGTCTGGCTGGGTGTGGATTTGGAATAGCCTCCTGACAGGTTTTTCCTTCTTGTCCAGTTGACCCTGGATTTTCGTCGTCCTTCTGAAGGACATCTGTTTTCTATTGTGTTTCAATGTGTTATATTGTGTTTCAATGTGTTGTTTTGGTTTTTTTTTTTGCAGACCTACTATTTGGACGTCCACCACACTAAGAGCTCGGAATGTTGTGGTGGAGGCCTTGTCCAGTGCACTGAATTCCTAGGTGTTAGAGGATCTTGTCTATAGTTACCTAGGCCATCTGTCCTGCTGTTGGACACTCTTAAATTGCTTCTCCAGGCACTGGGGGTTGCTGGGTAGCTGAAGGGTTTGGATGGGTTGGGTGGGTGTCTATACCAGGACTTGGTAAAATAAATGAATAGTAGATCTGTAGTTTATGGTATTTTAAATGGACATAGAAGACTATAAAATGGAAATTGGAAAATATTTATTATTGTATGATAAATTATATGGGTAGTTGTGTATAAAATCAGTTTGTACTGGCCTTCCCCAGTGGGAAGTCCATTCTTTTTTTTTTCTTTTTTTTTGGGGGGGGGGGATGCTGTAGGTGGAACTGCGAAGGACCGCCCCTGGCTGAGAGGTGCGCTATAAAAGCCATCTCTGCACACCTGTCAGTAGCGCTTCTGCTCCCGTTGGAAGTCGGTCGCCTTCCTGGTGTTCATGCTATGGCTACTGCTTGTTGTGTGTCGCTTAGTCAGGGTTGTGCTAACGGCTCCTGTTTGTGTGTTTGTAGCCTGGAGGCTTTCTGGTTCTGCGTTTGCTGCTAGGCATAATTACAGCCCTGACAGAGGTGTGTGGTCGCTGGGTTGGCTAGTGACTAGGTTTGTTTCTTTGTTTGTCCACACATCCAATACACACACACACACACACCAGTGATTATTACAGACACCTTTTTTTCCCATTGATTTCTTTAAAAATAAACTTGTTTAAATTGGCACCACCGTGTGCTCTTCCTTTTTTGTCCAAACCACAAGCCAGACTTGTGACAAAACTAAAATAATTATGATTACTGAACAATTCCCATTCCCCAAAGTGCAGAATACACTATTATCTTGAATATAAGTGATAAAAGATCACACAAATAAGTGATCTGACAAACAAATAAACAAGGGATCTGAAACAGTCACTGATATTGGATGTCCCATTCATTTTCAATATTCAGGTGTTCTGTAATTAATATTCACACACAAATAAGTCTTAGTGCCATTTACTCCCTTTTATATTTGTCAAAGTCTAACATGTGATTGCCAACATATAGCCTACACCTCTTTCTATTCCACTTTCAAACACAGCCTTTATTTAGGCCTGTAAAGCCTGATTGGGATACCTGTTTCAGACAGGAATACTTGCGTTCTATAGGAAATACACTATCTAGAAATGCAAGGAATCTGTCTGTGTGTGTGTCTGTTCCTCACATATCTCTCAAACCATTCAGCAGACTGACCTCAGATTTTATATGTGCTTTGCTAAGGTTACGAGGGTATGCATCCCTGAGCACGGAGTGGTTAAGTCAAAATATGTAATTTTTATCAAAAGTTTAGTCAGCGCTCTCTCCTCATGCCCAGGCTTCTAGAAGTGTGGGTGAGGTTTAGGATTGACTCCGTGCTGATTAGTGGCTGATATGCGGCATCGTGACCAGGTAGTCACCACAGCAGTCCGTGAGCAAAACAAGGGTGTGAAAAGCGACAAATTTGATTAGAAGCTCAAAATATTAAACTATAATGTTGCCGTGATTGTGGGCATCTAAAGTATTATTCAGCATATGCGGAGAACACAAGGCACGTGAGCAGACTGGGAGGAGCACCAGTTGGGACCCGGGGGTCTGGCAAAGAACACCGGTGGATTCAGCACAGGACAGAAGCAGCGGCCAGACCGGTGTTCTTTCGTGGGGAGACAAGCCCAGACTGCCAGGTCAGCGGTAGACTGGCGTCCTGGCTGCTGCTTCGTGTGCTACCACTGTCCTTTGCAGGACAGCAAGTTCCCGATGCCGCTTCTCCTGGAATGGTCGCTTGAGTATCTAAAAATTAAAACTGAAGAATAATACCGCCATGATTGTGGAGCAGAATGGCAAGATCAATTGCATATCGTATGCGGCCACATATGCACGCTTTGACTAAAGGATGACCGTCACCAAACAGGACACAAAAACGCCCAGCTGTTGTTTGTGGCGGCGCTTTGCATGGCAGTGGCCCTTTTGATTCTAGATGAGATTAACATTGTAGATAGGAGAAACGTAATTTCGTTCTACTGTACATGGTCGGCTGTATAGACTGAATGACAATAAAATTGGCTTCTTCTTCTTCTTCTTAAATGGGCAACACTGATGCAATGGTTGCAGTAAAACAGGTCCTTCCGCTGTGTATAATGTTAGGTGTTTTGTACTTAATTCAATTGTGTTATCTTCTGGACATGGCTTTTAACCATGTCCACGCTTTTGGTTATTTTTGGGTTTTTGTTATCTGTTTCATGACTTTTTCTTAGTTCTTAGTTTTGGTTTGTTGCATATTCCTAATGTCATCCTTGTCTGCCCTAAGTCCTAGTGTCATTGTGTTTCCCCTGGTCTTCTGTACAAGTCTCAAGTGTATCCCCTGTACTTGTTTACCTATGGTTCTCAGTCCCTCGTGTCTTCCGTATCCATAGCCACTTCTTATCATGTGTTGCTGTTTTCCCTTGATTGTTAGCCCAAGTGTTCCATGTTCCCTGATTGTCTGTTACCATATATATGTCTGTCTCTGTCTTTACTCGTTGTGGCATCGTTGTCTACTGTTCCCTACTGGCATCCTTATGTCCCGAGTTTTCCTAGTAAGTCTATTAGCCTCAATATCTCCTGTGTGTTTTCAGTCCCTGTGCTGACGTTTGTTTAATAAACCATCATTGTCTGAAAGTCCAGCCTGTTTTTTGAGTCCGCCAACAATGCCTACCGGAGGTTGCTATGACAGAATGACCTCTCCAAGCAAGGACTCAGTGGGTATGGACCAGAGGAGACTCTGGGATATCTGGACACCACAGCAGAGGTAGTGCGAGCATACCCCAGCCTGTGGCACTATCCCGAGCTGGTCAGACTGTTAGTGTCAGTCTCCAACCTCAGACACATGTACCATGAGATGGTGAGGAATTTACCTGGATTGCTGAGGCTTGTGCCAACAAAGAAGTGTTCCCAGGCTCTGGCACCTCCCTTTCCTCGCCACTCTCTGGTGTCCGCTCCAGCTCCAACACTTGCCTCACCAGCCCCACAGCCACTCCACAGGTGGGAGCAGAGCTCACCATCTGCGCCGCAGCCTCCGCCGACGATGAAGCATCTCTGGACTCCGGCGTCTCCCTCTCCAGCTCCTGCACCCACACGCTCCTGTTCACCAGCTCCAACGCTAGCCTCACCAGCCCCACAGTGGCTCCTCAGGCGGGAGGAGAGCTCACCATCTGCGCTGCAGTCTGTGCCAATGATGAAGTGTCCCCGGGCTCCAGCATCTCCCTCTTTCCACTACGCCTTGGCACCTCAGTTACCCACAACTCCTTGGTCCATTCCAGCCCCGCAGAGCCCCACAACGCCGGTTTTCACATCTGGTTCTCCGCCGGCGCCTGCGTCTGCTGCCACGATGGTTCCCTCGTCCACTGCTGTGTCCTGGACCACCTCTCCTGCTGTTCTACCAGCGTCTCGAGAGGCGAAAGTCGTTCCAGCAGCGACTCCAGAGATCGTCATGCTGCCAGCAGCAGCCATCACTCCTGGGGTCTTGCCAACAGCTGCTTCCATACTGGGGTCTTTGCCAGCAGAGGAGCAGGAGTTAAGGAAAGTTCTCTTTTTTGTCTTTTTAGCATCCTTATTAAAGAAGACTTGTCTTACTGCTGGTGGGGAGACCCAGCTGCAGTCCCCATCTGTTTCTGAGCTCTCCTCGCTGAGCTTCTCTGCTGGTGGTTGTGATGTGGACCTGATGCCTGCTTGTGTTTCTTCTTCCATGTCCGAGGTGCCTGCGTCAGGGCTGGTGGCGCATGCCACAGCTCTAGCTGTCTCCGAGGTGCACACCACAGCTCCACCATCACCCAAGCTATACACTCCACCTTCGCTATCATCCGAGCTGCACGCTCCACCTTCGCCTTCGTCCAAGCCATACGCTCCACCTTTGCCTTCGTCCGAGCTACATGCGCCACCTTCACCTTTGCTGCATGCTTTACCTGTCATTTCAGAGGCCGGTGTGCATCCACCTGCCATTCCAGAAGCCGGTGCACCTTCACCATTTGTTTCAGAGGCCAGTGTGCCTCCGCTGTTCATTCCAGAGGCCGGTGTGCCTCCGCCGTTTGTTCCAGAGGCCAGTGCACTTCTGCCTGCCGTTCCAGAGGCCGGTGCATCTCTGCCTGCTGTTCCAGAGGCTGGTGCGCTTCCACCTGCCATTCCAGAGTCCGGTACACCTCCGCCTGCCATTCCAGGGGCCGGTGCGCCTCCACCTGCTGTTCCAGAGGCCGGTGCACCTCAGTCATTGGCTCCTGTGGTCAACACGCTCCAGCCGCTGTCTGCTCCAGAGTGTAGCATGCCTCAGTTGCCACCCACTGAGCTGGGAGCACCCCTGTTTTTGTCCCCCGAACTGTGGTAGGCCACCTGACTCTCCATGGTTTCTTCTCTGGGGGCCCATGGACACCTGGGCAACAACCCCCCCCCCCCCGAACCATCCTGCTCACCAGTCTGGTGGCCCAGGGACCTTGGGAGACCACCAGACCCATCATGGTGTTTCACCTGGGCCCCCAGGGTTGCCGTGTTTTCCAGGGAGGTGGCCCTGGGACTCTGGTTGACCACCCAATGAACATTTCTCCTTTGTTCTTGTTTTTGCCGGCTGTGCCCATGTTCCCCTCCTCCCACCCAGTTGGGGTGTTCCTTGCTTTGTTTGGAAGGCGTCTGGTATCTGCCTTTTTTTTTGGGGGGGGGGGTTACTGTTGTATTCTGGACATGTCCACACTTTTGGTTATTTTTGGGTTTTTGTTATCCATTTCATGGTTTTTTTTCTGTCTCGTGTGTATCCCCTGTACTTGTTTACCCATGGTTCTCAGTCTCTCGTGTCTTCCGTATCTGTAGCCACTTCTCCTCGTGTTGCTGTTTTCCCTTGATTGTCAGCCCAACTGTCCCGTGTTCCCTGATTGTCTGTTACCATATACTGTATATGTCTGTCTCTGTCTTTATTCGATGTGGCATCATTGTCTACTATTCCCTGCCAGTATCTGTATGTCCCAAGTTTTCCTAGTAAATCTATTAGCCTCAATATCTCCTGTGTGTTTTCACCCCCTGTGCTGACATTTTGCTTTTGTTTAATAAACCATCATTGCCTGAAAGTCCAGCCTGTTCTTTGAGTCCATCAACCATGCCTACCGGAGGTCACTATGACAGATTGATTCCAGTTTTAAAAACCTTTTAACAATCAAATATTGCTATAATATAAAAGGATGCACTAGAATGGGTCTCATATAATTGTACATGTGTCCTGTTATAGTACTCCATGAGTTTATTGATGATGCACAGAAAAAAAAATCAATATTATACTTAACTCCATCACTGAACAGTGATATAAATTATTCATCCATCCAGCCATCTTCTTCCACTTAATCCTTTTCGGGTCGTGGGGGGGGGCGGGGGGGGCTGGAGCCTATCCCAGCATCTTTGGGCGAGAGGCAGGGTACACCCTGGACAGATCGCCAGTCCACCGCAGGGCCAACACAGAGAGACAAACAACCCTTCACTCTCACAGTCATACCTAAGGACAATTTAGAATCCCCAGTTTGATGCCAATTAACCTAACTTGCATGTTTTTGCCATGTGGGAGGAAACCCATGCAGAGAACATGCAAACTCCACACAGTTGGTCGAGGACTGGGATCGAACCCAGGATCCTTCGGCCAAGGGTGAGTTGCTGTGCTGCCGCAATGCTAACCACTCCGCCACCGCGCTGATAAAAACTGAAATAATTATAATGGTGCAAGATACACTATTATGAATATAATTCATAAAAGATCACACAAATAAGTGATTTGACAAACAAATAAGAGTTCCTAAACAGTTGCTAATACTGGATGTGCCATTCATTTTCAATAATTAGGTATTCTGTAATTAATATTCACACAAATAAATCAGTGCTGTTTCATATTTTTCAAAGTCTAACATGTGTGATTACCTATGTGTAGGCTACACCTCTGTATTCCACTTTCAAACACAGTCTACATTTGGGCCTGTAAAGCCTAATTGGGATACCATTTTCAGACAGGAATACTTGCATTCTATGGGCAATACATTAGTATATATGAATCAGACATTTGTGTTTTGGTACCCAAGTAGTCATCTGTAAAACACAAGTTTGTATGTCATGATATCCTAAATACCCGTCAATATTGTTCTCAACAGCTGGTGAGTAATACCACTTTCATGAATGTCAAACCTGCTACCTTGGTAACCATGCAGCCGTCTCCTTTCTTGCAGGTGATTGTTGCTCCTTCATTTGTTGCTCTTGCCACCAAAAAGGGGTGGCCTGTACAGTGCATTTTGTAGCTGTGCTCTATGCTGTCGTCCAGCGTTGTCTAGCAGATTTATCAGCGCTGTCCCTCTTTGTTCTGCTGTCCCACTGGATCTGGTCCCGTCGGCAAACTCCAACAAATGAGTCTCAGGCTGGAATGATTTGTCAACGCTTTAAATTTTCTTATGTAATTTATGATGTGGGATGTTGCTCCTGCATCCACCATGGTGCCTTTCATCTTTACGTTGCCTGTTGCTAGCAGTTGCTCACACAGCTACACTTCTGGTCAGACAGAGAACAAAAAAACTATGCAATACATGGTGATGTCACATTCTGACGCGCTTTAAAACTCCTAATAGAACAATAGTATGGCTGATACCATAACACAATGAGTAAGGGCACCAATAGATAATATGTAACAACCTTTAAAGAGGTAACTGATTGCCCTTGTTCCACATTTTAACAGCTCACACGTCTTAATGAAATGTTTGTGACATCGTTACCTCTGCTGAGGCCCTTCTACATCGCATCGAGCCTGCTGCCAAGCCTGTCGGCCTTCAGTTGAACGCAAGCAAAATGAAATGGATGCACATAAACCTGTCATCTGTCCACGACCTGCGTACACTTGACAGCTTTGTTATTGAAAGAGTAGATGACTTCCAATATCTTGGTAGCTGGACGAATACTGCACGTCACATCGAATACAGAAAGGCTAAGGCCTGGGGAGCTCTCAATGCCCTCTCCAAAATCTGGGCTGCCCCCCTGTCCAGAGACACAAAAATAAAGGTGTTTAAAGCATCCGTTTAATCCATCCTTATCTATGGATCAAAGTCTTGGTCACTGACCAAAACGCAAGTGCAGTCCTTGAACGGCATGCATATCAGAATGCTAAGAAGGGTTCTTAATAGGGATGTTAATGATTAATTGGCTTTTGATTAATTGTCGATAAGAATTTAGTTGACTAAATTAAATTGCCAATTAATTGATAACTCAGCAGTCCTTTTCAATGGGAGCTTATTCAACGAAATGTAGTGGCATCGCCATTAAGGCGGAGGCGTACACGGTCACCCATTGCCGCATTTCAACCAAAAAAGCAGAAGACAATGCTAAACCCCCAGAGTACATGTGCTGTGCAGAGTGAAAAATCTCACCCTTCCGGGTTACATCGGAGAATCACAAGTTCCAATGGCACATTTCAATGTCCACCCACCTACTTCAAATCAACAGGATGGAGAAACGGACTGCAGCAAGTAAAAGGACTACACAAGCACAAAAACCCATCCCCGCAGCCTTAAACCTGCTGCTAGATGGAAAAGCAGACTGGATTCTAGCTCCCACTGAGGTAACAGACAGCAGAGGAGCCCAGATCGTACTGGGTTTCCAACCATAATACATTGTTGCTTAGCACAAAGCCTGTGTGGCACATTAACATGACATAACACCAACACCGCTCTCACACCTTTCTTCCAGCGGCTCCGGCAGTTACTCCTCTCCCCGGGGGGCACATAGCCCTTAATGTCCCGTCTGATACCCCCTGGTGACACCTCCTCTTTCGGTCCATTGTTCCCCCCTTCCCCAGCTGCCCTATCTGGGTGGAGAAGTCCCACACCATGCCCCCAAAATATAACTAAAAAAGATACATTTATGATATTGGCAATAGTTTTTAAAATAAATAAAAAATCATGGCATTTGTAATTTACTGAGATGTACCAGCACACAGTGTAGTATAAGGTTATTCTACAGGGTTAAATGGCACCGGCGTGATGACGCAGCCGTTTGATGATGTCATCACGCCGAGCCGATATAAAGGGAGAGTCAGCCATGTTAGGTCTCCTGGCTTTCTCCTCTCTCAGGGTCCAACCTCCCGTAACAGACATTAACACTGTAGAGTTATATGGTTGTGTAATAAAGTTCGTGTTCCAAGCAACACCCTTCTCCATTGGTCATTCCCGGGTTTCCAGACATAACATTTAGCGATGAGAGTTAAACCATGGAAGCGTGCGTGAGGCCACCACAGCCTTTTCTAGAAAACCCCGGTGACCCCCCCCTTCCCCCGTACCGTGGCCACGCTGATTCGATGCTTTCACCACCTACATGTTGAGGTTGGACCTGGGCAAGCTGGATAAGGTACGGAAGCGAGCTCTACTGATTCACAATCTGGGCATAGAAGGCCAACATATTTTCCACACACTCGGACCAACAGAGTCGTTTGCCAATTCAATCGAACTGCTAGCTAGCTACTTTGCTACACCCACGTGTTGGCATGGCGCATTAGGTCCCACCAATGATGACAAAAGCCTGAAGAGATGACACAATTCGTCAAGGACCTTCACAACCTAGCTAGCATGTGCAGATTTGGTCTGTTGGAGGACGAAATGGTGCAGGACCAGTTGGTCGAGCACACTAGCAACCCACGGGTGTGGACAAAGATGCTAATGGCACCAAACGACATGACGCTAGCTAACACCATAAAGCTAGCATTTCAGTTGGAGTCTGCCGACAGGTCAGCATCAGAGTTAGGTGTGCAGCAACAACAACAGCCGAGCTACACACCGCTTGCATACACGGTAAGCACAGAAATACCCGGTGACGAGGCAGAAGAAGCCGAGGTAAACACCGTGAATCAGGAGAACGCCACAGGGTGCTTCTCATGCAGCAACTGTGGTTTCCTGACACTCTGCGAGAGCGCACATTTCTGCCCAGCAAAGGGGCAACTCTCGCCTCTCTCAAGGCTGGAGGCCGAGCCATAGCTACGCTTGCCGAGCTGAGCTGCCAAGCCATGGGATCTCAAAGGGCAGTGTTCTGCTCCGCAGGACTCTTTCCACAGCCAGCCGGGGAATGTTCCCTCACTAAACAGTTACCCTACGCTGCTCACAACAGCAGAGCCGTGCAGAGCCCCGGAGGATGGTGGGGGAGCTGGCCATGAGAGTCAGCAGGCTCTGGTCCCGGGCCATTTTGGTTGCAGCGACCTGTGTGCCGGTGCTGGTGATCCGCTGTGGAATCACAATGAAACCACTGGGAGATGTGCCAGAGTGATGCGAGGCACACCAGCGAACCAGGTGGTAACAGGGATGGCTATTTGGGTGACTAAGATCTGAAGAAAATAACAATATAAGCCACTGTGGTGACCCACCACAATCTACTTGGACATTCATAACACTCAGCTAGAGCATGAAGCAGGACAATTTGCATACGGACAGAGAGCCCCTCGGGGGACAACCAGTTAATCACGGGGTTGATATGTATGGACTGATATCAATATGTAAATGTGCCATGCATTCTCTCTTGTCTGTATAAAAGAGCTGACTTTACACGCACTCAGAGCGCACTCAGATAGCTCACACAGAGCACACGGTGCTGCAGTGTGTCTCATGATGTTGGAGGAATAAAACTCTTAAACCTTCAGCTCGCCGTGTCTTGCCTAAACTTATTTTGTTTCTCCACACTGGTGACCCTTGATGAAGAATGGAACACGAGGCGAACACCCCGGAGATGACCTGGACGGGAAGCCTCAGAATGCGTCACAGTGTGTCCCTCGCCTGATCTTTTACCTCCACACTGGAACCGTGCTGTGGATTCCAGAGGACCAGAGATCGCCTACATCCTTCGCACCTACACGGGAGTATGCGCGCCTTGTCCTCTCTCCATGATGGCGACCTCCAGGGCCAAGAGCGCAGTGCTGGGACCGAGACGCATGACGAGGATCAGTAACACGAGCAAACGAAGGAAGCAGCCTGAACGGGGAAAATCATCGACGCCGACTGCGCTGATTTCCATCAAGCTCCCTGACCCTGACTCACCTCTCAACAACCAACCTTCCGCGCACAAGAAAGCCAAGCGCGCGCCACGCACCAGGGACAAACCGGCTCCACAGACTGCTACAGCGTCCTCCGCCGCTGCACATGCCCGAGTAAAACGGTCGATCGCCACCCTCAGAACCTTCAGGGCTGCTGGCGCACCTGAAGCATATGTGCAGCCAGCACACAAGACTTTGTATGAGTTTTCCAGCCACGGCGCACAAGGGGAATTTAGCCGATTGGTCTCCCCGATGACTTTAGGGCTGCTTCCCGCACCTAAAGCCAAACTGCCGAGTCCCTGACACAGCTTCAGTTTATCACAGCCACTACGCATCCTCGGGGAATTTGGCTGCTTGCCTTCCCCACATCCTCGCTGGACCAAAACCCGAGAGAAGTCAGAGATATAATTTTTTCACAGCCGCTGTGGATCTCCGCCACGTTTAACGGGAAAAGTTCCTCACCATCACGGATCCACATGCAATTTTTACGCGACCAAGACACCACATCCCGGGCCGGCACTCGCTTATTCCCACCCCCTCAACCTCCTCCTGCACAGAGCTTTTCCCGCACCTCACTCCCAAAGCCAGCCGATTGCCATCTGGTTCCATTACGCACAACTGCACACCGGCTCGGGTGCCCACGATCCACGGCCATTCAACATGCTGGAACTCGGAGCGGAGCACACTGCCTTTTCCACCCCTCCCCTGTCCCCCTCACAGACTGACATGCCCTCCGACAGTTCTACTGGAGCTGGAGCCAGCCGGGGGTGGGGGGTCACAACCCTTGCTGAGTGTTCTGGGGGGAGCACTGTGGTGACCCACCACAATCTACTTGGACATTCATAACACTCAGCTAGGGCATGAAGCAGGACAATTTGCATACGGACAGAGAGCCCCTTGGGGGACAACCAGTTAAACACGCGATTGATATGTATGGACTGATATCAATATGTAAATGTGCCACACATTCTCTCTTGTCCTATTGTTATACATCCCCGGAGTAAGGAGAGGAGTCTGGCGCCAGTTAATCACGCGATTGATATGTATTGTCTGATATGTACAGTATATCAGTATGTAAATGTGCCACGCATTCTCTCTTGTCTGTATAAAAGAGCTGACTTTACACACACTCAGAGAGCTCACACGCAGCACACGGTGCTGCAGTGTGTCTTCTGATGTTGGAGGAATAAAACTCTTAAACCTTCAGCTCGCCGTGTCTTGCCTGAACTTATTTTGTTCCTCCACACCACGCTTGGTGTGAGCCTCCTGGTACCAATGTTAGCTAGGGAGCTCATAGCTCAGGGGCTAATAGGCTACCTTTAGCCCCCCCCCCCCCCAATCTACATGACGGACAACTAGGTGGGCCTATAATAGAGCAGTGGGCAGGTCTTTAGGACAGCGGTGGGTTGGCTTTTTCTAATTGTGACTTATACAATTTGCCCAGAAGAGTCAAAAGCATTTCTAACATTTCTGGGAGAGAAAAACGAGATAAAGGCTAGGAGTGGGAATTGTGAGGGACCTTACGATTCTATTCGGATCGCGATTGTTGGGTAATGATTCGATCCCATCACGATTCAATGATAATCATGATATCGCGATAATCGAGTATCACAATCCCATATATTTCAATTTTTTTCATCTTATTCAACCTCAAATCATGTCCCAAAGTAAAACTGTTGACATCTCTTTCATATTTTTTTTTCCCCGGTTCCGGTTCCGCCGGAGCGGCAGCGCCACACGAGTTGGCTGCCTTTTGCAACTGCCTCTTTCTTATCTTCCTTCTTCTTTCTACACCTTTCACTCTATATATATATCACAGACACACAGATCGCCCCAAGGGTCTCCCGAGTCGGCGGACGGAGCCACTGTTTGCAGTGGGGGACAATACAGCAGGGAAGAGCTAGCTAGCTGGCTAGCTAGCTCCAACCATCACCCGGTGCTAACGGAGAAGCTCGACATGCCGAAGAACTGTGGCGAAAACGTCGCGGGTGCCGGGTTGGAGTTTAGGCGGCGTGCAAGAAATATAAGACAGAATAATAAAGAGCGATGGCAAGAACCAAGCAGACCGCCCGTAAATCTACTGGAGGAAAAAGCCCCCCAGGAAGCAGCTAGCCACCAAGGCTGCTCGAAAAAAGCGCTCTGGTCACAGGCGGAGTGAAGAAGCCTCACCGTTACAGGCCCGGTACCGTGGCTCTGAGAGAGATCCGTCGCTACCAGAAATCCACGGAGCTGCTCATCCGTAGGCTGCCCTTCCAGCGCCTGATGAGGGAGATCACTCAGGACTTCAAGACCGACCTGCGCTTCCAGAGCTCCGCCGTCATGGCTCTGCAGGAGGCCAGCGAGGCCTACCTGGTGGGTCTCTTCGTGGACACCAACCTGTGCGCCATCCACGCCAAGAGGGTCACCACCATCATGCCCAAAGACATCCAGCTGGCCCGCCGCACCCACGGAGGGAGAGAGAGCTTAGACTTTCTGCTGCACATTCACCAACCACAATGCTCTGCACTGTGTGTCTATATATATATATATATTTATAGTAATATGTACATATGTATACTAGCTGTTCTTGTTTTTTTGTTTTTTTTCTTGCCTTCTGATTGTTGCTCTGAGTGTTGCTATTCCTGTGCTGTTGCAATCCTGGAATTTCACCATTGTGGGACTAATAAAGGCTTATCTTATATAATAAAGTATTTTCAGGGCTTCGTTTCCGACGGAGACGTGTCTCTGCACACATGGAGGGCTGTGGATGGTGTGGTGCTGTTTGGAACAGACTCCCACTCCAGCTACTTTATCTGACTCTGTGGAGTCTTTTAAAAAGCAGCTGAAAACTTTTTTTGTTTAAGGAAACTTTCCATTGATTATCAACTGCTTTTTAATGGTACGTAAGACTGATATTTTTTAAATTATTTTAATCTTGTGTTTTAACTTATTTTTGCATTTTTAAAACTATTTTTATCTATCAACTTCCTTTTATTCCATTTTATTGTGCAGTGCTGTGTGACTATATGTCTATGAAAAGTGCTTCATAAATAAACTTTACTCACTTGACGCTCCGAGAAAAAGTTCCATGCTGGTGTCTCTTTAGCTTAGCCATTGCTAATGCTGCTCCGAGACGTGTGCTGGCCTTTCGTATTCCAAGTGTTTTTTTCTTTTTTCTGTGCAGCGCTTCTTGCGGGTTGTGTGTCATGTCAAGGTCTTTTCTTCCATCTTCGTTATAAAATCCAAAAAAGCCTGACATTTGAGCTAACTGAGCTAACTGCTTCCTAATTTTCAAAGCTGGCTGCAAATCACGAGACAAGCTATGAGTTCACTCGACTGGGGGTGCTTGCTTTGTGCCATATAGTCGACTGAAAACACCATTAACTGATAACCCAAAAGTATATGTGTGCGCATTTTTTTTTTAAATAAAAGATCGATCCATGCGTTTAGGATCGATGCATTATCGTCAGTGCCAAGTGTCATGATCCATCATTGAATCAGTTTTTTTTCCCCACCCCTAATAAAGGCTGTGAGTTTTTTAAGAGAATTGACTGTTTTGAAAATTTTTTGGTAATTATGTGATCAGTAGACTCATTTGAGACAGTTACCTAGAAACACACCATTTTTCAGTCAACGACCCCTTTAAGTAAAGTTTATATTTCCTAGTAAATCTTATGGCAAACAGGAAAACAGGCATTTAAAACTTCATGAAAAGAACAACATTAGCTCTCCTATCTATTTTAGCCTTTAAATGTAAGAGGACAACAAAATTCAGTGTATTACGTCAACAGCACACAGACAATGTTTCAAATAAAGAGTCTTTATTGGGCCTATGATGACACTTTGATGTAACTAATCGGTCAATTGAATTATACTGAGTATTTATAAGAGTGTTATAAATAACCACCAACATATAACATGTTTGCATGTGTCTGTTGGCAATCGTAACTTTCCATTGTGCTTGCCATCGACTGTCAGCAGTTTTGATCAGTGGTTATATTGAGGAGGGGGAAGCTGCCAGCAGTGATCAACACACACATGCTGTAATATTGCAACAAGCGTGATTGACTGGTACTCCACAAAGATGTAGTTTGCATTATTTCTCTCTATATAAAATGGTTGAAAACATGCTTTATTATGAATTCTTATGCCCTGTGATGTTTAATTGCTTTTGCCACACTATTGGAGTTCAATGTGTTTCTCCAGTAACTCTGAGTTATTACTGTGCCCATTGCATTGACATAATAGGGACATGCTGTTCAATAACCTTCTGGCTTTGTAATTAACAGTCTCCACAGTTTGTTTGCACTTCTCAACTACATTCATGCTGGAAATCATTGGTGGGTTTAAAATACCTTTGTTAAAAATAGTGTTATTTTTGAAGCACACGTTACACAAGCTAGCCTTTTTGCAAGAATACTGACACATTTGTAAAGAAACGATTGAAATATATTATCTGAGAGCAGAGAAAGAGCAATCTGTGAATATTCTAAAAACCAGAAGATAGTGGGTGATATCAGATATCCACCTACCCACATGCCTCCAGTCATACAAGCACACTTCAACAGCAGAGATTACCTCTGACATTATTTCTCTGCTGCTCCTATTTTTGATGAGCCTCACTGAAGGCATCCAATGTTTTCTGGCTGGTGCAACCACTCAGATCACTGACTTTATGATGCTGTTATATCAGTCAGGTTTCTGGGCATCTCCAAAATAAAAGTTTGTTTTAGATGTTGGTGAGCTAGCCAAACTACAAAAAAAAAAAAAAAAAGTGATGTTGCATTGTTTTTTGCAGGTTGTGATAAACAAAGAGAGAAGTAAAACTCGAAAAGGACTCAGAGAGTGCATACTGTTATGTATGGAAATACCTGGTGGTGAATGAGGCAAGATGATGGTTGTGTCGAACTTAGCTTTATTAAACATAAAGGGCAGCAGTACATGGCATGGCACCTAGCGTGGATATCTGGCATAAAGAGGCCTTAAGATGGCAGCTGCCCACTATGGGCGCAGTCAGGCATCCGGGCATTTGGCCTACTTCCGGTTAGCAACCCACATGGCAATGCCGTACTAGGTGAAAACAATTCAGTGGCGACCTAGTCCCAGGCAGCTGCCGTGACCCAGTCAAGCTTGTCCAGCCCGTCGTAGTGCATTATATTCAGCTCATCACGTCCTATATCAGGTAATTGAGTGATATTGTGTTAGTTTAATTAGTTGCCACTTGATGGGTCACGTTTTGAAAATGCTAGCCGCCGACACAAGCCTCTCTGTATTGTAAATTCAAATTCAAAATTCAAACGTTTATTTCAAACTAAGGGTTCATAGCAAGAGCAAAACCAAAACAAGTAGAAAAAAGATAAACAGATAAAATAAAAGTATATACATATCAGCAGACACTCGGCGATCTTGTAACAACAATAACATACAGTAATGGGCTCAGTATAATATGGAGCGCCACCACTTCCAAATGCTGGAGTGAAGTGTGAGTGACGAGTTGACAATTGCTGATATAAGATGATTGTTACATGCCAGCAACCTTCTCATAAAACTGTAAACATTCTTACGTATCAGTTCGCCAAAAGACGGAATGTTCACAGACACAAACATCATGCTTGCACTCGACCGTATCGTATTGTAAACAGAGACGGACATTTCGTCTGTGGAAATGCATGACTGATTCCGTTTTCATCCAACAATACAGACCTCTCTATGTGCAGTCAGCCTGACTAATTTAACTGTAGACTGTAGTAAATAGTGCAACAAAGGGGCAGGCCATTAATGAAAGAGGTGACAAAGGCAACCACGTCGCCTTAATTGTTCAATTACTTAACAAGACCTGTTGGGCCAACTTTGCATTTGACAATAGTTGAATACTTGAAACTCACGGTCTTGAGAATATACCATATTTTCATGATTTTCAAGATCCCTGGATCATTTAATTATTTCTTTTAAGAATTACTCCTGTGCTGCCCTGATATTTAATGGATTGGTCATGTTACCCATAGGGGCCTTTCCTTAAAAACATTCAAAACATGTAAGAGGGTTAATCATGTTAATATGGGTCGAAGCAAATATGCTTACCAGGGGTGTCGATCAAGTAGCTGTACACGTCCGGCCACTGCACAGCTGGCCACCTGGTCGGGTCATTAACCCATTTTCCGGCTGGTAGCTTGTATGGGCAATCTGTCAGTCCACTTGCTGTCAGTTTCTCCTGATAACGTGGCCTGGCTGACTCATCAAGCTTTTCTATGTAGTCACAGGCCATGACAAAAAGTCAAAACACTGCACTAGACAAGGCTTGGTAACAGGTTTGTTTTCACCTAGTTAAGATGGCGGCGATGTGTTACTAACTGGAAGTGACATAGCCCCGACCGCACCCATATACAGCAATGCGATGACGTGACAGGAAGACCATGTCACCACACTGCCCTTCACAATAAAGTGCCCCATTTCCCTATACCACATTTTCTCCCCCCCTTAGAAAAGTCCAAAACCATACACACTGTCAGAAGTCTGAAATATAAACCTCACAAATACAGAGTACAAAAAGGTATTAGACTGAATCAAAGATCAGACTTGAGACACGTAGAGCCTTTTAGAAGTTAGAAGTTTTACTTGCAAGGATTGCAAGGAGCAATCACACACACACAGGCAGTGTGAAGGTGAAATGCTGGGGGCAGTCCCGCAGCTGCCTTCTTTATATTCAATGATAGTACATGGTGTATGTGACAAACTCAGCAAAAGCAGAACAACGGAATTACCACATAAGCAAAAGTACACTCTGTACGTCTTCAAGTGTGTGTAGGAGATAAATTGCATGAACACTCTTATCGCGGGGAGAACATCTGCTTCTTTACACAGCAAAGACAGAGAGGGGGAAACAACTCCATATATGGGCCTACAACAAACCGGTGCTTCCGGTCAAAAAGAACATCTTGATTTGCACACTAAGTGGAGTTACACATCAGTAATTTTTCCACAACACACAGCATAAACCTTTTTAAACTTCAGTCAAGTATATTATGAAATGATAACATATATATGTACACAATTTTTCTGACACACACAATTGAACCCCACCCCAATTTGAGACCCAAATCACGCTCTAAAATACCGAAAACTAATGTACTAAATTGGCCTAACACACTCACACAAAGCAACCTAAAATAGGGCTGGTGGATGGACTGCCGCACAGCCCACTCGGCATGGTAGATTATTCTGCCACCAAATAACTAAAAAGTCTGCCATGCTCCTAAACTACACGTAATAAAACACAACAACATCAAAACTTTAAACAAAGTGCTACCGCATTGCACACCCCTGGAGGCAGCAGGCCCCTGGAGCATTGGCTGATCTTCTGGACGACAGAGCCCGGATCCCACACCACCATCACCAACTCCCGTCCAGCCTCGCCATCTGGAGTGTCCTCCTGGACATACTGCAGTTGTTGGCATGCCTCACTGACCCGTCGGACAACCAGAAGCACACCACTCCCAACTTCACCACTATCTGCAGACGTGCTTGATGTTTTGCTGGTTGTCGTTTGGCCCATCTTTGCCGTGGATGTTCATCACCCCAATCCCGAACCATGTCCATAACCCAAAGTGGAATTTTACTCGGCCTGATGAACTGCTGCTGAGCATGCGGTAACTTAGATAGATAGATAGATAGATAGATGTACTTTATTGATCCCAAACTGGGAAATTACAGACTACATGTAATTACAGACTACATACTACAATTACAACTTCATGCTCATTGGTCTGGCCTCGTCCTCTTCTATAAATGTTGTAGTGTTCACTGTTGCGACTGCAGACTCCCCACCCAACTGCGGCCAAGTTCCAGAGGCATCTGGGGCTAGCATGGTGTCGCTCATCAGCATTGGTACCGATACTGAGTGAGAACTGGCCGACTTGAAAGCGAGGGTGTCCGTTAGCTCTTTATACCATCCGGTCCCAGTGTCCGTCAGGGGTGGGAGGGGTGATTTCTCCCGTGGGTTCCCCGAGTATGACAACCAGCACACCCTGGCGTAGTGATTGAAGCGGCCACATCTACTACAACGTTTTCCTCTTGCCAGGCATTCCTTCACCTTATGTTGGTGCATTGTGGACCCACAACCCTTGCACAGGGGTTTTCCCCGGGGCAGTGCTGGCAGCATTGGCTTCCCAATAATCTTCATCCAAGCTATCCTCGCTATCAGGGTCCGCAACATTAGCTGAGGCGGGAGGCTCTGGCGGCTTCTGTGACTGGTGCCAATTTAGCTCCACAGTTAGTTTATCAATGCTTCCAACCGGAGAGCTAGCGCAACTGCTTTAGCTAATGTCAAGCCATTAGGTGCCATTAATAGCCTAGCATGCAGCTCAGCGTTGCATGTGTGCTCTGCTATTTGATCGCATACCATTTCGTCTTCAAGTGGCCCAAAATGACACTCGCTAGCTAGTTGCCTCAAATCAATGACATACTGGCGGATAGGCTCACCTACATGCTGGTGTTTCTGGTGAAAATGAATACTCCGAACAGTCACGCTGTCTGGGGTGGAGAAACATTTAGCTAGCAGCTCCACGATGTCCTTGTACAAGTCTGCCACGCCGAGCGTCCATAGGACCCTGCAGCCTTCAATACCCAGGTTGTGGATGAGAAGCACCCGCACCCTCACCTTATCAAGCTTCCCGAGGTCCAGCGCTGTAATATACATTTGATAGGCCTCCAACCAATGCGGCCATGGAACCAGTGGCTCGCCCGGGAGCTTGAGGAAGGGACGGAGTGGTGTAATGCACGCCTCCATATGTTAATCCTCAGTCGCCAAATGTTATGTATGGAAATACCTGGTGATGAATGAGGCAAGATGATGGTTGTGTCAAACTCAGCTTTATCAAACATAAAGGGCAGCAGTACACGCATAGCACCTAACGTGGGCATCCAGCATTAAGAGGCCGTAAGATGGCAGCCGCCCACTCTATAGGGCAGTGACGTGACGTGACAGGAAGTCCACATCACCACACTGCACTTCACAATAAAGTGCCCCATTTCCCTATACCACACATACTTCTGCCAAGGCTCCTTCCGTCTCTCATCGATCACCTCAAAAATGTAATGGGTTTGTGTGTAGGCCACTTGTGGTGAAAATTGCATCAAAGTCTGTCCGGTAGTTTTGGAGTATTGTTGCTACCACACTGAAGAAAATAAGAGCCTTGGCTGTGGTATGCATTCTCAGATCATCACCAAAATGTAATGGGTTTGTCTGTAGGCCAAGAAGCACCTCTGGTGAAAATTTCATCCAAATCCATGCAGTGGTTTTTGTGTAATCCTGCTGCACAAATACAAACAAAGCCCTTGGTGGAGGTATGCACTCTCAGATCATCACCAAAATCTAATCATCTGTTCCCCATGTCATTACACACCTTTCCTGAAAATTTCATCAAAATCCGTTCATAACTTTTTGAGTTATGTTGCTAACAGACAAATCAACAAACCAACGCCACTGAAAATATTACCTCCTCCCTTGACGGAGGTAATGAAGTCTGATTTGGCAAATAAATAGTAAAATAAGTGTAGGTATGTTTTTTGACCTGTCCAGCCATTTGTTTGACGTTTTGTGTTGTTGCCACGAGGGCTGCAGCTAAGGACTATTTTACGGCTCGGGTAATCGCCCATCTAATCGAAGATTACGCGAGTAATCTGATACTTTTTTTTTTTAAAGAAACTTGCATTGACCAACATTTGTGGAACTTTCTTTCCTGAAGAGCAGTAGTAATTGTACTAAACACTCAGTAACACAGGTACACATTTACTGCAATGCTTATTGCAATGTTTATTGCATAGAACGCAACTTTAAACGGTATGTTACACCATAAAGTTCCTTTTGCTAGCAGTTAGCATGCGCTAGCGGATGCGTTAGCACCCATTAGCATCCAGGCGGTGGCTATATGTTATTTGGTCATATAAGCATAATTAGCATAGCTGACTACATTCTATTCATCTTAATTTTAAATCTCAATCATGTGCCTTGTCTTGGGTGCGCTGGCTGTGCATGATGTGGGATGCTTTCTGCCGAGACACTAGCCATGTTTACATGGACACCAGTAACTGGATTAAAAGCCTGATCGGAATAAAAATGCTTCATGTAAACATGCCAATCTGAATATTCTGATCCGATCACACTCATTCAGATCAAAATTTCCTTACGATTGAGATGGGTCGGTTATGCCGATTGTTATTCAGATTGGTGTGCGTATAAACACTTATTCCGAAGCTTGGGTCGAAAATATGTTTACTGCGCATGTCTGTACGTCAGCCACACGTCGATGTGACGTATTTCTGCCTTTACAGCAGCTAGCGGAAGACATGGCTGGAGTAAAACAAAACTGGTCTGTATCGTCCTGCTGTCACCCTCTGTTCGTCATATGCAGAAGTATGTACTTGTAACTTCATTACGGAGACCAGCAGAAGCAAAAGTACAGTCTGAATAACAGACTTTTTGCCCATGTAACTGTAGTTACTGTAACAGCCGATGTAGCACTCTAGCTCGCCGCTCAGTTTTACCATGTACACACTGCACAATGTTTTCCTTCAATTTGAGCTTGAAATGAGATGAGATGAGATGTGATTCAACTTTATTGTCATTACACATGTATGAATACAAGGTAACGAAACGTGACTTGGCATTTGGGCACGCTCTGCAGAGCGCATCCAAAGCCGGGGCAGCCGCTAGGCGCCAGTCATAAAGAAGAAAGGAAAAAAAAAAAGAAAAGAAATGATATGACACAATAGGCGAGAGAAAAAAACATGTTTTATCAAATTGACGCTTAATGGGTAAGCGAAATTTTGATTGCAGGCAAAAAAAACCCTCAATGCATATTTAGCAAACATTTAGTGGACAAAAACCAAAAGACCAAAAGTCAGAGAGAGTCAGTGAATGGATGAGTGTAATTCAGTATTATGAATCAGTGTGTTCGTGTATGTTGAATGCAGGTGGGTGTTTATCAGTTACTGGAGGCAGCAAAATCTCTCCCAGCCGAGATGTTATGTCTTAGTGTCTGAAACTCGGAAGCATGTCCTTGAGGCATGGCAGATGGAAATTTCCTGAGCCAGTCACATGTCAATGAGAGTTCAGATGCGGACCCAGTATGTTTATGAAAGAGAAGCACAATCTTCTGTTTTGTCTTAATCCAGGAAGAAAAATAGGCAACAGGGCATCGAATTCAAGGTCTGGTAGACACAGATCACAGAGCATAAATTTTCCATCTCATGCAATTCTGTGTCCATAATTTCCATACATAGGCTTTAAATCCATTCCTTGGAGGCACCAAAAACGACTCCAGATGTTTCCCTTCTAGAACATGGGTAAAACATGTCCGGTAGAGTCCATTCTCTCTACAGTGCATGCCAGATGAAAATTTCCATGTTAATCATTGCCGATAGTTAGTGCACTCCCCCGTCTAGTCGAATTGTTGAGAAGCAGCTATGCCGGGACCGCTTTTAATTAGCTCTTCCAGTTAATTTTCGATACACCAGGAAAAACTCCAGAGCCAATCAGCAGAAAATCCTGTGATCCTAGCCAAACCAGGTAGATGTTTCCACATCCTCAGTCGAATTATGCAGACACATGCGTTCCAATCCATGGGTCTCTCCATAGGGGCTCCCCCTGGCCCGAATTTATATAAAATGTTGTTAATTTTATTAAAG
The DNA here is from genome assembly GCA_020510985.1 of Pholidichthys leucotaenia. Taxonomy (NCBI): domain Eukaryota; kingdom Metazoa; phylum Chordata; class Actinopteri; order Cichliformes; family Pholidichthyidae; genus Pholidichthys; species Pholidichthys leucotaenia. Next base: position 17,621,784 of record CM035844.1, read on the forward strand.
CCGCTCACCAAATCCATTTTTTTCGTTTGGATCAAGATTCAGCCAGAAGAACAGCGACGCAGACAAGACAGCAAGCTGGGATTCTCAGTTAGGGAGGGAAGGAGGGTAAAAGAGGGAGCAGCAAAGAAAAAGGCGTCTGTTCTCTCTGAAGGGCAAGAAGAAAGGTATGATTCCTGACGAGATAATTTTGTCATTTTTAAAAAAAAAATTCTTTATCTTTGTCAGCCCATCAATATGCCACTTTGACATGGCGCCGTTAAACAAATCTGTGTTTTGTTTAGGTAGCGTGACCGAAAGAAGGTCTCACCGGAAGAAGGTCATATAGACCGGAAGTACTACATCAAACGACACGTCGATGCATAAATTTTGAATTTGAATTTTTTGTAGCCGAATTATTCAAATTATTCAAGTAATCGTTACAGCCCTAGTTGCCACTATAACGTCTACATTTCGGATTAACTCATTAATGCCTTGGACACATTTGATTTTCAGACATACAGCAGGGAAAATAAGTATTGAACACGTCAATATTTTTCTCATTATAACATATTTCTGATGGAGCCATTGACCTGAGATTTTCAGATTTCATTCATATCACACATTTTCAGATTTCAGCTCTCTCTAGACATTCGCAGCCTTATTGTTGCAAAACATAATGATGGCATTGGTTACAGGCGCATTTCTAAACTGCTGAATGTTCCAGTGAGCACTGTTGGAGACATCATTCAGAAGTGGAAAGAACATCATTTTACCATAAACCGGCCATGACCAGGAGCTCCTCATAGGATTTCTGACAGAGGAGTCAAAAGACTTATCAGAAGAGTTATCTAAGAGCCAAAGACCACTCATGGAGAGCTCCAGAAAGACCTGGAGTTAGCAGGTACTGCTGTTTCAAAGAAAACAACAAGTAATGCACTCAACCAACATGGGCTCTATGCCCGCTCACCTCACAAGACTCCATTGCTGAAGAAAAAGCATGTTGAAGCTCATTTAAAGTTTGTTGCACAACATTTGGGCAAGCCAGTAAAATACTGGGAGAATACAGTCTGGTCAGATGAGACCAAAATTGAACTTTTTGGATGCCTCAACATACAGCATGTTTGGAGGAGAAATAGCACTGCACATCAGCCCAAAAACACCATACCAACAGTGACGTTTGGAGGTAGCAGCATCATAATGTGGGGATGTTTTTCAGCACATCGTACTGGCAGATTTAGTATAATTGAAGGAAAAATGAATGGACAAATGTACAGAGACATCCGTGATAAGAACCTGTTGTCATCTGCCAATATACTGAAGATGAAATGAGGGTGGACATTTCAGCAAGACGATCCCAAACACACAGCCAAGGAAACTCTCAACTGGCTCCAGAGAAGGAAAATAAAGCTGCTAGAATGACCCAGTCAGTCACCTGACCTGAATCCAATTGAAAATCTATGGAACAAACTGAAGATCAGAGTTCATAGCAGACACCCATGGAACCTTCAAGATCTGAAGACAGTTTGTGTGGAAGAATGGGCTAAAATCACTCCTGAGCAATGCCTGCACCTAGTTTCTCTATACAGGAGGTGTCTGGAAGTTGTTATTACCAACAAAGGCTTTTCTACTAAATATTAAATCAATTTCACCAAGCATGTTCAATACTTATTCCCCGTGTCATTCCACTTTATTAAATATAACTTGTTTTGTGAACACAGTTGCCTTGATTTCTTTGTATGTATGGATTACTTGGGTTGTTACTGATATCTGGTGAAAATCTCAGGTCAATGGCTCCATCAGAAATATGTTTAGTGAGAAGAATGTTGACGTGTTCAGTACTTATTTTCCCCACTGTATCTAATGAGGGGTTCCATTTATTTTTGGGAGGGGTCATTTTCTGTTGTTGCCAGTGTAGTGTATTAATTATTATTATTATTATTATTATTATTATTATTGTGTGTTATGGGTGACGGCTACACCTTTCCGGTTCTGCTGCCACCCACAGTATAAAAGGCCTACCCGGAAAAGGCACGGTCTCTTTTCGACCGGCACCTCTGCTTCGACGGGAGTGCCTTAGTGTTGTGTGAGTCTGTTCAATAAAGTTCCATTCAACTGCATCTTCAGCCTATTTATTATAGTATTGGTTATGGACATAACATTTGGCAATGAGGATAAAGCTATGGAAAATGGAGTTTCTAGTAGTCGACCATTTTTGGAGCTCCCAGGCGAGCCACCAGTTCCCTGGGCGAGGTGGTTTGCAGTGTTCCAAAATTATTTGGTGGCATTGAATCTTGGTGAATTGGAGAAATTACATGCACGAGTGACACTGGTCTATAATGTTGGCATGGAAAGGCAACATATTCTCAGCACATTGGGAGAGAGTGATAGTTTTCCGGTGCAATGGTATGTTGCGGACCTGCGCCAGCTGGCTGGAGAATGCCAATTCGGGGCTTTGGAGGAAGAAATGGTCCATGATCAGCTGGCAGAGCACACACTAGGTTCTGCGGCATGGTCCAGGCTCCTCGCGCACTCTGGTGAACTGACGTTGACTGCAGCTGTGGAGATAGCTCAACAGTACGAAACAGCAGATAAACTATCAAAGGACCTTGGTGAGAGAACAATGTTGAGGCAGTCTGACTCACAATCAGTGACCCGCGACCCGGGTAGTGATGACAGCGCAGAAGATAAAGAAGATTACACTACCACTATTAAGATTAGGTCCGCCCCGGGGTCACCCAGATGTTTGGGATGCGGGTCCACTAAGCACCGATACAAGGTGAGAGAATGTCCGGCAAGGGGCAAACACTGCGGCAAGTGTGGACTCCTACATCATTTCGCCAGGGCCTGTAAAAAGTTTGAGCGAGGGGAACGGCAACACAGAACGGATTCCCCCACCACGACTCCTACAGTTATTCACACCGTCTCCCCGAGCACAGATGGGCATATTTATTGTGACGTGATGCTGGACAGCGTGGAAGTGGCATTGTTGGTGGACACAGGCACAGTGACATCCGTGTTGAACTGGCCTACTGTGAGGAGTTTGTTCCCACAGTACCGTGTAAGAGGACTGTCAACGCCATATTGTGGCTATGGAGGTAACAGACTAGCCATCATGAGTTCGCTGGAGCTGACAGCGAGATAAAAGTCGGCTGTGGTCTATCAAATATCCAGTTCATGGTGACTGCCAAGCAGTCGAATGTGGTGGGCTGCGATTTGTTTTACGGACTGGGCTTTACAATCACCAGTGGTATTGGAGAGAAGTGGTTGGGCCGTGGTTTGTGGGACCGACCAGTTCCATGCTTGGTGGACGATGCAGTATGGGATGAAGATTGGCCTAGTATTCTGGGAGATGGACAGGACCAATCCCACCCAGAGCCATCATGGGAGGGTTCCGGTGCCACGGCCCAAGTTACCCTGGATGTGAGAACTGGGCGACACAGTGGAACACCCATGACGGCGGGTGAAGCTGTGAGGACGGCTCCCTCTGCTTCTGGAATTCAGCCAGAAAGAGCAGGGCAGGGCCGGCTGGCACGGTGGACAGACGTGCCGCACAGCAACACTGGAGGCTGAGTCAGGCTTCGCATGGGGTCAGTTCGACCCAGAAAGGAGGCCCAGTCTAGACGTCGTGGACGTGTGAAGCCGAGTCGAACTCCCCTGCGCGTCACTGACGTGGTTCAACCCAGGGTGGAGGCTTGGCTAAGAGGAGTTCACGGCAAGAGGAAACAACGAGAGGAACAGGGATGGCTGCAGGTGGTGGCCATCCAGGAGGACGGTTATCTTCAGATGCCCGATGAGTCGTGGAGACACCCCAACAAACTGAGGCGTGCTGTTGAGGAGAAGGAGGTGTCAGGGCTCCTACGTGGGTCATCTCTGGGGGTGAAGTGCAGGAGAAGCTCTGGTCGAGACCCGCCGGATGGGTCTCCGGGGGGTGGTTTCCCCATCGAGACTGTATGGTGGCAAGGGGGCGATGTGTTTTGGGGTTGACCTATTAACATGCTAATGTTTGAAATGTTAATGTGTGCACTACCAGGGCTGCGTTATTGTTGTGTTGATGTGGTATATGCAGAAAAGTGGTTGGGTTGAGTGCTCATTTTAAAAAAAAAGTGTTGACTACTTTTATCGGGGGGGATGCAGAAATTGTTAATAGGTGTGTATAGAGGGCATGCACATGACGTCGCATATCATCACAAACCAGGAAGTTATGCTGTTTTCTCAGCACTGAGTGGTAAAAAGAATGTGTGACACTATTGGTTTGAATCATTTGAATGCAGCAAAAAACACCTAAAATGAGGGCGGGCTGGTTTAATCAACTTTTGAGGCAACATGTTTGAAATCTTGTGTATGCTCTAATTTTTTTAAATTTTAGATATTTTTTCAAATCACTTTTTACAGTGCTAAGGCCACCCAGAAAGTCCGGTTTTGTTTAGCGGCTAACCGTGCATTAGCCTAGCTTAACGTAGCTTCCCGGCACAGTTGGTAGCACCAACCTGAAGAGAGAGCTAAACTGTGAGCACTCCAAGTGAGTACCCCAAGTGGACCTCAGGATCCAATCTGTACATGTACAAGTACATTCTCAATTCCAGTGATTTGTAAATGCAAAGAAGGAGAACAGTGAAAGGTCAGCCACAAAGTCTGGTTTTGTTAGTTAGCAGCTAACCATGCATTAGCCTAGCTTCCTGGCACAGTCGGTAGCACCGACCTGAGGAGGAGACTTTCCTGCCTTTTTAATGCCTTCAAAGTACATCTAAAATTGGAAGAGCTGTTCTGCTGAGTTCAAATAGACTGTTCAAATAGATTCTGCAAGAAGTCTGAGCTATCCTTTTACAGACTGCCAAAAACTGAAGAAAGGAGAAGCAAATGGGTTGCTGCAATCGGCAGAAGCAACTGGAATCCATGCACCGAAACATGGCTTTGTGCTTCTCATTTTGTTACAGATACAGTATGTTGGATTTGTTTACTGTAAAGAGGATGGTAGTTTATTAGCTTATTAAAGCCATTCACTGGCTGTGTTTTGCCTGCACAATTAATGAGTAACTGTTAGATGTGGGGGAAAATGTGAAATGATAGCTAGCTAATGCTAGGTTAGCTAATGGTCGCAACATTTAAAAAAAAACATAAGAGTAATAATGATATTGTGACGTAGTGGGAGTTCACACAAGTACAGTACATGTACGGTACATGTTGCTTGTTGACACAAGCGACAATACTGTACTTGCATGTACTCAATTGTTGCTCTTTAACCATTCTTTCGATGTCCCTTTGTACTGTTGTTGCGGAGGGAGGAGGGGGTTGCTGATGGCGTGAAGGACATAGCCACTTCCATGGGACAGCTGCTGGGGGAGGGGTTCCACAGCCGCCATCTTCTCAGACCACAATCATCTCAGATTTAATGGAGAGTGTTGGAAAATTGAATATATGGTTATCATTTTATTAATAACTCATGAAATGAAGATTGATATTCTTATATGTATGATGCTTTTTCTTATTAGTCATAAAATACAACTTGTGCCTCTTCTTATAATCACTGTTAGTGACTAAGCTGCATCACCCTTCTGTTTTTTCATATGATGTGTGATAAAAGAGTGTTGACATATGCAAATCTTTATGCTGTATCAAGACTTGTCCCCTGTACACCCTGTGCATCTTATTTTTTTCTGCAAAAGACTGTTGTATGTTATCATTTAACCATTTCATCTGTTAACTATGACCGGAAGCACTGGTTTGTTGCAGGCACATATATGGAGTTGTTTCTCCCTCTCTGCCTTTACTGAGTGGAGAAGCAGATGTTCTCCCCGCGATGAGTGTTCATGCAATTTATCTCCTACACACACTTGAAGACATACAGAGCGTACTTTTGCTTATGTGGTAATTCCGTTTGTTCTGCTTTTGCTGAGTTTGTCACATGCACCATGTACTATCATCATGGCACTATCATTGTATATAAAGAAGGCGCTACGGGATTGCCCCCCAGCATTTTCATCTTCACACTGCCTGTGTGTGTGATTGCTCCTTGCATTGCTCCTTGTGAGATGTGCAAGTAAAACTTCTAATTTCTAAAAGGCTCTGCGTGTCTTAAGTCTGATCTTTGATTCAGTCTAATACCTTTTTGTACTCTGTATTTTTGAGGTTATATTTCAGACTTCTGACATAGCTGGTGCCGAAACCCGGGACAGCTGAGATCCAGGTGGAGCGGGAAGGGATGTGTGTCCTGCAGGTTGAAAATTGGAAACCCGACTTGAGGGTACGCTGCCAGAGACTCTCCATCTCCCGGCTCTAATCTGGGGACGGCTGTCCTTACTGATAGAGCCTAAAAAGTAAGTTACAAATTTTTCCCTTTTCAGATTGACTGTAGTAGACGTATATGAAGAATAACCGAGCCTCACAATTCACAATTTCCCATTTTTAAAGAACCATGGGTCAGCTGACGAGCGAGTAATGGTAGTACAAGGCGGCGTCCTGTACTTTTCCTTGTGGTTAAAAACCGCTGCAGGAATGCAGTGGTCTTAGGAAGTAACGTGACGGTGATTCACGGTTACTGACCGGTCAGGTTTTAAAATAAAGAGGGGTGCAGGAGACAGTGTGACGGCGATTCACGACTGTTTGGTGGTCAGGTTTTAAAATAAGTAGGGTGAAGGAATTCACCCCAAATTGGGCAGTAATAGTGTTGCAGTCGGCGTACTGTTCAACGTTCCTGACCATCTAAAAATGGGGAATTGTGTTAGAAGACCAGATAGGCAGACGAATAAACAGAAGAAAAAACAGGACATAGCGCGCGCAGCTGTAAAAATTACAATAACAGACAAAATGAAAAGGGAAAAATAAAGGATCCAGAAAAATACTTAAATAAATGGAAAAAAGGATTTCTCATTCAAGCCCACGTTGAACATGGATGAATGCCAGGCATTGTTAACAACCATTAAAATGACGTCTAATAAACCTGTTAAAACAGGCAAACCCAGTGCGGAGCTCCAATGTGCCATCTTGTGGTCACAAGCGGCAGAGGCTTCCCAACGGAAAGCTGATGAAGCCAGAGAAAAGCAGAAACAAATGAAAACTCCACTATTGGAAAATCCACCCTCATACCCCAAACCGGGACCTAAGGCGGGCCCGTATTCCACTCTTTCACAAGAAGCCCAAGAGGTTGGGAAAAGGAGGAAGCAAATAAAATCATAATTAAATGGCAGCAAAACTGGATAACGTTAAAATGGACAATGAGAATGTTGTTTTATCTATTATCTATTCTGTGTGTGTGTGTGTGTGTGTGTGTGTGTGTGTGTGTGTGTGTGTGTGTGTGTGTGTGTGTGTGTGTGTGGTTGATCTGTGAAGAAAGTGGTCTAAATATGGGTACTTTTACAAAGTTTTGGGTTTTTATTTTTTCAATTTAACTCTGTGGGGTCTTGATTAATGTTGCGTACGTGATAAACTGTTTACATATTTAAAAAGAAAAAGGAAAAAAAGCAATTTTGACGCATTACTGACCTTTGTCCTTGACTGAAATATGACAGTGCACTTTATAGGAAAAAAGGACTGACGTGTGACAATGTGACTACAGGCCATACTATGATCATATTATGATGTCATTTAATAATGCCTAATCACTGAAGATTTTATGTTTACCCTATATCACATGATTTAGAGCACAGAGGATCAAAACAGATTGATAATTAATGTGTCTGTGCATATGATCTGCCAGAGGCTGTGGATTATCAGACAAAGGTCTTGGAGAAAGAATCCTTAAATTGATAAGCACTTTTTGAAGCCAAGTATGACTTTGTATGACATTGTAGATAACATAAGGTGTACTGATTCAAATGACTTTGACTTTACAAATGTAATGTTTATATGATTTTATACTGATATTACTCACCACATAATGGTACGGTAACAATATATTTCAGAAGTGTGACAGCAATGAGGGATGTGCTTCCCCTGATTCAGCGGTGGCCAAGCTGGGTCAGGGTGAACTACATTGCACTCCATAATTTACCAAGGAATGTATGAAAAAGGGACATTCCTTGTAAAACATTAAATCAAATTCTAAATTAGGCAAAACGTCCGCCTTTCCTTTGACTGAAAGAATGTGACACAATATTTCAAATTCAACCCATCTGTGTTCAATTGGACAAACTGATCTTATTTATCAATGCTGAAGCATATCAAAAATGCACAGATAGTTATTTTGTTTTTCTTAAATGAAATTTGTAAACTATTTCAAGAGATGTCAAATAATTAGCAATCCTCAGAAAAATAGATAATGCATAAAAATTATCAATAAATGCAATTTTATTTACATAAGTGCTTTTCATTTCATTTTCTGTAGTGCCCAGGATAAACATATGGCTGCAGTTATAACTCAAATACAGGCCGGGCAATACAGACCACCTTTTTATTATTTATGGGATAATACAAATAATAAGATCATGCCCTCTATTATCCTACACATTTCCCATGTTGTGGAGGAGGGGGCGAACAGCAACTCTCTCCCTCTCTCTACTTAGCAAAGGAAGAAGCGAGTGACAGGCTTGCTCTGTAAAAAATAGAAGTGTGCTTATGCTGTAACGGTGTTGTCTGGGGTTAACTTATCTGTATTCTGTACAGATAGTAAATATGCTTATAGCACATGCCACCTGCATAACGCTACTCACTGTGCTGCTATTGGTCTTTTGGAACCGTCAGTCTTATTAATAATGTTGATGTTTTAAAAGACTGTCAAAATAATATGGACCTTCCTCCTGTTTCATGTGTAAATAATTAGATATACATTTGGCTTGTCTGATGAAAATTTGCTCTGCCACCCACATTATACAGATGAGCTGTCCTGGTGGCACATGGCCAATCATGTGCCAACAGGAGGAAATCAATGATGAGGATGTTGGGAAAAACTGTCCTAATATTTTGAAAGAAGTAACAAAAACATGCCAAAAGTGCATCATTTGTTTATAAAATAATGCTCAAGGAGCAATGGAAAGCTACAATATTGCTTGGTGTTGATTGACACCTTCACAAAGTGGACAGGAATTCATCACACATCCCCAGCAAATGCCGCATCTGTGTGTGTGAAACTCTATTGAATGATGCTCTTTCCGTTTTTGGGGTTCCAGAACTGATTTATGCAGATAATGGAACTCATTTTACAGCACAAACAGTTCAAGACTTAATCCAAGCTGTAAGAAGTAAGATCAAATTTCATAGTATCGGTACAATCAAACAAATGCTGGCAAAAACCACACATGGAAAGGGTGTTACTTGGCCAGAAGCTCTGAAATTAGTCAGACTAACCATTAACTCTATACTAGACCCAAAGACAGGATTATCACCTTTTGAATGTGTTTTTTCACCATCCTTATGTATTACCTGACCTCTCACCACTAACCACACCTAACAAATACACAGATCTTGGTGAACATCTCAGGGAATGTTTTGATTCTGTCAGAAGCTGCTCCACAGAAAGAAACAGATCAACCTGGAGACTATGTCTTCATAAAGAACCACCACCGACAACACTAGACACTCCCACTCCCACTGCAGTACGTATTGCTGAATGACGATCTCGGATTCACCTTTCACACGCTAAAAGACTACGGGTGCCTGTAAGTGAACTAACTAACTTGTTTCCCTGAGTAAGTCCAGTACAAAGGGGGCATGTCCTTTTAAGGACAAGGCCGTCTCAACCCTGGTGAAGGAAGAGGCCCGGAGGGGTACTCTCTCAGGTGGAAGCATGGCACCAAAACTACTGATGACTCTGTGTTCAGCACTTCTCCTGGCAGTGGGGTGGTAATCTCTTTCTGATTCAAGGACAAGAAACCCACGAAGCACGGACAATGAACAATACGCATAACCTATGGTACCAGACAATGGTGGTTTCGGTGAGAGGACTGGGAATCGATACTTCTTGCTATGTGTGTTCATTGCTACCCCATTTACACAAGACTGCAATACCCATGATTGACTACAATACCCATGATCCCTGTTCCACTGAGTGAAGAGAAAACGCCCGGAGCGACAATAGCGATGAACTCTCGTCTCAGTCTGTTTAATACAAGCAATAAAGTTGGACATTGGTTGGTGGGGAATTTGTCAGAAAGGTATCTTAATAGATTGAATGTCACTATTACTGATTACACTGGGTCTAAGATTAGAATATTTAATATTATTGGGATTGGAACTTCTTTGCTTGCAGTTAAGAAGCATTTAATGAAAGTAAATCCTACACTGTTTACTTCACCAATCTGCTTTCACAAAAATTGTAGTAAAAACAGTTTCAACCTGGGTATTTCACAAAGATGCAATGATACTAAGGAAGTGACCTGTGAAGTGTCATATTATGATTCTGTCTGTAGAAATGTATTTCACTTTCCCTATATTGCTGCTGGAAAATTCACCTTAAAGAGGAAAAATTGTACTTTTAACTGTAGCAATAATCCTACTGTTTTTTGGCCAAATGATGTTGGGTATGGATTCTTGGAAAACCAATGGGTACTCTTTTTCCAATGTATGGCAGTGCTCTAGCTATACGCCACATGAATGCTTAATAATGTCAATGTAGGAAATCTTTTGAAGTTACATTGTACTGATAATTGCATATGATTAAAAAGATTAATAAAATAATAAACAGGAGGGAAATGTTGGAAAATTGAATATATGGTTATCATTTTATTAATAACTCATGAAATGAAGATTGATATTCTTATATGTATGATGTTTTTTCTTATTAGTCATAAAATACAACTTGTGCCTCTTCTTATAATCACTGTTAGTGACTAAGCTGCATCACCCTTCTGTTTTTTCATATGATGTGTGATAAAAGAGTGTTGACATATGCAAATCTTTATGCTGTATCAAGACTTGTCCCCTGTACACCCTGTGCATCTTATTTTTTTCTGCAAAAGACTGTTGTATGTTATCATTTAACCATTTCATCTGTTAACTATGACCGGAAGCACTGGTTTGTTGCAGGCACATATATGGAGTTGTTTCCCCCTCTCTGCCTTTACTGAGCGGAGAAGCAGATGTTCTCCCCGCGATGAGTGTTCATGCAATTTATCTCCTACACACACTTGAAGACATACAGAGCGTACTTTTGCTTATGTGGTAATTCCGTTTGTTCTGCTTTTGCTGAGTTTGTCACATGCACCATGTACTATCATCATGGCACTATCATTGTATATAAAGAAGGCGCTACGGGATTGCCCCCCAGCATTTTCATCTTCACACTGCCTGTGTGTGTGATTGCTCCTTGCATTGCTCCTTGTGCAAGTAAAACTTCTAATTTCTAAAAGGCTCTGTGTGTCTTAAGTCTGATCTTTGATTCAGTCTAATACCTTTTTGTACTCTGTATTTGTGAGGTTATATTTCAGACTTCTGACAGAGAGAAACAGACAGACTATTAAACAGTGTGTTTTTGTCCTTTTCTTTTCTATAGTGTTTATTGATTATTTTGCATTTGTTCTCATCGTTGCAGCATAAGTCTCTTATTCTTATGTTTTTTCTTTCCTTCCTCCAATCATTTCTCCATATTTTGTCTTGTGTCCTGCACAAAACTAACATTTCATCAGTTTTCAATTTTCTCAAAAAACAAATTTCCCTTTCCATTTTCTGCCCACTCTCACTTCCACAAGGTTCATCTCCACAACAAAAACTCCTATTTATTTATTTTTATTTATTATTTTATTTATTTATTTTTATTCATTCATTTTAGTTTATTTTATTTATTCATTTACTCCAATTTACAATTTTCCTTATTTATTCATTTGAATTACCTCACCTTTATATATTGTCCACCTACGATTTCCGACAGTTTTATTGAAGAATAAATCTCTCTATTCTCCAGTTTTATTGTATAAGTAGGAATAGTTATTATTCTTATACCTCCCTCTGCCTAATTTAAAGTTCAGCCTTTTCTCTCCAAGCTGAGTGGGCATGCTTTTGCCTCACTACAAACAAACCCACATAGGTGGGTATGGGAGGACTTTATTTTGCCATGCATGGACTGAAAGCTTTCCTTTCAGCCAGAGAGATAAGGTTCCAAATTTATTATTAAGATTTAAGGCTCTGATTGGCAGTAATTTTGTGAAAGAGTGCACTTCCTATATTCGGCCACACGATGAAGGCACTGTGCCGCAGCTTGAAGGCGGTTCAAGATGGCGTTCTCATGCATATGTGCACTGAATGCAAGATGGCCGCCTCTGAGCGCACAATATGGCTCCAGAGCCTACTGTTCATAAACCATTGTGGAAAAAACACACACTCGCCTTTGTTCTGGCCATGCGGTCCGGAGCGCACCATTAGTTAAATCATACTATGTGAAAGTTTGATAGATATTTCCAGCTCCCGGTATTTCTTAAACCACACATTTATCCCCTAAAGACACTGAATTAAATCATACTATGGGACAGGTTTAGTAGATATTTCCAACCCCTGGTATTTCTCAATATCACACTTTTATCCCCTAAAGGCACAAAATTTAACAGAGATCAGCTTTCACGATGTGGAGAATTTGCTGCAGATTTGCATGTATTCATTTTGTATTCATTTTTAGCAATGCAAGAATCGCTTAAAATACACTCACTAATGATGGAGAAAAGATTCTTGTGCTATTGTGTAGGTTTATTTATTTATTTATTTATTTATTTTTATCACCAGTCACTCACTAAGGATTTTAAGAAGATTCTTATGACTGCTTGCTGCATTACTCACTCTTGATTAAGCTTGAGATTCTTATAAAAAAAAGACGTAACAAACTAATAGTTTTTTGAATGCAAAAGATGCAATAGACTTACACAATGGTCCCCTCCGGCATATAACTAGGAAAATACCGGTCGCTATGGAGGGTGAGAATATGTATGGGCACATAATCATACCATGTAGGATAACTAAGTAGACGGTTATGCTGTTTCATCCCATCTAGCAACAATGCTCTGCACTGTGTGTGTTTATATATTTACATATTTATTCCATCTAGCTACAATGCTCCGCACTGGTTGTGTTTATATTTATATATCTATATATTTATTCCATCTAGCTACAATGCTCCGCACTGTGTGTGTTTATATATTTACATATTTATTCCACCTAGCTGCAATGCTCCGTACTGTGGGTGTTTATATATCTACATATTTATTCCATCTAGCTACAATGCTCCGCACTGTGTGTGTTTATATATTTACATATTTATTCCACCTAGCTGCAATGCTCCGTACTGTGGGTGTTTATATATCTACATATTTATTCCATCTAGCTACAATGCTCCACACTGTGTTTATATATTCATATATTTATTCCATCCAGCTACAGTGCTCTGCACTGTGTGTCTGTGTGTGTGTATATATATATATTTTATAGTAATATGTACATATGTATATTAGCTGCTCTTGCTTGCTTGCTTTTTTTCTTGCCTTCTGATTGTTGCTCTGAGTGTTGCTATCCCTGTGCTGTTGCAATCCTGGAATTTCCCCGTTGTGGGACTAATAAAGGCTTATCTTATCTTATCTTATAATGTATTGTATGTATTGTTATTATTATGTTATGTTATTATTATTGTAATTATTATGTATTATAATGTATTGTATTAAATATATAATAGTTTTTTTTGAATGCAAAAGATGCAATAGACTTACACAATGGTCCTCTCCGGCATACAACTAGGAACATACCGGTCGCTATGGAGGGTGAGAATATGTATGGGCACATAATCATACCATGTAGGATAACTAAATAGACGGTTATGCTGTTTCATCCCACCTAGCAACAATGCTCTGCACTGTGTGTGTTTATATATTTACATATTTATTCCATCTAGCTACAATGCTCAGCACTGGGTGTGTTTATATTTATATATCTATATATTTATTCCATCTAGCTACAATGCTCAGCACTGGGTGTGTTTATATTTATATATCTATATATTTATTCCATCTAGCTACAATGCTCCGCACTGTGTTTTTATATATCTACATATTATTCCATCTAGCTACATTGCTCCGCACTGTGTGTGTTTATATACTTGCATATTTATTCCACCTAGCTGCAATGCTCCGTACTGTGGGTGTTTATATATTTACATATTTATTCCATCTAGCTACAATGCTCTGCACTGTGTGTTCATATATTCATATATTTATTCCATCCAGCTACAATGCTCTGCACTGTGTGTGTGTGTGTGTGTGTGTGTGTGTGTGTGTGTGTGTATATATATTTTATAGTAATATGTACATATGTATATTAGCTGCTCTTGCTTGCTTGTTTTTTTTCTTGCCTTCTGATTGTTGCTCTGAGTGTTGCTATCCCTGTGCTGTTGCAATCCTGGAATTTCCCCATTGTGGGACTAATAAAGGCTTATCTTATCTTATCTTATCTTATCTTATTGGAGTACCTACTTTTATGCTCACTATTGATGTAAAAAAAAGATTCTTGCATTGCTTTTTTTTAATCACCAGTCATTCACTAAGGATTTTAAAAAGATTCTTATGACTACTTGCTGCATTACTCACTCATGATTAAGTTTGAGATTCTTATAATGTATTGGAGTACCTACTTTTATGTTCACTATTGATGTAAAAAAAGATTCTTGCATTGCTTTTTTTAATCACCAGTCATTCACTAAGGATTTTAAAAAGATTGTTATGACTGCTTGCTGCATTACTCACTCATAATTAAGTTTGAGATTCTTATAATGTATTGGAGTACCTAATTTTATGCTCACTATTGATGTAAAAAAAAGATTCTTGCATTGCAAATCTTCCTTATTTGTAAAAAAGCGGCTATTTGATCCTAGGACGTTTCTTCATTCTCCCTCGTGCGAGACCACGTGGTTCTTACTTTACATGTGACCGCAGACTTCCATCCTGCAAACAGTTTAAAATTTGGAGATTGGATATACCCCTTTATCAGACAACTGTAAATTTAGAATGGCCAAACTGTAGAAATTTTGCATACAAAATGTTTTCTGCTTACCTTTCTTTTGTTCAGGCGCCGCCACGGTCGTCTGAAAAGGGTCCTTCCCATCTGTTGTGCTCAGGCTCGCCTTGGAATAGTTCAATCCGGGTCACCGGCACCAATTTGTTAGAAAAATACCCGATTCTTTGATTGAAAGATCCAAGAACAAGCCGGAGATTTCTTCAATTTAAAGATGGAACATTTATTTAGAGGTCACAAGTAAAGCAAGCAGCGTTGGGTGCAGCATGACACAGCTCCCTCTGGAGCGTCGCCACACTGACCACGACTTCCAGGTGCGACATACATTTATCTTCTCGAGTTGGCAGGTCGGCCCAAACCCCCGTACAATAGGATGGTCTTGTACGCGACTGTCTGATTGGCCAGTTTAACTCTGATGTGAACAGGCCATCCACTATTCACGTTACCGATCTCCTAAAATGTACTATCAAAAGTGAGTGTGAGAATGTTGGTTTGGGTGTGTAACTAATGTGATAGACCTGACTATAAAAAGAGAGAGAGAGAGAGAGAGAGAGAGCTCTATAGCTCTGCCTAATTCCAGTTTACTAGAGTTTAGTATCACATATCTGTTCATAAGCATGCAAGCAGATTATGTATGGAATATGTGTAGAGCATAAAGGGAGCTTACCTACAGAATTATTATTTTGGCACTAACTTTCCATTAACCCTTTCAGACTGTTTTATAATAGAGATGGCAGAATAACCCATCTGGCTGTGTGGAGGTGGGGCAGTAGTCCACCTGTCCCCCTCTACTTTTAGTTATTTGTGTGTATGAATGGGCCCTGTTATTGTATTTACTGTTAGTGTGTGATTCGGGTTGAAATTTGGGTGGGTTTAATGGTGTGTGTCTTGGACTTTTCTATGAGGGTGGAGGGGTGTAGTGTATTAATTATGATTATTATTATTATTGTGTGTTATGGGTGATGGCTACACCTTTCCGGTTCCACCGCCACCCAGAGTATAAAAGGCCTACCCGGAAGAGGTACGGTCTCTTTTCAACCAGCACCTCTGCCTTGACGGGAGCGCCTTAGTGTTGTGTGAGTCTGTTCAATAAAGTTCCGTTCGACTGCATCTTCATCCTCATTATTACAGTATTGGTTATGAACATAACAGCCAGTATAGCTTTTACATTTCTGATCAGATTCACTTCAAATTTAAACATCTAATGAGGGGGTCTATTTTTTTGCATTGAGAGGGGCTTGTAGTTTTTCACTGTACAGGTGCATCTCAATAAATTAGAATATCATCAAAAAGTTTATTTATTTCAGTAATTCAATTTAAAACATGAAACTCATATTCATTACTTTCAAAAGGAGTTTTATTTAAAAACGCTGGACTAAAATCTAATTAAAATACAAGATGTTTCAGTGTTCATTCGAACACCATCAGTTAGTGATGGGCAGGTAGGCACCAGTGCTCTGAACAGTGATCCAATCTTATCCAGGAAATATTTGGCGAGGCGTGACTTGTGACATATGTGCTGACGTTGAACCACATGACTGGGTCAGGAGAAACAAACTGAGCAACGCTACCCAATGGAAATCCCCGTCCCTCACGTTTTGGTTTGACTGTGTAAGGGATTTGTCACAGCCAATTTTCAGATGGAGCCAGCACCAAAAACACTTCAGCTCATTTCTCCCATTGATGTATTTTTGACAAATAGTGGCTTGTTATTGCAACTGAGGTGCTGGCTTAGTGGTAGTATATATATTCTGCATGTGGGAGACCTGGGTTTGAATCCCAGCTGTGTTGTTCTTTTAATTTCATTTTTATTTGCAAGGAAGAGCTTGGATCATTATTACGCATCATTATGCTGTGGCACTATTGCTATTGTGCCCTGCATGAGAATCAGGTCAGAGTTAAATATACTGGGACAGTATAAGACTGTTGAAAATTTATTATTCTTTAATAAAAATGGATAAGTAGTACAAGCACACCAAGTAACACAGACACATTCACTGTAGTCACCTCAGTTTTGTTATTTTTCTGCCTTATGATCATTGATATTTCTTAAAAGACAGCACATTTATTGAAATTAAAAAACACACATTGTAAAAATCTGCATGCTGTATACTTTATCGACTACATGGCCTAGTAGAGCAAATGAAGTTCCACATGAGGCCTCGTCTATATGAATCATTTTGATGAAAGGCCTCAAGTCCTCCAGAAAGCCTCATTTGGCCATCACAACCATCAGTTGTCAGACTGCAGCAGGAAGTGTCTCTGGCCAATAAATAACCTACAAGGAAGTCACATGACTTGTGGGAAATGTAGTCCATGGTGTGCATCCAAAAAGGAGGGGAAAAAATTGAATGTAGTCCATGGTGTGTGACCAAAGAGGAGAAAAGAAGAAAAAGGAAAGAAAAAACACTAATGCTCCTCCCTTAAACTTGAGAACTGGAGCAAACTCATTTGTCCATAAAATGTCGAGGAATGGTTTTTAACACAGCACTGTAAGCTGAGGACAGATGATATCTCAGTCCCCCTCCACTGTTAAGGGAGGGCCGTTCCACTTTAGATGGCTTCCTTAACACCTCTTTCAAACCACACATCTTCTCTGTCCAAAATGTGCACTTCCTGCTGCAGTCTGACAACTGATGATAGTGTTCGGATGAACACTAAAACGTCTTGTATTTTAATTAGTTTTTAGTCCAGTGTTTTTAAATAAAGCTCCTTTTGAAAGTTTATCTGACACCTGGATGTTTTAAAATTAATTTACATAGACTCATATTCATTACACACAGAGTCATATTTTTCAAGAGTTTATTTCTGTTAATTTTGATGATTATGGCTGACAGCTGATGAAAACCCAAAATTCAGTTGCTCAAAAATTAGAATATTATATAAAAGTTTTAATAGAAATGTTGGCTGACTGAAAAGCATATCCATGTACACACTCAATACTTGGTCGGGGCTTTTTTTTGCAAGGCAAGGCAAGTTTATTTTTATAGCACATTTTGGGTACAAGACAATTCAAAGTGCTCTACATAAAACATTAAAGCATTACTGCAAGTTGCAAAAGGAATACATACAAATTTAAAAGCAAACTAAAAAATAAAGAGAAACAAAAACAAGCGAAAATATAATAAGACAGAAAAAGTGCAAGAAATAAAAATTACAGTGTATTGTAGTAGAGTAACCATTGTTCTACTGAAAGGCAGCAGCAAGAAGGAAAGTTTTTAACCTTGATTTAAATCAGCTCAGAGGTTCAGCAGCCCTGATGCTGTCTGGGAGTTTGTTCCACATGTGAGGAGCATAAAAACTGAATGCTGCCTCACCATGTTTGGTTCTAACTCTGGGCACAGATAGTAGGCCTGACCCTGACCACCTGAGGGCTCTGAGTGGTTCATAATGGACCGGCAGATCTGAAATTAATTTTGGCCCAAAACCATTCAGAGATTTAAAAACCAACAGCAGTATTTTGAAATCTACTGAATTACTGCATCAATGTGGCTTGTCAGCAAAGGGAAGCATGAAGTGCTCTAAATTTTCCTGGTATTTGGCTGCACTGACTTTAGACTTGATAAATCACAGTCGACAAACACCAGCTGACATGGCTCCCCAAATCAGGTGCCAAGTCTGTCATTTGAGAATCGGTTCTCAAACATTTTACCTGGTAAAATAAAGGTCAAATTTAAAAAAAAAAAAATGGAAATCAAGTTCGTAGAGTCTGGAGGAAGTGTGGAGAAGCACAGAATCCAAGGTGCTTGAGGTCCAGTGTGAAGTTTCTACAGTCAGTGATGATTTGGGAGCCATGCTGGTGTTGGTCCACTGTGTTTTACCAAGTCCAAGGTTAGTGTAGCCATCTACCAGGAAATTTTAGAGCACTTCGTGCTTCCCTTTGCTGACAAGCTTTATGGAGATGCTGATTTCATTTTCCAGCAGCACTTGGCACCTGCCCACACTGCCAAAAGTACCCAAACCTGGTTTAATGACCATCACTGTGTTTGACTGTCCAGCAAACTTTCCTGACCTAAACCTCACAGAGAATCTTTGGAGTTTTGTCAAGAGGAGGATGAGACACCAGACCCAACAATGCAGACAAGCTAAAGGCCGCTATCAAAGCAACCTGGACCTTCATAACACCTCAGCAGTACTGCAGGCTGATCACCTCCATGCCATGCTGCACTGATGCAGTAATTTATGCAAAAGGATCCCTGGCCAAGTATTGAGTGGTACATGGGCATACTTTTCATTTGGCCAACATTTCTATTAAAACTCAATCATTTAAAATTGATCTTATGTAATATTCTAATTTTCTGAGAAACTGAATTTTGGGTTTTCATGAACTATAAGCCATAAACATCAAAATTAAATGAAATATTTGAACTGCATCACTCTGTCTGTAATGAATCTGTATAATACATGAGTTTCACTTATTGAATTGAATTACTGAAATAAATTAATTTAGATATTCTAATTTAAAGAAGATATTCTGTATTTTATGTTATCACCATTATAGCTTCTGATCAGATTGACTTCCATTTTACACAGAAGCTTTAACTCCATTGTGGGGTTCCATTTTTGGGCTGGACTTTTTTTCCCAGCCTTTTTATGCTGATCACAGTTCTCACTGGCCCCTGATATGCAGATGTGGGGGTATGTGAGCTTGTTCACTAAGGTTCTTTCATTTCCCAACTTGCACTTATTTAGGCCTATAGCTCAAACAGTATAGTTTGTTCAATTTGAAGTTAAACTGTAGGTATACGGTATTATGTCACTCATTCAAACTGTTATTTTTATAATACGCACATAAGACGTCACACAGCAAAGTATTCAATAGAGTTTAATACAGTTCAAAGTATCTGCTGCAGCAGCTGACCTCTCTGTCATTGGATGGCACAGGGCTATATATTGATATGCAAGAGAGTTTTGCAGAGTTCATTTGGAAGGTGCATCACACAGAGAGTTGGGTTTGAACGAGCATCACGACACAAAGGTGAGTACCATTAATACTTAAAGTAGTTACATAAAGTTACAATTAACTAACTTTAATTTGGAATTTTCGTCTTTTAGACTGTTGCAGATAATAATTCATGATAGATGGATTTTATTTCTCTAAACTCTAAAATTTTTCCCTGTTTGTAGCATTCCATTAATTCTGTTTTTACTCTTTTGTTTTCATTCTTTAAAGGTGCATTTCAGGAATGATGTGTTCCAATTTTCTACTAAAATCATCTTGTCACAGCAAAACACAATAGTTTAATTATCTATGTGTCCTAAAGTTTAACTACTCAATTCAGTTCAATTCAATCCAAACAAACAACTTTATTTATCCCTCAAGGGACAGTTGATTTAAAAAACAACTTGTACATTGATGCACCAAGTTGTGCAAACACCAGAGACAATAGACAATACAGGAAGAAACTAAAAGTCACATCTAACCAACCATTAGAGAGAGTACTGTAATAAATAGTACTATAAAAAATACAACAATAAGATAAGATTGGGGGTTACTAAAAGAATAAAAGAACGGTCATGATAAAAACAAAAACCTAAAACCTGTATGATAAATAATAATATATGTTTAAAAAACCTACTATGTGTGACAGTTAACAACCTTAAGAAGGAACTAATACATTGCTTCTATTTTTGTGGGAGCAGGATGCTAATTCCAGAATTAATTTTGCAAATTTCTGCCGCTCACTCTCAACTGCAGCACCAGTCAATGGAGAAATATTTCCCAGCTGTACAACATCACCATAAAAGGGGGCGCAGAGACAAAAAGCAGGAAATGTGTGACCGTCAAGAAAAGGACCAGAAACACAGAAGATCCATCAGCTCCAAATCTCAGCAAATGAAGCACAATCACCAAAGCCAAAATCATCATCATCACAATCACAAGCATAAGTCAGATGGCAATGACAGTCCTGAGTAAGTCTGTTTTCCTACTACAGTTATGCTTTTTCATTAAAGGGGTCATTGACTACACTTTTTCCACATTTTAACAGCTCACTCACGTCCGAATGAAGTGTTTATGACATATTTTGTTCACATTTTTTTTAAATTATGGAAGCAAATTTGTTTTTTATTTCTTAAAACGCTCTGATTTAAAGCCTATCACTTTAAGAAACATCCTTCAACTGTTCAACTCTATCCTCCCTCTCATGTCAGTTAGCCATTAGTTGAGTAGCTTCTAGCCTTTAGCTATTAGCCTCCCTCTAGCTTGAATAAGCAGTGCTGGTTCACTGATCGACAGTCGGTTGTGCATCTCACATCACTCTGGCCCATCTACCAACAACCTTGCTGGGATGCCCCAACAAATTGCCAGCACCGCACACCTGGCGACCCACCGATTGCTACAACCCGGGGCTGCTGGCCCAGCTGCCGAGCCACGGGAGGTCTGTAGGACTCTGCTCCTCTCCCACAGTCGACTGGGGAATGCACTGTCACGAAGTGGCTCCCCTACATTGCCTGCGAGAGTACAGCGGAGTCGTGTGAAGCCCCAGAGAATGGTGGAGGAGCTTGGGGGAACGGCCTCAGGTTTCACCATAGACAGTTGCCATGACCGGTCCGCCAGCGCCGGCTGTGGAATCACAGTGAAACCACTGCTAGATGGGCCGGAGCGATGCGAGGCACATTGTGGACCATGGACCGGTGAACCAGGTCATGACAGGGATGGTTATTAGGGTGACTAAAAACTGAAGAAAATAACAGTACAAGCCGCGCTTGGTTTGAGCTTCCTGGTACCAGTGTTAGCTGGGGGGCTAATAGCTCAGGGGCCAATAGGCTACCTTTAGCCCCCCTTCCATCTACATGACAGACAGCTAGGTGGGCCAATAATAGAGCAGTGGGCGGGTCTCAAGGACGGCGGTGGGTTAGCTTTTTCTAATTGTGATGTTAACGATTTAGACGGAATAGTCAAAAACATTTCTGGCATTCCTGGGAGAGAAAAATGAGATAAAGGCTGTGTGTTTTTTAAGAGAATTGAGTGTTTAAATTTTTTTGATAATAAGATGACCAGTAGACTCATTTCAGACGGTTAAAACCTACAAACACACCATTTTTCAGTCAATGACCCTTTTAATCAGTGGAACAAATGCTTAATCTAAAATGATGACACCCGTGTTTTCTCTTTAACTAGCACCCAGTCTACAGTAGACGGCAGCATTATCAGCGATCACCACCCCACATGCCGACATCACTGCGATAGCGATAAAACTCCTTCGACTAATTTCTACCAATGCCATCACAGGCAACACCATCGCCATCTCTCCCGTTCAGAAACATACTCAAGCTCCTCAACTCATTCCTCATCCTCTTCATCTGCTTCATCAGCATCCTCCTCTTCCTCTGTTTGTTCTTCCTCCTCTTCCTCATCCTCCTCCTCATCTTCCTTTTCTTCCTCTTCAACATCTTCCTCTTCTTCCAGCTTGTCTTCTGAGAAGAGTAGTGAGTGTTGGGATAGAAATCCTCTTAGGAAACCCCAGCATTCGCAGTCCTGCACTGATATTTCTGGAAAGCAGAGCAGGTACTTTGAAGAAGATGACACGGCTCCTTTGATAAATACAAAAGGTAACTCAAGCACGCTGCCTACAAAACAGAAACGGCAGAAAGGCAAGTCCTCTCACAGTGGCCCCACCAAGGAAATGTTGAAAAAGAAACAGAGGGCTATAAGAGATTTAGGAAATGATGGCAGTTTCCGCAAAGCCAAATCAATGGAGGCGCTTTCATCTTCCAAAGACAGAGAACAGCATCAAAATGAGAACACAGCAGAACAGGAGAAGCGAAGAAATGAAGCAAGGAAGAATTTAATGAAAGAAAAAATGAAGTTCTCTGCCTTCCTTAATGAGATCACTCGGCAGGTGCTCAGCCCCATGAGGCTCACCACTCTTGGGGTAACAAATACTCAGAGATCCTGCAGTCCAGCAGCGTCTGTCAGATCCAAGAAGGCAGACAGCAGCACAGAGACGCCCAAACAGCAGAGAAGCCGAGCCACCAGTGCAGACTCATTGAGCTCCAGCAAGCACTCCTACTCTTCTCAGCTTTCTCACTCTAGATCTTTCCACCATGACAGTCACCATTTTGCCAATTCACCCCATCACATGCATCACGGGCATGGGCATCAAAGCTGCACTGATGTTGACTGCATGAAAAGACATCACTCATGGTCTCAGTCTCCTCAGCGTCATTCTCGTTTGTCTTCGTATAAGCAACACCACCACCAAGGAGACCGTCACCACTCTACTCATTATCATTACCATGAAGGCAACAGCCCCAGTCATCACCACAAACTTCACCACACTGCAGTCCATCACCACGGTCACCAACACAGAGTCTATCAACATGAAGGTCATCATAGCCCCACTTATCACAACAGACAGCACCACAGTACATCACAGCACCATCGCCATGTTAAGCACCCTGGACATCCTCATCACCGTCATCATAGAGACAGCCCTGTCCATCCCCATCACCGTGAGCATCTCCACAATCAACCTCATCATCCAGTAGGCTACCACACCACGTCACATCACCATGAACATCAACACACTTCTGGTCACCACAGCAACCGGACAAACACCTGCCCTTCTACGTCCCATCACCATAGCACAAGCAGTTTGCATGAACATGATAACAGCCACAGAGAATTTCATCACCATCATCACACAGAGGACCACAGTGGTCTGTGTCATCACTCTGAGGATCCTCACAGTCCAGGCCATCAACGTCACCATGAAGACCATCGAAATCCTGGTCATCACTACAAAGACCACCACAGTTTAGGCCACCATCATCACCATATAGACTATCACAGTACAGGCCATCATAGTCCAGGCCATCAGCATCATCATGAAGACCACTACAGTCCAAGTCACCACCATCACAGTGAAGATCACGATGGTCCAGGCCACCACCATCACCCTGACGACCACCACAGTCCAGGCCACCACCATCACCATGACAGTCCAGGCCATCATCATCATCACCACGATGATCACCGCAGTCCAGGCCACCACCACCACCATGAAGACCACGATGGTCCAGGCTGCCACCACCACCATGATGATCACCACAGTCCAGATCACCACCATCACCATTATGACCACCACAGTCCAGGCCACCTCACTGAAGACCATCACAGTCTAGGCGACCACCACCATGATAACCACCACAGTCCAGGCCACCAACATCATCATAAAGACCATAACAGTCCAGGCCACCACCACCACCATGACAACCGCCATAGTCCAGGCCACCAACATCACCATGATGACCATAATAGTCCAGGCCACCACCATCACCATGACGACCACCACAGTCCGGGCCACCAACAACACCATGAAGACCACGATGGTCCAGGCTGCCACCACCACCATGATGATCACCACAGTCCAGATCACCACCATCACCATTATGACCACCACAGTCCAGGCCACCAACATCATCATAAAGACCATAACAGTCCAGGCCACCACCACCACAATGAAGACCACCACAGTCCAGGCCACCACCACCATGATAACCACCACAGTCCAGGCCACCAACATCACCATGATGACCATAATAGTCCAGGCCACCACCACCACAATGAAGACCACCACAGTCCAGGCCACCACCACCATGATAACCACCACAGTCCAGGCCACCAACATCACCATGATGACCATAATAGTCCAGGCCCCCACCACCACCACAATGAAGACCACCACAATCCAGGCCACCAACATCATCATGAAGACCATAACAGTCCAGGCCACCACCACCACATTGAAGACCACCACAGTCCAGGCCATAACAGTCCAAGCCATCACCACGAAGACCAACACAGTCCAGGTCATCAACACCACAATGAAGACAACCACAGTCATTCAGTGGAGCACACTTTAGGCAGTCCATCTTTACACAGGAAGCAGGAGTCTCTTTCCGCCAAGGTGGATTCACCAAGGATTGTGAGCATCATTTCCAGTCAGGAGGAGGAACGGACGAGTTTCACAACTGCATCATTACACAAAGTAGGCCACTTTTAAGACAAAATGTTTGCAGACCAAATATACATTTTGACATGTCTTACTGTAAGTGGGTTTATACTGTACATATTTTTGATTATCCAGTGGGGTGACTTATTATGAATTTTATTTAACATTGTCAAATAGAATTTTTCAATTTCTCAAAGCAGACAAAACCTCTCCCCCACCCTAATCTCTGATGACCCCCCATTGGGGTCCCAGACCCCAAGTTGGGAACTGCTATTTTACACATTTCTAATAGGGTTACAACTGCCTGTGATGTGTGATGTATTAACTGGTTATGTAATATTGTTCCACTCATTTTCTTTCCTATTGATTAGGGCACCAGTAGGTACATCATGCAGGACAATAGATTATTCATTACAGAACAATAGATTATTTACCACACACAAACTAAAAAGCAATCAATTTTAAATTCTGAAGTGATGGTCATTTTTCTTGTTTTAGTTTTTAATTACTTGAACATTTTATGTTAAATAAACTGTACTCTCTGAATGATGTTTAAGTCAATGTTATTTTGTTTTCTTCAATACAGGAAAACACACAAGAGGTGGGAAGAACCATGTAAGTGTTGTATAATTATTGAATGTTTGTTAAAATGTCAGAAAATGCCAAAAAAATGTGCATAAATAAAAACATCCAAAGCTTGTGCACATTTTCTGACATTGCCTATTTGTTGGTGCAGGATGTTGCAGGAGCAAAAAGAAGGTGTCCACCAAAGTTTGCTGAAAACAGCTGTGAAGATGGAATGTTTGGGAGAGGAAATCATGAGTAGCCAAAAGCTGTTGGAGGGAGAGCTTCAGAGGACACGCCTGGAACTCAGCAACCTCACAGAGAGGTTTAAAAGGTAAACAATACAGTTGGTGGGGCGGGGTGGGGGGGAACTTCACCTTACTGCACACTTGTAGGAGTACTGTAACAGCTCTGTATCCTGTTTTTATCCCCCGCCGGTCGAAGCCCAGAGGGGTCGCAGAGCCCTTTGGGCAAAGACCAAAGGGGGATAATGTTATGGGTCAGTCTGTCCGTCTGTTCCACTTTTGTGAAATCAACTCCTCCTACAGTTTTGTTCCTCCTACAGTTTTTGTTTTAAAACTTAGTACCATGGTTTGATATATGCTGATGATGTGCATATTGCAGTTTGACTCTCATCGGATGACCTTGAGGTCAAAGGTCAGAGGTCAGATTTTCCCTAAATCTTCTAAACGCAATATCTACTGAAAGAAATGATGTAGGCTTTTCAAATTGACACAGTAGTTGTATCTAAGACACATCTTGGACATCGTACACCCTGACCTGACTATGGGTCAAAGGTTAAAGTTAACATTCCATTTGCACTACAGTAAATGGTAAATGCTAAATTTACTATTGCTGTAAAACAACTCCAAAAGCTACAGCCACCAAACCTGGTACACAGGCTCACCTTGGGATCCTGACCCCTGACTATGAGTTTGGGGTCAAAAGGTCAAAGGTCAAGGTTAACATTCCTTATGCCCTACTACTGTACGAGTAACGCTAGGGTCACCAAACCTGGTACACAGGTTCACCATGTGACCCTGAAGTGTGACTGTGGTTTCGGGATCGCAAGGTCAAAGGTCAACATCAAAATGGATTATAAATTACATCTCAACAACAAAGAAAGCTAGGGTCACCAAACCTGGTGCACAGGTTTACTCTGAGACCATGACCTCTGACTACAGGTTTGGGGTCAAAAGGTCAAAGGTCAACGTTGACACTCCCTATGCCCTCTTACTATACAATGTGTAAAGCTCTCTAGGGTCACCAAACTTCCTACACAGGTTTACCTCGGGATCCTGTCCTACAACTATGGGTTGTATACTTTGTTGTATATTCGTGGATGATGGGCTTATCATAATTTGGTTCTGCACCAGTAATTATATTGAAAAGTTGAAAACTACTCTCTGTCAGTAAGTGGGTGATCTTCAGAGAAAACAGAGTTAGTTAGTTAATCCCTTCCACAGCATGTGGGACACCATGTGGTGTATGGGACGGTGCCTACCTCTGTTTCATGAACCTAGGCCACACAGCAACTGTAAGTAGTGAAAGCCACAGTGGGGGGGGGGTCAGTCATCTGGTAGCTCTGTGCGTTAACTTTCCTATCCCCATTCTATTATGCTGAGCACCAAGCTAGAAGGCAGAAAGTACCATTTTTATATGGTCTTTGGTATGACCCGGCTGGGATTTGAACCCACAACCAGGAGGTTGTGGGGCGGATGATCTACCAACTAGGCCACCACTCTGGTTAAAAAAAACGGAAGCAGGGGATATTGCAGTCGCCCCAGAGTGCTCTTGTCTCTATGGTAACGGGAACCTTTTACTAAGAGAGAGCACCTTTAGAATGGCAACCACAAAATACCTTATGGTTCAACATCAGGGCATTCAATCAATACATATCAATTTTTCTTACTTGTCAGGGTGCACCATCATAATTTATGAACAAAGGGCCATCATAAATGGCCAACAGTCAATTCCACTATGTGAAAGACACTCCTTTTCCTCTCTTTTTAGCCACTCTAGAGGGCACTTTAGTGATGATTTTTCATGCACAGGGAGTGGTGGCCCCCATTGCCCCTACTCTGAGTCCCCCAGTGAAGTCTAACAAAGTGTAAGACATCATGCATAAAATAAAAAAAAAGCTACTGCTGAATAACGTTTTTTTTGTATCTTGCTTGTTTTAGACTACATGATAACTGCTCATCCACCCAACAGACCAATAACCTTCTTGAGCAAAGGCTTCAAACAGTGGTGAGAAAAGTGCTACACAATGTTAATTTTCTATGAATAAAACAAGCTATTGGGGAGGATTGTGAGCTATTGGGTTTATCTGTGATGATAACAATGCTTCCTGTACATTCATTTTTGTCAGACTCAAAGTATGGAAGAAGAGCGAGAGAGGCTGAGCACTCGTATTTCAGAGCTGACTCAGCAGCTGGCTTCTACAAAATTTGTCAACACCGTTGGCACAGTCAAAGTAAGATCGTTATTTTTCTTTTAAAATACTAGGCAGATAGTGTATGCAACACAGCGTACCACCACAATAACTCATACATACTCACATATTTGTCATGATTACAAGAATAATCAGCTCACGTGCAAGATGCTACACCAGTAAATGCACACGACACAGAGAAGCAAAGTTTAAACACAATTTTATCGAACGGGTGAATGCAGGATTAGCAGAAAAAAACTCCTCACTCACCAGAAGAATACCCAGCCTGTAAGGAGGGAGACAAGAGCGGGTTAGTATGAGGAGGGAGACAGGGAATAATGAATAACAGGAACATTCTTACGAATAGGAACAGAGAGCCCGACAGAGGAACCCAGCAGGGCAAAGATGATCCAGTGGAGAAACTGTGGATGAGTAGGGCTGGGAAGATGTCTGATCGGGTCTAGAAGGCACTCCGGAACGATGACGATGGTGATGGAGCAGGTGAGTGCACAACAACCCCTGGGGGCACACCGCAGAGAAGGCAGCAACCTGAGAAGGTGGAAGAGAAAAACAGATTAATGTCTTGATTCCTTGTTAACTTAAGCTTCACTTACTTTTATCTTCAATGGCAGTATACCCAACGAGCCAGCGCTGGAGTGTTCACAAACTGGTCCTTTTAAGCGCTAGCAGGGAAGAGACAGCAGATGCATCCACTCACGCAGGTGTACTGATTACCTACAGAGTCGGGGACTAGATGAGGAACCTCCCACAGGAAGGGAGGGGAAGTGCGCTCACCTGATCATAACAGTGCCCCCCCTTCAAGGGGTACCTCCTGGCGGCCCACTGGGCTTGTTGGGATGGGCTTGATGAAAGGCCCGTACCATTCCCTTGTCATGGAAATGAGAACTGGGGATCCATGACCTTTCTTCAGGTCCGTAGCCCTTCCAGTGGACCAAGTACTGCAACCCCCGACCCCGACAACGAACGTCCAGAATTCTCAGAACGGTGTAGGTGGTCTGGCCGTCAAGGATCAGGAGGAGGAGGAGGCTTTTCGGGGGACAGAGAGGACTGGCAGAGGGGGGCTTAATCTTGGATACATGGAAGGTAGGGTGAATACGGAGAGTCGGTGGAAGCTTCAGGCAGACTGTCATGTCATTGATAATTCTGGAGATGGAAAACGGCCCCAGGAAGCAAGGTGACAACTTACGAGACTTTGTCTTCAGAGGCACCTGGTCCGCCGACAGCCACACCCTCTGCCTGACCGTATATCTGGGCGCTGGAACCCATCGTGGTCTGCGTACTGCTGGTTCCTTCAGTGGAGCGGAGAAGTGGAGCCCAGGTGGCCCTCCAGAGACAACGGCAATGGCGATCATGGGCACCTACAGATGGCATGGCAACCTCCCTCTCCACCATGGGCAACGGGGGGGGGGGGGGGGCGTACCCCATAAATGTCTCAAAAGGTGTTAATCCAGTAGCCGAGGAGACTGCAGAGTTGTGAGCGTACTCCACCCAGGTTAGATGAGTGCTCCAAGTAGATGCGTTGCAGGATGCCACATATCTGAGGGCAGCCTCCAGGGATTGTTGGTACGCTCAGCCTGCCCGTTGCTCTGAGGGTGGTATCCAGATAAAAGGCTGACCGTGGTGCCCAGGGAATGGCAAAAAGACTTCCACACTTGGGAGGTAAATTGTGGGCCCCAGTCAGACACACTGTCCAGGGGAATGCTGTGAAGGTGGATGACGTGGATCATGAACAGACTAGCAGTCTTTGAGGTGGAGGGCAGCTTGGGGAGGGGCACTAAATGGATGGCCTTTGAAAGACGGTCAACAATGGTGAGGATGACTGTGTTACCATTTGAGGGGGGAAGTCCAGTGACAAAGTCCAGAGCTACGTGTGACCAAGGGCGGCTGGGAACCGGGAGGGGATGAAGCAGCCCAGTGGGAGGGGAAGAGTCAGATTTGTTTCTGGTTCATACTTGACAAGCCTTGACATAGTCCTGGATGTCCGTCCACCGTGTGGGCCACCAGAAATACCCGTTGGATAAGGCTGATGGTCTGGGAAACCCCTGGGTGGCAGGCAAAATGACTCGTGTGACCCCACCTGATGACGTCGCTGTGGAGGCCAGCCGGAACAAACAGCCAATCATTGAGTCCCAAATCGGGTTTGGGCTCAGTGGACTGGGCCTGTCGGACCCTCTGCTCGATCTCCCAGGTAAGAGCACCTGGGATACATGAGGAGGGCACAATTGATTGGGGGAGGGGGAGTGGGCTGAGTGGTCAGTGGTAAACTGGCGGGAGAGAGCATCAGGTTTGATATTGCGGGAGCCTGGCCTGTAGGTCATGATAAGATTAAATCTAATAAAGAATAGGGTCCAGCGGGCCTGCCTTGCATTTAATCGGTGGGTCGACCGAAGATACTCTAAATTTTTATGGTCGGTCCACACAATGATAGGATGAACCACTCCCTCCAGCCAGTGCCTCTACTCCTCCAGAGCCAATTTAATGGCCAAAAGCTCTTGGTCTGCTACGTCGTAGTTCCTCTTGGCCAGCGTGAGCTGTCGAGAGAAATACGTGCCTGGGTGGAGCTTCTGATCGGAAGCTGAGCGTTGCGAGAGGACAGCGCCCACCCCCGAATCAGAAGCATCCACCTCTACAATGAACTGGAGCTGAGGGTTGACCTGGGCCAAGATGGGTGTGTTGGAAAATAGGTCCTTCATTTTAGAGAAGGCCCGTTTAGCTACCTCGGACCAGGTGAAAGGCACCTTGACCGAGGTCAGCTGAGTAAGAGGCTGTGCTACCCCGCTGTAATTTCTAATGAATCGGCGGTAAAAATTTGCAAATCTTGAAGCTCCTTACAGGACTGGGATGTAGGCCAATCAAGCACAGCTTTCACCTTGGCCGGATCGGCCCTCAACTCTCCCTCAGCAGCAATAAACCCCAGGAAGGAAGTGGAGCAGGTGGAAAACTTGCACTTTTCAGCCTTCACAAAGAGCTGGTTTTCGAGTAGCTGCTGTAACACGGCCCAGACTTGGACTGAGTGCTCCTCTGGCGTGCGAGAAAAAATCAAAATATCGTCAAGGTAGACAAAAACGAATTGATTAACCATATCGCAAAGGATGTCATTAATCATTTGCTGGAAGACAGCAGGGGCGTTGGTGAGCCCAGAAGGCATCACAAGATATTCAAATTGCCCCAGGTGTCTTTTAAAAGCCGTCTTTCATTCATCCCCCTCACGAATGCAGACTAAATGATACGCATTACGCAAATCCAATTTGGTAAATACCCATGCGGGCTGAAGGAGCTCAAACGCAGAGTTGATTGGGGCAGAGTGTATTTGTCCTTAACAGTAATGGCATTTAGCTCGTGGAAATCTATGCACGGCCACAGAGATCCGTCCTTCTTTCTGACAAAGAAGAACCCTGCCCCAAGAGGAGCCGAAGAAGGTTGAATGAGGCCGGCGTTCAAAGAGTCCTTAATATAACTTTTCATCACCTCTCTCTCCAGCCCAGAAAGGCTGTAGAGCTGGCTGGACGGCAACTGCGCACCCGGGAGGAGGTCGATACCACAGTCGTAAGAGTGGTGTGGAGGCAAAGAAAGGGCTCTCGACTTGCTAAAGACCTCCCCAAGGTCATGATAGACCTCGGTTACGAGGCTGAGATCCGGCGGCTCCACCGGAGGAGAGGAGACAGAAAGGGACGGTGAACACTCAGCTGAATAGAGACAGGATGCTAAACAGAAGGGGCTCCAGGAAGAGATGGAATTTTGTGCCCAATTAATAATAGGGTTATGCTTCCGGAGCCACGGATACTCCAGAACCACTGGGGAAGACGAACTAGGGAGAATAAACAACGATATGGTCTCCCGGTAGTTTCCGGAAAAGAGAACGGAGATCGGTGCCGTGCATTCGGTAATGGACGCCACACAACTACCAGATAATGCCGCAATGTTTACTGAAGTCGGCAGTTTAGTCATGGGAATGCCAATTTCCTGCACGAGTCACAAAGAGATGAAATTCTGCTCTGCCCCCGAGTCAATTAATGCCGAAATCCTCCTCTCGACCCCCGGCAACTGAATGGGGGCCAGAATGGAAAAGTTACTGGGGGGATGAATAGAGTTCCCGCCTGTCAGACCCCCCACGGCTACTGATGGGTCGTGTCTTTTGGCTTCAGGTGACAATTAAATATCTTGTGCTCTAAAGAGCCACAGTACATGCAATCACCGGCTCTCCTCCATCGCTGGTGCTCCTCCAGAGTCAGACGGACTCAGCTAAACACTACAGCTTCAGAGGAGGAGTCGACCTCACCCATGCCAGTAGCCGGGGAAAACGTGTGCAAAACGGGCAGGCTGGAGGAGGCCTTTCGCTCCTTCGCATGCTTGCGGTAGTGGTTATCCAAACTGACGGCCTGATCTATGAGCTCATCCAGATAGGAGGGAACAGCATGAACCACCAGGTCGTCACGGAGGTTGGCATTAAGACCCTGGAGAAAGGCTCTTCTTAAGGAAACGTCATTCCAACCAGAGTCCACCGCAACAACCCGAAACTCCACAGAATTGTCGGCTGCAGACCGACTGCCCTGGTGGAGTGGCAAGACATGGCTCATGATGTTCCCCTCACTCTCCGAGCGATCAAAAGCCCGGGAGGACTCACCAATAAATCAATCAAAACTGTAGCGAGGACCCTCTGCACTGTCTAAAATAGCCTAAGCCCAGCTGAGGGCTCGGTCTCGCAGCAGGAGGGTCATGAAATGAATTTTGGACGTGTCGTTTGGGTACTCCCTGCCCAAATGCTACAGATAAAGCTGAACCTGGCACAGAAACCCCTTACATTTCCCCACCTCCCCCGCCTACGGGGCCGGTGAGGGAACGGAAGTGGTTTGGCGAATGGTGGAAGAAACTGGGATAACAGGTGGGGGGACAGTACCTAAACGAGACATGTGGCTGAGATGGTCGGTGACCGTGCTCAGCAGCTGCATAATTGTCTGCAGCTGTTCTGTCAGCATGGCCACCTGCCTCTCTGTGACGTTGAAGCGGTAGAGGGCGGAGTGCTCTGCTGATGCAGCACCTGCTGAGCCTAATTCATGGCTGGCTCGTTCTGTCATGATTACAAGAATAATCAGCTCACGTGCAAGATGCTACACCAGTGAATGCACACAACACATAAAACAAAGTTTAAACACAATTTTATTGAACAGGTGAACGCAGGATTAGCGGGAAAAAACACCTCACTCGCCAGAGGAATACCCAGCCTGTAAGGAGGGAGACGAGAGCGGGTTAGTATGAGGAGGGAGACAGGGAATAATGAATAACAGGAATATTCTTACAAATACGAGCACAGAGGCCGACAGAGGAACCCAGCAGGGCAAAGATAATTCAGTGGAGAAACTGCGGATGAGTAGGGCTGGGGAGATGTCTGACCTGGTGGAGAAGGCAATCTGGAATGATGACAATGATGATGGAGCAGGTGAGCACAAAACAGCCCCCGGGGACACACCGCAGAGAAGGCAGCAACCTGAGAAGGTGGAAGAGAAGAAGATATTAATGTCTGGGTTCCTTGTTAACTTAAGCTTCACTTACTTTTATCTTCAATGGCAGTATACCCAACGAGCCAGCGCTGAAGCGTTCACAAACTGGTCCTTTTAAGCACTGGCAGGGAAGAGACAGCAGGTGGATCCATTCACGCAGGTGTACTCATTACCTGCGGAGCCTGGGACTAGACGAGGAACCTCTCATAGGAAGGGAGGGGGAGTGCGCTCACCTGATCATAACAATATTTATATGACATATATAGAAATAATGCAGGCAGCTTCTTGGTCTTTAAAAAGAGTTAACCTTAAAGTGCTCTGAATAAGCATTACTCCAAACAGCCAACAGATATACTCCTCACTCATGGCAACAGCTAAAATGATCAGCTCCAAACTTCACAATGGAAGTCAAAATGTTGCTGTCTTTTCTACACAAACTGTAGTCATTTCTTCTGATTTCTGTCATTCACTATGGGTATGAATACTGTACTAGTCTAGTACACTCTAAATTGATTGGTTGATTGATTTGTAACCTCTTCTCTCTCTAGGCAACATCTCCTCCACACAAAAACAACCATCAGTTTCAGTCAGAAGATGCCATTAATCAGATGGTTCTCCCCATTGCTCCCCCTCCGGCTCAGTTCATGGACAACCACAACTATGGACAGGTCTGTGTTGCTGGGCAGGAGCAACCTCTGGGTTCTGTTCCAGAGGAGGAAGAATCTGACTGGTCAGAGATGGGAGAAGAGACCCCACAGCTGATACTAATGGGATTAAACAGAGGTCAAGCATGGAGACACCAGGAGGGAGACCTTGATAAAGATACTGAATCGGGAATTACCAGACAACGCTCTCCACGTCCATTCCAGATACCTCACTTGCACTTTACTTCCCACATTGAGAGTTCTTGCCCTTCGGGCTTCAAAAATTTTAATGATGGTATGACAGTTGAGGGAAGTTACAGGATCACCACAAGTCCAAACCTCAGCTCTTCCCTGCTGATCCGGTCAGCTAGCCTAGAAGAACTTCCTCTGGTACGCAATCATATGCAAACAGAGCTAAGAGACATAGGGGCAATGATGGATCTTCATCAACCAGGGAAGGAAGCTATTCAGGATTTAGATAATGAGATCATTCATCACTGGAGAACAAGTGATGCCAAGGACAAAACTGGGAGGCTGACAGAATGCAAAATATCAGAGGCACCAAACAGCTTAGCCAGCCTGGAGTCAGCAAAGCAGATGCTTCGACACTTCAAATGTGATCCAGAGACTAGTGAAGGAGAGCAGGACAGGGCTGAGATGCACGGCTGGACAGGAGGAATTCCAGATGAAGTGTTGAAAGTGGAGAGAACAAAATTCTGACAGAAACATACGTGTAGTTGCTCAATAAGATTGCACAAGCTCATTGGCTTGGTGCTTTAGCTGCACTGACTTGGGGTTTCAGGAGACTACATTTGAACCTTAAGATTTGCTGTATTTACTCTGATAAATTAATTATTGAACTTTGTATAGATACTATGTGATTAAAATTGACATTTGTAGACAGATGAAGAAAACCTCCATGTACATTGGGGAACAAATGCTTTACAAATTAAATGCAAATGTATATTTTTCTATCTAGAATCAAGTTCAGTTTCAAGTATATATGCATTGATCAGCCATTCATAAAAAGATACATGGACAGTCCAAAACTGATGATTCCATCACAATGTTTTGTTCTTAGAAAACTGATTACTGATGTACAGGTGACATTTAGACTTCTACAACCACTGGACTATGACACGTCTTCCTAGACTGGTATGAGAAACTCCATCCATCCATCCATCCATCCACCCATCTTCCTGACTGCTTGTTTTATCCAAGGTTATGTTGGTGCTGAATGATATCCCAGATGTCTTTGGGTGAGTGGCGGAATACTCCCTGGACATTTTGCCAATCCGTCACAGTGTAAGGGAAACTCATTAGATTATAATCTTGTCATACCAGTTGAATCCATGGAGAACCAATTCTGCAATCCACAGCACTCATAAAAAGCTGTCTGCCAGTGGACAACTACCCATCACACAAGGGACATCCCACTGAAATAGTTCTCAGTAGGTTCTGGAAAATTTGAAAGAACGGGGTAGAACTGAGTGGGAACTCAAAATACTTGTTGACACTTATTACGATCTGTGTAAGAACCCCATGGACAAGCATGGATGGGAAGGGTGCTCCAGAACTTTGAGCATGTTCAAAATTTTCTCCCAACCATCCCGTCTGAAAAAAAAAAAAAAAAAGACTGAGGATGTACTGCAAACGTGATTGCCACACTTTGAGTGTGACAGAAACATGTGGAGAACTGGCAAAATGTAGCATGGCATTTTTTTTTTGTTATTTACAAGCATTTTTGTTAGAAAAAGATATTTTTCATTTAGAAAAATATATATTAAAACAAAAAACCCTCAGTTTATATCAGATATTATCCTATTATATCCTATTATAACTGCTGTCCTTTTTTTCCTCCACACTAATCGATGGCTAACCTCAGCAGTTGGGTTTCAGTGCAACAGGTAAGCCTTATAGATAAAAATAATCTTCACATTTATAGCCAAGGAGGTTTTTACAGGCTGAAACACATCCCTAAAGTGGTGCTTGCCTTTGCTGAATGATTAAAAAAGCAGATGAGCAGCTGAAATAAAAATGTGTTAAATCCTGTTTTGCAGCTCCTCAACCTGCAACATCACATCAACCTTGGTTTTTAGTTGTAGGCCAATCCTTTTCTAAAAGTTATGACTGAAGACTCCCTATCAAATATTCTAACCAGCTGTCAGTAAATCAGATTTTTGTTGTTGTCTGCAGTGTACATAGGTTGTTTATTTATGACTGCTCATTATTTATTTCAATTTTTAAAAAAAGCAAATTATATTTTTGGAGGAGGAATGTGGCATTAATAGTGGTAATTTAAAGTCCCTCTGAGTAAACTTCTACTTCTCATCCGTTAGTTATAATATGAAAATAGTAGAAGCAATTGTTATGTGTACAGCTCAAAGCAGTGGACAGGAATGACAACAGAATGTGGTGCTGTTCAACTAGAACGCAATGGAGATATCCATTTTTAAGGTACTAGAGACTTATGAGGATGCAGTGATAATGTGCTGGACTGAGTAAGAACTGGTTTGATTGAGATCATTGAGTTAGGAACTGTGTAACAATGATTTAGAACAGAGTGAAACCAGTCAGGAACAGGTTTTAACTGGGTAAGGACAGGGTTCAACTTGTCAAGAACTGATTAGAAACGAGATGAACACCTACTTTTCCTCATTTTTAACATTGTAAGAACTGTGTATGTGATGATTCTCTCTGCCTGCCTAATTCTCCACAGCTGCGCGCACACCTGCTCTCCCTCATCACCAGAGCTATTTAGGCCGTGCTGCCCACAGATCAGCGCGGAGTCGTCTTACTCCTTGGTCTGATGAGACCGGCACTCGTCTTCGTCCTCAGAGTCTTCTTCCTCGTAGCCTACATTCACCAAAGAACCTTGCCTCTCTTCCTCTTTCACCTGGAAGGGCTACATGTCCACGACAAGTAAGCCATCCTCTCCTGCACCATTATTCTACGCTCTATCCCCTGTGCACAGGCGGAGATCCATAGCAGCGGACCGAGCAGCACTACATCGCAACTGCACCACCATCCTCTCCATCCACAATCGGGACAGTGGACGCTATCTTCCTGGCCAGAGCCTTCGGGACTAACCTGAGCCTGTTCACCATCTCATCGACAGTAAGCTCCACACATCACTGCACATTCCCTCCTGAGTCAGACACTAATCCCCCCTGTCTTTGTTCATTCCTAGGGTTGCCAGGCTGCAGGACGCTCTGCTCGCACCAGCTGCACATCTACACATACATGCACGAACATGCACACTCAACACATTATAAAGATAATTGAATCTACCTTTGAGTCTGTGTCTGCTCACTTGGTCCTAAAACCATATCAGTACGACTCCGCCAAAATGACCCAGCAGACAGCGCGCAAAGTTAACCCTTTGAGTGTGCATGGTGCAGAACTGCGACATACCCCCTAGTGGTCAAGAGTGGTAAATATTTTTTGTCAGTAAAATAGTTCAGATTTCCAAGGCTATAACTTGAAAGAGGTAGGAGATAATGACTTACTGTCAATTAGAAAGATGTAAAATATGATCCAAAGTTTCAGATAGGAATAAATTTACACATCTAATTTGCATAATGCCATTGCACCTCTTTAAATTCCCTAACTCAGTCAAAACTGGACTTTGGACGTATTTACACAAAAAATGGTTCAGTCTTTTGACACAATTTTTTGTACAGAGGTACCTCATCATCTTAGCTTCAAAGTATATGAACAAGAAATCAGTACATTTAAAAAAAAAACAAAAAACAGAAATTTCTCACTTACTTTTGATAACGTCAGAGTTAGAAGGCAGGCGCAGTGCCACTCTCTGCCACTAGGGGCACGCAAATTCTCACACTCAAAGGGTTAACATCTTGGAATCTCGAGTGGATCAGTTATCACACCAGCAACAGGTTATACTCACTCAGCTGGTTCAGATTAATGCCCGGTTGGATTGCCTGTCAGGTCCTCAGGCCTTCCCTCCGACCTCAGGTAGCACCTCTGCTCCCGCTAGCTCCCAACCTGCTTAGTTTCCATCATCCCGTCTGACACCGATTCCCATGCCCACTCGCTTTAGCGGCAAGCTAGGAGAGGCTAGGGGGTTTCTACTACAGTGCGGGATAGTTTTTCAGTGGGTGCCCGGGGACTTCCCCACCAATCACAGCCGTATAGGCTATGTAGTTAATCTCCTGCAGGGACGGGCATTAGCCTGGGCTTAAGCGGTGATGGCTAGGGCAGACTATGCTAATATGACTTATGACCAGTTTGTTAGCGAGTTTAACGAGGTGTTCGACCACTCTGACCGTGACAGTGTGCTTACCTCCCGGCTGCTTAACTTAAGGCAAAGAAGTGAGTCCGTAGTCGACTATGCTGTGGATTTCCAGGTGGTAGCCACGGAGGTGGGGTGGGAGGATGCCTCGCTTTGTAGCATTTTTGTCAGGAGCCTTAGCCTTAGCCTGCAGGATGAGCTAGCCTGCTTAGAGAAGCCCAGTAGATTAACCGAGCTCATGTCTCTAGCCATTAGCCTAGATAATCAGCTAAAGGAAGCGGGCCACCGAACGTAAGGCTTCCGGTCACTCGGGCACACAGTTTCGCCGCTCACTGCAGCCCCCCCTGCTGGCCCTACCTGCCTCTGATTCCCTTGACTCCCCTGAGCTAATGGTAATGTGGCAGTCTAAACTACCATTAGCGGAGAAACAGCGCCACCGTGCGTTAGGGTTGTGCCTCTACTGCGGCAGCGAGGAGCATAAGGTAGCTACCTGTCCCATATGGCCAAAAAGAGGGAGTCCGTGCGTCGCACTAGGAGGACTCACGGACTCACCTCAAAACAACCCCCTCACTAGATTCCTATTACCCATCCGTTTTGTCCATAACCAGACTGAGATAGCCACACACGCTCTAGTGGATTCAGGGGCTGAGCAGAGCTTAATTTCTGGGGAACTGGCAACCCGGTTGGGACTCCCATGTCATCAGTTAAAGACCCCCCTGAAACTAATCGCCCTGTCTAAAGCCCCACTGGCAGTGGTATCTAAGCAGATCGCTCCAGTTGCAGTCATAGTGTCTGGGAAGCATCGGGAGCAGCTCAGGTTGTTCGTGCTGCCAGTGTCCACTTCTCCTGTTATCCTAGGCTACCCCGGCTCCGATTACACAATCATTCCATTGACTGGCGCTCGGGGAGCGTAGTCTCCTGGAGTTCATTCTGTCTCAGTGCCTACCTTCAGTCCGCTGCTTGCTTGCCATCCATGCCCCTCGGTGTCTCCGTCACCCCCCCCCCCCCGATCTATCTAAAGTTCCCCCGGAATATCACGACCTGGGTGGCGCTTTCAGTAAGACCCAAGCCCTATCTCTTACCCTCCACCGCCCATACGATTGTGCCATCAATCTCCAGGCTGGCGCCCCGCTACCATCGAGCCGGCTCTACAGTCTGTCAGCACCGGAGCGGGAGGCTATGGAGACTTATATTAAGGAGTCATTAAACTTGGGCATAATCCGGCCTTCGTCCTCGGTGGTGGAGGTGGGCTTCTTCTTCATGGGCAAGAAAGACGGCTCGCTGAGGCCCTGCATCGACTTCCGGGAGCTCAATAATATCACTATCAAGGACAAATACACGCTTCCCTTGATCAATACTGCGTTTGATTCCCTCCAGGGGGCCTCCTGATTCACCAAGCTTGACCTCCGCAATGCTTACCATCTGGTGCGGATTCGGGAGGGTGATGAGTGGAAAACAGGGTTCCGGACCCCTAGCGGTCATTTTGAATATCTCGTTATGCCATTTGGGCTGACCAACGCTCCCGCCGTATTCCAGCGCCTTATCAATGATGTGCTGAGGGACTTTTTGGGCTCATTTGTCTTTGTATACTTGGATGACATCCTGATTTTTTCTCAGACCTTGGATGAGCACCGGGTGCACGTGAGGCGAGTCTTGCAGCGGCTACTTGAGAACAAACTCTTTGTGAAGGCTGAGAAATGTGAATTCCACGCCTCCAAGACATCATTCCTGGGGTTCATCATTTCTCACAATGAGGTCATCATGGACCCTGAGAAGGTAAAAGCGGTGGTAGAGTGGCCAACTCCCTCCTCCCGGAAGCAGCTCCAACAGTTCCTGAGATTCGCCAATTTCTACCGCTGCTTCATCAGAAACTATAGCATTATTGTATTGCCCTGCCTCTGACCCGTCTCACCTCCTCCAAGGTGCCCTTCTGGTGGACAGAGGAGGCTGAGGCTGCCTTTGCTTACCTGAAATCTCAATTTTCCTCCTCTCTGATCTTGGCACAGGTGGATCCCACTCTGCAATCCCTGGTGGAAGTGGACGCCTCAGACTCTGGCCTAGGAGCCGTGCTTTCCCAGCGCTCCCCGGTAGATGATAAGATCCGCCCCTGTGCATTCTTCTCCCGCCGCCTTTCTCCGGCGGAGAGGAATTATGACATCGGTGACAGGGAGCTCCTGGCAGTCAAGCTTGCGCTGGAGGAGTGGCGCCATTGGCTGGAGGGGGCTTCCCAGCCATTCGTCGTCTGGATGGACCACAAAAACTTGGAATACCTCAGGACGGCCAAGCATCTGAACGTGCGCTAGGCCCGTTGGGCCCTGTTCTTTGGCAGCTTTGATTTCATCATTACTTACCGTCTCGGGTCCAAAAACACCAAGCCTGATGCCTTGTCCAGACAATTCACCTCAGATGCAGCGGAGGTGTCGGAGCATCCCATCGTCCCCCCCATTGTGCATCGTGGGCGCTCTCTCGTGGGGCATCAAAGAGAAGGCCCTGAGAGCGCAGGAGGCCGAGGCGGACCTGGGCGGGGGACCAGCAGGGAGGCTGTTTGTTCCATCTGCAGTTCAGGGCGAGGTGATCAATTGGGCCCACTCCTCCAAGCTCTCGTGCCACCCTAGCATGGCATGCACGGTGGCGCTCCTGCAGAGGACTTTTTGGTGGCCTTCGCTCTGGAGGGACATCGGAGGATATATCTGCGCCTGCCCCCAGTGCGCCACTGGCAAGACGTCCTCCTCTCCTCCAGCCGGCCTTCTCCATCCTCTTCCTACCCCTGGCAGGCCCTGGTCCCACATGGCCCTGGACTTCATCACCGGTCTTCCACCCTCTAACCACCACACCGTCATCCTCATCATCGTGAACAGGTTCTCGAAGGCAGCCCACTTCATCCCCCTGCAGGGGCTGCCCACGGCGAGGGAGACGGCGGACCTGCTCATCCTTCACATGGTGAGGCTGCACGGCATCCCCCTGGACATCGTTTCTGACCGGGGGCCCCAGTTTGTTTCCCAGGTGTGGAGATCATTTTGCAACGCCATCGGGGCTACAGTGAGCCTGTCATCGGGATACCACCCGCAGAGTAACGGACAGTGTGAGCGGACCAATCAGGAGTTGGAGGCTGTGCTGCGGTGCGTCACCACCGCCAACCCAGCGTCCTGGAGCACCCACCTCCTGTGGATTGAGTATGCACATAACACCACCGTGTCATCAGCTATAAGCATGTCCCCTTTTGAGGCATCTCTAGGCTATAATCCTCCGCTGTTTCCTGAGGAGGAAGGGGACATTGCTGTACCGACTGTTCAAGCCCACCTGAGGCGCTGCTGCCGGCTGTGGAGAGCTACTCGGACCGCGCTGCGGCACACGGCAGAACGCAACACCACGATCGCCAATCGTTGCATGACGCCGGCTCCACCCTACCGGGTGGGTCAACAGGTATGGCTCTCGACGAAACACATCAGCATCAAGGCTGAGTTGAGGAAACTCTCTCAGCGGTTTATTGGGCCATTTACTATAACCCATATTATTAATCCTGTGGCTGTGCACCTAGCCCCCCCCCCCCTTCCTGCATCTGTCCCACCTTTCATGTCTCTCAGGTCAAGTCATTCTGTTCCAGCCCTCTGTGCCCCCCTCCCAAGACACTACCTCTATCAGTGGTGATCGATGGAGACCCGGCGTGGAAGGTCAACACCATCCTGAATGTCCGCTGCTGGGGTCGCGGCCTGCAGTACCTGGTGGACTGGGAGGGTTATGGCCCTGAGTGGAGGTCCTGGGTGCGTCCCTCCTTCGTGTTGGATCCTCAACTCATTAGGGACTTCCACCGGACGCACCCAGGTAGGCTGGATGGGTCGCCGAGAGGCGCCACGTGGGGGGGGGGGTACTGTGATGATGATTCTCTCTGCTTGCCTAATTCTCCACAGCTGAGCACACACCTGCTCTCCCTCATCACCAGAGCTATTTAGGCCGTGCTGCCCACAGATCAGCGCAGAGTTGTCTTACTCCTTGGTCTGATGAGACCGGCATTCGTCTTCGTCCTCAGAGTCTTCTTCCTCGTAGCCTACATTCACCAAAGAACCTCGCCTCTCTTCCTCTTTCACCTGGAAGGGCTATGTCTCCACGACAAGTAAGCCATCCTCTCCTTCACCATTATTCTACGCTCTATCCCCTGTGCACAGGCGGAGAGCCGTGGCAGCTGACCGAGCAGCACTACACCGCAACTGCACCACCATCCTCTCCATCCACAACCGGGACAGTGGACGCTGTCTTCCTGGCCGGAGCCTTCAGGACTAACCTGAGCCTGTTCACCATCTCATCGACAGTAAGCTCCACACATCACTGTACAATCCCTCCTGAGTCAGACACTAATCCTCCCTGTCTTTGCTCATTCCTAGGGTTGCCAGGCTGCACGACGCGCTGCTCGCCCCAGCTGCACATCTACACATACATGCACGCACACGCACACTCAACACATAATAAAGATAATTGTGGCACGGTGGTGGAGTGGTTAGCACTGCGGCAGCACAACAACTCACCCTTGGCCGGGGGATCCTGGGTTCGATCCCAGCCCCCGGCCAACAGTGATCTGTGTTTAGTTTGTATGTTCTCCCCGTGTCTGTGTGGGTTTACTCTGGGATTTCTCCGGTTTCCTCCCACATGCCAAAAACATGCAAGTTAGGTTAATTGGCATAAAAAAACTGGGGATTCTAAATTGTCCTTAGGTATGACTGTGAGAGTGAATGGCTGTCTGTCTCTCTGTGTTGGCCCTGTGATGGACTAGCGATCTGTCCAGGGTGTACCCTGCCTCTCGCCCAAAGATGCTGGGATAGGCTCCAGCACCCCAGCGACCCAAAAAGGATTAAGCGGAAGAAGATGGATGGATGGATGGATGAATCTACTTTTGAGTCTGTGTCTGCTCACTGGGTCCTAAAACCATG
Organism: Pholidichthys leucotaenia; assembly: GCA_020510985.1. Taxonomy (NCBI): domain Eukaryota; kingdom Metazoa; phylum Chordata; class Actinopteri; order Cichliformes; family Pholidichthyidae; genus Pholidichthys; species Pholidichthys leucotaenia. Next base: position 17,664,973 of record CM035844.1, read on the forward strand.
TCAGTGTACAGTTGAGATGAAAACGAAATGGACTTGTCTTGAACCATAACAATGAAGTAATGTCGTATTTGAGGGTGTTTTTGCCCCAAATTGCTCTGTTTAATCAATTGTTTAGGACGGGCTAGGACATTCTGAGAATGAGTTTGGTGTGATGGCCCCCAAAAGAAGTTAGTGTTAGTGTGGTTAATAAAGACCCATTCATTTTTTTAATCTCTGTAGATTCACAGCATTTTTCTATGTTCTAGTACAGTATAGGACACAATTGCAATGTAAAACCATCAATATGTTTGTTTTCCTATCAGTCAGTTGTACTGTAATTAATATATCTATTGTAGGCTTAATAATATATACTGTAAATACTTGCAAATACAGTTGTGTAACTGCTTTGTGTGTTCTATATGTGCAAGTTTTCTATTTTTTGTTTGTCTTGTAGTTATTATAATTAACCACACATAAATGCTTAGATGTAACTCAATTTAACAAACTTGTGTAAATATAATTATTGTGCATTTGTGCATGTAATATCTAAAAAAAATAAATAAAGAAACAATAACAGGCAATTTTGAGTGTGGTAGAAGAAAAACTCATCATCACCTATGAATACAGCTGATCACATTTTAAACACAGCTCCTGAAAACCTAACTTCAGTTATTTTTCTGTCGTACCTGATCTCAGAAATAGTTCCTTGAGAAAAGTCAAGATCAGTACAGAGCCACAATCAACATATACAGGGAAAAAATCTGGACCATTTTGTGATGTATTATATTGGGCATTTCTGGGGTGGTGCGTGTCCTGCGGATGACGTCACCACGCCATATATATTCAGCGGTCCGCCATCTCAGATGGGAGTTGTATGGGAGTCTTGAGTTGGTATGAGAGATGGTTGGCAGCTGGCCCCATTACACATGTGCTTGTACTTTACCATATATTGTAATAAAGTTCAGTTCAACAGCAGCAACCTCGTCAGTCGTCATTGCCAAGTTTGTGGACATAACATTTGGCGATGAGAGATTAAATCATGGAGGCGTGCTTGAGACCACTACGGCCCTTCCTGGCGTTCCCGGGTGAACCAACAGTCCCATGGCTGCGATGGCTGGATGCTTTTGAGACCTGCGTTGCAGTGTTGGACTTGGGTAAACTCAACAAAGTAAGTAAACAAGCACTTCTTGTCCACAACTTTGGCATAGAAGGCCAGAGAATTTTCCACACGTTAGGACCGACAGAGTCATATGTGGATGCCATCGAGCTTCTTGCTAGCTTCTGTGCTACACCAGACAACGTGATAGCACAACAAATTTGTTTTCACCAGAGACGACAGAGAGTCGGTGAGTCAGTTCAACAATTCATCGCTGACTTGAGACATTTGGCTAGCATGTGCCGTTTTGGACTGTTAGAAGATGAAATGGTGCGGGACAAGTTAGTCGAACACACGTGCAACGTGAGGCTACGAGCTGAGATGCTAACTGTGCCAAACGACATGACAATAGCTAACACCATAGAGCTAGCGTTCCAGCTAGAGGCAGAAGTTAGAGAAGTTAGCCATGGAGCTAAGTGGGCACCAAACAGAGAAGCTACCCGGACAGACGATGCTAGCTGTTGTTTGTCCATTGTTCAAACAACAACTAGCTAACGCTAGCTAACATGGTGGACACAGGAAGAAGAGGACACAGCAGAAGAGCACGAGACGAACACAGTTAGCCGAAGGTCCAATCCACAAGGCCCCGTCTGTGGTAGCTGTGGGTCCTCAATGCACCAGGACAGAGCAAGTTTTTTCCCGGCAAGAGAACAACGGTGTAACAATTGTGGACGCTTAAACCATTTCACCAGAGTGTGCCGGTCGGAGGCACCGTGGAACCCATCAAGTAAGCCAACCCGCCTGCCAATGACAACCATTCATGTGGTAAGCCCCAACAACAACGGTTATTCATATGGCATAGTTGAGTTAGACAGGGTAGCTGTACCACTCCTGCTCGACACGGCGGTGGTGAGGTTGATGTTAAACTGGGCCATGGTGAAGAAGTTTTTCCCCAACCACAAAATCAAGAAGAACCCAACACCGCTGTACAGATACGGTGTTCACAGACTGTGCAATGTTGGAACAATGGAACTGATGGTTTACTACAAGTTCCAAATAGTGTACGACTTCCCATTCCAGGTAGCAGCACACGGTGACAACATTATGGGATGTGACTTTTTCTACAGACTGGGCTTCACTATCAGAGACAGCGCTGGGTTCGAATGGTCTGGGTGTGGCAGTTCGAGCACTGCAGACCTCGACAACAACGATGTGGTATGGGACGAGATAATTAAGACAGGCACAGACACCAAAGCGTCCGCCCTGCGCTCTCAGGAGGAGAGCCGCCTGGGAGGGGGACAGCCGGACTCACCTCCGTCCCTCGCTCAACCAGAACTGGAGCCGGAGGGAAGGGAGCCCAAGCATGCAGAGAACCCCAAAGCACAACAACAGCAACTGGGCACAAACACAGCTCCCAACGCGGCACAGCAGAGCACTTCAGACGGGAGAGAGGAGGAACCAGACTGCTTCCATACCCTCGCTCATCAAGCTACGGAGGTTATGACCGAGCTGATGGGTGAAGAGTTGGCCTCAACGAGCGACACCGGAGAGACACCGGACACTTTCCATATCCATGACGAGTTTTAACCAACGACGGAGACAACGGGTGAAGGGTCCGCAACGAACATGGTGACAAGGGAACCATCGCACCATGACGGAGGTTCCAAGCCGAACAAGCACGCAGAGCCACTGGGAGCACAACAATGCATGAATCCAAGTAAGTACGGCAACTGACCGGGCCACTGCCAGCGAAACAACGGGCGTCGCTGTGGATCGTGGCAAAGCTGGGAGCAGCGTGCTTTCAGCTGACAGACGCTTTCAGTTTGGCACGCAAACCAACTACGGCGTGTCCAGGTGGCTGTTCCAGATGGCGAGGCTTTGCAGGAGTCAGCTACCGCAGTGTGGGACCCAGGCCCCAGCACCATGAAAATTGGCCCTGGCCCCGGGGGGTCCGACAGCTCCAGGGATGCGGTCGCCACGGGCCTGCTACAAAGTCTCTCTGGCAGAACTGCTTTCCCCGTGGAAGACTGTTTAAAAAAAAAGGACTGTTCAGGTAGGAGCACGGCTGAGACGGTGGCAGAATAACCCACCCTGCTGCGTTGGGTCCCACGATGGTCTACCAGCGGACCCTAGCTGTTAGGTTTGGTTGTGTCCTAGAAAAGAAAAAGACAAACAAACAAGAGCGTTCTTAATAAACAAAAGTGTGTGCTTTCAGAAATGTGTTCTAAGTAATACAAAATGAGTATTCCTATAATTAATACCCACAGTGAATAAAAAGGTTCTTTGCGATATAGTAGTAAGTAATTACATATAATACCTGAACAGTAAGGGTAATTGTTTCACATCCGCTAATACTGAATTAAGTATGTTTATTGTGTGATAAGACAATGTTTATGAATTGTGTGTGTTAATAATAACAAGTAATTGATAAGGGTAATTTGGTTTATTAAATTGGGGAGGGCTATCTGCTACGGCTAATGTACTATACAGTGGTGTGAAAAAGTGTTTGCTCCCTTCCTGATTTCTCTTTTTTTGTATGTTTGTCACACTTAAATGTTTCAGATTATCAAACAAATTTAAATATTAGACAAAGACAACACAAGTAAACACAAAATGCAGTTTTTAAATGAAGGTGTTTATTATTAAGGGGGAAAAAAAATCCAAACCTACATGGCCCTGTGTGAAAAAGTGATTGCCCCTTAAACCTAATAACTGGTTGGGCCACCCTTAGCAGGAACAACTGCAATCAAGCGTTTGCGATAACTGGCAATGAGTCTATTACAGCACAATGGAGAAATTTTGGCCCACTCATCTTTCCAGAATTGTTGTAATTCAGCCACATTGGAAGGTTTTCGAGCATGAACCGCATTTTTAAGGTCATGCCACAGCATCTCAATCGGATTCAGGTCAGGACTTTGACTAGACCACTCCATAATCTTCATTTTGTTTTTCTTAAGCAATTCAGAGGTGGACTTGCTGGTGTGTTTTGGCTCATTATCCTGCTGCAGAACTCAAGTGCACTTCAGCTTGAGGTCACGAACAGATGGCCAGACATTCTCTTTCAGGATTTTTTGGTAGACAGCAGAATTCATCGTTCCATTTACCACAGCAAGTCTTCCAGGTCCTAAAGCAACAAAACAGCCTCAGACCATCACACTACCACCACCATATTTTACTGTTGTTATGATGTTCCTATGTTCCTATTGTGGCACATATGTTGGGTACATATTTTCCACAAATGTATTGCTGTATGTTTATTGTGTGCTGCACGTCTCGAGGGGCAAAAGGACTGAGTCTGCAAGAGATATCGAGAAGGTGTGAGATTTGGCCTTTGTCTCAGAGAGACGCCCTGGAGGGATTTCCAGACCATCGAAGGCTAAGGGACAATGGTGGAAGATCAAAAGGGTTACACTGTGACTGGGATTAAGTACCATGTGACTGTATGTTTGCTTAGACACCATGTGACTTGAGTTTCGATGTTCCGGGATATAAAAGAGTGATGTGATATTGATCTGTCTCTTTTCTTGCTTGGAGATTGTTAGAGTATGTGTTCTGTTAATAAAGCTGAACCTGAGAAATAAACTCAGCCTCATCCTTGAGCACATCCTCTATACTATGTTCCTATGGTCACGGGCTTTGGGTAATGACTGAAAGAACAAGATCGCGGATACAAGCGGCTGAAATGAGCTTTCTCCGTAGGATTGCTGGACTCACCCTCAGAGATAGGGTGAGGAGCTCAGTCATCCGGGAGAGGCTCAGAATAGAACCGCTGCTCCTCCACATTGAAAGGAGTCAGTTGAGGTGGTATGGGCATCTGATTAGGATGCCTCCTGGACGCCTCCCACTTGAGGTGTTTCAGGCACGTCCCATTGGGAGGAGACCCCGGGACAGACCCAGGACTCGGTGGAGAGACTATGTCTCCCAGCTGGTCTGGGAACGCCTTGGTATCCTCTCTGAAGAGCTGGAGCAGGTGGCTGGGGAGAGGGAAGTCTGGGCTTCTCTGCTTGATCTGCTGCCTCCGCGACCCGGACCTCTGGAAAAGCGGTAGAAGATGGATGGATGGATGGATGGATGGATGATGTTCCTTTTCTGAAATGCTGTGTTACTTTTCCGCCAGCTGTAACGGGACACACACCTTCCAAAAAGTTCAACTTTTGTCTCGTCAGTCTACAGAGTATTTTCCAAAAGGTCTTGGGAATCATCAAGATGTTTTCTGGCAAAACTGAGACGAGCCTTTATGTTCTTTTTGCTCAGTGGTGGTTTTTGTCTTGGAACTCTTCCATGCAAGCCATTTTTGCCCAGTATCTTTCTTATGGTGGAGTCATGAATACTGATCCTAACTGAGGCAAGTGAGGCCTGCAGTTCTTTGGATGTTGTTGTAGGGTCTTTTGTGACCTCATGGATAAGTCGTTGCTGCGCTCTTGGAGTAATTTTGGCCGGCCGGCCACTCCTGGGAAGGTTCACCACTGTTCCATGTTTTCGCCATTTGTGGATAATGGCTCTCACTGTGGTTCGTTGGACTCCCAAAGCTTTAGAAATGGCTTTATAACCTTTTTCAGACTGATAGATCTCAATTACTTTGTTTCTCATTTGTTCCTGAATTTCTTTGGATAGCAGCATGAAGTCTAGCTTTTGAGGATCTTTTGGTCTACTTCACTTTGTCAGGCAGGTCCTATTTAAGGGATTTCTTGATTGAGAACAGGTGTGGCAGTAATCAGGCCTGGATGTGGCAAGAGAAATTGAACTCAGCTTTCCAAAGATGTGATAGACCAGTTAATTTATGTTTTAATGGGGGGGGGGGCAATCACTTTTTCACACAGAGCCATGTAGGTTTGGATTTTTTTTTTTTACCCTTAATAATAAACACCTTCATTTAAAAACTGCATTTTGTGCTTACTTGTGTTATCTTTGTGTAATATTTGAATTGGTTTGATGATGGACCTGATGGTGTGTCTCCGTCCTGCCTGAGAGTCTGCTCCAACGAGTTGGCCCCCATCTTCACCCGGATCTTTAACAGATCACTGGAACTGCGTGAAGTGCCTTCCTGCTTCAAACGCTCCATCATCATTCCAGTTCCCAAGAAACCCTCTATTACAGGATTAAACGACTACAGACCTGTTGCCCTGACCTCTGTGGTCATGAAATCCTTGGAGAGATTGGTGCTGAACCACCTGAAGGTCATCACAGGCCCCCTGATGGACCCACTGCAGTTTGCCTACCGGTCAAACAGGTCAGTGGATGATGCAGTGAATATGGGACTACATTACATCCTGCAACACCTCGACTCCCCAGGGACGTACGCCAGGATCCTGTTTGTCGACTTCAGCTCAGCGTTCAACACCATCATCCCAGGCATTCTTCATCAGAAACTCCTCCAGCTCAAGGTGCCCCCCTCCACCTGCCAGTGGATCTCCAGCTTTCTGACTGTCAGGTGGCAACAGGTGAAGCTAGGGAGATTTACATCCAGCTCCCGAAAAATTAGTACTGGCGCCCCCCAAGGATGTGTCCTTTCCCCACTGCTCTTCTCCCTCTACTCCAACGACTGCACCTCAGAGGACCCTTCGGTGAAGCTCCTGAAGTTTGCGGACGACACCACAGTCATCGGTTTGATCCGGGATGATGATGAGTCTGCATACAGGCGGGAGGTGGAGCAGCTGATCCTCTGGTGCAGCCAGAACCATCTTGAACTTAACCCAGCCAAAACGGTGGAGATGACTGTGGATTTCAGGCGACACCCCCCTTCATTCCCCCCACTCACCATCCTCAACAGCACAGTGTCCACTGTGGACTCCTTCAAGTTTCTGGGTACCACAATCTCCCGGAACCTGAAGTGGTCCTCCCATATTGACACTGTCCAGAAAAAGGCCCAGCAGAGGTTGTTTTTTCTGCGTCAGCTCAAGAAGTTTGATTTGCCTCAGGAGCTGCTGGTTGTCTTCTACACCGCCATCATCCAATCTGTCCTCTGCTTTTCCATCACTGTCTGGTTTGGATCTGCCACTAAACAGGACAAGACCAGACTGCAGCGGATCATTAAATCTGCGGAGAGGATCATTGGTACCGACCTACCCCCCATTGAGAACTTATATCGGTCCATAACCAGGAAACGGGCGGGAAACATCTGTGCTGACCCATCACACCCCGGCCACAAACTGTTTGAACTTCTATCTTCTGGTCGTCGTTACAGATCACTGAAGGTCAAAACCACCTGTCACAGGAACAGTTTCTTTCCTCAAGCCATCACTCTGATGAACTCCTAACATTCACCTAGTCCTACCTGTTGCTGTACTCATGACTTTTCATCCATTATTACATTGCACATAACTCTCACACTGCTTTTTACTTCATTCACATTATATCACTGAATCTGAGTCCACATTGAAATACTGTGTGATTGTATATTTTTTCATATATTTCTGCAAAGTGTGGTTAGTCCGAGTAAATAACTGCATATATTCCTGTATATATTTGCATCCTTTTATAGAAACGTGGACAGACTGTAATTTACTGTACATACTCTGGTTGTCATTGAATCCTTATTTAAATCCTTCACCTGAACAACGAGAGCAAGTTTTTAGCCAAAGTCAAATTCCTTGTATGTGTTGTGCATACTTGGCCAATAAAGCTGATTCTGATTCTGATCTGAAACATTTAAGTGTGACAAACATACAAAAAAAATGAGAAATCAGGAAGAGGACAAGCAATTTTTCACACCATTGTATTTCTCAATTTTTGCAAGAGGGGGGAAAAATGTGATGTATTATATTGGGCATTTCTGGGAGTGGTGCGTGTCCTGCGGATGACGTCACCATACCATATATGGTGGGGCAAAAAAGTATTTAGTCAGCCACCAATTGTGCAAGTTCTCCCACTTAAAAGATGAGAGAGGTCTCCAATTTTCATCATTGGTATACCTCAACTATGAGAGACAAAATGAGAAAAAAAAAAACCCAGAAAATCACATTGAAGGATTTTTTAATGAATTAATTGGTAAATTCCTCGGTAAAATAAGTATTTGGTCAATAACAAAAGTTCATCTCAATACTTTGTTATATACCCTTTGTTGGCAATGACAGAGGTCAAACGTTTTCTGTAAGTCTTCACAAGGTTTTCACACACTGTTGCTGGTATTTTGGCCCATTCCTCCATGCAGATCTCCTCTAGAGCAGTCATGTTTTGGGGCTGTCGCTGGACAACATGGACTTTCAACTCCCTCCAAAGATTTTCTATGGGGTTGAGATCTGGAGACTGGCTAGGCCACTCCAGGACCTTGAAATGCTTCTTACGAAGCCACTCCTTCATTGCCCGGGCGGTGTGTTTGGGATCATTGTCATGCTGAAAGACCCAGCCACGTTTCATCTTCAATGCCCTTGCTGATGGAAGGAGGTTTTCACTCAAAATCTCACGATACATGGCCCCATTCATTCTTTCCTTTACACAGATCAGTTGCCCTGGTCCCTTTGCAGAAAAACAGCCCCAAAGCATGATGTTTCCACCCCCATGCTTCACAGTAGGTATGGTGTTCTTTCTCCTCCAAACACGACAAGTTGAGTTTTTACAATAAAGTTCTATTTTGGTTTCATCTGACCATATGACGCTCTCCCAATCCTCTTCTGGATCATCCAAATGCTCTCTAGCAAACTTCAGACGGGCCTGGACATGTACTAGCTTAAGCAGGGGGACACGTCTGGCACTGCAGGATTTGAGTCCCTGGCGGCGTAGTGTGTTACTGATGGTAGCCTTTGTTACTTTGGTCCCAGCTCTCTGCAGGTCATTCACTAGGTCCCCCCATGTGGTTCTGGGATTTTTGCTCACCGTTCTCGTGATCATTTTGACCCCACGGGGTGAGCTCTTGCGTGGAGCTCCAGATCGAGGGAGATTATCAGTGGTTTTGTATGTCTTCCATTTTCTAATAATTGCTCCCACAGTTGATTTCTTCACACCAAGCTGTTTACCTATTGCAGATTCAGTCTTCCCAGCCTGGTGCAGGTCTACAATTTTGTTTCTGGTGTCCTTTGACAGCTCTTTGGACTTGGCCATAGTGGAGTTTGGAGTCTGACTGTTTGAGGTTGTGGACAGGTGTCTTTTATACTGATAACGAGTTCAAACAGGTGCCATTAATACAGGTAACGAGTGGAGGACAGAGGAGCCTCTTAAAGAAGAAGTTACAGGTCTGTGAGAGCCAGAAATCTTGCTTGTTTGTAGGTGACCAAATACTTATTTTACCGAGGAATTTACCAATTAATTCATTAAAAATCCTTCAATGTGATTTTCTGGATTTTCTTTTTCTCATTTTGTCTCTCATAGTTGAGGTATACCTATGATGAAAATTGGAGACCTCTCTCATCTTGCACAATTGGTGGGAGAACTTGCACAATTGGTGGCTGACTAAATACTTTTTTGCCCCACTGTATATTGGGCAGTCCGCCATTTCAGATGGGAGTTGTATGGGAATCTTGAGTTGGTATGAGGGGTGGTTGGCAGCTGGCCCCATTACACACGTGCTTGTACTTTACCATATATTGTAATAAAGTTCAGTTCAACGGCAGCATCCTCGTCGGTTGTCATTGCCAGGTTTGTGGACAAAACACATTTCACTGGGGGGGGGGGGGGGGCTTTATAAAGTTATGGAGAAATTTGGTTTCCACAAGAAGCAGGGGTGGGGGGGCACCACTTGGGACCCCCCCAGCGGCCACCCCTGGTCCCTGCCACTGGACAGTTTAACAGTCATATTTTATATATAGTAGATGTTTAAGAATAATTGATGTGTGCTGTATATTATTAACAAATTGTAACAAAATACAGTCCTTCCAGGATTTCGCAAGATGTTTTTATGATTGTTGCGGCCCAAAAATCCTGAATTCATGAGAGCTTTTTTAAAAAGTTGCGATATTTTGAGAGGTTTTTTTTTTTTGCACTACAAGTTGTGGAAAGAATTACAAATTTTAAAGCAGATGGGTTTTTTTCCAGTTTACTGCAGTGATGTTTTATATAACAATACAAGAAAAGCACAGGATTGCCAAAAATTTCCTATTAAACAGGGGTTTGTAAATTAAGCAGAAACTTCTGCTATACAGAAAAACTCTTGTGTGCAACAGCAAATACAGACTTTCACATACCCATTACAACAGCTAAATTGCATTGAATGCATGTTAAAGAGTAGAGATGTGGAATTTATTGGCAGCACCTTCATTTGAAAACTCCCTGCGGTCCCAAACCGCTTGGTACGGAGCGGAGAGGAAAAGATAAATAACTTATTCCGTTGCTCTGTATTGTCTATTGGAGTCTACGTTTTTCTGCAAAAACATTGCAGACAGTATTTTTTCTCTTTCCATGCCTAAGTCCTTCCTGTCTGTCTGCTGTGCCTTGACACACACTTGTTTCTTCAGACACACATAAGATAAGAGAAGAGAAGATAAGCCTTTATTAGTCCCACAACGGGGAAATTCCAGGATTGCAACAGCACAGGGATAGCAACACTCAGAGCAACAATCAGAAGGCAAGAAAAAAAACAAGCAAGCAAGAGCAGCTAATATACATATGTACATATTACTATAAAATATATATATACACACACACACAGACACACAGTGCAGAGCATTGTAGCTGGATGGAATAAATATATGAATATATAAACACACAGTGCAGAGCATTGTCGCTAGATGGAATAAATATGTAAATATATAAACACCCACAGTACGGAGCATTGCAGCTAGGTGGAATAAATATGCAAGTATATAAACACACACAGTGCGGAGCAATGTAGCTAGATGGACTAATATGTAGATATATAAAAACACAGTGCGGAGCATTGTAGCTAGATGGAATAAATATATAGATATATAAATATAAACACACCCAGTGCTGAGCATTGTAGCTAGATGGAATAAATATGTAAATATATAAACACACCCAGTGCAGAGCATTGTTGCTAGATGGGATGAAACAGCATAACCATCTACTTAGTTATCCTACATGGTATGATTATGTGCCCATACATATTCTCACCCTCCATAGCGACTGGTATTTTCCTAGTTGTATGCCGGAGGGGACCATTGTGTAAGTCTATTGCATCTTTTGCATTCAAAAAACTATTAGTTTGTTACGTCTTTTTGCTATCTCTGCGAGCAGCCCTGCTTAGGTTGTACAGTCTGACAGCCGTTGGTAGGAAGGACCTACGAAACCTCTCGGTTGTGCACCTGGGATGATGTAGTCTGCTGCTAAATGAGCTCCTCAGTGCATTCAGTATGTCCTGCATAGGGTGGAACTCGGACTCCAGCAGAGATGACAGTTTAGCCACCGTCCTTCTCTCTCCTATCTCCTCCACCGGATCAAGGCGCTGCCCCAGGACAGAGCTAGCTTTCTTAATCAGTTTGTTCAGTCTCTTCCTATCGGCTGCAGTAATGCCACTGCCCCAGCAGACCACTCCAAAAGTGATGGCTGATGCCACCACCGTGTCATAGAATGTCTTCAGCAGCGCCCCTTGTACACCAAAAGACCTGAGTCTCCTCAGCAGGAACAGCCTGCGCTGTCCCTTCTTGTAGAGTGCGTCAGTATTGTGTGACCAGTCTAGTTTATTGTTCAGATGAACACCCAGGTACTTATAGGATGTCACCATCTCGATGTCTGTTCCCTGTATATTTACTGGTGCTGTGAGGGGCTGCCCATGCCTGCGGCAGTCCACCACCAGCTCCTTAGTTTTCCTTGCGTTGATCTGGAGGCAGTTCCGATGGCACCAGTCCACGAAGTCCTGGATAAGCCCTCTGTACTCAGCTTCATCTCCATTGGAGATGAGGCCAACGATCGCAGAGTCATCAGAGAACTTCTGTAGATGGCAGTGTGTTGTGTTGTGTGAGAAGTCCGCAGTATAAAGAGTGAACAGGAAGGGAGCCAGCACCGTTCCCTGGGGGGCCCCCGGGCTACTGATGATCATGTCGGACACACAGTCCCGGGTTCTCACAAACTGAGGCCGGTTCGTGAGGTAGTCCAGGATCCATGATGACAGGTGCTGGTCCACCCCTGCGCGCAGCAGCTTGTCCTTCAGGATCATCGGTTGGATGGTGTTGAAAGCACTGGAGAAGTCAAAGAACATGATCCTCACCATATTCCCGGGCTTCTCCAGGTGGGACAGAGAACGGTGAAGGAGGAAGATCACCGCATCCTCCACCCCAATGCCATGCTGGTAGGCGAACTGGAGTGGATCCATCGCTGGTTCCACCAGGGGGCGAAGGTGAGCAAGGAGCAGTCTCTCCAGGGTCTTCATCAAGTGGGACGTCAAGGCCACCGGTCTGTAGCTGTTCAGGTCTTTGGGGTGGGAAGTTTTTGGTACAGGTACCACACAAGATGTTTTCCACAGCTGTGGTACCCTCCCCAGCTTCAGGCTCAGGTTGAAGATGTACATCACAATCCCACACAGCTGGTCTGCACAGGACTTGAGGAGCTTTGCGCTGATGCCGTCCGGTCCCGACCCCTTCCTCGCCTTGATCTTCCTCAGCTCCGTCCTCACCTGGGTCCTGGTCAGGGTCAGGATGGGGGGCTGTGTGTTGGGAGTGGGGGGGTGTTGGTGGAGTGGGGAGTGGGCAGCAGGACTTGATTTCTTTAGAGGCAGCAGTGGTTGTTGTGCAGTCAGGGGGGAGGGCGGTTGGTCAAACCTATTGAAAAACAGATTCAGGTTGTTCGCCCACTCCCTGCCCCCCGTGGCCTGGGGGGAGGTATTCTGGAGCCCCGAGATGGTTTTGAGGTTTCTCCAGACCCCGCTGATGTCGCTCTGTTGCAACTTGTCCTCCATCTTCTTCCTGAAGCTGTCCTTGCCTTCTCTGATCTTTCTCCTCAGCTCCCTCTGTACGGACTTCAACATCTCCCTGTTCCGCGACCTGAAGATCCTCTTCTTCTCTCTCAGAAGTGTTTTAATCTCAGGGTTGATCCAGGGTTTGTTGTTTGAGCAACACCGTATGGTCTTGGTGGGAACGGATTTGTCCACACAGAAGCTGAGGTAGCCCGTGAAGGTGTGAATGAGGTCATCGATGTCCTCACCATGTGGATCGCAGAGCTGCTTCCAGGCGGTAGCTTCAAAACAGCCTTTTAACATCTTTCATTTACGAAGGGAGGGGGGGGTGTTGGTCCGTGTCCAGACCAGAGATCCACAGCTTTAAAGCTCATTAACAAACTGTAATAATGATTTTACCTCTAAAGATGTATAAATGTTCAAAAACTGGCTGTAGTGTTAGACTTGCTCGTTTTATTTGTGGTTTTATGGTGTTGGTCCCCATGCGCGCTCCCGCGACGGGGTGCTTTTGAGGCATGCGGACGTTTTTAAACTCAAACCCAGCACTTTGTACACACAGTCAGGACAGAGACATCCATCGGCAGGCTGGGAGAGACGGAGGAAGGGACAGCGCTGGAAAACTCGCAGGTGAGTGTTTTTTTACATCACACACTCTGTTTTTGCTGATGTGTTCCGTTTAATACTCACTGTAAACACAGAAGTGAACGTGGTGCAGCGATGCATTTGATTGGTTAGACTGAGCATTTGCGTGCCAGTCAGAGACAAATTTTATTGGTGAAATTGGCAGAAGTTGAAGATGATTGTCCAAAATTGCGGGAAAGTTGCAGTGATTGGACAAAGTTGCAAGATTGCGCAATAGTTGTGCTGATTTCGTGTTAATTGACCTGATTGCAACATTGCACAATCCTGGAGGGACTGAACATACAGCAAAGTAGGACAGATCACACTGTCAAGGTGAGTTCAGACCAAAAGTGAACGGGCACGCAGCGTGATTACATTTTAAATTGATTTTGATGTGCCACCCCAAGATTTTCAGTGGCCCCTATATGAAAAATTTCTGGAGGCACCTCTGACAAGAAGCAAGTCCTACAGTACATTCAGAGCACTACATGTACCCCTATGGACAGAATTAAGGTTAATGGGACCCTGTCCAGGACCATACATCTGCAACGTGGCTGTCACCGGGGGTGGCCACTTAGCCCGGGGCTGTTTAACTTGTTCATTGAGCCACTTGCTCAACCTATAAGACAAGATCCAGGCCTTGATGGAATAACAATAAGGAGTACTGAGTACAAAGTCTGTCTTCATGTAGATGATATAAGATAAGATAAGATAAGATAAGCCTTTATTAGTCCCATAATGAGGAAATTCCAGGATTGCAACAGCACAGGGACAGCAACACTCAGAGCAATAATTAAGAAGATACGGAAAATATAAATAAGAGCAGTGGATATACATATATACACATAAATATATAAATATATACAAGGTGTGGAGCATTGTAGCAAGATGGAATAAACAGCATAACCGTCTACTTAGTTATCCTACATAGTATGAATATGTACCCATACATATTGTCACCCTCCGTAGCGACTGATATTGTCCTAGTTGTATACTGGAGGGGACCATTTGTGTAACAATAATAATAATAATAATAATAATAATTAATAATAATAATAATAATTAATCTTTATTTCAGACACACAAGCGGGTACATATAAAATAAGGAGGGGTAGGGGTATTAGGGAAACAATAAACAGCACAACAGCAGTAAAAACAGCATAACAGTCTTTAAAAAGAGCTCTTGTAGAGGCTGTTGTGCCAGTGTCTTCTGAGAGCATAGGTGTATCTGAGACTGCTCTTCCTAGGGCTTATCAGGGTCTGTATGATGCTGTTTTCCGAGTCATCCAGACGACACATAAAACTTTATTTACCTTTTGTTCTTATTAAAGACAAAAATAGAAAGGAATTGTTTTTACCTTCTTTACATGTTTCAACTATTCACTGCCCCCTTCGTCAGAAGTGTCAGCTGATTGCTGCGAGGAGTCATTTTATCAGCTGACTTTTGTAGGTGGGGCCAGCCCAGCACACCTGTCAGATCCACCCAGCCGGCCCCGCTTTCCACCATCTGATGGTCTCTGGGGAATGTGGTCCCAGGTGTGAGAAAGCATAAAGACCCCCTTATCCCGGTTCATGCTATCTTTTCCCCGCTTCCTGATTTCTTTGGCCTCCTTGATCCAGTGTTTGTGTCTGTTGCTCTCCGACCCAATAATTTTTGTGTTATCCCAGTCCATGATGTGATTATTTCTTTTGCAGTGATCTGATATTGCTGATTTTAATGTTTCTTGTTCTGCCTTTTCTTTTTGTGATCTTGTGAGTCGTCCTTGTGTTTCCTTCTCACATTCCTTCTGGTGTTCTTTTTTCCTTGTGGTGAATGATCTTCCAGTTTCTCCTATGTAGATTTTGTTGCATGATCTGCATGATATTTCATATATTACACTGCATTTTTTGTCGTGTTCTATTTTGTCCTTGGGGTGTACTAATAACTGTCTTAATTTTTTGTGTGGTTTTACTGCTGTTTATTTTGTATTTTTTCATGATCCTTTGAATTGGTTCTGTTATCCCTCGGATGTATGGTATAGTTATGGTGTCCTTGTTTTTGATTTCGGCTTTTGTTCTGTGTCTTGTTTCCTGTTTGTTTTCTTTGTTTTTGACTTGCTGTTTCCCTTTGTTTATGGCCCATACTGGATATTGGCAGCGTATGAGTGCATGTTTTATGTGGTTTTCCTCCTCCTGTCTGTCTTCTTGGTCTGTGATGATGGTGGCCCATTCATATAACATTCTGACAACTGATAGTTTGAGTGCTGTGGGGTGTTCTGATGTCCATAGTAGGTAGTGATCTGTGTGGGTTGGTTTCCTGTAGACTGTGATTTATATACTGCCGTCATTGTTATGGTGGATTTTCATGTCCAGAATTTAGTCTGACAGGTCTGCTGGGCTGGCCCTGCCTACGAAAGTCAGCTGATAAAATGACATCTCACAGCAATCAGCTGACACTCCTGACGAAGGCTGCAGTGAACAGTCGAAACATGTAAAGAAGGTAAAAACATCTCCTTTCTATTTTTGTCTTTAATAAGAACAAAAGGTAAATAATTAAAAGAAGACAAAATGAACCTACTTGAGCTGACACATAAAACTGTACATAAGTTTCCTCAGTAGTCCCTTACACGTAGGAATGCCACGTCACAAACAGCTGACTGGCGCTATGCCATCTGGGCACCTGAAGCAGCATCCTCAGTGCATCGTTGTAGGCCACAGTCAGCCTTCTCATACTATCAGTTCTGTAGCTGCTCCACAGGTGCGCAGTGTACAGAGGAGTACAGTAAGCTCTGAACAGAGAAGATTTAGCATTAACAGAGCACATACTAAACTTTCTCAGTCACATATTGGCTTGGGTATACAATTTACAGCACTGCCTGTAGATATCTTTGCCATCTCTCAAATCATCAGTGATGATGTGACCCAAATATTCTGATCAGCCTAAAGAATGCAGAATCTGGATGTACTGAGTACTGTTAGGCTATACCCTTAACAGTGATAAAACGCAAGCTTTGATGTTTAACTTTACCCCATCTTAAGATCTGAGAAACTAGTACAAGTTTAATGAAATTCCACTTCTCTTTGATTTGATGTGTGTGTGTGTGTGTGTGTGTGTGTGTGTGTGTACGCATGAGAAACTAACATATACAGTATAAGAGATAAAGACCTGTACTTGTACAGCACTTTCAGTCTCAAAGACCACTCAAAACACTTCACTAGTACTAACCCTCAATAGAGGGCATGTATGTATGATGGCACCAAACACAACTCATGGCAGTTACAAAACACTGAGTGGCAAAAATGAATGGCAGCATTAGGGTGTATGCAGTACAACACAAAAAATACACACAGTATTCAGTTACAGCAGTACACAGAGTACCTGTTGCATTGTGGAGAGCTAATCTTATCATTCCATTTTGTATTAATTGACAAAAATAGCTAAGTAAATATTTAAAGGCTCAGAACCAGTTCTTCACTTATGTGTGCTCTTACCCACACATCATTACAGTCAAGTAAACAGTGTGATATTAGCATCTAAAATTAAAAAAGGAACTCTCTGTACTACTGTGACTAAACATTTTGTATGATTTTTATGTTTTGCTGCATACAAACTAAAGTTGTCACATGCGTTTGCCACTCAGTGCTGGGTAACTATGGTAACTGCCCAGAGTTCTGTTCCCATGCATCCCCTTCATTCTAAGGGCCTATAGGAGACAGATACCTAGCGACAATTTTCAATGACCAATTAACCTAACATGCATGTCTTTGGATTGTGGGTGGAAACCAGAGATCCCAGAGTAAACCTATGCAGCACAGGGAGAACCTGCAATCTACACACAGAAAGGTTCCTACCCCTGCCAGCCTGCGGATTTGAATCTGGAACCTTCTAGCTGTGAAGCAACAGTGTTAACCACTGTACCACCATACTGCCTATCTCAGCTATATCCAGAAAATTATACATATATTAATACCCAGATAAAAGAAGCCCTTCATAGGTGGGTTCTTCTTTCCCTAGATCTTAACAGAATACTGGTGATAAAAATATTTATCTAATATTTTGCCTAGACTGCTCTATTTGTTCCAGTCTTTGCGTGTGAGACAAGGTAACTGTCATGTCAGGTGAGTGAGCCCTCTGCTGGTGGTGGTGTGAAATTGGTTGCAAAACATCTCTCTTGCAGACCAGGTTGGTCAGATTGCTGGCAGCTGGGTAATTGCCTCCACCTGCTCCTGATTACCTGATGGACAGAGAGGAGGAGAACAGGTCTAGCGTGGGACCGATTTGATAAAGCTGTTAAAAAGAAACTTGAAAAGAATCTCTGTCTTGGTGTTAAGAACTCTTGTCTTGTGAAGTCATTACCTTAAGACCCCATCTCACCAAACTTGTTCTTAGAACATCGTAGCCTGTCCTAATAAATTGATGAAACAGGGTGAAAATGGGCAAATTTGGGCACAAAATGCTTGAAATATGACACTACTTCATTCTAACATGGTTTGAGACAAGTCCATCTCATTTTCATTCCAATTGTAGACAGTTCTAAACAATGTTCAAAATTGGGAAAAATAGCCACCCATCTTGTTTCTAATTAAGTTCTAATCTGTTCTTGACAAGTTCAACCCCATCCTTACCCAGTTAAAACCTGTTTCACTCTGTTCTAAATCATTGTTATACAGTTCCTAACTCGATCACCTTAATTAAACTAGTTCTTAGTTTAGTTTAGTTTATTGGTTTATTTGTCAGGGACGATGTACAGAAAAAAACATTAAACACAGGGTAAAGATGCTCTGTACCACATTATAGCATTCTCACTAATTTCCATCTGTAGTCCCTGAGGCAGACAGGAAGATATTAAAAGAAAAACAACACATATAGAAAGCAATTCAGGTCAGGTTTCAGAATCTGTTGTCCCTGAAACAAGCAGTAAGTTTAAAAGGTAAAAAGATAAGAGAACAGCACACAAAAACAATTTAAGAGTACAATTTCAAATCTCATTTAAGGGATCATTTAAGTCAATGCTGGCAGGCTTGATTACTTTAAATCCATTTTTTTAGTCTCTGTGGAAAAGTCTCTGTAATTTGTTCTGGTCTTCAAAGCAGTGGGGAGCTTGTTCCATTCCATTATAGCTTTGTATGAGAAGGCTGATTGTTCAAAAGCAGTTTTACCTAGTCAGTCCAGCATGTTATCATTGCATCCTCAACGAGTCTCTAGTATGTTCAAAAGGAATATCTCCACTGCACTCCACTCTCGAGGAACGGCTATAAATGCCACCACATTCTTGCCAGTTCTCATTCCCATTCACTGCTTGGAGCTGTAGCCTACACATCACAATTGCTTCTACTACTTTCATATCATCATGCCTCCAAGACAGACAGGGAGAGGGACAAACAAAATGTGAATGAAAACATTCAATGTTTCTTTATATCATATTGATATGGTTTCTCTGGCAATGCAAGACTTATTTAATTGAAATTTAATGCTTTCTAATTCATCAGTTAACTAGTCAAACAATACTGTCATGACGGTTTATTAATCTTGCGCACTTTAACAAACTCACAACTGTGGCAACAAACTGTTGCAACTGGGTGGTTTAAATACACTTTTGTAGTGGGAATTCTAAAAAAAAATGTTATTTACAAGTATTTTCTTTAGAAAAAAATGTTTTTCATTAGAAAATAATCTATTAACATGGGAAAAAAAATCAATTTGTATCAGATATGATCATATTATAACTGCTGCCTTTTTTTCTCCCCACTGGCTGATAACCTCAGCGGTGGCCTGCCATGCTGCTGCAGGGGCTTTGACTTTCAATGCGACCAGTAATCCTTATAAATAAAAATAATCACCAAATTTATAACCAAGGAGGTTTTTAGACTAAAATACATCCCGGGGCTGCACGGTGGTGCAGTGGTTAGCACTGCGGCAGCACAGTTTTACCCTCGGCCAGGGGATCGCGGGGATCATGAGATCGTGGGTTCGATCCCTGCCCCCGGCCAACAATGATCTGTGTGGAGTTTGCATGTTCTCCCCGTGTTGCGTGGGTTTACTCCGGGATTTCTCCGGTTTCCTCCCACATGCTAAAAACATGCAGGTTAGGGATACGGGGCGCTTGCGCACGCAGCGACCGGCAGCTTGTGGCTTGTCACCAGACTGCAAAACAAATCTACCTACAGGTACAAAATAAGTACAAAAAAAAAATAAATAAATAAAAGGATGCTTAGCTCTGCTGAATGATAAAAATAAATAAATAAATCACTGTGGTGCAGCTGAAATAAAAACATTTTAAATCCAGTTTTGTGCACACTGTAAAAAAAAATTGGTGAATTTTGCAGTAAATTACTGGTAGCTGTGGTTGCCAGTAATTTACTGTAAAAAAATATGGCATTAATGTATACCTCTTGAAGGTATTGTTTTGGCAACCGTAAATTACACAGTTTAGAACTGTTCTTTTCAAAGTAAATCACCATTAAAATGAAAGCACCAAGGTGCTGATGCCTCGGTGCCAGAGCCTTGGCGGAGGTATGCATTCTCTGATCATCACCAAAATGTTATGGGTTCCTCTCTAGCCCAAGGAGCACCTCTGGTAAAAAAAAAAAAAAATTCATCCAAATCCATCCAGTAGTTTTGGAGTACAGGTCATGAGCCGAGATCTGGAGGTCTCCGCCAGACTCGGTCTCATGGCTTTCTCCGTTTTATTTACTTATTTGTTGCATTTTATGCCTTTTGGGTTTTATGTATTCATGTTCTGCTTGCCATTTTCCTGTTTGTGTTACACTTTTATTTTTATATTCATTTATATTTTCACTTTTGGTATATGTGGGTTGTTATTTTATTCTTTATGTCTTTAGTATTATTCTTTTACCAGTTGACAGCTGTCAGGGGTGTGAAGCTTCATGTGGGCGTTGCCCTGTCAGCTGACAGTCTTGGTTCGCCACTCTCTCACTACCTCAGCTGATCCGTATTGTGCATCATTGCCTTCCCCTGCCCGTTCAGATACCTACACCTGTCATGTATTATGTAAATGGGTTTTGAACCCTATTTAAGGGCTTTATTTTTGTTCCTTCGTTGCCACTATTTTATTTATTTAGCGAATGCAAAGTCCTTAAGCCAAGCAGTTGCCTCCTGGTTTGCTGTATGGAGGGTGTGTAATCCTCCTTCCAGTCTTTGGAGCGGGCAAGCCTCTATGATGTGTTCCATTGTTTGCTCCTCTCCACATGCGCACAGTGGGCTAGGGCTACTGCCCCATCTGTAAAGGCTGGCCAAGCAGGGGCCATGTCCAGTCCTGAAGCGATTGAGTGTAGACCACTGTCTCCTTGGGAGGTTGGTGCCCGGGACCTGTTGGTTGGGGTTTATCACCAGCTGTTTGTTTGGGACCTCCTTGGTCTCCCATTCCTCTTGCCAAGCTGTCTGGATGGTAAAGTCAGCTGGGGGAGGGTTTTTCCAAATCGGCCGTCTGGATGAAAGTCGGGCAGTGGGTGGAGTGTAGATATCTGCATGGATTGGTAAGTGAGGAGAATCTTTAACTTTTTGGAGCATCCTTTGAGTTAATGCTGCTCGCCGGATGTGTGGAGGGGCTATGTTTGACAGTACAGAGAGCCAGGGGAGTGGTGTTGAGCGGATTGTTCCAGTTATAGTTCTCATGGTTGTGTTGAGCTGGGTGTCTACATGGTGTGTGTAAGATGACCTGGACCAGACAGGGGCACAATATTCTGCTACAGAGTATGAAAGGGCCAGTGCTGAGGTGCGCAGGGTGGAGACTGCCGCCCCCCATTTTGCACCAGCGAGCTTGCAGAGCAGGTTGTTTCGTACCTTCACCTTAGCAGCCGTCCCCTTTAGATGTTCCTTGAAGGATAAGGTCCTATCAAGGGTCACTCCAAGATAAGTTGGATTTGGGGCATGCTTAAGCTTGAGTCCGCTCAGGTGGATGTTTAGTTCTCTGGC
This sequence comes from Pholidichthys leucotaenia, assembly GCA_020510985.1. NCBI lineage: Eukaryota > Metazoa > Chordata > Actinopteri > Cichliformes > Pholidichthyidae > Pholidichthys > Pholidichthys leucotaenia. The sequence goes on from CM035844.1 coordinate 17,686,366, forward strand.
AGCTTTTGCATTGTGGAGATGGAATACACTGGAGACGGTTTTTGCTGGGCTTGGTTTTAGGCGCCAGATTTTACAGAACTGGTCCAGTTTGGCAAGATCTTCCGTGAGCACCCGTTCCAGTGGTTCAAAGTCTGGTGCTTGGAATGCCAAACAGATGTCGTCTGCATAGGTGAATTTGCGGGATTTTGTAGTAGGCAGGTCGTTTATGTAGAGGTTGAACAGAGTTGGAGCTAGAACTGAGCCTTGTGGGAGTCCGTTTTTCTGCATTCTCCATGCACTTGTCTTCTGACTGAGGTGGACTCTGAACCTTCGGTTGGTCAGCAGGGTTTTTATAATTGCTGTTGCCCAAGCAGGGATCGCCTTTATAAGTTTCAGGAGGAGGCCTTTGTGCCAGACCGTATCATAGGCGGCTGTAAGGTCGAGAAACACAGCCCCTGTCTTCAGTCTGCTCTCGAAGCCATTTTCGATGAAGGTGGTTAGGGCCAGTACTTGTTCTCCTGTACTGCGGTCCTTGTGGAAACCTGCTTGATCCACACTTAGAATATCCTCTACCTCTGGGGAAATGCGTTGCAGAATTAGGCGCTCCATGATTTTGTAAGGAACGCTGAGTAGGGAGATTGGGCGGTAGCTTGCTGGTAATTTGTGGTCTTTGCCAGGGAAAAAGACCACAAATTCCACAAAAAGACCACCAATTCAGCGTTGCCGCTGAATTGGTTAGTCTCCCTCGTCTCCGCCAGAGCCCTGCCTCGCTCTGGTGCGCAACTTGTCATGTGCTGGCGAGCGCTCACCCCCTCTTTCCTGTTCACCTGTCTCCTCATCAGACGCACCTGCGGTCCACTGCTGGGCCAGCGTTTGTAAGGAAGCGCTCTTCAGTGATTCAACGCTGGCTCCTTTGGGTATACTGCTCTAGCAGACAGCTCATCAAGTAGGCGGTTGTGTTGTGGGTGAATTTTACCTCACACGCTTTCTCCTTTCCTCTCTTCCAGGTTGCTGCCAACATAGCGGTGTGTCTGCAGGGATTTGGTGCGCTTGCCAGCCTGTTGCTCCACCACCAAGCAGCTCATCAACTCCACCCGGTCAGACTCCATGACTCATTCCCCCACCAGCAGTTCTGGCCTGCTGGTTCCTCTCTTTTGCTGGGTTCTGTGCTGGTCATTCCTCTCCTCCCACATAAGTGGTATAAATTAGATTTCTCCATTTCCCCTCCATTCCCCTCTAATCAGCCTTGTCTCATCCTCTGCAGGTTGCTGCTTCTCTGGCAAGTGACTGACGTTTTCCTTAAGTGTGCGGTTTTGAAATTCAATAAAAGGGTCAAACATTCTCTGTGTGCGTTCTTTTGGTGACTGCACTTTGCACTCAGGTTGCTTGTCCAGTCAATATGCCAGAACAAGCCAGCCAGGGTCACAACCTGGCAAGTGCGTCATCAACAGAGCACTCTGCGCTCCACTGCCTTGACATTACAGAGAGGCAGGTCGCTGAACACACTCATCTGCTGCAGGCAATTACACAGCAGCTGAGTGTCATTTCTGATCAATTGGGCCGTGCGGCTGCTCCGGCTACTCCAGCTCCACCTGCTCTTCCAACTCCTGCCCCATACAAGGGGGAGGTGGGAAAATGCAAGGATTTTTTATGTCACATTCGGCTCTACTTCGAGCAGGTGAAGGGGGATTTCCTGGATGACATCTCCAAAATCCACCAGTTTACTCTTCTGCTTCGGGGCCGCGCTCTTAGTTGGGCGCGGGCTGTTATCGATAGCCAGAGAGATTTGCCACCAACATTTGACCAATCTGTGTCTGAGTTTTCCTGCACTTTCGACCATACCAAGAGTGAAGGGAATATTGTGAGTCACCTGTTGTCGCTCCGCCAGGGCAGTCAGTCTGTGGCTGACTTCTCGGTGGAGTTCCGGATCGAGACAGCTGATTCGGGGTGGAACAAAGTTGCACTGCGCAACACGTTCCTCCACGGATTAAATCCTCGGCTTTGCAATGACCTGGCAGTTCATGCCGATCCTGCCACCTTGGACGACCTTATAGATCAGGCGGTCGGGTTGGATAACCGGTACCACGAGCATGCCCGGGAGCACAGCACCTCTCTTGCCCATTTTCCACATGTGCACTCCCGGCGCCTACTGACCTAGGTGAATCTGATTCCGCCCCCAACCCCATGGAGCTCAGCTCTGCTTGCCTTCCGTGGGCAGAGGTTGAGCGGCAGTGGCGGATCGGGATGTGCGCCTATTGTGGTTCGCTGAAGCACAAGCGGGACACATGCCACCTACGGCCAAAAGATTCGGTCCATCAGTAGCCACAGGGGGTCTGGCGGGCGGGACTCAACCTGATCCCCCCGGTAATTTTTCTATTTCAGCCCTGGTCCAGTTGCCGGGGGTCGAGAGGAGGGTCTCCACCCTTATCGATTCTGGGGCAGAGGGTAATTTCATCTCCTCTGTGCTGGTTCACGAGATGAGGATTCCAACTGCTAAACTGCTGGCTCCCCATCCCGTTCATACCCTTTCTGGCCAGACAGTGGCGTCCGTGACTCATTGCACGACGCAGTTATCCGTCCTATTGTCCGGTAACCACTGGGACAGGCAACTTTCTACATGTTTTTACGTGCCACTCATGCGGTGGTGCTAGGGTATCCATGGCTTCGGAGGCATAATCCAATTCTTAATTGGGCACAAAATTCCATCACCTCTTGGAGTCCTGTTTGGCTACTTGTCTAAATTCGTCCCAGTGTTCACCGTCTCTCCCCGTCTCCTCTCCTCAGGTCAAGCCGCCGGACCTTAGCCTGGTGCCCGAGGTTTACCATGACCTCGGGGAGGTCTTTAGCAAGTCACGAACATTAGCACTTCCTCTGCATCGCTCATATGACTGTGCCAGCAACCTCCTTCCGGGCGTGAGGCTACCATCCAGCAAGCTCTATAATATTTCTGATCCCGAGAATGAGGCGATGGAGAGGTACATTAAAGATTCTTTGAACACCAGCCTCATTCGGCCATCCACGGCTCCTCTTGGGGCGGGGTTTTTCTTTGTTGGCAAGAAGGACGGGTCTCTGTGTCCGTGCATTGGCTACCGTGAGCTTAATGCCATAATAGTCAAAGATAAATACCCTCTGCCCCTGATGAACTCCACATTTGAGCTCCTGCAGCACTCGCGCGTATTCTCCAAACTCGACTTACGTAACGCTTACCACCTAGTCAGAATACGCAAGGGGGATGAGTGGAAAACAGCGTTTAAAACACACTTGGGGCAATTTGAGTACTTAGTTATGCCTTTTGGGTTAACTAACGCCCCCGCTGTTTTTCAACATTTAATTAATGATGTCCTCCGCGACATGTTAAATTGGTTTGTTTTCGTCTATCTGGATGACATCCTGATTTTTTCTCGCATGCCTGAGGAGCATGAAACCCCTGTTAGAGCCATGTTACAGTGGCTCTTAGAAAACCAACTTTATGTCAAGGCTGAGAAGTGTGAGTTTTCTACCAATTCCACTTCTTTTCTTGGCTTTATTGTAGCGGCGGGAGAGCTGAGGGCTGACCCGGCCAAGGTGAAGGCTGTGCTGGTTTGGCCAACACCCCACTCCCGCAAGGAGCTGCAACGCTTCTTGGAGTTTGCAAATTTTTATCGCAGGTTTATCCATAACTATAGTGGGGTAGCACAGCCTTTAACACAGCTGACCTCTATTAAGGTACTATTTTTATGGACCGAGGCAGCTGAACAGGCCTTTGTCAAATTAAAGGGCCTGTTCGCAGATAAATCCATCTTGGCTCAGGTCGACCCCCAGCTCCAAGTTACCCTGGAGGTGGACGCTTCAGAAACGGGGGTGGGCGCTATTTTGTCCTAGCGTCCCTCCCCTCCCCCCCCCCACGGACTTGAAGCTCCACCTGTGTGCGTATTTCTCTCAGCAGCTCACCCCAGCTAAGAGGAATTACAACATCGGGGATCTTGAGCTGTTGGCCATTAAATTGACTTTTGAGGAATGGAGACATTGGCTGGAGGGAGCCGTGCACCCTGTAGTCGTGTGGACCGACCACAAGAACCTTGAGTATCTGCGGTCAGCCCGCTGGCTGAATCCTAGGCAGGCTCGCTGGGCCCTATTTTTTCAGCGCTTTAATTTCACAGTCACTTATAGGCCCGGCTCCCGTAATGGGAAGCCTGATGCTCTCTCCAGGCAGTTCAGTCAGGACCTGGCGGACCCCCACTCCCGCTCCCAGCCCATTCTTCTGCCTACATGCGTCCTGGGAACCCTTACCTGGGAGATAAAAAGGAAAGTCCGCCAGGCCCAGTCCCCAGAGCCCGAACCAGCAGGTTGTCCTCCTAATCGCCTTTACGTCCCTGCCGCCCTCCGCAGCGAAGTTATCCAGTGGGGGCACACCGGACATCTCGCCTGCCACTCTGGGGTGGTACGTACTGTGGATGTTATTAGGCAAGTGTTTTGGTGGCCCACGCTGTGGTGGGACGTGCATGAGTAGGTGAAGGCTTGCCAAACATGTGCCCGTAACAAATCCCCCCCCACCCTGCTGGTCTCCTTCACCCCCTCCCCGTTCCTAGCCGGCCCTGGTCCCACATCGCTATGGACTTTGTCACTGGTCTTCCCCCTTCCCATGGTAACACTGTGATATTGACCATTGTGGACAGATTTTCCAAGGCAGTGCATCTGGTTCCTCTCCCCAAGCTGCCATCTGCTTCCAAAACTGCTGAATTACTGGCCTACCATGTTATCAGACTGCACAGGATTCCTATGGACATTGTGTCTGACCGGGATCCTCAGTTTATCTCACGGGTATGGAAGTCGTTCTGCCACTGCCTTGGCACCACTGTCAGCCTCACCTCCGGGTATCATTCGCAGAGCAATGGGCAGGCTGAGCGTGCCAACCAGTCCCTGGAGGCTGCCCTTCATTGCATGGCAGCCGATGACCCCTCCTCATGAAGCTCCCATCTGACCTGGGTGGAGTATGCATTAAATTCCACAATCTTTTTGGCCACGGGGTGATCGCCATTTGAAGTTTCCATGGGCTACAACCCCCCTTTGCTATCAATGACGGAGAGAGAGGTAGCGGTGCCGTCCGTGGGGGCCCATTTTCATCGCTGCAGCCGGGCCTGGAGATCTACCAGAGCAGCTCTCCTTCACTCCACTGAGCATAATCGGCTCTATGCGGACTGCAAGAGGGTTCTGACACCGGAAGACAGGACTGGACAGCAGGTCTGGGTGGACACGGATCAGGTCCCACTCAAAGCTGAGTCTCGGAAGCTCACTCCCCGGTTCGTGGGCCCCTTCCCTGTCACCAACAACATAGGCAACTCTGCTGTTCTGCTCCAGCTCCCACGGGCACTCCATGCACATCCTACCTTCCATGTCTCCAAGGTCAAGCCTCTCTCCTCCAGCCCTCTCTGCCTCCCCCTCCCCGAAGCCACCTCCTCCTCCTCGTGTCTTCGACGGGCATGTCACCCACACTGTCAAAGAGATCCTGGATGTTCGGCGTCGGGGCCGGGGGTTCCAGTACTTGGTCGACTGGGAGGGCTACGACCCGGAGCATCGGTCATGGGTCTCCCTTGGTCTGGATTCCATGACAAAGGTATGGTCCGGGCTTACCATCGAGCCCACCCGGAGAAGCCTGGGGGACTGCCAGGAGGTGTTCCTTGTGGGGGGGGGGGCACTGTCATGTGCTGGCGAGCGCTCACCCCCTCCTTCCTGTTCACCTGTCTCCTCATCAGACGCACCTGCGGTCTCCTGCTGGGCCAGCGCTTATAAGGAAGCGCTCTTCAGTGATTCAACACTGGTTCCTTTGGGTATACTGTTCTAGCAGATGGCTCATCAAGTAAGCGGTTGTGTTGTGGGTGAATTTTACCTCACACGCTCTCCTTTCCTCTCTTCCAGGTTGCTGCCAACGTAGCGGTGTGTCTGCAGGGATTTGGTGCGCTCGCCAGTCTGTTACTCCACCACCATGCAGCTCATCAACTCCACCCGGTCAGACTCCATGACTCATTGCCCCACCAGCAATTCTGGCCTGCTGGTTCCTCTCCTTCGCTGGGTTCTGTGCTGGTCATTCCTCTCCTCCCACAAAAGTGGTATAAATTAGATTTCCCTATTTCCCCTCCATTCCTCTCTAATCAGCCTTGTCTCATCCTGTGCAGGTTGCTGCTTCCCTGGCGAGTGACTGATGCTTTCCTTAAGTGTGCAGTTTTGAAAATTCAATAAAAGGGTCAAACGTTCTCTGTGTGTGTTCTTTTGGTGATTGCACTTTGCACTCAGGTTGCTTGTCCAGTCAATATGATGCAACTCTTGTAAGTTTTTCTCTCTCGCTGGCATTTTGTATTTTGAGCACTTTCTTGAACTCTACGTTTGTTTTTGCAATAAAGGTCACAAACTCACAGTCGAGTGTGTGGGACTCACCTTCCTACCCCGAAGGGCATTTATGACAGTACACGCATGTGCAGTGAAAAAATAATCTGCAGTTCACATGCCCATACTGTCGGTGGCAGCCAAGAGCCACCAAACTGATTTGAACAGCTGCAATCGAAACACAAAAGAAGGGCACTAAATGGTGGAAGCGATGGAGCTACGTCTCTCTCTGGCATCCTCGTCTCGAAGAGGCGATGGTTAGCGCGTCAAGGATTGGAGCAGCGCCTGGAATGACTATACAGCCCAATCCTTGAGTGGCAGTCTTTGGAGCAGTTGGCGCAGATGAAGATTGATGGTGCACGTGCTGATGCTGCGCGTTCTTTCCTCGCCCCACGCTTCATCACCATCTGGACTCTCATGTTCGCTTCCATCTTAAGAACACCCTCTTTGACACTGTGGCGCCAGGTGGCTTGATCTTTGGCAATAACCTCCCAGTTGTTGGAGTTGATCTGCGCACACCGCATGTCGTGTTTGCAGACATCTTTAAAACATAACAGCGATCAGCCCACATGGCGGATGCCCACCCACAATTCTCTGTAAAGGATTTCTCTTGGCAGATGGTCAGGCTCCATGCGGTGCGCGTGGCCGAGCCACCACATTTCTCAGTCTCTGGCTGAGAAATGCAGGGATGCTTGGCAAGTCAGCGTGCTTAAGGACCTCTGTGTTGGGGACTCTGTCTTGCTACTTGGTGTGCATAAGGCACCGAAGACAGCGGACGTGGAACCCATTTAATCACTTCTCCTGCCTAGCATAGGCTGTCCAGGACTCGCTGCCATACAGGAGAGTGGACAGGATGCAAGCTTGGTATACGAGTAACTTGGTCTTCAAACTCAGCAGATTGTTGTTCCACACATGCTTGTTGAGTTTGGCCATGACAGCAGCTGCTTTGTCAATTCTGGAGCTGATCTTGGTGTCCAGCTAGACCGTGTTTGAAACAGTGGACCCTAGGTAGGTGAAGGTGTCCACAACCTCCAGCTGTGTGTTGTCAATGGTAATGACAGGAGAGGAGACAGCATCTTGCACCATGATGTTGGTTTTCTTAAGGCTGATCATGAGCCCATACTCCTTGCAGGCGTGGGACAGTTTGTCGACCAGGTGCTGCAGGCCCTCCTCGCTGTGCAATGCTAGAGCAGCGTCGTCTGCAAACAGCAGCTCACGTATGAGGACCTCATAGACTTTGGTTTTAGCATGAAGTCTTGCGATGTTGAGGAGATTTCCATCTGATCTTGTGTGGATGTAGACACCTTCAGGACAGTCAGCGAAGGCGTAGTGGAGGAGCATTGAGAAAAAAGTCCTAGAGAGAGTCGGTGCTACACCGCAACCCTGCTTCATTCCACTGCTGACTGGGAAGGCATCTGAGGTGGTGCCATCAAAGCAAACAGTACTATGCATGTCCATATGGAAGGAGGAGATGATTGCAAGGAGCTTTGGGGGACAACCGATCTTCCGCAGGATCTGGAAGAGCCCGCTTCGACTAACTAAGTCAAAGGCTTTGGTCAGGTCCACGAACGCAAGGAACAATGGCTGCTGCTGCTCTCGACACTTCTCCGGCAGCTGACGGAGGGAGAAGATCATATCCACTGTGGACCTTCCTGACATAACGCACGGCTCAGGAGATGCACACACACAGGCTCAGAGTAGTTCAAATAGTTTATTAACAACAGGCGTGAATGAGTGCGTGTCTGCGGGATGTAAATGTGTTGGTGGCGGCGTCTGCTTCAGGCACAGAGGCAGGTGACCATACAGCCGGGCAACCCTATGGAGAAAGCACAGGGAGAGGGTGACGGGCATACACCAACACAGGAGGGATTATGGCAAGAGAAGAACTTACTTGGATGACAGGATAGCTGGCACAGCAAGGGGCGAAACCCGGGAGACAGCCACCTGGAGAGCTCGGTGCAGCAGCGAGGAATAGGCATTGGAGGGAAGACGTCCGCTGCCGGGAAATCCACCTGTGCACAGGGGAGCAGACTGGAGAGAGAAGGTAAGGCTTCTTACCCAAACAATTGTGCTGAAGATTGTAGATGACTCACAACGGTGAGGAACGAAGTCTGACGGCTTCAGGCCGAAGCTCCGGGCGAGACGGCCTTTATCCCTCGCCGCTGATGATGATCAGGTGCGTGAGCAGGTGGCGCCGCTGATGAATGGCGCGGCGTGACAGTACTCCCCCCTCTAGCAGCGCCTCCTGGCGATGGCTTATCCGGGTGCGCTCGGTGGAAGTCTGCGATGAGCGATGGGTCCAACACGAACGACGGGGGCACCCACTGTCGATGCTCGGGCCCATAGCCCTCCCAGTCCACCAAGTATTGCAACCCACGACCCCGGCGCCGGGAGTCCAGGATGGAGGAGACGGACCAGGCCGGATGGCCACCAATCATCCGGGGCGCGGGTTGCGCTGCAGGAGGAGGGCAAAGGGGGTCGGTGACTGCCAGCTTCACCTTTGACACGTGGAAGGTGGGATGGATGCGGAGGGAGGGGGGAATAGCCACGCGCACAGCCACCGGGTTGATGATCCAGGTGATAGGATAGGGACCCATGAACCGCTGTGCCAGCTTCCTCCTCTCGCCCTTCAATGTAACGTCCTGGGTAGACACATAAACTCGTTGCCCAACTCTGTACGCCGGGGCAGGTCGTCTGTGCCGGTCCGCCACGGTCCTGTTGCGCTCCGCTGTGCGTAAAAGCGCATGACGCACGGCAGCCCAGATGGAGCGGAACTGCCTGAGATGCGCCCTAACTGAGGGGACAGTTACCTCGCTCTCCTGCGCTGGAAGCAGCGGGGGGTCGTAACCCAGGGACGCCTTGAAGGGGGACATCCCTGTTGCAGAAGAGCGGGCGGTGTTGTGGGCGTACTCAACCCAGGCGAGATGGTTGCTCCAGGACGTAGGTTTGGACCTGGTCACACAGCGAAGCGCAGCCTCCAGCTCCTGGTTGGTCCTCTCACACTGCCCGTTAGATTGGGGGTGATGGCCGGAGGAGAGGCTCACCTTGGCTCCGATGGCGTTACAGAAAGATCTCCAAACCTCAGATGAAAATTGGGGGCCCCGGTCCGAGACCACGTCCACCGGAATCCCGTGCAGCCTGACCACGTGTTGGACGAGGAGATCCGCCGTCTCCAGGGTGGTAGGAAGACCTCGCAGGGGAACAAAGTGTGCAGCCTTGGAGAAACGGTCCACGATGGTCAGGATGGTGTCAAAAGAGTTGGAAACGGGGAGTCCGGTGACGAAATCCAACGCGATGTGCGACCAGGGCCTGCCAGGAACGGGCAGGGGCTGGAGCAGACCCGCTGGAGGGGCATTTCCCGACTTGCTGGTGGCACAGATTGGGCAAGCCCGGGCGTAGCGGGCTGCGTCCCTCCGCAGGCCTGGCCACCAAAAGGACCGTTGGAGGAGGCTGATCATCCGGGAGGTGCCGGGATGACAGGTGAGCCGGGAGGTGTGGAGCCAGTGGATGACCTCTCCTCGGACCGCAGATGGAACGAACAGTTTTCCCTCCGGTCCGCCGCCAGGATCAGATTCCACCTCCTGCGCCTTCCGGATCTTGTTCTCGATGTCCCAGGAGATGGCTCCCACGACGCACGACCTGGGCAGGATAGTGTGGGGCGTCTCCTCAGCCTCCACGGGGGTGAACTGCCTAGAGAGGGCGTCAGGCAGGCCGTTTTTGGAGCCTGGCCTGAAGGTGATAGAAAAGCGGAACCTGGCGAAGAACAAAGACCAGCGCGTCTGGCGGGCATTCAGGCGCTTGGCAGATCGTAAATATTCTAGGTTCTTGTGGTCCGTCAGGACCACGAACGGCAGGTCCGCCCCCTCTAGCCAGTGGCGCCACTCCTGTAAGGCGAGTTTAATGGCCAGGAGCTCTCTGTCCCCCACATCGTAGTTCCTCTCCGCCGGGGACAGGCACCGGGAGAAGAAGGCGCAGGGTCGTTTGGCACCATCGTCAGGCGACCGCTGGGATAGTACTGCTCCCACTCCCGTGTCCGAGGCCTCCACCTCCACAATGCACTGCAGCGCGGGGTCGACCTGGCGAAGGACCCGGGAGGAGGAGAACTCCGCCTTCAGCGCCTTAAAGGCAGCAGCGACCTCTTCGGTCCACCGGAACGGGACCTTCGGGGACGTGAGGCGGGTCAGTGGTCCGACGATCGAGCTGAAATTTGGGACAAAGCGGCGGTAAAAATTGGCGAAGCCAACAAACTGTTGCACCTGCTTCCGGGATGCGGGAATAGGCCACTCCACCACTGCCTTCACCTTCTCTGGGTCTGGGAGCACCTGGTCTTGAGAGATGATGAATCCCAGGAAGGATGTGGTCCTAGCGTAGAATTCGCACTTTTCAGCCTTCACGTAGAGCCGATTCTCCAGCAGTCTTTGGAGGACCCGCCTCACATGGACCTGGTGCTCGTCCCTGGACCTGGAGAAGATAAGAATATCGTCCAGGTAGACGAACACGAAGAGGCCGATGAAATCCCGGAGGACGTCATTGATGAGGCGCTGAAAGACGGCAGGAGCGTTGGTCAACCCGAACGGCATGACCAGGTATTCAAAGTGGCCGTTCGGGGTACGGAAGGCTGTTTTCCATTCATCTCCCTCCCGGATCCGGACGAGGTGGTAAGGGCTGCGTAGATCCAGCTTGGTAAACCAGGTCGCCCCCTGGAGGGAGTGGAAGGCAGTGTCCATGAGGGGCAGGGTGTAACGGTCCCTCTCAGTGATGTCATTGAGCGCTCGGTAGTCTATGCAGGGGCGGAGGGATCCGTCCTTTTTCCCAACAAAGAAAAACCCTGCCCCCACGGGTGACACGATGGGCGAATAATCCCAGCGCTCAGTGATTCTTTCAGGTAGGTATTCATCGTCTCCTTCTCCGGCGCAGACAGGCTGTAGAGCCGACCAGAAGGTAGGGGAGCCCCCTGGCGGAGGTTGATAGCACAGTCATAGGGCCGATGCGGGGGAAGAGACATAGCTTTCGTCTTGCTAAATACCATACCCAGGTCGTGAAATTCCGGAGGCACCAGAGACAGGTCCGGAGGTGCTGTGTCCGTCACAGGGGGAGCAGCGGACGGGGAGCAGGCAGCGGACTGAAGGCAGGTGCCCATGCAAAATGTACTCCATGCCGTTACCCCAGCTGACCTCCAGTCCAGGACAGGGTTGTGGAGGCGTAGCCAGGGATACCCCAGGATGACGGGCGACACAGAGTTGGGCAGGACGTAAAAAACCATCTCCTCCCGGTGGTTCCCTGAGATGATGACTGGGAAGGGAATGGTCTGATGAGAAACTCTCCCAAGGGAGGCACGGGAGAGATGGACCAGGGAAATGGGGTGTTTTAGTGCCTGACAGCGGATGCCCAATCGGGTTGCCAGGCCGTGTGAAATGAAGCTGCCTTCTGCGCCTGAATCCACCAGTGCGTGGGTGAGGTGCCCAGTGGGATTGTGGCAGAAACGGATGGGCAGCTTCAATTGGGTGAGGGGACTTTGCCGATTGACGTCCGCGAGGCCCCCTACAGTGACTCGCGGACCCCGCCGTTTGGCTTCTGTGGGCAAAGCTCTACCGTGTGTTGACTGTCTCCGCAATACATGCAGAGACCCAACTCACGGTGGCGCTGTCTCTCCGCCGGGGAGAGCTTTGCCCAGCCTGTCACCATCGGCTCCGACTCCTCGGGGCGCGATGGTGGCGGCGTCGCCAGGGGGCGAGCTTGGGGCAGGCGCAGCGAGGCTCCCCGAGGGCGAGAAGCAGACGGCTTCCGTCCTGAGGAGCGCTCGCGCAGCCTGTTGTCCAAGCTGATGGCCAGTGAAGTTAGCTCCGCTAGCGTTCCGGGGATATCCCGTCCAGCCAGTTCATCCCTCAGATCACTATTGAGGCTGCGGAGGAACAGGCCGCAGAGGGAGCGTTCCTCCCAGCCCAGTTCCTCCGCCGCTACCCGGTATTCGATAGCATAGTCCGCGGCCGACCGGCTTCCCTGCTGGAGAGCGAGAAGCCGATCGACCTGGACCGTCTCGGAGTGAGAATGATCGAAAACCTCCAGGAAGCGCCTCACGAACTCGGCATAGGTGAGGGTGGCATAACTGGGTCTCGCCATTATAGCGTAGGCCCAAGTTAAAGCACGCCCCTCCAGGAGATTCCCTATGTAGCCGATTCGGCTGTGATCTGAGGGGAAGTCTCCGGGCACACGGTCGAACACGGACTCACACTGCATCACAAACCCCTGCGCTCCGCCGAGCTTTCCGCTAAAGCGAGCAGGGGTCGGAATTGGTGTGAGTCGGGCCGGTGCCACCGGAGCTGGCTGGACGGCCGCAGGAACAGCAGGAGCTGCGCCACCCTGAGGAGCCGGGGGGAACGGCTGCTGGGGGTCCAGGCGGTCCAATCGGTTAGTAATTATTACCAATTGATTTAGGATCACCTGTTGTTGATAAGCAATCTGATCCACTCTAGCCTCGAGAGTGGTAAGCCGGTGTGCGAGCCCGCCGTCTGCCGAGCCGCTCTGCTGAAGCCGTACTGACATAACGCACGGCTCAGGAGACGCACACACACAGGCTCAGAGTAGTTCAAATAGTTTATTAACAACAGGCGTGAATGAGTGCGTGTCTGCGGGATGTAAATGTGTTGGTGGCGGCGTCTGCTTCAGGCACAGAGGCAGGTGACCGTACAGCCGGGCAACCCTATGGAGAAAGCACAGGGAGAGGGTGACGGGCATACACCAACACAGGAGGGATTATGGCAAGAAAAGGACTTACTTGGATGACAGGATAGCTGGCACAGCAAGGGGCGAAACCCGGGAGACAGCCACCTGGAGAGCTCGGTGCAGCAGCGAGGAATAGGCGTTGGAGGGAAGACGTCCGCCGCCGGGAAATCCACCTGTGCACAGGGGAGCAGACTGGAGAGAGAAGGTAAGGCTTCTTACCCAAACAATTGTGCTGAAGATTGTAGATGACTCACAACGATGAGGAACGAAGTCTGACGGCTTCAGGCCGAAGCTCCGGGCGAGACGGCCTTTATCCCTCGCCGCTGATGATGATCAGGTGCGTGAGCAGGTGGCGCCGCTGATGAATGGCGCGGCGTGACACTTCCGGCTCTGAAGCCACACTAGGACTCAGGATAGACTCGTGAAGCGAGGCTCTGCAGGCGGAACAGGGTGACCCGGGTGAAGACTTTGCCAACTATGCTCAGAAGAGAGATGTTGCGGTAATTGTTGCAGTCACTGCAGTCGCCTTTGTTCTTATACAGCGTGACTATGTTGGCATCTCTCATATCTTGGGGAATGTGACCTTGCTCCCAGCAAAGGCAGAGGTGATCATATAATGGTTGGAAGATGGCTGTTTTCCTGTGTTTCAGAACTTCTGGGGGGGGATACCGTCTTTCCCTGGAGCCTTGCTACAGGCGAGGCAGTCTATGGCTTTGCTGAGCTCTTCCAGCGTGGGCATTTCGTCAAGCTCTTCCATGACTGGTAGGCCAGGCAAGGTGTCAAGGGCAACGTCTGTCACAATGTTCTGGGTCGAGTACAATTTAAGATAATGCTCGACCCAATGCTGGAGTTGCTTGCTCTTGTTGGTGATGGCTTCGCCTGTCTTAGCTTTGAGCGGTGCTGTTTTGATGCCCTCATACATTCCTTTGGCGTATCCGCAATCGGCAGCTACCTGAATGTTGGTGCACAGGTTCTTCCAGTACTCACTGGCACAGCGGCGGGCAATCTGCTGTGCCTTGCTCCTTGCTGCTCGAAGGGCGTTGCATGTGCCAGGGCAAGGGTTCTGCTTGTGAGCCAGCAGTGCTTCTCTTTTGGCCCCTGTGACTGGCTGCATTTCATCCCAGTGAGCCTCAAACCAGTCAGCATTCTTGCGTTCTTTCTTTCCGAATGCGGTCATGGCTGAGTCGTAGATGGCGTCATGAAGGTGGTTCCATTTGGCGTCCACGTTGCCTGGGATATTGGACTGGAGGTGAGCTTCAAGTTTCCTCTGAAAGCTGTCAGCGAAGGCCTGAGCCTTGATCGGACTGGAAATTCCGCAAGTGTTGATGCGGGGGCGACCCTTAGTCTTGGCATGGTGGATCTTCCTTGGCTTAAGTCTGACCTTACTGGCAACAAGGGAATGATCTGTGTCACAATCAGCGCTGTGATAGCTTCTTGTGTGAAGAACAGGTCTGCTACAGAGGTCTGCTCTTCTGGTGATGACAAGATCTAGCTGGTGGCAGTGACGGGACCGGGGGTGTCTCCAAGACACTTTCCGCAGCTCTTTACACTTGAAGTAGGAGTTTGTAATGCAGAGGCTCTCGTTCATCCTGCCTATGCCAAAGTGGCCAAGACAGGATGGCCACACTTGCCAGTCTGCTCCGACATGAGCGTTGAAGTCGCCTAGCAAAAATAAGCCTTCAGAGCAGGGGATTCTAGATAGCACTTCCTCTAGAGCCTCGTAGAACTGATCTTCGGCTTCTGGAGTGGACATGAGGGTCGGGGCATACACAGAAAGGATGTTCACAAAGCCCGACGATGTCTTCATGCGGAGGGCAAGGATTCTTTCGGACCCTCCTGTAAGGATTTCTGTGGCGGCGATCAGCGAGTTCCTCACTGCAAAACCTACACCATGCTTCCTGGACTTGTCCTGGGACAGGCCCTGCCAATAAAAGGTATAGTATGATTCTCTAAGAGAGCTGCTGTCAGCCAGGCAGGTTTCTTGAAGGCAGGCAACATCGATGTTAAGTTGTGTCAGTTCCTTATTGATGATGGCGGTCTTGCAAGAGTCATCCATTTGTTGGAAATCAGCGGTAAGTCTGGGGCACATGGTGCGAACGTTCCAGCTTGCAAATCGAAGAGCTGGAGTCTTCGTATGTTTCTCCTTTTGACTGCCTGGTGCAGACTGACGCTTGCTTGTTGGGAGAGACCCCTAAGCTCTACGTACCCAGTAGAGCAGGCAAGCCATGGTGGGGCGGCACCTTACTGGATGGGGGCTGCCCAGCTTGAGGCGGGTGGTAGCTGCCCAATGAAGCTGCGAAGGCTTCTCCCACCGTTGGACAAGACCCCTGGCGCTTCTCCCTACGCCAATCAATTGGAGCTTATAACCAGTAACTGTCTCATCCCGTGTTGTGCCGGAATCTTGCGACGCCGCTGAAGTGACCTCTCCAGTTTGCACTAAAAAGCCTGGGCGGGGTAGTATGGAGACACTGGGCTGCCCATACGTCAGTGTCCCCCTCTTGGTGTCACTGGCTGAGTCCAAAGAAAAGGATAATCCAATACAGTTTGGGACCAGTTCCACTGCAGGAGTTGCCGGAAGTAGTGCTGAGCATCTGCCAACTGCCTTAGGGCTCCACTCCGGATTTATCCTCGAGGTTTACTCCCGAAGCCTTTCCTGTAATCAGGTATGGCCGCAAGGCAGCGAAGGTTTGGAATCAGAGCTTACCTTCTCCTAGGTAGTTTGCTGGCCAGGGCTAACGGGTACCACCTGCCCGGATTTGAAATCAGCGTGGTCCTTCTCCTAGGTGGACTGACACCCAAGTCTGACGAGCCCCACTTACCCAGAGCAACCTGGTTATAGCACCAGAGACTCGCTGACACCCTCTGTCATTTAGTAAAAACAGGGTCGGCATGAGAAGCCAGACAGTAGGATTTGGTTAGGAGAGGCTATTGGAGAGACATTGTGCTATGAGTGGGGTATTTCAGTGGAAATGTAGGTGCTCATTTCTGCATTCCACCCTGGCACATCCTAACCCATTTAGACACCCAGAAGGAGGGTATTTATGACAGTACACACATGTGCAGTGAAAATAATCTGCAGTTCACATGCCCATACTGATGGAGCTACGTGAATACAAGACAATCAATATTAACAGGAGCTTTTGCCGTTTAATGGCAGAGGAAGAAAACAGATGGGCAAAAAGATGACATTTGTTGACCCAGTATTGGCAGATTGTTCAGTACTTTCCTGTGGCTGTCATGACGTGCTCGTATCACGGGCGCAAAATAGGACACCAAACGCTCGCTGTAGGTTGACACATTTATTAACAAAAACACAGACAAGAATGATTCAAACTAATACAACAAATGAAAGCCAAAAACAACCTCAGGAGTGTGGGTAACCTGAGCCTTAAAGGCAAAATCCACAACAAGCTCTGCCACCGCACACTCCTCCTCACTCAATCCAAAAGCCCTGAAGTCCATGGTGGTAATACCCTACTAAACCTCAGACAAAGATACAAAAAGAAAAAAATGCCAAAACCAACAGCGGCCGGTGTCCACACTGGTCGTGTCCTTCTGTCATAACACGCTCGTATCACGGGCGCAAAATAGAACACCAAACGCTCGCTGTAGGTTGGCACATTTATTAACAAAAACACAAACAAGAATGATTCAAACTAATACAACAAATGAAAGTGTAATGAGAGAATAAGCAGACATAAATACAGATGCTGGAGGAGAGTGGGGCTCAACGTCAGAGGTACAGAGTCAGGAAACGCCTGACCAGGGGAGAAGCTCAGCCGGAGGACCACAAAGGCAATGGGGCTCGACCGCTGAGAGAAGAGAGAAAAAAAGGCACCGAGACGGAGCACACTAACTCACCTCGACAGTGCGAACTTAACCCACGGTAGCAGACAGCAGGCAGGAATTCACAGAAGAGAAGAAGAAGGACACGGCAATGGCAGATGTTGTCGTGTCCCTTAAATACACACATGATCAAAGACAGGTATAATCCATGAGTAGCAAAATTGGCAGCAGCTGTGCAGCCCTGAAGGAACTGACAGCCGGAAGCTGCACAGCGCTGTCAAAATTAACAAACCGGAAACATAAAAATACAAACACAACAGAACTCAAAACCCATCATAATAATCTTACAGAAAACGATACACAAACAGAAAAATGCTCACTGGGCCAAGAACCTGGGCACGGCTCTAACCTGTGCTCCAGGAACATGACAGAGCCCCCCTCAAGGAGTAGGTCCCAGACACCACAGGGTAACATCACAAGGAAGACAAGAAAAAACAAAACCTCCCACACACATAGAAACGACCCACCCTGGGGGGGGGGGAGGGGGTTAGGAGGGGGAACCCAGGCACGGATGGACTGAAACCAAAGCAAAAAACAAAAAGAAAACCAAAAGAAAACACTCATGAACTACAATTTGTCCACCAGGTGGCAACATAGGACTCTAAGTCCAATCGATGAATGGGTGAAACAGTTCAAGCGGTCTTCCCGAGTCCTACGACCACCAGCATGTGTGCTGGAACACATCGGGCGGCCTCCCCATGACCCAGCACCAATGAAGCAGCAGGAGTAGTTCGGGCGGTCTTCCTAAGTCCCAAGACCACCGACATCTGTGCTGGGACACGTCGGGTGGCCTTCCCATACACCAGAACCAACAAGACTGAAGAAGCAGTCCGTCAGGCAGTCTTTCAAGGGGGGTTTGTCGGGATGTACCCGCAGTGGCCCTGGGCTGGGGCGGAGCTGCACCTGCAGTGGCCCCGAGCTGGGGTTGAGTTGCACCCGCGGTGGCCCTGGACTGGAGCAATGCTGCACCCTCAGTGGCTCCAGACGGGAACAATGCTGCACCCTCGGTGGCTCCGGACAGGAGCAACGCCACACCCTCGGTGGCTCTGGACAGGAGCAACAACGCACCCTTGGTGGCTCCAGGCTGGGACATGGTTGCACCCGTGGTGGCTTCAGGCTGAAGCAGAGCTGCACCCGTGGTGGCTTCAGGCTGGAGCATTGCAGCACCCGCAGTGGCTCTGGGCTGGAGCACAGCTGCACCCTCGGTGGCTCCGGACGGGAGCAACAATGCACCCTCGGTGGCTCCAGGCTGGGACATGGTTGCACCCGCAGTGGCTTCGGGCTGAAGCAGAGCTGCACCCGTGGTGGCTTCAGGCTGGAGCATTGCAGCACCTGCAGTGGCTCTGGGCTGGAGCGCAGCTGCACCCTCGGTGGCTCCGGACAGGAGCAATGCCGCACCCTCGGTGACCCCAGACAGAGGGGAAGCAGCACCCACGAAGGTCCCAGGCTGAGATGGAGCATCCACGATGACCTCAGCAAGAGGAGCTGAACCCACGATGGCTTTAGATGGCAAGCCTGGACCCGCGGAGACTTCTGGCCCAGGTGGATCTTCCCCGGCGACCCTGGGAGAATGCTCAGGAAAAACAAACAGAAGAACAGAGTCAGGGTCACTGGCAGCAGCGGAGCCTGGCGAGGTGAGCTCAGGTGCAGCTGATGGCTGCACCGGCTCCCCTCCCCATGAGCTAGACAAGAACTCTCCAAAATAGAAGCAATAGAAACAGAAGAGGGCACTTGCCTGAACTTGAGCTCCACAGCCGTCCAGGACTCTGTCGATCCAGGCAACGATGCTCCGGGCTCAGTCCGCTGGTGGTCCAGTTGCAACTCTGCTGCGGCAACTTCCACAGCAGGCGTGATGGTGTGTGCAGTCCCGGTGCCCCCAGGCGAAGTGACCCACGCTGATGGCAACTCTGGCGTGGCAGCTGGTGGTCAGCTCTCGCTGGATCTGGAACAGGGTCCTCCAGCGCCACAGGTTCCCCCATTGTCCGGCGGCCCAGTTCAAGGATCGGTGGGCACTCAGGGACAGATGGAGGTGATACGGAGAGGACAAGTGAGGAATTAATTGCAGCAGGCGGAGAAAACCCAGTGGACTGCAGGGACTGGGTTTTCTCTCCAGGAATCAGTCAAGAATATTCATTTTTTAATAATGGAAAACAAGAGTTCACTTGCCTGTATTCCTGGGAGGTGATGGATTCAGCTGCTGCTCCGGGGTCAGGCTCCATCTCTCCGGGAGCCTTGAGAGCTGTCTGGGTGGAGGGTGATGGTGTGGACTTGAGGCAGGAGTGGCAAGCCTTCCGTCCCTGTGAGCACTTCTTCAGCCTGGGTTGAACTGGAGGAGAATCTTCCACCAACTCCCCAACTCTTTGTCTAGTTTCAAAGATCATAGTGAGAAGAGGAGTCAGACCTGGGTAGCCCCAGAGATTGGGGCAAGTCTCAATTAACCCAGCTGCAAAGTTCACAAAGCCAAAAACAACCTCGGGAGTGTGGGTGACCTGAGCCTTAGAGGCAAAATCCACAACAAGCTCTTCCACCGCACACTCCTCCTCACTCAATCCAAAAGCCCTGAAGTCCATGGTGGTAATACCCTACTAAACCTCAGACAAAGATACAAAAAGAAAAAACACCAAAACCTACAGCAGCTGGTGTCCACACTGGCCGTGTCCTTCTGTCATAACGCACTCGTATCACAGGTGCAAAATAGGACACCAAACACTCACTGTAGGTTGGCACATTTATTAACAAAAACACAAACAAGAATGATTCAAACTAATACAACAAATGAAAGTGTAATGAGAGAATAAGCAGACATAAATACAGACGCGGGAGGAGAGTGGGGCTCAACGTCAGAGGTACAGAGTCAGGGAACGCCTGACCAGGGGAGAAGCTCAGCCGGAGGACCACGAAGGCAATGAGGCTCAACAGCTGAGAGAAGAGAGAAAAAAAGGCACCGAGACGGAGCACACCAACTCACCTCGACAGCGTGACCTTAACCCATAGTAGCAGACAGCGGGCAGGAATACACAGAAGAGAAGCAGAGGGGCACGGCAATGGCAGATATTGTCGTGTCCCTTAAATACACATGCAATCAAAGACAGGTGTAATCCATGAGTAGCAAAATTGGCAGCAGCTGTGCAGCCCCGAAGGAATTGACAGCCGGAAACTGCACAGTACTGTCAAAATAAACAAACCGGAAACATAAAAATACAAATACAACAGAACTCAAAATCTGTCATGTTAATCTTATAGATAGCAATAAACAAACAGAAAAATGCTCACTGGGCTGAGAACCTGGGCACGACTCTAACCCGTGCCCCAGGAACATGACAGTGGCAGGAGTTTCCAGGTGCATGCACATTTCACTGCGACCATTTGCAGGTGAGGAATGTTGGGATTTGGAGTTTTTAGCAAGTGTTTTAAAGAGTTTTACCTCATCCTTCGTCTTCAAAACTAAACCACAAAGCCAGTGTGAAAACAATCGATGTGATGAATAAATGGTGTAGTTGCTGAATACGTTTTTTTTTTCAGTAACTGCTATTTTATAACAGTTCAGCTCTACGTGCTGTAAAAAAAGTGCTGTGTTGTGCAGTAAAAAGTCCCACTGCCGCCTCTAGTGGCTCGGCATAGTTATTACAATACCTTTTCCTCCAGTTTCACTGACGGTAAAGGTGAGTTAAATTTGTGTTTATTTTGAAAACAAAGTCTTATCTCAGAATTCTGACAAATTGAAAGTTGAAAAAATATGGCGATACTGTGGAGAGAGGAATAATCAGGCGAGACAGTCCAGAGCAGAGCAGACTTTATAAATCTCTCTCTCACATTCACAAGAATCACAAGCATAAAAAACAGGTCGCGGCCACCTCTCCTTTTATAGCATACAACTCGCTCCGTGACGTGTGGTGCTGCATTAACATAAATGCATTTGCCATTCCCATTCCCATTCCATCCCATAGTTTTTTGAATGCAAAAGATGCAATAGACTTACACAATGGTCCCCTCCGGCATACAACTAGGAAAATACCGGTCGCTATGGAGGGTGAGAATATGTATGGGCACATAATCATAAAATGTAGGATAACTAAGTAGACGGTTGTGCTGTTTCATCCCATCTAGCAACAATGCTCTGCACTGTGTGTGTTTATATATTTACATATTTATTCCATCTAGCTACAATGTTCTGCACTGGGTGTGTTTATATTTACATATCTATATATTTATTCCATCTAGCTACAATGCTCCGCACTGTGTGTTTATATATCTACATATTATTCCATCTAGCTACATTGCTCCGCACTGTGTGTGTTTATATATTTACATATTTATTCCACCTAGCTGCAATGCTCCGTACTGTGGGTGTTTATATATCTACATATTTATTCCATCTAGCTACAATGCTCCACACTGTGTGTTTATATACTTATATATTTATTCCATCCAGCTACAATGCTCTGCACTGTGTGTCTGTGTGTGTGTGTATATATATATTTATAGTAATATGTACATATGTATATTAGCTGCTCTTGCTTGCTTGCTTTTTTTCTTGCCTTCTGATCGTTGCTCTGAGTGTTGCTATCCCTGTGCTGTTGCAATCCTGGAATTTCCCCGTTGTGGGACTAATAAAGGCTTATCTTATCTTATCTTATTCCCTTTGTCACTGTTCGTATCAACACACAAATCCCTCCTGACAATTCCCCTCGTCACCCAGCACATTAACACGCAGACTGGAGGAGTATGCATATCCTCATGCGAAAACCATAGACAGTCCTGCACCTCTGTTATGCAACTCATCCTGCCATGCCCTTCCATCTGCGTGGAAACATACTGAGTGGATTCCCACAATACAATGATAAAAGCCTTTAGTTCCACTTAATTTTGACCGGACGAGCTGAAACAGAGAGGCGGACAGACGGGCAGACAGACAGACGGACAGACAGACAGACAGACAGACAGACAGACAGACACACACACACACACACACACACACACACACACACACGCACACACACATTAAGTGATTACCATATGCCTCTCCATTTCATCAAGGCATAATAACTACAAAACTGTAATTGAGATTATGGTACTCCTCAGCTTGAGCAACATCACACCACCTTTTTTCCTCAGTTGTAGGTTAATACTTTTCTAAACATTATGACTGAAGAGTCCTTATGAAATATGCTCACCAGCTATCAATAAGTCTGATTTTTTTATTGCCTGCAATGTACACAGGCTATTTATTTATTTATGACTTGCTTATTCTTTCAATAAAAAAGCAAATATATCTATATTTTTTGGAAGGGGAATGTGGCATTTATAGTTGTTTTATAATTAAATGTCCCTGTGAGTAGAGCTTCTACTTGTCATCCGTTAGTTACAACAGCAGTTTTCACACCTTCAGTGGTATGCATGAGTAGTTGTTTCTGTGACATTTTCATTATGAGGGTGTAAAATAGGTCGTGACCAAATATTTACAGTCCCGTCCGTCATCTTGACGGACAACAATAAATTCTTGCACAACCTCTGGTTCAAACATAATTCTAATTTTAAGATGACACGGCTCCCCAACTCAGGTGCCAAGTCCCATCATATGGAAATCACAGTCCCAGAGTCTGGAGGAAAAGTTGAGAGACACAGAATCCAAGTTGTGTCCAGTGTGATTTTTCCACAGTCATGCTTTGGGGAGCCATGCTGTTGTTGGTCCACTGTGTTTTATCAAGCCCAAAGTCAGCACAGCCATGAACCAGGAAATTTTAGAGCACTTCATGCTTCCCTCTGCTGACAGGCTTTATGGAGATGATGATTTCCTTTTCCAACAGGACTTGGCACCTGCCCACACTGCCAAAAGTGCCAAAACCTGGTTTAATGACCACGGTATCACTGTGCTTGATTGTCCAGCAAACTCTCCTGACCTAAATCCCATAGAAAATCTATGGAGTATTGTCAAGAGGAAGATGAGAGACACCAGACCCAACAATGCAGACGAGCTGAAGGCTGCTATCAAAGCAACCTGGGCCTCCATAACACCTCAGCATTGATGCAGAAATTCATCCAAAAGGAGCCCCAGTGCATTCATGGACATACAGTACATACCAGCGAAGAGTTATGTTTACCCCTCTGAGCTTCTCATCAGCATTATAAAATAATCAAGATTTCCTCCTTTTCTTCTGCCATGGACTGAAGGGAACATGAGGAGAAACTATTCACTGACCTGTTATGAATTATTTTATTGTTTTCCCTTTTTTGGCAGAGGATCATTCATTCCCTTTTTTAAAAATCCACTGTTTTTTTTTCCATCCCAGGTTTCACTATTTTTAATTCATAACAAATTTCTGTGCATATATGAAGCTGTGTCCACATGCCTTGCATGGATAATCACTTGTACACTAATAGTACCTCCCTGTCAGGTTCAATTTGGTTTGTCACCTGTGTCCCTCTGCATGAGTGACGGGTGCTGAGCAGACAATGGCCCGGATCCACACACTAGTTAATAGGATAGATAAGCATTAGCGGTAAGACGCCCCGCCGACATCCAGGTTTGCCAAATCCAGTGTGCCAAACCCACAGTGTGGCACACTGGACAGTGCATAGTGGTCAGTGGCGATAACTGGACTTTTTTCTGCACTTTTTGGGGAGACAAATAAGGTGAACCTGAAGAGAATTGTTTGATTGAAGAAGGGCATGGTTAGGGATTAGGAATGTGAATCTCCTTAATTCTAAAAGACTTCTGTACCTTAATTTGAGTATGTTGCTTCTCCTCACATTGGAAATAATGCTGGGCTGCTAAATGCACTTTAATTTATTTCACTGGCATCTTTCAGTCTTGTGTTTCAGTTCTGACATCACCACCGCTAAGCTTTCTGAGTCCTGCCTCTCACCTCTCCTCCTCTCTCACAGATAAAGCACAGCATCGTCCCCCAGAGCCTCGTTGCTCTCCTTCCCCTATTCCCCCGGTAAGGCTTGGATCTCCCTCGCTGCAACCATGGTGGTCATGAAGATGAAGTTCCCCTTTCAGAAAAGGGTGAAGCTTGCCCAGGGACTGTGGCTCCTCTCCTGGTGTGCCACAGTTGCTGGGGCCACAACCTTCACCCTTGGGTGTATCCTCAAGACAGAGCTCCGAAGGAGGGCAGAGGTACTCAAACTTTCACTACAGCATTGCTTACCTTTTGCTACCTGAAAGTAACTATAGTTTAGAATGCAAATATAGTTTGTAAGGTATGCAGTGAATAAGAATATTTAGTAGTATTAATAGTACATATAACTCAGGTTGGAGGGATAAGAAGAAGAAAAAGAAGCCATCTCTGTTGTCATTCAGTCCATACAGCCAGTCATGTACAGTAGAACGAAATTACGTTTCTCCTATCTACAATGTTAATCACATGTAGAATCAGAGGGGCCGCTGCCATGCAAGGCACCGCCACAAACAACTTCTTCTTCTCCATTCTATTACGCTGAGCACCAAGCTAGAAGGTGGGAGGTACCATTTTTATATGGTCTTTGGTATGACCCGGCCGGGATAAGTGCTGCATTGCAATGTTAATTATTTTGAATTCTGCAGTGTGCGGTCAGTAGTATGTAGGGGTGACATGTTTTCCATGTGGAGTCAGATGCACTGACTTGTGTGAACTGCAAAAAGTATATTTGATAACTTTTTTTGGGGGGGGGGGGGTAAAAATGAAGTGCCTTGAAAGACTAAAGTGAATCAGGTGAAAATCTCCATAGTTAACAGACTGTTAGATATTATACACCTGTGGCCCACTTTGAATCCTGACTCATCATTTCATAAACTGGGCTCTGTCACTTTCAATCATCCTAATCTCTACATAGGAAAGTCATCCTTACGGCTTTGAATTAAACAACACGCAAACCTTTCTCTCCTAACTGTTGGAATCTAATGCCAACATGCTGTAATAATTTGCATAACTCAATTATTTTCCATAATTTGGAAAGGAAAAAAAAAACACAAGTGCTTCATGATTGACATTTTCAGTAGATTGAAATGAACTATTTTAGAGGACAGTTTGTCCCCTAGCACTGTTGCCTTACAGCTAGAAGGTTCCAGGTTCAAATCCCCAGGCTGGCAGGGGTAGGAACCTTTCTGTGTGGAGTTTGCATGTTCTCCCTGTGCTGCGTGGGTTTACTCCGGGGGCTCCGGTTTCCTCCCACAATCCAAAGACATGCATGTTAGGTTAAATGGTTGTTCTAAATTGTCCCTAGATATCTGTCTCCTAGGCCCTCAGAATAGAGGAATAGTACTAGTGAAGCACTTTGAGTGGTCTTTGAGACTAAAAAAGCGCTATATAAGTACAGGTCCTTATCCCTTATCCCTATAGTAGTTATTGACCAAAGACACAGAAACGAATCAAGACACACAACAGAAACTAAACCCAGAAACTTTAAGGGTAGTATCTCATGGAGTGGTGAATGCTGACGAATGCGGTGATTTTCTTTTTTAACCCTGTCCTGTCTAGCAGCTAGGTACGCAGAACAGATATCTGCTTCCCTTGTTGTGCCACAAAGATTTACTTTGCTCATATTTGATATGTACTGTACAGTATATACATAGTATTTATTGACTCCTCTTGTAATATTTAAATTGTTTTACTTATGATGGACCTGACGGGGGGATAGGGAGGGAATTGAAAAGATCTGAAGTGGTCAGAAGGGGTAGCGGGTGAGTGGGTGGGGAGGGGAAGAGGAAGAGAGAGGAACGAACAGAGAAAACACAAATGATCACAACTGAAACAAACAAAAAACAGTTTCTGCTTCTAAAGGGGTCTCATCATGAGCCTGATTGTGGCGATTTTTGAATTTGCCAACTTTTCTGATGAATGTCAGCGAACATCAAGCTCGTATCTCATGGAGAACACTACACTTTCTGGGTTTCATCGGGGTTTGTAAAAGGTTGTAAAACAGTTTGCACACAGTTTTTAAGGTTGCCACCAGTTTTGTAATAAAGGGTCTTAAACAGTTAGTAGTATTCACTTCTTGGCGAACAAAAAAGAACTTTAGCGACACTCGTTGCAACTGTTTGCAGAAAAATACTGTGATGTTGTGAGGGTTCACACAAGAAAGGAGCGATGACTGTGACGAAACAGGCTTTATTTAAAACACACCTCCTCAACACAGACAGGAGGGGAGGTCATTCCCACAGATCTCCGTCTCACTGAGGGAGACACAAACGCATGATCAGTCACTGCTCTGACTCTTCTTATAACACTGCTGTGTCATTATAACGCAGCAATAACACTTTAGAACACACGAATGATAACACCCTTTAAATCCTCCGCTGCCAAAGCATGCCGGGAAAATCCCCGCCCCCTTAACACAGCCCCGACGTTACACTGTCCCCCCCGGACTGGTTTCTGTCCCCAGAATAATAAAGTCCAGCTCAAAAGTCCAACACGAATCCGTCCAGGTGTTGGGGCGGCCTCCGTTGTCGACGACCAGCACTCACAGGCCCTCTAGTGTTCACCTGTGCATCAGTCGGAGTGTCTGGTCAGGGTGAAGGCTCCGGCTCGACCACCCGCGGGGCGGATGGCTGGTATGGGGCGAGACGGTCATGGTGGAGTACCACAACCCGGTCCCTTTCCTTCAGCCTCACCCTGTACATCACATCCAACAGTCGCTGTAGGACCTCGCACGGTCCTGACCAATGGCTCGCCAGTTTTGGTGACAATCCCCTTTTTTGCTCCGAGCAGAAAACTCAGACTCGATCTCCTGGTGCAAAGTCTCTCCCCTGGCAGCAGGAGTCATATGCCCGCTTCTGCCGGCTCCCCGCTGCTGCCAGGGCCTCCCGAGCCAGTCCGTGCACCGTGTGGAGATGTTCCTTCAAGCAAAACAAATAATCCAACCCCGGTTTGCCCTCCACCTCCAGCTCCGGGGGGGGGGGGGGGATACCAAATCCACCGGTGTGTGCAGCTCATGTCCAAACATCAGCGCTGCAGGAGTGCACTGGGTGGATTCCTGTGCTGCCGTCCGGTACGCCAACAGAACAAAGGGCAGATGCAGGTCCCAGTCTTGCTGTCGCTGGTCCACTAGGACAGCGAGTTGGGTGGTATGGGTCCAGTTGAACCGTTCGACCAGGCTGTCGCTCTGTGGATGCAGCGGGGTGGTCCGCGTCTTCCGGATGCCCAGCCACTTGCAGACCTCCCTGAAGACCTCTAGCTCAAAGCTCCGAACCTGCTCGCTGTGCAGCTCCTCCGGTGCGCCAAACCGACAGAACATCTCGTCCACCAGTTTTGATGCTGTGGTGGTGGCGCTCTGATCAGGGACCGCGTACGCCTCTGGCCATTTGGTGAAATAATCCATTGCGACCAGCACATAGCGGTTCCTCTGGTCTGTGGTCAGGAAAGGGCCCAGAATGTCCACCCCTACCCGCTCCATCGGTGCTCCCACCTGGTACTGCTGCAAGGGGGTGTGGGATCGCTGAGTCGGCCCTTTCTGAGCCATGCAGGTGTCGCAGTGATGGACGTGGAGCTCTACATCCTGGTGACATCCGGGCCAGTAGAACCGGGCTCGAAGACGCTGCAGAGTCTTTGTCACCCCGAAGTGGCCTGCCCCCACCGCCCCGTGGACCAGCTGGAGTACATTGGGCAGGAGCTGCCGGGGAACCAGCAGCTGCCAGACATGACGCTGCCCAGCTGGAGTCTGCCACTGCCGATACACAACACCCTCGTGACAGCGGAGATTGGCCCACTGGGAGTGTAGGGCCTTGGTCTCTGGGTCCAGCGCAGACACAGCCTCCCAGGCGGGCCGCTGGCCCGCATCCAGCCACTGCCAAACCCAGGAAATGACCGGATCTCTGTCCTGCTCGCTCTGCAGCTGCTGCACGCCGAGGACTTCTGTAACGTCATCGCCGGGGAGAGCTGCCTGATTATCCGAGGAGGAGCTGTGCGCCGCTGTGTTATTCCTGCTCACAGTGGTCCGGAAAGCAGCAGCCCGTGGGAAGGCTTGGTCTCAATCCTCTGCCCGCTGGCAGTGCCAACAGTCCTCCGCAGCTCATGGACGCTGAGACAGCGCATCAGCATTGGCATGGAGGCGGCCTGCCTCATGCACAATCAGAAAATTATAATCCTGCAGTGCCTCCAGCCATCTCGCCAACTGTCCATCTGGCTCTTTGAAGTTCAGCAGCCAGGTCAGGGAAGCATGATCCATCCTGAGATGGAACCTCCCCCTGTACACATACGGGCGAAAATGGCGAAGCCCCTGGATGACAGCCAACAGCTCTCTGCGAGAAACGCAATAATTCCTTTCAGCTCTGCTGAGAGTATGGCTGAAAAAAGCAACTGCCTGCTCTCCGTGTTCTCCCTCCTGGGATAACACCGCCCCGATGCCCTGGTTGCTGGCGTCCATGTCCACGATGAAAGGGCGGTTCGGGTCGGGATACTGCAGGATGGGGCTCCGATGAGCGCTGAGCGAAGCTGAGAAAAAGCAGCCACACAGCTGTAACCTCCACTGAAACGCACGGCCCTTCTGTGTCAGCTGATGCAGCAGGCTGGCGATGGTGGCGAAGTCTTTCACAAATCTAATATAATAGGAGGCCAGTCCGAGAAAACTCCGTAGCTCTCCCACATCCCGCGGCACTGGCCAGTTTTTCACCACTGCCACCTTCTCTGGATCGGTGGCGACTCCCACTGTGCTGACGACGTGGCCCAGGAAGATGGTCAAGGAAGATGAAGAATAAGTGGCATTTCCACAGGTGTAGCCACAGCCCGGCCTGTCGGATGGTGTCCAATACTTCCCGGAGGTTGGACAGGGCGCCATCAAAGTCAGCTGCGTGAACCAGCAGGTCATCCAGGTAAACAATGCAGCGGCTCCGGGGCACGTGAGCCAACACTCGCTCCATCAGAGGTTCAAAGGTGGCCGGGGCATTGCAAAGTCCAAACGGCATCACCTTGAACTGATACAGTCCCTGCCCGATGGAGAAGGCTGTTTTCTGGCGGGCCTCAGGTGACAGCTCTACCTGCCAATAGCCGCTGCGGAGGTCCAGCGAGCTGAACCAGTTGGAGCCGGCAATATGATCCAGCGCGTCATCGATGTGGGGCAGGGGGTAGGAATCCTTGTGGGTGACGTCATTCAGGTGCTGGTAATCCACACAGAACCTCCACGAACCGTCCTACTTCCTAACCAGCACCACCGGCGCCGCCCAGGGGCTGCTGGAGGGCTCAATAATGTCTGCCTCCAGCATTTCCTGTACTTTTTGTTCTGCTGCCGCCCGCCTTGAAAAAGGCAGACGGCGTGGGCGGAGCCGGATTGGCCTGGTCTCACCGGTGTCGATCCCGTGCTGCACCAAGCTGGTTCTGGTGCACTTCTCATCCTTCGCAGCGAAGACGTCCATGTAGCAGTCCAACAGTTTCCGCAGCTGGTGTCTCTGTCCCGATTCCAGTCCGCTGCAGCTCTGCTGGAACAATTACTCAATGTTTATGAAAGAAACAGATGAAAAAGAAATTCTTGACATTGTTAACAAATTCAAAGACAAAAAAAATCAGCTGATTGTAATGATTTCAGTATGTTCTTGGTTAAATGTATTATTGATTGTATCGTTAAACACTTCACTTACATATGCAACATGTCACTTACTGCTGGTAAATTTCCAAAGAAAATGAAAATAGCAAGAGTTGTTCCTCTGTATAAGACTGGTGACAAACACTCATTGTCAAACTACAGACTCATCTCCTTGTTACCTCAGTTCTCCAAAATACTAGTAAAAATATTTGTTAAGAGACTAAATGGGTTTGTAAATGAGTGTATTGATAAGCACAATACACTCTGTGAACAACAGTATGGATTCAGGAAAAACCGGACCACCTCACTGGCACTCATGGACTTTGTTGAACAGATTACGGATGAAACAGATAGAAGAGAATACACAGTTGGAATATTTCTGAACTTACAAAAGGCATTTGATACAGTTGACCATAAATTACTCCTCAGTAAATTACATAAGTATGGCATCAGAGGAATTGCTTTTGACTGGTTACACAGCTATTTAGAAGACAGATATCAATATGTTCATGTGAATAATACAGACTCTGAGTTGCTGAAGATGACGTGTGGGGTACCACAGGGTTCTGTGCTTGGTCCATTGCTGTTTATTTTGTATATTAATGATTTATGTTCTGTGTCTAAATTGCTCAAGTGTATTTTATTTGCAGATGACACAACTTTTTTTTGTAGTGGAGAAAATCTTAAGCAGCTTCTGGATTCAGTACAAAATGAACTTAAACAAATCAATCAATGGTTCACTGCCAATAAATTATCTATTCACCTTGGAAAAACAAAATGTATAGTATTTGGATACCGCAAATTATATAATCACAGAAAAATTAAAATAAACAATGTTGAAATTGACACAGTTTTTGAAACCAAGTTCCTAGGGGTCATTGTTGATAACAAACTAAACTGGAAATCACACATAAAGTATGTCAAAACTAAAATGTCTAAATCCATTGCCGTACTGTATAAAGTTAAGGATCCCCTGTGTCAGAAATCTCTTTGCATTTTATATAATTCACTGATAGTTCCTTTTATGATATACTGTGTGGAGATCTGGGGAAACACATATAAAACAAACACAAACTTAATCTTTTTACTACAGAAAAAAGCCGTATGCATTGTATCAAAGAAACCTTACCGTGAACCAACAAATCCAATATTCATTCAATTACATACTCTTAAATTTAGCGATCTGGTAGATTATAACGTCATTCAAATCATGTCGTCGGCCTCCGTCGGTCTATGATGACCATGGAAGAGAATCCTAAACGTCTACTCTGCTGGAACAGCACCGCCTGTGGCTGAACAGGCCGATGCGCGAATGGCAGTCCCTGTCACACAGGTCGCACTTGTGGGTGGTCTCCGTGCTGCTGGGTCTGTGGCGGTTCTTCCTGCGGGTCCTTTTGTCATCTGCTGCAGCAGTCAGTCTCTCTTCACCCGCCTTGAGCTGTCTGGTCAGGGTGCCTCTCCATTTGGAGCGGTCCGTTGCAAGGTCCTCCCAGCGCTCTGTGTTGATCTCCAGTGCCTTCATGTTTCTCTTGCAGACGTCTCTAAAGCGCAGCTGTGGGCGGCCAACGTCTCTCCTGCCAGTTGCCAGTTCTCCGTAGAGGACGTCTTTGGGGATTCTGCCATCCTCCATACGGTGAACGTGGCCTAGCCAGCGGAGCCTGCACTGCCTGAGTAGAGTGAACATGGAGGGAAGGCCGGCGCGGGACAGAACTTCTGTGTTGGGCACTTTGTCCTGCCAGGATATGTCCAGGATGTGGCGAATGCAGTGCAAGTGGAAGGAGTTCAGTCTCTTTTCCTGCCAGGCGTATGTTGTCCACGTCTCACTCCCATAGAGCAGTGTGCTGATGACGCAGGCGTTGTACACTGCCATCTTCGTCTTGACAGAGAGTTTGGGATTCTCCCACACTCGTGTGGTGAGGCGAGCGAGTGTGAAGGCTGATTTTCCAATCCTCTTGTTGATCTCTGTATCAAGGGAGAGGTTGTTGCTGATCGTGGACCCCAGGTACGTGAACTGATTCACGACCTCCAGCTCGTAGTCGTCGATGGTGATGGATGGTGGTGCTTCCGTGCCTTGCGCCAAGACGTTAGTCTTCTTCAGGCTGATGGTAAGCCCGAAGTCCTTGCATGCCTGGGAGAAGCGGTCCATCAGGGTCTGAAGCTCCTGCTGTGTGTGGGTTGCGACTGCAGCGTCGTCTGCAAACAGCATGTCTCTGATTAGAGCCTCGCGTACTTTGGTTCTGGCTTTCAGGCGGGCAAGGTTGAAAAGCCTGCCGTCAGATCTTGTGTGCAGGTAGATTCCCTCTGTTGCTGTGCTGAAGGCATGCCTCAGGAGCATAGCAAAGAAAATCCCAAAGAGGGTTGGCGCAAGTACACAGCCCTGTTTCACTCCGCTGCGTATGTTGAATGGCTCTGAGACGTTGCCATTGTGCTGCACTATCCCCTGCATGTTGGTGTGAAACGATTCGATGAGGCTTTGCAACTTTGGTGGGCATCCTATCTTTGGCAGGATCTTGAAAAGGCCCTCTCTGCTGACCAGATCGAACGCTTTGGTGAGGTCGATGAAGGCGACGTACAGGGGCATGTTCTGTTCTCTGCATTTCTCCTGGAGTTGGCGGATGGAGAATATCATGTCTACCGTCGATCGCTCAGCGCAGAAGCCACACTGAAACTCGGGGTAGACACGTTTGGCAAGCTTCTGTAGACGAACGAGAACAACTCGTGCGTAGACTTTGCCAACAATGCTGAGGAGGGAGATGCCCCTGTAGTTGTTGCAGTCGCTTCTCTCCCCTTTGTTTTTGTAGAGGGTGATGATCTTGGCGTCCCTCATGTCCTGTGGTACGGCACCTTCCTTCCAACACTGGCAGAGGACGTCATGCAATGGCAGCAGTAGGGAGGTCTTGCAGTGCTTGATCAGGTCGGGGGGTATGCCGTCGTTGCCGGGTGCCTTGCCAGTGGCCAAGCTATCAATGGCCTTGCTGAGTTCGTCGATGGTTGGCTCGGCGTCAAGTTCGTCCATGGATGGCAGGCAGTCGATGGCATCAAGGGCTGACGGTGTCACGGTGTTCTGTCTGGAGTAGAGGTCGGAGTAGTGTTCCACCCATCTCTCCATCTGCGTGTTCTTTTCTGTGATCATCTCCCCAGTGGAAGATTTGAGGGGGGCCGTCTTACTCTGAGCCGGACCAAGTGCTTTCTTGATGCCATCGTACATACCACGGATGTTCCCTGTTATGGCAGTGGTTTGAATGTCTTGGCTGAGCTGAGTCCAGTACTCGTTGGCACAGCGCCGAGCAGTCTGCTGAACTTTGCTTCGCGCAGCCCTGAGAATCTGGAGATTCTTCTCGTTTGGGTACTTCTTGTACTCAGCAAGTGCTGAGCGCTTGGCTTCAATGACGGGGGTCATCTCGGTCAACTTGGCATCAAACCAGTCCTGTGACTTCGAGGTCTTCCTCCCAAAGGTAGCCAAGGCTGTGCGGTGGATGGTGTTTCACAGCTCTTCCCACTTCTGCTTTGCAGATTCTCCTTCTTGTGGTACACAAAGTTCCTTCTCAAAGGTGGAGGTAAACTGCTCAACAGGTTCTGCTTGAGCCATCTTGCTGGTGTCAATCCGTGCCTTTCCAGGCTGTCTAGCACGATGGAATTTCTTCAGCTGCAGCTTGACCTTGCAACACACCAATGAATGGTCTGTGTCGCAATCTGCACTCTGGAACGAACGGGTGATTAGCACGTTCTTCAGTGAGGTGCGCCTGGTCAGGATCAAGTCCAGCTGGTGCCAGTGCTTTGAGCGTGGATGTTGCCAGGAAACCTTGTGTTGGGGCTTGGTCTTGAAGAACGAGTTTGTGATGCACAGATCATGATATGTGCAGAACTCGACCAGCCACTGTCCGTTGTCGTTCATTCTGCCCACGCCAAAAGGTCCAAGACAGGAGGGCCAGGAGTCATGGTCAGCACCCACTCTGGCATTGAAGTATCCAAGGAGAATGAGTTGTTCAGAGTTGGGGATGATCCTGACAGTTGTTGCGAGATTCTCGTAGAACTCGTCTTTTGCCTCTGGTGTGGCTGTCAGTGTTGGGGCATACACACTGATGAGGGTGACTGGGCCTTGAGTGGTGTTCAGGCGAAGGGTGAGGAGTCGTGCAGAGCCAGTGCTGCCTGGCTCCACCATCTTCAGCAAGGTGTTCTTCACTGCGAAGCCCACTCCGTGTTCCCTGTGTTCGTCACTGCCCTTTCCCTGCCAGTAGAATGTGTAGTCCTTCTCTCTCAGTGTGCCTGAGATGTTTCCGTGTTTCCTGGAGAGTGGCGATATCCAGTCCCAGTCTCTTCAGCTCATTATTGATGATGGCAGTCTTCCTGGTGTCGTTGATGTCCTTGAGGTTAGCAGCGAGTCCTGTCATCATAGTGCGGACGTTCCAAGTTCCCAGTTTTAGAGTTGGTCTCTTTTGTTTTATTGTCTTGCCTGGTGCGAAGGTTCTCAGCCTGCTGTTCGGACTTCTCCTCATCCCCATGCACCCAATGAGGAAAGCAAGCTGTGGCAGGACAACACCTTATTGGCTCGGGGCTGCCCAGCTTGAGGCGGGCGGTAGCTGTCCAGTGAGATCCGATGATCCCTCCCACCGTCGGGAACAACCCCTGGCTCCGCGCTCTACGCCAATTGAGCGGTGGCTTATAACCGGTAACTGTCATTCCCCGTGTTTTGTCTACGCCAAAGGCGAAGCTGGAGTGTCCTCTCCAGTGATCTGGTGTTCTACCTTCCAGCGTTGGGCGTTGGTAGGATTCAAGCCTGGGCAGGAAGATATGGAGGACAAGATGTTGCCCATGCAGCATGTCCCCCCTCTCCACGTCACTGATGAATCCAAAGGAACAGCAGGGCTGCTACAGTTTGGCACCAGCGCCGTTGCAGGAGCTGCCAGAACGATGTTGAGCACAACAGAGAACTGCCTTAGGGGCTCCGACTCCGGATTTTTCCTCAGGGTTGATTCCCGAAGCCTTTCCCGTGACCGGGTATGCCGCAAGGCAGCGGAGGTTTGAAATCAGGGTTTACCTTCCCCTAGATGGGCTACCTTCCCAGGTTGACGAGCCACCATCTACCCGAAGCATCTGGTTTTAAGGCGCCAGAGATCCGCCCTCATCCCTTCTCCTATTAGTAAAAGCAGTTCCGCCGGGCTTAGAGACTAAACCACACGGGCAGGCTAGGAGTTGGACTTAGTTCGAGATGCACGCCATAAGGAGCATTTTATGAGCACTGGGAGCTTAACCCCAGTGCCGCTCCTGGCTATGACAACCTTGGAACATTCAAATCAAATCATGTACAAAGCAAATAATAACCAATTACCTGTAAATATTCAGAGACTGTTTAAAAAAAGGGAAAACAAATATGCACTAAGAGGTAACTCTGTTTTTAATAAGCCAAAGGTTAGAACAAATGCAAAGTATCATTGCATGTCTGTCACTGGAGTTAAACTGTGGAACTATTGCTCTGAAAATATTAAAACATGTTCAACTCTGAAGCAATTCAAAAAATTGTACAAAGATGAGAAAATCTCCCAGTATCTCAAAGTAAATGCTGGGAGATAAATTTGTAATAACTTAAAGGGTTTTTTGACTACTTGTTCTATTTGATTTTCTTTGTTGATTTTGGGTAAGACTTAAATTTTTATGTTGATTTTATAATTGTAACGGGGTAGGCACTATATAAGCACTAGCTTCAGCCTACACCCTTTCGGTTGTTCTTTTGTGTGTTCTTATTGTATTGTATGTGTTTATTATTATTATCACCGAATAAAAAAATAAATTCAAAATTCAATTCAAATTCAAATTCAACAATTCCTCGGCCGCCTGCTGCGTTTCTGCTGACACATTGACCCGCTCCGCTGTGTCCCTCCCCCTTGCTTTCTTTATAGGTGGTC
This sequence comes from Pholidichthys leucotaenia, assembly GCA_020510985.1. Taxonomy (NCBI): domain Eukaryota; kingdom Metazoa; phylum Chordata; class Actinopteri; order Cichliformes; family Pholidichthyidae; genus Pholidichthys; species Pholidichthys leucotaenia. Next base: position 17,721,672 of record CM035844.1, read on the forward strand.
ACGCTCCCTCTGCTTGTGTTGGTGACGCCGTTGTGTTCAGTACTTGCGGTGACCCGCCCGGTTTGGCCCGCCCTGGTGGTCCCTCAATCACGCAGGCCCCCGGGTTCCTCCTCTGGGCCCCGCTGCAGAGCGTGATGGTCTGAGTTCCCAGCAGGAGGGACGATCCGGCGGTATCAATTTTTGCACCCCATGCTGCGAGCAGATCGAGTCCAATAATGCAGGGCTCTTGGATGTCAGCCAGCCAGAACAGGTGGTTTGTGTTCTGGCTGGCCACCCCCACCACAAGAACTCTCCGTACTCCCAGTCTGGCGTGCTCACTGGTAGCTGTGGTGACGCAGTGCCCGGTGGGTTCCCACCTCTGTGGTTCTGTCTCGTCCATGCCTGGCAGCACACCTGGTCGGACCAGGAAGATGGTAGAACTGGTGTCGATCAGGGCCCAGATTGGCATGTTGTCCAGAAAACACTTAAGGTACATTCCTGGCGAGTGTCCAATTCGGCCCACACGCGGTGACAGATCATCGGGGAAAATGTCTGTGGGAGGCGGCAGGTCCCTGTCCATGCCACCTCGCTCTAGTTTAACATTGGCGAGGGGTCGGATTGTCATGGGGTGGGTGCCGGGCAGTACTGCGCGATGTGTCCTGGCTCCCTGCAGCGGAAGCACCCTTCCTCGCACCGCCGTGGCCGTCTTCTCCGTGGGCGCGCCGCCGTGGTCCGGCACAGCTCCTCCTCCACCTCCTCCTTGCTCTCAGCCGTGGCCTGGAAGGCTCTCTGCCTTGGTGCTGACGCATCAGCTGCACAATCCATTAGCGGTTCCGCCCGCTCCGCTTCTGCCACAGCCGTCTCCCAGCTGCTCGCGGCGTGAATCCAGATGTGGCTCTGGAGCTGGGCCGGGCGGAGACCCCGGATGATGTTCCGGAGGGCGAGCTTCTCCACTACCTCTGGCTCGAAATCCGGGTAGCTACGCCGTGTCAGCAGCTGTATGTCCACTGCGTAGACTCCCAGGATCTCTCGACTCCTCACTGACGGTTGGTCAGCTGTTCCTCAACGTGCTCAGTGTTGGCCGCTCTCCCAAACCGCCTCCGGAGCGCTCCTTGCGGCGCTGGCCAGCTGCGGTGTTCCTCAGGCCGGAGATCAGACAGCATGCGGAGAGCCCTTCTCTCCAGGGCAGGCGCGACCTGCACGGTGGTCTCTTCGGGTGGCCAGCCGTTCGACACAGCAGCCAGCTCGACCTGGACCAGGTAGTGGTCCAGCAGGGTTTCACCGTTAAAGTGGGGAACTTTGGCCCGCTGCCGGATGGTCACCTCTTGGTCACTCGCCACCCCTGGTCGCAGTGGAATCGCCGGCCCGTCCTGCCCTGAAAAAGGCGGGGAGCGGGTCTGATCTGCTGTGTTTAGCCTGTCCTGCCTTGAGAAAAGCAGAAGGCGGGGTACGCTGGTCCCGTCAGGTCCGCTGCTCCGTTCATCCCGGCGAGCAACTCTGGGGGTCGGTGTACCAGCTCTGTTGTCCATTCCCAGCTGAGTGATGAACCACTCCAGCTGCTGAATCTCTGCTCTGATCCTGGCTTCCATCTGCTCCATAGTTCCACTTCTGACACCAGTGTAACGTTGTGAGGATTCACACAAGAAAGGAGAGATGACTGTGACGAAACAGGCTTTATTTATACACGCTTTCTCAACACAGACAGGAGGGGAGGTCATTCACACAGACCTCCGTCTCACAAAGGGTGACACAAACGCATGATCAGTCACTGCTCTGACTCTTCTTATAACAATGCTGTGTCACTATAACTAGTGACACAGCAATAACACTTTAGAACACACGAATGATAACACCCTTTGAATCCTCCGCTGCCAAAGCATGCCGGGAGAATCCCCGCCCCCTTAACACAGGTTGTTGGAAGTCACATATTAACTATATCAAAGGTAAAGTATCCAAATCAACTGCAGTATTACACAGAGTGAAATATTTGCTGAATCAACCCACACTATACACCTTGTATCATTCATTAATACTCCCATACATGACATATTGTAATGAAGTATGGGGAAATACATATAAAATAAACATATATCCACTCTTTATGCTTCAAAAGAGAGCTATTAGAATAATAAACAAAGCAGCTTACAGGGAACCAACAAACCCACTTTTTCTTAAACTAAAAGCTCTCAAGTTGAAAGATCTGGTAGACTTTAAAACTGCAATAATAATGTTTAAAGTGAAGAATTTATCACTGCCCGCAAATATCCAAAAGTTGTTCCAAATAAGGGAGAAACAATATCACTTCAGAGGAACATGTATATTTCAAAAGCCTACAGTGAGAACTACCACCAAGCAACACTGTGTTTCAGTGCAAGGAGTCAGATTATGGAACGATTTTGGACCTGAATAAAAATCATGTACAACGCTTGGACAATTTAAGCAAAAACTAAAGGAAGAAATACTCCAAACATATATACAAGATGACATGTAAAATCACATAAGGATTGTCATATCCAGCCTGTGCTGTGTTGTTGCCTATGTTTTTTTTTACTTTTTTCTGTCACACTTGGTCTTAGCTTTGTTCTGAATTGTAATCGCTCTTGTTTTGTTTGTTTTTTTCTTTTGAATTCTTGGATGGAATATGGGTGGGCAATATAAGCTGCGGCTTCAGCCATCACCCATTTCGGATAACTTTTGTTGAACTGTATAATCAGAGGAGTTATTGCCTAATTTGACCTTGTTGGATTTTATTTCCCCCTTTTGCTATACTATTCAGTTCCTTTTAACCTGTACTATCCGAAATAAAGATTCATTCATTCATTCATTCATAGCGGTGCCCTAGGCTGTAGGGGGTGACGCCCTGCTCTGGGAGGTGGCGTCACCTGGGGTATATAAACCCGTAGTGGGAGACGTACTGTCTCTTCGCTGTGGTTCCTGTACTCGCGGTAAGGACTCCTGTGTATATAGTTCGTGTTATAATAAAACTCATAAAACGTCACCTCGCCTCCTCGTTATTCGGACACAACAGTAGCAACTTCCGGTACTAGTTTGGAACGTACTGTCACTGAAACGGGACATTTTTCCTTGTTAAAAAAACAATGACTTTGGCATCAAAAATGCGGGAACACAGCCTTTTGTGCCTCAAAAACAGAAATATAATCATACCACATCCCAACACTATGGAGGGACGAGAAAATGACCTTAAAAAGTGGACAGTAGCTCCGTTAGTTAGCTCCACTGCTAACATGCTAACCCTGTAAACAAATAAAAGCTCTGAGATATATCAATGTCTCCTCTGCAATAAAGTCAGCTGCATTTTGTTAAAATACATTGGACATATTCAAATTTACCTCAGAGCAGATGTAGAGTCTCGCCAGAGCTACAAAGAACCACAACACTGTGCTTGGGCATTTTAAATTTGGGGTAAAATGTCAGATCTGTGACATTCATACAAGTGAAAACATACAGACATGGACAAAATTGTTGGTACCCCTCTGTTAATGAAAGAAAAACCCACAATGGTCTCAGAAATAACTTGAATCTGACAAAAGTGGTAATAAATAAAAATTCTATGAAAATTAACCAATGAAAATCAGACAATGCTTTTGAATGAATGAAAAGGTTTATTGTCAATACTACCATACGTGCAATACATACAGGAGAATTGAAATTTGACTTGACATTGGGCGCGCTAAGCGCATCCCATAGCCGAGGCAGCCCGAAGGCGCCAGTCGAACAGGAGGGTAAAGAGGGCAAGGGTCAGGGTCAGGGAAAACACAATAGGCAGAGAGAAAAAAACATAGTTATCAGAATAACGCTCGTATAAGCTCACATAAGCTCATATAGCTCATATAAGCTCAAATGAGCCAGATTATGATCACACTGAAAAAAAAACCCTCAATGCACAATTAGCAGACAATAGATCACACATTACAAAGGCAGAGAGAGGCAGTGAATGTATATGTACATCAGTGTAAATGAATCAGTTGTGTATGTTGAATGCAGTGTGTAGTGTAGGTGTGTCATTGCTAGTGAACAGCAGAGGGCACCCTCTGGCAACGGTTAGATATTATTCAGTCATGTGTTCTATAGTCCAGACACATGGTAACGCTGTCCTTGGAGCTCGGTCTGTTGAAACAATAGCAAATGTCGATTGTTTGGATTACCACTTCTCCAGCCTTATCTTCATCGAGGAGGAATGTAAACAGGGCACCAAAACAAGGTCAAATCTGCACAGTGTACTCAGAGAATAGAATTTTCCTCTCTTCATGCGATCCTGTGCTTCATAATTTCCATAATCATTCCATGGAGAGCACCAGCGACTCCAGATGTATACCATTCTTCTGAATCAACCATCATTCAGTTCACCATTGCCGCTATCAGTGCACTCCCCGACTGGTCGAATTTGTTGTTGAAGGAGCGTTGCCGGGTCCGCTTTGATCAACTCTCCCAACTTTAATTTCTGATACATCAGGAACTCCAGAGCCAAAATAGAAATCCTGTGATCAAGCCAAAAAAAATAGAGATGTCTTCCGCATCTCAGTCGAATCACACAGACCCATGAATTCCCAATTGTCCATGAGTCCAGGGCTCCCCCTAGCCCGATCTTCTTTTAAAGTGGTGTCAATTGCATTTAAGCATATAAGCCGCTTTTCCAGATCCATAATTTCCGTTTGGATTAAGATTCAGCCAGAAGAAGGGCAAAAGACACAGACATCGCAAGCGGGGAATAGTATCAGGGGAGGAGAAGAGGAGAGGAGAGAAAAAAAGCGTCTGCTCTCTCTGATAGCCGGAAGTGAGAGTTCAACAGAATTATTTTAAAAAACAAACTCATGAAACAGGCCTGGACAAAAATGATGGTACCTGTGGCGGCATGAAATAATAAGGAGCGAACTGAGCATTTTTGAGGGAGTTTATTATTCATACCGCCATCACAGACTCACTCCGGCGCCGTGCATGCGCGCCAGAGTGAGCCCGGAGGCTCTCCTAGCAGACAGTGGATGCGTCTAGTCAGATGAGCAGTCAGAGAGAGAATGAACATGAATTTCAGTCAGCTTATATACCCAGTTACAGACAATACATGAAAGCCACATTAGCATCACAGAACAGGAAGCATGAACACCTGCATTTGAGTCACACATATCAAAGCAGATTACTGGCAGGAAGAAGCTAGACAAAAGAGAGGCCGCCTATTGATATCAGTCATTGTTCTGCTAATTGCTCCAGCTGTGCGCTCTGCTTGTCCGTGGCTGTTGTGGGGGTTACCCATACAATCCCCCCCAGAGGGCTCAGCGGGAAGCTGAGGCCTCGATAGTCCAGCTTTGGGAGCGAGCTGCGGGGGAAGCTCGCTGCAGGCGGCGGTGGAGGGAGGGGGGGTGAGGGTAGCAAGTGCCGGCCCGGGACGGCGAAATTGTCTGGGCCGCGCAAAAATTGCCTGTGGATCCGCGATGTTGAGGGGCTGTCCCGTTGAACGTGCGGAGGTCCACAGCAGCTGTAAGAAGAAAAATTAGTCTCTGACTCCTCTCGCGGTCATGAAGAAAAAAAAGGGAGCTGCAAGGCTGCGTAGCGGCTGTGAGAGAAAAGGAGCTGCAGCAGTGTGAGGGACTTGGCGTGTTGGCTTTAGGTGTGCGCGCGCAGCCCTAAAGCCTTCGGGGACAGCTGACAGCTGAATTCCCTTTGTGCGCCGTGGCTGAGACCCGTACAAAATCCTGTGAGCGAGCTGCGTGTGTGCTTCAGGTGTTTGAGCAGCCCTGAAGGTTCTGTGTGCAGCGGCGAAGAACGATGGCGGTCTGTGGAGCCGTTATTGTCCCATGCGTGGTGCGCCGTCCACGTAACCCCCCGGTGAGCATGCGGGGTTCGGTGCATGGCAGGACCACTGTAGAGGCGAGTCAGGTTCAGGGAGCTTGCTGGAGATCAGCGCTGTCGGCGCCGATGGTCATCCCTGTTGAGCTGTTGCTGTAGATTGGTCATGGTGAGTTCAGGTCCACACACTGCATTCTCCGTCGGCCCTGGAGGTCACCGTCGTGGAGAGAGGACGAGGTGCGTGCGCTCTCGTGTGGAGGAGCTGTGAGAGCGGCCGATCCCAGCATGGATGTGCAGATCTCAGGAGTGCAGATCTCACCATGAAGCTTTCTGCAGCTTTCCCGGTCGTGGGTGATCTCCGGAGAGTTTCGCCTGGTGGTGGCTCTGCGTCGAGGTCTCCCTGTAGCAGAAGGGAGGGCAGATCATTTGCATCAGGCTGCTGCGTTCGCTTGTAGTCGGAGAATCACCGCCGGGTGCTGCGTGCGTGTTCTTTTCTTGGTCGGGTCACCAGTGTAGCTGTCCAGACCAGAAGGTTGCTGCACAAAGCGTGTGCTTTCTCGGGGTCACCAATGTGGTGGCATGAAATAATAAGGAGCGAACTGAGAGTTTTTGAGGGAGTTTATTATTCATACCACCATCACAGACTCACTCCGGCGCCATGCATGCACGCCAGAGTGAGCCCGGAGGCTCTCCTAGCAGACAGTGGATGCGTCTAGTCAAATGAGCAGTCAGAGAGAGAATGAACATGAATTTCAGTCAGCTTATATACCCAGTTACAGACAATACATGAAAGGCACACTAGCATCACAGAACAGGAAGCATGAACACCTGCATTTGAGTCACACATATCAAAGCAGATTACTGGCAGGAAGAAGCTAGACAAAAGAGAGGCTGCCTATTGATATCAGTCATTGTTCTGCTAATTGCTCCAGCTGTGCGCTCTGCTTGTCCGTGGCTGTTGTGGGGGTTACCCATAGTACCCCTAGAAAAGATTGAAAATAATGTGACCATAGGGACATGTTCAACCAAGATGTGTCCTCTAATTAACATCACAGGTGTCTACAAACTCGTAATCAGTCAGTCGGCCTATTTAAAGGGTGACAAGTAGTCACTGTGCTGTTTGGTGACATGGTGTGTACCACACTAAACATGGACCAGAGGAAGCAAAGGAGAGAGTTGTCTCAGGAGATTAGAAAGAAAATTATAGACAAGCATATTAAAGGTAAAGGCTATAAGACCGTCTCCAAGCAGCTTGATGTTCCTGTGAGTACAGTTGCACATATTATTCAGAAATTTAAGATCCACGGGACTGTAGCCAACCTCTCTGGACGTGGCCGCAGGAGGAGATGGATAATACAAATGGTAACAAAAGAGCCCAGAACAACCTCTAAACACATTTATGGTGAACTCCAAGGTCAAGGTACATCAGTATCAGATCGCACCATCCGTCATTGTTTGAGCCAAAGTGGACTTCATGGGAGACGACCAAGGAGGACACCACTGTTGAAAACAAATCATAAAAAAGCCAGACTGGAATTTGCCAAACTGCATGTTGACAAGCCACAAAGCTTCTGGGAGAATGTCCTATGGACAGACGAGACAAAACTGGAACTTTTTGGCAAGGCACAACAGCTCAATGTTCACAGACACAAAAATGAAGCATACCAAGAAAAGAACACTGTCCCTACTGTGAAACATGGAGGAGGTTCTGTTATGTTCTGGGGCTGCTTTGCTGCATCTGGCACAGGGTGTCTTGAATCTGTGCAGGGTACAATGAAATCTCAAGACTATCAAGGTATTCTAGAGAGAAATGTGCTGCACAGTGTCAGACAGCTTTGTCTCAGTTGCAGGTCATGGATCTTGCAACAGGATAATGACCCAAAACACACAGCTAAAAACACCCAAGAATGGCTAAGAGCCAAACATTGGACTATTCTAAAGTGGACTTCTATGAGCCCTGATCTAAATCCTATTGAACATCTGTAGAAGGAGCTGAAACATGCCATCTGGAGAAGGCACCCTTCAAACCTGAGACAACTGGAGCAGTTTGCTCATGAGGAGTGGGCCAAAATACCTGCTGAGAGGTGCAGAAGTCTCATTGACAGTTACAAAAATCGTTTGATTGCAGTGATTGCCTCAAAAGGTTGTGCAACAAAATATTAAGTTAAGGGTACCATCATTTTTGTCCAGGCCTGTTTAATGAGTTTGTTTTTTAAAATAATTCTGTTGAACCACAATTCAAAAGCATTATCTGATTTTCATTGGTTAATTTTCATAGAATTTTTATTTATTACCACTTTTGTCAGATTCAAGTTATTTCTGTGACCATTGTGGGTTTTTCTTTCATTAACAGAGGGGTTCAACAATTTTGTCCACGGCTGTAGCTGGTGCTGCTGTGTCTGTACCACTGATCACACAAACAATCCTTTAGTTTTCAGTGCATGATCTACTCATTGCTGTTGAAGCCACAGATTTAGCTGTGCTTATCTGTGAGGAGTCTCACACCACCAACAGCAGCAAGTACCAGAACTACGCAAAAACATTCAAAAATACAAAAACTACAAGTGCTGAAATTAGCTGCCACTTGAGTGCAAAACACGTATGTGGACTATACATTAAAATGAATTTGAAAAACTTTTAATAATGCTATTTTAAATGTCCCTGCTACTCCACTCTTACTGACTGATTTAACACTAGATCAGCCGAAACGGGAAGCTCCGCCCATAAACTTTCCTACAGCGGCACCCCCAGGAATAAGGATAAATTATCCACCATAGTATCAGTTCGTGTCTGTGGTTACCATGGTAATGCACGGAGGAGGGAGCCGACGATTACAGGGTGTTTCAAATGGAGAAATTTTGTGAAGGGCAGTTAACTGAACTGATATTCTCTGAGAACGAAGAAGGGAGTAGGGAATACCGGAGTGGTGGCTCAGTTGGTAGAGCATCCGCCCCACACCCGGGAGGCAGGGGTTCAAATCCCGGCCAGGTCATGCGGAAGACCATATAAAAAAGCAGAACTTCCTGCCGTCCAGCTTGGTGCTCAGCAATAATGGAATGGAGGAGGGAAATCTGTGGCGGCGCCTTGCATGGCAGCGGCCCTTCTGATTCTACACATGGGGTGTGTGTGATTGACACTGTAGATAGGATAAAGACATTTTCGTTCTACTGTACATGATTGGTTGTATGGTTGAATGGCAATAAAGGGTGATTTAATTAATACAGTTGAAGTAGACTGTGGATCGGAACGTAGCTTTTCTTCCTACTGATCAGTGAAAACACCTGCTGAAGACACTGGGTGGAGGTGAAACCTGCAGGGTCTTGGTCCTCCATGGAATGAGTTTGACAGCTCTGCTTTAAACCTATTCATAGTTTCAAGTAAATAATGACAAAATCAGCATTCATATTGGATGTAAATAAGTGTTGTTTTCAACTTTTAATGTTCTCCCACACCAGCCTTAACACCAAAACTGATCTCTCATGAAAAAACCTGTGCATCTGTCAGCATTTGCCTTGGTAAAACAGGGAAAGGACACTTATGTGCAGTACAATCAAAGGTTACTAAAGAAAAAAAACATTATTTATACCTTCCTACAGTCTGGGGGTAGATGATAGCTACTAACCATTTTTCCACAGCAAAGTACTAGAACTTTGTTGATAGTTTTATTAGATCTTTGGAGGGATTTTTCTCACATTTCAACTGTATTGAAGATCTGTTTGATGTTGTAATCACATAGAGATGCTGACTGTAGTGACATAATCAGTTAATGCTGGCAAGATGGAGGACAACAATCCCAGCAGTGTTTATATCAGTTTATCTGTCCACTTATCCCTATTTTGTCCAGTTTTCGATTAATTTCGATAAGCAACCCTTAGTAACTCTTGTTGTGGTTGAGGGAATTCTGACCCAGATGGCATCAACCTCATCAGAAGGGGTCAGTACTACTGTCTGAGAGTACCGGAGTGGTGGCCTAGAGGTAGAGCATGCACCCCACAACCAGGAGGTCGGGGTTCAAGTCCCGGCCGGGTCATGCCAAAGACCATATAAAAAATGGAACTTCCTGCCATCCAGCTTGGTGCTCAGCAAAAATGGAACAGAGGAGGGAAATGTGGGTGGCAGTTGCTCACGAGGTAGAGTGGGTTGTCCAATAACTGTAGTGTTGGAGGTTCGAATCATGCTCTCCCCAGCCATCCTGCCGTTGTGCCCCTGGGCAAGACACTTTACCCACCTTGTCTCCAGTGGCCATGACACTGGGTTTGAATGTGTATAAATGTTCGGTAGTGGTCGGAGAGGCTGTTGGCGCAGATTGGCAGCCATGTTTCCATCACTCTGGCCCAGGGCAGCTGTGGCTACAGTAGTAGCTTACCACTACCATTGTCTGTGGAGTGAATGAATAATGGACTCATTGGAAAGTGTCTATGAAAAGTGTGATGTAAATCTGATGCATTATTATTACCTGGTCTCAAATGGAAGTTAAAATTGTCCCTGAAAAGGAACTTGCAGTTATAAACACTTGAAACAGAACCAGTAGACAGTCCCATCTTCTCTGGATAAACAGCTATTGCTACTATGCAAAGAGAACAAATTCTCTTAATGGAGTGCTATTTAAAAAGCTAGAGCAGGGGTCACCAACTAAAAGTGCAAGAGGTCCGACTAGTCAGTCCTCAACCCCAGCTGAGGTCCAAATTAGAGCTGGGAATCTTTCGGCACCTCACAATACAATTATGATTCAGGGTCTCCGATTTGATTCTAAAACGATTCTCGATGCATTTTTCAAGATTTTTTTCCTCTCACTGTGTGACAGCTTGTTATTTTTAAAGTCAAGTCATGCTTTTAAGAAGTGCCATCTTTTCATGGACGTTCTTTCAGAAGACCACAGCTGTCTCCAGCAGGCCAATTTGCTTTAACACATTATTTTATTAAGCAGATGTTTTAGCTGCTTTATGTCTGTTATTTTTTTTAAACAAAAAAATCAAATAAATTCTCTGCTCATTTTCAAATAAAACAAGTAATAATTTAATCATAATAATACAGGGGAACACTAAATGTGTTTTTGACTCCAAATAAATAGCTCTAAAATTCTAAAATCTACAACTTAAATACTAAAAATGGAAAGTTTTACAGGAGTACACAAACTAAATTACATACATTAAAAAAAGGTTAATAATTAAAAAACAAAATCTCACAGAAGTTCCCCCCTGTACTATATTTTCAGTATTTAAAAAAAAAAAAAAAACGCTTCACACTATAAGCCTGTAAAATGTCATCAATGTTTTTATCTTTTTAACCTCGTCTGGGTCTGTTTTGGTAACACTGTCACAGGAAGAGGGGTGGATTAATTAATTGTTTTTACGTGATATCAGAGGGTTGCGGAAATTACCTCCATAAACAACGTTGTGCAGGCTCAGGAAGGTGTGGAGAAGCCGTGGAGACCTTCCGTCAACAACCCCCCGGGTGGACTCGTACCATCAGAGTCAGCCAGACACAATTTCACAGCAGCGTTTCATTCTGCGGGTACACACTGGGAAGGAAGCGTGGCTGTCGGCCTGCAGCAAACGATGATTTTACCTCCTGCCGTATCCCACGGACAATGTCCAAGGTCCCACGCCATAAAATGTGGGATATAGCACTTCAGTTCTGTTTTTCCTTCAGTTAAAACAAAACAGTATAACTTTTCCCCAAGTTATATTAAAAGCTTCAGAGTCCAGACGAAGGACTCCCTAAGTCCAGATCTGGACTGGAGTCCACCAGTTGGTGACCCCTGAGCTAGAGGGCCTGAACCAAGAAACTTTGTCGTAGCCCTTTTAAGAGTTGTACATAAATTTTTAACAAGAAATTAATTTTCAAACTTTGTTGTGCAACTTACTTCCAGGTCATGGACAACCAGGACATTCACATTGTACCCAACACCCTCATGATTGTTGGTCTGGCTTCTTTGGGCATCAACTACTTTGCATCAAAGATTTGTCAAGATGCCCTGGACGCTGGGCGATTTCCTCGATGGAAGAACTTCTTAAAGCCCTACTTTGCTGTCTCCTGCTTCTTCACTGTGCTCATGTTGCTGGGTGTCATCATGAGCTATGCAATGAAAGGCAGTTTGGAGTCCTCTTTGAAGGCTGGCCTGAGGAACGGCATCCGCTTCTACAAGGACACGGACACCCCAGGGCGCTGCTTCCAGAAGCAGAACATCGACCGGCTGCAGATGGAGTTTCAGTGTTGTGGAAATAATGACTTTAGGGACTGGTTTGAGGTCCAGTGGATCAGCAACCGCTACCTGGACTTCAGCTCTAAGGAAGTTAAAGAGTAAGTGAATGTAATGGAGAGACGGGGGAATGTAAGGGAGTCTCATGAGCAGTCATGAAGTAATGGGTGTTACAGCACTAATTTTCATTTATTTATCTAGCCGCATCAAGAGCAACGTAGATGGACGTTATTTGGTGGACGGAGTCCCGTTCAGCTGCTGCAACCCCAGCTCTCCCAGACCATGCATCCAGTACCAGCTCACCAACAATTCAGCTCACTATAACTATGAATACCAAACAGAGGAGCTCAACATCCACCTGCGAGGGTGCAGGGAGGCCTTGCTCCAGTACTACATGGGCCTGATGAACACAATTGGAGCTGGGGTGCTGTCAATCTTCCTCTTACAGGTAAACTGGCCACAGTTACTTCAGGCACTGGTGGTGGTGCTACATGAAGTTTTTATATGAAAGGCAGTCAAATCATATTAGTGGGCTATAATCCATCAGCGAGTCCGCATTCACTTGTTGCTTTACAGTTGTGTGAACACAGCATATTTTTTTTTATTTGGTAGTTCTTGTGGGCCTTTGCTGCTACGTATATTGACCCTCTCCCCTCTCCTACTTTTCTCTCTCACAGGGCTCTGTGCTAGTGAGCTTGCGCTTCCTGCAGACAGCCATGGAGGCAGTGGCAGGGAAGGAGAACACCGAGATCGAGACTGAAGGGTACTTGCTGGAGAAAAGTGTGAAAGACACCGTCATGGAGTACCTCGACCCGGTGCTGAAGTTCCTTCTTCTTAAAAACCAGGTGGAAGAAGGAGCGAGCACCTCAGCTGCTGCTCCAGCTCCCCCCTAAAAATCTCCTAAGATGTACGAACATGTAAATAATTTTTAGGACAGAGAAGACAGCTAAAGATTGTACTGTAAATGGAGATTAATTTCACAAAATTAGGGGTAAAACTTTTTTTATTGTCTCATAACAATCTAATGTAAAGTTTCCCTATATTTATATTTAAATTCCATGCTGGAATACACCTTAAATGAATATCATGCTCATTTGTATTAATTACTGTATTTATCAGTTTTTTTTTTCCTTTATTATATTAAATTTACACCCCCACAGTCACATTATCACATCATTGGTTTTGAATGTGGTGTGCTTGCACAGCCAACTGTATTCTGACAATATTTGCCAGGGTCTAAAGCAATAAAAAGTCAGTCATCGCATCATCACTTATCAAGGCAGTCTACACAACTGATTTTTGGTCTTACAAAGAAATACAAACTTAAAGCTCACTGTAGAGACGCATGAGACACAACGCTCTGCTGCACAACAGGACTACGACAGTATAACACAAGCCCTATTAAAGTTCAACGTTACCCAAAGCCTTAATGAGTGGAGTCCTTTCTTCTTTCCATTTCTAAATATTATTTATTTATTTATTTTATTTATATAGTGCCATTTCACAACAACAGTCATCTCATAGCACTATCAACTGTAGGGGGGAACCCCCACAGTTGCAGAAAGACCCCAGCAATCAGGCGATCCCCTGTGAGCAAGCACTTGGCGACGGTGGAGAGGAAAAACTCCCTTTTAACAGGAAGAAACCTCCAGCAGAACCAGGCTCAGGGAGGGGCAGTCATCTGCTGCGACTGGCTGGGGGGTGAGGGGATAGAGAAGAAGAAAAAAACAGACATGTGGGGAGCAAACAGCACGATGGGGACTCAATCTGTGGGAGAGAACAAACAAATGTTAATGACCAGCAAAAAAAAAATATTTCATAGAGAGTGAGGAAAGGAGTGAAGCCCAGTGCATTACTGGAGGTCCCCCGGCTGACTAAACCTATTAGCAGCATAACTAAGGGAGGGTTCAGAAACACATGATCCCTCCCTAATTGTAGGCTATATCAAAAAGGTAGGTTTTAGCCCTATTCTTAAAAACAGAGATCGAGACTGACTCCCGAATCCAGATTGGCAGCTGATTCCACAGGAGAGGAGCTTGATAACTGAAGGCTCTGCCTCCCATTGTACTTTTGGAGATTCTATGTATTACAAGTAATCCTGCATTTTGGGAGCGTAGTGCTCTGTTAGGATAATACGGTAGTATCAGATCTTTTAAATAAAAAGGAGCCTGATTGTTTAGAGCTTTGTAAGTAAGAAGAAGGATTTTAAACTTAATTCTAAACTCTATGGGAAGCCAATGAAGGGAGGCCAGAACCGGAGAGATATGATCTCTCTTTCTAGTACCTGTTAAAACTCTTGCTGCAGCATTTTGGATCAGCTGATATTCTTTTCTGTTTCTCTCTGCTGCGCTACACTTGGTCAGTGACAGGAAGCGGATTAGTTAGACTGATTAATCGATGCTGGTAATTCAGGGAAAGTGATCAAGTGTGTCCTCTGTTTTGACACCTTCATTAAAGTTGCTAATCCTATTTGTTAATCCCTAATCTGCTGCCTTTGCAGTTACAGACCTGTGTCAGGTGGATGCAAGATGCAGTGTTAGTGAACTAATGTGTGGGATTTGCCTGCTTTATTTCAAATGTAAAGGCTAAAATGGAACATGGTGTGATGGGCTGTTGATGAACAGATTTTATGATTAAATAACGCAAAAGAAATCACGCCTCATTTTCCTGAAGGTACTGCATATCATTCACAAGAACTACAGGCTCTGCCTGAATTTTTTTAATTTTTTTATTCAGATGTAATTTGTTTAATATTTTCAGAATCAGAATCAGAATCAGAATCAGATTTATTGCCATTGTTCATGTAGTACACAAACTAGGAATTTGTCTCGGTGCAATGCTGCAACATTAAACATGATAAGATAAAGGAAATAAAAAACTATACATGCAATAAGTGTAGAATAAGAATGAGTAATACTAGTCAAAGCAGTTTTTAAATATATTATCGAGCAGCAGATATTGTGGAGTACCACATAGTGCAGTCGGTAATGCAACAGAACAGTGATGATTGACATGAGTCTGGTTGAGCTGCTGTACATAGTGCACGAGAGTCAATAAGTCACTTAGTGTTCAGCAGTCTGATGGCAGAGGGGAAGAAGCTGTTCATGTGCCGGGAGGTTTTAGTCTGAATGGACCAAAGTCTTCTACCTGAGGGGAGGGGGGCAAACAGTACGTGACCAGGGTGTGAAGGATCGGCTATGATCTGGCCTGCACGCCTCCGGGTCCTGGAGATGTACAGGTCCTGGAGAGATGGGAGCTTGCAGCCGATCACCTTCTCAGCAGTGCGCACGACGCGCTGCAGCCTTAGTCTGTCCCTGGCAGTGGCTCCTGCGTACCACACGGTTATGGAGGTGGTGAGGATGGACTCGATGATGGCTGTGTAGAACTGCACCAACATCTTGGTGGGTAGCTTGAGCTTCTTCAGCTGCCACAGGAAGAATATCCTCTGCTGGGCCTTTTTGATGGGCCTTTTTGACGGCTCCCATTTGAGGTCCCGGATGATGGTGGTGCCCAAGAAGCGGAAGGAATCTGCAGTGGTGATGGGAGAGCCTGTGAGGGTGAGGGGGGGCAGAGGGGCTGTGACTTTCCTGAAGTCCACGATCATCTCCACTGTCTTCAGAGCGTTCAGCTGCAGGTTGTTGTGGCTGCACCAGGACACCAGCTGGGCCACCTCTCTCCTGTAGACAGACTCGTCGCCGTTGGAGATGAGCCCGATGAGGGTGGTGTCGTCCGCAAACTTGATCAGCTTAACAGACTGGTGGCTGGAGGTGCAGGAGTTGGTATTTTCATCATTTTATGATATTATTATTTATTATATTATATGATACATTAAGCTACTTGGAGCCACTGTTTGAGAAATGGATGTCAGACTTGGCCTAATAACCATACTTGCAAATCATTGCAGGTTATGAAAGTGCCAGTGAGCCACTCAGTACAACATATAACATGTCAGCTGTCAAACATTATGAAAATTACTGTGATGCAATAAATACTAATGATATTTTTAATTGAGATTGTTGTCACAGAACCAGTAGAACACTGGGAGCAGTGATGATCATTATTCTGAAAAAAGCTTTGACTAATTTACTGCAGTTCCCCTTTTGTTATTTTTGCATTTACGCTAGCCTAACTTTAACACACTGTATATACGAGGTGGGGCTGACAAGTTCATAGTGGTCAAATTTGACCAAATATGGTTTATTTTTCAACTGCAGGGATCCAAGTGCTGCAACACTGATGGAAGAAGTGTGTGGACTGAAGGTCAGACTATGTTGAAAAATAAATCACATTTGATCAAATTTGACCACTATGAATTTTGAAGAGCTATTAAGAGAAAGAGTAACCGCATCCAAACTGAAAGTTTGATTTGGAAAGGAATTTCTAAGGTTTTTTGGACCAACAAGAATGACTTCAGTCTTATCTGAATTTAATAGCAGGAAATTACAAGTCATCCAAGCTTTGATTTCCTTAAGACAGGCTTCTAACTTGGCTAATTGATTACTATCATCTGGCTTCATTGACAGGTATAATTGTGTGTCATCTGCATAACAATGAAAATGTATACAGTGCTTTCTAATAATGTTGCCTAACGGAAGCATATATAAACTAAAAAGAGTAGGGCCGAACACAGATCCCTGTGGAACTCCATGACTAAGCTTTGAGTTGAAAGAAAACTCATTATTTACATGAACAAACTGGAACCTATCAGATAAATAAGATCTAAACCACTGCAACGAAGTTCCATTAAGTCCAACATAGTGTTCTAATCTATCAAGTAGAATATTATGATCGATAGTATCAAAAGCTGCACTAAGGTCTAAAAGGACAAGTACAGAAACTAGTCCATTATCAGATGCAATGAGGAGGTCGTTAGTGACCTTCGCTAAGGCTGTTTCAGTACTATGATGGATTCTAAACCCAGATTGAAACTCTTCAAGTAAACCATTTCCCTGCAGGTGGTCAAATAATTGCGTAGCAACAACTCTTTCTAAGATTTTTGAAATGAAAGGGAGATTAGAGATTGGTCTATAGTTAGCTAAAGCTCCTGGATCTAGCGTTGGATTTTTGAGTAAGGGTTTAATTACAGCCGTTTTAAAAGCCTGCGGTACATGGCCTAAAGTTAATGAAGAATTGATTATATGAAGAATAAAGCTACCAATAAGTGGGAAGACTTCTTTAAATAACCTGGTAGGAATAGGGTCTAAAAGACAAGTTGAAGGTTTGGATGAGGAAACTATTTTGTCTAACTCACAAAGGTTGATTGGAGTAAACTCATCAAGACAGACATCAATAGAAGGAGTTGTAGTAGTTACAGTATTTAAGTTAACTGTGGGAAGAATCTGATTGATTTTATCTCTGATGGATGAAATTTTATTATTGAAAAAGTTCATAAAGTCCTGACTAGTAAGCTCTGAGGGAATGCTAGGACTGACAGAGTCCTGACTCTTTGTCAACCTGGCTACAGTACTGAAAAGAAACCTGGGATTATTCTTGTTCTCTTCTATTAATGCAGAGTAATAACTCATTCTAGCTTTTCTAAGAGATTTTTTATAAATTAAAAGATGATTTCTCCAAGCTAAATAGATTTCATCTAAATTAGTGGAGCGCCATTTTCTTTCTAATTGACGAGTCTTCTGTTTTAAGCTACGAGTTTCTGTGTTGAACCAAGGAGTTAGAAATCTCTGATTAGACTTTTCTTTTTTAAGGGGGCCACCAAGTCTAGAGTCTGATGCAGAGAAGCTGAAACACTATCCACCATGTTATCAATTACAGAAGGAGCAAGCTGTCTATAGCTTATTTCCGTTGTGTTGACACATGGCATAGAGGAGACAATCTGCATAAATTTGGTAACAGCATCATCTGAGAGGCATCTACTGTAATAATATTTTTCTTTAGGAGCCAAATAGTCAGAAATAGTAAAATCAAAGGTTAACAGACAATGGTCTGACAGTACAGGGTTATGAGGAGACACTACAAGATTTTCTATTTCTATGCCATATGTCAGAACAAGGTCCAATGTATGGTGGAGGTAATGAGTAGAATTTCCTACTTTCTGAGAAAACCCAATCGAGTCTAATATTGAATTAAATGCCACATTAAGGCAGTCACTATCTACATCCACATGTATATTAAAGTCCCCTACTATAATTATTCTATCAGATTTCAGCACTAAATCAGCTAAGAAATCAGCAAATTCGGATAAAAATTCTGAGTAGGTTGATGGGGGACGATAAACTATGGCAAATAAAATTGGGTTTAACCTAAAATTGCTAAAGTGCCCAATACTGAGGACCAGGCCCTCAAAGGAATTATAACATGTTTTTTGCTTTACATTAACTAGTAATTTGGAATGGTAAATTGTTGCTACTCCTCCTCCACGACCAGAACTTCTGGGATTTTGACAGTTTAAATAACCAGAGGGAGTTGAGTCATTTAAACCAACATAATCCTCTTGCCCTAACCAAGTCTCTGTAAGGGAAATTAAATCAATCTGATGATCAATTAACAGATCATGGACTAACAGAGACTTGGGAGTTAGAGACCTAATATTTAATAAACCACATTTAATTTTTAAATTATGAGGAGGAACAGAGGCCAAATCATTCAATTTAGAGGCTTTATGTTTAATTTGAGTTTTACCAATATTTTGCTTTATCACTTTGGGATGCTTATATATTATATTTTTATTTACTTTGGAGGGAGCAGACAACGATTCTCTGATGGGGAAGACAGGGGCTAAGCTGAGGGGTGGCGGATGAAGAGGAGCTGCAGAGAGGCGTGTAAGACTGCGACTCTGCTTCCTGGTCCCAACTCTGAGTAGTCAGGGTTTTGGAAATTTGGATAAAAAAGATGCCAGTTTGTTAGATAAATGAGAAGCACCATCCAAAGTGGGATGAATGCTGTCTCGTCTCATAAGACCAGGTTTTCCCCAAAAAGAGCTCCAATTGTCAATGTAGCCCACGTCATTTTTAGGACACCACACAGACAGCCAGCGGTTCAAGGATGACGAGCAGCTAAACATGTCATCACTGGTCAGATTGGGGAGGGGCCCAGAGAATACTACAGTGGCAGACATCATTTTTGCAAAGTCACACACCGATTCTATATTAAGTTTCGTGACTTCCGACTGCCGGAGACGGATGTCATTAATGCCGGCGTGAATAACAATTGTGGAATATTTACAGTTACTTTTAGCCAGCATTTTCAAATTTGACTCGATGTCGCCTGCTCTGGCCCCAGGAATGCATTTGACTATGGCCGCTGGAGTCTCTAGGTTCATGTTTCTGACTATAGAGTCGCCAATGATCAGAGTTTTTTCCTCAGCGGGTGTGTCGCTGAGCGGAGAAAAACGATTAGAAACGTGAACAGGTTGGTGGTGTACCGGGGCTTTGCGACTAGGCTTCCTTCTCACCGTCACCCACCCAGTCTCCTTGCTGCTGAGGAGAGCCGAGGGACCGCTGACAGGGGGGCCTAAGCTAGCTAGCTCCGCTGCAGCTAAGGGGCGTCCGTCGAGATTAACTGGCGCAGACGGTGTTTCAATGCAGCGGAGCCGGGATTCCAAATCAGACAACTTCGCCTCGAGCGCCTCAGAAAGACAACATTTATTACATTTACCGTTATCACTAAAAGAGGCAGAGGTGTAGCTAAACATCTAACAGAGAGAGCACACCAGAGGAGGAGAGGAAAGAGAGCTAGCAGCCATAGCTAGTGGCTAGAGAGCAAACCACACAGGCAGACAGCAAAACAGGAAGTGACGATCCCCAACCAGTTTCTTCCCCTGGGCCATCTGGACTGCAAACAATCAGAGGCCCCACCCCCCTCCCTCTGAACGCTCGCATGCACAGAACCGAGGACCTTTTTAATTATCATAATAACACACCTGTCTTTGCACTCCACACTTTCATGTACATTGATCCATCCATGAAACCACTACTATGTATATTTTCCATAATCTTAGGGCCATTTTACTCAATTGTGTGTTCAGTTGTGTGTTCTGCACTATGCACTCTTATGTACATAGTTCCACCAGCGTAGCCACTACCATACCTGTGTATATTTCCAGAATTGTGGACTATTTTTTATTTCAGTAGTGTGTTTAATCGTGTGTTCTGTAACTGTGTTTTTATCTAACCCTTCTCTCTTACTTTATTGCGCAGTAGCCTGGTGGAGCACCCACAATTTTGTTGTACTGTACAACTGTACAGTGACAATAAAGCCTATTTTATTCTATATGCAGGGCTTGACATTAACACTGGCCAACCAGCCAATGGCCAGTGGATTTCAGCAGTGGCCAGTAAGACAGCCACTCCCACTAGCCACTTTGACAGGTTGGAGTTTTCTCAAACCACATCTAAAATAATAAACCGATTGCAATGTGAGACTATGAAACTCCAACTCCCATAAGCAGTATCTGCACACAGTGTGTGACCATTGGTCCACTGTCTCCATGGACGAAGTATGGAGAAGCTGCGGACGGTCTACTCTTTGGGTCGGTCTCCCGTCCTGCCTCTGTTCAGCCTGGTGGTAAGAAATGCTGTGATAGGTGACGGGTTCTCCTGTACCGAGTACAGAGTGGAGCCAGACTCCGCCCACGGTGAGCTCATTTTGCAGCCAGTCTGGAGAAACATCGATGAATAGACAGCAGCCAGCAGAACACACCTGTTCCCGCACTCAGGGTTCAGATTACCAGGAGAACTACCCCTGATCCCTGTTGTCTCAGCAGTGAGTAGCTAATCCCTGTGCTCCCCCCACATCAGCTCCTACCTCTGTAGTTAAACATGATTATTTTTAGAGCAAGAAGTTGTTATTTACCCTCTAAATATGTATTTTTAATGGGTTGGTCAAGAGTGTCAAACATATGGCCTGCAGGCCAAAAACTGGCTGCCAGGGGATCCAAATTTTTCTCAGTGAATTTATAGCTTTCTTTCTAGTACATTTCTGACCTTTTCTACTGACTAGAATAGTTCATGTAAATCTGAGGCATTTTTCTTTTCTTTTTCTTCTTTTTTCTGGTAAAAACAGGTTTGATTAAATCTATCAGCAACTACTAATGATGCAGTGCAGTCACAGAAGGGGTGTCCCAATTCATTGGAGTAGGGGTACAAATCAGTGTTGCCAAGTCTGCTTATTATAAGTGACTTTGGGCTTGTTTTTCTCTAGTTGCTGTTATGACTCGCCGCTCATCAGCGGCGCCAGCCGCGCGCACACCTGCTCCTCGTCAGCGGCGAGGTATTTAATCCACTCTGCCCTGGGCTTCGGCCTGAAGCCGTCTCTCTACTTCGGCCCCTTTGCTACTACGGATCTCAAACCAACTAGTGAAGATATCTTGGGTAAGCTCCCCTTACCTCTCTCCTCTAGCCTTCCCCTGTGCACAGGTGGACATTCCCGGCGGCGGACTTCATCACCTCGCCGTTGGCTCTACGCTGCTGCCACAGGTACCGCAGGTCGCTGTCTCCCGGGTTTCGCCCTTGTCGACGCCAGCCACCTGTCATAACCAAGTAAGCCAGCTACCATCATTATTCCCTGTATTGGTTTGGTGCCCGTTACCCTTCTCCCTCTGCTCTCTCCCACAGGGTTGTCCAGCTGTACGGCCTCCTGCCCCCGTGCCTGACGCAGACACCACCACCAATACATTCTTATTCCACAGACACGCAGCCATACACTTTCTTGTTGCTAATAAAGCTGTTAAATCTATCCTGAGCCTGCGTGTGTGTCTCCTGGGCCGTGCATTATGTCAGTACGGCTTCAGCAGAGCGGCTCGGCAGACAGCGGGCTTGCACGCCGTCTTTCCACACTCGAGGCTCGGGTGGATTTAATAGCTCATCAGCAACAGGTGATATTAAATCAATTAATGATCATTACTAACCGATTAGACCGCTTGGACCCCCAGCAGCCGTTCCCCTCGGCTCGTCCGGGTGGCGTGGCTCCTGCGGCTCCGGTGGCCGTCCAGCCCGCTCCAGGTGTGCCAACACGGCTCACACCAATCCCCACTTCTGCTCGCTTCAGCGGTAAGCTGGGTGGAGCTCGGGGTTTTATTATGCAGTGTGAGTCCGTGTTTCTTCGCGTTCCCGGAGATTTTCCCTCAGACCATAGCAGAATTGGCTATATAGGTAATCTCCTTGAGGGTCGTGTGCTTACCTGGGCTTATGCCATTATGGTGAAGACCAGCTACGCCACCCTCACCTATGCCCAGTTCGTGCGACAATTTCTGGAAGTGTTCGATCATTCGCGTTTGGACAGTGTCCAGGTCGACCGCCTTCTCAGACTCCAACAGGGGAGCCGATCGGCGGCCAATTACGCGATCGACTTCCGGGTTACCGCGGAGGAAGTTGGCTGGGAAGAGCGCACGCTCTGCGGCACCTTCCTCCGCAGCCTAAATTCCGGTCTGAGGGATGAGCTGGCTGGACAGGATACCCCGGAGACGCTGGCGGAGCTGATTTCTCTCACCATCAGTTTGGATAACAGGCTGCGCGAGCGCGCCTCCGAGCGGAAGCAGTCTTCTCGCGCCTCTGCATGTCTGCCCCAAGCTCGCCACCTGGCGTTGCCGCCGCCGGAGGTCTCCGAGGAGTCGGAACCAATGGTGACGGGCTGGACAAAGCTCCCCCTGGCGGAGAAACAGCGCCGTTGTGACCTGGGCCTCTGCATGTATTGCGGAGGTAGCCAGCACACGGTGGAGCATTGTCCGGAGAAGCCAAACGAGGTGGTCCGCGAGTCACTGTAGGGGGCCTCGCGGACGCTAATCGGTTAAATCCCCTCACACATTTGACGCTGTCCATCCGCTTCTGTCACAACCTCACTGGGCACCTCACACATGCACTGGTGGATTCAGGCGCGGAGGGTAGCTTTATTTCACAAAGCCTGGCAACCCGACTGGGCATCCATTGTCACTCCCTCGACACTCCTCTCGCCCTGGTTAATCTCTCCCGAGTTTCCCTGGGAAAAGTAACTCACCAAACATCCCCCATTCCTATGATCATCTCTGGAAACCATCAGGAGGATATCTCCTTTTACGTCCTGCCCACCTCAGTAACTCCTGTCATCCTCAGTTATCCCTGGCTCCGCCTCTACAACCCCGCCTTGGACTGGAAGACTGGGAAGGTGTCAGCGTGGAGCACTTTCTGCATGGGTACCTGCCTCCAATCCGCGGCCTGCGCCACGTCCTTGCCTCCCACAGCTCAGGACACCGCGCCCCCGGATCTCACCCTTGTGCCCTCAGAGTTCCACGACCTGGGTGCCGTTTTCAGTAAGTCCAAGGCGATGTCTCTGCCTCCTCACCGGCCCTACGACTGCGCCATTAACATCCGCCAGGGGGCGCCCTTACCCTCAGGACGCCTCTATAGTCTGTCAGCGCCGGAGAAGGAGGCAATGAACAGCTATCTGAAGGAGTCACTCAGTGCTGGGATCATCCGGCCGTCCTCCTCTCCAGTAGGTGCAGGGTTCTTCTTCGTGGGAAAGAAGGACGGATCTCTTCGTCCTTGTATCGACTATTGAGCTCTCAACGATATCACGGAGAAGGACCGGTACACCCTGCCCCTTATGGACACTGCCCTCCACTCCCTCCAGGGGGCGACCTGGTTTACTAAGCTGGATCTTCGCAGCGCTTACCACCTCGTCCGGATCCGGGAGGGAGATGAGTGGAAAACCGCCTTCCGTACCCCAAACGGGCATTTTGAATATCTCGTGATGCCGTTTGGGTTGACCAACGCTCCAGCCGTCTTTCAGCGCCTCATCAATGACGTCCTCCGGGACTTCATCGGCCTGTTTGTATTCGTCTACCTGGACGACATTTTCATCTTCTCCAGGTCCAGGGATGAACACCGGGTCCACGTGAGGCGGGTCCTGCAGAGACTGCTGGAGAACCGTCTGTACGTCAAGGCGGAAAAATGTGAATTCTACGCCAAAACGACTTCCTTCCTGGGGTTCGTCATCTCCCATGACCAGGTGCTCCTGGACCCAGCGAAGATCAAAGCAGTGGTGGATTGGCCCACACCAACCTCTCGGAAACAGGTTCAGCAATTCATCGGGTTCGCCAATTTCTACCGCCGCTTTGTTCCAAACTTTGGAGCCATCGTCGGGCCCCTGACCCGCCTCACCTCTCCTAAGACCCCGTTCCGGTGGACTGAAGAGGCTGCTTCGGCCTTCCAGGCTCTGAAGACGGAGTTCTCCTCCTCCCGGGTCCTCAGCCAGGTCGATCCCACGCTGCAGTGCATTGTGGCGGTGGACGCTTCGGACACGGGGGTGGGGGCGGTGTTGTCCCAGTGGTCCCCAGCCAATGGAGTCAAGCGACTCTGCGCCTTCTTCTCTCGGCGCCTGTCCCCGGCAGAACGAAACTATGACGTGGGGGACAGAGAGCTTCTTGCCATCAAGCTTGCCCTTCAAGAATGGCGTCACTGGCTGGAGGGGGCAGCCTTGCCTTTTGTGGTCCTCACCGACCACAAGAACCTGGAGTACCTGAGATCTGCCAAGCGTCTGAACGCCCGCCAGGCGCGTTGGTCCCTGTTCTTTGCAAGGTTTAAGTTCAGCATCACATATAGGCCTGGCTCCAAGAACGGCCTGCCCGACACCCTCTCCAGGCAATTTGCCCCGGAGGCCGCAGAAGACGTTGCTCACACCATCTTGCCCAGGTCGTGCGTCGTGGGGGCTGTTTCATGGGACATAGAAGACAAGATCCGGAGGGCGCAGGAGTCGGAACCGGACCCTGGCGGCGGACCGGAGGGGAGGCTCTTCGTGCCATCTGCCGTCCGGGGGGACGTTATACACTGGCTCCATACCTTCAAGCTCACCTGCCATCCTGGAGCTTCGCGGATGATTGACCTTCTCCAGCGATCCTTTTGGTGGCCAGGCCTGCGGAAGGACGCCGCCCGTTATGCCCGGGCCTGCCCCGTCTGTGCTACCAATAAGTCAGGTAACGCTCCCCCTGCGGGCCTGCTCCAGCCCCTGCCCGTCCCTGGCAGGCCCTGGTCGCACATCGCTCTGGACTTCGTCACCGGGCTCCCTGTCTCCAACAACTTTGACACAGTTCTGACCATTGTTGACCGTTTTTCCAAGGCCGCCCACTTCGTGCCCCTACGTGGACTTCCCTCAGCCTTGGAGACGGCGGACCTCCTCATCCAGCACGTGGTCAGACTACATGGAATCCCGGTCGACGTGGTCTCCGACCGCGGCCCCCAGTTTTCTTCGGATGTCTGGAGGTCATTTTGCAATGCCCTGCGAGCCAAGGTAAGCCTCTCCTCCGGCCATCACCCCCAGTCTAATGGGCAGTGTGAGCGGACTAACCAGGAGCTGGAGGCTACGCTCCGCTGCGTTACTTCATCCAAACCCACGTCCTGGAGTTCTCACCTCGCCTGGGTGGAGTACGCCCACAACACCTCTCGCTCTACGGCCATCGGGATGTCGCCCTTTAAAGCATCCTTGGGCTATGATCCACCCCTGTTCCCCGCGCAGGAGGGCGAGTTGGCTGTCCCCTCTGTCCAGGCACATCTGAGGCGGTGCCGCTCCCTTTGGTCCATGGCGCGTAATGCGCTTTTACGCACGGCGGAGCGCAATAAGTCTACGGCGGACCGACATAGGAGACCTGCACCTGCCTACCAGGTGGGACAGCAAGTTTGGGTATCCACACAGGACGTTAACCTAAAGGGTGAGAGGAGAAAGCTGGCCCAACGGTTCATCGGCCCTTATCCCATAACCAGAATCATCAACCCGGTGGCTGTGCGTGTGGCTATTCCCTTCTCCCTCCGCATCCATCCCACCTTCCACATCTCCAAAATCAAACCGGTGGTCTCTGACCCCCTCTGCCCTCCACCTGCGGCGCACCCCGCTTCCCGGATGATTGGTGGCCATCCGGCCTGGACCGTCGCTGACATCTTGGACGCCCGACGCCGGGGTCGCGGATTGCAGTACCTGGTGGATTGGGAGGGCTATGGACCCGAGTGGAGACAGTGGGTGCCTTCCTCACTGGTGTTGGACCGGTCACTCATTTCTGAGTTTCATCGAGCGCACCCGAAAAAACCATCGCCAGGAGGCGCTGCTAGAGGGGGGAGTACTGTTATGACTCGCCGCTCATCAGCGGCGCCAGCCGCGCGCACACCTGCTCCTCGTCAGCGGCGAGGTATTTAATCCTCTCTGCCCTGGGCTTCGGCCTGAAGCCGTCTCTCTACTTCGGCCCCTTTGCTACTACGGATCTCAAACCGACTAGTGAAGATATCTTGGGTAAGCTCCCCTTACCTCTCTCCTCTAGCCTTCCCCTGTGCACAGGTGGACATTCCCGGCGGCGGACTTCATCACCTCGCCGTTGGCTCTACGCTGCTGCCACAGGTACCGCAGGTCGCTGTCTCCCGGGCTTCGCTCTTGTCGACGCCAGCCACCTGTCATAACCAAGTAAGCCAGCTACCATCATTATTCCCTGTATTGGTTTGGTGCCCGTTACCCTTCTCCCTCTGCTCTCTCCCACAGGGTTGTCCGGCTGTACGGCCTCCTGCCCCCGTGCCTGACGCAGACGCCACCACCAATACATTCTTATTCCACAGACACGCAGCCATGCACTTCCTTGTTGCTAATAAAGCTGTTAAATCTATCCTGAGCCTGCGTGTGTGTCTCCTGGGCCGTGCATTATGTCAGTTGCTTGCAAATCTCGTCAGTTGTGAGGTTTTTGGGCTTGTTTTTTAAAGTGTAGTTGCTTATTTGGGCTTGCGTTGCTGTCTATATGACAGCTCTCCCAGTCTAAGTCACGCCCCTTCTACTTCCGCATATGGGACCTTAGGGTACAGCTGTGCTCGTCAATGTCAAACCTTTCTAAGCAGCCAATCAGAATTAAGGAAGGGTAGGACATAGGTTGCCGGTACAGGAAGAAGAGAATGGTAGAATGGCAGGGTAGAGCCTGAACTTTGCTGCATCAAAAAACCAGGTACTCTTTCAGCTGACACTAAAAGGAAACCATGATCAAAATTTGAAAGCAAACGCTTGGAGGTATGTGTCCACAACTGTTGGCATGCCGGATGAGTGTTGATGCATTTGTTACAGTCATACGTATATCTTTCTTACAAGTTTGTTGTGGTAGAACTCTATAAATTTGTACAGTTGATGACTGCAAAAAAAGTGGAAATAGCTCTGATGTGAAATGTGATCATATACCGACAGTCATTTATGAATATAGGAAACCGTGTCCATCCATCCAACTTCTACCGCTTTTCCGGAGGTCCGAGTTGCAGAGGCAGCAGTTCAAGCAGAGAAGCCCAGACTTCCCTCTCCCCAGTCACCTGCTCCAGCTCTTCAGAGAGGATACCAAGGTGTTCCCAGGCCAGCTGGGAGACATAGTCTCTCCAGCGAGTCCTGGTTCTACCCTAGGGTCTCCTCCCAGTGGGACGTGCCCAAAACACCTCAAGTGGGAGGCGTACAGGAGGCGTCCTGATCAGATGCCCATACCATCTCAACTGGCTCCTTTCAATGTAGAGGAGCAGCGGTTCTACTCTGATCCTCTCCCAAATGACTGAGCTCCTCACCATATCTCTAAGGGTGAGTCCAGCAATCCTATGAAGAAAGCTCATTTCAGCCGCTTGTATCCACAATCTCATTTTTTCAGTCATTACCCAAAGCTCATGACCATAGGTGAGGGTAAGAATGTAGATTGACCGGTAAATCGACAGCTTTGCCTTAGAGCTTAGCTCCCTCTTCACCACAACAGACCAGCACAATGTCCACATCACTGCAGATGCTGCTCCAATCCGTCTGCCAATCTCTCTCTCCATTCTCCTCTCACTCATGAATAAGACCCCAAGATACTTAAACTCCTCCAATTGGGGCAGGAGCTTGTCCCCAACCCGGAGAGGACAATCCGCCTTTTTCTGGCTGAGGACCATGGACTCGGACTTGGAGGTGTTGATTCTCATCCCAGCCACTTTACACTCAGTGGCAAACCGTCCCAGTAAGACCTGTAGGTCATTGCTGGATGAAGCCAGCATCATCATTTGCAAACAACAGAAATTTACATATTTACATATCTATTCCATCTAGCTGCAATGCTCCGTACTGCGTGTGTTTATATATCTACATATTTATTCCATCCAGCTACAATGCTCTGCACTGTGTGTCTCTATATATATATATATATACATATATATATATATATATATATATATATATTTATAGTAATATGTACATATGTATACTAGCTGCTCTTGTTTTTTCTTGCCTTCTGATTGTTGCTCTGAGTGTTGCTATCCCTGTGCTGTTGCAATCCTGGAATTTCCCCATTGTGGGACTAATAAAGGCTTATCTTATCTTATCTTAAATGAGATCCTGTTGTCACCAAGCATGACACCCTCCATTCCCTGGCTGCGCCGAGAAATCCTGTCCATAAAAATTATGAACAGGATCGGTGACAAAGGGCAGCCCTGGCGGAGTCCAACTCTCACTGGGAATGAGTCCAACCGAGTGTTGGCAATATGAGCCAAACTCTCACAACAGTCGTATAGAGACCGGCTAGCTTGTAATAACAAGCCCAATACCCCATACTCCCCAAGCACCCCCCACAAAAAAACCACAAGGGACACGGTTGAATGCCTTCTCCAAGTCCACAAAACACATGTAAATTGGTTGGCAAACTCCTATGAACCCTCAAGGATTCTCAAAAGGGTAAAGAGTTGGTCCGATGTCCCACGGCCAGGACGAAAACCCCATTGCTCCTCCTGAATCCAAGGTCTGACCAACAGCCGGACTCTCCTCTCCAGTACTTTGGCATAGACATTCCCAGGAAGGCTTAGGAGTGTGATCTCTCTAAAGTTGGAGCACACTCTGTCATATCCGGCTCTAGGGAGCCGGGCAATCAGAGCCAGGGACAAGCCAGTGAGTCGAGATGGTTTATTTTGGGTAAGGGATAAGGGATGAGGAGAGCACAGATACTCATGCAGAGGTACACTCACAGGTTGCACAGCGCAGAGGTAAGCAGCTCGTACCGGACGTGGGGGTAGCAAGACGTACATCCTCACAGCGGGATACAAACACAGGAATGCTGCAAGGGGAGTTGAGGCTGACACCAGACGAAGGGGCTTCAGCCTAGCAGTGCTTATGTCGCAGCCCCGAGTCATCGAGGCTGCTCCTATTTATCCTCATTGGCAGCGCCCCAGCTGATGAAGACTAATTGGCCCCAGCCGTCCATAATGCTGCCAGCTGGGGGCCAGCTGAGACGCTGCTCAATGGGAGGCAGGGATGAGGGAAAACATGGGCTCAGTGCCGAGACGGCATCTCAACCCATGGTGACAGAGCCCCTCCCTCAAGGTCGGGCTCCTGAACGACCAGGAACATCCCAGCCCCCCCCCCCCCCCACCTAGGGTGGGAGGAAGGGAGGCGGACCGGAGGGGAAGAAGCCAAGGGAAGGACAACACCAATGGGGCAATGTAGGGTAGCGGGAAAGAAAAACCCAAATACAATACTGACAACAGAACAATTAACCCAGGTACAGATGGGGAGAAGAACTGGGTCAGCACGCCGGTTACATACTACCCAGAGAGTACCAACCATGCGTGACCCAGAGCAAGAAAAAAAAAAAAGAACCACCAAAAAGGTACAGGGCAAAAAATGCTGAGTATGGTCAAATAAAGGGAAAACACAATACACAGCACCAATATAAGTACATACACACAGTCACCAAGAAAAGTGAGGGTGACTGGAACAAATGGACAATTACAGAGCATGGTGTTACGGAAAACAAGGCACATGACTCTATAATGAACCAACAGGGCATAAAAAAGAAATACTGAGTGCAGGCAAAGAAAAACCCACACACATGAATATATAAATACCCACAGTCACCTAAAGAAATGAAAGTGACTGGAATGAATGGGCAACTGCAGAGTATGGTCTGAAAGGGAACAAAACATAACTCTACAATGCAAAAACGAGACTAAAAACATGGTACAAAAAATAAAATGCTGGGTACGAGGGAAGGAAAACGCACAGCACTATAAATACACATCCACCAACAGGACAGACATTACACCCAAGTGACCTTAATAACGATAAAAGAAAAAGTGACACCCGAGGTGTATGGCAGGCAGAGTCCAAAAATAGCCGAGATGGCTCCGGAGATCTCCCCGCCCATTGTCCAGCTGGCGAATCAGGGGAAGAGAAATGTTCGGACGGCGAACTCTGGACCCAGATCCCAGGAATCCAGTCCAACGGCTGCCGAACCAGGCCGCCCAAAGGCAAACACAGACCAGTGGGGGGAAACCAGATCGCCGAACCGAAAGTTTTGCGGGTCGGGTCGTCGACCCGCATCACTCAACCACCAGGACCGTTGAGACGGACGAAGGGTCAGAGCGGATCCCGGTGGAAGAGGCTCAGGGGAGAGCCGATGACGAGGGCGGCGGGCCTCAGGGAAACGGCCACCTCCTCACCGGACCTGGACAACACTGGGGCAGCACCCACGTCGGACCCCGATCGGGCCTCAGGCGAACCCACGTTGGACCCCGATTGGGTCTCGGGCGAACCCACGTTGGACACTGCACCAGAACCGACCTCCAACGTTGAACCCGGACCCTCCAGCACCACGAGGAACAGCAACTCCTCGCCGGTGACCCTGGAAGAAGGCTCAGAAGAGAAAACAGAACCGGGATCAGGATCACCGGCAGCGCCAGAACCCGGCGAGACGAGCTCAGACGCAGCGGGCGGCTGCACCCTGCTCGTCTCCCCTGGAGATAGGCTGAAGTGCTCAAAGATAAAAAGAGAGAAAAGAAAGGAGAGCACTCGCCTGATCTCGGGTTCTGACGCCGTCCAGGACTGCGAAGATCCAGGATCCGTCGTCAGGAGGTCGTTGTCAGGCTCCCATCTAGCCGCGTCGGGCCCCGCAGCCAGCACGATGGTCAGCGCAGCTTGAGATCCCTCCAGCTCAGGTAACCCCGCCGACGACCCACTCGGCGTGAAGCCAGAAGAATCTCGTCCCGCTGGACCGAACCGCTCCTCCGTGGAGACCCAGGGACGCTCAGTCGTCAGCGTAGACTCCACGCAGCAGTCAGTCCCCCTCCTCCGTCCGCAATGTAGCTGCGGAACCACAGGCCCTCTCCATATCCCACCACGTTGACCCGGAGCCGGGGACCGCTCGGCGGAGAGAGACACAGAGGATGCGGGATTAGGAAAACAGGTTACAGCAGGTGGGGAGAGTTCAGGGAGCTGCGAACCCTGAACTTCTCCTCCAGGGATGTGACAGAGCAAATCATTAAGCAGGTGTGAAAAAACAATGACTTGCCTGCCCCCTGGAGGTTGAGTATCGCCTGCTGTAGTGGAATCTGCTTCTTCCTCTCCCCGCCCGGCGATAACGGAGGACCCCCCGGGAATTCGTCTGAGGATCGCTCGCGTTGTCTCCAGCAGAGAGCTCACCAGGCCGGGATTCCAGGCACACACAGCGGTCAGGAAGCGCGTCGAGGAGGAGGGGGAAACAGCCGGGGTGAGCCAGCCCGAATGTCCAGGAATGACAGCGGGGGAACGAGGCTCAGGGGACGAGGCTGTAGAATCTCCACACTGATGAGGCGAAGGGATGACAGCTGCGTGGGAGGAACGGTCCTGACGATGACCCAGAACTGGATCCGGACGAGGTTCGTGCAGAGGTGACTCGGCGATGTGATGACGACTACTCCCAGGGAACGAAGCGAGGGGGAGACCCAGGATTCGCCGCTCCAGATCGGAGATCGAGACGAGGGAGGCGTCGAGCACGGGAAAGCTTCGTAGCCCTGAAGTCCTCACCATCAATCTCACTGCCGCCGCCACATGCCTGAAGGTGGTGACAGGAAACACAGTAGAGCTCGCGACAGCCACTCGACCCCGGACATAACTGCTGTCAGCTGCGGCTCCTTGAAGGGAATCCCGAGTGACGTGACGCAGGTCGGGGGAAGTCCTCTGGTTGGCGCGAACTCCCGGACTGGAATAGCGGCAGGAACGGGACTCCGAAGCGGGGAAAGACGTCGCCCACTTCGACTCCCTGCCGGGATTTCCATCCACCCCGTGGAGCTTCTCTTGCTGTGTACCTGCAGCGTCTATCCTGGCACTGTCCTCCAGATGGTACAGAGAGTGAGGGTGACAGTCCAGGAGTTCCTCAGCACGGCCCGGATGCCAGCGTCTCGCGTTGGAGGCGTCGTGCAGGGTGAAGAACGTCCCGTCGACAGCCTCCGAGATGGACCTCAGCTCGTCGCCCTGGCGCCGGAAGTGACTCCTGGGAAACGGCATGCTAGCAGCGCTGACACCCGGACAGAAAGGTACATTTCCACAGCGACTCACGGCCGCCGGCAACTCTTCTGGCTGCGACATACTGTCATATCCGGCTCTAGGGAGCCGGGCAATCAGAGCCAGGGACAAGCCAGTGAGTCGAGATGGTTTATTTTGGGTAAGGGATAAGGGATGAGGAGAGCACAGATACTCATGCAGAGGTACACTCACAGGTTGCACAGCGCAGAGGTAAGCAGCTCGTACCGGACGTGGGGGTAGCAAGACGTACATCCTCACAGCGGGATACAAACACAGGAATGCTGCAAGGGGAGTTGAGGCTGACACCAGACGAAGGGGCTTCAGCCTAGCAGTGCTTATGTCGCAGCCCCGAGTCATCGAGGCTGCTCCTATTTATCCTCATTGGCAGCGCCCCAGCTGATGAAGACTAATTGGCCCCAGCCGTCCATAATGCTGCCAGCTGGGGGCCAGCTGAGACGCTGCTCAATGGGAGGCAGGGATGAGGGAAAACATGGGCTCAGTGCCGAGACGGCATCTCAACCCATGGTGACACACTCTCCAGTCCCCCTCTTTAAAGAGAGGAACCACCACCCCGGTTTGCCATGCCAAAGGCACTGTCCCCAACCTCCACGCAATGTTGCAGAGGTGTGTCAACCATGACAGCCCTACAACATCCAGGGCCTTGAGGTACTCGGGTCAAATCTCGTCCACCCCCAAGGCCCATCCATCAAAGAGATTTTTAACCACCTTGGCGACCTCAGCCCCTGTGATGGGCGAGTCATCCCCCTCGTCCACAAGCCCTGCTTCCTCTGTGGAAGGCATGTCAGTGGGATTGAGGAGATCCTCAAAGTATTTCTTCCTCCCCGCGACGATATCCCCAAGAAACCATGTGTTGAGCATATTGCCATGAAGGGATTTTATAACAGTGAGCGGCATGATGACGTAGCCGGCTGGTACCATCATCATGCCGACCCATATAAGAGAGGAGTCGGCCATCTTAGGCTCTCTCTATATATTCACAGCATAGGGGCTGAGCGCTCAGCCGATCTGTACCTCATACGATACCACTATGTGTAATAAAGTTTGTATTCACAACAGCACCACACTTTGTGAGTCTCTCTGGGTTTCCAGACATAACATTTGGCGACGAGAAGTTAAACCATGGAGGCATATGTGAGGCCACCACGACAGTTTCTGGAAGACCCTGGTGTGCCACCTGTTCCGTGGGCTTGCTGGTTTGATGCTTTCACCACCTACCTATCAACGTTTGGCTCGGACGAGATGAACAAGGTACAGAAGTCAGCTCTACTGGATCGCTATCTGGGAGTGGAGGGCACTCATTTTTGCGGCGCGATAAGACCAACAGTTGCGTGTGCCGAGGTGGTCGAGCTGCTAGCTAGCCACCGCGCTTCTCTCTACGATGACTACGATGTGTGTGTTGGTTTGCTAGCCCAATACTTTGAAGTCCCAGAGTATGTGATGGCTTGGAGGTCCGTGTTCTACCAGCGCTGACAGCGAGAGGATGAGCTGCTTATACGGTATGTGGACACCCTTTGCTGTTTGGCTAGCACATGCGAGTTCGGACACATGGAGGACAGATTAATAATGTTGCAGTTAAAGTGGCTCATGGTGAGTTCGGAGATGTGGGCCATACTGGAGGATCAGGTGGACGACCGGACGGTGGCAGACACAGTGAAGAAGCTGCAGGAGGACGTGTCGCTGGTGGCATGCTTCTTATCAATGTCAGAGGCAATGGAATTGGCATTTCAGCTAGAGATGATGACTCAGGTGACAGCGCGACTGGCAGGACAGCAGGGTACCACAGAGCTAATCTGCGACAAGCTAGCTGAAGCTTGTCGCAGCTTGAAGTGGAGAGTGACCACAGCACTGTGGGTCAACATGACACAGAGAACGAACACGACAAGGAGAGAAAGCAGCGATCAGACTCGCCTCAGTTCCTTGCCCAGCATGAGCTTCTGAGAGCCGCTGTGGAGCTGCAGTTGATGGAGCCTGCATCTATTGGGAACGGCGACGATGAGGGTACAGCTGCCCCATACACACAGGAGGAACGCTGCTGAAATTGGCGCTGCCAGGGGATCGGGATACGGCATTGGAGCCGATCCAGCTAGTGTGGGATCCAGGCTGGGACAGTGTTGACGAGCATGCCATGGCTCCAGAGGGATAGCACCCAGGCCTGCTGAAATTGGCGCCGCCATGGGTGCATCCCCCATGAGCCCCCTACAAGGCCCCTCCAGCAGAACTGCCTTCCCCATGGAAAACTATGAAAAAAGTGACTGTTTAGATAGGAGCGCGGCTGGCAAAACGAGGGGCAGAATAATCCACTCAGCCGCGTCGGGTTGAACGGTGGTCCACCCGCCAACCCTAGGTCATAGTACTGTTGTTTATGCCAAATTCAGGAGGGTTGTAATAGATTAATGTGTTCTGTGTTTCTTTTGGGTAGTGGTGATGTTATAAAGGGATTTTATAACAGTGAGTGGTGTGATGATGTAGCCGGTTGGTACCATCATCACGCCGACCCATATAAGGGAGGAGTCGGTCATCTTAGGCTCTCTCTTTATATTCACAACACAGGGGCTGAGTGCTCAGCCGATCTGTACCTCACACGATACCATCCATCCATCTTCTTGAGGGCGGCTGTGGCGCAGGTGTAGTGTGACCAACTACTGATCGGAGAGTCATGGGTTTGATTTCCACTCTGTCTGCAGTCTGCATGTGTGTGTATGGCTGCTCTGCTGCCATCAATGTGTGAATGTGTGCATGAATGGGTGGATAGCAGGATCTGTAAAGCGCTTTGGTCATCCAGAGATGAGAAAAAGCATTATATAAGTGAACGCCATTTACCATTCTTCCGCTTAATCCTTTTCGCTTCGCGGGGGGGTGGGGGTGGGGTGGGGGCTGGAGCCTATCCCAGCATCTTTGGGTGAGAGGCAGGGTGCACCCTGGACAGATCGCCAGTCCATCACAGGACCAATGCAGAGAAACACAACCATTCACTCTCATAGTCATACCTAAGGACAATTTAGAATCCCCAGTTGATGACAATTAACCTATCTTGCATAGTTTTGGCATGTGGGAGGAAACCGCAGAAATCCCAGAGTAAACCCACGCAGACACGGGGAGAATATTCAAACTCCACACAGTTCACTGTTGGTCAGGGGCTGGGATCGAACCCAGAATCCCCTGGCCAAGGGTGAGTTGCTGTGTTGCCGCAGTGCTAACCACTCTGCCAACGCGCTGTCCCATATGATACCTCTGTGTGTAATAAAGTTTGTGTTCACAACAGCACCACTTTCTGTGAGTCTCTCCGCATTTCTAGACACAACACGTACGTATCTCAGCTGAGTTATGAAATAGATGTAAAAATAAATGAAATTTTGACCATGGACTATTCTACTCACCTCAGAATGGCAGATGGGCTTTCTGTAATTAGTCTGCATCTGAGAAATTATCAGCCGGTTGATGTCATGTACCCAGACTCTTGTTTTCTTCTTTGTGTCATCATTTTTTGCATTCAGAGCTGCTACCAATGCCAACATGCAGTCATGGTCTGGTGAGCGTGCGCCCTCTCCTTCCTGTTCTCCCTCCTCCTGGTAATCTACGCACCTGAGAGATTGGACGCACCTGCCGCCTCTGCTCTGCCAGCGCTTATTAGGACCTCCTCATCAGTGCCTCAGTGCTGGCTCGCCTGGGTTGCTGCCATTGGTGCGGGCGCATCTTCAGGGACTGTGTGTGCTCACCTGCCCCTCCATCTACACCAAACGGCAACAGTTCTCCACCCAGTCAGGCACCACCGGTTCCATCTCTTTCACGACCCGCTTCATCCTGCTGGTTCGTCTCTCCCTGCTGGGGTCACTGCCGGTTCTCTTGTTCAGCCCACGTAAGTGGTAATTTGGCTAGCCATCTCCCTGTTCTCCATTCCTCCTCTCACTGCTCTCGTGTCTCTCTCTCTCTCCCACAGGCCACATCCTCTGACAAGAGTCGTTTTCTGTAGCAGTGTTCGAGTTCTCTTGAATTTTAATAAACATTTTCAAACATGTACTCTGGTGGGGTTGTTCTGTTGTTGTTGCACTCTGCACGTGAGCTGTAAGCTAATAAATAATGACAGAACGAGCCAGCCATAACCTCGGCTCAGCGAGTGCAGCGTTCTGCTCTGGATCGTTTAGATGCTACCAAAAGACAGGTGGCCATGCTAACCCAGCAGCTGCAGACCATTTCGCATCAGCTGGGCACGGTCACCAATCATTTGGCTAATCTTGCTCCCTCGGGTCCTCCCGTTCCTCCTGCAACTCTTGTTCAAAGCACTATTTGCCGTACCACGTCCGTTCCCACACCTGCCCCATACGTGGGGGGAGGTGGGGAAATGTAAAGAATTTTTGTACCAGGTACGGCTATATTTGGGGCAGGTGGGGGGGGGGGGTACCCGAGCGATTCCGCAAAAATTCACTTCATGACCCTTTCACTTCAGGTCCGGGCCCTTAGTTGGACACGGTCCATTCTGGACAGCCCGGAGGGAGCTGAGTACACGTTTGAGCAATATGTGGTCAAGTTTATCCGTGCTTTTGACCATACGGAGAGTCAGGGTAACATCATGAGCTGCCTTTTGTCTCTCCACCAGGGAACCCGGTCAGTGGCCGAGTTCTCTGTGGAGTTTCGGGTCGACGCAGCAGACTCGGGGTGGAACAAGGTTGCGTTATGCAGCGCGCTCCTCCATGATTTAAACTCTCACCTCCGCGACGACCTAGAAGTTTATGCTGTTCCCAACTCTCTGGACGGTCTCATCGATCAGGCTATTGGGTTAGATAACCGCTACCGCGAGCGCGAAAAGGAGCAACAATCCTCTTTTTGCCCACCCGCCGTGCGTGCACCCACTCCGGCTACAGACACAGGGGGCGCTAACTCTTCTTCCGAGCCAATGGAGCTCCTTCTGACCAATGAGGAGCACCGGCAGAGAAGAGAGTTGACGTGTGTTTATACTGTGGTTCTATGAAGCACAGAGTGCACGAATGCCCTCTGGCGCTAAAAGACGTGGCCCGTCAGTAACCGTGGGGGGTCTGGCTGGCAGGACCTCTTCTAATCCCCCCGGTAATTTTTCTATTTCTGCCCTCGTTCAATTGCCAGGGGTCGAGACAAGGGTTATGGCATTAGGGGATTCAGGGGAAGAGGGGAATTTCATCTCCTCCCAACTCGTTCGGGATATAGGTATTCCCACTCGTAAATTGCCCACTTCTCATAACATCACCACCATATCTGGCCAGAGGATCGCTGTAGTCACTGAATGCATGGCATCCATCGCTGTCCTTCTTTCCGGGAACCATCGGGAGGAGCTTTCGTTCTATATTTTTCCAAATTATTCCTCCCCGATGGTCCTTGGCTACCCATGGCTCTGGAAGCATAACCCCATAATTAATTGGGCACAAAATTCCATCTCCTCCTGGAGCCAGTTTTGTTTGGCTTCCTGTTTGAGTTTGGCCGAGTGAACGCCATCTTTCCCCATCTCCTCTCCTCCGGTCAAGCCGCCGGACCTCAGCCTCGTCCCCAAGGTCTATCATGACTTAGGGGAGGTCTTCAGCAAGTCTAGAGCGCTGTCGCTTCCGCCTCATCGCTCTTATGACTGTCTGATAGATCTCCTCCCGGGGGCGCGGTTGCCGTCCAGCTGGCTCTATAACATTTCTGGTCCTGAGAGGGAGGCAACGGAGAGATACATTAAAGACTCTCTGAACGCTGGCCTTATTCGACCATCTTCGGCTCTGCTCGTAGCAGGGGGTTTTTTTTGTTGGAAAGAAGGACGGGTCATTGCACCCATGCATTGACTACTGTGAGCTTAATGCAATCACTGTCAAAGATAAATATCCTCTGCCCTTGATTAACTCTGCGTTTGAGCTCCTTCAGCACGCATGGGTGTTTACTAAATTAGATCTTCGCAACACTTATCATTTAATTCGTATCTGCGAAGGAAATGAATGGAAGACGGCATTTAAAACACATATGGGGCAATTCGAGTATTTGGTCATGCCGTTTGGGCTCACTAACACCCCCGCCACCTTCCAGCGGCTCATCGATGATGTCCTTCGCAATATGATTAATCAGTTCATTTTTGTTTATTTAGATGACATATTAATCTTCTCCCGCTCGCCATTTTACAACAGCTCTTGGAGAACCAGCTCTACGTAAAAGCCGAGAAGTGTGAGTTCTCCACCAACAAAACCTCCTTCTTGGGCTTCATAATGGCTGAAGGTGAGCTGATTGCTGACCCGGCCAAGGTAAAGGCTGTTCTTGATTGGCCAACACCCCACTCCCGCAGGGAGCTTCAGCGCTTCCTGGGGTGTGCGAATTTCTATCGCAGGTTCATTCGGAACTATATTGGGGCAGCACAGCCTCTTACCCAGCTGACCTCTGTTAAGGTTCCATTTTGCTGGACCAAGGCAGCTGAGCAGGCCTTTTCTAAATTAAAGGGCCTGTTCACGGAAACACCCATCTTAGCACAGGTCGACCCTCAGCTCCAGTTCATCTTCGAGGTGGATGCTTCTGATTCAGGGGTGGGCGTTGTCCTTTCACAGCATACGTCCTCCGACCAGAAGCTCCACCCGTGCAAGTTTTTTTCTCGGCGGCTCAAGCCTACTGAAAGGAATTACAACATAGGGGATAGAGAGCTTTTAGCCATTAAGTTGGCTTTGGAGGAATAGAGACACTGAGTAGAAGGGGCTATTCTCCCCATAGTCGTGTGGACCGACCATAAAAACTTAGAATACCGTATCTTAGGTTGGCCCGCCAATTCAATGCCAGGCAGGCCCACTGGGCCTTGTTTTTCAATAGGTTTGATTTCACTATTACCTATCCGCCTGGCTCCCGGAATACCAAACCGAACAGGCTCTCGCACTAGTTTGATTCCAAGCAGGTAGCCTCCCCCTCCCTTCCCCAGCCAATTGTTCATCCTTCCGTATCCTCGGTGCCCTTACCTGGGATATTGAGTGGAGGGTCCAACAGGCCCAGTCTCGGGAGTCCGAACCTAAATGATGCCCCCATAATCAACTGTTTGTTCTTGCCACCCTTTGCAGCGACGTCATCCACTGGGGCCACACTAGCCACTTCGCCTGCCACCCTGGGATTGCTCGCACCATTAACCTAGTCCGGCGGGCATTCTGGTGGCCCACACTGCGGCGGGACATGCAAGAGTACGTCAAAGTGTGCCGAGCCTGTGTTCGGGGCAAGGCAGACTCTTCACCCCCTGCTGGTCTCCTACATTCCTTGCTGTTCCTGGTTGCCCCTGGTCTCACATCACCCTCGATTTCATCACTGGACTCCCCCCCCCCATGGTAAATCAGTCATCCTCACTATCATTGATCGTTTCTCCAAGGCTGTTCACCTCGTTGCCCTGTCCAAACTTCCCTCTGCTTCTGAGACTGCCGAGCTGCTTACTGCCCATGTTATACACTTGCACGGCATTCCTTGTGACATCGTGTCTGACCGGGG
The DNA here is from genome assembly GCA_020510985.1 of Pholidichthys leucotaenia. NCBI lineage: Eukaryota > Metazoa > Chordata > Actinopteri > Cichliformes > Pholidichthyidae > Pholidichthys > Pholidichthys leucotaenia. The sequence goes on from CM035844.1 coordinate 17,761,354, forward strand.
TCCCCAATTCATGTCTCAAGTTTGAAAGTCCTTTTGTCACACGCTTGGGACCACCGTCAGCCTCACTTCAGGACGTCACCCACAGAGCAACGGGCAGGCTGAGCATGCCAACTAGTCCTTGGAAGCCACCCTCCAGTGTGTGGCAGCCGAGAACCCCTCGACCTGGAGCACACACCTAACCTAGGTGGAATATGCGCATAACTCGGCCATCTCCATGGCCACAGGGCTCACCCCCTTCAAGGCCTCGATGGGGTATACCCCTCCTCTGTTGCCCATGACTGAGAGGGAGGTCGTGGTGCCGTCCGTGGGGGCCCCTGCCCGCCACTGCCGCCGTATTTGGAGGTCCACCCATGCCGCCCTCTCCCGATCGTCCAACCGCAACCACCAAATGGCCGACCGGAAGCGGGTCCCTGCCCCCAAGTAGGCTGTGGGGCAGCAAGTTTGGTTAGTGGCAGACCAGATCCCTCTGAAAACAGACTCCAAGAAGCTGTCCTCCCATTTTCTGGGTCCTTACCCCATCACCAGGGTGGTGAACGATGTCATGGTCCAACTCAAGCTCCCACGGACCCTGCAAGTGCACCCACCCTTCCATGTCTCTAACATCAAGCCTGTCTCTGTCAGTTCACTTTGGCCTCCCCCGAAGCCGCCTCCTCCTCCCCGGGTGCTCGACGGCTATGTTACCCATACGGTCCAATGGATCCTGGACGTTTGCCATCGGGTCTGGGGTTTACAGTACTTGGTCCACTGGGAGGGCTACGGCCCGGAAGAACACTCATGGATCCCCAAGTCGCACTTCCACGACAAGGGGGTGGTCCAGGCCTACCATCGAGCCCACCCAGAGAAGCCTTGTGGACCGCCAGGAAGCGTCCCTTGGGGGGGGGGGGGGCACTGTCATGGTCTGGTGTGCACGCGCCCTCTCCTTCCTGTTCTCCCTGCTCCTGGTAATCTACACACCTGGGAGATTGGACGCACATGCTGCCTATTAGGACCACCTTATCAGTGCCTCAGTGCTGGCTCATCTGGGTTGCTGCCATCAGTGCAGGTGCGTCTTCGGGGACTGCGCTCACCTGCCCCTCCATCTACATCAAACAGCAACAGTTCTCCACCCGGTCAGGCACCACCGGTTCCATCTCTTCCACGATCCGCTTCATCCTGCTGGTTCGTCTCTCCCTGCTGGGGTCCCTGCCAGTTTTCTTGTTCAGCCCACGTAAGTGGTAATTTGGCTAGCCATCTCCCTGTTCTCCATTCCTCCTCTCACTGCTCTCGTGTCTCTTTCTCCCACAGGCCACATCCTCTGGCGAGTGTCATTTTCTGTAGCAGTGTTCAAGTTCTCTTGAAATTTAATAAACATTTTCAAACATGTACTTTGGTGTGGTTGTTCCATTGTTGTTGCACTCTGCACGTGAGCTGTAAGCTAATAAACCATGACACACGCGTTTCCTGTCCATCGTTTTTTAGAGACTGCTATTAAAAAATAAATAGAAAGTCTCGATGGGAAAGTGGAAGTGCTGAACTGTGAGTGACAAGCTGTTGGTAGGATACAGGACACAGACTTTTTTCCAGAGTGCAGCGCACAAGCACTGTAAAAAAAAGAGGTTCAGGGCAATCCGGCGACAAAAAATGCATTTAGTGGACATGCAGCCTATCGAAAAAATTCTCTATTGAAATTAATGGCAAGAGCAAATTTATCTTTTGATCCCGATCAATCATGCCCCTCCAGGTTTCAATGTCGTTGCCCATGTGTGCATTGAAGTTCCCCAGTAGGACAATGGAGTCTCCAAGAGGAGCACTCTCCAGCACCCCAGTCAGAGACTCCCAAAGGGGTGGGTGTTGTGTGTATGTGTGTGACCCTCGGGGCTTGCCATAGCTGCCCTGCACAGTGATGTCAGGCAGGCTGCAGCACCTGTATATATAGTTCTGTGTGTGTTCAATAAAGAGACTTCGCTGCATGGCATGACTTTGACCCCTTATTACAAACATAACATTTGGGCAACGAGAGAAAACCATGGAGGCGTGTGGGCTACCTTCACCCCTGCCGCCATTTCTGGAGTGTCCCGGTGAGCCAGCAGTCCTGTGGCCAGATTGGATAGCAGTGCTTGGGGGATACATCGCTGGACTGGGCCTGGGTAGACTGGACGGAGATTGAGGACGGGCGCTTCTGGTCCGTTGTCTTGGCGCGGAGGGTTGGCGAATTCTCGGCATGTTGGGAGAGACTGAGCTTTGTGTGGATGCTGTCGGGTGGCTGGCTGGAGATTTTGCCGAATGTCCAAGGGACAAGAAGCTGTGGCTGTGGATAGTGAGACTGTTGGCGCCAATAGGAGCTAAGCTAGTGTAGCGTGAAATATGGAGTATTAATAAATAATAAATATGATCAGGTATGAATTATTTAATTTATATTGATGTATTGGAATCTGAGATCAAATCTCGTTTCATATACATCAGAAAAGTTAATAAGACTCGTGGGGCACCAGCTCCTATCTCTAAGAAGCAATTTAATCTTTAATTTCACTTTATACCTGTTTAATCACTCAATAAATTAATTAATAATCAGTCTCAAAAATTTTCCGTGAATTCGATACCTGTGCTTGAACAGACTCAGAATGAAATAAATTCTCAACAACTTCTCTCATTTTTATATATTTATTAAACGAAATGATTAACAGACATTGCAGTAATTTCATTAATCATAGAATCAGTCTTGTAAATGATAGATTAACAATGTCAATATTTTCGGAACCAGGGTTAAACTGAGAAATGAATTTCTATCAGTTTGAGTTAACAGATTATGGAAACAACGCAAATTTATGGAGAAAGTTTACTAATTATATGAAAAGTCCTGGATTAATCTTAAGAAAATAAAAACGGAAATTTAACGAAAAGAAGAGTTATGTTAATGGCTTCATAATTTGCATCTGATTAGATACACAAATTATTACTGAACCTCAGACGTTTAATTCAGCAGATGAATTAAAGTTTTGCAGCTCACGTGATCCTCGTTCAATGATGGTTCTGTCGTCGTCCTCATGAAGTTTTGAAGTGTTGTTCAGGGGCAAAACCCAGAATATTTGTCCCGCAGATATTCTGGACGATACGATAAATGAGATCAGATGTTGGATCTCAACGGTTGAAATGCTGCAGAAGCGCGCTGATTCCTCAGCTGCGCCTGATGTGGAGAGCTGCGTCTTTTCTTCCTGGTAGACAAGCGGCTGCAGAGGTCTTCGGGAATAATTAAAAGATATCTAATCCGATCTCAAATTAGAAAAAAAAACTTTCGGACTTTAGATAAGATAATAACTTCTGTTGTGTGATTGGTCAAGAAAAATATTATAAAAATAAAGTCAAGATTAAAGTTTACATTAAAATTAAACAAACGGTGGTTTTACAGAAAGTTTAACAAAGAAAAAGTGATGAATAAAAATTGGAGTTTAACTCCGATTAAGAATTGAGCTCAAAGAAATAGGAATTCCTAGGCATTTGAGAGAAAAAGAAAAACATTAAGATACAAAGTTACATAAACAAATTACGAGTTATCTGCTCTGTGTTCATAAAAGCGACATGTGGTCAGAGTCTTTGTTCTTCCTTTGTTCTTCCTTGCTGTGTGTAGACAATAGACAATAGAGAGAGACGGACGTCCAAAGAGATGAATCAGAGGCGAAGAGAAAAAGAGGAGCCGAAAAGAGAAAAGAGAAGAGCCGAAAAAAGCCGATCCGTGGAGAGAGCCAAAAGGGAAAAGAGGCAGAGCGAAGAGTCTTTTGCCTTTTATAAGTTCTGTTCAGCTTCGCGGGCTTCCGGGATCGACCGGAATCTCAGCCAATGAGAGTCCTTCGTGGGAGGCCCGATGAACTTTCCATCCAATGAACAAACAGTCTACAAGGGACCAATGAGATGAAGAAGGTGGGGTCTCTCTGAAGACTGATGAAATGTGATATCAGTCCAAATGAATACACACAATTTTAAATACATTGGAATACACACACTTATGTATAACTAAACTAACCTTAGTGTATCTTATAAGCAGTGCTTCTAAATCAACATGCAGGAATAAACATTCATTTAAACATTAACATGCATATATATAAAATCACAGATTAATGCATTTCACACATATTATTGATTTTCCACATTAAAGACATCAGAGTCCATTTGCCTTTCATAGCCCTAAAAAGAGGAAGGTTTAGAATTGAGTTTGTAATAATGTACTTTAAAATTCACTGGTTAAATCCAGCCTGTCCCAGAGTTTAAGGAAATTTTATTGAGCTGTGGATCCATGTTTGGCCAGGTCTGTTGCATGTTTTATGGGGGCAATAAAAGCAAAGCCGGACATTGGGGAAATTCCTTAGGCTGGTTTTTTAACAAAGGAATGGGATTTCAGCTGTGGCCTGGGGGAGAAAATCCATTTTTTTGTCTTACTCCTGGGTGAAACAAAAATGTCTTTAAGCAGAAGAATAATTATTGCTGAGCCAAAGTGAGATGATGCTACACTAGTTAGCTCGGAGGAGCTAAAGGCTCAGTCTGTGGCAACGGGAGAGTTAGCCATGACGTTAGGTGTGTGCCAAAATCAAGCTACAAGCTACCAGCTGGGTATCCAGGGGGGCCCTGAGCCCCTGGTTACCGGAGGCGGTGAGCCAGCCGAGGAGCTCAGCATGGTGCATGACTGTAGCGCTGGTGATGTTGACGGTGCAGTGAGCAACGACAGCGGAGAGGGACAGCAGCGACCGGAATCAACTGAGTCTTCCCTGCAGCTGGAGAGTGAGAGCAAGCAGGCTGGAAGCCCCAGGAAGCAGCAGCGACAGCTGAGCACAGAGGCAGCACAGCGGAGTGCCTTGGAAGAGGGTGCTGGGCGCAGTGGCGAAGCGCCTGGGTCGGTGAGTGATGCCGACGAAAGTGATGCTGTGAGCACTGGGAGAGAGCAATGGCAGCAGTTCGCAGTGGCAGCACAGTGGAGCACCTCGGACGACAGAGAGGAAGTGCCGGGCACCACGGAGGTCAGGCAGGACCTCAGTGCCGGAGCTCAGAGCACTTTGGACGAGGGTGCAGGGCGTTACGGCAAGGTGCCTGAGTCAACGAGCGACACCAATGAGCAAGCATTAGTTTTCCCCAGAGCTTGGCCACAGGGGGCCGGAGTGTTTGGAGATACAATGGCGGCAGCTGCAGCGGTTCCGAAGACGGTCAGGAGCGGATCAACAGGCACGCAGGGACTGGGTGCCAGGCAGCAGCACTGCGGGTCCAGACGAGAGAAGCGGTCAAGCGTGAGGAGAAGGGACATTCTCGCCGGGAAGGTGGGCTTCGATCGACCAGGCTCGCAGTTGGCCATAATATCACCACCACAGCTGAGACCAGCCGCTGTTCAGATGGTAGATGGGTCGAGATTGCAGGCCAGCCTTCTATGGAAGATGAGAGCAGCTGCCTTGGATCGAGGCGCAGCGTTGGAGCCAACCCAGCTGGTCTGGGATCCAGGCTGGGACAGTGTTGACGAGCGTGCCGCGGTTCCAGCAGGATGCTACCCGGGCCTGCTGAAATTGGTGCCTCCAGGGGTGCGTCCACTATTAGCTCGCTACAAAGCCCCTCCAGCAGAACTGCCTTCCCCATGGAAGAGTGGGAAAAAAGAAAAAAGGACTGACTAGCTTGGAGCACGGCTGCAAGATGATGAGTGGCAGAATAATCCACTCAGCTGTGCTGGGCTACACAGTGATCCACCCATTAGCCTTAGTTAACATTGTTGTTTTTATGCCAGATTGGGGAGGGTTGTAATTTGTTGATGTGTTCTGTGTTTTTTTCCGGGGGGGGGGGGGGATGTTATGAAGGGTTTAATAACAGGTAGTGGTGTGATGACACAGCTGGCTGGTGCTGTCATCACACCAGCCTATAAACAGAAAGATTAGGCCATCTTAGGTCTCTCTTGACACTCAACAATACTGGAGTTTAGTGCTCAGCCTACTTGTATTGTATTATTATTACTGTGCGTAATAAAGTTCCAGTTCAAGCACAGCCCTCTCTCCTCCGGTGGTCATTCCCAAGTTTGCAGACATAACACTGAACCATCACTTGGTGCATAGGCACAAATGATGGTCAGGATCCATTTCCCAACCCAAAGGCGCAGGGAAATAACCCTTTCGTCCACCGGGGGGAACTCCAATGTGGAGGCAGCAAGGCGGGGGATACAAGAATACTCACCCTTGCCCATCGCTTCTTGCCCAGGGCAACTCCAGAGTGGGCCAAGCTCCAGCCCCTCTCCAGGTCCTCAGCTGGGAAAAGGTGTATTGTCCTCTCCGGGTTGGGGACAAACTCCTGCCCCAAGTGGAGAAGTTTAAGTATCTCAAGGTCTTATTTACGAGTGAGGGGAGAATGGAGTGAGAGATTGACAAATGGATCGAAGTAGCCTCTGTAGTGATGCGGACGTTGTACAGGTCTGTTGTGGTGAAGAGGGAGCTGAGCGCTAAAGCAAAGCTGTCAATTTTTTTATTTATTTTTTTTTTTTTTGTTACTTATTTGTACCCGTAGGTAGATTTGGTTTGCAGTCTGGTGACAAGCCACCGGCTGCTGGTCGCTGCGTGCGCGAGCGCCCTAAACCTACATGTTTTTGGTGTGCGGGAGGAAACCGGAGAAATCCTGGAGTAAACCCGCGCAACACGGGGAGAACATGCAAACTCCACACAGATCACTGTTGGTCGGGGGCTGGGATCGAACCCACGATCTCATGATCCCCGCGATCCCCCGGCCGAGGGTAAAACTGTGCTGCCACAGTGCTAAACCACTGCGCCACCGTGCAGCCAGTCAATTTACCAGTCAATCTACATTCCTACCCTCACCTATGGTCATGAGCTTTGGGTAATGACTGAAAGAATGAGACCACGGATACAAGCTGCTGAAATAAGCTTTCTCCGTAGGATTGCTGGACTCACCCTTAGAGATATGGTGAGGAGCTCAGTCACCCGGGAGAGGCTCAGAGTAGAACTGCTGCTCCTCCACATTGAAAGGAACCAGTTGAGGTGGTTTGGGCATCTGATCAGGATGCCTCCTGGATGCCTCCCACTTGAGGTGTTTTGGGCATGTCCTACTGGGAGGAGACCCTGGGGCAGACCCAGGACACACTGGAGAGACTACATCTCCCAGCTGGTCTGGGAAACGTCTTGGTATCCTCTCTGAAGAGCTGGAGCAAGTGGCCGGGGAGAGGGAAGTCTGGGCTTCTCTGCTTGAGCTGCTGCCTCCATCACCCAGACCTCCGGAAAAGATAAATAACTGGATAAATAACGGCAAAGATGCATAATATCACATCACTCACCATCCTCTATTACTGTTTTCAATAGCCATGTTTACATGGACACAAGTAACCAGATTAAAAACCTGATCGGAATAAAAATGCTTCATGTAAGCACGCCATTCTGAATATTCTGACCCGATCACACTCATTCGGATCAAAATTTGCTTCCGATTGAGACAGATGGGCTATGACTGAGACAGGTGGGCTATGCCAATTGTTAATCCGTTAATCCGACTGGTGCACATATAGAGCGGTTGCACGTGACATCAGTGGTCACATGCCACATTGTTTTTCTGCCATTTTGGATGGCAAATAGCTGTAGGCCCTGTGTTGAGAATAATAATAATTCCACTAGCACCTACTCATCCCGACTCAACACCGTGTTGTTCATTATCCATTACAACTGAATACCACCTTAAGTGAGTGAGATCTTTACAGCAAGGCGGCCTTACACTACTACCACATCATTTGTATGTGACAAGCAAAACACAAGATGGATATGGAGGCGAGTAAAGGCAAAAAAGGAGAGCCAGAGAAGGCTACAGGCAGCGAAACAAAACTCTGGAAAAGTACTGGAGAGTTTAGGAAGCCATGGGGATAAGAACTACAGTATATCACATATGAAGGTAAGCTAATGATTGCTAATGCTAGTTAAGCACTAATAAGTCCTCCGTACTATATTGTAATCATGGCAAGCTATCGCTATTAGGTACTAAAATATGTATGCTGTGTGTGTGTGTGTGTGTGTGTGTTTCAGATGGCTCTCTTGTGGCAAAATTATTGCTTCAAACAGTCGGTCTGGCTGTTCAACCGAGCCTCCCAGTGGTGGGTGTTGTGTTGGAGTTTGGGCTCTTATTTGTGTGGTACGGGTGGTGGCCCCTTCTTCCGGTTCCACCACCACCCGTGGCTATAAGAGGGCAGTGAACAGGAGGGGCGGTCTCTTTGCCACCTCTTCTGCCTGACGGCTGTGTGTGTGCTGTCTTGCCTCCTTAATAAACATGTGTTCAGTTCGACACCTGACCTCGTCCTTGGCTCCATATACAGACATAACATTTTGGCGATGAGAATAAAAGTGGATTAAAACAAGATATGGAAGCATGTGGGCTTAGAAGTCGGCCGTTTTTGGAGCTCTCCGGCGAGCCACCGATCCCCTGGCCGAGTTGGTGCGCTGCTTTCCGGACGTATGTGGTGGCACTGGACCTTGGGAAGCTAGAGAAGTTGTGGGCACGTGAGTTGTTGGTGCACAAGCCTGGAACGGAGGAAAAGTGTGTTTTGAGCACACTGAGTGACTGTTTTCGGGTGAATTGACGCTGCCCACAACCATCGAGGTAGCTCAATGGACTTCACTTCCGCCCTCCCAAGAGAGCAGACGCTTTTTTCTTCTCTCCTGCTGATTTTTTCCTCCCCTCCTACTGGATCCCAGCTTGCTGTTGTCTGTCTGCGTCTGACTGCGACCGCCGAAAAGAAATTTGGAGTTAATAAGCTGGGCTTTGAACACAATTGACACTATTTTTTCAACAAGGAAAAGTGCTCCGGGGGAAGCTGTTTGCCCCGCTGGAACGGCTCCAGTGGGCTATCTATGTGACACAGGTATTTGGAAAATGCTGTGTCTCTCTAATCTCTCTATCGAAGATATTGAAGATTTGTTTATCTTCGTAATCTTGGTGATTGGGATAATTCTGATTGGGACGGGAATTGTCTTGGTTTACCGCAAATTGCTGAAGATGGATTCAACCTATCAAAATGCTGGCCAGGCGAGGTGCATCCAACAAATTGAGAAACTGGAGAAGACCCTGATAGCGACTACTGGAGAACTGTCTCGTAAGGTGGATTACATCATGGGTTCGCTCAGGTCTTTCCACGACGAGTTCAAAGCTGCGCAATGAAGGATTAATGTACTGAATCTACAGAAGAAATACAAGTCTTCTCTGTGATCAGTCCTATTTGGCATTATTATTCCCCATGAAAATTCCTCCTGGCTGTCTGCAGACTGTGTTTTTTTTCAAAATCATGAGCACAAGGCCTTGGACAGCCAGCTGCAGCGCCAGATAAGACTGGGCGCCAGACAGACAAAACATCTTCTGCCAAGGGTCCTTGGGTCTCTCTTATTATCATCAACACTGCTCAACACCGCACACACATTGATTCATGAACTGATTAAAGATATACTGTACACTGCTCTCTTGTGTCTCGTGAATTCTGAGTTGTTGCTCTGTGCTATTGAGAGATTTTTTTTCATTGTAATCACAATCTGCTTAAAAATAAGCTGTATTTTGATAACGAAGTTTTTTTTTCTCCTCCCCCCTTGTGTCGTTCCCTCCCTTCCCCTCCCTTTCTTATCTATCTCTGTTTGATGAGGCGCCTTTATGGCTGCCGTGTCGTTGTGTCGCGCGCATGCGCACCAATGTCAAGTCAAGTTCCTCGTGTGTTTTTTTACATGCTTGGCAATAAAGTTTATTCTGATTCTGATTCTGATTCTGATTCAACAGCTGGAAGGTGCAGATAAACTCTCACGGGAGCTGAGTGAGTGCTTGTCACACCAACATCTGGGGTCACTGCCGACCGCACATGCAGTGGACCCGGTCAGCGTTGAAAGCGGGAAGGACAAAGCTAGTGCTGTGAATGTGAGGTCTGCCCCGGAAAAGCCCAAAATCGAGGGCTGTGGGTCCACGAAGCATTGTTTCAGAGCCAAAGATTATTCAGCATGAGCAGAGCACTGCGGCAAGTGTAGCCACTTGCTTTATGTCACCAGGGCATGCCACAGGTCCGAGCGAGGAGGTCTGTGGCACAAAGAGGACTCTCGCGACCTCATGGTTGTTCATGCTGTGTCTCTGAGCACCAACAGACATGCGTACTGTATGACGGAGTTGGATGGGGTGGAAGGATTTTGTGGATTGATGCGAGAGTGGTGGGCTCCAAGTTGGACTGGAAAACCGTGAGATGTTTTTCCCCGCATGTCAGGATTGAGGGTGACCTGGCGCCGCTTTGTGGTTGTGGAAGAGGATGGCTGGCCATGGTGGGAACGTTGGAACTGACAGCTCGGTGCAAACTGGCGAAGATGCAGGACTGTCCGTTCCTGAAAGTGGTGGACGGCGCAGTGTGGGATGAAGAACTGCCTGGCACCTGAAGAGTCAGCAAGACCAATATCGCTCAGGGTCATCACAGGAGGGTCCCTGTGCCAGAGCTCAAGTTGCCCTGAACGAGGGTATTGAGCGGCACAGCGGGACGCCTGTGACGATGGGCGACGTTGAGAGGCTGGCTCCATTTGTTCCCGGTTTTCAGCTGGAAGGTGCTGGTGAACAAGGGGTCACAACGGCGACGGCGGTGGCGGAGTTAAAAGAGGTCAGGGCCGGACCCTCAGGCACGGTAGAACGACATGCCAAGCAGAGACCTTGCAAGCCGAGTGGGACCCCTCTGGGGGTCAAGGACTGGATTCTGGAGGAGAGACGATTATGGCAGGTACGGGCTGGTCGGCAGGTGGAGGAGCACCAGGGACACTCACGCGTCGTGGCCAGACGGGAGGACGCTCATCTCCAGCTGCCGGATGGTTCATGGGGGCACCCGAGCAAGCTGCGGCGTGCCCGGGAGGGGACCGAGGGACGTGGGCCTGGATGAGTGGAGCAGCCGGTGGTGATGAAGAGGTGGCTACCTCCAGGGGCGGACTAATGACAGGGCGGTCCAGGGGGCCCATGGACTTGTTTTCTCTTATGTAAATAGGTTGATTTTATGCATGTGTTCAGAGTAGTTTGTTGTTTGTATATATTTTGGGGATTATTTTGTGTATTTTGTTTTAGTTTGAGGCACATGGCAGTAATTTTAGTTATAAATGGACTTTCATTTAGTTTAAGCGGCAGAATAATCCGCTTTGCCGTGTAGGGTGGGACAGCAGTCCACCTGTTCCCCCTAATTTTAGTTGTTTTGGAGTGACTGAGGCCATTTGTGTTGTGATATTCAATTAATCTTAGTGCATGATTTGGGTTCCAAATTAGGGTGGGACCGCATTGTGTGTGGGGTTTTTTTTTTTTTTTTTTTGTGAAGGAAGGGTAGAATGTTGTGTTGGAGTTCAGGCTCTTATTTGTGTGGTATGGGTGGTGGCTCCTTCTTCCGTTTCCACCACCACCTGTGGCTATAAGAGGGCAGTGGGCAGGAGGGGCAGTCTCTTTGCCACCTCTTCTGCCTGACGGCTGCGCTAGTACTGTATGGTGCCTCTCTAATAAACCTGTGTTCAGTTTGACACCTGGACTCATCCTTGGCTCTATATACAGACATAACAGTGGGATGTTGTCCCAGCTTCACAAACCGCAGCAATTGCAGAGCTTCAGAATGTCTGAAGAAATGTTTAGCAATTAAAATAATACAGTCACAAGTTACATGGAAAATACATGGATTTACTGGATATATACATGTATAGTATAAATATATATTCTATGTGTGAATAATGTACTATGCACTCCTTTTGTATTGCACTAGGAATTTTTACAATAAACTTTTGTGCCTTTTGCAGATATGTGTCCACATTTGTTTATGTTTTATTTATGAAGGTTACCAAGATTTAGTGACATAAATTAAATGCTAAAAGACTGGAAAAGCTGTCTAAATAATCCAGCAGTTTGAGAAATCAGTTTTGGTTTGGTGTAAGTCCGTCAACAGAATTATGAACCATAAAGTAGTTTGTGTTAAACATGTTAAATCCCACTAAACCCTAACTCATTATTAGGAAATACAGATGCTAATATGGCCCAGAATTCCTCCATATACTGGTACTATCACTAAAGTGTGCAGTGTTTTCTGCACTGGCACATCCAACAATACAGTCTTCAGTAAATAAAATTATTGTTTTTGGTTACTTTTTTTAAAAAATGAGCCATTATTTTCAGCGTCATTGATAAATATTTGGTTTGTACTGTTGCCTCTTCCCACCAGTGTCTTAACAGACAAATAGAAAATCATGATGCAAACACATAAGTCACTAAATTGTTTATTACAATCACCAGCAAAATCCAGATTATTTAGAATGTGCAAAATTCAAACTTTAAACTGTAAAAAAAACTCAGAATGGGGCACACACGCCGGCCACACATGCCGACTCATCGTCTTCACAAAGTGGCCCAGCACACCAAGGAACGCTTGATTGAAGGCAGCATTCTGAGCCATCTCCTCCCTTCACAAGGTAGTTTCATGGGATGCAAGACAAGTGGACCCCTGACCAAGTGAGCACTCCCAAGTGGATCCAATCTGTACATGTACAAGTACATTCTCAATCCAGTGATTTGTAAACGTGAAGAAGGAGAACAACAACAAGAATTTGTGTAAAGCTGTTGGAAAGACTTTTCAGGGTCACCAAGAAGTGTGGAAAAAATATATATATGTAAGATGACAACAAAGCTGACCCGGAGAAGGTTTTGGCTCTGTTTCTGCTTTCAAAAGACTTTTCTTCTCCACCGCTGCTGCTCGTCACCACTGGCTGCCCCCAGTTGAAAATCCACAGAATAGGTATGTGGGACTAGAATGTTCTGAATGAGACTTTAGAAGGCTCTGAATCAGTTTGTAAATCACTGGATGGAAACTGTACTTGTACATGTACAGATTGGACTCCAGGGTCCACTTGGGGTGCTCACATGGTCAGGGGTCCACTTGACCTGTTCCCGTTTCATGCTCTCTTGTCTCACTGAAAAGCAACTAGATGTGCTGCTGGTTCCGGTTCAGCAGATCTTCGGTCTGCGGTGGGACTCTAGAATGAAAATACACACACAACTTAAGTACATGCATAGCACGAAAGTGCAACATGTAAAGAACTACTTTTTAACCAGGATTAACACTAGCTTATTTCGTCAGATGTTGTCGACACTGTTGTGTTACAGCTTAGGCTTTTATTTGTGAGGTACGGGTGGCGGCTCCACCTTTTGGTTTCGTCACCACCAGCGACTATAAGAGGGCAGCAGGCAGGAGGGGCGGTCTCTTTGCCACCTCTTCTGCCTGACGGCTGTGCGTGTGCTGTGTCTTGCCTCCTTAATAAACATGTGTTCAGTTCGACACCTGGCCTCGTCCTTGGCTCCATATACAGACATAACATTTGGCAACGAGGATAAAAGTGGATTAAAACAAAGTATGGAAGCATGTGGGTTTGAAATTCGGCCATTTTTGGAGCCCCCCGGCGAGTTACCGGTTCCCTGGCTGAGGTGGCTTGCCACTTTCAAGATTCAAGATTCAAGATTTCAAGATTCAAGATTTCAAGATTCAGTTTCGACAGCACCGCCAATGGGTGGGCAAGTCTACTCAGCAGTTCCAGGCAAACTCTGGGCTGTTGGTCAGCGGGTGCCAGCTCGGACCGTTGGAAGAGGAGATGATTTGCGACCAGCTGGCAAAGAATACCAACTGCACTGCAATTAGGTTGAAGCTGCTTACGTTTCTGGGCGAGCTGACGCTGCCCAGAGCCATCAAGTTAGCTCAACTGCTGGAAGCTGCAGATAAACTGTCACAGGAGCTGAGTAAGAGCTTGGCACACAAACATCTGGGATCACCGCCAACCGTGCATGCAGTGGACCCGTCAGCATTGGAAGTGTGGAGGACGATGTGTACAACGCCAGTGCTGGGAATGTGAGGTCCACCCCGGGAAAGCCCAAATGTATGGGTTGTGGGTCCACGAAGCACCGTTTCAAGGCCAGAGATTGTTCAGCAGGAATGAAACACTGTCGCAAGTGTGGCCACTTGCTTCATGTCACCAAGGTATGCCACAGATCTGAGCGAGGAAGTCCGTGGCACAAAGAGGACTCTCTCTCCCCCACGGTTGTCCATGCTGTGTCCCCAAGTACCAACAGACACACGTACTGTATGGTGGAGTTGGACTGGGTGGAGGCGCCTTTATGGATCGACACGGGAGCGGTGGGCTCCATGCTGGATTAGATGACTGTGAGACATTTACCCCCGCACTTCAGGATTGAGAGTGACCCGGCACCGCTTTGTGGTTGTGGAGGAGGACAGCTGGCCACGGTGGAAACGTTGGAACTGATGGCTCGATGCAAATCGGCCAAGATGTGGGACTGTCCGATCCCGAGAGTGGTAGATGGTGCAGTGTAGGATGAGGAACTGCCTGGCACCTGGACAGTCAGCAAGCCAAATATCACTCAGGGTCATCACAGGAGGGTCCCTGTGCCAGAGCTGAAGTTGCCCTGGATGAGGGTACCGGATGGCAGGCGGATGGCAGGCGGATGGTGACAGACGACGTTGAGAGGCTGGTTCCACCTGTTCCCGGATCTTGGCTGAAGTGGGCCAGCAAACAGGGGGCCACAACGGTGATGGCAGCAGCAAAGTTAAAAGAGGTCGGGGCCGAGCCGTCAGGCACGGTAGAACGACGTGCCAAGCAGAGACCCTGCAGGCTGAGTGGGACCCCTCTGGGAGTCAAGGACTGGATTCGGGAGGAGAGGCGACCATGGCAGGTACGGGCTGGTCAGCAGTCGGAGGAGCACCAGGGACAGTCACGTGTCGTGGTCAGACGGGAGGATGTTCATCTCCAGCTGCTAGACGGTTCGCGGGGGCACCTGAACGAGCTGCGGTGTGCCTGGGAGGGAACTGAAGGACGTGGGCCTGGAGGAGCGGAGCGGCTGGTGATGATGAAGAGGAGGCACACCAGTGCTGAAGCGACCTGCTGTGGCCCGGGAGGCTGGCTGCCTCCAGGGGTGGACTGATGACAGGGCAGTCTAGGTGGCCCATGGACTTGTGTTCTCCAGCCATTTGCATATAGGTTAACTGTTATAATTGAATTCTTTGGAATATTTATGTTCTATGTGTTTGCTGTTCATATAAGTTCATGGGGATTAATTTGATGTCATGTTTAGATTATAAATACGGTGGTATTTTGTTTAGTTGTTTTGGAGTGACTGTGTTAGGCCATTTGTGTTGTATTGTTTAATTACTTTTAGTGCGTAACTCGGGTTCTAAATTGGGGTGGGTCTGAATTGTGTGTGTGTTTTTGGCTTTTATGAATGTTGTGTTATAGCTTACACTTTTATTTGTGAGGTATGGGTGGCAGCTCCACTTTCTGGTTCCGCCACCACCCGCGGCTATAAGAGTGCAGCGGGCAGGAGGGGCGGTCTGTTTACCACCTCTTCTGCCTGGCGGCTGCGTGTGTGCTGTATTTTGCCTCCTTAATAAACGTGCGTCCAGTTCGATACCTGGCCTCGTCCTTGGCTCTATATACAGACATAACAGACACAAACGTAAAATACACGCAGAGCACGGAGTTAGCATTGATAGCTAACTAGCTAGCTCATTGTCTGCATACAGGAGACAATGGTGTTGTTTGGTCAAAGTGAGTGTCATGACCCACTCTGGGCCGTCACCTGCCTCAGCTGCGCGCACACCTGCAGCCAGTCAATCAAGGGCTATATAGCCTGCTCTGCCTGAAGCCTCGGCACGGAGCCGTCTGTCTTGCTACCGGACCTTCGTGTCCCGCACGTCTGTTTCCACACAGCCCTGCGCTTCTTCTGGAAGATCCTTTCCACCACAAGTAAGCATAATTGCTACTCACCTTTTCTCCCAGGCTCTCCCCTGTGTACAGGTGGATCCCTCTGGCGGCGGAACCAACTCTCCGCGGCAGCGGAACATTCCCCTCGCCTCGCCAATCATCATTGCTCATCACCGGGTGTGCCTCGCAGACGCTGTCTCTCTGGCTGAAGATAAATAACGGCAAAGCTGCATAATATGACATCACTCATCATCCTCTATCACTGTTTTCAATAATGATGATGCCGTGGTCGGGTCAACACCACTCTGCCTCCTATATGCCTTCGCCCGTTGGTGGCTGTGAATTCTTTTCAGGTCGCTCCGTCCAGCTCCCTCTGGATTTCTTTAGTCAGCTACCAAGCACAGAAAAGTCTGCACCTCGTCGTTGGACCACGGTGTTGATTTGTGTGTAGCCTTTTATCTCATTGATTACACCCACTCACGCTTGCTGTTGGTGATTTGACTGTTCGTTGCCGTCCAAAATGGCGCAGTGAACAAAAGACACGTGACCCGTGTGACGTCGGTGCAACCCCTCTATAAACACTTATTCCGAAGTTTGGGTAGAAAATATGTTTACTGCGCATGACTGTACGTCAGCCACACATCGACGTGACGTATTTCCGCATTTACAGCAGCTAGTGGAAAACATGGCAGGAGTACAACAGAACTGGTCTGTATCGTCCTGTTGTCTCCCTCTGTTCGTCATATGCAGAAGTATGTACTGCTGGACTTGTAGCTTCATTACAGAGACCAGCAGAAGCAAAAGTAATGTCTGAATAACACAATACAGGTCCATTTCAAAAAGAGAAAGACACGAAGCGGAGTTTGTTTACATCGGAAGTTGCTTCTTCTACTATTTCCGGAATGTCGGATAATTGTGCGCATGTCAAAATGATTTAGTCCGTTCAAACGTGTGACACATGGAAACACACGTCCTAATCCGATCAACTTTTTCAGGATCCATGAAAATAGTAAAGTTCTGGTCTGAATTGTAATCAGTTTGAAGAAATTTTGCACATGTAACCGTGGCTATTGATGATGCCGTGGTTGGGCCCACGCTACTCTGCCTCCCGTCTACCTCTGCCGTGGCCGTGAATTTGTTTCAGGTCACTCCTGTAGTGTTGTTAATAGGACATATTATGGTGTGACACAAGTGGTGGCTTCACCTTTCAGTTCTGCCACCACCCAGGGTATAAGAGTGCTGTGTGGTAGAGGGGCGGTCTCTTCGACCACCTCTCAGCCTAGCGGGAGCGTCTCTGTATGTACAGTGAGTCTGTAATAAAGTCCTGTGTAGTTCACCATTCGCCTCATCATTGTTCCATGTTTTATAGACATAACATTTGGCGATGAGGGTAAAGTTATGGATGCTGGCATGTCTTCAATTCGGCCATTTTTGTAGTCTCTGGGAGATCCTCCGGTTTCTTGGGCGAGATGGTTTGTCACATTCAAAAATTATTTGGTGGCGCTAAACCTTGGTGAACTGAAGAAGGTACGGGCATGGGCAATTCTGGTCCATAATCTAGGTATGTCAGGACAGCGCATCCTTGCTACCTTGGGGGATAGCGATAGCTTCGAGGACGTGGTTGAGCTAATGGCGTGACATTTTCACGCTCCTGCGAACGTCATCGTCCGGAGGATTCAGTTTCGGCAGCGCCACCAGTGGACCGGCGAGTCAGTGCAACACTATGTTGCGGACCTGCGGCTGCTGGCCAGAGACTGCCAGTTTGGTGATTTGGAGGAAGGGATGGTCCGCGACCAGCTGGCGGAGCACATGCTTTGCTCATTGACACGGTCAAGACTCCTCACGCACTCCGGCAAACTCACATTAGCTATGGCTGCCAAAATAGCTCAACAGCGTGAAGCAGCAGACAAATTATCACACAACCTCGGTGAGAGAACTACACTACACCGTGCTCACTCACATTCAATGGCACAGACTGTGGACCCAGACAGCGAGGAGAGCGAACAAGAGGAATGCACTACAGCTGTGAAGATGCGGTCCGCCCCGGGATTGCCCAGGTGTTCAGGTTGTGGGTCCACTAAGCACCGGTATAAGGCTAGAGAGTGTCCGGCGAGAGGTAAATGCTGCAGCAAGTGCGGACTTCTGCATCACTTTGTCAGGGCCTGTTATAGGTTCAGCAAGGGGAACGGCGACATGAAGCAGATACCCCTGCTCCAACTCCCACGGTTATTCACACCGTCTCTCCAGACACTGGCGGCCGTACATATTGTATGGTGAAATTGGATGGAGTGGAAGTGCCGTTGTTGATTGACATGGGCGCAGTGAGGTCCGTGTTGAATTGGCCCATCGTGAGGAGTTTCTTCCCGTACTATCAAGTGAGAGGTCATTCGGCACCATTATGTGGCTATGGAGGAAAAAGGCTGTCCATTGTGGGTTCGGTGGCACCGATGGCTCGATACAAGTCAGCGGAGGTCACCAACCTGAAGTTTGTATTGACTGCCAGTGACGAGAATGTGATGGGCTGTGATCTCCTTTATGACTGGGCTTCACCATAACCAATGGCGTCAGAGAGGAGTGGTTGGGCCGTGGTTTATGGGACCGACCGGTGCCGCGAGTGGTGGACAATGCCGTAAGGGACGAACCT
Organism: Pholidichthys leucotaenia; assembly: GCA_020510985.1. Classification (NCBI taxonomy): domain Eukaryota; kingdom Metazoa; phylum Chordata; class Actinopteri; order Cichliformes; family Pholidichthyidae; genus Pholidichthys; species Pholidichthys leucotaenia. Next base: position 17,779,723 of record CM035844.1, read on the forward strand.
TGGCCTAGTATTCTGGGAGGTGACCAGGACCAACCCCACCCAGGGCCATCGCGGGAGGGTTCCTGTGTCAGAGGCCAAGTTACCCTAACTGAGGGAACTGGGCGGCGCGGTGGGATGCCCGTGACAGCGGGTGGAGCCGAACAGGTGGCCCATCCTGTTTCCGGAGTTCAGCTGGGAGGTACCGAGAAACAGGGGGTCACAACGGCTTTGCCAGCATCTCAAATGAAAGCGAGCGGGGCAGGACCGGCTGGCACAGTGAAACAACGTGCCACTCAGGAACACTGGAAGCGGAGTCGGGCTCCTCTGGGGGTCTCTGATGTGGTCTGGCCCAGAGAGGAGGCTCGGTCGAGAGGGGTTCACAGGAAGCAAAGATGACAGGATCACCAGGGGCGGTTGCAGGTGATGGCTGTTCAGGAGGATGGCTACCGTCAGCTGTCCGATGGTACATGGAGACACCCCAACGAGCTGCGGTGCACCAATGATTAGGGAGAGGTGCCTTGGTGTCGACGTGGGTCATCTTCAGATGCGAAGAGAAGAAGATGCTCTGGTCGGGGCCCACCTGATGGGCCTCTCGGGGGGGGGGGGGGTCTCCACCGTGACTGACTGGTAATGGGGGGTAATGTGTTTAATATATAAGATAAGATAAGATAAGATAAGATAAGCCTTTATTAGTCCCACAATGGGGAAATTCCAGGATTGCAACAGCATAGGGATAGCAACACTCAGAGCAACAATCAGAAGGCAAGAAAAAAAACAACATCTAGTAAACATATGTCCATACTACTATAAATGTATATATATATAGACACACAGTGCAGAGCATTATGGCTGGTGAATGTGCAGCAGGAAGTCTAAGCTCTCTCTCCGCGGATGCAGCGGGCCAGCTGGAAGTCTTTGGGCATGATGGTGACCCCCTTAGCGAAGAAGAGACCACCAGGTGGGCCTCGCTGGTCTCCTGCAGAGCCATGACGGCGAAGCTCAGGAAACGCAGGACGGTCTTGAAGTCCTGAGCGATCTCCCTCACCAGGCGCTGGACGGGCAGCTTACGGATGAGCAGCTCCGTGGATTTCTGGTAGCGACGGATCTCTCTCAGAGCCACGGGCCTGTGACGGCGAGGCCTCTTCACTCTGCCGGTGGCCAGAGCGCCTCTCCGAGCAGCCCTGGTGGCTAGCTGTCTCCTGGGGGGCTTCTTCCTCCAGTAGATTTTACGGGCAGTCTGCTTGGTTCTTGCCATCGCTCTTTATTATTCTGTCTTATATTTCTTTCACGCCGCCTAAACTCCAGCCCGGCACCCGCGTCGTTTTCGCTACAGCTCCCGGTATGTCGAGTTTCCCATTAGCACCGGGCGGCGGCCAAGTGCTAGCTAGCACTAGCTCCTCCCCGCTGTAACGTCTCCCGCTGCAAACCGTGGCTCCGTCCGCCAACCCGGGAGACCCCCGGGGCGATCCGTGCATCCGTGATATATATACAGAGTGAAAGGTGTAGAAAGAAAAAGGAAGATAAAAAAAAGGCTGTTGCAACAGGCAGCCGACTCGTGTGGCGCCGCCGGTCCGGCGGAACAGGAACCGGAAAAAAAAAGAAATTGGTCCCACTCTGGCCCTGGTTGAATGTACTTCTCCTTAGTTGTTTCTATGTCCTTGGCTTGAGTTTGTTTCTTGTGTCTGTTTTCTTCGTCATCATGTCTGTGTATATGTTCTGAATGTGTGTCTCCATCTCCATCATTAGTCTCATTCCCCTCGCCTGCCTGCCTGCCTCCACGTTACCCATTCCTTGATTATTCTCCTTTGTTTTATATTCTGTTCAGTTTGTCTCTCCCTTGTGGCGTCATTGTTGTTGGCATGTAAATTGCCCAGGCTTAGGTAATTATGCATGGTGTTGAAATGAGTATTATGCATGTTGTTTACTGAGTTTGTGAATAGAAGTATAACCTGTTTGTATATATGTTTATTAGAATAATGGGATTGTTTTATGCTTTATATTAGGAACACGGTGGCCTTTTATTTAACGGACGATGTTTTAGCAGAGATGGCAGAATAATCCGTCTAGCCGTGTGGTGGTAGAACAGTAGTCCACCTGTTCCCCCCTAGCCTTAGTTGTTTTGTGTGAATGGTATAGGCCTTAAAAATTTTTCTGTTTAGTTGTAGTGCGTGATTCTGGTTCCAAATTGGGGAGGGTCTCAATTGTTTGTGTGTTCTGGACCATTTTCGGGGGGGTTAGTGTTGTTAATAGGACATACTGTATTATGGTGTGACACAGGTGGTGGCTTCACCTTCCGGTTCCGCTGCCACCCAGAGTATAAGAGGGCTGTGTGGTAGAGGGGCAGTCTCTTCGACCACCTCTCAGCCTAGCGGGAGTGTCTCTGTATGTACAGTGAGTCTGTAATAAAGCCTGTGTAGTTCACCATTCGCTGTCATGTATCTGAACTCAGGTTTTCTCTGAGTTCAGATCCTCACCCTTATTTTGTGTTTAGTTTCTGTATATTTATTTGGTTGTGACAGAGTCCTTCTGCACCAGACTCTCCCCACCAGCTGCCACTGTCTGCTCTCTGCGTGTTCAGATATGGCAGCTTGGTAATTAGGTCACTGCTCGCCTGTTACTCACAACTGCAGCTCATTAACTGTGTATATTTAAGCACTGGCGTTTCCCCTCATCAGTGCGGCTAAATTGTATGTCAGACTGGTTTTCTCCTGTTGGATTTTCCTCCTTATCATTACTCTGATCAGTGCCTTGTTCCCTCCTGAGTCAAGCTGGCTCAGGAGTGCCAAATCTGTGTTTTCCTGTTTGCATTTTTTGTATGTCAACACCACTTTGGACGCTTTATGTTCTTTTTTGTTATTAAAATGCACAAACTTCATCCAGCGCGTGGGTTCGTCCTTCTGCCCCATAGGGGCATACATGACAGAATTTAGCCGCCAGAAATAGAACCCAGCTGTGAAGTTTGTGTGTTGTTTTTTCATCTTTTTTGTGTTTTTCACTCACCTGCCTGTGGGAGCCTGAGATGGATTCGGCAGGAAGGAGGAGAAGGTGGGGTCGGGACGAGCTGAAGTATATGGCCATGGTTGAGGACATGGCGGTCGACACTCGAAGCTGCAGATCCCGGGAGGATGAGTTGGATTGTTGGGGTGGAGTGGCTAATATGGTGGAGGTCAGACACAGCGTGCGCTTCTATCCTCGAGTGCTCAACCTCGAGTGCTCAACCTCTGTCTACCTCCACTGCCGCCTGTGCCGCCGCCTCTTCCATCTGTCCCACAGCGGCAACGTCCGAGCCGCCAGATGATGGATGAGCTTGTGGCCCTGGAAGCTTCTTTTCCAGCGCCAGCACGGAGCCAACCCCCAGCTGACGAGTATCCTGCTTGGTTTTCTTCACCTGGGTGTCCTGAGACTAGAACCACCATTATGACTGCTGTGAAGGCCACATCAGCAGAGTCAGCACCGGAGCTGGACCTCCAACAGACTGGACGCGAGACATCGTCATCCATCGGATCAATGGAGTCCTGGACAGCAGTGGAGCTTGAGCTCAGGCAAGTGATCTCTTTTGTTTTTCTCTTTTCTGCCTTGGAGAGATCTTGCCTGGCTCTTGGCAAGGGGAGTCGGGTGCAGCCATCCGCTGCACCTGAGCTCACCTCGCTGGGCTCCGCCACTGCCAGTGACCCTGATTCTCCTTCTGTGTGTTTCTCTGAGCCTTCCCCCAGGGTCAACAGAGATGATCCAGCACTACCAGAGGCCTCCGAAGATCCAGATACACTGCCAGAAGCCTCTGAGGGTCCAGGCTCACCATTGGAGGTCACCCAGGGTCCAGCGTCTCCTGGCAAGGTCATCTTGGGTGTCCTGTCCCAGCCCAGGACCTCCATGGGTGCAGCTATAGCCCAGGCTGGGTCCACTGTGGGTGCTGCTCGTCCTCTGCCTGAGGCCGTAGTCTGGGTTCCTCCTCAGCCCAAGTCTCCATGGGTGCTGTGTCCTGGCTGGGGACCATCATGGGTGCCGCGCCCCAGTATCAGTCCCACGTGGGTGCTGCGCTCCAGTTTTGGTCCACCATGGGCACCGTGCCTCAGCCACGGCCCACCGAGGGCGCAGTGTGCATCAGCCTGGGGCCCACCAAGGGTGCAGCGTTGGCCCAGCCGGGGCCCACCGAGGGTGCAACAATGGCCCAGCCGGAGCCCACCAAGGGTGCAGCGTTGGCCCAGCCGGGGCCCACCAGGGGTGCTGCAGTGCTCCAGCCTGGGGCCACCGTGGGTACTGCTGTTCCCCAGTCCGAGGCCATTGAGGGCATCGTGATCCCCCTTCCTTCCCAGCCAGACTCCGTCGTGGTCCCCTCTCCTTCTCAGCCTGAAGACGTCGTGGTTCCCCCTCCTCGGCTCTCCTCTTTCCGAGTGGGTGTCCCTGTGGGGGAGCCATCTCCTGGGCCGCCTCTCCTGTTTGGTGGCTCAAGCACTCGGGCCGGCCACCAGAGAGACTCTGTCGCTGGGTCGAGTGGCCCATGTTCTCTGACAGACCACCCGACTCTTTCCACCTGGCCGTCCGGCTGGCCTGGGACTTTGGTAGGCCACCTGACTGGTTCCCTTTTGCCATCTATTGGGCCTTGGACTCTGGGCAGCCCCCCGAACTTTGAGCTCCCTGGGCCAGACGGTCTTTTCTGTGCTTTTTGTTTTTCTGGTGTGAGTCATTAGCAGGTGTGTTTCGTCCTAGCCCGTTCTCCCCACCTCCCTCCCAGGGTGGTTTTTTTGGTGTACTTCTTTCTCTCAGGTGGGGGGGGGGTGCTTTTGGATGTTATCGGGAGTGTCTGGTCTCCACCCCTTAAAGGGGGGGCTCTGTCATGTATCTGATTTTCTCTGAGTTCAGATCCTCACTTTATTTCCAAGTCGACTGTCTGTTGTCCTTATTTTGTGTTTAGTTTCTGTATGTTTATTTGGTTGTAACAGAGTCCTTCTCCACCAGACTCTCCCCACCAACTGCCACTGTCTGCTCTCTCCCTGTTCAGCTGTGGCAGCTTGGTAATTAGGTCACTGCTCACCTGTTACTCACACCTGCAGCTCATTAACTGTGTATATTTAAGCACTGGCGTTTCTCCTTGTCAGTGCAGCTAAATTGTATATCAGACTGGTTTTCTCCTGTTGGATTTTCCTCATTATCATTCAGGGATGGCAACAGGAAATTCTGATTTCAGCTGAAATCTAATTTGGTCAGTTGACTTATGGGGGGCCCGGGGGGGGGGGGCGCAGCACCCCTGAAGCTGGGAGGTTTTCAGTAAAACAGAAGTAATTTAGACTGAAAAAAAATGATAAAAAAAATGAAATACTAGACTTAGATGAATCATTAAATTTAATGAAAAGTTAACTTACTTTTTCTTCAATGTTGTCTCACTGTCTTTAGTCCATCATATTTAACAGTTCTATAAGAGTTTATTACACTATTTACACTGGTCACCAAGTCACTTCTAATGTGAAACTTTCTTCCTTTTGGCAGCAAGCTGTGTCAGTCTCTGAACTTTGAACTTCATCTCCTTTTCTGGTTTCTTCAGAAACTGTCCGAGTGTTTCTGCTACCTCGTCGAACTTTGAGCCAATTTTCACCTTTACCGTCACTTTTCTCTCAAGCCAATTCCATCGGAACTTATTTTTGACACTTTTGTCTATTTCTAGCACTGATGACTCCTGATCCTTCGATAAAAATCTCATAATTCCGCTGAAAACAATACCGAAGGCTCAAAATTCCAATACGAACCAGGGATGTGATTTGGGGTTGGAGAAATTATCTGAAAATTTAGCAGGGGGTCTGGGGGACGCAGTCCCCCTGCGGGGTCCCAGGCAGAGTCCCAGTGGGAGGGGCAAGGGGGGGCGAAGCCCCCCCCGAAGCTCCTGGGTTTTTATGATTTTTAAGTACCAGAACTGTGCTTAAATGACATAAAACAAACAGCTGAATGCCACTTATTACTGTATAATATTGACTTATGTTCCAAGAAGATAGCATTCCTAAAATATTCCAACAAGCATTATCCATCACATGCTTTAACACTTGATCAAATCAAAATCAGTTAATTTTATCTATTCCATAATAGAAATAAAATTCCAACATACATTACTTTTTATAATTTCAGCATTCATTTCAGATCACCAGTTTCAATCTCCATTGAGTCTTGAGCAGTTCATTTTGCACAATCACTGATGTTGTGGCCGCACATGGCCAAAACATAATGGGCAGCATCTTTGATAAGAACAAAGGGCAGAGTTTCCTTGGAGATAACAGGAAGCTGTGAAATGCGATCTTTTATATGTCAGAGACGGCTTGGAGTTTCCTTTGTGTGCCAGAGACTGTAAGGGGGATGTTTAAGGATTAAGGAAGTGCATGCAATGTGACCTTTTATGTGAATGCATTGTGACCTTTTGATATGCAGAAGGACCTGAGTATATAAGTGAAGAGTTCTGTTTGAGAGGTTCTCTTTTCTACTATGCTCATGAGAGAGAACGTGTAATAAACTGCTTGAGACCAACTTGCCTCATCATTTACACATTCTACAATGTAGCCAAGTCTTAGAAATATTCAAAAGTTATGAGTCAATGTCCACTGTGCACTGTCAATTTCAAACTGTTTGGAATCATAAAAGTAATGTAACTAAATTGTTTTGCTATTTTTTCTCCTCAACATCAATGTTAGGGCACTGCAGGAGTTTTGTGGGATGGTTAACTTTTATAACCGTTTCTTCCCCCGCGCAGCCCAGCTCATACAGCCGTTGTACGCTGCACTCAAACGGAAACCGGCGGACAGAGTCGACTGGACTCCTGAGTGGGAGCAGGCGTTCTGAGGTTAAAACAGCTCTGGCAAACACTGCACTACTGGCGCACCCAGACCCGACGGCTCGGATAGTGCTCACTACCGACGCCTCAGACATGGGCATAGCGGCCGTCGTGGAGCAATGCGTTGCCGGTTCTTGGCAGCCGCTCACCTTTTTTAGCAGGTCTTTGCACGACAGTGAGCGTAAATACAGCGTGTTCGACAGAGAGTTAATGGCTCTCCACCTGGCCATACGCCACTTCCAGTTCTGCCTGAAAGGGCGCACCTTCACTGTGTTTGTGGACCACAAGCCGCTAACGTACTTAACGTACTTTATCTTCCTGGAAGATAAAATAAAGCGGAATTCGGCGAATTAGCGGAAAATCACATCCCTGAGAACACGCCGCCATGAATTTTTGACAAAGCATACAACGAGCCATATGATTGGTCCAATCGTTTGCAACTATCCAATTGCAGGGCTGTTTACAATACAGCAGTAGCTTGAACACAACACATCCGGGTTATCGCGGGAGACTTGACCCGGGGAAGCGCCGAGCCCTTATGTAATCGTGTTGATTTTCGCTGAAATCAGTAACAATAAGGTACCTTACCCCCCCTAAAATTTTCTCAACGGATTTAGACGATTCACAGAAATGATCAATTTGAAAATAAATTGGCGGAAATCTGCGGCTTGGCGGAAAATTGCCATCCCTGATCATTACTCTGAACAGTGCCTTGCTCCCTCCTGAGTTAAGCTGGCTCAGGAGTGCCAAATCTGTGTTTTCCTGTTTGCATTTTTTGTATGTCAGCACCACTTTGCACTCTTTATGTTCTTTTTTGTTATTAAAATGCACAAACTTCATCCAGCGTGTGGGCTCATCCTTCTGCCCCGTAGGGGCATACATGACATTCACCTCATCATTAGCCATGTTTACATGGACACAAGTAACCGGATTAAAAGCCTGATCGGAATAAAAAATGCTTCATGTAAACACCCCAATCTGAATATTCTGACCCTGTGGAGTGTGTAATTGATGAGGCAGGTTTTGTCTCAAGGCAGTTTATTACACGCTCCAACATGAGCAAAGTAGAAAAGAGGGCATCACAGAAAAAACTCGTCCCTTATATACCCAGGACTCTCACAGCTCACAAGTCACATTGCATTATAATCACAAGTAACAATGCCTTTCCTCTTAAATCCCAAAGCATCCCCCTCACAGTCTTTGGCCTACAAAGGATTCTCCAAGCCGTCTCTCGGCACACAAAGGATCCCCCCAAGCAGTCTCTGCATACCAAAGGTTACACTTTCACAGTTTCCTGTTATCTCCAAGGAAACTCTGTACTTTGTTCTTATCTAATATGTGAGGCATTATGCAAGGCATTAAGTAAGTCACATGAGTGGCTACAACCTGATCACACTCATTTGGATCAAAATTTCCTTCCGATTGAGACGGGTGAGTTATGCCAATTGTTAATCTGATTGGTGCGCATATAAACACTTATTCCAAAATCTGGGTAGAAAATATGTTTACTGTGCATGTCTGTATGTCAGCCACACGTCAACATGACGTATTTCTGCCTTTACAGCAGCTAGCAGAAGACATGGCGGGAGTAAAACAAAACTGGTCTGTATAGTCCTGCTGTCTCCCTCCGTTTGTCATATGCAGAAGTATGTACTTGTAGCTTCATTATGGAGACCAGCAGAAGCAAAAGTACAGTCTGAATAACACAATACAGGTCCATTTCAAAAAGAGAAAGACACGGAGCGGGGTTTGTTTACATCAGAGGTTGCTTCTTTTTCTACGATTTCCAAATGTCGGATAATTGTGCGCATGTCAAAATGATTTAATCCGTTCAAAAGTGTGACACATGGAAACGCATGTCCTAATCGGATCAACTTTTTCAGGATCCATGCAAACAGTAAAGTTCTGATCTGAATTGTAATCTGAAGAAATTTTGCACATGTAACCGTGGCTAGTGTTCCCCATTTTATAGACATAACTCTGTCCAGCTCCCTCTGGATTTCTTTAATCAGCTACCAAGGCCAGAAAAGTCTGTACCTCATCAGTGGACCATGGTGTTGATTTGTGTGTAGCCATTTATCTCGCTCATTACACTCACTCACGCTTGCTGTTGGTGATTTGACTGTTCATTGCCGTCCAAAATGGCGGCGCAGTAAACAAAAGACTCGTGACCCGTGTGACGTCGGTGCAACCCCCCTATAAGGGTCATTGACATTTAAAAAGGTTGTAAATTTAGTTCCAGTAAATTTTGATCATATTGAAACCTCTTACCATTCCGATGTCCCGCCCGTGGGATGTTTTACATTGGCTGGACACTAGCTGAAATGGTAAGGGTTAATATTGCAGCCACAAAATTGTGGCTAGTATCTTTGGAAAACCACTAGCCACAGTGGCTGGTGAGCAAGAGTTAATGTCAAGCCCTGAGTAATTCTCCCCACCCTAAAAAACTGTTTAAACTGTTAAATGTTAAACATTCAGCTGTGGAATAAATAAATAATTTTTAAAAGAAAAAAAAGCATAAAGAGTTCCAAAGGAAAAAAGATTTAAAAAAAAGATAAAAAAGATAAAAAGGATAAATATTAAATAATTGGTCAGCCTCGCTGAACGTTACTCCTGCTGGGCTTCAAAGCTATCTCGCTAAACTTATGTTGGTGAGCTAACTACATGTCAGCATCTTGTTAGATAACTGTTAGAAATGCCTTCTGGACTAAATGGACTAACGCCAGATACGGCTGGTGACAACCATGGTGTCGACCCTCCCCTGCATGGGCCAACTACAGCATTCCCACGTCAGATGTCCGTCTGTGAGTTGCTGTGCTTTATGCAGTACAAGATGAATAATGTCTCGATGGACTATCTTGTGAAATTGGTTGGCGACTTCTACAATGAGAACCAGGTTGAAGGAGCAAAGAAGTTGCTGTTCGAGCAGTGTCCAGAGGGACCATTGCGGACGAAGAAGAGGATCGGCCACAACCGGAAGAGAGACAACATCACCGACATATACCACAAGCTGAATGAGGTTGGTCAGCAGGCGCCACGATACGTTGCCCAGAACCTCATGAATCTACCACCAGCTTCGTTGGAGTCATTTGACCTTGTCAGGCTGTCTAATGATGTGTGCCGTGTGATGACCCTTGGAGAGAGCATTGCTACTGTGTTCAAAACGAAATCTGCTATCCAGGACGACGTGGTAGCAATAAAGTCCAAACTCGGCGACACACCCCCTCCTGCTGACGTCCTGGTCGAGGAAGGTGAGGATGAGGCTGGCAATACTCTGAGTGTTGTCAACATCACCAGCGATGAGGAGACTGTGGTAGCAGCTGTCGACCACCCCTCAGTCCCCAATGCAGCCCGTGGTCCTCCACCTACTGCCACGGCCGATGGTGAGAATGCGGACGTGGCCACCAACTCTTCAGAGGCCTGTACTGATGACGCTGTCGACAGCAGCCCTTCTGGGGTTGCCAAAGTTGCCAAAGCTGCTGTAATTGTTGAGGAACGCGAGTTCGAATTCGAGGAAGTTGAGAGTCGCCATTCCAAGAAGAAGAAGAGGACCTACGCGAATGCACTCCAATCATCTGACAACCAATCGACTGCCAAGCAGACCACGAACCAGCTACAGGTTGTCAACAAGACACGTCCCCACTCACAGTTACGCGTTGTACCGAAGTCTGGTAGGAGGTCTGGCGGACATCAAGGTCAAGGTCAAGGTCATAAGAAGCACCAAGTCTTCATCAGTCGACTCGACCCCACCATGTACGCTCCTATATCAAAACTCATGTTAAATTAAATGACAATCTCAAGATTGAGCAACTAGAAACCAAGTATGATGGTTATGCCTCTTTTAAGATTACATGTCCTGCCAGTTGCAGCAAGAAGTTGCTTGAAAAAAATGTGTGGCCATCTGGTTTATACCTTCGACAGTTTTTTGAGAGGAAATGATCCACATGTGATTGTCATTATTGTGTTTGTCATCATATTCATTCAGTAGTAGGACCAACCTTAGAATATGTTCATTTAACTGCCAGAATGTAAAAACTTTATCTAATGAGATCTCCAGTTTATGTGATAACTGTCACCATGGGTTGAGGTGCCGTCTCGGCACTGAGCCCATGTTTTCCCTCATCCCTGCCTCCCATTGAGCGGCGTCTCAGCTGGCCCCAGCTGGCAGCATTATGGACGGCTGGGGCCAATTAGTCTTCATCAGCTGGGGCGCTGCCAATGAGGATAAATAGGAGCAGCCTCGATGACTCGGGGCTGCGACATAAACACATTGCTAAGCTGAAGCCCCTTCGTCTGGTGTCAGCTTATACTCCTCTTGCAGCATTCCTGTGTTTGTATCCCGCTGTGAGGATGTACGTCTTGCTACCCCCACGTCCGGTACGAGCTGCTTACCTCTGCGCTGTGCAACCTGTGAGTGTACCTCTGCATGAGTATCTGTGCTCTCCTCATCCCTTATCCCTTACCCAAAATAAACCATCTCGACTCACTGGCTTGTCCCTGGCTCTGATTGCCCGGCTCCCTAGAGCCGGGTATGACAGTATGTCGCAGCCAGAAGAGTTGCCGGCGGCCGTGAGTCGCTGTGGAAATGTACCTTTCTGTCCGGGTGTCAGCGCTGCTAGCATGCCGTTTCCCAGGAGTCACTTCCGGCGCCAGGGCGACGAGCTGAGGTCCATCTCGGAGGCTGTCGACGGGACGTTCTTCACCCTGCACGACGCCTCCAACGCGAGACGCTGGCATCCGGGCCGTGCTGAGGAACTCCTGGACTGTCACCCTCACTCTCTGTACCATCTGGAGGACAGTGCCAGGATAGACGCTGCAGGTACACAGCAAGAGAAGCTCCACGGGGTGGATGGAAATCCCGGCAGGGAGTCGAAGTGGGCGACGTCTTTCCCCGCTTCGGAGTCCCGTTCCTGCCGCTATTCCAGTCCGGGAGTTCGCGCCAACCAGAGGACTTCCCCCGACCTGCGTCACGTCACTCGGGATTCCCTTCAAGGAGCCGCAGCTGACAGCAGTTATGTCCGGGGTCGAGTGGCTGTCGCGAGCTCTACTGTGTTTCCTGTCACCACCTTCAGGCATGTGGCGGCGGCAGTGAGATTGATGGTGAGGACTTCAGGGCTACGAAGCTTTCCCGTGCTCGACGCCTCCCTCGTCTCGATCTCCGATCTGGAGCGGCGAATCCTGGGTCTCCCCCTCGCTTCGTTCCCTGGGAGTAGTCGTCATCACATCGCCGAGTCACCTCTGCACGAACCTCGTCCGGATCCAGTTCTGGGTCATCGTCAGGACCGTTCCTCCCACGCAGCTGTCATCCCTTCGCCTCATCAGTGTGGAGATTCTACAGCCTCGTCCCCTGAGCCTCGTTCCCCCGCTGTCATTCCTGGACATTCGGGCTGGCTCACCCCGGCTGTTTCCCCCTCCTCCTCGACGCGCTTCCTGACCGCTGTGTGTGCCTGGAATCCCGGCCTGGTGAGCTCTCTGCTGGAGACAACGCGAGCGACCCTCAGACGAATTCCCGGGGGGTCCTCCGTTATCGCCGGGCGGGGAGAGGAAGAAGCAGATTCCACTACAGCAGGCGATACTCAACCTCCAGGGGGCAGGCAAGTCATTGTTTTTTCACACCTGCTTAATGATTTGCTCTGTCACATCCCTGGAGGAGAAGTTCAGGGTTCGCAGCTCCCTGAACTCTCCCCACCTGCTGTAACCTGTATTCCTAATCCCGCATCCTCTGTGTCTCTCTCCGCCGAGCGGTCCCCGGCTCCGGGTCAACGTGGTGGGAGATGGAGAGGGCCTGTGGTTCCGCAGCTACATTGCGGACGGAGGAGGGGGACTGACTGCTGCGTGGAGTCTACGCTGACGACTGAGCGTCCCTGGGTCTCCACGGAGGAGCGGTTCGGTCCAGCGGGACGAGATTCTTCTGGCTTCACGCCGAGTGGGTCGTCGGCGGGGTTACCTGAGCTGGAGGGATCTCAAGCTGCGCTGACCATCGTGCTGGCTGCGGGGCCCGACGCGGCTAGATGGGAGCCTGACAACGACCTCCTGACGACGGATCCTGGATCTTCGCAGTCCTGGACGGCGTCAGAACCCGAGATCAGGCGAGTGCTCTCCTTTCTTTTCTCTCTTTTTATCTTTGAGCACTTCAGCCTATCTCCAGGGGAGACGAGCAGGGTGCAGCCGCCCGCTGCGTCTGAGCTCGTCTCGCCGGGTTCTGGCGCTGCCGGTGATCCTGATCCCGGTTCTGTTTTCTCTTCTGAGCCTTCTTCCAGGGTCACCGGCGAGGAGTTGCTGTTCCTCGTGGTGCTGGAGGGTCCGGGTTCAACGTTGGAGGTCGGTTCTGGTGCAGTGTCCAACGTGGGTTCGCCCGAGACCCAATCGGGGTCCAACGTGGGTTCGCCTGAGGCCCGATCGGGGTCCGACGTGGGTGCTGCCCCAGTGTTGTCCAGGTCCGGTGAGGAGGTGGCCGTTTCCCTGAGGCCCGCCGCCCTCGTCATCGGCTCTCCCCTGAGCCTCTTCCACCGGGATCCGCTCTGACCCTTCGTCCGTCTCAACGGTCCTGGTGGTTGAGTGATGCGGGTCGACGACCCGACCCGCAAAACTTTCGGTTCGGTGATCTGGTTCCCCCCACTGGTCTGTGTTTCCCTCTGGGCAGCCTGGTTCGGCTGCCGGTGGACTGGATTCCTGGGATCTGGGTCCAGAGTTCGCCGTCCGAACACTTCTTCCCCTGATTCGCCAGCTGGACAATGGGCGGGGAGATCTCCGGAGCCATCTCGGCTATTTTTGGACTCTGCCTGCCATACACCTCGGGTGTCACTTTTTCTTTTATCGTTATTAAGGTCACTTGGGTGTAATGTCTGTCCTGTTGGTGGATGTGTATTTATAGTGCTGTGCGTTTTCCTTCCCTCGTACCCAGCATTTTATTTTTTGTACCATGTTTTTAGTCTCGTTTTTGCATTGTAGAGTTATGTTTTGTTCCCTTTCAGACCATACTCTGCAGTTGCCCATTCATTCCAGTCACTTTCATTTCTTTAGGTGACTGTGGGTATTTATATATTCATGTGTGTGGGTTTTTCTTTGCCTGCACTCAGTATTTCTTTTTTATGCCCTGTTGGTTCATTATAGAGTCATGTGCCTTGTTTTCCGTAACACCATGCTCTGTAATTGTCCATTTGTTCCAGTCACTTTTCTTGGTGACTGTGTGTATGTACTTATATTGGTGCTGTGTATTGTGTTTTCCCTTTATTTGACCATACTCAGCATTTTTTGCCCTGTACCTTTTTGGTGGTTCTTTTTTTTTTTCTTGCTCTGGGTCACGCATGGTTGGTACTCTCTGGGTAGTATGTAACCGGCGTGTTGACCCAGTTCTTCTCCCCATCTGTACCTGGGTTAATTATTCAGTTTTGTCAGTATTGTATTTGGGTTTTTCTTTCCCGCTACCCTACATTGCCCCATTGGTGTTGTCCTTCCCTTGGCTTCTTCCCCTCCGGTCCGCCTCCCTTCCTCCCACCCTAGGTGGGGGGGGGGGGGGGGGCTGGGATGTTCCTGGTCGTTCAGGAGCCCGACCTTGAGGGAGGGGCTCTGTCACCATGGGTTGAGGTGCCGTCTCGGCACTGAGCCCATGTTTTCCCTCATCCCTGCCTCCCATTGAGCGGCGTCTCAGCTGGCCCCAGCTGGCAGCATTATGGACGGCTGGGGCCAATTAGTCTTCATCAGCTGGGGCGCTGCCAATGAGGATAAATAGGAGCAGCCTCGATGACTCGGGGCTGCGACATAAACACATTGCTAAGCTGAAGCCCCTTCGTCTGGTGTCAGCTTATACTCCTCTTGCAGCATTCCTGTGTTTGTATCCCGCTGTGAGGATGTACGTCTTGCTACCCCCACGTCCGGTACGAGCTGCTTACCTCTGCGCTGTGCAACCTGTGAGTGTACCTCTGCATGAGTATCTGTGCTCTCCTCATCCCTTATCCCTTACCCAAAATAAACCATCTCGACTCACTGGCTTGTCCCTGGCTCTGATTGCCCGGCTCCCTAGAGCCGGGTATGACAATAACCATGACATTGTGTTGTTGCAGGAACACTGGTTGTTCGAACACGAATTGTCTATTCTGAGCAGATTACATGGTGACTTTATAGGACAAGGTGTTTCCTTTATGGATACGGAAGAACGTGTTATCTTAGGTCGCCCCTATGGCGGCGTTGGTATCCTATGGCGGAAGTCACTTGCGAATAGTTGCGTTGTGAAAACTTACGAGTGCATAAGAGTAACAGGTATTGAAATCAACCTGGGTGACTTTCACTGTCTTATATTGTGTGTATATTTCCACTGTGACAATGCTGAAAACTTGGATGAATACTTGCACTGCCTGAGTGTTGTTAAACATATCACTGAGGATTTTCCAACTCCATATAACTCTACTTTTTTTTTTTTTTTTTTTTTTTCCTCTCGGCGCCACACCAGTCGGCTGCCTTTTGCAACAGCGGCTCGATTCCGAGTTTTTTTTTCCCTTCCTCTCTCTTTTGATCACTTTTTTTTTTTTTTTTTCACCCCACTTATATCACGGACACACAGATCGTCCCAAATGTCTCCTGAGCTGGTGGACGGAGCCACTGTTTATAGCAGGATACGATATAACAGGGAAGAGCTGCTAGCATTTAACCGCCACCCGGTCCCACTGGAAAAACTCGACATACCGAGAGAACTGAGGCGAAAACGCCGCGGCTGCCGGGCTGGAGTAAGGCGGAGGACAAAAAATATAAGGTACAGACCCTCCCTTCCATCTGTTGTCATGGGAAATGTACGGTCGATACTGGGAAAGTTAGATGAGCTAGCGGCTATCTCCCGTTATGATAGCACTTACCGGGAGTGCTCTCTCCTTTTGTTTACTGAGACGTGGCTAACTGAACTAGCAGCAGATGCTAACATTGAGCTGGAGGGTTTTCACACGATACGAGCTGACCGAACACCAGAGAGTGGCAAAACTAGGGGCGGTGGAGTGATAATGTATGTTAACAACAACTGGTGCAGACCGGGACATATCACTGTTAAACAACGACACTGCAGCAAAGACATTGAGTTGCTAGCTGTTAGCATGAGGCCTACATATCTCCCGAGAGAACACTCACACGTGATCTGCATTGTTGTTTATGCAAATCCGACGGCGAACGCTGGGACAGCGCGTGACGTCATCCATTCAGTAACCAGCAGGCTGCAGACAGAACACCCAGATGCTCTTCTCCTCATCTCAGGCGATTTCAACCACGTTTCACTGTCTCCCATTCTGCCCACTTTCACCCAGTATGTCACATGCCACACTAGAGACAATAAAACACTGGATTTGTTCTACGCAAACACTAAGGAGGCGTACACCTCATCACAACTCCCCCCACTTGGGAGATCGGATCACAACTTGGTTCATCTCCGACCGGTGTACAAACCCCTAGTGCACAGACAACCTCCGGCCATGCACACTGTGGAGTTATGGTCTGAGGAGACAATGGACACTCTAAAGGACTGTTTTGAAGCCACTGCCTGGAAGCAGCTCTGCGATCCACATGGTGAGGACATCGATGGCCTCATTCACACCTTCACGGGCTACCTCAGCTTCTGTGTGGACAAATCCGTTCCCACCAAGACCATACGGCGTCACTCAAACAACAAACCCTGGATCAACCCTGAGATAAAAATACTTCTGAGAGAGAAGAAGAGGATCTTCAGGTCGGGGAACAGGGAGATGCTGAAGTCCGTACAGAGGGAGCTGAGGAGAAAGATCAGAGAAGGCAAGGACAGCTTCAGGAAGAAGATGGAGGACAAGCTGCAACAGAGCGACATCAGCGGGGTCTGGAGAAACCTCAAAACCATCTCGGGGCTCCAGAATACCTCCCCCCAGGCCACGGGGGGCAGGGAGTGGGTGAACAACCTGAATCTGTTTTTCAATAGATTTGACCAACCGCCCTCCCCCCTGTCTGCACAACAACCACTGCTGCCTCTAAGAAATCAAGTCCTGCTACCCACTCCCCACTCCACCGACACCCCCCCCACTCCCAACACACAGCCCCCCATCCTGATCCTGACCAAGACCCAGGTGAGGACGGAGCTGAGGAAGATCAAGGCGAGGAAGGCGTCGGGACCGGACGGCATCAGCGCAAAGCTCCTCAAGTCCTGTGCAGACCAGCTGTGTGGGATTGTGACATATATCTTCAACATGAGCCTGAAACTGGGGAGGGTACCACAGCTGTGGAAAACATCTTGTGTGGTACCTGTACCAAAAACTTCCCACCCCAAAGACCTGAACAGCTTCAGACCGGTGGCCTTGACGTCCCACTTGATGAAGACCCTGGAGAGACTGCTCCTTGCTCATCTCCGCCCCCTGGTGGAACCAGCGATGGATCCACTCCAGTTCGCCTACCAGCATGGCATTGGGGTGGAGGATGCGGTGATCTTCCTCCTTCACCGTTCTCTGTCCCACCTGGAGAAGCCCGGGAATATGGTGAGGATCATGTTCTTTGACTTCTCCAGTGCTTTCAACACCATCCAACCGATGATCCTGAAGGACAAGCTGCTGCGCGCAGGGGTGGACCAGCACCTGTCATCATGGATCCTGGACTACCTCACGAACCGGCCTCAGTTTGTGAGAACCCGGGACTGTGTTTCCGACACGATCATCAGTAGCACGGGGGCCCCCCAGGGAACGGTGCTGGCTCCCTTCTTGTTCACTCTTTATACTGCGGACTTCTCACACAACACAACACATTGCCATCTACAGAAGTTCTCTGATGACTCTGCGATCGTTGGTCTCATCTCCAGCGGAGATGAAGCTGAGTACAGAGGGCTTATCCAGGACTTTGTGGACTGGTGCCATCGGAACTGCCTCCAGATCAACGCGAGGAAAACTAAGGAGCTGGTGGTGGACTGCCGCAGGCATGGGCAGCCCCTCACAGCACCAGTAAATATACAGGGAACAGACATCGAGATGGTGACATCCTACAAGTACCTGGGTATTCATCTGAACAATAAACTAGACTGGTCACACAATACTGACGCACTCTACAAGAAGGGACAGCGCAGGCTGTTCCTGCTGAGGAGACTCAGGTCTTTTGGTGTACAAGGGGCGCTGCTGAAGTCATTCTATGACACGGTGGTGGCATCAGCCATCACTTTTGGAGTGGTCTGCTGGGGCAGTGGCATTACTGCAGCCGATAGGAAGAGACTGAACAAACTGATTAAGAAAGCTAGCTCTGTCCTGGGGCAACGCCTTGATCCGATGGAGGAGATAGGAGAGAGAAGGACGGTGGCTAAACTGTCATCTCTGCTGGAGTCCGAGTTCCACCCTATGCAGGACATACTGGATGCACTGAGGAGCTCATTTAGCAGCAGACTACATCATCCCAGGTGCACAACCGAGAGGTTTCGTAGGTCCTTCCTACCAACGGCTGTCAGACTGTACAACCTAAACAGGGCTGCTCGCAGAGATAGCAAAAAGACGTAACAAACTAATAGTTTTTTTTTTTTTTTTTTTTTTTTTGAATGCAAAAGATGCAATAGACTTACACAATGGTCCTCTCCGGCATACAACTAGGAACATACCGGTCGCTATGGAGGGTGAGAATATGTATGGGCACATAATCATACCATGTAGGATAACTAAATAGACGGTTATGCTGTTTCATCCCACCTAGCAACAATGCTCTGCACTGTGTGTGTTTATATATTTACATATTTATTCCATCTAGCTACAATGCTCTGCACTGGGTGTGTTTATATTTATATATCTATATATTTATTCCATCTAGCTACATTGCTCCGCACTGTGTGTGTTTATATACTTGCATATTTATTCCACCTAGCTGCAATGCTCCATACTGTGGGTGTTTATATATTTACATATTTATTCCATCTAGCTACAATGCTCTGCACTGTGTGTTCATATATTCATATATTTATTCCATCCAGCTACAATGCTCTGCACTGTGTGTCTGTGTGTGTGTGTGTGTATATATATATTTTATAGTAATATGTACATATGTATATTAGCTGCTCTTGCTTGCTTGTTTTTTTTTGTTTTTTTTTCTTGCCTTCTGATTGTTGCTCTGAGTGTTGCTATCCCTGTGCTGTTGCAATCCTGGAATTTCCCCGTTGTGGGACTAATAAAGGCTTATCTTATCTTATCATATGTGTATACAGTTGGTGACTTCAATGCTAATACAGCACGTTCAAGTTGTTTTGGAAATGAACTGGTGTCTTTTTGTGAGAGTTACTCTTTACACATCTCGGACAGGATTATCTTACCAGGTGATACCTTTACTCATGTTAGCATGGCTCATGGCTCTACATCATGGCTTGATCACTGTGTGACTACATCCTCAGGCCATGATAACGTGTCCAATATCAAAGTTCTGTATGATTATGTGAGTTCCGATCATGTACCTCTGTCTATGGATATTGAGGTATCTAGTGCTGTAAGTGGCCCCCGGGGAGCTCCCTCAGCCACAACGGGCAGTAGGACATACAAATAGCGTGATGCCACAGCATCAGACCTGTCCAGATATAAGAAACTTACTCGTAGGAAACTCTGTAACATCCGTGCTCCTACGGACGCCATCAGGTGTCACGACCGTAAATGTGCGGCACACAGGGATGATATCGGCAGGTTTTACAGTGATATTGTTGATGCTTTAAACTATCGTGTGAGTGAATGCATTCCTAGTCACAGTGTGGCCACCCAATATAACGTCCCAGGCTGGAATGATGTTGTTAGCGAGGCTCACACAGCTGCTCGGGATGCTTTTTTGTGGTGGAGGAGTAATAGCAAACCACGTTCTGGTCCAATATTTGATAACATGAAAAATTGTAGGGCTAGGTTCAAATATGCTCTAAGAGCATGTAGGCGCAATGAAGAAGCATCAAATGTGACCAGTTAGCTAGTCACATGAGTGAACTAAACATGGTAGAATTCTGGAAACAAATGAAGGCTATGAGCTCCCACTGGTCTGTTAGATCAAACACTATTGATGGTGTGACTGGTGACGTTAATATTGCTGAAAAGTGGAAATGTCAATATGAAGCTATTTTCAACTCAGTCAAGAATGTTTCAATGAAGGATTCTGTTATGCACGATATTCGCCTGTATAACGACATGTTTGATGCCTCCGATGTTTCTGCTGTTACTCCTGTTGAAGTTGCTTCACTGATCAAAGTTCTCAAGAAAGGCAAATCAGCTGGCCCTGACTGTCTCACCAGTGAATGCCTCATCAATGCTGATTTCAATTTGAGTATTCTATTGTCATTGTGTTTTAACTGTATGTTTGTTCATGGTTACATGCCAGATATGTTGATGGACTCTGTTATTATTCCCTTGGTGAAAAACAAGTGTGCCAGTCTGTCTGATATGAACAACTATAGACCTATAGCTATTGCAAATGTTATATCCAAATTGTTAGAGGGTTTAATCCTGAACAGAACTGAGGATCATCTGTGGACAAACGAAAATCAGTTTGGTTTCAAGTCAGCTCTTTCAACTGACAAGGCTGTTTACCTACTCCATGAATTTGTTGACTACTTCAGAAGCCAATCCACTAGTGTCTATGCTACGTTCCTAGACGCCAGCAAAGCTTTTGACAGGATTAACCACTGGTGTTTGTTTAGAAAACTGATTGATTGAGGTATTCCTATTTACATGGTTAGCATCCTGTTATACTGGTACAGAAGGCAGTCTATGGTTGTTAGGTGGGGCAATGTCACCTCATCCAAATTTCATGAGACCAACGGTGTTAAACAAGGTGGTATACTGTCACCCTTGTTGTTTAATGTCTATGTTGATGATCTCAGTGTACTGTTGAACAATACTAATGTGGGCGGCTCCTTTAACGGTGCACTGTTAAATCACATTTTCTATGCTGATGATCTCTGTTTGTTAAGTCTGTCTACTGCAGCGATGCAACATCTCCTTTCGGTATGTAAAAAATTTGGTGAAAAAAATGACATCTTGTTCAACTGTACTAAATCTATGTGTATGGCTTTCAAACCGAAGGGTGTCAATACGTCGAATCCTGTTATGCCACTTTGTGGTAATAGCTTGAACTTTGTTGAAAAAGTCAAATACCTAGGTGTGTGGATTGAATCTGATAAGACCAATATTGATTGTAACAGGCAACTCAGGAAACTATATGCTCAAACAAATTTATTGTTGCGAAATTTCCATAGATGTTCTCCTGATGTCAAATGTATGTTGTTCAAGACCTTCTGTACCTCAATGTACTGCTCGCCTTTATGGTTTAATAGCAATGTTGCTGTTAGGAACAAAATCCGCATTGCATATAATAACTCCCTAAGAAGGTTGTTAGATATACCACGAAGGTCGAGTGCAAGCAAGATGTTTGTGTCCGTGAACATTCTGTCTTTTGGTGAGTTGATACGAAAGAATGTCTACAGTTTTATGAGAAGGTTGCTGGCATGTAACAATCATCTTATATCAGCAATTGTCAACTCGTCACGCACACTTCACTCCAGACTCATGTCATTCATCACTGTTTTTCTGTTGCATTATCGACTGCACATCATCTGCTACTTGCTAATTTATTTAAAACTGCTGTGACTAGTATTACTCATTATTATTATTATTATTATTATTATTATTATTATTATTTATTATTCTACACTTATTGCATGGTTTTAGTCTTTTGTGATATCCTACCGTGTAGCAATGATCACACTTGAGTTATTTCTTTGGCTAACTCTGCCGTTTATTCTGCAACACACATAATATGACTGAACATGGATTCTGCGCGGGGTTTTCACACTCTTGTTCTAATGTGTCCCCTTAATAGTAGTGCTAAACAATACAGGTAGTTCCCCCTAGAGGCATGTGCCAGTAATGTTTTAAATTAGACTTGCAGTCTACCACATCCCTCCCCTCTAGATTAAACTACTTTTAATTACACTAGCCAATTATGCTAGACATCCTGGAACTCCCATTTAACCCTAAACAATCACAGTTACTTTTAACTTCTTAAACACATGTGCCATACACATAATTTCTTTCTCTTTTTTTTTTTTTTTTTTACATGTATAACACACATAACAGTCTAACTGGGGAATTGGTTTGACTACCGCATCCCAGTGAGGTTCCAGGACGCATTCTTGTCCTGTGGCTGGGGAACTCACTACTGACTAAGTATAGTCCTTCAAGTAGTCTGGAGCTTTCCTAGCTCGCTGAGATCTTCTCACGGCGGGTGAGCCAACTGCAGGTGAAGACTCAGACTGCTCCACTGTTTCGGCTGCTGCAGTGCTGCCCGTAGAATCTGCAGAGACGGTTACCTCAGGTTTCACCTGAAGTGGTGGTTCGTTGATGCTCTCCTCAGAATGGGTGTCAGACAACACCTCTGGTGCCATCGGCAGGGGAATGGAGCTCCTACCACGAACTTGGTCGATGTGTCGCCTCACCACTTGTCCATGACCTAATGTCACCTTGAATGACACAGGGCCTGTCTTTTCTGTTATTTCTCCTGGTACCCAGGCTGGTCCTGAGCCAAAGTTGCGGGTGTAGACCACGTCTCCTTCTCTCAGTATTCTCTCTCTAGCATGCATGTCATGATAACCTTTTTGTTTCTCTTGTTTATCATGCACTTTGTTTCTGAAGTCTGGATGTATTAAGTCAAATGTTGACCTCAACTTCCTTCCACACAACAGCTCAGCTGGTGACTTGCCAGTTGTAGATTGGGGTGTTATTCGATAGCTGAACAGAGCTCTCGACATTCGGGTTTCAATAGAGTCTCCTGTCATCTTTTTCATGAGTGACTTGAATGTCTGCACGGCCCTCTCAGCTAAGCCGTTAGAAGAAGGATGGTATGGCGCAGTCGTGATGTGACGTATGCCATTCTTTTCAGAAAACTCTTGGAACTGTTCACTCGTAAAACATGTACCGTTATCTGATACTATGATTTCAGGTAGCCCATGTTGGCTGAAACTCTTTCTAAGACATTCAATGGTAACAGTAGAAGTAGAGCTACTCACAGAATATGCATCGATCCACTTTGAGTATGCGTCAACTATGATCAGGAACATTCTTCCCATCCATGGACCTGCGTAGTCAATGTGAATTCTTCTCCATGGTTTATCTGGAACTTCCCAGGGATGTAGTGGGGCTGCTGGAGGACTGTTCCTGTTCTCCTGGCATGCCGCACATGACTTCACAAGCGCCTCCACCTCTGCATCCATGTTGGGCCACCACATGTAACTCCTCGCCAACGCTTTCATGCGAGTGATGCCAGGGTGTGCTTGGTGTAGTTGTTGCAGTAAGGCATTCCTACCAGGTGGTGGAACAACCACGCGTCCTCCCCACAGGATACAACCTTCCTGGGTGCTGAGCTCATCCTGTCGTCGGGCATAGGGAATGAACTCAGGACTGTTCATCTTCGGCCATCCTCGCAAGATGTATTCTCGCACTCTTGCTAGAACAGGGTCTTTGTCTGTCCACTTCTTTATTTGTTGTGCGTTCACCAGGGGCACGCCGATATCTTCAAACAATAGCACTCTCTCCTCCTCCTCAGGCGTGCTGTCTCTTCCTCCATCCAAGGGTAGCCTACTCATCGCGTCAGCATTCGTATGGTCCCGTCCGGCTTTGTAAACGATGGTGTACTCATACGCTGCTAATGTAACGGCCCATCTCTGAATTCTCTGAGATGTCATCTGGGGTATGGCTCTCATTTCACTGAACAGTGAAATTAGTGGCTTGTGGTCAGTCACTATAGCGAACTGTCTCCCGTACAGGTATTTGTGGAACTTTTTTACACCAAATACTACTGCAAGGCCCTCCTTGTCTAGCTGGGAGTAGTTTTTCTCAGCTGCACTAAGAGTTCTTGAGACGAACCCTATGGGTCTCTCTGAGCCATCCTCCATACGATGAGAGAGTACAGCACCCACACCGTAGGGTGATGCGTCACACGCCAGGATGAGTGGTTTGTTTGAATCATAGTGCACTAACACACTACAGGACTGAAGTAGCGCTTTGGACTCTTCAAACGCCTTCTGCTGCTTGACCCCCCATGACCATTTTTCTTCCTTCTTAAGTAAGGTATGTAGTGGTGCCAGCAGCGTGGAGAGCTTTGGGAGGAACCTATGGTAATAGTTCAACAAGCCCAGGTAGGCTTTTAACTCAGTAACATTTTGTGGCTCAGGCGCCTCCGCAATGGCTTCCACTTTGTCTGTTAGAGGGTGTAGACCACTGGCGTTGATCTTGTGGCCTAGGAACACCACCTCTTTTCCCATGAACTCACACTTGCTTCTTTTCAACCTCAGACCGCTTTTCTCCAACCGTTGAAGCACTTCCTCCAGCGTTTTCAGATGTTCTTGTTCATTTGGTCCTGTACAAAGGATGTCATCCAAATAAATGGCAACATTCGGAATTCCACCTAGGATGCCCTCCATAGTTCTCTGGAATATAGCAGGACTGGAAGCTACTCCAAATGGTAAGCGTGTGTAGGTATATAAGCCTTTGTGTGTATTGATGGTTACATACTTTCTTGATTCTTCTTCCAAGACTACTTGTTGGTAGGCGTGACTCATGTCTAATTTCGTGAAGTGTCGGCCGCCGTTCAGCTGTGCGAAGAGGTCCTCCACTTTAGGAATTGGATACTGATCCACCCGTGATGCTCGATTGACAGTGAGTTTGTAATCTCCACATATTCTAATGGAGCCATCCGGCTTTCTCACTGGGACTATGGGCGCCGCCCATTCTGCAACCTGCACTGGCTCAATGATCTTGTCATCCAGCAGCCTCTGTAGCTCGCTTTCAACCAGTGGCTTGACTGCATAGGGTACCGGTCGGGGTTTGCAGAATCGTGGTTGGGCCTCCTTGTCCACATTAATCTTTGCAGTGACACCTTTTAGCTGTCCTAAGCCTTCTTTGAACACCTCAGCGTGTCTTTCGAGGATCTCCTCCAGCTGCAATTTGGGCTGAGATTCCACTTTATTCACCAACTGATCAATCATGGCCAGTTCTTGTAGCCAACTTCGCCCTAGTAGATTTGGTCCTTCGCTCCCAACTACTACTACAGGTAAGTCCTTTTCTTTGTTTTCGTGTTGCACCTTCACTTGTGCCATGCCTAGCACGTCTAGCTTCTCTCCTGTGTATGTTTTTAATTTTAATGAACAGGGATTTAATTCTGCTGTGTCTGTTTTCTTCCACAGTTGTGTATATTGCTGTTTACTTAATATGGTTACTCCACAGCCTGTATCAACTTCAAATGTTACTTTCATTCCATTAACATTCATGGTACGCGTGATGGGCGCTACCTTGGTCAGCTCCTCTGACGTGTTGTAAATTGTGTGAAAACCCATGTCTTCTGTATCACTTTCTCCCTCCCCTCTCAGTTGATTCGCTTGCTGTTCCTTTCCTGGGCCCTTGTTTTCATACTTTTGCCCATTAACTGTCGCTTTCAGCACCTGTGCGCTGTCCACCTTTATTCTACATGCTTTCTTAATGTGCCCTCGCTTGCCACAATTATGACACAGCTCAGTGGCAAATTTGCACTCGGCGGCATTGTGCTGGCCTTTGCAGCGATAACAACTGGGGAATTTGTGCTGAGTTTTGTCAGTCGACACTTTGTGGACACCTACTTGGGTCTTAGGCACACGAACATGCGTTGCTGTGTCCTCTGTTAGCTTCCCTTGCATCTCTCTCACATCTTTAGATGCTGTTTCCATCGCTTGGCATAATTCCAAAGCCTTCGCAAAAGTGAGTTTTGTTTCAGATAAAAGTCGCCGTTGCATTCGGTCATCATTCACTCCACACACAAGTCTGTCTCTTAACATTTCTTCCAATGAGTCTTTGTAATCACAGTGCAGTGTTAATTTCCTCAATTCTGCCACATACTCTGCTATGGACTCAGTGTTCCTCCTTATGCGTGAATTAAATTTGAATCGTTGCACGATTTCACTCGGTTTGGGGCTGAAGTACTTCTGAAGCTCAGCAGTAAGCTGGTCGTACGTTTTATCTTTCGGTAATGCAGGGCTTATTAAATTTCTCAACAAGCTGTAAGTAGTTGCACCAACTCCACTCAACAGTACAGCCTTCCTTTTGTCTGGCTCCTCAATGTCATTAGCTTGGAAGAAAAAGTCCAACATTTCACCATATTCTTCCCATGACTGAGTCGAGTTATCAAAAGGGGTTACCGTTCCGATTACAGCCGCCATTGCTCGTCGTGGTGGGGAAACCTCGTTTTTCCTCCTCTGAACTTGCACTCGAACTACTGGAGTCACTTGAGTTCGCCACACTTGCAATGTTCTCTGTTTCTCGCCGCTGATTTTTTTCTTTTAATCCTCGTCGCCAATTGTGTGATATCCTACCGTGTAGCAATGATCACACTTGAGTTATTTCTTTGGCTAACTCTGCCGTTTATTCTGCAACACACATAATATGACTGAACATGGATTCTGCGCGGGGTTTTCACACTCTTGTTCTAATGTGTCCCCTTAATAGTAGTGCTAAACAATACAGGTAGTTCCCCCTAGAGGCATGTGCCAGTAATGTTTTAAATTAGACTTGCAGTCTACCACACTTTAATTTTTTTTTTTTAGTTTATCTCTTTATCTTATCATGTTTTAATGTTGTAGCATTGCACCGAGACAAATTCCTAGTTTGTGTACTACATGAACAATGGCAATAAATCTGATTCTGATTCTGATTCTGATTCTATTTTATACTGAGTCCAGTATTGTATGTTATTGTTGTTACAAGAGCGCCGAGTGTCTGCTGATCTGTATATACTTTTATTTATTTTCTACTCATTTTAGTTCTGCATTTAATATGAACCTTGAGTTTGAAATAAACATTTGAATTTGAATTTAAATATCTATCTATATAAATAAATAGATCTATTACATAAACACTTCACAATTCCCAACAGAAATAACGGTCAACATCAATTAAAAATCAACTAAAATGATTTTTTTTAATTTTAATTTATCAGTTTATCCTTCCTGTAAAATAACAATTGAGCAAGGTACCCCCCACCCCCATTTAGATCACGTGATGAGATGTGACGCTCGCTGACGTTCGGTCCACTTTGTGTACTTTTTGAGAGTCAATCTATGTGATACTGATCCGAGTGAACCGTTCACATGATACGTGGTCAGACAGTTATGCACATTGAAATTATTTTCCTACCTAACCTCTTGGTGTAGTCACTCAGTTCTGGTTTAATAATTTGTGTATTTTAAACGTTTGAGTCAGTGTGGTTAAAATACGCCCACGTTACCACACGTCACACCCAGTAAAGATGAGTCGTTCAAACTAGTCGAACCGTCCGAAACTCGCATCCCAGCTGCCGCGGAGCAGCAGCAGAACAGTAGTTTGGCTAACCGCAGCCAGGGAAATAACAAGGAAATATCGGTTCGCTCATGTATGTTTTCACAGCATTTATAAAACCACCAGGATCCGGGGCGTAAACAGGAAACGGAGAAAGATTTAACAGCGCTGTCAGGTAGGTGGACAACATTATTCACTTGCTAATAATAGTCTGACTATCAGGACCAAAACTTAGCCGCACAGCTGCAGGGGCAGAATAGTTTCTAAACTGCTGATAAATGAAACGTATCAGTGGGTCTATAACCATTACAGTGACTCCAGCCTTTGTAACGTTTCCAACCCAAGCTTTAAAAGCTAGCACCACCATTTCCACTCCCTGCCCGCAGGTTAGCATGTGCTAAGGTAACGTAGCGGTGAATGGTGCCGATAAGGGAGAAGACCGTGCTGAAATTCAGTAGCTAGCTAATGTTGGTCCCGCGGGCCTGTTTGGATGTTTCTTCTAATTGTCTGTAGTGATAAAAACACTTAAAGAAATAAATGCTCAAAACCGTATAAAGGCTTTCGACATGTATTGTCGAAATAATTTGTGTCTGAGACAAAAGATGAGGTGAGTTTAATAAAAAGGTGAGGTCAACAGTTGTGATTTTTTTTTCTCATATGGGGCTATGGTTTAAACACAAGGTGGCGCGAGTTAGGAGCGAGGCATTGTTTATTAAAATCTGACAAAAAGCGAAGAGTTGCACATTTACCCAGCTATACACAGGTGTATCTGAAAAAATCACAATAATATCGAAAAATTAATTCATTTCAATTATTCATTTCAAAAAGTTAAACTCAAATACTGTATAGATTCATTACAGTGATATATTTCAGGCATTTGTTTCTTTTTAATTTAGAAGATTTGAAATTATGTTCTACATTTAACAAGTTTCAGCAATTGGTAAAAAATACATTTAAAAGTTACGAAAATTATCTGAATTATTGTGAAAATATTTGATTTTGTCTGCTGTGAGTACATTTAATTTTATTTTTTTTAATTTAAGTTTTTGTAAAGGGTATACACTTCATTACAGCATTGCATTGTTTACATTTTCATCACATGTTCCCTTATTTTTTGTTATTTGACAACATTGGAAGAATAATAATTACAACACCCCTTTTTTTAAGTGAAAGAAAAAGTGAAATTAAAGAAAGAACAAAAAAAAACAAAAAAAAACCCAAAAATAAAAATAAATAAATAAAAATAAAAGAGCATCTGAGTAGTGTTGGAACAAAGAGCGGTGCCATTATTGAAATGGTATAAGATAAGATAAGCCTTTATTAGTCCCACAACGGGGAAATTCCAGGATTGCAACAGCACAGGGATAGCAACACTCAGAGCAACAATCAGAAGGCAAAAAAAAAACAAAAAACAAGCAAGCAAGAGCAGCTAATATACATATGTACATATTACTATAAAATATATGTATATATATATATACAGACACACAGTGCAGAGCATTGTAGCGGGATGGAATAAATATATGAATATATAAACACAGTGCGGAGCATTGTAGCTAGATGGAATAATATGTAGATATATAAACACACAGTGCGGAGCATTGTAGCTAGATGGAATAAATATATAGATATATAAATATAAACACACCCAGTGCGGAGCATTGTAGCTAGATGAAATAAATATGTAAATATATAAACACACACAGTGCAGAGCATTGTTGCTAGATGGGATGAAACAGCATAACCGTCTACTTAGTTATCCTACATGGTATGATTATGTGCCCATACATATTCTCACCCTCCATAGCGACCGGTATGTTCCTAGTTGTATGACGGAGGGGACCATTGTGTAAGTCTATTGCATCTTTTGCATTCAAAAAACTATTAATTTGTTACGTCTTTTTGCTATCTCTGCGAGCAGCCCTGCTTAGGTTGTACAGTCTGACAGCCGTTGGTAGGAAGGACCTGCGAAACCTCTCGGTTGTGCACCTGGGATGATGTAGTCTGCTGCTAAATGAGCTCCTCGGTGCATTCAGTATGTCCTGCATAGGGTGGAACTCGGACTCCAGCAGAGATGACAGTTTAGCCACCGTCTTTCTCTCTCCTATCTCCTCCACCGGATCAAGGCGCTGCCCCAGGACAGAGCTAGCTTTCTTGATCAGTTTGTTCAGTCTCTTCCTATCGGCTGCAGTAATGCCACTGCCCCAGCAGACCACTCCAAAAGTGATGGCTGATGCCACCACCGTGTCATAGAATGTCTTCAGCAGCGCCCCTTGTACACCAAAAGACCAAAGTATTTGTCAAAGATTAGATCTAATGGAAGACACATATGCGATCCAGGGTTGCCAAAAGTTCAAGAACCCATCCATGTCCTGTCTCAGTGCGAATGTCAACTTTTCCATCGAGTAAATGTCTTGGATCACGTTAATCCAATCTTCAGGTGTAGGACAGTCCTTCAACATCCATTTTTTTAGTTAGGGCTTTTTTACTTGCCAATATTAAAACAGTGAATAAGTATTTTTCTCCTCATCTTTCCAGTTTATCCGGTAGTAAACCCAAATACAAAGTTACAAAAGAAAAGGGGACTGTTATTTTGAATATTTTCCCCAATATTGTCTGTACATTGGTTCAATATTGGTGGATAACTGGGCATGACCAAAACACATGAAAATGATTTGCAGTCTCTTCACCACACAAGCGCCAACAATTCAACCCCTTATGAGTAAATTTGTTTTGTACAGGTGTTCTGAAAAATCTTACCAAATTTTTCCATCCAAATTCTCTCCACTGCAGGGATGAGGTACTTTTCCATTGCTGTTTATTTAGCTTTTCCCATATTTCCAGTTGTAAAGTGAAATTCCCCTCTTTTTCCCCATCTCTTTTATATATGATGTGTTGTCTCCTTTTAAGTCTTGAAGACCTTGGTATATTTTAGAGATGTATCTGATCCCTGGGATCCCTTTATATGCCAGAACAGAACACCTGACTGGGCCCTTTCCAAATCCTCCTTTTTAAGTATATTGTTTATGTGGTGTCTAAGCTGAAAGAACCTGTAAAGGTCTTGATTTATTAGACCTTGTTTATTCAAATCTTCAAAACTTCTTAAAATTTGCCCTTTAAAAAAATCGTAATATTTTCAGTCCGTTCTCTTTCCACTTTTTAAATCTAGTGTCTGTTTTATTAGGAGTAAAGTCTCGATCATAGGCAAACCATTGCAGAAATCGATAGGGCTCTTTAGTTTGATTCTCTCTGACTATCTTAAACCGAATTTTTAGCGGGGTCTCTATCCACGGGTTAGTGTTATTCAAAAGTTTAGGTAAGGCATTGTTCCCTATTATCGCCTGTAGGGGGATGCCACTTGTTATTTGGCATTCCATCTCCTTCCATTGTGCAGTGTAGACTGGGTTACATATCTCTACTAAAGTTTTAATTTGTGCAGCTTTAAAATAGTCCCTGATATTTGGCAGCGCGAGCCCACCTTTGTCTTTGTTTAGCTGTAGGGTTCTATATCTGATTCTAGGTCTCTTGCCCTGCCATATGAATCTTGAGATCCTTCTGTCCAGTTCTTGCCATGTTTTTTTGGGAGGTTCTACCGGTATTGTTTGGAAAAGGTATAGAAGACGTGGAAGTATATTCATTTTGACTGCTTCAATTCTTTGTGCAGTACCGAAGAGTGGTATCATATTCCATCTTGCTAGATCAGATTTTATTTTTGCCACCAGTGGATCGTAGTTTAGTGGTATAATTTTGTTGAGTTGTTTCGGGATATTGACCCCCAGATATTTCATAGATTCCATCTCCCAGTTAGTTTTGAGTTTGCTTAGTAAATATTGATTTGGGTCATAGTTGAATGTTAAAACTTGGGTTTTATGCATGTTTAGTTCGTACCCCAATAGATCTCCATACTCTGAAAAGTATGGAGATTAGTATTAGTTAGAAAAGTCTTAGTAGAGAAAAGTATTAGAGATTAGTTCTGGAAAAGAAGTGTCCGGCTGCCCCAGGTATATTAAAATGTCATCAGCAAAGAGTGCTATTTTATGTTCCTTCTGACCAAGTGTAATACCTTGAATTTTTTGATTCTGTCTTATCCATTGGCTCAGAGGTTCTATGAAGATTGCAAAGAGCAGTGGAGACAAGGGGCAGCCCTGATGACATCCTCTTTCCAGCTCAAAAGATGATGATAAATTACCGTTAATCCTTATTTTAGCTGTTGGTTTTTTATATAATGCCTGGATAGTTCTAATGAAGTTGTTATGAAAATTGAAACTGGATGAGATTCTATATAGGAAAGACCAGTCAACCGAATCGAATGCTTTTTCAGCATCTAGTCCCAATATGACTGCATTTAAGTTATATTTTTTTATATGATGAATTATGTGTAAAGGTCGTCTAACGTTGTCTTGTGTCTGTCTTTGTCTTATAAAACCTGTTTGGTCTAAATGAATTAAGTCCGTCAGTATATTTTCTAACTTTTTGGCAAGGATAGTGGTAAAAAGCTTATTGTCCTGATTTAATACACTGATTGGTCTGTAGTTGGAGCATTCTAGTTTATCCTTTTCAGGTTTAGGTATGACTGCAATGACCCCTTCTCTCCAGGAGGGGGGATTTCCCCTGTGTGGAGGACATAGTGAAATGTTTTCAGGAGGAGAGGAGATAATTGCTGTTTAAAGGTTTTGTACCACTCTGCTGTATAGCCATCTGCTCCTGGGGATTTGTTAGCTTTAAGTTTCATAATTGCTTTTTCTAATTCTTTAGGTTGTATTTCTGACAGTAGTGTTTTATTTTGAGACTCAGTAAGTTGGGGAAGGTTTAATGTGTTTAGGAATGCTTCGGATGCGTTTTTATGTTTTTTGAGGGAGTACAAGTTCTTATAGTAGTTCTCCAAGCTTTTAAGAATATCCTGAATTCTGAATTTTATTTCCTTTGATACTGGGTCTCTGATTTTGTAGATTGCTCTCTCCGTTTGTTGTTTCCTCAATTTATAGGCTAGTAATTTTGCCGATTTGCTGTCTGCTTCATAGTATTTTTGTTTCAGAAATGTAAGTTTCTTCTGGATTTCTATTGTGTAGATCTCATTTATTTGTTTTTTAATTTCCTTAATTTTGAGCGAGTCATTAGAATGAGTGTTGTCTTTGTGCTCTTTTTCTAGGTTCTTAAGTTCTGACTCTATTGTGGTTAGTTTTTCTTGTCTCAGTTTCTTTTGGATTGCCAGTTTTGCAATAATCTTTCCCCTTATTACAGCTTTGCATGCATCCCACAGTATTAAAGGGGATACTTCTCCATTATCCTTTTCTTCCAGATATCTGAGAATATCTGATTCCAATTCATCTTTCAGTGGTCCTTTCAGGACATTTGAATTTAACCTCCAAGAAAATGTATTATTTGTGTATTTTTGGATACTTAAGTCCATATAGATCGGACTGTGGTCAGAGAGATCCATCAGTCCTATTTTACATGTTTTTACTCTTCCAATGTCTCTATTAAACATAAAAAAATAGTCAATCCTTGAGTATGATGAATGTGGCGCTGAGTAAAATGTATAGTCTTTTACACTGGGGTTGAATTCCCTCCACACGTCACAGATTCCCATTTCTTTTAGTAGCATCCGAGTTTTCCTACTTTTGAGTGTTATTTTGATGTGGAGAATTACCTGATGCATCCCAGTATGGATTCAGTCTTAGATTGAAGTCTCCACCACATATCACTAAACCTTGGGCTTTAGTTATCATTAGGTCAAATACATTTTTATAAAATTTCCAGTTAGCCCCTGGAGGTGCATATACATTCAGCAGGGTGATATCTTCTCCCTTTTTTTTCAAATGTAATTTTGGTTGAGATCAATGTCGCTACTCCCCTCCTCCTCCCTGACTTATATGAAGATGAAGAGGTCATTTTAAACCCTTGTCTATTGAGTTTAGTATGCTCCACGTCTGTTAGGTGGGTTTCTTGTAAAAATATTATTCCTGCTTTGTCTTTTTTCATTTTGCCTAGAATCTTGGATCTTTTAACTGGATTCAGGATCCCTTTTACATTATATGAGATTATTTTGGTTACACCCTGTTTCTCCATTGTATTGTCTTATTTAGTATAACAGTGTGGTGGCCCTCTTTTATGCTACTCAGAAACTGAAAGAACATTAAGAACATAAAAAACATTAAGAACATAGTGTATAAAACTTTAAAACAAAAAACTGACAAAAGAACTTCCTGAGCTGAGGTCTTTTTAGAGACCCTGGAAGAGCCTTGATGGAGTGTAGGCTCTGAGGGAAATTCCTCAAACTCTGTTACGTGTTGAGGGCCCTCTCTTACCCCTGTAAGTTGTCACATGTTTTTAATGTGAATTTCAGATCCCAATCCGAACTTGTAATGATTTTTTTTTTTTTTTTAATGCCTATACCCTATGAAATTGTGTGCACCCTCCCACCACCATCACAGCAAACGTTCACGCTAATACAGTATTTGTTAGTGTGGGGAGAACATGTGGATCATTGTCACATTTCTATTTTAACAAGTTTTTTTTTTTTTTAAAGACTTATTTGTTTCTAATATTATGACTGTTCCATGAAATGTTTTACCACATGCTGGTTCTGCATCTCCTTTAATGTTTGTTACCTTGTAGGAGGGGGGTTGGATGTGCAGATTGACTAAAAAAATCGTTATTCCCTCCTGTAAACGGCCAGTTTTTCCTTGTAGCTCTGACGCTGGGTTTCCCGCTGCTGGCCCATGGATTTTGAGGGTCTCTGTGTGGACCACGTTTGAGCCTTGATTCTTTCGCTCGGGTCTGCTGCGGGTTTAAACACCATTACCGGGAGCCCTCTTCTCGTCATATCCGCGGTTGCTTCTTCCGCCGAATTGTAGAGACATGTCTCATCGCCGTAGAAGACGCGCAGCTTCGCCGGAAATGGTGTCTGGAAGCGCAGTTTTTTTCTCTCGTAGTACCTTTTTAGCATCGTTGTATTCCCGATGCTTTTTAAGGACCTCCGGGGCGTAATCGTGTTCCATGAAAACTTCTCTCTCTTGGTGCATAAATCCTTTTTTCTGCCAAGCCAGTCTTACAACCTCTTGTTTTATTTTGGAGTTGGAGAACCTCACCACCACCGATCGTGGTGGCGCTTCCGCCGCCGGCCTAGGGGCTAATGTACGGTGCGCCCTTTCTATCTTCAAGTCGGTGGATTGGGGAATATCCAACTTCTCTCTCAGTAAGGATTCCACGAATGCCGCCATTGTGGTGAAACCATCCTCGACTCCTTCTTTCAGACCATGAATTCTTATGTTGTCTCTTCTCAGTCTTCCTTCTTGGTCGGTTAGCTTAGCCTGCAGTCTTGACTGCCTTTTGTGTAGATCCAGCACGGAATCTTCCAGCCCTTTTATTCTTCCCTCTGCTTCCAAGATTCGGTCCTCGGCCTGGTCCACTCTGCTGTTTGTCCTTTTTAATTCTTCTTTGATTTCACGAAATTCACTCTCGGCGAAATCGTCTTAATTCTTTAAGTACCATTTTCAAGCTAACCTTTTTGTTAGCTTCATTCAGCTCCTCGTCTTCTGAATGGAAATCCTCCGGATCAGATTCTTCGGCCGATGCGTGTCCTGGCCTGGTAAATGTCGATTTCTTCTGTTTTCCTTTCGGCATGATGACTTTGTCTTTTGATTTTCACTCTTCCAAAAATCCGTTAAATCTGATTTTCAAGGTATTTTCCTGGATTGGGTCTGGGAGCTTCAGCGTTAAGCTGCTATCACCATGGTGTCCAGACCGGAAGTCCCCGAGTACATTTAATTTTGATGGCTGTGAAGACATTCAGATCAAATTAGATTGACATGAAAATATGTAATTTTGTAGTGATTATGTTCATGAAAGAGGGTTAGACATATATCTAACTAACTAACTAACCTGCTTTAGCTTCAGTCTAAACCCTTTCTGTCTGTTAATTTGACCATTTTTTTTCTTTTATTAATGGATTTTTTTTATTCATTTGTGGCAAATGGAAATAAATAAATGAAAAAGATGAAATGGGAAAAAAAAACATTTTGGCTACAGGTAATGAAAACCCAGAATTAATTATCTCAGAAAATCACATAAGATCAATAAGAAAAAAATATTTTTGATAAAAATGTTGGCCTACTGAAAAGTATGTCCATGTACACATCACTGGGCAGTTCAGTGGTGCAGTGGTTAACACTGTGGCAGCACAGTGAGAAGGTCACAGGATCGATTCCACCCCCTGACCATCAGTGACCCTTCTGTGTGGAGTTTGCATGTTCTCCCTGTGTCTGCGTGGGTTTACTCCAGGTACTCTGGTTTCCTCCCACAGGCCAAAAACATGCAAGTTAGGCTAACTGGAGACTCTAAAGTGGCCTAGGTGTGAATGTGTGTGTGTGTGAATGGTGAAGGGACTGGTGCTGCACTGTGGCTGCCTCATCCATCCCTGCAATTTCCCCATTGCGGGACTAATAAAGGATTGTAAATAAATGACTTTGTCATGGCTCCTGTTGCATGAAGTACTGCGTCAGTGCAGTGTGGCATGAAGGCGAACAGCCTGTGGCACTGCTGAGGTGTGATGGAAGCCAGGTTGCTTTGATAGTGGCCTGCAGCTTGTCTGTATTGTTGGGTCTGGTGTCTCTCACCTTTCTCTTGACAACACCCCATAGATTTACTGGTTTTGCTGGTCAGTCAAGCACAGTGATACCATGGTCATTAAACCAGGTATTGGTGTGTGAGGAGCTTTGCTGAAGAAATGGGGGGGGGGGGTATTTTGCCAAATCCCAATTTAAACACTAGTTTTATATGAAACAGTAGACGTTTTTATCTTGTCCTCCGCTATATATCGTCATATTGAACTGCCCTAATTTGAGGATACTTCACAAAATTTTCACATCAAATTGTCAAAACATTATAGGTTTCAAACTTGGTTTTGTTTCTGTTTTTTTTTTTCTTTTCTTTTTTTTTTTTGAATGCAAACTGACACCTTGAAAGAAAAACTGCCGATAATAAGTTGTGCTCCACGGCTTTGTTTTAACGCATCACCCGGGAGAAGCTTTCCTGAATTAGATTTTTTTTTTCCCGTTACAAAATGAAAATAAGAGAATTCTCTTTGTACTAGCACATTCTTACAGTACTTTATTCAACAGGTTACACATAGGCAAATGCAACTTTAAAAAAAACTAAATCAGGAAATGTTTTTAGCTGGGTTGGTTCAGAGTTGATCAAAGTAATGTCAGTATTTGGTCTTAGTTCAAGCACTCGAAAGTTAAGATTAAGGAAGCCTAACTAATGCATATAGATACTGTAGTTGGAGGAATATGGCTGGTGTCACCACAGCTTTTCCTCACGACTTTTTCTTTCCTGGGATAATCCTGAGATGCTTTTTCATGTCTGGGGACTAGAATTGCACAATCACACAGACTGCCATTGTGACTGATTGTCGGTAGGTATTTGTGTTTCAGATTAGAGATGGAAGCAGAAGATGGCAGTTTTCCAGCAGACTCATCAGATAATCTCTCGCAAAGAGGAAGTGTTGCTTCCTCTGCAACACTTTCCCGTGGTATGGTGCAGCAAATTCTGGGGATAAAATTCCCTTCTTATAATAGCAAATTTGCTTTTAAAAACATTTACTGTGATCTTGCTTCACTTTATTAATCTTTTCTATATTTGTATCTTTGTACCCCCCCCCCCCCACCCCCCCCACACACACACACACACAAACACAGCTCAAGATGTGCTTGTGTACTTGTTTGGTGACAGTGCAGTACACTTAACTGTGGAAGGTCTCGGCAGCATCACAGTGCATGAGCTGGGTCGCAGTGTTCGTGATGCTCTTCATATTCCTGAGTCAGTACAAGATGCGTTTGCCTTCTGGCTTTGCTCACCACTGCTTGGTAAGAACTTTTTCTGTAAACTTTTATCATATAGTCTTGTTTAGTATTATGTTCCATCATCTGCAGTAGTGTGTCTTGTTTTTCTTCATATTATTTTTCAGAGTTGCAGTTAAAGGCGCGACATCAGCCTTACAAACTGTGTCGACAGTGGCAGGACTTGCTGTATCGCTTCACTGAAGCTTCAGAGGAAGACTCGTCACAAGGTGACAGACGGGACTGTTGTTGTGTTTACAGTTGCAATCAAGATTATTCAATCCCCACTGCAAAGTAGGTTTATTGGCAAAATGTACAAACTAGCAGCTGTTTGCAGTAAACAAATCAAACAAGAACAATTTAAATAGCTCAACACAACTAATATAACAAGTGGCTTCCCTAAATTCCACATAAAATGCTATTTTTAATGACTACTGCAGTCTCAAAATTATTTAACCCCTTCATGACAAGCATCTTTAGTGCTCAGTAGAGCACTCTGTTGCTGTTATGACCTGCTGCAAACATGATGCATAGCCAGACACCAGCTTCTGGCAGCGTTCCTGAGGAATCTTAGTCCATTCCTCATGGATAAAGACCTCCAGTTCACTAATATTCTTGGGTTTGTGTGCTGCAACTGCGTTTTTCAAATCCCACTAGAGCTTTTCATGGGGTTCAAGTCAGGTGATACTGATGGCTACTCTGGTGTCTTCCGGCACTTGTTCTGAAATCAAGCCTTGGTGGACTATGAAGTATGCTTGGGATCATTGTCCTGTTGGAAGGTCCAATGACACCCAAGCTTCAGCTTCCTCACAGAGATCATGACATGTTCTTCCAGGATTTCTGGATATTTAATTGAATCCATCCTTCCCTCCACACACTGCAGGTTTTCAGTGCCAGAGGAAGCAAAGTCCCAGAGCATCACTGAGACACCGCCATGCTTCACTGCAGGCAGGGTGTTCTTTTCATTCTTCCTCCTCCAGACATAGCGCAGATGCATAGGCCCAAAAAGTTCGAGCTTTGTTTCATCGTTCCACAGAACAGAATCCCCAAACCTCTTTGGCTTATTTATAGGGATGGGCGATACCAGCATTTTTCCTTTCGATACGGTGCCATTAATTTAGTACTTTTAGTAAATGCAGATACCATTAACTTAGTGAGGAAACTGAAACCTCAGTGCCTGCTGCCACCAAGTCTTGCTGCAGGTCTTTTGCAGGCAGTCGAGGGTTTTTTGACCACCTGCCTCCTCAGGACACTGGTGGCAGCCATTGATAGCTTCCTCTTTCTGCCACGTCCAGGTATTGTAGCCTCTGTTCCTTTAACTTTAAACTTGTGAACTCTGCTTCCAACTGTATCTCTGGGAACATTCAGTGCCTTTGCTATCTTTTTGGATCCTTTTCCTTGTTTTTGCAAAGAAATGATCTTTTCTCTGAACTTTTTGGACCATTTGCTTGACTTAGCCATATTTCTAACATGCAATCAAACGTCACCGTCAACAGTCCAGGTATCTGAGGTGTTCTATTTCAAGCACACCTGATGCAACTAATGAAGCCCTTGATTGGTTGCATTAGGTGTGCACACACTTGATGTGCAAATGTGTACTCTTATGAGGAATTCTATCCAGGGGGTTGAATAATTTTGAGACTGCAGTAGTCATTGAAAGTAGAATTTAGTGTTGAATTTGGATAAAAACCTTGTAATATTAGTTTTATTTAACTATTTAAAATGTTCTTGTGTAATTTGTTTGTTGCAAACACCAGAATTTTTACATTTTTGCCTATAAACCAAAAATGCAGTGGTGGTTGAATAATTTTGATTGCAAATGTTAGGTGTGTTACTAAGTGCTTGAAGCAGATTTCAGGTTTTTCTGATTAACTGATGTTTTAAACCTGGTCTGTTATGCTTATGATCAACAAGTGTTCAACACATCCCTCCTGACCAGTGAGTTTTCCCAAATAGAACATAATTATTTTTGAAGAATTGCCAGACCACGACACACTGATAATGACAGTCTGCAGTTTTTAGAGTTTGTTGAAACTCCTCCTCAGCAGAGGGAAATTTCTTAATTTTTTCATGCAGGCAGTGAACAATTTAATTAATCTTTCGACATTTGTTTAGTACCACATATACACTGTAGCATTCATTGCCATTTACAGTTAAACCTTAGGCTTTGACATCTAGGGTGTTTAACAGGAAGTATTGTGCAGAGCGATAACTTCTAGGGTGAATGAGGACAATGTGTAAACTTGCCACCTGGCTACCAGTCCCTCTGTCCTCATCATGCTGAGCCCTGCAATCATGTTCTCGGCAGACCATTGTCATCGTCGAGTGCCTGCAGCCCTCCCTCCTTCATCAACTCATGTCTTCCGTCCGTCTGGTCAGCCAGTCCTGGCAGCCTTGGCTCCTCATGGTTTGACAGTTCAAGTTTCAGTTAGATGTGACGAAGACCAAAAAACTGTGCCTTAAATTGGTGGTCCCCAACCTTTTTTGCCTCATGGACCGGTTACACACAAAAAAAGATTTCTGTATCTTTGTGACCCTCTCCTGCTCGTGATTGGACTCTCTCGTTACTGCGCGGCCAATTTCTCTGTAATGGCAAGTCACCTGTACAACACGTCAGCTGAACAAAAGGATATATGGTTGTGACAGTAGGGCCATTATCTGAAAACAGAGAGCACCGGGTCTTCTTGTTGGCTTTATATAATCTACTGTACATGTGGGACCGCATGGAGTTTCTTTGTAACCCTACAAGATACTTAGAAACACAATTGTTAAAACTGAATAGATAATGTTATATACGGCACTTCTTGTCAACACAACAATGTAATGTGTTGTGTAGCTTTTGTGATGTGATTTGTTAATGATAGTGCAGAGGTACTGAAACGCCTTGAACTTGCATACAAAGACAGCATTTTTTCCAGCTTCTCTTTTTTTTGGCTGTTGTAACTGGGCTATTGGATTGTATTTTTCAGCTTGTCATATTTGTTAGGACATGCCTTGTTTTTTTTGGTGTTAACTGTGTGTCTCAGTCTGTCTTTCTGATTGATACTCTGATGTCAGCACTGTTAGTTGGAACTGCTTTGTTTAAGTTGGCAGTGCAAAGAGATTTTTTTTTAATGGGGGGGGGGGGTCAACAGGAAATATTTGAAGTGGAATATAAAAAGTTGATGTAATGCAACCCATTATCTTGACCACTTATTAAGATCTGGGTTGTAGGGGGCTGGAGCCTATCCCAGAACTTCAACATTAAAAAATGCTTTTGCATGAATAGTAAATTTAGAATGGGCTACAGGCAGTTAACTTATTAAGCATGTCTTTGGATTTTGTCAGGAACCCCACACAAGAACAAGGAGAACACGCAAATTCCACACAGAAAGACTGCTACTCCAGATTTTCACGCACCCCTTATGTAATAGATTTTAAAAACACAACACAACCTTTTCTTGCAAACATACAGTATGTGTTGGGTTTTCACTGAAGAGTGGCTCATAGTTTTTGTAGATTACTTATAAATTGTTCGTGCTCGGCAGTGTACTCATAGTAACAGCTAGGTTTATTTGAATAGAGAAAGTATGCACTGGCATGATACGCATAAACAGATTTGCTGCAAGACAAGAATGTCTTTTGTTCTTTACATGGCACAGTGACAAACTAGAAAAGCACTCAGAGTGCATACCTCCACCAAGGCTCCTTCCGTCTCTTATGGGTCACCTCCAAAATGTAATGCGTTTGTGTGCAGGCCACAAGACAGTTCTGGTGAAAACTGCATCAAAGTCTATCCAGTAGTTTTGGAGGATTCTTGCTGAAAACACTGAGAAGATAAGAGCCTTGGTGGAGGTATGCGTTCTCGGGTCATAGTTATAGTTTATTGGTTTATTTGTCAGGGACCAGAAAAAACATTAAACACAGGGTAAAGATGCTCTGTACCAGATTATAGTGTTCTCACTAATTTCCATCTGTAGTCTCTGAGGCAGGCAGGAAGATATTAAAAGAAAAACAGCACATATAGAAAGCATTTCAGGTTGGATTTCAGAATCTGTTGTCCCTGAAACAAGCAGGGAGTAAGTTTAAAAGTAAAAAGATAAGAGAACAGCACACATGAAAACAATTTGAGTACAATTTCAAATCTCATTTAAGGGAGGGAGTCAATGCTAGCAGGCTTGATTACTTTAAAATCAGTTTTTTAGTCTCTGTGGAAAAGTCTGTAATTTGTCGTCACCAAAATGTAATGGGTTCCTCTCTGGCCCAAGGACCACCTCTGGTAAACATTTCATCCAAATCCATCCAGTAGATTTGGAGTATTCTTGCTAACACACTGTGAGAATTGCTAACACTGTCAATGTCAGGAGTGAATGAATAATGGACTCCCTGTAAGTGCTTTGAGATGTCACTTGACCTGTAAAGTGCCATATAAATCTAATCCTTTATTATTATTATTATTATTATTATTATTATGAGAAGATAAGAGCCTTTGCGAAGGTATGCGTTCTTGGATCATCATCAAAATGTTATGGGTTCCTCTCTTGGCCAAGAAGAAGAAGCCATCTCTGTTGTCATTCAGTCCATCATGTACAGTAGAACGAAATTACCTTTCTCCTATCGACAATGTTAATCACATGTAGATTCAGCGGGGTCGCTGCCATGCAGGGCGCTGCCACAAACAACTTCTCCTTCCCCCATTCTGTTATGCTGAGCACCAAGCTAGAAGGTGGGAAGTACCATTTTTATATGGTCTTTGGTATGGCCTGGCTGGAACTTGAACCCCCAACCTCCCGGTTGTAGGACGGATGCGCTATCAACTAGGCCACCTCTGGTGAAAATTTCATCCAAATCTGTCCAGTAGTTTTTGTGTAATCCTGCTGCACAAATACAAACAAGGTCCGTGGTGGAGGTATGCACTCTCAGATCATCACCAGAATTTAATGAGTTCGTCCTTGGCCCAAGTGAAATTTTCACCAAAATCCATCCAATAGTTTTTGCGTAATTCTGCTAACAGACAAACCAACCGATTACATTACTTCCTTGGCAGAGGTAATCATAGCGTCCTTATGACCACAACAGCACCTTTTTTTTATGCCGTTTTAAATGTCAAACTTCAGTATAGAATCAGTCTGAGACAAAAGATGATTTTGTCACTTTCTCTTTATTTTAGAGTACAGTACAATCCAGTCTCAGATAAGTTGTAGACAATAGATATTAGTGCTGATCATTGCTCACAGTGTTAAACATATTTGAATGCTGCAAAGTAAATCAAAGGAACTAGTTCAAAGCGGCTATTTATGTCAAGAGTAGAGCAGCCCATGTATTTCTAATGCAACAGCTTGTCACTAATAAAATGAGAAAGTATTGTATAATCACTGAAATGCTGCTCCAGTTTTTGTGGAGTTGATTCCACCCACAGAGGACTATGAGCCAGTGTGGAGTGGGTTGGAGGGGGCTTGAATTGTCTCTGTACCCTCCTCCACACTGGATGATGGGATTTAATCTCATCCATTGTCAACTTGAATGA
Source organism: Pholidichthys leucotaenia (assembly GCA_020510985.1). Lineage (NCBI taxonomy): Eukaryota > Metazoa > Chordata > Actinopteri > Cichliformes > Pholidichthyidae > Pholidichthys > Pholidichthys leucotaenia. Next base: position 17,822,155 of record CM035844.1, read on the forward strand.
TCTGAAAGTGCAATCATCAAACGCTAATGCACTGTTGTTCTTATTCCTCAGATGAACCGTGTCTGCAGTACAGACGGAACGTGTTCTACCCCAAATCTAAAGAGCTGCAGGTATTATTGACTATATGGTCATTTGAATTAAAGCACTATGTTGCACTCAGATTAATTCTGAGTGACTGTGTCTCTCTCAAACAGATGGAAGACGAGGGAGTATTGAGGCTTCTGTATGAGGAGGCCAGGAGCAACATCCTCACAGGTCGATACCCATGTGACCCCGAGCACTGGATGGGTCTTGGAGCTTTGTCTATTGCCATAGATGAGGGAACTAGTTTGGACAGCCAGCAGTTTACTGCAGCTGTAAGGTATGCTGATGGGATTGACGAGCTGTACTTTTTACTTAAAAGGATTGTCTTGACATATTAGGACATTTTATGGAGATTAAATTAAGAGAAGATTGATACAGCTCAGTTATACAGATGCGTCTCGGTAAATTAGGATACCATCGAAAAGTTAATTTATTTCAGTAATTCAGTTCAAAAAGTGGCTCTTGTATATAGACTTATTACACACAGTGATACATTTTCAGTGTTTATTCTTTTTAATTTTGATGGTTATGGCTTATAGCTAATGAAAACCCAAAGTTCAGTTTCTCAAAAAATTAGAATATTACATAAGCTCAATTTAAAAACAATTATTTTTAATAGAACTGTTGGCCTACTGAAAAGTCGCCCAAACCAAGTATTGGTTAGGGCTACTTAGGCCCTTTTAAGATAAGATAAGATAAGATAAGCCTTTATTAGTCCCACAACGGGGAAATTCCAGGATTGCAACAGCACAGGGATAGCAACACTCAGAGCAACAATCAGAAGGCAAGAAAAAAAACAAAAAAACAAGCAAGCAAGAGCAGCTAATATACATATGTACATATTACTATAAAATATATATATACACACACACACACACACACACAGACACACAGTGCAGAGCATTGTAGCTAGATGGAATAAATATGTAAATATATAAACACCCACGGTACGGAGCATTGCAGCTAGGTGGAATAAATATGCAAGTATATAAACACACACAGTGCGGAGCAATGTAGCTAGATGGAATAATATGTAGATATATAAAAACACAGTGCGGAGCATTGTAGCTAGATGGAATAAATATATAGATATATAAATATAAACACACCCAGTGCTGAGCATTGTAGCTAGATGGAATAAATATATAGATATATAAATATAAACACACCCAGTGCAGAGCATTGTAGCTAGATGGAATAAATATGTAAATATATAAACACACACATTGCAGAGCATTGTTGCTAGGTGGGATGAAACAGCATAACCGTCTATTTAGTTATCCTACATGGTATGATTATGTGCCCATACATATTCTCACCCTCCATAGCGACCAGTATGTTCCTAGTTGTATGCCGGAGAGGACCATTGTGTAAGTCTATTGCATCTTTTGCATTCAAAAAAAACTATTAGTTTGTTACGTCTTTTTGCTATCTCTGCAAGCAGCCCTGCTTAGGTTGTACAGTCTGACAGCCGTTGGTAGGAAGGACCTACGAAACCTCTCGGTTGTGCACCTGGGATGATGTAGTCTGCTGCTAAATGAGCTCCTCAGTGCATCCAGTATGTCCTGCATAGGGTGGAACTCGGACTCCAGCAGAGATGACAGTTTAGCCACCGTCCTTCTCTCTCCTATCTCCTCCATCGGATCAAGGCGTTGCCCCAGGACAGAGCTAGCTTTCTTAATCAGTTTGTTCAGTCTCTTCCTATCGGCTGCAGTAATGCCACTGCCCCAGCAGACCACTCCAAAAGTGATGGCTGATGCCACCACCGTGTCATAGAATGACTTCAGCAGCGCCCCTTGTACACCAAAAGACCTGAGTCTCCTCAGCAGGAACAGCCTGCGCTGTCCCTTCTTGTAGAGTGCGTCAGTATTGTGTGACCAGTCTAGTTTATTGTTCAGATGAATACCCAGGTACTTGTAGGATGTCACCATCTCAATGTCTGTTCCCTGTATATTTACTGGTGCTGTGAGGGGCTGCTCATGCCTGCGGCAGTCCACCACCAGCTCCTTAGTTTTCCTCGCGTTGATCTGGAGGCAGTTCCGATGGCACCAGTCCACAAAGTTCTGGATAAGCCCTCTGTACTCAGCTTCATCTCCGCTGGAGATGAGACCAACGATCGCAGAGTCATCAGAGAACTTCTGTAGATGGCAATGTGTTGTGTTGTGTGAGAAGTCCGCAGTATAAAGAGTGAACAGGAAGGGAGCCAGCACCGTTCCCTGGGGGGCCCCCGTGCTACTGATGATCGTGTCGGAAACACAGTCCCGGGTTCTCACAAACTGAGGCCGGTTCGTGAGGTAGTCCAGGATCCATGATGACAGGTGCTGGTCCACCCCTGCGCGCAGCAGCTTGTCCTTCAGGATCATCGGTTGGATGGTGTTGAAAGCACTGGAGAAGTCAAAGAACATGATCCTCACCATATTCCCGGGCTTCTCCAGGTGGGACAGAGAACGGTGAAGGAGGAAGATCACCGCATCCTCCACCCCAATGCCATGCTGGTAGGCAAACTGGAGTGGATCCATCGCTGGTTCCACCAGGGGGCGGAGATGAGCAAGGAGCAGTCTGTCCAGGGTCTTCATCAAGTGGGACATCAAGGCCACCGGTCTGAAGCTGTTCAGGTCTTTGGGGTGGGAAGTTTTTGGTACAGGTACCACACAAGATGCTTTCCACAGCTGTGGTACCCTCCCCAGTTTCAGGCTCATGTTGAAGATATATGTCACAATCCCACACAGCTGGTCTGCACAGGACTTGAGGAGCTTTGCGCTGATGCCGTCCGGTCCCGACGCCTTCCTCGCCTTGATCTTCCTCAGCTCCGTCCTCACCTGGGTCTTGGTCAGGGTCAGGATGGGGGGCTGTGTGTTGGGAGTGGGGGGGGTGTCGGTGGAGTGGGGAGTGGGTAGCAGGACTTGATTTCTTAGGGGCAGCAGTGGTTGTTGTGCAGACAGGGGGGAGGGCGGTTGGTCAAATCTATTGAAAAACAGATTCAGGTTGTTCGCCCACTCCCTGCCCCCCGTGGCCTGGGGGGAGGTATTCTGGAGCCCCGAGATGGTTTTGAGGTTTCTCCAGACCCCGCTGATGTCGCTCTGTTGCAGCTTGTCCTCCATCTTCTTCCTGAAGCTGTCCTTGCCTTCTCTGATCTTTCTCCTCAGCTCCCTCTGTACGGACTTCAGCATCTCCCTGTTCCCCGACCTGAAGATCCTCTTCTTCTCTCTCAGAAGTGTTTTTATCTCAGGGTTGATCCAGGGTTTGTTGTTTGAGTGACGCCGTATGGTCTTGGTGGGAACGGATTTGTCCACACAGAAGCTGAGATAGCCCGTGAAGGTGTGAATGAGGCCATCGATGTCCTCACCATGTGGATCGCAGAGCTGCTTCCAGGCAGTGGCTTCAAAACAGTCCTTTAGAGTGTCCATTGTCTCCTCAGACCATAACTCCACAGTGTGCATGGCCGGAGGTTGTCTGTGCACTAGGGGTTTGTACACCGGTCGGAGATGAACCAAGTTGTGATCCGATCTCCCAAGTGGGGGGAGTTGTGATGAGGTGTACGCCTCCTTAGTGTTTGCGTAGAACAAATCCAGTGTTTTATTGTCTCTAGTGTGGCATGTGACATACTGGGTGAAAGTGGGCAGAATGGGAGACAGTGAAACGTGGTTGAAATCGCCTGAGATGAGGAGAAGAGCATCTGGGTGTTCTGTCTGCAGCCTGCTGGTTACTGAATGGATGACGTCACGCGCTGTCCCAGCGTTCGCCGTCGGATTTGCATAAACAACAATGCAGATCATGTGTGAGTGTTCTCTCGGGAGATATGTAGGCCTCATGCTAACAGCTAGCAACTCAATGTCTTTGCTGCAGTGTTGTTGTTTAACAGTGATATGTCCCGGTCTACACCAGTTGTTGTTAACATACATTATCACTCCACCGCCCCTAGTTTTGCCACTCTCTGGTGTTCGGTCAGCTCGTATCATGTGAAAACCCTCCAGCTCAATGTTAGCATCTGCTGCTAGTTCAGTTAGCCACGTCTCAGTAAACAAAAGGAGAGAGCACTCCCGGTAAGTGCTATTTTGCATGAATTACTGCATCAGTGCAGCATGGCTTGGGGGTGATCAGCCTGTGGTACTGCTGAGGTGTTATGGAGGCCCAGGTTGCTTCGATAGCGGTATTCAGCTCATCTGCATTATTGGGTCTGGTGTCTCTCATCTTCCTCCTGACCTAAACCCCATAGATTCTCTGTGGGGTTTAGGTCAGGAGAGTTGGCTCCCTAAATCATCACTGACTGTGGAAACTTCACACTGGACCTCAGGCAACTTGGATTCTGTGCCTCTCCACTCTTCCTCCAGATTCTAGGACCACGATTTCCACATGACAGGACTTGGCACCTGATTTGGGGAGCGGTGCCATCTGCTAGTGTTGGTCCACTGTGTTTTATCAAGTCCAAAGTCGGCACAGCCATGAACCAGGAAATTTTAGAGCACTTCATGCTTCCCTCTGCTGATAAGCTTCATGGAGATGCTGATTTCATTTTCCAGCAGCACTTGGCACCTGCCGACGCTGTCAAAAGTACCAAAACCTGGTTTCATGACCATGGTATCACTGCGCTTGATTGGCCAGAAAACTCTCTTGACCTAAAGCCCACAGAGACTCTGGAGGATTGTCAAGAGGAAGATGAGAGACACCAGACCCAACAATGCAGATGAGCTGAAGGCTGCTATCTAAGCAACCTGGACCTCCATAACACCTCAGGAGTGCCGCAGGCTGATCACCTCCATGACACGCTGAACTGATGCAGCAATTCATGCAAAAGGAGCCCTGGCCAAGTATTGAGTGGTACATAGACATACTTTTCAGTCAGCCAAAATTTCTATTAAAAATCCATTTTTTTTAATTGATCTTATGTAATCTAATTTTTTGAGAAACTGAATTTTGGATTTTTATTAGCTGTAAGCCATTATCAAAATTAAAAGAAATAAATGCTTGAAATATAACACTTGGTGTGTAATGAATCTATATAATGAGTTTGGCTTTTTGAATTAATAAATTAACTGAAATACATTAACATTTAGATGATATTCTAATTTACTGAGATGCACCTGCTAAAGACACTCAGCCTTAGACATTCTGCGCTTTTTAAAGTCTTTTTTTTGTCTTTGTAAGCCAGGATTATTCAGCTTCATCAGCATGGGGGCTGAATAAGAAAGTTAATGGGAGTTCAGGGGGGCTGCACAGAATTCCTGATCATAATTAACTTGACTGACATATTAACAGATGTATACACATTTTTTACTGCAGTGGTATTGAAAGTAATTCTACACACCTTTTACTCCATACGTAGAAAAGAGGAAAGCTGTAGTTACAAGGCTTGACACAGAATTATATTAAAAAGTTGCATGTAGAGTAGGGCTGGCCGTTAACCAAAATAAAACAGGAACCGACGCAGAACAGACATCAGTGGGTTTTTTTGGGGGGGTGCTTATTCCCTCCTCCCGGTTTGTGTGTGTGTGTGTGTGTGTGTGTGTGTGTGTGTGTGTGTGTGTGTGTGTGTGTGCACGTGTATTGAGATCATTTAAAGTAGGCTGTCATGTGGGGAAAAAACCCAAAACAATATACATTGTCTTGATACAGACACTTGAGGACAGAATTATCAGCCCCTCTATGAAAATTTCACTTTTCAAAAAGCATTTTCCAGGTGCTATTAAACAGCACAAATAATTTTTAGCACAGCTTCCCCAAACATCCTAGTTTAATTTTGTATGCTTACATTTACTTTGCAAAATTACTTCATAAAAAGCAAAGACTACCAGGGTAAAAATTATGACACCCCCCCCCCCCCCCCACACACACACACACACCAGTGCTTATAGTCAATTGTGTTTTCTGTTTTGCTGGACAACAGCCCATTCTTCTTTGGCGAATCTCTCAAGATCCTCCAGATTTGATGGTCTTCAGTTTACCCAGCAGATTTTCACTGGGATTCAAGTTGGGGCTTTGGGTCTTCCTGTCGGTAACATTCACTTTGGTTTTCTGGAGGGGGTTCTTCAGCAGGAGCGGCGTATGTGGTTGTTGTTGTTGTTGTTGTTGTTGTTGTTGTCGTGTTGGAAGACAAAGTGACGACCCAGACCCAGTTCTGCTGCTGACCGCTTGAGGTTTTCTTTCAAATTCTTCACATATCCTCCTTCCACTGAGTTTCACTGTGGAGATGGTGTTCTGTGGGTTGGATGTCTCCCCCTTCTGTCTCCAAACATCACCAGTGTTTCTGTGGCCAGTGAGCTCTAATTTCATGTCATCTGGCCAAATGACGCCCTTCCAGTATGCTTACATGATCTTTCTCCAGGATCTCCTTAGTCTGACTTGAAGGCGCCTCCTCTGCAGAAGTGGAGTTTTTCTTGCTCTGCAACCTTGCAGTTCATTGCTATACAGGGTTCTAGTCATGGTCTTCTCTGAGATTACAATTTCCGACCTGGCTAAGTCATTCACTACCGCAGTGAATGTCAACAAAAATAGATGAAAATTAATAAAATATATGATTTCAAACAAAAAGGTCAATAAAATTAAAGAAATTGATGAAATAAAAAACTTATAGACAGATTACTGATTTTATCTGGTCTGTATATTTAATTATAAAATATATAAAATCCTGTATATAATCCTGTATATCATGTCAATAAGATTCTAGCTAAACAGAGTGAATGCTCCTGCTGTAGAGAAGATCTTTAATTTGATTCCAGTAGCAGTTCTGGATGATAAAAATGCTCAAAAATATTTTTAAACAAACGCATTCAAGAGAAGTTTCCATCTGTCTGATGTCTGTGATGGTAAGGTGAGCTGTTAATTATTTAGGAAGTAATGAAATTGTTCTAAAAAAGTGTTTTATGTCACAGTTCAGGCCTCAAGTCTCCCAAGATATTTCCACAATTGCAATTAAATGTTGTATTGTAATTATTAAACTATAACTTTATATTGGCATTTATATTAAAACAATGATGAGGACAGACATCTGTGACTGCTTATTAGGGCTTCATATAAGCCCCCCCCCCCCCCCCGTATTTTTCCTGTGATATTTTCAGAGTTCAGACTGGCCTTTACAATTTAGTGACTGTTTTTAACAATGTTAAACTTCACTAGTTGTTATTTCACATTAATGTGTATACTGCATATATTCTAACAATTGATCTAAATATTATTCAGTTACATTAATGCTGCTGTTTGATATTAAATGAACACAGTTCCATTTCTGCTTTTAACAGTCTTATAAGGAATAAGGATAAGGACCTGTACTTGTATAGCGCTTTTCTAGTCGGAAAGACCACTCAGAGCGCTTAACTAGTAGGTAAACTCAGCCTCTATTCTAAGGGCTTATCATACCAGGGGACAATTTAGAATCACCAATTAACCTAACATGCACGTCTTTGGATTGTGGGAGGAAACCCACACAGCACAGGGAGAACATGTAAACTCCACACAGAAGGGTTCCACCCCTGCCAGCCTGGGGATTCAAACCTGGGACCTTCCAGGTGTGAGGCAGTGGTGCTAACCACTGTACCACTGTGCTGATATATAAATGTTGCAGCTTAGCACATTCTATTTATAAAAATAGAGATACATGTTAATTTACATGCTTAATAAATGACAAAATGTGTATGTGTGTGTAATCATACACACACACACAAAAAACCCTGAAAAGTTCAGTTTTAAAACTAGACCATAAAAATTATTATTATAACATAATATTACAACAAAAGCAACTGCATCTCTGGTCATTTTTTTTTTTTCCACAATATCTTTATTGAACCTTTTTTTTTTTTTTAACAAACATGATACAAACAATCAAACACTAACACTAAAGTACTACAAAAAAAAAATGCACTAAAAACACCAACAACCACCAACAAAATCAAGTCTTCAACAATGCTCCTCTGTTTAGTCTAGACAATCCAATACATAAGTATACATATTATGTTCACCAGTTTGGAATTTACAAGGTCCACACACATCATTCACCTTCTTCTTCAAGAGTTATGTTTAAATTTTTTACATAATCAATAAAAGGTCTCCATATATTCTCAAACACAGTTTCCTTTGATTTTAGTATATATGTTATTCTTTCTAATGGAAGGTTTGTTAACATCTGTCTTAACCACTGAGTCACATCTGGTCTATGAGTCTTTTTCCATAATAGTGCAATACATTTTTTGGCATTAAGCAAACTGAGGTCTATGAATGTTCTTTCACTTTTATTAAAATTATGCTTTTCTGGGTACAGACCCAACAAAAACAGTTTAGGATTCAATATGATTTGTTTTGAGATTATTTTTTCAATTGTTACCCTCACCTCTTCCCAAAACATTCTTATTAATCTACATTCCCATAAACAATGAAATAGGGTTCCTTTACTTTCCATGCATTTTGTGCATGTATCTGGTATATTTTTGTTATATCTATTTAACTCCTCCGGTGTAACATACATCCGCATTAACCATTTGAAATGTATCAATTTAAGGCGTGCATTTATTGATTTGGTTTGAGCTTCTGTACAAGCCAATTCCCATTGTTCCTCTGAAATTTCAATTTGCAGATCTTCTTTCCAGTAGTTTAATCTTTTCAGTGAATTTTCACTTGAAGATAGTGTCAGTGAGTTATAAAACTCTGAAATAATACCCTTTCTTTTACTATCTTTCATCATCATTTTTTCCAAGGATGAATAAATAGGTCGAGTGAGAGCTTTATTTTGATTTGATCGAATAAAGTTTCTAAGTTGAAGATATTTAAAAAAATGTGTTCTATTGAGATTAAATTTGATCCTCAGCTCTTCAAAAGACATTATGTTGTCTGCACATGGCAAATATAAATCCTGAATCTTTTGTATCCCTTTTAAATTCCATACTTTAAATACAGCGTCCGCTCTCCCTGGTTTAAAATATTGATTACCCCATATTGGACTAAATTGTGACAATAACTGTGGTTCTTTTAAATAGTTTTTAGCTTCACACCATATTTTGATCATATGCTTTACAAATGGATTTTTAACTTGTTTTTGTAATTTTTTTGCCGAATCTGAGTATATGAATATGGGAAGAGGTAAAGGTAAATTGTATGATTCCATTTCAGTCCAGTGAGGGAGATCATTTGATGAAAAATAATATGTCATAGACCTCAGTTGTGCCGACCAATAATACAACATAAAATTTGGACATTTCAGACCTCCACGATCAAATGGTAAATATAATAAAGACAAACGTAATCTAGCCCTCCTGTTGTTCCATATAAATTCCACTAACTTTTTTTTTATTCTTGAGAATAGATCTAAAGGTGGTGATAAGGGAATGTATTGAAATAAATAAAGTATTTTAGGTAAAATATTACTTTTAAGTATATTGATTCTCCCGATCATCGACATTGGTAGTGACATCCATCTCTGAGTTAACTCATTGATATCTGACATTAAGGCTTCATAGTTGACACTGGCGACTGATTCTAGCTTAGGCATAATTTGGATTCCTAAATATTTAAACTGATTTACAACATTGAATTGATTTACCTCAGGGGCTGGGTAATTTCTCTGGGTCTCATTTAGCATTAATATTGAAGATTTAGTTTTATTTATTTTATATCCTGATATTTCCCCAAAATTCTTTATTAAATTCAACAAGGTTGGAATTGATTTTTTAAGATTCGACATAAACAAAATTATGTCATCGGCGTACAGGGAGATTTTATGTTCTGTTGGTCCAACTTTAATTCCATATATTTGTGAATGTAAACGTATCGCTATCGCTAAAGGTTCAATTGCCATAGTAAACAGTAAAGGTGAAAGTGGACAGCCTTGTCGACATCCTCTATTGATTTTTATTGGTTTTGAAATATTGTTATTTGTTAGGATTTCTGCTGTAGCATTATTGTATATTATTTGAACCCATTTTATGAAATTATTTCCAAGTCCAAACCTTTGTAGGACTTCAAAAAGAAAGGGCCATACAACTCTATCAAAGGCCTTTTCGGCGTCCAATGATAGGAGAGCTGTATCCGGTGCTTCTTTATTAAAATAAATAATATTAAATAGTCTTCTTACATTATGTAAGCCTTGTCTACCCTTTATAAAGCCATTCTGATCTCGATTAATAATATTTGGTAAAATTTCTTGTATTCGTCTTGCTAAAATTTTACAGATTATCTTAAGGTCGGCGTTTAATAGGCTTATTGGTCTCATATTTTCACATTTATTAGAGGGCTTACCTGGTTTTGGCAGCAGTATAATTAAGGCATTATTTATGTATGATGGTAAATTATTATTTTGAAATGCTTCTAAAACCATTTCCAAAAAAGGTTTTATTAATTTATTCTTAAATTTTTTATAAAGGTCAACTGGAAGACCATCTGGTCCTGCACTTTTTCCTGATTTCATATTATCAATGGCTAGCCCAACTTCTTCTTGACTAATTTTAGACTCCAATATCTCCCTGTTTTCATTTGGAATACACGGTATAGATAGTTCGTTCAAAAACCCATTTAGTTTTGTTAAATCAGGTTCATTTTTGGTATCATATAATTTTTCATAGTAATCTCTAAAGGCTCTATTAATTTCTAAAGGATCTATAACTACCTGTCCGTTACTTATAATACTGGTAATTGGTGTTTTAATTTCCAATTGTTTAATCTGCCATGCTAATAATTTTCCTGATTTTTCACCTTGTTCATAAAAAGATTGTTTCAATCTTAGAAGACTCGAGGCAGCTCTATTCGCTGATTTTTTGTCGTATTCAGCTCTCAAAATCAGTAATTCATTCTCCAACCTTGGGTCACTTCCTGCATACACTTTTTCCTGAAGATTTTTTATTTTATGTTCCAATTTAGCTCTCTCCTCTCGAGTCTTCTTAGATTTTGATCCTGTATAACTAATAATATGTCCCCTAATAAAAGCTTTGAAAGCCTCCCACTTTACACATGCTGATGTTTGTGTAGTATTGATGTCAAAGAACTCGTCTATCTGTTTTTCTATATACTTGACAAATTCCTCATCCTGAAGCCATTTATGCTGAAATTGCCATCTACCTGATTCCTTTATCAATTTTTTATCTACATATATTAGACAACAGGGTGCATGATCAGAGATCACGATGTTATCATAAAAGCAGTTTTGAATCTTGGACCTTAATTCTGTGGAAATCAAAAAATAATCAATACGTGAGAATGTCTTGTAGGTACTGGAATAACAAGAATAGGCTTTAACTTGTGGTTTCATTTCTCTCCATATATCTAACAATCTCAATTCTTTCATAAAATGATTAATAGTCATCCTACATCCAATGTGCGTACAATCCAGTCCTGTTGATCTATCCACACCTGGATTCAATGTACAATTAAAATCCCCTGCTATTATATGTTGCCCTGTAAGTGATGATAAGATGAGAAATAAATTAGCAAAGAACTTCTGGTCATCTATATTGGGACCATATAAGTTCACAAGATTTATATTTTCTAATAGCAAAGAACCTTGAATGATTACATATCTTCCAAATTTGTCTCCAATTACATTTTTCACTTGAAAAGGAACTGATTTATGTATGAGAGTCATAACTCCCCTGGCTCGGGATGAAAATGAAGAGGTGAATACACTTCCCTGCCATCTACTCCTAATTCTTTTAACATCCTCCTCTATCAGATGAGTTTCTTGTAAAAACACAATTCTTGAACCCATGTCCTTTATTTTATTCATAACTTGTTTAAGTTTTTTTAAATTTTGTAGACCTCTGCAATTCCATGAAGTTAAATTAAGATTAACACTTTGGTCCATGATCAATAGAGAGTTTGGGATTACCTTGCAGTGTAAACATGCTCATACAGAGAAGCAAAAACATGAGTGGTTGAACATTCATCCTACAAACTACACACAAACAAATTTCCCCTTCCCACACTTGTGGCAAACCCCCCAAAATCAAAAGAAAAATTCTGTCTCCCGATATAGCCATCGACCGTTCCACACCCACGGGGAACAGCCTAAGCCACTCCTTCTTCATCCTCCCAATCACCCTAACTCTACTGCTTTTAATGACGTAACATTAACTCTCCTCTGTAGTTTTCCAACTTAACTCCAAAATTTTTAACAACTTTGTACATCATAGTTTGTTTTTTTTTTTTTTTTGTTTGTTTTGTTTTTGTTTTGTTTTTTTTAATATATAATACAATCTATATTTTGTAAACTTACTATTTACTTCAAGTCAGTCAGATGCCTGTGCAAATGCTTAATTATTCTACCTTATATTTTGTTCATGCTTAGCTCCCACCAGTCTCTTCTTCTTCTTTGATCTTCTTGATGAACTCCTGCGCCTCCTCTGGGGTCTTGAAGATGTGGGTTCTGCCCTCATACGTGGTCAGCAGTCTCGCAGGATAGATTACACCATGACGAATCCCAAGGTTGCGCAGCTCCTTACGTACGGGATCAAACTGCTTCCTCAATTGCTGGATTCCTGTGGCCAAATCTGGGTAGAACCGCACCTGCTGGTCCTGGTGTTTAATCTCTCCTTTAGCACGTGCAGCGTTGAAGATCTTCATCCTGTCTCTGTTGCTTAGAAACTTCATAATTAAGGTCCTTGGCGGTCCCTTATCTCTCCGTGGGCCAATACGATGTGCTTTTTCCAGAACCACTGCTGATTGCAACTCCTCGCTGCCCAGCACCTCCGGAATCCACTTTTCCAGAAAGGAACATACGTCCCGACCTTCTGATTCCTCTGGAAGACCCACCAGCCTCAAATTATTCTGTCTCGACCGAGATTCCAAATCCAAAATATTATCTTCCAGAGATTTATTTTTTTTTTCCAAAGTGCGCACCTTTAATTGAAGACGGGTGACGTCATCTTCAGCACTAGCGAGACGGAGCTCCATCTGCGCCATTCGTTCTACACAGTCACCCAATTCCTTTCTTATTCCTTCCAGCGCTGTCATAATCCCATCAAATCTAGAGGAAAAGTCCGCTCTCATTGAACTCATGGCAGCCATCAGCGCATCTGCGCCATTCCCCGCAGAAATCGCACCGCCGCCAGCCTCCTCCGCCATATATGGAGCCTTGTTTGCTGCGTCACAGACCTGAAAGTCCGTTAATTTGGACTGTTTCGGCGGCTCGCTTTTTCCTTTTCCTGGTTTTCCAGCCTTAGGCTTCGCCGACATATCCTCGCCCAAATGCTGGGATACGTTCTGTCCCAAATGAGAGAGTTATTTGCCGATTTTTTTCTCCAGGAGCAGAGCAGAGCGAGACACGTCCGTCCTACGTGGCAGCCATAACCGGAAGTCCCAACAGTCCTTTTTAGTTTTCAGTGCATCGTCTATGCATTGCTGTTGAAGGCACAGATTTAGCTGTGGTTTAGGAGCCTCACACCACGAACAGCAGCAAGTACCAGAACTATGCAAAAACATTCAAAAATACAAAAACTACAAATGCTGAAATTGGCCGCCACTTGACTGCAAAACACGTATGTGGACTACATTAAAACAAATTTAAAACATTTTTAAAAATGCTATTTTAAATGTCTACTACTCCACTCTTGCTGACTGATTTAACACGACTTCAGCCGAAACCGGAAGTTGCTCCCATAATCGTTTCTACAGCAGCGCCTTCAGGAATAAGGTGGATATGATGGTCATGTTGTATTCAATATATCAAAAACAATAATTAACTTTTTATATGTTAAAGATAGACCATATTGTACCGAAGGAAACTCAGATTCTCAGGAAAATTGCAGCTTATCAATTAATTGCTAATCTATCAATAAGATGAATCAGTTAACAATTAATAAATTAATTGATAATTTGCATCTCTAACTTGAATAATTGATATCATCAGGTAACACTATTTTTTACTTGGCTACAATTTCTGACTATTCTTCTCAGCTCTGACTGTATAATTTAAGTGTGTGTAAATGAGTCTGAACAAGCTCCTTCCGTCCGTCATGGGTTACCTCTGAAATGTAATGGGTTTGTGTGTTGGCCACGAGCCAGTTCTGGTGAAAATTGCAGCAAAGTCTATCCACTAGTTTTGGAGGATTCGTGGTAACACACTGTGAGAAGAGCCTTGGTGGAGGTATGCATTCTGAGTTCCTCTCTAGCCCAACAACCACCTCTGGTGAAAATTTCATCTAAAGCCGTCCAGTAGTTTTTGTGTAATCCTGCTGCACAAATTCAAACAAGGTCCTTTGTGGAGGTATGCACAGTCAAGTCATCACCAAAATTTAATGGGGTCATCGTTGGCCCAAGGGCTACCTCTGGTGAAAGTTTCATCAAAATCCATCCAGTACTTTTTGCGTAATCCTGCTAACAAACAGACGGACAGACAGACAAACCACTATAATGTAATTATTTTTAGTGAAATACATTAACTTAAATTACTGAAGATGCAGTTATTTCTGTTATAATATTTCTGTGTGTTTATAGTTTTTTAGAAATCTCCTCACCACCCAGACAGCAGGAAAAACCTCACTTTTTTGAAATCCAAATGTTGGCACGTTTAGTTTGTCTGAAGGCTGCTGATGGATTAAAGTCACTGACTTCATGAATTTTGGTCATCTTAACTTGCCAGGTACATAATAATGAACATAAATTAGTTAATATTGTAGTGGCTGATGAAGTCAATCCTCAGCAATTCATCAGTCACTCATGCCTTTCCCTGCATATGAAGCCTGACCACACCTGTTAGCTAAGCTACTCTTCATTATTGCTCCCGTTACCAGCAGGTTAAAACCACCATAAATGCCTCCACTGCTTACATACCTCTTCTGTATTTTTTCTGCATTTAAAGTACTTTAATAAGCTCATGCTTCTCTCGGACAGCGACGCTAGCAAGACACTCTACCTGCCGACTAGAACACGCGGGCGGGGCACTTCTGAACTCCGCGCAGATGACGGTCATGCACGTCATTCATGTGCGTGCTTGTGGAGCGTCATTCCTTCATATTTTCTCTTAAATTTATATTTCGTTGGTGTGGCGGCTTCATTTCCGGGGTGGCGGCCCACCACACGGAACTGTTACCAGAGGAAACCTTGGAAATCTTTTGCTTCCTACCTCTGCCAGGCTTGTTCTGTACTGTGTGGCTCTCTGAATTTCTTGATGTGATAACTTTGTATATCCATTTCCTCCTTTGTGAGTATCAACAGTTCTTTTTTTCAAGTCTAAACTGATTTCTTTTGTTTTTGGCACAATGCTTTCTCAAGCGATTGCTCAAACCTTTGCTGAAGTTTTTATACTGTGTGTAAATTGGAAGATATCCCTCAGTTTCAGCTTGATTTTACAAGCTCTGAGCATTCCATCATTGCACAGCAGTGGTTTCTGCTATGGCTCAATAAAACGCCAGTTTTTCAGGGGGCTAATGATGACCCTGCCGGTTTTTGTGAAATTATTTTGTTTCTGTGTGCAAAGTAAAATAATGTTTGAAAAGCTGTGTTTGTCTTTTCACTGTTTAACAGAACCTGGGAAATGCTTTAAAAAAATCATCATTCTCATAATTCCATATGTGATATACAGGACCCTGTTTGACTTCATGCCCCAGCTCTGGCTTCAATTAACATCATCACAGTCTGCACGCTTACAGGTTGCTTTTTGTTGAATTACAAAAACTTAAGTAATGGCTCCTGTCTGCTGCTTAATGCACTGGAAAATAGTCATCAGTGAACAAAGCAGCACAAAAATCACACCTGACAACCCACATGTTTCTAAAGGCCATCAGTTAGATTGAGCAGCTTTGAGTACAGTCGGTGACAACTTGTTGCCATTTGAAATAAAATCCTCAGACTCTGGAAAAGGTCAGCAGCACTTCTGCTTGAGAAGGCTTTTATTTTTTTGTCTTCACACTCAAACTGACAGTTGTTGGTTTGAAATGCACAAACACACTTCATGGCTTTTCTGATAAAACTCTTCATCATGCCTCTTGCTTCTTAAGCCTTCTAAGACTTGAGTTGAGAATCATGGGTACTTGGCGGGATGATATAAAAGTGTATCATCAGTGCATGCTGTAAGCTGCTTGTTTCTTATTATAATAATTATTTTTACATATAATATTGGGGAAGCACATGCATTGCTTTTTCTTTTAGACTCTAAATCAGGGGTGTCCAGCCTTTTTACACTTCAGACCTACTAAGACTTGTCAACATAAAAATAAAAAAATAAATCTGTAATTTCCCTCTGGGATTAATAAAGTATACTAAAATAATAAAAACAAATTAAGATATTAAAAACGTCAAAAATTTGCTAGAAAAATGTTAAAATTTAAGATGCATATAGTAGTTAATTTACAAGAACAGTGTTGTAAATTTACAAGTAAATGTAATTGAGTTAAAAAAATTTATGAGAAAACCTTCAAATTTTAAAGAAAAAATGCATTTCTGCTTCGCATAAGCGGAAGAAGATGGATGGATGTGTAGCGTGATATTGAATGATTTGGCCTCTGTTCCTCCTCATAATTTAAAAATTAAATGTGGTTTATTAAATATTAGGTCTCTAACTCCCAAGTCTCTGTTAGTCCATGATCTGTTAATTGATCATCAGATTGATTTAATTTCCCTTACAGAGACTTGGTTAGGACAAGAGGATTATGTTGGTTTAAATGAATCAACTCCCTCTGGTTATTTAAACTGTCAAAATCCCAGAAGTTCTGGTCGTGGAGGAGGAGTAGCATCAATTTACCATTCCAAATTATTAGTTAATGTAAAGCAAAAAAACATGTTATAATTCCTTTGAGGGCCTGGTCCTCAGTATTGGGCACTTTAGCAATTCCAGGTTAAACCCAATTTTATTTGCCATAGTTTATCGTCCCCCATCAACCTATTCAGAATTTTTATCCGAATTTCCTGATTTCTTAGCTGATTTAGTGCTGAAATCTGATAGAATAATTATAGTAGGGGACTTTAATATACATGTGGATGTAGATAGTGACTGCCTTAATGTGGCTTTTAATTCAATATTAGACTCGATTGGGTTTTCTCAGAAAGTAGGAAATTCTACTCATTACCTCCACCATACATTGGACCTTGTTCTGACATATGGCATAGAAATAGAAAATCTGGTAGTGTCTCCTCATAACCCTGTACTGTCAGACCATTGTCTGTTAACCTTTGATTTTACTATTTCTGACTATTTGGCTCCTAAAGAAAAATATTATCACAGTAGATGCCTCTCAGATGATGCTGTTTCCAAATTTATGCAGATTGTTTCCTCTATGCCATGTGTCAACACAACGGAAATAATCTATAGACAGCTTGCTCCTTCTGTAATTGATAACATGGTGGATAGTGTTTCAGCTTCTCTACATCAGGCTCTAGACTTGGTGGCCCCCTTAAAAAAGAAAAAGTCTAATCAGAGATTTTTAACTCCTTGGTTCAACACAGAAACTCGTAGCTTAAAACAGAAGACTCGTCAATTAGAAAGAAAATGGCGCTCTACTAATTTAGATGAAATCTATTTAGCTTGGAGAAATCATCTTTTAATTTATAAAAAAATCTCTTAGAAAAGCTAGAACGAGTTATTACTCTGCATTAATAGAAGAGAACAAGAATAATCCCAGGTTTCTTTTCAGTACTGTAGCCAGGTTGACAAAGAGTCAGGACTCTGTCAATCCTAGCATCCCCTTAGAGCTTACTAGTCAGGACTTTATGAACTTTTTCAATAATAAAATTTCATCCATCAGAGATAAAATCAATCAGATTCTTCCCACAGTTAACTTAAATACTGTAACTACTACAACTCCTTCTATTGATGTCTGTCTTGATGAGTTTACTCCAATCGACCTTTGTGAGTTAGACAAAATAGTTTCCTCATCCAAACCTTCAACTTGTCTTTTAGACCCTATTCCTACCAGGTTATTTAAAGAAGTCTTCCCACTTATTGGTAGCTTTATTCTTCATATAATCAATTCTTCATTAACTTTAGGCCATGTACCGCAGGCTTTTAAAACGGCTGTAATTAAACCCTTACTCAAAAAGCCAACGCTAGATCCAGGAGCTTTAGCTAACTATAGACCAATCTCTAATCTCCCTTTCATTTCAAAAATCTTAGAAAGAGTTGTTGCTATGCAATTATTTGACCACCTGCAGGGAAATGGTTTATTTGAGGAGTTTCAATCTGGGTTTAGAATCCATCATAGCACTGAAACAGCCTTGGTGAAGGTCACTAACGACCTCCTCATTGCATCTGATAATGGACTAGTTTCTGTACTTGTCCTTTTAGATCTTAGTGCAGCTTTTGATACTATTGATCATAATATTCTACTTGATAGATTAGAACACTATGTTGGACTTAATGGTACTTCGTTGCAGTGGTTTAGATCTTATTTATCTGATAGGTTCCAGTTTGTTCATGTAAATGATGAGTTTTCTCTCAGTTCAAAGCTTAGTCATGGAGTTCCACAGGGATCTGTGCTTGGCCCTACTCTTTTTAGTTTATATATGCTTCCGTTAGGCAACATTATTAGAAAGCACTGTATACATTTTCACTGTTATGCAGATGACACACAATTATACCTGTCAATGAAGCCAGATGATACTAATCAATTAGCCAAGTTAGAAGCCTGTCTTAAGGAAATCAAAGTTTGGATGACTTGTAATTTCCTGCTATTAAATTCAGATAAGACTGAAGTCATTCTTGTTGGTCCAAAAAACCTTAGAAATTCCTTTCCAAATCAAACTTTCAGTTTGGATGCAGTTACTCTTTCTCTTAATAGCTCTGTGAGGAACCTTGGAGTTATTTTTGATCAGGATTTGTCCTTCAATTCACATATTAAATTTGTTTCTAAGACTGCCTTCTATCATTTGCGTAATATTGCCAAGATTAGGAGCATCTTGTCTCAGAGTGATGCTGAGAAGCTGATCCACGCTTTTGTTAGCTCGAGATTAGATTATTGTAATTCTTTATTATCAGGTTGTCCTAAAACATCTTTAAAAAGTCTTCAGCTGATCCAAAATGCTGCAGCAAGAGTTTTAACAGGTACTAGAAAGAGAGATCATATCTCTCCGGTTCTGGCCTCCCTTCATTGGCTTCCCATAGAGTTTAGAATTAAGTTTAAAATCCTTCTTCTTACTTACAAAGCTCTAAACAATCAGGCTCCTTTTTATTTAAAAGATCTGATACTACCGTATCATCCTAACAGAGCACTACGCTCCCAAAATGCAGGTTTACTTGTAATACCTAGAATCTCCAAAAGTACAATGGGAGGCAGAGCCTTCAGTTATCAAGCTCCTCTCCTGTGGAATCAGCTGCCAATCTGGATTCGGGAGTCAGACTCGATCTCTGTTTTTAAGAATAGGGCTAAAACCTACCTTTTTGATATAGCCTACAATTAGGGAGGGATCATGTGTTTTCTGAACCCTCCCTTAGTTATGCTGCTAATAGGTTTAGTCAGCCGGGGGACCTCCAGTAATGCACTGGGCCTCACTCCTTTCCTCACTCTCTATGAAATATTTTTTTTTTTGCTGGTCATTAACATTTGTTTGTTCTCTCCCATAGATTGAGTCCCCATCGTGCTGTTTGCTCTCTACATGTCTGTTCTTTTCTTCTTCTCTATCCCCTCACCCCCCAGCCAGTCGCAGCAGATGACTGCCCCTCCCTGAGCCTGGTTCTGCTGGAGGTTTCTTCCTGTTAAAAGGGAGTTTTTCCTCTCCACCGTCGCCAAGTGCTTGCTCACAGGGGATCGCCTGATTGCTGGGGTCTTTCTGCAACTGTGGGGGTTCCCCCCTACAGTTGATAGTGCTATGAGATGACTGTTGTTGTGAAATGGCGCTATATAAATAAAGTTGAATTGAATTGAATTGAATTGAATATGGAGAGGGCTTGTGGTGATTCAGGGAGACGGTTCTCTCTTAGTTGTCCAGGTTTGGGGACATGTCCCCCCTGCCCCCTTCCTTTTATTTGTGCACATGGCATGCTGAGAGGGATCCAGGTCACCAAGCGGTCTGTGCCAACAGAAAACAACTTTTTATGGAGCTTGTTCTCTCAAATCAGAGGGAAATGCTCTTGACTTTATGACTGAAAAGAACCTCCATACATAGCTTGACTACTCACTCAGCTGTGGCACAGCGTGGTGGTTTGGGTTGGTGGGAGAAACGGCACTGTTTGCTTGTAACCAGTGCATTGGGCCTGCGTATGGGGTGGGATGTTTTTGTGTCCTCACCTCGGCGTTCTGTGGCTGGTTCTGTTCACGGTGGCCACGCTTGGCCTCATGGTGACATTTTGCATTAGTGGAAAGCAGCTGTATACAAAACTATGAAATGGCTGAGCAAGGTGTGCCAGTCAGTTTTTGACAGGCCATCACTTTTTGGAACAACAGCTGTCAGGCGTTTATATCGTTTTTCTCTGCAAGTAGCAGTTTTAATTCTCCTGGGATTTTTTCTGTATGTCAAGAAATGGTAAAAGGTCAACATCAGTAGCCTTTATGCCTACCCACTGCTCTGTTACTGGCCAGTCTAGCTGTCTGTCCTGTAGATGGGTGGGGAGCCAAAGGTGTTAGCTTAAGAGCTAACTGTGGTATTAGGAAGCTCACTTACCAACAGCGGTTTACAGTGATCCCTCACTTATCGCGTTTAATGGGGACCAGAACTGACCGCGAAAAGTGAAAAACCGCGAAGTAGCGTCACCCCCCCCCACCCCAAGGGCGTCACAAGCACTATTTTGCACAAAAAGGCACAAGAGAACAGCGAAAAGTGCCACTAAGCAACACAAGCGATAAAGAACAATGAATGCGGTCTTCCTTCCTTCTCTCTGCAGGGAGAGAAGCTGGGTAAAACGTCTCGGCCAATCAGCTTGCGAGATTCCCGAGCGGTGAAGAGATGGGCGGAGAGGAGTGGAGCGGTGGTCAGAGAGGTGGATTTTGAGTTGTGCGGGCTCTCCATGTTGATACCTGATGTTCTAATGTACTCTCCCTGCCTTCTGCTAGCACCCGGGCAACTTTCGTGCCATTTTTTCTCAATTTTGAATGTTTGATGAATATTTTTGAAAAATCCGCGATGCACTGAGGGCGCGAAAGGTGAAACGCGAAGTAGCGAGGGATCACTGTATATTGTTATTTTCTTTAGATTTCAGTCACCCTAATAGACATCCCTGTTTCCATGTAGTTCACTCATCGTGTCTATATCTGTTCTATTTTGTTCTATTTTCATACATTTTAAGCTGTTAGCATTAGCTTGGCTATGTAGTTGGCATCATTGGTCAGTAATGGCTCCGTGCCTCAGCAGGTAGGAGGTGACGGACAGGCCACCTGGCATTAGCTTAACTGTTGATGCGGCCGGTTTTGGTCACTGTTTTCTATAAATTCTATTCACCCCCACTGGAATCCTTTTTCATCTACACTTGACCATATACATTGTTCTTAGAAGTTGTTTTAGCATATTTTCTTGTAGTATTATCTCTAACTGGGACCAAAGGCAGCTAACTGAAGCTAGCAGCTGAGCCACTCATTCACAAATGTTTCTGTTTATTGTACTGCACGGATCGACCATATCCTGTCGATCACTGAAACAACACACCCCTGTCCACCAGTAATGCAATATTTCATTCATTCTTTAGGACAAATTTATGTTAGTCGGCTCAGGCTAGATCCGAGCTAGGAACTAAGATTATCATTAGTGATGTAAGGGAGAGCGGAGTTAAATGCAGGCTTAGAGATTTAAAGAGACGTGCACTAAAACCAGCCATTCTGAGAGAGGCTGCAAGTGATGATTCACAATTACGCTGCAATAATTAAAGAAAATTTGACCAAAATATGTCAGAAATTTCATCAGGATGTGTGAGCTGTGAAAATGTGGGGAAAAGTGCAGTCAATAATAACATTAAAGAAATATTTACTTTTAAGTGTGTAAATTAGCTTGGATCTGTGGTTTCATTTTGCTTTTTATACTTGCCTTTTCCATAGAAGAGCCCGGATTATGTGAAAGTGCATTATTATCATTATAGAGGCGAAGCCCAGTGCTCGAAGCCCCTGAGATGCTGTGACCCGGATGATTTGCCTGACACGCTGAGTAAACTTGACGTGATAAAATCAGTGTCCAAGACGTCTAATACGTTTAAAAACACTAACTATTCCAAATTACCATTAAAATCCATAACAACAATAAAGTTCCTTACGATAAAAGTTTCCTCATGACACAAACACATCTTGCGTCTCAGCGGTCAAAAACTGTTTTTCTTTCCAGGTAGAACACCTGCCCGGACAATGACTGGTTCCTGTTTATACAGTTGGGCTTAATTGGCTCCTGCAATCATGCTGAAGTAACTACTTGAGGCTGCATCACAATTATCATAACTGTAAAGCCCATAAAGTACAAAAAACACCAGTTTTATTGTTTTTTCTTTGTAACCAATGATTATAATGTAGCACAGAACATAAACAAGAGACCTGCTTTGTGCTGTCATACATGGTACCTGCCCGAGTCGGTCTGTGTTGGAACTGTGCAGTTTATGAGGAGAACAGCTCCAGCTAGCAGAATTACTGAAGATTACACTGTAGAACAAGTCCTCTTTTCTAAATATTTTTTGTAATCATCTGTTGTTTTCCAAGACTAGAAGCTTTTTTTTTTTTTTTTTTTTTTTTTTTTAAACCAATGATGTAATAGCAGGATTTAAAATGGGTGGTAACGTCTGTAGCACCCATGTGCTCACCTTCATTGTGAAAAAAGGGTATGTTGGCTTGAGGCCTTTGTCAGGGTCCTCATGAAAATGATTCAGAGAACATTTGAGATGATGAGAAAAGAAAACGATGTCTGCATAATAAGGAAAGGTGAGGAAAGTGTAGACCATAGATTTACAGGAGACAGATTGGTGCTAATTTCCATACTTGGCTTTTTAGCTTTGATCACAAGAAAGGAACTTCATGATTGATTAAAAAAAATCCTGATTTATTTGTCATGTACGGGGAAGTGGTGCAGCCCTTATGCTCACCTTCTCCTTTTAAGACTGCACCTTTTGTAAAACCAGCCACTATTAGAACAAAAACAGATGAGCAGAACAGGTGGACACATTCTTAGTCAGATTGATTCAGTTCTGATGTATCAAATGCAGCCTCTGGCCTCTGTTGTTTTGCACAGGGAGAAGAAGCTGTCCTCGTTCCTGCCTGCTCACGTCCTCATGGGGAGTGGAGGTTTGCTCTCCACTCTGAGAGGCAAGGCGAGCCGTCACGCGGAGCTGGAGCAGAACCTCTTGGAGGAGTACAGAAAGGTCATGGCATCTGCTGGAAGTGCTCCTGAGCCCACACAGCTCCTACATCAGTACCTCAGCACATGTCACGCTCTGCCTTATTATGGGTATGAATTAGCATAACGGGACATTGAATGTTATTGTAATGTGTGATTTAACATTAAATGCACAAACAGGTGTGCTTTCTTTTCCGGCGAGATCGACAAACCAGCACAGGGGATCCTCCACAGAGGAAGACGCAAAGCTGTCAACATTGGGATCTGCTTGGAGGGCGTTTACGTGATGGACGTCAAAGAGAAGGTGAGCCCCAAGTCGCACCTTTTGTCGTGCAGCGTCACAAGCCGTTTCTCACTGTGTGTCCCTCATGAGTTCTGCTGACACTGCTTTGCAGCATGTGCTGCTTGGCCTGAGATTCAGTGAGCTGTCCTGGGACCACAGCTACCCTGAGGAGGAGGGGGACCCGCACATTCTGTGGCTGGAGTTTGACGGAGAGGAAGATGGCACACCTGTCAATAAGTTGCTGAAGATTTACTCTAAAGAGGTAAGAAAGTGTGACATCGTCGTCTTGTACCTGGACAAGATGACAGATGTACTCTTATTATGTGTCTGATTTGAGTATTTTCAACAAGGACAGAGGCTATTCAGCCATCTTTGTATCTGCTGGTTTGGGGATTTTTGTCAGCTGGAGTCTAGCGTCTGTGCTCTTTTGTTCTCACAGGAGCGTAACATTTGATATCTAAAAGATGCCAAGTATTGTTTTTGTGTTCACATCCTCCACACTCCAAGTTTGTGGGATTGAAAAAGGTTTGACCCACAAGTGGTGAAGAGATCTTGCATAATGGCCGATGCAGGCTTTCATCCATTAGGTGAACCTAATGTGCCGGGGTTCTCTAATGGACCATTAAGGAGTAGATTACTGCTGCTGATTGTTTGCACTTCCAGGGATCAGGCCTGATTATTGTTTTTCTGCCTACCAGGCAGAGCTCATGAGCGGCTTCATCGAGTTCTGTGTGGAGCTCAAGTCTGCATCCGAGGGAGGAGCCGCCGCCGAGACGGACGGCGAGGTGAGTCTGTCTCAGCAGCCTACTGGTCCAGATGGGAGCAGCAAGAACGGGCGTGGAGGACGGCGTGGGAGGCTGCAGAGGCAGGCCAGTGTGGTCTGCAGTCGGGTCCACACGCTGAACACCATCAGCTATGTGGACAATGGTGAGTCCGATAGCCGTGTTGAGCATTAGCAGCTACTTCTGAGGCAAAACCGTTTCACTCTGTAGAACAACCTGTCCGCATTGGTTTCTGTTTTTGTCTCACAGGAAAGGAAATCAAACGTTTGAAGCCGAAAAGGGCCGCGTCCTTCTTCGCCAGACAGGCATCCACACCTGCCTACTCAGCCGTGCAAGTGACGGAGAGTCTGGAACAGGGTTAAACTCGATGATCTGCTCCACTGTGTCCCTTTCAAAGACCAAATCTGAACATTTTACACTGAGATTCAAAAAACAAAGACTTGATACAGGCATGAGATGTTAATATATGAACATGCAAGGACCAAGTGTCAGTGACAATATTTATCTTCTGAAGTTGTGTATATTAAGAGAGTACAGTAATGTGAAAAACAAAGTGACGTAATAACAGCTGTGCTTCCGAGGTTGAACTAAGTTTGTTACACAGAACATGTGAGTCAGAGAAGAGCCTCAGAGATAACGTTGACCTTCCTGAAGCTCTCTGTAAGCAGCCTTATGTCTGTTGTTGAAACATGTTACACCTCAAACCAGTATAACCACTTCATTACCTCCTTTTTACCTTATCGGGGACATCGAGAAAGTTTCAACATTTCCCCGTGTAACGTACAGCATTTTGTTACTCCTCCTCAAAACTGCAGGAGCTGCCACAAATGTCTTTACCAGTCAGCATGACACACACAGTTAGGGGCCCAGTAAAGGGCGTGTTTCCACCATTCTGCTTTTTTAAAGTACCGGTGCCTTGTTCTCATGAAAAAGGTGAAGCCACTTTAGACCTGGTACAGACGTTTAGTGTTTGTTATTGGTCATAAATGAGCCTCGTGGGAGCACACTGGCTGTGTTGTGGCGGTTTCTTGGAAGTACCCTTTCACTGGCATAAAGAGTTAGTATAAATATGAAGGCTACGGGATCCATTTGTAGAAGCCTCAGTATTATATCATCAAATCGATTTGGAAGTTCTTTTAGAACCAGATTAGTGTCGTAAAATTGCAGGGATTACTCAAAGAGAAATAAAGATTGAAACTTTATCCCTAACAATTAGTCTAGTGCACCTTGCCCATTAGCCCTGCGTGTTGGCGTGTCTTGTGTAAACTGTCAGATGATCAGCCGTGTACAAGTGGCATCCATGCACAGATCATGACCTCAGAAGCGTTAAAACTGATGTAACGCTGTTGTTGCACAACTCCTGATGAGAGACGCTAAACTGGAAGTGTTTCTGTTTTTAGAACTGAACTCTTAAAACTTGCCTGTGCAGGTTTTTGCTCAAAATGACTTTTTGCTTTGTAAACACAGTTTGGATCATCAGTTGAAAGAAGACAGAACGGTAACTTTGTGTTACTTCAATGCCTTATCCTCTGCTTTGCAACAAGGCACCCATGTGGGATTTTTTTAATGGTTCTTTAGAAGTAAAGATGTAATAGTGGGAAAACAGTCTGTCAAACTGAACAAGTGAGGAGTGAAGGTGTGCCCTGAGCAACGCGTGGACCAAGTTTTGACCACACTGTTAAAGAGCTCAGCCTTTCTACCAAAGCAAGCCTGTCTAACATGCTGCAACAAAACCTGCTGCTTTAAAGCTCGAGAGCGAGTTCAGTTCCCATCTCTTGGCAGTCCGTCAGCTGTCTCTGAGCTCCATCCTGATTCTGATCCAGGCCGTTTCCCCTCTGTGGAACAAGCTCTCCTGACTAAATAGCCACGAAAAAAGCTCCACAGCTCTTATACCGCCTTCCTGTTGAACATGAGATGTATTGGCTTCATGTGTCCCTCACCATCCTCAGCATATAAACAGCAGAATGTTCTTTTCTAAAAGTTCTGACTTGACATCAGCTACTGTCTGTAACCCAGCTCCAGCAGTCGAATATATTGTTGCTAACAAACACTATGCATGTCACATTGTAGAATAGCCATTCCCACAGTCTACATATGATGTAACATTGCACTATTAATACTGATACACTGTTTATAATTATTTTACATCAGCAAACTGTTTTGTATGGTTTGTTAGCTTTTTTTGAGGAAATATTTTTTATTTTCATTTTCATATACTCGTCAGTGTTTATATACATAAATGAAGAAACGAGTCGAGCATCGTCTTCTCAAGCAGTCACTTTGCTGAAGCTGTAAGTGCCTTTTGCTTTCTACTTGGCTGCCATCTAACTGACTGTTTTGGTCCATGGACAGCAGGAATGGGCAGTTATTGTTTCCCTCTCATTTCTCCGTGGCTGATGTTGTTATGCTGGATGACTGATGTTGAACACTGTATTAATGAGTGATTCAGTTCTGCCTTCATTATTAAAATATGTTTATAATGTTCAAACCAATGCATGCATGTGCCTGTTACCTGAACAAATGAAGCCTTTATTCCTGTTACCTGCAGCCCATTAGTTCATATAGTTATAGCTACATGCACAACAAATATTTATACTATGATCAGCCCAGACACTTGCACTATTGTTTAATTAAAAATTGTATTTGTGTTACAGTAGTAGTGTGTGGATGTAAAATATTGATATGGACTTAAAATCTGTGGTTGTGCAGCCATCAAGGAAAAAAAAACATTTAGTATAATCGCATGTAAGGGCATCTCGGTGGAGCAGTGGTTGGCGCTGTGGCAGCACAGCAAGAAGGTTGTGGGTTCAATCCCACCCCCGGCCAGCAGTGACCCTTCTGTGTGGAGGTTGCATGTGCTGCGTGTGTCTGTGGGTTTTTACTGGGTACTTCGGTTTCCTTCCACAGACCAAAAACGTTCATTTTAGGTTAAAACTGGCATAAACTGGGTACAGGCGTCCTTGGGCATGAATGTGAGAGTGAGTGGTTGTCTCTGTGTTGGACTGGCGATCTGTAAAGGGTGAAATCGCAGCACAATATTTCTCTTCATATTACAGGTACATCTCAAAAAATTAGAATATCATGCATGTTCTCCCCGTGTCTGCGTGGGTTTACTCCGGGATTTCTCCAGTTTCCTCCCACATGCCAAAAACATGCAAGTTAGTTTAATTGGCATCAAAAACTGGGGATTCTAAATTGTCCTTAGGTCTGACTGTGAGAGTGAATGGTTGTCTGTCTCTCTGTGTTGGCCGTGCGATGGACTGGTGATCTGTCCAGGGTGGACCCTGCCTCTCGCCCAAATGCTGGGATAGGCTCCAGCCCCCCCGCGACCTGAAAAGGATTAAGCGGAAGAAGATGGATGAAAAAGTTCAATATTTTTTGTCACTCATTTCAGAAAGTGAAACCCATATATAGATTCATTACAGACAGAGTGATATATTTCAAGTGTTTATTTTAATTTTGATGATTATGGCTTACAGCCCATGAAAACTCCAAATTCAGTTTCTCAAAAAATTAGAATATTACATAAAATTAATTTTAAAAAATTGTTTTTTAATACAAATGTTGGCTGACTGACAAGTATGGCCATGCACCACTCAATACTTGGTCGGGGCTCCTTTTGGATTAATTCCTGTATCAGTGTGGTGATGCCCCAAATCCAACTTATCTTGGAGTGACCCTTGATAGGACCTTATCCTTCAAGGAACATCTAACGGGGACGGCTGCTAAGGTGAAAGTACGAAACAACCTGCTCTGCAAGCTCGCTGGTGCAAAATGGGGGGCGGCAGTCTCCACCCTGCGCACCTCAGCACTGGCCCTTTCATACTCTGTAGCAGAATATTGTGCCCCTGTCTGGTCCAGGTCATCTTACACACACCATGTAGACACCCAGCTCAACTCAACCATGAGAACTATAACTGGAACAATCCGCTCAACACCACTCCCCTGGCTCTCTGTACTGTCAAACATAGCCCCTCCACACATCCGGCGAGCAGCATTAACTCAAAGGATGCTCCAAAAAGTTAAAGATTTTCCTCACTTACCAATCCATGCAGATATCTACACCCCACCCACTGCCCGACTTTCATCCAGACGGCCGATTTGGAAAAACCCTCCCCCAGCTGACTTTACCATCCAGACAGCTTGGCAAGAGGAATGGGAGACCAAGGAGGTCCCAAACAAACAGCTGGTGATAAACCCCAACCAACAGGTCCCGGGCACCAACCTCCCAAGGAGACAGTGGTCTACACTCAATCGCTTCAGGACTGGACATGGCCCCTGCTTGGCCAGCCTTCACAGATGGGGCAGTAGCCCTAGCCTACTGTGCGCATGTGGAGAGGAGCAAACTATGGAACACATCATAGAGGCTTGCCCGCTCCAAAGACTGGAAGGAGGATTACACACCCTCCATACAGCAAACCAGGAGGCAACTGCTTGGCTTAAGGACTTTGCATTCGCTAAATAAATAAATAAGTGTGGTGTGGCATGGAGGTGATCAGCCTGTGGTTCTGCTGAGGTGTTATGAAGGTCCAGGTTGCTTTGATCGTGACCTTCAGCTCGTCTGCATTGTTGGGTCTGGTGTCTCTCATCTTCCTCTTGACAATCCTCCATAGATTCTCTGGGGGGGTTAGGTCAGGAGAGTTTGCTGGCCAATCAAACACAGTGATGCCATGATCATTAAACCAGGTTTTGATACTTCTGGCAGTGTGTGTGTGTGGGGGGGGGGGGGGGGGGGGCAAGTCCTGCTGGAAAATAAAATCAGCTTCTCCTTAAAGCTTGTCAGCAGAGGGAAGTATGAAGTGCTCTAAAATTTCCTGTTAGATGACTGTGCTGACTTTGGTCTTGCACACAGTGGACCAACACACAGTGGACCAACACCAGCAGATGACATGGTTCCTCAAGTCATCACTGACTGTGGAAACTTCACACTAAACCTCACGCAATTTAGATTCTGTGCCTCTCCACTCTTTCTCCAGACTCTGGGACTTTGATTTCCAAATGAAATGCAAAATTTACTTTTTGTCTGAACAGAGGTCATCTGCTGGTGTTGGTCCACTGTGTTTTAGCAAGACCAAAGTCAGCGCAGTCATCTACCAGGAAATTTTAGAGCACTTCATGCTTCCCTCTGCTGACAAGCTTTATGGAGACGCTGATTTCATTTTCCAGCAGGACTTGGCACCCCCCCACACTGCCAAAAGTATCAAAACCTGGTTTAATGACCATGGCATCACTGTGTTTGACTGGCCAGCAAACTCTCCTGACCTAAACCCCATAGAGAATCTATGGAGGATTGTCAAGAGGAAGATGAGACACCAGACCCAACAATGCAGACGAGCTGAAGGTCACTATCAAAGCAACCTGGACCTTCGTAACACCTCAGCAGTGCCACAGGCTGATCACCTCCATGACACGCCACATTGATACAGTAATTAATCCAAAAGGAGCCCCAACCAAGTATTGAGTGGTACATGGACATACTTTTCAGTCGGCCAACATTTCTATTAAAAAACTTTTTTAAAATTAATTTTATGTAATCTCTCGATCTCGGATTGGAGCAGCATTGGAGACGGATTGGAGCAGCATCTGCAGTGATGCGGACGTTGTACCGGTCTGTTGTGGTGAAGAGGGAGCTTAGTTCTAAGGCAAAGCTGTCGATTTACCAGTCAATCTACGTTCCTACTCTCACCTATGGTCACGAGCTTTGGGTAATGACTGAAAGAACGAGATCGCGGATACAAGCGGCTGAAATGAGCTTTCTCCGTAGGATTGCTGGACTCACCCTCAGAGATAGGGTGAGGAGCTCAGTCATCCGGGAGAGGCTCAGAGTAGAACCGCTGCTCCTCCACATTGAAAGGAGTCAGTTGAGGTGGTATGGGCATCTGATTAGGATGCCTCCTGGACGCCTCCCACTTGAGGTGTTTCAGGCACGTCCCACTGGGAGGAGACCCCGGGGCAGACCCAGGACTCGGTGGAGAGACTATGTCTCCCAGCTAGTCTGGGAACGCCTTGGTATCCCCTCTGAAGAGCTGGAGCAGGTGGCTGGGGAGAGGGAAGTCTGGGCTTCTCTGCTTGAACTGCTGCCTCCGCGACCCGGACCTCCGGAAAAGCGGTAGAAGATGGATGGATGGATGGATGGATTTTATGTAATATTCTAATTTTTTGAGAAACTGAATTTGGGGTTTTCGTGGGCTATAAGACATAATCAAAATTAAAATAAACACTTGAAATATATCACTCTGTCTGTAATGAATCTATATAATACATGGGTTTCACTTTCTGAAATGAGGGACAAAAAATACTGAACTTTTTCATGATATTCTAATTTTTTGAGATGTACCTGTACTGTTCCTAGTGCAAAATGGGCCTTTGCTTTATATTTTTTAGAATGCAACCAGTAAAATAATAAAAACTAAACATTTATCTTTTGGTGCATTTCTGATTTTTTATATATATATATATATATATATATATATATAAACATTTCTTGATTTATCTACAGTAGGTATAGGGCCACATTTTGGTAGCAATACTTAATATCAAAAATTATTCAAAGAAGAAGATTTGTGATGTGCTTATATTTACTTTGAAGAGGATGATTAAGTTAACCCATAGAACCAAAAATAGCTATTAAAAAATGTAATATCAAAACATCAAATTGGAAATAACCAATAACAAAAATGATGTAAACTTTGAAGAAAAAAAATAAGAATATTAAACAAAAAAACAAATGACAGACTTTTTATGCACATATTCCAGATTATATTAATTACTGATTATTTGTTTTTTTTCCCCTACTTTTTAATAATGGGTGGGGTCACTGGGAAATGGTTTTAAATTGTGAATAATAAAAATATTTACCATAGTAAATTTTTTTTAAACGTTTAAGTCAAAATGAGTAACTATCTTCTTTAATATTTCTTATGTATTGAAATTGGTGAACATTTAAACACAAAAGAATGCAAAAAGGTGGTTAAAGTTTGGTTAAAATAAACGTGAAAATAATAAATCAATAGTTTATTTACGCAATCAATAAATAGAGTACTGCCTAATAATGTCTTAGTACATTCTCATATTACAGTTTGTTACAGAAATGTATTTAATTCGCAGACAAAACAGCGCTCTGATTGGCTCCAGGGAGGTGGAGAGACAAAACAGCGCTCTGATTGGCTCCAGGGAGGTGGAGAGAAACACTGGCTCTAAAGTCACTTTCTGCTACGTACGCTTTTGACAACGTAACACCTGATAGGCTACGTACTCGGAAACAGAAACTGTCCTAGCTGGCTGGCTCTGTCTCAGAGAAATATGTAATTTTCTGTTCATTTACACAGACAGGACTTTGAATTTGTCGCTTACATATAATTTAAACACACCGAATCCTCTTTAGCGTGTTTAGCTGAAGTTTCAGCCCGAGGTTGTGACTTGTCAGCAGTCGGTCTTTGTTTTTATCGTCGTTCCTCAGCTGGCAGCACACCATGGACGGAGAGGCAGACGGGTCGATGTCGGTGTCGGAGGAGTCCGGGAGGAGGCGAAGGGTTCACGGTATGCTGAAGCTCTACTACGGGCTGAACGAAGAGGGAAAGGCCCCGGAGCAGCCGCAGTCCCTGGATCCCTGCGACATCAACGGGCCTCATTTTGACCCGGAGCTCTACCTGAACAGGGTAAGGCTGAGGAAGCTGCCGGGGTGAAGATGACCGCAGCACCGTCCGCTGCTGCCGAGGTGGTCGGACAGTGTTAGGTGCTGCTTCTGCTATGTGACACACCTGTGAAATGAATCAGCCTGTCTTAGAAGAATCCCACAACAAAAATAAAATTAAAAAAAAAAAGATGTATTTTTTTTCTTTTTGTGATGCCTTCAACTGATCACTGGAGCAGGAAGTTAAAATTGTGAGGATGCGCTGTTTACATGGTCATCAAGCCCAAATGGGCCAAATTAGAAATTTGACACATGTGCTTCAGTCATTTATCACAGTATATATGTAAACACAGCTCGCACTATTTTCTTTTTAGTTGTTCACTACTAACATTTTGGCAGTGATGCACCCTTTTAGACTTTGCTTCAGTTTGAGTACTGTAATAATGCACCTGCTCTCAAATTTTGTGTCCTCACTCTACATATGTCCTGCTTTTTGCTTGTCATCTTTCACTGTAAAGTTCTTCCATGCTTTTCCATCGCTGTTCTTCTTATCAGTCAAGGGACAGTCAAAGTAGTTATACATACTTCTAGTTAAATAAGTATGTGCAGTCTTCCCCCCCCCCCCCCCAGAATTTTTAGCCCTGATGGCAAGAGCTGAGAGAGAAACTGTGTGCCAGGTTTTTTTTTGGTGGTTCAATTCTCGCATGATGCAGAATTTTTGGATGTCCATTTCCATGTAAAAGACTTATAATAAAAGTTGTCATAAGGTGAAAATGACTTCATAAACTGCTTTTATCATAAACTAAATGTGCATGGCTGGTTGCTGCATATGGTATTCCTCTTTGCGGGCTTGTTGTTGGCCTAGCAGGGAGTGTCGTTGACTTCATGTCTCCATCGGCTGTGTGTAAGAGCAGGGAAAAACCAGCACCCGTGCTACAGTCCTGTTCAAGTTGTGTTCTAACAGGGTATTGTGCAGGGCTGCAAACTTGCAAAACTTTAAAGCTAGTTTAATTCCTCATAGATTAACGTATCCCAGTTTCTGTTTCTGAGCGGTTGAAGACGATGCTAAATAGGTAGTGTAGTAGTCATTTATTACAGATTTGTGAAACTCAACTTACAAAAGTTTAAAACCCTTCCTCTTCCCATCTTAAAGTCAGCCCTTTTTTCCCCTTTGTGCCACTTGCTACACTCCATTTGCTTTACTGTAAATAAGGATATGATAGCAAGCAAATCATGTCTTTCTTCCCAAACCGTGCATAGGAAATGGTATTTTATGTTCTGATTGTAACCATTGTGTGTCCAAAAAATAGCTCAGAAGGGAGTGCTCTCTTGCGGAGTTGATGGACCAGGAGACCTGTATGGTCAAACAGATCCGCTCTCTGGACAGTGACATGCAGACGCTGGTGTATGAAAACTACAACAAGTTTATATCTGCTACAGGTGAGTGGCGTGCCGCACCTACAGCATTTCAGATGTCGGGGATGTTAGATGGTGCAGACCTGCATATGTGAAACACCTTTCTTTGCCTCCTTTTTTTCTAGACACCATAAGAAAGATGAAGAATGACTTCAGAAAGATGGAAGATGAGATGGATTGTCTGTCTGCTAACATGGAAGCCATCACTGACTTCAGCGCTCGGATAAGCGGCACTCTTCAAGACCAACACACCCAGATAACAAAACTTTCAGGTGAGCGTGAGCTAGCTGTTACTCTCTGATTATTGTATCCAAATGTTCTGACTTTTCCTGTTTGACTCCAGGTGTTCACACTCTACTGAGGAAGCTGCAGTTTCTGTTTGAACTGCCAGCTAGACTAAATAAATGTCTGGAGCTGCAGGCCTATGCTCAGGCAGTGAGCTCCCACCGCCGTGCCCGCTGTGTTCTGCAGCAGTACAGCCACCTGCCCTCTTTTAAGGGGATTCAAGATGACTGTCACGCCATCATGGACAAGTTGGCGCAGGAGCTTCGGCAGAAGTTCAGGTGGGGATTATTGTGTGTCAGGTGTAACATTCTGCAGGTCTGATTTCTGGGGCCTGTTTTTGTTTCATACTTAATGTTTTTATAATGAAAAATAAAAAAAATATATCTTTACCTTTATTTAATGAAAGAAATATAAATTCTAGGATTCTGGGGTATTTTCTGATCATTCTTTACCTGAAATATAACTAAAGGTTCAGCTACGGTCACAGAGATTCTTATGAATGATGGGTTTGTAAGAATCTCCCAGTTTCTATAAATTCTGGAGTTCGCTGACATTCATGGAGGGGGCCTGGTTTCTTACAGCTGCCATTCAATCCGTAGGAGCAACTTGAGGCATTCTTGAGAAATGAGGTGCTTTTCTGTCATATGATGGCCCTAGAGTTCTTACATTCTTCACAAGGGTGCCTTGGGATCTTCCTACACCATACTTACTGCCATCTTGTGAAAATTTTTAGTAACTCACGGCACTCTCAAGTCATTGGTAGAAAGATTTTACGGCTTTCAGCACATTATATCGGCACAGATGTCACACGAATGACGTACGTCCGCCTTATGAGTGCTTCACCACCCCCTTATGCACGCTGTACGAATCTCTGTATGAATGGAGATTCTTAAGGTGTTCTTGAGGCATACTTACAGCCAACATCTTGCCTAGTTCTTACATTGTTCCTAAGTTATTCATACGGCCACCCTATGATGAGGGGTTTTCGTGGGGTGTTCTTAGAAATCTTGGACAAGACCATCGACCTGGCCATGAACTTATGAACGGTCTACGAATGATGGATTCTCCTACAGCCGGCTTAAGAAGGCCGTACGAAATAATCCAAAAATCATTTTTACAGTGTTTGCAGCTGTTGGTAATGGTATTTATGACCGTAGCTTTATATATTGCACCTTGAATTGTTTTTACTGTTGTAACTCAGTAATACATTAGATGAAATACAATATCATTGTAATCTGTACTGCAGAATTTTTACACTGTGGAGAAAGAAATAGGCTAGGAAGTGAGCTGAACAACACAAGACTTTATTCTTTCTCCAACAAAACAGTATAGCAAAAGTGCATCCCAGTCCTTACTGTCCCATCTGAACCACCCGGTGAAACTTCCTCTTTTGGTCCATTGTTTCCTGGGTGGAGAAGGCCAACGCCGTGCCCCCACACAGCCCCCCCCCCCCCCGAACACCCAGAATGGGCCTTAACCCCCCCAGTCCTTTGGGCTTGAGCAGTCGCCCATAGCGGCTGTCTCGGGGGCTCGCCAATCCAGTTGAACTGCCCTGCTGGCGGGGTGTACAGGAGGGCTTCGCGAGTGCCGGTCCCTGCTGAGGAATCACCATCCTGCAGAGCCACCAATGGTGGGCGTCCGTGCCGGGCAGCTTGGGCCAACACCACCTGCTCATCTGCCAACACAAAAGCGGGCTTAAGCCTGTCGATGCAGACCGTCTCCCTACGCCCCCCCAAGTCTAACACAAAATGTTTCGCCCCCGGTTCCAACACTCTGAACGGCCCGTCGTACGGTGGGTGCAACGGGGTCCGGTGCACATCGTGCCTGACAAAACCAAAAGCTTTTTGGGACGACTGTGCGGGGAAAACCGTGGTTGGCCGGGCCCGGTACGCTCACAGCCTCTGTACTGTGTAAAAATTGCGTGGGCGGATCAGCCTCGGGCGCGGGGTTTTCCGGTAAAAATTCTCTGGGGATCCGCAGTGGTTGAGAAAAAACGAGTTCTGTCAGGGAGGCTGCCAAATCCTCCTTAGGTGCAGAACATAACCCTAAAAGACCCCAAGGCAGGCGGTTGACCCAATTTGTGTCCGTGAGCAAAGCTCTGAGCGCTGCTTTAAACAATCTATGAAAACGCTCGCATAACCCGTTAGCCTGGGGGTTGTACGCGGTAGTGCAGTGAATTTTGACCCCCTCCAGGCTTTGAGTCATCGTGTACCAGAGTTCTGAAACAAATTGTGGACCTCTGTCGGACATGATGTCCAATGGAGATCCGAAATGTGCAACCCAAGCCGACAAAAAAAACACGCGCCACTTCTGCGGATGTGGTAGAAGCCAGTGGGACCACATCAGGCCAGCGCGTGGTGTGGTCCACGACTGTCAAAAGGTGTGTGAAACCTTGCGACAGCGGGAGGAGTCCCACCAAATCCACGTGGACGTGGTTGAACCTCCTAGCTGGGATTTGGAACGGCTCGAGGGGAGCTCTGGTGTGCTTGTGCACTTTGGCCCGCTGGCATGTGACGCAAGCTGCAGCCCACTCCTTCACGTCTTTGCGCAAGCACGGCCAGACGAATTTCACCCCCACTAGTTTCACCGAAGTGTGCACTCCTGGATGCGAAAGGGAGTGGACAGACTCAAAAACGCGATGGCGCCAAGAGCTCGGAACCACTGGGCGCGGGCAGCCGGTGGAGACATCGCAGAGCAAGGGAGGGCACCCTTCTTGCACCACCCTGTTCTTCAGCCTTAACCCAGTTGGCGCAGACTGCAGCGTGCAAATGTCCGCGTCCCCAGCTTGTTCTGCGGCCATGGCAGGAAATCTATTCCCATGTAGACTGGGGCAATTAATGTGCGTGACAGGCAATCGGCCACGACGTTGAGTTTACTGGCAATGTGTTGAATGACGGCAGTAAACTCGGAAATTGCGGCCAAATGCCATTGCTGCCGGGCCGACCACAGTTCCAAGGTCTTGGACATCGCGTGCGTCAGTGGCTTGTGGTCCACGAATGCGATGAACTCGCACCCCCCCAGCCAAAACTGGAAATGGCATGTTGCCAGGTGGAGAGCCAGCAATTCTCCATCAAATGTGCTGTATTTGCGTTCATTGTTGCGCAAGGTCCGGCAAAAAAATGCAAGCGGCTGCCACGAACCTGTGACGTACTGCTCCACCACTGTCCCTATGGCAACGACAGACGCATCCGTCGTGAGCGCAATCCGTGCAGACGGATCCGGATGGGCTAGCAACGCGGTGTCCGCAAGAGCTGTTTTAGCGTTAGTGAAAGCCTGGACTCGCTCGGGAGTCCAATCGATGGCTTCCACGGGCTTCTTTTTTTTTTTAAAGCGCGGCATACAACGGCTGCATCAGCTAGGCTGCCTGGGGAAGGAAGCGGTTATAAAAATTAACCATTCCCAAAAACTCCTGTAGTGCTGTCACTGTCTGTGGGTGCGGAAAGTCCGAAACAGCGTGCACTTTGTCCGGTAACGGGATCGCAACCTCCGGCGAAATGCAGTGGCCCAAAAAATTTAATCACTGGCACCCTAAACTGGCACTTTGCTGGGTTAACTATAAGCCGTGCGCTTCCAACCTCCAAAAAACTGTCTTGAGAT
The DNA here is from genome assembly GCA_020510985.1 of Pholidichthys leucotaenia. NCBI lineage: Eukaryota > Metazoa > Chordata > Actinopteri > Cichliformes > Pholidichthyidae > Pholidichthys > Pholidichthys leucotaenia. The sequence goes on from CM035844.1 coordinate 17,859,380, forward strand.
GGGCGATGTGCTCCTCCTCGGACCCGCTGGCTACCAGAATGTCGTCTAAGTAGACAAAAACGAAGGACAAGTCGTGAAGCACTGTGTCCATCATTCTCTGGAAGGTCTGCGCTGTGCCTTTTAATCCGAACGGCATGCGTAAAAACTCGAAAAGGCCGAAAGGAGTTATTACAGCTGTTTTTGGAATGTCTTCCTCGCACACCGGGATCTGGTGGAAACCACGGACCAGATCTACTTTGGAAAAAACACGCGCCCCTGCCAGGTGTACGGAAAAATCCTGGATGTGTAGAATAGGATAGCGATCTTATTCCGTAGCGTTGTTTAAGTGCCGGAAATCGCCACACGGTTGCCACAACCCGTCGGCTTTAGGCACCATGTGTAGCGGGGATGCCCACGGGCTGTTGGAGCACCTGACAATGCCCAACTGTTCCAAGTTGGCAAACTCCTCGCGTGCGCTGACCAGTTTAGCTGTGTCCAGGCACTGAGGTCGCGCAAATACCGGCGGCCCTTTTGCAGTTATGAAATATTCGACCCCGTGCTTCGTTATCGTAGCCGAAAACGTCGGGACCATGAGTGCTGGGAACTGTGCGAGTAACTGTTGGTACTTACCCCCTGGAGCTATAACATTGGCCAGTGTTGTCGACCCAGCTCCCTGAGCTGTGCGGGGCAGAGAGGTAAAAAAGACAGCATCTACTAATCTCCTATTAGCAACATCAACTAATAACCCATAAGCACATAAAAAATCTGCACCTAAAATGGGAGTGGAAGATGCAGCCACCACAAAGTTCCACTGAAAGTTGCGTCTGTGTAAGCATATTGTCAGTGTCCGCTCACTAAATGTCCTGATGGTGGATCCATTGGCGGCCGTAAGCTCGGGACTGCTGTCCCCTGCCACCCTGTTTGCGTTGACCGGCAGGATGAGGCTCTTCTGGGAGCCGGAGTCCACCAGAAACCGTCTCCCCTAACATGTGTCTGTGACATACAGCAGCTTGTTTCTGTCGCCAGCGGTTGCAACTGTTACTGACTGCTGGCCGTGCCGTTTTCCGTCTTCTTGAACTGGCATGGCGGCACGCATCACTGGGCGTTTGAGCTGAAACGGCGATGATCGTTGCAGATCGCCCCGTTCCTGCGTCTCCTGGCGTCTGCTCCAGCTATCACCCACAGCTGCTCGACCTTGCTGGAGTCCCTCCTGGACATCGGTGTTGCTGCATTCATGCTGAGGGTTCTGGTCATTAAAATGATGCGATCCGCTTCCTGCGCCAGTGCGCGGTAGTCCTTCATCACAAGCAACAGCGAGTTGGCCAGGATCACCCTCGCTGCAGCCGGTAGATTCCTGAGGAACAGGTGGGCAAACAGGAAAGACTCGTCATTTCTACCCATCTCCATTAGCTCTATGGCTGATCTGTCCCCCAACTCTGAATGTGTTAGGAGTCTCTCCCCCGTTTCGCTGTCCGAAAGGGTATAGCGCTGGAGAAGCATCCTCTTGAGCGCCTCGTATTTCCCCGGGCCGGCGGCTCCTGAAGCAGGCTTGCCACCTGTTGCGTGGCGCACGCGTCCAGTGCAGCGACCACGTAGTAGTACCTTGTGTCATCTGTTGTTATCCCGCGGAGTGCAAACTGGGCTTCTGTGTGCAAAAACTACGCTGTCGGGTCATGAAGCCAGAAGTCTGGGAGCTTGACTGAAACAGCGCACGCGGCGTTGTTGCTCTCTCTCCAGGTAGTCTCCGGGGCTGTGCTCGTCTCGCTCTCCATGGCACGTCTTGGGGTCACCAGTGTGGACAAAGGAATAGGTGAGGAAGCGAACTGAACAACACAAGACTTTATTCTTTCTCCAACAAAACAGTATAGCAAAAGCGCATCCCAGGCCTCTGTGCACCCGTCTTTTATATCTTTAGTTCAATGCATCGAGGCCCGGAACTTCCAACCATAACACATTATGTTTAGAACAAAGACTGTGTGGCACATCATAACACCGGTGCCGCTGACACACCCCTCTCTAGGGGCCCGGCATTTACTCCTCTCCCCAGGGGGTGCATAGTCCTTACTGTCCCGTCTGAACCCCTCGGTGAAACTTCCTCTTTTGGTCCATTGTTTCCTGGGTGGAGAATCCCAACACTGTGCCCCCAAAACACATGTGTTGTACTTTACGTGCATTTAGATTAGTGATGCTTGGTGAAATGGGAGACTAAAGGCTGTTATACACTCTGCAAGAATCAAGAATTTTTTTCTTTTTCTTGAGGTGGCAAGAACAAGAACAGAGGTTTTTTTTTCTGGCCAGGACATTTCAAACGTCACAAAAAACCCAAGTGCAGAACTCCTGAGAAATTCAAATTTCTGACCAGTCACACAATAGTTGTCAGACACCATGCAAGAAAAAAGTTCTGCTACTATGGTGTGCCAAGAACAAGCTGCAAGAACTCCCAAACCAGGGCTGCAAGAACAGAATGATGTCATTTTGTTCTTTCAGCCCTGGGAGAGAGAACAAATTCCTCTGTTCTTGCGGAGTATGAAAAGGACTTAAAGCACTAGACATGTGTCTGATGAGGCCCACATTCTCTAAACCACAGGCTAAATCCATCAAAATGCCCCGTCATTCATTTTTTAAAAAATATTTTATCTGTTTTTGTTGTGGTCACAGGGATGGTGGGTCAAGCGCCAAAGATTTATCGGAGTGTGTGGAGCTTCTTCTGCAGTTGGATGAGCCGGCAGAAGAGCTGTGTGATAAATTCCTCAGCCACGCACATTCTCGACTTGAGACGGACCTCCAAGGCCTGGAGGCAGAGATAAGACCATGCCTGACCACCTCGGCTGCGAAAGATGTATCCATACGTGGCTCCTCATCCACCGCACCCGCTGCATCACCAACTGACGGCTCCCCCAACACGAGCACCATGCTTTCTCCCACTGCAAACACCGACATCCTGGAATTCATTGACAGGGGCTGTAATGAATTTGTGAGCAGTTTGTGTTTAGTAATCACTTCCTATCAAGAACTGTTTATCAACCACGCTCAGACAGGCGAGTTGGCGTCAAAAAATATTCCTCAAATGGCAAACGGCAAGCTGCACACCTTTGTGGATGATCTGGCTGCTCGGTATTTCGTGCTCGTGGAGCGGAGGATACAGGAGGAAAAAAGTGTTGGGGATAACTCCCTCCTTGTCCGTGCCCTGGACCGATTCCACCGCAGGCTTCAGGCTGTGGCCAAACTTCTGCCAGGCTCGTCTGTGCCAAACCAGGGGACGGAGATTGTGATTCGGGCAGCGACGGAGCGAGTCAAGCAGTACCTCTCTGCACTGCAGAGCTTCTACATGGACAGCCTGACAGACGTGAGGCAGGCCTTGGCGACCCCTCGGCTGTCTGTCGCCGGAGCTTCAGTGGCTGGAGGCGGAGCTCATCTCGCCTCCGCTAGAGACGCTCCAACCAGCCTGCCAGAGCTGCTCTCCTCTCTGTCAGCCTCCATTCTCAATCAGATCAAGTCAGTGTTGGCATCAGTGCATCTCTTCACAGCTAAGGATGTGACATTCTCCAACAAACCGTACTTTAAGGTGAAAAGTTGTTCTTTTTAAAAAAAAATCTGTTCAACTCTGCCCCCGTATGAAATAAGACCCCCCGACAAGGTATTGTCACCACTAAAATAAACAAAGTTTTCTTTTTTCACTCTGTGTATCTTCGTTTTAGGGTGAATTCTGCAGCCAGGGTGTGCGTGAGAGCCTGGTTGTTAGCTTTATCAAGTTTGTGTGCCAGTCTTCTCGTCAGTTCTGTGAGAGCGCAGGAGACAAAGGAGGCTCCACTCCCCCAGCCCTTCTGCTGCTGCTGTCTCGCCTCTGCTTGGACTATGAAACCTCCACCATCTCCTACATTCTCACGCTCACAGACGAACAGTTCCTCGTACAGGTACTTCATGACAGAAAGTCCAGAGAAATCTGGTGCATCAGTAGTCTCAATAGTAGAAATAAGTTGTCATGATTTTGAAATGGTTTAAAATCATGATGCTAATATCCAATGACCTTGTGCACACTGCAGGTATATTACTAGTATGCTTAGCAGACCTTGTGGTGAAAAAAGTTATTCATTGGAAGATGATTGGTTAAATCCCCAGGAGGCAGTATGTTGTAGATGCATTTTTTTTTTTTTGGTCAAATGTGTTTATTGATATTATATAATTAAGCGCTCAATAATTCATAGTGGCACAAAAGTATATATACATACACACACACAGTGGGGGGAAATAATTAGTTGATCTCCTGCTGAATTTGTAAGTTTACCCTCTTACAAAGAAATGAACAGTCCATAATTTTTATGGCAGGTTTATTTTAACAGAGACAGAAAAAAAATCCAGAAAAAATATTAAATAAGGGTTATAAATTAATTAGCATTTGATTTAGTGAAATAAATATTTGATCCCCAAGCAAAATGCGACTTAGTACTTGGTGTAGAAACCCTTGTTGGCATCACAGAGGTCAGACGTTTCTCGTAGTTGGTCACCAGGTTTGCTCACATCTCAGGAGGGATTCTGGTCCACTCCTCTTTACAGATACTCTCCAAATCCTGAGGGTTTCCAGGCTGTTGCTTGGCATCTCAAAGTTTCAGTTCCCTCCACATATTTTCTATGGGATTAAGGTCCAGAGACTGGCTAGGCCACTCCAGGACCTTAATGTGCTTCTTCTTGAGCCACTCCTTTGTTGCCTTGACCGTATGTTTTGGGTCATTGTCATACTGGAAGATCCATCCATGACCCATCATCAGTGTTCTGACTGAGGCCAGGAGGTTCTCATCCAAGATTCTATGGTACTTGGCCCCCGTTCATTGTTCCCTCAATGTGGTGAAGTCTTCTTGTACCCTTAGCAGAGAAACCGCTCCAAAGCAGGATGTTTCCACCTCCATGTCTGACAGGGGGATGGTGTTCTTGGAGTCATGTTCAGCATTTCTCTGACTCCAAACACAGTGAGATGAGTTGATTCCAAAGAGCTCAATTTTGGTTTCATCTGACCACACCAGATACTCCCAGACTTTCTCTGAATCATTCAGGTGTCCAGTGACAAACTTCAGATGAGCCTTCTTGAGCAGGGGGACCTTGCGAGCACTGCAGGATCTTAATCCATTATGGTGAAGTGTGTTACTTATAGTTTTCTTGGTGACTGTGGTCCCAGCTCCCTTGAGATCATTAACAAACTCTTCCTGTGTAATTCTGGGCTGATCCCTCACCTTTCTCAGAATTATCCTTACCCCATGAGGTGAAATGTTGTATGGAGCTCCAGAGTGAGGGCAATTGAATGTTGTATTTCTTCCACTTTTCGAATTATCGCACTAACAGTGGTCTCTTTCTCACCAAGCTTCTTGCTGATGGTCTTGTAGCCCATTCCAGCCTTGTGCTGGTCTACAATCTTGTCTCTGACATCCTTTGGTCTTAGCCATGGTGGTGGAGAAGTTTGAAGTGAAGAGACTGATTCTGTGACAGGAGTCTTTTATACACATAAGCTAAGATAAGGCTTTATTAGTCCCACAATGGGGAAATTCCAAGATTGCAGCAGCAAAGGGATAGCAGCACTCAGAGCAATAGTAAATAAGATAAGAATAGGTTAGCCAAAGCAGTAAATAAATATACATATGCACACAGTTATATACACAGTATAGGAGCATTGCAGCTACATGGTATCAGCAGCATTACAGTTAGTTAAATTACCTGGCAAAAAATAAATAAATAAATATAGACCCAGACAGTATATTTCACATTTGAATCAACAGTGTTGTTGCCACCCTCAATAATAATTGTAATTGTCTTAGTTGTGTATTGGAGGGGACAGTCTCTGTTGTGCAAAGTTGTGACGTTTAATACAACCTCTACGAGCAGCCCTGGGTAGGCTGTAAAGTCTGACAGCCGTGGGTAGGAAAGACCTGCGGAACCTCTCTCTCGAGCACTTAGGAGGGCACAGTCTACCGCTAAATGAGCTCCTCAGTGCGTTCAGCATGTCCCACATGGGGTGGGACTCGGACTTCAGCAGAGATGACAGCTTAGCCACCGTCCTCCTCCCTCCCTCCCTCCTCCCTGAGGCGTCGACCCAGAACAGAGCTAGCTTTTTTGATCAGCTTATTCAGTCTCTTCCTGTCAGCTGCCGTGATGCCGCTGCCCCAGCAGACCATTCCAAATGTGATGGCTGATGCCACTACAGAATTGTAGAAGGTCTTCAGGAGTGCCCCCCACACTCCAAAAGACCTGAGTTTCCTCAGGAGGAACAGCCGGCTCTGCCCCTTCTTGTAGAGTGCATTGGCGTTGTGTGACCAGTCCAGTTTATTGTTCAGGTGAACACCCAGGTACTTGTAGGATGTCACCATCTCAATGTCTGTTCCCTGGATGTGTAGTGGTGCTGTGGGGGGTTGTCCTCACCTACCAACCAGTTCCTTGATTTTCCTTGCATTGATCTGGAGGCAGTTCTGCAGGTACCAGTCCACAAAGTCCTGGATAAGTCCTCTGTACTCCACGTCATCCCTATCAGAGATGAGGCCGACGATCGCAGAGTCATCAGAGAACTTCTGTAGATGGCAGTGTGGTGTGCTGTGTGAAATGTCAGCATTGTAGAGGGTGAACAGAAAGGGATCCAGAACTGTTCCCTGGGGGCCCCCGTTCTGCAGATGATGATGTCAGACACACAATCTTGGGTTCTCACAAACTGTGGTTGGTCTGTGAGGTAGTCCAGGATCCACGATGACAGGTGCTGGTCCACCCCTGCACACAGCAGCTTGTCCCTCAGGATGACTGGTTGGATGATGTTGAAAGCACTGGAGAAATCAAAGAACATGATCCTCACAGTGCTTCCAGGCTTCTCCAAGCAGGACAGGGAACGATGTAGGAGGAAGATCACTGCATCCTCCACCCCGATGCCATGCTGGTAGGCAAACTGAAGTAGGTCCATCGCTAGTGCCACCAGGGGGTGGAGATGGGCGAGGAGCAGCCTCTCCAGGGTCTTCATTAGGTGTGATGTGAGGGACACTGGTCTGTAGCTGTTCAGGTCCTTGAGGTGAGGGGTCTTCAGTACTGGTACTACACAGGATGTTTTCCACAGCTGTGGTACCCTCCCCAGCTTCAGGCTCAGGCTGAAGATGTGCTCCATGATCCCGCACAGCTGGTCTGCACAGGATTTGAGAAGCCTCAAGCTGATGCCGTCTGGACCTGCAAAATTCCTCGCCTTGATCTTCTTCGGGTCAGCTCTCACCTGGGTCTTAGTGAGGGACAGACTGAGGCAGGGGGGCTGTGTGCTGAAAGGTGTGTGTGTGGGGGGGGGCCATTGGGTCTGTGGGGGGGGGGGAAACAGCAGAGGATGTGCACTGAGAGCTAGGGGATGTAAGGGGGGTGGAGGGAGAGCAGTGGACAGCGGGACTAGATGAAGGTGGAGGCAGCAGGGGTTGTTGGGCAACCGGAGAAGAGGGCCGTTGGTCAAACCTGTTAAAGAACAGGTTCAGATTGTTCACCCACTCCCTACCCCTCGTGGCCTGGGAGGAGGTATTCTGGTGCCCAGAGATGGTTTTGAGGCTTCTCCAGGCACCGCTGATATCACTCTGCTGCAGCTTGTCCTCCATCTTCTTCCTGTAACTGTCCTTCCCCTCTCTGATCTTCCTCCTTTGCTCCCTCTGTACGAACTTCAGCTCCTCCTTGTTTCTCGACCTGAAGATCCTTTTCCTCTCCTTCAGCAGTGACTTTATCTCAAGGTTGATCCAGGGTTTGTTGTTTGAGAAACACCATATGGTGTTGGTGGGTACGGTGTTGTCCACCCAGAAGTTGATGTAGTCTGTGATGATGTGTGTGAGGCCGTTAGTGTCCTCACCATAACGAGCTGCGATTAGGAGTACTTTCCTAAAGGGACAGGACTAATTTATGTGCCTCATGGATCCATAACCGGTCTGTGGGTCAGAATTCTTGCTGCTTGGTAGGGGATCAAATACTTTTTTTTACTCGATCAGATGTAACTCAATTTACAACCCTTATTTGATGTTTTTTTTCTGGATTTTTTTTTTATTGATATTCTGTGTCTGTTAAAATAAACCTACCATAAAAATTATGGACTGTTAATTTCTTTAACAGTCCAATAAATCCATACATTTGTGAACAAATCTGTGTTTGTGCTGCAGTAGGCTAGCTTTCTCTTGCTCTGTGGATGGATTACCTACTGGGGCTTTAAGAAATAGCATTGGTAATGTATCATGTAAGATTATTCTTAATTAGCCATGCACTCATGTTAGGATGTTTGTCAAGATATACAGTTGAGCTCATAAGTTTACATATCCTGGCAGAATTTGTGAAATGGTGTCAGTTTTTCAGAAAATATGATTGATTATGCAAAAACCTTTTTTTTTTAATTTATTTCAAGGTTAATGGCCAGGCGAAGCTATTTATTATCATTCTCTCTTTAAATCATAATGACAAGTGGAACCATCCAAATGGCCCTAATGAAAAGTTTACATACCCTTGAAGTTTTGGCCAGATAATATACATATACACACAAGTTGACACATGCAGGTTTAAATGGCTCCTAAATGTCCACACCTGTGACTTGTCTGCTTGCAGTTGGTGTCTGTGTGTAAAAAGTCAGTCTTTGGGCTCTTGATACATTTCATTCAGTGCTGCGCTGACTTTGCTGAATTCTGAGTCAAGGGGAAAGAAAGAGAACTGTCAAAGGACCTGTGAGGGAAGCTGGTTGAACTTTATAAAACAGGAAAAGAATATAAAAAGATTTTCAAAGACTTGAGAATGCCATCAGTATTGTTCAACCCCTGGTAAAGAAGTGGAAAATGAGAGGTTCTGTTGATACCAAGCCACACCCAGGTAGACCAACAAAAATTTTCAGCCAAAACTGTCAGGAAAATTGTTCAGGATGCAAAGAAAAACCCTCAAATAATTTCAGCTGGCATGCAGGCTTCTCTGTAGAAAATCGGTGTGACCGTTTCAAGATGCACAATAAGATAAGATAAGATAAGATAAGATAAGCCTTTATTAGTCCCACAACGGGGAAATTCCAGGATTGCAACAGCACAGGGATAGCAACACTCAGAGCAACAATCAGAAGGCAAGAAAAAACAAGCAAGCAAGAGCAGCTAATATACATATGTACATATTACTATAAAATATATATATATACACACACACACACACACACACACACAGTGCAGAGCATTGTAGCTGGATGGAATAAATATATGAACACACAGTGCAGAGCATTGTAGCTAGATGGAATAAATATGTAAATATATAAACACCCACAGTATGGAGCATTGCAGCTAGGTGGAATAAATATGCAAGTATATAAACACACACAGTGCGAAGCAATGTAGCTAGATGGAATAATATGTAGATATATAAAAACACAGTGCGGAGCATTGTAGCTAGATGGAATAAATATATAGACATATAAATATAAACACACCCAGTGCAGAGCATTGTTGCTAGGTGGGATGAAACAGCATAACCGTCTATTTAGTTATCCTACATGGTATGATTATGTGCCCATACATATTCTCACCCTCCATAGCGACCGGTATGTTCCTAGTTGTATGCCGGAGAGGACCATTGTGTAAGTCTGTTGCATCTTTTGCATTCAAAAAAAAAAAAAAAAGAAACTATTAGTTTGTTACGTCTTTTTGCTATCTCTGCGAGCAGCCCTGCTTAGGTTGTACAGTCTGACAGCCGTTGGTAGGAAGGACCTACGAAACCTCTCGGTTGTGCACCTGGGATGATGTAGTCTGCTGCTAAATGAGCTCCTCAGTGCATCCAGTATGTCCTGCATAGGGTGGAACTCGGACTCCAGCAAAGATGACAGTTTAGCCACCGTCCTTCTCTCTCCTATCTCCTCCATCGGATCAAGGCGTTGCCCCAGGACAGAGCTAGCTTTCTTAATCAGTTTGTTCAGTCTCTTCCTATCGGCTGCAGTAATGCCACTGCCCCAGCAGACCACTCCAAAAGTGATGGCTGATGCCACCACCGTGTCATAGAATGACTTCAGCAGCGCCCCTTGTACACCAAAAGACCTGAGTCTCCTCAGCAGGAACAGCCTGCGCTGTCCCTTCTTGTAGAGTGCGTCAGTATTGTGTGACCAGTCTAGTTTATTGTTCAGATGAATACCCAGGTACTTGTAGGATGTCACCATCTCGATGTCTGTTCCCTGTATATTTACTGGTGCTGTGAGGGGCTGCCCATGCCTGCGGCAGTCCACCACCAGCTCCTTAGTTTTCCTCGCGTTGATCTGGAGGCAGTTCCGATGGCACCAGTCCACAAAGTCCTGGATAAGCCCTCTGTACTCAGCTTCATCTCCGCTGGAGATGAGACCAACGATCGCAGAGTCATCAGAGAACTTCTGTAGATGGCAATGTGTTGTGTTGTGTGAGAAGTCCGCAGTATAAAGAGTGAACAAGAAGGGAGCCAGCACCGTTCCCTGGGGGGCCCCCGTGCTACTGATGATCGTGTCGGAAACACAGTCCCGGGTTCTCACAAACTGAGGCCGGTTCGTGAGGTAGTCCAGGATCCATGATGACAGGTGCTGGTCCACCCCTGCGCGCAGCAGCTTGTCCTTCAGGATCATCGGTTGGATGGTGTTGAAAGCACTGGAGAAGTCAAAGAACATGATCCTCACCATATTCCCGGGCTTCTCCAGGTGGGACAGAGAACGGTGAAGGAGGAAGATCACCGCATCCTCCACCCCAATGCCATGCTGGTAGGCGAACTGGAGTGGATCCATCGCTGGTTCCACCAGGGGGCGGAGATGAGCAAGGAGCAGTCTCTCCAGGGTCTTCATCAAGTGGGACGTCAAGGCCACCGGTCTGAAGCTGTTCAGGTCTTTGGGGTGGGAAGTTTTTGGTACAGGTACCACACAAGATGTTTTCCACAGCTGTGGTACCCTCCCCAGTTTCAGGCTCATGTTGAAGATATACGTCACAATCCCACACAGCTGGTCTGCACAGGACTTGAGGAGCTTTGCGCTGATGCCGTCCGGTCCCGACGCCTTCCTCGCCTTGATCTTCCTCAGCTCCGTCCTCACCTGGGTCTTGGTCAGGGTCAGGATGGGGGGCTGTGTGTTGGGAGTGGGGGGGGTGTCGGTGGAGTGGGGAGTGGGTAGCAGGACTTGATTTCTTAGAGGCAGCAGTGGTTGTTGTGCAGACAGGGGGGAGGGCGGTTGGTCAAATCTATTGAAAAACAGATTCAGGTTGTTCGCCCACTCCCTGCCCCCCGTGGCCTGGGGGGAGGTATTCTGGAGCCCCGAGATGGTTTTGAGGTTTCTCCAGACCCCGCTGATGTCGCTCTGTTGCAGCTTGTCCTCCATCTTCTTCCTGAAGCTGTCCTTGCCTTCTCTGATCTTTCTCCTCAGCTCCCTCTGTACGGAGGGATAAGGAGGCACTTGAAGGAGGCACTTGAAGAAAAATTGGCTGCACGGTTGAGGTGCCAGAAGAAAGCCATTATTACACCAATACCACAAAACAGCCTGCTTAAAATATGCCCGACAGCACCGAGGCAAGACTCAAAACTTCTGGGGAAAAATGCATTTGGAGTGATGAGACCAAAATTGAACTTTATGGTCACAACAATAAATGCTGTTTGGAGAGAAGCTAACAAGGCACATCCCTACTGTGAAGCATGCAGGTGGATAGCTAGTGGGATTTTTTTTTGGGGGGGGGGGCTACAGAGACACAGGGTATTTGGTCAAAAGTAACTGCAAGATGAATGCAGCATTTTATCAGAAAGTACTGGAGGACGATTGAGACTCATCAGCCTGGAAGCACCACACTTGGACGTTCATGAAGATGATCTAAAACCCAAGGTCAAGCTGACCCACAGATGACCTCACCATCATTGAGCCACTTTGGGGAGATCTCAAACATGCACTTCATGCAAGACAGACCAAGAACTTACAGGACCTGGGGGACTTTTTGCCAAGAAGACTGGGCTGCTTTACCATCTGAGAAAATTAAGTGCCTATTTCACAGTTATCACAAAAGACTGTAAGCTGCCATTGATGCTGAATGGGACAATACACAGTATTAAGAACTGAGGGTATGCACACTTCTGAACAGGGACCATCTCAATATCTTCCTTGCTGTTGTGTTTTATATAATGATTTTGCTATGTCTCATCGGTCAGTTTGAATCCTGTTTAAAATTAAATAAATGTTTCACCTGATCACTCATGTTTTCTTTAGAGAGTAGTAAAGCATTTTACAAATTCTGCCAAGGTATGTACAGTAATCCAAATTGGCTCAACTGCTGTGAAAGATCAGTGAAAGACTGTGAAAGACTGCTGTGAAAATTATAGGGAAGGTAGAATTTTGATCCCTATAAGCAATTTATGAGCAGTCTGTTTGAAAAGGAGCAGAGAGAATCTTAGACGACCTATCCCATGTCCTTCATTCTGAGTATGTGCTTTTGCCGTCAGGCAGAAGACTTATAAAGTCCCGACATGCAAAGTGAATAGTTTGAAAAATTCTTTTGTGCCCTTTTCCATTAGTATTCTTAAAGATGCACTCCGGCAGCTCTAAAATCACCTCGAAAATGTAATTGGCCAGTTTGGGACCAATAAAGTAGAGCCATGTGAAAAAGTGTTTGCTTCCTTCCTGATTTCTCTTTTTTTATGTTTGTCACACTTGAATGTTTCAGATCATCAAACAAATTTAAATATTAGACAAAGGTAACACAAGTAAACACAAAATGCAGTTTTTAAATGAAGGTGTTTATTATTAAGGGTAAAAAAAAATCCAAACCTACATGGATGGCCCTGTGTGGAAAAAGTGATTCCACCCATGTTAAAACATAAAATAACTGTGATTTATCACATCTTTGGAAAGCTGAGTTCAATTTCTGTAACTACACCCAGGCCTGATTACTGCCACACCTGTTCTCAATCAAGAAATCACTTCAGTAGGACCTGCCTGACAAAGTGAAGTAGACCAAAAGATCCTCAAAACTTAGACATCATGCTGCGATCCAAAGAAATTCAAGAACAAATGAGAAGCAAAGTAATTGAGAGCTATCAGTCTGGAAAAGGTTACAAAGCCATTTCTAAAGCTTTGGGACTCCAGCGACCCACAGTGAGAGCCATTATCCACAAATCGCGAAAACATGGAACAGTGGTGAACCTTCCCAGGAGTGGCTGGCCGACCAAAATTACCCCAAGAGCATAGTGAGGACTCATCCAAGAGGTCACAAAAGACCCCACAACAACATCCAAAGAACTGCAGGCCTCACTTCAGACTCCACCATAAGAAAGAGACTGTGCAAAAATGGCCTGCGTGGCAGAGTTCCAAGAGGAAAACCACTGCTGAGCAAAAAGAACATAAAGGCTCGTCTCAGTTTTGCCAGAAAACATCTTGATGATCCCCAAGACTTTTGAGAAAATACTCTGTGGACTGACGAGACAAAAGTTGAACTTTTTGTAAGGTGTGTGTCCCATTACATCTGACGTAAAAGTAACACAGCATTTCAGAAAAGGAACATCATGCCAACAGTAAAATATGGTGGTGGTAGTGTGATGATCTGGGGCTGTTTTGCTCCTTCAGGACCTGGAAGAGTTGCTGTGGTAAAGAACCATGAATTCTGCTGTCTACCAAAAAATCCTGAAGGAGAATGTCCGGCCATCTGTTCATGACGTCAGGCTGAAGCGCACTTGGGTTCTGCACCAGGACAATGATCCAAAACACACCAGCAAGTCCACCCCTGAATGGCTTAAGAAAAACAAAATGAAGACTTTGGAGTGGCGTAGTCAAAGTCTTGACCAGAATCTGATTGAGATGCTGTGGCATGACCTTAAAAAGGGAGATCATGCTCGAAAACCCTCCAATGTAGCTGAATTACAACAATTCTGCAAAGATGAGTGGGCCAAAATTCCTCCACAGTGCTGTAAGAGACTCATTGCCAGTTATCGCAAGCGCTTGATTGCAATTGTTGCTGCTAAGGGTGGCCCAACCAGTTATTAGGTTTAGGGGGCAATCACTTTTTCACACAGGGCCATGTAAGTTTGGATTTTTTTCCCCTTAATAATAAACACCTTGATTTAAAAACTGCATTTTGTGTTTAGTTGTGTTATCTTTGTCTAATATTTAAATTTGTTTGATGATCTGAAACATTTACTGTAAGTGTGACAAACATACAAAAAATGAGAAATCAGGAAGGGGGCAAACACTTTTTTACACCACTGTACATCTATGTATCTATCTAAAAACAAATATGTTTTGCCCAAAATAGTACATTGTGGCTTTTTATACACGAAAAACTTTCATTGCCTTAGAATTGCTTGGAAAGAGTTTTTACATCATCCACCTACTTAAGTATGTGCGGATCTATGAATATTCTAATTAGCTCCACCCATACTCCTGTCCACCAGTAGTGGGAAGAAGAGGACACTGGACTCTGAAAAGGCGATCCAACTTGAGAAAATAAAAGTTGGAGGTGAACCTGTGGAAGGCTCATTCTTGATGGAGCGGAGAGTCGCTGCCTGGCCCTCAGTGAGTGGTCTATGGTTGTCCACTCCCTGAGGTCCCTGGCTCACCCCAGCCGTGCGGCTGCGGTTCCACAGTGGCAGGTGGGCGCAACGGACTACTGCCGGCTGGCCTCCTTCATTCCCAAGTGGGAGAGACGAGCCGGGGACCTCAGCAAGTGGGCAACCAGAGACCAGTGGGGATCCCTCCATTTTCAACGTGGGTCTGGGCAGCAACTCTCTGTTCCACCAAGTATGATCCTTCCACAGGTTCACCTATGATGATACGTGCCCCAGGAGTGGCGGGGGGGGGGGGGGGGGGGACCTCTGTGGCTTTCTTCACTGACATGCAGGGTAAAATGCAGGCTGCAAACCCGTGTCCTCTCTCCTGTATTTTTGCAGGGACACTGAGGCTTTTTCAAATAAAATTAATCATTGCTGTTGTATTTTCATGTCTGTGGATAAGACGTGTAATTAAAAAAAAAAAGAGGATTTCCTGCTCACACAGCCAAAAACTGAACATGTATGATGTGCCATCTTGCAGCTCCTGCTGCTCCTCGACTCCTCCCTCTTCCTCCAAGGCAGTGAACTGGGGTCTGTAGCCATGCCCATTGCTTAGCCTGATTGGTTAATGTTATAACCAACCAGGCTAAGCAGGAGTGCTTACGTAGCTACAGTAGGAACACTCTGTCCAAAGTCGCCCGTTTGGGGGGGGGGGGCTTAATTGGACCTTCACAGCAGAAAAACACAGACTTGAGAACTGGGACTGAATTTGCTCTTGATATGTCTTGTAAGTCACAAAGAACATGTTACAGACATGTTAATAACAGAAAAAACACGATTTTTGGCTGAGTGTCACTTTAACAAAAGTCAATTTCTATCTAAATCAGATGTATGTATGATCCTCCCAGAAGTGATCCAGAGGCCTGAGATTTTGTAGCTTATTTATGTGGTTACATGCTACAACTTTTATTTAATGATTATTGCTTTCTTGATGGTTTTATTTATGATCTGTGTTTAATTTAATGGACTACTGTCCTTATTATTGATTGCTTTTTGTGAAGTTTGTCAACTCCATTTATTACAATAGATCTGGGTGGGACAGATAACACAGCAGTGTTTGCCCCACCCTCCTTAACCCCACTGTGGTGCCCTTGAGTAAGGCCCTTAACCCCAACTGCTCCAGTGGAGCTGCTCAGTCGCTACAGGTCAGTCTGTGGTTGTACTGGGCAGCTTCCTGGTGTGAATGTGAACAGGGCGTCCTTGAAAAAGAGAGGTTGCCTCTCAGTGGAACTACGCTGTATAAATAAAGGTTAAATAAAAATAGTGTATGCAGCACCTCTAGATGGATTTCCTACAGGGACAGTAACAGTATATCATATTGTCTCTAGGCAATCTCTCATCGCTGAGGATGATGTCTGCCTAAGGGGGATACAGAAACAAACAAACAAACAAAACAAAAGAAAAAGGTTTAATGTGTCAAGAGGTGGTGTGAGTTCTTAGATGACTAATGAGACCAATGTGAGCCCTGCACTTCCTTCCATAGATGTGACAGGTAGTTGTTGTTTGATGGGGGGGTCACTTGTCCAGGGTGTTGTGCTCTCTCCTTCCTCCTCCGTCGCTTCTCGGCCTCCTTCTTGAGACAAGCCTCCTCAAAGAGAGCTGCAGCATGATGCACAGCAAGGCGCCACACTGACCTGTCCTCGGCCAGTGCTTCCCAGTCTGCTGGATTAATGCCACCTCTCTGGAGGTATGCTTTTAGTGTATCTTTGTAGCACTTTCTCTGGCCACCTTGGGTTCGTTTGCCGTGACACAGTTAGGAAAAGAACACCTGCTTTGGCATACAAGTGTCATCCATGCGCACACAGTGGCCAGCCCAACAAAGTTGGTGTTTCATGATCTGTGCTTCAATACTGGTGGACTGGGCTACAGACAACACATCAGCATTTGTGCGATAGTCATCCCATCTAATGTGCAGTATCCTCCGTAGGCAGCGTTGATGGAAGCTCTCAAGGCTTTTCAGATGGCAACGGTAAGTTACCCATGTGTCATACCCATAGAGGAGTGTGGGCACAACCACAGCATATACACCAAGACCTTGATCTCATTCCGCAAGACTCGATTTGCAAACACTCGGTGAAGCAGTCTTCCAAAGGATGCACTGGCACACGTGTGTCCTGTGCTGAATCTCAACGTCAAGGTTCACTGAGAGGTGGCTACCGAGATAGGGAAAGTATTGGACAGTCCCCAGTGTCTCCCCATTGATAGTGATTTGTGGGGAGGAGGATGGATAACTCGCCCCTAGGGCAGGCTGAAAAAGCTCTTTGGTCTTCCCGATGTTGAGGGAGAGCCCCAAGTTGTGGTAGGCACTGGAGAAAAGATTCAGGGTAGCATGTAGAGCTTCCTCAGTATGTGAGAGAATGGCACAGTCATCAGCATACTGTAGCTCAGAAAAGGCAGTTCTGGTAACCTTGGATTTGGAAGAGGCGTCTCAGATTGAAAATGGAACCATCCATTCGGTATTCAGTCTTAACACCAGGGGGAAGGCGGTCGTGTACAAGGCTCAAGATCACAGAGACAAAGATAGAAAAAAGGGTTGGAGCCACTACGCAGCCCTGCTTAACACCAGTGCGAGTAGCAAATGAATCTGACTCCGAACCTTTGTAGAGGACAGTGGCAGTCATCCCATCGTGAAGCAATCTCAGTACTCTGATGAACTTTGATGGACAACCAAATCTTGAGAGTACCTTCCATAGGGCTTCACGATTGACAGAGTCAAAGGCCTTGGATAGGTCAATGAATGCTATGAACAAATTCTGATGTTGCTCTCTGCACTTCTACTGGATTTGTCGTGCTGCAAAAATCATGTCAATTGTGCCACGAGATGGTCTAAAGCCACATTGAGACTCTGGGAGTACGTCCTCAGCAAGAGGAAGGAGGCGATTGAGGAGGATGCGGGCAAGGATCTTCCCAGCAATTGAAAGAAGGGAGACACCATGGTAGTTCCCACATATGGACTTATCCCCTTTCTTAAAGATGGTCACAATGTTAGCATTTCTGAGCTCAGCAGGTAGGTCCTCATATTCCCAGACCTTAAGAAAGAGCTGGTAAAGCTTCTGCACAATCACTGATCCACCTACTTTAAAGATCTCAGCGGGGATGCCATCTGGTCCAGGTGCCTTGTTGTTTTTGATCTGACTAATTGCAAGACAGACCTCTTCAGGTGTTGGCAGGTCAGCAAGTGGTTCTCTAGGGTGCTGAGGGATGGACTCAGTGGTAGCATCTGATACCTCTGATTCACGGTTCAGGAGTGTCTCAAAATGCTCCTTCCATCTTTGCTTGATAGTGACATCGTCCCTGAAGAGAGTGGAACCATCATGTGATCTCAGAGGTGTGGGACCACGCAAACTAGGCCCATAAATGGCCTTCGTTGCTTGAAAGAAGCCTCTCATGTTGTGCTTGCCAGCAAGGTGTTGGATCTCTTGGGCCTTTGCCTGCCACCATGAGTTCTTGAGGTGGCATAATTTCCTTTGCACCTCGGCTTTAAGCCTGCAATAAGCTGTTAGCTTAGGCTGGCTGGATGGATGGTTTTACCATGCATGGTAGGCCTTTCTCTTCTGGCTGAGGCGTGCTTGGATTTCCAAGTCATTCTCATCAAACCAGTCCTGGTGTTGGCGGGTGGAATAGCCAATTGATTCAGCACAAGCCTTATGAATGGCGGTCTTGAGTCCTTGCCAGTATTCCTGGATGTTGTTGGAGCCATCTGGTAGATCAGAGAGGTTTTAAACAAGGTGGTGTTGCAAATCCATGCAGCTGGCTGGGTTTTGAAGAGCACTGATATTTAGCCTCTTACGGACTGCCTTTTGCTTGCGATGCATACTGGAGAGTCTGAGAGACATGGATGATCTGACTAGAGTCTAGTCTAGTCACTAGACGATGGTCTGTCCAGCAGTCGTCAGCACCTCTCATAGCTCTAGTGATGAGGACGTCAGACATGTCACGGGCTCTGACGATGACATAGTCAAGAAGATGCCAATGTTTGGAACGAGGGTGTTTCTATGTGGTCTTGTATTTGTTAGCTTGCCTGAAGATGGTGTTGGTGGTGATAAGGCCATGCTCTGCACACTTGCTGAGTAGGAGGACACCGTTAGAGTTAGCTTTTCCTACCCTGTTTCTTCCGATGGTACCACCCCAGACTTCATAGTCACGTCCAACCCTTGCATTGAAGTCACCCAAGAGAATCAGCATATCCTGTTTGGGCGTGGCAGTGAGGATGGCATCCAGGTTCCAGTAGAAACGCTCCTTGTGTTCGTCCTTATCAACAAGTGTAGGAGCATATGCACTGATGATGGTGGCATACTGATTACCCCTGAGCTGGACACGGAGGGTCATGAGACGTTCATTGATGCTGGTGGGTAGCTCTGACAGTTGGTTAACAGGTTTGTTTTTGATGGCAAAGCCAACACCATGTGTTCTTCTCTCTCCTGATGGCTTTCCTTTCCAAAAGAAGGTATAGCCACCTCCTACCTCCTTCAGCTGGCCTTCATCTGCCCGACACGTCTCACTGAGAGTAGCGATGTCTATGTCATATCTGGAGAGTTCTCGTATTGTAAACTTATGAGCACAACTGTAATGCCTTGGAAAAAAGATTTGTTTTGATTCAGTCATGTTCCATTCATCATGTCTGAGGTAAAAAGTTCATTTTAGAAGAACAGTTTCACCTTTTGTTGTAACTAGTCTGATTTTTACCCTGTCGCAGCACCACAGTCCCGTAACGCCCGTCACAACTTTATGTGCAGAAGCCAGGGAGGCAGCACAGAAACTACTCAACCATTATGTCAAGGTCTGTTTTTTTTTTTTCAACTTTTACTAAGCTGTTACCAAATCAAGAGAGGCAACAAATGCATGACAGTACTATTGTTTTTGGTTGTGTTTTTGTCTCTGCAGGTTCAGGGCCTCATCATCTCCCAAATGTTAAGAAAGAGTGTGGAAACTCGAGACTGGGTTAACACCATTGAGCCACGAAATGTCCGCGCTGTCATGAAGAGAGTAGTGGAGGATACAACCTCTATTGATGTGCAGGTAACGGTGCTGTCACAGCTGCTGCCTTTTGCATTCATGACCACATCGGTGAATTGAACCTCCTGTACCACAGGTGGGTCTCCTGTATGAAGAAGGTGTGAGGAAGGCGCACAGCAGCGACTCCAGCAAAAGGACATTCTCCGTCTACAGCAGTTCCAGACAGCCGGCCCGCTATGCTGCCAGCTACACACCGAGGTATTACAGCTGTGTCAGGAAACTCAAGTGATTATGGTTGTTTTGTTTGTTAACAGTACTCTAATAGGTTAAAATGATTTCATCTTTGCTGACTGCAGTGCTCCCATGGACACCAATCTGCTGAGCAACATACACAAGTTATTTTCTGAAAGGATCGACATCTTTAGTTCTGTTGAGTTCAACAAGGTGAGTGCAGCTCAGCAGTTTAATCTCCACTGATAAATGTTGCTCACATCCTCACTCACTCACACCTGTTTGTTGGCCCAGGTCTCTGTAATGACGGGAATTATTAAAATCAGTTTAAAGACTTTCCTGGAGTGCGTCCGCCTGCGCACGTTTGGCCGCTATGGCCTGCAGCAGATCCAGGTGGACTGCCACTACCTGCAGATGTACCTGTGGAGGTTTGTTTCAGATGAGAACCTCGTACACTTCCTGCTGGATGAGATTGTTGGGAGCTCCGCCCACCGCTGCCTAGACCCTGCACCGATGGAGCAGAGTGTGATCGAAGTCATCTGTGAAAGAGGTTGAGGAATCCTGTATCCAGTTTCGACACTTTGTCTTGCACTAATTGTCAGTTTTGTTGGGATTTGAAGTGTGATTTTAAAAAAATCAACTCGATTATATAACTGCAGTCATTTGGGTGAGTTAGGGAAAAGTCTACACTGATGTCCCATACCCCTTCCTTTTGTCATTAAAGTGCACTTGAGCCTGTGTGAGTTAAGACTAAATAATGGAGGTCGCCATTTACAAACCACAGAAGAAATGAGCTCATTTCTTTGATCGGCAAAGATGGAAACTCATGAATTATTCATTCTACAAGATAAACTTTTTAGCACCTGTTCCCTTTGAAGGGCATGTTCTGAATGTGAATCTGGAATATTCATGCCTGAAGAGAAAAGCTGTGTCCTTTGAAAATGTCATGTATTAGGAAATCCCTTTGAGAGGTCTTTGGCTGAATTATTTGTAATCTGAATAAGGTCTGATTATGTAACACTACCTGTAATATAACTTCTGGTTTCTTGGTTCTCTGTCTGCATGTCTACAGTAAAGTGGAAGGATTCAGCCTCCTTTTACTCAAGTACATTTGGTCAAACACTTTGAGATGCTTTTCACTTTATGGGTTTGAGAATGGTTAGTAAGGTGTTTGTGTATAGAGCAGGGGTCTGCAACCTGCAGCTCTGGGGCCACATGTGGCTCTTCTGCCCATAGATGGTGGCGCCCCGAGGCCTTGAGAAAAAACTCATACATTTCCAAGAAAAGAAGCAATAAATTTACAAGAAGAAGGTTGCAAATTTCGTGAGGAAAAATATGCTAATAAGCAGAAAATGAAAAAACTGAAAACTTGTGCAAAAAATATGAAATTTAGGGGAAAATTTCTGTAATTTTCTGAGGAAAACATTACCCACAAATTTGTAAGAAAAAAGTCACAAAATTTCTAGAAAAGAATTCATAGATTTGCTGGAAAAAGTTGGGAGTTTTATGAGAAAAATGTAATAAATTTATGTACGAAATGCTGCAGTTTTACCCATGAAACATGATAAATATATAAAGAAAAATGTAATAAATTTATGAGCGTAGCTGAAAAAGTATTCTCAAAATTTAAGGAAAATGTTGCAATTTTTTGAGGGGGAAAAAAACCAAATTGGCAAGAAAGAAAGTCACAAATTTACTAGAAAAAAACCACAATTTTATTAGAAAACTGTTGCAAATGTATATGAAAAAGGGAGCATTTTTACCTGAAAAAGGTAACGATCAGGTAAGACAATCTTAAGAGAAAAGCAGATGATGCAAAGAAATCTATTTTTTTTAAAAACCTATAACTTTATGGGGGAAAATGTCATAAATTTACATGGAAAAGATCTTCAATTCTACTTGATGTAAGTATTAAATTTGCGAAGAAAATATGAAAATTTTAGGAAAAAAGAAAAACATTTATGACAAAAAAATTACACTTTAATGAGGAAAACATCCACACAATTTTGCAAGAAAAAAAACATTTTGCAAAAAATTGCTAGAAAAAGTAGCAATTTTGTTTGAAAAAGGTGAAATTTACAATTTAAAAAAAAGCTGCATCCATCCATCTTCTTCTGCTTAATCCTTTTCGGGTCACGGGGGGCCTGGAGCCTATCCCAGCATCCTTTGGGCGAGAGGCAGGGTCCACCCTGGACAGATCGCCAGTCCATCACAAGGCCAACACAGAGAGACAGACAACCATTCACTCTCACAGTCATACCTAAGGACAACTTAGAATCCCCAGTTTGATGCCAGTTAACTTAACTTGCATGTTTTTGGCATGTGGGAGGAAACTGGAGAAATCCCGGAGTAAAGCCACGCAGATACGGGGAGAACATGCAAACTCTATGAGGCACTACAGTTGAACTGGTTAAGCACTGGCACCAGCTCCAGAACCGAACTAGCACTGGCTCTTATTTTGGTGGAAGTGAGCCCACAGATCACTGTTGGTCGGGGGCTGGGATCGAACCCAGGATCCCCCGGCCAAGGGTGAGTTGCTGTGCTGCCGCAGTGCTAACCACTCCGCCACCGTGCTGCCAAAAAAAAAAAAAAAAGCTGCAAATTTATACAAAACCCCTCTTAATGGTGATGTTTGGCCAGATTATAGTTGTAATTTTGCTGGTTTATCTCCTTTTTTAGGCTCATTTTTTTGTGGCTCCACGCAGATTTTTTTTATACAATAATCCATCACAGTGGCTCTTTGTGTGCTACAGGTTGCCAACCCCTGGTGCAGAGGGTACCCCGGGATGTTCTTTTTCTATAACAGTTCTGAGAAAAAAATGACAAACTGGTGAGAGTAAAGCTGCCACTTTAAAGGAATAAAGATGCAACTTTATGAATGGGGGAAAATTACAAATTTACAAAGTTTTTAAATCACAAGAAAAAGTAATACATTTGCAAGAACGAGTCTGAGATTTGAGGTAAAACTGCACAAAATTGTGAGACGAGTCACATGTTCATGCAAAAATTCAAAATTTTATAGACAAATGTAAATTTATGAGGATAAAATGTTCATGTGTATAAATTGCAAATTTACATGAAAAAAAATGCAAAAAAAAGTTTCAGGTTTGAGTAATGAAGATAATGCTATAATTTAATCGTTTATCCATCTTTGTGCTTTTCTTGGACTGCACTGTTTGTCCTTCAACTTAAACTTTCTTCTAAACCTTAAATTAATACATAGTTTCAAAAAATACATAAATTACAAATTAAATATCACATGAGCTTAACTCGTTGTTTTTAGAGAAGCCACAGGTGTTTTTCACAAGCGCTCCTAGCCAATAGAGCACCGCGGACTATCGCCACCTTAAGGAGGCATTTGATTGGCTGCAGCATTTCCACTCCACTCTCTTCTGATGACCAACTGAGCTCTGATTGGCTAAAAGGCTTTTTTTCCTTTGAGAGAGCTGCAGCCATTGGTTAGAAGTCATAGGTGAGGAGGGTGGGGGCGGTTCTGTCTGTGGACTCCTGGACGGACGCTCACTGTCCTGTTTACTGCTGCCAAAGCACCGGTAAGAGTTCAAACTTGACTCCGTTACAGCACACTCATTTATTATATTTTTAGAAATGCACTGAATGCCTTTTTTTGTCGTGTAATGTGTAGTTATCTGGACCAGATGACGGCTAGTTTTTGCATTAATGATAGAAATGTCAGTGCATGTTTGATGTGAACTTTGTCATTAGTGACTACAGCCACACTGGCTTATCGAACACGAGCCAGTTAAAACACTGCGATAATTAAAAATATCCCATGGCTGTTTTTGTCCAGTTTTACTGCTCTTATAACTTTAAAGAGATTTCTGTCATTTTTATCCAGAACCAGTTAGAATTTCTAAACCATTGCAGAAATCTGTTCCCATTCATCAGGTAATAGTTACATTAGTTACAGGTAGGTTAGTAACTTGGTCCATAAAGTTATCCTTTGCTAATTAGTTTTTTGGTGAAGATAGTTTTTACTCTTCAGCATGAAGACAAACGTGTAGTTTTACTCCAGGGCATTTCATGTACTCTGGGTAACTTTTGATTCTTGATTTTCATTTATTTGACAACTGATTTGAAATGTGCTTGTTTTATACGGTAATGACGTGTGTCGGGGCGGATCTACGGGGAGGGGGCTACTGTAGAGCCTTGCCCTCCCAGCTGCCCCCCCCCCCAAACTCTATCCATCCATCCATCTTCTACTGCTTTTCCGGAGGTCCAGGTCGCGGAGGCAGCAGTTCAAGCAGAGAAGCCCAGGCTTCCCTCTCCCCAGCCACCTGCTCCAGCTCTTCAGAGAGGATACCAAGGCGTTCCCAGACCAGCTGGGAGACATAGTCTCTCCACCGAGTCCTGGGTCTGCCCCGGGGTCTCCTCCCAGTGGGACGTGCCTGAAACACCTCAAGTGGGAGGCGTCCAGGAGGCATCCTGATCAGATGCCCATACCACCTCAACTGGCTCCTTTCATTGTGGAGGAGCAGCGGTTCTACTCTGAGCCTCTCCCAGATGACTGAGCTCCTCACCCTATCTCTGAGGGTGAGTCCAGCAATCCTACAGAGAAAGCTCATTTCAGCTGCTTGTATCCGCAATCTTGTTCTTTTGGTCATTACCCAAAGCTCGTGACCATAGGTGAGAGTGGAACATAGATTGACTGGTAAATCGACAGCTTTGCCTTAGAACTAAGCTCCCTCTTCACCACAACAGACCAGTACAACGTCCGCATCACTGCAGATGCTGCTCCAATCCGTCTGTCAATCTCTCGCTCCATTTTCCCCTCACTCGTGAACAAGACCCCAAGATACTTAAACTCCTCCACTTGGGGCAGGAGCCTGTCCACAACCCAGAGAGGACAGTCCACCTTTTTCCGGCTGAGGACCATGGACTCGGACTTGGAGGTGCTGATTCTCATCCCAGCCACTTCACACTCAGCGGCAAACCGTCCCAGCAAGAGCTGTAGGTCATTGCTGGATGAAGCCAACAGGACAACATCATCTGCAAACAACAGAGATGAGATCCTGTGGTCACCAAGCATGACACCCTCCATTCCCTGGCTGCACCTAGAAACCCTGTCCATAAAAATTATGAACAGGATCGGTGACAAAGGGCAGCCCTGGCGGAGTCCAACTCTCACTGGGAATGACTCCGACCGAATGTTGGCAATACGAACCAAACTCTCACAACAGTCGTACAGAGACTGAATAGCTCGTAACAACAAGCCCGATACCCCATACTCCCGAAGCACCCCCACAAAAAACCACGAGGGACGCTGTCAAATGCCTTCTCCAAGTCCACAAAACACATGTAAACTGGTTGGGCAAACTCCCACGAACCCTCGAGAATTCTCGAGAGGGTAAAGAGCTGGTCTGATGTGCCACGGCCAGGACGAAAACCACATTGCTCCTCCTGAATCCGAGGTTCGACCAACGGCCGGACTCTCCTCTCCAGTACCTTGGCATAGACCTTCCCAGGGAGGTTGAGGAGTGTGATCCCTCTAAAGTTGGAGCACATCCTTCAGTCCCCTTTTTTGAAAAGAGGAACCACCACCCCGGTTTGCCATGCCAAAGGCACTGCCCCCGACCTCCACGCAATGTTGCAGAGGCGTGTCAACCCTGACAGCCCAACAACATCCAGGGCCTTGAGGGCCAGGGCCCCCAAACTCTAATGTTCATAAAATTGTACTTGTAAAGTAGATATTGTCTTACTCAGTTAACTTTTTTGGTGAGCACTTTTACTTCTGTGTGAGTGATAAATACCAAAAGGGAACACTATTTTTACTCTGGTAAAGTTTCTGACTTTTTTTATCCACCTCAGTACCGTCTGTCTGACAAGTCTCCATCTGTGGCAGAAGTTTAAATTGTGTTTCAGAGCTACTTAAACCAACAGAAGTTGGTTTAAATAAAGTTGGTTTAGAATCAAGCTCCTGTTACTTCTTTGTAGCAGATATGTTTTTATTGTTATTGAGGCGGTTATGATGTCCACTTTGTTATTTTCACAGGAACTCAATAATGGGACCAAAGAGTCAAGCTCTCAAACACACATCATCTCATGGCACAGAGAAGGAATTTGGAGGAACTCTGGGTAAGTCGTAACGGAGCTTAAACAGGCACCATCACAACTTTGGGTTTGGTCAGTATGACCACCGTGTTGTGAATCTACAAGTTCAGATGCTGCAGCATTATTAGGCTGCGGCAAAGTTGTTGTTCGCTAAAAGTGCATGGGGAGCAAAAACGGTACAATGTGGAAACTTGAAATTTTACAGTCTGATCAGAAACTCCCCACTACTCAGACAAAAAAAATCAAGGCACTGCGTACATAGGTGGTGCTATAATAAACACTTTTACACATCTGCAAATGTCTCAAGAACAGCTGGGTCTAGACTAAAAATTCTTTCATCATTCTATTCACTGAAACCTTCCACATCTTTTTGTTAATGGTGGCAAACTCTAAAAAAAAAATGAAGTTTTCTGCACCATATTTTCAAAAATGTGCCAGTGAACTCCCAACGAACTCCTCCTAGGCCATTCATCCATATTGCTTGAAATTAAGCAGAGATCATCTACAGACATTGATAATGAAAAGTTGTTAAAATTATCCAAAAATGTCAATTCGTTTTGATTTTCAAGGCCAATCAAGTTGTACAGTTTCTCTTTGGAATGTAGTTTTGGGTTTAACGTCAGATATACCGATTCAAATTTGATGAAACTTCACATTCACAATCAGAACAATATTCTTCAGCTAACCACCACACTTCATGCAATTTTATTGATGTTCTATTGATGCGTGTCTTATGCTAGTAGGAGGGGACTCATTTAAAGGTGGGTTTATGCGCCTTAGTACTCTGGTGCACGTGCACTTGGATAAGGCCAGTGCACACATGGCTGTATACAGTTGAAACCAGAAGTTTACATACACTGTATAAAAAGACACGTAACCTTTTTTCCCCTCACTGTCCTGTCTGACATTAAATCAGACTAAATTTTTCCTGTTTTAGGTCAGTCAGGATTATTTCTATTTGCTAAGTAATTTTTATATTCACAAATTTTTTTTTAGAGAATTTGTTTATTACTCTCTTCAGGGTCAAACGTTTACATACACTACCGTTCAAAAGTTTGGGGTCACCCAGACAATTATTTTGTGTTTTCCACGAAAAATCACACTTATTTACCACCATGAGTTGTAAAATGAATAGAAAATATAGTCAAGACATTGACAAGGTTAGAAATAATGATTTGTATTTTTTTTTTCCACAATATCTTTATTGAACCTCTTTTTTTTTTTTAACAAACATGATATAAACAATCAAACACTAACACTAAAGTACTACAAAAAAAAAAAATGCACTAAAAAACACCAACAACCACCAACAAAATCAGATCTTCAACAATGCTCCTCTGTTTAGTCTAGACAATCCAATACATAAGTATACATATTATGTTCACCAGTTTGGAATTTACAAGGTCCACACACATCATTCACCTTCTTCTTCAAGAGTTATGTTTAAATTTTTTACATAATCAATAAAAGGTCTCCATATATTCTCAAACACAATTTCCTTTGATTTCAGTATATATGTTATTCTTTCTAATGGAAGGTTTGTTAACATCTGTCTTAACCACTGAGTCACATCTGGTCTATGAGTCTTTTTCCATAATAGTGCAATACATTTTTTGGCATTAAGCAAACTGAGGTCTATGAATGTTCTTTCACTTTTATTAAAATTATGCTTTTCTGGGTACAGACCCAACAAAAACAGTTTAGGATTCAATATGATTTGTTTTGAGATTATTTTTTCAATTGTTACCCTCACCTCTTCCCAAAACATTCTTATTAATCTACATTCCCATACACAATGAAATAGAGTTCCTTTACTTTCCATGCATTTTGTGCATGTATCTGGTATATTTTTGTTATATCTATTTAACTCCTCCGGTGTAACATACATCCGCATTAACCATTTGAAATGTATCAATTTAAGGCGTACATTTATTGATTTGGTTTGAGCTTCTGTACAAGCCAATTCCCATTGTTCCTCTGGAATTTCAGTTTGCAGATCTTCTTTCCAGTAGTTTAATCTTTTCAGTGAATTTTCACTTGAAAATAGTGTCAATGAGTTATAAAACTCTGAAATAATACCCTTTCTTTTACTATCTTTCATCAACATTTTTTCCAAGGATGAATAAATAGGTCGAGTGAGAGCTTTATTTTGATTTGATCGAATAAAGTTTCTAAGTTGAAGATATTTAAAAAAATGTGTTCTATTGAGATTAAATTTGATCCTCAGCTCTTCAAAAGACATTATGTTTTCTGCACATGGCAAATATAAATCCTGAATCTTTTGTATCCCTTTTAAATTCCATACTTTAAATACAGCGTCCGCTCTCCCTGGTTTAAAATATTGATTACCCCATATTGGACTAAATTGTGACAATAACTGTGGTTCTTTTAAATAGTTTTTAGCTTCACACCATATTTTGATCATATGCTTTACAAATGGATTTTTAACTTGTTTTTGTAATTTTTTTGCCGAATCTGAGTATATGAATATGGGAAGAGGTAAAGGTAAATTGTATGATTCCATTTCAGTCCAGTGAGGGAGATCATTTGATGAAAAATAATATGTCATAGACCTCAGTTGTGCCGACCAATAATACAACATAAAATTTGGACATTTCAGACCTCCACGATCAAATGGTAAATATAATAAAGACAGACGTAATCTAGCCCTCCTGTTGTTCCATTTAAATTCCACTAACTTTTTTTTAATTCTTGAGAATAAATCTAAAGGTGGTGGTAAGGGAATGTATTGAAATAAATAAAGTATTTTAGGTAAAATATTACTTTTAAGTATATTGATTCTCCCGATCATCGACATTGGTAGTGACATCCATCTCTGAAGTAACTCATCAATATCTGTCATTAAGGCTTCATAATTGACACTGGCGATTGATTCTAGCTTAGGCACAATTTGGATTCCTAAATATTTAAACTGATTTACAACATTGAATTGATTTACCTCAGGGGCTGGATAATTTCTCTGGGTCTCATTTAGCATTAATATTGAAGATTTAGTTTTATTTATTTTATATCCTGATATTTCCCCAAAATTCTTTATTAAATTCAACAAGGTCGGAATTGATTTTTTAAGATTCGACATAAACAAAATTATGTCATCGGCATACAGGGAGATTTTATGTTCTGTTGGTCCAACTTTAATTCCATATATTTGTGACTGTAGACGTATCGCCGTCGCTAAAGGTTCAATTGCCATAGTAAACAGTAAAGGTGAAAGTGGACAGCCTTGTCGACATCCTCTATTGATTTTTATTGATTTTGAAATATTGTTATTTGTTAGGATTTCTGCAGTAGCATTATTATATATTATCTGAACCCATTTTATGAAATTATTTCCATGTCCAAACCTTTGTAAGACTTCAAAAAGAAAGGGCCATTCAACTCTATCAAAGGCTTTTTCGGCATCCAGTGATAAGAGAGCTGTATCCGGTGCTTCTTTATTAAAATAAATAATATTAAATAGTCTTCTTACATTATGGAAGCCTTGTCTTCCCTTTATAAAGCCATTCTGATCTCGATTAATAATATTTGGTAACATTTCTTGTATTCGTCTTGCTAAAATTTTACAGATTATCTTAAGGTCGGCATTTATTAGGCTTATTGGTCTCATATTTTCACATTTATTAGAGGGCTTACCAGGTTTTGGCAACAGTATAATTAAGGCATTATTCATATATGATGGTAAATTACTATTTTGAAATGCTTCTAAAACCATTTCCAAAAAAGGTTCTGTTAATTTATTCTTAATTTTTTTATAAAGGTCAACTGGAAGACCATCTGGTCCTGCACTTTTTCCTGATTTCATATTATCAATGGCTAGTCCAACTTCTTCTTGACTAATTTTAGACTCCAGTATCTCCCTATTTTCATTTGGAATACACGGTATAAATAGTTCGTTCAAAAACCCATGTAGTTTTGTTAAGTCAGATTCATTTTTGGTATCATATAATTTTTCATAGTAATCTCTAAAGGCTCTATTAATTTCTAAAGGATCTATAACTGCCTGTCCCTTACTTATAATACTGGTAATTGGTGTTTTAGATTCTAATTGTTTAATCTGCCATGCCAATAACTTTCCTGATTTTTCACCTTGTTCATAAAAAGATTGTTTCAATCTTAGAAGACTCGAGGCAGCTCTATTCGCTGATTTTTTTGTCATATTCAGCTCTCAAAATCAGTAATTCGTTCTCCAACCTTGGATCTCTTCCTGCATATACTCTTTCTTGAAGAATTTTTATTTTATGTTCCAGTTGGACTCTCTCCTCTCGAGTCTTCTTAGATTTTGAACCTGAATAACTAATAATATGTCCCCTAATAAAAGCTTTGAAAGCCTCCCACTTTACACATGCTGATGTTTGTGTAGTATTGATGTCAAAGAACTCATCTATCTGTTTTTCTATGTATTTAACAAATTCCTCATCCTGAAGCCATTTATGCTGAAATTGCCATCTACCTGGTTCCTTTGTCAATTTCTTATCTACATATATTAGACAGCAGCGTGCATGATCAGAGATCACGATGTTATCATAAAAACAGTTTTGAATCTTGGACCTTAATTCTGTGGAGATCAAAAAATAATCTATACGTGAGAATGTCTTGTAGGTATTGGAATAACAAGAGTATGCTTTAACTTGTGGTTTCATTTCTCTCCATATATCTATCAATTTCAATTCTTTCATAAAATGATTAATGGTCATCCTACATCCATTGTGCGTACAGTCCAGTCCTGTTGATCTATCTATACCGGGATTCAATGTACAATTAAAATCCCCTGCTATTATATGTCGCCCTGTAAGTGATGATAAGATAAGAAATAAATTAGCAAAGAACTTTTGATCATCTATATTGGGACCATATAAGTTCACCAAATTTATGTTTTCTAATAGCAAAGATCCTTGAATGATTACATATCTTCCAAATTTGTCTCCAATTACATTTTTCACTTGAAATGGGACTGATTTATGTATGAGAGTCATAACTCCCCTGGCTCGGGATGAAAAAGATGAGGTGAAAACATTTCCTTGCCATCTACTCCTAATTCTTTTTACATCTTCCTCTATTAGATGAGTTTCTTGTAAAAACACAATTTTTGAACCCATGTCTTTTATTTTATTCATAACTTGTTTAAGTTTTTTTAAATTTTGTAGACCTCTGCAATTCCATGAAGTTAAATTAAGATTAACGCTTTGATTTATGATCAATAGGGAGTTTGGGATTACCTTGCAGTGTAAACATGCTCAAACAGAAAAGCAAAAAAATGAGTGGTTGAACATTCACCCTACAAACTACACACAAACAAATTCCCCCTTCCCACATTTGTGGCAATCCCCCCAAAAACAAAAGAAAAATTCCGTCTCCCGATATAGCCATCGACCGTTCCACACCCACGAGGATCAGCCAAAGCCACTCCTTCTTCATCCTCCCAATCACCCTAACTCTACTGCTTTTAATAACGTAACATTAACTCTCTTCTGTAATTTTCCAATTTAACTCCAAAATTTTTTTAGCAATTTTGTACTTTTTTTTTTTTTAATATGTAATACAATCTATATTTTGTAATCTTGTTATATGCTTCTAATCAGTTAAATGCTCAAATATTCTACCCTATATTCTGTTCATGCTTAGCTCCCACCAGTCTTCCTGGATCTTCTTGATGAGCTCCTGCGCCTCCTCGGGGGTCTTGAAGATGTGTGTTCTGCCCTCATATGTGACCAGAACTCTTGCAGGGTGAATCACTCCATGACGAATCTCAAGGTTGCGCAGTTCTTTGCGGATGGGGTCAAACTGCTTCCTTAATTGTTGGATTCCTGAGGCCAAATCTGGGTTAGAACCGCACCTGCTGATCTTGGTATTTAATTTCTCCTTTGGCCCGCACCGCGTTGGAGATCGTCATCCTGTCTCTGTAGCTGAGAAACTTCATAATTAACGTCCTCGGTGCTGCCTTGTTACCTCTCGGTGGGCCAATTCGGTGGGAGCTTTCCAAGACGACTGATGATTTTAGCTCCGCGTTGTTCAGCGCCTCTGGGATCCACCCCTCCAAAAAGGAGCATGAATCACGACCTTCGGCTCCCTCCGGTAAACCCACCAGCCTCAGGTTGTTCCGTCTGGACCGGGATTCCAAGTCCAGAACGCTATTTTCCAGATCTTTATTTTTTTTTTCCAAAGTGCGCACCTTTATTTGAAGTCCGCTGATTTCATCCTCCGCACTTGAAACACGAAGCTCCGCCTGCGTCACTCGCTCCACGCAGTCACCCAACTCCTTTCTCATTGCATCCAACGCTGCCATAATCCCATCAAGTTTAGCGGAAAAGTCTGCTCTCATTGAGCTAATGGCAGCCAGCACTACACCTGTGCCGCCATCGTCAGCTGTTACCGCACCACCGCTAGTTTCATCCGCCATATCCGCAGCTTTTTCTACTGCGCCACAAACTTTAAAGTCCGTTAATTTGGACTGCTTCGGCGATTCAATTTTTCCCCCTCCTGATTTCCCAGCCTTAGTCTTCACCGGCATATCCTCACCCAAACGCTGGGAAAAGTTCTGTTCCGAATGAGAGAGTTATTTGCCGAATTTTTATTTCCAGGAGCAGAGCAGAGTGATACGTGTCCTTCTAGGCGGCCGCCATAACCGGAAGTCCAATGATTTGTATTTGAAATAATAATTTTTTCCAGATACTCAACCTGCTCAAAGGAAGGTCAGTTTTATAGCTTCTCTAACCAGCTAAACTGCTTTCAGCTGTGCTAACATGATTGCACAAGGGTTTTCTAATCATCCATTAGCCTTCTGACGCAATGAGCAAACACATTGTACCATTAGAACACTGGAGTGATAGTTTCTGGAAATGGGCCTCTATACACCTATGTAGATATTGCACCAAAAACCAGACATTTGCAGCTAGAATAGTCATTTACCACATTAGCAATGTATATTAGATATTAGAGTGTATTTCTGATTAGTTTAAAGTTATCTTCATTGAAAAAAAACAGTGCTTTTCTTTCAAAAATAAGGAAATTTCTAAGTGACCCCAAACTTTTGAACGGTAGTGTATACTACACTCAGGAAGAGAATTCTGGACCTTCTCAAGTCTGGCCCATCCTTGGGTACAATTTCCAGATCCCTGAAGGTTCCACGTTCATCTGTTTAAACAATTATATACAAGTATAAACACCATGGGAATGTCCAGCCAACATACCGGTCAGGAAGAAGACGAGTTCTGTGTCCCAGAGATGAACATGTTTTGGTGTGAAATGTGTGTGTCAACCTCAGGACAAAAGAAAAAGACCTTGTGAAGATGCTGGCTGAAGCTGGTAAGAGTGTCATTATCCACAGTGTACTGAACATGGGCTGAATGGCCACTCGGTGAGGAAGAAGTCATTACTCCAAAAGCAACATAAAAAAGCCAAATTACAGTTTGCAAATGTACACAGGAACAAAGACCTTTATTTTTGGAGACATGTTCTGTGGTCTGATGAAACTAAAATTGAACTGTTTTGCCATAATGACCATTGTTACATTTAAGATAAGATAAGCCTTTATTACTCCCACAGTGGGGAAATTCCAGGATTGCAACAGCACAGGGATAGCAACACTCAGAGCAAAAATTAAGAAGATAAGAAAAATAAAAATAATAATAATAATAAGAGCAGTGAATATACATACGTACACATAAATATATAAATATATATACACAGTGCGGAGCATTGTAGCAAGATGGAATAAACAGCATAACCGTCTACTTAGTTATCCTACATAGTATGAATATGTGCCCATACATATTGTCACCCTCCGTAGCAACTGATATTGTCCTAGTTGTATACTGGATTTGTGTAAGTCTGTTGCATCTTTTGCATTCAATACTATTAGGTCATCACGTTTTTTTGCTATCTCTGCGAGCAGCCCTGCTTAGGTTATACAGTCTGACAGCCGTAGGTAGGAAGGACCTGCGAAACCTCTCGGTTGCGCACCTAGGATGATGTAGTCTACTGCTAAATGAGTTCCTCAGTGCGTTCAGTATGTCCTGCATAGGGTGGGACTCAGACTCCAGCAGAGATGACAGTTTAGCCACCATCCTTCTCTCTCCTATCTCCTCCACTGGGTCAAGGCGTTGCCCCAGGACAGATCTAGCTTTCTTGATCAGTTTGTTCAGTCTCTTCCTATCGGCTGCTGTAATGCCGTTGCCCCAGCAGACCACTCCAAAAGTGATAGCTGATACCACCACCATGTCGTAGAATGTCTTCAGCAGCGCCCCTTGTACACCAAAAGACCTGAGCCTTCTCAGTAGGAACAGCCTGCGCTGTCCCTTCTTGTAGAGTGCATCGGTATTGTGTGACCAGTCTAGTTTATTGTTCAGATGAACACCCAGGTACTTGTAGGATGTCACCATCTCAGTGTCTGTTCCCTGTATGTTTACTGGTGCTGTGAGGGGTTGTCCTTGCCTGCAGCAGTCCACCACCAGCTCCTTAGTTTTCCTCGCGTTGATCTGGAGGCATTTCCGATGGCACCAGTCCACGAAGTCCTGGATAAGTCCTCTGTACTCAGAGGCCGACGATCGCAGAGTCGTCAGAGAACTTCTGTAGATGGCAGTGTGTTGTGTTGTGTGAGAAGTCCGCAGTATAAAGGGTGAACAGGAAGGGAGCCAAGACCGTTCCCTGGGGGGCCCCCGTGCTGCCAATGATCGTGTCGGACACACAATCTCGGGTTCTCACAAACTGTGGCCGGTTAGTGAGGTAGTCCAGGACCCATGATGTGATGTGTTGGTCCACCCCTGCGCACAGCAGCTTGTCCTTCAGGATCATCGGTTGGATGGTGTTGAAAGCACTGGAGAAGTCAAAGAACATGATCCTCACCACATTCCCGGGCTTCTCCAGGTGGGACAGAGAATGGTGAAGGAGGAAGATCACTGCATCCTCCACCCCAATGCCATGCTGGTAGGCGAACTGGAGTGGATCCATCGCTGGTCCCACCAGGGGGTGAATGTGAGCAAGGAGCAGTCTCTCCAGGGTCTTCATCATGTGAGACGTCAGGGCCACCGGTCTGTAGCTGTTCAGATCTTTGGGGTGGGAAGTCTTTGGTACAGGTACCACACAAGATGTTTTCCACAACTGTGGTATCCTCCCCAGCTTCAGGCTCAGGTTGAAGATGTGCTCCACAATCCCACACAGCTGGTCTGCACAGGACTTGAGGAGCTTCGCGCTGATGCTGTCCGATCCCGAGGCCTTCCTCGCCTTGATCTTCCTCAGCTTCGTCCTCACCTGGGTCTTAGTGAGGGTCAGGTTGGGGGGCAGTGTGCTAAGAGTGGGGGGGGGTGTTGGTGGAGTGGGGTGTGAACAGCAGGTCTCAATGACTTTAGAGGCAGCAGTGGTTGTTGTGCAGTCGGGGGGAAGGCGGTTGGTCAAACCTATTAAAAAACAGGTTCAGATTGTTCGCCCACTCCCTGCCCCCCGTAGCCTGAGGGGAGGTATTCTGGAGTCCAGAGATGGTTTTAAGGTTTCTCCAGACCCCGCCGATGTTGCTCTGTTGCAGCTTGTCGTCCATCTTCTTCCTGAAGCTGTCCTTGCCTTCTCTGATCTTCCTCCTCAGCTCCCTCTGTACGGACTTCAGCATCTCCCTGTTTCCCGACCTGAAGATCCTCTTCTTTTCTCTCAGAAGTGTTTTTATCTCAGAGTTGATCCAGGGTTTATTGTTTGAACAACACCGTATGGTCTTGGTGGGTACGGTGTTGTCCACACAGAAGCCGATGTAGTCCGTGATGGTGTGAGTGAGGCCATCGATGTCCTCACCATGTGGATTGCAGAGCAGCTCCCAGGCAGTGGTTTCAAAACAGTCCTTTAGAGCGTCCATTGCCTCCTCAGACCATAACTTCACTGTGCGCATGACCGGAGGATGTCTGTGTACTAGGGGTTTGTACACCGGCAGGAGATGAACCAAGTTGTGATCCGATCTCCCAAGTGGGGGGAGTGGTGATGAGGTGTACGCCTCCTTAGTGTTTGCATAGAATAAGTCCAGTGTTTTATTGTCTCTAGTGTGGCATGTGACATGCTGGGTGAGCGTGGGTAGAATGGGGGACAGTGAAATATGGTTGAAATCACCTGAGATGAGGAGAGGAGCATCTGGGTGTTCTGTCAGCAGCCTGCCAGTTACTGAGTGGATGACGTCACGCACTGTCCCAGCGTTCGCCGTCGGATTTGCATAAACAACAATGCAGATCACGTGTGAGTATTCCCTCGGGAGACAGGTAGGTCGCATGCTAACAGCTAGCAACTCGATGTCTTTGCTGCAGTACTGTTCCTTAACTGTGATATGTCCAGGTCTGCACCAGTTGTTATTGACATACATTATCACTCCCCCGCCTCTTGCCTTCCCACTGTCTGGTGTTCGGTCTGCCCGTATTGCGTGGAAACCCTCCAGTTTGATGTTAGCATCTGTTGCTAGTTCTGTTAGCCACGACTCGGTAAACAACATCAAACTACTCTCTCTGTAGACGTTCTCGTAGCGGGAGATAGCCGCTAGCTCATCAGTCTTAATGAGTAGCGATCATACATTCCCCATAATAACGGATGGGAGGACGGGTCTGTACCTTATATTCCTCACCCGCCGTCTTACTCCTGCTTGACATCCACGCCGTTTCCGTCTTATTTCTCCCGGTATGTCGAGTTTTTGCGTTAGCATTGTGGGCCGGTTAAGTGCTAACAGCTGGTCTCTATTGTACTGCCTCCTGCAATAAACAGTGGCTCCGTCTGCTGGCTCAGGAGACATTTGGGCGATCTGCGTGTCTGGATGGAATAAAGGTGTCGCTGGGCCAGAAAGGTTACCAAGAGAGCCAGATAGTAAATAGGAAGAAATTGATCCACTGTTGCAAAAAGGTAGCCTACTCGTGTGGCGCCGGAAGTTGACAAATTTGGAGGAAAAAGGGGAAAACTTGCAAGCCTGGGAACACCATCCCAACTGTGAAGTACAGGGGTGGCAGCATCATGATGTAAGGGTGTTTTGCTTCACGTGGGACTGGTGCACTTAACAAAATGGATGACATCATGAGGAAAGAACATCATGTGGAAATACTGAAACAACTTCTCACGACATCAGCCTGGAAGTTAAAGCCTGGATGCAAATGGGTCTTCCAGATGAAAAATGACCCCGAAGCATACTGTCAGATTAGTTACAAAGTGGCTTAAAGATAACAAAGTCAGTCTTTTGGAGTGGCCATCACAAAGCCCTGATCTCAATCCCAGAGAAAATGTGTGGGCAGAGTAGAACAGAAGTGTGTGTGATCAAGGCGGCCTAAAAAACTGATTCAGTTCCACTAGTTCTGTCAGGAGGAATGGGCCAAAATTCCAGCAAACTATTGTGAGAAGCTTGTGGAAGGAGACCCAAAATGTTTGACCCAAGTCATACTATTTATCAAATAGAAAAATTATTTAGCAAATAGAAATAATTTTGGTAATCCTAACTGACCTAAAACAGGAAAAGTTTAGTCTGGTTTAATGTCAGACAGTGAGGGGAAAAAAAAGGTTATGTGTCTTTTTATACGGAGTATATAAACTTCTGGTTTCAACTATACATGCTTAATTTTTTGTGTCGACTAGGCCAAATGTCCTTTTGAATGGGAGGTTGAATTTTGCACATGCATAGTCAATGTGAACAGGCAACACAGTCACAAAATTTTGCCTGCATGCACTCCGCTGCTGAGATTCAAAGGCTTTATTATCATGTGCAGAGTTAAGAAATGCACCATTTCCTGAGCAATGAAATTCTTACTCTGCTCTCCAAAGGAATGCCAAGGCAATAGGTACACAGCATACTAATAAGATAATCCATCCACCCATCCATCCATCTTCTTCCACTTAATCCTTTTCGGGTCGCAGGGGGGTTGGAGCCTATCCCAGCATCTTTGGGCGAGAGGCAGGGTACACCCTGGACAAAGCGCCAGTCCATCGCAGCTAATAAGGTAATAACACACCTAATACTAATGGATACTAATAAAACACTATACACACAGTGAGGAAATTAGGACACAAAAGCAGTTAAAGCAGTCAAACTAGAGGAAACAAGAAGAGTGAAATTGAAAATTCACTGGATGACTATAGTGGACAGTGGTATCTTGATATCAGAGATGATCCGAACCTGAGATGGCATAAGCCTGCGTACAGTGTGCAAATGAGCAGTATATAAATTACAAATTAGCACCCAGTGTGAGAATTTCTCTGTAATGATAATACCAGTAGACTGTACATGATAATTGGCAGCAGAGATGATATAGACATGAGACGGGTTGAGACTATCTACACTGTACAAGTGAGCAATGTGCAAATTTGGCAACCGGTGTGTGAGTTCCTATTTGCAAAGCTGTGTTGCGGAGTTTTCGGAATTTATTTGTTCAGGAGTCTGATGGCAGTGGGAAAGAAGGAGTTTTTCAGTCCGGTTGTCCTACATTTCACACTTCTGTACCTCCAGCCTGAGGGTAGAAGTGTGAACATTCTGTGCTGGGGGTGGGTGGGGTCCCGGAGGATGGCATCAGCTCTCCTTTGGACTTTGCGGTGGTAGATGCTCTGCAGAGAAGGGAGTGGAGTCCTGATGATCTTCTCTGCTGTCTTCACCACTCTCTGCAGGTGTTTGTGGTCCAGGGCAGTAGTGCTGCCGTACCACGCAGTGATGCAGTTGGTCAGGATGCTCTCGATGATGCAGCTGTAGAAATTGTTGAGAATCCTGGGGGACATGCCAAACTTCTTTAGCCTCCTCAGAAAGTACAGCCGCTGTTGAGCTCTCTTCACCAGCTCTGTGGTGTTGTGTGTCCACATAAGGTCCTCACTGATGTGGATGCCCAGGTATTTAAAGCTGCTCACCCTCTCCATCTCAAGCTCCCGGAAGAACAGCAGCCAGTGAGGTCCCCTCCTCCCCTTCCTCATGTCCACTAGCATCTCCTTTGTCTTGTCTGTATTGAGGGTGAGGTTGTTGTCCTCACACCATGTCACCAGGCTGGCCACCTCCCTCCTGTAGGATGCTTAGTCATCCCCAGTGATGCATCCTATCATTGCTGTGTCATCCACAAACTTTAAGATGATATTGTCCTTGTGGGAGGCAACACAGTCATGGGTGAAGAAGCTGTAGAGCAGGGGTGTCAAGCTCATTCCAAGGAGGGCCAAGACCCTGCATGTTTTACTTCCAACCAGTGTCTTCAGCAGGTGTTTTCACACCATTAGCAATCAGTGGGAAGAAATTCAGTGAAATCACCAGCTGAAGACACTGGGTGGAGGTAAAACCTGCAGGGTCTTGGCCCTCCATGGAGTGAGTTTGACACCTGTGCTGTAGAGGATGGGGCTGAGAACACAACCCTGTGGGACACCTGTGTTCGTAATTATGCTGACTGAGGTCCTGTTACCCATTCTGACAGACTGGGGCCTGCCAATTAGAAAGTCCAGTAGCCAGTCGCAGAGGGTGGGGTGCAGGCCAAGTGAAGACAGTTTGTCAGTGAGTTTGTGGGGATGACCATGTTGAAGGCAGAGCTGTAGTCGCCAAAGAGCATCCCAATGTAGGAGTCTTTATCTTCCAGGTGGGAGAGAGAATAATGGAGTGCTGCAGCAATGGCATCTGAGGTGGACCTGTTGGGCCGGTAGGCGTACTGCAGGGGGTCCAGGGTATCCAGTATGCTGTCTTGAATGAGGGGCAGCACCACTTTTGAAGCACTTCATGATGATTGGAGTGAGTGCTACCGGTCTGTAATCATTCAGGCAGGTCGGCGGGTTCCTTTTGGGGAGGGGGATGATGGTTGTGGTTTTGAAGCAGGAGGGGACTATGTTCTGGTTGAGGGAGAGGTTGAAGATGGATGTGAGAATGTCAGTCAGCTCAGCAGCACATGCTCTGAGGGCCCAACCAGGGATGTTGTCTGGTCCTGCTGCCTTGCGGAGGTTGATATTCCTCAGTGCTTTGTTTACCTGGCCTGGTGAGACTTTTAGTGGAGGGGGACGGGGGGTGCGTGAGTGTGTGTCTCCTCTCTGCACTGTAGCTGGTGGTCTCAAAGCGGGTGTAAAAGATGTTGAGGTCGTCCAACAGGCTGTCTGTGGAGCTGGTGGTGCTGCTGTTGGCCCTCTTGTAGTCTGCAATGTGTTGCAGGCCTTGCCACATGCTCCCCGGGTCAGGAGTGGAGTATAGGCTGTCCATCCTTTCCCTGTACTGCCTCTTGGCTGTTGTTATAGCCTTCCTCAGTCCATACTTTGCAGCTTTATACTCAACCTCATTGCCCGATTTAAATGCAAGAGAGCGAGCACGCAGCATCTGACGTACCTGACTGTTGATCCAGGGCTTCTGGTTGGGGAACTTCCTGACTTGCATGGTGGGTACTACGGTGTCAATACACGTGCTGATGTGCCCGGTCACATACTCAGCATATTCCTGTATGCTTACAGAAGAGTCCTCTTGAGTGGCTGCAGCTTTAAACACATCCCAGTCTGTACAAGCAAAACAGTCTTGCAGGGTGCTTTCAGACTCTGGAGTCCAGCGTTTAATTTGCTTAATAACAGGGTTTGTTTGTTTCAGCTTTTGTCTGTAGGCTGGGTACATAAACAGGGAGATGTGATCTGACTGTCCGAAGTGGGGGTGGGGTGCTGCTCTGTAAGTGCCGCGTATGTTGGAGTAAAGATGGTCGAGTGTGTTTTTCATCACGGGTGGGAATGTCCACATGCTGGTAATGTTTAGGGAGTACAATAAGATAAGATAAGATAAGCCTTTATTAGTCCCACAATGGGGAAATTCCAGGATTGCAACAGCATAGGGATAGCAACACTCAGAGCAACAATCAGAAGGCAAGAAAAAA
The DNA here is from genome assembly GCA_020510985.1 of Pholidichthys leucotaenia. Taxonomy (NCBI): domain Eukaryota; kingdom Metazoa; phylum Chordata; class Actinopteri; order Cichliformes; family Pholidichthyidae; genus Pholidichthys; species Pholidichthys leucotaenia. Next base: position 17,899,969 of record CM035844.1, read on the forward strand.
CATCTAGTAAACATACTGTATGTCCATATTACTATAAATGTATATATATAGACACACAGTGCAGAGCATTATGGCTGGTGGATGTGCAGCAGAAAGTCTAAGCTCTCTCTCCGCGGATGCAGCGGGCCAGCTGGAAGTCTTTGGGCATGATGGTGACCCCCTTAGCGAAGAAGAGACCACCAGGTGGGTCTCGCTGGTCTCCTGCAGAGCCATGACGGCGAAACTCAGGAAACGCAGGACGGTCTTAAAGTCCTGAGCGATCTCCCTCACCAGGCGCTGGACGGGCAGCTTACGGATGAGCAGCTCCGTGGATTTCTGGTAGTGACGGATCTCTCTGAGCCACGGACCTGTGACGGCGAGGCCTTTTCACTCTGCCGGTGGCCAGAGCGCCTCTCCGAGCAGCCCTGTGGCTAGCTGTCTCCTGGGGGGCTTCTTCCTCCAGTAGATTTTATGGGCGGTCTGCTTGGTTCTTGCCATCGCTCTTTATTATTCTGTCTTATATTTCTTTCACGCCGCCTAAACTCCAGCCCGGCACCCGCTTCGTTTTCGCTACAGCTCTCGGTATGTCGAGTTTCCCATTAGCACCGGGCAGCGGCCAAGTGCTAGCTAGCACTAGCTCCTCCCCGCTGTAACGTCTCCCGCTGCAAACCGTGGCTCCGTCCGCCGACCCGGGAGACCCCCGGGGCGATCCGTGCGTCCGTGATATATATACAGAGTGAAAGGTGTAGAAAGAAGAAGGAAGATAAAAAAAAAAAAAAAAAAAAAAGGCTGTTGCAACAGGCAGCCGACTCGTGTGGCGCCACCGGTCCGGCGGAACCGGAACCGGTTATTATTCCGCAAATTGCACCGGTTAAAGTCACCAGCAATAATAAAAACAGCATTGAGATGGGTCGTCTCTACTGTGCTGATGGCATCATGGAGTTTGCTCAGCACTACTGTGTAGTTGCTTTGCGGGCAAATGTAGACTGTGGCCAAAAACACAGTGGTAAATTCCCTCGGTAGATAATGGGGACAGCATTTCAGCAGTAAAAACTCCACATCAGGCGAACAGTACTTGTAAACAGTCTGTACATCTCCACACCATGAGTTGTTTATAAACACACACACACACACACACACACACACACACACACACACACCTCCCCTCGTCTTACCCAAGGCTCCAGTTCTGTCTGCTCGATGTGTTCAGTGTGTCTGTAGTTGAATGGCACACTCTGGGATTCTGTCCGAGAGCCAGGTCTCGCAGAAAATTAGGGCGCAGCACTCTCTTATCTCCCGCTGGTCTTCAATCCTTACTCTTAGTTCGTCTAGCTTGTTTTCCAAAAACCGTACGTTAGCCAGCAAGAGGCTGGGCAGCGGTGGTCAGCAGGCGTGAGCCTTTAGCCTAGCATGTAGCCCTCCTCTTTTACCTCGTCTCCGGCGCCACCTCCGACGCGCTATCTTGGGGTCAGCATGCTCATGTGGGCTCGGTGCTTTGGGGCCTTCCTGGGGGTGGTGCTGATCGCTACGTGGATGCACAATGCAATGTAGATTGGGTGGTATGAAGCCAGTAAATTCCATATGACTGCTCATCTTGGCGATGTTCACTGGTGTCGGTCATGTTAGCAGTGCATGACCTTCATGCACTGTAGAAAGAGCAGCAAACATGCAAAAAAAAGAGGAAAAAGTTGGCATTCGTGAACGGAATGAGCAAAGACGTCTGCCTTGATGGGCGCCATCTTGCTGAATAAGCAAGTCACTCTACGGCTGGAGCTGATGATGAAATTTACGTCACACAGGCCTTGCGCCTGAGCAGACTTGGAGAGCGGAGGTGGAGCATAAATCCACCTTAAAGTGGGTGAGGCTTAGCGTGAAGTTCAGCGCATTTGTATTATGTTGTATTTTCTGTCAATGCTCCTTTGATCAACAAAAAACAGGTCTAAAGTCAGCAGCGAATTATCAATCGCTCTTTCAGCAGCGTGATTACAAGGCGTAAACACGCACGTATGCCTGTACCTACACCGGGGCTAGAACTGATTGATGAGATTGACCGTCCAGGGTATGACGTTAAACTGCATCCGGGCGAGGGGGTCTGTTGGACTAGGAGGATGATGGAGTGCCTCTTAACCCTCACTGATATTCCCAGGTGTCCGTCCTTTGGGCAAGGACTAGTACCTGTTAGCCTCCCTTACCAGGGTTACGGTAAAACTCTCCAACAACTTTGTGCGTTATAATCCCCTAAGGGGACCCAGGGTTAAAGTGGTTCCGAGCACCCCCTTGCTGATCATATGAAGTGACAAACGGGGCATCTTGTTTGCCGTGAGTTGTGACTCGTGTCAGTGGAGAAAGAGATCCTGGTTATTGAAGAATGTGTCTTTCTGTGGCTCTCACAAGTCCAACACAGTGCTTTGGCTCCTTCTTCACTTAGACGGGAGGTTGGAAGAGCCTGGTCCAATCAATCGGCTTGTCAAGGTCTACCCTGGGATGTCTTTTGTCAGTATAACATCTCCTAATCCCAGAAGCCCATGGCGGAGGGTCAATCGAGTAATTTGCACTTTTGTGCTTTATTGCTTGAGCATACCATCCCTGTATCCCTGGTCCATAACCTGCAGGAAGTCCGCGGCTCTGTGCATCCCCTTGTAGGACTCCGAGGAGGGTGGGGAGCAGGGATGATGAATCATACGCTATAAAATATGGCTACTAAACAAACCCCTAAAAAACGAATGTTGTAAGATGATGTGGATGACCCAGGAATTAGCAGGATGGCTCTTTCAAATGGTGATAATTGGCCGAGGCTTATTGTTTTAGAGTTGCTCTCATCAGATATGCCTCTTTCTAAGCTGTCCCCTTTTGCTGTACAGAAAGGAATTTCAGGTATTACAGGGTCAGTTAAGGATGTTAAAAAACTGAGGTCTGGCCAGATTTTGGTGGAATGCTTAAAGAAATCCATTCTGAAAATTTGTTACAGTGTAATGTGCTGGCTGGTGTTCCAATGAAGGCTTTTCCTCACCCTTCTCTAAACAGCTGCAAAGGAGTAATTCATACTCGAGAACTCCATGATATGGAAGAGAATGAAATAGCCTCAGAACTGCAACAACAAGGAGTAACACATGTGAAGAGGATAACCATTATAAAAGATGACCAAACAGTAAAAACTGGCACTTACCTTCTGTTGTTCAACTGGCAGCAACTCCCAGAAAGAATCCAAATAGGAAATCTGAGTGTAACTGTTGATACCTTTATTCCAAACCCATTGAGATGTTTTAACTGCCAAAAGTTTGGCCATGGCTCCGCAGGATGTAGGAATAAACCAGTCTGCTTCAAATGTGGAGAAGAAAGGCATGAGTTGGCCTGCACAACACCTCCCAAATGTAGTAATTGTTTAGGCAATCATGCATCATCATCGAAGGAATGTCCTTGTTGGATCAAGGAAAAAGAAATTCAAACTGTCAAATGTACTAAGAAAATTAGCTATCCTGAGGCACGTAAACTGGTAGAAGGTTTCCCAAAGTACAAATTCCAGCAGACTTTCTCCTCTGTTGTGAAACCAAAGATGCAGCCTGCTGAATGCCAGACAGATCTGACCTGGTTAACTAAAGATAAGCCCTCATTATTAAGTAGTATTAAAAATTCCAGCGTCCCAGTTAAAAGTAAAACGAGCACTCAAAGCCTGACTACAGTAAGCCAACCCTTAAGTCGAAGTCTAAGCAGGTTCGCAGAGCAAAACCAATCATCAAAAGAAAAGAAAAAATCCAGTTCCTCTACTCAAGAAAAATCAAGCCAAGAAAATAAATTGCAAAAGAATGGGAATCCAGAAGATGCAGAAATGTCTGAAGTCACGACTTGCCGTAGTCGCAGCCCCTCGCCCAAAAGCAAGCATAAGGAGCGTGCTTTTGTTTCACCTACCTGATGGTGGGTAGCCACATTATCCGGTGGAACTGTCGTGGCTTTAAGGCCAATTTCTCTGAAGTGCAGCGTTTAGCTGCTAGTTTTAATCCCCTTGCTTTTTGCCTTCAAGAAACTCTTCTGCTATCAACCAACCCCATATCTCTGAAACATTATACTATGTATAATACATATGGTCCAAATGTACATCGTCCATCTGGTGGTTCAACAATTTTTGTAAGGAATGACCTAACTCACAGCCACTTGGCTTTAGTCTCCAACTTACAAGCAGTGGCAGTTCATCTAACTTTGCATAAAGCAATAACCTTATGCTCTGTCTATATATCACCAGATATAATTGTGGCACCGGAAAATCTGGATGACCTTCATAATCAGTTGCCATCCCCATACATCCTTATGGGTGATTTTAATGGTCATAATCCTCTGTGGGGAGGAATTTGCTCAAATGCAAAAGGCAAGATACTGGGGGATTTTATTGCTAAAAATGATCTATGTCTTTGGAACAATGGATCTCACACATACTTCCACCCAGGACATGGAACCTATACTGCAATTGACCTATCTATATGTGATCCTGAGCTAGTGCTGGAATTCTTGTGGCGGGTCTTGGATGATCTTTGTGGAAGTGACCACTTTCCACTAATATTGACGTCTACAGAAGTGGATGTGAAATCAAGAACTTCACGATGGCAACTCAAAAAAGCAAACTGGTCTTCTTTTGTTTCTCTGTGCAAAGAGAAATTCAACCAAAAACCTCAACCATCCATCTTCTACCGCTCAACCACACTGTCACTCTGTTCAGAGCTTTGCTCAAACCGTAATTATAATTGCAGATAAGACTGTCCCAAAAACATCAGCAAAGCCACATCATAGGTCCAACCCATGGTTCAATGATGACTGCAAAAAGGCCATTGAGGCAAGGAAAAAAGCAGAGAGGGTGTTCAATAAGAACACCCTATGCTATCTATCTGCCGTTACGATAGCACATATCGGGAGTGCTCTCTCCTTTTGTTTTCTGAGACGTGGCTAACTGAACTAGCAGCAGATGCTAACATTGAGCTGGAGGGTTTCCACATGATATGGGCAGATCGAACCCCAGACAGTGGCAAAGCAAGGGGCGGTGGAGTGATAATGTATGTTAACAACAACTGGTGCAGACCGGGACATATCACTGTTAAACAACAACACTGCAGCAAAGACATTGAGTTGCTAGCTGTTAGCATGCGGCCTACATATCTCCCGAGAGAACACTCACACGTGATCTGCATTGTTGTTTATGCAAATCCGACGGCGAACGCTGGGACAGCGCGTGACGTCATCCATTCAGTAACCAGCAGGCTGCAGACAGAACACCCAGATGCTCTTCTCCTCATCTCAGGTGATTTCAACCATGTTTCACTATCTCCCATTCTACCCACGTTCACCCAGTATGTCACATGCCACACTAGAGACAATAAAACACTGGACTTATTCTACGCAAACACTAAGGAGGCGTACACCTCATCACAACTCCCCCCACTCGGGAGATCGGATCACAACTTGGTTCATCTCCGGCCGGTGTACAAACCCCTAGTACACAGACAACCTCCGGCCATGCGCACAGTGGAGTTATGGTCTGAGGAGACAATGGACACTCTAAAGGGCTGTTTTGAAGCCACCGCCTGGAAGCAGCTCTGCGATCCACATGGAGAGGACATCGATGGCCTCACTCACACCTTCACGAACTACCTCAGCTTCTGTGTGGACAAATCCGTTCCCACCAAGACCATACGGTGTTGCTCAAACAACAAACCTGGATCAACCCTGAGATAAAAACACTTCTGAGAGAGAAGAAGAGGATCTTCAGGTCGGGGAACAGGGAGATGCTGAAGTCCGTACAGAGGGAGCTGAGGAGAAAGATCAGAGAAGGCAAGGACAGCTTCAGGAAGAAGATGGAGGACAAGGTGCAACAGAGCGACATCAGCGGGGTCTGGAGAAACCTCAAAACCATCTCTGGGCTCCAGAATACCTCCCCCCAGGCCACGGGGGGCAGGGAGTGGGCGAACAACCTGAATCTGTTTTTCAATAGGTTTGACCAACCGCCCTCCCCCCTGACTGCACAACAACCATTGCTGCCTCTAAAGAAATCAAGTCCTGCTACCCACTCTCCACTCCACCAACACCCCCCCACTCCCAACACACAGCCCCCATCCTGACCCTGACCAGGACCCAGGTGAGGACGGAGCTGAGGAAGATCAAGGCGAGGAAGGCCTCGGGACCGGACGGCATCAGCGCGAAGCTCCTCAAGTCCTGTGCAGACCAGCTGTGTGGGACTGTGGAGCACATCTTCAACCTGAGCCTGAAGCTGGGCAGGGTACCACAGTTGTGGAAAACATCTTGTGTGGTACCTGTACCAAAGACTTCCCACCCCAAAGATCTGAACAGCTACAGACCAGTGGCCCTGACGTCTCACATGATGAAGACCCTGGAGAGACTGCTCCTTGCTCACCTTCACCCCCTGGTGGGACCAGCGATGGATCCACTCCAGTTCGCCTACCAGCATGGCATTGGGGTGGAGGATGCGGTGATCTTCCTCCTTCACCATTCTCTGTCCCACCTGGAGAAGCCCGGGAATATGGTGAGGATCATGTTCTTTGACTTCTCCAGTGCTTTCAACACCATCCAACCGATGATCCTGAAGGACAAGCTGCTGTGCGCAGGGGTGGACCAGCACCTGTCATCATGGATCCTGGACTACCTCACGAACCGGCCTCAGTTTGTGAGAACCCAGGACTGTGTGTCCGACACGATCATCGGTAGTACGGGGGCCCCCCAGGGAACGGTGCTGGCTCCCTTCCTGTTCACTCTTTATACTGCGGACTTCTCACACAACACAACACACTGCCATCTACAGAAGTTCTCTGATGACTCTGCGATCGTTGGCCTCATCTCCAATGGAGATGAAGCTGAGTACAGAGGGCTTATCCAGGACTTCGTGGACTGGTGCCATCGGAACTGCCTCCAGATCAACGCGAGGAAAACTAAGGAGCTGGTGGTGGACTGCCGCAGGCATGGGAAACCCTTCACAGCACCAGTAAATATACAGGGAACAGACATCGAGATGGTGACATCCTATAAGTACCTGGGTGTTCATCTGAACAATAAACTAGATTGGTCACACAATACTGACGCACTCTACAAGAAGGGACAGCGCAGGCAGTTCCTGCTGAGGAGACTCAGGTCTTTTGGTGTACAAGGGGCGCTGCTGAAGACATTCTATGACACGGTGGTGGCATCAGCCATCACTTTTGGAGTGGTCTGCTGGGGCAGTGGCATTACTGCAGCCGATAGGAAGAGACTGAACAAACTGATCAAGAAAGCTAGCTCTGTCCTGGGGCAGCGCCTTGATCCGGTGGAGGAGATAGGAGAGAGGAGGACGGTGGCTAAACTGTCATCTCTGCTGGAGTCCGAGTTCCACCCTATGCAGGACATACTGAATGCACTGAGGAGCTCATTTAGCAGTAGACTACATCATCCCAGGTGCACAACCGAGAGGTTTCGCAGGTCCTTCCTACCAACGGCTGTCAGACTGTACAACCTAAGCAGGGCTGCTCGCAGAGATGGCAAAAAGACGTAACAAACCAATAGTTTTTTGAATGCAAAAGATGCAATAGACTTACACAATGGTCCCCTCCGGCATACAACTAGGAAAATACCGGTCGCTATGGAGGGTGAGAATATGTATGGGCACATAATCATACCATGTAGGATAACTAAGTAGACGGTTGTGCTGTTTCATCCCATCTAGCTACAATGCTCCGCACTGGGTGTTTATATATTCATATATTTATTCCATCCAGCTACAATGCTCTGCACTGTGTGTCTGTGTGTGTGTATATATATATTTTATAGTAATATGTACATATGTATATTAGCTGCTCTTGCTTGCTTGCTTTTTTTTCTTGCCTTCTGATTGTTGCTCTGAGTGTTGCTATCCCTGTGCTGTTGCAATCCTGGAATTTCCCCGTTGTGGGACTAATAAAGGCTTATCTTATCTTATCTTATCTTATCTTATAAACATCCAACAACAGAAAACCTGACCAGATTTAAAATCTGTCTAGCTAAAGCACGCAGGATCATCAATGAAGCAAAGAGACAGAGCTGGAGGGAATTTGTATCAAGCCTCACATCCAACACATCTACCAAAAAGATCTGGGATTTAATTAGAAAGATGAAGGGTAAGGAGAATGGACTTCAAATACATCATATTAATCATCAGGGTAATCTGCTGACGACAAAATATGAAATAGCTAATGAACTAGCAAAATCATTTGAGAAGAATTCATCTGTTGGAAACTATGTCCTGAGTTCCAGATCATACAATCACAAGAAGAACAAAAAGAAATAAACTTTTCAGATAACTCAGAACCACACAACCAAGATTTCACTATGGAAGAACTTTTGTTCTCAATAAGGAACTCTCATTACACTGCTGTGGGTCCAGATAAAATTCATTATCAGTTTTTAAAATACTTACCCCCCAGTGCACTATCCATTCTCTTGATGGTTTTCAACAACATCTGGAAGTCAGGCAGTATTCCTGAAAGCTGGAAAGAAGCAGTAGTTATACCCATTCCAAAACCCGGGAAAGATCATACTGATACCAACAACTACTGTCCAATAGCTCTGACAAGTTGCCTCTGTAAAACCATGGAAAGAATGGTAAACAATCGCCTTGTGTGGGTGCTTGAGTCTGAAGGCCTTTTAACTGATTACCAGTGTGGCTTCAGACATGGTAAAAGCACTTTAGACCACCTTATCAGATTAGAGGCCTATATATGTGATGGTTTTATTAGAAAAGAACATGTAGTTGTTGTATTTTTTGATTTAGAAAAAGCATATGACACAACATGGAAATACGGTATTTTAAGAGACCTACATGACATGGGTTTTAGGGGACATCTGCCATTTTTCATTTCAAACTCATTCCATGGAGGGCCAAGACCCTGCAGGTTTTACTTCCACCCAGTGTCTTCAACAGGTGATTTCTCTGAATTTCTTCCTACTGATTGCTGATCAGTGAAAACACCTGCTGAAGAGACTGGGTGGAAGTAAAACCTGCAGGGTCTTGGCCCTCTATGGAATGAGTTTGACACCCCTGTTCTGGGCTCTTTTGTTACCATTTGTATTATCCGTCTCCTCCTGCGGCCACATCCAGGGAGGTTGGCTACAGTCCCGTGGATCTTAAATTTCTGAATAATATGTGCAACTGTAGTCACAGGAACATCAAGCTGCTTGGAGATGGTCTTATAGCCTTTACCTTTAACATGCTTGTCTATAATTTTCTTTCTAATTTCCTGAGACAACTCTCTCCTTTGCTTCTTCTGGTCCATGTTTAGTGTGGTACACACCATGTCACCAAACAGCACAGTGACTGCTCGTCACCCTTTAAATAGGTCGACTTGTGGCGGGTTGAGACAACCCCCACAACAGACTGAGACAGACACAGCGCTCGGCTAGAGCAAATAACAGAACAGTGAAATGTGTGTATTAATGTCTACAGGCAGCCCCGCTCCGTCTGGCTTGTTCCGGCTCAGTATTGTGATGTTAATGTCCCATTCATGCATTGTGTTCATGCTTCCTGTTCTCACTGTGTCTCTCAAATGCAAATGCCCATACCAACTGCTGTGAATGCTCTTTCATGTATTGTTGTAAATGGGTATAAATACCGCACATATTCTGTAACTCATTCTCTCATTCCTGCAACTGCTGCTGACACACTCACTCTTGTGTCTCTCTGCTGAGAGCCTCCGGGCTTGCTCCCGGCGCGCATGCACGGCGCCGGGGTGAGCTCCGTGATGGCGGTATGATTTAATAAACCTGCTTAAAACTCTCATTGCTGCCTTTATTATATCAACCGCCATACTGGTGACCCGACGCTGAAAAAAACACGCTGCCGGCGAACGCAGCACCCGGCGGTGATGCTCCGATGACAAGCGAACGCAGCAGCTGCCTTCTGCTTCAGTGAACTCTCAGGACATCACCCACGACTGGGAAAGCCGCAGCAAACTCCATGGTAGGATCTGCTCGCCTAGATTGGCACATCCACGCTGGACCGGCCGCGCTCACAGCTCCTCCACACGAGAGCACATGCACCTCGTCCCCTCTCCACGATGGCGACCTCCATGGCCGACGGAGAGTGCAGCGCGTGGACCTGAACGCACCATGGCCGAGCGAGTGACAAAGATCGTCTCCTCCCTCTCACCACTCCAATCTGCACGAACGCGGGGGACAAAGATCGTCTACGTCCTTCCACCGCTCCAACACATCGAACAGGGATGATTACGCTCCCTGACCCTGTCTCCTCTCCAGCTGGCCCAACAACGCACGGAGCCCCGGCACACGCACCGGGGAGTTACACGGACGGCGCACCACGCACGGGACGCATATGGCTCTGCAGACCCCCACCCTCCTTCGCCGCTGCACACAGGCACTTCAAGGTTGCTTGTACACCTGAGGCAAGCACGCAGCATGCACGAAGGATTTGCTAATGGTCTCAGCCACGGCGCACAAGGGAAATTCAGCAGTTTGCGGTTTCCGAGAGCTTTAAGGTTGTGCCTGCACCTAAAGTCAACACGCCAGTCCCTCTGCTTTTATTACAGCCGCCACGCAGCCTCGTCTTTTCTTCACGGCCACTATTAATCCTTGCAGGACTTAATCGCGGGAGGAGTCGGTGACTAATTTTTCTTCTTGTGGACCTCTGCACGTTCAAAGGGACAGCCCTTCGACATCGCGGACCCACAAGCAATTTTTGCGCGGCTCAGACGATTTCACCGTCTCCTGCCGGCACTTACTACCCCCCACCCCCCCTCCACCTTCGCCTGCACAGAGCTTTTCCTGCTCGCTGCCAAAGCTGAACTATCGAGGTCTCGGCCCCCTGCCGAGCCCTCTGGGGGGGAGCGGTGTGGCGGGTTGAGACAACCCCCACAACAGACTGAGACAGACACAGCGCTCGGCTAGAGCAAATAACAGAACAGTGAAATATGTGTATTAATGTCTACAGGCAGCCCCGCTCCATCTGGCTTGTTCCGGCTCAGTATTGTGATGTTAATGTCCCATTCATGCATTGTGTTCATGCTTCCTGTTCTCACTGTGTCTCTCAAATGCAAATGCCCATACCAACTACTGTGAATGCTCTTTCATGTATTGTTGTTAATGGGTATAAATACCGCACATATTCTGTAACTCATTCTCTCATTCCTGCAACTGCTGCTGACACACTCACTCTTGTGTCTCTCTGCTGAGAGCCTCCGGGCTTGCTCCTGTCGCGCATGCACGGCGCCGGGGCGAGCTCCGTGATGGCGGTATGATTTAATAAACCTGCTTAAACCTCTCATCGCTGCCTTTATCTTATCATTCGCCACAGACTGACTGATTACAAGTTTGTAGACACCTGTGATGTTAATTAGAGGACACATCTGAACATGTCCCTATGGTCACATTATTTTCAATCTTTTCTAGGGGTACCATCATTTTTGTCCAGGCCTGTTTCATGAGTTTGTTTTTTTTTTAAATAATTCTGTTGAACCACAATTCAAAAGCATTATGTGATTTTCATTGGTTAATTTTCATAGAATTTTTATTTATTACCACTTTTGCCAGATTCAAGTTATTTCTGTGACCATTGTGGGTTTTTCTTTCATTAACAGAGGGGTACCAACAATTTTGTCCATGGCTGTAAGTCAAACAGGCTTTTTTTTCCACAGAATATCTGACGTTTTCATGAGCGCCACGTCACCCATTATGTCAGTGGCTGAAAAACCCCGCTGCCATGCAGTCACATCATCGGGAGAACACAGTGCTTGGCTGCTCGTTGTACACACAGGATGGAAGTGGTTGAAAACATTGACAATGGTTCCAGCACATGTAGTCTGGAATTGGTTTGTGTTGTCCAATCTTGGGACGATTATAGTTCTGAAGAATGGGATGATAATGAAGAATCTGGGGGCATCAGACCATATAGGTTTGAGCCGTGCCAAGCGGGCATTTTGCCAAGCCAGTCACACTCAGTGGAGTGACAGTGGAGAGGCACACATGCCCGCCGCAGCAGCAGCAACAAACACACGGCAGGGGAACACCAAGTGTTGTTCTTCTGTTACAGATATTGCAACAAATTATTTGTTCATAAATATAATTTATTTAAACCCGATTTTTCAATAAAATCATAGCAGTGCATTCTCTGTGGCTCAGGCGTCAGGTTTATTATGGATTATATTTTGAGTTCTTGTTGTTTTTGTTTTGTACATGTTTTATGTGCGTTTTGAGCCACTTTCAGGTGGGCACTGTCCAAGATTCGCCAGTCCGAACTTACGCGCCCTCTCTCTTTGACAGTCAGCTGTTCATGTTTTGTGTGCATCATCTGCCGTGTTGTCAGCCAGCCAATGTTGCCAGTGCTATCACGACGTGTTAGCCACTCCACACAGCCGTGGTTCTGTTGCGCCCCTTGAAGCAATGTCAGCCCTGGGGCGCAACCGTGGTTAACACGTCTCCTCTCCATGTTCGCTAGATGATGTCGGCCCTGAATGCCAACTGTAAGTGTTTCTGCTTATTTTTGTAAGTCTTCACCTTTTTGGGAACTGTTGTCATCATTCTTATGTTCAATACATGTGCTGTGGTGAATTCTGCGCGTAAATCCATTCATCATGACCCTCTGTGCGCTCTTACACAGGGCAGGGAGAGGGAGGATGAAATAACGAGGATTTGCGTGCAGGGTTCACCACAGCACATTTAATACAGAAAGACAATTCCCTAAAAGGTGAAGACGTACAAGAAACACAAACACACTTGCTGATGGTGTTCGGGGGCCGGCATCGCCCAGCGAACGAATGAGAGGAGACGTGTTTGCCACAGGTGCACCCCAGAGCCGACATCGCTTCAAGGACGCACGAGAACCACGGCGAACATGGAGTGACTAGCACATCGTGAGAGTGCTGAAAATACTGGCAGACAAACAGCACAGATGACAATACTATGGACCATCAGTGCATGGCTGGCAAACGGCCGCGAAGTACACGCACTGCTGGTGATGGTGTGATTAGAAGCACCTGGGCGAGGACCGGGAAAGATGATCAGCGGGAGTTTGAATCAGCTGGTGATAATGAGAGAGGGGACGTGACCAGACCGGCGAGATGTCAGCATGGGATCACAGAAAGTAGGTCAAAGCTGCGCGTAAATCCATTAATCCTTCCCCTCCTCCACTCCTCCTGCATAAAAGCGCACGAGGAGACTTATAACAGTTGGCGCTGAAGTGTGTGATGTGGTCTTTCTCGGTTTGCTGTTTATCTAAGCCTGCGACACAACGCGAAGGCACAGCCATAAAATTAAAACAAGAAACCAGAGAAACTGTGAGCTACAAAGCTGCTGTCATTCCAGTCAACAACACCAGTGTCTGTTCTCCCGCTTACGTTACGGGGGTGCCGCCCTTAATTCAGTGGGCAGCACCACAGTCCAGTCAGCGGCTGCTGTTTTTTTGATAACTAGTTTTTGCAGGTGCGGTTGTAAATGTTATATTGATAATCAACAATCACTTTTGGGTTTACGCAACATTCTAAAAAATGTCAAAATCATGTCATCAGCCCTTTAAGAGCCAACTTGTTCCGCCGACCCATTTTAACTTATTTATTTTGCATGTATGTGCCACCATCATGCACTTTTGCAGCTTTACTAATTTTTTTTCAGACAAATCTAAGAAACTGAGCAGTAATTTAAACCAAAGAAACAATGGTCTGACACACTATTATGTTTCCAAATGGCGCAGCTTAGCATTGTCATTTAGCATTTGCCATTTTATAATTACCGACATGGTGTTCACGTTACTTAGCTCCTATTAAAACAAGGTTAGCGGACTATCCTTTCTGACGCAGCACGATGGAAAACAGTCCCACATCCTCTCTGGCAAACAGGAGTAGCAGGTTAGCAGCTCTTTAACCAAACCGAGGGTTCAGAGTGGGCAACCACTGGAGAGCCTAGCCGCACACCACACATGCTGCGTGCACTGTGGGGGAGAGGCGGGGCGCTGGCAAGTAGTGTGAGGAGTTTTTCTCAAGAAATGGGGGGTATGTCCGTTTTAAATAATGATATAAACGATAGAGTATTTTATGAAATGATAGACGTTTTTACATCGTCATCCGATACATATTGTCATATCACACAGCCCTAGTTGGAACATAAAAGCGGGGACTGCTGACATCCAACCATTATCCAGAGGTCTGAGCAGATCACTCCCAGTGCTGCTGAGGCCTGTGACAGCCCCAAGTCATCCTGCATGCTAAACAGTGGTATTACAGGATGTCTGAACCAGCACTGCCTGAAAACTCAGTGTAGATATCTGTAAGCATACAATCACACTGCATTGTCAGAATTTACTTTGATATTTAAAAACATTTTTCCTTTGTTTTAATTCTTCTATGCCTGGGTTGATTCCCAGCAGATGAGAATGTTTGCAGCATTTACAGCATCAAGAAAATGATCAATTATATTGTGACGTTGTGAGGGTTCACACAAGAAAGGAGAGATGATCGTGATGAGAACAGGCTTTATTTATCCACACTTCCTCAACACAGACGGGGGGGAGGTCATTCACACATACCCCCGTCTCACTGAGGGTGGCACAAACGCATGATCAGTCACTGCTGTGACTCTTCTTATAACACTGCTGTGTCATTATAATGCAGCCATCCATAATGACACAGCAATAACACTTTAGAACACACAAATGATAACACCCTTTGAATCCTCCACTGCCAAAGCATGCTGGGAGAATCCCCGCCCCCTTAACACAGCCCCGACATTACACTGTCCCCCCCCCCAGACTGGTTTCTGTCCCCAGAATAATAAAAGTCCAGTTCAAAATTTCAACACAAATCCGTCCAGGTGTCAGGGCGGCCTCCGTTGTCGACGACCAGCACACACAGGCCCGCTAGTGTTCATCTGTGCATCAGTTGGAGTATCTGGTTGGGGTGAAGGCCCTGGCTCGACCACCCACAGGGCGGATGGTTGGTACGGGGTGAGACGGTTGCGGTGGAATACCATGACCCGGTCTCTTTTCTGCAGCCTCACCCTGTACACCACATCCGACAGTTGCTGTAGGACCTCGCACGGTCCTGACCAATGGCTCGCCAGTTTTGGTGACAGTCCCCTTTTTTGCTCCGGGCAGAAAACTCAGACTCGATCTCCTGGTGCAAAGTCCCTCCCCTGGCAGCAGGAGTCATATGCCCGCTTCTGCCGGTTCCCCGCTGCTGCCAGGGCCTCCCGAGCCATTCCGTGCACCGTGTGGAGATGTTCCTTCAAGCAAAACAAATAATCCAACCCCGGTCTGCCCTCTGGCTTGGGGGGGGGGATACCAAATCCACCGGTGTGCGCAGCTCACGTCCAAACATCAGCGCTGCAGGAGTACACCGGGTGGATTCCTGTGCTGCCATCCGGTACACCCACAGAACAAAGGGCAGATGCAGGTCCCAGTCTCACTGTTGCTGGTCCACTAGGACAGCGAGCTGGGTGGTGTGGGTCCGGTTGAACCGTTCGACCAGGCCGTCGCTCTGTGGATGCAGCGGGGTGGTCCGGGTCTTCCGGATGCCCAGCCACTTGCAGACCTCCCCCAGTTTTGATGCTGTGGTGGTGGCGCTCTGATCAGGGACTGCGTACGCCTCTGGCCATTTGGTGAAATAATCCATTGCGACCAGCACGTAACGGTTCCCCCGGTCCGTGGTTGGAAAAGGGCCCATAATGTCCATTCCTACCCGCTCCATCGGTGCTCCCACCTGGTACTGCTGTAAGGGGGGATCGCTGAGTCGGCCCCTTCTGAGCCGTGCAGGTGTCGCAGCAATGGACGTGGAGCTCTACATCCTGGTGACATCCAGGCCAGTAGAACCGGGCTCGAAGACGCTGCAGAGTCTTTGTCACCCCAAAGTGGCCTGCCCCCACCGCCCCGTGGACTAGCTGGAGCACGTTGGGCTGGAGCTGTCGGGAAACCAGCAGCTGCCAGACGTGACACTGTCCAGCTGGAGTCTGCCACTGCCGATACACAACACCCTCGTGACAGCGGAGATTGGCCTACTGGGAGTGTAGGGCCTTGGTCTCTCGGTCCAGCGCAGATACAGCCTCCCAGGTGGTCCGTTGACCCGCGTCCAGCCACTGCCGAACCCGGGAAATGACTGGATCTCTGTCCTGCTCGCTCTGCAGCTGCTGCGCGCCGAGGGCCTCTGTGACGTCATCGCTGGGGAGAGCTGCCTGATTATCCGAGGAGGAGCTGTGTGCCGCTGTGTTATTCCTGCTCACAGTGGTCCGGAGAGCAGCAGCCTGTGGGACGGCCTGGTCTCGATCCTCTGCCCGCTGGCAGTGCCAACAGTCCTCTGCAGCACATGGACGCTGAGACAGCGTGTCAGCGTTGGCATGGAGGCGGCCTGCCCGATGCACAATCAGAAAATCATAATCCTGCAGTGCCTCCAGCCATCTCGCCAACTGTCCATCCGGCTCTTTGAAGTTCAGCAGCCAGGTCAGGGAAGTATGATCCATCCTGAGCTGGAACCTCCCCCCGTACACATACGGGCGAAATTGGCGAAGCCCCTGGATGACAGCCAACAGCTCTCTGCGAGTAACGCAATAATTCCTTTCAGCTCTGCTGAGAGTGCGGCTGAAAAAAGCAGCTGGCTGCTGTCCGTGTTCTCCCTCCTGGGATAACACCACCCCGATGCCCTGGTTGCTGGTGTCCATGTCCACGATGAAAGGGCGATTCGGGTCGGGATACTGCAGGATGGGGGCTCCAATGAGCGCTGAGCGAAGCTGGGAAAAAGCAGCAGCATAGCTGTCACTCCACTGAGACACACGGCCCTTCTGTGTCAGCTGATGCAGTGGGATGGCGATGGTGGCGAAGTCTTTCACAAATCTCCTATAATAGGAGGCCAGTCCAAGAAAACTCCATAGCTCTCCCACATCCTGCGGCACTGGCCAGTTTTTCACCGCTGCCACTTTCTCTGGATCGGTGGCGACTCCCGCTGCGCTGACGACGTGGCCCAGGAAGGTGGTCTCCCTTTGAAACAAGTGGCATTTCCGCGGGTGTAGCCGCAGCCCGGCCTGTCGGATGGCATCCAATACCTCCCGGAGGTTGGACAGGGTGCCGTCAAAATCAGCTGCGTGAACCAGCAGGTCATCCAGGTAAACAATGCAGCGGCTCCGGGGCACTTGAGCCAACACTCACTCCAGACGTTCAAAGGTGGCTGGGGCGTTGCAAAGTCCAAACGGCATCACCTTGAACTGATACAGTCCATGCCCGATGGAGAAGGCAGTTTTCTGGTAGGCTTCAGGTGAAAGTTCTACCTGCCAATATCCGCTGCAGAGGTCCAGCGAGCTGAACCAGCTGGAGCCGGTGATGTAATCCAGCGCGTCATCGATGTGGGGCAGGGGGTAGGAATCCTTGCGGGTGACGTCATTCAGGTGTCGGTAATCCACACAGAACCGCCACGAACCGTCCTTCTTCCTAACCAGCACCACTGGCGCCGCCCAGCGGCTGCTGGAGAGCTCAATAATGTCTGCCTCCAGCATTTCCCGTACTTTTTGTTGTGCTGCTGCCCACCTTGAAAAAGGCAGACTGCGGGGGCGGAGCCGGATCGGCCTGGTCTCACCGGTGTTGATCCCGTGCTGCACCAAGCTGGTTTGGGTGCATTCCTCATCCTTCGCAGCAAAGATGTCCATGTAGCAGTCCAACAGCTCCAGCAGCTGGCGTCTCTGTCCCGATTTCAGTCCTCTGCAGCTCTGCTGGAACAATTCCTCGACCACCTGGTGCGTTTCTGCTGACACCTTGACCCGCTCCGCTGTCTTTATTGGTGGTTGCGCTCCCTCTGCTCGTGCTGGTGGTGCCGTTGTGTTCAGTACTTGCGCTGACCCGCCTGGTTCGGTCCACCCTGGTGGTCCCTCGATCACGCAGGCCTCCGGGTTCCTCCTCTGGGCCCCGCTGCAGAGCGTGATGGTCCGAGCCCCCAGCAGGAGGGATGATCTGGCGGTGTCAATTTTTGCGCTCCATGCTGAGAGCAGATCAAGTCCAATAATGCAGGGGTCTTGGACGTCAGCCAGCCAGAACAGGTGGTTTGTGTTCTGGCCGGCCACCCCCACCACAAGAACTCGCCGCTCTCCCAGTCTGGCGCGCTCACTGGTGGTTGTGGTGACGCAGCGCCCGGTGGGTTCCCACCCCTACGGTTCTGCCTCGTCCGTACCTGGCAGCACTCCGGGTCGGACCAGGGAGATGGTAGAACCGGTGTCGATCAGGGCCCGGATCGGCATGTTGTCCAGGCTGCACTCTAGGTACATCCCTGGCGAGTGTCCAATTCGGCCTACACACGGTGACAGTTCATCGGGGAGAATGTCTGTGGGAGGCCGCAGGTCCCCGTCCATGCCACTTTGCTCTAGTTTAATGTTGGCGAGGGGCCGGTTTGTCACGGGGGTGGGTGCCGGGCAGTACCGTGCGATGTGTCCTGGCTCCCCGCAGCGAGAGCACCTTTCCTCGCACCGCCATGGCCGTCTTCTCCGTGGCCTCGCTCTCAGCCGTGGCCTGGAACGCTCTCTGCCTCAGAACCAACGCATCAGCTGCACAATCCATTAGCGGTTCCGCCCGCTCTGCTTCTGCCACAGCCATCTCCCAGCTGCTCACAGCGTGAATCCAGATGTGGCTCTGGAGCTGGGCTGGGCGGCGACCCCGGATGAAGTTCCGGAGGGCGAGCTTCTCTACTACCTCTGGCTCGAAATTCGGGTAGCTACACAGTGTCAGCAGCCGTATGTCCGCTGCGTAGACTCCCAGGCTCTCTTGGCTGCCTCGCCTGTGGATGGCCAGCTGTTCCTTGGCGTGCTCAGGTTTGGCCGCTCTCCCAAACCACCTCCGGAGCGCTACTTGTAGCGCTGGCCAGCTGCAACGTTCCTCAGGCCGGAGATCGGACAGCATGCGGAGAGCCCTTCCCTCCAGGGCCAGCGCGACCCGCACGCTGGTCTCTTCGGGTGGCCAGGTCATTCACACAGACCCCCGTCTCACTGAGGGTGACACAAACGCATGATCAGTCACTGCTCTGACTCTTCTTATAACGCTGCTGTGTCATTATAACACAGCCATAATGACTGTCATTATAATGCAGTTATAATGACATAGCAATAACACTTTAGAACACACGAATGATAACACCCTTTGAATCCTCCGTGGCCCAAGCGTGCCGGGAGAATCCCCGCCCCCTTAACACAGCCCCGATGTTACAATATATTAAGAACTAAATAAGTGTGAAATTAACAATCCCTAAAACAAAAGAATGCTAATCCTGGAATCTGCTCTTTTATCAAAGCGACTTCTGTAATTTCTTCAGCAGTCCATAAAACAGATGCCATTCTTTCTAATCAGATGTGGGATCTCTCTGTCTGATGAAGATCACTGACTTTACAGCATCAGCCCCATCAACAGGACTGTCCATTGCTGCCCTAATTGAAAATCATCACAGCTACACAAGTCGGGTTCGTCATTTTTGCTGTGGAATTAACTGAGACGTCCTAAACTCTGCAGCCCGTTTCTGTGTGTGAGCACATGTGACGCCTGCCTTCCCGCTGCTTCATTAATTGAGCATCACATTCAGTTTGATTTGGGGTTGTTTTTAGAGTAAAATGGTGCTTTGCATTTTTCAGATGAGCTCGTCTGGCTTTACAACCAATTTACCTGCTCTGCTTTGATGCATTTAGGTATTTGCAGTTCTCTTGAGAGTCACAGTTGACACACTTCTGCAGTATAAATCCAAAATGGTGACGTGCTCCATTCTGAAGTATTCCTCTGATGCCATTTTACATCCATTATGCCTCTGACATAAACGCACACATAGCCTGTCATTTTGTCTGTATTCCTCTCTTAGGGGCCATCTGCATTCCCATCTTTCTCCCCTTGACTGTGCTTTATCTGATCTCTGTGAGTCGATCTCCTGAGGCCAGCGTGTTACAGTGGCCCCCTCCTCTTCCCTCCACCAACCAGCTGTGGCACCCTCTGGCCCCCAAGCTTTTGCTGGGATGGATTGGTCTGCACGCCATACTCTATTTCATGCCAGTCGGACAGGTGTGCCATGCTCATTATGCTTCCGTGATATTTTGTCTCCTTAATAATTCCATGTTTAATCAGTACAAAAATATTTTATTGAAATGTGTTCTGAGTGAGAGGTAAGAAGTTACATTTGTGTAATCAAAATTAAACTTACTTTTGCTGAGCAATGACCTTGTTTTTGTCACAATTGGTGATGACGATATAGAACATAAATCAAATTTACATACATCAAACATATTGTCAGCGACACAGGAACTACTTCCTGTATTTACTATACATTTATCTTACCATGGCAGCCATCTGACCAATAGGACATTCTTGTATACAGTGGTGTGAAAAAGTGTTTGCCCCTTCCTGATTTCTCATTTTTTGTATGTTTGTCACACTTGAATGTTTCAGCTCATCAAACAAATTTAAATATTAGACAAAGCTAACGCATGTAAACACAAAATGCAGTTTTTAAATGAAGGTGTTTATTATTAAGGGTAAAAAAAAATCCAAACCTACAGTACATAGCCTTGTGTGAAAAAGTGACCCCCCCCCCCCCCGTTAAAACATAAATTAACCGTGGTTTATCACGACTTTGGAAAGCAGAGTTCAATTTCTCTAGCCACACCCAGGCCTGATTATTGCCACACCTGTTCTTAATCAAGAAATCACTTAAATAGAACCTGCCTGACAAAGTGAAGTAGACTAAAAGATCCTCAAAAGTTAGACATCATGCTGCGATCCAAAGAAATTCAGGAAGAAATGAGAAACAAAGTAATTGAGATCTATCATTCTGGAAAACATTACAAAGCCATTTCTGAAGCTTTGGGACTCCAGTGAACCACAGTCAGAGCCATTATCCACAAATGGCGAAAACATGGAACAGTGGTGAACCTTCCCAGGAGTGGCCAGGCGACCAAAATTACCCCAAGAGCACAACAACGACTCATCCAGGAGGTCACAAAAGACCCCACAACAACATCCAAAGAACTGCAGGCCTCACTTGCCTCAGTTAAGGTCAGTGTTCATGACTCCACCATAAGAAAGAGACTGGGCAAAAATGGCCTGTATGGCAGAGTTCCAAGATGAAAACCACTGCTGAGCAAAAAGAACATAAAGGCTCATCTCAGTTTGGCCAGAAAACATCTTGATGATCCCCAAGACTTTTGAGAAAATACTCTGTGGACTAACGAGACCAAAGTTGAACTTTTTGGAAGGTGTGTGTCCCATTACATCTGGCGTAAAAGTAACACAGCATTTCAGAAAAGGAACATCATGCCAACAGTAAAATATGGTGGTGGTAGTGTGATGGTCTGGGGCTGTTTTGCTGCTTCAGGACCTGGAAGACTTGCTGTGGTAAACGGAACCATGAATTCTGCTGTCTGCCAAAAAGTCCTGAAGGAGAATGTCCGGCCATCTGTTCGTGACCTCAAGCTGAAGCACACTTGGGTTCTGCAGCAGGACAATGATCCAAAACACACCAGCAAGTCCACCTCTGAATGGCTTAAGAAAAACAAAATGAAGACTTTGGAGTGGCCTCGTCAAGGTCCTGACCTGAATCTGATTAAGATGTTGTGGCATGACCTTAAAAAGAGGGTTCATGCTCAAAAACCTCCAATGTGGCTGAATTACAACAATTCTGCAAAGATGAGTGGGCCAAAATTCCTCCACAGCGCTTTAAAAGACTCATTGCCAGTTATCGCAAACACTTGATTGCAGTTGTTGCTGCTAAGGGTGGCCCAACCAGTTATTAGGTTTAGGGGCAATCACCTTTTCACACAGGGCCATGTATGTTTGGATTTTTTCCCCTTAACAATAAACACCTTCATTTAAAAACTGCATTTTATGTTTACTTGTGTTATCTTTGTCTCATATTTAAATTTGTTCGATGATCTGAAACAAGTGTGACAAACGTACAAAAAAAAAAAAAGAGAAATCAGGAAGGGGGCAAACACTTTTTCACACCACTGTAGTTTGAAATAATGCATTTTGGTGTGCTTGGATTTTTGTCTGTGTGAAAGAAAACCAAACCAAGGAGTAGGGTAAAAAGATGATATAGTGTAGTATTGCAATCCTCTGTGTCCATGATACTGTATTCATTCAGAGAAACCAGTATTGCAATACTAAATGCTGCAAATACAAATTCAGTTTTTTGGGTACCAGATTAATAAAAAAAAAAAATTGAGTTTTCAGTCCGTTAGATGGTGCTCAATGCTCACTGTCTGATTGGGTCAACACAGCAAAGGAGTGACTCCTGAGATCAAGCCAGGAGTTGAACAAGACAAAGACTGGGATGGGAAATCACAGTGTGTGTTAACACAGTACTCGGCACATAGCAAGGTCGTGATAATACTGTGTTGGCAGCCACAGGATCATGATGGTATTGTATTGTGGGGCCTCTGGTGATTCCCATCCCTATCAAGGGGAAACAACCTAAGTTTAAAACAATCTTTGTCATTTGGACCAAAGCTAACAAACCTGGTGTGAAAACACTGCAGCATACGGCCACTGCATAGGTGATGGGAATTAAATGTATCCGAGTTTCGAGCTCAGGGCTGAGTGGAGTTTGGATCAGGTCAAAAACTTCATATTGTAATGTTGATGTATGTTTGCTAATTCATACTTAACCGTATGAGTTAAAAATCCCCAAATTTATTAGTATAGTGAGGATTGGTTGAACATTTTTATTTTTTTGTTTGCCTTTCCAATGTTTACATGGCTTTATTATCCAGTGTTAATTTTTATTTTCACCTTATTAGTTTTTGGACTAAAACATATTTGTTAAAAAGATAGTCACACCAGAAAAGCTGTCTTCACACCAGCTTTGCTGATGATTGTTCTTGTCATGGACCATTAGCTCAGTGCTACGGGAGCAAAAATAGTCATGGGTTTGATCAAAGTTGTGCATGAAGTTGGATGACTTGATTTTGGCTCATCTATCAACATGCAGGGTAAATGTATTCAAAAAGACAGATGGTGTTATATTGAAGAATCCTACATTACTGCATGACTTAAATTCTCAGCAGGATTCCCCTCAGACTTCAACATGAGGGCCTTTTCTTGCAGGTGTCTGAAGGATTGGTGCTGAGAGATGGAACACGCCTGAAGTATCCCATTAATGGTAATGTGTGTGGGGAGACAAAAGTATTCATCCTCCTCAGCAATCAGCATACTAAATGGATAAGATTTTGAATGCATGGCTTATGTATATTTTTACTTTTTGCAGTTATTTATTTGTAGTATGTGTTGAAGAAACCTGTTTTAAGTGTGAAATGTTTTATAGTATTTCAGCACTATCTGTAATATTTCACAGCTTCAGTATTACACATGTTTAGAGTGCAAATACTTTCTTAAGCAGACTGTAATTTTTTTTTAACCCCTCAACCTTTAAAAAGGCTGATATTGTTATCACCCCTCTGGGTGGAAGGGCAGCAGTGGCAGCATCAACCCCTACCTTAGTAACACAATAACTCGAGAAAGAAATGACATGGGCTTTTCAAATCAATGCCATGGTTGTATCTAAGAAAAATCTCTGAGTTTGCATTTGGGAGACTTTGAGATCAAGGACAGGTCAGTTTTTCCCCAAATCTTGTAAACATAATACTTGAGAAGGAAATGATGTAGGCTTTTCATATGGATACCATAGATATCGTTTGAAAAATCATGTACAAATTTGAATTTAGGTGACCTTGAACTGAAGATCAAGGTTACAGGTCAAGTTTTCCAAAAACAATGTAAACATGATAGCTCAGAAAGGAAATGACGTACAGTGGAGATCAAAATTAGAGAACAATGTATTAATACTTGATTTATTCTGAAATATTGTTATTCTTCATTGTTCAGAATGTGACAGAATATCAGCTGTGGCTATAACACTGCTGTACTAGCATGTCTTTTTTTTAAATAACTAAGGCACTTCAACAGAAAGATTTATTTAAAAAAAAACAAAAAAAAAACTGAGCAACATTAGAGAACAGTGACCACCGTGTCAGAAGAGAAGATTGAAATAATGTTTTTTTAGGGCAATAGGATTCAAAAATGAATAGGAAGTGTAGAGGCCCTTGCTTTGAATGATTTCAGCACATCTGCGCCCACAGGACGTCACTAGTTTCTCACACTGCTCTGGTTTGGGGAACAGGATTATACAAAGACTCTCAATGGGGAATCGGTTCAACGCTGCAGCTGGAATTACTCCCTGGTTCACTGCTGAACAGGACAAGAATCTGTCTCGGCACACAGTGTCTCTATTTAAGACAATGTGGACTCAAAGCTCACTCTGCAGTGACTGAACCTCTCATCAGCAGAAAGAATAAAAAGGCTAGACTTGCCTTTGCTGAGGAGCATGTTGTGTGGACGGAGGAGAACTGGTTCAGAGAGCATTTCAGTGATGAGAGGAAGTTCGGTTTATTTGGGTCTGATGGGAAACGATATGTTCAGTGTCAAACTGGGGAAAGACTGAACCCAAAATGTGTAAAGAAGTCAGTTAAATGTGGAGGAGGAAGTGTCATAGTTTGGGGGATGTTTTCTGCAGCAGCAGGTGGGCCTCTTGTACAGCTACATGGCAGCTGAATGTAAATGTTTATGTGAACCTCCTTCAGCAACATGCAATTCCTTCACTGCATTTGTCTCCCAATCAGCCCACAGTTTTCATGTAAGACAATGCCCCCTGTCACTGCAAAATGGGTTAAACAGTTCCTTGAATCTACCAATATTGGAACAATAAAATGGCCAGCCCAGAATCCAGATTTAAACCCCATAGAGAATCTCTGGAAAATCCTTGGAGACAAAGTAATGGCTAAGAAACCCACTACAGTTACTGACCTGTGGAAGAGACTGAAGAAGAATGGACTAAGATCAAACCAGAGCAGTGTGAGAAACTAGTGATGTCCTGTGGGCGCAGATGTGCTGAAGTCATTCAAAGCAAGGGCCTCTACAATTCCTAGTTTTGAATCCATCCATCTATCGTCTTCCAGAGGTCCAGGTCACAGAGGCAGCAGGTCAAGCAGAGAAGCACAGACTTCCCTTTACCCAGCCACCTGCTCCACCTTTTAGGAGAGGATACCAAGATGTTACCAGGCCCGCTGGAAGACGTAGTCTCTCCAGCGAGTCCTGGGTCTGCCCCGGGGTCTCCTCCCAGTGGGACGTGCCCGAAACACCTCAAGTGAGAGGTGTCCAGAAGACAACCTGATCAGATGCCCAAACCACCTCAACTGGCTCCTTTCAATGTGAAAGAGCAGCGGTTCTACTCTGAGCCTCTCCTGGGTGACTGAGCTCCTCACCCTATTTCTAAGGGTGAGTCCAACAATCCTACGAAGAAAGCTCATTTCGGCCGCTTGTATCCGCGATCTCGTTCTTTCGGTCATTACCCAAACCTCATGACCATAGGTGGTGGTAGGAACGTAGATTGATGATGATGATGATAATAATAATGTATTAGATTTATGTGGTGCTTTACATGTCAAGTCACATCTCAAAGCACTTACAGTGAGTCCATTATTCATTCACTCCAGACAGACATTGATAGCAGTAAGCTACTACTGTAGCTACAGCTGCCCTGGGGCAGACTGACAGAAACGTGGCTGCCAATCTGCGCCAACAGCCTCTCTGACCACTACCAAACATTTACACACATTCATACCCAGTGTCATGGACACTGGAGACAAGGTGGGTAAAGTGTCTTGCCAGGCACACAACAGCAGGATGGCTGGGGAGAGTGGGCTTCGAACCACCAACCCTCTGCTTATTGGATCACCCGCTCTACCACTGCCGCCCACATTTCCCTCCTCCGACCCATTTTTTGCTGAGCACCAAGCTGGATGGCAAGAAGTTCCATTTTTATATGGTGTTTTGGCATGACCCGGCCGAGACTTGAACCCCAGCCTCCCGGTTGTGGGGCGGATGCTCTACCCCTAGATTGGTAAATCGACAGCTTTGCTTTAGAGCTCAGCTCCCTCTTCACCACAAAAGACTGGTACAATGTCCACATCACTGCAGATGCTGCTCCAATGCGTCTGTCAATCTCTCTCTCCATTCTGCCCTCACTCATGAATAAGACCCTCATGGATTGTCACCTTATCGTGGTGGGGGGTTTGTGTGCCCTAGTGATCCCAGGAGCTATCAGGAGCATTGGGTGTCGGGTCACCCAAGATAAACTAGTCCTGGGTGAAGGGCCAGACTAAGAACGATCCAACAGACTCTCATGATGAATGCTAGAACAAGGATTCAGTGTACCCCACCCGGTATAGGGTTACCAGGGCCCCACCCTGGAGCCAGGCCTGGGGAAGGGGCTCGATGGCTAGCGCCTGGTGGCTGGGTTTCTGCTCTTGGGACCCGATCGGGCTCAGTCCGAATGAGTTACGTGGGTCTGCCCTCCAGTGAGCTCACCACCTGTAGGAGGGACCATGGGGTCCAATGCTATGTGGATCAGGTGGCGGTTGAAGGCAGAGACCTTGGTGGTCTGATCCCAGGCTTCCTAAACTGGCTTTTGAATCCTATTCTCTTCTGACACAGTGGTCACCGTTCTCTAATTTTGATCACTGTTTTGTTTTTTGTTTTTTTTTACAGAATAAATGTTTGTGTTGAAGTAAGATAAGATAAGATAAGCCTTTATTAGTCCCACAATGGGGAAATTCCAGGATTGCAACAGCACAGGGATAGCAACACTCAGAGCAATAATTAAGAAGATAAGAAAAATAAGAGCAGTGAATAACCAAGTGCCTTGGTTATTAAAAAAAGATGCTAGTACAGCAGTGGTATAGCCACAGCTGATATTCTGTTACATTCTGAACAATGAAGAATAATGTATGTTAGAATAAATCAAGTATTAATACAGTGTTCTCTAATTTTGATCTCCACTGTAGATGGTAAACATTTATACCATTATTTTGTCTTTGAAAAGCCTTCTTTATTAAGCAAATTAGCCAGCCAGTGCTCTTAATGCCAGCATGCTGAGGAGTAGCACTGACAGCCACCAGAAGGAACACTCAGAAGCCTTAAACAATCCTCTCTGCTCTGCAACCTTAAGCCAAACTTTCTGTACAATCCTCAACTCTTCAAACTTTCATCCATTTTTTTTGTCACTCTGCTTATCTCTCTCCCCCAGGCTGTAACATTGGGCTTTGTTTGTTCCCCTCCCTCAGGTTTTCATGGCCTGTGCGTCAGCGGTGTGTTGCTGATGTTGCTGCTGGGGCTTGGGGCTCCTCTGGGGTATCTGTTTGAGCTGCTGTTGCCTCTGGCAGCGACTGCGATAGCGGCGTCGTTCCTGTTCTCCATCTACCTCTACGTCCGCTCCTTTTGGGCTCCAGCCCATGCTCTCGCTTTGGGGGGTAACACAGGTGAGAAGCTGAGATTCATCACTAAACACAGTCTAAACTCAGCAGCCAGGGATGTTCGCGCTCTGCATCTGTATGCCTGTTTCATTGTTTGTTGGAGGATTTCAGTGTTCCTGTGGGGTATTATCTAACAGCCAAACTCAACAAGAGCTCCCGGGTATTAAATGGATGCTCCCTCTAAGCTGGCCCTGCTTCACCACTGAATCTGATTTTAGAACGTGTCCAGTTTTTTTAGCTCATTTGTCTTTGGCTGGAATGAGCTAAAGTGGCACCGTCATCTCTCCACAACTGACTAATATTGCTCCTTCTAGGTAATTGCACTGATGGTCACTAAAAATCCTTAAATGGGTCTGAGTCCAGGTTTTGTTCAAGGTCAAAGACAAGCAATACAGTTGAAGCCAGAAGCTTACATACACTGTATAAAAAGACACATAACCATTTTTTTCCTCATTGTCTAATATTAAATCAGACTAAACTTTTCCTGTTTAAGGTCAGTTAGGATTACCAAAATTATTTCTATTTGCTCAGTGCTAGAATAATAGATTTTTTTTTTAATTTCTTTCTTCAAAGTTAGAAGGTCCATATATATTTGGACACTGACAATTTTTTTTAATGTTAACTGTTTACCAAAACATATTCAAGGTTATTTATTTAGCGAATGCAAAGTCCTTAAGCCAAGCAGTTGCCTCCTGGTTTGCTGTATGGAGGGTGTGTAATCCTCCTTCCAGTCTTTGGAGCGGGCAAGCCTCTATGATGTGTTCCATTGTTTGCTCCTCTCCACATGCGCACAGTGGGCTAGGGCTACTGCCCCATCTGTAAAGGCTGGCCAAGCAGGGGCCATGTCCAGTCCTGAAGCGATTGAGTGTAGACCACTGTCTCCTTGGGAGGTTGGTGCCCGGGACCTGTTGGTTGGGGTTTATCACCAGCTGTTTGTTTGGGACCTCCTTGGTCTCCCATTCCTCTTGCCAAGCTGTCTGGATGGTAAAGTCAGCTGGGGGAGGGTTTTTCCAAATCGGCCGTCTGGATGAAAGTCGGGCAGTGGGTGGAGTGTAGATATCTGCATGGATTGGTAAGTGAGGAGAATCTTTAACTTTTTGGAGCATCCTTTGAGTTAATGCTGCTCGCCGGATGTGTGGAGGGGCTATGTTTGACAGTACAGAGAGCCAGGGGAGTGGTGTTGAGTGGATTGTTCCAGTTATAGTTCTCATGGTTGTGTTGAGCTGGGTGTCTACATGGTGTGTGTAAGATGACCTGGACCAGACAGGGGCACAATATTCTGCTACAGAGTATGAAAGGGCCAGTGCTGAGGTGCGCAGGGTGGAGACTGCCGCCCCCCATTTTGCACCAGCGAGCTTGCAGAGCAGGTTGTTTCGTACCTTCACCTTAGCAGCCGTCCCCTTTAGATGTTCCTTGAAGGATAAGGTCCTATCAAGGGTCACTCCAAGATAAGTTGGATTTGGGGCATGCTTAAGCTTGAGTCCGCTCAGGTGGATGTTTAGTTCTCTGGCAGCTTTTGCATTGTGGAGATGGAATACACTGGAGACGGTTTTTGCTGGGCTTGGTTTTAGGCGCCAGATTTTGCAGAACTGGTCCAGTTTGGCAAGATCTTCCGTGAGCACCCGTTCCAGTGGTTCAAAGTCTGGTGCTTGGAATGCCAAACAGATGTCGTCTGCATAGGTGAATTTGCGGGATTTTGTAGTAGGCAGGTCGTTTATGTAGAGGTTGAACAGAGTTGGAGCTAGAACTGAGCCTTGTGGGAGTCCGTTTTTCTGCATTCTCCATGCACTTGTCTTCTGACTGAGGTGGACTCTGAACCTTCGGTTGGTCAGCAGGGTTTTTATAATTGCTGTTGCCCA
Organism: Pholidichthys leucotaenia; assembly: GCA_020510985.1. Lineage (NCBI taxonomy): Eukaryota > Metazoa > Chordata > Actinopteri > Cichliformes > Pholidichthyidae > Pholidichthys > Pholidichthys leucotaenia. The sequence goes on from CM035844.1 coordinate 17,929,122, forward strand.
AGCAGGGATCGCCTTTATAAGTTTCAGGAGGAGGCCTTTGTGCCAGACCGTATCATAGGCGGCTGTAAGGTCGAGAAACACAGCCCCTGTCTTCAGTCTGCTCTCGAAGCCATTTTCGATGAAGGTGGTTAGGGCCAGTACTTGTTCTCCTGTACTGCGGTCCTTGCGGAAACCTGCTTGATCCACACTTAGAATATCCTCTATCTCTGGGGAAATGCGTTGCAGAATTAGGCGCTCCATGATTTTGTAAGGAACGCTGAGTAGGGAGATTGGGCGGTAGCTTGCTGGTAATTTGTGGTCTTTGCCAGGTTTTGGGATGGCAATGACCTTTGCTGTCCGCCATTTCTTTGGGATCGAGTTTGTTTGTGTGATCCTTGTGTAGAATTGTGTCAACCAGGTTAGGGCTCGGGGGCCAAGATTTTTCATGAATTCTGGGAAGATGTTATCGTATCCTGCTGCCTTTCCACATTTCAGGCTCTGTAGGACTTTCTCCAGTTCAGCAGCCTCGAAGGGTTCAGGGTTCGTTTCCTCTACAGGCATTTTTTGGTGTTTTTTTAGCTCAGTTGTAACTGCCCTTTTGGTGTCTTTGTCTTGGGGTGCTTTGGCGATAGTCAGTAGGTGGGATGCAACTTGGTTGGGTGTGACGGATGCTCGGCTTTGGCTAGGGGGCTTCTGTGCAGCTCCTAGGCGACGGATGAGGCTCCAACATTTCCTGCTAGAGTGGGTAAAGCTCCGGTCAGCAACTGTCTCCTCCCATTTCTTTCGCCGAGCTGTATTTAGCGATTCAATGAGATGGTCTGCTATCTCTGGGTCCCCTGATGTTTGATAGGATTGTAGGAGGGCAGCACTTTCTCCGTCCAAACATGGGACATAGAGGGGTCGGTAGCCTCGTGGGATTGCAGTATGGGCAGCCTTGAAGATTGCGCTGCAGAAGCGGTTGTATGCTTCATCTACAGTGATGGTGTGGAGTGGGATGGTAACAACGCTCCGGTCCAGAGTTTCACTGAATTTCTTCCAGTTGGCTTTGCGGAAGTTCCAGCGCATCTTCCTTGGGCTGTATATGACTGGAAGTTGTAGGCCAATGTGTACAAGCAGGGGCCGGTGTTGGCTGTGTGGAAAATCATCAAGAATGAGGATCTGTGTAGGATATGGCTCCCCATTCAAAGAGCTGACCCAACACAGGTCAGGAGAATAGTCCTTCTTCCACCTAGCAGAGTGGAAGGTTCCTCTTTGTTTGGGGTCGTATATCAAAGCGAGGTCATTTCTGGATGCCCAGTCTGAAAGTGCCTTCCCATCACTGTCCACTGCTGGGTACCCCCAGTCAGGGTGATGGCTGTTAAAGTCCCCCACATAGATGGCAGGGTGGGGTAGGGTGGGTAAGACCTGCAGATCCCAGTTGGCATTAGGGGGCTTGTACACATTGACAATATGGAAGCCACCAATGATTATGGTGTCTGAGAAATGTGTTGTTATCAGGTGATTTGCTTCAACTATGTCAGAACGCACATAGGTGGCACGTCCATGTTTAGCATGTAGAACATAGCACAGGAGGTCAAAGCCTTTGATGGTGAAGCGGCCAGCTTCCTCTGTGCCAATATGAGTCTCTTGGAGGCAGATTACATCAATCGAATGTTGGAAGGCGAGGACTTCGATAAGGCTTCGCTTGGCTGCAGATAGGCCTTCAACGTTTAGTTGTAATATGCGAAGGGCCGATCCTACCACACAAAGTGCTCTTGGGGCTGTTTGCTTTCGGCTTTAGGACTGTGACTAGGATTCTTCTTTGACTTGGCACAGAGGCGTCGTCTCTTCGAATTTAGTCTGCTGGTAGGATCATTAGCTTCCCCAGGCGAGCCCGGGTACTGGCGGAGGGCGCGACGAGAACGCTGATCCATTGCCCCCACATATTCAAGGTACAGTTATATGAAGTTAAAGTGCAGACTCTCAGCTTTAATTTGAGGGTATTCACATCCAAATTGGAGTTAAAGTTTGGAAATTACAACAATTTTTATACACAATCTCCTCATTTCAGGGACTCAAAAGTATTGAACTGTTTGGCCATAATGACCATCATTATATTTGGAGGGAAAAGGGGAAAGCTTGCAAGCCTGAGAACACCATCTCATCTGTGAAGTACGGGAGTGGAAGCATCATGTTGTGGGGGTGTTTTGCTGCAGGAGGGACTGGTGCACTTCACAAAATAGATGACATCATGAGGAAAGAACATTACGTGGAAATATTGAAGCAACATCTCAAGACATCAGCCAGGAAGTTAAAGGCTATGGTCGCACTGCAGGTCTTAATACTCAATTCCAATTTTTTTTGCGCACGTGTTTAGCTCATTTTATTGAACAGGGACAATGTACAACAGCATTAATCAGAGGGAAATATGCCTTGTACCAGATTATAGCTCTCTGAGCTAATTTCCATTTGCAGATAATCAGATACCCATATCTGTTTTTTTTTTGTTTTTTTTTAATGACTGAACAGCACACATCCGATTTTTTTTTTTTTTTTTTTTTCCACACCAGACCCAGGCCACTTTCATATGTGGTCCTATTTCAGATACGTATCTGATATTTTCCAAAGCGACCTCAGTCTGAACAGTCATGTCACATTTCATTTGACTTTTTTCTCACTGGAGACAGACATGACAATTCTGTGGTGGAGGATGCAGCAAGCATGGTAGACACAGCTGCTTTGTGCTCTCTTTTTAATCAACCTTCTTCCTTTTATCACTGGATTGTAATTTTGTTGTCTCCGTCTGCACAACAACTTTAACATTTCCGGGAAGGGGGGGCTGACACTGTCAGACAAGCATTACAGGCACACAGCAACGGCACATTTACTGGACGCTGCAAATTCCTTTTTCCCTGTAAACAGCACACCGTGAATCCTGGCTGCTGTAATATCTAAAATGTAAAGTTAATACCAACGTGACTGTGGGGCGGAATGGCCAGATACGAGGGATACGAAGACACACTGTCCAGGAGAGGGGAGTCTGTCATGGCTTCTCTTTCCTGTGTGGGACCGGTGTTAGGCTTCTGGTACTAGCCGCAGTGTTTATTTATTATTAACCTTATTTATGCAGGTAATCGAGGGCTGTTTAATCGATCAGTTCTGTTAAAGCAGAGCTGATTACAGCGGTCATCTGGCGTGTAGAGGAATGAAGCTGGTCTCATATTTATTTTGTGCATAACCATTTCTGAATGATTTTAATATTTTATTTTGCTGCGCTGCATCAAAGTGAAGAAGTTCTGTCCCCCTCAATCGTTTGGGGCTCATATTTACTTCCGTAAACACGTGTCTGATGTTACGTTTTCTTCTGCGCATGCGAGTCACTGCATAGCTGTAGACCGTTCACACTGGAGTCTGAAGGGGGTCGCATTTAAATTATAATGTGAATGCCCACACAAAAAAAATCTGATCTCTGCAAAAAATCGGAATTGAGCATTAAGACCTGCAGTGTGAACGTTGCCAAAGTTTGGGCACAAACGGGTCTTCCAAATGGCCAGTGACCGTAAACATGCTGCCAAATTGGTTACAAAGTGGCTTAAGGACAGCAAAGTCAATGTTTTGGAGTGGCCATCACAAAGCCCTGATCTCAATCCCAGAGAAAATTTGTGGTCAGATGCTGAAAAGATGTGAGAGGGGGAGGAAGCCTACAAACCTGACTCAGTTCCACCAGTTCTGTCAGGAGGAATGGACCAAAATTCCAGCAAACTATTGTGAGAAGCTTGTGGAAGGAGACCCAAATTGTTTGACCCAAGTCAGACAGTTTAAAGACAATGCTACCAAATACTAATGGTGTGTTTACATCAAACGTGAGTAAAAAATAAAAATTGAAACAAAATAATAAACACCGGGTTCCAAAGGATTATGCAAATGATATTTGTCTCTGATTTTCCTAAATAGTCGATGTAAATGACAGTCAGTATAATTTTCAAGTCATCAACCTTTAGAACCTAATTCAAATTTTATTGAACAAACCTCCCAATGATAACCATTTTTTTTTTTGCAAAAATAAAAAACTCAACATGCACTGTTCCAAATTATTATGCACAACAGAGTTTCAAAACATTTTATTGGTTGTAAAGAACTGAAAATGGTCATTTGTTGAATTTGCAGCATTAGGTCATATTTACTGAAATCAAAAGCTATTTCAATCAAAAACATCTTAACAGGCCAAGTTACATGTTAACATAGGACCCCTTCTTTGATGTAACGTTCACAATTCTTGCATCCATTGAACTTGTGAATTTTTGGAGAGTTTCTGCTTAAATTTCTTTGCAAGATGTCAGAATAGCCTCCCACAGCTGCTGTTTTGACGTGAACTGCCTCCCACCTTCATAGATCTTTTGCTTGAGGATGCTCCAAAGGTTCTCAATAGGGTTGAAGTCAGGGGAGGATGGGAGCCACACCATGAATTTCTCTCCTTTTATGCCCATAGCAGCCAATGACACAGAGGTATTCTTTGCAGCATGAGATGGTGCATTGTATGCATGAAGATAATCTTGCTACGGAAGGCACGGTTCTTCTTTTTGTACCATGGAAGAAAGTGGTCAGTCAGAAACTCTATATACTTTGCCGAGTTCATTTCACACCTTCAGAGACCCTAAAGGGGCCTACCAGCTCTCTCCCCATGATTCCGGCCCAAAACATGACTCCGACACCTCCTTGCTGACGTTGCAGCCTTGTTGAGACTTGGTGGCCATCCACCAATCATCCACTACTCTATCCATCTGGAACATCCAGGACTGCACGACACTCATCAGTAAACAAGACTGTTTGAAAATTAGTCTTCATGTATTTCTGGGCCCATTACAACAGTTTCTGCTTGTCAGCGTTAGTTTGGGGTGGCCGAATAGTAGGTTTATGCACAACTGCAAGCCTCTGGAGGATCCTACACCTTGAGGTTTGTGGGACTCCAGAGGCACCAGCAGCTTCAAACACCTGTTTGCTGCTTTGTAATGGCATTTTAGCAGCTGCTGTCTTAATCTGATGAATTTGTCTAACAGAAACATTCCTCATTGTGCCTTTATCTGCACACCCGTCTGTACTCTGAATCAGCCACAAATTTCTTCACAGTACGATGATAACACTTAAGTTTTCATGAAATAGCTAATGTTTTCATACCTTTTCCAAGTCATTGCACTATTTGATGCTTTTCGGCAGCAGAGAGATCCTTTTTCTTTCCCATATTGTTTGAAACCTGTGGCATGCTTCATAATGTAGAACATCCTTCTTACAGTGGGGCAAAAAAGTATTTAGTCAGCCACCAACTGTGCAAGTTCTCCCACTTAAAAGATGAGAGAGGTCTCCAATTTTCATCATATGTATACCTCAACGATGAGAGACAAAATGAGAAAAAAAAAATCCAGAAAATCACATTGAAGGATTTTTAATGAATTAATTGGTAAATTCCTCGGTAAAATAAGTATTTGGTCACCTACAAACAAGCAAGATTTCTGGCTCTCACAGACCTGTAACTTCTTCTTTAAGAGGCTCCTCTGTCCTCCACTCGTTACTTGTATTAATGGCACCTGTTTGAACTCATTATCAGTATAAAAGACACCTGTCCACAACCTCAAACAGTCAGACTCCAAACTCCACTATGGCCAAGACCAAAGAGCTGTCAAAGGACACCAGAAACAAAATTGTAGACCTGCACCAGGCTGGGAAGACTGAATCTGCAATAGGTAAGCAGCTTGGTGTGAAGAAATCAACTGTGGGAGCAATTATTAGAAAATGGAAGACATACAAGACCACTGATAATCTCCCTCGATCTGGGGCTCCACGCAAGATCTCACCCCGTGAGGTCAAAATGATCACGAGAACGGTGAGCAAAAATCCCAGAACCACATGGGGGGACCTAGTGAATGACCTGCAGAGAGCTGGGACCAAAGTAACAAAGGCTACATCAGTCATCATCACACTACGCCGCCAGGGACTCAAATCCTGCAGTGCCAGACGTGTCCCCCTGCTTAAGCCAGTACATGTCCAGGCCCGTCTGAAGTTTGCTAGAGAGCATTTGGATGATCCAGAAGAGGATTGGGAGAATATCATATGGTCAGATGAAACCAAAATAGAACTTTTTGGTAAAAACTCAACTTGTCGTGTTTGGAGGAGAAAGAACACCATACCTACTGTGAAGCATGGGGGTGAAAACATTATACTTTGGGGCTGTTTTTCTGCAAAGGGACCAGGACGACTGATACGCGTAAAGGAAAGAATGAATGGGGCCATGTATCGTGAGATTTTGAGTGAAAACCTCCTTCCATCAGCAAGGGCATTGAAGATGAAACATGGCTGGGCTTTTCAGCATGACAGGGATCCCAAACACACTGCCCGGACAATGAAGGAGTGGCTTCGTAAGAAGCATTTCAAGTCCTGGAGTGGCCTAGCCAGTCTCCAGATCTCAACCCCATAGAAAATCTTTGGAGGGAGTTGAAAGTCCGTGTTGCCCAGCGACAGCCCCAAAACATCACTGCTCTAGAGGAGATCTGCATGGAGGAATGGGCCAAAATACCAGCAAAAGTGTGTGAAAACCTTGTGAAGACTTACAGAAAACGTTTGACCTCTGTCATTGCCAACAAAGGGTATATAACAAAGTATTGAGATTAACTTTTGTTATTGACCAAATACTTATTTTACCAAGGAATTTACCAATTAATTCATTAAAAATCCTTCAATGTGATTTTCTGGATTTTTTTTCTTCTCATTTTGTCTCTCATAGTTGAGGTATACCTATGATGAAAACTGGAGACCTCTCTCATCTTTTAAGTGGGAGAACTTGCACAATTGGTGGCTGAATAAATACTTTTTTTCCCCACTGTAAGTAGTTTTCCCTTTATTTGGGCTCACCTGGCAAACTAATTATGACAGGTGTCTGAGATTGATATCAGTGATCCAAAGAGCCCTGAAACATAATACCATCCATGAGTTTATATCATGACTGCGTGGAAAAAAAGCTCACGTGCAGGCTACTAACACCAGAGAAGGCACACGACACAGAGGGAAAACGTTAAACACTATATTGAAAAAACAAACACACAGCTGTAGGGAAACGCGGCGCACACCAGAGGTATCACACAGCCTGTGGAGAGGGGTCGATGAGAGCAGATTAGGAATGAGGAAGGAGGCTGGGCACAATGAATAACAAGGGTAGGTCTTACCGTGGGCAAGAAGAGAACCCAGCTGAGGAACCCAGCAGAAGGTGGAGGGACCAGCAGAGCAGAGCTGGCAGGAGAGTAGAGAGGCGTGCAGCTGGGGAGTGAGTCTGACCAGGTGGAAAAGGCTGTCTGGAACGGAGACGATGACGATAGACAGGTGAACCCGCTGCAACTAGTGATGGGACGGCAGGCTTCGGAGCTTCAAGGGTGGCCCGAGCTTATCCAGGAAATATTTGCCGAAGCACGTTTCCAGGTCTGTATTGCTGATGTATGTGTTGACGTCGTACTACGTGACTGGGTCAGGAAGCCATTCATGATTTTGCACGCAACATGAAATAAAGTGAGCAGCGATACATAATGGAAATCCCCGTCCCTCACGTTTTGTTTTGTCAATGTTTGACTGTGTAAGGGATTTGTCATAGCCAATTTTCAGATGGAGGCAGCACCAAAAACACAGACTTCTCCTGTTTGGGAACAGTTTGAGCGCATTTCTTCCATTGATGTCTTTTACACAAATAGTGGATATTTATTGTAACTGAGGTGATGGCTTAGGGGTAAAGCATCAGCTCTACAAGTGGGAGGCCTGGGTTCGAATCCCAGCTGGGTCATTCTTGTAATTTTATTTTTATTTGCAAGGTGAAGTGTCTGTTGTGTTTCAAAGAGCTTGAATCATTATTATGGATCATTATGCAGAGGCACTATTGCCTTTGTGCCCTGCATGAGAATAAGACCAGAGTTGAATATACTAGGAAAGACAGTATAAGACTGTTGAAAATTTATTATTTCTTAATAAAAATGGATAAGTAGTACAAGCACACCAAGTAACACAGGCACATTCACTGTAGCCACCCCAGTTTTATCATTTCTTTTTTCCCTTATGATCATTGATATTTCTTAACCTTTTGAATGTGTCTGTCGCGGAATTGCGACATAACCCCTAGTGGTCAAGAGTGGTAAATATGAAAGTGGTAAGCGATAATGGCTTACTGTCAATTAGAAAGTTGTAAAATATGATCCAAAGTTTCAGATAGGAATAAATGTACACATCTAATTTGCATAATGTTGCGGTATCTCTTTAAATTCCATAACTCAGTCAAAACTGGACTTTAGACGTATTTACACAAAGAATGGTTCAGTCTTTTGACACTGTTTTTTGTACAGAGATACCTCATCATCTTATCTTCAAAGTATATGAACAAGAAATCAGTACATTAAAAAAAGCAGAAATTCCTCACTTACTTTTGACAAAGGGGGGCTGGCTGGCTGATGTGGTCACTGCGTTTTCACCCATCGTGGTCCTTATTTTGGGTTCTGTCAGTCATTTATGGTCTCTACCACATCTACAAAGTCTTATGATTATCCCACATAAATTTCGCTTGTATCCCGCTGCTATTTTTCCATGTACAAAGCTGACAAAGTGATGGTGATGATGACCGATCGCGACCATATTAGCTTTTTTTTTTTTTTTGATTTTGTATACTTTATTGATCCCCAGAGGGGAAATTGAGGGCATCCACCTGGATGGATGAAGCAGCCACGGTACGGCGCTATCCCTTTAACATTCACATACACATTCACATCTAGGGCCAGTTTAGAGTCTCCAATTAACTTAACCTGCATGTTTTTGGCCTGTGGGAGGAAACCGGAGAACTCCCGGAGTAAACCCACGCAGACACAGGGAGAACATGCAAACTCCACACAGATCACTGTTGGTCAGGGGCTGGGATCGAACCAGGGATCCCATGGCCAAGAGTGAGTTGCTGTGCTGCCGCAGTGCTAACCACTGCACCACCACACCACCCTTTCTGGGCTAAAATGCTAAAAACAGGAAAAAGAAATGATGAGTTCTAATTCTTTGGTGTACTACATGTCATCCATTGAGTCCTCCAACGGATATCTGCCACCTTCTGAAACTGGCAGATCAGTACAAATCCTGAATGGAGCCGATCATGTCAGTGAGATGATGGGCACAGCGCTGCGCTCTGCCACTAGGAGCACGCAATTTCACACACTCAGAGGGTTAAAAGACATTTATTGAAATTGAAAAAAATACACACTAAACCAGTAATGCTCATGTAAAAATCTGCATGCTGTATACTTTTTGTCGACTACATGGCCTGGTAGAGCAAATGAAGTTTTCACATGAGGCTTCGTCAATATGAACCATCTTGATGGAAAGGCTCAAGCCTTCAAGAAAGCCTTGTCTGGCTGTCACTAAGTGGGAGCCTAGAGATAAAATGTCTGTCTTACATCTGGAGAGCTGGGGTTCAAGTCCCAGTGGGGTTATTCTTATAATTTAATTTTATTTGCAAGGTGAAGTGTCTGTTGTTTCAAAAAGCTTGGATACAACAATAACACATCATTATGCTGAGACACTGTTGTGCCCTGCATGAGAATAAGGACAGAGATGAATGTACTGGGAAAGACAGTATAAGACTGTTGAAAAGTTATTATTTCTTAATAAAAACTAGTGCATGCCCGTAGAAACCAAGTATAAGCAAGTATTTCTGCATGCCCGTAGAAAGCAAGTGTACGCAAGCATTTCTGCATGCCTGTAGAAAGTTACTGTTACCATGGCAACAGTGCCATGGTGATCCCTGCCTTTGATCTTTGACATGGTTAAGCAAGCATTCCTGCATGCCTGTAAAAAAAAAGTGTTGTTGTTCTTCTTCTTCTCTTGGTTACTGGCGGATAGCAAACAACTGAAAGGTGCATACCGCCACCTACTGTACAGGAGTGTGTAACATTATGTCATCTGAGCCCGACCTCTAAATTCTATGACTTCATCCTGTTATTTTTAAAAAAAAGAGAAAAGAGCCCATCTCGTGATTCTTATTGCCTCTCCATCTGTTCCCAGAATCCTGACCTCACAGGGTGCCTATGATGTCTGTATGACATCATAGAAGGAGTTGTTCAAAACTTGTTATATGGCCATGTGACATCATAGGAACATAGTGTGCGCCTGTGATGTCATAGCTATGTATACCCACAGCTCCCCTATGGATTTCCGTAAGGACGTTCATTAAAGATTTCCCCTCCCAAACTTCCGCATATCCGGGGAGGCTGAAATTCGGGGATGTTGACATGGTACCCGTGCATGCCTGCATAACCCCTGCTGCATGCCTGCCTTTGATCTTTGGCATGGTTACCATGGCAACACAAAGTCCTATGATTGTGACACACACGCAGACAGACACACACACACAGACAGAGATTTCTTGAATTATAATATGATGACTTATTGGAAGAAGATGGATGGATGGACTTATTCACCTTGCCAATTTTGACACATTAGTGTAGGCATCGTGAGTGATGGTCTGTATGATATCATAAAGACACATTTGGACGCATTTGTCTATATGACGGCATTGCGATTCCTGTGCTGCCTGATATCATAGGACATCATGCCGACATCATAGGGCGTCCTATCATGTGCTATGTGTATATGATCATATAAACATCATTATGACGGCATCGCGAGTCCTGTGATGCCTGAGCTCATAGGATCATCATAGGACATCAGGCAAACATTATAAGCCATCCTATGATGTCCTATGATCGTGACAGACAGAGATTTCTTGGAGTGATGAAGAGTGATGGATAAGTAGCACAAGCACATTCACTGTAGTCACCTCAGTTTTATCATTTCTTCTTTCCCTTATGATCATTGATATTTCTTAAAAGATTTATTGAAATTAAAAAAATACACAAACCAATAACGGGCGGCGCGGTGGAGGAGTGGTTAGCACTGCGGCAGCACAGCAACTCACCCTTGGCCGGGGGATTCTGGGTTCGATCCCAGCCCCCGACCAACAGTGATCTATGTGGAGTTTGTATGTTCTCCCCGTGTCTGTGTGGGTTTACTCCGGGATTTCTCCGGTTTCCTCCCACATGCCAAAAACATGCAAGTTAGGTTAATTGGCATCAAACTGGGGATTCTAAATTGTCCTTAGGTATGACTGTGAGAGTGAATGGTTGTCTGTCGGTCTGTGCTGGCCCTGCGATGGACTGGCGATCTGTCCAGGGTGTACCCTGCCTCTCGCCCAAAGATGCTGGGATAGGCTCCAGCCCCCCTGCGACCCGAAAAGGATTAAGTGGAAGAAGATGAATGAATGAACAAACCAATAACACCCTTGTGAAAATCTCCATGTTGTATACATTTTATCCACTAGATGGCCTAGTAGAGAAAATGAAGTTTCACATGAGGCCTCGTCTATATGAGCCATTTTGATGAAAGGCCTCAAGTCCTTCAGAAAGCCTCATCTGGCTATCATGAGCTGCAACCCCACAGACGCACCACGGAGATGGCAGCAACCTGGGGAGAGAGGAGGAAAAGGAGATTTTAGCTGAGCTACTAATAATACAAGTTACTACTTGACTTCAGGCAGTATACCCAATGAGCCAGCGCCGAAGTGTTCACGAACAGGTCCTTTTAAGCACTAGCAGAGAAGAGACAGCAGGTGCGTCCACTCACGCAGGGGCGCTGATCACTTGCAGAGCCGGGAGTCTGATGGAGAACTTCCCACAGAAAGGGAGGGGGCACGCACTCACCTGATTGTCACAGTTTAATTGAAAAACAAAAAATAGAATGTTTATGACACTAAAATCCTATTTGCATAATAATTTGGAACACAGTGTATGTATATATTAATATAAAAAAGATATACCGGTATATAAATGAAAAATTTCACAATATTCTAACTCTTTAAGGTGTACATGGACAAAAGAAGCAAATGGTCCTGGTGGCCTAATGGTGTGTTGATCAGGCTAGAAAGAGCTACTCTGTCACTGGGGGTCTGGTTTGACTGAGATTAATTTCATCACAGCTTGCCAAAGGTGAAAAAAAGAGATTTCCACAACATGTTGTTTTCACAGCCATTGTGTTTTATCATGTCACAGCAGGGAGGAAACAGGTGGAACTCATACTGTAAAAATGGGGTTTGTAAGTAATGCACCCGAGGCAGCATGTTCAGGATTTCTGACTCTTGTCCTGAAACATCCTTTTTTTTTTTTTAGAAGTGCTTTTTAATGGGTGACGTGTCATATTATCTTGGATATCAAGGGTACTGAGATAATACTTGCTAATTTTTGGAAAAAAAGGTGCAAACCTGCAGAGAAGACTCAAATTTGAAAAATAAAAATAAATGTACAGTGGGGCAAAAAAGTATTTAGTCAGCCACCAATTGTGCAAGTTCTCCCACTTAAAAGATGAGCGAGAGCTCCAATTTTCATCATAGGTATACCTCAACTATGAGAGACAAAATGAGAAAAAAAAAATCCATATAACCACATTGTCTGATTTTTAAAGAATTTATTTGCCAATTATGGTAGAAAATAAGTATTTGGTCAATAACAAAAGTTCATCTCAATACTTTGTTATATACCCTTTTTTGGCAATGACTGAGGTCAAACGTTTTCTGTAAGTCTTCACAAGGTTTTCATACACTGTTGCTGGTATTTTGGCCCATTCCTCCATGCAGATCTCCTCTAGAGCAGTGATGTTTTGGGGCTGTCGCTGGGCAACACGAACTTTCAACTCCCTCCAAAGATTTTCTATGGGGTTGAGATCTGGAGACTGGCTAGGCCACTCCAGGACCTTGAAATGCTTCTTACAAAGCCACTCCTTCATTGCCCGGGTGGTGTGTTTGGGATCATTGTCATGCTGAAAGACCCAGCCACGTTTCATCTTCAATGCCCTTGCTGATGGAAGGTTTTCACTCAAAATCTCACGATACATGGCCCCATTCATTCTTTCCTTTACACGGATCAGTCATCCTGGTCCCTTTGCAGAAAAACAGCCCCAAAGCATGATGTTTCCACCCCCATGCTTCACAGTAGGTATGGTGTTCTTTCTCCTCCAAAGACGACAAGTTGAGTTTTTACCAAAAAGTTCTATTTTGGTTTCATCTGACCATATGACATTCTCCCAATCCTCTTCTGGATCATCCAGATGCTCTCTAGCAAACTTCAGACGGGCCTGGACATGTACTGGCTTAAGCAGGGGGACACGTCTGGCACTGCAGGATTTGAGTCCCTGGCGGCGTAGTGTATTACTGATGGTAGCCTTTGTTACTTTGGTCCCAGCTCTCTGCGGGTCATTCACCAGGTCCCCCTCTGTGGTTCTGGGATTTTTGCTCACCGTTCTCATGATCATTTTGACCCCACGGGGTGAGATCTTGCGTGGAGCTCCAGATCGAGGGAGATTATCAGTGGTCTTGTATGTCTTCCATTTTCTAATAATTGCTCCCACAGTTGATTTCTTCACACCAAGCTGCTTACCTATTGCAGATTCAGTCTTCCCAGCCTGGTGCAGGTCTACAATTTTGTTTCTGGTGTCCTTTGACAGCTCTTTGGTCTTGGCCATAGTGGAGTTTGGAGTCTGACTGTTTGAGGTTGTGGACAGGTGTCTTTTATACTGATAACGAGTTCAAATGGGTGCCGTTAATACAGGTAATGAGTGGAGGACAGAGGAGCCTCTTAAAGAAGAAGTTACAGGTCTGTGAGAGCCAGAAATCTTGCTTGTTTGTAAGTGACCAAATACTTATTTTCCACCGTAATTGGCAAATAAATTCTTTAAAAATCAAGACAATGTGATTTTCTGGATTTATTTTTTTTTCTCGTTTTGTCTCTCATAGTTGAGGTATACCTATGATGAAAATTGGAGACCTCTCTCATGTTTTAAGTGGGAGAACGTGCACAATTGGTGGCTGACTAAATACTTTTTTGCCCCACTGTATAAGGATAAAAGCGTTGCAATTTCTAAGTTTTTATTCTTGTAAATTTATGAGGAGAAAAGATCACAAATTTAAACTTACTGAAAATCTATTAACATATTTGAGAAACTTTAAGGCACCAGTGGTGTCTTAACCTGTTGCACTCCTGTGTACCGCGGACGGGCACGTCTCTGCATCCTAGAGTGCACGAGGGTGCTCTCGTGCGCTCTAGGACGCACGAGGGCGCTGCGCCAAGAGCGCACTGAAAAAAAAAAAAAGCTGCATTTCTGTTCTTCCACTACAGACACAGCTGCGAACAGATCAGATATAACTGACCTCTCATTCGACTAATAAGATAAGATAAGCCTTTATTAGTCCCACAACAGGGAAATTCCAGGATTGCAACAGCACAGGGATAGCAACACTCAGAGCAACAATCAGAAGGCAAGAAAAAAAGCAAGCAAGCAAGAGCAGCTAATATACATATGTACATATTACTATGAATATATATACACTACCGTTCAAAAGTTTGGGGTCACCCAGACAATTATTTTGTGTTTTCCATGAAAAGTCACACTTATTTACCACCATGAGTTGTAAAATGAATAGAAAATATAGTCAAGACATTGACAAGGTTAGAAATAATGATTTGTATTTGAAATAATAATTTTTTCCTTCAAACTTTGCTTTCGTCAAAGAATCCTCCATTTGCAGCAATTACAGCATTGCAGACCTAACATGATTGCACAAGGGTTTTCTAATCATCCATTAGCCTTCTGACACAATGACCAAACACATTGTACCATTAGAACACTGGAGTGATAATTGCTGGAAATGGGCCTCTATACACCTATGTAGATATTGCACCAAAAACCAGACATTTGCAGCTAGAATAGTCATTTACCACATTAGTAATGTATAGAGTGTATTTCTGATTAGTTTAAAGTTATCTTCATTGAAAAAAGGTGCTTTTCTTTCAAAAATAAGGAAATGTCTAAGTGACCCCAAACTTTTGAACGGTAGTGTGTGTGTGTGTGTGTGTGTGTGTGTATATATATATACACATACAGTGGGGTAAAAAAGTATTTAGTCAGCCACCAATTGTGCAAGTTTTCCCACTTAAAAGATGAGAGAGGTCTCCAATTTTCATCATAGGTATACCTCAACTATGAGAGACAAAATGAGAAAAAAAAAATCCAGAAAATCACACTGAAGGATTTTTAAAGAATTTATTTGCAAATTATGGTGAAAAATAAGTATTTGGTCAATAACAAAAGTTCATCTCAATACTTTGTTATATACCCTTTGTTGGCAATGACAGAGGTCAAACGTTTTCTGTAAGTCTTCACAAGGTTTTCACACACTGTTGCTGGTATTTTGGCCCATTCCTCCATGCAGATCTCCTCTAGAGCAGTGATGTTTTGGGGCTGTCACTGGGCAACACGGACTTTCAACTCCCTCCAAAGATTTTTTATGGGGTTGAGATCTGGAGACTGGCTAGGCCCCTCCAGGACCTTGAAATGCTTCTTACAAAGCCACTCCTTCGTTGCCCGGGCGGTGTGTTTGGGATCATTGTCATGTTGAAAGACCCAGCCATGTTTCATCTTCAATGCCCTTGCTGATGGAAGGAGGTTTTCACTCAAAATCTCACGATACATGGCCCCATTCATTGTTTCCTTTACACGGATCAGTCATCCTTGTCCCTTTGCAGAAAAACAGCCCCAAAGCACGATGTTTCCACCCCCATGCTTCACAGTAGGTATGGTGTTCTTTCTCCTCCAAACACGACAAGATGAGTTTTTACCAAAAAGTTCTATTTTGGTTTCATCTGACCATATGACATTGTCCCAATCCTCTTCTGGATCATCCAAATGCTCTCTAGCAAACTTCAGACGGGCCTGGACATGTACTGGCTTAAGCAGGGGGACACGTCTGGCACTGCAGGATTTGAGTCCCTGGCGGCGTAGTGTATTACTGATGGTAGCCTTTGTTACTTTGGTCCCAGCTCTCTGCAGGTCATTCACTAGGTCCCCCCGTGTGGTTCTGGGATTTTTGCTCACCGTTCTCGTGATCATTTTGACCTCATGGGGTGAGATCTTGCGTGGAGCCCCAGATCGAGGGAGATTATCAGTGGTCTTGTATGTCTTCCATTTTCTAATAATTGCTCCCACAGTTGATTTTTTCACACCAAGCTGCTTACCTATTGCAGATTCAGTCTTCCCAGCTTTTTGCAGGTCTACAATTTTGTTTCTGGTGTCCTTTGACAGCTCTTTGGTCTTGCCATAGTGGAGTTTGGAGTCTGACTGTTTGAGGTTGTGGACAGGTGTCTTTTATACTGATAATGAGTTGAAACAAGTGCCATTAATACAGGTAACAAGTGGAGGACAGAGGAGCCTCTTAAAGAAGTTACAGGTCTGTGAGAGCCAGAAGTCTTGCTTGTTTGTAGGTGACCAAATACTTATTTTCCACCATAATTTGCAAATAAATTCTTTAAAAATCAGACAATGTGATTTTCTGGATTTTTTTTTCCTCATTTTGTCTCTCATAGTTGAGGTATACCTATGATGAAAATTGGAGACCTCTCTCATGTTTTAAGTGGGAGAACTTGCACAGTTGGTGGCTGACTAAATACTTTTTTGCTCCACTGTATATATACACAGACACACAGTGCAGAGCATTGTAGCTGGATGGAATAAATATATGAGTATATAAACACACAGTGCGGAGCATTGTAGCTAGATGGAATAATATGTAGATATATAAACACCCACAGTACAGAGCATTGCAGCTAGGTGGAATAAATATGTAAATATATAAACACACCCAGTGCGGAGCAATGTAGCTAGATGGAATAATATGTAGATATATAAACACACACAGTGCGGAGCATTGTAGCTAGATGGAATAAATATGTAAATATATAAACACACACAGTGCAGAGCATTGTTGCTAGATGGGATGAAACAGCACAACCGTCTACTTAGTTATCCTACATGGTATGATTATGTGCCCATACATATTCTCACCCTCCATAGCGACCGGTATTTTCCTAGTTGTATGCCGGAGGGGACCATTGTGTAAGTCTATTGCATCTTTTGCATTCAAAAAACTATTAGGTTGTTACGTCTTTTTGCTATCTCTGCGAGCAGCCCTGCTTAGGTTGTACAGTCTGACAGCCGTTGGTAGGAAGGACCTGCGAAACCTCTCGGTTGTGCACCTGGGATGATGTAGTCTGCTGCTAAATGAGCTCCTCAGTGCATTCAGTATGAATGAACGCAATAAGAGCCTTGAATTGGGTTTCTGAAACCTTGAAGAACCAATGACTGAAAACCTAGCAAGAAGGACGCGCCTACCAACGCTGCGAATGCAGCGAGCCAGTTGAAGCACAGAAGTTCGAAAGCTGTTTTGTGTAAGGCTGGGTGAAGACAGACTGCTGCAGCAGATGAAAAAAGGACCCGCAGGAAGAACCGTCACAGACCCAGCAGCACGGAGATCACCCACAAGTGCGACCTGTGTGACAGGGACTGCCTTTCGCACATCGGCCTGTTCAGCCACAGGCGGTGCTTTTTTTTTTTTTTTTATTCCAGCAGAATAGACATTTAGGATTCTCTTCCATGGTCATCATAGACCGACGGAGGCCGACGACGAAGGTCGTAAATCATTCGCCAGAACCGCAATCATGGAAGCGCAAAACCGCAATAATGGAATTATGTTTTGACCGGTTCATGAGACCAGAACCACGAGTCCGTAACAAGGGACCAGCATTGTGTTCGTCTGACAATGAGGAAGAGAAGTTCGCCAGGACACTGCTGCTGTGAAGAGGTAAGTGCTATATATATGGTTCCGGTTCCGCCGGACCGGTGGCGCCACACGAGTAGGCTGCCCGTTGCAACAGCCTTTTTTTTTATCTTCCTTCTTCTTTCTACACCTTTCACTCTGTATATATATCACGGACGCACGGATCGCCCCAGGGGTCTCCCGGGTCGGCGGACGGAGCCACGGTTTGCAGCGGGAGACGTTACAGCGGGGAGGAGCTAATGGGAAACTCGACATACCGGGAGCTGTAGCGAAAACGACGCGGGTGCCGGGCTGGAGTTTAGGCGGCGTGCAAGAAATACAAGACAGAATAATAAAGAGCGATGGCAAGAACCAAGCAGACCGCCCGTAAAATCTACTGGAGGAAGAAGCCCCCCAGGAGACAGCTAGCCACCAGGGCTGCTCGGAGAGGCACTCCGGCCACCGGCAGAGTGAAGAGGCCTCGCCGTCACAGGCCCGTGGCTCTGAGAGAGATCCGTCGCTACCAGAAATCCACGGAGCTGCTCATCCGTAAGCTGCCCGTCCAGCGCCTGGTGAGGGAGATCGCTCAGGACTTCAAGACCGTCCTGCGTTTCCTGAGCTTCGCCGTCATGGCTCTGCAGGAGACCAGCGAGGCCCACCTGGTGGTCTCTTCTTTGCTAAGGGGGTCACCATCATGCCCAAAGACTT
Organism: Pholidichthys leucotaenia; assembly: GCA_020510985.1. Lineage (NCBI taxonomy): Eukaryota > Metazoa > Chordata > Actinopteri > Cichliformes > Pholidichthyidae > Pholidichthys > Pholidichthys leucotaenia. The sequence continues at coordinate 17,947,489 of CM035844.1, forward strand.
CCAGCTGGCCCGCCGCATCCGCGGAGAGAGAGCTTAGACTTTCTGCTGCACATTCACCAACCAACCATAATGCTCTGCACTGTGTGTCTATATATATACACATTTATAGTAATATGGACATATGTTTACTAGATGTTGTTTTTTCTTGCCTTCTGATTGTTGCTCTGAGTGTTGCTATCCCTGTGCTGTTGCAATCCTGGAATTGCCCCATTGTGGGACTAATAAAGGCTTATCTTATCTTATCTTATAAGCTAAATTATTCTTTATCCCTGCAAATTGTAATCAAAAATGACTTTTGACCGATCGGTAAATTACAACTGTGTGGCGCACGAAGTCCGAAGTCCGTGCGCCACGGTACACGGTTCGTGCGCCGCTTCCGGACCGTGAACGCCCCCCCCCGCTACTCTTCTGTAGCGAGGGGGGGGGAAGCCGCGGTGACTGCGCTGCGGTCGCCACATGACTATTCCGTCATGTAGCGATGGCCGATGTCTGTCCTCTGTAGCGAGGGGGGGGGACAAACTCCCCCCCCACACACACACACACACAGAGCCCTGAGTGTCACCTTTCATTAGAGCCCAAGATGAAGCTTCTATATTGAATCATTCAAAAGTTACAGACGTTTTTCCAAACTGTGCCATTTGGCACAATTTGGCACAGTTCAGAAATGCCTGGGAACAGCCTGAGAACAAAGCTGTGTAATATATTCATTTTTTGTGGTATTGTTACAAAATTTTGACCTCAGCTGGATAACACTTGGTTCTACATTTCTGTTGCTGTTATTTGCAAGCATTTGTATCCAAAAAAACACCCAGGCCAAATTTATTTTCTTCAAGTTCAGTATGTTTAGATGACTGTAACTGTGGCCGGAGCACTTAGAGAGATTGACTGTTTTGCCAAAAAATTCAAAGTGTTTTCTTTTAAATGAAACCAACCCCATGAAGATGCTGCAAAGGGTTGAAGAACAGCTTTCGATTTACTTTGGATACGTTATTTTTTTGGCGTTTTTAGGGAAATTGACCGGAGTGCAAGGGGTTAACGGAGACAAGAGGCAGGAAATTAATTTAAATGAAGCCTAATGTCCTCCAGGCAGGGTCACATAAACCTGATCTCTGCACAGATGGCCATGATATGAGTGGATCATTTACTAAGTGCAAAGTCAGACACGGTACTGTACACAAATATTTAAATAACTTGACTCTCACCTAACTCACTTCACACATCACCCTTCTGCTGTTCACCTACAGCACCTGGCTGATTAAAAACAGTTTGTTCAGTAGAGTTTATTTTGCCTTTTTCTTTATATCAGTTGCTTCTATAATTTTTTTTGTTCTTGTTTTTTGTTACATGTAGCTTCATGTGCCTGTTTAGTGTACACATAAAATAATGATATTCCTGTAGATTGTATTGTTAAAATCTTTTTTTTTTTTTGTAGGAAATCCCCTGTATGACTTCTTCATTGGACGGGAGCTAAACCCTCGAGTTGGAAGCTTTGACCTGAAATATTTCTGTGAGCTCAGGCCTGGTCTGATTGGCTGGGTGAGTTGACTGCAGGAGCGATGACATCAATGAATAGTAAGCATTTAGTTTAAAATGTCAAAGCTTTGAATTAGGGATGCACAATATAATATATACACACAATCATACAAAAATATTAGAACACCCTATGAAAGCCTCTGTGTGTGTGTGTGTGTTTTACGTATTTGCACATGTGGATATTTAATATCAATTTTAACAATACTGGGAGATTCAAGTAATATAACTAAACAATTAAAACTGAAGAAAAAACTTAACATTTCCTGTAAAATGTAATTCTAAAACCATGCAATTTCTGGTGAGGAATAAATTAGGACACCCCCACATTTATTCCCACTTAAAATGGCTAAAGTCACACACAGGTGTATCACATCAGGTGCACATGATAAGAACATTGTTACTCAGCATTCTGAAGGAGGCTTGTCCTATTTCAACCTGAGACATTTAGTTTGTTGTGCTCCTGACTGCTGAAGTGAGAGTGAACACCATGGTGAGATCGAAAGAGTTGTCTGAGGCCTTCACAAAGAAGACTGTAGCGGCTTATGAGTCTGGTAAGGGATTTAAAAAGATCTCAAAACAATTTGAAATCAGCCATTCCACTGTCTGGAAAATAGTCTACAAGTGGAGGACATTCAGAACAACTGCCAACATGTCCAGGTCTGGCCATCCAAGCACGTATGAATGAATGAATGAATCTTTATTTCGGATAGATTAAAAGTACAGGTTAAAAGAAACTGAATAATATAACAAAGGGGGAAAGAAAATCCAACAAGGTCAAATTAGACAATAACTCCTCTGATTATTATTATTTTTTTTTTTTAGATTTAGTATACTTTATTGATCCCCAGAGGGGAAATTGAGGGTCATCCACCACCTGGATGGATGAAGCAGCCACGATACGGCGCTATCCCTTAACCATTAACACACACATTCACACCTAGGGCCACTTTAGAGTCTCCAATTAACCTAACCTGCATGTTTTTGGCATGTGGGAGGAAACCGGAGAAATCCCGGAGTAAACCCACGCAGACACGGGGAGAACATGCAAACTCCACACAGATCACTGTTGGTCGGGGGCTGGGATCGAACCCATGATCCCCCGGCCAAGGGTAAACTGTGCTGTCGCAGTGCTAACCACTGCGCCACCGTGCAGCCCAATACATACAGTTCAACATAAGTTATCCGAGATGGGTGATGGCTGAAGCCGCAGCTTATATTGCCCACCCATGTTCCATCGAAGAATTCAAAAGAAAAAAAACAAAACAAGAGCGATTACAAGTTCACCCCAAGAGCAGACCGCAAGATGCTAAAAGAAGTCTCCAAAAACCCTAAAATGTCATCATGGGACCTGAAGCAGGCTCTTGCTAATGTCGATGTGAAAGTGCATGCCTCTGCAATTAGAAAGAGACTGCACAAGTTTAACTTGCATGGGAGGCGTGTGTAGCTGAGGCATTATGTCTGTTATGTTTATTTTTAAGTGAACTTCTTCAAAACTAGAGTAAAGTAACAATATTAATAATCTAGTTCATTTTGAGTCAGTGGAACAAATTTATAATTTAGAGGTTCCGATTTTCCTTGTTGTTAGTGGGTCATTAATTGGTGGGACACAGAAAATGGGCTCATTGTGCATGCAGGGGTTTTCCCGGCAAAAACTGTGTGGACCCTGCACAGGTAAGATGGGTGTGTGTGGCTCTCCTCCCTTTAATGGGGTTTTAAGTTTAAACTTTGTCTTCTTTGCTGTAATAAGTGCATCATCATCATCATCATCATCATCATCATCATCTTCATCACTCTATAAATTCAAGAAACCTGTGTGTGTGTCTGTCACGATCATAAGACTTGCTAAAAGATCATAGGATCGCCTATGATGTTCCTATGATCTCTACATGATGTCTATATAGGCGTCACTCATGATCATAGGACTCACTATGACATCATCAAAGATCAAAGGCAGCCATCACTGAACGAGTGCTGACGTGCTTGCTTACACCCTTATACCTGCTTTCTACGGGCGTGCAGAAATACATGCTTATACTTGGTTTCTACGGGCATGCACGAGCGTGCACAGGCATGCACTAGTATTAATAATTGTATAACACTGCAGAAGGGTTTTCATTAAGGTTTAGTAACTTTTGAGCAGAAAAATATCACTTTTATTGTTGTTGTGTCGTCGTGTCTGCTCAGAGGCCGCGTTTTTTTTTTCTTTCTTTCTTTTTTTTTTATTACTTATTTTGTACCCGTAGGTAGATTTGTTTTGCAGTCTGGTGACAAGCCACTAGCTGCCGGTCGCTGCGTGCGCAAGCGCCCCTTATCCCTAATCTGCATGTTTTTAGCATGTGGGAGGAAACTGGAGAAATCCCGGAGTAAACCCACGCAAACACGGGGAGAACATGCAAACTCCACACAGATCACTGTTGGCCGGGGGCAGGGATCGAACCCACGATCTCATGATCCCCGCGATCCCCCGGCCGAGGGTAAACTGTGCTGCCACAGTGCTAAACCACTGCGCCACCGTGCAGCCCATTTTGCATTAGACAGGCGAGAGTGTGCTGCTGCTGTGTGTACCCCACTGATTAATCTCTGCCTTTCATAGGTATGTTTCATGTTAAAAATGTTATAATGTGAGTTTTATTTGAAGCTGCACTTAAGATAATACTTTGAGTCACTATATTTTTTTAGTTTTTATTTTTATATGTAACTGTCTAATTTGAGTGTCTTTTTAGTTATTGATGCTTTTGAGTACAATTGTGTTTATTTGATTTTTATTTATTTATTTCAGTTTTACTGTGTTTTTAGTTTGACTTTTGGAATGTCTTTTGTCAACATATAATTTTGTAACGCAGCACGTTTTTTAAAAAAACTGCATGGACCCTGCACAGACGGGACGAGAGTGTGCTGCTGCTGCCGTGTGCCGCACTGATTAATCCCTGTCTTTCATAGAATAAAGTGCTAGCTGTGAACCCACTGTTGCAGTTATTTCCCTACACAGCACAATGCAGACGCAGAGAACAATTTCGAGTCCGCTACACGTGCAAGGAGGAAACCAACATGAAGGCCAGACTGAAGTTTGCCAGAGAGAACATAGACAAAGACCAGGGTACTTAAGCACAAAAACATGGCGTACATCCTTTTCCACACAAAATTTCAGATGTACCAAGAATGAAATGACTGTGGAAATATGCACAGCCCCATGCCAACTTCATGGCTGGCGTACGTACGTTTCTACTGTTATTAGTCCGTTGGCGACACTTAGAGTTGATGTTGGGAGACTGATAATTACGTGAAAATTATTGTACACACCAGAGACACATGATGAACAAACATCCAAGTGTGCGCAATTAGATGAGTGCATATAAAAGCAAGCGCAAAGAAGTGCAGAAAATGTCTCTAACAACAATGGTGTAGTACCCTCAAGGATTGGCTTACGCACGAGGTTTAGAGTAAAACGGGGTTTATTCTTCTTGACAACCCGTGAGAACTGGTCACAAAAGGAAATGCATTAAAGTAAATGCAAAACTACATCTTGCAGTTTGCATCAATAAAATAAATTAAAAGACATAAAACATGAAATAAAACATACAAAAAGGTTAGACCTCGTGAGCTGACATCCTTGAGGGGCTAAATGATCTTGTTTAACCTCCGTTTGTCCTCCTCTTTCTTCTTTTGTATTATTTTCTTTGTTTTAATCGTCCTTTCTACATGTTTTGTTATCAAATCTGCAGAGCTTGGCGGCAAGTGTGATGCGCTGCTTGGGCGGAAATGCGCAGGTAATTAAGGTCGGGTGGAACCTAAGGCTAAAATAATTAGTTCTGTGTGTTGATGGCGTAGTTGTGAAGAGAAAGGACAAACGACTAAATGAAGGCATAAATAAGGAATAAATTATGAGAGACTGTTACCAATGGCGTTAGCATTATTAGAGGATATTGCAAATCATGCAGTGAGAAGAGAAAGGGTATTTGGCGACAGAAGATTTTCTGGCTCCGGATGATGACTGGCTTGTCAGCCGGTTTGGATTTCCACGGGCAGTCCTTGTGGAACTTGTAGCATAAGAATATTGGGAATATGTGGAGTGGAACGCGGCCTGCAGCTGATGTCGCCATGCCAGTATATATTGGGGCGGTCCGCCATCTCATGGGAGTTGAGAGTTGGTTGGGAGTTACAGCTAGTTACAGGTGTGTATGTCCAGAGCTATGACTGAGTGTACACGTGCTTATTACAACAACGACTTGTAATAAAGTTCAGTTCAAGCACAGCATCCTCATTCGTCTTCATTCCAGGTTTGTGGATATAACATTTGGCGACGAGAATTTCGAACCATGGACACATGCTTGAGACCAATGCGGCCTTTCCTCGGGTCTCCAGGTGAACCAACGGTCCCGTGGCCACGATGGCTGGACACGTTCGAGACTTACGTTGCGGCGTTGGACCTGGGAAAACTGGATAAAGTAAGGAAATGAGCACTACTTGTCTACAACGTCTGCATAGAAGGTCAGAGGATTTTTGACACGCTGGGTCCGACGGAGTCATATATGGATACTGTTGAACTGCTTGCTAGCTATTTTGCTACACCGGACAACATGATAGCACGACAAATTCAATTCCATCAGAGGCGGCAGAGAATTGGTGAGTCCACACAACAATTTGTCGCCGACCTGAGACATCTGGCTAGCATGTGCCGTTTTGGACTGTTAGAAGATGAAATGGTGCAGGACCAGTTACCTGAGCACACGTGTAACCCAAGGCTACGAGCTAAGATGCTAACAGCACCAAACGGTATGATGCTAGCTAGCACGACGGAGCTAGCGTTCCAGTTTGAGTCAGTGGAGAAGCTAGCATCGGAGCTAGGTGGTCACCAACTACAGCGGCTCTCGTAATGTCTGCCGTCTAGCAACGGCCTTTAATTTTAGCAGTAACATATCACATCACCGAGACAAGCGTCTTGATGCGCATCAAGAGTGAGCCATAGATGGATGTAATGGAGAGAATCCGGTAATTTTTCAAAATAAAACATCATTCAGACTCAGATAATAAATAAAACGGACGTAATATAAGTTATTTATTTTTTCTGTGTGGCCTGGTACCAAATGACCCACAGACCAGTACCGGTCCGGGGGTTGGGGACCACTGATCCAAAGGACCACTCCGAGAGGCCCCGTCTGTGGTAGCTGTGGGTCCCCGATGCACCAGGATGGAGCATGCTTTTGCCTGGCAAGAGGACAACATTGTAACAAGTGTGGACGCTTGAACAATTTCGCTAGAGTGTGCTGGTCGCCAGCGCCGCGGAGCCTGCCAAGCAAGCAAAGCCACCCGCCAACAACCACCATTCTCGTGGTAAGCCCTGACATCAACGGTTATGCATACGGCATGGTTGAATTAGATGGCGTGGCTGTACCGCTACTGCTCGACACAGTGGTGGTTAGGTTGATGTTAAACTGGGTCACAGTGAAGAAAGTTTTCCCCAACCACAAAATTAAGAGGAACCCAAACAGAGCTGTACGGATACAGCAGTCACAGACTCTGTAACATAGGAACGTTTGAGCTAACGGTTTACTACAAGTCTGAGATTGTGTACGACTTCACGTTCCAAGTGGCGGCACACGGTGGCAACATTATGGCATATGACTTCTTCTTCCAACTGAGCTTCGCTATCTGAGACAGCGCCGGGTTTGAATGGTCTGGGTGCGTCAACTGGGACACGACAGATCTCAATGATGTGGTATGGGACGAGTGATTTCAGGGCGGCACTGATACCAAAGCACCCACCCCGGCGATGACACGTGAAGGGTCTGCAACAAACACGGTAACAACTGAACCATTATGGCAGCGCTACCGCGATCACAGCAGCACATGAGACCAAGCAAGGCACCACTCCAAGCCATGGACTGGGTCCGAGTCCACACCGGCGAGAGACCAGGACAGCGACTGACTGGGCCGTGGCGAAACTGGGATCGGCATGCTTTCCACTGACAGACGGTTTGGTTCAGCACGCAAACCAACTTCGGTGTGTCCAGGTGGCTGCTTCAGATGGTGAGGCTTCACGGGAGTCAGCTGCCACAGTGTGAGACCCGGTTCCCAATGTGATGAAGATTGGTCCTGGTCCCGGGGGTCCGGCAGCTCCAGGGGCGTGTCCGCCACAGGCCCACTACAAGGCTCCTCCGGCAGAACTGCTTTCACCATGGAAGACTGTTTAAAAAAAAAAAAAAAAAAAGACTGATGGCGCAGGTAGGAGCGAGGCTGACACAGGTGGCAGAATAACCCACCCAGCCACGTCGGGTCCAGCGGTGGTCTACCCACTGACTCTAGTTCCAGGTTCTAATAAGGTTCCAAGTGTTAATGTTTTGAATAAAATGTATTGAATATACAGTATGTGCATCTAAATATACCAAATTGGGGAGGGCTAAATGATTAGTATATATTCTGTGTTTTTGCAAGGGAGTAGGAAGAATGTGTGTAAGAATATTGGGAATATGCAGAGTGAAACGCGGCCTGCGGCTGACATCACCATGCCAGTATATATTGGGGTGGTCCACCATCTCATGGGAGTTGAGAGTTGGTTGGGAGTTACAGCTAGTTACAGGTGTGCATGTCCAGAGCTATGACTGAGTGTACACGTGCTTACTACTACGACTTGTAATAAAGTTCAGTTCGAGCACAGCATCCTCGTCCATCTTCGTTCCAGGTTTGTGGACATAACAGAACTGTGCTCAGACCTACGGCCGCTCTTGGAGCGCAACACAGTGAGAAGCCGTGTGCTGCATGTCCCAGTGCAGGTGCTGACAACACTGGGATTCCTGGCAATAGGGGCATTCCAGAGGGAGCTGGCAGGCCGATCGGGATTTTCCCAGTCGACCCTGAGCCAAGTAGTGTATATACATATATTTTAGGGGTGTGAATCGCGATGGACCTCACGATTCGATTCAGATCACAATAGTTGGGTCACAGTATGATCCTATCATGATTCAACGATAATCACGATATCGAGTAACGCGATCCCATATATTTCACATTTTTTCAATCAGTCAAAGTTTTATTTATATAGCACTTTTCATACAAAAAGTTGTAACAGCGCTTCACACATTAAAATAAAATACAATTAACCCCCCCCCCCCCACACACATGCACGTGTGTACACACACACATGCACATGTGTGTACACACACACATGCACACACAAAGAAACTTCATTTAATAAGGTAAATATCTGCTGATGGTAGGAAGATATATCAGTGCATCCCAACTTTTGAATACACTTTAACCTGTGAAAGAACTGTTTCTGAAGTAAAGCACTTTCAATGGCATTTTTCATTTAAATAAATGTAATGCAAAACATAAAAAAGAAGCTCTACATGCTTGCAGAAAAGTGACAATGACTTTATAAATGTATTTGAAGAATAGCAACAGTGTGCAAAACCCTTAAGTTTATTTAAAAAGCTGATAGATTTTAAAGTTTGGACGTGTTTGTTTATAATGTGCACTAAAGCGTTCATTATCAGCATGACCAACAGGTGGCAGTGTTGCTCTCTCATCTTTTCTAATAATTTGCAGCCTGTGAGTCTGACACAGTCTGAATCTTATGTCCCTGATGTCCTGACACAGTGAGACATTTATTGGATGGACGGGGTGTACTTACCGGTGAGACTTCCTCACTGTATCATCGTCAGTCACAAAAGTAGCCACAGTGAAACCGTGAAAGGATCACCTCATACTGTGACAGGCTTGTGTAATGGCTCTTTTTCTTCCTCTGGGTTTACTGTACCAACAGTGAAACCTTTGCACCCCTAAACGTTTTAAATCCACGTGTGTAGGAGAAAGCAGAAAAAGCTCCCACCATCTGGCTAGAGACAGTGTGTGGGATATTTTGATTTCCGGTTGGGTGTTTCGACTGTTTGCTTTAAACATTCAGAACTGCAAGAAAGAGATGAACAACATAAAAGGCCCAGTCTCCCAAATCATTAATCAATTCCTCAGAACTTGGAGCAAAAGTATTTTTGCATTGAGCGTGAAATATCTATGGCCTCAACACAGTGACAAAGAAAAATGTTTTATTCAGCAGAGATAAATAACAGCCTGCAAAAGCGAAAAAGCACGCAGCAATTTCCTTTTGATGAGGTGTAATTTTGAAGGAAAGAAGCTGCAATGATGGAAAGTTCTAGGTGTTTCTGAAAAGCAAATCTTTCCTCCCAATAGCTATTTCTGTGACCTTCTGATTAAAATTTCTGTGACTTTCTGATTAAAATCCTTCTTTTATATATTTTATGTTATGTTATTATATATGATATCTATTATACTTTCCTGTCTTAGCTGATTCTCCAAGGTTGTTAATTTTTTGAATGTGTATCCCTTTCTAAAATATCCATTAAACAGACGTGTTACTAAACATTTACAAAGGTCTTGTTCTATCAGTAGTGGAGCAGCAAGTGGCCAAAAAGAGGCCTAGAAATTGAGATACACTGCATGATAGAACAAAGCAAAATGGCATAATTTTGTTTGTTAGGATGTTAGCTTTATGAAAATTAAGGTTTTACTCATGAAATCTACTTTTAACATGTCACTTTAGATAGATAGATTAGTTTATTTGACAGGGACAGTGCAATAAACATAGACTAACTGCTTATTTGCCACAAACCATGAAAATCCCCAGGTTTCAGAAATCTCTTCTATATGCTGTATATCAACTGGAGTTAATAACTTCATAATAGCAACTAACTGAAAGATTGCCATATTTTGAAGTTGTTTCCATATGAATTGAGGTTTTTGAACCACCAGTGGTGCTTTTAAATGCCTTTTAACCCATTATTTTCTCCATATTTGCCATACACCATGAAAATATTCAGGTTTCAGAAAACCCTTTATTTTTCCCAAATTTGTTCCGTTTTTATGTGAATATCATAGATATCAGATAGAGATACCCTTTACATGTACTATCTAGTTCAGCAGTCTTCATTTGAAACCCCAGAGATCTCCTGATGAAACAGTTCAGTCCATATTGTCATCATCTCTGTCTTCCTCTGTAGCAGACTCGCTTACTTCCCTCTTGTTATTGGGATTATCACAGTCCATCTCACAAGCACAAATGTCCATACAAGGCAGGCCTGCTTGGGTACATGGGCATCTCTGTCCTTGACAACTTTTGTCTGTGCAGTACAAATGCATAATGTCTCTCACTTCCACTGGTGCAGATTCATTTTTGTACAATGTTGGTATAAGTCTCATTGAATGTGACTGATGCCAACCATGGCCAATTGGGTTTACCAGTTCCGGCTTGGAAATATGACTCTGGCACCAAACGGTAACCTGATAAAGTGCACATCAGGCATGCTGTTCATAAGCATCCTCAGTTGGTGGCAACAATGACGCAGCTTTGTCAGTGGTCGTGGCAAGAATGAAGCATAGCTTATTTAACAAATATGGTTGGCCTTTTTCTCATGCAGTAACAGGACAAATGTTTGTGATGATTCCAAGAAAATGCCCTTGTCCTCAAACTTTGTCAAACCCTGCAAGGCATCAGCATTTTTGCCAAGAGCAGAGTATGCGGTCCGTTTTCCAAGTCTATGCAAGGCACTCATCGTATTGCATCCTGACAAGGCGTGAATCGATGGTAAGCAGTGGCAAATGGAACTGCCCAACTTTGAGGAGATCTGGTCAATTGGAATATAGCGTTCCTTTGTGATGATCTTGCCTGAATACCCTGAATGTATGTACACTTCATTTGCCAGCATTCCTTTGCTTGAATAGTACAGTACCAGCACAAGGATGTTGGTGTCATCACATCAGACAATTATCCTGGAATGGTCTCTAGACATAACAATACTGTGCAGTAGCAGGCATGTGTCTGCCTCCTCGTGGGTGCTGTTTAGCTCCTCAAGGCAAGATACACCTTCTCCATGGACAGCCTTCACGACTTCACCATCAGCAAAGCCCCCTGCCAGAACAATCAACGTTTCTCTAGACAAGACCTCTTGTCCATTTCACAGATGTACTTGTTTAAGAATGCTGCAAGACTTGCCTTATTGGCGCTAGACTTGACAAATCCTCTGTGTTTGGGTACATCTCTGTTGCCTTTGATTTGGTACAGAAGTCTCTCTGTCATAACTCGTCACTGGCGTTCACTGGATTTGATGGAATGTTCCTTATCATAACGATCGAGCGTGAGTGTAACTACATTCACGGGCGGCTCCATGTCCTTGTTATTCAAGATCCTCACAAGTCACTTCAGCACCACCTTCCCAACATCATTGAATGTTTTGAAGTGGTTGTCGTTTAGGGACTGGATCATTGCCATTCCATCGATTAGGTACGCTGCAGGTTGTGAAGACACCAGGGCAACTTGTGGTAGAACAGGCTGCTCATCACAGTGTTCCTCCAGCCTCTTGGCCAGATCAGCCTTGTCTTTCTCATCGTGTCATAATCATGAAACGTTGATAGAGGTACAGCAGCTAACTCATGTGTGGTGTGTGTCGGCCTCCGTCGGTCTATGATGACCATGGAAGAGAATCCTAAATGTCTACTCTGCTGGAACAGCACCGCCTGTGGCTGAACAGGCCGATGCGTACCGGTGTTCTACCTTCCAGCGTTGGGCGTTGGTAGGATTCAAGCCTGGGCAGGAAGATATGGAGGACAAGATGTTACCCATGCAGCATGTCCCCCCTCTCCATGTCACTGATGAATCCAAAGGAACAGCAGGGCTGCTATAGTTTGGCACCAGCGCCATTGCAGGAGCTGCCAGAACGATGTTGAGCACAACAGAGAACTGCCTTAGGGGCTCCGACTCCGGATTTTTCCTCAGGGTTGACTCCCGAAGCCTTTCCCGTGACCGGGTGTGCCGCAAGGCAGCGGAGGTTTGAAATCAGGGTTTACCTTCCCCTAGATGGGCTACCTTCCCAGGTTGATGAGCCACCATCTACCCGAAGCATCTGGTTTTAAGGCGCCAGAGATCCACCCTCGCCCCTTCTCCTATTAGTAAAAGCAGTTCCGCCGGGCTTAGAGACTAAACCACACGGGCAGGCTAGGAGTTGGACTTAGTTGTCAGAGGCTTTTCGAGACGCACGCCGTAAGGAGCATTTTATGAGCACTGGGAGCTTAACCCCAGTACCGCTCCTGGCTATGACAACTTTGGAACCAGCTAACTCATACGCAAGGACATTCTGCAAGTCAACATCTCGGTTCTTGGATACTGCGAGAAGTCTCCTAAACAGTACTTCAGTATCAGTCAAGAGCTTTCTGTCCTTATCCATTAACAGACATTTTTTCATGGCAGAGAATGTCACCACAGGCATCTTTGGAATTGGGTCCCAGAAGCTTCTGGTTTTTGTCTGTTAACTTCTCTGTCATTAACTTCTCAAGCATTTCCTTTCCCATATTGGGGATTTTGCTCATTGATATTTCAACATTTTTGGAAGCTATCTGTCCAGTGGTGATGTTGATCAGGGACGTAAATGCCTCATCATCCAAGTTAGATGAGCTCTGACACTGATCTTCCAGGTAGTCTTTGATGCTCTGAACATCCCATTGGTCCCGCTTTATCCGAAACCCCAAGTTGCTCGTGCAGCTTCTTGGGTTTGGCCAATGAGCAGATGTCATTGAATCATTCCGCGTACTCTCCAGTGACATGTCTGGTCAGCAACCATCGAAGCAGGGCACTTTTCCTCAGTATGTACCCAGTTACACTGCCTTTACTTTTAGCTTCTCGATTAATGCTTTGCTCCAAAGCTTGATCCGTCGAAACATAGTTGAAATTTTTATCTGACCTTGTCACTACAAGAAGGGTTAAAAGGCATTTAAAAGCACCACTGGTGGTTCAAAAACCTCATTTCATATGGAAACAACTTCAGAATATGGGAATCTTTCAGTTCGTTGCTATTTTGAAGTTGTTAACTTGGGTTGGTGTATAAATAGAAGAGATTTCTGAAATTAGTTTTTTAATTTTTTTTTAATTTCAGACAAGAACAAAAAAGCAGATGTTTTTTTACCTTTGCATGTTTTGACTGGTGACTGCAGTCTTTCTCAGAAGACTTCTTCTACTTCTGAAGAAGACTGCAGTCGCCAGTCAAAACATGTAAAGGTAAAAAACATCTCCTTTTTGGTTTTTGTCTGAAATAACAAAAACCAAAAAACTAATGATTGAAAAAGAAGACAAAATGAACCTACTTGAGAGATTTCTGAAACCTGGATATTTTCGTGGTTTGTGGCAAATAAGGGGTTAAAGCTACATGTTAAAAGTAGATTTCATGAGTACAACCTCAGTTTTCATAAAGTTGACATCCTAATGAACAAAATTATGTCAATTTTGCTTTGTTCTATGTCAAAATTTTAGCCCCTTTTCCACTCCACTACTAGTTATAGGTGTGTAATTGTTGTAATGAGGAACACTTGCGTATCCCTAAGTTTTATGTGTGTATGTATGTACTGTATGTATGTATGTATGTATGTATATATACGTATATATGTATGTGTATATATACTGAGTGTATATATATATAATATATATATGTATATGTGTGTGTGTATACACTACCGTTCAAAAGTTTGGGGTCACCCAGACAATTATTTTGTGTTTTCCATGAAAAGTCACACTTATTTACCACCATGAGTTGTAAAATGAATAGAAAATATAGTCAAGACATTGACAAGGTTAGAAATAATGATTTGTATTTGAAATAATATTTTTTTCCAGATACTCAACCTGCTCAAAGGAAGGTCAGTTTTATAGCTTCTCTAACCAGCTAAACTGTTTTCAGCTGTGCTAACATGATTGCGCAAGGGTTTTCTAATCATCCATTAGCCTTCTGACGCAATGAGCAAACACATTGTACCATCAGAACACTGGAGTGATAGTTGCTGGAAATGGGCCTCTATACACCAATGTAGATATTGCACCAAAAACCAGACATTTGCAGCTAGAATAGTCATTTACCACATTAGCAATGTATATTAGATATTAGAGTGTATTTCTGATTAGTTTAAAGTTATCTTCATTGAAAAAAACAGTGCCTTTCTTTCAAAAATAAGGAAATTTCTAAGTGACCCCAAACTTTTGAACGGTAGTGTATATGTATACACACACTACTCACAAAAAGTTAGGGATATTTGGCTTTCGAGTGAAATTTATGGAAAATGTAAAAAGTTGATGTTAGAGTAACATTATAAAATGAAAGTAGGGCATTTAAGTAGAAGCACGCAATGGTGATTTCCTTCTCTCACACAATTTATTGAAACCAAGGCCAACAACAGTGGTGGGTATACCACAACTAAAAATGTCAATGTCTCAATAACTTGTCATGTGCCCTTGAGCATCAATTACAGCTTGACAACAATATCTCATGTTGTTCACAAGTCGACTTATTGTCTGCTGAGGCATGGCATTCCACTCTTCTGGAAGGGCGGCCCTCAGGTCATTGAGGTTGTGGGATGCAGGGTTACGAGACTACATGGTGACTAAGCTGATCCCATAGGTTTTCTATGGGATTCAGGTCTGGAGAAAGTGCAGCCCACTCCATTTGCAGTACCCCAGACTCCAGAAGCCATTCCCCAATGATGTGACCTTGATGAGCTGGAGCATTGTTGTCCATGAAGATGAAATTAGGCCTGTGTTGTTCATGCAAGGGCACAATGACTGGATTAAGGATGTTACTCAGGTAGTATCGGTTTGTCACTGTACCATTCACAAGGTGTAGGGCAGTTCTGTATTGACTAGACACACCTGCCCAGACTGTAACATAGTGACAACAGTGGCTGATGCATAGTGCTCTCCTTGACGTCTCCAACATCGTTGGCAACCATCATTTCTGCTCAACGCAAATCGACTTTCATCAGAGAACAGCAGTGAGGCCCACTGGTCCCTTGTCCAGTGTAAATGCTGCCTGGCCCATGCAAATGATGAAACCTGTGCCTAGTGGTGTGGTCAGGTACCCTTGCAGGTCATCTAGCTTGCAGACTACACTGATGTACATGGTTTCAAATGGTCTGACGTGACACTTGGGTACCTCTCACCTCCCTTAAATGTGTCTGGAGTTGAGTGGCATTCGTCATCTGGTTCCACAGGGTACTGTTCACAATGATGCGGTCATCAGTGTGGGATGTGGCCAAAGGACGTCCACTTCTATGCCTTTCTGTGACTCTTCCAGTCTCTCTGTAGCTCTGTTGCAACCTGCTGATGACACCCTGTGACTCTCTAAGCTCAGTGGCCATTTCCCTCTGAGAACATCCTATTTGAAGCCTCGCAATGGTGAGGTACTGTTGATCAATTGTTAGGCGTCGTCTTGGTCTCATGTCAAAATGTGAACAGCATGATGAAGAGGACTGTTTAAATACCAATTCTAATTAAACCAGAAAATTTATTGGTCGATTCATGGATCAAACACCTGTTGTGAATTTTGCCGTTAAGCACTTTGTTAGAGAACAGCAAGTTATGCAAAAAGTACTGAAACATTGAACAGTTGGACATGTGCATTCAAAAGTTTAGAAAAGGTCAAATTAAGTTCACCTGTAAAGGTTATTGTGCATTTTAGGTGCATCCTGAAATCTCACCCAAAAGCTGAATATCCCTAACTTTTTGTGAGTAGTGTATATGACTCTGAGAAGTGCAGTCAAGCAGGACCCACCCCAACTGAGGGATTACTTTTGTCCTCTCAAAGATAAATACGGATGATGATGATATATGAAAAAGATTGCTGCAGCACATTTCATTTGACGTAGATAATTTGAAAAATGTGTCAAGTCTGAGTTTTAAGGAAACAGTTTACCACAAAATTAATATGGTTGCTGTTTTACTTTATTACTATTTTTCCAGTTGTTTAATTATCAATCTAGATCATTTGCATGAGATGTTTGGAACAAAAATAACCTAATGGCACCAACCTTATGGTGCTTAAAGCATCAAAGTCAAAAATAATGTATCTTTCCATGGGTACAAGTACCTGGGTGTTCACCTGAACAATAAACTTCACTGGTCACAAACACAAATGCTCTTTACAAGAAGGGGCAGAGCAGGGTGTTCTTTCTGAGGAGACTTCTACGACTCTGTGGTGGCATCAAGCACCCTCTATGGGGTGGTCTGCTGGGGCAGCAGCATCACAGCTGCCAACAGGAAGAGACCGTCAGGCTGATTAAGAAGGCCAGCTCTGTTCTGGAGTGCCAACTCAACCCAGTGGCAGTGGTAGGAGGGAGGAAGATGGTGGCTAAGCTGTCATCTCTACTAGAGTCTGAGTCCCACCTCATGTGGAACACACTGAGTGCACTGAGGAGCTCGTTTAGCAGCAGGCTGCTCCATCCAAAGTGCACAAGGGAGAAGTTTTGCAAGTTCTTCTACCTACTGCTGTCAGACTCCAGTCTGTGCTGTTCATAGAATAACATTACTACTTTGCACAAATAAAGAGTGTTCCTCTTCAGTCCACTGTTAATATCAATATTATTGAAGGTTGCAACAACACTGCACCCATTCAACTGTGAAATACACTTCTAATATACTGTACACTGCTGAACAAAATCTCAAGACTGGGGGAAAAATATAAGTATTTGCATTTCGTGCTGGAGGATCATAACCAGGTTGTAAGTAGAGCTTCAAAATGCAAAAAGAAGAAACGGGAGTAAGAGACAAAAAGTAGAGAGTAGACAATTTATTGAAAACTGCATTTAAACTCAAACCAACTGCTCATCAGCTGATCAAAATTAAGACCATAGCCCCCCCCCCCAAAAAAAAACCCAAAACAGAACGAAAAGTGTCAAAAAAGGACTTGGTAGTGAGTAGCCCCACCATTCCTTTTGATCATTTCAGTTCATTTAGGCATGCTTGATGCGAGTAGTTCCAGGAGGCTGGTGGGAACGTTGCTCCATGTGGTGAAGATGGCTTCATGAAGGGCATCGACAGTCTGGAACTGATGTTTTTTGTAAACTTCCCTTGCCATCCATCCCCAGTGGGATTTAGGTCAGGGGAACATGCAGGATGGTCCAATAGGGTGATGTTATTCTCCTGGAAGAAGTCCTTCATCAGGCGGGCGTTGTGAACTGCAGTGCTGTCCTGCTGAAAGACCTAGTCATTACCACACAGATGAGGGCTCTCAGAGGGATGCCTGCTGCAACATCTCCACCTAGCCAGCTGCTGTTTGACACCCCTGCACAACCTGCAACACCATTGTTTCATTGACGGAAAAAGAACCCCAGATCATGATGGAGCCTCCTCTATTGTGCCGTGGAGGAAACATTTCCAGTGGGATCCCCTTGTCATGTCAGCAACATCAGACACCATCAGGACTGTCCAGGTTAAGTTTTTTTCTCACCGGAGGGTAAAACTTCTTCCACCTTTCAATGTCCAGTGATTGGTTCTCCCTAGCAAAGTCCAAATGGGCAAGTTCATGGCATGGGAGGAGACATGGCCTTTGAAGACATTTTCTGTTCTTTAAGCCCTGGGGATATACTGTGAGAGTGAATACTTGTCTGTCTCTCTGTGTTGGCCCTGCCATGCACTGGCGATCTGTCCAGGGTGCACCCTGCCTCTCGCCCAAAGATGCTGGAATAGGCTCCAGCCCCACTGCGACCCAAAAAGGATTAAGTGGAAGAAGATGGATGGAAGCCCTTCTTTTGTAGATGCTGTCTTATGGTTATTGGACAGCAGTCAGAACCAATAAGAGCCTTAATTTGGGTCAAGGATCGCCCTGTGTCTTCATGGATAGTCCATCGGATCCTCCAGCTCAGCTCTTTTGGACTATCCTGTGTGTTTCCATGATCTAAATTCCATTGAGAATGTTTAGGGATGGATGGTGAAGGAGGTTCATAAAAACAGATGTCACTTCCAGACCGTGCACCACATGGAGCAGCGTTCCCACCAGCCTCCTGGAAACACTCGCATCAAGCATGTCTAAACAAATTTTTAAATGATCAACAAGAACGGTGGAGCTACTCACAACTGAGTCCTGTTTTGACCCTTTTAGTTCTGTTGTTGGAGGAGGGGGTTTGGGCTGTGGTCTTAAACTTTTGATCAGCTGATGAACAGCCTGAGTTTAAATGCAGTTTTCAATAAATTGTCGACTCTCTATTTTTTGTTTCTTGCTCCTGTTTCTTCTTTTTTGCATTTTGAACATCTACTTACAACCTGGTTACGATACACCAGTGCGAAATGTGAATACTTTTCCCCCGGTCTTTGTCATCTTCTTTGCAAGGCTCAGCCATGTCCAATTCGTCAATAAAATTTGTTGCCATGGGTGATGAAGGTGGCGAGAAGTCATCAATAACAGAGATTAGGATGTCCTCCATCAGTTTAGCTAGTTTAGCTTCCCTGGTTGCCAAAACGATTAGAGCTGACCAGTCACAACAGACTGGGCTTTATGGGAGGGAGGGAGGTTTCTCTGGATTTGGATATCTGGATTTTACCAGAAATACTGTATATACGTACTCAGAAGCAGTGATCGATGTGTTGGTGGTTTTATGATAACGTTAAGTCCTGAGCAGCCACTGTGATACAGTGCTCAGAAATAACTGGACATCTGGTTTCTTGAACTTGGAGGCGGCTCTGAGTTGAAGAACACAGCAACGAGAGAACATGATTGGTTTCCCAAAGTTAACAGTTCAGAAATGTTAAACTGTGCTCTATGTTGACCAAGGAAGAGTCTTGTGGTTGTTGTATCGTGTTTCATACTGAAAGTCCTTAAACATCAGAGACCCTGTGATGGACTGTCAGTCTGTACCCCACCTCTTACCCACAGACGCTGGGATAGCCCCCCCCCCGACCCGAAAAGGATTAAACAGTTAAGAAGATGGATGAATGAACACCAGGCTACTGAAAAAAAAATGCTCATATCATTTTCAAACTGGCATTTAAAGGTAAACATTTAGACAGACACCGTGTAAGAAAAATTCTGCGTGCAAAGGCAAGTTGAAATAATTGAGAGAAGAGAACCAAGTGTGAGCAAAATATTTTAATCTTTTTGGCCAAAAAGAGACACACGGTCATACACATCTGAGTGATGAGCATGTGTGCAATGATCATAGGTCTGACTCCTTTTTAAGCTACACCTAAAGCCTATTCAGCACGAGATAACTATTATCGGCAAGCACATGCTGCATTTATCTATACTGCATGACTTGAAGGCCCTCACGTGTCTAAACATCCTAATCACAATGTACATTCATACTGTTCATCTTCTTGGCTCCCCTGAGGCCTAAACATGATTAAGTATATTACATCACATTCTTGTATGACAAATACAGAGATCATACAGAAGAAGTATAAAGATAAAGGAAAAATAATCTAAATAAACAGAGAGAATGTACTGTCTAAACATGTCGATAGGTTGGACCTAATAAAACAAAGGCCCCTGACATGCCAGTATTTTGCAGTGCCTTGTATGTTGGTGTGTTGTAGCTTGAATGATGTCAATAAATACCTTCATTTTTGTGTGTCTGTAATGTTTCATCTGACATTTCTAAACTTAGTCATGTGAAAAAATTAGGATACCCCATTAAATATTAAGTTCTTTATTAAGAAATGTTCACATATCTATGTCTAACCTTGTTTTTGTTTTTATTTGCATTTTTTTTAACTTTTATTTTTGCCATTTTAAGTGGGAATGAATGTGGGGGTGTCCTAACAAAGATGGGGAGGGGGTGTCCTGACTTATTCCTCACTATTGGTTTAGAATTATATTTTACAGAAAAATTGAAAAAAGTCTTTAATTCATTTTTAGTTGTTTAGTTGTATTACATGAAATTCCCAGTATTTTAAACACTGATATTAAATATCCATATGTCCAGATATGTTTAAAATAAACCACAGGCTTATACAGGGTATCCTGATTTTTTCACATGACTGTGTGTTATATTTATCCACATCCCCACAGGTGGTCCTAAACCTCGGCATGCTGATGAAGGAGGTGGAGCTTCGAGGCTCCCCCTCCCTCGCCATGGTTCTGGTCAACAGCTTCCAGCTGCTGTACGTGGCAGACGCTCTATGGAATGAGGTGAGGAAGGCACTGACACACATTTCCAGCTTTGTACTTTTTAGTCACTTGTTGAATTTCTGTTTCTCTGTGTTGTAACAGGAGGCTATTCTGACCACCATGGACATTGTACATGATGGGTTTGGCTTCATGCTGCTCTTCGGTGACCTGGCCTGGGTTCCCTTCACATACAGCCTACAGGCAGCCTTCCTGGTTGTTCATCCACAGACCCTCACTTCACTCAAAGCTACAGCTATAGTAGCACTGAATGGTAAACAGGTGTCATCCTTTTCATAAAATCAAGCTTAAAATGTGTTTCATGGCTGAGTATGAGTAATTTGATTTTCTTTTTGCTTTCAGGAATTGGATATTACATTTTCAGAAAATCCAACTCACAGAAAAACCAGTTCAGAAGGGACCCCAGTCATCCACATGTTGCAGGTCAGTGATTAAAAAAAATGCAGCTTTCACCTTTTATCCCTAATAATGTATCTCAGTTCATGTTGCCTCTCATGACAAAGTAGAGAGGAGGGCAAGGTGGGCCAGTCATTTAATGCTAATTTGCACTCCTGTAGGACTGGAGACTATTGCCACGGCAACGGGAAAGCGACTGCTTGTGTCCGGCTGGTGGAGTCTTGTTCGTCATCCAAATTACCTCGGTGACCTCCTCATGGCCCTGGCCTGGTCCCTTCCATGTGGTAAGACAGCTTAGAAGCCCACTGAGAACTCCACAGATGCGCCACAGGGGCAGAGAGTTGTGAGGGGTTTTTTAATATGGATGAAGTCATGGAAAAATGATTGTCAGACTGAATATTAATCCTAGTCAGTTAGGTTTTTATTAGGATACCATATCTGACTTGTTCTGAAGTCTTTTGGCAGTTAAAGAAGTGCACTTTGTCCCCACTGAATACTCTCACTACTCTGTCTGCACAGTGTGGAAAAAAAATACTAGACAAACAAAAAATCAATAAAATATTTGGATCTTGAGATAAATAGCAGCAAAGATTAGTGATATTCCTTAAATTATTTTTATTTTATCTATATACAGTGCATCCAGAAAGTCTTCACAGCGCTTCACTTTTTCCACATTATGTTACAGCCTTATTCCAAAATGGATTAAATTCATTTTTTCCTCAGAATTCTACACACAACACCCCATAATGACAATATGAATTTTTTTTTTGAGATTTTTGCAAATTTATGAAAAACTACAAACGTACATAAGTATTCACAGCCTTTGTTCAGTACTTTGTTGATGCACCTTTGGCAGCAATTACAGCCTCAAGTCTTTTTGAATATGATGCCACAAGCTTGGTACACCTATCTTTGGGCAGTTTGGCCCTTTCCTCTTTGTAGCACCTCTCAAGCTCCATCAGGTTGGATGGGAAGTGTCAGTGCACGGCCATTTTCAGATCTCTCCAGAGATGTTCAATTGGATTCAAGTCTGGGCTCTGGCTGGGCCACTCAAGGACATTCACAGAGTTGTCCTGAAGCCACTCCTTTGATATCTTGGCTGTGTGCTTAGGGTTGTTGTCCTGCTGAAAGATGAACCGTCACCCCAGTCTGAGGTCAAGAGCGCTCTGGAGCAGGTTTTCATCCAGGTTGTCTCTGTACATTGCTGCATTCATCTTTCCTTCTATCCTGACTAGTCTCCCAGTTCCTGTCCCTGGAAAAACATCCCCACAGCATGATGCTGCCACCACCATGCTTCACTGTAGAGATGATATTAGCCCGGTGATGAGCGGTGCCTGGTTTCCTCCAAACATGATGCCTGGCATTCATGTGAAAGAGTTCAATCTTTGTCTCATCAGATGAGAGAATTTTGTTTCTCATGGTCTGAGAGTCCTTCAGGTGCCCTTTGGCAAAATGCAGGCAGGCTTCCATGTGCCTTTTACTAAGGAGTGGCTTCTATCTGGCCACTCTACCATACAGGCCTGATTGATGGATTGCAGCAGAGATGATTGTCCTTCTGGAAGGTTCTCCTCTCGCCACAGAGGAATGCTGGAGCTGTGACAGAGTGACCATCGGGTTCTTGGTCACCTCCCTGACTAAGGCCCTTCTGCCCCGATTGCTCAGTTTAGATGGCCAGCCAGCTCTAGGAAGAGTCCTGGTGGTTCTGAACTTCTTCCATTTATGGATGATAGAGGCCACTGTGTTCATTGGGACCTTCAAAGCAGCAGAATTTTTTCTGTACCCTTCCCCAGATTTGTGCCTCGAGACAATCCTGTCTCGGAGGTCTACAGACAATTCCTTTGACTTCATGATTGGTTTGTGCTCTGACATGCACTGTCAACTGTGGGACCTTATATAGACAGATGTGTGCCTTTCCAAATCCTGTCCAATCAACTGAACTTACCACAGGTGGACTCCAGTTAAGCTGTAGAAACATCTCAAGGATGATCAGTGGAAACAGGATGCACCTGAGCTCAATTTTGAGTTTCATGGCAAAGGCTGTGAATACTTACGTACATGTGATTTCTTAGTTTTTTATTTTTAATAAATTTGGAAAAATCTAAAAAAAAAAAAAAAATGTTTTCACATTGTCATTGTGGTATTGTGTGTAGAATTTTGAGGAAAAAAATGAATTTAATCAATTATGGAATAAGGTTGTAACATAATAAAATGTGGAAAAAGTGAAGCGCTGTGAAGACTTTCTGGATGCACTGTACATAGTCAGTACGTAGTCAAATTCTTGTCTTCAAAATCTGCTTTTGTTCTGAAGAAAATCATTAAAAGTATGGCATCTTCCACCGGAGTGGTGGCCTAGTGGTGGAGCATCCATCCTAGAACCAGGAGGTTGTCAGTTCATGGCCTGACCGGGTCATACCAAAGACCAGATAAAAATTGGGCTTTCTGCCTTTTAGCTTGGTGCTTAACATAATAGAGCAGAGAGTGGCTATCACTACTTACAGAACCTGTGTGGCCTAGGGTCATAGAAATGGAGATAGGCACCACCCCTCTCTCACATGCTATAGAAGGGAATTAACTTATACCATAGAAAGACAGGTTTTTAAAGGCAACATTTTTTTTATGATAAACCTATTACGGTGTTGTTTTTTTGGGCCCACAGTGTGACAGGATGTTGTAGTGCTAGGCCATTAACTAACATTAGCTGGCTTAGTTTGCAAGGTGCATCCATACACTGTAAGGGTGTGTCACAAAGGCACAAATATCTGCTTTTCAGCACTAATTAGCAGTGTTATTTTTTTACTCGCTTCTCAGGTGGGTTTCTTTCCAAAGCCCCAGAATTACCAAGTAATGTAGTGATGTGAAAAAGTGTTTGCCCCCTTCCTGATTTCTCATTTTTTTTGTATGTTTGTCACACTTAAATGTTTCAGATCATCAAACAAATTTAAATATTAGACAAAGATAACACAAGTAAACACAAAATGCAGCTTTTAAATTAAAGTATTTATTATTAAGGGAAAAAAAATCCAAACCTACATGGCCCTGTGTGAAAAAGTGGTTGCCCCCTAAACCTAATAACTGGTTGGGCCACTCTTAGCAGCAACAACTGCAATCAAGCGTTTGCGGTTTCTGGCAATGAGTCTTTAACAGCACTGTGGAGGAATTTTGGCCCACTCATCTTTGCAGAATTGTTGTAATTCAGCCACATTGGAGGGTTTTTGAGCATGAACTGCCTTTTTAAGGTCATGCCACAGCATTTCAATCAGATTCAGGTCAGGACTTTGACGAGGCCTCTCCAAAGTCTTCATTTTGTTTTTCTTAAGCCATTCAAAGGTGGACTTGCTGGTGTGTTTTGGATCATTGTCCTGCTGCAGAACCCAAGTGCGCTTCAACTTGAGGTCATGAACAGATGGCCGAACATTCTCCTTCAGGATTTTTTGGTAGACAGCAGAATTCATGGTTCCATTTACCACAGCAAGTCTTCCATGTCCTGAAGCAGCAAAACAGCCACAGATCATTACACTACCACCACCATATTTTACTGTTGGTATGATGTTCCTTTTCTGAAATGCTGTGTTACTTTTATGCCAATTGTAATGGGACACACACCTTCCAAAAAGTTCAACTTCTCGTCAGTCCACAGAGTATTTTCCCAAAAGTCTCAGGGATCATCAAGATGTTTTCTGGAAAAACTGAGACAAGCCTTTGTTCTTTTTACTCAGCAGTGGTTTTCCTCTTGAAACTCTCCCATGCAGGCCATTTTTGCCCAGTCTCTTTCTTATGGTGGAGTCATGAACACTGACCTTAACTGAGGCAAGTGAGGTCTGCAGTTCTTTGGATGTTGTTGTGGGGTCTTTTGCGACCTTCTGGATGAGTCGTCATTGTGCTCTTGAGGTCATTTTGGTCAGCCGGCATCCTGGGAAGGTTCACCACTGTTCTATGTTTTTGCCATTTGTGGATAATGGCTCTCACTGTGGTTTGCTGGAGTCCCAAAGCTTTAGAAATGGCTTTATAACCTTTTCCAGACTGATAGCTCTCAATTACTTTGTTTCTAATTTCTTCCTGAATTTCTTTGGATCGCAGCATGAAGTCTAGCTTTTGAGGATCTTTTGGTCTACTTCACTTTGTCAGGCAGGTCCTATTTAAGTGATTTCTTGATTTAGAACAGGTGTGGCAGTAATCAGGCCGGGGTGTGGCTCGAGAAATTGAACTCAGCTTTCCAAAGATGTGATAAACCACAGTTAGTTTATGTTTTAATGGGGACAATCACTTTTTCACACAGGGCTATGTAGGATTGGATTTTTACCCTTATTAATAAACACTTTCATTTAAAAACTGCATTTTGTGTTTACTTGTGTTATCTTTGTCTAATATTTAAATTTGTTTGATGATCTGAAACATTTAAGTGTGACAAACATACAAAAAAATAAGAAATCAGGAAGGGGGCAAACACTTTTTCACACCACTGTAACTGGTGATTCTTGGCTGTTGAACTGGTTGAAGTTGCAGGAGTATGTGGTTGGTTGTTAGTGTGTGTTGGCCCTTTGATGGATACACAATTAATCGTGGTCGTGGCCCCTACTCCCACCCCCGTCTTCATGGGATTCCTTCCACCTCCCCACATCCATAACTGACTGAGTGGTTATGGATGCATGGTTGTCCAAAGATCTTAGGGAGAGGTCAAGAGGTGCAGTTCAGTGATTCAAAAAATTAACAGACGAGAGGTCATAGTTGCCATGCCTTAAATAAGTCCTCACTGTAAGTCTTAAGATATAAACAGGCATGTATTTGTGTGCATATTTATTATTGCTGTAAAGTAGATCATTTAACCTCTGTAGAGATGCCCAACTTTGAAAGGCTGATATTGTGCAAAATGTTTATTTTCTTTTTTTTTAGGTTTTAACCTTCTAAAATATGGCCATGGATCACTTTTATATTGTTACATGATACAAATACACAGTATTAAAAAAACAAAGGGATACACACTGCCTTTACTTATTTAAATTCTGAAAGAAATTAGCAGATTGCACTTTGTGTTTTATGCAATCACAAACTAACAAGCCTTGCTTTCAGTTCTCCAAGATGCACCTTAAAAAACAAAACAAAAAAACCCATTACCCAATCACATTAAGGGCCCATTAATGTTAATGAGCAGGGTGAAAAACAACCATTTCAACCCGATCTTTAGAAAGAGCTTTTTGGATGAGCTGTAAAACAGCACAGGAGTGTTTAGACATGTGTGTGTCCTTGAGGATGTCAAAACGTAAAATTGTTCCCCACAAAAGGCACAATTTAAGACCTTTTTCGTGGCCATGAAGAAACACTTTCTTGGCACTTCCAGAGTGACTTTAGTTTTCAGTGCCATTTGTCGTAAAGGTACTTTTAGCTGCCTGGAGGGAGCAGCATTATGTACTTTTGTCTGCTGGGTTCGTTTATAACTGACGCTGTGGGAAAGCTGTGCATTTGCACCAAAGATGCAGTCTGAAAATCCAAAATGCCAAGCTGATATTTTCTTCTGGTACTTGAAAAACGATCAATGCATGATATCTTCTGTGAGCTTTTTTTCCCCTTTAAATAATCCTTCATATGCAACCGATTCTGCAGTATTAAAGGCAGCAGCAAACTTTTTTTTTTTTTTAAAGTCTCCTGTAATAGCGACAGGCAGACTTTTGTTAAAGCTGACACATACTCCTCATTAGTATTCAGCCTTATGTGACTCACTTGTGTAGCTGTCTTTTAACTCGGATGCATTCTGTAATTTCTGCTTTAATTGCTTCTACAAAAGTCAGAAATAGTAATATTCTGTGGCTTTAAAAAACAAAACGATGAAAGAATTGCCACTAAGAAAGAGGCACAATGGTCACCTGGAGACTTTAAAGAAATGCAGACTAGAGCCTGAACCTTTTGTGTTTTAAATCACTAAGTGGAGTCATAAAAAAGGACTACAGATTTGAATAGACACACGAACAGCTTTATCAGGTGGTTATTCACTGCAGCATTTTCTATTTGTAGAGGCCGCTGTACTCTTGATTACAGATTGTTTGATGTGATTCACAACAGAAATGCTGATGATGCCAGACAAAACAAGGTATTTTTCCTCTCAATTATGCTGTGTATGTCTTTCCTTGTTCTTTAGGATTCTCACACATTGTTCCTTACTTCTACATCATATACTTCACCATCTTGTTGATCCACCGAGAGGCCCGTGATGAGCGACAGTGTAAGGCCAAATACGGACCAGCATGGGACGCCTACTGTCGCCGTGTCCCCTACAGGATTTTCCCCCATATTTACTGAAGAGGAAACCAGATAAAAAGGAGCTTGACCAAAACTGCATACCTGCCAACTACTCCGGTTTTGCCGTAATGGTTACGGTTTTCAAGACCCCATTCCGGGTTACGGCTTTATTAATCAAAATTACAGTTTTTCACTAAAAATTCAGTCAAAAATTTTAAATCGTAAAAAAAAAAACCAACACGAAAGCAATTCCAAACACAAGATCGCTAGGAATCGTATCTAAATTTAGAACATAGCAACACGTGATGGCGGCCGGGATGGTCACACTTTTTCAGTGCTGAGACAAAGTTGCTGATTTTGCCACTAAAATAACCAACAGCGAATATCGGATCAACATTTGTGACGGACACGCACAGGCTGAATTTCCACCTTGGTTGAACCAGCTTTTGAAATAGAAATACCCCTTTATTCGCCTTTCACCGGGCTCTGTGAGTAAACTGAGTAGCGTTTCTTTTCGTGGTTCGCTGCTACGCTTTACCTGAAGCGTTTGCTAAGCTAACGCTATCGCTATTAAGGGTATTAAGGTTTCTATTCTCGCGCGAAATCCCGGAGAGGCGTGCGTACATGGCGAGATGTAAACACGATGTAAACTGCTGCAGACGTTCGCACGACTGCACTTCAACCCTGGCAAATGGACCATGGATTCGACATCTAAAGGGAGAATACATTTTATATAATGCCTAAGATTCTGAAGAACATGTGCTGTGTAATTGCAAGCCTTCATGTAAACACATAAAATATCAGAGCGATTTTGCCGTCTTTTACGCACGTGTCTGTTATACAGTGCTAGTATACCCTGCTGATGTCTCTAGTCTTCTAGTTACCTCCGCAAAGGAGGTTATGTGATCATCAGCATTGGTTTGTCTGTTTCTTTGTTAGCAAGATAACTCAAAAAGTTATGGACGGATTTTCATGAAATTTTCACAGATTGTCAGAAATGGGGTATCCTACAGATGATTAGATTTTGGTGGTGATCCGGATCACCGTCTGGATCCAGGAATTTTTTAAAGGATTCTTTTTTTTTTTTTTTTTTTTTAATTTAACATTGCAAGATAGGGCCATTTTCAATATTTTATTTATGATGTTAAACACTGTATACTGTATAGTATTCATAATACATCACATCTGGCCTATTCGAAGTTCTATGGCAGTGTTAAGATAGTCTTTTGAATGCAAATTTAATGAATGAATGAATCTTTATTTCGGCTAGATTAAAAATAAAGATTAAAAAGAAACAGAATAATATAACAAAGGCGAAAAAATCCAACAAGGTCAAATTAAACTAGAAAAGCACTCGGAGAGCGCAGACCTCCGCCAAGCGCCACAGTTCCCCCCATACAGTGTTTAACATCATAAATATTAATCCTACATTACACGGCGAACTGAAGTTTAAAAGGGTGCTTTATTCATCCTCCACGAGGCTCACTCAGCCTGTGGCAGCGTGCTGGAGCGAGCCATGTGTCTCAAAGTCAGCAACAAACAATGCGAGTGATCAAAAAGAGAGAGAGCAAGAGATATGCAGTCAACTTATATATCCAGCTCAGACAATGCATGCATGGCACATTAGCATCACAGTATACAGCAGGAAAGCATGGACATTTGCATTAGAGTCACACATATCAGGATTACTGGCCGAAAGAGGGAGGGAGGCGCATCTGCATAATGATCAGTCCATACCTCTCACTGTTCTGATAATTGCTCACGCTGAGCGCTCTGCCAGCCCTGTACGCTGTGGGGGTCACCCACGAGGTGTTCCTCCACACTGTCAATAATTTTTTTTTCCCGTATATTTTTTTTTTCTTTTTGGCGTACAGAAATGGCAATACGCCCGTGTTTGCTAAAATTGGCTGGGTGTTACAATTCACCGCACAACCGCGTACAACCCACAGGCCAATGGGTTATGCGAGCGTTTTCATAGATCACTGAAAGCAGCGCTCAGGGCTTCATTGACGGATGCAAATTGGGTAGACGGGTTGCCGTGGGTTTTATATTGGGGTTGCGCTCCGTGCCGAAAGAGGATCTGGAAGCTTCCCCGGCAGAGCAGTGGCTGTGCAAAAACCTTATATTATAGAACCTGAAAAAAAAAAAAGAATCCTTTAAAAAATTCCTGGATCCAGACGGTGATTCGGATCACCACCAAAATCTAATCATCTGTAGGATACCCCATTTCTGACAATCTGTGAAAATTTCATGAAAATCCGTCCATAACTTTTTGAGTTATCTTGCTAACAAACAGACAAACAATCAAACAAACAAACAAACAGACAAACCAACGCTGATGATCACATAACCTCCTCCTCTTGGCGGAGGTAACAATAACTCCTCTGATTATACAGTTCAACATAAGTTATCTGAAATGGGTGATGGCTGAAGCCGCAGCTTATATTGCCCACCCATATTCCATCCAAGAATTCAAAAGAAAAACAAAACAAGAGCGATTACAATTCAGAACAAAGCTAAGACAAAATGTGACAAAAAAAAAACTAAGTAACAACACAACACAGACTGGATATGATAATCCTTATGTGATTTTACATGTCATCTTGTATATATGTTTGGAGTATTTCTTCCTTTAGTTTTTGTTTAAATTGTCCAAGCGTTGTACATGATTTTAATTCAGGTCCAAAATCGTTCCATAATCTGACTCCTTGCACTGAAACACAGTGTTGCTTGGTGGCAGTTCTCACTGAAGGTTTTTGAAATATACATGTTCCTCTGAAATGATATTGTTTCTCTCTTATTTGGAACAACTTTTGGATATTTGCGGGCAGTGATAGATTCTTAGCTTTAAACATTATTACTGCAGTTTTAAAGTCAACCAGATCTTTCAACTTGAGAGCTTTTAATTTAAGAAAAAGTGGGTTTGTTGGTTCCCTGTAAGCAGCTTTGTTTATTATTCTAATAGCTCTCTTCTGAAGCATAAAGACTGGATATATGTTTGTTTTATATGTATGTCCCCATACTTCAGTACAATATGTCATGTATGGGAGTATTAATGAATGATACAAAGTATATAATGTGGGTTGATTCAGCAAATATTTCACTCTGTGTAGTATTGCAATTGATTTAGATATTTTACCTTTAATGTAATAATATGTGACTTCTATGTCAAATGCTAATATTTGTTTGACACTGCGGCCCCTGGACCCCGGCTAGCTACTAGGCTTTTCAGGTTTGAAAGTTGAAGAAATATGAGGTTGTTAGCTACATTTAACTAGATTTAATGTTAATATTTGTTTGGCAAATATTAGCATTATTATTATTAGCATTATTAGCATTAGCATCGGCCCCTGGACCCCGGCTAGCTACTAGGCTTTTCAGGTTTGAAAAGTTGGCAGGTATGAAACTGTCACACACACAAAAAAACCTGACTCTGAATCTATACACAAACAGCAGCAACTTGATGGGAATCTGCAGTGATGACCACGATTTTAGATTTGGTTAAAGTTTTGAACAAAAAGGTTGATTCCTACGAAATCCTTGGATTTTTTTTTTTTTTTTCTTGAAAACCTGCAGTCAGTGGTTCTTTCGCCCATCAGTAGTAGGGCATTTGAAAATGTAAAAATTTGTAAGAAAAGCTTTAAATTACAGAGGGGAAAAAAATCTGCAGATTTACCAAAAATAAAGATGTTTATTTAAAAAGTTATGAATTTGTCTAATTTTTGAGGAAAAAATATGCATTTACCTGAAAAATATTAAAATTTAGCTAGCAAAAAAGTAAATTTACCAGAAAAGTCTCAAATTTACAGAGAAAAACCATAATTTACAGGGTAAACCATCATGTCTTTTAAATTTTATATAACTAGTGTAGTGCCCCGTCACATGACCATATAAGGTGTTGTTCAGTTCCTGCTGAACTGAACAACACCTTTTAAGGAAGACCCAGTTCTGGAGCTTGGATCAGGCCCAAATTTTTTATCATTTTATCCCATGGGCCTCCAGAGCCTGCCCTGTGAATTTCAGCCCCCAACTCCCCACAGTTGTACCTATTCCACCTCTGTGTTCATTTAATAGCTCTCCTATGGACATTCATTAAAGATTTCCCCTCCTAAACTTCCACATATCCGGGGAGGTTGAAATTCAGGAATGCACACCTTCATAATGTCAGCAAAGCACGTATCAAATCTGAGGTCAGTCTGACGAACAGTTCGAGAGATATGCAAAGAACAGACAGAGAATCCTTGCATTTATAGGTAGATTTATAGTAACATTTTTGCTGTTTTATTATTATTTGCCAGAATAGTGACAAGTTGGCCAGGAAAAAAGAGCAAAAAATTTCTGAGAGGTTATAAGAGGAACAAATCTTGTCTCTTCCTAATGCAGACAGCAGTTTGTAGTCATAACTTGCTTATTTAATTTAAATTTAACTGGCTCAAATATTTGTCTCCATACAGAATTTTTGGGGCCAAATATTGCTCAACATGGGTCTTTCTATAATGGTTGCAGACTGCTGCATTATAAGCATAAGTTATAAGGAAGCCAGTGGAAGCTTCCCCCACAGCTCTCTTAAAAGTAGGCTTATCATACATGTGTAGGAGTTTCTAAAAGGGTAAAATAAATTTGTTTTCCAAAAAATTGATAGTGTGTAATTCCTGCATCCTTGAAAAACTTTGATCCAAACTCAGAAAGTGAAAATGCTAAGGTTAGCTAGCTAGCAGTTTCCTAGACTAACGAGTGACTCAGCATGACATCATCCTGCTGTTTCTGAACTTCACACTCAGAAACCTCAAAGTCACTGTTTTGACTGATGCCATGTTGTTGCTGATTTTTTGTTTTCAGTCCAGAACTGACCATATTTAACAAACACGATGAAGAACTAAGCTGGCAGCCAACACTTAGTTTCAGATAATCAGTATTCATAGACTTTTTAGTGCAACACACAAACACTGCATTCCAATCAATAAATATTCCTCAGGAAATGCCTCCCACAAAATTACATTATCTGAAACATTTTGAATCGTATCTTACCCTGGTACCTCATAGGAGCTGCTGCTACTATGGACATTTTACTCTTCTGAAACGGAATATTAAATATTACTCAATATTTGTGCTGGGAATATTAAAGCATTAATGTAATTAATTATGGTAGTCCAGTTAACAGATTTTAAAAAATTAATGCAAATGAAAACCCCCATGGCACTTCCTGTTATTGCGGAACTCGTGGCCTGGACTTTGTGCCTGCCCAGGCACAACAGAGTGATGAAGCCCATGCACATACTCCTTTTATTTAATTCTGGGTGTTCAAATTAGTATGCTGGAGAATTGCTGTCATACTATGTGGACATTTGGACCATTACATTTAATTAGACATTGAAATGAGCAGCCGCATGAAATGAATCTTAAGCGTGCTCAGTCGCTAAAGGCCCTGTCACACCTTGACGATTTAGGCAGCGTTTGCCAACTTATCAAAATTTCTCTAAAATGCTGGCAAAATTTTGTCCGTATGCATCGCATATTCATAACGAGTTGAACGTATATGTTACGGGTCCCGGGGAGGTGACCACAATAACAAAAAGAAATAAGTTTTAAACGTGAAAAGACGTGATCCTCCGTGTCTGCTCTTGGGTCTGTAAAATACAGAAAGAGTCTTTGAAAGACAGAACACAGGACCACTCGTGTCTTTCTCCAGATAGTACTCTTATTTCATTTTCATTTTCATTTACAGGCAGCATCACATTTTGTGCTTTATATGTCATCTTCTTTTACATACTGTAAATAATGTTCTTTTTCCCTCAGTCACACAGTGCATGAACTACACTACATCTGACATCTCAAATTTACATACTTCACAAATCACAATTTACTTATACAGGACCTTCAATTACTAGACTGACTCCCATTAATTAGGACAAAACATAGGACTTAACTATGACCTTAGACTAGTTTAGACATTGCACTTAGATTAGCTGACCTGGACTTAACAAATTATTTTACAAACTTGACAATAGGCAAATATACACAGGACACACTCTGACTATTAATTAGCATCAGGAGACTTTTACATTCACACGGAGCAAAATATACTTGTATTAAGTAAAACATTTTTTTGTGAGCTAACCGTCTTTCCCAAAGCTAAATTTGACTGGCGCGAAACCGCTACCGCGATGCGGCTCGCCTTTGATCTGCGGCGCCAACTGCAGCCTGAACTTGTATAAAACTTATCAAAACGCCACACCAACATCACAGTATTACTCGTCGCGACACACAGAAATAACACGGAGCTTAAGGCTCTTATTTATGGCATTTTTAACCAAATACTGACCTGTAAAATACAGAAAGAGTCTTTGAAAGACAGAACACAGGACCACTTGTGTCTTTCTCCAGATAGTACTAAAGGGGGGCCGGAAGTGCACCCTCTTTGTTTACCTGGGGTGGAACGACCGCAGTGCCTAAGGTTCCGCTGCTTACTCTTAAATATTTATACAGGGCTACATATCAAATGTTAATATTATTGATCGTCCACAATCTCAAAATATATTTAGATACTCTTAAAATAAAAATAAAATGACAGTCTCTCTGTATTATTTCCAAATGTGGTGCCCTATTTGGGTGTACCACACGCTCCCCAACAACAAAAGTGGCTCCTGACACTTAACAGTAACAAATCAAAATCTCAACACTAATGAAGTCTCTATTCAAAAGTCTCTGGAACGTCTTTCTTTTCATCTTCAGGTATTATCCAAGATCTGGTTAGTTTAATAGCAAGGAATAGCATACTGACATGGCAAGTAGTTAGAGGTGAAAGGAGGAAGATAAAAAGGCTGAGGATAGAAAGAAGGGTAGCACATAAAAGGATATGGTGTTGACTGCTGGACACTGACAGTGTTCACCGACGGACGAGTCTGGAAGGCTGGCTGGCCCAGGGACGGATAGGTGAACACCATGTTGGGTCGCCTCTGCCTGGTGGACTGCCTCAGACGTGGTGGTGACTCAGGACGACGGTCTGGCTCTGGGCTGGGCACCAGCTCAGGATCAGCTGCAGGTCCGGGACTAGGAGCAGGAACATCTTGGTGGAGATGAAGCACTTCCCCGTCGTCGTCTGGTTGAAGTTGGTCCACGTTTTGTTCGCTTTCCCTTTGTATTTCTTGTCCTTCTTCCGTAATATTGTCTCTGTCTTGTTCAGGTTGAATAGGAACTTGTACTTGTCTTTGCTGTGTTGTTCCCCGTCTTCTTTGTGACTCACATTGGACTTGGTCGACTGGACGTTGACTTTCTTGCAGGTGTCTGGGAACACGAAACCAATAGAGGGGTTCGTCTTCTTCCGAATCACTCGCTTCAGGACTGTTTGACTTTTCCAGTGTGTTTTGTCTTATATCGGTAGGTCTGTTGTTTCTCTTTTGTGACTTGGCAACTGGACTTTGAACGATGTCGACTGGTAAGTCGTTGACTTGGAGAAGCAAGTTTCTGTGCAGGGTACGGATGGGACGACCTCCTGTCTCTGGACTTACTTTGTAGACGGGGTTGTCTCCAACCTGCTCCCTCACGATGTAGGCTGTTTGTTCCCAGTAGGGCCTTAGCTTGCCAGGTCCACCTCTTTCGCCCAGGTTCCTTACAAGCACTCTGTCTCCTACTTGCAGGACTACACCTCTGCATCGTTTGTCATAGTTTGTCTTTCCTTTGGAGCTTGACTGTTGACCGTTTGTACTTGCGATCCTGTACGCCTCTGTCATTTTCCTTCTATTGTATTTGACCTGCTTTCTCAGCTGCTTGCTCTGGTACTTGGGGCGCGGAGTTGAAGCTTCGACAGAGGAGGAGTTTACTGGCTGGGACTTTGACTCTGTACCGATCTCTGGCTGTCCCTTGACAGAGACCGATTCCCGTTTCCCTGATTTCTTGGGTCGCTTCAGACATCCAACCGCTCTGTGTCCCGACTCACTGCATACAAAGCAATGACTGCACTCCTGTAAGCTTTGTTCAGTACATTTCGGACAGAGATAGGTTTTCTTTTGGTTGGCTGGAGGCTGAGAACGCTGAGGGGAGGAGTTTACAGCTTTCTGTTCCATGAAAGTTGCCACCATCTTGGTTAGAGTCTCTACTTGTGCAGCAAGTTGTCTGATTGTCTGTGAGACTTGTTGGTCTTTGGCTGTCGTGTCCTTTGTTGCAATCACAGCGCTTTGTGCTGACTTCAGACGAGGGGTTTGCCCTAACCTTCGCTGGTGCTCATTCTCATCACTGATTATCTTTGTGACCTCACTAAGAATCTCTACATCTGTTACATTGTTGTTTGATATAAGAGGTCTTAGTCGTTGTCGTAGGTCTGCATACTTCACTCCCAGGCCTTGATAGACTGTGTGCAGAAACACTTCCTGGATTGTCCTTGGGTCATACGAGATGTCTGCATTGGCTTGTTTTGACTGAAAGATAAGTTTCTGTTTGAGTCCAATCATGCAATACAGGAATTGCTGAGGGGACTCCTGCTCAGTTTGTCGGGTGCACATTAACTCCTGGAATATCTCTGTTGTTGCCTTTTCTCCAAGGTGGGATCGGAGAAAGCCCTGAAGTTCAGAAAGAACCAGTTCATCTTTGAGCATGAGCATGTCCCTGAACGTGCCAGGCTTTACAATTCTCAGTACCCCCCTCACAACCTCTGCTTCAGAAAATCCTTCTTTTAATCCTTCATTGATCTGTCTCATGAGACTGTTATAACTGATTTCAGAGCTGTTGTCTCCAATTTGTCCTCCAAAAGCCTTGAATTCTCTCCGAGGCAGGTAGGAAAGGTCTTTGAGAGTGACATGTCTTTCTGGACTTCCTTGTTCCCTTGGCTGCGGCTGTGAGTGGCTCTGCCGACTGGGTGCTGCAGGTGGTTGGAGTGTCACAACTTCACACAGTCTTAGTCTTTCACCCAGTGTCTCATATGCTTTCCTCAGTCCCTCTACAGACTCTGCGTTTGCGTTCACACTAACTTGCATGCCTGGTGGAACAGCAGATGGTGATGGTGGATCTGGTAACATATTGGATGGATGAGGACTTGACTTGGTTGGTGTTGCAGCCTGATCAGCTGAATGCGTGGTGGAGCCGCTCGTTTGTATCATTTCAGTTAGCATATCATCCAACACTAGCAACTGACTCATTCCCTCATCTTCAAGTTTCAGCAGAGTTGGGGACCGTAAATAGGAAGTGACATAGTCCATACAGCTCTCATTATCGTCTTCACTGAACTGTGTGTCCTTGTCTCCAGCTGCAAGGCTCTTTGTTAGCCCGAAAAGATCCTGACTCGAGAGGGCAAACAAGCGTCCTCTGATGCTCCAAATCAGTTCTTTCCGTGCTGTCGACATGGTACTTTAGCTAACTGTAGTTCGAGTGTTGTATTGTTGTACAGTGACTAAGCTGTGTTTTACCTTCTTGACAGCAGTGCAGTTCCACTTTTGGTTGAAGATCCTTTCTTCCTCTTTGGTCTTCCTCCTTGGACACCCACTGACTGACGTGTCTGATGTAGCAGCTTGGCAACCGTTGTCTCGTAGTTCTGGTATCACTGGATCTTCCCTCGATAACTGAAGAGGAGAGATCCCGGACGAGCCCCCACAGTTTGTTACGGGTCCCGGGGAGGTGACCACAATAACAAAAAGAAATAGTTTTAAAACGTGAAAAGACGTGATCCTCCGCGTCTGCTCTTGGGTCTGTAAAATACAGAAAGAGTCTTTGAAAGACAGAACACAGGACCACTCGTGTCTTTCTCCAGATAGTACTCTTATTTCATTTTCATTTTCATTTACAGGCAGCATCACATTTTGTGCTTTATATGTCATCTTCTTTTACATACTGTAAATAATGTTCTTTTTCCCTCAGTCACACAGTGCATGAACTACACTACATCTGACATCTCAAATTTACATACTTCACAAATCACAATTTACTTATACAGGACCTTCAATTACTAGACTGACTCCCATTAATTAGGACAAAACATAGGACTTAACTATGACCTTAGACTAGTTTAGACATTGCACTTAGATTAGCTGACCTGGACTTAACAAATTATTTTACAAACTTGACAATAGGCAAATATACACAGGACACACTCTGACTATTAATTAGCATCAGGAGACTTTTACATTCACACGGAGCAAAATATACTTGTATTAAGTAAAACATTTTTTTGTGAGCTAACCGTCTTTCCCAAAGCTAAATTTGACTGGCGCGAAACCGCTACCGCGATGCGGCTCGCCTTTGATCTGCGGCGCCAACTGCAGCCTGAACTTGTATAAAACTTATCAAAACGCCACACCAACATCACAGTATTACTCGTCGCGACACACAGAAATAACACGGAGCTTAAGGCTCTTATTTATGGCATTTTTAACCAAATACTGACCTGTAAAATACAGAAAGAGTCTTTGAAAGACAGAACACAGGACCACTCGTGTCTTTCTCCAGATAGTACTAAAGGGGGGCCGGAAGTGCACCCTATTTGTTTACCTGGGGTGGAACGACCGCAGTGCCTAAGGTTCCGCTGCTTACTCTTAAATATTTATACAGGGCTACATATCAAATGTTAATATTATTGATCGTCCACAATCTCAAAATATATTTAGATACTCTTAAAATAAAAATAAAATGACAGTCTCTCTGTATTATTTCCAAATGTGGTGCCCTATTTGGGTGTACCACATATACATAACATATTAGTAACTTATATAGAACATTTCGATAACTTATACCAACAAATGCTTAGCATGTTGCCGGCATTCACAACTTGTGCCCAACAATAGTCTAACTAGCTTATCCTAACTTATGCATAGTGCGGTCATGCCAAACTACCGTTGACTCCTGATCCATGAATCCCAGGTGTGTGAGAGCATGAAGGCTCCATCATCTCGGTTCAACCAAGATGACTTTCTCCTCCAAAGACCATCGCACGGTGGGGCGTGACCGACCTGGCAGATCTGTCAAATTTATCAGGTCAGTCACACCTACAGAAAGGATGAAATGGCTGATGTGGCATGGCACAAATGTCAGATGACAGTCGAAACATGTCAAGGTATGAAACATCTCTTTACTTTGTCTACAGGGCTTGACGTTAACTTTTTTGCTCACCAGCCACTGTGGCTAGTGATTTTTCCAAAGTTACTAGCCACTCAGCCTTTCCACTAGCCACAATTTTGTGGTTGGAAAATTGTTTAATTTGATCAAATTTGACTGTTGCATGCTAAAATTTACTTGAACTAAATGTACATCCTTTTTAAACGTAAATGACCCTTACACATACATAAAAATAGCAAGAGAAACGCTGTTTAATTATTAACAGCAGTAAAATATTTGCAATATCAGAGTGAAGTACAGGTAGATTTGGGGTCCATCCCAATTCTCATTTGTATCCCTACCCCTTGGCCATTGATAGATGTTGAAAATGACCCCTATGAATTGGGACACCAGTTCAGGGCTGCACAAGGCCATTAATAGTTGCTGATGGATTTGCTCTAAATTGACACTACCTGTTTTTGTCATGCGTGCACCTTTACATGGTGCACGGAGGGAAACAACAACAACCCAGGTGCTGGACTGTGAGTTTGTGAGAATTTATTAACCAAACAGCAAAAAGTGCAAAAGTAAGAAAACTACCAAATAACAAAGAGGAGTCAACTTACAGAGGTGGCACGCCAGTGCGAGATTGGGCTCTGGTGGAGACTAGGATGAATCACTCTTTCAGAGACAAGACAGTGACAATGAAAATGAAAAACAATCTTCCTTAAATAGGGATCAAAACTGATTACAAGCGGAAACAGATGTGGGTTGACCTGAGTAAGGGAAGTCCACAACAACAAACAATTGGACACAGCTGATGGTAATAATGAGAGAGAGCGGCTGACGGTAATGACAGGTGAGGGAGGGGCAGCTGGCAGTTTAACAGGTGGCAGGGCACACCCACGCGAGGCTGCAGGACCCTGACAACTGTCATTGGTGAAAAGGAACACAGAAAAACCAAAATAAAATGACATCCTAAAGAATACCGTAACAGAAACTACAGAAATCAAGCACAACAGGAAAATGGCAAACAGAACCTAAATACAGGGAACAGATACTGATCAATACAAGGATAACGGAGGGCGGTAAGGAACACACAAGACATAACAATATGGTAGACCAATATGAAAACACAGGGAAGTCATGGAACTGAGCTTGGGGGAAAATCACAAACTCAGTACATGACAG
The DNA here is from genome assembly GCA_020510985.1 of Pholidichthys leucotaenia. Taxonomy (NCBI): domain Eukaryota; kingdom Metazoa; phylum Chordata; class Actinopteri; order Cichliformes; family Pholidichthyidae; genus Pholidichthys; species Pholidichthys leucotaenia. The sequence goes on from CM035844.1 coordinate 17,986,806, forward strand.
TTTTCACCTGAAAACAGAAAACTAATGCGGAAAAAGTCTCACCTTAAGGAGAAAAAGGTCTGAAATTTACATGAACAATTCTAATCAGTAGAAAAAGTCAGAAATTTACTAGAAAGAAAGCAGTAAATTCAGAGAAAAAGTTGGACCCCCTGGCAGGCCGTTTTTAGCCCATGGGCCACATGTTTGACACCCCTGGACCAGCATATTAAGATAAGATAAGATAAGATAAGCCTTTATTAGTCCCACAACGGGGAAATTCCAGGATTGCAACAGCACAGGGATAGCAACACTCAGAGCAACAATCAGAAGGCAAGAAAAAAAACAAGCAAGCAAGAGCAGCTAATAAACATATGTACGTATTACTATAAAATATATATATATACACACACACACAGACACACAGTGCAGAGCATTGTAGCTGGATGGAATAAATATATGAATATATGAACACACAGTGCAGAGCATTGTAGCTAGATGGAATAAATATGTAAATATATAAACACCCACAGTACGGAGCATTGCAGCTAGGTGGAATAAATATGCAAGTATATAAACACACACAGTGCGGAGCAATGTAGCTAGATTGAATAATATGTAGATATATAAATATATAAACACACCCAGTGCTGAGCATTGTAGCTAGATGGAATAAATATGCAAATATATAAACACACACAGTGCAGAGCATTGTTGCTAGATGGAATGAAACAGCATAACCGTCTACTTAGTTATCCTACATGGTATGATTATGTGCCCATACATATTCTCACCCTCCATAGCGACCGGTATGTTCCTAGTTGTATGCCGGAGGGGACCATTGTGTAAGTCTATTGCATCTTTTGCATTCAAAAAACTATTAGTTTGTTACGTCTTTTTGCTATCTCTGCGAGCAGCCCTGCTTAGGTTGTACAGTCTGACAGCCGTTGGTAGGAAGGACCTACGAAACCTCTCGGTTGTGCACCTGGGATGATGTAGTCTGCTGCTAAATGAGCTCCTCAGTGCATTCAGTATGTCCTGCATAGGGTGGAACTCGGACTCCAGCAGAGATGACAGTTTAGCCACCGTCCTTCTCTCTCCTATCTCCTCCATCGGATCAAGGCGCTGCCCCAGGACAGAGCTAGCTTTCTTAATCAGTTTGTTCAGTCTCTTCCTATCGGCTGCAGTAATGCCACTGCCCCAGCAGACCACTCCAAAAGTGATGGCTGATGCCACCACCGTGTCATAGAATGACTTCAGCAGCGCCCCTTGTACACCAAAAGACCTGAGTCTCCTCAGCAGGAACAGCCTGCGCTGTCCCTTCTTGTAGAGTGCATCAGTATTGTGTGACCAGTCTAGTTTATTGTTCAGATGAATACCCAGGTACTTATAGGATGTCACCATCTCGATGTCTGTTCCCTGTATATTTACTGGTACTGTGAGGGGCTGCCCATGCCTGCGGCAGTCCACCACCAGCTCCTTAGTTTTCCTCGCGTTGATCTGGAGGCAGTTCCGATGGCACCAGTCCACGAAGTCCTGGATAAGCCCTCTGTACTCAGCTTCATCTCCATTGGAGATGAGGCCAACGATCGCAGAGTCATCAGAGAACTTCTGTAGATGGCAGTGTGTTGTGTTGTGTGAGAAGTCCGCAGTATAAAGAGTGAACAGGAAGGGAGCCAGCACCGTTCCCTGGGGGGCCCCCGTGCTACTGATGATCGTGTCGGACACACAGTCCCGGGTTCTCACAAACTGAGGCCGGTTCGTGAGGTAGTCCAGGATCCATGATGACAGGTGCTGGTCCACCCCTGCGCGCAGCAGCTTGTCCTTCAGGATCATCGGTTGGATGGTGTTGAAAGCACTGGAGAAGTCAAAGAACATGATCCTCACCATATTCCCGGGCTTCTCCAGGTGGGACAGAGAACGGTGAAGGAGGAAGATCACCGCATCCTCCACCCCAATGCCATGCTGGTAGGCGAACTGGAGTGGATCCATCGCTGGTTCCACCAGGGGGCGGAGGTGAGCAAGGAGCAGTCTCTCCAGGGTCTTCATCAAGTGGGACGTCAAGGCCACCGGTCTGTAGCTGTTCAGGTCTTTGAGGTGGGAAGTTTTTGGTACAGGTACCACACAAGATGTTTTCCACAGCTGTGGTACCCTCCCCAGTTTCAGGCTCATGTTGAAGATATACGTCACAATCCCACACAGCTGGTCTGCACAGGACTTGAGGAGCTTTGCGCTGATGCCGTCCGGTCCCGGCGCCTTCCTCGCCTTGATCTTCCTCAGCTCCGTCCTCACCTGGGTCCTGGTCAGGGTCAGGATGGGGGGCTGTGTGTTGGGAGTGGGGGGGTGTTGGTGGAGTGGGGAGTGGGCAGCAGGACTTGATTTCTTTAGAGGCAGCAGTGGTTGTTGTGCAGTCAGGGGGGAGGGCGGTTGGTCAAATCTATTGAAAAACAGATTCAGGTTGTTCGCCCACTCCCTGCCCCCTGTGGCCTGGGGGGAGGTATTCTGGAGCCCCGAGATGGTTTTGAGGTTTCTCCAGACCCCGCTGATGTCGCTCTGTTGCAGCTTGTCCTCCATCTTCTTCCTGAAGCTGTCCTTGCCTTCTCTGATCTTTCTCCTCAGCTCCCTCTGTACGGACTTCAGCATCTCCCTGTTCCCTGACCTGAAGATCCTCTTCTTCTCTCTCAGAAGTGTTTTTATCTCAGGGTTGATCCAGGGTTTGTTGTTTGAGTGACGCCGTATGGTCTTGGTGGGAACGGATTTGTCCACACAGAAGCTGAGGTAGCCCGTGAAGGTGTGAATGAGGCCATCGATGTCCTCACCATGTGGATCGCAGAGCTGCTTCCAGGCGGTGGCTTCAAAACAGCCCTTTAGGGTGTCCATTGTCTCCTCAGACCATAACTCCACAGTGTGCATGGCCGGAGGTTGTCTGTGCACTAGGGGTTTGTACACCGGCCGGAGATGAACCAAGTTGTGATCCGATCTCCCGAGTGGGGGGAGTTGTGATGAGGTGTACGCCTCCTTAGTGTTTGCGTAGAATAAATCCAGTGTTTTATTGTCTCTAGTGTGGCATGTGACATACTGGGTGAACGTGGGTAGAATGGGAGACAGTGAAACATGGTTGAAATCGCCTGAGATGAGGAGAAGAGCATCTGGGTGTTCTGTCTGCAGCCTGCTGGTTACTGAATGGATGACGTCACGTGCTGTCCCAGCGTTCGCCGTCGGATTTGCATAAACAACAATGCAGATCACGTGTGAGTGTTCTCTCGGGAGATATGTAGGCCTCATGCTAACAGCTAGCAACTCAATGTCTTTGCTGCAGTGTCGTTGTTTAACAGTGATATGTCCCGGTCTGCACCAGTTGTTGTTAACATACATTATCACTCCACCGCCCCTAGCCTTGCCACTGTCTGGTGTTCGGTCAGCTCGTATCATGTGAAAACCCTCCAGCTCAATGTTAGCATCTGCTGCTAGTTCAGTTAGCCACGTCTCAGTAAACAAAAGGAGAGAGCACTCCCGGTATGTGCTATCATAACGGGAGATAGCCGCTAGCTCATCTAACTTTCCCAGTATCGACCGTACATTTCCCATGACAACAGATGGAAGGGAGGGTCTGTACCTTATATTTTTTGTCCTCCGCCTTACTCCAGCCCGGCAGCCGCGGCGTTTTCGCCTCAGTTCTCTCGGTATGTCGAGTTTTTCCAATGGGACCGGGTGGCGGTTGAATGCTAGCAGCTGTTCTCTGCTGTATCGTATCCTGCTATAGACAGTGGCTCCGTCCACCGGCTCAGGAGACATTTAGGACGATCTGTGTGTCCGTGATATAAGTGGGGTGAAAAAAAAAGACGGATCAAAAGAGAGAGGAAGGGAAAAAGACTCGGAATCGAGCCGCTGTTGCAAAAGGCAGCCGACTCGTGTGGCGCCGAGAGAAAAAAAAAATAAAAAAAAAAATAAAAAAAAAAACCTCTATGTATTAACCTCTATGTATTAAAAATACATAGAGGTTTTGCATCCATGAAAAAGTTGCATATCACAGATATCATATATAATATCTGTATATAATTACAGATATACAAAAGTTCACCTCAGAAGAAGCTTCATTTGCACTTTACAGCATCATATTAGTCACTTTTTTCTGTCATACTGGACAGTTAATGGGAGCTTCTTGCTCTAAAAATAATATTTAACCACAGAGGTAGGAGTTGATGTGCGGGGAGAGCACAGTTTATTAACTACTCACTCTGTGACAACAGAGCATCAGGTGGAATTCCCCTGGTGATCTGATCGCTGAGAGCAGGGACAGGTGCTGTTTTTGGCCACAAAATGAAACCTGCGGAGCTCAGCAGCCGTGGTTTCTCCTGCACGCCAGCCTGCCCTGGAGCAGTCCTGTGTACCACGCTGGAAGTTGAGCCAGATCACACCTACGGCGATAGTTGGACCAATGAGAATACATTGTGTGTGTACAGACAGTGCTCACGGGAGTTGTAGTCTCACACTGTGATAGGCTTTTTACTCTTATTCTTTTAGATTTGATTGGCGGTTGGCAACCAGCTCACAGGTGCATTACCTCCACTGACTTGATTATCATCACTCTATATCTCTGTATAAGGAGTTCTGAACAACTCCTTATGTGTGAAAAAAATTATCCGTCCTTGGACTGTGTCCGAGGTGCGGCCGACGACTCATATTTAGATGTTGCTTGAGAAAACCTCAACCCACCAGTGGCTAGTGAGAGCGGCTACCTTACCCCCCACCGGTGAAATCTCTGTTTGTCTGAATAGAAGAACAAGACCAGTTTGACATGGACATCTGCTCACCAGAGTCTTGACGGTTTCCTCCTGTGAACCCACGCTGCCAATACACCATTATACAGTGGCTGTAAGTTAGAAACCCGTTCAGTGAGTTACATACAGGTTCAAAGGTGAGCCACAGCCAGCCACAACACAATTCCCTCTTTTGTCTTGGCAAATGTTTGCTTTTTGGATTGCCTGTGGGTGTAGATAAAGTGCTAGAGAGACAAAGTGGTGTTAACTCTGTTCACTCCAAAGGACCACCTTTTTTACATCAGTGGAGGTTCATGGAGGACAAAATATTTCCTGGAAGTTAGCAATAAGTGCTAGCATCACCATAGATTTACCATGGAATACACCCTGGCTCTGAGCTACTTTTAAGAGGTGAGACGTTTAAAGTTTATGATTTTATATTATCAGCACACTGGAATCAAATGAACATGAGTGTTATGTCTGTAAACCTGGCACAAAGCGAGGCGGGCGAGAGGATGTACTAGAACGGGGCTTTATTATATTACAGGTTGCAATACAGCAGGTGCTATATAGTGTGGGGTTGTCCGGGCAAGAGGAAGCCCAAAATGGTAGATGCCCCTATTTATAGAGTGGTGTGATGGTGCACCTGGAAGGCGGCGTCATCACACCGTACTTCACAATAAAACCCATCATCACATTCTCCCCCCATTTATAAAGTAGAAAAACACACCGAATTAAACCCACCCAAATTTTGTAGATAAAACTCCCAATAAACACAGTAAACAAAACACAACAGAATGCTAGAACTAGGGCCGGTGGGTGGAGTGCCACATAGCCTGCACGGCCAAGTTGTTTATTCTGCCACTTTTACCTGATAGACCGGCCGTGCTCCTACCTAAAGAGTCCTCAGTCTCTTCTTCACAGTCTTCCATGGCAAGGGAGGGTCTGCCAGGGGCGCCCTGTGGCAGCCCCGCGGCGGACGCACCCCTGGAGACGGCAGGCCCCCAGGACCAGGGCCAATCGTCAAAACACAGGAGTTCAGGTCTCTCACCACCTTCGCCAACTCCTGCGTAGCCCCATCACTCAAAACGTCCACCTGAACACGCCGCAGCTGGTTTGCGTGTCAGATCGAGCCGTGTGCCAGCCGGAAACACCCTGCTCCCGCTTTTGTCACAATTCTCAGCAGTACCCGATGTCCCATCGGCTGCGATCCAGCCAGTCGTCGCCCTGGTCTTTCCTCGGCACAAACCCGAACCCAGTCCATGACCCAGAGCAACTCCTTGCTCGGCTTGATGCACTGCTGCAGTTCTAGCAGCTCCAGGTCCTTCACCAATGTCATGTCATTGTGACACTGCGGCGGCACAGTAGCCACTGCCGCCACAGTGGACCCCTCATCCGTCATTGTCCGAAGCTCGACTGGCACCGAAAATGTCCGATGCCTCCCTGGTGACACCCGCCGGACCGGACCCTCCGCTCGCTAACTTGGTCGCTAAATAGCTGGCCGAGAACAGGCACTGGAGTCGTCTGGTTCCTCCACTGAGCAATTGTCTTCTTGGGTGACAGAAACCTGTGCTTCGGTTCCGGCACCACCAGCGGGTACCTCATCCCACACCATGACGTCATCCACCAGGTCCGGCGATCTCCACCGTCCACATCTGGACCACTTGAATCCAGCACTGTCCTGAATGGCAAACCCCAGTCCATAAAACAGGTCACATCCCATAATATTTTCACCATGCACTTGTTACCCGGAACAAGAAGTCATGCACCGCTTCGTTGTTATAGCGAGCAGTTAACTCCACAGTCCCAACATTGCACAGTCTACCACCGCCATAGCCATACAGCGGCGCCAGGTTCTTCCTGATCCTGTAGTGTGGGAAAAACTTTTTTACTATGGCCCAGTTTAGCACCGACCGCACCGCTGCCATGTCGGGTATCAATGGAAAAGCTACACCATCCAATTCCACCATGCAGTAGGAAAGCCCATTAGCTTTAGCACTCACTGAGTGGATGGTCGTTGTAGGCGGACGGGCTGGTCTACTTGGTAGGCTCCATGATGCTGGAGAGAGACACAGTATGATGAAATGATTCATATGCCCACACTTGCTGCACCGCTTCCCTCTTGCCGAGTATGCTCGTGCATAACTCTGGTGTATCAGGGACCCAACAACCCCTGCAGAGGGGGTCCTTCGGAGCAGACCTATGGCTCACTGCGTACGCCTTGTAGTCATCCGCCATGCTCCATTCGTCCTCCGAGTCCACTGAGTTTGCTGACATCATCCCTTCTAAATGGACGCCAGTCTCAAAAGACTGGCATCCATTTAGCTCCAAGGTTAGCTTATCCACAGCCTCTAGCTGCAAAATTAGCTCAACTGCCGCAGCTTGCGCCAAGTCATTTGGCGCCATTAGCATCCTAGCCCGTATCACGGCACTACACATATGCTTGGCCAATTGATCCCGCACCATCTCGTCCTGCCCACACCAGCACACACTGGCTAACTGCCTTAGGTCAGCAACAAACTGTTGAATGGGCTCACCAACTCCCTGGCGTTTCTTGCAAAACCGAATCCACCGCACCGTCATGTTGTCCGGAGTGGTGAAGTGGTTAGTCATTAGCTCCACAATGTCCTCGTATGAGTCCGTTGTGCCAAGAGTTCGCAGAATCCTCTGACCTTTGATGCCAGGGTTGTGGACAAGCAACGCTCGCGTCCTCACCTTATCCAGCTTCCCTTGGTCCAAAGCTGTGAGGTAGTTCTTGAAAGCCGCCACCCAGTGGGGCCATGGGATGGGTGGCTCCCCGGGAAGCTCCAGGAAAGGCCGCAGCGGTGTTACGCACGCCTCCGTTGGTTAATCCTCAGTCGCCAAATGTTACTGTATGTCCGTAAACCTGGCACAAAGAGAGGCAGACGAGAGGTTGCACTAGAACGGGGCTTTATTATGTTACAGGTTGAAATACAGCAGGTGCTATACAGTGTGGGGTCGTCCAGGCAAGAGGAAGCTCCAAATGGTGGACGGCCCTATTTGTAGGGCGGTGTGATTGCACACCCGGAAGGCAGTGTCATCACACCATACTTCACAATAAAACCCATAATCACAATGAGCAGTTTAGTATGTGTTTTTTTTTTTTTTTAATATATACAGTAGATATATATATATATTTCCCATTAGTAAATTAAAGCAACATTAATAAATATTAGGATATGATACTACATTAACCACCATTGGTGGATTTGTAATTTTGCTTAATGCAGAAGTACCCTCCACTTAAGAACTGTTTTAATTCTGTAATTATTATCTTGTAACATTTTCTCTCACCTATGTGATTAATTGTGATTAGCCACCATTAATTATAGGAAACTGATCAATTGTTAGTTGTCTTCTTGGTGTCATGATGTCAAAATGTGAGCAGCATGATGAAGAGGACTGTTTAAATACCAACTCTAACTGAACCAGAAAATGTACTGGTCGATTCATGGCGCAAAAACCTGTTGTGAATTTTGTCGTTAAGCACCTCGTTGGAGAACAATAAGTTATGCAGAAAGTACTGAAACATTGAACAGCTGGCCATGTGCATTCAAAAAAGGTCAAATTAAGTTCACCTGTAAAGGTTATAGTGCATTTTAGGTGCATCCTGAAATTTCACCCGAAAGCCGAATATCCGTTATTTTTTGTGAGTAGTGTATGTATATTTATTTACTGCTTTGGCTAACCAGTGCTTATCTTATTATCTTATTAACTATTGCTCTGAGTGCTGCTATCCCTTTGCTGCTGCAATCCTGGAATTTCCCCATTGTGGGACTAATAAAGGCTTATCTTTAGTGGTGCTGGACGATTAAAATTTCTAATCTCAATTAATCTTTTGGAACATTGAGTTAATCGCAATTAATAACACGTTAATCGCGTGTTTTTCCATTCAGATACAGTGTACCTTAAGTTGGTAATTTTTCCAGGTTTCTCATACTGTTGTAAACATGGGAGTGGACAAATATGCTTGCTTTCTTCCCCTGCAGGTTTATTAAAGCTCTCAACATATCCAAAATGACAAAACTATCCAGAATTTTCTCCAGAAAATCCCCAAAAGTACTACCTCGTGTGCACCAAAGAGAATGACAGGGCTCAGTAACGTCACTGCAACACAACTACACTCCCATAGCAAACATCCACCAGCTGAACACAAATCAATGACCCTCGTGTGTCACAACAGACACAATTTCCCTTTTAATAGAAAAACTGTAAACATAAACAAACGACTATCTCGCCCATGATGTCACCAACCACGCAGCAAAAGCAGGGCATGGGAGTGAGTGGACACTACAAACACAGCTTGAGAATTTTAGACTGCTACTCACCAACAGTTGGACCCAAAGCTATGAAGACAAAACAGGTGGAGTGTCTGTCCTCAGCTGCTGGCAGCCGCTACACCCGTAGCACGTCGCTGTTTACTGCTGGCCAGCTTCCAAAGAAGAACAACCGACATCCAGGCGAAGTTTTGGAGGAGGCTGTGACAGTTTTCCAGGTGAGAGCGCCGACAGATAACGTTGTAAACTTAAACATGACAGCGTTTTGGGGATTTTCATGGCAGTGATCCAGCTTGTTTGACTTGCAATGTTTGCCATGGCACGCACAGTGTCTGTCACTACCCAGAGCGACTTCCGTAGCTCCATACGGAGTGCAGTTCAGGCCAAAAAAGTTCTGTTCGCGCTTTCTGCCGTTTACTGCCATTAACCGCGATCACAAAATTTGTCACCGTTGACGGGGGCGAAGCGTTAACAGGCGATTAACGTGATAACGCCAACACCATTACTTATCTTAAATAAATCAAATCAAATTGAATTGAATTTCACTTGTATTTCATTTATAGCAAATTTGACGAGCAACAATTTATGGGTAATCTTCAAAAATGTTCCTAAATGTGTATAGAAGACTACTGTTTATACAGCTGAAGTTGGTCATTTTAAACACGCATCTGCATCTGTGCAAGCTGTAGGGATTGGCTAACTTTTAGCACCCATCCTAGGTACAGCAAGTTTTGGCATTTATTATTTTTCCACAACCTGGCTCTAGTTCAGTTATGCTGTACCATATCTGATGAGGGTATTCAACATTAGCTGATAGTTCGCAGTGGAAAAAAAATCTATTTATCCTCTTGAGACAGCTCCTAGTCAGTGTGGCTGTTTCTTCTGCGCCTGACTGAGAGCCCCTGAAGCTCAGATGATAACAGACCTGGGAGGTACTGCAGTCGAAGTCACTGAGTTGAGCGTGTTTCTTTCAGAGAGCCTGGTTCTGTTGGAAAAAATTTTAAGAAAAATACTGACGAGAAAACTGAAGAAATTCAGTAAATATCAGCTTGTGAAAAATGATACCTCTGGGGTTTTTTTGGTTAGTGTTTTTTTTTACAATGTCTTTTGTGATGCCTCCTGTGAAATAATAATACATCTGATCATACATCTAGATACACTTAATGATATTCCTGAGCATTGTTGGAGCGGTTATTCTACTCTGATGTAGAACCATACTGAGTCATCTGTATAAAGACTTAAATGTGCACCTTTGCAAGTCTGACACATACTTTCCAGACAGCTGATGTAGCACTGCAGCCATAAGCTATTAGCAGCCGTGGTAACATGCTGGGTGAACATGTGCCGCTAATGGCTGTACACCTCTGCGAACCATTTCTAACTGTTCCCATCATTTGTTAAAATGGATTCCCTTACCAACCTGCCAGTCTCCAAAGCAGATGTTCTGAAATCCTCGAGGCTTTTTTAACAGGCTGTCAGACTTCAGATTTGAATACTTTCTGTTTCACATTACTGTGAAGGAGCAAGAGGTGCGTGGCATGTACTACAAATGGGCTCAGTTGGCACTAAAGCTGAACCAAAGCAGGTGTGGGTTTTATTAGTCGTATTGTTCTTGAGACACGATAATGGTAAAAAAATGTTTTCGTGACTTGTGGCCCCATCTAGTCCCATGGTGTGTTCTAATCAACAGCTCGGCTTGGCACCTTAATTTTCCAGCTTTTTTTTTTTTCAGACAGATGGAGTCACCGAGCAGTGCAGTTTGATCTAAAAATAATATTTGTCCTTTTCCATTAAACATCCCTCTGCATTTATACTGCAAATTATGTCTGTCTCACATGAAGGAGTGCATGGAGAGCTCTGCTGGTGTGCACCTTTATTCTTCACCTTCCAAGCCCATTTGCAGTACAGTTGGCCTCTGGCTCTCGCCTACATGTTTGTGTTGTTTTTCAAATGCTGAGTGCTAATTAGGAAAGGGATTGTATAATGCCACAGATGTCTATATGTATAAGCTACTTAGCTTTCCATACTCCTGTTATGCACACATACTGTACATATGGATATGTACTGTATGTGTGTAGTACATTTTACCCACAACTCTTATTAGTTATTCTTGGTGCTCTCACCACTATTTGTAATGTAGTGTAATTAAAGATTTAACAGCTCTTCTCAACAAGAGGAGGCCAACAAAATGAACACTCTAGGAAAATAACGCTCCTGTCAAACTCACCTCATTCAAGCTCAAGTTGGTAAAGTGGAGGTCAGAGTTCAAGTTATCTGTTTTCTTTGGGGGGGTATTAATGAATGTTAGTTTGCATGTGTTCTTAATATTTACTGGGTTTTTTTATTGATTGAATGTTATTTATTTGTGAAAGTTAGGAGTCATAATTTAACCAAGAGCTTTAAAACATCCTTTTAGGTATGTAATACACTCCTGAATAAAATCTTAAGGCCGGGGGGAAATTACAAGTATTCACATCTCATGCTGGAGGATTGCAACCAGGTTGTAAGTAGAGCTTCAAAATGCCTAAAGAAGAAACAGGAGCAAAAGACAAAAAATAGAGAGTAGACTGTCATGTTCAGATGACGGCACGCCCCCTCCTTCCTGTTTAGGATTCCCCGACTCCTCAGGTAATCGACGCACCTGCTGCTCCTTCCTCGCCAGCGCATAAAGGACCATCAAGCGGAGGCTTCAGCGCTGGCTCGTTGGGTATACTGCCTGCAACGTAGCAAGCAAGTTACTTTATTGCGTCAGAGGGTTTATGCTGAATTCCTCTCTCTTCTTCTCCTCACAGGTTGCTGCCATCAGTGCGGTGCGTCTTCGGGGATTGTTGTGCACTCACCTGCTCCATCATCCTCATCCCGCCTTGGCTACCTGTCTCCACCCGGTCAGACACCACCCAACTCCTCCTCCTCTCCTACTCCCAGCCAGCTTCACCCTGCTGGTTCATCTATTCCTGCTGGGTCTCTCTGTCGGGCTCTCTGCTCCACTCACGTAAGTGGCAGATTTGTCTTTCCACTTCTCTTCCTCCCTCCTCATATTAATTTGCTCTCGTCTCTCCCCACAGGCCTAGTCTTCCTCTGGCAAGTGGCGATTTCCTTAACTGTGCTCCACATTTTGAAATTAATAAATTGTGCAAACTTTGCTTCTCTGTGTCGAGTGAGTTTTTCTCTGGTGTGGTTCCTACCACACCAGACCCGGCCAAGGTGAAGGCTGTGCTGGATTGGCCTACACCCCACTCCCGCAAGGAGCTCCAGCACTTCTTGGGGTTTGCAAATTTTTATCGCAGGCTCATCAGGAACTATAGTGGGGTAGCACAGCCGCTCACACAGCTGACCTCCATTAAGGTGCCATTTCTCTGGTCTGAAGCAGCTGAACAGGCTTTCTCCAAATTAAAAAGCCTGTTCTCCAATACGCCCATCTTGGCTCAGGTCAACCCTCAGCTCCAGTTCACCCTGAAGGTGGATGCTTCTGGCTCAGGGGGTGGGCACTGTTCTCTCACAGCGCTCAATCTCCGACCAGAAGCTCCACCCATGCGCGTATTTCTCTCGGCGGCTCACCCCAGCTGAGAGGAGTTACAACGTAGGTAATCGGGAGCTTCTTGCCATAAAATTGGCTCTTGAGGAGCGGAAGCCCTGGTTGGAGAGAGCGGTCCATCCCGTAGTCGTGTGGACCGACCACAAAAATTTAGAGTACCTTCGGTCGGCCCGCCGACTCAACGCCAGGCAGGCCCGCTGGGCCTTATTCTTTTTGAGATTCAATTTCACCATTACATACAGGCCTGGCATGCGTAATATCAAACCGAACGCTCTCTCCTGACAGTTCTGCTCAGACCACTCAGCCCCCCCATCCCGCTCCCAGCCAATTTTGCCACCTTCATGCATCCTCGGAGGCCTTACCTGGGGGATTGAGCAGAGGGTCCGACTGACCCAGGCCCTGGAACCCATACCAGCGGGGGTCCCCTAAGGTCGTCTGTTTGTCCCAGCCGCCCTCCGCAGCGACGTCATCAAGTGGGGCCACTCCAGCCATTTCACCTGCCACCCTGGAGTGTCTCGGACCATTGACCTAGTCAAATGAGTGTTCTGGTGGCCCACGCTGCGGAGGGATTTTATTTTTTTTTTTTTTGTTACTTATTTGTACCTGTAGGTAGATTTGTTTTGCAGTCTAGTGACAAGCCACCAGCTGCCGGTCACTGCGTGCGCAAGCGCCCCATATCCCTAACCTGCATGTTTTTGGCATGTGGGAGGAAACCGGAGAAATCCCGGAGTAAACCCACGCAACACGGGGAGAACATGCAAACTCCACACAGATCACTGTTGGTCGCCCCGGCCGAGGGTAAACTGTGCTGCCACAGTGCTAACCACTGCGCCACCGTGCAGCCCAGGATATCCAGGACTATGTGAAAGCATGCCAGACCTGTGCGTGCAACAAGACCAACTCCTCACCACCAGCTGGCCTGCTTCACCCACTATCCGTCCCCAGTCAACCTTGGTTCCATACTGCCTTGGACTTTGTCACAGGACTTCCTCCTTCACAAGGCAATACAGTTATCCTCACCACTGTCAACCGTTTTTCTAAAGCAGTTCACTTGGTTCCCCTCACCAAGCTGCCTTCCGCATCACACACCGCCAACCTTCTCACCACCCATGTTATTCGCCTTCATGATATTCTCCTCGACATTGTGTCTGACCGGGGCCCACAATTCACGTCACTGGTTTGGAAGTCTTTCTGCAGATCATTGGGTACTTCAGTCAGTCTTACTTCTGATTATCATCCCCAGAGCAACAGGCAGGCTGAGCGTACAAACCAATCCCTGGAGGCCGCCCTCAGATGCGTAGCAGCCGACAACTCCACAACTTGGAGCACTCATCTGACCAGGGTGGAATACTGTATGCCCATAATTCTGCTGTCTCTGCTGCCACAAGGCCTCCGTGGGATACACTCCCCCCCTTTTGCTCATGGCGGAGAGGGAGATCGCTGTGCCATCCGTCGGGGCTCATGCACGCAGCTGCCACTGACCCTGGAGAGCCTTCCGAGCCGCTGTCCTTCACTCTACAGAGCGCAACTGCCGGTATGCGGACCGGAAGCAGACCCCTGCTCCCAAATATAGGGTCAAGCAGCAGGTCTGGCTGTCTGCGGAACAGGTACCCTTGAAGACAGACTCTAAAAAACTATCACCCCACTTCTTGGGCCTGTTCCCTTTCATCAAGATCATTAACAACGCCACGGTCCGCCTACAGCTTCCACAGACTCTTCACATCCATCCGATGTTTCATGTCTCAAAAGTCAAACCCCTCTCCACCAGTCCTCTCTGTCCCCTTCCTGAGCCACCTCCTCCTCCTCGGACCCTCGACGGCCATACCACCTTCACGGTCCAGAAGATTCTGGACGTTCACTGCGGGGCCAAGGCATGCAATACTTGGTTCACTGGAAGGGCTATGGTCCTGAACATTGATCGTGGATCCCTAAGTCCCATTTCCACAACAAAGGGATGGTCTGGGCCTTCCACCAGGCTCACCCTGAGAAACCCAGTGGACCACCAGGAGGCGCCCCTTGAAGGGGGGGCACTGTCATGTTCAGGTGAGTGCACGCCCCCTCCTTCCTGTTTAGGATTCCTCAGGTAATCGACGCACCTGTGTGATTAGATGCACCTGCTGCTCCTTCCTCGCCAGCGCATAAAGGGCCATCAAGCAGAGGCTTCAGCGCTGGCTCGTTGGGTATACTGCCTGCAACGTAGCAACTAAGTTACTTTATTGTGTCAAAGGATTTATGCTGAATTCCTCTCTCTTCTTCTCCTCACAGGTTGCTGCCATCGGTGTGGTGTGTCTTCGGGGATTGTTGTGCACTCACCTGCTCCATCATTCTCATCCCGCCTCAGCTACCTGTCTCCACCCGGTCAGACACCACCCAGCTCCTTCTCCTCTCCTACTCCCAGCCAGCTTCACCCTGCTGGTTCATCTATTCCTGCTGGGTCTCTCTATCGGGCTCTCTGCTCCACTCACATAAGTGGCAGATTTGTCTTTCTACTTCCCTTCCTCCCTCTTCATATTAATTTGCTCTTGTTTCTCCCCACAGGCCTAGTCTTCCTTTGGCAAGTGGCGATTTCCTTAACTGTGCTCCACATTTTGAAAATAATAAATTGTGCAAACTTTGTTTCTTTGTGTTGAATGAGTTTTTCTCTGGTGTGGTTCCTGCACATGAGCTGACTAGTCTATCAATATAACATAGACAATTTATTCAAAACTGCATTTAAACTCAAACAGGCTGTTCATCAGCTGATCAAAAGTTTAAGACCATAGTCCAAAAAAAACCAAAAAACAAACTAAACGTGTCAAAAAAGTGACTGTAGTGAGTAGCCCCACTTTTCTTTTTTTATTACTTTATTTAACCTTTATTCATACAGGGTAGCTCCATTGAGAGGCAGCCTCTCTTTTTCAAAGATGCCCTGTTCACATTCACACCAGGAAGCTGCCCAGTACAACCACAGACTGACCTGTGGCCACTGAGCAGCTCCACTGGAGCAGTTGGGGTGAAGGGCCTTGCTCAAGGGCACCACAGTGGGGTTTAGGAGGGTGGAGCAAACACTGCTGTGTTATCTGTCTCACCCAGATCTGATCCTCCTGGTCCAGGGATTGAACCAGCGACCCTCCGGTCCCTAACCATTAGGCCACCCACTGCCCCCTTGTTGATCAAAAATTCTTTTAGGCACGTTCTCTGAGTGCCCTCTTGTTTTTCTTTTGCATTTGTAACTTTTCTGTCAGAAATTTGTTTTCACATAAATTTTTGTCTTCAAATACCATTAAAATTTTCCTGCCTTGTAAATCTGAGACTTTTTTCTTTTAAATTTCCAACTTTTCTCAATTACCTCTGCCAAGGAGGTAATGTTTTTCTGTTGGTTTGTTTGTCTGTTTGTTAGCAGGCTTACGCAAAAACAGCTTGATGGCTCCCCTCTGTTCATTACCACCTCACCTGGGTGTGGGTGCCTCCCAGGGACCCACACCCCTGATAAAAGGAGTCTGTATATTTATATATACAGCATATATCAAATATGAGCAGAGCTCCTTTTTGGCAAAGTAAATCTGTTTGGCACAATCAGGCAAACGGGTATCTTTATATTTGCAAACAACATTGTGATCTGTAGTGAGAGTAGGGAGCAAGTGGAAGAGAACCTGAAGAGGTGGACGTATGCATTGAGGAGAAGAGGAATGAAAGTCAGTAGAAGCGAGACAGAATACATGAGTGTGAATGAAAGGGAAACAGGTGTAACGATGAAAATAGAAGGAGTAGAGGTAGTGAAGGTAGATGAATTTAAATACCTGGGGTCAGCCATCCAAAGCAATGGAAAATGCACAAGAGAAGTGAAGAAGAGAGTGCAGGCAGGGTGGAGTGGGTGGAGATGAGTGTCAGGGGTGATTTGGGACAAAAAGATAGCAGCGAAAGTGAAAGGGAAGATTTAAAGACAGTTTGCAAGACCTGCTATGATGTATGGTTTGGAGACGGTGGCGCTGACAAAGACAGGAGGCAGAGCTGGAGGTGGCAGAGTTGAAAATGCCAAGATTCTCATCGGGAGTGACAGGATTAAAAATGAGTATATCAGAGGGACAGCTCAGGTTGAACCGTTTGGAGACAACGAAAGAGAGGCAAGGCTGAGATGGTTTGGACATGTGCAGAGGAGGGACAGTGGATATATTGGACAAAGGATGTTGAAGATGGAGCTGCCATTGCATGACATTCTGAGGGATATGCTTAATAGATTTGTCTTTGTCTAGTTGGATGACATTCTGATCTTTTCACATTCCAACAAACAAACTGTACATGAAAGCCAAGAAATATGAATTTCATGTACCTAAGGTAGCATTTCTCAGCTACATGACCGGCCAGGGCCAAGTACAAATGAACTTGTGTGAATGTTTGTAAAAGTATATTTTGTATGTTGTGTGTGTGTGTGTACTGTCTGTAGAGGGTGTGTATATACAGTATGTGTGTATATAATGCATGTACAGTCATGTGAAAAAATTAGGACATCCCATTAAATAGTCAGTTCTTTATTAATAAATGTTCACATATCTTTGTCTAACCTTGTTTTTGTTTTTATTTGCATCTTTTTAACATTTATTTTAGCCATGTTAAGTGAGAATGAATGTGGGGGTGTCCTAAAAAAGATGGGGGGGTGGGGGGTGTCCTAATTTGTTCCTCAGTATTTGTTTAGAATTACATTTTACAGAAAATTTGAAAAGTCTTTAATTCATTTTTAATTGTTTAGTTGTATTACATGAATCTCCTAGTGTTTTAAGCACTGATATTATCACGTGTCATCCTGGATTCCAGCGGACTTTGGCATTTGTTCACAGGCACTTTTGGTGGCCCACCATGGTTCCAGATATTTGGTCTTTTATTTCCTTCTGTACTGTCTGTGCCCAAAATAAGTCCTCCAATAAACCCAGCTCTGGTCTGCTCTGCCCTCTGCCCATCCCAAGTCACCCTTGATCCCACATAGCTCTCGACTTTGTAAAAGGATTATGATCTTCAAATGGTAACACAGTTATCCTCACAATAATTGACAGATTCTTAAATCTTGCGCCCCTGTCAAAATTGCCTTCATCCAGAGAAACTGTGGACTTGCTGGTCCAGCAGGTATTTCGGGTGCATGGCTTGCTATCTGATATAGTTTTGGACAGGGGGCCCCAGTTTACCTCCCAAGTCTGGAGGACCTTTTGCTCAGCCTTGTGGGTAAAGGTCAGTCTTTCCTCTGGTTATCACCCGCAGACTAATGGACAGGCAGCGTGAGCTAACCAGCAGATGGAGGCCGCCCTCCAGTGTGTAACCTGGAGGGCGGCCAGGTTACACTCTGGAGGGCTCTAGAGCATCTAGCCTAGAGCAAGAACATCCGCCCCACAACTGAGAGGTCAGGGTTCAAGTCCCAACCGGGTCATGCCAAAGACCATATAAAAATGGAACTTCCTGCTGTCCAGCTTGGTGCTCAGCAAAAATGGAATGGAGGAGGGAGACATGGGCGGCAGTGGCTGAGGAGTAGCTTACCACTACCATTGTCTGTGGAGTGAATGAATAATGGACTCACTGTAAGCGCCTTGAGATATCACTGACATGTAAAGCGCCATATAAATCTAGCCATCCATACATCCATTTTCTACCACTTTTCCGGAGGTCCGGGTTGCAGAGGCAGCAACTCAAGCAGAGAAGCCCAGACTTCCCTCTCCCCGGCCACCTGCTCCAGCTCTTCAGAGAGGATACAGGCACTTTCTGAAGATATACAATTAACAGATCTTCCCTTCATTAGTCAGTCAATTAAAAAACATCAGTGCTTCCATAGTATATCAATAGCCTCAACTCTGACAGCTTGGTGGAAAACACTTCAAATCACCAACTCCACAGTTACACCGTCCATCCACTCACCCATCTGGAACAATCCAGACTTTTTAATTAATAAAAGTACATTCAACATAGAAAACTGGAAAAGCAAAGGAATAACACACCTTCATCAATTATTTCAAAACAACATTTTTATTAATTTTCAACAGGTAACTAATAAATTTAACATTTGTAGCTCTCAATTTTTGGAATTCTTACATTTAGAAGTAATAATATCACCCAAAATTAAACGAACTCCCATTGTATTTAATTATTCCATCACAGTAGAAAATATTCTAAAACTTAAAGGTCCTAGAAAAATAACATCAAATATTTATAGCATTCTTAATAATACAGAAACCTCAATGTTTCTCCCAGTCTTAAAACGGGAAAAAGACCTATGGATCCATACCAATACTGACTTCTGGACACAAATTTGTAACAATACTTTTAATTATCTCAAAAATTCAAATTTATAACTTATACAATATAAAATTATTCACAGAGCACACTATACTGGTGACAAATTACATAAAATGGGATTTAATAAGCTGAATAAGTGTGTACGCTGTTCACACAACACTTCAGGCACTTACCTGTATGCTACTGGGCACTGCACTCCAGTTACACAATGCTGGAAGCAGATCACAGACCAGCTCTCATATTTATTGGGCTGCTGCCACTTTCACCACAACTGTGTATCTTAGGCCACTTATCAGCTGTACATCTGCAAGGTCCTTCTGTTTGTGCTCTCCTCACAGCCCTAACTATTGCCAAGAAAACCATCCTTTTAAACTGGAAATCCAAAACCAATATTAATGTCATGCAGTGGAAGAATCTATTGATAGATTATATATCCCTGGAAAAAAAACCATTTGCATCTTTTAAAAAGAAAAGTGTGGACCCATGTTGCTACTTAACTATCATGATTTGTACAATTATAACTAAATCTTTTCCCTCTATCTGCATTCTGCATTGCATCCCCCTCCCCCCTTTTTTGGCCCATTCTTATAAATCTTAATTTGTTGATTTGGTCTGTTGAGAATCTCATTATGTTTGTCACGCTTAAATGTTTCAGATCATCAAACAAATTTAAATATTAGACAAAGATAACACAAGTAAACACAAAATGCAGTTTTAAATGAAGGCGTTTATTATTAAGGGTAAAACTAAAAATCCAAACCTACATGGCCCTGTGTGAAAAAGTGATTCCCCCCCCCCCCCCATTAAAACATAAATTAACTGTGGTTTATCATATCTTTGGAAAGCTGAGTTCAATTTCTCGAGCCACACCCCAGCCTGATTACTGCCACACCTGCTCTCAATCAAGAAATCACTTAAATAGGACCTGCCTGACAAAGTGAAGTAAACCAAAAGATCCTCAAAAGCAAGACATCATGCTGCGATCCAAACAAATTCAGGAACAGATGAGAAACAAAGTAATTGAGATCTATCAGTCAGGAAAAGGTTATAAAGCCATTTCTAAAGCATTGGGACTCCAGCCAACCACAGTGAGAGCCATTATCCACAAATGGCAAAAACATGGAACAGTAGTGAACCTTCCCAGGAGTGGCCAGCTGACCAAAATTAAGATAAGATAAGATAAGATAAGCCTTTATTAGTCCCACAATGGGGAAATTCCAGGATTGCAACAGCACAGGGATAGCAACACTCAGAGCAACAATCAGAAGGCAAGAAAAAACAAGAGCAGCTAGTATACATATGTACATATTACTATAAATATACATTATATATATATAGACACACAGTGCGGAGCATTGTGGTTGGTGGATGTGCAGCAGAAAGTCTAAGCTCTCTCTCCGCGGATGCGGCGGGCCAGCTGGATGTCTTTGGGCATGATGGTGACCCTCTTGGCGTGGATGGCGCACAGATTGGTGTCCTCGAAGAGACCCACCAGGTAGGCCTCGCTGGCCTCCTGCAGAGCCATGACGGCGGAGCTCTGGAAGTGCAGGTTGGTCTTGAAGTCCTGAGCAATCTCCCTCACCAGGCGCTGGAAGGGCAGCTTACGGATGAACAGCTCCGTGGATTTCTGGTAGCGACTGATCTCTCTCAGAGCCATGGTACCGGGCCTGTAACAGTGAGGCTTCTTCACTCCGCTGGTGGCCGGAGCGCTTTTTCCGAGCAGCCTTGGTGGCCAGCTGCTTCCTGAGGGGCTTTTCCTCCCGTAGATTTACGGGCGGTCTGCTTGGTTCTTGCCATCGCTCTTTATTATTCTGTCTTATATTTCTTGCACGCTGCCTAAACTCCAGCCCAGCACCCGCGTCGTATTCGCTACAGTTCCTCGGTATGTCGAGTTTCTCAGTTAGCACCGGGTGGCGGTTGGGTGCTAGCTAGCTCTTCCCTGATGTATCGTCTCCTGCTGTAAACAGTGGCTCCGTCCGCCGACTCGGGAGACCTTTGGGGCGATCTGTGTGTCCGTGATATATATATATATATATATATATATATATAGTGAAAGGTATAGAAAGAAGAAGGAAGATAAAAAAAAAAAAGCAGTTGCAAAAGGCAGCCAACTCGTGTGGCGCCGCCGGTCCGGCGGAACCGGAACCGAATTACTCGAAGAGCACGGCGATGACTCATCCAAGAGGTCACAAAAGACCCCACAACAACATCCAAAGAACTGCAGGCCTCACTTGCCTCAGTTAAGGTCAGTGTTCATGACTCCACCATAAGAAAGAGACTGAGCAAAAATGACCTGCATGGCAGAGTTCCAAGACGAAAAAAGAAAAAAGAACATAAAGGCTCATCTCAGTTTTGCCAGAAAACATCTTGATGATCCCCAAGACTTTTGGGAAAATACTCTGTGGACTGACAAGACAAAAGTTGAACTTTTTGGAAGGTGTGTGTCCTGTTGCATCAGGCGTAAAAGTAACACAGCATTTCAGAAAAGGAACATCATGCCAACATTAAAATATGGTGGTGGTAGTGTGATGGTCTGGGGCTGTTTTACTGCTTCAGGAACTGGAAGACTTGCTGTGGTAAATGGAACCATGAATTCTGCTGTCTACCAAAAAATCCTGAAGGAGAACGTCCGGCCATCTGTTCGTGACCTGAAGCTGAAGCACACTTGGGTTCTGCAACAGGACAATGATCCAAAACACACCAGCAAGTCCACCTCTGAATGGCTTAAGAAAAACAAAATGAAGACTTTGGAGTGGCCTCGTCAAAGTCCTGACCTGAATCTGATTGAGATGCTGTGGCATGACCTTAAAAAGGCGGTTCATGCTCAAAAACCCTCCAATGTGGCTGTATTATAACAATTCTTCAAAGATGAGTGGGCCAAAATTCCTCCACAGTGCTGTAAAAGATTCATTGCCAGTTATCACAAACGCTTGATTGCAGTTGTTGCTGCTAATGGCGGCCCAACCAGTTATTAGGTTTAGTGTCATGGCGGCCTCTGGGCCGTCATTGGCGTCATCAACTCCAGCTGCGCACAGACCAACAGGTGTTAATCAACGGCTGTTAAAAGCCAGCGTCGCTGACAGCCCGGCACGGAGTCGTCTGTCCTCCTCGTCGGAGAATGAGCCTGAACTCCGCTCTCTGGTCTCGTCAGGAATTTCTCTTGTCTCGTCAAGAACCTCTCTTGCTTCATCAAGGACTTCTCATCAGTGTCAACCAAGTAAGAGAACAATTTGCTACTCAACCCCTTGTCTATACCCCTGTGCACAGGTGGACCTCCTAGGCGGCGGACCTGCGTCCCCAGCTGACGGGGTAACGCCATCTCGCACACGTAGCGCTTCGCTACCACCACGACTACCGGTACGTCTTGCTCCTCAGATTCCAGAACTGTTGTTGTATCAGTTGCAGGAGTATTGGCCACCGCTATCAGTGGAGTCACTGTCATCATTATCAGCTATATCATCATCACCACGTTCTGTGGAATCACTAACCTCGTCATCGTCAGGATTACCATCATCCCGGTCTGTGGAGTCACAGCCGGTGTCATCAGAAGGGCTACCCTCGTCACAGCCACGGGTGGTATCTCCAGCACGTTCACGGACACCTTCACCTCCACGTTGCACGGCCGCTGGGTCTCAGCAGGGCGAAACCTGTGCTGCACTCAAGTAAGCCTCTCCATCTGTAGCTCATCACGAGTGTGGAACAAAAGTAATTGTTTTCTGCTTGTATGTTCCAGGGTTGCCGGGTCTCCGTCCAGGCTGCTCAGCTCCAGTGACCAGAACACTATCCACGCACTCACACACGCACTACACACTCTCACTATCAAATAAAGATTATTGTCACTATCTGCACGTGTCAGTGTCTGTCTCCTGGGTCCTAAACCATGTCAGTACGACTCCGTCACGTTGACCCAGCGGACAGTTCACTGTCGCACCAAATCAACACTCTTAGCGCCCGGGTAGATTTACTAGCTCACCAGCAGACAGTAATCTTAAACCAACTAACCTTAATTAATGGTCGGCTGGATCGTCTGGAAGGACACCAGACGATTTCCCCGACCGCAAACATCCCAGCCCCTGCAGGCTTAGCATCTGGACAAGCTAACACCTCCTCGTCCTCTCGCCTCACCCCTATTCCCACACCTGCCTGGTTCAGCGCAAAACTCTGGGAAGCTCGAGGATTCCTATTACAATGTGAGTCAGTTTTTCTTCGCGTTCCGGGGGATTTCACTCTTGATTCAAGTCGGATTGGCTATGTCATAAATTTGTTGGCAGGAAGAGCCTTAGACTGGGCGTATTCAATCATGGCTAAACCAAGCTATTCCCTGCTTACTTATCAGGAGTTTGTGACTGAGTTTATGTCCGTGTTTGACCATGCTGATAGGGGTGAGGTGTTGACAGAACGGCTGTTGAGCCTACAACAGGGAAAAAGATCAGCTGCTGATTACGCTATTGACTTCCGGGTCCTGGCTGCAGAGATTGGGTGGGCGGAGCCATCACTGTGTGGTATTTTCCTACGTAGTCTTAACGATGAGCTAAAGGATGAGTTAGCGGCACGGGACAAACCAGACAATTTGCGGGATTTGATTGCCCTAGCGGTTAGTCTTGATAGCAGATTAAGGGAGCGGGCGGCTGAACGGCGTACTACTTCCCATTCGGTTAAACTCCGCCCGCGCGTCCCTAACTCTCGTCTTCTCGCTTTACCCACATCAGAGGAATCCCCGGATCAGGAAGCTATGATCATTGGCCGGTCTAAAGTGTCAGCAGCTGAGAAACAACGCCGCAGGGATCAGGGCCTTTGTTTCTACTGTGGGAAGGAGTCACATGGGGTGTTCGAATGTCCCAATAAGTTAAAAGGGAAGGCCCGTGGATCGCAGTAGGGGGATTCACGGGCCAGAACTCAGAAGAACCCCTTACTTGTTGTCAATTACCTCTCAGACTTATCCATACACATACAGAACACTCCACACTAGCGTTAGTAGATTCTGGAGCTGAGCAAAATTTCATTTCCAGAGACCTGGCAACCCGGATGGGCCTTAGCTGTCAGACTCTAGATCCCCCTGTCAAACTGATCACCTTGTCTAAAACGTCTTTGACCACCGTTGCCCATCAGACGGCCCCCGTGTCAATTATTGTATCAGGAAATCACAGGGAGGAGATTCAGTTTCTGGTGCTGCCCGTTTCTTCTTCGCCCGTTATTCTGGGGTACCCCTGGCTGCGCCTACATAACCCCACCATTGACTGGCAAGCTGGGAGAGTAAAGCGCTTTGAGTGGTCTAAAGCGCTTTGAGTGGTCTTTGTGACTAGAAAAGCGCTATATAAGTGCAGGTTAGTTAGTTAGTTAGTTAGTTAACAGCATGGAGTACGTTCTGCCTTAGTGCCTGCCTCCAATCAGCGGCGTGCGCCCCATCCGTCAAGGTGCCTCTGCCTGATTCATCTCCACCGGACTTGTCCAAGGTGCCAGAGGTCTATCACGATTTGGGGCTAGTGTTTAGCAAGTCTCGGGCGTTGTCCTTACCCCCCCATCGTCCTTATGACTGCGCGATCAACCTGAAGGCTGGGGCCCCTCTTCCTGCTAGCCGCCTTTACAGCCTATCAGCCCCGGAGCGCGAGGCCATGGATACGTACATCAAAGAGTCCTTGGCCTCTGGTATCATTCGCCCGTCGTCTTCGGCAGTGGGAGCCGGATTTTTTTTTGTTGGAAAGAAGGACGGTTCTCTACGCCCCTGTATTGACTTCCGGGGACTGAATGAAATAACAGTAAAAGACAAATATACTTTGCCTCTGATGAACACTGCTTTTGACTCCCTCCAGGGGGCATCCTGGTTTACTAAACTGGACCTTAGGAATGCCTACCATCTAGTGCGCATAAGGGAAGGAGATAAGTGGAAGACGGCTTTTCGGACCCCCAGCGGACATTTTGAGTATCTGGTAATGCCGTTTGGGTTAACTAACGCTCCAGCCGTCTTCCAGCGTTTGATAAATGATGTATTACGGGATTTTCTGAACTCGTTTGTTTTTGTTTATCTTGATGACATTCTCATCTTCTCCCACACACTAGAGGAACATTGGGTGCATGTCCGCAGGGTACTACAGCGCCTCCTGGAGAACCAGCTGTTTGTCAAGGCTGAAAAATGTGAGTTCCACACTGATCAAACCTCTTTCCTTGGGTTTATTATAGCTCGGAACCAGGTGCTCCCTCACCCGGCCAAGGTCAAGGCGGTTGTGGATTGGCCTGCACCCACCTCCAGAAAGCAGCTTCAAGGTTTCCTGGGGTTTGCTAATTTTTATAGGAGGTTCGTGCCAAACTTTGGTAATATTGCCCGTCCTCTGACTGCTCTCACCTCCCCTAAGACCCCGTTTTGCTGGAGTAAGGAGGCAGCTGGAGCGTTTGAGAAGCTCAAGAGGGAGTTCGCCTCGGCCCGAGTCCTTACTCAGGTGGACCCGAAGCTGCAGTGCTTGGTGGAGGTGGACGCCTCTGATTCGGGAGTTGGAGCGGTACTCTCCCAGCGTTCTCCTGAGGACGGTAAGATTCGCCCTTGTGCTTATTTCTCTCACCGTCTCACCCCTGCAGAGAGGAATTACAGCATCGGAGACAGGGAGTTACTGGCTGTGAAACTCGCCTTGGAGGAATGGAGACATTGGCTGGAGGGGGCTGCTCAGCCATTCGTGGTTTGGACTGATCACCGCAACCTGGAGTACCTCAGGACGGTGAAGCGCCTGAATGCACGCCAGGCTCGCTGGTCCCTCTTCTTCGGCCGTTTTAACTTTACCATCACGTACCAGCCGGGAAGCAAGAACGGTAAGCCGGATGCCCTCTCACGGCAGTTTGACACACCATCCTCTGAGGACCAGGAGACCCCTATCCTGCCGCCTTCCTGCGTCGTGGGCGCCCTGTCCTGGGGAATCTGCAAAACGGTTCGCCAGGCTCAGAAGACTGAGCCGGATCCTGGGGGGGGGGGGGGGCCCGGGCGGCTTGTTTGTTCCACGTGCTATCCGGGGCAAGGTGATCGAGTGGGGTCATGCTTCCAAGTTGGCTTGTCATCCTGGAGTGGGTCGGACCGTGGATCTCCTCCAAAGGACCTTCTGGTGGCCAGGGTTACGGAAGGACGTTGTAGGTTACATCCGGGCCTGCGCTCAGTGCGCCACCGGGAAGACGACATCATCCCCCCCGGCGGGCCTGCTACACCCATTGCCAGTTCCTTCACGCCCCTGGTCTCACGTAGCTATGGACTTTGTGACTGGTTTACCCATTTCAGATGACTACACCACGGTTTTAACCATCGTGGACGGTTCTCGAAGGCAGCCCATTTTGTGCCACTTCGGGGTTTGCCTTTGGCCCAGGAAACAGCGGATCTCCTTGTGCAACATGTGGTCCGTCTTCATGGCATCCCTGCTGATATTGTGTCAGATCGAGGACCTCAGTTTGTATCACAAGTTTGGAAGGCCTTCTGCGCAGCACTGGGAGCCACAGCCAGCCTCTCCTCTGGTTATCACCCTCAGAGCAATGGCCAGTGTGAGCAGGCTAATCAGGAGCTTGAGGCCGCCCTTCGCTGTGTCATCTCCTCCTGCTCATCCTCCTGGAGCAAGTTCCTTCCTTGGATTGAGTACGCTCACAACGCCACGATCTCCACGGCTACGGGCGTCTCCCCGTTTAAGGCATCATTCAGGTTTGATCCTCCGCTGTTCCCGGAGGAGGAAAAGGAGGTAGCGGTTCCTTCAGTCCAGGCACACATCAAGCGCTGCCGGCGAGTTTGGCTCCTCGCTCGCCAAGCCTTGCTGAAGACTACCAAACGCAATATCCAGGTGGCCAACCGGCATAGGAGGCCCGCCCCGGACTATAAGGTGGGTCAGAAGGTCTGGTTGTCAACCCGGAATATTGGTGTACCGGCCGAAAAACGTAAGCTCACTAAGCGCTTCATTGGCCCCTACATCATTAATCGTGTTATTAACCCTGTGTCTGTGCGCTTGTCTCTCCCCTCTTCGATGCGTATCTGCCCCACCTTTCATGTCTCCCAGGTCAAACCGTACGTCTCTGATCCCCTGTGCCCTGCTCCCGCGGCTCCCGCACACCCGAAGATGATCGATGGCCATCCGGCCTGGGGGGTGACTGCCATCCTGGATGTCCGCAGGCGGGGTCGTGGTCTTCAGTATTTGGTGGACTGGGAGGGCTTTGGACCGGAGGATCGTTCTTGGATTCGCCCAGCGTTGATCCTGGATAAACAGCTGATTTGCGATTTCCATCGGGCGAATCCAGGTAGGATTGGGCAGGTGCCTGGAGGCACTGCTAGAGGGGGGAGTACTGTCATGGCGGCCTCTGGGCCGTCATTGGCGTCATCAACTCCAGCTGCGCACAGACCAACAGGTGTTAATCAACGGCTGTTAAAAGCCAGCGTCGCTGACAGCCCGGCACGGAGTCGTCTGTCCTCCTCGTCGGAGAATGAGCCTGAACTCCGCTCTCTGGTCTCGTCAGGAATTTCTCTTGTCTCATCTGGAACCTCTCTGGTCTCATCAAGAACCTCTCTTGCTTCATCAGGGACTTCTCATCAGTGTCAACCAAGTAAGAGAACAATTTGCTACTCAACCCCTTGTCTATACCCCTGTGCACAGGTGGACCTCCTAGGCGGCGGACCTGCGTCCCCAGCTGACGGGGTAACGCCATCTCGCACACGTAGCGCTTCGCTACCACCACGACTACCGGTACGTCTTGCTCCTCAGATTCCAGAACTGTTGTTGTATCAGTTGCAGGAGTATTGGCCACCGCTATCAGTGGAGTCACTGTCCTCATTATCAGCTATATCATCATCACCACGTTCTGTGGAATCACTAACCTCGTCATCGTCAGGATTACCATCATCCCGGTCTGTGGAGTCACAGCCAGCGTCATCAGAAGGGCTACCCTCGTCACAGCCACGGGTGGTATCTCCAGCACGTTCACGGACACCTTCACCTCCACGTTGCACGGCCGCTGGATCTCAGCAGGGCGAAACCTGTGCTGCACTCAAGTAAGCCTCTCCATCTGTAGCTCATCACGAGTGTGGAACAAAAGTAATTGTTTTCTGCTTGTATGTTCCAGGGTTGCCGGGTCTCCGTCCAGGCTGCTCAGCTCCAGTGACCAGAACACTATCCACACACTCACACACGCACTACACACTCTCACTATCAAATAAAGATTATTGTCACTATCTGCCCGTGTCAGTGTCTGTCTCCTGGGTCCTAAACCATGTCATTTAGGGGGCAATCACCTTTTCACACAGGGTCATGTAGGTTTGGATTTTTTCCCCCTAACAATAAACACCTTCATTTAAAAACTGCATTTTGTGTTTACTTATCTTTGTCTAATATTTAAATTTGTTTGATGCTCTGAAACATTTAAGTGTGACAAACAAACAACAACAAAAAAAGAGAAATCAGGAAGGGGGCACTTTTTCACACCACTGTATATGAATGGGTACATACTGTATATGTTTGTGTGTGTGTGTGTGTGTTAATCCTAGGCCAACCTAGCCTCAACGCAACACTGCGTATGTCGTATCTATACAAATGTTGTTCTACTTTTATGTTGTGTTATCTCTATGAATAGTATGTCACTTCTTTTGTATTTTTTTCTCTCCCCCCTCACCCAAACCAGTTGTGGCAGAAAACTGCCCCTCCCTGAGCCTGGTTTTGCTGGAGGTTTCTTCCTTTGAGGGAGTTTTTCCTTCCCACTGTCACCTAGTGCTTGCTTATAGGGGATTGTTCAATAGTTGGGGTCTTTTCTGATGTATTTAGGATTTGTGGCTTGCGTATCTAGTATTTACCTTTTATGTCTTTTTTTTGTTGCAAAGAAAATTAATTTTTAAAAAAAGAGAGAGGATACCAAGACATTCCCAGGACAGCTGAGTGACATAATTTCTCCAGTGTGTCCTGGGTCTGCCCCAGGGTCTCCTCCCAGTGGGATGTGCCCAAAACACCAGGAGGCATCCTGATCAGATGCCCAAACCACCTCAACTGGCTCCTTTCAATATGGAGGAGCAGCGGTTCTACTCTGAGCATCTCCTGGATGACTGAGCTGCTCACCCGATCTCTAAGGGTGAGTCCAGCATCTCATTTCAGTCGCTTGTATCCACGATCTCATTCTTTCGGTCATTACCCAAAGCTAATGACCATATAAATCTAATCCATCCATCCATCTTCTTCCGCCTAATCCCTTATTATTACCTCCGCCAGGAAGTTATGCTTTTGCCGGGGTTTGTCTGTCTGTTTGTCTGTTGGTTAGCAAGATAACTAAAAAAGTTTTGGACGGATTTCGATGAAACTTTCAGGCGTTGTTGGAAATGGTACAAGGAAGAACTGATTAAATTTTGGGGATGATCCGGATCACCGTCCACAAGAAAACCGCCATTACGTGAATAACTACTGAACCACTAATCCTATCATTGTCAATCCAATTGCTAGTCATATGTTTTCGTGGTCAAGGAATCTGAAAACGTACACACAAACACTGTATGGGGGGAACTGTGGTGCTTGGCGGAGGTCTGCGCTCTCCGAGTGCTTTTCTAGTTATTATTGTTATTATTGTAGAAGAGCTTGAAAGAACGAGGCGGTATGATATATAAACCAAAGTTTATTTATCAGCTCTCCTAACAAGTCTCATCTAAGTGCAGAAGCAACAGAAGGAAAAGAGACCAAATACCTCCGGCTCTCTGACTTTATACTTGCACATAACAAAAGACATGCATATCAAAGGCTGATATCCCTCATTATCATAATCCCCCCATTGTCTTGGTACTTCCTCTCTTCGCCCTGGGGGGGTGAGGGTAGCTCCTCCGGTCTCCACTGCAGTGTCTGGGAACGTCTTTGTTCTTCACTGGCGGGTGAGAGTCTTTGTCCTTTCAGAGGTGTGAAGTCGCCTTACATATGTAATCAACAAACATTCTCACATGCTTCAACATATGTAGGTTATGGAATATATGATTAATATAGCCCACAGCCCCCCCCAAACGACTAAGAAAGGACAACAGAAAAATTCACAGTTTAAGATAATTACTATGACATACTAACTGTTACACCTCTTGCCACAGAAGAAACTTTCCAGCAGCCATGCCCCTAAGAGAGTTCAGTGGTAATCATAACAGCATAGTAAAATCACAAGTCGGTCCTAAACTGTTACAGCACAATTAGTGAACAACTGTGGAGTAGTTTGCATCAGTCCCTGTGCTGTCTGGGTTTTAATCTTCTCCCAAAACTGCTGTGGGTTCATTTAGGCGTCCTGCTGGGACCTTCTTGTAAGGAATCTGGAGCGTGGGAAGGAGAGTGGTTAATTGTTCCCTGCAGGGGGGCTGAGTCTTTTCTCTTGGGGGGTCTACCCCGCCGAGGTGCTCTCGCCAACTGTGCAGGCTCGTCTTTCAACAAGAAGGCAGGTTTAAGTCTGTCAATGCTGACTGTTTCTTTTCTATCCCCAAAATCAAGCACAAAGTGTTTATCACCATGTTCCAGCACTCTGAATGGCCCATCGTATGCTGGGCGGAAAGTTGGTTTTAAAGCTTCATGCCTAACAAAAACGAACTCAGCGTTCTTTAAAGCTTGAGGGACAAAAACCCGTGGAAAGGAGTGATGAGCTGGACCGGGGAGAGAGTCCGGTCCGTTGCTGCCTAAAAACCTTGGGACTGGAAGATGCCCTGGCTCTGGGTTCTCTGGTAAAAATTCACCTGGGAGCCTGAGAGGTTGTGCAAAAACTAATTCTGCCGGAGAGGCGTCTAGATCCTCTTAAAACCCAGGGAAGTTTATTTACCCAATTTGTATCCGTTAGTGAGGCTCTGAGGGCAGCTTTTAAAGACCTGTGAAAACGCTCGCATAACCCATTAACCTGAGGGTGATAAGTGGTGGTGCGGTGAATTGTTGCCCCTAAGCTGCTGGACATGGCTGACCAAAGCTCTGAGACAAATTGAGGTCCTCTATCGGACGTGATGTCCGATGGGACGCCGAAACGTGCCACCCAGTTTGTCAAAAAAACGCAAGCGACTTCCTCCGCTGTGGTTGACGCTAGAGGGACTGCCTCTGGCCAGCGCGTGGTGCGGTCTATCATTGTTAACAGGTGTGTGAAACCTTGGGAGGAAGGTAGTGGCCCCACGAGGTCGACATGAATGTGGTCGAACCTTCTAGCAGGGATTGGAAAAGGCTCCAGAGGGGCTTTAGTGTGTTTGTGTATTTTGGCACGCTGACAAGAAATGCAAGTTTTTGCCCATTCTTTTACGTTTTTGCGCAGGCCCGGCCACACAAACTTTTCAGCGACCATTTTAACCGAGGCGCGCACACCTGGGTGCGCGAGGGAGTGAAATGAGTCGAAAATACGGCGGCGCCATGTAGCTGGGACTAACAGGCGAGGTCGGCCGGTTGAAATATCGCATATTAGGGGGGGCACGCCGTCGCGTAAACCCTTTTTCTCCAGCCTTAACCCTGTTGGTCCAGACAGGAGTGCGCGCACGTCCACGTCACTGCTTTGTTCCTCTGCCATGGCTGCATAATCTATCCCTGCATGGATAGGTGCTGCGTATGTGTCCGCGTTAGTGAAGAGTTCTGCGGCTGAGACAGTATAATCTGTCTCCTTGCGCTCTGGCGATGTCACAGCGCGAGAGAGGCAGTCTGCTACCACGTTAAGTTTGCCTGCCACATGTCGAATGTCTGTGGTGAACTCTGAAATCACAGCCAGCTGTCTTTGTTGCCTGCCTGACCATGGTTCTGAAATTTTAGCCATAGCAAAGGTGAGCGGTTTGTGGTCTACAAAAGCCGTGAAACTCCGCCCTTCTAACCAGAACTGGAAGTGGCGGATGGATAAATGAAGCACTAGCAGCTCCCTGTCAAAAGTGCTGTATTTACGCTCAGTTTGGTTTAGCGATTTGCTGAAGAATGCTAAAGGTTGCCAGATCCCGCTGACATGTTGTTCTACAACTGCCCCTATAGCCAGGTCCGAAGCGTCTGTGGTTAGCGCAATGCGGGCCGAGGGATCGGGGTGAACTAACAGTGTGGCGTTAGCTAGAGCGCTCTTTACTTCCGCGAAGGCGCGTTCGCGCTCCGGGGTCCATTCGACCGCGTTGGAAGCTTTCTTTTTTCTGAGTGCGTCATATAGGGGCTGCATGAGCTGAGCTGCGTGGGGGAGGAAACGGTTGTAAAAATTAACCATTCCTAAAAATTCTTGCAGCGATTTGACCGTCTGTGGTCGTGGGAAACTTTTTATCGCTTGAACTTTGTCTGGAAGTGGAACTGCCCCGTTCGGAGAGACTCTGTGTCCCAAAAAATCAATTTGTGACACGCCGAATTTGCATTTGGCTGGATTGATTATTAACCCGTGCTCTTCTAGTCTCTGAAAAACCGTAGTGAGGTGCTGCTCGTGTTCTTCCTCAGACGAGCTGGCTACCAGCATGTCGTCGAGGTAGACGAAAACAAAAGGAAGGTCGCGTAGTACCGCGTCCATCATCCGCTGAAAAGTTTGAGCGGCGCCTTTGAGGCCGAAAGGCATTCGCAGGAATTCAAAAAGGCCGAAAGGGGTTATTACCGCTGTTTTAGGAATGTCCTCTGCTTGAACTGGGACTTGATGATAACCGTGGACCAGGTCTATTTTTGAAAAAATGCGCGCGCCCGCCAGATGTAGTGAAAAATCCTGAATGTGAGGAATTGGGTAGCGGTCATGCGCTGTCGCATTGTTTAATCTGTGGTAATCTCCTCATGGTCTCCAAGAACCATCGGGTTTCGGAACCATGTGAAGTGGTGAGGCCCAAGGGCTCTTCGAGCGTCTAACAATGCCTAATTTTTCAAGGGTAGTGAACTCGTCCCGAGCTATGGTGAGTTTGGCCGCGTCTAAGCGGCGAGCTTTGGCAAATACGGGTGGGCCCGTTGTGGGAATAAAGTGTTCAACCCCGTGTTTAGCCACAGAGGCTGAGAATTTGGGAATTGTGAGTGCTGGAAATTGGATGAGGAGTTGCTCAAACTTACCTCTTGCCGTGGTGACGCTGGCCTGCACAGGTGGTGGAGAAACTCGGGCTGAGCAGGGAATAGAAGCAAAAGACAGTGCATTAACCAAGCGTCTATTCGCTAGATCCACTAATAACCCATGTGCACACAAAAAATCTGCGCCTAACAAGTTAAACCTCACCGCCGCTACAACAAACGTCCATCTGTAGTTGCGGCCGTGGATGTGGAGGTGCAGGCTCTTTTCGCCGAAGGCGTCAATGTTGGAGCCGTTGGCTGCCACCGCTCCGTTGCCCTGTGTGCCCATGGCTCAATCTGCTTGGGAGGGCATGACGAAACTCAGTTGAGCTCCTGTGTCAATAAGGAACTGCTTGCCGGTGTGTCCATCCGTCACATATAACAGCTTACTCTTCTCGCCGAGAACCGCTGCCGTTAACGGCTCTCGGCTTTGGCGTTTCCCGAAATCGTAATTTTGCAGGGGGGAACGCATTTGCGGGCCCTCTCGGCGAAGCGGTGGTGATAATAACAGACGTCTGTTACGTTTTGGCCGTGTCGCTGTCACCGCGGGCTGGATCTGCTCAGTGGGTTGTGGCTCTTTGTGGTTCTGGGCATCAGCGTTGAGGTCTGCGGATGCTGCTGTGGGTGTCTGCTCCTTGCAGGTGTTGACGAGCCGTTGAGCTTCGTTGGCGAGCACGCGGAAGTCTTGCTGGGTGCTGCATCTCATGTTGGCGAGCGTCCCTCTCATGTGTGGCGGCAGCATGCTGAGGAATATGAATTGGAGGAGGAAGTTGTCATTGTCTTCTTCTTTAAGCTGCAGCAAATCCTCCATGAGGGCTTTAGGTTTGCACCCTCTGTGGCCGTAGACCGCCAGGATCTTCTCGGCTCTCTCTTCAGCTGAGGGGATGTAATTTGCCACAATGGTTGCTTTCAGTGTTTCATATTTGTCTTGGGCCGGCGGCCGCCGGATCATGCTCCGCACACACCTCGAAGTGGCGGCGTCGAGTTTGGAGACGATATGATAGAATTTCGTATCATCAGCCGTGATGCCCGCCAGTGTAAACTGGGCTTCAGCTTGTTGAAACCACGAGGCGGGGTCTTCCTGCCAGAAGTCCGGCAGGTTGACAGCGACGGCATTCGTGTAGACCGTCACTGCTGTGACCGCAGGGTGAGAGTGCCTTGCTTCGGCTCTCTCAGCGGCGCTGGTGCTCGGTTGAGCCCTCTCAATCCCTTCTGCCGGGGGGGAAAGTCGTCCATCTGTTCCCCTGTCTGCGTGGGCGCTGGCGTCTGCCTGGGTCGCCACAGATGAGTCGATTGCGGGGGAACGCCTCAGGTCCATACTCGCGTCAGGGGTCACCAGTGTAGAAGAGCTTGAAAGAACGAGGCGGTACGATATATAAACCAAAGTTTATTTATCAGCTCTCCTAACAAGTCTCATCTAAGTGCAGAAGCAACAGAAGGAAAAGAGACCGAATACCTCCGGCTCTCTGACTTTATACTTGCACATAACAAAAGACATGCATATCAAAGGCTGATATCCCTCATTATCATAATCCCCCCATTGTCTTGGTACTTCCTCTCTTCGCCCTGGGGGGGTGAGGGTAGCTCCTCCGGTCTCCACCGCAGTGTCTGGGAACGTCTTTGTTCTTCACTGGCGGGTGAGAGTCTTTGTCCTTTCAGAGGTGTGAAGTCGCCTTACATATGTAATCACCAAACATTCTCACATGCTTCAACATATGTAGGTTATGGAATATATGATTAATATAGCCCACAATTATTATCATTACCATAACCTCTTCCAACCCATTGTCCTGGAGTGCAATGCTCCTGTGAGTTCAACGCGCTCACAATATCTTGCCCAGTGCCTCATCTGGTATGTCCCAGTTTATGTGCACCTTGGGGTACAACCCACCACTTTTCCCAGCACAGGAACTAGAACGGGATGCCCCCTGAGTATATGCTCAAATTCGTTGCTGTTGGAGGGTGTGGGGACAAGCTCAGGCAGCACTCCAACAGTCTTCATCTAGAATCCAAAAACAATCTAAATGCAGGCACATGGTTTCTCCTGCCTACTCCCTGGGCTAAAAATTTGGCTAAAGTCTAAGGATCTCCCACTAGTTTAGTTTAGTTTATTGGTTTATTTATCAGGGACCATGTACAGAAAAAAGCCTTAAACACAGGGTAAAGATGCCCTGTACCAGATTATAGCATTCTCACTAATTTCCATCTGTAGTCCCTGCGGCAGGCAGGAAGATATTAAAAGAAAAACAGCACATATAGGAAAGCAATTTAGGTCACGTTTCAGAAACTGTTGACCCTGAAACAAGCAGGGAGTAAGCTTAAAGGTAAAAAGATAAGAACGACGGCAGACATGAAAACAATTTAAGAGTACAATTTCATAGTCCCTTTTAAAGGACAGAGTCAATGGTGGCATGTTTGATTACTTAAAATCCTTTTTTTAGTCTCTGTGGAAAAGTCTCTGTAATTTGTTTTGGTCTTCAAAGCAGTGGGGAGCTTGTTCCATTCCATTATAGCTTTGTATGAGAATGCTGATTGTCCAAAAGCAGTTTTAGGTAGGGGGATGCAACAATGCCACCTAGAGGAAGTCCTTGTTACTCTGGTATTTTGTTCAGAAGTCGGGTACACAAAAATCTTAAGGGGCAGGGGTGCAGAACCATGGATAATTTTTTAAAGGTCAACTATATATTTGCATATATGATCGTGTTTTCAAAGCTTAACATCTTGTGTTTGGCAAGTATACCACAATGATGATACTGTTGTGTCTTCTAATCCAGAATTTTGATGGAGTTTATACAGGGATTCCAAGGGTTTCAGAGTCGTATTATTGGCTTGTGAACAGCAAGAGATGTAGTAGGAGAAATGTGTCAAAATCATGGCATTCAGAAAAGGTTTTTGATGCTTTTAGAGTAAGTGAGTTTCTGATGCAACGAAAGTTTGCAAGGTTATATTTTAGAGTGCGGCTCATCTGTTTTATGTGGTTTTTAAATACGTAAACTCTGTTACATTTTCTATATTTGCTCTATTTACAGTTATAGTCGGATAATGCGTATGATTTTTTTTGTGGGTAAAGTACATGGTAGCTGTTTTCCCTACGTTCAGAGTGAGGCATGATTGATTAAGCCATTTTGACACTTCCTCCATTGCTATCATTAACTTGTTGGCCACTTGTTTGGCATTCTTTCCATTTGTGTAGATGACTGTGTCATCTGCATACATCTGAATTTCTATGTCATTTTCACATACTGATGGCACATCATTAATACACAAAGTAAACAGCAGTGGCCCTAAGACTGAACCTTGTGGTACTCCCATGGTGTATGCCTTTGATTGGGATACAGTATTGTTTATGCACACACACTGGGAGCGACCAGATAGATAAGATTTTAACCAGCTAAGGGTATTCATGGACAGTTTATATCCTGATAGTTTAGAAAGAAGGACTGAGTAACTGACTGTATCAAAGGCTTTACGCAAGTCTAAAAAGATGGCTCCTAAAGGTGGATTCAAGAAAACTACCCTCGCTTCATACGGTCTTTTGAAATACAATCTGTCATCAACCCTTCCACAGTCCTTCTAAAGCTCCCAGCTTCCCACATTTCACGTGTCCCAAATCAAACCTGTTAATTACCAGTCAGAGGTGAGGGGTCCTTTCACCCAATCAGTGGATTCTCCTCCTCCTATAAAATCTGCTCGCTCCTCTCAGTCCTTGCCAGATTATTGACCTGTTAAGTCACTTTCTAGCCCTTGAAATCCAGTTGTTTGTAAACCTTATAGCTTTTCCTCATTCGTGTATTTAAACTAAATTTTCCCTGACCTAACCCCACTCCTGCCACCCTTTCTAATAGCCTCTGCATGTGGGTCCCTTACCCAGAACTCCTGACAGCATTCTGACCCAGATCACCTCTGGGTAGTCCATAGCCCCTTGGGCTATGGGTAGTCTGCTGAATAATTCATCAAACTCCATCCAGTAATTTTTGCACAAGACAAACAAATCAACATTCTCAAAGATAGGGCCTTGGTGGAGGTATGCACTTTCTGGGTGCCCTCTAGTTTGCAACTATTTTCCCATTACTTTGAGACCTTTCCCTGGTAAATTTCAATCTTTTTTTGCAGCATTAGGTTTTTTAGTTTTGGTCACAGGGAACAGTAAAAATGCCACGTGACTGTGGAGTCACAGGTTTCAGACCTGTGTTCTACAAATACTCTTCTTTTGCACACAGCATTCTATGAAGCGAAGCGGAAAGTTCACAGATGATGATAATTTTAGTCTATGTAGTGATGTGCTGCTAGTTATTATCCAAAATGCCACGTCAGGGTTTTAATGATGCAAAAACTGAAACAGAGAACTGCAGGAAATAAAGGTAGTGTGACAACAACACTGACATGATGGTAAAAGCTGAAGGAAATGGTATGTGCACTGGAAGCATGTTCATGTCATCAACCAAAAAGAAAACCTCCCACCTTAATAGTATAAGTACATCGATTTTTTCCAGTGCTAAATCCTCATTTTCATCAATATTACAGGAATCTGTCATCAGGTGTGAAATTAGGCTGTCTTACTTATTACAAAACAGCCTCATCCATTTAAAAAAATGCATCAATTTGAACTGAAGATTGAATCTTATGAGATATGAGAAGACCTGTCTGACATAAAAGACCATTATAAGCATATGATAATCTATTCTCTGAATTAGTCTCAGAAGTGCCTCAGGAATTATTCTAATGTAGCTCAAGAATATTTAATTTTACAGTTTTAAAGGAATCTCACATAACAGCAGCCAAGTTGCAGCTTCCCAAAGCCCGTGAGTGGACATGAATTCAATATTTAGTGAGCTGAAAGTGATGGATATTTTAAATGCGACACCAGCTGATGGAATGAGTCACGCTCACATCTCTGTACAGACGATCCATGGTCCAAATAAAAACATAAGTGTGAACAGGTCTGACACATCCTTGGAAACAAAAAGACACAGATAATCAAAATGGCACAACTGCTTCTTCTCCATTATTCAAATCTGACAATAAATTGGTCAAATCAAGCAAATCGAAATGATGTATTGAGTCATTAGTAATATGCTGAATTTAATTTGTTCCTTTGTAAGTTTTTAAGTAAAACTCACAGCGATGGAGGTGAAGAGTGCATATAAAATATTAAAATGGTTTCTTCTTATATTTGGCAAAAAATCCACAAAGTCTACAGACAAAAAAAGGCCAGTAAGCAACTATTCATATCTCCTTTGTTTTTTTTAAAGATGCACTGATATGGCGCTTTACATGTCAAGTGACATCTCAAAGTGAATCCTTTATTCATTAGCTCCAGACAGACATTGATAGCGGTAAGCCACTACTGCAGACATGGCTGCTCTGGGGTAGACTAACAGAAACGTGGCTGCCAATCCGCACCAACGGCCTCTCCGACCACTACCAACCATTTATACACATTCATACCCAGTGTCATGGACACTGGAGTCAAGGTGGATAAAGTGTCTTGCCCAGAGACACAATGGCAGGATGGGTGGAGAGAGCGGGATGCAAACCACCAACCCTCTGGTTATTGGACGACCTGCTTTACCTCCTGAGCCACCTAAAACCACCTCAAAAACCAATGTGTATTGCCCAAAATAGTATATTGTAGCTTTTTACCCACAAAAAAACTTTCATTGCCTTAGAATTGCTTGGAAAGAGCTTTTATATCTTCCACCTACTTAAGTATGCGCAGATCTATGAATATTCTAATTAGCTCCATCCATGCTCCCGCCCACCAGTAGTGTATGCTGCAAGGCCAGCCCTCCACTCCTCTCCCCTCTGACCTGAGAACAATGAAGACTGCTTCGCTAAACAATGGCCAACTCGCCTCTCTCCTCCAGAGGCAGCGGGGGGTTTAATGTATCCTCCTCTGTCCTCCATGATGGGGATCGAATGGAGCACCCAGGGGGGGTTTGTGTCCCCCTGAAATGCCCTTCACTGAACCGAATCAAACGAATGCAAAACAGACGGGTGGCAGTCTTGGCACCTTCATCCCCTGAGAGCAGACATCTCTTTCTGGTTTGGCCTTCCGTGTGCCTCCCATTCGTCTGTTGGCACCTCCGGGACCCCGCACGTGCAGCGCGGCAGCCAGTGGACTCCAGTCTCTGAGCTAAACATGCCCCGCATGCACTATGGGGTTCCGGAATATGGTAGTCCCAGTGGTGGAAAACGACAGGTGGACACGGTCGGTTTCATGCCTGTTATGTCTGCAAACCTGGAATGACCAACGGAGGAGAGAGAGCTGTGCTGAACTGGAACTTTATTATATTGAACACTCAGTTAAACAGTACAGGTCAACTGAGCACTAAGCTACTGTAATGCTGTGAGTTGAGAGAGGCCTAAGATGGCTGACTCTCCCTATTTATTGGCTGGCGTGATGATGGCACCAGCCGGCTGCATCATTACGCCGCTACCTGTGATTAACCCTTACGTCACATTTGCCCCCACTTGGAAAAACACAGAACACCTCAATGAATCATGACCCTCCCCAATTTGACATAAACAATATTAACAATGCTAACTAGGGCTAGTGGGTGGACCACCGTGTAGCCCAGTGCAGCTGAGTGGATTATTCTGCCACTCATCATCTGGCAGCCGCGCTCCTAGCTGGTCAGTCCTTTTTTTCTTACAGTCTTCCATGGGGAAGGCAGTACTGCTGGAGGGGCCTTGTACCGGGCTCGTGGTGGACGCGCCCCTGGATGTGCTGGGTCCCTCAGACCGGGGCCAGCCCTCTTAACACTGCAGTCCAGGTCCCGTGCTGTACAAGCTAACTCCTGCTAAGCCCCGCCGTCTGGAGCAGCCACTCAAATGCGTCAGAGACGATTGGCGTGCCACACAGAACCATCTGTCAGCCTGAAGGTCAATGGTCCCAGCTGCGCCGCGATCCTCATGGGCACAAGTGGTACCGTAGATTGTGATGCGGTCAGCTGCAGGCCCGGTCGCTCAGCTTTACAGACCCAAACCCAATCCATTACCTTAAGAGGCATCTTGCTCGGTTGTACATGTAGTTGGGGTCATGGTGATGCCACATACACATCCATCGTGGGGTGTCCATCAGGTTGTAACGGCTCCGCTGTTGCCATGTTGGTCACAGACTCTTCACCCAACGCTACAGCAGCAGTCCCTGGAGGCCAATGCTGGTCGTGGATCCTAAAGGCATCTGGCATCTCTCCTGTGTCATTTACAGCCACAGACTCTTCACCCAGCGGCCCAGCCATGGCTTCCATAGACTGGTGCTGAACAAGGATTCTGAAGCAGTCCAGTTCCTCTTCTCCTTTGCCTGATGAATGTTGTCGTGTCGTGTTGCTATCATTACAGATAACATCCGTATCGGGGTGATGTGTCTCAGGATTCTCTGTGTGCATGTGCTCCCTCTCCTGCAGCTCCACAGCAGCTCCCACGGGCTCATTCTGGGCGAGGATCTGAGGTGAGTCCGGCTGCTGTCCCCCCTCCGGCCAGCATTCCTCCTTCGCACACAGAATGGCTGTTTTCTTGTCGGCGTCGCCCTGTTGAATCTCATCCCACTCAACGTCATCGTCACCAGTGTGTATTGTGTCCCAACCACTGTGGCCAGTGAAGCTGATTCCATTACTGTCACGGATGGAGAAACCCAATCGGTAAAAAAGGTTGCATCCCAATATGTTGTCTCTATGCATAGCCACCTGAAACTCAAAGTCATAAACCACTCGACGCGTAGCAGACCAATAGCATGATGGTCCCTACGTTGCTAACTCTGTGGCCACCATAACCATACAGCACCGCTGGGTTTTTTCTGATCAGATGGTTGGGGAAAAACTTCTTCACTGTGGCCCGATTTAACATCGACCTCACTGCAGCGGTGTTGAGCAGGAGCAGTACAGCAATGTTGTCCAACTCCACCATGCTGCATGCATATGACGTGTTCTCAGGTCTCACCTCGTGGATGGTCGTCACGGGCAGATGGCTTTGTTTGGCTGGTGGGCTCCACAGTGTTGGTGACCAGCAAACCTTGGCAAAGTGATTAAATTCCTGCACTTCTTGCAACGCTGTCCTCTTGCTGGGCAAAAACGTGCTCTCTCATGGTGCGTTGGGGAACTGCAGTTGCTGCATACAGAGCCTCTCAAAGTGGTTCTCCGGTCCACGGTGTATGCCTCAAACACCGGGTTCCTCCATGCTCACCTTGTATGTCAGCAGTGTCTGGCCTGGCTGTCGCTGCTATTGACGAACACCTAGCTCCGATGCTAACCTGTCAGCCAACTCAAGCTGGAACGCTAGCTCAATGGTATTAGCAAGTGTCATGTCGTTTGGCGTCGTTAGCATTTTCGTCCGCAGCCACAGGTTGCTAGTGTGTTAGCTGGCCAGCTGGCCCCGCACCATTTCATCTTCCAATAAACCAAACATGCACATGCTAGCTAGGTGGCGAAGGTCTGCGACAAATTGTTGCATTGACTCACCAATTTGCTGTCGCCGTTGAGGGAATCTTTTGCGCCATACCAACACGTTGTCGGGTGTAGCAAAGTAGCTAGCTAACAGTTCCACAGCCTCACCGAACAAGTCCGTTGGTCCTAGCATATGGAAAATGAGCTGTCCCCCTATGCCTAGGTTGGAATCAGCAGAGCCCGCTTCCATACCTTGTTCAATTTGCCCAAATCCAGCGCTGCTACATACATCTCGAAATCATCGAGCCATCGTGGCCAAGGAATGGGTGGCTCACTGGGGTTTTCCAGAAACGGTCCCAGTGGCCTCAGGCACGCCTCCATGGTTTAACTCTCGTCGCCAAATGTTATGTCTGCAAACCTGGAATGCCCAACGGAGGAGAGTGGGCTGTGCTGGAACTGAACCTTATTATACTGAACACTCGGTTAAACAGTACAGGTCGACTGAGCACTAAGCTCCTGTAATGCTGTGAGTCGAGAGAGGCCTAAGATGGCTGACTCTCCCTATTTATAGGCTGGCATGATGACGGCACCAGCCGGCTGTCATCATGTCGCTACCTTGTATAGTAGAAGGAGTCTTTGTCTAATTTGACCTTGTTGTTATATTATACAGTTTCTTTTAACCTGTAATGTACTATCCGAAATAAATAAATTCATTCATTCATTCATTCATTCATTCATTCACCTGTGATTAACCCTTACATCACAGCACCGTTCCCAGGAGGGGACGCAGACTCAGCGTGGTCAGTGGTAGGTAGACTGTGAGCCTCCGTCCACGGAGCCACGTCGGCTCCTCCCTCTTCCCCTGGGGGAGTGAACTCAGGTGTTAAGCCATGCCCAGTGCTTAGCCTGATTGGTTAATGTTATAACCAATCAGGCTAAGCAAGAATGCTTACGTACTGTAGCTAGAAACGCTCTGTCCAGTGTCGTCCGTTTTGGGGGGGGGGGGGGGGTGCTTAACTGGAAACTCACAGCAGAAAAACACAGTTTGGGACTGGGGTCTGATTTTGCTCTTGATACGTCTTGTAAGTCACAAAGAACATGTTACAGACGTTGACAACAGAAAAATCATGTCACTTTAATTTCTTCTCGTTGTGTTTTTAATCCTCATTATCTCCTCATTGTTGTTCGTCTCAACAATAATCCTGAACATGAAACTTTAATTGCATTTTGTTGCACACTGCGCATGACCTTTACGTGTGGCACATTCTCCTGCCTCCATGTCTGCAGAATCACAACAACACACGACAACCCAGAGTGTCTTGAATAATAATAAATGAGCACAATATGTGTCGCACGCGGCTCTGCTTTGTGTGCGTCCCTTCCACTTGTGTATGCCAACCGTGACGTTTTCAGGCCCATCAGTTGTAGCCAGTTTCCATGGCAACATGTCTCAGAGAGTGCAAAGACGTAGGAGAGAGGGAGGGAGAGAGAGGAGTTGAGACAATTATGGTGGTGGTGGTGGTGGGGTGCTGAAAAAGGAAGAGCCCAGGATGATGAATGTGAAAGAGTGTTAACCGTGGGATGAGACACCACGGGAAACAGATGCATGTGTTGTGTGTGAACGTGCACGTGCACTTTGCATGTAAAGATTTCATGACCACATGCATGAAACTGTTCTATATGTAGACGACGTGGCGCGCGGAGAAGCAGTGCTGCCAGGCATGTGCACCAACTTGTATTGGATTTCTCTGTTTTGAGCGAGAGTCTCTGAGTGAGTCAACAGGAATTTCAAATACAATTTAGTTTCCATGGTGACGGCGGGGAATGATATGTCCTCTTCAAACAGAGGGAAAATGCCAACTTGAAGCCTTGTTGTTTCTCTGTTTTCTGTCTGAATCATTATTTAGATGAGTGACCCGGCAAACCTGGTAGACCCCACACCAGTCCAAGAGCAGGATTTTTTTTAAGTCCCTTTTCAACCAAAGAGGAAAAAAAATAAGAAGTTGCATGACATTTTCTAGAGTGGCGATGCTTTTCTGTGAAGATGAACTCTGCCAGCTTGGTTTTCTTATGCAATCTAATGGGCATGCAACACTCTGTAATTTGAAATGTAAGTATTCTGGAGGTAGTGACGTTAACGAGAGGCCATCATCATCTCTTCACGAGAAGCTCTTTGCACATCGGTAGCCCATCTCCGTCAACAGCCGCTGACGCCAACGCATCACAGAGGTAGTCGCTATGTTTCTGCAGCCACTTCTAAGTGCAGCTGTTTCTCGCCAGCCGTAGATCTGCAGCACTCCACGTTCTCACTTATGATATTCCATCATCACCCCCCCCCCCCCCCACACACACACACACAGTTCTACATTCATCCTCGAGTGCATCTCCAGCAGAGCCTCACGTCTGCACAGCTCCTCACAGATGGGCAAATTGCTGACCCTCAACAGACAGGAAATCAGAAGCTGGAGACGAGTGTGTTAGCTGTTTTTATTAGAGTAGGGCAAGTGAACAGCTGTACCATCATAGTGTAACCTAATAAATATAAAGTAATCCACGAAGTTTACTGTAGCATACGTTGATGAGAAATGTATAAAAGACAGATACAAATAGATATACTTAAATACAATTTTCTAAAATGCTTCGATTAAAGCAACTACAGAATAACATTCAACCAGGCTGTACTTCTTTCCTTGTGCTCCTGTGCTTTAATAGTTGATTGTCCACTCTCAGCAGGCTGTGGGCACAGTTGAGGTCTTGGTGTCCTGTGATTACTTACAGGAAAAGAATTTTGCACAACATGAACCGTCTACGGCGAGTCTTCACAAATAC
This sequence comes from Pholidichthys leucotaenia, assembly GCA_020510985.1. NCBI lineage: Eukaryota > Metazoa > Chordata > Actinopteri > Cichliformes > Pholidichthyidae > Pholidichthys > Pholidichthys leucotaenia. The sequence continues at coordinate 18,030,804 of CM035844.1, forward strand.
TGACAGCCTTTTGAAGTGACTTCAGTGCTCAGATTTGTTCAGATTCTACCACGGAGTTTTGTCAATGCTGCCGTTTGGTTTCTGTAGCAATTAAGCCGCATATTGATCAAGAACAACCCGGTGAGCTTGGAAAAGCTTTTATATCATGAATCAGTCTTTTAGTTCAGCCAATGAGTAGATGTTTTTTTTATCTTTAAAATCTAATCTTAAATTCCCTCAAACACAGGAAGCAACAATTATCTCACACATTTTTAGCCAAAAAAGCAGCACTGTTGGCAGCAGTGACTCCACTGTTTTTGTCATGATAAGCATGGACATCGTGATTTATTTGAATGAATCTATATACACCTGCAATAAAGACCAGGGCAACAATTATGAATGAACCAACAACAAAATATGGAGGTCTATGGTGGTCTAGCGGTTAAAGATCCATACCATACCCCCCACTCTTCTGCCCATTTTCAGTCCAAGTAAAGGCTAAAAATGAGGTATAGCTGCTTAAAAACACCCAAGACCCGTCGTTTAGGGAAGGTTTTCGGTCTACAGGTTGACCTCATCCCGAAAACAGTCGATATGACCAAAATTTCATATCACAATATAAGTAATCTTATTTGGGGATATGTCACAATAAACATTTTCTCTAAATTCTATAGTTTATATATAATAACCAATAAAAAGGACCTTCTCTTTTTCTACATTTTAAATTACATAGTAAAAAAAATTGTACAAATTCTTCTGTCATTAATTTAATGCACCTTTTTCCCTCTTAATTTTGCATTGTCATAAAATAGTTTTTTAATGTGCATTTGAGATGACTTCAACTATTCATTATCACTACTTGACTAATTAAAAATGATTAGAAATCAAGTTACATTAAGAGCCAGTTTGTTCCCCCGACACATTTTAATTAATTAATCAATTAATTAGTGTGTATTCAGTTGCTGTCACACACTTTTGCAGCTTTAGTTGTCATGAAGCTGAGTTTGGACTTTTTCCAAACTCAGCTTCATGGCTTTTTTTTTTTTGCTGTTTTTATTTCCATCTGTTGTATTTTTGGTGCCTGTTATTTGTCTGTTTATGCTTTGGTTGTTTGATTATCTCTTGGGTTATTTGTAGTTACTTTTCAGTCTGCTTTTGGTTTTGTCTATATTTATTTTGTGACTGGCAGCAGTCAGGGGCCTCTCCGGGTCTTGTTGTGCCACCTGTCAGCTGGCAGTCACTCCTCCCTCTCCTGTCATTGCAGACAGCTGGTTCCGGCTAAGTTTGCTTATTATAAGCGACTTTGGGCTTGTTTTTCTCTAAAGTCACTTGTAAATCTCATCAGTCATGGGTTGCGGGTTTTTGGGCTGTTTTTTTTAACGTGTAGTTGCTTATTTGGGCTTGCTTTGGTGTCTGTGTGACAGCTCTCCCAGCCCCCAGCCTAAGTCATGCCCCCTCTACTTCCACATATGGAACACTGATCTCTATAGAAAAGCTGGATAACTCACACCCCATTAACGAGTTTAGCTGAGTGAGGCCACCTGGCTGCCGTGTTGGTGCGCCCGGGACACTCAGCGAGTCGGTGGGGGAGTAGGTGGGTTTGATGGTGGACGAAGCCACTTTTGCCTCGGTGGCTCTGTTACGTCTTGAAATAAGGGAGCCCGAGGCGAGTCTTCATGCAGCTAACAAGTCTAACTTTATTACATGAACTCGGGTTTAAATACAGAAGGGCTGTACCAACCTCATGCCACCCCAAGGGGCGGGCACTGCCACACATCCACATCCAACAGGCTCCCCGGGGAATTGGCAGATTTTGGGCTTCTTGGTGTGGAGGCGCGGCTTGTGGTCTTGTGCAGTCAGTGAACTATAGAAATTTACCAACTATAGAAATCGATTTCTACAGTTCACCAGTTGCGCGGGATTGTGGGCTGTGTCTCCGTGCCAGGTAGTTCAGGATCTGCTGTTTTTTTTGGGAGGTTGTTGAGGTGGGGGTGGCGCCGTTTGCTGCTGGGCCCATTCATTCTCCGCTGGCTCGCTGAGTGTTTTTGGTGTGCTGGTGTGGCAGCGGGGTGGCTTCACTTCTGGCAGCCAATGATTTGTCCAGTTTTTCTATGTATATAGATCAGTGTATGAGGCCTTAAAGGTCTGATGACACGATTTTGACATTTGACATTTTTTAGCATGTTGTGTAAACCCAAAAGTCACTGTCGATGATCAATATAATATTTACAACCACGCCTGCATAAACTAGTTATCATCAAAAAACCGCAGCCGCTGACTGGACTGTGGTGCCACCCATCAAATGAAGGGCGGCCCCACCATGATGTAAGCGACAGAACGGACACCGGTGTTGTTGACTGGAATGACAGCAGCTTTGTAGCTCACAGTTTCTCTGGTTTCTTGTTTTAATTTTACGGCTATGCCTTCGCATTGTGTCGCAGGCTTAGATAAACAGCAGGCCGTAAAAGACCACATCACACGCTTCAGCTACAACTGTCATAAGCCTCCTCATGCGCTTTTACGCAGGAGGAGCGCATGAGGAGGGGAAGGATTAATGGATTTACGCGCAGCTTTGACCTACTTTCTGTGACTGCATGCTGACTCTCGCCAGCCCGGCCACGTTACCTCTATCATTATCACCAGCTGATTCAAACTCCCGCTGATCATCTTTCCCGGTCCTCGCCCAGGTGCTTCTCATCACACCGTCACCAGCAGTACGTGTACTTAGCGGCCGTTTGCCAGTCATGCACCGCTGGTCCATAGTATTGTCATCTATGCTATTTGTCTGCCATTATTTTCAGCACTCTCACGACGTGTTAGTCACTCCATGTTTGCCATGGTTCTCGTGCATCTATGAAGCGATGTCGGCTCTGGGGCGCACCTGTGGCTTTGTCTCCTCTCATTCGTTCTCTGGGCGATGCCGGCCCCCGAAAGCCATCAGTAAGTGTGTTTGTGTTTTTTGTACGTCTTCACCTTTTTGGGAATTGCCTGTCTTTCTGTATTAAATGTGCTGTGGTGAACCCTGCACGTAAATCCTCATTATTTCATCCTCCCTCTCCGCGCCCTGCGTAAGAGCGCATGGAGGGTCATGATGAATGGATTTACGCGCATAATTCACCAGATAATACATAAATACATAAAGATAATACATGATAAACCCGATGCCTGAACCACAGAGAATACACCGCTATGATTTTATTGAAAAATCGGGTTTAAATAAACTACATTTATGAACAAACAATTTGTTGCAATATCTGTAACAAAAGCATAACACTCAGTGTTCCCCTGCCGTGTGTTTGTCGCTGCTGCTGCGGCGGCCATGTGTGCCTCTCCACTGTCACTCTCTGAGTCTGACTCGCTTGGCACAATGCCCGCTTAGCACGGCTCAAACCTATACAGTCTGATGCCCCCAGATTCTTCGTTATCATCCCATTCTTCGGAACTATAATCGTCTGAAGATTGGACAACACAAACCAATTCCAGACTACATGTGCTGGAACCATCGTCGATGTTTTCGACTGCTTCCATCCTGTGTGTACAATGAGCAGCCAAGTGCTGTGTTCTGTCGATGATGTTACAACATGGCCGGGGGGTTTCCAGCCACTGACGCAATTGGTGACATGGCGCTCATGAAAACGTCAGATATTCGCGTGAAAAAAAGCCTGTTTGACTTAGAACTGCACAGACCAACCTATTTTGTCATATTGTATTATGTGTTGAAAAATTAGATGAAGTCAAAAACGTGTCATCAGACCTTTAAATCGAAAAAATTCTCCACTGAAATGAATGGCAAGAGCAAAATTACCTTTTGATCCCAATTAAATTTTGCCACGAGTTACACATATGATGTTTGTTAATTTAAAGGATAATTTCCCACATAATTAAAGTTGTTGGCTGTCGTATAATAAGAGAGTAATATTTAGTTTTTGTTTAAACGACTAGCGGACAACAACTCCCATCATCCCACACCAGTAAACTGTAATGGTGTTTAGTGCTGTTACTGATGCAGAATGCTCATGTCTTCTTTTGATCAGAGTTTAAACATTTAATTTATTCAAAGTTTTTATGTTGACTGTGTTTACTATAAATTTGCTGCTGCTTATGCAGAATACATATGTATTTTCCTTTAATTAGAGTTTATAAAATTCAGTTATTCAATGCTGACTGTGTTTACAGTCAATTCACTGCAAACAAAAATAAATCTATATATCAATGTTATCAAGCAGCCTCTCTTTTACACAATGTGGTAGGTTGCCTGTTGGGCTTTTTTGGGGGCTTGTTTCAATAGAGCTGGTTGCTCGTTTCTCTTGTAAGATCTGGCAACACTGCTCACTGCGGGGGAGAGGCGGGCGGTGATGAGTAGAAACAGCTATGTCTTTTAGATCCCAGTGATACAGCTTTATATGAAACGGTAGACGTTTTTATTGCATCACCAATATACATCGTTATATCGCACAGCCCTAAGCTGGAAATGAGAAAATGCTGTCCAGGTGTCAATCTCACTGCTGTTTCTTTTTTAAAATGCAAATTAAAGCCAGTTTATTCATTTAAGATTTCTGAATAATTAGAAACCTCTTCAACAGGCTGCAGTAGCTGACATGTTTGTTCCCTGCCGAGGTCTGTGCAGATCAGGAATGGGTGTTTTTTTTTTTTTTACTGTTAGACACGGTTAATTAGAGGTCAGGGCAAGTTCAAGTGATCCCACCCAGCTAAATATGGGTAAAGGAACACCCATTCATATTCTGCATACACTTCACTCCTCGCTGAACCACACCATTAACAAACTGTAGAGCCAGAGCAGTTTGTTCTCTACTGACATGACACATCTGAACCAAATTTATCTACAACTAGATCAACCAAGTGAGTAGAGGACCGCTAAGGCAGCATCAGCTGACGAAATGTTGCTTGTTAGCATCATCATCAGCAACTTTTACCTCCATCTCATTTGAAACTGAGTGTAGATGGATTGAGACAAAGTCGGTGCCTTCACATTTCCTTACATCCCCTTTACACTGGGGTGGAGATCACTGCGAGATTGTTGAGAGATCTGGCCAATTTTTGCTCTCTCAATGATCTTTAATGATCTCCATAGTTGCCACTGTCTCCTCAAAGTTCTGACTCAGTCCAAAACCCACAAGGCTCTCCAAACGATCCCAAAGATCAAAAATTGGTCCAATCTCTCAACAATCTCCATGTTGTTAATTGTCAGAGCCATTCCTGGCTCATCTGCCACTCGTCTCACTCACTGTTATTACAAACATGGAAAAACACTTGATCGATATGTCTCATGAATCATATCACATTGCTAGATTACTGTAGTTAATTGCTTTTTGTACATGGGATTACTATACTAACCTACCTCAGATCAGAGAAGTTGTGCTAAAACGACTATAGAATAGATGCAGATGAGTAAGAGTAAACTTCACTGGAAAAAGGAATAAGGCGCTCCCTGCACACTAAAAACACAACAGAACAAGATTTACTATTTCTCTAGAGGAAAAACATTGTACCATAGTAAAACTTGTCATGAAGAGATTTTTTTATCCTCCTTAGTCTTCCATTTTTATTTGTCTAAACTGACTTTTTTTGGCACAATGTTCTCTTTTTTAGATACAAACTTTTGGCATGTTTTTGTCTGAGCACGAGGCTCTTTGAAAAGTGTGACCCTAGCATGTAGCATAAGATATGTCCTCACATCTATGGATTTTTATAAACTGAATTCACACTGCAGGCATTAACCCGTAAAGCCAAACTCATAATCAACTGACTGACATTTTATGACAGTGTTTGCATTTGATTTTGTTTTTTGGCAGCAGCCGGCCATAAGTTGGTCAGTTGCCAGTTCATTCTGCACTCCTTACATCCTGCAAATCTGAACTTTTTTCCCTTCCAGTTTCCATACAGTATCACAACCAAAGCAATGGTTAGATATTAGAGGTGTCTTAGGGTGCTGTCACACCTAAATTTGTTTACTTTGGTCCAGATCAGTTGATAAGTTTGTTACTTTGCATCATTTTCTCCTTGGTTCGGTTCCCTTTCACACAGGCAAACATTCAAGTGGACCAAATTGCGTCACGTTAAATCCCACAAGACTTGCGTCAGAACGTTTTCTGTTCTTATTGGTCAGATTTTTTTGCCGCGAGAACAGGAAAGGTAAATACAAGAAGCAGGATGACTACTGTGCATTTATGTATTTCTGGGTAGAAAATAATACAAATCGTAGCATAATCTACGGGGGGTTTTCATCGCCCTGGTTATTGTTTATTACATTATGTGCATATACCACTTTCAGCGAATCGTACGGTTTGAAAATGAAGCGTGGCTACAGGTGGAAAATGACATGTTAACGTTCATTAATCCTCCAGAACCGTGACATGCTCAGCCACAGATATTTTCCAAGATCCATCAGGTATGTACAGTGGCATAAAATGTTTTACCATTTGCTGCTGGTCCTGTTTTAGTGCGGTCCCTTTCTCACCTGCAGGACCGCACCAGAGGTCACCAGTTGATTCAAATCGAGACCACCTCTTTCAGGAGGTCTCAGTACGGTTGGGTTGGTGCGTATCTGAGTGTGATTACTGTGTTCTCACCAGGCAAAACGAACCGCACTAACAGAGAAAATGAATTCGAGTTCGATTGAAACGAACTAAAGCCTGCAGGTGTGAAAGCACCCTTAAACACATGGAACAACACCAAAACAATCCTGTTTTCCATACATTTTCAAAGTCAAAGAATACAGACATATTATTTAGTTTTCCAGTCCCCAAAGTGTTTGGAGATTCACAGTGAACTGAGCGACTGGACTGTTAAGAGCAGCGTGGGGAAAATCCAGCCCTTCAGAAATATTGGTAAATCATTTAATGGGTCAAAGGCAACACAAACACCTGCGTCCAGTCCTTTTAAGCTTCTTCCAGTCGACTGACAGCTCTTATCTGGGATAAAGCGATACGATCAAACACAGGCTTTATATTCACACTCACGCACGTTGGTCTTGTTTAGTCCATGGTTAGTCTCCATTCGTTCTCTGTTATAATTATTGTATCCCTTCTGATCCTTCTCTCTTAGAAGCTCACCAAGGCGTACACCATACTACAGCAGGAAAAGAGGAGAAAACCGTAGTAGAACATGTTCATAAGCATGTCAAATCAGAAAGGGTACTGGAATGTATTTAAAACAGACAGTGTCCACCAACCTGTAGAGATAATAGAAGAAAGAGAGCAGATAAAAGCCGAGTTTACACCAGGACTCCTTCTGGCAGTAGTTGAGAATGTCAGCGTTCATCACACTCACAGGGTCGTACATGACCTCTGAGCCGTCAGCAGGCCGATGGAAAAACCTGACATAAAACACACACACAAATACACAAGCACTTGGTTTGGCTCAAGCGCTTGCCGAACGCACAACACAAGCTAGCCTGACATCTGCTGTGGGACCATACCTCCACAGATGGTAGAAGAGCAGCGGAATATTTAGGCCAAGTGTGACCCACTCTCCAGCACACATGAACATCAGGCAGAAGAGCCCGTGGATGGAGTACTCTGGTACCACCGCCTAGACAGGACATGCACAGGGAGCCGTTTTAAAACTCAGTATGCAAGGAGACGTAAAACAATCACATCTAAGAAAATGTAGAACATGACAGAATTATGGTCTGTGAGGTAAATGGTTTCATATGGAAAGTGTTGATGCGACTGCTGGGTGATGTCAACTATGGTGACATACTGTATTAATCTGCTGCTAGAAGAAGCTGCTGTTGTAGGTTTTCCACCATCGTCTATTCCCAAATTTGTGAATATATTTGAGCCAAATTTCATTTTCTGTATGGACTCATTAATCCAGGAAATTTTGTGGAGGCTTGACATGGAGGTTGTCTATTGTGGATGTCCAGCAAACAACACTATAGGACCGCATATACAGACGTGTAGGTAACCTTCCGTTAAAGAAAGAAAATCCCACAGGGGTCAGTAAAATAACTTGAAACTGACACATGTAATAATAAATAAAAGTTGACTAATGAAAATCAGACATTGCTTTTCAATTTTGGTTCAACAGAATCATTTTAAAAAACAAACGATTGAAACTGGCCTGGACAAAATCGATGACACCCTTAATATTTTGTTGCACAACCTTTTCATGCGATCACTGCAATCAATCGATTTCTTTAACTCTCAGTGAGACTTCTGCACCTGTAAACAGGTATGAGGGTCCACCCCTCATGAGCGAACTGCTCCAGTTGTCTAAGGTTTGAAGGTTGCCTTCTCCAGACTGCATGTTTCAGCTCCATCTTCAGATGTTCAACAGGATTTAGATCAGGGCTCATCGAAGGTCACTTCAGAATAGTTCAATGTTCCATTCCTAGCCATTCTTGGGTGTTTTGGGTCATGATCCTGGTGGAGGACCGATGACCTGCGACTCAGACCAAGTTTTCTGACACTGGGCAGCACATTTCACCCCAGAATGTCTTGATAATCTTGAGATTTCATTGTACCCTGCACAGATTCAAGACACCCTGTGAAAGAAGCACCAAAGCAGCCCCAGAACATAACCGAGCCTCCTCCGTGTTTCACAGTAGGTACAGAATTCTTTTCTTTATATGCTTAATTTTTCCTTCTGTAAACATAGAGTGATTTGACTGGTCCAAAAGCTCTAGTTTTGTCTAATCAGTCCAAAGGACAAACTCCCAGGCACTTTGGAGCTTGTCAGCATGCATTTTAGCTGGCTTTTTAATGTTCTCTGTTAGTAGTGGAGCCCTCCTGGTCTTCTTCCATTGAGTCCATTACTGTTCAAAATGCGACATGCCTTGATCCTGGAGTTCAGCTTGAATGATTTTGAATGGTTTCCTAGGCTCTTTTTCTACTATTCTTCTAATCAACCTGGAGATACATTTCCTCTTACTTCCTGGGAGGTTGGCTACAGTCCTGCAAACTTTATACTTTTTAATAAAATGGCAACTGTGGTCACAGGAACATCAAGCTGCTTGGAGATGGTCCTATAGCCTTTACCTTTAACATACTTGTCTATAATTTTCTCTCTAATCTCCTGAGACAACTCTCTCCTTAGCTTTCTGTGGTCCATATTCAGTGTGGTACACACCATGACACCAAACAGCACAATGACTTTTCACCCTTTAAATAGGCAGACTGACCGATTACAAGTTTGAAGACACCTGTGATGATAATTACAGGGCACATGTTAACATGTCCCGATGGTCAAAGAATTTCCAATCTTTCAATCTTCTACCTACTATCAACATTTTTGTTCAGGCCAGTTTCATTCATGTTTTTTAGAATGAATGATTTTTAATGATTCTGTTGAACCAGAATTTAAAAACAATGTCTAATGTAAAAATGAAAAAAATGTATTTATTCTTCTTCTTTCAGCTGCTCTCTTCAGGGGTCCACAGCAGATCATCTGCCTCCATCTCACCCTATCCCTTCATCTTGCTCTGTAGCACCAACCCTCTCCATGTCCTCCTTCACTACATCCATGAATCTTCTCTGTGGTCTTCCTCTTTTCCTCCTGCCTGGCAGCTCCATCTTCAACATCCTTTGTCCAATATCTCCACTATCCCACCTCTGCACATGTCCAAACCATCTCACCCTTGCCTCTCTTACTTTGTCCCCAAACCGCTCAACCTTAGCTGTCGCTCTGATATAGTAATTTCTAATCCTGTCCCTCCTAGTCACTCCCAAAGAAAATCTTAGCATCTTCAGCTCTGCCACCTCCAGCTCCACCTCCTGTCTTTTTGTCAGTGCCACCGTCTCCAAACCATACATCATAGCAGGTCTCACTACTGTCTTGTAAATCTTCCCTTTCACTCTTGCTGCTACCTTTCTGTCACATATTACCCCCGACACTCATCTTCACCCACTCCACTCTGTCTGCACTCCCTTCTTCACCTCTCTTGTGCATTTTCCATTGCTTTGGATGGTTGACCCCAGGTATTTAAACTCATCTACTTTCACTACCATTACTCCTTCCATCTTCATTGTTGCACCTGCCTCCCTCTCATTCACACTCATGTATTCTGTCTTGCTTCTACTGACTTTCATTCCTCTTCTCTCCAAAGCATACCTCCACCTCTCCAGGTTCTCTTCCACCTGCTCCCTACTCTCACTGCAGATCACAATATTGTCTGCAAACATCATGGTCCACGGAGAATCTTGCCTGACCTCGTCTGTCAGCCTGTCCATCACCATGGCAAAGAAGAAGGGGCTCAGAGCTGATCCCTGATGTAATCCCACCCCCACCTTGAATCCATCTGTCACTCCTACAGTGCACTTCACCACCGTCTTGCTGTCCTCATACATGTCCTGCACCACCCTCACATGCTTCTCTGCCACTCTTGACTTCTTCATACAGTGCCACACTTCCTCTCTTGGCACCCTATCATATGCTTTCTCTAGATCCACAAAGACACAGTACAGCTCCTTCTGACCTTCTCAACACTCTTAGAGCAAACATTGCATCTGTAGTACTTTTTCTTGGCATGAAACCATAGTGCTACTCACTGATTGTCACCTCTCCTGTTAACCTGGCTTCAACAACTCTTTCCCATATCTTCATAGTGTGGCTGATGAACTTTATGCCTCTGTAGTTACTACAGCTCTGAGCATCACCTTTATTCTTAAACACTGGTAACAAAACACTTCTTCTCCACTCCTCAGGCATCCTCTCACTCTCCAAGATTGTGTTAAACAATCTGGACCAACCGGTTTTCCATTCTTCATCCTCTTCAAAGCTCCCCTCACTTATGCCTTGCTAATTCTCGGGACTTCCTTGTTCACTATCTTTCCTTCATCCATCCTCCTCTCTCTCTCTCATTTTCTTTATTTATCAGCTCCTCAAAGTACTCCTTCCACCTTCTCAACACATTCTCGTCATTTGTTAGTACATTACCATTTCTGTCCTTAATCAGCCTAATCTGCTGCACACCCTTTCCAGCTCGATCTCTCTGTCTAGCCAATTGATACAAGTCCTTTTCTCCTTCCTTAGTGTCCAGCCTCTCATACAACTCACTATATGCCTTTTCCTTTTGCTTTGCCACCTCTCTCTTTGTCATGCATCTGGATTTCAAACACTCCTGTCTACTTTCTTCATCTCCGTGACTATCCTACTTTTTCTTTGCTAACCTCTTCCTTTGAATACTTTCCTGTACCTCCTCATTCCACCACCAAGTCTCATTGTCTTCCTTCCTCTGTCCACTGGAGACACCACATACCTTTCTACTGTTTCCCTCAATACTTTTGCTGTACTTTCCCGGTCATCTGGTAGTTCTTCCCTACCACCCAGAGCCTGTATCAACTCCTTCTTGAACTCTGTATGACCTTCTTCCTTCTGTAACTTCCCCCACTTAATCTTTGGCTCTGCCTTCACTGTTTTTCTCTTCTTGCTTTCCAAAGTCATCCTACAGACTACCATCCGATGCTGTCTAGCTACATTCTTCCCTGCCACCACCTTGCAGTCTCCTATTTCTTTCAGATTTCTCCTTCTGCATAACATGTAGTCCACCTGTGTGCACCTTCCTCCACTCTTGTAAGTCATCCTAGGTTCCTCTCTCTTCTTGAAGTACAGTATGTGTTCACTACTGCCATTTCCATCTTTTTAGCAAAATCCAAATTCCAAATTTTTAGCAAAAAATGTTAGCAAAAGTTTTATTTATTGTTATTATTAAATTACTTTTGTCAGTTTTGAGCTATTTCAGTGACCACTGTGGGATTTTCTTTCATTAATGGAAGGTAACTGTTATGTATGGAATTACCTCTCCAATGACGAGGCCAGGTGCACGATAGAACTCAGCTTTATTAACAGGGGTTAACACAGCCATACAGCCATAACAGGCATACAACACAGCCACCAGGCAGAGGCATCGGCAAAGAGGCCAAACAAAGATGCCCACTGGTATTTATAGGGGCAGAGCAGTGGCAGAGGAGGAAGTGGCCACCACTACACCGCACTTCACAATAATGGCATAAATTACAATGCTACCCCCCCCCCCCCAGAAAAGTCCAAAAACACACATACAATTAAGACCCTCCCCAATTTAGGACCTGAATCACTAAACAGAACTAACAGAACTAAACTGAAATCACTAAATGGCCTATCACATTCATACAACAAAACCTAAAACTAGGGAAGACGGGTGGACTACCTGTGGTGTACCAATATGGTGTTGGGTACACCCGAGGTGTACACCCTTTCCGGTTCCGCCGTCACTCCGGGGTATAAAAGGGCAAACATGGAAGAGCACGGTCTTTTTGACCGTTGACCCCTTGGCCTGTACGGAACATCTGTATCATTGTGGTTCTATTAATAAAGTTACGTTCAACGGCACCTCCAGCCTGGTTCTTTATAACTTGTGCTATGAACATAACACTACTGTCCTACCCCACACGGCAAGGCAGATTATTCTGCCACCTGTAACTAAATAAAAGTTCATTAAACTTAAAATACTGCCGTGTTCCTAGACTAAAGAAAAGAAAAAGAAAAATACATAAAACAATCCCATAACATCTTTTTTCCCAATCATACACAAACAAGTGAACATAGAGCTACTTTTGTTTTTTTGTTAAACACATGCAAACATATGAACACTAGAACATTTTTATCATTATTTCAAAACCACACTACTGTCCATTTGGCAGAAAGGGATAGAACTGGCTTGTGGAGGGTCCAGGGCAGCCCCTCAGCAGAGCCGCCCCTGGAAGCGGCATGCCTCCAGGATCGTAGCTGACATCATAGACGAGAGGGCCTCTTCTCTTCGTCATCGACCACCTCTCTCATCCAGACCCGCCGTCTGAAGCCTCCTCCCGAGCACGCCACAGCTCATTGGCGTGTCTCCACAAGCCGTCCGACAGCTGGAAGTAGGCTGCACCACGCTTAGCCATGATGCGCAGCCGCTCCTGGTGACCCTCTGACTGTCGTTTGGCCCACATCTGCCGTGGACGTCTCTCCCCACGAACCCGAACCAGGCCCATAACTCTCAGGGGAGCTTTGCACGGCCTGCAGTGTTGCTGATCGGCACTCGGGCCCTCAGTGCCTGTCGGTCTGGCCCCGACTCTTTGTAAAGCTGCTGCAGCGGTTGCCGTTGAAGCTCCAGATCCTTCAGCCCGCTGCGGCCGAGCTCCGGAGGGAACCAAGGCTCGCTCGTCGGCGTCACTCGTCAACGCAGGCGCCTCACCGTCACGCTCGGTACCTTCGTCCAAGGTAACCCAAGCACCAGCACTGAGACCCTCCTGTGTCGAACCTAAGTGAGGCTGGTCCTGCTTGACCGTTGTGGTGCAAGATAAATCCTTTCCCCACACTATGTTATCCTCCACCATCAGAACCAGACGGTTCCGCCAGCCACAACCAGTCTACATTTTCCCAGCGGCGTCTCTAATGGCAAACCCCAGTCCATAAAACAGGTCACAGCCCATAATGTTGTCGCCTTGGGCCGTCACGTGGAAGCACACGTGCTCTCCGTCTATCTAGCTCACCCAGGTCGAGCGCCGCGATGTAGTTTTGAAAGGTGGCAAACCATCTTGACCAAAGCACAGGTGGCTCACCCGGGAGCTCCAGGAAGGGCCGAAGCGGTGAAACACACGCCTCCATTTTATTTATTCTCATCGCCAAAATGTTATGTATGGAATTACCTCTCCAATGACGAGGCCAGGTGCACGATAGAACTCAGCTTTATTAACAGGGGTTGGTGCCATACAACACAGCCGCCAGGCAGGGGCATTGGCAAAGAGGCCGAATGAAGATGCCCACTGGTATTTATAGGGACGGTGCAGTGGCAGAGGAGGAAGCGGCCGCCACTACACCGCACTTCACAATAATGGCATAAATTACAATGCCACAGTAACCAACAAATTTGTCCATATCTGTACAAGTGTGGCCAGTCAGTCTGTATCTTTATGATTAAAGGTAAATATTCTATCATTAATAAGATATGGAGACATTTTATATTACTTATAGAAAGGGGTAAGGCACAGAAATATCCTTGCCTTGATTGTTCAGTGGCATGTGTAATTTATTCATCTGTTTATTTCAATCTCTTCATTTGTTTATTGTCTGCTTTTTGAAAAATACAGATACATAATTTGCACCTTGAACTGGAACTCAATATAGTGCCTTACAATATATAATAAAGTGTTTTGCTGTAACGTACACCTTATTTAGTCTGTTATTTAGCTTCTGAAATATGTAGAAAACTTATTTGTTAAAAAAATCAGACTGAAATAGCAACTGTAAAGTGAATAAGAGGTGTATTTTTTACACAACAGAACCTCTGAAAGTTAGCCAAAAAGTAAAGTTCTGATCAAAAACTGAAACAATGAGCTCAACACTGATAATGCATTTTATAACAGACGGAAGCAAAGATGGGTCATAACTCCAACTGAAATCATACTCTGTTTGAACTACTCTGTATAAGTATCTTCACACCAACATGCAGTCAGATGGAGCACAAAACAATAAAAAAAGTGGTGCACTTGGTAGGCAAAAGTGTGCCACCAGTGGTCACCATTTTGGCTGTTTATAAATGGTAAACGGCGTTCACTTATATAGCGCTTTTCTTCTCTTCTAGGATGACCAAAGCGCTTTACAGATCCTGCAATCCACCCATTCACACACACATTCACACACTGATGGCGGCAGCGAAAATAGCAGGAAAACGGAGCCAAATTTCTGCCAGCACAGCATCAGGACGATAATAATGGAATAACAGAAATGCTCACTGCAAACAGCGTATTTTTTTCTGAGTAAAAAAGTGAAATCCAGGTGCTCAGTTAAATATTCTGCAAGGTAAAGCTAACATAACATCACATTTCACTGGACAGGTGTGCAGCCTATTAAAAAATTCATGTGCTATACAACAAAAAACATAGCATTCATACTTTAATGGAGTATTTTAAAAACAGAAGCATTCTAAAGTTATATTTTAACTACAACAAAAATGACTTTTCAGAGGGTCTACTGTACATTCCTGTAAGATTGTTTAAGACCTGTAGAAAGCGCCTTCAGATGGGCCCAATGATGGAAAGTTTTTGTGTTTCAGTGACACTTTATTTGGACAATGTTGTACAGCTTTAGAGTTAACCAATATATCTTATTAGTCTGTTCATGTCTGTAGTTATCCCACACACAACCACCCGAAACGATGCCAAAACTAACTCACTCATGCACATGTCGGCCATTCACTTGCACGATATTTGCTGGTAGAAGGGAGTTAAATTCAAGATTGTTTCTAATTGGTTGGTTGAAGGAGGTTGGTAGAGTTGGTGATGCGTAAATGCAAGGATGTGCAGCACATACAGAGCCAAGAGGTATGCAGGTATGGAAGGTGGACAGTTTTATTGATTTCTTTCTCCTGCTCATGCCACGATAACACTTGGGTCTGTGTGCGCTACATACCCATACTCCACAGCACGCCCGCGTTGATCCATCCACATACGTACATCCCACCTGCATCCACACTGTATCACAGGTGGATAAAATTATTCACAGATATTCACAGGTGCAGTCTGTGTGATTGAGCCCTTCAGCAAGTAGCTAAAAGAGCAAGATATCTATAATGCCAAAACAGAACTTTATACCTCCCTTTGCTTCTCCCACAGCAGCAGTTAAAGATAACTGAAATTAAATTTGAACCTGAGCAAAGATAATGAATGTTGTACATTGTCTAATTTCTTTTTTAATAACCTGGTGATGGACTTATGTTACCAGTCAATGGCACTTAAGTTTCTTGGGCTATGCCACTGTGGAAAAAACCTCATAAACCTAATAGTTTTTTCCGTAACAGACATAAAACATTTATTGTTTCACATTGTAGCCCACAGGTATGAAACCAGAACAAACCTGACAATGTCCACTACACAAACACATGGGCCCCTGCGCTACAGTTAGCATCCTACATTTTACACTCTTGTTCTAGCAATTTGTTAACTTATTATGCCTCGGTGCAACGGAGGCATATGGTAATTACTCAGCCGACGTAAAGTTTGTTTTTACGCCACTGAGATAAGGAAATGAACTTGGAAACGCTCATAAACGTGCTCTGCATCGGTGATAACTGATGAACCGATCCTGTCATTGTAATACGGCCCCATGACTGTTACACGATCCCAGCACTGCCATTTCCTGAGCTCCAGAGCTGCGCGATGTCAAAACACACCACTGAAATATCATTAAACGATGTGATTCTGACGACAGACCTCCTTTTTCCCTGATCAAAAGCGGATTCTCGTGGAATGCACTATAATAGTAATGCGCATTTGATTACGCGCCGCCACACCTCTTTGAAGTGAGGCACCTCCTCCGAATGCAGAGTGAGCCCACTGTCTACTGGTAATTTGATGGTGCGATGCAAGGCGTGAAAAACAGTGCGCTGACAGAAAATAACAAAAACACTGGCGCACGGCAGAAAGTCTGTCTGAAAAGTGCGTGGATGACCATTAAAACAGGGCCCAATGTGTCTGTGTGTGGTTGTGTCTGTTTATCTGTCTGTTACCAGCTTTTCAGCTCGCCCAGTCAAAGTGCAACTAAAGGCTTGTATCATTGTATGGCCATATGTTCTCAACTTTTAATTTGCCAGAATTCCGAGATAAGGCTTTGTTTTTGAAATAAACACAAATTTAACTCACCTTTACCGTCAATGAATGGTATTGTAAAAACTATGCTGGGCCACTAGAGGCGGCAGTACAAGTCCCAACATTCCTCGCCCGCAAATGGTCGCAGTGAACTGCACATACGCCCGGAAATTCCCCCCAGAGGGAAGTACTGAGCAATCCACCAATAATGGATGAACAAATGTCCGTCTTTTTGCCCGTCTGTTTTCTTCCTCTGCCACTAAACAGCAAAGTTTAGTTCTCCTGTTCGTCTTGATTGTCATTGTATTCACATACCGCCATCACTTCTGCCATTTAAAAAGTCTGCCTACCGTGCTCTTCTTTTGTTTGGATTGCAGCTGTTCAAATCAGTTTGGTGGCTCTTGGCTGCCCCTGACAGTACAGGCATGTGAACTGCAGATTATTTTCACTGCACATGCGTCTACTCCAAAACTACTGGATGGATTTGGATGAAATTTTTACCAGAGGTAGTCTTTGGGCTAGAAAGAAACCCATTACGTTTTGGTGATGATCCGAGAATGCATACCTCCGTCAAGGCTCTGGAACCGAGGCATCGGCACATTGGTGCGTTCATTGATCTGGTAACTTTCTGTTCCATGTACCTATTGATTTTCTAATATGAGCATGGTCAAAATGGCCTCCTCAGCATGTGAGCTTTCATGGATGCTGGGTCCTTTTTCTCAAAGCGCTGAAATGTGAACAAAAAAAAATAAAATCAAACTGCACATAAGACCTTGACTATCAGCTTTCTCCATCACTGTGTGCCTGCAGAGAGGTAATGGTGGGTTGTGGGGAAAGGCTGCATGTGAAATGAATCAGTGTGCGTCACGGTCCTCACAGTGGTTAGAGGGACAAACGGTCATGGCTGTCTGAAGCCCCTCTGCTTTAGTCATCCACCACCAGCAGGTGAAAAACAACTATTACTCACTCGGCGGAGCAGGTTGCAGATCCTTTCAATGTTGAGAATCCGTTCCCTCTGCAGAGAGGAGATAAAGAATGTCTGGTCACACAATGTGTTCCACTTTCCTGCTACGGCTAACGGGGGAAAATGGTCTGAATATAAAAACACATGATTTTCATGGCAGAAAACAGAGACTTAACACATATGATAGTATGCATTATTTCTTACAGAGTAAAAGTACAGAAAATGGTCATTATTCCCTTCAAGGTCTACAATTATGTCCTCGAAAAAAGTACCGTCTGATATTCATGTTGTTGAGTGATACTGAGATAAGAGTCAGACGGCAGTGAACGATACTTGTTTAGTATGTCTCAGTTGTGTGCCATTGATTTTTTTTTCCCCTGAGATGAACAGTAGACTATAGCTGTAAATTCAGAGTACATCCACAACTGAGCCATTTTAAAGCACGGTGGTGCAGTGGTTAGCACTGTTGCCTTACAGCTAGAAGGTTCCTGGTTCGAATCCCCAAGGTGGCAGGGGTTGGAACCTTTCTGTATGGAGTTTGCATGTTCTCCCTGTGCTGCATGGGTTTACTCCGGGGGCTCCGGTTTCCTCCCACAATCCAAAGACATGCATGTTAGGTTAATTGGTTGTTCTAAATTGTCCCTAGATATGTTTCCTATAGGCCCTTAGAATAGAGGGTTAGTATTAGTGAAAGCGCTTTCGAGTGGTCTTTGTGACTAGAAAAGCGCTATATAAGTGCAGGTTAGTTAGTTAGTTAGTTATAGAGTTATTGTTTTAGTTATATTTCTTTGTCTACCAGACATTAAAGATGGAAAAGATGAAAGCAAAAACAAAAGAAACCACCAGAATTGGGCATCATCTTATTTTATATAAAGATATCGCATAGGCCCCCAAATTTTTAAATCAGTGCATGCCTCGTAGAAATCATCCTATTCTACATAACAGTCATACTTGCACATCTTATTTACTGATGAAAACAAAACATGAATCAAAAATGACATGTATTCATACTACAGCTGTACAAAACTGAACAAAACTTTTTTAGCCTTGAGTAGTTTTCAAGATTTAGGACTGCAAAGGCTGTAGAGAAAACACGGATCTTTTCCATTTACAAGAAAAAAAACAAGAAACTGCTATGTTTTCAGTATAATCAAATAAAAATTAATAAAATGCTATATATTCCTGCATAGAGTGACTGTACATGCGGCCCGAGATTTTATTTCATTTCAGATATGCATCAGAGCAACACACACACACACACACACACACACACACACACACACACACACACACACACACACACACACACACACTGTAAGTGTGAGTGAGCTCTCTTCTGTGAGCCATCAGAGAGCTCAGTCTTCTGTTGTAAAATTAAAGCCATTCATCTTTTAGTGGATCAAACTGCCATTAGATATTTGCCAGTTATTGTGATGCTTCCTGCAGCCGCCCAATGACGGACCAATAAGGCAGGTGAGAGCTGTTGCTCTAGTTCTTTACAGAGCTTCCATCTCCAGTTAAAGTAGAGGGATAGATGGACATCCTTTAATTGGTTAAGCTTCATTTATCTTATTAAACAAAGAGAAGTAGCATGTTATGCACTTCCTTTGCATTTCACAAAGCCTCAAACTCTCTTATGAGTGTTCTGGTATATTAAGGCATCTAAGTTGCCAGTATAGAGGACACTGTGATACTCGGCCTCTTTAGCCAGAGCTTCTGCACATGCAGCTTTTATGAATCTGTGGACACGAATTAAAACTCCCTCAGTGACCCAAAAAATAGGTTTTGCCCTGAATCTACAGCCTCACTGTTGTTAGTTTGGTCCATGTGGCTATTTTCATTTGGCAGATTTGTGCACTGCATCCTCCTACAACACTGAGCTTTGAAATGTAGAAGGGAACGGAGCTTGGACCTGCCAGCTAAGACGGTGGACTGTTCATATCGAATGGTCTGTTATTGCACTCATAAAATTGTTGTGCCGCACAGATTTCACAGCGACTGGCCTCCCGAAGGTGCCCCTGTTTGTGTCAGGTCATCCATTTCACTGTGAATATTTAATAATTTCAAGAAGGAGACATAACAGAGGACCTTCGTCAAAGGAAGTCAGGATGTTTCACATTGAGGAGATGGATAAAAGAGAACTCCCACAGCGCAAACACGGCCGCTTTGATGGGGCTACATTCACTGATCAGCTTTGTGATTTTTCTATAGCTGCTGAAATCAAAAGAAGGATGTTGTTTTGCGGGGAAAAGGATGACGGGATCCACCTTTTACATCTATATTTCAAGAGGAAACAGTCCTGCATTCAACCGGCTCGTTTTGAGAGTCAACCGCTCACACAAAAACCCTATTTGGAAACACATGATCAGCCTCTTCCATGTTGTCTCTGTAATTCCTCTCTTGCTGTCAAATATTGACTGCTTTTGTCTTTATTGTACACAGCAGCAGTCAAGCGAGCGCACGCTGCTCTCTGCTAACATCAGATAAAATTGCTGTTTATTTTGCCACGGCTGTTGCGTTCATTTGTTTCCTGTTTGTGCAGTTTATTGATTTGGGAGCAACTGGCAGCATCACATCCCGTCAGATCGTGTTATTAAGGGGCACATCTGACACGCTGACATCAGTTTAGCATGACGTAGGCTCGCACCCAGCAGGACAACGTAACAGAATCGCGGAACAGCGATGAAGCATGTATTGTTTCTTAGCAGAGAACTATGGCATCAGCTGCTGTAAGCAAGTTAAAGTCAGGACTTTTTTAGACCTTTTTTTAAGGAAGCTTAATGAATTTAAAAGGTTACATTTGCAGAAAGTATATCAATTAGTCAATGTCCAACTAGGGCACTCAGAGAGTTCATACTTCCACTAAGGCTGCGTTAAAGATCATTGGTGACTCTGTAGATGATTATGATGTTTATGTTTATATGATGTTTATGATTGGATCATAAACTCTGATCATTGGCGACTCTGTAGTCAGAAACGTGAACCTAGAGACTCCAGCGGCCATAGTCCAATGCATTCCTGGGGCCAGAGCAGGCGACATCGAGTCAAATTTGAAAATGCTGGCTAAAAGTAACTGTAAATATTCCACAATTGTTATTCACGCCGGCATTAATGACATCCGTCTCCGGCAGTCGGAAGTCACGAAACTTAATATAGAATCGGTGTGTGACTTTGCAAAAACGATGTCTGCCACTGTAGTATTCTCTGGGCCCCTCCCCAATCTGACCAGTGATGACATGTTTAGCCGCTCGTCATCCTTGAACCGCTGGCTGTCTGTGTGGTGTCCTAAAAATGACGTGGGCTACATTGACAATTGGAGCTCTTTTTGGGGAAAACCTGGTCTTATGAGACGAGACAGCATTCATCCCACTTTGGATGGTGCTTCTCATTTATCTAACAATCTGGCATCTTTTTTATCCAAATTTCCAAAACCCTGACTACTCAGAGTTGGGACCAGGAAGCAGAGTCGCAGTCTTACACGCTTCTCTGCAGCTCCTCTTCATCCGCCACCCCTCAACTTAGCCCCTGTCTTCCCCATCAGAGAATCGTTGTCTGCTCCCTCCAAAGTAAATAAAAATATAATGCATAAGCATCCCAAAGTGATAAAGCAAAATATTGGTAAAACTCAAATTAAACATAAAGCCTCTAAATTGAATGAATTGGCCTCTGTTCCTCCTCATAATTTAAAAATTAAATGTGGTTTGTTAAATATTAGGTCTCTAACTCCCAAGTCTCTGTTAGTCCATGATCTGTTAATTGATCATCAGATTGATTTAATTTCCCTTACAGAGACTTGGTTAGGGCAAGAGGATTATGTTGGTTTAAATGAATCAGCTCCCTCTGGTTATTTAAACTGTCAAAATCCCAGAAGTTCTGGTCGTGGAGGAGGAGTAGCAACAATTTACCATTCCAAATTACTAGTTAATGTAAAGCAAAAAACATGTAATAATTCCTTTGAGGGCCTGGTCCTCAGTATTGGGCACTTTAGCAATTTTAGGTTAAACCCAATTTTATTTGCCATAGTTTATCGTCCCCCATCAACCTACTCAGAATTTTTATCCGAATTTGCTGATTTCTTAGCTGATTTAGTGCTGAAATCTGATAGAATAATTATAGTAGGGGACTTTAATATACATGTGGATGTAGATAGTGACTGCCTTAATGTGGCATTTAATTCAATATTAGACTCGATTGGGTTTTCTCAGAAAGTAGGAAATTCTACTCATTACCTCCACCATACATTGGACCTTGTTCTGACATATGGCATAGAAATAGAAAATCTTGTAGTGTCTCCTCATAACCCTGTACTGTCAGACCATTGTCTGTTAACCTTTGATTTTACTATTTCTGACAATTTGGCTCCTAAAGAAAAATATTATTACAGTAGATGCCTCTCAGATGATGCTGTTACCAAATTTATACAGATTGTTTCCTCTATGCCATGTGTCAACACAACGGAAATAAGCTATAGACAGCTTGCTCCTTCTGTAATTGATAACATGGTGGATAGTGTTTCAGTTTCTCTGCATCAGACTCTAGACTTGGTGGCCCCCTTAAAAAAGAAAAAGTCTAATAAGAGATTTCTAACTCCTTGGTTCAACACAGAAACTCGTAGCTTAAAACAGAAGACTCGTCAATTAGAAAGAAAATGGCGCTCCACTAATTTAGATGAAATCTATTTGGCTTGGAGAAATCATCTTTTAATTTATAAAAAATCTCTTAGAAAAGCTAGAACGAGTTATTACTCTGCATTAATAGAAGAGAACAAGAATAATCCCAGGTTTCTTTTCAGTACTGTAGCCAGGTTGACAAAGAGTCAGGACTCTGTCAATCCTAGCATTCCCTTAGAGCTTACTAGTCAGGACTTTATGAACTTTTTCAATAATAAAATTTCATCCATCAGAGATAAAATCAATCAGATTCTTCCCACAGTTAACTTAAATACTGTAACTACTACAACTCCTTCTATTGATGTCTGTCTTGATGAGTTTACTCCAATCGACCTTTGTGAATTAGACAAAATAGTTTCCTCATCCAAACCTTCAACTTGTCTTTTAGACCCTATTCCTACCAGGTTATTTAAAGAAGTCTTCCCACTTATTGGTAGCCTTATTCTTCATATAATCAATTCCTCATTAACTTTAGGTCATGTACCACAGGCTTTTAAAACGGCTGTAATTAAACCCTTACTCAAAAAGCCAACGCTAGATCCAGGAGCTTTAGCTAACTATAGACCAATCTCTAATCTCCCTTTCATTTCAAAAATCTTAGAAAGAGTTGTTGCTACACAATTATTTGACCACCTGCAGGGAAATGGTTTACTTGAAGAGTTTCAGTCTGGGTTTAGAATCCATCATAGTACTGAAACAGCCTTAGCGAAGGTCACTAACGACCTCCTCATTGCATCTGATAATGGACTAGTTTCTGTATTGTCCTTTTAGACCTTAGTGCAGCTTTTGATACTATCGATCATAATATTCTACTTGATAGATTAGAACACTATGTTGGACTTAATGGAACTTCGTTGCAGTGGTTTAGATCTTATTTATCTGATAGGTTCCAGTTTGTTCATGTAAATAATGAGTTTTCTTTCAACTCAAAGCTCAGTCATGGAGTTCCACAGGGATCTGTGCTAGGCCCGACTCTTTTTAGTTTATATATGCTTCCGTTAGGCAACATTATTAGAAAGCACTGTATACATTTTCATTGTTATGCTGATGACACACAATTATACCTGTCAATGAAGCCAGATGATAGTAATCAATTAGCCAAGTTAGAAGCCTGTCTTAAGGAAATCAAAGCTTGGATGACTTGTAATTTCCTGCTATTAAATTCAGATAAGACTGAAGTCATTCTTGTTGGTCCAAAAAACCTTAGAAATTCCTTTCCAAATCAAACTTTCAGTTTGGATGCGGTTACTCTTTCTTTTAATAGCTCTGTGAGGAACCTTGGAGTTATTTTTGATCAGGATTTGTCCTTCAATTCACATATTAAATTTGTTTCTAAGACTGCCTTCTATCATTTGCGTAATATTGCCAAGATTAGGAGCATCTTGTCTCAGAGTGATGCTGAGAAACTGATCCACGCTTTTGTTAGCTCGAGATTAGATTATTGTAATTCTTTATTATCAGGCTGTCCTAAAACATCTTTAAAAAGTCTTCAGCTGATCCAAAATGCTGCAGCAAGAGTTTTAACAGGTACTAGAAAGAGAGATCATATCTCTCCGGTTCTGGCCTCCCTTCACTGGCTTCCCATAGAGTTTAGAATTAAGTTTAAAATCCTTCTTCTTACTTACAAAGCTCTAAACAATCAGGCTCCTTTTTATTTAAAAGATCTGATACTACCGTATTATCCTAACAGAGCACTACGCTCCCAAAATGCAGGATTACTTGTAATACCTAGAATCTCCAAAAGTACAATGGGAGGCAGAGCCTTCAGTTATCAAGCTCCTCTCCTGTGGAATCAGCTGCCAATCTGGATTCGGGAGTCAGACTCGATCTCTGTTTTTAAGAATAGGGCTAAAACCTACCTTTTTCATATAGCCTACAATTAGGGAGGGATCATGTGTTTCTGAACCCTCCCTTAGTTATGCTGCTAATAGGTTTAGTCAGCCGGGGGACCTCCAGTAATGCACTGGGCCTCACTCCTTTCCTCACTCTCTATGAAATATTTTTTTTTGCTGGTCATTAACATTTGTTTGTTCTCTCCCATAGATTGAGTCCCCATCGTGCTGTTTGCTCTCTACATGTCTGTTCTTTTCTTCTTCTCTGTCCCCTCACCCCCCGGCCAGTCGCAGCGGATGACTGCCCCTCCCTGAGCCTGGTTCTGCTGGAGGTTTCTTCCTGTTAAAAGGGAGTTTTTCCTCTCCACCGTCGCCAAGTGCTTGCTCACAGGGGATCGCCTGATTGCTGGGGTCTTTCTGCAACTGTGGGGGTTCCCCCTACAGTTGATAGTGCTATGAGATGACTGTTGTTGTGAAATGGCGCTATATAAATAAAGTTGAATTGAATTGAATTGAATTAAAGAAAGTGGAAAAAGTAATCCAAAATCCACATCCTGACCCCGATCACCTCCAAAATCTAAAGGGTTCATTTGTAGCCCAATGGCCACCTCTGTTAGCGTTTCTTATTTTCAGTGAGCGACTGTCTCAGCTTTAAAAAACTGATTAAACTGTTAGCATGTGCTAACATTAGCTGTTGGGCAATAATCTCTCTTGGATGATGGTTGCTGACAGCTGAGCTGTTTCACTTCTGCTGGTAACATACTGTATTAACCGCAGTAACTGGGTGAATTACTGGTGTAGCTTACTCTTTTTCATCTATTATTATCGTGGTAATATCAGCCCTCATTCTGAATATTAGTGCATCTCAGGAAATTAGAATATCATGATTTGTAATTTAATTAAGAAAATAACAATAATTATCACAAATAAATTGAAACAGCTTAAATATTCCACTGTATGAGTAGTGAAGGCTCACATTCCCGCACTGTAACTTAAAGCATTTGTAAACTTTTTCTTTTAATTTTCATCTGAAGTCGAATTAAACTTTTAAACTTCTAGACCCAGCAAGGTTTCAAACAGGATGGACTAGTTTTTTGTATGTTTAAGAATATTTTATTTATTGGAGAATTTATGGCTGGCAGTTTGCCTTTTTTATGTTAATAAAGCTGTTTCCGCTTATCCAAAAGATAAGCAGTTTTATGTTTTGCATTTTGTTTCCTTACTGTACCAAAAATGAACCAAACTGTGACCTTAAAACCACGGTATGCACTGAACTATGATTTTAGGTGTACTGTTACACCCCTAATAATTACTAATTGATCAAATTAATAAACTAATTTAAGGCTTTTTAGCACTTTTTAAGGATCGCGAACACCCAAGAGTATGCAGCTCTAACTATAGCTGGAAAAATAAGTATTGAACATGTCAACAATTTTCTCATTAAACATATTTCTGATGGAGCCATTGACCTGAGATTTTCACCAGATATCAGTAACAACCCAAGGAATCTACAAATACAAAGAAATCAGGGCAACTGTGTTCAGAAAACAAGTTATATTTAATAAAGTGGAATCAGAATCAGATTTATTGCCATTATTCATGTAGTACACAAACTAGGAATTTGTCTCAGTGCGATGCTGCAACATTAAACATGAAAAAATAAAAGATAGAAATAAAAACTATACATGCAATAAAATGTAGAATATGAATGAGTAATACTAGTCAAAGCAATTTTAAATATATTAGCGAGTAGCAGATATTGTGGAGTACCACATAGTGCAGTCGGTAATGCAAAAAGAAAACAGTGGAATGACACAGGGAATAAGTATTAGGCATAGAAAGCCAAGAAACCAACTGAAATCCATTGAAATTTAGGAAGCCATCCCATTCCCCATCAGTGCAAATTAATTTCAGCTGGTTAAGTCCTGACTGATAGCCTTTAAAAAGGTCTGTGAATATCAGATTGTCACACCACAAAGAAATCATGATGGGTAGAAGCAAAGAGCTCTCTTCGCCTTCACATCCTTATTGTTGCAAAATATAATGATGGCATTGGTTACAGGTGCATTTCTAAACTGCTGAATGTTCCACTGAGCACTGTTGGAGCCATCATTCCGGAGTGGAAAGAACATAATTTTATCATAAACCGGCCACAGCCAGGAACTCCTTGTAAGATTTCTGACAGAGGAGTCAAAAGAACTATCAGAAGGGTTATCCAAGAGCCAAAGACCACTCCTGGAGAGCTCCAGAAAGACCTGGTGTTAGCAGGTACTGCTGCTTCAAAGAAAACGATAGGCAATGCACTCAACCGACATGGGCTCTATGCCTGCTCACCTCGCAAGACTCCATTGCTGAAGAAAAAGCATCTTGAAGCTCATTTAAAGTTTGCTGCACAACATTTGGGCAAGCCAGTAAAATACTGGGAGAATATAGTCTGGTTAGATGAGACCAAAATTAAACTTTTTGGATGCCACAACACACAGCATGTTTGGAGGAGAAATGGCACTGCACATCAGCCCAAAAACACCATACCAACAGTGAAGTTTGGAGGTGGGAGCATCATGGTGCGGGGGTGTTTTTCAGCACATGGTACAGGCAGACTTCATATAATTGAAGGAAAGATGAATGGACAAATGTACAGAGACATCCTTGATAAGAACCTATTGCCACCTTCAGATGCTGAAGATGAAACGAGGGTGGACATTTCAGCAAGACACTGATCCCAAACACACAGCCAAGGAAACTCAACTGGCTCCAGAGAAGGAAAATAAAGTACTAGAATGGCCCAGTCAATGACCTGACCTGAATCCAATTGAAAATCTATGGAACAAACTGAAGATCAGAGTTCATAGCAGTCACCCACGGAACCTTCAAGATTTGAAGACAGTTTGTGGAAGAATGGGCTAAAATCACTCCTGAGCAATGCCTGTGCCTAGTTTCTCCATACAGGAGGCATCTGGAAGCTGTTATTACAAACAAAGGCTTTTCTACTAAATCTTAAATGAATTTCACCAAGTGTGTTCAATACTTATTTCCTGTGTCATTCTGCTTTATTAAATATAACTTGTTTTGTGAACACAGTTGTGTTGATTTCTTTGTATGTATGGATTACTTGAGTTGTTACTGATATCTGGTGAAAATCTCAGGTCAGTGGCTCCATCAGAATTGTGTTCAATGAGAAAAATGTTGACGTGTTCAATACTTATTTTCCCCACTGTAAGTATTTATACTAAGGATACCATATTGCGCTACATCTTCCAGGTGTTGCAGTTATTGTGTTCACCCTCTCAGTAGCTGGCATGCCTCCACACTCCCACAGTCTGTTTTCACAGTTTCCTCTCCCACTCCTCATCACTCTCATTTTGCAGTTCAGATGAAGGTTTGCATGTTCGCTAGAACATTAGCCATCTTGTGAAAAAGACATTCACAGCTGCTGATAGCTCGTTAAATGAATAATGGCTTTAACAACGGACTCATGATGAAGATATTTTATCTTTATAGGAAATAGTATGCAAGCAGTAAATAAGCAACTGCGCAAGATGAGAAGACGAATGCTTCCATTTTCTGTCAGTTTTAAAGTGTGAATAGATTTGTTCTTGTTACAGTGAGGTGAAAGTTTCTGCTGTGGCATTAGCACAGTTTCTCATTGTGCAAACAGCAGCTTCATTTGCATTGAGCTCAGTAATTGATTAAGGCAACGAGCCAACGTCTTTGTAGGAGGTTGATTGTTCCAATCTGCATACAAATGAGCATTAAGGAAAATGCGTGCGACTGCTGCAATCACCTGGAAGCACGGATTAGTGTTTTCAAAGTAGAGCAAATATTTGATGTTGCAAAATTAATGGCTAGGCTAAATGTGGCTGAATTAAATATTTGAAAGGTTTCTCTTCTAAATCCCCAAACCTTCATTTACATAACAGGACGGTTGCCTTTTGGATGATTGCATACTTAAAAAAATAGTCCACTGTGGGTGGACTGTGTGTATTTATAAAATAAATCTAAAACTTCATGAACTTTTCACTGCAAATTTGTAAGGCTAGCTGAAGATTTAAAGCCATACACAATATATTCCTTTGGAGAGAAAGCCTCAGCTTTCTTTTTTCATGTGTGGATGAGTAAGTACTGAAGTAAAAAGAAGGGGTTTCTCTTTGTGCACGTGATGGTTTGACCTTTCTTGCAGGTAGTGAAGCAGCAGGATTCTTACCGCTCTGGTGGGATTGCTCTGATCGATGGGGTTTTTGAAGTCTGTGCGGAGTTCATCAAATGCGATGATCTGAAAAATAATGGACAGGTGTGAGTTTGCTTTTATTTACTTACATCTAAAATGACATTGATGCACATTTTGTAACTGTAATGTAAATCCTCACAGAGCCCCTATTACTATTAAATACTGTTTAAATCACTAATTTATAATACTGTGTTTTCATCTAGATTGTTTTGGCTGCAGAAAATGTTAAACTTTTTATTACATTGGAACTAAAATATGTGAAAGCTTCTATTTTACCAGCCCCAAATGTTTGGCATTCTTCACAAAAAACAAATGTTCATCCATCCATCTTCTACCACTTAATCCTTTTCGGGTTGCAGTGGGGCTGGAGCCTATCCCAGCATCTTTTGGGCGAGAGGCAGGGTACACCCTGGACAGATCGCCAGTCCATCGCAGGGCCAGCAGAGACAGCCATTCACTCTTACATTCATACCTAAGGACAATTTAGAATCCCCACTTGATGCCATTTAACCTAACCTGCATGTCTTTGACCTGTGGGAGGAAACTGGAGTACTCGGAGAAAACCCACACAGCCACACGGAGAACATGCAAACTCCACACAAAAGGGTCACCGATGGTCAGGGGGTGGGATCGAATCCACGATGGTCAAAGGTGGGATCAAACCCATGACCACTGTGCCACTGAGCTGCCCAGAAAGAACAAATGTATCTTTAATAATTTGTTAAACTGTTTCAATTTACATTTTAAGCAAATTTATTCACTTTTCTCTGTTGAGACTGGAGTTAACAAGTGGTGCATATGCCTCGAGCTTTTCCTGAAGAAGGTAAGATGATGGGCAAAAGATCTTTTTACGTGTGTATAAAGCAGTTGTGTTGAGTTGATGAAAATTCTAATCAGAATTCTGGGCTGCACTGTTATGTATGTAAATACCTCGGTGATGGAAGAGGCAAGATGGAGTTGGCGAACACAGCTTTACTGAGGAAACTGAAATAGCAGTTACACGGCAAGCACCTGGCGTGGGCACCAGTCAAAGAGACCACAAGATGGTGGCCCACCCACTATATAGGGCAGTGCGGTGAGGTGACGGGAAGTACACGTCACCACAGTGCACTTCACAATAAAGTGCCGTTTCCCATATATCACATTTCCTCCCCCCCTTAGAAAAGTCCAAAACCACACACTAAAATAACGAGAACTAATGTACTAAATTGGCCTAACACACTCACGCTAAACAACCTAGAATAGGGCTGGCGGGTGGACTGCTGCACAGCCCGCATGGCATGGTGGGTTATTCTGCCACCAACAGCTAAAAGAAAAAAGTCCTTCATTAAATTAAAATTACTTGCCGTTCTCCTAAACTAAAATGCAAACACAAAAATAACCCCATATCATAGCATGCACGCAAAATATAAGAACTATAAACACCCATTTTTTTACAGCACAGTCACTTGGGTGGGAAAGGTAGAACTGGCATGGAGGGGCCCAGGGCAGCCCCCCAGCAAGCGCGCCCTTGGAAGTAGCAAACCCCTGGGATGATGGCTGATCTTCTGGACAGTGGAGCCCAACTCCTTCAACACCAACACCGACTCCCGTCCAGCCTCGTCACCTGGAGCATCTTCCTGGACACGCCGAAGATGATTGGCGTGCCTCGATGAGCCATTGGACAACCGGAAGTATGCTGCGCCCAGCTTTGCCATTATGCACAGACATCCTCGGTGTTCTGCTGGCTGATGTTTGGCCCATCTTCGCCATTGACATTCATTACCCCGACCCAAGTCCAAAACCCTCAGCGGGGCCTGGCTCAGGCTGACGTGGTGCTGCTGAGCATGCGGTTCCTCCATGCTCGTCGGTCTGGCCCCGACCTCTTCTAAAACCATTGTAGTGGTCACTTTCATAGCTGCAGACCCTCCATCCTCCTGTGGCCAAGATCCGGAGGCATCTGGGGTTAGCACAATGGTGTCACTCGCCGACGCAGACACCTCGCTGCCACGCTTGGTACCCCCCTCTACCGAGTCCCGAGCACCGGCACTGAGACTCTCCTGCGCCGAACATGAGTGAAACTGGTCCTGCTTGACCACCGTGATGTCTGTTAGCTCTTCATCCCACACAACATTCTCTTCGACAACCGGAACCAAGGGTTCCAGCGGCCACAATCCGACCATTCATTCCCGGCATCGTCTTTAATGGCGAAACCCAGTCCGTAAAACAAATCACAGCCTATGATGTTATCGCCTCATGCTGTCATGTGGAACGTGAAGTCAACCATCTTCACAAACTTGTACCGGACCATTAACTCCAAAGTCCCAACTGTTCACAGCCTGCCACCTCCATAACCATACAACGGTGCCGGGTTACTTTTAATCCTGTAGTGGGGGAAGAACTTCCTCACTGTGGCCCAATTCAGCAACGACCCCTCCACCCCCGTGTCAAGCAGCAGCCGCACCTCCATGCCGTCCAACTCCACTTTGCAGTACGTGTACTCGTTTGTGCTGGGGGACACCGAATGGATGGTTGTCGGGGGTGGGGGGAGTGATCTCTTCCAGGGGCTCTTCGGTTCGGATACACGGCACACTCTAACATAATGGTTCAATTGTCCACATCTGCTACAACGTTTTCCCCTAGCCAGGCAGTCCTTCGCCTTATTTCGGTGCATTGCAGACCCCCAACCCTTGCACAGGGGTTTTCCCGGGGCAGACCTTCGGCTGGCAGCATTGGCTTCCATAACGTCATCATCCAAGCAATCCTCGCTTTGCGAGTCCGCAACATTTGCCGCGGCGGGAGGCTCCGGCGGCCTCTGTGACTGGTGTCAAGTTAGCTCCGAAGCTAGCTTGTTTGCGGCCTCCAGCTGGAGAGCTAGTTCAACAGCTCTGGCTAATGTTAAGTCATTGGGCACCATGAGTAGACTAGCCCACAATGCGGCGATGCATGTGCGCTCCACAACATGGTCACGTACTATTTCATCTTCCAATGGCCCAAAGCGGCACTTGCTAGCTAGGTGCCTCAGCTAGCGAGTGCCGAGTCTCTGTGGTGAACACAGCTTTATTGATGAAACTGAAATAGCCGTTACACGGCAGGCACCTGGCATGGGCACCGGTCAAAGAGACCACAAGACGGTGGCCCACCCACTATATAGAGCAGTGCGGTGACGTGACGGGAAGTGCACGTCACCACACTGCACTAAAGTGCCGTTTCCCATATACCACACCCACCCCAAGCACATCACAGCCTGGCATATGTCTGTAAATGCCATCCTGCCCTTCATTTCTATTTGTTCTAGTTTATCTGCTCCACCCTCCTGCAATATTTCTCCAAATGTCTTCCTTCACCAGGGGTCTGAGGAGCCAAAAGCCACAGAAAATCCTAAAAGAAGCTTTCACCAAACTGCAGCCTAACAACCATATCAAGTTATCTATATACTTTGATTGGTTGGCCAGTGCAGACTTTAGAAAGAGAATAGCTACTATGTAAAACTGAGTGTGTGCAATTTTTTCCTATTTGTTTCTGGAAAACAGCAATACTGCTTAAATTTTACAATATACTTTTTCTGGCATTTAAAGGTACTTGTCATATAGAGTTCAATTAGCTTCAATGTATTTATGAAAAGATTAATATCAAAACTGTGCAAAGAAATCTGGGTTAAAAATAGCATAACACAACAGTTAGTTCCGACCGAGCAATTTGATTGGACAATAGGGATTATATGAGTTACTAAAATCCATGATAATTGCACTCCAACTTTCACTGGATATGTATCACTCCACTTAAAGGTGTTCATGTAACTGTTAATCACTAACACTAATTTACTCTCAACTCTCTGAGAATTGCAGTACTGTTTTGGATACCTTAATTTCTACAGTGAGGCACTTTTTGACAAGAAATTATACATCCGTGACCCGGAAGTTCCACCCTTTTGAAAAAAACTTTATTTACGTTTACCCTTTTATAAACATTGTAAAGCTATTTAACGTCTGTTTAAAAAATAGGCAGAGCTAGAGCTGGATTTATTGTCTCAATTAACAAACCACAGTACCTTTGTGGTGATGGACTCTTCGTTTCATCTGAAAATGCCAAGGAAAAGTGAACAGAGTGTGCTAAAGCCAAATCGCTAACATGCTAACTAGCAATGCATTGGCCACGGTTTGATCTGAGCCTTTTTGGTACCGACTCAACAGGTGACCAGTATGTATTAATAAACAATGACTTTTGTACTTGACAATATTTAATTTGTTTACATGTGTGTGAAATGACAATAGACATCTTCATGCTGATTAAGATGTTTAGCAACAGTTACTGGCTACATTTAGAAAGGACTATTTTTTCTCAGCTGCACAAAATAACTGGTTAAACAAACAAATCATAATATTCTGTCCAGTATTTCTGTCATTTAATAAACTGTGCTTGCCAGAACTGTTGTATAAAAGCAATATTACACTCGAGGTCATTACAGTATCATGAATATACGAACTACGGATGTGATACGTACGCGGAGGGCATTAGCCCTATCACACCCGCAGTTACTATACTCATTGATACTGTACTCCCTCTTGTGTAATATTGCTTAATTACAAACCAGGGTGTAGACTTGATTTGGGTGGCTAACCCTCCGTTTAAAACTTTGCTCTGGCAGTTCCACACAGGGCTTCAGTGAAATACACTCTGGGTAGAATCCTCAACCAGTTCATCTCTAATGTGTCTTAGATTTTCATCCCCATTAAACAGCTTCCTTCTAATTTTACAAGTGATAAAAACTTCACTTTGAAGAAACTATTAATCAAAAGAAACTTCTGAATTACAAGTTTTCTGTGGGATTGCGGTAGTCAGTGCATATTAAAAGCTAAACTTAGAATTGGATTATATGATTAGATTAAAATTAGTTTATTTGTAGAATGATTGCAGAGTCTGTACTAGATGGCTGAGTAAAATTATGATTCATAGGGAATTGTTTTTGTTCATTTGAAGATACAAGAACAAACAGAAAAAACAAAATTCCATTACTGGGGTGTGCTACATTCATACCAGTCTGACTGCTCCCTATGAGACCAGTGTGACTGACAATTTCTCTCTCCTGCTCGCTGATTAACAGCTCTATAAAA
This sequence comes from Pholidichthys leucotaenia, assembly GCA_020510985.1. Classification (NCBI taxonomy): domain Eukaryota; kingdom Metazoa; phylum Chordata; class Actinopteri; order Cichliformes; family Pholidichthyidae; genus Pholidichthys; species Pholidichthys leucotaenia. The sequence continues at coordinate 18,064,141 of CM035844.1, forward strand.
CACTAATAATTCTGAGTGTAAAGGTCACCTGCTGTGCTTATCATCACTTCAGGTTTTAAAGGGGTCACTAGCTATGGTTACATGTGCAAAATTTCTTCAGTCTGATTACAATTCAGATCAGAACTTTACTGTTTACATGGATCCTGAAAAAGTTGATCCAATTAGGATGTGTGTTTCCATGTGTCACATGTTTGAACAGACTAAATCATTTTAACATGCGTATTTTGACGCTTATATTGTGTTCTTCAGACTGTACTGTACTGTACCATTTTTGTTTTACTCCCGCCATGTCTTCCGCTAGCTGCTGTAAAGGTGGAAGTACGTCACGTCAACGTGTGGCTGACGTACAGACATGCACAGTAAACATATTTTCTACCCAGACTTCGAAATAAGTGTTTATATGCGCAACAATCGGATTAACAATTGGCATAACCCACTCGTCTCAATCGGTAGGAAATTTTGATCTGAATGAGTGTGATTGGGTCAGAATATTCAGATTGGCGTGTTTACATGAAGCATTTTTATTCCGATCAGGCTTTTAATCTGGTTACTTGTCTGACTGCACTTTTTCCACAGTTCAACAGTTCACTCATGTCTTAATGAAGTGTCTGTGACATATTTTGTTGACATTTTCTTCAATTTTTTAATTATTGAAGCAAATTTGTTTTTTATTTTTCCTGGCTTTCTTGAAGCGCTCTGATTTGCAGGACAAGCTGCAACAGAGCGACATCAGCGGGGTCTGGAGAAACCTCAAAACCATCTCGGGGCTCCAGAATACCTCCCCCCAGGCCACGGGGGGCAGGGAGTGGGCGAACAACCTGAATCTGTTTTTCAATAGATTTGACCAACCGCCCTCCCCCCTGTCTGCACAACAACCACTGCTGCCTCTAAGAAATCAAGTCCTGCTGCCCACTCCCCACTCCACCGACACCCCCCCCACTCCCAACACACAGCCCCCCATCCTGACCCTGACCAAGACCCAGGTGAGGACGGAGCTGAGGAAGATCAAGGCGAGGAAGGCGTCGGGACCGGACGGCATCAGCGCAAAGCTCCTCAAGTCCTGTGCAGATCAGCTGTGTGGGATTGTGACGTATATCTTCAACATGAGCCTGAAACTGGGGAGGGTACCACAGCTGTGGAAAACATCTTGTGTGGTACCTGTACCAAAACCTTCCCACCCCAAAGACCTGAACAGCTACAGACCGGTGGCCTTGACGTCCCACTTGATGAAGACCCTGGAGAGACTGCTCCTTGCTCATCTCCGCCCCCTGGTGGAACCAGCGATGGATCCACTCCAGTTCGCCTACCAGCATGGCATTGGGGTGGAGGATGCGGTGATCTTCCTCCTTCACCGTTCTCTGTCCCACCTGGAGAAGCCCGGGAATATGGTGAGGATCATGTTCTTTGACTTCTCCAGTGCTTTCAACACCATCCAACCGATGATCCTGAAGGACAAGCTGCTGTGCGCAGGGGTGGACCAGCACCTGTCATCATGGATCCTGGACTACCTCACGAACCGGCCTCAGTTTGTGAGAACCCGGGACTGTGTTTCCGACACGATCATCAGTAGCACGGGGACCCCCCAGGGAACGGTGCTGGCTCCCTTCCTGTTCACTCTTTATACTGCGGACTTCTCACACAACACAACACATTGCCATCTACAGAAGTTCTCTGATGACTCTGCGATCGTTGGTCTCATCTCCAACGGAGATGAAGCTGAGTACAGAGGGCTTATCCAGGACTTTGTGGACTGGTGCCATCGGAACTGCCTCCAGATCAACGCGAGGAAAACTAAGGAGCTGGTGGTGGACTGCCGCAGGCATGGGCAGCCCCTCACAGCACCAGTAAATATACAGGGAACAGACATCGAGATGGTGACATCCTATAAGTACCTGGGTATTCATCTGAACAATAAACTAGACTGGTCACACAATACTGACGCACTCTACAAGAAGGGACAGCGCAGGCTGTTCCTGCTGAGGAGACTCAGGTCTTTTGGTGTACAAGGGGCGCTGCTGAAGTCATTCTATGACACGGTGGTGGCATCAGCCATCACTTTTGGAGTGGTCTGCTGGGGCAGTGGCATTACTGCAGCCGATAGGAAGAGACTGAACAAACTGATTAAGAAAGCTAGCTCTGTCCTGGGGCAGCGCCTTGATCCGATGGAGGAGATAGGAGAGAGAAGGACGGTGGCTAAACTGTCATCTCTGCTGGAGTCCGAGTTCCACCCTATGCAGGACATACTGGATGCACTGAGGAGCTCATTTAGCAGCAGACTACATCATCCCAGGTGCACAACCGAGAGGTTTCGTAGGTCCTTCCTACCAACGGCTGTCAGACTGTACAACCTAAGCAGGGCTGCTCGCAGAGATAGCAAAAAGACGTAACAAACTAATAGTTTTTTTGAATGCAAAAGATGCAATAGACTTACACCAATGGTCCTCTCCGGCATACAACTAGGAACATACCGGTCGCTATGGAGGGTGAGAATATGTATGGGCACATAATCATACCATGTAGGATAACTAAATAGACGGTTATGCTGTTTCATCCCACCTAGCAACAATGCTCTGCACTGTGTGTGTTTATATATTTACATATTTATTCCATCTAGCTACAATGCTCAGCACTGGGTGTGTTTATATTTATATATCTATATATTTATTCCATCTAGCTACAATGCTCCGCACTGTGTTTTTATATATCTACATATTATTCCATCTAGCTACATTGCTCCGCACTGTGTGTGTTTATATACTTGCATATTTATTCCACCTAGCTGCAATGCTCCGTACTGTGGGTGTTTATATATTTACATATTTATTCCATCTAGCTACAATGCTCTGCACTGTGTGTTCATATATTCATATATTTATTCCATCCAGCTACAATGCTCTGCACTGTGTGTCTGTGTCTGTGTGTATATATATATTTTTTATAGTAATATGTACATATGTATATTAGCTGCTCTTGCTTGCTTGTTTTTTTTCTTGCCTTCTGATTGTTGCTCTGAGTGTTGCTATCCCTGTGCTGTTGCAATCCTGGAATTTCCCCGTTGTGGGACTAATAAAGGCTTATCTTATCTTATCTTATCTTATCTTATCTTATCTTATCTTATTTAAAGCCTGTCACTTTAAGAAACATCCTTCAGCTGTTCAACTCCGCCCTCCCTTTTATGTCAGTTAGCCATTAGCTGACTAGCTTCTAGCCTCCTTCTAGCTTGGAAGAGCAGTGCTGGTTCACTGATCCACAGTCGGTTGTGTATCTGGCGTCGCGCCGGCCCATCTCATCACTCAACAACCTCACTGCGATGCCAGCGCGTCGGGTGACCCACCAATCGCCATGACCTGGGGCTGCTGGCCAAGCTGCCGATCCACGGGATCTCAAAGTACAGAGTCTCACTCCGAAGGACTCCACTCCTCTCCTGTGGCCAGCTGGGGGATGCACCGTCACAAAGTGGCTCCCCTACATTGCCTGCAGGGGTGGAGCGGAGCCATGTGGAGCGCCCGAGGATGGTAGGGGAGCAGCTTTGGGTCGCGGCGTAGGCAGTTGCCGCAACCGGTACACTGGCGCAAACTGTGGAATCACAGCGAAACCACTGGGAGATGGGTTGGAGCGACGTGAGGTGTATTGTGGACTGTGGACCGGTGGATCCAGGTGGTAACAAGGATGGTTATTAGGGTGACTAAGACCTGAAGAAAATAACAATATAAGCTGCGCTTGGTTCGAGCTTCTTGGTACCAGTGATAGCTTAAGGGCCAATACGCTACCTTTAGCACCGCTTCCAAATACATGACAGACAGCTAGGCAGGCCAATAACACAGGGTTACAAAAATAATTTTTTTGTAAGTTGTCTGTGTTTTTTCAACTGATTTAAGACAATTTTGCACCGCTGAATCCAAAAATGACATCCGTTTCTCTCCATCAGGTGCTAAGTAAAAACCTGTACTTAGTACTTACTTAGTACTGTGCATGTACTTACCTTTATATAAAGGCAAGTACATGTAAATTGAATGTTTCATCATCATTGCTCAAAATTCAGAGAATTTCAAGACATTAAAAAGAATTTTGCATCATATAAAGCGAAAATACCCGTACATGTAAACAAAAACGTATAAAACAACATGTGGCCATGCTTCAAAAAGTTGACCTGATTGAACAAAACCAATGTGATTTTTGGATTCAGCACATCAAAATTGTCCTAAATCAGCTAAAAAAAAACTTAGACAATAAATGTGGTGTTGACCAGTGTAATAGAGCAGTGGGTGGGTTTCAAGGACGGCGGTGGGCTGGCTTTTTCTAATCGTGATGTTAACGATTTAGACAGAAAAGTCAAAAACGTTTCTGGGAGAGAAAAACGAGATAAAGGCTGTGTGTTTTTCTAAGACAATTGTCTGTTTTGAAAAATTTTTGATAATTAGGTGATCAGTGGACTCATTTCAGACAGTTAAAACCTACAAACACATCATTTTTCAGTCAGTGACCCCTTTAAACAGGCAGCTTTTCTCTGATGGCTCACTGTAAACAGCCAGCATTCACAGGTAAGTGAGCATCAGCAGTGACTGATGGCATGGAATAAAGATTTCCATCCCCATAACAATCCACACGGCTCTCGCTCATTTTCTTTCACAATTAGCTCTGTTATAAACAGATGCAGTTTCCATAGCGACATGGTGAGCCCCTCAATGGGCGCCATGGTTACTATACCAATGAACACAGTGATTGGTTGAGAGCCACATACAGTCGGGGTGCTGGACCCGTGGGTGGAAACAGACTGGGGGAAGGGGTGATCATGACTATAGGTTGACAAGCGTTCCCATCACATGGCCGAGGGCTGAGCCAGACACACACTTCTTCTCGCTGTCTCTTTCACACATAGACACGCTGACTGACTCATATGTTGTCTCACCCACTTAGTCAATTGGTACGTTAGTCATTTTAAGTCTTATAATGATATGGTTTGTATTTTGTACCGTTCCTGCCTCCTTGGAGCCACTGTTAAAGGTGAGAGATCAAAGCTCCGGTGTTTGCAGAATTGGTGTAGCCAGCAGACTGATTTCACCGGTCTCCTGTGATATTTGTGCAAATTCCACTCAAAATGCTGCAGGCAAACAGATTCACAACAGTCTGGAAGGGAGATTTATGATCGCTGTTTTGCCACCTGCTTGTACTCGTTATGTGCAGTTAAGCTGAACGTTAAATACATTATCTGAGGAAGTGTTTGTAGAGTTCACAGGTTGCATTACTCTGTTTTGTTGGAGTGCAATTTAATGTCTTTTAGGAGGTGATTTGGAGTGAGAATGAGTGGACACACAGTGGATATAAAAAGTCTACTCACAAATGTCAGGTTTTTGTGATGTAAAAAAAAATGAGACCAAGATAAATCATTTCAAAACTTTTTCCACCATTGTGACCTATAACCTGTACAACCCAACTGAAAACAAACTGAAATCTTTTAAGGGGAAAAATAAAAAACTTACAATAACCTGGTTGCATAAATATGCACACCCTGTTATAACTGGGGATGTGGCTGTGTTCAGAATTAATCAGTCACATTCAACCTCATGTTAAATGGGAGTCAGAATTAATTGTCTGCAAAGTGAGAGTGAATGAAGGGAAGGAATAAATGTGTTTGTTTATAGTGAGTGATGGAGGGAGGAAGGCCTGAAATAGGCAAATGTGAGTTATGTTATATGTGTTAAATGTGAGTCAGGCTGTTATGTTTGTGTATTTATAATATTTATAATATTTATGTTAAATGTGAGTCAGGCTGTTATATTTGTGTATTTATAATATTTATAATATTTATAATTGTGTATTTATAATTTTTCTGCATTGATGTATGTGGTTATTGTGTATATTTTTTATTTTTTTTTTCCCATCTTTACTTGATTCTTTTTTCTAAAGCCCATCCAGGGACAAGAGTTGCAAATTAGCTAATAGCTATACACTCTATGTGCAACACATCAGATTGATTGTCTTTGATTAATTGTCTATGTTTATTGCACTGTCCCTGTCAAATAAACTAATCTACTACTACTACCTGCCACCATTTAAAGTGCCTCTGATTAACCCCAAATAAAGTTCAACTGTTCTAGTAGGCTTTTCCTGACATTTTTGTAGTCATATCTTATAGCAGAAGCCATGGTCTGCAGAGAGCTTCCACAGCATCAGAGGGATCTCATTGTTCAAAAGTATCAGTCAGGAGAAGGGTACAAAAGAATTTCCAAGGCATTACATATACCATGGAACACAGTGAAGACAGTCATCATCAAGTGGAGAAAATATGGCACAACAGTGACATTACCAAGAACTGGACATCCCTCCAAAATTGATGAAAAGACGAGAAGAAAACTGGTCAGGGAGGCTGCCAAGAGGCTGACAGCAACATTGAAGGAGCTGCAGGAATTTCTTGCAAGTACTGGCTGTTTAGTACATGTGACAACAATCTCCCGTCTACTTCAACTGTCTGGGCTATGGGGTAGGGTGGCAAGATGGAAGCCTTATCTTATGAACAAAAACATCCAAGCCCAGCTACATTTTGCAAAAACACATTTGAAATCTCCCAAATGCATGTGGAAAAATGTGTTATGGTCTGATGAAACCAAGGTTGAACGTTTTGGCCATAATTCCAAAAGGTAGATTTGGCACAAACGCAACACTGCTCATCACCAAAAGAACACCATACCTACAGTGAAGAACGGTGGTGGCAGCATCATGCTTTGGGGCTGTTTTTCTTCAGCTGGAACCTGGGGCCTTACTCAAGGTGGAGGAATTATGAACAGTTCCAAATACCAGCCAGTGTTTGCACCAAACCTTCAGGCTTCTGCTAGAAAGCTGAAGATGAAGAGGAATTTCATCTTTCAGCACGACAATGACCCAATGCACACATCCAAATCAACAAAAGAATGGCTTCACCACAAGAAGATTAAGGTGTTGGAATGGCCCAGCCAGAGTCCAGACCTGAATCCAATTGAACATCTGTGGGGTGATCTGAAGAGGGCTGTGCACAGGAGATGCCCTCACAATCTGACAGATTTGGAGCATTTCTGCAAAGAAGAGTGGGCAAATATTGCCACATCAAGATGTGCCACGCTGATAGACTCCTACCTAAAAAGACCGTGTTGTAATCAAAGCGAAAGGTGCTGCAACAAAGTATTAGTTTAAGGGTGTGTATATTTATGCAACCAGGTTATTGTAAGCTTTTTTATTTTTCCCCTTAACAGATTTCAGTTTGTTTTTTATTTGGGTTGTACACGTTATAGGTCACATTAAGGGTGGAAAAAGTTTTGAAATGATTTATCTTACAAAAAATCTTTCCTGCCACATGCCATTTCACTGTACAATAACTCACTCTAATGTTGAATTCTGGTCATAACTGTGCTGCCATACTGCACCTTGCAGTTTAATTGGTACCTTACATTGCACCCTGCGCCTGATAGTCCTGCATTGTACAGCCAGTACGATTCATGTATCTATACGGGTCTTCATCCATTCATCTGTGATGTATATAAGTTATTTAGGCAGTTTTACTTTCCATGGGTAATTCCTTTTTCTTTTATGCTGTGTGTGTTTCTGTCATTTTAGTCGTCTACTGTCATGCTGCTGTTACACTGTAATTTCCAAGTTTGGGATCAATAAAGTACATCTATCTATCTTGGTCTCATTTTTCTACATCACAAAAACCTAGCATTTGATCAGGGGTATGTAGACTTTTTACATCCACTGTATGTATGTAGGCAGACGTTAAGGGTGTATGTTGTGTTGCTGACCACACTGTACACCTGAGTGTAGGAGGACGTCTGCCTGTGTGGGATGCTGGAGTGACCACAGGCTCTACATGCGTTTAGCTCCAGAGTGGAGAGTGCCACTCACCTGCCATATGACAAAGAAGATGAGGGAGGCGCACAGTACCAAGGTGAGCATGTAGCAGAAGGCCGCAAAGGTGAACGCCATGGCGGAACCAGCCAGAGAACGGAACGTCCTCCCTGCTCTCAGCTGCTCTCAGGTCACTCTCCTGCCTCTTTTTACAGCTGGAGACGTTATTGTAGGTCTTCCTCTCTGATGGGAGCTCCAGGTGGGTGAAGCACTCAGTTTTAGTAACAATCAATGCCGAGCTGAGGTTGTTGCTTCACCGTTTCCACTCCTGGGCCTGCCTTTGTCTGTTTTTGTAAATCTGACAGCGGGGCGGCTCTTTTCCCCACTGTGACTTAGGTATATGTCTGTTCACGGCCACAGCAGTCTACTGCTGGCCCTGTGCTCAGTCTCTGGCAGGCACGATGTCTGTCTCCTCCTCCTTCCCCCTGTACTTTCTCTTCAGACAAAGCCTACACATCTTTTCTGTACTCAGTAAGTACCTGACTGACACGCTGACAACAGGACAAGTTTCTTGTTGATAATAAATAGGGTTAGTAGAAAAGGACGAGGATTATTGTCAAAGACGATTATGGCTTGTGATAGTTCTGTAGTTTGTTGTATGGCTTTCACTTCATCTGTTGCTCTGAATCCAGAACACATCAATGACACTTATGACTTACTTATATCTAACAGGTTTGTAAACAACCACATATGGCAGGTCATACAGTCTGAACTTATTATTAGTAGTAGCAGTATTACTATTTCTAAACTGTTGAGCAGTTGTTTAGATTCAAGGTATTGCTTTGCACATTGGGCAGTTACTATATGACAAAGCAAACTGTAAGTTGCCCCAGATTATTTTGCAAGTTACCAGTGAGGCAGCAAATATTATAATCAAATCTTTTAAATTATTTAATAAGATAACTGAACAGTTGACGATCACACATTAAAGATTGCCAGATCAGAGAAGCAGTTAGCACGGATCAATGTCTTGACTGACCTTAATATGGAGTAGAGAGTACCTGTGTCTGGTAGGAGACGTGTCTGCCACTGAACAGTCCACTCTGTCCTCGTCTTTGCCAATTTGGGTCAGCAACATGTCAGACTTCTGTGCTCTGCATTTTTTTTTCAGACGCATCCCTCAGATTCCTCCAGAAGAACATTTAAGAGCTGTCAGTGCTGACGTGCAGAGGAAATTATTAAATTTTGAGGACGGTCAGATTTAACCATAAACCTGCAGGCTTTCTGGAACACATTTAAGCTGATTAAAAAAAAAAACTCTTAAGTTAAAAAAGCAAATCTCTACAGCCCCCAGGACTCATAAGTTAATGAGTCCTCCTGTCTATCATCTCCCCTGCTCTTTGTCCTGCTTTCTGTCTTCCTTCCTAAAGCCCCCCTTCTGTTGATGCCAAGCAGATATTGTGAAAACGGACCTGCATGTGTTTCCTGAGTCTACAGTCTTCGGCTGTCTCGTCCTCTATTTCTTAGGCTGCAAGAGAAATATTTCCATCATGGTTGATGGTATAACAGTCAGCCAATAGCAACGCTCTGTCTCCCCCCTCTCTTATTTGCTCTCTCTCTCTCTCTCTCTCTCTCTCTCTCTCTCTCTCTCTCTCTCTCTCTCCTCTCTCTCTTCCTCTCTGTCTGTCAGTCTCTCTTGCATTTATACATTTCCATAATCCCTTGTTCCCAAGAGACTGATGAGGGGGCAGGGGCGGCTGCAAATGCCTGCTCTCTCTCCTATCAGCCTCCTCTGTCACAGCCTTCAGTCGTCTGTCATTCCATGAAATATACGTCTGTTTCTTAGAGGGTGTTTCTCTCAATCATTTGTCATTCTTTCAATTCTTTGTGCTAAAAGCATTTATCAAATTGCTAATTTTCTCTTTGTTTCTGCTGTTATTTCAGACTTTTCTCGTCTCAGTTTTTTAATAAAGGCAATTTAGAATCACTGGTGCCATCTAATGTACACTGTAGACTTTTTTTTTTTTACAAAAATCAAATATTCTAACAGCTATCCCTCCATGTAAATAATACGGGGGGAGGGGGGTTCTGAAAAGTTCATAGTGGTCAAATTTGGCCAAATGTGGTTTATTTTTCAACATCGTCTTGTTATGTCTGTAAATGAGTGACCACAGAGGCAGTGGCTGTAGTGAACAATGGTTTATTGAACACACAAGGTTAACAACATGTGTTACAGTTAATATAGCCGTTATGCTAACTGGGGTTAAGTACAGGCTGGTGCGTCACTAGAGGCAGAGCGCCAAAGAGGACGACTCGTATCAGCAGTCCCCTTAAGTAAGCACGACGTGATGACATCACCCCACCTGCATCCTCACATCCGTGCTTGCCTATTGTTTATATGTCAGTATTTAACAATTACATCCCCCTTGAAAAAGCCAAAAACATTATCAACATTCCATTTTTTTTTTAACAAGCAACGGAAAACAGTACCTGGGGTACCGGGTAGACCACCGGTTGACCCTACACGACTGGGTGGATTATTTTGCCACCATGAATCAGTCGTGCTCTATCAAACACATTAAAACCGAGTCAGTGGCCACGGTTACATGGGCAAAATTTCTTCAATCTGATTACAATTCAGATCAGAATTTTACTGTTTACATGGATCCTGAAAAAGCTGATCTGATTAGGACGTGCGTTTCCATGTGTCACACGTTTGAATGGAAAAAATCATTTTGACATGCGCACGTCGACATTTCGACATTCCGAAAATAGTAGAAGAAGAAGCAACTTCCGGTGTTAGCAAGCCCCACTTCGTGTCGAAATTGACCTGTATTGTGTTATTCAGACTGTACTTTTGCTTCTGCTGGTCTCTGTAATGAAGCTACAAGTACATACTTCTGCATATGACAAACAGAGGGAGACAGCAGGACGATACAGACCAGTTTTGTTTTACTCCCACTATGTTTTCCGCTAGCTGCTGCTAAGGCGGAAATACGTCACATCGACGTGCGGCTGGTGTACAGACATGCGCAGTAAACACATTTTCTGCCCTACATTCGGAATAAGTGTTTTCATGCGCACCATTCGGATTAACAATCAGCATAACCCACCCCTCTCAATCGGAATGAAATTTTGATCCGAATGAGCGTGATCGGGTTAGAATATTCAGATTGCCGTGTTTACATGAAGCATTTTTATTCCGATTAGGCTTTTAATCTGGTTACTTGTGTCCATGTAAACATAGCCACTGTTGTGGTTTGAGTTCAGGGGGGCCTCTGGCAAGCTCATGGTAGGTGCGACCCTGGAGACGCCAACTGCAGCGGGCTTGGATGCCATCTCGAATCATCGGTCATCTGGAAAGTGGCTGGCCCCAACCATGCTGCGATCTGCGTCAGCACAGACAGAAACATCTGCAGGCCGTCTGGGCATTCGGATCAGTGGACCCGAACCCAATTGAGCACTGTGAGTGGCAATCTGTTCGGCTGCATTCGGCGCTGCTGCTCTCTCGTCCCTGATGCTGGTTGCTGCTGTGGCGGCGTGACTCTCATGGTGGTGGCAGGACATGCCCCCGGTTGGCGTTGTCCCACTGGATCCTGCTGGGCCACGAACTCTCTATCCCGCAGCACTGCGGCGGCTCCTTGCCGCTGACGCCGGGTGCAGATAACGGATGAGTCCGGTTTCTGCCGTTTTCCCTTACTGCCCTCTCCTTGCAGTTTCAAGCTCATAGCAGCTGTATCCCCATCCGGATGTGTTGTGCTCTCAACATCAACTTTCCAACAGACAGGTCACAACCCAGAATATTATCCCCGTGTGTAGCCACCTGGTAAATGAACACTGGGAAAGCGCTTGACCCGTAGCAAACCGCCAGCAATACAGTCCCTACTACGCTGATGTGTGTGTACCCATAGCCATACAACTCCACCGGATTCTTCTCAATAGGAGGGTTAGGGAAAAATCTCTTAACAGTAACCCAATTCAGCACTGACCTCATGGCGGCAGTGTACAGCAACAATGGCAAGTCGACGTCATCCAGCTTTACTGTGCACCACATGCACACTGAGTCTCCGGAGCTCACAGCGTGGCTGGTGGTCACCAGTGGGTCTTTTTGAGTGATTGAGCTTGCTGCAGCGTCTAGATCGCTGCCCCCCCGGCTGGGCAGGATTACGCTCGCTCTCGGTGCCTTGGGGAGCCGCAGTTAACACCCGAATGGTGTCCCATGATGTTCCGTTGCCCTGTAACGTTTACCAGGGCATCCTCTAAGTGAGTAGTGGTGTTAACGGGAACTTCTGCTGGGGTAACTGCAAAAGCTAGCGAGATTCATTGTTGTGGGTCACCTAGTTGTGATGTTAGCTTGTTGGCGGCCTCCAACTGGAGTGCCAACTCCACCACCTTCGCCAGATCATCAAGCGCCCTGATTAGCTTTGCCCGCAGCCGTGGGTTGCTGGTGTGCTCCACTAACTGGTCCTGCACCATTTCCTCCTCTAGTGCTGCACGGTGGCGCAGTGGTTAGCACTGCGGCAGCACAGTTTACCCTTGGCCGGGGGATTGTGGGGATCGTGGGATCGTGGGTTCGATCCCAGCCCCCGACCAACAGTGATCTGTGTGGAGTTTGCATGTTCTCCCCGTGTTGCGTGGGTTTACTCCGGGATTTCTCCGGTTTCCTTCCACATGCCAAAAACATGCATGTTAGGCTAATTGGCTGTTCTAAATTGTCCCTAGATATCTGTTTCCTATAGGCCCTTAGAATAGAGGGTTAGTATTAATGAAAGCGCTTTGAGTGGTCTTTGTGACTAGAAAAGCGCTATATAAGTGCAGGTTAGTTAGTTAGTTAGTTGCCCAAACCTGCACCTGCTCACCAGACAGTGGAGTCCGGCTCGCCCAGCCACACCACTCTCTCACCAGGGTGCCAGACACATGTCAATATTCTGAAAAAATGTTGAATTTTCCTCCAGAAGACCCATTTTTCTCCTCGTCGCCATTTGTTATGTCTGTAAATGAGTGACCACGGAGGCGGTGGCTGTACTGAACGATTGTTTAGTAAATCGTACAGTACTAAATACTAAGTACTAAGTACTAAATCTCTTTCGGTACAGGTACTAGAAAGAGAGATCATATCTCTCCGGTTCTGGCCTCCCTTCATTGGCTTCCCATAGAGTTTAGAATTAAGTTTAAAATCCTTCTTCTTACTTACAAAGTTCTAAACAATCAGGCTCCTTTTTATTTAAAAGATCTGATACTACCGTATTATCCTAACAGAGCACTACGCTCCCAAAATGCAGGATTACCTGTAATACCTAGAATCTCCAAAAGTACAATGGGAGGCAGAGCCTTCAGTTATCAAGCTCCTCTCTTGTGGAACCAGCTGCCAATCTGGATTCGGGAGTCAGACTCGATCTCTGTTTTTAAGAATAGGGTTAAAACCTACCTTTTTGATATAGCCTACAATTAGGGAGGGATCATGTGTTTCTGAACCCTCCCTTAGTTATGCTGCTAATAGGTTTAGTCAGCCGGGGGACCTCCAATAATGCACTGGGCCTCACTCCTTTCCTCACTCTCAATGAAATATTTTTTTTGCTGGTCATTAACATCTGTTTGTTCTCTCCCATAGATTGAGTCCCCATCGTGCTGTTTGCTCTCTACATGTTTCATGTTTGTTCTTTTCATCTTCTCTGTCCCCTCACCCCCCAGCCAGTCGCAGCAGATGACTGCCCCTCCCTGAGCCTGGTTCTGCTGGAGGTTTCTTCCTGTTAAAAGGGAGTTTTTCCTCTCCACCGTCACCAAGTGCTTGCTCACAGGGGATCGCCTGATTGCTGGGGTCTTTCTACAACTGTTGGGGTTCCCCCTGCAGTTGAAAGTGCTATGAGATGGCTGTTGTTGTGAAATGGCGCTATATAAATAAAGTTGAATTGAATTGAATTAAATGCACACTGTTAACAACATGTGTTACAGTTAATATAGCCGTTATGCTAACTGGGGTTAAGTACAAGCTGGTGTGTCGCTAGAGCCGGCACACCAAAGAGGGCTACTCCCACCAACAGTCCCCTTCAGTAAGCACGGCGTGATGACATCACCCTGCCTGCATCCTCATGTCCGTGCTGCCTATTATTAATATGCCAATATCTAACAAGTCTCCCCTTCAGTCTACACACATCTATCCGTGTTGCAGCACTTGGATCCCTGTGGATGAAAAATAAACCACATTTGGTCAAATTTGACCACTAAGAACTTTTCAGCCTATGAACGTTTCAGCCCCCCCCCCCTTTCCCGTATGTATGATATGTATTTGATAAATGCCAAATCATTATTCCGAAAGACCCTAATTATGTAAACAGTGGACCTAAAGCTGAAAGTTATTGTACACTTAGCTAGCTTGCAGAACACAGGTTATGATATTCATGGGATTCTTCTGAAATTCTGTGGGAATATTCCTTTTGTCAAGGTCTGGACCTGGATAATTTTCATCAAATTTGCTTTTATTTGCATTATTTACTCAGCTGCTTTATATTTCAGTAACTAGAGAGTGCATACCTCCACCAAGGCTCCTTCCATCCCTCATGGATCACCTCCAAAATGTAATGGGTTTGTGTGTAGGCCTAGACCCATTTCTGGTGAAAATTGCATCAAAGTCTATCCATTAGTTTTGGAGTATTGTTGCCAACACACTGTGAGAAGAGCCTTGGCTGAGGTATGCATTCTCAGATCATCAACAAAATGTAATGGGCTCATCTGTTGCCCAAGAACCACCTGTGGTGAAAATTTCATCCAAATCCATCCAGTAGTTTTGGAATATTGTCGCTAACACTCTGTGACAAGATAAGAGCCTTGGCTGAGGTATGCATTCTCAGATCATCACCAAAATATAATGGGTTCCTCTCTAGCCCAAGAACCACCTGTGGTGAAAATTTCATCCAAATCCATCCAGTAGTTTTTGTGTAATCCTGCTGCACAAACACAAACAAAGCCCTTGGTGGAGGTAGGCAGTCTCAGATCATCACCAAAATCTAATCATTGGTTCCCCGTGCCATTACACACCTTTCCTGAAAATTTCATCAAAATATATTCATAACTTTTTAAGTGATGTTGCCAACAGACAGACAAACAAACCTGTCATGGTTGGTGAGCGCGCGTCCCCTCCTTCCTGTTGTTTCCCCTCAGGTGATCAACACACCTGGGTGAGGAGACGCACCTGCTGCCTCTCATCTGCCAGCGTTTAAAAGGATCAGCTCTTTCCTTCCCCCTTCTCCAGGTTGCTGCCACCGTGCGGGTGTGTCTTCAGGGACTGCGTGCGTTCACCTGCCCCATCATCCTTGCTCAACTGCAACCATACACCACCCGGTCAGGCACCACCAGCTCCACCAACCTCACCCTGCTGGTTCGTCTCTTCCCCGCTGGGGTCCCTGCCGGTTCTCCCTATTATCTCACGTAAGTGGCAATTTGGCTCGCCCATTTTCCCGTTCTCCTTTCCTCCTCTCACAGCTCTCATTCTCTCTCCACAGGCTATTTCCTCTGGTGAGTGACGTTTTCCGTAGCTGTGCTTCTGACCTTTTGAAATTCAATAAATCCTCAAACGTGTTTTGTGGTTTTGATTGTTCCTTTGTTGCTGCATTGTGCATGTGGGCTGTCTTTATTAATAATCATGACAGAATGAGCCAGCCAGAATCACGGCTCAGCAGGTGCAACAGCATCAGGGCAATCTCCTCTGGAGCACTTAGATGCGACACAGAGGCAAGTGACTGTGTTAACCCAGCAGCTGCAAACCATTACACAGCAATTGGGCACAGTCACCCAACATTTGGCTAATTTGGCTCCTCCGGCTCCTCCTGCTCCAGCTGCCCCTGTTGTTCAATCTACCGTGCGCCATACCACCTCCGTTCCCACACCTGCCCCGTACATGGGGGAGGTGGGGAAGTGTAAGGAATTTCTTTGCCAGGTACAGCTGTATTTAGGGCAGGTCGGGGGGGGGGAGTACCCGGGGGATGGCTCGAAAATTCATTTTATGACCTTATTGTTACAGAACCGGGCCCTCAATTGGGGGTGGTCCGTGACAGACAGCCCTGAAGGGGCTGGGTGCACGTTTGATCAATTTGTGGTCACCTTCACTCGCGCATTTGACCATACTGAGAGTCAAGGGAACATCATGAGCTGCCTTCTGTCACTCTGCCAGGGCACACAGTCAGCGGCCAAGTACTCAGTGGAGTTCCGAGCGCGTTCCTCTTCGGTTTGAACGAACACCTCCGTGATGACCTGGCGGTTCATGCAGTTCCCGACACTTTGGATGGGCTAATTGATCAGGCCATAGGGCTAGACAATCGCTAGCATGAGCGTGGGAAGGAGCGGCAGTCCTCCTTTCGCCCGCTCGCCGCATGGGTGCCCACCGTGGCTGCTGACACAGGTGGCGCTGGTGGAGCTCAGTTGGTTCCAGCTGACTGATGAAGAGCGTCGGTGAAGGAAGAAGACTGGCGTGTGCATGTATTGTGGTTCAATGAAACACAATCTGAACGAGTGCCACCTGCGGCTAAAAGACGTGGCCTGTCAGTAACCGCAGGGGGTCTGGCAGGCGGGACCAAACATTCTCCCCCCAGCAATTTCTCTATTTCGGCCCTCGTCCAATTGCTGGGGGTCGAGAGGAGAACTATGGCGTTAGTGGATTCAGGGGCAGAGGGGAATTTTTTTTCGTCCCATCTTTTGTCTCGTCTATCTGGCAAAGAGGTTGCAGTAGTCACCGAACGCATGGCACCTATCGCCATCCTTCTTTCTGGGAACCATCGGGAGGAACTTTCGTTCCTAATTCCTCTGAGTGTTGTTGTCCCTGTGCTGTTGCAATCCTGGAATTTCCCCATTGTGGGATTAATAAAGGCTTATCTTATCTTAATTCTTCCAAATTCATCCTCCCCAATGGTCCTTGACTATCCGTGGCTCCAGAGGCATAACCCCATTATTAACTGGGACCAAAACTCCATCTCCTCCTGGAGCCTGTTCTGTTTGGCTCACTGTTTGAGTTCGGCTGAGTGTTCGCCATCTCTCCCCATCTCCTCTCCTCTGGTCAAGCCACCGGACCTCAGCCTCGTTCCCCAGGCTTACCATGATTTGGGAGAGGTATTCAGCAAGTCGAGAGCGCTATAGCGTCCGCCTCATCGCTCTTATGACTATGCTGCGGATTTCATCCCGGGGGCGAAGCTGCCATCTAGCCGGCTCTACAACATTTCTGGCCCGGAGAGAGGCGATGGAGAGATACATAAAGGACTCGTTGAATGCCGACCTTATTCAGCCACCTTTGGCTCCTCTTGGAGCAGGGTTTTTTTTCATTGGGAAAAAGGATGGCTTACTGCGCCCGTGCATAGACTACCGGGAGCTGAACGCAATTACTATTAAGGACAAATATCCTCTGCCCTTAATCAATTTCGCATTCAAGCTCCTCCAGCGCTCATGGATTTTCACCATGTTAGACCTTCGGAACGCATACCACCTAGTTCGTATTCACGAAGGGGATGAGTGGAAGATGGCATTTAGAACACATCAGGAGCAATTTGAATACCTGGTCATGCCATTTGGGCTCACTAACGCCCCCGCCGTCTTCCAGTGCCTCATAAATGATGTTCTTTGCGATATGGTGAATCAGTTTGTCTTCGTCTACTTGGATGATATTTTGATTTTCTCCCACTCGCCAGAGGAACGTGAAGTCCATGTAAGAGCCATTTTACAGCGGCTCTTAGAGAACCAGCTCTACGTTAAGGCCGAGAAGTGTGAATTCTCCACCAGTTCCACCTCCTTCTTGGGCTTCATAGTGGCTGAAGGGAGACTGATTGCCGACCTGGCCAAGGTGAAGGCAGTGCTTGATTGGTCAATTCCCCACTCCCGTAGGGAGCTTCAATGCTTCCTCGGGTTTGCGAATTTCTACCGCAGGTTCATCAGAAACTATAGTGGGATAGCACTGCCCCTCACACAGCTGACCTCCGTTAAGGTCCCTTTCCGCTGGACCGAAGCAGCTGAACGGGCTTTTGCCAAATTAAAGAGCCTGTTCTCAGAAACATCCATCTTGGCTCAGGTCAACACCCAGCTCCAGTTTGTCCTCGAGATGGACACTTCTGATTCGGGGGTGGGCGCTGTCCTCTCGCAGCGCACACCCTCTGATTAGAGGCTCCATCCGTGCGCATTTTTTCTTGGCGTCTCATGCCGGCTGAGCAAAATTACAACGTAGGGGACAAAGAGCTCCTCGCCATTAAGTTGGTGTTGGAGGAATAGAGACATTGGCTAGAGGGGGCCACTCACCCCCTTGTTGTGTGGACCGACCACAAGAACTTAGAGTATTTGCGGTTGGCCTTAATGCCAGGCAAGCTCATTGGGCCTTATTTTTTCAGAGATTCAGCTTTACCATCACCTACTGGCCTGGTTTCCCGAACACCAAACCGGACACGCTATTGCGCCAGTTTGATTCCGAGCAGGTAGCGCCCCCATCCCATCCTCAGCCTATTTTCCCCCCTTCATGCGTCCTCAGAGCCCTTACGTGGGATATTGAGTGGAGGGTCCGTCAGGCCCAGTCTCAGGAGCCTGAACCAGCAGGGTGCCCCCAGAACCACCTGTACGTCCCTGCCTCCCTCCGAAGCAATGTCATCCACTGGGGCCACACCAGCCGTTTCGCCTGCCACCCTGAGATCACTCGCACCACCAATCTTATTCGGTGGGTGTTCTGGCGGCCCACGCTATGGCGGGACGTGCAGGAGTATGTTTGGGCCTGTCAGATCTGTGTCTGGGGCAAGTCCGACTCCTCCCCTCCTGCTGGACTCCTCCATCCCCTGCCTATCCCAGGCCGTCCTTGGTCTCGCATTGCCTTGGACTTTATTACCGGACTGCCTCTCTCCCACGGGAAGTCGCTCATCCTCACCATCGTTGACCACTTCTCGAAGGCTGTTCACTTGGTTTCCCTCCCTAAGCTCCCCTAGGCCTTGGAAACTGCCGACCTTCTCTCCGCCCACTTCATCCGTCTCCATGGCATCCCTCTCGACATCATGTCTGTCCGGGGTCCCCATTTCACATCTCAGGACTGGAGGGCCTTCTACCGGACGCTCAGGACCACTGTCAGCCTCTTCTCTGGCAACCATCCTCAGAGCAACGGGCAGGCCGAGCGCGCCAACCAGTCCTTGGAGGCCATTCTCCGGTACGTAGCGGCCGAGAACCCCTCTTCCTGGAGCACGCACCTGACCTGGGTGGAGTACGCTCTGAATTCAGCTGTCTCTTCTGCAACGGGGCTTACCCCTTTTGAAGCCTCATTGGGGTACACTCCTCCCTTATTGCCCATGGCCGAGAGGGAGGTCGCGGTGCCGTCCGTGGGGGCCCATGCTCACTGCTGCCGACGTGTCTGGAGGTCCACCCGTGCCGCCCTCGCCCGCTCATCTGAGCGCAACTGCCTGATGGCTGACAAGAAACGGGTCCCTGCTCCGATGTATGCTGTGGTGCAGCAGGTCTGGTTGGCGGCAGACCAGGTCCCATTGAAGACGGACTCCAAGAAGCTGTCTCCCCACTTCCTGGGACCTTATCCCATCTCCAGGGTGGTTAACGACATCACGGTCCGGCTAAGTCTCCCACGGTCCCTGCGGGTGCACCTGACTTTCCACATCTCCCATATTAAGCCCCTCTCGGTCAGCCCCCTATGCCCTCCTCTGAAGCCGCCTCCTCCTCCCCGGACGATTGATGGCCACACCGCCTTTACTGGTCAACGCATTCTGGATGTTCGCCGTCGAGGCCTGGGCTTACAGTATTTGGTCCATTGGGAGGACTACGGCCCGGAGGAACACTCCTGGATCACCAGATTGCATGTCCTGAACAAGAGGATGCCCCAGGACTACCACCAAGCCCATCCGGAGATGCCTAATGGACCGCCAGGAGGCGTCCCTTGGGGGGGGGGGGGGGGGGGGGTCCTGTCATGGTTGGTGAGCGTGCGCCCCCTCCTTCCCGTTGTTTCTCCTCAGGTGATCAACGCACCTGGGTGAGGAGACGCACCTGCTGCCTCTCATCTACCAGCGTTTAAAAGGATCAGCTCGTCAGTGCTTCGACGCTGGCTTGTCTGGGTATACTGTTTAGCACAGTCCTAAAGAAGCAAGTGTTGTTTATGCCTATAGGTGAAGTTTCCACACTCACCTGTTTCTTTCTCCCTTCTCCAGGTTACTGCCACCGTGCGGGTGTGTCTTTGGGGACTGCGTGTGCTCACCTGCCCCATTATCCTCGCTCATCTGCAACCATACTCCACCCGGTCAGGCACCACCAGATCCACCAACCTCACCCTGCTGGGGTCCCTGCCGGTTCTCCTTATTATCTCACGTAAGTGAGATAGTACCACCAATAGAGATAGCACCACCAATCTTATTCGGTGGGTGTTCTGGCGGCCCACGCTATGGCGGGACGTGCAGGAGTATGTTTGGGCCTGTCAGATCTGTGTCTGGGGCAAGTCCGACTCCTCCCCTCCTGCTGGACTCCTCCATCCCCTGCCTATCCCAGGCCGTCCTTGGTCTCACATTGCCCCATTTCCATTGCCCCATTTCCCCATTTCCACCTAGCTGCAATGCTCCGTACTGTGTGTTTATATATCTACATATTATTCCATCTAGCTACATTGCTCCGCACTGTTTATATATTTACATATTTATTCCATCTAGCTGCAATGCTCCGTACTGTGTGTTTATATACTCATATATTTATCCCATCCAGCTACAATGCTCTACACTGTGTGTCTGTGTGTATATATATATATTTATAGTAATATGTACATATGTATATTAGCTGCTCTTGCTTGCTTGCTTTTTTTTTTCTTGCCTTCTGATTGTTGCTCTGAGTGTTGCTATCCCTGTGCTGTTGCAATCCTGGAATTTCCCCGTTGTGGGACTAATAAAGGCTTATCTTATCTTATCTTAAGTGGCAATTTGGCTCGCCCATTTTCCCGATCTCCTTTCCTCCTCTCACAGCTCTCGTTTTCTCTGCACAGGCTATTTCCTCTGGCGAGTGACATTTTCCGTAGCTGTGCTTCTGACCTTTTGAAATTCAATAAATCCTCAAACATATTTCGTGGTTTTGATTGTTCCTTTGTTGCTGCATTGTGCATGTGGGCTGTCTTTATTAATAATCATGACAAAAACCTAACCTCCTTGGCGGAGGCAATAATGGATGCTGAGGCTGTAGCTACTGAACACATATAAGGAGGCACATACGGGAGTTCTGTTGCTACTACTTTCATCGTTCCCAGGTAACCCCCAAATTGAACCTTAGCTGTTTTTATGACAGACATGGCCTCTTTGCTGCTGTTGGCTTTGGCAATATCATTATTGAGCACATACAGGATTATGCTGAATACGTGACTGGGTACATCAGCACATGCGTTAATACCATCGTAGCCACCATACAGGTCAGGAAGTTCTCCAACCAGAAGTCCTGGATCAACAGTCAGGTAAGTCAGATGTTGCGTGCTTGCTCTTGTGCATTTAAATCAGGCTGTGAGGTTGGGTACAAAGCTGCAACGTATGGACTGAGAGAGGCTATAGCAATAGCCAAGCGGCAGTACAGAGAAAAGCTGGACAGCATCTACTCCACTCTTGACCCAGGGCGCATTTGACAAGGCCTGCAACACATCACAGACTATAAGACGACCAACAGCAGCACCACTAGCTCTACAGACAGCCTGCCGGATGATCTCAACGTCTTTTGCACCCGCTTCGAGACCACCAGCCACAGCACAGAGAAGAGACACACATTCACGCACCCCCCCACACACACTAGAGTCTCACCAGGCCAGGTAAACAAAGCACTGAGGAATATCAACCCCCGCAAGGCAGCAGGACCAGACAACATACCTGGGCGGGCCCTCCAGAGCATGCGCTGCAGAGCTGACTGATGTTCTCACAGCAATCTTCAACCTCTCCCCCAACCAGAACATAGTCCCCTCCTGCTTCAAAACAACAACCATCATCCCCCTCCCCAAAAGGAGCCCGCCGACCTGTCTGAATGATTACAGACCGGTAGCACTCACTCCAATCATCATGAAGTGCTTCGAGAGAGTGGTGTTGCCCCTCATTCAGGACAGCATACCGGGCACCCTGGACCCCTCCAGTACACCTACCAGCCCAACAGGTCCACCTCAGATGCCACTGCTGCTGCACTCCATTATTCTCTCTCCCATTTGGAAGATAAAGACTCCTACATTAGGATGCTCTTTGTCGACTACAGCTTTGCCTTCAACACGGTGATCCTCCACAAACTCACCGACAAACTGTCTTCACTGGTGATGACGAAGCATCCTACAGGAGGGAGGTGGCCAACCTGGTGTCATGGTGTGAGGACAACAACCTCACCCTCAACACAGACTAGACAAAGGAGATGATAGTGGACATGAGGAAAGGGAGGAGGAGACCCTATCGGCTGCTGTTCATCCAGAAGGTGAAGAGGGTGAGCAGCTTTAAATACCTGGGCATCCACATCAGCGAGGACCTTAAAGGCACTTTTCCACAAGTATCACCTTAGCTTTACTTACTTTTACTTTACTCAGTTTCTCGCTCTTTCCACAGTACCCTACACGCTTTAACCGATACGATTTTCGTGCCAGTTTAGGGGCAGGGGACAAGCGAGAAAAAGCGAGGTGTGATTTTTCGTCAATCGACTGCTAGCCGCTGATTGGTCAGCGCGTAACGTCACAGAGAGAGCGTCCGTTTTCAGTTTTCTGTTGAAGCTGCACGACCGCCATTTGTAATCGGTCACGGAGTGAATATGATATTAATAGAGACAGCGTTGTAGGTTAGGTTTTGCGGAAATCTACACCGTGGTCCAACGAAGAGGTGCGAGTGTAACGGATGCCAACTAGTACTGTTCGGCATAGAACGTTAGTAAAAAACCTCCCTCCCAAAGCCTCATACAGTATCGGTAGCGCTGAACTATCGGTCGGACCTTTAGCTCAGCGCGATCGTGCTGTGTCTCCCATGCTCGAACTGTGTTAGTTGACTGAGAGGTCGCGAGTTCGTGTCCCGTGTGGGGCGAACTGCACAGGATGATCTCTGTCACACGGGGTTTTCTCTGCTTGCTGGCAGATCCACAGTCAGAAGAGTGATCCGGACCGTACAGATGACTGCGCAGAATAGAACCGTACTACTGACAAGCTGAATACGAAGTTGAGAGAACCATCCATGGTGAGTGATTTGTAATATTGTGCATCTTGTTTGCTTATTTATCCTGTTGGCGGTAAGCTCACTTTTGAGCCATACAGCCGCGTTCTGTGCTGGCTAACTCGTTGTAGCTAACGAATTTTGGCTAGTAGCTAGATAATAACCAACTGTTGATTCGCGCTTGTTTTCTCCTAAATATTCGCTTGTGAGAGCAAAAGATGACATATGTCAATCCTGGTTATAGTCCTGGTTTTTGTTTTGTATTGCACTTGGTGCTGCGCATTAAATTGTGTGCAATTTAATGCCGTTTTTTGTTGGCTAACTCGTTTTAGCTAACGAGTTTTGGCTAGTAGCTAGATAATACCCACTGTTGATTCACGCTTGTTTTCTCCTAAACATTTGCTTGTAAGAGCAATACGCTGAAATATATCAATCCTGGTTATAGTCCTGGTTTTTGTTTTGCATTAAATTGTGTGCAATTTAATAAAAAAATAGTTTTTAAATAGAAATGTGGGCCGATGAGGTGTTGGTTAATATGGGCTGTAGCCATAATCATCAATATTAAAATAAACACTTTCAATATATCACTGTCCCTGTAATGAATCTATATATGGGTTTCACTTTCTGAAATGAGTGACAAAAGTATTGAACTTTTTCATGATATTCTAATTTTTGAGATGTGTCTGTATAAGTGTTGAACTTGCTTGAAAAAACTAACCACCATCCATTTCTATTGTTCGTCTAGGCAGGAGGGAATCAGCCGCTCAACAACGGACGTCGCCACTGTGGAAAGTACTGAAATCCTTTGCTTTTATAGGTAAGTGTCAAAACCAAATTAGCACAATTTCCACTTAATGTAAAAGGGACTAAACTGAGATTTATTTGATTGTGTGAGTATTAATTACAGAATAACTGAAAAAGACTGGCGCATCAACTGTAAAATAAACCACTTGTTAATGTATTTGTCAGATCACTTGTGTGATCCTTTGAGTTATGTTCATAACTGTATCTTTTGGGGAATGGCAGTTGTTCAGTCATCAATATAGTTTAGTTTATATGTGTAGTTTATACTCTATCATCAATAAAGTCATGCAGTAACAGGACACATTACAAATATTTGAGACCCATTGTAGTGCTTCCTTTTATATTTTAGCAATGCAAGTACAAAACACCGCCCACACTTGAAGCCAGTGCAAGAAGAGACACTTTTACATTCCAGACAAACTTTTATTGATAAAAACTCCATATTTTGATTGAGCGACTCCATAGTCTGTGATGCACACCTTCAGTTAAAGTACTAGATTCCATTCCACTGAATGTATTAATTCATTCTGATTGCTGAGGCCACAGTAAAAGCAGATGACTTTAAATGCAACCCAGCCCTTGTAAAATCGACTTTACATCAGTGCAGCTATATGAAAATTGTGGTTAAATACAACAACGAAGTACTTTATTGTCACATTGGAATCGGAATCGCTGCTGTTTGGTTTTTCTTTTGAATTCTTGGATGGAATATGGGTGGGCAATATAAGCTGCATCTTCAGCCATCACCCATTTCAGATAACCTACTGTATGTTGAACTGTATAATCAGAGGAGTTATTGTTTAATTCGACCTTATTAAATTTTTTTCCCCCTTTGTTATATTATTGTATTTTCTTTAAATCTATCCGAAATAAAGATTCATTCATTCACATTCCACCACTGGCTTTTAGTAACAAGTGTATTTCCCAAATATGTTTTAAACTTCATTTATTTAACCTCCACACATTTCTGTCTTTTGTCTAGGCAAGAGGTAAACGATTGATCCACCCCAAACTGGACCTTGCGTCACTATTTACAGAGATGCAGGCCTAAGATCTGCTGATCTGAGACCAGTGTGAGCTGCACATTCCAGCTGCTGAGTGACCCAGTCTGACAGTTTGAGTTTTGCACATTCTGAATAATCTGGAATTTGGTGACTTATGTGTTTGCATCATGATTTCTATTTTTGTCTTTTAATACACTGGTGGGAAAAGAGTCAATAGTACAAACCATTAATGGGTGACCTTGAAAATAATGACTCATTTTTAAGACATTTATGTCACATGGTGGTAACCTTCACATATAAAAAGACATCTGCAAAAACTTCAGAGGTTTGTCAGTGCAATACTACATGAATGCATGTATAGTACATTGTTGATGCAGAGAATATATATTTCTACAGTATATGTATCGAGTAAATCAAGCATTTTCCATGTAACCTTGTGACTGCATTATTTTAATTGCTTTTAATGCTAGATCAAGTTTGTTTTGGCCTAAAATGCATCATAACTGTCAAATACATCTTATTATACCGAACTCAGTAATGCTTACTTTTGAATATACATTTTGTGGCTAATATAGTTATTAACCCGGCGATCGAGTTGTGTCAGCTGATCATTTTTTGCTATGACAACATCTCAGACTCAGTGCAGCTGAAGCAGGTACGTCCATGATGTCTCAACAGTCCAGGATTTTCACGCAGATCAGAGCAATGTTTTTTCCCACAATATTTTTATTGAACCTTTTTTTTTTTTTACAAACAGCACACACAGTGAGACACTAACACAAAAGTAATTTAAAAACTAAACAATAAAATGACAAAGGTTAAAAAACAGAAACCATTAACAAAAACAAGTCAACAATGTTCCTCTGTTTAGGTAATCTATTACATTAGAATACATAATATACATTCACCAGCTTGGAATTTGCAAGGTCCACACATATCATTCACCTTCTTCAGAAGTTATGTTTACTTAATTTACATAATCAATGAAAGGTCTCCATATATTCTCAAACACATTTCCTTTGATTTCAGTATGTATGTTATTCTTTCTAGTGGAAACCAAAAGTGAGTTGGTTGTAGTCATTTTTCTAAGGTGTTTTGACGTGTAATTACCCATCCCTGAACACATATGCCTTATAAATATCAAGAGATGGGAAAATGATACTCAAATGACACTCAACATGCAAAATGGTGCTACAGTTGGATTGCCTTTCTTTAAAATTTTTAAAGTTATTTTGTAAGTAAAAGTGGGCTAGGATTAACTGGAAATATAACAAGTTTCCACATATAATTCCAAGGTCAATTGGCAATTCAATCAAACCAAAAAGGAGTTGTTTAGCTGCTGCATTTTTCTGCAGTCATTTTCTACGGTGTTTTAGCGTGTAATTTCGCATCCCTGAACACATATCCCTTAAAAAGAACTATCAATGGGAAAATGATACACAAAAACAAGAATTTTACTACAGTTGAATTGGCTTTTTTTTAAAGTAATTTAAATTATTTTGTACGTAAAATAGGGCTATGATTAATTGGAAATATAACAAGTATCCACATATAAGTTCTTCATATAAGTTATAAGGAAGTTCTGCAACCATTGTGTGCTTGAGAAGCTGGGGACAACATTCTCCCACCACTGCGAGCTACGGTTTACTGCCCAGGTCCATGGTCTGCAGCGTTGATTTTGCAACAACGCAGCCAACTAGAACACACACACAGCATACATATTAATACTGATAACCTGGCGACATCAAAATGCTGTACACAACAATGACATGACGATAAAATGACAATAGAAAGCATTAAATTACCAAAAACTTTTTCCTCGTGTGCCTGATGTGCTGGGTAATTAAGTTCTCTGCTTCATATTCCCCAATGGCAACAACGAGTCTCTGGTACTGCTCCAACGTGTGTTCTCTCAATGCACGTCGACTTCTCCTGTAAAACTCTCTTCTCCGCTTAAAAACATTCATTGTGTTGAAAAGCCAGAGAAGAACCAACGTGGAAATCCTCCGCTCGTAATCCGCCATTTTCTTTGTTGTGAAGACGTCGGTCGCCGGAGATGACGTCAGCAGAGTATGGGGCCGCCTCAATCCCGCCCACTACAGAGTTTACGCGGCTTTACAGGGTTGTATGGGTGAACAACCCAGGGAGAGAGAAGTAGTGGAGAATCGAAACAAGTAAAAAAGAACTGTGACTATGGAAAAGAGCCATAAGTGGACACACAAAACCACAGAGCTGGTTAAGAGAGCTCAATAGCGACTGTACTTTCTGAGGAGGCTGAAGAAGTTTGGCATGTCCCCCAAGATCCTCAACAATTTCTACAGCTGCATCATCGAGAGCATCCTGACCAACTGCATCACTGTGTGGTATGCAGTTTGCATACAGGAACTTACACATAGTATCACCGATCTGATGTCCATATCATCTCTGCTGCTACTTATCATGCACAGTCTACTGGTACTATCGTTAC
Source organism: Pholidichthys leucotaenia (assembly GCA_020510985.1). Classification (NCBI taxonomy): domain Eukaryota; kingdom Metazoa; phylum Chordata; class Actinopteri; order Cichliformes; family Pholidichthyidae; genus Pholidichthys; species Pholidichthys leucotaenia. The sequence continues at coordinate 18,091,377 of CM035844.1, forward strand.
AGAAATAATATGTAATTATACACTGCTCATTGCACAATGCTCATTTGCACAGTGTACATAGGTTCATGCCATTTCAGGTTCACATCATCTCTGATATCAATATACCACTATCACTTTAGTCATCCAGTGAATTTTCAGTGTCTCTACTGTCTAACTGTGTGTTGGTGTGTGTGTTATTAGCATCCATTAGTATTAAGATTGAGTTACTGTGTTAGTGTGTCATGACCTATTAGAATTGTTGTTTCTGTACCTTTTACCTTGGCATTCGTTCGGAGAGCAAAGTAAGACTTTCATTGCTCAGGAAATGTAGCATTTCTTAACTGTGCACATGATAATAAAGCCTTTGAATCATACTGGAACTCTCATAGATTTTCTCTTCATGCTGTTTTTTTTTTCATAAATCCAAGGTGACCAATGGACACAAATAAGAGCTCATGTGGGTGTTCTGTTGGTGACTGGGAGGTTGCTACTTTCTAACACAGAAATTATGAGTTTTCACTAAACACACAGAAGACATTTATGTTGGTACTGTTTTCTGTCACTTCAGGTGACCTTGAGAGGTGAAATCTACTGCATTAGAAAATGTCACTATTTGGCATATACAGGAAGTGATTATGCTTATATGTTGGTGCTAAAACCATGGTAACAATACTTAATGTGTATTAATTATTTACGCTAAAGTCTTTATGAAGTGTAAATGGTGAGTGACCCCAGCAATAGCACACTAAGTCATAAACAATAGAGTTATCCAGTTACATTTAGATCTTGTTTAAATGGTATTAGTTACATGAAAGTACAGATTTTTGCAGTATTCAGTTACTTAAATACTGTAATTTTGGGTCAAACTAAGAATTCTTCTAGGTAAACACCAAATTACTTTTACTATAGTAACTATTTCAACCATTTAGGAGTTTAGATTTTTATTTAAATTTATATTTAAAAATGTTTAACATTTATTGAGGAAAAACTATTATAAATGTTCAGTTTAAACTCCTTGCCTATCTTCTGAGTTGACAAATTTCACTTGTCACTTCATCTTTGCTGTTTACTGTTAACAGTTTAAAGTGACACTACCAAAAATCAAGGTTTTTTTCTTGTTAGCATGTCTGTAACATGTTTTTTATGATTTACAAGGCATATAAAGAGGGAAATTGCTCAAATTGGATAGGATCTTAATCAACCTGCAATCAGTTACTGGGGTTTTTTAATCAATGCACACTAATAAAGCGACAGGGCCAGACAACATGTCTTCTTTTCTGTTAAAAAACATTTGCAGAGGAACTCTCTCCAGCTTGGCATCAAGTTTTCCAGCTCTCTATTGATACTCATTCAGTACCTGAGCTCTGGAAAAGATCAGTTATTATTCCAGTTCCTAAGAAAGTATGCCCCCAGGTGAACAACAGTTTTAGGCCAGTGGCGCTTACCTCCAATGTTATGAAAGCACTGGAGAAATTGTTAATTCAGGAGCTTCGCATGGAGGTGGAGCCACAGCTGGATCAATATCAATTTGCATACAAAAGGAAATAGAGTGCAAGTGATGTCATCCTAACTACAATACATCTAGTCTTAAAACACCTTGAGAGTCCCTCTGCATATGCCAGATTGGTTTTTATTGATTTTTGCTCTGCTTTTAATTGCATTCAGTCACACATCCTTCTTAAAAAATGATTCACCTGGATGTGAATCCTTTTTTATTCAGGTGGTACCACTCTTTCCTGTCAAATAGGCCACAGCAGGTGAATGTTAACTCTGCTCTCTCTGATACTGCATAAAGTAGCACTGGGGCCCCTCAGGGCTGTGTCAGTTCACCATTTTTATTTACACTGTATACTAATGATTGTGTCAACTCTCAGCTGGACCAATATGTGGTGAAGTTTTCAGATGACATTGTAATACTCAGTCTGCTAAAAACCAATGCCGGCTTAAGTAGCCACAGAACTGGGGTGGATGGGTTTGTGAACTGGTGTGATGCCCACCAGCTGCAGATTAATACAGAAAAGACAGTGGAGATGCTGGTGGACCCCAGGTCAGATGGTGATCACGGTCCTGGGGCCATACATGGCCAAAACATCAAGCTGGTTAATTTGTATAAATACCTTGGTGTTGACATTGATAATGATTTAAGCCGGCACAAGCAAGTTGCAAGTGTTTGTGCTCGAATCCACCAGTGTCTGTATTTTCTTCACTGGCTCAGACTGTTTGGCATCTGCAGAAATATTATGTTGATTTTCTACAGAGCAATTACTGAGTCTGTGTTACAGTATTACCAGCTGGTTTGGCAATTTAATGGTTAAATCAAAGCTCAGATTCTACTGTAAATCTCATAAAGACAGCAGGCAAAATCATAGGTACAGCACCTCTAACTCCCCAACACTGGTTTGAACAAACCATGAAAAAGTTCAATATTTTTTGTCACTCATTTCAGAAAGTGAAACCCATATAGATTCATTACACAGACAGTAATATATTTCAAGTGTTTATTTATTTTAATTTTGATGATTATGGCTTACAGATCATGAAAACCCCAAATTCAGTTTCTCAAAAAATTAGAATATTACATAAAATTAATTTAAAAAAATAGTTTTTTAATATAAATGTGGACCGACTGAAAAGTATGTCCATGTACACACTCAGTACTTGGTCGGGGCTCCTTTTGGATTAATTAGTTAGTTAGTGTTAGTGCCCATGGCATGAGTAACTTGCACATCTTTGAAGGCATCATTGATGTTGAACAGCACATATAGGTTTTGGAGCAACATATGCTGCCACCCAACCAATGTCTTTTTCACGGTCATCCCTGCTTATTTCAGCAAGACATAGGCCAAGTCACATTCTGCATGTGTTACAACAGCATGGCTTCGTAGTAAGAGTGTGGGTACTAGACCAGCCTGCCTCCAGTCCAGACCTGTCTCCCACTGGCAATGTGTGGCGCATTAGGAAGCACAAAATACGCAAGGACTATTGAGCAACTGAAATCGTACATCAAGCAAGAATAGGAAAGAATTCCACCAAAACTTCAACAATTAGTGCCCTAAGTTCCTAAACACTAATTGAGTGATGGTAAAAGGAAAGGTGATGTAACACAGTGGTAAACAAGACCCTGTCCAGCTTTTTTTGGAAAGTATTGCAGGTATCAAATTAAAAATGAGTGAATATTAAAAAAATACTTAAATTGTAGGTGTAATGTTGTGTGTGCCTGTCCGTTAGTGCAGTGGCATACAGTTTGAGCAAATGCCATTACTGAAGCACATCATGGTGTCACCAGGTAAGCTGAAAAGTGGTTTAGTGATACACACATTTCAGAGTATTTCGTTGTAGTTAATTGTATTAAATTGTATTAAATATCTTGTCTTTGTTGTGTATTCAGTTGAATATAGGTTGAAAAAGATTTGCAAATCATTGTTGTCTGTTTTTATTTCCATTTTACACAGTGCCCCTCAAAGATCGAGGAGGAGGAGGAGAGGGGGAAGGCGTGTTAGAAGGGAGAGAGAGAAAAGGAAAGGTAGAAATGTGGAGGTGAGAGTAGGGACATTAAATGTAGGGACTATGACTGGTAAAGGCAGAGAGTTGGCTAATATGATGGAGAGAAGAAAGGTAGATATACTGTGTGTTCAAGAAACCAGATGGAAGGGAAGCAAGGCTAGGAGCATTGGAGGTAGATTTAAACTGTTCTACCATGGTGTAGATATGAAGAGAAAATGGAGTAGGAGTAATCTTGAAGGAAGAGTATGTGAAGAGTGTTCAGGAGGTAAAGAGGGAGTCAGACAGACTCATCAGTTTGAAGCTAGAAGTCAAAGGTGTGATGTTGAATGTTGTCAGTGTGTATGCCCCACAAGTTGGATGTCAGGTAGAAGAGAAAGAAGAATTCTGGGGTAAGTTGGATGAAGTGGTAGAGAGTGTTCTCAGGGGGGAGAGAATGGTGATTGGAGCAGACTTTAATGGACATGTAGGTGAAGGGAACAGAGGTGATGAGGAGGTCCTGGGTGGGTATGGTCTTAAGAAGAGAAATGTGGAAGGACAGATGGTTGCGGATTTTGCTAAAAGGATGGAAATGGCAGTAGTGAACACATACTTCAAGAAGAGAGAGGAACATAGGGTGACTTACAAGAGTGGAGGAAGGTGCACACAGGTGAATTACATCTTATGCAGAAGGAGAAATCTGACAGAGATAGGAGACTACAAGGTGGTGGCAGGGAAGAATGCAGCTAGACAGCATCGGATGGTAGTCTGTAGGATGACTTTGGAAAGCAAGAAAAGGAAAACAGTGAAGGCAGAGCCCAAGATTAAGTGGCGGAAGTTACAGAAGGAAGAAGGTCACACATAGTTCAGGAAGGAGTTGATACAGGCCCTGGGTGGTAGGGAAGGATTACCAGATGACTGGGAAAGTACAGTAAAAGTACTGAGGGAAATGGGTAGAAAGGTGTGTGGTGTGTCCAGTGGACAAAGGAAGGAAGACAATGAGACTTGGTGGTGGAATGAGGAGGTACAGGAAAGTATTCAAAGGAAGAGGTTAGCAAAGAAAAAGTGGGATAGTCAGAGAGATGAAGAAAGTAGACAGGAGTATTTGAAATGTAGATGCATGGCAAAGAGAGAGGTGGCAAAAGAAAAGGAAAATGCATATAGTGAGAGGCTGGACACTAAGGAAGGAGAAAAGAACTTGTTTTGACTGGCTAGACAGAGAAATCGAGCTGGAAAGAATGTGCAGCAGATTAGGTTGATTAAGGACAGAAATGGTAATGTACCAACAAATGACGAGTGTGATGGGAAAGTGGAAGGAGTACCTTGAAGAGCTGATAAATAAAGAAAATGAGAGAGAGAGGAGGATGGATGAAGGAAAGATAGTGAACAAGGAAGTCCCGAGAATTAGCAAGGTGAAAGTGAGGGCAACTTTGAAGAGGATGAAGAATGGAAAGGTGGTTGGTCCAGTTGACATACCTGTGGAGGTATGGAGATGTTTAGGAGACATGGCAGTGGACTTTTTAACCAGATTGTTTAACACAATCTTGGAGAGTGAGAGGATGCCCGAGGAGTAGAGAAGAAGTGTTTTGGTGCCAATTTTCAAGAACAAAGATGATGCTCAGAGTTGTAGTAACTACAGAGGCATAAAATTGATCAGCCACACTATGAAGATATGGGAAAGAGTTGATGAAGCCAGGTTAAGAGGAGAGGTGACAATCAGTAAGCAACAGTATGGTTTCATGCCAAGAAAGAGTACTACAGATGCAATGCTTGCACTAAGAATGCTGATGGAGAAGTATAGAGAAAATCAGAAGGAATTGCACTGTGTCTTTGTGGATCTAGAGAAAGCATATGATAGGGTGCCAAGAGAGGAAGTGTGGTACTGTATGAGAAAGTCAGGAATGGCAGAGAAGCATGTGAGGGTGGTGCAGGACATGTATGAGGACAGCAAGATGGTGGTGAAGTGCGCTGTAGGAATGATGGATGGATTCAAGGTGGGGGTGGGATTATATCAGGGATGGGCTCTGAGCCCCTTCTTGTTTAACATGGTGATGGACAGGCTGACAGATGAGGTCAGGCAGGAGTCACCGTGGACCATGATGTTTGCAGACGACACTGTGATCTGTAGTGAGAGTAGGGAGCAGGTGGAAGAGAACCTGGAGAGGTGGACTTATGCTCTGGAGAGAAGAGGAATAAAAGTCCGTAGAAGCAAGACAGAATACACGAGTGTGAATGAGAGGGAGGCAGGTGCAACGGTGAAGATGGAAGGAGTAGCAGTAGTGAAAATAGATGAGTTTAAATACCTGGGGTCAACCATCCAAAGCAATGGAAAATGCACAAGAGAGGTGAAGAAGAGAGTGCAGGCAGGGTGGAGTGGGTGGAGACGAGTGTCAGGGGTGATTTGTGACAGAAAGGTAGCAGCAAGAGTGAAAGGGAAGATTTACAAGACGGTAGTGAGAGGTGCTATGATATATGGTTTGCAGACGGCGGCACTGACAAAAAAACAGGAGGTGGAGCTGGAGGTGGCAGAGTTGAAGATGCTAAGATTTTCATTTGGAGTGACTAGGAGGGGCAAAATTAGAAATGAGTATATCAGAGGGACAGCTCAGGTTGAGCAGTTTGGAGACAAAGTAAGAGAGGCAAGGCTGAGATGGTTTGGACATGTGCAGAGGAGGGATAGTGGATATACTGAACGAAGAATGTTGAAGATGGAGCTGTCAGGCAGGAGGAAAAGAGGAAGACCACAAAGATTCATGGATGCAGTGAAGGAGGACATGGAGAGGGTTGGTGTTACAGAGGAAGATGAAAGGATAGGGTGACATGGAGGCAGATGACCCACTGTGGTGACCCCTGAAGGGAGCAGCCGAAAAAAGAAGAAGATAATGTCACTACTTCATTGGAATTGGGGTTTATAATTGAATTAACAAACGTGTCTACACAAAAGATGGAAGAACTTCATGTGATGTCATCCATAGGGTTACCAGTTCCATGTGAAGCCTTGACCTGGGTAATTTATGCCCTCACAGTCTTCTTGCTTTTAAACTGAATGTAAACTCTAGCTGAGAAATCACATGTTGGCAAGGAATTAGTGAATGACAAAACCCTGCAACTCTACTTGAAACTCAGCAGGGTGTAGCATGCACAGCTGTGAAGGCCATCCAGGACATTCGAGTAGAAGTACCCATATGACAAATTTCATACATCAAAGTGCGTTCTCAGAAATTTATCCCTTTAATGGCTAACTCGATGAAAGAAATTGTATTTTTGTTATTCATCACAACCCCTTTAAGTACAATAAGACACAAAAATTCTGACTGGTCCCTACCTGCTGCTTGTCAAGCTACTAGCCAATAAGCTGATGTGCAGTCCATTGCCCCCCCCCCCTTAACCTTTCAAGCCAGCAGGATGATGAGGGCAAAAGTCTTCAGGTTGACGTTTCATATTCGTTTCATATTCTTCATACTGAAGAATGATTTATTGTGTGAGCAGCAATATGGGTTCAGACACAAAAGGACAACAGCATATGCCTTAATGGAATTTACAGAAAAAATATCAACAGCCATTGAAAATAAAGAGTATTCAGTTGGAGTATTCCTGGATCTTAAAAAAGCATTTGATACAGTAGATCACAATCTATTATTAAAGAAACTACAAAATTGTGGTATTAGAGGAGTAGCACTGTCCTGGTTAAGAAGTTACTTAAAGAATAGATATCAGTTTGTATGTGTTAACAACAAAAACTCAGAGCTACTGAAGGTCACCTGTGGAGTCCCACAGGGTTCAGTTTTGGGACCATTATTATTCAATATGTATATAAATGATATATGTAAAGTTTCAGAAAAAATGGACTTAATATTGTTTGCTGATGACACTAACCTGCTATGCAGTGGAAACAATTTGGAACAACTTCTGGATACACTCGGAAAGGAATTAGGAAAGCTGAAACTGTGGTTTGATTCAAACAAATTAATGCTCAATTTAAGCAAGACAAAATTTATAGTCTTTAACAACCATCACAACTACCCAGTACCCAAACTCAGTGTAAATGGTGTAGAGATTGAAAGGGTATCGAAACTAAATTCCTTGGAGTAATAATTGATAACAAACTGTGTTGGAAGCCACATATTAATTATATAAAAGGTAAAGTATCCAAATCAATTGCAATATTACACAGAGTGAAAAATTTGCTGAATCAACCCACACTATACACCTTGTATCATTCATTAATACTCCCATACATGACATATTGTAATGAAGTATGGGGAAATACATATAAAACAAACATATATCCACTCTTTATGCTTCAAAAGAGAGCTATTAGAATAATCAACAAAGCAGCTTACAGGGAACCAACAAACCCACTTTTTCTTAAACAAAAAACTCTCAAGTTGAAAGATCTGATTGACTTTAAAACCGCAATAATAATGTTCAAAGTGAAGAATCTATCACTGCCCGCAAATATCCAAAAGTTGTTCCAAACAAGGGAGAAACGATATCACTTCAGAGGAACATGTATATTTCAAAAGCCTACAGTGAGAACAACCACCAAGCAACACTGTATTTCAGTGCAAGGTGTCAGATTATGGAACGATTTTGGACCTGAATTAAAATCATGTACAAAGCTTGGACAATTTAAACAAAAACTAAAGGAAGAAATACTCCAAACATATTTACAAGACGACATGTAAACTCACATAAGGATTGACATTTCCAGCCTGTGTTGTGTTATAGCTTAGTTTTTCTTTTTTCTCTGTGACACTATGTCTTAGATTTGTTTCTGAATAGTAACCGCTTAACTTAGACTAGCTCAGTTTTCTTTTTCTCTCAGTCATATTTTGTCTTAGCCTTGTTTTAAATTGTAATCGCTCTTGTCTTGTTTTCTCTTTTTTCTCCTTTGAATTCTTGGATGGAATATGGGTGGGCAATATAAGCTGCGGCTTCAGCCATCACCCATTTCGGATAACTCACGTGGAATTGTATAGTAGAAGGAGTCTTTGTCTAATTTGACCTTGTTGTTATACAGTTTCTTTTAACCTGTAATGTACTATCCGAAATAAACAAATTCATTCATTCATTCATTCATTCATTCATATTAGGACCTTGTAAAGCAACAGGTGATGCCATGGTTGCTACACCCATCTCTATGGTGTATGTACAACACTGGCAAATCATGTGCCTTTTTTGACCAGTTAACAAGTGAAATTATATAATTTCTCACAGAAACCTGAATGTATCAGGGCACCCTGGTTGAAAAACACTGCATTAAACCATAATGAAATTAAGATAAATTCCAAAGAGACAACTATCCACAGTGAGGTGTAAAGAAAAAAATACGTTTGGTGGGCTCAGGTAGTGAAGGGCTACTGGGCTCTAGAGAAAAAAAAAAATGCTGGAACTTTCTTTCCATCAGACTGAGCAACAATTCATAGCTAACTGTTGAGGCAAATGTGATGATTTTCTCATCATATACAGGAGATGACTCGCCCATTTGGATTTTGGTGAGGTTTAAAGGTTTGAGGATGCTGTACATAACTGGCATGGCAACAGCTGGACCTGCATTTGGAGCATTTTTAATGGAATTATCTGTCAAATAGTATAGATTTCTGTGTGGTTAACTGCATGAATATCCCAGAAATCTGTAGTCCAGTTTTCATAGTTACTGAAATTCTCCTATTATAGGACACATTTAAAATGTCCCTGTTTACTCTTTTTATAAAATGATACTTTAACTTACTGTTTTAGCAATTTTGACAGGGTATATTAAACTTAAATGTAAGTTTAGTTTCACTATTCCTCCAAATTTCTACTTGATTTTTCATTTCAGTCTTAAATTCACGGTGTGGCTTCCATTTAAGTGATACCCATTTTTAGTTTCAATCTTAATTTGGTGACGAGTCCTTGTAACTTTTTCATGGGGATCCGCTGGACCACTCTTGGTCTGGCTTTTCACTCAGGACCCATTTGCCATGGGGGATTCTACCACTGCCTCCGACAAAATAGCTCCTGGAATCATGAGGCAACGCAAACCTCTTCAATCACAATAAGGTGGCAATCCACTGAGGAGCACATAAATGCCATCGACTTGCAATAGTGACTTAATTATCTTGCTATCTAGAGACTCTAATGCTGATTTATGGTGATAGCAATTGTTTAGCTATTGTAAAAAAAAATTGGGATCACTTAAGTCCATCCATCCATCCATCCATCCATCTTCTTCCGCTTAATCCTTTTCGGGTTGCGGAGGGGCTGGAGCCTATCCTAGCATCTTTGGGCGAGAGGCAGGGTACACCCTTTGTTAAAACAACATGCTTTCTACTCTACATTCCAACTTCCTAGTGCATATCTGTGCTTGCCCATAGAAACCAAGCGTAAGCAAGTATTCTGCATGCTCGTAGAAAGCAGGTGTAAGCAAGGGTGTAAGCAAGCACATCAACACTTGTTCAGTGATGCCTGGCTTTGATCTTTGATTGTGTCATACCGAGTCCTATGATCTTTGATGATGTCATAGCAAGTCCAATGACCGTGAGTGATGACTGCCTTTGATCTTTGATGATGTCTTAGTGAGTCCTATGATCTTCGATGATGTCATAGCGAGTCCTATGCTCGTGAGTGATGCCTGCCTTTGATCTTTGATGTCCTATGATCGTGAGTGAGTGTAAGTGATGCTTGCCTTTGATCTTTGATGATGTCATAGCGAGTCCTATGATCGTAAGTCATGCAGTCCAAGGACGGATAATTTTTTCACACATGAGTCATAATACATAGGAACATCATAGGACATCATGCAGACATCATAGCAACATCATAAGGGGTCCTATGATCTTTCAGCGAGTCCTATGATCGTGACACACAGACACACTGACAGACACACATACAGACAGAGACTTCTTGAATTATACACAGAGTGGTGGACTTCATTGTTCACTGTCGTTTGTTGTTGAGCATGCAGAGTATCAACAACCCTCCATGCTGCAGCAGAAGCTGCTATTTTGACTGTTTACACTTTATTTTTTGAGTTAAAAGACTGCACTTTAATGTCTTATTTAATTGTGTTGCTACAAACCCTTTTCATTAAGCTGTCAAGTTCAAGTTTCCAACTCATGTCAATCATTATTTTATTTAGCTATGGGAACTTTTTTATAACAGACTGCATTTATGTTAAATCAGAGACTGACAACTTACGGGTGTGCAGGCTGCTACATTATATAAAAAAATACATAAAAAATAGTTGTTTGATTAGATGGCTACCAAAATAACCGTTAGTTGCAGCCCTAGTAAATTACAATATTATGATTTATAATTTATTTTAGAGGGGTCATTGTGCTTTTTCCACATTTTAACAGCTCACTCATGTCTTAATGAAGTGTTTTTGACATATTTTGTTCACATTTTATTTAATTTTTTAAATTAATGAAGCAAGTTGTTTTTTTATTTTTTAATTTTCCTGGCTTTCTTGAAACGCTCTTTAAAGTCTGTCACTTTAAGAAACATCCTTCAGCTGTTCAACTCCGCCCACCCTCTTATATCAGTTAGCCATTAGCTGAGTAGCTTCTAGCCTCCTTCTAGCTTAGATGAGCAGCGCTGGTTCACTGATCCACAGTCGTCTGTGCATCTCGCGTCACTGCAGCCCGCCCCCCAACAACCCCGCCGAGACGCCACAACAAATCTCCAGCACTGTGAGCCAGGTGACCCACCAATCGCTGCAACCCGAGGCTGCTGGGTGAGCTGAGCTGCCGAGCCATGGGATCTCAAAGTGCAATGTCTCACTCCGCAGTACTCTGCTGCCCTCCCACAGCCAGCTGGGTGATGCACCATCACGAAGCGGCTTCCCTACATTACCTGTGAGAGTACAGCGGAGCCCCGGAGGATGGTGGGGGATCTGGCTGTGAGAGCGAGCAGTTCCAGGCAGCAACCCTGGGTCATGGCCCAGGAGGTTGCCGCAACCAGCATGCCAGCACCAGCAACCTGCCACGGAACCACAGCAAAACCACCAGGAGACAGTCCGGAGTGATGCAAGGTATATTGTGGACTGTGGACCAGTGAACCAGGTGGTAAAAGGGATAGTCATTAGGGTGACTACGATCTGAAGAGAATAATGTAAGCTGCACTTGGTTCGAGCTTCCTGGTACCAGTGTCAGGTTGCGGGCTAATAGCTCAGTGGCTAATAGGCTACCTTTAGCACCCCTTTCATCTATGTGACAGACAGCTAGTTGGGCCAATAATAGAGCAGTGGGTCGGTCTCAAGGACAGCGGTGGGTTGGCTTTGTCAAATCATGATGTCTACGATTTACCCGGAAGAGTCAAAAACGTTTCTGGGAGAGAAAAACGAGATAAAGGCTGTGTGTGGTTTTTTTTTATTTTTTTTTAAGAGAATTGACTGTTTTGAAATTTTTTTGATAATTAGGTGACCACCCAGCCCCCGACCAACAGTGATCTGTGTGGAGTTTGCATGTTCTCCCCGTGTCTGCGTGGGTTTACTCCAGGATTTCTCCGGTTTCCTCCCACATGCCAAAAAAAACATGCAAGTTAGGTTAATTGGCATCAAACTGGGGATTCTAAATTGTCCTTAGGTATGACTGTGAGAGCGAATGGTTGTCTGTCTCTCTGTGTTGGCCCTGCGATGGACTGGCGATTTGTCCAGGGTTGACCCTGCCTCTCGCCCAAAGATGCTGGGATAGGCTCCAGCCCCCCCGCGACCCGAAAAGGATTAAGCGGAAGAAGATGAATGAATGAATGAATGAATTAGGTGACCAGTAGACTCATTTTAGACAGTTAACACTTACAAACACACCATTTTTCAGTCAATGACCCCTTTAAAAACTAAAGTCAATGCCATCAAATTTATTCAAAAAGGCTTGAAATATTTCACTGTGTAATGAATATTTTGCTGTGGTACAGTGATATGTGATACAATATATGCACGGTGGTACTGTTGTTAGCACATTGAAACTCTGTGCAGAAAGGTCCCTTACTGCTAGCCAAATGGTCAGTTACTTCTTTTAAGTTAATTTTAATCACACCATCTTCAACGGACAGATTTAGAGTAAAACTTTAAGTACACATTATTATTATTTACTTTCATTTTGAATTTCAAACACCAGAAATTACACCAAACCGTCAACACTAAGAAGGTTAGAAGAAATATGGCTCCAGCCCTCTGAATTACAACCCACCATACAAAGTGAAAAGAAACAGCATTTTTTATTTAACAGGCTAGTCCATGTTACACATACTGTAACATCTCTTACAGTGGATAACTTGTCATTTAAAAAATACTTTTAAGTCTGATGTCTAAAACTGGATGTCAGAACGACAATGTATCCAATCTGAGTTCCAATCAAGTCAGAAAACCCAGCTTCTCTTGTTACCAGCACAAACAGTACCATGATCATCTGTGCATGAAAACAATGTTCAGAGATTGAAAATGGGGATGACTGTGTGTATCACTGAACAGAAGAGAGATAAAATATCCATCCATCTTCTACCACTTAAATCTTTTTTGGGTTGCAGGAGTCTATCCCAGCATCTTTGGGTGAGTGGCAGGGTCCACCCTGGACAGCTCGCCAGTCCATCGCAGGGCCAACACAGAGAGAGACAACTATTCACTCTCACATACACACCTAAGGACAATTTTAGAATCCCCAGGTGATGCCAATTAAAAGGCTTTGAGTGTGACTGTCGCCGAATTGCAACATAACCCCTAGTGGTCAAGAGTGGTAAATATTTTTTGTCAATAAAATAGTTCAGATTTCCAAGGCTATAACTTGAAAGTGGTAAGAGATAATGGCTTACTGTCAATTAGAAAGATGTAAAATATGATCCAAAGTTTCAGATAGGAGTTCAAGTCAATTCAATTCAACTTTATTTATATAGCGCTATTTCACAACAACAGTCATCTCATAGCACTTTCAACTGTAGGGGAAACCCCCACAATTGCAGAAAGACCCCAGCAATCAGGCGATCCCCTCTGAGCAAGCGCTTGGCGATGGTAGAGAGGAAAATCTCCCTTTTAACAGGAAGAAACCTCCAGCAGAACCAGGCTCAGGGAGGGGCAGTCATCTGCTGCGACTGGCTGGGGGGTGAGGGGATAGAGAAGATGAGAAGGACAGACATGTAGAGAGCAAACAGCATGAAGGGGACTCAATCTATGGGAGAGAACAAACAGATGTTAATGACCAGCAAAAAAAAAAAAAAATTCATTGCGAGTGAAGAAAGGAGTGAAGCCCGGTGCATTATTAGAGGTCCCCAGGCTGTCTAAACCTTTTAGCAGCATAACTAAGGGAGGGTTCAGAGACTCATGATCCCTCCCTAATTGTAGGCTATATCAAAAAGGAAGGTTTTAACCCTATTCTTAAAAACAGAGATCGAGTCTGACTCCCGAATCCAGATTGGCAGCTGGTTCCACAGGACAGGAGCTTGATAACTGAAGGCTCTGCCTCCCATTGTACTTTTGGAGATTCTAGGTATTACAAGTAATCCTGCAGTTTGGGAGCGTAGTGCTCTGTTAGGATAATAGGGTAGTATCAGATCTTTTAAATAAAAAGGGGCCTCACTGTTTAGAGCTTTGAAAGTGAGAAGAAGGATTTTAAACTTAATTCTAAACTCTATGGGAAGCCAATGAAGGGAGGCCAGAGGGAGGCCAGTTTTCAGTCATTGGTTCTTCAAGGTTTCAGAAACCCAATTCAAGGCTCTTATTAGTTGAATGAGAGGTCAATCAAATCTAAACCAATCAAAGCACTCCTTTGGCTTTCTGTTCGCGGCTGTGTCTGTAGTGGAAGAACGGAAATGCAGCTTTTTTTTTCACGAGGGCGCACTAGTACGCAGAGACGTGACTGCCCGCGGTATCCCGGAGTGCAACAGGTTAATTTATAAAAAAAAAATCTCTTAGAAAAGCTAGAACAAGTTATTACTCTGCATTAATAGAAGAGAACAAGAATAATCCCAGGTTTCTTTTCAGCACTGTAGCCACGCTGACAAAGAGTCAGGACTCTGTCAATCCTAGCGTTCCCTTAGAGCTTACTAGTCAGGATTTTATGAACTTTTTCAATCATAAAATTTCATCTATTAGAGGTAAAATCAGTCAGATTCTTCCCACCGTTAACTTACAGTAACTACTACAACTCCTTCAATTGATATTTGTTTGGATCAGTTTACTCCAATTGACCTTTAGGAATTAGATAAAATAATTTCCTCATCCAAGCCTTCAACTTGTCTTTTAGACCCTATTCCTACCAGCTTATTTAAAAAAGTCTTCCCATTTATTGGCAGCCGTATTCTTCAAATAATCAATCCTTCTTTAACATTAGGTCATGTACCGCAGGCTTTTAAAACTGCTGTAATTAAACCCTTACTCAAAAAGCCAACGCTGGATCCAGGAGTTTTAGTTAACTATAGACCAATCTCTAATCTGCCTTTCATTTCAAAAATCTTAGAAAGAGTTGTTGCTACACAATTATGTGATCACTTGCAGGGAAATGGTTTATTTGAAGAGTTCCAATCTGGGTTTAGAATCCATCATAGTACTGAAACAGCCTTAGTGAAGGTCACTAATGACCTCCTTATCGCATCTGATAATGGACTTGTTTCTGTACTTGTCCTTTTAGACCTTAGTGCAGCCTTTGATACTGTCGACCATAATATTCTTCTCGATAGATTAGAACACTATGTTGGACTTAATGGAACTTCACTGCAGTGGTTTAGATCTTATTTGTCTGATAGGCTCCAGTTTGTTAATGTCAGTAATGAGTTTTCTTCCAACTCAAAGCTCAGTCATGGAGTTCCACATGGATCTGTGCTAGGCCCTACTTTTTTTTAGTTTATATATGCTTCCATTAGGCAACATCATTAGAAAGCACTGTATACATTTTCAGTATTATGCAGATGACACACAATTATACCTGTCAATGAAGCCAGATGATAGTAATCAATTAGCCAAGTTAGAAGCCTGTCTTAAGGAAATCAAAGCTTGGATGACTTGTAATTTCCTGCTATTAAATTCAGATAAGACTGAAGTCATTCTTGTTGGTCCAAAAAACCTTAGAAATACCTTTCCAAATCAAACTTTTAGTTTGGATGCGGTTGCTCTTTCTCTTAATAGTTCTGTGAGGAACCTTGGAGTTATTTTTGATCAAGATCTGTTTTTCAATTCACATATTAAATTTGTTTCTAAGGCTGCCTTCTATCATTTGTGTAATATTGCCAAGATTAGGAGCATCTTGTCTCAGAGTGATGCTGAGGAAATGATCCACGCTTTTGTTAGCTCTAGATTAGATTATTGTAACTCTTTATTATCAGGTTGTCCTAAAATATCTTTAAAAAGTCTTCAGTTGATCCAAAATGCTGTTGCAAGAGTTTTAACAGGTACTAGAAAGAGAGATTATATCTCTCCGGTTCTGGCCTCCCTTCACTGGCTTCCCATAGAGTTCAGAATTAAGTTTAAAATCCTTCTTCTTGTTAAGGCTGCCCCTTGCAGGGCATTAATGAGACGCCAAAGGCCAACCAGTACGTTTGCTTGTTTATTTACAAAGAACAAAAATGATAAAATAAACAGCCACATGGGGCAAAACACGAAGATAAACTGAGGCACGAGATAATTGACTCTGAAGATAAACTATGAAAGGCAGCGAGGACGGAGCCTGCGCTGTACAATACACACTTACGGGAGGACAAACAAGGATGAATCACAGAAGAGGCTGGAGTCGAGGATAGGAACTCCAGTCGCATAAACGGGGGTGCATGGAGTTGTAGGTCGCAGCGAGGAGTGAGCCTCAGCTGCTCCCTTAAATGTAGAACAAAATCCAGTCAGAGAAGGTCACATAACAAGACCCAAAATAAGATGGAACAGGGAAAATACTGGGCAACCCGAGCGCGGATGGGATCAGCGCTTGGACCACCACACTTCTCACTTACAAAGCTCTTAACAATCAGGCCCCTTTTTTATTTAAAAGATCTGATACTACCCTATCATCCTAATAGAGCATTATGCTCCCAAAATGCTGGATTACTTGTAATACCTAGAATCTCCAAACGTACAATGCCACGTCCCTTAGTTATGCTGCTAATAGATTTAGACAGCCGGGGGACCTCCAATAATCTGCTGGGCTTCTCCCCTTTAATGTTTGCTCTCTACATGTCTGTTCTTCTCATCTTCTCTATCCCCTCACCCCCCAGCCAGTTGCAGCAGATGACTGTCCCTCCCTGAGCCTGGTTCTGCTAGAGGGTTCTTCCTGTTAAAAGGGAGTTTTTCCTCTCCACCGTCGCCAAGCGCTTGCTCAGAGGGGATCGCCTGATTGCTGGGGTCCTTCTGCAATTGTGGGTGTTTCCCCTACATTTGAACATGCTATGAGATGACTGTTGTTGTGAAATGGCACTATATAAATAAAGTTGAATTGAATTGAATTGATTTTTAACAAGATCCCAGCCCCCAACCAACAGTGATCTGTGTGGAGTTTGCATGTTCTCCTTGTGTCTGCGTGGGTTTACTCCGGGATTTCTCCGGTTTCCTCCCACATGCCAAAAACATGCAAGCTAGGTTAATTGGCATCAAACTGGGGATTCTAAATTGTCCTTTGGTATGACTGTGAGAGTGAATGGTTGTCTGTCTCTCTATGTTGGCCCTGTGATGGACTGGCGATCTGTCCAGGGTGTACCCTGCCTCTTGCCCAAAGATGCTGGGATAGGCTCCAGCACCCCTGTGACCCGAAAAGGATTAAGTGGAAGAAGATGAATGAATGAATGAAGTTTTAGTGATGTACAAAATAAAAAGAAGTCATTTTGCCAGTGGTTTATCTGGGGTTTAGTTTAAAAAAAAAATCAACATTTATGATTAAAATGTTTACAAATTAAAATCAAATTGTTTATCATTAATTCTAATTTCTTGTTTTCACAATTTAATCCAAACAATATAGTGGTGTCTGTTAAGGGACAAATAATAATGTTCTTGGAATGAAGCCAACCTTGCACATCACTCTAAAAACCAGTTACAGTGTCACATAAAAAAATAAATGTTCCAAACTCTGTGTGGATATTGAGCGCTTGTAACGGTATGTAAGCAGTTCGTCTATCAGTTTGTTTGTTTGTTTGTTTTTTTTTTAATTTCCTCTTGTTTAAACCTTAATAAAATCATTTCCCTAGTGGGTCACTTCATAATCTCAGTGGGCTGTTGTTCAGAGTGATGAGTACTATGAGTATGGTGCATTTCGAAATAACTTTAATGTCAAAATTATTAGTAAATTACAAAGTCCATAAAATCTGTACCGAGTGGTTAATTTCCTCACATTTGGATCCTCACAAAATCATTTCCTTTAGAGGTCACAGAATAATTTCAGTGTATTAGTGTTCAGACTAATCTACACTATGAATGTGATACATTTTCAAAAAAATTTACTGTCAAAATTATTAATAAATTAAACCCAAAATCCATTAAATGGTCAATAACGACTGGCACATTTCTTAAACTTTGAACCCCCATAAAATCATTTCCTTCAGAGGTCACAGAATAATTCCATTGATTTAGTGTTCAGACTGACCTACACTATGAGTCTGATAGTCTGATTTTGATATCCAAAATCCATTAAATTATCTATACTCATATATATATATGTATATTATAAATTACTCATAGTGTAGGTCAGCCTGAACACTAACACACTGAAATTATTCTGTGACCTCTAAAGGAAATGATTTTTGTGAGGATCCAAATGTGAGGAAATTAACCACTCAGTACAGATTTTATGGACTTTGTCTGTAATTTACTAATAATTGTGACAGTAAAGTTATTTCAAAATGCACCATACTCATAGTATTCATCACTCTGAACAACAACCCATTGAGATTATGTGGTGACCCACTAAGGAAATGATTTTATTAAGGTTTAAACAAGAGGAAATTAAAAAAAAAACAAAAAAAAACCTAATAGACTAACTGCTTACATACAGTTACAAGCGTTCAATATCCACACTGAGAATTTGGAACATTTATTTTTTATGTGAGGTTGTAAGTGGTTTTTGGAGTGATGTGCAAGGTTGGCTTCATTCCAAGAACATTATTATTTCTCCCTTTGTGGGGGCAGGCCTGGAGACTGCCTGGAGGGAGGGCACCAGCACCGCGTGCATGGTCTCAGTCGAGCTCCCAGACTTCTGGCTTCACAACCCAACTGCGTGGTTCTTGCATATAGAAGCCCAGTTCACACTCCGCGGGATAACAACGGACGATACCAGGTATTACTACGTGGTTGCTGTGCTGGATGCGCTCGCCATGCAACAGGTGACGAGACTGCTCCAGGAGCCGCCGGCCCAAGGAAAATATGAGGCGCTCAAGAGGATGCTTTCCAGCGCTATATCCTTTCTGACAGTGAGAGGGCAGAGAGACTCCTAACGCGCTCAGAGTTAGGAGACAGATCAGCAGTGGAGCTCATGGAGAGCATGTTGGCGGTGAGGGGGAAGGACGACGGATCTTTCTTGTTCGCCCACTTGTTCCTCAGGAACCTACCAGCTACAGAGAGGGTGATCCTGGCCAACTCGCCGTGGCTGGTTGCCAAGGACTACCGCACCCTGGTGCAGGAAGCGGACTGCATCATTTTGGCGACCAGAACTCTAAGCGTACAGACAGTGGCACCGGCATCCTTGAGGGACTCCAGCGAGGTCGAGGAGCTGTTCGTGGTAGCCGGGACGGACGCCAGAAGACAAAGGAATAGGGCGATCTGTTTTTATCATTGCTGTTTCAGCTCGACTGCCCAACACTGCTTGTCGCCATGCCAATTCAAGAAGCCGGGAAGATGGCACGTTCAGAATTCAGTGGCAGCTGCAATCGATGGCGACAGGAACACACTGCTTTATGTCACGGACACACATTTGGGGAGACAGTTTTTTGGTGGAGTCCAGCTCCCAGAAGAGCTTCATCTTGCTGGTCAATGCAGACAGGGTGGCAGGACACAGTGGTCCCGAGCTCACGGCCGCCAACGGATCCACCATCAGGACATTTGGCGAGCAGACACTGACGATATGCTTACACGGACGCAACTTTCAGTGGGACTTTGTGATAGGTGCATGTTCCGGCCCCATTTTAGGCGCAGATTTTTATGTGCTTATGGGTTGTTAGTCCATGTTGCTAATAGGAGGTTAGTGGACGCTGTCTCTTTTACCTCACTGCCCTGTACAGCGCAGGCAGCTAGGTCGACAACACTGGCTAACATTCTAGCTCCAGGGGGTAAGTACCTGTTATGATCCCTCGTGCACTATTGTGCAGCGCACGAAGGGAGGAATGACAAGCCCACAAGCAGAGATTGATTTGTGCACTTTATTAACAAAAAACCCCAAGCATTGTCCAGTAAACAGTTCCACAATGAACAGAGAATGAAAAAGATGAGCTTAGGCCACCAGACATACAGGGACGCCACCTGGATGCTCTACAGCCCGAGGAGGGGAATGCCTAGTGCCGCAGGGCTGCTGTCGGCACGGGGTGAAAGGCAAACAAAAACTTACTGAGCTGGAACGATCCGGGGTGGTCCGTGCAGTCCGGTGGATGAGGGTAAGGCGGATTCAGCCGCTAACACCAAGGGAGTGCCCAAACTTGAAGTGTTAGAAAAGACTAAGACGTCAGGCTGAAAATAAATGAAGGTAATGATACCTGCTTACACGGAGGAACACGCTGCCATGTAAGAAGCACATACAATGCTCCGGAGATCTTTCTCAACTCCCACAGTGTTAAAGTAACCGTAAAACTAATGAGGAAACAGACCGCTGGTGTGAGGATGTGTCGGCTGAACATAATTGAAAATATGTGTGCATGAGTGAGTGTATGAGCGTGTGAATGAGAATGAATGGAGTGTGTGCGTATATGTGTGTGAAACACCCATAATGCAGATCAGCTGGCGATACTGACAGGAGGAGGGGGCATGGCCAAGCTGTCAGGGAGCGAGGACCCAAAGGACTCCCTGAAGTGCCTGATGGAAAATAAATAGGAAAGCGGGCCAAAGTAACCACGGGTCAGAATTGGGTTTGGGACCACCAACCCCAGGTTCATGACAGGGCCTCCCCCTCTAGGGGTGGATTCTAAACACCCCCATACCACCAGCTGAAACCCAAAACAAACCACTAGGGACACCCCCCCACCCCCGAGACAAACAATTACCCAGGGTGGGAGGTGGGGGAAAACAGGTTTGGAGGGAAGCAACCGGTGAAAAATACAAAAAAATAATGTGCAAATATAGAACATTGACCCTCCCAACAGCCCCCACCTAAGACACTAACCCCCCTCCCCAGGAGTCCAAAGTTCAGGGGGTCGACCAGAGTCCCAGGCCCCCAGCATGGCGAGGGGTGACTGATCGGGTGGCCTGCCCGAGTCCCACATCCAGCAGGCGGCCCGTAGAACAGTGTTCGGCGGCCTGCCCGGGCTGATGGGCCACCCAACCCGAAGGCCAAGTCTTTTGGGTGGCCGACCAGCATGATGGAGTCACCAGGACTGGAGGGGAAGGCGGAGAGGCAGCCTACCCACCGGGGAACCTCGGTGGCCAAACCGAGGGACAGGAGCCCCCCCCCTGCCCTCCGAAGCTTGGAGCGGGGGGACCGCAGCGCTCACAATGGTCCCGGTCTGGGACGTGGCTGCACCTGCGATGGTCCCAGTCTGGGACGTGGCTGCACCCATGATGGTCCCGGTCTGGGACATGGCTGCTCCCGTGATGGTCCCGGTCTGGGACGTGGCTGCACCGGTGGTGGACTCCAGCTGGAGCTCTGCTGCACCAGCGGTGGGCTCCGGCTGGAGCTCTGCTGCACCCGCGGTGGACTCCAGCTGCAGCTCTGCTGTACCCGCGGTGGGCTCCGGTTGGAGCACCGTTGCACCTGTGGTGGTTGCCATCGGGGGCCTCATTGCTCCCGCGGTGGCCTCCCCAGCAAGGGAGGTAGGGTTCTCCACGACCCCTGGCCCTGAACCCAAATCCTCGGCGACCTCTGGAGAGATTGGCTGCTCTCCGGCGACCCTGGCAGAGGCCTCCGAACCCAGAGGGAGAGAGAAAGAGACCGAGTCAGGGTCGCCGGCAGCGGCAGAGCCCGGTGAGATGGCCCTGAGAGCTACTGTGAGCTGCTCCGGGCCCTCCTCACCTTGAGTCGGGCAGTGTGACTTTAACATAGACAGACGAGACACTGTGGAGCACACTTGCCTGAACTCGGGCTCCACCACCGTCCAGGACTCTAGTGGTTTAGGGTGTGTGGGTTCCACCAGTCCGTCAGGTGCTGCACCCATGTTGACCTCTTCTGGGACAGCTGGGCCCGCGTCGTCGTCCGTGGGCAACCCAGGTTGCGGCGGCTACTCTCCGGCGACCCTAGGAAGGAGCTCGAAGGAGACGGGAGAGGAGAGACAGTTAGGGTCGCTGGCAGCGGCAGAGTCCGGTGAGGGGAGTTCTGATGTAGCTGGGGGCTGCACCCGACTCCCCTCCCCAGGAGCCAGGCAAGATCGCTCAATAATTGATAGGTAAACTACAGGAGAGATTACTTGCTTGTGCTTGAGCTCTACTGCTGTCCAGGACTCCGACGATGCCGACGATGATGTTTGGGTTCCAGTCAGCTCAAGGTCTGGTCCGGGGGAGGACTCTGCTGCGGCGGCCCCCACAGCAGGTGTGATGGTCTCGGCAGTCGTGGTCTCCTCCAGTGAGACCCCTGACGCAGGTAACTCTCCCAGCCTGGAGTCTGGAGATGGAGACCTGGGTGGCACTGGGTCCGGGAGGACTGAAGCTCGGGGACGCTCCTTCATCGGCACAAGCTTCAGGTTGGCCACAGCACTCCTCCTCGGGTCGTAGAGATTCTGCGGGGCGCAGTCCTCCAACACCGCGCGTTCCCTCCTCCCCCAACGATTGAGCTCCTGGGCTGGTGGACACTCGGAGGCAGGGGATGGAGACACAGAGGAAATAGAAAAGTTCATAACAGGTGCAGCAGGGGGAGAGTGCTCAGGTGACTGCCTAGCCTGAGGCTCTCTCCTGGGGGACAGACAAGGTTTGTCATTAATGACTGAAGTAAAATGAGAACAGACTTGCCTGGCCTCCTGGGTCTGGATGTCGGCTGCTGCTCCAGTGTCCTGCTTCGTCCTCCCAGGAGTAAGATGGGAAGTCCGGCGGGAGGAGGAGGACTCCGGCTCAGGAGGTGAATGGTGGGCTCCAGTCCTCCGGGAGTGCTTCATGGAAAGCCGTGGTTGTGCTCCAATGGTCCCTCTTGTCATCTCCCCCAAGCATCGTCGTGCCTCGTGAACCAGGGTGAGGAACGGCTTCAACTCCGGATATTTCCAAAGACCAGGGTACCTCTGGAGCACCCCGACAGCAAGAGCAAAAAGTCTGAGATTAACCTCCGGGGAGTTGCTGGCTTGAGCCCAGGAAACAAACAAAACAGCTCAGTTGGCCACTCCACGCTCCTCGGGGCTCAGTCCATAAACAGAAAACTCCATGCTGAAGGCTAGGGGAAAAAGCACTAAGGAGAAAAAAAGAAGAAAAACACTTGTGCACATCTTCTCCACTGGGCTTTACACTGGCTGGAGCATTCTGTTATGATCCCTCATGTGCTATTGTGCAGCGCACGGAAGGAGCAATGACAAGCCCATGAGCAGAGATTGATCTGTGCACTTTATTAACAAAAAGCCTCAAGCCTTGTCCAGTAAACAGTCCCACAATGAACAGAGAGTGAAAAAGATGAGTTTAGGCCACCAGACATACACCTGGATGCTCTACAGCCCGAGGAGGGGAATGCCTAGTGCCGCAGGGCTGCTGTCAGCATGGAGTGAAAGGCAAACAAAGACTTACTGAGCTGGAGCGATCCAGGGTGGTCCGTGCAGTCCGGTGGATGAGGGTAAGGTGTATTCAGCCCCTAACACCAAGGTAGTACCCAAACTTGAAGTGTTAGAAAAGACTAAGACGTCCGGCTGAAAGTAAATAAAGGTAGTGATACTTGCTTACATGGAGGAACACACTGCCATGTAAGAAGCGCATACAATGCTCCGGCGATCTCTCTCAACTCCCACAGCGTTAAAGTAACTGTAAAACTAATGAGGAAAGAGACCGCTGGTGTGAGGATGTGTCGGCTGGACATAGTAATTGAAAACATGTGCGCATGAGTGACTGTATGAGCATGTGAAGGAGAATGAATGGAGTGTGTGCATGTACAGTGGGGCAAAAAAGTATTTAGTCAGCCACCAATTGTGCAAGTCCTCCCACTTAAAAGATGAGAGAGGTCTCCAATTTTCATCGTAGGTATACCTCAACTATGAGAGACAAAATGAGAAAAAAAAAATCCAGAAAATCACATTGAAAGATTTTTAATGAATTAGTTGGTAAATTCCTCGGTAAAATAAGTATTTGGTCACCTACAAACAAGATTTCTGGCTCTCACAGATATGTAACTTCTTCTTTAAGAGGCTCATCTGTCCTCCACTCGTTACCTGTATTAATGGCACCTGTTTGAACTCATTATCAGTATAAAAGACACCTGTCCACAACCTCAAACAGTCAGACTCCAAACTCCACTATGGCCAAGACCAAAGAGCTGTCAAAGGACACCAGAAACAAAATTGTAGACCTGCACCAGGCTGGGAAGACTGAATCTGCAATAGGTAAGCAGCTTGGTGTGAAGAAATCAACTGTGGGAGCAATTATTAGAAAATGGAAGACATACAAGACCACTGATAATCTCCCTCGATCTGGGGCTCCACGCAAGATCTCACCCTGTAGGGTCAAAATGATCACGAGAACGGTGAGCAAAAATCCCAGAACCACACGGGGGGACCTAGTGAATGACCTGCAGAGAGCTGGGACCAAAGTAACAAAGGCTACCATCAGTAACACACTACGCCGCCAGGGACTCAAATCCTGCAGTGCCAGACGTGTCCCCCTGCTTAAGCCAGTACACGTCCAGGCCCGTCTGAAGTTTGCTAGAGAGCATTTGGATGATCCAGAAGAGGACTGGGAGAATGTCATATGGTCAGATGAAACCAAAATAGAACTTTTTGGTAAAAACTCAACTTGTCAACTTGTCGTGTTTGGAGGAGAAAGAACACCATACCTACTGTGAAGCATGGGGGTGGAAACATCATGCTTTGGGGCTGTTTTTCTGCAAAGGGACCAGGACGACTGATCCGTGTAAAGGAAAGAATGAATGGGGCCATGTATCATGAGATTTTGAGTGAAAACCTCCTTCCATCAGCAAGGGTGAAGATGAAACGTGGCTGGGTCTTTCAGCATGACAATGATCCCAAACACACTGCCCAGGCAATGAAGGAGTGGCTTCGTAAGAAGCATTTCAAGGTCCTGGAGTGGCCTAACCAGTCTCCAGATCTTAACCCCATAGAAACTCTTTGGAGGGAGTTGAAAGTCCGTGTTGCCCAGCGATAGCCCCAAAACATCACTGCTCTAGAGGAGATCTGCATGGAGGAATGGGCCAAAATACCAGCAACAGTGTGTGAGAACCTTGTGAAGACTTACAGAAAACGTTTGACCTTTGTCATTGCCAACAAAGGGTATATAACAAAGTATTGAGATGAACTTTTGGTATTGACCAAATACTTATTTTACTGAGGAATTTACCAATTAATTCATTAAAAATCCTTCACTGTGATTTTCTGGATTTTTTTTCTCATTTTGTCTCTCATAGTTGAGGCATACCTATGATGAAAATTGGAGACCTCTCTCATCTTTTAAGATAAGATAAGATAAGCCTTTATTAGTCCTACAATGGGGAAATTCCAGGATTGCAACAGCACAGGGATAGCAACACTCAAAGCAATAATTAAGAAGATACGGAAGATATAAATAAGAGCAGTGGATATACATACATACACATAAATATATAAATATATACAGTGATCCCTCACTTATCGCGTTTAATGGGGACCAGAACCGACCGCGAAAAGTGAAAAACCGTGAAGTAGCGTCACCCCCCCCCCCCAAGGGCGTCACAAGCACTATTTTGCACAAAAAGGCACAAGAGAACAGCGAAAAGTGCCACTAAGCAACACGAGCGATAAAGAACAATGAATGCGGTCTTCCTTCGCTGGGTATGGGCGCTCTGCAGGGAGAGAAGCTGGGTAAAACGTCTCGGCCAATCAGCTTGCGAGATTCCCGAGCGGTGAAGAGGTGGGCGGAGAGGAGTGGAGCGGTGGTCAGAGAGGTGGAGTTTGAGTTGTGCGGGCTCTCCGTGTTGATACCTGATGTTCTAATGTACTCTCCCTGCCTTCTGCTAGCGCCCGGGCAACTTTCGTGCCATTTTTTCTCAATTTTGAATTTTTGATGAATATTTTTGAAAAATCCGCGATGCACTTAGGGCGCGAAAGGTGAAAGAGGGATCACTGTATACAAAGTGCGGAGCATTGTAGCAAGATGGAATGAACAACATAATCGTCTACTTAGTTATCCTACATAGTATGAATATGTACCCATACATATTGTCACCCTCCGTAGCGACCGATAATGTCCTAGTTGTATATACTGGAGGGGACCATTGTATAAGTCTATTGCGTCTTTTGCATTCAATACTATTAGGTCGTCACGGGGTTTTTTTGCTATCTCTGTGAGCAGCCCTGCTTAGGTTATACAGTCTGACAGCCGTAGGTAGGAAGGACCTGCGAAACCTCTCGGTTGCGCACCTAGGATGATGTAGTCTGCTGCTAATTGAGCTCCTCAGTGCATTCAGAATGTCCTGCATAGGGTGGAACTCGGCCTCCAGCAGAGATGACAGTTTAGCCACCATCCTTCTCTCTCCTATCTCCTCCACTGGGTCAGGGCGCTGCCCCAGGACAGAGCTAGCTTTCTTGATCAGTTTGTTCAGTCTCTTCCTATTGGCTGCTGTAACGCCATTGCCCCAGCAGACCACTCCAAAAGTGATGGCTGATGCCACCACCGTGTCGTAGAATGTCTTCAGCAG
This sequence comes from Pholidichthys leucotaenia, assembly GCA_020510985.1. Taxonomy (NCBI): domain Eukaryota; kingdom Metazoa; phylum Chordata; class Actinopteri; order Cichliformes; family Pholidichthyidae; genus Pholidichthys; species Pholidichthys leucotaenia. Next base: position 18,117,728 of record CM035844.1, read on the forward strand.
TGCCCCTTGTACACCAAAAGACCTGAGTCTCCTCAGTAGGAACATCCTGCGCTGTCCCTTCTTGTAGAGTGTGTTGGTATTGTGTGACCAGTCTAGTTTATTGTTCAGATGAACACCCAGGTACTTGTAGGATGTCACCATCTCGATGTCTGTTCCCTGTATGTTTACTGGTGCTGTGAGGGGTTGTCCTTGCCTGCGGCAGTCCACCACCAGCTCCTTAGTTTTCCTCGCGTTGATCTGGAGGCAGTTCCTATGGCACCAGTCCACGAAGTCCTGGATAAGTCCTCTGTACTCAGCTTCATCTCCGTTGGAGATGAGGCCGACGATCGCAGAGTCATCAGAGAACTTCTGTAGATGGCAGTGTGTTGTGTTGTGTGAGAAGTCCACAGTATAAAAGGTGAACAGGAAGGGAGCCAAAACCGTTCCCTGGGGGGCCCCCGTGCTACCGATGATTGTGTCGGACACACAGTCCCAGGTTCTTACAAACTGTGGCCGGTGAGTGAGGTAGTCCAGGATCCATGGTGACAGTTGCTGGTCCACCCCTGCGCACAGCAGCTTGTCCTTCAGGATCATCGGTTGGATGGTGTTGAAAGCACTGGAGAAGTCAAAGAACATGATCCTCACCGCATTCCCGGGCTTCTCCAGGTGGGACAGAGAACGGTGAAGGCAGAAGATCACTGCATCCTTCACCCCAATGCCATGCTGGTAGGCGAACTGGAGTAGATCCATCGCTGGTCCCACCAGGGGGCGGAGGTGAGCAAGGAGCAGTCTCTCCAGGGTCTTCATCATGTGGCACGTCAGGGCCACTGGTCTGTAGCTGTTCAGGTCTTTGGGGCGGGAGGTCTTTGGTACAGGTACCACACAAGATGTTTTCCACAACTGTGGTACCCTCCCCAGCTTCAGGCTCAGGTTGAAGATGAGCTCCACAATCCCACGCAGCTGATCTGCACAGGACTTGAGGAGCTTTGCGCTGATGCCGTCCGGTCCTGACACCTTCCTCGCCTTGATCTTTCTCAGCTCCGTCCTCACCTGGGTCTTAGTGAGGGTCATGTTGTGGGCTGTGTGTTGGGAGTGGGGGGGTGTTGGTGGAGTGGGGTGTGGGCAGCAGGACTCGATGTCTTTAGAGGCAGCAGTGGTTATTGTGCAGTCGGGGGGGGTGGTTGGTCAAACCTATTGAAAAACAGGTTCAGATTGTTCGCCCACTCCCTGCCCCCCATGGCCTAGGAGGAGGTATTCTGAAGCCCAGAGATGGTTTTAAGGCTTCTCCAGACCCCACCGATGTTGCTCTGTTGCAGCTTGTCCTCCATCTTCTTCCTGAAGCTGTCCTTGCCTTCTCTGAGCTTCCTCCTCAGCTCCCTCTGTACGGACTTCAGCATCTCCCTGTTCCCCGACCTGAAGATCCTCTTCTTCTCTCTCAGAAGTGTTTTTATCTCAGGGTTGATCCAGGGTTTGTTGTTCGAGCAACACCGTATGGTCTTGGTGGGTACGGTGTTGTCCACACGGAAGTTGATGTAGTCCGTGATGGTGTGAGTGAGGCCATCGATGTCCTCACCATGTGGATCACAGAGCTGCTCCCAGGCAGTGGTTTCAAAGCAATCCTTTAGAGCGTCCATTGCCTCCTCAGACCATAACTTCACTGTGCGCATGACCGGAGGTTGTCTGTGCACTAGGGGTTTGTACACCGGCAGGAGATGAACCAAGTTGTGATCCAATCTCCCGAGTGGGGGGAGTTGTGATGAGGTGTACTCCTCCTTAGTGTTTGCGTAGAATAAGTCCAGTGTTTTATTGTCTCTAGTGTGGCATGTGACATACTTTTTTCTTTTTCTTTTCTTTTCTTTATTTATTTATGCAGGGACATGCACAATATACATTGACCTTAAAGAGGAAAGATGCATTGTACCAGGTTATAGCACAAGTGCTAATTTCCACCTGTAGTCCCTGGGCAGGCTGGTGTTAGCATTAAAAAGCAGACATTTGCTAAAACTACAAGTAAGCATTGATAAAAACTAAAACCAAACATTGATTAAAAAAATAGAACCAAGCATTGCTAAAAACTAAAAAACATTAATATCATTGATAAGAACCCAAAACATTGATAAGAACTAAAACATACAATAATACATTTTTATAACTCCATCCTTATAAACAATTTTTCACATCAAACCACTGACTCTTATTGGTCCCACTGTCAACATCACACACTCTAACATCTTTACATCACATCACAGGACACAGGTTTGCTTAGAGATTAAATGTTTTTTTACCAAGCGTGAAAATGTGTGATAGTCTGTTACTGCAATTAACTCCGTTGGTAACATGTTCCACTGTCGCATAGCCACACATGAAAATGTTGAATTTGCTAATGTCTTGTGCTTAGGAATCCTGCACTCGCCGCGTGCTGTTGATCGAGTTGTCCGAGATGTATTTACAGAACTTAATGAAACAAACCTTTTTAAGGGAGGAGCAGCAGAGTTATGGATTATCTTAAACAAAAGACACACATTTGTATACATGATTAGATTTTCAAAGCTCAACAGGTTATATTTGGACAGGATTGGGCAGTGATGGAACGTTTGTCTTTTCTTGTCATGAATCTTGACAGAATACTTGTACTGTGGGGCAAAAAAGTATTTAGTCAGCCACCAATTGTGCAAGTTCTACCACTTAAAAGATGAGAGAGGTCTCCAATTTTCATCATAGGTATACCTCAACTATGAGAGACAAAATGAGAAAAAAAAAATCCAGAAAATCACATTGAAGGATTTTTAATGAATTAATTGGTAAATTCCTCAGTAAAATAAATATTTGGTCACCTACAAACAAGCAAGATTTCTGGCTCTCACAGACCTGTAACTTCTTCTTTAAGAGGCTCCTCTGTCCTTCACTCGTTACCTGTTTTAATGGCACCTGTTTGAACTCATTATCAGTATAAAAGACACTTGTCCACAACGTCAAACAGTCAGACTCCAAACTCCACTATGGCCAAGACCAAAGAGCTGTCAAAGGACACCAGAAACAAAATTGTAGACCTGCACCAGGCTGGGAAGACTGAATCTGCAATAGGTAAGCAGCTTGGTGTGAAGAAATCAACTGTGGGAGCAATTATTAGAAAATGGAAGACATACAAGACCACTGATAATCTCCCTTGATCTGGGGCTCCACGCAAGATCTCACCCCGTGAGGTCAAAATGATCACGAACGGTGAGCAAAAATCCCAGAACCACACGGGGGGACCTAGTGAATGACCTGCAGAGAGCTGGGACCAAAGTAACAAAGGCTACCATCAGTAACACACTACGCCGCCAGGGACTCAAATCCTGCAGTGCCAGATGTGTCCCGCTGCTTAAGCCAGTACATGTCTAGGCCCGTCTGAAGTTTGCTAGAGAGCATTTGGATGATCCAGAAGAGGACTGGGAGAATGTCATATGGTCAGATGAAACCAAAATAGAACTTTTGGTAAAAACTCAACTTGTCGTGTTTGGAGGAGAAAGAACACCATACCTACTGTGAAGCATGGGGGTGAAAACATTATACTTTGGGGCTGTTTTTCTGCAAAGGGACCAGGACGACTGATCCGTTTAAAGGAAAGAATGAATGGGGCCATGTATCGTGAGATTTTGAGTGAAAACCTCCTTCCATCAGCAAGAGCATTGAAGATGAAACGTGGCTGGGTCTTTCAGCATGACAATGATCCCAAACACACCGCCCGGGCAACGAAGGAGTGGCTTCGTAAGAAGCATTTCAAGGTCCTGGAGTGGCCTAGCCAGTCTCCAGATCTCAACCCCATAGAAAATCTTTGGAGGGAGTTGAAAGTCTGTGTTGCCCAGCGACAGCCCCAAAACATGACTGCTCTAGAGGAGATCTGCATGGAGAAATGGGCCAAAATACCAGCAACAGTGTGTGAAAACCTTGTGAAGACTTACAGAAAACGTTTGACCTCTGTCATTGCCAACAAAGGGTATATAACAAAGTATTGAGATGAACTTTTGTTATTGACCAAATACTTATTTTACCAAGTAATTTACCAATTAATTCATTAAAAATCCTTCAATGTGATTTTCTGGATTTTTTTTTCTCATTTTGTCTCTCATAGTTGAGATATACCTATGATGAAAATTGGAGACCTCTCTCATCTTTTAAGTGGGAGAACTTGCTCAATTGGTGGCTGACTAAATACTTTTTTCCCCACTGTATAATGATTCCAGAGGCCTCAGGGCAGATTGACACGCCTGTGACCAACTTGTCATACAGTAAAGAAAATGTGGAATTATCATAGCATTTAGATACATACTTGATGCTTCAGTAGACAGTGAATTTCTGAGATGTTTGAAATTAGCACAATTAAATTTGACCGTGTTTGTCATCTTTTTAATGTGTTTAAAATACTGGGTGAATGTGGGTAGAATGGGAGACAGTGAAATATGGTTGAAATCACCTGAGATGAGGAGAAGAGCATCTGGGAGTTCTGTCTGCAGCCTGCCAGTTACTGAGTGGATGACGTCACGCGCTGTCCCAGCATTCACAGTCGGATTTGCATAAATAACAATGCAGAAGTGTGAGTATTCCCTCGGGAGATATGTAGGCCGCATGCTAACAGCTAGCAACTCAATGTCTTTACTACAGTGCTGTTCCTTAACCGTGATATGTCCCGGTCTGTACCAGTTGTTACTGACGTACATCATCACCCCACCGCCCCGTGCCTTCCCACTGTCTGGTGTTCGGTCTGCCTGTATTGCGTGGAAACCCTCCAGTTCGATGTTAGCATCTGCTGCTAGTCCTGATAGCCACGTCTCTGAGAATAGCATCAGACTACACTCCCAGTATGCGCTATCGTAGCGGGAGATAGCCGCTAGTTCATCTGTCTTTTCGAGTATAGATCGTACATTCCCCATAATGACAGATGGGAGGGCGGGTCTGTACCTTATATTCCTTGCCCGCCGTCTTACACCAGCATGACACCCACGTCGTTTTCGTCTTAATTCTCCCGGTATGTCGAGTTTTTGCATTAGCATCATGGGCCGGTTTAGTGCTAACAGCTGGTCCCTGTTATACTGCTTCCTGGCTCCATCCGCTGACTCAGGAGACATTTGGGCGATCTACGTGTTCGGATGGAATAAAGGTGACGCTGGATCATAAAGGTTGGCAAGAGAGCCAGATAGTAACAGAAGTGGGAGAACTTGCACAATTGGTGGCTGACTAAATACTTTTTTGCCCCACTGTACGTGTGTGAAACACCCATAATGTGGATCAGCTGGCGATACTGACAGGAGGAGGGGGCGTGGCCGAGCTGTCAGGGAGCGAGGTCCCAAAGGACTCCCTGAAGTGCCTGATGGAAAATAAATAGGAAAGCAGGCCAAAATAACCACGGGTCAGAACTGGGTTTGGGACCACCAAACCCAGGTTCGTGACAAGTACCAACATTTTCTCGCACAGTTCCCAGCACTCACGGTCCCGACTTTTTCGGCTACAGTAACAAAACATGGAGTCGAGCACTTTATAATGACAAATGGCCCGCAGGTGTTCATGTGGCCTCGGCGTTTGGACGCCGCTAAACTGGTCAGCACGCGAGAGGAGTTTGCCAACTTAGAGCAGGTGGGCATCATCAGGCACTCCAACAGCCTGTGGGCATCCCCACTACACATGTTGCCTAAAGCCGACGGGTCGTGGTGACCATGCGGCAATTTCCGGTGCTTGAATAATGCCACGGAACATGATCGTTATCCCATTCTGCACATCCAAGATTTCTTAGTGCACCTGGCCGGGGCGCGTTTTTTTGAAAGTGGATCTGGTCCGCGGATCCACTCAGGTCCCAGTGCGCGCGAAAGACATTCCAAAAACAGTGGTAATAACTCCTTTCATCCTTTTCGAGTTTTTACGCATGCCATTCGGATTAAAAGGTGCAGCGCAGACTTTCCAGAGGATGATGGACGCAGTGCTTTGCGACTTGTCCTTCATTTTTATCTACGTAGATGACATTCTGGTAGCTAGTGTGTCCGAGGAAGAGCACATCGCACATCTCAAGACAGTTTTCCAGAGGTTGGATGCACACGAGCTGGTAGTTAACCCGACGAAGTGCCAGTTCTGCATGCCAGAGATTGATTTTTTGGGGCCACCACATTTCGCCGGAGGGCACAGTTCTGTTACCGGATAAGGTGCGTGCTGTGTCGTACTTTCTGTGTCCGCAGACCGTGAGGACACTACAGGAGTTTTTGGGAATGGTTAATTTTTATAACCGTTTCCTTCCCCGGGCAGCCCAGCTGATGCAGCCATTGTATGCCATGCTTAAAAAAAAGAAGCCTGCAGTAAACATCGACTGGACTCTCGAGTGAGACCAGGCTTTTACAAACGGCCAAAACAGCACTGGTGGATGCCGTGTTGCTAGCTCACCTGGATCCATCTGCACGGATAGCGCTCACTACGGATGCATCTGATGTTGCCATGGGGCAGTGGTGGAGCAGTGCGTCTCAGGTTGGTGGCAGCTGCTCGCATTTTCCAGCCAAACTTTGCGCGACAACGAATGCAAATACAGCACATTCGACAGAGAATTGTTGGCTTTCCACCTGGTGAAGCGCCATTTCCAGTTCTGGTTGGAGGGGCGCGAGTTCACCGCGTTTGTGGACCATAAGCCGCTGATGTACGCAATGTCCAAGTTCTCGGGACCATTGTCAGCCCAGCAGCAACGGCAGTTGGCTGCAATTTCAGAGTTTACTACTGACATTCAACACGTTGCCGGTAAGCTCAACGTTGTGGCCGATTGTCTGTCGCGAGCATTAATCACCCCGGTCTACATGGGAATAGATTTCCCCGCCATGGCCGCGGAGCAAGCTGGGGACCCGGACATTTGCATGCTCCAGTCTGCGCCAACTGGGTTAAGGCTGGAGAGCAGGGTGGTGCAAGAAGGGTGCCCTCCCTTGCTCTGCAACGTCTCCACCGGCCGCCCGCACCCGGTGGTTCTGAGCCCTCGGCGCTGTCGCATTTTCGAGTCGGTCCACTCCCTTTCTCATCCGGGAGTGTGCACTTCAGTGAAGCTAGTGGAGGCGAAATTCGTCTGGCTGCGATAGTGCAAGGACGTGAAAGACTGGGCTGCAGCTTGCGTCACGTGCCAGCGGGCCAAAGTGCATAAGCACACCAGATCCCCCCTCGAGCCATCCCAAATCCCATACAGGAGGTTTGACCACATCCATGTGGATTTGTTGGGACCTCTCCTGCAGTTGCAAGGTTTCACGCACCTTTTGACAGTTGTGGACTGCACCACACGCTGGCCTGAAGTGGTCCTGCTGGCTTCTACCATGTCTGCGGAAGTGACTCGTGCTTTTTTGTTAGCTTGGGTTGCACGTTTCGGATCTCTATCGGACATCACATCTGACAGGGGTCCACAGGGTTTTTTTTATTGTGTATTTATAATCTTTTTTGCATTGATGTATGTGGCTATTGTTTATTCTGTTTTCATTTTTTCTTTTCCTTATCCTTCTTTCTTTTTACTTGTTTCTTCTTTCTAAAGCCCATCCAGTGACAAGAGTTGCAAATTAGCTAATAGCTATACACTCTTTGTGCAACACATTAGATTGATTGTCATTTGATTAATTGTCTATGTTTACTGCACTGTCCCTGTCAAATAAACAAATAAAATAAATAAAACAATTTGTTTCAGAACTCTGGTCCACGATGGCCCAGAGCCTGGGGGTCAAAATTCATCGCACTACCGCGTACAACCCCCAGGCTAACGGATTATGCAAGCGTTTTCATAGGTTGCTTAAAGCAGCATTCACAGCTTTGCTCACAGACACAAATTGCGTCGATCGTCTGCCCTGGGTTCATTTAGGGTTGCGCTCCACACCTAAGGAGGATTTGGCAGCCTCCCCGGCAGAACTCATTTCTTCTCAGCCGCTGCAGATCCCCAGAGAGTTTTTACCGGAAAATCCCGCACCCGAGGCTGATTCGCCCGTGCAATTTTTACACAGTATGGAGGCTGTGAGCGTACTGGGCCTGGCCCACCATTGTTTTCCCCACACATTCATCCCAAAAAGCTTGCAGAACGCCAGTTTTGTTTTTATCAGGTACGATGCGCACCGGACCCCACTGCACCCACCGTACGACGGACCATTCAGGGTGTTGGAACCTGGGGCGAAACATTTTGTGTTAGACTTGGGGGGGCATAGGGACACTGTCTGCATCGACAGGCTGAAGCCCACTTTTGTGTTGGCAGACGAGAAGGTGGTGTTGGCCTAAGCTCCCCGGTGCAGACGTCCACTGTTAGTGGCTCCGCAAGGTGGTGATCCCTCAGCAGGGACCAGTGCTCGCGAAGCTAATGTGCTTCCCCCCCTCCCTCTTTCCCTCCACAAACTGACGTGCCCTCTGGTACACCTCACCAGCAGGGCATTTCGACAGGATCGGCAACCCCCCACTACAGCCGCTATGGGCGCCGGCTCAAGCCCAAAGGACGGGGGAGTTAGTGCCCTTTCTGGGTGTTCGGGGGGGAGCTGTGTGGGGGCATGGTATGGGGGTTTCTCCACCCAGAGAAGGCAGGGGGAAGGAGAGAACAGTGGACCGAAGGAGGAAATGTCACTGGGGGGTATCAGACGGGACTGTTGGGTCTATGCGCCTCCTGGGGAGAGTAAGAGCTGCCGGAGCCGCTGAGAGAAGAAGGGTGTGGGAGCGGCGCCGGCGTTATGTCATGTTAATGTGCCACACATTTCTTTGTGCAAACAACAATGTATTATGGTTGGAAGTTCCGGGTCTCAATGCATGGAAATAAAGATATAAAAGAGGAATGCACAGAGACCCGGGATTCTTGTTTGCTGTAAGTTATGCTGGAGAAAGAATAAAGTTTCTGTGTCGTCCAGTTCGCTGCCTCACCTGCCTCCTTTCTCCACACCTTCTTCATTCCAAGAACATTATTATTTCTCCCTTAGCAGACACCACTATATTGTTTGGATTAAACTGTGAAAACAAGAAATTAGAATTAATGATAAACAATTTGATTTTAATTTGTAAACATTTTATTCATAAATGTTGAATTTTTTAAACTAAACCCCAGATAAACCACTGACAAAATGACTTCCTTTTATTTTGTACATCACTAAAACTTATTAAAAGTCTGTCTGACGGTACCCACTGTGGCCAACCGTCCTCCTCCATAGCTGCAAAGCGGCGCTGAATCACCTCCCATTCTGTAGTGGGGAAAACATTACCTAACCGTAGCCCAGTTCAACAGAGAGCTCTCCGCCCTTGTGTCGATCAGCATCGGTACCGGAACTCCATCCAAAACCACTGTGCAGTATGTGCACCCACTGGTACTCGAAAGACACAGCATGTATTACCGTCGGGGTGGGAGGGGTCAAATTTCTACGCAGGCTCTCTTGTTCTGCTGACTGGCATGCTCTTACGAAGTGATGTAGACGGCCACACCTGCCACAGCACTTCCTACTTGCTGCACACTCTCTGGCCTTGTAGCGGCGCTTCGTGGACCCGCAGCCCATACACCTGGGCTTCCCCAGGGCAGACCTCATCCGTACAGTGTTGGCCTCCTCCACGTCGTACTCAACCCTCCCATCGCTGTCTAGGTCCACTACTTGCGTGGCCATGGGGGATCGTAAATCTTTTGGTGATAGGCGCTCACTAAGCTGCCGAGTTAGCTTGTCTGCTGCTTCCAGCTGGAGCACCAACTTGACGCCCCTGGCCAACGTCAACTCACACGGGAATGTGAGCAGCTTGGAGTGGACTGCAGCATAGTTGGTGTGTTCCGCCAGCTGGTCAGGAACCATTTCTTCCTCCAACGGCGTGAACCGACACTCAGCGGCCAACTGCCTCAAGTCTGACATAAACCGCTGGATGGGTTTGCCTACCTGTTGGCGGCGCTGTCTGAACTTAATCCTCCGGACGATGACGTTGTCCAGCGCCCTGAAATTGCGCCATTAACTTGACCACTTCCTTCATAGTTGTCCGCGTCACCAAGCGTGCCCAAAATCCTCTGTCCCTCCATTCTCAGGTTGTGCACAAGCAACGCACATGCCCTCAGCTTCTCCATCCTTCCCAGCTCCAACGCCACCATATACATTTAAAAGGTGCTGTACCACTGAGGCTATGGTACAGGCGGCTCACCCGGGAGCTCCAAGAACGGCCGAACTGGTGTCCCACACGCTTCCATGGTTTTTCTTCTCATCGCCAAATGTCTGAGTTTGGAGTCAAGGAGATTAGATTAGATTAGATTAGATTAGATTATCTTAGATTCAACTTTATTGTCATTACACATGTATGAATACAAGGTAACGAAACACAGTTTAGCATCCAATCAGAAGTGCAAAGGACAGCACTGCAGTATATACAGTAATTGACAGTATGTACAATTTAAGCAAATATATGCAGATAGGTCAGTGTAGAAAGTTAGAGTACCGTTATGTGCAAATAATGTACAATAAGTTAGGTGGGCAGTTATGTACAGGTGAGGATGGTAAGAGATGGGAATAAGTTAACATAGATTAGAAGACAATCTGACTATAGAGTGGCAATACGCAGAAAAACAGTATGTAGTTAAATATGTGATGATAATATGCAGAAGAGGAGTATGTATCAATATATAATGACAATATGCAGATATGATATACAGTATATGTGTATACAGTTTGAGGAAGCACGGCGGGGGAGGGGGTGTTAAAGGGGAGAGAAGTGGAGGTTCAGCGGGGAACTAAGTTCAATAACGTGACAGCTGTTGGAAAGAAACTGTTCCTAAACCTGCTGGTTCTAGTCCGAAGGCTTCTGAAACGCCTTCCGGAGGGGAGAAGCTGGAACAGTCCATGAGCAGGATGGTTGGAGTCCCTAAGAATGCTGCGTGCCCGGCGCAGACATCTTTTCCTGTAGACGTCCTCTATAACTGGAAGTGGAGTCCCTGTGATGTGTTGGGCGGTTTTCACCACCCGCTGCAGCGCCTTACGGTCAGCGACAGAGCAGCTCCCATACCAGACTGTGACACAGTTGGTCAGGGTGCTCTCTATCACGCAGCGGTAGAAGTTGCCCAGGATGTCAGTTGACAGATGGTTCTTCTTCAGTGTCCTCAAGAAGAAGAAGCGCTGATGGGCCTTCTTGATCAGGCTGGTGGTGTTAACTGACCAGGACATGTCCTCCGAGATGCGGGTCCCCAGGAATTTGAAGCTGGAGACACGTTCAACAGCTATGCCGTTGATATGGATGGGGTCATGTGTCTCTCCCCTCTCCTTCCTGTAGTCCACTATGAGCTCCTTGGTTTTGCTGGTGTTAAGGAGCAGGTTATTGTCAGCGCACCAAGTAGCCAAGTGCTCAACCTCTGCCCTGTAATCTGACTCATCGTTGTCTCTGATGAGTCCGATCACCGTGGTGTCATCTGCGAACTTTATGATGGAATTGGATCCATACATAGGCCTGCAGTCATGGGTGAAGAGGGAGTAGAGGAATGGGCTGAGCACACAGCCCTGTGGTACACCAGTGTTGAGTGTGATGATGGAAGAACGGTTGGGGCCTGACCTAACATGCTGGGGTCTGTTGGTCAGAAAATCCATGATCCTTCATGGATCCATGATCCATGAAGGAGAACGCCAGAAGTGGAGTTGAAAAATTGCTAATTGAATACAGGGCTCCGTGCACCTAACCATGCATGCAGCCGCTGGCAGAAGTAAAAACGGAAGAGACCGCCCCCGCTACCTGCAGCCCTTTTTATACACACGGGGTTGGTGGAACCGGAAGGTGGAGCCACCACCCAGTGCTACACAAACAAGCAGCTCCATACGAAAACAATATATGAACAATAAATAGCTACATTACAATGTGCCCTGTTGGTTTGTAATTTTTGTTTATGACAAAACTTGTTTGTATCTTGAAAATTGTTAATAAAGCACTTTGAATTTAAAAAAGTTACAAGCGTTCATTTTTGCCTCTACCGTAATGTCTAAAATAAACGCGCATGATACATTAAAGCCACGGCTGCCTTGACCGGCTTTTTGCGATCGACGGGCAGCGCAGTGGAGGAGTGGTTAGCACTGCGGCAGCACAGCAACTCACCCTTGGCCGGGGGATCCTGGGTTCGATCCCAGCCCCCGACCAACAGTGATCTGTGTGGAGTTTACATGTTCTCCCCGTGTCTGCGTGGGTTTACTCCGGGATTTCTCCGGTTTCCTCCCACATGCCAAAAACATGCAAGTTAGGTTAACTGGCATCAAATTGGGGATTCTAAATTGTCCTTAGGTATGACTGTGAGAGTGAATGGTTGTCTGTCTCTCTGCGTTGGCCCTGTGATGGACTGGCAATCTGTCCAGGGTGGACCCTGCCTCTCGCCCAAAGATGCTGGGATAGGCTCCAGCCCCCCCCCCCCCCCCCCCGCACGCACGCGCGACCCGAAAAGGATTAAGCGGAAGAAGATGGATGGATGGGCCACTTGACTACAGTGGCAGACGATGCTGGTCTATTTTTCAGTGTTGTCAGGGGTTGGGGATTCCCTGCAGCCTGGTCAAACTGTGTCAAGATGTTATTTTTAATCTATATTTCACACGAATCTGGGTTGGTAAGCTAGCAGATACAAAACTCAATGTTCAGTAAGGAAAGACATCAGTTATGTGGTAAACTGAATTTTTTATTGTCCTAGTCAACCTCCCAGCAGAATGAAGGGGTCAGAAAATTGAGAAGGCTGTCTCTCCTAATATGAGCAGCTGTTAAATACCGCAGGTGTCAAAGGCTGCCAGACTGTCATCGACTGAGGTCTTGGCTCATTCACAGCTCATAAATACCACATGAGTGTTTCTGGACCAGAAACCAATGGAACAAGTCCAAGAAGGAGACTTCTCTGCCCTCAGAGTGACCCTATAGTTTAGGAGTCCCACTTATTAAATCTCACTTTACTTTCAGCTTATCTACTTTACTTCTTCTTCTTCTTTTTAATAGAAGCTGAATTTTCTGTTAAAAAAATCTCTTGTATATCTCTACCCGACAGTTGACAGGCTGTGTGATTCCTGGCTTTAGGATTCCCACTAGTGGCAAAAATCATTAACTGCACTGTTGTGCTTCCCCCCACATCCCTGACAGTGGTAACTGAACAGCCCACTGTCACTACAGAGAGGCTCGGGTTCGATCCTCCCTTTACTGTATGCCTGTATGTCCGTCCTGTTAAAGTCAGATGCTTCACAATAGGACACATGGTCCTGTGTCCTAGTGTAGATCTACCTCTACACCACTGGCGTAGAGGTAGATCATCCACAACACAACTCGGGGGGGTCAGGGTTCAAGTCCTGGCCGGGTCATGCCAAAGACCGTATAAACATGGAACTTCCTGCCGTTCAGCTTGGTGCTCAGCAAAAGTGGAATGGAGGTGGGAAATGTGGGCAGCAGTGGGTCAGGAGGTAGAGCGGGTCGTCCAGCAACCAGAGGGTTGGTGGTTCAAATCCCGCTCTCCCCAGACACCCTGCCGTTGTGTCCCTGGGCAAGACACTTTACCACCTTGCTTCCAGTGTCCATGACACTGAGTATGAATGTGTATAAATGTTCAGTAGTGGACAGAGAGACTGGTGTGGATTGGCAGCCACGTTTCTATCAGCCTGCTACAGGAGTAGCTTAACACTACCATTGTCTGTGGAGTGAATGAATAATGTAATTATTATTATTATTGTATAGTGATGTGGTGGTCTGCCCAGGTTTATACCTTCCTCCCGGTCCTGCAAACAGTCAACCAGGAACCTGAATGGCATGAGTTTCTTTATGACAAGCACACCAGATCAGTGCACTCATCTTCTATTTCACCAATTACTCTGTAGAAGTGCAGAAATTATTAGTATTTTGTTTATTTCTTATTTCAGACAAGAACAAAAAAGATGTTTTTTACCTTTACGTGTTTCGACTGCAGTCTTCCTAAGAAAAAACAAAAAACTAATAATTGAAAAAGAAGACAAAATGAACCTACTTGAGCTACTGGGCAGAAATTATGTTTTGAGTAACATTACTGTTTGTTTTAATACTATGAGTCAACCACAGTCAAGATGCTGTTCATGGTACTGTAGGTCTTTCCAGCATCGTTGAACTAATAGCATCACTAATAGGTATGATTACGTTGTAACTGATCTATTCTGGATGCTGGTCCATTAATCTGGGGCCAGCAGTGGCTCAGGAGGTAGAGCGGTTCTTCAATAACGGTTGGTGGTTCAAATCCCACTCCCCTCACCTGCCCTGCCGTTGTGTCCTTGGGCAAGACACTTCACTCACCTTGCCTCCAGCATCTGTGACACTGGTGTATGAATGTTTTTGTCGGAGAGGCCGTTGGTGCAGACTGGCAGTCATGTTTCCGACAGTCTGCCCCAGAGCAGCTGTGGCTACAGAGGTAGCTGACCACTATCAGCGTCTGTTTGTCGAGTAAATGAATAATGGACAGTGAGTTAAGCATTTTGGGTGTCATGAAAGGCTGTATATACAGTGGTGTGAAAAAGTGTTTGCCCCCTTCCTGATTTCTCATTTTTTTGTATGTTTGTCACACTTAAATGTTTTAGATCATCAAACAAATTTAAATATTAGACAAAGATAACACAAGTAAACACAAAATGCAGTTTTTAAATGAAGGTGTTTATGATTAATGGAAAAAAATCCAAACCGACATGGCCCTGTGTGACAAAGTGATTGCTCCCTAAATCTAATAACTGGTTGGGCCACCCTTAACAGCAACAACTGCAATCAAGTGTTTGCGATGACTGGCAATGAGTCTTTTGCAGCACTGTGGAGGAATTTTGGCCCAGTCATCTTTGCAGAATTGTTGTAGTTCAGCTACTTTGGAGGGTTTTCGAGCATGAACCGCCTTTTTAAGGTCATGTCACAGCATCTCAATCAGATTCAGGTCAAGACTTTGACTAGGCTACTCCAAAGTCTTCATTTTGTTTTTCTTAAGCCATTCAGAGGTGGACTTGCTGTGTGTTTTGGATCATTGTCCTGCTGCAGAACCCAAGTGCGCTTCAGCTTGAGGTCATGAGCAGATGACGGGACATTGTCCTTCAGGATTTTTTGTTAGACAGCAGAATTCATGGTTCCATTTACCACAGCAAGTCTTCGAGGTCCTGAAGCAGCAAAACAGCCCCAGACCATCAAACTACCACCACCATATAAGGTAAACCCAACTTTATTGTCATTCAATCCATACAGTCAATCATGTACAGTAGAATGAAATTACATTTCTCTTATCTTCAGTGTTAATCACATCTAGAATCAGAGGGGTCGCTGCCATGCAAGGCGCCACCACAATTTTCCTCCTCCGTTCCATTATTGCTGAGCACCAAGCTGAACGGCAGGAAGTTCCACTTTTATATGGTCTTTGGCATGACCCAGCCGGGATTTGAACCCTGGCCTCCTGGGTGTGGGGCGGATGCTCTATTTTTACTGTTTGTATGATGTTCCTTTTCTGAAATGCTGTGTTACCTTTATGCCAGATGTAATGGGACACACACCTTCCAAAAAGTTCAGCTTTTGTCTTGTTAGTCCACAGAATATTTTCCCAAAAGTCTTGGGGATCATCAAGATGTTTTCTGGCAAAACTGAGATGAGCCTTTATGTTCTTTTTGCTCAGCAGTGGTTTTTGTCTTGGAACTCTGCCATGCAGGCCATTTTTGCCCAGTCTCTTTCTTATGGTGGAGAGATGAACACTGACCTTAACTGAGGCAAGTGAGGCCTGCAGTTCTTTGGATGTTGTTGTGGGGTCTTTTGTAACCTCTTGGATGAGTCGTTGCTGCGCTCTTGGGGTAATTTTGGTCGGCCAGCCACTCCTGGGAAGGTTCACCACTGTTCCATGTTTTCGCCATTTGTGGATAATAGCTCTGACTGTGGTTTGCTGGAGTCCCAAAGCTTTAGAAATGGCTAGAAAATTGAGCTCAGCTTTCCAAAGATGTGATAAACCACAGTTAACTTATGTTTTAACAGGGGGGCAATCACTTTTTCACACAGGGCAATGTAGGTTTGGATTTTTTTTACCCTTAATAATAAACTGTCATGGTCAGGTGAGTGCGCAGCCCCCTCCCTTCCTGCGAGAGGTTCCCCGGCTCCGCAGGTAATCAACACACCTGCGTAAGTGGACGCACCTGCTGTATCTGCCTTGCCAGACCTTATAAGGACCTATTTGTGAATGCTTCAGCGCTGGCTCGTTGGCTATACTGCCTTCAAATGCAAACAAGTACGTTTTTATTAATAATCTGAGGAATCGTGTTTAATTCTCTTCGCCTCCTTTTCTCCAGGTTGCTGCCATCTTTGCGGTGCGTCTCCGGGTGTCATTGTGCGCTCACCTGCTCCATCACTCTCATCACTGCTTCAGCTGTTTATCTCCACCTGGTCAGACACCTCACCCAGCTCCACTCCTTCCCTACTCCATGCCAACTTCATTCTGCTGGTTCGTCTATTCCTACTGGGTTTCTCTGTCGGGTTCTCTGCTCAGCTCCTGTAAGTTATATTTTATAATTCCCCTTTCTGTCACTCTTGACAGCCTATACCGTGAGCGCACAAAGGACTGCAGGACCTCCTCTGGCCCACCCGTTTCGCGCGCGCCTCTCGCAGCTATGAACGCAGGTGAAGCCAACTCTTCCTCTGAAGCTATGGTGCTTGGCCGAGCCCATCTGGCTCCGGAGGAGCACCAGCGAAGGAGGAGAGCCGGTGTGTGCGTGTACTGTGGCTCTTTAGAGCACAAGCTGTTCAACTGCCACCTGAAGCCTAAAAGACGCAGCACATCAGTTTTCATCCCCCCGATAACGTCTCTATTTCGGCCCTCATTCAGTTGCCGGGGGTTGAGAGGAAGGTAATGGCATCAATTGATTCAGGGGCGGAACAAAATTTCATTTCTTCACAGCTCGTCCTGGAAATAGGCTTTCCCGTGACCAAATTATTTACTCCCTTAAATGTCACAGCCTTATCTGGTGGTAACGTGGCTTCTGCTACCGAATGCACGGCGCCGATCCTCGTCCTCCTTTCCGGGAACCACCGGGAGACTTTATCGTTCTTTATTCTCCCAAATTCATCCTCCCAGGTGGTTCTGGGGTACCCTTGGCTCCGGAAGCATAACCCCATTGTTAAATGGGCACAAAACTCCATCTCTTCCTGGAGCCCCTTTTGTTTGGCATCCTGTTTCAGCTCGGCCGAGTGCTCACTGTCCTTGCCCATCTCCTCTCCTCCAGCAGATCCGCTGGACCTCAGCCTCGTACCTGAGGTCTATCATGACCTTGGGGAGGTCTTTAGCAAGTCAAGATTGCTCTCTTTGCCTCCTCATCGCTCATACGACTGTGCCATCAATCTCCTCCCGGGTACGCGACTGCTGTCCAGTCGGCTTTATAGTATTTCTGGGCCAGAGAGAGAGGCGATGGTGAGTTATTTCAAGGACTCCCTGAATGCCGGCCTCATTCAGCCTTCTTTGGCTCCTCTTGGGGCAGGGTTTTTTTTGTTGGGAAGAAGGACGGATCTCTGCACCCGTGTATTGACTGCTGTGAACTGAACACCATAACCGTCAAAGACAAATATCCTCTGCCCCTAATCAACTCCACGTTTGAGCTCCTTCAGTGCGCGTGGGTATTCACCAAATTGGATTTACGCAACGCGTACCATCTGGTCCATATTCATGAGCGGGACGAGTGGAAGACAGCTTTTAAAACACACGTTGGGCAATTTGAATACCTTGTGATGCCTTTTGGGCTCACCAACGCCGCCACCATCTTCCAAGCATGATTAGTGACGTCCTCCGCGATATGGTAAATCAGTTTGTTTTTGTCTACTTGGATGACGTTTTGATCTTTTCCCACACACCAGAGGAGCACGCAGTGCATGTCAGGGCCGTGTTAGAGCGGCTCCTGGAAAACCAGCTCTTTGTGAAGGCAGAGAAGTGCAAGTTTTCCACCCGCTCCACTTCCTTCATAGGGTTTATTGTGGCTGAGGGGCAGCTGAGGGCCGACCCGGCCAAGGTGAAGGCTGTGCTTGATTGGCCTACGCCCCATTCCTGCAAGGAGCTTCAACGCTTTTTGGGGTTTGCAAATTTTTATTGCAGATTCATCAGGAATTACAGTGGGGCAGCACAGCCTCTCACTCAGCTGACCTCGGTGAAGGTGCCCTTCACCTGGTCCGAGGCGGCTGAACAGGCCTTTTCCAAATTAAAAAGCCTGTTCTCCAACACCCCCATCTTGGCCCAGGTCAACCCTCAGCTCCAGTTTATTGTAGAGGTGGACGCTTCTGATTCGGGGGTGGGTGCTGTCCTCTCGCAGCATTCTGCCTCTGATCAGAAGCTCCACCTATGCGCGTATTTCTCTCAGCGGCTCACGCCAGCCGAGAGGAACTACGACGTAGGGGACCAAGAGCTCCTAGCCATTAAGTTGGCCCTTGAGGAGTGGAGGCACTGGCTGGGGGGGGCAGTCCATCCCATCGTAGTGTGGACCGACCATAAAAATTTAGAGTATCTTCGGTCGGCTCGCAGACTAAATGCCAGGCAGGCCCGCTGGGCCCTATTCTTTCTTAAGTTCAATCTTACCATCACCTATAGGCCTGGCTCTCGTAACATCAAACCGGATGCTCTCTCCCGCCAATTCAGCCCTAACCTTCCAGCCCCCCCTTCCCTCTCCCTACCCATTGTGCCACTCTTGTGCATTCTTGGAGCCCTTACCTGGGAGATTGAGCAGAGGGTCCGGCAGGCCCAGTCCACCGAGCCCAGATCTGAGTGGGGGGACCTAGTGATCGCCTGTTTGTCCTGGCCGGCCTCCGCAGCGACATCATCCGGTAGGGCCACTCCAGCCACTTTGCCTGCCACTCAGGGGTTTCCCGGATGGTTAACTTGGTCCAACGAGTGTTCTGGTGGCCCACCCTGTGGATGGACGTCCAGGACTATGTCAAGGCTTGCCAAGTATGCGCCCGCAAGAAGTCTGATTCTTCACCTCCTGTTGGCCTGTTACACCCACTACCAATCCCCGGCCAACCTTGGTCACACATCGCCCTGGACTTTGTCACGGGACTCCCCCCCTTGCGGGGCAAGACTGTTATCCTTACCATCGTAGACCGCTTCTCCAAAGCAATCCATCTGGTACCCCTCCCCAAGCTGCCCTCCGCCTCTGAGACGGACCTGCTGACTACCCACGTCATCCCTCTGCACGGGATTCCCATGGACATTGTGTCTGACCGGGGCCCACAATTTACCTCCCATGTTTGGAAATCCTTCTGCCGCTCCCTGGGCACCACAGTCTGTTTCACATCCAGATATAATCCACAAAGCAATGGGCAGGCTGAGCGCGTCAACCAGTCCCTGGAGGCCGCCATCAGATACGTGGCATCCTGTAATCCCTCTACTTGGAGCACCCATCTGACCTGGGTGGAGTACGCCCACAACTCGGCAGTCTCCTCCTCTACAGGACTCACACTCTTCGAGGCCTCCATGGGGTATACCCCCCCCCCATTGCTTATGGCAGAGAGGGAAGTTGCAGTACCATCTGTGGGGGCCCGCACCCAGCGCTGCCATCAGCTCTGGAGGGCCACCACCTGAGCCGCCCTTCTCTGCTCTACGGAGCAGAATCGTCAGTATGCGGACCGCAAGCGGGTCCCAGCACCCAAGTATACAGTCGGGCAGCGTGTGTGGCTGTCGGCGGACCAGGTGCCCTTAAAGATGGAGTCGAGAAAATTATCACCCCACTTCCTGGGCCCATTTACCATCTCATGGGTCGTCAACGATGTGACGGTCCACCTGGAGCTCCCGCCGATGCTTCGCATCCACCCCACGTTTCACGTCTCGAAAATCAAACCCCTCTCCGCCAACCCTCTTTGTCCCCCCCCCCCCCCAAAGCCGCCTCCTCCTCCTCGGATCCTCGACGGCCAGACCACCTACACCATCAAGAGGATTCTGGATGTTCGCCATCTGGGCCGGGGTCTGCAGTATCTGGTCCACTGGGAGGGCTATGGCCCCGAAGAAAGGTCATGGATCCCCGGCTCATACTTTCATGACAAGGGGATGGTCCGAGCCTTTCACAAAGCCCATCCCAACAAGCCCAGTTGGGGGGTGGGGCACTTGAGGGGGGGGCGGCACTGTGATGATCAGGTGAGCACGCGCCAACCTCCCTTCCTGCAAGAGGTTCCCCGGCTCTGTAGGTAATCAACACACCTGCGAGAGTGGACGCACCTGCTGTCTCTGCCTTGCCTTCAAAAGCAAGCAAGTACGTTTTTATTAGTAATCTGAGGAATTGTGTTTAATTCTCTTCGCCTCCTTTTCTCCAGGTTGCTGCCATCTTTGCGGTGCGTCTCCAGGGCTCGTTGGGTGCTCACCTGCTCCATCACTCTCATCACTGCTTCAGCTTTTTATCTCCACCTGGTCAGACACCTCACCCAGCTCCACTCCTTCCCTACTCCACGCCAACTTCATCCCGCTGGTTCATCTATTCCTGCTGGGTTTCTCTGTCGGGTTCTCTGCTCAGCTCCTGTAAGTTATATTTTATCATTCCCCTTTCCTGGTCACCCTCCTCCTACTAACCAGCTCTTGTCTCCTTCTTTCAGGCTGAGTCCTCCTCTGGCGAGTGGCGTCTTTCCCTAATTACGTGTTCCTTTTTGGATTAATAAATTGTGGTTAAACGTAGCTTCTCTGTGTCGTGTGTGTTTTCTCTGGTGCAGCACCCTGCACATGAGCTGACCATTCTGTCATTATGACATAAACACATTCAATTAAAAACTGCATTTTGTGTTTACTTGCTTTATCTTTGTCTAATATTTTAATTTGTTTGATGATCTGAAACATTTAAATGTGACAAACATACAAAAAAAAAGAGAAATCAGGAAGGGGGGAAACACTTTTTCACACCACTGTAAACTGCAGTCCATTATTATACTTCAATAAATGGGTATTTGATCTCTTGTTCGTTGAAGAAAGTGCATGGGCAGAGCTCTCCATGTGCAAGAAGGCAGCATTGCTGCTACTTCCACTCTTATGATGAATTATTACCAATGGAAAGGTCAGAAAGTTAAAGCAGTTGAGCTGACTGCTTTGGTGCTGGCACTGTGGGCCCCTTAGAAATGGCCTCTTCTTATTCAGACCTGTATGTGAGATTCCAAGACCTTTTCACTGCTGCTACTGACAGATTTTAAAGTGGCCACAAGATGGCAACATGAGAGAGAAGCAGAAACAGCAACAGACGGTTGTATTTGGTGTTACAAATGACCAACTAAAGAACACTTGACCCTTTTAACTACTGTGATTTAGCACTTAAATGCTATTTAGCATTCTAAATACCAGTTATTATTTTGCATCACAGATGAGTTTGGAGTCACTCGTGCCATGACCCCTGAAAAGAAGGCATACTTAAAACCCCCTCGTCTGAACTCCAGATAATTCTTTGAAAACTGTTCAACTAATTCAGTCTAGTGCACTGATGACTCACTGACCCCAGTCGCATGACCTCAGTCGTCCCAGCTGCGTCAGCGCTGTAAATATTGAAGGTTTTTAGTGGGGATGCAATCATTCTGGGATGTCTAAGAGATGATCTCTTAGACATCCCAAGAGTACAAAAGAGTGGAAGTCATCAGCTAAATACGCTAAGAAACAAGGCGGGATCGATTTAATGACTCCTGACCTTTCAGCCTTTGACCTTTCAGCCTACACAAAATGTTTCTTCTGTTTAAGAGCTTTAGAGATTTTACACACACACACACACACACACACACACACACACACACACACACACACACACACACACACACACACGACAAAGTAAATTGGCAGAGCACCTGCAGGGCATCATGTGGCATGGGGGCATAAAACCCTAATGAACAATTTTCACCTTACCACACCTCACTGGCACATTTGCAAAAAAACACAACAGCTTTGTGTTGTAGTCAAAAAAGCTGTCCGGGCGTCTGTTGCAGGGAATCTGCCAGCAAAGAATAATAATGCATCGGCTCCCTGCGTCACTGCCGTGCAACAGGATGATAAAACGGTTTTACCTGCTGCACTAACATGTGCAGAAGCAGAGAAGCTGGCAGGGAAGTCTATGCTGGTTTGTTGTCAAAAAGTCGTGTTGCTGTTGGTGCCGTGCAGTAAAAAGACAAACACAAATTAATAACTGTGATGTTGGCAGCTAGATTATTACTAGCCAGATCTCTCCATGGCTGAACCACTGTGGTTGACAGAACATGGTCAGATATATAATTCACTACCAGCTTAAAAAAACAGATTTGCGATTGCCAAAAAATAAATTAAAAAAAAAACTCTCAGCATGGGCACAGTCATGAGACATCCTTAACATTTGTGGATACATAGAAGCAGTAACAGTTGCCTTAGCAACAAAAACAAAGCCATGAGGTTGTTTTTAGTCTCTCTCCAGAAATCAAATGTTTTTGTACCCTTTTTTAATGCCGTTCTGCTAATCCTGGAGGACATATTTGTGTTCACAAAGAGATTAGCTGTTTTCCTGAAGAACACAGCACAAGTTATTCATTTTAGAACAAAAATTTGCGGAATGATAGGCTGTTATTTGTTTCTGTTAATCATTTATATCTTATTTCAGAATCCACTGAAATAATAACATTGGTGTTGTCTTCACGAGATGCACCAATTCCCAAAACAGTAGAAAAACAGACTGTAAATTGCAGGGATTAAGACGTGCAACAGAAGGTGTTCATTGTCTTTGGTAAAAAAAATCCAGCACAAGAATAACATTTTCAAACTTCCTTTGAGGTGGTAAATTTGCAGGTGTTTTCTTTTTCAATAAGTGGAGCGAAGGAAAATGTGCGTGAGCGTCTTGTTGCCATCCTTACTCATCACGGACCATTGGCTATTTATAAAGGATGAGTACAGTCACCATGACATCGTTCACTGTGGAAGAGGGTGGAGGGCAAAGTTATCAACCATCGCTCACCAGCTGCATCCAGAACAGCTACTGGTTGGGCTTGTGAAAACAGGAAGAGTCCACATGGTGCTAAATGGGAGAAGTTAGATTCTTTACTTTTGTAAATAATAACACAATGTAAAAAAAAAAAAATGCATTGCAAGTAAGCACCTGTATTCACAATCCTGCTTTAAAGGAAATTTTAAAAAATCACGATGTAAAATAACTGGGTCGAGGCAGCACCCCAGAACAAAGCTGACCTTCTTGATTAGCCTGTTCAGCCTCTTCCTATCAGCAGCTGTGATGCTGCTGCCCCAGCAGACCACTCCATACAGGATCGCTGTGGACAGGGGGTGTAGATGAAGGAGGTTACAGCAGGGGTTGCAGGGCAGGGGGAGGTGTAGGTGATCTACCCTGTTGAAGAACAAGGTCAGATTGTTCACCCACTCCCTACTCCCCATGGCCTGGGAGGTGGTATCCTGGTGCCCTGAGATGGTTTTAAGGTCTCTCCAGACACCACTGACATTGCTCTGCTGCAGCTTTTCATCCATCTTTTTCCTGTAGCTGTCCTCTTCTCTGTTCCCCTCTTCCTCCTCAGTTCCCTTTGCACAGACTTCTGCTCCTCCTTATTCCCCGACCTAAAGATCTTCTCCTTCTCCTTCAGCAGGGTCTTTATGTCAGGGTTGATCCAGGGATTGTTGTTGGGGAAACACCGTATAGTCTTGGTGGTGAGCTGCTAACTTGTCCGTCTTGTTTTGGAGTGGCCTCATGCTCCCCGTGACGATGGATGGGAGCACAGCTTGTACCTTCTCCTCCTTGCATATTGCTCCACTCCAGAACAACATCCTCATGGTTTTTGCTAGGGGTGGGAATCGCGAGGGACCTCACGATCCAATACTGTCACGATCCCATCACTATTACAATCCATCACGATACCATACAACCCCACTCCCATGTCAACGTCAAATTTTGTCCCGAAAGTACAACTGTCAATATCTGTTTCATGTAAAGTTTTAACTCTTCAAATCACTGCAGCTGCTTTTGTTGTGGTGGCTGGTGGTTCTCAGTCCTGCAGCTGCTGCCAACATTCTCGGGGCTTGATTTTTCGTGGAGATACGTCTCTGCACACAGGTTGATGGTGGCAGGTCTCCAGAGTTTGCTGGTCAGTGCTGCTTGGAGAAAAAGCAAGCTACACGCCGGTGTGTTTTTAGCTTAACCGTTGCTAACACTACTGTGAGACGTGTCCTGACCCACATGTCGAGTGTTTTGTTTTTTGTTTTTTTTTTGTGCAGCGCTTCTTGCGGGTTGTGTGTCATGTCAAAGTCTTCCATTCCATCTTTCTTATAAAATCCAAAAAAGGGCCCGACATTTGAGCTAACTTTTGTCATATTCAATTGCTTTCTAACTTTCAAAGCTGGCTGCAAATCTCGTGAGACAAGATATGACTTCACTTGACTGGGTGCTTGCTTCGCACCATCTAGTGGACTGAAAATGCCATTGGTTGATAAATACTTAAAAGTGTGCAACGTTTACAGGAATATGTGTAAATAATTAGGCCACCGGAGTGGTGGCCTAGTTGGTAGAGCATCCGCCCCACACCCGGGAGGCCTGGGTTCAAATCCTGGCCGAGTCATGCCGAAGACCATATAAAGGTGGAGCTTCCTGCCATCCAGCTTGATGCTCAGCAAAAATGGAACGGAGGAGGGAAATTTGTGGTGGTGCCTTGCATGGCAGCAACCCCTCTGATTCTAGATGTGATTAACATTGAAGATAAGAGAAACGTAATTTCGTTCTACTGTACATGATTGACTGTATGGATTGAATGACAATAAGGTTAGCTTTTAATAAAAGATCGATCCATGCATTTAAGGATCGGTAGTATGTCTGAAAATAGACTTACAATAATGAGGCCAGGTGCACGACTGAACTTGTTTTTATTGAGCTCCAAACTCCACACTACAACCGCCAGGCAAGGGTGCTGGCAAAGAGGCCCGCCCTCCCTGCCTGCTGCTATTTATAGGCATGGTGTGGTGGCGGAAACGGAAGTGGGCACCACCACACTGTACTTCACAAACAAGAGCATCATGAACTATATAACATTTTCCCCTTCCTGTAGAAAAGTCCAAAACACACACACAATTGAGACCCTCCCCAATTTAGGACCCGAGTCACGCACTAAACTGTAATAACTAAAGGGTCTATCACATTCACACAGCAAACTAAAACTAGGGGGGACGGGTGGATTACCGTCCGACCCCCATGTGGCGAGGTGGATTATGCTGCCAACTTTAAAATAAACAATTACAGTCCATTAAGATAAGATAAGATAAGCCTTTATTAGTCCCACAATGGGGAAATTCCAGGATTGCAACAGCACAGGGATAGCAACACTCAGAGCATAAAATCATCGCCGTGTCTCCTAAACTAAACAAAACACATAAAATAATCTCCAGAACGACATACAATTATATACACAACAAAACACTCTTCATCTTTTTATTTACATGCACACATATGAACACTGCTTTAAAACAACTGCAAACCAATTATTAGAAAAAAAACACTATTATAACTCTTCATTTAGTCATATATGTATATATATATGTATGTGTGTGTGTGTGTGTGTGTGTGTATATATATATATATATATATATATATATACAGTATATATATATTTGTATATATTTATTTTTTTTATTTATTTATTTATTTTTTCCGGTTCCGGTTCCGCCGGACTGGTGGCGCCACACGAGTTGGCTGCCCGTTGCAACAGCCTTTTTTAATCTTCCTTCTTCTTTCTACACCTTTCACTCTATATATATATCACAGACACACAGATCGCCCCAAAGGTCTCCCGAGTCGGCGGACGGAGCCACTGTTTACAGCAGGAGACGTTACAGCAGGAAGAGCTAGTGCTAGCTAGCACTCAACCGCCACCCGGTGCTAACGGTTAAACTCAACATACCGGGCACTGTAGCGAAAACGATGCGGGTGCCGGGCTGGAGTTTAGGCGGCGTGCAAGAAATATAAGACAGAATAATAAAGAGCGATGGCAAGAACCAAGCAGACCGCCCGTAAAATCTACTGGAGGAAAACCACCCCCAGGAAGCAGCTAGCCACCAAGGCTGCCCGGAAAAGCGCTCCAGCCACCGGTGGAGTGAAGAAGCCTCACCGTTACAGGCCCGTGGCTCTGAGAGAGATCCGTCGCTACCAGAAATCCACTGAGCTGCTCATCCGTAAGCTGCCCATCCAGCGCCTGGTGAGGGAGATCGCTCAGGACTTCAAGACCGACCTGCGCTTCCTGAGCTTCGCCGTCATGGCTCTGCAGGAGGCCAGCGAGGCCTACCTGGTGGGTCTCTTCTTCACTAATAAAGGGACTAATAAAGGCTTATCTTATCTTATCTTATATATATATATATATATATATATATATATATATATATATATATAGACTCACAGTTCATCATCATCATCATAGCAGTCTGTTGGGGGTGACAATGACTGTTTCATTTAGGTCTGATCAGATTCCTCCATGCAGCTCTGTCCTTAGCCTTCCGCTGCCACGAACTCCTGACCTTGTTAATCCGGGTAACGTCCGAGCCGGTATGAGTTGCTTTCTGACTGACCATTTCATGAAACTGCTTGCAAAGTATTTGAGTATCGCTAGCTTTTGCTGGACTAGCGGCACATTCTTGGCAGATAGAGGTATTATCAGCGGCAAGGACAAGCCAAGACAAACTGACTCCAGTAACTGTTGCAGGGACTGACCAGATGATAGGTTTGTTTATCTCTGCTGTTTGTGTAGTGCATGTCACGATGCACCGAAAGGCAAAAGTCCACCACAGACCTTGCGACAGATGTGCTTATCTGCCAGGATGTCCAGTCTTACCCTGTGTAACTGGGAGTGGTCCACCACAGACCTGTGACAGATATTGTTTTTAGTTCTGCCAGGATGCCCAGTTTCACCCTCCACGCCCTCGGAAGGGCGGGGTTGCCGGTTGAGTCGCTGACGGTCTGGCCCATGAGACAGGTAGTACCGGTTTTCATGGTTATCCGGTAGCAAGCAAGCCAATGCCTGACCTGGCATCACTCACAGTTCACACGGCTAGATAATGAAGGAACTGGCCTGTGGAGACCCCCCGGACCGTTTCTCCGTAAGTCCGCCCCAGAGGCAGCATGCCTCCTGGGCCGCAGCTGATCTCATAAACGATGATACGCCTCTTCGTCCATGCTGTCGGGTGTTCCTCTCGTCCAGGCCCACCACCTGGAGGCTCTTCCCGGGCATGCCACAGCTCGTCGGCATGTCTCCACAAACCATCTGACAGTTGGAAACGGGCAGCACCTCATTTAGCCACAATGCGCAGCCACCCCTGGTGGTCCTCAGCCTGCTGTTTGGTCCGTAATCGCCATGGTCGCCCCTCCCCATGAGCCTGAACCAGGTCCGCGACTCCCAGAGGGGTTTTGCTCGGCTTGCAGTGTTTCTGTTCAGCACGTGGTCTGGCCCCGACCTCTTTTAAATTCGCTGCAGCTGTCTCCATTGTAGCCCCATGTTCACCAGCCCACTTTAGCTGAGCTCCAGGAACAACTGGAGCTAGCTTCTCAGCGTTGCTCGTCATTGCAGGCACCTCGCTGTCAAGCCCAGTACCTTCATCCAGGGCGACTTGAGCTCTGGCACAGAGACCCTCCTGTAATGACTCTGAGCTAGGCTGGTCCTGCTCGCCCTCCGGGGTGCTCAGTAACTCCTCGTCCCACACCGCATCGTCCTCCACTCTCAGAACCGGCTGGTCCCACAGTCCACAGCCCAGCCACTCCTACCCAGCACTGCTCTTGATGGCAAAACCCAGACCATAAAACAGGTCACAGCCCATAATGTTGTCACCACGGGCCGTCACGATGAACTTGAGGTTAGCCATCTCCACCGACTTGTACCAGGCTGTCAGCGCCAGCGTTCCCACCGTGCACAGCCGTCCACCTCCATAGCCATAGAGCAGCGCTGGGTCTCCTTCAATCCTATAGTGAGGAAAGAATTTTCTCACCGTAGCCCAATTCAGCAGAAAACCCTCTGCCCATGTGTCGATCAGTAGCAGCACCTCCACACCATCCAGCTGCACCATGCAGACCGTGTACCCATTGGTGTTCGGAGACACAGTGTGGACAACCGTTGGGGCGGGGGTGGGGGTCGATTTGCTCTGTGGGCTCCCATGCTCGGACATACGGCACACCCTGACATAGTGGTTCAAGCGTCCACACTTGCCGCAGCGTTTCCCTCTCGCCGGGCAGTCCCTGGCCTTGAAGCGGTGATTCACGGATCCACAACCCAAGCACATGGGTTTCCCCGGGGCAGGCCTAAATTTTGCAGCATTGGCCTCCATAGCATCATCTTCCATGTTTCCATTGCTGTCTGGGTCCATTATTTGTGTGGCAGCGGGAAACTCCAGCTGTCGTCGTGACAAACGCTCACTCAGCTCCAGTACTATCCTATCCGCTATCTCCAGCTGAAGGGCTAATTCAATGGCCCTAGGTAGTGTCAAGTCACCTGGTATTGCGAGCAGCTTCGTTCTTATTGCAGCGTTGTTGGTATGCTCCACCAGCTGGTCGTGAACCATCTCCTCCTCCAGCGGCCTGAACCGACACTCACTAGCCAGTAGTTTCAAGTCGGCGACGAACTGCTGAATAGGCTCGCCCACCTGTTGGCGGCGCTGCCAAAAAAACTTGATCCTCCGGATGATGACGCTGTCCAGGGCGTGAAAATGGCGTGCCATCAGCTCAACCACATCCTCGAATCGCCAAGTGTGCTCAATATCCGCTGGCTTTCAATGTCCAAATTGTGCACCAACAGCATGCGTGCCCTCAGCTTGTCCATCTTGCCCAGATTTAATGCCACCATGTATGTTTTAAAGGCAGCGTACCATCTTGGCCAGGGGACAGGTGGCTCACCCACGCGCTCCAGAAAAGGCCCAATTGGAGACCCACACATTACCATACTTTTATCCTTGTCGCCAAAATGTTATGTCTGAAAACAGACTTACAATAATGAGGCCAGGTGCATGACTGAACTCATCTTTATTGAGCTCCGAACTCCACACTACAACTGCCAGGTAGGGGTGTTGGCAAAGAAGCCCGCCCTCCCTGCCTGCTGCTATTTGTAGGCACGGTGTGGTGGCGGAAATAGAAGTGGGCGCCACCACACCATACTTCACAAATAAGAGCATCATGAACAATATAACAGGTGGATTGTCATTTGTGTCAAGTATCACGATACATCACTGAATTGATCTTTTGTCCCACCCCTAGTTTCCGCTTTAGCTCACTGGGAATATCGGGTCTTTGCTCCCTAGCCACCACTAAGCAGGGGAGAGCTAAATAAATATACTGTACATGAATAGTATTTATAGGCTTTTCTTACTGTGTAATCATTTTAATACTTTATTTAAATTGTCTTAGTTATACTAGACCTGTCAAGGAAGAATGAGGGAGGTACAGTCGTGAAAAAATTAGGACACCCCGTTAAATATTCAGTTCTTTATTAAGAAATGTTCACATATCTATGTCTAACCTTGTTTTTGTTTTTATTTGCATTTTTTAACATTTATTTTAGCCATTTTAAGTGGAAATGAATGTGGGGGTGTCCTAAAAAGATGGGGGGGGGTTTCTAATTTATTCCTCACTATTTGTTTAGAATTACATTTTACAGAAAATTTGAAAAAAGTCTTTAATTCATTTTTAATTGTTTAGTTGTTATTACATGAATCTCCTAGTACTTTTAACATTGAGAT
This sequence comes from Pholidichthys leucotaenia, assembly GCA_020510985.1. Taxonomy (NCBI): domain Eukaryota; kingdom Metazoa; phylum Chordata; class Actinopteri; order Cichliformes; family Pholidichthyidae; genus Pholidichthys; species Pholidichthys leucotaenia. The sequence goes on from CM035844.1 coordinate 18,147,321, forward strand.
TAAATATCCATATGTCCAAATATGTTAAAAACAAAACAAAACACAGGCTTATACAGGGTGTCCTATTTTTTTCACATGACTGTAGCTGAGGGGATACTGATTCATCTTTTTTGATTAAAATTGCTAATTCTTTCATTCCAAAGTAATTTCTTACACTATTACATTACTTTTCCTCACTTCAAACCATCACCTGAGTGTTAACAGAGAGCATTCATTTCTCATCTCTCTTTTCCATCATCCATTTTTTAGGACAGTTAATTCCCTAACTGTTATTAGTAAATAATAATAATAATAATAATAATAATAATAATAATATGAGAGATGAGAATCAGCACCTCCAAGTCCGAGTCCATGATCCTCAGCCGCAAAAAGGTGGATTGTCCTCTCAGGGTTGGGGACAGGCTCCTGCCCCAAGTGGAGGAGTTAAAGCATCTTGGGGTCTTGTTCACGAGTGAGGGGAAAATGGAGCGAGAGATTGACAGACGGATTGGAGCAGCATCTGCAGTGATGCGGACGTTGTACCGGTCTGTTGTGGTGAAGAGGGAGCTTAGTTCTAAGGCAAAGCTGTCGATTTACCAGTCAATCTACGTCCCTACTCTCACCTATGGTCACGAGCTTTGGGTAATGACCGAAAGAACAAGATCGCGGATACAAGCGGCTGAAATGAGCTTTCTCCGTAGGATTGCTGGACTCACCCTCAGAGACAGGGTGAGGAGCTCAGTCATCCGGGAGAGGCTCAGAGTAGAACCGCTGCTCCTCCACATTGAAAGGAGTCAGTTGAGGTGGTATGGGCATCTGATTAGGATGCCTCCTGGACGCCTCCCACTTGAGGTGTTTCAGACACGTCCCACTGGGAGGAGACCCCGGGGCAGACCCAGGACTCGGTGGAAAGACTATGTCTCCCAGCTGGTCTTGGAACGCCTTGGTATCCTCTCTGAAGAGCTGGAGCAGGTGGCTGGGGAGAGGGAAGTCTGGGCTTCTCTGCTTGAACTGCTGCCTCCGCGACCCAGACCTCCGGAAAAGCGGTAGAAGATGGATGGATGGATGGATGGATAATAATAATAATGGGTTAGATTTATATGGTGCTTTACATGTCAAGTGACATCTCAAAGCACTTACAGTGAGTCCATTATTCATCCACTCCATGCAGACATTGATAGTGGTAAGCTACTGCTGTAGCCACAGCTGCCCTGGGGCAGACTAATGTAAATGTGGCTGCCAATCCATGCCAACGGCCTCTCCGACCACTACCGAACATAAAGAAGTCAGTAGATGCTTTATGCCTAGTCAAGAGAGTCTTTTTACTTCAGGAGTCTGTGATGTGCTTCAGCTTATTTCAGCTTATAGTTGCTGGCCAAGCTGACTGTTGAAGAATAAACAAAATGGTCTTCAGGTCATTAGAAAATGTTCCAGTGCCATCAATGGGTAACTTTATTTGTGGCTCTTAAAAAAGTACTGAGGTCAGGAGTATAGTATCCTCATTCCTGTTTAAGTACATAAGCACACGATAAAGTTTTGTTTGCCTTGTACAGACACAGACACATGCCACTTAATGCTATTTAAAATGCAAACAGAAACTGTTTTAGGTTAACTGAACTTGAGAAAATAAGTGGTAAAGTTTAAAACAAATAAACTCAAGTTCAGTCCACTTAAAATGTTAAGGCAGTCCGGACACTAACTTTTTGAAGTAGAAAACTAATTGATTTTTTTACAATGCAGCAAACTACTGTATATTTGTCACAAAATCCATAAAATGCTCCAAAAGGCACAGACACCACAAAGTGTCCACTTCACCCCAATTAGCAATAGTGCTATTGTGCAGAATGGCATATGAATAAAACAACACCTCTACTAAATATTCTATTTGAAACCCTTAATACAATCTATCTGGCAAGAATTGAGGAGTCAACTTAGCCATAAAGATGTGAACATTAATCTTTGTTTGAACTGACAGACATATTTTCTAAGGTGATTGACTCGGTTTTAAATGAGCACTCAGATGATATTCTAGGAAAGGTTGATGTGGCCACTTACACACAGCAAACTTTGGAGATTTCTTGTTTCTTGTATGTTCAGATTCATGAAAAAGCAAACATCAGGAAAAAACTTATAGAAAGAGATTTTATGGGTGCACTTTTATTGGAAATATAAGTTTTGAAAAAGATGAGCTCCTGGTAAAAGAATAGATTATTTCTCAAACAATAACCAGAAGCAGCCCAATAGGTTTTATAACATGTCTCTATTATAAAGCATATCTTGGTGCAACAACACCACTTTTTCTGACTTTACATCATAAAACATGTACTCAGTGCTCAAACTATGAGAGATTTCCTGGATTGTGAGGCAATGACCTGAAGTTGTTAATTAAGGACTCAGATTTTACATGACTAAAATGTATTCTGTTTGCAATCTCAGATCATTCTTAATTACAATAGCTCACTGGTTACTGTTATTCTCATTGTTAGTTGACTTATAGCCAAAATGGAGCATCCATCAATTCCCTCTTTACTGATCTGGACCATCCTCACACAACCTAAACTGTGGGTTAGAGTTTGACCCACTGGGTTTTCGTTCCATCCATCCATCTTCTACCGCTTTTCCGGAGGTCCGGGTCGCGGAGGCAGCAGTTCAAGCAGAGAAGCCCAGACTTCCCTCTCCCCAGCCACCTGCTCCAGCTCTTCAGAGAGGATATCAAGGCGTTCCAAGACCAGCTGGGAGACATAGTCTTTCCACCGAGTCCTGGGTCTGCCCCGGGGTCTCCTCCCAGTGGGACGTGCCTGAAACACCTCAAGTGGGAGGCGTCCAGGAGGCATCCTGATCAGATGCCCAAACCACCTCAACTGACTCCTTTCAAGAAAGGAAAGAAAGGGTTTTCGTTCCACCCCTCTTATTCTGGGACTCTGTGTGTGTGTGTGTGTGTGTGTGTGTGTGTGTGTGCGTGTGTGTCTGTTTCTATGTGTTTGGATGTAGGTGGAGGGGCGATATTTATGTGGATGGGTTTGAGTATGGGCGTGTGTGTCCAGACGGGTGAGTGTGTTGTTATGTCCGGGAGTCTGTCAGGAAAAGGGGGACTGGCGTGTGGGCAAACTCCAGGTTCTGCAGTGAGTCTGCACATCTAGTGGCCCCGGGGTTGGGGTTGGCGGTTGCTTCTCCCGTGATGCTGGCGTTGTTCTGGAGCATGGCGGTTGCAGGCCCTGGGGGCATCCCACCACCCTATTCTCCCCTATTTTAATTGCATCTCACTAGTACATGCAGGACCACTTCATACTGCATACACCTCCCTCCAGTTTCCCCATGTTACACACATGTGCGTCCATTCATTGACCCTGGTTACATGGTCACAATAAACCAATTACTAGGAATAAACTGATAATGGCAATAATCAGTTTTGTCATGTTTACTGTATATGCACTGAATAAACAGATTATTGGAGGGTAAACCCCTTGAGTTAATGATCTCGTTTATATGGCCTTTATCGGATTAGATAGATCTTTATCTTTATTGTCACTATATAACATTGCCAAACAATATCAGCAGTGAATTGCAGTTTAGCAGCTCTCCAGTAACAGCAGTGTAAATAAAAGAAAAACAGTAAAACAGAGAACAATGCAGACAGTAACTATTCTGAGACAATTGTGGAGGGAAGGGGGAGGTTGAGGGAGAGGGTGAGGGAATGCATCAGTCCTAGGGGATGGGGGGGTTGGGGGGTGATACTTTTCACAGCCTGGGGAAAAAGCTGTGTTTCAGTTTTTTTGTTTCTGTTTTAATTGTCCGGTGTCTTTTTCCAGGTGGGAGGGGGGAAAACAGTGAATGTCGAGGATGAGTGGAGTCCATAGAGATGCTCCTGGCCTTCTTTTGGAGTCTGCCACAATAAATGTCTTCAAGAGAGAGTAGTGTAGTGCCAGTAGTTTTCTCTGCCGCCCTCACCACCCGCTGCAGGTCCTTCCTGTCCTCTGCGGTGCTGCTTCTAAACCACACTGTACAGCAGTTGGTCAGGAGGCTCTCGATGACTGCTGGGTAAAAGCTCAGCAGCAGATGATGAGGGAGGTGAGGTTGCCTTAGCTTCCTGAGAAAGTAAAGTCTCTGTTGTGCCTTCCCCACCTGATAAGAGACGTTAATGGACCAGGTGAGGTCGGCAGAAATGTAAAGGTCACGAGGTGGAAGTATTTTATTGTGTTTTGTGGATTTTGTATAGTTTTTGAATTTATGTTGCATGTTTTGCAGTTTTTATGTTTTAGCCTGTGTGCCTTTAGTTGGAAATGTTTGCTTCCACCCTGCTTCTCCTAATTATTGATCAGCAGCAGCACCTGTGCTGATTGGGGATGTGCAGCACCTGTGGCTGCACATGATATAAAAGGTGCTTTGGCAGTCCAGAAAAGAAAAAAAAAAGCCCTGCTTGAGGAGAGAGTTTTTGCCAGGAAGAAGGAGCCCTGCCCGAGGGGAGCCTGGCCAGATGAAAGCTCTGCCAGGACGAGAGGAGGCTGCTGGTCCCAGGAAGATGGCTGAAGGAGGGCATGACTGAGGAGGAGGTAGTGATGGTGAAACTGAGGCCTTATGAAACAATCAACAACAATTGCTTCATGATCGACACAGTGTTATGAAACATTTAATAAAGAGTTCCATATGCTGATTGAGTGTCAGAACTGCACCTGAGTGGAAGACCTGAAAAAATCTCAGTACTTTTTTTTGAGCATTTGGCCATCCGAGGTCTGTTCAAAACTGGATGGCAGGAACAAACAATACAAAGCAAAGAAAAAAAACAATTCCAATAGAACCCTCTGAAACAGCGCACAGTGCACTGCTCATGACACTTCTGCTTTTTATTGCTCGAATCAGTGTCGAGTGGGCGGTGTCGAGCGTAACATCACTAGGAGGAGGAGGAAGAGTAATGTTGCATTTGGGGGAAGACACTTCTGTGTGAAGCAGTTGGGGGGGCTGCAGGCGAGAGACGGCAAGAGGCAGAGTGAGAAGCTCTGCCTTCGCTGTAAGTATCTGGTTCCCAGATAGCAGCACCCCATGACCGTGATGCTGATGATGACGATGAGAAATCTGGATGTACTGCTGGCGAGTGTCTTCCCCTGCAGGGTTCCTGAGGGCATCGGTGTTGTGGCGGTAGATGGAACCTGGCCTGGAAGAGTGGATCCTCCTCAGCTTTTAAGGACTTTTATAGTTTGTTTTAGTCCACTTTTAGTTTTTTAGATTAAATGTTTTTAGTTAGTATTTTATTCTATTTTAGCTTAATTTAACTTGATTTTAATTCTTAGGTTTTAGTTTAGACTTTTTATTTAAGTGGGCATTTGTGTACATATTTTATTGTAAACTAGAAAAGCACTCAGAGAGCGCAGACCTCCGCCAAGCGCCACAATTCCCCCCATACAGTGTTTGTGTGTACGTTTTCAGATTCCTTGAGCATGTAAACATATGACTAGCAATTGGATTCACAATGATTATTTGTTTATTTGACAGGGACAGTGCAATAAACACACAATTAATCAATGACAATCAATCTGATAGTGATAGGATTAGTGGTTCAGTAGTAAAAGCATTGCCTCCTTGGTGGAGGTAATAAACTGAAGTGTTGCTGTTGTGTCCATCTCCTCCACTGACGGATGCAAATTGGGTAGACAGGTTGCCGTGGGTTTTATATTATATTATGTTGGGGTTTCGCTCCGCGGCAAACGAGAATTTAGAAGCTTCGCCGGCAGAGAGCTCATTATTGTGCAGCTCCTATGGCTGGCCGGTGAATTTCTGCCAAATGCGCAGCTCCTATGGCTGGCCGGGGAATTTCTGCCATCACTTTTAGCATTAGAGTGACACATATCAGGCGCAGCATTACTGGCGCCGGGATTCCTCTTTGTTCTGGAGCCGCAGGACAAAAGAAGGTGCGATAATGGTTGCCGTGGGTTTTATTGGGTTTGCGGTCCGCGGAAAAAAGAGGATTTGGAAGCCTCCCCCGGCAGAGAGCTGGTTTTTGCGCAGCCCCTATGGCTGGCCGGGGAATTTCTGCCAAATAATCCGGCGCCGGACAGCTGCCCGTGTCAGCTTTTGCAGCGTAGTGCAAACACAGGCAGTCTGGCGAGCCCTGTTTTCTGTGTGCTTTTGTGCCTAAAACTTTGAAGAAGGCGGAGTTTGTGTTCATCAGACACGATGACCAGCGCCCTCTATTGCGCCTGCGCACATGTTGAAAATGGCTGTATGTCACAGTGTTGAAAAATGTTTTAAAAAATTCCTGTATCCAGACGGTGAACCGGATCACCCCCAAAATTTAATCAGTTATTCCTTGTACCATTTCCAACAACGCCTGAAAGTTTCATGGAAATCCGTCCAAGACTTTTTGAGTTATCTTGCTAACCAACAGACAAACAGACAGACAGACAGACAGACAGACACACAAACTCCGGCAAAAACATAACCTCCTCCTGGCCTTTTCGGCCTGGCGGAGGTAATAAATTCTTTGAACATCCTCATTTGATTCACGTTGAGCAGAAATGATGGCCGCCAACGATATTGGAGACGTCACTTATTTTAGAAGTTCAAACTTCAGATGATTTGGGATAGGCTGTATTATGTGGATAGTTTGTATTTAACTGTCCTCAGATTAATACATTAAACAGAAAAACAACAGCTGAGTGTGTGTGTTTCATTAACCAGGACAGGACACAAGCGCGCCTAAACGGACAAGATCAAAGGAGGTAACTGGGACTAAACTGGTTACATACAGTATGTAGACAAAATGGACTACTTTGTCATAGCAGAGATGTTTGTAGTTTAAAATCCTCTGACTGACAGTCCCACTGCCACCACTGTCTATCTCTAGGAGGAGAGGAGATGATCAAACACCGGCCCGGTGCAGCCACTGAACCACGGTCGGTGTCCAGACCAAATCACAGAGGCCGCCCCAGCTGAGGCACGTCCTGCCTTAACACGTCTGCTGAACGTAGCCAACAACCTGTGGTGAAAAGTAAAGTGGACAAACTCCCTGTTTATTCACTCATTCTTCCATTCCCCTAAAAAATACATTAATGCCTAATTTATAGTCTACACTCCTGCTGTAATAATAATAATAATAATAATAATAATAATAACTTTATTTGTATAGCACTTCTCACTGACAAAAGTCACAAAGTGCTTTACATGAAATAAAGCACAGAAACAAATGACAAACAAATGACAAACAAATGTTAAATGACAAGGAAGCACAAATTAAAAGAATAAAATTTACAGTGATAAAATAAAACACAAGTTAAGAATGGATTACAACAAATAAAGTAAAATAAAACAAATAAACCAACAAATAACTCCCCTTCCTAAAGGCCTAAAGGCCTGTCCAAACAACAGTGTTTTCTTTGCTTCCCAGAGAGTTCCACAACTTTGGTGTTACAGCTTGAAAAGCCCGATCACCATGTGTTTTAAAATAAGTCCGAGGTACCTCTAGTAAAAGCTGACCAGAGGACCTCAGGGGCCGAGAGGAGGAGTGTGGCTGAATGAGCTCCGCAATGTAGGGAGGCGTGAGACCAGGCAAGGCTCCAAAGGTTAAAACCACAATTTTAAACTGAACTCTAAAATTAACACTGATGAGTACGTAATAAAAATGAAAATGTGGATGGAATTAAAAAAACAACAACAACAAACTATTAAGTGTATCATCATATTATCATTAAAATGACGGGCGATTAGATTATAACTGTTACAACTCATGTCCATTAAAATAAGTGAAAATCCCGGCGCATGCCGTGTTTCCTCGTGTGTTCCCGTCAGTAGGAGCTGCGCAGTTTCAAATCGTGCCACAGAAATAGCATCAACAATGGCCTCCTTTTTCCTGATGAAAAGCACACTGCCATAAAATGCACTCAGATATCAACGTGCTGAGATTGCTCCAGCGCCACACTGCTCTGAACTGAGTCTCCTCCTTGCAGTGCAAAACTTGAGCACAGGGCACATGCAGTTAGATGGCATGGCACAAAGCATGAAAACCAGACAATGCACTGGCATAAACTGACAAATCCACCGGCGCAAAATGAGAAGCGTATCACAAATGCGCACTGTTGATTGCTGCAGTAGGGCCCAAAGACATTAAATAAATTGAGGAATATACAATCTATTAGAAGAACTAACATTTACAGTTACTAGTGTCCACTCTTTTCTAGTGTTGAACTTTACCACTCTCAGACTTAATTTAATTGAGTTTTGTTGTGTACTTACTCTGAATACTGACTGATAAAAGAACTGAGAGGGGTTTTTTTTCTTCTCCCAGTTTTATTGTTTTAATTTAACTACTGGTCAAAACAGTTATTAGAAAACAGAAAGAAAAGAAAGCCAATGTTATTGTTATTCAGTCCATACAACCAATCATGTACAGTAGAAGGAAATTACGTTTCTCCAGCGTCAATCACATCTAGAATCAAAGGGGCTGTTGCCATGCAAGGCACTGCCACAACCAGGCAAACTCTGTGAAGATTAAATTTAGCAGCAGAGTTGTGTTAAGCAGTAGGGATTAATAAAGTCTTCACTGACTGCATATGAACAGTATGTGTATTTTTCACCAGTGTTGAGCTTTTCTGTGTCTTTTCCAATTATTGTTACTTTTACGCCAGTTATTATTCAGTGTTAAAGAGGCCACTGACTGCACTTTTTCCACATTTTAACAGCTCACTCATGTCTTAATGAAGTGTTTGCAGTGGTGGACCCTCAGGGCCAGCAAAGCCTTCTCTGCTGGCCTAAACACTTTCAGGGTTACATTTTCAACCTTTACAATATATTTGTTCCATGAGGATGCAATAGATTATTCCCAATAGTCTGTCCTCTTCATTTTGTAGCTTTTCTCTTGGTTGCACTCCTTCCAGTACTGTTATGCATGTTAGAGATTTTTTGTCCAACCATATTTCAGCCATCTGTGTTGCCTGGGTCAAGCAAATCTGCCTTGGGCCTTCAGGAATTAATAGTGTAGTCTGTAGGTTAAATTAGCTGTTGTGGAGCGTGTAAAAAAATGAGGCTGATTTGGTTCAAGCGGTTTATTACACGACTCACACAAAGAGCATAGACAGAATGGCATACAAGTAGGAACTCTTCCCTTAAATAACATGACATCCTTCTAGACTCTTCTCACACACAAAAGATAATCTCCCCCGACTGCAGTCAGTCCATTCATCCTTGACACCTCCCTGTTATCTTACTAGGGCATCTAGAAACTTCTCCCACACAAAAGGTTAGCTTCACGTCCTTTGTTCCTGTCTAAGGTGGTAAACCATTATGCACTCCCCAGGTTGCCACCCCCCCCCCCCAGCAACTTAGACAGGACAAAAGGGTAACAGTCCACATGCTGTGATAGAACCATTAACATCAGTCCACATGCTGTAGAACAATCAACATCAGTCCGCATGCTGCTTGGGCTTCAGTCTTCTGCCGTATCTGCTGTAGCCAGGATTCGCTGCCTCCGTGGCGCTGCCATGCTGCGGGGCTGATGTCTGGGGGTGAAAACTTTTTGACTGTCTGTATGGGTGCTCTGGAGAATCTTTTCTCTGGGAAGCGCCCCGTGGGGATCTTCCACGCCGAGGGGCCCTCGCCAACAGCACTTGCTCATCAGCCACAACAAAAGCAGGTTTGAGTCTGTCTATGCCAATTTTTTCCTTCCTACCCCCCAAATCTAGCAAAAAATGCTTATCCCCTGTTTCCAGCACTCTAAACGGTCCATCATAAGGTGGGCGCAGTGGGGGGCGGTGGGCGTCGTGTCTGACAAACACGAACTCCGCATTTTTCAAAGCTTTAGGCACAAAAACGGGTGGAAAACTGTGGTGGGCAGGGCCCGGCAGCATGCTTGAGTCTATGCAACGCTGCAGCAGCTGAGACGGGGAGCTGCCCGGCGCAGGATTATCTGGCAGAAACTCCCCAGGCAGCCGGAGTGGTTATGCAAAAACGAGTTCTGCTGGGGAAGCTTCCAGATCCTCTTTAGGCACAGAACGTAACCCCAATAAAACCCATGGTAGCCTGTCTACCCAATTTGCATCCGTCAGTGAAGCCCTCAGAGCCGCTTTTAACGACCTATGAAAATGTTCGCATAACCCATTTGCCTGCAGGTTGTACGCCGTTGTGCGGTGAATTGAGACACCTAGGCTGTGGGCCATGGTTGACCAGAGTTCAGAAACAAATTGAGAGCCTCTGTCGGACGTAATGTCCGACGGAACTCCAAAACGCGCCACCCATGCTGTTAAAAACGCGCGCGCCACCTCCTCGGCCGTGGTTGCCGCCAGCGGAACCACTTCTGGCCAGCGCATGGTGCGGTCCACCATTGTCAGGAGATATGTGTACCCCTGTGATAGCGGAAGGGGGCCTACGAGGTCCACGTAGACATGGTCTGGCTGAAAAAAACTGGCTGAAAAATAAACAAGAATGTACTCATGTATGAATCAATTGTCTGCAAAGTGAGAGTGAATGAAGGGAAGGAATAAATGTGTTTGTTTATAGTGAGTGACGAAGGGAGGGAGGCCTGAAATAGGCAAATGTGAGTCAGGTTGTTATATTTGTGTATTTATAATATTTATAATATTTATGTTAAATGTGAGTCAGGCTGTTATATTTGTGTATTTATAATATTTATAATATTTATAATTGTGTATTTATAATCTTTCTGCATTGATGTATGTGGTTATTGTGTATTTTTTTTTCATCTTTACTTGATTCTCTTTTCTAAAGCCCATCCAGGGACAAGAGTTGCAAATTAGCTAATAGCTATACACTCTATGTGCAACACATCAGACTGATTGTCTTTGATTAATTGTCTATGTTTATTGCACTGTCCCTGTCAAATAAACTAATCTACTACTACTACTACTATGGTCAAACCTCTTAGCCAGGATGCGAAATGGCTCCAAAGGAGCCTTCGTGTGCCTGTGAACCTTGGCTCGTTGGCACGCCACGCAGGCTGCCGCCCACTCTTTCACTTGTTTGCGAAGGCCCGGCCACACATATTTCTCTCCTACCATTTTGACCGACGCGCGCACCCCTGGGTGTGCCAAAGAGTGAACCGACTCAAACACGCAGCGGCGCCACGCGGCCGGAACCACGGGCCGTGGGCGACCCGTGGAGACGTCGCAGATTAAGGGGGGAATGCCGTTAAGCAGCGTCCTCTTCTCCAGCCTTAACCCTGTTGGTCCAGACTGGAGCGCGCGCACGTCCGCGTCACTAGCCTGCTCCGCGGCCATGACTGCGTAATCCAACCCTACACAGACTGGGGCCACAACGGCGCGCGAGAGGCAGTCTGCCACTACATTCAGTTTGCCCGACACATGTTGAATATCGGTAGTAAACTCTGAGATCACGGCCAGCTGCCTCTGCTGCCGGCCCGACCAAGGTTCTGAAATTTTGGCCATCGCGAATGTTAGTGGCTTATGGTCAACGAACGCAGTAAAATTGCGCCCTTCCAGCCAGAACTGGAAATGGCGAATGGCCAGGTGGAGAGCCAGCAACTCTCTGTCGAACGCGCTGTATTTACGCTCATTGTCGCGCAAGGTTCTGCTGAAAAAGGCAAGCAGCTGCCAAGCCCCGGCGACACGCTGCTCCACAACAGCCCCTATGGCCACATCTGAGGCGTCAGTGTTGAGGGCTATGCGGGCCGTTGGGTCTGGATGTGCCAACAATGCGGCGTTTGCCAGGGCTGCTTTAACTTCCGAGAACGCCTGCTCTCATTCCGGGGTCCATTCGATCTTATTCGCGGGTTTCTGTTTTTTGAGCGCAGCGTACAATGGCTGCATGAGCTGCGCTGCGCGGGGAAGGAAACGGTTATAAAAGTTCACCATTCCCAAAAATTCTTGTAGCGCCCTGACCGTTTGTGGTCGGGGAAAATGTGTCACTGCACCCACTTTGTCAGGCAGCGGAACCGCTCCTTCGGGAGAGACGCGGTGCCCTAAAAAATCAATCCTCGTCACCCCGAACTGACATTTCGCTGGGTTGATTATTAAACCGTGCTCTTCCAACCTACGGAAAACCGTCGTGAGGTGGGTTTCGTGTTCGTCTTCGGACGTGCTGGCTACCAAGATATCGTCCAGGTAGACGAACATGAAAGGGAGATCGCGCAGCACTGCATCCATCATGCGTTGGAACGTCTGTGCTGCCCCTTTAAGCCTAAACGGCATGCGCAAGAACTCAAATAAACCAAACGGAGTTATTACCGCTGTTTTGGGTATGTCCTCAGCGCGCACTGGGACTTGGTGGTAACCACGGACCAAATCTATCTTAGAAAAAATGCGCGCTCCTGCAAGGTGAGCAGAAAAATCCTGAATGTGGGGAATTGGGTAGCGGTCATGCGCTGTAGCGTTGTTTAACCTGCAGAAATCGCCGCAAAGTCGCCACGAACCTTCAACTTTAGGGACCATGTGTAGCGGGGAAGCCCATGGGCTGTTTGACCGCATGATGATGCCTAACCTCTCTAGGTTAGCGAACTCCTCGCGCGCTATGGCCAGTTTAGCTGCGTCCAAGTGCCGAGGTCTTGCAAAAATGGGCGCCTCAGTGGTGGTGATAAAATGCTCCACCCCATGTTTAGCGATAGCTGCTGAAAATGTCAGGACTGTGAGTGCTGGGAACTGAGCGAGCAGTGTGTGGAACTTACCGCATGCTGCTGTGGCGTTGGCTTGTGCTGTTGGCCGGGTCACTCGAGCTATACAGGGGAGAGAGTCAAAAGACAGTGCATTAACCAGGCGCCTGTTAGCAACATCTACCAACAACCCATGTGCACATAGAAAATCAGCCCCCAGTATATGGTAATCCAAAGCTGCTACAACAAAAGTCCATTCAAATGCACGACCGTGTAGAGACAAGAGCAGAGTCCTCTCACCAAAGGTCTTAATGTCTGAGCCGTTTGCTGCTGCCATCTTGGGGCCGCTGGCTCCTGCCAGCCGGTCAGCGTAGGTCAGCCGGATGAAACTTCTCTGTGCGCCGGTGTCCACGAGGAAATGCCTCCCCGAGCGCGCGTCCGTCAAATAGAGCAGCTTGTTCTCCTCCCCGAGAGTCGCGGCTGCTACCGACCCCCGGTCTTGGCGTTTCCCGAGCGCTTGAACTGGCACGGTGGTATACATTTGCGTGCCCTCTCTGCAAAGCGGCGATGGTAGAAGCAAAGCGTGTCACCTCCACGTTCCTTGGCCCCCGCTGCTGCTGCCGTCGGTGGTTCTGCTGCTGCTGTCGGCGGCTCCTCGCCTCCTCGTGTTGACGTGTCGGGCTCCGTCGCTGCCTCAATGGTCACGAAAGCCTTGGTGGCGACGATGATCCGGTCTGCCTCTCGGGCTAGCGCACGATAGTCCCGTTTGGCCAGCAACGACGAATTGGCCAGGGCCGCTCTCGCCGCTGTCGGAAGGTTCCTGAGGAAAATGTGGGTGAAGATGAAGTGGTCGTCGTCCGTGTCCTTTAACCTCAGCATCTTCTCCATCATGTCCACGGCCGAACCGTCTCCCAACTAGGTCCGTGTCAGAAGCCTCTCTGCTCTCTCACCATCCGAGAGCGTGTAGTGCTGGATGAGGGCAGCCTTCAGCGCGTCATATTTGCCGTCGGCTGGTGGCTGATCGAGCAGGCTCTTGATGCGCTGAGCCGTGCTGGCATCGAGCGCTGCGACCACATAGTAGAATTTCGTATCATCCGCCGATATCCCTTGGAGGGCGAACTGCGCCTTGGTTAGGTGGAACCAGCAGCGCGGGTTGTGCTGCCAAAAATCAGGTAGTTTGATCGCTACAGCGCACGCGAAGCTGGGGGTTCCAGTTGAGGTTGACTCCGGGGATCTTCCGTCGTATTCCATGATTCGTCTTGGGTCACCAGTGTGGAGCGTGTAAAAAAATGAGGCTGATTTGGTTCAAGCGGTTTATTACACAACTCACACGAAGAGCATAGACAGAATGGCATACAAGTAGGAACTCTTCCCTTAAATAACATGACATCCTTCTAGACTCTTCTCACACACAAAAGATAATCTCCCCTGACTGCAGTTAGTCCATTCATCACACACAAAAGATAATCTCCCCCGACTGCAGTCAGTCCATTCATCCTTGACACCTCCCTGTTATCTTACTAGGGCATCTAGAAACTTCTCACACACAAAAGGTTAACTTCACGTCCTTTGTTCCTGTCTAAGGTGGTAAACCATTATGCACTCCCCAGGTTGCCACACTGTTAAACTTACCCTGTTGCTTTAACCAATCAGATGTCTTCTGTAGTCCAGGTGTATGCATAGAAGGCATTTGAGAACCTTGACATTTTTATGTCTTTTGATTGGATGGTTAGACTCCACCCACAATGCAGAGGATCCTAGCTAGCAAAATTCCAGTGCAAGGGCTTGCTTAAGCAGCTACAATATACTGTATCTGTTTAAATACAATGGCTGTTTTTTCACCCACAATGGCTGACAGGGGAGAGGAAAATGATTTGGTCACTGATATTTAAAAAAAATCAATTTTCCAGACGGACTTTTCAAGAAAAGCTGGTCATTGTGAAGAGAGGTCGGCCAACCCTGAAGCTAGCAGGCTCGTCTCAGCCAGGGAAAGGATTTGTCCATCCCTTCCATATTAACAACAAGCCTTATCCTTGGATTACAGCCTCCAAAGACTGCTGCAAATTATCTTGCTGGGAATGCCTGTTGTTTGCAACTCATGGAGTAGATACTTAGAGCCAGACAGGGTTTGTAAACTTGAGCTGTCTGTCACACCATGACGATTTAGGCAGCGTTCGCCAAACATATGAAAATTGGTCTAAAACACTGGGATATGCCGAAATTTTCACTTTTGACCGTATGCATCGTGTATCCATAACGACTTGGACATATAATTAAGTAATAGTAACTTAAACCAACTAACGCTTAGTGCGTTGCCGACATTCACAACTCATGTGCAACAACAGTAACTTCTCACAGCACAGTCATGCCAAACTGCCATTGCCTCCCAGTCCATGAATCCTAGTTTTGGGAGAGATCATCTCTGTTCAACCCAGATGATTCTCCCCTCCAGAGACCACGGTGGGGGTCGTGACCAACCTGGCAGAGCTGTCAAGTCTGTCAGGTCAATCGCACCTAAAACAGCTGATGTGAGACGTCAGGAACATCAGATAACAGTTGTCACAACCTGGCTCAAAGGCATGTGAACTGATGGCGATAAAAAAGCTTATTTTCAATAAAGTGAAAAAATAAAACCAAGATAATACATGGAGTGTGCTTTTGCTGGGAGGCGCAGCTAACAGGAAAGTAAAAAGCTACGCTCTACGCTTCAGGCGATCAGCTGAGTGAATCCTCCTCCTCCGGTGTTCTGACATTTTGGCATATCTATCACATCAACACAGGACAGCTGATCGTAAAGACTTCAGTCAAATGTAAAAATCCCCACAGGTCTCGTGTGTTTAGGTCTCTGTGTGTGTGTGTGTGTGCGCATATGCACTGCAGGCAGAACGCTCTGTACGGGTTTTTTCCTGTGAACCAACGCTACAAATATGCCATTTGCTCCGTGAATGCAGGACGTTATCAGCCATACGCTGGATACGTCGGAAAATTTTCAGAGGAGCTCGGTGAACAATGCCATATACCAGGGTGCTTCAGCGTGCTCTTCTCTTAGACAAAACTGAGCTATAACTGAGTCATGTACCCCAGCGTATTCTCCAAATTTTTCATACGTTTTGCAAGCACTGCCTAAATCATCTAGGTGTGACAGGGCCTTAACCAAGGCAGCAGCGAGGCACCAAAGCACAGCCGCCAGCTGGACAAGCAACAGTCCTGTTAAACCCTTGGGGGAATAAGTGTGGATCTGCAGCTCAGGCACATCCCACTGGGAGGAGACCCTGGGGCAGACCCAGGACTATGTCTCCCAGCTGGTCTGGGAACGCCTTGGTATCCTCTCTGAAGAGCTGGAGCAGGTGGCTGGGGAGAGGGAAGTCTGGGCTTCTCTGCTTGAACTGCTGCCTCCGCGACCCGGACCTCAGGAAAAGCAGCAGAAGATGGATGGATGGATGGATGTTTTGTTCACATTTTCTTTAATTTTTTAATTATTGAAGCAAATCTGTTTTGTATTTTTCCTGGCTTTCTTGAAATGTTCTGATTTAAAGCCTGTCACTTTAAGAAACATCCTCTAGCTATTCAACTCCACCCTCCCTCTTACATCAGTTAGCCATTAGCTGACTAGCCTCTAGCCTCCTTCTAGCTTGGATGAGCAGCGCTGGTTCACTGATCCGCAGTCGTTTGTGTATCTCACATCACTCCGGCCCATCTCCCAACAACCTCACCAGGATGCCACAACAAACTGCCAGCACTGTGCACCAGACGACCCACTGATCACCGCAACCTGAGGCTGCTGGCCGAGCCGAGCTGCCGAGCCACGGGATCTCAAAGGGCAGTGTGTCGCTCCACGGTACTCTGCTCCTCTTCCACGGCCAGCTGGGGGATGCCCTGTCACGAAGCGGCTCCCCTACGTTGCTTGCGAGAGTAGAGCGGAGCCACGTGGAGCCGCGGAGGACGGTGGGGGAGCTGGCCAGCAGCTCCAGGCAGCAACCTCAGGTCACGGTATAGGTGGCTGCTGCGACCGGCACGCTGGCACCGGTGACCTGCTGCGGAATCACAGTGAAGCCACTGGGAGATGGGCTGGAGCGACACGAGGTCTATTGTGGACTATGGACTGATGAACCAGGTGGTAACAGGGATGGTTATTAGGGTGACTAAGCGCTGAAGAAAATAACAATATAAGCTGTGCTTGGTTCGAGCTTCCTGGTACCAGTGTTAGCTTGAGGGCTACCTTTAGCACCCCTTCCATCCACATGACAGCTAAGCGGGCCAATAATAGAGCAATAGGTGGGCCTCAAGGGCAGTGGTGGGTTAGCTTTTTCTCAACGAGATGTATACGCTTTAGACAGAATAGTCAAAAACACTTCTGGCACTTCTTAGAGAAAAAAATGAGATAAAGGCTTTGTGTATTTTTTTTTTTAAGAGAATTGACTGTTTTGAATTGTTTTTGATAATTAGGTGATCAGTAGACTCATTTCAGACAGTTCAAACCTCCAAACACACCATTTTTCAGTCAATGACTCCTTGAAACGAGCTCTGAAGTGCTGTCTACGGTGCTGAACAGTGGGGCGTGACAACAGTCAGGCTGACTGACCTAAGAGAAACATTCCTACAAAAGTATGCAGCAGTGCATGTGCACGTATACAGTCACATTTACACTAGAGTTGCACTTTTCTTTGTGCAACGCCTCTCCCTCCAAAGGTGCAGACGTGGCCATCTGCTCCCACCTACCATGAGTGAATAAACTTGACTGGTGCTATTCAATATTTCATTAGATTAATTTTGCTGCAGAGAAAAGCAGCAAGACGCTCTGAGGATGCATTCCTGCTCAGATTTGTACACAGTCTAAATGTGCCTGAATACACATGTTCCTTATTTTGACTGCCTCAATAAAAATGTCTATTTTGGTTGTGGCTCACAAACATTCACAACAGGAACTACAGGAAAGGTCGCTATTAATGACAATCAGGATGTTTCCATTGTTTATTAGTCAGTGTTGACATGGGCACTTATCTGTTTTACAGACTGACTCCAGGAGCTGTTGGATTAAACATGGTGTTCTGAGTGGCAAGTCCATGAGAAGCATCTCCACGGGTGACTCTGCAAACCTTTCCACCAGGGCCAGCATGTGGTTTTAAACTGACTCTTCTCTACAGGAGCAGAAGCGGCACAGTGTCTGGGGTGTTTCCCTTCCACCGCTGCTTCCTGTCCTACAGATCTCAGTCTAATCCTTTTTGTTTCCCACCAAGGATAGCAGTAATCCTCCCTTCAAGCCTCCATTCAACAGGCATGGCAAACAATCCACCAGTAAAATCTAAATGGATTTTATCGAAATGAAAGCAACATTTCTAACTTTGCTACGATGCAGCTGGTAGCTTATGCTGAATAATAACATGAACAGCTAATAAGGACTCAACTGAAACCTTTAGCGTAACAGTGGGCACAAATTAACATGCTAAAAATCAAAGTAATAGCATTTAATAATGGATTAAACACAGCCTGCCTTCACTTGGAAGTTTACACTTTGTTACATTACGCATTAAAGATGCACTGCAGTGGATATAAATAAAAACAAAAACAAACTAGAAAAGCACTCAGAGAGCACATACCTCCGCCAAGGCTCCTTCCATCCCTCATGGATCACCTCCAAAATGTAATGGATTTGTGTGCAGGCCACGAGCCACTTCTGGTGAAAACTGCATCAAAGTCTGTCCAGTAGTTTTGGAGTATTGTTGCTGACACACTGTGAGAAGATAAGAGCCTTGGCTGAGGTATGCATTCTCAGATCATCACCAAAATGTAATGGGTTCGTCTGTAGAACCACCTCAGGTGAAAATTTCATCCAAATCCATCCAGTAGTTTTGTGTAATCCTGCTGCACAAATACAAACAAAGCCCTTGGTGGAGGTATGCACTCTCAGATAATTGCCAAACTGTAATAATTTGTTCCCCATACCAATACCCACCTTTCCTGAAAATTTCATCAAAATCTATTCATAACTTGAGTAATGTTGCTGACAGACAGACAGACAAACCAACGCCAGCAAAATCATAACCTCCTCCTCTTGGCGGAGGTAAATCTACATTGTCTTAAATGGTGTCTTATGCCCTTTTATCCACAAAAAAAGCTGTCACTGTCTTATAGTTGCTTGTAATAAATCTTTTCCCTTTTTCTCCTCCTTCAAATGCCAGGATCTAATTAGGTCCACCAGGGCAAAGAAGTTTGTAAGCTGGCAAATTTGAAAAGCTAGTGGTTCACCTGTTATACTGACATCACAAAAACACTCCGTCTAAACTTGCCTTTTTCCAAGGGGAGGAGCTTCACTGAACTTTCACAGTAAAAAAAAAAACACACAGTCATGACACATAAGAGTGCTGTCCCTCTTGATATGTCTTGTAAGTCAAAAAACATGATACAGACATGGTAACAAGAAAAAAAAAACCTTGATTTTCACCAGTGTGTCACTTTCAAAACATAATTTAGCTTAAATGCAGTACAGGCAATTTAAGCTATTTCAGTATTTGTATACTGTATGTACATAACATGCCTCACTAATGTCCTGCACCAAACACACTTAAAAAAACTAATAATTTTGCAATCTATTTTTAAACTAAAATGTTTCAATTTCGTCTTTTAAAATGTCATTGCTTCTCCTTCTCTGATTCTGCCTTTTATTTAACCCCTCCACCACCCCAGCATCCAGCTCTGGAGAAGCAACTGAGATGAGAAGTAGCATGTAATCACAGGCTTTACTGATCACATTAATTAACCCTTTCATTAATTAATCCTTTATGCCTGCACACAGCAGAATCCTGTAAAAAAAAAATAAAATAAAAAAAATAAAAGTAATTGCTAATAGCTAACATGCAAGCTAAGCTAGGAAAGTGAGTCAGCAGGAAAACATCCTGCCGATTAGCGCTAACTAGCAAACTAAACAAATGCAATTATACTCAGTAAAAGTGCAGCACAAACTTTTTGGGTCATCTATAAGTATAATAAAGTCTCCAGGGATAAATATTTGATTGATGTTTGTTTTAATAAAGGATTTAAAACAAGGCAAAAACCCTTACTTGAATTATCTTCAGTTGGACCCATAGCTAATATAGCTAAGTTAGCTCGTGGCTTTTATGACAGTTTAAAGGGCCAAATTTAGGATTATTTTCTCATAAAAGGCTATGTCTCAAAGGTTATAATTCTGATGTTTAGACTTAGCATTAAATATGCCCTAAAATAAATTGTTCTTATTTGTAAATTCAAATAACCATAAGCTGTTAGCAAAAGTTGTCAAATATTCTTGCTTTAACAAAACTTTACCTTGATTTATTCTGTTTAAGTTGGTCATGTAGCTGATTGTTCTCCATGTGCTGTTTGTTGTGAGTCTGACTGTGAACAGCAGCAAAAACCCATTAAAGCCTCCATGGATTCACGTTTGTGTGGAATGGCAGCGGCGCTTTTGTGGTAAAAAGAAACACTGACAACCTGTTTCTTTAAAAATTAGCATTTATGTGCAGTTGATGTAAGATCAATATCAAAATTATGCAGGCAAATTTCGACTTGAGGACAAAGGTGTAATACAGCTACAAAGCACACATAAAAGGACACTTTTTATATGACACTAATAAGACTGATCTGCCATTTCATTTTTCCAAGTTCCTTTAATAAGTGAAACAAAAACAAAGAATAAGAATGCTTTTTTGTCAGGAGCATAAAAATGGTGTAGTTTAAGAAACACCAACCATAGGGAAAATAAGCACTGAACGCTTATAAAAAAAAATAAAAATCTTTTCTATCAGATTTTAGAAGACAGTATGAACTTTTTTGGAAAAAGTATTGAACTCATCAACATTTTTCTCTTTAAACATATTTCTGATGGCGCCACTGACCTCAGATTTTCACCAGATATCAGTAACAACCCAAGTAATCCATACATACAAAGAAATCAAGGCAACTGTGTTCGCAAAACAAGTTATATTTAATAAAGTGAAATGACACAGGGAATAAGTATTGAACACATAAGCAAAAAGTGGTGCAAAAAGGAATAGAAAGCCAAGAAACCTGCTGAAATCCACCAGAATTTAGGAAGCCTTCCCATCCCCCATCAGTGCAAATTAATTTCAGCTGGTTAAGTCCTGACTGATAGCCTTTAAAAAGGTCTGTGAATATCAGATTGTCACACCACAAAGAAATCATGACAGGTTGAAGCAAAGAGCTCTCTCTAGACTTTCGCAACCCTGTTGTTGCAAAACATAATGATGGCACTGTTTACAGGTGCATTTCTAAACTGCTGAATGTTCCAGTGAGCACTGTTGGAGCCATCATTTGGAAGTGGAAAGAACATCATTTTACCATAAACCGGCCACGTCCAGGAGCTCCTCGCAAGATTTCTGATAGAGGAGTCAAAAGAATTATCAGAAGAGTTATCCAAGAACCAAAACTATAGCTATGTCATGCTAAACTTTTACTTATAGTGTTTAGTTATAAAGTCAGATTTGTATGTCCATAAATCTTTTTGGTATATAAACTTTACTACTCTTTCTTCTTGAAGTCTTCCTGTTATTTTCAATAAGGTTCTGTTCAACTTGTTTTCCCACAATAAACTAAGTGAAGAGCTTCTCCCTGTCTGACCGCACAGCATGATCCCAGGTCATTATACATAGATGGAAACACCTGGTTTCATATTTTATCATAGATGCGCTGGTGTGGGATGATAGTGAGTAAAATGTTGAAGGAGGGCCAGAGCTGCTGCTGCTGCTGCTGCTGCTGCTGCTGCTGCTGCTGATGCGCAGTCGGGAGCAGCAGCTGCTGCTGCTCGTCTCCTCCCCTGTTTCTGCAGTGCTCCTCTTCCCTCTCCCAGTGCTGCCAGTGCTGCCCACCGCCGGAGTAAGACAAGGCTCCATTTGCATCACACCACACTGCTCTCCCGTCTGCCACCATCCCTCCGCCTGATATCCATCTTGTCCTGATCCGTGTACCGTGTAGTGTTCTGCGTCCTCTCAGTCCTTCTTTCATGTACGCCTACTCTCATGTGCAGTCCTCTTTTCTTTTTTTTTTTTTTGGCTCTTTGCGTTTTCCTGGCTAGGCAGAAGAGCAAGACAATTCTCTCCTAGTCAGTTTATCTTTCGGATTTAAGAAAATACCCTTAAAACCTTTAGAACCTTTGGCAATTTTGGGTGATTTTTGGGGGGGACTAGTACACGCGGGATGCAAAAAGACAGAGTCAGTCATTTAATTGATTATTTTACGCATCAATAATCGCACGTAGTCTGAAGAGGATAAAGCTGGGAACGCATTAAAACTTGTGGAACGCGTGGAGGTGTGTGGAACAATGGGACTGTAATGAGAGGAACTAACCCGGCTGTGTTAAGTTTGCAGAGGCAGAGAACCTGTCAGAGGAAAAGAACCGAGAAGCGCCGTGGACAAAAGCAAAGCAGCTACGCGTCATTTCCACGACACCAGCAGCGAGCCAGCAGCATTCCACCAGCCTGCTGCGTGGATGGCACATGGGGTGTCCTCCTCTGTTGAGCCGGGGCAGGGTGACCAGGCTGTGACCAGGATCCAGCTGAGACGCTGGGCTTTCTGTGAGTATCCTGGGACTGCTGCGCGCACCAGGAGAACCGCGGCATGCGTCCGTCTCGCGTTCCCTGATGGCATGATCGGCGCTTTCATTTTGGATGACCGGTGTTTAACTTGGCGTTTTGAATCACCTCTTCTGTGCAACTGTGACGTTTTTCTGTATTTGTTCGGTATCTGGCTTCTTTAAACTCTCTGGTGTTGAATCTTCCTTTACGCTCCTCTAATTGAAGGTAACCTGTCTTTCCACAGAGCAATATGACAGATAAGTTCATTTCCTGAGGCCACTTCTTCCACAGTGGGTTGACTCACTGACAACTGCATCCAGGTGAGTAATTCACTTCTCACAATATTAAAAATGGGAACTATATGTTTAAAACTTGAAAAGCACTCAGAGAGCGCATACCTCCGCCAAGGCTCCTTCTGTTCCTCACCCATCCATCCATCCATCCATCTACCACTTATCCAGGAATCCAGGTCGTGGGGGCATCAGTCCAGGCAGAGTAGCCCAGACTTCCACCCAGTTCACATAGCACCATGATCCACCCTGCAGGCGGTGATCCCACTGGAGGGCTAGAAAAGCACTCAGAGAGCACATACCTCCGCCAAGGCGCCTTCTGTTCCTCACCCATCCATCCATCCATCCATCTACTACTTATCCAGGAATCCAGGTCGTGGGGGCATCAGTCCAGGCAGAGTAGCCCAGACTTCCACCCAGTTCACATAGCACCATGATCCACCCTGCAGGCGGTGATCCCACTGGAGGGCTAGAAAAGCACTCAGAGAGCGCATACCTCCGCCAAGTCTCCTTCCATCCCTCATGCATCACCTCCAAAATGTAATGGGTTTGTGTGTAGGCCACAAGCCAGTTCTGGTGAAAATTGCATCAGTCTATCCAGTATTGTTTTGGAGCATTCTTGCTAACACACTGTGAGAAGATAAGAGCCTTGGTCGAGGTATGCGTTCTCAGATCATCACCAAAATATCATGGGTTTCTCTGTAGGCCGAGGACCACCTCTGGTGAAAATTTCATCCAAATCCATTCAGTAGTTTTTGTGTAATCCTGCTGCACAAATACAAACAAGGTCCTTGTTGGAGGTATGCACTCTCAGATCATCAGCAACATTTAATGGACTCATCCTTGGCCCAAGGGCTACCTCTGGGGAAAATTTCACCAAAATCTGTCCAGTCGTTAAAATTTATCCACTGGAGCTCCAGGGGTGCCTCCAGAAATTTTTCATGGGGGGGGGGGGGGCACATGGGGGCCACTGAAAATCTTGGGGTGGCACATCAAAATCAATTTAAAATGTAATCACACTGCATGCTCATTCGCGTTTAGTCTGAATGCACCTTGACAGTGTGAGCTGTTCTACTTTGCTGTATTTTATTAAAATTTGTTAATAATATACAGCACACATCAATTATTCTTAAACATCTACTACATGTAAAATATGACATAGAAAAACAAGTTATAAAATTATGTTAAATTGTCCAGTGGCAGGGACCAGGGGTGGCCGGCCCCCTTCCCCCCCCTCCCCCGTCCCCCCGGGAGCGCCCCTGCGGAGCTCACAGGGAAAACAACCTCCCGTCTCCTGTACGGGAGACACTGTTTGTTTGCACTCGTTAGCCCTCGTTAATCCCGACACTTTGTTTCAGCTCCACAGAGCTTCGGTCCGTTTGTCAGCAGGTGAGTGTCAGTCTTATTGTTAATTGCAGTGTTGATTTGTTTATTGAACTCTGAGGCTGATCAGCAGCTCAAATTGGAATGATTATTCCTACCGAACTGACACGTTTCTCATCCCATCATGAAAAGGCAGCCCACAGTATACTGTACTCCTTCAGTAATCTCTGCTGGCCAATGTGAATCTAAAAAACTTGTAGTTCTGATTGCTATCACCATAAGATGGTGAGGGCTACATAAGCCAATCTTGCACCATTTCGGCATTTTCTTTGTTTAAATTTAGCTAACATTGCCATAGAAATGCATTGAAATTGTCATTTGTTGATATTTTGCTGTGCTGCTAGGGCGCCCCATCGTGCTTTTCTTGCTTTTTCTTGGCGTCTTCAGATGAAAAAATAATGTAAATCATCACATACTATACACGTCCGCAACTTCTGGGTTGCAGACGTGCGTGGGCCTGTGGCGTGGCGACGCGTGTAACTCAGTGGACATGTCTTAAAGGGGCAGTACATGAAAAGTGCCATATTAATATAATAAAAGAAATTTCAAAAATTCCTGGATCCAGATTTTGATCCGGATCACCACCAAATTCTAATCATCTGTTCGCCGTGCCATTACACACCTTTCCTGAAAATTTCATCAAAATCCGTTCAGAAATTTCTGAGTTACGTTGCTAACAGACAGACAAATTAACAAACCAGCCAACCAACCAACCAACACTTACAAAAACATTACCTCCTCCCTTGGCAGAGGTAGAAAGCATATTCCTGCATGCTGGGCTCATGTTTTCCTCCTAAGACTGGGCTGTAAAGCTCACAGCTGTATGCAAACCAGCAACACGCTTGGATTTCAGTTTATTGAATGTGTTATTTGCGTTCCAAACAAGAGCTCAAATAATCTAAGCTCCTACTTCCCCTTCCTTCCTATTTGCTGTTTTGCACTCCCTAAATAGTAGGCTTGACATTTATGAGGAGTCTCAATACAAATTGAATCTGTCACCTTTTGAAAACACACAAGTGCAGACATCAAAGTGTGACTCATTGTGTACGAGTATTTGCTTGCTAACCCTTGGACCTCCACTTCACAAATAAGAGCATGTTTGATGATTAAATCCTCATTTTATTTGCTTCAGAGGACCCCCCCCCCCCACACACACTCCCACCCCGCCCCAGATTTGGATGATTTTGACACTGCTGATGACTTAGAGAGGAACTTTTAAGAAAGGGAAAGTGGCATTTTGCTGATGATTAAACGTTTTGATCAAGGAGTGAGTGTTAAATATCAGCTGTGCAAGATCACAAGTTTGCATCTTTGGAATACATGCAATGCAAGTGAGATGAGTAGCTTTCAGACTCTCAGATAAAAAAAAAAACAAAACTGTATCCTCCACAGAGCTGTTATTGAAACTCAGTTCCTTGTTAGCTTGTTGATACCAGGGCTTTGACCTTAAATATTTGGACAATGACATTACACCTCTGAAAATAGTGGGATGTTTATGAATGTGTCTGAAAAGCCACAACAGTTAATGCAGTAATGCTGTTAAACCCTTGAATTAAAGCTGAAAATCTGCAGTACCATATCATCTTGATCATCTATAAATGCCTTCATAACAAGGCTACTCAGGTCCTCAGTGACCTCGGGGTTCCTCTTAGAGTTGTAGGCTCAGTAACAGGAGGAGCATCCAGCGGGAACTGTAAGGTCCCTTTACGTAAATCCTCATTTGGACAAACTTCTTTCTCCATTGGTGGAATTAAGATGTGGAATGTTTTGCCTTCAGAACTCAATTTGGATCCAGACTGCAATCATTTTAAATTGAACTTGAAACAGTTTTAAAGAGGGAACAGTCATGTTGTCATGAATAACTTGCTTTTAGTTTTGTTGTGTCTTATCTTACTGGTTTCTATTGTATACTGTTGGGACTGTGTATGTATTTTGTGTAGTTTTATGCTGTGTTTTGTATATTTTAAAAGCCCAGCTAGGGACTGGCATTGCAAATTAGCCTAGGCTGCAAATGTTTTGGTCTGTGTCATGATTTGCCCCTCGGGGCAGAGAGACAGACCCACACGCTGAACTGCAGTTTGTGGCATTTATGAACAAAACACAAAGTTCCAAAGTGCGCCAAAGCAAAAATCCAAACAGATAACAAAGTAAACTTACAGATAAGCAGCAGAACGAACTCACCAGAACAGGGAAGGGGTTCTGGTGGCGAAGAGGAAGTATAATTAAGACTGTGGCGACATGAAATGAAAATGCTGCCCTTAAATAGGGTCAGAACAAATAACACAAGTAATGCCAGGTGTGGGGTCACATGAGCGGGCAGAAGGTAGTAATGATTAATAATTTGGATCAGCTGGAAGTAATGAGAGGAGAGCGACCGGCTGACAGCTGACAGGGCTACACCCACATGGAGCACCAACCAGGAAATGCCCTGACAGCTGTCAACCACAACAATAAAGAAAAGAAGAATAAAATATAAACAATACAAACTGAGAAATACATGCCAATGATACAGTATCAGAACAGAGTAAAACTAAGACATCAACAGGAAAATAAAAAATCACTGCAGGGATAACAAAAACCAAAAGGCACAAAAATACAACAAATATATAAATACAGAGAAAAAGTCACGAGACTGAGCATGGTGGAACCTCCAGTGCTCAGCTCGTGACAGGTCTGTAGCCATAATTTCTGCTACATACTCGTGCCTATACAAATAAACAGTAAATAAATAAAATTGTTTGTTTTAAAATCTACTGTGGTGGTGGCCAGAGGCAGAATTGTGACAAACTGAGCCAAAACACCCCTGACTATTTCTCTGAACACTGTATAGGACGTAGACTGTAGTGTTCTTGCATTGCCATCATAAATGGAGCATGCTTTCATCACAGAAGCATCACCCACTCAGAATTTGCGCAGGGTTGCACACCAAATGAATATAATCAGTTCTATTGAATTGGCCCTGATAGTGAATGAATGACTGGTAATGTATACCAGTGCTGTGTGGTGGGTGATTCTAAAATGGCCATGATCACGCCGCTGCTGTCCGTGGTGCTGATCCCACTGACGTTTCCCTCAGCAGACAGGTGTCGAGCTGCTGCACAGAGCTGGTGGTGTTGTTGCACAAATACAATCTGCTGGGCGCTTATTTATAAGCTAAGAGCAGAAATGAGACAACTTAATTCCTGCATCTGTGCTGCGCTGCTTCACCCTGAAATGTAGCCTTGATGGAAAACGTGCTCTCCTGTTATGCAGGTCACCGTGGGGAAAGCTGCCTTTCCCCGCTGCATGTCAATGAGACACATGTGCCACATGTAGGGCTTTCATCAGAGCTCTTCTGCTCTAGGTAGGCAACCTATTTTTTAAGCAGGAGATGACTCCTAAAATTTTAATTAGAAAGTATCAGATTACATTACACAGAATTTTCCCACTCTTTCTCTCTCCTTCACGTTCCTGCAGATGTTAATCCTCTCGGGAGTCTGATGCTGTTAAATTATTCCTTCAAGCTGTTCAGGCACTGCTGCCAAGAAATGTCCCCTGATATATAGTTTTAATGCACAAAAATAGATGCTTCCTATAGCTTAGCAATAAACAGCACATTTCACAGTTGAGTTGAGAGGCGGGCTAGTCTTTTATGAGAGGAAAATAGGTTTCTTCTTTGAATAATCCTATAATATCGATATCAGCCAACAGCTGCCGTTTTCTTGTTGTCAGGGAATTATTTCTGGAATCACATGCAGTTTACCAGCCCGTAGCGGATTGAGTCAGATTTCCCCTTGATACTACAGGTGCAAAGAGTAATATTTTTACTGCTGCTCAGCACACAGTGACCACATTATATGTGTGGGAGTCGGACAGGGTTCAACGCAAGTTACTCAGCGATTAGTAGCTGCCATTATTTCGGGCTCTCTAAATCCGCACCAATCAAACTGTTAGATCCCACATAATTTGCATAGTAAAGAGCATGACTGTAAGCACTTGTGTGCTAAACCTTCTCCTTGTAGAGGTTAGTTCAAGAATAGAACTCCGAGTTATGGTCTCACTTGCAGTCGTTGCTGTTAATCTCACCTGCTTTGCAACTTACTTCTTCTTCTCTTTCAGAGGTTCATGAACGGTCACATGATCTCCAGCGTCATAAGACTCCAGACATCATCACACCGCCATGTTTCTGCACAAGCATATCTTGAACTGCGCTCCACCCGCCAACCCCTGCATGTTCATCTCTTTACTGGTAGTTCTCCTCCCTGGAGTCACTCATTTTTCTCTTGGCAGTGCCAGCCATGAAGACACGGGCAGCACGCCAAGCAACTGCTCCAGTGAAGACAACTGCTCAGAGGGCGTGGTGCTGCCCATGTGGAACCCCCAGAACCCTGCGGTGGGTGACAAGGTGGCTCGCGCCATTGTCTACTTTGCAGCTCTCATATACATGTTCCTCGGCATGTCCATCATCGCCGACCGCTTCATGTCTTCAATTGAGGTTATCACATCTCAGGAAAAGGAAATTACCATCAAGAAGCCTAACGGGGAGATGACAACGACAACTGTGCGCATCTGGAATGAGACTGTCTCCAACCTGACCCTGATGGCTCTGGGATCTTCAGCACCGGAGATCCTGCTGTCTGTCATCGAAGTGGTTGGCCATAACTTTGAGGCTGGAGCTCTGGGACCCAGCACCATAGTGGGCAGTGCTGCATTCAACATGTTCATTATCATTGCTATCTGTGTCTATGTGGTGCCAGAAAGTGAAACCCGCAAGATTAAGCACCTGCGGGTATTTTTTGTCACCGCTGCCTGGAGCGTGTTTGCCTATATCTGGCTCTATCTCATCCTGTCTGTGTTCTCCCCTGGAGAGGTGGAAGTCTGGGAAGCAGTACTCACCTTCCTCTTCTTCCCCCTCTGTGTCCTGCAAGCCTGGATTGCAGACCGCCGCCTGCTCTTCTACAAATACGTACACAAGCGTTATCGTGCTGACAAGTCCCGGGGCATTATCATCGAGTCTGAGGGAGATGCCATGTTTACTAAGATGGACTTGGAGATGGACGGGCAGGGTGTGAATTCCCACACTCACCCTAAAGAGGCTCTGGATGGGATGCTGGAGGGGGTGGAGGAAGGTGGAGGGATGAGCTCCGAGCAAGACCAAGAGGAAGAAGCCCGCCGGGAGATGGCACGCACCCTGAAAGAGTTAAAACAGCGGCACCCAGAGAAGGACATGGAACAGCTGATTGAGATGGCCAACTACCAAGTGCTGGTCCAGCAGCAGAAGAGCCGGGCTTTCTATCGCATTCAAGCCACACGCATGATGATCGGAGCTGGGAATATCCTGAAAAAACATGCTGCTGATCAGGCCAGGAAGGTGGTGAGCTGTCATGAGGCCAGTGGGCAGGAGGAAGATCCGAACACCATCTACCTGCAGTTTGACACCTCTCACTACCAGTGCTTTGAGAACTGTGGCTCCCTAAAGATGACGGTGACCCGCCATGGAGGAGAAGCTGGCTGCACTGTAAAGGTAAGAGGAGAAGGGCAACTATTGCAAATGCTCAAGGTCAGTTTAAGTCAACTCTAACGCCTTAAGGCATTTCATTATAACCTCAGAGACTAAACATTTAATGAACTTTCTTTTTCTTGTGCTGCTCAGGTGGACTACAGGACAGAGGACGGGACTGCCAATGCAGGCTCCGACTACGAGTTTGCTGAGGGCACTCTGGTCTTCAAGCCCGGCGAGACGACAAAAGAGTTCACCGTCGGCATCATCGATGATGACATCTTTGAAGAGGACGAGCATTTCTACGTGCGGCTCAGCAACCCACGCATCGTGCACCGGGCCGAAGTCTCCATTCTCGAGCCGAACTCCATCACCTCCAGCAACAGCACGGTGGGCATCTCCTCCCACGTTCCTCCGAAGGCCGCCCTGGGCAATGCTCACACTGCCACAGTCACCATCTATGACGACGACCACCCTGGCATTTTCACCTTTGAGAGCAACTCCACGAGGGTCAGCGAGAGCATTGGCAACATGCAGGTGAAGGTCCACCGGACGTCGGGGGCGAGGGGGAAGGTGGCGGTTCCTTACCACACTGTTGAGGGCACCGCCAAGGCAGGGGAGGACTACGAGGAGGTGTCCGGCAAGCTGGAGTTTCAGAACGACGAGACCATGTGAGTGTGATTGTTACTCCTCATCACTTGATTAAACATCTCAGCCCACACACTGGTATGTTAAACTGTCCAGCTAAATTACTGTAACTTATCTATTCTGGTAAGGAACTATTTTTATGAGGCACATTTGCTCTGAGAACTTCAGCTCATTTACGGGGATGACGTGGGAGGATAAGAGGATATAATTGTGCGTCAGATAATGAAACGCTGTGAAGATGTAAAAGTACAAGAAAATACAGAAAAAGAGGAGGAAGAACAGAAAAGGCCTTCTGTGAATGAATTTAACTGAGCCCCTTGGGATTTCTGTCGAGGTTATATGGGAGCTCATTGCAATGCGGCACAAGAAAGACTTTCCCTGCAGAAAACGAAGAAAGTGCGTAAGTTACAGAGCAGAGAAAATCAGACAGGTGACTCGCACAGCAGCGAGGAAACAGGTGCATATGATGAGACCTGTGTGATTAAATCAACTTAAGCATTCACGGATACACCAGCAGAGAGGCAGAGGAGGAAAAAAAAAGATGGGGGCGCGGAGGGTGCACAGAAAGAGTGATTTTTTTTTTTTTCCCAGCATTTCTCTTGAGCGCTGTGTGGAAGGGTTCCTTGGATGACGAGTACATTTGTAGGTCTTCTTTTGTGGTGAGAGGAGCGAAGGACCTGGCAATTACGCACAGTGATAAAAAAAAAACAACACACAAAATATCCTCAACCATATCAAGCTGATCACAGAATGAGTTACTGCACAGAGGGATAAAATGTGTCAGATGCATCCATCTGTGCAAGGCTTGTGTGTAGGAGTATTGTGTAGGTCGGCACAGTGAGTGGGAGGAGAAGCAGGTGAATACACGGTGTCAAAGAGAATGCAGATCTCCCGTTTGTCTTTTTTTTCCTTCTTTCGTTGCAGTTGAAGTTTGAATATATTGGTCTGCGTTTGGCAGCTTGCTGCATGGTGTGTGCATTTCACCTATTAGTCTATGTGCATGATTAAGGGCACACTTGTGGGCTGAATCCACTTTAAACCCACATCAAACAACATGCCGCTCCAAGGGGGGAATAAAAGCGAGCTTCTTGAGCATCAGATGCAATTAAAGAGAGTGAGCAGGGGTTAAAGGAGTCCCAAAAGTTCTCCTCATAGCGCAGTCAGCTACAGAGGCTGTGGTTAATGAGTCAGCTGTGTGTAACAATGTGAAATGAAAGGCGGGCAGCTTGTATCTGCATTGAAATGGAGACTGAGTAGTAGATAAAATTTTCACCTACCGAACCAAGGGTGTGCTCACCAGACTGTAGCGAGATGACAGTGACACAAGCATCTGCACACTTTACATTATCAGGAGTCATGCTTCCCTCGGCAGCCACTGTGGAGAGCAGGATCCAGCTGAGCAGGACACTTTGATATCAAAAAACAGATGAAAGGGAAAGCTAAGACCCGACAGTGGGGGGGGGGGGGGGATAAAATGCCAAAGCTGTGCTCAGTGGCTCAGTGCCCTCTCTGCTCCGTGGAATAGCAAGAAGGTCTTAAAAGTGGAGTGTGGGTGCACTTTGATCAGAGGTGGAAAAGGTTTGACTCAGATCTCTGATCAGAATTGCCAGGTGGAGTCACACATTTTTGCTGTTGGGAAAAGCATTCATGTGGTGGTTAGAGTGCTGCGATTGATCACCTAGCTGAAGTTTGTAGGTTTTTAACAGCATAGTCAAAGCCTGCCAGATCACGTCTTATTCCTCTTTATGCTACTCTCATGCTCAAGCCTTCGTGAATTTTTTATGATGTTTAATTTGGAGCATGCTGTTAAGAGATGCAGGTCAAAGCCCATCACCAGATGTCTTTGTGCTGTCATTCTAAAGCGGTTCAGTTTTGCACGCGTGTACATTTTTGCTCGTCCGAGCTTATAAACTTGCACACGCTCTGTGTTAAATGCGTATTTCCACTCGTTAGGGCTCAGCAGGCTGCTGAAGTTCATCTTTCATGCCAAGAGCTGTCTTTTCATACCCAAGTGTTTCCTTGGCTGCTCAGGACAAAGAGCTGACACTCAGCAACAGGCCTCCAGGCGCCTCACTGTATGCGTTTGCTACAGTGTCTCAGGCTTTGTGTGTCTCTGAGTCTGCGTACAGCTGCCTTTTCCCCGTCAATGTTTGTGCACACAGAGCTGCAGAACTGGAGGAAGCCAAATTTTTAAGCTTGCGGCTCGAAGCCAGGAGAGATGGTTTAAGATGTAGGCATGTATTTAAATAATAATTTACCATCTGAATTCTGCACTGCAGTAAATAGATTATGATGTACAGACACAAACCTCTGAGCCAAAATAAGCAGGCTGACATAGAGAACCGCGGTACATTCAGTGTTTGTGGATTAGCGGGAGATCTGTGCAGAACCTTTGATGCTTATGTGCAGTAAAATCTTGTATCAGTTTTTATTAGTGCCTCGAAATGTGTGTCTTTATTCACTAGTTGAAGCTGAAGTGGATAACAGGGGCCGTTACATAAGATAAAAGAGATGTCTGGGTATCACTGGTGAAAAGGGAAATCAATACTCTGATATTGTCATGAGCTGAGCACTGGAGGTTTCCGCCATGCTCAGTCTCATGGCTTTTCTCTATATTTGTATATTTGTTGTATTTTGGGCCTTCTGGTTTTTGTATATCTCGTACTGTTTCTTATTTTTCCTCATCCTCTTGTTTATGTCATAGTTTTGTTACTTTTTTTATTTTGTATTAGTTTGTATTTATTTTTCAGTCTGTATTTGTTGATATTTAATTCTTTATATCTTACTGTTGTGTTCTCCCTCTGGGTTGACAGCTGTCAGTGGTACTTCCGGGTTTTTGCTCCGTGGTGGGTGGTGTCCTTGTCAGCTGTCAGCCCCATCCTCTCCCCTCTCATTGCTCCCAGCTGATCCAAGTTACAATTATTGTTTCCTCCTACCCGCTCTGGTTCCCACACCTGTTATCATTTGTATTATGCCTTATTTAAGAACCGCTGCTCCTTGTATTCCTCACTGCGATCTTGATGACTAATGAATACTACTTCCAGACGTAAATTGACATCCTCTGTTTTTTTCTCAGTTACCGTGTTAATCTCTTTGTGGCTTTTTAGATATTTTGTGCACCTTGTGTTTTTTGTTTATAATAAAGCTTCACAAGCTCACAGTCCAGCGCGTGGGTCTCTTCTCTGCCCCGGAGGGCCATTTATGACAGATATGCTTTATTTCTCACACTATGTAGTCAGCATCAATAAACTTCTGAACTTTCTTAAAAACGTGGATAAAACAGGAGTAGCAGAGTTAGGGTCAGCAAATGTTAACACAAAAATTTCTCAAATCCTCTTCTTCTGCTGCTCATGGAAAAGAAGAAAAGGTTTGAGTGATTTAGCCAGTGCAGACTCTTGTGCTGATAGCAATCTGGCATTATTTATCACATGTAAATTCTTTAAGAGTGACACGGGTCAAAGGATGTTGGCTAAGCAGACCCTCACTTCAGTACAGATTGAAATAACCCTCTAACATGTCTTCTAAAATGACAAAGAAAGCAAAGTTTTCATTTGGCCTAAAAAATCTCAATGCCTGCTGGACTGGCATTGCAGATTGCCTAAAATATTTAAAGGGGTCATTGGCATCTGCATTTAACAGCTTACTCATGTCTTAATGAAGTGTTTGTGACATATTTTGTTCACATTTTCTTTAATTTTTTTTAAATTAATGAAGCAAATTTGTTTTGTATTTTTTTCTGGCTTTCTTGAAATGCTCTGATTTAAAGCCTGTTACTTTAAGAACCACCCTGCACCTTTTCAACTCCGCCCTCCCTCTTACATCAGTTAGCCATTAGCTGACTAGCTTCTAGCTCCTTAGCTCGGATGAGCAGCACTCTGGTTCACTGATCCACAGTCGCTGGTGTATCTCGCATCAGTCCACTCTTTCTTCCAATAGTTTTGCCAAGATTCCACAACAAATCGCTAGTACCGCATGCCGAACAGCCCCCCTGATTGCCACAATTGAGACCTGGCCCATGACCCGAGACTGCCAAGCTACCAAGCCGAGGGATCTCAAAGGGCAGTGTCTCGCTCTGTGGGATTCTGCTGCCACGGTCAGGTGGGAGCTGGAGCGACTACACTGCCCACGAGAGCGGAGCAGCGTTGCATGGAGCCACAGAGGACAATGGGGGAGCTGGGCGTGAGAGCCAGCAGCCTTTGGTCCCGGGCCATTTTGACTGCAGCGACCCAGAGGCTTCGTCGTGATTCCATGGCAGATCACCTGTACCGGAGGCTGGTGGCTCACACGGCCAGCTAAATGCTAAAGGTAGCCTATTAGCCCCTGAGCTATTAGCCCACGAGCTAACACTGGTACCAGGACTCGCTGTAAGCGCAGCTTATATTGCTGTTTTCTTCAGATCTTAGTAACTCTAATAGCCATCCCTGTTACCACCTGGTTTGCCAGTGTGACTTTCGTCACTGCAGCCCATCTCTCAATGGTTTTGTCATTATTCCATGGCGGATCACTCGTACCAGTGTTATGCTGAGAACCCCTCGCCTGTCGAGAATTGCATCTGGGGGAGTTTGTGGCATATTACCAGCCAGTAGCCTCTGGTCCCGGACCATTGCAGTGACTGGTGTGCTCGTACGAGCAATCTGCCGCAGAATCATGACGAAACCACTCACAGATGGGCTGGAATAAACCAGGTGGTAACAAGGATGGCTGTTAGGGTGACGAAGATCTGAAGACAATAACAATATAAGCTGCACTTACAGCCAGTGTCCTGGTACCAGTGTTAGCTCGTGGGCTAATAGCCCAGGGCCTAATAGGCTACCTTTAGTCACCCCTTCCATCTACATGACAGACAGCTAGGCGGGCCAATAATAGAGCAGTGGGTGGGTCTTTAGGACGGCGGTGGGCTGGCTTTTTCTAAACGTGACGTATACGATTTAGACGGAAAAGTCAAAAATGTTTCTGGCATTTCTGGGAGAGAAATGACAATTTGATAATTACGTGACCATAATCTCACCACATTACCATGACCATATTACATCTACTGGTCACATAATTTGATAATTGATAATTACGTGACCAGTAGACTCATTTCAGACAGTTAAAACCTACAAACGCACCATTTTCAATCAGTGACCCCTTTAATCTACAGTGAATCCGGAAAGTATTCACAGCGCTTCACTTTTTCCACACTTTGATATGTTACAGCTTTATTCCAAAAGGGATTAAATTAATTTTTCCATCAAAATTCTACACACAATACCCCATAATGACAGCAAACCCATCATCAACAAAGTATTGAGCAAAGGCTGTGAATACTTATGTACATGTGATTTCCTAGTTTTTTATTTTTAATAAATTTGCAGAAATCGCAAAAAAAAACCTTTTTTCATATTGTCATTATGGGGTATTGTGTGCACAGTGTTGAGGAAAAAATGAATTTAATCCCTTTTGGAATAAGGCTGTAACATAACAAAATGTGGAAAAAGTGAAGCGCTGTGAAAACTTTCTGGATGCACCGTATATCAGCAACATGATCTTCTAGCCTTTATTCTAGGACAGAGAGGAGGACAAACATTTCGTTTATCCTGTGAGATATTTCAATAGCTATTAGTGTTGTGTGCAGACATTTGTGATCTATAGAGGATGAATTTCTATCAGTGAAGTGGTTTTCTGATTTTAAACTGTAGTGCTGTGAGCAGAACCAAGTTTTGATGCATCTCAAAAACTGGTCAGCATAAGAGACAGAAGCCTATAGTCATAAGACTTTCATAATCTTTTTAAATTAGCAACCAATTCAGTGAGTATTTTTGACTATACGTGAATTGCTTTATCACCTGTTGTGAGGGATTGCTATGAAGGTAACTGCAATTTTTATGGCTAGTCTCTCTCAGTGTTACCAATGATCACTCTTTGGGAGTGAGTCTCACTCTTTTACCCTCTGTCTCACACCAAAAAATATATTTCACACTCAAAAATAAGGACAATACTGCCAATATCATATTGATTTCATTCAGATTTTTACCCAATAAGAACTCTCAAGGCAGCCCTGTCAAGGTGTGGTCAAGGCTGTTTCCTGTGGCAAGCACACTGAACATGTTCTCAGACTTATTTTGAGGTGAAGACGTGTATGTGTTGGGAAAAAAAAATAACTGTGTATGTGTATTGTTCACACGCACACTCACAAAACCCCTACCTCACAGTTTCCCCATGCACAGTTCCCTCTTAATCTCACTTCAAGCTTTTCTGAAAAGTTGCTCTCTATGCCCCCAAAAAACATCAGTTTCTAGCTGTCACTCAAGAAATGGGAAACGCAGCCTTGATCCTGCCTGCTGCTCTCTTATTGGCCCCAATGGCCAGCCTAGCTGTCTGTCTGTAGACAAAGGCGTTCAGTCCATTGTTCAGAGCTAACAGTGCACAGTGCAGCTCAGGGGTTAGCTTACCAAGCCTGGTTTATATTGTTTTATACAACAGTTAGTTCTGACCGAGCAATTTGATTGGACAATAGGGATTCCTGGAGTTACTAAAATCCACGATAATTGTTTTGCAGGACCCGCTGGACTTGATATGACGTAAAATAAGTGGCTGCTCACTCTCAGATGCTGTCATAGTCATATCTGATTCTTGCCTATGATTCTACTCAAATCGAGCAAAAAATGCATTAAGATCATTTAAGAGGGAGATGTTGATGGGAGTACTGTAGTTTTGCTTGTAATCAGTAATAGTCTAGCTTTAATAACAGTAATAACTAACCTTTAGAGCAGTCCTTCTCAAAGGGGGGCGCGATGCGATGCCAGGGGGGGCACGTATGACCCCGGGGAACAGGCTTTGCTTTTGCCGTGTAAAGTGTAATTGCACATCCACGGCAGCAGGTGGTGCAGTGGCGCTCTCATTGTCAAAGTCTGTGCGGGAGTTTAAAACTTTTTAAATTGCTGTCAACAAATCCCTCGAGAGACACCATGGAGAAATATTTAACAGTAACGAAAAGAAAGGCGGAGCGAGACAGAGGTAAAGAGATGAAAGTCTCCCAAAAGCTAAGACAAGGAAATATGGCGAAGCTTATCTAGCGCTTGGCTTCACTGTGACTACGGTGGGAGACGAGGAAAGACCCGTGTGTTTACTGTGTCTGAAAATGTTGGCAGCGGACAGCATGAAGCCAAATAAATTAAGACGTCAC
Organism: Pholidichthys leucotaenia; assembly: GCA_020510985.1. Lineage (NCBI taxonomy): Eukaryota > Metazoa > Chordata > Actinopteri > Cichliformes > Pholidichthyidae > Pholidichthys > Pholidichthys leucotaenia. The sequence continues at coordinate 18,184,381 of CM035844.1, forward strand.
CTACAGACATCACATCCTCAACACGTTGATAAGCAGCTTGATTTTTTTCAGCGAAAACGTGCGGAGTACGGCCAACAATCTTCCCGCTTTGTGAACGCTACATCAGTAAACCAGCGAGCACTTTTAGCATCATTTAAAGTGGCGCACCAAATTGCGCAGTGCAAAAAACCCCACACAATTGCAGAGGAGTTGATACTGCCTGCAGCAGTAGACATGGTTTCTGTCATGCTTGACAACGCAAGTGCTGCAAAAATAAAAACCATCCCACTGTCCAATGACACGGTCGCAAGACGCATAGATGACATCGCAAACGATCTCCAGGAACAGCTGGTAGATAAACTCAAAGACAAACGGTTTGCCTTACATTTCGATGAAGCAGCTGACAGCAACAAAGACTGTTTATTTTTTGCTTATGTGCGTTTTGACATGACAAACTCCCTGTGTGAGGATTTGCTTTTCTGTAAATATGTCAAAAACAGAGCCACAGCTGAGGAGCTATTTAAAATGCTGGACTGCTTCCTAACTGAGAATGGGCTGAAGTGGGAGAACTGCATTGGTGTTTGCAGTGATGGTGCACAGACTATGTCAGGGATGAGAAAAGGACTGCGAGCGCTCATCAAGAAGGCTTCACCTAATGCTGAGTGGACACACTGTGTTATACACAGAGAAGCACTGGCATTGAGGCACCTTTCCTCTGAATTAAGTGAGGTTATGACTGACATTATAGGTGTAGTCAATTTTATAAAGACCAGACCACTAAAATCCAGAATCTTCTCTGCTATCTGTGAGGAGATGGGAGCTGAACACCAGGCTGTGCTCTTTCACAGTGAAGCAAGGTGGCTGTCACGAGGAAAGGTCTTGTCCCGTGTTTTTGAGCTCAGAGAGGAGATAAGAGTGTTTTTGGAGCAGGAACATAAGTATGAAGATGCAGCAAAATTTAGTGATGAGAACTTCCTGGCAAAACTGGCCTACCTGAGTGACATATTTGGAAAGCTAAATGAACTAAATTTACAGCTTCAAGGGAAAAATAAGCACCTCCCTCAGGTCACAGACAAGATCAGCTCTTTCACTCGAAAGCTTGCAATGTGGGGCAGGCAACTTGATGAAGGAAGAAGTGATGCATTTGAGAATCTGCATGAATTTGTTGACACCACTGACTATGATGCCACCTCAGTGATTCCAGTTCGTCGTCGGCCTCCATCGGTCTATGATGACCATGGAAGAGAATCCTAAATGTCTACTCTGTTGGAACAGCACCGCCTGTGGCTGAACAGGCCGATGCGCACCGGTGTTCTACCTTCCAGCGTTGGGCGTTGGTAGGATTCAAGCCTGGGCAGGAAGATATGGAGGACAAGATGTTACCCATGCAGCATGTCCCCCCTCTCCACGTCACTGATGAATCCAAAGGAACAGCAGGGCTGCTATAGTTTGGCACCAGCGCCGTCACAGGAGCTGCCAGAACAATGTTGAGCACAACAGAGAACTGCCTTAGGGGCTCCGACTCCGGATTTTTCCTCAGGGTTGACTCCCGAAGCCTTTCCCGTGACCGGGTGTGCCGCAAGGCAGCGGAGGTTTGAAATCAGGGTTTACCTTCCCCTAGATGGGCTACCTTCCCAGGTTGACGAGCCACCATCTACCCGAAGCATCTGGTTTTAAGGCGCCAGAGATCCGCCCTCGCCCCTTCTCCTATTAGTAAAAGCAGTTCCGCCGGGCTTAGAGATTAAGCAGCATATTGCATCATTGATGGGATTCTTCAAAAAGTACTTTCCTGAAAACAGTTCCCAGTATGACTGGGTGAGAGATCCTTTCAATGCACCAGCTCCTACTGGTTTCACCTCTGCAGAGGAGGAACAGTTCATTGACGTGACATCTGACTCCACTTTGAGACTGAGCTTCACATCACAGACACTGAGTGAATTCTGGCTGAGTGTAGAGAGGCAGTATCCACTGTTAGGACAGAAGGCTATGGGCATTCTTCTTCCCTTTGCAACTTCTTACCTTTGTGAGATTGGCTTCTCTGCTGTTGCTGCACTGAAGACCAAGTACAGGTCCCAGCTAAACATTGAGCAGGAGCTGAGAGTTGCACTATCATGCTTCAAACCCCGCTTTGAAAAGCTGTGCTCCGCAAAACGTGCTCATTGTAGCCATTAATGATTACTTCATTAATGTGATTTAGAAAAAAATCAGCACAATGTTTTATACCTTTTTCTTCAGACTAAAATGTTAAATATATTGGTGCTCCTGTGTTAATGTTCCAGATCAATTTACATTTAATATTATTTATTGATTGAATTATTTTTCTCAGCATCAAATGGTTCAGTTGGTCAAAAATGTTTCTAGTTTAAATAAGGATTGACATATTTTTTTATTTCAGGCACTTTGAGTTTTTTTCTGTTTTAGACTATAACAGGGTTTCTGTGTGGCAAAATAAAGTTAATATTTGTTGAAAGTTGATTTATATTGCTTTTTTCTTTTGTTAATGTTAAAAAGGATACAATTTTAGGTATACTTATACAATTTTTATAGATAATGATCTTATTTATCGTCACCACGGCGAGTGGGGGGGGGCGTGAAATATTTTCTCTTTCCTAGGGGGGGCTTTGCAAAAAATAATTGAGAAGCACTGCTTTAGAGAATGCCAAAAGAACTATTCCAGAGCACTTGCCACCACCAGATCACAATATTGTGGCATCCCGGCCACCCTCTGGGACGTGATTGTCCAGCTGGAGGGGGAGTGGTTAAATGAGGCCGGGACTCGAGGATTACGGGAGTTGTTGGTGGGAAAACCATCACTGAAAGTGTGGATGTGATTAATGACCATTGTGGCATGTTCAAGTGTGTGAAAAATAAAAGCTAACTGAGCAATAACATACCTCTTTATTGCCTGAAACCCACTGCCCATTACAATATTATTCAGACATAATCAATAAAAATTCCAGAAATTCTAAACATCTTTTTGCCATACATTGGTGTCAGAAGTGGGATTTCAAAAGAATGGCAAATCAGCAGGAGATTGACAGTCTCATTGCCAGCATGGAAGCTGCCATAGACCAGATCACCGCAGCAGGGCTCCATGGTGAATGCTGGCATTGGAACAAGAGCGACCTACCAGACGGAGCAAGCGTACTCCGCTTTCTGCCTTTTTCAAGGCAGAGCGAACCAGACAGAGCAAGCAAACCCCGCTTTCTGCCTTTTTCAAGGCAGGGCGGGGAGCGCCAACGGGGGAACTACAAGCTGGTGATCCCACTGCGACCGAGGGCAGTGATCAACAGGGAAGCGAATCGTCCTGAGTCAAGTGAGTGACACACAGAACGACAGCCAGAACAGCTGATGGGGCACACGGAGGAGCGGATGGAGCAGCTGGTGGATCCTTGCCACTGAGACCCCTCCCCAGCACTGGCTACTGGCCTGCCCAATGTAGACAGAGACATGGTGAGAGAGAGAGACCTGCTCAGCTCTATGAGAATCCATGGAAGCCTACAGTGAATCTTCCTCGCTACATTGGAGAAGAGCCAGCAGACACCTACCTGACGCACATCCATCTGGCAGCACGGCTTAAGGTGTGGTCTCCCGAAGAGACAGTATGCAATGTTGCCCTCTCCCTCAAGGGCGGAGCTCAGCAGGTGCTCACAGATCTGCAGCTGTCTGAACTCCAAGACTAGGTGTCATTAAAGGCAGCCATCCAGCAACACTTCGGTCACCAGGTCTATGCTGACGATGCCAGAGACCAACTCACCAACTGGCGGAGGCGGGCTGGAGAGAGTCTCAGGGCATATGTGGCTGAGCTGCATATGTACACCCACTAAGGACACCCTGGGTTCACAAAGGCGGTCCAGGAGGAGCTTGCCGCCCAGGCTTTCATCAGAGGACTTCAGACTGAACGTCTCTGTGAGCAGCTACGCCTCCTGGCTCCCACCACCTTGGCAGCGGCCTTGAAAGAAGCAGAGAGGATTGAACATGTGTTATGCCCTGAGGGACTTTGCCATCACCATGAGCACCAGGTGAACCAGACTGACTATGAGGAAGGTGAGGAGCATGAAGCCACTCGCCAGGCACTCCTGGCTGCATCGCCACACTGCCACCCCAGGAGAAGGGATGCTGATAGCTGCTACCGGTGTGGGGTTCCCGGCCACGTGTCCCGCAACTGCCCACCTCCAGCACCCAGGGTTCCACTGCCGGCATTTCTGTTAAACTAAGAGAGGGCGGCATCAAGGGGAGGCTGCCGCCTGGGACTTTTCAAATCCCCAACCACCCAACTAAGCACCTGGGTCACCTCGGCCAGGTACACGGACTTTATGTGGACTGTACCCTCAAATGGATTTACTGCCGAGCCTTGGTAGATACAGGGTCCACCATTTCACTCATCCGCCCAGGGACTGTGCCGAGCTCCAGCAGATATTCGCTCCAAGGGTGGGCCCCCACCAGGCATCATATCACCACAGTCACCAGTGAGCAAGCACAGATCCTTGGAATGAAGGCGCTACAGGCCATCATTGCCGGTCACCTGTCACAACACCAGTTCTGGTTGGCTGATATCCAGGACCACTGCATCATTGGCCTTGACCTGCTGGATGAGTTTGAAGCTGTGGTTGATGTGCCCAGGGCCATCCTCTACCTGGGCTCTGAAGGCATAGCTCTTCACAAGTCCAGTGGCCCTGGGGCCCAACAAGCATCAGCGCTGCCACCAGCTTCTGCAGAGTAACAAGCGTAGCCAACGGGGCCAGCTACACCAATGTCTGTAGTGTCACATCAGCCGTCGTCTACAGAGACCGAAAAATCCATTGCGTACCCTTTCAAGAGAAGCTGTAAAAGCTTGGATAGGAACAGCAGGTCCAACTGAAGAGACTGTTAGAGGCCTTTGTCAATGTCTTTGCTGCCAGGGACAAGGACTGCACTCACACCAACATGGTCCTCCACGAGATCAACACAGGAGAGGCCCCCCCATCTGCGTCTGCCCTCAATGCCTGCCGCTGGCCAAAAGGTTGGCAGCTTGACAGAAGATTGAGGAGATGCACCGGGCAGGATTCATCGAACCCTCACAGAGCCCACTGGGCTGCAGTGGGCTCTGTGAGTGTTGCAGGCTTGTCCTGGTTCAGCTCCTTGGACCTCCGCAGCAGGTACTGGCAGGTGGAGTTGTCACCAGAGGCCCGCCCCAAGACAGTGTTGTCAATCGATGACAGGTTGTGGCAGTTGCGGGTGATGCCATTTTTTTTTTTTTGTTACTTATTTGTACCCGTAGGTAGATTTGGTTTGCAGTCTGGTGACAAGCCACCGGCTGCCGGTCGCTGCGTGTGCGAACGCTCTAAACCTACATGTTTTTGGTATGCGGGAGGAAACCGGAGAAATCCCGGAGTAAACCCACGCAACACGGGGAGAACATGCAAACTCCACACAGCTCACTGTTGGTCGGGGGCTGGGATCGAACCCACGATCTCACGATCCCTGTGATCCCCCGGCTGAGGGTAAACTGTGCTGCCGCAGTGCTAAACCACTGCGCCACCGTGCAGCCCAGCATTTGGACTGTGTAATGCACCTGCAACTTTTAAGCGCCCTCATGGAGAGGGTCCTTGCCAATATTCTCCACGACCACTGTGTGGTGTACCAGAGTGGTGGCTCAGTTGGTAGAGCATCCGCCCCACACCCGGGAGGCAGGGGTTCAAATCCCGGCCGGGTCATACCAAAGACCATATAAAAATGGTGCTTTCTGCCTTCTAGCGTGGTGCTCCGCATAATGGAATGGGGAAAGTAAAGTTACACACAGAGCTACCGGAGGACTGACCCCCCGCTGTAGCTTTCACTACTTACAGTAGCTGTGTGGCCTAGGGTCAGAGAAACGGAGATAGGCGCCGCCCATATACACCTTCAGGTGTGAAGGGATTAACTAACTAACTAACTGTGTGGTGTACCTGGATGATCTCCTGGTCCATGCTGCAGATGTTCAAAGGGCACTGCAGAACCTGCGGGAGGTCTTCCAGACCATCCATCAGGCGGGGCTATGCCTCAACCCAAAGAAGTGCCACCTCTTCCGCTGGAGTGTGTCATTCCTGGGTCATGTGATCAGCACTGACAGGGTGTCCACTGACCCGGATAAGGTGAGGACAGTCTGGGAGTGGCCACCCCCGGTGATGTATCAGAGTTCCACAGTTTCCTGGGCCTTGCCTCATACTACAGGAGGTTCATCAGGGACTTTGCCACCATAGCTAGCCCCCTTCACCAGCTGACCCAGAAGGGCAAGGCCTTCCAGTGGACTGATAATTGTTCCGCGGTCTTCTCCCGCCTCCGCTTTGCCCTGTCGAAGGCCCCCGCACTGGCATATCCAGATCTGGGGAAGGTCTTCATTGTAGGTACTGACGCCAGCAATGTGGGTCTGGGCGCTGTGCTCTCCCAGGAAGGAGAACATGGTGAGCAGGCAATTGCCTCCTTCAGTCGGTCCCTCAGCAAACCTGAGAGGAACTACTGTGTAACCTGCCGGGAGTTGTTGGCTGTTGTCCAGGGCCTGCGACACTTCCACCCTTACCTGTATGAACAAAAGTTTATCCTATGGACTGACCACGCTTCACTCATGTGGCTGCTGAGCTTTAAGGAGCCGGAGGGGCAGCTGGCCAGGTGGGTGGAGGCCCTCCAGGACTACCAGTTCAAGATCCAGCACCAACCCAGATGACTGCATGGCAACGCCAATGCCCTTTCTCGATGGCCATGTGAGGTGGAGAGGTACCAGTACTGCAGGAGGACCGTTGCCTGCCAGAACCAAAAGTTGCTGCACTGCGGGATGCTGTGGCACCTGATGGTGACTGGGAGACCCTCGACTCCCAGCAGATCCAGCAAGCCCAACACCAGGATGCAGTTCTCTCCAGGGTTCACGCCTGGGTGTGGGCTGACCAGTGGCCCGAGTGGCCAGCAGTCTCTGTTCTAGACCCAGAGTCCAAAGCACTGTACTCTCAATGGTCCAGCATTGTCAGCGGGAATAGCATCCTGCACCATCGGTGGAAGTCACCAAGGGGGCAACAAGACATCCTACAGCTCCTGGTTCCTCACCAGCTGCAGGGCCAGGTCCTCAAACTGGTCCATGGCTCTGTGTAGGCTGGGCACTTTGGCATAACCAAGACCCTGCATTGTCTTCAGGGGCGGTTCTACTGGCCAGGATGCTGCCGAGATGTAGAGATGTTTGCCTAACGCTGCGACTCCTGCACCATACAGAAGGGCCCCACCCAGCAATTACATGCCCCTCTGCAACAGTACCAGGTGGGGGCCTCAATGGAAAGAGTGGGTCTGGATATTCTGGGCCCATTCCCTGTCACTGACCAAGGGAACCGCTATGTCTTAGTGGCCATGGACTACTTCACAAAGTGGCCCAAAGCATATGTGGTCCTTGACTAGAGTGCAGCAACCACTGCGGAGAAGCTTTTGGGGGAGATGTTTTCTTGCTTTGGGGTCCCGGAGGAGCTCCATAGTGACCAGGGGTGGAATTTTGAGTCCAAGGTCTTCCAGGAGGTGTGTTGGCACCTGGGGGTCAAGAAAACTAGAACTACTTCCCTGCACCTCAAAGTGACGGTCTGGTGGAGCGATTTAACAGGACTTTGTCCAACCAGCTGGCCATCCTGACAGACAAACAACAGCGAGACTGGGACCGCCATCTTCCTCTGGTCTAGTGGTCCTACCAGACCACAGTGCAGGAGTCCACAAAGTGTACCCCTGTGGCACTAATGTTCAGGCATGAACTGCGCACCCCAGTGGACTTGGTATTCGGGCCCCCTCCAGAACCAGAGCTGAGCAGGGAGCCTGGAATGGATTATTACTACAATCTCTGTGAGCAGCTGCGGGAGACCCATGAACTGGCCAGAAAATCGCTAACCAAGGCAGGGGTGCAGCAGAAGAGAGCCTATGACACCCGGTGCCGGGGAGATGACTTTGCTCCAGGCACCAAGGTGTAGGTCTACAACTCGGTGAGGAAGAAGGGCCATTCCCCAAAGCTTACCAGCCACTGGATGGGACCCTGCATTGTTTTGGAAACATTGTCTGATGTGGTCTACAAAGTGCGACTGTACCAAAGGAACTGGGTGGTGGTGCTCCACCAGGACTGCTTGGCACCCTACCAGCCACGAGCTTCAGCTATGGGGCTGTCTGAGGAGGTGGAGCCACAGATACCATCATCGCCACCCCCCTTAGCTGGCGGGAGCCCGCGAGACAGAGTTCAGAGACACCACCGTCTCCCCCAACATCTACGGGACTTTGTGGTGGATAAGTGGATTGCTGGGGACAGCTAATCCTCTTAGGTGGGGGCAATGTGGTGTCATAGCCACCCTCTGGGATGTGATTGGCCGGCTGGAGGGAGAGTGGTTAAATGAGACCAGGACTGGAGGATTATGGGAGTTGTTGGTGGGAAAACCATCACTGAAAGTGTGGGTGTGATTAATGACCTTGGCCATTGTGGCATGTTCAAGTGTGTGAAAAATAAAAGCTAACTGAGCAATAAGACGCCTCTTTATTGCCTGAAACTCACTGCTCGTTACAATATTTTTCAGACATAATCAATAAAAATCACGGAAATTCTAAACACCTTTTTGCCATAATCAACCACCTGCTTAAACCTCAATCCCACACTTGCACTAACCCCACAGAGGAGCAGTGCAATTGTTTCATTGTACATTTCTCCACCAAAGTTGACCCCATCCACTCCAAACTGGCTATCTCCAACCCCCTAGCCCCAGACCTGCCCATGTCAGAGCCAGTGGCCTTTCTCTCACGGTTCTTTGACACCACAGTGAGTGAAGTTGAGGACATCATTCAGAGGATGAGATCCTCAGCCTGCTCCCTAGACCCTCCGTACTCCGCTGGTAAAAGCTAATGTCTCTGACATAAGCCCCCTCATCACCACGATTATAAATCAGTCTCTCCAGTGTGGCCAAGTTCCACAATCATTAAAAACTGCAGTAATCAGACCACATCTAAAAAAAAACCTCCCCGGATCCTGAAGTTATGGTAAACTACCGTCCAATCTCCAACCTGCCATTCCTGGCAAAGGTTTTGGAAAAGGTTGTTTCTGCTCAGCTTCAGGACCACCTCAAAACACACAATCTGTTTGAAAAATATCAATCTGGTTTCCGGCCCTCTCACAGTACAGAGACAGCCCTGGTCAGGGTCACCAGTGACCACCTGTTGGCTGCTGACCAGGGCTCTACATCTTTCCTTATTCTCTTGGATCTCACTGCTGCTATTGACACAGTTGATCATAATATTCTCCTTCAATGCCTTCAACATATAATTGGTTTTTCTGGCACTACTCTGGAATGATTTGAGTCCTACCTCACAGATAGGGCTGAGTATGTGGCCCTGGGGGATGCTAAATCACAGCCCCACACTGTCATCTGTGGGATCCTACAAGGGTCAGTCCTTGGCCCAACTCTTTTTAACATCTACATGCTTCCCCTGGGCCACATCATCAGCAGGTATGGTATGTCATACCACTGCTATGCTGATGACATGCAGCTCTACGTGAGGTTGAACCCGACCTCCCCCACACTCCCACCAGCTCTTACCTCCTGCCTGGAGGAGATAGAGGCATGGATTTCCAAGAACTTTGTCCATCTGAATAGAACAAAAACAGAAGCCCTCCTAATTGGCACCCCCCATCAGCTCCGCTTCACTCCCATTAACTGCATTTCCTTTTCTGGCCACACCATTCCCCTAGGTATCAAATTTGATCCCCACTTATCATTTGACGTACCTGTCCACCACCTCTGTAAGATTGCATTTCTCCACCTGAGAAATGTGGCCAACCACCACCCCTCCCTCTCCCTCCATGATGCTGAAAAGCTGGTTCACGCCCTTGTCTCCTCCAGGCTGGATTACTGTAACGCACTCCTCATCGGGATCCCTGGCAGAAGTCTCCAAAAGCTCCAACGTATTCAAAACAGCACTGCCAGGATCCTGATGAGGGTGCGAAAATTTGAGCACATCACACCCATCCTCCGATCACTCCATTGGCTCCCCATTCACCTTCACATTGAATACAAAATCTATCTTCTTACTCATTCCTGCATTCATGGAGATGCACCACAATATCTAAAAGAACTCCTCACACCACAGTCCACTTCAAGGCACCTCTGCTCCTCCAACACTCAGCATCTCGGTCCCCTTGGGACCAAACTACACACAATGGGGTTATCAGGCCTTCACAGCAGCTGCCCCGTGGCTCTGGAATGTCCTGCCAGAAAACCTGAGGGCACCTCAGACTGTGGACTGCTTCAAAAGGCAGTTAAGGACTCACCTGTTCAGAAAAGCTTTTCAATGTTCTGGTGTGTTATCTTTTAATGTTTGTTTTATTGTTGCTCTTAATCCTATTTATGTAGCACTTTGAGATTTTGCCCCGAAATGTAAAGTGCATTATAAATGAAATCATTTATTATTATTATTATTATTATTATTATTATTATTATTATTATTATGTGTGTGAAATGACAATAGATATTTTCAAGCTGATTGAGATGTTTAGCAACAGTTCCTGGCTACAGTGCATCCAGAAAGTCTTCACAGCGCTTCACTTTTTCCACATTTTGATATGTTACAGCCTTATTCCAAAAGGGCGGCGCGGTGGAAGAGTGGTTAGCACTGCGGCAGCACAGTAACTCACCGTTGGCCGGGGGATCCTGGGTTCAATCCCAGCCCCCGACCAACAGTGATCTGTGTGGAGTTTGCATGTTCTCCCCGTGTGTGCGTGGGTTTACTCTGGGATTTCTCCAGTTTCCTCCCACATGCCAAAAATATGCAAGTTAAGTTAATTGGCATCAAACAGGGGATTCTAAATTGTCCTTAGGTATGACTGTGAGAGTGAATGGTTGTCTATCTCTCTGTGTTGGCCCTGTGATGGACTGACGATCTGTCCAGGGTGTACCCTGCCTCTTGGCCAAAGATGCTGGGATAGGCTCCAGCCCCCCCCCCTCCCCCGCGACCCGAAAAGGATTAAGCAGAAGAAGATGAATGAATGAATGAACGAATGAATTAAATTCATTTTTTTCCCTCAAAATTCTACACCCAATACCCCATAATGACAACATGAAATTTTTTTTTTTTTGCGATTTCTGCAAATTTATTAAAAATAAAAAACTAGGAAATCACATGTACATAAGTATTCACAGCCTTTGCCATGAAGCTCCAAATTGAGCTCAGCTGCATCCTGTTTCCACTGATCATCCTTGAGATGTTTCTACAGCTTAATTGGTGTCCGCCTGTGGTAAATTCAGTTGACTGAACATGATTTGGAAAGGCACATACCTGTCTATATAAGGTCCCACAGTTGACAGTGCATGTCAGAGCGCAAACTAAGCATGAAGTCAAAGGAATTGTCTGTAGACCTCTGAGACAGGGTTGTCTCGAGGCACAGATCTAGTGTTGGGTACAAAAAAATTTCTGCTGCTTGAGCACAGTGGCCTCCATCATCCGTAAATAGAAGAAATTCAGAACTACCAAGACTCTTCCTAGAGCTGGCCGGCCGTCTAAACTGAGCGATCGGGGGAGAAGGCCCTTAGCCAGGCAGGTGACCAAGAACCTGATGGTCACTCTGTCAGAGCTCCAGTGTTCCTCTGTGGAGAGAGGAGAACCTTCCAGAAGGACAACCATCTCTGCAGCAATCCACCAATCAGGCCTGTATGGTAGAGTGGCCAGACGGAAGCCACTCGTTAGTAAAAGGCACTTGGAAGCCCACTTGGAGTTTGCCAAAAGGCATCTGAAGGACTCTCAGACCATGAGAAACAAAATTGTCTGGTCTGATGAGACAAAGATTGAACTCTTTGGCGTGAATGCCAGGTGTCATGTTTGGAGGAAACCAGGCACAGCTCATAACCATGCCAATGGTGGTGGCAGCATCATGCTGTGGGGATGTTTTTCAGCGGCAGGAGCTTGGATACTAGTCAGGATAGAGGGAAAGATGAATGCAGCAATGCACAGAGACATCCTGGATGAAAACCTGCTCCAGAGCGCTCTTGACCTCAGACTGGGGTGATGGTTCATCTTTCAGCAGGACAACGACCCTAAGCACACAGCTAAGATATCAAAGGAGTGGCTTCAGGACAACTCTGTGAATGTCCTTGAGTGGCCCAGCCAGAGCTCAGACTTGAATCCAATTGAACATCTCTGGACAGATCTGAAAATGGCTGTGCACCAATGCTTCCCATCCAACCTGATGGAGCTTAAGAGGTGCTGCAAAGAGGAATGGGCCAAACTGCCCAAAGATAGGTGTGCCAAGCTTGTGGCATCATATTCAAAAGGACTTGAGGCTGTAATTGCTGCCAAAGGTGCATCAACAAAGTATTGAGCAAAGGCTGTGAATACTTAGGTACATGTGATTTCTTAGTTTTTTAAATTTTTAATAAATTTGCAAATATCTAAAAAAAAAAACTTTTTCACATTGTCATTATGGGGTGTTGCGTGGAGAATTTTGAGAAAAAAATAAATTTAATCCCTTTTGGAATAAGGCTGTAACATAACAAAATATGGAAAAAGTGAAGTGGTGTGAAGACTTTCCGGATGCACTGTACATTTAGAAGGGACTATTTTTTTCTCAGCTGCACAGAATAACTGGTTAAACAAACAAATCATAATATTTTGTCCAGTATTGCTGTCATTTAATAAATTGTGCTTGTGGAAATGTTGTGTAAAAGCAATATTACACTCAAGGTCATCATGAATGTAGTAATGGTATCATGAATATAGTAACTGCGGGTGTGATACTGTAATGCCCTCCGCGTTACTATATTCATTGATACCATACTCCCTCTGGTGTAATATTGCTTAAATTTTCTTTAGAGTTTAGTCATCCTAATAAACATCCCTGTTTCCACCTGTTTCACCAATCCACAGTCTATAATATACTCTGGCGTCATCCTGGCTTATTTAGTTGTATTTTCACTGTGATGCTATATTGATCTGTTAACATTAACTTGGCTAGGCAGTGGAGGTTGGTCAGTAGCTGCATTACAAGCTTGCCACAGCAGGGAGGAGGTGGTGACTGTCGTGTCGGATAAGATAATTCAGCCCACGTGCAAGGTGCAGCACCAAAGAGACAATCAAACAGTATACACATTTGAATGTTTTATTGAATAGCAAAAACCACACTGCTACAGAACAGTCACTCGCCAGAGGAATGGGCCTGTGGAGGGAGAAGGAGAGCTGTAAGCAGAGGAATGGAGATAGGGAAAATGGGCGAGCCAAATTATCACCTACGTGGGCTCCGAGGCAGCGCCGGCAGGACTCCAGCGGGGAATAGACGAACCAGCAGGGTAGGGGACTGCTGATGGAGCCTGACCGGGTGGAGGTTACCGTCGTGGGAAAAGTTGTGGCAGGAGAGCACGCGCAGCCCTCAGAGACACGCCCACACGATGACAGCAATCTGTACAACGGAGAAAAAGCACACAGGTTAATAACTTCTTTACCGGTATTGTGATGACTTGCTGTCTGTTCACGGCAGTATACCCAGACGAGCCAGCGTTGAGTCACGGAAGGATGCCTCCTTAAGTACGCTGGCTGATAAGAGGGCGCAGGTGTGTCCTCTCCCTCAGATGAGCCCTATGATGAGCAGTGGAGAGATGAATGGGAAGAATGGGGTGCACTCTTGCTGCCCATGACAGTGACGGACAGGCCACCTGGCTTTAGCTTCTATTTTCTTGTCGTATTGTCTCTAACTGGGACCAAAGGCAGCTAACTGAAGCTAGCAATTTAGCCACTCATTCGCAAATGTTTCTGTGCTTATTGTACTCCAGGGACACCTGAAACCACATACCCAGTGATTGTTTCATTCATTCTTTAAGAAAAAATTACATTAGTTGGCTCAGGCTCGATCCAACATAGGAGCTAGCCAGCTAAAATTTGCAATAGTGACATAAGAAGGGAGGTGGAGTTAAATGCAGCCTTAAGGCCTGATCATAGTCCGTATGAGGGGAAAACATTTGTGTTCTGTAGACTGCATTTGCGTACGCAGCAATATTCAGAGTGGTTTTTGAGCCACTGCAGCTACCACTCAGCAACCACATTTCACACATGCACAGTGAAAATAATCTGCAGTTCACATGCTCATACTGTCAGTGGCAACCAAGAGTCACCAAACATTTGAACAGCTGCAATCCAAACACAAAAGAAGAGCACGGTGGCAGACGTTTTTTAGAAAACTGTGGAGGCGATGGAGGTAAGTGAATATTATGATGACAATGAGAATGAAAAGGAGCTTTTGTTGTTGTTATTGTTAGCAGCAGAGGAAGAAAACTGACAGGCAGATAGACGGCAGGTTGCTCAATACTTCCCGCGCTGGGATGGTGGGAGTTACCTGGGGCATGCACAGTTCACTGCCACCACTGAATTGCTGTACGTGCGTTCCCTTTTTGGGGGCTGCATGTGCTCAGTCATCTCTCACCTTCTGCGTAGGGTTTGTGCACGGATGCATCCACTGCGCTCACTCGTATGTCAGCGTGTTTTTGCCACTGCAGAGCTCCCAGTCCATCTGTTTGCGAGTGAGTGGCAGTCTCATTTTCAAACTAGTTTACTCTCCAATGTTGATACTTTTACTCCAGTGATGGCAGAATCTCAAGGCCATTACTAGCTAGAAGCTTTGGCTAGCGCTATCCCTCGGATGTGCGCATACGCGCGTCTTCTGCATGTTTACATGTATTGGCGCCACACGAAAAACTTGCTTCACATTTGGTCTGAACCCACCTTTGGAATGATTTTTAAAACTATAATTTTATAGTTCTCTTTAGCATGCTTTGTGTGGACGGCTTGTTATGGATGACACTTAAATCAGGTAGCTCATCACTGTAGGCCTAGTTGTGAAATAGACAATCCGCCACTGAGGTGAGGTAAAACATGTACTAGAGCCCCAAACAAGAGCTGTGCCAACAGGAATCAGAGATGGACATGAGAGAAATAATCACGACTAGTCGACTAATTGAAAAAATAGTCGCTAGATTAGTCAACTACCAAAATAGTTGTTTGTTGCAGTCCTATTTCTCACAACCAGAAATAGCTAGCTAATGTAAGGCTCAACCACAGATTTCAGAAGTTATAAAAGAGGGAAAGTAGAGTGAACTCTGGCTCATTAGCATATGAAGAAACTACTGAAATGAGTCACTGAGAAGAAGGGTGTTTAATTTGGGTGAAAAGCAGTGCTGCCCAATTCAGACCCTGAAATTTCTTGACCAAAGTATGTCACAGATGTTTCATCAAGACCTCTGTAGAAAGAGTAGTGAATACACGTTAATTGAATCACTGTCTGTAGACATTTGCCCTTTTTCTCCGATTACTCAGTTTGAATCTAGAAATAAACAGCTAGCATGGCTGTAGATGAGAAATGAATTTAAATTGCATCTCATCCCACTCCATGCTCCCCATGTTTATTAGTTTAGGCCAGTTTGTTATTTTGCCACATTTCTGGAAAGCAAGTTATCAATGCTGAGCTCATTTGTCATAACTGTCAAAAAACTTTTCTCCGTGTACAGAAAACAACAAAATAGAGACACAACAATGCGATGCCTCTGTTTTTATGTGTATGTACTGCGCTTCACTGCAGCCTCTGCACCGCTGGCTGAGATTCAATGTCTTGCTCAAGGACACTTCAGCAATATGGATAGATGCTGACATGCTGGTTTGATTCGCGCTTCCTTATGTGAATGGTGGGGCCAGCAAGGTTTGGCTGTGGGAATTTGACGTGCTGTCATACATCTACTCGCTCACCCGGCTGGTTTCATTTTTCTCGGGGTCTCAAGAGGGCTGGAGCCTTTTCCAGCATGTGGAGGGTAGAAATCAGAGATGCTCTCCCAATGTGAACACAGAGGCATAAAATCACTCACAGTCATACCTGTAGGCAGTTTGGAGTTTCCGGTCCTCATGACTTAGTGTGTGTGTGTTTTGGATTGTGGGAGGAAACTGGAGCATCCTTACCAAACCAACTCAGAATGTGGAGGAGAGGGAAACTCCACATAAAAAAAGCCCTTACAGCTTCTTTGAGATGAACTACCTGGTTCTTCCCAGGTTCATTTTTCTCTTTTTCCTCACAGATTAATAAAAATTATTCTGGGTAATTAATTTACAAAAAACAAAACAAAACATTAAGGCACTTTCAGAAAATATGACACACTTGATTTAAAAGCCAGGCACATTGCAGAAGCAGAGGAGATGGTGGATGTTTCTTGTGAAATGGAGATCAATCTTTAGAGTGCTGACAATACAGTGTGTGTTATCAGCTTCTCAAAAACTATTGCAGAAATGCAGCCAAAAGACAGGAAGAGATGGCTGATACAATGAAATCTGATATGTAGTAAGTGGGGGATTAACAGTCCTGACAGAATCTACTTGTGCCTGAAATGATGCGAGTTTGTGTCGACCTGCAGAAATAGTGCTTAGAAAGCAGAGCTGGGTGGTGCTTTTTATAACGTTCTTTAAAAACTTGCATACAAGGACACTTTTTTCTAGTGATAGAATGACATTTTGTGATGGAGTTGCTTTTGCTTTCTGTGTTAAAGGATTGATTCCAAAGCAAGATTTGAAAATTCATTATTAAAGTGATAAAAGTCTGAATCCAAAAATTTATTTTTGACAGAAATGATTAGTTATGCCTCGCTGAAACGGAGAGGCATATGGTAATCAGTTAATGCATCTGTGTGTGTGGTTGTATCTGTCTGTCTGTCTGTTACCAGCTTTTCAGCTCGCCCAGTCAAAATTAAGTGCAACTAAAGGCTTGTATGGGCCAGAGTTGGCAGCAAAAATTCCAAATCAAGGAAGAGACACCGTGAGTGAGACTTTGATTGGAAGTAACCCTCGGTCAATTTTTCTTACAGCGGTGGATGAACTAGAGGTAAAATCTGTTGTTGAAAAGTGTAAAAATAAATTATCTTCTGATTGTGATGGTATTGATATGGCACTAATAAAAAGAACTGTTGATGGTATATTAAAACCATTCACATATATTTGTAATTTATCATTTCAAACTGGCTCATTCCCGCAGAAAATGAAAATAGCAAAAGTAATACCATTATTCAAGCAAGGAAATAAACACCAATACACAAACTACAGAACAGTATCACTTCTCCGACAATTTTCAAAGATTCTGGAAAAACTTTTCAACAACAGATTAGAAAACTATTTAAATAAACAAGATGTGCTGAATCAGAACCAATATGGGTTTAGAGCCAAGAGTACAACATCGTTGGCGATAATGGAAGCAACAGAGGAAATAATAAATGCATTAGATCAAGGAAAATATGTGGTTGGTGTGTTTATAGATTTTAGAAAAGCATTCGATACAATAAATTATTCAATACTTCTTAATAAATTGCAAATGTATGGTATTAGGGGAATGGCTCTGAAATGGGTTACAAGTTATCTATCTGAGAGACAACAATTTGTGAAGATGGGAGAATATCTGTCTGGGTGTATGGGAATTGCCTGTGGGGTCCCCCAGGGGTCAGTATTGGGCTCCAAATTATTTAACATATATATAAATGATATATTCCAAGTTTCTAAATTATTAAAAATAATATTATTTGCCAGTGATACTAATATATTTTATTCTGTAAATAATTATAATCAACTAATCCATACTCTAAATAATGAATTAAATAAGCTTAAAAAATGGATGGATTGTAATAAATTATCACTAAATACAGATAAAACTAAGGTAATGATATTTGGTAATTGTAAAAATAAAGAAGATATACACATTCATATAGATAATGTAGTTATTGAAAAAGTTAAGGAGATCAAGTTTTTGGGTGTAATACTGGATGATAAAATTAGTTGGAAACCACATGTCAGATACATACAAAATAAAGTTGCAAAAAATATTGCAATTATAAATAAAATTAAGCAGGTCCTAGATTATAAATCACTTCATATTTTGTATTGTTCATTAGTACTTCCATACTTGACTTATTGTATAGAGGTCTGGGGTAACAATTATAAAAGTAAACTTAATTCATTGTTAATATTACAAAAAAGGGCAGTCGGTGTTATACACAAAGTTGGGTACCTCGAACATACTAATTTATTGTTTTTACATTCGAAGTTATTGAAATTATGGGATCTGGTTCATTATTACACAGCACAATTAATGTTTAAAGTTAGTAAAAACCTCTTGCCACACAATATACAAAATCTTTTCAGGGAGAGAGAAGGGAAATATAATTTACGGGGGAACACAAAATTTAAAATGCACTTAGTAAGATCTACACTGAAGAGTTTTTGTGTGTCTGTGTGTGGGGTAAAATTGTGGAATGGGTTGGGGGAGAAACACAGGCAATGTCCAAACATCCACATATTTAAATCAACATATAAAGAAATGATTTTTGAGCAGTATGAGAATGAAGGGCAGTGATGTTACATTGTGTCTTCAGTGAGGGAAGGTTGTTGTTGTGTTATGGTGATTGTGAAGGTGATGGTGTTGTCTGTGTTTGTATTGAACATGCCAAAAGTGTATGTTTATTGTTGTTGTAATATTGTTGGATGTTGGTATTGTTGTCTATATGGACTGTCATTGTTGTGTCATTTTTGTTGTATAATTTGACTATGGGTGTATTATGGTGAATGTGGTTGTGGGATAATGATTATGAGTAATACTGTAATTTGTTGGGTATGGAAAAGGGGTGGGAGTAAGTGTTAATAAGTGTTAGCTTCTTCCCACTCCTTTTGAACATTTTATTTTTGGTTTGTTTTTCTGTTGCGTTTTGAACTCTCTTCTTTCTTTTTTTTTTTTTAAGAATGTTCAAATAAAAATCAATGTCAATGTCAATGTACCATTGTATCATCATATTTCCTCAACTTTTAGTTTGCCAGAATTTCAAAATAACACTTTGTTTTTGAAATAAACACAAATTTAACTCACCATTTCTGTCAATGCCACAGTGAAAAAAAAGGTATTGTAATAACTATCCCGGGCCAGTAGAGGTCGGAGTGCTACTTTTTTACAGCCGCCCATGCAACCATGCCACAGGAACTGAGGCACCGCACCTTGGTGGTTATAATTGTGTGTCATCTGTTATGCAGATGACACACAATTATACCTGTCAATGAAGCCAGATGATACTAATCAATTAGCCAAGTTAGAAGCCTGTCTTAAGGAAATCAAAGTTTGGATGACTTGTAATTTCCTGCTATTAAATTCAGATAAGACTGAAGTCATTCTTGTTGGTCCAAAAAACCTTAGAAATTCCTTTCCAAATCAAACTTTCAGTTTGGATGCAGTTACTCTTTCTCTTAATAGCTCTGTGAGGAACCTTGGAGTTATTTTTGATCAGGATTTGTCCTTCAATTCACATATTAAATTTGTTTCTAAGACTGCCTTCTATCATTTGCGTAATATTGCCAAGATTAGGAGCATCTTGTCTCAGAGTGATGCTGAGAAGCTGATCCACGCTTTTGTTAGCTCGAGATTAGATTATTGTAATTCTTTATTATCAGGCTGTCCTAAAACATCTTTAAAAAGTCTTCAGCTGATCCAAAATGCTGCAGCAAGAGTTTTAACAGGTACTAGAAAGAGAGATCATATCTCTCCGGTTCTGGCCTCCCTTCATTGGCTTCCCATAGAGTTTAGAATTAAGTTTAAAATCCTTCTTCTTACTTACAAAGCTCTAAACAATCAGGCTCCTTTTTATTTAAAAGATCTGATACTACCGTATCATCCTAACAGAGCACTACGCTCCCAAAATGCAGGTTTACTTGTAATACCTAGAATCTCCAAAAGTACAATGGGAGGCAGAGCCTTCAGTTATCAAGCTCCTCTCCTGTGGAATCAGCTGCCAATCTGGATTCGGGAGTCAGACTCAATCTCTGTTTTTAAGAATAGGGCTAAAACCTACCTTTTTGATATAGCCTACAATTAGGGAGGGATCATGTGTTTCTGAACCCTCCCATAGTTATGCTGCTAATAGGTTTAGTCAGCCGGGGGACCTCCAGTAATGCACTGGGCCTCACTCCTTTCCTCACTCTCTATGAAATATTTTTTTTTTGCTGGTCATTAACATTTGTTTGTTCTCTCCCATAGATTGAGTCCCCATCGTGCTGTTTGCTCTCTACATGTCTGTTCTTTTCTTCTTCTCTGTCCCCTCACCCCCCAGCCAGTCGCAGCAGATGACTGCCCCTCCCTGAGCCTGGTTCTGCTGGAGGTTTCTTCCTGTTAAAAGGGAGTTTTTCCTCTCCACCGTCGCCAAGTGCTTGCTCACAGGGGATCGCCTGATTGCTGGGGTCTTTCTGCAACTGTGGGGGTCCTCCCTACAGTTGATAGTGCTATGAGATGACTGTTGTTGTGAAATGGCGCTATATAAATAAAGTTGAATTGAATTGAATTGAATTGGTGCTTTCATTTTTTTTTAGAGGTGTTTGTATGTGTGGGTATTTTCATTTCTACAGTTGTATACAGCTAGGCCAACACTTTCCCTCTGCCACTAGTCTATATACTAAGACAAACCATCTGTTTTTTTTAGTTTTATATTTTATATGGAATAAAATTGCTACAATTTGCCTTTTCTCATTTTAAGCAACAAGAAGTTTAAATGTCTTTATTTTAAACAGCTTCTATTATGGACTTTTACCTTACACCTTGACACAGTCCCCCGAGGTGTTAATAAAATGTGTGTAAAATGCTTTGGTCAAAACAACTCAGAGTGTAATTATTGCAATAACATTTTACACACAAGGACAGAAGCTGTCCTGAAAATGGCTTGTTTTTTGGCATATTACTTTAAATGCAAATGAGTCCCAGCTCACCTGACCCTCCCTCTTTTGTCATTTGTCTGGGATCTGGGTTTCCATGGCAATGCCATGTTTGGGGCTAATGCTAGCTGTTAGCTTGTTGCCTGTCTAACTAAAATACTAACTAAATTGGCTAAATGTTGAGAACGTAAAAGCCCAAATAAAGCGTTATTGGAGATGAGGGTGTGTGGTGTGTGTGGTCACCAGCATATGACCGGTGTCATATGCTGGTGCATATGGTGGGGTGTTATAAGCACTCATAAAACCATACCTAGCCAGGACCTCCTCATCACCTCTGTTCCCTTCACCTACATGTCCATTAAAGTCCACTCCAATCACCACTCTCTCCCCCCTGGAAACACTCTCTACCACTTCATCCAACTTACTCCAGAATTCCTCTTTCTCTTCTACCGGACATCCAACTTGTGGGGCATATGCACTGACAACATTCGACATCACACCTTTGACTTCAGACTCGTGATTCTGTCTGACTCCCTCTTTAACTCCTGAACACTCTTCACATACTCTTCCTTCAAGATTACTCTGACTCCATTTCTCTTCCTTTCTACACCATGATAGAACAGTTTAAATCCACCTCCAGTGCTCATAGCCTTGCTTCCCTTCCATCTGGTTTCTTGATCACACAGTATATCTACCTTTCTTCTCTCCATCATATCAGCCAACTCTCTACCTTTACGTCATAGTCCCTACATTTAAAGTCCCTACTCTCACCTTCACATTTCTACCTTTCCTTTTCTCTCTCTCCCTCCTAACACGCCTTCCCTCTCTCCTCCTCCTCGATCTTTTTGCATGCTGTAGTGTGTGTACAGAGAAATAATGCCAATTAAAAGAGGGACCTCTTGCCTCTATCTGTCATGATCAGGTGAGCGCGCACTCCCCCTCCCTTTGTGTGAGAGTTTCCCCGGCTCTGCAGGTACTCACTACAGTTTGGCTCTACAGTATTTCTGGGCTGGAGAGGGAGGCGATGGAGAGCTATATAAAGGACTCTCTGAACTCCAGCCTCATTTGGCCCTCTTTGGGGCGGGGTTTTTCGTTGTCGGGAAGAAGGATGGATCTCTGCGCCTGTGTATAGACTATCGCAAATTAAACACTGTAACAGTCAAAGATAAATACCCTCTGCCCCTAATCAACTCCGCGTTTGAGCTGCTTCAGCGCGCATGGGTATTCATCAAATTGGATTTGTGCAACGCATACCATCTGGTACGTATTCGTGAAGGGGACGAGTGGAAGACAGCCTTTAAAACACACTTGGGACAATTTGAATATCTCGTGATGCCCTTCGGGCTCACCAATGCCCCCACCGTCTTCCAGTGCATGATTAATGACGTCCTCCATGATATGGTTATTCAATTTGTTTTTGTCTACCTTGACGACATTTTGATTTTTTCCCGCATGCCAGAAGAGAACGCAGTGCATGTCAGGACCATGTTACAGCGGCTCCTGGAAAACCAGTTCTTTGTGAAGGCCAAAAAGTGTGAGTTCTCCACCCACTCCACTTCTTTCCTAGGGTTCATTGTTGCTGAGGGGGAACTGAGGGCCGACCCGGCCAAGGTGAAGGCTGTGCTTGATTGGCCTACGCCCCAGTCCCGCAAGGAGCTGTAACACTACTTGCGGTTTGCAAATTTTTATCGCCTTCTCATCAAGGATTACAGTGGAGTAGCACAGCCTCTGACTCAGCTGACCTCGGTCAAGGTGCCTTTCACCTGGTCCAAGACAGCCAAACGGGCCTTCTCCAAATTGAAGGGCCTGTACTCCAACACCCCCATCTTGGCCCAGGTTGACCCTCAGCTCCAATTCATTGTAGAGATGGACGCTTCTGATTCGGGGGTGGGCGCTGTCCTCTCACAGTCCTCGGCCTCCGATCAGAAGCTCCACCCATGCGCGTATTTCTCTTGATGGCTGATGCCGGCCGAGATGAACTACGACGTAGGAGACCGAGAGCTCTTAGCCATTAAATTGGCTCTTGAGGAGTGGAGGCACTGGCTGAAGGGAGTGGCCCATCCCATCGTAGTGTGGACCGACCATAAAAATTTAGAGTATCTTTGGTCGGGCCGGTTCCAAGGTTGTCATAGCCAGGAGCGGCACTGGGGTTAAGCTCCCAGTGCTTATAAAATGCTCCTTATGGCGTGCGTCTCGAAAAGCCTCTGACAACTAAGTCCAACTCCTAGCCTGCCCGTGTGGTTTAGTCTCTAGGCCCGGCGGAACTGCTTTTACTAATAGGAGAAGGGGCGAGGGCGGATCTCTGGCGCCTTAAAACCAGATGCTTCGGGTAGATGGTGGCTCGTCAACCTGTGAAGGTAGCCCATCTAGGAGAAGGTAAACCCTGATTTCAAACCTCTGCTGCCTTGCGGCACACCCGGTCACGGGAAAGGCTTCGGGAGTCAACCCTGAGGAAAAATCCGGAGTCGGAGTCCCTAAGGCAGTTCTCTGTTATGGTGCCAAACTGTAGCAGCCCTGCTGTTCCTTTGGATTCATCAGTGACGTGGAGAGGGGGGACATGCTGCATGGGCAACATCTTGTCCTCCATATCTTCCTGCCCAGGCTTGAATCCTACCAACGCCCAACGCTGGAAGGTAGAACACCGGATCACTGGAGAGGACACTCCAGCTTCGCCTTTGGCGTAGACAAAACACGGGGAATGACAGTTACCGGTTATAAGCCACCGCTCAATTGGCATAGAGCGCGGCGCCAGGGGTTGTTCCCGATGGTGGGAGGGATCATCGGATCTCACTGGACAGCTACCGCCCGCCTCAAGCTGGGCAGCCCCCAGCCAATAAGGTGTTGTCCCGCCACAGCCTGCTTTCCTAAGTGGGTGCATGGGGATGAGGAGAAGTCCGAACGGCAGGCTGAGAACTTTCGCACCAGACAAGACAAAAAACCAAAAGAGACCAACTCTAAAACTGGGAACTTGGAACGTCCGCACTATGATGACAGGACTCGCTGCTAACCTCAAGGACATCAACGACACCAGGAAGACTGCCATCATCAATAATGAGCTGAAGAGACTGGAAGTGGATATCGCCACTCTCCAGGAAACACGGTTGGCTGACGCAGGCACACTGAGAGAGAAGGACTACACGTTCTACTGGCAGGGAAAGAGCAGTGACGAACACAGGGAACACGGAGTGGGCTTCGCAGTGAAGAACACCTTGCTGAAGATGGTGGAACCGGGCAGCAATGGCTCTGCACGACTCCTCATCCTCCGCCTCAACACCACTCAAGGCCCAGTCACCCTCATCAGTGTGTATGCCCCAACACTGACAGCCACACCAGAGGCAAAAGACGAGTTCTACGAGAATCTCGCAACAACTGTCAGAATCATCCCCAACTCTGAACAACTCATTCTCCTTGGAGACTTCAATGCCAGAGTGGGTGCTGACCACGACTCCTGGCCCTCCTGTCTTGGACCATTTGGCGTGGGCAGAATGAACGACAACGGACAGCGGCTGCTCGAGTTCTGCACTCATCACGATCTGTGCATCACAAACTCGTTCTTCAAGACCAAGCCCCAACACAAGGTTTCCTGGCGACATCCGCGCTCAAAGCACTGGCACCAGCTGGACTTGATCCTGACCAGGTGCACCCCACTGAAGAACGTGCTAATCACCCGTTCGTTCCAGAGTGCAGATTGCGACACAGACCATTCATTGGTGTGTTGCAAGGTCAAGCTGCAGCTGAAGAAATTCCATCGTGCTAGACAGCCTGGAAAGGAACAGATTGACACCAGCAAGATGGCCCAACCAGAACTTGTTGAGCGGTTTGCCTCCACCTTTGAGAAGGAACTTGGTGTACCACAAGAAGGAGAATCTGCAAAGCAGAAGTGGGAAGAGCTGCGAAACACCATCCACCGCACAGCCTTGGCTACCTTTGGGAGGAAGACCTCAAAGTCACATGACTGGTTTGATGCCAAGTTGACCGAGATGACCCCCGTCATTGAAGCCAAGCGCTCAGCTCATGCCGAGTACAAGAAGTACCCAAACGAGAAGAATCTCCAGATTCTCAGGGCTGCGAGAAGCAAAGTTCAGCAGACTGCTCGGCGCTGTGCCAACGAGTACTGGACTCAGCTCAGCCAAGACATTCAAACCGCTGCCATAACAGGGAACATCCGTGGTATGTATGATGGCATCAAGAAAGCACTTGGTCCAGCTCAGAGCAAGACGGCCTCCCTCAAATCCTCCACTGGGGAGATGATCACAGAAAAGAACAAGCAGATGGAGAGATGCGTGGAGCACTACTCCGACCTCTACTCCAGACAGAACACCGTGACACCGTCAGCCCTTGATGCCATCGATTGCCTGCCATCCATGGACGAACTTGACGCCGAGCCAACCATCGACGAACTCAGCAAGGCCATTGATAGCTTGGCCACTGGCAAGGCACCCGGCAACGACGGCATACCCCCCGACCTGATCAAGCACTGCAAGACCTCCCTACTGCTGCCATTGCATGACGTCCTCTGCCAGTGCTGGAAGGAAGGTGCCGTACCACAGGACATGAGGGATGCCAAGATCATCACCCTCTACAAAAACAAAGGGGAAAGAAGTGACTGCAACAACTACAGGGGCATCTCCCTCCTCAGCGTTGTTGGCAAAGTCTACGCACGAGTTGTTCTCGTTCATCTACAGAAGCTTGCCGAACATGTCTACCCCGAGTCTCAGTGTGGCTTCCACGCTGAGCGATCGACGGTAGACATAATATTCTACATCCGCCAACTCCAGGAGAAATGCAGAGAACAGAACATGCCCCTGTACGTTGCCTTCATCGACCTCACCAAAGCGTTCGATCTGGTCAGCAGAGAGAGTCTTTTCAAGATCCTGCCAAAGATAGGATGCCCACCAAAGTTGCAAAGCCTCATCGAATCGTTTCACACCAACATGCAGGGGATAGTGCAGCATGACAGCAACGTCTCAGAGCCATTCAACATATGCAGCGGAGTGTAACAGGGCTGTGTACTTGCGCCAACCCTCTTTGGGATTTTCTTTGCTATGCTCCTGAGGCATGCCTTCAGCACAGCAACAGAGGGAATTTTCCTGCACACAAGATCTGACGGCAGGCTTTTCAACCTCGCCTGCCTGAAAGCCAGAACCAAAGTACGCAAGGCTCTAATCAGAGACATGCTGTTCGCAGACGATGCTGCAGTTGCGACCCACACACAGCAGGAGCTTCAGACCCTGATGGACCGCTTCTCCCAGACATGCAAGGACTTCGGGCTTACCATCAGCCTGAAGAAGACTAACGTCTTGGCGCAAGGCACGAAAGCACCACCAACCATCACCATCGACGACTACGAGCTGGAGGTCGTGAATCAGTTCACGTACCTGGGGTCCACGATCAGCAGCAACCTCTCCCTTGATACAGAGATCGACAAGAGGATTGGAAAATCAGCCTCCACACTCGCTCGCCTCACCGCACGAGTGTGGGAGAATCCCAAACTCTCTGTCAAGACGAAGATGGCAGTGTACAACGCCTGTGTCATCAGCACACTGCTCTATGGGAGTGAGACGTGGACAACATACGCCCGGCAGGAAAAGAGACTGAACTCCTTCCACTTGCGCTGCATTCGCTGTATCCTGGACATATCCTGGCAGGACAAAGTGCCCAACACAGAAGTTCTGTCTCGTGCCGGCCTTCCCTCCATGTTCACTCTACTCAGGCAGCACAGGCTCCACTGGCTAGGCCACGTTCACCGTATGGAGGATGGCAGACTCCCCAAAGACGTCCTCTACGGAGAACTGGCGACTGTCAGGAGAGACGTTGGCCGCCCACAGCTGCGCTTTAGAGACGTCTGCAAGAGAGACATGAAGGCCCTGGAGATCAACACAGAGCGCTGGGAGGACCTTGCAACGGACCGCTCCAAATGGAGAGACACCTTGACCAGACAGCTCAAGGCGGGTGAAGAGAGACTGACTGCTGCAGCAGATGAAAAAAGGACCCGCAGGAAGAACCGCCACAGCTTCAACAGCACGGAGACCACCCACAAGTGCGACCTGTGTGACAGGGACTGCCATTCGCGCATCGGCCTGTTCAGCCACAGGTGGTGCTGTTCCAGCAGAGTAGACATTTAGGATTCTCTTCCATGGTCATCATAGACCGACGGAGGCTGACGCACTCTCCCGCCAGTTCAGTCCTGACCTACCAGCCCCCCCTTCACTTCCCCAACCCATTGTCCCATTCTCATGTATCCTTGGAGCCCTTACCTGGGAGATCGAGCAGAGGGTCCGGCAGGCCCAATCTACTGAGCCCAAACCCAAGGTAGGTCCTGATGACCGTCTGTTTGTCCCGGCCGGCCTCCGCGGTGATGTCATCCGGTGGGGCCACACTAGCCACTTTGCCTGCCACCCAAGGGTTTCCCGGACTATTAATCTCATGCAGCGAGTGTTCTGGTGGTCCACCCTGCAGACGGTCGTCTGGGACTATGTCAAGGCATGCCAGGTGTGCATCCATAACAAATCTGACTCCTCATCCCCTGTTGGCCTGTTACACCTGCTACCGGTTCCCAGCCAACTATGGTCACACATCGCCCTGGACTTTGTTACTGGACTCCCCCCTCGTAGGGCAACACTGTTATCCTCACCATCGTGGACCGCTTCTCCAAATCTATCTGGTGCCCCTCCCTAAGCTGCCTTCTGCCTCTGAGACTGCCAACCTGCTGACCACCCATGTCATTCATCTGCACGGCATCAACCTGGACATTGTGTCTGACCGGGATCCACAGTTCACCTCCCACGTATAGCAATCCTTTTGCCGCTCCTTGGGGACCACGGTCAGCCTCACATCCAGGTACCACCCACAAAGCAACGGGCAGGCTGAGCACACCAACAGGTCCCTGGAGGCCACCCTAAGATGTGTGGAATCTTGTAACCCATTCACGTGGAGCACCCATCTCACCTGGGTGGAGTATGCCCACAACTCTGGTCTCATCGTCTACAGGATTAACACCCTTTGAGGCCTCCACGGGGCATACCCCCCCCCCCCCCCCCGTTGCCTATGGTGGAGAGGGAAGTCGCTGTACCATCTGTGGGGGCCCACACTCATCGCTGCCGCCGGCTCTGGAGGGCTACCCGGGCTGCTGTCCTCTACTCTACTGAGCAGAATCATCAGTATGTGGACCGCAGGCAAATTCCAGCGGCCAAGTACTGAGTCGGGCAGCATGTGTGGCTGTCGACGGACCAGGTTCCCTTAAAGACGGAGTCCCGGAAACTTTCACCTTGCTTCCTGGGCCCGTTTACCATCTCCTGGGTCATCAATGATGTGACAGTCCACCTGGAGCTTCTGCCGACGCTCCGCATTCACCCCACATTTCACGTCTTGAAGATCAAGCCCTCTCTGCCCCCCCCCCCCCGCCCCGAGGCTGCCTCCTCCTCCTCCTCGGATCCTCGATGGCCAGACCACCTACACCATCCAGAGGATTCTGGATGTTCGCTGTCGGAGCCGAGGGCTACAATACCTGGTCCACTGGAAGGGCTACGGCCCCGAAGAAAGGTCATGGATCCCAGGCTCCCACTTCCATGATAAGGGGACGGTCCGGGCCTTTCACCAAGCTCATCCCAACAAGCCCAGTGGGCCGCCAGGAGGCGCCCCTTGAGCAAGGGGCACTGTCATGATCAGGTGAGTGCGCACTCCCCCTCCCTTCCTGTGAGACTTTCCCCGGTTCTGCAGGTAATCACTACACCTGCGTGAGTGGATGGACCTGCTATCTCTTCGCCGTCAGTGCTTAAAAGGACCAGTTTGTGAACGCTCCAGCGCTGGCTCGTTTGGCATACTGCCATTATAAGCAAAGCAATAAGTGATTGCTCCTTTTCTAGGAACCCAGTTCTTATCCCTGTTCTCCTCCACTTCCCCAGGTTGCTGCCATCTTTGTGGTGCATCTCCGGGGCTCATTGTCTGCTCACCTGCTCCATCATCTTCGTCATTGCTCCAGGCTGCTTCACTCCACCCGGTCAGACACTTCACCCAGCTCCACACCTTCCCCACTCCCTGCCAGCTCCATCCCGCTGGCTCGCCTGTTCCTGCTGGGTTCCACTGTCGGGTTCTCTGCTCACCTCCCATAAGTTGTCTTCTTGGAATTCTCATTCCAGTCTTCCTCCTCTCACTAAACAGCTCTCGTCTTCCCATTACAGGCTGGGTCCTTATCTGGCGAGTGGCGTCTTTTCCTAACTTCGTGTTCTTTTTGATTAATAAAATTGTGTTTAAGCGTAGCTTCTCTGTGTTGTGTGTGTTCGTTGGTATAAGATCCCCGCACGTGAGCTGATCATTCTCTCTATCATGACACTATCGCTCGACTCCTGGCTTCCACCACCATGTCTGTCTCCTTACAGTTGAAACCAGAAATTTACATACATGTATAAAAAGATGCATAAACTTTTTTTTCTCACTGACATTAAATCAGACTAAGCTTGTCATGTAGGCTGCCTTGCTCACACACGTCTTTTCAGCTCTGACCACAAATTTACTATGGGATTGAGATCAGCGTTTTGTGATGGCCACTCCAAAACATTGACTTTTTTGTCCTTAAGCCACTTTGTAACATTGCCGTATGCTTAAGGTCATTGTCCATCTGGAAGACCCATTTGTGCCCAAACTTTAACTTCCTGGTTGATGTTTTAAGATTTTGCTTAAATATTTCCACATAATGTTCTTACCTCATGATAGCATCTATTTTGTGAAGTGCACCAGTCCCTTCTACAGCAAAACATCCCTACAACAGGATGCTGCCACCCACATACTTCAAATTTGAGATGGTGTTCTCAGGCTTGCAAGCTTTTGAATTTTTCCTCCAAATGTAATGGTGGTCATTTTGGCCGAATATGACCAATTTTAGTTTCATCAGACCACAGGACATGTGTCCAAAAATAAGGTCTTTGTCCCTATGTACATTTGCAAACTGTAATCTGGCTTTTTTTATGTTGCTTTTGCAGTAATGGCCTCTTCCTCACTGAGTGGCCTTTCAGCCCATGTCAGTACAGGACTCGTTTCACTCTGGATAATGACACTCTTTTACCAGCTTCAGCCAGCATCTTCACAAGGTCTTTTGCTTTTGATCTGGGGTTGATACGCACATTTTGCACAAAACGCGTTCATCCCTGGGACACAGAACCCGTCTCCTTCCTGAGCAGTATGATTGCTGGACGTTCCCATGGTGTTTATACTTGTGTGTAATTGTGCCAGCTGAACGTGGCACCTTCAAGCATCTGGAAATTGTACTCAAGGATGAACCAGACTTGTGGAGGTTCGCAATTCTCTTCCTGATATCTTGGCTGTTTTCTTTTGATTTTTTTTATGGGGAAGCAGTGTGCTTGAGGTGTGCTTCCAATTAATTCAAATGTTGTCAATTAACTAATCAGAAGCTTTCAAAGCCATGATATCATCTGGGCTTTCTCAAATTGTTTAAAGGCATAGTAATGTTAATGTATGTAAACTTCTGACTTTGAAGAAAGTAATAAAAAAAAATCCCTAAAAATTATTTAAGATAAGATAAGATAAGATAAGATAAGCTTTTATTAGTCCCACAACGGGAAAATTCCAGGATTGCAACAGCACAGGGATAGCAACACTCAGAGCAACAATCAGAAGGCAAGAAAAAAAGCAAGCAAGCAAGAGCAGCTAATATACATATGTACATATTACTATAAATATATATATATATACACACAGACACACAGTGCAGAGCATTGTAGCTGGATGGGATAAATATATGAGTATATAAACACACAGTGCGGAGCATTGTAGCTAGATGGAATAAATATGTAGATATATAAACACCAACAGTACGGAGCATTGCAGCTAGGTGGAATAAATATGTAAATATATAAACACACACAGTGCGGAGCAATGTAGCTAGATGGAATAATATGTAGATATACAGTATAAACACACAATGCGGAGCATTGTAGCTAGATGGAATGAATATATAGATATATAAATATAAACATAAACATAAACACACCCAGTGCGGAGCATTGTAGCTAGATGGAATAAATATGTAAATGTATAAACACACACAGTGCGGAGCATTGTAGCTAGATGGGATGAAACAGCACAATCGTCTACTTAGTTATCCTACATGGTATGATTATGTGCCCATACATATTCTTACCCTCCATAGCAACCGGTATTTTCCTAGTTGTATGCCGGAGGGGACCATTGTGTAAGTCTATTGCATCTTTTGCATTCAAAAAAAACCTACAAAAAACTATTAGGTTGTTACATCTTTTTGCTATCTCTGCGAGCAGCCCTGCTTAGGTTGTACAGTCTGACAGCCGTTGGTAGGAAGGACCTGCGAAACCTCTCGGTTGTGCACCTGGGATGATGTAGTCTGCTGCTAAATGAGCTCCTCAGTGCATTCGGTATGTCCTGCATAGGGTGGAACTCGGACTCCAGCAGAGATGACAGTTTAGCCACCATCCTTCTCTCTCCTATCTCCTCCACCGGATCAAGGCGCTGCCCCAGGATGGAGCTAGCTTTCTTGATCAGTTTGTTCAGTCTCTTCCTATCGGCTGCAGTAATGCCACTGCCCCAGCAGACCACTCCAGAAGTGATGGCTGATGCCACCACCGTGTCATAGAATGTCTTCAGCAGCGCCCCTTGTACACCAAAAGACCTGAGTCTCCTCAGTAGGAACAGCCTGCGCTGTCCCTTCTTGTAGAGTGCATCAGTATTGTGTGACCAGTCTAGTTTATTGTTCAGATGAACACCCAGGTACTTGTAGGATGTCACCATCTCAATGTCTGTTCCCTGTATATTTACTGGTGCTGTGAGGGGTTGTCCTTGCCTGCGGCAGTCCACCACCAGCTCCTTAGTTTTCCTCGCGTTGATCTGGAGGCAGTTCCGATGGCACCAGTCCAAGAAGTCCTGGATAAGCCCTCTGTACTCAGCTTCATCTCCATTGGAGATGAGGCCAACGATCGCAGAGTCATCAGAGAACTTCTGTAGATGGCAGTGTGTTGTGTTGTGTGAGAAGTCCGCAGTATAAAGAGTGAACAGGAAGGGAGCCAACACCGTTCCCTGGGGGGCCCCCGTGCTACCGATGATCGTGTCGGACACACAGTCCCGGGTTCTCACAAACTGAGGCCGGTTCGTGAGGTAGTCCAGGATCCATGATGACAGGTGCTGGTCCACCCCTGCGCGCAGCAGCTTGTCCTTCAGGATCATCGGTTGGATGGTGTTGAAAGCACTGGAGAAGTCAAAGAACATGATCCTCACCAGATTCCCGGGCTTCTCCAGGTGGGACAGAGAACGGTGAAGGAGGAAGATCACCGCATCCTCCACCCCAATGGAGGGGTGGAGGATGGTAGGCGAACTGGAGTGGATCCATCGCTGGTTCCACCAGGGGACGGAGGTGAGCAAGGAGCAGTCTCTCCAGGGTCTTCATCAAGTGGGACGTCAAGGCCACCGGTCTGTAGCTGTTCAGGTCTTTGGGGTGGGAAGTTTTTGGTACAGGTACCACACAAGATGTTTTCCACAGCTGTGGTACCCTCCCCAGCTTCAGGCTCAGGTTGAAGCTGTATGTCACAATCCCACACAGCTGGTCTGCACAGGACTTGAGGAGCTTTGCGCTGATGCCGTCCGGTCCCGACGCCTATTTAATTAGGAAATTTTAGTAATTTAGAAATTTCTAATTTAGGAAATAGAAATAATTTTGGTAATCCTATCTGACCTAAAACAGGGAAAATTTAGTCTGATTTAATGTCAGACAGTGAGGGAAAAAAGTTATGTTGAAAGTTATATTGAACGTGACAATGAGCGCTGTTTATTTCATATAATATTCAGCTTCTTTAGCCAGAACAAAGAAAATGCAGAATGTGGCACAATGATTTGTTTCTTTAAGGACCCAATATGGTGGTTGCACTTAGCTGACTGTAACTAGCCTGGTGGCTAGCCATATCCTATTAAGTCCTATCTATTTAGTCCTTACACTGTATATATCTATGCTCAATACAGGTTCAGGGTTCAGGTTCAGGTCCGTGGGCTGCACGGTGGTGCAGTGGTTAGCACCACGGCAGCACAGTTTACTCTCGGCCGGGGGATCGCGGGGATCATGAGATCGTGGGTTCGATCCCTGCCCCCGGCCAACAGTGATCTGTGTGGAGTTTGCATGTTCTCCCCGTGTTTGCATGGGTTTACTCCGGGATTTCTCCGGTTTCCTTCCACATGCCAAAAACATGCAGGTTAGGGAGTTAAGGGGCGCTTGCGCACGCAGCGACCGGCAGCTGGTGGCTTGTCACCAGACTGCAGAACAAATCTACCTACGGGTACAAAATAAGTTAAAAAAAAAAGGGTCTCAGCTATGTGCCATTTTAAATTTGAGCAGGCCAAGGCTGTGTCTATATTGTATGTACACACACACACACACACACACACACACACACACACACACACACACACACACACACACACACTTCTCTCTATATACACTATATATAGAGAAGTGAAGGCTCTTGGTGACCTTGGGGTGTGTACATCATGCTGGAACAAACTGCCCCTTCATTGATGGTCCAGTTTAGTCTAGCAGCCACTAGGGGAAAAAACTTAAAGTTAGGGCTGACTCAGTTAATTCATATAATTTATGACTCAGCATGGTTGCTCAGTAGTTTTGCTTTTTTTAAATTTGTAGGGGAAAAAACATCCATTTATCCATCCTGTCATGAACCTGGGTTTGGTGGTCCCAAACCCAGTTCTGACCCGTGGTTATTTTGTCCCGCTTTTCTATTTATTTTCCATCAGGCACTTCAGGGAGTCCTTTGGGTCCTCGCTCCCTGACAGCTCGGGCATGCCCCCTTCTCCTGCCAGTATTGCCAGCTGATCCTCATTATGGGTGTTTCACAGACTTACATGCACACACTTCATTCACTCCCATTTATATGCTCATACATTCATTCATGCACACATGCTTTCAATTACATCCAGCCCACACGCATTCACACCGGCAGTCTCTTCCCTCATTAGTATTTTGACTACTTAAATGCTGTGGGAGTAGAGAGAGACTGCCGAAGCATTATGTGCGTCATACACAACAACAGCGTGTACCTTCATGTACTGTATTCAAGTTACCATTCCCTACGTTACTCTGTCAGCCTGTTTCACCTTCATCCACCAGACTGCACGGACAGCCCCAGATTGCTCCAGCACCGTAAGTTAATGTTTGCCTTTCTCCCTGTGCCGACAGCAGCTCTGCAGCGCTAGGCATTCCCTCCCCTGGGCTGTAGAGCATCCAGGTGGCATCCCTGTATGTCTGGTGGCCTCCGTTGTTATTACTGCATCTGTTCAACTCTCTGTTCACTGCGTGCTTGCTTGCTGGACTTGTTATTTTGGGGTTTTTGTTAATAAAGAACACAAATCTACTCCTGCGTTTGGGTTTTCATTCTGCTCCCGCCGCGTAATGGCGCACGAGAGTTCATAATAGAATGCTCCGGCCAGTAAGAAAAAACCCAGTGGAGTAGACGTGCGTTTTTTCTTTTCTTTTTCACCCTCCTTTTTCTTTTCCCCGAGCAATAACTTGGTGACCTGGACGGACGCGGAGCTGATGGATCTGCTGGAGCAGGCGCGCTTCTTCACTCAGTGGCCATGATCCCCCAAAGAGGTTTAGTGGCCATGGCTCACCGCAGGCAAGTTTATCCTCATTTTACTCTCACTTGTGATGAACAATGTTGCCTGCCTCCTGGCCAGGAGACTCAGGGTTTGCAGTCCTCTGAGTGCTCTGCCTCAGCAGCATATAGTAACTCTTCTGATGACCTCTTCAAACCCTCTGTGTGTGTGCCTATGAGTTCGCCGGCTTCAGAACCAGGCTGCCCGAGAGGGGAGGAACCAAAGCTCCTGGAGAGTCCAGCTCCAGGTTCAGTGGTGAGGCAACCCCCGGCCGCCACAGTGGAAGAGCCGGTGGCGTGCAAGATGGTGCACGGGGGCACCAAGACTGCTACTACCATCATGCCTGCTGCGGGGGCTGCCGCAGCAGAGTCACCCTCCGGACCAGACCTCCAGCTGACCGGGTCCAGGACGTTGTCATCAGCATCGTCGGAGTCCTGGATGGCGGTGGAGCTTGAGTACAGGCCAGTGACCTCTCCTGCAATTCTCCTGTCAGTTGTGGAGAGATCTTGCCCGGGTCTTGGGGAGGAGAGTCGGGTGCAGCCCTCAGCTGCGCTCGAACTCCCCTCGCCAGGCTCCGCCGCTGCTAGCGACCCTAACCATCTTCCGTCTCCCGTCTTCTCCAAGCTCCTTCCTAGGGTTGCCAGAGAGGAGCCGCTGCAACCTGGGGTGTCCGCAGATGAC
Organism: Pholidichthys leucotaenia; assembly: GCA_020510985.1. Lineage (NCBI taxonomy): Eukaryota > Metazoa > Chordata > Actinopteri > Cichliformes > Pholidichthyidae > Pholidichthys > Pholidichthys leucotaenia. Next base: position 18,219,394 of record CM035844.1, read on the forward strand.
GGCAATGTGAGCCCAGCCGCCCCAGGAAAGGTCGACGTGGGTGCAGCACCTGACAGACTGATGGAGCCAGTGCACCCTAGATCGCTGGAGTCCTGGATGGCAGTGGAGCCCGAGTTCAGGTAAGTGTGCTCCATAGGGTCTCATATGGCCATGTTGATGTCACACTGCCCGACTCATAGTGAGGAGGGCCCGGGGCAGGTCGCAGTTGCCCTCGGGGCCACCTCACCGGGCTCTGCCGCTGCCGGCGACCCTGACTCGGTCTCTTTCTCTCTCCCTCCGGGTTCGGAGCTCCCTGCCAGGGTCGCCTGAGAGTGGCTGATCCCCCCTGAGGCTGCTGAGGATCTGGGTTCAGTGCCGGGGTTCATGGAGAACCCTACCTCCCCTGTTGGGAGGCCACTGTGGAAGCCATGAGGTCCCCGATGGGGACCACCACAGGTGCAACGGTGCTCCAGCCAGAGCCCACCACCAGTGCAGCAGAGCTCTAGCCAGAGCCCACCGCCAGTGCAGCAGAGCTCCAGCTGGAGTCCACCGCCAGTGCAGCAGAGCTCCAGCTGGAGTCCACCGCCGGTGCAGCCACGTCCCAGACCGGGACCATCACAGGTACAGCCACATCCCAGACCGGGACCATCACGGGTGCAGCCACGTTCCAGACCGGGACCATCACAGGTGCAGCCACATCCCAGACCAGGACCATCGCAGGTGCTACGGTCCCCCTGCTCCAAGCTTCGGAGGGCAGGGGGGGGGCTCCTATCCCTTGGTTTGGCCACTGAGGTTCCCCGGTGGGTAGGCTGCCTCTCTGACTTCCCCTCCGGTCCTGGTGGCTCCACCACACTGGTCGGCCACCCGAAAGACTCGGCCTACAGGTCGGGTGGCCCATCAGCCCGGGCAGGCCGCCAGATGCTGTTCAGTGGGCTGCCTGCTGGATGTGGGACTCGGGCAGGCCACGCAATCAGTCACCCCTCGCCATGGCTGGGGTCTGGGACTCTGGTCGACCCCCTGAACTTTGGACTCCTGGGGAGGGGGGTTAGTGTCCTAGGTGGGGGTTGGTAGGAGGGTCACAGTACTATTTTTGCATATAATTTTTTGTATTGTTCACCGGTTGCTTCCCTCCTAACCTGTTTTCCCCCACCTCTCACCCTGAGTAATTGTTTGCCTCTGGGGGTGGGGGTGGGGTTCCTCTAGTGGTGTGTTTTGTGTTTCAGCTGGTGGTACGGGGGTGTCTAGAATCCACCCCTAGAGGGGGAGGCCCTATCATGAACCTGGGTTTGGTGGTCCCAAACCCATTTCTGACCCGTGGTTATTTTGGCCTGCTTCTCTTTATTTTCCATCAGGCACTTCAGGGAATCTTTTGGGTCCTCACTCCCTGACAGCTCGGGCACGACCCTCCTCCTGTCAGTATCGCCAGCTGATTCTCATTATGGGTGTTTCTCACACTTACACGCACACACTTCATTCACTCCCATTCACACGCTCATACACTCACTCATGCACACATGTTTTTAATTATGTCCAGCCCACGCTCATTCACATCGGCGGTCTCTTCCCTCGTTAGTATTTTGACTACTTAAACGCTGTGAGAGTAGAGAGGGACCACCGGAGCATTATGTGCTTCATACACAACAGCGTGTACCTTCGTGTATGCAAGTTACCATTCCCTACGTTACTCTGTCAGTCTGTTTCATCTTCATCCACCAGACTGCACGGACAGCCCCGGATTGCTCCAGCACCGTAAGTTAATGTTTGCCTTTCTCCCTGTGCCGACAGCAGCTCTGCGGCGCTAGGCATTCCCTCCCCTGGGCTGTAGAGCATCCAGGTGGCATCCCTGTATGTCTGGTGGCCTCCATTTTTATTACTGCATCTGTTCAACTCGCTGTTCACTGCGTGCTTGCTTGCTGGACTTGTTATTTTGGGGTTTTTGTTAATAAAGAGCACAAATCTACTCCTGCAATTGGTTTTTCATTCTGCCCTCTGTGCGCCACGTAATGGCATCATAACACCATCCATTTTCTACCGCTTTTCCGGAGGTCCAGGTCGCGGAGGCAGCAGTTCAAGCAGAGAAGCCCAAACTTCCTTCTCCCATTCACCTGCTCCAGCTCTTCAGAGAGGATGCCAAGACGTTCTCAGTCCAGCTGGGAGACGTAGTCTCTTCAGCGTGTCCAGGGTCTGTCCCGGCGTCTCCTCCCAGTGGGATGTGCCCAAAACACCTCATGTTGGAGGCGTCCAGGAGGCATCCTGATCAGATGCCCAAACCACCTCAACTGGCTCCTTTCGATGTGAAGGAGCAGCAGTTCTACTCTGAGCTTCTCCCGGATGACTGAACTCCTCGCTCTATCTTTCAGGGTGAGTCCAGCAATCCTACGGAGAAAGCTCATTTCATCCGCTTGTATCTGCAATCTCTTTCAGTCATTACCCAAAGCTTATGACCATAGATGAGGGTAGGAATATAGATTGACCAGTAAATCAACAGCTTTGCTTTAGAGCTCAGCACCCTCTTCACCACAACAGACCAGTACAATGTCTGCATTACTGCAGATGCTGCTCCGATCCATCTGTCAATCTCTCCCCTCACTTGTGAATAAGACCCTGAGACACTTAAACTCCTCCACTTGGGGCAGGAGTTTGTCCCCAACTCGAAGCGGACAAGTCACCCTTTTCCAGCTGAGGACCATGGACTTGGACTTGGAGGTGCTGATTCTCATCATGGGAAAAAAAAAAAAAAAACTTTTTTAAAACACCATGGCCATCATTTGTCAAAAGTGCATAGAAATCAACACACATTCTGTTGCAGAAATGAACGTATGACAAGGTCTATGTGACATTTATGAAACTGTGTGTATGAGGTCAATCTCATCTTATGATCGGTCAGTCATTGATAAATCTGGCAGTTGGAAACAATCGTCATTTGAATTCCTCGTTCCTGCCTCGCCCCCAGCATTTACGACACGACAGACATTAAGATGGCAACTTCTCCGAAATGGAAACTGACAATATTATAATCACAATTCTTTATATTGAGGCTAAAAAAAAGTATTCAAACTTTAACCCTGGCAGAGGAGTCAGTGGTTGCACTCATCTGTTAGACTATATAGGCTTTTATAGGCAGTGACGTGTGGTCAGGGGAGGCTGGTGAATCATGGAAAAAATTAAAAATAAAGAATTATAAATGTATTATTTTTGTCCACTAATTTGTCTTGTAGGTCTAAATGTTATTTCTGAATGATTCCAATCATTTCAACAATATTTATATATTTAAAATCACCGAATCTCTTCATTTCCTGTTCAAATACAAGGGAGAGAGGCCAGGTGAAGCAGCAGTAAACACAGCCTTAAAAGGATTGTGCAATCCTTCACAGCCCAGTTAGAGCTCATGCAAGATGGGCGTTCCTGGTGACAGCTCTGTGTATATCAAAGATGTCATGTTTGTAGGAGCTTTTATTGTGTGTCCTCCTTTTCCATAGTCTATGTAATGTACTTAACGTGTGTGTATAACATATTTAGTCTTCTTAATCTGACATAAAACTTGAGTTAAAAATCATGGTCAGAGGCTGCGCAATACTGTTGCTCAAACATGGGGGGGCGTGCTTGAGGACTGTAGGCACAGGAGTTTATCCGGGGTGCTCTTCTTCTACACCAAGGCTAAACGTCACATTAGCTAAAGATAAAATCAGAAAGTCAAGTGTACCGAGGACTCTGTGCTTCTATTTTATACAGACTGAAAATGGAAGGTTTTATAGCTAAACTTAAAAAATTCTCAAAATTGGACTTTCAGTCAAAACTAGCAGTAACCTCAATTGAGACAGACAGACTTTTAAAACTAAAAGAAGACAAGGAGGACTTTTACAACAAAGTCATTGAGATTTTTGTCCAGAGGGATAGGCGAATGGATTTTATTTACAAGTATAGGTAAGACCATGCATATTTGTTTTATATACTTGAATTTGTATTAAATTGTGGAGCTACAGGGTGTACAGCAAATGTGCTACAATTTTAGTTCTTTCTTAGACTGAAACAAGTAGTCTATCATCAATTTTGGGCCCCCAAAATTTGTCTGTAAAATAACTTAATACATTTTATTTGTGTAGCCAAGGATCTTTGCACTTTGTTTATATTCAGGAGAGTTGAATGAAATGAAAACATGGAGGCATGGAGTTAGTCAGCAGAACTTTAACTGCCTTTCTGCAAAACAAAAGCAACTTCAGTGTGCCATTATTTCTGCTTCTTCCCTTCACACTAAAAGCTCTAGACATACATTACAGAACTGAACATAAATTCACTGCAAATTTTATCAAGGTGCATTTTATCACAATTTAAAATGCCTTAATTGTTTTGTTAATAAATTATTTATATCATTGCATTTTATAATGTACAATTAGCAGATCATAAAACATGCAAACTTTCAATTGAAATTAAATTCAAGCTTATGCTGTTGTATTCATATATTTATAAATCTGACTTTGAAAGAGTCAGTGCCTCACCACCCACAAACCTCACCGCACGTCACTGATTACAGGCATCAGCGGGATAAGGCAATAAAGTGTTTGGTTTAATGTTGTATGCCTGTGTCATGATCCCGTGCACGAGCGGGGGCCGTGCTTAGTTGTCTGATTAATTTTGCCCTTTTTTCTGGTTGTTTATTTTTCTGTTCGCCTGGTTTGCTGTATTTGGTTCCCATTTTTGGTTAAGTTCATTATTGGTTTCAGTATTTCCTTTTTGGTTTATTGTGTCGATCATTGCTGGCGCTTTGACAGCTCGCGTCACTTCCGGCTATCAGATTCTGTTTGCGGGCTGTCACGGCCGCCAGCAATGATCGCCACTCATGGTCCCACAGGTGTTTGTAATCCCAGGGGTTGTCTATTTAAGCTGTGGATGCCACTTCTTTGGTGCAGCGGCGTCAAACCATCTCTGTCAAGAATCCCCTGGACACCTTGTTTAAAAGCTAATTGATTCTCTTTTGGTTTTGCTCACGTCCCTGTTTTTGTTTGGCATTTTTTGCTCCAGTTTTAGAGCTGTGTTTTCCGTTGGTTTGTGTTTTGTGTCTTGAGTTATTTTTAGTTAATAAAAATGCAAAAACTCACAGTCTGCGTTTGGTGTCCTGTTTGCCCTTGGGGAGGACCATTCATGACAGCCTGGTTATTTTAAAAGTATACATGTCAAATATACAAATTTAATACTTACATTTTAGAAGCCATGAAGTAGCGTCTCTGTCACCCCTCCCAGCTGTGCGCTCATCTGGCTGTCTGACACACACTTATCCAGTGCCGTATTATTCATAACAGCAGAGGTAAAAATAATTTCATAGACTTTTTCTGGCATGTACAGCAGCATTCCTTCAAGTGATCATATCTATTTGTTTATTTAAGCCCGTTACAGTCACCTGCTGTGCCTTTCTTCTGTGGTGTAGAGCCTGCTGTGTTGTGAGTGTACCAGTGGAGTTAGCCACCAACCAAGACATGATGGATCCAAGTTATTATTTAGTAAATAATAATAGAGATGGTCAAAGAAATGTCTTTCTAAAGTAATTTACCACAGTTTATTTTTTTAGAAGTGATCTACCATGGTACTGACAGTTGTGGTGCCTCCCTGCACTCCTGTGAACATATAAAGGAAAAGGTGAAAATGGAATTCTTCTTGAAAAGCTCTGAGCCCAATCACAACTGTATGAAAAATATTTTAACTTTCAGAAGTTAAACATTTAATTCAGGTTTCTAGTATATCTAATCAATTAGATTTTAGATTTTCTGCTAAAATCTGCTATTAGCTGCAGTTACAGTGGTGTGAAAAAGTGTTTGCCCCCTTCCTGATTTCTGCCCTATATAAATATATATATATATATATATATATATATATATATATATATATATATATATATACAGTATATATACAGTATATATATATACACTCACCGGCCACTTTATTAGGTACACCATGCTAGTAACGGGTTGGACCCCCTTTTGCCTTCAGAACTGCCTCAATTCTTCGTGGCATAGATTCAACAAGGTGCTGGAAGCATTCCTCAGACAGTTTGGTCCATATTGACATGATGGCATCACACAGTTGGCGCAGATTTGTCGGCTGCACATCCATGATGCGAATCTCCCGTTCCACCACATCCCAAAGATGCTCTATTGGATTGAGATCTGGTGACTTTGGAGGCCATTTGGGTACAGTGAACTCATTGTCATGTTCAAGAAACCAGTCTGAGATGATTCCAGCTTTATGACATGGCGCATTATCCTGCTGAAAGTAGCCATCAGAAGTTGGGTACATTGTGGTCATAAAGGGATGGACATGGTCAGCAACAATACTCAGGTAGGCTGTAACGTTGCAACGATGCTCAATTGGTACCAAGGGGCCCAAAGAGTGCCAAGAAAATATTCCCCACACCATTACACCACCACCACCAGCCTGAACCATTGATACAAGGCAAGATGGATCCATGCTTTCATGTTGTTGACGCCAAATTCTGACCCTACCATCCGAATGTCGCAGCAGAAATCGAGACTCATCAGACCAGGCAACGTTTTTCCAATCTTCTATTGTCCAATTTCGATGAGCTTGTGCAAATTGTAGCCTCAGTTTCCTGTTCTTAGCTGAAAGGAGTGGCACCCGGCGTGGTCTTCTGCTGCTGTAGCCCATCTGCCTCAAAGTTCGACGTACTGTGCGTTCAGAGATGCTCTTCTGCCTACCTTGGTTGTAACGGGTGGTTATTTGAGTCACTGTTGCCTTTCTATCAGCTCGAACCAGTCTGGCCATTCTCCTCTGACCTCTGGCATCAACAAGGCATTTCCGCCCACAGAACTGCCGCTCACTGGATATTTTTTCTTTTTCGGACCATTCTCTGTAAACCCTAGAGATGGTTGTGCGTGAAAATCCCAGTAGATCAGCAGTTTCTGAAATACTCAGACCAGCCCTTCTGGCACCAACAACCATGCCACGTTCAAAGTCACTCAAATCACCTTTCTTCCCCATACTGATGCTCGGTTTGAACTGCAGGAGATTGTCTTGACCATGTCTACATGCCTAAATGCACTGAGTTGCCGCCATGTGATTGGCTGATTAGAAATTAAGTGTTAACGAGCAGTTGGACAGGTGTACCTAATAAAGTGGCCGGTGAGTGTATATATATATATATATATACACTCACCGGCCACTTTATTAGGTACACCTGTCCAACTGCTCGTTAACACTTAATTTCTAATCAGCCAATCACATGGCGGCAACTCAGTGCATTTAGGCATGTAGACATGGTCAAGACAATCTCCTGCAGTTCAAACCGAGCATCAGTATGGGGAAGAAAGGTGATTTGAGTGACTTTGAACGTGGCATGGTTGTTGGTGCCAGAAGGGCTGGTCTGAGTATTTCAGAAACTGCTGATCTACTGGGATTTTCACGCACAACCATCTCTAGGGTTTACAGAGAATGGTCCGAAAAAGAAAAAATATCCAGTGAGCGGCAGTTCTGTGGGCGGAAATGCCTTGTTGATGCCAGAGGTCAGAGGAGAATGGCCAGACTGGTTCGAGCTGATAGAAAGGCAACAGTGACTCAAATAACCACCCGTTACAACCAAGGTAGGCAGAAGAGCATCTCTGAACGCACAGTACGTCGAACTTTGAGGCAGATGGGCTACAGCAGCAGAAGACCACGCCGGGTGCCACTCCTTTCAGCTAAGAACAGGAAACTGAGGCTACAATTTGCACAAGCTCATCGAAATTGGACAATAGAAGATTGGAAAAACGTTGCCTGGTCTGATGAGTCTCGATTTCTGCTGCGACATTCGGATGGTAGGGTCAGAATTTGGCGTCAACAACATGAAAGCATGGATCCATCCTGCCTTGTATCAATGGTTCAGGCTGGTGGTGGTGGTGTAATGGTGTGGGGAATATTTTCTTGGCACTCTTTGGGCCCCTTGGTACCAATTGAGCATCGTTGCAACGCTACAGCCTACCTGAGTATTGTTGCTGACCATGTCCATCCCTTTATGACCACAATGTACCCAACTTCTGATGGCTACTTTCAGCAGGATAATGCGCCATGTCATAAAGCTGGAATCATCTCAGACTGGTTTCTTGAACATGACAATGAGTTCACTGTACTCAAATGGCCTCCACAGTCACCAGATCTCAATCCAATAGAGCATCTTTGGGATGTGGTGGAACGGGAGATTCGCATCATGGATGTGCAGCCGACAAATCTGCGCTAACTGTGTGATGCCATCATGTCAATATGGACCAAACTCTTGGAGGAATGCTTCCAGCACCTTGTTGAATCTATGCCACGAAGAATTGAGGCAGTTCTGAAGGCAAAAGGGGGTCCAACCCGTTACTAGCAAGGTGTACCTAATAAAGTGGCCGGTGAGTGTATATATATATATATATATATATATATATATACATACATACATACATACACTCACACACACAGAGTGGTGTGAAAAAGTGTTTGCCCCCTTCCTGATTTCTCTTTTTTTTGTATGTCACACTTAAATGTTTCAAATCATCAAGCAAATTTAAATATTAGACAAATATAACACAAGTAAACACAAAATGCAGTTTTTAAATGAAGGTGTTTTGTATAAAGGGTAAATAAAAAATCCAAACCTACATGGCCCTGTGTGGAAAAAGTGATTGCCCCCTAAACCTAATAACTGGTTCGGCCACCCTTAGCAGCAACAACTGCAATCAAGTGTTTGTGATAACTGGCAGTGAGTCTTTTACAGCACTGTGGAGGAATTTTGGCCCACTCATCTTTGCAGAATTGTTGTAATTCAGCCACACTGGAGGGTTTTTGAGCATGAACTGCCTTTTTAGGTCATGTCACAGCATCTCAATCGGATTCAGGTCAGGATTTTGACTCTCTCTCTCTCTAAGTGGTCTGGCCAGAGGCAGGTCCTACACATGTCAGTTGTTTCCACGCCTTGTCTAGCACTGTCTTTTTCATTTCATGGTATTTCTTTCGAGAGGAGAGTCCGGCCATTGGTCGAACCTCGGATTCAGGAGAAGCAATGTGGTTTTTGTCCTTGCCGTGGCACATCGGACCAGCTCTTTGCCCTCTCGAGAATTCTCGAGGGTTCATGGGAGTTTGCCCAACCAGTTTACATGTGTTTTGTGGACTTGGAGAAGGCATTTGACCGTGTCCCTCGTGGTTTTTTGTGGGGAGGCTTCGGGAGTATGGGGTATTGGGCTTGTTGTTACGAGCTATTCGGTCTCTGTACGACCATTGTGAGAGTTTGGTTCGTATTGCCAACACTCGGTCGGACTCATTCCCAGTGAGAGTTGGACTCTGCCAGGGCTGCCCTTTGTCACCGATCCTGTTCATAATTTTTAAGGACAGGATTTCTAGGTGCAGCCAGGGAATGGAGGGTGTCATGCTTGGTGACCACAGGATTTCATCTCTGTTGTTTGCAGATGATGTTGTCCTGTTGGCTTCATCCAGCAATGACCTACAGCTCTTGCTGGGACAGTTTGCCGCTGAGTGTGAAGCGGCTGGGATGAGAATCAGCACCTCCAAGTCCGAGTCCATGGTCCTCAGCCGGAAAAAGGTGGATTGTCCTCTCTGGGTTGGGGACAGGCTCCTGCCCCAAGTGGAGGAGTTTAAGTATCTTGGGGTCTTATTCACGAATGGCAGGACCATGCACCATCAGAAGAGGAGTACGTCAAGGTTGAGTCAAGAGGAGTACGTCAAGAGGAGTACGTCAAGGCTTCTTTCATCATTGCTTCTGCATAGATGTTAAACAGCAAGGGTGATAGCAAACAGCCTTGACGTACTCCTCTTCTGATGGTGCATGGTCCTGCCACTCCTTGATCTGTTCTTACTGTTGTTGTCTGTCCCATGTACAAGACTGCGATTAGACGTTTATCTCTCCAGTCCACTCCCAGATCTTTCAGAATCCTCATTAGTATTGTCCAATCAACCCTGTCAAATGCTTTTTCAAAGTCAACAAAGCACACATATACATCTTGATTGTGCTTTATACTGCGTTCTCCTATTGTTCTCATCATTGCTATTGCCTCTTGGGTGCCCATACCTTTCCTGAAACCGAACTGATCACTTCCGATATACTTGAATGTTTTGGCTCTCAGTCTGTTGTTCTGCACCCTCAACATGACTTTAGATGTGTGGGATGTGAGGCTGATTGTCTGATGGTCTTCACATCTCTGTGTATTTGATTTCTTTTGTAGTGGAACGATAATACTGCGCAGGAAGTCTGCAGGCCATTCTCTGGTATTGTACATGGTCTTACAAAGTTGGCAGCACGGTGGTGCAGTGGTTAGCACTGTTGCCTTACAGCTAGAAGGTTCCTGGTTCAAATCCCCAGGCTGGCAGGGGTTGGAACCTTTCTGTGTGGAGTTTGCATGTTCTCCCTGTGCTGCTTGGGTTTACTCCGGGGGCTCCGGTTTCCTCCCACAATCCAAAGACATGCATGTTAGGTTAATTGGTTGTTCTAAATTGTCCCTAGATATATGTTTCCTATAGGCCCTTAGAATAGAGGGTTAGTACTAGTGAAAGCGCTTTGAGTGGTCTTTGTGACTAGAAAAGCGCTATATAAGTGCAGGTTAGTTAGTAGTAGCTAGTTAGTTAGAGTGAGGGGAAAATGGAGCGAGAGATTGACAGACGGATCGGAGCAGCATCTGCAGTGATGCGGACGTTGTACCGGTCTGTTGTGGTGAAGAGGGAGCTTAATTCTAAGGCAAAGCTGTCGATTTACCAGTCCATCTACGTTTCTACTCTCACCTATGGTCACGAGCTTTGGGTAATGACTGAAAGAACAAGATCGCGGATACAAGCGGCTGAAATGAACTTTCTCCGTAGGATTGCTGGACTCACCCTCAGAGATAGGGTGAGGAGCTCAGTCATCCGGGAGAGGCTTAGAGTAGAACCGCTGCTCCTCCACATTGAAAGGAGTCAGTTGAGGTGGTATGGGCATCTGATTAGGATGCCTCCTGGACGCCTCCCACTTGAGGTGTTTCGGGCACATCTCACTGGGAGGAGACCCCAGGGCAGACCCAGGACTCAGTGGAGAGACTATGTCTCCCAGCTGGTCTGGGAACGCCTTGGTATCCTCTCTGAAGAGCTGGAGCAGGTGGCTGGTGAGAGGGAAGTCTGGGCTTCTCTGCTTGAACTGCTGTCTCCGCGACCCGGACCTCCGGAAAAGCGGTAGAAGATGGATGGATGGTATTTCTTTCCTTGCCTGATGTCGTCCATCATCATCACTCTCTTTCTCCCTCTCGATCGTTTCCTCTCAACTCTTCCCTCCAACACTGTTCATAGTAACCCTTCTGATCTTATGATGTGCCCAATCCACCAGGCTTTTCTTTCCCAGATGGTATCCAGCAAAGTTCTCTTTTCTCCCACTTTTCTCAGCACCTCATCGTTTCCCACCGTCTGTCCTGCTGAGCTTCTCCATTCTCCTCCACATCCACATCTCACAGCTCTCCAGTCTCTTGATGTCTGCTTTCTTCATAGTCCAGATTTCTGAGCCATAGAGAAGCACACTCCACACCAGTGTCTTGATGAGAAGTTTCCTCAAGTTATGATTGAGGCCTTTAATGAGCAGCATTTGGTGTTGATTGAACACATCTTTGGCCATAGTGATTCTTGCCTTGATCTCCTTCTCGCTTCTTCCGTCTTCTGTCAGCAGGCTGCCAAGGTACTTGAACTGTCGGACTTGTTCAAGGTTTTTTACATTGATGTTGATTTGCAGTTGTTCTTGTTTGCTCTTTCCGATCTTCATCACTTATTCTTCTTCTTGTTGATCTTCATTTTATATCTTTCCACCACATTGTTCAATTGAGACATGATTGTCTGTTGTCCTTCTTCTGAGCTCGCCATCATCGCCTGATTGTCTGCAAATCTCACCGCTTGAATATGATAACCTCCCACTTTCACGCACTCTTCAACTTCCTCCATGGCTTCTTTCATCATTGCTTCTGCATAGATGTTAAACAGCAAAGGTGATAGCAAACAACCTTGACGTACTCCTCTTCTGATGGTGCATGGTCCTGCCACTCCTTGATCTATTCTTACTGTTGCTGTCTGTTCCATGTACAAGACTGCGATTAGACATCTATCTCTCCAGTCCACTCCTAGATCTTTCAGAATCCTCATTAGTATTGTCCAATCAACCCTGTCAAATGCTTTTTCAAAGTCAGCAAAGCACACATATACATCTTGATTGTGCTTTATACTGCGTTCTCCTATTGTTCTCATCATTGCTATTGCCTCTTGGGTGCCCATACCTTTCCTGAAACCGAACTGATCACTTCCGATATACTCAAATGTTTTGGCTCTCAGTCTGTTGTTCAGCACCCTCAACATGACTTTAGATGTGTGGGATATGAGGCTGATTGTCTGATGGTCTTTACATCTCTGTGTATTTGATTTCTTTTGTAGTGGAACGATAATACTGCGCAGGAAGTCTGTAGGCCATTCTCTGGTATTGTACATGGTCTTACAAAGGTTCATGAGGTGCTTCATCACTTCTGGGCTCAGTGCTTTGAGCAGCTCTGCTGGAATGCCATCTTCACCTTCGGCTTTGCCTGTCTTCAGCTTGTCCATTGCTTACTCTATTTCTCTGTCCAAAATGTCCGGCCCTAGCTGGTCATCCTTCACCACTGTCTCGTCTTCCAGATCGATCTCTTCTGGCTTTCCTTCCTTGTTGTAAAACTCTTCTATGTATTCCTTCCACCTGCAGTTGGCTTGCTTAGGGTCTGTCAGCAGTCCGCCTTGCTTGCTCATGATGCTCTTTGTTTTCTGCCCTGAGCTATTCTTCCATGTCAGCTCCTTCACTTTTCAATACAGTTGATCCATCTTTCCTGTTTTCTTCAGGTATTCAATACAGTATCTTTGCAGTGCTGTTCCCAGTACTTTTCTCTGGCCTTATCTGTTTCTCTCCTCAGTTCATTGTTCAGTTTCTTATACATTTTTCTTCCATTTGCTGTGTTTTCTTTCTTCCATTCTCTCCTTTCATCCATTTTTCTTATCATAACATCTGTGATCTAGGATTTCTTTGCTGGTCTTCTCTGTTCATGTCTGATGTTCTCCTCTGCATTCTCAATTACTGCTCTCTTCAGGTGGTTTCACTGTGCACTGATGTCTGTCTGATGGTGCTCAATGTACACCAGTCCAGTTCTCACACCATCAGTTTCTCCCTCATCCCTCCTCTTAATGCATTCAGCTTCCATCAGCACCGGGGGTTTGGCTTCTTCAAGCGTTTCAGCTTCAATCTGGTTTTCATGGCAACAAGGTTATGGTCTGGGCCAGCATCTGCACCAGGGAAGGCATGCACATTCTTGACACTGTTTCGGTAATGTTGCGTCACCATGATGTAATCCAGCTGCCTCCTTCTCAAGTCTCCAGGTGCTAACCAGGTGTAGATTCTGCATTTATGATGCTTGTGCCATGTGTTGGTGATGCAGAGCTTAGAGAATTCTACCAGCATTTGCCCTCGCTCATTTCTGTTTCCCAAGCCATACTTGTCAGTTACATTGTCTTCGCTTTGGTTTCCCACTACCGCGTTCAGGTGACCCATCACTATCACATAGTCATCCCCTCTTCCACGTCAGATGGAGTCCTCCACTTGCTCATAAACTGCTTCCACTTATTCATCTTCATAGTCTGCTGTTGACATGTAGACCACAATCACCACAATGTCAACCGGTGATACACTTAGTCTCACTCTCATCAATGTGTCGTTTGCACACTCTACTTCAGTCACACTCTTGCTTGTTGTTTGATCCATCAAAAGTGCCACTCCACGCTGACTTTGATCTCCTCCAGAATGGATCACTCCATACTTGTCGCTTCTGATGTCACCTTTCTCTTTCCATCTGGTCTCCGTCAGTCCAAAGGATGTTCAGCTGCATTCTGTCCATTTCTCTCTTGATGTTTTCTAGCTTTTCTGGCCTCAGCATGCTGAGAACATTCCATATCCCAATCTTGAGGACTTTGGTGTTGCAAGGGTTTCGCAGGTTGATGACTGGAAAGGCCTTGCTCCCTTCCCTGCCGGACGAGGCTTCCTGCTGATATGGGGACCCATTCACGTCGTTCTCTAGACTACTACTACGGCTTTCCATGATTGTCTTGGGAAGGACTTTGACTAGGCCACTCCAAAGTTTTCATTTTCATAACTCGTTATTATCAGGTTGTCCTAAAATATCCTTAAAAAATCTTCAGTTGATCCAAAACGCTGCTGCAAGAGTTCTAACTGGTTCTAGAAAAAGAGATCATATCTCCCCGGTTCTGTCCTCCCTTCATTGGCTTCCCATAGAGTTTAGAATTAAGTTTAAAATCCTTCTTCTCACTTTCAAAGCTCTTAATAATCAGGCCCCCTTATATATAAAAGATCTGATACTACCTTACCATCCTAATAGAGCACTACGCTCCCAAAATGCTGGATTACTTGTAATGCCCAGAATCTCCAAAAGTACATTGCAAGGCAGAGCCTTCTGCTATCAAGCTCCTTCTCTGTGGAACCAGTTACCACTCTGGGTCCGGGAGTCAGACTCAGTCTCTGTTTTTAAGAACAGAGTAAAATCCTTCCTTTTTAATATAGCCTACGATTAGGGAGGGATTTTGTGTCTCTTAACCCCACTTCCAGACCACCGGTGGCCAGACCACCGAATCTGTACAATCGTACAAATATCTTGGGATGATTATTGATAGTAATTTAAACTTTGAAGTGAACTGTGAAAGGGTGTGCAAAAAGGGTCAGCAACATTTGCATTGCTTGAGAAAACTTGCACGCTTCCAAGTTGACCGAACCATAATGACAATGTTTTATCGGGCTTTTATTGAATCTGTTTTATCCTTTTCTTTAGTGTCATGGTTTGGTCAGATAAAACTGAAACAGAGGAAATCCTTGGATCAGGTAGTTAGATGGTCCAGTCGTTTGCTTGGTGAGCCACAGCTGAGCCTGACACCCCTGTACACCAGACAAGTACAGAGGATGGCTACCTCCATTTTAAATGATGACTCCCACCCTTTGCACTGCAACTTTCAGCTTCTTCTCTCAAGACGGAGGTTTGCTGTCCCAAAAAGTAGAACCCAGCGCTACAAAAACAGCTTTGTCCCTGCTGCTGTCAAAGAGTTGAACAAGCTGTAAAAATATATTGTACATAATTTAGGTACCTATTTATTAACTTCATTTTATATTTACTTACTTTTGTAGGATGTCACTTGGGTTCTAAATATTTTATTGGGTTTTAGACCTTTGAGTTTTTTAACCTCTTTGACTAGTTTTTAACTTTTAATATGACCCTTCTCTCTTACCTCTGGTTTCTCCCTCATCTCACCCAGATGCTCTTCTCCTCATCTCAGGCGATTTCAACCATGTTTCACTGTCTCCCATTCTACCCACGTTCACCCAGTATGTCACATGCCACACTAGAGACAATAAAACACTGGATTTATTCTACGCAAACACTAAGGAGGCGTACACCTCATCACAACTACCCCCACTCGGGAGATCGGATCACAACTTGGTTCATCTCCGGCCGGTGTACAAACCCCTAGTGCACAGACAACCTCCGGCCATGCACACTGTGGAGTTATGGTCTGAGGAGACAATGGACACCCTAAAGGGCTGTTTTGAAGCCACCGCCTGGAAGCAGCTCTGCGATCCACATGGTGAGGACATCGATGGCCTCATTCACACCTTCACGGGCTACCTCAGCTTCTGTGTGGACAAATCCGTTCCCACCAAGACCATACGGCGTCACTCAAACAACAAACCCTGGATCAACCCTGAGATAAAAACACTTCTGAGAGAGAAGAAGAGGATCCTCAGGTCAGGGAACAGGGAGATGCTGAAGTCCGTACAGAGGGAGCTGAGGAGAAAGATCAGAGAAGGCAAGGACAGCTTCAGGAAGAAGATGGAGGACAAGCTGCAACAGAGCGACATCAGCGGGGTCTGGAGAAACCTCAAAACCATCTCGGGGCTCCAGAATACCTCCCCCCAGGCCACAGGGGGCAGGGAGTGGGCGAACAACCTGAATCTGTTTTTCAATAGATTTGACCAACCGCCCTCCCCCCTGACTGCACAACAACCACTGCTGCCTCTAAAGAAATCAAGTCCTGCTGCCCACTCCCCACTCTACCAACACCCCCCCACTCCCAACACACAGCCCCCCATCCTGACCCTGACCAGGACCCAGGTGAGGACGGAGCTGAGGAAGATCAAGGCGAGGAAGGCGCCGGGACCGGACGGCATCAGCGCAAAGCTCCTCAAGTCCTGTGCAGACCAGCTGTGTGGGATTGTGACGTATATCTTCAACATGAGCCTGAAACTGGGGAGGGTACCACAGCTGTGGAAAACATCTTGTGTGGTACCTGTACCAAAAACTTCCCACCCCAAAGACCTGAACAGCTACAGACCGGTGGCCTTGACGTCCCACTTGATGAAGACCCTGGAGAGACTGCTCCTTGCTCACCTCCGCCCCCTGGTGGAACCAGCGATGGATCCACTCCAGTTCGCCTACCAGCATGGCATTGGGGTGGAGGATGCGGTGATCTTCCTCCTTCACCGTTCTCTGTCCCACCTGGAGAAGCCCGGGAATATGGTGAGGATCATGTTCTTTGACTTCTCCAGTGCTTTCAACACCATCCAACCGATGATCCTGAAGGACAAGCTGCTGCGCGCAGGGGTGGACCAGCACCTGTCATCATGGATCCTGGACTACCTCACGAACCGGCCTCAGTTTGTGAGAACCCGGGACTGTGTGTCCGACACGATCATCAGTAGCACGGGGGCCCCCCAGGGAACGGTGCTGGCTCCCTTCCTGTTCACTCTTTATACTGCGGACTTCTCACACAACACAACACACTGCCATCTACAGAAGTTCTCTGATGACTCTGCGATCGTTGGCCTCATCTCCAATGGAGATGAAGCTGAGTACAGAGGGCTTATCCAGGACTTCGTGGACTGGTGCCATCGGAACTGCCTCCAGATCAACGCGAGGAAAACTAAGGAGCTGGTGGTGGACTGCCGCAGGCATGGGCAGCCCCTCACAGTACCAGTAAATATACAGGGAACAGACATCGAGATGGTGACATCCTATAAGTACCTGGGTATTCATCTGAACAATAAACTAGACTGGTCACACAATACTGATGCACTCTACAAGAAGGGACAGCGCAGGCTGTTCCTGCTGAGGAGACTCAGGTCTTTTGGTGTACAAGGGGCGCTGCTGAAGTCATTCTATGACACGGTGGTGGCATCAGCCATCACTTTTGGAGTGGTCTGCTGGGGCAGTGGCATTACTGCAGCCGATAGGAAGAGACTGAACAAACTGATTAAGAAAGCTAGCTCTGTCCTGGGGCAGCGCCTTGATCCGATGGAGGAGATAGGAGAGAGAAGGACGGTGGCTAAACTGTCATCTCTGCTGGAGTCCAAGTTCCACCCTATGCAGGACATACTGAATGCACTGAGGAGCTCATTTAGCAGCAGACTACATCATCCCAGGTGCACAACCGAGAGGTTTCGTAGGTCCTTCCTACCAACGGCTGTCAGACTGTACAACCTAAGCAGGGCTGCTCGCAGAGATAGCAAAAAGACGTAACAAACTAATAGTTTTTTGAATGCAAAAGATGCAATAGACTTACACAATGGTCCTCTCCGGCATACAACTAGGAACATACCGGTCGCTATGGAGGGTGAGAATATGTATGGGCACATAATCATACCATGTAGGATAACTAAGTAGACGGTTATGCTGTTTCATTCCATCTAGCAACAATGCTCTGCACTGTGTGTGTTTATATATTTGCATATTTATTCCATCTAGCTACAATGCTCCGTACTGTGGGTGTTTATATATTTATATATCTACATATTATTCCATCTAGCTACATTGCTCCGCACTGTGTGTGTTTATATACTTGCATATTTATTCCACCTAGCTGCAATGCTCCGTACTGTGGGTGTTTATATATTTACATATTTATTCCATCTAGCTACAATGCTCTGCACTGTGTGTTCATATATTCATATATTTATTCCATCCAGCTACAATGCTCTGCACTGTGTGTGTGTGTGTGTGTGTATATATATATATTTTATAGTAATACGTACATATGTTTATTAGCTGCTCTTGCTTGCTTGTTTTTTTTCTTGCCTTCTGATTGTTGCTCTGAGTGTTGCTATCCCTGTGCTGTTGCAATCCTGGAATTTCCCCGTTGTGGGACTAATAAAGGCTTATCTTATCTTATCTTATCTTATCTTATCTCTTTGTCTTTTTATACCCTGATTGATGGAGTATTTTTATCATGTTTATAGTCAGCTTCATGTGTGCCTGTGTTTGTGTCTATGTTGAATGTAATTAGTGGCTTGTAAATATGGATGTCACCAGACTGAAAAATAAATCTACCTACGGGTACAAATAAAGTAACCTGAACCTGTTAAATGGGAGTTTTTCCTCTCTACCGTCGCTAAGTGCTTGCTCACAAGGGATCGTCTGATTGCTGGGTCTTTCTGAAATTGTGGGGTTTTTCTGCATTTTGTAGCGCTATGAGATGACTTCTGTTGTGACGTGGCGCTATATAAATAAAGCTGAATTGAACTGAATTGAATTGAATTTTTCATAAGCCCTACAGAGGTGGACTTGCTGATGTGTTTTGGATCATTGTCCTGCTGCAGAATCCAAGTGTGCTTCAGCTTGAGATCACAAACAGATGGCCAGACATTCTTCCTTCAGGATTTTTGGTAGACAGTAGAATTCATGGTTCCGTTTACCACAGCAAGTCTTCCAGGTCCTGAAGCAGCAAAACAGCTCCAGACCATCACACTACCACCACCATATTTTGCTGTTGGTATGATGTTCCTTTTCTGAAATGCTGAGTTACTTTTTACACCAGATGCAATGGGACACACACCTTCCAAAAAGTTCAACTTTGGTCTCGTCAGTCCACAGAGTATTTTCCCAAAAGTCTTGGGGATCATCAAGATGTTTTCTGGCAAAACTGAGACGGGCCTTTGTGTTCTTTTTGCTCAGCAGTGGTTTTCATCTTGGAACTCTTTTTTTTTTTTGTACTTATTTTGTACCCGTAGGTAGATTTGTTTTGCAGTCTGGTGACAAGCCACCAGCTGCCGGTCGCTGCGTGCACAAGCGCCCCGTATCCCTACCCTGCATGTTTTTAGCATGTGGGAGGAAACCGGAGAAATCCCGGAGTAAACCCACGCAACACGGGGAGAACATGCAAACTCCACACAGATCGCTGTTGGCCGGGGGCAGGGATCGAACCCACGATCTCATGATCCCTGCGATCCCCCGGCCGAGGGTAAAACTGTGCTGCCGCAGTGCTAACCACTGCGCCACCGTGCAGCCCAACTCTGCCATGCAGGCCATTTTTTGCCCAGTCTCTTTCTTATGGTGGAGTCATGAACACTGACCTTAACTGAGGCAAGTGAGGCCTGCAGTTCTTTGGATGTTGTTGTGGGGTCTTCTGTGACCTCTTGGATGAGTCATTGCTGCGCTCTTGGGGTAATTTTTGTGCTGGCCACACCTGGGAAAGTTCACCACTGTTCCATGTTTTTGCCATTTGTGGATAGTGGCTCTCACTGTGGTTCGCTGGAGTCCCAAAACTTTAGAAATGGCTTTATAAGAATTCATTGAACCGAAACCTAAAAATAGAAATGAAAATGAAGAAGAATTAGATAGATGAAATATATGCCCAAGAAATTCAGAAAAAAAATAATATATACTGTGGTGATGTGAAAATGATGAGGCAGAGTTCTCTCTCAAGTCAGCTTTATTCACAACACCATCATTTCAAAGCAGAAAAAGAGATCCACACAGTAAACTCTCGTCCTTAAATATCAGGACTCTTACACTTCACAGGTCACATGTCTCACAAACCACCTTGCATTATAAAGAAAGTCGCAATGCATTTTCTCTCCATGATATCACTTCCACTGTCTCCAATGCATCCCCTTTTTAATCCCTTAATTAAACCCCCCACAGTCTCAAGACTTGCATACCAAAGCTATGATTCTTGCAGCT
The DNA here is from genome assembly GCA_020510985.1 of Pholidichthys leucotaenia. Taxonomy (NCBI): domain Eukaryota; kingdom Metazoa; phylum Chordata; class Actinopteri; order Cichliformes; family Pholidichthyidae; genus Pholidichthys; species Pholidichthys leucotaenia. The sequence continues at coordinate 18,239,388 of CM035844.1, forward strand.
TCCTGTAATCACTAAGAGAGCTGCCCTGCCTTTGTTCTGACCTAAAATGTGAGTCACAAAACAGGTCTACTTGTTTACTTTTATATTGGCTGTCAGGAACCAAGCTGGCTTTGTCCTGACTAATTAAACTTGACAGCTCATGTGCATGATGCCAAAGCACAGGAAGGAACCACACAGAGGGGCACGTTTGAAAGTTTATTAAATAGCAAAAACCAAGCACACAGCTACAGGAACAGTCACTCGCCAGAGGAATAGCCCTGTGGAGAGAAGATGAGAGCTGTGAGCAGAGGAATGGAGTAAGGGGAAATGTGCGAGCCAAACTGCCGCTTACTTGGGAAATCCAGGGAGAACCAGCAGGGACCCAGCGAGGAATAGACAAACCAGTAGGGTGGGGGGAAGATGAGCTGATGGTGCCTGACCGGGTGGAGTAGGAAGCTGAGGATCGGTGAGATTGGCAGGAGACTGCGCGCAGTCCTAGAGACACACCTGCACGGTGGCAACAACCTGAGGAAAGACGAGAAATAAGGTTAACGATGTGTCAACGCTTATCACTGAATGTTTGCTTGCCTAATCACGGGCAGTCTATCCAGACAAGCCAGCGTTGACTGCGCGGAGCGAGCCTCCTTAAGTATGCTGGCTGATGAGCGGGTGCAGGTGTGTCTTCTGCCTCAGGTGCAGTGATGAGTTAGTGAATGTGAGGCAGGATGGGAGGGGCACGTTCTCGTTGCCCATGACAGGGCCCCCCCTTCTAGGAGCGCCTCCTGGTAGTCCAGAGGGCCTCTCCGGGTGAGCACGGTGATAGGCCTGGAGCATCCCCTTGTCCAGCACTCACGACGAGGGGACCCAGGAACGTTCCGCCGTAGCCCTCCCAGTCTACCAAATACTGCAGACCCCGGCTCCGATGGCAAACATCCAATATACATCATACAATGTAGGCAGGGTGGCCATCGATGATCTGAAGAGGAGGAGGCAGTTTCTGGGGATGGGGGGGGGGTGGGGGGCAGAGAGGAGTGGCTGAGAGGGGCTTGATGTGGGCCACGTGGAATGTAGGGTTCACCCGTAGGGCCGGGGGCAGCTTCTGCTGGACCGACCGTCATTTATCACCCGGGAGATGGTGTATGGCCCAAGGAAGCAGGGGGACAGCTTCTTCGATTTCTGCTTAAGAGGGATCTGACTCACCGCCAGCCAGACCTGCTGTCCAGCGACATACTTAGGACCCAGAACCCACCTCCTATCAGCAGCAGCCCAGATGCATTCTGTGGTGTGGGCCAGGGCGGCCCGAGTAGACATCCAGATGCATCGGCAGCGACAAGCATGGGCCCCTACGGATGGAACCGAGACCTCCCTCTTGGCCATGGGTAGGAGAGGTGGCGTATACCGCGGAGTTCGTGGAGTACTCCACCCAGGTGAGATGTGTGCTCCAAGATGATAGGTTGTCGGCTGCTGCGCCGCAAGGCGGCCTCCAAGGACTGATTGGCGCGCTCCACCTGCCCATTGCTCTGAGGATGGTTTCCTGAGGAGAGACTCACAGTGGTTCCCAGGGTCCAGCAAAAGGCCCCCCAGACCTGGGACGTGAATTGTGGACCCCGGTCAGACACAATGTCCATAGGGATGCCGTGGACCCAGATCACATGATCGGTGAGGAGGACTGCCGTCTCCAAGGCCAAGGGGAGCTTTGGGAGGGCCACCAGATGCACCGCCTTAGAGAAGTGATCCACAATGGACAGAATCACCATCTTGCCACGGGAGGGGGGAAGTCCTGTGATAAAGTACACGGTGATGTGAGACCACGAACGACCAGGGATGGGGAGAGGGTGGAGGAGACCCGATGGGGGGAAGGAGTCTGATTTCCCCTAGACGCAGGTCTGACAGGCCTTCACATATTCTTGTACATCCCGCTGCAGCGTGGGCCACCAGAACGCTCACCGGACGAAGTCCACAGTTCGAGTGATGCCCGGATGGCACACAAAGCGACTGGTGTGACCCCACTGGATGACATCACTGCAGAGGGTGGCTGGGACGTACAGACAGTTCCGGGGGCAACCTAGTGACACAGCCTCCTGGGACTGGGCCTGACGGACCCTCCGCTTGATAGCCCAAGTAAGGGCTCCAAGGATGCACGAAGGCGGTATGATGGTTTGGGGGGGGGGGGGCTACCTTCCCAGAATCAAACTGGTGTGATAGTGTGTCCGGTTTGGTGTTCCAGGCGCCAGGCCGGAAAGTGATGGTAAAATTAAATTGCTGGAAAAATAGCACCCAGCGAGCCTGCCTGGCGTTCAGTCGGCCGGCCGACCGCAAGTACTCGAGGTTCTTGTGGTCGGTCCACACGATGATGGGGTGAATGGCCCCCTCTAACCAGTACCTCCATTCCTTCAATGCCAACTTAATGGCAAGCAGGTCTCTGTCCCCTACGTCATAATTCCTCTCGGCCAGTGTAAGCCGACGAGAGAAATATGTGCATGGGCGAAGCTTCTAATCAGGGGGCGTGCACTGCAACAGCACAGCGCCAACCCCCGAATCAGATGCATCCACCTCAAGGACAAACTGGAGCTGCATGTCGACCTGGGCCAAGGGAGGTGTTTCCGTGAACAGGTGCTTTAATTTGACAAACGCCTGTTCAGCTACCTCAAAAGGGGACTTTAACAGAAGTCAGCTGCGTCAAGGGCAGTGCCACTCCACTATAGTTCCTGATAAACCTGCGGTAAAAATTTGCAAACCCGAGGAAGCGTTGAAGCTCCTTACGGGAGTGGGGAGTTGGCCAATCCAACACTGCCCTCACCTTGGCCGGGTTGGCAATCAATCTCCCTTCAGCCATTATGAAGTCCAAGAAGGTGGTAGATGTTGTGGAGAGCTCACACTTCTCAGCCTTGACATAGAGCTGGTTCTCCAAGAGCCATTGTAAAACGGCTCTGACATGGGTTTCATGTTCCTCTGGCGAGCGGGAGAAAATAAGAATATCATCAAGGTAGACAAACACCAATTGGTAAAGCATATCGTGGAGGACGTCGTTTATTAACCGCTGGAAGATGGCGGGGGCGTTTGTGAGCCCGAACGGCATCACTAAATATTCGAATTGCCCTTGGTGTGTTTTAAAAGCCGTCTTCCACTCATCGCCCTCGCGAATGTGGACCAGATGGTACGCGTTCCTCAGGTCTAGCTTGGTGAAAACCCGTGAGCGCTGAAGGAGCTCGAACGCTGAATTAATCAAAGGTAAAGGGTACTTATCTTTGATGATAATTGCATTGAGCTCCCGGTAGTCGATGCATGGGCGCAACGAACCATCCTTCTTCCCAACGAAGAAGAATCTGGCTCTGAGCGGAGCCGAAGATGGCCGAATAAGGCCAACGTTCAGCGATTCCTTAATATAATGCTCCATCGCCTCCCTCTCCGGGCTAGAAATGCTATACAACCGACTGGACGTCAGCCTCGCCCCCGGGATGAGGTCTATAGCACAATCATAAGAGCGATGAAGCGGCAGCGACAATGCTCTTGATTTGCTAAAGACTTCTCCCAAATTGTGATAAGCCCCGGGAAAGAGGCTGAGGTCTGGCGGCTTAAATGGGGAGAGGAAAACGGACAGAGATGGGGAACGCTCCGCTGAATGCATACAATGGGCCAAACAAAACGGGCTCCAGGAGGAGATGGTGTTTTTGTCCCAATTAATTATTGGGTTATGCCTTCGGAGCCACGGGTAACCAAGAACCACCGGGGAAGATGACACAGGGAGAACCAGGAACGAGAGTTCCTCCCAGTGGTTCCCGGAATGGAGGATGGAAATAGGCACTGTGCTATGAGCGACCACCGCGACCTCTTGGCCAGATATGGTTGTGATATTCTGACCACAAGGCAGTTTACATGTGGGAATCCCCACCTGCTTAATGAACTCAGCAGACACGAAATTACCCTCTGACCCTGAATCAACCAGCACCATAGTCCTCCTCTCGACCCCCGGCAATTGCACGAGGGCCAAAATTGAAAAATTACAGTGGCGGAGTAGATTTAGTCCCGCCCGCCAGACCCCCCATGGTTACTGACGGGCTGTGTCTTTTAGCTGCTGGCAGCATTCGTCCAGACTGTGGTTCATTAAACCACAGTACGTGTACACTCCAACTCTTCGCCTTCGCCGGTGCTCATCATCGGTCAAGTGCCGAGAGAGCTCCATCGGTTCAGGCGAAGAGCTGGCGCTGCCAGTGCCAGTAACCACAGCAAATACACGCCTGGTGCGCGGGCGAGAAGAGGACCCTCGCTCCTTCGCGCGCTCACGGTACCGGTTGTCCAAACCAACTGCCTGATCTATGAGACCATCCAGAGTCTCCGGGACAGGGTGAACCACCAGATCATCACGGAGTTGATCATTCAACCCATGGAGGAGCGCATTGCGTAACGCAGTATCGTTCCACCCCGAATCAGACGCAACAACCCGGAACTCCACGGAGTATTTGGCCACTGACCGAGTGCCCTGGCGGAGCGTCATCAGGCGGCTCATAATATTGCCCTGACTCTTGGTCCGGCCAAATGCGCTAGAGAATGCGGCCACAAATTGATCAAACGTGTACCGACGCCCCTCGGGGTTGTCTAAAGTGGACCGTGCCCACTCAAGGGCTCGATCCCTGAGCAACAGAGTAAAGAACTGGGTTTTGGCTACATCCCCTGGATCCTCCTCCCTGACCTGCTCCAGGTACATTTGAACTTGAATAAGGAACCCCTTACATTTCCCCACCTCCCTCTTGTACGGGGAAGGTGTGGGAATGGAGGTAATACGGCGCCCCATAGTGCGTGGAGCAGGCTGAGGGGGAGAGGATGGAGGAGGCACTGTAGACCAAAGCGTCAACATATTCGACACCTATTGCGTCAGCACAGCGAGCTGGTGCTTGGTCGCCGCTAGGCGATCCACAGCTGACAGCTTCTGTGGTGAGGTACCAGCTGAACTACCATCCTGGCTGGCTCATTCTGTCATGACTAATTAAACTTGACAGCTCACGTGCACGATGCCAAAGCACAGTAAGGAACCACACAGAGGGGCACGTTTGAAAGTTTATTAAATAGCAAAAACCAAGCGCACAGCTACAGGAACAGTCACTCGCCAGAGGAATAGCCCTGTGGAGAGAAGACGAGAGCCATGAGCAGAGGAATGGAGTAAGGGGAAATGAGCGAGCCAAACTGCCACTTACTTGGGAAATCCAGGGAGAACCAGCAGGGACCCAGCGAGGAATAGACAAACCAGTAGGGTGGGAGGAGGATGAGCTGATGGTGTCTGACCGGGTGGAGTAGGAAACTGAGGATCGGTGAGATGTGTCAGGAGAGCGTGCGCAGCCCTAGAAACACACCTACACAGTAGCAGCAACCTGAGGAAAGAGGAGAAATAAGGTTAACAATGTGTCAGCGCTTATCACTTAATGCTTGCTTGCCTAATCACGGGCAGTATACCCAGACGAGCCAGCGGTGACTGCGGGGAGAGAGCCTCCTTAAGTACGCTGGCTGATGAGCGGGTACAGGTGTGTCTTCTGCCTCAGGTGCAGTGATGAGTTGGTGAATGTGAGGCAGGATGGGAGGGGCACGCTCTCGCTGCCCATGACAAGCTTGGTTTCCCCGGCTCGGTCCTGACCTCCCTGGGGGTTTAGGTGCCGCAGTATATGTGTATATTATGTGTTTCTGTGCTGCTTTCTTAACCATAGCCACTGCTCTCTATCCAGCAGCTGTGAGGCAGCTCTCTTTATTTATTTTATTTGTTTATTTGACAGGGACAATGCAATAAACATAGACAATTAATCAAATGACAATCAATCTAATGTGTTGCACAAAGAGTGTATAGCTATTAGCTAATTTGCAACTCTTGTCCCTGGATGGGCTTTAGAAAGAAGAAACAGGTAAAAAGAAAGAAGGATAAGGAAAAGAAAAAATGAAAACAGAATAAACAATAACCACATACATCAATGCAAACAAGATTATAAATACACAATATAAAAACCTGGTTCACATTTGCCTATTTCAGGCCTCCCTCCCTTCGTCACTCACTATAAACAAACACATTCATTCCTTCCCTTCACTCACTCTCATCCTGCAGACAATCATTTCATACATGGGTACATTCTTGTTTATTTTTCAGCCAGTTTTTAACCTTTGTAGTAAATGTTTTAAAGTCGGTTATTATTTTAATTTCATTTGGCATTGTGTTCCAGATATGACTGCCCTTTATAGAGAAAGCTGTTTGTCCGAATGTGGTTCTGCGGTGGGATATTTTACAGTTATTGTTGACAGAACTCCTGGTGGCTCTGCTGCTGTCCTGTCTTTGGATGAAACCAGCAAGTGTCTCTGGCGCTGATTTATGGAAACAGTTGAAAATTAATTTCAGAAAACAGAGGTCAATGAAACTCTCAAAACTCAATAGATTGTATTTTTTTTTAAATATAACAGTGATGCCACCTAATGGGCTTTTTATCCAAGATTTTTAGAGTTTGATTATATAATGAATCTATATGTTTTATTGTGGAAGGAGCTGCTTGAGCCCAGACTGTCAAGCAGTATGATATATGAGAAAAAACCACTGAATGCATATACAGTACAGCTGCTTGGTATGGTATGTAATATCTAATTAATTTAAAGCAGTTCAGATTTTTTTTTACTGTTTTAGAAATTTTCTTTATATGAAGATTAAATTTGAATTGAGGATCTAGTACAATGCCAAGATATTTGAATTCTGTAACTAAACTGATGTCTTGATCATGTACAGGTATATTAACTTTAAAATGTTGCAGGTTACATTTTTTGATTGAAAAGCACATTGAAACTGTTTTCTGAAGGTTCAGCAATAGATGGTTCTGGAAGAGCCACTCTTGGACATCAACCATACTTGTAGACAGTACATCTGCAGCCTGTGCTGGAGTCTTGGCAGCTGTGTAAATAACTGCATCATCTGCATAAAGTTGACATGATGCAGCTGAGCAGTGTAGTGGCAAGTCATTAATAAAAATGCTGAAAAGTAAAGGACCAAGAATGGACCCTTGTGGGATACCCATACGGTTGTTTAAAAATAAGGATTTATCCTGGTGAACTTTTACACACTGTTCTCTATTCTGGAGATAAGATGCAAACCATTCTAATGTATCTGGAGAGAAGTTAAAAGATACCATTTTGGATAAAAGCAAACTGTGGTTTACAGTATCGAAAGCCTTTTTGAGATCTAGAAAAACAGCCCCTACCACATTACCCCTGTCCAAGGACTGTTTGACATTTTCAATAAGGCAACAATTTGCTGTTTCTGTTGAGTATCCTGGTCTAAAACCAAATTGATGTGGATGAAGAAGTTGACTGTCTTGTAGATAGTCTATCAGCTGTGTAGCTACAACTTTTTCAAGAACCTTAGACAGGACTGGTAAAATAGAGATTGGGCGGTAATTGCATATATCGTCTTTACTGGTATGACAACAGCTTTTTTCTAACCAGATGGAAATGTACTAGACCTAATGGAGAGATTAATGAGATGAGTCAGTGGTTTGATTAATATTTTGCTGTGTGTTTTGAGAAAGGAAGTGCTCATATTGTAGATATCATTAGTTTTTGAGTTTGACAGTGTTTTAACAATACCAGCAATTAACTCCTCATTTACCTCATCGATGTGAAAAGAAACTGTTGAAAGTATTGATTTTGTGTTGTTGAGCACATTTGGCAGCACAAAGTTTTTTGTTAATTCTTCCACAGAGTCCACAAAATATGAATTAAATTCATTTGCCAATATAGCCTTGTCACTGATGGTCTTGCCATTGATTCTAAGTTCCTTTACCCCCTTCTGAACATTTTTTTTATTAGTTAAGTTATTTAAATGCCTCCATAGGGAACTGTTGTTACCCTTTTTATGATCTATCAGTTTATTGTAATAAGATACTTTTGATTTTCGCAGCTCTTGTACCATTTTATTTCTTAAACTTTTGTACACAAGGTGATCATTTTGTAATTTAGAGGTTAATGATGTTTTCAATGCAGAATCTCACCTCTTCATAAGTTTTCTTATTTCATTATTTAACCATGGTAGGTTAATCTTCTGTTGTCTACTTTTAATTTGCTTTGTAAATTTTTCTATAGACTTTGTAATTGTTGCAGTTATAAAATTACAACAATCATCTACTTCATATATTGACATGAGCTGCTCCCAATTTTGATTCTCTAAGTAATGTTCAAACTCCGCAGTTTTTGATTTGGGAATAATAAAATTTAATTTGTCAATATCAACTCCCCCAAAATACTGTAGTCGCTTTGTAGTAAGTTTTCTGACAGCAAGAACCATGTTATGATCTGAAAGACCAGTTACAAGATTATAGGTTCTGGTTATTCGTTCTGGTTTATTAGCAAATACCATGTCAATAAGTGTTCTAGATTGTTTGGTTATCCTGGCGGGTCCTTTGATCATTTGTTGGTAATTAAATTTAGTCATGAGGCTTTTCAATTTCTGTTTGTCCTTTTTATCAGACCAGTTAATATTAAAGTCACCATAAAATAATGTTTCTCTGCTCCTCTCAAGTTGTTTAACCAGATCACTTAATTCATTATAAAAAGAATAATTGTATGACGGTGGGTTGTACAATACTGCAATGTTGAAATTCATTACCGGCGAGAGACATACATTAACAGCCAAACATTCAAGTGAAGTATTCAAATCAACCAGTTGACATTTAAATTTCTCTTTGATGTAAATTAAGACACCTCCTCCCCTCCCTACCTGCCTGTCTTTTCTAAAACACTGATAACCCACAATATCGATCATATTAGTGTCTATGTTCCTGTGTAGCCAGCTTTCTGAAAGACAAAGATAGTCCAGATTTGAGTCCAACAACAACACCAAAATCTCATCTCTTTTGGGGATTATGCTCCGTATGTTTAAATGTCCGCCGAGGATCCCCTTTGGTTTAGCCTTTGTATCCCAAAGAACTCGTGCATGATTAACAGTTTGACATACATTAACAGCCAAGCATACAAGTGAAGTATTCAAATCTTTTGAATCTCAAATTGAATCTTTTGAATCTCAAATCTTTTCTAAAACACTGATAACCCACAATATCGATCATATTAGTGTCTATGTTTCTGTGTAGCCAGCTTTCTGAAAGACAAAGATAGTCCAGATTTGAGTCCAACAACACCGAAATCTCATCTCTTTTGGGGATTATGCTCCGTATGTTTAAATGTCCGCTGAGGATCCCCTTTGGTTTAGCCTTTGTATCCCAAAGAACTCGTGCATGATTAACAGTTTGACATACATTAACAGCCAAACATTCAAGTGAAGTATTCAAATCAACCAGTTGACATTTAAATTTCTCTTTGATGTAAATTAAGACACCTCCTCCCCTCCCTACCTGCCTGTCTTTTCTAAAACACTGATAACCCACAATATCGATCATATTAGTGTCTATGTTCCTGTGTAGCCAGCTTTCTGAAAGACAAAGATAGTCCAGATTTGAGTCCAACAACAACACCGAAATCTCATCTCTTTTGGGGATTATGCTCCGTATGTTTAAATGTCCGCCGAGGATCCCCTTTGGTTTAGCCTTTGTATCCCAAAGAACTCGTGCATGATTAACAGTTTGACATACATTAACAGCCAAGCATACAAGTGAAGTATTCAAATCTTTTGAATCTCAAATTGAATCTTTTGAATCTCAAATCTTTTCTAAAACACTGATAACCCACAATATCGATCATATTAGTGTCTATGTTCCTGTGTAGCCAGCTTTCTGAAAGACAAAGATAGTCCAGATTTGAGTCCAACAACACCGAAATCTCATCTCTTTTGGGGATTATGCTCCGTATGTTTAAATGTCCGCTGAGGATCCCCTTTGGTTTAGCCTTTGTATCCCAAAGAACTCGTGCATGATTAACAGTTTGACATACATTAACAGCCAAACATTCAAGTGAAGTATTCAAATCAACCAGTTGACATTTAAATTTCTCTTTGATGTAAATTAAGACACCTCCTCCCCTCCCTACCTGCCTGTCTTTTCTAAAACACTGATAACCCACAATATCGATCATATTAGTGTCTATGTTCCTGTGTAGCCAGCTTTCTGAAAGACAAAGATAGTCCAGATTTGAGTCCAACAACAACACCGAAATCTCATCTCTTTTGGGGATTATGCTCTGTATGTTTAAATGTCCGCCGAGGATCCCCTTTGGTTTAGCCTTTGTATCCCAAAGAACTCGTGCACGATTAACAGTTTGGAAAAATAAATGTTGTTTTTGCTTTTGTACAGCTCGGTTTTTGGATCTCGCCTCATTTGCATTTTGTTTAACTGCTCCTGCTTCCAAAGGTTTGGACATAGCACAGCTATTTACAGCAGGATCAGATATGTGAGTCTGTCCAGTGCAGTTCGACTCACCCGACTCGCTATGTCCAGCTGTACTGAGGCGAAGACCAGCATTATGCTGCTCCACCAGTTCAGATGTTAGCAGGGCCGTTGACAGCAGCGGGCGATCAGCCGGTTCAGATGTTAGCAGGGCCGTTGACAGCAGCGGGCGATCAGCCGGTTCAGATGTTAGCGGGGCCGTTGACAGCAGTGGGCGATCAGTCGGTTCAGATGTTAGCGGGACCGTTGACAGCAGCGGGCGATCAGCCGGTTCAGATGTTAGCGGGGCCGTTGACAGCAGCGGGCGATCAGCCGGTTCAGATGTTAGCGGGGCTGTTGACAGCAGCGGGCAATCAGCCAGTTCAGGTGTTAGCGGGGCCGTTGACAGCAGCGGGCGATCAGCCGGTTCAGATGTTAGCAGGGCCGTTGACAGCAGCGGGCGATCAGCCGGTTCAGATGTTAGCGGGGCCGTTGACAGCAGCGGGCGATCAGCCGGTTCAGATGTTAGCGAGGCCGTTGACAGCAGCGGGCGACCAGCCGGTTCAGATGTTAGCTGGGCCGTTGACAGCTGCAGCCGATCAGCTGGTTCAGGTGTTAGCCGGGCCGTTGATAGCAACAGCCAATCCGCCGGTTCAGATGTTTGTGCTAACCCAGTGGCCTGCTGTTTAATAGTGGCAGGTCCAGGGTTAAGGTGAATATCCCCTGCCAGAAGTAGCAGTACTAACAGCTTTAACTGTATAGCCTCTGCCATATTGTGTTGTTTGCTTAACAGCCATGTTTGCCTTATTGTGGATGCTTTTTCTCAGGCTTTTTGAAGACCAGATAGAGTACAGGGTGAAATAACCATGTCCATATCCATATAAATAAAACTTTGTAGATTCACCTTTAGTTGAGTTGGCCGGAAAACCCTTCTTGTTGCAAGTCCAGACACACAAAGACAATAAGAAGAAGTAGATGAGTAAAAAGTGGCTAGAAGTGGAGCCCATCAAACCGCTCCTCACTCCGGTGTCAGCCATCTTGGTGTCTGTTTGGCTCACTCTTGGGTGAGTGCTGGCTGACAGCCTGCCGGTCCGACCATGCCTCCTCTCTCATTATCACCAGCTGTTCCCATTCCCATTTGCCATCTCCCCACTCCTTGCCCAGGTGCTCCCAGTTTCACCATCACCAGCAATGCGTGTACTTAAGCAGCCTTGTGCCAGTCATGCATTGCTGGGTTATTGTATTGTCAGTGCATTGTCAGTGAGTGTTTCATTGTCAGCATCATTACAATGTGTAGCCACTCCACGTTGTCGTGGTTCTCTTGTGTCCACACAGCGATACCGGCTGTGGGACACCAACGTGGCTACACGTTTCTCCTCCTGCGTTTGCGGGGCGATGCCGGCCCCCGAGCACCAACCGTAAGTGTTTCTTTGTGTTTTTGTAAGTCTTCACCTTTTGGACTGTTTATCTTTGCTTTAATAAATGTGTTGTGGTGTAACCTGCACGTGAATCCATCATTTCATCCTCCCTCTCCGTGCGCTGCATAAAAGCACACGGGGGGGTCATGACAATTGGCTAGAAGAATTGACAAGATTCTACCGCTAATTATAAATTTAGATCAAACAAGGTTTATCCAGACTCGACAAACTCAAGACAATATCAGAAGAACATTACAGATTATCAGACATATCTTTCAAAACGATGTCCAAGCTATGATAGTGAGTTTAGATGCAGAAAAAAGCCTTTGATTCTCTGAGATTACTTCTTATTCAAAGTAATGGAAAAATTTGTCTTTCATGAGACAATGATACAAACAATAGAAACATTATATATAAGTCCATCAGCATGGCTGAAGATAAACGGAGAACTGTCAGAATCCTTTATAATTGAACAATCGACTAGACAAGAATGCACACCGAGTCCTCTTCTTTTGCCATTTTTATTGAGCCCATGGATCAAGGAATAAGACAAACTGAAGCAACTGAAGGAATCCAAATGATAGATGAACAGAAACTTGCGTTATATGCAGATGACGTATTAATATATCTAGGTAATCCAACACAATCTTTGCCAGTACTAATAACATCCCTAAACGACTATGGCTCATTCTCAGGCTATAAATTAAATGTCAAAAAAACACAGGTTCTTAGTTTTAATTACAATCCCCCTTTCTAACCTTCATCAGAAATACCAGCTAAATTGGGATGAAAGATCCATAAAATATCTAGGAATCCACATCTCTAAAGATCTGTCGAGAATAGCGGAAAATAATTATAAACCCCTCAACAAAGAAATTAAAGAAGATATTCGTAGATGGAGTTTGATACCATATCTAAGCCTTAGCTCACATATAGAGTCCATCAAAATGAACATTTTACCAAGCGTCATGTACATTTTCCAGTCAATAACCATAGGTGCATTGGATAAACAATTTCAAGAATGGGACAGATTAATATCTAGATACTTATGGGCTGGGAAAAGCCAAGGATACGATATAAGATATTACAGCTGCCAAAAGATAAAGGAGGACTAGCTCTCCCAGTTCTGAAAGACTATTACAAGGCACCCCTAGCTACAAAGCCAAATGGAAAGATATTGAACAAACAATGGGAAGAGGAATACCAGTTAAGAGAAGAAAAGAAGCAACAAGGATGAAAAACAACAGCAGTATATGTACAGCAATGCTACCCGTAGTGCAAAGATAAAAGATAAAACCCAGCAATCCTATATACAGAAAAAGTAGAGCTGTAACACCCGTAATTGCAAGTTCAATGCAGTATTGTAGGTGCAGACAGTGACAGATCGGACTGCACATGATCAATATTGCAATAACAGACAGACAGCAGCAGGTATGGCATTTACGCCAATGGTTGCAGTAAGTTGCAGAGACATACATCAGCAGATGTAATTATTGTTGGTGTGCCAAGTCTTTCTGTGCAAACAGCTGAGGTAGTTATTGTGTGGGTGAGTATGTTACAGCTGGGGGGAAGGAGCAGAGTTTAGGGTCCCGATGGCCTGGTGAGCAAAGCCGAAAAAAAATGTTTAGCAGTTTTGTGGAGTGGGCCCAGAGGCTCTGGTACCTTTCCTCAAGGGCAGGGGGCTGAAGAGGGAGTGTGAGGGGTGGGAGGTGTCACCTGCAATGTTGATGGCTCTGCAGGTGAGGTGGGTGTGGTAGATATCCGAGAGGGGGAGCAGAGGGGCACCGATTATCTTGCTGGCTGCTTTCACTGTGTGTTGTAGTGTCTTCCGGCAGGAGGCGGTGCAGCTTCCTTACCACACCATGATGTAGCTGGTGAGGATGCTCTCAATGGTACCGTGGTAGAATAAGCACATGATGGAGGGTGGGACTCATGCTCTTCTTGGTTTGCAGAAGAAACAGAGGCGAGTTTGGACCTTCTTGGCCAGTGATGTGGTGGTGTTGGACCAGGAGAGGTCCTCAGAGATGTGCACCCCCAGGAACTTGGTGCTGCTCACCCTCTCACAGCTGCTCCATTAATGATCAGAGCAGCATGCTGTGTGTGTCCTCTCCTGAAGTCGACCACAATCTCCTTGGTTTTTCCCACGTTCAGGAAGAGATTATTTTCTTTACACCACTGGACCAGTTGGCTCACCTCATTTCTGCAGTTGGCTTCTTCATTGTTGGTGATGAGGCCCACCACCGTCGTGTCCTCCACAAACTCGATGATGTGGTTGGTGCTGTTGGCTGATACGCAGTCGTGGGTCAGCAGGGTGAAGAGCAATGGGATGAGCACGCACCCTTGTGGTGCCCCTGTGCTCAGTGTGATGATCTTGGAGGTTGGAGGTGTTGCTGCCGACCTGCACATTCTGTGGTCTCCCTGTGAGAAAGTCCAGCACCCAGTTACATGGAGAGGTTTTGAGTCCCAAGTGTCTGAGTTTTTGTATTAGGTGCTGGAGGATGATTGTGTTGAATGCTGAGCTGAAGTCCAAGAACAGCATTCGCATGTAGAAGTTTTTTGAGTCCAGGTGGGTGAGGGCTGGATGGAGAGCAGCAGCGATGGCATCTTCTGTGGGTATGTTTGACCTGTATGCAAACCGAGATGGGTCGTAGGAGGGAGGGAGGATGGACTTGATGTTCTGCATGACCAGCCGCTCATAGCACTTCATTATGATGGAGGTCAGTGCTACAGGCCGGTAATCGTTGTAGCTGGATGGGGTGGGCTTCTTTGGGACTGGTATTATGGTAGCAGTTTCGGAACACACGGGGACAACAGCTTGACTCAGGGAGATGCTGAAGATGTTGGCCAGGACATTCTTGAGCTCCTCCATGCAGTCCTTCAGAAAGTGACCCAGTATGCTGTCTGGTGCAGCTGACTTGCGTGCGTTGATCCTGGAGAGGGTCCTCTTCATGTTAGACAGATCTAAACCTATAGTCTGCTCGTCTGGGGGAGGAGTGGTCTTCTGTGCTGATGTGCTGTTTTGTGCTTCAAAGCAGCCAAAGAAGTAATTTAGGTTATCGAGCAGTGTGATGTCACTCGCACAGGTCTGAGGAGGAAGTTTGTAGTTGGTGAGAGTCTGTATGCCACACCAGAGAGAATGTGCATCTCTGGTGTTGCTGAAGTGCCGGATATTTTCTTGCTGTACTGTTATTTTGCCGCCTTGATGCCACGGGACAGGTTGGCCCTAGCTGTTGTTAGTCCTGCAGTGTTCTCAGCCCTGAAGGCTGCATCCCAAGCCCACAGGAGCCTGTGGACCTCTGGCTTCTGGTAAACATGAACAGTGACGGTTTTACAGTGAGTGACATCATCAGTGCATTTTGCTATGTATGCTACAACAACCTCAATGTACTCCTCTATGTTTGTGTGTTCATTGTGAGTGGCTGCTTGCTTGAAAGTGTCCCAGTCTGTAGTGTTGAAGCAGTCTTTCAGAGCATCAGAGGCCCCCTCTGGCCACACATGTACCTGCTTTTTTGTTGATCTGATGGCTTTCACTCTGGGTCTGTATAGGGATGTAACGATATTGACGTTAACGCGATATCGTGGTAGTAAACGTGTCTCGATACCGTCGTGGTCGTGTTACGATATTAAGAGGGTGGATATCTGTCAAAAAACAACAAGAAATAAGCAGGCTCCCGCGCAACAAAGCATTGTAAACTACACAGACCATGATCCTTTGCGCTGCGTCGTCACAAGAACTGTTGTTGAGTCAATAGGAGTGCATGCTGCACGCTGTCCACACAACAAACATGGCGGCGGACAAAGTTCGGCTCACGTAAATACTGAAGAAAACACCCCCGAAGTTGAGATTGTGCAAGCCCCAGCAACTTTTAAATCAGATGTGTGGAGGCATTTTGGTTTGTCCGTGTCTAAAAACACTAAAGGAGAGAGGGTGGCGGACAGACAATGGCCTCATTAGCAAAGATAATGTCCTCATTAGCAAAGACCTACCTATGTATACCCGCTACCTCAGTGCCCAGTGAGAGAGTATTTTCTACAGTAGGGGATATTGTAAATGCCCAGAGGTCTCTTCTTCTCCCTTGCAATGTATATCTTTTGATCTTTCTGAAGAAAAGCTTGAACATAAGCTAAAGGATAGGTCAGTGTTTTCCAGTAGGCTTTTTGCCTGACTTAATTGTTTCAACTGTTTTTATTTGCCTAGCACATTTATGATTAATTTTACTTTACACATTGAACCTGGCTTGACTTGATCTTCGTTTGCTCTTAAAGGGAATTCCCTATTGTTGTTTACAATTGTTCTAGTTGCTGCTTAGTATGATCCTTGCACATAAGAAGAATCAGTTATGTGACCAAATATTACCAAATAGTATATCGATGTTCCTGACTTGAGCTTGCACTTTAAAAGCACTAAGTGATCAGCATTTTATGTTGTCATGATCCATAAATATAACTAGAAAAGCACTCGGAGAGCGCAGACCTCCGCCAAGCGCTACAGTTCCCCCCATACAGTGTTTGTGTGTACGTTTTCAGATTCCTTGACCATGAAAACATATGACTAGCAATTGGATTGACAATGATAGGATTAGTGGTTGAGTAGTTATTCACGAAAATGACATTTTCCGTAATGGCGGCCACAGTTCCGCCCATACAGTGTTTGTGTGTACGTTTTCAGATTCCTTGACCACGAAAAAATATGACTAGCAATTGGATTGACAATGATAGGATTAGTGGTTCAGTAGTTATTCACAAAAATGGCATTTTCTGTAATGGCGGCCACAGTTCCCCCCATACAGTGTTTGTGTGTACGTTTTGAGATTCCTTGACCATGAAAACATATGACTAGCAATTGGATTGACAATGATAGGATTAGTGGTTCAGTAGTTATTCACGAAAATGGCATTTTCCGTAATGGCGGTTTTCTTCTGGACGGTGATCCGGATCATCCCCAAAATTTAATCAGTTCTTCCTTGTACCATTTCCAACAACGCCTGAAAGTTTCATCGAAATCCGTCCAAAACTTTTTGAGTTATCTTGCTAACCAACAGACAGACAAACAGACAAACCCCGGCAAAAACATAACCTCCTGGCGGAGGTAAAAATAAATGGCCTGGTGACTGGCAAATATTTAATGGCAGTTTTTGGTTATTATCATCACAAACACAATATTATGAGCTATTTTACAATACCGTGAGCCTCTCCACAATATCGCAACAAATATCGTACCGTGAGATCAATATCGAAATCGTATCGTACCGTGAGATTTTGATATCATTACATCCCTAGATCTGTATGCAGGCCTCAGCAAGATGGTGATGTTATCAGAGAGAACCAGGTGGGGAAGGGGGAGGCTCTGTCTGCTCTCTTGTGAGTTGTGTACACCAGGTTCACCAAGTTGTCTCCTCTTGTTGGAAAGTCACTATGTTGGTGTAGTTTTGGTAGGAGGGCCTTTAAATCTGCGTGGTTGAAGTCTCCTGCTGTGATGAAGAATCCATCTGGATGCACTGTTTGTATCTCACTGATGGCCTGATAGAGTTCATTTAGTGCTTTACCCCTCTTGCCGATGGCGGTGGGCGGGACATACATGGCAACTAGCAGAATAGATGTAGTTTCCCTCGGTAAGTAGAAGGGTCGGCACTTGATCAGTCAATCAATCAATCAAACTTTATTTTTAAAGCACTTTAAAAACAATTACATGTCATGAACTGAACACAGGAGGTTTCCGCCTGGCTCAGTCTCATGGCCTTTTCTTTATATTTATATATTTGCTGTATTTTGTGCTTTTTGGGTTTTTGTATTCTTGTACTGTTTGCCATTTTTCTGTTTATGTTTTAGTTTTGTTACACTTTTATTTTGTATTAATTTACAGTTATATTTCAGTCTGCATTTGCTGATATTTTATTCTTTAGATCTTTTCTGCTGGGTTGACAGCTGTCAAGGGCATTTCCGGGTTTTGTGCTTTATGTGGGCATCACCCCTGTCAGCTGTCAGCTTCAGCCTCTCCTCTCATTGCCCCCAGCTGGTCCAATTCTGTATCATTGTTTGCTCCTGCCCGCTCATGTGACCCACACCTGTTATTACATATGTAAATTGTTTTTGACCCTATTTAAGGGCAGTCATTTTAATTTCTTGTTGCTGCAGTCTTGTTGGGTTTCCCCTCGTCTCCACCAGAGCCCTGCCTCGCTCTGGTGTGCTTCTTCTTTAAGTTAATTCGTTGTTTGTATTTTGTGCACTGTGTTGGACTTTATGTTTGCCCGCCCACGTGACCGGACCGTTTTCGTCCATCGTAGTCGATGTTTGTGTGTTTGCTCAGCCATTTACACCGTGTACCACATCTACAAACTTTTATGATTACCCCACATGAATTTTGTTTGTATTACACGGCTATTTTTTCTGTTTGATGCATTATTCCTGTGGGAATCCATGCCGCCCGTGGGCGCCGCCATCTTAGGAATGGGAGCTCAGTTTTTTGTTACATCGACCTTGATGTAACAGGTTTACTTAGTAATTTACACCCATGTACCACATCTACAAACTCTTATGATTATCCCACGTGAATTTCGTTTGTATTACATGGCTATTTTTCATGTTTCATGCAGTTTCCGTCATCATTGCTGTCGTGATGACCAAACACAGCGGCATCCACATTGGTGTGTGAGCTCAAAGCGGAAAAAGGAATAATAATGATGAGGATTTCTCCTTCTTTGCTGTATTCCATGTCAGCCATGATTCCTTTGGCGCGTGTCTGCCACCTTCTAAACTGTCAGATCAATAGAGATTAGTACAAATTCTCAGTATAGCTGGGGACGTCAATAAGTTGACACGTGCAGTTGCTGCGCTGTGCCACTGGGGGCACGTGACCGTCCATTTAATCTGGGCAGTTTAAGGGTTTAAAAGATGATGATCATAAACTCCACCAAAGGAGAACAGTGTTTATGCACAACAATTGAATCTTGGTACCAAGCATCACTGATGTAAACACACAGCACTCCTCCACGGGCCTTCCCTCCTGCCATGAACACCCGATCAGCACAATAGCATGTTAGTCATGCTAACTGAACAGTAATGTCTGGGATATTGTCATTTAGCCACGTTTCCATAAAGATAAAAACATAGCGGTTCCGCAAATCATGTTGCGTAGTTCTCAGGAGCTGTATGTGGTCTATTTTGTTGTCTAGTGAGTGTATGTTGGTCAGAATGAGGGAAGGAATTGGGAATCTATGTGGGTTAACGGCTAGCTTCATTCGGATACCTCCACGTTTACCTCTCTTTCGTCTTCTTTCACACTGCAGCGTCTCTATTTGGAATGAGACACAGCAGTCGAGTCCGAGGATGTGGAGGTTTGGCGGAGAAGTCCTAGGCCATGGAGTTCCTCTGTAACGCTCCAGTCCAGGACATCATGTTTGGTCATATTCCTTATCTTCAGAAGGCTGTGGCGACTGTGACTTGTGTGTAGCATCATATGCGGACATTAAACACGTGAATATACACTTAGACGTAATTTAAACAACACTAAATACAATAGATACTACAAGAATATAAGCTAAAATAGCGTCTAAGAACAATGTACATATGTGGTCAGGTGTTGTAGGTGAACAAGGATTCACGTGGGGGTAAATAGAATTTATAGAAAATAGCGATCAAAACCAGCTGGATTGACTGTTAAGCTCAAGCTGGGCAGCATGACTGTCACCTCCTTCCTGCAAAGGCGAGCTGTATTGCAGTTACAACGATCAGCTCCCACCACCTAGCACACTAATGCTAATGGCTCAGTGTAGCATCATGGCAAAAATATAACAAAATAAGCCAGAATGATACAAGATACAGTGCATCCATTCACAGCGCTTCACTTTTTCCACATTTTGTTATGTTACAGCCTTATTCCAAAATGGATTGAATTAGTTTTTTTCCTCAAAGTTCTACATGCAATACCCCATGACAACAATGTGAAAAAAGTTTTTTTGAGATTTTTGCGAATTTATTAAAAATTTTAAAAAAACCCTAAGAAATCACATGTACATACTTGTGAAAAAGTGTTTGCCCCCTTCCTGATTTCTCATTTTTTTGTTTGTCACACTTAAATGTTTCAGATCATCAAGCAAATTTAAATATTAGACAAAGATAACACAAGTAAACACAAAATACAGTTTTTAAATCAAGGTGTTTATTACTAAGGGTAAAAAAAAAATACAAACCTACATGGCCCTGTGTGAAAAAGTGACCCCCCCCCCCCCGTTAACTGTGGTTTATCACATCTTTGGAAAGCTGAGTTCAATTTCTCTAGCCACACCTAGGCCTGATTACTGCCACACCTGTTCTCAATCAGGCTGTGGCTCAGGTGTAGTGTGGCCAACTACTGATCGGAGGGTCAGGGGTTCGATTCCCACTCTGTGTGCAGTCTGCATGTCGAAGTGTCCTTGAGCAGGACACTGAACCCCCAGTTGCTCCTGGTGGTCAGGCTAGCACCACTGTGTGTATGGCAGCCCTGCCGCCATCAGTGTGTGAATGTGCATGTGAATGGGTGGATAGCAGGATCTGTAAAGCGCTTTGGTCATCCAGAGATGAGAAAAAGCACTATATAAGTGAACGTCATTTAAATTGGACCTGCCTGACAAAATGAAGTAGAACAAAAGATTCTCAAAAGCTAGACATCATGCTGCAAGCCAAAGAAATTCAGGAACAAATGAGAAAAAGTAATTGAGATCTATCAGCCATTTCTAAAGCTTTGGGACTCCAGCAAATCACAGTGAGAGCCGTTATCCACAAATGGCAAAACAGTGGTGAACCTTCCCAAGAGTGGCCGGCCAACCAAAATTACCCTAAGAGTGCAGTGACAACTCATCCAAAAGCTCACAAAACATCACAACATCCAATGAACTATAGGCCTCACTTGCCTCAGTTAAGGTCAGTGTCCATGACTCCACCATAAGGAAGAGACTGGACAAAAATGGCCTGCATGGCAGAGCTCCAAGACGAAAACCACTGCTGAGCAAAAAGAACATTAAGGCTCGTCTCAGTTTTGCCAGAAAACATCTTGATGATCCCCAAGACTTTTGGGAGAATACTCTGTGGACTGACGAGATAAAAGTTGAACTTTTTGGAAGGTGTGTGTCCAATAACATCCGGCGTAAAAGTAACACAGCATTTCAGAAAAGGAACACCATACCAACAGTAAAATATGGTGGTGGTAGTGTGATGGTCTGGGGCTGTTTTGCTGCTTCAGGACCTGGAAGACTTGCTGTGGTAAATGGAACCATGAATTCTGCTGTGTACCAAAAAATCCTGAAGGAGAACGTCCGGCCATCTGTTCGTGACCTCAAGCTGAAGCGCACTTGGGTTCTGCAGCAGGACAATGATCCAAAACACACCAGTCCACCTCTGAATGGCTTAAGAAAAACAAAATGAAGACTTTGGAGTGGCCTAGTCAAAATCCTGACCTGAATCTGATTGAAATGCTGTGGCATGACCTTAAAAAGGCGGTTCATGCTCGAAAACCCTCCAGTGTGGCTGAATTACAGCAATTCTGCAAAGATGAGTGGGCCAGAATTCCTCCACAGTGCTGTAAAAGACTCATTGCCAGTTATCGCAAACGGTTGATTGCAGTCGTTGCTGCTAAGGGTGGCCCAACCAGTTATTAGGTTTAGGGGCAATCACTTTTTCCACACAGGGCAATGTAGGTTTAAATTTTTTTCCCTTAATAATAAACACCTTCATTTAAAAACTGCATTTTGTGTTTACTTGTGTTATCTTTGTCTAATATTTAAACTTCTTTAATGATTTGAAACATGTAAGTATGACAAACGTACAGAAACAAGAAATCAGGAAGGGGACAAACACTTTTTCACACCACTGTATCAGTGTGTCCACTGCAATAAAGTCGGATGCATTTTGTTAAAATATGTTGGACATAATCAAATATACCTTAGAGCAGGCATACGCCACAGCACTGTGCTTGGCTGCCATAGTAAATACAGACAGCTGCAGCCGTTCGTTTTACCCCCAAATTAAAGTGCTCATGCTGCTGTCATGCCATAAATGCTTGTTATTTAACTTAACACGTACAGACATTTTCTGACAGTTGTTCAGAATTTTATTGACCTATATTTTGTGATAATTTAATAATTAAGGCATGCTGAAGTCCATATCGTTCCAAGGCAGATCGTTCCAAGGCAGAGCAACAAATGCAAAAAAAAAAAAAAAACTGTTTATCTTTCTTAAATCATTAAGCCTTAGGAAGCAAACTGTTACTATTTTTTATTTATTATTTTACTTCATGCAGCCTTCATTCTGGTGACATATATGACACATAAACATCAGATCTGTGACATTCATACAAGTGAAAACATACCTGTGAGAAGCCGGTGCCATGCCACCTGCCATGCCGGTGAGAAGCCTCCATTCATCCAGTCTATGGCACAACCACGAACACCAGCAACAAGTACCAGAACTACGCCAAAACATTCAAAAACTACAAAAACTACAAGTACTGAAATTAGCTGCCACTTGAGTGGAAAACACATATGTAGACTATACATTAAAATGAATTTGAAAAACTTTTAAAAATACTATTTTAAATGCCCAAGCTACTCCACTCTTACTGACTGATTTAACACTACTTCAGCCGAAACCAGAAGCTCTGCCCATAATCGTTCCTACAGCGGCACCCCCAGGAATAAGGTGGATAACTTTATTAAGAAAAATGTCACATATGTACATGGAAAAAGTCTTCAATTTTACTCAATAAACGTTTTAAATTTGCAAAGAAAAATATAGCAAATTTAGAAAAAAGTATGGTTTAATGAAAACACCCATATAATTTTGTAAAAAAGAGACACAAATTTTTTGAAAATAATCCAAAAAATTACCAGAAAAAGTAACAATTTTGCAAGAAAAAGGTAACAAATTTACAATAAAAAAAAAGCTGCAAATTTATAAGAAAAAACTCTTAATTGTGATGTTGTCAGGTCAGATTGTAGTTGTAATTCTGCTGTTTTACCTCAGTTTTTAGGCTTACAGATTTTTGTGTCTCCATGCAGATCTTTTTTACCTTTTTTTCTACCTTGTGTAGTACAGGTTGCCGACCCCTGGTGTAGCCTATAGCAACAGAACTGCCATATTTTATTTTGGGGAATGTCATGAAACTTCAGAGTAAAGGTGTCACATACAGTATCTCACAAAAGTGAGTACACCCCTCACATTTTTGTAAATATTTTATTATATCTTTTTATGGGACAGCACTGAAGATATGACACTTTGATACAATGTAGTCAGTGTACAGCTTGTGTAACAGTGTAAATTTGCTGTCCCCTCAAAATAACTCAACACACAGCCATTAATGCTGAAACCGCTGGCAACAAAAGTGAGTACACCCCTAAGTGAAAATGTCCATATTGTGCCCAGAGTGTCAATATTTTGTGTGACCACCATTATTGTCCAGCACTGCCTTAACCCTCTTGGGCATGGAGTTCACTAGAGCTTCACAGGTTGCCACTGGAATCCTCTTCCGCTCCTCCATGATGACATCACAGAGCTGGTGGATGTTAGAGACCTTGCGCTCCTCCACCTTCTGTTTGAGGATGCCCCACAGATGCTCAATAGGGTTTAGGTCTGGAGACATGCTTGGCCAGTCCATCACCTTTACCCTCAGTTTCTTTAGCAAGGCAGTGGTCATCTTGGAGGTGTGTTTGGGGTCGTTATCATGTTGGAATACTGTCCTGTGGCACAATTTCCGAAGGAAGGGGATCATGCTCTTCTTCAGTATGTCACAGTACATATTGGCATTCATGCTTTCCTCAGTGAACTGTAGCTCTGCAGTGCCGGCAGCACTCATGCAGCCCCAAACCATGACACTCCCACCACCATGCTTGACTGTAGGCAAGGCACACTTGTCTTTGTACTCCTCGCCTGGTTGCCACCACACACATTTTTTTTTTTTTTTTTTTTTTTTTTTTTTTTTTTTTGTTACTTATTTGTACCCGTAGGTAGACTTGGTTTGCAGTCTGGTGACAAGCCACCGCTGCTGGTCGCTGCGTGCGCGAGCGCCCTAAACCTACATGTTTTTGGTGTGCGGGAGGAAACCGGAGAAATCCCGGAGTAAACCCGCGCAACACGGGGAGAACATGCAAACTCCACACAGCTCACTGTTGGTCGGGGGCTGGGATCGAACCCACGATCTCATGATCCCCGCGGTCCCCCGGCCGAGGGTAAAACTGTGCTGCCACAGTGCTAAACCACTGCGCCACCGTGCAGCCCAACATTTGACACTATCTGAATCAAACAAATTTATCTTGGTCTTATCAGACCACAGGACATGGTTCAAGTAATCCATGTCCTTAGTCTGCTTGTCTTCAGCAAACTGTTTGCGGGCTTTCTTGTGCATCATCTTTAAAAGGGGCTTCCTTCTGGAACGACAGCCATGCAGATCAATTTGATGCAGTGTGCGGCATATGGTCTGAGCACTGACGTGCTGACCCCCCACCCCTTCAACCTCTGCAGCAATGCTGGCAGCACTCACACATCTGTTTTCAAAAGACAACTTCTGGATATGACGCTGAGCATGTGCACTCAACTTCTTTGGTCGACCGAGGCGAGGCTTGTTCTGAGTGGAACCTATCCTGTTAAACCGCTGTATGGTCTTGGCCACCATGCTGCAGCTCAGTTTCAGGGTGTTGGCAATCTTCTTATAACTTAGGCCATCTTTATGTAGCGCAACAGTTCTTTTTTTCAGATCCTCAGAGAGTTCTTTGCCATGAGGTGCCATGTTGAACTTCCAGTGACCAGTATGAGAGAGTGTGAGAGCAATAGCACCAAATTTAACACGCCTGCTCCCCATTCTCACCTGAGACCTTGTAACACTAATGAGTCACGTAACACTGGGGAGGGAAAATGGCTAATTGGGCACAATTTTGGACATTTTCACTTAGGGGTGTACTCACTCTTGTTGCCAGCGGTTTCAGCATTAGTGGCTGTGTGCTGAGTTATTTTGAGGGGACAGCAAATTTACACTGTTACACAAGCTGTACACTGACTACTTTACATTGTATCAAAATGTCATATCTTCAGTGTTATCCCATGAAAACATATAATAAAATATTTACAAAATGTGAGGGGTGTACTCACTTTTGTGAGATACTGTACACACAAGACCTCTTTTGTTCATATTGTAAGGACTCCAGGCTACGATTCACTATGCTCCCACTGGCATGACTTACCCTGAAATTAGACAGCCAATGACGTTTCACTGCTGTTTAAAATAAACTTCCTCTCTTCAGCGAGCACAAGCTCTTTCTGCGTGTTGTCAAACCCTGAGTATACATGTGTAGACAGAAATAGACAGCCACCCACATATCATTAGGGAGATGGAGGGAGAGGGAGAGAAAGACTCATTGTGACAGCGCAGAAGCATGAAGCAGACTGAAGAAAATATGCCGGTCACAGTTTCACGGAGAAGCCTTGCTCTTGCATTCAAAAACTACAAACAGTATTTCTTAATAAGACTTAGTTTTAACCTACATGCATCCTGAGATAGGAGGTGCTTAATTTCCAGAGAGAGAAAGAGAGATAATAATTCAATTTCCCCTGAATTATAAGTTGGAGTGTGTGGGAGGGGTGTTGGTTTTTTCTCTATACTTGGGCTGTAATGGAATTAATGTAGTGGATGGAGTCCGCCCTCTTGCGGGTTCCTGGGAAAAATGACTATTCTGCTTTTGTACATGGTGCTCTGTAACACGATACCTGTCAGTTTGTTGAAATGTTGAGCTTCTAGCTTCTTATCTAACAGATCAGTTCCATGATTCATTGTGTAGGCTGTTTACCTCTTGGCTACTCTGGTTTCGCTTCAGTGTCTATAAAAGCAGAGACTTAGCATTCAAAGCTGTTCATACTGGCTCCCTGACTCCATTTTGAGTGAATTTAGATAAACAATTGCTGCAGGCTAACTCTTATAGACTCATTTGTGAGTAACATTGTAGGTTATCACATTTCTGACTCTATAAGTTAGGCAGCAGCACCACCCCAAGTCCCGGAGTTAAAGGTTCAAAATGATTATATCTAGTATCAACAGCAAGTGGAAGCCCAAGCATAATGTACAATATCTATCACTTTGACAGAGGGAGCATAATAGTGGCTTTCATGTAGGCATATATCTTGGTTCTTCAACTTTGTGAAAATATTGTGCTGTAACACATTTATGGTCACTGACTGGTAAAATCAAACCAAAGACAATTCCTGACACGTGCTGTGAAACTCAGTGCAGAGATCCTGTGCTGTTGTGAGGTGTGTGATGATGTTCTCTGCTCTTAAAGGTAATAGAGACAACACTGGGACCTCCTGGCCAGTAGGTGTCACACTTACTCTTACCCCACTATAATACTTTACTGGTATTGGTAGAGAACATCAGCGCACAGTGCAGACTATTCAACAGTCTCACTTCTTTGGTGATTACGAGCCAGATACAGCATGCAAGCAAGGACTCTTTTGTGGTATGAATTTAATATGAGGCAATGAAGGTGAGGCAACAAAGTTGTGGAGGGTATAATGTTTTTGACTCGTCCATTCATTTTGCATTTCATGTTGTCGCCACTATAACTTCAGCATTTCTTTTTTTTTATTTACCCTTGTCCTGTCAGGCAGCTAGGTAAGCAGAACAGAGATTTACCCTTATTGTGCCAAAACAGATTTACTTTGCCAAAAGGAACTTTATACAATACCTAACTATGTCTTTCTGCAACTGTGGGGGTTTCACCTACAGTTGAAAGTGCTATGAGATGACTGTTGTGAAATGGCGCTATATAAATAAAGCTGAATTGAATTGAATGTACTGTATATTGTTGTAAACTCCTCCTGTGATAACTTTTAATACTTTAAATTATTTTACACATGGAGGACTCAACAGGATGGGGAATAGGGAAAGGAAGTATGTGGAGGGGGGAAGAAAAGGGAGGAGAACAGACAAAAAGACAAACAAACCAACAACTAAAACAAGCAGAAGACAAACTGCTTCTTCCACCGAAGACGTCTCAACATGAGTCTGGTATCCACACCTGTTAAAGGAGAGACGTTTGTGCGTGTGTGTCTGTGTGCGTATATATGAGAGCGCGCACAAAATAAGTGTGTGCATGTGAGTGGTTTGTCAGGAAACATACGAAGAGGGGGCCGGTTGCAGCAACTCCCCCCCCCATCCCCCAGGAACCCCGAGCAGGCAAGGCAGCACCGCCAACCCCCACAGGGCACAAATGCCCGAGGTCAGCAAGCCCCAGGAAAGCCAGGCATCCGCCCCTGGAGGGAAGATCGCGGGAGGCCAGGCCGCCAGGTGGCCAACACGGCCTGCCCACACCCCCAGGCCCGCCAACCCCCCAACCCCCCAGTGGGGCCAATGCCAGTCCCCGGGCCCCAGGCGCCAGGAGGCCAGCGCCCCCACCCCCGGGCCGGAGACCGGCCTGCACCCACCGGCATGAGTCCCCCCAGGCACCCCCACAGCGGGTCCGCTTCCCCCCTAGCGCCACCACAGAACTTCAGCATTTCTGATTGGATCAACTTCAAATTTATACAGAAGCTTTAACTCTTCAATACACTTGCAATCTATATTTTTCAACCCCCACTGCAAATTAGGTTTATTAGCAAAATATACAAACAAAAACAAATCAAACAAGAACAATTTAAACAGCTCAACACAACTAATATTACAAGTGGTTTCTACAATTGCAACAAAAAACGCCACTTTTAATGACCACTGCAGTCTCAGAATTATTCAACTCCTTCATGACAAGCATCTTCAGTGCTTAATAGAGCACAGACGGGAGACATGGTCGATAGAACGTCGATAAAACTCATTTAATCTGTATTTTGACAGACAACATGAAAGCTAATTATAAGGAGAATACACCACACCAAACCAATCATGTGACTGGAATACAGTTAATCATATTCGACTGACACACACAGCAGCGTTCGTAGGCATGTAATAGTAGCAGCTGGAGCAGCAGCATACCTGCTAATGTTTGGGCTAGCAGAGTTGGAGCGCAGTTAAAATGAAAATGATGACAGAAAATGTTAATGGAATTCAGCTTAGCATGCACTGCAAACTGTGTCGCAACCATGTGCCCACAAAATCAGGTAGCACTACAAAACTACCAGGGTGATTCCTGCACAACAGACCAAAATGGCCAGTTTCTCCAGCACCATGCCTTACAACAAAAAAAATAGACACAGTGATATTACAAACGCAACAGCCTACTTTATTGCAAGACTTGCTGCCATTAAAATGTCGAAAATGTCAGATTTAGACAGCTGATCAAAGTAATTGACCATTGTTACCAACTCCCTGGTCGTAAATACATTTCTCCCAGATGGCAGTTCCCCCAGCTGTACACGGAATGTAGAGAAACAGTTGTTCTCCTGTAACACTTGACTTCAGCTTTTGACTGAATTAAGATTTTAGTGTATTATATATGTGTGTGTGTGTGTGTGTGTGTGTGGATTGGGTGGTGGTCAAAGGCGGAGACCTTGGTGGACTGATCCCAAGCTTTCTAAAGTGGCTTTTGGTACTGTATATCAGTACTGACCAATATAAAAACAATTTATTGTGACTGGATTTTTTCATATCACCCAGCCCTAGGTTCAAGTCAGGTGACTGTGATGGCCACTCTAGTATCTTCCAGGACTTCTTCTGAAACTATTACAGACCTCCCCGAAGAATGGATTTACGAGCAGGATTTCACCACAACACATTTATTAAACACAGACAGTTCAAAAATAAAGACATACAAAAAGGGAACAGGGTGCACTTAAGGGCATAACACGATAACGTGCCGCGGGCAGAACACAGTGCACAGTGGCCACAAAAACAAACAATACAATACGTTTTAGCTTGGGAAACTAGGCGACCTCTAGGAGGCTCAACTGGCTGGAGACAAGACCTGGACTAAACAGCCAAAGCGTAGTAGTCAACTGCACAGGGAAATGCAAACAGATTACCTCACAATACAGGAGCAGTCTAATAGTCCGAGAATCCAGCGAGCAATACACAATCCTTCGTTGACACAGGCAGTCATACGGTGATGAACATCCGTAAGACTAGCACAATGGTCCAGCAATGCTTGACTGACAAAGGCCGCCTAAGTACAAGCATTGCTGGCTCCACAAATTAGGTACACCTGGGTGAGGCACGGGAAAGACAATTACTGGGGAGGAATCAGCTAGCTGTCAAGAGAGAGGGGGCGTGGTCGGACCGGCGAGTGTTAGACAACATCTTTTGCAGTCAGTTGAGGGTTTTTGACCACCTGCCTCCTCAGGACTCTGGTGGCAGCCCTTGATAGCTTCCTCTTTCTGCCACGTCCAGGTAGTGTAGCCTCTGTTCCTTTAACTTTAAACTTGTGAACTATGCTTCCAGGTGTACTTCTAGGAACATTCAGTGTCTTTGCTATCTTTTTGTATCATTTTCCTTGTTTGTGCAAGGCAATGATTTCTTATTTTTTTTTAACAATTCTCTTGCCTTAGCTATATTTCTAACATGCAATCAGATGTCACCGTCAACAGTCCAGGTGTTTGAGGTGTTTTATCTCAAGCAAACCTGATGCAACAAATGAAGGGCTTTATTGGTTGCATCAGGTGTGCTTGAGACCCACACCTGATGTGCAAATGTGTGCTCTTATGAGGAATTCTATTCAGGGGTTGAATAATTTTGAGACTGCAGTAGTCATTGAAAGTAAGATTGTGTTGCTAGATATAAAATCCTTGTAATATTAGCTTAATTTAACTATTTAAATTGTTCTTGTGTAATTTGTTCATTGCAAATACCTGAAAATTTTTAAATTTTGCCAATAAACCTAAAATGTAATGGGAGTTGAATGATAATTTTCTGTTGTCGCCACTGTAGCTTCTAGATTTCTGATCAGATTCACTTCAAATCTATACATCCAGTGAGGGGGGTCTTCTTTTGGGGGAGGAGTTCATGTACTTTTTCGCTCTATTTTTTGTCACCAGTATAGCTTCTACATTTCTGATCGGATTGACTTCCTATTTATACAAACACTTTGACTCAAGAGAGAAGTTCCATTTTGGGGGAGGGAGACATTTTTCCTGTCCATTTTATGTTGATCACAGTTCTCATTAGGGTCCCTTGATATGCAGTTGGGTGGGGTATATGAGCTTACACACTGAGGTTCTTTCATGCTATTGACTGTGACATCCTTACCGACCACCACATTTCTCATCACCCAACTCATCCATTTCATTTAACCCTTGAGTTCCTTAAGAAATTTAGGTCATCCACCAGAGAATGCCACCCTCTTCTGTCCTGTGTTTTCCTCTCCAGCTGTCCCCACGTCAATCCTCATCACCCATCTGCTCAGATGTAAATATTATTACTGTTTTGGACCCGTAACTTTTAAAAAAAAAAAAATCAATATATTAGTGCTTTGAAGAATACAATTCTGCACCTTTCTACACA
Source organism: Pholidichthys leucotaenia (assembly GCA_020510985.1). Taxonomy (NCBI): domain Eukaryota; kingdom Metazoa; phylum Chordata; class Actinopteri; order Cichliformes; family Pholidichthyidae; genus Pholidichthys; species Pholidichthys leucotaenia. The sequence continues at coordinate 18,269,558 of CM035844.1, forward strand.
TTTTGTTGATGTAATTTTTTTGAAAATACAATCCAGAACACCTTTAAGCTATTCTTATCCTGACACTGAAGCACATGCTAATTAATTAGCCTCACCCACGCTGTACAGCACCTCCATAAAATCTTTTCAACCCATCAACAGAGGGCTCAGCCTTTAATAGAATGTCATCCAAACACTTACTGTGTGTTATGATGGACATAATCCAGAGAAGCTGCAGTAAAAGTCACATTAAACGGTTAACATCCCAGCCAGCGTGCCCATGTGGGCTGGGCTGTCTTATGGGTCCCATGTGGGTTTGTCTGCGAGTTCCATGTTGGCCCCATCTGTGTTTGCCCACACGGACTTTATGTGGGGCACAGCTAAGCAGGTAATCTGCTTACCTGCATTAAACACAGGTGAGCAGGTCTCAGTAACACTGGCACCACAGTGTGTGCATCCCCAAATTTCAGCCTCCCCGGATATGCGGAAGTTTAGGAGGGTAAATCTTTAATGAACGTCCATAGAGGAGCTGTGGACGTCATAGATCAAGGGCAGGCATCACCGTGGTTACTGTTGCCAGGGAGACATCAAAGGTAGGCATCACCGTGGTTACTGTGATGTCATAGATCAAAGGCAGGCATCACCATGGTTACTGTTGCCAGCAGACACATCATCAAAGGCAGGCATCACTGAACGAGTGGTGACGTCAAAGATCAAAGGCAGGTTCCACCATGGTTACTGTTGCCATGATAATGGTAACTTTCTACGGGCATGCAGAAGTGCTTGCTTACACTTGGTTTCTACGGGCTTACACGGGTATATGCTAGTAGGAAAAAAAATACAAGAAAAAAAGTCAAATTTATGAGAAAAAATCTCAAATTTAGGAGGAAAAAAAGTGAAAATTTAGGAGAAAAAGGGTATAAATTTACAAGAAAAAAAATTAAAATGGAAAAAAGTTACGAACTTATAAGAAAAAAATAGCAAATTTACAAGAAAAAAAGTCAGAAATTTATGAGGAAAAGATTAGAAAAAGTTGCAAATTAACAAAAAAAACAAACTAGCAAATATATGAGTAAATAAATTTTAAAAATTATGAGAAAAAACTCACAAATTCATGATTAAAATTTTGGTTCCAAATTTACAAAAAAATGTTTATGGGAAAAAGTCACAAATTTACAAGAAAATACTAAATTTACAAGGAAAAAGTAACAAAATTATGAGAAAAAGTTGCAAGATTACCGTTCAAAAGTGGCAAATTTGTGAGAGTTCCAAAATTACAAGAAAAAGCTAACAAATTTGCAAGAAAAAGTCACAGTTTTAGAAGAAAAACAAATTTATGAGGAAAAAGTTGCAAGTTAAAAAAGAAGATGAAAATTTATGAGGAAGTTTCAAATTTTCATGAAAAATGTATCAAATTTAAGGGGAAAAAAGTCAAATTTACAAAAAAAAAATGCAAATTTATGAAAAAATAAGTTGAAAATAGGTAAATAGGTGAAGTTCATGTGGGCAAACACAGATGGGCCCAGTGTGGAACCCGTGGACAAACCCACATGGGACCCATAAGACAGCCCAGTTTTAACCCTTGGTGTGGCCCACATGGACATGCTGGCTATACACAGACACAATAAAAAGCCTGTTCAAAATTCATGCTTATCCCTTTGGCTGTAGTTCTAAATTACCACAAACTATTACAAATTTGCATATTTCTCACATATAAATCCTCTTAGCTTTCATTTTGATAAAATATGGATCAGGTAGTTTTTTTGTTTGTTTGCTTTAAATCTCCTTTAAGTTTCTCTATGCACAGTGTTGTCACCATTTCATAATTTGTGAGTTGTTCTGAAGAAAGCATTAGTTCTCCATGAGGTTTACTCCCCCTCTTCCCAGCCGGTCTAGTGTGCACTGCTGGGGTGTTTGTTGACAGCTGCTTTCCTAAGTGAAGTTGGTTAATCCCTCTGTGGCTTTTTCCCTTGGCCCATCCTCCTTTAGGAAGCTGCTGAATGTGAAGATCATTGATGACGAGGAGTACGAGAAAAACAAGACGTTTACGATTGTGCTGGAAGAGCCCATCCTGCTGGAGGTGGGACAGAGACACGGTGAGACGAGGACACAGCTGCACATCACACCCGCTGAGGCAAAGTCTCAGTGTTCTATGGCTTACAATAAGTCCGTTCACTGTGTTGCATTTCATTTCAGACCACAACAGATTATATCCATTCCTCTGCGGGTTTTTTTTTTAGTGCATTTTAATGACCGTTCTTTAAACTGGAGGACTGAAGGTCTAATTGTTGCACTATAAAATAGCAATAAAGTAATAAAAGGGTTAGAGGTCAAATCTAAAAGGCAAAAGGGGTTAGATAATGAATATATTTCTCCACCCATGTATACTTGTGGGAGCTGTAATCCTGTTGGCGAATTGATCATATTTTTCATTGCAATAGTTGCTGTTTCATCATTTGAAGTTATTTGAAGTTTTTTTGTACATTTTTAGAATAGATTATCTAATAAGCAGGAACACCCCCCCAGCCCCCGTCCCCCACTGCTGCCAAAAATTAAGCTGATGCTGTCACAATGACAAACTTATCAGACTTATAAGGTCACATGCTGTACACAGAAAATAAAGCGTGAATCACAAACTAAAAATTTATATAAATGCCCATGTGATAGCTACTAATTACCTGAAAATGAAGATACAAGTGAATAAAAGAGAATTTCACCAATTAATTTGATAGAAGTAACATTTTTTATTGTTTTGAATCAATTTATTATTAGTTTTGAGAATGCACAATAGATAGAAGATGGCATTTTTATTACATTGATGATTGTCGTCCGCTTGATAGGACTGGCGTGGTGGCCTAGTGGTAGAGCATCTGCCTCACAGCCGGGAGGTCGTGGGTTCAAGCCTCGGCCGGGTTATACCAAAGATCATATAAAAATGGTACTTCCCGTACCTCTAGCTTGGTGCTCAGCATAATAGAATGGGGGAAGGAGAAGTGTGTATGTGGTGGTGCCTTGCATGGCAGCGACCCCTCTGATTCTAGGTGTGATTAACATAGGAGAAATGTAATTTTGTTCTACTGAATGACAATAAAGTTGGCTTCTTCTTCGATTATAATTCTGATGACCTGAAAGAGTTTCAGAGAAACATTAATTACATCAGAAAAAATGACCGCAGCAAAGAAGAAGATTGTTTGTTTTTTTTATTCATTCTCATTTAATTATGCTTTGCTGCACTGTGAAAACAACTTTTCCTGTCATATTATGTGTGTTCCTTTGCTGCAGGAGACACTAATGATAACAAGACAGCAGTGGGCCCCGAGGACGTGTCAAAGATGGGCTGCCCATGTCTGGGAGAGCACACCAAGCTGGAGGTGGTCATCGAGGAGTCTTATGAATTCAAGGTAACTCTTAACGAGCTGCTATTTTTGGCCTCCGAGCCACACTGAACTCACCCACTGCACGGATGTTTGACTTGTTTTGAAATTCCTCACAAGCTGAACAGAGTCACCAACGTTCTACTAAACGCCCATTAATTTTTTAAGGCATCAGAACCACAACCTTGAAGTCCTTGAGATTTTTCACGCACACTCGAACACTGGCATTTTGACTTGCACCAATTTTAGTTACGTCACACAGCATTTTGGGTTTGTTTTAGGGAATCAATGTTTAATCTAGCTGCAGACGAGTGATAAATTATGAGTTGTGTGCATGTAACTAATGGCTGTGGCAGCCAGGTTGCTCACTCATCATTTCATCCAGCTTGAATAGTCAAATGAGTTGAGGAAACATTTATCATAAAGTGGAAATTATAACATTACTAAATTAATTTGTTTTGTAAAAAGTGATGGTCAAAAAGTGCTCAATCTTGATGTTGAGCTATCAAAACTTTTTCAGCATCTGCATGTTTACTTTTGTCCAAAAATCACTCTAATTATATTAATTATGCAGAAATGCATCTCACCAATCAAAACATCTTGGAAACTTCTGGCTGACATTCACTTTCACGCTCATCACACATGGCATAAGAGTAATACATGTTTTTTTTCCTCTGTTAATGTTTTTAGGTTTTTTACTTGCAAATTTTTTGACTTAGTGTATTTTAAGATAAGATAAGATAAGATAAGCCTTTATTAGTCCCACAATGGGGAAATTCCAGGATTGCAACAGCACAGGGATAGCAACACTCAGAGCAACAATCAGAAGGCAAGAAAAAAAAAACAAGCAAGCAAGAGCAGCTAATATACTACATATGTACATATTACTATAAATATATATATATACACACAGCCCCCTCATGGATCGTCACCTTATCGTGGTGGGGGGGTTTGCGTGCCCCAGTGATCCCAGGAGCTATGTTGTCCGGGGCAATTTGCCTCTGATAGGGTCTCCCAAGACAAACTGGTCCTGGGTGAAGGGCCAGACTAAGAACGATCCAACAGACTCTCATGATAAATTGTATATCAAGGATTCAGTGTACCCCGCCCGGTATGGGGTTACCGGGGCCCCACCCTGGAGCCAGGCCTGGGGGAGGGGCTCGAAGGCTAGCGTCTGGTGGCCAGGTTTCCACCCATGGGACCCGGCCGGGCTCAGCCCGAAGGAGTTACATGGGTCCGCCCTCCAGTAGGTTCACCACCTGCAGGAGGGATCATGGAAGTCCGGTGCTATGTGGATTAGGTAGCAGTCAAAGGCGGAGACCTTGGCGGACTGATCCCAAGCTTTCTAAACTGGCTTTTGGTACGTGGAATGTCACCTCTCTGGTGGGGAAGGAGCCTGAGCTGGTGTACGAGATTGAGCGATACCGGCTAGATATAGTGGGCCTCACCTCAACACACAGCTCCGGTTCCGGAACCAGTCTCCTGGAGAGGGGCTGGAGCTTGGCCTTTTCTGGAGTTGCCCCGGGCGAGAGGCGACGAGCAGGGGTAGGTATTCTTGTATCGCCCCACCTTGCTGCCTCTATATTGGAGTTTTCCCCGGTGGACGAAAGGGTTGCTTCCCTGCGCCTTCGGGTTGGGAAACGGGTCCTGACCATCATTTGTGCCTATGCACCAAATGATGTTTCAGAGTACCCACCCTTTTTGGAGTCTGTGACTGGGGTGCTGGAGGGTGCTCCTCCTGGAGACTCCATTGTCCTACTGGGGGACTTCAATGCGCACGTGGGCAACGACAGTGAAACCTGGAGGGGGGTGATTGGGAGGAACGGCCTGCCCGATCTGAACCCGAGTGGTGTTCAGTTATTGGACTTCTGTGCTAACCACAGTCTGTCCATAACGAACACCATGTTCAAGCATAAGGGTGTCCATATGTGCACCTGGCACCAGGACACCCTAGGCCGCAGGTCGATGATCGATTTTGTTATCGTATCATCAGACCTGCGACCGTATGTCTTGGACACCCGAGTAAAGAGAGGTGCAGAGCTGTCAACTGATCACCACCTGGTGGTGAGTTGGATCCGATGGCAGGGGAGGAAGCCATTCAGACCTGGTAGACCCAAACGTATAGTGAGGGTGTGCTGGGAGCGTCTGGCTGAGGCCCCTGTCCGGGAGGTCTTCAACTCCCACCTCCGGAAGAACTTCAACCACATTCCGAGGGAGTCTGGAGACATGGAGTCTGAATGGGCCATGTTCTCCACCTCTGTTGTTGAAGCGGCGGCCCAGAGCTGCGGCCGCAAGGTGGTCGGTGCATCTCGTGGTGGCAACCCCCGAACCAAGTGGTGGACACCAGTGGTGAGGGGGGCCATTAAGCTGAAGAAGGAGTCCTATCAAGCTTGGTTGGCTTGTGGGACTCCCGAAGCAGCTGAGGTGTACCGGCAGGCCAAGCGGAGTGCAGCTCGGGTGGTTGCTGAAGCAAAAACCCGGGTATGGGAGGAGTTCGGTGAGGCCATGGAACAAGACTTTCGGTCGGCTTCAAAGAGATTCTGGCAAACTGTTCGGCGGCTCAGGAGGGGAAAGCAGCTCCCCGTCCACACTGTGTATGGTGCGGATGGGACACTGTTGACTTCAACTGGGGATATCGTCGGGCGGTGGAAGGAATACTTCGAGGATCTCCTCAATCCCACTGATACGCCTTCCACAGAGGAAGCAGGGTTTGGGGACAAGGGGGATGACTCGCCTATCACAGGGGCTGAGGTCGCCAAGGTGGTTAAAAATCTCCTTGGTGGCCGGGCCCCGGGGGTGGACGAGATTCGCCCCGAGTACCTCAAGGCCCTGGATGTTGTTGGGCTGTCATGGTTGACACGCCTCTGCAACATTGCGTGGAGGTCGGGGGCAGTGCCTTTGGCATGGCAAACCGGGGTGGTGGTTCCTCTCTTCAAAAAAGGGGACCGGAGGGTGTGCTCCAACTTTAGAGGGATCACACTCCTCAGCCTCCCTGGGAAGGTCTATGCCAAGGTACTGGAGAGGAGAGTCCGGCCGTTGGTCGAACCTCGGATTCAGGAGGAGCAATGTGGTTTTCGTCCTGGCCGTGGCACATCGGACCAGCTCTTTACCCTCTCGAGAATTCTTGAGGGTTCGTGGGAGTTTGCCCAACCAGTTTACATGTGTTTTGTGGACTTGGAGAAGGCATTTGACCGCGTCCCTCGTGGATTTTTGTGGGGGGTGCTTCGGGAGTATGGGGTATCGGGCTTGTTGTTACGAGCTATTCGGTCTCTGTACGACCGTTGTGAGAGTTTAGTTCGTATTGCCAACACTCGGTCGGAGTCATTCCCAGTGAGAGTTGGACTCCGCCAGGGCTGCCCTTTGTCACCGGTCCTGTTCATAATTTTTATGGACAGGATTTCTAGGCGCAGCCAGGGAATGGAGGGTGTCATACTTGGTGACCACAGGATCTCATCTCTGTTGTTTGCAGATGATGTTGTCCTGTTGGCTTCATCCAGCAATGACCTACAGCTCTTGCTGGGACGGTTTGCCGCTGAGTGTGAAGCGGCTGGGATGAGAATCAGCACCTCCAAGTCCGAGTCCATGGTCCTCAGCCGGAAAAAGGTGGATTGTCCTCTCCGGGTTGGGGACAGGCTCCTGCCCCAAGTGGAGGAGTTTAAGTATCTTGGGGTCTTGTTCACGAGTGAGGGGAAAATGGAGCGAGAGATCGACAGACGGATTGGAGCAGCATCTGCAGTGATGCGGACGTTGTACCGGTCTGTTGTGGTGAAGAGGGAGCTTAGTTCTAAGGCAAAGCTGTCGATTTACCAGTCAATCTACGTTCCTACTCTCACCTATGGTCACGAGCTTTGGGTAATGACCGAAAGAACGAGATCGCGGATACAAGCGGCTGAAATGAGCTTTCTCCGTAGGATTGCTGGACTCACCCTCAGAGATAGGGTGAGGAGCTCAGTCATCCGGGAGAGGCTCAGAGTAGAACCGCTGCTCCTCCACATTGAAAGGAGTCAGTTGAGGTGGTATGGGCATCTGATTAGGATGCCTCCTGGACGTCTCCCACTTGAGGTGTTTCAGGCACGTCCCACTGGGAGGAGACCCCGGGGCAGACCCAGGACTCGGTGGAGAGACTATGTCTCCCAGCTAGTCTGGGAACGCCTTGGTATCCCCTCTGAAGAGCTGGAGCAGGTGGCTGGGGAGAGGGAAGTCTGGGCTTCTCTGCTTGAACTGCTGCCTCCGCGACCCGGACCTCCGGAAAAGCGGTAGAAGATGGATGGATGGATGGATGGATATACACACAGACACACAGTGCAGAGCATTGTAGCTGGATGGGATAAATATATGAGTATATAAACACACAGTGCGGAGCATTGTAGCTAGATGGAATAATATGTAGATATATAAACACACGGTGTTGCATCTTTTTAAGGCAAAATACATACTTTGATGAAAATGTGTGACTTTTTCATTTAAAAAAGAGTGACTTTTATGGGGTTTTTTAAGTTTGTAATTTTTTCTGGTGCATTTCTCAAATTGGAAAAAATCATAAATTTTCAGCATTTTAATCATAAATTTACTGATTTTCTTATACATTTGTTTTCTGTCTCACAAACTTGTATCTTTGGCTTCTTTTATAGGCAAATTTGCAGCTTTATTGTAAATTTGCGTCTTTTGCCACAAATTCTCAGCTTTGTTTTTAAATGACACTTTTTTTTCCTCCTCTGTGTTTTCTCCCTAGCCATTTTTTTCTTTAATAAAACAATAAATGTTGAAGCCCGTGATTATCTTAAAGATCTTAATGCTTCATATTGCCTTGATGGAACAGTCTGAAAAGTTAGAATTTTGCAGATCATATGTAATTTATCTATCTGCTAAATATCTTTTGACATATGTTCAATATTTGCTTTATGCTTATGTGTGCCTTGGTTGTTTTTTTAAATACTTTCCTTGATACCTTTGGATACTTTGCCCTGTTAAATGTTGCTGTACGTACGTGAGTTTATTAGCCCTTATGAGTTTTTTCTTCCCACCACTGTCATGTCCTTGCTCATAGAGGATCACCTGATTGTTAGGGTTTTTTTTTCCTTTCGGTCTTTCCCCCTTAGTTTTTAAGTGCATTGAGATGACTGTTATTTTGATTTGGCACTATATACAGCGGGGAAAATAAGCATTGAACATGTCAACATTTTTCTCATTAAACATACACTACCGTTCAAAAGTTTGGGGTCACTTAGAAATTTCCTTATTTTTGAAAGAAAAGCACTGTTTTTTTCAATGAAGATAACTTTAAACTAATCAGAAATACACTCTAATATCTAATGTACATTGCTAATGTGGTAAATGACTATTCTAGCTGCAGATGTCTGGTTTTTGGTGCAATATCTACATAGGTGTATAGAGGCCCATTTCCAGCAACTATCACTCCAGTGTTCTAATGGTACAATGTGTTTGCTCATTGTGTCAGACGGCTAATGGATGATTAGAAAACCCTTATGCAATCATGTTAGCACAGCTGAAAACAGTTTAGCTGGTTCGAGAAGCTATAAAACTGACCTTCCTTTGAGCAGGTTGAGTATCTGGAAAAAAATTATTATTTCAAATACAAATCATTATTTCTAACCTTGTCAATGTCTTGACTATATTTTCTATTCATTTTACAACTCATGGTGGTAAATAAGTGTGACTTTTCGTGGAAAACACAAAATAATTGTCTGGGTGACCCCAAACTTTTGAACGGTAGTGTATTTCTGATGGAGCCATTGACTTTTCACCAGATATCAGTAACAACCCAAGTAATCCATACATACAAAGAAATCAAGGCAACTGTGTTCACAAAACAAGTTATATTTAATAAAGTGGAATGACAAAGGGAATAAGTATTGAACACATAAAAAATGCGGTGCAAAAAGGCATAGAAAGCCAAGAAACCAGCTGAAATCCATCAGAATTTAGGAAGCCATCCAATCCCCCATCAGTGCAAATTATTTTCATCTGGTTAAGTCCTGACTGATAGCCTTTAAAAAGGTCTGTAAATATCAGATTGTCACACCACAAAGACCTCATGATGGGTAGAAGCAAAGAGCTCTCTCTAGGCCTTTGCAACCTTATTGATGCAAAATATAATAATGGCATTGGTTAGAGGTGCATTTCTAAACTGCTGAATGGTCCAGTGAGCACCTTTGGAGACATCATTCGGAAGTGGAAAGAACATCATTTTACCGTAAAACTGCCCTCCAGACAGATGAGCGTTCAGAGGTAGGACCCATGGGCGCAGGCAGAGGTATGGTGCAACAATAATTATTTATTAACAAAAGCACTGTGAACAAAGAAATGCAGCATGGGCACTGAACCAAAACCATCAAGGCAAACTTACACGGGACGATAATCCAGTCACTGGAAGAACACCAGGAAACAATGACGAGGACGCCAGACAGGACACATGCAAAAATTGACATAAATAGGGGGAATAGATTAAAAAAATAGATAATAAAATTGAATTGAATTGAATAGATAATTGCAAACATGAGACAGCTTGGGTAGACAATCAAGGGCAGCAGGTTAAGAAAACAGGTCTGGCAGGGCTACACTGACACTCATAGACGGGGATGCACAGGAGACAAGACAATGAACATGCAGGACATCATACAGAGAGGACAGTAACAAAAGCGTGACTAACATAATCATAAATAATCACAGAAAGAACAAAGAATGAACACAAGACATGGGCATGATCCTAGGATCTTGCCCAGATATGACAAAACTAGCCACGACCAGGAGCTCCTCGCAAGATTTCTGACAGAGGAGTCAAAAGAATTATCAGAAGCACTATCCAAGAGTCAAAGACCACTCGTGGAGAGCTCTAGAAAGACCTGGAGTTAGCAGGTACTGCTGTTTCAAAGAAAACAATAAGTAATGCAATCAACCAACATGGGCTCTATGCCTTCTCATCTCGCAAGACTCCATTGCTGAAGAAAAAGCATGTTGAAGCTCGTTTAAAGTTTGCTGCACAACATTTGGGCAAGCTAGTAAAATACTGGGAGAATATAGCCTGGTCAGATGAGACCAAAATTGAACTTTTTGGATGCCACAACACACAGCATGTTTGAAGGAGAAATGGCACTGCACATCAGCTCCAAAACACCATACCATTACTGACATTTGGAGGTGGGAGCATCATGAACTGGGTTTTTTTTTCAGCATATGGTACAGGGAGACTTCATATAATTGAAGGAAAGATGAATGGACAAATGTACAGAGACATCCGTGATAAGAACCTGTTGCCATCTGCCAAGATACCGAAGATGAAACGAGGGTGGACATTTCCACAAGACAATGATCCCAAACACACAGCCAAGGAAACTCTCAGCGTGCTCCAGAGAAGGAAAATAGAGCTGCTAGAATGGCCCAGTCAGTCACCTGACCTGAATCCAATTGAAAATCTATGGAACAAACTGAAGATTGTCATGAACCTGGGTTTGATGATTTCAAACCCAGTTCTGACTTATGGTTATTTTGCCCTATTTTCCACCAGACGCTTCAGGGAGCTTTTGGCCTTCGCTCCCTGACAGCTTGGGCACACCCCCTCCTCCTGTCAAGTGCCATCAGCTGTGCTTCATTACGGGTGTTTACACACACACACACACACACACACACTCCATTCATTCCCATTCACATGCTCATACATGCAGTCATGCACGTCAGGGTTCAATTATGTTCAGCCCATGCTTCCTCACACCGGCAATCTCTTCCCTCATTAGCATTATGATTACAAATATGCTGCGGTTGTGGGAAGAGATTGTCAGAGCCTTCACCCTCATTTATGGCAGCGTGTTCCTCCATGGATGTTGTACTACTACCTTCGCATATTCAGCCTGACATTTACAGACAGTTAATCCCTGGATGCTAGCGGCTGACCCTGCCTCACTTCTTCATCTCCCAGACTACACGGACAGCCTCGGATTGTTCCAGCCGTAAGTGTATGTTTTGCCTTTCTCTTTGTGCTCAACGTGACGGCAGCACTAGGCATTCCCCCTCCCTGGCTGTTGAACATCCGGGCAGCTTCCCTGTATGTCTGGTGGCTTATAATCATCATTTCAATCTACTGTATTGTATGGTCTTGTTGGACTTATTTTGTTGGAGTTTAAGTTAATAAATGGCACGTTCTACTCTCACATTTGGGTTTCTCATTCCCTCCCTCGTGCGCTGTGGCATGGCACACAGGGATTCATGACAGAATGCTCCGACCATCAGAAAAAACCCAGTGGAGTAGACGTGTGTTTTTTCTTTTCCTTTCACCTTCTTTTTCTCTTCCTCCTCGAGTTTCGGCGTTATGATCTGGATGGACGAGGAGCAGAGGGCCCAGGATCTGCTGGAGGAAGCGATCTTTGCCTTTCAGTGGCCCCAGTTTCCTGAGAATGGGGAGTGGGCACAACTCGTCATGGAGGACATTAAGCGGCGCCATCCTAACCTCCGGATTATTCCTAGGGTGGACGCCATCCTCTCCACCATCCTTCCCTTTCTAGACGTGGAGCTGGAGGGTGCCTCTCCAACATCGGAGCCAGCCACCCGTCAGAAGAGACATTCCCAGCGGAGGAAGATCTCCTCTCCTCGCAGTTGTCTTTCATCTCCCGGGCCGGCGCCAGTGCAATCCTCAGACGTGATGACGGAGGAGGAGAGATTGGATTTGCTGGCCATGATAAACCATCGGATCAAGGAGGAGTGCCGCGAGAGAGAGGCCCGAGGACGCGCTTCCCCGGCTGTGAGGGTTCCACCCCCCACGCCTACCCAATCAATGGGCATGCCAACAGAGGAGGAGTGGTTGGCCCTGCTCACCCAGCTAGATTGCCGGGTTAAGGAGGAGCACCATGCAAAGGAGGAGCAGAGACTGGCCCGGCTCAACTACCGGATGGAGGAGGAGTGCCACGAGGAGGAATCGGTTAAGATCTCCTAGTGCCCGAGCTCCTCACAGGTACTCTGCTCACCTCTCCGGAGAGTACGGGTCCTCCCTGCATGGACGACCTGCTGCCCAGCACGGTGCTCCACATCCTGGATTATCTGGTTCCTGAGCCGTCCGGGAGGAAGAAGGGGAAGAACACCCGCCGGAAGAGGTGTTCGGTCTCGTCAGCGCAGCACATGGAGGAACTCCTCGAGAGGAGAGGAGACACCTTGGAGGCCACTGAGGATGTTCAGCACCAGGAGGACAGGCAAGTTACTTGTCATTTAACTTTTATGTTTGATGAACAATTTTGCCTGCCTCCTGGCGAGGAGACTTGGGGCATGCAGTCCCCTGACTGCTCGGCCCCAGCAGCATATAGTGCTCCCTTATCCAATCTCACCATACCCTTTCTGTGTGCCCCTTCGAGCTCGCCGGCCCTGGATCCAAGTCGCTCGGGGGAAGAGGAATCAGAGGCCCACGGGGGTCCCGCTCAGGTGCCAGCGGAGAAGTTATCCTCGGCCGCCACGCCAGAGGAGCTGGTGGCGTGGAAGATGGCGCACAGGAGCATCCAGACTGCAACCTCCATCACGCCTGCTGTGGGGGCCACAGCAGCAGAGCCATCCCCCGTACCAGACCTCCAGCCGACGGGACCCCGACCATCATCGTCAGCATTGCCGGAGTCCTAGACAGCGGTAGAGCTTGAGCACAGGCAAGTAATCTCTCCTGAAGTTCATTTGTCAATGATCGAGAGATCTTGTCTGGCTCTTGGGGAGGAGAGTCAGGTGCAGCTCTCACCCGCTCAGAGGTCCAGCCAGAGTCCACCATCGCGGGTGCAGCAGAGCTCCAGCTGGAGTCCACCATCACGGGTGCAGCAGAGCTCCAGCCAGAGTCCACCGTCGCGGGTGCAGCAGAGCTCCAGCTGGAGTCCACCGTTGCCAGTGCAGCACAGCTCCAGCCAGAGTCCACTGTCACCGGTGCAGCCACGTCCCTGACCAGGACCATCGCGGGTGCAGCCATGTCCCTGACCGGGACCATCACAGGTGCAGCCACGTCCCAGACCGGGACCATCGCAGGTGCTATGGTTCCCCTGTTCCAAGTTTTGGATGGCAGGGGGCCCCCTGTCCCTCACTTTGGTCACCGGGGTTCCTGGGGGGGGGGGGGGGGGGGTAGGCTGCTTCTCCACTTCCCCCTCTGGTTCTGGTGGCTCCACCACACTGGTCGGCCACCAGAGGGACTTGGTCTTCAGGTCGGGTGGCCCATCAGCCTGGGCAGGCCGCCGGACACTATTTTGCGGACCGCCTGCTGGACTTGGGACTTGGACAGGCCACCCGATCAGTCAGTCACCCCTTGCCATGCTGGGGGCCTGGGACTCTGGTCGACCCCCTGAACTTTGGACTTCTGGGGAGGGGGGTTAGTGTCCTAGGTGGGGGCTGCTAGTGAGGGTCACTGCTCTTTATTTGCTTGTTATTTGTTGTATTTTTTTCACTGGTTGCTTCCCTCCTAACCGTTTTTCCTCCCCCTCCCACCCTGGGTAATTGTTTATTTCTGAGGGGGGGGGGGTTCCCCTTGAGGTGTGGTTTTTGTTGTCGGCTGATGGTACTGGGGTTTCTGGACTCCACCCCTGGGGAGGGGGGGGAGGCTGTCATGAACCTGGATTTGATGGTTTCAAACCCAGTTCTGACTTATGGTTATTTTGCCCTATTTTCCACCAAACGCTTTAGGGAGCTTTTGGCATTCGCTCCCTGACAGCTCGGGCACGCCCCCTCCTCCTGTTAAGTGCCATCAGCTGTGCTTCAGTACGAGTGTTTACACACACATACACACACATTCCATCCATTCCCATTCACATGCTCATACACGCATTCATGCACACCAGGGTTCAATTATGTTCAGCCCACGCTTTCTCACTCTGGCAATCTCTTCCCTCGTTAGCATTATTATTACAGATACGCTGCGGTTGTGGGAAGAGATTGTCGAAGCATTCACCCTCATTTGTGGCAGCGTGTTTCTCCATGGATGTTGTACTACTACCTTCACGTATTCATTTACAGACAGTTAATCCCTGGATGTTAGCGGCTGACCCTGCCTCACTTCTTCATCTACCAGACTACACAGACAGCCTTGGATTGTTCCAGCCGTAAGTGTATATTTTGCCTTTCTCTTTGTGCTTATCGTGACGACGGCACTAGGCATTCCCCCTCCCCGGCTGTTGAACATCCGGGCAGCTTCCCTGTATGTCTGGTGGCTTATATTCATCATTTCAATCTACTGTATTGTGTGGTCTTGCTGGACTTGTTATTTTGTTGGAGTTTAAGTTAATAAATGGCACGTTCTACTCTCGCATTTGGGTTTCTCATTCCCTCCCTTGTGCGCCGCGGCATGGAGCACGGGGATTCATGACAGAAGATCACAGTTCATAGAAGACACCCACGGAACCTTCAAGATTTGAAGACAGTTTGTGTGGAAGAATGGACTAAAATCACTCCTGAGCAATGCCTGTGCCTAGTTTCTCCGTACAGGAGGCATCTGGAAGCTGTTATTACCAGCAAAGGCTTTTCTTCTAAACATTAAATGAATTTCCCCAAACTTGTTCAATACTTATTCTCTGTGTCATTTCACTTTATTAAATATAACTTGTTTGGTGGACACAGTTGTCTTGATTTCTTAGTATGTATGGATTGCTTGGGTTGTTACTGATATGTGGTGAAAATCTCAGGTCAATGGCTCCATCAGAAATATGTTTAATGAGAAAAATGTTGACGTGTTCAATACTTATTTTCCACACTGTACATAAGTTTTGATCAACTGATTGGTTGAAATTGGTGACTTTGCCATAAAATTACTTCTTCTACCATCTTTTTCTTAAAATGGAGTTTATTATTAATTATGTTGTGTTTTACAAAGACTAAATAGCAGAATTTCCCACCAGCCAAACTGGCTAGTATGACTGAGCTACTGTTGAAAATAAAGAAGACGTATAACTTTAATTTTAAGAAGTGTAAACATAAAGAAAAGTAAGCTTCACAAGTACTTCTTCACCTGCAAAAAGTTTTCAGACATGATAGCTGGAATCTTGGCTGTAACTCAACTCATGACTCAGTTACTGGAGGTACAGTTCCACTGATAATTCACATGAAGGGTACAGTTAAACAGAAGACATACGTACATCTTTCCAGTGATGTGGAGTCAGTATGCCAGTATTATTGTTGGAACTATCAACCTCAGCTGCGCTTATGCATCGCTGCACCACCGACTGACTTGTGTTTGGCTGCTAACCAGCTCTTTGGGGGCAAGTATGAGACAACCAGCCCCTCTCCTGTAGCTGTCTGAAATTTCAGAGTGTCATGTCTTTCTTTGTTTTGTTTTTTTTTTCTTTAAAGCTGAAGTAGGCAGAATAATTTCATTTAGATGTGAAACTAAATCAGTTACCATCCTAAAGCGTTTTGCAGAACAAGTGGTCTGACAGAACAGCCACTCATCAGTGAATTTTGGGGGTGTTTTTTTTTCCAGGTTTCTCAGATTTCTGTCTTCTATTGATGTAGCTAACATACTTTTTTTGACTTTACAAGTTAGCAGTAGAGTTTTCACAGGTTTGTGTTACTGTCTTGTGCACATGTAAGTGGATCCTCTGGTGTAAAATAAGTGGTGCAGCTCTTTAAGACACTTTAATTACATTTACGCTGTAACAATGATACCGCCTTAGTATCCGCACCTGCAGTTTGATTCGCTGCACTTATGCCTTCAAAGTGCCTCATTCCTCCTGAGGGACACTCGAGGTGTGTGCTCCTCTCCCATCTGTTTCAGTGACACACACGGTGCACTAGAGCTGAAATCTAGATGATGGGTATATCCAGTGTCACATACTGTTAAAGTGATATAGATACTGTACTGATATTCTCATAAAGCCACCTCTGTTCTGGCCATCTGCAGAGCACCGTGGACAAGCTGATCAAGAAGACCAACCTGGCTCTGGTGGTGGGGAGCAGCAGCTGGAGAGAGCAGTTTGTTAGCGCCGTCACTGTCAGTGCAGGTAAGTTGTGGCGTCCTGAAACGCCTCATCTGTTCAGTCCTCTGAAACCAGACCCGTGGAAGATTGAGCCTCCAGGCTGGATCTGCTCCACCAGCTGCTTGTTATTTATTTTTCTATAAAACCCCAAATGCACCAGTTTGATATCAGTTTATTAAAAAGGCACTTAAATGATCAGATAAATGACTGAAACAAGCTTACAAAAACAAAACAAACCCCATTAATGTGTGCATCCCATTTAATTCTGACGGTTTATTAAAAATATATGATGTGGCGATTTCCTCATCTGGTTCAGCATAAAAACTCCAGCAGCCAGCTCTGCCTAAACAGTTAATGGCCCTGCAAAATTCATGTGGATGCTTGTGGTATGGTGAACCCTTTTTCTTTTGCCCTTTCGGAAGCCAGTCGTTTGGCTTTGTGAACCTTTTAGATTTGCACTGGTGCACAAAGCATTTGGGCTAAAAGCTGACAGACTCTAGAGATGTGTCATTTGGTTAATACGGCCTTTCTTTTTCATTTTTCACCCTTTCTCTCTCTGGCTGAGAATGCTAAGCTTTGCATGCATAATGCATATATAAATAGAGAGTATGCTTCCTGTCTATATGTGCAATACTGTATGTTTCGGTCGCTGAGTCATACCTACAGATTTAATGGAATATGTTCCTCCCACGTCTTCATAAAATGTCGTTAAAAATGCTCGAGGTTGACCTGATTTTGCTGTTAAAGATGTTATCTGTCTCCGTTATGAAGTTAGTCTCACCAACTTCTGAAGGATGAATCATCTTCTTCCAAAGAGATATTTTTATAAAGTTCAAGTGCGAGTGGCTGAGCTGTATTAAGATATACAGGTATATTATAACATCTGAATTATTGACTACACTCAACCATGGCTGCCTGAAGTTGGTACAAATCTGTACAAATGCTGCCAAGTGCTGACAGAAACTGGCTGTAGCTGCGATTGTTGCCATCACCATGGGCTGACATAACTTTTCCTTTCACTCTGAAAGTGGCTGCACTTGAGCTCTGAGGTGCCGGGCTGTGATGCATGTGTTTTCTAAGGGTGTGAAATTAACTATATAGAGAGGGTGTGTGTGTCTGTGCTACGAACTGAGATAATTATGATGGGTAAGTGTGGCTGGGCCAAATGCGGTGGCATTTTGAATTATGAATGTGTTTGGCTTAAATGAATAACAGCACAATAATACCCACAGACCAAGTACAGCTTCATTCAGCTGAATCATTGGACAACTGCCGGTTTGTATTAAAGACATAATGTGCAGTAGTCATGATATAAAAGTTTCAGTTCCATTAATTCCTCTATGGGGTCTTTTACAGAGGGTTTGGACCAGTGCAGTCACAGGACAAAAATGGTCCATAGTTCAAGAAAGCAAATTACCAGCTGTTGTGTGGGGATTTGGCCCTTGGAGCTTGCCATAGCCAATGCCAAGCAGTCGACGTAGTGACGTCAGGTGGGCTACAGCCAGTGTGTATATTGTGCCTGGTTTTCTCAATAAAGTTCAGTTCATTGTTTGGTTCAACATGGCTCTGGTCTCCCGTTATTAGGCCATAACATTTTGGCGACGAAGACTAAACCATGGGAGCGTGCATAAAACCGCCACCTCCGTTCCTGCAGTCTCCGGGTGTGCCAACTACACCATGGTGCCGTTGGCAAGAGGCATTCGAGGTGTATATTACAGCGGCTGGCCTGGGCGGCACCAGCGAAGAGAGATGGAGGAGCCTACTCATTCACTGCCTTAGTGAGGACAGCCAACGAATATTTAGCGAGCTGGGTGCCAAGGGCTCATTGAAGGAGTGTCTGGACATAATGGACATTTTTTTTATGGACCATTCCGACATCACAGCACAGCTCGCTAATATATTTAAAAATTGCTTTGACTAGTATTACTCATTCTTATTCTACATTTTATTGCATGTATAGTTTTTTATTTCTATCTTTTATTTTTATCATGTTTAATGTTGCAGCATTGCACCGAGACAAATTCCTAGTTTGTGTACTACATGAACAATGGCAATAAATCTGATTCTGATTCTGAAAGATATAAATTCTTCAACCGCCGTCAATAAACTGGTGAGTCCACCCAACATTTCATAATGGAACTCCGTAACCTAGCAAGAAAGTGCGCCTTCGGGCCGATTGAGGAGGAGCTAGTCCAGGACAAGCTAGCACACGGTATGAGCATCGAGTGGCTCAAAGAAAAGCTAACGCTAACTACGGACGTCTTCACGCTGGAGAAAGTGGTTGAATTGACCAGCCAGTTTGAGTCTGCTGCCCAGCTAGGTCTACAAGTGCTAGCTAAAGAGAACTTAGCCACCCAAGTTTCCCCTCCACGTCAGGCTGCTAGCAACGCAGCTAATCCTTCGGGGCGGACCGTGGCACGGGTAGGAGCGGGAGCTCGGGGTCTGTGTGGTGGCTGTGGCTACCCCCCGTCACTGGGCGGGCACGTCCACCTGCTCTGCCAGAGGGAAAACGTGCCATAACTGCGGCCATTCTAATCACTGGGCTAGGGTCTGCACCACCGCTATTAAACCATCAGCTGTGGAGCCCAAAAGCATGATGCAGGTGTGTGTGGCAGGCACCAAGAAGGGGCTGTTAAAGTGGTACGTCTTGCAGCTAGACAGGGTTGATGTGCTGCTTATGGTGGACTCAGGGGCTGGTAAATCAATACTGAGAATGACCACATTGAAAAGACTTTTCTCGGGCAAAACCATCAAAGTGGGGCAATGAAAATGTTTGGGTACAGTCACGCTAAAATTGACATGGCGGGCACGGTCAGCTTCTCTGTAAAATGTGGTTCAAGGATTAGTCCAACGTTTACCTTCCAAGTTTTGTGCCAGGGGGCCAGCTTGCTGGGAATTGATCTGCTGGGTGAATTAAGATTCTCCATCATGGACCCAGCAAGCTTAACGGTGTCCCCCGAATGGCATGTCCAGTGACCGATGTTGTTTGTGGGCCTAGGATGTATTAAAGTGTTTTACCACTGCCCACTCATCGACCCAAGCGTGACGCCCAAGATCCAACCATTACGGTGACTTCCCCTTGCCCTGCGGGACGACGTCACAGCGGAACTGAACAAACTGCTTAAAGCTGGCATCATTGAGAAAATGGATGCCTCGCCATGGATTTCGAACATCGTGGTGGCCAAGAAGAAGATGGGTGGCATGCTGCCATGTATTGACCTTAGGATGGTTAATAAAGTGATTATCCTGGACAAATACCCGCTCCCTATGATGAAGGAACTCACCGCAACGTTCAGCGGCTGAAGGGTGTTCACAAAGCTGGATTTCCACCAGGGTTATCTGCCAGTGCCCCTTCACCCAGCCAGCAGGGACCTGATGGTGTTCGTGGCCCACATGGGCTTTTTCAGGTACACCCACATGCCTTTTGGTCTGAGCTCAGCACCTAGCTGTTTTTAGAAGATTATGTCCACAATTATGGCTGGCCTCAGGGGTGTAGTGGTGTACCTGGACAACATCGTGGTCCATGGCGCGTCACAGGAAGAACACGACGGTCATTTGAGACGAGTGATGGAGGTGCTGCTGGGGCATGGAGTCACATTGAACAGGGAAAAGTGCATTTTTGCAGTGGATTCTATTGAGTTTGTGGGTTCCAGCTGGTGGCCGAGGGCCTGAGGCCCCTGCACTCAAACGTGGAGGCAGTCATGTGTCTCCCCAATCCCATGACACCTGCACAAATCTCCTCATTCCTGGGCATGGTGAACTTTTACGGGCGTTTTATTCCCCATTATTTAGAGACTATCAAACCAGGCCCTTCTGAAGCAGGATGCACCATGGCAGTGGACCCTGGCCTGCTTAGCGGCAGTCGCAAGGCTGAAGTCTCAACTCACCTCCAATCCAGTGTTGGCCCACTGTGATCCAAAATGGCCGATTTTTGTGACTTCTGACGCGTCTGGTTCGGTGGTGGGGGTAGTTATGTCTCAAGTGCAAGATAGTACCGAACGCCCAGTAGCGTTTGCGTCAAGGTCCTTTCAGCGGCTGAACAGAAATATGCCGTGGGTGAGAGGGAAGCGCTTACTTGTGTCTGGGCGTGTGAACGTTGGCACATCTACCTCTACGGATGCCATTTCACCCTGCAAACGGATCACCAGGCGCTGACGACACTGCTGGAGACAACAGGCTTGGGACACCGGCCCCTACGGAGCCACAGGTGGACTGAGTGGCTGAGGGCCTACAACTTTACTACCGAGTTCAGTCCTGGAAAAGAGAACGTAGTGGCGGATCTCCTGTCCCGTGTCACGGCCAACACTGTACAACCAGATGACGACGACGACCCCACGGAGGTGGATCTGGTCAACACGCTGCATGGACCCCTTCGGGACATGGTATCCCTTCAGGAGCTCCGGGTGGAGTCAGAATAGGACCCTACGTTGTCACAACTATGCTCGGTCATCAGGGAGGGTTGGGCCCCGAAAGTATAGGGTGATCTGGCGCCTTTTCACCGGTTCAGAGATGAACTGAGTTACCGGAACAGGGTGTGTGTGGCAAGGGGACACTGCACATTGATCCCGGTGTCTCTGAGATGACGAGCTCTGGTGATGCTCCACGAGGGTCACCTGGGCGTGGTCAGGGTGAAGCAGCGTTGCAGGGACTCAGTTTGGTGGTCTGGTATTGATAAGGATATTGAAACTATGGTAAATAACTGTGTTCTGTGCTTGGAGAGCGGAAAGACTGGTGGGCCACCCCTCCATCCCTGCGACCATTACCGTACCCAGAAGCCCTTGGAAGTACATCCAATTGGACATTTGCGGTGAACTACATAAGGCACCCCCAAACAGTCGTTTTTTGCTAGTGGTGTACGATCTGTTCTCCAAATGGCCAGAGGTGTTGCCCACTAATTCAGTCACAACGGATGTGGTTATGGGTTTGCTGTCATCACTGTTTGCCGGATGGGGGGTCCTGGATGCCATCACTACAGACAATGGTCCACAGTTCTGCTGGAGGTTTCTGGTAGAGGTTTCTTCCTGTTAAAAGGGAGTTTTTCCTCTCCACCGTCCCCAAGTGCTTGCTCACAGGGGATCGCCTGATTGCTGGGGTCTTTCTGCAATTGTGGGGGTTTCCCCTACAGTTGAAAGTGCTATGAGGTGACTGTTGTTGTGAAATGGTGCTATATAAATAAAGTTGAATTGAACTGAGTTGAATTGAATTGAAAGTTCACCTCTGAGGGGTTTGAGGAGTTTTTGTGTGTTGGGGCATGGAACACATCAAAACCACGTTCTACCACCCCCAAGCCAATGGGGGCATGGAGCGTTTCAGCAAGACTCTGAAACGGTCTGAGAGCACATTTGGCGGACAGCTTCACGTTCCCTGACGCCCTCCAGAGCACACTCCTCCACTACAGGGCAACGGCCCACGCCACGACAGGGTGCTCCCCAGCGAAACTCATGCTGGGGCATGCCGGGGAACACGGACCTTCCACGAGACCAGGTCATCGTCCAACAGCAGAAGATGAAACGACGTTTCGACAGAAAGCACAGGGTGAAGGCCCACGGACTCGATGTGTCGGACCGTGTCTGGATTAAGCATCCCAACCACACGCATAAACTGCAGCCTTTCTGGACAGGGCCGCTGCAGATCGTGAGGCAGCGGGGCCAGGACACGTTTGAGTTCTCGGACTGGTCACGGTGGCATTCCAGCTGACTCAAGAAGTCGCTGCCTACACAGTGTCCGGGAACTGCAGCAGGGCAGACTGATGTGGGTTGGGACTTATCTGATGAGGGTGTTGGAGACACTCAGGTGTGGCCGATGGAGCCTGGAGCAGGTTCTCCGCCTGTGAGATGCTCGGCTAGGACACGTCAGCGGCCCAGACACCTTGATGACCTTGTAGTAGGCCTAACTTTAGCTGGAGCGTGTTGATCATGGGTGGCAGAATAATCCGCTTCAACATGAGAGGGCACCCTGGCAGTCCACCCAGGTGCCCACTTAGCTCACTAGGCTTAGTGGTCTGTATGTGTTCAAAAAAAAACAGACACAAGAAAAGATGTTTGAAAGTATGGACAAATTGTGTGTTCTGTGTTGATATGGGGGTTCTCACTGCTAAAGTTAAAGGGGCCGGGGTTGATTTATGTTCTTACTGTTTTGTAAGGGGGGGGCATTGTGTGGAGATTTGGCCCTTGGGGCTTGCTGTAGCCGACGCCAGGCAGTCAACGTTGTGATGTCAGGCGGGCTACGGCCAGTGTGTATATTGGGCCTGGTTTTCTCAATAAAGTTCAGTTCGTTGTTCGGTTCAACATGGCTCCAGTCTCCCGTTATTAGGACATAACACCAGCCTGACATTTTTAGGTCACCTTAAAGCAACTCTGTCAGGCCTGGATTAATTAATATTCATCGAGGGTGCTTTCACACCTAATTAGTTTACTTTGGTCTGAATCAGTTGATTAGTTTGTTACTTTGCACAGGCAAAAATTCAAGTGGACTAAATTACGTCCTGTTAAATTCCACAAGACTTACGTCAGAACGTTCTCTGTTCTTATTGGGCAGATTTTTTTGCCACGAGAACAGGAAAGGTAAATACAGGAAGTAGGATGACTACTGTGCATTTATGCATTTCTGGGGAGAAAATAATACAAATTGTAATGTAATCTACGGGGGTTTTCATGGCCCTGGTTATCATTTTCTACATTACGTGCATATACAATATGTGCAATATATATTTATATATGTATTCCATCTAGCTACAATGCTCCACACTGTGTGTATTTATATATTTACATATTTATATGTACATATGTATATTCGCTGCTTTTGTTTTTTCTTGTCTTCTGATTGTTGCTCTGAGTGTTGCTATCCCTGTGCTGTTGCAATCCTGGAATTTCCCCATTGTGGGACTAATAAAGGCTTATCTTATCTTATCTTATCTTATCTTATCTTATCTTATACCACTTTCAGCAAATCGTACAGTTTGAAAATGAAGCACAGCTACGGATGGAAAATAATATGTTAACGTTCATTAATCCTCCAGAACCGTGTGTGACATGCTCAGCCACAAATATTTTCGAAGATCCATCAGGTATGTACAGTGGCATAAAATGTTTTACCGTTTGTCGCTGGTCCTGTTTTAGTGCGGTCCCTTTCTCACCTGCAGGACTGCACCAGAGTTTGCCAGTTGATTCAAATCGAGACCACCTCATTTAGGTGGTCTCGATACAGTTCTTTTGATGCGCACCTGAGTGCGATTACTGTGTTCTCACCAGACAAAACGAACCGCACTAATGGAGAAAAATAACTCGAGTTTGACTGAAATGAACTGTAGGTGTGAAAGCACCTTTAGTTCTTCAAAGCAAAAGTCTAAATGACTTCTACATTAACAGAGAAAATAGAAGCAACAGTTTCTAGAGTCGATGCATCTTCTCCCCGTGCTGTCAAAGCACTCAATAATGCCTGATTTGTAAGTACCCTATACTGTAGACTGCTCTGTCCTAGATTTTCCTCTTGCTGGTATTGCAACGATCTACTCTCTGAGTTATTTTTGGAACTTACTATCATTATTGTTATTCTTCTCCTCAGTTACTTTGGTAGAGCTTATGTTTTGTTCCGTACCTTATCATTGTTTCTAAGTCGACTCTTATTTTGGAGTACTTTGTTTTTGTTCCTGCCTAGCTCCATTTCCTGTTTTGGTTTCATTTCCATAGTATCTCTTATTTCTTGATTTGCAACAGCTGTTCCTTATAGGGCTGTCTACACATCCGAGTACTTGCACGTGAACGTGCAAACCATGAGAGCAGGGAGGTCAGAAAAACCAGCAGTTTACCTTTGAAACAATATGTCATATCAACATGAAGAGCTTTCACCACAAGATTGGATCAGATATGATCAAAAACTTTACATTTGTGATCTCAAAAAGTGGGCCTACCGTCTACCAGCCAGTATGTGGAAGAATGAAGAATTGTTATGGATAAATATAAGTTCAGTAGACAGTAAACGTCTGGATATACAATAATTTTCATTTTGAAATTGACCTATTTTTTTGACTTCATGTTACACTTTGGGCCCTATTATGACAATCTAAGCACGCATTTGTGCCACACTTCCCGTCTTGTGGCAGAGGAGTCTTTAGTATGTCTGTGTATTGTCTGACTGTGTGTGCAGTATGCACTCGTAGGAGGGGACTCATTTTTAGTGGGTGAGGCCCGGTGAAAAGTAAAGCACCAAGCTGATCTCATCCACGGATATCCCAACATTTTTTTTTAGTTAAAATACAACAATTTTGCATTCAGCAGAGGAACCACAAATGGACTTACTTGCCCTAGCCGAGATCTGCTGGAGGAACAGCTCGCTCCTCCTCAGTTTCATGCAGGAGTTGAGATGACAGCCACAGTGGGTAGGCTGGCATCTTCCTCTGGTATATTCTAGCACTTCCAGTGTCTTGTGAATTTTTACAACTCTGTCTGTCAAAGTAATTAAAATGGAGAAAGACTGGCAACACCTCTGGCTTGTGCAGGTCTCATCAGTGCATAATGATGATAATCCATTTTTTAGAACTGCAGATGGATTTATTTGTCTCAGCAGTAATCTTGGGTGATGTTGATTTTATTTGGTCAACATGATACATTACACTGTATTATTTAAGGCCTGATTTACAGGTAAGGAGTTATTCTCTAATATACTCCACTGTATGTAACAGAGAATGAACCTGAATCCCCAGTGCACACAAATGAAAGGAGTGATCCAACTTGTGATTGCTGTTTGCGGAAGACAAAAGTAATTTTCATTCATTATCACTGATTGTTTGCCTGTTCCACTAACATCATTAATTCCCCTAGATCTAATTTCCTCTTGTGTTTGTGGGTCACTTTTTGAACTCTGAAGGCTTAGATCTTGCGCCCTCTTTGACTGCCCTAGGCGCCATGTGACGCCTGGGGCAATACAAGGCAACTCAAGGCTCCCCTAGTGGTCAAGAGTGGTAAAAAATTTTCTCAATAAAATAGTTCAGATTTCCAAGGCTATAACTTGAAAGTTAAAAGAGATAATGGCTTACTGTCAATTAGAAAGATGTAGAATATGATCCAAAATTTCAGATAGGAATAAATTTACGCATCTAATTTGCATAATGTCGCAGCAGCTATATAAACTACATAACTCAGTCAAAAGTGGACTCTGGACACATTTACATAAAGAATGGTCTGGGTTTTTTGACGCCGATTTGTCTACAGGGATATGTTTTTATCTAATCTTCAAAGTATATGAACCAGAAAATCAATAAAGTGTCAAAAAAAACATATATTTCTCTTACCTGTTGTCGGGTGGGGGGGGGGCTCGCCCACCCACGTGACCGGACCGTTTTTGTCCATCGTAGTCAATGTTTGTGTGTTTGCTCAGCCATTTACACCATGTACCACATCTACAAACTCTTATGATTACCCCACATGAATTTCGTTTGTATTACACGGTTGTTTTTTCTGTTTGGTGCATTATTTCTGTGGGAATCCATGTCGCCCATGGGCGCCGCCATCTTGGGAATGGGAGCTCAGTTTTTCGTCCGTCGTGGTCGATGTAACACGTTCACTTAATAATTTACACCCGTGTACCACATCTACAAACTCTTATGATTATCCCATGTGAATTTTGTTTGTATTACGCGGCTATTTTTCCCGTTTCATGCCATTTCAGTCATCATCGCGGCAGTGATGACCAAACATGGCGGCATCCACATCGGTGTGTGAGCTCAAAGCAGAAAAAGGAGGAATAATAATGAGGATTTCTT
This sequence comes from Pholidichthys leucotaenia, assembly GCA_020510985.1. Classification (NCBI taxonomy): domain Eukaryota; kingdom Metazoa; phylum Chordata; class Actinopteri; order Cichliformes; family Pholidichthyidae; genus Pholidichthys; species Pholidichthys leucotaenia. The sequence continues at coordinate 18,295,606 of CM035844.1, forward strand.
CTTCTTTGCTATATTCCATGTCAGCCATGATTCCTTCGGCGCGTGTCTGCCACCTTCTAAACTGTCAGATCAATAGAGATAAGTGCAAATTCTCAGTATAGACGGGGGATGTCAATAAGTTGACATGTGCAGTTGCTGCGTTGTGCCACTGGGGGCGCACAACCCATCCATTTAATCTGGGCAGTTAAAGGGTTAAAGAGAAGGACATTGAGCAATGTGATTGGTTTTTTGCATGTTACGCCCAAAACACACCTCTGAATAATTAAGAACATAAGGACAGCCCCTCTGCACTTTCCACCCGGTGCAGAATTAGTTTCTTTGCTGCTATAATAACAAAATGGACTTGCACACTCCCATAAATGTGCTCTGCGCCTTAGAAAATAGACTGTTGACAAGATTGTTGTAATACGGCATTAGTTCAGAGTTAAACATTGTCTGATGGAACACTGTTGTTGTTCACTACTTCTCAAAAATAATCTTTGTTTTAAATCTGCATTCCACGAGTTAGGATATTACCCCCCCCCCCCTCACACACACACACACTTTTTTTTTTTTAAATGCTTGTCTGAGTCATGATCCCAAGATCAACATGCATGTTCTTCCCAGTGTTGTTTGTGCTGTTAGCAGTATGGGAAATGTTAACATCCACGTTTAAATTTTTATATACAGTACCCATATTTGCTACCAACTCTTGGTATCAGTGTTGCTGTATTTTAATTATTTTTATATTTCATTAATGCATCCGTCTGTCTGTCTGTCTACCAAAGGTTGGCATTTTAATGTAATTTCCCTGTGATGTACAATGATAATAAAAGGTATTCTGTTTTATTTTGTTAATGATCTCTGTTTTTTCAGGTGACGATGATGAGGAGGAGAGCGGAGAGGAGCGCCTGCCATCCTGCTTTGATTACATTATGCATTTCCTGACAGTTTTCTGGAAAGTCCTCTTTGCGTTTGTCCCACCTACCGAGTACTGGAACGGCTGGGCCTGCTTCTTCGTCTCCATCTCCCTCATTGGTGTTCTGACAGCTGTGACCGGGGACTTGGCCTCACATTTCGGCTGCACCATCGGTCTCAAAGACTCGGTCACTGCTGTGGTGTTTGTGGCCCTCGGCACTTCTGTTCCAGGTGGGCATCTGTGCTGTCAATCAGCAGGCTTGTCGCTTTGCCTCCTCTGGGCTTTGCCAGTGCGGCGGAAGCAGCTGCGTGGGGAGACTTGTGTAACCTCTTCCCGCACCTGTTCTCTCCAAACCTCTTGTCCTGGATATTAACAAGATGCAAACAAAGAAAAAAAGCTGTTATTCTCTCCCTAATTGTATTCCCATTTCACTACATCCTATAAACTGCCACACAAAAGCCACAGGATAAAGCATGAAAATAGAGCTGTGGCAGGTGTTAGACTCATAGCATAGACAATTTTTATTCTTGGTGTGAGAGACTTCTGCCTTACTCTGACACTGCCCAAACAAATCCAACATGAAAAAAGACAAAACCATATAGTTCCTTATTTATTGGAGAAACATGCCTATTATCTGCCCACAGGACCATATCAGGCACACAACAGACAGGCTTTTCCTGCTTGTTCCTGTTTAAAACATTATATTCTGTGTCATGGGTGTGAGTGGTGGAGAGGACTCAGGCGCAGGCAGAAAATGGTGCAAAACAATGATTTATTAAACAGAAATCAAAACACAAAAGAATGGCAGCACGTGGACTGAAAATAAAACTAAACTAGGCAGGGCACAGATAACTCACTTGGGAACACAGACGACAGGGACAATACCGTAACATCAGGCAGAAACATTAATGACGCCACACTGGACACAGACTGACACAGGTATACAGTGGTGTGAAAAAGTGTTTGCCCCCTTTTGTCACACTTAAATGTTTCAGATCAAACAAATTCAAATATTAGACAAAGATAACACAAGCAAACACAAAATGCAGTTTTTAAATGAAGGTGTTTATTATTACGGGAAAAAAAAATCCAAACCTACATGGCCCTGTGTGGAAAAAGTGATTGCCCCCTAAACCTAATAACTGGTTGGGCCACCTTTAGCAGCAACAACTGCAATCAAGTGTTTGCGATAACTGGCAATGAGTCTTTTACAGTGCTGTGGAGGAATTTTGGCCCACTCATCTTTGCAGAATTGTTGTAATTCAGCCACATTGGAGGGTTTTCGAGCATGAACTGCCTTTTTAAGGTCATACCACAGTATCTTAATCGGATTCAGGTCAGGACTTTGACTAAGCCACTCCAAAGTCTTCATTTTGTTTTTCTTAAGCCATTCAGCGGTGGACCTGCTGGCGTGTTTTGGATCATTGTCCTGCTGCAGAACCCAAATGCGCTTCAGCTTGAGGTCACAAACAGATGGCCGGACATTCTCCTTCAGGATTTTTTGGTAGACAGCAGAATTAATCATTCTGTTTACCACAGCAAGCCTTTCAGGTCCTGAAGCAGCAAAACAGCCCCAGACCATCACACTACCACCACCATATTTTACTGTTGGTATGATATTCCTTTTCTGAAATGCTGTGTTACTTTTTCGCTGGATGGACCTTGCAAAAAGTTCATCTTTTGTCTCATCAATCCACAGAATATTTTTTCCAAAAGTCTTGAGGAACATCAAGATGTTTTTTGGCAAAACCGAGACAAGCCTTAATGTTCTCTTTCTTATGGTGGAGTCATGAACACTGACCTTAACTGAGGCAAGTGAAGCCTGCAGTTCTTTGGATGTTGTTGTGGGGTCTTTTGTGACCTCTTGGATGAGTCGTCGCGGCACTCTTGGGGTAATTTTGATCAGCCGGCCACTCCTGGGAAGGTTCACCACTGTTCCATGTTTTTGCCATTTGTGGATAACAGCTCTCACTGTGGTTCGCTGGAGTCCCAAAGCTTTAGAAATGGCTTTATAACCTTTTCCAGACTGATCTCAATTACTTTTTTTCTTATTTGTTCCTGAATTTCTTTGGATCGCAGCATGATGTCTGGCTTTTGAGGATCTTTTGGTCTACTTCACTTTGTCAGGCAGGTCCTATTTAAATGATTTCTTGATTGAGAACAGTTGTGGCAGTAATCAGGCCTGGGTGTGGCAAGAGAAATTGAACTCAGCTTTCCAAAGATGTGATAAACCACTAAAAAAAAACACCTGCATTTTGTGTTTATGTGTTTACTTGTATTATCTTTGTCTTGTGGAGTGTGTAAATGAAGAGGCAGCTTCATGTCAGACGATTTATTACACACTCACATCTCACAAGCACAGAACAGACTGACTGGTTACAGCAAGCACTCCTCTCTTTATAACAAGTCACCTTCACAAGCTTCAAGGCACTTCCTCATACACAGCATGATATTTACACTACACTTCATTCAACCCCCTCTCACCCTCTTGGGCATTGTTCTCCCATGTGTATTCATTGTCTCTGTCTGAGGTGCGAAATAACCTGACTTCCATACCGCCCCCCCAGCATCTTAGATAGAACAATAGAATATCAGTCCACATGCTGTTTCGGCTTCAGTCTCCTCCCATATCTGCTGTAACTGGGGTTTACTGCCTCTGTGGCGCTGCTGTGCCGATGGGAGGCTGCTGGGAGTGTGTCTGACTGCGGGTGAGCCGTGGTGAAGGGGGGGGGGGGGTCGCTCTGTCCGTGTGGCTGCTCTGATGAATCGTTCCCCTGGGGAGTTCTCCGTGGGGGTCTTCCACACCAAGGGGCCCTCGCCAACAGCACTTGCTCATCCGCCACTACAAAGGCGGGTTTGAGTCTGTCTATGGCAGTTTTCTCCCGTCTACCCCACAAGTCTAGCACAAAATGCTTATCCCCTGTTTCCGACACTCTGAACGGTCCATCATAGGGTGGGCGCAATGGAGGGCGGTGGGCGTCGTGTCTGACGAACACGAACTCCACGTTCTTCAAAGTTTTAGGCACAAAAACAAGCGGAAAACAGTGGTGGGGCTGGCCCAGCAGCGTGCCTGTGTTTGCGCTACGCTGCAAAAGCTGAGACAGGCAGCTGTCCGGCGCGGGATTATCTGGCAGAAATTCCCCGGGCAGCCGTAGGGGCTGCGCAAAAACCAGCTCTGCCGGGGAAGCTTCCAGATCCTCTTTTGGCGCGGAGCGCAACCCCAATAAAGCCCACGGCAACCTGTCTACCCAGTTTGCATCCGTCAGTGAAGCCCTGAGTGCTGCTTTCATTGATCTATGAAAACACTCGCATAACCCATTGGTCTGTGGGTTGTATGCAGTTGTGCGATGAATTGTAACACCCAAGCTGCGGGCCATCGCGGACCAGAGTTCGTAAACAAATTGAGGGCCCCTGTCGGGCGTAATGTCCGACGGGACTCCAAAACACACCACCCATGCTGTTAAAAAAGCACATGCTACATCTGCGGACGTGGTTGCCGCCAGTGGGACTGCTTCTGGCCAGCGCGTGGTACGGTCCATCACTGTCAGGAGGTGCGTGCACCCCTGTGATGGCGGGAGGGGGCACACGAGGTCCACGTGAACATGGTCGAACTTCTTAGCCGGTACCCGAAACGGCTCCAAGGGAGCCTTCTTGTGTCTGTGTACCTTGGCTCATTGGCACGCCACGCAGGCTGCAGCCCACTCTTTTACTTGTTTGCGTAGACTCGGCCACACAAACTTCTCTCCCACCATTTTGACCGACGCGCGCACTCCTGGGTGCGCCAGAGTGTGAACTGACTCAAACACGCGGCGGCGCCAAGCGACTGGGACCACCGGACGCGGGCGTCCCGTGGAGACATCGCAGATTAGGGGGGGGCATGCCGTCTTGCAGCACCCTGCTCTCCAGCCTTAACCCTGTTGGTCCAGACTGGAGCGTGCGCACGTCTGCATCGCTAATCTGCTCCGCGACCATGGCTGTGTAATCTATCCCCACATAGACCGGGGCCACCACGGCGCGCGAGAGGCAGTCTGCCACCACATTCAGTTTACCTGACACATGCTGAATATCGGTAGTAAACTCTGAGATCGCGGCCAGCTGTCTCTGCTGCCGGCCCGACCACGGCTCTGAAACCTTGGCCATCGCGAAAGTTAGTGGCTTGTGATCCACTAACGCGGTGAAGCTGCGCCCTTCCAGCCAGAACTGGAAGTGGTGTATGGCCAGGTGGAGAGCCAGCAACTCCCTGTCGAATGCGCTGTATTTACGTTCGCTGTTGCGCAAAGTTCTGCTGAAAAAAGTGAGCAGCTGCCAAGCCCCGGCGACACGCTGCTCTACGACAGCCCCTATGGCCACGTCTGAAGCGTTGGTGGTGAGCGCTATCCGGGCCGCCAGGTCCGGATACGCCAGCAGTGCGGCGTTTGCCAGGGCTGCTTTAACCTCCGAGAATGCCCGCTCTCGCTCCGGGGTCCGTTCGACCCTCTCCGTGGGTTCTGTCTCTTGAGCGCGACGTACAATGGTTGCATGAGCTGCGCCACGCGGGGAAGGAAATGGTTATAAAAGTTCACCATCCCCCAAAATTCCTGCAGCGCCCTGACCGTCTGAGGCCGGGGAAAATCCGCCACGGCGCGCACTTTGTCAGGCAGCGGGATCGCTCCTTCCGGAGAGACGCGGTGCCCCAAAAAATCAATCTCCGTCACGCCGAGCTGGCATTTCGCCGGGTTGATTATTAACCCGTGCTCCTCCAACCTCCGGAAAACCGCCCTGAGGTAGGTTTCGTGTTCATCTTCAGACGCACTGGCTACCAGGATATCATCCAGGTAGACGAACACGAACGGGAGATCGCGCAGCACTGCATCCATCATGCACTGGAACGTCTGTTCCGCACCTTTTAACCCAAATGGCATGCGCAGGAACTCGAATAAACTGAAGGGAGTTATTACCGCTGTTTTGGGTATGTCCTCCACGCGCACTGGGACTTGATGGTAACCGCGGACCAGGTCTATATTGGAAAAAATGCGTGCTTCGGCGAGGTGGACGGAAAAATCCTGTATGTGGGGAATCGGGTAGCGGTCGTGTGCCGTGGCGTTGTTCAACCTGCGGAAATCACCGCACGGTCACCACGATCCCTCAGCCTTTGGGACCATGTGTAGCGAGGATACTCATGGGCAGGTTCGAACGCCTGATGATGCCCAACCTTTCCAGGTTGGCGAACTCCTCGCATGCTATGGCCAATTTAGCTGCGTCCAAGCGCCGAGGTCTTGCAAAAACGGGCGGCCCAGTGGTGGTGATAAAGTGCTTCACCCCGTGTTTAGCGATGGCCGCCAAAAACGTCGGGACCGTGAGTGCTGGGAACTGAGTGAGCAGTGCGTGGAACTTACCGCCTGGAGCTGTGACGTTGACTTGTGCTGTTGGCTGGGTCACTCGAGCTATACAGGGGAGAGAGTCAAAGGACAGTGGATTAACCAGGCGCCTGTTAGCAACATCAACCAGTAAACCATGTGCACACAGAAAATCAGCCCCCAGGATATGGTAATTCAGTGCTGCTATGACAAAAGTCCACTCGTATGTACGGCCGTGTAGAGATAAGATCAGTGTCCTCTCACCAAAGGTCTTAATTTCCGAGCCATTTGCTGCCAACATCACGGGGCCGCTAGGTCCTGCCAACCGGTCGGCGTAGGTCAGCAGGATGAAGCTCTTCTGGGCTCCGGTGTCCATGAGGAAATGCCTCCCCGAGTGCGCGTACGTCAAGTAGAACAGCTTGTTCTCTTCACCGAGGGTCGCAGCTGCTACCGACCGCTGGCCTCGGCGTTTTCCCGAGCGCTTGAATTGGCACGGTGGCGCACATCTGCGTGCATTCTGTCCGAAGCGGCGGTGGTAGAAACAGAGCGTGTCTCTCTGGCGCTCCTTGGCCCCCGCTGCTGCTACCGTCGGTGGCTCCTCGCCTCCTCTGGTTGTCTCGCTGGGCTCCGCCACTGCCGCGTTGACTGTGATCGCCCTGGTGGTGAGGATGATCTGGTCCGCCTCCTGGGCTAGCGCATGGTAGTCACGCGTGGCCAGCAACGGCGAATTGGCCAGAACAGCTCTCGCCACTGTTGGAAGGTTCCAGAGGAAAAGGTGGGCAAACAGAAAGTGCCCGTCGTCCGTGCCCATTAACGCCAGCATCTTCTCCATCAGGTCTACGGCCGACCCATCTCCTAACTCGGTCCGCGCCAGGAGCCTCTCCGCTCTCTCACATTCCGAGAGCATGTAGCGCCGGGTGAGCGCAGCCTTGAGCGCCTCATATTTGTTGCTGGCTGGTGGCTGATCGAGCAGGCTCGCTACCTGCTGGGCTGTGCAGGAGTCCAGCGCTGCTGCCACATGGTAGAACTTGGTGTTGTCTGCCGTTACTCCCCGGAGGGCGAACTGGGCCTCGGTGTGGTGGAACCAAGAGCGCGGGTTGTGCTGCCAGAAATCCGGTAGCTTGACTGAAACTGCACACGCGTTGCTGGGGGTTCCAGTCCTGGCTGTCTGTGGAATGGCTGCTGCGTCTCTGGGGCTTCCCGACCGGGCCGGCTCCAGGGTTCTCGCCTCGTGTTCCATAATGCGTCTTGGGTCACCAGTGGGGAGTGTGTAAATGAAGAGGCAGCTTCATGTCAGACGATTTATTACACACTCACATTTCACAAGCACAGAACAGACTGACTGGTTACAGCAAGCACTCCTCTCTTTATAACAAGTCACCTTCACAAGCTTCTAGGCACTTCCTCATACACAGCATGATATTTACACTACACTTCATTCAACCCCCTCTCACCCACTTGGGCATTGTTCTCCCATGTGCATTCATTGTCTCTGTCTGAGGTGCGAAATAACCTGACTTCCATAGTCTAATATTTAAATTTGTTTGATGATCTGAAACATTTAAGTGTGACAAACATACAAAAAAATGAGAAATCAGGAAGGGTGGAAACACTTTTCACACTGCTGTATATAGACAGGGGGTAATCAGACAACACAGGACAGGTGGGAACAGATAATTGACTTAACATAAGACAGCTGGGGCTAATTAGGAGACAACAGGGGAGCAGCTACAAAAGGGGCTGTACAGACAGTCAGACAGGGGATGTACATGAAGCCTAACAATGACCATACAGCACAACAATACAGGAGTAATACAGAGAGGGCAGTGGCTAGGGGTACAGAACAACAGGTAAACAGACACACACACAGACCCAGGACCAAACAGGGGATGACTCAGTGGACCAGGGGAAACTCAGGAGACACATAATGCAAATCATAAATAATCACAGTGAGAATTAGAAAAACTTAAAGCGTGGGCATGATCCCATGATCATGCCCAGACTGTGACAGAGTCTCCCCCTCAAGGGTGGATTCCAAACACCCTCCAAACAAAACAAGGAGCATCCTAATCAGGCGGGAGGAGGGGGACGTAGGCACGGCGGGAAGAAACTAGAACACAAACACAAAGGGAAAAAATGTCCATCAGGTGGTAAGCCAAAGTCCCAAGACCACCAACAGGAGAAACACGGCACATCTGGTGGCCTGTCAAAGTCCATGGCCCACCAGATGGATGAACACGGCACAGTAGGGGTGTTCAGCTCAGGAGCCTTTAACACGGGTGATAGCATATCCTCTTGCACAGAGGATAACAATACAGAAGCATCACACTCAGGAGATAATGACATGTTAATCTTAAACTCTGAAGATGACAACATGAAAATCTTAAACTCTGGAGATAACAACATGGAATCTTTAACCTCAGGAGGTGACAATATGGAAACTTTGACAACACAGGAACTTTAACCTCAGGAGATAATGACAACATGGGAGTTTTAAACTCAGGAGAAAACAACATGGGAGCTCTTTGCCCTGGAGAAAATAATAAAGGAGCCTCTTGCTCTGAAGAAAACAAAGTAAGAGCATCTTGCTCAGAAGAAAAAGTAGGAACCCTTTACTCTGGGGATAATAACATAGAGGCTCTAAACATCGGGAGATAACCTGGGAGCTCTTTGCTCAGGGGAAAACAATATAGGAGCCTTAAACTCTGGAGAAAGCAATACAGGAGATTTTTGCTCAGAAGAAAACAATATGGGGGTTCCAAGCTCAGAAGATAACAGTGGAAACTCTTGCTCAGGAGCTAATAGCACAGGAGTGTCTAGCACTGGAGCTACCAATATAGGAGCTTTTAGTTCTGGAGGTATTAACATAGGAGTTTGTAGTTCTGGAGGTACCAACATTCTGCATATATTTGTATGCAGTGAAAATGCTTTTATGCTGCTCTTATAGAAACAAAAATGCAAAAATATGCTTAGTAGGTTAAAAATACATTTTCACATAAAAAACTGCCCCTCTTACTTTTGTTCAACTCTCCTATAAATAACTATGGAGCTATGATTCAACAGCAACATCAAAACTTGTGTGTATTTATGCATGTTGTAAAACAAGGTAAACTCAATCAGAAAAACTGAAAGTTCAATGGATGCAAGAATTGTGAAGGTTATATGGATAAGGACCTGTACTTATATAGTCCTTTTCTAGTCTCAAAGACCACTCAAAGTGCTTCACTAGTACTAACCCACTATTCTAAGGGCCTGGATTTTGAGGGTTTTTTTTTGTTGTTGTTGTTTTTTTGCAAAGAAATAGTTATCATTGGGAGGTTTGTTCAATAAAATTTGAATTATGCTGTAACATTTGATGACTTGAAAATTACACTGCCATTTGCATCAACTACTTAGGAAAATCAGAGAAATCTCATTTGCATAATAATTTGCAACGCGTTGTAGGAAGCCATCCTTAGCTATAGAGAGCTTGCTCCTTCTGTAATTGATAGCTTAGTAGATAGTGTTACAGCTTCTCTGCATCAGACTCTAGACATGTTGGCCCCTTTAAAAAAGAAAAAGTCTAATCAGAGATTTATAACACCTTGGTTCAACACAGAAACTTGTAGCTTAAAACAGAAGACTCGTCAATTAGAAAGAAAATGGCGCTCCACTAATTTAGATGAAATCTATTTAGCTTGGAGAAATCATCTTTTAATTTATAAAAAATCTCTTAGAAAAGGTAGAACAAGTTATTATTCTGCATTAATAGAAGAGAACAAGAATAATCCCCGGTTTCTTTTCAGCACTGTAGCCAGGCTGACAAAGAGTCAGGACTCTGTCAATCCTTGCATTCCCTTAGAGCTTACTAGTCAGGACTTTATGAACTTTTTCAAGAATAAAATTTCATCTATCAGAGATAAAATCAGTCAGATTCTTCCCACCATTAACTTAAATACAGTAACTACTACAACTCCTTCAATTGATATCTGTTTGGATGAGTTTACTCCAATTGACCTTTTAGAGTTAGATAAAATCATTTCCTCATCCAAGCCTTCAACTTGTCTTTTAGACCCTATTCCTACCAGGTTATTTGACGAAGTCTTCTCATTTACTGGTAGCTCTATTCTTCAAATAATCAATTCTTCATTAACATTAGGCCATGTACCGCAGACTTTTAAAACTGCTGTAATTAAATCCTTGCTCAAAAAGCCAACTCTGGATCCAGGAGTTTTAGCTAACTATAGACCAATCTCTAATCTGCCTTTCATTTCAAAAATCTTAGAAAGAGTTGTTGGTACGCAATTATTTGACCACTTGCAGGGAAATGGTTTATTTGATGAGTTTCAGTCTGGGTTTAGAATCCATCATAGTACTGAAACAGCCTTAGTGAAGGTCATTAATGACCTCCTTATTGCATCTGATAATTGTTGTGTTCGTGTTCGTTGAGGAGAGAAGAGACTTGCAGTTGAACCAACGTAACTTTATTTTTTAGCGGCAGCTCACACAGACACTTTCATGTCGGCTCCCATGTTGGCCGTTTCTTATTCTACTGAGTGCATCATTCCAACAAGCGGTAACAAGGTAGCAGCGACGCCTAGTGGTAAACACTGATCATTACATCCCCCTTTCTTTGAGGTGAATAAACATTAATAAACATTGATGCAAAACAGTGTATGTGCATTCAGTATGAATGGACTAATACAAAACACAAATTTCAGTTCTCCCTGAATCAACATGCCCAAAGAAATTAACATCTGTTACATTTTTCTTATTCTTTGCTTTTTGCTTTTTTTTTTTTTTTTTTCTTATAAGTCCAACCTATCTGGTTTCTTTATTTCTCGTTTTGATCTTCTCGGTTCATCTTTGTCAGGTGGAACATTTGCTTCACAGTTCATAAGAGGTGTGGTTGTGGGAGATTCTGGGTGAGCATTATTGGGCCCACCAGGTGCTTGTGGAGTCTTGAGGAGACTGCGGCGATTGCGCCTGAGCACCTGGCCATCCTCAGTTCTCACTGTGAATGATCTTGGAGCAACTTCCTGTAATACAACTCCTTTAGTGTTCCAGCCAGATGCATCCTCGATCCTAACTGGGTCGTTGTTGGCCAGTGGAGAGAGTGGTTTGGCTGAAGTGTCATAGAATGTCTTTTGTTTCAGTTTCTGCTTCTCAAGCTTGTTTCTGAGTTTTGTATCTTTCCTTTGTGAAGTAACATTTGGGTAGCTGGGAAGCGTTGTACGCAGCTTTCTGTTCATTAGTAGCTCAGCAGGTGACAGCCCGCACTGAAGTGGAGAGGCGCGGTAACTGAGTAGAGCCAAGTATGGATCTGAGTTGCTGTCTGCAGCTTTCTTAAGCAGTTGCTTCAAAATATGGACGCCTTTTTCTGCTTGTCCATTTGATTGTGCATAGTGTGGGCTTGACGTCACATGCCGAAATTCATACTGTTCTGCAAACTGCTGCCATTCCCTGCTACTGAAACATGGTCCATTATCTGTCACCACAATGTGTGGGATGCCATGCCGAGCAAATGTGGATTTGGTATGAGTGATCACACAGGCTGATGTAGTGCTTGAGAGTAGTGCCATTTCTGGAAAGTTGGAAAAGTAGTCCATGACTACTAAGTAGTCTTTGCCTTTAAGGTGAAACAGGTCTATCCCTACTTTGTGCCAAGGGGATGCAGGACTTTCAGATATCACCATTGGCTCTTTGCTTTGTTTACTTCGGTGTTTCTGGCACGTTTCACAACTACTCACAAGCGTCTCGATGTCTTTGTTTAGTCCAGGCCAGTACACTGACTATTTCCTCACGTGTGGGGATTTGGTAGTACTCGCGCTTAATGTTCTCATTTAGATCTTTTGGGTCCATGCACATTCTCAACTCACCATTCTTTTTCTTTGTGACGACAATCGAGTTGACCCAGTCTGTGGGCTCCTGCACCTTTTTGATCACGCCCATGTTGGTCATCCTGTCCAGTTCTCGTTTGAGGGCTTCACGCAGTGGAGCTGGGACCCTACGTGGTGCGTGCACAACTGGTTGGGCGCCTTCTTTTAGCTGGATTTTATATGTAAAGGGCAGTGTGCCAAAACCTTTGAACACATCAGAAAAGTTTTGCACAATAGCGTTAGTGTCACACTTGGAATCTGATTCAATGCAGTACACTCTTTTCACTAACCCTAGCTCTTCACAGCTTTTATCACCCAACAGTGATTCACATTTCTCATTCACAACAGAAAAGTTTACATTGTGCACTTTACCTTTAACAACAACATTCAGTTTACAGGTACCAAAACACTGTATGGGTTGCCCATTGTAATCTTTCAACCCTGATTTCTTTCTGTATATGTGTGGCTTAACCTGCATTTCCTTTACATCAGACATGCTAATGAGGTTAGCTTTTGCACCAGTGTCCAGTCTCATAGTGACGATAGTCCCGTTAACCAGCAGAGGAGTGGTCCACTTGTCCTCATTGGTAATGCTGTTGACTTTTTCTTCTTCATTTTCACAGTCAACGATGCCCACAAAGAAAGTGTCACTTAAGTCTGTGTCTTCGACTACATTCACGTTTTTGCCTTTCTTTCCTTCCTTTCTTTTGGTGAAGCATTGCTTGGCAAAATGATTCTTTCCATGGCAGTTGGAGCATACTTTACCAAACGCTGGGCATTGCTTTGGCTTGTGCTGTAATCCGCAACGCTTGCAGAAGAACGTGGGATCCTCGGTCCGCTGTGCAGTCCCGGCCCATGAGCGACGCCTCCCGCTCTGAGATGACACGGCGCCGACCGCTGCTCCTTCACTCGGAGGTGTGGTGCCTGGCATGCCGCAGAACGTTTTCATGTGCTTCTGGGACAGTTCGCTTGCCTGGCAGAGTTTAACAGCCATCTCCAGCGTCAACTCCGTCTCATGAAGCAGTCTCTCTCTTAACTTTTTGTCCTCAACACCAAAAACAATTTGATCTCTGATCATTGAGTCCTTCAATGTCCCAAAATTGCAGGATTGTGCTTTCAAACGGAGAGCTGTCAAAAAACTGTCAAAGGGCTCACTCTGTTGCTGCATACGAGATCTAAACATGTATCTTTCATATGTCTCGTTTTTCTTAGGAGTGCAGTGAGCATCAAACTTAGCGAGCACGACATCCAGCTTATTTGGGTCTTCACCCGTTCCGAACACGAACGTGTTGTACACTTCAATGGCCTGTGGCCCCGCTAAGTTCAGCAAAAGTGCTACCTTTTTTTTTTTCGGTTCCGGTTCCGCCGGACCGGCGGCGCCACACGAGTCGGCTGCCTGTTGCAACAGCCTTTTTTTTATCCTCCTTCTTCTTTCTACACCTTTCACTCTGTATATATATCACGGGCGCACGGATCACCCCGGGGGTCTCCCGGGTCGGCGGACGGAGCCACGGTTTGCAGCGGGGAGGAGCTAGTGCTAGCTAGCACTTGGCCGCCGCCCGGTGCTAATGGGAAACTCGACATACCGGGAGCTGTAGCGAAAATGACGCGGGTACCGGGCTGGAGTTTAGGCGGCGTGAAAGAAATATAAGACAGAATAATAAAGAGCGATGGCAAGAACCAAGCAGACCGCCCGTAAAATCTACTGGAGGAAGAAGCCGCCCCCCCCCCCCCCCCAGGAGACAGCTAGCCACCAGGGCTGCTCGGAGAGGCGCTCCGGCCACCGGCAGAGTGAAGAGGCCTCGCCGTCACAGGCCCGTGGCTCTGAGAGAGATCTGTCGCTGCCAGAAATCCACGGAGCTGCTCATCCGTAAGCTGCCCGTCCAGCGCCTGGTGAGGGAGATCGCTCAGGACTTCAAGACCGTCCTGCGTTTCCTGAGCTTCGCCGTCATGGCTCTGCAGGAGACCAGCGAGGCCCACCTGGTGGTCTCTTCTTCGCTAAGGGGGTCACCATCATGCCCAAAGACTTCCAGCTGGCCCGCTGCATCCGCGGAGAGAGAGCTTAGACTTTCTGCTGCACATTCACCAGCCATAATGCTCTGCACTGTGTGTCTATATATATATACATTTATAGTAATATGGACATATGTTTACTAGATGTTGTTTTTTCTTGCCTTCTGATTGTTGCTCTGAGTGTTGCTATCCCTATGCTGTTGCAATCCTGGAATTTCCCCATTGTGGGACTAATAAAGGCTTATCTTATCTTACCTTTCTCGAGTCCGGCTTCGTGTCCAGTCCCATGGCCGTGACATACAAGTTGAACTGCTGCTTGAATGCCCGCCATTTTTCATCCACGTTACCTGCCAATTTCAGGTTTTCCGGCGGCTTCAACTCCATGACGACTTCTCACGTGGTCGCTCAGTTCATGCAGTTTACTCCTGGTACCATGTTGTGTTCGTGTTCGTTGAGGAGAGAAGAGACTTGCAGTTGAACCAACGTAACTTTATTTTTTAGCGGCAGCTCACACAGACACTTTCATGTCGGCTCCCATGTTGGCCGTTTCTTATTCTACTGAGTGCATCATTCCAACAAGCGGTAACAAGGTAGCAGCGACGCCTAGTGGTAAACACTGATCATTACAATAATAAACTTGTTTCTGTACTTGTCCTTTTAGACCTTAGTGCAGCTTTTGATACTATCGATTATAATATTCCACTTGATAGATTAGAACACCATGTTGGACTTAGTGGAACTTCGTTGCAGTGGTTTAGATCTTATTTATCTGATAGGTTCCAGTTTGTTCATGTCAATAATGAGTTTTCTTCCAACTCAAAGCTCAGTCATGGAGTTCCACAGGGATCTGTGCTAGGCCCTACTCTTTTTAGTTTATATATGCTTCCGTTAGGCAACATTATTAGAAAGCACTGCATACATTTTCATTGTTATGCAGATGACACACAATTATACCCATCAATGAAGCCAGATGATAGTAATCAATTAGCCAAGTTAGAAGCCTGTCTTAAGGAAATCAAAGCTTGGATGACTTGTAATTTCCTGCTATTAAATTCAGATAAGACTGAAGTCATTCTAGTTGGTCCAAAAAACCTTAGAAATACCTTTCCAAATCAAACTCTTAGTTTGGATGTGGTTACTCTTTCTCTGAATAGTTCTGTGAGGAACCTTGGAGTTATTTTTGATCAAGATCTGTTTTTCAATTCACATATTAAATTTGTTTCTAAGACTGCCTTCTATCATTTGCGTAATATTGCCAAGATTAGGAGCATCTTGTCTCAGAGTGATGCTGAGAAACTGATCCACGCTTTTGTTAGCTCTAGATTAGAGTATTGTAACTCTTTATTATCAGGTTGTCCTAAAACATCTTTAAAAAGTCTTCAGTTGATCCAACATGCTGCAGCAAGAGTTTTAACAGGTACTAGAAAGAGAGATCATATCTCTCCGGTTTTGGCCTCCCTTCATTGGCTACCCATAGAGTTTAGAATTAAGTTTAAAATCCTTCTTCTCACTTACAAAGCTCTAAACAATCAGGCCCCTTTTTATTTAAAAGATCTGATACTACCCTATTATCCTAACAGAGCACTACGCTCCCAAAATGCTGGATTACTTGTAATACCTAGAATCTCCAAAAGTACAATGGGAGGCAGAGCCTTCAGTTATCAAGCTCCTCTCCTGTGGAAAAGGGAGTTTTTCCCTCTCCACCGTTGCCAAGTGCTTGCTCACAGGGGATTGCCTGATTGCTGGAGTCTTTCTGCAATTGTGGGGGTTTCCCCTACAGTTGAAAGTGCTATGAGATGACTGTTGTTGTGAAAAGGCGCTATATAATTAAAGTTGAATTGTATTGAATTGAATCCTATCCCCCATTAGTGCAAATTAATTTCAGCTGGTTAAGTCTGGACTGATAGCCTTTAAAAAGGTCTGTGAACATCAGATTGTCACACCAGAAAGAACTCATGATGGGTAGAAGCAAAGAGCTCTCTCAAAACCTTTGCAACCTTATTGTTGCAACACATAATGATGGCACTGGTTTCAGGCACATTTCTAAACTGCTGAATGTTCCAGTGAGCACTGTTGGAGCCATCATTCGGAAGTGGAAAGAACATCATTTTACTTTAAACTGGCCACGACCAGGAGCTCCTCACAAGATTTTTGGCAGAGGATTCAAAAGAATTATGAGAAGAGTTATCCAAGAGTCAAAAACCACTCGTGGAGAGCTCCAGAAAGACCAGGAGCCTCATGTATAAACGGTGCGCACGCACAAAAACACGGCATACACTGATTTTCACGCACACAGTGGGATGTATAAAAACAAACGTGACGTGAGAATCTGCGGGCCGAGCCGCAAAGTTTCCACCTGCTGTGAGAAGTGTGGGCTCTCCGCAAAATTTTGTTTGACTCTATCAGGTGGGTCTGTTAAACTACGAAACAGCTGAAACTCACAGAATATGTTAAAATAACATTTCCACTTCAATTAAAATGATTTGTCTACAAATTAGTGGTTGAAAAACATTATTATTATTACAAGATTTATCTCCACAACTCAGCTTACTGAGCATAGTGAAACCCTGATGAATAACTAATTTCCCTCAGATATAACCTGCCTCATTCATGGTCCAAAGCCAGCGCCACTGGAAACTGGATCCCATCTCTGTAAATGTGACATAGAGATAAAAAAAATTTCACCGGAGAATATACAGTTGACTCACGAGGCAACACGTACAGATCCATCTCTCCTGGGAGGAATTCTGTTCAGCAAAATGTCCTCTAATGAGCCCCAGCTCCAGCACAATACGTGCCGAGGCAACGAGAAGCCCCTGACTGCAGACTACTTGGAGGCAGCTGGATTGTGGATCCCTGCAGGTCAGCCCCGGTAGCTGCAGCAGTGACATTTGCAGCTGTATTGGAGTGAAGAGATGTTTCCATCCATCCATCATCTTCCACTTAATCCTTTTCGGGTCGCGGGGAGGCTGGAGCCTATCCCAGCATGTTTGGGCGAGAGGCAGGGTACACCCTGGACAGATCGCCAGTCCATCACAGGGTCAACACAGAGAGACAGACAACCATTCACTCTCACAGTCATACCTAAGGACAATTTAGAATCCCCAGTTTTGATGCCAGTTAACCTAACTTGGATGTTCTTGGCATGTGGGAGGAAACCGCAGAAATCCCGGAGTAAACCCATGCAGACACGCGGAGAGCATGCAAACTCCACACAGATCACTGTTGGTCGGGGGCTGGGCTTGAACCCAGGATCCCCTGGCCAAGGGTGAGTTGCTGTGCTGCCGCAGTGCTAACCACTCCGCCACTGCCATAGTCTAAAATATCTCTGTTTTGGAGATTACAGTCTGGAAATAAAAGGCTTCTCCCTGGCTGTCATGTGTAATTTGGATTCTGACAGATTTGGTTTGTAACTATAAATTCAACTGTAAGAGTGGAGTAGTATTCAGCAGTGTTTATTTACTTTATTTTATTTACTTATTTTACTCAGTAACATCACGTCTCTCTGCAGATTACCGAAGGCTTTCTTTCATAGTATTTTTTTCCCGTGCATCAGCCCCCTCCCCGATCCCTGCTGTCACACTGTCATATAGTGATCCGTCTATAGAATTTAACTTTAATGCCATTTTATTTTATTTCAGTCTGAGCCAGCTGCATTAACTGAGGTGTAGGCACAAGCTATTGCTTCTGCCTACACCGTTTCTGTCCGAAATATGTTGTCTTTTTCTCTTTTCCTTTTCTTTTTTGTCTTGTTATGATCCAACAGAATTTTTTTAAAAAATGAATGAACTGTCATTGTAACACAGTCCACACGGTAAACTTGCGTTTATTGTCGATTCTGGAGGGCCAGAACAAAAGATTTTCTGACCTCCACCTCCATTATCAACACTTCAGCATCACACGTTATTATTTTTACGTTGTGCTTTCCTGCAGGATTGATGATCACTGTTTAACAGAAGAGTGACTGAAGGGGCATTTTTCTTCATTTACATAGTCATTAGTGGGAGGAACCGAGGCGGAGTAAAGAGATTGTGCACGTGCGCTGACTTTTCACATAAAATCTGAAAATTTTTGTGTGCACGTACTTTTCACATTTTGTGAGTATGCCATCTTTCAGTATGAAAGCTGCGCAATCCTTTATACCTGAGGCCCCTGGAGTTAGCAGATACTGCTGTCTCAAAGAAAACAAGAAGTAATGCACTCAAATGGCACGAGCTCTATGCCCGCTCACCTCACAAGACTCCATTGCAGAAGAAAAAGCATGTTGAAGCTCATTTAAAGTTTGCTGCACAACATTTGGGCAAGCCAGTAAAATACTGGGAGAATATAGTCTGGTCAGATAAGACCAAAACTTTGTGGATGCCACAACACACAGCATGTTTGAAGGAGAAATGGCACTGCACATCCCATCATGGTGTGGGGGTGTTTTTCAGCACATGGTACAGGCAGGCTTCATATAATTGAAGGAAAAATGAATGGACAAATATACAGAGACATCCTTGATAAGAACCTGTTGCCATCTTCCAAGATACTGAAGATGAAATGATGGTGAACATTTCAGCAAGACAATGATCCCAAATACACAGCCAAGGAAACTCTCAACTGGCTCCAAAGAAGGAAAATAAAGCTGCTACAATGACCCAGTCAGTCACCTGACCTGAATCCAATTGAAAATCTATGGAACGAACTGAAGATCAGAGTTCATAGAAGACACCCACGGAACCTTCAAGATTTGAAGACAGTTTGTGTGGAAGAATGGGATAAAATCACTCCTGAGCAATGCCTGCACCTAGTTTCTCCATACAGGAGGTGCCTGGAAGCTGTTATTACCAGCAAAGGCTTTTCTACTAAATATTAAATGAATTTCCCCAAGTGTGTTCAATACTTATTCCCTGTGTCAACCCACTTTTTTAAATATAACTTGTTTTGTGAACACAGTTGCCTTGATTTCTTAGTATGTATGGATTACTTGGGTTGTTACTGATTTGTGGTGAAAATCTCAGGTCAATGGCTCCATCAGAAATATGTTTAATGAGAAAAATGTTGACGTGTTCAATACTTATTTTCCCCGCTGTATGTATGTAGTTCTGTAGACCAAAAACCATTTCTGTCTTTACAGCACCGTAAAATTCTGTCTGTAAAGTTCTGTCTGAAATGGATGGGTTTCAGCCTGATTATTAATATTATTGAACTCCTAATCTGATTGGGTACTAGTTTTCTGAGTGGCCTCTCACAAGTAAAAAATGAAGGTGAGGCTAGTTTATTTGTGACAACAAAAAACCTGGGAAGTGCAAACTTCTCATTTCTTTAAGACTGGTGAGTCAAGTCAGGGCTTAGACTCTGCAAGTTTTCAGTCTCCTAAACAGGTGATTTCACTGAATTCCTTCCTACTGATGGCTGATCAGTGAAAACACCTGGGTCTTGGCCGTCCATGGCACATGATTTGACACCCCTGCTTATCTATCTTCGGTATACATGTGACCTATACATGCACTGTAGAAGGCTAAAACCCATGAAAACACTGTTTTTGCAAAAACATACCCTTTAAAAGCTATTATGTAGTTATGTAGAGTTTTTTAAGCAATACATATTTTTCCATCCCTTCCATCTTGTAACCAAAGACAGGATGTTGCCTCTCTTAATTTTTAATTTAGTGTTTTTTATTTCTGTTTTGCACATGTACTCACCACTGGTATTGATTAGAAACTGACTTGTACAAAATCTTTTACAGACACATTTGCGAGTAAGGTGGCAGCCATCCAAGATCAGTATGCCGACGCCTCCATCGGGAACGTGACGGGCAGCAATGCGGTGAACGTCTTCCTGGGCATTGGGGTGGCGTGGACCATCGCTGCAGTTTACTGGCAGACCAAAGGCAAGGTGTTCAAGGTGAACCCAGGCTCCCTGGCCTTCTCCGTCACCCTCTTCACCATCATGGCGCTGGTGTGCGTACTGGTGCTGCTCTATCGCCGACGTCCCACTGTGTCGGGCGGAGAGCTTGGGGGCCCACGGACAGCCAAGCTCCTCACCTTCTTCCTCTTCCTCTCGCTGTGGTTCATCTACATCCTGTTGGCCTCTCTGGAGGCGTACTGCCACGTGCCTGGCTTCTGAGGCAGAGGGAAAGGCACGCACACAGCTCCTCTCCGTGTTTTTACAGTCTACTGAACATGTTTTCTCCCTCTTTTTGTCTATTTTCACAAACGTTTATAACTATTTGTATCATTAGTTCTTACTGATTCCACACAATATCTGATTGACTTTAAATCCTTAAATTTTGGAACTTTGTTACCACCCACTATGCTGTGAAGGATAGCTTTAGTCACATTCTTTTATTTTTAGAAAAAATATTGGTAACACTTTAGTTAGGAGAATACATTAACTGTTAATTAGGTGCTTAGTATGTTTATTAGTAACCTATTATATTTTAATGATTATTAAAGGAACTATATGTAAGAACAATTATGAATTAAACCATAAAAATAATGAAAGCACTAAGGTGCTGTGCCTCGGTGCCTGTGGCATGGTAGCATGGGGGGCTGTAAAAAAAAAAGTGGCACTCTGACCTCTACTGGCCCGGGATCATTATTACAGTGTCTTTTTTCGCGGCTGTATTGACAGAAATGGTGAGTTAAATTTGTGTTTATTTTGAAAACAAAGCCTTATCTCAGAATTCTGGCAAATTAAAAGTCAGAAAATATGTTGATACAAAGATGCAAGCTTTTAGTTCCACTTAATTTTGACTGGGCGAGCTGAAAAGCTGGTAACAGACAGATGCACACGCACAACCACACACACATTAAGTGATTACTGTATGCCTCTGTTGCACCAAGGTGTAATAATGACATCTCACCAGAAATTAAGAATTTAAGATGAAAAACTGGCTTTTCCAACAACAATGTTAGAGCCTGGATACTCCCATTTGCTAAGTTCATAATTAAGGTTTAATACTACACTTTTATACTGCATCCCCTCCCAACGGCTGTGAAGGCGGAGGAGGACAGACAGTTGCACGAGAAGAAGGGTCTCGGAAAGCCTTGGCAGGCAGCCTTTCTACAGGGTGGACCAAGCTCTCGACAGCCCAGCCATGGAAGGCAGTTGGTCTAGGGGAGGGACCCCTGACAAACGTCCACGGCTGAAGACGGAGATACGGGACCCCTGCGGTGCCACAAACCTCTGCATCATGCATATCTGCTTCATGATGAGAGCGATCGACGAAGAAGATACTGCATCCCTATTTTTATTGAGCTACAAGTATTAGTCGACCTCATGTAGTTCATTCATTATCAAATCCCATTTTCCAAAGGAAAATAATGAGCTTTATTAGTTAGATGCTTATTAATTAAAACCCAGCAAGAGGCCGGCCTCTGAAGGTGGTCTGTATAGCCTGCAGGTGGTAATGATGAGGTCAGCAGTCTGCTCAGGTTCCCCACACTCGCATGCTACACTGTTTACCAGGCCCCACTTCTTCAGGGTTGATTTGAAGCAGCCGACACCCATGTGTAGGTGGTTCAGCAGAGTCAATAGATGGCGAGGAAGACCCATTCTTTCTAAGCCACCCCCCCATGGGTCCCAGATGTAGTGGTGAAGACATGAGGGCCCAGATGACCCCCACTCCTGCTTCCAGGATAGTGCCAGCCAGTCACCTGTTGACTGGTTCTCAGGGATAGGGCAGAGCATCTGTTGTGCTGCCTTGTTGTAGAGTGGCAGGACTTGAGTCTGCTTGGGGACACAGCCGTTGATGTGGTATTGTGCAGGATATGCCAGTTATGTTTTTGAGCTTTCCTTGCTAGGGCAAGGGTAGCAGCCTCTTGTTTGAGCCCATCTGGGGTCATTCCTGTGAGGACTGGCAGGAAAGAGACGGGGTGGATCTTCAGCAGCCTCTTAATGGTCCTGAGTGCATTGTTAATGGCAGCATCTACCTTTTTGACATGCGGGCTTCTACACCGTGCTGGGGCACAGTATTCAGCTGCTGAGAAGACAAGCGCTTGTGTGGAGATTTTTAGAGTCCTGACTGATGCTCCCCAGGAAGCACGGGCTAGGCGTCGGATAAGTGAGACTCTTGATGTCACCTTAGCCCTCACTTCTTCAAGGCGTTGTTTGAAGGACAGTGTCCTGTCCAGGCGCAAACCGAGGCACTTTGGGGCTTGCTAGAACTCCAGGCGCTTACTGTCTACAAACACGTCCAGCTCCCTTTTGGCTTCTCTGTTGTTCAGGTGGAATGCTGCCGTCATGGTCTCGGCAGTGCTGAGCTGGACGCGCCACTTGCAGAGGTAAGCTGCTGAAATGTCCATATTCTGGTTGAGGCCTTCTTCCAGCATTTTCCATGATGGTTGGTGCAGCATGATGGCTAGATCATCCATGTAGCCTATTTTCTTCATAATGACTAATAAGGAGTGTGAAAGATTTTTCTATTGCATATTTTAAAATTGCACTTTTTCTCAGATATCGGAAGACACAGGCTGATTCACAGACACAGTGTTCTACCCTTATCTATCCACTGTGCCCCCCCCACACACACACACACAGAAGAGGCTTGTTTGTGTTGCTTCCTGGTCCCAAGGTTATCTCACAGCTGGCCAGTGTTCAAAAAGAGACTCCCTCAGACACTTGAGAAGAAGCGCTTCCATCTCTCTGCTAACATGTGTCTTATGTGTCTATCCTATTTTATATAAAATAAATCACTAAAATGCATCTCTGGGATTACAGCTTCTTTATTCACCAGATAAAAGGGGTTTTATGGTAAATGGAAAAATCCAGCATAGTAGATAATAGGTTACTGATAAACGTACTAATTTAAACTAATTTACAAATAATACATTCCCTTAAGTGTTACCAAAATAATGTTACATAAAACATTTATCTATTCACTGCTATCAGTGTTCTGTCACTGGACACTTACAGCTTCTGGCATTATGTCTTCTCTACACACGGACTATTATTTGAGTTTTTTAGTTGTTAGGAAAGCACAAGATTAAAGCGAGCACCCTACACATTCCTTGTACTTCGGTGGGTCTTACAGAGAGGTGCATGGGACAGCGTTACACCAAACAAAAGACGGGCAGAAGTATTTGTGTGAAGATATTTATTCCCTAATCTATACATTAATTTTTCCTTGTATATCATGTAAAAGATGAACATTGTGCGTGGGAGTTTTGTGAAAGAGTCGGTGTGTTTAGTCCTGCACGCACAGATAAACAGTTTTCTTGATAATCTATTTTAGAGTACTGTATGTATGTAATACTTTGACATGGCTGTTGATGTGTTGAAGTGTTCCTGTACATGTGAATCACAGCTGTATCACACTCTTTTTCACTGCCTAGTGCCGTTGCCTCACAATGCTTTTTTAAAAATCTTTCGACAAAAGCCAAGTTTGAAAATGCTTTTTCTTCATTTTATATTCACAACGAGAGTGGGGTGGGACCGAGGAGTTCTTTAAGCCTCGTTATGATTTCGTTGTGTAGGTGTGCAGTAAATGTGCCCTCCAGCACAAAGTGGTGAAAGGCATGACACTGTTGACTCTTTGACTCCACAAATTATACAGGGTTGCTTGTGGCATACAAAAAACAAAAAAGCTGGAGTCTGCGTAGAGATATTAAAAGGGACATCAGTTTTCTTATGTCATGCTGACACTGAACATTGTTCAGCGTTATCCTGTTCAGAAAAAGCACAGCAAAGAGCTGAAGACCCTTGTGAATGGCATACAGTCGATATCATGTCACAGTCACAAAAGAACTCCATCGTTCAACATGAAAAATGTGCTAAGAGAAGATGTGCCATATTCCCTGAGTGTCTCCTTGTGTCGCACAGATGTTGATGCTGAAGGGTGTTTTCTTTTAATTTAACCTAGAATCTGTAGAGCCATATTTATTGTAACAGTATTACAGTAGAAGTATTTATATGATCAGTTTTACTTTTATTGATATGCACGTTTAATGTACAAAAATGGAAATAAATGTTGATGATTTATTATGCCCAAGGAGTCCTCGTCATTTTAATTGCACTTCTACTAAAGAAGCCATGACAATATTCCAAAAACAATTTAAATTTGAGTCCAGAAAGAAGTGCTTACCAAAATTACAAAAGGCAGCATAAAACACACTGGAGTTTTCCCACCATAGTCTAACTAGTGTAGAAAAACTAGCTGCATACACTCATCCCGAGTCTTCAGGTGGTTACCAGCAAGGGGCATTTATTCACTAAAGCCCAGGAAGACTGGACAGTCCCAGCCATGCAGTTACCACCAGAACAACCTGGATGTGATCCTGAGCATAAACTGAACCCACTGCTAAACCTACTGAGAAAAACTCCAGGTACCAAGCCACCAAGATATTTATAGTACTTACCAAAGAACAACTACTTGACTCAGCATTGGGCCAAATGAAGACATGGGGGAGGGGGGCTCTCTCAACAAAACTCGAACATGTCAAGTGTGGCACTCCTCACCTCACCACCAGTAAGTTAAATCTAATTATGTAGCTACTGAAAATCACATAACTTAGTGTCATGATTAATAAAGCTTGACAGCACACTTGCACGATGCCAAAGCACAGGAGGAACCACACAGAGGGGCACGTTTGAAAGTTTTATTAAATATCGAAAACCAAAGCGCACAGCTGCAGAAACAGTCACTCGCCAGAGGAATGGCCCTGTGGAGAGGAGACGAGAGCTGTGAGCAGAAGAATGGAGTAAGGGAAAATGGGCGAGCCAAATTGCCACTTACTTGGGAAATCCAGGGAGAATCGGCAGGACCCAGTGAGGAACAGATGAACCAGTAGGGTAAAGGGGGAAGATGAGCTGATGGTGCCTGACCGGGTGGAGTAGGAAGCTGAGGACGGTGAGATGTGGCAGAAGAACGTGCGCAGTCCAAGAGACACACCTGCACGGTGGCAGCAACCTGAGGAAAGAGGGGAAATAAGGTGAGACGGCGTGTTCACACTGATAACTTAGATTTGCTTGCCTATTAGTGGGCAGTATACCCAGACGAGCCAGCGTTGACTGCACGGAGAGAGCCTCCTTAAGTACGCTGGCTGATGAGCAGGTGCAGGTGTGTCTTCTGCCTCAGGTGCCGTGATGAGTTGGTGAATGTGAGGCAGGATGGGAGGGGCACACTCTCGCTGCCCATGACAGGGCTCCCCTCTCTAGGAGCGCCTCCTGGTGGTCCGGAGGGCTTTTCCGGGTGTGCACGATGATAGGCCCGGAGCATCCCCTTGTCCAGCACTTATGATGAGGGAGTCCAGGACCGTTCCTCCGGGCCGCAGCCCTCCCAGTCCACCAAATACTGCAGACCATGGCTCCGACAGCGAACATCCAATATGCGCCGTACAGTGTAGACGGGGTGGCTGTCAATGATCCAAGGAGGGGGAGGCGGCTTCGGGGGGGGGCAGGGAGGACTGGCCGAGAGGGGCTTGATGTGGGCCACATGGAAAGTGGGGTTCACCCGTATGGTCGGGGGCAGCTTCAGCTGGACCGACACGTTGCTGATCCCCCGGGAGATGGTGCAAGGTCCAAGGAAGTGGGGGGACAGCTTCTTCAATTTCTCTTTAAGAGGGATCTGACTTGCCGCCAGCCAGACCTGCTGTCCCACAACATACTTAGGAGCCAGAACCTGCCTCCTATCAGCAGCGGCCTGGGTGCGTTCTCTGGTGCGAGCCAGGGTGGCCCAAGTCGAACTCCAGACACGTCGGCAGCAACAAATATGGGCCCCTACGGATGGAACCAAGACCTCCCTCTCGGCCATGGGTAGGAGAGGTGGCATGTATCCCAACGACGCCTCAAACAGGGTGAGTCCGGTTGCTGAAGACACCGCAGAGTTCATGGAGTACTCCACCCAGGTGAGATGTGTGCTCCAAGATGATGGGTTATCGGCTGCTAGGCACTGCAAGGTAGCCTCTAAGGACTGATTGGGCACTCCGCCTGCCCATTGCCCTGATGATGATTTTCAGAAGAGAGACTCACAGTGGTTCCCAGCGTCCGGCAAAAGGCCTTCCAGACCTGGGACATGAATTGTGTACCCCGGTCAGACACAATGTCCACAGAGATGCTGTGGATCTGGATCACATGCTCGGTAAGGGGGCCCGCCGTCTCCAAGGCCGAGGGGAGTTTCGGGAGAGCCACCAGATGAACCGCCTCGGAGAAGTGGTCCACAATGGTCAGGATCACCGTCTTGCCATGGGAGGGGGGAAGTCCGGTGACGAAATCCACGGCAATATGAGACCACAGATGACCAGGAATGGGGAGGGGGTGGAGGAGACCCAATGAGAGGGAGGAGTCCGATTTTCCCCGGACACAGGTCTGACAGGCCTTCACATATTCTTGTATGTCCCGCCGCAGCGTGGGCCACCAGGACGCTCGCCGGATGAAGTCCACAGTTCGAGCAATGCCCGTGAAGCAACTCGTGTGGCCCCACTGGATGACATCGCTGCGGAGGGTGGTCGGGACGTACAGGCGGTTCTGGGGGCACCCTACTGGCACATGCTCCTGGGACTGGGCCTGGCAGATCCTCCACTCGATATCCCAAGTAAGGGCTCCAAGGATGCACAAAGGCAGTATGATGGTTTGGGAGGGGGTGGGGCTACCTTCCCGGAATCAAACTGGGGCGATAGCGTGTCCGGTTTGGTGTTCCGGGCGCCAGGCCAGTAAGTAATGGTAAAATTAAATCACTGGGAAAATAGCGTCCAACGAGCCTGCCTGGTGTTCAGTCGATGGGCCGACCACAAGTACTCAAGGTTCTTGTGGTCGGTCCACACGACAGTGGGGTGAGTGGCCCCCTCTAACCAGTGTCTCCACTCCTCTAATGCCAACTTAATGGCCAGCAGCTTCTCTGTCCCTTATGTCATAGTTCCTCTTGGCTGGCGTAAGCCAACGAGAGAAATATACACAAGGGCGAAGCTTCTGATCGGGGGTGTGCGCTGCGACAGCACAGTGCTAACCCCCAAATCAGACGCATCCACCTCGAGGATGAACTAGAGCAGTGTGTCAACCTGGGCCAAGATAGGTGTTTCTGTGAACAGGCGTTTTAATTTGACAAACGCCTGTTTAGTTGCCTGAGTCCACCAAAAGGGGACTTTAATGGAGGTCAGCTGCATCAAGGGCAGTGCTACCCCACTATAGTTCCTGATGAACCTGCGGTAAAAGTTTGCGAACCCGAGGAAGCATTGAAGCTCCTTACGGGAGTGGGGAGTAGGCCAATCTAACACTGCCCTCACCTTGGCTGGATCGGCAATCAGTCTCCCCTCAGCCACGATGAAGCATAAGGATAAGGGATAAGGGATAAGGACCTGTACTTATATAGCGCTTTTCTAGTCTCAAAGACCACTCAAAGCGCTTCACTAGTACTAACCCTCTATTCTAAGGGCCTATAGGACACCGATATCTATGGACAATTTAGAACAACCAATTAACCTAACATGCATGTCTCTGGATTGTGGGAGGAAACCGGAGCCCCCGGAGTAAATCCACACAGCACAGAGAGAACATGCAAACTCCACACAGAAAGGTTCCTACCCCTGCCAGCCTGGGGATTTGAACCTGGAACCTTCTAGCTGTTAGGCAACAGTGCTAACCACTGCACCACCGTGCTGCCTGAAGAAGAAGCTGCCATAAGAAGGTGGTGGATCTTGTGGAGAACTCACACTTCTCGGCCTTAACATAAAGCTGGTTTTCCAGGAGCCGTTGTAAAACGGTTCTGACGTAGACCTCATGTTCCTCTGGCGAGTGGGAGAAAATAAGAATATCATCAAGGTAGACAAAGACGAATTGGTAAAGCATATTGCAGAGGACATCATTTATTAACCACTGGAAGACGGCGGGGGCGTTAGTGAGCCCGAATGGCATCACTAAATACTCAAATTGCTCCTGGTGTGTTTTAATAGCCGTCTTCCACTCAGTGCCCTCACGAATGCGGACCAGATGATACGCGTTCCTGAGGTCTAACTTGGTGAAAACCCGTGAGCACTGAAGAAGCTTGAATGCTGAGTTGACTAAAGGCAAATGGTACTTATCTTTGATGGTAATAGCGTTGAGCTCCCGGTAGTCGATGCACGGGCGCAACGAGCCATCCTTCTTCCCAACAGAGAAGAGTCCGGCTCCGAGTGGAGCCGAAGATGGCCAAATAAGGCCGGTGTTCAGCAGTTCCTTCACATATTGCTCCATCGCCTCCCTCTTTAGGCCAGAAATGCTATACAGCCGGCTAGACGGCAGCTTCACCCCCTGGATGAGGTCAATAGCACAATCATAAGAGCGGTGAGGTGGCAGCGACAACGCTCTTGATTTGCTAAAGACCTCAGCTAAATCATGATATCATGGGGACGGCAGTGGCTCAGGAGGTAGAGCGGGTCATCCAATAACCGCATAGTTGGCAGTTGGCGGTTCAAATCCCGCTCTCCCCAGATATCCTGCCGTTGTGTCCCTGGGCAAGACACGTCACCCCCAATTGCTCTTGGTGGGTCTGGAAGTGCCATGTTAGGCAGCATGCCGCCATCAGTGTGTGAATGTGTGTGAATGGGTGGATTGCAGGATCTGTAAAGCGCTTTGGTCATCAAGAGATGAGAATAAAAGCGCTATATAAGTGAATGCCATTTACCATTTACCATTCACCATGATATGCCCGGGGAACGAGCATATCCGGCGGCTCGGCCAGAGAGAGGAAGATGGACAGAGATGGGGAACATTCAGCTGAGAAGCATGCAATGGGCCAAACAAAACGGGCTTCAGGTGGTGATGGTATTTTTGTCACAATTAATCATGGGGTTATGTCTCCGGAGCAATGGGTACGCAAGAACCACCAAGGAAGATGACACAGGGAGAACCAGGAACAACAGTTCCTCCCAGTGGTTCCTGGAAAGGAGGATGGATATAGGCACCATGCTACAAGCGACCACTGCAACCTCACAGCCAGATATAGTTGTGATCCTCTGACCATGGGGCAATTAACGTGTGGGAATACCCATCAGGTATGAGGTATTGACCATGAGTCAATCAGGTATTGACCATGAGTCAGTCAGCAACTTAGTCCTCCTCTTGAACCCCGGCAATTGCACAAGGGCAGAAATTGAAAAATTACCGGGGAGAGTAGATTTGGTCCCGCCTGCCAGACCCCCCATGGTTACTGACGGGCTGCGTCTTTTAGCCGCTGGCGGGATTCATCCAGACTGTGGTTTGTTAAACCACAGTACATACATGCGCCAGCCTTTTGCCTTCGCTGGCGCTCATCATCAGTCAAGTGCCGAGAGAGCTTCATCGGTTTGGGCGAAGAGCTGGCGCCACGTGTGCCAGTAACCATGGCGGACTCGCTCTCCTTCGCACGCTCAAGGTATCGGTTATCAAATCCAACTGCCTGATCTATGAGACCGTTGAGAGTCTCCGGGACAGGGTAAACCGCCAGATCGTCACGGAGTTGATCGTTCAACCCGTGGAGGAACGCACTGCGTAACGCAATATTGCTCCACCTCGAATCAGACGCAACAACCCGGAACTCCACCAAGTACTCAGCCACAGATTGGGTGGCCTGGCAGAGCGTCATCAGGTGGCTCATTACATTGCCCTGACTCTTGGTCCGGCCAAACGCACTGGAGAATGCGGCCACAAATTGCTCAAACGTATAGCGACGCCCCTCAGGGGTGTCTAATGTAGACCATACCCAATTGAGGGCTCGATCACTGACCAACAGAGTAAAGAATTGGATCTTAGCCATGTCATCCGAGTACTCCTCCCCGACCTGCTCCAGGTACATTTGAACTTGGATTAGAAAACCCTTACATGTCCCCACCTCCCTCACATACAGGGAAGGTGTGGGAATGGCAGTAGAACGGCACACCGTAGTGCGTGGAGCAGGCTGGGGGGGGAGCAGCCGGAGGAGGCGCTGTAGCCCAGAGCGTCATCATGTTTGATATCTGTTGCGTCAACACAGCAAGCTGGCGCTCGGTCACCGCTAGACGGCTCAGAGCGGACTGCTCCTGTGGTGAGGCACCAGCTGCGCTATCTTCCTGGCTGGCTCGTTCTGTCATGATTAATAAAGCTTGACAGCACACTTGCACGATGCCAAAGCACAGGAGGAACCACACAGAGGGGCACGTTTGAAAGTTTTATTAAATATCAAAAACCAAAGCGCACAGCTGCAGAAACAGTCACTCGCCAGAGGAATGGCCCTGTGGAGAGAAGACGAGAGCTGTGAGCAGAGGAATGGAGTAAGGGGAAATGGGCGAGCCAAATTGCCACTTACTTGGGAAATCCAGGGAGAACCAGCCGGACCCAGCAAGGAATTGACGAACCAGTAGGGTAAGGGGGGAAGATGAGGTGACGGTGCCTGACTGGGTGGAGTAGGAAGCTGAGGACGGTGAGATGTGGCAGGAGAGCACGCGCAGTCCAAGAGACACACCTGCACGGTGGCAGCAACCTGAGGAAAGAGGAGAAATAAGGTGAGACGACATGTTCACACTTATAACTTAGACTTGCTTGCCTATTAGCGGGCAGTATACCCAGACGAGCCAGCGTTGACTGCGTGGAGAGTGCCTCCTTAAGTACACTGGCTGATGAGCGGGTGCAGGTGTGTCTTCTGCCTCAGGTGCCGTGATGAGTTGGTGAATGTGAGGCAGGAGGGGAGGGGTGCACTCTCGCTGCCCATGACAACTTAGCAGGTTCAAACATTTTCAACTGAGTTAATGAGCCTCCACTTTGTCACAACCCTGCTCAAGGGAAGGACAAAACAGGAGGAAGCTACGCATTATTTTTAAAGATTTATTTTACATAATAAAATTAATAAACCATAATGGTGTAGATCAGTAGCTTCAGTAGTGGATGCAGTGTATGGATGTGGGATATGTAGTGCTTTAAACCAAAATTACCCCAAACTCCTCCTCTAACCAACCCAAACCAAATGCCAAGAAAAGAGAGGGAGCCAGACTGACTCCAGCAGCTTCAGGCCAGTCAGCCAGCTCAGGTGTAGGGTGTTCCCTGATAACCTCCCTCCAATCTTCCCAAATAAGGAAGCAACTCCATGACATCACAGGGTGTCACACCCTTAATAGCCTCTTTGGTGGGAAAGACAATTTAATTAATAAACCTGCAAAGGAAAAAAAAAAAAAGTAGCTCGAGGAAAGGAAAAACAAATATGCAACAACAAAGTCATAAATGTGCAAGTTGCAAACTTACGCCAAAAAAAGATACAAGCTTATGATGAAGTCTCAAATTTACCATAAGCAAGTCACGCATGTATGAACAAGATGCAAAGTTCATATAAAACTCTAATGTATGAGAAAAGTAGCAAATTTATGAAGAAAATTTCACAAACTTATAATAAAACAGTTGCAGAATTATTAGAGAAAAACACAGTTTTACAAGAGGGAAAAAAGCCACAAATTTACTACAAAAGAATCATTGAATGTCAAAAACGCCTTAATTCAGGCAAGGAGGATGCCAAGCGCAGACGGTAAGTTAGCACGTTTATTACAACAGTGAGCAACCCAAAATGCAAGAACACAAAAACTTACTGAGATGCTGGGGAATATCCGGGGAGGAAAAACAAAGACAAAGGATCACGTCTGGATGCAAGACCGCTGCAGTAGAAGACAACTACAGCAGTCTGCTTAAATAGAGCTGTGCAGATGGTCAACAGGTGTGAGTGCATGAGTGAAACGTGATCTACAGTAACTGACAGGTAACAGCTGTGCAGCCCGCGAGACAGTTTGAAAGCTGGAGGCTGCACAGCATTGTCCAAATAAAAGTACAGACCCGAACTAGATAATACAACTCTAAAAGATATAAATAATACCATAACTGCAAAATAACACACAATAAATGTTTAAATTAAAGACAACCAAGAGTACCACACTCCAAAAATAAATGTATAGAATACAACAGATCATGATAAATAAAGAAACAAGCAGAAAAAGACTTAACTCCAACTGGAGACTGGGTACGGCCCCCATCCGTGCCCAGCATCATAACACTGATTAAATAAAAAAGTGTCATGGTTTAATAAGCTGACAGCTCACATGCACGATGCTGTCTCTCTTCTTCTTGGTTGTCCATCGATCCGATGATGACTGTCCCTCATGTGTTAAGTCCTCTTCTTGCGTGAGCACGGAGATGGCTGTTTAGGCCGATCCTCGATCGGCAGACACAGCTGCAGTAGGGGCAAAGAAACTGCCTAGGTAGTAACGCCTTTCTTTGTGCCCATGCTTCAGCTACATCAGCTCGCCTCTTCTCTTCAAAGTAGTCTCGCGCCTGGGTAGTGAGGGCGCGCCAGCCTGGCCTGTCCATAGCCCACAGCTCTAATTGTTTGGGAAGGATGCCAGTGAGTCTGATGTTGAGCTTCACGCAGTCTGTGAATCTTTTGCGTGGCCTGCCTTGGTTCCGCTTCCCAGAGCAGAGTTCGCCATACATGAGCTGCTTGGGCAGCCTGTGGCCATCCATCCGGATCACATGACCAACCCATTGGAGCTGGGCTTTCAGAATCATGGCCTTGATGCTGGTCATCTCAGCTCTGTCCAGGACCTCAAGGTTTGTGACCTGGTCTTGCCAGTGAATGTTCATGATCATCCATAGACTTCTCATGTGGAACTTCTCCATCTGCTTCAGGTGTTTTTTGTACATGGTCCACGTCTCACATTCGTAGAGAAGGCTGGTGAGGACAATGGCCCTGTACACTTTGAGCTTCGTGGACAGCTGGATTTTGTGCTGGTTCAGGACGCGAGCTTGGAGACGACCGAGAGCTTGACTGGCCTTGCAGATTCTGGTGTTGATCTCCTTATCCAGGCTGCCATCGTTGCTGATGGTGCTGCCGAGGTATTTAAAGTTGTCTGCCGTCTTCAGTTGGCTACCCTCGATGGAGATAGAGGGGGGTAGGACAGTGGAGGCGGGTGCTGGTTGGAACAGTACCTCTGTCTTGCCGAGGCTGATGGTAAAACCAAAAAGGTGGGAGGCTTCTGCAAACTTATTCACGATGATCTGGAGATCAAACTCCGTGTGGGCCATGAGGGCACAGTCGTCAGCGAAAAGTGTTCTGCGACCTTGGCCTTAGCCTTCAGTCAGTGGAGGTCAAACAGTGAGCCATCAAGTCTGTATCGCAGGTATACCCCAAGGTCCGAGTCCCTGAAGGCATGGTTGAGGACACAAGAGAAAAAGAGGTTGAAGAGGGCCGGAGCCAGAACGCACCCCTGCTTGATGCCGTTGCTGACATTGAATGGCTCCGATACCTCTCCACCTGAGAGAACCTGCCCAGTCATGTTGTCGTGAAACTGGCATATGAGGTTTACAAACTTGTCTGGGCACCCAAGCTTGGATAGGATGATCCAGAGGGCTTCCCTGTTCACCGTGTCGAAGGCCTTAGTCAGGTCGATAAAGACCGCATATAAGTCCATGTTTTGTTATAGACATTTCTCCTGCGCTTGGCAGATGGAGAAGATCATGTCTACGGTGCTGCGGTTTGAGCGGAATCCGCACTGTGTTTCTGGCAGGTTCCCTTCAGAGATGTTGTTAATCAGTCAGTTGAGGAGGACCCGGGCCAGTATTTTTCCGGTAATAGATAGAAGGGAGATACCTCGGTAATTGCCGCAGTCCGACTTGCTACTCTTATTCTTGAACAGGGAGACAACAGTGGCATCCCTGAAGTCTTTGGGCAGTTGTTCTTCATCCCAGATGCTGGTGAGTAGGGAATGGAAGATTTCAAGGGCCACAGGACCGGCTGATTTGAATATTTCCGCCGGGATTCCATCCATCCCAGGTGCTTTGCCTGAATCGGTCTGCTTAATCGCCTTCAACACTTCGTCCATTGTAGGGGGGAGGTTGAGGCAGTGGACGGTGGGTTTTTGTGGGATCAGATTGAGGGCGTGGGGGTCTACAGTGGAGGGCCTGTTGAGCAGGCAGCTGAAGTGCTCTCTCCATCGCGCATTGATGCTGCTCTTCTCCTTCAGCAGAGTTGAACAGTCTGCCGACAGGAGTGGAATAGTACATGGCTTGGCAGGTCCATATACTTCATTGACGTTGAAGAACATCTTGGAATTCTGCATGTCGGCGTATCTCTGCATCTCATCTGCCTTCTTCTCCCACCATTTATTCTGCATCTTTCGCAGCACTGCTTGAGTGAAACGTGATCTAACTGACAGGTAACAGCTGTGCAGCCCGCGAGACAGTTTGACAGCTGGAGGCTGCACAGCATTGTCCAAATAAAAGTACAGACCCAAACTAAATAATACAACTCTAAAAGATATAAATAATACCATAACTGCAAAATAACACACAATAAATGTTTAAATTAAAGACAACCAAGAGTACCACACTGCAAAAATAAACAGATAAAATACACCAGATCATGATAAATAAAGAAACAAACAGAAAAAGACTTAACTCCAACTGGAGACTGGGTACGGCTCCCATCCGTGCCCAGCATCATGACACTGATTAAATAAAAAGTGTCATGGTTTAGTAAGCTGACAGCTCACAAGCACGATGCAGCAGCACAGGAAAGCAACCACACGAAGGGGTACGTTTGAAAGTTTATTAATTTTTAAAATAAACACACAGCTATGAAAACAGTCACTCGCCAGAGGAATCCACCTGTGGAGAGAAGACGAGAGCTGTGAGAGGAGGAACAGAGCAAGGGGAAATGGTCGAGCCAAATTACCACTTACTTGGGTTCCGAGGGAGAACCGGCAGGACCCCAGCGGGAAATAGACGAACCAGTAGGGTGGGGGGAATGAGCTATTGGTGCCTGACCGGGTTGAGGTTGGAAGCCAAGGAATGGTGGAGATGTGGCAGGAGAGCACGTGCAGACCTGGAGACACACCTGCCCGGTGGCAGCAACCTGAGGAGGAGAGGAAAACAAGATGAGACGATGTGTCAACACTTGTCAAATAATACCTGCTTTCCTTTAGACGGGCAGTATACCCAAATGAGCCAGCGCTGAATGCACGGAGACAGCCTCCTTAAGTACGCTGGCTGATGAGCGGGAGCAGGTGCGTCTTCTGCCTTAGCTGCAGTGATGAATTAATGAAGGTGAGATGGGACAGGAGGGGCGCGCTCTCGCTGTCCATGACAGGGCCCCCCCTTCTAGGAGCACCTCCTAGCGGTCCAGAGAGCTTCTCCGGGTGAGCTTGGTGGAAGGACCGGAGCATTTCTTTATCTAGGACCCGAGCAGAAGGGACCCAGGAGCATTCCTCCGGACCGTAGCCTTCCCAATCCACCAGGTACTGCTGGCCCCGGCCATGACGGCAAACATCCAAGATCTGGTGGACTGTGTAGGCGGGGTGACCGTTGATGATCCGGGGAGGGGGAGGCGGCTTGGGGGGGGGGGGGGGTGCAGAGAGGGCTGGCAGAGAGGGCTGGCCGAGAGGGGCTTGATATGTGAGACGTGGGAAGTCGGGTTCACCCGCAGGGTCGGCGGTAATTTGAGCTAAACCGACGTGTCATTGACCACACAAGAGATGACAGGGGCCCAGGAAGCAGGGGGACAGCTTCTTTGACTTCTCCTTGAGAGGGATCTGGTTCGCCGCTAGCCAGACCTGCTGACCCACGATGTACTTGGGGGCGGGCACCCGCCTCCTGTCAGCTGCAGCCTGAGTGCGTTCTGTGGAGCGGGCAAGGGTGGCCCGGGCGGCTCTCCAGACGCGCCGGCAGTGACAGGCATGGACCCCCGCGGATGGAACCGCAACCGCCCACTTGGCCATGGGAAGTAGTGGAGGCATGTACCCCAGGGATGTCTCAAACGGGGTGAGTCCGGTGGCAGTGGAGACGGCCGAATTCATTGAGTACTCCACCCAGGTCAGGTATGAGCTCCAGGAGGATGGGTTGTCGGCTACTACACACCACAGGGTGGCCTCCAAGGACTGGTTGGCGCGCTCTGCCTGCCCGTTGCTCTGGGGATGGTTCCCCGATGAGAGACTAACTGTCGTAACCAGAGTCCGGCAAAAGGCCTTCCAGACCTGGGATGTAAACTGCGGACCCCGGTCAGACACAATGTCCATGGGGATGCCGTGGATCCTAATGACATGGTTGGTCAGGAGGACCGCCATCTCCAAGGCCGAGGGGAGCTTTTGGGAGAGCAACCAGATGCACAGCCTTAGAGAAGTGATCCACTATAGTGAGGATTATCGTCTTGCCATGGGAGGGGGGAAGTCCAGTAACGAAATCCACCGCGATGTGGGACCATGGATGACCAGGAGTGGGGAGGGGATGGAGGAGACCCAATGGGTGGGGGGGAATCTGACTTTCCCCGGGCGCAGGTCTGACAGGCCTTCACATACTCCCGTACATCCCGCTGCAGTGTGGGCCACCAGAACGTTTGTTGGACGGGGTCCACAGTCCGAGTGATCCCAGGATGGCATGCAAAGCTACTGGTGTGGCCCAACTGGATGACATCACTGCGGAGGGCGGCCGGGACGTACAGACGGTTCCGGGGGCACCCTACAGACACAGGGTCCTGGGACTGGGCCTGGCAGACCCTCTGCTTGATATCCCAAGTAAGGGATCCAAGAACGCGAGAAGGCAGTAAGATGGTTTGGGGGGGGACGGGGGCGCTACTTCCCCGGAATCAAACTGGCCCGATAGCGCGTCCGGTTTGGTGTTCTGAGCGCCAGGCTGGTACGTGATGAAAAAGTTGAATCTCTGAAAAAACAGGGCCCAAAGAGCCTGCCTGGCGTTAAGTCGGCTGGTCGATTGCAAATACTCAAGGTTTTTGTGATTGGTCCACACAACAACGGGGTGAATAGCACCCTCCAACCAATGCCTCCATTCCTCCAATGCCAACTTAATGGCCACCAGCTCTCTGTCCCCATGTTGTAATTCCTCTCGGCCAGCGTAAGCCAACAAGAGAAATACGTGCGCGGGCGGAGCTTCTGATCGGAGGGTGTGCACTGCGACAGCACAGCGCCTACTCCTGAATCAGATGCATCCGCCTCGAGGACGAATTGGAGCTGCGTGTTGACCTGAGCCAAGATTGGTGTTTCCGTGAACAGGCGTTTTAATTTAGCAAATGCCTGTTCAGCTGCCTCGGTCCAGCGAAAGGGGACCTTAATGGAGGTCAGCTGCGTCAAGGGCAGTGCCACCCCACTGTAGTTCCTGATGAACCAGCGATAGAAGTTCACGAACCCGAGGAAGTGCTGGAGCTCCTTACGGGAGTGGGGAGTAGGCCAATCGAGCACTGCCCTCACCTTGGCCGGGTCGGCAATCAGTCTCCCCTCAACCACTATGAAGCCCAAGAAGGTGGTCGTGCTTGTGGAGAACTCACACTTTTCGACCTTGACATAGAGCTGGTTCTCCAAGAGCCATTGTAGGATGGCCCTGACATGGGCTTCGTGTTCCTCTGGCGAGCGAGAGAAAATCAAAATATCGTCCAAGTAGACAAAGAAGAATTGACAGAGCATATTGCGAAGGACGTCATTGATTAGCTGCTGGAAGATGGTGGGGTCGTTGGTGAGCCCAAATGGCATCACCAAATACTCAGATTGCCCCTGGTGGGTTTTGAACACCGTCTTCCATTCGTCCCCTTCACGAATGCCGCTCAAATGGTACGCGTTTGTTAAGTCTAACTTGGTGAAAACCCGTGAGTGCTGAAGGAGCTCAAACTCGGAATTAATCAAAGGCAGAGGGTATTTGTCTTTGGTGGTAATTGCGGTGAGCTCCCGGTAGTTGATGCACGGGCGCAATGACCCATTCTCCTTTCCAGTGAAGAAGAACCTGGCTCCGAGTGGAGTCAACGATGGCCGAATAAGGCCGGCATTCAGCGACTCTTTGATATACTTCTCCATCGCCTCCCTCTCTGGACCAGAAACGCTATAAAGCCAGCTGGACGGCAGCTTCGCCCCCAGGATGAGGTCTATAGCGCAATCGTAAGAACGATGAGGTGGTAGCGACAATGCTCTGGATTTGCTAAAGACCTCCCCCAAGTTGTGGTAAGCCTGGGGAACGAGGCTGAGGTCCGGCAGCTCGACTGGAGGGGGGGGAGACAGACAGAGATGGGGAACACTCCACTGAACACATACAATTTGCCATACAAAATGGGGAAAAATTGGGCAGAGACAAAATTACCCTCAGACCCCAAATCAACCAATGCCATAGTCCTCCTCTTGACCCCCGGCAATTGCACAAGGGCTGAGATTGAAAAATTACCGGGGGGAATATTTTTGGTCCTGCCCGCCAGACCCCCCATGGTTACTGACAGGCCGTGTCTTTTGGCCGCTGGCGGCATTCGTCCCAACTGTGGTTCAACTAACTGCAGTACGCACACGCTCCAGCCCTTCGCCTTCACCGGCACTCATCATTGGTCAAATGCCGAGAGAGCTCCACCGGCTCGGGTGGGGAGCCGGCACCGCCAGTGTTAGTAACCACAGCAGGCACACGCGTGGCGAGCGGGCAAGAGGAAGACTCACGCTCCTTTGCGCGCTCACAGTACCAGTTGTCTAATCCTACAGCCTGACCTATGAGACCGTTGAGAGTCTCAGGGACAGGGTGAACCGCCAGATCGTCACGAAGTTGAGCGTTTAACCCGTGGAGGAAAGTGCTGCGCAAAGCAACCTCGTTCCACCCCGAGTCAGCCACTTCAACCCGGAACCCCACCGAGTACTCGGCGGCTGACCGAGTGCCCTGGTGGAGCATCATCAGACGGCTCATAACATTGCTCTGACTCTCAGTACGGCCAAACGCGCAGGAAAAGTATCCAGGAATTGCTCAAATATGTACTGCCTCCCCTCGGGGTTATCAATCATGGACTGTGCCCAATCAAGGGCTCGGTCTTTGAGCAACAGGGTGAAAAACTGAATTTTTGCCACATCCCCTAGGTACCCCTCCCCCACTTGCTCCAAATACATATGGACTTGAATAAGGAATCCCTTGCATTTCCCCACCTCCCCTGTAGGCATGGGAATGGAGGTGGTACGACGCACCATAGTGCCGGGAGCAGGATGAGGAGGAGGAGCCTGAGGAGGCGCACTGGGCCAAAGTCGCATCATATTCTGAATTTGTTGAGTCAGCACGGCGAGCTGGTGCTCAGTTGCTGATAAGCGATCCAAAGCAGATAGCTCTTGTGCCGCAGCACTGGCTGAGCTGTAGTCCTGGCTGGCTTGTTCTGTCAAGGTTTAATAAGCTGACAGCTCACGTGTATGATGCAACAGCACAGGAAAGCAACCACACGAAGGGGCACGTTTGAAAGTTTATTAATTTTCAAAATAAACGCACAGCTATGGAAACAGTCACTTGCCAGAGGAATCCACCTGCAGAGAGAAGACGAGAGCTGTGAGAGGAAGAATGGAGCAAGGGGAAATGGGCGAGCCAAATTGCCACGTACTTGGGATCCGAGGGAGAACCGGCAGGACGCCAGCGAGAAATAGACGAACCAGCAGGGTTGGGGGAATGAGCTGATGGTACCTGACTGGGTGGAGGTTGGAAGCCGAGGAGAGGAAAACAAGATGAGACGACGTGTCAACACTTGTCAAATAATACCTGCTTGTCCTTTAGATGGGCAGTATACCCAGATGAGCCAGCGTTGAATGCGCGGAGAGAGCCTCCTTAAGTACGCTGGCTGATGAGCATGAGCAGGTGTGTCTTCTGCCTCAGCTGCAGTGATGAATTAATGAAGGTGAGACGGGACAGGAGGGGCACGCTCTTGCTGCCCCATGGCAAAAAAGTGGCAAATTTATGAGGTAAAAAGCAAATTTATAAGTAAAAACTACAAATTTAAGAGGAAATAACTCTTGACTAACACTGACATCTTGGGAAGTGAAACAGTTGGGTTTTTGTAGCTCAGAACCAATAAGTTATTTTAAACACCAAATAAAAGTTCTGTTCCTGTGACAAGAAATATGCTAAATAAGAAACTGAGAAGTACATTTATGGCAAACAGTGACGTGCAGTCAGGGGAGGCAGGTGAGGCAAACCTGACCTGTTACCATGAAAAAATAAAAAATAAAGGATTATAAATGTATTATTATTTGTCCACTAATTTGTCTTGTAGGTCTAAATGTAATTTCTGAATGATTACATTCATTTCAACAGTATTTATATATTTAAAATCATTGAATCTGCGCATTTCCTGTTCAAATACAAGGGAGAGAGGCCAGGTGAAGCAGCAACAAACGCAGCCTCAAAAGGATTGTACAATCATCCACAGCCCAGTTAGCGCTCGTGCAAGATGCAGGTTCCTGGTGACAGCTCTGTGTATGTCAAAGATGTAATGTTTGTACCGGCTTTTATTGTGTGTCCTCCTTTTCCATAGTCTACTCTTTAAAATATACTTAATGTTTGTGTATAACATAATTCATCTTCTTAATATGACATAAAACTTTAGTTAAAAATCACGGTCAGAGGCTGCACAGTACCGTTGATCCAACGAGGGAGGACGTGCTTGAGCACCATAGGCACAGGAGTTTGTCCGGTTTGCATTTGTTGCTGTTCTTCTACGCTGAGGTTAAACGCCAAATTAGCTAAAGATGAAATCAGAAACTCAAGTGTACCGAGGACCCCCTTTGTGCTTCTATTTTATACAGACTGAAAATAGAAGAATTTATAGCTAAACTTAAAAAAATTCTCAAAATTGGACTTTCAATCAAAACTGGCAGTAATCTCGATTGAAACAGAGAGACTTTTAAAACTAAAGAAAGACAAGGAGGACTTTTACAACAAAGCCATTGAGATTTTTGTCCAGAGAAGGGGTCGGCAACCCACGGCCCTGTTGCCACATGTGGCCATTCAGTCCCCATGCTGCGGCTCCCTGCAGTTATATCTCAAAAGACATGGAAATTAATGCAATTCATTTTAATGATTTTATTTTTTAAATTATTGTTTATTGCAATTGGATACATTTCTCAATGGAAATGCATACTTTTATGAATATAAAATATTATGATGAGAAATG
Organism: Pholidichthys leucotaenia; assembly: GCA_020510985.1. Taxonomy (NCBI): domain Eukaryota; kingdom Metazoa; phylum Chordata; class Actinopteri; order Cichliformes; family Pholidichthyidae; genus Pholidichthys; species Pholidichthys leucotaenia. The sequence continues at coordinate 18,336,553 of CM035844.1, forward strand.
GTGATGTCTGCATCCCACTGATAGGTGGGCGTGGTGTTTGGATGTGGTGGCTCGCCGTAGGTGATGTCATCACGTGGCGAACTGGCCGTGGTGCGATACGGTGCCACCCTTCTGTATAGAGTTCGGTTGTGTATTGAATAAAGGAGAGTGCAGTCCATGCCTGCTGTCCGCACCTATTTCTTAGACATAACAATGGCGATGAGGATAAACCCTGATAACTCCATCATGAAAGCGTGTGCAGATTCCCCACAGCCATTCCTTGCTCTATCAGGTGAGCCGCTGATCCCCTGGCCCCGCTGGCATAAGATGTTTCAGAATTATATCGCTGCTACCGGCTTGAACGATACTAATGATGAGAAGCTAATGGGGATGTTAGCCTGCTATCTTGGTGCCAAAGGACAACGGATGCTTTACTCTCTGGGCCCTAAGGACACATATGAAGACTATGTGGCTGCAATGAACACGCTTTACGCTGACAAGAGAGATGTGATGGCACGGAGGAAAAACAGATGTTTTTTCTGCGCCACCAGCAGGGGGGTTAGTCACTCTGGCATTATATAACAGACCTCTGGGAGCTAGCGAATGACTGTGATTTCAGAGAGTTGAAAGAAGACTTGGTACGTGATTGGCTAGCAGTGGGTACTAACAACAGCAGACTGCAAAGTAGACTGTTTTCAACAGCAGACAAGCTAACACTGGACGAGATTGTGAAATGCGAGGCCCAGACAGATGCAGAGGATGAGCAATTATCATGGCTAACACTGCCTAGCCAGCAAGCACCTCACCCTACCCCACAAATACAGGTCGCTGCCGTCATTGCCCAGCACTTTGGCCCCACACCTCCCCACTGTAACCAAAAGAAGAAGGGTAGGAAACGGGACAACGCAGGTGAGTGCCCGCACTGCAGTGGCTGTGGTTTATCTAAGCATCAGACTCGATTGCCCGCCTGCTGAGCTAGAAGGCTGAAATGCTACTGCTGCAGAAAGCTAAACCATTTTGCCAGGGTCTGTCGCTCAACCTGCACAGACTCAACAACCTGCTAACAGCATTCAGCCACCGCCCACTCAATTGGCGCCAAATACTCACTGCTCAGGTAATGCATGGTGGAGCTGGATGGCGTCGACATGCCACTGATGCTGGACACAGGGGCCTCGAGGTCCCTTCTGAGCATGTCTACAGTCAGGAAGCTGTTTCCTCGGAAAACCGTCACAGCTGAGGCAGAGGACTTATTCAGTTATGGCCAAACCAGAATCGGTATGGTAGGGACGGTCAGTTTTTCTGTGTGGTACGGCCCCAAGGCCGTTCCATTGTTCACCTTCCAGGTGACGCATCAGTGGGCTGATCTAATGGGCATCGACCTGATCAGCGAGCTGGGTTTCTCCATCACTGACCCAAGGGGCAACACCATTCTGGTAGTCACCTCATCCTGGCAACACCACTGGCCAAAGCTTTTCACGGGGCTGGGCTGCCTCACCTCTTTCAACCACCAACTGCTCATTGACACAACGGTGCCTCCAAAAGTTCAGCCTCTGCGCTGGCTACCCCTTGCACTACAGGACGATGTCACGACAGAATTGCAGAAGCTGTTGGACGCTGGCACCATTGAGCGGCTCAACACATCTCCCTGGATCTCAAACCTGGTGGTAGCAAAGAAGAAAACGGGCAGCCTACAACCATGTATCGACCTCAGAATGGTAAACAAAGCAGTGATCCCCGACAGTTATCTCCTGTCCACGACAGAGGAGCTGAAGGCAGCATTCCATGGCTCAAAAGTTTTTTTTCCCAAACTAGACCTCCGCCAAGGCTAACTACAGGTTCCCCTCCACCGAGACAACCGCAACCTGACAGCCTTCATCACCCACTTGGGATTCAGTACACCCGCATGCCCTTCAGCCTTAGCTCCGCCCCGAGATGTTTTCAAAAAATTCATGGTCACCATCTTCGCCGGTCTTCCAGGGGTGGTGATGTATTTGGATGACATCGTGGTGCACGGCACAACAGTGGCCTCCCATGACACCCGTCTTGATAAAGTCATGGAGGTACAGGCAAAACACGGCCTCACACTCAACGTGGAAAAGTGCATCTTTGGAGCAATGACCATCGAGTTCGTGGGTTTCCGCCTGTCCACCTAGAGTCTGAGTCCCCTGCGCCCGAACATTGAGGAGATACTGCACCTGCCTGAACCACCATGCCCCGCGCAGTTCTCATCCTTCTTTGGCTTGGTGAATTTTTATGGGCGTTTTATCCCTCAGTATTCAGATACGATAGACCCACTCTGCGCCCTCCTGAAGCAAGATGCAACCTGGGTATGGACTCCGGCGTGGTCTGCCACCGTCAGTGAATTAAAGGTGCAGCTCACCCCCCTACCAGTACTCGCCCACTTCAACCCACTAAACCCCACGTTCGTGATGTGTGACACTTCCAACACAGCAGTGGGAGCCGTTTTATCTCATCTGCAAGAAAGAACCGAGCAGCCAGTGGCGTTTGCTTCAAGGTCACTCACCTCGGTCGAGCAGAAATACTCAGTGGGAGAAAGGGAGGCATTGGCTTGCATTTTGGCCTGTGAACACTGGCACATGTACCTATATGGACAATGCTTCACACTGCAAACAGACCACAGAGCCGTCACGGCACTGCTAGAAACCTCGGGTTGGGACACAGACTCCTGCACATCTACAGGTGGACAGAAAGACTACAGGCATACATCTTTGACACTCAGTTCACACTGGGCAGAGAAAATGTGGTGGTGGACCTCCTGTCTCGGGCCACACCTAACCCCACCCCAAATGACGACAGAGACCCCCTGGAGCCAGAACTGATTTACATGCTACATGGGCCACTCCAAAATGCCATCTTCCTACAAGAGCTCCAGGAGGCATCTGAATAGGACCCGACACTGACCCAGTTAGGCGCATTCATTCGCGAGGGCTGGCCAGCCAAGGTGCTGGAGGAACTGGCACCCTTCCACAGAGTCAGGGACTATTTATCATGCTGGAACGACGTCTGCATGGCAAGGGGGCACTGCATGGTGATTCCAGAGGCACTTTAAAGCCGCATCCTGACCATGCTACACGAGGGTCACGTGGGCGTTGTCAGGGTTAAACAACAGTGTAGAGGCTCAGTATGGTGGCCAGGGATCAACAAGAATGTGGAGGTCATGGTGAAAGACTGTGCGCCCTGCCTGGCCAGCGTGAAAACTGGCATGCCACTACCCCCACCCTTGCAACCCCTGCCATGGCCATCAGCCCCATGGAAGCACGTCCAATTGAACTGTATAGCGCCCCCCCCCCCCCCAGCACCAGCATTTTCTATTAGTGGCCTACGACCTCCACTCAAAATGGCCAAAGGTGTGGCCCTCCGGCTCAGTCACCACTGACGTAGTCACCAACTTCCTTACCTCCCTTTTCGCCCACTGGGGTGTGCAACGGACAACAGACCGCAGTTCACCTTGGCGGATTTTGAGGCCTTCATGAAAGAAAAGGGCATCAAACATATAAAAACTGCCTTCTACCACCCTCAGACAAACGGGGTGGGGGGTTCAACCAGACCCTCAAGAATGGTCTCAGGGCACATCTAGAGGATGGGCTCCCACATTCAGCCGCACTACAGAGCACTCTACTACATTATAGAGAAACACCTCATGTCACAGTGGGCAGCTCCCTGGCATCACTGATGCTGGGACAAGAGATGAGCCTTCCCCTGGACCAACTACATCCCCCAGTGGCTGACATGAGATGCTCTCACCTAGAGGGAGGGTGGTTGAACAACAACAATGGATGAAGCAAAGGTTCGACAAGAAGCACAGGGTCAGGGAATCCAGACGCACAGTGCTGGACTAGGTTCGGATCCAACACCCAACCATGCCCTCAAGTTGCAGTCATTTTGGACAACACTGATGCAGATCACAGGGCAGTTGGGTCCAGCCACTTTTCATCTCGCTAATGGGTCACGCTGGCATGCCAGCCATCTCAGAAAAGTGACACCAACTTCGACCGGGGACCAGAAGACAGCCGTGGACACGATAAGACCAGGCTGGGACTTTGATGACACAAGACCAACAACCCCCAACGGACGTTCACCAGAGCTGGCAACGGTGGCGTGACCCGAGCACCGCACAGCCCGGGTCCAACAGAAACCCCCCTACCTTAGGGACCTTGTGTGATGGCCTGGGAGCTGATTCTGTCCACGCCCGGGTTGTCCAGTATTTTCCCTGTTCTTATCTCTGGGTTTTCATCAGGCTGTTCAGGGCTTTTATTTTGACAGAGTCACTATGGGGCTTCCGGCTGTCAAAGCCGAGTCTCGTTGTGACAGCTGCTCTTCATTTCATTTAATTACATTTCCCCTTCTTTGATTGGTCCTTAGTTTTCATTTAAGAGAGCAGCTGAGGCTCATTCAGGGCTGCAACCTCGCACACAACGTTGGACCAACACAATGTTCAGCTGGAGTCACTAACCCGATTCCAGTCTTCCTTGGATTTATCGTCTCAGTAAGTGTTTTTGCTCATTGTCTGTTACCCTGTGTCTATAGCCTTAGCCATAGTTAAAGTCTGTGTTTTTGCCCCACGTGGCTGTTTATTTAGTCATCTCATCTTGTGTTAATAAAACATGCAAACTCACTGGTTGGCCTATAGTGTCTCAATGGTGTCCCGCGAGGGTCACCCATGACAGCAGGTCATAGCCAGACGAGACGCCGGTCACCGTGTTTGTTTTTTGGGGCTTGTAGTTTTTCCCCTTTTGTTCCGTGTACCAACGTGTAGGCAATGGCGTCGCCAGGGAAGGGCTATTCTTTGAGCTTGGGCTACGAACTAATCGTGTTCCTAATAGAGCTAGATGGCCTCCTCTCCAACGCTCGCCACGACGTCTCATGCTGGTACTTGGACCTCGCAGAGGCAGCAATTAAACGCAATCCTCGCCTTGCTGATCACGCCGAAGTCAGGAGGAGGATGGCGGAAATCATGGCACTTCGGGAGAAGACCTGTGGACTGGAGGGGAATTCTGGCAGGAAGTTGAAGGTGAGGCATCCCCGCTCCTCGCCTCAGGATCCGGTTCCTGTTACCCATCCAGCCCAGGAGTTTACGTCAACCAAGTGCCTGTCCCATCCACAGCGGAGGAGGAAGTCAGCCAGGATTCCCCGAGAAGAGACGCAGTGGGCAGCTGAGCTCATCCGGGGCCATGTGGCTGAAGCTCGTTCTTCCTTCCATCCTACCCAAATCTTGAAGCATGTGGTGGCGGCAGTCAGACTGGTGGAGTCCCATCCTGAATGCAATGATTTCCCCAAGTACGCCGAGCTGCTAGCCTCCGTCTCTGCGCAACAGCGGTGGTTTCCAGATCTGACTCTAGCCTGGCCCTCTGCCGGTAAACGTCGTCATCCTGCTTATAATCAGCCATCAGCCTCAGCGAGATCACCGTCCACATCCTGTTCCGGGCCACCGAGAGAACTCTGCCTCCCAGCCAGCTGTTGCCCCTATGCCACTACGGAAGGGACAGACCGCAGCCTCGGCCTCCAGGTCTTCTGTTCCCACTGTTCCATCAGCTCCTCATCCCCGGACTGCCTCGGCTGCTCCTCCCTCTTCCTCAACGCTCTCTCCAGCTGCTGTGAGCTCCACGAGTCCTGTCCCAGCAGCGCCCGTCATCAATCCTGTGAGAGCGGCTCCTCTTCGTCTTCCCGGGGGGCCCTCCATCACCATCCATAGGGGAAAGAGGAGAACCAAGCCCGCTGCAGCAGTCACCATCGGCCCTCAGGTGAACAGGCAAGTGCTGTTTCATTCTCTCACTCCATATAATGAATTGCCTTGTCTGACTCCTGGGGTTGGAGTTTGGAGTTCACAGTCCCCCGAGCTCCCTCCACCTGCTGTAGCTATAAATAGTGAACCTGCATCGTCTGTGTCTGCTTCCCCTCTCGGTGAGCGTCTCCCAGTGGCAGGAATACACCACCGGATGAAGAAGGAGCCTGTGGGCCTGGAGAGCCTGGTACCAGCTCCGCAGCCACGTCATGGGCAGAGGAGGAGGGCAGACTGCAGTTTGGAGCCTGTGTCGATGATCAAGCGTCCCCGGGTCTCCATGGAGGAGCAGCCCGACCCAGCAAGTCACAGATCCCCTGCCACCACGCCGTTCAGGTCTTTGGCATGGACTTCAGTGCCAGGGAGTCTCCAGACTGTGATGACCATCATGTCGACTGCGGAGCCCGCCGCAGTCGAGTCAGGACCAGGAATGGACCTCCAGATAGTTGAGCCTGGATCGTTGGAGTCCTGGACAGCGGTGGAGCCCGAGATCAGGCAAGTGCTCTATTTTGTCTTTGTCTTCTCTGTTCTGGAGCATTATTGCCTGTCTCTTGGGGAAACGAGCCGGGTGGAGCTGATCACTGCATCCGAGCTTGTTTCGCCGGGCTCTGCCACTGATCCTGATCCCGGTCCTTTTTGTTTCTCTGAGCCTTTTCCCAGGGTCACCGGTGACGAGTCAGCTCCAGTCATCATGGAGGTTCCAGGTTCGTGCTCGGAGGTCATCCCTGGTGCTGTTCCGGCCCAGTTGGGGTCCGTTGTGGGTGCTGTTCCGACCCAATCGGGGTCCGTCGTGGGTGCTGCTCCGACCCAATCGGGGTCCGTCGTGGGTGCAGCGCTGTCCCGATCGGGGTCCAGCAAGGGCGCAGCACCGGTTCGGTTCAAGGTCAGTGAAGAAGCTGCAGATTCTCTGCCATCTGATGCCGGACTGACCCCTCATCTTTCCCCCAATCCTTCTCCACCGGGCACCACTGGGATTTCCCATATTCGGCTCGGCTTCACCTCGCTATCCCTCTCGGTAGGGAGGCCACCTCCGAGCTTTCCCCTCCGGTCCTGGTGGCCAAAGGACACGGGTTGGCCGCCCGGGAGACTGCTTTGCCAGTTCGGCGTTCTGGGTCGGCGACCTGGTCCAGCCGCCTGAGATACTGCTTCCCCGGATCTGGGACTTGGTTTGGCCGCCTGAACTGCTTTTTCCCTTCCAGTGATTTGGAATCTGGATGCGGGTAAGCCGCCTGAACTGCCTTTGTTTTGTTTTTTTTATCTCATCTCTCTCAGTGTTCTACCTGCCGACATCCCTGTAAGTTGTGTTTTAATTTCCTCTGTAAGTTTGAAGGGATGCTCTTTTTCTTTGTCTTTGCCTGGGTGAGTAGCTTTTTGAGTTTTTTTTTTTCTGGTGTTTATAGGGTACTGGTGTATTTTTGTAATGTCCCTGTATTTTAGTTTTCTTGTTTCCTTGCCAGGCAGGATGTGATGTATATTTTTATTGTATTCAACTGTGCTCAAGGATTGTTTGTAGCATGTTCTGCCTTGTTTTTCTGTGTTTTAGCCTCATCATTTTGGTTATCATTGTTGCCCTCCGTTGTGTGTGTTCTGGTTTTTTTCCTTCTTGGTGTAGTATTTTTGGTTCTCTCCCTCCTAGCCTGCTTTCCCCCTCCGCCCTCCCTGGGTCAGCCCTGGTAACCTTCTAGTTGGGGGTGGGGGGGCTTGGATGTTACGTTGCGCCTGGAATTCGCCTTGTGAACGGAGGGTACTGTGATGGCCTGGCGCTGATTTTCCCCGTTCTTATCTCTGGGTTTTCATATGGCCGTTCAGGGCTTTTATTTTGACAGCGTCACTATAGGGCTTCCGGCTGTCAAAGCCAATTCTCGTTGTGACAGCTGCTCGTCATTTCATTTAATTACATTCTCCTTCTTTGATTGGTCCTTAGTTTTCATTTAAGGGAGCAGCTGAGGCTCATTCGGGGCTGCGACCTCGCACACAACGTTGGCCCACACAACATTCGGCTGGAGTCCCTAACCCAACTCCAGTCTTCCTTGGATTTATCATCTCAGTAAGTGTTTTTGCTCATAGTCTGTTACCCTGTGTCTATAGCCTTAGCCATAGTCAAAGTCCGTGTTTTTGCCCCACGTGGCTGTTTATTTTGTCATCTTATCTTGTGTTAATAAAACATACTGACATGATGCTTGACCCAGGAGACAGACGACAGACACGAGTAGGACAGTTAACAGTTATTTATTAACTCAAAGTGTTGTGCTGATGTGTGAATGTGAGGGTGAGTGTGATACTGGAGGTGTGCTGGAGCTGAGCGAGTCCCGCTACGACCTGGCAACCCTAGGAACACACAAAGCACAGGTGTTAATAATGTTTGCAGCTGAGAGGTGTAACAATGACTGCTGCTTACTTGCAGGTGTCGCCTGGAGACTCTTGCTGGCTCTGGGAGCAAGTGTTGGAAGGTGAGCGGGAGACTTGGCGTCGTGATGAGGTGGAGAGGTTCCGAGGAGGAGAAGGCGAAGCCCAGCTGCTTCGGGGAATAGGTCCGCCACCAGGGAGGTCCACCTGTGCACAGGGGAGAATATTTTGACAAGGTAAGGATGAATGTGGCTTACGTGACAAGGCTTGATGCGCAGCAGCTTTGACTTGAGGTCGAGGGCATGGAGCGTTGCGCAGTGTTGATGACAGATGACTCCCTGCTGAGCTGTCAGTGGATCTGGCTTTTATGGCCTGCTGAGTATTGGAAGCAGGTGTGTGCGCAGCCGGGGCTGATGACGGCCCAGCGGCCGCCATGACAGTACTCCCCCCTCTAGAGGTGCCTCCAGGCACCTGTCCCATCCTACCTGGATGCGCCCGATGGAAGTTGCGGATGAGCTGTTTGTCAAGGATCAACACCGGGCGAATCCAGGAACGGTTTTCAGGACCGAATCCCTCTCAGTCCACCAGGTACTGAAGACCCCGGCCCCGCCTGCGGACATCCAAGATGGCGGTAACCCCCCAAGCCAGGTGGTCGTCGATCAACCTCGGAGGGGGACGCGCCGCGGGGGGCAGGCACAGAGGGTCAGAGATGTAAGGCTTCACCTGGGAGACATGAAAATTGGGACAGATGTGCATGGAAAGGGGGAGAGCTAGGCGCACAGCCACAGGGTTGACAATGCGAGAAATGACAAAGGGACCAATAAAGCGTTTGGTTAATTTGCGCTTCTCGGCCGGTATATTAATATTCTTTGTGGAAAGCCAGACCCGTTGACCCTCCTTATAATCCGGGGCCGGTTTCGTGTGACGGTTGGCTACCTGGATGTTACATTCAGTGGTTCGGAGAAGGACTCTGCGGGTGATGGTCCAAATTCGGCGACAACGCCTGGCGTGAGCCTGAACCAAGGGGACAGCCACCTCCTTCTCCTCCTCTGGGAACAGCAGTGGATCATACCCCAACGATGACTTGAAGGGGGACATCCCAGTTGCCGAAGACACCGTGGAGTTATGTGCGTACTCAATCCAAGGCAGGAACGTACTCCAGGAAGAGGAGCATGAAGATATGACACAGCGGAGCGCAGCCTCCAGCTCCTGATTAGCTCGCTCACACTGGCCGTTGCTCTGTGGATGATACCCTGAGGAGAGGCTCGCCGTGGCACCCAACACCGAGCAAAACGTCTTCCAGACCTGGGAGACGAACTGGGGGCCCTGATCCGACACAATATCCGACAGGATGCCATGAAGGCAGACCACATGCTGCACCAGGAGATCAGCCATCTCCCGAGCCGAAGGCAACCCGCGGAGGGACACAAAATGGGCTGCCTTGGAGAAGCGGTCCACTATGGTAAGGACCGAGGTGAAGTGGTCAGAAGGAGGCAGGCCCGTCACGAAGTTCAAAGCCACATGTGACCATGGGCGGGAAGGGACCGGCAGGGGATGGAGAAGACCCGCTGGGGGGGAAGATGAAGATTTCCCGGTGGCGCACTGAACGCATGCCCGGACGTAGCTGGTGACAACCTTCCTCAACCCTGGCCACCAAAAGGCTCTCTGGAGCAAGGCAATGGTACGGGCGATCCCAGGATGGCACGCCAGCTTGGAGGCGTGGGCCCACTGGATGACCTCACTCCTGGCAGAGGTGGGAATGAACAATTGGCCCGGGGGTCCCCCCGGGTTGGGCTCACCCTCCTGAGCCCTCCTGACTCTATCCCAGATCTCCCACACGAGGGCGCCCACAACACAGGATAAAGGCAGGATGGTCTCCTCCTGATCCTCGGACGTCTCCACCTCGAACTGCCTAGAGAGGGCGTCCGGCTTCACGTTCTTACTCCCAGGTCGATAGGTGATTGTGAAATCGAAACGTCCAAAAAGAAGGGACAAGCGGGCCTGGCGGGAGTTCAGCCGTTTGGTTGTCCGGAGATATTCTAAGTTCTTATGGTCCGTCCAGACGACAAACGGTTGAGCAGCCCCCTCCAGCCAGTGTCTCCACTCCTCTAGGGTGAACTTGACTGCCAACAACTCCCTGTCGCCAATGCTGTAGTTCCTCTCGGTGGGTTGCAGACGGCGAGAGAAAAAGGCACATGGGGGAATCACTCCATCCACAGGTGAGCACTGTGAAAGGACCGCCCCGACTCCAGAATCCGAGGCATCCACTTCCACGAGGCACTGAAGGTCCGGGTCCACCTGGGTCAAGACGCGGAATGAGGCGAACTCCTCCTTTAACTTCCCAAATTCCACAGCAGCCTCCTCGCTCCAACAGACGGGGGTCTTGGGGGACGTGAGGCTGGTCAGGGGTCGGGCAATAATCCCAAAGTTGGGCACAAAACGATGATAGAAGTTGGCAAAGCCCCAAAACCCCTGCAACTGCTTCCTGGAAGTGGGGGTGGGCCAGTCCACTACCGCCTTAACCTTGGCCGGGTCAGGGAGCACCTGATTGTGTGCTATCACAAACCCCAAGAATGACGTTGACCTGGTATGAAATTCACACTTCTCAGCCTTGACAAATAACTGATTCTCCAGGAGGCGTTGAAGGACCCGTCTGACGTGCACCGGGTGCTCTTCCAATGTCTGCGAGAAGATAAGGATGTCATCCAGGTATATAAACACGAAGGAATTCAGGAAATCTCGGAGGACGTTGTTAATTAGGTGCTGGAAGACGGCCGGCGCGTTGGTTAACCCAAACAGCATCACTCGGTATTCGAAGTAGCCGCTTGGGGTCCGAAAGCCTGTCAGAATCAGAATCAGTATCAGAATCAGAATAAGTTTATTGCCAAGCACATTTACAAGTAAATAACAGGTAAATATACGAGGAATTTGACTTGACACTGAAAACGTCATAAATGACATTCTCAATGACGCGGCGAGCCGTGGAGGCGCCTGTCAGCAGGAAGGGAACAGTAGGCAGAGGGGGAGGATGGACACAGTAGGAGAGAGAAAAAAGCATTGTTTATCAGAATAAAGTTCATATATGACCGATATTATGATTACAAGAAAAAAACTCTCAGTGCACAATTAGCAAACAATAGAATCCACACAATGACACAAAGAGAGCAGTGAGTGAATATCTTCAGTCAGTATAAGTGAGTTGGGTGCATTGTGTAGTGTAGATGTGACAGTTGTTAGTGAGCAGCAGAGGGCGCCTCCTGGCAGTGGATAGATGTTATAATCATGTGACTTATAAACAAGTCCAGAGTCTATCTCTCTTGCTTGCAGAAGGCACATGGGCACTGTCCTTGAGGGTCCAAATCCGCTGATACGACAACAACTGATTGTCGATTGTTTGGGTTAAGAGCCAGTCTTCCCGCTTATCTCAATCAGGAGGAATGTAAACACGGGGCACCAAACAAGGTCAAATCAAATCAGCACAGTGCACTCAGAGAATAGAATTTGTCTCACCCGTGCGAATTCTGTGCTTATATGGTTCATATATGCAGGCTTAAACTGCTTTTCCATGGAAAGCACAGGGCTCCAGATGTATTCCTCTACTGAATCACTGTCATTCAGTTCACCGTTTGCCACTACTCGTGCCTTCCCCAACTGGTCGAATTTGATGAAGGAGCTTGCCGGGTCCGCTTTGATCAGCTCTCTCACCTTCCTTCAATTTCTGATGCATCAGGGAGCTTCACAGCCAAAAATAGAAGTCCTGAGATCATAACCAATAATGTTTCCACGAATTCCAATGTCCATGAGTCTCCTCACAGGTTCCAATTCCAATTCTTGGGCTCCCCCTTGGCCCAATTCTTGTTGAAAAATAGTGACAATAGCACATTTAAGCCGCTTCCAAATCCATAATTTCCGATTAGATTAAGATTCAGCAGAAGAAGAGCGACTAGACACAGACAAAAACACAACATTGCAAAGCTGGGAATAGGTCAGGAAGGCAGGATAGGGAGCTGGGAAGAAAAGCGTCTGCTCTCTTTGGAGGGCGGAAGTGAAGCCTGTCTTCCACTCATTGCCCTCCTTGATTCACACCAGATGATAGGCGTTTCGAAGGTCCAGTTTTGTAAACCATGACGCCCCCCGGGGAGAGTCGAAGGCCGAGTTCATCAGGGGCAGCGTGTACTTGTCCTTGATGGTTATATCATTGAGCTCCCAGAAATCAATGCAGGGACGAAGAGAGCCATCCTTCTTCCCCACGAAGAAGAATCTGGCCCCCACCGCAGAAGAAGATGGTCGAATAATTCCGGAGCTGAGGGACTTCTTAATATGTGTCCATGGCTTCACGCTCAGGGGCTGAGAGACTGTACAGGCGGCTTGCTGGAAGCGGGGTCCCAGCCCGGAGATTAATCATGCAGTCATAAGGGCGGTGGGGGGGAAGGGACAGCGCCTGTGACTTGCTGAACACTGCTCCCAGATCGTGGTAGCTCTCTGGTACCTTGGACAGGTCCGGGGCCGGTGACGTGGGAGGAGTCATTGGCACAGAGGGAGCACACGCTGCAGACTGGAGGCAGGCGCTGAGGCAGAAGGAGCTCCAAGCGGTGATATTCCCTGCCTGACAGTCAAAAGTGGGATTATGTAGCCGTAGCCATGGGTACCCCAGGATAACAGGAGAGGTGGAGGTGGGCAGCACCAGAAACTGAATGTCCTCCCGATGATTCCCAGAAACAATCACCGACATGGGGGCCATCTGGTGGGAGTCAGTGGTTAGCGGGGCCTTTGACAGTGTGATGAGATTGACAGGAGGGCGAAGGGGTTGACAGCTGAGGCCCAGGCGGGTTGCCAGGTCTCCTGAAATGAAGTTTTGCTCAGCTCCAGAGTCAATGAGGGCATGTGTGGTATGTTCTCTGTGATTATAAATAAGTCTGATGGGAACAAGGCAACTGGTGAGGGTTTTGACTGATCTACGTCCGTGAGTCCCCCTACTGTGACCCACGGACCTCCCCTTTTACCCGATTAGTACACTCAGCTACCTCGTGAGACTCACTACCGCAGTAGAAACACAGCCCAAAACCCCTCCGGCGCTGTCTCTCAGCCGCCGAAACTCCTGATTGCCCGATAATCATCTCCTCCTGCCCCAGTAGTTCCTCTGACGGAGGCAGAGCCAACAAGGGTGGACGAGAGGAGCGGGGGCGTGGCTTGCCCGAGCAGCCAGCAGCCCTTCGCTTGGCTGCTCGCTCCTTCAGTCTATTGTCTAGACTAATAGTGAGTGAGATTAATTCACTTAAACAGTCTGGTTTATCCCGTGTCGCTAGCTGGTCTCTTAACTCAGAGCTTAGGCTACGGACAAAAATGCTACAAAGTGAAGGATCCCCCCACCCCACTTCTGCAGCTAACACCCGGAAGTCCACGGCGAAATCGGCCGCAGATCTACTGCCCTGCCGAAGGTTTAACAAGCGGTCAGTTGACACCGCATCCCTATCGGTGTGATCAAAACCTCAGCAAAATCGGCTACAAATTGTTGGTAGGTTAAGGTGGCATAACTGGGCTTAGCCATAACCGTGTACGCCCAAGCTAGCGCTCTACCCTCGAGTAGGTTGGAAATATACCCAATCTTGGTGTGGTCAGAGGGAAAATCTCCGGGGACACGGTGAAAAACCGTCTCGCACTGGAGCAAAAAACCCCGCACCTCTCCAAGTTTTCGCTGAAGCGAGCGGGGGTAGGCACGGGGGTGAGGCAAGGTAAGGGAAGCTGATGTAACTGGCTAGCAGGAGGATTAGCGGGGGCAGGTGGTGCCCCAGCGACCGGGGGAAACGCCTGGTGACCCTCCAGGCGATCCAGCTGGCTATTAATCTGAGTTAATTGATTTAATATAACTGTCTGTTGGTAGGCAATTAAGTCTACTCGGGCGCTAAGAGTGTTAAGACGACGCGTCAGTGCGCTATCTGCTGGGTCGTCTTGACGGAGTCGTACTGACATGATGCTTGACCCAGGAGACAGACGACAGACACGTAGGACAGTTAACAATTATTTATTAACTCAAATTGTTGTGTTGGTGTGTGAATGTGAGGGTGAGTGTGATACTGGAGGTGTGCTGGAGCTGAGCGAGTCCCGCTGCGACCTGGCAACCCTAGGAACACACAAAGCACAGGTGTTAATAATGTTCGCAGCTGAGAGGTGTAACAATGACTGCTGCTTACTTGCAGGTGTCACCTGGAGACTCTTGCTGGCTCTGGGAGCAAGTGTTGGAAGGTGAGCGGGAGACTTGGCGTCGTGATGAGGTGGAGAGGTTCCGAGGAGGAGAAGGCGAAGCCCCGCTGCTTCGGGGAATAGGTCCGCCACCGGGGAGGTCCACCTGTGCACAGGGGAGAATATTTTGACAAGGTAAGGATGAATGTGGCTTACGTGACAAGGCTTGATGCGCAGCAGCTTTGACTTGAGGTCGAGGGCATGGAGCGTTACGTAGTGTTGATGACAGACGACTCTGTGCTGAGCTGTCAGTGGATCTGGCTTTTATGGCCTGCTGAGTATTGGAAGCAGGTGTGTGCGCAGCCAGGGCTGATGACGGCCCAGCGGCCGCCATGACACATGCAAACTCACTGGTTGGTCTATAGCGTCTCAATGGTGTCCCGCGAGGGTCACCCATGACACTTTGTAACTAAATAATGGACTCTTGAGTGTAGCCAGGAAGTGACTTATAACAGTGGCGGTTACACGGGCATACCGGTAGTCCACCTGGGTGCCCAGGTAGCTGTACATAGTTTTTTGGGTTTTTCAAGGGGGAAGGTAAATGTGGTGTTTGGAAGTGGTGGCTTGTCATAGGTGACGTCATCATGCGGCAAACTGGATACCCTTCTGTATAGAGTTCAATTGTGTAATGAATAAAGGAGAGTGCAGTTCATGCCCGCTGTCCATGCCGATTTCTTAGACATAACAGTGGGATTGGTCAGTGACCACTTACCTGATCTGGCTATTGATGATCCCACCTGTGTGCACAGGGAGGGGATGGGAGTGCTGAAATAGAGCTGGCATTCGGCACCTGGGAGAGAGACAGACGTGAACGCTGATTGAAACGTTTTTTCTGTGGTACTCAGGGAGTGAGGGTGCTGCCCGCAATGTTTAGGTCGCCAGCAGTGAAGACATTTAAAAGTAAGAGAGCTGTTCCTGCGACAGGAGGGAAGGCAAAGTCGCCTCCTTTAGATAACGAGGGACAACCAACGGTGTAGGAGTGCCCTGTGTGAAGCATGTACAGCAGATAGTGTCTAGTGCTACACGCTATAATGCTGAACTAACTAACCCAACTGGAGCTGCTCGGCTGATAAACTCACCAGGGTCTGCTGGTCAAGTCTGACTCTGCCAGTTCTTTCTGGTTCGCTGGGATGCTCGACGAACGAGACCAAACAGGACCAAACGGGACCCCCGGGACCCCAAACCCCTAGAAAACATCCAAATAATAAATGAAATCATTTTTTGTGGGACACCAAATGCCCCAAAAATCAATTAAATCATTTTTCTCATGGGGGATCTCGTCACCAGAGTGGGTGAGTTATTTGTTTTTAATCCCCTTCTCCTATCTTAAGTGGTTTGTCTAGCATAGCTATTGTCCTTTGTCTTGTTTTTTTTTTAATTTTTTTGTTTGTTTCTTTTGACCTGGGGGTTGGGTGGATATTTTCTTTTTAAATAAGAGGCTTGTCTGCAGACTTTTAGAATTGGTGACTGTACTTGAGTGGGAGGGATTTCTAGCCCCTAGTCTTAGTGTAGTGACTTGCCTATAATTGGGAGTGGTCTTCTGTTTGCCGTGATGTTTTGAGCATGAAGCTGTGCTGAGAATTTTGCATATGCATGATTTAATTTGGTTTGCAGTGCACTTAAGTTAGCTACTGATTAGAAGCTGCGGGTTGTGGGGCTCTCTAGAGTTTTAATTTGTTTTTGTAATAAAGAGTTGATGATTATCACTTCATCACTCTATCACTCTTCACTCCTTAAAAGCAAGAAATCTCTGTGTGTCTGTCTGTGTGTGTGTCACGCTTCATAGAACATCATAGGACAGCCTATGATCGCTGCCTGAACATCATAGGACGTCCTATGATCTCAGGCATTATAGGACACAAATGTGTCTTTTGATGTCACATAGACCATGTGTCTGTCTTTATGATGTCATATAGACCATGTGTCTTTGAACTCAGGCATCATAGGACACATAGCGTTGGTGTCTTCCTGAACAGGGTCAAAAGCCTCTTTTTGCTCAGATCTATTTTCATGATCCTGTCCATGAACTGGAATTACGATGCACCTATCCCTCAACCAGTGGTCTCAACGAAGAAGAAGAAGAAGAAGAAGAAGAAGAAGAGGACCCCCCAGATGGAGAGCAATAGAATGAGGAGAACTGCTGCACGTCAGAAAAGATGCCATGAAGATGAAACACCTGAGGTTCCAGCAGTACATCGCACGCATGACTCTGAACAACACACCCATCTGAGACAGGAGGACACCCCTCACCAGCATAGGGTACGACAGACAAGGGATGCACAAACAGACAGGAAACATGTGGCAGTGCGCCATGCACTTGCTGAGTCACTTGAAGCCTGAAATGCCCGCAAAGCGAGCAATGCTGCGCGCCTGGCAAGGCACAGACAAGCTGAGACCGAGGAGATGCGGAAGAGTCAGCTGGTCGCCAATGCTGCACACCAGGTGACGCACAGACAAGCTGAGACCGAGGAGATGCGGAATAGTCGGCTGGCTGCCAACGCTGCACGCAGTACGCCGCAGGCATGACTGTGAACAACACGGCCGTCTGTGACAGGAGGAGACCCTTCAGTGGTCTGAACGAGGAAGAAGACCCACCAGATGATGTCTATATGACGGCACATAGACAGAGCATGACTCCCTACAAGACATATATATGTATATATACGTATATATATATATATATACAGTATATATAGTATATACACACACACGTGGACAAAATTGTTGGTACCCCTCTGTTAATGAAAGAAAAACCCACAATGGTCACAGAAATAACTTGAATCTGACAAAAGTGGTAATAAATAAAAATTCTATGAAAATTAACCAATGAAATTCAGACGATGCTTTTGAATTGTGGTTCAACAGAATTATTTTAAAAATCAAACTCATGAAACAGGCCTGGACAAAAATGATGGTGCCCCTAGAAAAGATTGAAAATAATGTGACCATAGGGACATGTTCAACCAAGATGTGTCCTCTAATTAACTTCACAGGTGTCTACAAACTTGTAATCAGTCAGTCGGCCTATTTAAAGGGTGACAAGTAGTCACTGTGCTGTTTGGTGACATGGTGTGTACCACACTAAACATGGACCAGAGGAAGCAAAGGAGAGAGTTGTCTCAGGGGATTAGAAAGAAAATTATACACAAGCATGTTAAAGGAAAAGGCTATAAGACCATCTCCAAGCAGCTTGATGTTCCTGTGACTACAGTTGCACATATTATTCAGAAATTTAAGATCCACGGGACTGTAGCCAACCTCCCTGGACGTGGCCGCAGGAGAAAACTTGATGAAAAATGGAAGAGACGGATAATACGAATGGTAGAAAAAGAGCCCAGAACAACCTCTAAACACATTCGAGGTGAACTCCAAGGTCAAGGTACATCAGTGTCAGATCGCATTGTGGGTTTTTCCTTTCATTAACAGAGGGGTACCAACAATTTTGTCCACATGTGTAGGCCACTCACGGCGCCAAGTGACTTAACATTAGCCAGGGCTGTCAAGCTAGCTCTCCAAATGGAGACCGCAGACAAGCTAGCTTTGAAGTGGTGCTAGTCACAACGGCAGCTAGAGCCTACCGCCGCGACATTAGTAGTGGACCCTGATAGCAAGGATAGCTTGGACGCCAACAATGCGGAAACCAACGCTACCAACAGAAGGTCTGCCCCGGGAAAACCCCTGTGCATGGGTTGTGGGTCCGCGAAGCACCAATACAAGGCTAGGGAATGCCCGGCTAGAGGGAAGCGTTGTGGCAAGTGTGGACGCTTGAACCATTATGCTAGAGTGTGCCGTGTATCTGAGCCGGAGAGCCCATGGAAGAAATCACATCACCTGCCCCAGACAATTATCCACACCATGTCCTCGAGTACCAACGGGTGTGCGTTCTGCCCAGTGACACTGGATGGCGTGGAGGTGCCGCTATTGCTCAGCATGGGGGCGGAGAGGTCGTTGCTGAATTGGGCCATGGCAAGGAAGTTTTTTCCCCACTACAGGATAAAGGCTAACCCAGTGCCGCTTTATGGTTATGGAGGTCCCAGGTTGTGCACGGTTGTAACGTTGGAGTTAATGGTTCGGTACAATTCTGCAACGATGACTGACTTCACGTTTCACGTGGCAGCCCGAGGTGACAATATCATGGGCTGCGACTTGTTTTATGGACTGGGTTTTGCCATTAAAGACGACACTGGGGAAGAATGGTCTGATTGTGTCCAGTGGAACTCTCCGGTTCCGGTGGTAGAGGATGACATTGCGTGGGATGAAGGACTAACGGATAGAACGATGGTCAACCAGGACCAGCCTCATCCAGGTTCGACGCAGGAGGGTCTCAGTGCCGGCGCTCGGAAGACGGTAGAAAGGGGTACCAAGCATTGTGGTGAGGCACCTGCGTTGGCAAGTGACGCCAGTGTGCTAGCCCCCGACTCCTTCGGAGATTGGCCATATCGGGATGGAGGATCGACAGCTACAATGGCAACTGCTACAACGGCTTTAGAAGAGGATGGGGGCAGACCGACAGGCACGGAGAGACCGCGTGCCAAGTAGCACCATATCAGGCCAAGCAGAACCCCGCTTACGGTCATGGACTTGGTCCGGGTTCAAGAAATGGGATGTCCATGGTGAATATGGGCCAGGCAGCAGCCAGCAGAACACCTATGCATCGTGGCTAAGCTGGGCGCAGCTTACTTCCAGCTGTCGGATGGTTTGGGGAGGCATGCCAACGAGCTGCGGTGTGCCCGGGAAGAGGCTTCTGGTGGTGGGGCTGGACAAAAGCAGCAGTCGGTGGTGATGAAGAGAGGCGCTTTTGTCCATGAGATCAGCCACTACTCTGAGAGAGTGCTGCTTCCAGGGGCGCGCCTGCTGAGGGGCTGCCCTGGGCTCCCCCAAGCTGGTTCTACCCTTTTCTGCCCAAAGGACAGTAATGTACATTTAATAAATAGTTCTGCATTCATATGTTTGTGCATGTAAAAAAAAATGTTCTGGTCTTGGGCGTTTTGATTAGTATAGGAACACGGCAGTAATTTTGAGTTATTACTGGACTTTATTTAGTTTACAGGTGGCAGAATAATCCACCTTGCTGTGTGAGCAGGACAGTAGTCCACCCGTCCTCCCTATTTTAGGTTTTGGCGTGTGAATGTGTTAGGCCATTTGGTAATTTCAGTTTTTGTTTTCTTAGTGCGTGATTCGGGTCCTAAGTTGGGGAGGGTCTTAATTGTGTGTGTGGTTTTGGACTTTCTACAGGAGGGCAAAATGTGATGTTGTAAGTGATGCCTTTATTGTGTAGTGGCGGCCACTTCCTCTTCTGCCACTGCACCACCCTATAAATTCTAGGTGGCATCCATTATATGGCCTCTTTGCCGATGCCCCTGCCTGGTGGCTGTATTGTGTGCCCTATTATAAATAAAGCTGAGTTCGACTGTTCACCTGGCCTCATCATTGTACCAAGGTATTTACAGACATAAAAGAGCTAAATATTGGTTATAATTTAAAAAATACGTGGCATTGTAGACAGTCTGCACTTACAGTATAATTCAAGAGTGTTGTTTTGGGCCATTGGAGGAAGAAATATGTGACCAGCTGGTGGAGCACAAAAACAGCGCTGCTTTACGAGCTACAGCTGTGGACAAAATTGTTGGTACCCCTCTGTTAATGAAAGAAAAACCCACAATGGTCACAGAAATAACTTGAATCTGACAAAAGTGGTAATAAATAAAAATTCTATGAAAATTAACCAATGAAAATCACACAATGCTTTTGAATTGTGGTTCAACAGAATTACTTTAAAAAACAAACTCATGAAACAGGCCTGGACAAAAATGATGGTACCCCTAGAAAAGCTGAGTTCAATTTCTCTAGCCACACCCAGGCCTGATTACTGCCCCACCTATTCTCAATCAAGAAATCACTTAAATAGGACCTGCATGACAAAGTGAAGTAGACCAAAAGATCCTCAAAAGCTAGACATCATCCAAAGAATTCAGGAACAAATGAGAAACAACGCAATTGCAATCTATCAGTCTGGAAAAGGTTATAAACAAACTCATGAAACAGGCCTGGACAAAAATGATGGTCCCCCTAGAAAAGATTGAAAATAATGTGACCATAGGGACATATTCAATCAAGATGTGTCCTCTAATTAACATCACAGGTGTCTACAAACTTGTAATCAGTCAGTCGGCCTATTTAAAGGGTGACAAGTAGTCACTGTGCTGTTTGGTGACATGGTGTGTACCACACTAAACATGGACCAGAGGAAGCAAAGGAGAGAGTTGTCTCAGGAGATTAGAAAGAAAAGCATGTTAAAGGTAAAGGCTATAAGACCATCTCCAAGCAGCTTGATGTTCCTGTGACTACAGTTGCACATATTATTCAGAAATTTAAGATCCACGGGACTGTAGACAACCTCCCTGGACGTGGCAGCAGGAGGAGATGTATAATACGAATGGTAACAAAAGAGCACAGAACAACCTCTAAACACATTGATGGTGAACTCCAAGGTCAAGGTACATCAGTGTCAGATTGCACCATCTGTCGTTGTTTG
Source organism: Pholidichthys leucotaenia (assembly GCA_020510985.1). Lineage (NCBI taxonomy): Eukaryota > Metazoa > Chordata > Actinopteri > Cichliformes > Pholidichthyidae > Pholidichthys > Pholidichthys leucotaenia. The sequence goes on from CM035844.1 coordinate 18,357,453, forward strand.
AGCCAAAGTGGACTTCATGAGAGATGACCAAGGAGGACACCACTGTTGAAAACAAATGATAAAAAAAGCCAGACTGGAATTTGCCAAACTGCATGTTGACAAGCCACAAAGCTTCTGGGAGAATGTCCTATGGACAGACGAGACAAAACTGGAACTTTTTGGCAAGGCACATCAGCTCTTATGTTCACAGACGCAAAAATGAAGCATACCAAGAAAAGAACGCTGTCCCTACTGTGAAACATGGAGGAGGCTCTGTTATGTTCTGGGGCTGCTTTGCTGCATCTTGCACAGGGTGTCTTGAATCTGTGCAGGGTACAATGAAATCTCAAGACTATCAAGGTATTCTAGAGAGAAATGTGCTGCTCAGTGTCAGATAGCTTGGTCTCAGTCGCAGGTCATGGGTCTTGCAACAGGAAAATGACCCAAAACACACAGCTAAAAACACCCAAGAATGGCTAAGAGCCAAACATTGGACTATTCTAAAGTGGCCTTCTATTCAGCCCTGATCTAAATCCTATTGAACATCTGTGGAAGGAGCTGAAACATGCCGTCTGGAGAAGGCACCCTTCAAACTTGAGACAACTGGAGCAGTTTGCTCATGAGGAGTGGGCCAAAATACCTGCTGAGAGGTGCAGAAGTCTCATTGACAGTTACAGAAATCGTTTGATTGCAGTGATTGCCTCAAAAAGTTGTGCAACAAAATATTAAGTTAAGGGTACCATCATTTTTGTCCAGGCCTGTTTCATGAGTTTGTTTTTTTAAATAATTCTGTTAAACCACAATTCAAAAGCATTGTCTGATTTTCATTGGTTAATTTTCATAGAATTTTTATTTATTACCACTTTTGTCAGATTCAAGTTATTTCTGTGACCATTGTGGGTTTTTCTTTCATTAACAGAGGGGTTCCAACAATTTTGTCCACAGCTGTAGCTCGTAAAGCAGCGCTGTTTTTGTGCTCCACCAGCTGGTCACATATTTCTTCCTCCAATGGCCCAAAACGACACTCGCTAGCTAGCAGCCTCAAGTCAGCAATAAACTGGCAGACAGGTTCACCCGCATAGACTTAGACTTAGACTTAACTTTATTAATCGCTTTGGGATGACTCCCTCTGGGAAATTTAAAATGTTGATGTTGTTGCCGGAACTCCAGAAGTCATGCTATCCGGGGTATGAAAATGGCTTGCTAGCAACTAGACCACGTCCTCAAATGAGTCTGAAGCCCCGTGTGTGCGCAGGATACGCTGGCCCTCAATTCCCAAATTATGTACCAGGAGCGCACGTGTTCTTAGCTTATTTAGCTCACCCAGGTCGAGCGCAACGATGCAATTTTGGAACGCCGCAAACCATTTTGGCCAGGGAATAGGCGGCTCGCCCGGGAACTCCAGGAAGGAGTGAAGTGGTGTAATACATGCCTCCATAGTTTCTCCTTGTAGCCAAAATGTTGAGACCAGGTGTCATGAATACTCCTACAGAGCAGATGGACAGACCCACATGCAGGATTGTGTCAGTGCAATTTATTACATAAAGGGAAAAATACACTGTGCTCTCCCAGCATCACTAGGCAAGCGAAACAAAGAATAAACAACACTTGTACCCAAACCAACTGGTGAGCGGGTAAAAGAGACAATGAAAACCCCAAAGCACTCCTACAAATAAACTGGTAAGCGCTGGGTTACTTACAGAGAGGTTTCACCAGAGCAGGCTGTGCTCCGGTGAAGAGGAGACAATGCAAAATAGCCGCACTGCCCTGGTGAAACGGCAGTACTTAAATATACACAGAAATGGGCTGCAGGTGTGAGAGCTGAGACTGGCAGAGTGACTAAATTAGGCAATCACCCACAGCTGGAAACTGGGGAGCAGACTGTGGGTGAAAGGTGAGTGACTGAGAAAATGAGGAAGGAGGCTCTGAAAGAAAACAACCAAACAAACAAGAAAATAATAACAGACATGAAATACTTATAAAATACATAAAGTGTCTGAGCACAGCTCAGACACATGACAGCCAGGTAAACGGTCGAACTCAGCTTTATTAAGTATCGGACACACAAAACAGCCACCAGGCAGGGGCATCGGCAAAGAGGCCATATAATGGATGCCCCCTGGTGTTTATAGGGCAGTGCAGTGGCGGAAGAGGAAGTGGCCGTCACTACACCACACTTCACAATAAAGGCATCACTTACAACATCACAAGCTCAGCGGAAGAAGGTATTTTTAAACATTTTTTTCCACTCTGCTCTAATTATTTCTAATTGCCTTAATTTGCATCAAATGATTTTTAAAGTTATATTATTTAGAAAGTTGTTTAGAATTCTTTTTGTTTTATTCCAAAATAAAGAAGAATATCAGACAACCAGTCCACTAGTTGTCATATTGAAAGTCTGGAGAACAGTGAAGGAGACAGATTTCCATCCATCCATCCATCTTCTACCGCTTAATCCTTTTCGGGTCGCGGGGGGGGCTGGAGCCTATCCCAGCATCTTTGGGCGAGAGGCAGGGTACACCCCTGGGACAGATCGCCAGTCCATCACAGGGCCAACCACAGAGAGACAGACAACCATTCACTCTCACATGTGAGAGGGATACAGATTTATATTATATTAATACATTTGAAATCAGGAGCATTATGAAGAAACATAAAAAGGATTAAAAGTAGCTTCTTCTAAATAAAACTTTTGTCTCTAATTGTTAAAATATCAGGAACTAAAGTTATGTGATAACTGTTTGAAAGTAGAGATGAATGATATTTTTCCGATTTAAACAATTTATGACTGTGCTGATAATTTAAAAAACTATGCAAAAAATTATGGTCAGATATTCAGAAATTTATTTTTCAGAACAAAACAATTCGTAATATATTTCTAACACTTTTATTTCATAAATGAAGCTATATATAAAGCTTGACAGTTTTTTCCACTGTTGCAGTAGGAATTAATTAATGCCACATAATATTCAGAGCTATGTACAGTATATAAAAAAACTTCATAAGCAGCATATTATTTATTTTAAAGGTCAAATTGCCGTTGCGGTACTCAGCCACTTCTATTTTAGCTGGAGATCGGCAAAATGGCTCTTCGGCTGGCAAAGGTTGCAGACCCCTGGTCCAGAGGGATAGGCTCATGGATTTTATTTCCAAGTAAAGGTAAGACCATGCATATTTGTTTTATACTGTGGTGACCCACCACACTCTACACGGACATTCCTCACACTCAGCAAGTCTGGAGGAAGCAGAGGACCATTTACATACAGAGGACAATTCACATACGGACAGAGAGCCCCTGGGGGACAACCAGAACATTGGACTGTTGTTTATACATCCCCAGATTAGGGAGAGGACGTCCGGGCGCCAGTTGGTCATGCTAATAATAGTTATTGACTGATATGTATATCACTATGCTAATGTGCCATGCATTCTCTCTCTGTTTGTATAACATGTATAAAAGAACTTGCTATACATGCCTCAGCAGCACAGTAGCGCACAGAGGCTACAAAGTGCGGTCTCATTATGTTGGAGGAAATAAAACCCTGCAACCTTCCAGCTCATCGCATCTCACCTGATCTTTTACCTCCACACTAGTGACCCTAGACGTGTCATGGTGACGCCGGCATCCTCTTCATCCACACCGGAGCGGGCAGCGCTGGGACCGACACGCACCATGAACAGCGACATGAGCCAACCGAAGGAAGCAGCCCGAACGGGGAAATCATCGGTGCCGTCTGCGTTGATTTCCACCAAGCTCCCTGACCCTGACTCACTCCAGACAGCGGACCTCCCACACACAGAAGCCCCGCACGCACACCACAGGATTACGAGGACAGTGCAACTTCCAGCTATGTGGTCACTGCGCCAAGCGCGCGCCACGCACAGGGACAAACCGGCTCCACAGACTGATTACAGCGTCCCTCCGCTGCTGCACATGCCTGAGAAACACGGGGCCGCATCCGCCTTCCTCTGAACCTTCAGGGCTGCTCACGCACCTGAAGCAGACATGCAGCCCACACACAGGAGTTTGTATGGGTTTCTCAGCCACGGCGCACAACGGGAGTTTAGCCGATTGCTGTCCCCGATGGCTTTAGGGCTGCGTCTGCACTTAAAGCCAAACCGCCAAGTCCCTCACACAGCTGCAGTTATTTCACAGCCACTACGCATCCTCGGGGAATTTGGCCGTTCGCCTTCCCCACATCCTCGCTGGACCGAGCCGCAAAGAGGAGTCAGAGACTTAATTTTTTCACAGCCGCTGCGGATCAACCGGCAGGTTGACCGGGAAAGTCCCTCAAAATGCGGATCCACACGCAATTTTGTGCGGCCCAGACACCTTTGACATCCCGGGCTGGCACTCACTTACTCCCACCCTCCTCCCCCCTCCTCCTCCACGCGCTCTTCCCGCACCTCACTCCCTAAAGCCGGCCAATCGTTGGTTCCATTACACATGACGCGCACCGGCCCCGTGCGCCTACGATCCACGGCCATTCAACGTGCTGGAACCTGGAGCGGAGCACACTCTTTTCCACCCCTCCCCCGTCCCCCCCACGGACTGACATGCCCTCCGACACTCCTCTACAGCAGGACAGTTCTACTGAAGCTGGAGCCCAAACAACCGGGGGGGGGGGGGAGTCACAGCCCCTTCTGAGTGCTCTGAGGGGAGTCGTGTGGTGACCCACCACACTCTACACGGACATTCCTCACACTCAGCAGGTCTGGAGGAAGCAGAAGACCATTTGCATACAGAGGACAATTCACATACGGACAGAGAGCCCCTGGGGGACAACCAGAACAATGGACTGTTGTTTATACATCCCCGGATTAGGGAGAGGACGTCCGGGCGCCAGTTGGTCATGCTAATAATAGGTATTGACTGATATGTATATCACTATGCTAATGTGCCATGTATTCTCTCTCTGTTTGTATAACATGTATAAAAGAGCTTGCTATACATGCCTCAGCAGCACAGTAGCGCACAGAGCTACAAAGTGCGTCTCATTATGTTGGAGGAAATAAAACCCTGCAACTTTCCAGCTCGTATCGTCTCGCCTGATCTTTTATCTCCACAATATACTTGAATTTGTACTGAATTGTCGAGCTACAGAGTACCCAGCAAATGCGCTCTCTGAGCCAAAATAATTTTATTTCTTCCTTGGCCTGAAGCAAATAGTCTATAATCAAATTTTGGGCCCCAAAATGTGTCTGTAAAATATCTCAATACATTTTATTTAGAGCAGGGAAAATAAGTATTGAACACGTCAACATTTTTCTCATTAAACATATTTCTGATGGAGCCATTGACCTGAGATTTTCACCAGATATCCATAACAACCCAAGTAATCCATACATACAAAGAAATCAAGGTAGCTGTGTTCACAAAACAAGTTATATTCAATTAAGTGGAATGACACAGAGAATAAGCACTGAATACGTGAAGAAAAAAGAAGTACAAAAATGCATAGAAATCCAAATCAGCTAAAATCCATCAGAATTTAGGAAACCGTCCCATCCCCCATCAGTGCAAATTAATTTCAGCTGGCTCAGCTCTTACTGATAGCCTTTATAAAGGTCTGTGAATATCAGCTTATCACACCACAAAGAACTCATGATGGGTAGAAGCAAAGAGCTCTCTCTAGACCTTCGCAACCTTATTGTTGCAAAACATAATGATGGCATTGGTTACAGGCACACTTCTAAACTGCTGAATGTTCCAGTGAGCACTGTTGAAGTCATCATTCGAAAGTGGAAAGAACATCATTTTACCATAAACCGGCCACGACCAGGAGCTTCTCACAAGATTTCTGACAGAGAAGTCAAAAGAATTATCAGAAGAGTTATCCAAGAGCCAAAGACCACTCGTGGAGAGCTCCAGAAAGACCTGGTGTTAGCAGGTACTGCTATTTCAAAGAAAACAATAAGTAATGCACTTAACCGACATGGGCTCTATGCCTGCTCACCTCACACGACTCTATTGCTGAAGAAAAAGCATGTTGAAGCTCGTTTAAAGTTTGCTGCATAACATTTTGGCAAGCCAGTAAAATACTGGAGAAATGGCACTGCATATCCCATCATGGTGTGGGGGTGTTTTTCAACACATGGTACAGGCAGACTTCATACAATTGAAGGAAAGATGAATGGACAAATGTGTGTGTCTAAGAATGAGGCGCTGACAGTGGACGTGAATCAAATTCTCCTTTATTCAACACACAACTGATCATTTACAGATAGATGGCACTGCCCTGTACCACAGCCAGTTCACCATGTGATGACGTCACCTACGATGAGCCACCATGTCCAAATGTCACATTTACCCCCTTCCTTGAAAAAAACCCAAAGAACTTTATACAGCTAGCTGGGCACCCAAGTAGACCACCAATATACCCGCCTGACCGAGTGGATTATTCTGCCACTGTTGTCGGTCACGTCCTGACTACACCCAAGAGTCCAAATTTCAAAAGTTAGTCATAAAGTCCTTTAGGTGGTGAGGTCTCTGCTGAACCCGGGACGAGCGATGCTTGGGCTGTGTCTCCGCCACAGGCTCCTGTGGATGTTTTTCTGGGATTGTGGGTCTTGTGTCGCCGAAGTCCCAGCCCAATCCCATCGTGTCCGCAGCTGTCTCCTGATCCGGGGCTGAAGTTGGTGTCACTTTTCTGAGGCGACTGGCATGCCACCGTGACCCATCAGTGAGACGAAAGGTGACTGGGCCCAACTGCGTTGTAATCTGCATCGGCGTTGTCCAAAATGATTGCAACTTGTGGGTGCGGTTGGGGTGCCAGATCCAGACCCAGTCTAGTACTGCAAGCCTGAGTCGCTTCGCCTGGCATTTCCTGTCAAACCTTTGCTTCATAAGTTGCTGTTGTTCAACCACCCTCCCCCTTAGTGAGAGCCTTTCTGTCGGGGTAGCGTCCGATGGGGGGCGTAGTCGGTCCAGGGAAAGGTACATCTCACGTCCAAACATTAGTAGGGCCGGGGAGCTGCCCATCATGGCGTGAGTCATCGCTCTGTAATGCGGCAGGGTGTTCTGTAGTGCAGCCAAAAATGGGAGCCCATCCACTAGGTGTGCCCTGAGGCCGTTCTTGAGGGTCTGGTGGAATCTCTCAATCACCCCCACTTCCCTTCCCATTCGCCTGAGGGTGGTAGAAGGCAGTTCTTATGTGCTTGATGCCTCTTTCCCCCACAAAGGCTGCAAAGTCTGCTGAGGTGAATTGCGGTCTGTTGTCTGTTGTGACTGCGTGTGGTACGCCCCAGCAGGCGAAAAGGGAGGTGAGGAAATCAGTGACTACGTAGGTGGTAACTGAGTCGGTGGGTAACACCTCAGGCCATTTTGAGTGAAGATCGTAGGCCACTAATAGAAAGTGTTGGTGTGAGGGGGCGCTATGCAGTTTGCCACATATGTCCAATTGGACGTGTTTCCACGGGGCCGATGGCCATGGCAGGAGCTGCATGGGTGAGGGTGGTGGCGCACCAGTTTTTCCGCTGGCTAGGCAGGGCATACAGTCTTTCACCATTATCTCCATGTCCTTGTTGATGCGTGGCCACCAGACTGAGCCCCTACACCACTGTTTGACTCTGACAATGCCCAGGTGGCCCTCATGCACCGTGGTCAGGGTGCAGCCTTTTTGTGCCTCTGGAATCACCGTGCAGTGCCCTCTTGCCACACAGACATCATTTCAGCATGATAAATTGTCCCTGACTCTGTGGAAGGGTGCCAGCCCTCATGAATAAAGGTGCGCAGCTGGGTCAGTGTCGGGTCCTGTTCGGATGCCGTGTGGAGTTCTTACCGGGAGACAGCGTTTTGGAGTGGCCCATGCAGCATGTGGATCAGCTCTGGTTCCAGGGGGTCTTGGTTGCCGTTTGGAGTGGGGTTAGGTGTGGCCTGGGACAAGAGGTCCGTCACCACGTTTTCTCTGCCCGGCGTGAACTGGGAGTTAAAGTTGTATGCTTGTAGTCTTTCTGTCCACCTGTAGATGTGCAGAGGTTTGTACCCCGACCCCAATGTCTCCAGCAGCGCTGTGAGGGCCCTATGATCTGTCAGCAGTGTGAGGCGTCATCCATACAGGTACACGTGCCAGCGTTCACACACCCAAATGCATGCCAGTGCCTTCCTCTCCCACAATAAGTATTTCTGCTCGACCGAAGTGTGACCTCGAGGCGAATGCCACTGGGGCTTGGTTCCCCCTTGAAGTTGTGACAGAACAGCTCCTACTGCTGTGTTGGAAGCGCCGCACGTCACGAACATGGGGCTCTGTAGGTCGAAGTGGGCGAGTACTGGTGGAGAGGTGAGCTGTATCTTCAATTGGCTAATGGTGGTGGAGCACGCCGGGGTCCACACCTAGGGTGCATCCTGCTTCAGGAGGGCGTGCAGTGGCTCTATTGTCTCTGAGTAATGGGGAATGAAGCACCCATAAAAGTTTGCCATGCCCAAAAAGGATGAGAGCTGTGCGGGGCATGATGGTTTGGGTAGCTGCAGTATGTTTGAGTGCAGGGGGCTCAGGGCCTCAGCAGTCAGGTGGAAACCCACAAACTCGATGGTTGTTGCTTCAAAGACGCACTTCTCCCCGTTAAGTGTGATACTGTGTTTTGCTAGCACCTCCATTACCTTATCAGTGCGGGCGTCACGGGAAGGCGATGTTGCACCATGCACCACGATGTCATCCAAGTACACCACCACCCCTGGGAGACCGGCGAAGATGATGCTGATGCTGATGCTGATGATGATGCTGATGATGATGATGATGATGATGATGATCATGCTGGAATAACGCCTGCGTGGCCATGATTTTTTGAAAACAACTCAGGGCAGAACTGAAGCCGAAAGGCAAGTGGGTGTACCTGAACACTCCCATGTGGGTGACGAAGGCTGTTAGGTTGTGGCTGTCTGGATAAAGAGGGACCTGCAGGTAGCCTTGGGGGAGGTCCAGTTTGGAAAAAACCTTTCGAGCCATGGAACACCGCCGTCAGTTCCTCTGTCGTGGGCAGAGGATATGTGTTGGGCCTTGTTCACCATTCTGAGATCAATGCATGATCGTATGATCGTAGGCCACCTGACTTCTTCTTTGCCACCACCAAGTTGGAGATCCAGGGGGAAGCGTTGACACGCTGAATGATGCCATCATCCAAAAGCTTCTCCAGTTCCCCCGTGATGTCGTCCCGTAGTAATAATAATAATAATAATAAGTTTATTTATAGAGCACTTTTCACAGACAGAGTCACAAAGTGCTTAACATGGTAAAAAAACAAAATAAAAACACAGGCACATAAAACAGTAAAAAAAAAAAAAAGTAGACAGTAAAAGCACATACAAACACAATCAACACATAGTTAATTAAAAAGCCAGGCTAAAAAGGTGGGTCTTTAGTTGCTTCTTAAAAACATCAGTGGAAGGTGCAGATCCAAGTTGAAAAGGTAAGGAGTTCCACAGTCTGGGAGCAACAACAGCAAAGGCTCTATCGCCTTTGGTTCTGAGCCTAGTGCTAGGGGCTACCAATAGATTCTGATGAGAAGACCTGAGAGACCTGCTGGGCTGGTGTAGAAAGAGCAGGTCACTAATATAAAAAGGCACCTCTTCTTGAATGGCTTTGTAAGTAAGAACAAGAATTTTAAAATCAACTCTATAATTTACAGGAAGCCAATGCAAGGAGGCCAAAACAGGAGTGATATGACAGAATCTACTGGACCTAGTTAGTAATCTTGCAGCAGCGTTCTGGACTAACTGTAGGCGGTGAAAAGAGGATTTGCTAAGACATGTAAAAAGAGCATTACAGTAGTCCAAACGTGAAGAAACAAAGGCATGAATAATGATTTCTAACTGACTGTAGGAAACCAATGACCTAATTTTGGATATATTCCTAAGGTGGAAAAAACAACTCCGGGTCAGAGATTTGACATGCTGGTCAAAACTCATCAATTGATCGAAAATGACACCAAGATTTTTTAGATTAGACCGTACATTAGAGCTTAATGAACCAATGCTATTAACCATCTTAGGAATTAGATTATCAGGTGCTACAATAAGGACTTCAGTTTTATCAGCATTAAGTTGCAAAAAGTTACTAGACATCCAGTCCTTAATTGCAGATAGACAATCATGAATAATTTTTAAATTGTCAACATGGTCAGGTTTAAAAGAGAAAAGTAGCTGTAAATCATCAGCGTAGCAGTGATAAGATACACCTTTAAATTTGCTGATGATAGAACCAAGTGGTAGCATATATAGGGCAAATAAAAGTGGACCCAGAATAGAACCCTGAGGCACCCCACAGGTTAAAGGAGCAGAGTCAGATGAATAAGAGCCAATAGCCACAGAAAAACTGCTACCAGAAAGGTCGGAGAAAAACCAATCCAGAGCTTTTCCAGAAATACCTACCCAATCTCTAAGCCTTTGTAACAAAATACAATGATCAATAGTATCAAATGCTGCAGTAAGATCTAATAACACTAAAACAGAGCATTTGCCAGAGTCTGATGGCATTAAAATATCATTTGACACCCTGAGAAGAGCGGTCTCTGTCGAGTGTTTCTGACAAAAACCTGACTGAAATTTGTCGAAAATATTGTGTTCAATCAGAAAGTCAGTGAGCTGCTTGGCAACAACTTTTTCTAAAAGCTTAGAAATAAAAGGAAGGTTAGAAATTGGCCTGAAGTTTTTAAAAACAGATGGATCAAGGTTAGGTTTTTTTTAAAAGTGGCTGCACAACTGCATGTTTAAAGTATGAGGGTACACAACTAGATTCAAGTGAACTGTTAATGATATTAACCAAAGATGTACCCACTGAGCCAATTACCTCTTTTAACATAGAGGAAGGCAAAATATCTAAAGCACAGGAGGAGGATTTCATGTAGCTCACCAACACTAACAAATCCTCAAAAGAAATTGGGGTAAAATCACTTAAAAAGGCCTGTCTGTTAGGACAATCAAGGATTAGGGGAAAGGAATGAGTAAAACCAGCCGTAACAGCAGTGACCGTGTCAACAAAAAAGGAAAGAAACTTGTTACTGTCACGCCGCGCCGCTCATCAGCGGCGCCACCTGCACGCACACCTGCACATCATCAGCGGCGAGGGATTTAAGCCGCCTCGCCCTGGGCTTCGGCCTGAAGCCGTCAGACTTCCCTACGCATCGCTGTGAGTTGCCTTTCATTCTCAGCTGATCATTCCGGTAAGAAGATCTTACCTTTTTTCTCCTCCAAGTCTGCTCCCCTGTGCACAGGTGGATTTCCCGGCGGCGGACTACTCCTCTCCATCGCCTGTTCCTCGCTGCTGCACCAGGCCTCCCAGGTGGCTGTCTACTGGACCTCGTCCCTTGCTGTGCCAGTCATCCGTCCTGTCCAAGTAAGCTCCTCTCTCGCTCATATATCTCCTGTGTTGGTGTGTGCCCGTCACCCTTGTCCCTGTGCTTTTCCCATAGGGTTGTCCGGCTGTACGGCCTCCTGCCTCTGTGCCCGAAGCAGACGCCGCCACCAACACATTTACATCCCGCAGACACACATTCATACACGCCTGTTGTTAATAAAAGCTATCTGAACTACTCTGAGCCTGTGTGCGTGCGTCTCCTGAACCGTGCGTTATGTCAGTACGGCTTCAGCAGAGCGGCTCGGCAGACGGCGGGCTCGGCAGACGGCGGGCTCGGCAGACGGCGGGCTCGGCAGACGGTGGGCTCGCACACCGGCTTACCACTCTTGAGGCTCGAGTGGATCAGATAGCCTATCAGCAACAGGTGATCCTCAATCAGTTGGTTAACATCACTAACCGATTGGACCGCTTGGACCCCCAACAGCCGTTCCCCCCGGCTCGTCAGGGTGGCGTGGCTCCTGCTGCTCCAGCGGCCGTCCAGCAGGCTCCGGCGGCACCGACTCGGCTCACGCCCATTCCAACCCCCGCCCGCTTTAGCGGAAAGCTCGGTGGAGCGCGGGGGTTCATAATGCAATGTGAGTCCGTGTTTCACCGTGTGCCCGGAGACTTTCCCTCAGATCATAGCCGAAATGGTTATATTGGGAACCTCCTGGAGGGGCGAGCATTAACCTGGACCTACGCCGTAATGGCGAGGCCCAGTTATGCCACCCTCACATATGACCAATTCGTGAGACACTTCCTGGAGGTCTTTGACCATTCTCGTACCGAGACGGTCCAGGTCGATCGGCTTCTCGCCCTCCAGCAGGGAAGACGGTTGGCAGCAGACTACGCAGTCAACTTCCGGGTAGCGGCGGAGGAATTATGCTGGGAGGAACGCTCCCTCTGTGGCCTTTTCCTCCGCAGTCTCAATGATGATCTGAGGGATGAACTGGCTGGGCGGGATATCCCTGAGACGCTAGCGGAGCTAACATCCCTAGCGATTAGTTTGGACAACAGGCTGCGCGAGCGCTCCTCAGGACGGAAGTCGCCTTCTTCTCGCCCTCGTGGAGCCTCGTCGCGCCTGCCCCAAGCTCGCCCCCTGGCGACGCCGCCACCATCGCGCCCCGAGGAGTCGGAGCCGATGGTGACGGGCTGGACAAAGCTCTCCCCGGCGGAGAGACAACGCCGCCGTGCATTAAATCTCTGCATGTATTGCGGAGATAGTCAACACACGGTAGAGCTTTGTCCACAGAAGCCAAACGGCGGGGTCCGCAAGTCACTGTAGGGGGCCTCGCAGACGTCAATCGGTTAAGTCCCCTCACACAATTGAAACTGCCCATCCGTTTCTGTCACAACTCCACTGGGCACCTCACCCACGCACTGGTGGATTCGGGCGCGGAAGGCAGCTTTATTTCTCAAAGCCTGGCAACCCGATTGGGCATCCGCTGTCAGGCATTAAGGAACCCTATCTCCCTGGTCAACCTCTCTCGTGCCTCCCTTGGGAGAGTTACACACCAGACCATCCCCATCCCGGTTATTGTCTCTGGAAACCACCGGGAGGAGATAACCTTTTACGTCCTGCCCAACTCTGTGTCGCCCGTCATCCTGGGGTATCCCTGGCTACGCCTCCACAACCCCGTTTTGGATTGGAAGTCCGCCGGGGTGTCGGCATGGAGCATGTTCTGCATGAGCACCTGTCTACAGTCCGCTGCCTGCTCTCCATCTGCTTCTCCTTCACCTACGGACGCTGCGCCCCCTGACCTGTCCCTGGTGCCATTGGAATTTCACGACCTGGGTATGGTATTCAGCAAATCCAAGGCGATGTCTCTCCCTCCTCATAGGCCCTATGACTGTGCAATCAACCTCCGCCAGGGGGCACCCTTACCCTCTGGGTGACTCTACAGTCTATCAGCGCCGGAGAAGGAGACAATGAACTCTTACCTCAAGGAGTCGCTGAGTGCTGGGATAATCCGCCCATCGTCATCACCCGTGGGGGCAGGATTCTTCCTCGTCGGTAAGAAGGACGGATCCCTCCGTCCTTGCATTGACTATCGTGCCCTTAACGATATCACGGAGAAGGATCGCTACACCCTGCCCCTCATGGACACCGCCTTCCACTCCCTCCAGGGGGCGACTTGGTTCACCAAGCTGGATCTACGCAGCGCATACCACCTCGTCCAGATCCGGGAGGGAGATGAGTGGAAGACAGCCTTCCGTACCCCAAACGGCCACTTCGAATATTTGGTGATGCCGTTTGGGTTGACCAACGCTCCAGCCGTCTTTCAGCGCCTCATCAATGACATCCTCCGGGATTTCATCGGCCTGTTTGTGTTCGTCTACCTGGATGACATTCTCGTCTTCTCCAAGTCCAGGGACGAGCACCAGGTCCACGTGAGGCGGGTCCTCCAAAGGCTGCTGGAAAACCGGTTGTACGTGAAGGCTGAGAAATGCGAGTTTTACGCGAAGACAACATCCTTCCTCGGGTTCATCATCTCCCACAACCAGGTGCTTCTGGACCCAGAGAAGGTGAAGGCGGTGGTGGAATGGCCCACACCTGCGTCAAGGAAGCAGGTGCAGCAGTTCGTTGGGTTTGCGAACTTCTACCGCCGCTTTGTCCCAAATTTTGGCACCATCGTCGGCCCGCTGACCCGCCTCACGTCCCCTAAGGTCCCGTTCCGGTGGACCAAAGAGGCCGCGGCTGCCTTTCAGGCGCTGAAGGCGGAGTTCTCCTCCTCCCGGGTCCTTAACCAAGTCAACCCTGCGCTGCAGTGCATCATGGAAGTGGACGCTTCGGACACAGGAGTGGGGGCGGTGCTATCCCAGCGGTCGCCAGATGACGGAATCAAACGGCCCTGCGCCTTCTTCTCCCGGCGCTTGTCCCCGGCGGAGAGGAACTACGACGTGGGTGACAGAGAGCTCCTCGCCATCAAGCTCGCGCTACAGGAGTGGCGTCACTGGCTAGAGGGGGCGGACCTGCCGTTCGTGGTCCTGACGGACCACAAGAACTTGGAGTACCTTAGATCTGCCAAGCGCCTGAACGCCCGCCAGGCGCGCTGGTCCTTGTTCTTTGCCAGGTTCCAATTTTCCATCACCTTCAGGCCTGGCTCCAAGAACGGCCTGCCCGACGCCCTCTCTAGGCAATTCGCCCCTGAGGAGTCGGAGGACACGGTCCACACCATCCTACCCAGGTCGTGCATCATGGGAGCCGTCACCTGGGACATTGAGAGCAAGATCCGGAAGGCGCAGGAAGTGGAACCTGACCCTGGCGGCGGACCGGAGGGGAGGCTGTTCGTGCCATCCACGGTTCGGGGGGAGGTCATCCACTGGTTACACACATCCAAGCTCACCTGTCACCCTGGCTCCTCCCGGATGATTGACCTCCTCCAGCGGTCCTTCTGGTGGCCGGGCCTGCGGAGGGACGCTGCCCGCTACGCCCGGGCCTGTCCAGTGTGTGCCACCAACAAATCGGGTAATGCCCCTCCAGCGGGTTTCCTCCAGCCTCTGCCCATCCCTGGCAGGCCCTGATCGCATATCGCCCTGGATTTCGTCACCGGACTCCCAGTCTCGAACACCTACGACACCGTCCTGACCATCGTGGACCGCTTCTCCAAGGCGGCACACTTCGTCCCCCTACGAGGTCTCCCCACTGCCCTGGAGACGGCGGACCTCCTAATCCAGCACGTGGTCAGGCTGCATGGGATTCCGGTGGACGTGGTCTCGGACCGGGGCCCCCAATTTGTGTCAGAGGTTTGGAGATCGTTCTGCAACGCCCTGGGAGCCAAAGTGAGCCTCTCCTCCGGCCATCACCCCCAAACCAACGGGCAGTGTGAGCGGACCAACCAGGAGCTGGAGGCTGCGCTCCGCTGCGTCACGGCATCCAAACCGACGTCCTGGAGTAACCACCTCGCCTGGGTTGAATACGCCCATAACACCGCTCGCTCTTCTGCTACTGGGATGTCCCCCTTTAAGGCATCCCTGGGTTACGACCCCCCTCTGCTCCCGGCGCAGGAGAGTGAGGTAACTGTCCCCTCAGTACGGGCGCATCTCAGGCAGTTCCGCTCCATCTGGGCGTCAGCGCGCAATGCGCTTTTGCGCACAGCGGAGCGCAACAGAGCCGTGGCGGACCGACACCGAAGACCTGCCCCGGCGTACAGAGTTGGTCAGCAAGTCTACGTGTCGACCCAGGACGTGATTTTAAAGGGCGAGAGGAGGAAGCTGGCACAGCGCTTTATGGGCCCATACCCCATCACCAGGATCATCAACCCGGTGGCTGTGCGTGTAGCTATCCCCCCCTCCCTCCGCATCCACCCCACCTTCCACGTGTCCAAGGTGAAGCTGGCAGTCTCCGACCCCCTTTGCCCTCCTCCTGCTGCGCAACCCGCGCCCCGGATGATTGATGGCCATCTGGCCTGGCCCGTCTCCTCCATCCTGGACTCCCGGCGCCGGGGTCGTGGGTTGCAGTACTTGGTGGACTGGGAGGGCTATGGGCCTGAACATCGGCAGTGGGTACCCTCGTCGTTTGTGTTGGACCCATCGCTCATCGCTGATTTCCACCGAGCGCACCCAGAGAAGCCATCGCCAGGAGGCGCTGCTAGAGGGGGGAGTACTGTCACGCCGTGCCGCTCATCAGCGGCGCCACCTGCACGCACACCTGCACATCATCAGCGGCGAGGGGTTTAAGCCGCCTCGCCCTGGGCTTCGGCCTGAAGCCGTCAGACTTCCCTACGCATCGCTGTGAGTTGCCTTTCATTCTCAGCTGATCATTCCGGTAAGAAGATCTTACCTTTTTTCTCCTCCAAGTCTGCTCCCCTGTGCAGAGGTGGATTTCCCGGCAGCAGACTACTCCTCTCCATCGCCTGTTCCTCGCTGCTGCACCGGGCCTCCCAGGTGGCTGTCTACTGGACCTCGTCCCTTGCTGTGCCAGTCATCCGTCCTGTCCAAGTAAGCTCCTCTCTCGCTCATATATCTCCTGTGTTGGTGTGTGCCCGTCACCCTTGTCCCTGTGCTTTTCCCACAGGGTTGTCCGGCTGTACGGCCTCCTGCCTCTGTGCCCGAAGCAGACGCCGCCACCAACACATTTACATCCTGCAGACACACATTTATACACGCCTGTTGTTAATAAAAGCTATCTGAACTACTCTGAGCCTGTGTGTGTGCGTCTCCTGAGCCGTGCGTTATGTCAGTTACAGTCATTAAATGAATAAACAGGGGGAGCAGAACTGACAGGATTACCTATACTGTCTATTGTGCTGAAGAGGATCTTTGAATTGTTACTATTGGAGGAGATGATGTTGAAAAAATAAGAAGTTCTTGCCATTTTAATCATATTGTTAAATTCAATTAACAGTTCCTTAAGGTACAATCGATGCACCTCAAGTTTAGTGGACTTCCACAGTCTTTCCACCCTCCAACATTTACGTCTAAAACAACAGAGATCATCATTTAACCGGGGGATAAATTAACAGCACGGACAGTCCTGGTTTTAAAGGGAGCAACTACATCTAAGATGCTTGAACAGTGTGAGTTAAAAGAGCAGACCAAGCTCTCAGTGTCGTCATCAGAGGATAAAACCACACTGCTGTCAAAGGCAGCAGAAAATTTCACAGCTGAAAACTGGTCAATGACACGAGAGCATTTTACACGCTTGCCAGTTTAACAGACTGATTTAACTGATAAATTAAAAAGAACACAAAAATGGTCTGACACATGAAGCTCCTTAGTCTGAACATTATTCACATTAAGGCCAAGTGTAAAAACAAGATCAAGTGTATTTCCTTTTATATGCGTAGGGCCAGATAGACACAAAACAAAATTAAATGATTCAATCATACCCAAGAAATTAACTGCAAAACTGTCATTGGGATCGTTAATATGCAAATTAAAATCTCCAAGTAATAAAATCCGCTCAAATTTAATAATAGAAGTTAAAAAATCACTAAACTCAGATAAAAAAGAGGCATAAACTCCTGGAGGGTGGTAAATTAAAACACAATAAAATGGGTTTGAGGAACCAATTTTTA
Source organism: Pholidichthys leucotaenia (assembly GCA_020510985.1). NCBI lineage: Eukaryota > Metazoa > Chordata > Actinopteri > Cichliformes > Pholidichthyidae > Pholidichthys > Pholidichthys leucotaenia. The sequence continues at coordinate 18,374,782 of CM035844.1, forward strand.
AAATCATCAGTTCAAATGATGAAAAAGCTCCATGGCTCACCGTCCGTGTAATGAAGCGGCCCCGGTTCATGATGGCCAGACCACCGCCGCGGCCTGTCAATCTCGGAGCACAGGAGAAGGTACAATCCAGTGGACAAAGTTCAATTAAGGAGGTCAATTCCTCACTTCTCTGCCAAGTCTCAACAAGAAATAAAAAGTCCAGCCCTGCAGTAATAAATAAATCGTTCAAAAAGAATGATTTATTTGAGATGGAATGTGAGTTAAGCAATGCCAGCTGGATGGGCTCTGTAACAGCAGCAGTCTCGCCAGGAATGAGAGCCGGTGAAAGTTGACGTAGGCACCCGCTACCTGCAGGGGATTTGCTGGCTCGGAGCAGGGAGAAGGCCGGTTGACATGGTAGAACAGGGACAACAGGCCGGAGAAATGATGGCCTCACTCCGGGCACACTCGAGTGCCAGGATCCAGGAAAGAGGCCAGCTGCAGAATTAGGAGAAGATGAGGTGGAGCGAGCAAGACGGCGAAGCCGAGCAAGCCTTCTGGATTTCATCGCGGCACCTCCACGTCTTCCCCGAGGTTTGGATCGCTTTCTTCAGGTATAACCACAGCGGGGATCCCAGGTACCAACGGGAAGTTGCAAACGTAGAGACCGATGGAAGAATCTTCCCTCCTGATTATGACAGCCAAACCCCACCATGGAAGATCGAATATCCAGCAGCACTTGGCGATCATAAACAATGGCTGATTGCACATAATCCAGACGCAATAGCACAATCAAAAACAGGACAAACAAGCACGGCAACAAGCGGAGATGACCAGCAGCCAGAAACACAGGCGGCGCGGTCATCTTGCTCCTAAAACCCTTTCACTTCTGGTTTTCCAGAATTGTTTTGGTGTCAGTATTCCAAAGTGCAAGGGGAAGTCAGCGGAGAGGCTAAATTTTTGGTGATACTGTTAGGTCAGTGAACGGTCGGTGGTTGAAAGAGGTGAGGCATCCCAATTTCGCGAAGAGCGCCGGCCAACGGTGCTGCCAGCATGAGAAAACTGTCAGAACAGTAAAGCCCCTTGGGTCTGTGATGGAGAAACCCAGCTTGCTGATCAGGGAGACGCCCAGCAGATCGGCGCCCCGGTGTGTTACTTGAAAGGTGAATGACAGAATGGTTTTAGGGCCGTGTACAGGAAAGGTGACCATCCCTACCATGCTGATTCTGACGTGCCCGTAGCCGAATAGGTCCTCCACATTAGCTGTGATGTCCTTCCGGGACACAGTTTCCTTTCCGTAGCCACGTTCAGAAGAGACTTCAAGGCCGCTGTATTCAGTAGCAGCGGCACATCAACACCATCCAGCTCTACTGTGCACCATTTGAATGGCCAGCTTTTGGTGATGACTGCATGAATGCCAATTGGGCCTGATGGGTGGGCCGTTGAATTTGCGAAGGTTGAGCGGCAAACTCTAGCAAAGTGGTTGAGCATCATAGAGCGGTAACATTTCAGCCCTCTGGCTGGGCAGGCAGGTGATTGAGTCTGGTGTATGGACGAACCACAGTCATTGCAGGGTAGGCACTCACCCGTGTTGTCCCATTTCCTACCCTTCTTCTTCTGGTTGTAGCAGGGAGGTGTGGGTCGGAGCACTGGTGATGGCCTGTGCTCATGGGGTTGTACGAGGGGCTTGTTGGTTAGGCGGTATTAGCTGCATTGATAGCTGGATGGCCGTTTCCATGTGGGGCGCCATCCTCACAGCCTTGTCTAATGTCAGGTCGTGCTCTGTCAGTATCATCTGCTCCTGCAGCCACTCGGTCCTAGCATGTTCCACTAGCCTGTCACATACCAGCTCTTCCTCTAAGTGGCCAAAGACACATGTGCTAGCCAGGACACGGAGCTCGGTGAAATACTGATAGACCATCTCGTCCTCACGCTGGCGGCGCCGGTTAAAAGCAATTCTTCGTGCCATGAGGTTACATGTGTCGGCGAAATGTCTGTCCACCACAGCAGCACAGTCTTTGTACAGGCTCGGAGGGCCGACGGAGTGAAACACACTCTGCCCCTCGCTACCGAGCTTGTGGATTAGCACCCCCTTTAGCCTCTCATCACAAGTGTCGTTTAGACCAGCAGCAGTGATTAAAGCCTGGAATTTCTTATACCAGCGGGACCAAGGGATCGGTGGCTTACCTGGTAGAGCAAGGAATGGTTGTACAGGTTGGATTATTGCTGTTTTTATCCTCGTCGCCATTGTTACGTCTAAGAATGAGACGCTGACAGTGGACATGAACCAAACTCTCCTTTATTCAACACACAGCTGATTATTTACATTGCCGCCTCCCTGTGCCACGGCCAGTTCACCACGTGATTATGTCACCCAGAGTGAGCCACCTTGTCCAAACATCACAAAATGTACAGAGACATCCTTGATAAGAACCTGTTGCCATCTGCCAAGATGCTGAAGATGAAACGAGGGTGGACATTTCAGCAAGACACTGATCCCAAACACATGGCCAAAGAAACTCTCAACTGGCTCCAGAGAAGGAGAATAAAGCTGCTAAATGGCCCAGTCAGTCACCTGACCTGAATCCAATTGAAAATCTATGGAACAAACTGAAGATAAGAATTCATAGAAGACACCCACGGAACCTTCAAGATTTGAAGACAGTTTGTGTGGAAGAATGGACCAAAATCACTCCTGAGCAATGCCTGTGCCTGGTTTCTCCATACAGGAGGTGTCTGGGAGCTGTTATTACCAACAAAGGCTTTTCTACTAAATATTAAAATGAATTTCACCAAGCATGTTCAACACTTATTTCCCTTTTCATTCCACTTTATTAAATATAACTTGTTTTGTGAACACAGTTGCCTTGATTTCTTTGTATGGATTACTTGGGTTGTTACTGATATCTGGTGAAAAATCTCAGGTCAATAGCTTCATCAGAAAAATGTTTAATGAAAAAAATGTTGATGTTTTCAACACTTATTTTCCCTACTGTGTGTAGCCAAGGGTCTTTGCACTTTGTTTATATTCAGGAGAGTTGAATGAAATGAAAATATGGAGGCATGGAGTTAGTCAGCAGAACTTTAACTGCCTTTCTGCAAAACAAAAGCAACTGGACTGTATTATTATTTCTGCTTCTTCCCTTCACAATAAAAACTCTAGACATGCATTGCAGAACTGAACTTAAATTCACTGTGTCAGAATCTGGGCATGGTCTGGGGACCATGCTCATGCTTAAAGTTTATTTTGTGGAGGTATAGGATCAGGTGAGATGCAACAAGCTGGAAGGGTGCAAAGTTTTATTTCCTCCAACATAATGAGACGCACTTTGAAGCTCTATGCACTACTGTGCTGCTGAGTCATGTCACACAAGCTGTTTTATACAGTGATACAGACAGAGAGAATGCATGGCACATTAGCATATCAGTCAATACATATCATTAGCGTGACCCACTGGCGTCCGGATGTCCTCTCCCTCATCCAGGGGATGTATACACAACAGTTCATTGTTCTGATTGCCCCCTGGGGCTCTCTGTCCATATGTAAATTGTCCTCCGTTTCCTCCAGCCCTGCTGAGTGTGAAATCATGTCAATCTGCAGTGTGCTGGGTCACCACATGGCTCCCCCCAGAACGCTCAGAAGGGGCTGTGACCCCCCCCCCCCCCCCCCCCCCGTCGTTTGGGCTGCTGCTCCGGTAGAACTGTCCTGCTGTAGAGGAGTGTCGGAGGGCATGTCAGTCCGTGGGGGAGACGGGGGAGGGGTGGAAAAGACAGTGTGCACCGCTCCGAAGTTCCAGCACATTGAACGGCTGTGGATCGTGGGCGCACGGGGCCGATGCGCGTCGTGCATAATGGACCCAACCGGCGATCAGCCGGCTTTAGGGAGTGAGGTGCGGGAAGAGCGCTGTGGAGGAGGAGAGGGAGGGGGGTGGGAGTAAGTTAGTGCTGGCCCGGGACGTCAAAGGTGTCTGGGCCGCGCAAAAAATTGCATGTGGGTCCACGATGGTGAGGGACTTTCCTGGTCAACCTGCTGGTGATCCGCAGCGGCTGTGAAAAAATTAAGTCTCTGACTCCTCTTGCGGCTCGGTCCAGTGAGGATGTGGGGAAGGCGAATGGCCAAGTTCCCCGAGGATGCGTAGCGGCTGTGAAACAACTGCAGCTGTGTGAGGGACTTGGCGGTTTGGCTTTTAGGTGCGGAAGCAGCCCTAAAGCCATCGGGGACAGTATCTGAGAAACCCATACAAAGTCCTGTGTGCGGGCTGCGTGTCTGCTTCAGGTGCGTGAGCAGCCCTGAAGGTTCCAAGGATGGCGGTCGGCCGTGTTTCTCGTGCATGCGCAGTGGCGGAGGACGATCTATCAGTCTGTGGAGCCGATTTGTCCCTATGCGTGGCATGCACTTGGCACAGTGACCACATAGCTGGAAGTTGCACTGTCCTCGTAATCCTGCGGTGTGCGTGTGGGGCTTCTGTGCGCGGGAGGTCTGCTGTCTGGAGTGAGTCGGGGTTGGGGAGCTTGGTGGAAATCAACGCAGACGGCGCCAATGATTTTCCCTGTTCAGGCTGCTTCCTTCGGTTCGCTCGTGTCGCTGTTCATGGTGTGTGTCGGTCCCAGCACTGCCCGCTCTGGAGAGCGCACTCCAGTGTGGATGAAGAGGATGCCGGCATCACCATGACATGTCTAGGGTCACCATTGTGGAGGTAAAAGATCAGGCGAGATGCGATGAGCTGGAAGGTTGCAGGGTTTTATTTCCTCCAACATAATGAGATGCACTTTGTAGCTCTGTGTGCTACTGTGCTGCTGAGTCATGTCACACAAGCTCTTTTATACAGTGATACAGACAGAGAGAATGCATGGCACATTAGCATATCAGTCAATACATATCATTAGCGTGACCCACTGGCGCCCGGATGTCCTCTCCCTCATCCAGGGGATGTATACACAACAGTCCATTGTTCTGATTGCCCCCAGGTGCTCTCTGTCCATATGTAAATTGTCCTCCGTTTCCTCCAGCCCTGCTGAGTGAAAGCATGTCAATCTGCAGTGTGCTGGGTCCCCACAATTTTGTTATTTTCTGTGCTTAGTATTAATGTTATCCTGGTTTGCTTTGCATTATTTATCCCTGTATATATGGTTATTTTCCCTGCCTCAGCTGAGTTTGGTTATTGCATAGGCGTAATTTATGGGGAGGATAAGGGGGTTCCAAGAACCCCCCCCCCCCAAAAAAAAATCAAATCCATCCAATATAACCCCCCCAATAATCATATAATTATAATTAATAAAAAATATCTACGAGTGAAGAAGCTGTCATTTTTTCATTTGCAAGCCACAAAAAGTAACATTTCCATTAATTAAACAACGTAACCCCACCCCCCTGCCAACTTGGTATTGCCCGACTGGTCCATGCCTTCTCTGGTCAATACTCAGTCATTTGTAGCAGCGGCAGGTGTGGACATTTGTTGATGCAGCAGGAGCAGTTCATAAGTGAGACAGAATAAAAAGAGCTCCACAAGGGCAACAAACCATTTTAAATTGTTGGTTGTCAAATAAAAGGACAAACCTCAGTGTCCAAAAGGAGGTAAATATATTGTTGATTTAGCTGGTGAATTGTTGTCTGAAGTTAGCTGGTTGCTAGTTTGCTAATATGAGATAAAGCTATGAGATTACACCATATGTGTTGCCTGGTAGGATTTAGCTGATCTGAGAAACGATTAGCTCTTCTCATGCAAATTTGGCCTTTACTTTGTATTAATCATTCATGAAATGTGATCAGAATGGATTTGTTTGTCAGCTGTTAGAGTGAAATTTACATATGTTTCAGTGCTCATTTAAATGTTAGCAGCTCTGAACATTTATCAAGGACAAACTCTCTATACCACTGGTCCTTAAACATAAATGCCTTTAAATAGAGCTTATCATCCCCACAAAATTCAAGTTAACCTTAAACTGTTCTGTATTTTTAAAATATCATGATTTTGATAATTATAAAATTCAATTAGAAAGCAAGTTTTACCACTTTCAATTATAGACTAAGTCACTCTGAAGGCTATTCTTAAATATCCACGTTAAAAGAAATTGATTATTTTCCCTGCAGATCATTTTCAGATCTTCTATCATCTGTTAAAATACCACAACTGCACAAAATAGTATCTAAATGAATATATAAGAAATAAACCAAACAGATGAATGAAAGAACAGATGCATTTCATTGGCCTAAACTTTTTAACATATCTCATTAAGGAAAATACAGCACTTTGAATTTTATCCATATGCATAATGTGTTAAAATGAGTTCAGAAGCACAGCAATACAGTATCAGTGATTTATTTGGAATTTAATTATTGAGCTTAAATAAATACAATTAAAGTTTAAGCTTAAAATCACAATTCTATTTTTCCGTTCCCATTTTATTTAATCACAAAACAGCATTGGGCAATGATCAAACACTGAGATATTGATGTCTTATTATCATCACTGTACAGTGATTTAGCTCCTAAGGTAAAAAGATTCATCACCTTAACACCGTACCTTTTGAGTTTGTTGATGTTTAAGGGTCCATTTGCTATAAAAGGAGTGCTAAAAAAAAATCTGATAAATAAAAAGTTGCAGTGCTTCTTCCGGCATTTTTTTTCTTGCAGCATTTGTCATCTCCTCCAGCCTGTTGCTTTTCCTGTATGGTTACTTCAGTACTGAATATACGTGTGTGTATGTGTATATCAACTAAAAGCATATTATAAACCCATTTAAAGTTAGAGCTGTCCTTACTACCAACTTTAGGGGCTGTGAATGTTCTGTCCAATCTTTTTTCTCCCTTAATAAACTTCATCAGTGTTTTATGTTAGCACTGTGACTTTTCTAATGTCACTTTTTTGTGTGCAACTTTTTCTCATAGTTTTACAGATTTTCTTGTAAATCAGAGACATTTTTTTTCTTATAAATTTGCCTACTTTTTGTATAAAAATGCAGTGTGTCAACCCTAGAAGGGAAATACTAGGGAGTACAAAAAATAACGTAACATACACAAGGGTAAAAATAGATATCAATGAATGCCAAAATGAAAATATAACAGCACAACAGCAAAATGGAACAGGACATTAACACATAGACAAAAAGAGACATGAAGGGTAAAAGTAAAATATAAATACAAGAAAAGGGGCCATGAGGCTGGGTCTGGCAGAATCTCCTGCCCAGCTCATGACAGAGTCCCCCTCTCAAGGGGTGGAACCAGACACCCCAGGGTAACACCAAAAGAAAAGGAAGAAACCTGGCCCCCAAGAAGGAATATAACAATACCCCACCCAGGGTGGGTGGTGGGGGGAACAAAACAAAAGGCCCACACAGGGCCCGCACCAGTCAGTAATAATGGATTACTCCTCCCAGGCCATGGAACAAGAAAGTTCAGGGGGGCGACCAAAGTCCCAGGCCTGGCGGATGGCAAAGTGGAATGAGTCAGGTTGCCTGCCAGGGAACATTGGCCACCTGATCCAACAGTCCAGTCCGTCAGGCAGTCGACCGGGGTTCTTCAGCCACCCAAACCGGACAGGTGGCCCGGGAGGCTTCTTCCCCACTGGGAGGTTCAATACTGGGTAGGAGAGCCAAGGAGGGGAAGCCCCGACGTCGTCTGGCAGAGCAGAAAGGGGAGCCCCAACGGCATCAGGCAGAGGGAGAAGGGTGACCACAACAGCGTCTAGCTGCAGGGGAGGGGAAACCACGACATCCTCAGTGGCCTCGCACAGGAGAATGGTGGCACCCACGGTGGCTCTGGGCCGGCGCTTAGCAGCACCTGTGGAGGCTTTGGGCTGGCGCTCTGAAGCACCCTCAGTGGAGCCCGGCTGGGCCAATGCTGCACCCTCGGTGGAGCCTGGCTGGGCCAACACTGCACCCACAGAGGTCCCGGTCTGGGACGGAATGCCCATGATGACTTCAACGGGGAAAGCCGGAACCCGGTCTACCTCCAGTGGGGAACCTGGATTCCTCGGACACGTCCAGCAGTGTTAGATTCTCTCCGGCGAGCCTGGGAGAGGACTCGGACGCAGAACAAAGAGAGGAGATGTCAGGGTTGCAGGCAGCAGTGGAGTCCAGCGAGGCGAGCTCAGGTGCAGTGGGCAACTGCACCTGGCTCCCCTCACCAAGAGTCAGGCAAGATTACTCTAATATGGAAAGGAGAAAGACAAAAGAGAGCACTTGCCTGAGCTTGAGCTCCACCACCGTCCAGGACTCCGACGAGCCAGGAGACGAAGGCACTTCAGGCTCAGCCCACAGGAGACCCAGCTCGGGCTTCCACTCTGCTGAGGTGGCCTCCTCAGCAAGCATAATGATAATCGCAGTTTCCGTGTCTCCAGAAGACGTGACCCATGCTGGTAGCTCTTCCGGCATGGCAGCTAGAGATTGGCTCACCACAGGTACTAGAGTAGGATCCTCCAGGACCTCAGGCTCTTTCCACATCTGGAACCTCTGTTCCATGACCGACGGACACTCAGTGGGGTAAAGAGGAGACACGGAGAGGTCCAGTGAGTAATGGGTGGCTGCAACAGGTGAGGAGAACTCAGGGAACTTCAAACCCTGAGCCTCATCGCCGGGAGTCAGGCAAGATATGCAGTCATTAAAAGAAGAGGAAATAAATGCTACTTGCCTGTCATCCCAGTGTGTGATGTTATCAGCTGCAGCCGGTGAATTATCATCCCTCTCTGTGCCTATGGCGAGCCAGGATTTCACTGTGGGTGGTGGATGAACCGCCTCAGTGGACACAGAGATGGGCAGAGCCTGGGAACTCAAGGAGGACCTCTCGGCAGCGGGAGAAGGCACCGAGGTAGAGCAGGAAACAGCACCTGCAGAATGGCGAGAAGCTGAGGATTCAGCCTGGGGAAAAGGAGCCGAATGCTGCACTGCTGAGGGAGGCTTCAGTTTTTGTGCCGCGGAGATGGCTGTCATAGAGGCAGGAAGCTTCTCCCGGCAGTCCACAGCAGGATGACGTTGCTCTGATGGTTGTGATGATGGAGCTGGAGCTAGCGACCCGGGAGAGGAGGTGGACTTTTTCCGGGATGAGCGCCTCTGCGACGGCTTCGATCCAGTGGAGAACATCAGCCCAGGGAATGATTGCTGCAGTGCAGTGACTGTAGATAGCGGATCCGCATATTGTGGATATCTCCACAGACCGGGGTGTGCCTCCAGAATACCCATGGCGCTGTACAAATTCTCCCAGGTCTTCTTGGGACTGCGGGTGGCGAGGGCTTCGTCAATGAAACTCTGAATAAAGTCCGCCGCCCATTCTTCCTCCAAGATTGGTGATCCCACTGCCAGTCTTCCTTTCCCAGATGAGCGGAGCCGGCGAGCCGGGGACATGATAAGCTCCAACATCCAGGTGAGCAAAAGAAGTAAAAACAAAAGATTCACAAGCTCTAAGTCGCTGGGTTCTTAGATGACTGCTGCCTACTGTCATATGCACCTCACGAGGCGCAGAGAAGACAAACCCACACACTGACTGTGAGCTTATGAGGTTTTATTAACATAAAGTCCAACAACCAACTCCAAATAACAAGGTAGCAATGAAGGGAAAAAACTTAGAGGTTGGACGCCAGCGCAGAGGCAGGGCTCTGACATGGATATGAGAGGCTTCAATATAGCCTGAACAGACGAGGCAGCAGTAATGGAAATGAACAATAATCTCTTTTAAATAGGGATAAAGCCCCATCACATAACAGCTAACAGGTGTGGGCGTCCGCACGGGCCAGAGAGGGTGAAAATACATAATTGGGATCATCTGAGGTGGTGAGAGGGGAGCAAAAGCAAACTAGCAGCTGACAGGGCACACCCACATGAAGCTGTCTGACGTCCCTGGCAGGTGTCAACCCTAGAAGGGAAATACTAGGGAGGACAAAAAATAATGTAACATACACAAGGGTAGAAATGGATCTCAATGAATGCCAAGATGAAAATAAAACAGTACAACAGCAAAATGGCACAGGACATTAACACATAGACAAAAAGAGGCATGAAGGGCAAAAGTAAAATATAAATACAAGAAAAGGGGCCATGAGGCTGGGTCTGGCAGAATCTCCAACCCAGCTTGTGACAGTTAGAATAAATGTGTTAATCACCACAACTGATTAATAACAAAATAAAATGAGTGAAGAATAATGGTGATTAAGCCTCATTCAGCAGCTAGATTAACCTCAGTTAATACTGATTGCACTGTTAAGATGCTATTAAGAGGGAAGAAGGGCAAAAATCTAGCATGAATTACATTCTCCAAAATTGTTCATGAAGTTCCTCTTTTAAACCATTTGAACATTAACTGAGCCTTTTTATATCAGGAGCAAGAATGTGGCAGCAGCAGGGTGAACCAAGAAGGAGAGGAGGTAAAGATAACGAGAGAGGCACAGGAGGCACACATGACCAGGTAACAATACTCAAAACTTGATTTCTGCCAGTGCTGAAATACTTAACACATAATGGGTATTAAGTAGGCCTGCTGCTTCATAGTGGCATAGACAAGTACAAGGCTGAATATAGATTTGGTAAATTAGGGAAATAATTTTACAACTGTTACTAATATGGGAGTACTTAAATAAAGGGGTAAAATAGCCTTGTCCTTTTAGCAAAATTAATGATTTTGCGTTCTTCCTCCACACTAGGATACATACTGTATACTGTCATTTTTTGCTTAAAAAAATCCTTTCCTTTAAAAATGAAAAAGAGGGCATTGGAGACAACTGCCTGTACTGAGATTTTTTTTTTAGTCCTTATATGGGCAGAGATGCCCCCCCCCCCAATGTTTGAAACAAAGTTATGCCCTTGGCTTATTGTGTTTATTTTCATTGTCATGTCTCTTATGTTCCATAGGTTCTTGGTTGTTGATTATTACCATTATTATTTATCATGGTCATGTATTCCCTGGTCCTGTGTTCATGTCTCTTGTGTACCCTCTGTTCCTCTTCACCTTTTGTGTCAGTCCCTCATGTTTTCTGTGCCTGTTGCCATGCCCTGCTGCTTCTGATTGCCCTTGATTGTTCCCACCTGTTCTGCGTTGTCTTGATTGCCCCCTTGTCTATTTATGTCAGTGTGAGTGTCCTATGTGAGTTGTTCATGTCTGTGTGTTCCCCTGCTTCTGTCAAGTCTAGTTTTCATGTAACCTTGTGTCCTTTCTAAGTTGTGTTTTTGCTTTGGTTTCGGTCCACAAACTACATTAGGCTCTGTTCTGCACCAATATATGTACGAAATTCGCCTTATGCTTGGGTCCTCCTCACTGACCCAGAGGGGCAATCCTAACACACCGTGCATTCTATCAAGAGGCAATTCAGTAAAATGCCTTAATTGTTTTAATAAATTATTTATATAATCGGATTTTATAATGTACAATTAGCAGATTATAAAACGTGCAAATTTTCAATTGAAATTAAATTCAAGCCTATGGTATTGTGTTCATATATTTGTAAATCCGACTTTGAAAGAGTCAGTGTCACACCACCCACAAACGGCACTGGCAAACGATCACAGTGAATTCCAGTATGATGATCATAATCCTTTAGAATTTAATGCATTTTCACTCTGAAAGCATGCATGTACTCTCCAGTATAAGACATGAATGAATGTCTGACATCCAGTGAAATCTTGGTCTTTAGATAACTAAAGAAGAGGCCACTGAAATGTGGGCTCTGCAGGTGTATACGGCCTTTCCTCTGAGGTGTAGGTTTCATGGTACTAATAGTTTCCTGAAGTATGGCAGCAGCATAAGCAGAAAATAATTTGTGGGAGAAAATGTTTCTCTGAAAGATGAAACCAATTTCATCATTTCCCCGTTTGTCACTTGAATCTTTTTTTTATTGCAGGCAGAAAGATGAACTAATTGCAAACACATTAACTGGGAAATGAGCCCCTGCTGTGGAGGGAAAAAAAGGCTCATCTCTTCTTTTAGGCACACACACATTTCCCTAGTCACACTTTTGAGATTTTCTGGACTGTGAGATTACCTCAGGCTCAAGTTGCTCCAATCAAAGGAGTGATTTGATTTTATTTTCTTCATTTTATGGGTTCTTTGAGAGAGGAAAAAAGGAGTTGCGTGCTCTGTCAGCTCTGTGGCAGGTTCTGTATTAAAGGTCACACCCTGCTGTAAATGATGAAGGTTTGAAGTGAGAAAGCTGCTTTCAGTGGAAATGAAGGAGCTGATGAAACATGACAACCTGCAGTGCTGATTAGCTTTCTTTTGCATCAGCCTTGAGAAACTGCTTGTGAACAGCTTTGACAAATTATGCCTGAACGGCTGATAACAAAAACAGTGCAGAACAAGATTATTTTGAGGGCATAATCCAATTGTTAATTTAAAAGCACATCCATAGAAATTAATTTTTCTCTCAATTATTGCTCTGTTTACAGAATTCTGTCTGAAGCCATCAATTTCATCGACATAAACATTGGGTGATCATTTGTCTTCCACATTTCCCAGCTCGATAATTTTTCTGTCCTTAGCTGAGAAATGACAATTGATCTAATATGCAGACACAGGCCGAGTCTAGGTGGCTTTATACTTGCTGCAAAAAATATGCTGGGATGTGTTCCAGACCTCTGAGAAGGAAAACATACAGAAACCAGTCAAAATGCATTAACCCACTGACCAAAGGTCATCCGCAGAGGCGGACTTACCATTAGGGAAAGGTAGGTGACTGCTTTAGGCCCCAATCTTCTAGGAGCCCCATATATATATATATATATATTTTTAAATGTTTAGCATATTTAACATGATGTCTGACAAAATAAAGAAACACCAGTATTTACATAATTGGCAAATCAAATTGCGAATGTAACGTCCTCTCCCTTTCTCCGTAGACTGTTGGACTCTTCCATGTTGTCTCTCAGACATGCGCATGCGTGTATTGTTGGCTACGTTGTAAACAAACCGTACAGCATGTAGAATAGTGGCAAAATGAAACAAAGTTATCAAAGCAGTGCAGAGAAATGGAGATAAAGGGAAGGGCAGAGAAAATTTTTTATCAAAAAAACTTTTTTCACTTCAACCAGGGAGGAGACAAACCCTCCCAAGGAGCAGCTAGAGAGCAACGCTGCTTGTACGAGCACACATGATGCTAATGACGAGCACCTGTTGTTAATGAGGAGGCAGCGGCAGGGCCGGACCAAGCCTCCGTGGGGCCCAAAGCGAAATTTGATTTTGGGGCCCCTTATTACTGACAATTATACTGATTAATGACCATTCACACATCAACTGTAAATTTGTTTAATTTTCTAATATGTTATTATGAATACACTTGTAAAACTAGAGGTGGGAACTTTTTGTTGGTGTTAGAGCGTAATCCACAGTGATGAAGGTCATGGAAGCAGGCAACAGATTTGCATATTCGTAGAAAAATCTTTCAGTATTTGGCAAAGTCAGCAACTCCCGCCTACACAGTTGCAGCAGTGTTGTTCACATCATGTAATTGTCAGCCTGGCATGTGAAACGGTAGTAAATTCAACTACTACAAATTTAACTACATCTGTTAAGTGTACACCAGGGATGGGCAAGTCCATCGAGAGGCAGGGTCCACCCTGGACAGATCGCCAGTCCATCACAGGGCCAACACAGAGAGACAGACAACCATTCACTCTCACAGTCATACCTAAGGACAATTTAGAATCCCCAGTTTTTTTTATGCCAATCAACCTAACTTGCATGTTTTTGGCATGTGGGAGGAAACCGGAGTAAACCCACGCAGACACGTGGAGAACATGCAAACTCCACAAAGATCACTGTTGGTCAGGGGCTGGGATCGAACCCAGGATCTCCCGGCCAAGGGTGAGTTGCTGTGCTGCCACAGTGCTAACCACTCCGCCACCGCGCTGCCCTCTATTTATATCCCGTTTGAACGTATTTGGAACTGCATTCTTAAATGCAGTTATAAAGTCCGCCAGCAAAGGGAGCACTAATCAAAGCTTAGGTGCCCCATGGAGCAGTTGAGAGAGAGTGAGGAAGCCACAGATAGAGGGAGCAGTGTTCCCCGGAGTACGTCTTTTAAGGTATGTATGTGTTGCATGCTGAGACTGCATTAATAGGCTGTGAACAGCAATAAATGTACAGAGTAGGCTGCTTTTAAACAACAATAAATGATACAGCTCCTCACTGAGGAGGATTTACAAGTTTCAAACTGAAAGGCAAATTTATATAAAAACAGCAAATTTACAACAGAAAAACTCACTGCTTTAGAAAAAATCCCAGTACAACTAAAAAGTTGTAAATTTCGAAATAAAATGATACAAATTTATCAGTAGAAGTTTGTACATCTAATACCAAAATAAAATATAGATTTGCAAAACAATGGTTAATTTAAACCAGACATGTAGCATATTTGTCATAAAAACTATTTTTAACTTTGATTATTTTCTTCTAATATTTTAAAAACATTGTTCTTCATCATCACATTTCCTTTTCTTCTTGGCTTTTTTGTGAATTACCATCCGGAATTTCTCTTTGCTCATCATTTTGATGAAGAGAGTTTATAAAATTAGGTCATTGTGGCACACATATTTTGGATGCTTAGACTGCATATGTATAGCACAGTGATTGAGATGCTTAAGACTGCATATGTATTTTGTAACCTCACGTCTTAGAAGGAACAATAAGTCTGGACCTCCTGGGGATAACAGTAGGAGGTGGAAGTACCTGTAGAAATGACTCTGAAAGGACTTCCTGACCTCCTGGGGTCAGGTGGAGGAAGAAGAGGCCTGGGGGAGAGGTATTGTCGATGGGGGGTTTAATGACAATGTGATTCTGTACTTTGATGTCCCAGGTATAAAAGTGGGGGATTGGAGTAGTTCGTTCTCTTTTCTGTTTGAGAGATTGTTGGAGATGTGAGATGATGAATAAACCCGAATTGAGAAATAAATTCAGCCTCTTCATTTCACGCTCTCCACATTGGTGACCTTAAGACGTACAATGACCAGAGACAATTCCCCCCAGCCAGACTCGCCAGGGACCGCTGGAGCAAGCGCGGTTTCAGTCAAGCTACCAAAATTCTGGCAGGACAACCCAGACTCGTGGTTCCTCCTGGCCGAAGCCCAGTTCGCGCTCGGGGGAATAACAGCAGATGACACAAAATTCTACCACGTCATCGCCAAACTCGACAACTGCACAGCCCGACACGTGCGGAGCCTGGTGCAGCACCCGCCCGCTGGCGACAAATATAGCGGGTTGAAAGCTGCCCTCATCCAGCGTTTCACGCCCTCAGCCGAAGAGAGAGCTAGGAAGCTCCTAGCTCTGCACGACTTGGGAGGACGCACGCCTGTCGACCTGATGGAAGACATGCTGCAGCTGAGAGGCTCAGACAACGACGATTTCCTCTTCACGCAGATCTTCCTGAGAACCCTACCATCGCAGACGAGGGCGACCCTGGCAGGCACTCATTTTGTGACCCAGCGGGACTTCCGCACGCTGGCCCAGGAGGCGCAGCGGATCCTCAACTCCAGCGAGGAGCACACGGCCACCGCAGCAGCGGCAGATCTCGGCGCGGCGACCGGGAGCAGCGGTGGGCCAGAGGCGACGGAGGCGATCCCACCAATAATGGCGGCAGCGAAGTCCCAACGCAGCGGAGGAGACGACTTCTGTTTTTACCATCGTCGTTTCACAGAGAGGGCGCGCAAGTGTGTACCGCCGTGCCAGTTCAAGAGCTCGGGAAACGCCAGGACCGGGAGTCGCTAGCAGCGGCGGCCCTCGGCGAACGGAACAAGCTGCTCTACCTGATGGATGCACGCTCTGGGAGGCACTTCCTCGTGGACACGGGCGCCCAAGTGAGTTTCATCACCCCAACCTACGCTGACCGGCTGGCAGGCCCCCGTGGTGACGGAGCAACAGCGGCGAACGGCTCAAGCATTAAGACCTTCGGGGAAAGGACTCTGCTTCTGTCCTTGCACGGCCGCACATATGAGTGGACTTTTATTGTAGCAGCAGTGAGTTTTAACATGTTAGGTGCTGATTTTCTGTGCTCACATGGGTTGTTAGTTGATCTTTCCAATAGACGCCTAGTTAATGCACTCTCCTTTTACTCCATTCCTTGTGCAGCTCGAGTGTCCCCGCCACCAGCACAGACCAACGTCGCCACAGCAGGCGGTAAGTTTCACACACTCCTCACTCAGTTTCCAGCACTCACAGTTCCCACTTTTTCGGCAACAGTTGCGAAACACGGGGTGGAACACTTTATCACTACCACTGCCCCCCCCCCCCGTCTTTGCGAAAGCTCGGCGCTTGGATGCAGCTAAACTGTCCATAGCGCGCGAGGAGTTCGCCAACCTGGAAAGGTTGGGCATCATCCGGCGTTCAAAGAGCCCATGGGCCTCCCCACTGCATACGGTCACTAAAGCTGACGACTCGTGGAGACCTTGCGGTAATTTTCGTAGGTTAAACAACGCCACAGCGCATGACCGCTACCCAATCCTACATATTCAGGATTTTTCAGTGCATCTGGCGGGGGCACGCATTTTTTCTAAAATAGACTTGGTCCACGGTTATCATCAAGTCCCAGTGCGCGCCGAGGATATTCCCAAAACAGCGGTGATAACTCCGTTTGGACTTTTTGAGTATTTACGCATGCTGTTCGGGCTTAAAGGCGCCGCACAAACCTTCCAGTGCATGATGGATGTGGTGTTGAGTGATCTCCCTTTTGTGTTCGTCTACCTGGACGGCATTTTGGTAGCCAGCGCGTCCGAAGTGGAACATGAAAAACACCTCACGGAAGTTTTCCAGAGGTTGGGAGAGCACGGGTTAATAATCAACCCAGCGAAGTGCCAGTTCAGGGTGGCGCAGATCAACTTTTTGGGGCACTGCGTCTCCCCAGAGGGGGCAGTTCCTCTACCGGACAAAATGCGCGCAGTGGCAGATTTTCCCCAGCCACAAACGATCAAAGCGTTACAGGAGTTTTTGGGAATGGTGAATTTTTATAACCGTTTCCTCCCCCACGCAGCGCAGTTCATGCAACCATTATATGCCGCGCTTAAAAAGCAAAAACCCTCCAATGCAATCGAGTGGTCCCCGGAGCGGGAGCGCGCATTCGCGGAGGTAAAAAAAGCCCTTGCAGACGCTGCGTTGTTGGCTCATCCAGACCCAATGGCCCGCATAGCGCTCACCACTGATGCATCAGATTTGGCCATAGGGGCGGTAGTGGAGCAGCACGTGGCCGGGGTTTGGCAGCCGCTGGTCTTTTTCAGCAGGTCCTTGCGCGAGGCCGAGCGAAAATACAGCGCGTTTGATAGGGAGCTGTTAGCGCTCCACTTAGCCATTCGCCACTTCCAATTCTGGCTAGAAGTTCGGCGTTTCACCGCGTTTGTCGACCACAAACCGCTCACTTTTGCGATGGCCAAAATTTCAGAACCATGGTCGGGCCGGCAGCAGAGGCAGCTGGCCGCAATTTCGGAGTTTACTACTGATATTCAACACGTAGCGGGTAAACTCAATGTAGTGGCAGACTGCCTCTCTCGCGCGGTAACCGCACCAGTCCACGCAGAAGTAGATTATACTACCGCAGCCGCAGAGCAAAATAACAGTGGGGAAGTGCACGCAGCCCCAGTTCACGTGGGGATAGATTATGCAGCCATGGCAGCGGATCAGGGTGGCGATGCGGACGTGTGCGCGCTCCAGTCTGGGCCAACAGGGTTAAGGCTGGAGAACAGGAGGCTGCAAAATGGTATGCCCCCCCTAATCTGCGATGTCTCTACTGGACGACCGCGTCCGGTAGTGCCGGCCGCATGGCGCCGCCGTGTTTTTGATTCGATTCACTCCCTGGCGCACCCAGGGGTGCGCACGTCTGTGAAAATGGTAGCAGAAAAGTTTGTTTGGCCGAGCCTGCGCAAGCACATTAAAGAGTGGGCATGAGCCTGTATGGCTTGCCAGCGGGCCAAAATACACAAGCACACAAAAGCCCCCTTAGAGCCATTTCACATCCCGGCCAAGAGGTTTGATCATGTGCATGTCAACCTCGTAGGCCCCCTACCGTCGTCGCAGGGGTACACACATCTTTTGACAATGGTGGACCGAACCACGCGTTGGCCGGAAGTGGTCCCACTGGCATCAACCACAGCTGCAGAGGTGGCCCGCGCGTTTTTAACGGCTTGGATAGCGCGTTTCGGGGTTCTGTCGGATATTACGTCCGACAGGGGACCTCAATTTGTGCCTGAGCTTTGGTCAGCGATGGCCCACAGCTTAGGTGTGACAATTCACCGCACTACCGCTTACCACCCCCAGGCTAATGGTTTATGCGAGTGTTTTCATAGATCATTGAAGGCAGCCCTCAGAGCGTCGCTTACGGATGCAAATTGGGTAAACAGACTACCATGGGTTTTATTAGGGTTGCGTTTTGCACCTAAAGAGGACTTAAAAGCCTCCCCAGCTGAGTTGGTTTTTGCGCAACCTCTCCGGCTGCCAGAAGAGTTTCTTCCAGATAATCCGGCGCCAGGGCGTCCCCCTGCTCAGCGGTCACTGAACGACACGGGAGCGGACATGCTTCCGGGCTCCGTTCATCACACTTTTCCGCGTGTTTTTGTACCCAAATCTTTAAAAAATGCCGAGTTTGTTTTTGTCAGGCACGAGGCTCAGCGCCCAGCCCTGTGTCCACCTTACGATGGCCCATATAGAGTGCTGGAAACAGGTGATAAGCATTTTGTGCTAGATTTGGGGGACAGGAGGGAAACAATTAGTATAGACAGACTAAAACCTGCTTTTGTGATGGCTGATGAGACTGTGCGAGTAGCGAGGGCTCCTCGACGCAGCAGACCTCCCAGGGAGCATGCCCCAGAGCCCCCGCAGGGATCAACTAAGAGTTCTCATCCTCCGATAGCAGATTCACTGCAAGATGGCGCTGCAGGAGCTGCGAAGCCCGCCTACAGCAAGTTTGGAAGATGGTTGAAGCCCAGACAGCATATGGACTGATGTCGTGGTTTTATCATGTTGTGTGGACTATGTTGTATTGTTTCATCTTCGACGTTTGGGGGGGGTTATGTGGCACACATATTTTGGATGCTTAGACTGCATATGTATAGCACAGTGATTGAGATGCTTAAGACTACATATGTATTTTGTAACCTCACGTCTTAGAAGGAACAATAAGTCTGGACCTCCTGGGGATAACAGTAGGAGGTGGAAGTACCTGTAGAAAGGACTCTGAAAGGACTTCCTGCCCTCCTGGGGTCAGGTGGAGGAAGAAGAGGCCTGGGGGAGAGGTATTGTCGATGGGGGGTTTAATGACAATGTGATTCTGTACTTTGATGTCCCAGGTATAAAAGTGGGGGATTGGAGTAGTTCGTTCTCTTTTCTGTTTGAGAGATTGTTGGAGATGTGAGATGATGAATAAACCTGAATTGAGAAATAAATTCAGCCTCTTCATTTCACGCTCTCCACAGTCATGATATAATTTTACCAGTAATTTTTATTCTAATATGATAAAACACTGAGTAGCTTTTATTTTCATTTGTATTTTCAGTTTTAATTGTGAAACTTTTGACTTTGACGAAAATACCCCCCAAGGTTTACATGTAACTCTGGCCCTCAGGAAGTGAGGAAAAAAAATTGTGGCCCTCACTACCACCAACGTTACCCACCCCTGCTACACACTGAGCAGTTTACAAAGGCTGTTTTGTTGTTAACTTAGCAGGTCGATCAGCTGAGGTTACAGCAGACACAGTGGGGACAGTGGATGTGGATGAGAGACAGGGCTCTGCAGAGGATGGAGACGGACCTAAGACAAAAACAACAACAACAAAAGCTAGCCATGTTTGATGTGATATTACACTTGAAAATTAGGAAAACTTTTACTCTAGTGTGTTTTTGCTTGTAATAAGAAAAAAAATCTCCCAGTGGAACAATTTAAAATTGCTTGAGAATTTTTTAAATAATATGCATTTGTCTAAAAACAAGTCCCTTGTCATATGATCATATCTTATATTAAATCTTAATGAGATCATTTTACTAGAAATTAAATGTATATGGTGACAGTTTTCCCTCACCTGTGCATCAGCTTGGGCTGAGCCTGAGGAGGTGGACTGGCACTGGCCTGTATCAGTGCCTCCTCCAAAATACTTTAACAGTACTCCTTGGGAGGCTTCACAGAACTTAACCCTCTGAGTGTGTGAATTTGCATGCCCCTACTGGCAGAGCGCGATGCTGCATCTATCATCTCACTGACATGATCGGCTCCATTCAGGATTTGCCCTGATTTGTACTGATCTGCCAGTTTCAGAAGGTGGCAGACATCCGTTGGAGGACTCAATGGATGACACATAATACACCAAAGAATAAGAACTCCTCATTTCCTTTTCCTGTTTTTAGCATTTTAGCCCAGAAAGTTAATATGGCCGCGATCAGTCATCGTCACCATCACTTTGTCGGCTTTGTACGCAGAAAATAGCCCCGGGATACAAGCGAAATTTATGTGGGATAATCATAAGGCTTTGTAGATGTGATAGAGACTGTAAATGACTGACAGAATGTAAAATAACGACCACAATGGGTAAAAACGGAGCGACCACGCCAGCCAGCCAGCCCCCCCCCTTTGTCAAAAGTAAGTGAGGAATTTCTGTTTTTTTTTTAATGTACTGATTTCTTGTTCATATACTTTGAAGATAAGATGATCAGGTACCTCTGTACAAAAAACAGTGTCAAAAGACTGAACCATTCTTTGTGTAAATACGTCCAAAGTCCAGTTTTCACTGAGTTATGGAATTTAACCCTGAGTGTGTATGTTGCCAAACTGCGACATACCCCGTAGTGGTCAAGAGTGGTGAATATTTTTTGTCAATAAAATAGTTCAGATTTCCAAGGCTATAACTTTAAAGTGGTAAGCGATAATGGCTTACTGTCAATTAGAAAGATGTAAAATATGATCCAAAGTTTCAGATAGGAATAAATTTATGCATCTAATTTGCATAATGTCACGGCACCTCTTTAAATTCCATAACTCAGTCAAAACTGGACTTTGGACGTATTTACACAAAAAATGGTTCAGTCTTTTGACGCTGTTTTTTGTACAGAGGTACCTCATCATCTTATCTTCAAAGTATATGAACAAGAAATCAGTACATTTAAAAAAAAAACAGAAATTCCTCACTTACTTTTGATAAAGTCAGAGTGAGAAGGCAGGCGCAGTGCCGCGCTCTGCCACTAGGGGCATGCAAATTCTCACACTCGAAGGGTTAAAGAGGTGCCGCGACATTATGCAAATTAGATGCATAAATTTATTCCTATCTGTAACTTTGGATCATATTTTACATCTTTCTAATTAACAGTAAGCCATTATCTCTTACCACTTTCAAGTTATAGCCTTGGAAATCTGAACTATTATATTAGTTATAGCCTTGGAAATCTGAACTATTTTACTGACAAAAAGTATTTACCACTCTTGACCACTAGGGGTTTTGTCACAATTCGGCGACAGACACACTCAAAAGGTTAAGAGCATACAGCGTGTTGATGGAAAACCACGATGTTCATTTTACTCACAGAAACTGCTATGCTCTGCTTCAGCAAACAATTTGTGCAGACAATATGTCTCAAACTAGAACTACTTCATTCATTCAAAAACACTTTAACTTAAGCAATTCAATTCAATTCAACTTTATTTACACTACCGTTCAAAAGTTTGGGGTCACTTAGAAATTTCCTTATTTTTGAAGGAAAAGCACTGTTTTTTTCAATGAAGATAACTTTAAACTAATCAGAAATACACTCTAATATCTAATATACATTGCTAATGTGGTAAATGACTATTCTAGCTGCAAATGTCTGGTTTTTGGTGCAATATCTACATAGGTGTATAGAGGCCCATTTCCAGCAACTATCACTCCAGTGTTCTAATGGTACAGTGTGTTTGCTCATTGCGTCAGAAGGCTAATGGATGATTAGAAAACCCTTGTGCAATCATGTTAGCACAGCTGAAAACAGTTTAGCTGGTTAGAGAAGCTATAAAACTGACCTTCCTTTGAGCAGGTTGAGTATCTGGAAAAAATTATTATTTCAAATACAAATTATTATTTCTAACCTTGTCAATGTCTTGACTATATTTTCTAATCATTTTACAACTCATGGTGGTAAATAAGTGTGACTTTTCATGGAAAACACAAAATAATTGTCTGGGTGACCCCAAACTTTTGAACGGTAGTGTATATAGCGCCATTTCACAACAACAGTCATCTCAGGTTCAGGTTCAGGTTACTTTATTTGTACCAGTAGGTAGATTTGTTTTGCAGTCAGGTGACATCCATATTTTCAAACCACAGTTACATTCAACATGAACACAAACACAGGCACACATGTAGCTGACTATAAACTTGATAAAAGTGCTCAAGGCTCCACCAATCAGGACATAGGACAAAGAGATAAGAGAAAAAACAAAGCGATAAGAGAGAAGGGTCATATTAAAAAGTTAAAGACTAGTCAAAGAGGTTAAAAACTCAAAAGTCTAAAACCCAATAAAAGATTTAGAACCCAAATAAGAAACCTACAAAAATAAGTAAATATAAAATAAAATTAATACATAAGTAACTAAATTATGTGCAATATATTGTTACATCTTGTTCAATTCTTTAACAGCAGCAGGAACAAAGCTGCTTTTGTAGCGCTGGGTTTTACTTTTTGGGACAGCAAACCTCCGTCTGGAGGGAAGAAGCTGAAAGTGGCAGTGCAAAGGGTGGGAGTCATCATTTAAAATGGAGGTAGCAATCCTCTGTACTTGTCTGGTGTACAGGGATGTCAGGCTCAGCTGTGGCTCACCAAGCAAACGACTGGACCATCTAACTACCTGATCCAAGGATTTCCTCTGTTTCAGTTTTATCTGACCAAACCATGACACTAAAGAAAAGGATAAAACAGATTCAATAAACGCCCGATAAAACATTGTCATTATGGTTCGGTCAATTTGGAAGCGTGCAAGTTTCCTTGAACAATGCAAATGTTGCTGACCCTTTTTGCACACCCTTTCACAGTTCTCTTCAAAGTTTAAATTACTATCAATAATTGTCCCAAGATATTTGTAGGATTGTACACATTCAGTGGTCTGGCCTTTTAGTACAGTGACTTCGTGCCTGGGAGTTTTCCTCCTAAAGTCAATAATCATATCTTTAGTTTTTGTCGTATTCAGCTGCAGGTAGGAATCCTCACACCAGTGAACAAAATCATCAACTACTGGGCCGTGGCCACTCTCACCATCCTGGAGGAGACTGACAAAAACTGAATCATCAGCATACTTTATAATGTGTCTGTTGTCATGTCTGCTCCAACACATGTTTGTGTACAGGATGAAGAGTAGTGGTGACAACACACACTTCTGCGGAGAGCCAGTAGAAGAACACTTTTGGTCACACAATGTACCATTGACCCTTACTCTCTGTGTCCTGTTGGTTAAAAAATCCAGAATCCAACCCACCAGACTGTTACTCAAATCAAATTGTTGCAGGAGCCTTTCAACTAAAATATGAGGTTGGATTGTATTAAAGCCTGGCGTTTGTCCCATTAAAATCCAGATGTTTAAAAAGCATGTTAAACAGAGTGACAGTGGCATCCTCCACTCCTCTGTGAGGCCTATAGGCAAACTGCAAAGGATCCAATGCATGCTCAGTCTGCTTTAGGACCTCAAATCTGACCAGTTTTTCAAAAAAATTTATTAAAACTGAAGTCAAAGCAACTGGTCTAAAATCATTTACCGTTTTAGGACAGCTGGATTTTGGAACGGGGACAACCACAGCATCTTTCCAGATCTTAGGCACATGTTGTGTCTGTAAGGACTTATTGAAAATGTAGTGAAATACAGGACTCAGCTCATGTGCACAGGACTTTACCAAGCGCCCACATACAGTATATTATCAGGGTCCTGACTTTTGTTCACTTTTACAGCACAGAACACCCTTTTAACATCCTGCACCTCAATATTAAAATGCTGATTGTCTTTGAGTTTCTGTTTCAAACCTTGGGTTTCTGTGCTAAAATCAAAGGAGTCAAAACAACCATAAAAACAATTAAGAGCATTAGCCAGCTCTGTGTCTGAACTAAAACCATCTAAAAACACACGATTACTGCGTTCTGTGCTCTGAAGGCCTGCAATAGTTTTTATACTGGCCCAGGTTGAACCAAGTTTCTTTGTTGCCATCTTGCTTTCCAACTCTGATTTATAATTCTGTTTTGCTCTTAAAATTTCGGCCTTCAGCTCTTTTGTGGCAATCTGCAGCTCAGAAACAACCCCCTGTTTAAAGGCAAGTGCTTTCCTCTGTAAGCAGGATTTAACTGATTTTGTAACCCATGGCTTGTTGTTAGGATATATTTTGACGCGTTACATGGAACGATCATGTCTCTACAGAAAGCCATGTATGAGCATGTCACGTCCACTAAAGAGTCCAAATCTTCTCCGCAGGCCAGTGTGAACACCTCCCAGTCCATACAGTTAAAGCATTCCTGGAGGCAGTGCACTGAATCCTCTGTCCACACGTTTATGTCTCTGGTCTTCGCCTTGTCTCTTCTGAGAACAGTTTTATATGTGGGCAACAAATGTACACAGTTGTGATCTGAGGATCCTAAAGGAGGAAGGGGAATAGATTTATAGGCCCTCTCAATGGATCCATAGCACAGGTCCAATATCTTTTTTCGCCTGGTTGGGCAGGAGACATACTGATAAAAGTTTTTAAGTGTCTTCTTTAAAGAAACATGGTTAAAATCCCCAAGGATAAAATTTGGAGCCTCTGGGGAAATCGACTGCAACCGCTGTATCACATCAAAGACGGTGCTGGAGGCGGAGTCTGCATCTGCTCTCGGGTGAATGTACGCAGTCGTTATGAAAAGTTGGGAGAACTCACGGGGCAGATAAAAGGGGCATAGCAATATGGACAGAAGCTCCAAATCTGGTGTACAGATGCGCTCTCTGATCGTGACAGATGTACAGTACTGTTTATTAATATATAAACATACGCCGCCCCCCTGACGTTTGAGTAATTCCAGCGTGGTTTCTTCCAGCCCTTTTATTCTTTCCTCTGCTTCCATGATTCGGGCCTCAGCCTGGTCCACTCTGTTGTTTGTCCTTTTTATTTCATCTTTAAGTTGACGAAATTCGGCCCCACACTCTTGGCGAAATTCTCTTAATTCTTGAACAGTCATCTCATAGCACTTTCAATTGTAGGGGAAACCCCACAGTTGCAAAAAATCCCCAGCAATCAGGCAATCCCCTGTGAGCAAGTGCTTGGCGACGGTGGAGAGGAAAAACTCCCTTTTAACAGGAATAAACATCCAGCAGAACCAGGCTCAGGGAGGGGCAGTCATCTGCTGCGACTGGCTGGGGAGTGAGGGGGTAGAGAAGATGAAAAGAACAGACTTGTAGAGAGCAAACAGCACGATGGGGACTCAATCTATGGGAGAGAACAAACAGATGTTAATGACCAGCAAAAAAAAGTTGTCATTGAGAGTGAAGAAAGGAGTGAAGCCCAGTGCATTACTGGAGGTCCCCCAGCTGACTAAACCTATTAGCAGCATAACTAAGGGAGGGTTCAGAGACACATGATCCCTCCCTAATTGTGGGCTATATCAAAAAGGAAGGTTTTAACACTATTCTTAAAAACAAAGATTGAGTCTGACTCCCGAATCCAGATTGGCAGCTGGTTCCACGGGAGAGGAGCTTGATAACTGAAGGCTCTGCCTCCCACTGTACTTTTGGAGATTCTAGGTATTACAAGTAATCCTGCATTTTGGGAGCATAGTGCTCTGTTAGGATAATACGGTAGTATCAGATCTTTTAAAGAAAAAGGGGCCTGATTGTTTAGAGCTTTGTTAGTAAGAAGAAGGATTTTAAACTTGATTCTAAACTCTATGGGAAGCCAATGAAGGGAAGCCAGAACTGGAGAGCTATGATCTCTCTTTCTAGTACCTGTTAAAATTCTTGCTGCAGCATTTTGGATCAACTGAAGACTTTTTAAAGATGTTTTAGGACAACCTGATAATAAAGAGTTACAATAATCTAATCTAGAGCTAACAAAAGCGTGGATCAGTTTCTCAGCATCACTCTGAGACAAGATGCTCCTAATCTTGGCAATATTACGCAAATGATAGAAGGCAGTCTTAGAAACAAATTTAATATGTGAATTGAAAAACAGCTCTTGATCAAAAATAACTGAAAGGTTCTTCACAGAACTATTAAGAGAAAGAGTAACCCCATCCAAACTAAAAGTTTGATTTGGAAAGGTATTTCTAAAGTTTTTTGGACCAACAAGAATGACTTCAGTCTTATCTGAATTTAATAGCAGGAAATTGCAGGTCATCCAAGCTTTGATTTCCTTAAGGCAGGCTTCTAACTTGGCTAATTGATTACTATCATCAGGCTTCATTGACAGGTATAATTATGTATCATCTGCATAACAATGAAAATATATACAGTGCTTTCTAATAATGTTGCCTAACAGAAGCATATATACGTTCCTCTGCTAACGTATTGTCACTTCTTGTGTTGCTGGCTGTCTGTGGTTTGCTCTCATCATTTTCCCGAGGATTTTGCCTTTAATTGTATTTTAATCACATTTTTCCATCTACCGTTAGCTCTCACTTCTGTTTATCAAGCCTCTTGCACCTGTGTGTGCACTCAGTGTCATCTAATCACCCTCTTAACCTTCTGTTCACCTTTCATCAGTGTTTTTGTTAGCTTCGAGTTAGCCACTAGCTATGGCTACTAGTTCTCCTTCCCCTCCTCCTCTGGTGTGCTCTCTCTGTCAGATGTTTAGCTACACCTCTGCCTCTTTTAGTGATAACGGTAAATGTAATAAATGTTGTCTTTTTGAAGCGCTCGAGGCGAGGTTGCCTGATTTAAAATCCCGGCTCCGCTGTATTGAAACACCGTCTGCACCAGTTAATCTTGACAGACTCCCTTAGCTGCAGCGGAGCTCCCTAGCATAGGGCGGCCTGCTAGCGGTCCTCCGGTCCTCCTCAGCAGCGAGGAAACTGGGTGGGTGACGGTGAGAAGGAAGCCTAGCCGCAAAACCCCGGTACACCACCAACCTGTTCATGTTTCTAATCGTTTTTCCCCCTCTCAGCGACACACCCGCTGAGGAAAAAACTCTGATCACTGGCGACTCTGTAGTCAGAAACGTGAACCTAGAGACTCCAGCGGCCATAATCAAATGCATTCCTGGGGCCAGAGCATGCAACATCGAGTCAAATTTGAAAATGCTGGCTAAAAGTAACTGTAAATACTCCACAATTGTTACCCACGCCGGCATTAATGACATCCGTCTCCGGCAGTCGTGAGTCTCAAAACTTAACATGGAATCAGTGTGTGACTTTGCCAAAACAATGTCTGCCTCTGTAGTGTTCTCTGGGCCCCTCCCCAATCTGACCAGTGATGACATGTTTAGCCGCTTGTCATCCTTCAAACGCTGGCTGTCTGTGTGGTGTCCTGCAAACAACATGGGCTACATAGACAATTGGAGCTCATTTTGGGGAAAATCTGGTCTTATTAGACGAGACAGCATCCATCCCACTTTGGATGGTGCGTCTCTTTTATCTAACAATCTGGTATCATTTTTATCCAAATTTCCAAAACCTTGACAACTCAGAGTTGGGACCAGAAAGCAGAGTCTCAGTCTTACATGCCTCTCTGCAGCTCCTCTTCATCCGCCACCCCTCAACTTAGCCCCTGTCTTCCCCATCAGAGAATCATTGTCTGCTCCCTTCAAAGTGAATAAAAATATAATGTATAAGCATCCCAAAGTGATTTAATTTGGTAAAACTCAAATTAAACATGAAGCCTCTAAATTGAATGATTTGGCCTCTGTTCCTCCTCATAATTTAAATATTAAATGTAATTTGTTAAATACTGTATTAGGTCTCTAACTCCCAAGTCTCTGCTAGTCCATGATCTGTTAATTGATCATCAGATTGATTTAATATCCCTTACAGAGACTTGGTTAGGACAAGAGGATTATGTTGGTTTAAATGAATCAACTCCCTCTGGTTATTTATTTGTCAAAATCCCAGGAGTTCTGGTCGTGGAGGAGGAGTAGCAACAATTTACCATTCCAAATTACTAGTTAATGTAAAGCAAAAAACACGTTATAATTCCTCTGAGGGCCTGCTCCTCGGTATTGAGCATTTTAGCAGTTTTAGGCTAAACCCAATTTTATTTGCCATGGTTTATCATCCTCCATCAACCTACTCAGAGTTTTTATCCGAATTTGCCAAATTCTTAGCTGATTTAGTGCTGAAATCAGATAGAATAATTATAGTAGCGTACTGTAGATAGTGATTGCCTTAATATGGCATTTAATTCAATATTAGACTCGATGAGGTTTTCTCAGAAAGTAGGAAATTCTACTCATTATCCCCACCATACATTGGACCTTGTTCTGACATATGGCATAGAAATAGAAAATCTGGTAGTGTCTCCTCATAACCCTGTACTGTCAGACTATTGTCTGTTAACCTCTGATTTTACTATTTCTGACTATTTGGCTCCTAAGGAAAAATATTACTACAGTAGATGCCTCTCAGATGATGTTGTTACCAATTTTATGCAGATTGTTTCCTCTATGCCATGTGTCAACACAACGGAAATAAGCTATAGACAGCTTGCTCCTTCTGTAATTGATAGCATGGTAGATAGTGTTACAGCTTCTCTGCATCAGACTCTAGACATGGTGGCCCCTTTAAAAAAGAAAAAGTCTTATCAGAGATTTCTAACTCCTTGGTTCAACACAGAAACTCATAGCTTAAAACAGAAGACTCGTCAATTAGAAAGAAAATGGCGCTCCACTAATTTAGATGAAATCTACTTAGCTTGGAGAAATCATCTTTTAATTTATAAAAAAATCTCTGAGAAAAGCTAGAACGAGTTATTATTCTGCATTAATAGAAGAGAACAAGAATAATCCCAGGTTTCTTTTCAGCACTGTAGCCAGGCTGACAAAGAGTCAGGACTCTGTCAATCCTAGCATTCCCTTAGAGATTACTAGTCAGGACTTTATGAACTTTTTCAAGAATAAAATTTCATCTATCAGAGATAAAATCAGTCAGATTCTTCCCACCGTTAACTTAAATACAGTAACTATTACAACTCCTTCAATTGACATCTGTTTGGATCAGTTTACTCCAATTGACCTTTTAGAGTTAGAGAAAATAGTTTCCTCATCCAAGCCTTCAACTTGTCTTTTAGACCCTATTCCTACCAGGTTATTTAAAGAAGTCTTCCCATTTATTGGTAGCTTTATTCTTCATATAATCAATTCTTCATTAATTTTAGGCCATGTACCACAGGCTTTTAAAGCTGCTGTAATTAAACCCTTACTCAAAAAGCCAATGCTGGATCCAGGAGTTTTAGCTAACTATAGACCAGTCTCTAATCTCCCTTTCATTTCAAAAATCTTAGAAGAGTTGTTGCCACACAATTATTTGACCACTTGCAAGGAAATGGTTTATTTGAAGAGTTTCAATCTGGGTTTAGAATCCAGCATAGTACTGAAACAGCCTTAGTGAAGGTCACTAATGACCTCCTTATTGCATCTGATAATGGACTTGTTTCTGTACTTGTCCTTTTAGACCTTAGTGCAGCTTTTGATTCTATCGATCATAATATTCTACTTGATAGATTAGAACACTATGTTGAACTTAATGGAACTTCGTTCCAGTGGTTTAGATCTTATTTATCTGATAGGTTCCAGTTTGTTCAGGTCAATAATGAGTTTTCTTTCAACTCAAAGCTCAGTCATGGAGTTCCACAGGGATCTGTGCTAGGCCCTTCTCTTTTTAGTTTATATATGCTTCCGTTAGGCAACATTATTAGAAAGCACTGTATACATTTTCATTGTTATGCAGATGACACACAATTATACCTGTCAGTGAAGCCAGATGATAGTAATCAATTAGCCAAGTTAGAAGCCTGTCTTAAGGAAATCAAAGCTTGTATGACTTGTAATTTCCTGCTATTAAATTCAGATAAGGCTGAAGTCATTCTAGTTGTCATTCTAGTTGGTCCACATGTGCAAAAAAAAAAATTAATGAAAAAATAATTTTAAAAATTAATTGCTTTCTGGGACCCCCTGTGGTCACAGGGGCCCAAAGCAGCCGCTTAGTTTGCTTTTGCCTTGGGCTGGCCCTGGGCAGCAGTGATGGTAATTGCTGAAAGTACAGGTAAACAACAAAATTTTTTTTACTATTTTTTCTAATTGCAAGATTTGCAAGATTTCCCCTCATGGATCGTCACCTTATCATGGTGGGGGGTTTGCGTGCCCTAGTGATCCCAGGAGCTATGTTGTCTGGGGCAATTTGCCTCTGGTAGGGTCACCCAAGACAAACTGGTCCTGGGTGAAGGGCCAGACTAAGAGTGATCCAACAGACTCTCATGAAAAATACCAGAACAAGGATTCAGTGCACCCCGCCCAGTATGGGGTTACCAGGGCCCCACCCTGGAGCCAGGAATGAGGGAGGGGCTCAATGGCTAGCGTCTGGTGGCCGGGTTTCTGCCCATGGGACCCAGCCAGGCTCAGCCCAAAAGAGTTACATGGATCCGCCCTCCAGTGGGTTCACCACCTGCAGGAGGGATCATGGGGGTCCGGTGCTATGTGACTCAGGTGGCGGTCAAAGGCAGAGACCTTGGTGGTCTGATCCCAGGCTTCCTAAACTGGCTTTGGGGATGTGGAATGTCACCTCTCTGGTGGGGAAGGAGCCTGAGCTGGTGTATGAGGTTGAGAGATACCAGCAAAATGTAGTTGGCCTCACCTCAACACACAGCTCCGCTTCCAGAACCAGTCTCCTGGAGAGAGGCTGGAGCTTGGCCTTCTCTGAAGTTGCCCCAGGTGAGAGGCAATTGCCTATTCTTGTATCCCCCCCCACCTTGCTGCCTCTATATTGGAGTTTTTCCCGGTGGACGAAAGGGTTGTTTCCCTGCGTTTCCTGACCATCATTTGCACCTATGCACCAAATGATGGTTCAGAGTACCCACCCTTTTTGGAGTCTCTGACTGGGGTGCTGGAGAGTGCTCCTCTTGGAGACTCCATTGTCCTACTGGGGGACTTCAATGCGCACGTGGGCAACGACAGTGAACACCTGGAAGGGGGTGATTGGGAGGAACGGCCTACCCGATCTGAACCTGAGTGGTGTTCAGTTATTGGACTTCTGTGCTAACCACAGTTTGTCCACAACGGACACCATATTCAAGCATAAGGGTGTCCATATGTGCACCTGGTACCAGGACACCCTAGGTCGCAGGTCACTGATCAATTTTGTTATCATGTCATCAGACCTGCGACCATATGTCTTGGACACTCGGGTAAAGAGAGGTGCAGAGCTGTCAACTGATCACCACCTGGTGGTGAGTTGGATCCGATTTCAGAGGAGGATGCCATTCAGACCTGGTAGATCCAAACGTATAGTGAGGGTATGCTGGGAATGTCTGGCTGAGGCCCCTGTCCAGGAGGTCTTCAACTCCCACCTCAGGAAGAACTTCAACCACATTCCGAGGGAGTC
Organism: Pholidichthys leucotaenia; assembly: GCA_020510985.1. Taxonomy (NCBI): domain Eukaryota; kingdom Metazoa; phylum Chordata; class Actinopteri; order Cichliformes; family Pholidichthyidae; genus Pholidichthys; species Pholidichthys leucotaenia. The sequence continues at coordinate 18,406,210 of CM035844.1, forward strand.
TGGAGACATGGAGTCTGAATGGGCAATGTTCTTCACCTCTATTGGTGAAGCAGCAGTCCAGAGCTGCAGCCGCAAGGTGGTTGGGGAATCTCGTGGTGGCAACCCCCGAACCAAGTGGTGGACACCAGTGGTGAGGGGGGCCATTAAGCTGAAGAAGGAGTTCTATCAAGCTTGGTTGGCTTGTGGGACTCCCAAAGCAGCTGAGGTGTACCAGCAGGTCAAGCGGAGTGCAGCTCGGGTGGTTGCTGAAGCAAAATCTTGGGTATGGGAGGAGCTTGGTGAGGCCATGGAACAAGACTTTCGGTTGGCCTTGAAGAGATTCTAGCAAATTGTCCGGCGGCTCAGGAGGGGGAAGCAACTCCCTGTCCTCACTGTGTATAGTGCGGATGGGGCGTTTCTGACTTTGACTGGGGATATCGTTGGGCGGTGGAAGGAATACTTCGAGGATCTCCTCAATCCCACTGACATGCCTTCCACAGAGGAAGCAGGGCTTGTGGACGAGGAGGACAACTCACCTATCACAGGGGCTGAGGTCACCAAGTTGGTTAAAAATCTCCTTGGTGGGCAGGACCCGGGGGTGGATGAGATTCACCCTGAGTACCTCAAGACCCTGGATGTTGAAGGGCTGTCATGGTTGATACGCCTCTGCAACATTGCGTGGAGGTCAGGGGCAGTGCCCTTTGCATGGCAAACCGAGGTGGTGGTTCCTCTCTTCAAGAAAGGGGATCGGAGGGTGTGCTCCAACTTTAGAGGGATCACACTCCTCAACCTCCCTGGGAAGGTCTATGCCAAGGTACTGAAGAGGAGAGTCTGGCTGTTGGTCGAACCTCAGATTCAAGAGGAGCAATGTGGTTTTCATCCTGGCTGTGGCACATCAGACCAGCTCTTTAGCCTCTCAAGAATCCTCAGGGGTTCGTGGGAGTTTGCCCAACCAGTTTACATGTGTTTTGTGGACTTGGAGAAGGCATTCAACCGCATCCCTCATGGTTTTTTTGCGGCAGGTGCTTCGGGAGTATGGGGTACCAGGCTTGTTGTTACGAGCTATTCGGTCTCTGTACGACCGTTGTGAGAGTTTGGTTCGTATTGCCAACACTCGATCTGACTCATTCCCAGTGAGAGTTGGACTCCACCAGGGCTGTCCTTTGTCACTGATCCTGGTCATAATTTTTATGGACAGGATTTCTAGGTGCAGCCAGGGAATGGAGGGTGTCATGCTTGGTGACGACAGGATCTCATCTCTGTTGTTTGCAGATGATGTTGTCCTGCTGGCTTCATCCAGCAATGACCTGCAGTTCTTACTGGGACGGTTTGCTGTTGAGTGTGAAGCGGCTGGGATGAGAATCAGCACCTCCAAGTCCGAGTCCATGGTCCTCAGCCGGAAAAAGGTGGATTGTCCTCTCCGGGTTGGGGACAGGCTCCTGCCCTAAGTGGAGGAGTTTAAGTATCTCGGGGTCTTATTCACGAGTGAGGGGAGAATGGAGCAAGAGATTGACAGACGGATCAGTGCACCATCTGCAGTGATGCGGACGTTGTACCGGTCTGTTGTGGTGAAGAGGGAGCTGAGCTCTAAGGCAAAGCTGTCGATTTACCAGTCAATCTACGTTCCTATCCTCACCTATGGTCATGAGCTTTGGGTAATGACTGAAAGAACAAGATCGCGGATACAAGCGGCTGAAATGAACTTTCTTCGTAGGATCGCTGGACTCACCCTTAGAGATAGGGTGATAAGCTCAGTCATCTGGGAGAGGCTCAGAGTAGAACCGCTGCTCCTCCACATTGAAAGGAGCCAGTTGAGGTGGTATGGGCATCTGATCAGGATGCCCCCTGGACACCTCCCTCTTGAGGTGTTTCGAGCACGTCCCTCTGGGAGGAGACCCCGGGGCAGACCCAGGACTCAGTGGAGAGACTATGTATCCCAGCTGGTCTGGGAACGCCTTGGTATCCTCTCTGAAGAGCTGGAGCAGGTGGCTGGGGAGAGGGAAGTCTGGGCTTCCCTGCTTGAAGTGCTGGCTCTGCGACCTGGACCTCCAGAAAAGTGGTAGAAGATGGATGGATGGATGGAAGATTTGCAAAGGCCAAGGCTCACAAGGTTAAATTTAGATATGACTGACTGTGCTCTCCAAGCATGCACAGGACATCTGCAGCCTCACAGCAGATGACATTACATTAGATTAAATATAGTTGGTTTGTTTCTTTGTTTTATTAAGATCCCCATTAGCACTTGTATAAAACATTGGCTATTCTTCCTGGGGTCAAACATATATATTCACCCTTGTGTCTACATTGTACAGAGGAGGGAGCACAATAGATGCCTCTGCAAAATGGGCCAGTCAGCAGACCATGAACAGGACCCAGCTGGCAAATGTGGGTAAGTCAGTCCCTCCAGGAATTCACGGGATGTTTTTATGATTGTTGAGGCCCAAAAAGCCTGAATTTGCAGGTGTCAAGGTCTGGGCATGGTTTGGGGATCATGCTCATGTTTTGAGTTTATTTATTATTGTCATGAAGCGCTCGTTTCACAAGCATGAATTAGGATACCAAGCGCTCTCTGTGAGTTTGCACGTTTATTAACATAAACACAGACAGAAACGTGAACATAGCAAACTAAATCATAAAGTCCATGGCACAAATAAGCAAGAACATTAACATGGAAAACGCTAGAGGCGAGCGGGGCTCAATGTCCAGGGGAACATGAAGCTGGAATCGCCAAGCAAAGGGGGGCAGAATCCAGCCGGAGCACACCCAGAGGCAGCCGGGCTCACGGCTGGAAATAGGGAAAAATGCCTGGATGGAGCCCTCCACCCACCTCTACAGCGAGACCCAAACACACTCTATTTTGGAGCTCCTGAGGACGGGTGCACAGGAAGAAGGACATGACAACCTCCAAGGGGTTTGCCATGCCCTATGTGCCAAACATAATTAGGAACAGGTGTGGATACATGAGCAGAGAAAATAACAGAATGACAAACAGGTGTGCAGCTCCAACCAGTTTGACAGCCGGAAGCTGCACAATGCTGTCAAAATAAAACACAACCCAGAAAACATAACGGCACAAGAACATAACTATAAATGCACAAAGAAACAGACAGTAAAAGACTGAACTAAAACTAGAGACTGGGCACGGCATCCAACCGTGCCCCAGGATCATGACAATTATGTTTTTCTGTGTTTTCTTTCAGCTCTGCTTTGTATTATGTTTCCTGCCTCAGCCTAAGTTTGGTCATTGTGTTTATTTCCATTATCATGTCTCTTATGTTTCGTAGGATTTGTCCCTGTCCGATTCTCAGTTGCTTATTATTATCATTATTTGTCATGGTCATGTATTCCCTGGTCCTGTGTTCATGTCTCTTGTTTACAATCCATTTCTGTTTACCTTTTGTCTCACTCCTTCATGTTTTCTGTACCTGTTACCATGCCCTGCTGTCTCTGATTGCCCCTGATTGTTTTCACCTGTTCTGTGTTGTCATGATTGCCCCCTTGTCTATTTAAGTGACTGTGAGCCCCTGTGCAGTGTGGTGCCCTGGTCTCATGTCGGCATGGTCCCCATGCTTCTGTTGAGCTTGATTTTGCTGTAGCCTGAATTATCCTGCCTGTGACCTAGTGTCTGAGCCTTGTATTCTTGCTTTTGTTTCAGCCCATGAGTTGCATTATTTTCTGTTGGTATTTATTTTCTTCACAATAAATGGTGTATTAGATTTGCCTTGTATTCGGGTCCTCCTCTCCCATGCCCCAGAGGGGCAGTTATAACAGAAGGACACTGCCAGTCCAGGACCCAGCGAGCGAAAAGAGGAGGAGGAGACAAAGAGGGGGAGAGTTGTCCATCACGGAGGTGCTGCAGGAGCTCATCACCTCTGCCCGCAGCACACTCTTCCCGGAGAAAGCCACACTCTGCTGGGAAGCTGTTGCAAACATTTTAGAAGTGCGCCCAAGGCTGTGCTCCATCCCTTGGCTATAGGGGCTTCCTCTCCCTCCTCAATCCGAACCACTGGCCTCCTCGTTGCAGGAGTCGACAGACCCCCCCCCCCCCCGCCAATGTTATCTCCTGCAGAGCCCACTGCACCACAGGCCCCTTGGGAGAGATCCACCACCAAGAGAGAAGAGTTTCAGGGATCTTGGCTAGCGTTTGGCGAGCCCATGTGGAAGGAAGGTTCAGGGAGACACCACTCCTCTCAATGCTGTGTACCACCACATGCACTGGCTCTGCCCCAGACATCTCCAGCTGTCCCTGAGGTGCGTGCCACAGCTCCAGCTTTCTCCATGCTGCACACACCAGCTCCTGCTCCGCCTGTTTTTCTTGAGCAGTTCGCACTGCCTGTTTCACCTGAGCAGCTCACTCCACCATGTTCGCCTGGCAGTCCAGTGGCAGCAGACCAGGAGATAGGGCAAGTACCATTTACTCATTTTTAACACCCTATAATGAGAGGTCTTGCCTTGTCCCTGCAGAAGGGGCTCAGCGGCAGCCCTCAACCGCTGCTGAGCTTCCTCCACCTGTCTCTGCTGTCAACTCTGCTGCTGCTTCAGTGTTTCCATCCTCACCTGCCTCTCTTCTCTCCTGAGTCCCACGCTGGAAGAGTTGACCCACCGCAGGGAGCTGCGGGACCTTATCTGGCAGCTGGGAGAGTGGTATAAACTCTGCCTTCAGTGGGATGAATGGTGGGACATAGCGTGGGAGAAGGCACACTAGCTGGTGGCATCCAATCCACATTTTGGGGAGGACATTCCAGCCTTCCCCAATGAATTCTTCCACTACAGCAAGTTCTCCCCCATGCCAGACATGGAGGAGCCTTCAGCTCCCAGCTCATCGGAAACAGAGGTCTCCTTTCCAGCCGCTGCTCTCCACCTCACCTCCATGCCACTGACGTGTGTTCCGTGCTTTCGCCATGTGTTCGAGAGGCTGACGCACTTTTGCCATGTGTTCCAGAGGCCAACACGCTTTCACCATGTGTTCCAGAGGCTGGCGTGCTTTCGCTGTTTGGTTCAGAGGCCGGTGCATCTTCGCTATTTGTTCCAGAGGCCAGTGCACCTCCGTCTCCAGATACAGAGAGCAGCATGCTCCACCCATCAGTTCCTGAGTTCAACACACCCCTGTCAGCTGTTTCTGAGGTCAGTGCATCGCAATCACCTGCTGTTGAGCAGAAATCTCTTTTGTTGTTATCTCCAGAGCAAAACGCTCCTATGTTATCTCCATAACAAGAAATTCCTGTGTTATCTGCTGAGCAAAAAGCTCCTATGTTATCTGCTGAGCAAGAAGATCATATGTTATCTGCTGAGCAAGAAGCTCCTATGTTATCTGCTGAGCAAGAAGTTCCCATGTTATTTCCTGAGCAAAAGGTTCTCATGTTGTTATTTCCTGAGTTTAAAACCCTGATGTCATTGTCTCCTAAGCCAAAAGCTTCTTTATTTGTGTGTCGAGCACTACACTCCTGTACCATCTGGTATTCTGGTCTGGGGGCCCACGGACATGGGTAGGCCCCCTGACCCACTCTGTTTTGTGATCTGGTGGCCAAGAAACTTTGGCAGGCCACTCAATCTGCTCTGTATTCCAGTCTGGGGGTCCATGCACTTGGGTAAGCCCCCTGACCCACCTTGTTCTCTGGTCTGGGGACCTTTGGATTTGGGTAGGCCCCCTGACCCACCTTGGTTTATGTTTTGGGATCATGGACCTTGTTTCAACCCACCTGGCCTTACGACCCCACCACCCACCCTGGGAAGGTTTTTTTTTTTCTTTGGTGTTACCTTAGGGTGTCTGGAATTCACCCCTTAAACATGGTGGACCCCGAGGCAGACATGTTTGCTCGTTCCGTTCTCGAATGCCGACTTTTTCTCCTTTTTTGCATGGTTGCTGCTCTTTCTACAATGCATAAAGGTCATGCACTGCTAATATATGATGGGACACTACTGGACATCACCAAGACAAGCAGTCATACAGAATTTACTGGCTTCATACCACCTGATCTACAATGCATTGTGCGACCACACAGCGATCAGCACCACCCCCAGGAAGGCCCCGAAGCACCGAACCTGTGCGAGCATGCTGACCCCAAGAGAGCGTGTAAGCGCGTGTAAGAGAGAGGGGCTACATGCTAGGCTAAAAGCTCACGCTAGCCGCCCACCGCTTCCTAGCTTCCTGCTAGCTAACATACAGTCTCTGGAAAACAAGCTAGATGAACTAAGAGTAAGGATTGAAGACCAGCGGGAAAGACGAGAGTGCTGTGCCCTAATTTTCTGTGAGACCTGGCTCTCAGATAGAGTCGCTGAGTGTGCCATTCAACTACAGACTCACTCAGCACATCGGGCGGACTGGAGTGAAGCCTTGGGTAAGATGAGGTGTGTGTGTGGGGGGGGTGTTTATAAATAACTCGTGGTGTGGAGATGTACAGACTGTTCACCTGATGTGGAGTTTTTACTGCTGAAATGCCGTCCCTATTATCCACCGAGATAATTCACTGCTGGGTTTTTGGCCACTGTTTACATCTGCCCGTGAAGCAACTACACAGCAGTGCTACGCAAACTCCATGAAGTCATCAGTGCAATAGAGATGACCCATCCTGATGCTGTTTTTATTATTGTTGGTGAGTTTAACCAGTGCAATTTACAGACTGTACTTCCCAAATATTACTAGCATGTGGGCATTCTCACCCGCGATAAGAACACAGTGGATCACAGTAGGTCACTTCCTTGTGGTAACGTATCGTCACTTCCTGTTTTGCTGTCTGCCTGTGTGGTTTGCTTTGTGGTTTGCTCTCTAGCCACTAGCTATGGCTACTAGCTCTCTTTCCTCTCCTCCTCTGGTGTGCTCTCTCTGTCAGATGTTTAGCTACACCTCTGCCTCTTTTAGCGATAACGGTAAATGTAATAAATGTTGTCTTTTTGAGGCGCTCGAGGCGAGGTTGTCTGATTTGGAATCCCGGCTCCGCTGCATTGAAACACCGTCTGCGCCAGTTAATCTTGACGGATGCCCATTAGCTGCAGCGGAGCTAGCTAGCTTAGGTCCCACTGTCAGCGGTCCCTTGGCTCTCCTCAGCAGCGAGGAGACTGGGTGGGTGACGGTGAGAAGGAAGCCTAGTCGCAAAGCCCCGGTACACCACCAACCTGTTCACGTTTCTAATCGTTTTTCCCCGCTCAGCGACACACCCGCTGAGGAAAAAACCCTGATCATTGGCGACTCTGTAGTCAGAAACGTGAACCTAGAGACTCCAGCGGCCATAGTCCAATGCATTCCTGGGGCCAGAGCAGGCGACATCGAGTCAAATTTGAAAATGCTGGCTAAAAGTAACTGTAAATATTCCACAATTGTTATTCACGCCGGCATTAATGACATCCGTCTCCGGCAGTCGGAAGTCACGAAACTTAATATAGAATCGGTGTGTGACTTTGCAAAAACGATGTCTGCCACTGTAGTATTCTCTGGGCCCCTCCCCAATCTGACCAGTGATGACATGTTTAGCCGCTCGTCATCCTTGAACCGCTGGCTGTCTGTGTGGTGTCCTGCAAATGACGTGGGCTACATTGACAATTGGAGCTCTTTTTGGGGAAAACCTGGTCTTATGAGACGAGACAGCATTCATCCCACTTTGGATGGTGCTTCTCATTTATCTAACAATCTGGCATCTTTTTTATCCAAATTTCCAAAACCATGACTACTCAGAGTTGGGACCAGGAAGCAGAGTCGCAGTCTTAAACGCCTCTCTGCAGCTCCTCTTCATCTGCCACCCCTCAGCTTAGCCCCTGTCTTCCCCATCAGAGAATCGTTGTCTGCTCCCCCCAAAGTGAATAAAAATATAATGTATAAGCATCCCAAAGTGATAAAGCAAAATATTGGTAAAACTCAAATTAAATATAAAGCCTCTAAATTGAATGATTTGGCCTCTGTTCCTCCTCATAATTTAAAAATTAAATGTGGTTTATTAAATATTAGGTCTCTAACTCCCAAGTCTCTGTTAGTCCATGATTTGTTAATTGATCATCAGATTGATTTAATTTCCCTTACAGAGACTTGGTTAGGACAAGAGGATTATGTTGGTTTAAATGAATCAACTCTCTCTGGTTATTTAAACTGTCAAAATCCCAGAAGTTCTGGTCGTGGAGGAGGAGTAGCAACAATTTACCATTCCAAATTACTAGTTAATGTAAAGCAAAAAACATGTTATAATTCCTTTGAGGGCCTGGTCCTCAGTATTGGGCACTTTAGCAATTTTAGGTTAAACCCAATTTTATTTGCCATAGTTTATCGTCCCCCATCAACCTACTCAGAATTTTTATCCGAATTTGCTGATTTCTTAGCTGATTTAGTGCTGAAATCTGATAGAATAATTATAGTAGGGGACTTTAATATACATGTGGATGTAGATAGTGACTGCCTTAATGTGGCATTCAATTCAATATTAGACTCGATTGGGTTTTCTCAGAAAGTAGGAAATTCTACTCATTACCTCCACCATACATTGGACCTTGTTTTGACATAAGGCATAGAAATAGAAAATCTTGTAGTGTCTCCTCATAACCCTGTACTGTCAGACCATTGTCTGTTAACCTTTGATTTTACTATTTCTGACTATTTGGCTCCTAAAGAAAAATATTATTACAGTAGATGCCTCTCAGATGATGCTGTTTCCAAATTTATGCAGATTGTTTCCTCTATGCCATGTGTCAACACAACAGAAATAAGATATAGACAGCTTGCTCCTTCTGTAATTGATAACATGGTGGATAGTGTTTCAGCTTCTCTGCATCAGACTCTAGACTTGGTGGCCCCTTAAAAAAGAAAAAGTCTAATCAGAGATTTCTAACTCCTTGGTTCAACACAGAAACTCGTACCTTAAAACAGAAGACTCGTCAATTAGAAAGAAAATGGCACTCTACTAATTTAGATGAAATCTATTTAGCTTGGAGAAATCATCTTTTAATTTATAACAAATCTCTTAGAAAAGCTAGAACGAGTTATTACTCTGCATTAATAGAAGAGAACAAGAATAATCCCAGGTTTCTTTTCAGTACTGTAGCCAGGTTGACAAAGAGTCAGGACTCTGTCAATCCTAGCATTCCCTTAGAGCTTACTAGTCAGGACTTTATGAACTTTTTCAATAATAAAATTTCATCCATCAGAGATAAAATCAATCAGATTCTTCCCACAGTTAACTTAAATACTGTAACTACTACAACTCCTTCTATTGATCTCTGTCTTGATGAGTTTACTCCAATCGACCTTTGTGAGTTAGACAAAATAGTTTCCTCATCCAAACCTTCAACTTGTCTTTTAGACCCTATTCCTACCAGGTTATTTAAAGAAGTCTTCCCACTTATTGGTAGCTTTATTCTTCATATAATCAATTCTTCATTAACTTTAGGCCATGTACCGCAGGCTTTTAAAACGGCTGTAATTAAACCCTTACTCAAAAAGCCAACGCTAGATCCAGGAGCTTTAGCTAACTATAGACCAATCTCTAATCTCCGTTTCATTTCAAAAATCTTAGAAAGAGTTGTTGCTATGCAATTATTTGACCACCTGCAGGGAAATGGTTTACTTGAAGAGTTTCAGTCTGGGTTTAGAATCCATCATAGTACTGAAACAGCCTTAGCGAAGGTCACTAACGACCTCCTCATTGCATCTGATAATGGACTAGTTTCTGTACTTGTCCTTTTAGACCTTAGTGCAGCTTTTGATACTATCGATCATAATATTCTACTTGATAGATTAGAACACTATGTTGGACTTAATGGAACTTCGTTGCAATGGTTTAGATCTTATTTATCTGATAGGTTCCAGTTTGTTTATGTAAATAATGAGTTTTCTTTCAACTCAAAGCTTAGTCATGGAGTTCCACAGGGATCTGTGCTAGGCCCTACTCTTTTTAGTTTATATATGCTTCCGTTAGGCAACATTATTAGAAAGCACTGTATACATTTTCATTGTTATGCAGATGACACACAATTATACCTGTCAATGAAGCCAGATGATAGTAATCAATTAGCCAAGTTAGAAGCCTGTCTTAAGGAAATCAAAGCTTGGATGACTTGTAATTTCCTGCTATTAAATTCAGATAAGACTGAAGTCATTCTTGTTGGTCCAAAAAACCTTAGAAATTCCTTTCCAAATCAAACTTTCAGTTTGGATGCAGTTACTCTTTCTCTTAATAGCTCTGTGAGGAACCTTGGAGTTATTTTTGATCAGGATTTGTCCTTCAATTCACATATTAAATTTGTTTCTAAGACTGCCTTCTATCATTTGCGTAATATTGCCAAGATTAGGAGCATCTTGTCTCAGAGTGATGCTGAGAAACTGATCCACGCTTTTGTTAGCTCGAGATTAGATTATTGTAATTCTTTATTATCAGGCTGTCCTAAAACATCTTTAAAAAGTCTTCAGCTGATCCAAAATGCTGCAGCAAGAGTTTTAACAGGTACTAGAAAGAGAGATTATATCTCTCCGGTTCTGGCCTCCCTTCATTGGCTTCCCATAGAGTTTAGAATTAAGTTTAAAATCCTTCTTCTTACTTACAAAGCTCTAAACAATCAGGCTCCTTTTTATTTAAAAGATCTGATACTACCGTATTATCCTAACAGAGCACTACGCTCCCAAAATGCAGGATTACTTGTAATACCTAGAATCTCCAAAAGTACAATGGGAGGCAGAGCCTTCAGTTATCAAGCTCCTCTCCTGTGGAATCAGCTGCCAATCTGGATTCGGGAGTCAGACTCGATCTCTGTTTTTAAGAATAGGGCTAAAACCTACCTTTTTGATATAGCCTACAATTAGGGAGGGATCATGTGTTTCTGAACCCTCCCTTAGTTATGCTGCTAATAGGTTTAGTCAGCCGGGGGACCTCCAGTAATGCACTGGGCCTCACTCCTTTCCTCACTCTCTATGAATTTTTTTTTTTTTGCTGGTCATTAACATTTGTTTGTTCTCTCCCATAGATTGAGTCCCCATCGTGCTGTTTGCTCTCTACATGTCTGTTCTTTTCTTCTTCTCTATCCCCTCACCCCCCAGCCAGTCGCAGCAGATGACTGCCCCTCCCTGAGCCTGGTTCTGCTGGAGGTTTCTTCCTGTTAAAAGGGAGTTTTTCCTCTCCACCGTCGCCAAGTGCTTGCTCACAGGGGATCGCCTGATTGCTGGGGTCTTTCTGCAACTGTGGGGGTTCCCCCCCTACAGTTGATAGTGCAATGAGATGACTGTTGTTGTGAAATGGCGCTATATAAATAAAGTTGAATTGAATTGAATTGAATTGAATCTTGTTTACACAAACATATACGGTGCATACAGAGCGGCACCCCACCCCCACTTTGGACAGTCAGATCACATCTCCCTGTTTATGTACCCAGCCTACAGACAAAAGCTGAAACAAACAAACCCTGTTATTAAACAAATTAAACTTTGGACTCCAGAGTCTGAAAGCACCCTGCAAGACTGTTTTGCCTGTACAGACTGGGATGTGTTTAAAGCTGCAGCCACCCGGGAGGGCTCCTCTGTAAACATACAGGAAGACGCTGAGTATGTGACTGGGTACATCAGCACGTGTGCTGATACCATCATACCCACCATACAAGTCAGGAAGTTCCCCAACCAGAAGCCCTGGATCAACAGTCAGGTACGTCAGATGCTGCATGCTCGCTCTCTTGCATTTAAATCAGACAATGAGGTTGAGTACAAAGCTGCAAAGTATGGACTGAGGAAGGCTATAATAACAGCCAAGAGGCAGTACAGGGAAAAGCTGGACAGCCTCTGTTCCACTCCTGACCCGGGGCGCATGTGGCAAGGCCTGCAACACATCACAGACTACAAGAGGACCAACAGCAACACGACTAGCTCCACAGACAGCCTGCTGGATGATCTCAACATCTTTTACACCCGCTTTGAGACCTCTAGCTACAGTGCAGAGAGGAGTCACACGCACACGCACCCTCCCCCTCCAATAAACGTCTCATCAGGCCAGAAAAACAGAGCACTGAGGAATATCAACCCCTGCAAGGCAGCAGGACCAGACAACATCCCTGGACGAGCTCTCAGAGTATGCGCTGCTGAGCTGACTGATATTCTCACATCCATCTTCAACCTCTCCCTCAACCAGAATATAGTCCCCTCCTGCTTCAAAACCACAACCATCATCCCCCTGTCCAAAAAGAGCCCGCCGATCTGGTCTGAATGATTACAGACCAGTAGCACTCACTTCAATCATCATGAAGTTCTTCGAGAGAGTGGTGCTGCCCCTCATTCAGGGCAGCATACCGGATACCATGAACCCCCTGCAATATGCCTATTGGCCCAGCAGGTCTACCTCAGATGCCATTGCTGCAGCACTCCATTATTCTCTCTCCCACCTGGAAGATAAAGACTCCTCCATCAGGATGCTCTTTGTCAACTACAGCTCCACCTTCAACACTGTCATCCCCCACAAACTCACCGACAAACTGTCTTCACTTGGCTTTCACCCCACCCTCTGTGACTGACTACTGGACTTTCTGACAGGCAGGCCCCAGTCTGTCAGGATGGGTAACAGGACCTCAGCCAGCATCATCACAAACACAGGTGTCCCACAGGGTTGTGTTCTCAGACCCATCCTCTACAGCCTCTTCACCCATGACTGTGTTGCCTCCCACAAGGGCAATATCATCTTAAAGTTTGCAGATGACACAGCAGTGATAGGACGCATCACTGGTGGTGATGAAGCATCCTACAGGAGGGAGGTGGCCAGCCTAGTGTGATGGTGTGAGGACAACAACCTCACCCTCAATATGGACAAGACGAAGGAGATGATAGTGAACATGAGGAAGGGGAGGAGAAGACACCATTGGCTGCTGTTTATCTGGAAGCTTGAGGCGGAAAAGGTGAGCAGTTTAAAATAAATGGGCATCCGCCTCAGCGAGGACCTTACGTGGGCACTCAACACCACAGAGCTGGTTAAGAGAGCTCAACAGCGGCTGTACTTTCTGAGGAGGCTGAAGAAGTTTGGCATGTCCCCTAAGATCCTCAACAATTTCCACAGCTGCATCATCGAGAGCATCTTTACCAACTCCATCACTGTGTGGTATGGCAGCACCACTGCCTTGGACCGCAAACACCTGCAGAGAGTGGTGAAGACAGCAGAGAAGATCATCAGGACTCCACTCTCCTCTCTGCAGAGCATCTACCACAGCAGAGTCCAAAGGAGAGCTGCTGCCATCCTCCAAGACCCCACCCACCCCCAGCACAGAATGTTCACACTTCTACCCTCAGGCCAGAGGTACAGAAGTGTGAAATGCAGGACATCCAGACTAAAAAACTCCTTCTTTCCCACTGCCATCAGACTGCTGAATAAATTACAAACTCCAGATACAGCTTTGCAAATAGGAATTCACACACTGGTTGCTAAATTTGCACATTGCTCACTTGCACAGTGTACATAGTTTCACCCCGTCTCATGCCCATGTCATCTCTGCTGCTAAATTATCATTGTACTGTCACAACTCGCCTTCGTCAGTCATCCACCTCAGCTGCGCGCACACCTGCACCTCATCAACTGCCGGCTATTTAACCCGCTCTGCCCAGAGCTTCAGCCTGGAGCCGTCTGTTCGCCAATGCTCTCAAACCCCAGCACAGGATCGTCTGTTCTGAACCTGCATCCCTCATCTTCCAGCAAGTAAGCTGTGTTTTTCCTCACCTGTTCTACAGTCTCTCCCCTGTGCACAGGTGGATTCCCCAGGCGGCGGATTTCTCCCATCCTCGCCTCCTCTTCGTCCTCTTCTCCCTCTCGTCGCCGAGCGTGCAGCTGGGTGCTGTCCTCCAGGCAGGAGCTCCACTTGCCAACGCCAGCCACCACGTCACCTGCAAGTAAACAACACCTAAACATTAACCCTGCTATGTGAAGGCCTGCTCTCATCCCTGTCTTTGCTCTGCCCTTAGGGTTGCCTGGTTGCACGGCGTGCCATTCTGCCCCTGGCGCATCCTGTTCACCAGCAGACCACACATTCCACACACACGCATCCATACATGCACAGTTGTTGAATAATAATAATAATAATAATGCATCGATTTTATATAGCGCTTTATCATGTATACTCAAAGACGCTTTACAAATAGGTGCATTATTCATTCACTCCAGACAGACAATGGTATAAAGCTTTAATAAAGCTTTAATAAAGCTTTAATTTATAAAGCTTAATTTATAAAGCTTGAATAAAGCTTTCAAATCTCGATTGAGCCTGTGTGCGTGTTCCCTGGGCCCGATATTATGTCAGTACGGCTCCAGCAGGGCGGCCCAGCGGACAGCAGGCTCGCACGCTGAATTTCTACCCTCGAGGCTCGAGTGGATTTGATTGCGCATCAACAACAAGTCATCTTGAATCAATTAACTAACATCACTCACCGTTTGGATCGCCTGGACCCCCAGCAGGCGTTTCTTCCGGCTCAGCCTAGCGGGCCAGCTCCCGCCGCTCCCCTAGCTAGCCAGGCTAGCTCAGGGCCACCAACCCAGCTCACACCCATCCCCACACCCTCGCGCTTCAGCGGAAAGCTCGGAGAAGCGTGCGGGTTCATCCTGCAGTGTGAGTCGGTATTCTTGCGCGTCCCCAGGGACTTTCCCTCTGACCACAGCCGGATTAGGTACATAGCCAATCTCCTGGAGGGGCAAGCGTTAGCCTGGGCTTACGCCGTTATGGCGAAGCCCAGCTACGCGAACCTGTCCTATACCCAGTTTGTGCAGGATTTTTTTGAGGTTTTTGACCACTCGGATCGCAACAGCGTGCTAACCGATCGGCTACTGAATCTTCGCCAGGGTGGTCGATCGGCGGCTGATTACGCTGTCGACTTCCGGGTGGCAGCGGAGGAAGTTGGCTGGGGCGAGGCTGCCCTCTGCAGCATCTTCTTCCGCAGCCTAAATTCTAGTCTGCTGGACGAGCTGGCCAGCCGGGATCAGCCGAAACGGTTGTCTGAATTAATCTCCCTGACAATTAGTTTGGATAATAGGTTGAGAGAGCGGGCCGCCGAGCAGAAGTCCTACAGCCACTCGTGCAGAGCTCCTGCCCGCGTCTCTCAGCCTCGCCCCCTGGCGTTACCCACTCCGGGGTCCGCCGATGAATCTGAGGCGATGCTGATCGGGTGGACCAAGCTCCCTCTAGTGGAGAAACAGTGCCACAGGAAGCTGGGTCTCTGCATGTATTGCGGGGACGACCAGCACTCTGTGGAGCTTTGCCCGGTCAAGCCAAAAGGGGAAGTCCGAGAGTCACTGTAGGGGGCCTCGCAGACGTAACCCGGCCAAATCCCCTCACCAAATGTCAACTGCCCATTAGGTTCTGTCACAGCTCCATCGGGCATGTCACCCACGCACTGGTAGATTCGGGGGCAGAACAGAACTTTATTTCCAAGAACCTGGCAACCCGCTTGGGCATCCCATGTCAAGCATTGCCAGCCCCCCTTAATCTCGTCACTCTCTCTCGCACGCCTTTGGAAAGGGTTACCCATCGCACCAAGCCGATGCCTGTCATCATCTTTGGCAACCATAGGGAGGATTTGAGTCTATTCGTCTTGCCCACCTCGGCTTCCCCTGTCATACTGGGCTACCCATGGCTGCGCCTCCATAACCCCATGCTTGATTGGCAGTCCGGCAGCATCCTTTCGTGGAGCTCGTTCTGTATGGGCACCTGCTTCCAGTCTGCTTCCTGCACCCCGTCTGCCCCTCCTCCTGCCCCCGACTCCCCCTTGCCGGACCTCTCCCTGGTGCCCCCGGAGTTTCACGATCTGGGGCTCGTCTTCAGCAAGTCCAAGGCGCCATCTCTTCCCCCCCACCACCCGTATGACTGCACCATAAACCTCCGCCTGGGGGCGCCCTTACCATCTGGCCGCCTCTACAGCTTGTCTGCCCCGGAGCGGGAGGCCATGAACACATACATCAGAGAGTCACTCAGCGCTGGCATCATCCGCCCCTCCTCATCCCCACTCGGTGCTGGCTTTTTTTTGTGTCTAAGAAGGATGGGTCCCTGCGGCCATGTATCAACTTCCGGGCTCTTAATGACATCACGGTGAAGGACAGATACACCCTTCCCCTCATGGACTCTGCCTTCAACTCCCTCCAGGGGGCCACCTGGTTCACCAAACTGGACCTCCGCAGCGCGTACCACCTCGTTTGGATCCATCAGGGTGACGAGTGGAAGAGGGCGTTCCGGACGCCCAGCGGCCATTTCGAATACTTGGTCATACCGTTTGGGCTCACCAACGCCCCTGCCGTCTTCCAACAGCTCATCAACGACGTCCTGCGAGACTTCCTGGGGGTCTTCGTATTTGTGTACCTGGATGACATCTTGATCTTCTCCAGGTCTCGGGAGGAGCATCAGGCCCACGTGAGGCAGGTTCTGCAGTGGCTTCTAGAGAACAGACTGTACGTTAAGGTGGAGAAGTGTGAATTTTTCACCAAGAAGACCTCTTTCCTGGGTTTTGTGATTTCCCATGATCAACTTCTCCCCGATCCCGCCAAGGTCAAAGTGGTGGTCGAGTGGCCCACCCCCTCTTCCAGGAAACAGGTGCAGCAATTCCTTGGATTCGCTAATTTCTACCGCCGCTTTGTGCCTAAGTACAGCGCTATTGCCTCTCCTCTGACCCGCCTCACCTCCCCCAAGGTGCTGTTCCAGTGGACCGAGGAGGCAGCATCAGCCTTCAAGGCTTTGAAGATGGAGTTCTCTTCCTCCCGGGTCCTGACCCAGGTTGACCCGTTGCTGCACTGCCTGGTCGAGGTGGACGCTTCTGGCACAGGGGTGGGGGCAGTTCTGTCTCAGCGTTCTCCGGTGGATGGGTTGGTGCGCCCTGCGCCTTCTTCTCCCAGCGCCTGTCAGCAGAAGAGCAAAATTACAACGTCGTGACAGGGAGCTCCTGGCAGTGAAGCTCGTGCTGCAGGAGTGGCGTCATTGGCTGGAGGGGGCAGCGCAGCCTTTTGTAGTCTGGATGGACCACAAGAACTTGGAGTACCTGAAGTCGGCCAAGTGTCTGAATGCCCGCCAGGCGTGTTGGTCTCTGTTCTTTGGCCGCTTCAGGTTCACGCTCACCTACCGCCCAGGCTCCAAGAATGGCAAACCTGACGCGCTGTCCAGACAGTTCACTCCTGAGACCCCGGAGGATCGAGACCACACCATCCTGCCCACCTCGTGCGTCGTGGGAGCTGTTTCCTGGTCCATCAGGGACAAGATCCGGAAGGTGCAGGAGACCGAACCTGACCCTGGCAGCGGTCCGGCGGGAAGACTTTTCGTGCCATCGTCGGTCCAGGGTGACGTCATCCACTGGGTTCACACGTCCAAGCTTGCCTGTCACCCTGGCATCTCCCGGCTGGTGGACCTCCTCCGATGCTCCTTCTGGTGGCCTGGGCTTCAGAGGGACGCTGCCAACTACGTCCGTGCCTGCCCCCAGTGCGCGATGAATAAGACCCCGAACTCACCTCCAGCTGGGCTACTCCACCCCCTACCAGTCCCCGGCAGAAACTGGTCCCATGTAGCCTTGGATTTTGTTACCAGTCTCCCTGCTTCCAACTCGTACGACACCATCCTGACCATCGTCGACCGGTTCTCCAAGGCCGCCCACTTTGTGCCCCTCCACGGTCTTCCCACGGCACGGGAGACAGCCGATCTTCTAGTCCAGCATGTGGTCAGGCTACACGGGATCCTGACCGACGTCGTCTTCGATCGGGGACCCCAGTTCGTGTCCAAGGTCTGGAGGTGCTTTTGCAACGCCCTGGGAGCCACGGTGAATCTCTCCTCCGGCCACCATCCTCAGTCTAACGGGCAGTGCGAGCGCGCCAATCAGGAGCTGGAGGCTGCCCTGCACTGCGTCACCTCCTCTAACTCCTCTTCCTGGAGCTCCCACCTGGCTTGGGTGGAATACACCCATAATTCCA
This sequence comes from Pholidichthys leucotaenia, assembly GCA_020510985.1. Classification (NCBI taxonomy): domain Eukaryota; kingdom Metazoa; phylum Chordata; class Actinopteri; order Cichliformes; family Pholidichthyidae; genus Pholidichthys; species Pholidichthys leucotaenia. The sequence continues at coordinate 18,424,062 of CM035844.1, forward strand.
CGCTATCATCGGCCATCGAGATGTCCCCCTTCCGGGCGTCTTTGGGATATGACCCCCCGTTGTTTCCCAAGCAGGCGGGCGAGGTGGCAGTTACATCTATCCAGGCACACCTTAGGTGCTGCCGGAGCCTATGGACTAGGACGCGCCAAGCACTTTTACGCACGGCGGCGCACAACTCCAGTGCTGCCAATCGCCATAGGAGAGCTGCTCCTTGTTACCAGGCGGGCCAGCGGGTCTGGCTATCAGCCCGGGATATCAACCTGAAGGCAGAGAAGAGGAAGCTGGCGCAACGTTTCATCGGCCCTTACACTATACCCAAGGTAATTAATCCGGTGGCTGTGCGTTTGGCCCTCCCCCCCCTCCATCCGTGTCTGTCCTACATTTCACATGTCCCAGGTTAAACCCGTGGTCTCTGACCCACTCTGTCCTCCTCCTAGGGCGCCTCCCCCTCCCGTGATGATCGACGGCAACCCAGTGTGGAGGGTCACCTCCATCCTGGACTCCCGACGCCGAGGTCGCGGGCTACAGTACCTGGTGGATTGGGAGGGGTATGGCCCGGAGTGGAGATCCTGGGTGCACCCTTCTTTTGTGCTGGATAAGCATCTCACCACGGAGTTCCACCGAGTGCACCCTGATAAGCCAGCGCCGGGATGCGCTGCTTGGGGGGGAGTACTGTCACAACTCGCCTTCGCCGGTCATCCACCTCAGCTGCACGCACACCTGCACCTCATCAACCGCCGGCTATTTAACCTGCTCTGCCCAGAGCTTCAGCCTGGAGCCGTCTGTTCGCCAACGCTCTCAAACCCCAGCGCAGGATCGTCTGTTCCCGACCTGTGTCCCTCATCTTCCAGCAAGTAAGCTGTGTTTTTCCTCACCTGTTCTACTGTCTCTCCCCTGTGCTCAAGTGGATTCCCCAGGTGGCGGATTTCTTCCATCCTCGCCTCCTCCTCGTCCTCTTCTCCCTCTCATCGCCGAGCGCGCAGCTGGGCGCTGTCCTCCAGGCAGGAGCTCCGCTTGCCAACGCCAGCCACCGCGTCACCTGCAAGTAAGCAACACCTAAACATTAACCCTGCTTTGTGAAGGCCTGCTCTCATCCCTGTCTTTGCTCTGTCCTTAGGGTTGCCTGGTTGCACGGCGTGCCATTCTGCCCCCGGCGCATCCTGTTCACCAGCAGACCACTCACATTCCACACACACGCATCCATACACGCACAGTTGTTGAATAAAGCTTTCAACTCTCGCTTGAGCCTGTGTGCGTGTTCCCTGGGCCCGATATTATGTCATGTACAGTCTACTGGGTATTATCATTACAGAGAAATTCTCACACTGGGTGCTAATTTGTACATTGCTCATTTGCACATTGCACATAGACTCTGTTATGCTATCTCAGATTCATATCATTTCTGATATTAATATACCATTGGCCATTATAGTCATCAGTGAATTTTCAATTTTCATTCTTGTTTCCTCTAGTTTAACTGCTTTAACTGTCCTAATTGCCTAATGTGTGTTATTAGTATTCATTAGTATTAGTACTTAGAATTAAGGTGTGTTTAAGGTGTTTTAATTGCCTAATGTGTGTTATTAGTGTGTGTTATTAGTATTCATTGGTATTAGGTGTGCTATTACCTTATTAGTATTGATGTGTATCTATTACCTTGGCATTCGTTCAGAGAGCAGAGTAAGAATTTCATTGCTCAGGAAATGTTGCATTTCTTAACTGTGCAAATGATAATAAAGGCTTTGAATCTTGAATCTGAATCATAAAGGGGTGGCTATGTAATGGTCTGAGCATGGTTTGGGGACCATGCTTACGTTTTGAGTTTATTTATTATGTTTCTCTGTGGTTTCTTTCAGCCCTGCTTTGAATTATGTTTACTGCCTCGGTGTAAATTTGGTCATTGTGTTTATTTCCATTATCATGTCTCTTATGTCCTGTAGGATTTATCCCTGGCTGATTCTCAGTTCCTTATTATTATCATTATTTGTCATGGTCATGCATTCCCTGGTCCTGTGTTCATGTCTCTTGTGTACCCTCCGTTTCTGTTTACCTTTTGTCTCACTCCCTCATGTTTTCTGTACCTGTTTCCATGTTCTGCTGTCTCTGATTGCCCCTGATTGTTCCCACCTGTTCTGTGTTGTCGTGATTGCCCCCTTGTCTATTTATGTCACTGTGAGCCTCTGTCCAGTACAGCATCCTGGTGTCATGTCGGCGTGTTCCCCACCCTTCTGTCAAGCTTGTTTTTTCCGACACTTCATACACGCGGTCAAGACAAAGACGTGTGAGGACATCCACTGGCGGTCCGGGGAAGATGGAGGAAGGAAAGGTGTAGGAAAACTTGCAGATGAGTGTTTTTTTTTTTTAAATCACACACTCTGTTTTTTGCTGATGTATTCCGTTAATATTTACTGTAAACACGGAAGTGAGCACTGTGCAGCGACGCATTTCTTTGGTTAGACTAAGTAGCCACAGTTACATGGGCAAAATTTCTTCAATCTGATTAAAATTCAGATTAGAACTTTACTGTTTACAAGGATCCTGAAAAAGTTGATCCAATTAGGACGTGCGTTTCCATGTGTCACATGTTTGAACGGATAAATCATTTTGACATGCACACAATTATCCGACATTCTGGAAATAGTAGAAGAAGAAGTAACTTCCGATGTAAACAAACCCCGCTTCGTGTCTTTCTCTCTTTGAAATGGACCTGTATTGTGTTATTCAGACTGTACCTTTGCTTCTGCTGGTCTCTGCAATGAAGCTACAAGTACATACTTCTGCATATGACGAACAGAGGGAGACAACAGGATGATACAGACCAGTTTTGTTTTACTCCCCCCATGTCTTCCGCTAGCTGCTGTAAAGGCAGAAATACATCACGTTGACATGTGGCTGATGTAAAGACATGTGCAGTAAACATATTTTCTACCCAAGCTTCGGATTAAGTGTTTATAGCCGCACCAATTGAAATAACAATCGGCATAACCCACCCATGTCAATCGCAAGGAAATTTTGATCCAGATGAGTGTGATCGGGTCAGAATGTTCAGATTGCCGTGTTTACATGAAGCATTTTCATTCTGATCAGGCTTTTAATCCGGTTACTTGTGTCCATGTAAACATGGCTAGTGTTTGAGTGCTGCTCGGGGACAAATTTGATTGGCAAAATTGTGTGGAAGTTGATGAGAATTGGCCAAAATTACAGGAAAGTTACGGTGATTGGACAAAGTTGCAAGGTCGCTCAAAAGATCCGGCGATGGCCTGATTTCGCATGAATTAGTGCGATCATAATATCGCGAAATTCTGGAGGGACTGGTAAGTGTGAACAAACAACAGTTCTTCCATGTGAATTCCTCTCTGAAATAAGGAAGTGAATGGGGCTGCAGTTAGTGGTCAAAGGTGTCACTATTAAAGCCTTATTCAGACTGCATTTCCCCTCTAGTCCACGTGCGCTTTGGACAAGCCCGGCACGCACGCAGCACTGTGCGTGCTCACTTTTTTCATCTACCCAGGCCAAGCGGTTGACGCATGTGCACAACCGTCATTTGTAGTTTCACTCCTGCCCAATAGGTAGCGCCAATGCACTGACATGCCAGGATTTTCACCAACAAAGAAACACTGATTTCTTTCTGCTGCCTGACTTCCCAGTTTTAACTCCTTTTCCATGAAGATGCTGCTGTATGATACATGTATGTTTACTTCCGGCGCTACACCAGTCAGCTGCCTTTTTGCAACAGCGGCTCAATTTCTTCCTATTTCTTATTTACTATCTGGCTTCTCTTGCTAAACTTTCTGATCCGGCGACACCTTATCCATCACAGACACGTAGATCGCCCAAATGTCTCCTGAGCCAGCGGACGGAGCCACTGCTTATAGCGAGAGGCAGTACAACAGGAACCAGCTGTTAGCACTTAACCATCCCACAATGCCTAATGCAAAAACTTGACATACCTGGAGAAATAAGACGAAAACGGTGTGGATGTCGAGCTGGAGTAAGACGGCGGGTGAGGAATATAAGGTACAGACCCGTCCTTCCATCTGTTATTATGGGAAATGTCCAATCACTACTCAATAAGACTGACGAGCTAGTGGCTATCTCCCGCTACGAAAGCGTCTTCAGAGAGATTAGCATGATGTTGTTTACTGAGACGTGGCTAACAGAACTAGCAACAGATGTTAACATCGAACTGGAGAGTTTCCACACAATACGGGCAGACTGGACACCAGACAGTGGGAAGGCAAGGGGCAGCGGGGTGATAATGTATGTCAATAACAACTGGTGTAAACCGGGACATATCACTGTTAAAGAGCAACACTGCAGCAAAGACATTGAGCTGCTAGCTGTTAGCAAGCGGCCTGCTTATCTCCCAAGGGAATGCTCACACGTGATGTGCATTGTTATTGATGCAAATCCAACGGCAAACGCTGGGACAGCGCGTGACGCCATTCACTCAGTAACTGGCAGGTTGCTGACACAACACCCAGATGCTCTCCTCTCATCTCCGGTGATTTCAACCATATTTCACTGTCCCCCATTCTGCCTGCGTTCACCCAGTATGTCACATGCCACACTAGAGACAATAAAACACTGGACTTATTCTATGTAAATACTAAGGAGGCGTACACCTCATCACCACTCCCCCCACTCAAGAGATCGGATCACAACTTGGTTCATCTCCGGCCGGTGTACAAAACCCTAGTACACAGACAACCTCCGGTTATGCGCATGGTGAAGATATGGTCTGAGGAGGCAATGGACACGCTAAAGCACTGTTTTAAAATCACTGCCTGGGAGCAGCTCTGCGAACCACATGGTGAGGACATTGATGGCCTCACTCACACCATCACGGACTACATCAACTTCTGTGTGGACAACACTGTAATCAACAACACCAAGATCTGTGTGGACAACACCAAGATCATACGGTGTTGCTTGAACAACAAACCCTGGCTCAACCCTGAGATAAAAACACTTCTGAGAGAGAAGAAGAGGATCTTCAGGTCGGGGAACAGGGAGATGCTGAAGTCTGTACAGAGGGAGCTAAGGAGGATGATAAGAGAAGGCAAGGTCAGCTTCAGGAAGAAGATGGAGGACAAGCTGCAACAGAGCAACATCGGCAGGGTCTGGAGAAACCTCAAAACCATCTCTGGGCTCCAGAATACCTCTTCCCAGGCCACGGGGGGCAGGGAGTGGGTGAACAATCTGAACCTGTTTTTAATAGGTTTGACCAACCGCCCCCCCCCGCCTGCACACCAACCACTGCTGCCTCTACAGTCATCAAGACCTGCTGTCCACACCCACCTCCACCAACACCCCCCCACTCCCAGCACACAGCCCCCCAACCTGACCCTCACTAAGACCCAGGTGAGGACGGAGCTGAGGAAGATCAAGGCGAGGAAGGCCTTGGGACCGGACGGCATCAGCGCAAAGCTCCTCAAGTCCTGCACAGACCAACTGTGTGGGATTGAGAAGCACATCTTCAACCTAAGCCTGAAGCTGGGGAGGGTACCACAGTTGTGGAAAACATCTTGTGTGGTACCCGTACCAAAGACTTCCCACCCCAGAAACCTGAACAGCTACAGGCCAGTGGCCCTGACGTCTCACCTGATGAAGACCCTGGAGAGACTGCTCCTTGCTCACCTCTGCCCCCTGGTGGGACCAGCGATGGATCCACTCCAGTTTGCCTACCAGCATGGCATCGGGGTGGAGGATGCAGTGATCTTCCTTCTTCACAGTTCGCTGTCCCACCTGGAGAAGCCTGGGAACGCGGTGAGGATCATGTTCTTTGACTTCTCCAGTGCTTTCAACACCATCCAACCGATGATCCTGAGGGACAAGCTGCTGTGCGCAGGGGTGGACCAGCACCTGTCATCATGGATCCTGGACTACCTCCCAAACCAGCCACAGTTTGTGAGAACCCGGGATTGTGTGTCCGATACGATCATCGGCAGCACGGGGGCCCCCCAGGGAATGGTTTTGGCTCCCTTCCTGTTCACCCTTTATACTACGGACTTCTCACACAACACAACACACTGCCATCTACAGAAGTTCTCTGATGACTCTGCGATTGTCGGCCTCATCTCTAACGGAGATGAAGCTGAGTACAGAGGACTTATCCAGGACTTCGTGGACTGGTGCCATCGATACTGCCTCCAGATCAACGCAAGGAAAACTAAGGGGCTGGTGGTGGATTGCCGCAGGCAAGGACAACCCGTCACAGCACCAGTAAACATCCAGGGAACAGACATTGAGATGGTGACATCCTACAAGTACCTGGGTGTTCATCTGAACAATAAACTAGACTGGTCACACAATACCGACGCACTCTACAAGAAGGGACAGCGTAGGCTGTTCCTACTGAGGAGGCTCAGGTCTTTTGGTGTACAAGGGGTGCTCCTGAAGACCTTCTATGATTCGGTGGTGGCATCAGCCATCACTTTTGGAGTGGTCTGCTGGGGCAGTGGCATCACAGCAGCCGATAGGAAGAGACTGAACAAACTAATCAAGAAAGCTAGCTCTGTCCTGGGGCAGCGCCTTGACCCAGTAGAGGAGATAGGAGAGGAAAGGATGGTGGCTAAGCTGTCATCTCTGTTGGAGTCTGAGTTCAACCCTATGCAGGACATACTGAACGCACTGAGGAGCTCATTTAGCAGTAGGCTACATCATCCTAGGTGTGCGACAGAGAGATTTTGCAGGTCCTTCCTACCTACAGCTGTCAGACTTTATAACCTAAGCGGGGCTGCACGCAGAGATAGCAAAAAAATGTGACGACCTAATAGTATTGAATGCAAAAGACGCAACAGACTTACAAAAAATGGTCCCCTACAGTGTACAAATAGGACAATATCAATCGCTAAGGAGGGTGACAATATGTATGGGTACATATTCATGCTATGTGGGGTAACTAAATTGACGGTTGCGCTGTTTATTCCATCTAGCTACAATGCTCCGTACTGTATATATATATTTATATATTTATGTGTACATATGTATACTCATTGCTCTTATTTTCTTATCTTCTAAATTATTGCTCTGAGTGCTGATATCCCTGTGCTTTTGCAATCCTGGAATTTCCCCATTGTGGGACTAATAAAGGCTTATCTTATCTTATCTTATCTTATGTTTATGCTCATCTTCCGCTTCCTCGTTGTCTTCTTTGTCTACTTTGTCTTGGTATGCTGTGCCGATATCACCACCTCATGAATGGGATGCTCAGTCTTGCACATCCGCTTTTCAACACGTTCAGGTCGTGGGCAGGCGGCACAATCACAAACTTCGGGCTGCACACAGTCGTCTGCAGTCAAGCACTGTGGTCGAGCACTGCGGACACTAGTGGAGTGAAAACGATGACATAAATTTTGTCACACAAGGTTTCCGGTTACACATATGCGGACAGCAGAGGTGCAGCATGAATCCAGCTCATTAGAGTTCAACAATGTTCCAGTCCCATTAAGACTTTTTAATTCATCTGAGAGCTAACAGGCCAAGTCAGACTGTTTTTTTGTTTTTTTTAAATAAAGAAGCACTTAAGCTCAAAATGAAAAAGGTCAGGACCTTCTTAACAATTCTGGAGGATTTTTTTCCCACTAACTCTAACTCCTACTGATTGAAGATGTGCAAATTTTAAAGTTTTTTTTTTTTTTAAAAATCTCTCTCAGTTTTAATATGAAGGGTTTTAAATGAGACATTTAAAACAGGCACATTATCTAACTGACAGTGTGGGTGATAAATGTGTGATTAGAAGTTTCCTCATCATTATGTTACCACATGCTGCATGGAGCCATATCCCAATCATATCCACTGGAATGTGAACTCCTCTGCAGCCCACACTCCCCATGGGAATCTGAGCTTTGCTGGATGAAGTAATTTTAGTGTTGGTGAAAAGAAACCAATTTGTCACAAAGTAGTATTTCATAAAAGAAGCTGATGATGCATTTTTGTCCTTTGTAATGGACAACAGGTTTAGACAGATATATTTTATAAGTAAAATACTCTCCATGGATAAATCGTGTAGAGAACATCCTGGCCTTACCAGTGATGCCTGGTTGGTTGTGGCTTATCCTATAGAAGATTAGTTCTGCTTTTCCAAAATGGCACATGAAATGGCACAAAATGGCACATCCTACCTATATATATCAGACCTAAAGAAATGAATCCTTTAGAGATTCTAGGTGTGTCTGAATGCCACGCTTTGTAATCTCTCCCCCAAGTGGCCATTGGGGTGACACCTTATATATTTTTGTAATAAATGTACATAAATACAACTTTCCGCCTGATTTTTGACTTTGAATAATTTAAGCTCAAAATTATTCTAACATTTTGGCTCTCCGAATAGTGAATCCACATATCTCCGTCTTTCTGGCACCTCTGCTTGATTTCAACAAGTGCACAGCTGATAAAAAGACCTTCCCAGGCTGAGTGAGGGGGGAAAAAAAGGCTCAGTGTTACTGTAGTGAAGACATTTCAAACCGGGGTGCTGGAACTGACTGGGTGACGGATCTGAGAATCCTACAGGCGGCTTAAATGTAAGTACATTTGTTGTTGTTGTTCATGGATAAAAGTTAGTGAGATTACCCAGACCGAATGAACATTGTGGACGCTGTTTGGGTGCATTTATTACGGCTTGATCGCTGGGTCATTCCTGCCCACGGTGAGCGATATTGCAATAATCCCTTGGGAGGAACAAGATTTTCCTCTGCAAACGGTGAGCGTTATCGCAAGACCCGGGGAGGCTCCCAGGGGTTCGCTGTCCTCTGCACCCTGTCAGTGCAATGGAGGTGCTGGAAGTTGCATGTAAAGATAAAAGGGAAGGATTTGTGCTCTTTTAACCATGGACGTTTTATTGTCTAAATAATTAGGCTCTCGACATCCCGTGGAGGAGTGATGTGATCCCAGAAAAATAGATTTTCATGGAAGATTCATGCCCTTACCGTGTCTGCTTATCGCCCATGGGATTTCCCCCGCTACGGTGAGCTATTGCAAGATACCAGGGCAGGAGGTCTTACTGGGGCTTTCGGCACACAGTGGAGGGGTTACATGACCGTTGAAATACTGATAGATTTTATTTTGAGAATTTGTTGAAGCGCTGGATAAAAGTTACTGCAGTCTGGTTTCTTTTGTCTCTGTGTAATCTGCTCCAGTGTGAAAAAGTGAGAGTTCTCCGCGGAGGTGGAAAGAACGGGTTGTAAAATTGTTGTTTGTGATTTTTTTTTTTTCTGGTATTTGAGGAGCATAAAAGAGTTGGTTAATTATTTATTATCCTTTTGGGAAAGGATTAAAATTGTGGATGTTAACAAATTATACTTTTGGGTGAGAAATTCTATTGTGTTTTCATTGCGGTAGGGGAAAAAGTTGACATGAGAACATTGGCTTGCCAGATTTATTTTTTTTTCCAAGTTTTGGGGTTGCCATTTAAAGCTTATTTTAAGGCTATAGTTCTGTTACTCTACGTAAACAGCTGCCCGACAGCAACCTTGGAGAGATAACAGAACTGTGCTGTGTGTGTATGTATGGTGTACGTATGTGTGGGCCCTTGTGTTTAACAGTGAGTGAGTGAGAAGAAGAGAAAAGAGGAGTGAAAGAAATAATCTATATATGGGTATTTTTTGCAGAGTTTGGGGGTTTTACTTTTTTCAGTCTAACTTTGTGGGTTTGACTCTAATGTTGCGTACGTGATAAACCATTTACATCTTTTTAAAGCCAATATTTTCATTTCCTCCAGTTTTTCTTTGGAAAATGAAAAACATTGAGCTATTTTTACTCAATTTTTTGACGTATCACTGACTTTTATTGACTCAATTGCCTTTTTTCTCTGACTGAAGCATAACAGTGAACTCTACAGGATGCAGGACTAATGATTGCCCCGCTGTCATCAAAACAACCAGCCTCTGGGAGCCTCTCTCTCGCCATTGTCCGTGCCTCCCTCATCCAGACCACAGGTGGGCCGTGGGCTGCACGGCGCAGTGGTTAGCACTGCGGCAGCACAGTTTACCCTTGGCTGGGGGATTGTGGGGATCGTGGGTTCGATCCCAGCCCCCGACCAACAGTGATCTGTGTGGAGTTTGCATGTTCTCCCCGTGTTGCGTGGGTTTACTCCGGGATTTCTCCGGTTTCCTCCCACATGCCAAAAACATGCATGTTAGGTTAATTGGCTATTCTAAATTGTCCCTAGATATTTGTTTCCTATAGGCCCTTAGAACAGAGGGTTAGTATTAATGAAAGCGCTTTGAGTGGTCTTTGTGACTAGAAAAGCGCTATATAAGTGCAGGTTAGTTAGGTTAGTTAGTTAGGTGCATAGACCATCTAAGTTAAGTACAATTGCTTGCATCTTAATCACTGCTACCACCATGACAATGATGAAATTAACTGAATATTACAATATCATGCTGTCACTTAATAATGCCTAATCATTAAAGGCTTTGTGTACACATTATTTTGATTTTTTTTTTTTTTTTTGATTTTGTATACTTTATTGATCCCCAGAGGGGAAATTGAGGGCATCCACCTGGATGGATGAAGCAGCCACAGTACGGCGCTATCCCTTAACCATTCACACACACATTCACACCTAGGGCCACTTTAGAGTCTCCAATTAACATAATTATATTACATGATTCAAAGCACAGAAGAGGTTGATGATTATTGTGTTTGTGCATGTGATTTGCCAGAGTCTACTGACTATCAAACACAGGTTTTGATAATTCTATGTCATATTGCTGCTTTGTTTCAATAACACTAAACTCACTTTTTAATAAATGGCATATGCAATCTTATTTATATTTTGATCCTCAGTCTGTCCATGTAGGAGGGAAAAAAATAATATAGCTTGTGTCAGACTGACCTAGATAAGGTGACAGTAAACAGATGGAATCAGCCTTCAAAGGACTCAGATGTTTGTAATAAAAAGAAGGACACTCAAGGTCTGACGGGTTTTAGGACATATAAAAAAAAAAAAAGCACAGATTGTGGTCCTGTGCCATAAGTTCCTGGAAACAGAGATTAGGCCTGCACCTGCAGTTTCTAATTCTAAATGCTGCATTGGTTTCAGGCTTCTAATATAGGACACTGTTTTGTTTAAACATAATCCTTAACCAATGATTACCCATGTCAATTGATAAAACATTTACTGATTCACAGAATATTTAGCAAATACTTGATGTGAACAGCAAAAACACATTCAAATTGTGGAAGCTTTAGGTGTAATTTAAGAGCTTTTCTGCTATTCTTCATTCTTCGTTTTTCAACAGGAAAGGGAACGCATTCACTAAATTTTTTAGCTTTCACCAGTAATTAGATTTGCCAAATTAACAAGGAATCATAACATCACCATTACCTTTCAGTTTAATAAATCCTTGGTGACATATGCAATATGTAATAAAATAATAACAATAATTCACTTGTGTTTCTTAACATTACACATTATAATAAACAGTGGGATAAATAACTGAGATAAACATTTAAGGGACACAAAATAATGATGATAACTGGAGCATTAGTAAAATCAATTTATGAGATGATAAAATTTGTACTCCTGTTGATGTAAATACTGACATAAGGACAGGGAAGCCGTGAGGTTTCCCCAAGTTTTTCTTTGCAGGATGGCACCGACATTTGATCTTTGTGGGAGATGAGAGGAGGCCGGACAGTGTGTGTGTGACGGGCTCATTGGCTGGAAGGGGGCGACAGTGACCACAGGGGAAAGGACCTCTCAGTTGACAAGCATTTTTTGAAGCTAACTAGAACAAATGACATTGCAAATGACATGAAGCATAACAATTTAAATGATTCTGACTTTAAAAATGTAGTGTTCATATGACTTCACACTGCAAGCTACATCTGATGCCACTCACCACATAATGGTGTGACAATATCACATTTCAGAAATGTGACAGTAATAAGGAATGTGTTTTTTTGTGCTCCCGGTGCTTAGCCGTGGCTGAGCTGGGCCTCGGGACTACAGTACACCCCATAATTTACCAAGGAATATATAAAATGAGCCATTCCTTGTACAAAATTAAGCCAAATTCTAATTAGGCAAAATGTCCACCTTTCCATTCACTGAAGGAGTGTGACACAACCTTTCACAAGGATTCACTTATACAAATTCAACCTGTCTGTGCTCAATTGGACAGACAGATGTGATCTAAGTGACTAACTCAGAATGGTCGCTTTAAATGCTAAATCACATCAAATCCGCACAGATTTGATGTGACAGCTATATTACTTTTTAGACTAAGTCAAGAGACGACACACACAGAAGAAGCTATGACTATTGAAACCTCATTTTGAAGGAGATATACTACTCACAAATTTTCATGTAAATTAATTGTGTGTAACACATAAAAAGTGGTAACACACTTCCTTCTATTAAAAAGACACTACCCATCAAGCAAATACCCTGTAACTTTGCTGCATGTGCATCTCCATGCATCAAAAGGGGGGTACCAAAGAAATTAATTAGCAAAAATAATTAGCAGTCCTCAGAAAAATAGATAATACATAAAAGATAAGATAAGATAACATAAACTTTATTGTTCCTCAAAGGGAAATTTGTCTTGGGCTTGTCACCCGTGCTGCAACCACACAGTCCACACATACACAATGGATGTAGTACATAATGAATGAAATAAAACCCAATAAATAATACAAGTACATACATACATACATACATACATACATACATACATACATACATACATACATACATACATATATAACAGCAGTCATTAAGAACAGGAGTTATAAGTGTCCCTGACCTATTTATCTGAGTTTAAAAGTTTTACTGACGTCGGGATAAATGAGTTCTTGTATCTATTGAACCTGCACTTGCGGACTCTGTATCTCCTCCCTGAGGGCAGCCGTACATATTCATTGTTTAGTAAATGGCTCATGTCACAGATTATTTTTTGAGCTTGTCTACAGGCTGCCTGGTCGTGTAAGATCTGCATGGGTAAATACTCTTTAACTCCAATAATTTTCCATGCTGTATGAATTAAATGCAACACTCTGTTCTTAAGTTTCACTGAGAGGTTGCCAAACCAAGCTGTATGCTGTATTTAATACAGCTCTCCAACACAGCCTGGTAAAATATTAGCATAATTCTTTTATCAACGCCATATATTCTTAATCTACGCAAGAAATGCAGCTGCTGTTGTAGTCTACTGCAGAGGTAATCAATATGTGTGCTCCAGGTTAATGAATTGTCAATAAATACTCCCAAATATTTATAGGAACTAACCTGTGTTATAGTGTGGTTGTGGATGACCACAGGCCTGTGGTCACCAACTCCCCAAGGGTCAAACACCATCTCCTTTGTTTTATCAGTATTCAAAATGAGATGACTGTCATCACACCAATTGACAAACCTCTGAATTTCTATAAAATAGCTTGACAGATCATGAGTCTTTTGAAGTAGTGACAAAATAGCAGTGTCATCAGAAAATTTAATAATTTGATTGCCTGGATAGACGCTTCTGCACTCATCAGTGTACAAGGTGAACAAAAATGGTGAACTAACACAGCCTTGGGGAGCTCCTGTGCTGAGGGTTCTGGATTTAGATAAAGTTCCATTTACACTAACTTGCTGTTTACGATAAGTTAAAAATGAGTGGTACCATTTAATAATGACAGGATGCACTTTAAAATCATTTAACCTCTTAATTAAAAGGTGTGGCTGCAGTGTGTTAAAAGCTGAACTAAAATCAACCAATAAAAGACGTGCATATGAGGTTGTCTCCTCCAAATGTTTAAACACAGAATGAGTTAAGGTTAAAATGGCGTCCTCTGGACTTCTATTATTTTTATAAGCAAACTGCAGAGGATCCAAAAGTCCTCCAAAATCAGTTTTCAGAATGTCAATGACAATCTTCTCGAGGCACTTCATTACCAGTGAGGTCAGTGCAACAGGACGATAGTCATTATTCTCTTTGCAGCTTGCTTTTTTTGGTACAGGAATTATAATAGAGCTTTTCCAAATTACTGGGACAGAACACGTATCTAAAGACTTCTGGTAGATGGGACTCCGGGTTTCTGCTAGCTCCTCGCTACATGACTTCAGTAAGCGCCCAGAGATCCTGTCTGGTCCAGATGCCTTCCTGGGGAACATACGTGAGAAAAATCTTTCCACAACATGCTGGGCAACGATAATTTTTTCAGAGCCTAATACGCAGCTTTTTGTTCATGAGAAAAATCTCTAGTCTCAAATCTGCAAAAGAAATTATTCAACTCGTTTGCCTTTTCTTCCTCATTCATTACATTAATGCAGGTTTTAGATGGAGTCATCTTTGTCATTACTTTAACTGAGTCCCACAGTTTCCTAGAACTTTTTCCTCAGCATTCAGATTCAAATTTCTTCCTAGTCTCATCTCTAGCTGTTCTTAGTTTGTAATTAATTTCTTTCTGTATATTTTTCACACTTAACATGTCCCCATTCTTAAAAGCAATCTTTTTCTGTACTATGCACTGTTTTAAATCCTTGGAAATATAAGACTTATTATTGGGGTACATAGTGATTACTTTCTGAGGTAAAACATTTTCTTTACAGAATTTTATGTACTCAGTTATGGTATCTGTGGCCTCTTCCAACTCCAAGTTATGGAAGAGGCCCCAGTCGGTGCAAGAAAAACAACCTCTCAAAGTTTCTATGCCTTCATTGTCCCATATGAAGATTGTCTTTGTCTGTGGTTTGCTGCTTTCAAGCAAAGACTTGTAAGTAGGAATCAGATGAACAACATTATGGTCTGAGGACCCCAGGGGGGGCTTAACCCTTGCTATATAGGCATTTTTTACGTTACCATAGCATTTGTCCAAAACAGTTTTCCCCCTTGTACTGCAGTTCACATATTGGCTGAAGCCAGGCAGTGCCGCATCCAGTTTGCAGTGATTAAAATCCCCTAAAATCAAACAAGGTGCTTCAGGAGTGCGTTTCAGTTGTCTGTGTACACAGTCCACGATAGCATTCGCCGCATTGAAAGCGTTCCCACTGGGCGGGATATAAACGGTGCATAATAAAATATTTCCAAATTCGCGGGGGAGATAAAAGGGTCTCAGGCTTAAGCACAGCAGTTCTATGTCTGGGGTATAAAGCGATTCTCTCGTAGTGAACTGTGGACACCATTTGTTCTTAACGTACACACAAATACCTCCTCCTTTGATCTTACCAGAGAGCGTGTCCCTGTCCTGCCGCACCAGGGAGAAGCCGTCCATGGATAGGAGCGATTCGGGTACGTCCTCTTGAAGCCACGATTCCGTGAAAACGAGCAGGCATGACTCCCAGTACTCGTATAGGAACCTGGCGTTGATTTTGAGTTCCTCCATTTTGCTCTTCAGTGAGCGGACATTACAGAGCAACATGGATGGCAGTGGCGGCCTGTTCTCTCTCCTCCGCAGTCTCTGTCGTACTCCGCCAAGTTTCCCTCTCTTCCACGACCGGCTTCTACGTCCTCCCGCCAGATTTCGTAAGAGCTCCCTAGGCAGGAGGGGTGCCGAGACGTGGCTGGAACGAAGAAGCAGGAGCTGGTCTTGAGTATAGCTCAGGAGCGTGGTTGGCCTCATGTCCCGATCCACTTGGGTACAGTGGCATATTATCCCAAGCAACCAGATCACAAGCAGTCCCTTTAGCAAAAACGTCATTATGATACTTAAAACTGAGCACAAACTGAGCACTAAAAACTAAGTACTACAGACATACACACACAGTAGCAGCACAGGGTAGCCCGGGTTGCAGCAGAGCAGCGCCACCAGCAGCGTCCATGTTGGAAAGCTTATCCAATAAAAATTATCAATAAATTATCAATAATGAAGAGAAAAATATAAATGGAACCACTTGGTAATGAAATCACAACATTCAACAGGAGAAGTTAAAAGTTACATTGTAGACGCTGGGATAAGCATCTCAGACTGGATGCAGAGGGTAAATAGAGGAGGAAAATAGGTATTGAGATGGGAGAAATTATGGTGATGTAGCAGGAAGGAGGCTGGGGGACAGTGGGGGGAGAATGGTTGAATGTATTGTGATGCGAGATTTCATGCAGATGGAAGATGGACGGATGATATAAAAGGAGAGACCCTGGTGTATTGGAATGATGCTTTTCTGTGTATGACTGAAGTGAGAGTGAATAAAGTCGTCTGCTGTGCAAGTCTGGTTTCCTTTATTTGCACTCTCCACACTGGTGACCCTTGACAAATTATGGAACACGAGGCAAGAACCCCGGAGTCGGCCCGGACGGGAAGCCCCAGCAACGCGGCAAGCATCCCAGAGATGGCCCGGATGGGAAGCCCCAGCAATGCGTGCGCTGTTTCGGTCAAACTACCGGACTTTTGGCTGCACTACCCGCGGTCTTGGTTCCACCACACCGAGGCTCAGTTCGCCCTCCGGGGAATAACGGCAGATGACACCAGATATTACTATGTGGTCGCAGCGCTGGACGCTCGCACGTCTCAGCAAGTAGCGAGCCTGCTCCAACAGCCTCCAGCCCACAATAAATGCGGGGCTTTCAAGGCCGCGCTGACCCGGCGCTACAAGATCTCGGACTGTAAGAGAGCAGAGAGGCTCCTGAGGCGCTCCGAGTTAGGAGATGGGTCGGCGGTCGAAGTGATGGAGAAGATGTTGGCATTGATGGGCACGGACAACGGGCATTTTCTGTTTGCCCACCTTTTCCTCCGGAACCTCCCAACAGAGGCGAGAGCAGTCCTGGCCAACTCGCCATTGCTGGCCGCGCGTGACTGCCATGCGCTAGCCCAGGAGGCAGATCAAATCATCCTCACCACCAGAGCCCTCACAGTGAACGCGGCGATGTTGGAACCCAGCGAGACGACCAGCCGAGGCGAGGAGCCAGCGATGGTAGCGGCAGCGGGGAACAGGAAGCGCCAGAGAGACACACTTTGCTTCTACCACCGCCGCTTTGGAGAGGACGCACGCAGATGTGTGCCACCGTGCCAACTCAAGCGTTCGGGAAACGCCAAGGCCGGCAGTCAGTAGCAGCTGCGACTGCCAGTGAAGAGAACAAGCTGCTCTATGTGACGGACTCGCGCTCGGGGAGACGGTTCCTCATAGGCACCGGCTCCCAAAAGAGCCTTATCCTGCCGTTTTACGCCGACCGGCTAGCGGGAGCTAGTGGCCCTGAGCTGGTAGCCGTAAACGGCTCGGACATTAGGACTTTTGGTGAGAGAACACTGATTTTATCCCTACACGGCCGTATGTACGGGTGGACTTTCGTCATAGCGGCACTGAGTTTCCCAATCTTGGGAGCTGATTTTCTGTGTGCACACGGGTTGCTAGTCGATGTTGCTAACAGACGCCTGGTTAATGCAATGTCTTTTGATTCTCTCCCCTGTACAGCCCGGGGGGCTGGGCCAATAACACCAGCCAATATCACAGCTCCGGGCGGTAAGTTCCACACACTGCTCACTCAGTTCCCAGCACTCACGGTCCCAACGTTTTTGGCAGCCATCACTAAACACGGGGTGGAACACTTTATCACTACCACTGGGCCGCCCATTTTCACACGACCTCGGCACCTGGACGCAGCTAAACTGGCCATAGCGCGCAAGGAGTTTGCCAACTTGGAAAGGTTGGGCATCATCAGGCGCTCAAACAGCCCATGGGCATCCCCATTACACATGATCCCTAAGGCCGAGGGATCGTGGTGACCATGCGGAGATTTCCGCAGATTGAATAACGCCACAGCACATGACCGCTACCCGTTTCCCCATAATCAGGATTTTTCCGTTCACCTCACCGGGGCACACATTTTTTCTAAAATAGACCTGGTCCATGGTTACCACCAGGTACCGGTGCGCGCGGAGGTCATACCCAAAACAGCGGTAATAACTCTGTTTTGAGTGGAGCAACACGTCACCGGTTCTTGGCAGCCGCTCGCTTTTTTCAGCAGGGCTGTGCGCGACAGTGAGCATAAATACGGCGTGTTCGACAGAGAGTTGCTGGCCCTCCACCTGGCCATACACCACTTCCAGTTCTGGCTGGAAGGGCGCAGCTTCACTGCGTTCGTGGACCACGAGCCGCTAACGTTCGCGATGTCCAAGGTTTCGGAACCATGGTCGGGCCGGCAGCAGAGACAGCTGGCCAAGATCTCGAAGTTTATGACCGATATTCAGCATGTGTCAGGTAAACTGAATGTGGTGGCGGACTGCCTCTCAAGCGCAGTAGTGGCCCCGGTCTGCGTAGGGATAGATTATACAGCCTGATCACCTGTTGTCCGAGCGGTGAGTAGCCCCTAACAGCTTCTACCTCTGTGATTAAACATGAGTATTTTTTGAGCAAGAAGCTTGCATTTAATGTCCACATTAAATGCATTTAAAGTTTTCTTACGCACAGAGAAAAAGTGACTGTGATTTGTTGCAGTAAAGACCAGCTTCTTGTGAACTTTCATTTATCTGTGCTTCCTATTTTATTTTATCTCATTCATTTACATGCTGTTGTGATATGCAACTATTTCATGGAAGTAAATCCTCTAAATATGCCTTTTTAATGGGCTGGTCCAGGGGTGTCAAACATATGACTCGTGAGCCAAAAACAGCCCACCAGGGGGTCCAACATTTTCTCTGTGAATTTACAGCTTTATTTCTAGTAAATTTCTGACTTTCTTCTGATTACAATAGTTTGTGTAAATCTGAGACATTTTTTCTCTTTAAGATGAGACTTTTTTCTCATGTTTTCTTTTTCTACTTTTTTCTGATGACCAGGGGCCCTTGATCTTGCTGTGTGTTCAAGATAATTTAAGTATGCATTTAAAAGTAACGTGAAAGTTACTTTTCCAAGTAACTAGTTACTTTAATCATGCAGTAACTCAAAAGTAACTCCATTACTTTTGAAAAGAAGTAACTAGTAACTGTAACTAGTTACTATTTTTTAGTAACTTGCCCAACACTGGTAAAAACCAATGGTAGATTGCAGCAAATGCACCGAGAAGCATCACAGTGGGAAAACAGTTTTGAAATACTTGAAATGTTACGTTGTGGTGATGTGAAAATGACGAGGCAGAGTTCTCTCTCAAAGTCAGTTTTATTCACAACACCATCATCTCAAAGCAGAGAAAGAGAATGACACAGTAAACTCTCGTCCTTAAATATCAGGAACTTCACACTTCACAGATCACATGTCACACAGACCACCTTGCATTATAAAGACAGTCACAATGCATTTCTCTCCATGATATCACTTACACTGTCTCCAATGCATCCCTTCCTTAATCCTTTAATTGAACCCCCCACAGTCTCAAGCCTTGCATACCAAGGCTAAGATTCCTGCAGCTTCCTGCCTTTGTTCTGACCTAAAATGTGAGTCACAAAACAGGTCCCAGATGTGTGTCCACCACACAAAGCCCCCCCCCCCCCAACATTTTAGACAAACAGAACAACAAGAGAATAACCACATGCATGCCGTGATAGTATCAATACACATCAGTCCACATGCTGTATAGGCTTCAGCCTCCTGTCGTATCTGCTGTAGCTGGGATTCAAAGTCTCTGTGTGGCTGTCCTGGGGGTTTGCCGTCTGGGGGTGGAAACCTTTTGTCAGCACCTGTGGGTGTTCTGGGGAAACATTACTCTGTGAAGCCCCCCGCGGTGGTCTACCTCGCCGCGGAGCCTTCGCCAACAGCACCTGCTCATCTGCCACCACAAAAGCGGGTTTGAGTCTGTTTATGCCAATTCTCTCTTTCCTACCCCCCAAATCTATCAAAAACTGCTTGTCCCCTGTTTCTAGCACTCTGAATGGTCCTTCATAAGGCAGTCGCAGCGGGGTTCGATGCGCATCATGTCTAACAAAAACAAACTCTGCGTTCTTCAAAGTTTTAGGCACAAAAAAGCGTGGAAAACTGTGGTGCGCGGGGCCGGGCTGCGTGCTTGATTCTATGTTACTCCGCAACAGCTGAGACGGGGAGGCGTTTGGCGCAGGGTTATCTGGGAGAAACTCCCCAGGCAGCCGGAGTGGCTGCGCAAACACGAGCTCCGCTGGGGAGGCTTCTAGATCCTTTTTAGGCTCAGAACGCAACCCCAATAACACCCACGGTAACTTGTCAACCCAATTTGTATCCGTCAGTGACGCTCTGAGAGCCGCTTTCAATGACCTATGAAAACGTTTGCATAACCCGTTAGCCTGCGGATTGTACGCGGTTGTGCGGTGAATTGTGACACCCAGGCTGTGGGCCATTGCCGACCAAAGCTCGGACACAAATTGAGGGCCTCTGTCGGACGTAGTGTCCGACGGAACGCCGAAGCGCGCCACCCAAGCTGTTAAAAACGCGCGCGCCACCTCCTCGGCTGTGGTTGATGCCAGTGGGACCACTTCAGGCCAGCGCGTGGTGCGGTCCACCATTGTCAGAAGGTGTGTGCACCCCTGTGACGGTGGGAGGGGGCCCACGAGGTCCACATGAACGTGATCGAACCTCTTGGCTGGAATGTGAAACGGTTCCAAAGGCGCCCTCGTGTGCCTGTGTACTTTGGCTCGTTGACACGCTGTGCAGGCTGCTGCCCACTCTTTGACTTGTTTGTGGAGGCTCGGCCACACAAATTTCTCTCCCACCATTTTGACCGACACACACACTCCAGGGTGCGCCAAAGAATGAACCGAGTCAAAGACGCGGGGGCGCCATGCGGCCGGTACTACTGGACGCGGCCGTCCAGTGGAGACATCGCAGATTAGGGGGGGCATACCGTCTTGCAGCACCCTGCTCTCCAGCCTTAACCCTGTTGGTCCAGACTGGAGCGCGCGCACGTCCGCGTCATTAACCTGCTCCGCGGCCATGGCTGCATAATCTACCCCTACGCTGACTGGGGCCACCACGGCGCGCGAGAGGCAATCTGCCACTACATTGCCCGCCACATGCTGAATATCAGTGGTAAACTCTGATATCGTGGCCAGCTGTCTCTGCTGCCGGCCTGACCACGGTTCAGAGACCTTGGCCATCGCGAATGTTAGCGGTTTGTGGTCAACAAACGCGGTGAAAGTGCGTCCTTCCAGCCAGAACTGAAAGTGGCGGATGGCCAAATGGAGAGCGAGCAGCTCAGAATCAGAATCAGAATCAGAATCAGGTTTATTGCCATTGTTCATGTAGTACACAAACTAGGAATTTGTCTCGGTACAATGCTGCAACATTAAACATGATAAGATAAAAGAAATAAACTATACATGTAATAAAGTGTAGGATAAGATTAAGTGATACTGGTCAACAGTTAAAATATATTAGCCAGCAGCAGATACTGTGGAGAACTATATAGTGCAGTCGGTAATGCAGGAAGAAAACAGTGATGATTGACATGAGTCTGGTTGAGCTGCTGTACATAGTGCACGAGAGTCAATAAGTCACTTAGTGTTCAGCAGTCTGATGGCAGAGGAGAAGAAGCTGTTCATGTGACGGGAGGTTTTAGTCTGGATGGACCGAAGTCTTCTACCAGAGGGGAGGGGGGCAAACAGTATGTGACCAGGGTGTGAGGGATCGGCTATGATCCGGCCAGCACGCCTCCGGGTCCTGGAGATGTACAGATCCAGGAGAGATGGGAGCTTGCAGCCGATCACCTTCTCAGCAGTGCGCACGACGCGCTGCAGCCTTAGTCTGTCCCTGGCAGTGGCTCCTGCGTACCACACGGTTATGGAGGTGGTGAGGATGGACTCGATGATGGCTGTGTAGAACTGCACTAACATCTTGGTGGGTAGCTTGAGCTTCCTCAGCTGCCGCAGGAAGAACATCCTCTGCTGGGCTTTTTTGATGAGTGAGCTGATGGTCGGCTCCCATTTGAGGTCCCTGGTGATGGTAGTGCCTAGGAAGCGGAAGGAATCAGCAGTGGTGATGGGAGAGCCTGAGAGGGTGAGGGGGGGCAGAGGAGTAGTGACTTTCCTGAAGTCTACAATCATCTCCACTGTCTTCAGAGCGTTCAGCTGCAGGTTGTTATTGCTGCACCAGGACGCCAGCTGGGCCACCTCTCTCCTGTAGGCGGACTCGTCGCCGTTGGAGATGAGCCCGATGAGGGTGGTGTCGTCCGCAAACTTGATCAACTTGACAGACTGGTGGCTGGAGGTGCAGGAGTTGGTGTAAAGGGAGAAGAGTAGGGGGGAAAGTACACAGCCCTGGGGTGATCCGGTGCTGATGCTAGTATAGTCTGAGACAGTCTTTCCCAGCCGCACATGCTGCCTCCGGTCCGTTAGGAAGTCGATGATCCACCTGCAGAGGGAGTCAGGCACGTTGAGCAGGGACAGCTTGTCCCGGAGCAGAGCGGGGCGGATGGTGTTGAATGCGGAGCTGAAGTCCACAAACAGGATCCTGGCGTAGGTTCCCGGGGAGTCCAGGTGCTGCAGGATGGAGTGGAGGGCCAGGTTGACTGCATCGTCTACAGACCTGTTGGCTCGGTAGGCAAACTGCAGCGGGTCCAGGAGAGGGGTGGTGATGGACTTGAGGTGGGACAGGACCAGGCGCTCAAAGGACTTCATGACTACAGAGGTGAGCGCTACAGGTCTGTAGTCATTAAGTCCAGTGATCCGTGGCTTCTTGGGGACAGGGATGATGGTGGAGGATTTGAGGCAGGACGGCACGTGGCATAACTTAAGGGAGGTGTTAAAAATGTCTGTGAATACAGGAGCCAGCTGTTTCGCACAGAGTCTCAGGGTGGAGGGAGACACGCCGTCTGGGCCGGGGGCCTTGCGCGGGTTCAGTCTGGAGAACTGTTTGAGCACATCCTGCTCACTGATGATAAGGGGAGGGGGGGAGGAGGGGGGGGGGGGTGCCTTAAATGAAGTAGGGAATGTGGAGGCTGTGGAGCTGGAGGGAGGGGGGGAGTTGGACACAGATGACGAGGTGTCAAAACGGGCATAGTGTTGGGACAGTCTTTGACAAAGGGCTTTGTCATCCTGACCTTTAGGAGCCTTAGGTCGATAGTTGGTGATTTGCCTCAGTCCTCTCCACACGGAAGCCGAATCATTAGCAGTGAACTGCTGCTGGAGTCTCTCTGAGTATAGAGATTTAGCCCTCTTCAGCTCTCTGTTAAACCGGTATTTAACCTCCCTGTAGCAGTCCCTGTCTCCACTTTTCAGCGCTGCTTCCTTCTCCTTCCTGATCTGTCTGAGCTTAGCTGTGAACCAGGGTTTGTCATTAGAGTAACTCACCCTGGTGCGTGATGGAAGAATGTTCTCTTCACAAAAGTGGATATATGAGTTCACAGTGTCCGTGTACTCATCCAGATCATGCGTGGCTCCTTTAAACATGCCCCAGTCAGATATTTCCATGCACGTTTCCAGCTTCTCCTCAGCATCACTGGTCCGTATCTTCGTAGTGCTCACAACAGGTTTAGTGAGCTTCAATCTCTGTCTGTATGTGGGAATGAGGTGAACCATCACGTGATCAGATAATCCCAGCGCAGCTCGAGGGACAGCGCGATATGCGTCTTTCACTGTGGTGTAACAGTGATCCAGTGTGTTTAATCCTCTGGTGGGGCATTTAATAAACTGTTTGTAGCGGGGGAGATCGTGGCTCAGATTGCACTGATTAAAGTCGCCAGCCACAATAATCAGCGAGTCTGGAAAAATCCGCTCTGTGTGTTGAATGTGATCCGCGAGCACGCGCTGAGCTTCGCGCGTGTCCGCGTCGGGAGGGGCGTACACAGCGATCAGTATAAAAGAAGCAAACTCCCGCGGGGAATAGAAAGGCTTGCAATTGATAACAAGAAATTCCAAAGCAGGAGAACAGTGTTTGGAAATTACCGTTACATCAGAGCACCAGCAGCAGTTGATGTAGCTCCCTGTCGAACGCGCTGTATTTACGTTCGCTATCGTGCAAGGTCCTGCTGAAAAAGGCAAGGGGCTGCCAAACCCCGGCTACATGTTGCTCCACGACCGCCCCTATGGCCACCTCTGATGCGTCAGTGGTGAGCGCTATGCTGGCCTTTGGGTCTGGGTGTGCCAACAATGCAGCCCTTGCCAAGGCTGCTTTCACCTCCGAGAATGCTTGGTCCCGCTCCGGGGGCCACTCGATCTTATCCGCGGGTTTCTTTTTTTTGAGCGCGGCATACAACAGCTGCATGAGTTGCGCCGCGTGGGGGAGAAAACGGTTATAAAAATTCACCATTCCCAAAAACTCCTGCAACGCCCTGACCGTCTGCGGCCGGGGAAAATCTGCCACCGCGCGCAGTTTGTCAGGCAGTGGAACTGCTCCTTCGGGGGAGACGCGGTGTCCTAAAAAATCGATCTGCGCCACCCTGAACTGACACTTTGCTGGGTTGATTATTAACCCGTGATCTCCCAATCTTCGGAAAACTGTGGCCAGGTGTTTTTCGTGTTCGTCTTCCGACGCGCTGGCTACTAAAATATCGTCCAGGTAGACGAACACGAAAGGGAGATCGCGAAGCACCGCATCCATCATGCGTTGGAACGTCTGAGCAGCCCCTTTAATTCCGAATGGCATGCGTAAAAACTCGAATAGGCCAAACGGAGTTATTACCGCTGTTTTGGGTATGTCCTCAGCGCGCACTGGGACTTGGTGGTAACCGTGGACCAAGACTATTTTAGAAAAAATGCGCTCCCCTGCCAAATGAACGGAAAAATCTTGGATATGTGGGATTGGGTAGCGGTCGTGCGCTATAGCGTTGTTTAACCTGCGGAAATCCCCGCAAGGGTGCCATGATCCGTTAGCTTTCAGGACCATGTGTAGGGGGGAAGCCCACGGACTGTTTGAACGTCGGATAATGCTCAACCTCTCCAGGTTGGCGAACTCCTCGCGCGCTATGGCCAGTTTAACTGCGTCCAAGCACCGAGCTTTTGCAAAAACGGGTGGTCCGGTAGTGGTAATAAAATGCTCCACCCCGTGCTTAGCGACTGTTGCCGAAAATGTTGGGACCGTAAGTGCTGGGAACTGATTGAGCAGTGTGTGGAACTTACCGCTTGCTGCTGTGACGTTGGCTTGTGCTGTTGGCGGGGCCACTCGCGCTGTACAGGGGATAGAATCAAAAGAAAGTGCATTAACCAGGCGCCTGTTAGCGAGATCAACCAACAAACCATGTTAGCACAAAAAATCAGCCCCCAACATATTGAAATTTACTGCTGCTACAACAAAAGTCCACTCAAATGCACGGCCGTGTGGAGACAGAAGCAAAGTCTTCTCACCAAAGGTCTTAATCTCCGAGCCGTTCGCTGCGGTCACCCGGGGACCTCCGGAACCAGCCAGTCTGTCCACGTAGGAAGGTGTGATGAAACTCAACTGGGAGCCTGTGTTGACGAGGAACTGCCTCCCCGAGCGTGCGTCCGACAAGTAGAGCAGCTTGTTCTCTTCCCTGAGGGCCGCGGCTGCTACCGACCCCCAGTCTTGGCGTTTCCCGAACGCCCAAACTGGCACAGCGGTACACACTTGCGTGCCCTGTCTGCGAAGCGGCTATGGTAGAAACAAAGGACGTCCGGTCCACGTTCCCTGGCCCCTGCCGCCGCCGTCGTCGGTGAGTCTGGCACCGCTGCCTCTGGCCCCCTGTCGTCTCCGGTCGTCGTGCCGAGTTCCGCTGCAGCGGCCGTGGCTGCATGCCGCTTGGTGGCGTTGACAATCCGCTGCACCTCTCGGCCCAGCGCGCGGTAGTCCCGTAGGGCCAACAGTGGCAAACTGGCCAGGGTCGCTCTCGCTGCTGACGGTAGAGTCCTGAGGAAGAGGTGGGTGAAAATGAAGTGATCGTCGTCAGAGTCTTTCAACCTCCTTCTCCATCAGGCTCGCGGGCATGTCGTTTTCCCCCTCCGTCAGCGCCAGGAGCCTCTCTGCTCGCTCCTCCGCCGAGGGGGTGAATTGCTGGATGAGTGCAGCCTTCAACGTGTCATATTTGTCGCTATCCGGCGGCTGGTCGATCAGGCTGTCCACATGCTGGGCCGTGTTGTTGTCCAGCTTTGCGACTACGTGGTAGAATTTCGTGGCATCTACCGATATCCCCCGGAGGTTGAACTGCGCCTCAACCGCATTGAACCAGGAGCGCAGATTGTTCTGCCAGAAGTCCGGTAGCTGGACTGTAGCGGCATTCGCTTGGCTGGGGGCTCCTGATGCGGCTGGCCGTGGGGAATTTTCTTCTTGCATGATACGTCTCGGGTCACCAGTGTGGTGATGTGAAAATGACGAGGCAGAGTTCTCTCTCAAAGTCAGTTTTATTCACAACACCATCATCTCAAAGCAGAGAAAGAGAATGACACAGTAAACTCTCGTCCTTAAATATCAGGAACTTCACACTTCACAGATCACATGTCACACAGACCACCTTGCATTATAAAGACAGTCACAATGCATTTCTCTCCATGATATCACTTACACTGTCTCCAATGCATCCCTTCCTTAATCCTTTAATTGAACCCCCCACAGTCTCAAGCCTTGTATACCAAGGCTAAGATTCCTGCAGCTTCCTGCCTTTGTTCTGACCTAAAATGTGAGTCACAAAACAGGTCCCATATGTGTGTCCACCACAACGTCCATCTAAACTACTATGATTTTTAACTGAAAATGGCTTGATGGAAATCTCTGGCAGGGCTCTTCAACAAAGACTCCAGTATAGTAAAATGTTAAGGCAAGGACAAACGCACCTGTCTCCTTTGTTGACGAAAAGGGGGCATCATTTCAGTGTCTGCACGACACCCATGTCAATCACCCCCCCCCCCCCCCCCAGTAATGAAGGAAATGTGGTTAGAGCCCAAGACACCACTGACAAAAAAAAAAATCACACTGACAGAACTAATGATGTGAGGATCTGCATGCAATATTTCAGAATGCTTTCAGTGAAAATCAAACTTACAAAAGTAGAGTAGTGACCTGTTCTTAGCCATAGAATGGTTGCTCAGCCTCACGCATTATTGTTGCTGCATATAAAGCATCTTTTAGAAAGACAAAAATAAATAAATTTTAAAAAATTAAATTATGGAATGACTTTTTCTGTTTTCTAAAATGACAGTGCACACTGAGGAGAGTGGGGGGCTTATGACCTTACAGCAGCCAGCCAAAAGAGGGCGATAAGGATGTGATGTTGGCTTCACTTTGGAGAGCGGCTCAACTTATGCAGCAGGTAGATGTGCTCAGGTGCGGAGAGTGCAGATCCCTGTGGGAGAAGAAAAAACGGTACTGGTCACAGTGTGAGCGTGTCCTTAGGTGATGGAGTGTTCCTAAAATTCAAACATAGTAGAAGAAATAACTTCTGTGATGTGGGCAGTTTGTTTTCTGTCTGTTAGGATGCATTTTTCACCAGAGGTGGCCCTTGAGCTATTGATAAACCCACTGGAGGTGATCCGAAAGTGCATACTTCCACCAAGGCCCTATCTCACAATGTTACAAGTTTGTGAAAAAGTGCTCCACAAACCACATGCTGGTCTGGATCACTCCCAAAATCTAATGGGTTTAACTGTAGCCCAAAGGCCAACTGTGGTGAAAATGTCATCAAAATCCACCCAGTACTTTTTGCATAATCCTGCTCACAGACCGACAGAGGGACCTTGTATGCGTTCTCTGAGTGCCCTCTAGTTTGCTGTGTGTGTTTTTAATTTTTATTTAACCAGGCAGGACAGATTAAGAACACATTCTCATTTACAGCTGTGGCCTGGGGGGAGAGGGAAAGAGCAACTCACATTCATACCTTCCCAGTTGATGCCAATTAACCTAACCTGCAAGTTTTTGCCTGCTGTGGGAGGAAACCAGAGAAATCCCGGAGTAAACCCATGCAGAACGTGCAACTCCACACAGAAAGATCACCGTTGGTCAGGGGGTGGGATTGAACGCGAGGTTCCATGGCTAAGGGTGAGTTGCTCTGCTGCCACAGTGCTAACCACTGCGCCACCATGCTGCCCACAGCAGTGGTTTCAGCCACCGAAGCAGACATCTTCTGGGCACACTTTCTGATATGCTTGAATTGACTACAGCAGCTGCAGTCACATCTTTACACAGGGTCTCTGCTATGTGTCTAACCACTGTTTCTGCAGTTTGTCCAGCCAGTGTTTCTGGAATCTTTGTGATGGCTTCTGTGGCAGCTGAACATTAAGAATGATTACTGCAGTGATACCCGTAGTAACTAATATTGCTTCTGCAGATGTCATTAAAGCATTTGTTTTCCAAGAAGTGCCACTGTGACGTGTCGGTGGAGACATTCCTACAGCTGTGGTTATCTGGGATTCCTCCATCCGGGGTTCCCTGGGATCTGTGTTTGAGAGTCAGCTGGGCTTGTCTGATTTGAATCTTGAAAAACCTCCCCCTTGGTAGAGCTTTGATCGGTTTTCTTTTTATTAC
This sequence comes from Pholidichthys leucotaenia, assembly GCA_020510985.1. Taxonomy (NCBI): domain Eukaryota; kingdom Metazoa; phylum Chordata; class Actinopteri; order Cichliformes; family Pholidichthyidae; genus Pholidichthys; species Pholidichthys leucotaenia. Next base: position 18,452,296 of record CM035844.1, read on the forward strand.
TCCTCAGCCTAAAAAGGCTGAAGGGGTATTGTCGTCACCCTGCCAGGAGATGGCATCGTTGACACCTATTTTGTAAACAATAGTTGTATCTATGAGAAATCTTGGACAAGTTCAAATTTGGGTGACCTCTGTCCTTGACCTGCAGGTTAGCTTCCCCTACATATTGTACATGTGATAATTACAGAAAGAAATGTAGGCTTTTCAAATCAATACCATAGTTGGGTCTAAGACAAATCTTGAATGGGTTAGACCCTCACCTCAGACTATGAGTAGGAGCTCAAAAGTTCAAAGGTCAAAGTTAAAATTCCCTTTGCACTATTATTATAGAACAAATAAAGCTAGGGTCACCAGACATGGTACATAGGTTTTCCCTGAGACCCTGTGAGGTCAAAGGTTGAGGTCAAAAAGCTATGTAAACTATATTTCAAGGACAAACTTGGCGCACATGTTCACCCTGAGACCCCAACCTCTGACTATGGGTTTGGGGTCAAAAGGTCAAAGGTCAAGGTTAACATTCATAATGCCCTAGTTCTATAGAACAAGTAAAGCTAAGGTCACCAAACTTTGTGCACAGGGTCACCCAATGACCCTGAACGGTGTGTTTTGGGACTGTAAAGGTCAAGGTCAAAATGTCATGCAAACTGTATCTCAACAGCAAAGCTAGGGTCACCAAACTTGGTTCACAGGTTCACCTTAGGAGCCTGACCTCAAACAAGGGATTGGCAGTTAAAAAGGTCAAATGTCAAGGTTGACCTCCCACAAAAATTCAGCCAGCCAGTGCTCTTGCCAGCAGGATGAAGAGTGCTATTGGTGGTTGCCAGTATTTTTATATTTTCTGAAAAGATGATTAAGTACCTCCAAAACTAAGGGACCTATGATTCCTGCAGTTTAACACTCCATGCACAGTACATTTTTCCCCAAACTGACAAACTTCTCTTACAGTTTGGCTGTCCGTGCATACAGCGCTGGGATTTTGAAGGTTTGAAACTAGTCTCCAGAATGGAAGGGTTTTGCTGACACTGTTTTAACTCCTCCTTGTGCACGGAGACCGTGGGGAAAGGCGACATCAAAGCCTCAGTTTAGAACAAATTTCAACCAGTCTCCACACAAAAACACATCTATTAAAAATTCAACTCCAGGTGTTCACACACACACACACACACACACACACACACACACACACACACACACTAGCGCTCAATACTTGTGCAGACTTAGTAAGAGAACCGGAAACCCGTGGATCTGATGGCATCACCCTCTTACTACTTTGTACTATCACCATAACAAACACGCATACACACATATAAACTCAGTGAGCAAGGGTGCAAATGAATAATACTCAACAGTCAACATGCAAAGATGTTCTCTAGAAGTTCGATGTCTTGTATCGTTCTACCGTCTGGTTTGCCACAAACGCCCCTTTCAAAACACATCACGGTGTTCTTTACTCCTCCACTGGTTGACCATCATTGCATTTTTGCCATCTATAGCATCATCTCACTTTGGCTCATCAATAAAATTATTCTTCAGCTTAAAGACATTGTTTCACCCAGGAAAAGGACAGTCAAGAACTGCTCTTTCATCCCCAGGCCACAATTGAATTCACATTCCTTTGTTAAACCAGTCTAAGGAATTCACCCTAATGCACTTCCTCTTGAACTTTTATGGCCCATAAACGTGGAGACATAGAACAGACTTCTGTGGGGTACCTCATGGCCTACAGAGATCCACAGCTCAACATTGCCCTCTACTGGCAACTCTGGGACATGCTGGAGTTAACCAGTGAAGCTTTTAATCACATCTGTGTTAACTCACTTCTCAACCTCTTCCTCTTTTTCCAGGACACCAGGAAAAGCAAATGGACTCTGATGTTTAATCTGGACAATCAATAATGGGTTTGAAATATATTAATCGTTGATTTTAAATATGTGCATGCTAAAATGTTTAAATGAATGTTTATTCTTGCATATTAATTTAAAAGCACTAGCTATAAGTTGCATGAACACTGAAATAGGTTAGAGTTTATACATAAGGGTATAGAGGAATAATCCAGTATTAAAACTTGTGTTAAGATTTGTAAAAACGTATCTCAAATCATGTGACCGCCAGCAGCCAATCGCTGTTTGACAACAGCTCTTTCTAGGTTCGGGCGAAAGACTGTTTGTTCATTGGACTAAAGTTTGTAAAGCCTGCCCACAAAGGAAGCCTATTGGCTGGGCTCCTGTCAATCCAGAAAAGCCAGCAAAAATTCTCCACAGATAAAAAGGGAATTGCGTCATCACCTCATCCTCTTTTGTCTCTTGTCCTTTGTCCTGTTCACTTCATCTACACAGCAGAGATCTTTTCAGGAGAACCAAGGGACTTCACTGCCCGAACAAAGAAGCCTTCTCCCACGTGTCTTTCTGTTTTTTCTTTAAACGCCTAGGAATTAATCTTTTGTTTTTCTTTCTTGAGCTCAATTCTAATTAGGAGTTAAAAACTCCAATCCTAGATGTCTTTATTTTTATAATTTTTCACTTGTTAAACTTTCTGTAAAACCACCGTTTTAGTTTTAATTTAAGTTTTAATCTTGACTTTATTTTTATCATTTTTTTATGGACCATTCCCACACCAGAAGTTCTTTTTTATCTAAAGTCCGAAACTCTGTTAATTTGATATCGGATTAGATTTGCAAATTATTTTCGAATTCCCTGGGAAGAACCTGCCAACGAAGAAGGAGGCGACGCAGCACCATTACACAGCTGAAGAATTCAACAAGCCACGAGAAAGGAGACTTCATTACGCTGTGCCTCATCATACGACAATAGACTGGAAAGTTGTATCACCGAGTATTTGTGGGCCAAATATTCGGTTGACACTTATTTACATCGAAAGCTTCACGAGAATGACTAAAGAACCCTTCAACTTCAGCTTCAGCAAGGAGTCACCACTCAAGGAGTCACATGAGCTGCAATTTTATTCATCTGCTGAATTAAACGTCTGAGGTTCGATAATAATTTGATATCTAATCAGATGCAAATTAAGGAATCATTAGCATAACTCCTCTTTTCATTAAAATTCTGTTTTTATTTTCTTAAGAGTAATCCAGAATTTTCCATATAATTAATTTCATTTTCCCCATAAATTTGCATTATGTTTTCCATAATCTGTTAACTTCAGACTGATCTAAATTCATTTAACAGTTTAATCCTGGTTCTGCAAATGTTTACATTGTTAATCTATCATTTACAAGTTTAATTTCATGGTTAATGAAATCATTGCAATGTCTTTTAATCATCATTTCATTTAATAAATATGTGAAAATGAGAGAAGTTGTCGAGAATTTATTTCATTCTGAGTCTGGTTCACAGTCCCCAGTATCAAATTCACTAAAATTTTGAGACTGATTATTAAATAATTTATTGAGTGATTAAATAGGTATAAAGTGAAATTAAAGATTAAATTGCTCCTTAGAGATAGGAGCTGGTGCCCCCACGAGTGTTTTATTAGCTGTTTATGTGTGTGGACCCAGAGATCATCTCAGGTCCCAATACATTAATACAAATTAAATAATTTTTATACCTGATCATAATTATTAATCACATATTGTTACACATCATTGCATATTTTTATATTTTCTCAAAAGATGACTACCTCCCTCCAAAATTAAGGGACCCATGGTCACTGCAGTTTAACACCCCATGCATACGACAACATTTTTCCACAAACTGACAAACTTCTCTTACAGTGCAGTATGCCTGTGCATGGCTGCTACACCGCCATCAGTGTGTGAATAGGTGGATAGCAGGATCTGTACAGCGCTTTGGTCATCCGGAGATGAGAAAAAGCGCTATATAAGTGAACACCATTTACCATTTACCATACACTCATAATATTCATAGGTTCATGCAAATTTACAAAACTCTATCTGGTCAGGCCCCCTCTTACATGTGTAATTTGTTGGAAACCACACCTGCTGTTTATAACACTTGTGCTGAAAATCTTATTTTGCTGAAGGTTCAGAAAATAAAGACCATACTTGGGCCAGCTTCCTTTCAATTGTCCGCAGCCAGGGACTGGAGGGAACTGCAAAAAAGACTTAAACTGCATAAGTTCATATCCAAGTTTCCCATCAAAAAATCTCTCTTGGACCTTCTCACTGACACATGCCGCTGTTTCAGTCCAAATTAATTTAAGTTGTATGCTGTATACAGTGGAGATCAAAATTAGAGAACACTGTATTAATACTTGATTTAGTCTAACATATGCTATTCTTCATTGTTCAGAATTTGACAGAATATCAGCTGCAGCTATACCACTGTTGTACTAGCATGGGGTTTTTTTTAATATCCAAGGCACTTTAACACAAACATTTATTTTGTGGAAAGAATAGTGATCAAAATTAGAGAACAGTGACCTCTGTGTCAGAAAAGAAGATTTAAACAATTGTGGGCGATCCCCACAGCCTACGGACAAGCAAAGCGCACAGCTGGAGCAATTAGCAGAACAATGACTGATATCAATAGGCAGCCTCTCTTTGTCTAGCTCCTTCCTGCCAGTAATCTGCTTTTGATATGTGTGACTCAAATGCAGGTGTTCGTGACTTCCTGCTCTGTTCTGTGATGCAAATGTGCCTTTCATGTATTGTCTGTAACTGGGTATATAAGCTGACTGAAATTCACATGTACTCTCTCTCTGACCACTGCTTCTGACTACACGCATTGCCTATCTGCTCACGAGAGCCTCTGAGAGCTCGCTCCGGCGCGCCTGCACAGCGCTGGAGTGAGTTCTGTGATGGCGGGATGAAATAAAACCCACTTTTAAACCTCAGTTCGCTGCTCATTATTTCATGCCACCACACTGGTGACCCGACGTAGAAAAGAACACGCTGACAACGAATGCAGCACCCGGTGGTGACTCTCCGACGACAAGCAAACGCAGCAGCCTGACACAAATGATCTGCCCTCCCTTCTGCCACACGAGAGACCTCGACGCAGAGCCACCACCAGGCGAACTCTCCGGAGATCACCCACGACCGGGAAAGCCGCAGAAAGCTTCATGGTGCGACCCTCGCCTGAGATGGGGACATCCACACTGGAACCGGCCAAGGGACACAAAACGTCTACTCCCTCTCGCCGCCCCTCCGCATCGACACGAGCCCGAGGGACAAAGATCGTCTCCTCCCTCTCATCGCTCCTATGCATCTACATGAGCCCGAGGGACAAAGATCGTCTCCTCCCTCTCACCGCTCCAACGCACCATGACCCGGCATGAGCGAACAACGCAACAGCTTCAACAGGGATGACCATCGGCGCCGACAACGCTGATCTCCAGAAAGCTCCCTGACCCTGACTCGCCTCTACAGCGGACCTGCCATGCACCGAACCCCACACGCACACCGGGGGGTTATGAGGACAGCGCACCACGCACTGGACCATACCGGCTCCACAGACCGCCATCGTCCTTCGCCGCTGCACACAGGACCTTCAGGGCTGCTCACACACCTGAAGCACGCATGCAGCTCGCTCACAGGATTTTGTATGGGTCTCAGCCACGGCGCACAAGGGAATTCAGCCGTCAGCTGTTCCCGAGGGCTTTAGGGCTGCACGCGCACCTAAAGCCAACACGCCACGTCCCTCACTGCTGCAGCTCCTTTTTTTCTTCCTGGCTGCGAGAGGAGTCAGAGACTAATTTTTCTTCTCACAGCTGCTGTGGACCTCCGCACGTTCAACAGGACAGCCCCTCAACATCGCGGATCCACAGGCAATTTTTGCGCTGCCCAGACAACTTCATTCCCGGGCTGGCACTTACTACCCCCACCCTCCTCCCTCCCCCTCCTCTGCTTGCACAGAGCTTTTCCCGCAGCTCGCTACCAAAACCGGACGATCGAGGCCTCAGCCCCCCGCTGAGCCCTCTGGGGGGAGTGGTGTGGGCGACCCCCACAGCCTACGGACAAGCAGAGCACACAGCTGGAGCAATTAGCAGAACAATGACTGATATCAATAGGCAGCCTCTCTTTGTCTAGCTCCTTCCTGACAGTAATCTGCTTTTGATATGTGTGACTCAAATGCAGGTGTTCGTGACTTCCTGCTCTGTTCTGTGATGCAAATGTGCCTTTCATGTATTGTCTGTAACTGGGTATATAAGCTGATTGAAATTCACATGTACTCTCTCTCTGACTGCTCATCTGACTAGACGCATCCCCTGTCTGCCACGAGAGCCTCTGGGCTCGCTGTGACGCACCTGCACGGCGCCGGAGTGAGTTCCGTGATGGCGGTATGATTAATAAACTCCCTTAAAAACTCTCAGTTCGCTGCTTATTATCTCATGCCGCCACACAATGTTTTTTAGGGCTACAGGATTCAAAAATTAATAGGATGTGCAGAGACCCTTGCTTTGAATGACTTCAGCACATCTGTGCCCACAGGACATCACTAGTTTCTCACACTGCTCTGGTTTGATCTTCGTCCATTCTTCTTCAGTCTCTTCTACAAGTCAGTACCTGCAGTGGGTTTCTTAGCCATTATTTTGTCACCAGGGATTTTCCAGAGATTCTCAAATAAAAGCGTGAAAGTGGAGTTGAAAAAATTAGGGGAAAAAATTAAAAAATGTTAATGGATGCCACTAAATTTATTAAAATAAAGGACATATTAGTTGGTTAAAAAAGCTCCAGAAAAAGCCTTATTGTTGTGTGGGGATTTATTGTGAAGTGCGGTGTGATGACACCACCTTCCTGTTGCGTCATCACACCGCCCTATATTAAGGGGCAGCCGCAATGAGGACTTCCTCTTGGGCCGAATGACTCCGCTGGGTGCATTACATGTACGGTGTTCCTAAACCTTTAATAAACACATGTTCAGTGATACGTCTCTGTCAGCTTCATTCATCACCAGGTTTGTGGACATAACATCTGGCAACTGAGGATTAACAAATGGAGGCGTGCGTTACACCACTACGGCCTTTCCTGGAGCTTCCCGGCGAGCGGCCGGTGTCATGGCCCCACTGGTTGGAGGCTTTCCAAACCTACATCGCGGCTTTGGGCCTCGGGAAGCTGAATGGAATGAGGACGCTAGTGCTACTTGTCCACAACCTAGGCATGGAAGGTCAGAGACTTTTTCAAATGCTTGGTCCAATGGACTGTTATGAGGAGGCTTTCGAGATGTTAACTAGCTACTTTGCTAAGTCCAGAAATGTGGTGCAGCGCACGAAAACTTGCTGCCATCGACAAGAAGCTAAGCTAAATAATCCTACACCCTACGGAGATGGTATTAACATCATGGGCCTCAAAGGTTGGTCAGGTCTGCAGCATGTGGTGAAGTTAGACGGCGTGAGTGTGCCCATGATGGTGGCCATCACCGCCACACAGTCCATAGTGAGTGAGGCCATGGTTCGGAGGCTCACCCCCCAGCGCCCTGATGGAACTACTGGACGATGGGAGCTCCAGTGCCGGCAGGAACGTCACATTTGCAGTGCAGTACGGCGAAAAAGTGATTCCAGCATTCCGGTTTCATGTGATGCGCCAGGGTGGAAATGTTATGGGGTGGGATTTATTCAGTGAGCTGGGTTTTACTCTCACAATCGGCGGGCAGACGGTCAGCAGCCCAGGCTCAGTTCACCCAAGCTTCGCAGGCGTGATTGCAATTGAAGAGCACTGTGTTGACAGCGAACGTTATGCACAGAATGGATACGGCATGGATGGTGAAGATGACATGAAGACAGAACAAAGACAGGAGTCACCTCTGTCCTTTGCGCAGCCAGAGCCAAAGCTGGAGGGGAGGGAGCCCAGGTTTAACAAGACCAACACCAACGAGGTATTTATGGACAGCACCGACACCGGAGCATCCGCTTCCCACTCTCAGGGGGAGAGCTGCCCGGGGGGGGGGGGCATGCAGGGTTCAACGACGTACAGCGACAGCAGACGAACATGGACACAGCACAAGGCATGGCATAGCAGAGCACTTTGGACGGCTCAGTGGAGGAACCAGATGACTTCAGTGCGCGTGCTTGACCAGCTGCAGTGGGAGCAACCAAGTTGGCGAGTGGAGGGTCCATCCCAACAAGCAACATCAGGGAGGCACCGGACACCTTCAGTGCTCAGGTTGAGTTTCAGCCAGTGGCGGGTGAGGGGTCCGCTGTGACAGCAGTGACTGCTGAACTACCACAGTGTAACGAAGGCACCATACTGAAGGAGAGCACAGAGCTAGCAAATGCACTGCGGCACATCAAACCAAGTAAAGCGCCGCTACAAGTCATGGACTGGGCATGGGTTTGTGCTGGCCAAAGACCGGGACGGCAACTGACTGGACCGCAGCCAGCGAAACAACGGGCGCCACTGAGGGTCGTGGCAAATCTGGGAACAGCATATATTCGGCTGACGGATGATTCAGTTTGGCACATGAACAAACTGCAGTGCGTCTGGGTGGTGGTTCCAGATGGCGGGGCTCCGTGGAAGTCAGCTGCTGCAATGTGGAACCCAGGCCCCGGCGTCATGAAGATTGGCCCCAGGGGCCCAAAAGCTCCGAGGAGAATGCCGCCATGAGCCTGTTTCAAAACTCCGGGGGGGGGGCCACGAGCCTGCTTCAGGGCTCCAGGGAAGAGACCACCATAGGGCCACCTCAAAGCCCCTCTGACTGAACCGTTTTTCCCCCGCCTGACCCACCATTTCTTGGAGGACTGTGCTGAAAACACTTAATGTTCTTTGATAGTTCCTGTTTGTTGTTTAGTTTAGGAGCATGACAGTTTGGGTTTTTTTTGTTGTTCAATAAAGAGACTCTGGTGATATCAGTGGCAGAATAACCCACTGCACCATGCGGGCTGTGTGGTAGTCCACCCACCGGCCCTACTTTAGGTTTTTTGTGTGAGTGAGTGTCTTAGGCCTTAGTTTTGCTTTTAGTTTAGTGTAGGATTGGGATTCCAAATTAGGGTGGGTTCGATTTGGTGTGTGGTGTTTTGGACTTTGTAAAGGGGGAGAGGATGTTGTGTGGGGATTTATTGTGGAGTGCGGTGTGATGACGCTGCCTTCCTGTTGCATCATCACACCACCCTACATTAAGGGGCAGCCGCCATGAGAACTTCCTCTTGGGCCGGATGACTCCGCTGGGTGCATTACATGTACGGTGTTCCTAAACCTTTAATAAACACACGTTCAGTGATTTGTCTCTGTCTCTGTCATGAATTCCTGCCTGTTTGAGGTAGGAAGAATTAAAACCCAAATTCAGGAGTATGTTGTGTGTATTTTATTGTGCAGAAAAATAATATTGCAGTCCAGATAAACAATAAACGGATAGCAAAGGGAGAACGGGGATACCTCTCGCACGCTCTACAGCACAGGAGGAAGATAACGTGAGATGTAGGAAGGCTAAACAGTTCAGAGGAAACCCAGGGTGCTGCAAGACGGCTGAACAGCAAATAGGATCCCCAGAGCACTGCAGAATAGCTGAACAGTGGGAGAAGAAAAAATAAACTTTACTGGCTGGAGCAGTCCGAGGCAATCCGTGAAGTCCACAGTGCGAGGAAATAAAACAACGACCTGACAGTAGGTTCAAACACTCCGTTCAAACACCAATCACCCAACAATGCACAACAGAGAGCCCAGATCTTAAACACTGCAATACTAATGAGCTGAGTGCATGCCGGAGTGCATGGAGAGTGAGAGCAGGGGTGTGTGAGTGAATGTCTGAGAAAGTGAGTGAGAATGAGTGAGTGTGAGCATGCAGGAATAGATGTGTGTGTGGGGGGGGGGGGGAGTGAGTGAATGCCAAAGTGCTGAATGAATGCAGGTGCGGGCAATTGCATGTGTGTGTACAGTGGGGTAAAAAAGTACTTAATTAGCCACCAATTGTGCAAGTTCTCCCACTTAAAAGATGAGAGAGGTCTCCAATTTTCATCATAGGTATATCTCAACTATGAGAGAGAAAATGAGAAAAAAAATTCAGAAAATCACATTGAAGGATTTTTAAAGAATTTATTTGCAAATTATGGTGGAAAATAAGTATTTGGTCAATAATACAAGTTCATCTCAATACTTTGTTATATACCCTTTGTTGGCAATGACAGAGGTCAAACGTTTTCTGTAAGTTTTCACAAGGGTTTCACACACTGTTGCTGGTATTTTGGCCCATTCCTCCATGCAGATCTCCTCTAGAGCAGTGATGTTTTGGGGCTGTCGCTGGGCAACATGGACTTTCAGCTCCCTCTAAAGATTTTCTATGGGGTTGAGCTCTGGAGACTGGCTAGGCCACTCCAGGACCTTGAAATGCTTCTTACGAAGCCACTCCTTCGTTGCCCAGGCGGTGTGTTTGGGATCATTGTCATGCTGAAAGACCCAGCCACGTTTCATCTTCAATGCCCTTGCTGATGGAAGGAGGTTTTCACTCAAAATCTCACGATACTTGGCCCCATTCATTCTTTCCTTTACACGGATCAGTCGTCCTGGTCCCTTTGCAGAAAAACAGCCCCAAAGCATGATGTTTCCACACCCATGCTTCACAGTAGGTATGGTGTTCTTTGAATGCAACTCAGCATTCTTTCTCCTCCAAACACGACAAGTTGAGTTTTTACCAAAAAGTTCTATTTTGGTTTCATCTGACCATATGACATTCTCCCAATCCTCTTCTTGATCATTCAAATGCTCTCTAGCAAACTTCAGACGGGTCTGGACATGTACTGGCTTAAACAGGGGGAAACGTCTGGCACTACAGGATTTGAGTCTCTGGCGGCGTAGTGTGTTACTGATGGTAGCCTTTGTTACTTTGGTCCCAGCTCTCTGCAGGTCATTCACTAGGTCCCCCCGTGTGGTTCTGGGATTTTTGCTCACCGTTCTCGTGGTCATTTTGACCCCACGGGGTGAGATCTTGCGTGGAGCCCCAGATTGAGGGAGATTATCAGTGGTCTTGTATGTCTTCCATTTTCTAATAATTGCTCCCACAGTTGATTTCTTCACACCAAGCTGCTTACCTATTGCAGATTCAGTCTTCCCAGCCTGGTGCAGGTCTTCAATTTTGTTTCTGGTATCCTTTGACAGATCTTTGGTCTTGGCCATAGTAGACTTTGGAGTCTGACTGTTTGAGGTTGTGGACAGGTGTCTTTTATACTGATAACGAGTTCAAACAGGTGCCATTAATACAGGTAACGAGTGGAGGACAGAGGAGCCTCTTGAAGAAGTTGTTACAGGTCTGTGAGAGCCAGAAATCTTGCTTGTTTGTAGGTGACCAAATACTTATTTTCCACCATAATTTGCAAATAAATTCTTTAAAAATCCTTCAATGTGATTTTCTGGATTTTTTTTTTCTCATTTTGTCTCTCATAGTTGAGGTATACCTATGATGAAAATTGGAGACCTCTCTCATCTTTTAAGTGGGAGAACTTGCACAATTGGTGGCTGACTAAATACTTTTTTGCCCCACTGTATGTGTGGAGACAGTGCAACAGGAGATGACAATCCGCTGGTAGGAGCTGGCAGGAGAGGGGGCATGGCTGTCAGCTGTCAGACAACAAATAAGGAACCCACAATACACTGGAGACTAGACAGCCACCGTGCCATGGAACTGGGCTGGAAAATCCACCCCAGTTCACGACAGAGCCCCCCACCCCACCCCCACAGGGTGGATACCAGACACCCCAGCATACCAACAAAAGAAAACACAAAAACAGAAAAAAGAACCCCCCACCCTCACCCCCGGGGAACTGCCACAACCAACCCGAGTGGTAGGTGGGTGAAACAGTTCAGGAGGGAATTAATCAGTAACATAACACAAGAATATACAAGTGAAGACACAGTGAATCAACTCCAAAACCTAGACCACCCTCCCCCAAGACCCAGGAGTCCAAGAGTTCCAGGGGCCGACCAAAGCCCCAGGCCCAAAGGGCAGCAAAGGAAGGTTGGTCAAGTGGCGGCCAAGCGGGTCAGGTGGCCGGCCAGGAGAATTTGGCAACCTAACCCCACGGTCCAGTTCACCAGGCGGACGGCCCAGGTTTTTGAGCCATCAGCTCAAGAGAAGCGCCCCGGGAGGTGGCCTCCCACGGGAAAACCCAAAGCAGGAAGGGGAAGCCAGGAAAGGGAAGCCCTGGCATCGTCAGACAGTGACGAGGGCGGGGCCACCCCACCCCCCATGGCCCCAAGCTGGGGGACAGTAGCACCCGTGGAGGTCCCGGCCCGGGACAAAGCTGCACCTACGGTGGCTCCTGGCTGGAGCTTAGTTGCACCTGCGAGGGTCCCGGTCTGGGACATAGCAGCACCCGCGGAGGCTCCAGACTACAGCTTGGTTACACCCGCAGTGGAGCCCAGCTGGGCCATGGCTGCACCCACAGAGGACCCCGACTGTGTCAGTGTTGCACCCGCGGTGGACCCCGACTGGGCCATGGCTGCAACCACGGTGGTCCCAGCCTGAGACTCGGCTGCACCACGGCTGGGACACAGTTGCACCTGCAGTGGTCCCAGTCAGGGACCTCATTGCTCCCGCGGTGACCTCCACAGCGAGGGTAACAGGGCTCTCAGCGACCTTGGGCGATGAACCTGGGTGTTCGGCAGCCTCAGATGGTATTAACCGCTCTCCGGCGACCCTAGGAGGGACCCTAGAAGCTCAGACACAGTGGAGAGATGTATAGGGTCAGGGTCACTGGCAGCGGCAGCAGCAGAGCCCAGCGAGGTAAGCCCAGGTGCAGCGGCTAGCTGCCCCTCGCTCTCCTCACCAAGAGTCAGACAAGATTGCTCAGAAACTGGTGGGAGAGAAATTAAAGAGTGCACTTGCCTAAACTCAGGCTCCACTGCTGTCCAGGACTCCGATGATCAGGTCGGGGCAGCTCTTCAGGCTGGGGAGGTGCTGCACCCACGAAGGTCTCGGGTAGAGGTGGACCCTCCCTCGTCAACCTCCGCCGGGGAAGCTGGACTTCCATTGTCACTGGTAGGCTGAACTGGCTCCACGGAGACTCCTGGCAGTGGTGGATCCTGTCCGGCGACCCTAGGTGAAGGCTCAGGAGCGATAGGAGAGGAAAAATGGTTAGGGTCGCCGGCAATGGTGGAGCCCAGCGAGGTGAGTTCAGACGCAGCTGAGGGCTGCATCTGACTCTCCTCACCAAGAGCCAGACAAGATCTCTGAAACTGACATTAGAAAAACAGGAGAGTGAACTTGCCTGCACTCGAGCTCCATCGCCGTCCAGGACTCAGTTGATCCTGATGACAACGTCTTGGACCCAGTCTGCTGGAGGTCTGGCTCATTGGGTGATTCTGCTGCGGCTGCCCCCACAGCAGGCGTGGTGGTGGTTGCAGTCCTGTTGCCCGCAGGTGAATTCCCCCACGCAAGTGGTTTCTCCAGCGTGACAGCTGGGGGTCCACTCCATGCTAGCTCTGGTTCACGATCATCCAGGGCCACAAGCTCCTCCACTGTCCGGCGGCTTGGTTCTGGTGGGCACTTGGGAAGATAGTGAGGAGACACGGAGGGTATTAGTGAGTCTTTGACAGTAGCAGCAGGGGGAGAGCGCTCAGGTGACTGCCTAACCTGAGCCTCTCTCCCGGGAGACAGACAAGGTTCATTGTTACTATAGGAAGTGGAATGAAAAATCACTTGCCTCTCCTTCCGGGTCTGGATGTTGTCTGCTACTGGCGGCAAGCTTCCATCCTCCTCTGCATCAATGACTGTAACGGGCCCCTCAGAAGACGAAGGAGAAACTGATTCAGTCGATGCAGCAGTGGGAGTGTCTGGGGAACCCCCGACAGATCTCACGGCAGCGAGAGGAGACGTTTCGGCAACATGGGCTGTGGTCAGGGCTGAGAGGGCACAGGCTGGCGGAACAGCTGGCATGGAGATAGGCTCTGCCGCAGGAATTGTCAAGGATGACATCAGGTCCGTGGCCGTCGATGAAGAGAAGGGTTTCTTCCGATGTTTTGATGAAGGATGGTTCTTTCGCCACAAAGTTGGCTCCTCCCACTCCTTTGGCTCCTCCGGCATCCAGCTACTCCCTCCTGGGACCAGCGAGGAATCAGGGGAAACAGAGACAAGAGATTGAGGAGCAGTGACAGCAGCTGACGGGAGAGCCCCAGTGGATTGCAAAATCTGGAGCTCCTCCACAGGAATCTGGCATCCTACATTTCTCGGCATCTTGCTCCGTCTCCCCAGGAGTAGGACGACGAGTCTGACGGGAAGAAGAGGACACCAGCCTGGGAAATGTGTGCTGGGTGTTCGGCCTCCAGGAGCACTTCTTAGGCTGCCTTGGTGGTGCCGCAGAGGACCCTCTCACCACTTCCTCGAAGTGCTGTCGGGATTCACAAATTTGGGTGAGCAGATGCACCAGCCCCAGATACTTCCAAAGGTTGGGACATGTCTGCATCACCCCGACAGCTATATCCAGCAAATAAAAGTTTATCTCGGGGGAGTGGGTGGCACGAGCCCAGGAAGCGAAGTCCACCGGCAGCTCGGCCACTGCACACTCTTCCGGGTTTAGTCCAAAAACTGAAAAGTCCATGCTGGAGGGCTACTAACTGGTCAGGTGATTCTGTCATGAATTCCTGCCTGTTTGAGGTAGGAAGAATTAAAACCCAAATGCAGGAGTATGTTGTGTGTATTTTATTGTGCAGAAAAATAATATTGCAGTCCAGATAAACAATAAACGGATAGCAAAGGGAGAACAGGGATACCTCTCAGACGCTCTACAGCACAAGTGGAAGATAACGTGAGCTGTAGGAAGGCTGAACAGCTCAGAGGAAACCCAGGGCAGTGCAGGACGGCTGAACAGCAAATAGGAGCCCCAGAGCGCTGCAGAATAGCTGAACAGTGGGAGAAGAAAAAATAAACTTTACTGGCTGGAGCAGTTTGAGGCAATCCATGAAGTCCACAGTGAGAGGAAATAAAACAACGAACTGACAGTAGGTTCAAACATTCCGTTCAAACACCAATCACCCGACAATGCACAATAGTGAACCCAGATCTTAAATACTACAATACTAATGAGCTGAGTGCATGCCGGTGTGCATGGAGAGTGAGAGCGAAGGCGGTGTGAGTAAATGTCTGAGTTAGGGAGTGAGAATGAATGAGTGTGAGCACGTAGGGATAGGGGTGTGTGTGTGTGTGTGTGTGTGTGTGTGTGAAGAGAGTGCAACAGGTGATGACAATCAGCTGGTAGGAGCTGGCAGGAGAGGGGGCGTGGCTGTCAGCTGTCAGATGGCAAAATAAGGAACCCACAATACACTGGAGACTAGACAGCCACCGTGCCATGGAACTGGGCTGGAAAATTCACCCCAGTTCATGACAGTCAGCCTCATTCATCACCAGGTTTGTGGACATAACACTTATGTGTCAAACTTTATGTTTTACCCTACTAATTCCGACATAAAGACAAACTTCTGAGTGTATTTTTATTTTATTTTTATTTATTTATTTATGCAGGGACATGCACAATATACATTGACCTTAAAGAGTAAAGATGCATTGTACCAGGTTATAGCACAAGTGCTAATTTCCACCTGTAGTCCCTGGGCAGGCTGGTGTTAGAATTAAAAAGCAGACATTTGCTAAAACTACAAGTAAGCATTGATAAAAAACTAAAATCAAACATTGATTAAAAAACTAAAACCAAACATTGCTAAAAACTGAAAAACATTAATATCATTGATAAGAACCCAAAACATTGATAAGAATTAAAACATACAATAATACATTTTTATAACTCCATCTTTATAAACAATTTTTCACATCAAACCACTGACTCTTATTGGTCCCACTGTCAACATCACACACTCTAACATCTTTACATCACAGTACATTATGGACACAGGTTTGCTTAGAGATTAAATGTTTTTTCACCAAACGTGAAAATGTGTGCTAGTCTGTTACTGCAAGTAACTCCGTTGGTAACATGTTCCACTGTCGCATAGCCACACATGAAAATGTTGAATTATGTCTATCTGTGTTGTTTGAGGCTGGTTTTGATGTATGGACATCATTGTATGTTAGAATGGATGGATGTTAATGTTGATTTGTAAAAAATACAGTAAATTGTTTACTTGGGGTCTTAAAGGTGGTAATTTGTATAAAATTCACAAGGGTGTATCTATGGAAAAGAGGAGATGGAATTAATAAGTGTTCACTTCTTCCTTCTCCCTTTCGAACAGTGTATACTGTTACTTTATTGCATTTGCCATTTGCTTGTTTTTGTTATATTTTTGTGTTCAAAATAAACTATCTATCTATCTAATTTGCTAATGTTGTCTTGTGCTTAGGAACCCTGCACTCGCCGCGTGCTGTTGATCGAGTTGTCCGAGATGTATTTACAGAACTTAATGAAACAAACCTTTTTAAGGGAGGAGCAGCAGAGTTATGGATTATCTTAAACAAAAGACACACATTTGTAAACATAATTAGATTTTCAAAGCTCAACAGGTTATATTTGGACAGGATTGGGCAGTGATGGAACGTTTGTCTTTTCTTGTCATGAATCTTGATAGAATACTTGTATAATGATTCTAGAGGCCTCAGGGCAGATTTACACGCCTGTGACCAACTTGTCACACAGTAAAGAAAATGTGGAATTATCATAGCATTTAGATACATACTTGATGCTTCAGTAGACAGTGAATTTCTGATAGGTTTGAAATTAGCACAATTAAATTTGACCGTGTTTGTCATCTTTTTAATGTGTTTTTTAAAGCTTAAATTTGAGTCAAGTGTAACACCTAAATATTTAAATTCAGTCACATTCTTAATTTTTTGTCCTTCTATCAAGATATGACAAGAATTCTTGGATTTGTAGCGATTTGTAAAAAACATTGACACAGTTTTATCGATGTTTGAGGTTAAACAAGAATTCCTCAACCAATGTGAGACTTTCTCCATTTCCTGTGTTAATTTTTCAGTCACCTCTTCAGTCGAAGAGGTGACTGAATGCAACATCAGGGCCCTCCCTATCCCAACAGCTGGGAAGGTGAGCAGACAGGAGGCTCCTTCAGCTCTTCTACAGGTAGTTTAGTTTAGTTTATTTGTTCTTCATTAAAATGACTTTGTATAAATATTCCAAATCATTAAAACAAATGGATAACAAAAACGTGCAAGTTTTGCTGACACAAAACGTGCCAAATTTTTCCACAGTTTGAGCCACGCCTACTCACTCATTTCTACCAAGTGTTTTAGACACATCTCATGATGTATGATGCCAGCCTCATCTTGAATATTCTGCAAAGTTATGCATAGTTTGTGGGTCTGTCTGAATTTATTCAGTAAGAGTATGATGCATACCTGCAAATATTTAGGTTTCAAAGTACATGAGGTTTTCACCCGGGGTGGGGGTTAGAAAATGGGCTATTAATAGGCTATAAAAAAACTCTATGAGAGTAAAGTTTCAAAAGTACAAGAAAAAAAAGCCCTAAATTAGCACTAAACACAAATTATGAGGAAAAAGTTGATTTAAGTAGGGAAAAAAATCTTTCAAATTTACAAGGAAAAAGTTGTAAATTTAGAATAAAACTGTTGTGGTGACATGGGATAATAAGCGGCGAACTGAGGAGTTTAAAGTGCGTTTATTATGTCACATCACCATCACGAGCTCACTCTGGTGCTGTGCAGAGCGGCCCAGAGCGAGCCCTGAGGGCTCTCAGTAGCGTGAAGACAGGTGCAGTCAGTTGAGCAGTAGCAGAGAGAGTGAGTTACAGGATATGTGCGGTATTTATACCAGTTACAGACAATGCATGAAAGAGCATGGGCATTTGCATATGAGAGAGACATACATATCAAATAGGCAGATTGCCAGCCCCTGCTCCAGCTTGCAGGACAAAGAGGTGACAAGTCACATCTACATATTGATCTGTCTCTAGGTCACAGTGAGGACAGGACCTGTGAACACAAAGCATGAATGGTACATTAACATCACACTAGTGCTGCGGAAAATAACCAGGAGTAGCGAGCTGTCTGTCCTTAGTCTGTGGGGGTTGTCCCACACTGTCATAAATTTAGGAGAAAAACCTCAAACTGTCCAGACTAAAGTCCCATCTCAGTAACTTCTTAAACTACTTTTGGGTGGTTACTCTTATGTATATTTGAGTGACAATATACAATAATAGCCTACCTTTCATTTGTATACAGTTTCAGGCTACTCTACCACCTAAATTAGAGATTTTTTTTAATTGCAAATGTGGATTTTTTTTTTTTATGGGAATTTGGAGTGTTCTCATAAATTGTGTACTTTTTTTCTTATGATTATTTTTATTCTTTTTTTAATTATAGACTAACAAAATTTTGATACTTAATGAAAACTGAAATGTCATGAAAAATTTTTGCACAAGGATTGACATTTTTCTGGAATTTGTGACACTGGCATAATTTTTTTCTTTCATCTTTGCATTTTTACCTCAGTAATTTTCCCTTTTCATTGACTTTTTTTTTTCTTTAATTTTTCTTTAATTATTGCAAACAAGCTACATCTATCTGGTGATTTTCTGACCTTGTCTCAAAATTTATTCATTTACTTTTTCTTAATAAACTTAAATCTTTTAAATAACTTGATATGTTTACATTCTCAGTGACTGTAATTGTACACGTGTGAATTTTTCCTCATAAATTTGCAACTTTTGAGAAGAATTTGAAACTTTTATCTTTTAAATTCAAGTTTGTTTTTCTTGTAATTTTGCATTTTTTTTCAAGAATTTACTACATATTTTAAATAATGGGCATTTGTCCCTATAAATTTATGTTATTCTAGTAAATTTGAAGCTTTTATTGTATATATGTTTGTGATGTTTTTTCCTTGTAATTTTGTGGCTTTTTCTCAAAGTTTTGCACCTTTAGAAAATTTAAAAACAACCAGTGAGACCAGGCCGATCCGGCTCTGCCCCCACAGTCTGCCTTTTTCAAGGTGGGCGGCAGCAGAACAAAAAGTACGGGAAATGTTGGAGGCAGACATTGAGCCCTCCAGCAGCCCCTGGGCGGCGCCGGTGGTGCTGGTTAGGAAGAAGGACGGTTCTTGGCGGTTCTGTGTGGATTACCAACACCTGAATGACATCACCCGCAAGGATTCCTACCCCCTGCCCCGTATCGATGACACGCTGGACCACATCAACGGCTCCAGCTGGTTCAGCTCGCTGGACTTCCGCAGCGGCTATTGGCAGGTAGAGCTGTCACCTGAGGCCCGCCAGAAAACAGCCTTCTCCATCGGGCAGGGACTGTATCAGTTCAAGGTGATGCCGTTTGGACTTTGCAATGCCCCGACCACCTTTGAACCTCTGATGGAGTGAGTGTTGGCTCACGTGCCCCAGAGCTGCTGCATTGTTTACCTGGATGACCTGCTGGTTCACGCAGCTGATTTTGACAGCGCCCTGTCCAACCTCCGGGAAGTATTGGATGCTATCTGACAGGCCGGGCTGCAGCTACACCCACGGAAATGCCACATATTTCGGCGGGAGACCACCTTCCTGGGCCACGTCGTCAGCACAGCGGGAGTCGCCACCGATCCAGAGAAAGTGGCAGGGGTGAAAAACTGGCCAGTGCCGCGGGATGTGGGAGAGTTATGGAGTTTTCTCAGACTGGTCTCCTATTATAGGAGATTTGTGAAGGACTTTGACACCATCATCAGCCCGCTGCATCAGCTGACACAGAAGGGCCGTGCGCTTCAGTGGAGTGAGAACTGTGCTGCTGCTTTTTCCCGGCTTCGCTCAGCGCTCATCGGAGCCCCCATCCTGCAGTATCCCGAACCGAACCGCCCTTTCATCGTGGACACGGACGCCAGCAACCAGGGCATCGGGGCGGTGTTATCCCAGGAGGGAGAACACGGAGAGCAGGCAGTTGCTTTTTTCAGCCGCACTCTCAGCAGAGCTGAAAGGAATTATTGCGTTTCTCGCAGAGAGCTGTTGGCTGTCATCCAGGGGCTTCGCCATTTTCGCCCGTATGTGTACAGGGGGAGGTTCCAGCTCAGGACGGATCATGCTTCCCTGACCTGGCTGCTGAACTTCAAAGAGCCAGATGGACAGTTGGCGAGATGGCTGGAGGCACTGCAGGGTTATGATTTTCTGATTGTGCATCGGGCAGGCCGCCTCCATGCCAACGCTGACGTGCTGTCTCGGCATCCATGTGCTGCGGAGAACTGTCGGCACTGCCAGCGGGCGGAGGATCGAGACCAAGCCGTCCCACAGGCTGCTGCTCTCCGGACCACTGTGAGCAGGAATAACACAGCGGCACACAGCTCCTCCTCAGATAATCAGGCAGCTCTCCCCAACGATGATGTCACAGAGGCCCTCGGCGCACAGCAGCTGCAGAGCGAGCAGGACAGAGATCCGGTCATTTCCCGGGTTCGGCAGTGGCTGGATGCGGGCCAGCGGCCCGCTTGGGAGGCTGTGTCTGCGCTGGACCCAGAGACCAAGGTCCTACACTCCCAGTGGGCCAATCTCCGCTGTCACAAGGGTGTTGTGTATCGGCAGTGGCAGACTCCAGCTGGACAGTGTCACGTCTGGCAGCTGCTGGTTCCCCGGCAGCTCCGGCCCAATGTACTCCAGCTGGTCCACGGGGCGGTGGGGGCAGGCCACTTCGGGGTGACAAAGACTCTGCAGCGTCTTCGAGCCCGGTTCTACTGGCCCAGATGTCACCAGGATGTAGAGCTCCACGTCCATCGCTGTGACACCTGCACGGCTCAGAAGGGGCCGACTCAGCGATCCCACGCCCCCTTGCAGCAGTACCGGGTGGGAGCACCGATGGAGCGGGTAGGGGTGGACATTCTGGGCCCTTTCCCGACCATGGACAGGGGGAACTGCTACGTGCTGGTCACAATGGATTATTTCACCAAATGGCCAGAGGCGTACGCGGTCCCTGATCAGAACGCCGCCACCACAGCATCAAAACTGGTGGACGAGATGTTCTGTCGGTTTGGCGCACCGGAGGAGCTGCACAGCAATCAGGTTCAGAGCTTTGAGGCAGAGGAGGAGGAGGTCTGCAGGCGGCTGGGCATCTGGAAGACCCGGACCACCCCGCTGCACCCACAGAGCGACGGCCTGGTCGAACGGTTCAACCGGACCCATACCACCCAGCTCGCTGTCCTAGTGGACCAGCGACAGCAAGACTTGGACCTGCATCTGCCCTTTGTTCTGTGGGCGTACCGGACGGCAGCACAGGAATCCACCCGGTGCACTCCTGCAGCACTGATGTTTGGACGCGAGCTGCACACACCGGTGGATTTGGTATCCCCCCCCCCCCCCGGAGCCGGAGGTGGAGGGCAAACCGGGGTTGGATTATTTGTTTTGCTTGAAGGAACATCTCCACACGTTGCACGGACTGGCTCGGGAGGCCCTGGCAGCAGCGGGGAGCCAGCAGAAGCGGGCATATGACTCCTGCTGCCAGGGGAGGGACTTTGCACCAGGAGATCGAGTCTGGGTTTTCTGGCCGGAGCGAAAAAGGGGACTGTCACCAAAACTGGCGAGCCATTGGTCAGGACCGTGCGAGGTCCTACAGCGACTGTCGGATGTGGTGCACAGGGTGAGGCTGCAGAAAAGGAACCGGGTCGTGGTATTCCACCGTGACCGTCTCGCCCTGTACCAACCATCCGCCCCGCGGGTGGTCGAGCCGGAGCCTTCACCCCGACCCGCCCCGACACCTGGACGGATTCGTGTTGGACTTTTGAGCTGGACTTTTATTACTCTGGGGACAGAAACCAGTCCAGGGGGGGACAGTGTAACGTCGGGGTTGTGTTAAGGGCGCGGGGATTCTCCCGGCATGCTTTGCCAGCGGAGGATTCAAAGGGTGTTATCGTTCGTGTGTTCTAAAGTGTTATTGCTGTGTCATTATAACTGCATTATAATGACACAGCAGTGTTATAAGAAGAGTCAGAGCAGTGACTGATCATGCGTTTGTGTCACCCTCAGTGAGACGGAGGTCTGTGTGAATGACCCCCCCTCCTGTCTGTGTTGAGGAGGTGTGTTTAAATAAAGCCTGTTTCATCACAGTCATCTCCCCTTTCTTGTGTGAACCCTCACAACGTCACACTTCTAATATTAGAAAATTTACAGCAGGCTGGCAGTTACTCAACTAACAGGAGTCAGAGTGGGAGGGGGCCCTTACTTTGGCTCCTCAAAATGTCTCTGCACATCCCTGCAATTGTTGTAAGGGGAGAAGCTTTATGTTATGAAATTATTCCCAGTTATGCATCTTTTAAACAGGAATGAGATCATTCGTTCATTCATCTTCTTCCACTTAATCCTTTTCGGGTCGCGGGGGGCGGGGGGGGGGGGGCTGGAGCCTATCCCAGCATCTTTGGGCGAGAGGCAGGGTACACCCTGGACAGATCGCCAGTCCATCGCAGGGCCAACACAGAAAGACAGACAACCATTCACTCTCACAGTCATGCCTAAGGACAAGTTAGAATCCCCAGTTTGATGCCAATTAACCTAACTTGCATGAAACCGGAGAAATCCCGGAGTAAACCCACGCAGACCCGGGGAGAACATGCAAACTCCACACAGATCACTGTTGGTCGGGGGCTGGGATCGAACGCAGGATCCCCCGGCCAAGGGGAATGAGACCATGTGACTCATTTTTATATTCCTCTGTTTTACATGTAACCTACTACTCAGCTTTACCATTGCGTTGGGGAATGGCACAAGACTTGCACATGTTTAACTGGACCATCTGTGCTGTCGTTGTTTGACTGATCATACTAGGCCACCTGGACCAAAAATGCCAGGACCATTTTTTTGTCCCAGTCCAGCCCTGTTTAGGTCTGGACTCTGGGCAGGCCATGTCATCGTTTCAATATTGTTAGATTCAAGGAACTGTTTAACCCGTTTTGCAGTGTGACAGGGGGCATTGTTTTGCATGAAAACTGCAGGCTGATTGGGAGACAATTGCAGTGAAGGAATTAATTGCATGTTGCTGAAGGAGGTTCACAAACGTTTGCGTTCACCTGCCTTGTAGCTGTACAAGAGGTCCAACTCCTGCTGCAGAAAATATCCCCCAAACTATGACACTTCCTCCTCCACATTTAACTGACTTCTTTACACACTTTGGCAGCCCCTAGATTATGGAACAATGTGCCACTCCATATACGCATGCAGAATCCTTACAGTCTTTTAAATCACAACTTAAAACCCATCTTTTTTGTCACAATCTTAGCACAGGGGATCCCGCCATGCTCTGTCTCTTTGTATTTTTTCTATATTTGTATAGTGTTGTATTTTTGAGTTCTTATTCCTGTTATTTTATCTTTGGTTAATTTTCACATATTCTGCATTGTTTCTTACTATAATTTATTTTCCTGTTTACATTCATTGTAGTTTTGTTATTTATATGTTTGAGTTAACTTGTCTTTATTTGTTATCTCATTATATTCATATTCTGTTGTGTTTTCTCTCTTCCTGGGGGCTGCAGCTGTCAGTGGTACTTCTGGGTTTTTTGCTCTGTTGTGGGCAGTGCTCCTGTCAGCTGTCAGTCCCGTCTTATCTCTCTCATTGCTCACAGCTGATCAGAGTTTGTAATCATTGTTTCCTCATGCCCGCTCATGGTATCCACACCTGCCATCATTTGTGTTCATTTGTTTCTTGCCCTATTTAAGGACTGTGATTTTGCTCTTTGATTGCTAGAGTCTTAGTATCATCTGTGTCTGAACCCTTTCCCCATTCAGGCGTTTATTATCTATGCGTATCCTGTTTTCTCCATTGCTGCCTTTGTTCGTAAGTTTTGCTTTGCGCTTTGTTTGGATTTTTGGTTGTGCACAGTTTGGACTTTTGTGTTTTTCTAATAAATACCACAAACTGCAGTTCAGCGCCTGGGTCTCTCCTCCCTGATGTTCGGGTAATTCATGACAGAAGACTCCAGCCAGTTAGAGACCCAGCTGCTGCTAGTTTGTGCGTTTTTGTTTTTCACTCACCTGTTTTGTCTGGAGTGTTGATCATGTCCCCAGCATGCCGACCTCCAGCAAGCAAAGAGAGACCCTGTGTTATCTTCACGTATCCTGTTTTCTCCATTGCTGCCTTTGTTCATAAGTTTTGCTTTGTGCTTTGTTTGGATTTTTTGGCTGTGCACAGTTTGGACTTTTGTGTTTTTCTAATAAATACCACAAACTGCAGTTCAGGGCCTGGGTCTCTCCTCCCTGCCGTTCGGGTAAGTCATGACACTTTTTAATCTGGCTTTTAATTCAAGTTCAGTTTGAGTTCTACAGATCATGGTATGTAGTGGTCCCTGTGTTTTTTTTAGCTTGTCTTAAATTTTTTTGTTACATATGTATTTTATTGTATGTTTTTATTACACAGGGTTACAAAAATAATTTTTTTGTAAGTTGTCTGTGTTTTTTCAACTGATTTAAGACAATTTTGCACCGCTGAATCCGAAAATGACATCCGTTTCTCTCAATCAGGTGCTAAGTAAAAACCTGTACTTACCTAGTACTTACTTAGTACATGTAAATTGAAAGTTACGTCATCATTGTTCAAAATTCAGAGAATTTCAAGACATAAAAAAGAATTTTGCATCAAATAAAGTGAAAACAGGGGCAGTGCGGTGGCGGAGTGGTTAGCACTGTGGCAGCACAGCAACTCACCCTTGGTCGGGGGATCCTGGGTTCGATCCCAGCCCTTGACCAACAGTGAATCTGTGTGGAGTTTGCATGTTCTCCCTGTGTCTTCGTAGGTTTACTCCGGGATTTCTCCGGTTTCCTCCCACGTGCCAAAAACATGCAAGTTAGGTTAATTGGCATCAAAACTGGGGATTCTAAATTGTCCTTAGGTATGACTGTGAGAGTGAATGGTTGTCTGTCTCTCTGTGTTGGCCCTGCAATGGACTGGCGATCTGTCCAGGGTGTACCCTGCCTCTCGCCCAAAGATGCTGGGATAGGCTCCAGCCCCCCACCCCCCCCCCCACCCACACGCGATCCAAAAAGGATTAAGCGGAAGAAGATGGATGGATGGATGGATAAAGCGAAAATACCCGTACATGTAAACAAAAACATATAAAACAACATGTGGCCATAATTCAAAAAGTTGACCTGATTGAGCAAAACCAATGGGATTTTTGGATTCAGCACATCAAAATTGTCCTAAATCAGCTAAACAAAAAAACTTAGACAATAAATTTGGTGTTGACCAGTGTTATTTTATCATGTGTAAAGCACTTTGGTCAACCTTGTTGTTGTTTTTAAATGTGCTATATAAATGAAAGCACCAAGGTGCTGTGCCTAGGTGCCTGTGGCATGATAGCATGGGCGGCTGTAAAAAGCAGCACTTCAACCTCTACTGGCCCAGGATCGTTATTACAATACCTTTTTTTTCACTGCAGCATTGACAGAAATGGTGAGTTAAATTTGTGTTTATTTCAAAAACAAAGTGTTATTTCGAAATTCTGGCAAATTAAAAGTCAAGAAAATATGGTGATACAATGATACAAGCCTTTAGTTCCACTTAATTTTGATCGGGTGAGCTGAAACAGAGAGGCGGACGGACAGACAGACAGATACACACAGCCACAAACAGAAGCACTAACTGATTACTGTATGCCTCCACTTCACTGAGGCATAATAAAGTTAACATTGACTTTGGGTTCAGTCTTTCCTTAGTTTGACACTGAACATATTGTTTCCCATCAGACCAAAATAAACTGAACTTCCTCTCATCACTGAAGTGCTCTCTGGACCAGTTCTCCTCCGTCCACACAACATGCTTCTCAGCAAAGGCAAGTCTAGCCTTTTTATTCTTTCTGCTGATGAGAGGTTTGGTCACTGCAGAGTCAGCTTTGAGTCCACATTGTCTTAAACAGAGAGACACTGTGTGCTGAGACAGAGCCTTGTCCTGTTCAGCAGTGAAGCGGGGAGTAATTCCAGCTGCAGTGTTGAACTGATTCCTCATTGAGAGTCTTTGTATAATCCTGTCCCCCAAACCAGAGCAGTGTGAGAAACTAGTGACGTCCTGTGGGCGCAGATGTGCTGAAGTCATTCAAAGCAAAGGCCTCTACACATCCTATTAATTTTTTAATCCTATAGTCTTAAAAACATTGTTTAAATCTTCTGACAGAGTGGTCACTGTTCTCTAATTTTGCTCAGTTTTTTTTTTTTTAACAAAATAGATGTTTTTTGGTGAAATGCCTTGGTATTTAAAAAAAAAACCCAACATGCTAGTACAGCAGTGGGTTAGCCACAGCTGATATTCTGTCAAATTTTAAACAATGAATAACGTATGTTAGAATAAATCAGGTATTAATGCATTGTTCTCTCGTTTTGATCTCCATTGTATGTACTTTGCATATTTTTAAAATGCTTTTTTTTAATTTTAATTGTACTGTAATATGATTTGTCTTTTTGTTATTTGTCTTTTACTTTTCCTTCTGTCCCCATCCCTTTTTCTCAAGAGGCCTTGGCTTTTGCCAGGCCATCACTGTAAATAAGAATCTGCCTGGAAAAATAAAGGTAATAATATTATTGCTTTTTTTGCCCATTTTGGGGGACATTGAATGGTTTGTTGTTTATTTTTGGAGCTAACATCATTTAACTCCCCCCCCCCAAAAAAAAAAAACCAAACAAACAACTTGGTGCGTGCTCGCTCCTGCCGTTCCTCTCGTGCGTGTCTCCATTGGTCGGGGATGATGTCATCGGCGGCGGAGCCAGAGAGCCCACCTCTCCGTCGGCGTCTCCTCCTCACAGGCGCATCACAGCAGCTCGGAGTGGCACGCGCTCGGACGTGACGCCAGCTGAGTTGGCCAAAACACTTCTGATGACTGTTTATTGACGTGTTCATGTGTCCGTTTATTTTACGTTATTTCTGAGGTCCGAGCCCGGCCGGCGCTGTGCGCCCCCCCGCCCCCAGCTGCTCCGCTCCCGTTTTTATGCACGAGTTTATTTCTGTGACAGCATCCATGCAGGGAAGGTGTTACACATCTGGATCATAGCAACTGCCCGAGCCGCAGCTGCAGACATGAGGACCTCTCATCCCGCCGCTGCGCATAAATGATGAACACACCACGGAGCCACTCTTGATGTAAGTGATGCTTCCTTGCAGCCGGTCGCGTCGCTCGGTCCGGTCGGCCTGCAGCCCGTCGTGGTGCAGCAGCTTTAGCAGCATTACGCGCTCGTCACATTTCTTTTTACGCACGCAGAAAGTCCTCCTGTGAATGCATCTTTTTTTTTTTTGAAGGAGAATTCACGAACAGTTCCTGCAGATGGGGGAAGCCTCCTCATGTTTGTCACGTAGGCGCCGAGCGTCGTAACTGCAGCTACGTGAAGGTGCCAAACGGCACAGAATAATCAGAATCCACGGCAGCGTGATCACACACATCCTCGGTGAGTGGGTAGAGGTACAGGCCTGCTGGCCAGGGCCCCGGCGCGTACATTAGCCTCATTCCTCCTGAAGGTTCAAAGACTGCCACAAAGATGCTTTTTCAGACGCAGAGAAATTAGACCTTGCGCCACCTAGCGACACAATAATCAGGAAGCGATAGATTGTCGATTATTGAGCTACAGTGTGAATATTCATAGATGGTTTATTTCGGTTTGGTGTGGCTACACATGAGAGAGAGCACACTGTTTTAAAATAGCAGCAGTGACTTCCTCTGCAGTGGTAGAGAGAAAGGAGATGGCACATATTCTGCATGGAGATGACCAATGAGGACTCCTTTTGGCAATCAATGATGCTGTGTGTTTATGGAGGGAAAGTTGGTGCCACTGTGAAGCAGGCAAGCTTCACTAACTACACAAACAGAGGAGCCACTGGACCCGTCTAATGACTATCAGATTCAGACCTCCTGTCCGCACTTTCTGATGCTGATATGCCTTGTTGATAACTGATGGGGTCATGTGTGTTGACCGCCACACTGACATGAATCACTCAGCTCTGCCGCTCACTGTCTGAAGGCTGAATGCAACAACCAACCACTGACTGAAATTTGGTGCGTTAACTCACTCCGGGGTTCCTGGGTCTGCCAACCAGCCCTTTTTTGGTTTTGTTTCCACTTCTCATATTAATCCCATTAATCCAAATAATCCTCACTGTTTGGATCAGTCTTCAATTTATAACCCTACAGAGATTGTGTCTGTCTCCCGTTACCCAAAATACTATAACCCAAGACAAATACAACACAACTTGATAAATACACGCCTTTCTGCAGCTCCTCCTCATCCACCACCCCCCAACTTTGCCCCTGTCTTCTCCCTTAGAGAACCTTTGTCTACTCCCCACAAAGTTAATAAAAATACAGTATAATGCATAAACATCCCAAAGTGATTAAACAAAATGTTGGTAAAACTCAAATCAAACCTCAAGTCTCTAAATTTAATAATTTGGCCTCTGTTCCTCCTCATAATTTAAAAATTAAATGTTCTTTATTAAATATTAGGTCTCTATCTCCCAAGTCTCTTCTAATCCATGATCTATTAATTGATCATCAGATCGATTTAGTATCCCTCACAGAGACTTGGCTAGGGCAAGATGATTATGTTGGTTTGAATGAATCAACTCCCTCTGGTTAACTAAACTATCATAATCCCAGAAGTTCTGGTCATGGAGGTGGAGTAGCAGCAATTTTCCATTCTAAATTACTAGTTAATGTAAAGCAAAAATCATGTTTTAATTCCTTTGAGGGCCTGGTCCTCAGTGTTGGGCATGTTGGCTATCTTGGCTTGAACCCAGTTTTCTTTGCCATAGTTTACCGTCCTCCCTCGGCCTACTCAGAGTTTTTATCTGAATTTGCTGAATTTTTAGCTGATTTAGTGCTGAAATCAGATAGAATAATTATTGTAGGGGATTTTAATATACATGTTGATGTAGATAGTGACTGTCTTAATAAGGCATTCAGTTCAATTTTAGACTCAATGGGGTTTTCCCAGAAAGTAGGAAATTCTACCCATTATCTCCACCACACATTGGACCTTGTTTTGACTTATGGTATAGAAATAGAAAATCTGGTAGTGTCTCCTCATAATCCTGTACTGTCAGACCATTGTCTGTTAACCTTTGATTTCACTATTTCTGATTATTTGACTCCTAAAGAAAAATATTACTGCAGCAGATATCTCTCAGATGACGTTGTTACCAAATTTTTGCAGATTGTCTCCTCTATACCATGGGTCAACACAATGGAAATAAAAGATGGAGAGCTTGCTCCTTCTGTAATTGATAGCATGGTAGATAGTGTTACAGCCTCTCTGCATCAGACTCTAGATTTGGTGGCCCCTTTAAAAAAGAAAAAAGTCTAACCAGAGATTCCTAACCCCTGGGTTTAACACAGAAACTCGTAGCTTAAAACAGAAGACTCTTCAATTAGAAAGAAAATGGCGTCATACTAATTCAGAAGAATTCTATTTAGCGTGGAGAAATCATCTCTTAATTTATAAAATATCTCCTAGAAAAGCTAGAACGAGTTATTACTCTGCATTAATAGAAGAGAATAAGAATAACCCCAGGTTTCTTTTCAACACTATAGCCAGGCTGACAAAGAGTCAGGACTCGGTCAATCCTCGCATTCCCTTAGAGCTAGTCAGGACTTTTTGAACTTTTTCAATAATAAAATTTTATCTATTAGAGATAAAATCAGTCAGATTCTTCCCACCGTAAACCTAAGTACATCAACTACTACAACTGCTTCAACTGGTATCTGTTTAGATAAGTTTACTCCAACTGACCTTTTAGAGTTAGATAAAATAATCTCCTCATTTAAGCCTTCATCTTGTCTTTTAGACCCTATTCCTACCAGGTTATTTAAAATAGTCTTCCCAATTACTGATAGCCGTATTCTTCATATAATTAATTCTTCTTTTACTTTGGGTTATGTACCAGAGGCTTTTAAAATGGCTGTAATTAAACCCTTACTCAAGAAGCCAAAGCTCGATCCAGGAGTTTTGGCTAACTATCAACCAATCTCTAATCTGCCTTTCATTTCAAAAATCTTAGAAAGAGTTGTTGCTGTGCAATTGTTTGACCACTTGCAGGGAATTGGTTTATTTGAAGAGTTTCAGTCTGGGTTCAGAGTCCATCACAGCACTGAAACAGCCTTAGTGAAGGTCACTAATGACCTCCTTATCGCATCCGATAATGGACTTGTTTCTGTACTTGTCCTTTTAGATCTTGGTGCAGCTTTTGATACTATTGATCATGACATTGTACTTGATAGATTAGAACACTATGTTGGACTAAATGGAACTTTGCTGCAATGGTTTAGATCTTATTTGTCCGATAGACTTCAGTTTGTTCACATCAATGATGAATTTTCTTCCAACTCTAAGCTCAGTCACGGAGTTCCACGGGGATCTGTGTTAGGCCCTACTCTTTTTAGTTCATATATGCTTCCGTTAGGCAATATCATTAGAAAGCACTGTATACATTTTCACTGTTAAGATAAGATAAGATAAGATAAGATAAGCCTTTATTAGTCCTACAATGGGAAAATTCCAGGATTGCAACAGCACAGGGATAGCAACACTCAGAGCAATAATTAAGAAGATAAGAAAAATAAAAATAAGAGCAGTGAATATACATACGTACCCTTTTTTTTTTTTAATGGCGCCAGAGGCAGGGCGGCCGTACCAGCAGCAACTCTCTCGTGTCTTTGTGTTTCTGTCTGTTTATACCCGTATATAGTGTGTCTCTTACTAACCAGGGCTCTGTAGGAATACTCGGACTAAGACTGGACCAACTTTTCTTTCTATTTTAGCCAGCCTTTTTTTCTAGTTTTCGTTTCTTTCTCTTCCTCGGACAATGGAGATCAACAGAGGTGGGGGCGGACGCATTGTTTACACACGTGAACAGCTGATTGCGCTGAGGAGGCCAGAGCCTGGAGCGCTGCGGCCAGCAGTGAAGCCCCTCATCCTGGATGAGCTGAAGAGGAGACACCGTGGGCGAAGGGCTGGAGCGAAGGTGAGGAGGAGGAGGAGGAGGAGGAAGCTTAAGCCAGCTGTACCGATGATCATCACCGGGAACGTGCGATTGCTGGGAAATAAAACAGACGAGCTTACAGCGCTGGTCAGGACGCAAAAGGAGTATCGTGAGTGTAGTTTCATGTGTTTTACGGAGACATGGTTACACTCACAGATCCCGGATGTAAACGTAGCGATACCTGGCTTCAAGACTAAGGGGGGACAGGGACGTGAAAACCAGCAGGAAAAAGAGAGGAGGAGGAATGGCACTTCTTGTTAATGAGCGGTGGTGTCACCCCAGACACATTTATGTGAAGGAAAAGTGCTGCAGCCCGGACATTGAACTGCTGGCTGTGAGTATGAGACCTTATTATATGCCGCGAGAAATGAAGTACGCTTTAATTGTTATCGTCTATGTCCCTCCGTCAGCTGACGCAGCGGTGGCCTGTGATGTCATCACCTCCACTGCGGCCATATTACTGGAGAAGCACCAGGATGCATTCATGGCCATCACAGGTGATTTTAACCATGTCTCAGTGGGAAAAACACTACCGAACTTTCACCAGTTTGTTGACTGTCCCACCAGAGAGAACAAAACACTGAATTCACTGTATGCCAATGTCAGAGATGCATATAGTGCAACAGCATTACCCCCCATTGGTAAATCAGATCACTGCATGGTCATGTTAACACCCAAGTACGTTCCCCTTGTGCAAAGGCAGCCTGCTTATACACGGACTGTGAGGACGTGGACAAAGGAGGCTGCTGATGCACTTCAGGACTGCTTTGAGACGACAGACTGGAGCGTACTCTGTGAACCACATGGGGTGGACATAGACAATATGACCGACTGCATCACAGAATACATTAGATTCTGTGAAGACATGACCATGCCAGCTCAGACTGTACACTGCTTCTCCAACAACAGACCATGGGTCACCAGTGACCTGAAAGCACTACTGAACAAAAAGAAGAGAGCTTTCAGGGCTGGAGACAAGGAGAAACTGAGGGGAGTGCAGCATGAGCTGAGAGAGATGCTGAGGAGGTGCAAGGACAATTATAGGAGGAAGTTGGAAGAGAAACTCAGGCAAAATAACACTAAAGATGTGTGTGTGAACTGAATCTGTTTTTTATTAGGTTCAACTCACAGTCTGTCACCCGAGCAACACAACCAGACCCCCACGCACCCCTCCCCACCCACGTTCCCGTGCAGAACCTCTTTCCATCTCCCCCCTCCTCCTCCCCAGGGGGCACCAGGACCCTCCTTCACTTCACGTTGACTACAGATCAGGTGGAGGAACAGCTGGAGAGACTCGGTCAGCGGAAGGCTTCGGGCCCTGACGGCATCTCCGCAAGGACCCTGAGGACCTGTGCCAACCAACTAGCTCCGGTACTGAAACACCTGTACAATCTGAGCCTGAGTCTGGAGAGAGTACCGGTGCTGTGGAAGACATCCTGCCTGGTTCCTGTCCCCAAGAAGTCATCTCCATCGGATTTGAATGACTGCCGACCAGTTGCCCTCACATCTCATGTGATGAAGGTCCTGGAGAGACTGGTCTTAGCCCACCTGAGGCCGCAGGTGAAGATGTGGCTGGACCCTCTGCAGTTTGCATATCAGCCCCATTTAGGAGTTGAAGATGCTGTCATCTACCTGCTGCAACGAGCCCATCTGCACCTGGATGGTGGAGGAGATACTGTGAAAATCACTTTTTTTGATTTCTCCAGTGCCTTTAACACCATCCAGCCACTGCTGCTGGGCAAGAAGCTGCGGGTGATGGGGGTTGACAGCTCTGTGATCTCCTGGATTACCGACTACCTGACAGGCAGACCACAGTTTGTCAGGCTGGGCAGTGTCTTGTCTGGTGTGGTGGCTAGTGATACGGGAGCGCCACAGGGGACTGTGCTCTCTCCTTTTCTTTTTACCTTATACACCACTGACTTTCAGTACAACACTGAGTCATGCCACCTGCAAAAATTCTCTGATGACTCAACTGTTGTGGGGTGTATAAGAGGAGGAGAGGAGGGGGAGTACAGGGCACTGGTAGACAGATTTGTGGAGTGGACGGAGCAGAATCACCTGAGGCTGAATGTCAGCAAGACCAGGGAGATGGTGATTGACTTCAGGAAGAGGAAGGCTCCTTTTCAGCCACTGCAGATTAGGGGGGAGGATGTGGGAGTGGTTGAGGACTACAAATATCTGGGTGTCAGGATCAGCAGCGGGTTGGACTGGAGATCCACCACCGATGCTGCGCACAAGAAGGGGATGAGCAGACTCTACTTCCTGAGAAAGCTGTGATCCTTCAACGTGTGCAGCAGGATGCTGGAGCTTTTCTACCAGACTGTTGTTGCCAATGCCATCTTCTTCGCTGCTGTCTGTTGGGGTAGCAGCATTAGGGCCAGAGATACCAACAGACTTGACAAGATCATCAAGAGGGCTGGCTCTGTAATTGGTCTCAGACCGGAGACCTTTGAGACAGTGGTGGAGAGGAGAACACTAAATAAACTGCGATCCATCATGGACAATCCTGATCACCCCCTCCACCACACACTAGCTAGACAGCGAAGCACTTTCTCCAGTAGACTACTACAGCTTCTTTGTCGAACGGCCAGGTACAGGAAATCTTTCCTGCCACATGCAATTTCACTGTACAATAACTCACTATGATGTTGTATTCTGGTCATAGCTATGCTGCAACACTGCATCTTACAGACTTACAGACTGGTACATCACTTTTCACTCTGCTCCTAATAGTCCTTCTTTGTGCAATGGGATGATTCATGTGTTTATACGGGTCATCATATATTAAGCTATGATGTGTATAGGTTTTACCGCTGCTCCTCCACATTGAAAGTAGTCAGTTGAGGTGGTATGGGCATCTGATTAGGATGCCTCCTGGACGCCTCCCACTTGAGGTGTTTCAGGTACGTCCCACTGGGAGGAGACCCCGGGGCAGACCCAGGACTCGGTGGAGAGACTATGTCTCCCAGCTGGTCTGGGAACGCCTTGGTATCCCCTCTGAAGAGCTGGAACAGGTGGCTGGGGAGAGGGAAGTCTGGGCTTCTCTGCTTGAACTGCTGCCTCCGCGACCCGGACCTCTGGAAAAGCGGTAGAAGATGGATGGATGGATGGATAGTTTTTACTTTCCATGGGTAATCCCTTTGTCTGTCATGTGTGTGTTTCTGTTTTTGGCTGTCAACTGTCATGCTGCTGTTACACTGTAATTTCCCAGTTTGGGATCAATAAAGTACATCTATCTATCTATCTATCTATCTATCTATCTATCTATCTATCTATCTATCATAAATATATAAATATATATACAAAGTGCAGAGCATTGTAGCAAGATGGAATAAACAGCATAACCGTCTACTTAGTTATCCTACATAGTATGAATATGTACCCATACATATTGTCACCCTCCATAGCGACTGATATTGTCCTAGTTGTATACTGGAGGGGACCATTTGTGTAAGTCTGTTGCGTCTTTTGCATTCAATACTATTAGGTCGTCACATTTTTTTGCTATCTCTGCGAGCAGCCCTGCTTAGGTTATACAGTCTGACAGCCGTAGGAAGGAAGTACCTGCGAAATCTCTCGGTTGCGCACCTAGGATGATGTAGTCTGCTGCTAAATGAGCTCCTCAGTGCATTCAGTATGTCCTGCATAGGGTGGGACTTGGATTCCAGCAGAGATGACAGTTTAGCCACCATCCTTCTCTCTCCTATCTCCTCCACTGGGTCAAGGCATTGCCCCAGGACAGGTCTAGCTTTCTTGATCAGTTTGTTCACTCTCTTCCTATCGGCTGCTGTAATGCCGTTGCCCCAGCAGACCACTCCAAAAGTGATGGCTGATGCCACCACCATGTCGTAGAGTGTCTTCAGCAGCGCCCCTTGTACACCAAAAGACCTGAGCCTCCTCAGTAGGAACAGCCTGCGCTGTCCCTTCTTGTAGAGTGCGTCGGTATTGTGTGACCAGTCTAGTTTATTGTTCAGATGAACACCAAGGTACTTGTAAGATGTCACCATCTCAATGTCTGTTCCCTGTATGTTTACTGGTGCTGTGAGGGGTTGTCCTTGCCTGCGGCAGTCCACCACCAGCTCCTTAGTTTTCCTCACGTTGATCTGGAGGCAGTTCCGATGGAACCAGTCCACAAAGTCCTGGATAAGTCCTCTGTACTCAGCTTCATCTCCGTTGGAGATGAGGCCAACGATCGCAGAGTCGTCAGAGAACTCCTGTAGATGGCACTGTGTTGTGTTGTGTGAGAAGTCCGCAGTATAAAGGGTGGACAGGAAGGGAGCCAAAACCGTTCCCTGGGGGGCCCCCGTGCTACCGATGATCATGTCGGACACACAATCTCGGGTTCTCACAAACTGTGGCCGGTTAGTGAGGTAGTCCAGGATCCATGAAGACAGGTGCTGGTCCACTCCTGCGCACAGCAGCTTGTCCTTCAGGATCATCGGTTGGATGGTGTTGAAAGCACTGGAGAAGTCAAAGAACATGATCCTCACCGCATTCCCGGGCTTCTCCAGGTGGGACAGAGAACGGTGAAGGAGGAAGATCACTGCATCCTCCACCCCAATGCCATGCTGGTAGGCGAACTGGAGTGGATCCATCGCTGGTCCCACCAGGGGGTGGAGGTGAGCAAGGAGCAGTCTCTCCAGGGTCTTCATCATGTGAGACGTCAGGGCCACTGGTCTGTAGCTGTTCAGATCTTTGGGGTGGGAAGTCTTTGGTACAGGTACCACACAAGATGTTTTCCACAACTGTGGTACCCTGCCCAGCTTCAGGCTCAGGTTGAAGATGTGCTCCACAGTCCCACACAGCTGGTCTGCACAGGACTTGAGGAGCTTTGCGCTGATGCCGTCCGGTCCCGAGGCCTTCCTCGCCTTAATCTTCCTCAGCTCCATCCTCACCTGGGTCTTAGTGAGGGTCAGGTTGGGGGGCTGTGTGCTAGGAGTGGGGGGGGGGTGTTGGTGGAGTGGGGTGTGGACAGCAGGTCTCGATGACTTTAGAGGCAGCAGTGGTTGTTGTGCAGTCGTGGGGGGGCGGTTGGTCAAACCTATAAAAAACAGGTTCAGATTGTTTGCCCACTCCCTGCCCCCCGTGGCCTGGGGGGAGGTATTCTGGAGCCCAGAGATGGTTTTAAGGTTTCTCCAGACCCCGCCGATGTCGCTCTGTTGCAGCTTGTCCTCCATCTTCTACCTGAAGCTGTCCTTGCCTTCTCTGATCTTCCTCCTCAGCTCCCTCTGTATGGACTTCAGCATCTCCCTGTTCCCCGACCTGAAGATCCTCCTCTTCTCTCTCAGAAGTGTTTTTATCTCAGGGTTGAACCAGGGTTTGTTGTTCGAACAACACCGTATGGTCTTGGTAGGTACGGTGTTGTCCACACAGAAGCTGATGTAGTCCGTGAAGGTGTGAGTGAGGCCATCGATGTCCTCACCATGTGGATCGCAGAGCTGCTCCCAGGCAGTGGTTTCAAGACAGTCCTTTAGAGCGTCTATTGCCTCCTCAGACCATAACTTCACTGTGCGCATGACCGGAGGTTGTCTGTGTACTAGGGGTTTGTACACCGGCAGGAGGTGAACCAAGTTGTGATCCGATCTCCCGAGTGGGGGGAGTGGTGATGAGGTGTACGCCTCCTTAGTATTTGCATAGAATAAGTCCAGTGTTTTATTGTCTCTAGTGTGGCATGTGACATACTGAGTGAGCGTGGGTAGAATGGGGGACAGTGAGATATGGTTGAAATCACCTGAGATGAGGAGAAGAGCATCTGGGTGTTCTGTCTGCAGCCTGCCAGTTACTGAGTGGATGACGTCACGCGCTGTCCCAGCATTCGCCGTCGGATTTGCATAAATAACAATGCAGATCACGTGTGAGTATTTCCTCGGGAGATAGGTAGGCCACATGCTAACAGCTAGCAACTCGATGTCTTTGCTGCAGTGCCTTTCCTTAACCGTAATATGTCCCGGTCTGCACCAGTTGTTATTGGCATACATTATCACCGCCTCTTGCCTTCCCACTGTCTGGTGTCCGGTCTGCTCGTATTGCGTGGAAACCCTCCAGTTCGATGTTAGCATCTGTTGCTAGTTCTGTTAGCCACGTCTCGGTAAACAACATCAAGCTACTCTCTCTGTACACGCTCTCGTAGCGGGAGATAGCTGCTAGCTCATCTGTCTTATTGAGTAGCAATCGAACATTTCCCATAATAACGGATGGGAGGACGGGTCTGTACCTTATATTCCTCGCCCGCCGTCTTACTCCAGCTCAACATCCATGCCATTTCCGTCTTATTTCTCCCGGTATGTCGAGTTTTTGCGTTAGCATCGTGGGCCGGTTAAGTGCTAACAGCTGGTCTCTATTGTACTGCCTCCTGCAAAAAACAGTGGCTCCGTCCGCTGGTTCAGGAGAAATTTGGGCAATCTACGTGTCTGGATGGAATAAAGGTGTCGCTGGATCAGAAAGATTAGCAAGAGAGCCAGATAGTAAATAGAAATAGGAAGAAATTGATCCGCTGTTGCAAAAAGGCAGTCTACTCGTGTGGCACCGGAAGTAATGGAAGTTACTGTTGTCTGTTACGCAGACAACACACAATTATACCTGTCAAGGAAGCCCGATGATTGTAATCACTTAGCCAAGTTAGATGCCTGTCTTAAGGAAATCAAAGCCTGGATGACTTGCAATTTTCTGCAATTAAACTCAGATAAGACTGAAGTCATTCTTGTTGGTCCAAAATACCTTAGAAATTCCTTTCCAAATCATACTCTTAATTTGGATCCCACTACTCTCACTCTGAATAGTTCTGTGAGGAACCTTGGAGTTATTTTTGATCAAGATCTGTTCTTTAACTCACATATTAAATTTGTTTTTAAGACTGCCTTCTATCATCTGCACAATATTGCCAAAATTAGGAGCATCTTGTCTCTGAATGATGCTGAGAAACTGATCCACACCTTTGTCAGCTCTCGATTATATTATTGTAACTCGTTATTATCAGGTTGTCCTAAAATATCCTTAAAAAGTCTTCAGTTGATCCAAAATGCTGCTGGAAGAGTTTTAACTGGTTCTAGAAAGAGAGATCATATCTCTCCGGTCCTGGCCTCCCTTCCTTGGCTTCCCATAGAGTTTAGAATTACAGTGATCCCTCGCTACTTCGCGCCTCACCTTTCGCACCCTCAGTGCATCGCAGATTTTTCAAAAATATTCATCAAAAATTCAAAATTGAGAAAAAATGGGCGGGCGCTAGCAGAAGGCAGGGAGACTACATTAGAACATCAGGTATCAACACGGAGAGCCCGCACAACTCAAAATCCACCTCTCTGTTCGCTGTTCTCGTGTTGGCTCAGCTCGGGAATCTCGCAAGCTGATTGGCCGAGATGTTTTACCCAGCTTCTGTCCCTGCCGAGCGCCCATACCCAGCGAAGGAAGACCGCATTCATTGTTCTTTATCGCTCGTGTTGCTTAGTCTCGCCACGTGAAACTTTTCGCTGTTCTCTTGTGCCTTTTTGTGCGAAATAGTCTTCCCGTCGAGCCACTACGCCGCCTCCTGCAGCTTCTCCAGCTCTATCGGAAGCTGCCCTCGACGATCCTGCGCCTCTAGCACCTGACGATGAGGCGTCACCTGGGGAGCAGTAAAGCTCTTATTAACCTGTGCAGTAAATCATCTTCATCTTGAGTTACGTATCTTGTTATAAGAATAAAAGAGTTCTAAAAACATATTTATGTACACTTTATTTACATCTACGTATGTATGTACACTTACACACACACACGTATCATATGAGAGAGAGAGAGTGAGAGAATGAACGTACGTATGGGTGACGTCATTAGGGGTGACGCCACTTCGCGGTTTTTCACTTTTCGCGGTCGGTTCTGGAACCCATTAACCGCGATAAGTGAGGGATCACTGTACGTTTAAAATCCTTCTTCTCACTTTCAAAGCTCTTAATAATCAGGCCCCCTTATATATAAAAGATCTGATATTAACCTATCATCCTAACAGAGCACTAAGCTCCCAAAATGCCGGATAACTTGTAATACCCAGAATCTCCAAAAGTACAATGGGAGGCAGAGCCTTCTGCTATCAAGCTCCTTCTCTGTGGAACCAGTTACCACTCTGGATCCGGGAGTCAGACTCGATCTCTGTTTTTAAGAGCAGGGTAAAACCCTTCCTTTTCAATATAACCTACGATTAGGGAGGGATCTTGTGTCTCTTAACCCCCCTTTTGTTCTGCTGTTAATAGATTCAGACTACCGGTTGACCTCCAATAATGTACTTGGCTTCTCACTGTTCATGTTCTTTATGTCTGTTCTCTTCATCCTCTCTGTCCCCTCACCCCCAGCCAGTCACAGCAGATGACTGCCCCTCCCTGAGCCTGGTTCTGCT
The DNA here is from genome assembly GCA_020510985.1 of Pholidichthys leucotaenia. Taxonomy (NCBI): domain Eukaryota; kingdom Metazoa; phylum Chordata; class Actinopteri; order Cichliformes; family Pholidichthyidae; genus Pholidichthys; species Pholidichthys leucotaenia. The sequence goes on from CM035844.1 coordinate 18,491,451, forward strand.
AGAGGTTTCTTCCTGTTAAATGGGAGTTTTTTTCCTCCACCGTCGCTAAGTGCTTGCTCACAGGGGATCGTCTGATTGCTGGGTCTTTCTGAAATTGTGGGGTTTTCCCACAATCTCATAGCACAAATTTAGTGCTATGAGATGACTTTTGTTGTGATATGGCGCTATATAAATAAAGCTGAATTGAATTGAATTGAATTGGTAGCCATGTGCAATATTATAATGACACTGCAAAATGTGTGCTATTATTATATCTTTTCATGAGATCACAATATTGGAGGTGATGCTTTTAAGCCAACAGCTGCCAAACCCTGCAAAAATGTGTAATGTATTTGTGTACATACAGTGCTGTGAAAAAGTATTTGCCCCCTTCCTGATTTCTTATATTTTTGCACATTTGTCACACCTAAATGTTTCAGATCATTAAATAAATTTTAATGATAGACAAAGATAACAGAAGTAAATACAAAATGCAGTTTTCAAATGATGATTTCATTTATTAAGGGAAAAAAGCTATCCAAACCTACCTGACTCTATGTGAAAAAGTAATTGCCCCCAACTGCCCCCTAAACCTAATAACTGGTTGTGCCACCCTTGGTGCCATCAGCTGGCAATGAATCTTTTACATCGCTGTTGAGGAATTTTGACCCACTGTTCTGTGCATAATTGTTTAAATTCAGTCACATTGGAAAGCTTCATGAACTGATGGCCGGACATTCTCCTTCAGGATTTTTTGGTAGACAGCAGAATTCATGGTTCTGTCAATTAGGGAAAGCTGTCCAGGTCCTGAAGCAGCAAAGCAGCCCCAGACCATGTCACTACCACCACCATGTTTGACTGTTGATACAATGTTCTTTTTATGAATTCCTGTGTTAGTTTTATGCCAGATAAAACAGGACACATGTCTTCCAGAAAGTTCAACTTTTGTCTTATCAGTCCACAGAATATTTTCCCCAAAGTCTTGCAGATCATCAAGATGTTTTCTGGCAAATGTGAGTTAAGTTAGTTAGTTTTTGTTTCTCATCTGGTCTTGAATTTCTTAAGATCACAGTGGGGTGTGCTGCTTTTTGAGATCTTTTAGCCTACTTCAGGTTGTCAGACAGGTTCTATTTAAGTGATTTCTTGATTCATCAGGTCTGGTAGAAATCGGGCTTGGGTGTTGCTACTGAAACTGAACTCAGCTTTCCAAAAAATGTGGTTAATCACAGTTAATTCATGATGTAACATGAGGGGCAATTACTTTTTCACATAGGGCCAAGTAAGTTTGGATAGTTTTTCTCCTTTAATAAATTAAATCATCATTTGAAAACGGCATTTTGTATTTATTCAGGTTATCTTTGGCTGATAGTAAAATTTGTTTGATGATCTGAAACATTTAAGTGTGCCAAATATAAGAAATCACGAAGGGGGCAAATATTTTTTCACAACATTGTATACATATGTGTGCCCTATTCTATATTATTTATTTAAAGCGACTAAATATGGTGATTGGTTAAAGGATAGAAAGCACTTATTAAAGTGGTTCTTACACCACTCATCGTTGTTGTAAGTTTTCATGCTGTTTCATATTCTGTATGTGTTCTCCATATTCTTTGTAAAATAGAAACTACCCTACTGTGGCTGTTAGATGAAAACTTTGTAGCTCAGTATTTAGTTTTTATTTATTTTAAATAAATTCATAGACTAGTTAGGATAATTACTGTGTTGACTTATGGTATAAACATGATTTATCAAGTTCAGTGTTATACTCATCATATACCATTGTTTATTTATACTGAAATGAGCTGCCTTCAGGTTCTTCCTCCTCATTTTGTTTGATACTGGATGCTTAAATCAGCTTGGCACCGCTGCCATATACTGTATGGGCATACAGTATGTGAACAGCAAATATTTTTTTCACATTTCCATTCCAATGTTGATTACTGTTGACAAAAGTTTGGTGCTCCTAGAAAGGATGAACATGGATCATTATCAGTATGTCAGTGGCATTACTGTTGGATCGTATATCGTATATATACAGTATTATTATGGTGGTGTCCTAGGGTAGAGAGGGGTGACGCCCTGCCTCTGGGAGGTGGCGTCACCTGGGGTATATAAGCCAGCTGCGGGAGACATCTTGTCTCTTCAGTGTGGCTCCTGTGCTCGCGTTAGAGCCTCCTGTGTTCCTGACTTCGTGTTCTAAATAAAACTATAAAACGTCACCCCGGCTCCTCCTTAATTAGAGACACAACATTTGGCGACGAGGATATATGGAGATGGAGAGGGCTGCTACCGCATTTTGTTCATTTTTGGAGGCTCTGGGTGAGCCGTTGGTCCCTTGGGCCAGATGGTATGTGGCCTTCGAGAACTATCTTACGGCGCTGAACCTCAGCGACCTAGATAAACTGCGTGCAAGGGCTATTCTGGTCCACAACCTTGGTATGGAAGGCCAGAGGATCCTGAGCACTCTAGGAGGAGGTGACTCATTTGGAGATGTCGTGAGGCTCATGGCGGGCTACTTTTGCACCCCTGAGAACACTGTAATGCGGCGCATCCAGTTCAGACAGCAGCGCCAGCGGCCCGGAGAGTCGGTTCAACAGTTCGTGGCAGACCTTCGGCAGCTGGCAGGTGAGTGCAGGTTCAGGGCTTTGGAGGAGGAGATGGTCCGTGACCAGCTAGCGGAACACATTCCCTATTCCTCCGCGAGGGTCCGCCTGCTAACCCACGCTGGGGAGTTAATGCTGTTATCAACCATGGAGCTAGCGCAACAACACGAGGCAGCGGAAAAACTAACAAAGAATCTCGGTGACACGGAGGCCCTGCCCAGGAATGATAAACAATTCAATTCAATTCAACTTTATTTATATAGCGCCATTTCACCCCCACAAAACCCCCACAATTGCAGAAAGACCCCAGCAATCAGGCGATCCCCTGTGAGCAAGCGCTTGGCGACAGTGGAGAGGAAAAGCTCCCTTTTAACAGGAAGAAACCTCCAGCAGAACCAGGCTCAGGGAGGGGCAGTCATCTGCTGCGACTGGCTGGGGGGTGAGGGGATAGAGAAGATGAAAAAGAGCAGACATGTAGAGAGCAAACAGCACGATGGGGACTCAGTCTATGGGAGAGAACAAACAAATGTTAATGACCAGCAAAAAAAAAAAAAAAAATTCATTGAGAGTGAAGAAAGGAGTGAAGCCCAGTGCATTATTGGAGGTCCCCCGGCTGTCTAAACCTATTAGCAGCATAACTAAGGGAGGGTTCAGAGACACATGATCCCTCCCTAATTGTAGGCTATATCATAAAGGAAGGTTTTAACCCTGTTCTTAAAAACAGAGATCGAGTCTGACTCCCGAATCCAGATTGGCAGCTGGTTCCACAGGAGAGGAGCTTGATAACTGAAGGCTCTGCCTCCCATTGTACTTTTGGAGATTCTAGGTATTACAAGTAATCCAGCATTTTGGGAGTGTAGTGCTCTGTTAGGATAATAGGGTAGTATCAGATCTTTTAAATAAAAAGGGGCCTGATTGTTTAGAGCTTTGTAAGTGAGAAGAAGGATTTTAAACTTAATTCTATACTCTATGGGAAGCCAATGAAGGGAGGCCAGAACCAGAGAGATGAGATCTCTCTTTCTAGTACCTATTAAAACTCTTGCTGCAGCATTTTGGATTAACTGAAGACTTTTTAAAGATGTTTTAGGACAACCTGATAATAACGAGTTACAATAATCTAATCTAGAGCTAACAAAAGCGTGGATCAGTTTCTCAGCATCACTCTGAGACAAGATGCTCCTAATCTTGGCAATTACGCAAATGATAGAAGGCAGTCTTAGAAACAAATTTAATAAGTGAATTGAAAAACAGATCTCGATCAAAAATAACTCCAAGGTTCCTCATAGAACTATTAAGAGAAAGAGTAACCGCATCCAAACTAAGAGTTTGATTTGGAAAGGTATTGCTAAGGTTTTTTTGGACCAACAAGAATGACTTCAGTCTTATTAGATTAGATTAGATTAGATTCAACTTTATTGTCATTACACATGTATGAATACAAGGTAACGAAACACAGTTTAGCATCCAATCAGAAGTGCAAAGGACAGCAGTGCAGTATATACGGTAATTAACAGTATGTGCAATTTAAGCAAATATATGCAGCAGTGCAGAAAGTTAAGAGTACTGTTATGTGCAAATAATGTACAATAAGTTAGATGGGCAGTTATGTACAGGTGAGGATGGTAAGAGATGATGGTAAGAGAGTCAGCGGGGAACTAAGTTCAATAACGTGACAGCTGTTGGAAAGAAATCTGAATTTAATAGCAGGAAATTACAAGTCATACAAGCTTTGATTTCCTTAAGACAGGCTTCCAACTTGGATAATTGATTACTATCATCTGGCTTCATTGACAGGTATAATTGTGAGTCATCTGCGTAACAATGAAAATGTATACAGTGCTTTCTAATAATGTTGCCTAACGGAAAAATAAACTATAAAGAGTAGGGCCTAGCACAGATCCCTGTGGAACTCCATGACTGAGCTTTGAGTTGGAAGAAAACTCATTTTTGACAAGAACAACTTGGAACCTATCAGATAAATAAGATCTAAACCACTGCAACGAAGTTCCATGAAGTCCAACATAGAGTTCTAATCTATCAAGTAGAATATTATGATCGATAGTATCAAAAGCTGCACTAAGGTCTAAAAGGACAAGTACAGAAACAAGTCCATTATCAGATGCGATAAGGAGGTCATTAGTGACCTTCACTAAGGCTGTTTCAGTACTATGATGGATTCTAAACCCAGGTTGAAACTCTTCAAATAAACTATTTCCCTGCAAGTGGTCAAATAATTGCATAGCAACAACTCTTTCTAAGATTTTTTAAATGAAAGGGAGATTAGAGATTGGTCTATAGTTAGCTAAAACTCCTGGATCCAGCACTGGCTTTTTGAGTAAGGGTTTAATTACAGCCGTTTTAAAAGCCTGTGGTACATGGCCTAATGTTAATAAAGAGTTGATTATTTGAAGAATAGAGCTACCAATAAATGGGAAGACTTCTTTAAATAACCTAGTAGGAATAGGGTCTAAAAGACAAGTTGAAGGCTTGGATGAGGAAATTATTTTATCTAACTCTAAAAGGTCAATTGGAGTAAACTCATCCAAACAGATATCAGTTGAAAGAGTTGTAGTAGTTACTGTATTTAAGTTAACGGTGGGAAGAATCTGACTGATTTTATCACTGATAGATTAAATTTTATTCTTGGAAAAAGTTCATAAAGTCCTGACTAGTAAGCTCTAAGGGAATGCTAGGATTGACAGAGTCCTGACTCTTTGTCAGCCTGGCTACAGTGCTGAAAAGAAACCTGGGATTATTCTTGTTCTCTTCTATTAATGCAGAATAATAAATAAAAATAAATTCATTCATTCATTCATTCATTCAAATAAATAAATTCATTCATTCATTCATTCATTCAGAATAATAACTTGTTCTAGCTTTTCTAAGAAATTTTTTATAAATTGAAAGATGATTTCTCCAAGCTAAATAGATTTCATCTAAATTAGTGGAGCGCCATTTTCCTTCTAATTGACGAATCTTCTGTTTTAAGCTACGAGTTTCTGTGTTGAACCAAGGAGTTAGAAATCTCTGATTAGACTTTTTCTTTTTCAAAGGGGAAACCATGTCGAGAGTTTGATGCAGAGAAGCTGTCACACTATCTACCATGCTATCAATTACAGAAGGAGCAAGCTCTCCATAGCTTATTTCCATTGTGTTGACACATGGCATAGAGGAAACAATCTGCATAAATTTGGTAACAACATCATCTGAGAGGCATCTACTGTAGTAATATTTTTCTTTAGGAGCCAAATAGTCAGAAATAGTAAAATCAAAGGTTAACAGACAATGGTCTGACAGTACAGGGTTATGAGGAGACACTACCAGATTTTCTGTTTCTATGCCATATGTCGGAACAAGGTCTAACATGTTGTGGAGATAATGGGTAGAATTTCCTACTTTCTGAGAAAACCCCATCGAGTCTAATATTGAATTAAATGCCATATTAAGACAATCATTATCTACATCTACATGTACAGTGGGGAAAAAAAGTATTTAGTCAGCCACCAATTGTGCAAGTTCTCCCACTTAAAAGATGAGAGAGGTCTCCAATTTTCATCATAGGTATACCTCAACTATGAGAGACAAAATGAGAAAAAAAAAATCCAGAAAATCACATTGAAGGATTTTTAATGAATTAATTGGTAAATTCCTCGCTAAAATAAGTATTTGGTCACCTACAAACAAGCAAGATTTCTGGCTCTCACAGACATGTAACTTCTTCTTTAAGAGGCTCCTCTGTCCTCCACTCGTTACCTGTATTAATGGCACTTGTTTGAACTCGTTATCAGTATAAAAGACACCTGTCCACAACCTCAGACAGTCAGACTCCAAACTCCACTATGGCCAAGACCAAAGAGCTGTCAAAGGACACCAGAAACAAAATTGTAGACCTGCACAAGGCTGGGAAGACTGAATCTGCAATAGGTAAGCAGCTTGGTGTGAAGAAATCAACTGTGGGAGCAATTATTAAAAAATGGAAGACATACAAGACCAATGATAATCTCCCTCGATCTGAGGCTCCACGCAAGAGCTCACCCCGTGGGGTCAAAATGATCACGAGAACGGTGAGCAAAAATCCCAGAACCACACAGGGGGACCTAGTGAATGACCTGCAGAGAGCTGGGACCAAAGTAACAAAGGCTACCATCAGTAACACACTACGCCGCCAGGGACTCAAATCCTGCAGTGCCACACGTGTCCCCCTGCTTAAGCCAGTACATGTCCAGGCCCGTCTGAAGTTTGCTCGAGAGCATTTGGATGATCCAGAAGAGGATTGGGAGAATGTCATATGGTCAGATGAAACCAAAATAGAACTTTATTGTAAAAACTCAACTTGTTGAGTTTGGAGGAGAAAGAACACCATACCTACTGTGAAGCATGGGTGTGGAAACATCATGCTTTGGGGCTGTTTTTCTGCAAAGGGACCAGGACGACTGATCCGTGTAAAGGAAGGAATGAATGGGGCCATGTATCGTGAGATTTTGAGTGAAAACCTCCTTCCATCAGCAAGGGCATTGAAGATGAAACGTGGCTGGGTCTTTCAGCATGACAATGATCCCAAACACACCGCCCGGGCAATGAAGGAGTGGCTTCGTAAGAAGCATTTCAAGGTCCTGGAGTGGCCTAGCCAGTCTCCAAATCTCAACCCCATAAAAAATCTTTGGAGGGAGTTGAAAGTCTGTGTTGCCCAGCGACAGCCTCAAAACATCACTGCTCTAGAGGAGATCTGCATGAGGAATGGGCCAAAATACCAGCAACAGTGTGTAAAAACCTTGTGAAGACTTACAGAAAACGTTTGACCTCTGTCATTGCCAACAAAGGGTATATAACAAAGTATTGAGATGAACTTTTGTTATTGACCAAATACTTATTTTACCGAGGAATTTACCAATTAATTCATTAAAAATCCTTCAATGTGATTTTCTGGATTTTTTTTTTCTCATTTTGTCTCTCATAGTTGAGGTATACCTATGATGAAAATTGGAGACCTCTCTCATCTTTTAAGTGGGAGAACTTGCACAATTGGTGGCTGACTAAATACTTTTTTGCCCCACTGTATATTAAAGTCCCCTACTATAATTATTCTATCAGATTTCAGTACTAAATCAGCTAAGAATTCGGCAAATTTGGATAAAAACTCTGAGTAAGTTGATGGAGGACGATAAACTATGGCAAATAAAATTGGGTTTAACCTAAAATTGCTAAAATGCCCAATACTGAGGACCAGGCCCTCAAAGGAATTATAACGCATTTTTTGCCTTACATTAACTAGTAATTTGGAATGGTAAATTGTTGCTACTCCTCCTCCACGACCAGAACGTCTGGGATTTTGACAGTTTAAATAACCAGAGGGAGTTGATTCATTTAAACCAACATATTCCTCTTGTCCTAACCAAGTCTCTGTAAGGGATATTAAATCAATCTGATGATCAGTTAACAGATCATGGACTAGCAAAGACTTGGGAATTAGAGACCTAATATTTAACAAACCGATTTAATTTTTAAATTATGAGGAACAGAGGCCAAGTCATTAAATTTAGAGACTTTGTGTTTAATTTGAGTTTTACCAACTTTTTGTTTAATCACTTTGGGATGCTGATACATTATATTTTTATTTACTTTGGAGGGAGCAGACAATGAGTCTCTGATGGGGAAGAGAGGGGCTAAGTTGAGGGGTGGTGGATGAAGAGGGGCTGCAGAGAGACGTATAAGACTGCGATTCTGCTTCCTGATCCCAACTCTGAGTTGTCAAGGTTTTGGAAATTTGGATAAAAATTATGCCAAATTGTTAGATAAATGAGACGCACCATCCAAAGTGGGATGGACGCCGTCTCCTCTAATAAGACCAGGTTTTCCCCAAAATGAGTTCCAATTGTCTATGTAGCCCACATCGTTTGCAGGACACCACACAGACAGCCAGCGGTTGAAGGATGACAAGCGGCTAAACATGTCATCACTGGTCGGATTGGGGAGGGGCCCAGAGAATACTACAGAGGCAGACATTGTTTTGGCAAGTCACACATTGATTCCACATTAAGTTTTGTGACTTCCGACTGCCAGAGTCGGATGTCGTTAATGCGGGTGTGGATAACAATTGTGGAGTATTTACAGTTACTTTTAGCCAGCATTTTCAAATTTGACTCAGTGTTGCCTGCTCTGGCCCCAGGAATGCCAGTGGGGAAAAGCGATTAGAAACATGAACAGGTTGGCGGTGAACCAGGGGCTTGCGGCTAGGCTTCCATCTCACCGTCACCCACCCATTCTCCTCGCTGCTCAGGAGGACCGGAGGACCGCTAGTAGGCCACCCTATGCTAGGGAGCTCTGCTGCAGCTAAGGGGCATCTGTCATTATTAACTGGCGCAGACGGTGTTTCAATGCAGCGGAGCCGGGATTCCATATCAGACAACCTCACCTCAAGTGCCTCAAAAAGACAACATTTATTACATTTACCATTATCACTAAAAGAGGCAGAGGTGTAGCTAAACATCTGACAGAGAGAGCACACCAGAGGAGAAGGAGAAAGAAAGCTAGTAGCCATAGCTACTGGCTAACCTGAAGCTAACAAAAACACAGATGAAAGGTGAACAGAAGGCTAAAGAGGGTGATTAGGTGACAATGAGTGCGCACACAGGTGCAAGAGGCATGTTAAACAGAAGTGAGAGCTGACGGTAGATGGAAAAAAGTAATTAAAATACGATTAAAGGCAATAATCCTCAGGAGATTGAGGAGAGCGAACCGAACCACAGAGCAAACCACAAAGACAGCCAGCAACACAGGAAGTGACGATATGTTACCACAGGAAGCGTCTCCACCACCTAGCAAGTGGTGGAGACGCTTAAACAGTGGAAGGCACTGGCCTTGGATCCGGACGATGGCAGCGAAGATGAATACGTGGCCACTGTGAAGATTAGGTCCGCCCCAGGGACGCCGAGATGCTACAGCTGCAGATCCAACAGGCACCGCTACAGAGCGAGGGAGTGCGCAGCGAGGGGCAAGCATTGTGGATGATGCGGGTTGTTCCACCACTTTGCCAGGGTTTACCGAAATTTCGGGAAGGTGGAACGGAGGTCTGGAAAAGGAAATTCAACAAAGAAGACGCCTACAGTGGTCCACACTGTCTCGCCGAACACAGACAGACGTATTCTGTGCAACATATTGTTGGACGGGACGCCAGTACCATGGATGGTGGACACGGGGTCAGCGACCTCCATCCTGAATCTGGCAACAGTAAAGAAGTTCTTCCCCCATTACACTGTGAGTAAAACGAACATTGCCTGTTACGGGTATGGTGACAACCCTCTGGACATTGTGGGCTCGGTGTGGCTGTTGGTGAGTTACAGGGTGGCCTCTATGTGTGCAGCCGAGTTTGTGGTAGCCCGTAGTGGTAACAACTTGATGGGTTGTGATTTGTTCTATGGGCTCGGGTTCTCCATCGCCTGCGGAGAAGTGGAGGAGTGGTCAGGTGGTGGACTGTGGGACTGGCCATTTTATTTAGGAAGTGACGAAGAAGCGTGGGACTTAGGCTGGCCCATTCTGGGTGAAGAGGGCCACCACCAGCACCAGAGTATGCCGACACGACGGGAACACCGCACTAGTGTTTGCGGTCCTGTGGACGTGGGACCTGAACAGCATGGTTTAGCTCCTGTGGAGGCGGATGGTTCCAGAGAGCAGGCGCAGCGAGGTTCCGGTGGCCGACCGAGTACTCCTGTTGACCTGGGCGCTGCCAGTGCCGCTCCGACGCTAGAAATGAAAGTGATCGGAGTGAGACCAGATGGCAAGAACCCTAGACGTGCCCAGAATGAAAACAATGGACAAGGCTCGAGCAAGCCTAGTGGGACGCTGAAGAGCCATATGGGTACCAGTTCGCGACGCAGGAGAAGAAGGAAGCCAGTGAGTGCTCCCCTGGGTGAGGGCAATGGTGTGCGCCCTAGGGTTGAGTCTCAGCTAAGATGTGTGCGCAGGTCAAGGGAGCAGAGAGATGGACAGGGTGGTCTGCGTGTGGTATGAGCTGAGAACAACTTTTACCTGGAGTTGACAGATGGGTCGAGGCGGCGCCCAAACGAGCTGCGGCGTTCGGGAAGAAAGGAACGCCAGTGCAGCCCGTCTCTGGTCACAAAGAAGCAGAGACACTCTGGGAGTGGGCTGCGGGACGGACTCTCCAGAGAGGGGCCTACAGGAGACCCGAGTTAGGCCTTTATATTGGGGCTTGCGGTTTGTCTAGTTATAGGGTGTTTTGCAGTGTGTTCGCTAAGGTTAATGTTAAAATAGAAAAATTTAAAAAACAGAGGAAAATGTAAAGTGTAATCTAAATATGTAATGTGGCCACCGTTGTTTGCTGTGAATGCTGAGTAGCTGTAAGGATGTTCTGAGTGTTATGTATGGGTGTGGGGAGGTGCAGTAACACCTGTGTGTGAAAGTTAGAAAGGAGTGTGTGAGAGTGAAGTCAATGTTGTGTGCTTTGTAGCCTTCTTTTGCTCTGGAGTGTTTGTGCTCATGCTATGGGGTGGAAATGCTGGTCTGTGGAGTCGGGTACCGCCATTGTTCATATTTGTATATACTTTGTGATTGTAAAATGTGTGTATTTATTTATTTTGGGATGAATTTATTTTGGTGTGTGGCCCTTTTATGTTCAGTGACTGTTTTACATAGCGGAGTGCTCCACTGGGCCAGTGTGGTGTGAGTGTGTAGGCCTATAAACATCTCTATTAGTGTGTGAATCGGGCGTAAATTTTGAAGGGGGGTCAATTGCTGTGCTTGTGATTTTTCAAAGGTGGGGGAGAATATTGAATCGTATTTCATATATATATATATATATATATATGTTATTATGGTGGTGCCGTAGGGTAGAGAGGGGTGATGCCCCGCCTCTGGGAGGTGGCGTCACCTGGGGTATATAAGCCAGCTGCAGGAGACATCTTGTCTCTTTGCTGTGGCTCCTGTGCTCGTGTTACAGTCTCCTATGTTCCTGAGTTTGTGTTCTAAATAAAACTATAAAGCGTCACCCAACTCCTCCTTAATTAGAGACACAACATTTGGCGATGAGGATATACGGAGATGGAAAGGGCTGCTACAGCAACACAGCAGTGTTGTGGGACTACTCCACCCAAGTGAGGTGGGTACTCCAAGCAGTCGAATTGGGGCTCCCACGTACCTCAGGGCGGCCTCCAAGGATTGGTTGGCACGCTCAGCCTGCCCGTTGCTCTGCGGATGGTATCCTGAGGTGAGGCTGGCAGTCACGCCAAGGGAGCGGCAGAAGGCCTTCCAAATCTGCGAGGTGAACTGTGGCCCCCGGTCAGACACAATGTCCATAGGAATGCCATGTATCCGGATGATGTGGTCTTTGAGGAGGTCCACCATTTCCAGGGCAGAAGGCAGCTTGGGGAGAGCCACCAGGTGGATTGCCCTGGGATGGGGGAAGTCCGGTGACAAAGTCTAGGGCAATGTGGGACCAGGGACGATGAGGGATGGGGAGTGGATGTAGCAGCCCAGAAGGGGGTGTGGAGTCAGTTTTATTTTGGCAACAAGTCTGGGAGGCATTGACATACTCCCAGACGTCAGCTCACAGGGTGGGCCACCAAAACACCCGACGAATGAGATTAATAGTCCGGGTAATGCCAGGATGGCAGGCAAAGAAGCTTGTGTGGCCCCACTTGATGACATCACTGTGAAGCGAGTCTGGGACAAACAGCCAGCCATCAGGGCCCGCTTCTGGTATGGGTTCTGTGGATAGCGCCCGCCAGACCCTCCGTTCAGTGTCCCACGAGTGTGCTCCAAGGAAACAGGAGGATGGGACAATGGATTGGGGAAGGGAGGAAAGGGGGTTCAGGACAGAACTAGCGGGAGAGAGCGTCCAGCTTAATATTGCGGGAGCCAGGCCTATAGGTAATGTTAAGATTGAATCTAGCAAACAATAAGGCCCAGCAGGCCTGCCTGGCACTCAGTCTGCGAGCTGACCGAAGGTATTCTAAATTTTTATGATCGGTCCACACAATTACAGGCTGGGGCGCTCCCTCCAACCAGTGTCTCCTCCTCCAGGGCCAGTTTAATGGCCAGCAGCTCTCGCTCTCCTACGTCGTAACTCCTCTCAGCGGGCGTGAGCCGCCGAGAGAAATACACACACAGGTGGAGCTTCTGATCTGAGGCCGAGCGCTGAGATAGAAGAGCGCCCACCCCCGAGTCCGAAGCATCAACCTCTAGGATGAACTGGAGTTGAGGATTGACCTGGGCCAAGATAGGTGCGTTGGAGAACAGGTCCTTTAAATTGAGAAAGGCCTGTTCTGCTGCCTCGGACCACTTAAAGGGCAACTTTGTCGAGGTCAGCTGGATCAGAGGCTGTGCTGCCGTGCTATAGTCTCTGATGAAATGACAATAAAAATTTGCAAACCCCAAGAAGCATTGCAGCTCCTTGCAGGAGCAGGGTGTAGGCCAATTCAGCACAACCTCCACCTTGGCCGGGTCAGCCCTCAGCTCTCCCTCAGCCACAATAAAGCCCAAAAAAGAAGTGGAGCGGGTGGAAAATTCACACTTCTTGGCTTTACTGTACAGCTGATTCTCCAGAAGCCGTTGCAACACGGTTCGGCCATGGACTGTATGTTCCTCTGGCGAGCGTGAAAAAATCAAAATGTCATCAAGATAAACGAAAACAGATTGATTAACCATATCGCAGAGGATGTCGTTAATCATCCACTGGAAGACGGCAGGGGCATTGGTGAGCCCAAATGGCATCACCAGGTATTCAAACTGCCCCATGTGTGTTTTAAAGGCCGTCTTCCACTCATCCCCTTCGCGACTGCGGACCAGATGGTAAGCATTCCGCAGATCTAATTTGGTGAACACTTGCGCGGGCTGAAGAAGCTCAAACACAGAGTTTATCAGAGGCCAAGGATACTTGTCCTTAATCGTAATGGCATTGAGCTCACGATAGTCAATGCACGGGCGTAGGGAGCCGTCCTTCTTGCCGACAAAAAAAAACCCCGCTCCAAGAAGAGCCGAATGAGGCCGGCGTTCAACAAGTCTTTAATATAGCTCTCCATCGTGTCCCTCTCTGGCCCGGAAATGCTGTATAGCCGGCTGGACGGTAGCCAAGCGCCCAGGAGAAGGTCTATAGCGCAATCGTAAGAGCGATGGGGAGGTAAAGAGAGCGCTCTTGAATTGCTAAAGGCCTCTCCCAGATCACGATAGATCTCAGGCACAAGGCTAAGGTCCGGCAGCTCTACCGGAGGAGAAGAGATGGAAAGCATGGGTGAACACTCGGCCGAACTGAGGCAGGATGCCAAACAACACGGGCTCCAGGAGGAGCTGGAATTATTGGCCCAATTAATAATGGGGCTGTGCTTCTGGAGCCACGGATAACCGAGGACCACCAGGTGACCAGATTTAGGGAGAATGTAAAACGAAATAGTCTCCCGGTGGTTGCCGGAAAGAAGGACGGTCACCGGCTCAGTTTTCTCGGTGATGGTAGCAACTGTCTCGCCTGATAAAGTGATAACAAGGGCCTGGGCAATTTAGTCGTAGGGATGGCTACGTCCCGTGTGAAACGCACAGAAATGAAATTCTACTCTGCTCCTGAGTCAGTCAATGCTCTAGCCCTCCTCTTGTCCCCCAGAAACAGAATAAGGACCGAAATAGATAGGTTACCAGGGGAATGACTGGATTTCCCACCCGTCAGTTCCCCCACGGCTACTGATGGGCCACGTCTTTTTGGCTTCAGCTAACACCCCTGCAGTGTGTGTTTGAAAGAACCACAATACATGCAGGTGCTGATTCTCCTTTGCCTCTGGCGCTCTTCCGGAGTCAGACAGACCTGGCCGAACTCCACAGGCTCAGAAAGAGAATCGGCTCCAGCTGTGTCAGCAGCCGAGGGGAATGCACGCGGAGAGGGCGGGTGGGAGGGGGCTTTGCGCTCCTTCTCGCACTTGCAGTATTGGTTGTCAAGACTAACAGCCTGATCAGTTAAACCGTCCAAGGAGGAGGAAACTGCATGACCCGCTAGGTCATCCCGGAGGTGTTCATTTAAACCCTGGAGGAAGATGCTTCATAGCGAATCCTCATTCCATCCCGAGTCCAGAGCGATGACCCGAAACTCCACAGAGTAGTCGGCAGCTGACCGGCTACCCTGACGGAGAGACATTAAGCGGCTCATGATGTTACCCTCGCTTTCTGAACAGTCAAACGCGCGAGTGAATTCGCCCACAAATCTTTCAAATGAATAAGTGGGACCCTCCGGGCTGTCAAGGATGGCCTGGGCCCAGCTGAGGGCCCTGTCCCGCAGCAGGAGGGTCAAAAAATGAATTTTGGAAGTGTCATCCAGGTATCCCCCCCAACCACCGCCACCTGGCCCAGGTACATCCGAACCTGACTTAAGAATCCCTTCCATTCCCCCACCTTCCCCCGCGAACGGGGCAGGCGAGGGAACGGAGGTGATTTGGTGCATGGTAGAAGAAACTGGGACAACAGGCGGAGGAGCAAGCAGATGAGACAAATGGCCCAAATGCTCGGTGACCGTGCCCAGCTGCTGAGTAATGGTTTGCAGCTGTTGAGTTAGCACAGCCACCTGCCTCTCTGTGGCATCTAAATGCTCTAACGCAGTGTTCCGATGATGCCGCTTCCACTGAGCTTGTAACATGGCTGGCTCATTCTGTCATGATTGGGAATAATTTGACAGCTCACCTGCAGGGAGTGACACCAAAGGAAACACAAAATGACACAGAGTAATAAGTTGTGATTGAATTCTATTAACTCCAAAGAACTCCTCCGCAAGAGAAAACCGCCACTCACCAGAGAAAGCACACAGCCTGAAGTGAGAGACGAGATCAGATGAATTAGGATGGAGGCTAGACACAGGGAGAATAGGACAGCACTCACATGGGAGTAATAGAGGGACTCGGCAGAAGAACCCAGCACTTACAGGTGGTGCTGGGTGAAACAGGCTGGCATTGGAGAGGTGGGTGAGGTGTCTGACCGGGTGATGACGGTCACTGATGTGGTGATGATGACGAGGCAGATGAGCACACAACAACCCTGGAGATGCACCACAAAGGAGGTAGCAACCTGTGAAGATAAATCAGAGAATTAAAGGTTTTTTCTAGATAAGGCAAAAATGGATTAAACTGCTGTTATAGGTAGGCTACCCAACGAGCCAGTGCCGAGACGTTGAAGAGAGGTCTATTTAAGCACTGGCGAGTCAGAGGAGCAGGTGCGTCTCATCACGCAGGTGGAGATGATTACCCGTGGAGTAGGTGAAGTTTGAGCCAGATGGGCGGGGGGGAGGGGGGGAGTGCGCTCACCGAACCATGACATACATAGTTTTCGTGGCGTCAACATATCAAGATAATTTCTGGAACAATTTACGGTCCAACAAAATTTGCTGTGCTTACAGGCCTATAAATTCATACTATTGGTCATCGTTTATGTCTTTACATGTTCAATTATTCAAAAAACACAGTTTTGTAATTTCCGTAAAATTGTCATCTTTAAACATACAAGGATTGTGCCTGACAGTGATGCTGTGTAGATGTGTTTCTGTCACAGCTATGAAAATGGACTAGTTCCCCCTTTGCCCCTCCCTGAGCCTGGTTTTGGTGGAGGTTTCTTCCTGCTAAAAGGGAGTTTTTCCTCTCCACCGTCGCCAAGTGCTTGCTCACAAGGGATCGCCTGATTGCTGGGGTCTTTCTGCAATTGTGGGGGTTTCCCCTACAGTTGAAAGTGCTATGAGATGACTGTTGTGAAATGGCACTAAATAAAGTTGAATTGAACTGAACAGAACTAGGGCTGTGAGATATGACGATATATATCTGGTGATGCCAGGGTTTGACATTAACACCAGACAACCAGCCAATGGCTGGTGGATTTCAGCAGTGGCCGGTAAGACAGTCACATCCACTCGCCACTTTAGCTGGTTGTAGTTCTCTCAAATTGCATCTAAAATAATAAACTATGAAACTATTGCTCCCATAAGTACTGTGTTTTTTCTAATCAGTTTTATTTTTTTCTCTCTTCTTTTTCCTGGTGAAAACAGGTAGTGTCCATTTTGTCATGAACCAAGCCAGGTTGTTCTTTGGGCTCGGTTCTGACCCGCTGTGGCTCAGGGTTATCTGTGTTGCTATGTATTATGTTATCTTTTGAGTTTCTTGTTGTTTCTATTCCCTTGTTTTTTTTCCCTACCTGTAGCCACTGCGTTCTGGCCGGCAGCTGTGAGGCAGCCTCCTTTGGCCTAAACTTGTGTGGGCGCTGTCTGACACTTGCTGGTCCGACCACGCCCCCTCTCTCTTGACAGCTAGCTGGGTCTCCTCCGGTAATTGCCTTTCCCGCACTTCGCCCAGGTGTTCCCAATCCGTGTTGCCAGCAATGCTTGTACTTAAGCAGGCCTTTGCCAGTCAAGCATTGCTGGACTGTTGTATTGTCTAATGTCTGTGTCACACCACCGTTCACTGTGGTCTGCCCACTGCACGCCCCGTCGTGTGAGTCATGAAGTGAACCCTGTCATCTTTTTGTAAGTCAGCTTTGTTTTTGTTCTGTTTGTCTTGTGGCCACGGTACACTGTGGTCTGCCCGTTGCACGCCCCGTCGTGTGAGCTATTTAGTGTACCCTGTATCATTTTTGTATGTCTGTATTTTGGAACTGTTTGCCTTTTTTGTTAATAAATGTGTTTGTGGTGTAACCCACGCCTAAATCCGTCCTTCCCCCTCACTCCTCGGTGCACTGCGTAAAAGCGCACGAGGAGGGTCATGACACATTTAGGTTAAATCCATCAGCAGCTACTAATAACGTTGTGCAGTCATGAAGGGGTGTCCCAGTTCATTGGGGTAGGCCAAGGGGTACAAATGAGAATTGGGACGGACCCACATCTACCTGCATTTCACTCTCATATTGCAAATATTTTTCTCGACCATTTTACACTATTTACTGCTCTTCATAAATAATTAAACAGACAGAGTTTCTCTTGCTGTTTTTATGTATGTATAGGGGCAATTTACATTGAAAAAGATTGTAAATTTAGTTCAAGTAAATTTTTGCATGGCATAGTCCAATTTGATCATATTAAACATAATTTTCCGACCACAAAATTGTGGCTAGTGAAAAGGCTGAGTGGCTAGTAACTTTGGAAAATCACTAGCTGCAGTGGCTGGTGAGCAAAAAAGTTCATGTCAAGCCCTGAGTGACGTGATAAAAATGTCTACCATTTCATATAAAACTGTATATCGGGATTTAAAAGACACATACCCTTTTTCTACTTGTCACAGCCCGCCTTTCCCCGCAGTGAACGTTATGTCTGATAAAATACCTTCTGGAATGATGAGGCCAGGTGAATGGGCGACCTCACCTTTATTAATACTCAAGCCACAATGGTCAGAGAATAGCCACCAGGCAGAGGGCACCGATCAAAAGACTGTGTAGTGGATGCCCTCTGCTATTTATAGGGCGGTGCAGGGAATTAAACCCCAACACCACAATTCCTCCCCCCCACCTTAGAAAGCCCAAAACCACTCACTCGATTGAGACCCTCCCCAATTTGGGACCGGAATCACGCACTAACAAACGAAAACTAATGTCTCTAAATGGCCTAACACATTCACTCAACAGAACCAAAAATAGGGAGGACAGGTGGACTACCGTGCTGCCCACACGACAAGGTGGATTATTCTGCCGTCTACTTAAATAAATCAAAGTCCATTATTAAAATAAAATCATTGATGTGTTCCTAAACTGCTAAAAAAAAAACACAAACCACAATGTTATACTGCATGCATAAACGTATGAACATTATAACTATGTAGTAAAATTTACACCACTGTCCTTTGGGTAGAAAAGGGTAGAACCAGCTTGGGGGGGGGGGGCAGGGCAGCCCCTCAGCAGACATGTCCCTGGAAACAGCAGGCCCCCGGGATAGTGGCTGATCTCCCGGATGAAAGCACCTCTCCTCATCCCCACTGACTGCTGCTCTCGTCCAGCCCCGTCATCAGAAGCCTCTTTCCGGACACACCGCAGCTCATTGGCATGTCTCGCCAAGTCATCAGACAGCTGAAAATAAGCTGCGCCCAGCTTAGCCACGATGCGCAGGTGTTCCTGGTGTTTCGCTGGCTGTCGTCTGGCCCATATTCGCCGTGGACGTCCCTCTCCTAGAACCTGGACCAAGTCCATGACCCTAAGAGGTGCTCTGCTCAGCCTGATGTGGTGCATGGTGCTGCTCGGCACGCGGTCTCTCCGTGCCTGTCGGTCTGGCCCATCCTCTTCTGAAGCCGTTGCAGCGGTCGCCATTGTAGCTGCCAATCCTCCATCCCTCTGTGGTCAAGCTCCAGAGGAATCGGGGACTAGCGCATCGGCGTCATTCGCCAACGCAGGTGCCTCGCCACCACACTCGGTACCCCCCTTCTACCATTCCCCAAGCACCGGCACTGAGACCCTCCTGCGTCGGACCTGACTGAGGCTAGTCCTGCTTGACCGCCGTGGTGTCCGTTAGTTTCTCATCCCACACAACGTCCTCCTCCACCACCAGAACTGGAGGGTTCCATCGGCCACAACCAGACCATTCTTCCCTAGTGTCGTCTTTGATGGCGAAACCCAGTCTGTAAAACAAGTCACAGCCCATGATGTCGTCGCCTCGGGCTGTCATGTGGAACGTGAAGTCAGCCATCGTCACAGACTTGTACCGAACCGTTAACTCCAACATTCCAATCCTGCACAGCCTGCCACCTCCATAACCATAAAGCGGAAGCTGGGTTAGCTTTTATCCTGTAGTGGTGGAGAAAACTTCTTCACCATGGCCCAGTTCAGCAATGACCCCTCCGTCCTCGTGTCGAGCAGCAGTGGCACCTCCACGCCGTCCAGTGTCACTGCGCAGAGCGTGTTCCCATTGATACTCGGGGACACCGTGTGGATAGTTGTCAGGGGCGGGTGGAATGATCTCTTCTGTGGGCTCTCCGGCTCAGATACATGGCACACTCTAGCATAATGGTTCAAGTGTCCACACTTGCTACAACGCTTCTCTCTAGCCAGGCAGTCCTTAGCCTTTTTTGGTGTTTCACGGACACACAACCCCTGCAATGGGGTTTTCCCATGGCAGACCTTCGGCTAGTAGCACTGGCTTCTGTACTGTCGTCGTCCAAGCTATCCTCGCTATCCTCGCTATCCGGGTCCGGTACTATTGCTGCGGCAGAAGGCTCCAGCTGCTGTTGTGGATGGCGCCAATTTAGCTCCGAGGCTAGCTTGTCTGCGGTCTCCATTTGGAGAGCTAGCTCAACAGCCCTGGCTAACGTTAAGTCACTTGGTGCCATGAGTAGCCTAGCTCATAAAGGCGGCACTGTTCATGTGCTCCGCCAGTTGGTCACGTACCATTTCTTCCTCCAGTGGCCCAAAACGATACTCGCTAGCTAGCTGCTTCAAATCGGCTACAAACTGGTGGATGGACTCACCCGCTCATTGATGTCGCTGCCAGAACCAAATCCTCCGGACAGTCACGCTATCTGGGGTATGAACATGGCTTGCTAGCAACTCGACAACGTCCTCAAACAAGTCCGAAGCCCCGAGTGTGCGCAGGATACGCTGGCCCTCAATCCCTAAATTGTGTACAAGGAGCGCACTTGCTCTTAACTTAGCTCACCCAGGTCGAGTGCAACAGTGTAATTTTGGAAGGCTGCAAACCAACTTGGCCAGGGCATCGACGGCTCGCCTGGGAGCTCCAGGAAGGGGCGAAGTGATGCAGTACACGCCTCCATTAGTTAATCCTTGTCGCCAAATGTTATGTCTGATAAAATACCTTCTGGAATGATGAGGCCAGGTGAATGGGCGAACTCACCTTCATTAATACTCGAACCACAATGGACACCGAACAGCCACCAGGCAGAGGGCACCGGTCAAAAGACCGTGTAATGGATGCCCTCTGCTATTTATAGGGCGGTGCAGTGGCGGAACAGGAAGTGGCTGCCACTACACCACACTTCACAATAAGGGCGTTAAACCCCAACACCACAGTGAGCCAGGTGTGTGCAGTAGTGGGTTCTGCTGGTTAGCACAGCAGCTAACTCCAAGCTAATGTTCTGGTCATATAGCTGCTACTTCTGTTTGCCAAGGATGTGGGCTTTTCTCCTACCGTGCTGCCTCAGAGAGGACAATCCTCTAACCTCATTTTAATTGGAAGTAATTAGCATTAACACCATCTCTCTCTAATTATAAAACAGTAAATGCTAAATGACAATGCTAACTTGTCACTAATCCACCTTATTCCTGAGAGCACTGCTGTAGAAATGATTATGGGGACAGCTTCCGGTTTCGGGCTAAAGTTGTGTTAAATCAGTGAGCAAGAATGGAGCAATGGGGCATTTAATATAACATTTTTAAATGGACTGGCGATCTGTCCAGGGTGTACCCTGCCTCTCGCCCAAAGATGCTGGGATAGGCTCCAGCCCCCCGCGACCCGAAAAGGATTAAGCGGAAGAAGATGAATGAATGAATGAGTGAATTTTTAAAAGTTTTTCAAATTTGTTTTAATGTATAGTCCACATACGTGTTTTGCAGTCAAGTGGCAGCTAATTTCAGCACTTGTAGCTTTTGTATTTTTTTGAATGTTTTGCTGTAGTTCTGGTACTTGTTGCTGGTGTTTGTGGTTGTGCCATAGACTGTATAAATGGAGGCTTCTCACAAATAAGCACAGCTAAATGCTGTGCTTATTTGCTACGTGATACGTTAAGCTACGTGATGGTTCACCTCATTCCCACATACAGACAGAGATTGAAGCTCACTAAACCTGTTGTGAGCACTACGAAGATACGGACCAGTGATGCTGAGGAGAAGCTGGAAACGTGCATGGAAATATCTGACTGGGGCATGCTTAAAGGAGCCACGCATGATCTGGATGAGTACACGGACACTGTGAACTCATATATCCACTTTTGTGAAGAGAACATTCTTCCATCACGCACCAGGGTGAGTTACTCTAATGACAAACCCTGGTTCACAGCTAAGCTCAGACAGATCAGGAAGGAGAAGGAAGCAGCGCTGAAAAGTGGAGACAGGGACTGCTACAGGGAGGTTAAATACCGGTTTAACAGAGAGCTGAAGAGGGCTAAATCTCTATACTCAGAGAGACTCCAGCAGCAGTTCACTGCTAATGATTTGGCTTCCGTGTGGAGAGGACTGAGGCAAATCACCAACTATCGACCTAAGGCTCCTAAAGGTCAGGATGACAAAGCCCTTTGTCAAAGACTGTCCCAACACTATGCCCGTTTTGACACCTCGTCATCTGTGTCCAACTCCCCCCCTCCCTCCAGCTCCACAGCCTCCACATTCGCTACTTCATTTAAGGCACCCCCCCCCCTCCCTCCCTCCCCTTATCATCAGTGAGCAGGATGTGCTCAAACAGTTCTCCAGACTGAACCCGCGCAAGGCCCCCGGCCCAGACGGCGTGTCTCCCTCCACCCTGAGACTCTGTGCGAAACAGCTGGCTCCTGTATTCACAGACATTTTTAACACCTCCGTTAAGTTATGCCACGTGCCGTCCTGCCTCAAATCCTCCACCATCATCCCTGTCCCCAAGAAGCCACGGATCACTGGACTTAATGACTACAGACCTGTAGCGCTCACCTCTGTAGTCATGAAGTCCTTTGAGCGCCTGGTCCTGTCCCACCTCAAGTCCATCACCACCCCTCTCCTGGACCCGCTGCAGTTTGCCTACCGAGCCAACAGGTCTGTAGACGATGCAGTCAACCTGGCCCTCCACTCCATCCTGCAGCACCTGGACTCCCCGGGAACCTACGCCAGGATCCTGTTTGTGGACTTCAGCTCCGCATTCAACACCATCCGCCCCGCTCTGCTCCGGGACAAGCTGTCCCTGCTCAACGTGCCTGACTCCCTCTGCAGGTGGATCATCGACTTCCTGACGGACCGGAAGCAGCATGTGCGGCTGGGAAAGACTGTCTCAGACTATACTAGCATCAGCACCGGATCACCCCAGGGCTGTGTACTTTCCCCCCTACTCTTCTCCCTTTACACCAACTCCTGCACCTCCAGCCACCAGTCTGTCAAGTTGATCAAGTTTGCGGACGACACCACCCTCATCGGGCTCATCTCCAACGGCGACGAGTCCGCCTACAGGAGAGAGGTGGCCCAGCTGGCGTCCTGGTGCAGCAATAACAACCTGCAGCTGAACGCTCTGAAGACAGTGGAGATGATTGTAGACTTCAGGAAAGTCACTACTCCTCTGCCCCCCCTCACCCTCTCAGGCTCTCCCATCACCACTGCTGATTCCTTCCGCTTCCTAGGCACTACCATCACCAGGGACCTCAAATGGGAGCTGACCATCAGCTCACTCATCAAAAAAGCCCAGCAGAGGATGTTCTTCCTGCGGCAGCTGAGGAAGCTCAAGCTACCCACCAAGATGTTAGTGCAGTTCTACACAGCCATCATCGAGTCCATCCTCACCACCTCCATAACCGTGTGGTACGCAGGAGCCACTGCCAGGGACAGACTAAGGCTGCAGCGCGTCGTGCGCACTGCTGAGAAGGTGATCGGCTGCAAGCTCCCATCTCTCCAGGATCTGTACATCTCCAGGACCCGGAGGCGTGCTGGCCGGATCATAGCCGATCCCTCACACCCTGGTCACGTACTGTTTGCCCCCCTCCCCTCTGGTAGAAGACTTCGGTCCATCCAGACTAAAACCTCCCGTCACATGAACAGCTTCTTCCCCTCTGCCATTAGACTGCTGAACACTAAGTGACTTATTGACTCTCGTGCACTATGTACAGCAGCTCAACCAGACTCATGTCAATCATCACTGTTTTCTTCCTGCATTACCGACTGCACTATATAGTTCTCCACAGTATTTGCTGCTGGCTAATATATATTTTAACTGTTGACCAGTATCACTTAATCTTATCCTACACTTTATTACATGTATAGTTTATTTCTCTTATCTTATCATGTTTAATGTTGCAGCATTGTACCGAGACAAATTCCTAGTTTGTGTACTACATGAACAATGGCAATAAACCTGATTCTGATTCTGATTCTGATTCTGATTCTAAATCTGTGGCTTCAACGGCAATGCGTAGATCATGCACTGAAAACTCAAAAGGACTGTTGGTGTGGTCAGTGGTACAGACACAGGACAGACAGAAGAGCGCCAGGTACTGTATGTTTTCACTTGTTTGAATGTCACAGATCTGATGTTTATGCATCATATATGTCACCAGATGCAAGGCTGTATGAAGTAGAATATATAAAAAATAGTAACAGTTTGCTTCCTAAGGCTTAACGATTCAAGAAAGATATCAAATAGTTTGGGGGGGGGTTGCATTCGTGCACTGCCTTGGAACAATATGGACTTGATATTAGCAGCTTCAGGATGCATTAATTTTTAAATTATCACAAAATATAGATCAATAAAATTTTGAACAATTGTCAGAAAATGTTTGTATGTGTTAAGTTAAATAACAAGCATTCAGGGCATGACAGCAGCATGAGCATTTTAATTTCGGGGTAAAATGAACAGCTGCAGCTGTCTGTTTTGTCCCAAGCACGGTGTTGTGGTTCTTTGTAGCTCTGACTAGATTCTACGTCTGCTCTGAGGTAAATTTGGTTAGGTCCAGCATCTTTTAACAAAATGCAACCGACTTTATTGCGGTGGAGACATTGATATATCTCAGAGCTTTTATTTGTTTACAGTGTTAGCATTTTAGCAGCGGCACTAACTGTTATGTCAGAATAATGGAGGACGGAGAACTCTCTCTGTTGAACACTGAACTCCTTTATTGAACTTCACATTGCAATTTATATCACAGCCGTAGTCCGCCTGACGTCACTCACCCCCCCCAACCCCGGCTGAGCTACGGCAAGCCCCAGAGTACAATTCCCATATGTAACACACATACCCCCACACACACACACACAATGTTCCAGGCCCCAGTTCAATAACCCAACAAACACGGAACATAATGCACAAAACCACCATTTTATTTTTTTTTTTTTGAACATATGTACATGAAAACCATAAACAGATGAACCCTCACCCGGGCGTCTGGGTAGACTGCCAGAACGCCCCACCTGGCTGGAGCTGATTATTCTGCCGCTAGTCCCAACCGGCATCAACCCAAACAGTCTTTGCCACAAAGTCCTCCAGGTACCTAGGCCTCTGACGAATTCTAGCCAGGCGTCCCCTTGGAGGGGACCCTGCACCTGACACCGTCGGCCTAGCCTGTGGGTCCACATCAGACAGGACCCCCCAGTCCCAGCTCCCACTGAAATGTCCAGCTGTAGTTTCAGTCCTCTGCAGCGGCGGCGACCTTCTCAGCCTGCTGGCGTGCCACAGAGACCCGTCTTCCAGCTCAAACGTGTCCGGACCCCGCCGCCTCTCGATCCGCTGTAACTTGTGGGAGCGAACCAGGTGCTTGATCCACACCTGGTCTGCTTCCTTCAAACCATGGTCTCTCCTCCTGTGCTTCCTGTCAAACCTCCGTTTCATTCTGCGTTGTTGTCCGGCGACCCGGTTCCACACTGCCTCCGTTCCCGCCAGCGAGCCCATGGTATATTTGGTGCACCCTGATACTGAAGGAATGGCGGTGGCTCCCTGACACATGCGCCCATTTTTTCTCGTCGCCAAATGTTATATCGGAATAATGGAGGACGGAGAGCTCTCTATGCTGAACACTGAACTCCTTTATTGAACTTCACATTCCAATTTATATCCCAGCCGTAGCCCGCCTGACATCACTCACTCCCCCAACCCCAGCTGAGCTACAGCAAGCCCCAGAGTACAATTCCCATATGTAACACTAACTAACGGAGCTACTGTCTGCCAGGCCACTTTTTAAGGTCATCTTCTCATCCCTCGATAGCCGTGTGAAATGGTATGATTATATTACTCTTTTTGAGGTGCAAAAGGTCATGTTCCCGCATTTTTGATGCCAAGTCATTGTTCTTTAACAAGGAAAAGTGTCCCATTTCAGTGACAACTCCACATTCTAAACTAGTACTGGAAGTTGCGCCCATAATTCACGCAAGGCATCATGGGGGCAAGGAATAAGGTGGATAGGAAACATTATAGACTATCATTTCTTTGGTTTAAATTCCTGATGAGTTTCTTAATTTTGCCTGAAAAAATATTACTAAAGCTGCAAAAGTGTGTGACAGCAGCTGCATACACACTAAATAAATAATAAATAAATTAAAACTTATCAGAGGATCAAACTGGCTCTTAATGTAACTTGATTTCTAATCATTTTTAGTCAAGTAGTGATAATGAATAAAGCTTAAGTCATCTCAAATGCACATGAAAAACAATTTTATAACAACACTGCAAAATTAAGAGGGAAAAATTAATGACAGATGAATTTACACAATTGATTTTTTTCACTGTGTAATTTAAAATGTAAATGTAAAAGAGATGGGCCTTTTTATGGGATTCGGCTGCTCCCTTCAGGGGTCTCAATAGCGGGTCATCTGTCTCCATCTCACACATGTCCAAACCATCTCAGCCTTGCCTCTCTTACTTTGTCTCCAAACCGCTCAACCTGAGCTGTCCCTCTGACATACTCATTTCTAATTCTGTCCCTCCTAGTCACTCCCAGTGAGAATCTTAGCATCTTAAACTCTGCCACCTCCAGCTCCACCTCCTGTCTTTTTGTCAGCGCCACCGTCTCCAAACCATACATCATAGCACGTCTCACTGCCGTCTTGTAAATCACTCTTGCTGCTACTTTTCTGTCACAAATCACCCTTGACACTCATCTCCACCCACTCCATCCTGCCTGCACTCTCTTCTTCACCTCTCTTATGCATGAGATGTAATTATTATATCTAAACTATAGCATTTACAGAAATATCATTAACATCAAATAAGATTTCTTTTATTGTGATATGAAATTTTGGTCATATCACACAGCCCTACCTCTAACTGGTTTAATTTCCCTGCTATCATAGTCTAGTCACGCACAACTGTGATTGTGAGCACAATTTCCTCAACACCTTATCTTACAATATCCCAAATTCTGCATAATAAGTGGAAACTTGAGGTCACATTATTTGTTCTCTGTGTGTTTTTGCCAAAATCTCACAATGCATTGCCTCATATACTGTAGATGAAAAAAATAACCTTTGGCAAAGTTATGCAAAATGAAGTGTCTCGGATCTAAATTCTGTATTTATTTTTATTTTAAGCACAGCATAGCTCAAAATGGCATGGCAGGAAAATTCAACACTCTGAACAACTGTGCTTAATTCATACTTAAAGGCCAAAAAAGAGTCACGATTCAAAGGCTTTATTTTCATGTGCACAGTTAAGAAATGCAACACTTCCTGAGCAATGAAATTCTTATTCTGCTCTCCGAACAAATGCCAAGGTAATAGATACACATCAGTAAAACAGCACTTCAGGATTAATTTATCAAACAGAAAAATAATTGCAGCCCTGCTGTGGGTAAACTGATCGAGAGAGGGATTTTGGAGACAGCTTCTGAATGATTTCTCAACAAACTGCCTTTGGATTGTGTGCTTGGTTAAAACTCGGGATCTGGTGTCAGAATTTCTTCAGTAACACCCAGGTATTTTTATTTTAAAGTTAAACAGTGGTGGGGGGGTATGCAGCTTAATAAAATTCAAGGTACAGCAATGTGTCATCTGCATAAATGATCAAAGAGGTTTGATATCACAAATTCTCTATAACCATTATACTTATATCATATTCAGATCATACAAAACTTTGTCCTATTATATACATGTTGACAATGCACAGACTTCAGGGGAAAAAAACCTTCTAATCTCAGCCTCTTTAAATACTTTGAGTGTTATTTTTTAGCTTTTTGGTTCTCCAGACACAACTCAATACTCCGAACACGACCTTCGAATTCCTCCAACTGTGAATAATGATAAAGTCATTAATCACCGCTTCTAAATGTTGATGCTGCAGGCTAACAGTGAAGCTAAAGAAGATTATGCTCCAGCCTCAGGGTGTCCTGTGCTGTTGTTTTCATCCATACTCATATTTTCTTCGAGGGCATGAAGGTGGTGCAGCACAAAGCAAAGAGGGGAAACAGAGACAAGCTGTTTTGACCATACTTCAACTAACAGATGTTGACTGTTTTTCATTTCAAGCTGAGCAAATTCATGTCAAATGGAATAATGTCAGATGGGTTTTTTGTGTTGTTTTGTTAAGGATGAAGACCTGATAAAGATATGGGAGGTATTAGACCAGTTATGCTAATGGAGATACTCTTGGACTATGTTCACATTAAAAGTCTATAGAGATTCAAATCTTTTTTTAACCCTAAGGGCTGGCTGAAGGCACAAATCATATTTTCAGATTAGTGGTGGGCAATGATTACAAATTTTAATCACAATTAAGTGCCTATTTTTATTTTTATTTATGTAATATACCTTGAACTTGTAATTTTTCAAGTTTTTCATACTCTTATTAACATGGGAGTGGTCAAATGCACTTGCTTTCTGCAACTGTAGGTTTATTCAGGCTTTCAACATTTCAAAAATGACAAAAATCCAGAATATTCTACAAAGAAACCTCATAAGTACTGCAGGAATACTGCATGTACAAACAACTAGCAACCAGTTTAGCATTTACACCAGTTGTTATCGTAGCAGTTGTTTTACCAGTTGCATCTCCCACCTCTCTTTTCGATGTGAGTTCCAGGATTAGATAGTCCACTTTGTTTTCAAGGGAGCGGACATTCGTGAACAGAACTGATGGAAGTAGTGTTCGCCCAGGGTTAGCCTTTAGCTTAAATGTTAGTGTTTCGAGAGTTGGCTTGTGCGTTGATGCTGTCCATATATATCCACATAGTATGACAGCAATACTCCAGCAAACTGATTTGAACACCCAGAATTAAATAAAATTGGGAGTCTGTGCCATGAATTGGGCTTCACGCATCTCTATTTTGAGCCGCACCACATGATGGAAACAGTATCTGCATTTTGAATGTTTCACTTCTTCTGTTCCTCAAAATAATTGATTGCAATCAACAGGTTGTTGGGTTAATCACGATTAACTCAATTATTTTCAATTTTATATGTATATATGTATATACAGGCGCCTCGTCATGGCTGCCGCGTCATTGGGATGCGCCTTTCGTGTGCGCCCAATGTCAAGTCAAATTCCTCGTATGTTTACTTGTTTACTTGTAAATGTGCTTGGCAATAAATCTGATTCTGATTCTGATTCTGATATATACGTGTGTGTGTGTGTGTGTGTGTGTGTGTGTGTGTGTGTGTGTGTGTGTGTGTGTGTGTGTGTGTGTGTGTAATATACACAGCGAGGAAAATAAGTATTGAACACTTCAACATTTTTCTCATTAAACATATTTCTGATGGAGCCATTGACCTGAGATTTTCACCAGATATCAATAACAACCCAAGTAATCCATACATACAAAGAAATCAAGGCAACTGTGTTCCCAAAACAAGTTATATTTGAACTCCGAACCCCGAACTCCACCCCCAGGAGTCAGACAAGGCAATTCACACTGTGACGGAAGAGAATGAAATAGCACTTGCCTACTCAGCTGAGGGCCAATGGAAACTGCTGCAGTGGGCTTGGTTCTCTCCTTTCCCCCCTCGATGGTGACAGAGGGCCCCCCGGGAAGACGAAGAGGAGCCGCTCGCACAGGATCCATGATGGGCACAGCCGGAGCAGGACTCATGGAGTTCACAGCAGCTGGAGAGAGCGTTGAGGAGGAGGGAGGCGCAGCCGTGACAGTCCAGGGACGAGGAGCTGATGGAACAGCGGAAACAGATGACCCAGAGGCAGAGGCTGCTGTCTTTCCCTTTCGTCGTGATGCAGGGGCAACAGCTGGCTGGAAGGCAGAGTTCTTTCGGCAACCCGGAACTGGATCTGGACGGGGATCTCGCTAAGGCTGGGCGCGAGCAGGGTGACGGCGTTTACTGGCAGAGGGTGAGGCAAAGGTTAGGTCAGGAAACCGCCACTGCTGCGCGGAGACAGAGGCCAGCAATTCGGCGAACTCGGGATAGTCATAAAGTTTGGGATTGACCTCCACCACTCTGACTGCCACCACCACATGCTTCATCATTAGAGCCGGATGGACGGAAGAGCCAGCCTCAGCCACACAGCCCCGGATGAGCTCAGCTGCCCACTGCGTCTCTTCCGGAAGAATCCCGGCTGACGTCCTCCTCCTGTGGCTGTGGATGGGAACGGCCCTTGGGTGACGTGGCATCCTGGGCTGGATGGGTGACAGGAACTGGATTCCGAGGCGAGGAACGGGGATGCCTCACCTTTGGCTTCCTGCCGGAGTTCCCCTCCGGTCCACGGGTCTTCTCCCGGAGAGCCGTAATTTCCGCCATCCTCTTCCTTACCTCAGCATGGTCGGCGTGGCGAGGATTGCGGTTGTCATATCCGGCTCTAGGGAGCCGGGCAATCAGAGCCAGGGGCAAGCCAGTGAGTCGTGATATTTTATTCAGGGTACAGGGGAAGGGATGAGGAGAGCACAGATACTCATGCAGACGTACACTCACAGGTTGCACAGCGCAGAGGTAAGCAGCTCGTACCGGACGTGGGGGTAACAAGACGTACATACTCACAGCGGGATACAAACACAGGAATGCTGCAAGAGGAGTATAAGCTGACACCAGACGAAGGGGCTTCAGCTTAGCAATGTGTTTATGTCGCAGCCCCGAGTCATCGAGGCTGCTCCTATTTATCCTCATTGGCAGCGCCCCAGCTGATGAAGACTAATTGGCCCCAGCCGTCCATAATGCTGCCAGCTGGGGGCCAGCTGAGACGCTGCTCAATGGGAAGCAGGGATGAGGGAAAACATGGGCTGAGTGCCGAGACGGCATCTCAACCCATGGTGACAGAGCCCCTCCCTCAAGGTCGGGCTCCTGAACGACCAGGAACATCCCAGCCCCCCCCCCCCCCACCTAGGGTGGGAGGAAGGGAGGCGGACCGGAGGGGAAGAAGCCAAGGGAAGGACAACACCAATGGGGCAATGTAGGGTAGCGGGAAAGAAAAACCCAAATACAATACTGACAAAACAGAATAATTAACCCAGGTACAGATGGGGAGAAGAACTGGGTCAGCACGCCGGTTACATACTACCCAGAGAGTACCAACCATGCGTGACCCAGAGCAAGGAAAAAAGAACCACCAAAAAGGTACAGGGCAAAAAATGCTGAGTACGGTTAAATAAAGGGGAACCTATACACAGCGCTAATTTAAGTACATACACACAGTCACCAAGAAAAGTGAGGGTGACTGGAACAAATGACAATTATAGAGCATGGTGTTACGAAAAACAAGGCACATGACTCTAATGAACCAACAGGACAAAAAAGAAATACTGAGTGCAGGCAAAGAAAAACCCACACACACGAATATATAAATACCCAGTCACCTAAAGAAATGAAAGTGACTGGAATAAATGGATAACTGCAGAGCATGGTGTTACGGAAAACAAAACATAACTCTACAATACAAAAAACAAGGCTAAAAACATGGCACAAAAAGTAAAATGCTGAGCATGAGCGATGGAAAACACAGCACTATAAAAACGAATCCACCAACAGGACAACACATTACACCCGAGTGACCTTAATAACAAAAGAAAAAGTGACACCCGAGGTGAATGGCAGGCAGAGTCCAAAAATGGCCGAGATGGCTCCGGAGATCTCCCCGCCCATTGTCCAGCTAGCGAATCAGGGAAAGAGAAGTGTTCGGACGGCGAACTCTGGACCCAGATCCCAGGAATCCAGTCCACCGGCAGCCGAATCAGGCTGCCCAGAGGGAAACACAGACCAGTGGGGGGAACCAGATCACCGAACCGAAAGTTCTGTGGGTCGGGTCGTCGACCCGCATCACTCAACCACCAGGACCGTTGAGACGGGCGAAGGATCAGAGCGGATCCCGGTGGAAGAGGCTCAGGGGAGAGCCGATGACGAGGGCGGCGGGCGTCAGGCCGCAGGAAAACGGCCACCTCCTCACCGGACCTGGACAATACTGGGGCAGCACCCACGTCGGAGCCCGATCGGGCCTCAGGCGAACCCACGTTGGACCCCGACTGGGTCTCGGGCGAACCCACGTTGAATACTGCACCAGAACCGACCTCCAACGTTGAACCCGGACCCTCCAGCACCACGAGGAACAGCAACTCCTTGCCGGTGACCCTGGAAGAAGGCTCAGAAGAGAAAACAGAACCGGGATTAGGATCACCGGCAGCGCCAGAACCCGGCGAGACGAGCTCAGACGCAGCGGACGGCTGCACCCGGCTCGTCTCCCCTGGAGATAGGCTGAAGTGCTCGGGGATAAAAAGAGAGAAAAGAAAGGAGAGCACTCGCCTGATCTCGGGTTCTGACGCCGTCCAGGACTGCGAAGATCCAGGATCCGTCGTCAGGAGGTCGTTGTCAGGCTCCCATCTAGCCGCGTCGGGCCCCGCAGCCAGCACGATGGTCAGCGCAGCTTGAGATCCCTCCAGCTCAGGTAACCCCGCCGACGATCTACTCGGCGTGAAGCCAGAAGAATCTCGTCCCGCCGGACCGAACCGCTCCTCCGTGGAGACCCGGGGACGCTCAGTCGTCGGCGTAGACTCCACGCAGCAGTCAGTCCCCCTCCTCCGTCCGCAATGTAGCTGCGGAACCACAGGCCCTCTCCATATCCCACCACGTTGACCCGGAGCCGGGGACCGCTCGGCGGAGAGAGACACAGAGGATGCGGGATTAGGCATACAGGTTACAGCAGGTGGGGAGAGTTCAGGGAGCTGCGAACCCTGAACTTCTCCTCCAGGGATGTGACAGAGCAAATCATTAAGCAGGTGTGAAAAAACAATGACTTGCCTGCCCCCTGGAGGTTGAGTATCGCCTGCTGTAGTGGAATCTGCTTCTTCCTCTCCCCGCCCGGCGATAACGGAGGACCCCCCGGGAATTCGTCTGAGGGTCGCTCGCGTTGTCTCCAGCAGAGAGCTCACCAGGCCGGGATTCCAGGCACACACAGCGGTCAGGAAGCGCGTCGAGGAGGAGGGGGAAACAGCCGGGGTGAGCCAGCCCGAATGTCCAGGAATGACAGCGGGGGAACGAGGCTCAGGGGACGAGGCTGTAGAATCTCCACACTGACGAGGCGAAGGGATGACAGCTGCGTGGGAGGAACGGTCCTGACGATGACCCAGAACTGGATCCGGACGAGGTTCGTGCAGAGGTGACTCGGCGATGTGATGACGACTACTCCCAGGGGACGAAGCGAGGGGGAAACCCAGGATTCGCCGCTCCAGATCGGAGATCGAGACGAGGAAGGCGTCGAGCACGGGAAAGCTTCGTAGCCCTGAAGTCCTCACCATCAATCTCACTGCCGCCGCCACATGCCTGAAGGTGGTGACAGGAAACACAGTAGAGCTCGCGACAGCCACTCGACCCCGGACATAACTGCTGTCAGCTGCGGCTCCTTGAAGGGAATCCCGAGTGACGTGGCGCAGGTCGGGGGAAGTCCTCTGGTTGGCGCGAACTCCCGGACTGGAATAGCGGCAGGAACGGGACTCCGAAGCGGGGAAAGACGTCGCCCACTTCGACTCCCTGCCGGGATTTCCATCCACCCCGTGGAGCTTCTCTCGCTGTGTACCTGCAGCGTCTATCCTGGCACTGTCCTCCAGATGGTACAGAGAGTGAGGGTGACAGTCCAGGAGTTCCTCAGCACGGCCCGGATGCCAGCGTCTCGCGTTGGAGGCGTCGTGCAGGGTGAAGAGCGTCCCGTCGACAGCCTCCGAGATGGACCTCAGCTCGTCGCCCTGGCGCCGGAAGTGACTCCTGGGAAACGGCATGCTAGCAGCGCTGACACCCGGACAGAAAGGTACATTTCCACAGCGACTCACGGCCGCCGGCAACTCTTCTGGCTGCGACATACTGTCATATCCGGCTCTAGGGAGCCGGGCAATCAGAGCCAGGGGCAAGCCAGTGAGTCGTGATATTTTATTCAGGGTAAAGGGGAAGGGATGAGGAGAGCACAGATACTCATGCAGACGTACACTCACAGGTTGCACAGCGCAGAGGTAAGCAGCTCGTACCGGACGTGGGGGTAACAAGACGTACATACTCACAGCGGGATACAAACACAGGAATGCTGCAAGAGGAGTATAAGCTGACACCAGACGAAGGGGCTTCAGCTTAGCAATGTGTTTATGTCGCAGCCCCGAGTCATCGAGGCTGCTCCTATTTATCCTCATTGGCAGCGCCCCAGCTGATGAAGACTAATTGGCCCCAGCCGTCCATAATGCTGCCAGCTGGGGGCCAGCTGAGACGCTGCTCAATGGGAAGCAGGGATGAGGGAAAACATGGGCTGAGTGCCGAGACGGCATCTCAACCCATGGTGACAGCGGTTAATTGCCACCTCTGCGAGGTCCAAGTACCAGAGTGTGGCGTCGGGAGTGATGCCGCGACGAGCGTTAGAGAGCAGGCCATCTAGCTCGATAAGAAACACAATCAGTTCATAGCCTAAGCTTCCAGAATAGCCCTTCCATGGCGACGTCATCTCCTAACACACTGGTACATGGAAAAAAGGAAAAAACTACAAGCCCAAAAAACAAACTCACGGCGACCGGCGTCTCGTTTGGGCTGCGACCTACTGTCATGGGTGGCCCTCGCGGGCCATTAATGAGACGCTATAGGCAGCTGATGAGTTTGCGTATTTATTAACAAAAGACAAAGATGACAAAGTAAACAGCCACGAGGGGCAAAAACATGAGCAAGAACTACAGCTAAGGCACAGTAGTCATATACTCAGGCTAAGGAATAAACTTACGGAAGAACGGAGAATCACAGGGTGACTGGAGCCGGGGTTAGGGACTCCAGCCGAACGTTGTACGGAGGCAACGTTATGTGAGGTCGCAGCCAGGAGTAACCTCAGCTGCTCCCTTAAATAAGGCACAATCAATAATGAGAAAATAATCAATGCAATGTGAATCAGCTGCCACGGCACAGCTCGGCTCTGACAACCAGAAGTCCCGCCGTGACGCTGTCACACTAAAAGCCCTGGAAGGCCATAAGGAGCACAGCACAGAAGAACAAGGAAAATACTGGATGATCCGAGTGTGGACAATATCAGTGCTCAGACCATGACATCTTGATCCAGAGGCAACGTCAGAATCGTCTTAACTGGGCTAAAGGGAGAAACAACTTGATTGTTGCCGAGTAGTCGAAAGTCCTCTTTACTGGTGAAAGCAAATTTTGCATTTAATTTGGAAATCAAAGTTGTAGAGTTTGGAGGAAGACTGGTGAAGCACAAAATCAGAGCTGTTTAAAGTCTTGTGTGAAGTATCCACAGTCTGTGATGATTTGGAGTGCCACATCATCTGGTGTCAGTCCACTTTATTTAGCCAATCACTGCTGTCTAAAAGGAAATTTTAAAGCACATCATGCTTTCTTCTGATGAAAAGCTTTATTGAGATGCTGATTTCCTTTTCCAACAGGACTTGGCACCAGCCCACAGCACCAAAACTACTACAAAATGGTTTGCTGACCATAATAATACTGTGCTTGACTGGCCATCCATCTTACCTGACCTGAACCCAGTGGAGTCTCTGTGGAGTACAGTCAAGAAAAACCAATGCAGCTGAGCTGCAAGCTGCTATCAGAGCCAGCTGAGCTGCAGTAACACCTCAGCAGTGCCACTCACTGATCATCATACCAGCGCATTGATGCACTAATTTGTGGTAAAGGAGCTCCAATCAAGTATTGAGTGTTTAAATAAACACACTTATCACAAGATGGACATTTCTGTATCGTTAGGCCCTATTTTGAATTAATCTTACAGAATATTCTAATAATGTGACATACTGTATGAGATTTCTGATTTTCTTAAGCTACAAATCATAATCATCGAAGTTAAAATAAAAACGGCTTGAAATATTTCCCCTGTAAAGAACAAAAAATATATGAAAGATTACTTTTGGAATGAAATTATGAAAAAGAAATGAACATTTTCATGATATTCTGATTTTTGAGATGCACGAGGATCTCTGATAAATAGTCATGGGAACTTGATTGAAAACAGCTAGATCTAAATTCACGCCACATTTTGCCTCCGCACATGAGCGCTGATGTCATTGATCAACAACACCGTTAGCATCAGTGCTAGCTTTCTTCCTTCTTGTTGACCTCATCACTTACAGGCTGTTTTCCCCAGAGCAAAATGCATAGATATATAATGTAGTTTGTTGTTGATGAAAGAAAAGATGCATCGGTGTCTG
Source organism: Pholidichthys leucotaenia (assembly GCA_020510985.1). Lineage (NCBI taxonomy): Eukaryota > Metazoa > Chordata > Actinopteri > Cichliformes > Pholidichthyidae > Pholidichthys > Pholidichthys leucotaenia. The sequence goes on from CM035844.1 coordinate 18,527,215, forward strand.
CATGTGTGTTGATAGAGGATAGGCAGTCTCACGTTTAGAGTTTGTTAAAAGTCATTTGAAGTTTGAATCACTGAACAACATTCATTCATCTTCTTCCGCTTAATCCTTTTCGGGTCACGGGGGTGCTGGAGCCTATCCCAGCATCTTTGGGCGAGAGGCAGGGTACACCCTGGACAGATCGCCAGTCCATCGCAGGGACAACACAGAAAGACAGACAACCTTTCACTATCACAGTCATACCTAAGGACAATTTAGAATCCCTAGTTTTGAGGCCAATTAACCTAACTTGCATGTTTTTGGCATGTGGGAGGAAACCGGAGAAATCCCGGAGTAAACCCACGCAGACACAGGGAGAACATGCAAACTCCACACAGATCACTGTTGGTCGGGTGCTGGGATCAAACCCAAGATCCCCCAGCCAAGGGTGGGTTACTGTACTGCCGCAGTGCTAACCACTCCGCCACCGTGCCGCCGTAAACCCACAAGATCCAGGGCCTTGAGGTACTCAGGGCGACTCTCGTCCGAGACCCAGCCACTGAAGAGGTTTTTAACCACTTTGGCGACCTCAGCCCCTGTGATGAGCGAGTCGTCCCCCTCGTCCACAAGCCCTGCTTCCTCTGTGGAAGGCGTATCAGTGGGATTGAGGAGATCCTCGAAGTATTCCTTCCACCACCCGACAATATCCCCAGTCAAAGTCAGCAGCGTCCTATCCGCACCATACTAAACAACATAATGTAACAAATTGTTCACTCGCACACACACACACACACACACAGAAGCTATTAGTCTGGAGTGAATATTTGTGTTTGTCTTGTGCTGTCTTACTGGACTGATGCCTGTCAAGAAATCTGAGGTGACGTTTGCTGCATAGTGATGAGTATATTTTGGCACAGTTTCACTCCAAGTCTTACTCAAGACTGTCCGTTTCAAAGAGATAATTTAAAATATATTCAGAGCACATTCCTCTTATCTTTACCTGACAGAGGGCTCAAATCGCAGCCGAACACAAAAACCTTTTCAGAAGCTGCTTTTTTTTTCAGTTTCCATTCGACGTTGCAGTCTATTTTAGGATTGTGGATTTTCAGCTTTCCTGTAAAACTGCACAGAGCTTAAACTCAAGCGTCATTATCTTAACGTCATAGTGTCCTGTTGGATGTCCCGTTAGATCGCATAAGCATTTCTCAAAGTCAATGAGCCGGTGAGCTCCTTCATTTACAAAATCTTCAAACAAGGATACATAAAATTCGGGAGGGATTAAGCTCTTCAGCCAAACTACCACAATGGCCACTGTGGGGTTTTTTTTTAATCGTAATTGCTCATGTACATGTGTGCTAATGATGTCTCTCCATGTCCTGTCAGTTCTGCCTCACTGTCAATGCTCACTGATTGGCCAGTTTGTGCTGTTGCCGCCATCACTTTGTGTCTGCTGACTGTGGCGATTAGGTGATGTAATTATTTTTGACTTTGCCTCACTAGCCTGTAGTGATGTTCGCTCCAAAGAGACAGATTGCTGTGAAACATAAATCCAGCAAAAGGCTAACACACACACTTGGAGAAATGATAAAACTGATCCCATCTTTTAGGATCTGTTCTTGAATCAAATAATAGATTTGAAGCAATCCAGTCAGTTCAGGGATGCCTAGTAATAACAGTGCCTGTGTTGCCTCATTAGCACTGTTATGGCGCTGTTGATGAAACCCATTTGGGTATCTGACTCACAACAAAGTCATCACTGTTCAGCTGCCAACAATTTCCCTTGTTTATGCTAACCTTTTACTCATTAATGTGTGACTTACAAAGCCTCTGTGGCTCATAGTTTTCTAGAGTTTCTACTACTCAGCATTGTCACTAGGCAACAGATCAGCATCCTCTGGAAAAAATCTTTAAGAAATGTTTGGCCAGTGGAAAAGAAATCATCATGCATGAAGCCACAAAAATGTTTGATATTAAAAAAAGGTAAAATACATAGCTAATCTAATCTAAATCTTAGTGCCAGTCAGTTTTTCATAAATTACAAGAGTTTTTATTGCAACTTTTTCATGTAAATTTTTCACTTTATTCTTGTAAATTTCTATTTCTTTCATTGTTTTGTTATAGTTTTGCAAACTTTTAATCGTAAAATTGCAGCTGTTTTGTTCATAAATTGCTGCTTATCTCTTTAATGTGAGAAGTGTTTCTCTTATAGATATGAAACTTTTTTCCTCATAAATTTGTGACCCTTTTATGGTAAAACTGTGTTGTGTTGTTTTTTTAAATTGGGATTTGCTTATTTTTTTATGTAAATTTATGACGTAATTCTTGCAAATTAGTGGAAGCAATTTAGGTGCACAGTTTGGAACATTTGGGATTTTGTTGTTTTATATTACAACCGAGTGTTGGCAATACGAGCCAAACTCTCAAAACAGTCGTATAGGGACCGGATAGCTCGTATCAACAAGCCCGATACCCCATACTCCCAAAGCACCCCCCACAAAAAACCACAACGGATGCAGATGGATGCTTTCTCCAAGTCCACAAAACGCATGTAAACTAGTTGGGCAAACTCCCACAAACCCTCAAGGATTCTCGAGAGGGTAAAGATGTGCCACGGCTAGGTCAAAAATCACATTGCTCCTCCTGAATCTGAGGTTCCACCAATGGCTGGACTCTCCTCTCCAGTACCTTGGCATAGACCTTCCCAGGGAAGCTGAGGAGAGTGATCCCTCTAAAGTTGGTGTATACCCTCCGGTCCCCTTTCTTGAAGAGAGGAACCACCACCCCGGTTTGCCATGCCAAAGGCACTGTCCCTGACCTCCACGCAATGTTGCAGAGACGTGTCAACCATGACAGCCATACAAGATCCAGGGCCTTGAGGTACTTAGGGCGACTCTCGTCCGGGACCCAGCCACTGAAGAGGTTTTTAATCACTTTGGCGACCTCAGCCCCTGTGATGGGCGAGTCGTCCCCCTTGTCCACAAGCCCTGCTTCCTCTGTGGAAGGCGTGTCAGTGGGATTGAGGAGATCCTCGAAGTATTCCTTCCACCGCCCGACAATATCCCCATTCAAAGTCAACAGCATCCTATCCGCACCATACACAGTGTGGATAGGGAGCTGCTTCCCCCTCCTGAGTCGCCGGACAGTTTACAAGAATCTCTTCGAGGCTGACCGAAAATCTTGTTCCATGGCCTCACCAGACTCCTCCCACACCTGAGTTTTTCCTTCAGCAACCACCCAAGCTGCACTCAACTTAGCCTGCTGGTACACCTCAGCTGCTTCCAGAGTCCCACAAGCCAACTAAGGTTGATAGAGCTCTGGTGTCCACCACTTGGTTTGGGGGTTGCCACCACGAGATGCACCGATGACCTTGCGGTCACAGCTCTGGGTAGCCACTTTGGGATTTCTAGGCACAGCCAAGGTATGGAGGGAGGGTGGCCACAGGATCTCATCTCTGCTGTTGGCAGATGATGCTGTCCTGTTGGCTTCATTCAGCAATGACCTGCAGATCTTACTGGGATGGTTTGCTGCTGAGAGTGAAGCAGCTGGAATGAGAATCAGCACCTCCAAGTCCGAGTCCATGGTCCTCAGCTGGAAAAAGGTGGATTGTCCTCTCTGGGTTGGGGACAAGATCCTGCCCCAAGTGGAGGAGTTTAAGTATCTCATTCTCATTCACAAGTGATGGGAGAATGGAGCGTAAGATTGACAGGTGGCTTGGAGCAGCCTCTGCAGTGATGTGGACGTTGTACTGGTCTGTTGTGGTTAAGAGGGAGCTGAGCTAGGCAAAGCTGTGGATTTACCAGTCAGTCTACATTCCTAACCTCACCTATGGTCATGAGCTTTGGGTATTGACCGAAAGAATGAGATCGCGGACACAAGAGGCTGAAATGAGCTTTCTCCACAGGATTGCTGGACTCACCCTTAGCGGTAGGGTGAGGAGCTCAGTCATCCGGGAGAGGCTCAGTCTAGAACCGCTGCTCCTCCATATCGAAAGGAGCCAAGTGAGGTGCTTTGGACATCTGATCAGGATGCCTCCTGGACACCTCCCACTTGAGGTGTTTCGGGCATGTCCCACTGGAAGGAGACACTGAGGCAGACCCAGGAGACATTGGAGAGACTATGTCTCCAAGCTGGTCTGGGAACGCCTTGGTATATTCTCTGAAGAGCTGGAGCAGTTGACTGGGGAGAGGGAAGTCTTGGCTTCTCTGCTTGAACTGCTGCCTCTGCGACCCAGACCTCCAGAAAAGCAGTAGAAGATGGGTGAATGGATGGATGTTTTGTATTAAGATGAAAAGACTTTATTGATTCAGAGGGGAAATCAAGAGTGAAATGTGCTCATTTGTTCTCAGTCCAGTAGGTTCATTGCTTCAGTTTATTACCTCAGTAGTTTTTTTGCACAGGCTACATAAGGGTTTTCTTTACAAACCAAACTTTAATAATGTTTGTGTCATGATCCTGAGCATGGGTGGGTGCCGGGCTCAGTCTCCAGTTTTGAGTTTAGTCTTTTCCTGTTTGTTTATAGTTGTCTGTATTCTTAGTCTCATTCTTATTGTCCTGTCTATTTATTGTGTCATTTTGTAGTTATGGTATTATTTACAGTTGTTGGGATTGTGTTATCTTATTTTTGTGTTGTTATTTAGTTTCCAGTCTGTGCTTTTATTATGACAGTGCTGTGCAGCTTCCGGCTGACAAGTTCTGGTTTGAGGGCTGCACAGCTGTCACTTGTTATTTTGATTGTTTTCTCACTCATGTACCCACACCGGTCTTGCAACGGTGATTGTCAGCTCACTATTTAAGGGCACGACAACATTTTCTGTTGTCGTGTCCTACTGTGACGTCCTCAGAGTTGCTGCCTATACTCTGAGTGTTTGGTGGCCATGTCGTTGAGGAGAACGGGTGGGCTCCGACCAGGTAACATCTTCCCTTTTTCCCATTTCCCTCAGCTGTGAGCCCCCGCTTCTCTTCGGGTGTGCTCCGGCTGAATTTGGGTGCTTTCACATCTGCAGGCTTTAGTTCGTTTCAATTGAACTCAAATTCATTTTCTCCGTTAGTGCGGTTTGTTTTGTCTGGTGAGAACACGGTAATCACACTCAAGTGCGTACCAAAACAACTGTACCGAGACCTCCTGAAAGAGGTGGTCTCGGTTCAAATCAACTGGCGAACTCTGGTGCGGTCCTGCGGGTGAGAAAGGGATTGCACTAAAACAGGACCAGCTGCAAATGGTAAAACATTTTGTGTCACTGTACATACCTGATGGATCTTTGAAAATATCTGTGTCTGAGCATGTCACGGTTCTGGAGGATTAATGAACGTTAACATGTTATTTTCCATCCGTAGCAGCGCTTCATTTTCAAACTGTACAATTTGCTGAAAGTGGTATATGCACGTATGTAATAAACGATAACCAGGGCGATGAAAACCCCCCGTAGATTACATTACGATTTGTATTATTTTCTACCCAGAAATACATATATATTTTTTTAAATTATTAATTAAGATTTCAAGTTCAACAAAAATTTAGGCATTTTAAACAACTTAACTACATAAAAGAACCGAGCAGCAGAATACAATGGAAGCCAATAAACAAAGGCTATATACAGAAACAAAGGGGTTTCAAATAAAATCCAAGATAAAAATCAGGAAATTAAATTGCTAGTATGTTCATACAAGAGCTGGGATTTTGTTACATTACAGTGTTTCAGTACTTCTCTATATCAGGTAATTTCATTTAAAAAGGCATCAAAAATAGGATGTATTTTGAAGAAACGACATTTATGTATAAAACATTTTGCTAATACTAGAAAAGCACTCGGAGAGCGCAGACCTCCGCCAAGCGCCACAGTTCCCCCCATACAGTGTTTGTGTGTACGTTTTCAGATTCCTTGACCATGAAAACATATGACTAGCAATTGGATTCACAATGATAGGATTAGTGGTTCAGTAGTTATTGACGAAAATGGCATTTTCCGTAATGGCGGTTTAGCGCCACAGTTCCCCCCATACATTGTTTGTGTGTACGTTTTCAGATTCCTTGACCATGAAAACATATGACAAGCAATTGGATTGACAATGATAGGATTAGTGGTTTAGTAGTTATTCACGAAAATGGCATTTTGCGTAATGGCGGTTTTCTTGTGGACGGTGAGCCGGATCACCACCAAAATCTAATCATCTGTAGGATACCCCATTTCTGACAATCTGTGAAAATTTCATGAAAATCTGTCCATAACTTTTTGAGTTATCTTGCTAACAAACAGACAGACAGACAGATAGACAGACAGACAGACAAACCAACGCCGATGAAAACATAACCTCCTTGGCGGAGGTAATAATTAGAGTGTTATTTCCACATTCCATTCTTTTATTTTCCATTTGGAGTCCAAATCTTATAGTATGATATGATAAAGTAGGAAATGTTTGAACTTGATGGTTTTTTGACATCCACAACTGGAAAGTTTCCCAAAACCTCTTTGTTACATTGCGGTAGAAAAAAAGAAGTTCCACTGTCTCCATATTGGAACCACAGAATGTACATGAGTTGTTATGGATGTTAAACCTTTTGTGAAGGAAGTCATTACAAGGATAGATTTCATTGAGAATTTTAAAGTGGACTTCTTTCACTTTAGGTGTAACTGGAACAGTGTGGGATTGAGTTCTTATCCTTATCAAATCATTAGTGGTAAATTCCTTAAATCAATCAATCAATCAATCAATCAAAGACTTTATTCCAGACTCAAGGTCCATCAAACAAAGTAAAAAACAAGACAGTTGAAAAAACAGTTAATAAGAGAAACAATCAAAAAGTTACAAAAAAAAACACTAAGACACAACTGCTAAGAGAAGTACAAAGACAGTACAGACTTTAAAAAGACTTAAAAAGACAACTGTACCAGTGCCTTCTAAACTGTGACTGACAGCGAATAGAACTGAGCTTAATGCTAGACATGACTTGAATGATTTCATTTCTAGATACATCAAGCCGACAGATGAATTTATACATAAGATTCCTTATTACTGCATGCAGAGTATTTACACGTGATGAGACAAATAACTCGGAAGCACTGCACCATCGAGGCTTTTTAAGTAAAATTCTTAAGGCATCATTGTAAGCAACCTGTAATTTCTGCATACTTTATTTCCTATAATTTATCCATAAATGAGCAGTGTATAAAGGTGTACAATAGGTTTTAAAAAGAACCAGTTTCACCTCATCTGAACAAAAACCAAATCTGCATTCAAGAATATTTGCTTGCATGTAGATTTTGCAGCGTTGTCTGAAAATATCATCATCATCAGTCATTCTATCATTAATAAAATGTCCCAGATATTTAATTTTATCCCTGACAATTAATTCCCTGCCTGCCAATTCAAAGACAGGGAATTTCATTAACAAATCTTCTTTAGTGCGGCAAATCAGCACACAACTCTTATTTGTATTATATTTTATGTCATTTTCCTCTCCATAAGCACTACACACTCTTAATAACTCCTGAAGACCAGCACTACTTGGACTGAGAATAACTAGATCATCAGCATACATAAAATGATTCACTAACTTATTCCCTATTAAACACCCAGTTTTACAGGCATTCAGTTGTTTTGACAACTCATCCATGTAAAGATTAAATAGAATAGGGGACAATATACTGCCCTGTCTGACACCACTGCTCACACCAAATGGGGATGAATGACTCTTCCCCCATTTCACCAGCATCTTCTGATGTGCGTACCAGTAAATCAGGATACGTACTAAGTACTTGGGAACCCCCCTGTCAATCATTTTCCTAAACAATATCCTGTGATTAACACGATCAAACGCCTTGGAGGCGTCAATAAAACACAGAAAAACTGAAGAATTTTGATTTCTGTACTTATTTATAATTTCTTTTAAAGCATATATGCACAGATCTGTTCCATGATGGGGTTTGAATCCAAATTGATGATCAGTAGATTTGATGAATACATTTAATTTTTCAAACATGATTTTTTCCAGTACTTTAGATATTATATTGGCTATAGCTATGGGCCTGTAATTATCCAGGCTACACAGCTTGCCAGCTTTATCTTTAATGACTGGTACCAACACAACAGACAATAAAGATTCTGGTAACATCCCATGAATCATGAAGCTGGTGAAACAGATTGCAAGAAGAGGAGCAATTCTTGAGCTAGCATATTTAAGATGCTCAGCAGAAATACAGTCTAAACCACTAGCTTTGTTATCTGATAGCTCTCTAATGGCTTTGGTCACTGCATGAGTGTCAGTCAGGAGCGAATCGTCCCTTTCTACTTTCCCTACCTTATAAGTTTCATCCTTAGTTGAATTAAATAATGAATAAAAATGCTGCCGCCATAGATCCACAATATTTTCTGTACCTGAAATGCCTTCCAAGGTACAGGGCAAAGACGTTTTACTGTTACTAATCCGTCTAAGCTCCTTCCAAAAATCTGTGACATTCTTATCTAACAATTTCTTGGCCAAGGAATTACTTCTCATTAGCTGCTCATTTTTAGAAATATGACGAATAGCATACTTAAACTTTGCATTTGTACATTTCTTCATCTCAAATTCTGGCCCTTGTCTGGGTCTCCCAGCCACCACCCATGCTTTATATGCTTCCCGAGCTTCAGAATAAGGCACAGCTATGGCCTCATTCCAGCCAGGTCTAACATTATGTGTTTTACGTATTTTCTTATAATAAGGCTTACTGTCTTTATACAGGGAGTTAACTATAGCATTGTACAAACTACAGAGGTCTTTCTTATGCTCAACAATGCTACAGTTCACATCGCTGCACATTACAGCATCTCTAGGAAGACATATTTTACTCAAGGATTTATCTGTACGAACACAATATTCTACAATTTCTTCCTCAGAAAGAGTGTCCCAGTCTAATTTTCCCACCTCATCCTGACTGACATTTTGACAAAGTGCAGGTAGACAGTCAACATTAATTATCATCTCAAACGGTATATGATCAGACATTGCTAACCCATAATAAATACTCATGCCACCCAAGGAAGCATGTGCATCACCAGTGCTGATGCAATGATCCAGCCAGGACATAGTGTGCCAAGCCTCACTTATATAGGTATAACTATCAGGAGGCATTAGTACCTTACTTGACAAGATTAAGTTGTTCTCATAACAAAAATGATACATATGTTTTGCAAATAAGGAATCAGTGTCAGATATGTCTGCATTCAAGTCCCCCATAATAAAAATACAAGTATTATTATAGTCTTGCATATAAGAATTAATAAAGGCAAGCTTATTTAAATATTCATCCTCATTCTGTTGACACTCAAATGGCGTATATACATTAATAATGAGGAATTCCTTATCATTACAATTAAACTGCACACCAATACACCAATCTACACCAAGTCGGACTACTTTTATCAAGGAGTCCAGCTTCTTTCTCCAGAGAATAGCCACACCTCCAGGTATCCTCCTCCTGATAATCCCCTTGCTGAGGTCAGTTGTAGACTCCCCAGCACCATGGAAATCAGGGTTAAGACAGTTCAAACGTTCCAAGTCTTGTTCAGAGAGAAACGTCTCCTGAAGGCACAAAATATCACAATTGTTCTTAAACATGTCCTTAAATTATCCTTAAATTGTCCTTAAACATACACTACCGTTCAAAAGTTTGGGGTCACTTAGAAATTTCCTTATTTTTGAAAGAAAGGCACTTTTTTCAATGAAGATAACCTTAAACTAATCACAAATACACTCTATACATTGCTAATGTGGTAAATGACTATTCTAGCTGCAAATGTCTGGTTTTTGGTGCAATATCTACATAGGTGTATAGAGGCCCATTTCCAGCAACTATCACTCCAGTGTTCTAATGGTACAATGTGTTTGCTCATTGCTTCAGAAGGCTAATGGATGATTAGAAAACCCTTGTGCAATCAGGTTAGGTCTGCAATGCTGTAATTGCTGCAAATGGAGGATTCTTTGACGAAAGCAAAGTTTGAAGGAAAAAATTATTATTTCAAATATAAATCATTATTTCTAACCTTGTCAATGTCTTGACTATATTTTCTATTCATTTTACAACTCATGGTGGTAAATAAAAGTGTGACTTTTCATGGAAAACACAAAATTGTCTGAGGTGACCCCAAACTTTTGAACGGTAATGTATATTTTCTTTTTATTATTGATGAAAAACATATTGAGGTGAGAGTGGTCCTTAAAAATTTATTATTACACCTTTTTTCTAAAACTTTACATCCATCTATAATTAAGGAAGGTGGAATCATATCAGAGTATGTTAGTATTCCCTGAAGTAACAAAATCATTCCAGGAGGAATTGCTTTAATTACTGTATTAAACTTTCTCTTAGTGCATAAGAGATTATATTTACTAATAAAGTCATCATATGTTGAAAAATTACCACAGTCATTTAATAAGTGTAAGACAGACCAAATTCCTCGTTCCATCCAGTCTTTATAATAAAAGGATGTCCTTCTAATCTCTATACATCTGTTATTCCAAATTGGGATAGTGTGTGGAGAAAAATTGTGTTTAAAAATAAGCTTCCAGTAATGGAGAACTTGTTGATGTCAGTCTGATCATTTGAATGGTAGTTTGGAAATGTCAAAATCACATCTTGACAAGAAGTTGACGCCACCAAAGCTCTTAAAGATTTTAGAAGGTATGTCAAACCAAAAACTGTCTCCTTTTTTTAAGAAGGTCTGCAGCCATTTTAACTTGATGGTTCCATTCAGTGGGTCAAAGTCAATCATATTTAAACCTCCCTCTTCTATAGATTTCACAACATCACTTCTATTAATATAATGGTATTTATTTTTCCATGTGAAATTAAAAGTATTCTGATTTATTTTCTTAATCATTTTATCTGGGACATTCAATGAATCAGCTGGGTAAATGAGTCGCGACAAGCCTTCCATCTTTGTAATTAGAATACTGTGGGAATCCACCTCAGTGTATTTACACTCAGACTTAAAGACAAAAAGGAATCATCATGGGGGGTTTGTGTGTGGATGCGGGGGTGGTGTGTTGATGTGAACAGTGACAAAGAGAAAGGGAATTACAAAGGCTTTGATGTTAAGGCAGCACACAGAGAAGGCTGACCGGGTGGTATGATTTAAGAGCAGAGGTGCCTGAGAGCTGTTACTCTTTTGCTGCTTGTGTTTCTAGAGAAATGTGAGAGAGAGTCGAATAAAGCCTGATATGATCTGGACCTCTCTGCCTGGTTATTCCTCTCTCCACAATATGTCCAAAAATAGATAAATCTCTTTGAAGCCAACTATTAAAAAATATTTTTAATGTTCTTTGTTTTGTTTTCTACATTAGCTGTTTCTCTTATAACTTTGTTTTTTGAAATAACAATGCCTTGATATTTAATTTCACTTTTACCAAAATGTTGTATGAATTATTTGGGAGATGATCGTGAATAGTCAAAATTTCACATTTATTCATATTTAAGCATAGGCCAGAAGCTTTTGAGAACAGTGAAGTCTCCTTCAGTACTTTTGGAGTTTGTTCAATATTTTTTAAGAAGAGCGTAATGTCATCCACTTGGTGGCTTATTACCAGTGAGTTTCCCATCACATTCAATGGCTGTATGTTGTGGTTATATTTTTATAAATATTCCTCATAATTCCTCCACAATAATAAACAATAAGGGTGAAGCAGGGCAGCCTTGACCAATACCACTTTTTTACATCAGAATGCTTTGATGTTCCAGGAGGCAAAGAAACTGAGCTGCTAATATCTGAATAAAGTCAATTAATGATTCTTGTAAACTTTTCCCCAAAACCAAAATGTTCCAGTGCTTTCAAAATAAAAGGGTGTCCAGAAATGCATAAATACACAGTAGTCATCCTACTTCCTGTATTTACCTTTCCTGCTCTCACGGCAAAAAAAAAAAATCTTCTTCTTCCTTTAGATTTGATTGGCGGTTGGCAACCAGCTTACAGGTGCATTACCGCCACGTACTTCACTCTAAATCATCACTCTGTAACTCTTCAAACTAGTCATATTATCCAAGCAAAAAAAAAAAAAAAAAAAAATCTGACCAAAAGAACAGAGAATGTTCTTACGTACTGTAAGTCTCGCGGGATTTAACGTGCCGCAGTTTGGTCTACTTGAATTTTTGCCTGTTTGAAAAGGAACCAAACCAAGGAAGAAATGATACAAAGTAACAAACTTATCAACTGATTTGGACCAAATTAAATGAATTTAGGTGTGAAAACACCCTTTGTCTCTGTTCCCCGGCGTCCCTGAGCGCCTCAGCCAATATTCTCCCCGGGCTGTTCTGTTCCCTCCTGGTCGTGAGCCCCGCTCTCCTCCGGCACATTTGTTCTCTCCTTGGTTGTATGTGTGGTGTTTTCTGTATATTTGTCTTTTGTTAATAAATGTACAAAACCTACAGCATGTGGTTGGTGTCCTTCGTAGCCCTTAAATAGGGCAATTTATGACAGTTTGCTGTCGGTTCTGTTTTATATTGTCCCACATTACAGTAACATTAATTTCGCTTCGTAAGTGTGAAGATAAATGAGTCACACTTGTGACCCATAAACATGTCATTAATCCTAAGAAGCAGCGCTGTTTGCATTTTTAAAGATTTGCAATCTCATTTATTCCTGAGCTGTAGTGTGTAACATTAAAAACAGCTGACGCTTACATGCGCACACACTAGCATGCCAAATACAATTTGGCATTGCTGACTGAAGCTGAAAACATTTCATTCAAAGGTGCTCTTCAGACACCACGGTTTGGAGCTTTCTGGAACGAGTGATTTAGTGGTGGTTATCATTCACGTGATATTTACGATGGGCAGGAGGAGTTTCACCCTCTGCTGCAGTCACTATTAACATTTTCACCCTGGGGGATAGTAAAAAGGCTGCACTACATGCTGCCATGACTCCGCTGTCAAGGTGCTTGGCGATGCTGGACACGGTATTTTACTAGCTTTCATGTAGACCTAAATCAAATTTGTAGATGGGGTGCTTGGCTGCCTCTGAACCGAATACACTGGTGGTCTGCCAAGTAGGTTTTCAGTGTTTAGAAATACAAGAGAGGAGGTGTTTTCCTTTATTTGTTTCCAAATCGAGATTAAACCTTGATGAGGCTGATGATTCTGTTCGATCTGTTTCCTGGTTTACGTGTTTTATGCTGGCCAGGAAGGCCCCCTGTTCACAGCGTGGAGATCATTGAGAGATTGGGCCAACTTTTCATCTTTTGGATTGTTTGGGAGATCCTTGTGTGTTTTGGACTAAGTCAAAACTTTGAGGAGACCGTGGTGACTGTGGAGATCACTGAAAATCAGTGATAGATCAAAAATTGGCCAGCTCTCTCAACAATCTCTCAATGATCTCCCCCTCTGTGTAAAGGGAGTATAACCATTGTTTTGCAATTGAAAATCCCACATGAAGGATCCTTTTCTCCCTGTTTAGTCGAGTAATTTGTTTTAATTTTGCTTTGAGTGTCTCATTAATCTTTGAACATTTCTGTAAATTAAAAACTTTGCTGCTCGATGAAGGATCACTTCAGTTTGCTGAAAACTCGACACAGCAGAGCTCACACAGGATGTGACTAATCTAAGGGGCTGTTTTTTATTTTAGTAGTAGTAATGATGCAGAAATATGTTAGGTTCCACTGCAAGGTTGTCTGACTGGATGCAGTCTAAATGTGAAGTGATCAGCAAGGTTGTGTAAGATGCAGATTCTGTCTAAAAATGAAAAATCTGCGCATTCTATTACTGTAATTAGTCCCATCTGTGAAATTTACAGATACCGACACTGCTGTTTGAAAAGAATAATTTGGCTTCTTCTGTTTCTGTTGTCATCTGTTCTCCCTTTAATGCCAGGGAAACAGACATATGCATTATCAAAAGTAACTGAATTGTTTTAAAGTAGGGATGTACTGATTGTGAAATTTTGGGCCGATGCTGACACAGCGTTTAAAATAATCCTTTGGCCAGTGTCTGATAGCCAATATCTGTTTCACACCATATTTCAGTGAGCACAAATTCAATCATACAAATCAGCCTTGATGATGAGATTTCACCAGGAAGAATCAACAGCGACAAACATCAGCCACTACTATCGGTGAATGATGCATTTTTTTGCCATTTGTCACAAGGGCCCCTCCGTGGATCCCCACCTTATCGTGGTGGAGAGGTTTGAGGAGCTACGTTGTTAGTGGCAACTTGCCCCTGGTAGGTGCTCCAGAGACTAACTGGTCCTGGGTGAAGGGCCAGACCCAGAGCGGATCCCCATGAAAAAAGTTACATGATGGATCCAGTGTACCCAAAGGAGGCACATGGGTCTGCCCTCCAGTGGGCTCACCACCTGCAGGAGGGATGTTACGGATCCTTCCTCCATAAGGAATTAGTCAGTGGTGCAGTTCCTGACACCTGAAGGTAGGCCTCCACCAGTAACTCAGTACTAGTAGGGGAATTCCTCTTTGGCTCAGTGGTAAAAGTGAGAGGTTTTGAGATCATGGTGTTATGGGTTCAAATCCCAGCCTGGGATGTAGATGTATGTCTGCCTTGTTTGTGTGCAAAAGAGATGTTGCAGGTGTATGTCTACCTTGCCTAAGGGTAAAAATGACTAGGTTAGTCCACCTTGACATAAGGATTGAAACAGACTTGGAGATCCCAGGCTGAATAGGCAATTCTGGCCTTGGCCCAGAAAGTGGGTTGTAACAGAAAGTGAGGAAAAGTCTGGGATTTGAACCTGGGACCTCTCCGAACTTACTACTAGCACTGAACTAGTAGTGGAAGTGTACCTTCAGGTGTCAGGGCCTGCACCACAGACTAATTCCTTATGGAGCAGGGATCATGGGGATCATGGTGCTATGTGAACCGAGCAGCAGTCTGGGCGTCTTTACTTCTGACTGATGCCCCTGCGACTCATATCCCTTGATAAGCGATAGATGGATGGATGTCAACAAGGTTAATATCGGCTGATACCAGTATTAAGCTGATAAAATGGTGCAATAGTTAGTTTTTTGTCTTAATTGTGAAGTGAAATGCTATTTTAGCAACATCTGTACAACTATGACATTACAAGTGAAATTAATCAGGACACTGGTAGATAACTTTGTTCATTCTACTGTTACTGTACCTGTTCTAGCCGATGTGACAGTTGTTACCTCCGCCAAGGAGGTTATGTTTTCATCGGCGTTGGTTTGTCTGTCTGTCCGTTTGTTTGTCGGTCTGTCTGTTTGTTTGTCTGTCTGACTGTTTGTTTGTTAGCAAGATAACTCAAAAAGTTATGGACGGATTTTCATGAAATTTTCACAGATTGTCAGAAATGGGGCATCCTACAGATGATTAGATTTTGGTGGTGATCCGGATCACCGTCCACAAGAAAACCGCCATTACGCAAAATGCCATTTTCGTGAATAACTACTGAACCACTAATCCTATCATTGTCAATCCAATTGCTAGTCATATGTTTTCATGGTCAAGGAATCTGAAAACGTACACACAAACACTGTATGGGGGGAACTGTGGCGCTTGGCGGAGGTCTGCGCTCTCCGAGTGCTTTTCTAGTTTCCAAATGCTTTGCTGCTTAAGAGGGAGTGAATTAGTCTGCAGGAGCCAGCAACACTCCTTGTTTCTCCTTTAAATTCTCAGCCCTTTATTTTTACATTTGACACTGCATGTTTCTCTCTACAGAAATCTTGTCACTAACTTCTGGCCGCCTCAGCTACTCTGCAAACCTCTGTTCACAGCCTCATATAGGAATAAGTAGCATGAATGTTTTGGATTAATCTATACACTTTTTCTTCTCTCATTCCATCCATCTGTCACTTTGGTGATGAGTGTGAAAGAGCAAAGCGAGCTTAGACCGCCTCCTGTCATTTGTGCCTGTTTGAGCTTAGGAAGAAAATGCAGAAATGTGGACTGTCCTCTGACTGCTCGTCAGCCTCTGGAAACGAGTGACTCAGATGACTAATTTTACTGCCATCCACATGCTTGAGAACCCTTCATTTACTGTGATGAAGAGGAAAAAGCAAAATATGTCAGGAAACTACATGAGGAAAAGAGAGCCTCTCAGTCTAAAGTAATAGAACATCCTCTAATTATTTTTGCCGTCCACTCTGCCGCATGGGCATTTATTTGTCTGCCAGGGTGGTTTTGATGAAGGAGCTGCGTTAAACGGGGGTGGAGAGAGGGAGCGGAAGTGCTGCCATCAATCTTCCACAGCCAAATGACCATCTGCTCCCGAAAAACACCAGCCCTCCTTCACCAGCTCATCTCCAAAAACAGACACTGCACCGCCTCTGCAGCTGGAGCCAGACCGCACACCACGCTGCCTAAATCAGCTCTGTGGGGCCTGATCACTGTCGAGGCGTCTAGCATCGGCTGCCCATGCTGTCCTTATGTCCTGCGTGGACACACTGGTCTTCCTCTCTTTACAAACCCTTGTGCTTGATAGAATTTTGCCTTTCTGTCCAAATGTTGCATTGCAGATGTTGCTTTTGTCTTTGGGAGGGTTGATTCATATAGAAAAAGTGCTGGCACATGCACAGCTCTCCTCTGTGGCTGCGAGGATATTATCTGTCTCCTGCTAGTGGAGTCCGAGCTGAGGGAGGGTGTCGTGATCCCCCCTTAGGCTCATGCGGCTCACTAACTGGAACTGAGTGCCACTCACACTTCTTTAAATATTTCTTGTTTCAATGGCACGAGCTTGTCTTTCAAATCCTTATACTTTCATGTGCTCCACTTCTGAAGCCGCTAATGCAGTTCCATAGATTTGCGTACATGGTTTTCCCTGAATATTCATACCTGATTGTGTGTGTGCGCATTTACATTAGCTTTTCCACTCCTCGATCCTTCTCGTGTGGCTTGTTTATTCAGTGTAGTGTTAGAAGATCTAAATTTCATTCAGTTGTTCAGTGCTTCTGAAAGGTTTTTTGCTGCCAGATATTTAATGCTGTGTAAAAAAAAAGTTTGTTTAATCCCTAAGCCACAGTAAACCAGTTCCTTTTGTATCTATTCTTCCATTTTAGAACAATCTGTCTAAAGATTTATCAGTTCATGTTGGGGGGGGGGGGGCAGCCTTCAGCATGAACGCTACATTAGCGGAACAGGTAGCTCGCAGACTTTCATCAGATTCCATTAATGAGTTGGACAGACAAATTAATTGGGACCAACCAGCTGCAGTGATTTCTTGTAAACACTGTTAATTAAACATAATTTAGATCAGTCTCCTAATCAGGATTTCTCATAACCTTCATCAGTTTTGATAACGAGCCTGCCTTCAGCCCAAAAAGAAAAATGCACAATGGCAGAATATATATATATATATATATATATATATATATATACAGTGGGGCAAAAAAGTATTTAGTCAGCCACCAATTGTGCAAGTTCTCCCACTTAAAAGATGAAAGAGGTCTCCAATTTTCATCATAGGTATACCTCAACTATGAGAGACAAAATGAGAAAAAAAAAATCCAGAAAATCACATTGAAGGATTTTTAATGAATTAATTGGTAAATTCCTCATTAAAATAAGTATTTGGTCACCTACGAACAAACAAGATTTCTGGCTCTCACAGACCTGTAACTTCTTCTTTAAGAGGCTCCTCTGTCCTCCACTCGTTACCTGTATTAATGGCACCTGTTTGAACTCGTTATCAGTATAAAAAACACCTGTCCACAACCTCAAACAGTCAGACTCCAAACTCCACTATGGCCAAGACCAAAAAGCTGTCAAAGGACACCAGAAACAAAATTGTAGACCTGCACCAGGCTGGGAAGACTGAATCTGCAATAGGTAAGCAGCTTGGTGTGAAGAAATCAACTGTGGGAGCAATTATTAGAAAATGGAAGACATACAAGACTACTGATAATCTCCCTCGATCTGGGGCTCCACGCAAGATCTCACCCCATGGGGTCAAAATTATCACGAGAACGGTGACCAAAAATTCCAGAACCACATGGGGGGACCTAGTGAATGATCTGCAGAGAGCTGGGACCAAAGTAACAAAGGCTACCATCAGTAACACACTACACTGCCAGGGACTCAAATCCTGCAGTGCCAGACGTGTTCCCCTGCTTAAGCCAGTACATGTCCAGGCCCGTCTGAAGTTTGCTAGAGAGCATTTGGATGATCCAGAAGAGGATTGGGAGAATGTCATATGGTCAGATGAAACCAAAATAGAACTTTTTGGTAAAAACTCAACTTGTCGTGTTTGGAGGAGAAAGAACACCATACCTACTGTGAAGCATGGGGGTGGAAACATCATACTTTGGGGATGTTTTTCTGTAAAGGGACCAGGACGACTGATCCGTGTAAAGGAAAGAATGAATGGGGCCATGTATCGTGAGATTTTGAGTGAAAACCTCCTTCCACCAGCAAGGGCATTGAAGATGAAACGTGGCTGGGTCTTTCAGCATGACAATGATCCCTAACACACTGCCTGGGCAACGAAGGAGTGGCTTCGTAAGAAGCATTTCAAGGTCCTGGAGTGGCCTAGCCAGTCTCCAGATCTCAACCCCATAGAAAATCTTTGGAGGGAGTTGAAAGTCTGTGTTGCCCAGCGACAGCCCCAAAACATCATTGCTCTAGAGGAAATCTGCATGGAGGAATGGGCCAAAATACCAGCAACAGTGTGTGAAAACCTTGTGAAAACTTAAAACGTTTGACCTCTGTCATTGCCAACAAAGGGTATATAACAAAGTATTGAGATGAACTTTTGTTATTGACCAAATACTTATTTTACCGAGGAATTTACCAATTAATTCATTAAAAATCCTTCAATGTGATTTTCTGGATTTTTTTTTTCTTATTTTGTCTCTCATAGTTGAGGTATACCTATGATGAAAATTGGAGACCTCTCTCATCTTTTAAGTGGGAGAACTTGCACAATTGGTGGCTGACTAAATACTTTTTTGCCCCACTGTATATATATATATATACAGTATATATATAACGGGGGTTACGGGGGCATCAGTCCAGGCAGGGTAGACCAGACTTCTGCCCGCTTCTCATAGCACCAGGATCCCCATGATCCCTCCTGCAGGTGATGAGCCCACTGGAGGGCAGACCCATGTGGCTTCTTTGGGTACACTGGGTCCTTGATGTAAATTTTTCGTGGAGATCCAGTGGATCACTCTTAGTTTGGCCCTTGCCTTGGGAGACCCTACCAGGGGCAAGTTGCCCCCGACAACATAGCTCCTGGGATCATTCAGGCACTCAAACACCTCCACCATGATAAGGTGGCGATCCACGCAGGGGCGTGTGTTATAGCATAATTTTATTCTTATAAAAAACATAATACTCTCCTGTATTATAGTTCTGTAGAAGAAAAGAGTGGGGCATCTCCATATTATTACTGCACAGCTTTAATCTTTATATTCATGTTTTGGCTTTCTTCTCTCCTTTCTTCTCTTCATTCCTTCCACCAAGGAATGGCGGAAGGTAACATTTGTCTGTCTTCATCAGATTTGGGTGAAATTTACACCAGAAGTGGCCCTTGGGCTATGGATGAACCCATTAGATTTTGTAGGTGATCCAGGTCAGGATGTGGATTCTCGATCACTTTTTCACATTCTTTAACATTGCAAGACAGGGCCTTGGAGTGGATCCAGAATCTCCACCCTGACCTGGATCACCTCCAAAATCTAATGGGTTCATCTGTAGCCCAAGGATCACCTCTGGTGAAAGTTTCATCCAAATCCATCCAGTAGTTTTTGTGACAAACAAACAGACCAACCAGCATTCTGAGATGGGGCCTTGGTGGAGGTATGCACTCTCTGAGTGCCCTCTAGTTTGAAAAGGAACTGAGATAAACATCTGCAGCATTGCTCAAAAGTGAAAGTCTCTTTTAAAATCCCACAGTAGTATTTATTCTTCATTATACAACAGTTAGTCTCGACCAAGCAATTTGATTGGACAATAGGAATTCCAGGAGTTACTATATTCCATGATAATTGCACTCCAACGTCACTGGATACAGTATGTATCACTCCGCTTCAAAGGTGTTCATGTAAGTGTTAATTACTAACAGTAATTTACTGTCAACTCTCTGACAATTGCAGTACTGTTTTGGATACCTTAATTTCCAGTGAGGTGCTGTTTGACAAGAAATTATACATCCGTGACCCGGAAGTCCCACCCTTGTGAAAAAATCTGTTTCCACCTACCCATCTACCCTTCCGTCATTAAGCTCATTAAGCTATCATTAAGCTATTTCATGTCTGTTTAAAAAAATAGGCAGTGCTAGAGTTTGATTTATTGTCTCCATTAACAAACCACAACACTTTTGTGGTGATGGACTCATTGTTGCATCTGAAAATGTGAAGAAAAGTGAGCAAAGTGTGCTAAATAGCTAGCATGCTAACTACTAGCTACCAGCTAGCTACCGGTGTTCTGGTGACTGATGTTATGCCAAGAATTGCTCGCGTGCCGAGAATTGCATCCCACCGTCCCAAGCAGGTGTTTAGTGTTAGTCAAAGTCAATACAGCTATATACTTTGAAAATACTTTGAAAAGTGAATACCCTTTTTACAAACAATGCATAAATGCAAAATATCGACTTTGAAGAGACTTTAAAACATGGAGCTGGATCACTATGAATTGAAACCCTTTTGAAACACTAAAACATCTGGTGAATAAACAGAATTTAAAGATAATTTACAAGAGGTAATAACAATTTTTACTTCTAAAATATATAACAGGTACTCCTAAAAATGCACAAATTGTTACAAGCCTGGCTGTAGTGTTATATTTTATAGCTTTGGCAGATGGAATGCAGTTCTCGGCAAAACACCAGCATTGGCTATGTTTTGGTCTGGGGTCTTCTGCCATACTGACTCAACAGGTATTTGTTTTACTAGTACATACCCGTGCCTACCTGTGCATACCCATAGAAACCAAGTATAAGCAAGTATTTCTGCATGCCCGTAGAAAGCAGGTGTAAGCAAGCATGTCAGCACTCGTTCAGTGATGCCTGCCTCTGTAATGGTGTCATAGTGCGTCCTATTATCTTTGATGATGTCATCGCGAGTCCTATGATTGTTAGTTATGGCTGCGTTTGATCTGTCAAGATGTCATAGTGAGTCCTATGATTTTTGACAATGGTATAGCAAGCCCTATGATGCCTGCATTTGATCTTTGATGATGTCATAGCGAGTCCATTGATGTAGTGTCTGGTTTAAATTAGTGTGTCCTATTCTTAATCGGGTGATGACTATGTCTGCGTTCCTGTTTCTGCCAACTTTCATTCCAGAGTTTACCTGCTTTTGAATGTCATATAGATGTCTTCCTGTATGTGTTGAGTGGCAATATTCTTGCCACTTTTCACCTAATTTTGAATTATTGATTTGCCTTCTGACTTACTGAGTGAGATTACCAGATTTACTGCTTGACATGATGTCCCTATGTAGGACTGCCATAGCTAGTGCTGTGAAGGTGATTGATGGTCTGTATGACAGCAAGGCAGGCATCAGTCTATATGACATCATAAAGACATAGGCTGTCCTATCATGCAGAAATCATAGAAACATCATAGGCTGTACTATGATACCCTATGATCGTGACACACAGACACACAGAGATTTCTTGAATTTATAGATACTGTAGATAAACACTTACTTTTGTACTAGACAATATTTAATTTGTTTACATGTGTGTGAAATGACAATAGACGTCTTCATGCTGATTGAGATGTTTAGCAACAGTTATTGGCTACATTTAGAAGGGACTAGTTTTTCTCAGCTGTGCAAAATAACTGGTTAAACAAACAAATCATAATATTTTGTCCAGTATTGCTGTCATTTAATAAAATGTGCTTGTGGAACTGTTGTATAAAAGCAATATTACACTCAACGTCGTTACAATATCATGAATATACTAACTATGGGTGTGATGCTCTGATGCCCTCTGCACCATACCACACCCAGAGTTACTATATTCATGATACCCTACTTCGTCTCATGTAATATTGCTGAATTATCCTTTGTATCTTATAAGGATATAGTATTTCTTTTTTTATAATTTCTATTCAATTCAATTCAACTTTATTTATATAGCGCCATTTCACAACAACAGTCATCTCATAGCACTTTCAACTGTAGGGGGAACCCCCACAGTTGCAGAAAGACCCCAGCAATCAGGCAATCCCCTGTGAGCAAGCGCTTGGTGACGGTGGAGAGGAAAAACTTCCTTTTAACAGGAAGAAACCTCCAGCAGAACCAGGCTCAGGGAGGGCAGTCATCTGCTGCGACTGGCTGGGGGATGAGGGGATAGAGAAGATGAAAAGAACAGACATGTAGAGAGCAAACAGCATGATGGGGACTCAATCTATGGGAGAGAACAAACAGATGTTAATGACCAGCAAAAAAAAAATTATTTAATTGAGAGTGAAGAAAAGAGTGAGGCCCAGTGCATTATTGGAGGTCCCCCGGCTGTATATACCTATTAGCAGCATAACTAAGGGAGGGTTCAGAAACACATGATCCCTCCCTAATTGTAGGCTATATCAAAAAGGAAGGTTTTAACCCTATTCTTAAAAACAGAAATCGAGTCTGACTCCCGAATCCAGATTGGCAGCTGGTTTCACAGGAGAGGAGCTTGATAATTGAAGGCTCTGCCTCCCATTGTACTTTTGGAGATTCTAGATATTACAAGTAATCCAGCATTTTGGGAGCGTAGTGCTCTGTTAGGATAATACAGTAGTATCAGATCTTTTAAATAAAGAGGGGCCTGATTGTTTAGAGCTTTGTAAGTAAGAAGGATTTTAAACTTAATTCTAAACTCTATGGGAAGCCAGTGAAGGGAGGCCAGAACAGGAGAGATATGATCTCTCTTTCTAGTACCTGTTAAAACTCTTGCTGCAGCATTTTGGATCAGCTGAAGACTTTTTAAAGATGTTTTAGGACAACCTGATAATAAAGAATTACAATAATCTAATCTAGAGCTAACAAAAACATGGATCAGTTTCTTAGCATCACTCTGAGACAAGATGCTCCTAATCTTGGCAATATTACGCAAATGATAGAAGGCAGTCTTAGAAACGAATTTAATATGTGAATTGAAAAACAGATCTCGATCAAAAATAACTCCAAGGTTCCTCACAGAGCTATTAAAGTAGAACTGAACTGAACGGCATTGAACGGCACTGGGTGATAGTACATACAATTATAAAGATAATTTATCATTGGCACCCCCTCCACAAATCCCGGAATCTTGGAGAAAATCGCGATTTTGAATTTCCCGCCCTGAAAAATCAGACAAATCCGCCGAAGTGCAGCCGGAGTTCTGCGTGACGTCGCGAGTGTGACCCAGTCCTCATGTTTACCATTGCGAGCACGTCGACACTGGTTGTTTTTGATGCATTTTGTCGTGATAGTCGACTACAAAACACTTCCAACACCTGGGAAGATCTGTTCAGTGGCCAAGGAAAGCTGTCATGGCGACGAAAGAAAAGAAAGGGGGAGGAAAAGCGACCGGGAAGCGATGTGTTTCTAGATATACAGTGATCTCTCACTTATCATCTCTCGGCGCCACACCAGTCGGCTGCCTTTTGCAACAGCGGCTCGATTCCGAGTTTTTTTTCCCCTTCCTCTCTCTTTTGATCACTTTTTTTTTTTCACCCCACTTATATCACGGACACACAGATCGTCCCAAATGTCTCCTGAGCCGGTGGACGGAGCCACTGTTTATAGCAGGATTCGATACAACAGGGAAGAGCTGCTAGCATTTAACCGCCACCCGGTCCCACTGGAAAAACTCGACATACCGAGAGAACTGAGGCGAAAACGCCGCGGCTGCCGGGCTGGAGTAAGGCGGAGGACAAAAAATATAAGGTACAGACCCTCCCTTGCATCTGTTGTCATGGGAAATGTACGGTCGATACTGGGAAAGTTAGATGAGCTAGCGGCTATCTCCCGTTATGATAGCACTTACCGGGAGTGCTCTCTCCTTTTGTTTACTGAGACGTGGCTAACTGAACTAGCAGCAGATGCTAACATTGAGCTGGAGGGTTTTCACATGATACGAGCTGACCGAACACCAGAGAGTGGCAAAACTAGGGGCGGTGGAGTGATAATGTATGTTAACAACAACTGGTGTAGACCGGGACATATCACTATTAAACAACGACACTGCAGCAAAGACATTGAGTTGCTAGCTGTTAGCATGAGGCCTACATATCTCCCGAGAGAACACTCACACGTGATCTGCATTGTTGTTTATGCAAATCCGACGGCGAACGCTGGGACAGCGCGTGACGTCATCCATTCAGTAACCAGCAGGCTGCAGACAGAACACCCAGATGCTCTTCTCCTCATCTCAGGCGATTTCAACCACGTTTCACTGTCTCCCATTCTGCCCACTTTCACCCAGTATGTCACATGCCACACTAGAGACAATAAAACACTGGATTTGTTCTACGCAAACACTAAGGAGGCGTACACCTCATCACAACTCCCCCCACTTGGGAGATCGGATCACAACTTGGTTCATCTCCGACCGGTGTACAAACCCCTAGTGCACAGACAACCTCCGGCCATGCACACTGTGGAGTTATGGTCTGAGGAGACAATGGACACTCTAAAGGACTGTTTTGAAGCCACTGCCTGGAAGCAGCTCTGCGATCCACATGGTGAGGACATCGATGGCCTCATTCACACCTTCACGGGCTACCTCAGCTTCTGTGTGGACAAATCCGTTCCCACCAAGACCATACGGCGTCACTCAAACAACAAACCCTGGATCAACCCTGAGATAAAAACACTTCTGAGAGAGAAGAAGAGGATCTTCAGGTCGGGGAACAGGGAGATGCTGAAGTCCGTACAGAGGGAGCTGAGGAGAAAGATCAGAGAAGGCAAGGACAGCTTCAGGAAGATGATGGAGGACAAGCTGCAACAGAGCGACATCAGCGGGGTCTGGAGAAACCTCAAAACCATCTCGGGGCTCCAGAATACCTCCCCCCAGGCCACGGGGGGCAGGGAGTGGGCGAACAACCTGAATCTGTTTTTCAATAGATTTGACCAACCGCCCTCCCCCCTGTCTGCACAACAACCACTGCTGCCCCTAAGAAATCAAGTCCTGCTACCCACTCCCCACTCCACCGACACCCCCCCCACTCCCAACACACAGCCCCCCATCCTGACCCTGACCAAGACCCAGGTGAGGACGGAGCTGAGGAAGATCAAGGCGAGGAAGGCGTCGGGACCGGACGGCATCAGCGCAAAGCTCCTCAAGTCCTGTGCAGACCAGCTGTGTGGGATTGTGACATATATCTTCAACATGAGCCTGAAACTGGGGAGGGTACCACAGCTGTGGAAAACATCTTGTGTGGTACCTGTACCAAAAACTTCCCACCCCAAAGACCTGAACAGCTTCAGACCGGTGGCCTTGACGTCCCACTTGATGAAGACCCTGGAGAGACTGCTCCTTGCTCATCTCCGCCCCCTGGTGGAACCAGCGATGGATCCACTCCAGTTCGCCTACCAGCATGGCATTGGGGTGGAGGATGCGGTGATCTTCCTCCTTCACCGTTCTCTGTCCCACCTGGAGAAGCCCGGGAATATGGTGAGGATCATGTTCTTTGACTTCTCCAGTGCTTTCAACACCATCCAACCGATGATCCTGAAGGACAAGCTGCTGCGCGCAGGGGTGGACCAGCACCTGTCATCATGGATCCTGGACTACCTCACGAACCGGCCTCAGTTTGTGAGAACCCGGGACTGTGTTTCCGACACGATCATCAGTAGCACGGGGGCCCCCCAGGGAACGGTGCTGGCTCCCTTCCTGTTCACTCTTTATACTGCGGACTTCTCACACAACACAACACATTGCCATCTACAGAAGTTCGCTGATGACTCTGCGATCGTTGGTCTCATCTCCAGCGGAGATGAAGCTGAGTACAGAGGGCTTATCCAGAACTTTGTGGACTGGTGCCATCGGAACTGCCTCCAGATCAACGCGAGGAAAACTAAGGAGCTGGTGGTGGACTGCCGCAGGCATGGGCAGCCCCTCACAGCACCAGTAAATATACAGGGAACAGACATCGAGATGGTGACATCCTACAAGTACCTGGGTATTCATCTGAACAATAAACTAGACTGGTCACACAATACTGACGCACTCTACAAGAAGGGACAGCGCAGGCTGTTCCTGCTGAGGAGACTCAGGTCTTTTGGTGTACAAGGGGCGCTGCTGAAGTCATTCTATGACACGGTGGTGGCATCAGCCATCACTTTTGGAGTGGTCTGCTGGGGCAGTGGCATTACTGCAGCCGATAGGAAGAGACTGAACAAACTGATTAAGAAAGCTAGCTCTGTCCTGGGGCAACGCCTTGATCCGATGGAGGAGATAGGAGAGAGAAGGACGGTGGCTAAACTGTCATCTCTGCTGGAGTCCGAGTTCCACCCTATGCAGGACATACTGGATGCACTGAGGAGCTCATTTAGCAGCAGACTACATCATCCCAGGTGCACAACCGAGAGGTTTCGTAGGTCCTTCCTACCAACGGCTGTCAGACTGTACAACCTAAGCAGGGCTGCTCGCAGAGATAGCAAAAAGACGTAACAAACTAATAGTTTTTTTTGAATGCAAAAGATGCAATAGACTTACACAATGGTCCTCTCCGGCATACAACTAGGAACATACCGGTCGCTATGGAGGGTGAGAATATGTATGGGCACATAATCATACCATGTAGGATAACTAAATAGACGGTTATGCTGTTTCATCCCACCTAGCAACAATGCTCTGCACTGTGTGTGTTTATATATTTACATATTTATTCCATCTAGCTACAATGCTTAGCACTGGGTGTGTTTATATTTATATATCTATATATTTATTCCATCTAGCTACAATGCTCAGCACTGGGTGTGTTTATATTTATATATCTATATATTTATTCCATCTAGCTACAATGCTCCGCACTGTGTTTTTATATATCTACATATTATTCCATCTAGCTACATTGCTCCGCACTGTGTGTGTTTATATACTTGCATATTTATTCCACCTAGCTGCAATGCTCCGTACTGTGGGTGTTTATATATTTACATATTTATTCCATCTAGCTACAATGCTCTGCACTGTGTGTTCATATATTCATATATTTATTCCATCCAGCTACAATGCTCTGCACTGTGTGTCTGTGTGTGTGTGTGTGTATATATATATTTTATAGTAATATGTACATATGTATATTAGCTGCTCTTGCTTGCTTGTTTTTTTTTTTTCTTGCCTTCTGATTGTTGCTCTGAGTGTTGCTATCCCTGTGCTGTTGCAATCCTGGAATTTCCCCATTGTGGGACTAATAAAGGCTTATCTTATCTTATCTTATCTTATCTTATCTTATCTTATCTTATCTTATCGCATTTAATGGGGACCAGAACCGACCGCGAAAATTGAAAAACCGCGAAGTAGCGTCACCCCCCTCCCAAGGGCGTCACAAGCACTATTTTGCACAAAAAGGCACAAGAGAACAGCGAAAAGTGCCACTAAGCAACACGAGCGATAAAGAACAATGAATGCGGTCTTCCTTCGCTGGGTAAAACGTCTCGGCCAATCAGCTTGCGAGATAAAACGTCTCGGCCAATCAGCTTGCGAGATTCCCGAGCGGTGAAGAGGTGGGCGGAGAGGAGTGGAGCGGTGGTCAGAGAGGTAGATTTTCAGTTGTGCGGGCTCTCCGTGTTGATACCTGATGTTCTAATGTAGTCTCCCTGCCTTCTACATTAGAACATCAGGTATCAACACGGAGAGCCCGCACAACTGAAAATCTACCTCTCTGACCACCGCTCCACTCCTCTCCGCCCACCTCTTCACCGCTCGGGAATCTCGCAAGCTGATTGGCCGAGACGTTTTACCTCGCAAGCTGATTGGCCGAGACGTTTTACCCAGCTTCGCTCCCTGCCGAGCGCCTATACCCAGCGAAGGAAGACCGCATTCATTGTTCTTTATCGCTCGTGTTGCTTAGTGGCACTTTTCGCTGTTCTCTTGTGCCTTTTTGTGCAAAATAGTGCTTGTGACACCCTTGGGGGGGGGGGACGCTACTTCACGGTTTTTCACTTTTCGCGGTCGGTTCTGGTCCCCATTAAACGCGATAAGTGAGAGATCACTGTAATAAGTTTGAAAAATGCTGATGTTTTTTTTTCCCTTTCTTTTTTATTGTTAATTTTCCTTATCCTGACACCCCAAACATGCCAAAGTAAAGACTCACCATTCTGTATTCAATAAGCGACTCTCCTCCCCATCATTGCTGCGGTCTGAGTCAGTGCCGGAATCCCCCGAAAATTCTGGCTCTAATCTGTACGGTTCGATGCCTCCCTCGCTCTCTTCCTGTTCACTTGACACTCCTGCATCCTCCTCTGTCTTGTCACCGATCCTGAATGCCTCTTCACTCTGAAAACTCTGGTGTTCTTGACTGCTGGAACTGCTATCATCTGCCATTGTTGTTTTGATAAGGGTCACACTCGTGACGTCGTCTGCACTACTTCCGGTTTGTTTGGCACTGCCAGCCAGAGGCAAAAGTTTATCGGCTTATAGCTTGGCCATCGCACGGCCTAAAAATTTCTTTTATGTGTTGAAAAATACAATAGGTAATAAGGAATTAATCTGCTATTCTACTTTTTTGGCAAAAAGGTGAGTTCAGTTCTACTTTAAGAGAAAGAGTAACTGCATCCAAACTGAAAGTTTGATTTGGAAAGGTATTTCTAAGGTTTTTTGGACCAACAAGAATGACTTCAGTCTTATCTGAATTTAATAGCAGGAAATTACAAGTCATCCAAGCTTTGATTTCCTTAAGACAGGCTTCCAACTTGGCTAATTGATTACTATCATCTGGCTTCATTGACAGGTATAATTGTGTGTCATCTGCATAACAATGAAAATGTATACAGTGCTTTCTAATAATGTTGCCTAACGGAAGCATATACAGTATAAACTAAAAAGAGTAGGGCCTAGCACAGATCCCTGTGGAACTCCATGACTGAGCTTTGAGTTGAAAGAAAACTCATTATTGACATGAACAAACTGGAACCTACAGTATCAGATAAATAAGATCAAAACCACTGCAACAAAGTTCCATGAAGTCCAACATAGTGTTCTAATCTATCAAGTAGAATATTATGATCGATAGTATCAAAAGCTGCACTAAGGTCTAAAAGGACAAGTACAGAAACAAGTCCGTTATTAGATGCAATGAGGAGGTCATGGCCTAAAGTTAATGAAGAATTGATTATATGAAGAATAAAGCTACCAATAAGTGGGAAGACTTCTTTAAATAACCTGGTAGGAATAGGGTCTAAAAGACAAGTTTGTCTAACTCTAAAAGGTCAGTTGGAGTAAACTCATCAAGACAGATATCAATTGAAGGAGTTGTAGTAGTTACTGTATTTAAGTTAACGGTGGGAACAATCTGACTGATTTTATCTCTGATGGATGAAATTTTATTATTGAAAAAGTTCATAAAGTCCTGACTAGAAAGCTCTAAGGGAATGCTAGGATTGACAGAGTCCTGACTCTTTGTCAACCTGGCTACAGTGCTGAAAAGAAACCTGGGATTATTCTTGTTCTCTTCTATTAACGCAGAGTAATAACTCGTTCTAGCTTTTCTAAGAGATTTTTTTTATAAGTTAAAAGATGATTTCTCCAAGCTAAATAGATTTCATCTAAATTAGTGGAGCGCCATTTTCTTTCTAATTGACAAGTCTTCTGTTTTAAGCTACGAGTTTCTGTGTTGAACCAAGGAGTTAGAAATCTCTGATTAGACTTTTTCTTTTTCAAGGGGGCCACCATGTCTAGAGTCTGATGCAGAGAAGCTGTAGCACTATCTACCATGCTATCAATTACAGAAGGAGCAAGCTGTCTGTAGCTTATTTCCGTTGTGTTGACACATGGCATAGAGGAAACAATCAGCATAAATTTGGTAACAACATCATCTGAGAGGCATCTACTGTAGTAATATTTTTCCTTAGGAGCCAAATAGTCAGAAATAGTAAAATCAAAGGTTAACAGACAATGGTCTGACAGTACAGGGTTATGAGGAGACACTACCAGATTTTCTATTTCTATGCCATATGTCAGAACAAGGTCAAACGTATGGTGGAGATAATGAGTAGAATTTCCTACTTTCTGAGAAAACCCCATCGAGTCTAATATTGAATTAAATGCCACATTAAGGCAGTCACTATCTACATCTACATGTATATTAAAGTCCCCTACTATAATTATTCTATCTGATTTCAGCACTAAATCAGCTAAGAATTTGGCAAATTTGGATAAAAATTCTGAGTAGGTTAATGTGAGGACGATAAATTATGGCAAATAAAATTGGGTTTAGCCTGAAATTGCTAAAGTGCCCAATACTGAGGACCAGGCTCTCAAAGGAATTATGTTTTTTGCTTTACATTAACTAGTAATTTGGAATGGTAAATTGTTGCTACTCCTCCTCCATGACCAGAACTTCTGGGATTTTGACCGTTTAAATAACCAGAGGGAGTTGATTCATTTAAACCAACATAATCCTCTTGTCCTAACCAAGTCTCTGTGAGGGAAATTAAATCAATCTGATGATCAATTAACAGATCATGGACTAACAGAGACTTGGGAGTTAGAGACCTAATATTTAATAAACCGCATTTAATTTTTAAATTATGAGGAGGAACAGAGGCCAAATCATTCAATTTAGAGGCTTCATGTTTAATTTGAGTTTTACCAACTTTTTGTTTAATCACTTTGGGATGCTTATACATTATATTTTTATTAACTTTGGAGTAAGCAGACAATGATTCTCTGATGGGGAAGACAGGGGCTAAGTTGAGGGGTGGTGGATGAAGAGTAGCTGCAGAGAGGCGCGTAACACTGCGACTCTGCTTCCTGGTCCCAACTCTGAGTTTCAAGATTTTGGAAATTTGGATAAAAAAAGATGCCAGATTGTTAGATAAATGAGACGCACCATCCAAAGTGGGATGGACGCCGTCTCGTTTAACAGTAGATGGAAAAAAGTGGTTAAAATACAATTAAAAGCAAAATCCTCAGGAGAATGAGGAGAGCTAACCACACGGACAGACAGCAATACAGGAAGTGATGATACGTTACCACCAAGTGACGTAGTGGATACAGATTTCTGGATGCAATCTGATGTCACAAATGTAAACGCAGACTATTGTGAGTAAATAGGTGTCTCTGTGTCTGAACATTTGAGAGTCCTCGTTAACCACTTGCACTCCGTTGTTCCGCGGGCGGGCAAGTCTCTGCGTCCTAGGACGCATGAGGGCGCACAAGAGCGCACTCGTGCGCGCTCGGACGCATAACGCATGATATACTGATGATGGTGCAGATGGAGATGGTGCTGGCCTCCAAGCGCCACTGGGAAAAAAATGCTGCAGACACAGAACAGATTAGTTCATCTGATTGACCTCTCATTCGACTAATAAGAGCTTTGAATTGTGTTTCTGAAACCTTGAAGAGCCAATGAAAGAAAACCTAGGAAGGAGGACCCGCCTCCCAACGCTTTGAATGCAGTGAGCCAATTGAAGCAGAGAAGTTCATGAGCTGTTTTTTTTTAAGGCTGGGTGAAGACTGGCTGCTGGAGCGGATCAAAAAAGGACACAGGAAGAGCCCCACAGACCCAGCAGCATGGAGACCATCCACAAATGCAACCTGTGTGACAGGGAGTGCCATTCGTGGATCGGCATGTTCGGCCACAGGCGGTGCTTATTTTGTATTGGTTCCAGCAGAGTAGACGTTATGACCGACGGAGGCTGACGACGAAGGCTGAGTGACACACACGCCTTCGACAGTCTTTTTTTAATTACTACTGTTATTTGTTTTGAAAAATCGTTCGCCAAAAACCGCAATCATGGAAGCACAAAACCGCAATAATGGAATTATGTTTTGATCGAGTCGCGAGACCAGAACCAGAGCGGACCAGCGTCGCGTTCGTCTGACAATGAGGAAGACAAGTTCGCCAAGACTCCGCTGTGAAGAGGTAAGGTGTTATAAGCTAAATTATTCTCTATCCCTGAAAATTGTAATCCAAAATGACTTTTGACCGATCAGTAAATTACAGCTGTGCGGTTCACGAAGTCTGAAGTTCGTGCGCCGCGGTACAAGGGGTTGCTCGCAGTGTACAGGCTGTGAACGCCCCCCCCACCCCCGCTATTCTTCTGCAGCGAGGGGGGGGGGAGCCGCGGTGACTGCACTGCTGTCCTACATCACCACATAAGGCTAATCCGTTGTGTAGCGATGGCTGAAGTCCATCCTCTGTAGCGAGCGGGGGGGGGGGGACAACCCCCCCACACACACACACAGTAGCGAGGGGCGGGGGGAAGCCGCTGTGACAGCGTTGCTGTGGAAACATGCAACGAGTGTAATCTGTCATGTAGCGAGGGCCGAACTCTGTCCTTGGTAGCGGGGGGGGGGCGACCCCCCCCCCCACACACACAGACACAGCCCTGAGTGTGACCTTTCCTTTGAGCCTAAAATGAAGCTTCTACATTGAATTATTCAAAAGTTACAGACGTTTTCCAAACTGTGCCATTTGGCACAATTTGGCACAGTTCCAAAACGCCTGGGAACAACCTGAGAACAAAGCTGTGTAAAATATTCATTTTTTGTGGTATTGTTACCAAATTTGGATCTCAGCTGGATAACACTTGGTTCTACATTTCTGTTGCATTTTCCAGCCGGATCGGACAGCTGTGTGTTATTTACAAGCATTTGTATCCAAAAAAACACTGTGTCCAAATTTTTTTTCTGCAAGTTCAGTATGTTTAGATGACTGTAACTCAGTGGCCGGAGCACGTAGAGAGATTATGTTTTTTTTGCCAAAAAATTCAAAGTGTTTTCTTTTAAATGAGACCAACCCCATGAAGATGCTGCAAAGGGTTGAAGAACAGCTTTCGATTTACTTTGGGCACGTTATTTTTTGGCATTTTTAGGAAAATTGCCCGGAGTGCAAGTGGTTAATGTGATCAGTAACACCTGTGTGTACTTTTAATAATTTTTTAATGTCTGCCGTGACACAGATTTGCGTTTAACAGGGTTCAGAAGGTAAACACTTAACGGATTCTTTACCACTCCTTTCAGCCATGTTCTTTCTTGTCTTTTCAGCATTTATATTTTTCAGAATTTCAAAGTGACTTGAGCTTTTTATGCTACATTTGAAGTCATGTCAGATGTCGTTAACTGAGAAAATCGGTTTAACTATATGATGGGAAGTTGACCATTGTAATGTCAGAGATTTGCAAATATTTTTCTTGCTTTGAAATGCCTCGTTAAAAAGACAGTTAACCCCAAACCACATGATTTTCATGTCATTTGTGCATCAGTTTTCTTTCTTGTTTTTAAACCCATGCAGACTTTATTCAGGATATGGGTACGGTTTTTACCTGTTTGTGTTTTCAGACTCAAAAACAAAAACAGCTGCAACTAGAAAAGCACTCAAGAGAGCACATACCTCTGCCAAGGCTCCTTCCATCCCTCATGGATCACCTCCAAAACGTAGTGGGTTTCTGTGTAGGCCTAGAGCCACTTGTGGTGAAAATTGCATCAAAGTCTGTCTATTAGTTTTGGAGTATTGTTGCTAACACACTGTGAGAAGATAAGAGCCTTGGCAGAGATATGCATTCTCAGATCATCACCAAAATGTAATGGGTTCCTCTCTAGCCCAAGGACCACCTCTGGTGGAAATTTCACCCAAATCCATCCAGTAGTTTTTGTGTAATCCTGCTGCACAAATAAAAACAAAGCCCTTGGTTGAGGTATGCACTCTCAGATCATCACCAAAATCTAATCATCTGTTCCACGTGCCATTACACACCTTTTCTAAAAATTTCATCAAAATCCGTTGATAACTTTTTGAGTTATGTTGCTAACAGGCAGGCAGACAGACAAACCAACACCGGCAAAACCAACCTCCTCGGATCATCGCCCAACTTGGTACAGCAGTAGTACTGGCAAAGTTCTAGACATGCATTCATGTCAAGGCCAAAGGTCAACGTCACTGGGCCACCATGGGTCTGCACCTCTGCTGAGTGCCTTGTAGTTTTAGCTCATTCTGTCGTCTGTCCGTCCATCTGTCCACATTTCATGGGAATCGCTGCTCCTCCTAGGCATTTTCCCCAATGCTCAACAGACTCACTCACAATGATCCTCAGGTGAGTCTGCATCCAAATAGAGAACCTAAGTCACGCCCCCTCTACTTCCACATATGGGATCTGAAATTGGAAAAAAGCTCTGTTGAAGTGAATGGCAAGGAACAAATTATCTTTTGATTCCAACTGAGTTTTGCCACGAGTTACACATATGATGTTTGTCAGTTTAAAAGATAATTTTTCACGTAAATAACAGTGTAGGCTGTTGTTTAACTGTTAAAGTATAAGGTTGTGAAAATATGTAAATTGAAAGACAACAAACACAGACTCACATAATTCACGTCATTGTTTTGAAAGAGCGCCCATTAGGAAGTAATTAACAGTCTGGACCAGCTGCAGCTCAAAAGGTGCCTTCACACCAAACGCGAACGGGCGAATTTTTCGTGCAGCATGATTATATTATAACTCAATGTAAATACATGAATAGACATGAATTCACCATCTGGGTGAGATGCAGGCAGGCGAAGTTGCCTTTATAACTTCTGCGGCTGTGTTCAACCTGCTGTGGAAATCCCCCAAGTCGAACGCCATGCTTAGGTTTACATTATCTGACGGGGGGGGCTCACCTGAAAAAGTTGCCTCTGCCTTGAAAACTTGATGGGTGTTTCCGTTGCTAGCTTGCTAGCCTTGTTAGCATGTCTGTGGCAGGAATCCATAGGTAAATAACTCCGGCATCCCAATTCAGCTGAAGAGATCCGGGTCCTTCTTTCTCCAGGTGAGGGTCAGTCTCATTTTCAAACTAGTTTACTCTCCAGTGTTGATGCTTTTACTCAGATGATGACATTATCCCTCGGACGTGAACGCGTGAATGCATGATTTCGCGTGTGCCGCCTCTTTCCATCGACTTTGTATGGATTCACACCGCCCATTCACATTTGGTGTGAAGGCACCTTTACAATACAATATATGTGTGGTGTTTTTCTCCTCTTTGGATCCTTCTTTCATCGGTCAGGAAACAGGAGGTGAGCTTTGAGTGGGGAACCACCATAATTGTGTTTGATGACATGTACAGTCCGAGACAAGGAAATGTAGTCTTCTATGCCATTTCACAAAACTAAATATTACTTTTTTATTATACGACATCTGACAATTTTAATTACATGGAAAATTACCTTTTAAATTGACAAACATATGTGTTACTCGTGGCAAAATTCAATCAGAATCAAAAGGTAATTTATCTCTTGTCATTCACTTGAATGGATATTTTTTTTTCTGATTTAAAGTCCCATATGCAGAAATGGGGGGGGGGGGGCATGATTAGGCTTTCTATTGTGGCCAAGGTCATAAGTCATGAGATCTGGACACTTATGTGATTTCAGAAAAATCACTCCTCCTCCTCCTAGGAAACTGCCTCGATATTCGCCAAACCCACTCACCATGATCCTCAGGTGGGTCTGCATCCAAGTTGTGCTCTAGGTCAAAGGTCAGGAGATCTGGGCATTCATTAAAAAAAAAAAAAAAACAATACTCCTCCTAGGCCACTGACCTTGACTTAAAGCACATCCTAGATGGGTCTGATTCTACGGTCAGGAGATCTGAGTACTGCCGGGGCGATTCCATCAGGCAGGAATGAACCACTCCGCCATTGACGGTCTGGTTTGAGGTTTTTTTCATACCAGTCAAGGAAATGACTTTTGTTGAACATAATGATGTGATAAGTTTTCATATAAGGACAATTTTTGTATGGCCTCAGCTTAGTGACACCATATGTATGTCATATACACTGCAGCACAACATCATGACATATTTATCATGATACAGTCCAGCTAATTTGTTCTACAGATATTATTAAGTTTGACCAACTACTAATTTATCTAATTGTATTTATCTAACAATGTGTGTAAATAAAAGGATAAAAATATCTAGTAACTATAGTATAGATTTGAATTGTGGTGAACTGTTTTAACATCTTTAACATGCACCATAAGAATTTTGTCTGTGGCTGTTTGGACGTTTTCCAGCGATTCTGGGGAGGAAAAAAAAAATGAAAATGCCACTTGCCAGTCTACACTTTACAGTTGTTGAGAGAAAAGTGATCAGAGTGATGGTGACTTCCACCATGATAAAACTGGGTCAGTGTAACCCCCGCCCCCTTTACCACAGGCGAGCCTGAAAAAGGGGAAAAGACAGAGACGAGGATGTCACCAGCAGACTCTGAGCATGGATATGAGCGCAGAGACCGTGGAGCGCGGTTTGCTCTCTCTCTGGGTTGGTAACTGTGTTGTGGCGGGACTGAAGGCTTCCCCTCATCATTTTGACGTGTCCCGTCCTCCCCTGTAGTCTGTGCTTTGCAGTGTCACGTTATAATCTGCCTCCCTGTATTTTATCTCTATCCACCTTTGTTTCTGTCAGCTAGTGTCGTCCTCACTTATGTGTTCCTCCCAGAACCCATTTGAACTTGTTGGTCTCCCACTCACTGAGAGATTTTTTTTTATTTCTAAACATTGCTTCAGGCGTGTAGGTTTAAAATGAAGATCCACTCTAAATGAAGGCTGTGATAAATCATCTGCATGTGGCGTTCCAGTTTGTTGTTTGGTGATGTTCTCTGGTACTGGCTTCATTTCAAATCCAGTTTCTTCTTCACAATACAGTAAAGGTGAAGTCATCAACTACCCAGCCAGCGTGCCCACCATAAGTTAAACTGGGCTGTCTTACGGACCCCACGTGGGCAAAACTACGAGAAAAAAGTCACAAATTTATGAGTGAAAAAAAATGTGAAAAATTATAAGAAAAAAGTGATGAATTTATAAAAAAAAAATAGTTTCAAATTTATGCAAAAAAGTTACAGATTTATTAGAAAAAAGTTGGAAATTTACAAGAAAGAAATTTAAATTACTTGAAGGAGTTACAAACTACAAGAATAATTTTGCAAATTTCCAAGAAAGAGGTTACAAATTTGAGGGAAAAAAATAGAAAATTTATAAGAAAAACATGGGAAAAAAATGGCAAATATAAGGGGAAAAAAGTCACAAATTTACGAGAAAAAAGTTGCAAATTTACAAGAAAAAAAATCAAAATTACTTGAAAGAGTTACAACCCTACAAGAAATTTTTTAGCAAATTTACAAGAAAAAGTCAGGAATTTATGAGGAAAAATTTAGGAAAATTTGCAAATTAACAAAAACGCAGCAAATATGTGAGTAAATAAATTGAAAATTCATGAGTTCATTCATAAGTCTCAAATTTGTGAGGAAAAAGTTGTAAGTTTACAGTAAAAAACCAGTTCAATTTAGGAGAAAAAAATCACAAATTTATGAGAAAAAGGTTGAAAATAGGTAAAGGGGTAAAGTCCTTGTGGGCAAACAGAGATGGGGCCAACGTGGAACCCATGGACAAACCCACATGGGACCCATAGGACAGCCCAGTTTTAACCCTTGGTGTGGCCCACCTGGACATGCTGGCTGGGTATCAGTGACAGTAAAACCAGAGGTGGCTGACTAAACACCTCGTGTTAGTTTTCCTCTCATCCTTGTAGCTTGGCATCAATGATTCAGAAAACCCCCACAAAGAACAGGGTGCAGACACGTGTGCACGCAGCCACACTGAGGTAAACTGATTAGTGATGATACAGTAGTTGCGATAAGACGGGGATGATCGTCTCCATTACCTCACAGTGGCGCCACATCAGCTAGCTCTCCACTTACTACAGATTCCAGTCAATGTGACAGTGCAGCTTACTCAAATCTCCGGAGCAGAGTACTTCGTCAGGCTATTACAGGCTGCAGTCCCGTCATGGGACAGGAGACTCTCTAGGGGCCACCACAACAGCAGCCTGGTTAGCCTACTGATATGGAAACAGCAGACAGCACGGGCCTGTGGCAGCTGATGAGGAAGCCGTTAACTCTGAAAATTAGACAGTGATAGGTCTGCCCAGTACTAAATCAGTTACATTGTTTTCTTCAACTGATGAAAATCTACAGGTATTCACAAATACAGTGGTGTAAAAAAGTGTTTGCCCCCTTCCTGATTTCTCATTTTTTGTATGTTTGTCACACTTAAATGTTTCAGATCTGTCATGATTTACTAGTTAAGTCAGCCCACGTGCAAGATGCCACACCAGAGAAGACACACAACACCAAGAAGCAAAGTTTAAACACAATTTTATTGAAAAAACAGCACAGCAAATGTAGCCGGAAAAGCACCTCACTCACCGGAGGAGCGCCTGGCCTGTAATGAAAGAAATGAGAGCAAGTAATTCTTAGGAAGTCTTACGAGTGGGAGTAGAGAGCCCAATGAGGAACCCAGGAAGGCCAGGGTAAGGGAGAACAGATGCTGCGGGCAGGTGGAAGTCTGACCGGGTGGAGGAGGCGATCGGGGTGAAGCCGACGAAGATGAGGAAGCAGGTGAGCGCACAGCAAACCCCCGGGGACACACCACAGAGATGGCAGCAGCCTGAGAATCAGAGAGAAAGAGAAAAATAGTAACTTCTCTGGGTTCCACAATATAGAATATCTTACTTACTTAGATTTCAGTTTTGGCAGTATACCCAATGAGCCAGCGCTGGAGCGTTCACAGACTGGACCTTTTAAGCACTGGCAGTGATGAAATAGCAGGTTCGTCGGATGACACGCAGGTGAGTGGACCTGAGTGGACCTATCTGCAGAGCCGGGGACCCTCCCACAGGACAGGAGGGTGAGTGCACTCACCCGATCATAACAAGATCATCAAACAGATTTAAATATTAGACAAAAATAACACAAGTAAACACAAAATGCAGTTTTTAAATGAAGGTGTTCATCATTAAGGGTAAAAAAAAAAAAAAAATCCGAACCAACATGGCCCTGTGTGAAAAAGTGATTGCCCCCTAAACCTAATAACTGGTTGGGCCACCCCTAGCAGCAGCAACTGCAATCAAGTGTTTGCAAAAACTGGCAATGAGTCTTTTACAGCGCTGTGGAGGAATTTTGGTCGACTCATCTTTGCAGAATTGTTGTAATTCGGCCACATTGGAGGGTTTTCGAGCATGAACTGCCTTTTTAAGGTCATGCCACAGCATCTCAATCAGATTCAGGTCAGAACTTTGACTAGGCCACTCCAAAGTCTTCATTTTGTTTTTCTTAAGCCATTCAGAGATGGACTTGCTGGTGTGTTTTGGATCATTGTCTTGCTGCAGAACCCAAGTGCGCTTCAGCTTGAGGTCACGAACAGATGGCCAGACATTCTCCTTCAGGATTTTTAGTAGACAGCAGAATTCATGGTTCCATTTACCACAGCAAGTCTTCCAGGTCCTGAAGCAACAAAACAGCCCCAGACCATCACACTACCACCACCATATTTTACTGTTGGTATGATGTTCCTTTTCTGAAATGCTGTGTTACTTTTATGCCAGATATAATGGGACACACACCTTCCAAAAAGTTCAGCTTTCTTCTCGTCAGTGCACAGAGTATTTTCCCAAAAGTTTTAGGGATCATCAAAATGTTTTCTGGCAAAACTGAGACAAGCCTTTACGTATGTTCTTTTTGCTCAGCAGTGGTTTTCATCTTGGAACTCTGCCATGCAGGCCATTTTTGCCC
Source organism: Pholidichthys leucotaenia (assembly GCA_020510985.1). Taxonomy (NCBI): domain Eukaryota; kingdom Metazoa; phylum Chordata; class Actinopteri; order Cichliformes; family Pholidichthyidae; genus Pholidichthys; species Pholidichthys leucotaenia. The sequence goes on from CM035844.1 coordinate 18,566,817, forward strand.
AGTCTCTTTCTTATGGTGGAGTCATGAACACTGACCTTAACTGAGGCAAGTGAGGCCTGCAGTTTTTTTGAATGTTGTTGTGGGGTCTTTTGTGACCTCTTGGATGAGTCGTCGCTGCGTTCTTGGGGTCATTTTGGTCGACCGGCCACTCCTGGGAAGGTTCACCACTGTTCCATGTTTTTGCCATTTGTGGATAATGGCTCTCACTGTCGTTCGCTGGAGTCCCAAAGCTTTAGAAATGGCTTTATAACTTTTTCCAGACTGATAGATCACAATTACTTTGTTTCTCATTTGTTCCTGAATTTCTTTGGATCGCAACATGATATCTAGCTTTTGAGGATCTTTTGGTCTACTTCACTTTGTCAGGCAGGTCCTATTGTGATGAAGTGATTTCCTGATTGAGAGCAGGTGTGGCAGTAATCAGGCCTGGGTGTGGCTAGAGACATGAAACTCAGCTTTCCAAAGATGTGATAAACCACAGTTAATTTAGGGCAATCATTTTTTCACACAGGGCCATGTTGGTTTAGATTTTTTTTAACACTTAATAATAAACACCTTCATTTAAAACCTGCATTTTGTGTTTACTTGTGTTATCGTTGTCTAATATTTAAATTTGTTTGATGATCTGAAACATTTAAGTGTAACAAACATACAAAAAATTGAGAAATCAGGAAGGGGGCTAACACTTTTCACACCACTATATATATATAATTTAAAAAAAATATGGCCCTGAGGATGTCAAAATGTAAATTTAATACCTGGAAAATGCATAATATGGGACCTTTAATTTCTGAATTATGTGATACTGCAACTATTACTGTATAGTTATTAGGTGTTTTAGCCATGACCAAAAAGATATGTTTAAAAAAATAACTCTTTCTGCAGATACAAATTTATCATTTTATTGTTCATGTCCAGTTTTCTCTTTTTGTGCCAGCACAAAAAAAGAATAAAGGAAAAAAGAGCAGGTGTAGCAATGATGCACCTCTGTGGCAGAAAGGAAATTAAAGCAGTTCATCAGCCAAACAACTCACTGGTGCGCTGAACACCGCAGACGGACAGTGTGTGTGTCTCCACCTTAACGACAGTCATATTTCATCTTAATAACTGTACCGAATGTACAGAAGAATGTAAAAATTTGAAGTCAAGCAGCAACTGTAGCAACCTGTTATTAGTAACATGAATCATAAAGCAAATGTAATGATGCTGGATGTGTTTCATTACAAGCTGAATATTTAAGCTGCCCTCGGGTGATCTCTTTCTGCTGTGTCATGATGTGAAAACCTTCTCTCCAGCTGAGTTGGGTGAGTGTAACGGTCTTCTGCTCATGCCGTGGCCTGGGCAAAAAGATAACTTCATTTTGCCCAGCAGTGCGATGGAGAGACTGGATGGCTGGGGGCGGCTTTATTTAATCATATGGCACTCCACCGTTAAGCTTTAAAGTGAAGAATCCTACCGAGCTATTAGCTGTGAGTCACTGTTGTTCTTCTGTGAGAACGCGGTGTCTGCATACACATCATTAAATACATAGGAATGGTTTTCAGCCTCTGGTACGAATATTATTTTAACAAATTTTTACCATCTAGCCATGACCTGACTGATTATTCCATGTAAATGAGCCTGGATGAGGACGCCTCCGGAAGATGAAGCTCTTTTGATGCAGCCCTAGTAACTGAGCCACTGCCAGCAGGATTAACTTGAATTATTTTACTGCTAACGGGAAACAGGTAGACGCCCTTACAACTCCAGATGCTGAATTTCACGGCTGAAAAGCGGCTATATTACAGGATAACCGTTTCAGTGTTGATGTCAATCCCTGTAAATCCAGATTAACCTTGTGTTTTTGACCAGCGGGCCTTAGTAGAAGCAGACTGTGAGGTGCATGCTGAAATGGATTCAAGCAAAAGCAACCACCGCTGCTTTATCCATTCACTGCAGACGTGCACCTCACAAGTATTGCAGAATTCCCCCTTCATTTGCAGTGAATGCAAAGGAATACTTCACTAAATTCTGTGTGACGTGTTAAAGGTCACAGCCAAGGCCAGCGGTTTGTTTTGTATTTTCTTTGGTCGTGTTCTGTGATGCAAACGACACCTTTCCAAAACGTTGTTCCCGTCATGTTCATGTGTTTCCATCAGGGCTGTTCCAAATACCGGCGTGAGGGCTCTGAATATTCAGGACCAATCTGGAGCAAATATTCTCTACAATCTTTTTTTTTCTCCTCTCCAATAAACTGCTTTAGCATCAATATTTCACAGAAATTTGGCTTTTCTTGTAAATCTTGGGTTTTTGTAATTGTGCAGCATTTTTTTTTTTTTTATAAATTTGCCATTTTTCTCACAAATTTAATTTTTTTTCTTGCAACTGCACATTTTTAGGTTATTCTGGCAACGCTAAAGGGAGGTAATGTAGTGCCGTGGCGTCCGTTGTCTGTACGTCCACATTTCATGGGAATCTCTCCTCCTCCTGGGCATCTGTGCCGACGCTCGGCAGACTCAGCCGCAGTGACCCTCAGGTGGGTCTGCATCCAGGCTGAGGTCAAGGTCACCGTCAAAGGTCAGAAGATCGAGGCATTTCTGATTTCATGGAAAACATTACTCCTCCCAGGCCAGGGGTTGGCAACCTGTACTGCACACAGAGCCACTGTGAGGGATTTTTGTGTAAAAAAAAAATCTACATGGAGCCACAAAACTGTCTGAGCCTAAAAACTGCAGTAGAACACAGTTACAGCTACAAACTTTAATACATTTGCTGCTTTTTTGTTGTAAATTTCTTACCTTTTTCTCACAGAATTGCTACTTTTTCTGGTATTTTTTTTTTATTATTATTTGCAAAAAGTTTGTCTTTTTTTCTTGCAAAATTGTGTGGGTGTTTTCCCTCATTAAACTGCAATGGGGTTTTTTTTTTTTCAACATTTGTTATATTTTGTCAAACAGATTTTGATTTTTGTTTTCTAAATTTGGCATATTTTTCTTTGCAAGTTTAGAATCTTTATCGAGTAAAATTTAAGACTTTTTCCGTGTAAATGTGTTATATTTTTCCCAATAAAGTTATAAGCTTTTTTCATAAATTTTTATATTTTGGGCATAATCTTCTGCTTTTCTCATAAAATCGTCTTATCTGATTTTTACCCTTGTCAGCTAAAAATGCTGCCTTTTTTATATAAATTTGCAACTGTTTTCTAATAAAAATGTAGCTTTTTCAGGTAAATTTGTGACTTTTTTCTTGCCAGTTTGTTTGGGGGTTTTTTGTCATAAAATTGCAAAATTTTCCTCAAAATTTGAGAATGTTTTTTCATAAATTTTCAGCTATTCTCATAAATTTATTATATTTTTCTTTGAAAATTTGTTAGCTTTCATGGGCAAAACTGCAGCACAATATAAATTTATTACACTTTTCTCATCAAATTCCAATTTGTGATTTATTTTCCAGAAATTTTGTGACTTTTTTTCTTGGAAATTTATGGGTGTGTTTTCCTCAGAAAATTGCAAATTTTATCCCTAAATTTGGGGGGGAGAAGGAAAAAAAAAGTGAGATTTTTTTTTGCATAAATTTTCAGATTTTCTGCTTTTTAGGATATTTTTTCTCATGAATGTGCAACTTTTTTTCTTGTAAATGTTTTGCTTCTTGTCTTGGAAATGTATGAATTTTTTTTTCAAGGCTATCTATGGGCAAAAGAGCCACATGTGGCCCCAGAACCACAGGTTGCAGACCCCTGTCCTAAGCCATTGACCTTGACTTTAAGCTCCTCCTAGATGGTCGTCTAGGCTGTGTTTGAGGTCAGCAGATCTGAGCTATTCCCTCTTGGACGGTCTGGCTTAGATTAACTTGGGGACTTTTGTAAATTTGAAAAAGGTTGGTTTTTTTTTTTTTATTTACCTTTATTAAGATCAAGCAGTTTGGAGTAAAAAGCCAGTATTTCAATACCAAATTTAAAAGACCAAATATGCAGCTCGTGGAGTATTTTGGTACAGCCCTTGTTGTTGCTGCTGTGGTGTATTTGGAGGTTACTTTACATTTCACAATCAACCGAAGTTAGTCTCTGCAAACCAATATGTCCTTGTAGTAAGTGTGACCATCACAAAGTTCAGAGCTGCAAGCCAACGTTCATGACTGCATATGAATATGTTTGCATCTGAACTGATGAAATGTAAAGCGAGCTCCGCGTTGTCAGTGTGTGTAAAGTAGCGGCGTTTTCCTGATGTCTGACTGACTGCTTTCTCTGTCTCTTTCTCGGTCTTCGCTGGACAGCTTTGGATAAACCCAGATGCCTCCCCTCCCTCTTGACGAGCGCATAGTGGTCATTCAGCATCCAAAAAACCTATGTGAGGCCTCCCCGCAAACCATCCCGCACCACTCGTCTCAGATCGCGGCCCCCTCCAATGGACAAGTCGCCCACCCGCCTCATCTCCACCCTTCTCAGTCCCACTTTTATTCGCCTCCCTGCAAATCTCTGACTCTGGAATGCAAGCGCCGATGCTCACGCGTGCAGAAGTTCAAGGGCGAGCAGCCTGTCGCCCCATCGGGTGTCAGACACATCCCTAGCCACTGCCACAGCAATGGCACAGTGACCCTCGGCCCACGTCTGCCCTCCCACACACATACTATTGATATCAGGGTGACAGTGGACAAAGGAGGGCGGGGAGGAGGATTCAGCAGCTCGTTAGGATGCAGCGGAAGTGCAAAAAGTGGCAGAGGGAAATACGTCTCTTCACAGTTGGACGAAGGGCAATGTGACAGAAAAAGCGGCAGTGCGGGGAGGCCAGGTGGAGCCGAGTACAAGCCACAGCAAATCCGCCAGCTGTCATCTTCCCCCGGTGGGGTCCTGCAGTTTGTCCCCGCTCAGGCACAGCAGCATAGGTTCAGAGGGGAAAAGGAGAAGGAAAACTCTAGTTTCCTGAACAGAAGTGAGCCAGATTTTCCTTCTTTTGGCCATAGGAAGAACTCCAAACTGGGAACGGTGCCCCACAGCCTGCCCTACCACCACAACTCTGTCCCTGTGCCCCATGCTTCCATCCTAAACTCCAACTATCCCCCGGCCCCATCCTCCCAGCTCACTCAGCCTCACCCCCCTCGTACCAGGGATCAGCGCCCCCACATCCTTCACGGTCTACCCCTCTCCCCCTGCTCCTCCAATGCTGGAGGATTTCCCAGCCCTGACCACACCTGCACAATCGACTGCACGCACCCATTTAGCTGCAGCTGCTGGAGGCTGGTCAGATGCCGAGCGTGTAAGGGCAACTCGGCTAACTTCCAGGGAGGTGGGGGCAGCTCCACCACCTCATTCTCCTGTGGTCACAATGCCGGAACAGTGAAAAGAGGCGGTAAAGAAATGGGCCTGAGGAACTTGGGCGGGTGTCTCTCCACCGCCTCCACCTCCGCCACCTCCTCGTCTAACAGCACTGCATCGGACTGCAGAGTTAACCCGTTCAAACCTCTCCACTGTGCCTCCTGCTCTGACGAGGCTGGAAACTTTGAGAGTCCAGCTATCCTTCGGAAGAAACTGGTGGGGGGATGCCTGCCCTGCGCTCCCCTGTCCTCCTCTGCCCCCCTGCGAGCGATTCAAAGCTGCGTCACAGGGTGCAACCCCAAAGCCTCTCAGACGGGCAGTTCCACCTGCAGCTACTGCAGCAGCGACCCTATAGTAGTGACGTACAACCCTCGCCGTGGCAAACCTCCAGGGAGGGGTGTCGCAGCAGCTCATCCCATGTCTTTGTACCAAGCTAATGATGATGACTACAGTGTGCGCACAATCTGGCCCGAAGAGCTGGCCAAGAAGATGGCCCATGCCAAAGACCAAAAGGCTGGGATGGGTATAGGAGTGGGGAAAACCTGTGCAGGCCAAGCCCAGAGTAGCAGTAACGGCACCGGCCTCGTCCTCTTGGACTGTCAGAACCTCCAGGAATACGCACAGACTCAGCTGACAGACCACGCCGGCCGACGCCGGCTCCAGCAGGGCAAAATGGCTGCACTTGATTTCATGGGCTGCAGGTCGGGGCCTGGGTACGGCGATGGATGCAACTCCCTGAAGAGGCTCCTGAATAAAGCAGAAGACGGTCCCGAGCAAGATGAAGATGCAGCATATCCTCCTTCGCCCTGTCCCCGCCCAGCGTCGCCGCCATCACCTGTGTCCTTTTCCCCGCCGCCGTCAGCCCCAAGCACTCTCATCAAACCCAAACCCTGGCAGAGGGACAGGGAGGGAGGCCACTCCCTGCCGTCGGCGCAGTCCCTTCACCTGGCCCTGAACTCTCTGAACAGAGAGCAAGACGAGGAGAACAACAGAAGTAAGAGTGAAGCACCGTTCTCCTCTGAAGTGATAAAATATACAGACAGTAGTTTTGGCCAAAAGTCCCCATGAGTCCAGCGTCTCTGATGCTGTACAGATCCAGCCAGCATGTCCAGGTGGGCCCCACCAAGGGTTAAACCTGGGCTGCCTTATGGGTCCATGTGGGTTTGTCCATGGGTTCCGTGTTGGCCCACATGGACTTCAACTATTTACCGATTTTCAACTTATTTTCTCATCAATTTGCATTTTTTGTACTTGTGACCTTTTCCCATAAATTTGATACATTTTTTCTTGAAAATTTGAAAGTATTTCAATTTTTTTAGCGCAACTTTGCAACTTTTTCTCATACATTCGCTTTTCTTCTAAAATTGTGACTTTTTTCTTTGCAAATGTGCTAACTTTGTCTTGTAATTTTGGAACGTTCTCATAAATTTGCCACTTTTGTACAGTAATCTTGCAGCTTTTTCTCATAAATGTGTTGTCCTTGTAAATTTGTGACTTTTTCCCATAAATATGACACATTTTTTGGTAAAGTTGAAACAAAAATTAACCATAAATTTGTGAGGGTTTTTTTTCTCATAAATTAGTAACTTTTTCTCATAAATTTTCAATTTATTTACTCATATATTTGCTATTTTTTTCTTTTACTTAATTTGCACCTTTTTCTAATTTTTTCCTCATAAATTTGCAGCTTTTTTCTTGTAAATTTGCTGATTTTTTCTTATAAGTTTGCAATTTTTTCAAGTAATTAGCTTTTTTCCTTATAAATTTGCAAACTTTTTCTCCTAAATTTTCACCCTTTTCTCATAAATGCGAGATTTTTTTTCTCATAAATTTGCTTTTCTTCTAAAATTGTGACTTTTTTCTTTGCAAATGTGCTAACTTTGTCTTGTAATTTTGGAATGTTCTCATAAATTTGCCACTTTTGTACTGTAATCCTGCAGCTTTTTCTCATAAATGTGTTTTCCTTGTAAATTTGTGACTTTTTCCCATAAATTTGACACATTTTTTGGTAAAGTTGAAACAAAAATTAACCATAAATTTGTGAGGTTTTTTTTTCTCATAAATTAGTAACTTTTTCTCATAAATTTTCAATTTATTTACTCATATATTTGCTATTTTTTTCTTTTACTTAATTTGCACCTTTTTCTAATTTTTTCCTCATAAATTTGCAGCTTTTTTCTTGTAAATTTGCTGATTTTTTCTTATAAGTTTGCAATTTTTTCAAGTAATTAGCTTTTTTCCTTATAAATTTGCAAACTTTTTCTCCTAAATTTTCACCCTTTTCTCATAAATGCGAGATTTTTTTTCTCATAAATTTGCTTTTCTTCTAAAATTGTGACTTTTTTCTTTGCAAATGTGCTAACTTTGTCTTGTAATTTTGGAATGTTCTCATAAATTTGCCACTTTTGTACTGTAATCCTGCAGCTTTTTCTCATAAATGTGTTTTCCTTGTAAATTTGTGACTTTTTCCCATAAATTTGACACATTTTTTGGTAAAGTTGAAACAAAAATTAACCATAAATTTGTGAGGTTTTTTTTCTCATAAATTAGTAACTTTTTCTCATAAATTTTCAATTTATTTACTCATATATTTGCTATTTTTTTCTTTTACTTAATTTGCACCTTTTTCTAATTTTTTCCTCATAAATTTGCAGCTTTTTTCTTGTAAATTTGCTGATTTTTTCTTATAAGTTTGCAATTTTTTCAAGTAATTAGCTTTTTTCCTTATAAATTTGCAAACTTTTTCTCCTAAATTTTCACCTATTCTCATAAATGTGAGATTTTTTTCTCAAAAATTTGTGACTTTTTTTGTCATTTTTTCCCATGGTACCAGTCTTACTGAGACCTGCAAAAGTCCATGTGGGCAGACACAGATGGGGCCAATACGGAAGCCGCGGCTAAACCCACATGGACCCATAAGACAGCCCAGCTTAAAGCTATAGCGGGGCCCACATGGGCCTGCTGGCAGGGGGTCAGTCTGAATGGCAGGATTGGTATCTTTGATTATCAGAGGTTCTCCAGCTGTGGAGGCAATAATGTTATTGTGGTAGGATAATAATGTTGTTGTGGTAGGATAAAGGTGAAGTGAGAAGCTGATATGACGGCTCTAAACAGGTCTATAACCAACCAGCAGGTCAGGAAGACTGCAGCCAAAATTACAAGAGAAAAGTCACAAATTTAGGAGACAAATCTGCAAATTTAGGAGAAAAAATGTGAAAATTTAGAAGAAAAAAAAGTCACAAATTTACTAAAAGTCGTGAATTTCTGAGAAAAATGGTGAACATTTTGGTGAAAAAGTTGCAAAATTACAAGAAAAAATCGTTAAATTACTTCAAAAAAAAGTTACAGACTTTGCAAGAAAATTTAGCAAATTAAGAAAAGTCACAAATTTATAAGGAAAAACATTAGAAAAAGTTGCAAATTAACATAAAATAGCAAATATGAGTAAATTAATTGAAAATTTATGAGAAAGTTACAAATTCATGAGAAAAAAATCACAGATTTACAAGAAAAAAATTGCAAGTTTACAATAAAAAAGGGTGAAAATTTTTTGAAAATTTCCAAGTTCATGAGAAAAATGTCCCTAAATTATGAGTCACAAATTTACAAGGAAAAAGTAACATGTTTATGAGAGAAAGTTGCAAGATTACAGTAAAAAGCGGCAGTTTTATGAGAAAGTTCCAAAATTACAAGAAAAAGCAGATTTGCAAGAAAAGTCACAATTTTACAAGAAAACAAACAAATTTGTGACAAAAATAGTGAAAATTTTTGAGAAAAAAGTTGCAAATTTACAAGAAAAAACACACAAATTTATAAGGAAAAAATTTGAAAAAGTTGCAAATTGACATAAAAAAGTAGCAAATATATGAGTAAATAAATTGAAAATTTATGAGAAAAGTTACAAATTCATGAGAAAAAAGTCACAAATTTATGAGAAAGTTGCAAGTTCACTGTAAAAGTTCCACGTTTATGAGAAAAATGTCCCTAATTTATGAAAAAAGTCACAAATTTATAAGCAAAAAGTAGCATATTTATGAGAAAAAGTTGCAAATTTATGAGACAGTTCCAAAATCACAAGAAAAAGTTAGTAGATTTGCAAGAAAAGTCAATTTTACAAGAAAGCAAATTTATGAGAAAAAGTTGTAATTTTGCAAGGAGAAAAATCACAAATTCATGAGAAAGTCACAAGTTTACAGTAAAAAAAAAATCAAGAAAAATGTATCAGATTTATGGGGAAAAGTCACAAATTTAAAAGAAAATTGCAAATTTATGAGAAAATACACAGAAAATCCGTAAAAAAGTAAAGTCCATGTGGACAAACACATATGGGCCTACATGGAGCCCACATGGACCCATAAGACAGGCCAGTTTGAGCCTTGGTGGGGCCCACATGGACATGCTGGCTGGGTCTTTGGCTTTATTGTGTTTGTTTGAAAATATGATCAAAACAAAAAGAAGGATTCCTGTGAAGAGCTGACAGGATGTGTGGTGCGTGTTTTATCAGCACAATGTCAGCTGAGCGCCGCGAGGGCAGCGCTGATTAGTTTTTGACAAGCGTGATGGAGGCTAGTCGCTAATTTAGCATGAGGCACAAACGCATCAATGTAAATTAGGTACAAATGTTCAAGAATAAAGGTGCAAAACTGTGATAAAAGAATTTAAAAAATCCAAAAAGTCTCAAATTACAATTTGATTACATAGAATAAAAATTCACCCAGCATCCAGATGAACATTACAGATTTACAAGAAAAAAAGTTTAAAATCTACAAGAAAAAAGATGCAAATTTATGAAAAAAAGTTACAAATTTACATGAAAACAACTGCAAATTTATGAGAAGAGTTACAAATTTATGAGGAAAAAAGTAAAAATTTTTATGAAAAACGTTACAAATTTATGAGATAAAAGTTGCTAATTTACAGGAAAAAAAAATGTCAAATTTATGCAGAAAAGTTACGTATTTATGAAAAAGGTTACAAATTTATAGAAAAAAGGTAGAAATTTATGAAAAAGCTACAAATTTATGAAAAAGTTACACATTTATGAGAAAAAAGTTGCAAGTTGTTTTTTTTTCATTTCATAAAATTGCTGCTTCATAGTGTGTTACACCTGTGAATGGGGATGGCAGGTTAACAGGGGATGGTTTGGGGTCATTTTGCTAACAACAGTATTGTCAATATTGCAGCAGCCCTAGACCCAGCATATGTCAATTATTCTGTACGAATTTACTTCTGAGTAGCAGATGAATGAGCATGATAGATGCTTTTAAAGTGATATCAAGTGGTCATGCTGCGGTGGTCTGTAAAGACATTTTTCTCCGTTCTTCCAGTGCGCCTCTCTCTGCCGCTCTCCTCTTCATTGCCCGCCTCTCTGTCCGATGAGACTGTGATGACTCCTGATGCAGAGGACGCCGTCATCAGTCCAATCCTACCCTTCCTGTTTCTGGGGAATGAGAGGGACGCTCAGGACCTGGACCTGCTACTGCGCCTCAACATCGGCTATGTGGTCAACGTGACCACACACCTGCCTCTGTACCACGCCAGCTCTGGACTGCGCTACAAAAGGCTCCCAGCCACTGACAACAGCAAGCAAAACCTCCGGCAGTATTTTGAGGAAGTTTTTGAGTTCATTGGTGAGAGTCCCACGTTGTGGATTTGTTTGTGGTTTGAACAGAATTTAGCAGAATCTGTTTTTTTTTTTTTAATTTTTAGTAATCAGGGAATTCAGGTTGGAATTGAGTTACTAGTTCAGGAATTGCTCCATGCCTGAGCTTTTTGGGTGTCCTAACAAGAGTTTGAGACAGCAGTGGTCCTGGGACTCATTAGTCCACTGGTTCCCAACCTGGGGTTTGGGATCTTCTTGAGGGGTCAGCAGAGATCACAGAGGGTCATGAGGGTTCGTCTGCTCTGCTTTATTGACAGTCACAGAGGAAGTTGAGGCCTTCCTGTCAGGTAATCCAACCCCGTTTGTGATTGATAGATGGAATAGAGAGCCTTAAGCCACGCCCCCTCTACTTCCACATATGGGACCTTAAATCAGAAAAAAATCTCCATGGAAATGAATGGCAAGAGAGGAATTATCTTTTGATCCCGATCGAACTTTGCCACAAGTTACACATATGATGTTTGTCAGTTTAAAAGATAATTTTCCACGTAAATAACGGCGTAGGTTGTTGTCTAACTGTTAAGGTATAAGGTTGTGAAAATACGTAAATTGAAAGGTGACAAACACAGACTCACATAAGCTATGTTATCATTTTCAAAGAGCGCCCAGGAGGAAGTAAGTAACCGTCCCGTGGATCAGCTGCAGCTCTCAAAATACAATACGATACATTTATGTTGTTTTTCTCCTCTTTGGATTCCTCTTTCATCAGTCAGGAAACAGCAGGTGAGGTTTTAGAGCGGAATCACCTTAATCATGTTTGGTGACGTGCATAGTCCAAGATAAGAGGATGTAGTCCAATAAATGGTTTCACAAAAACTAAATTTCACTCTTATGATATGACAACCAACAACTTTAAATACGTGGAAAATTATCTTTTAAATTGACAGACATCGTATGTGTAACTCGTGGCAAAATTTGATCGGATCAAAAGATAATTTCTCTCTTGCCATTCGTTTCAGTGGAGATCTTTTTCCCATTTAAGGTCCCATATGCAGAAGTAGAGGAGGCGTGGCTTAGGCTCTCTATACTGAGTTCAGCTGGACCCGCCACAGCACTGCTCTACCTGTCGCCCTAACCGGTTGCTCAGCTTGTCCATAGGACAGGCTGCTACTGGAGTGAGGGTTGCTTATGTGTTCGTCACGCTGAAGGCGAGCCCAACAAGCTAGCCCAACGAGCTAGCTTAGCATAGGGTCTGAAGATGTATGACGGTGGTTAACACTCTCCAGAAGAAGCTGAAAAAGTCAAAGGTCTTTGTCGATTTTCAGTTTGGTATCTGCTCACTTCCATTTTTGTCTGCAGCTCGGAGGCTAATTTGCTTCTTTTGAGTTTGAACTAGGTTGAAGCGTGCTAACACTGGGGCTAAGCTAACTCGTGATGACTAGTAAGTACTTTTGCCTGTTCGCCTGACACTAACCTTTTCTCCTTGTTAAATACACGATATATGATGGTTAAGTATGAAGATGAAGAACAGAAGAATTGATTAACTTAATTAATTGATTAGATGTCAAAACTAATAATGATTGAATGGTCTCTGTTACAAACTAAAAAAAAATTATTACATTAATGTTATGAAAAGCATAATCTTCTACTTTTTAAGATCAACACGGATGTTACTAATCACATCAACAATTCACGTGTCCCTAAACAGGAAATCACTTTTGTTTTTGATAAACCTGTTCGTGTTAGCATCGTTCTGTCATGGAGCGGTCCTGGCGGACCACTAATGAGGCACTATAGGCAACCAGTGAGTTTGCGTATTTATTAAAGGACTGATACAATGTACAAAATAATGAGCCTCATGGGGCAAAACACAAATAAAGACTGTGGCTAAGACACACTGACGATAAACACAGACTGAGGAAAAACTTACTGAGAGTAGCGAGGATCGAGAGGATGACTGGAGCCGGGAAACGGGGACACCAGCCTAACGTTGGGAAGACCAGCGTTACTCATACGAGGTTGCAGCCCCGAGTGACCGAAGCTGCTCCCTTAAATAGGGCAAGAGGATTGATCAGCTGATGAGGGCGTCACTGCTGAGCTCAGCTCTGACAGCCGGAAAGCCCCGCAGAGACACTGTCAGAATAAGAGCTCTGAGAGACCATAAGGAATAATACAGAATGGGAGGAAAATACTGCATGACCCGAGCGCGGACGAGATCGGTGCTCAGACCATGACACGTTGCTGTGAAATAGTCAAGTTTACTCTCCACAGTATTATTAAGCCACCACAATACTTATATTAATGTGAGGACTTAACCACTGCAACAATGCTTCCCAACCTGAGGTCCAGGGTACCAGAGATCACGGGGGAGCGAGGATGAGAAAATTATTTGTGCATGTAAAATTAAAAAATCATAACTGCACACCCAATTGGACAATGAAAAATCTGTATAAAACAACTAAAAGCATGTAATAATAATGTCTTTTTTCTCCCTCAGTGTACTGCATCAGCATCAATGTTTTATTTAGCAGTGTGACTATTAGAATACAGATATATAGTTTTCATGTGTCTGCAACATTTTTGCTACAAATTTATACATTTTCTACTCATGTTAATTTTTTACCCCCAAATTTGCATTTTTTTGTATACATTTTTGTCAATTTAAGCCTTTTTCTGAGATATTTGCCAAATTATTCATTTTAAATGTGACTTTTTTGATAATCCTTTTACTATCAAGTCGCTGCTTTTTTTTTTTTCTTTTTTTTTTTTTGAGGGCATGACTGCGAGAGTGAATGGTTGTCTGTCTCTCTGTGTTGGCCCTGCGATGGACTGGCGATCTGTCCAGGGTGTACCCTGCCTCTCGCCCAAAGATGCTGGGATAGGCTCCAGCCCCCCCACCCCCCCCGCGACCCAAAAAGGATTAAGCGGAAGAAGATGGAAGGATGGATGGATTTATACAATTTTTCTCCTAAAGTTGCAGGTCTTTTTCTAGTAAACTTGGTAAAGGTAAATTTGTTATTTACCTTTATCAAAATCCAGCAGTTAGGGGGGAAAGCAAATACCTGAATACCAAATTTGAAAACTGAATGTCAGTGTAACAAACAAATATCCAGATAATTAAACGTTTGGCTAGAGCCTTCCTTAAACATATTAAAACATATTTTTCAAGATTCAGGATTCAAAGATTTTATTTGTCAGTACTACTATACGTCAGGACATACAGGAGAATTGAAATGGCGTTTCTCTCTTCAGTGGTGTGTGCAATATTAAAAAAAGGGATAAGGATGGGAAAACAATAACAGCAGTGTATGTACAGTAATGCTACCCGTAGTGCAAACAGCGTCAAAAGATGGACCCAGACATCCCTTAGAGCAAATAAAGATAAATGATAAAACCCAACAATCCTATGTACAGAAAAGTAGAGTAGTAATACTTGTAGTTGCAAGTTCAGTGTGGTAGTGTAGGTGCAGACAGTGACAGATTGGACTGCACATGATCAGTATTACAATAACAGACAGCAGCAGGTATGGCGTTTGTGCAAATGGTTGCAATAAGGTGTAGAGACATACAGCAGCAGATGTACTACTGCTGGTGTGCCAGTCTTTCTGTGCCAACAGCTGAGGTAGTTATTGTGCGGGTGAGTGCATTACGGTCGGTGGGGGGGGTTTGCTTTTTATATGTTTTGCATACAAAGATGTTAATGAATCACTTTATTCTTTTGGTGCGTGTGCATGAGCAGGGGTGGAGAGGGTCCTGGCACAAGCAAGCGTCTACGGCACTACAATATATAATTGTAATTACATGTTTACTGATACAAATTTGTGTGATTTCTCTTCAGACAGGAGTAAAGATTTAGTTTCCTTTAAAAGCCATGATGGTTGTGACCGTGTTGGTGCCTCAAGAATAAACCATCACCAGTTTGTTTGTTTTTTTTATTTAACCTTTATTTATTCGGGGGAGTTTAACTGAGAGGCAACCTCTCTTTTTCAAGGACGCCCTGTTCACCCTCACACATTCACACCTGGAAGCTGCCCAGTCCAACCACAGACTGACCTGTGGCCACTGAGCAGCTCCACTGGAGCGGTTGAGATTAAGGGCCTTGCTCAAGGGCACCAGAGTGGGGTTAAGGAGGGTGGAGCAAACACTGCTGTGTTATCTGTCCCACTTAGATCTAATCCTGCTGGTCCACAGATTGAACCGGCAATCCTCTGGTCACCAGTCCACATCCCTAACCATTAGGCCACCACTGCCCCTGTAGCTGTTGGAACATTAGTTTTGTCAGTTTGATTACGGTCACAGAGATTCTTAGGAAAGATGGGTTTGTAAGAATCTCAGTTCCTACTAATTCTGGAGTTCAGACATTGGTGGCATAGTTTCTTACGGCTGCCGTTCAATTCACAAGAGCAACTTGAGGCATTCTTAAGAAATGGGGTGCTTTCCTGTCGTACGATGGCCCTAGAGTTCTTACGTTCTTCGTAAGGGTGCCTTGGATTATTCCTATGGCATACTTACTGCCATCTTACGAAAATTTTTGTGCAACTCACAGCATTCTCAAGTCGTTGGTAAGAAGATCTTACGGCTTTCGGCACATTTTGTCGGCACAAATGTTGTACAAATTATGTACACTACTGTTCAAAAGTTTGGGGTCACCCAGACAATTATTTTGTGTTTTCCATGAAAAGTCACACTTATTTACCACCATGAGTTGTAAAATGAATAGAAAATATAGTCAAGACACTGACAAGGTTAGAAATAATGATTTGTATTTGAAATAATTTTTTCCAGATCTCAACCTGCTTAAAGGAAGGTCAGTTTTATAGCTTCTCTAACTAGCTAAACTGTTTTCAGCTGTGCTAACATGATTGCACAAGGGTTTTCTAATCATCCATTAGCCTTCTGACGCAATGAGCAAACACATTGTACCATTAGAACACTGGAGTGATAGTTTCTGGAAATGGGCCTCTATACACCTATGTAGATATTGCACCAAAAACCAGACATTTGCAGCTAGAATAGTCATTTACCACATTAGCAATGTATATTAGATATTAGAGTGTGTTTCTGATTAGTTTAAAGTTATCTTCATTGAAAAAAAGAGTGCTTTTCTTTCAAAAATAAGGACATTTCTAAGTGACCCCAAACTTTTGAACGGTAGTGTACTTCTCCCTTATGAGCGCCTCACTACCACCTTACACACAGTGTATGAATCTCTGTATGGCGTTTCCTACAACCACTGTCAGGGGCCCTCAAGAACAACTTAAGGTGTTCTTGAGGCATAGTTACGGCCAACATCTTACGTAGTTCTTGTGTTGTTCCTATGGCATTCGTATGGCTGCCCTACGATGAGGGGTTTTCATGGGACATTTGTAGAAATCTTGGACAAGACCATCGACGTGCCCACAAACGTATGAACGGTCTACAAACATTGGATTCTTCTAGGGCTGCCTTAAGAAGGGTGTACGAAATGGTCCAAAAATCATTTGTACAATGTTTGCAGCTGGTTGTAAGGGTATTTGTGACCATATAGTACAAGTTCTTGAAAGATAATTGCCTTTGTTTGCAATGGTTTCTGTTGTAGGTCCTTGTAAGTGTACGTGTGTTTTTAAAAACAACAGTTCAGCTGAGTCATTTGTTACTTCTTGGGGCAGAATTGAGCTCATCCATTTTGCTGTTTTCCTCCACAGAGGAGGCATATCAGAGTGGACGGGGAGTGCTGGTACACTGCCAGGCAGGCGTGTCCCGTTCTGCTACCATCGTCATCGCCTACCTCATGAAGCACACCCTCATGACCATGACAGATGCCTACAAATACGTGCGGAGCCGGCGTCCCGTGGTGTCCCCGAATCTAAACTTCATGGGTCAGCTTTTGGAGTTCGAGAGGGACCTCAACTCTGGGGTGACTCCTCGTATCTTGATGCCTAAACTGAGCGGTGTGGAGACACAGGTTTGAGAAAAGTCTGTGAAAAAGTGACTGAAAGTAAAGAGATCAGAAAGGTTAAAATGGCACAGATGAGCATAAGAGTGCAGCACATTTAGAAGAAAGATTTGATAAATTACGACTGGAAAGTGTTGGTATATAGTGCACTTTTAATACTGTGAAACAAAAGACTGGGTGGTTCATTTGTTTAAGCCCTAATTCTTAGACAACATGATGCTCATCCAGCGTCCCGTTTTTACGATAATGTGCCAATATTTTGTATATATGCAACATCACTCAAATATCTCATTTCCTTTTTGTTCCTGCTGTTTACAGTCAAACAGTCTGAAAAATGAATCCTCGCTCCTCAACACTGTTCTGACGAGTTCACCAGATGTAGCAAAACTTTGATCAAAATTGTTTATTCTGTGTCAAATTACACAATTTTTTAACTTTTTATTTTTGACCTGGATGAGCTGGTGGCACCTTACAGGGTTTATTTCTCTGATCCCATCCAGCATGTCCATGTGGGCCCCACGATAGCTTCTATCTGGGCTGTCTTATGGGCCCAAACCCACATGGACTGTGGCGCAGGTAAGCAGGTCGTCTGGGCCCCAGAGGGCTTTAATGTGGGCGAGCAGCTTTCAGGAACACTGGTGCCGTCGGCAAAAGAATTACGTGGAAAAAGTCACAAATTTATGAGAAAATTTGTGAATTTATGGGGAAAGAGTGAAAATTTAGGAGAAAAAAGTGGCAAATTTGCAAGAAAAAAAATCCAATTTCTTGAAAGTTACAAACTTACAAGAAAAAATTTTGAAAATTTACAAGAGAAAAGTTACAAATTTATGAGGAAAAATTATGAAAAGTTTAAAAATTAACAAAAAAATAGCAAATATGTGAGTAAATAAATTGAAAAATTCATCAGAAATAAGTCCCAAATTTATGAGGAAAAAGTTGTAAGTTTACAGTAAAAAAAAAAAAAGTTAAATTTAGGAGGAAAAAAGTTGCAAATTTACAGAAAAAAAAATCACAAATTTCTGAAAAAATAAAGTTGAAAATGGGTAGATGGGTAAAGTCCATGTGGACAAACACGTGGAACCCACAAACAAACCCAGACGGGACCCAAAAGACAGCCCACATGGACACGCTGGCTGGCATGGAATCGGGGCTAATGGTGGGAGGTGGTGCTCATGACTGACAGCAGCGTCCCTCAGTCGTGGAGAACCGTCGAGCCAAATAATGTCGCTGTTCTTGTGAGTCCCTGTTTTCCAGTTCTGGTGACGTGTTAGCTGATGGTGGCTTTAACTCAGCTGTCTGGCCTTATTTTCCACATTCAGCCGCATCCGTCACGACTGTGCGTCGCCATCGTGAGAGCTCTGATTCCATGACAGATTACTTTGTGTACTGTGAACTCTTCTGCCACGTTGTTGCCCTTTCAAGTCTTCACCAAAACTACTTTCTCAACACGCGTGACACAAGTTCTGACTTCAGTTTGTCCAGAGTGCGAGGAAAACTTCAGACTGGACACCAACCACATTTACTCCACATCAGCCATGTTTTTATCAACTGTATTATTTACGTTTTGCTTTTTTTATAGGCAGGGTCTGTTGTGTGTATCAGTTATGGAGTGTGAAATGTGACAGTTGCAAAATAAGATTTTCTTTATTTTGGCCAAAGCTCAGTAGAGGAGAAGAAAAAGCAGCTGCTTCCTCTTCATAAGTGACTATGCAGACTGATAATGTGACTGAAAGCCTCGACATTTCAAATATTTTTCATATAAATCTTTTTTTTTAGTAAATTAAAGAAGGTTTAACCTTGCTGACTCCATAAAAGCCCAAACAAATTAAAAACTCTTGATTCCCTCAGTTCCTCTTCCAGATTTTACCTGGCGACACAGCGCCCTTCTACGATTTTCTGAAACCAAAATGCCTTGAGTTTAGCCTTGTGTAATTTGGTCCTCTATCTCTGTCGTGACTAAGACTCTTGGGAGTTCTCTTCATTTATTATCTGGCTAAGTGACTTTGATAAAGGCTCTATATTTTTCTACTGTGAGACATCCTCATTGTGTTGAGTATACACGTATATCTGTGTATTTCTCGCTCTCTTTTTCAACATGATTCTTGTTTTAAGGTTAAAAGGCCGTCCGAACTGCTGTGACAACATGGATCTTGAGCTGTGCTTTTGCCGTATTTTCACTGTTATCAGACCTCAGTCAAGGGGGGGTCAGCATGCCGTGTTCCTGTTTATTTCAGCTGGAGTCATCTAAACATGGCGTCCACTGCTCCCGCCTCCCCAGCTCAGCTCCCAGTAGGGTTCATTTACCTTCTGAAGAGGGGGTATTACTATTGCACAGTATTTTAATTGATTTCACTACAGACTTTATATGCAAAATGGCTGCCGAAGTGATTTGTTTGTTTCTGCGTTGAATCGTTACTGACCTCACAGAAAATTTAGGGTTTTCTCTTTTACTCACGTGAACTAAAGGGCCAGTGTCTCTGTGAGTGCTCGTGTGCATGTGTGTACAACTCTTTTGTTTGTGGGGTTCCTTTTGCACTTGAAAAGAGAAAAGTTGTTTCCAGTTTGTATTTTGTTGCTATTTTTTTAAACATTGTGTTATTTCCTTTACCAAATATTGACTTAAAGATACTGAGTGATAATGACGAAGAGCTAATGCAAGAGAAAAGTAGACCCCCCCCCCGTCCTAATGGGGGTAAGAACTCTTCAGATATGAAGGCCCCCCCCAAAAAAATATTGCTGTACTTATTCTGCTGTTCCTGCTTCCTCCAGAGACCTAAAAACTCATGTTATCAAACCTGTGATGCTTCCCTCCTTTTTCATAACTGATTGTTTCTCTTGAGGAAATGTAATATTTTCATATTGTTAATAACTGGTCCTTGTATTTAGACAACGTTTTTACCTTCATGTACCAAACTGTACTCTTCATAATTCTTTCAGATGCACTGTGACAAATACAATGCTGCTATTATCACAAAGACTTTATTCTGCACGCCACATTTAGCCGAGCCACACGGCAACTCGAGGTGTGGACAGCAAAGTGGGCTCGGATGCAGAGGCCCCGCTGACAGTGTTTGAATTCAACCCAGGCTTCATTGTGCTGCCTCGGTGCGGCGTATTAATCTCAGAGTGACGTGCACTACTGTAGCTGTTTGTTAGTCTTCCTGAACAAGCATGACGGAAAGGAAAGGGAGCGTAATGTCTCATCGCTGCACAGCATGGTTGGTTGAGTGGTAACTTTCTGACATGTTTTGTCCTGCTTTAGGGCTAGATTTACAGTTGAGTTTACTGCAGACAAATGTTGATACCACTGACTGAGCTAGACTGTCCTGATATGGGGTCACGGTGAATCTATAAATTCTACACACTTTGTTAAAATGCCAGGTTTTTCCTGAGATATAAAAAATGGAACCAACATAAGTCATCTCAGAGTGTGTACAATTAAACTGAAAAATGATGTAAAATACATTTTTAAAAAAACTTGCACATGTCCTAGTTGTATAAATATTCACACCTTTCAATTAATATTTTGTTGAACATTGTTATTAAAGGGGGAAACGGTTCTGAATTTGCTTAATTTGGTCTAGTTTTTGTAAATCACAAAAACCTGCCATTTTAACAACTGTGCAGTGACTTTATCCATTCTGTACTGGAAAACAACTCCCACAAGTGAAATTTGACAAGAATTATTTTTGTATTACGATTTGATACAAGCATAATTAATTAAAATAATGTTTTGAACTCAAGCCTCCTATACACAGGTTAGAATAATTGCTATTAGGGCTGGGCGATATATCAAACATATTTGTTGTATCAGTACATTTGGCCGCCCACGATACATCAAATGGTTGTATCGTGCATATTCACGTACTTGTCATGTTAACATGAGCAGTGACTTCATGTTCTCCCCAGCTGCTGCTGCTGAGCAGTGCTGAGCGCTCGGCGTGGCTGCCCCGCCCCCTGCATGCGCTGCTCACAAAGAAATCTACACTGCAGCGAGCAGAGAAAAAGGAAGATGACAGAATAAAAGTAGACCCACTTTAAGCACAGGAAACTGGGGAGGGGGGGAAGAAAAAGATAAGCATTTCCAGTCTGAACTCTCCAGGTGTAAAATCAAGTTCACTTGGCAAACGAACTTTCAAAATAAGAACTCCTATTCAGTCTTGCGACCCTTCAGCATAAGAGTGAGTGGATCACCAAATAAAGAACTGATAGAATGTAGACACACACAAAAAAAAAACAAAAATAAGTGACAAATTATACTTGGGTCACTTATTAGACCACCAAGTATTGTGTGGTAAAACTGAAACATTTCTACTCATGTGGATAAACTTGATTACGTGATAATGTGAGTTCTGTTCAGCAAAGGAAAAAAGACACTTTGCTCAGTTGCATATTGTTATGGAGAATTTTCTCTGACATAAGTTTTCATTTTATTTTATTATTCAGCTTTTTCACAAGTGAAATGATTATATTTAATATTATTCAGCTTTTTCAAAAGGGAAATGACATTTAGTACACAAAATGCATATCACGATATGTATTGTGTATCGTGATATAGAGAAATTATATCACGATTTATTTATTTATTTGCTATATCACCCAGCCCTTATTGTTAATGGTAGCCTAACTCTTTGAATGGTAGTGATTTGTCCAAAATTCTGTTTCTGACCAGAACATTGGAAAAAAAAACCCATATGTGGCTAGCTTTCTCTGTAACTTATCCCAAGTGTAACGTTTACATTAGGGCCTGCAAGTTAAATGTCTTAACCACTACTGCGTGAACTGCAGTTATTAACTTTATTAACAGTTCTGGTCAGCAGAGACAGCACTTTAAAGCCCAGTAACGCTGTGAGCATGTTAGTACATAGTAAAGCGCCACCATGCTGGGGGTTGTTTTATTCAAGCCTTTTTTTTTTAAAAAAATGTAAGAAAATGAAAAGCCAGATGGCAGCTAAATCAAATGTACACTGCATAGAGTGCTAAAAATCTGCATGTTTCAGTTGTGAGATTTTGGTTGATAGTTTATTGGGTCGATGTAAAATAATTCTGTTTGATTTAGTGGTTGGCATTTTAATCATGCTAATTGCACGACGAGCGATTAATACTACATGTTCTCTTGCTCGCCCATATGCTGCCAGTGACAAAATAATTGTGATTAACCGTGGTTAATTAATGCAGTTAATCACGATTGGAATGCCTGCCACTAAACCAAAACGTTAGTTGTATTTTCATTATTGACCAAACTGAAGATGCATTATATACTTGAATATCTCATTTCATGGAAACTGTGGGGAAAAAATATAACTTCAGCTTATAGAATCTGAAAGTGAACTGTAAATTACAGAGGTATTCATTATTATTGTGCACAACAATAATGAGTAAATTGAGATTAGTCAGAAATATGTGGATTTTTTTTCTCTCTCGTATGACTAAAGATATTCATCAGCTGTCTAAATAGTTGCTGATTCTCTCTGTGGATCAATTAGTTGACTGGTCAGCTATCAACTCTATACAGTACATGTATTCTTCATGTTATGATGTGGCACTGAGTACTAAAGCTACTGCGCGTCTAACACAAAATGAATCAATATCCATAGAGAAAGATTAATTAGTTGCCATTATGATTTTGTGCTTTCTTTTGAAATATTGCACTTGGAACGTGTTTGAGTCTGGTTAACTGTTTACACTACAGATGTATTCTGGGCATAGAAATCCACAAACTTTGAGAATCTTCAGTTTATCTCAGAAGTAGCCCCAAAATATATTTATAAACCATAATGTAGCACAAATTTATATGCAAAAAAAAAAAAAAAGTCAAGTGGAGCTCAAATAATCTGTAGCTGCCAAGTTAGCAAGTGTTGAGATTTTTGTGTCAAATATACAAAGGCCTTCCATACGCATCCAGGACTGCAGAGAGGGGAACAAAGATAGGGACTTGAATATTTAGAAAGCAGCCTGCACAAAAGGTTTTATTACGTAGATGTGATGTATATATCAAGAGAGGGATGTATGATCAGACATCATCCAAGCATATGCACAACGGGGTGTGAATAGCGAGGTCTTTTATGGGCAGTAGCTGCTGACAAACCCAGTTCACACACGTGACTCCTCTTCCATTTCTTCTGTGTTTGATTAGCAGCAGCTCTGGTTAAACCGGTTCCCCCGTTGGTGACATGACCGAAGACTTCCCATGAAGTGATCTAATTGCTGTCTCGTCTCTTGTTGGTTCTTGCTGAATATGATAATGTTACCATAATAGCATCCTAAAGTGTGTGGTCCAAAAAAAAAAAAAAAAAAAGATGGCTGGATTGTGAAGTTGTTCTCCTTTCTAATTTCTATTAAACATTCTGGAACTGGCTCTTTTTAATAAATAAAATCTGATCAGAATTATTTGTGTGCCTGTTTTTGTTTTTTTCATACAGGAATACATTAACGACAATGTGCTGTGATAGGCTGATGATCGCCCTGTCAGCTCATCAGCGACACTCCATGAATGTAGTCAGTAGTGTCTGTTTGGAAAGTATTGAGCGCTTACGCTAGCATCAATATAAACAACCAATTGCAATTGATGATTCAGACGATCATCCCACCCCAGTCTGCTTTGCTCATCATTACATAAATCTGGCCAGAGCTGTGAGAGCTGGAGCCGCCTGGAGGCAGATCAATCAGACAGAGGTTAAAACAAACTCGCACTCTGCCTGGTAATAACTGCTTTAAATAAAAGCAATATGGCACTGGCTCGTTTGGACCACATGAGTTGTAGTATTACAGTAGTTTCACAATTTTTCCTCTCTAAGTTTAAAGATCCCATTTACTGCACTTTCTCCACATGTTCATAGCTCCCACAGGTCCTAATGAAATGTTTGTGACATGCGTTGTCCAAATTACCTTTAATTATTTCATTATTGCAGCATCATTGGGAATCATCTTTTGCAACCTTCTTCAGAACGGTTCATTTCAGTGTATGTCTCTTTAAATGCCAGTGGGCTACAGTTAACCCCAACCTCCCTCTGTCATCACTGTAAGTGGGAAGTAGCGAGATTTGTCAGTTATCTGTACTTGAGTAAATTTTTTCTGAGTAGTTTTTACTTTTACTCCATACATTTTTAAGCAAGTATCTGTACTTTCTGCTTCTTACATTTGCAAAACAGGCTCATTACTTTTGCGAGCTCTAATGCGGTTAGACAGACCAACTCCAACCGCCTAGCCAAGCTAATGCTAACAGTTTGATGTAGCATCACAGCAAAAACATACAGTACATGTTTATAATAAGCCACAATGATGTGAGATATATTATCGGCTATGGATTAGTGAACCAGGTGGAAACAGGGATTTCTATTAGGGTGACTGAAATCTAAAGAAAATTACAATATAAACTGTGTTTGGAAAGCTAACTCCCTAGTAGCACCTGAGTCGAAAGCTAAAGCCTTGGGCTCACGACCACAGCCAATGGGTTGTAACTGGAGATTGAAGCATTTGTCAGTGATGGAAGGAAAAACTGGCTTCTACCCATTCTGCCAAAATGTTAAAATATAATTATTATTTCTAACTGAAGAGAGATTTGACCCAAGAAAGCATTTCAAAAGGTTAAAACTACAAACACAGGGCCCTATTTTGATGGTCATCAGCGGACTTTTGCACCAGACTTCCCACTGTGTGCCAGTGTTTTTGTTAGTTTCTGTGAGCGCATTATCTGTTTTTTACACTTTGCATCACACCATCTAATTACCAGAAGACAGTGCGTCCGCTTTGTGCTGGGAGATGGAGAGTCATTTCAAAGAGGTGTGGCGATGCACAATCTCATGTGTATTGGTAATATGGTGCATGTTCTGACAATGTGCTTTTCATTAGGAAAAACAAGGTTTATCGTCAGAAGTGCATTGTTTAATGTTATTTTGGTGGCGTGTTTTGAAATCGCGTAGCTCTGGAGCTCATGAAGAAACAGCATGTGCTGGGATTTTCTGTTACTATTTTAATGGAGAGAGTTGTATCAATTATAATCGCCTGTCATTTTATTTATGTGATGATACACTAGTTTTTTAAAATTCCATCCACTCATTTTAATTGTGGACTTACCATTGGAGTTTATAGATTAGGCATTAATGTATGATTTTTTTTTATTCTTTTTTTTTTTTTTAGGGGAATGAATGAACAGGGAGCATGCGTGCATTCTGGTGTGGATGTGGCGCACAGGGGGAAGCATGTCACTCTGAAGATTTTTTATTCCATCCACATTTTTGTTTTCATCACAGACTTATTAGGCATTAATGTGTTTATTTTTAAGGGAATGAATGAACAGGGGGTTTTTTTTCACTAACTCCCCAGAGAGACAGGAGATGCATTCACATCTGCCCCACACGCCCCCTTGATTCCATCCAGGCCAAGGCTGCCCGTACCACGCTCCTGCGGCTGGGGTTCTTGACCTGCAGGCACCCCTACTGCCTCCCATCAGCCCTCAGGAGGGGCCACTGAGAGTGGATTCACTTCATGGCAGGGGTCAGTGGCAGACAGGATGCCGTGCCAGATCTCTTTCTTCCTTCCCGCCGAGGAGGGACTGGGACAGAGAACGACAAACCTCGGCAGACCCCCGCATGAGACATGAGACCCTCATTTGGCAAAAGCAACAAGAGAGGGAGCCCTTTATCTCTCCATGGGCCAGGACGGACTTTCGTGTCACCATTAACGATCCTTCCATTTTATTTTATGAAAATTGATGAAAATTTACGCAGGCTTCATCCTCTTTTCCTGAAGTTTCAAGCCCAATCATGTCTGTATGTTGCGTCTGTGTACACTACATTAAACCATTCAGCTGATTTTTCAGCCCACCATTAGCAATATTGTCCCCGTTTGTTCTCTCTAAAATAACTAAGTGGGCATCAACTGTGATTGATGTCTTCCTTATTGCCAAGCAGCATTACTATCGCATGCTTTTTTGCTCACTCGCACACCCTTTGGCCAGTGCAAAACCTACCTTAAACAAGCTGTGATGATCAGAGTTCACTTTAGATAATGTGCTTCTGTGCATTAAAAGGATGGGCAGGAACGCTTTGGATTGGATTATCCAAAACACACCTCTGAATAATTAGACCAACCTTTTTGCACCTTGCACACTGTGGAAAATTTGTTTATGCGTTGCTGTGATAAAGAAATGAACTTGGAAATGCCCATCCAAATTATTATGCAAATAGGATTTTAGTGTTATAAACATTCAATTTTTTGTTTTTCAGTTAAACTCATGGATGGTATTGTGTCTCAGGGCTCTTTGGATCACTGATATCAATCTCAGACACCTGTCATAATTAGTTTGCCAGGTGAGCCCAATTAAAAGAAAAGTACTTAAGAAGGATGTTCCACATTATTAACCATGCCACAGGTTTCAAGCAATATGGGAAAGTAAAAGGTCCTGTCTGCTGCTGAAAAGTGTCAAATAGTGCAATGCCTTGGACAAGGTATGAAAACATTAGACATTTCATGAAAACTTAAGCGTGATCATCATACTGTGAAGAAATTTGTGGCTAATTCAGAGCACAGACGGATTTGTGCAGATAAAGGCATAATGAGGAAGGTGTCTGCTAGCGAAATTCATCGAATTAAGAGAGCAGCTGCTACAATGCTATTACAAAGCAGCAAACAGGTATTTGAAGCTGCTGGTGCCTCTGGAGTCCCACAAACCTTAAGGTGTAGGATCCTCCAGAGGCTTGCAGTTGTGCATAAACCTACTATTCGGCCACCCCTAACCAATGCTCACAAGCAGAAATGGTTGCAGTGGGCACAGAAACACATGAAGACTAATTTTCAAACAGTCTTGTTTACTGATGAGTGCCATGCAACCCTGGATGGTCCAGATGGATGGATGGAGTAGTGGATGATTGGTGGATTGCCACCATGTCCCAACAAGGCTGCAACATCAGCAAGGAGGTGGCGGAGTCATGTTTTGGGCTGGGATCATGGGGAGAGAGCAGGTAGGCCCCTTTAGGATCCCTGAAGGTGTGAAAATGACCTCGGCAAAGTATATAGAGTTTCTGACTGACCACTTTCTTCCATGGTACAAAAAGAAGAACCGTGTCTTCTGTAGCAAAATTACACTGGTCAACACCAAATTTATTGTCTACGCTTTTTTTTAGCTGATTTAGGACAGTTTTGATGTGCTGAATCCAAAAATCACATTGGTTTTGCTCAGTTAGGTCAGCTTTTTGAATTATGGCCACATGTTGTTTTATATGCTTTTGTTTACATGTACGGGTATTTTCGCTTTATATGATGCAAAATTCTTTTTTATGTCTTGAAATTCTCTGAATTTTGAACAATGATGACGAAACATTCAATTTACATGTACTTGCCTTTATATAAAAGTACATGCACAGTACTAAGTAAATACTAAGTAAGTACAGGTTTTTACTTAGCACCTGATGGAGAGAAACAGATGTCATTTTCGGATTCAGCAGTGCAAAATTGTCTTAAATCAGTTGAAAAAACACAGCCTACAAAAAAATTATTTTTGTAACCCTGTGTTATCTTCATGCATGACAATGCACCATCTCATGCTGCAAAGAATACCTCTGTGTCATTGGCTGCTATGGGCATAAAAGGAGAGAAACTCATGGTGTGGCCCCCATCCTTCCCCTGACCTCAACCCTACTGAGAACCTTTGGAGCATCCTCAAGAAAAAGCTCTGAGGGTGGGAGGCAGTTCACATCAAAACAGTAGCCCTGGGAGGCTACTCTGACATCTTGCAAAGAAATTTAAGCAGAAACTCTCCAAAAACTCACAAGTTCAATTGATGCAAGAATTGTGAAGGTTATATCAAAGAAGGGGTCCTATGTTAACATGTAACTTGGCCTGTTAAGGTGTTTTTTGATGGAAATAGCTTTTGATTTCAGTAAATATGACCTCCTAATGCTGCAAATTCAACAAATGACCATTTTCAGTTCTTTACAACCAATAAAATGTTTTGAAACTCTGTTGTGCATAATAATTTGGAACAGTGCATTTTGAGTTTTTTTATTTTTGCAAAAAAAAAAATAGTTATCATTGGGAGATTTGTTCAATAAAATTTGAATTATGCTCTAATGGTTGATGACTTGAAAATTATACTGACTGTCATTTGCATCGACTATTTAGGAAAATCAGAGACAAATATTATTTGCGTAATCATTTGGAACGCAGTTTAAATGCATTGTGCGTCAGTGACAACTGATTGTGGACCACATCCTTGTAATACAGCCCACAATGTATGAGTGAAAGGGACCTTTAATCAGATGTTCAACACTTATGCAACACTTTAAGTCTATCACATGAAGTTGCTGTCTGATTTTGATGAATGGAATCTGGTGTTTTATTGTTCTGAGTTTTCATTGCCTGCCTCTGTATACAGTATGCAGCTTGTTGAATTCAGTTTTATTTACATGGTGCCACTCTACAAAATTAGACATGCCAAGACCCATAGATGTTTAGAATGAGTTGATCTCCTGTGGGAAGTAGTGAGCAATGGTGGGAAGAAACTAAATCCCTTTTAACAGGGAGTAAAGTCCAAAGAGGAGCAGAGGTGCAAGTTAATGCAGAGTGAACTGAGATTCATGAAGAAGCACAGGGCAGAGCTGAACACAGACACTGCCCCACGCTGAACCATTGTCCCACTGCAGACTGAGACTGTCAGAGCCACTGCAGACTCCGCAGGAGTGACTGAAAAAAATGCTCTTCAAAGAAATTGCTCACTCTGATGCTGTGATATTTGTGTAATTGTGGCACACACAGTTCTCTGCCAGAACTTTGAAATTAATATAATCTGTCAGAATAATGGCAGACAGGCTTCAGATTCATTTCCACTCTCGATTGCTGTGCTGTGACGTGGTGATGATGACACCTATTTCATTGCGTGTTTATCTGCGTTGTCCTGTTCAAATATCAGATGAGCTGAGGTGAGGTGGGCAACGACCAAGTAATGCCACTGATGATGTGTTCAGGTTGCATCACTACATGATGTATGTTATAAGCACTGTAATGCTTTGTCACCACCTATCTGCATCTCAGTTGTTGCCACATCTAATGTCACCTTCAGTGTAATTTAAGGTGCTCTAAAAAATAATCAAGCACCACACTGCATTGATAAATGGGCAATATCATAATGTTGCTGGGTAATCATACTGAAGGCATTTTACAAAATATTGCAATTTTTAACTGTTAATAAGTATAGCTTTTAGCAAAATCAGAAATCACACAATAATGATGACAGATAATGCATCAATTGTTATGCAGATGACACAATTATATTTATCAGGGAAGTCAGATGACAGTAATCAATTAACCAAATTAGAGGCATATCTTAAGGAAATCTGAGTTTGGAAGACTTGTAATTTCTTACTATTAAATTCAGATAAGACTGAAATTATTCCACTTGGACCAAAAAAGCCTTAGAAATACTTTCCCAAATCTAGTTCTGTGAGGAACCTTGGAATTATTTTTGATCATGAATTGTCCTTTAATTTGTATATTGTTTCTAAGGTTGCTTTTTATCATTTGTGTAACATTGCCAAGATTCGGAGCATCTTGTCTCAGAGTGATGCTGAGAAACTAATCCACGCTTTTGTTAGTTCTAGATTAGATTATTGTAGCTCTTTATTATCAGGCTGTCCTAAAACATCTTTAAAAAGTCTTCAGATGACCTAAAATGCTGCAGCAAGAGTTTTAACAGGTACTAGAAAAGGAGATCCGGTTCTGGCCTTCCTTCATTGACTTCCCATAGAATTTAGAATTAAGTTTAAAATCCTTCTCCTCACTTACAAAGCTCTAAATAATCAGGCTCCTTGTTATTTAAAAGATCTGATAGGACTTTATTGTCCTAACAAAGCAGTATGCTCCCAAAATGCAGGATTACTTGTAATACCTAGAATCTCTACAAGTACAATGGGAGGCAGAGCTTTCAGTTATCAGGCTCCTCTCCTTTGGAACCAGCTGCCAATCTGGATTCGGGAGTCAGACTCAATCTCTGTTTTTAAGAATAGGGTTAAAACCTTCCTTTGACATAGCCTATAGTTAGGGTGGAATCGGGTGACCCTAACGCTCCCTTAGTTATGCTGCTAATAGGTTTAGACACCTGGAGGACCTCTAACAATTCACTGGGCTTCACTCCTTTCTTCACTCGCAATGAAATATTTTTGCTGGTCATTAACCTCTGTTTGTTGTCTCCCATAGATTGAGCCCCCGTTGTGCTGTTTGCTCTCTACATGTCTGTTTGTTTCTTCTTCTTCTCTATCCACTCACCCCTCCCCCCACCCCACCACCCCACCCCACCACCACCAGCCAGCCAGTTGCAGCAGGTGACTGCCCCTCCTTGAGCCTGGGTCTGCTGGAGGTTTCTTCCTGAAAAAAGGATGTTTTTCCTCTCCACTATCACCAAGTGCTGCTCACAGGGGATCTTCTGATTGCTGGGGTCTTTGTGCAATTGTGGGGTTTTCCCCTACAGTTTGACAGTGCTATGAGATGACTGGTGTTGTGAAATGGCACTATATAAATAAAGTCGGATTGAATTGAATCAACCATTGTGGTGTTCAGTGGCAGCAAACTAACTAAATTAACTGCTGAAACATGTCGAGCATTTCAGCACCTGTCAGTCACCCACTCCCATTGTGGAATCAATGGGCCAAATGGCTTTAAATCAGCATCCCTAACCAACATTGCTTCAGTATTTGTTATTATTAACCAGGAGGCAGAGAGCTGTGCTGTGTGCTGCATGGATTCCAACTGAAATATCAGCAATGTGCTGACCGTGTCATAAACATTTTATCAGCCAAGCAGACAGTCATTGGTCTGTGGGGTCCGTACTTTAATTTGACAATAATGAAGACGAGGTCACCAGACTTGATATATGGGTTGGCCTTGGAACTAGGACCTGTAGGTATGGTTTTAGGGTCAAAGGATCTTCTTCTGACTTCAGTTTAACTCATCTAAATGTGTCTCATTCTAGAATCAGTTTCCTGAATGAAGGCGGCTGTCAAGAACAGACACACAGGCTGTTGCTCTGCTTTCAAATCTCCAGACGTAAAGGTCCCAGTGTACTGTGGCACTAATTATGTTCACCATGATTAAACATTATTAATTGAGTTAAAAGAAATGCAGTAAAACTTAATTACAAGTGATATTTTGAGCAGGATTAATATAACATTTTTGCACCATCTGAGTTATTAAGTGGATTTTGGAAAATTCCATTTTTATTTCCTATTTACCATTTCTATGATCACATTCTTGCCCTTATCACCATTTACTGAGCTGTCACATTACTAGCGGTGTAGGTGCTGGCTGGAGTGCTCCCACACTAATTACAACAGAGAGTAACCCGCAGAGATGAAAGAGGAGCTCTGGTGGACCATCTGGTGAACGTTTTAGACACGGCTCTCTCAGTCATGTACTGCTTTGTACCTGCTGTCACTGTTTTTCAGAGTGTGTGCCAGGCTCATAAATGAAGACTGCTTTTGAAAAATAAAGGGGATTTTGCCAGATAAGCATAAAAATAAAACGTGGGTTTACACCTCAGATGTGCTGCAGTGTATCGGCCAGTGGAAACACATTTTATATAAGCAGCCCAACTAGGAAATACTGCCACAATTCCATCTATTTATGTCACAGCTGAGACAGATGGGTGTATATTTTATATTGTAAATGTAAAAAAAGAGAAAATCTTCCTTTCAGCAGGTCATAACAGTGCAGAACAGGTTTAGGTGGCATGAGTTTAACAACTTTGTTTTTTTATGATTATTATTTGTGACCAGCTGTAAGGAATAATAAAGTTTTGGGATCAGTGAACTCAGTAACATTTCTCTAAATTAAACGTGTAGACTGTTTAAGGATGTGGAGTTTCAGGGATTGTGAACTATGTGACCTTCAAAAAAACACCAACAAACAAACAAAAAACTAGAACAGTCATGATCCCTATTTAATAGTTTGCCAGCTCCTCTGTTAGTTGTTCCTGAGGGCTTTTTGGTCTTGTTGGTAGCTTTATTGCTTTTAGTCTGATGTGTAATGTATTGTTTGTGAGCTATTTGTGTGATGTCTTGATCTGTCTTATGTGGTGTTTGTCTTTAGTTTTATGGTACCTGCCTTAGGACTATCAATGTAATCTAAAGCAACTGTGCTAATTCCATCATATTTACACTGATGCTTTTGCTGATATGTGAATCAATAAGGACTAAATTATCCAAATAAATTAAAACACAAAAAATAAATATGTAAATTATCCATACTTTATCTTATTTTAATAAATAGGAGTGGGAATGACAAATTTTGGCATAACTTTATAAACTATATAAAATATGATTACCGGTTCCGCCGGACCGGCGGCGCCACACGAGTTGGCTGCCCGTTGCAGCAGCCTTTTTTTTTTATCTTCCTTCTTCTTTCTACACCTTTCACTCTATATATATATCACGGACACACAGATCGCCCCAAAGGTCTCCCGAGTCGGCGGACGGAGCCACTGTTTACAGCAGGAGACGATACAGCAGGGAAGAGCTAGTGCTAGCTAGCACTCAACCGCCACCCGGTGCTAACGGAGAAACTCGACATACCGGGAACTGTAGCGAAAACGACGCGGGTGCCGGGCTGGAGTTTAGGCGGCGTGCAAGAAATATAAGACAGAATAATAAAGAGTGATGGCAAGAACCAAGCAGACCGCCCGTAAATCTACTGGAGAAAAAAGCCCCCCAGGAAGCAGCTAGCCACCAAGGCTGCTCGGAAAAGCGCTCCAGCCACCGGCGGAGTGAAGAAGCCTCACCGTTACAAGCCCGGGGCTCTGAGAGCGATCCGTCGCTACCAGAAATCCACGGAGCTGCCCATCCGTAAGCTGCCCTTCCAGTGCCTGGTGAGGGAGATCGCTTAGGACTTCAAGAACGACCTGCGCTTCCTGAGCTTCGCCGTCATGGCTCTGCAGGAGGCCAGCGAGGCCTACCCGGTGGGTCTCTTCTTTTCGTGGACACCAACCTGTGCGCCATCCACGCTTAGAGGGTCACCATCATGCCCAAAGACTTCCAGCTGGCCCGCCGCATCCGCGGAGAGAGAGCTTAGACTTTCTGCTGCACATCCACCAACCACAATGCTCCGCACTGTGTGTCTATATATATATATATATATATATATTTATAGTAATATGTACATATGTATACCGGTACTAGCTGTTCTTGTTTTTGCTTTTTTTCTTGCCTTCTGATTGTTGCTCTGAGTGTTGCTATCCCTGTGCTGTTGCAATCCTGGAATTTCCCCATTGTGGGACTAATAAAGGCTTATCTTATCTTATCTTATCTTAAAAAACATCATTACAACCCCTGGCAAAAATTATGGAATCACCACCCAAGGAGGATAGTGACATAATTGGCTGACCCAGGGAACACACACAAGCTCAAGAGTAGGTTCAATGAACTTTATTGTAGTAGTGTTTGTGTGTGGGTGCGTGTGTGTGTGGTGAATGTGGATGTGAGTGCATGGATCCGTAGACTCATAACAGCTGGGAGTGAGCAGAGCGCCGTGCAATCTGGCAACCCTATGAACAGAGCAGAGGCACAGTGTTAGCGCAGTTCCACACTCGAATGTATAGGTGAAGTAACTGAGGCTCACTGTTACAGCTGCGGTGGAGAACAAAGGTTGGCCCCAAGGCAATCCAGGAAGACAGCGTCTGCCACACAACGCTGCTGATGAAGGTCGGTGCAAGGGAGAGAGGTAGGCGATGACCGCCGCCTGGAAGAAAAGATTCCGCCGCCTGGGAGTTCCATCTGTGCACAGGGGATAACGCAGAACAGGTGAGTAGAATGGCGAGCTTACTTGGAGGTGAGGAAAATCCTTCCAGGCTGAGGCCACAGCGGCAGGGATGACGAGGGCTAAATGTTTGGCTGGAATGAAGGGCGCAGAGCTTCACGTAGCCAGGGAGACAGACGGCTCCGTGCCGGTCTACAGGCAGAGCAGGTTATATAGCCCGTGAGTGATGAGATGAGATGAGATGAGATTCAACTTTATTGTCATTACACATGTATGAATACAAGGTAACGAAACGTGACTTGGCATTTGGGCACGCTCTGCAGAGCGCATCCAAGGCCGGGGCAGCCGCTAGGCGCCAGTCATAAAGAAGAAAGGAAAAAAAAGAAAAGAAAGGATATGACACAGTAGGTGAGAGAAAAAAACATGTTTTATCAAATTGACGCTTAATGAGTAAGCGAAATTTTGATTGCAGGCAAAAAAAACCTCAATGCATATTTAGCAGACATTTAGTAGACAGATCACACGCAGAGGGAGAGCAGTGTGTGTATATCGTATGCATGTAGTGTTGTATGCATTGTGTAGTGTAAATGTAACAGTTGTTAGTGAGCAGTGGATAGATGTTATAATCATGTGACTTATAAACAAGTCCAGAGTCCAGAGTCTATCTCTCTCTCTCTCTTGCTTGCAGAAGGCACATGGGCATTGTCCTTGAGGGTCCAATCCGCTGACGACAAACAACTGATTGTTGATTGTTTGGGTAGACATGAGTCGATCCTTCCGCTTATCTCAGTCAGGAGGAATGTAAACACGGGGCAAACAAGGTCAAATCAAATCAAATCAGCACAGTGCACTCAGAGAATAGAATTTGTCCTCATCCGTGTAGTTCTGTGCTTCCATTATATATGCAGGCTTAAACTGTTTTTCCATAGAGAGCACAGGGCTTCAGATGTATTCCTTCACTGAATCACCGTCATTCAGTTCATCGTTTGCCACTACTCGTGCCCTCCCCAACTGGTCGAATTTGATGAAGGAGCTTGCCGGGTCCGCTTGATCAGCTCTCTCACTTTCCTTCAATTTCTGATGCATCAGGGAACTCCACAGCCAAAAATAGAAGTCCTGAGATCATAACCAATAATGTTTCCATAGACGCATGAATTCCAATGTCCATGAGTCTCCTCGTAGGTTCCAATTCTTGGGCTCCCCCTTGGCCCAATTCTTGTTGAAAAATAGTGACAATAGCACATTTAAGCCGCTTCCAAATCCATAATTTCCATTTAGATTAAGATTCAGCAGAAGAAGAGCGACTAAACACAGACAAAAACGCAACATTGCAAAAGCTGGGAATAGATCAGTAAGGCAGGGGAGGAGGGAAGAAAAATGCGACTGCTCTCTCTCAAGGCAAGATGGAAAGTTGGGGAGCGCAGCTGTAGAAGATAATGGCAGAGAGCGAGTCATCACAGTACTCCCCCCCCCCCGAAAGGTGCCTCCTGCCACCTGATCCAGCCTACCTGGGTGCGTCCGATGGAAATTCCTGATGAGTTGACTATCCAACACGAAGGATGGACGTACCCAGGAGCACCACTCGGGACCATACCCCTTCAGTCCACCAGATACTGCAGGCCGCGACCCCAGCGGCGGACGTCCAGGATGGAATTGACCCTCCACGTTGGGTTGCCGTCGATCACCACTGGTAGAGGTGGAGACCTGGGAGGGGGAGAGAGAGGGCTGGAGAAAAAAGGTTTAACCTGTGATACATGAAACGTAGGACAGATGCGGAGGGAGGGGGGGAGAGTCAGGCACACAGCCACAGGATTGATAATTTGCCCAATGGGAAATGGCCCAATGAAGCGCTGAGATAGTTACCTTTTCTCAGCCTTGAGGTTAATATGCTGTGTAGAAAGCCAAACTTGTTGACCCACCTGGTAGGGTGGAGGCGGTCTCCTGTGGCAATTAGCTACCCTGGAGTTGCGCTCCGCCGTGCATTGGAGCGCCGCCCAGACCGTCCTCCATATCCGTTGACAGCATTTTAGATGGACCCAGACAGATGGTACGGCGATGTCCCCTTCCTCCTCAGGAAAAAGCAGGGGATTGTAACCCAAGGAGGCTTCAAAAGGTGACATGCCGATCGCCAACGACACTGTGGAGTTGTGGGCGTACTCGATCCACGGGAGGTGCGTGCTCCATGACGCAGGGTTGGAGGAGATGACACAGCGCAGCACAGCCTCCAGTTCTTGGTTGGCTCTCTCACACTGTCCATTGCTCTGTGGGTGGTAGCCGGAGGATAGGCTCACCGTGGCCCCCAGAGCATTATAGAATGATTTCCAAACTCGAGACACAAATTGGGGACCCCGGTCGGAGACGATGTCTGTGGGTATCCCGTGTAGCCTCACCACATGTTGCACCAGCAGATCCGCTGTATCCTTTGCCGTGGGCAGCCCCTGCAGGGGGAGGAAGTGGGCGGCTTTGGAGAAATGGTCCACTATAGTGAGAACAGTGTGATGATTAGATGGAGGAAGACCAGTAACAAAATCTAGTGCGATGTGAGACCAGGGTCTGCCGGGAGTAGGGAAAGGGTGGAGCAACCCCGCAGGAGGAGAGGATGGTGTCTTTCCGGTAGAACACTGAGGACAGGCGCGGACGTAGTCGGCGACGTCCCTCCAGAGAGATGGCCACCAGAATGACCTCTGAAGGATCCTGATTGTGCGGGACACCCCCGGGTGACAAATCAGCCTGGAGGAGTGAGCCCAGTGAATCACCTTGCCCCGAACAAAAGAGGGAACATACAATTTACCTGCTGGCCCCCCGCCCGGGTCCGGTTCAGCCTCCTGCACCCTCAAGACCTTTTCTTTAACATCCCACGAGAGGACGCCCACGATGCAAGACGACGGGAGGATGGGCTGATCGGGCGCCTCTGTTGTGTCCGGAGCAAACTGCCTGGAAAGAGCGTCTGGCTTGGTGTTCTTCTACCCGAGCCAGTAGGTGATGGTGAAATTAAAGTGCCCAAAAAACAGGGACCAGGCCTGGTGAGCGTTAAGGCATCTGGCCGTCCTCAGGTACTCCAAGTTCTTATGGTCCGTCCAGACGACGAACAGCTGGGCAGCCCCCTCCAACCAGTGACACCACTCCTCCAGCACGAGTTTCACTGCCAGAAGCTCCCTGTCACCGATATCATAGTTCCTCTCCACCTGCGACAATTGGCAGGAAAAAAATGCACACAGCCGGACCACCCCATCCACTGGAGAGCTCTGGGAAAGCACAGCCCCCACCCCTGAGTCCGAGGCGTCCACCTCCACCAGACACTGAAGAGCGGGATCCACCTGCGCCAGGATGGGGGAGGAAGACAACCACTCCTTGAGGGCAGTAAACGCAGCAGCAGCCTCCTCAGTCCACCGAAAAACTGTCTTGGGGGAGGTGAGGCGGGTCAGGGGGAGCGCAATGATGCTGTAGTTGTTAATGAAGCAGTGGTAGAAATTAGCGAACCCCAGGAACTGTTGGAGCTGCTTCCCTGGGGGGGGGGGGGGGGGGGGAGCAATCCACCACCGCCTTCACCTTGCCGGGGTCCGGGATGACCTGGTTGTGAGAAATGATGAAACCGAGAAATTCAATTCAATTCAATTCAATTCAACTTTATTTATATAGCGCCATTTCACAACAACAGTCATCTCATAGCACTATCAACTGTAGGGGGGAACCCCCACAGTTGCAGAAAGACCCCAGCAATCAGGCGATCCCCTGTGAGCAAGCACTTGGCGATGGTGGAGAGGAAAAACTCCCTTTTAACAGGAAGAAACCTCCAGCAGAACCAGGCTCAGGGAGGGGCAGTCATCTGCTGCAACTGGCTGGGGGGTGAGGGGATAGAGAAGAAGAAAAGAACAGACATGTAGAGAGCAAACAGCACGATGAGGACTCAATCTATGGGAGAGAACAAACAAATGTTAATGACCAGCAAAAAAAAAAAAAAAAAAATATTTCATAGAGAGTGAGGAAAGGAGTGAGGCCCAGTGCATTACTGGAGGTCCCCCGGCTGACTAAACCTATTAGCAGCATAACTAAGGGAGGGTTCAGAAACACATGATCCCTCCCTAATTGTAGGCTATATCAAAAAGGTAGGTTTTAGCCCTATTCTTAAAAACAGAGATCGAGTCTGACTCCCGAATCCAGATTGGCAGCTGATTCCACAGGAGAGGAGCTTGATAACTGAAGGCTCTGCCTCCCATTGTACTTTTGGAGAGTCTAGGTATTAGTATTTTTTTTTTTTTCTCTCTCTCGGCGCCACACGAGTAGGCTGCCTTTTGCAACAGCGGCTCGATTCCGAGTCTTTTTCCCTTCCTCTCTCTTTTGATCCGTCTTTTTTTTTCACCCCACTTATATCACGGACACACAGATCGTCCCAAATGTCTCCTGAGCCGGTGGACGGAGCCATTGTTTATAGCAGGATACGATACAGCAGGGAAGAGCTGCTAGCATTCAACCGCCACCCGGTCCCATTGGAAAAACTCGACATACCGAGAGAACTGAGGCGAAAACGCCGCGGCTGCCGGGCTGGAGTAAGGCGGAGGACAAAAAATATAAGGTACAGACCCTCCCTTCCATCTGTTGTCATGGGAAATGTACGGTCGATACTGGGAAAGGTAGATGAGCTAGCGGCTATCTCCCGTTATGATAGCACATACCGGGAGTGCTCTCTCCTTTTGTTTACTGAGACGTGGCTAACTGAATTAGCAGCAGATGCTAACATTGAGCTGGAGGGTTTTCACATGATACGAGCTGACCGAACACCAGACAGTGGCAAAGCAAGGGGCGGTGGAGTGATAATGTATGTTAACAACAACTGGTGCAGACCGGGACATATCACTGTTAAACAACGACACTGCAGCAAAGACATTGAGTTGCTAGCTGTTAGCATGAGGCCTACATATCTCCCGAGAGAACACTCACACGTGATCTGCATTGTTGTTTATGCAAATCCGACGGCGAACGCTGGGACAGCGCGTGACGTCATCCATTCAGTAACCAGCAGGCTGCAGACAGAACACCCAGATGCTCTTCTCCTCATCTCAGGCGATTTCAACCATGTTTCACTATCTCCCATTCTACCCACGTTCACCCAGTATGTCACATGCCACACTAGAGACAATAAAACACTGGATTTATTCTACGCAAACACTAAGGAGGAGTACACCTCATCACAACCCCCCCCCACTCGGGAGATCGGATCACAACTTGGTTCATCGCCGGCCGGTGTACAAACCCCTAGTGCACAGACAACCTCCGGCCATGCACACTGTGGAGTTATGGTCTGAGGAGACAATGGACACTCTAAAGGACTGTTTTGAAGCCACCGCCTGGAAGCAGCTCTGCGATCCACATGGTGAGGACATCGATGGCCTCATTCACACCTTCACGGGCTACCTCAGCTTCTGTGTGGACAAATCCGTTCCCACCAAGACCATACGGCGTCACTCAAACAACAAACCCTGGATCAACCCTGAGATAAAAACACTTCTGAGAGAGAAGAAGAGGATCTTCAGGTCGGGGAACAGGGAGATGCTGAAGTCCGTACAGAGGGAGCTGAGGAGAAAGATCAGAGAAGGCAAGGACAGCTTCAGGAAGAAGATGGAGGACAAGCTGCAACAGAGCGACATCAGCGGGGTCTGGAGAAACCTCAAAACCATCTCGGGGCTCCAGAATACCTCCCCCCAGGCCACGGGGGGCAGGGAGTGGGCGAACAACCTGAATCTGTTTTTCAATAGATTTGACCAACCGCCCTCCCCCCTATCTGCACAACAACCACTGCTGCCTCTAAAGAAATCAAGTCCTGCTGCCCACTCCCCACTCCACCAACACCCCCCCACTCCCAACACACAGCCCCCCATCCTGACCCTGACCAGGACCCAGGTGAGGACGGAGCTGAGGAAGATCAAAGCGAGGAAGGCGCCGGGACCGGACGGCATCAGCGCAAAGCTCCTCAAGTCCTGTGCAGACCAGCTGTGTGGGATTGTGACGTATATCTTCAACATGAGCCTGAAACTGGGGAGGGTACCACAGCTGTGGAAAACATCTTGTGTGGTACCTGTACCAAAAACTTCCCACCCCAAAGACCTGAACAGCTACAGACCGGTGGCCTTGACGTCCCACTTGATGAAGACCCTGGAGAGACTGCTCCTTGCTCACCTCCGCCCCCTGGTGGAACCAGCGATGGATCCACTCCAGTTCGCCTACCAGCATGGCATTGGGGTGGAGGATGCGGTGATCTTCCTCCTTCACCGTTCTCTGTCCCACCTGGAGAAGCCCGGGAATATGGTGAGGATCATGTTCTTTGACTTCTCCAGTGCTTTCAACACCATCCAACCGATGATCCTGAAAGACAAGCTGCTGCGCGCAGGGGTGGACCAGCACCTGTCATCATGGATCCTGGACTACCTCACGAACCGGCCTCAGTTTGTGAGAACCCGGGACTGTGTGTCCGACACGATCATCAGTAGCACGGGGGTCCCCCAGGGAACGGTGCTGGCTCCCTTCCTGTTCACTCTTTATACTGCGGACTTCTCACACAACATAACACGCTGCCATCTACAGAAGTTCTCTGATGACTCTGCGATCGTTGGCCTCATCTCCAATGGAGATGAAGCTGAGTACAGAGGGCTTATCCAGGACTTCGTGGACTGGTGCCATCGGAACTGCCTCCAGATCAACGCGAGGAAAACTAAGGAGCTGGTGGTGGACTGCCGCAGGCATGGGCAGCCTCTCACAGCACCAGTAAATATACAGGGAACAGACATCGAGATGGTGACATCCTATAAGTACCTGGGTGTTCATCTGAACAATAAACTAGACTGGTCACACAATACTGACGCACTCTACAAGAAGGGACAGCGCAGGCTGTTCCTGCTGAGGAGACTCAGGTCTTTTGGTGTACAAGGGGCGCTGCTGAAGTCATTCTATGACACGGTGGTGGCATCAGCCATCACTTTTGGAGTGGTCTGCTGGGGCAGTGGCATTACTGCAGCCGATAGGAAGAGACCGAACAAACTGATTAAGAAAGCTAGCTCTGTCCTGGGGCAGCGCCTTGATCCGATGGAGGAGATAGGAGAGAGGAGGACGGTGGCTAAACTGTCATCTCTGCTGGAGTCCGAGTTCCACCCTATGCAGGACATACTGGATGCACTGAGGAGCTCATTTAGCAGCAGACTACATCATCCCAGGTGCACAACCGAGAGGTTTCATAGGTCCTTCCTACCAACGGCTGTCAGACTGTACAACCTAAGCAGGGCTACTCGCAGAGATAGCAAAAAGACGTAACAACCTAATAGTTTTTTGAATGCAAAATATGCAATAGACTTACACAATGGTCCCCTCCGGCATACAACTAGGAACATACCGGTCGCTATGGAGGGTGAGAATATGTATGGGCACATAATCATACCATGTAGGATAACTAAGTAGACGGTTATGCTGTTTCATCCCATCTAGCAACAATGCTCTGCACTGTGTGTGTTTATATATTTACATATTTATTCCATCTAGCTACAATGCTTAGCACTGGGTGTGTTTATATTTATATATCTATATATTTATTCCATCTAGCTACAATGCTCCGCACTGTGTCTTTATATATCTACATATTATTCCATCTAGCTACATTGCTCCGCACTGTGTGTGTTTATATACTTGCATATTTATTCCACCTAGCTGCAATGCTCCGTACTGTGGGTGTTTATATATTTACATATTTATTCCATCTAGCTACAATGCTCTGCACTGTGTGTCTGTGTGTGTGTGTATATATATATTTTATAGTAATATGTACATATGTATATTAGCTGCTCTTGCTTGCTTGTTTTTTTCTTGCCTTCTGATTGTTGCTCTGAGTGTTGCTATCCCTGTGCTGTTGCAATCCTGGAATTTCCCCGTTGTGGGACTAATAAAGGCTTATCTTATCTTATCTTATCTTATTACGAGTAATCCTGCATTTTGGGAGCATAGTGCTCTGTTAGGATAATACGGTAGTATCAGATCTTTTAAATAAAAAGGAGCCTGATTGTTTAGAGCTTTGTAAGTAAGAAGAAGGATTTTAAACTTAATTCTAAACTCCGTGGGAAGCCAATGAAGGGAGGCCAGAACCGGAGAGATATGATCTCTCTTTCTAGTACCTGTTAAAACTCTTGCTGCAGCATTTTGGATCAGCTGAACACTTTTTAAAGATGTTTTAGGACAGCCTGATAATAAAGAATTACAATAATCTAATCTCGAGCTAACAAAAGCGTGGATCAGCTTCTCAGCATCACTCTGAGACAAGATGCTCCTAATCTTGGCAATATTACGCAAATGATAGAAGGTAGTCTTAGAAACAGATTTAATATGTGAATTGAAGGTCAAATCCTGATCAAAAATAACTCCAAGGTTCCTCACAGAGCTATTAAGAGAAAGAGTAACTGCATCCAAACTGAAAGTTTGATTTGGAAAGGAATTTCTAAGGTTTTTTGGACCAACAAGAATGACTTCAGTCTTATCTGAATTTAATAGCTGGAAATTACAAGTCATCCAAGCTTTGATTTCCTTAAGACAGGCTTCTAACTTGGCTAATTGATTACTATCATCTGGCTTCATTGACAGGTATAATTGTGTGTCATCTGCATAACAATGAAAATGTATACAGTGCTTTCTAATAATGTTGCCTAACGGAAGCATATATAAACTAAAAAGAGTAGGGCCTAGCACAGATCCCTGTGGAACTCCATGACTAAGCTTTGAGTTGAAAGAAAACTCATTATTTACATGAACAAACTGGAACCTATCAGATAAATAAGATCTAAACCACTGCAAAGAAGTTCCATTAAGTCCAACATAGTGTTCTAATCTATCAAGTAGAATATTATGATCGATAGTATCAAAAGCTGCACTAAGGTCTAAAAGGACAAGTACAGAAACTAGTCCATTATCAGATGCAATGAGGAGGTCGTTAGTGACCTTCGCTAAGGCTGTTTCAGTACTATGATGGATTCTAAACCCGGATTGAAACTCTTCAAGTAAACCATTTCCCTGCAGGTGGTCAAATAATTGCGTAGCAACAACTCTTTCTAAGATTTTTGAAATGAAAGGGAGATTAGAGATTGGTCTATAGTTAGCTAAAGCTCCTGGATCTAGCGTTGGCTTTTTGAGTAAGGGTTTAATTACAGCCGTTTTAAAAGCCTGCAGTACATGGCCTAAAGTTAATGAAGAATTAATTATATGAAGAATAAAGCTACCAATAAGTGGGAAGACTTCTTTAAATAACCTGGTAGGAATAGGGTCTAAAAGACAAGTTGAAGGTTTGGATGAGGAAACTATTTTGTCTAACTCACAAAGGTCGATTGGAGTAAACTCATCAAGATAGACATCAAAAGAAGGAGTTGTAGTAGTTACAGTATTTAAGCTAACTGTGGGAAGAATCTGATTGATTTTATCTCTGATGGATGAAATTTTAT
Source organism: Pholidichthys leucotaenia (assembly GCA_020510985.1). Classification (NCBI taxonomy): domain Eukaryota; kingdom Metazoa; phylum Chordata; class Actinopteri; order Cichliformes; family Pholidichthyidae; genus Pholidichthys; species Pholidichthys leucotaenia. Next base: position 18,609,851 of record CM035844.1, read on the forward strand.
TATTGAAAAAGTTCATAAAGTCCTGACTAGTAAGCTCTAAGGGAATGCTAGGATTGACAGAGTCCTGACTCTTTGTCAACCTGGCTACAGTACTGAAAAGAAACCTGGGATTATTCTTGTTCTCTTCTATTAATGCAGAGTAATAACTTGTTCTAGCTTTTCTAAGAGATTTTTTATAAATTAAAAGATGATTTCTCCAAGCTAAATAGATTTCATCTAAATTAGTAGAGCGCCATTTTCTTTCTAATTGACGAGTCTTCTGTTTTAAGCTACGAGTTTCTGTGTTGAACCAAGGAGTTAGAAATCTCTAATTAGACTTTTTCTTTTTTTAAGGGGGCCACCAAGTCTAGAGCCTGATGCAGAGAAGCTGAAACACTATCCACCATGTTATCAATTACAGAAGGAGCAAGCTGTCTATAGCTTATTTCCGTTGTGTTGACACATGGCATAGAAGAAACAATCTGCATAAATTTGGAAACAGCATCATCTGAGAGGCATCTACTGTAATAATATTTTTCTTTAGGAGCCAAATAGTCACAAATAGTAAAATCAAAGGTTAACAGACAATGGTCTGACAGTACAGGGTTATGAGGAGACACTACAAGATTTTCTATTTCTATGCCATATGTCAGAACAAGGTCCAATGTATGGTGGAGGTAATGAGTAGAATTTCCTACTTTCTGAGAAAACTCAATCGAGTCTAATATTGAATTAAATGCCACATTAAGGCAGTCACTATCTACATCCACATGTATATTAAAGTCCCCTACTATAATTATTCTATCAGATTTCAGCACTAAATCAGCTAAGAAATCAGCAAATTCGGATAAAAATTCTGAGTAGGTTGATGGGGGACGATAAACTATGGCAAATAAAATTGGGTTTAACCTAAAATTGCTAAAGTGCCCAATACTGAGGACCAGGCCCTCAAAGGAATTATAACATGTTTTTTGCTTTACATTAACTAGTAATTTGGAATGGTAAATTGTTGCTACTCCTCCTCCACGACCAGAACTTCTGGGATTTTGACAGTTTAAATAACCAGAGGGAGTTGATTCATTTAAACCAACATAATCCTCTTGCCCTAACCAAGTCTCTGTAAGGGAAATTAAATCAATCTGATGATCAATTAACAGATCATTGACTAACAGAGACTTGGGAGTTAGAGACCTAATATTTAATAAACCACATTTAATTTTTAAATTATGAGGAGGAACAGAGGCCAAATCATTCAATTTAGAGGCTTTATGTTTAATTTGAGTTTTACCAATATTTTGCTTTATCACTTTGGGATGCTTATACATTATATTTTTATTCACTTTGGAGGGAGCAGACAACGATTCTCTGATGGGGAAGACAGGGGCTAAGCTGAGGGGTGGCGGATGAAGAGGAGCTGCAGAGAGGCGTGTAAGACTGCGACTCTGCTTCCTGGTCCCAACTCTGAGTAGTCAGGGTTTTGGAAATTTGGATAAAAAAGATGCCAGATTGTTAGATAAATGAGAAGCACCATCCAAAGTGGGATGAATGCTGTCTCGTCTCATAAGACCAGGTTTTCCCCAAAAAGAGCTCCAATTGTCAATGTAGCCCACGTCATTTTTAGGACACCACACAGACAGCCAGCGGTTCAGGGATGACGAGCGGCTAAACATGTCATCACTGGTCAGATTGGGGAGGGGCCCAGAGAATACTACAGTGGCAGACATCGTTTTTGCAAAGTCACACACCGATTCTACATCAAGTTTCGTGACTTCCGACTGCCGGAGACGGATGTCATTAATGCCGGCGTGAATAACAATTGTGGAATATTTACAGTTACCTTTAGCCAGCATTTTTAAATTTGACTCGATGTCGCCTGCTCTGGCCCCAGGAATGCATTTGACTATGGCCGCTGGAGTCTCTAGGTTCACGTTTCTGACTACAGAGTCGCCAATGATCAGAGTTTTTTCCTCAGTGGGTGTGTCGCTGAGCGGGGAAAAACGATTAGAAACGTGAACAGGTTGGTGGTGAACCGGGGCTTTGCGACTAGGCTTCCTTCTCACCGTCACCCACCCAGTCTCCTCGCTGCTGAGGAGAGCCAAGGGACCGCTGACAGGGGGGCCTAAGCTAGCTAGCTCCGCTGCAGCTAATGGGCGTCCGTCAAGATTAACTGGCGCAGACGGTGTTTCAATGCAGCGGAGCCGGGATTCCAAATCAGACAACCTCGCCTCGAGCGCCTCAAAAAGACAACATTTATTACATTTACCGTTATCGCTAAAAGAGGCAGAGGTGTAGCTAAACATCTGACAGAGAGAGCACACCAGAGGAGGAGAGGAAAGAGAGCTAGTAGCCATAGCTAGTGTCTGGAGAGCACCCACACAGGCAAACCACACAGGGAGACAGCAAAACAGGAAGTGACGATACGTTACCACAAGGAAGTGACGATCACTGCCATTCATTTGGCAGTGATCGAGTGATTGGCAGTGATTTCTCAATCGAGTGATTGAGAAATGATGTCTTAGAATGTGAAACTCACATTTCTCGGCCTCACATACAGTTTATTTTCCAAGAGCCGTTGCAGAACCCGCCTCACGTGCACTTGATGTTCCTCCAACGATCGGGAGAAGATCAAGATGTCATCAAGATAAACAAAGACAAATGACCCCAGGGAATTATGTAGCACGTCGTTAATCAAGCGTTGGAAAACGGCCGGAGCGTTGGTCAGTCCAAACGGCATCACCAAATACTCAAAGTGCCCGCTTGGGGTCCGGAACCCAGTCTTCCATTCATCCCCCTCCCTGATCCACACCAGATGGTACGCATTGCGGAGGTCCAGCTTGGTGAAGTAGGAGGCCCCCTGAAGGGAATCAAAGGCCATGTCCATCAAAGGGAGGGTGTATTTATCCTTAATGGTGATGTCATTGAGGGCACGGAAATCGATGCACAGCCTCAGGGAGCCATCCTTCTTCCCGACAAAGAAAAACCCTGCCCCCACCGCCGAAGATGACGGGCGGATGATGCCAGAGCTGAGGGACTCCTTAATATACAAATCCATAGCCTCCCGTTCCGGTGCAGACAGAACCGGGGCTCCAGCCCGGAGGTTGATGGCGCAGTCGTAGGGTCGATGGGGAGGGAGAGACAACGCCTGAGATTTACTGAACACCGCCCCCAGGTCATGATATTCAGTGGGGACCCCAGTGAGATCGGGAGGAGGGGTGACGGGAGTAGCCAAGGGCTTGGAAGGTGAACATGCAGCGGGCTGCAGACACACACTTAGACAGAAAGGGCTCCAGGCATCCACATTACCAGTGTGCCAGTCGATGGAGGGGTTATGGAGCCGGAGCCAGGGATAATCCAGAATAACTGGGGAGGCCGCGACCAGCAGGACGAAAAGGCTCAGGTCCTCCTGATGGTTCCCAGAAATGATGACAGGGATGGGGGCAGTTTACTTAGACACTACTGTCAACGGGGCTTTGGATAGAGCAATGAGCCTCGGGGGTGTCTTCAGTGAACGACAGGGAAGCCCCAACTGGGTTGCCAGTTCCCCCGAGATGAAACTCTGCTCAGCTCCCGAGAAGATAGAAGATAATGGCAGAGAGCGAGTCATCACAGATTGTCATTCAATTGTTTAATTTTGGTTAAAAGAATAAAAATCCAATCCAACTTTATTTATAAAGCACTTTAAAAACAACAGCTGACACAAAGTGCTGCACATCAACAATAAATAAAATATAAAAACAAAACATAATAAAAACAATAAAATACAGCTAAAAAAGTACAAAACAGCACAAACAAAACTGTAGTCATACAATAGAGACAATAAGAACAAATAAAATCAAAGTCTCAAACTGGGTCAAAAGCCAGAGAATAAGAATGGTTGAGTTTTAAAACACAAATAAACTAATCGCAGGCATGTCCTAAAATGTTTTTTTTAATTAAAAATGCCAACTTTCTGGCTTTCAGAAACACTTTTTTAAAAGAATGAAAGAAAGTTGTAGTCAGTCTAATTTTTTTATTAGATCAAGCTGGTGGAAAATATGGAATCACTCAGTTCTGAGGGAAATATTATGGAATCATTAAAAAAAAAAAAGGCTACACCGCTAGTACACCAATTTTGGTGAAGTTTGGACATTGTGTAAAATGTAAATAAAAACAGAATACAATGATTTAAAAGTCCTTTCCAATCTATTCAGTTGAATATAGTACAAAGACAAGATATTTAGTGTTCAAAATGATAAACTTTATTTATTTATTTTTTGGGGGGGGGGCAAACATTCACTCGTTTTGAATTTGATGCCTGCAACACATTCCAAAAAAAGCTGGGGCAGGGTCATGTTTACCACTGTGTTACATCACCTTTCCTTTTAACAACAATCAATAAGCATTTAGGAACTGAGGACACTAATTAATGAAGCGTTGTAGGTGGACTTCTTTCCCATTCTTACTTGATGTACAACTTCAGTTGCTCAACACTCTCCATTGTTGGATTTTTCACTTCATAATGCTCCACACATTTTCAATAGGAGACAGGTCTGGACTGCAGACAGGCCAGTCTAGTACCCACACTCTTTTACTACGAAGTCATGCTATTGTAACATGTGCAGAATGTGGTTTTACATTGTCTTTCGTTAAATAAGCAGGGACGTCCCTGAAAGAGACGTTGCTTGGATGGCAGCATATGTTGTTCCAAAACCTGTATACACCATTCAGCATTAATGGTGCCTTCACAGATGTGCAAGTGACCCATGTCATGTGCATTAACACACCCCCATACCATCACAGATGCTGGCTTTTGAATTTGCTTGTACAGCAGGGAAAATAAGTATTGAACATTTTTCTCATTAAACATATTTCTGATGGAGCCATTGACCTGAGATTTTCACCCGACATCAGTAACAACCCAAGCAATCCATACATAGAAAGCCAACAAATCAACTGAAATCCATCTGAATTTAGGAACCCATCCCTTCCCTCATCAGTGCAAATTAATTTCAGCTGGTTAAGGCCTGACTGATAGCCTTTAAAAAGGTCTGTGAATATCAGATTGTCACACCACAAAACTCATGATGGGTAGAAGCAAAGAGCTCTCTCTAGACCTTCACAACCTTATTGTTGTAAAACTTATTGATGGCATTGGTTACAGGCACATTTCTAAACTGCTGGATGTTCCAGTAAGCACTGTTGGAGCCATCATTCGGAAATGGAAAGAACATCATTTTACCATAAACTGGCCATCACCAGGAGCTCCTCGCAAGATTTTTGACAGAGGAGTCAAAAGAATTATCAGAAGAGTTATCCAAGAGCAAAAGACCACTCATGAAGAGCTCCAAAAAGGCCTAGAGTTAGCAAGTATTGCTGTTTCAAAGAAAACAATAAGTAATGCACTTAACCGACATGAGTTCTACGCCCACTCACCTCGCAAGACTCCATTGCTGAAGAAAAAGCATGTTGAAGCTTGTTTAAAGTTTGCTGCACAACATTTGAGCAAGTCAGTAAAATACTAGGAAAATATATTAGTCTGGTCAGATGAGACCAAAATTGACCTTTTTGGATGCCACAACACACAGCTTGTTTGGAGACGAAATGGCACTGTACATCAGCCCCAAAACATCATACTAACAGTGAAGTTTGGAGGTGGGAGCATCATGGTGTGGGAGTGTTTTTCAGCACATGATACAGGCAGACTTCATATAATTGAAGGAAAGATGAATGGACAAATGTACAGAGACATCCTTGATAAGAACCTGTTGCTATCTGCCAAGATGCTGAAGATGAAACAAGGGTGGACATTTCAGCAAGACAATGATCCCAAACACACAGCCAAGGAAACTCTCAATTGGCTCCAGAGAAGGAAAATAAAGCTGCTAGAATGGCCCAGTCAGTCACCTGACCTGAATCCAACTGAAGATCTATGGAACAAACTGAAGATCAGAGTTCATAGAAGACACCCTTGGAACCTTCAAGATTTGAAAGTTTGTATGGAAGAATGGGCTAAAATCACTCCTGAGCAATTCCTGCGCCTAGTTTCTCCATACAGGAGGTGTCTGGAAGCTGTTATTACCAACAAAGGCTTTTCTACTAAATATTAAATGAATTTCACCAAGCGTGTTCCCATCACATGATCCACCCCTTGCCGTGGTGTGATGGCTTGCGTATCTCTATGGCCTGGAAAGCTATGTCAGTGGGAGCATATGTTTCTGGTAGGGTCACCCATGCTGGACAGGTCAAAGGGTACAAGTTAGACTGTCAGGCAAGTTCCAGCAGATAGACAAGCCGATGAAAGACAAAAACTGAAACCCACTAACAATAACTGGGGAACAGCTGAAGCGATGGGCAGAGCACTTCACAGAGCTCCTGACCGGAACATCTGCAGGTCGTCTGGGCATTTGGATCGGCGCACCCGAACCCAATCGAGCACTGCGAGTCCGGACCTAATCTGCTTCGTGTGGCGCTGCTGCTTTCTTGTCCCCCCGGTTGCCCCCGGTTGGCGTTGTCCCACTGGATCCTGCTAGGCCACGAACTCTCTATCCCGCAACACTTAACCTCTTTGACTAGTCTTTAACTTCTTAATATGACCCTTCCCTCTTATCTCTGGTTTTTCTCCCATCTCTTTGTCTTTATATCCTGATTGATGGTGCCTTGAGTATTTTTATCATGTTTATAGTCAGCTTCATGTGTGCCTGTGTTTGTGTTTATGTTGAATGTAATTGTAGTTTGTAAATATGGATGTCACCAGACTGCAAAACAAATCTACCTACGGGTACAAATAAAGGAGCCTGAACCTGAACCTGAACCTGAACCTGAACCTGAACACTGCGGCTGCTCCTTGCTGCTAACACCAGGCACAGATACGAGACGGGCCCAGTTTCTGCCCTTTTTCCTCGCTGTCCTCTCATTGCGGTGTAAAGTTCGGAACAGCTGTATCCTTGTTTAGGTGTGTTGCGCTCCGAACATCAGCATTCCCACAGAGCCCCTGGAAAACAAACACCAGGAGGACTTTTGACCCATAGCAAACTGCCAGCAATACAGTCCCTACTACACTGATGTGTGTGTGCCCGTAGCCATACAGCCCCATTGGATTCTTCTCAACAGGATGGTTGGAACAGAATTTCTTTACTGTAACCCAGTTCATCACTGACCTCACAGCGGCAGTGTCCTGCAGCAGTGGTAAGCCGACATCGTCTAACCTCACCGTGTGCCACTTGTACACCACCCCTCTGGAGCCCACTGCGTGGATGGTGGTTGTTGGGGGTTCTTTCGGACTGGGTGACAGGCTTGATGTCAGTTGTGTCATTGGCACACCTTGGCAAAGTGATTGAGCTTGCTGCAGCATCTGGATGGCTGCCCCCTTCCCCAGCCGGGCAGGATCACACTCACTCTTGGTGCCTCGGGGAGCTGCAGTTAGCGCACAAATGGTGTCCCATGATGTTCCGTTGCCCCGTAACGTTCACCTCGGCATCCTCCAAGCGAGCCATGGTGTGAACGGATACTTCTGCTGGGGTAACTGCATAAGCTAGCAAACTCTGTTGTTGTGGCTCACCTAGTTGTGACATTAGCTTGTTGGCGGCCTCCAACTGGAACACCAACTCCACTGCCTTCAGGTCGTCGGGTGCCCTGATTAGCTTCGCCCGCAGCCGCAGGTTGCTGGTGTGCTCCGTTAGTTGGTCCCGCTCCATTTCCTCCTCTAGTTGCCCAAACCTGCACCTGCTTGCCAGACAGGGGAGTCCGGCTCGTCCAGCCACGTCACTCTCCAACCGGGGTGCCAGACACACGTCCATCTTCAGGCAAAACGCTGAGTTTTCCTCCGGAAGGTCAATTGTTCTCCTCGTCACCATTTGTAATGTCTGGAAATTAGGGACAGCGGAGGCGGTGGCTGTACTGAATGATGGTTTTATCAACAGCAAACTAGTAGCACATGGCACATACAGAATGTAGCTATATGCTAACTTAGTAGGGATACAGGCTGGTGTATTGGCTAGAACAGAGCACCAAAGAGGCAGTCTCCCACCGTTAGTCCTCCTTTATAGTCGTGGCGTGATGATGTCATCCCGTGCCTGCGTCCCTATGTCCGTGGCATATGTTGTGACATTTCCAATATGCCACAGTCCGGCCCTTCACCCATGACAATTTGTTTTGGGAGACATTACCAGGTGGTGATCCAGAGAGGGGCTCTCACTATAAATGATACTAAATTACAATACTAGAAAGCACTCAGACAGCGCAGACCTCCACCAAGGCTCCTTCAGTCCTTCATAGATCACCTCCAAAATGTAATAGGTTGTGTGTAGGTCTAGAGCCACTTCTGGTGAAAATTGCATCAAAGTCTGTCCATTAGTTTTGGAGTATTTTTGCTAACACACTGTGAAAGATAAGAGCCTTGATGGAGGTATGCATTTTGAGATCATCACCAAAATCTAATTGTGTTCTGTGTTCCATTCCACATCATTCCTGAAAATTTGAATGAAAGGTGCTATATAAATGCAATCCATTATTATTATTATTATTATTATTATTAACAGACAGAGAAATGACAGCAAAAACAATATGACTACATTATATGACTACATAATAATAATAACAACACTGTAATAATTGTATTGACCATACATTGGGGCTGGGCAATTCCACCTTAGATCAGCATCATGGTTTATTGAATCTTTCAGGTTGGTTTTCTTTTTTGTTTTTTTTTTCCTCCTCTCTTCTCTACTACAGTTTACCGACAATGTTCATAATTATTAAGTAATATTACACAACAGTGCAGCATCACACCATTTTTTTTTTTTTGCAGTTATCAACTACAAATTCACATAGTGTCCATATTATCTACCACAACAAATTTGTAAGAAATATGACCATGACAAAGGCACAAACGCTCACCTGGCACGCCGACAGATGCGGACATGTTCCTCCAAGCGTTTGCTTTGAAATTTTGATCATGATACTCTTCTAGTGTCAGATCAAAGAGTACCAAGCTGTTTGATGCAGCAAAGTTCAGCCTCCACTTCCTCCACTGTCACCTCCCATTCTCATCTTCCTGTACCGGTGTCCTATGTCCCACCCTTCCTTAATTCTGATTGGCTGCTTTGACATTGACGAGCGCAGCTGTACAGTAGTCTGACAAGTTGAACTTTTTTCAGCCCTGAGCGCCGCAACAAAAAAAGCGGCCACCGCTCAAAGCATTTCAGTGCCGAGGGCGCTCAGTGCTGTAAACATTGAACTACATAGAGAATGAACAGAAAATAGTCACTCACAGCTGAAAAAATGAGTTTGGTGGACACGCCCCCTAATACTTTTTCCGCAGTGTTTGGCTTCCGGGTTGCTGAGGCGCGTGGCCACGCACGTAACTCAGTGGACACATCTTAAAGGGACAGTACATGAAAAGTGCCAGATTAACATATATAAAATAATGTTCAAAAAATTTCTGCATCCAGATCATGATCGGAATCACCACTAAAATCTAATCATCTGTTCCCCGTGCCATTACACACCTTTCCTAAAAATTTCATCAAAATCCATTCATAACTTTTGGAGTAATGTTGCTAACAGACCAACCAACAAACCAAACAACGCCACTAAAAACATTATCTCCTCCCTTGGCGGAGGTAATAATACAGGGCAAGTGAAATAAAAAGTTAGTGCTCAGTAGTATTGCTCTGGCATTACTTTGAATGATGGACATGTTCCAGTGAAGATTATATTTCAGCTTTTAAATGTCATCTTTATGGGAGGAACATCCATCCATCCATCATCTTGACCGTTTAGAGCAGGGGTCACCAACTGGTGGACTCCGGTCAGGATCCGGATCCGGACCCGGCACCCAAGAGTCCTACATCCAGACCCTAAAACCTTTTGATACAATTTGGGAAAAAGGAAGACTGTTTTGTTTTGATGGGTAAAAAAGTGGAACTGAACTGCTGTACGGGCAACCGCCCAGACAGACTATGGCACAAGCATTTGGGCACTCTCCTGCTGCAGAGTCCCTTCTCCCACGAATATCACTCTCACTCTGTGGCTCCAGCCGCTCCAGAGTGTGGCTGCGGGCGCCACACACACACACAAGGCTGACAGCCAGGACATCCACCCCAGACAGACACATTTGGTTTCAGGTCTGTATCCATGAAATGAAGCGCTGTTGTGAAATTGAGTGTATTTAACGGACTACTTCCTCTTTTCTGCTGAGAGTAGTTCATGCTGGCATGCAGGGGTGAGGTTGCTGGTTATGGTGGCCCTATACGTAGCCTCTGATATCATGTAGAAACTCCGTAAAAGCTCTGTGTGTTTCTGAACATGAAAAGTTCCACCTCGCCTCTCCCTATAATCATGGAGTTACAGCTCCATCCATGCTGTAACAGAGTTTACTGTTGAGATTTTTTTTTTAAATGTCAGAGGAATTCTGTAGTCCATCCATCCATTCATCTGCAATCCCGGAATTTCTCCATTGTGGGACTAATAAAGGCTTATCTTATCTTATCTTCTACCACTTATCCAGGTGGAAATATATTTTGTGTCCTTTTTTTTGTCTTACAGTTTGAAAGTTTTTATGTACTGAAAATATTATATAGAGGTGGACTTTTTGTGAAATTTTGTTTTGTAGATATTAATCTTTTTTTAAAATGCAATGCAATTTAGTTTGTGTTCTCCTGTAAAATATTTTTAGGATTTTAGTTGTGGATTTTAGAATTTTAGACCTACAGTGGTGTGAAAAAGTGTTTGCCCCCTGTTATGTATGAGATTTCGGTGTCTGGGATGCCGTGCCTACCCACAGGGTGACGTCAGGTGGGCATGGCCCACTCTGTATATAGTTGAGTGTTCTGGCTTATAAAGTTGAGGTGGATGTCCCTCAAGAAGCTCTCCGTCTCGTGTCATTTTCACGATATAACATTTGGTGACGAGGAGACTAATGGGAGCGTGCTGGCTTAATCGGCGACTGTTGCCTTTTCTGGAGAACCCGGGTGAGCCGTTAATTTCATGGCTGCAGTGGAGACGGGAATTTGAAGAGTATGTCGACTCACTGGGTTTCCCTCAGCTTGACGGGAGACAGTGGCGGGCCCTCCTGGCCTGTAACTTCGGCGCGGAGGACCAAAGGATTCCCGACTCACTGGGCACAAATGAGGGCTACATGGAGGCTGTCGGACACATGGAGGTGCACTTCGTGGAGCGGACGAGGGCCAGAGAGATGCGGGCGAAGAGGCTGGTGGCACTAAACATGCCGGAGCTAGTTAGCTTGGGAGAGCTAACGGCTCAGTCAGAGCCTATGGACAGGCTAGCTGACAGGCTAGTTTCGCGCCAAAACAGGGCTAAGGGCATGAAATTGGGCCACGAAGCAGAACCGGGGCCACATGTGGAGGGGCCCCTGGCCACTGACGACAGCAGACAAGGTGTCAACATCACGCACCCCGAAGGATGGTTTGGACCGCAACGGGTGGTGAAACTGGATGGTGTGAGGGTGCCCATGCTGTTAGCCACGGCCGCCCCGCTCTCCATCGTGAGTGAGGCTTGGGTTCGGAGGCTCACACCCCGGCACCCAGGTGCGGCAGAACTAACGGATGATGAGGACCCCGGGAAAGGCAGGAGTGTCATACTGGTGGTGCAGTATGGTGAGAGGACCCTTCCCGCGTTCAGGTTCCAGGTGGCATGCCGGGGCAAAAATGTGATGGGGTGGGACCTGTTTGATGAGCTGGGTTTCACTTTTGAAATCGGTGGACAGACGGTCAGTGGCCCAGGACCGGTTTACACGGGCCTTGCGGACGTGGGTGCGGCCGAGGATCACTGTGAGAGTGAAACGGACAGTGAATGGGACACAAGGAGTGACTACAGCTTGGATGATGGAGATGAAATGGAGGATGAGCAGGACCCGGAATTGCCCTCACCCCTCGAGCAGCCAGAACCGGAGCGAGTTAAGCAAGACCAACACCAGCGGAGAGGTGGCGCAGCAGGAGTTAGCCCCGCAGCTGGAGGCCATGCAGTGGGAGGCTGGATGACGGTTAGGCAAGACCAGAAAGGCTGATGGCCCCAGGGAGGAGCAGCAGCCGCAGGACACAGTGACAGTGCAGCAGAGCACCAACACCAAGAGCACTGGATTCAATTCAATTCAATTCAATTCAACTTTATTTATATAGCGCCATTTCACAACAACAGTCATCTCATAGCACTATCAACTGTAGGGAGGACCCCCACAGTTGCAGAAAGATGGATGCAACGGTGGGGAGCCTAGGTCGGTGAGCGGGCCAGACGAGGGTAATGGTGCGTGTCCTGGGGGTGAGCAGTGGCCGGATACAGAGGCTAAGCAGCAAGACACGTGGAGCAAGGGGGCCAAGAGCAGTGACGACGTGCTCGGGTCGGGAGATGGAGCTGACGGGAGTGTCACAGAGGGCCCCGAGGGACAGCAGCTACAGCCATACATGGTTGACGGCGCGGTTCTTGACACGAGTTGGTCTGGCGAGCTGGGTGTTAATTGTGACTAGTGTGACGATAACCCAGCGAGGGTTGACCCGGATGCCGGTGGTCGCGGTAACCTTGGTGTGGGAACTGGACAGCACTGCGGGGTCCCTGTGAAGAGGGCTGCCGAGGCTGGAGGACAAGAGAGTGGAGCAGGAAAAATTGGCATGGTCACGCAGAGCACCAAATGCCATCGTCAGGGTAAGAGTTTGGACCGGGTCGGCGGGACAGCACGACGCAGGAAGAAGGTCCTGAGACAACGTAGCAGGCTCGGGAGACCAGGTCGGGTTCCCCTGTGGGTTGATAGTGAGGTTTGGCCCAGAGAAGAAAGACCAGTTTTGAGGGTAAGAGACATGTTGGCCAGTGAGGGGTGTTGTGATCCTGGGGGGCGGCAGAGGTCGGACTTAAGGATGCCATGGGGATGCCCAGGCCCTCCATGGCTGTATAGAAGATTTTGGCGGCATAAAGACATGTTCGCCAGGGAGGGGGGTTTCAACCCTGGAGGTGGACAGAGGCCAGGGGCGCATATGTTATGGAGGTGCCCGGGGTCTCCGAGGCAGTTTTCTGGATGGTGGCTACCCAGAGACATTGGGGTTACCTGATATTTTAATCTTCTGGCGTGAATGCCTGTATATGTGTGCAATATGGGATTATTTTATGTATTTTAAGGAGGTGTGGTCCATTTTGATTATTTTGGTGTGAATGTGATAGGTTGTTCTATTACAGCATATTATTCTCCCTGTTCTTAGTGTGTGATTCGGGTTTCTAAATTTGGGTGGTTCAACTGTGTGTGTGGTTTCACAGTTTGTAAAGGGGGGGGCTGTTATGTATGAGATTTGGGTGTCTGGGATGCCATGCCCACCCACAGGGTGACATCAGGCGGGCACGGCCCACTCTGTATATAGTTGAGTGTTCTGGCTAATAAAGTTGAGTTGGATGTCCCTCAAGCAGCTTTCTGTCTCGTGTCATTTTCACGATATAACACCCCCTTCCTGATTTCTCTTTTTTTTTTATGTTTGTCACACTTAAATGTTTCAGATCATCAAACAAATTTAAATACTAGACTGTGGCACATATGTTGGGTACATATTTTCCACAAATGTATTGCTGTATGTTTATTGTGTGCTTCACGTCTCGAGGGACAAAAGGACTGAGTCTGCAGGAGATATCGAGAAGGTGTGAGATTTGGCCTTTGTCTCAGAGAGAAGCCCTGGAGGGACTTCCAGGCCATCGGAGGAGAATGTGTTCTGTTAATAAAGCTGAACCTGAGAAATAAACTCAGCCTCATCCTTGAGCACATCCTCTACACTGGTGACCCTAAGACGAATTATGGCCGGCGACGACTCTTCTACACCGGACTCATCAGGAGCCAGCCAGGCTAATGCAGCTACCACAGTCCAGCTACCTGATTTCTGGCAGCATAGCCCACGCTCCTGGTTTAACACAGTCGAGGCACAGTTCCATCTTCAGAGAATTTCGGCGGACGCCACGAAATTCTACCATGTGGTTGCAAAGTTGGACAGCCACACAGCCCAGCGGGTGGAGAGCCTGATTAACCACCCGCCAGACGACGACAAGTATGGCGCATTGAAAGCTGCTCTCATCCGTGCTTTCACCCCCTCGCTGGGAGAGCGAGCAGAGAAGCTCCTGGCGTTGACTGAGGGCGAGGTCGACAGACCTGCAGACCTGATGGCAAAGATGCTGAGTTTGAGGGACGCCGAAGATGATGGCTTTATCTTCGCCCATCTTTTCCTCAGGGCACTACCGCCAGCGGTGAGAGTTACCCTGGCCAGTTCACAGCTGCTGGCCCACCGAGATTACCATGAGCTGGGCCAGGAGGCGCAGCGACTCGTCGACGCCCATAGGCGACACACGACCACGACCGCAGCAGCGGAGCTGAGCGCAACACCCGGAGACGGCAGGGGGCCAGAGGCTGCAGCACCAGACTCGCTGACGACAGCAGCGGCGGAGGCCAGGAGACGCGGAGCGGGCGACGTCCTCTGTTTTTACCATCGCCGTTTCGCCGAGAGGGCATGCAAGTGCATTCCACCGTGCCAGTTCAAGCGCTCGGGAAACACCAAGACCGGGAGTCGGTAGCAACTGCGGCTCTCGGTGAAAAGAGCAAGCTGCTCTACCTGACGGACGCGTGATCAGGGAGGCAGTTCCTTGTGGACACAGGCTCCCAGCTGAGTTTCATCACACCTTCCTACGCTGACCGGCTGGCGCCTTCCAGTGGAGCCCTGGTGTCGGCGGCGAACGGCTCGACGATCAAGACCTTCGGGGAGAAGACTCTGCCCCTGTCTTTTCACGGCCGGGCATTCGAGTGGACTTTCGTCATAGCGGCAGTCAGTTTTAACATGTTAGGTGCTGATTTTTTGTGCTCGCATGGTTTATTGGTTGATCTTGCTAATAGACATCTGGTTAATGCACTGTCTTTTCACTCTATTTCCTGCACAGCCCGGGTGGTCCCGCCTACTGCACAGGCCAACGTCACAGCTGCGGGTGGTAAGTTCCACACACTACTCACTCAGTTCCCAGCACTCACAGTCCCAACGTTTTCGGCGACAGTGGCTAAACACGGGGTGGAACATTTTATCACTACCGCTGGGCCGCCCGTTTTTGCAAAAGCTCGGCGCTTGGACGCAGCTAAACTGGCCATAGCGCGCGAGGAGTTCACCAACTTGGAAAAACTGGGCATCATTAGACGTTCTAAAAGCCCCTGGGCTTCACCGCTACACACGGTCCCAAAGGCTGATGGTTCGTGGCGACCTTGCGGTGATTTCCGCAGGTTGAATAACGCTTCAGCACATGACCGTTACCCGATTCCGCACATCCAAGATTTTTCGGTTCATTTGGCGGGGGCGCGCATTTTTTCTAAAATAGACTTGGTGCGTGGTTACCATCAGGTCCCAGTGCGCGCTCAGGATATACCCAAAACAGCGGTAATAACTCCTTTCGGGCTTTTTGAGTTTTTGTGCATGCCTTTTGGACTCAAAGGTGCCGCGCAGACGTTCCAGCGTATGATGGACGCGGTTCTACGCGACCTCCCTTTCGTGTTCGTCTACTTGGATGACATTTTGGTAGCCAGCACGTCCGAAGACGAACACGAAAGCCACCTCACAGAGGTTTTTCGGAGGCTGGCAGAGCACGGGTTAATAATTAACCCAGCGAAGTGCCAGTTTGGGGTGGCGCAAATTGATTTTTTGGGGCATCACGTTTCGCCAGAAGGAGCGGTCCCGCTGCCCGATAGAGTACGCGCAATAACAGATTTTCCCCGACCTCAAACGGTTAAAGCGTTACAGGAGTTTTTGGGAATGGTTAATTTTTATAACCGTTTCCTCCCAAGCACAGCGTAGCTCATGCAACCATTGTATGCTGCACTAAAGAAGCAAAAACCCACAAATAAAATCGAATGGTCTCCGGATTGGGAGCGCGCATTCTCCCAAGTCAAATCAGCCCTGGCAAACGCGGTTTTGTTGGCACACCCGGTCCCAACGGCCCGCATGGCGCTCACCACTGACGCTTCCGATTTAGCGGTGGGGGTGGTCGTCGAACAGTTTGTTGCAGGGACCTGGCAGCCGCTCGCAATTTTCAGTAAAACCTTGCGCGATAGCGAGCGAAAATACAGCGCGTTCGACAGGGAGCTGTTGGCCCTACACTTGGCCATCCGCCATTTCCAGTTCTGGCTGGAAGGGCGCCGTTTCACCGTGTTTGTGGACCACAAGCCGCTAACGTTTGCAATGGCCAAAATTTCAGAACCTTGGTCGGGCCGGCAGCAAAGACAGCTGGCCGCGATATCGGAGTTCACCACCGATATCCAGCATGTTGCAGGTAAACATAATGTAGTGGCAGACTGTCTCTCGCGTGCGGTGGCGGCGCCAGGCCCCGTGGGGGTAGACTCGGCAGCCGTGGCTGCGGGCCAGGGTAGCGGCGCGGAAGCGCACGCAGCCCCGGTCCGCGTAGGTTTAGATTATGCAGCCATGGCCGCGGAGCAGGTTAGTGATGCGGATGTGCGCGCGCTCCAGTCTGGACCAACAGGGTTAAGGCTGGAGCACAGGGTGCAGCAAGTCGGTATGCCCCCCCCCTAATCTGCGATGTCTCCACGGGACGGCCGCGCCCCGTGGTGCCAGCTGCGTGGCGCCGCCACATTTTTGACTTGGTCCATTCTCTGGCGCACCCGGGGGTGCGCGCATCGATCAAGATGGTGGGGGAGAAATTTGTTTGGCCGGGGTTGCGCAAACAGGTCAAGGAATGGGCAGCAGCCTGCGTAGTGTGTCAGCGAGCCAAAATACACAAGCACACTAGGGCTCCTTTGGAGCCTTTTCACATCCCGGCTACGCGCTTTGATCATGTGCATGTCGACTTGGTGGGCCCCCTCCCGTTATCACAGGGGCACACACACCTTTTGACGATGGTGGACCGCACCACGCGTTGGTCAGAAGCAGTTCCTCTGGCATCAACCACAGCAGAAGACGTTGCGCGTGCGTTTTTAACATCTTGGGTTGCGCGTTTTGGAGTCCCGTCGGACATAACGTCAGACAGAGGTCCTCAATTTGTCTCCGAACTCTGGTCATCGATGGCCCGCAGCCGAGGGGTGAAGATCCACCGCACTACTGCGTATAACCCCCAGGCTAACGGTTTATGCGAACGTTTTCATAGGTCATTGAAAGCAGCCCTCAGAGCGTCGCTTACGGATACAAATTGGGTTGACAAACTTCCATGGGTTTTATTGGGGTTGCGTTCTGCACCTAAGGAGGATTTGCACGCCTCCCCAGCTGAGTTAGTTTTTGCACAACCTCTCCGTTTACCTGATGAATTTCTCCCCGACAATCCTGCGCCAAATTGCCCCCCCGCTCAGCTGTTGCAGAGCGACACAGGATCAAACACGCTTCCTGGCCCGGTTCATCACAGTTTCCCATGCGTTTTTGTGCCGAAGGCTTTAAAAAATGTGGAGTTTGTTTTTGTTAGACATGATACTCATCGCCCAAATTTGCGGCCACCTTATGATGGACCTTTCAGAGTGCTGGAAACAGGTGAGAAGCATTTTTTGCTAGATTTGGGAGACAGGAAAGAGTTGATTTGTATAAACAGACTCAAACCTGCTTTTGTTTTGGCGGATGAACAAGTGCAGTTGGCGAGGGCCCCCCGTCGCGGCAGACCTCCGAGAAGGCATTCTCCAGAACCCCCACAGAGATTGGCTAACAGTTCTAATCCACAGGTGCAGGAAGACACTGCAGAAGCAGCAAGACCGGCTTACAGCAGATTCGGCAGGAGGTTTAGACCTAGGCAACTGGTGGATTAATATTTGATATGTGGTAATGTTTTTATGTCATGCATCTCTGATGATGTTTGTCCCATATTAGACGTTTGGGGGGGGGGGGTTATGTGGCACATATGTTGGGTACATATTTTCCACAAATGTATTGTGGTTTTTATTGTGTGTTTATTGTGTGCTTCACGTCTCGAGGGACAAAAGGACTGAGTCTGCAGGAGATATCGAGAAGATGTGAGATTTGGCCTTTGTCTCAGAGAGAAGCCCTGGAGGGAATTCCGGGCCATCGGAGGCTAAGAGACAATGGTCGAAGATCAAAAGGGTTACAGCGTGACTGGGATTAAGTACCATGTGACTGTATATTTGCTTAGACACCATGTGACTTGAGTTTCCATGTTCCGGAGTATAAAAGAGCGATGTGATATTGATCTGTCTCTTTTCTTGCTTGGAGATTGTTAGAGAATGTGTTCTGTTAATAAAGCTGAACCTGAGAAATAAACTCAGCCTCATCCTTGAGCACATCCTCTACAAGACAAAGATAACACAAGTAAACACAAAATGCAGTTTTTAAATGAAGGTGTTTATTGATAAACGGGAAAAAAATCCAAACCTACATGGCCCTGTGTGAAAAAGTGATTGCCCCCTAAACCTAATAACTGGTTGGGCCACCCTTAGCAGCTACAAATGCAATCAAACGTTTGCAATAACTGGCAATGAGTGCTGCACGGTGGCGCAGTGGTTAGCACTGCGGCAGCACAGTTTACCCTCGGCCGGGGGATCGCGGGGATCGGGAGATCGTGGGTTCGATCCCTGCCCCCGGCCAACAGTGATCTGTGTGGAGTTTGCATGTTCTCCCCGTGTTGCGTGGGTTTACTCCGGGATTTCTCCGGTTTCCTCCCACATGCCAAAAACATGCAGGTTAGGGATAAGGGGCGCTTGCGCACGCAGTGACCGGCAGCTGGTGGCTTGTCACCAGACTGCAAAACAAATCTACCTACGGGTACAAAATAAGTAATAAAAAAAAATGAGTCTTTTACAGCGCTGTGGAGGAATTTTGGCCCACTCATCTTTGCAGAATTGTTGTAATTCAGCCACATTGGAGGGTTTTTGAGCATGAACCGCCTTTTTAAGGTCATGCCACAGCATTTCATTCAGATTCAGGTCAGGACTTTGACTAGGCCACTCCAAAGGCTTCATTTTGTTTTTCTTAAGCCATTCAGAGGTGGACTTGCTGGTGTGTTTTGGATCATTGTCCTGCTGCAGAACCCAAGTACGCTTCAGCTTGAGGTCACGAACAGGCGGTTGGACATTCTCCTTCAGGATTTTCGGTAGACAGCAGAATTCATAGTTCCATTTACCACAGCAAGTCTTCCCGGTCCTGAAGCAGCAAAACAGCTCCAGACCATCACACTACCACCACCATATTTTACTGTTGGTATATGTTCCTTTTCTGAAATGCTGTGTTACTTTTACGCAGGATGTAATTGGACACACACCTTCCAAAAAGTTCGACTTTTGTCTCGTCAGTCCACAGAGTATTTTCCCAAAAGTCTTGGGGATCATAAAGATGTTTTCTGGCAAAACTGAGATGAGCCTTTATGTTCTTTTTGCTCAGCAGTGGTTTTCATCTTGGAACTCTGCCATGCAGGCCATTTTTGCCCAGTCTCTTTCTTATGGTGGAGTCATGAACACTGACCTTAACTGAGGCAAGTGAGGCCTGCAGTTCTTTGGATGTTGTTGTGGGGTCTTTTGTGACCTCTTGGATGAGTCGTCGATGCGCTCTTGGGGTAGTTTTGGTCGGCCGGCATTAATCAGGCCTGGGTGTGGCTAGAGAAATTGAACTCAGCTTTCCAAAGATGTGATAAACCACAGTTTTAACGGGGGGGGGGGTCACTTTTTCACAAAGGGCCAAGTAGGTTTGGATTTTTTTTTTTACCATCCATCCATCCATTCATCCATCCATCCATCTTCTACCGCTTTTCCGGAGGTCTGGGTCACGGAGGCAGCAGTTCAAGCAGAGAAGCCCAGACTTCCCTCTCCCCAGCCACTTGCTCCAGCTCTTCAGAAAGGATACCCAGACCAGCTGGGAGACATAGTCTCTCCAGCGAGTCCTGGGTCTGCCCCAAGGTCTTCTCCCAGTGGGACGTGCCCAAAACACCTCAAGTGGGAAGCGTCCAGGAGGCATCCTAATCAGATACCCATACCACCTCAACCGGCTCCTTTCAATGTGGAGGAGCAGTGGCTCTACTCTGAGCCTCTCCCGAATGACTGAGCTCCTCACCCTATCTCTGAGGGTGAGTCCAGTGATCCTACGGAAAAAGCTCATTTCAGCCGCTTGTATCTGCAATCTCGTTCTTTCGGTCATTACCCACAGCTCGTGACCATAGGTGAGAGTAGGAACATAGACTGACTGGTAAATCGACAGCTTTGCCTTAGAACTCAGCTCCCTCTTCACCACAACAGACCGGTACAACGTCCGCATCACTGCAGATGCTGCTCCGATCCATCTGTCAATCTCTCGCTCCATTCTCCCCTCACTCGTGAATAAGACCCCAAGATACAGTACTTAAACTCCTCCACTTAGAGCAGGAGCCTGTCCTCAACCCGGAGAGGACAATCCACCTTTTTCCGGCTGAGGACCATGGACTAGGACTTGGAAGTGCTGATTCTCATCCCAGCCGCTTTACATTCAGCGGCAAACCGTCCCAGCAAGAACTGTAGGTCATTGCTGGATGAAGCCAACAGGACAACAACATCTGCAAACAACAGAGATGAGATCCTGTGGTCACCAAGCATGACACCCTCTGCTCCCTGGCTGCACCTAGAAATCCTGTCCATAAAAATTATGAACAGGATCGGTAACAAAGGGCAGCCCTGGCGGCATCCAACTCTCACTGGGAATGAGTCCAATCAAGTGTTGGCAATACGAACCAAACTCTCACAACAGTCGTACAGAGACCAAATAGCTCGTAACAACAAGCCCGGTACCCCATACTCCCGAAGCACCCCCCACAAAAAAACATGAGGGACGCGGTTGAATGCCTTCTCCAAGTCCACAAAACACATGTAAACTGGTTGGGCAAACTCCCACGAACCCTCAAGAATTCTCGAGAGGGTAAAGAGCTGGTCCATTGTGCCACGGCCAGGACGAAAACCACATTGCTCCTCCTGAATCCAAGATTCGACCAACGGCCAGATTCTCCTCTCCAGTACCTTGGCATAGACCTTCCCAGGGAGGCTGAGGAGTGTGATCCCTCTAAAGTTGGAGCACACCCTCCGGTCCCCTTTTTTGAAGAGAGGAACCACCACCCCGGTTTGCCATGCCAAAGGCACTGCCCCCGACCTCCACGTAATGTTACAGAGGCGTGTCAACCATGACAGCCCTACAACATCCATGGCCTTGAGGTACTCAGGGTGAATCTCATCCATCCCCGGGGCCCGGCCACCAAGGAGATTTTTAACCATCTTGGGGACCTCAGCCCCTGTGATAGGTGAGTCATCCCCCTCGTCCACAAGCCCTGCTTCCTCTGTGGAAGGCGTATCAGTGGGATTGAGGAGATCCTCAAAGTATTCCTTCCACCGCCCGACAATATCCCCAGTCAAAGTCAACAGCGCCCCATCCGCACCATACACAGTGTGGACAGGGAGCTGCTTCCTGACATGGTTTACCAACCCAGAGAGCAGACTCAGACTCAAAAGTAGATACAATTATCTTTATTGTGTTTAGTGTATGTGTGTGTGTGTGTGTGTGTGTGTGTGTGTGTGTGTGTGTGTGTGTGTGTGTGTGTGTGTGTGTGTGTGTGTGTGTGTGTGTGTGATAATGTAGCAGCCAGGAGCGAGCAGAGCACCATGCAACATGGCAACCCTATGGACAAACAGAGACAGGGAGAGTTAGTGTTGGGCCCCGGAGGGGATGTACAGAATAGTCCATTGCTTACTGTTTGTAGAGATGGTGTTAGGCTCAGGTTCAGCTCGGTGGCTCCGGCCAGGAAGACAGTGCCCGCTGTCCCAGTTGCAGCTGGAGGTGGTTGGAGAGTCTGGGGAAACCGCGGTGCAGCTTGGTCCACCGCCAGGAGCGAGAGTGGTCTGCCGCCACGGATCTCCGCCTGTGCACAGGGGAACGAGTGAAGACAAAGGTGAATAGAGCGAGGGTTTACTTGGAGCTGAGGTGATGATCCTTCCTGACGATGGATGACAGGAGGCGAGATTCCAAGATGAGGGTAGGCTGAGGCAAGGAGGCTCTCGACCGAAGACAAAGGCAAGTGTAGGTTTCATCAGGGAATGGAGACAGACGACTCCGCGCTGATCCGAGGGCAGCGCGGTCTAAATAGCCCTGGCCATGATGGAGAGCAGGTGTGCGCGCAGCTGAGGATAATAAGCAGCCAGAGCGAGCCATCACAGTACTTCCCCCCTACGAGACGCCTCTCGGCGGCTGATCCAGCCTACCTGGGTGCGTTCGGTGGAAGTACCTGATGAGTTGATTGTCCAATACGAAGGAGGGATGCACCCAGGACCTCCATTCCGGGCCGTAAACCTCCCAGTCCACTAGGTACTGCAGGCTGCGACCCTGGCGGTGGACGTCCAAGATGGCATTGACCTTCCATGCTGGGTCGCCGTCGACCACCACTGGTGAAGGTGGAGACCTGGGAGGGGGATACAGAGGGCTGGAACAGAAAGGCTTGACCTGCAAGACATGGAAGGTTGGACAGATGCGGGGGGGGGGGTAGCTAGGTGCACAGACACAGGGTTGATAATACGGGTTATGGCGAAAGGCCCAATGAACCGCTGGGACATTTTCCTCACCTCCACCTTCAGGTTAATATGCTTGGTAGACAGCCATACCTGCTGACCCACCCAGTGGGGAGGGGTCAGCATCCTGCAATGATCAGCGGTCGTGGAGTTGCGCTCTGTCGTGCACCGTAGTGCGGTCCGGGTCGCCCTCCACGGCCGGCAGCAGCACCTCAGGTGGGCTCGGATGGAGGAACGGCGATATCCTTCTCCTCTTCAGAGAACAACGGGGGGTTGTAGCCCAGTGAGGCCTCAAACATGGACATGCCAATCGCTGAAGGGACGGTAGTATTATGAGCATACTCAATCCATGGGAGGTGGGTGCTCCATGACGCGCCCCTGCCCAGGTCCGCCTCGGCCTCCTGCACTCTCAGGACCTTTTCTTTGATGCCCCACAAGAGGGCACCCACGATGCATGACGGGGGGAGGATAGGATGCTCTGCCACTTCCATAGCATCCGAGGCAAAGTGTCTGGACAGGGCGTCCGGCTTGGTATTCTTGGACCCGGGGCGGTAGGTGATGATGAAATCGAAGCGTTCGAAAAACAGGGACCAGCGGGCCTGGTGCGCATTCAGGCACTTGGCCATCCTGAGGTACTCCAGATTGTTGTGATCCGTCCAGACAACGAATGGCTGGGAGGCCCCCTCCAGCCAATGGCGCCACTCCTCCAGTGCGAGCTTGACCACCAGGAGTTCCCTGTCACTGATGTCATAATTTCACTCCGCCGGAGATAGACGACCGAAGAAGAACGCACAGGGGTAGATCCTGCTATCAACCGGGGAACGCTGGGATAGCATGACTCCAACCCCCGAGTCCGAGGTGTCCACCTCTACCAGGCATTGAAGGGCGGGATCCACCTGTGCCAGAATGGGAGAGGAAGAGAATTTACCCTTGAGCTCAGCAAAGGCCACTGCCGCTGCCTCCGTCCACCAGAAGGGCACCTTGGAAGATATAAGACGGGTCAGGGGAAGAGCAATAATACTATAGTTCTTAATGATGCGGCGGTAGAAATTGGCAAATCCCAAAAATTGCTGGAGCTGCTTCCTGGAGAAAGGAGTGGCCCAATTTACCACCGCTTTTACCTTGTCAGGGTCCGGGATGATTTCATTGTGGGAGATGATGAATCCAAGGAAAGATGTCTTGGAGGTGTGAAACTCACACTTCTCGGCCTTAACGAAGAGCTTGTTCTCCAGGAGCCGCTGCAATACTCGCCTCACATGCACCCGATGCTCATCCAAGGACTGAGAAATAATCAGGATATCATCCAAATAGACAAAAACGAATGAACCCAAAAAGTCCCTCAGCACATCGTTAATGAGGCGCTGGAATACGGCGGGGGTGTTGGTCAGCCCAAACGGCATCACCAGATACTCGAAATGCCCGCTAGGGGTCCGGAAGCCCGTCTTCCATTCATCGCCCTCCCAGATCCATACCTGATGGTAAGCGTTGCAGAGGTCCAGCTTGGTGAACCCGGAGGCCCCCCAGAGGGAATCGAATGCCATATTAATCAAGGGAAGGGTGTACTTGTCCTTGATGGTGATATTATTTAATTCTCGAAAATCAATACATGGCCTCAGCGAGCCGTCTTTCTTGCCCACAAAAAAAACCCCCGCCCCTACTGCTGAGGACGAAGGCCGGATTATGCCCGAGTTTAACAACTCCTTAATATAGGCCTCCATAGCCTTTCGCTCCGGTGCTGTCAGGCTGTAGAGTCAACTCAACGGCAGCGAGGCTCCAGCATGGAGATTGATCGCACAGTCGTATGGGCGGTGAGGAGGGAGGGATAGGGCCTGGGTCTTACTGAAGATGGCCCCCAAGTCGTGATCCTCCGGCGGGATTTTGGACAAGTCAGGAGGCGGGGTGATGGGGGCACCCAGGGGCACGGACGGCAAGCAAACAGTGGACTGCAGGCAGGCACTGAGGCAGAATGAGCTCCACAAAACCACACTCCCAGAGCGCCAGTCAATAGATGGGTTATGAAGTCGGAGCCAGGGATAGCCGAGGATTACCGGGGAAGAGGAAACCGGCAGCACGAATAACCTTAGCTCCTCCCGATGATTACCAGACACGGTGACATGTGGTCAATGGCGGTCTGTTGGGATACTATGGCCAGAGGGGCTTTAGACAGGGCAATGAGTTTGAGTGGGGTCTTCAACGATTGACGGGGAGCCCCAGCCGAGTTGCCAGTTCCCCCGAGATGAAGCTCTGCTCAGCCCCCGAATCATTCAAGGCGAGTGTGGCTATCTCAGTCTGATTATGAATGAAGCGGATAGGGAAGAGAAATCTAGAGAGGGGATTAGATTGAGGTGAGTCCATGAGTCCCCCTACTGTGACGCACGGACTCCCTCTTTTGGTCGAATGGGACATGACGCTACCTCATGCTCCTCACTCCTACAGTAGAGGCACAATCCCAGCTCACGGCGGCGCTGTTTCTCAGCTAACCGCAGCTTTGACTGTCCTACTACCATTGGCTCTGGGGCATCCTGGGAATCAGAGGGAGGTAGGACCAATAGGAGGGACTGTAGGGAGTGGCAAAACTGGGTGCCAGAGCAACCGGAAGCTTTACGCTCGGTTGCCCACTCCCTTAGCATGTTATCAAGGCTAATGGCTAGGGAAATCAGCTCAGTTAGCCTGCTTGGTTTTTCTAAGCGGGCTAGCTCATCCCGCAGGCTAGGGCTAAGGCTCCTGATGAAGATACTGCAGAGCGAGGCGTCCTCCCATCCCACGACCACGGCCACCACCCAGAAATCAACAGCATAGTCTGCTACAGACTTGGTTCCCTGTCTCAGGTTTAACAGCTGGGAGGTAAGCACACTGTCTCGGTCGGAGTGGTCGAACACCTCGTTGAACTCGCTGATGAATTGCTTATATGCCAAGCTAGCGTAATTTGCCCTAGCCATTACTGCATTTACCCAAGCTAGCGCTCGCCCTTCCAGGAAAATGACTATGTAGCCAATACGGCTATGGTCTGTGGGAAAGTCCCAGGGCACCCGCTGGAAAACTATCTCACACTGAAAAATGAACCCCCTGGCCTCCCCTAGCTTACCACTAAAGCAGGTGGGAGTGGGGATTGGTGTTAGCCAAGATGTGGGGGCCTGCACGGGTTGGCCAGCTTGGGAGCTAGCGGGAGCAGAGGCGCTACTTGGGGCCGGAGGGAAAGCCTGCGGACCTGCCAGGCGATCTAACCGATCATTTATTTGGGTCAGCTGAGTAAGGATGATCTGCTGTTGGTAAGCTAATTGATCTGCTCAAGCCTCTAGGTTGTTAACTTTGCATGCTAGCGCACTGTCTGCTGGGTTGCTTTGGTGGAGTCGTACTGACATGGTTTACTGACCCAGAGAGCAGACTCAGACTCAAAAGTAGATACAATTATCTTTATTCTGTTTAGTGTGTGTGTGTGTGCGTGTGTGATAGTGTAGCAGCCGGGGGTGAGCAGAGCACCGTGCGACCTGGCAACCCTATGGACAAACAGAGACAGGGAGAGTTAGTGTTGGGCCCCAGAGGGGATGTACAGAATAGTCCAGTGCTTACTGTTTGTAGAGATGGTGTTAGGCTTAGGTTCAGCTCTGTGGCTCCGGCCAGGAAGATAGCGCCCACTGTCCTGGTTGCAGCTGGAGGTGGTTGGAGAGTCTGGGGAAACCGCGGTGCAGCTCGGTCCGCCGCCAGGAGGGAGAGTGGTCCGCTGCCACGGATCTCCGCCTGTGCACAGGGGAACGAGTGAAGACAAAGGTCAATAGAGCGAGGGCTTACTTGGAGCTGAGGTGATGATCCTTCCTGACGACGAATAACAGGAGGCGAGATTCCAAGACGAGGGTAGGCTGATCAAGGAGGCTCTGGAACGAAGACGAAAGCAAGTGTAGGTCTCATCAGGGAATGGAGACAGATGACTCCGCACTGATCCGAGGGCAGCACGATCTAAATAGTCCTGGCCATGATGGAGAGCAGGTGTGCACGCAGCTGAGGATAATAAGCAGCCAGAGTGAGCCATCACACTTCCCCCTCCTGAGCCGCCGGACAGTTTGCCAGAATCTCTTCGAGGCCGACCGAAAGTCTTGTTCCATGGCCTCACTGAACTCCTCCCATACCCGGGTTTTTGCTTCAGCAACCACCCGAGCTGCATTCCGCTTGGCCTGCCGGTACACCTCAGCTGCTTCGGGAGTCCCACAAGCCAGTCAAGTCTGATAGGATTCCTTCTTCAGCTTAATGGCCCCCCTCACCACTGGTGTCCACCACTTGGTTCGGGAGTTGCCACCGCGAGCTGCATTGACCACCTTGCGGCCGCAGCTCTGGGCCTCTGCTTCAACAATAGAGGTGGAGAACGTGGCCCATTCAGACTCCATGTCTCCAGACTCCCTCAGAATGTGGTTGAAGTTGTTCCAGAGGTGGGAGTTGAAGACCTCCCAGACAGGGTCCTCAGCCAGACGTTCCCAGCACACCCTCACTATACGTTTGGGTCTACCAGGTCTGAATGGCATCCTCCCCTGCCATTGGATTCAGCTCACCACCAGGTGGTGATCAGTTGACAGCTCTGCACCTGTCTTTACTTGAGTGTCCAAGACATACGGTCGCAGGTCTGATGACACGATAACAAAATCAATCATCGACCTGCGACCTAGGGTGTCCTGGTGCCAGATGCACATATGGGCACCCTTATGCTTGAACATGGTGTTCATTATGGACAAACTGTTGTTAGCACAGAAGTCCAATAACTGAACACCACTCGGGTTCAGATCGGGTAGGCCGTTCCTCCCAATCAACCCCTTACTGGTTTCACTGTCGTTGCCCACGTGCGCATTGAAGTCTCCTAGTAGGACAATGGAGTCTCCAAGAGGAGCACATTTTTTTTTTTTACCCTTAATAATAAACACCTTCATTTAAAAACTGCATTTTGTGTTTACTTGTATCTTTGTCTAATATTTAAATTTGTTTAATGATCTGGAACTTTTAAGCGTGACGATCGTACAAACAAATGAGAAATCAGGAAGGGGGCAAACACTTTTTCACACCACTGTATTTATTTGGAGTCAACAAACATATTTAATGCTCGCCTGTATTATAAAAATTTAAATTACATATTTTGTTTGAAATTGAATAAAGAATTCATTTAAATGTTTTTGGTTTAAAAATTAATATAGAGCTAAAAGCAGCTAAAACACGATCTTAATAAAGTAATGTATGAAGTTAAATGATACTGGCCTGTCTGGAGACATCTGTGGTCTTCTGAAAAAATATCCATGAATATGATGGCAGTTTTTAAAAGTACATTTTGAGATAAATTTGTCCATGTGTCAGATTTGTCTTCCATTTGTTTTAGTAAAAGATGTTGGAAGTGAATTCATGAGTCACTGCAAATAGTTTGCTTTAAAAGGGCCAAGCTGTCACACAGTGGGAGGGAAAAATCCTGAATATATATAAAAAAAAAAAATGCATCAAGGTGCATTGAGAATTGTTTTAGAATCAAATCGCAGTTCTGAATCATAATCGAATCATGAGGTGCCTAAAGATTCCCACGCCTAGTTTGGACCTCTGCTGGGGAGGAGGACCGACTTATCGGACATTTTGCAGTTTTAGCTGGTGACCCCTGGCTTAGGAGAATGCCTTTATTACCCCCACCAAGGAGGTAATGTAATCAGGGTGATTTGTCTGTCTGTTTGTCCGTTTGTCTGTTTGTTAGCAGGATTACGCAAAAACTACTGCACGAATGTTGATGAAATTTTCAACAGAGGTAGCTCTTGGGTGAACCCATTAAATTTTGGTGATGATCTGAGACTGCATACCTCCACCAAGGACCTTGAAGCAGCCTTGGTGGAGGTATGCACTCTCTGAGTGCTTTTCTAGTTTTATAAAAAGTGGGTGTGGGCTTTATGTGTGAAAAATTAAAAGACATTAAAAACACAAAATACAGTACAAATCAAAGCTTAAAAGAGAAAATTGGATTCAAAAAGAAAAAAGATTCAAACAAAGCTATATACATTGCTGTCATCTATGGGAATACAAAACGGCAGCAAAAGGAAACTAGAAAAGCACTCAGAGAGCACATACTTCTGCCAAGGCTGCTTCAAGGTCCTTGGTGGAGGTATGCAGTCTCAGATCATCACCAAAATTTAATGGGTTCATCCTTGGTCCAAGGGTTGGCTCTGGTGAAAATTTCATCAAAATCCACCTAGTAATTGTGTAATCCTGCTAACAGAGAGACAAACCACCCCGATTACATTACCTCTGTGGCGGCGGTAAAAAGACTGGTCTTTTTACCTGTGAAAGTGGTTTCAGGTGTCGTTTGTGTGGTTAAACCACTGTGGATTAAATGGTGTTCACTTATAAAGCGCTTTTTCTCATCTCTAGATGACCAAAGCGCTTTACAGATCCTGCTATCCACCCATTCACGGCGGCATTGCTGCCATACACCAGCGCTGGCCTGACCCACCAGGAGCAACTTCAGTGTCTTGCTCAAGGACACTTGCAGACTGCAGACAGAGCGGGAATCAAACCCCTGACCCTCCGATCAGTAGCTGGCCACTCTACACCTGCGCCACAGCCACCCTTAAACCTAATGTAAATTAATTAAACCAAATATAACTTTTTTCCTTTTCCAAATTATTTTTTACAGCAGTAATGCAACTAACTTCTGATATCCACCACAGCTGATCTGGCAAAGGGAAATCTCTTCGGTTCCATTGCCATGTATGCATTTTACCTTTTTAAAAGCACTTTGTGACCCTTGTCAACAAAATGTGTAATGCACATAAACACACAGCAACACCTTACTGATAGATAAACGTGACTTCATCTAACAGTTACAGTGGTTATATAGCATTTTGTAGTCTGTTAATCTGATTCATTAAAGAATATGGAATATGAAATCTGACCAATATTCCTGGACCTGATGATTCTTATACACATTTCTTGACACCCCTTCCTAAAACCCAAAGTGACATCTGACTTTAATTAAAGGAAGCAGACATTTCATCCCTGATATGACACTGAGATTTGCCCCAGGCATGCATTAACATTCACTTAATTTCCTATGGGTTTTATGCTTGGCTGCTTCCTCATATCTGTACTGCTCTCTGTGCTTTGGTTCTGCTTATAATTTATCATTCTGGATCACTTAAATGTATTATTTACTTGAAAGGGGCTGTTCTATAAAGAGCTGGCAGCTTTATTGTCACCGCGCTGGTTTCCAGTCAGCAGAGATCTGAGGCTGCCGGCATCATCCAGCAGATGGCGTTCTTTAACCACAGTCACAGTCTAATAACCCACTGCTGCCTGCTCTGCATTACAGGAGGAATTTATTGGTTTGTTCTGTTTCCTGCTCATTTTGTTCAAATGCAAAGGTGAGAATACGTCACAGAAATGTAAATCTCACCTCTAACCCTTCAACTGCAGCTATTGTAGTTACTGCGCTGAAAACCAAGCAAGTGATATGAAGAGTCGCACAAAATTTGAGGTTCTGTTTTTATTTTTAGCATGAACAGAAACTTTTACATCCTGTGTGCCCCTCATTATGTTTATGGGAATTTAATGTTTTATAGAAATAAGTGAACAAATACCACCTTAAAATATCCCCAAGATCAAAAGATTTGAAAGTTAGAAATATGAAACTATTCACTGAAATTCGCGTTAATTTGTTTCAAGTCTGAGCCAAATCAAAATGGCAAAGCATTTAATGGACTAAGTCTCAAATTTTACATCCAGTGTTTCCAGGATTATGAAAGCATTTAGTTTAGAGAAATATATTGTATATTTCTTTTACCATTTACTAGTGTATTGCCCATAGAACGCAAGTACTCCTGTCTGAAACAGGAAGCCCAATCAGGCTTTCAAGGCCCAAATGTAGGCTGTGTTTGAAAGTGGAATACAAAGAGGTGGAGCCTATATGTAGGCAATCACACGTTAGACTTTGACAAATATAAAAGGGACTGAACTGAGATTTATTTGATTGTGTGAATATTAATTACAGAGTAATTGAAAATGAATGGGACATCCAATATTAGCAAATGTTTAAGAACCCTTGTTTATTTGTCAGACTTATTTGTGTTGTGGCACATATGTTGGGTACATATTTTCCACAAATGTATTGCTTGTGGCTTATATTATTCATATATCCATACCTACATATGTATAGACATAAGTGGAATGTTTAGAGATTGCATATGTAGAATGACCTCACGTCTCAGAGCAGGACAAGAGGTCTCGACCACCGGCGAAGATCAAGGAGCAGACGGAGTCGCAGCGGTGGAGACCTGATCGAACTTCCTGACCACCCAGGGTCAGGTGGAGGAGAGAGAGGACAATGGAGAGGGATTATGCTAATGCAGGATGTCAGCTTTGATATGCAATGTCTTTTGTTGAGTGTGGGTATAAGTATGAAGGTCTGACTGCGCTCGACCTCTTCATTCTGCTTCTGCATCGAGATGAGACATGTTAGGGACTGGAAGCTGATAATAAAACTTGATTTATAAAATCACATCGCTTCTTCATTTCAAACTCCCTACATTGGTGACCAGACGTGAGGATGGACCAAAGACGTTCTCCCGCTACAAGCTCATCAGAGGCGACCCAGGCAAACGCCGTCGCCAACGCAGACAGGGGAACGGATGGAAGACGTTCCCCCACAGCAGAATCGTCAGAGAGGGCTCAACCGAGCACCGTCCCCAGCCCCGCCACGAGAACGGAAGAAAGGCGTTCTCGCCCAGCAGACACATCAGAGACGGCCCAGACAAGCGCCGTCACCGTCAAACTCCCAGAGTTCTGGCAAAACGACCCGAGCTCGTGGTTCCAGCAAGCTGAGGCTCAGTTTGCACTGGCGGGAATAACGGCGGATGAAACAAAATTCTACCACATCGTTGCCAGACTCAATGCTGCCACATCAAGATGCGCGCGGAGCGTGATACAACAACCGCCCGCCCACGACAAGTACAAAGAACTGAAGGCGACCCTCATCGAGAGCTTCGTCCCCTCGGCCGAGGAAAGAGCAGGGAGGATTCTGGCGATTTACGGCCACAGAGGACACAGACCGATGGCCCTCATGG
This sequence comes from Pholidichthys leucotaenia, assembly GCA_020510985.1. Classification (NCBI taxonomy): domain Eukaryota; kingdom Metazoa; phylum Chordata; class Actinopteri; order Cichliformes; family Pholidichthyidae; genus Pholidichthys; species Pholidichthys leucotaenia. The sequence continues at coordinate 18,641,357 of CM035844.1, forward strand.
AGGACATGCTGCAGCTGAGGGAGGCAGACAATGACAACTTCCTCTTCCAACATATCTTCCTCAGCACTCTGCCGTCGCACATGAGAGGGACCCTGGCCAACATGCGGTGCAGCACCCAGCGGGGCTTCCGCGCGCTGGCCTGAGAAGCGCAGCGGCTCATCAACTCCTGCGGCGAACAGATGGCCACAACAGCATCTGCAGATCTCGGCGCGGAAGCCCAGAGCAGCGGAGATCCGCAGACAACAGAGCAGAGCCCGCCCACCATGGCAGCGACGCGACCAAGGCGCAGCAAGCGGAATGACCTCTGCTATTATCATCAACGTTTCGCCGAGAGGGCGTACAAATGCGTGCCCCCCTGCAATTTCAAGAGCTCGGGAAACGACAAAGCCAGGAACCGTTAGCAGCTACGGCTCTCGGCGAGACAAACAAGCTGCTCTACGTGACTGACGGACGCTCCGGGAGACAGTTCCTCATCGACACTGGAGCTCAGGTGAGCTTCATCACCCCGTCCAACGCAGACCGAGCAATTGGACCCCGTGGAAACGGAGCGATGGCAGCTAACGGCTCAATCATCAACACCTTCGGTGAAAGAAACCTACCTCTGTCCATTCACGGCCGCAACTATAGGTGGACATTTATTATAGCGGCGGTGAGTTTTAACTTGTTGGGCGCAGATTTCTTGTGTGCACATGGGTTGTTAGTTGATCTTGCAAATAGACGCTTGGTTAATGCACTATCATTTTCTTCTATCCCCTGCTCAGCTCGAGTCTCTCCACCACCCATGCAGACCAGCATCACCACAGCAGGAGGTAAGTTTGACCAACTCCTCACCCAATTTCCAGCATTCACAGTTCCCAAATTTTCAGCGACAGTAGTGAAACACGGGGTTGAAAACTTCATCCCCACAACGGGCCCACCTGTTTTTGCCAAAGCTCGACGCTTAGACGCGACCAAGCTCGCCATAGCACGCGACGAGTTTGCCAGCCTAGAAAAATTAGGCATTATTCGGCGCTCGAAAAGCCCTTGGGCATCACCACTACATATGGTCCCGAAAACCGACGGTTCTTGGAGACCTTGCGGTGATTACCCCAGATTAAACAATGCGACAGCGCATGACCGCTACCCAATCCCTCACGTCCAAGATTTTTCACTACATCTGGCGGGTGCGCGCATTTTCTCTAAAATAGACCTGGTCCGCGGCTACCACCAAGTTCCGGTTCGACCGGAGGACGTTCCCAAAACGGCTGTAATAACCCCTTTTGGTCTTTTTGAATTTTTGCGAATGCCGTTTGGCCTCAAAGGCGCTGCTCAAACTTTTCAGCGTATGATGGACGCGGTATTACGCGACCTCCCCTTCGTGTTCGTCTACCTCGACGATATGCTGGTAGCCAGCTCGTCAGAGGAAGAACACGAACAAAACCTCACTACAGTTTTTCAGAGACTAGAAGAGCACGGGTTAATAATCAACCCAGCCAAATGCCGATTCGGCGTGTCACAAATTGATTTTTTGGGACACAGAGTTTCACCAGAGGGGGCAGTTCCATTGCCGGACAAAGTGCGCGCAGTAGCTAATTTCCCACGACCACAAACGGTCAGATCACTACAAGAATTTTTAGGAATGGTGAATTTTTACAACCGTTTCCTCCCCCGCGCAGCTCAACTCATGCAGCCCCTATATGCCGCGCTCAGAAAACAAAAGTCCTCCAACGCGGTCGAATGGACCCCGGAGCGGGAACGCGCCTTTGCGGAAGTAAAAAGTGCACTAGCGAATGCCACATTGTTGGTTCACCCCGATCCCTCGGCCCGCATAGCGTTAACCACAGACGCTTCAGACCTGGCCATAGGGGCAGTCGTAGAACAGCATGTTGGCGGAACCTGGCAACTGTTAGCATTTTTTAGTAAATCTTTAAACCAAACCGAGCGCAAATACAGCACTTTTGACAGGGAGCTGCTAGCGCTTCATTTATCCATCCGCCACTTCCAGTTCTGGCTGCAAGGGCGGCGTTTCACGGCTTTTGTAGACCACAAACCACTCACTTTTGCGATGGCTAAAATTTCAGAACCATGGTCAGGCAGGCAACAAAGACAACTAGCTGCAATTTCAGAGTTCACCACAGATATTCGACATGTGGCAGGCAAGCTTAATGTGGTAGCAGACTGCCTCTCCCGCACTGTGACATCATCAGAGCGCGAGGAAGCAGATTATACTACCGCAGCCGCAGAACTCATGGCCAACGTGGACGCGTACGCGGCCCCAATCCACGTAGGGATAGATTACGCGGCCATGGCAGCGGAACAAAGCAGTGACGCGGACGTGCGCGCGTTCCAGTCTGGACCAACAGGGTTAAGACTGGAGGAAAGGGGTTTGCGTGACGGCGTTCCCCCCCAATCTGCAACGTGTCAACCGGCCGGCCTCTCCCGGTAGTTCCAGCCGCGTGGCACCGCCGCATTTTTGACTCGTTCACTCCCTCGCGCACCCAGGGGTGCGCGCCTCAGTTAGAATGTTCGCGGAGAAGTTTGTCTGGCCGGGCCTGCGTAAAAATGTAAAGGAATGGGCAAGGACTTGCATGTCTTGCCAACGCGCCAAAATACATAAACACACAAAAGCTCCTCTAGAACCTTTCCAAATTCCAGCCAGGAGGTTTGACCACGTACACGTCGACCTCGTGGGCCCACTACCATCGTCGCAAGGGTTCACACACCTGTTAACAATGGTAGACCGTACCACGCGCTGGCCGGAGGCGGTCCCGCTGGCGTCAACCACAGCCGCGGAAATCGCTCGCGTTTTTTTAACAAACTGGGTGGCGCGTTTCGGCGTCCCATCGGACATCACGTCCGATAGGGGGCCTCAATTTGTCTCAGAGCTGTGGTCAGCCATGACCAGCAGCTTAGGGGCGACAATTCATCGCACCACCGCGTATCACCCTCAGGCTAATGGGTTATGCGAGCATTTTCATAGGTCTTTAAAGGCCGCCCTCAGGGCCTCACTAACGGATACAGATTGGGTGAATAAACTTCCCTGGGTTTTATTAGGGTTGCGTTCTGCGCCTAAGGAGGATCTAGACGCCTCCCTGGCAGAATTAGTTTTTGCACAACCTCTCAGGCTCCCAGGTGAGTTCTTACCAGAACATCCAGAGCCCCGGCACCTACCAGCCCTGAGGCCCCTAAGCAGCACGGGACCGGACACGCTCCCCGGACCTGTACATCACTCTTTTCCGCGGGTTTTTGTCCTCCAAGCTTTGAAAAACGCCGAGTTCGTTTTTGTTAGGCACGAAGCTTTAAAACCAACCCTCCGCCCTCCATACGATGGACCATACAGAGTGCTGGAACCTGGTGATAAGCATTTTGTGCTTGATTTAGGGGACAGAAAAGAAACAGTCAGCATTGACAGACTTAAACCTGCTTTCTTGTTGAGCGACGAGCCTGCACGGGTGGCGAGAGCGCCTCGGCGGGGTAGACCCCCCAAGAGAAAAGACTCAGCCCCCCTGCAGGGAACAAATAACCACTCTCCTCCCCAAGCTGCAGATCCCTTACAGGACGGCCCCGCCAGGACGCCAAAGCGGGCCTACAGCAGATTCGGGAGAAGATTAAAACCCAGACGACACATAGACTGATGTAAAATTGACAAAGAGTTGTTAACTATGTTGTCGGATTGTGCCGTTGCAGTTTTAAGGCTGACTTGTGACATTAATTATACTGTTGTTGTTACCACTGAATTTTTAACAGGATCATGCTGCATAACTTGAAGGTTAACATGACTGCTGAAGATATTTTTCCTTTTTCCTGTTGAGATGTATAACAGTATAATATGTCATGGATGTTATCTTAAGCTGTAAACTTAATTTGATTGTCCTTTTCTTAGACGTTTGGGGGGGGCTGTGGCTTATATTATTCATATATCCATACCTACATATGTAAAGACATAAGTGGAATGTTTAGAGATTGCATATGTAGAATGACCTCACGTCTCAGAGCAGGACAAGAGGTCTCGACCACCGGCGAAGATCAAGGAGCAGACGAAGTCGCAGCGGTGGAGACCTGATCGAACTTCCTGACCACCCAGGGTCAGGTGGAGGAGAGAGAGGACAATGGAGAGGGATTACGCTAATGCAGGATGTCAGCTTTGATATGCAATGTCTTTTGTTGAGTGTGGGTATAAGTATGAAGGTCTGACTGCGCTCGACCTCTTCATTCTGCTTCTGCATCGAGATGAGACATGTTAGGGACTGGAAGCTGATAATAAAACTTGATTTATAAAATCACATTGCTTCTTCATTTCAAGCTCCCTACATTGCTGAATGTTTGTTGTTGGCTTCACTTCTCAAGGGACAAAAGGACTGAACCTGCAGGAGGTATCGAGGAGGTGTGAGATTTGTCCTTTGTCTCAGAGAGAGGCCCTGGAGGGATTTCCGGACCATCGAAGGCTGAGAGACAATGGTGGAGGATCAAAGGGGTTACAATGTGACTGTATGTTTGCTCAGACACCATGTGACTTGAGTTTCGATGTTCCGGAGTATAAGAGAGTGATGTGACTGTGATCTGTCTCTTTTCTTGCTTGGAGGTAGATAGAGAATGTGTTCTGATAATAAAACTGAACCTGAGAAATAAACCCAGCCTCATCATTGAGCACATCCTCTACACTGGTGACCCTACGACGAATTATGGCCGGTGACGATTCTTCTGCACCGGACTCATCAGGAGCCAGCCAGGCTAATGCAGCTACCACAGTCCAGCTACCTGATTTCTGGCAGCATAGCCCGCGCTCCTAGTTTAACGCAGTCGAGGCACAGTTCCATCTTCAGGGAATTTCGGCAGACGCCACGAAATTCTACCATGTGGTTGCGAAGCTGGACAGCCACACAGCCCAGCGGGTAGAGAGCCTGATTAACCACCCGCCAGACGACGACAAGTACAGCGCATTGAAAGCGGCTCTCATCCGTTCTTTCACCCCCTCGCTGGGAGAGCGAGCAGAGAAGCTCCTGGCGTTGACTGAGGGCGAGGCCGAGAGACCTGCAGACCTGATGGCGAGGATGCTGAGTTTGAGAGACTCCAAAGATGATGGTTTTATTTTCGCCCACCTTTTCCTCAGGACACTGCCGTCAGCGGTGAGAGTTACCCTGGCCAGTTCACAGCTGCTGGCCCAACGAGACTACCACGAGCTGGGCCAGGAGGCGCAGCGGTTCGTCGACGCTCATAGACGACACACAGCCACAGCCGCAGCAGCAGAGCTGAGCGCAACACCCGGAGATGACAGGGGGCCAGAGGCTGCAGCACCAGACTCACTGACGACGGCAGCGGCGGAGGCCAGGAGACGCGGAGCAGGCGACGTCTTTTGCTTTTACCATCGCCGTTTCGCTGAGAGAGCACGCAAGTGCATTCCACCGTGCCAGTTCAAGCGCTCCGGAAGCGCCAAGACCGGGAGTCAGTAGCAGCTGCAGCTCTCGGCGAAAAGAACAAGCTGCTCTACCTGAGGGACGAGCGATCAGGGAGGCACTTCCTGGTGGACACAGGCTCCCAGCTGAGTTTCATCACACCCTCCTACGCTGACCGGCTGGCGCCTTCCAGTGGTCCCCTGGTGTCGGCGGCGAACGGCTCGGCGATTAAGACCTTCGGGGAGAAGACTCTGCTCCTGTCTCTACACGGCCGAACATTCGAGCGGACTTTTGTCATAGCAGCAGTCACTTTCAACATGTTAGGTGCTGATTTTTTATGCTCACATGGTTTATTGGTTGATCTTGCTAATAGACGCCTGGTTAATGCACTGTCTTTTCACTCTATTTCCTGCACAGCCCGGGTGGCTCCGCCGACTGCACAGGCCAACGTCATAGCCGCAGGTGGTAAGTTTCACGCACTGCTCACTCAGTTCCCAGCACTCACAGTCCCAACGTTTTCAGCGACAGCGGCTAAACATGGGGTGGAATATTTTATCACTACCACCGGGCCGCCCGTTTTTGTAAAAGCTCGGCGCTTGGACTCAGCTAAACTGGCCATAGCGCGCGAGGAGTTCGCCAACTTGGAAAAACTGGGCATCATTAGACGTTCTAAAAGCCCCTGGGCTTCACCGCTACACATGGTCCCAAAGGCTGATGGTTCGTGGCGACCTTGCGGTGATTTCCGCAGGTTGAATAACGCCTCAGCGCATGACCGCTACCCGATCCCGCACATCCAAGATTTTTCGGTTCATTTGGCGGGGGCGCGCATTTTTTCTAAAATAGACTTGGTGCGTGGCTACCACCAGGTCCCAGTGCGCGCTCAAGATATACCCAAAACTGCGGTAATAACTCCTTTCGGGCTTTTTGAGTTTTTGCGCATGCCTTTTGAATTAAAGGGCGCCGCGCAGACGTTCCAGCGTATGATGGACGTGGTTCTACGCGATCTTCCTTTCGTGTTCGTCTACCTGGACGACATTTTGGTAGCCAGCACGTCCAAGGACGAGCACGAAAGCCACCTCACAGAGGTTTTTCGGAGGCTGGCAGAGCACGAGTTAATAATTAACCCAGCAAAGTGCCAGTTTTGGGTGGCGCAAATTGATTTTTTGGGGCATTGCGTTTCACCAGAAGGAGCGGTCCCTCTGCCGGATAAAGTACGCGCAATAACGGATTTTCCCCGACCTCAAACGGTTAAAGCGTTACAGGAGTTTTTGGGAATGGTTAATTTTTACAACCGTTTCCTCCCAAGCGCGGCGCAGCTCATGCAACCACTGCATGCTGCACTAAAGAAGCAAAAACCCACAAATAAAATCGAATGGTCTCCGGATCGGGAGCGTGCATTCTCCCAAGTCAAAACAGCCCTGGCAAATGCGGTTTTGTTGGCACACCCAGTCCCAATAGTCCGCATGGCGCTCACCACTGACGCTTCCGATTTAGTGGTGGGGGCGGTCGTTGAACAGTTTGTAGCAGGGACCTGGCAGCCGCTCGCGTTTTTCAGCAAAACCTTGCGTGATAGCGAGCGAAAATACAGCGCGTTCGACAGGGAGCTTTTGGCCCTACACTTGGCCATTCACCATTTCCAGTTCTGGTTGGAAGGGCGCCGTTTCACCGCGTTTGTGGACCACAAGCCGCTAACGTTTGCGATGGCCAAGATTTCGGAACCTTGGTCGGGCCGGCAGCAAAGACAGCTGGCCGCGATATCGGAGTTCACTACCGATATCCAGCATGTCGCAGGTAAACATAATGTAGTGGCAGACTGTCTCTCGCGTGCTGTGGCGGCGCCAGGCCCCATGGGGGCAGACTCCGCAGCTGTAGCCACGGGCCAAGGTAGTGGCGCGGAAGCGCACGCAGCCCCGGTCCGCGTAGGTTTAGATTATGCGGCCATGGCCGCGGAGCAGGTTAGCGATGTGGATGTGCACGCGCTCCAGTCTGGACCAACAGGGTTAAGGCTGGAGGACAGAGTGCTGCAAATGGGTATGCCTCCCCTAATCTGCGATGTCTCCACAGGACGGCCACGTCCCGTGGTACCAGCCGCGTGGCGCCACCGCGTTTTCGACTCAGTCCATTCCCTGGCGCACCCTGGGGTGCGCGCATCGATCAAGATGGTGGGGGAGAAATTTGTTTGGCCGGGGTTGCATAAACAGGTCAAGGAATGGGCGGCAACCTGCGTAGCGTGTCAGCGAGCCAAAATGCACAAGCACACTAGAGCTCCTTTGGAGCCTTTTCACATCCCGGCTAAGCGCTTTGATCATGTGCATGTCGACTTGGTGGGCCCCCTTCCGTTGTCACAGGGGTGCACACACCTTTTGACGATGGTGGATCGCACCACGCGTTGGCCAGAAGCGGTTCGTCTGGCATCCACCACTGCAGAAGAAGTTGCACGCGCGTTTTTAACAGCTTGGGTTGCGCATTTTGGAGTTCCGTCGGACATAACGTCCGATAGGGGTCCTCAATTTGTTTCCAAACTCTGGTCATCGATGGCCCGCAGCCTAGGGGTGAAGATTCATCGCACTACCGCGTATAACCCCCAAGCTAACGGTTTATGCGAACGTTTTCATAGGTCAATGAAATTGGCCCTCAGAGTGTCGCTTACGGATACAAATTGGGTTGACAAACTTCCATGGGTTTTATTGGGGTTGCGTTCTGCACCTAAGGAGGATTTGCAGGCCTCCCCAGCTGAGTTAGTTTTTACACAACCTCTCCGTTTACCTGGTGATTTTCTCCCCGACAACCCTGCACCAAATTGCCCCCCCCCCCCGCTCAGCTGTTGCAGAGCGACACAGGATCAAACACACTTCCTGGCCCGGTTCATCACAGTTTCCCATGCGTGTTTGTGCCGAAGGCTTTAAAAAATGCGGAGTTTGTTTTTGTTAGACATGATGCTCATCGCCCAAATTTGTGGCCACCTTATGATGGACCTTTCAGAGTGCTGGAAACAGGAGAGAAGCATTTTTTGCTAGATTTGGGAGACAGGAGGGAGTTGATTTGTATAAACAGACTCAAACCTGCTTTCGTTTTGGCTGATGAACAAGTGCAGTTGGCGAGGGCCCCCCGTCGCGGTAGACCACCGAGAAGGCTTTCTCCAGAACCCCCACAGAGTTTGGCTAACAGTTCTAATCCACAGGTGCAGGAAGACACTACAGAAGCAGCAAGGCCGGCTTACAGCAGATACGGCAGGAGGTTTAGACCTAGGCAACTGGTGGATTGAATTTTTGTTATGTGGTGATATTTTTTTTTTTTATGCCATGCATCTCTGATTATGTTGTCCCATATTAGACGTTTGGGGGGGGTTATGTGGCACATATGTTGGGTACATATTTTCCACAAATGTATTGCTGAATGTTTGTTATGGGCTTCACGTCTCGAGGGACAAAAGGACTGAACCTGCAGGAGGCATCGAGGAGGTGTGAGATTTGTCCTTTGTCTCAGAGAGAGGCCCTGGAGGGATTTCCGTACTATCGAAGGCTGAGAGACAATGGTGGAGGATCAAAGGGGTTACAATGTGACTGTATGTTTGCTCAGACACCATGTGACTTGAGTTTCGATGTTCCGGAGTATAAGAGAGTGATGTGACTGTAATCTGTCTCTTTTCTTGCTTGGAGGTTGATAGAGAATGTGTTCTGATAATAAAACTGAACCTGAGAAATAAACCCAGCCTCATCATTGAGCACATCCTCTACAGTGTGATCTTTTATGACTTATATTCATAAGTGTTGTATGTTGCACTTTGGGGAATGGGAGCTGTTCAGTCACCATTATAATTGTTTCAGTTTATATGTGTAGTTTATAGTCTACCGTCAATAAACTCATGCAGTACTATAACAGGACACATTTACAAATACAGTATTTGAGACCCATTGTAGTGCATTATTTTATATTTTAGCAATATTAAATGCCATTCCGCTGCACGGTGGCGCAGTGGTTTAGCACTGTGGCAGCACAGTTTTACCCTCGGCCGGGGGACCGCGGGGATCATGAGATCGTGGGTTCGATCCCAGCCCCCGACCAACAGTGAGCTGTGTGGAGTTTGCATGTTCTCCCCGTGTTGCGCGGGTTTACTCCGGGATTTCTCCGGTTTCCTCCCGCATACCAAAAACATGTAGGTTTAGGGCGCTCACGCACGCAGCGACCAGCAGCCGGTGGCTTGTCACCAGACTGCAAACCAAGTCTACCTACGGGTACAAATAAGTAACAAAAAAAAAAAAAAAAATATTATAAATACAAAGCACCCAATATTATTATACTCAGAAGAACGACTGCAATGTGTTGCAACTGCTGCATCAGTGTTGCCCATTTGACAGTAAATAAAAAATGATTTATTTCATTATTTGAGCGGTTTTTCTCACTGTCGTCATTTAGTTAAAGCATGTATATGTGTCTGCATGTGATATGCAATTGATCTGGCCATTCCGCTCCATAATCATGGTGGTATTATTAACTTTTAATTTTTAGATAGCCGTGCACCGGGAGGAGCGCCATGTTGAACCCACGGTGCCTCAAAGGACAGCGGTGGCATACGGGTGAAGCAGCAGCCGAGACTCCGTCCCGTTAATCAGGCAGGCTGGGCTTGGCTCCCTGGGAAGGACTGCGATAAGCCGGTCCGGCTGCCCTCCCCCGCTGTGCACCCCATGTTCTCCACATATCGATGGCCGAAATGCAAAACCTCCTATCGGAAAAATGCACTTTTTTGAGAAAACTAAAAAAAAAAAAAAAAACTTTTCTTTTTTTGCAGAATGTTATGCTATTTTTTTCATCAGAATAATTTTCTGTCACATTAAAGAGTGGGACTGTCTTGCACACAGATATGAGCAGCCTTCCTCGTTGTCATCATCCAAAGTCAGATCCGCAAATCAGAAAATCCTGCAGATAGAAGGTTTTGCATTTCAGCCATCTACTGTATATGTCAAACTATCCTTTAGAGCTACGCAGCGGCCAGGATTCACGATGTGCTGTTTAAAGGGAAAAAGGAATTTGCTGCATCCAGTAAATGTGCCATTACTGTGTGCATGCTTGTCTGAGGGTTTCAGGCCCCCCGATTTTTATTTTTAGAAATATGTTTATTGAGCTTTTGAAGGTCAGAAGCAGTACAAAATAGCAAACAAGAAGAAATAACGAAGACAGCCCTCTTTTTCAACCCCCGAATTCCCACCACATCACCCCGTCTCCACACGGGGGGGGGGGGGGGGGGTGATACATTAGTAATAAATACAACAATACAAATTTGTCAGAAGCTGAAGATTTGCATCTTTAGAACACAATCGGAAATAATGGTGCTCTATTTGGCAATGCACTTTGACATCTTAGTCCATGCAAGACCATAAAGGCCATTCCAGAGGGCCTGGGCGCCATCTCCTCCTATATAGTTCAAAAAGGGGTCCCATCTATCAAAAAAGTGAAAAGGTTTGTCTTTGAGCCAAAAGCTGATAGCTTCTAGTGGGATGAGTTCCATCACACCCCGAATTCAATGTGAAACTGTAGGAGCAGAATCTGAGGTCCATAAAAGAAGAACGCATCTTCCTGCACTAAAGAGAAGCACCTGCAACAGTTTGAGTGCGGAGAAGCGGAGATTCAGTGGGGTAGGATTTACTCCTAGAATGCAGCTGAGAGGAGTGAGGGCTAGATTTTTCTTGAATATAATATCAGTTTCTTTATGAATTTTTACCCAGAAGTCATTAATAAGAGGACTTTTAAATAAACAGTGGAAATAAGAACCTTCAGAAATCATACACTTATTACAAAATGTTGAGAGGGTTAAACTTATTGCGTTTCACTGGAGTGATGTGGAGCCTGTGTATGATCTTGAATTGTAACTCTCTAGCTTTGTTAAATGGGTAATTTGCACTACCTGACCGCACCTCAGCCCATATATCAGGTGAAAATGATTCTCCAAAATCCACTTCCCAAAGAGATCTGACATGAGCTGTGCAATCACTGGATGGCACTGGGAGGGTCTTGTAGAACCTGGTGATTAGTTTTCCAGTGTCTGGTTTCTGAATCACCTCCTCCATAGGTGAAAGAGAGAACCCATTAGGGTGCAGCTTAATGGATGAAAAAATAAAACTACGGATTTGCAAATACCTAAAAAAGTTATTCTGTGGGAGGTTATTCTTCTCTCCGAGCTGCTCGAAAGACAGCAGAGTGCCCTCTGTCATCAAGTCACCTACAGTTTTTACGCTCCTATCAAACCACAAGGAGAAGGCTTGGCCAGCCAGACCAGGAGAAAAATCCAGGTTTAAATAAATAGGTGTGAGGAGAGGAAAGGAGCCATCCTGATTTCCAAGCTTCTTCACCATCCTCCAAACTTTTAAAGTATTCTGTAGAATAAAATTCCCCTTTAATTTGAGGCAAACCCATTTCTTAGATGCATATAACATGTGGCTAAGAGGAATAGGGCCACCTCCATATTAAGCCAGGTGGATGTCGGGTCATTTTTAAACCAGTGCCAAATGTAAATAGAGAGGGAAGCAATTTGATAGCGCCTAAAATCTGGCACCGCCAGGCCTCCTTCATCCAGTGGGCGCTGTAATATACTGAGTTTTAACCTGGCTCGCTTGTTCCTCCACAGAAAGGTTAAGGAGCTGTTAAGAGTAGCAAGTGATTTTCTTGTTAAGAGAGCTGGGATCATCTGGAAGGGATACAATAACCGAGGAAGTATAACCATTTTGACAAGGTTGACCCTTCCTAAGAGAGATAAAGGCAAGGCCGTCCAGCAGGCCAAGTCCTCCTTCATTCTACGAATTGCAGGGACAAAGTTGGCTTTGTATAGGCCAGAAAGAGAGTGTGTATGCCCAGATAGACAAAACCTGATGGAGACCAGCGGAAGGGGGTAGAGCACAGTGGAGACCAAGATACCTGAGGGGTAAGAGGCATGGCTTCAGATTTACAGTAGTTAATCGTCTAACCTGAGAAATGGCCAAAAGAATTAATTATTTCAACAACTCTTGTGATAGAAGATTCTGGGTTATTTAGATAGAGGAGGACATCAACACAATAAAGGGAAATTTTATGGTTTGTGGAACCCATATCTATGCCTGTTACCAAGGAATCACATCTAATGGCCTCCGCTAAGGGCTCCATAGCAAGGGCAAACAGAAGCAGCGAGGCCAGGCAGTCTTGTCTAGAACCACGTCTCACTGTGAATGCGGAAGACCTCAGGCTGTTTGTAATAACAGAGGCACGGGGGGCAGCATATAGCAGAGATATCCACCTAATAAAGTTATCACCAAGATTGAATTTTGAGAGGACACCTAGGAGATAAGGCCACTCAATCTTATCAAAGGCCTTTTCTTAATCAAACGAGACAACGAGATTTGACCTTTGACCTTGATTCATTCTGAATAAGATTTAAGAGTCTTCTCACATAATGAAGGGAATTACAACCTAATATAAATCCAGTTTGGTCTGTTGAAATTAAATCTGGCATGATACCTTGAAGTCTCTTCGCCAATATTTTAGCCAATAATTTTCGGTCAAGGTCCAGCAAGGCAGTCGGCCTGTAGGATGTGCATTCATCTGCAGGTTAGCCCTTCTTTAGGATTAGAGCAATATTTGCATCCATCATAGTGTCAGGGAGAGCCCAAGAGTCAAAAGAGTAGGACAACATATTGAGAAGGGGGTCAGTTAGCAAATCCTTAAAAGCCTTATAAAATTCTGGAGTCAAACCATCAGGCCCCGGGGCCTTATTATTTTGTAAGCTGTTAATTGCTTCTATAACTTCTTCATGGGTAATAGCCCTATTCAACAGCTCTTTTTGTGTATTGGATGCTTGAGGTAGTTTGACAGATGATAAAAAATTATGCATCAGAGTCTCCGAGTTGTGGTCTGACTCAGAAGTGTGCAAGCCCTCATAGAAGGAAAGGAAAGAGTTGTTAATATCTTTGTTGTTATAAACTCTTTTACCAGAACTATCCTTTATGCCTGGAATAGCCTGAGAGCCGGTATTACCTTTTATTAGGTTTGCCAAATACTTGCTTGGCTTATTGCCGAATTCAAATAACCCATGCTTACCAAACAGTATAGATCTCTGAGCTTCTTTAGACAAAAGTGCATCTAGAGCTGCTGTGGTGGCGTCAGTTTGAGATCTCAGGTTGTCTGAAGGCTTAAGGTTGACTTCACACTGTAGTTCACTTAGTTTACCTCCAAGAAGCTGTTGCTCTGACCTCTGTTTTTTCTTAAGGTTTACCAAGAATGATATAGTAAAGCCTCGAATAACAGCTTTAGCAGTTTCCCAAAGTAAATTAGATGACACTTCCAAGATTTCAACAATAAAATGATTAAACTGTTCTGTGGGGTATGTTTTAAAATTGGGATTTTTAAGAAGGTAATTTGGAAAGCACCATTGCCCCCTAGTGCTTTGAGTCTTGCTGGACATGACCAAAAAGATCAGATAATAATATTACCAACATCCAGAGGATGTTTTATGCACTTTTGAGTAAAATGTATAATGCCGATCAGTGAGGTGAAGGGTCCTCCAGGTATCAATAAAGTGAATAACAGCGCAGCAGCCGAGTAAAGAATGAGCTTGTCCAACATTAGACTCTACCGTTTTCGAGGATCTATCTAGACATGGATATAGACAACAGTTGAAGTCGCCCGCTATCACAGAGGACTCAACAGCCCACTCAGAAAACAAAGAAAATACCATCCATCCATCCATCCATCTTCTACCGCTTTTCCAGAGGTCCGGGTCGCGGAGGCAGCAGTTCAAGCAGAGAAGCCCAGACTTCCCTCTCCCCAGCCACCTGCTCCAGCTCTTCAGAGGGGATACCAAGGCGTTCCCAGACCAGCTGGGAGACATAGTCTCTCCACCGAGTCCTGGGTCTGCCCCGGGGTCTCCTCCCAGTGGGACGTGCCTGAAACACCTCAAGTGGGAGGCGTCCAGGAGGCATCCTAATCAGATGCCCATACCACCTCAACTGACTCCTTTCAATGTGGAGGAGCAGCGGTTCTACTCTGAGCCTCTCCCGGATGACTGAGCTCCTCACCCTATCTCTGAGGGTGAGTCCAGCAATCCTACGGAGAAAGCTCATTTCAGCCGCTTGTATCCACGATCTCGTTCTTTCGGTCATTACCCAAAGCTCGTGACCATAGGTGAGAGTAGGAACGTAGATTGACTGGTAAATCGACAGCTTTGCCTTAGAACTAAGCTCCCTCTTCACCATAACAGACCGGTACAACGTCCGCATCACTGCAGATGCTGCTCCAATCCGTCTGTCGATCTCTCGCTCCATTTTCCCCTCACTCGTGAACAAGACCCCAAGATACTTAAACTCCTCCACTTGGGGCAGGAGCCTGTCCCCAACCCGGAGAGGACAATCCACCTTTTTCCGGCTGAGGACCATGGACTCGGACTTGGAGGTGCTGATTCTCATCCCAGCCGCTTCACACTCAGCGGCAAACCGTCCCAGCAAGAGCTGTAGGTCATTGCTGGATGAAGCCAACAGGACAACATCATCTGCAAACAACAGAGATGAGATCCTGTGGTCACCAAGCATGACACCCTCCATTCCCTGGCTGCGCCTAGAAATCCTGTCCATAAAAATTATGAACAGGATCGGTGACAAAGGGCAGCCCTGGCGGAGTCCAACTCTCACTGGGAATGACTCCGACCGAGTGTTGGCAATACGAACCAAACTCTCACAATGGTCGTACAGAGACCGAATAGCTCGTAACAACAAGCCCGATACCCCATACTCCCGAAGCACCCCCCACAAAAATCCACGAGGGACGCGGTCAAATGCCTTCTCCAAGTCCACAAAACACATGTAAACTGGTTGGGCAAACTCCCACGAACCCTCAAGAATTCTCGAGAGGGTAAAGAGCTGGTCCGATGTGCCACGGCCAGGACGAAAACCACATTGCTCCTCCTGAATCCGAGGTTCGACCAACGGCCGGACTCTCCTCTCCAGTACCTTGGCATAGACCTTCCCAGGGAGGCTGAGGAGTGTGATCCCTCTAAAGTTGGAGCACACCCTCCGGTCCCCTTTTTTGAAGAGAGGAATCACCACCCCGGTTTGCCATGCCAAAGGCACTGCCCCCGACCTCCACGCAATGTTGCAGAGGCGTGTCAACCATGACAACCCAACAACATCCAGGGCCTTGAGGTACTCAGGGCGAATCTCGTCCACCCCCGGGACCCGGCCACCAAGGAGATTTTTAATCACCTTGGCGACCTCAGCCCCTGTGATAGGCGAGTCATCCCCCTCGTCCCCAAACCCTGCATCCTCTGTGGAAGGCATATCAGTGGGATTGAGGAGATCCTCGAAGTATTCCTTCCACCGCCCGACGATATCCCCAGTTGAAGTCAACAGTGTCCCATCAGCACCATACACAGTGTGGACAGGGAGCTGCTTTCCCCTCCTGAGCCGCCGAACAGTTTGCCAGAATCTCTTTGAAGCCGACCGAAAGTCTTGTTCCATGGCCTCACCGAACTCCTCCCATACCCGGGTTTTTGCTTCAGCAACCACCCGAGCTGCACTCCGCTTGGCCTGCCGGTACACCTCAGCTGCTTCGGGAGTCCCACAAGCCAACCAAGCTTGATAGGACTCCTTCTTCAGCTTAATGGTCCCCCTCACCACTGGTGTCCACCACTTGGTTCGGGGGTTGCCACCACGAGATGCACCGACTACCTTGCGGCCGCAGCTCTGGGCTGCCGCTTCAACAACAGAGGTGGAGAACATGGCCCATTCAGACTCCATGTCTCCAGACTCCCTCGGAATGTGGTTGAAGTTCTTCTGGAGGTGGGAGTTGAAGACCTCCCGGACAGGGGCCTCAGCCAGACGCTCCCAGCACACCCTCACTATATGTTTGGGTCTACCAGATCTGAATGGCTTCCTCCCCTGCCATCGGATCCAACTCACCACCAGGTGGTGATCAGTTGACAGCTCTGCACCTCTCTTTACTCGGGTGTCCAAGACATACGGTCGCAGGTCTGATGATACGATAACAAAATCGATCATCGACCTGCGACCTAGGGTGTCCTGGTGCCAGGTGCACATATGGACACCCTTATGCTTGAACATGGTGTTCGTTATGGACAAACTGTGGTTAGCACAGAAGTCCAATAACTGAACACCACTCGGGTTCAGATCGGGCAGGCCGTTCCTCCCAATCACCCCCCTCCAGGTTTCATTGTCGTTGCCCACGTGCGCATTGAAGTCCCCCAGTAGGACAATGGAGTCTCCAGGAGGAGCACCCTCCAGCACCCCAGTCACAGACTCCAGAAAGGCTGGGTACTCTGAAACATCATTTGGTGCATAGGCACAAATGATGGTCAGGACCCGTTTCCCAACCCGAAGGCGCAGGGAAGCAACCCTTTCGTCCACCGGGGAAAACTCCAATATAGAGGCCGCAAGGTGGGGCGATACAAGAATCTCCTCCTCCTCATGGATCGTCACCTTATCGTGGTGGGGGGGTTTGCGTGCCCCAGTGATCCCAGGAGCTATGTTGTCCAGGGGCAATTTGCCTCTGATAGGGTCTCCCAAGACAAACTGGTCCTGGGTGAAGGGCCAGACTAAGAACAATCCAACAGACTCTCATGATAAATTGTATATCAAGGATTCAGTGTACCCCGCCCGGTATGGGGTTACCGGGGCCCCACCCTGGAGCCAGGCCTGGGGGAGGGGCTCGAAGGCTAGCGTCTGGTGGCCGGGTTTCCACCCATGGGACCCGGCCGTGCTCAGCCCGAAGGAGTTACATGGGTCCGCCCTCCAGTGGGTTCACCACCTGCAGGAGGGATCATGGGGGTCCGGTGCTATGTGGATTAGGTGGCGGTCAAAGGCGGAGACCTTGGCGGACAAAGAAAATACCTTAGTATAAAAATCAGTTGAGCGAATCGGGGGGGCATACACATTTAAATAGGACACAGGGTCCCCAAAGAGTGTCCCTCTAATCATGACATACCTTCCTGCAGTATCGGCCTTAATCTCCACCCCTGCCAGAGGAAGGGATTTATGAACCAAAATGTCTACCCCTCTCCTGTTAGTAGTGAAGGAGGAATAGTAGATCTGGCCCACCCATTCCCTTCTTAACTTTAGGTTGTGGCAGATGGTATAATAAGGCATGGCGAAGTGAAGTTTAAAAGGGTGTTTTATTCATCCGCCATCACAGAACTCACTCCAGCACTGTGTAAGCATGCTGGAGCGAGCCCTCAGGCTCTCGTCAGCAAACAGGCAATGTGTGTGATCAAAAGCAGTAGTCAGAGAGAGAATGAGCAAGCGATATTCAGTCACTTATATACCCAGCTAGACAATGCATGCATGGCACATTAGCATCACAGTACAGCAGGAAAGCATGGGACATTTACATGAGAGTCACGCATATCAAAAGCAGGATTACTGGCAGGAAGGAGGGCTGCCTAATGATATCAGTCCATAGATCTCATTGTTCTGCCAATTGCTCCAGCTGAGCGCTCTGCTTGCCCGTAGGCTGTGGGGGTCGCCCACACTACTCCCCCCCAGAGGGCTCAGCGGGGGCTGAGGCCTCGATCGTCTGGCTTTGGTAGCTAGCTGCGGGAAAAGCTCTGTGCAAGTGGAGGAGGGGGAGGGAGGGGGGTGGGGGTAGCAAGTGCCGGCCCGGGACGGCGAAGTTGTCTGGGCCGTGCAAAAATTGCATGTGGATCCACGATGTTGAGGGGCTGTCCCGCTGAATGTGGCGGAGATCCACAGCGGCTGTGAGAAGAAAAACTTGTCTCTGACTCCTCTCGCGGTTAAGTCCTGCGAGGATTCGTAGCGGCCATGAAGAGAAACAGGAGCTGCAGCAGTGTGAGGGACTTGGCATGTTGGCTTTAGGTGCACGCGCAGCCCTAAAGCCCTCGGGGACAGCTGACGGCTGAATTCCCATTGTGCGCCGTGGCTGAGACCCATACCAAAATCCTGTGTGCGGGCTGCGTGTGTGCTTCAGGTGTGTGAGCAACCCTGAAGGTTCCGAGGATGGCGGTCGGCCGTGTCTCTCTGGCGTGTGCAGCGGCGGAGGACAATGGCGGTCTGTGGAGCCGGTATTGTCCCGTGCGTGGTGCGCTGTCCTCGTAACCCCCCGGTGTGCGTGCGGGGGTTCGGTGCATGGCAGGGCCGCTGTCGAGGTGAGTCAGGGTCAGGGAGCTTGCTGGAGATCAGCGTCGTCGGCGCCGATGGTCATCCCTGTTTGGGCTGTTGCTGTCGTTCGCTCGTGCCGGGTCATGGTGCGTAGGAGCGGTGAGAGGGAGTAGACGTTCTTTGTCCCTCGGGCTCGTGTAGGTGCGTAGGAGCGGTGAGAGGGAGTAGACGATCTTTGTCCCTCGGGCTCGTGTAGATGCGGAGGAGCGGTGAGAGGGAGTAGACGATCTTTGTCCCTCAGCCGGTCCCAGCGTGGATGTCCCGATCTCAGGCGAGGGTCGCACCATGACGCTTTCCGCAGCTTTCCCGGTTGTAGATGATCTCTGGAGAGTTCGCCTGGTGTTGGCTCTGCGTCGAGGTCTCCCACGTGGCAGAAGGGAGGGCAGGCCAGTTGCGTCAGGCAGCTGCGTTCGCTTGTCGTCGGAGTCACTGCCAGGGGCTGCGTTCATCGTCGTCAGCGCGTTCTTTCTTTCGGGGTCACCAGTGTGGCGGATGGTATAATAAGGCACGGCGAAGTGAAGTTTAAAAGGGTGTTTTATTCATCCGCCATCACAGAACTCACTCCAGCACTGTGTAAGCATGCTGGAGCGAGCCCTCAGGCTCTCGTCAGCAAACAGACAATGTGTGTGATCAAAAGCAGTAGTCAGAGAGAGAATGAGCAAGCGATATTCAGTCACTTATATACCCAGCTAGACAATGCATGCATGGCACATTAGCATCACAGTACAGCAGGAAAGCATGGGACATTTACATGAGAGTCACGCATATCAAAAGCAGGATTACTGGCAGGAAGGAGAGCTGCCTAATGATATCAGTCCACAGATCTCATTGTTCTGCCAATTGCTCCAGCTGAGCGCTCTGCTTGCCCGTAGGCTGTGGGGATCACCCACAAGGTGTCCATTGTTGTTTAGATGGGTCTCTTGGAGGAATGCTATCTGTACCTGTTATGTCTGAAGTTGGAGTCAAGGAGGAGAGCAATAGTGGAGCTGAACACACGTTTATTATAATGCAGGGCGCAGTGCACCTAGCCACACATACAGCCGCTGGCAGAGGTAAAGGCAGAAGAGACCGCCTCCCCTACCTGCAGCCCTTCTTACACACACGGGGTTAGTGGAACCGGAACATGGAGCCACCATCCTATGCCACCCAAATAAGAGCTCCAAACATAATACAGTACAATATATAAACAATAAATAACTACATTACATCCCCCCTCGTAGAAAATGTCCAAAACACACAAGTCATAGAAATCCCACAGTAAGAGCTGTGAAATTTGGTGGGAGTGTAACTGCCACATTTCATTTCCATCTATTTTCTGTGTATTTTGTTGTTATTATGGTTGAATACCACCAGAGGGCGCTGTGGCGCAAGAGTAGGCCTTTGTATGCATAGTTGAGGTTCATTGCATCAGAAGAAGCGATCTCTAGTGAGAAAAAGGAAGCATGATTAAAAGCGTGGACACTAAGCTAAAAGTTTAAGAAGATAAAGAAGATTAAAGGAAATAAGAAGAGACCCAAGGTTAATTCCTCTCTCGGTACTCAGCCAACGAGGTATTTTTTTTGTCTGTTTTATTTTGTTGAAGTAGTTTTATTGTCTTTATTGATTTATCCAATTATTGTTATTTTTCTTTAAGCTAATTATTGTCTTGTCTGTTTTTTAGTTTTCACGGTGTGTTTCTAAGTCTATACCAAGATGGACTGAATAAATTCATCTGTTGAGGAAACCACTTGTGTCTGTCGGTACCTAGAGGAATTATATGTGGCAAGGCCTGCAACACATCGCAGACTACAAGAGGACCAACAGCAGCACCACTAGCTCTACAGACAGCCTGCCGGACGATCTCAACATCTTTTACACCCACTTCGAGACCACCAGCCACAGCACAGAGAAGATACACACACTCACGCACCCACCCTCCTCCACTAAAAGTCTCACTAGGCCAGGTAAACGAAGTACTGAGGAATATCAACCCCTGCAAGGCAGCAGGACCAGACAGCATACCTGGGTGGGCCCTCAGCGCATGCGCTGCAGAGCTGACCGACATTCTCACATCAATCTTCAACCTCTCCCTCAACCAGAACATAGTCCCCTCCTGCTTCAAAACGACAACCATCATCCCGTCCCCAAAAGGAGCCCACCGACCTGTCTGAATGATTATAGACCAGTAGCACTCACTCCAATCATCATGAAGTGCTTCGAGAGAGTGGTGCTGCTCCTCATTCAGGACAGCATACCGGGCACCCTGAACCCCCTGCAGTACGCCTACTGGCCCAACAGGTCCATCTCAGATGCCATTGCTGCAGCACTCTATTATTCTTTCTCCCACCTGGAAGATAAAGACTCCTATATTAGGATGCTCTTTGTCAACTACAGCTCCGCCTTCAACACGGCCATCCCCCACAAACTCACCGACAAACTGTCTTCACTTGACCTTCACCCCACCCTCTGCGACTGGCTACTGGCCTTTCTAACTGGCAGGCCCCAGTCTATCAGGATGAATAACAGGACCTCAGCCAGCATCATCACAAACACAGGTGTCCCACAGGGTTGTGTTCTCAGCCCCATCCTCTACAGCCTCATCACCCATGACTTTGTTGCCTCTCACAAGGACAATATCATCCTAAAGTTTGCGGATGGCACAGCAGTGATAGGACGCATCACTGGTGATAACGAAGCATCCTACAGGAGGGAGGTGGCCAACCCGGTGTCATGGTGTGAGGACAACAACCTCACCCTCAAAACGGACAAGACAAAGGAGATGATAGTGGACATGAGGAAGGGGAGGAGGAGACCCCATCGGCTGCTGTTCATCCGGAAGCTTGAGGTGGAGAGGGTGAGCTGCTTTAAATACCTGGGCATCCACATCAGCGAGGACCTTAAGTGGACACACAAAACCACAGAGCTGGTTAAGAGAGCTCAACAGCGACTGTACTTTCTGAGGAAGCTGAAGAAGTTTGGCATGTCTTCCATGATCCTCAACAATTTCTACAGCTGCATTATCGAGAGCATCCTGACCAACTGCATCACTGCGTGGTACGGCAGAACCACTGCCCTGGACTGCAAACGCCTGCAGAGAGTGGTGAAGACAGCAGAGAAGGTCATCAGGACTCCACTCCCCTCTCTGCAAAGCATCTACCACCGCAGAGTCCAAAGGAGAGCTGACGCCATCCTCTGGGACCCCATCCACCCCCAGCACAGACTATTCACACTTCTACCCTCAAGCTAGAGTTACAGAAGTGTGAAATGCAGGACAACCAGACTGAAGAACTCCTTTCCCACTGCCATCAGACTCCTGAACAGATAACAACTCCCAAAACTCCGCAACACAGCTTGCATATAGGAACTCACACACCGGCTGCTAAATTTATACATTGCTCACCAGTACAGTAGATATAGTCTCACCGGTCTGATGTCCATATCATCTTAATGAATGAATGAATGAATGAATTTATTTCGGATAGTACAGTACAGGTTAAAAGAAACTGTATAATATAACAACAAGGTCAAATTAGACAAAGACTCCTTCTTCTATACAATTCCACGTGAGTTATCCGAAATGGGTGATGGCTGAAGCCGCAGCTTATATTGCCCACCCATATTCCATCCAAGAATTCAAAAGAGAAAAAAGAGAAAACAAGACAAGAGCGATTACAATTTAAAACAAAGCTAAGACAAAATGTGACTGAGAGAAAAAAAAGAAAACTAAGCTAAGTTAAGCGGTTACTATTCAAAACAAATCTAAGACAAAATGTCACAGAGAAAAAAAAGAAGAAAAAAAAAACTAAGCTACAACACAATACAGGCTGGATATGTCAATCCTTATGTGAGTTTACATGTCGTCTTGTAAATATGTTTGGAGTATTTCTTCCTTTAGTTTTTGTTTAAATTGTCCAAGCGTTGTACATGATTTTAATTCAGGTCCAAAATCGTTCCATAATCTGACTCCTTGCACTGAAATACAGTGTTGCTTGGTGGTTGTTCTGACTGTAGGCTTTTGAAATATACATGTTCCTCTGAAGTGATATTGTTTCTCCCTTGTTTGGAACAACTTTTGGATATTTGCGGGCAGTGATAAATTCTTCACTTTGAACATTATTATTGCGGTTTTAAAGTCAACCAGATCTTTCAACTTGAGAGTTTTTTGTTTGAGAAAAAGTGGGTTTGTTGGTTCCCTGTAAGCTGCTTTGTTTATTATTCTAATAGCTCTCTTTTGAAGCATAAAGAGTGGATATATGTTTGTTTTATATGTATTTCCCCATACTTCATTACAATATGTCATGTATGGGAGTATTAATGAATGATACAAGGTGTATAGTGTGGGTTGATTCAGCAGATATTTCACTCTGTGTAATATTGCAATTGATTTGGATACTTTACCTTTAATATAATTAATTTGTGACTTCCAACACAGTTTGTTATCAATTATTACTCCAAGGAATTTAGTTTCTGATACCCTTTCAATCTCTACACCATTTACATTGAGGTTTTTTTTTTTTTGTTTTTTTTTTTTTTGTTTTTTTGTTACTTATTTGTACCCGTAGGTAGACTTGGTTTGCAGTCTGGTGACAAGCCACCGGCTGCTGGTCGCTGCGTGCGCGAGCGCCCTAAACCTACATGTTTTTGGTATGCGGGAGGAAACCGGAGAAATCCCGGAGTAAACCCGCGCAACACGGGGAGAACATGCAAACTCCACACAGTTCACTGTTGGTCGGGGGCTGGGATCGAACCCACGATCTCATGATCCCCGCGGTCCCCCGGCCGAGGGTAAAACTGTGCTGCCACAGTGCTAAACCACTGCGCCACCATGCAGCCCCAGTACTGGGGCTGCATGGTGGCGTACCCAGTACCAGTACCAGTTTGGGTACTGGGTTGTTGTGATGGTTGTTAAAGACTATAAATTTTGTCTTACTTAAATTGAGCGTTAATTTGTTTGAATCAAACCACAGTTTAAGCTTTCCTAATTCCTTTCCGAGTGTATCCATCTCTGCTGCTAATTATCACGCACAGAGTACTGGTACTACCGTTACAGAAATTAGTACCAGGTGCTAATTTGTAATTATACACTGCTCATTTGTACACTGTACATAAGTCTATGCCATCTCAGGTTCACATCAGGTTGCACAATTCTCATTTGCACACTGTACATAGGTTAATGCCATCTCAGGTTCACATCATCTCTTAAATCAATATACCACTATCACTTTAGTCATCCAGTGAATTTTCAGTTTCATTCTTTTCTGACTGCTTTAACTGCTTTCATTGTCCAAACTGCCTAGTGTATGTTATTAGTACTCATTAGTTTTAGTATTTAATATCAAGGTGGGCTTAAGGAGTCCTAACTGCCTAACTGTGTGTTGGTGTGTGTTAGTCTGCTTCCAGCAAAACAATAACCTTGTGTAGAGGTCGTTATAGTGAAACTGTTTTAGTCATACATTTACCATGTTTGTCATATATCTTTTCACTAACCAAAAATCGAACCTTTCTTACTTTGTTATCTGTTCCAGGATAGACATCTGTGACTTTGGCTAGCTTCCATTCATTGCGTGGTGCAAGATCTTCTTGTAGACGTCCTACATCAGTGGTCCCCAACCTTTTTAGCGCCACGGACAGGTTTAATGTCAGACAATATTTTCAGGGACCGGCCTTTAAGGTGTGGCAGATAAATACAACAAAAGAACATGATACGACCGGCATAAAAACTGTGGTATTTTCTAAATATAATAATAAAAGTGAATCCACTGTGTGGTCATTTGCAACTTTAGCAGTGTCCTCTTAACATCACAACAACAACAACATAACATGAGTAACATCCTCTCTGCCCACAACGCTCTCTGGTCACTATGGTAACGTTTAAACATGCCTTCAAAATAAGATACACCACAAACACAAATACAAAGTGCATGAAAAATACAACTCACCACAACGCTGAATCAGTGGGAGCCCTGAGCTTGTTTCTCTGCAATGAGACGGTCCCATCTAGGGGTAATGGGAGATAATGACAACCAAAGTGTGTTGCTTATGTCCAGCCTACTTCATAATTTTGTTTTGGTTGCTGTCACTGCAGAAAACCCCGCTTCACACAGATATGACATCGGAAATGGCAACAGGGTTTTCAGTGTTGTTGTGGTAATCTCAGGGTATGCAGCCATGACTTTAATCCAGAGCACCGGCAGAGCTGTTGTCTCAAACATACTTTTAAGGCCGCCGTCATTTGCGATCTCCAGCAGTTGATTTTCTTCTTGCACAGACATGTTGGAGTCACCTGGTTTGTTGAGAAATGGGTCGCGCATCCATTCTTTGGCAGTTCGTGCATTTTTTGTCGTTGGGAAGTAGCGCTTGAACTCTTTTAAAAGCAAAGACAAGTGATCGTGCACCAGCTAGGAGAATGAAGGCTCGAGCTCAGTCTCTTCCAAAATCCCCACTAATGTTTGAAACATGTCAAATATACCTCCATTCACGCGCCGTCCCCACAAGCCCAATTTGGCTTTAAATGCAGCTACTTTATCTGCCAACTTGAAGACAGTTGTCATTTTCCCCTGAAGTGACAGATTGAGTTCATTGAGCAGGCTGAATATGTCGCACAAGTAAGCGAGTTTTGCGACTGATTCCCCATCACTGAAATGTGCTGCCAGCGGTGACTCCTTTTCTGAGAGAAATCTCTGCATCGGCTCTCGTAATGTCTGCCGTTCAGCAACGGCCTTTAATTTTAGCTGTAACGTATCACATCACCAAGACAAGCGTCTTGACGTGCGTCGAGTGAGCCATAGACGGATGTAATGGAGAGAATCTGGTAATTTTTCAAAATAAAACATCATTCAGACTCTGATAATAAATAAAACGGACGTAATGTAAGTTATTTATTTTTTCTGTGCAGCCCGGTATCAAATGACCCACAGACCGGTACCGGTCCGCGGCCCGGGGGTTGGGGACCACTGCACTACATCGTTTATCTTCGGATCTCTTCTGTGTGCATTCCATTTCTGTCTTGGTTGCAAGTTGAGCAAATATTATTTCCTCCAACTGATCCAAAACTCATTGGCCAAATATTGTACTCTTCTCCATCTCTTTTGCAGCTATAGGTCTTCTTTCATGAACTCTACTGGTGGAGGTTGAACAATGGTTGACTTCATAGCTAGGATGTGGTTAGGTGTTAACGGTTCAGGGCCTGTTGGATCGTTCAAATATTCTACTGATAGTGGCCTGCTGTTGATAATCACCATAACTTCGTACAACAAGGTTCTCAAAGATGTACTATCGAGTCCCTTTGCTGACTGGTCAAGGATTGCTGAAAGAACACTACGGATGGTCCTTATCTGCCTTTCCCACACTCCACCCATGTGGCTTGCTGTTGGGGGATTAATGAGAAATTCACATCCAAGTAGTTTCACTTTCTCTTGATCTATATCTTTCATGAGATTTGCAAACTGTCTCTGGGCACCAATGAAATTGGTTCCTTTGTCATCTTAGTTGATGAACATTCCCTCTGATTGCAATAAACGCTCACAAAGCATTGAGGAATTCATCTGTACTTAGATCGTCTACTACTTCAATATGTATGGCTCGTGAACATAGACAGGTTAGTATGAGTCCATATCTCTTGAGCTCCTTTCGTCCATCTTTGACATAAATCGGTCCAAAACAATCCATTCCAATATAAGTGAAGGGTGGAGTAGGTTCTGTCCGGTCTACTGGTAAATCTCCCATACTTTGGTTCTCTGTTTTCCTTCTGTACTTGCGACACTTGACAAATTTGAAGATGTATGATGAAACTGCACGGCTGCTTCCAAGGATCTACCAACCGTTGGCTCGCAGTTCATTCATTGTCATTCCACGACCTTGGTGCTGAACTTTCGAATGAAAATGTCTGATTAGCAAAGCTGACATATGACTGTCCTTGGGAGTATTCCTGGATGCTTCACAAGTGGGTGTAACACAGCTTGACTCAAATGTCCGCCAACTCTGAGGATTCCTTCTTCATCCAGAAATGGACTTAGTTTGTACAGTTTACAGTCTTTGGTCTTGGAAACTGTTTTCTTTGATTTCAGACTCTTTATCTCTTCTGTGAAAGCTTTCTCTTGAATAAGTTTAATGACTAACAGCTCTGTTTCTTTTCTCTCTTCCAAACTCATACTTTCTTTGGTCTTTTGTAGTTCACCCTTGTGTTCTTTGACCTTTCTTCTCAAGATTGCAAGTGTTCTTATCAATCTGAACCATTCTGAGAACTTCTCAGTTCTGTTGAGAATAGTTCGCTCTTCTTTTGCGTTGGTAGTACACACAAAGGCTTTGCGAAGTTCTGGATCATTTTCCTTGATCTCTCCCACCTTGACATCTCTATCAGGGAGGTACCTTTCCCAAAGAAATGCAGGTCCTTTAAACCAATCGGAGTACTTGAGATTTTCTGCAGTTAAGCCTTGAGAAGCCACAGGGTTCTGCTCTGACGTGACATACGCCCATTGTTCTGGTGTTGTGCTTGACTTGATTCTTTGTATGTGATTATCTACAAACACTTGAAACCTTCTGGCATCATTATATATGTAGCCAAGAACGACAGTGGAGTCTGTCCAGAAAAACTCTTGTATGTTTGGGATTTCAAGCTCTGTTTTGAGTAGATCACTGACTCTAACTGCAACAACTACTGCTGAGCGCTCGAGTCGAGGGATAGTCGTGACACTAGTGGGTGTGACTCTTGGCATGGCCATTATTAAGCAACAGTGGACTTGATCTGATTGGTTAATGACTTGCAGGTAAGCACACACACCATATCCACTGACACTGGCGTATGCAAAGTGATGAAACTCGTAGCTTTTGACTTGTCCAAAATCTGTAGGAACAAAGCATCTTTGAATCTGTACATCGGCTAAACATGGAAGCTCTTTGATCCAGGACTCCCACTGGGGTTTTAAGTGCTCTGGAAGCTCTTGATCCCAATCAACTTTATCTCTGCACATTTGCTGGAGAATCTGCTTGCCTAGGAGGACAAATGGTGTGATAAAGCCTAGGGGGTCGTAAATAGAGGCTACGGTGGAAAGTACACCTCTTCTTGTCAGTGGGTTTGACTTGACTTGAACTCTGAACTTGAAAGTGTCTGATGTGATGCACCATTCTACTCCAGGAGCTCTTTCAATGCGTGGTAAACTTAGAGACATGTCCAGGTCTTTCACTGTAACACGCTCTTCTTCTGGAATAGTGGACATAATACTTTCACTATTGGGCACAAACTTGTGGAGTCTTAACTTTCCTGTGGAGCAAAGCTCTCTTGAGTCTTTGATAAGTTGAATGGCTTCACTTTCAGTTTGAATGCTTGCCAAGCCGTCATCGACATAAAAGTTTCTTTGTATGAAGCGTATGGCGTTCTCTTGGAATTGACCTTGTCCTTAATCTGTGAGGTGTTTCAGGCCAAAGTTGGTGCAGTCTGGAGAAGACGCTGGTCCAAAAAGATGGACTTTCATTCGGTAGACTGATGGTATTGCTTCCAAATCTCCCTTCTCCCACCAAAGAAACCTTAAATAATCCTGATCTTCCTTTGTGACATGGAATTGGTGAAACATTCGCTCTATATCACACATGAAAGCAACAGAACTTTTGCGAAAACGACAAAGAACGCCCACCAATGTGTTCATCAGGTCAGGACCGGTTAACAGATGGTCATTGCGAGAGGTATCATGGTACTTGGCAGAGGCATCGAATACGACTCTGATCTTTCCAGGTTTGTGCGGGTGATAGACCCCATGGTGTGGGATATACCACGCAGAACTGTTGGTTAACTCTTCATCAGGGACCTTTTCTGAGTCACCTCTGGAGATTTTGTCATCCATGAAGTTTGTGTAATCATTGTAATATGTTTTGTCTTTCTTAAGTCTCCTTTCCAGACACTTCAGGCGATGCATTGCACATGTTTTATTGTCTTGTAACTTGGGTCTTTCGTCACAAAATGGTAATGGCATCTCATAGTGTCCGCTTTCATTTTGTTTGATGTTCTCTCTGAGTTTTGTTAGAAACTTCAAATCTTCTTGAGACACAGGATTGTCATCAATGGCCTTTTCAGAAAAGTCTGCTTCAAGAGCTTTGACAATGTCTGAAGGAGTGACGTCTCTTACTTTCGTTCTGTTTACATAGTGGACCTTGTTCTGAAGCTTTACAGAGGGCTTGCGCTCCGGAATGACTTTCTTAACAATAATGCAATAACTGATCCCAATCGCATCTCCATAGTTTAGACAGGGATTACTTTGTCCAACGATGCTCCAACCAAGATCTGTGCACTGAGTGTACGGTTCATCTTCTTTGCTTGACACAGTTTCTCTTGGGAGGAGAGCTTGTGAGCAGTTGTATCCAATCAACAATCCTACTTCACAATCTTGCATAGATGCAATTTCTGATTGAAAGTGTTCCAAATGTGGCCAAGCTTTAGCTGTCTCATTAGTTGGAATGTGAACTTTATTGGATGGAATAAACTCTCGTGTGTATGTAGGAGGTAGAGTAAATCTCTTGCTTGAGGTAAACCCACGAACCTCAAGATCTTGAAGTCTGTGAGACTGACAAACTGTAGTCTGGGAAGACATAGTAGTTTGACAGGTTCTTGGTTTGTCTCTAGCGAGTCTGCAACTTCACTGAGAACAAAGGTAGTATCGCTTTGCGAGTCCAGTAAGGCATATACGAGGACTTCTTTGGGTTTAGCAGAAGATGAAAGCCACATAGGAATGATTGCAGCTGTTTGTGTGTGATTTTCTTGACTTACAACTCTGTTTGTTGTAGCTGTGGCTGTAACTTGTTCTTGAACTTGTTTGTTTTGACTTTTCTTTCATTACTTGTGTTTGGCTTGTCTGGTGGTTGTCTTTCTTCTTCTTTGTCTTTAACTCTGTCTTTATGAAGACAGATAAGATGCTTTTTACTGCACTTTTCACAAACATTGCAGTTGGTACAGTTCTTCAAAAGGTGACCTGGTTTGAAATAACCAAAACATAGCTTTTCTGACTGAATGAACTTGACTCTGTCTGCCACAGCTTTGTCCAGAAAACTTATGTATTTGTGTAGACTGTGCTTGGGTTTCTTACAGAATGTACACGTTAGTTGTGTCTTTTCTTGTGAAGTTGTCGTCAGTGTTTTAGCTCCAATTTGTCTCAGTCTTGTAGATTTTGACTTTTCTGATTTGTCAGGCTCACCTTGCTTTAGTGACTGTAGTGATGTAACAGGGTTACAGGCAATATTCACTTCTCTTGTTAGGAACGCAACAAACTGGCTGAAGATGGGAAATTGATTTGTTTGTTCTTTGATTTCAATAACTTTGCGGTTCCAGCTAGCAGCGAGCCAGTCTGGTAACTTGGAAAGAATCTTTTTGTTCTCATTGCACTCGTTAAGAATCTCTAAAGACTTGATGTGAACCATTGCTGCTTCACAACTGCGCAAGAAATCTGCAAAGTCTCTTAGCTCAAAACTGTCCTTTGAGGTCATTTTGGACCACGCTTGTAGCTTGTATGTGTAAGCTTTTGCGATTGTGAATGGGTTTCCGTATCTTTCATCTAGAATCTTCCATGCAGCAGCATATGCGGATTCAGTTCCAAGTTGCAAGTATCCTTCAAGTGCGCTCTTAGCTTATCCACTCACATATCTCCGAAGGTAGAATATTTTCTCGTTATTTGGGATGTTCTTTTGGTCAATCAGTGTTTGAAATGAAAGTTTCCAGTCACTGTACCTTAAGGGATCCCCACTAAACACTGCAGGTTCAGGAACAGGGATACAACTAGCACTTAGTGCACGTGCTAGCAATTTAACAAGGTCTGATGTACCATCACTTGGAGAGATGGCTGCAGCTTGGGGTAAAACTTGTTCCAACAGAGATGGGAAACTTACATGTTTATCATCTTTAACTTCTGTGTTGATCTTTGTTACATCAACTTTGGGCTCCTCTGTTACACTCATCTGGTCATACACCTGCATCCTTGCTTGTGCTGCCTTGAGATCTTTGACCTTTTCCAGGTGCTGTACCCTTCTTTTCTTTTCATCAAGAGTTCTTTGCATACTCTTCTTCTTGTTGAGCTTTTAACTTGGCTTCATTCGCTTCTCTTTGCATTCTTAATCTGATTTCCTCTGCCTCTTTTTCTAAGCACATTTGTTTGACTAATACTTCTCGCTCTGCAACCTTCTTTCTGACTTCAGCTTCAAGTATAGCAATTTCTTGCTGTTCCTTTTCTTTTTCTTGTAATACTATCAGAACAGCTTGACTTGCAGCTGCTCATGCTGCAGCTTCTTGATGCTTTACAGAGGATCTATTTGAATGCTCAGATGTGTTCTTAGTTGTGTTAAAGGAGCTTGACTTACTGCTTGTTGTCTGAAAGAGGGAGCCTGCTTCTGGCCAGTCTTGTTCCTCTTCCTCTTTTCCATCCAATGGATTGGTTACTCTTTTGACGATGAACTCTGAGATCTCCGTGCATAGATCTCCGTGCATAGATCTACTCTGCGACGTGTCTCCTGATCTGGTGGGGTGAGCTTGCATAACTCATCATAAACTTTCGTGACAACTGCACAAAGACCTGTAACATCACCAGTAATATCTTTAAGTAGGTCATCACTTAATGGGTCTGATTGAGAGAGGGGCTGTTTGGATGATTTGGCACGTGTTCTCCACTTTTCATAGTTATAGTTAAATCTTTCCTGGAGTCCTTTAATCCTTTCATCCTGCATTTCTCTTCCTTTCTCTGTGAATGTTTTCACTCTTTGACTTCTTCTCGGTTGTACTTGCTGCTCACTAGACTCAGGAATTTGTTCTTCTTTAGACTGCATCTGGAGGTCTGCACTAACTTCAATTCCAACTGTTAACTCACTTGGCTCAGTCATGTTAACGTCTTGTCACTTAACTTGTCACTAAGAAGTGAAAAATGTCTTATGTAAAAAAAAGCTCTCCTTTAAACTGTACTTGAAAATACACACTTCTTATATAGTCTTGTAATCAAAGGCAGAATAAAATTAAAATGTAACTTGTCACCTTAGTAAAGTAATATGGATGTAACTTAAATTGCTCTTAAAACAACTTTCCCAAAATGTTTTCAAAACATTAATTATTTATGTTTCAAGCTGGTTAAATAAAATACAGCATTCACTTGACTGTTACAAATGTCTCAATATAAAATAAAATATAAATAAAATTAAAATTTTTTACTTGGACAAACTCTTGACTTGTGAGTGTCCAAGCTTCTTATGGCCTTATCTTGAAGTGTTGCTCTTCAAACTGTGTGCTTCTGGTCCTGTGCACGTTCCCGGCTCAACTGTCCCTTCACAGCTCCGCTCCGTGCACGCGCTGATCACGCTCCAACGAGACCACAGCTCCTTTGATCATGCCGCCTCACCATGTGCGCTCCACTTGTGCAGATCAGTCCGAGTTTTCACTATAATTCCTCCAGGTACCGACAGACACAAGTGGTTTCCTAAACAGATGAATTTATTCAGTCCATCTTGGTATAGACTTAGAAACACACCGTGAAAACTAAAAAACAGACAAGACAATAATTAGCTTAAAGAAAAATAACAATAATTGGGTAAATCAATAAAAACAATAAAACTACTTCAATAAAATAAAACAGACAAAAAAATACCTCTTTGGCTGAGTACCGAGAGAGGAATTAACCTTTTTTTTTTTTTTTTTTTTTTTTTTTTTACTTATTTGTACCCGTAGGTAGACTTGGTTTGCAGTCTGGTGACAAGCCACCGGCTGCTGGTCGCTGCGTGCGCGAGCGCCCTAAACCTACATGTTTTTGGTGTGCGGGAGGAAACCGGAGAAATCCCGGAGTAAACCCGCGCAACACGGGGAGAACATGCAAACTCCACACAGCTCACTGTTGGTCGGGGGCTGGGATCGAACCCACGATCTCATGATCCCCGCGGTCCCCCGGCCGAGGGTAAAACTGTGCTGCCACAGTGCTAAACCACTGCGCCACCGTGCAGCCAACCTTGGGTCCCTTCTTATTTCCTTCAGTCTTCTTTATCTTCTTAAACTTTTAACTTAGTGTCCATGCTTTTAATCATGCTTCCTTTTTCTCGCTAGACATTGCTTCTTCTGATGCAGTGAACCTCAACTCTGTATATAAAGGCCAACTCTTGCGCCACAGCGCCCTCTGGTGGTGCTCAACCATAATAACAACAAAATACACAAAATAGATGGAAATGAAAATGTGGCAGTTACACCACATGTGCCCCGGGTCAGGAGTGGAGTAGAGGCTGTCCAGCTTTTCTCTGTACTGCCTCTTGGCTGTTGTTATAGCCTTTCTCAGTCCATACTTTGCAGCTTTGTACTCGACCTCATTGCCTGATTTAAATGCACAAGAGCAAGAATGTAGCTGATGTACCTGATTGTTGATCCAGGGCTTCTGGTTGGGGAACTTCCTGACCTGTATGGTGGGTACAATGGTATCAATGCATATGCTGATGTACGCAGTCACGTATTCAGCATAATCCTGTGTGTTTACAGAATAGTCCTCTTGGGTGGCTGCAGCTTTAAACACATCCCATTCTGTGCAGGCAAAACAGTGTTGTAGGGTGCCCTCAGTCTCTGGAGTCCAGCACTTAATTTGCTTAATAACAGGGTTTGTTTGTTTCAGCTTTTGTCTGTAGGCTGGGTACATAAACAATGAGATGTGATCTGACTGTCCAAAGTGGGGGCGAGGTGCCGCTCTGTTGACGCTACGTATGTTGGAATAAACATGATCCAATGTGCTTTTATCGTGGGTGGGAATGTCCACATGCTGGTAATATTTAGGGAGTACAGTCCGTAAATTGCGCTGGTTAAAGTTGCCAGCAACACTAAAAACCGCATCAGGATGTTTCGTCTCTACTGCGCTGACGACGTCATGGAGTTTGTTTAGCGCTACTGTGTAGCTGCTCTGTGGACAAATGCATACAGCGGCCAAAAACACAAAGGTAAATTCCCTCGGTAAACAATAGGGACAGCATTTCAGCAGTAAAAACTCCACATTGGGCGAGCAGTGCTTGTAGATGGTTTGTACATCTCCATACCACGAGTAGTTTATAAATTCACACACACCCCCTCCCCTCATCTTACCAGAGTCCCCTGTTCTGTTAACTCGACCACTTCTTCATAATTATCTGCGTCACCAAGTGTGCCCAAAATCCTCTGGCCTTCCATTTCCAGGTTGTGCACAAGCAACGCAAGCGCCCTCAGCTTCTCCATCCTTCCTAGGTCCAACGCCACCATATACGTTTTAAAGGCTTCGTACCACCGAGGCCATGGCACAGGCAGCTCACCTGGGAGCTCCAAAAACGGCCAAAGTGGTGCTCCACACGCTTCCATGGCTTTTCGTCGCCAAATGTTATGTCTGAAGTTGGAGTCAAGGAGGAGAGCAATAGTGGAGCTGAACACACATTTATTATAATACAGGGCACAGTGCACCTGACTACACATACAGCAGGTTGACATAATGCACGGCTCAGGAGACACACACGCAGGCTCAGGGTAGCTCAAATAGCTTTATTGACAACAAGGGTGTATGAATGTGTGTCTGCGAGATGTGAATGTGTTGGTGGTGGCGTCTGCTTCGGGCACAGAGGCAGGAGACCGTACAGCCGGACAACCCTATGGGAAAAGCACAGGGAGAAGGGTGATGGGCACACACCAACACAGGAGATATACAAGTTGGAGAGGAGCTTACTTGGAAAGGGCAGATGACTGGCACAGCAAGGAACGAGGTCCGGTAGACAGCCACCTGGAGACCCCGGTGCAGCAGCGAGGAACAGGCGATGGAGAGGAATAGTCCGCCGCCGGGAAATCCACCTGTGCACAGGGGAGCAGACTTGGAGAAGAAAAGGTAAGGACTTCTTACCGCTATGCTTGCTGAGTATGAGAGGGAACTCGCAGCAATCCGTAGTGAAGTCTGACGGCTTCAGGCCGAAGCCCAGGGCGAGGCGGCTTAAATCCCTCGCCGCTGATGATGTGCAGGTGTGCGTGCAGCTGGCGCCGCTGATGAGCGGCGCCGCGTGACAATACTCCCCCCTCTAGCAGCGCCTCCTGGCGATGGTTTCTCCGGGTGCGCTCGGTGGAACTCAGTAATGAGAGATGGGTCTAACACAAACGACGAGGGTACCCACTGCCGATGTTCAGGCCCATAGCCCTCCCAGTCCACCAAGTACTGCAACCCACGACCCCGGCGCCGGGAGTCCAGGATGGAGGAGACAGGCCAGGCCGGATGGCCATCAATCATCCGGGGCGCGGGTTGCGCAGCAGGAGGAGGGCAAAGGGGGTCGGAGACTGCCAGCTTCACCTTGGATACGTGGAAGGTGGGGTGGATGCGGAGGGAGGGGGGAATAGCTACACGCACAGCCACCGGGTTGATGATCCTGGTGATGGGGTATGGGCCCATAAAACGCTGTGCCAGCTTCCTCCTCTCGCCCTTTAAAATCACGTCCTGGGTCGACACATAGACTTGCTGACCAACTCTGTACGCCGGGGCAGGTCTTCTGTGCCGGTCCACCACGGCTCTGTTGCGCTCCGCCGTGCGTAAAAGCACATTGCGCGCTGACGCCCAGATGGAGCAGAACTGCCTGAGATGCGCCCGTACTGAGGGGACAGTTACCTCACTCTCCTGCGCCGGGGACAGCGGGGAGTCGTAACCCAGGGATGCCTTAAAGGGGGACATCCTTGTAGCAGAAGAGCGAGCGGTGTTGTGGGCGTATTCAACCCAGGCGAGGTGGTTACTCCAGGACGTTGGTTTGGACGCCGTGATGCAGCGGAGCGCAGCCTCCAGCTCCTGGTTGGTCCGCTCACACTGCCCGTTGGTTTGGGGGTGATGGCCGGAGGAGAGGCTCACCTTGGCTCCCAGGGCGTTGCAGAACGACCTCCAAACCTCTGAAGAAAATTGGGGCCCCCGGTCCGAGACCACGTCCACCGGAATCCCATGCAGCCTGACCACGTGCTGGATTAGGAGGTCCGCCGTCTCCAGGGCAGTTGGGAGACCTCGTAGGGGGACGAAGTGTGCCGCCTTGGAGAAGCGGTCCACGATGGTCAGGACGGTGTCGCAGGTGTTTGAGACTGGGAGTCCGGTGATGAAATCCAGGGCGATATGCGACCAGGGCCTGCCAGGGACGGGCAGAGGCTGGAGCAAACCCGCTGGAGGGGCATTACCTGATTTGCTGGTGGCACACACTGGGCAGGCCCGGGCGTAGCGGGCAACGTCCCTCCGCAGGCCCGGCCACCAGAAGGACCGCTGGAGGAGGTCAATCATCCGGGAGGAGCCAGGGTGGCAGGTGAGCTTGGATGTGTGCAACCAGTGGATGACCTCCCCCCGAACCGTGGACGGCACCAACAGCCTCCCCTCCGGTCCGCCGCCAGGGTCAGGTTCCACTTCCTGCGCCTTCCGGATCTTGCTTTCAATGTCCCAGGTGACGGCCCCCACGACGCACGACCTGGGTAGGATGGTGTGAACTGTGTCCTCCGACTCCTCAGGGGCAAATTGCCTAGAAAGGGCGTCGGGCAGGCCGTTCTTGGAGCCAGGCCTGAAGGTGATGTTGAATCGGAACCTGGCAAAGAACAAGGACCAGCGCGCCTGGTGGGCGTTCAGACGCTTGGCAGATCTCAGGTACTCCAAGTTCTTGTGGTCCGTCAGGACCACGAACGGCAGGTCCGCCCCCTCTAGCCAGTGACGCCACTCCTGCAGCGCGAGCTTGATGGCGAGGAGCTCCCTGTCCCCCACGTCGTAATTCCGTTCCGCCAGGGACAAGCGCCGGGAGAAGAAGGCGCAGGGCCGTTTGTCTCCATCATCTGGCGACCGCTGGGATAGAACTGCCCCCACTCCTGTGTCCGAAGCGTCCACTTCTACGATGCACTGCAGCGCAGGGTCGACTTGGCTAAGGACCCGGGAGGAGGAGAACTCCGCCTTCAGCGCCTAAAAAGCAGCCGCGGCCTCTTTGGTCCACCGGAACGGGACCTTAGGGGACGTGAGGCGGGTCAGCGGGCCGGCGATGGTGCCAAAATTAGGGACAAAGCGGCGGTAGAAATTTGCAAACCCGATGAATTGCTGCACCTGTTTTCTTGATGCAGGTGTGGGCCATTCCACCACCGTCTTCACCTTCACTGGGTCCGGAAGCACCTGGTCGTGGGAGATGATGAACCTGAGGAAGGATGTTGTCTTAGCGTAGAACTCGCATTTCTCGGCCTTCACATACAACCGATTCTCCAGCAGTCTTTGGAGGACCCGCCTCACATGGACCCGGTGCTCGTCCCTGGATTTGGAGAAGATGAGAATGTCATCCAGGTAGACGAACACAAAAAGGCCAATGAAATCCCGGAGGACGTCATTTATGAGGCGCTGAAAGACGGCCGGAGCGTTGGTCAACCCGAACGGCATCACAAGGTACTCAAAGTGGCCGTTCGGGGTACGGAAGGCTGTCTTCCACTCATCTCCCTCCCGGATCCGGACGAGGTGGTATGCGCTGCGTAGATCCAGCTTGGTGAACCAAGTCGCCCCCTGGAGGGAGTGGAAGGCGGTGTCCATGAGGGGCAGGGTATAGCGATCCTTCTCCGTGATGTCGTTTAGGGTGCGATAGTCGATGCAAGGACGGAGGGAACCGTCCTTCTTGCCCACAAAGAAGAATCCTGCCCCCACAGGTGATGACGAGGGACGGATAATCCCAGCACTCAGCGACTCCTTAAGATAAGCGTTCATGGTCTCCTTCTCCGGCGCCGACAGGCTGTAGAGTCGCCCCGAGGGTAAGGGTGCCCCCTGGCGGATGTTTATAGCACAGTCATAGGGTCTATGTGGAGGAAGAGACATCGCCTTGGACTTGCTGAATACCATACCCAGGTCGTGAAATTCCGATGGCACCAGGGATAGGTCCAGGGGCGCAGCGTCCGTAGGTGATGGGGAAGAGGACGGAGAGCAGGTAGCGGACTGTAAGCAGGTGCTCATGCAAAATGTGCTCCATGCCGATACCCTGGCGGACTTCCAATCCAAGACGGGGTTGTGGAGGCGTAGCCAGGGGTACCCCAGGA
The DNA here is from genome assembly GCA_020510985.1 of Pholidichthys leucotaenia. NCBI lineage: Eukaryota > Metazoa > Chordata > Actinopteri > Cichliformes > Pholidichthyidae > Pholidichthys > Pholidichthys leucotaenia. The sequence goes on from CM035844.1 coordinate 18,678,868, forward strand.
TAACGGGCGACACAGAGTTGGGCAGGACGTAGAATGTTATCTCCTCCCGGTGGTTTCCAGAGATGATAACCGGAACGGGAACGGTCTGGTGTGTTACTCTCCCCAAGGAGGCACGGGAGAGGTTGACCAGGGTGAGAGGAGTTTTCAGTGCCTGGCAGCGGACGCCCAATCGGGTTGCCAGGCTTTGTGAAATAAAACTGCCCTCCGCGCCCGAATCCACCAGTGCGTGAGTGAGATGCCCAGTGGAGTTGTGGCAAAATCGGACGGGCAGCTTCAATTGTGTGAGGGAACTTAACCGATTGATGTCCGCAAGGCCCCCTACAGTGACTCGCGGACCCCGCCGTCTGGCTTTCCGTGGGCAAAGCTTCACCGTGTGTTGATCATCTCCGCAATACATGCAGAGATCCAACTCACGGCGGCGTTGTTTCTCCGCAGGGGAAAGCTTTGTCCAACCCGTCACCATCGGCTTCGACTCCTCGGGGCACGATGGTGGCGGCGTCACCAGGGGGCGAGCTTGGAACAGGAGCGATGAGGCACCCCAAGAGCGAGAAGAAGAAGACTTCCGCCCCGAGGAGCGCTCGCGCAGCCTGTTATCCAAACTGATGGCAAGAGACGTTAGCTCCGCTAGAGTCTCCGGGATGTCCCGCCCAGCCAGTTCATCCTTCAGATCATCGTTGAGACTGCGGAGGAAAAGGCCGCAGAATGAACGTTCATCCCAGCCCAATTCCTCCGCCGCTACCCGGAAGTCGATCGCAAAGTCCGCTGCCGACCGGCTCCCCTGCTGGAGACTGAGAAGCCGATCGACCTGGACGGTCTCGGTACGAGAGTGATCAAAGACTTCCAGGAATTGTCTCACGAATTGGCCATAGGTGAGGGTGGCATAACTGGGCCTCGCCATTACGGCGTAAGCCCAAGTCAGTGCTCGCCCCTCTAGGAGATTCCCTATGTAGCCAATTCGGCTGTGATCTGAAGGAAAATCCCCGGGCACACGGTGGAATACGGACTCACACTGCATTATGAACCCCCGCGCTCCGCCGAGCTTGCCGCTAAAGCGGGCGGGGGTCGGAATGGGCGTGAGCCGAACCGGTGCTACCGGAGCCGGCTGGACGGCCGCTGGAGTAGCAGGAGCCGCGCCACCCTGACGAGCCGGGGGGAACGGCTGTTGGGGGTCCAAGCGGTCCAATCGGTTATTTATAATAATCAATTGATTAAAAATCACCTGTTGCTGAAAAGCTATTTGGTCCACTCGAGCCTCGAGAGTGGAAAGTCGGCGTGTGAGCCCGCCGTCTGCCGAGCCGCTCTGCTGAAGCCGTACTGACATAATGCACGGCTCAGGAGACACACACGCAGGCTCAGGGTAGCTCAAATAGCTTTATTGACAACAAGGGTGTATGAATGTGTGTCTGCGAGATGTGAATGTGTTGGTGGTGGCGTCTGCTTCGGGCACAGAGGCAGGAGACCGTACAGCCAGACAACCCTATGGGAAAAGCACAGGGAGAAGGGTGACGGGCACACACCAACACAGGAGATATACAAGTTGGAGAGGAGCTTACTTGGAAAGGGCAGATGACTGGCACAGCAAGGAACGAGGTCCGGTAGACAGCCACCTGGAGACCCCGGTGCAGCAGCAAGGAACAGGCGATGGAGAGGAATAGTCCGCCGCCGGGAAATCCACCTGTGCACAGGGGAGCAGACTTGGAGAAGAAAAGGTAAGGACTTCTTACCGCTATGCTTGCTGAGTATGAGAGGGAACTCGCAGCAATCCGTAGTGAAGTCTGACGGCTTCAGGCCGAAGCCCAGGGCGAGGCGGCTTAAATCCCTCGCCGCTGATGATGTGCAGGTGTGCGTGCAGCTGGCGCTGCTGATGAGCGGCGCGGCGTGACACAGGTGGCAGAGGTAAAGGCGGAAGAGACCGCCCCCCTACCTGCTGCCTCTCTTATACGCACGGGGTTGGCAGAACCAGAACATGGAGCCACCACCCCATGCCACCCAAATAAGAGCTCCAAACGTAATACAATATATAAAAAATAAATAACTACATTACTGTACCCTCTCTTTTTTTTAAATAGTTAAGAATTTTTTTTTATGTTTAATAGGGGTCTGAATCCCATGTACATTCCAAGAACACAATTTAATTTCTGCACTGCTAGCCATTATGCCAAATGATACGAATAATAGTTTTGTTTAGAAGTTTGTACATTATGAACCAAAAAAATGGGAAGCGTGGAGAAAAAGGGGTGAAAAACAAACAAAAGACCACCCTCTTACTTTGAACGCTTCCCCGAACTGAGCGTCTACACCCTACATAGTACATCCTAACTCTGCACTGAACCAGTGCTCCATATGCAAATATGTAGTTTAAACATCAGAGGAACATTTAAAACAAAATACACCTTTAAAAAAAAAAAAAACAATAAACGGTAACATGAGCATTGATATTACCTCAGCTCACCAAATTCAAACCCGCACAGTGAAGCCTCTTATAGTGGAGTAAAAGGTCCATAAAATGACAAGAAAAAGTACTTATTAGACTGCTTAGTTTATGTATGGCTGGAAACTGCCCCAAAGGGCTAGTGAGAAGTTAACCATTGGTGTCATCTGCATGGATCGCTCAGAGGGATGGGGCTATGGTTTCCGAGTAGAATTTCTCTGCCTCCTTCACTGTACCAAAGTTGTATTTGCTGCCGTTGAATGACACTTGGAGTTGGGCAGGGAACATCAAGCCGTATCTGACATCTGCAGCATGGAGCTTTTTTTTTTTTTTTTTTTTTTTTGTACTTATTTTGTACCCGTAGGTAGATTTGTTTTGCAGTCTGGTGACAAGCCACCAGCCGCCGGTCGCTGCGTGCGCAAGCGCCCCGTATCCCTAACCTGCATGTTTTTAGCATGTGGGAGGAAACCGGAGAATTCCCGGAGTAAACCCACGCAACACGGGAGCTTTCGCTTGATGTTAATGAAAGGTGCCCTCCGTTTGGTGACATCTGCAGTAAAATCTGGAAAAATGTAGACTTTGTGACCGCAGAAAGTAAGTGGGCCCTTCTCTCTGGTGAGCTGGAGGATGCGCTGTTTCTGAAATGGTGTACCTGTGGGACACATATATGTGCACTTATGTATATCACTTCATGCTTCATATGTATACCACTTTAGGCTTCACATCTTAGATTGAACAAAGGACTGAGCCTCTCTGGAGATAACAGGAGGATGTGAAAGTCTAGTCTTTGGTATGCAGAGAGACGGCCTGGGGGGATTTTCCTGGCCGCCAGAGGCTGGGGGTGGAGGTGTTAAGATCTGAAGGAAGATGTATTGTTACTTGGGATTAAATACAATATGACTGTGTGCTTTGAAGTCCTGAGGTATTTAAAGGACGAATGTCTGGGTTTCTTCCTCTTGCTGTTTTTTGATGATGTTGGATGATGTGAATAAACCTGACTCGTGAGATGAACTCTGCCTCGTCATTTCCACATTATCCACACTGGTGACCCTAAGACGTATCATGAGTGAAAGAAATTCCCCCGAGCCAGCCGGGTCAGGAGCTCCCAGCCAAGCATATGCCGCTACCGTCCAGCTACCAGACTTTTGGCGAGACAACCCGCGCTCCTGGTTCCACTTGGTCGAAGCACAGTTCGCCCTCCGGGGGATAACGGTAGATGACACGAAGTTCTACCATGTGATTGCCAAGCCCGACAACCGCACGGCTCGGCATGTGGAGATCCTGGTGGAGCAGCCACCGGCCAACGACAAATACAACGGGTTGAAGGCTGCGCTCATCCAACGCTTCACTCTCTCAGTCCAGGAGAGAGTGGAGAGGCTCCTGGCTCTGAACGACTTGGAAGATGGCACACCCGTTGACCTGATGGAGAACATGCTGAGCTTGAGGGGCTCAGACGGCGACGACTTCATCTTCACCCACATTTTCCTGAGAACCCTACCTTCGGCCACGAGAGCGACCCTGGCCAGTTCGCCGTTGTTGGCCCAGCGGGACTTCCGCACGCTGGCCCAGGAGGCGCACCGGATTCTCAACGCTAGCAAACAGCGCGCGGCCACCGCGGCAGCGACGGAGTTCAGCGTGATGGCCGGAGATAGCGAGGGGCCAGAGTCGGCGGTAGCAGACCCACCAACGACGGCGGCGGCGAGGGCCAAGGATCGCGGAGGAGACACTCTCTGTTTCTACCATCGCCCCTTTGCAGAGAAGGCACGCAAATGTATACCACCGTGCCAGTTCAAGCACTCGGGAAACGCCAAGACCGGGGGTCGGTAGCAGCTGCGGCCCTCGGTGAAGAGAACAAGCTGCTCTACTTGACGGATGCGTGTTCGGGGAGGCAATTCCTCGTGGACACAGGCTCCCAAGTGAGTTTCATCATGCCCACCTCCGCTGACCGGCTGGCGGGTCCCGGAGGTCACGGGGCATCAGCAGCGAACGGCTCGGAGATTAAGACCTTTGGTGAGAGGAACCTGCTTCTGTCCCTACACGGCCGTACATTTGAGTGGACTTTTGTAATAGCGGCAGTGAGTTTCAATATGTTGGGGGCTGATTTTCTGTGCTCACATGGTTTGTTGGTTGATCTTGCTAACAGGCGCCTGGTTAATGCACTTTCCTTTTATTCTATTCCCTGTGCAGCCCGAGTGACCCCGCCCACAGCACAAGCCAACGTCGCAACGGCAAGCGGTAAGTTCCACACACTGCTCACTCAGTTCCCAGCACTCACGGTTCCCACATTTTCAGCAGCCGTCGCTAAACACGGAGTGGAACATTTTATTACTACCACCGGACCACCCATTTTTGCAAAAGCTCGGCGCTTGGATTCAACTAAACTGACCATAGCGCGCAAGGAGTTCGCCAACCTGGAAAAGTTGGGCATCATCAGGCGTTCGAAAAGCCCATGGGCTTCCCCGCTTCACATGGTCCCGAAAGGTGATGGCTCATGGCGACCTTGCGGAGATTTCCGCAGGTTGAACAACGCCACAGCACACGACCGCTACCCAATCCCGCATATCCAAGATTTTTCCGTTCATTTGGCGGGGGCGCGCGTTTTTTCTAAGATAGACTTGGTCCACGGTTACCATCAAGTCCCAGTGCACGCTGAGTACATACCCAAAACAGCGGTAATAACTCCGTTTGGCCTATTCGAGTTTTTGCGCATGCCGTTTGGGCTTAAGGGTGCTGCGCAGACGTTCCAACGCATGATGGACGCGGTGTTGCGCAATCTCCTCTTCGTATTCGTCTACCTGGACGACATCTTAGTAGCCAGCGCGTCTGAAGACGAACACGAAAACCACCTCACGACAGTTTTCCGGAGGTTGGGAGAGCACGGGTTAATAATCAACCCAGCAAAGTGTCAGTTCGGGGTGACGCAGATTGATTTTTTGGGGCATCGCGTCTCCCCAGAAGGAGCGGTTCCGCTGCCTGACAAAGTACGCGCGGTAACAAATTTTCCCCAGCCACAAACAGTCAAGGCGTTACAGGAGTTTTTGGGAATGGTGAATTTTTATAACCGTTTCCTCCCCCGCGCAGTGCAGCTCATGCAACTATTGTATGCCGCACTAAAAAAACAAAAATCCACAAATAAGATCGAATGGTCTCCGGAGCGAGAGCGAGCATTCTCTGAGGTCAAAGCAGCCCTGGCAAACGCTGCGTTGTTAGCACATCCAGACCCAACGGCCCGCATAGCGCTCACTACTGACGCGTCAGATGTGGCCATAGGGGCGGTCGTGGAGCAGCATGTAGCCGGGGCTTGGCAGCTGCTCGCATTTTTCAGCAGGACTTTGCGGGATAGCGAACGAAAATACAGCGCATTTGACAGGGAGTTGTTAGCTCTCCACTTGGCCATTTGCCACTTCCAGTTCTGGCTGGAGGGATGCCGTTTCACCGCATTCGTTGACCACAAGCCGCTGACATTCGCAATGGCCAAGGTTTCACAACCGTGGTCAGGCAGGCAGCAGAGACAGCTGGCTGCAATCTCAGAGTTTACTACCGATATTCAGCATGTGGCGGGTAAACTGAATGTAGTGGCAGACTGTCTCTCGCATGCCATGGCGGCCCCAGTCCACGTAGGGATAGATTATGCAGCCATGGCTGCGGATCAGGGTAGCGACGCGGATGTGCGCGCGCTCCAGTCTGGACCAACAGGGTTAAGGCTGGAGAACAGGGTGCTGCAAGATGGTATGCCCCCCCCTAATCTGTGATGTCTCCACTGGGCGACCGCGTCCTGTGGTACCGGCCGCGTGGCGCCGCCGCGTTTTTGACTCGATTCATTCTCTGGCGCACCCGGGAGTGTGCGCGTCGGTCAAAATGGTGGGAGAGAAATTTGTTTGGCCGAGCCTGCGCAAACAAGTTAGAGAGTGGGCAGCAGCCTGCATGGCTTGTCAACGAGCCAAGGTACACAGACACACGAGAGCTCCCTTGGAGCCGTTCCACATCCTGGCTAAGAGGTTCGATCATGTTCACGTGGACCTCGTAGGCCCCCTACCTCCGTCACAGGGGTGCATACACCTTCTGACAATGGTAGACCGCACAACGCGCTGGCCGGAAGTGGTCCCACTGTCGTCAACCACAGCCGAGGAGGTGGCGCGCGCGTTTTTAACAGCATGGGTAGCACGCTTTGGAGTCCCATCGGACATTACGTCTGATAGAGGTCCTCAATTTGTTTCCGAACTTTGGTCAGCAATGACCCGCAGCCTGGGGGTAACGATCCACCGCACAACCGCGTACAATCCGCAGGCTAATGGGTTATGCGAACGTTTTCATAGGTCATTGAAAGCGGCTCTCAGAGCGTCGCTTACGGATGCAAATTGGGTAGACAGGCTACCGTGGGTTTTATTGGGGTTGCGTTCTGCACCTAAAGAGGATTTAGAAGCCTCCCCAGCTGAGCTGGTTTTTGCGCAGCCACTTCGGCTGCCCGGGGAATTTCTCCCAGATAATCCTGCGCCAGAATGCTCCACGGCTCAGCGGTTGCAGAGTGGCATGGAATCAGGCACGCTGCCTGGCCCCGTTCACCACAGTTTTCCGCGCGTTTTTGTGCCTAAGGCCTTAAAAAACGCGGAGTTTGTTTTTGTCAGACACGATGCCCATCGCCCACCGTTGCGACCACCTTATGATGGACCATTTAGAGTGCTGGAAACAGGGGATAAGCATTTTTTGCTAGACCTGGGGGGCAGGAAAGAAAAGATTGGCATAAACAGGCTCAAACCCGCCTTTGTTGTGGCAGACGAGGATGTGCTGTTGGCCAAGGCTCCTCGGCGCGGCAGACCCCCTAGGGGACATTCCCCAGAACACCCATAGGGATTGACTAACAGTTCTCACCCTCAGCCAGCAGCTCCCCAGCAGGATGGCGCCGCGGAAGTGGTAAAGCCCGCTTACAGCAGATACGGGAGGAGACTGAGGCCCAAGCAGCACGTCGACTGATGTGTAATGGTTTATCATGACATGCAGATTGTTATTCCGTTGTTCCATCTTAGACGTTTGGGGGGGTCATGTGGGACACATATATGTGCACTTATGTATATTACTTCATGCTTCATATGTATACCACTTTAGGCTTCACATTTTAGCTTGAACAAAGGACTGAGCCTCTCTGGAGATAACAGGAGGATGTGAAAGTCTAGTCTTTGGTATGCAGAGAGACGGCCTGGGGGGATTTTCCTGGCCGCCAGAGGCTGGGGGTGGAGGTGTTAAGATCTGAAGGGAGATGTATTGTTACTTGGGATTAAATACAATATGACTGTGTGCTTTGAAGTCCTGAGGTATTTAAAGGACGAATGTCTGGGTTTCTTCCTCTTGCTGTTTTTTGATGATGTTGGATGATGTGAATAAACCTGACTCGTGAAATGAACTCTGCCTCGTCATTTCCACATTATCCACACACCTTTATGATCATGGATTTCGGGGGAGCATTTTGACCCCGGGCAAGCTGGGAAGCAAGGCGGTCACTCGGTCCAACATCCCAGGCCCATCAGGAACCTCCATACCCACCGTCTCGCCAAAGAAGTCAGTCATAAATGTCGTGACTTGTGGCCCCTCTATGTTTTCTGGTAGACCAAGCACACAAAGGTTTTGGTGTCTGCTCCTCGATTCGAGGTCTTCCATTTTAGCCATTAACAGCTTGTTGCAGTTCTCCAGCATTTCACACCTGGCTTCGAGCGCCGTAATCCTGTCGTCACACTCCTGCAGAGGAGTTTCGACCTCGGTCAGACATGTCCCAAACGAGTCCATAGAAGTCTGCAGTGTGCCTAATGAGTCCCGCATTTCAGCTCAGAAACTTTCAATTAACTTTACCAGGCCTGAAAGTGATGGCTCTTCTGCGTCCTCATCAACACCATGTGCAGGAAACGGGTAGTTAGCTTTTGCGCTAGCTTGACGGTTAGGGGTTCGGGTAGGGCATTCCTGACGAGAAGAGTTCTTCCCAGACATGTCAGCGGATTTCTTAAGTGGTCCCAATATGAAAAAGAGAAATATAACGAGGTAAACTGGCATTTAAAATAACATTTATGAAAAGATATGTGGGAGCTGGTAAGGACGCATCTACTCCATATCCATGTTCGACAGTGCCCCCCCACTTCCCGAAATTTTGAAGTTGTTGTGCAGTCGGAGCTGACAAAATTACAATCCAGTGATAAAGGGAATAATTGAACGGATTTCTAACTTGGAGCTACCCATATGGCATATTTGCAGTGTTTGTTCACAGGAAAAACCTGTACAGAGCTCTGCTCAGCTTTGCTGCCTGCAGCGCGCGCACGCACGCACACACGCACACACACACACACACACACACACACACACACACACACAGAGCTAAACCCCGCCCACATTTCCTGAAGCCAGGGCATGAAGACAGAGTGGTGACAGAGCGGTGACTAAACTTTTATTGATAAAAATTACATATTTTCACTGAGCAGCTCCATACTGGGGGATGCACACCCTTGTAACCTCAACAGAGCACTTACAAAATCTGAGGTCAGTCTGACGAATGGTTTGAGAGATATCTGAGGAACACACACACACACACACACACACACACACACACACAGAGCGATATCTTGCATTTATAGATATAGTGTCTTAATTAAAATCCAAATGTATTTACTTATTAATTCCCATTTTGATAGTATTAAAGTCATGTGTAGGAAATAGAAACTAAGGGTTTGGTAACCTTTATTTACCTTCTTTTTAAAATGTGGCAACAATTTAAAGTTGTGTGTTCACTCTAGTATATGCCAGCTTTACTTAATTAAATTTAAATAATCTGTACTTTCTAACTGCATATTGTTCTTGTTTTTATTCACTTTTGATTACTTCTGTGAAAACTTCACCGAGGAGGTTACATTTTCATCTGTTAGTTTTTTTCTGTTATTTAGCAGGATCACACAAAATTTACTCTATGAATTCTGATAAATGTTGGGCCTGTAGCCCAGTGATGAACCCCTTAGATTTTGGTGTGAATGGTGACGTGATCAGGGAACACAACATTGTGTACAATGCACTGTATGTGAACAACAGGTCTTTTTCTTGTTGTGTACATTATTTACTTACATTATTATCATTAATATGTAAGTTTATCATTATGTCTTCATTTGTGTAAGTTTGTGTTTATTATTTAGCAAGATTATGCAAAACCTACTAAATGGATTTTGATGAAATTTTCATTGAAGGGGGCCCTAGGCCCAAGGATAAACCCATTAGATTTTGGGCCAGATATGGATTAGAATCCAGTGTTTGTTTTTTACAGCCTTGGTGTAGGTATGCACTCTCTGTGTACCCTCCAGGTACAGGTGCATGTCCCAGACCAGTATTAGGTCCCAGTGCCTACCTTTGATGAAACCTGTTTGATCTGGGTGTATAATAAACGGAATTATCCTTTCCAGTCTTTTGGCAAGAGCTTTGCAAATTATTTTAACTCTAACTGTCCATATTTCATGGACGGGTCGCGCGCCCCCAGTGGCACAGCGCAGCAACTGCACCTGTCAACTCAGTGACGTCCCCCGGCTATACTGAGAATTTGTACTGATCTGACAGTTCAGAAGGTGGCAGACACGCGTCGGAGTAATCATGGCTGTCATGGAATACAGCAAAGAAGAAGAAATCCTCATTATTATTCTTCCTTTTTCCACTTTGAACTCACAACACCAATGTGGCCGCCGCCACGTTGGTCATGGCGGCGGCGATCCTGACAGAAACTGCATCATACAGGAAAAATAGCTGCGTAATACAAACAAAATTCATGTGGGATAATCATAAGAGTTTGTAAATGCGGTAGAGAGCGTAAGTGGGCGGTGCGGTGGAGCAGTGGTTAGCACTGCGCCAGCACAGCAACTCACCCTTGGCCATGGGATCCCTGGTTTGATCCCAGCCCCTGACCAACAGTGATCTGTGTGGAGTTTGCATGTTCTCCCCGTATCTGTGTCGGTTTACTCTGGGATTTCTCCGGTTTCCTCCCACAGGCCAAAAACATGCAGGTTAGATTAATTGGAGACTCTAAAGTGGCCTTAGGTGTGAATGTGTGTGTGAATGGTTAAGGGATAGCGCCGTACCATGACTGCTTCATCCATCCAGGTGGATGCCCTCAATTTCCCCTCTGGGGATCAATAAAGTACACAAAATTCAAAAAAAAAAAAAATGACCGACCAAATGCAAAACAATGACCACGATGGGCAAAAACTGAGCTCACAACACCAAAATGGCCGCACCCATCATCGTCATGGAGTCTCACAGAAATTGCATCATACAGGAAAAATAGCCATGTAATACAAACAAAATTCATGTGGGATAATCATAAGAGTTTGTAGATGTGATAGAGAGCATAAATGACCGACCAAATGCAAAACAACGACCACGATGGACGAAAACGGACCGGTCATGTGAGCGAGCGAGCCCCCACCACCACCACCACCATGGGTAAGTCACGAATTTATGTTTTGGGTTTTTTTTACATTTTATTGATTTTCTGGTTCATATACTTTGAAGATTAGATAAAAACATACCCCTGTAGACAAAACAGTGTAAAAAAAAACTGAACCATTCTTTGTGTAAATGTGTCCAAAGTCCACTTTTGACTGAGTTATGTAATTTATATAGCTGCCATGACATTATGCAAATTAGAAGCATAAATTTATTCCTATCTGAAACTTTAGATCATATTCTACGTCTTTCTAATTGACAGTAAGCCATTATCTTTTGCAACTTTCAAATTATAGCCTTGGGAATCTGAACTATTTTATTGACAAAAAATTTATACCACTCTTGACCACTAGGGGCCTTGACCACCCTTTAACTGTCACAGTCGCCAAAGAGTTAAGATCGACATTCATAAGTGAGATGGGATGGTAGCTGGGTGGAAGCGTAGGTTTTTTCCAGGTTTAAGGAGCAGGATAATACTAGCCAAATTTATATTTGGAAGGATTACTTTATCTTCTTTAATTTGGTTTACTATTTTAAAGAAAGTAGGTGCTATCACAGACCAAAATTCTTTATAAAATTCTACAGGAAAACCATCTGGTCCCAGAGCTTTGTTGTTTGGGATGTGCTTAAGTGCCTCCTGGAGTTCAGACACCAGAAGAGGTGCATCCAGAGCTGCAATCTGTTCCTTATTTAAACATGGTAAGTTAATATCGTCTAAAAATGTATTTATCTCTGAGTCAGATGGGTTAATTTGAGATGAGTAGAGGTTTTCATAAAACTTTCTGAAGGAGTTATTTATTTCTTCAGGCTCATGGGTAATATTTCCAGTCATATCCTTAATAGAGTGGATAGTTGTTTTTTCTTTATTCAATCTAAGTTGGTTCGCAAGATATCGCCCCGATTTATTACTGTGTTCAAACTTCTCAAGACACAGTCTTTGTATTAAAAACTCTGCTCTTTTGTTTAGAATTTCTTTTAATTCCAGCTTTAATTTTCTTAGATTGTTAAATGTCTGTTCCTGTGGGGGAAACGGCACAGGTTGTCTCCAGTGATTTAATTTTCTGTTCTAACTCCAGTACCAGTGCTTTTTCTTTTTTATTGTTATATGAACAGTAAAAGATTATTTTACCTCGCATGACTGCTTTTGCTGCTTCCCAAAGAACACCTGGGGATATTCCTGGAACATCATTATATTCCAGATATGATTCCCACTCTTTATTAAAGTAGTTAATAAAGTCTTTGTCTTTTAGTAGTGATATAATAAATTTTCAGCTCCTAGTTTCCCTTGTAGCTTTTCTATTTACTAGTGTAATAGATACTGGATGGTGATTGCTAATAGCTTGATTTGAACATATTTCAGTGTCTGTGATGTCCCTCACAATAGAATTACTGGCTAAAAAGAAATCTAGATGTGAATGTGAACTATGAACTGATGGAAAAAAACGTGTATTCCTGAAGAGTTGGGTGAAGAGAACGCTATTCATCGCAAAGACCAAAATCATTCATGTATTGTTTGAGAGTGTCAGTAGCCAGCCATTTTCGGTAATTCCCTGATGCACTGAGCCTGTCAATTGCAGGGTTTAATACCAGGTTGAAGTCTCCTCCTGTTATGAGAGTGGTGTCCAAGTGCTCAGAAAGAGAAATGAAAAAAATGTGAAAATAGGATGGGTCGTAAAACATTTGGGCCATAAACGCTTGCAATACATAGATCCAAATTTTGAACTGAGATTTTTAATATTATAAATCTACCTTTCGGATCTGTTATGGTATTATTCACAACAAAGTGTATTCTGTTTACCAGTATAGCTATCCCCCTTCATTTAGAATTAAAGCTGGCTGAGTACATGTGGGGGAATTCCAGGGAGGTGAGCGCATCTACAGACGACTTAGAGACATGTGTCTCCTGCAATAAGACAAAGTCTTCCTGTAGATCCTTCAGTCGACTAAAAACTTTTAGCCTCTTCTCCCTGGTACCAATTCCACATATGTTCCACGTGACAAACTTAAATGTGGACATGTTTTCACTAACTGGTTATGTGCTAAAGGCTAACTAAATATGCCTATGTGATTATATGTCTGTAATGTATGCATATGTGTGTATATACTGTATATGATGTGTGTAAAATATACACCTACACATATATGATTGAGTGTGCGTACATGATGTCTCTGTTCCATTTGCCTGCAATTGCAAGCAAATGGGGTGCATATACTTAAAGTTATTTTCTATAAACCAGAAGTATGAGAGAAAACAGACATAACGGTTAGTAAGTGGTGAAAAAATGCAGATAACATACAACAACGACCTAAACTTCAAAAAAATTAACTACAACAGACAAACAAAGAACAACTTCAGCAACAAAGAAAAAAACATTTTGACAAATAAACTGAGATGAATAAGAGACCTGCGCACAATCGCACTCTTTTTCCACCAGTAGCTAAAAAAACCAAAACAGGCTCTAGAGCAGGGGTGGGCAAACTTTTTGACTAGTGGGCCACAATGAGTTCTAAAATTTGACAGAGGGGCCAGACCAGGAGCAGATGGATGGAGTGTTTTGGTGACCCACCTCATAGGAGAAAAAATATATCATGGGATACGTACAAAACATGTGCTTTAATATCAATTGAAAATGAACAAAGGCATTACAACAAAATATCTGTCTTTGAAGCCCCACGGTACTTAGCTCTTTATTGAAATGACTCTTAAAACACTGAAAATTAAATGAATGAAATACAGCTTTTTTATTACTAACATTCATTCATTCATTCCTTCATCTTCTTCTGCTTAACCCGTTTCGGGTCGCGGGGGGGCTGGAGCCTATCCCAGCATCTTTGGGCGAGAGGCAGGGTACACCCAGGACAGATCGCCAGTCCATCACAGGGCCAACACAGAGAGACAGACAACCATTCACTCTCACAGTCATACCTAAGGACAGTTTAGAATCCCCAGTTTGATGCCAATTAACCTAACTTGCATGTTTGTGGGAGGAAACCGGAGAAATCCCGGAGTAAACCCACGCAGACACGGGGAGAACGTGCAAACTCCACACAGATCACTGTTGGTCGGGGGCTGGGATCGAACCCAGGATCCCCCGGCCAAGGGTGAGTTGCTGTGCTGCCGCAGTGCTAACCACTCCACCACCGTGCCGCCCTTCTTACTAACAGTTACTACTTAAAAGCACTGAAAGTTCTATTATCCATCAGGATATCATCATCATCACTCTCCTCCTGACACTCTTTATTTCAAAAATGGTAGGAGATGCAGATGTACTTGTCCTTCTTCTATTCAATGTGCGTCCCCAGTGCCAAAACTCAACGACAACCAGCGCAAGCACGGAACAGAGTCATGGCGTGCCAGTATGCGGAGCGCGTTATATTTGATCTGGTGCACATTGTTTATTTTGAGAATGTACGTGCACCTGCACACCACTTATATGCACCCCTTAACAGAAATGATGTGTAACATGTAAGGCTTATTGAACAAGTTATTTTTCAAATGCATTTTTTGCATAACACAATGGAGAAACTTACCGTACTTTCAGTTTTAGTGGCAACAGTGTTGTTGGTCTCCCTTTTTAGCCAGCACATCAAAGTCTGGAGTTAGTTTTGTTGTGGCAATTCTCAGGATGGATCTGAGGTGTTGGTCTGTTAACTTGGATCTGTGGCTGGCTTTGTTCATGTTCATGACGCTGAACGTCTGTTCATACACGTAGGTGGAGTCGAACAACGCCAGCATCTTCTGTGCCGTCCTCCGGAGGTTTGGAAACCCAGCTTCATTAAGTGAAGCATAAAAGTCATTCAGTTTAAGAGAGTTGAACTTCTCTTTTCAGATGGGTTCAGACTGAAGATCGATCAGTTCCAGCTGCAGCTCCTCTGGTGCTGTTTCAGGGTCTTGTGACAGTGGGCAGGCCACCAAGTGAAGTAACCTGTCAATTTTTTCAAAATCAGAAAACCGACGGCAGACTTCTCTGTGCAGTGCATCCAGTGACTCACTGTAGTTCTTCACTTTTGCGCTTCTTTCAGCGTGGCTAGTGTGGCAAAATGAGGGAATGACTTATTTACACTTTGCCTGGAGAATAAAGCCAGCTTTGATTTAAAGGCTTTCACGTTTGTGTACATGTCATGCACAAACTGATCCTTCCCCTTATTCTTAGGTCTGCTCATCTTTACAGAAGGGCTGAGGGGTCAAAGCATAAAGCGCAAACGCTGCACCTCAACAAAAGCCAATGTATCTAGAGTGCACCATCTAGTGAGAAAACGTGAGAATTCCAGGGAAAATAAAACATTAACAAGGTTTATTAATATAATTTCTTCAAGTTCGACAGGCCGGATTAAAAAGTTTAACGGGCTGCATATGGCCCCCGAGCCGTAGTTTGCCCATGCCTGCTCTAGAATTACCAGAGCGTTATAGTTTCATCCATCAACAGCTTGCCATCTATATACAGTCTATCCACAGAAACAACAGCTCGTTTACCTTCTTGAATGTTTTGTTTCCTAATGGGAAAAAGCTTCCTTCTCCTTTCCAAGATTTCCTGTGGAAATTGATCATTTAGACCATAATTGGTGTTTTTAAGCTGCCTGCCATGCCTCTGTACCAAAATTTTTTGCTTAAAATGCTCAAATTTGGCAACAATAGGTCAGGGACATTTATTCTGGGAATTTTTTTGCCCAATTCGTTGGGCTTGGTAGAAGGTAATTGAATTTGTGACTTTGGGGATAGTTTCAATTGTGTTGACATAAATTGACGGACCAGCTGTTCTGGATTTTCATTATGTTTTTCAACAATTCCAGAAAAAACAAGGTTATCTCTCATGCTGCGTGACTGCAGAGTGAGAACTGTTTCCTTCATTTTTCGGTTTTCTCTCTCAACAACACCAAGCCGCATGGTTAGTGTGGTTACTGACTTTTTTAGGCTATTTTTCTCCTCTACGAGAGAGACAAGCTGTGTTTGACTGAACTCTAAACTCTCATGCAAGCCCTGGAATTCTTTATGAAGCAGCTCGACCAGCACCAGTCTACCATCCATGCTGGTAAGTTTATTCTCAATAGAGAAAAGGATGTCACTAACCTCGGTGCCCTCCCATGATTTCTCGGGCGTTATTTTTGGCAAGTCTGCGGGTGTTGGTTGTTTAGACTGAGAAGCAGAAACGGGACACACACTCGCCTGCTCCATGACACAGCAACAGTAATAAAACTCATGGATATAGTTCTCTAGTTCCTCCAGCTCCGTATGAAAAAAGAAAGATAAACACAGACAGTCAGTTAGTGAATTAATTACAAAAAGAGAAAAAAAAAAAACTACCTGTGGAAAAGTTTGTTTAAGCTCGGTCGATGGGAGTCGCCATTTTGAATTATTGCGCAATAGTCTCGAAACGTCTCACAATCACAGCACGGGCCCCCTCTTACTACCACCTTTTCAATGGCTTTTGACAAAACAGGAAGTACAGTGGTGTGAAAAAGTGTTTGCCCCCTTCCTGATTTTTCATTTTTTTGTATGTTTGTCACACTTAAATGTTTCAGATCATCAAACAAACTGACAAAGATAACACAAGTAAACACAAAATATAGTTTTTAAATGAAGGGGTTTATTATTAAGGGGGGAAAAAAATCCAAACCTACATGGCCCTGTGTGAAAAAGTGATTTCCCCCTAAACCTAATAACTGGTTGGGCCACCCTTAGCAGCAACAACTGCAATCAAGCATTTGCGATAACTGGCAGTGAGTCTTTTACAGCGCTGTGGAGGAATTTTGGCCCACTCATTTTTGCAAAATTGTTGTAATTCGGCCACACTGGAGGGTTTTCGAGCATGACTGCCTTTGTAAGGTCACGCCACAGTATCTCAATCGGATTCAGGTCAGGACTTTGACTAGGCCACTCCAAAGTCTTCATTTTGTTTTTCTTAGGCCATTCAGAGGTGGACTTGCTGGTGTGTTTTGGATCATTGTCCTGCTGCAGAACTCAAGTGCGCTTCAGCTTGAGGTCACGAACAGATGCCCAGACATTCTCCTTCAGGATTTTTTGGTAGACAGCAGAATTCATGGTTCCATTTACCACAGCAAGTCTTCCAGGTCCTGAAGCAGCAAAACAGCTCCAGACCATCACACTACCACCACCATATTTTACTGTTGGTATTGTATTGATATGTGAAGTTCCTATAGAGTCACCACTAGAGGGCAGTATGACCCCGGCCATGACCTGACTATAAAAGGAGATGTACATGTGCCAATGTGTGGTTAGTTGTTAGTTGCACTTGAAGTGACAAGTAAAAAGTCCTAACTGACACCCGGTGTGTGCGCCTCGTCATTACATGTTCCAGGAGAACATTACATGGTACCAGGAGTAAATTACATGATACCAGGATAAAACTACGAACCGACGGCGAAGATGAACGCTCTTCGACAGCCGGACGAGTTAAAGTTGACCGGTAACGTCAACGAGAACTGGAAAGTATTCAAACAGAGTTTTGAACTTTATTCGCTTGCTATCGGTCTCCGTGACGAGGAGAGGAAAATAGCATTACTGCTGACAGTAGCAGGGCGAGCGGCGCTAAATGTGTTTAACACATTCATCTTCACGGAAGAAGAAAAAGGCAACTTCGACGCCGTGATGAAGAAATTTGACGATTATTGCACACCAAGAAAGAATGAAACGTACGAGAGGTATGTGTTCAGAAAAAGACTTCAGAAAGAGTCAGAGTCCATCGAGCTGTATGTCACAGACCTACGGTTGAAATGTCAGTCATGCAACTTTGGAACATTGAGTGAGTCAATGATACGGGACCAAATTGTAATAGGGGTCCAAGACAACAAATTGCGGATGCAATTATTGAAAGAGACTAACTTAACGCTGGAGAAAGCGATACAGATTTGCCAAGCGTCTGAGAGTACAAAGGCACAATTAAAGACTTTTAGCAGCAAGGAAAAAGAGACTGCTGAGGTCGGTGCAGTGCAGCGCGCGAAGCCGAAAGGAACGTTGCAGGCAAGAAAAAGGGAGG
Organism: Pholidichthys leucotaenia; assembly: GCA_020510985.1. Lineage (NCBI taxonomy): Eukaryota > Metazoa > Chordata > Actinopteri > Cichliformes > Pholidichthyidae > Pholidichthys > Pholidichthys leucotaenia. The sequence goes on from CM035844.1 coordinate 18,696,754, forward strand.
CAAACCCAGAGCGCGCGCGCGGGAACTGCGAGCGGTGTGGAAGGCAACACGCGCTGAAACAGTGTCCAGCATTCGGGAAGGAATGTCGCAAGTGTGGCGGAAAAAATCACTTCGCAAAGACCTGCTTCTCGAAGAAGAGGGTGCAACTCGTGGAGAAAAAGAGCGACAGCGAGGAGGATCAGTTTTACGTGGACGCCATCGAGGGAGAGACGAGCGCTGATGAATGGATAGTGTGCCTGGAGATGAATGGCACGGACATGTCACTGAAGCTCGACACAGGTGCGCAGGTAAACATCCTGCCAATGAAAGATTTTAAAAGACTGAAAAACAAGCCGAAAATAAGAAATAAAAAGATTAATCTGAGAACATATGACGATAAGCCAATACCCACTAAAGGAATGTGCAGGGTTACACTGTCAAACAAAGGTAAAACAGTGAATGCATTGTTTGTACTTGTTGATGGAAATAGACAAGCAATTTTGGGTTTAAAAACATGCGATCAGCTAGGTCTGATCAAAAGGGTGAATGTCATTGATACAGACAAAGTGACAACACGAGAAAATACAGAGGCTACAATAAGTAAGCACAAACACACTGACTGGGTGAAAGAATACAAAGAGGTGTTCAAAGGAATAGGCTGCCTACCAGGCAAACAAAAAATTAGGCTGAAAGAGAATGCAGAGCCAGTCATACATGCAGCAAGAAAAGTGCCAATAGCTCTTAAAAAGAGGCTGAGAGAAACACTAGACTCACTGATAGCAGACGGAGTGGTCAAAAAAAATAGAAGAACCAACTGAATGGGTTAACTCACTAGTTATAGTGGAGAAGCCAAATGGAGATTTGAGATTGCGCATAGATCCAAAAGATCTAAATAAAGTAATACAGCGGGAGCATTACAGGCTACCAACAAAATCTGACATAACCAGCACAATGAGTGGAGCAAATTACTTCACAAAATTAGATGCCAAATCTGGGTTTTACCAAATAGTGCTCGACGAGGAAAGCGCTAAATTGTGCACATTTAATACGCCATTCGGAAGGCATTGCTTTCTACGAATGCCGTTTGGGATTAGCTCAGCCCCTGAAATTTTCCATAGAACTGTGCAGCAATTGTTTGACGGAATAGAAGGGGTGGGAGTTTTTCTTGATGATGTGGTAGTCTGGGGAAAAACAAAAGAGGAGCACGACGAAAGGTTGGCAAGAGTTCTCACACAGGCGCAAAAGTCAGGTATGAAACTGAATAAGAGTAAGTGCCAATTCGGGGTACGGGAGATTACATACCTGGGAGAGAAATTATCTGGGGCAGGCGTGCAACCAGATCCGGAAAAAGTGCGGGCCATAGCAGAGCTGCCAGTACCGCAGAACAAAAATGACTTGCAAAGAGCCCTAGGACTAGTCAATTACATGGGAAAATTTATCCCAAATTTATCAGCTAACACAATAGCTCTTAGAAGCTTGTTAGAGACCAATACAATGTGGCAGTGGATGGCAGAGCATGCCAGAGAATGGGAGTGGCTCAAAAGCAGTCTAATAAAGGAGCCAGTGTTAAAATTCTATGATCAGGACAAACTGCTAAAAGTGTCCACAGATGCGTCCAAAGCCGGCCTAGGAGCTGTGCTATTGCAAAAACATGACACAGAGTGGTATCCAGTCGCATACGCATCGCGCACCATGACAAGCGCAGAAAAAAATTACGCGCAAATAGAGAAAGAGACTCTAGGTGCAGTGTTTGGATGTGAGAAGTTTCATGAATATGTGTATGGACGGTCAGTAATACTAGAAACAGACCACAAACCACTGATTGCGATCTCACAGAAGCCACTGGGTGACGCACCACCGCGCATCCAGCGTCTAATGTTAAGATTACAGAAATATGACTTGAAATTTGAGTTTACACCAGGCAAGCAACTAATTGTAGCCGATGCGCTGAGTAGGGCTAGCTTGAGCAACACCAGCAGCACAACAGAGGAAGCTGTGCAAATACATGTAGACTCTATTAAGGCACACATGCCAGTGTCAGATGCAAAACGGACGAAGATAGTGAAAGAAACACAAAAAGATGAGAAACTAAAAAGAGTAATGGAACAGATACATCAGCCAGGACAGGTTATGATTGACAAGCCTTACCAACACTTTAAAGGTGAACTGTCTGTGTTAGATGGGGTTCTGTTAAAAGGTACAAGGATAGTCATACCTACCTCCATGAGATCAGAAATGGTTAAATTAGTGCATGAGGGGCATTTGGGTATTGAAAAGTGCAAAAGACGTGCACGTGATGTTTTGTATTGGCCCAACATGCACAAGGACATTGAGGCATATGTGCAGCGCTGTGAGATTTGCCAGCGCCACAGGTATCAACAGCCAAAGGAGCCTATGAGGCCCCATGAGAAGCCTCAAGGGCCATGGAGAAAAGTGGGCATGGATCTATTTCAGCTGAAGGGCAAGGACTATCTGTTAGTCATGGACTATCATTCCACCTACCCAGAGTTTGCAGGGTTGAGTGACACAACAGCAGAAAAGGTGATTGCACATACAAAGACAATGTTCGCACGCCATGGAATTCCAATGACTGTTGTAAGTGATAACGGACCACAATTCACGAGTCAGTGCTTCAAAGACTTTGCAGACACATATGGGTTCAAGCACGTGACCTCAAGCCCTCTGTACCCACAGTCAAATGGGTTAGCAGAGAAAGGGGTGCAAATTGTGAAGCGCATACTGAAAAAGGCTGCAGACAATGCAGAAGACCCACATCTGGCGATCCTGAATTACCGAGCATCACCACTGGAGAATGGACTGTCCCCAGCAGAAATGCTCATAAACAGAAAACTCAGAACGCGACTTCCATCAGCATCTCAAGTGATGGAAAAGAGAGATGTGAGGCGTGATGAGAGGCAAACTGAACTGTACAACAGAACAGCACGACCTCTGAGACCACTTGCACATGAGGACATAGTGCGAGTGAGATGTGATGGAGAATGGGGACCGCTGGCAAAAGTGGTTAAAGAAACAACTCCCAGATCATATGAAGTCATCACAGAGCATGGAAAAACAATGAGGCGAAACCGACGTCACTTACTGAAAGTGCCTCAGACAAAAATGAGAGTCACAGACAGTGAAATAAGCGACATGCTAATTTCCAGCCAAACCGAACAACCAGAAATGACTGAGAACCAAAACTTAGAGACAGACAATAACGAACAGACTGAGGTGACACAAATCAGAAGATCACAAAGGCAAATTGTGAAACCGAAAAGATTGATTGAGGAAATGTAAGGAGTACTGAAATTAAAAAAAAAAAAAAAAAAAATGTGTTGATGTTGAATTGTAAACAGAGGAAAAAATGTGTTGATGTTGAATTGTAAACAGAGAAAAAAAAATTGAACTTGTGATTCAGTGTACAAGGTGAAAGAAATGTAAATAGAAATGGAGTTTATTTTGTATATAGAAATTTGAGAAAAAGTTTATAGTTGGACATGACCTTTACTAAAAAAAAAGGGAGATGTATTGATATGTGAAGTTCCTATAGAGTCACCACTAGAGGGCAGTATGACCCCGGCCATGACCTGACTATAAAAGGAGATGTACATGTGCCAATGTGTGGTTAGTTGTTAGTTGCACTTGAAGTGACAAGTAAAAAGTCCTAACTGACACCCGGTGTGTGCGCCTCGTCATTACATGTTCCAGGAGAACATTACAGGTATGATGTTCCTTTTCTGAAATGCTGTCACTTTTACTCCCGATGTAATGGGGCACACACCTTCCAAAAAGTTCAACTTCTGTCTTGTCAGTCCATAGAGTATTTTCCCAAAAGTCTTAGGGATTATCAAGATGTTTTCTGGCAAAACTGAGAACAGCCTTTATGTTCTTTTTGCTCAGCAGTGGTTTTTGTCTTGGAACTCTGCCATGCAGGCCATTTTTGCCCAGTCTCTTTCTTATGGTTGAGTCATGAACACTGACCTTAACTGAAGCAAGTGAGGCCTGCAATTCTTTGGATGTTGTTGTGGGGTCTTTTGTGACCTCTTGGATGAGTCGTCGCTGCACTTTTGGGGTAATTTTGGTCAGCCAGCCACTCCTGGGACGGTTCACCACTGTTCCATGTTTTTGCCATTTGTGGATAATGGCTCTCACTGTAGTTCGCTGGAGTCCCAAAGCTTTAGAAATGGCTTTATAACTTTTTCCAGACTGATAGATCTCAATTACTTTGTTTTTCATTGTTCCTGAATTTCTTTGGATCACAGCATGATGTCTAGCTTTTGAGGATCTTTTGGTCTACTTCACTTTGCCAAGCAGGTCCTATTTAAGTGATTTCTTGATTGAGAACAGGTGTGGCAGTAATCAGACCTGGATGTGGCTAGAGAAACTGAACTCAGCTTTCCAAAGATATGATAAACCACAGTTAACTTATGTTTTAACGTGGGGGGGGGGGGGGTTCACATTTTCACACAGGGCCATGTAGGTTTGGTTTTTTTTTTTAGTCTTAATAATAAACACCTTCATTTAAAAACTGCATTTTGTGTTTACTTGTGTTATCGTTGTCTAATATTTAAATTTGTTTGATAATCTGAAACATTTAAGTGTGACAAACATACTGTATAAAAAAATGAGAAATCAGGAAGGGGGCAAACACTTTTTCACACCACTGTATACTTATCAGTTTGTAATTACTAATTTCCTGTTTGTCTCCGGCTTTGTGTATGGGGGTTACAATGGTGGGTTTCAGTGCATCAGGGAAGATATTTTCATGTATTGATTGAGTTATTAGTTCTATAATTGAAACTATTAAAGTAGTAGTAGATTAGTTTATTTGACAGGGACAGTGCAATAAACATAGACAATTAATCAAAGACAATCAATCTGATGTGTTGCACATAGAGTGTACAGTATCTTTATGTTTTTTCAAGAATACAGTATCTAGCCCATGAATATCCTTAGCATGGAACTTGATAGAGATGATAAAATTTTGTTAAGCTTTACCTCGTTTGTGGGTTTAAGGTTTAGATCAGTTTCAGACACATTTCAGAAGATTAAAACCAGCAAAAACAGTTTTTCAGTCAATGATAGGTGTCTTCAGATTCTGAATGTTGCTACCTCAGCTTTCTAGCCATTTATTTTGGAATTTTTTGTTTGTTGCCTTATTTTTCCCCCCTTTCTTCAGCCTTTTAGCTGTCCTAAAAATGAAAACTGGAAAGGCTGCTGGCCCTTCTGGGGTCATTGCAGAAATGATTGTCGCAGCAGGAGATGCAATCATTCCTCCAGTAGTCCAGTTAGTGAACAAGATCATAACAGAATAGAAAATTCCCAATGACTGGACTGAATTGTACATCATCAACTGTTTTAAGAGGAAGGGTGATGCTGTACAAAGAGGCAGTTACAAAGGTCTTTAACTGATGGATCATGTCACTGTAGCGGTTTGATTAAACCCCCACAACACACAGACAGAACACAGAGACAGTCAGCTCGCACTCCTGGGTTTTCCCGCTGCATGCTGCGTTTACAGCCGTGAAGTTAAAGTGTTCATGCATCTTGTCATCTTACATATGTAGATGTGCTTTGAGGTAAATCTCCACAAAAAGACTGTTCAAACACAGCGCTCGGCTAGAGCAAATAACAGAACAGTGTAATGTGTATTAATGTCTACAGGCAGACGCGTTTCATCTGGCTCACTTCTGTGATGTTAATGGTTGCCTTTCATGCATTGTGCTTATGCGTCCTGTCCTCACTGTGACCTAGGGACTGAGATCAATATGTCTCTCAAATGCAAATGTCTTATGCCTGTTCTGTTATCTCTTTGATCATACCAACTGCTGGGTTATGCCCTTGATGTATTGTTGTGGTTGAGTATATATGCTGCAACTCTGTAACGCAAACTCTCTCTCTCACTCTCACTCTGATCCTGCAACTGATAGACACACACACGTGTCCCCTCTTCTCTGAGAGCCGTGGGCTCGCTCACCGGCGCTCATGCACGACGCCGGGAGCGGAGCTCGTGACGGCGGTATGATAATAAAACTCTACTTAAAACCTTCAGCACGCCGCTTTATTCCATGCCGCCGCACTGGTGACCCCTTGAACATGCACACGCTTTGTGCGAAGCAGCCTTCTGAGCTGGACAGCTGCACTGGTGACCCGTTCTTCAGGATGAGATCTGCACGTCTGAGATCTGCTCATCCACGCTGGACCGGCCGCGCTCGCAGTTCCTCCGCACGAGAGCGCGGGCACCTCGTCCCTTCTCCACGACGGCGTCCTCCAGGGCCGGCGGAGAACGCAACGCGTGGACCTGAACGCACCACGCCCGAGCCTGAGGAACAAAAGATCGTCTATTCCCTCCCGCCGCTCCAACGCATCTGCACGAGCCTGAGGGACAAAAGATCGTCTATTTCCTCTCACCGCTCCAACGCACCATGGCCAATCTACAGCCACAGCTCAACCTGGATTTTTATCGGCGCCGTCTGCGCCGATCTCCACCAAGTTTCTGCACCCTGGTTCTCCTCTCCAGCGGCCCACCCACGCACTGAACCCCCGCGCACGCACCGGGGAGTTACGAGGACGGCGCATCACGCACGGGACAAGTAACGGCTCCAGAGACCGCCATCATCCTCCGCCGCTGCTCACAGAACCTTCAGGGCTGCTCGTTCACCTGAAGCAAGCACGCAGCTCGCCACTGGATTTTTTAATGGTCTTAGCCACGGCACAAAGGGATTTCAGCCGTCAGCTGTTCCCGGGGGCTTTGGGGTTGCTTCTGCACCTAAAGCCAACACGCCAGTCCCTCTGCTTTTGTTTATTTTTTTTTTCTTACAGCCGCTCCTGCTTTTCTTCATGGCCACGAGAGGAGCCAGAGACTAATTTTTCTTCTTCTGATCTCTGCATGATGGATCATGTCACGAAGATTTTAGAAAGGGCACTAGATGACACCATACAGCAACAGGTCAACATAGGAAACATACAATATGGTTTCATGCCTGGTTGAAGTACCACCTATGAAATTTTTATCCTATGGAGAATGCAAGAGAAGTTCCTCCAAAAGAAGAGAAACCTGTATTTTGCATTTGTGGATCTCAAAAAGGCGTTTGATCGTGTACCTCACACTATCATTTGGTGGGCCATGAGGAAGACTGTAATCGATGAGTGGATTATTAAAACTGTCCAGGCAATGTACACAAATGTCAGCTCCCGTGTCTGCGTCAACAGAATCAGAATCAGAATCAGAAAAGATTTATTGCCAAGTACATTAACAGATCACTGATAACATACGAGAGAATTTGACTTGACACAGAAAATGAACCTGCATTTCCAGTGACGCGGCTGCATCAGAGACACGCCTGCCAACAGGATAGTGGGTACAAGCATAAGAATAAGAATAATACGAGGAACAATAGGAAGGAGCAAAAAAATCATTGATTCAAAATACTGGTTACATAATTAATCAATATTAAGATTTCAAGGAAAAAAAAAAGCTCTCGATGCACATTCGCTACACAGGATTCACAAGACACAAGAGAGCAGTGTGTGTATCTTTATTTTAACAGCACATATGGTGAACGATTTGTGGTCTCAGTTGGGGTTCACCAAGGATCTGTGTAAAGTCCTTTGCTTTTCATAATCATTTTAGAGGCACTATCATGTGAATTTAGGACGGGCTGCCCCTGGGAACTATTGTACGCTGATGACCTTGTGATTATGGCTGAATCTCTCCCTGAATTGACTCACAAGATTAAATTATGGAAGAACAACCTGGAAACCAAGGGCCTCAGAGTAAACATGTCTAAAATGAAGGTGATGTGTTCTGGGCCTGAGGCTGCCAATTCCCTTAACAAGTCCATAAAGTGGCCTTATGGAGTCTGTAAAGAAGGTGTTGGCAGAAATTCTATCTTCTGCATCAGCTGTCAACATTGGATCCACAAGAGATGTTCAGGCATCAAAGGTCGTATAATGGTTCAAGTAAACTTCTGCTGTCCCATATGTCTTGGTCTGATTGTTCCCAAACCAATGAAACTGCTGGAGAAGTTGACAATCGATGATGTAGACCTTGAAGCAGTCACTACATTCTGCTATCTCAGAGATAGTTGTGGGCAGAGCGAAGGTTGCTAAGATGCAATCACTGCCAGGATCTGCTCCACCTGGAAAGCCTTCCGTGAGCTACTGTCTGTACTTACAAACCGTGGTATTTCTTTAATATGCAGAGGATCCATGTATAAGGCATGCATCTGCAGTGTCCTTCTTTACAGTAGTGAGACCTGGGCGGTCAATACTGCTGATCTTGACAGAATTGTCAGATGCGACAACGCTGTGATCAGGTGGATGTGCAATGTGAAACTAGAGCAACATGTTCCCTCTGAAGAACTACGGAAGAGGACGGGGTAGATAGTATCCTGGAGGTTCTGAGATGGGCATATTTGTGGTATTTTGGACACTTGGTACACGCACCCACTGAAGTATGGCCCAAGAGAGTACTGGATTTCGAAGTGAATGGTGCCAATCCCTGTGGACAGCCGAAAAAACACTGGCAAGAAAACAGCTACAGTGGTGTGAAAAAATGTTTGCCATCTTCCTGATTTCTCATTTTTTTGTATGTTTGTCACACTTAAGTGTTTCAGATCCATCCATCCAGCCATCCATCCATCCATCTTCTACCACTTTTCCAGAGGTCTGGGTGTTTCAGATCATCAAACAAATTTAAATATTAGACAAAGATAACACAAGTAAACACAAAATGCAGTTTTTAAATGAAGGTGTTTATTCACAAAATGCAGTTTTTAAATGAAGGTGTTTATTATTAAGGGGGGAAAAATCAAAACCTACATGGCCCTGTGTGAAAAAATGATTTCCCCCTAAACCTAATAACTGGGTGGGCCACCCTTAGCAGCAACAACTGTAATCAAGTGTTTGCAATAACTGGCAATGAGTCTTTTACAGCACTGTGTGTGAGGAGCCTTGAATAACGAAACTGAATTGCATTTAATTCAAGTTTATTTCAAGCAACCATTCCCACAGTCTGCTCTCATTCTTGAGCAGCGAACAAAGAGGAGGAAACACACCAAAGACCTCGCCTTTAAACATTCTCACATCAAGAAATCTCCCTTGCAGGGGAAGTCACACATCTCCATCATAATCCCTTTATTCACATTCATAATCCCTTTATTTACATTACTCCCCCCTCTCTCCTCTCGAGCCTCCGAGGTCAGGGAGTCTACTGTCCACACCTATTGTCTTGTCTCGCTGTCCACCGCAGGTGTCCTAGACTGCGTCTCGTGTCTTAGACTCTGCGCCTCGTTGAGGCGCCCTTGCGATCGGTACAGACCCGTCCTTCATGACAAAAGCAGGTTTTAGTCTGTCAATACTGACTGTCTCTTTTCTGTCTCCAAAATCTAGCACAAATTGCTTATCACCTGCCTCCAGCACTCGAAATGGCCCTTCGTAAGGTTGTTTGAGTGTTGCTTTTAGGGCTTCGCGCCTGACAAAAACGAACTCAGCATTTTTCAAAGCTTTGGGGATGAAAACTCGTGGAAAAGCGTGATGAACCGGGCCCGGAAGCGTGTCTGCTCCCGTGCCAACTAACAGTCCCAGAGCCGGGAGAGGTGGGGGCTCCGGGTGCTCTGGTAAAAACTCGCCTGGCAGCCTAAGAGATTGTGCGAACACCAGCTCCGCTGGGGAGGCGTCTAAGTCCTCTTTGGGCGCAGAACGCAACCCTAATAAAACCCATGGTAGTTTATTTACCCAATCTGTATCCGTGAGCGACGCTCTGAGTGCTGCCTTCAAAGACCTATGAAAACGCTCGCATAAACCATTAGCCTGAGGGTGGTAAGCCGTAGTGCGGTGAATTTTGGCTCCCAAGCCGTTGGCCATCGCTGACCACAGCTCAGAGACGAATTGAGGCCCTCTATCGGACGTAATGTCTGACGGAACCCCGAAGCGTGCCACCCAAGCCGTTAAAAAAACGCGAGCCACCTCCACGGCCGTGGTCGTCGCCAGCGGGACCATTTCCGGCCAACGTGTGGTTCGGTCCACCATTGTCAAAAGATGCGTGAACCCCTGTGATGCCGGTAGGGGGCCCACGAGGTCGACGTGCACGTGGTCGAACCTTCTGGCTGGAATGCAAAACGGTTCTAACGGGGCTCTTGTGTGCTTGTGAATTTTGGCCCATTGACAGGACATGCAGGTTTTTGCCCATTCCTTCACGTGCTTGCGCAGGCACGGCCAAACAAACTTTTCCGCTACCATTTTCACCGACGCGCGCACCCCCGGGTGCGCCAGTGAGTGGACCGAGTCAAAAACACGGCGGCGCCACGCGGCCGGAACCACCGGACGCGGGCGCCCCGTTGACACATCGCAGATCAGGGGGGGCATACCGGTTTGTAAACACTTGCTCTCCAGCCTTAACCCTGTTGGTCCAGACTGGAGCGCGCGCACGTCTGCGTCCGCCCCCTGGTCCGCTGCCATGGCTGCGTAATCTATACCCACGTGCACTGGGGCTGCGCACGGTGGCCTGTTCTGCCTCTGCGCGCAGTGGAGTCGTGACCGCGCGCGAGAGACAATCTGCTACTACATTGAATTTGCCTGCAACGTGCCTAATGTCAGTGGTAAATTCCGAGATCGCGGCCAGCTGCCTCTGCTGCCTGCCTGACCACGGGTCTGAAATTTTGGCCATGGCGTATGTGAGCGGCTTGTGGTCCACATAAGCGGTGAAGCACCGTCCTTCCAGCCAGAACTGGAAATGACGAATAGCCAAATGCAGCGCCAACAGTTCTCTGTCGAACGTGCTGTATTTTCGCTCAGCCGCGCTTAAGGATTTGCTAAAGAAAGCCAACGGCTGCCAAACTCCGGCGACCTGTTGCTCAATAACGGCCCCTATGGCTAAATCTGAAGCGTCTGTCGTCAGCGCGATACGTGCTGCCGGGTCTGGGTGGGCCAGGAGCGCAGCGTCAGCCAAGGCTTTTTTTTACCTCTGTGAACGCACGCTCTCGCTCTGGGGACCATTCAACCGCCTGGGTTGGTTTTTGCTTTTTGAGCGCGGCATATAACGGTTGCATGATTTGAGCTGCGTGGGGCAGGAATCGGTTATAAAAATTCACCATCCCCAAGAATTCCTGCAGTGATTTGACCGTTTGTGGCCGGGGAAAATCCGCTACCGCGCGTACTTTATCTGGTAACGGAACCGCTCCCTCTGGGGAGACGCGGTGACCCAAAAAATCGATCTGCTCGACGCCGAACTGGCACTTGGTTGGGTTAATTATTAAGCCGTGCTCTCCCAGCCTCCTAAAAACTGCTGTGAGGTGCTTTTCGTGTTCGTCCTCTGAAGTACTCGCGACCAAAATGTCGTCGAGGTACACAAACACGAAATGGAGATCGCGTAACACGGCATCTATCATCCGCTGAAACGTTTGCGCCGTCCCTTTGAGACCAAACGGCATGCGTAAAAATTCGAAAAGTCCGAACGGGGTTACTACCGCTGTTTTAGGAATGTCCTCCGGTTGGACTGGGACTTGGTGATAGCCGCGAACCAGATCAATCTTTGAAAAAATACGCGCCCCCGCCAGGTGCACCGAAAAGTCCTGAATGTGCGGGATGGGATAACGATCGTGCGCCGTAGCATTGTTTAGTCTGCGGTAATCGCCACACGGTCTCCAGGAGCCATCGGCTTTCGGTACCATGTGCAGCGGCGAAGCCCACGGACTTTTTGACCTACAAACGATGCCCAGCCTCTCTAGGCTGGCAAACTCCTCGCGCGCTATAGCGAGCTTAACTGCATCCAAGCGCCGAGCCTTTGCAAACACGGGAGGGCCAGATGTAGGGATAAAATGTTCCACCCCGTGTTTCGCGACCGTCGCTGAAAAAGTGGGCACAGTGAGCGCTGGAAATTGGGTGAGGAGTGTGTGAAACTTACCACCTACTGTAGCGACGTGGGTCTGTACTGGTGGCGGGGACACTCGAGCTGCACAGGGGAGAGAGTAAAAAGAGAGTGCATTTACCAGCCGTCTATTAGCAAGATCAACTAACAGATTGTGTGAGCACAAAAAATCCGCGCCCAACATGTTGAAACTCACCGCCGCTATTGCAAAAGTCCATTCATATGTGCGGCCATGTAAGCATAAAGGCAAGGTCCTTTTCCCGTAGGTGTTGATGCTCGAGCCATTTGCCGCCATAGCTCCGCTACCGCGGGGTCCAGCCACCCGGTCCGCGTATGTTGGGGTGATGAAGCTCACTTGGGCTCCAGTGTCTATGAGGAACTCTCGTCTGGAGCTCGTATCCGTGATGTAGAGCAGCTTGTTGCCTTCTCCGAGAGTCGAAGCTGCTAGCGACCCCCGGTCTTGCTGTTTCCCGAACTCTTGAAGTTGCAAGGCGGCACGCACCTGCGTGCCCTATCAGCGAACCTCCGATGGTAAAAGCAGAGATCCTCTCCTCCGCTGTGTCGGGGCCGCGCCTCTGCCACCGGAACATTGGCTCCACCTCGTCGCGGCCGTGCTGCCGCCGTCGTCGGCCAGCCTGGGTCTGCCGCCTCTGGCTCCCCGCTGTCTTGGGTCGCTGCTGTGGCTGCCTGCCCACCGCAGGTGTCCAGAATCCCGTCTGCTTCCTGGGCCAGCTCCCGGAACTCCTCCGGGGTGTGACACTTCTTGCCGGCCAGCGTGCTTCTCGCATGCATCGGGAGGTTGGAGAGGAAGATGAACTGGAAGAGGAAATCATCGCTGTCCGACCCTCTCAGCTGTATCATATCCTCCATCAGGGCGCTCGGCCTGTGTCCTCCTTGGTCTAGCAAAGACAGGATCCTCCTCGCCCTCACTTCGGCCGAGGGGGTGAAAAACTTAACGAGGGTGGATTTCAGCTTGTCGTACCTGCCAGTAGCGGGTGGCTGCTCCACCAAGCTCTGCACGCATCGAGATTTTTTTTTTTTTTTTTTTTTTTTTTGTTACTTATTTGTACCCGTAGGTAGACTTGGTTTGCAGTCTGGTGACAAGCCACCGGCTGCTGGTCGCTGCGTGTGCGAGCGCCCTAAACCTACATGTTTTTGGTGTGCGGGAGGAAACCGGAGAAATCCCGGAGTAAACCCGCGCAACACGGGGAGAACATGCAAACTCCACACAGCTCACTGTTGGTCAGGGGCTGGGATCGAACCCACGATCTCATGATCCCCACGGTCCCCCGGCCGAGGGTAAAACTGTGCTGCCACAGTGCTAAACCACTGCGCCACCGTGCAGCCACCGTGCAGCAGAGATGTGTGGTTATCCAGTTTAGCGATGACATGGTGGAACTTAGTGTCATCCACCATTACTCCTGCGAGCGCGAACTGCAACTCCGCTTGCAGGAACCACGACCGTGGGTTATCCTGCCAGAAATCAGGCAGCTTGACGGCCACTGCGCTCACCAGAACCAAACTCTGTGAGTCCGGGACCCTGAGACCTTCTCCGGTCATTCTCAACGTCGTCGGTCACCAATTGTGGGGAGCCTTGAATAACGAAACTGAATTGCATTTAATTCAAGTTTATTTCAAGCAACCATTCCCACAGTCTGCTCTCATTCTTGAGCAGCGAACAAAGAGGAGGAAACACACCAAAGACCTCGCCTTTAAACATTCTCACATCAAGAAATCTCCCTCGCAGGGGAGGTCACACATCTCCATCATAATCCCTTTATTCACATTCATAATCCCTTTATTTACATTACTCCCCCCTCTCTCCTCTCGAGCCTCCGAGGTCAGGGAGTCTACTGTCCACACCTATTGTCTTGTTTCGCTGTCCACCGCAGGTGTCCTAGACTGCGTCTCGTGTCTTAGACTCTGCGTCTCCTTCATCGTGAGGTTAAATCACATATGTGCTGTCAGCATATCTCTCATATGTCCAACATGTACATGCACAACTACACAGCCATACTGTGGAGGAATTTTGGCCCACTCATCTCTGAAGAATTGTTGTAATTCAGCCACATTGGAGGGTTTTTGAGCATGAACCACCTTAAGGTCATGCCACAGCATCTCAATCAGATTCAGGTCAGGCCTTTGACTAGGCCACTCCAAAGTCTTCATTTTGTTTTTCTTAAGCCATTCAGCGGTGGACTTGCTGGTGTGTTTTGGATCATTGTCCTGCTGCAGAACCCAAGTGCGCTTCAGCTTGAGGTCACGAACAGATGCCCGGACATTCTCCTTCAGGATTTTTTGGTAGACAGCAGAATTCATGGTTCCATTTACCATAGTAAGTCTTCCAGGTCCTGAAGCAGCAAAACAGCCCCAGACCATCACACTGCCACCACCATATTTTACTGTTGGTATGATGTTCCTGAAACACAGCATTTGAAATGCTGTGTTACTTTTACGCCGAATGTAATGGGACACACACCTTCCAAAAAGTTCAACTTTTGTCTTGTCAGTCCATAGAGTATTTTCCCAAAAGTCTTGGGGATCATCAAGATGTTTTCTGGCAAAACTGAGAACAGCCTTTATGTTCTTTTTGCTCAGCAGTGGTTTTTGTCTTGGAACTCTGCCATGCAGGCCATTTTTGCCGAGTCTGTTTCTTATGGTGGAGTCATGTCAGGATGCTGAACAGCTGACCCGGAATCTCTCATACACACTACTGCACCTACGGACATTTTGTATATTATAGTTAGTTATTCTTTTTCCCCAAGTATGTCTCAGGGATGTGTGAATGGATGGGGGGGGGGGGTGGAGCTATGTGGGAGTGTGTCTTAGTCATGCTGCTTCTTATATGGATGCCGAGAGAAACGCAATTTCATCTTGCCTGCACTACAGTTGTATGTACAGCAATATGACAATAAAGTTTGATTTGATTTGAGTTGATTTGATTTGATGAACACTGACCTTAACTAAGGCAAGTGAGGCCTGCAGTTCTTTGGATGTTGTTGTGGGGTCTTTTGTGACCTCTTGGATGAGTCGTCTGCGCTCTTGGGGCAATTTTGGTTGGCAAGCCACTCCTGGGAAGGTTCACCACTGTTCCATGTTTTCGCCATTTGTGGATAATGGCTCTCACTGCGGTTTGCTGGAGTCCCAAAACTTTAGAAATGGCTTTATTGTGGAGAAAGGAAACAGGCGAGACAGCGAGCTAGATGACACATGAACTTTATTCCATCTCCAACATACAGTACAGTAAAAAGAGCTCCCGGGTCTCTGTGCATTCCTGTTTTATATCTTTAATTCCATGCATTGAGACACGGAACGTCCGACCATAATACACTGTTTGGA
Organism: Pholidichthys leucotaenia; assembly: GCA_020510985.1. NCBI lineage: Eukaryota > Metazoa > Chordata > Actinopteri > Cichliformes > Pholidichthyidae > Pholidichthys > Pholidichthys leucotaenia. Next base: position 18,711,941 of record CM035844.1, read on the forward strand.
ACAAAGACCTGTGTGGCACATTAACATGACATAACACTGGCCCCGCTGCTCACACCCTTCTCTCTTCCAGTGGCTCCGGAAGTTCCTCCTCTCCCCAGGTGGTGCATAGTCTATACTGTCCCGTTTGAGACCCTCCAGTGGCACTTCCTCCTCCGGTCCATTGTTCCCCCTTATACCAGCTGCCTTCTCTGGGTGGAGAATCCCCCACCTGTGCCCCCACATTGTAACCTTTTCCAGACTGACAGATCTCAATTACTTTGTTTCTCATTTGTTCCTGAATTTCTTTGGATCGCAGCATGATGTCTAGCTTTTGAGGATCTTTTGGTCTACTTCACTTTGTCAGGCAGGTCCTATTGAAGTGATTTCTTGACTGAGAACAGATGTGGCAGTAATCAGGCCTGGGTGTGGCTAGAGAAATTGAACTCAGCTTTCCAAAGGTGTGATAAACCACAGTTAATTTATGTTTTAACAGGAGAGGCAATCACTTTTTTCACACAGGGCCATATAGGTTTGAATTTATTTTTACCCTTAATAATAAACACCTTCATTTAAAAGCTGTATTTTGTGTTTACTTGCATTATCTTTGTCTAATATTTAAATTTGTTTGCAGATCTGAAATATTTAACTATGACAAACATACAATAAAAATGAGAAATCAGGAAGGGGGCAAACACTTTTTCACACCACTGTATGCCGACCTTAGACTGCTGAGGATCACTAAAAACTTGGCAACCGACAGGAACAAGTGGAGAGCAGTTATTAAGCCTGGTAATCAACCAATCGATGGACTCCAACCTACGATGCGTAGAAAAGGGAGGTTAAACGACCAGTAAGTAAATAAGTAAGTTCACCTCCTCAATAAATTAAAATTTTAATGGAGTATAAATATTACTACTTAATCCACCTTATTCCTGAGGGCGCTGCTGTAGAAATGATTATGGGGGCAACTTCCGATTTCAGCTGAAGTAGTGTTAAATCAGTCAGCAAGAGTGGAGTAGTGGGGCATTTAAAATAGCGTTTTTAAAAGTGTTTCAGATTCGTTTTAATGTATAGTCCACATACGTGTTTTGCAGTCAAGTGGCAGCTAATTTCAGCACTTGCAGTTTTAGTATTTTTGAATATTTTTGCGTAGTTTTGGTACTTGCTGCTGTTCGTGGTGTGAGGCTCGCAGCAAGCACAGCTAAATCTGTGGCTTTGACAGCAATGTGTGTAGATTATGCACTGAAAACTAAACAGGACTGTTGGTGTGACCGGTGGTACAGACACAGGACAGACACAACAGTGTAACGTCGGGGCCGTGTTAAGGGGGACAGGGATTTCCCAGCATGCTTTGCCAGCAGAGAACGTTACTTTGTGTGTGTATTTAATGTGATTACTGAGTTATTATACTGCTGTGTCATTATAACTGCGTTATAATGACCCAGCAGTGCTTATAGGCAGGATTAGGGCAAGATGTATCATGTGTGTGTAACCATGATTGAAACGGAGGTCTGGGAGGATGACCTCCCCTCCTGTCTGTTCTCAGTGGTGTGTTTAATAAAGCCTGTTGTGTCGCAACCATCTGCTCCTCTTCTTTGTGTGAACTTCGCCTGCGTCACACCAGGTATGTTTTCACTTGTATGAGTTTCACATATCTGACGTTAATATATGTCACCAGATGCAAGGCTGCATCAAGTAAAATAATATATAAAAAATAGTAACAGTTTGCTTCCTAAGGCTTAACGGTTTAAGAAAGATATCAATATTGTGGATGAGTGCTGTGTAGTTAATAATGAAACAGACAAAACTGGACAGTTATTGATCATCTGCTGTCACATGGCAAATATGACAGTAAGTTTTATGGCATTGGTTTTTAATCAATATATTAAGTGTTATATTAGGCTGTTATAAATCTAAAGTGGCAGTTTTGATTAATCATCTATAGATTATAGCTAAAATAATTTTTAAGTGCTCATTTCTGATGGCCCTGCAATGGACTGGCAATCTGTCCAGGCCCCAGGGTGTACCCCGCCTCTCGCCCAAAGACGCTAGGATAGGCTCCAGCCCCCCGCAACCCGAAAAGGATTAAGTGGTAAAAGATGGATGGATGGATGATTTTTGACATTAGCATCTTACCAGCTGACTGTGGCTAGTTATCAAGCTAACGACGCTACAATTTACTTACCAACCTACTAACAGCTTTATTAGTTTGAAACCTAATTTTAAAGGACAACCACTGTAACTACAGTCTCCATCCTCTTAGTAACTTGGAGAAGGCAGAATGCTTCATTCTTATTATCATTTCATAATTCTGTCTTCTATGATGCTAAATAGCCAATATTAGAACAAGTTACTGACCTTTGTCCAATTTCTGTCTGCATTCAACTTTGTGTAGAAGAAACATGTCTCTCAGAAAGCCTCTGGTCTTTGAAAGAGAAGTGTCCTGAAAGCAGAATCACCTCCTCCTGGGCTGCTACACCTCTGGACACCTGGAGGCTCTGCTGTTAATCTCTGCTAATCTGTTGCCCTGGCTGATAATGTTTTGTACGCATACATGACACCTCGTCTCAAAGATATTATTATTATTTTACAAACCTGGCGTGTGGCTGCTGGACATCACTTTGAATTACCCACTCAAGTCCATGGAGGTGTTTAACAGGTAAACAGCACGTAAAGCGAGAGTTGCAGGCGTAGAGTTCTTTCTATCTGTGTGCGTTCGACTAGTTTTGACTGAGGCTAGGTCCCAGATGTGTGGCACAAAAACCGGAAATAAAAAACTGAATCAGTATGACAAGTGAAACTGAACTCTGATAATGAATTACGGAGCCGAATTTTTCAAGTAAATGAAATACAGTTTCAATTTTATTGCAATACACATTCAAACCAATAGATTCAATTTCAAATTAGGTCATTCAGATTCAAATTTTAAAAGCAATTATTCAAACTGATTAATTCAGGTTCAAATACGGTTATTCAAATTCAAATAAAAAAAATTTAAATTCAACTTCTTCTGGCACAATCCTTATCCCAAAGCAGTGAACCAGCACGGCCACAGTACGGGCAGCTCACCAGAGGTCGTCAGAAATGGCTGTAGTGGCCTCAGACATGCTTCCATAGTTTACTCGCGTTGCCAAATGTTATGTCCGGAAAATGTGGAATGACCAACAGAGAGTGGAGTTTGCTGAGAACACGAACTTTATTACAAAAGGCTAATTATGGTTATACAGGGTATTGCCAATTGGGAGGCCCAGTGCCAAAGACGAGACTGTAAAATGGCCATCCCTCACATTTATATGTTCGGCGTGATGATGTCACCAAGTGGCCGCGTCATCACGCCGATACTGACCAAACTTGTGGTTTCAGAATACCGCCCATCCACCTTATTCCTGAGAGCGCTGCTGTAGAAATGATTATAGGGGCAACTTCCGGTTTCGGCGAAGTAGTGTTAAATCAGTCAGCAAGAGTGGAGTAGTGGGGCATTTAAAATACTGTTTTTAAAAGTTTTTCAAATTTGTTTTAATGTATAGTCCACATACGTGTTTAGCAGTCAAGTGGCAGCTAATTCCAGCACTTGTAGCTTTTGTATTTTTTTAATGTTTTGCTGTAGTTCTGGTACTTGTTGCTGGTGTTTGTGGTTGTGCCATAGACTGTATAAATGGAGGCTTCTCACAAATAAGCACAACTAAATCTGTGGCTTCAACGGCAATGCGTAGATCATGCACTGAAAACTAAAAAGGAATGTTGGTGTGATCAGTGGAACAGACACAGGACACCAGGTATGTTTTCACTTGTATGAATGTCACAGATGTGACGTTTGTGTCATATATGTCACCAGATGCAAGGCTGCATGAAGTAAAATAAAAAATAGTAACAGTTTACTTCCAAAGGCTTAACGATTTACGAAAGATATCAAACAGGTTTTTTTGCGGGGGAGGGGGGGGGTTGCATTCATTGCACTGCCTTGGAACGATATGGACTTGATATTAGCAGCTTCATCATGGATTAATTTTTAAATTATCACAAAATATAGATCAATAAAATTCTGAACAATTGTCAGAAAATGTCTGTATGTGTTAAGTTAATAACAAGCATTCATGGCATGACGGCAGCATGAGCATTTTAATTTCAGGGTAAAACCAACAGCTGCAGCTGTCTGTATTTATCCCGACATTAAAACAACCAAGAACGGTGTTGTGGTTCTTTGTAGCTCTGACTAGATTCTACGTCTGCTCTGAGGTAAATATGATTATGTCCAACATCTTTTAACAAAATGCAACTGACTTTACTACGGTGGAGACATTGATATATCTCAGAGCTTTTATTTGTTTACAACATTAGCATCTCAGCAGCGGCGCTAACTAACGGGGCTACTGTCTGCGAGGCCACTTTTTAAGGGTGTGGGGAACCCACACTGGGACAATCATCTCAGACTGGAAGCAGAGGAGAGACAAATAGTCCCTCTGCCGGTAGAGCGTGGAGGATTAAACAGATGAGGACAATAGGTATTGTGATGGGAGAAGTTATGGTGATGTAGAACCCCAGGCAGCAGGAAGGAGCAGCTGCGGGGACAGTAGGGGTGATGATGTGTTAAATGTATTGTGATGCAAGATCTCAGGCAGCAGGGGGAAGGAGTGGGGTGATATAAAAGGAGAGACCCTGGTGTATGATGAGAATGCTTTTTCTGTGTATGAATGAAGTGAGAGAGTGAATAAAGTTTGTCTGCCGTCCAAGTCTGGTCTTTATATTGCACTCTCCACAAGGTCATCTTCTCATCCCTCAATAGTCATGGGAAGTAGTATGATTATATTACTTTTTTGAAGTGCAAAAGGACGTGTTCCCACATTTTTGATGCTGAATTCATTGTTTTTTAACAGAGAAATGTGTCCGGTTTTAGTGACAACTCCACGTTCTAAACTCGTACCGGAAGTTGCGCACATAATTCACATAAGGCATCATGGGGGCTAGGAATAAGGTGGATGGAGATACCTATTATCTGCCTCTGTTATTTTTGTTTGAATCCCCTGTTATGTCCATAACTGAGTTAAAGCAAGCACACGGTTGCTGCAGTTTTACGGAGCTTTATTACATTCAGAGTTGAGTATATATACAGGCTTACGGCACACGCCCCGCTGACCAGGTGGCTCCACAACGAAACAGACAGAGCCTCTTCCACCCACACCTTTATCCCATGGATGGCGTCACCACCGGAAACCGGCAGTAGCCACCCCGGTCTAGCCCACGACCAACCCGGGCGCCATCTTACTAATACAGCCTATTTACATACACAACATTTCCCCACCCCTTCAAAAATGCCAAGCGCACAGATAGGTCTCCCCTAAATTTGCTTCCCGACTCACGCACTAAAACAAAACAATTACAAAGACAAACAAACAACCTATCCATGCACACAAGCAACTGGGGGGCCAGGTAGACTACCAGCACCCCCACACGGCCGGGCGGATTATTCTGCCGCTGAACACAGAACAAAGCCGTGTAACTAAGAAAATAAAATCAAAATAATCCCAGAACAGCTCCACACAAAATACACAATCACACGACAAAAAATAGCTACTGGTGCCCCCCCTCCCAGCACACCCCCCCCCCCACTGGGCACATTCCAAAACGTTGGGTATGTAAATACTCAATTATGAACAATTTACATGGGCTAAACACATCCCACCACCCCAAAATTGGGCACATAAAACATTATTTCAATAAAATTTCCTCTCAAAATTAGCGAAATCACATAATTTGCCCAAATGAGCGCCTCAGGTCAAAATCCTACAAATAAACGCCACAGTTATAATAGAACAAGAAAATAAAACACAACCGGACTGAGAAGAAAAGGCACGGACAAAATTAAAACAATTCTCTCAGTCCTCAAGCGAGTCTTTCTCCCGACGCTTCCGTCTCTTGACCTCGGGGCTCCCACTGCGCCGTCTCGTCTCCTCCACCTTGCGCAGCTCATTCGGATGCCTCCAGGTCTGGTCAGACAAGCGTAGAAACCCGTCACTCCGAACAGCCTCCACTCGAAGCCGCCTCCTCCTGTCGCGCCGCTCACGCGAGCAGTGTTCACCTCTCATCCGGGCCTCAACCCTAGGCCGCACCACATCGCTGACCAGCACGGAAGCCTGCAGCCGCCTCCTCCGATGACGTTGGGTCTGACTGGTCTCCACTAACAGTCCGGTTGACTTCTGGGCTCAGTCCATGTTTTCCATGGTTGATCGTCTTTCCGAACGATGAAACAACTCGCTCCCTGGTCCTGCCCTTTCCGGATCCAGCGTGGGTGCCTTGTCCTTACAGGCTGCCTGTGAGGTCCCATTGTGCCATTCCGTGCCCCCAGTTTGGGCATCAAACAGACCGGCATCGGGTCCAACCCACGGCATCCTCACGTAGCGCCGAATGTGCTCTCCTTCTTGACACATGTCCAACCAGTCCGATTCCCTCATCTCCACGACATCCATCAGCGGAGCCGGCCGGCTCCACAGTCCGCAGCCCGACCACTCCTCACCCGACATGTTGGAGATCGAAAAACCCAGGCTATAAAACAGGTTACACCCAATGATGTTAACCCCCGCAGCAGTGACAAAAATGCAGGCTCGGGGCACCACGACTGACCCGTAACATGCTTCTACCTCCATGAAGCCCACCACAGCCAGCCTATTCAGTCCACAGCCATAATAGTCTCTCTCAGGTTGTTTAATCTCTTGATGGGGAAATAAACTGTTCACGGTCATCATGTTCAACACTGAGATAACAGCACCTGTGTCAACCAACAGCGGAACCACGACACCATTGAGCATGACATCACAGCCGATCCTCCCCGTAGTCACTGGGGAGACCATATGCACGATGGTCGGAGACTTCTGCGCAGCGCCTGGATATCTCCTACGGCTCCTGCATATGAAGTTGTTGCATGTCCTGGCGAAGTGGTCCTGCAGACCGCACTTGCCACATCACTTTCCTCTCGCTGGGCACACACTGGCTTTATAGCAGTGAACAGGGGACCCACACCCATAACAACGAGGTGTACCAGGGACAGACCGTATCTTCACCACTGTGGCATATGAGTCACCTCCGGTGTCACTGTCATTAGGATCCCAACTCGGTGCCTTCGCGCGAGCGTCATCTTTGCTCCGAAGAGCCTCTTCAGGCAGGCCCCTCGCGATGACCTCTGCTGCCTCAAAACGCTGGGCGAGCTCAACAGCTGTGGTCAACGTCAACTCTCCTGGAAACTCCAACAACCTGGACCAGACCGCTTCACTACGAACATGTTCCGCCAGTTGGTCCCAAATCATCTCCTCTTCCAGGCGTCCAAACTCACACCCCCTCGCCAGCCTACGGAGCTCGGCGATGAACGTCATCACCGGCTCCCCTAACCGCTGGCGGCGCTGTCGAAAATGGATGCGCCGGACCGTGACGCTCTCATCAGCGCGAAAATGGCGCACCGTTAATTCCACCACGCCGTTGAAACTGTCGGCCCCACCCAGACTGTCCAACACTCTCTGCCCCTCAGCGCCCAACTTATGGATTAACACTGACCTCGCACGGAGCCTCTCACGCTCACCAAGGTCCAAGACTACGAGGTAGTTGGTAAAAGACGAGAACCAATGAGGCCATGGCACGGGCGGCGTGCCCGGCGCCTCCCAAAACAGCCGAAGTTCAGCAACAAAATTATCCATTCCCGCTTTTACCTCATCGCCAAATGTTACGTCCATAACTGAGTTTAAGCAAGCACACGGTTGCTGCAGTTTTACGGAGCTTTATTACATTCAGAGTTGAGTATATATACAGGCTTACGGCACACGCCCCACTGACCAGGTGGCTCCACGACGAAAGAGACAGAGCCTCTTCCGCCCACACCTTTATACCACGGGTGGCGTCACCACCGGAAACCGGCAGTAGCCACCCCGGTCTAGCCCACGACCAACCCTGCCGCCATCTTACTAATACAGCCTATTTACATACACAACACCCCCCCCCCACACACACACACACACACACTACCTTTTCTAATTTTGAATGTTGTTTGCCCTCTAGGTGTTTTGCACAATTTCAAGTTACACTGTAATTATTTGTTCAAGTTTTTGTACTGTGCCCTGTTGGTTTGTAATTTTTGTTTATGACAAAACTTATTTGTACTTTGGTAACTGTTAATAAAGCATTTTGGATTTTTTTTTAAAAAGCGTAGTGCTATTAAAGCCAAAGAAACGCGTCGGTCGCCAGCCTGTAATTCTGCGCTCTGGCGTTTTTCTAAAACTTTTATCCCTCAACTAACAAATTGCATAAGTAGTTGCCGTTGTTGAAACAGTTGCCGTGCGTAGACTCCGCTGCTCGGGGACTTCCTGTAGCAGCGTGCTGAAGGCCGCCGACATAAATGCAAACTGTAATTTATTTTGTTGTATTAAAAATGCATGGGGAAATTCTTATCAACATATTTAAATTGGACGCAAAGTTCCCCCCGTTTCTAGACGGCACGGGAAGCGCTCGGCAACACTGCAGTTGTCCCCATGGCAACAGAGGAGAGCGGGTGGGCGCCGCCAGAGAAAAGGAGGCTGAGAGGAGACGCCGCCTCCTGAAGCCGCGGGGGTCGCCGCTCCATCAGCAGTGGAATTTAAACCACCACACTCCACCAACACCCGTCCTGTCCTGGGTCACACACCTGACAACTTTCAGGTGGCCCCAGTTTTCCTCACTGCAGATGTGGTACAATCCACCCACGTAAGAAAACCTTCACCTCCTCCTCCCCCCCACCCCCGTCTGGTAGCTACCACTAACTGCAGGGGGGAGAGAGGAGGGGGTGGAGGGGGGGGGGGGTCCCCTCCTATCCATCCACCGCAAATCTGGTGCTCATTGAGGCAGAATTGCAGTGTGCAGGGCTGTGGAGCAGGGTAGCATCCTGGCTGCTGTGTACGAGGGGTGGGGTCCGGCCACAGCGACAGCAGCGCAGCTCGCAGAGGGACGCGGACAGGACGGGAAGACCGCACCTGAAGAGCACTGGAATACGCGTAAGTGCAGAAGGCGGTGGGAGGATGGAGGAGGGAAAAGACAATGGGGAAAGGTCCAGAACAGCTGCAGAGGTGCGCTCCTTCGCTGCTCTGTTGCTGTTTCGTGTGTGACACATACGATCATATGGCTGTTTATTTGTCGTCATAAATGTGTGGCCGAATCGGTCATTTCATCCAGCGTGACGCCTTTCTGTGCTTGGTCGAGCTCACAGGGGGGAGAATCTGTAGGCCGTGGTGAAGGCAGCTGATCATTTGGCCCAGTTTGTGTGTTGCTTTTACATTTTTTCTTCTGGAGATATATTGGGCTGTTCATTTTTTCACATGTAGGATGACATAATGTGGCGGCTGTGCCCATTCTAGGACTCACTATTGACTTATATTTATATATAATTACTGTCTAATGGTTGCTTTTGCAGCAAAATGCACGTTTTGGGTTTTTTTTTAAAGAGTGGCCCTTAAAATGTATTGCATAATGTTGCAATATAAAATAAAACTCAAGTGCTCCTCATTCGATAAGCCACCTATATATAATAGGGAATCAAAATGCTACCCCATAAAAATGTCTAATTTGGACAAATGTAACGTAATCCCTGTATACTGCAACCCATTTGTATTCAGATACACTGATTAGAAGTCAAGGCCACTCTTAAAAGATAGATTTGGGATTCATAAGCAGGGCTGTCGGGAAGTCAGTTTTAACTAATGCAAAAATGTAGTGGCTGTCTGTGTGATTTCAGTATCGCTGTGCTTATGGGCAGCATGAAAGGAGACACCCCAGTCAACAGCACCATGAGTGTGGGCCAAGCCAGGAAGCTGGTGGAGCAGCTGAAGATAGAGGCTAGCTTCTGCAGGATAAAGGTAAGACAGAAAATGGCGCAGATCAGACACAAAAGGGATCATTTTATGCCTACAGTGCAGAGAAAAAGTATTTGCCCCCTTCCTTATTTCTTATATTTTTGCATATTTGTCACTTAAATGTTTCAGATCATCAAACAAATGTTAATAGTAGAAAGAAAGAACAAAGAAACTGAGCAAATACAAAATCCATCCATCCATCCATCTTCTACCGCTTTTCTGGAGGTCCGGGTTGCGGAGGTAGCAGTTCAAGCAGAGAGACCCAGACTTCCCTCTCCCCAGCCACCTGCTCCAGCTCTTCAGAGAGGATACCAAGACGTTCCCAGATCAGCTGGGAGACGTAGTCTCTCCACCGAGTCCTGGGTCTGCCCTGGGGTCTCCTCCCAGTGGGACGTGCCCGAAACACCTCAAGTGGGAGGCGTCCAGGAGGCATCCTAATCAGATGCCCATACCACCTCAACTGACTCCTTTCAATGTGGAGGAGCAGCGGTTCTACTCTGAGCCTCTCCCGGATGACTGAGCTCCTCACCCTATCTCTGAGGGTGAGTCCAGCAATCCCACGAAGAAAGCTCATTTCAGCCGCTTGTATCCACAATCTCGTTCTTTCGGTCATTACCCAAAGCTTGTGACCATAGGTGAGAGTAGGAACGTAGATTGACTGGTAAATCGACAGCTTTGCCTTAGAACTCAGCTCCCTCTTCACCACAACGGACCAGTACAACGTCTGCATCACTGCAGATGCTGCTCCAATCCGTCTGTCAATCTCTCACTCCATTCTCCCCTCACTCGTGAACAAGACCCCAAGATACTTGAACTCCTCCACTTGGGGGAGAAGCCTGTCCCCAGCCCGGAGAGGACAATCCACCTTTTTCCAGCTGAGGACCATGGACTCTGACTTGGAGGTGCTGATTCTCATCCCAGCCGCTTCACACTCAGCGGCAAACTGTCCCAGCAAGAACTGTAGGTCATTGCTGGATGAAGCAAACAGGACAACATCATCTGCAAACAACAGAGATGAGATCCTGTGGTCACCAAGCATGACACCCTCCATTCCCTGGCTGCACCTAGAAATCCTGTCCATAAAAATTATGAACAGGAACGGTGACAAAGGGCAGCCCTGGCGGAGTCCAACTCTCACTGGGAATGTCTCCGACTGAGTGTTGGCAATACGAACCAAACTCTCACAACGGTCGTACAGAGACCGAATAGCTCGTAACAACAAGCCCGATACCCCATACTCCCGAAGCACCTCCCACAAAAAACCATGAGGGACGCGGTTGAATGCTTCTCCAAGTCCACAAAACACATGTAAACTGGTTGGGCAAACTCCCACGAACCCTCAAGAATTCTCGAGAGGGTAAAGAGCTGGTCCGATGTGCCACGGCCAGGACGAAAACCACATTGCTCTTCCTGAATCCGAGGTTCAACGAACGGTCAGACTGTCCTCTCCAGTACCTTGGCATAGACCTTCCCAGGGAGGCTGAGGAGTGTGATCCCTCTAAAGTTGGCGCACACCCTCCGGTCCCCTTTTTTGAAGAGGAACCACCACCCTGGTTTGCCATGCCAAAGGCACTGCCCCCGACCTCCATGCAATGTTGCAGAGGCTTGTCAACCAAGACAGCCCTACAACATCCAGGGCCTTGAGGTACTCAGGGCGAATCTCGTCCACCCCCGGGGCCCGGCCACCAAGGAGATTTTTAACCACCTTGGCGACCTCAGCCCCTGTGATAGGTGAGTCATCCCCCTCGTCCACAAGCCCTGATTCCTCTGTGGAAGGCGTATCAGTGGAATTAAAGAGATCCTCAAAGTATTCCTTCCACCGCCCCACGATATCCCCAGTCGAAGTCAACAGCGCCCCATCCGCATCATATACAGTGTGGACAGGGAGCTGCTTCCCCCTCCTGAGCCGCCGGACAGTTTACCAGAATCTCTTCGAGGCCGACCGAAAGTCTTGTTCTGTGGCCTCACCGAACTCCTCCCATACCCGGGTTTTTGCTTCAGCAACCACCCGAGCTGCACTCTGCTTGGCCTGCTGGTACACCTCAGCTGCTTCAGGAGTCCCACAAGCCACCCAAGTCTGAAAGGACTCCTTCTTCAGCTTAATGGCCCCCCTCACCACTGGTGTCCACCACTTGGTTCGGGGGTTGCCACCACCAGATGCACCGACCACTTTGCGACCGCAGCTCTGGGCCGCCGCTTCAACAATAGAGGTGGAGAACATGGCCTATTCAGACTCCATGTCTCCAGACTCCCTCGGAATGTGGTTGAAGTTCTTCTGGAGGTGGAAGTTGAAGACCTCCCAGACAGGGGCCTCAGCCAGACGTTCCCAGCACACCCTCACTATACGTTTGGGTCTACTGAATGGCATCCTCCCCTGCCATTGGATCCAACTCACCACCAGGTGGTGATCAGTTGACAGCTCTGCACCTCTCTTTACCCGAGTGTCCAAGACAAACGGTCGCAGGTCTGATGACACGATAACAAAATCGATCATCGACCTGCGACCTAGGGTGTCCTGGTGCCAGGTGCACATATGGACACCCTTATGCTTGAACATGGTGTTCATTATGGACAAACTGTGGTTAGCACAGAAGTCCAATAACTGAACACTACTTGGGTTCAGATCGGGCAGGCCGTTCCTCCCAATCACCCCCTTCCAGGTTTCACTGCCGTTGCCCACGTGCGAATTGAAGTTCCCCAGTAGGACAATGGAGTCTCCAAGAGGAGCACCCTCCAGCACCCCAGTCACAGACTCCAAAAAGGGTGGGTACTCTGAAACATCATTTGGTGCATAGGCACAAATGATGGTCAGGACCCGTTTCCCAACCCGAAGGCGCAGGGAAGCAACCCTTTCGTCCACCAGGGAAAACTCCAATATAGAGGCAGCAAGGTGGGGGGATACAAGAATACCCACCCCTGCTCGTCGCCTCTCGCCTGGGGAAACTCCAGAAAAGGCCAAGCTCCAGCCCCTCTCCAGGAGGCTGGCTCCGGAACCAGAGCTGTGTGTTGAGGTGAGGCCGACTATATCTAGCCGGTATCTCTCAACCTCATACACCAGCTCAGGCTCCTTCCCCACCAGAGAGGTGACTTTCCACGTACCAAAAGCCACTTTAGAAAGCCTGGGATCAGTCCGCCAAGGTGTCTGCCTTTGACTGCCACCTAATCCATGTAGTACCGGACCCCCATGATCCCTCCTGCAGGTGGTGAGCCCACTGGAGGGCGGACCCATGTAACTCTTTTGGGCTGAGCCCAGCCGGGTCCTTTTTAAATGATGTTTTCATTTATTAAGGGAAAAAGGCTATCCAAACCTACCTGGCCATATGTAGAAAAGTAATTGCCCCCCCAATTCCATCATGAATTAACTGTGATTAACCACATTATTTGGAAAGCCGAGTTAAATTTCACAAGCCACACCCAGGCCTGATTACTGCCAGACCTGTTGAATCAAAAAAATCACTGAAACAGAACCTGTCTGAGAATGTAGGATTAAATATCTCAGAAAGCAACACATCATACCTCGGTCTACAGAAATTCAAGAGCAGATGAGAAACAAAAACCCAGAACAACATCTTAAGAACTGCAGGCCTCACTTGCTACAGTGTGGACACTGGTCCATGATTCAGCGATAAGAGACTGGGAAAAAATGGCATCCATGGTAGAGTTCCAAGGTGAAAACCACTGCTGACCCAAAAGCAAACAAAGGCTCGTCTCACATTTCCCAAAAACATCTTGATGATCCCCAAGACGTTTGGGAAAATATTCTGAGGACTGATGAGACAAAAGTTGAACTTTTTGGAAGGTGTGCACTCCATTACATATGGTGTAAAACTAAGAGTATTTCATAAAAAGAACATCATACCAGCAGTGAAACTTGGTGGTGGTAGTGTCATGGTCTGGGACTGCTTTGCTGCTTCAGGACCTGGACCACCTGCTGTAATTGATGGAAACATGAATTCTGCTCTCTACCAGAAGATCCTGAAGGAGAATGTCCAGTCATCAGTTCATAACCTCAAGCTCCAGCCCTCCAATATGGCTGAATTAGAACAATCCTGCAAAGAAGAGTGGGCCAAAATTCCTCAGCAGCGATGTAAAATACTCATTGCCAGTTATCGCAAATGATTGATTGTAGTTTTTGCCGCCAAGGGTGGCACAGCCAACCATTAGGTTTAGGGGGCAATTACTTTTTCCACATAGTAGAAGAAGCCAACTTTATTGTCATTCAGTCCATATAGCCAATCATGGGCAGCACGGTGGCGCAGTGGTTAGCACAGTGGCAGCACAGCAAGAAGGTCATGGGATCGATTCCACCCTTGACCATCGTGGGTTCGATCCCACCCCCAGACCATCGGTGACCCTTCTGTGTGGAGTTTGCATGTTCTCCCCGTGTCTGCGTGGGTTTACTCCGGGTACTCCGGTTTCCTCCCACAGGCCAAAGACATGCAGGTTAGGTTAATTGGCATCAATTGGGGATTCTAAATTGTCCTTAGGTATGGATGTGAGAGTGAATGGTTGTCTGTCTCTTTGTGTTGGCCCTGTGATGGACTGGCGATCTGTCCAGGATGTACCCTGCCTCTCGCCCAAAGATGCTGGGATAGGCTCCAGCCCCCCCGCGACCCGTAAAGGATTAAGCGGTAGAAGATGGATGGATGGATGGATAGCCAATCATGTACAGCAGAACAAAATTATGTTTCTCCTAGCTACAATATTAATCACATCTAGAATCAGAGGGGCCGCTGCCATGCAAGGCGCCGCCACAAACAACTTTTCCTTCCCCCATTCTATTATGCTGAGCACCAAGCTAGAAGGCGGGAAGTACCATTTTTATATGGTCTTTGATATGACCTGGTCAGGGCTTGAACCCACAACCTCCCGGCTGAGGGGCGGATGCTCTACCACTAGGCCACCACTCCAGGGCCTACTGGTAGGTTTGCATAGGTTTATTTCCCTCTTCATTGAACTCATTTAAAAACTGCAGTTTGTATTTACTCTGGTTGTCTTTGTCTAGCATTAAAATTTATTTGATGATCTTAAACATTCAAGTGTGACAAATACAGTGGATGTCAAAAATCTACCCACCCCTGTTCAAATACCAGGTTTTTGTGATGTAAAAAATGAGACCAAGATAAATCGTTTCAAAACTTTTTCCACCATTAATGTGACCTATAACCTGTACAACCCAGTTGAAAAAGAAACTGAAATCTTTTAAGGGAAAAAATAAAAAACTTACAATAACCTGTTTGCATAAATATGCACACCCTTAAACTAATATTTTGTTGCAGCACCTTTGGCTCTTATTACAACACAGTCTTTTTAGGTAGGAGTCTATCAGCGTGGCACATCTTGATGTGGCAATATTTGCCCACTCTTCTTTGCAAAAATGCTCCAAATCTATCAGATTGTGAGGACACCTGTGCACAGCCCTCTTCAGATCACCCCACAGATGTTCGATCGGATTCAGGTCTGGACTCTGGATGGGCCATTCCAAAACCTTAATCTTCTTCTGGCGAAGCCATTCTTTTGTTGATTTGGATGTGTGCTTTGGGTCATTGTTGTGCTGAAAGATGAAGTTCCTCTTCATCTTCATCTTTCTAGCAGAATCCTAGAGGTTTGGTGCCAACAGTGACTTTTATTTGGAACTGTTCATAATTCCCTCCACCTTGACTAAGGCCCCAGTTCCAGCTGAAGAAAAACATCCCCAAAGCATGATGCTGCCACCACCATGCTTCAGTGTAGGTATGGTGTTCTTTTGGTGGTGAACAGTGCTGTGTTTGTGCCAAATATACCTTTTCTAATTATGGCCAAAAAGTTCAACCTTGGTTTCATCGGACCATAACACATTCTCCCACATGCGTTTGAGAGATTTCAAATGTGTTTTTGCAAAATGTAGCCGGGCTTGGATGTTTTTCTTCGTAAGATAAGTCTTCTGTCTTGCCACCCTGGACGGGACATTATTGTCACATGTACTAAACAGCCAGTACTTGCCAGAAATTCCTGCAGCACCTTAAATGTTGCTGTTGGCCTCTTGGCAGCCTCCCTGACCAGTTTTCTTCTCATCTTTTCATCAATTTTGGAGGGACATCCAGTTCTTGGTAATGTCACTATTGTGCCATATTTTCTCCACTTGATGATGACTGTCTTCACTGTGTTCCATGGTATATTTAATGCCTTGGAAATTCTTTAGTACCCTTCTCCTGACTGATACCTTTGAACAATGAGATCCCTCTGATGCTTTGGAAGCTCTCTGCAGACCATGGCTTGTACTGTAAGATGTGACTACAAAAATGTCAGGAAAAGCCTCCTAGAACAGCTGAACTTTATTTGGGGTTAATCAGAGGCACTTTAAGTGGTGCCAGGTGTGTGCTGGCTCCCATTAACATGAGTTTGAATGTGACTGGTTAATTCTGAACACAGCCACATCCCCAGTTATAACAGGGTGTGCATATTTATGCAACCAGGTTATTGTAAAGTTTTTTTATTTTTTTGTTTTTCAATTGGGTTGTACAGATTATAGGTCACATTAATGGTGGAAAAAAGTTTTGAAATGATTTATCTTGGTCTCATTTTTTATATCACAAAAACCTGGCATTTGAACAAGAGTGTGTAGACTTTTTAGATCCACTGTAGCCTGTTTGATGACATGTGTGCCCATGAGGATGTCAACATTTAAATGAATCCCTGGACAATGCAGAATATGGGACCTTTAAGTTAATGCTTCCTCCTTCCACCCTGCTTCTTTAAAGGAACAATCAGTGCGAGTAAAATTACCGAGTGGATAAAAAGGTGCTTATAATTCTGATTAAAGCGTTTTCAAAGACAAATTACAGCTGCTGTGTTCTTTGACAAAAACAAGATGATGTTGCTTTTTGCTGAAATGCTGCGGCGACAGCTCTGCTAGGACTCGATAATGCTAGATTAATTTACATATTAAAGAAAGAAAAACTAGGAAAAAGCCTGGGAAAGCTGCTCCCAATGACAGTGATCACAGATGAGTTTAGCATATGTGCTGAAGACAGGTGTGACTGATTATAAAAAAAAACACTGTCTTCCAGTTTAGCTTGTTTGGCTCATTTTCTCATGGCTGTACTAAGAATTGCACAAATATGTTGTTCCAGGTGCTCTTTTTATGTTGGTTTTTTGAAGTGGAATATGCTGCAAAATCTAACATGCCATGTGACTTGTTACATTTCTGTTCTTCAACATTCTTTGTCCAATGTCTAGGAGCTGGAGGTGGCAGAGTTTAAGATGCTATGATTCTCATCGGGAGTGACTAGGAGGGACAGGATTAGAAATGAGTATATCAGAAGGACAGCTCAGGTTGAGCGGTTTGGAGACAAAGTAAGAGAGGCAAGGCTGAGATGGTTTGGACATGTGCAGAGGAGGGATAGTGGAGATATTGGACAAAGGATGTTGAAGGTGGAGCTGCCAGGCAGGAGGAGAAGAGGAAGACCACAGAGAAGATTGATGGATGTAGTGAAGGAGGATATGGAGAGGGTTGGTGTTACAGAGGAAGATGACCCCTAAACGGAGCAGCCAAAAGATGACACCGACTTGGGGAAAAGTTACATGAAAATGCTACAAATTTGTCACAAAAAGTTCCAAACTTAAAAAAGAAAACAGTAAATCTGTTAAAAACATTTTAGAAGAATGGAAAAGAGATTGAGGGAAAAATATTCACAAATTTCAGAGTAAAACCCTCAGAAATTGGTGACAACAGTTACTACTTTGTCAATAATTTCTTACTCTGACGTAATTTCATGTAATTATACTTGAATAATTAACATTACTAACACACTGCTTCTACTTGAGTACAATTTCTGGAAGCTCCACCCACCTCTGGTCAGTAAAAGTGTTTGCCTGCTTTCTTGCTGTAGTTGGCAGCTGCTGCACATGAAAATGTTTCTAACAATTATGTGGAGCATTATTCCTCAGAACTAACTGCTGAGTAGCCTTGAAAATGTTACCAAATGAATATAAGGTAGAGATAATATAACTAACTTTAATGCAACATATGGGGGGGTCAAATTTGACCATTATGAACTTTTCAGCCCCCCCCCCATATTTATTAGAGAATTTTACCTCTAATCTAAGCTGCTGCAAAGAAATGCAACCAAAATACTCATTCAGATACTGTATCCTGCCTTTTTCCATTTTTTCTTCGCTGTGGTACCAGAGGGCTTTGCCCTTTTTCACATATTGAATTCAGTTATTAGACTTAGCTTATAGTCTTAGTTCACTGGTGTCAGAATGCATAGGTGAGACGTAAAAATGTATGACAAGAAGGGGGTTATTTAAAGACTCCATAAAGGTCTATAATAGAGATTCACTGATTTTGAAATTTGGGGCCAATACAAATTCTTCTTTTCCTCCTCTAGACTGGTCCGTTTAGGGGTCTCCACAGACGATCATCTGCCTCCATCTCACCAGATTTCATTCCATCCTCATCTGAAACACCAACCCTCTCCATCCATGAATCTTTTCTGTGGTCTTCCTCTTCTCCTCCTGGCTGGCAGCTCCATCTTCAACATCCTTTGTCCAATATCTCCACTATCCCTCCTCTGCACATGTCCAAACCATCTCAGCCTTGCCTCTCTTACTTTGTCTCCAAACTGCTCACCCTGAGCTGTCCCTCTAATATACTCATTTCTAATCCCGTCCCTCCTCGTCACTCCCAATGAGAATATTAGCATCTTCAACTCTGTTACCTCCAGCTCTGCCTCCTGTCTTTTTGTCAGCGCCACTTTCTCCAAACCATACATCATAGCAGGTCTCACTACCATCTTGCAAATTTTTCAATTCTCTTTCACTCTAGCTGCTATTCTTCCGTCACTCTCCAACTGTTCCACCCTATCTGCACCCTCTTCTTCACCTCTCTTGTGCACTGGCCACTGCTTTGGATGGTTGACCTGGGGTATTTAAACTCCTCTACCTTCACTATCTCTACTCCTTACATCTTCACTGTTACACATGCCTCCCTCTCATTCACACATATTCTCTTTTGCCTCTACTGACTTTCACTCCCCTTCTCTTAAGAGCATACCGCCACCTCTCCAGGTTCTCTTCCACCTGCTCCCCACTCTTGCTACAGATCACAATGTTGTCTGCCAGCATCAGTCCACAGAGACTCCTACTTGATGTTGTCTGTCATATGCCTAGACTCCAAGTACTCCCGTCTACTCTGTCCTGTTTTTCTTTAACAACCTCTTCCTTTGAATACTTTCCTGTGCTTCTTCATTCCACCACCAAGTCTCCTTCTGGGCCGATGTTAAAAATAATAAGTTAAAAAAGTTGCAAAGCACGCCCCCCCCCCTTTTTTTTGAAGTACCAGATTCTGTCCAAATATGCACATTCACTCAGTCAGGATTATTATTATAAGGGTCTATGTCTAATAACAAACTAACACTGAGGATATGCAGCTGGAATATGAGAGGGATTCATAGCCATATTAAGAGGGAAAAAAAACTAAGTTTTTTGAAAAAGGAACAGATTCATTTTGCTTTATTACAAGAAACCCATTTATCACCCAAAGAGCATACCAAGTTGAGGGGAGATTGGGGAGGACAGGTTTATAGCTCTTCCTTTACTAGTAAAAGTAGAGGGGGTGCAATTTTAATTAATAAACGCCTGCCTCTACCTAATGTCCAGACCATTTCAGATCAGTCGGGTAGATATGTTGAAGGATGCCTCCAGGGTCAGCCGCTTTCTTTGTTGAATACTTATTTTCTCTCTCATGTATTCTCTAAGTTTGTAGATTGGATTGGTGACAATCCAGTGATTGCTGGCAATTTTAATTGTTGCTTTTCATCAGTAATAGATCATCAGTCTTCCACATGTAATTCATTGTCTAAAAGAACCAAGGCAGGCTTTGATACCTGTAATGAACTCGGTCCGGTTGATATCTGGCGTGTTTTACACCCTCAAGATAAAGAGTTCACATTTTACTCAACAGTGCATAAATCTAGCAGTAGATTTGATGTCTTTCTAACTCCTCAAAAGTTGGTAAGCAATGTGGAATATTGCAGTATTGGAGATATAGTTATATCGGGCCACGCCCCAATTTTTATGGAATTATTCAATTTAGATATTGGATCTCAGAGAGGACCATGGAGATAACCATGTTTTGAATCACAACCCTGAATTTGAAAAAATTTTAACCAAACAAATAGGATACTTTTTTAAAGAAAACAAAACCCCCGATGTGTCACCCGGCCTTTTATGGGACACAGCTAAGGCCTACATTCATGGTCAAATTATTTCTGACACAGCTCACCTTAAAACTTAACAGGATGGAGCAGAGTAAACTTGAGCTCAAACTTCAAAATCTCAAGAATGAGTGTAATGTCTCTCCATCTGAAGAGCTTAACGGTGATATTCAGACTGTGAAGATTGTTTTAAATACACTGTTGATGAAAAAAGCTGAAAAATCTGTGTTCTTTGCTAGACAAAGGATGCATGAATTTATGAATAAACCAAATAGGTATTTGGCTAACCTCTTAAAGAACAGGACATACTCCCAGAACATTCCATGTATTCGAGATCATTTAGGCATTCCAAATTATAGCAGCAAGGACATCAATAATATTTTTCAGAAATTTTATAAACAGTTGTACAGTTCTCAGTTTAACTTTACAATCAGAACAAAAGCTGTCAGATTTCTTGACAAAGTTAGAACTACCTAAAATTTCATTCCAGCAGGCTGAAGCCCTAAGTAGACCACTAACTGCAAGTGAAGTTAAGAACTGTGTTCAACTATTACCTAATAATAAAACCCCAGGCCCCAATGGCTTTATTGGGGAATTCTATATGAAATTTGGCCCCCTTCTAATTGACCCAATGATTGAAGTGTTGAACTCCTTATTTATTAATGGGGCCCTGCCTCTGTCTTTAATGGAAGTAAATATCTCTTTGGTACCCAAAAAAGGCAAACCGCCAGAAGAGTGCTCCTCATATAGACCTATATCTGTTTTAAATACTGACATGAAATTATTAGCAGAAGCTCTGGCTCTACGATTAGAACGAGTCCTTCCTTCTATTATTAATATTGACCAGACGGGTTTTATACGGCGTAGATGTTCTTCACACAGTGTAAGAAGGCTGCTCAATATTATCCAACATTCTTTCTTCTATAGCTCTGAGGCCTTAGTGATCTCACTAGATGCTGAGAAAGCATTTGACCGTTTGGAATGTCCTTATCTCTTTTCTATACTTCATCGATTTGGTCTGGGGGACAATTTCATTACATGGATTCAGATTCTCTGTACTTCCCCCCTTTCAGCTATAATTTCTAATGGGTTTAGGTCAGGTTATTTTAGGGTTGAACGGGGCACAAGGCAGGGCTGTCCCCTCAGCCCTCTGTTGTTTGCTATAGCTATGGAGCCACTAGCAATCTGCATACGACAGAATGATGACATCAAAGGAATTTTTGTAAATAATCACCATAAAATCTCGTTATATGCAGATGATGTCTTAATTTATCTGGATGCCCCAAGAGAATCCATTCCAATTTTGACTGAGATAATTGCTAATTATGGGTCCTTTTCTGGATATAGGATACATTTTTCTAAGAGTATGGCCACGCCCCTTAATATTTTGACCGCCTTAGACTCAAATATATCACATCCTTTCTATTGGTCCTCTGCTGGTTTTTCTTATTTGGGTATAAGGAGATCCCCGTGTTTGAAAGACCTTTACAAATTAAACTATGCCCCACTTTTCAGAACCATGCAGGATGACCTTGAAAGGTGGTACAGCTTGCCCCTATCCTTACTTGGTCGTATTCACTTGATTAAAATGAATATTCTTCCCAGGCTTTTATATTTTTTTCAGATGCTTCCAATCACCTTATCGAGGAAGACTTTCACACAGCTTAATAATAGTTTCATTATATCGTTTATCTGGTGCAAAAAAAGATCTAGGCTGCGATATAGTTTTCTCTGCTTACCCACTAAACGAGGCGGGCTGGCAGCACCATGTTTTTTTGATTATTTGGCTGCACAAAGTAGGTTTATTGCAGAATGGTGTTTAAATGATGCTAATTCCACTTGGCTCGGTTGTGAATCGGCCTCCTTGGGTCAGGTACCCTTGTGGAACTTACTCTATCTCCCCTAGAGAAACATCAGCTTTAATCCAAAACAATATAATACTGAAAAATATGTTGTATGTATGGGGTCAGATTAGAAAACTGGAAGGTCACGTTAATTCTCTCTCTTTATTAACCCTCTTACATGGAAATCCTGACTTTTCTCCTGGACTTCTTGGTGAATTTACTGACTGGAAACACAAGGTTATAAGGGTAATTCATGACCTGATGAATGGGGGTTCAGTTCTTACATTTCAACAAGTTAAACAGAAGTTCGATATTTCAGATAAGGATTTTTTTTGTTTATCCAGGCCCGTAATTTTATACTGCACAAACTTAAGGAGTTTAATGGCAGATCAACCATCTCTCCCATGGAATCAATGCTGTCTGATAATAGACAGATGAAATTTATTATTAAAAAAATTTACAGGGTATTTTGTGATCTTAGAGGACAGTTCTAATAAAATCAAAGATAAATGGGAATCTGACTTAGGTTCCTCTATAACTCCTGACACTTGGGATAGTTTATGTGGCCAACCTTTTATATTCTTAGTCACAAATTCCGCCTGGGAGAGACAGTTTAAAATACTGCACAGACTGTACATTACTCCTGAAGTCAGACATCGAGCCAATTCAGGCCTTTCAGATCTTTGTACTAAATGTCAGTCAACAGTGGGTTCTTTTTTCCATTGTATGTGAAGCTGTCCCTCAGTTCATCAGTTCTGGGCTACCATTATTCAGCAGCTTAACAAGATTTTTAATTGCACTCTACAGATTGGGGCACGAACCTGTTTGTTGTGACTAACTGATGAACTACCGGATAATTTTTTAAGTATGAAGCTTTTGCATATTGTTCTGTACAATGCACGAAAAATGTATTCTCACATTGTGGATTTCTGACAAAGCCCCCACTTTGCATCAGTGGTTGAACAGTGTGACTAGTACCATCCCTCTCGAGGCTTTCTCTGCAGCTTTAATGGACAAACCCTTCCTCTTTTATCACACTTGGGACCCTTTTCTTAAATATCTTGGGGCTACTAAAGCCCAGAAAATGAGATCTGGATTACTGGAACTGGCTTGGAGGGAGGCTCCAACTTCATAAACTCATTATCTCTGACTGTGGTAAAGTGTATTATTAATTAGGTTCTTCAGTGATGGAATCTGTTTCCCTATTATCTATAATGTGTATACACACTTGTGTGAATATGTGCATGCATGTATTTTCTTCCTCCCATTATTTTATTTTACATTTGTGTTATGTTTTTTGTTTTGTTTTTTTCCTCTCTTCTTTTTTGCTTTGCCAAAAAGTTTAATAAAAATGTTTGGGGAAAAAAAATAAGTTGGCCAATGGCTGATAGCCAATACTCGATCATTTTTGTTTTCCTTTTCATCTATTCCATCTTCATTACCAGAGAGACAAATAAATATGCATTTTCAGTCCCACTTTATCAGAATTTGCAGCTGTAGTCTGCTGTTGTCTGTTTCAGGGTAAAAATCATTGCCACAGAATTGGGACACAGAAAAATGTCCACTGTGATGAGCTAAAATGATTATCGCTGCTAAATTATTTGTTTACACACTGATCTAAAGCCAATCATTTCCAGGTATCAAAGGCGGCAGCTGACCTGATGGCGTACTGCGACGCACACACCTGCGACGACCCCCTGATCACCCCGGTGCCCACCTCAGAGAACCCTTTCAGGGAGAAGAAGTTCTTCTGCGCTCTGCTTTGAGACGAATCAGGGATTGTTGTGATTCAGAGTACAACTGTACAGTGTGTACATGTATGTACAGTGTGTACATGTATGTACAGTGTGTACATGTACTTCCAATCTGAATAATACATCAATGTACTACAGCAACCTTGCATTAAAGCTGCCGGTGTACAGTACATAATCAACTACACAATCTTTAAATTTTCCAAACTGCAAATGTCTGTCTGTAAGGTCAGAGGGGAAGAATAATCTGATAAAAAAAAAAAAATGTCAACGTAAAATTATCACAATCAAGCTTCAAAATGACAAAAGATTCAAGGGGAAAAAATAAAATCGCTTTCATCCAAGTGAAAATTCATTTCATGTTCAAATGTATGACAAGTAACTG
The DNA here is from genome assembly GCA_020510985.1 of Pholidichthys leucotaenia. NCBI lineage: Eukaryota > Metazoa > Chordata > Actinopteri > Cichliformes > Pholidichthyidae > Pholidichthys > Pholidichthys leucotaenia. The sequence goes on from CM035844.1 coordinate 18,735,962, forward strand.
CCAAAATGGATAACACCCCCATCAACAACCATCAGCTTCAAGGGGAAGCTTCTCATTGGGATGCTTAGTTTCCATATTAAGTTTATGAACATCATCTCCATAAATGAAGGCGGTTCTTCCATCGGAACAAGAAAATGCCATTTAATACAGCTCATCTCTAACCGCTATGATTGTTCTTCTTTATTCATTTCTGGAAGCCCCGTGTTTTGGCAGTTATTTGTAACCACCGAGGACAAGTTTGGTTTTTAAATCAGTGGATTTACAAGTACAAAAGGTTTCATTCAGACCCCAGCCTTTTCTTTTGCTCATTTTTATACAGTTGCTGTAGTGTGGATATGGAAGTGTGTGCATACGCATAGGTGCTACTGTGTTAATAAAGCGACAATTCTGCACATCTTATCGCCATCAGATCAAGATTTTATAGCTCGGCAGCACACAGACGCAAACTACAACAGATTCCAGGGGCCACAGATGTGACAGCTAATCCACTGGAGAATAATCAGCTATTCAGTTTCTGAGCGTCAGTTTTCTATTCCTTTAAGGCAACATTAATAAATGGAGCAGTTATATAATTAACGTCTGTGGACTAGTGTAGGTCTTCATTTGAACTGATCCAAATGGACTCTCCGGAGCAGAGATGTCCTATGAGTTTGTAGAAAATAAAGAACCAGCTACAGTGCCTCCACCCGCCAACCAATGCCCATTTTTATTAAAATTTTCAATCTCACATTTAGTTGCATCACAGTCCACATCCAAAGGAGGGGAATTGAGACCACTTTTCTCATGGCATTGCTGGGAAACTTGTAGGACTCTCTTCTCTGGATTATTTCAAATATTTTCTAGTGTATCCTGCAAATATCACATGTAGAGCTTTGGCAGAAAAAAAGTAACAAAGCACTGAAATAAAACCTGTCATCAAAGTGTTTCTTGTGATTTTATTTGATGGGGAAAAAAAGTGTACAAACAACACGTATTTATGTCTGATTATTACCATTTATTGTCCTAAAATATACAAGCTTAAATGCTTTCACAGTCAAAAGCAGGCGAGCGGAGCAGTGTTTTAGCTGGAGCTGCTGGACAATAGTGACAGCTTCACACAAGTCAAATGGTGGGTGTGAGCACCTGCATGGGTGATCCTGTGCTACAGCACGGACATCCACATCAGACTGCATTAAACATTTAAAGTAGCACGCGTTAAGGCATCTTATGTTTACACAAACAGTCAAAGTCAATATCAAGCTCTGCAATGAAGACAATCAGAAAACAAGCCTTACTGGTTGTGTAGAACAATATCTTTAAAGATAAAACATTTTATTTTTGTAATTATTTGGGTAGGCTTTTCCTTCTTGTTCAGTTTTAAATTGCAGTAATATCTCTATAGATGCTAAACATAACTACTTTAGACTACAGATGCTTCAACTGTGAAACTGTGGGCAGATACCAATACTTACAATAATTTGGGCCATACAATTTTTAATTTGTTAGTGGTGGCCTAGATGTAGCGCATCCACCAGGTTGACACCCTGACTGGGTCATTCTGAAGCCCATATAAAAATGGTGCTTTCTGCCTTCTAGCTTGGTGCTCAGCATGACAGAATAGGGAAAGGAAAGTTAACAGAGCTACCAGAGGACATGGTATCCCACATACTGTGGCACTCTAAACGCAGTGGAGGCAAAGAAATGTGTATTACTAAAATGCATTAAAGCCCTTCATCACAGTACATTTAAATTAGCACAAATTTAGCCATAAAAATGCACAAAACAGAAAGTAAATTCTTTCACATGACCGAGGATGCACCAGATAAACAGCCACTGCCATCAATAAATGCCATTTAGAAATCAGTCAGCAAAGACAGTATTAACTGATACTGATATGCTGAATAACTGGCACATCCCTGCTTTAGACACATACAGTAGTGTGAAAAAGTGTTTGCCCCCTTCCTGATTTCTCTTCTTTTTTGTGTTTGTCACACTTAAATGTTTCAGATCATCAAACAAATTTAAACATAAGATAACACAAAGAAACACAAAATGCAATTTTTAAATGAAGGGGTTTATTATTAAGTGGAAAAAAAAAATTCCAAACCTACACGGCCCTGCGTGAAAAAGTGATTGCCCCCTAAACCTAATAACTGTTTGGGCCACCCTTAGCAGCAACAACTGCAATCAACCATTTGCAATAACTGACAATGAGTCTTTTACAGCGCTGTGGAGGAATTTTGGCCCATTCATCTTTGCAAAATTGTTGTAATTCAGCCATATTGGAGGGTTTTTGAGCATGAACCACCTTTTTAAGGTCATGCCACAGCATCTTAATCAGATTCAGGTCAGGACTTTGACTAGGCCACTCCAAAGTCTTCATTTTGTTTTTCTTAAGCCATTCAGAGGTGGACTTGCTGGTGTGTTTTGGATCATTGTCTTGCTGCAGAACCCAAGTGCACTTCAGCTTGCGGTCATGAACAGATGGCCGGACATTCTCCTTCAGGATTTTTTGGTAGACAGCAGAATTCATGGTTCCATTTACCACAGCAAGTCTTCCAGGTCCTGAAGCACCAAAACAGCTCCAGACCATCACACTACCACCACCGTATTTTACTGTTGGTATGATGTTCCTTTTCTGAAATGCTGTGTTACTTTTATGCCGGATGTAATGGGACACACACCTTCCAAAAAGTTCAACTTTTGTCTTGTCAGTCCACAGAGTATTTTCTCAAAAATCTTGGGGATCATCAAGATGTTTTCTGGCAAAACTGAGACGAGCCTTTATGTTCTTTTTGCTCAGCAGTGATTTTTGTCTTGGAACTCTGCCATGCAGGCCATTTTTGCCCAGTCTCTTTCTTATGGTGGAGTCATGAACACTGACCTTAACTGAGGCAAGTGAGGCCTGCAGTTCTTTGGATGTTGTTGTGGGGTCTTTTGTGACCCCACAACAATGAGTCGTCGCTGCGGTCCTGGGGTAATTTTGGTCGGCCAGCCACTCCTGGGAAGGTTCACCACTGTTCTCTGTTTTCCCCATTTGTGGATAATGGCTCTCACTGTGGTTCGCTGGAGTCCCAAAGCTTTAGAAATGGCTTTATAACCTTTTCCAGACTGATAGATTGCAATTACGTTGTTTCTCATTTGTTCCTGAATTCTTTGGATGATGTCTAGCTTTTGAGGATCTTTTGGTCTACTTCACTTTGTCATGCAGGTCCTATTTAAGTGATTTCTTGATTGAGAATAGGTGGGGCAGTAATCAGGCCTGGGTGGGGCTAGAGAAATTGAACTCAGCTTTCCAAAGATGTGATAAACCAGTTAATTTATGTTTTAAGAGGGGCAGCAATCACTTTTTCCACACAGGGCCATGTAGGTTTGAATTTTTTTCCCCTTAATCATAAACCCCTTCATTTAAAAACTGCATTTTGTGTGATCCTTGTCAAATATTTAAATTTGTTTGATGATCTGAAACATTTAAGTGACAAACATACAAAAAAATGAGAAATCAGGAAGGGGGCAAACACTCTTTTCACACCACTGTATACTGGATTCATGTGATTCTGACCAAACTAAACACGTCAACTGTCTGCAGTGGAATCTTAACTGGTCTGTCCTTCAAACAAACCTCCTGCAGTCGTCACTGTCTTATAGAAAGGTGCATCAATAGAAACAGTGCAGCAGGGTGGTTATGTGACTGCCATCACTGTCACTGTACAGGTGCTTCTCACTAAATTAGAATGTCATTGAAAAGTTCATTTATTTCAATAATTCAATTCAAAAAGTGAAACTCATATATAGATTCATTACAGAGTAATATATTTCAAGTGTTTATTTCTTTTAATTTTGATGGTTATGGCTTGCAGCAAATCAAAACCCCAAATTCAGTTTCTCAAAAAATTAGAATATTATATAAAATTAATTTAAAAAAAAAAGATTTTTAATAGAAAAGTTGGCTGACTGAAAAGTATGTCCATGTACACACTCAATACTTGGTTGGGGCTCCTTTGGCATAATTACTGCATCAATGCAGCGCCGCATGGAAGCGATCAGCCTGTGTTACTGCTGAGGTGTTATGGAAGCCCAGGTTGCTTTGATAGCAGCCTTCAGCTCGTCTGCATTATTGGGTCTGGTGTCTTTCATCTTCCAGTTGACAATACACCATAGATTCTCTACGGGGTTTAGGTCAGCAGAGTTTGCTGGCTAATCAAGCGCAGTGATACAAATACCATTAAGCCAGGTATTTGTACTTTTGGCAGTGTGGACAGGTGCCAAGTCCTGCTGGAAAATGAAATCAGCATCTCCATAAAGCTTGTCAGCAGAGGAAAGCATGAAGTGCTCTAAAATTTCCTGGTAGATGGCTGCAGTGTCATTGGATTTGATTAAACACGTGACATGACTCCACATATCACTGACTGGAAATTTCACGCTGGACCTCAAGCAACTTGGATTCTGTGCCTGTTCACTCTTCCTCCAAACTCTGGAACCTTGATTTCCAAGTGACAGGACTTGGCACCTGATTTGGGGAGCCATGTCATCTGCTGGTGTTAGTCCACTGTGTTTTATCAAGTCCAAAGTCAATGCACTTGTCTACGAGGACATTTTAGAGCACTTCATGCTTCCCTCTGCTGACGAGGTTTATGGAGATGCTGATTTCATTTTCCAGCAGGACTTGGCACCTGCCCACACTGCTGCCAAAAGTACCAAAGCCTGGTTTAATGACCATGGTATCACCATATTTTACTGGCCAGCAAACTCTCCTGACCTAAACCCCATACAGAATCTATGAAGTGCCAACAGGGAGACGAGAGACACCAGACGCAACGATGCAGATGAGCTGAAGGCCGCTATCAAAGCAACCTGGGCCTTCATAACACCTCAGCAGTAACACAGGCTGATCACCTCCATGCCACGCCACAGTGATGCAGTATTAATTAATGCAAAAGGAGCCCTGACCAAGTATTGAGTGTGTGTATGGAAATACTTTTAGTCGGCCAACATTTCTATTACAAAAATCATTTTTTTAAAAATTGATCTTATGTAATGTTCTAATTTTTTGAGAAACTGATTTTTGGGTTTTCATGAGCTGCGAGACATAACCATCAAAGTTAAAAGAAAAACACCTGAAATATATATACAGTAAGTCTGTAATGAATCTATATAAAATATGCGTCTCATTTTATGAATTGAATTACTGAAATAAATCAACTTTTTGATATTCTAATTTAGTGAGATGCACCTGTAGCCAACAGCAGGAACAACTGCTAAACCAGCCTTTGCAGGGAGAAATTCAATGTTCTGGCTTTTTTTTAAATTCATGTTTTCCTATTAAGAACAGTCTACAAGTATGTAAATATGTATGTAAATTATTAAAAATGCACTCTATTAATATACCTGTGTTCATTTTGATTAAGCTACTAAGCCTCAAGATGGCGTTAATGTCTGGTTAAAGCATGCCAGCTTGGCGAAAGCAATTATGTTTAAAGAATTATTCAGGTGGAGTAAGCCAGAGAGACGACATGATGTAGACCATTTTTCATTTAGAAAGATGTACTACTTAAGATTTGATCACGAGTGGGGGATCATGCCTACTGGCCATCGGAGTGGTGGCCTAGAGGTAGAGCATCCACCCCACAACCAGGAGGTCGGGGTTCAAGTCCCGGCCGGGTCATAGCAAAGACCATAGGAACTTCCTGCCGTCCAGCTTGGCGCTCAGCAAAAATGGAACGGAGGAGGGAAATGTGGGCGGCGGTGGCTCAGGAGTAGTGATGTTATGCTTGACACCGCCCACTCGACATGGATTAGCGGCCACGTTTTCGTCAGTCTGCCCCAGGGCAGCTGGGGCTACAGTGGTAGCTTACCACTACCATTGTCTGTGGAGTGAATTATGTATCCATTGTAAAGCATCTATGAAAAAACACTATATAAATTGGATTTATTACTATCATTACTGTTTAAAAGATTAATTTGCTCATATTTCCAATTCACCTTCCTCTAAAAAACTATTTTTATCATGCATTCTTTAATGTTAGCAAAATTCATGGGTACTTTATTACATGATTTGCTTGTGCCACAACATCTGTTGCAATGTCAAACAAATGTTTTCAACAATTTTTGACAGTATTTCAGTTTGTTTCATTGGCATCTTTATTTCTATACACATTTCCATCTTCATGTCCAAACAAGCTTAGAGCAGACCAGATAATGGGCCATGGTGCTTCTTCGTTTTTACAATCAGAAGTTAAAACAACAGTTCTCATATATATAAATCTCCACAAAGACCAGTGCCACTCGAATCATCTTCTGAGGTTTAGTTTCCATGTTTCACATTAACCATCCACATCTCCTACAAGACACTTCAGAACAATCCACCTCCCAATAAATCGTTCAGAAATGTTGGTGAACTTAACAGCACATGATATTAAAGTGTTGCACCATGTGTTAATTATAAAATACAACTTTCCATCAAACATTCTTGTGGTATTAAAAACAGCAAAGTGGACCAGGTGGCCACACAGTAAGATTGGGTATATTAGAGTGCACATCATGACAGTGCACAAAAAGAAACATGCTGAACTAAACAACAATATTGTAAAGGTAAAATGCTTAAACACAGAACAAACTGGTATTGAGCTTAACATGTATTTGTAGCAGTACAGTTCCAACAATCAATAAGCCCTAAATTTAAAATTCAACCTTGAACAAAGTACACACTGCTTCAGTGAGCTCTGCGTATGAATATTATGAACGTGGGCTGAAATAATTCAAGATCACCAAAGAGGTCATATACAGTTTGGACTTAAGAAGTAGAAAACCACCAAACATTTATAGGAAGGCGTCACACCATTCCTTGAGGCAGCCATAGCAGTCACGTTGTTGTTTGGCATTTGCGCCACAAGTATCATTCAGCCAGTCCCGAAAAAGCTCCTCATCTTTCTTTAACACTAGAAACTGCCCGAGGACAACATATGCCTGCGAAGGTAAAGATGAACACAGCAGAGAAACCTGATTATACTGGGGTGGGAGCAGTTAAGAATTTTCCACAACAATGGCTTTGATGCTGAACAGCAAAACCAGACAGACTGATCAGACAAGTAACTGCTAAGATTTTTGTGGTGAGAATCACAAAAATTCATGGTTAGTATGGAGCAATAGGGTGACTATTGAGAACAGATTCTGAGCTAGGCATACACCTTGGTCTGTCCCCCAAAAATGATCAGTGATATAAAGAAATTATAGTAATATCTTAAAACTGTGGTCCTACAAGGATCAGTGCTGGCTGTATTGACCATTTTACAAGTGAAAATATCCTGTACTACGAGTCTGACAGCAGCACCAGGAATTTATCTTACAATGCATCTACAGACGTGGACAAAACTGTTGGTACCCCTCTGTTAATGAAAGAAAAACCCACAATGGTCACAGAAATAACTTGAATCTGACAGAAGTGGTAATAAATAAAAATTCTATGAAAATTCACCAATGAAAATCAGACAATGCTTTTGAATTGTGGTTCAGCAGTTATTTTAAAAAACAAACTCATGAAACAGGCCTGGACAAAAATGATGCTACACTTAATATTTTGTTGCACAACCTTTTGAGGCAATCACTGCAATCAAATGATTTCTGTAACTGTCAGTGAGACTTCTGCACCTCTCAGCAGGTATTTTGGCCCACTCCTCATGAGCAAACTGATCCAGTTGTCTCAGGTTTGAAGGGTGCCTTCTCCAGACGGCATGTTTCAGCTCCTTCCACAGATGTTCAATAGGATTTAGATCAGGGCTCATAGAAGGCCACTTTAGAATAGTCCAATGTTTGGCTCTTAGCCATTCTTGGGTGTTTTTAGCTGTGTGTTTTGGGTCATTATCCTGCTGCAAGAGCCATGACCTGCGACTGAGACTAAGCTGACTGACACTGGGCAGCATATTTCTCTCTAGAATCCCTTGATAGTCTTGAGATTTCATTGTACCCTGCACAGATTCAAGACACCCTGTGCCAGATGCAGCAAAGCAGCCCCATTACATAACAGAACCTCCTCCATGTTTCACAGTAGAGAGTGTTCTTTTCTTGGTGTGCTTCATTTTTGCGTCTGTGAACATAGAGCTGATGTGCCTTGCTAAAAAGTTCCAGTTTTGTCTCGTCTGTCCATAGGACATTTTCCCAGAAGCTTTGTGGCTTGTCAACATGCAGTTTGGCAAATTCCAGTCTGGCTTTTTTATGATTTGTTTTCAACAGTGGTGTCCTCCTTGGTCGTCTCCCATGAAATCCACTTCGGCTCAAACAACGACGGATGGTGCGATCTGACACTGATGTACCTTGACCTTGGAGTTCACCATGAATGTGTTTAGAGGTTGTTCTGGGCTCTTTTGTTGCCATTCGTATTATCAGTCTCCTCCTGCAGCCACGTCCAGGGAGGTTGGCTACAGTCCCATGGATCTTAAATTTCTGAATAATATGTGCAACTGTAGTCACAGGAACATCAAGCTGTTTGGAGATGGTCTTATAGCCTTTACCTTTAACATGCTTGTCTATCATTTTCTTTCTAGTCTCCTGAGACAACTCTCTCCTTTGCTTCCTCTGGTCCATGTTTAGTGTGGTACACACCATGTCACCAAACAGCACAGTGACTACTTGTCACCCTTTAAATAGGCCGACTGACTGATTACAAGTTTGTAGACACCTGTGATGTTAATTAGAGGACACATCTTTGTTGAACATGTCCCTGTGGTCACATTATTTTCAATCTTTTCTAGGGGGACCATCATTTTTGTCCAGGCCTGTTTCACGAGTTTGTTTTTAAAATAATTCCGTTGAACCACAATTCAAAAGCATTGTCTGATTTTCATTGGTTAATTTTCATAGAATTTTTATTTATTACCACTTTTGTCAGATTCAAGTTATTTCTGTGACCATTGTGGCTTTTTCTTTCTTTAACAGAGGGGTACCAACAATTTTGTCCACGTCTGAACGTGACAAGTTGTGAGTGCACAACTTGTCACTCACAAAATAATGGTGAGTGCAATGTCCATAATTCTTTAGTAGATATGAGTCTTCACAATGTGAAACTTGATTTGACATCCAAGATTATCAAATTACTCACACAGTCCTGCTTTCAATGAACTTGGAAGATTGCTAAAATTACAGCACATGGGAGGCTGTGAATTTACTTAAACTTAGCTGTACTTGCCATTGTTTTTTTAATGATGGATTCTTGTTCTGCTGTAATTTATAGACACTGAATTACATGAATTATTCTACAAAACTTTACAGACAATTATGTTAAAAAAAAAGAAGTGTAAAAGATCACCTTGTCAAAACCTTTATCCTCAAGACGCTTCCCGAGAACGTCTCCGATGCCTGCTAGAGCCGTCACTGACTTCTCCCCCATGGGCTCAGCCACAAAATCTTTATGTTTCTGGGATGTTGACGACATGGCCGATTAGGTAGCTGCTGGAACACAAAGAGCACAATAAACAAGGTGTTTTTTTTTCTGTTTAATTGCTTTTGTTTGCGGGGGGGAGGTTATACAAACTGAAAGAAACATTTTTCCAGGTAACTGACTTGATGTCATTTAAAAACGTACCGTGTGGAAAACTGGCGATTACTAAAACACGGATCTAAAGAGCCCCTCCTCCACCCCCGCCTGTGTTCACACCGTTTAATGGAGACTCGCTAGGTCGGTGAGACTTCAGGGTCCAGGCTCTACTGTAAATGCGCGCGGAACACACTTGCGCGTTAACCGTTTTAGCGCGAGGAGCCAAAGTCCGCGAGCTTTACGTTACACCGCTTTGAGTCACCGCAACTTTCTAGCAAGTGTTTTCGGCCCTGCGCGAAGCTTATGGAGCCCTTCAGTCTGCAAAGTTACTGCCGTAAATATAGGAAACAGAAGCTCTGAATTTAGGCGCATACCAACTATTAGCACAACAGCTAACAAAGCTCACATGTAACAAGCTTGTTGTTCTGTGATTTTCTTGCTTCTTAATGTCTACTGGCGCTTTCCTCTATATTATAACTTACCAGCGACATGACACGAGTTAGCCTACCTTTTGATGCCCAGGCTGAATAGTAACGTAGTTAAACGCTGAAGAGCTCAGTGAGTTTCTCTTTCACTGCAGAACACCGGCGACCACAATGCAACGCGCTTATGCACACGCACCTGCGTAGTACGTCACCAGTCGTCAGCCATAGAACCGAGCGCCGCAACCTTAGCCCCCTCCTCCCTGCGTTACCACGGTAACCATGGACCCGTACTAGCGACGTTCCGATCCGCAGTGTACTTAAACTGTACTCCCTATTCCCTGCTCCGTTCTCGGGGAATATCAGCTGCCCTTCACAAAATTTCTCCATTTGAAACACCCTCTAACCATCGGCTTCCTCCTCTGTGCGTGACCACAGTAACCATGGACACGTACTGATACTGTGGTGGATGACTTATATTTCTTAATATATTAATACAAATATATTACCATCAGTTGATATAAACAATAACCAACATCAGTTTAGCTTGTTAATAACGTTAGCAACAATAGCTTGTTTTACTGGTATTTGAGGCGCAATGGTTTATGGGTAATCTTCTTGTCAACTTCCGGTGAAGTGATGTATCGTTGTTCACTTCTTCCCTGCACAGTTCTCAGTTCCCTTTGAACTGAAGACCGTTCGCTCCATAGATATAAAAGGCTAGATTGGCAGCGCTGTTCAGTCCGTGCTTGCGGTGGCGTGACGCGCGTCCGCCATCTTGGTACAGGATATGTGTAGCACATCCCTGTGGTCCAGTGCAGACACCTGCTTGGGTCATTCTCCTTTGTTAAACGTTTGACAGGCTTCAGTGAACATGTTTACAACACAGTACAACACAGCGCATAGTGGTTTACTTTCAGCATAATCTGCATAAATATTAGGTGTTTAAGAGCTTCATAATTATTAAATTATGGCATTTTGCAGTGTCTCAATCAAGAACTGTCAAATGAGCTGAAAAAGAAGTTACCATACCCCCTGATTAATAATTAAGCCTACCTCTTTCATTGTGGCCATTTATGCATAAATATATGGCCGAAATTGATTAATTCATACTTTGTCCTGGGCTGTATTTGTTATATTTGCCACCCCAGGCAACCAGCTTATTGCCCCCCCCCCCCAATTGTCAAAAATGTTTATCAAAGAAATATTTCAGCCTGTGCTATACAAATTGGCCTAGATATGTAAACTTTGAAATAAATAAAGAGAATAAAAAATTACAAATCAATTATTCAAGTTTCTTCATTTAACTAGACAGACATTATACCCCCCCCCCCCCCATCTACCTGGATCTGTATAGCAGTTGTTGAAAATCAATTTGAAATTCTTATTGATTTTAGGCCCACATAACAAATTTATACAATACACCAATGTTCATTACAAATTTATTGCATAGAATAATGCACTCAACATGAAAGCAGCAAGCTCATATAATCAGTTGCAAAGTGAGGTGAAGTGTTAATTGAATCAAAACACAGTTTAAAGCAGTAGATGTAGGCTTTATTAATTTAACCCAGAGCCCAGCCCATCGTCATCACCATCATCATCACCATCATCATCTTCATCACACGTAATATCTGTGGTGTAATCTAAGTATTCCGCCCTCGCCCCTTCTCCTATTAGTAAAAGCAGTTCCGCCGGGCTTAGAGACTAAACCACACGGGCAGGCTAGGAGTTGGACTTAGTTGTCAGAGGCTTTTCGAGACGCACGCCATAAGGAGCATTTTATGAGCACTGGGAGCTTAACCCCAGTGCCGCTCCTGGCTATGACAACCTTGGAGGCGCCTTAAAACCAGATGCTTCGGGTAGATGGTGGCTCGTCAACCTGGGAAGGTAGCCCATCTAGGGGAAGGTAAACCCTGATTTCAAACCTCTGCTGCCTTGCGGCATACCCAGTCACGGGAAAGGCTTCGGGAGTCAACCCTGAGGAAAAATCCGGAGTCGGAGCCCCTAAGGCAGTTCTATGTTGTGCTCAACATCGTTCTGGCAGCTCCTGCAACGGCGCTGGTGCCAAACTGTAGCAGCCCTGCTGTTCCTTTGGATTCATCAGTGACGTGGAGAGGGGGGACATGCTGCATGGGCAACATCTTGTCCTCCATATCTTCCTGCCCAGGCTTGAATCCTACCAACGCCCAACGCTGGAAGGTAGAACACCGGATCACTGGAGAGGACACTCCAGCTTCGCCTTTGGCGTAGACAAAACACGGGGAATGACAGTTACCGGTTATAAGCCACCGCTCAATTGGCGTAGAGCGTGGCGCCAGGGGTTGTTCCCGACGGTGGGAGGGATCATCAGATCTCACTGGACAGCTACCGCCCGCCTCAAGCTGGACAGCCCCCAGCCAATAAGGTGTTGTCCCGCCACAGCTTGCTTTCCTCATTGGGTGCATGGGGATAAGGAGAAATCCAAACAGCAGGCTGAGAACCTTCACACCAGGCCAGACAATAAAACAAAAGAGACCAACTCTAAAACTGGGAACTTGGAACGTCCGCACTATGATGACAGGACTCGCTGCTAACCTCAAGGACATCAACGACACCAGGAAGACTGCCATCATCAATAATGAGCTGAAGAGACTGGGAGTGGATATCGCCACTCTCCAGGAAACACGGTTAGCTGATGCAGGCACACTGAGAGAGAAGGACTACACGTTCTACTGGCAGGGAAAGGGCAGTGACGAACACAGGGAACACGGAGTGGGCTTCGCAGTGAAGAACACTTTGCTGAAGATGGTGGAACCGGGCAGCACTGGCTCTGCACGACTCCTCACCCTCCGCCTGAACACCACTCAAGGCCCAGTCACCCTTGTCAGTGTGTATGCCCCAACACAGACAGCCACACCAGAGGCAAAAGACGAGTTCTACGAGAATCTCGCAACAACTGTCAGGATCATTCCCAACTCTGAACAACTCATTCTCCTTGGAGACTTCAATGCCAGAGTGGGTGCTGACCACGACTCCTGGCCCTCCTGTCTTGGACCTTTTGGCGTGGGCAGAATGAACGACAACGGACAGCGGCTGCTCGAGTTCTGCACATATCACGATCTGTGCATCACAAACTCGTTCTTCAAGACCAAGCCCCAACACAAGGTTTCCTGGCAACATGCGCCCTCAAAGCACTGGCACCAGCTAGACTTGATCCTGACCAGGCGCACCTCACTGAAGAACGTGCTAATCACCCGTTCGTTCCAGAGTGCAGATTGCGACACAGACCATTCATTGGTGTGTTGCAAGGTCAAGCTGCAGCTGAAGAAATTCCATCGTGCTAGACAACCTGGAAAGGCATGGATTGACACCAGCAAGATGGCCCAACCAGAACTTGTTGAGCAGTTTGCCTCCACCTTTGAGAAGGAACTTGGTGTACCACAAGGAGGAGAATCTGCAAAGCAGAAGTGGGAAGAGCTGCGAAACACCATCTACCGCACAGCCTTGGCTACCTTTGGGAGGAAGACCTCGAAGTCACAGGACTGGTTTGATGCCAAGTTGACCGAGATGACCCCCGTCATTGAAGCCAAGCGCTCAGCACTTGCTGAGTACAAGAAGTACCCAAACGAGAAGAATCTCCAGATTCTCAGGGCTGCGAGAAGCAAAGTTCAGCAGACTGCTCGGCGCTGTGCCAACGAGTACTGGACTCAGCTCAGCCAAGACATTCAAACCGCTGCCATAACAGGGAACATCCGTGGTATGTACAATGGCATCAAGAAAGCACTTGGTCCGGCTCAGAGCAAGACGACCCCCCTCAAATCTTCCACTGGGGAGATGATCATAGAGAAGAACAAGCAGATGGAGAGATGGGTGGAACACTACTCCAACCTCTACTCTAGACAGAACACCGTGACACCGTCAGCCCTTGATGCCATCGACTGCCTGCCATCCATGGACGAACTTGACGCCGAGCCAACCATCGACGAACTCAGTAAGGCCATTGATAGCTTGGCCGCTGGCAAGGCACCCGGCAACGACGGCATACCCCCTGACCTGATCAAGCACTGCAAGACCGCCCTACTGCTGCCATTGCATGACGTCCTCTGCCAGTGCTGGAAGGAAGGTGCCGTACCACAGGACATGAGGGACGCCAAGATCATCACCCTCTACAAAAACAAAGGGGAGAGAAGCGACTGCAACAACTACAGGGGCATTTCCCTCCTCAGCGTTGTTGGCAAAGTCTACGCACGAGTTGTTCTCGTTCGTCTACAGAAGCTTGCCGAACGTGTCTACCCCGAGTCTCAGTGTGGCTTCCGCGCTGAGCGATCGACGGTAGACATGATATTCTCCATCCGCCAACTCCAGGAGAAATGCAGAAAACAGAACATGCCTCTGTACGTCGCCTTCATCGACCTCACCAAAGCGTTCGATCTGGTCAGCAGAGAGGGCCTTTTCAAGATCCTGCCAAAGATAGGATGCCCACCAAAGTTGCAAAGCCTCATCGAATCGTTTCACACCAACATGCAGGGGATAGTGCAGCACGATGGCAACGTCTCAGAGCCATTCAACATACGCAGCGGAGTGAAACAGGGCTGTGTACTTGCGCCAACCCTCTTTGGGATTTTCTTTGCTATGCTCCTGAGGCATGCCTTCAGCACAGCAACAGAGGGAATCTACCTGCACACAAGATCTGACGGCAGGCTTTTCAACCTCGCCCGCCTGAAAGCTAGAACCAAAGTACGCGAGGCTCTAATCAGAGACATGCTGTTCGCAGACGACGCTGCAGTCGCAACCCACACACAGCAGGAGCTTCAGACCCTGATGGACCGCTTCTCCCAGGCATGCAAGGACTTCGGGCTTACCATCAGCCTGAAGAAGACTAACGTCTTGGCGCAAGGCACGGAAGCACCACCAACCATCACCATTGATGACTACAAGCTGGAGGTTGTGAATCAGTTCACGTACCTGGGGTCCACGATCAGCAACAACCTCTCCCTTGATACAGAGATCAACAAGAGGATTGGAAAATCAGCCTTCACACTCGCTCGCCTCACCACACGAGTGTGGGAGAATCCCAAACTCTCTGTCAAGACGAAGATGGCAGTGTACAACGCCTGCGTCATCAGCACACTGCTCTATGGGAGTGAGACGTGGACAACATACGCCCGGCAGGAAAAGAGACTGAACTCCTTCCACTTGCGCTGCATTCGCAACATCCTGGACATATCCTGGCAGGACAAAGTGCCCAACACAGAAGTTCTGTCCCGCGCCGGCCTTCCCTCCATGTTCACTCTACTCAGGCAGCGCAGGCTCCGCTGGCTAGGCCACGTTCATCGTATGGAGGATGGCAGAATCCCCAAAGATGTCCTCTATGGAGAACTGGCAACTGGCAGGAGAGACGTTGGCCGCCCACAGCTGCGCTTTAGAGATGTCTGCAAGAGAGACATGAAGGCCCTGGATATCAACACAGAGCGCTGGGAGGACCTTGCAACGGACCGCTCCAAATGGAGAGGCACCCTGACCAGACAGCTCAAGGCGGGTGAAGAGAGACTGACTGCTGCAGCAGATGAAAAAAGGACCCGCAGGAAGAACCGCCACAGACCCAGCAGCACGGAGACCACCCACAAGTGTGACCTGTGTGACAGGGACTGTCATTCGCGCATCGGCCTGTTCAGCCACAGGCGGTGCTGTTCCAGCAGAGTAGACGTTTAGGATTCTCTTCCATGGTCATCATAGACCGACGGAGGCCGACATACGACAATCTAAGTATTACATATGTGGAGCCACTAGGGGGCGACACAGACCGGATGTTGTCAGGAGTACAGCATGATGGAGAATAATATGGCGGAGTTCGTGTGTTAATGTGTTGCAGCCAGTCAATAAAGGAGGCTCCGTGTTCACCCAAAGCAGTAGTCTTTATTTATAAAAGAACCCAACACAACATGGTGTCAGAAGTTGGTGCGCTTTGAGGTGAGAAAAGTCAGCTTTGCAACCGGCTAGCGGCTATGCCAGACGAAGTTCAAAGAGCTGCAGCTGCGCCAATTGATCCTGTAATGGCGGCGGCTACTCCAGCGGCAACCTTCACCATTAAACCACCGGAGCCCTTCGACTTTGCAAAACCCCAAGAGTGGGAAAAGTGGATAAGACGTTTTGAGCGTTTTAGACTGGCAAGTAACCTGAATAACTCAGCTGAGGTGAACCAAGTAAATACGCTGGTTTATTGCATGGGAGATGAGGCTGACGATGTGCTAAGAGGGCTCGAGCTAACGAGTGTGCAGCGCCAGCAGTACGATGCCGTTAAAACAGCTTTTGATAGACATTTCGTTCCCAGAAAGAACGTGATTTACGAACGAGCAAAATTCAACAAGCGAGTGCAACAGCCGGCAGAACCAGTAGACTCGTTCATAACAGCACTCTACGCACTGGCAGAAAACTGTGAGTACGGTGCACTTCATGATGACCTCTTGAGAGACAGGATTGTAGTGGGTCTGAAAGATTCGTCGCTGTCAGAAAGAATGCAGCTTGACAAAGATCTTACCCTAGCTAAAGCTATAACAATGGCAAGACAATCTGAAGAAATAAAACGACAACAAACTGACCTAAGAGGTGAAACTAGCATTAACAGAACAGCCGTGGATGCGGTACACATCAGAAAAGCCAAGCCAAACAAGTTCATAATCAAGGAACAAAAACAGATTAAGTCCTCAAGGCCTCAGCAGACAAAACAAGACAGTAAAGTTTGTTCCAAGTGTGGCAAAGCACCAGCACATGCAGCAGTACAGTGCCCAGCTAAAACGCGGAATGCCATAACTGTAAAAAACGTGGACACTATATTAGAGTCTGTAGGTCCAACCCAACTGTGAATGAGGTCGCTGACAATGCAGACGGACTTTTTCTGGGTGAAGTGGATCTAGGGGAGGATCCATGGCTGGCAGACATAAATGTGAGAGGAAATAAAGTGACTTTTAAGTTAGATTCCGGAGCGGACGTCACAGCGGTTTCTGAACAAACATTTGAAATCTTCAAGAAGAAAAATGAACAGTTGGAAAAGGCACAAAAACCACTCTACGGACCGGGTGGAACTGCACTAACCGTGTTGGGGTCTATGACAGAGACTATTACATACGGTGACAAGAGCGCTACTGAGAAAATCTATATTGTCAAAAATCTGCGCATGGCACTACTGAGTAGAACAGCTTCCGTGAGACTGAAACTAATTGCCAGAGTTGACACTATAGACCAAGAGACAGTGAGAAAAGCGTACCCCAAGTTATGCGATGGACTTGGGCTTGTTCAAAAGCCATACACAATTAAACTGAAACCTGATGCTAAGCCCTTTTCGCTCAAGGTGCCAAGGCGTGTGCCACTGCCGCTCATGGGTAAAGTGAAAGACGGGCTCGAGAGGATGGAAAAGTTGGGAGTCATCAGTCACGTGGAGCAGCCAACAGATTGGTGCTGTGGCATGGTTGTAGCTCCCAAAAAGGACAAAGAAAAGGTGCGTATCTGTGTGGACATGACACCTTTAAACGAGTCAGTGTGTCGCGAAAGATACATCCTCCCGTCTGTGGACCAAACGCTAGGCATGCTCACAGGTGCTCAGTATTTTTCAAAGCTCGATGCAAATATGGGATTTTGGCAAATACCACTGTCTAAAGAGTCGGCCTTTCTCACCACATTCATTACGCCATTTGGCAGATACCACTTCAACCGTTTGCCATTTGGTATTTCCAGTGCTCCTGAACATTTCCAAAACATGATGGTAACAGAGGTTACAGCGGGTCTCGATGGAGTCGTCTGTCACATGGACGATATCCTGGTCTGGGGATCCACCAAGGAGCAGCACGACACAAGACTGCATGCTGTCTTGAAGCGCGCGGAGAAAGCCGGCATTACGTTGAATATGTCAAAATGTGAGTTTGGCAAAAGAGAGGTTAAATTTCTTGGGTTTATTGTTTCAGCAGAAGGAATGAGGCCAGATCCAGACAAAACCCAAGTTGTTCAGGACATGAAAGAGCCAAGCAACGTGAGTGAGCTCAGGAGCTTTCTCGGAATGGTGAACCAGCTGGGGAAGTTCATTCCGAACCTTTCTGAAAAGGACAAACCACTGAGAGACTTGCTTTCAACAAAGAACATGTGGTACTGGGGGCATGAACAACAAAATGCGTTTTGTAACCTCAAACAAGAACTGTCCTCTGCCCCTGTATTGCAGCTCTATGACCCAAACAAACCACAGAAAATATCTGCAGATGCCTCTTCATACGGATTGGGGGCAGTCATGCTACAGAAGGAGAGAGACGTGTGGTCACCAGTTGCTTACGCTTCTCGATCATTGACACCTACAGAGCAGCGCTACGCACAGCTGGAAAAAGAAGCGCTGGCTCTCACGTGGGCCTGTGAAAGATTCAATGACTTTATCCTGGGTCTGCACTTTGAACTAGAAACTGATCATAAGCCACTAGTGAGCCTACTGGGAGGACAAGCTTTGGATGCGCTTCCACCGCGTATACAGAGATTTCGTATGCGCCTAATGAGGTACTCATACACTATAAAGCACATCCCTGGCAAAAGTCTCACCACTGCCGACACGCTCTCATGCTTACCGCTCACAAACAGTGTTACTCACACAGACACAGATCTTATGGAGGACACTAATATTTATGTTGACTCTGTGCTAGAGGGACTCCCTACAAGCAGCAAATATCTTGCAGATCTCCAAGAGCAACTGCAGTCCGACAGCGTCTGTTCACAAGTCATGAAATACTGCACAGAAGGCTGGCTGGATCGTAACCAGCTACAGGGAGCGGTGAAGCACTACTGGTCTGAGAGAGCCGTTTTGAGTGTGCATAACGGACTACTACTGAGAGGCACGAGGTTAGTTATCCCTGCTAACATGAGAAATGCACTTTTGGATAAGATACATGAGGGCCACCAGGGGGTGGTTAAATGCAGAGAGCGCGCCCATCAGGCTGTATGGTGGCCAGGTTTAAGCAACCAGATCAGTGAAGTTGTACTCAAATGTAGACAGTGCATACAGGAAAGAGTTAATGTGAGAGAGCCTTTAATGCCCACAGATTTACCAGAAAGGCCCTGGCAGAAGTTGGGAGCTGATTTGTTCACGCTACAAGACAAAAACTACCTGTTATTAATGGACTACTTCTCTAGGTATATAGAGATTGCCCAGCTCAGCCCAACTCGCTCTGCCAATGTCATTGTGCATTTAAAATCAATGTTTGCACGTCACGGAATACCGGAGATACTGATCACGGATAACGGCCCGCAGTTCGCAAGTCAGGAAATGGAAGACTTTGCAAAGGAGTACTGTTTTGAGCACGTGACCAGTAGTCCCAGGTACCCCCAAAGTAACGGTGAGGCAGAAAGAGCTGTCAGAACAGTCAAAAACCTAATTAAAAAAGCCAGTGATCCATACCAAGCACTGTTAGCCTACAGAACCACAGCGTTGGCAAATGGCTACAGCCCAGCACAGCTTCTCATGGGGTGTAGACTTCGTACCACCCTGCCAATGCTTCCAGAGGCCTTGCAGCCATGCGTGCCAAATCTGCAACAAATTCGTCACGTGGAAAAGGAGAGACGGATGAGACAAACAGAATGTTTCAACAAAAGACACAGAACGAGAGATTTGGATAAACTGTTACCCGGAAACTCTGTTTGGATTACAGATGCAAAAGCACAGGGCACAGTGACATCTGTCCACAAAACTCCACGGTCCTATGTCATCAGTGGACCACAAGGGACAATCAGGAGGAATCGCACTCATCTTGTGCCTATGTCGATACCAGAGACTGAGATGGAACCACAACGGACCCAGTCAAATGGAAAAGACACTCCTACAGAAACTGTTTCTGAGCCCAATGCACAGGAAACACCAGGTGTTGTTAGAACCAGGTCTGGCAGAGAAGTGATTAAACCAAAGAGACTGGATCTGTAGAAGTTACATGTTAATATTTGTGAAAACAGAGTTGAGTTCTAAAAATGCCTTCTTTAAATAGAAGATAAGAGGCCTTTGCATAATATGTTCTTACATGGCAACAGTGTTGAAAAAAAAAAGAAAAAAGGAATGTTATAGATTTGTAAAAGGGGGTGATTGTGGCGATGTTAGAATAAGGCACGGCGACTGGAGTTTTAATGAAGTTTATTGACCAAATCATCGCCATTACGGAGCTCACCCCAGCTGCTGTATAAGCATGCTGGGGATCACTCTCAGGCTCTCATGAGCTGTAGTCAGAAGCAGAAAGAGGAAGAACAGAGGGTGAACATATGAATTCAGCCACTTAAATACCCAGCAACGGACAATACATCAAAGGCATTTTATCATCAAAGGAAATGCATTCAGACATGTGACATTTGTACCACAATGCGAGCAGGAAGCATGCATGTTTGCATTTGCGTCATACATATCCACAGGATGCTGGTGCCTGAACTAAGCACAGGAAGGCTGCCTATTGATCTCAACACACACATCTCACTGTCCTGTTAATTGCTCTAGTCGAGCGCTGTGTTTGTCCGTGGCTGCTGTGGGGGGGTACCCCATACACTCCCCCCCCAGAGGGCTTAGCGGGGAGCTGAGACCTCGGTAGTCCCGCTTTGGTGGCGAGCTGCGGGGAAAGTCTGTGCCGGGGAAGGGAGGAGGGTGGGGGTAGCAAGTGGCGGGGGATGTCCATGGCTGCGGGAAGAAAAGTTAGTCTCTGATTCCTCTCGCGATTCAGTCCGGCAATGAAGAAAAACAGGAGCTGAAGCTATGTGAGGGACTTGGCGTTTAGGCTTTAGGTGCGTTCGCGGCCCTAAAGCCCTCGGGGACAGCTGACGGCTGGATTCCCGTCGTGCGCCGTGGCTGAGACTTACACCAAATCCTGTGTGCGGGCTGCGTGTGTGCTTCAGGTGTGTGAGCAGTCCTGAAGAGCCGTGTGCAGCGGCGGAGGATGATGTATAAGTCTGTAGAGCCAGCTTGACTCTGGTGCGCGGCACGCGCTGCGGCCACGTGCCTTCCAGCTGCGCTGTTCTGATGCGAGGCTTCTGTGCATGGCCGGTCCGCTGTCGCGAGGCGAATCAGGGTCAGGGGGCTTGATGGAGATCTGCGCAGTCGGCGCCGATTGTGTCCCCTGTTCGGGCTGTTGGTCGTCGCTCGTGCCGGGTCATGGTGCATTCAGATCCACGCGTTCTCCGTCGGCCATGGGCCACCGTCGTGGAGAGAGGGCAAGGTGTGTGCGCTCTCGTGTGGAGACACAGAATCGTGTGTCAGGAGCCGTGAGAGCGGCCGGTCCAGCGTGGATGTGCCGATCTAGGCGTGCAGACCTCACCATGAAATTTCCTCAGCTTTCCCGGTCGTGGGTGGTCTCCGAAGAGTGTCAAAGTCTCCCTGAAGCAGAAAGGAAGGGCAGATCAGTCGGGCTGCCGCGTTCGCTCGTCGTCGGAGAATCACTGCCGGGTGCTGCGTTTGCTGGCAGCGTGTTCTTTTCAGCGTCGGGTCGCCAGCGTGGTTGTCCAGACCAGATGGTTGCGTCGCACAAAGCGTGTGCGTCTGCGGGGTCACCAGTGTGGCAATGTTAAAATAAGGCACGGCGACTGGAGTTTTAATGAAGTTTATTGATCAAATCATCGCCATCACGGAGCTCACCCCAGCTGCTGTATAAGCATGCTGGGGATCACTCTCAGGCTCTCATGAGCAGTAGTCAGAAGCAGAAAGAGGAAGAACAGAGGGTGAACATATGAATTCAGCCACTTAAATACCCAGCAACGGACAATACATCAAAGGCATTTTATCATCAAAGGAAATGCATTCAGACATGTGACATTTGTACCACAATGCGAGCAGGAAGCATGCATGTTTGCATTTGCGTCATACATATCCACAGGATGCTGGTGCCTGAACTAAGCACAGGAAGGCTGCCTATTGATCTCAACACACACATCTCACTGTCCTGTTAATTGCTCTAGTCCAGCGCTGTGTTTGTCCGTGGCTGCTGTGGGGGGGTACCCCATAGTGATGTGTTAAATTTATGCTGTCATAGTTAGTTGACAAAAGGGAACGGAAATAAGAATGTATTTTGTGTTTTCAGCTAAAAGGGGTCAACTTGGCTTCAGTAAGGGGGATGTGGTGTAATCTAAGTATTACATATGTGGAGCCACTAGGGGGCGACACAGACCGAATGTTGTCAGGAGTACAGCATGATGGAGAATAATATGGCGGAGTTCGTGTGTTAATGTGTTGCAGCCAGTCAATAGTAGTAGTAGTAGATTAGTTTAAAGGAGGCTCCGTGTTCACCCAAAGCAGTAGTCTTTATTTATAAAAGAACCCAACACAAGAATATCCACCCTGTCCCCTCCTATCCATCATAGCAAATATTTATAGTAATGTCAGGCAAAATGTAATATAAGACAGAAATAGTAATGTCTATGAGATATGACTGCATTAATCATCACCAGATCTTCTTGTACCCCCTCCCTGTAATAGACAAATGCGAAATAGGTAATGTAAAATTCTATCTGTAAAGTTTCAATTTTCAAATAACATATTGTGGAAGTTGTGTTCAATGATGAGACTGAGTTCATTCCTCAGGTTCGGCTTTATTGCAGAACACAATCATCCAACATTCTCAAATAGAAAGAAGAGTCAGAATCATGTCACATCACATTCTTATACTTCCGGGGGATTAAGAACTCAAGTCACATGGTGCTTCTGCAAACATTTAATCACAATGCAAGTCTCTGAAGATTCACCATTGTCTCATATTCTCCGATGTTCCGAGGATGCCCCCAGGGCCTCCTCTCTGAGACAAGGGTCCGACTTCACACCTCTTCGACATCTCCTGTTGGCCCCCGTCGATCCAGACTCTTTGTTCCTCCAGACGTGAAGCCCTAATCCACATAAGCCATACATTTGTGGGAGATATGAACCAGACATATGTGCCACAATATCTGTAAATTACTATCTGCAAACCTTCATGATGTTGGTCTGATACAGGAAGTAAATGTTTGTACACATATATGTGTAATTATTGTGTAAAGACGGTTTGATAAACCTAAATCTTTCATTAGGCCAAGTGTATACAGGAAAAAGAAAAACTATCCTCACGCTATTTGAGTAACTACCAAACTAGTTACAAGAACCCAAAGTTCATTGTTGATAATATTGGCTACCAATACTGACCCAGTAACAAAGAACACAATGTAACACTGTATACTAATATCACATGAGAAATATTGCCATAACTATCGATACTGAATTACAATACATATTACACTCATGGCAGTCATGCATGTACAGAAATCAGTGACCTCCCAAATGAAAATCAGAGTTTTTACCTTTATTTTTGACAACACGCCATTAAATTATTTAAAAACAAATACTCGACACTTACCGTAAGGGTTCCAGCATAACAGTGCTTAAGTCGCAGCCCCGAGTGATCGAAGCTGCTCCTTTTTATCCTCATTAGCAGCGCCTCAGCTGATGAGGATTAATTGGGCCCCAGCCGTCCTGTAACATTGACAGCTGGGAGCCCGCAGAGACGCTGCCCAATGAGAGACAGCGATGAGAAGGGACATGGTCTGAGCGCCGGAAAACCCGGCGTCTCATCCCATGGTGACACAAATGAAGACTTAATCAGAGTGTTGTGCGTTAAGCTGAGCTGTGGATTTGTTGTGATTCCTGTACCAATATGGCGGCCGGAAATCTCGCGCTCCAGTGACCTACTGCCAATCTAGCATTTTATATGTATGGTTCGCTCCCTTCGATTTGGAATCTCAGTTAATATGGTGGATACTCTGTGCAGTCCACTTCAGAGTACACTATTGGGTGATCGGAACGTAGCTACTGATATACACGTACGTCCCCTCTACTTCCGCATTTGGGACATGAAATCCAAAAAATTCCCCATTGAAATGAATAGCATGAGCGAAATTATCTTTTGATCCCCAACAAATTTTGCCACGAGTTACCCATATAATGTTTGTCAATTTTAAAAGATAATTTTCCACGTAATTAAAGTTGTCAGCTGTCGTATAATAACAGAGTAATATTTACCTCCACCAAGGAGGTAATGTAATCAGGGTGGTTTGTCTGATTGTTAACAAGATCACGCAAAAACTGCTTGACAGATTTTGGTGAAATTTTCACCAGAGATAGCTCTTGGGCCAAGGATGAACCCATTCAATTTTGGTGATGATCTGAGAGTGCATACCTCTACCAAGGACCTTGTTTGTATTTGTGCAGCAGGATTGCACAAAAACGACTGGATGGATTTGGATAAAAATTTTCACCAGAGGTGGTCCTTGGCCTAGAGAGGAACCCATAACATTTTGGTGATTATCCGAGAATGTTGTGGTGGCACTGAGTAGGGGTTCTCCACCCAGAGTCAGAAGTCGGGGGGAGGGGGGGGGGTAGAGGACTGAAGGAGAAAGTGGCACCGGGGGGTCTCAGATGCAACAGAAAGGACTGGCTGCACCCCGGGGAGGCAGGAGACACCGGATTTCACTAGAGTGGGAGAGGGAGTGATAAGCAGGGTTTCATGTCCTGTAATGTTAATGTTCCAGACAGGCTTTGTGTACTGTGTATATTGTCTTTGACTCGCTGGGTCTCATTGGGCAGGAATAAAGTGGTGTAAAAGGAGGTGCCCAGAGACCCCATGAGAAGGTTTCTGTGTTTTATGTTGGAAGGTGAATAAAGTTTGTGTGTCGTCCAGCTCGCTGTCTCGTCTGCTTTCATCTTCCACAATGTCTGTAATAAGGGGTCAGAGTCAGTCTCACACCATGCAGCGAACTCTCTTTATTAAGGACACACACAACTATATATAGTCTGGCCGTAGCCCACCTGACGTCACACCCAGGGCAGTTACAGCAAGCCCTAAGGGCCACACACACACACACACATCACACTGTCTACACAACATTCTGCCCCGTTTAGAAAATCCAAAACCACACACACAATCAAAACCCTCCCCAATTTAGCACGCGAATCATGCACTAGGGGAAATAGCGGGAAACAGTGAACAGTGATGTCCTAACACATTCACCCAAAAACAACTAAAACCTAGGACCATGTCTCTGAGATAAATAAAATACACAAAATAATCCCATTTCACAACAACCATTCCCATGCACACCAATAAACAATAACATATTTACAGCAAAGTGTTCATGTTACACCAATGTCCAATGGCAGCCAGGGGTAAAGGCAGCTCAGTGGCCCAGGGCAGCCCCATGGCATGCGCGCCCCTGGCATCAGCCTGCCCGTGAGGTCAAAGCTGACCTCCCCGGCAAAAATGTCTCTTTTCCTCACCCTCAGCCGCTTCTTTCATCTGGACCTGCAGTGTTGCTGCCCGGCACGCAGTCCCTCCGTGCCTGTCGGTCTGCCTCTGACCACTTTCAACACCACTGCAGCTGCCACCGTTGTAGCCCCCAGACACTCCAGCCCCCTGTGGCCAAACTCCGGGGAAGACTGCAGCCCACTCATCGTCATCATTCACTGACCTAGGCGCCTCGCCGCTGCGCCCAGCACTCTCGTCCAAGGTGCTCCGCTGCACTCCCACTGCACCCGACTGTCGCTGCTCTCTCCCGGGGCTCACAGCATCACTCTCGCCAATGTCACTCACTGACCCAGGTGCCTCGCCGCTGCACTCAGCACCTTCATCCAAGGCACTCCGCTGTGCTGCCTCTGTGCCCAGCTGTCGCTGCTGCTTCCTGGGGCTTCCAGCCTGCTTGCTCCCACTCTCCCGCTGCCCAGACTCCAGCCGCGGGGAAAACAGTTGAGTCCGGTCACTGCTCTCCCTCTCCGCGGTTGCTACTCACCATGGCATCAACATCACCAACACTACGGTCACGCACTGTGCTGAGCTCCTTGGCTCACAGTCTCCGGTAGCCAGGGGCTCAGGTCCTCCCTGGATACCCAGCTGGTAGCTTGGCTTTGGTGCACACCTAGCTTCATGGCTAACCTTCCCGTTGCCACAGTCTGAGCCTTTAGCTCCTCCGAGCTAACTAGTTTAGCTCCTCTTGGCGCCGACAGTCTCACTACCCACAGCCCCAGCTTCTTGTCCCTTGGACGTTCGTCAAAATCTCCAGCCAGGCGCCCAACAGCATTTGCATAAAGCTCCGTCTCTCCCAACATGCCAAGAATTCTCTGACCCTCTGCACCGAGACGACAGACCAGAAGCGCCCATCCTCGGTCTCCGTCAAGTCTACCCAGGCCCATCCCAGCGATGTATCCCCCAAGCATAGCCATCCAGTCCGGTCACGGGATCACTGGCTCCCCCGGACATTCCAGAAACGATGGCAGAGGTGGAGGTAGCCCATACGCCTCCATGGTTTTTCCCTCGTCACCAAAATGTCTGTAATAAAGGGTCAGTCAGTCTTATGCCATGCAGCGAACTCTCTTTATTAAGGACGCACACAACTATATACAGTCTGGCCGTAGCCCACCTGACGTCACACCCAGGGTGGGTACAGCAAGCCCTAAGGGCCACACACACACACACACACCATACTCTCTACACAACACATACCTCCGCCAAGGCTCTTATCTTCTCACAGTGTGTTAGCAAGAATACTCCAAAACTACTGGATGGATTTGGATGCAATTTTCATCAGAACTGGATCGTAGCCCACAGGTGATCCATGAGGGACGGAAGGAGCCTTGATGGAGGTATACACTCTCCGAGTGCTTTTCTAGTTAGTTTTTGATTTTTTGATTTCGATTAGCGGACAACTCCTCCTATCAGCCTACATCACTAAATACAATCATGGCAGGGGATTAAGAAAACCTCACCTCCTGTTTTCTGACTGATGAAAGAAGGATCCAAAGAGGAGAAAAACAACACAAAGGTATCATTTTGTATTGTGAGAGCTGCAGCTGATACAGAGGACTGTTAGTTACTTCACCCTAGGTGCGCTATGAAAAGATGAAGTAAGCTCTGTCCATCTGTGTTTGTGGAACGTGAAACATAAAAGAGAAACAGAAACTTAAATGAAGAAGACTGTAATAGAGGGTATGCGTATGATGTCACCAAACAGAACTCATGGCACTTAAGAGTGACAAAAATGAGTGGCAGCATTAGGGTGTATGCAGTAAAAAAAAACATACAGTTGTGGAGGAAAAGGATCAGGCGAGATGCGAGGAGCTGGAAGGGTGCAAAGTTTTATTTCCTCCAACATAATGAGACGCACTTTGTAGCTCTGTGCGCTACTGTCCTGCTGAGACATGTCACACAAGCTCTTTTATACAGTGATACAGACAGAGGGAATGCATGGCACATTAGCATATCAGTTAATACCCATGATTAGCATGACCAACTGGCGCCCAGATGTCTTCTCCCTCATCCGGAGATGTATAAACAACAGTCCATTGTTCTGGTTGCCCCCAGGGGCTCTCTGTCCGTATGTAAATTGTCCTCTGCTTCCTCCAGACCTGCTGAGTGTGAGAAATGTCCCTGTAGAGTGTGGTGGGTCACCACACAGTATTCAATCACAGCAGTACACAGAGTACCTGCTTGCATTGTGGCAAATCTTATCATTCCATCTTGTATTAATTGGCAAAAAAAAAAAACATAATTAAAGGGTCTAAATCAGTTCTTCACTTACCATGTGCTCCTTGAGCTTTACCCACACATCACTGCAGTCAAGTGAATGATGTGGTATTAACATGTAAAGTAAAAAAGGCACTCTGTGCACTGCTGTGCCTAAATACTATTTTGTGTGATTTTCATGGTTTGCTGCATACAAAATAGAGCTGTCACATGTGATTGCCTCTCAGTGCTGTTTTGTTGTGGTAACTGTCCTCTAACTGCCAAGAATTCTGTTCCAAAGCATCCCCTCTATAGAGGGAATGCATTGGAACAGAAATCTTGGCAGTTACCATAGTAACAGCACTGAGTGGCAAGCACATGTGGCAACTTTAGTTGGTATGCAGCAAAACAAAAATAATACAAAATATTTAGTCACAGCAGCACACACAGTATCCCTTTTTATAAAAAAAAAAAATAAAAAAATAAAAACAGCATCTCCATAAAGCTTGTCAGCAGAGGAAAGCATGAAGTGGTCTAAAATTTCCTGGTACACTGCCATGCAGACTTTGGACTTGATAAACCACTGGACCAACATCAGCAGATGGCATGGCTCCCCAAATCATCGACTGTGGAAACTTCACACTGGACCTCAAGCAACTTGGATTCTGTGCTTCTCCACTCTTCCTCCAGACTCTGGGACCTTGATTTCCACGACAGGACTTGGCACCTGATTTGGGGAGACATGTCCATACCCGTCAAGTGATACGGTTTTGCCGTATTTTAATACGGGGAAAATGCAATTTTAGCAAATACAGGCGTATTGCCATTTCTGTACGCCAAAAAGAAAAATATACAGCGAAAAAAAAAATTGAGAGAACCTAAAATCAACTGAACAGTAATTTGATGCCTGGCGAAATTGAGCGCACCTAAGCAGTCTTTTTGTGATTTTCAAAATGGCTTCATGCAGCACGCCGCCGGCGAAGAAAACAAAGCTTGAAGAAAAGGGAAATCGAGGGACTGGACGTCACCGAAAAGAATGGGAGAGTCCGAGCTTGGAGAAGGGAAAATACGCTGGATGGATACAGGCTTCTCCAGAGGGCCCTACACACTCCTTCTGTGTTCCATGTAGGAAGAGCATAAAAGTGACTGCATCGGGGATTTTTGACCTGAAGTCGCACTTCGCTACACAGGGCCACAAAAACTGTGTAGCCAAATCGAAAACGTATCGATCGATGGATGAACATTTTCAGCCAGTGAGAGAACCAACGCCTTCCAAATCCAATGCATCACTAGCAGAAGTGATGTTTTGTCATTTTGTGGCAGAGCACAATCTACCCCCATCGGTGGCAGATCACTTCAGTGATTTGGTGTCAACAATGTTTCCTGACAGCAAGAGCGCTCAAGACTTTGCTTGCAAAAGAACCAAAACGACCACGATCATCAAAGAGAGCCTGGCGCCTGCCTACACAGAACAAGTCATAGAAGCATGCAGGAAGGGGCCTTTCTCAATCATGGTCGATGAGAGCAATGACAAGAACACCGAAAAGCGTCTCGTCTTCCTTGCAAGAATTTTTGATGGGGAGATGTCCCAGGCCAGGCTGCTGGACATGCCCATTCCAGCATCGGGAAAAGCCACCCACATTTTTGCAGAAATTGACAACTTCATGAGGTTCGAAATGGATTTTTTTTTTGCTTGCATACAGATCACTTTTGACCAAATTCTTTTATTTTTTATTTATTTATTTATTTATTTTAGATTGTTTGAAATAGTTCAATAGTTCAGTTTGGTTTTTTTTGCTTCAGTTTTCTTTCATCTGCCGATAAATACAGTTTTTAAAAGGAACTCCGATTATATTGGCATGTTAGCTCTATATGCTTTATTTTGATGTTAGTAACATAACTATAATTTTTTTGAAAATAATTCCCAGTTTTATATATTTTTAAAAAACTTTATTATGATGTAAATCGCCATTTTTGTTTACGTCGCAATGCATTCTGGGTAGTGACGTAGAATGGTTGCAGCCGTTTTTTCTGTCTTATACAAGCCAAGAAGCGAAGCTACTAACTACTGCCATTTGTCAGTGAAAATGCCACATTGCGCAGCTTTTGGATGTAATTTCCAATCAAAGGGAAATAAAGAGAGCGGGGTGAGCCTCCATAGCTTTCCTAAAGAGGGAAAGTGGAGGAAAAAGTGGGGCGGCAGCGGCTCAGGAGGTAGAGCAGGTCGTCTAATAATCCGATGGTTGGCGGGTCGAATCACGCTCTCCCCAGATATCCTGCCATTGTGTCCCTGGGCAAGACACTTCACCCGCATTGCCTCCAGTGCCCATAACACTGGGTATGAATGTGTAAAAATGTTTAAATGTTCAGTGGTGGCCGGAGAGGCCGTTGGTGCAGATTGGCCGTCACTCTATGAGTGTCTATGATCAAGCGCTATAGCGCACGCTTGATAAAAATGATATTGTGGAGTGTGTGAAATAAGAGGCTGATTCATGGCAAACAGTTTATTACACACTTCACATCTCTCAAGCACAGAACAGACTGACTCATTTCAGCAGGCACTCTTCTTTTACCCAAATCTCTCCTCACAAGTTTCATGGCATTTCTCCACACACAACATGACCTTTGCATTACACTGCATTCAACCCCCTACGTCCTTGACTCCTTCCTGCTATCTCGCCAGGAACCTCCTGAGCATTGTTCTCCCATGCTTATCCACTGTCTCTTGTCTGAGATGCTAAATAATCTGACTCCCCCAAGGTGCTACACTCCCTGCCCCCAGCATCTTAGATAGAACAATAGAATATCAGTCCACATGCTGTTTCGGCTTCCGTCTCCTCCTGTATCTGCTGTAACTGAGGTTTACTGCCTCCGTGGCGCTGCTGTGCTGGTGGGGGGCTGCTGGGAGTGTGTCTGACTGCGGGTGGGCCGTGACGAGGGGGGGGGGGCACTTCGGTCTGTCCGTGTGGCTGCTCTGGTGAATCGTTTCCCTGGGGAGCTCTCCGTGGAGGTCTTCCACGCCGAGGGGCCCTAGCTAACAGCACTTGCTCATCCGCCACAACGAAAGCGAGTTTGAGTCTGTCTATGCCAATTTTTTCCCGCCTACCCCCCAAGTCTAGCAAAAAATGCTTATCTCCTGTTTCCAACACTCTGAACAGTCCATCATAGGGTGGGCGCAATGGAGGGCGGTGGGCGTCGTGTCTGACGAACACGAACTCCGCGCTCTTCAAAGTTTTAGGCACGAAAACACAAGGAAAACAGTGGTGGGCAGGGCCTGGCAGCGTGCCTGTGTTTGCGCTACGCTGCAAAAGCTGAGACGGGGAGCTGTCCAGCGCGGGATTATCTGGTAGAAATTCCCCGGGCAGCCGTAGGGGCTGTGCAAAAACCAGCTCTGCCGGGGAAGCTTCCAGATCCTCTTTTGGCGCGAAGCGCAACCCCAATAAAACCCACGGCAGCCTGTCTACCCAATTTGCATCCGTCAGTGAAGCCCTGAACGCTGCTTTCAGTGATATATGAAAACGCTCGCATAACCCACTGGCCTGTGGGTTGTATGCGGTTGTGCGGTGAATTGTAACACCCAGGCTGCGGGCCATCACGGACCAGAGGTCGGAAACAAATTGAGGGCCCCTGTCGGACGTAATGTCCGACGGGACTCCAAAACGCACCACCCATGCTGTTAAAAAAGCGTGTGCTACGTCCGCGGACGTGGTTGCTGCCAGCGGGACTGCTTCTGGCCAGTGCGTGGTGCGGTCCACCACTGTCAGGAGGTGTGTGCACCCTTGTGATGGCGGGAGGGGGCCCACGAAGTCCACGTGAACATGGTCGAACCTCTTAGCCGGTACCCGAAACGGCTCCAAGGGAGCCTTCGTGTGTCTGTGTACCTTGGCTCGTTGGCACGCCACGCAGGCTGCAGCCCACTCTTTTGTTTGCGTAGGCTCGGCCACACAAACTTCTCTCCCACCATTTTGACCGACGCGCGCACTTCTGGGTGCGCCAGAGTGTGAACCGACTCAAACACGCGGCGGCGCCACGCGACCGGGACCACCGGACGCGGGCGTCCCGTGGAGACATCGCAGATTTGGGGGGGGGGGGGGCGCCATCTTGCAGCACCCTGCTCTCCAGCCTTAACCCTGTTGGCCCAGACTGGAGCGCGCGCACGTCTGCATCGCTAATCTGCTCTGCGGCCATGGCTGCGTAATCTATCCCCATGCAGACCGGGGCCACCACGACGCGCGAGAGGCAGTCTGCCACCACATTTAGTTTACCCGACACATGCTGAATATCGGTAGTAAACTCTGAGATCGCGGCCAGCTGTCTCTGCTGCCGGCCCGACCACGGTTCTGAAACCTTGGCCATCGCGAATGTTAGCGGCTTGTGGTCCACGAACGCGGTGAAGCTGCGCCCTTCCAGCCAGAACTGGAAGTGGTGTATGGCCAGGTGGACAGCCAGCAACTCCCTGTCAAACGCACTGTATTTACGTTCACTGTCGCGCAAAGTTCTGCTGAAAAAAGCGAGCGGCTGCCAAGCCCCGGCGACGCGCTGCTCTACGACAGCCCCTATGGCCACGTCTGAAGCGTCGGTGGTGAGCACTATCCGGGCTGCCGGGTCCGGATGCGCCAGCAGTGTGGCGTTTGCCAGGGCTGCTTTAACTTCCGAGAATGCCCGCTCTCGCTCCGGGGTCCATTCGACACTATCCACAGGTTTCTGTTTCTTGAGCGCGGCGTACAATGGTTGCATGAGCTGCGCTGTGCGGGGAAGGAAATGGTTATAAAAGTTCACCATCCCCAAAAATTCCTGCAGCGCCCTGACCGTCTGAGGCCGGGGAAAATCCGCCATGGTGCGCACTTTGTCGGGCAGCAGGATCGCTCCTTCCGGAGAGATGCGGTGCCCCAAAAAAATCAATCTCCGTCATGCCGAATTGGCATTTCGCCGCTCAAGCGTGCGCTTTGAGCAATATAGCGCTTTATCATAGCGTGATAAATATATATATCAGCTTTATCAAGCGTGCACTATAGCGCTTGATCATAGACACTCAGAGTGACGGAAATGTGGCTGCCAATCCGTGCCAATGGCCTCTCTGGCCACCACTGAACATTTAAACATTTTTACACATTCATACCTAGTGTTATGGGCACTGGAGGCAATGCGGGTGAAGTGTCTTGCCCAGGGACACAATGGCAGGATATCTGGGGAGAGCGTGATTCGAACCGCCAACCATCAGGTTATTAGACGACCTGCTCTACCTCCTGAGCCGCTGCCGCCCCACTTTTTCCTCCACTTTCCCTCTTTAGGAAAGCTATGGAGGCTTACCCCGCTCTCTTTATTTCCCTTTGATTGGAAATAACATCCAAAAGCCGCGCAATGTGGCATTTTCACTGACAAATGGCAGTAGTTCGTAGCTTCGCTTCTTGGCTTGTATAAGACAGAAAAAACGGCTGCAACCATTCTACGTCACTACCCAGAATGCATTGCGACGTAAACAAAAATGGTGATTTACATCGTAATGAAGTTTTTTAAAAATATGTAAAACTGGGAATTATTTTCAAAAAATGATATTATAGTTATGTTACCAACATCAAAATAAAGCATATAGAGCTAACATGCCAATATAATCGGAGTTCCTTTTAAGTACTCAGTACAGGTGTGAAAGCCCCCCCAATAAGGGAGGCATGAGGTATGCCTTGACAGGTATGCAGGTCATCTGCTGGTGTTGGTTCCACTGTGTCTAATGTCAGCGTAGCCATCAAGGAAATTTTAGAGCATTTCATGCTTTTCTCTGCTGACAAGGTTTATGGAGATGCTGATTTCATTTTCCAGCAAGACTTGGCACCTGCCCACACTGCCAAAAGTACCAAAGCCTGGTTTATTGACCATGGTATTACTGTGCTTGAATGGCTAGCAAACTCTCCTGACCTAAACTCCATAGTGAATCTATGGAGTATTGTCAAGAAGAAGATGAGAGACCAGACACAACAATGCAGATGAGCTGAAGGCCGCTATCAAAGCAACACCTCAGCAGTATCACAGGCTGATCACTTCCACGACACATTGTATCGATGCAGTAATTCATGTAAAAGGAGCCCTAACCAAGTATTGAGTCGTACATGGACATACTTTTCAGTTGGCCAACATTTCTATTAAAAAAAATCATTTTTCTGACAAACTGAATTTTGGGTTTTCATTAGCTATGAGTATAACCATCAAAAATAAAAGAAAAACACCTGAAATATATCACTGTGTGTAATGAATCTATAAGAGTTTAATTTTTTGAATTGAATTACTGAAATAATAAGCACCAAGGTGCCTCGGTGCGACCTCTACTGGCCCAGCCTAGTTATTACAATACCTTTTTTTTCACAGCTCCATTTACGGTATAATGGGGAGTTAAATTTGAGTTTATTTTGAAAACAAAGACTTACCTCAAAATTCTGGCAAATTAAAAGTCGAGAAAATATGGCGATACAATGATGCAAGCCTTTTGTCCCACTTGATTTTGACCGGGCGTGCTGAAAAGCTGGTGACAGACTGATACACACACAACCACACACAGACACAGTGAGTGATGACTGTATGCCTCGATGACATTCTAATTTAATGAGATGCACCTGTATATTCAGTGCCGATACATCACCATCTAAATATGAATTTTAATGACTAATACAGTGATATCAGTTAGGAATAATTAAAAATGATTTAATACTAGTACACCTCAATAATTAAAATATTGTGAGGTTATTTTCTTAATTGTGCACTTTAAAAGGTTTAAACCTTTATATTTTATGTAGTCATCACATAAAAGTGAGCAACTTTAGGCCTTGATTATAAATTTTGATGACGCTGCCGGGCAGCTTGGTGGGGCAGTGGTTAGCACTGTAGCAGCACCACAAGAAAGTCAAAGGTTTGATCCCACCCCCTGACCACTGGTGACCCTTCTGTGTGGAGTTTGCATGTTCTCCCCGTGTCTGCGTGGGTTTACTCCGGTTTCCTCCCACAGGCCAAAAACATGCAAGTTAGGTTAGTTGGAGACTCTAAAGCGGCCCTAGGTGTGAATGGTGGAGGGATTGGTGCCGCACCGTGGCTGCCTCATCCATCCATGTGGATGCCCGGAATTTCCCTCTGGGATTAACAAAGTAAACAAAAATTTTTTAAAAATGACTTAAGTTTTCTATTAAACTGCTGAATTCTAACGTTTTCATTTTCTGAGATGCACTAGTAATTTGGACTTTGAATAAAACTTTTTCAGAAAGGTGAAATAAGGTCTTCAAAATCAAAATAAGCAAGAACATTTTTTTTTTTTTTTTTTATATATACAGTATATCATTTCACCCCCGGCAAAACCCCATGAAGACGGGGGAGAACATGGGAACTGGCCAGGGCTGGGATCCAACCCACAGCCTTCTTGCTGTGCTGTGACAGTGCTAACCCCTGCACCACTGAGCTGCCCTTACACTTGAAATCCACCTCCATAAATCTAGAACCATACACTTTTCTTTACACTTTAATATACTGTATTATTGTATATCCAAACACTGTTCTTCAGTTTTGTTGGCTATGATATATAACTTCAAAGTAAAAGCCAAGCCTTGCACTCATTTTAAACATGATCTGATGCCTCTTGCAGGATGAACTGCCTTCCCCCCCTCGCCCCCAAAAAAAGAGAGATTTAAGCTTTACATGTACAACTGACTGTACTTAAGTAATAAAAGTAAACTAACTTACTGCGAGCATTTTAAAAGAATTCCAGATCAGGGTCACAACTGTATCCACTTTGATGGTTTTATTAATTTGGCCAAACGGTTCGTAATCATATCGGCACAAACATGCAACCCGTACACCACCACACTGTCAACATGTTTAGTATGAACATGTAGAAAACATGTTTTCAAACTGTCTGAGCTTCGTTTACACCTTAAGTACAGTAAATTTGTGTTTTCTGACAGTGCTGGCTGTCAATATCAAATGGTCCACAAGACAAACTAAAGCTACAGTGACAAATACCTATAAACACCGTAGGAATGATTTTTGGACCATTTCCTATGGCCTTCTTAAGATGGGCAGAGAAGAACCCAGCGTTTGTAGACCGTAAGTTTGTGGCCAGGTTGATGGTCTTGTCCAAGATTTTCTACAAACGCCCCACGAAAACCCCTCATCTTAGGGTGGCCGTACGAACGCCTTAGGAGCAACGTAGGAGCAACACATAAGGTACAAAAATATATATAAAATAAGGGATGCGTTAGGAAATAATTCTTGTTATTACCACCCAGATTCCATTCTTTATGTCCCTGCTAAACATTAACACTGTACATTATTGATAAACTGGACACACAGACACTCGTAGCCTGCAGTGCTATTACTACATACTGTATACTGCCCTCAAAGTATCTTTGGAGTTCTTTGTGCTGGTGGTATTTTTCCTTTCTTGGAAAGTCAGTTTTAACTTCAGTGAGACGGCCTGACTGAATAAAGACACAATCTGATAATACAAAGAGAAAAGAGTAATTATTGCTTTCAGGGTGACTTTTATTCACTCAGCGGTAACAGCATTGATGCTCTGTCCTCGGGATTGCCATGTCATACTGTCATGTGGAGAACTGAGGACACCACGTTACACATTTAGTTCTTTACTAAGAAATGAAGGTTATTTTAGTCAACAAGGGAAATCTAGCTATTAAGGGCCCCTTTACACAGCACGGAGATTGTTGTGAGACTGGGCCAGTTTTTGATCTTTGGGATCGTTTGGGAGACCCTTGTGTGTTTTGGACTAAGTCAAAACTTTGAGGAGACCGTGGTGACTGTGGGGATCACTGAAGATCATTGATAGGTCAAAAATTGGCCAGATCTCTCAATGATCTCCACCCGTGTGTAAAGGAAATATAAGGTATAAGGTGTCCTAACTTTTTCTCAGTAGGAATCTGCCATCATGGGTCATTTCTTGTGTGTTAGAAGTAATTGTGTTGTTGCTTTTGCAAATATAATGTTCTTACATCCTCTCCGTGGATCGCCACCTTATCATGGTGGAGGGGTTTGAATGCCTGAATGATCCCAGGAACGATGTTGTCGGGGGCAACACGCTCCCTGGTAGGATCTCCCAAGGCAAACTGGTCCTGGGTGAAGGGCCAGAGTAAGAGTGGTCCAGTGGATCTCCGTGAAAAACGTTACATCAAGGACCCAGTGTACCCAAAGAAGGAACATGGGTCCACCCTCCAGTGGGCTCACCACCTGCAGGAGGGATCATGGGGCTATGTGAATCAGGCGGTAGTCTGGGCTACCCTGCCTGGACTGATGCCTCCACCACCAGAATTCCCAGATAAGCCGTAGAAGATGGAGGAAGGTCCTTATGTCACCTTTGTATAAAGATACAATTCTGAAGATCAAATGCTGACATGCTCATATTTCTTAAGATGTAGTTTCTTAATTCTTCCATATGACTTTAGTTGTGCGCATTAATTATCTTTCTGTTCTGTTTCTGACAATAGCATCCATAAGACAACTTCATCTTTCTTTGGGAAGAGGAAAAAGCCTAAAGTGACTGACACGGGGCTTTGTAAGTGCAGCTTTCAGAGTAGCAGAGGGAGTGCAGTTTAAGTTGAGAAGCTGCGAGGCGGCCTACAGCTCAGACAGCATGTTGGAAGCCAGACTGCAGCTGAGTCCGGTGCCATCAGGCTCCACATTGATCTTCTTCACAACTCCATCTTCCACCAGCATAGAATATCTGAACACAGAATTAAAAAAAAACATTAGTATACCCTGCCTTTAAATGCACAGAACAGACAAAAAATATGAACAAAATTATCCAAATAAATGCTATCCATGAATAGTTCAAGTGAAGCAAAAACAGAGTCTGCTTCTAAGCTTTTACTCATGTATCAGCACTGCAAAAACAGAGCCATGAATCATTAACATGGGGGCAGAGGTGGCCTGATGGTTAGGGTTGCTGGTTTGATCCCTGGACCGGCACAATCAGATCTGGGTGGGACAGATGACATAGCAGTGTTTGCCCCACCCTCATTAACCCCACTGTGGTGCCCTTGAGCAAGGCCAACTGTTCCAGTGGAACTGCTCAGTGGCCACAGGTCAGTCTGTGGTTCTACTGGGCAGCTTCAGGTGTGAACATGTAACTGTGTGAATGTGAACAGGGCATCCTTGAGAAAGAGAGGCTGCCTCTATCTTGTTGGGGGCAACTTGCCCCTGGTGGGCTCTCCCAAGACAAACTGGTCCTGGGTGAAGGACCAGACCAAGAGTGGTCTAGTGGATCTCCATAAAAAAAGTTACAACAAGGACCCTGGAGGGATCATGAGGATCACGGTGCTGTGTGAACCGGGCAGCAGTTTGGGCTTCTCTTCTTACCCTGGATTTACACTGACTCTGGATGCAGTCCGTTGCAGATGCACTGCAGACCACTTGTGGCAGTCCCCACCCACTCCGTTTTTGTTCTGATCCGGCACAGAGCAGAACAGGGTTTGAAATACAAGCTTGCACAAGAATTATATAAAATAACACAAGATCTCGAGAAAGACCCGAATGAGACTAAGATGAACCGATTGCGATCACGTGATAACGACAAGAAAGTATGATGTAGAAGCTCTCCAGCTGTATTTTTTGTGCTCTAAATAATACACAAGTAGCCCATTAATTTTAATTCTATGAAGTGTTTGTATGTTATGTCAAAGTTTTTACCTTCTCTGACACAGTGGTGGAGGAGCAGATCTCAGAAAATAACGGACCATCCTTAAATCCTTTATAATGAACACATAACTATTAAATACCGTGAGATTTTTCTCTCCCTTAAATGGGTTTATGAAATTGTACTCTTAAATTGTTTTTTATGTGTGCCATCTCTCTTATCTTTGTATCTTTAATAATAATAATGCATCAGATTTATATAGCACTTTATCATAGACACTCAAAGACGTTTTTTTACAGATACATTATTCATTCACTCCAGACAGACAATGGTAGTGGTAAGCTACTACTGTAGCCACAGCTGCCCTGGGGCAGGCTGACGGAAACATGGCTGCCAATCTGGGCCAGTGCCCTCTCCGGCCACCACCAAACATTTATACACATTCATACCCAGTGTTATGGACACTGGAGGCAAGGTGGGTAAAGTGTCTTGCCCAGGGACACAACGGCAGGATATCTGGGGAGAGCGGGATTCGAACCGCCAACCATCCAGTTACTGGATGACCTGCTCTACCTCCTGAGCTACTGCCGCGCACAAACTTACTCCCTGCTTGTTTCAGGGTCAACAGTTTCTGAAACCCAACCTAAACTGTTTTCTATATGTGCGGCTTTTCTTTTACTATCTTCCTGCCTGCCTCAGAGACTACAGATGGAAATTAGTGAGAACACTATAATCTGGTACAGAGCATCTTTACACTGTGTTTAATGTTTTTTCTGTACATGGCCCCTGACAAATAAACCAATAAACTAAACTTAACTAAGATTCCGCAGCATTTCCTTGCAAATAGGATCTGGTATCCGTCAAAAATAGACTTCTTGTGTTTCATTAGCGAGCCGAATCCAACGAGCTGGATTCGTTCCGCTGTGGTCCGGACCAGGTGGGGTTTAGAACATTGACAAGAATGGGAAATATATGCTGTGGAGTCCGGACTGCAGCCGTAATGGACTGGATCAGGAGTCTATGTAAATTCAGGGTTAGACTACTGCCCCCACGACCTGGGCCCCCAGTAGATGGATGGATGGATGGAAACTGTCTCAGAGTGTTTTTCTATTCAACTGCGGGAATATGTATTCATACTGCATAGTAACACATATTGTATCTCACTAGTGATCTGTGTGGAGTTTGCATGTTCTCCCCATGTCTGCACGGTTTCCTCCCACATGTCAAAATCATGCAAGTTAGGTTAAATGGCATCAAACTGGGGATTCTAAATTGTCCTTAGGTATGACTGTGAGAGTGAATGGTTGTCTGTCTCTCTGTGTTGGCCCTGTGATGGACTGGCGATCTGTCCAGGGTGTACCCTGCCTCTTGCCCAAAGATGCTGAGATGGGCTCCAGCCCCCCCCCCCCCGCCCCCGCAACCCAAAAAGGATTAAGCTGAAGCAGATGGATGGATGGATGGATGAACAGTTAAAGGGGTCATTGCACTTTTTCCACATTTTAACAGCTCACTCATGTCTTAATGAAGTGTTTGTGACAAATTTTGTTCATATTTTCTTTAACTTTTTAATTATTGAAGCAAATTTGTTTTTTATTTTTCCTGGCTTTCTTGAAACGCTCTGATTTAAAGCCTGTCACTTAAAGAACCGTCCTTCACCTATACAACTCCACCCTCCCTATTACATCAATTAGCCATTAGCTAAGTAGCTTTTAGCCTCCTAGCATGGATGAGCAGCGCTGGTTCACTGATCCACAGTTGGTTGTGTATCTTGTGTCACTTCGGCCCATCTCTCAACAACCTCGCCGGGATGCCACAACAAACTGCCAGCACCGCACGCCGGGCAACCCACCAATCGCTGCAACCCAAAGCTGCTGGCTGAGCCGAGCTACGGGATCTCAAAGGGCAGTGTCTCACTCCGTGGTACTCCGCTCTTCTCCCACGGCCAGCTGGGGGATGCCCCGTCATGAAGCGACTCCCCCATGTTGCCGGTGAGAGTAGAGCAGAGTTGCGTGGGGCCCCGGAGGATAATGGGGGAGCTGGCCATGAGAGCCAGCAGCTCCGGGCAGCAGCCTTGTGTCGCAGCGTAGGCGGTTGCCACAATCTGCACTCTGGCCTGCTGCGGAATCAAGCCAAAACTACTGGGAGCTGGGCCAGAGCAACACGAGGTATACTGTGGACTGGTGAACCAGGTGGTAACAGGGATGGTTATTAGGGTGACGATGATCTTAAGAAAATAATAACAATACAAGCTGTACTTGGTTTGAGTCTCCTGGCACCAGTGTTAGCTTGGGGGCTAACAGCTCAGCAGCTAATAGACTACCTTTAGCACCATTTCCATCTACATGACAGACAGCTAGGTGGGCCAATAATAGAGCAGTGGGCGGGTCTCAAGGACGGTGGTGGGTTGGTTTTTTCTAAACGTGACGTTGTGGGGGCGTGGTGTGGGACTTCTCCAAACAGAGAAGAAGGCAACTGGGAAAGGAGGGAGACAATGGAACGAAAGAAGATTTGTCACCGGGGGGTATCAGACGGAACAGTAAGGACTATGTGCCCCCCGGGGAGAGAAGTAAATGCCGGAGCCGCTGGAAGAAGAAGGGTGTGAGAGCGGCGCCGGTGTTATGTCATGTTAATGTGCCACACAGGCTTTGCTCTAATCATAATGTATGATGGTCGGAAGTTCCGGGTCTCAATGCATGGTAGTAAAGATATAAGAGAGGAATGCACAGAGACCCGGGAGCTCTTTTACTGTACTATATGTTGGAGATGGAATAAAGTTTCTGTGTCGTCCAGCTCGTTGCCTCACCTGCCTCCTTTCTCCACACTGGTGACCCTAAGACGTGCCATGGAAAGCGAGCCGAGCACAGCCCCAGAGACTGCCTGGAGGGAGAGCACCAGCACCACGTGCGCTGTCTCAGTCCAGCTCCCAGACTTCTGGCTTCACAACCCGACCACGTGGTTGTTGCACATAGAGGCCAGACGATACCAAATATTACTACATGGTTGCTGCGTTGGATGTGCGCGCCACGCAACAGGTGACTAGCCTGCTCCAGGAGCCGCCGGCCCAAGGAAAATATGAAGCGCTCAAGAGGATGCTTCTTCAGCATTATACCCTTTCTGACAGTGAGAGAGCAGAGAGACTTCTAACGCGTTCGGAGTTAGGGGACAGATCAGCAGTGGAGCTCATGGAGAGCATGTTGGCGCTGAGGGGGAAGGACAATACCGGATACAGTGAGGGCGATCCTGGCCAACTTGCCGTGGCTGGTTGCTAAGGACTACCACGCCCTGGCGCAGGAAGCGGACCGCATTATTTTGGTGACCAGAACTCTGTGTGCAGACAGTGGCACCGGCATCCATGAGGGACTCCAGCAAGGTCGAGGAGCCATTGGTGGTAGCCGGGACAGACACCAGGAGACGAAGGAACAGGGTGATCTGTTTTTATCATCACCGTTTTGGCTCAAATGCCCAACGCTGCCTGTCGCCATGCCAATTCAAGAAGCCGGGAAGATGGCACATTCGGAATTCAATTGCAGCCGCAACTGATGGCGACAGGAAGAGACTGCTTTATGTCACGGACACACATTCGGGGAGATGGTTTTTGGTAGACTCCGGCTCCCAGAAGAGCCTCATCCTGGTGGTCAATGCAGACAGAGTGGCAGGAGGCAGCGGTCCCAAGCTCACGGCTGCCAATGGATCCACCATCAAGACATCTGGCAAGTGGACAATGACGATATGCTTACATGGACGCAACTTTCAGTGGGACTTTGTGATAGCTGCATGTTCCAGCCCCATTTTAGGTGTAGATTTTTTATGTGCTTGTAGGTTGTTAGTTGATGCTGCCAATAGGAGATTAGTGGATGCTGTCCCTTTTACCTCACTGCCCTGTACAGCTCGGGGAACTGGGTAGACAACTCTGGTTAACGTTATAGCTCCAGGGGATACGTACCAGCAGTTACTCGCACAGTTCCCAGCACTCACAGTCCCGACTTTTTCGGCTATGGTAACGAAACACGGGGTCGAAAACTTTATAACGACAAACGGCCTGCCGGTGTTCGCACGACCTTGGCGTTGGGACGTAACTAAACTGGCCAGCGCGCGAGATGAGTTTGCCAACTTAGAGCAGTTGGGCATCGTCAGGCGCTCCAACAGCCCGTGGGCATCCCCGCAACACATGGTGCCTAAAGCCGACGGGTTGTGGCGACCGTGCGACGATTTCCGGCGCTTGAATAACGCCACAGAACACTATCATTATCCCATGCCGCACATCCAGGATTTTTCTGTGCACCTGGCCGGGGCGTGTGTTTTTTTTTTTTTAAAGTGGATCTGGTGCGCAGATACCATCAGGTCCCGGTGCGTGCGGAAGACATTCCTAAAACAGCGGTAATAACTCCTTTTGGCCTTTTCGAGTTTTTACACATGCCGTTCGGATTAAAAGGCATGACGCAGTGCCTCATGACGTGTCCTTCGTTTTTGTCTACTTAGACAACATTCTGGTAGCCAGTGCATCCGAGGAGGAGCACATTGCCCATTTCAAGACGGTTTTCGAGAGATTGAAGGAGCATGGGCTGATGGTTAACCCGGCAAAGTGCCAGTTCGGTGTGCCAGAGATTAATTTTTTGGGCCACCGCATTTCGCCGGAGGGCGCGATTCCATTACTGGATAAGGTGCGCGCTGTATCGGACTTTCGGCGTCCGCAGACCGTGACAGCACTACAGGAGTTTTTGGGAATGGTTAATTTTTATAACCGTTTCCTTCTCCGGGCAGCCCAGCTAATGCAGCCGTTGTATGCCACGCTTAAAAAAAAGAAGCCCACGGAAGCACTCCCGAGTGAGTCCAGGCCTTTTACTAATGCCAAAAGAGCGCTTGCGGATGCCGTGCTGTTAGTCCACTCGAATCCGTCTGCACGGATAGCGCTCACTACGGACGCGTCTGATGTTGCCATAGGGGCAGTGGTGGAGCAATACGTCTCAGGTTCGTGGCAGCCGCTTGCATTTTTCAGCCAAACTTTGCGCAATAACGAACGCAAATACAGCACGTTCAATAGAGAATTGTTGGCTCTCCACCTGGCGACGTGCTACTTCCAGTTTTGGTTACAGGGGCGCGAGTTCACTGCATTTGTGGACCATAAGCCGCTGACTTACGCGATGACCAAGGTCTCGGAACTGTGGTCAGCCTGGCAGCAACGGCATTAGGCTGCGATTTTGGAGTTCACTACCGACATTCAACATGTCGCCTGTAAGCTCAACGTCGTGGCCGATTGTCTGTCGCGCACGTTAGTCTCCCCGGTCTACATGGGAATAGATTTCCTCGCGATGGCCACGGAGCAGGCCGGGGATGCGGACATTTGCATGCTCCAGTCTGCGCCTACTGGGTTAAGGCTGGAGAACAGGGTGGTGCAAGAAGAGTGCCCTCCCTTGCTCTGCGATGTCTCCACCGGCCGCCCGCACCCAGTGGTTCCAAGCTCTTGGTGCCGTCGCGTTTTTGAGTTGGTCCACTCCCTTTCGCATCCGGTTGTGCGTGCTTCGGTGAAGCCAGTGGGGGCTAAGTTAGTCTGGCCGCG
The DNA here is from genome assembly GCA_020510985.1 of Pholidichthys leucotaenia. NCBI lineage: Eukaryota > Metazoa > Chordata > Actinopteri > Cichliformes > Pholidichthyidae > Pholidichthys > Pholidichthys leucotaenia. The sequence goes on from CM035844.1 coordinate 18,779,565, forward strand.
CTTGCACAAGGACGTGAAAGAGTGGGCTGCAGCTTGCATCGCGTGCCAGCAGGCCAAAGCGCACAAGCACACCAGAGCCCCCCTCGAGCCGTTCCAAATCCCGGCCATGAGGGTCGACCACGTCCATGTGGATTTGGTGGGACCCCTCCCACCATCGCAAGGTTTTACGCACCTTTTAACAATCGTGGACCGCACCACGTGCTGGCCTGAAGTGGTCCCGCTGGCTTCTATCACATCCTCAGAAGTGGCTTGTGCGTTTTTGTTGGCTTGGGTGGCACGATTCGGATCCCCGTCGGACATCACTTCCAACAGGGGTCCACAATTCGTTTCGGAACTCTGGTCCACGATGGCCCAGAGCCTGGGGGTCAAAATTCACTGCACTACCGCGTACAACCCCCAGGCTAATGGGTTATGCGAGCGTTTTCATAGGTCGCTTAGAGCAGTGCTCAGAGCTTCGCTCACGGATGCAAATTGGGTCGCCCGCCTGTCCTGGGTTCGTTTAGAGTTGCGCGCTGCACCTAAGGAGGATTTGGCAGCGTCCTTGGCAGAACTCTTTATTTCTCAGCCACTGCGGATCCCCGGAGAGTTTTACCAGAAAACCCCGCACCCAAAGCTGATCCCCCCGTGCAATTTCTGTACAGTACGGAGGCTTTTAATGTACCGGGCCCAGCCCACCATTGTTTTCCCCACACCTTCATCCCAAAAAGCTTGCAGAACGCCAGTTTTGTTTTTGTCAGGCATGATGCGCACCAGACCCCGTTGTGCACACTGTACAATGGACCATTCAGGGTGTTGGAACCTGGGGTGAAGCATTTTGTGTTAGACTTGGGGGGACATAGGGAGACCGTCTGCATCAACAGGCTGAAGCCCGCTTTTGTGTTGGCCCAAGCTCTCTGGTGTGGACGTCCACCGTTGGTGGCTCTGCAGGTTGGTGATCCCTCAGCAGGGACCTGCGCTAGCAAAGCTGATGTGTTTTCTCCCCCTCCCTTTTTCTCTCCACAGACTGACGTGTCCTCCTGTACACCCCACCAGCAGGGCGGTTCGACTGGATCGGCGACCCCCCACTACAGCCGCTGGCTCAAGCCCGAAGGACGGATGGGTTAGTGCCCTTTCTGGGTGTTCGGGGGAGGGGGGGCTGTGTGGAGGCGTGGTGTGGGACTTCTCCACCCAGAGAAGAAGGCAACTGAGGAAGGGAGAAACAATGGACCAAAAGAGGAGGTGTCACCGGGGGGTATCAGACGGGACAGTAAGGACTATGGGCCCCCCAGGGAGAGGAGTAAATGCCAGAGCCGCTGGAAGAAGAAGAGTGTGACAGCAGCGCTGGCGTTATTTCATGTTAATGTGCCACACAGGCTTTGTTCTAAACACAATGTATGATGGTCAGAAGTTCCGGGTCTCAATGCATGGTATTAAAGATATAAAAGAGGAATGCACAGAGACCTGGGAGCTCGTTTACTGTACTGCATGTTGGAGATGGAATAAAGTTTCTGTGTCGTCCAGCTCGTTGCCTTGCCTGCCTCCTTTCTCCACAACGTTAACAATTTAGACAGAAGAGTCAAAAACGTTTCTGGTGTTTCTGGAAGAGAAAAATTAGATAAAGGCTGTGTGGGTTTTTTTTTTTTTTTTTTTTAAAGAGAATTGACTGCTTTTTAAAAAAAATTTGATAATTAGGTGACCAGTAGACTCATTTCAGACAGTTCCATCCATCCATCCATCCATCTTCTACCGCTTAATCCTTTCGGGTCGCGGGGGGGCTGGAGCCTATCCCAGCATCTTTTGGGCGAGAGGCAGGGTACACCCTGGACAGATCGCCAGTCCATCACAGGGCCAACACAGAGAGACAGACAACCATTCACTCTCACATCCATACCTAAGGACAATTTAGAATCCCCAGTTTTGATGCCAATTAACCTAACTTGCATGTTTTTGGCATGTGGGAGGAAACCGGAGTGCCCGGAGTAAACCCACGCAGACACGGGGAGAACATGCAAACTCCACACAGAAGGGTCACCGATGGTCTGGAGGTGGGATCGAACCCACGATGGTCAAGGGTGGAATCGATCCCATGACCTTCTTGCTGTGCTGCCACTGTGCTAACCACTGCGCCACCGTGCTGCCCTTTTCTGCCCATTTCAGACAGTTAAATCTCCTAATTTATAAAAAAAAATCTCTTAGAAAAGCTAGAACAAGTTATTACTCTGCATTAACAGAAGAGAATAAGAATAATCCCAGGTTTCTTTTCAACACTGTAGCCAGGCTGACAAAGAGTCAGGACTCTGTCAATCCTCGCATCCCCCTAGAGCTTACTAGTCTGGACTTTTTGAACTTTTTCAATCATAAAATTTCATCTATTAGAGATAAAACCAATCAGATTCTTCCCACTGTAAACTTAAGTACAGCAACTACTACAACTCCTTCAATTGATATCTGTTTAGATAAGTTTACTCCAATTGACCTTTTAGAGTTGGATAAAAATAATCTCCTTATCCAAGCCTTCAACTTGTCTTTTAGACCCTATTCCTACCAGGTCATTTAAAAAAGTCTTCCTATTTATTGGTAGCTGTATTCTTCAAATAATCAATTCTTCTTTAACCTTAGGTCATGTACCACACGCAGGCTTTTAAAATTGCTGTAATTAAACCCTTACTCAAAAAGCCAACGCTCAACCAATCTCTAATCTGCCTTTCATTTCAAAAATCTTAGAAACAGTTGTTGCTACGCAATTATTTGACCACTTACAGGGAAATGGTTTATTTGAAGAGTTTCAATTTGGGTTCAGAATTCATCATAGTACTGAAACAGCCTTAGTGAAGGTCACGAATGACCTTATCACATCTGATAAGATAAGATAAGATAAGCCTTTATTAGTCCCACAACGGGGAAATTCCAGGATTGCAACAGCACAGGGATAGCAACACTCAGAGCAACAATCAGAAGGCAAGAAAAAAAACAAGCAAGCAAGAGCAGCTAATATACATATGTACATATTACTATAAAATATATATATACACACACACACACACACACACAGACACACATAATGGACTCATTTCTGTACTTGTCCTTTTAGATCTTAGTGCAGCTTTTGATACTATCGATCATGATATTCTACTTGATAGATTAGAACACTATGTTGGACTAAATGGTACTTCACTGCAGTGGTTTAGATCTTATTTGTCCGATAGATTTCAGTTTGTTCATATCATTAATGAGTTTTCTTCCAACTCAAAGCTCAGTCATGGAGTTCCACAGGGATCTGTGTTAGGCCCTACTCTTTAGTTTCTATATGCTTCCGTTAGGCAACATCGTAAGAAAGCACTGTATACATTTTCATTGTTACGCAGATGACACACAATTATACCTGTCAAGGAAGCCCGATGATTGTAATCACTTAGCCAAGTTAGATGCCTGTCTTAAGGAAATCAAAGCTTGGATGACTTGTAATTTTCTGCTATTAAATTCAGATAAGACTGAAGTCATTCTTGTTGGTCAAAAAAACCTCAGAAATACCTTTCCAAATCAAACTCTTAATTTGGATGTGGCTACTCTTACTCTGAATAGTTCTATGAGGAACCTTGGAGTTATTTTTGATCAAGATCTGTTTTTTAATTCACATATTAAAATGTGTTTCTAAGACTGCCTTCTATCATCTGCACAATATTGCCACGATTAGGAGCATCTTATCTCTGAGTGATGCTGAGAAACTGATCCACGCTTTTGTTAGCTCTAGATTAGATTATTGCAACTCGTTATTATCAGGTTGTCCTAAAATATCTTTAAAAAGTCTTCAGTTGATCCAAAACGCTGCAGCAAGAATTTTAACAGGTACTAGAAAGAGAGATCATATCTCTCCGGTTCTGGCCTCCCTTCATTGGATTTCCATAGAGTTTAGAATTAACTTTAAAATCCTTCTTCTCACTTACAAAGCTCTTAATAATCAGGCCCCCTTTTATATAAAAGATCTGATATTACCCTATCATCCTAACAGAGCATTACGCTCCCAAAATGCTGGATTACTTGTAATACCTAGAATCTCCAAAAGTACAATGGGAGGCAGAGCCTTCTGCTATCAAGCTCCTTTCCTGTGGAACCAGTTGCCAATCTGGGTTCGGGAGTCAGACATGATCTCTGTTTTTAAGAGCAGGGTAAAAACCTTCCTCTTCAATATAGCCTACGATTAAGGAGGGATCTTGTGTCTCTTAACCCTCCCTTTGTTTTGCTGTTAATAGATTTAGACTGCCGGGTGACCTCCAATAATGTACTCAGCTTCTCTCCGTTAATGTTTGCTCTCTTTACGTCTGTTCTTTCCATCTTCTCTATCCCCTCACCCCCCAGCCAGTCGCAGTAGATGACTGCCCCTTCCTGAGCCTGGTTCTGCTAGAGGTTTCTTCCTGTTAAAAGGGAGTTTTTCCTCTCCACCGTCGCCAAGTGCTTGCTCACAGGGGATCGTCTGATTGCTGGGGTCTTTCTGCAATTGTGGGATTTCCCCTACATTTGAAAGTGCCATGAGATGACTGTTGTGATATGGCGCTATATAAATAAAGTTGAACTGTATTGAAATTAAAACCTACAAACACACCATTTTTCAGTTAATGACCCCTTTAAATCTTTGCACAAATGTAAAGAAAAAGTGAGTGTGACTTCAGACACTAAAACTACATTCATGTCACTAAAACATTTTTAAAACAAATAATTATTACCTCTTGGATCGTTTGTTCCCAAGTACCTGCACAATCTGATCACTGTCCAGTAACAGGTCGACCGCCTAATGAGTAGAGAAAAAAAAGAATAATGAGCACACAGAGTCATGAAACAAAGAGAGTTAGCACACAACAGCTTTTTTTAACCTTTGTAAATGCTCCGGTGGGATCAGCCAGCATTCGGATCTGCAGAAAAACATGGTAGTTTAAAATTAGTAGAAATGTATCCTAATTGCTTTGCCAACACGGTCAAGTGTTCTTCACTGTGATCCAAGTTGTAAAATAGACGTCCATACCTTCCCATCAGCTCCATGCTCCTTCCCCCATGCGGCCATGACAAATGCATCGTTGACAGAAATGCATGCCACCTCCTGTACACCCTTACCCCTCAACTCTGCAGCCTGCTGCACAAAACCTGGCAGGTGAGTCTGTAAGGAAGCACAAGGACAGACATAAGATCAGCTGCTGTACTCATTGTGCCGAAGACACAGCAAGCAGGAATAAAACCGTGGACTGACCTTGGAGCAACCAGGAGTAAAAGCTCCAGGCACAGCAAAGAGGACTCCCTTCTTTCCCTTGAAGAGCTGGTCCATTGCCACCTTGTTTCCTGGTTCCCCCTCATGGACCTCCACTGCAGGAAGACGTTCACCAACCTGAAGTCAAAGGGTTGAAATGATGACCAGAACAAAGGTGACTCAGAGATAATTTACTGCTATTAATTTCTTTCCTAACGGTTAAACTGCATGTGTACCTGTAGGTTGTCCTGTGCTTTATTCTCTTAACAGATTTATCTATGCATGTTTCTGTGTACTGCTGCCATTTTCAAATCAACTCTGGAAAATGTACAGTCTCAGACCCAGACTGGAAAACTTATACTTAACCAGTGTACCAGATCATTAATGTAAAATTGTGGTGACAATTTAACAAAGAAAAAACATAATGAGGAGAAAAGTGAAAAATCCCTAAAAAGGTTCTATTAAGAGACTGCTGACACAAGCAAACTGAGTTCAGACTGCAGTGACAAGCATTTCTCTTTGTCATGCCAAATATTTAAGAAATGCATGCCATTGGAAGAGGCTTGTCAAGGCTCCCGGGAATGTTAACATTCCTGTTAATTTTAGGTCCATTTACTCAGTTATACCCCCTTTACATAGGGGTGGAGATCATTGAGTGATCACTGAGAGATCTGGCCAATTTTTAATCCATCAATGATCTTCAGTGAGTTCCATAGTCGCCACGGTCTCCTCAAAGCTTTGACTCAGTCTTTACAGACAAGATCTCCCAAACTATCCCAAACATCAAAAATTGGCCCAATCTCTCAACAATCTCTGTGCTGTGCAAAGATAGTCTTTTTCAAATTATCAAACATTTTCAATTACATTATAAGATATGGTTTATTATACAGTTAGTTCCGACCGAGCAATCTGATTGGACAATAGGGATTCCAGAAGTTACTAAAATCCAGGATAATTGCACTCCAACTTTTCACTGGATATCTATCACTCCGCTTCAAAGGTGTTCAGGTAACTGTTAATTACCAACAGTAATTTACTGTCAACTTAGGGCGCATTCAGACAGCCACTGTTTGGTCCGGACCGCCTCTCTGCTCCACTTCCATGGATAGTTTGGTTCGTTTGGTGCCGTCTGAACGCGTGTTGGAACTCTGGTGTGCACCAAACAAGCTAAGTCTGGTTCACCTGAAAACGGGGGTCTTGGTTCACTTGCAAACGAAGTCTGGTGCGCTTCGCTTGCAGTGTGAATGCAAACAAACTATCTAGCAGACCAAAAGGCGGAAGTACCCCTCGGCGTTTGTGCAACCATAGCAACACGTAGTCTGAGAAGAGGAAGTGGTGTTTACCGTAGCACATTTCGGGGAAATCCTTTTCCCGGAGAAAGCCGAGGAGAAAAGTTAAAAAATGTTTCATTTGTGGCGGACAAACAACCGGGCTGAAGGGAACAGATTTCCGTTTTTGGTCCTGGCCAATCGATGAGCCCGATTCTTCTTCTTCGCCGAGATTTTTTATTTTTTGGAAGCAATTTGGAACAACTTTTGGATACACTCGGAAAGGAATTAGGAAAGCTTAAACTGTGGTTTGAGTCAAACAAATTAACGCTCAATTTAAGTAAGACAAAATTTACAGTTTTTAACAACCATCACAACAACTTAGTATCTAAACTCAGGGTAAATGGTGTAGAGATTGAAAGGGTATCTGAAACTAAATTTCTTGGAGTAATAATTGACAAACTGTGTTGGAAGTCACATATTAATTATATTAAAGGTAAAATATCTAAATCAATCGCAATACTACACAGAGCGAAATATTTGCTGAATCAACCCACATTATATACTTCGTATCATTCATTAATACTCCCATACATGACATATTGTACTGAAGTATGGGGAAATACATATAAAACAAACATATATCCAGTTTTTATGCTTCAGAAGAGAGCCATTAGAATAATAAACAAACCCACTTTTTTTTTTTTAAATTAAAAGCTCTCAAGTTGAAAGATCTGGTTGACTTTAAAACTGCAGTAATAATGTTTAAAGTGAAGAATCTATCACTGCCCGCAAATATCCAAAAGTTGTTCCAAATAAGGGAGAAACAATATCATTTCAGAGGAACATGCATATTTCAAAAACCTTCAGTGAGAACTACCACCAAGCAACACTGTGTTTCAGTGCAAGGAGTCAGATTATGGAACGATTTTGGACCTGAATTAAAATCATGTACAACGCTTGGACAATTTAAACAAAAACTAAAGGAAGAAATACTCCAAACATATATACAAGATGACATGTAAAATCACATAAGGATTGTCATATCCAGTCTGTGTTGTGTTGTTGCTTAGTTTTTTTGTCACATTTTGTCTTAGCTTTGTTCTGAATTGTAATCGCTCTTGTTTTGTTTTTCTTTTGAATTCTTGGATGGAATATGGGTGGGCAATATAAGCTGCGGCTTCAGCCATCACCCATTTCAGATAACTTATGTTGAACTGTATGATCAGAGGAGTTATTGTTAATTTGACCTTGTTGGATTTTTTTCCCCCTTTGTTATATTATTCTGTTTCTTTTTAATCTTTACTTTTAATCTATCCGAAATAAAGATTCATTCATTTTTTTCTTCCTGGTCAGTGGTGGTTTCAGCTACAGCGACCCAAACGAGCAGTTGTCGTCACGGTGTGACGTTGTCCAGGCAGTTTGGTCTGCTGCAGTGTGAATGCAAACCAAACCAAAGTGCAAAAATTCTCGGCATTCCCCACCCAGTCGAACCGAGACCCCCAGACTATCCTGGTCTGAATGCTGCCTAACTCTCAGTGACAACTGCAATATTGTGTTGAATACTTTAATTTCCACAGTGGGGCACTGTTTGAAAAGATTTCTTACTTAACCTGAAAGTCCCACCCTTTTGAAAAAAGCTTTATTCAGTTTACAGTCTGCCCTTGTATAAACATGATGAAGCTGTTTTATGTCTGTTGAAAAAATAGGCAGTGCCAGAGTTGGATTTATTGTCTCAATTAACAAACCACAATACCTTTGTGGTGATGGACTCTTTGTTTCGTCTGAAAATGCAAAGAAAAGCGAGCGAAGTGTGTTAAATTGCTAGCATGCTAACAACCAGCCACCGGCTAGCTACCGGCATTGGCTACGTTTTAATCTGGGGTCTTCTGCAGTACCAACTCAACAGGTGTATGTTTTATAAAAACATTACTTTTGCACTTGACAATATTTAATTTGTTTACATGTGTGTGAAATGACAATAGATGTCTTCATGCTGACTGAGATGTTAAGCAACAGTTACTGGCTACATTTAGAAGGGAATATTTTTTCCTCAGCTGCGCAAAATAACTGGTTAAACATCTATCCATCCATCGTCCTCCGCATAATCCTTTTCGGGTCACGGGGGGGCTGGAGCCTATCCCAGCATCTTTGGGTGAGAGGCAGGGTACACCCTGGACAGATCGGCAATCCATCGCAGGGCCAACACAGAGAGACAGACAACAATTCACTCTCACAGTCATGCCGAAGGACAATTTAGAATCCCCAGTTTGAAGCCAATTAACTGGTTAAACAAACAAATCATAATATTTTGTCCAGAGTTGCCATCATTTAATAAATTGTGCTTGTGGAACTGTTGTATAAAAGCAATATAACACTTGAGGTTGTTACGGTTCATGAATATACCAACTACAGGTGTGATACTCTAATGCCCTCCGCTTACTGTATTCATTGATACCATACTCCCTCTCATGTAATACTGTTTAATTCCAACTTGAGTTCACTGATGAAGTAAAAACTTGTACTTTTACTGCTTGTAACATATAAGCAGAATGACATTCAGACACATTTCCCCAGGGGTTTTGTCCAGACAAATCAAGCCTGTATAGTTAGTTTAGCTATTCATAAAATGCTGTACAGATGGAAAAACTGGTTAGAAGTATGCTTGTTTATAGTGTAGTAAATGGTGCTTAACAGAAATGACTGCAGCTTTAGTTACATCGGGGAAAATAAGTATTGAACACATCAACATTTTTCTCATTAAACAGATTTCTGATGGAGCCATTGACTCAGAATCATAATCAGAATCAGCTTTATTGGCCAAGTATGCACAACACATACAAGGAATTTGACTTTGGCTAAAAACTTGCTCTCGTTCAGGTGTAAGATTTAAATAAGATTTAAATAAGGATTCAATGACAACAGAGTATGTACAGTAAATTACAGTCTGTCCATGTTTCTATAAAAGGATGCAAATATATACAGGAATATATGCAGTTATTTACTCAGACTATCCACACTTGCAGATGCAGAACTATATGAAAAAATATACAGTCATACAGTATTTCAATGTGAACTCAGATTCAGTGGTATAATGTGAATGAAGTAAAAAGCAGTGTGAGAGTTATGTGCAATGTAAGAATGGATGAAAAGTCATGAGTACAGCAACAGGTAGGACTAGGTGAATGTTAGGAGTTCATCAGAGTGATGGCTTGAGGAAAGAAACTGTTCCTGTGACGGGTGGTTTTGACCTTCAGTGATCTGTAACGACGACCAGAAGATAGAAGTTCAAACAGTTTGTGGCTGGGGTGTGACGGGTCAGCACAGATGTTTCCCGCTCGTTTCCTGGTTATGGACCGATATAAGTCCTCAATGGAGGGTAGGTCGGTACCACTGATCCTCTCCGCAAACTTAATGATCCGCTGCAGTCTGGTCTTGTCCTGTTTAGTGGCAGATCCAAACCACACAGTGATGGAAAAGCAGAGGACAGATTGGATGATGGCGGTGTAGAAGACAACCAGCAGCTCCTGAGGTAAATCAAACTTCTTGAGCTGACGCAGAAAAAACAACCTCTGCTGGGTCTTTTTCCGGACAGTGTCTATATGGGAGGACCACTTCAGGTTCCGGGAGATTGTGGTACTCAGAAACTTGAAGGAGTCCACAGTGGACACTGTGCTGTTGACCTGACCTGAGATTTTCACCAGATATCGGTAACAACCCAAGTAATCTATACATACAAAGAAATCAAGGCAACTGTGTTCACAAAACAAGTTATATTTAATAAAGTGGAATGACACGGGGAATAAATATTTAACACATGAAGAAAAGAGGTGCAAAAAGGCATAGAAAGCCAAGAAGCCAGCTGAAATCCATCAGCATTTAGGAACCCATCCCCCTATCAGCGCAAATTAATTTCAGCTGGTTAAGACTGGGGCGGCGCGGTGGCAGAGTGGTTAGCACTGCGGCAGCACAGCAACTCACCCTTGGCTGGGGGATCCTGGGTTCGATCCCAGCCCCCGACCAACAGTGATCTGTGTGGCGTTTGCATGTTCTCCCCGTGTCTGCGTGGGTTTACTCCGGGATTTCTCCGGTTTCCTCCCACATGCCAAAAACATGCAAGTTAGGTTAATTGGCATCAAAACTGGGGATTCTAAATTGTCCTTAGGTATGACTGTGAGTGAATGGTTGTCTGTCTCTCTGTGTTGGCCCTGCGATGGACTGGCGATCTGTCCAGGGTGTACCCTGCCTCTTGCCCAAAGATGCTGGGATAGGCTCCAGCCCCCCCCCCCCCCCCCCCGAGACCCGAAAAGGATTAAGCGGAAGAAGATGAATGAATGAATCAAAATCCTGACTGATAGCCTTTAATTTGATTAGCCTTTGTGGTGTGAATATCAGATTGTCAAACCACAAAGAACTCATGATGGGTAGAAGCAAAGAGCTCTCTCTAGACCTTTGCAACCTTATTGTTGCAAAACATAATGATGGCATTGGTTACAGGCGCATTTCTAAACTGCTGAATGTTCCAGTGAGCACTGTTGGAGCCATCATTCAGAAGTGGAAAGAACATCATTTTACCATAAACCGGCCACGACCAGGAGCTCCTCGCTAGATTTCTGACAGAGGAGTCAAAAGAAATATCAGAGCAGTTATCCAAGAGCCAAAGACCATTCGTGGAGAGCTCCAGAAAGACCTGGAGTTAGCAGGTACTGCTGTTTCAAAGAAAATACAGTGGTGTGAAAAAGTGTTTGCCCCCTTCCTGATTTCTCATTTTTTTGTATATTTGTCACACTTAAATGTTTCAGATCATCAAACAAATTTAAATATTAGACAAAGATAACACAAGTAAACACAAAATGCAGTTTTTAAATGGTGTTTATTATCAAGGGGGAAAAAAAATCCAAACCTACATGGCCCTGTGTGAAAAAGTGATTGCCCCCTAAACCTAATAACTGGTTGGGCTACCCTTAGCAGCAACAACTGCAATCAAGCATTTGCAATAACTGGCAATAAATCTTTTACAGTGCTGTAGAGGAATTTTGGCCAACTCATCTTTGCAGAATTGTTGTAATTCAGCCACATTGGAGGGTTTTCGAGCATGAACTGCCTTTTTAAGGTCATGCCACAACATGTCAATCGGATTCAGGTCAGGACTTTGACTAGGCCACTCCAAAGTCTTCATTTTGTTTTTTCTTAAGCCATTCAGAGGTGGACTTTCTGGTGTGCTTTGGATCATTGTCCTGCTGCAAACCCAAATGTGCTTCAGCTTGAGGTCACGAACAGATGCCCAGACATTTTCCTTCAGGATTTTTTGGTAGACAGCAGAATTCATGGTTCCATTCACCACAGCAAGTCTTCCAGGTCCTGAAGCACCAAAACAGCCCCAGACCCCATCACACTACCACCACCACCGTATTTTACGGTTGGTATGATGTTCCTTTTCTGAAATGCTGTGTTACTTTTACGCCGGTTGTAATGGGACACGCACCTTCCAAAAAGTTCAACTTTTCTCTCGTCAGAGTATTTCCCCAAAAGTCATGGGAATCATCAGGATGTTTTCTGACACAACTGAGACGAGCCTTTATGTTCTTTTTGCTCAGTACTGGTTTTCGTCTTGGAACTCTTCCATGAAGGTTATTTTTGCCCAGTCTCTTTCTTATGGTGGAGTCATGAACACTGACCTTAACTGAGGCAAGTGAGGCCTACAGTTCTTTGGATGTTGTTGTGGGGTCTTTTGTGACCTCTTGGATAAGACGTCACTGTGCTCTTGGGGTAATTTTGGTCGGCCGGCCAGCCACTCCTGGGAAGGTTCACCACTGTTCTATGTTTTCCCTATTTGTGGATAATGGCTCTCACTGTGGTTTGCTGGAGTCCCAAGGCTTTAGAAATGGCTTTATAACCTTTTCCAGGCTGATAGATCGCAATTACTTTATTTATCTTTACTCGCAATTACTTTGTTTCTCATTTGTTCCTGAATGTCTTTGGATCACAGCATGACGTCTAGCTTTTGAGGATCTTTTGGTCTACTTCACTTTGTCAAGCAGGTCCTATTTAAGTGATTTCTTGATTGAGAACAGGTGTGGCAGTAATCAGACCTGGATGTGACTAGAGAAACTGAACTCAGCTTTCCAAAGATGTGATAAACCACAGTTAACTTATGTTTTAACGTGGGGGGTGTCACATTTTCACACAGGGCCATGTAGGTTTGGATTTTTTTAACCTTAATAATAAACACCTTCATTTAAAAACTGCATTTTGTGTTTACTTGTGTTATCTTTGTTTAATATTTAAATTGGTTTGATGATCTAAAACATTTAAGTGTGACAAACGTATAAAAAAAGAGAAATCAGGAAGGGGGCAAACAGTTTTTCACACCACTGTAGTCTAGTCAGACGAGACCAAAATTGAACACTTTGGATGCCACAACACAGCATGTTTGGAGGAGAAATGGCACTGCACATCCCATCATGTGTGGGTGTTTTTCAGCACATGGTACAGGCAGACTTCATATAATTGAAGGAAAGATGAATGAACAAATGTACAGAGACATCCTTGATAAGAACCTGTTGCCATCTGTCAAGATGCTGAAGATGAGACAAGGGATGATGATGATGATGATGATCATGAGGCCAGTATAGACTTGTTACTACCAAAAGCTAGTTCTGTGACTCAAGCTATTCAGCTAATAAACAAGTCTATATTGGCCTCATGAAGAATAAATAGTAGTGATACTATTCACAGAACAACGTAAATGTAACTGGTACAACAATGAAATATGACTTGGGAAAATAAAATAGCAGATCATTGAAACAATTCAAAAACTTTACTGCAAAAGGTTGCCTTGAAATTTTGAGTTTTCTCAACTACTTTTTTTTTTTTTTTTTTTTTTTTTTTTTACAGTGTACAACATGATGCTGCCACCCCCGTACTTCACATTTGGGATGCTGTTCTCAGGCCTGGAAGCTTTCCCTTTTTCTCCAAATGTAACAATGGTCATTATGGCCAAACAGTTCAATTTTAGTTTCATCACACAAGGCATGTCTCCAAAAATTAAGGTCTTTGTCCCTGTATACATTTGCAAACTGTAATCTGGCATTATTTAATGTTTTTGCAGTAATGGCTTCTTCCTCTCCGAGTGGCCTTTCAGCCCATGTCAGTACAGGACTCGTTTCACTGTGGATAATAATGACACTGTTAACAGCTTCAGCCAGCATCTTCACAAGGTCTTTTGCTTTTGTTTTGGGGTTGATATGTACATTTCACTCCAAAACACGTTCATCTTTGGGACACAGAACCCATCTCCTTCCTGAGTGGTACGAAGACTCAACATCCCCATGGTGTTGATACTTGTGTATAATTGATTGAACAGATGAATGTGGCACCTTCAGGCATCTGGAAATTGTACCCAAGGATGAACCAGACTTGTGGAGGTCCACAATTCTCTTCCTGAGATCTTGGCTGTTTTCTTTGGATTTTCTCATGTCACACAAGGAAGCACTGTTTGAGGTGTGCCTCCAATTAACCCAAATGTTGTCAATTAACCTATCAGAAGCTTCCAAAGCCATGACATCATCATCATCTGGGCTTTCCTAAATTATTTAACTCTTTAATGTGCAAAGAATCATATTTGGTAACTTCAGGAGACATAATACAGTACATCTGCTTGGTATAATACAGTATATGCTGCTTGGTATTCCCATAGAATCTGGATGAATGGTGAAACATTTCAGAAGTAAAAAATACTTGAATCCAGTTGACTTGACTGAGCTTTCATGCAGCATACTTACCCACCTGGATGACTGAGAATCTTCACTAAATTAAGAAATTGAATTAATTTTGCATTCATCCATCTTCTTCTGCTTAATCCTTTTCAGGCCGCGGGGAGGCTGGAGCCTATCCCAGCATCTTTGGGCGAGAGGCAGGATACACCCTGGACAGACCGCCAGTCCATTGCAGGGTCAACAAAGAGAGACAGAACCATTCACTCTCACAGTCTAAGGACAATTTAGAATCCCCAGTTTGATGCCACTTAACCTAACTTGCAGGTTTATGGCATGTGGGAGGAAACCGGAGGAATCCTGGAGTAAACCCAAGCAGACACAGGGAGAACATGCAAACTCCACACAGATCACTGTTGGTTGGGGGCTGGGATCAAACCCAGGATCCCCTGGTCAAGGATGAGTTGCTGTGCTGCCGCAGTGCTAACCACTGTGCCACCACGCTGCCTATTTATATTTCATTTTATTTTCTTTGCTCATTGTTCTATTTTATTATCATTTTATAAGCATTTCTTTCAAGTATTTATGTTTGTTATGTCCGGTAAATCTTTTTTACCAGAGTGGTGGCCTACAGGTTGAGCATCCGCATCATAACCGGGAGGCTGGGGTTCAAATCCCAGCCGGGTCATACCAAAAACCATGTAAAAGTGGAACTTCCTGCCGTCCAGCTTGGTGCTCAGCAATAATGGAACGGAGGAGGGAAATGTTGGTTACCCAGCCACAGTGAGTACACAAGTCAAGTGTACTCCCTGCACTGGTCCCAAGCCTGGATAAAATGGGCAGGGTTGCATCAGGAAGGGCATCCGGGGTTAAAAAAAACAAAAAAAAAAATAAAAACTCAGCTTCAACTGTAAGAGGATCCACCCCAACTGAGGGATTAATTGTGTCCTGTCAAAATAAACACGGATGATGATGATGATTTATGTTCATGAGTTTTATTCATATTGCCCTTGCAATAAAGTTGTTAATGCAACTGCAATCATGTGATTTTCCTTTAAGGGGTAAAAAGTATCAGTATCGGTATCAGAGAAAAAGTCCCATAAATTAATGGCATCATATCAAAAGGAAAAATGCTGATATCGCCCATCGCTAGTTGAAATTTTGAATTTTCAAGTATATTAATCAGTTGTGGCACATACTGTATGTTGGTTACATATTCCCCACAATTGTGTTGCTGTATGTGTATTGTGTGCTTCATGTCTCATGGAACAAAGAGGACTGAGACTCTGGGATTCAGCAGAGGAGTGTGAGATTCGCCCTTTGTGTCCGGGAGACGACCGGGGAAGATTTCCAGGCCACAGAGACTAGAGGACAATGGCGTGAGATCAAAGGGGTTACTTTGGGATTGAGATTAAGTACCATGTGACTGTATGTTTGATTAAACACCATGTGACTGCTGTTTCGTGCCCGGGGTATAAAACCCCTGATGTGAGATGAAAACTTCCTCTTGATTTGCTTTGAGATTTGATGGAGATGTGCTCTGTGAATAAAGCTGAATCTGAGGAACAAACTCAGCCTCATCCTTGAACACATTCTCCACACTGGTGACCTTACGACTCAGAATGAGCAGAAATAATTCTCCCGAGCGGGGCTCGGCAGAAGCCAGCCTGATGGCTACCTCCACACTCCGGCTGCCTGACTTCTGGCAGCATAGCCCGCGCTCCTGGTTCAGCGCGGTCGAGGCGCAGTTCAACCTCCGGAGAATCTCAAAGGACGACACGAGATTCTACCATGTTGTGGCGAAGCTGGACAGCCACACAGTTCAGAGGGTGGAAGATTTGGTCAACCACCCACCGGACAGCGACAAATACGGCGCCTTGAAAGCTGCGCTTATCAGTCATTTCACCCCCTCCGTGCAACAGCGAGCAGAGGGGCTCCTGACATTGACGGAGTCGGAGAACGACAGACCCGTAGACCTGATGGTCAAAATGCTGAGGCTGAAAGACTCCGAGGACTGCGAATTTATCTTCGCCCACCTTTTCCTCCGGACCCTACCGCCAGCGGTGAGAGTTACCCTGGCAGATTCACCCCGGTTGGCCAAGCGAGACTACCACGGGCTGAGCAAGGAGGCGCAGCGACTCGTCGACGCCCACAAGCGGAGCGCAGTTTCGGCTGCAGCAGCGGAGCTAGGAGCGACGCCCGGAGACGGCATGGGGCCAGTGGTTGCAGCACCAGACGCCCCGACGACGGCAGCAGTCAGCACCAAGCGACATGGAGCGGGCGACGTCCTGTGCTTCTTTCATCGCCGTTTTGCAGAGAGGGCACACAAGTGCCTCCCACCGTGCCACTTCAAGCGTTTGGGAAACGCCAAGACCGAGGGGTCGGTAGCGGCTGCGGCCCTCGGGGAAGAGAACAAGCTGCTTTACCTGACGGATGCACGTTCGGGGAAACGATTCCTCGTGGACACAGGCTCCCAGATGAGCTTCATCATGCCTTCCTACGCGGACCGGCTGATGCCGTCCCAAGTTCCCCGGGTGTCAGTGTCAGCAGCGAATGGCTCAGCTATTAAGACCTTCGCACGAGTGGCACCGCCAACTGCACAAGCCAACGTCACGACTGCGGGTGGTAAGTTCCACGCACTTCTCACTCAGTTCCCAGCACTAACAGTCCCAACGTTTTTGGCGACAGTGGCCAAACATGGGGTGGAGCATTATATCACTACCACCGGGCCGCCCATTTTTGCAAAAGCTCGGCGCCTGGACTCAGCTAAACTGGCCATAGCACGCGAGGAGTTTGCCAACCTGGAAAAACTGGGCATCATCAGACGTTCGAAAAGTCCCTGGGCTTCACCATTGCACATGGTCCCAAAGACTGATGGCTCGTGGCGACCTTGCGGTGATTTCCGCAGGTTGAATAACACCACCGCACACGACCGCTACCCGATCCCACACATTCAGGATTTTTCGGTTCATTTGGCGGGAGCGCGCATTTTTTCTAAAATAGATTTAGTGTGCGGCTACCATCAGGTTCCAGTGCGCGCCCAGGACATTTTTTTTATTACCCAAAACAGCGGTAATAACTCCTTTCGGGCTTTTTGAGTTTTTGCGAATGCCTTTTGGACTCAAGGGGGCCGCGCACTGCATTCCGTTCCAACGCATGATGGACGCGGTGCTGCGCGACCTCCCTTTCGTGTTCGTCTACTTGGATGACATTTTAGTAGCCAGCACGTCCGAAGACGAACACGAAAACCACCTCACGGCAGTTTTCCGGAGGCTGGCAGAGCACGGGTTAATAATTAACCCAGCGAAGTGCCAGTTTGGGGTAGCGCAGATTGATTTTTTGGGGCATCGCGTTTCGCCAGAAGGAGCGGTCCCTCTCCCCGATAAAGTGCGCGCAATAACAAATTTTCCCCAACCTCAAATGGTCAAAGCGTTACAGGAGTTTTTGGGAATGGTTCATTTTTATAACCGTTTCCTCCCAAGTGCAGCGCGGCTCATGCAACCATTGTACGCGGCACTAAAAAAACAAAAACCCACAAATAAAATCGAATGGTCTCCTGAGCGGGAGCGCGCATTCTCTCAAGTCAAAACAGCGCTGGCAAACGCAGTTTTGTTAGCACACCCAGTTCCAACAGCCCGCATGGCCCTCACCACTGACGCGTCCGATTTAGCGGTAGGGGCGGTCGTTGAACAGTGGGTAGCGGGGACCTGGCAACCGCTTGCATTTTTCAGCAAAACCTTGCGCGATAGCGAGCAAAAATACAGCGCGTTCGACAGGGAGTTATTGGCCCTACACTTAGCCATCCGCCATTTCCAGTTCTGGCTGGAAGTGCACCGTTTCACCGCGTTCGTGGACCACAAACCGCTGACCTTTGCGATGGCCAAGATTTCTGAACCTTGGTCAGGCCGGCAGCAAAGACAGCTGGCCGCGATATCAGAGTTCACCACCGATATCCAGCATGTCGCAGGTAAACATAATGCAGTGGCAGACTGCCTCTCGCGTGCTGTGCCGGAGCCAGACCACATGAGGGCAGACTCTGCAGCCATGGCCGCGGGCCAGGGTAGCGACGCAGGAGCGTGCGCGGCCCCGGTCCGCGTGGGGTTAGATTATGCAGCCATGGCCGCGGAGCAGATTAGTGATGTGGACGTGCGCACGCTCCAGTCTGGACCAACAGGGTTAAGGCTGGAGCACAGGGTGCTGCAAATGGGTATGCCTCCCCTAATCTGCGATGTCTCCACGGGACGGCTGCGCCCCGTGGTACCAGCTGCGTGGCGCCGCCGCGTTTTTGACTCGATCCATTCTCTGGCGCACCCGGAGGTGCGCGCATCGGTCAAAATGGTGGGGGAGAAATTTGTATGGCCGGGATTGCGCAGACAGGTCAAGGAATGGGCGACAGCCTGCGTAGCGTGTCAGCGAGCCAAAATACACAAGCACACTAGAGCTCCTTTGGAGCCTTTTCACATTCCTGCTAAGCGCTTTGATCACGTGCATGTTGACTTGGTAGGCCCCCTCCCGTCGTCACAGGGGCACACACATCTTTTGACGATGGTGGATCGCACCACGCGTTGGCCCGAAGCGGTTCCTCTGGCGTCAACCACAGCAGAAGAAGTGTCACGCGCGTTTTTAACAGCTTGGGTAGCGCGTTTTGGAGTCCCGTCGGACATAACGTCAGACAGGGGTCCTCAATTTGTCTCCGAACTCTGGTCGTCGATGGCCCGCAGCCTAGGGGTAAAGATCCACCGCACCACCGCGTACAACCCCCAGGCTAACGGTTTATGTGAACGTTTTCACAGGTCATTGAAAGCGGACCTCAGAGCGTCACTTACGGATACAAATTGGGTTGACAAGTTACCATGGGTCTTATTGGGGTTGCGTTCTGCACCTAAGGAGGATTTGCAAGCCTCTCCAGCGGAATTAGTTTTTGCACAGCCTCTCCGTTTGCCAGGGGAATTTCTCTCTGATAATCCTGCCCCAAATTGCCCCCCCGCTCAGCTGTTGCAGAGCGGCACAGGATCAAACGCGCTTCCTGGCCCAGTTCATCACAGTTTTCCACGCGTTTTTGTGCCGAAGGCTTTAAAAAATGCGGAGTTTGTTTTTGTGAGACATGATGCTTGTCGCCCCAGCCTGCGCCCGCCTTACGATGGGCCGTTCAAGGTGCTGGAAACAGGAGAGAAGCATTTTTTGCTAGATTTGGGAGGCAGAAAAGAATTGATTTGTATTAACAGACTCAGACCTGCTTTTGTTTTGGCAGATGAAGAGGTGCAGTTGGCGAGAGCCCCCCGTCGCGGTAGACCCCCTAGAGGGCATTCTACAGGACTCCCACAGAGATTGACTAACAGTTCTAATCCACAGGTGCAGACAGCAGCAAAGCCGGCTTTCAGCAGATACGGCAGGAGACTGAGAGTTAGGCAACTGGTGGATTGATGTGTAGTGATGTTATGATGTCATGTGTCTCTAGTTATGTTTGTCCCATTTAGACGTTTGGGGGGGGTCTTGTGGCGCATATGTTGGTTACATATTCCCCACAATTGTGTTGCTGTATGTGTATTGTGTGCTTCATGTCTCATGGAACAAAGAGGACTGAGACTCTGGGATTCAGCAGAGGAGTGTGAGATTCGCCCTTTGTGTCCGGGAGACGACCGGGGAAGATTTCCGGGCCACAGAGACTAGAGGACAATGGCGTGAGATCAAAGGGGTTACTTTGGGATTGAGATTAAGTACCATGTGACTGTATGTTTGATTAAACACCATGTGACTGCTGTTTCGTGCCCGGGGTATAAAACCCCTGATGTGAGATGAAAACTTCCTCTTGATTTGCTTTGAGATTTGATGGAGATGTGCTCTGTGAATAAAGCTGAATCTGAGGAACAAACTCAGCCTCATCCTTGAACACATTCTCCACACAGTGCCCTATAAAGGGGTAAATGCATAGTCATCTTGGTGGATACAAACTTATGACTTTAAAGAAAGTAATTTAAAAATTCTCTCTCATCATTCTAGGATTTAGCAAGTAGAAATATTTATTTTTAATCTTAGCTGACCTAAAACTAGAAAAGTTGAATCTGATTTCATGTCAGTGAGTGAGGATAAAAAGGTTATGCGTGTTTTTATACAGTGTATATAAACTTCATTTCAATTGTATGTAAATTGTTTATTTTTTACATGTTACATGTTTTTATGAAAGATTTAGATTATATTAGAGGGTACATTGTTTATTATTTTTCCTCAAACACAATAAATTGTTCATTACTCTAAAAAATAAACTTGATAATTGATTAAAGTTACTGACAACTCATAACTGAAGTAGGCTTTACTGAAATATGTTTTGTGGCTACTACTATAATATATATTTGAAAAATTAATATGATAAAGTAAAAAACTTTTTATTCAAGTACATTTTCCTGGTTCACTGTAGAAGAGAAACGATTAAATCCCTGCAGTTCCACAAAAGGCCACTTGAGGGCGACAAAGCCTCATATTCAGGATCAACGGGTCAACGTGCTAAATTTAAAAACGGGTAAACTCGGCCGGCTCCTCTGAAGGACGGATAATTTTTTCACACATAAGGAGATGTCAAGAACTCCTTATAAGAATGCCTTATACAAAGATACAGACTGATGATAATCAAGTCAGTGGCGGTAATGCACCTGTAAGCTGGTTGCCAACCGCCAATCAAATCTAAAAGAAGAACGTGCTAAATTGAAAAACGGTTAAAGCTCACGTCTTTACACTCAATACCTAAAAACGTTTGGAGCACAATAAAGTAAATTTAGAACGCCGACACACTGAATTAACAGTGGCATGCCAGTAACGATAAATGCCCAAGTCAGTATTTGCAATGTTGCACAACATATGACGTAAATAACGAGGCGTTAACCCAAGAAGCTTTTAACTTATGCCACAGTTTAAAAGCTCCCGTTATCCAGATATATGTCCGCAATTACAAATATACATCATTTCGGATCATATGTTCGCACGGAGTTCACAGTCGCTGAATGCGCCAGAATAATTGGGAAACCAAGTTTCACTGGACTTAAAACTACGCTGAAATGTCACTGAACCGGTGCCGATGAAGCTCGGCAGCGGACCGTTTTAACCGAGAACATTTTCAGAAATACTGTCATGGCGACGGCGAGGCTCCAGCTAATGCGCAAATCAGCTAAACACAACACTAGCATCTTTGCTACCATTACATACACAGCGTGACCTAGAGAAGGCGTCCTCAGTGGCGGGGGGCTCCTACCTGAATAGGCATGCTGGCTGTCGGGGAAATGTGCAGCCGCAGTCTGGAGCTGTGGACGGCAGCCTGTGAGCGTCTGAGCACCGTGAACGTGATGGCCAGCATGACGTAGCCGCCGTTTAGCCGCTAGCTAAAGCCAACTCGGCGTGTGCCGCGTTAACTTGTCCCACACACACCCCGTCCCTGAGCCGAGGAGCAGGCAGGTGTGGACCTGCTCAGTCCTGCTTACTGCGCCGTCTGTTAGCCACGTCAGTCTGCTGGGACGTGGGGAAAAGTCCGACTTACTAGCTTGTAAATACATAAAATGGTCTGAATTAAATTATGTACTTACTGTTTAGTTTTTACAGCTTGAAAATTGAGGGTAGTAAATGAAACCAAATGAAATATTACAAACTAATTTTGAGTTGACAACTTTGCTTTAATGGTTTTTTTGCATGATTTTAAAAATGAAATTTGTTTAACCTCTTAAAATTCCAGTGTTCTCCACCAGCGTTTCAAATTTTTCTGATTCTCTTTGCATATGCTAAATTTACAGAAATGGGCTGGAATGCCAAGAGGATAAAAGAAAAAATTCAAATCTACAAGAAAAAAAAAGTTTTATGGGGGACCCATGCTGTGGTATTCATCTCAGACTGAAAGACATGGAGATGCAGTAATTTCCTCTGGCGGATGAGCATGGGGATTAAAGGGCTGGGGGACAAAAGGAATTGTCATGCGGGAATGAATTGTAATGCAGGACCTCGGGTAGCAGGGACGTGTGAGTGTTGTGATAAAAAAGAGAGTCCCTGCTACATGAGGTTAATGTTTTCTGATTTTGGAAGATGTGAGAGAGTGAATAAAGTTCATCTGCTCTGAACGCTCGGCCTGGTTATTCCTCTCTCCACACTGGTGACCCTTGACGAATAATGGAACACGAGGCGAACACCCCGGAGATGACCCGGACAGGAAGCCCCAGCAATGCGTGCGCCGTTTCGGTCAAACTACCAGACTTTTGGCTGCACGACCCGAAGTCTTGGTTCCTCCACACCAAGGCCAAGTTTGCGCTCCGAGGAATAACGGCAGATGACACCAGATATGACTACATGGTCGCAGTGCTGGACGCTGGCATGACTCAGCAAGTAGCGAGCCTGCTCCAACAGCCCCCAGCCCGCGACAAATACGGGGCTCTCAAAACCGCGCTGAACTGGCGCTACACGCTCTCGGACTGCGACAGAGTGGAAAGGTTCCTGAGGCGCTCCGAGTTAGGAGACGGGTCGGCGGTCAAACTGATGGAGAAGATGTTGGCATTGATGGGCACGGACGATGGGCATTTTCTATTTGCCCACCTTTTCCTCCGGAACCTCCCAACGGTAGCCAGAGCAGTCCTTGCCAACTCACCGTTGCTGGCCACGCGTGACTACCGTGCGCTAGCCCAGGAGGCAGATCGGATCATCCTCATCACCAGAGCCCTCACAGTGAATGTAGTGGCGTCAGAACCCAGCGAGATGGTCAGCGGAAGCGAGGAGCCAGCAATGGTAGCGGCAGCAGGGGTCAGTAAGCACCAGAGAGACATGCTCTACTCCTACCACCGCCGTTTTGGAGAGGAGGCACGCCAATGCGTGCCACCGTGCCAACTCAAGCATTCGGGAAACGCCAGGACCGGCAGTCGGTAGCGGCTGTGACCGCCGGTGAAGAAAGCAAACTGCTCTACGTGACAGACTCCCGCTCGGGAAGACAGTTTCTCGTGGACTCCGGCTCCCAAAAGAGCCTCATCCTGCCATCCTACGCCAACCAGCTAGCGGGAACTAGTGGCCCCGAGCTGACGGCCACAAACGGCTCAGACATTAAGACTTTTGGTGAGAGGACACTGACTGTATCCCTGCACGGCCGTACGTACCAGTGGACATTCGTCATAACGGCATGCAGTTTCCCAATCTTAGGCGCTGATTTTTTATGTGCACACAGACTACTAGTCGATGTTGCTAACAGACACCTGATTGATGCAATGTCTTTTGATTCTCTCCCCTGTACAGCTCGAGAAACCGGGCCAACAACGCTAGCCAACGTCACAGCTCCAGGTAGTAAATTCCACACACTGCTCACCCAGTTCTCAGCGCTCACGGTCCCGACGTTTTTGGCGGCCATCACTAAACACGGGGTGGAGCACTTTACCACCACCACCGGGCCGCCCGTTTTCGCACGACCTCGGCGCCTGGACATAGCTAAACTGGCCATAGCGCGTGAGGAGTTTGCCAACTTGGAAAGGCTGGGCATCATCACACGATCAAACAGCCCATGGGCATCCCCACTACATATGGTCCCCAAGGCCGAGGGATCGTGGCGACCTTGCGGAGATTTCCGCAGATTAAACAACGCAACAGTGCACGACCACTACCCGATCCCCCATATTCAGGATTTTTCCGTTCACCTCGCCGGGGCACGTATTTTTTCTAAGATAGACCTGGTCCGTGGTTACCACCAGGTCCCGGTGTGCGCGGAGGACATACCTAAAACAGCAGTAATAACCCCGTTTGGTCTGTTTGAGTTTTTACGCATGCCTTTCGGGTTAAAAGGCACGGCACAGACATTCCAATGCATGATGGATGTGGTGTTGCGCGATCTGCCGTTTGTGTTCGTCTACCTGGATGACATCCTGGGGGCCGGTGCGTCCGAGGACGAACACGTAACCCACCTCAGGACGGTTTTCTGGAGGTTAGAGGAGCACGGGTTAATAATCAACCTGGCAAAATGCCAGTTCGGCGTGACGGGGATCGATGTTTTGGGACACCGCATCTCACCGGAGGGAGCGATACTCTTGCCGGACAAGGTGCGCACAGTGGCGAATTTTCTTCGGCCTCAGACAGTCAGAGCGCTGCACGAGTTTTTGGGGATGGTTAACTTTTATAACAGTTTCCTCCCCCGCGCAGCCCAGCTCATGCAGCCGTTGTACGCCACGCTCAAGAAACAGAAACCAGCGGACAAAGTCGACTGGACTCCTGAGTGGGAGCAGGCGTTCTCTGAGGTTAAAACAGCCCTGGCAAACATCACACTACTGGCGCACCCGGACCCGGCGGCTCGGATAGCGCTCACTACCGACGCCTTGGACGTGGCCATAGGGGCCATCGCGGAGCAATGCGTCGCTGGTTCTTGGCAGCCGCTCGCCTTTTTTAGCAGGTCTTTGCGCGACAGTGAGCGTAAATACAGCACGTTCGACAGAGAGTTACTGGCTCTCCACCTGGCCATATGCCACTTCCAGTTCTGGCTGGAAGGGCGCACCTTCACTGCGTTCGTGGACCACAAGCCACTAACGTACGCAATGGCCAAGGTTTCGGAACCATGGTCGGCCAGCAGGAGAGACAGCTGGCCGCGATCTCGGAGTTTACGACCGACATTCAGCATGTGGCCGGTAAACTCAACGTGGTGGCGGACTGCCTCTCACGCGCATTAGTGGCCCCAGTATACGTAAGGATAGATTACACGGCCATGGCAGCGGAGCAGATCGGCGATGTGGACGTGTGCACACTCCAGTCTGGACCAACAGGGTTAAGGCTGGAGAGCAGGGTACTGCAAGACGAGGGGGGCCCCTCCAATCTGTGACGTCTCCACAGGACGCCCACGTCCAGTGGTCCCACGCGCTTGGCGCCGCAGTGTTTTTGAGTCGGTTCACTCCCTGGCGAACCCAGGAGTGCGCACGTCAGTCAAAATGGTGGGAGTGAAGTTCGTCTGGCCAAGCCTGCGCAAACAGGTGAAAGAGTGGGCTGCAGCCTGCGTAGCGTGCCAACGAGCCAAAGTGCACAGGCACACAAAGGCCCCCTTGGAGCCGTTCCATATCCCGGCTAAGAGGTTCGACCACGTTCACGTGGACCTCGTGGGCCCCCTCCCGCCATTGCAGGGGTTCACGCACCTCCTGACAGTGGTGGACTGCACCACATGATGGCCAGAAGCAGTGCCGCTAGCTTCCACCACGTCCACAGACGTGGCATGTGCTTTTTTGACAACATGGGTGGCATGTTTTGGCACCCCTTCGGACATCACGTCCGATCGGGGCCCTCAGTTTGTTTCCAACCTCAGGTCCATGATGGCCCAGAGCCTGGGCGTCTCAATTCATCGCACGACAGCGTACAACCCACAGGCCAATGGGTTATGCGAGCGTTTCCATAGGTCACTGAAAGCAGCGCTCAGGGCTTCGCTTACGGATGCAAATTGGGTGGACCGGTTGCCGTGGGTTCTATTAGGGTTGCGTTCCGCACCGAAAGAGGATTTGGCGGCTTCCCCAGCAGAGCTGTTTTTTTCCTCAGCCACTGCGGCTCCCTGGAGAACTTTTACCAGATAACCCCTGCGCCGAACACTCATCCGTCACTGCGTTCACGGCGTAGCGCAGACGCAGGGACGCTACCTGGCCCGGCCCATCATTGTTTCCCCAAGCTTTTGTGCCAAAAACCTTGAAGGATGCGGCGTTCGTGTTTGTCAGGCACGATGCCCACCGGCCCCCATTGCGCCTACAATGGCCCGTTTAGAGTGCTGGAACCCGGGGACAAACATTTTGTGTTAGACTTGGGGGGTTGCCGGGAGAGAATCTGTATAGACAGGCTTAAGCCCGCCTTTGTGGTGGCAGACAAGCAGGTGGTGTCGGCCCGAGCTCCTCAGAGTGGAAGACCCCCCCCCCCCCCGAGAACTCCCCAGGTAAATGATTCATCAGAGCAGTCACACGAGCATGCTGAACGTCCCCCCCCCCATTGTCCACCCACAGACGGACGCACCCCCAGGAACCCCCCACCGGCACAGCAGCACCGCAGAGCCGAAGACCCCTCGTTACAGCAGCTACGGGCGGAGGCTCAAGCCGAGAGGACGTGAGCGTTAACACTCAGTCTGAGACTCTGGGCGGGGGGCGGTATGGGGGACCCATGCTGTGGTATTCATCTCAGACTGAAAGACAAGGAGATGCAGTAATTTCCTCTGACGGAAGAGCATGGGGATTAAAGGGCTGGGGGACAAAAGGAATTGTCATTCGGGAATGAATTGTAATGCAGGACCTCAGATAACAGGGACGTGTGAGTGTTGTGATATTAAAGAGAGTCCCTGGACTTCCGGTTATGGCGGCCACGCAGGAAGACGTGTTTCACACTGCTCTGCTTGTAAAAATAAAAATTTTACTAACTCTCTGAATTGGAACAAAAACCCATCCCAGCGTTTTGGCGCGGATATGGTAAAGCCCAAGGTTGGAAAATTAGGTGGAGGAAAAGGCAACTCGACAAAACAACCCAAGCTAACAGACTTTCACGCTCGAGGCGAAACAGAGAAAACTCCAGATGCAATGGCGGAGGAGGGAGCCAGCAGCGGAGCGGGAACTGCTGAAGAGGGAACAAACGTAGTGCTCACTGCTATCAACTCCATGAGAACAGAGTTTTCGTCTAAATTTGATGGGATTATAGCAGCGATAGAAACTATGAGAAAGGAAATAAATGACTGCATGGAGCAAGTGTCGCAGGCGGAGCTCCGAATTTCAAGCGCTGAAGATGACGTTACCAGCCTACAATCTAAACTGCAAACACTGGAATTAAAATGCAAAAGTCTGGAAGATAACGTCCTAGACTTGGAATCCCGCTCGCGACGGAATGATTTGAGGCTGGTGGGCCTCCCGGAGGGAACAGAGGGACGGGACCCATGTTCCTTTTTGGAAAAGTGGATTCCAGAAGCGCTGAACAACGCAGATCTGCAGTCATCTGTCGTCTTAGAGAGAGCTCACCGAATCGGCCCACCGAGAGATAAGACACCACCGAGGACGCTGATTATGAAGTTCCTCAACTACAGAAACAAGATGACAGTCACCAATGCGGCGCGAGCTAAAGGGGAAATTAAATACCAGGACCAACAGGTGCGGTTCTATCCAGACTTGGCCACAGGAATTCAACAATTAAGGAGGCAGTTCGACGCGGCCCGCAAAGAGCTGTGCAACCTAGGGATTTGTCACGGAGTAATTTATCCGGCAAGACTGCTGGTCACATATAAGGGGAGAACCCACACCTTCAAGACCCCTCAAGAGGCGCAGGAGCTCATTAAGGAGATCCAAAAGGAGACTGGCGGGAGCTAAGCATGAACATGACAAAGGTAGAACATTTAAGCATTTGTACAGGCATCTGATTGATCTGAAACATATAACATGTCTACAAAATACAGACTGTATTTAAAAAAAAAAAAAGCTATGATGTACAAAGTTGCTATAAAACTTTGAAGTTATGTTGAAAAAACTACAGAAGAGAGTTAATGTTATAAGAATAGTAGTAGTGTCAGGGTGATTGAGAGGAGAAAGAGAGTGGTTTGACTGATCCTCGCAGGTGTGGAACAGTCACTAGCTATAACGGGAGACGGAATATTTTTATTTTGAGGGGATTACCACGAATGTGGGGAAAGGGAATTTGTTTTTGTTTAGTTTGTAGGATGAATGTTCCATCATCCATGTTTTTGCTTCTCTGTAAGAGTATGTTCATATTGCAAGGTAATCTCAAACTGCTTATTGATCATAGATCAAACCGTTAATCTTAATTTAACTTCATGGAATTGCAGAGGTCTACAAAATCTTAAAAAACTTAAAGTTATGAATAAAATAAAAGACATAGATTCAAAAATTGTATTTTTACAAGAAACTCATCTATTAGAGGAGGATGTAAAAAGAATTAGGAGAAGATGGCAAGGTAACGTGTTCACCTCATCATTTTCATCTCGAGCCAGGGGAGTTATGATTCTCATACAATTTTCAATCATTGTACAATAAATACTGTCCTATAAAACAATACAGTGACAGACAACAACAAAAAAAATATTCCTTGGGTCACCAAGGGGTTAATAAATGCATGTAAAAAGAAGAATACATTATATAAACAATTCATTAAATGCAGAACAGTGGAAGCTGAGATCAAATATAAAAGATACAAAAATAAGCTTACTACTATAATGAGGACCTGTAAGAAAGAATATTACAACAGAATACTAGAGAATAACAAAAATAACATAAAAGGAATATGGCAAGTACTCAATGGGATTATTAGTAATCGTCCTAAGAATGCAAATTATCCAGAATATTTTATCGAAAATGGCAATTTGATAAATAATATGGAAGATGTGGTCAGTGGTTTCAATAAATTTTTTGTAAACGTTGGTCCTGAATTAGCAAAATCAATAGTGACACCAGAAACAAACTACAGTGGTTCTGTGAATGAAATAGAAGATAGAAATCCAAACACAATCTTTTTGGGTGCAGTTACTGAAAAGGAAATTATCGAGACTGTGAGTAAATTTAAGAACAAAAAATCAACGGACTGGAATGAAATTGACATGACAATAGTGAAAAAAGTAATTGAGGGAATTGTTAAGCCACTCACCCACATCTGGAACCTGTCATTTCAAACTGGTACATTTCCAGACAAAATGAAAATAGCAAAAGTAATACCTCTATACAAAACAGGAGACAGTCATCGCTTCACAAATTACAGGCCAGTCTCTTTACTCCCACAATTCTCCAAAATACTTGAAAAAATCTTCACTAAGAGACTGGATGATTTCACTGAAAAATACAACCTCCTTACAGATAGCCAGTATGGTTTTAGAGCAGATAAATCTACATCTTTGGCACTGATCGAACTTATAGAAGAAATTACTAGTTGTATAGATAAAAAAAATGTTGCTGTAGGAGTATTTATAGATTTAAAGAAAGCTTTTGACACCATTGACCACAGAATACTACTAAGGAAACTGGAAAGGTATGGGATAAGAGGGGTCGGACTGAGTTGGGTGGAAAGTTATTTAAGTAACAGACAACAATTTGTACAAATTGGAGAGCACAAATCACCCTTCATGGACATCACTTGTGGTGTGCCCCAGGGGTCAGTTTTGGGACCCAAACTCTTTATTTTATATATAAATGACATATGCCAAGTATCAAAAATTCTGAAATTTATTTTGTTTGCGGATGACACAAATATCCTTTGCACTGGTGAGAATTTGCAGCAGGTTTTAGAGGTGGTCACGACTGAAATGGAAAAATTAACGCAGTGGTTCAACAAAAATAAATTATCTCTAAATCTAAAAAAAACAAAGATTATGTTGTTTGGAAATTATAAAATAAATAATGAAATAATGGTAACGATAGATGATACCAGAATAGAAACAGTACAGGAAAATAAGTTTCTGGGGGTGACCCTAGACAATAAAATCTGCTGGAAACCTCACATCACATTACTATACATTTTATAGTAATATGTACATATGTATATTAGCTGCTCTTGCTTGCTTGTTTTTTGTTTTTTTTTCTTGCCTTCTGATTGTTGCTCTGAGTGTTGCTATCCCTGTGCTGTTGCAATCCTGGAATTTCCCCATTGTGGGACTAATAAAGGCTTATCTTATCAGTCACATCCGGGCCAAATTAGCAAAATGTATAGGCATAGTGGGGAAGACAAGACACATCTTGGACTATAAATCATTGGTCTTATTGTATAATTCACTGTTTTTACCTTATCTTAACTACTGTGTAGAAGTCTGGGGAAACACCTACAAGACCAACCTACAGTCAATATGCACATTACAAAAAAGAGCTATAAGGATAATAAACAAAGCAGGATATATTTATTTATTTATTTAGCGAATGCAAAGTCCTTAAGCCAAGCAGTTGCCTCCTGGTTTGCTGTATGGAGGGTGTGTAATCCTCCTTCCAGTCTTTGGAGCGGGCAAGCCTCTATGATGTGTTCCATTGTTTGCTCCTCTCCACATGCGCACAGTGGGCTAGGGCTACTGCCCCATCTGTAAAGGCTGGCCAAGCAGGGGCCATGTCCAGTCCTGAAGCGATTGAGTGTAGACCACTGTCTCCTTGGGAGGTTGGTGCCCGGGACCTGTTGGTTGGGGTTTATCACCAGCTGTTTGTTTGGGACCTCCTTGGTCTCCCATTCCTCTTGCCAAGCTGTCTGGATGGTAAAGTCAGCTGGGGGAGGGTTTTTCCAAATCGGCCGTCTGGATGAAAGTCGGGCAGTGGGTGGAGTGTAGATATCTGCATGGATTGGTAAGTGAGGAGAATCTTTAACTTTTTGGAGCATCCTTTGAGTTAATGCTGCTCGCCGGATGTGTGGAGGGGCTATGTTTGACAGTACAGAGAGCCAGGGGAGTGGTGTTGAGCGGATTGTTCCAGTTATAGTTCTCATGGTTGTGTTGAGCTGGGTGTCTACATGGTGTGTGTAAGATGACCTGGACCAGACAGGGGCACAATATTCTGCTACAGAGTATGAAAGGGCCAGTGCTGAGGTGCGCAGGGTGGAGACTGCCGCACCCCATTTTGCACCAGCGAGCTTGCAGAGCAGGTTGTTTCGTACCTTCACCTTAGCAGCCGTCCCCTTTAGATGTTCCTTGAAGGATAAGGTCCTATCAAGGGTCACTCCAAGATAAGTTGGATTTGGGGCATGCTTAAGCTTGAGTCCGCTCAGGTGGATGTTTAGTTCTCTGGCAGCTTTTGCATTGTGGAGATGGAATACACTGGAGACGGTTTTTGCTGGGCTTGGTTTTAGGTGCCAGATTTTGCAGAACTGGTCCAGTTTGGCAAGATCTTCCGTGAGCACCCGTTCCAGTGGTTCAAAGTCTGGTGCTTGGAATGCCAAACAGATGTCGTCTGCATAGGTGAATTTGCGGGATTTTGTAGTAGGCAGGTCGTTTATGTAGAGGTTGAACAGAGTTGGAGCTAGAACTGAGCCTTGTGGGAGTCCGTTTTTCTGCATTCTCCATGCACTTGTCTTCTGACTGAGGTGGACTCTGAACCTTCGGTTGGTCAGCAGGGTTTTTATAATTGCTGTTGCCCAAGCAGGGATCGCCTTTATAAGTTTCAGGAGGAGGCCTTTGTGCCAGACCGTATCATAGGCGGCTGTAAGGTCGAGAAACACAGCCCCTGTCTTCAGTCTGCTCTCGAAGCCATTTTCGATGAAGGTGGTTAGGGCCAGTACTTGTTCTCCTGTACTGCGGTCCTTGCGGAAACCTGCTTGATCCACACTTAGAATATCCTCTACCTCTGGGGAAATGCGTTGCAGAATTAGGCGCTCCATGATTTTGTAAGGAACGCTGAGTAGGGAGATTGGGCGGTAGCTTGCTGGTAATTTGTGGTCTTTGCCAGGTTTTGGGATGGCAATGACCTTTGCTGTCCGCCATTTCTTTGGGATCGAGTTTGTTTGTGTGATCCTTGTGTAGAATTGTGTCAACCAGGTTAGGGCTCGGGGGCCAAGATTTTTCATGAATTCTGGGAAGATGTTATCGTATCCTGCTGCCTTTCCACATTTCAGGCTCTGTAGGACTTTCTCCAGTTCAGCAGCCTCGAAGGGTTCAGGGTTCGTTTCCTCTACAGGCATTTTTTGGTGTTTTTTTAGCTCAGTTGTAACTGCTCTTTTGGTGTCTTTGTCTTGGGGTGCTTTGGCGATAGTCAGTAGGTGGGATGCAACTTGGTTGGGTGTGACGGATGCTCGGCTTTGGCTAGGGGGCTTCTGTGCAGCTCCTAGGCGACGGATGAGGCTCCAGGATATAGAGACCATACCAATTCATTGTTCTTAAAGTCACATGTCATAAAGTTCATCGATTTAGTTAAATTTAAGACAGCACAAGTAATGTACAGGGCAATTAATAATCAACTACCAACTAATATACAAAAAATATTTAAAAAAAAGAGACAATGATCATAATTTGAGGGGAGACTTAAACTTTACAAAACCCAAGATACGTACAACCAAGAAAAGTATGTGCATATCTGTCTGTGGGGTGGATTTGTGGAACAGTCTAGAGCCGGAACTGAAACTATGTACAAACAGAAATCAATTCAAAAAGAGGTATAAGCACCATTTGCTGAAAGGATATATGTTAGAAGGGTAGTGGTTATATGTACGATTCATTATGTTCACTCTGGGATATTATGGGACACTATGGAATGGTGGGTGGGACAGCACTGTGTATATCTGTGTTGTTTGAGGCTGGTTTTGATGTATGGACTTCATTGTATGTTAGAATGGATGGGTGTTGATGTTGATTTGAAAAAAATACAGTAAATTGTTTACTTGGGGTCTTAAAGGTGGTAATTTGTATAAAATTCACATGGGTGTATCTATGGAAAAGAGAAGATGGAATTAATAAGTATTCACTTCTTCCTTCTCCCTTTCGAACAGTGTATAATGTTACTTTATTGCATTTGCCATTTGCTTGTATTTGTTATAATTTTGTGTTCGAAATAAACTATCTATCTATCTATCTATACATAAAACAGTCCCATTTCAAATGAAAAATGTAATTGGAGACAAATTTGGAAGATATCTAATCATCCAAGGATCTTTGTTATTAGAAAATATAAATCTGGTCAACTTATACGGCCCCAATATTGATGATCAAAACTTCTTTGTTAATTTATTCCTCACTTTATCATCACTTACAGGGCAACATATAATAGCGGGGGATTTTAATTGTACTGTGGGCGACACACATTGTGGGCTCACGTTTCCACAGACAGGACTGCATGTGTATTGAGGGTGTCACGTCTGCAAGGACAAAGGACTCGAATCTGCAGAAGATAACAAGGAGGTGTGAGATTTGTCTCTTTGTCCCACAGAAGATGCCCCGGAGAGATTTCCTGTTCATCAGGAAATGAGAGACAATGGTGAAGATTCAAAGGGATGCTTTGTGACTGTATGTTTACTGAAAACACCATGTGACTTGAATTCTGATGCTGGAAACATATAAAAGGGTGATGAGATATGATTCTCTCTCTTTCCTGCTTTGAGAATGCTAGAAGCTGTGTTCTGTCAATAAAGCTGGTTTACGACTAAACTCAGCCTCATCATTTGAGCACATCTTCTACACTGGTGACCTACGACGAGAAATGAGTAGACAGAATTCTCCCGAGCGGGGCTCGGTGGAAGCCAGCCTGATGGCCGCCTCCACGATCCGGCTGCCCGATTTCTGGCAGCACAGCCCGCACTCATGGTTTAGCGCAGTCGAGGCGCAGTTCAACCTCCGGAGAATCTCCAACGACGACACAAGATTCTACCACGTGGTAGCGAAGCTGGACAGCAACACGGTCCAGAGAGTGGAGGATCTGGTTAATCATCCACCAGACAGTGACAAGTACAGCGCATTGAAGGACGCGCTGATCAGCCATTTCACCCCTTCAGTCCAACAACGAGCAGAGGGGCTCCTGGCGTTGACGGAGTCAGAAAACGATAGACTTGCGGACCTGATGGTGAAGATGCTGAAGCTCAAAGACTCTGAGGATGGCGAATTCATTTTCGCCCACCTTTTCCTTCGGACCCTGCCGCCAGCAGTGAGAGTGGCCCTGGCAGAGTCGCCCCGATTGGCCAGGCGAGACTACCATGGGTTGAGCAAAGAGGCGCAGCGGTTGGCCGACGCCCACAAGCGGAACGCGGTTTCGGCAGCGGCAGCTAGCCCGGGAACAGTGTCTGGAGACAGTGCAGGTCCAGCGGCCGCGGCGCCAGACGCACCAACGACGGCGGCGACGGGAGCCAGACGACGCGGAGCGGAGGACGGCCCGTGTTTCTACCACCGCCGTTTTGCAGAGAGAGCGCACAGGTGCGTCCCACCGTGCAACTTTAAGTGCCAGGGAAACGCCAAGACCGAGGGCCGGTAGCAGCTGCGACCCTCGGCAATGAGAACAGGCTGCTTTACCTGACGGATGCATGCTCGGGGAAACAGTTCCTCGTGGACACGGGCTCTCAGCTGAGTTTCGTCACACCCACCTACGAGGAACGGCTGATGCCTTCTAAAGCTCCCTGGGTGTCAGTGTCAGCAGCGAACGGCTCCACGATTAAAACGTTTGGTGAGAGGACCATGCTTCTGTCCTTACAGGGCCGTTCATTTGAGTGGACATTTATTGTAGCAGCAGTCAGTTTCAACATGTTAGGGGCTGATTTTTTGTGCTCACATGGTTTATTGGTTGACCTTGCTAATAGACGTCTGATTAATGCACTGTCCTTTCATTCTATTCCCTGCACAGCTCGGGTGGCTCCGCCGACTGCACATGCCAGCGTCTCAGCTGCGGGTGGTAAGTTTCACACATTGCTTGCTCAGTTCCCAGCACTCACAGTCCCCACGTTTTCGGCAACGGTGGCTAAACATGGGGTGGAGCATTTCATAACCACCACCGGCCCTCCCGTTTTTGCAAAAGCTCGGCACTTGGACCCAGCTAAACTGGCCATCGCGTGCGAGGAGTTCACTAATCTGGAAAAACTGGGCATTGTTAGACGCTCCAAGAGCTCTTGGGCTTCGCCGTTACACATGGTCCCAAAGGCTGACGGCTCGTGGCGACCTTGCGGCGATTTCAGCAGGTTGAACAACGTTTCAGCTCATGACCGCTACCCGATTCCGCACATCCAGGATTTTTCTGTTCATTTGGCGGGGGCGCGCATTTTTTCTAAAATAGACTTGGTGCGCGGTTACCACCAGGTTCCAGTGCGCTCGCAAGATGTACCCAAAACAGCGGTCATAACTCCTTTCGGCCTTTTTGAGTTTTTGTGCATGCCTTTTGGCCTCAAGGGGGCCGCGCAGACTTTCCAACGCATGATGGATGCAGTTTTAGGCGAACTTCCTTTCGTGTTCGTTTATTTGGACGATATTTTGGTAGCCAGCGCGTCCGAGGGCGAGCACGAAAAACACCTCACAGCAGTTTTTCGGAGGCTGGCAGAGCACGGGTTAATAGTTAACCCAGCGAAGTGCCAGTTTGGGGTGGCGCAGATTGATTTTTTGGGACATCGCGTTTCGGCAGAAGGAGCGGTTCCTCTTCCAAATAAAGTGCGTGCCATAACGGATTTTCCGCAACCTCGAACGGTCAAGGCGCTTCAGGAGTTTCTAGGGATGGTTAATTTTTACAACCGGTTCCTCCCAAGCGCAGCACGGCTCATGCAGCCATTGTACACCGCGTTAAAAAAACAAAAGCCCGCAAATAAAGTTGAATGGTCTCCGGAGCGGGAGCGCGCTTTTGCCCAGGTCAAATCAGCCCTGGCAAACGCAGTTTTGTTAGCGCACCCAGTTCCAACGGCCCGCATGGCGCTCACCACTGACGCTTCCGATGTAGCGGTGGGGGCGGTAGTTGAACAGTTTGTGGCAGGTACCTGGCAACCCCTCGCGTTTTTCAGCAGGACTTTGCACGATAGTGAGCGCAAATACAGTGCGTTTGACAGGGAGCTTTTGGCCCTACACTTGGCCATCCGTCATTTTCAGTTCTGGTTAGAGGGGCGACGTTTCACCGCGTTTGTGGATCATAAACCGCTAATTTTCGCGATGGCCAAAATTTCAGAACCCTGGTCAGGCCGACAACAAAGGCAACTAGCCGCAATATCGGAGTTCACTACTGATATTCAGCATGTCGCGGGTAAACACAATGTTGTGGCAGACTGCCTCTCGCGCGCGGTAGCACCACCAAGCCCCATAGGGGCAGACTCTGTAGCCGTGGCCGCGGGCCCGGGCAGCGACGTGGGAGCGCGCGCAGCCCCAGTCTGTGTTGGGTTAGATTATGCAGCCATGGCTGCGGAGCAGGTTAACGACGCGGACGTGCGCGCACTCCAGTCTGGACCAACAGGGTTAAGGCTGGAGCACAGGGAGCAACAAAGTGGTATGCCCCCACTAATCTGCGATGTCTCCACGGGACGACCCCGCCCCGTGGTGCCAGCCGCGTGGCGTCGCCGCGTTTTTGACTTGGTCCATTCTCTCGCGCACCTGGGGGTGCGCGCATCGATTAAGTTGGTGGGGGAGAAATTTGTTTGGCCCGGGTTGCGCAAACAGGTCAAGGAATGGGCGGCAGCCTGCGTAGCGTGTCAGCGAGCCAAAATACACAGACACACTAAGGCCCCGTTGGAACCTTTTCACATCCCCGCTAAGCGTTTTGATCACGTGCATGTTGACTTGGTGGGCCCGCTCCCATTATCACACGGGCACACACATCTTTTGACGATGGTGGATCGCACCACGCGTTGGCCAGAGGCGATTCCTCTGACATCAACCACAGCGGAAGAAGTTGCGCGAGCATTTTTAGCAGCGTGGGTTGCGCGTTTTGGTGTACCGTCGGACATAACGTCCGACAGGGGTCCCCAATTTATTTCTGAACTATGGTCATCGATGGCCCGCAGCTTGGGGGTGAAGATTCATCGCACTACCGCGTATAACCCCCAGGCTAATGGTTTATGCGAACGCTTTCACAGGTCATTGAAAGCAGCCCTCAGAGCGTCGCTGACGGATACAAATTGGGTGGACAAACTTCCATGGGTTTTATTGGGGTTGCGTTCTGCACCTAAGGAAGATTTGCATGCTTCCCCGGCTGAATTAGTTTTTGCACAACCTCTCTGTTTACCGGGGGAATTTCTCCCCGATAATCCCGCACCAAATGCCCCCCCTGCTCAGCCGTGGCAGAGCGACTCGGGAGCAAACACGCTCCCTGGCCCGGTCCATCACAGTTTACGACACGTTTTTGTGCCCAAGGCTTTAAAAAATGCAGAGTTTGTTTTTGTTAAAACATGATGCTCAGCGTCCAAGTTTGCGGCCGTTTTATGACGGACCGTTCCAAGTGCTGGAGAACGGGCAGAAGCATTTTCTGCTAGATTTAGGGGGCAGAAGGGAGTTAATTTGCATAAACAGGCTCAAACCCGCCTTTGTTTTGGCTGATGAGGAAGTGCAGCTCGCGAGGTCCCCCCGCCGTGGCAGGCCGCCAAGAGGACATTCTCCAAAATCTTCACAGAAAGGTGCTAACAGCTTTAATCCACAGGTGCAGAGAGATGTTGCAGGTGCAGCCAAGCCAGGTTGCAGCAGATTCGCCAGAAAGTTAAAACCTAGGCAGTTGGTGAATTGATTAGCGATATATGGAGTGTTTTGTGTTTTTCTTTTTTTATGCCATGCAGGTTTTGCCCTTACTAGACGTTTGGGGGGGGTAGTGTGGGCGACACACATTGTGGGCTCACGTTTCCACAGAGACAGGACTGCATGTGTATTGAGGGTGTCAAGTCTGCAAGGACAAAGGACTCGAATCTGCAGAAGATAACAAGGAGGTGTGAGATTTGTCTCTTTGTCCCACAGAAGATGCCCGAGATTTCCGAGAAGAGGAGAGATTTCCGGTTCATCAGGAAATGAGAGACAATGGTGAAGATTCAAAGGGATGCTTTGTGACTGTATGTTTACTGAAAACACCATGTGACTTGAATTCTGATGCTGGAAACATATAAAAGGGTGATGAGATATGATTCTCTCTCTTTCCTGCTTTGAGAATGCTAGAAGCTGTGTTCTGTCAATAAAGCTGGTTTACGACTAAACTCAGCCTCATCATTTGAGCACATCTTCTACAGTACATTGAATCCCAGTATAGATAGATCAACAGGACTGGACTGTACGCACAATGGATGTAGGATGACCATTAATCATTTTATGAAAGAATTGAAATTGCTAGATATATGGAGAGAAATGAAACCACAAGTCAAAGCCTATTCTTGTTATTCTAATACCTATAAGACATTCTCACGTATTGACTACTTTTTGATCTCTACAGAATTAAGGTCCAAGATTCAAAACCGTTTCTATGATAACATTGTGATCTCTGATCATGCACCCTGCTGTCTAATATATGTAGATAAGAAATTGACAAAGGACCCAGTTAGGTGGCATTTTCAAGATAAATGGCTTCAGGATGAGGAATTTGTTAAGTACATAGAAAAACAGATGAGTTCTTTGATATCAATACTACACAAACAACGGCATGTATAAAGTGGGAGGCTTTCAAAGCTTTTATTAGGGGGCATATTATTAGTTATACAGGTTCAAAATCTAAGAAGACCCGAGACGAGAGAGTCCAATTGGAACGTAAAATAAAAATTCTTCAAGAAAAGGTGTATGCAGGAAGTAACCCACAGTTAGAGAACGAATTACTGATTCTGAGAGCTGAATATGACAAAAAAAAAAAATAAATAAAAAATTAGCGAATAGAGCTGCCTCAAGTCTTCTAAGATTGAAGCAAACTTTTTATGAACAAGGTGAAAAATCAGGAAAATTATTGGCATGGCAGATTAAACAATTAGAATTTAAAACACCAATTACCAGTATTATAAGTAACAGACAGGTAGTTATAGATCCTTTAGAAATTAATAGTGCCTTTAGAGATTATTATGAAAAACTATATGATACAAAAAATGAAACTGACTTAACAAAACTAAATGGGTTTTTGGGTGGATTATCTATACCATGTATTCCAAATGAAAACAGGGAGATACTGGAGTCTAAAATTAGTCAAGAAGAAGTTGGGCAAGCCATTGATAATATGAAATCAGGAAAAAGTGCAGGACCAGATGGTCTTCCAGTTGACCTCTATAAAAAAATTAAGAATAAATTAATAAAACCACTGTTGGAAATGGTTTTAGAAGCATTTCAAAATGGTAATTTACCACCATACATGAATAATGCTTTAATTATACTGTTGCCAAAACCAGGTAAACCCTCTAATAAATGTGAAAACATGAGACCAATAAGCCTATTAAATGCTGATCTTAAAATAATCTGTAAAATTTTAGCAAAACGACTACAAGAAATATTACCAAATATTATTAACAGAGATCAGAATGGCTTTATAATTGGAAGACAAGGCTTCCATAATGTAAGAAGACTATTTAATATTATTTATTCCAATAAAGAAGCACCGGATACAGCTCTCCTATCATTGGACGCCGAAAAGGCCTTTGATAGGGTTGAATGGCCCTTTCTTTTTGAAGTCCTAAAAAGGTTTGGACTTGGAAATAATTTCATAAAATGGGTCCAGATAATATACAATAATGCTACAGCAGAAATCCTAACAAACAGCAATATCTCAAAATCAATAAAAATCAATGTCGACAAGGCTGTCCACTTTCACCTTTACTGTTTACTATGGCAATTGAACCTTTAGTGATGGCAGTACGTTTACATCCACAAATATATGGAATTAAAGTAGGACCAACAGAACATAAAATCTCCCTGTATGCCGATGACATAATTTTGTTTATGTCGAATTTTAAAAAAAATCAATTCCGACCTTGTTAAATTTAATAAAGAACTTTGGGGAAATATCAGGATATAAAATAAATAAAACAAAATCTTCAATATTAATGCTAAATGAGACCCAGAGAAATCACCAGGCTCCTGAGGTAAACCAATTCAATGTTGTAAATCAGTTCAAATATTTAGGAATCCAAATTGTGCCTAAACTAGAATCAGTCGCCAATGCCAACTATGAAGCCTTAATGACAGACATTAATGAGTTACTTCAGAGATGGATGTCACTACCAATGTCGATGATCGGGAGAATTAATATACCTAAAAGTAATGTAACGTGCTGCTCGACATGGCGACGTCCCACCGGGGGATTCGAACTCACGCCTCCCGCTCCGGAGTCCCGCACCCTACCTGTGTCGCCAATAGGGTCAACCCACTTGGCAAGCCAAGTAGGGTGCTCATATTGAGTTCGCTACACTACTCCCCTCTGGTTCTCGACATCGTCCCGATGTCAGCGCCCCATTACTGCTTTGGACAGGAGATCCCACTTCTGACACCAGTGTAACGTGCTGCTCGACATGGCGACGTCCCACCGGGAGATTCGAACTCACGCCTCCCGCTCCGGAGTCCCGCACCCTACCTGTGTCGCCAATAGGGTCAACCCACTTGGCAAGCCAAGTAGGGTGCTCATATTGAGTTCGCTACACTACTCCCCTCTGGTTCTCGACATCGTCCCGATGTCAGCGCCCCATTACTGCTTTGGACAGGAGATCCCACTTCTGACACCAATGTAACGTGCTGCTCGACATGGCGACGTCCCACCGGGGGATTCGAACTCACGCCTCCCGCTCCGGAGTCCCGCACCCTACCTGTGTCGCCAATAGGGTCAACCCACTTGGCAAGCCAAGTAGGGTGCTCATATTGAGTTCGCTACAGTAATATCTTACCAAAAATACTTTATTTATTTCAATACATTCCTTTGCCACCACCTTCAGATCTATTCTCAATTTAAAAAAAGTTAGTGGAATTTATATGGAACAATAGGAAGGCTAGATTACGTCTGTCCTTACTATATTTACCATTTGATCGTGGAGGTCTGAAATGTCCAAACTTTATGTTGTATTACTGGTCAGCACAACTGAGGTCTATGACATATTATTTTTCATCAAATGATCTCCCTCATTGGACTGAAATGGAATCATACAATTTACCTTTACCTCTTCCCTTATTCATATACTCAGACTCGGCTAAAAAATTACAGAAACAAGTTAAAAATCCAATTGTAAAGCACATGATCAAAATACCCCCTCATGGATCGTCACCTTATCGTGGTGGGGGGGTTTGCGTGCCCCAGTGATCCCAGGAGCTATGTTGTCCGGGGCAATTTGCCTCTGATAGGGTCTCCCAAGACAAACTGGTCCTGGGTGAAGGGCCAGACTAAGAACGATCCAACAGACTCATGAATTGTATATCAAGGATTCAGTGTACCCCGCCCGGTATGGGGTTACCGGGGCCCCACCCTGGAGCCAGGCCTGGGGGAGGGGCTCGAAGGCTAGCGTCTGGTGGCCGGGTTTCCACCCATGGGACCCGGCCGGGCTCAGCCCGAAGGAGTTACATGGGTCCGCCCTCCAGTAGGTTCACCACCTGCAGGAGGGATCATGGAAGTCCGGTGCTATGTGGATTAGGTGGCAGTCAAAGGCGGAGACCTTGGCGGACTGATCCCAAGCTTTCTAAACTGGCTTTTGGTACGTGGAATGTCACCTCTCTGGTGGGGAAGGAGCCTGAGCTGGTGTACGAGATTGAGCGATACCGGCTAGATATAGTCGGCCTCACCTCAACACACAGCTCCGGTTCCGGAACCAGTCTCCTGGAGAGGGGCTGGAGCTTGGCCTTTTCTGGAGTTGCCCCGGGCGAGAGGCGACGAGCAGGGGTAGGTATTCTTGTATCGCCCCACCTTGCTGCCTCTATATTGGAGTTTTCCCCGGTGGACGAAAGGGTTGCTTCCCTGCGCCTTCGGGTTGGGAAACGGGTCCTGACCATCATTTGTGCCTATGCACCAAATGATGTTTCAGAGTACCCACCCTTTTTGGAGTCTGTGACTGGGGTGCTGGAGGGTGCTCCTCCTGGAGACTCCATTGTCCTACTGGGGGACTTCAATGCGCACGTGGGCAACGACAGTGAAACCTGGAGGGGGGTGATTGGGAGGAACGGCCTGCCCGATCTAAACCCGAGTGGTGTTCAGTTATTGGACTTCTGTGCTAACCACAGTCTGTCCATAATGAACACCATGTTCAAGCATAAGGGTGTCCATATGTGCACCTGGCACCAGGACACCCTAGGCCGCAGGTCGATGATCGATTTTGTTATCGTATCATCAGACCTGCGACCGTATGTTTTGGACACCC
Organism: Pholidichthys leucotaenia; assembly: GCA_020510985.1. Taxonomy (NCBI): domain Eukaryota; kingdom Metazoa; phylum Chordata; class Actinopteri; order Cichliformes; family Pholidichthyidae; genus Pholidichthys; species Pholidichthys leucotaenia. The sequence continues at coordinate 18,821,411 of CM035844.1, forward strand.
GAGTAAAGAGAGGTGCAGAGCTGTCAACTGATCACCACCTGGTGGTGAGTTGGATCCGATGGCAGGGGAGGAAGCCATTCAGACCTGGTAGACCCAAACGTATAGTGAGGGTGTGCTGGGAGCGTCTGGCTGAGGCCCCTGTCCGGGAGGTCTTCAACTCCCACCTCCGGAAGAACTTCAACCACATTCCGAGGGAGTCTGGAGACATGGAGTCTGAATGGGCCATGTTCTCCACCTCTGTTGTTGAAGCGGCGGCCCAGAGCTGCGGCCGCAAGGTGGTCGGTGCATCTCGTGGTGGCAACCCCCGAACCAAGTGGTGGACACCAGTGGTGAGGGGGGCCATTAAGCTGAAGAAGGAGTCCTATCAAGCTTGGTTGGCTTGTGGGACTCCCGAAGCAGCTGAGGTGTACCGGCAGGCCAAGCGGAGTGCAGCTCGGGTGGTTGCTGAAGCAAAAACCCGGGTATGGGAGGAGTTCGGTGAGGCCATGGAACAAGACTTTCGGTCGGCTTCAAAGAGATTCTGGCAAACTGTTCGGCGGCTCAGGAGGGGAAAGCAGCTCCCCGTCCACACTGTGTATGGTGCGGATGGGACACTGTTGACTTCAACTGGGGATATCGTCGGGCGGTGGAAGGAATACTTCGAGGATCTCCTCAATCCCACTGATACGCCTTCCACAGAGGAAGCAGGGTTTGGGGACAAGAGGGATGACTCGCCTATCACAGGGGCTGAGGTCGCCAAGGTGGTTAAAAATCTCCTTGGTGGCCGGGCCCCAGGGGTGGACGAGATTCGCCCCGAGTACCTCAAGGCCCTGGATGTTGTTGGGTTGTCATGGTTGACACGCCTCTGCAACATTGCGTGGAGGTCGGGGGCAGTGCCTTTGGCATGGCAAACCGGGGTGGTGGTTCCTCTCTTCAAAAAAGGGGACCGGAGGGTGTGCTCCAACTTTAGAGGGATCACACTCCTCAGCCTCCCTGGGAAGGTCTATGTCAAGGTACTGGAGAGGAGAGTCCGGCCGTTGGTCGAACCTCGGATTCAGGAGGAGCAATGTGGTTTTCGTCCTGGCCGTGGCACATCGGACCAGCTCTTTACCCTCTCGAGAATTCTTGAGGGTTCGTGGGAGTTTGCCCAACCAGTTTACATGTGTTTTGTGGACTTGGAGAAGGCATTTGACCGCGTCCCTCGTGGATTTTTGTGGGGGGTGCTTCGGGAGTATGGGGTATCGGGCTTGTTGTTACGAGCTATTCGGTCTCTGTACGACCATTGTGAGAGTTTAGTTCGTATTGCCAACACTCGGTCGGAGTCATTCCCAGTGAGAGTTGGACTCCGCCAGGGCTGCCCTTTGTCACCGGTCCTGTTCATAATTTTTATGGACAGGATTTCTAGGCGCAGCCAGGGAATGGAGGGTGTCATGCTTGGTGACCACAGGATCTCATCTCTGTTGTTTGCAGATGATGTTGTCCTGTTGGCTTCATCCAGCAATGACCTACAGCTCTTGCTGGGACGGTTTGCCGCTGAGTGTGAAGCGGCTGGGATGAGAATCAGCACCTCCAAGTCCGAGTCCATGGTCCTCAGCCGGAAAAAGGTGGATTGTCCTCTCCGGGTTGGGGACAGGCTCCTGCCCCAAGTGGAGGAGTTTAAGTATCTTGGGGTCTTGTTCACGAGTGAGGGGAAAATGGAGCGAGAGATCGACAGACGGATTGGAGCAGCATCTGCAGTGATGCGGACGTTGTACCGGTCTGTTGTGGTGAAGAGGGAGCTTAGTTCTAAGGCAAAGCTCTCGATTTACCAGTCAATCTACGTTCCTACTCTCACCTATGGTCACGAGCTTTGGGTAATGACCGAAAGAACGAGATCGCGGATACAAGCGGCTGAAATGAGCTTTCTCCGTAGGATTGCTGGACTCACCCTCAGAGATAGGGTGAGGAGCTCAGTCATCCGGGAGAGGCTCAGAGTAGAACCGCTGCTCCTCCACATTGAAAGGAGTCAGTTGAGGTGGTATGGGCATCTGATTAGGATGCCTCCTGGACGCCTCCCACTTGAGGTGTTTCAGGCACGTCCCACTGGGAGGAGACCCCGGGGCAGACCCAGGACTCGGTGGAGAGACTATGTCTCCCAGCTAGTCTGGGAACGCCTTGGTATCCCCTCTGAAGAGCTGGAGCAGGTGGCTGGGGAGAGGGAAGTCTGGGCTTCTCTGCTTGAACTGCTGCCTCCGCGACCCGGACCTCCGGAAAAGCGGTAGAAGATGGATGGATGGATGGATGGATGAATGGATGATCAAAATATGGTGTGAAACCAAAAAATATTTAAAAGAACCACACTCACTGTCACAATTTAGCCCAATATGGGGTAATCAATATTTTACACCAGGGAGAGAGGATGCTGTATTTAAAATATGGAATTTAAAAGGGATTCAAAAGATTCATGACATATATTTGTCACACTCAGATAACATAATGTCTTTTGAAGAACTGAGGATTAAATTCAATCTTAATAGAACACACTTTAAATATCTTCAGCTTAGAAATTTTATTTGATCAAATCAAAATAATGCTCTCACCCAACCTACTTATTCATCTTTGGAAAAAATTTTGATGAAAGATAGTAAGAGAAAGGGTATTATTTCAGAGTTTTATAACTCATTGACACTATTGTCAAGTGAAAACTCACAGAAAAGACTGAATGACTGGAAAGAAGACCTGCAAATTGAAATTTCAGAGGAACAATGGGAAATGGCTTGTGCAGGAGCTCAAACCAAATCAATAAATGTACGTCTTAAACTGATACATTTTAAATGGTTAATGCAGATGTATGTTACACCAGTGGAATTAAATAGATGTAACAAAAACATACCAGATACATGCACAAAATGTATGGAAAGTAAAGGAACCCTATTTCACTGTTTATGGGAATGTAGAAAAATCAGAATGTTTTGGGAAGAGGTGAGGGTAACAATTGAAAAAATAATTTCAAAACAATTCACATTGAACCCTAAACTGTTTTTGTTGGGTCTGTATCCAGAAAAACACAACTTTAATAAGAGTGAAAGAGCAGTCATAGACCTCAGTTTGCTTAATGCCAAAAAATGTATTGCACTACTGTGGAAAAAGACTCAGACCAGATGTGACTCAGTGGTTAAGACAGATGTTAACAAACCTTCCACTAGAAAGAATAACATACATACTGAAATCAAAGGAAAATGTGTTTGAGAATATATGGAGACTTTTCATTGATTATGTAAAGAATTTAAACATAACATCTGAAGAAGAAGGTGAATGATATGTGTGGACCTTGCAAATTCCAAGCTGGTGAATGTATATTATGTATTCTTATGTAATAGATTACCTAGACTAAACAGAGGAGCATTGTTGTTGACTTGTTTTTGTTAATGGCTGTTGTTTTTATTACATTTTTTTTTGTTATTGCTCTTTTTAATTTTTAAATTAGTTTTGTGTTTGTGTCTGATTGTTTGTGCCATGTTTGTAAAAAAAAAAAAAAAAAAAGGTTCAATAAAAAATACTGTGGAAAAAAAAAAAAAAAAAGAGTCCCTGCTACACGAGGTTAATGTTTTCTGATTCTGGAAGATGTGAAAGTGAATAAAGTTTATCTGCTCTGAACGCTCGGCCTGGTTATTCCTCTCTCCAGAGTTTCAAATTTACAGAAAAAAGCTGCTGTTTTTTGAGGGAAAAGGTTGCAAATTTATAGGGAAAAAGCTGGAACTATTTGAGGTTTTTTTTAATTAGAAGAAAGAAGTTGCAAATTTTTGAGAAAAAAAGTTGCAAATTTACAGGAAAAAATTGCTAATTTTTGAGAAAAAGGTTGAAAGTTTTTCAGAAAAAGTTGCAAACTTATAAGAAAAAAATTGCAAATTGAGAAAAAAAAAAGTTGGAAATTTACAGGAAAAAAAGCTACTTGTTTTTTACAAAAGGTTGCAAATTTTTGACACAAAAGTTGCAAATTTACAAGAAAAAAATGCAAACTGAGGAGGAAAAAGTAGCAAATTTAACCTCTTAAAATTCTGGTGTTGGGGGGGTAAATTTACTGAAATTGGCTGAATGCTGAGTGGTTAAAGAATACTTCATTTTTGCATCATAAGTATTTCCTGTAAGTTATGAAATTTTTTCTTGTCAGCATCCACACCCACAATTACCAGACAACCGTCTAGACAGTAAACACCGGAAGGTTACTTCATGCTAATATTTCTACAGGAGCACATGACTGGCCTCTTCTTACTAAAATGAAGAACTGGATTGAATGTATTTGTCACTGAACTACGTCCAACACGGGTGATTCAGTCCTCACACTGAGGATTATGGAGGTTAAGACCAGAAAAGTCACAAACGATCCAGAACCATTGCTCTATGAGAAGCTTGGGTGGCCATCACAAATTCTTCAGGCAGTATCTGAGCATACATGTGTTAAACCATTTGATATCCTGAGCAGATGGCGTCACATCTCAACTTAAACCTTTTTTTCATAAGTATGCAACTTCTTGTAAATTTGACTTTTTCGCATTTTTAACAGCAGCCCCGTTCACCACAGTGGTGGCGTAGCAGTGGAGTATCTGCCAGGAGGTTGTGGGTTCAAGCCCCAGCCTGGTTATACCAAACACCATTAAATATAGCTGCAAGCGGCCATCATCAGGTTCCAAACAGGTGTGGACTTCACGGTCTTACACTGTTTAGCAACAGCATTTAAAACCCAAGGTCTGCTACACATTAGTCTTTAAAGCAGCACTACATAACTTTCTTGTTCCTTGTTGGAACACTGAAAAGAACAACCACAGCGACCGTGACCCCAGTCCCAACAGCCAACCACAGGGCTTTTTGTTGTTGGTGGGTAGTCATGTGATTTGCTGAGGTCACATCTCGTGTAGAACAAGACCTCCCTGGCAAGATTCAAACCCAGGACCTCCTGCTTTCCAAGCACTCACCGCAACCACAACTGCTTTAATTTTCACTCTCTCAAATGATGAATGTTCAGTTGAAAGTAGTACAGCATTTAAATGTTTATGTACACATTGCTTTCAAATGCATAGGAGAGGTACGTTACACTTACGAGGAATGACCCATGACCAGGATTCAAACCCAGGGCTCCTGCACGACAGACGAGTGGCTTCACCCCTACACCATACTACTGCTTTGGGTCACACACACTCACAAAATGTTCCACTGACAAGACAAAATGGCTGACAGACATTTCATAAACATTTTTTTTTTTACATTAGCACAATTGTATGAAATTTGGTGCCTCCGAGTCTTTGAATCAATATATCTGGAGTTAAACCCAAAACTACATGCCAAAGAGAAACTGAACAACTTGATTGGCCTAAAAAAAATCAAAACAGATTGACAATTTTGGATTTTAACAATTTTTCATTATCCATGTCTGTCGATGACCTCTGCTCAATTTCAAGCAATTTGGATGAATGGCCTCGGAGGAGTTTGGAGTTCACCGGCACATTTTTGGAAATATGGTTTCAGAGTTTGTCACCACTGACAAAAAGTTGTGTAAGGTTTCAGCGAATAGAATGAAAGAATTTTTAGTCTAGGCCTGGCTGTTCTCGAGATATCTGCAAAAACAAACATGTTAATTATAGCGCCACCTATGTATGCAGTGCCTTGATTTTTTTTTTGTCTCCAAGTAGTGCGGCGTTTCTGATCAGACTGTAAAATTTCAAGCTTCCACGTATTACTGCTTTTGCTCCCCACGCACGTTTAGCAGAGAAAAATAGATTTGAATTTAAAAAAAAAAAAAAAAAAAAAAAAGTACTTTCCACCTCCTAGCTTGGTGCTCAGCATTGTTACCCAGCCCTGAGGGGAGCACAAGCCCATGTACTCCTAGTGGCCATTCAGTACTTAACACACATAAATACACACACATTGACAGGGAGAAATGAGACCGATGATGTGTGGTGGTGGTGATGTGTCCATTTATTACTCAACACAAAGCACCTACATTAGCCCCCACTCCCTTTAGCGTTAGACAGTGGAAGATCTCACTTTTTCACAGTGATTTTTTTTTTTTTTTTTATGTGGACATGTTTAGACAAGGACACCAAACTATTTCATTTAAAATCAAAAGAAATCACCTACACACAAATTCACAGCCAAATATCGCACACAAAAATAAAGCAGCGTCAACAAATGACAGTAAATTGAGTAAAAAATAGAATTTAATCATTTAAATAGTCTTCCAAAATACAAACATTGATTCGAACTTCTAAATAATGACATTGAAGCTATTCTGAATTATAACTGGCAATGTTATATGTACACTGTGGCTATACAAGGAAAAGTGTGAGGTTTGGTAATTCATTGTATTGCTCATTTCTATTAATGCGCACATTTGCAATAAAACCTACAAACGCCTGAAGAATTTAATTAGTGGCACTGCCAATGACCCGCGGCCCATCCCACCGTACCTAAAACACAGGATTAGAAAAATTCTACTTTTGCATAAAAGACCAAGTTATAAAGAAAAATTAACTGCTTCAATTTGAACCTGGGATCTGGATTCGTTCAGTCAATAATTCTTTGAATATTGTGAGAAATTTGGTTAAAAACAGTACGTTAGGCAACAGACCTAAGCTGTAACTCAACAAAAAACAATCAGTTACATTTTTCCATGCATCACAGTGCTCGCTGTTGCTAATGTAGCAGCTGTGAATCAGCAGTTGAACCGGCTTCACTTTGATTACGCCAGCTGTACAAAACAATTTAAAGGTATGAAAACTGGAAAAGTCGTGTGTTTACACCACTGCTGGACGTCCAGTGCCACCTACGCCCAGATTTAGGTGGACAGATCAGAGGGGCAGTTGTCTCCACAGTTATCGTACTCTACCTCCTGAGGTAGCCAGCTGTGGCCTCAACACGCCACCGGATACATCAGGGCCGTGGAAATTGATCCCCAAAACAACAACAATCAGCACTCGGGGAAACGTGCACGGTACAGAGCAATTGGCATCCACTGTATCCTGAATGGGACGTTTCGGTTCAATACCAAACCCACAACAGTGTCACAAAGTAAATAAAATAACCCTCAAAACCCACAAAAAAGTATGAAAAAGCAAGTTTCAAGTCTTTACAAATTTCAGTACACTGAAAGCTGCACAAGTATTATTATAATGGGGAATCTGTATCACTTCTGCTGGCTTCTTTATCGGCGACTAAAAATGTCTGCTTCTATTCATTTAGCTGGAACTGTACATGGCTAAAAGACAAAATCATTTTTAGGAATCTGACTGGGAAAAATCAGATACTGCATTGCATGTGATGGCTTACTAAATGATAATTTATACCATGATTATACACCCCCCGCCCCAGAACACTGAGCACGACTGCCAAGATGTTGCCAGACGATGTTTTAAAACCCTAAAAAGGAAGGTCTTGCATAAGTTGCATTTCTCGTTGCCCTGAGCCCACCTATTAGGGCACTTAACGAGGTGAAGTTCAACAGACGGGCATCCACAAAGGAGGGACACGAAAACATTGGAGACCTATGCAACACAGCAGTGAAATCTCACCATACACATAGTTTAGTGTTAGACAAAATGTACAGCTCACAAATGAAATGGAACAGACCTGCTTGTTTTAAACACACAACTGCTGAAGTGAGAAGCTGCGTTCTGCTGCACAGACGGAGGGCAATATAAGAAAAGCAGATGAGACAAATGTATTCATTTTCTTCTAATCACTGTTGTTGCCACACTCGCTTTAATGGACAAGAGTTGTGTTCTTCCCTGATCTCAGTGTAGCTCATTGGTTTTGAGTGCACACAAACAAACATTTGCTTATAATGGAAGCCATTTTTGTGTGTGTGTGTGCGCGCGTGCGCGCCAACAGGACTTACATACACCACATTATACACCACCTTCCTGGTGGAGCAGTTCTTGTGCCCACAGCCTCCCAGGACAAATGCATCAACCGCACACCCTCCATAAAGAATCCTGCACTAAAGACCAGCAGCTCTCCACTTCCCTGTTTAACCCCGGCAGTGCTACAGTTTTCATTTTTACTAAAAGTTAAAACAAAAAAAAACAGCACTTCGGGGGTTTCCTTGGAGAACTACTAGTCTAGACATACAAACAGACATTAACAATTTTATCCACCTTTTGAATGTGACAGACAACAATCAACTCGTTATATTGCTTTTATAACATATTGCAAGTAATTCCTATGATTTGCCTACAACGGCACACTAAACTATAGTAAATATAAGCACTCCATACCCTCCAGACTCTCAAGCCTTTTGCCAGATATCTTATTATGGCTATTGTGAGTAGATGTAGCACAAGTTTAAAAAGTTCAAAAGCCACAAGGTTTCAGTCTGTTCTCCAGTACCTTTAGGTTCTTCACTGGTTAGTAACTGCAGAATGATGTCATGAAACATGTCATGAAATAGTTAAAACTAAGCTCTGGCATTTATGGCAAATATTTTCACTTGATGTCATAGTCTTCGACTGGAGTTCTGTAGTTATATCTTAATCTTAATGTTAATTTCTCACTTAAACAAGGAAGAAATTAGATTTTAAATTTCTCATGTTCATTTCTTCATGTGGGGGGTGGGGAATGGGGGAGGCAAGTTCCTCATCAATTCTCAAATCAGTGCTTTCATTAAAAAAAAAAAAAAAAATGCACATCAATTCTTAAAGGACTAGCTGTCTGTTGGGTCCTTCTGTTCCTCCTGCCGTTGTCCGCTCTAGGGAGAGTCCATCATGGCTTCCAGCATCTCCAGGAATAGTTTGTGCATGGGTACACCGCCGCGGGTCTTGATGCTGTAGAATGTGGTAAGAGCACGGCCAGCAGTCTGTCGGAGGAGAGGCAACGTTAAAAGGAGGCGTCCCGCCCTCTGGGGGTCGTCTGGGTGTCGACAACTTTCCAGCTCCAGCAGGGCCTGGTGGAGGATGTCCCGCAGCTTCTGCACGGCCTCCATGTCCTCGATGTAAACAGAGTCTGACAGAACACCAGGGAGCACATGGGGAAGGAGCGTGTTAGGAGTTAATGTTCTCAGCTTCACACACACAAAAACCTTTGCTCAGCAATATACAGTGAATAGCAACTAGCTTTTATTTACAAAACAAGCAGTAGGTGTGTGGTGCAGTCAGGACATAACAGACGATCTGCCATTGACAGTCATCGTGAGGGGGGTGTCAACATAAACGTCATGTTGTGGGTAAACATATAGTTGAGAGTATGACTGTGTTCAGAATGTTCACTCCCTCCCTCCCTCCTCACTATATAGTGAATTTAGGTACAGTGGATTATATAGTAAACTCAATATAACAATAAAATTAACAGCTTTCAGACACTGCTGGCTTGTTTTCGCGGCGTGGTTAATGACGTCATCATGGTGAGACAGTATAAGGTAATGGACAGAGTGGTAAAAAATACGTGGGGTAAAAAATATTTAGTCAGCCACCAATTGTGCAAGTTCTCCCACTTAAAAGAGGAGAGAGGTCTCCAATTTTCATCATAGATATACCTCAACTGTGAGAGACAAAATGAGGGAAAAAAAAAAATCCAGAAAATCACATTGTCTGATTTTTAAAGAATTTATTTGCAAATTATGGTGGAAAATAAGTATTTGGTCAATAAAAGTTCATCTCAATACTTTGTTATATACCCTTTGTTGGCAATGACAGAGGTCAAACGTTTTCTGTAAGTCTTCACAAGGTTTTCACACACTGTTGCTGGTATTTTGGCCCATTCCTCCATGCAGATCTCCTCTAGAGCAGTGATGTTTTGGGGCTGTCTCTGGGCAACACGGACTTTCAACTCCCTCCAAAGATTTTCTATGGGGTTGAGATCTGGAGACTGGCTAGGCCACTCCAGGACCTCGAAATGCTTCTTACGAAGCCACTCCTTCGTTGCCCGGGCGGTGTGTTTGGGATCATTGTCATGCTGAAAGACCCAGCCACGTTTCATCTTCAATGCCCTTGCTGATGGAAGGAGGTTTTCACTCAAAATCTCACAATACATGGCCCCATTCATTCTTTCCCTTACACAGATCAGTCGTCCTGGTCCCTTTGCAGAAAAACAGCCCCAAAGCATGCTGTTTCCACCCCCATGCTTCACAGTAGGTATGGTGTTCTTTCTCCTCCAAACACAACAAGTTAAGTTTTTACCAAAAAGTTCTATTTTGGTTTCATCTGACCATATGACATTCTCCCAATCCTCTTCTGGATCATCCAAATTCTCTCCAGCAAACTTCAGACGGGCCTGGACATGTACTGGCTTAAGCAGGGGGACACGTCTGGCACTGCAGGATTTGAGTCCCTGGCGGCGTAGTGTGTTACTGATGGTAGCCTTTGTTACTTTGGTCCCAGCTCTCTGCAGGTCATTCACTAGGTCCCCCCGTGTGGTTCTGGGATTTTTGCTCACCGTTCTCGTGATAATTTTGACCCCATGGGGTGAGATCTTGCGTGGAGTCCCAGATCGAGGGAGATTATCAGTGGTCTTGTAGGTCTTCCATTTTCTAATAATTGCTCCCACAGTTGATTTCTTCACACCAAGCTGCTTACCTATTGCAGATTCAGTCTTCCCAGCCTGGTGCAGGTCTACAATTTTGTTTCTGGTGTCCTTTGACAGCTCTTTGGTCTTGGCCATAGTGGAGTTTGGAGTCTGACTGTTTGAGGTTGTGGACAGGTGTCTTTTATACTGATAACAAGTTCAAACAGGTGCCATTAATACAGGTAACGAGTGGAGGACAGAGGAGCCTCTTAAAGAAGAAGTTACAGGTCTGTGAGAGCCAGAAATCTTGCTTGTTTGTAGGTGACCAAATACTTATTTTCCACCATAATTTGCAAATAAATTCATTAAAAATCAGACAATGTGATTTTCTGGATTTTTTTTTTCTATGATGAAAATTGGAGACCTCTCTCATCTTTTAAGTGGGAGAACTTGCACAATTGGTGGTTGACTAAATACTTTTTTGCCCCACTGTACATATCTGCATAGAATTTATCGTAAATATGCATTCAATCAAATCGCTTTTGCTTAATTAATAAATATGAATACCCTAAGGTAGTGTATGCTGTGATGTGAAGCTCTCCTCTCACTGCTCCATTAGCGGCGCATTGCATTATAAGATACACTGGCTAATGTAGTGACGATACGTTGTACACTACTTTTCAAAATGCATTGTGGGATATTTTGAGTGTACTTAGGGCTGTCGCGGTAGAGGAATTTCCCCTGCGGTGACGGTGGCCAACTCAATACTGCGGTATGCGGTATTATTGCAAATGTTTTTAGGACCCTGTGGATTTGTAATTTAAACAGGGTTTATACTTAGGTGGCAAATGAGGGAAGCTGAAAGTCTCGCTGCAGCTCGCTCTCAACTTTATGCGCGTGTCGTACAACTGTGCAGCGCTCCGCTCTTAATGCAGGAATGAACTGCTGATTCTGTTAAAAAAAAAAAAAAATTTTCATAAAGCAGTGGCAGTAACTAAAGGTGTGTTCACACCAAACACGAACGGACAAATTTTTCACGCAGCACAATTACATTAAACTCAATGTAAACACGCGAACAGACATGACTTCCCTTTCTGAGTGAGATGTAGACAGGCGAAGTTGCCTTTATAACTTCTGCAGCTGTGTTCAACCTGCTGCGGAAATTCCCAAAATAACGTCATGGTTAGGTTTACATTATCCGACCGAGGGCTCACCTCAAAATGTCGTCTTAAGTCTCCGAAACTTCATAGAAGGTGGGTTTTCGCTGCTAGCTTGCTACAATGTCTGTAGGTCCATAGTTATTTACCGTGGGTAAATAACTCCAAAATCCAATTCAGCTGAAGAGTTCCCAGTCCTCTCGTCTCCCAGTGAGAGTTTCATTTTCTAATTAGTTTACTCTGCAGTGGTGATAATTTTACTCCATCCGCTAGCTAGCTAGCTGCTAGTGTAGCTAGAAAAATCTCATTCAAACAAGCTGCTCTCGTAGCTCATACACAATCAGGAGCATACACGCTCCGTTCAGAAGGAAATAACACGCTTTGTGCCCTTTCAGTGCTCACTGTTACGGCTGTATTTAACAAGGAGTCTAAACGCTTTCACCACCAACTGCCTGCCTTAGCAATTTATTTAATAATCAATAGGGCCACATAAGTGAACAACGACATATAGCCACACACACACACAAAAAAGTGAACACCGCGGTTGGTCGTTTTCCTCCGCAGTAGGCGTGTCCATACTGTGGTATTACATAATTGCGGTTATTGCAACAGCCCTAAGTGTACTATATAGTGAATGAAATTTTCAGTTAAGATTTCGAACAGCACTACAAAATGGCTGATTCACTAGATAGTATACTATATGGGGAAGGAGTGAGTATTTCAAACACAGCATATGAGCATATGAGTTCACAAAGATTCTTACGAACCCATCTCACAGTTCCTACTAATTCTGGAGATAGCAGACATTTGAGAAGGGGAGCATAGCTTCTTACAGGTGCCGTTCAATTCGCAAGAGCAACTTAGGCATTTTTGAGAAATGAAGCAATGTTCTATCGTACGATGGCCCTAGAGTTTTTATGTTCTTCATATGGGTGCCTTGAGATCTTCCTACAGCATACTTACAAAATTTTTTGTGCAACTCACAGTATTGAAGTTGCTGGTAGGAGGATCTTATGGCTTTCAGCACATTTTGTCGGCACGAATGATGTACTTCCACCTTATGAGCACCTCACTACCACCTTACGCACGCTGTACGAACAAGGATTCGTATGGCATTTCCGATGACCACTGTAAGGGGCCCTCAAGAACAACTTTAGGTGTTCTTGAGGCATCCTTAGAGCCAACATCTTGTGTAGTTCTTACGTTGTTCCTATGGTATTCGTACGGTACAATGAGGGGTTTTCATGGGGCGTTTGTAGAAATCTTGGACAGGACTATCGACCTGGCCGTGAACTTATGAACAGTCTACAAATGCAGGACATTTTGGCCGCCTTAAGAAGGCCGTACAAAATTTGTTCGTATGGTGTTCACAGTAGTTTGTAAGGGTATTTGTGACCGTAGCTTTATACTGTAGTATTCGTCCCTACAGAAGAACGTAACTAATATTGGGAATACATCCACAAGAGACGGACAGCCATTATCTGCCATTTGTACTGCTCATACTAACATGGCAGCTATCAGCTGAGAAGGTTGACCAAGCAAATATGACATATACTCTGAAACAACAAATACATGCTTCCAGAAGGTTATTAGTCAGCTGTTGCTATGCCTCAGTGCAATGGAGGCATACGGTAATCACAATGTGTCTGTATGTGGTTGGCTGTGTCTGTCAGTCTGTTACCACGTTTTCAGCTCGCCTGGTCAAAATCAAGTGGAACTAAAGGCTTTTATCATTATATCGCCATCTTTTCTCAACTTTTAATTTGTCAGAATTTCAAGAGAAGCCTTTGTTCTCAAAATAAACACAAATTTAACTCACCATTATACCCTGAATGGAGCCATGAAAAAAAAGGTATTGTAATAACTAGGCTAACTCAGTAGAGGCTGCACCGACGCAGCTGCACCTTGGTGCTTTCATTATTAATTCAGCTTTCTAATAAGTGCATTATGGTGCTGTGGAATAACCTGATGGTATATATCGTGATATATTCTTCAGTATATAAATAGAACTGTTTCTGAACGGTAAAGGAATCCTGTCATGATCCTGTCATCTTAAACAGTGTGTAGAGAGGGGACAGTGTGTTCTTCTCATTCTCTACACAAAAGGAGGAGGAGAAACCACCATCTCTTTAAGGCTACGGTCACACTGCAGGTCTTGATGCTCAATTCCGATTTTTTGCTGAGATCCGATTTTTTTTGTGTGGGCGTTCACATTACAACTTAAATGCGACCCCCATCAGACTCCAGTGTGAGCGGTCTACAGCTATGAAGTGACCCGCATGCGCAGAAGAAAACATAATGTCAGACACAGTGTTGTAAAACGACTGGGGGGGGGGGGGGGGGGGGGGGGGACTTCTTAACCCTGATGCAGTGCAGCAAAATAAAATGTTAAAATCATAACTATGAGACCAGCTTCATTCCTCTACAGGCCAGATGACCGCTGTGATCAGCTCTGCTTTAACAGAAAGGATGGATTAAACAGCCCTTAAATGTGCCGTTACTGTGCGGCTGTAATGTCTGACGGTTTAAGCCGTGAACTCCCCCCCCCCCCCCCACCAAAAAAAATAAATAAATAAATAAAAAAATTTGAAGTTATTGTGCAGTTGGAGCCAACAAAATTACAATACAGTGATAAAGGGAAGGAGAGTGATTAAAAAGAGAGCACAAATCAGCTGCGTCTCCTATGCTGGCTGCATCCTCCACCTCAGAACTGTAGCGTCTGTCTCACTTCAGTGAGGAAAAAAGTCAAGATGAAATGCGACATGACCGTTCAGATGGAGGTCGCTTTGGAAAATATCTGATACGTATCTGAATTAGGACCACATATGAAAGTGGCCTGGGTCTGGTGTGGGGGGGGGGGGGGAAATCACATATGTGTCACATCTCTGCAAAAGAAAATCGGAATTGAGCATTAAAACCTGCAGTGTGAACGTAGCCTAAGTTACATTAAGCAGCACTTAAACGAACAACCTGAAACACCCTTTGTCTGCTTTCCAATTTGTAAATATGCAAAGCAGTGAGCATGACTGCTCGGCTGAGTTTGTATCCTAGTGAACTAACTGTTGACAATGTTTCAGCAAGAATAATTTAAAACAGACAAAACTCTGTGAGACTGCTGGTGATCCTTTAAGACCATCACTCATGAACAACAGACTGAAATTTTACTTCATTTAATTCCATCCATCCATCTTCTTCCACTTAATCCTTTTTGGGTCGCAGGGGGGCTGGAGCCTATCCCAGCATCTTTGGGCGAGAGGCAGGGTCCACCCTGGACAGATCGCCAGTCCATCGCAGGGCCAACACAGACAGACACACAACCATTCACTCTCACAGTCATACCTAAGGATAATTTAGAATCCCCAGTTGATGCCAATTAACCTAACTTGCATGTTTTTGGCATGTGGGAGGAAACCGCAGAATCCCGGAGTAAACCCACGCTAAACCCAAGTTTTTACCCATAGATGCATTAAAAATTACCTGAGTTAGAAAGTGCAATGGCTTTCAACATGACAAACTCCTCCCGGTGCAGGTTCAGTGCACGGAAACGACGGGCAAGTTGACTAATGGCTGCATTAAGCTCCGTCAGCCCGGCAACGCGCGACATCTCCTCATCAAGGACAAAATCTTCCGCGAACACCACCTCGTCCTCACAGCTGAGCGAGCGGTACGCTACGCCAAGCACGAGCACCTCCAGCCACACTGACTGCAGCACCGACATCTGGTCTGCTAGAGACAACGACAGGAAGCCTGCAGACAGAAAGAAGGAGAAAAGATGGATCTGACTGTGGACCCACGCTACACTTTCCTTGGTGAACGACTGACAAAGCAAATATTGTTTCCAGGTTCTGAATAATGATCATCCCACTCAGGGAGAAACCACTGCCTACACTTAAGTGAGCAGAGTTTCAGCAACTCTTCTGACAAACTATGCACATCAATAAAGAAATTTCACACAGGCCATTAATAATAATCACAGCAATCAATATCTTGTCACAGCCCGAGTGAAAGATGACACTGTACATGTTACTGGATCATTAAGTCTCCATCACTGCTTCCTCTACTACTTTGTTTTATCGGCACCTCTTACCAGGAATGTGTTTGGCCCAGCCAATGATCACAACCAGCTCTCGATCAGCAAGGTCACAGAGGGTGGTGAGCGTACGCTGGGCTGTGTCAGGCTGCAGAGGGTCGGGCATGGCAAATAATTTTTCTGGCTCTGCCACTAGGAGGTGGGACACAATCATGTTGAAGGAACCTGTGCCACAAAAAAAAAGTTAATGACTACAGTCATTAACGTGTTGACATATAGACACCCAAAATATCACTTCTGTCATTATCTAAACAAAACCATATTGGACTTTTCATAACTACAGGATGCTGATCTGCTCTGTTTATACATAGACAGATATTTCTATTTTAATATCAAATAGAGCTTCCAAAGAGACCTTCCAAGACACTGCTCATTAACAGTCACAATTATTTACACTATATGTATATGCAACAACAAATTGCTCTGAAACATTTGTGCAAATAAGCAAAGCTGCAGTATTTTTTTTTTCCATTACTTGAAAATAAAGAATCACTTTGAGCCACTTAAGGCAGTAGAGGGCGCTGTTAGTTATCAATTCCTACCAATTTAACCCTTTTATTGTCCGGCTTTCATAAGACATCAGCATCACCTGCTGTCCCAGGCGCACTTCTGCACCTGTCACGTGATGTGTCCAAAAACACAGAAAACACAACTGTACCAATAATTTCACATCACAAGATGTCAGACACATATAGTGTACTGCTCTTCACTGGAGGACTTCACCCAAACGAACCGCCTCGAAACATCATTTCCGGGAACGCAAAGAAGCGAATGTAAATAAAGGCTCCATCGCAACATAGATTTCCACACGGAGGAAGCATTTGCTCCAAATTTTGCCACCTATGATTCTAAAAAAGATTATTTAGCTTCTGAAGGGAAATATTTACCTTCTGTGGCAGCAGAAGATGGCCTGGAGCATGTACACTTTCGTCTGCCATCGACGGAGCTGCACGTGACGAGAGAGAACAATAGCGCCGTTTTGGCAGCGTTATGTAACCGAAATTGAGGTGGAATAAATCATAAGATAAATGTGAGTGTTTCTGGATGTGGGAGAGAAAGCGAAAATGACCGGCAGAAGACGAAATAAGGATCCGGGGTGGGGAAATGGACACATACTGTAAAGACGCATGGTGTGCAGTAGGTCCGACGTATTTGTTTGTGTATATTCTACTGATTTTCTGGTTCATATACTTTGAAGACAACACAAAAACAAAAACGAAAACAAAAAACAAAACCATCCTTTGTATAAGTATGTCCAAAGTCCACTTTTGACCGAAAGTTATGTAATTCGATATGGCTGTTGTAGCATTATACAAATTAGATGTGTAAATTTACTCCCATCTCAAACTTTGGATCATATTCTACATCTTTCTAATCGACAGTAAGCCATTATCTCTTATCACAAATTCCAAAGGCTGTAACTTGAAAGTGGTATCTAAACTGAATATTTTGGTGGTGAGCTGACGGGTGCGCCGGTGCACCATAGACAGAAAATGGATTAAAGCATGTTTCCTTCCAGCTTTAGACAACTAGTTTCAGGCACCCCCTTTTCCTCACCAAGAATCATCTCAAGCACCTCCTCTTGTAAAGATGAAAACAAGTCAATTCAAAATGGCACAATGGATATCTACCTATTTTTTCCTTTCGACTGCTCCCTTTTGGGGTCATATTGACTGAGTTGCTGTTTACATCCATGTACGTTAAACAGATTATCTATACAACTACCATGCTGTCAAACTAGGTACCAATCAACTATGCTTATAATGTTGCCTTCAGTTCATACCCACTAGCAATGATTCATATAGTAACCTTTTTTTTTTTTTTTTTAAATATTACAATTTCATATTGCAGCTGATGTGTCATTTTAGCAATAAGAAAATAACTTATTCCATTTTATTTTCTATGCATTTGTGTCAATTCTGTCATAATCATCAAATGTATCCCTTAGCTGTAATTGTAAAAGGGCTTTACACAGTCACTCTGACACTGATATCTGCCCTGTGCATTCTAATCAGTTCATTCTGGAGTCAAGTCTGTTCCAAAGGAATTTAACTGAAGCATTTCTGTGATGTGTGTTCACAAGAATACCACTCTGAGACAGGGTGGAACAACTAATGGGAAAACAGAAATCTGACCCACCTTTTTCACTCTCCTTTGTCAGTGGTATTGGGGCATTCTGGTATGTTGCATTCTCCACTTCTGGGCGCCTTTTGTACTTCTGTCTTCCACCTCTAACCCGATCAAGACGAACTCCTGCATTACAGAAGAAAAATAGGTATTTATGAATGTAAAAATCAAACAGCACATCTAACACATCAGTAAAATAAGTTAGTCAAGATGTTAAAAAAAAAAAAAAAAAAAAACCACGCACCTTCTTTCAGCATGCCTACTTTGAGGCACTTAGTGAAGCGGCATGCCTGGCAAGCCTTTCTGCGCCTTTTGGTGATCTCGCATTCGTTTGATGCCGGACAGCTGTACTCAATGTTACCTGTTTGGGAGAACAGGACACTTCTCTTTACTGTATAATAGGGGTGGGAATCGCAAGGGACCTCGCGATTCAATTCAGATCACAACACTTTGGTCACGATACGATCCTATCACAATTCAAAGGTTATCATGATATTGCAATATCAAGTATTGCAATCCCATATATTTCACATTTTTTCAAGTTATTCAACCTCACACCATGTCCCAAAGTAAAACTGTTGATGTCTCTTTCATATAATAAAGTCTTCTTGGGGCTTCATTTTCCGGAGACACGTCTCTGCACACAGGGAAGGTGGTGGACGGTGCTTGGAATAGACTCCCACTCCAGATACATTTAGCTGACTCTGTGGACTCTTTTATAAAGCAGATGAAAACCTTTGTTTAATGAGGATTTCCATTGAGTTTCTATTCAACTGTTTTTTAATGGTAAGTCGGGTATTTTTAAATTATTTTAATCTTGTGTTTTATCTTTTGTATTTTAAAAATTATTTTTATCCATCAACTTCCTTTTATTCCATCTTATTGTGCAGCGCTCTGTGACTATGTCTGTGAAAAGCACTTCATAAATAAACTTTACTTACTTGGTGCTCTGAGAAAAAGCAAGCTCCATGCCAGTGTGTTTTTAGCTTAGATGTTGCTAATGCTGCTCCGAGACGTGTGCTGGTCCACGTGTTCAGAGTTTTTTTTTTTTTTTTCCATGCAGCACCTCTTGCGAGTTGTGACATGTCTTTCCTTCCATCTTTGTTAGAAAATTCAAAAAAGGCCCGACATTTGAGCTAACTGCTTTCTAACTTTCAAAGCTGGCTGCAAATCTCGCGAGATAAGCCATGACTTCACTTGACTGGGTGCTTCTTTACACCATCTAGTGGACTGAAAATGCAATTGGTTGACTATTCAAAAGGATGCAACATTTACATAATAATTAATAAAAGATCAATCCATGTGTTTAGGCGTCAGTGCATTGTCGTTAGTGTCAATTATCGCAATCCATCACTGAATTGATCTTTCGCCCTACCCCCCTACCAAATACAAGAATGCACTTCTGGTATAAATTAGAAACAAACTTTCTTCATTTGGGTGAATATCTTCAGTCGGTATTGAGTGATTTATTGCAGCATATAAAGTACTAAACACAATACAGAAAATGTCCTGCGATAACCATCAACTATCGTCTACTTTTAAGGTCAAGTCAAAACTATCTTCACCAAAACACGCACCTTGAATGGTTCTCTTGAAGAATGCTTTGCAGGCCTCACATGAAGCTACTCCATAATGGTAACCGGAGGCCACATCCCCACATACTAGGCAGAGCCTCTTGGGAAGCGTGCTCAGAGCATACTTGCATCGCCCAGCTCCATTACCCGTGGAGCCCTCCTCTGCCGCCTCATCACCCTCGTCTTTGAAATGACAACGCAGAGCTGGTGTGTAGAGGGGTGGGGAGTAACGTTTAGCGCCGTCTCCTCTGGCTGCTCCACCGCCACTTTGAGAGGAGTCTGATGAGGCTCCGCCAGGGCTGGTCCGACCTCCCCCGCCTCCCTCGGGACTGCTTGGTTCTGCCTTAATGTGCACATCAGCCCGAATCTCCCGAGAAGACATTGTTTCTGTGAGGCAACAAGAAACCACAGAGTAAGGTCAAAGTAAACAGAGCCAGGGAACCATTCAGCTCATATTTTAAGAATATCCCCAAACTGCCTGATTAAGGATTTTGTCTATTCCAATTCTTTTTTAATCTTCTATGAAACTGCACAGATTTTCTATCACTGCTTTGACAGTTACAATAACAATCACACTATTTGGAACTACCATGTTTTTAATAGAAAGGCTACTGACAGCATAAGCACTGGGTGACAAGAAAAATATCAGTTGGGTAGTGAGGAGGCATGGGTTGACTGACTGAAGGCCTTAAGAACTTCTAACATTCATTTTCAGGTTATACTGTGATTC
The DNA here is from genome assembly GCA_020510985.1 of Pholidichthys leucotaenia. Classification (NCBI taxonomy): domain Eukaryota; kingdom Metazoa; phylum Chordata; class Actinopteri; order Cichliformes; family Pholidichthyidae; genus Pholidichthys; species Pholidichthys leucotaenia. The sequence goes on from CM035844.1 coordinate 18,841,538, forward strand.
CCGAGTAGGCCACATGGGGGAGCTTTTTCGTGGCACTGAGCCACATTCTAATGAACTAGAGCTACACACTAGCAGTACAAGTTAATTTGTGAAGACTTGTATGGTTTTGTGTTGTTACTGCAGAATAAAGCACTCGTGAAGTCCATACTATAATGACTTTATTTGCAGTTAATTATTCCAGAGCACATGCTAACTCAGGGTTTCCTCTGGTAACATTTCTCCGTGGTGGCCCGCCGCGCCCGAAATTTTACCGCCACCCCAAGGTGATATGAATTTATTAAGAAAAATATATGAAGCAATGACTTTCTGCAAGCGCAGACACGAACAATGCACATGGCCGTGATCTGCGCGGAGTTTAGAAGAGCCCCGCTCACACGAGTTTTCCAGTCAGTCAGCAGTGTCTCGCTAAGCGTGACTGTCCAACAAACAAGTGTTTATTAAAGTACTTTAAACGCGGAAAAAAATCATAAGAGGGATGTAAGCACTGGCGTTTATCATGATTTTAACCAACTGGAAACTGGGGCAATAATGGAAGAGTCACTTAGCTAAGAGATGTGGTTAGAATTAAAATGCAGCCGCTTCATATGAAGGGAAAGGCAATGGGGACTGATGAATTGCTGAGGATATATTTCACCAGCCACTACAATATTAAGTTATGTTCTGTAGGAATTGCAGGAATGAAGAGACTGGCAATTTCTCTCTTTTCTTGCACGAGCAGGCGTGCCGTTTTTATTCTCCAGCGGCAGTGACAAAAAGCAACAGCTGAAAGCGCTAGCTCTAAACTGAGTTCCTTCAGTGGCTGCCTAGAGAGCTGCCTGATGAGAAAGCCTGAGCGCACAACTATAACTGCCTAAACAGATCATTCTGTACATGAACACATATTGTGGTGAATTATGTCTTTAGAGTCCGCTACAGTTCCCTATTATGTACCTGGCAGGTTAACATAACCGAAATTCACAAAGTCAATGACTTTAAACCGTCAGCAGCCTTCAGACAAACTAAACTTGCCAACATTTGATTTCGAAATAAGGGAGGATTTTCCTGCTGTCTGGGTGGTGAGGAGATTTCTGGAAAAAAACAAAAAAAACAAAACTATAAATACAAAGAAATATAACGGAAATAACGGCATCCTTGGTAATTTAAGTTAATTTATTTCATTAAATACAATTTTATTCATATTTTTTCTTTGTAATCAGAGTTAAATTATTGTTCTGTTCTGACTGCAAAATTATGGTCAAAAATGTAAATTGTTATAAGGAAAAAGTAAAAAATTAAAAAAGTTACCACAGTCTGTTTCAAATTTATCTAAAAAAAAAATTATTAAAAAAAACCAGACAAAAATTAGTCATAAAATAATCCACATATTTATAATAAAGTTTCATATGTACAAGAAAAGTCAATTTGACAAGAGGAAATTACAAATTTGATGAACATGGTTTCAACTTTAGATTTACAGAGAAAAGTAGAAAACTATAAGAAAATTGTTATAAATTTTTGAGAAAAACCTCAAATCTTCAAGACTGAAGTCATTACTCAAGTTTTTAAGTGGGTGCTCTTTGTACCCTTAACTCAGCTAGAAATTTTTGGTTGTCTACTTTTAATTATTAATTTTAAAGCACTGCTTTTACATGAGTAGAATTTCTGGTTACTATACCCACCTGACCCTATAATTTAAGTATGCATGAGTACATTACTATTATGAATGTTTCTTTCCCTTCCCTACTCTCTCAATGGAAAAAAATGCAAAAAATACACATATTTTTGTCATTTATGTAAACCATGACAAAAAGAATCCTGCAGGACAAAACATTACACTTGATATTTTCTAACCTGTTTATATACCACCATAGACAGAGAGAGAAGCTGAATTAGACAGAGCTCAGAGAGGGAAAGATGAGACAGAAGAGAGGAGCCAAGGAGAGGGAAGTGTTCAGGCAGAGGAAGGAGAGAAGGATGACACCACTAAAAAGTCTAAACACAGGATGTCTGGGTGGGACCCCAACTGGCCCAATATTCAAGCCTCGGTTATACAATACTTCAAATGGTAAGTTCCATATGCAACGTTACTGTGTAAAATTTTAAAAAGAAATAAATAGTATAAAATTAACATATTCCGGTATGCTTACCCCCCCCCCCCCCCCCGGAAAAATATGTTGCCACCGCGCCAAGGTCTTTAAGCCATAGGAAACACTGCTAACTACTTAGTCTGTATATGGTCAAGTGCAATCTGACAGCATGCTAATCACAGAAAATGCTTTTTAATGCAATGTGTAAATGGTATTGTTACTCTGTCAACATGAGGAGGGCACTTCTCCCCAACAATGTGGACATACTCATGTTCCATATGCTCAACATAAGACTGAGAAAATGGCACAATAGTGATTGTGAGCCGGACAGCCAAAAAGACACAGTTTATCTGAGTTTAGCCTGTTAACAGAAAGCTGGCCTCCTTGAGTGCACATGGTAAATAATATTTTAGGGACTTATTTTCACTTAAGTCATTCAGCTCAGTTACTTACACTACCGTTCAAAAGTTTGGGGTCACTTAGAAATTTCCTTATTTTTGAAAGAAAAGCACTTTTTTTCAATGAAGATAACTTTAAACTAATCAGAAATACACTCTATACATTGCTAATGTGGTAAATGACTATTCTAGCTGCAAATGTCTGGTTTTTGGTGCAATATCTACATAGGTGTATAGAGGCCCATTTCCAGCAACTATCACTCCAGTGTTTTAATGGTACAGTGTGTTTGCTCATTGCGTCAGAAGGCTAATGGATGATTAGAAAACCCTTGTGCAATCATGTTAGGTCTGCAATGCTGTAATTGCTGCAAATGGAGGATTCTTTGACGAAAGCAAAGTTTGAAGGAAAAAATTATTATTTCAAATACAAATCATTATTTCTAACCTTGTCAATGTCTTGACTATATTTTCTATTCATTTTACAACTCATGGTGGTAAATAAAAGTGTGACTTTTCATGGAAAACACAAAATAATTGTCTGGGTGACCCCAAACTTTTGAACGGTAGTGTACACTATTTACTGCTACCACAAAACTATTTATTTTTCCCCTTTAAAATTTATATATCCATCACAGAGGTGCAACAGTCAACCATTTGCTTTAAACTAACTACTGGTCGACAGGAAATCTTTACTTTTTCCCACATGCCAACTTCAAAGTAAAAGATGATTGAGTGTTACCTGTATAAGAACCCCATATTCCATCATGTCCTTATAGCATTTATAACGGTCATTATATGCTGCAGTTACGCAAGGAAAAGAGCACCATTTAAAAAAGGGGGAGGGGGGGCACAACAAGAGCATGTCATGAAAATGCTCTACGAGGGAACAAATTACTCAAATATAACAACTGCCAGGAACACGTGGTGACTACATATTAAATGTCAACACCTGGAGAATGTGCTAGGAGAATTCTCACAGAGCTTTCAGGCAAAGATCATTTTCCTGTCCCGCTAAGAGACAAGCTGGAGCCAAAGGAAAATCACCAGTATTGTGATAAAATGATCGGCATAGTTTTATAAGCGGGATTTTAACTATTCAGATATTGTGAAGATTTTTGCAAATGAAATGGTCAGAAGCAACAGTACACATGCGCACACTATATATATATACATATTGCTTTCATATACTGAAAATTATTTATTTCATGGAGTGTTAGGCAAACTTGCCTAAAGCTGTGTTTATGCTCCATCTAGTTTGCACGTCTGCTTGAGCACGAGGCTTGTGTGACAAAAATTATGCAATTGTCTCCAGTCTGATCGGCTCCGCAGGGCCCCGCCGCAGCTGAGCACGTGCAGCCCAAATTTTGTGACCATGTCCCCTGTGCGCGTTTGACTACACACGTGCAAATCCAACCTCCCATTCATGAGGTGGCGCTACCGACACAGCATACAAAGTCAAAGCAGACCAAGACGATGAGGAAAACAAAAATGAAGACACACCGAAGCAAAAGCACACTATTATACCGTCTTCCTTTTTTTTTTGGCTTCTTCTACCACCAAAGGTAGTAAACACAGGGCTCCTCTTATTGCCTGTGTGCAGTCAGCATTGTTGTTGCTACTGTGTGTGGCTCTTGCTCTCTGTTGTGTATAGCTAGTGAACAAACGGCAGCACATTTGCACCACCTATCAGGCTGTGGTGAAACTGCAGATGAAGCTTGGTCTAGCAGGCAAAGAAAATGAAGCATATATACAGCCGTGAGCACACCGACCTGTCCGCAGTGCACAGAGCGGAGGTGAAAACCTCAACACCTATTTAAGGTGGCGCTTAAACAAGGCTTAAGCGAATAGTCGCTATACAAGCCTGAGACTGAGGGGAAAAAGCTGACACATGACAAAAGTTCCCCCTCTTGTCCCTTAAACACTTCAGATTCACTGCAACAGAAACGGTCATCCCTTAAAAAAACTACATAGTCTTTGTCTCTGCTGTGTGAAGCCTTTGACACTCATTCAAGTCATTAAAATAGCCAAGGTGACGGCATGAAGGTCACTGCGCTCATAAACAGTGGCCACTCTCCCTCACTCACACATTTCATATTCAAGTAAGAGTGGTCGACTGTGCGGCTCCAAATGAAACTGCAGTGGCAAAACCAGTAGCTATAGCATGCTTGGGAGGAGATGAAATGCATTTATGTGATTCCAAAAGCAAGCATGTAAAAATTTAATGAATCCAAGATTTTGGTCAAAGACGCTGCACTGCACACTGCACTATCAAGATATAAAGGAACGAAGAATATGTGGTGCAATGTCAATGCACTACAGAGGACACGCATTTTAACATGCCTCAAAATGTTGCACAAAAGTATACTGTGGAATAAATGCATTGTTAGTTGAAAAATGTATATAAAAGAGAAGATTACATTTCTTAAATAAGCATATACTTTAAACAACTAAATATGAACCAAACCTCTATTGGGGAATCGCTGAGTTTTTAATGTATTCAATTGTAAACTGACTTCTATGCCAGTCACCCAGGCGTCCACCATACAATCAAGTAGAAATCAGACGGGTAGGCTGAAAGCAGTCAAAACTCTGGCATATAACAGTGATATTCAATAGGTGTTAAGGTTTCTTACTCTCGAGTAAGTGAACAGACACTGCTGTAATTGCATTTATTAAAAAAAAAAAAAAAAAAAAAAAGATATTCTGTAAATTCTATGTCAAAGATTTTTTAAGGTAAATGTATATTCAGATAATTCTGATTAAATTCTCAGAATTTTCTCCCCACTGCGACCTAATAGGCATTATTGTGTAGTCCTAAACATTGATTTCCTCTAAATTTATGAATTTTAAAATATTTCAGTTGTTGAAGCATATGAACGTTTGATGTTTGTCTTGCAAAGTAAAAGTCTGCAAATTCTGAAACTTAATTTCCACTGGGGGTTAAACAATTTTGAGTGTAACTTTTGTTGACAAACCTAGAAGATGCAGAACTGTCCACTGTCAAGACGAGAACATGTTATTCTTGCCTTAATCTTGGCACCGCAGTCCTGAGGCACGTGTCACATTACAGTAGGATGTGTACAAATTACACATCCTTGTAGGGCTGCATGACTATGGTCAAAATGATGATCGCGATTATTTTGATCAATATTGAAATCATGAAATTAATCACAATTATTCGTTAACTTCAGGAAAAACAGATTACTTAAAATTTAATTTTTTTAATTCATCCTACTTACTAGAGCTGTGCGATATGACAATATACTGTATATCGTATGATGATATAAAAACGACTATTGTTTCATAAAATACTCTGTTGTTTATATCGTATTTAAAATGCCCATACCCCCATTTATTCAGTAAAGGTCCTACCTCACTACTACCTGTCAGCGCCCCGTCTCTTTCCTGCAGTGCACGACTGCGCGCAGCGGAACAGGTGTGGTGGGTGGGAGGCTTCAGTCCAGTGGTTGCTAATGCTAACTCCAAACTACCAGTTCAGACAGCTGCTACTCCTGTTTTCCAGGGATGTGGGACCGTTTTTTAGCGTGCTGCGTCAGAGAGGATAGTTCGCTAACCTCGTTTTAATAGGTGGTGAGTAACGTTAACGCCATGTCCAATTATGAAATGCTAAATCACTCATTTAAGCCAAGTTGTGCTAACTGGAAACTGTAGCAGATCGGGGTTTTTGGGGGGTAAATTACTGCTGAGTTTCTTAGTTTTGCCTGAATTTTTTTTTATTAAAGCTCCAAAAGTGTGTGATGGTGGCACATACACACAAAATACATAATAAATAAATTAAAACTGGTCGGAGGAGCAAGTTGACTCTTAATGTAATTTATTTGATTTCTAATCATTTTAATTAGTCAAATAGTGATAATGAATAAAGTTAAAATCATCTATATACAGTGGTGTGAAAAAGTGTTTGCCCCTTCCTGATTTCTAATTTTTTTGTATGTTTGATGATCTGAAACATTTAAGTGTGACTAACAAATTTAAATATTAGACAAAGATAACACAAGGAAACACAAAACAGTTTTTAAATGAAGGTGTTTATTATTAAGGGTAAAAAAAAAAATCCAAACCTACATGGCCCTGTGTGAAAAAGTGATTGCCCCCCGTTAAAACATAAATTAACTGTGGTTTATCACATCTTTGGAAAGCTGAGTTCAATTTCTCTAGCCACACCCAGGCCTGATTACTGCCACACCTGTTCTCAATCAAGAAATCACTTAAACAGGACCTGCTGACAAAGTGAAGTAGACCAGAAGATCTTCAAAAGCTAGACATCATCCAAAGAATTCAGGAACAAATGAGAAACAAAGTAATTGAGATCTATCAGTCTGGAAAAGGTTATAAAGCCATTTCTAAAGCTCTGGGACTCCAGCGAACCACAATGAGAGCCATTATCCACAAATGGCAAAAACATGGAACAGTGGTGAACCTTCCCAGGAGTGGCCTGCAGACCAAAATGACCCCAAAGAGCGCAGCGACGACTCATCCAAGAGGTCAAAAAAGACCCCACAACAACATCCAAAGAACTGCAGACCTCACTTGCCTCAGTTAAGGTCAGTGTTCATGACTCCACCATAGGGAAGAGACTGGGCAAAAATGGCCTGCATGGCAGAGTTCCAAGACGAAAACCACTGTTGAGCAAAAAGAACAAAGGCTCGTCTCAGTTTTGCCAGAAAATATCTTGATGATCCCGAAGACTTTTGGGAAAATAATCTGTTTACTGACGAGACAAAAGTTGAACTTTTTGGAAGGTGTGTGTCCCATTACATCCGGCGTAAAACTAATGCAGCATTTCAGAAAAGGAACATCATACCAACAGTAAAATATGGTGGTGGTAGTGTGATGGTCTGGGGCTGTTTTGCTGGTTCAGGACCTGGAAGACTTGCTGTGGTATATGGAACCATGAATTCTGCTGTCTACCAAAAAATCCTGAAGGAGAATGTCCAGCCATCTGTTCATGACCTCAAGCTGAGGTGCACTTGGGTTCTGCAGCAGGACAATGATCCAAAACACACCAGCAAGTCCACCTCTGAATGGCTTAAGAAAAACAAAATATAAAACAAAATATATATAACTTTTGTGTTTACTTGTTAATCTTTGTCTAATATTTAAATTTGTTTGATGATCTGAAACATAAATGTGACAAACATACAAAAAATGAGAAATCAGGAAGGGGGCAAACACTTTCACACCACTGTATTTTATTACATTTTTTTTTGTGTCTTTGACTTACAGATTATGACCAATCTGAAATATTTTTACTAAGAAGCAAACAGGTTAAATCAGGCCAGAATGGCAGGCTGCAGGTCTACTCTTAAATTTTCCCTGATTTAAACTAACAGATAATTTATATCTGTAGGTGACTGCCATGGGTAATTTTCTCATTTTCAGACCTTTTTTTGTTATATTCACCTTATTCCTAGCTCCCATGATGCCTTGCGTGAATTATGGGCGCAACTTCTGGTACTAGTTTAGAAAGTGGGGTTGTCACAGAAACGGGACACTTTTCCTTGTTAAAAAAAACAATGACTTAGGCATCAAAATGCGGGAACACGGCCTTTTACACCTCAAAAAGAGTAACATAACCACACCACGACTATGGAGGGATGAGAAGATGACCTTAAAAAGTGGCCTGGCAGACAGCAGCAACGTTAGCACCGCTGCTGAAATGCTAACGCTGTAAACAAATAAAAGTTCTGAGATATATTGATGTTTCCACCACAATAAAGTCAGTTGCATTTTGCTAAAATATGTTGAACATAATCAAATTTATCTCAGAGCAGATGTAGAGTCTAGTCAGAGCCACAAAGAACCACAACAGTGTGTTTGGGTGTTTCAATGTCTGAGTAAATACAGACAGCTGCAGCTGTTTGTTTTACCCCGAAATTAACATACTCATGCTGCTGTCATGCCATGAATGCTTATTAGCTTAACATGTACAGACATTTTCTGACAATTGTTCAAAATTTTATTGATCTATATTTTGTGATAATTTCAAAATTAATGCATCCTGAAGCTGCTAATACCAAGTCTGTATCGTTCCAAAGCAGTGCAACAAATGAAAAAAACCCACTTATTTGATATCTTTCTTAAATTGCTAAGCCTTAGGAAGCAAACTGTTACTATTTTTTTGTTTACCATTTTACTTTATGCAGCCTTGCATCTGGTGACGTATATAAACGTCAGATGTGTGACATTCATGCAAGTGAAAACATACCTGGTGCTCTTGTTTCTGTCCTGTGTCTGCACCACCGATCACACCAACAGTCCTTTTTAGTTTTCAGTGCATCATCTACGCATTGCTGTTGGAGCCACAGATTTAGCTGTGGTTTAGGAGCCTCACACCACGAACAGCAGCAAGTACCAGAACTACGCAAAAACTACAAATGCTGAAATTAGCTGCCACTTGACTGCAAAACACGTATGTGGACTATACATTAAAACAAATTTAAAACATTTTTAAAAAACGCTATTTTAAATGTCCACTACTCCACTCTTGCTGACTGATTTAACACGACTTCAGCCGAAACCAGAAGTTGCCCCCATAATCGTTTCTACTGCAGCGCCCTCAGTAATAAGGTGGATATACAGTGGGGCAAAAAAGTATTTAGTCAGCCACCAATTGTGCAAATTCTCCCACTTAAAAGATGAGAGAGGTCTCCAATTTTCATCATAGGTATACCTCAACTATGAGAGACAAAATGAGAAAAAAAAAAAATCCAGAAAATCACATTGAAGGATTTTTAATGGATTAATTGGTAAATTCCTTGGTAAAATAAGTATTTGGTCACCTACAAACAAGCAAGATTTCTGGCTCTCACAGACCTGTAACTTCTTCTTTAAGAGGCTCCTCTGTCCTCCACTCATTACCTGTATTAATGGCACCTGTTTCAACTCGTTATCAGTATAAAAGACACCTGTCCACAACCTCAAACAGTCAGACTCCAAACTCCACTATGGCCAAGACCAAAGAGCTGTCAAAGGACACCAGAAACAAAATTGTAGACCTGCACCAGGCTGGGAAGACTGAATCTGCAATAGGTAAGCAGCTTGGTGTGAAGAAATCAACTGTGGGAGCAATTATTAGAAAATGGAAGACCTACAAGACCACTGAGAATCTCCCTCGATCTGGGGCTCCACCCAAGATCTCACCCCGTGGGGTCAAAATGATCACGAGAATGGTGAGCAAAAATCCCAGAACCACACGGGAGGACCTACTGAATGACCTGCAGAGAGCTGGGACCAAAGTAATAAAGGCTACATCAGTAACACACTACGCCACCAGGGACTCAAATCCTGCAGTGCCAGACGTGTCCCCCTGCTTAAGCCAGTACATGTCCAGGCCCGTCTGAAGTTTGCTAGAGAGCATTTGGATGATCCAGAAGAGGATTGGGAGAATGTCATATGGTCAGATGAAACCAATATAGAACTTTTTGGTAAAAACTCAACTTGTCGTGTTTGGAGGAGAAAGAACACCATACCTACTGTGAAGCATGGGAGAGAAAACATTATACTTTGGGGCTGTTTTTCTGCAAAGGGACCAGGATGACTGATCCGTGTAAAGGAAAGAATGAATGGGGCCATGTATCGTGAGATTTTGAATGAAAACCTCCTTCCATCAGCAAGGGCATTGAAGATGAAACGTGGCTGGGTCTTTCAGCATGACAATGATCCCAAACACACTGCCCGGGCAACGAAGGAGTGGCTTCGTAAGAAGCATTTCAAGGTCCTGGAGTGGCCTAGCCAGTCTCCAGATCTCAACGCCATAGAAAATCTTTGGAGGGAGTTGAAAGTCCGTGTTGTCCAGCGACAGCCCCAAAACATCACTGCTGTAGAGGAGATCTGCATGGAGGAATGGGCCAAAATACCAGCAACAGTGTGTGAAAACCTTGTGAAGACTTACAGAAAACGTTTGACCTCTGTCATTGCCAACAAAGGGTATATAACAAAGTACTGAGATGAACTTTTGTTATTTACCAAATACTTATTTTAAGATAAGATAAGATAAGCCTTTATTAGTCCCACAACGGGGAAATTCCAGGATTGCAACAGCACAGGGATAGCAACACTCAGAGCAACAATCAGAAGGCAAGAAAAAAAACAAGCAAGCAAGAGCAGCTAATATACATATGTACATATTACTATAAAATATATATATACACACACACACACACAGACACACAGTGCAGAGCATTGTAGCTGGATGGAATAAATATATGAATATATGAACACACAGTGCAGAGCATTGTAGCTAGATGGAATAAATATGTAAATATATAAACACCCACAGTACGGAGCATTGCAGCTAGGTGGAATAAATATGCAAGTATATAAACACACACAGTGCGGAGCAATGTAGCTAGATGGAATAATATGTAGATATATAAAAAACACAGTGCGGAGCATTGTAGCTAGATGGAATAAATATATAGATATATAAATATAAACACACCCAGTGCTGAGCATTGTAGCTAGATGGAATAAATATATAGATATATAAATATAAACACACCCAGTGCAGAGCATTGTAGCTAGATGGAATAAATATGTAAATATATAAACACACACAGTGCAGAGCATTGTTGCTAGGTGGGATGAAACAGCATAACCGTCTATTTAGTTATCCTACATGGTATGATTATGTGCCCATACATATTCTCACCCTCCATAGCGACCGGTATGTTCCTAGTTGTATGCCGGAGAGGACCATTGTGTAAGTCTATTGCATCTTTTGCATTCAAAAAACTATTAGTTTGTTACGTCTTTTTGCTATCTCTGCGAGCAGCCCTGCTTAGGTTGTACAGTCTGACAGCCGTTGGTAGGAAGGACCTACGAAACCTCTCGGTTGTGCACCTGGGATGATGTAGTCTGCTGCTAAATGAGCTCCTCAGTGCATCCAGTATGTCCTGCATAGGGTGGAACTCGGACTCCAGCAGAGATGACAGTTTAGCCACCGTCCTTCTCTCTCCTATCTCCTCCATCGGATCAAGGCGTTGCCCCAGGACAGAGCTAGCTTTCTTAATCAGTTTGTTCAGTCTCTTCCTATCGGCTGCAGTAATGCCACTGCCCCAGCAGACCACTCCAAAAGTGATGGCTGATGCCACCACCGTGTCATAGAATGACTTCAGCAGCGCCCCTTGTACACCAAAAGACCTGAGTCTCCTCAGCAGGAACAGCCTGCGCTGTCCCTTCTTGTAGAGTGCGTCAGTATTGTGTGACCAGTCTAGTTTATTGTTCAGATGAATACCCAGGTACTTGTAGGATGTCACCATCTCGATGTCTGTTCCCTGTATATTTACTGGTGCTGTGAGGGGCTGCCCATGCCTGCGGCAGTCCACCACCAGCTCCTTAGTTTTCCTCGCGTTGATCTGGAGGCAGTTCCGATGGCACCAGTCCACAAAGTCCTGGATAAGCCCTCTGTACTCAGCTTCATCTCCGCTGGAGATGAGACCAACGATCGCAGAGTCATCAGAGAACTTCTGTAGATGGCAATGTGTTGTGTTGTGTGAGAAGTCCGCAGTATAAAGAGTGAACAGGAAGGGAGCCAGCACCGTTCCCTGGGGGGCCCCCGTGCTACTGATGATCGTGTTGGAAACACAGTCCCGGGTTCTCACAAACTGAGGCCGGTTCGTGAGGTAGTCCAGGATCCATGATGACAGGTGCTGGTCCACCCCTGCGCGCAGCAGCTTGTCCTTCAGGATCATCGGTTGGATGGTGTTGAAAGCACTGGAGAAGTCAAAGAACATGATCCTCACCATATTCCCGGGCTTCTCCAGGTGGGACAGAGAACGGTGAAAGAGGAAGATCACCGCATCCTCCACCCCAATGCCATGCTGGTAGGCGAACTGGAGTGGATCCATCGCTGGTTCCACCAGGGGGCGGAGATGAGCATTTTACCGAGGAATTTACCAATTAATTCATTAAAAATCCTTCAATGTGATTTTCTGGATTTTTTTTTTTTTCTCATTTTGTCTCTCATAGTTGAGGTATACCTATGATGAAAATTGGAGACCTCTCTCATCTTTTAAGTGGGAGAACTTGCACAATTGGTGGCTGACTAAATACTTTTTTACCCCACTGTATATATATATGTTATTTCTTTTTTCTTGGCTATTCTCCTCTGGCTCAGGAAATATTTAACTAACTGATGTTTACTTTTTATTCATACAGTTGTGTGAAAAAGTGTTTGCCCCCTTCCTGATTTCTCATTTTTTTTGTATGTTTGTCACACTTAAATGTTTCAGATCGTCAAACAAATTTAAATATTAGACAAAGATAACAAGTAAACACAAAATGTGTTTTTTAAATGATAGTTTGTGTTCTCCTGGAAAACATTTTTAGGATTTTAGCTGCAGATTTTAGAGCTACAGTGGTGTGAGAAACTGTTTGCCCCCTTCCTGATTTCTCATTTTTTGTATGTTTGTTCCACTTAAATGTTTCAGATCATCAAACAAATTGACAAAGATAACACAAGTAAACACAAAATGTAGTTTTTAAATGAAGGTGTTTATTATTAAGGGGGGAAAAAAATCCAAACCTACATGGCCCTGTGTGAAAAAGTGATTGCCCCCTAAACCTAATAACTGGTTGGGGCACCCTTAGCAGCAACAACTGCAATCAAGCATTTGCGATAAATGGCAATGAGTCTTTTACAGTGCTGTGGAGGAATTCTGGCCCACTCATCTTTGCAGAATTGTTGTAATTCAGCCACATTGGAGGGTTTTTGAGCATGAACCACCTTTTTAAGGTCATGCCACAGCGTCCCAATCGGATTCAGGTCAGGACTTTGGCTAGGCCACTCCAAAGTCTTCATGTTGTTTTCTTAAGCCATTCAGAGGTGGACTTGCTGGTGTGTTTTGGATCATTGTCCTGCTGCAGAACCCAAGTGCACTTCAGCTTGAGGTCATGAACAGATGGCCGGACATTCTCCTTCAGGATGTTTTGGTAGACAACAAAATTCATGGTTCCATTTACCACAGCAAGTCTTCCAGGTCCTGAAGCAGCAAAACAGCCCCAGACCATCACACTACCACCACCGTATTTTACTGCTGGCGTGATGTTCCTTTTCTGAAATGCTGTGTTACTTTTACGTCAGATGTAATAGGACACACACCTTCCAATAAGTTCAACATTTGTCTCATCAGTCCACAGAGTATTTTCCCAAAAATCTTGGGGATCATCCACATGTTTTCTGGCAAAGCTGAGACTAGCCTTTATGTTCTTTTTTGCTCAGCAGTAGTTTTCGTCTTGGAACTCTGCCATGCAGGCCATTTTTACCCAGTCTCTTTCTTATGGTGGAGTCATGAACACTGACCTTAACTGAGGCAAGTGAGGCCTGCAGTTCTTTAGATGTTGTTGTGGGGTCTTTTGTGACCTCTTGGATGAGTCGTCGCTGCGCTCTTGGGATCATTTTGGTTGGCCGGCCACTCCTAGAAAGGTTCACCACTGTTCCATGTTTTTGCCATTTGTGGATAATGGCTCTCACTGTGGTTCACTGGAGTCCCAAAGCTTTAGAAATGGCTTTATAACCTTTTCCAGACTGATAGACTGCAATTACTTTGTTTCTCATTTGTTCCTGAATTTCTTTGGATCGCAGCATGATGTCTAGCTTTTGAGGATCTTTTGGTCTACTTCACTTTGTCAGGCAGGTCCTATTTAAGTGATTTCTAGATTGAGAACAGGTGTGGCAGTAATCAGGCCTGGGTGTGGCTAGAGAACTTGAACTCAGCTTTCCAAAGATGTGTTAACCCTTTGAAGCCTGTTGTCGCGAATTCGCATCAAACCACTTCCGCTCCAAATGCAACCAAAATACCGTCTGTATTCCTCCACTTCCGGTTGGAGCACTTCCAACACATAACTAGGAACCTTTTTGCAAGCATTAGTTTCTCGTAGGAACGGTCAGAGACGGAGCACCATCCATTTCCTGATTGTTAGGGTTAGGGTTGTAGTTTGGCAGTCATGAGAGTTGAAAATACTGAAAATAACTTTGTTGCATAAATAAAAGATTCTTCATACTTGAGATGGGAACAGGTGCTTTTTTACCATTTTTTTTTTTTTTTACCATAGATGCCCGTTTTCGCTAATTTGCATCATACCTAAAATTATATCTATTTTATATGCTATAGTCAAATTAACTTTCTCAACTTAATTTAGCATCTACTTGAAAGCAAAAACACAAGTGAATTTTTTTTTTTCATAATTGGAAATAAATTCAGGCGTTAAGGGGTTAAACACAGTTAATTTATGTTTTTTTTTTTTTTTTTTTTTTTTTTTATTTAAGTTTTTGTAAAGGGTATACAGGTCGTTACAGCAATGCAGTGTTTACATTTTCATCACATGTTCCCTTATTTTCTGATATCTGACAACATTGGAAGATTAATTCTTACAACACCCCTTTTTTTTTTTTTTTTTTTTTTTAAAGTGAAAGAAAAAGTGAAATTAAAGAGAAAAAAAAAACAAGAAACAAATAACAAAAAAAACAAACAAACCAGTAAAAAACAAACAAAAAGAAAAAGTAAGTAAATAAAGATAAAAGAGCATCTGAGTAGCGTTGGAACAAAGAGCGGAACCATTATTGAAATGGTATTTGTCAAAGATTAGATCTAATGGAAGACACATATGCGGTCCAGGGTTGCCAAAAGTTCATGAACACATCCAAGTCCTGTCTCAGTGCGAATGTCAACTTTTCCATCGAGTAAATGTCTTGGATCACGTTAGTCCAATCTTCAGGTGTAGGACAGTCCTTCAACATCCATTTTTTAGTTAGAGCTTTTTTGCTTGCCAATATTAAAACACTGAATAAGTATTTTTCTCCTCGTCTTTCCAGTGAGTCCGGTAGTAAACCCAAATACAAAGTTACAAAAGAAAAGGGAACTGTAATTTTGAATATTTTCCCCAATATTGTCTGTACCTTGGTCCAATATTGGTGGATAACTGGGCATGACCAAAACACATGAAAATGATTTGCAGTCTTTTCACCACACAAGCGCCAACAGTTCAATCCCTTATGGGTAAATTTGTTTTGTGCAGGTGTTCTGAAAAATCTTGCCAAGTTTTTCCATCCAAATTCTCTCCACTGCAGGGATGAGGTACTTTTCCATTGCTGTTTATTTAGCTTTTCCCATATTTCCAGTTGTAAAGTGAAATTCCCCTCTTTTTCCCATCTCTCTTTTATATAAGATGTGTTGTCTCCTTTTAAGTCTTGAAGACCTTGGTATATTTTAGAAATGTATCTGATCCCTGGGATCCCTTTATATGCCATTAAGAAGACCTTCAGAACACCTGACTGGGCCCTTTCCAAAACCTCCTTTTTAAGTATATTGTTTATGTGGTGTCTAAGCTGGAAGAACCTGTAAAGGTCTTGATTTATTAGGCCTTGTTTTTTCAAATCTTCAAAACTTCTTAAGATTTGCCCTTTAAAAAAATCGTAATATTTTATCAGCCCTTTCTCCTTCCACTTTTTAAATCTGGTGTCTGTTTTATTAGGAGTAAAGTCCTGATCATAGGCGATCCATTGCAGAAGTCGATAGGGCTCTTTAGTTTGATTCTCTCTGACTATCTTAAACCAAATTTTTAGCGGGGTCTCTATCCACGGGTTAGTGTTATTCAAAAGCTTAGGTAAGACATTGTTCCCTATTATCGCCTGTTGGGGGATGTCACTTGTTATTTGGCATTCGATCTCCTTCCATTGTGCAGTGTAGACTGGGTTACATATCTCTACTAAAGTTTTAATTTGTGCGGCTTTAAAGTAGTCCCTGATATTTGGCAGCGCGAGCCCACCTTTGTCTTTGTTTAGCTGTAGGGTTCTATATTTGATTCTAGGTCTCTTGCCCTGCCATATGAATCTTGAGATCCTTCTGTCCAGCTCCTGCCATGTTTTTTTGGGAGGTTCTACCGGTATTGTTTGGAAAAGGTATAGAAGACGTGGAAGTATATTCATTTTGACTGCTTCAATTCTTTGTGCAGTACCCAAGAATGGTATCATATTCCATCTTGCTAGGTCAGATTTTATTTTTGTCACCAGTGGATCATAGTTTAGTGATATAATTTTGTTGAGTTGTTTCGGGATATTGACCCCCAGATATTTCATAGATTCCGACTCCCAGTTAGTTTTGAGTTTGCTTAGTGAATAATGATTTGGGTCATAGTTGAATGTTAAAACTTGGGTTTTATGCATATTTAATTTGTACCCCGATAAATCTCCATACTCTGAAAAAACTGAGGTTAGTTCTGGTAAAGAAGTGTCCGGCTGCCCTAGGTATATTAAAATGTCATCAGCAAAGAGTGCTATTTTATGTTCCTTCTGACCAAGTGTAATACCTTGAATTTTTTGGTTTTGTCTTATCCATTGGCTCAGAGGTTCTATGAAGATTGCAAAGAGCAGTGGAGACAGGGGGCAGCCCTGACGACATCCTCTTTCCAGTTCAAAAGATGATGATAAATTACCGTTAATCCTTATTTTAGCTGTTGGTTTTTTATATAATGCCTGTATAGTTCTAATGAAGTTGTTATGAAAATTGAAACTGGATAAGATTCTATATAGAAAAGACCAGTCAACCGAATCGAATGCTTTTTCAGCATCTAATCCCAATATGACTGCATTTAAGTTATATTTTTTTATATGATGAATTATGTGTAAAGTGCGTCGAATGTTGTCTTGTGTCTGTCTTTGTCTTATAAAACCTGTTTGGTCTAAATGAATTAGGTCTGTCAGTATATTTTCTAACCTTTTGGCAAGGATAATGGTAAAAAGCTTATAGTCCTGATTTAGTACACTGATTGGTCTGTAGTTGGAGCACTCTAGTTTATCCTTTTCAGGTTTAGGTATAACTGCAATGACCCCTTCTCTCCAGGAGGGGGGGATTTCCCCTGTGTGGAGGACATAATTAAATGTTTTCAGGAGGAGAGGAGATAGTTGCTGTTTAAAGGTTTTGTACCACTCTGCTGTATAGCCATCAGCTCCTGGGGATTTGTTAGCTTTAAGTTTCATAATTGCTTTTTCCAATTCTTTAGGATGTATTTCTGACAGTAGTGTTTTATTTTGTGACTCCGTAAGTTGGGGAAGGTTTAATGTGTTTAGGAATGCCTCGGATGCGTTTTTATGTTTTTTGCGGGAGTATAAGTTCTTATAGTAATTCTCGAAGTTTTTAAGAATATCCTGAATTCTGAATTTTATTTCCTTTGATACTGGGTCTCTGATTTTGTAGATTGCTCTTTCTGTTTGATGTTTCCTCAATTTATAGGCTAGCAATTTTGCCGATTTACTGCCTGCTTCATAGTATTTTTGTTTCAGAAATGTAAGTTTCTTCTGGATTTCTATTGTGTAGATCTCATTTATTTGGTTTTTAATTTCCTTAATCTTGAGCGAGTCAGTAGAATGAGTGTTGCCTTTGTGTTCTTTTTCTAGGTTCCTAAGTTCTGACTCTAATGTGGATAGTTTTTCTTGTCTTAGTTTCTTTTGGGTTGCCAGTTTTGCAATAATCTTTCCTCTTATTACAGCTTTACATGCATCCCACAGTATTAAAGGGGATACTTCTCCATTATCGTTATCTTCCAAATATCTGAGAATATCTGATTCCAATTCATCTTTCAATGGTCCTTTCAGGACATTTGAATTTAACCTCCAAGAAAATGTATTATTTGTGTATTTTTGGATATTTAAGTCCATGTAGATCGGACTGTGGTCGGAGAGATCCATCAGTCCTATTTTACATGTTTTTACTCTTCCAATGTCTCTATTAAACATAAAAAAATAGTCAATCCTTGAGTAAGATGAATGTGGAGTTGAGTAAAATGTATAGTCTTTTACACTGGGGTTGAGTTCCCTCCACACGTCACAGATTCCCAATTCTTTTAGTAGCATCCGAGTCTTCCTGTTTTGGGTGTTATTTTGATGTGGGGAATTACCAGAAGCATCCCAGTATGGATTCAGTCTAAGATTGAAGTCCCCACCACATATCACTAAACCTTGAGCTTTAGTTATCATTAGGTCGAATACATTTTTATAAAATTTCCAGTTAGCCCCTGGGGGAGCATACACATTCAGCAGGGTGATATCTTCTCCCTCTAGCCGCCCAGTTACCAAACTGTATCTCCCTTCTTTATCTTTGTGTTCTGATTTTTTTTCAAATGTAATTTTGGTTGATATCAATGTCGCTACTCCCCTCCTCCTCCCTGATTTATATGAAGATGAAGAGATCATTTTAAACCCTTGTCTACTGAGTTTATTGTGTTCCACGTCTGTTAGGTGGGTTTCTTGTAAAAGTATTATTCCTGCTTTGTCTTTTTTCATTTTGCCTAGAATCTTGGATCTTTTAACTGGATTCAGGATTCCTTTTACATTATATGAAATTATTTTGGTTACACCCTGTTTCTCCATTGTGTTGTTTTGTTTAGTATAACTGTGTGGTGGCCCTTTTTTGTGCTACTCAGAAACTGAAAGAACATTAAAAACAAGAAAAACATTAAGAACATAGTGTAAAAAACTTTAAAACAAAAAGCTGTCATAAGAACTTCCTGAGCTGAGGTCTTTTTAAAGACCCTGTAAGAGCCTTGATGGAGTGAAGGCTCTGAGGGAAATTCCTCAAACTCTGTTACGTGTTGAGGGCCCTCTCTTACCACTGAAAGTAGTCCCATGCTTTTAACGTGAGTTTCAGAACCCAATCCAAACTTGTAATGATTTTTTTTTTTCCTTTTATGCCTAAACCCTGTGAAATTGTGTGCACCCTCCCACCCCCATCACATCAAACATTCACGCAAAAACAGTATTTGTTAGTATGAGGAGAACATGTGGATTATTGTCACATTTCTATTTTAACAAGTTTTTTTTTTTTTTATTACAAAGACTTATTTGTTTCAAATAATATGATTGTTCCATGAAATGTTTTACCACATGCTGAATATGCATCTCCTTTAATGTTTGTTACCTTGTATGAGGGGGGTTGGATGTGCGGATTGATTCAAGAGAAAAAAAAAAAAAAAAAAAAAGGTCGCTATTCCAACCTGAAAACGGATAGTTTATCCGCGACGCTCTGGTGCTGGGTTTCCCGCTGCTGGTCCGTGGATTTTGAAGGTCTTTGTGTTGTCCATGTTTGAGCTCTGATCTTCTCACTCGGGTCTGCTGGGGGTTTAAATACCGTTACCGGGAGCCCTCTTTTCGCCATGTCAGCTGTTGCTTCTTCCGCCGAATTATAGAGACACGTTTCATCGCCGTAGAAGACCCTTAACTTCGCAGGAAATGGAGTCTGAAAGCGCAATTTCTTCTCTCTTAACACCTTTTTCGCGTCATTGTATTCCCTGCGCTTTTTAAGGACCTCCGGGGCGTAATCGTGTTCCACGTAGACTTTTCTCTCCTGGTGCATAAATCCTTTTTTCTGCCAGGCCAGTCTTACAACCTCTTGTTTTATTTTGAAATTGGAAAATCTTACCAACACCGAACGTGGGGGCGCTTCCGCCGCCGGCCTAGCGGCTAATGAACGATGTGCCTTTTCTATCTTCAAGTCGGTGGTTTGTGGAATATCCAATTTCTCTCTTAGTAAGGATTCCACGCATTCTGCCATCGAGTTAAAACCATTTTCGGTTCCTTCTATCAGACCATGAATTCTTATGTTGTCTCTTCTTTGTTTTCCTTCTTGGTCGGTTAGCTTAGCCTCTATAGCTGCTTGTCTTTTGCGTAGGTCCAGCACAGAATCTTCGAGCACTTTTATTCGATCCTCTGTTTCCAAGATTCGGTTCTCGGCCTGGTCCACTCTGCTGTTTGTCCTTTTCAATTCTTCTCTGAATTCCCGAAATTCGGCCGTAACATCTCGGCGAAATCGTCGTAGCTCCTCAAATAGTGATTTCAGGCTAACCCTTTTGTTAGCTATCACCAGTTCCTCGTCTTCTGAACGGAGATCTTCCAGTTCGGATTCTCCGGCCGATACGTGTCCTGGCCTGGAGAATTTCAGTTTCTTCTGTTTTCCTTTAGACATGATGATTTTGTCTTTTGATTTTCACTCCTCCAAAAATCCGTTAAGTTTGATTTTCAAGGTGTTATCCTGAATTGGGTCTGAGAACTTCAGTGTTAAGCTGCAGTCGCCATGGCGTCCAGACCGGAAGTCCAGTTAATTTATGTTTTAATGGGGGGGGTGTCACTTTTTCCACACAGGGCCATGTAGGTTTGCAATTTTTTTTTTTACCCTTAATAATAAACACTTTCATTTAAAAACTACATTGTGTGTTTACTTGTGGTATCATTGTCTAATACAGTATTTAAATTTGTTTGATGATCTGAAACATTTAAGTGTGACAAACGTACAAAAAAATGAGAAATCAGGAAGGGGGCAAACACTTTTTCACACCACTGTATATAATTTAGAAGAAAAACCTGAAATTTATGACAATCAAGTCTCAAGTGCACATTACAAAACTATAACGCTGCAAAATTATGAGGGAAAATGGTATATGTAAAAAAAGATGGTCCTTTTTATATGGTTATCTAAACTGTAGAATTTACAGAAAATGTATATTGTGATATATATTGTTAGCTTGATATACGATGACTTATATTGTGATATGAATTTTTTGCCATATCGCACAGCCCTACTACTTACCAACTGCTAGATGAAGCCTGTGGCAAAAGCACTGGAGCCTTGTCCATTTATTTAGAGAAGCTGCCTTGATGACATTAAGCCTTAGTCATGCTGCATTTCCCCTCTGGTCCGCTTCCACTTTGGACGAGCCCGGCATGCACACAGCGCTGTACATGCTCACTTTTTTAATCTACCCAGGCCAAGTGGTTGATGCATGCGCACAACCATCATTTGTAGTTTCACTCCTGCCCTATAGGTAGTGCCAATGCACTGACGCGCCAGGATTTTCACCAACGAAGAAATGCAAGAGCAATGCACATCAACAACAATGGCGTTGTTTAACTGTCACCGAGAGGAAGAGGAGCTGCTGCTGTAAAAAAGTATGTATGTATGATTCATGTATGTTTATTCTTGTCTTCCGCTTCCTCGTCGTCTTCTTTGTCTTTCTTTGTATGCTGTGTCGATATCGCCACCTCATGAATGGGACATTCAGTCTTGCACATGCGCTGTCAACGCATTCAGGTTGTGGGCAGGCGGCATGGTCACAAAATTTGGGCTGCACGTGGTCATCCGCGGTCGAGCACTGCGGACACTAGCGGACTGGAGACGATGACGTAAATTTCATCACACCAGGTTTCCAGCTGCACGTACGCGGACAGCAGAGGTGCAGCATGAATCCAGCTTTAGATCCACTGTCTGTTGTTATGCAGACTAGTCCCTCCTCCTGCAGACTGCAAGATGATTGTGCTTTCCTCAGTCTGTGGGCTACAGCGTCTCCTGTGTGGTCTTCTGGGAAAAACGTCTGCAAGCGTTGACTCGTCATTTTAAAATCTCCATCATTGTAGTGAATTGTCAGGGACAGGTACGGCTCCGTTGTTCTGCTTGACCATAGGTCAGTCTTAGTTGCACAGTACTCAACAATTGTGATATCCATCTGTATTTTTCATACAATGCAGGTAACCCAACTTCGGAGAATCACATGGGGTCACGTATTTCTTGTCCAGTGTTTTGACCATATTTTTGAAGCCTTCGTTGCTCATGCAGTATTTAGCGGACACATGTCTTTGGCCAAATAAAACGTTACTGCATCAGTTACTTTAGCGTGTCTTTGGGAGGCGGATGGATACGGTGAAGCTCTGTGCAGGGTTGATAATATGGTGGGCTGAGTCGGCGCCGGACACAGACTGTGATTTAGTGAAGCGACATTCGCTTTAGCCTTCATGCATTTATCGTACTTGTGCTTGTGGTGTTTTTTCAGGTGGTTGAATAAGTTAGTTGTGTCGCCCTGCGGCGCAGACACAGCTCTATGGCACTCTTTGCATATAATTTTTTTTTTCGTCAGCATCACTTGCCCCGAATCCAAAACACGTCCAGACAATGGACGATGATCCTTTTGAGGCACTAGCTCCTCGCCTCCACATGTTGCCGTACTGTCACCTTCTGCTCCCGACATCTGGTTTGTGTTTCACCATCACACCAGTCCGCTATTGAAAACTTAAGGCTGCTGCTACAGGGTGCGCTCGCTTGTCAGTTCTGCAGCTTAATGTTGCCCTAATGTGCGATCACCTCTTGGTGGTCAGCTGGCTGTTGGTTGAGAAAATGCTTGATTTGATATGCAGCAGAGCCCACATTTTAAATGTTAATAGCACCAACGATCATGTTAATTTCACTGTGGCAGCCAAAATCATGATCGCGATCAAAATTTGATTAATTGTGCAGTCCTACATCCTTGCTAGGCAAAATTCAACATGGAAAACAAATGCACAGCTTGGAGTGCTACACTGACAAATCTTTCCTTATGTGATTTTTATAAACGAGACTTCAGGTGAGCTATAGTCCATGCATGTCCGTCTCCAAACTTAAGATGATAGATGTTATTGATGGCCCTCACTTGAACAATTCCCACTTGTTCCAACTTAAAAGATCAATGCATGAGGACGACAAGATATCAACAGTCTAAACAACCTAAATTCACCCAAGTCCTTAAACAATTTGAGTTTGTCTTGTGCATATCAAGGTATCTAATTAAATTCCCAAATATTCTTCCTTGTCAAGTTGTTTTTTCCCTTCACTGAATGAGACTCGTTCCCCAGACGTCACATGCAATACTTGAGCTGCAGGCTGTTTGATTGAAAAGTGCATTATTTGTGACTTCTTTCCAAATGGTAGTTCAATGTACAAAACACCATGATCACAGCAGCAACAACCAATGTATGCAATGACTCTTAATAAAATGGGCTTCAGCTGACAGCTTATTTGTGATGTTTACAGTGATAAGATTAATTAGATAAAGTCAATCTCTACCTTTATCGGACATAATGCATAAACAGGCCCCATTATGAACTCATTTATTAACTGGATTTAAAACAAAAAAGCTTATGACCTGTGCAGTGTGTAGTTTGTGCATGGAGCTATTCCTGACAGTAATAATAATCTTCTCTTGGGGGGAAATAAGCGCACATATTTAGACGTACTTTGAATCTATAAAACAGGACTGCCATCAGAACAAGTTTTATATCTTTACACAGACACGCTGCTTATGAGTTATTAACAATGAATGATAATGCATCAACACTGCAAACAACTGAATGAACGTCTGACAGTCTTACAAGTGGGCAAAGGTGAATTATCCCCGTGCAGTTTTGTTCTACAAACTGTGCAACAATACACAAAAGTGCATTATCCGATTCCTCTGTCGTTATCACAACAGATAATCCAGTCCTGTAGTAACTGGCACGCTTTCTGTGGAGTTTGTCCTCTATGCAGGAGAACACGAGAATGCATCAAGGAAGTCAGAGACCGGGCCTGATTCGAGCTAAGACTGCTTGGGCCAAGTTTGGAGCACAGTCGGTTGTTGGGGGGAAATATGACCAGCAACGTAACGCGGCTTCGGCGGAGTCTACCACGTGCACCGCTGGCCGGGTCGACATCTGTCGGTTTTTTAATCCACAAAATGTTAATAAACAAGTAACTCCGATCTTTAAAACCAACTTCATTTATCACTGCTTTAACAGAAACCATTTAAACTTCTGTTAGAGTTGGATGAACTCATTTATTAACCGCTCACAGCGCCACAGCAACGTTTTATATCAACTATAAACCGGAGTGAGCGCGTTTCAGTTAGCATTAGCATGAGCTAGCTCCAGCAGTGTTGCACCGTAACTGACGCTGAGCTAACCTTGGCTAACTGAGCTAGCTGGCGTTAATCCCGAGCGTCCGCGTCCCTCCATAGGTTCCTATCTCGCATTTCCACCCCGGACTGGACGGCATCTTACCTGACAGCGGTGAGAAGTGCAGCTGTTCAACTTAAATGTGTACCATGGTGTGGTAGACGGGCGGTTTCCACGGAGCCAGCCCCAGCTAGCTCCTGTTGGTGGCGCTGATATGGGCCGGGCTACGATCGGCTTTCTCCAGCAGCTGGAGGGTCACAGAGGCTGGATCTCCTGAGGATGACCTGGCTTCAGCGGGCAGGCTGCAAACGGAGCCGTTTTCGTGGCCAAACAACTAATCTTAAGGCTCAAATGTCATGGACGACACATCTGCATAAATCTGATAAAGTGAGGGGTTAAACAGCACTGGTGGGAAGCAGTGATTTATGTTGCTGAGTACTGAGGCTTTTCACAGTCGCTTCACTGCTGCATAGTTTTCACTCTCACCTGAGTACATTAATGAGGAAAAGTACTTTTACACAACTACAGTACATCTGGTCATTCTCTGTTAGATTTCACGGATTTCAACTGAATGATGTGAATCATGTTTTCTTCCCAACAGATTTTAAATAATTTTCTATTCTGAATCAGGAAATAGTCGATATTTATTACCGTCTACCGTTTCTATATACAGTTAGGTCCATATATATTTGGACACTGATACAAGTTTTGTTATTTTGCGGTTTACCAAAACATATTCAAACGTATATGATCAATATGGGCTTAAACTGCAGACTCCTAGCTTTAATTTGAGGGTATTCACATCCAAACTGGAGTTACGGTGTAGGAATTACAAGCATTTTTATTTAAAAAATAATTGATCAAAAGGTTGATCAACAGGAACTGAGTTTTTGAATATACGGATCACAACCCACAGGACGTAGAATATAATAGACCCTGATAATTTATTTAGCTCCATCAATAATAACTGTAGTTACTACACGGATGAACAGTTTAACACAATGGTCACATCTGATTTCAATATTTCTATGATCCACTTCAACAGCAGAAGTCTCTATGCCAACTTTAATAACATTAAAGAATATTTATGTCAGTTTAAAGAGCCAGTCAATATTGTGGCAATATCAGAGACGTGGCTCAGAGAAGAGAAAGGAGTGGACTTTACATTGGATGGCTACCAATTAAATTATATGAATAAAAAAGTGGGAGTTTGCCCAACCAGTTTACATGTGTTTTTGTGGACTTGGAGAAGGCATTTGACCGCGTCCCTCATGGTTTTTTGTGGGGGGTGCTTCGGGAGTATGGGGTATCGGGCTTGTTGTTACGAGCTATTCGGTCTCTGTACGACCGTTGTGAGAGTTTGGTTCGTATTGCCAACACTCGGTCGGAGTCATTCCCAGTGAGAGTTGGACTCCGCCAGGGCTGCCCTTTGTCACCGATCCTGTTCATAATTTTTATGGACAGGATTTCTAGGCGCAGCCAGGGAATGGAGGGTGTCATGCTTGGTGACCACAGCATCTCATCTCTGTTGTTTGCAGATGATGTTGTCCTGTTGGCTTCATCCAGCAATGACCTAAAGATCTTACTGGGACAGTTTGGCGCTGAGTGTGAAGCGGCAGGGATGAGAATCAGCACCTCCAAGTCTGAGTCCATGGTCCTCAGCCGGAAAAAGGTGGATTGTCCTCTCTGGGTTGGGGACAGGCTCCTGCCCCAAGAGGAGGAGTTTAAGTATCTTGGGGTCTTGTTCACGAGTGAGGGGAGAATGGAGCAAGAGATTGACAGACGGATTGGAGCAGCATCTGCAGTGATGCGGACGTTGTACCGGTCTGTTGTGGTGAAGAGGGAGCTGAGTTCTAAGGCAAAGCTGTCGATTTACCAGTCAATCTACTTTTTTTTTTTTGTACTTATTTTGTACCCGTAGGTAAATTTGTTTTGCAGTCTGGTGACAAGCCACCAGCTGCCGGTCGCTGCGTGCGCAAGCGCCCCGTATCCCTAACCTGCATGTTTTTGGCATGTGGGAGGAAACCTGAGAAATCCCGGAGTAAACCCACGCAACACGGGGAGAACATGCAAACTCCACACAGATCACTGTTGGCCGGGGGCAGGCATCGAACCCAGGATCTCATGATCCCTGCGATCCCCCGGCCGAGGGTAAACTGTGCTGCCGCAGTGCTAACCACTGTGCCACCGTGCAGCCTACATTCCTACTCTCACCTATGGTCACGAGCTTTGGGTAATGACCAAAAGAACGAGATTGCGGATACAAGTGGCTGAAATGAGCTTTCTCCGTAGGATTGCTGGACTCACCCTCAGAGATAGGGTGAGGCGCTCAGTCATCCGGGAGAGGCTCAGAGTAGAACCGCTGCTCCTCCACATTGAAAGGAGTCAGTTGAGGTGGTATGGGCATCTGATTAGGATGCCTCCTGGACGCCTCCCACTTGAGGTGTTTCAGGCACATCCCACTGGGAGGAGACCCCGAGGCAGACCCAGGACTCTGTGGAGAGACCATGTCTCCCGGCTGGTCTGGGAACGCCTTGGTATCCTCTCTGAAGAGCTGGAGCAGGTGGCTGGGGAGAGGGAAGTCTGGGCTTCTCTGCTTGAACTGCTGCCTCTGCGACCCGGACCTCCGGAAAAGCGGTAGAAGATGGATGGATGGATGGATGGATGAATAAAAAAGTGAAAAAAAGGAAGAGAAGCTGCAGTTTATGTTGACTAGAGCTTGCAATACAAGGTTGTTGAAAATCTGTCAGTAACTGTGGTTGATTTATTTGAATGTATTACAATAGAAATCTGTCTGGACAACGTGAAGAATGTGGTCGTGAGCTGTGGATATAGAACACCTGGATCAAACACTGACTTATTTAAGGACTGGATGGAAAAAATGTATGCAAAACGTACTCAAAGTTATGTTCATCTGTGGGGATTTCAATATAGATCTGATGAATTCAAAACATCATAGTTTGACAGAAGAATTTATCAACACAATGTACAGTATGGGCTTACATCCAACAATCACCAGACCTAGCAGAATTACGTCACACAGTGCCACACTAATAGATAACATATTGACAAACATTATGGAAAATAATATCAGGAGTGGGCTTTTATTGAATGATATCAGTGACCACCTGCCGATTTTTGTTGTCTATCAATGTGATTAGAGGAAGATAAAGTATACCAAAAATATTAAATATAAAAGAATAAATCTATGTATTTACTGGCAAATGAATTATTAATACAGGACTGGAAGATAGATTGTGACGAAAATGATATAAATAAAGCATATGATGAATTTTTACAAATATTTCAATCATTGTACAATAAAAACTCCTATAAAACAATACAGTGACAGACAACAAAACAAAAATAGTCCATGGGTCATGAAGGGGTTAATAAATGCATGTAAAAAGAAGAATACATTATATAAACAATTCATTAAGTGCAGAATGGAAGAGGCTGAGATCAAATATAAAAAATATAAAAACAAGCTTACTAATATAATGAGGACTTGCAAAAAGAATACTTCAACAGAATATTAGAGGATAATAAGAATAACTTAAGAGGAATATGGCAAGTATTCTGTAGTATTATTAGTAATTGACCTAAGAATGCTAATTATCCAGAATATTTTATTGAAAATGACAATTTGATAAATAATATGGAGGATGTGGTCAGTGGTTTCAATAAATTTTCCTCTGCTTCAGTGTACTCAACCATGCTTGTTTATATCCTTGGTTCACCTCATTACGTCACAAAATGGAGGCAGCATTTGACCCAATTTCGAAAAACGAACATCGCAATAGTCTGCATCACGATGTAATTTATCGTAGTATATGGAAACAAAATTTTATTGAATATTTTTTGTCTACACAGAATAAGAACATAGTAGTTCTTTCTAATGATGTCTTGGTTGAATTATGTCACAGACTCTTTAACTTAAAAAACTCCTGGGTTGCTTTTTCAGTATGTTTTGGGTCATTGTCCATCTGTACTGTGAAGCACCGTCCAATCAGCTTTGCTGCATTTGGCTGAATCTGAGCAGACAGTTTATCCCTGTACACTTCAGAATTCATCTGGCTGCTTCCATCTTCTGTCACATCGTCAAGAAACACTAGTGACCCACTGCCATTGGAAGCCATGCATGCTCATGCATCACACTGCCTCCACCATGTTTTACAGAAGATGTGGTGTGCTTGGGATCATGAAACGTTCTGAGACTTCTCCATACGTTCTTCTTCTCATCATTCTGGTACAGGTTGAGCTTGGTTTCATCTGTCCAAGGAATGCCGTTCTAGAACTGGGCTGGCTTCTTTAGGGTTTTTTTTTTTTTTTTTTTTTGGCAAAGTCTAATCTGGCCTTTCTGTTTTCAGGCTGATTAACGGTTTGCACCTTGTGTTGAACTGTTTGTATTTTCGCTCATGATTTTTTTTTTTTCTCTTTATGGGTAGACTTAAGCTGGATTTTCAACACGACGCAGCTGCAACGGCATCGACGTAATATCTCCCTGTGTCGCTCAACATATATACAGTATACACACACACACACACATATACATATACAGTGGGGTAAAAAAGTATTTAGTCAGCCACCAATTGTGCAAGTTCTCCCACTTAAAAGATGAGAGAGGTCTCCAATTTTCATCATAGGTATACCTCAACTATGAGAGACAAAATTAGAAAAAAAAAATCCAGAAAATCACATTGAAGGATTTTTAATGAATTAATTGGCAAATTCCTTGGTAAAATAAGTATTTGGTCAATAACAAAAGTTCATCTCAATACTTTGTTATATACCCTTTGCTGGCAATGACAGAGGTCAAACGTTTTCTGTAAGTTTTCGCAAGATTTTCACACACTGTTGCTGGTATTTTGGCCCATTCCTCCATGCAGAATCAGAATCAGATTTATTGCCATTGTTCATGTAGTACACAAACTAGGAATTTGTCTCGGTGCCATGCTGCAACATTAAAAACATGATGAGATAAAGAGATAAACTAAAAAACTAAAGGACTAAAAACATGCAATAAGTGTAGAATAATAAATAATAATAATAATAATAATAATAAGGAGTAATACTAGTCAAGGCAGTTTTAAATAAATTAGCAAGTAGCAGATAATATGGGGTACCACAGTGCAGTCGATAATGCAACAGAAAAACAGTGATGAATGACATGAGTCTGGTTGAGCTGCTGTATATAGTGCACGAGAGTCAATAAGTCACTTAATGTTCAGCAGTCTGATGGCAGAGGGGAAAAAGCTGTTCATGCTGATCTCCTCTAGAGCAGTGATGTTTTGGGGCTGTCGCTGGGCAACACAGACTTTCAACTCCCTCCAAAGATTTTCTATGGGGTTGAGATCTGGAGACTGGCTAGGCCACTCCAGGACCTTGAAATGCTTCTTACGAAGCCACTCCTTCATTGCCCGGGCGGTGTGTTTGGGATCATTGTCATGCTGAAAGACTCAGCCACGTTTCATCTTCAATGCCCTTGCTGGTGGAAGGAGGTTTTCACTCAAAATCTCACGATACATGGCCCCATTCATTCTTTCCTTTACACGGATCAGTCGTCCTGGTCCCTTTGCAGAAAAACAGCCCCAAAGTATGATGTTTCCACTCCCATGCTTCACAGTTGGTATGGTGTTCATTCTCCTCCAAACACGACAAGTTGAGTTTTTACCAAAAAGTTCTATTTTGGTTTCATCTGACCATATGACATTCTCCCAATCCTCTTCTGGATCATCCAAATGCTCTCTAGCAAACTTCATACGGGCCTGGACATGTACTGGCTTAAGCAGGGGGACACGTCTGGCACTGCAGGGTTTGAGTCCCTGGCGGCATAGTGTGTTTCTGATGTAGCCTTTGTTACTTTGGTCCCAGCCCAGCTTTGGGCTGCACAGTGGAGCAGTGGTTAGCACTGTGGCAGCACAGTTTACCCTCGGCCGGGGGATCGCAGAGATCGTGGGTTCGATCCCTGCCCCCGGCCAACAGTGATCTGTGTGGAGTTTGCATGTTCTCCCCGTGTTGCGTGGGTTTACTCCGGGATTTCTCCGGTTTCCTCCCGCATGCCAAAAACATGCAGGTTAGGGATACGGGGCGCTTGCGCACGCAGCGACCGGCAGCTGGTGGCTTGTCACCAGACTGCAAAACAAATCTACCTACGGATACAAAATAAGTACAAAAAAAAAAAGAAAAAAAAAAAGCTCTCTGCAGGTCATTCACTAGGTCCCCCGTGTGGTTCTGGGATTTTTGCTCACCGTTTTCGTGATAATTTTGACCCCACAGGGTGAGATCTTGCGTGGAGCCCCAGATCGAGGGAGATTATCAGTGGTCTTGTATGTCTTCCATTTTCTAATAATTGCTCCCACAGTTGATTTCTTCACACCAAGCTGCTTACCTATTGCAGATTCAGTTTTCCCAGCCTGGTGCAGGTCTACAATTTTGTTTCTGGTGTCCTTTGACAGCTCTTTGGTCTTGGCCATAGTGGAGTTTGGAGTCTGACTGTTTGAGGTTGTGGACAGGTGTCTTTTATACTGATAACGAGTTCAAACAGGTGCCATTAATACAGGTAACGAGTGGAGGACAGAGGAGCCTCTTAAAGAAGAAGTTACAGGTCTGTGAGAGCCAGAAATCTTGATTGTCTGTAGGTGACCAAATACTTATTTTACTGAGGAATTTATCAATTAATTCATTAAAAATCCTTCAATGTGATTTTCTGGATTTTTTTTTCCCTCATTTTGTCTCTCATAGTTGAGGTATACCTATGATGAAAATTGGAGACCTCTCTCATCTTTTAAGTGGGAGAACTTGCACAATTGGTGGCTGACTAAATACTTTTTTGCCCAACTGTATATATACATATATACACATATACATACATACATACATACATACATACATACATACATATATATAGTGGTGACACAAAGGAGATGACACTCCACCCAGTACTTCGGGGTGTTGGGGGTGCTAGCCAGGGGTGCCAGAGCATTGGGGGGTATGTAGTAAATAAAGATGTTCCTTTCGGTCCCGCTGTGCCAGGCTCACACCTGAGGACGCAGGGGCGCAAATGTATTAATGTATATGTTGATGTGTGTTCACACTTGGTAACAGGTATGTAAATGTGTTTACCCTGAGTGCCAGAGGCGGGGAGAAAATGTATAAAGCAGTTCACTTTGGCACTCAGAGTTAGTCTGTTCTATGTTGGAGGAGAAATAAACCTCTGTGTCGTCAGCTTGTGTCTCGTCTGCTTTCTTCCGCCACATTGGTGACCTAGAGACATGAAATGGAAAACTGACTGAGCACCACCACGGAGACACTCCAGATGGAGTCTCCCACCGCTGCATGCGCCGTTGCAGTCAAGACTCCCGGACTTCTGGCTTCACGACCCAGCCGCTTGGTTTATTCATGTGGAAGCCCAGTTCGCCCTACGTGGAGTCGTGGCAGACAACACAAAGTACCACCATGTGGTGGCATCACTGGACACGTGCACCACGCAGCGCGCCATGAGTCTACTCCGAGCCCCACCAGCCCAAGGAAAATCTAGCGCTCTCAAGCGATTGCTGCTGCGCCGTTATACCCTTTCAGATGCAGAGAGGGCAGAAAAGCTCCTCACCCCTCACACTCACTTGGAGCTAGGAGACAGATCGGCTGTGGCCCTGATGGAGAGCATGCTTGCGTTGATGGGCACGGACAACAGAGCTTTCCTTTTCACCCACCTCTTCCTCAGAAACATACCGGCTTCCGCGAGAGCAATTCTCGCTAGCTCACCGCTGCTGGCGGCCAGGGACTACCGCGCGCTGGCAGAGGAGGCAGACTGCATCATCCTGGCAAACAAGGCTTTCAGCGTTCAGGCAGTGAGACCGGGATCTTCGACTGCCCAAACAAACGTGAGCTAAGCGCTGCTGATGTGATTGGCACATTTGGCGGTGAGGAGGAGCCAGCCTGGTATGAGGTGATCAGCTATGAGTGCAGGCATCAGTTTCTGGTGATGTGGGTGTTCACAAACTTCACATAAATCAAAAAAAATGACCGTTTTGGGCGGGTGCACAGAAATGCCAAAACTATTGTATATTTGGCCTTTTTTTTAAAACTATTGATCATATAGGCCCAAAAACTATCATATAAATACAATAATTATAGTATATCTGGCAACACTGCCACTATAATCCCACATGGGTGGACCATCCAATATCAGAGGTGCATTTGGCTGCATCTTCTTTGAGGTGTAGATTTGTTAATACGGCATAAAATATTGGCTGTTTGGATCATTTTAAGACAGATATTTATTTTTAGGAAAGGAAATATATTCAGAACAAGGATGGAAAAATGGATGGAAAACAGTGACTCACATATGAATAATAAGCGCTGCTGATCAAGGGTTATTTTGCAGCATGAATTAGGAGATTCTTGGCAGCCGTTTCTATACTGTATGTACACATTTGTTCTGCTGCACAAGGTTATTCTCGTCAGGCTCCAAATGGCATCCCAAAACAAATAACATCAAAATAATGGCACCATAGGGGCAATTTACACTGATGGCCCATTTATCAGCTCCTTACATATGAATTTGGGATCTTATTGAATTCAGTGCCTTGTTGCTTTTCTGTCTGAGGTTAAAAAAAAAAAAAAAAAAAAGCAGCCGATGCAACAATGTGTTTTTTCAGTTTATGGCTTCCCAAAACAACCGCCCAGAAAACCAAGATAATCCACCGTGATTTCAGGCAAATTTTGCTTAAAGGGGTCATTGATTGAAAAATGGTGTGTTTGTAGGTTTTAACTGAAAGGAGTCTACTGGTCACCTAATTACCCCAAACTTTTCAAAACAGTCAATTCTCTTTAACAAACAAAACAAAAAAAACAAACAAACAAAACGCACACAGCCTTTATCTCGTTTTGCTCTCCCAGAAACGTTTTGGTCTTTTTTGTGCAATTCTTACACATCATGTCTAGAAAAAGTGAACCCACTACCGTCCCTTGAGACCAGTCCACTGCCCTATTATTGGCCCGCCTATGGCCAACCCCAAGGACCTGAACAGCTACAGACCAGTGGCCCTCACATTACACCTAATGAAGACCCTGGAGAGGCTGCTCCTCGCCCACCTCTGCCCCCTGGTGGGACCAGCTATGGACCCACTTCAGTTTGCCTACCAGCATGGCATCGGGGTGGAGGATGCAGTGATCTTCCTCCTACATCGTTCCCTGTCTCACCTGGAGAAGCCTGGTAGCACTGTGAGGATCATGTTCTCTGATTTCTCTAATGCTTTCAACACCATCCAGCCAGTGATCCTGAGGGACAAGCTGCTGTGTGCAGGGGTGGACCAGCACCTGTCATCGTGGATCCTGGACTACCTCACAGACCGACCACAGTTTGTGAGAACCCAGAGCTGTGTGTCTGACACCATCATCTGCAGTACAGGGGTCCCCTAGGGAACAGTTCTGGCTCCCTTCCTGTTCACCCTCTACACTGCTGACTTTTCACACAACACACCACACTGCCATCTACAGAAGTTCTCTGATGACTACAATTTTTTTTTTTTTTTGATTTTGT
Source organism: Pholidichthys leucotaenia (assembly GCA_020510985.1). Taxonomy (NCBI): domain Eukaryota; kingdom Metazoa; phylum Chordata; class Actinopteri; order Cichliformes; family Pholidichthyidae; genus Pholidichthys; species Pholidichthys leucotaenia. The sequence continues at coordinate 18,875,297 of CM035844.1, forward strand.
ATACTTTATTGATTCCCAGAGGGGAAATTGAGGGCGGATTGTCTGCCTCATCTCCAAGGGAGATGATGTGGAGTACAGAAGACTTATCCAGGACTTCATGAACTGGTGCCTGCAGAACTGCCTCCAGATCAATGCAAGGAACTGGTGGTGGACTGCCGCAGGCGAGGACAACCCCCCACAGCACCACTAAACATCCAGGGAACAGACATTGAGATGGTGACAGCTTACAAGTACCTGGGTGTTCACCTGAACAATAAACTGGACTGGTCACACAACGTCAACACACTCTACAAGAAGGGGCAGCGCAGGCTGTTCCTCCTGAGGAGACTTAGGTCTTTTGGAGTGCGAGGGGCACTCTTGAAGACCTTCTATGATTTGGTGGTGGCATCAGCCATCACGTTTGGAGTGGTCTGCTGGGGCAGCGGCATCACAGCGGCCAACAGGAAGAGACTAAACAGGCTGAATATAAAACCTAGCTCTGTTCTGATGCAACATCTCGACCCAGTGGAGGAGATAGGAGAGAGAAGTGAGGTGTTCAGCGTGTCCCGAAAGCACTGAGGAGCTCATTTAGCGGTAGGTTGTGCCATCCTAAATGCTCAAGGGAGAGGTTCCGCAGGTCCTTCCTGCCTGCGGCTGACAGACTTTATAATCTGATACTGCTCATACGGGTCGTATTAAATGTCACAACTCTGCACAATACAGATCATCCCCTCCAATACACAACAGACAATTACAATTATTATCAAGGGTGGCAACAACACTGTTCATTCAAATGTGAAATATGCTGTCTGGGTTCATATTTACAGTATATTCTGCCGGGTAATTTAACTAACTCTAATGCTGTTGATACCATCTAGCTGCAATGCTCCTGCACTGTGTATATAACTGTGTACATATGTATATTTATTTACTGCATTGGCTAACCAGTTCTCTTATCTTATTATCTTATTTACTATTGCTCTGAGTGCTGCTATCCCTGTGCTGCTGCATTCCTGGAATTTCTCCATTGTGGGACTAATAAAGCCTCATCTTATCTAGCTGTCTGTCATGTAGATGGAGGGGTGCTAAAGGTAACCTATTAGCCCCTGAGCTATTAGCCCCCAAGCTAACTTTGGTACCAGTAAGTTTGAACCGAGCATGGCTTATATTGTTATTTTCTTCAGATCTTAGTCACCCTAATAACCATCCCTGTTACCACCTGTTTCACCAGTCCACAATGTGCCTCGCATTGCTTCGGCCTGTCTCCCAGTGGTTTCGCCATGGTTCCGCAGCAGGTCAAAGGTGCCAGCATGGCCATGAGAGCTAGCAGCTCCAGGTAGCATCCAAGGGTCGCAGCGCAGGCGGTTCCCACGACAAGGGGCTGCTGTCAGGAGCTGCTGGCTCTCACAGCTAGCTCTCCCACCATCCTCCAGGCATACTCTCGCAGGTAATGTCGGGGAGCTGCTTCGTGACGGCGCACCCCCCCCAGCCATGGTAGAGGAGCAGAGTACCATGGAGCGAGACACTGCCCTTTGAGATCCCATGGCTCGGCCAGCAGCCTCAGGTTGCAGCGATCAGTGGGTCGACCAGAGCGTGGTGCTGGCGATTTGTTGTGACGTCTTGGCAGGGTTGTTGGGTGGGCCGGGGTGACGTCAGACGCACAAACGACTGCAGATCGATGAACCAGTGCTGGTCATCCAAGCTAGGAGGAGGCTAGAAGCTAGTCAGCTAATGGATAACTGACGTAAGAGGGAGGGGGGAGCTGAACAGTTGAAGGATGTTTCTTAAAGTGACAGGTTTTTAATCATAGCGTTTCAAGAAAGCCAAGAAAAATAAACAAATTTGCTTCAATAATTTAAAAAAATTAAAGTAAATGTGAACAAAATATGTCACAAACATTTCATTAAGACATGTGTGAGCTGTTAAAATGTGGAAAAAGTGCAGTCAATGACCCCTTTAAACACAATCATTTGGCTGGTCTACACCACGTTCCAAATTATTATGCAAATAGGATTTTAGTGTCATAAACATTCAGTTTTTAGTTTTTCAGTTAAACTCATGGATGGTATTGTGTCTCAGGGCTCTTTGGATCACTGATATCAATCTCAGACACCTGTCATAGTTTGCCAGGTAAGCCCAATTAAAGGAAAACTACTTAAGAAGGATGTTCCACATTATGAAGCGTGCCACAGGTTTCAAGCAATATGGGAAAGAAAAAGGATCTCTCTGCTGCCGAAAAAAATGGTAAAATGGTAAATGGCTTGGAGAGGGTATGAAAACATTAGATATTTCACGAAAACTTTGCATGATCATCGTACTGTGAAGAAATTTGTGGCTGATTCAGAGTACAGACAAGTTTGTGCAGATAAAGGTATAATGAGGAAGGTTTCTGCCAGACAAATTCATTGGATTAAGAGAGCAGCTGCTAAAATGCAATGCAGTAAATGGGTATTTCAAGCTGCTGGTGCCTCTGGAATCCCACAAACCTTAAGGTGTAGGATCCTCCAGGGGCTTGCAGTTGTGCATAAACCTACTATTCAGCCACCCCAAACCAATACTCAGAAACAGTTGCAGTGGGCCCAGAAATACATGAAGACTAATTTTTAAACAGTCTTGTTTACTGATGAGTGCCGTGCAACCCTGGATGGTCCAGATGGATGGAGTAGTGGATGGTTGATGGATGGCCTCCATGTCCCAACAAGGCTGCAACGTCAGCAAAGAGGTGGCGGAGTCATGTTTTGGGCCAGAATTATGGGGAGAGAGCTGGTAGGCCCCTTTAGGATCCCTGAAGGTGTGAAAATGACCTTGGCAAAGTATATAGAGTTTCTGACTGACCACTTTCCTCCATGGTACAAAAAGAAGAACCATGCCTTCCGCAGCAAAATTATCTTCATGTATGACAAATGCACCATCTCATGCTGCAAAGAACACCTCTGCATCATTGGCTGCTGTGGGCATAAAAAGAGAGAAACACATGGTGTGGCCCGCATCCTCCCCTGACCCCAACCCTACTGAGAACCTCTGGAGCATCCTCAAGCAAAAGATCTATGAGGGTGGGAGGCAGTTCACATCAAAACAGCAGCTATGGGAGGCTATTCTGACATATTGCAAATAAATTCAAGTAGAAACTCTCCAAAAACTCACAAGTTCAATGTATGCAAGAATTGTGAAGGTGATATCAAAGAAGGGGTCCTATGATAACATGTAACTTGGCCCGTTAAGATATTTTTGATTGAAATATCTTTTCAGGAAATATGACCTCCTAATGCTGCAAATTCAACAAATGACAATTTTCAATTCTTTAAAACCAATAAAATGTTTTGAAACTCTGTTGTGCATAATAATTTAGAACAGTGCATGTTGAGTTTTTACTTTTGCAAAAAAAATAGTTATCATTGGGAGGTTTGTTCAATAAAATTTGAATTATGCTCCAACAGTTAATGACTTAAAAATTATACTGACTGTCATTTGCATCGACTATTTAGGAAAATCAGAGACAAATATCATTTGCATTATGGAGGCACGGTGTGTGGATTCTCCACCCAGAGAAGGCAGCTGAGATAAGGGGGAACAATGGACCGGAGGAGGAAGTGCCACCAGGGGGTCTCAAACGGGACAGTATGGACTATGCACACACCCCCAGGGAGAGGAGGAACCGCCGGAGCCGCTGGAAGAGAGAAGGGTATGAGAGTGGCGCCGGCGTTATGATGTTAATGTTCCACACAGGTCTTTGTTCTAAATAACAATGTATTATGGTCGGAAGTTCCAGGTCTCAATGCATGGTATTAAAGCTATAAAAGAGGAATGCACAGAGACCCGGGAGTTCGGGTCTGTACTGCTGTACTGTATGTTGGAGAAAGAATAAAGTTTATGTGTCGTCCAGCTCGTTGCCTCGCCTTCTTCTTTTCTCCACATTGGTAACCCCAAGATGTGCCATGGAAAGCGAGCCGAGCACAGCCCTGGAGACTACCTGGAGGGAGAGCACCAGCGCCACGTGCACTGGCTCAGTCAAGCTCCCAGACTTCTGGCTTCACAACCCGACCGCGTGGTTTTTGCACAAAGAAGCCCAGTTTGCACTCCGTGGGATAACAACAGACGATACCAAGTATTACTACATGGTCGTTGCGCTGGATGCGCGTGTCAGGCAATGAGCCTGCTCCAGGAGCTGCCGACCAAGGGGAATTATGAAGCACTCAAGAGGATGCTACTCCAGGGCTATACCCTTTCTGACGATGAGAGGGCAGAGAGACTCCTAACGCATTCGGAGTTAGGTGACAGATCAGCAGTGGAGTACATGGAGAGCATGTTGGTGCTGAGGGGGAAGGATGATGAATCTTTCCTGTTCGCACACTTGTTCCTCAGGAACCTACCGGCTATGGCGGGGGCGATCCTGGCCAACTCGCCATGGCTGGTTGCTAAGGACTACCGCGCCCTGGCGCAGGAAGTGGACCACATCATTTTGACAACCAGAACTCTCAGCGTGCAGGCAGTGCCACCAGCATCCATGAGGGACTCCAGCGAGGTCGAGGAGCCGTTGGTGGTAGCCAGGACGGACACCAGGAGACGAAGGAACGGGGCGATCTGTTTTTATCATCGCCGTTTCGGCTCGAATGCCCAACGCTGCCTGTCGCCATGCCAATTCAAGAAGGTGGGAAGACGGCGCGTTCGGCATTCAGCTGCAACCGCTGGCGACAGGAACAAACTGCTTTATGTCACAGACACACGTTTGGGGAGACAGTTTTTGGTGGACTCCGGCTCCCAGAAGAGCCTCATCCTGCCGCTCAACGCAGACAGGGTGGCAGGAGGCAGCGGTCCCGAGCTCACGGCCACAAATGGATCCACCATCAGGACATTTGGCGAGCGGACACTGACAATATGCTTACACAGACGCAACTTTCAGTGGGACTTTATGGTAGCTACATGTTCTGCCCCCATTTTCGGTGCAGATTTTTTATGTGCTTATGGGTTGTTAGTAGATGTTGCTAATAGGAGATTAGTGGATGCTGTCTCTTTTGCCTCACTGCCCTGTACAGCTCTGGCTAACGTTATAGCTCCAGGGGTAAGTACCAACAGTTACTCGCACAGTTCCCAGCACTCACAGTCCCGACTTTTTCGGCTACTGTAACAAAACACGTGGGTCGAACATTTCCTAACTACAAAAGACCCGCCGGTGTTCGCGCGACCTCGGCGCCTGGATTTAGCTAAACTGGCCAAGGCGCAAGGAGTTTGCCAATTTAGAGCAGTTGGGCATCGTCAGGCGCTCCAACAGCCCGTGGGCAACCCCGCTACACATGGTGCCTAAAGTCGACGGGTCGTGGCGACCATGTGGCGCTTGAACAAAGCCACGGAACATGATCGCTATCATATTCCGTACATCCAGGATTTTTCCGTGCACCTGGCCGGGGCACGTGTTTTTTTGAAAGGGGATCTGGTCTGCGGATACCATCAGGTCCCAGTGCGTGTGGAAGATGTTCCGAAAACAGCGGTAATAAATCCTTTTGGCCTTTTCGAGTTTTTACACATGCCATTCAGATTAAAAGGCGCGGCGCAGACTTTCCAGAGGAAGATGAATGCAGTGCTTCGCGACTTGTCCTTTGTTTCTGTCTATTTGGATGACATTCTGGTGGCTAGCGTGTCTGAGGAAGAGCACATCGCCCATCTCAAGATGGCTTTCCAGAGTTTGGAAGTGCACAGGCTGATAGTTAACCCGGCAAAGTGCCAGTTCGGTGTGCCAGTGATTGATTTTTTTGGGCCACCACATTTTGGCGGAGGGTGCAATTCTGTTAACGGATAAGGTGTGCGCTGTGTCGGACTTTCCGCGTCCGCAGACTGTGAGAGCACTACAGGAGTTTTTGGGAATGGTTAATTTTTATAACCATTTCCTTCCCCGGGCAGCCCAGCTGATGCAACCATTGTATGGCACGCTTAAAAAAAAAAAAAAAAGAAGCCCGTGGAAACCATTGACTGGACTCCCAAGCGAGTCTAGGCTTTTACAAACGCCAAAACAGCGCTGGTGGATGCCGTGTTGCTAGCCCACCCGGATCCGTCTGCATGGATAGCGCTCACTACGGATGCGTCGGATGTTGCCATAGGGGCAGTGGTTGAGCAGTACGTCTCAGGTTCATGGCAGCCACTCGCATTTTTCAGTCTAACTTTGTGTAACAATGAATGCAAATACAGCATGTTCGTCAGAGAATTGCTGGCTCTTCACCTGGCGATGCGCCATTTCCAATTTTGGCTACAGGGGTGCGAGTTCACTGCGTTCATGGACCATAAGCTGCTGACATACGCGACGTCCAAGGTCTCGGAACCGTGGTTGGCCCGGCAGCAACAGCATTTGGCCGCGATTTCAGAGTTTACTACCAACATTCAACACGTTGCCGGTAAGCGCAACGTCATGGCCGATTGCCCGTCGTGTACGTTAGTCTCCCCGGTCTATATGGGAATAGATTTCCCTGCCATGGCCGCGGACCAAGCTGGGGACCCAGACATTTGCACACTCCATTCGGCGCCTACTGGGTTAAGGCTGGAGAACAGGGTGGTGCAAAAAGGGTGTCCCCCCCTTGCACTGCGACGTCACCACTGGCCACCAGCACCCGGTGGTTCCGAGCTCTTGGTGCCGCCGCATTTTGGAGTCAGTCCGCTCCCTTCACTGTGCTTCGGTGAAGCTAGTGGGGGCTAGTGGGGGCAAAATTCATCTGGCTGCATTTGCGCAAGGATGTGAAAGAGTGGGCTGCAGCTTGCATCGCGTGCCAGCGGGTCAAAGTCCACAAGCACACCAGAACCCCCCTTGAGCCGTTCCAAATCCTGGTTAGGAGGTTCAACCACGTCCATGTGGATTTGGTGGGACCCCTCCCACCATCGCAAGGTTTCACGCACCTTTTGACAGTCGTGGAGTGCACCACGCGCTGGCCTGAAGTGGGCCTGCTGTCTTCTACCACGTCCGCGAAAGTGGCTTGCGCTTTTTTGTCGGCTTGGGTTGCACGTTTCGGATCCCCATCGGACATCACTTCCAAAAGGGGTCCACAATTCGTTTCTGAACTTCGGTCCGTGATGGCCCAGAGCATGGGGATAAAAATTCACTGTACTACCGCGTACAACCCCCAGGCTAACAGGTTATGCGAGCGTTTTCATAGGTCACTTAAAGTAGCGCTCAGAGCTTTGCTCTGGACACAAATTGGGTTGACCCTCTGCCCTGGGTTCTTTTAGGGTTGCCCTCCATGCCTAAGGAGGATTTGGCAGCCTCCCTGGCAGAACTTGTTTTTTCTCAGCCACTGCGGATCCCTGGAGAGTTTTTACCGGAAAACCCCGAGCCCGAGGCTGATCCGCCCACGCAACTTTTGCACAGTATGAAGGCTTTTAACGTACCGGGCCCCCATTGTTTTCCCCTCACCTTCATCCCAAAAAGCTTGCAGAACACCAGTTTTGTTTTTGTCAGGCACGATGCACACCGGACCCCGCTGCACCCACCGTACGACAGACCGTTCAGGTTGTTGGAATTTGGGGCAAAGCATTTTGTGTTAGACTTGGGGGGGTGGCGTAGGGAGACCATCTGCATCAACAGGCTGAAGCCCGCTTTTGTGTTGGCAGACGAGCAGGTGGTGTTGGCCCAAGTTCCCCACTGCGAATGCCCACCTTTGGTGGCTCCGCAAGTTGGTGATCCCTTGGCAGGGACCTGCGCTCGCAAAGCTAATGTGTTTTCCCCTCCACAGACTGACGTGCCCTCCTGTACACCTCACCAGCAGGGCGGTTCGGCTGGATCGGCGACCCCCCTGCTACAGCCGCTATGGGTGCCGGCTCAAGCCCAAAGGACTGGGGGGTTAGTGCCCTTTCTGGGTGTTCGGGGGGGGGGGGGGGCTCTGTGGAGGCATGGTGTGGGGATTCTCCACCCAGAGAAGGCAGCTGGGATAAGGGGGAACAATGGACCGGAGGATAAACTGCCACCGGGGGATCTCAAACGGGACAGTATGGACTATGCACCCCCTGGGGAGAGGAGGAACCACCAGAGCCACTGGAAGAGAGAAGGGTGTTAAAGCAGCGCTGGTGTTATGATGTTAATGTTCCACACAGGTCTTTGTTCTAAATAATGTATTATGGTCGGAAGTTCTGGATCTCAATGCATGGTCTTCTTGGTAGTCTCTCAGGAGCCGAGAATGACATGTTGTGCAGTCATCTGTGGACACGCATGCGGTTTCGGAGGCCGAAATCTGAAGTATACAGTGGGCTGCAGGTCGGGCATGGAACGCCGGCTGACAGGATGGTGGAAGACGTTCTGTGTCGCCGATCACGTGCCGCTGCAAGGCATTGGCGGCGGTCGTCTTCAAATGCTGTTGTGGACCTCCTTATCGCAGCACACCAAGCAGTTCTGTCAGCTGCAGTGGCTTCAAGTTCTCGCAGCTGGAGGTCTGCCCACTTGAAGTTTGCCTTGAGGTTGTCCTTGAACCTCTTCTTTGGGCGACCCTGGTTGTGACTGCCCTGTACCAGTTCTCCGTAGAATAGCTGTCTGGGGATTCAGGACTCATCCATGCGGATGACGTGACCAGACCATCGAAGCTGAGCCTGAAGGATCTTGGCTTCAATGCTTGTAAGGCCTGCTCAGTCGAGGACCTCTTGGTTGGTAATGCGGTCCTGCCAACGTATCCACATGGTTAACTGCAGAGAGCGTGAGTGGAACTGTTCCAGCCATTTGATGTGTCTGCGGTACAGGGTCCATGTCTCGCAGCCATACAGCAGTGATGACATTTCCATCTTGCCTTGAGAGAGAGCAGTCGCATTTTTCTTCCCTCCTCCCCTGCCTTCCTGATCTATTCCCAGCTTTTGCAATGTTGTGTTTTTGTCTGTGTTTAGTCGCTCTTCTTCTGCTGAATCTTAATCTAAACGGAAATTATGGATTTGGAAGCGGCTTAAATGTGCTATTGTCACTATTTTTTCAACAAGAATTGGGCCAAGGGGGAGCCCAAGAATTGGAACCTACGAAGAGACTCATGGACATTGGAATTCATGCGTCTATGGAAACATTATTGGTTATGATCTCAGGACTTCTATTTTTGGCTGTGGAGTTCCCTGATGCATCAGAAATTGAAGGAAAGTGAGAGAGCTGTTCAAGCGGACCCAGCAAGCTCCTTCATCAAATTCGACCAGTTGGGGAGGGCACGAGTAGCAGCAACGGTGAACTGAATGACAGTGATTCAGTGAAGGAATACATCTGAAGCCCTGTGCTCTCTATGGAAAAACAGTTTAAGCCTGCATATATAATGAAAGCACAGAACTACACGGATGAGGACAAATTCTATTCTCTGAGTGCACTGTGCTGATTTGATTTGATTTGACCTCGTTTGCCCCGTGTTTACATTCCTCCTGACTGAGATAAGTGGAAGGATCGGCTCATGTCTACCCAAACAATCAACAATCAGTTGTTTGTCGTCAGCGGATTGGACCCCCGAGGACAATGCCCATGTGCCTTCTGCAAGCAAGAGAGAGAGAGAGAGAGAGAGACTCTGGACTTGTTTATAAGTCACATGATTATAACATCTATCCACTGCCAGGAGGCGCCCTCTGCTGCTCACTAACAACTATTACATTTACACTATACAATGCATACAACACTACATGCATACGATATACACACACTGCTCTCCTTCTGCGTGTGATTTGTCTACTAAATGTCTGCTAAATATGCATTGAGGGGTTTTTTGCCTGCAATCAAAATTTCGCTTACTCATTAAGCGTCAATTTGATAAAACATGTTTTTTTCTCTCGCCTATTGTGTCATATCCTCTCTTTTCTTTTTTTTTTTTTTTTCTCCTTTCTTCTTTATGACTGGCGCCTAGCGGCTGCCCCGGCCTTAGATGCGCTCTGCAGAGCGTGCCCAAATGCCAAGTCACGTTTCGTTACCTTGTATTCATACATGTGTAATGACAATAAAGTTGAATCTCATCATCTCATCTCATCTCATGATAGGACCACAGCACTATACACCTTGAGTCTGGTGGAGAAACGGATGTCTTTGTGCTGCAAGACTTTGGTACGGAGTCTGCCAAATGCCTGGCTTACTTTCTGGATCCTTGCTGATATTTCACTGTCCAAGGATCCATCGCATGAGATGGTACTGCCCAGGTACCTGAAGTTATCAACATTCTTCAGCAATATGCCATCTATGGTGATGCTTGGCTGTTGGGGGACACTGCGTGGTGCAGGCTGGAAGAGGACTTCTGTTTTGCTGAGGCTGATTGTCAGGCCGAACAGCTTAGATGCTTCTGAGAACTTATCGACAATTAACTATAGGTGGTTCTCCTCGTGGGCCATCAGAGTACAGTCGTCAGCAAACAGGGCTTCTGTTATGAGCCTCTCCAGTGTCTTGGTCTTTGCCGTAAGGCACCTTAGGTCATGTACTGTATGTTGGAGAAAGAATAAAGTTTGTGTGTCGTCTAGCTCGTTGCCTCACCTGCTTCCTTTCTCCACAGCATAATAAATTGGAATGTGGTGTATACCATTATAACTGACTTTTGTTACAATTTGCACTTCAAATGACTATTTCTTTAATTATATCATGACTTCACTGAACTGCTTAAGCCAGTGAACCACTGCTAATAACACCCACTGAAAATAAAGCAGTTTTGGCTGAAAACAAAGCAGTTTTCAGTGAGAAGATATAGGTGTGGGGAAGAAATAGTAGTTTTTTAGATGCATTAAATCATCATGGGGGAAGATTCTGAATCAATTCATAGTTTTCGATCATGTGACTTCTGGTGGGGTGAAAGAAGATCGGCCGACATGTTGAGGGGGATAATTGTAGTAACTGCAGAGCATAATGGAGCGAAAAATGTGAAAACGTCCAAAATTTATTATCAAACTCTTGATAATGACAGACAGTGGTATGACGACAAATTAGATTTAATTGAGAAGCAGGCTCCCGATCTCATTCCAAAGCAAAACTGGCCAAAAGACACAGAAGTGGGCTAGCATGATCTATCCAGACATGTACAAAGCTAAATATGTATATTCATTTCATAACACTTATCATCCATGTTTATCCACATCAGCCCATAAATTATTCACAGAGCCCTCAACTTAATTTCTCCTGTTTGTTTTTCTCTGTTTTTGCTCTCAGGTTTTTTTTTTAAATATGTGATCTAATTTGATTTAGCATTAGCTAAAGGTTGGCTTCATTCACCCCATTCAGCACACTCACCTGTCCAGGTGCTTTCAGATGAAGTTAGACATCGTTGTCTTGGTGTCTAATCGTTATCCCTCATTGTTAACAATAAGCCGTTGATTTGTAGACTCCCAGCTACTTGTAATCCTCAAAGTCACAGGCTAATTAGTCAGTGTTCTGACATTTTGGCATCAGAACAGCAAACCTCGGGTTACTACTCTGTCATTTTCTTCAGTTGTTCAGAAGAATAAGACTTCCCAAGCGAGTGACACTCTTGAATGTTGGTGAAGTCTGGATCTCAGCGTCGTTCTCGAAAAAGCTTAGGAGCTAAGGCTAGCTTTAGCAGCTAGCTTGCTTGTTAGCAGCGAGCTTGTTCCAGCACAAACACCAGCTTTGCTGGTTTCCTGCCAGCAGCCTCAAGGATAAAGTTGGTTGTTTTTCTCTTCTTAGGAGACTTCTTTCATCGGAAAGGAAACGGGAGGTGAGCAGGATCCAGGCGGTCCGTAAGGAGATCTAATCAGCTGGAATGATTAGAAGCATCTGCGTCGCTGAGCATGAGACATTTTCTGTCTCGCCTGTGTGGACACAGCTGATTTTACAGACTGCATTCAAAGGTAAGAACTTGGCAAGGAGGGCTAAATACTAATTTGGATCTTCATATTATCCTGTAGCTTGAAAGTGTGGCACTTAATGTGCACCACGTCATTACGAGTGAGGCACAAGAAGTCATAAATCATGACTCTTCCTTTTGTTTGCTAGCGGCAAGTCCCGGGAAAAGCCCCATGAGTGCCTGGTGTCATTGGAAAGCTTAGAAATCGTACTTTCTAAAAATACCTATGTTTTTGCGGAAGACGTAACTCCCAACCGATCAAACGCGAGTTTTCAACCTAGCCAAAATCGTCTTTTTCCAGGTCAGTTTTTGCGCACTTCCTACAAATTAAATATCATTTTGAAGGTCTTTCAATACAGAATATGGAAATAACATTACATTGGTTTTGAATCAGTTTTACATAATTTTTGGCTTTAATGAAATAGAATTCCCCCTGCAGCTTCCCTGCCAACATGGCCGCCCATATAGCAACCGTCAGCCATGTGATGTCATCTTAAAACTATGAATACATAAATGTCAAATAAATTGTTTTTTAAATCTCCAGAATTCAGCCAGAAGAAAAGAAGAAAGTACTGTAGTGTCTGTGTTGGGTGATACAGAGTCTACCAAATGCGTTTTTTCCTGCTGTGGACAACTATTTTCTATTCATTCTCTTTGTAGTCCAGCATCGACAGCATTGAGCGCCCTCGGCGCTGAAACCCTCTCGGCAGTGGCCGCTCTTTGTCGCAGTGCTCAGGGCTGAAAAAAGTTCAACTTTTCAGACTACAGCTGAGCTCATCAATGTCAGACCTTTCTAAGCAGCCAATCAGAATTAAGGAAGGGCGGAACATAGGACGCTGGTACAGTCTGTACCCTGACTCCTGCTTTCTGTGTCATCATAGTTTGCATCCAAAGCTGCGACCAATGCTAGAATACGTTCTCTGTCCATTGTTATTTAGAGGCCACTAATAAAAAATAAGTAGAAAATCTGACCAAAGGAAAAGCAGAAGTGCTGAGCTGTGAGTGACAATGTTGCTAGGATACAGGGCATAGACTTTTTTTATTTTTTATTTTTTTTTTTTTTTTTAAGTGCGCAGTGCACAAGCGCTGGGGAAAAAAAAAAAAAAAAAAAAACGTTCAGGGTGGTCGGGCAACAAAAAACACGTTTGGTGGACAACGCAGCTTAAAAGGGACATTCCAGTTGACTTGTCATATCTCTTCCATTTGTTTCATTTACAAAAATACTGGATTCAACTGGATATTGGATATTCGTTACGGTAATTTCCCAGTTTGGGATCAAAGTACATCCATCTAAAAAGAACTCGGCCACTTCTTATACTTCTCCCAACACATAAGTGATTTCCAGGGAAATTACACCAAATCATTTTAACTTTGTGTGTATGTGCTAATTTTTTTTAAAAACAAAAAAAGACAGCCATGCTGCGTTCATGGCCCCAATTTTCTCAAACAGAAAACCCATCATTACATACCAGGACTAGGTACTCGAGTTTTGAATGCTTAGAAATAAAACTCCAAACAACCTCTACTGTTTTTTTGGAATATTTCTTCTTCCTCACCCCTAAAAAAAAAAAAACAGCTACATTTCATCAGCATACAGGGTGACGTAAGAACAGCATACCTGTCTGAAACTTGACTTTAAAGCCCGCTTCTCTCCCTCCTCACTCCAGACGACCTCTCAGTGACACGCTTTTGCCGTGGGCTGATATCTGCCGTTATCAGGACACCTGCAAAGCACGCAAACACAGTCAGAGCACGGTCACCGAACTTGCAGCCAAGCCAGAGAGCGAGCACTTCTTAGGGTGCGATTCCTCCTGTTCAGCACTCATCAGCCCACTTTGGCTGGCGTTGCCCAGCCAGCGTGCCCATGTGGGCCCCACGACAGGTTTCAGCTGGGCTGTCTTATGGGTCCCATGTGGGTTTGGCTGTGGGTTCCATGTGGGCTCCATCTGGGTTTGCCCACACGCACTTTACCCCATTTCCTAGTTTCAACTTTTCTCATAAATTTGCTATTTTCTTGTAAATTTGTGACTTTTCCCCCTAATTTGATAAAAAAAAAATAATCTTGAAATTTGAAACTTTCTCGTAAACTTGCAACTTTTTCTCATAAATGTGTTAGTTTTTCTTGTAAAACTGTGACTTTTTTCTTGCAAATTTGCTAACTTTTTCTTGTAATTTTAGAACTTTCTCATAAATTTGTCACTTTACTATAATCTTGCAACTTTTCTCATGTTACTTTTTCCCTTGTAAATTTGCCATTTTTCTGTATAAATTTGTGACATTTTTCTTGTAAATATGGAACTTTCTCAAAAATTTTCAACTTTTTTTTACTGTAAACTTACAGCTTTTCCTCATAAATCTGGTATGTTTCTCATAAATTTTCAACTTCAGTTTACCATTTGCTACTTTTTTGTTAATTTGCAACTTTTTCTAATTTTTTCCTCAGAATTCTACTAATTTTTCTTGTAAATTTGTGACTTTTGAGTAAATTTGTCACTTTTCTCATAAATTTGCTCCTGTTTTTGTAAATTTGTCACTTTTTTCTTATAAATTTTCACATTTTTTGCCCCTCAAATATGTGACCGTTTCTCGTAATTTTGCCTCGGCACAAGTGTCGCTGACACCTGCTCGGCCATATAAATCCATGTGGCGCCCTGCTGGTTTAAGTGGGTAAACAGATCACCTGCTTATCTGTACCACAGTAAAGTCTATGTGGGCAAACACAGATGGGGCCAACATGGAACCCACAAGCAAACCCACACGGGACCGATAAGACAGCACCGTTTAACCTATAGTGGGGCCCACATGGCCGTGCTGGCTGGGCAGCAGTTGTGCAAACTTGATGATAAAAAGTCCCTCAGTAATCAGCCATAATTGCGACATGCCACAGGCAGCGTTTGCATTGTTTCCTCTGTAATGTTGCATGTGTAGACACCCCTAAATCTGACCGTCTTTCCAAAAATACATAAGCTGGTGATATGTGTCCAGATTTCTGCTGCACACCGCTCCAGTACCCTCCCCCTGGTGCTGCGTGACACTCCAAAGGTCGCAGTCACAGGAATGCCTGAAGGGCAGACGGAGCAAAGCCAACATCTTGTCACTCACACATGCAAAGTTTTACGATCAGGTTTGCTCATGAATCCCCACGAGTAAATGGAAGGAAAAAAAAACACTTTAATAGAGTGAAAATATTTCAGTTTGTCTGTATATCTTCCACATAGCTTTTTTAAAAAGAAAACTTTACATAGTACACTGTAGCAAAGGGGATTTTGATATTTTAAAGCAATCTTGAGCAACTACATTGTGTTAAGTGAACAACGAGCACTGATCACTTTTGGGATGATAAGAAACACTAACTTGACCTTTAATGGAAGTAAAAGTACAACGTGTTGCTATTAAACGGGTCATTTGAATCCTGCATTGGTGACCAGAATAAACCACAAAACATTCCTGCTCCAATTTAAGCACAACATTATAATAATCACCGATCTTGAAACCAGTCCTTATGTCTCAGCTGGATTAAAGCGGTCCGATCAAGGTTTTATGAGAGGCAGCAGTGGCCTGGGTCACTGCCAAGGCATCACACAGACTTTACATTAACCTCTTAATGCTCCAGCGGCACAGTTCAAATTCTCTACTGCCACTCAGCGGAGAGACAATTTCATTTTCTTTGCGCCGCTAAATTTAGGGAAATTGGCTGGAATGCTAAAGGGTGAAAAAAGTACAAGAAAAAAGTTGCAAATCTACATGAAAAAAGTTGGGGGGGTTTTAAGAAAAAGGTTGCAAATATTTGCGAAAAAAGTAGCAGATTTAAAAGGGAAAAGTTGCAAATATTTGAGGAAAAAAGTAGCAGATTTGCAAGAAAAAAGTTGCAAATATTTGAGGAAAAAAGTAGCAGGTTTTGAGAAAAAAGTTACAAATCTACATGAAAAAAGTTGGGGTTTTTTAAGAAAAAGGTTGCAAATATTTGAGAAAAAAGTAGCAGATTTAAAAGGGAAAAGTTGCAGATATTTGAGGAGAAAAGTAGCAGATTTGCAAGAAAAAAGTTGCAAATATTTGAGGAAAAAAGTAGGGTTTTTTTAAGAAAAAGGTTGCAAATATTTGCGAAAAAAGTAGCAGATTTAAAAGGGAAAAGTTGCAAATATTTGAGGAAAAAAGTAGCAGATTTGCAAGAAAAAAGTTGCAAATATTTGAGGAAAAAGTAGCAGATTTTGAGAAAAAGTTGCAAATATTTGAGGAAAAAAGTAGCAGATTTTGAGAAAAAAGTAGCAGATTTTAAAGAAAAAAGTTGCAAATATTTGAGGAAAAAAGTAGCAGATTTTGAGAAAAAAGTTGCAAATATCTGAGGAAAAAAGTAGCAGATTTTGAGAAAAAAGTAGCAGATTTAAAAGGGAAAAGTTGCAAATATTTGAGGAAAAAAGTAGCAGATTTTGAGAAAAAAGTAGCAAATATTTGAGGAAAAAAGTAGCAGATTTTGAGAAAAAAGTAGCAAATATTTGAGGAAAAAAGTAGATTTTGAGAAAAAAGTAGCAGATTTTAAAGAAAAAAGTTGCAAATATTTGAGGAAAAAAGTAGCAGATTTTGAGAAAAAAGTAGCAAATATTTGAGGAAAAAAGTAGCAGATTTTGAGAAAAAAAAGTAGCAAATATTTGAGGAAAAAAGTAGCAGATTTTGAGAAAAAAGTAGCAGATTTTAAAGAAAAAAGTAGCAAATATTTGAGGAAAAAAGTAGCAGATTTTGAGAAAAAAGTAGCAAATATTTGAGGAAAAAAGTAGCAGATTTTGAGAAAAAAGTAGCAAATATTTGAGGAAAAAAGTAGCAGATTTTGAGAAAAAAGTAGCAGATTTAAAAGAGAAAAGTTGAAAATATTTGAGGAAAAAAAGTAGCAGATTTTGAGGGGAAAAAAAGTCGCAGATCTACAAGAAAAAAAGTCGCAATCTTTGTGAAAAAAGTTGTAAATTTTTGAGGAAAAAGTTGCAAATTTACAAAAAACAGAATCGCAAACTGAGGAGGAAAGCGTTGCAAGTTGAAAGTCCTTTTCGCCGCGGCGCTCCGTGGAGGCTGAGAGAACAGCACCCAGGGGTGACCTTGCCCGCTGATCTCAGACCGGTGACAGGTTAATTGCCAAAGTGGATTACGCGTTAAGATCGGCGATCTCAATCCCGCGCCAGGAGGAGGAAGAGGAGGCTGGTGACGGCTCCACGGTTCGGCGTGCACACGCGGTCAGTTGTGCATGCGGGAGTCCGGTCCGCAAAGTGAGGACAAGTGGTCAACTGGAAGAAGGCGGTTGTCAGCTGTGGTCCTTTACGACCTGCCCCTGAAGTGGCCTCAGATGCCATTCAGTGGGGCAGTGGGGCACAGAGATCAAGCACTGATTGGTTTTGGTTCTTTTTTTTTGGGGGGGGGGGGGTGGACATGAATTAAAGTTGAACAAGAAGCTGCTGCACATTATTTCATCACGCAGGTTAGCGCGCTGTCATGCACACAGGACAGCCATTAAACCAGCTGACGTGGCCCTGCAAATGTGGATAAGCGGCTAAATGTACAGAGACGTAATCCAAGGAGATACACTTACGGTGAAACGTGGAAACATCACGGGGTCGGTGCGCCTCTGCTGTGGGCTCAGATCCGGTCCTGGTTCTGCTGGATTAATGGCGCTGTCTCAGTCTTGCAGGGTTTCTCACGGAGCATCACGGTGCTATAGGGGGTAAGGCCATAACAACAATCGCGCACACGGCGTCTTTCCCCGACTATTTCTGCTCGTATGAAGCGCTGTCTTTGCTTTTGCACTACTGAGCTTGAAGCTGAGGATCAGCGTCAAGAAGTGCAGGAGATAGGGGCAACATCCGGTGAAAGATTTTCATACTAAAACACTAAAGTAATCCAGGATCTACGTCTCCAACCTCGGGCTAGACGATAAATCGACTGTAGGGATTCATATCGCGAAAATCAATTATCGCCACACACCCAAACGTTCATTTCATAGTAGTTAAATTGACATTTTATTAATCAGAAATGTGTGGGTTCATCTTTGTTTGGTAAAACCTTTAATATAAAAAGGTTTGGTTAAAGCCAGGTTTGCACTTTATTCTCAATAGGTAATCATGTTTGTTTGGGGAAAAAACTCTGTTTGAAATAATTCCTTGTCTTCAGTTCAAAATACAGCTAAAAACTGAAAATCAAACATGTCTTGAAAAAAAAATCAGGGATTTAATTTTTACCACTTTGGCGACCTCAGCTCCTGCGATGGGCGAGTCAGCTCCCTCATCCTCAGGCTCTGCTTCCACTATGGAAGACGTGTCAGTGGTATTGAGGAGATTCCTTCCATCGTCTGGCAATATCTCCAGTCTGTCTGCATGCTCTTCAGTAGAAGGGCCTCAGGAGTGGATGAGATTCACCCCAAGTACATCAAGGCTCTGGATATTGGGGGCTGTCCTGGGTGACATGCCTCTGCAACATCGCACTGAAGCTGGGGACAGTATGTTTGGCATTTCAAACTGGGGTGGTTATTCCCCTCTTCAAGAAGGGGGACCAGAGGGTGTGTTCCAATTTTTAGATGGATCACACTCCTCAGCATCCCCAGAAAGGTCTATGCAAAGGTACTGGAGAGGAGAGTCCGGCTGTTGGTCAAACCTCAGATTCAGAAGGAACAGTGTGGTTTTTGTCCTAGTCATGGCACACCAGACCAACTCTTCACCCTCTGATGGATCCTTTAGAGCTCATGGGAGTTTGCCCAACTAGTCTACATGTGTTTTTTAAACTTGGAGAAAGCACTAGACCACGTCCTTTGTGATTTCTTGTGCGGGGAGGTGGGGGTGCTTTGGGAGTATGCAGTATTGGGCTCATTAGTACTAGCTGTCCAGTTTCTACATGACCATTGCGGGAGTTTGGTGTGTATTGTGAACAATCAGTCAGCCTTGTTCCCAGTGAGAGTTGGACTGCCCTTTGTCCCCAATCTTGTTCATAATAACTATCTATAGACAGGATTTCTAGGTGCAGCCAAGGAGCAGAAGGTGTCATTTTTGGTGACCACATGATCTCATCTCTGCTGTTTGCAGATGATGTTGTCCTGTTGGCTTCATTGAGCAATGACCAACTGATTTTGCTGAGATGGTTTGCTACTGAGTGTGAAGGGGCCAGGATGAGAATCGGCACTTCCAAGCCCATGGTGCTCAGCTGGAAAAGGGTGGCTTGTCCTCTCCGGGTTGGAAAGAAGGCCCTGCCCCCAAGTAGAGGAGTCTAAGATTCAAAGATTCAAAGATTTTATTTGTCAATACTACTATACGTACAGGACATACAGGATAATTGAAATGGCGTTTCTCTCTCTCTCTTCAGTGGTGTGCGCAATATAAAAAAAGAAAAAGGAATAAGGCTGGAAAAACAACAGCAGTCTATGCACAGTAAAGGTATCCATAGTGCAAATGGCGGCAAAAGATAGGCCCAGACATTCCATAGTTTAAATAAAGATAAACAATGAAACCCAGCAATCCTACAGTATGTACAGAAAAGTAGAGCAGTAATACTCATAGATGCAAGTTTGATACGGTAGTGTAGGTGCAGACAGTGATGGATAGGACTTCACATGATCAATACTGCAATAACAGACAGCAGCAGATATGGCATTTGTGCAAATGGTTGCAGCAAGGTGCAGAAAGATACAGCAGCAGATGTATTACTGTTGGTGTGCCAGTCTTTCTGTGCCAAGAGCTGAGGTAGTTATTTTGTGGGTGAGTGCGTTACAGTCCGGGGGTGGGAGGCAGTGGACAGAGTTCAGGGTCCTGATGGCCTGGTGAACAAAGCCCTCTAAGTATCTTGAGGTCTTATTCACAAGTGAGGGGAGAATGGAGCTGAGCTCTAAAGCAAAGCTATCGGTTTACCGCTCAGTCTACATTCCGACCCTCACCTCTGGTCATGAACTTTGGATGATGACTGAAAGAATGAGATCACAGATACAAGCGGGTAGTTTCGCAGGGATAAGCCCAGATAGACCAAAAATGTTGTAGATTTATAAGCAAATGTTGAATATTTAAGAGAGAAAATCTGCACTGACTCTGAGAAAAAGAAACTTCACTCACAGGCCACTTTATTCTAACATTTTTCCTTCACTTTAAAGCCCAAATATATTTTGTGCTCATTTTCTGGTCAACTTCCGGTTTCTTCCCCGCTGTCTGCAGCTTGACTTAACTCAGTGACGTATGCGGGTCTCGTGCCTCCACCCCCACCGGATTGCGTCCGCCGAGTCTCCGTTACGTGCGCACGCTCCTTCCACCGGCGTCATCCGCATTTCAATGAGGGCCTACGACTCGTGAAAAAAAATATGACCCAGTCTCCGTCTATTCTAATGCAGCCACGGAGATGAGCGTGAAAAGTGGCGAAAACGTTTACAGCCGTAGACGCAGAAGCGATCGCTGCAGAACCACAACAGGAAATGAACGTCTTTGCACGTTTTCGCCACAGCTCTCGCGCGCCAGTCTTGCACGTTACTTTTGTTGACTTGAAAAAAATGTTCCTGTTGACTATGGAAGCCGGTTTTGTGGGAGTGTGGGGTGATCTGTGGGGCAGCCGCTTTGTCTTGTAATGTGGCAGCGCACCACGATGGAAAAAAAAAATCCACGCACGCTGTCTT
This sequence comes from Pholidichthys leucotaenia, assembly GCA_020510985.1. NCBI lineage: Eukaryota > Metazoa > Chordata > Actinopteri > Cichliformes > Pholidichthyidae > Pholidichthys > Pholidichthys leucotaenia. The sequence goes on from CM035844.1 coordinate 18,895,664, forward strand.
GTGACACACCACCATCACCCCGGTCTGGACTGGAGCCAAGCAGGACAGATCAGAAGATTACGAGGAAGGGGAAGAATCGGGATGGGGGGGGGGGGGGGGGGTTCTGAACACACAGGCAGGAAAATGGTTATTCCTGCTACTGTCTATAAGAGCCAGTTAAGCAATGATTTTTCTGCCTGGCTTCGCTCCTAGAAATAGTCTCTCCAGCATGCCTAGCAACAGCTGAGAACGGAGAGCTGTCATGTAAGAACTGACAGCCGCCTCCATTCCTCCAGGAAGTGTAATAAACCAGGAAAAGGACAACAGGAAAATGCGGCTGGTTATTTAGTCCCTCCAGCTTTCTAATGACAGACCAATGAGGGACATTTTAGCCGTAAAAACCTGCAGCCGCTCCGGGAGAGCAGGGGGGCAGCGGGCTCGACGCGGTCACGTGGCTCCGCACTCGGGACGGGATTTTCGTGGTGCGCGCACGAGAGGAAAAACTGACGGCGGTGTCATTGCGACCTTGAACGAAGGTCACCCAGCCTCTGCTGCAGACACTGCAATTCCGCGGGGCTGCATCACACTGGTGCAGAGTCCGCATTACCCGGTTGAGACGGAGCCGGTCACGCCAATGTTCCTTACATAGACGCGGGCACGTCGGAGGCGGTTTATGTTCCGTGGTCTGCTGCATTAACTGTACAAGGGCCGACCACGAGTCTGACGGCGTGTGATCACTGAGAACATGTGCAGAATGCATGAAGAGTGGAAACATGAAAAAAAAAAAAACCCCACCCAGTGAAGGCCAGCTGGATTCCCTGAGGTGCTCCTTCCAGCAGGCTGTGACCTGGGACAGGTGTCAGCTGAAGGACGTCATAAATCCTGCTGACTAGCAGGCAAATTAGGGCACTGCATCAATGAGTCATAAGTGGGTTAATCAACAGCTACAACAGGAGACTGTACTGGAGGCTTTATTGGGGATCTTTACTTATTCCTTGTTTATGAGGGGAAAAAGACAAATGCATGCTATTGCATGATGTTATTAATAATGCTACTATGCTGTATTGATTATCTATAATAATTCTAATAAATCATAGTTGTTTTCCTAAAGTCCAAAAAGCCTTGATAATGGTTTATGTTTATGAGAGTTTATCCACTAAAATAATATATAATAATATACAAGCATGTGTGCAACCAAAAGCTACACATTACCATACCTTCCCACCACTTGATGCAAGGACTCTGTTATGTCCCAATAACGGGAGACCGGAGCCGTGTAGAACCGAGCACGAACTGAACTTTATTCAGGAAAACAGGCACAATATACACACTGGCCACAGGCTGCCTGACGTCACCACGTCGACCGCCCGGCATCGGCTTCAGGTTCAGGTTCAGGTTACTTTATTTGTACCCGTAGGTAGATTTGTGGTGCAGTCAGGCGACATCCATATTTACCAACCACAATTACATTCAACATGAACACAAACACAGGCACACATGAAGCTGGCTATAAACATGATAAAAGTGCTCAAGACTCCACCAATCAGGACATAAGAAACAGATAAGAGAAAAAACAACAACAACAAGGAGATAAGAGAGAAGGGTCATACTAAAAAGTTAAGACTAGTCAAAGAGGTTAAAAACTCAAAAGTCTAAAACCCAATAAAAGATTTGGAACCCAAATACAGCAACCCCCAAGGGTGGAAGAAGAAGAATGCCAAGATATAGAGTGATATAGAGTGAACACATCTTGTAGGTGGCGGTAATGCACCTGTAAGCCGGTTGCCAACCACTAATCGAATCTAAAAGAAGAAGAAGAACCCCCAAGTGCCAAATCCCCACACAACATTCCCCACCCCCCTTAAAAATGTGGAAGCACCATAGATAACACACACATATATATAAGATGCCCCCCCCCCCAAGAACACATGCAATATAGACAGTTTCGCTTTCTTTTTTTTTTGTTTTTAAAGCACACAGAACAACACAACTAGCTAACTAAATGGGCACCTGGGTGGACTACCAGGATACCCTCCCGTGTTGGGGCAGATTATTCTGCTGCCCATTCCCAACACGCATTAGCTAAAGATACTTTCAGAACAAAGTCATCGAGGTATTTGGGCCTCTGACACGTTCTAGCCGAGCGCCCCACCTGAGGGGAACTTGCTCCACGCTCCGTCAGCCACACCTGCGAGTCCCTAACACCCTCATCAGATAAATCCCAACCCACATCAGTCCGCTTTGCCGCAGTTCCTGGATCCTGTGCAGGCAACAGCTTCCTGAGTCGGGTGGAGTGCCACCGTGACCCGTCCAAGAGCTCGAACATGTCCTGGCCCCGCCGCCACACGACCTGAATGGCCTCGTCCAGAAAGGCTGCAGTTTAGGCGTGCAGTTGGAGTGCTTAATTCAGACCCAGTCCGACACATTGAGTCCATGGGCCTTCGCCCTGTGCTTCCTGTCGAAACGTTGTTTCATCTTCTAGTGTTGGGCGACAGCCCGGTCTCGTGGAGGGTCTGTGTCCTCCGGAGAGGAGGTTGTGGGGGGCCTCAGTCAGTCCAGGGGCAGATGGACTTCACGCCCCAGCATGAGTTTTGCCAGGGAGCACCATGTCGTGGCGTGGGCCATTGCCAAGTAGTGGAGGAGTGTGTTCTGGAGGGCGTCAAGGAACGTGAAGCCATCCGCCAAATGGGCTCTCAGACCATTTTTCAGAGTCTTGTTGAAACACTCCATGCCCCCATTGGCTTGGGGGTGCTAGAACGTGGTTTTGATGTGTTCCATGCCCCTAACACTCAAAAACTCCTCAAACCCCTCAGAGGTGAACCGTGGGCCATTGTCTGTAGTGATGGCATCCAGGACCTCCGATCTGGCGAACAGTGACGAGAGAACACCCGTAACCACATCTGTCGTGACTGAATTAATGGGCAACACCTCCGGCTATTTGGAGAACAGATCGTAGACTACTAGCAAAAAACAGCTGTTCGGGGGTGCCGTATGTAGTTCACCGCAGATGTCGAATTGGATGTGCTTCCAGGGGCCCTCTGGGTACGGTAATGGTCGCAGGGGTGGGGGTGGGGGGTCCGCCAGTTGTTCTGTTCTCCAGGCACGAGAAACAGTTCTTTACCATAGTTTCAATATCCTTATTGATATCAGGCCACCGAACTGAATCCCTGCAGCGCTGCTTCATCCTGACCATGCCCAGGTGACCCTCGTGGAGCATCGCCAGAACTTGTGATCTCAGAGACACCGGGATCAATATGCAGTATCCCCTTGCCACACACACCCCGTTCCAACAACTCAGTTCATCTCTGAACCAGTGAAAAGGTGCCTGATCGCCCTGTGTTTTTGCGGGCCAACCCTCCCTGATGACCAAGCATAGTTGTGACAAGGTGGGGTCCCGTTCCAACTCTGCCGACAGCTCCTGGAGGGATACCATGTCCCGGAGGGGTCCGTGCAGCATGTTGACCAGATCCGCCTCCGTGGGGTCGTCGTCATCGTCCGGTTGTACGGTGTTGGCCGTGTCACAGGACAGGAGGTCCGCCACCACGTTCTCTTTTCCAGGAGTGAACTGGTTAGTAAAGTTGTGGGCTCTCAGCCGCTCAGTCCACCTTTGTATCTGTAGGGGCCTGTGTCCCGAGTCTGTCGTCTCCAGCAGTGTCGTCAGCGCCCGGTGGTCTGTTCGCAGGGTGAAGTGACACCCATAGAGGTAGATGTGCCACCATTCGCAGGCCCAGGCACAAGCGAGTGCCTCCCTCTCACCCACAGCATATTTCTGTTTGGCCGCTGAAAGGGACCTCGACGCGAACGCCACTGAGCGCTTGGTACTGTCTTGCAATTGAGACATACGTAACTGCCTCCACCACCGAACTAGATGCATCACAGGTCACAAAAGTCAGCCATTTTGGATCAAAGTGGGCCTACACTGGAGGGGAGGGGAGTTGAGACTTCAGCCTAGTGACTGCTGCTGAGCATGCTGGGGTCCACTGCCACGGTGTGTCCTGCTTCAAAAGGGCCCAGAGTAGTTTGATAGTCTCTGAATAATGGGGAATAAAACGCCCGTAAAAGTTCACCATGCCCAGGAACAAGGAGATTTGTGTGGGTGTCATGGTATCGGGGAGACGCAGGACCGCCTCCACGTTTGAGTGCAGGGGCCTCAGGCCCTCGGCCACCAGCAGGAATCCCACAAACTCAGTGGAATCTGCTGCAAAAATGCACTTTTCCCTGTTCAACGTGAGTCCATGCCCCAGCAGCTCCTCCATCATTCGTCTCAAACGACTGTCGTGTTCTTCCCGCGACGCGCCGTGGACTACGATGTCATCCAGGTACACCACTACACCCCTGAGGCCGGCCATAATCGTGGACATGATCTTCTGAAAGCAACTAGGTGCTGAGCTCAGACCAAAAGGCATGCGGGTGTACCTGAATACACCCATGTGGGTCACGAATGCCATCAGGTCCCTGCTGGCTGGGTGAAGAGACACCTGCAGATCACCCTGGCGGAGATCTAGCTTCGTGAACACCCTTGAGCCGCTGAATGTTGTGGTAAGTTCCTTCATTGTGGGGAGTGGGGAGTGGGTATTTATCCAGGACAATTGCCTTATTAACCATCCTAAGGTCAATACACGGCTGGATGCCACCTGTCTTCTTCTTGGCCACCCCAATGTTTGATACCCAGGGTGAGGTATCCACTTTCTCTCTTTCTTTTCTATCCACTTTTAGATTTGTGCGTTTTATTAACATAAACCCCAAAATAACAAGTCCAGCAAACAGTCACGATTATACAGAGAGTTGGAATAATGATAAAGAGCCACCAAACATACAGGGATGCTTCCTGGATGCTCTACAGCCCAGGGGAGGGAATGCCTAGTGCCACAGAGCTGCTGTCGGCACAGGGAGAAAGGCAAACATTAACTTATGGTGCTGGAGCGATCTGGGGCTGTCCGTGCAGTCCGGTGGATGAAGGTGAAACAGGCTGACAGAGTAACGTAGGGAATGGTAACTTGCATACACAAAGGTACACGCTGTCGTGTATGAAGCACATAATGCTCCGGCGGTCCCTCTCTACTCTCACAGCGTTTAAGTAGTCAAAATACTAATGAGGGAAGAGACCGCCGGTGTGAATGAGCATGGGCTGGACGTAATCGAAAACGTGTACATGAGTGAGTGTATGAGCGTATGAATGAAGTGTGTGCGAGTAAGTGTGTGAAACATCCATAATGAGGATCAGCTGGTGATACTGACAGGAGGAGGGGGCGTGCCCGAGCTGTCCGGGAGCGAAGACCCAAAGGACTCCCTGAAGCACCTGATGGAAAATAAATAGAGAAGCGGGCCAAAATAACCACAGGTCAGAACTGGGTTTGGGACCACCAAACCCAGGTTCATGATACTTCCCGCCTTCTAGCTTGGTGCTCAGTGTAATAGAGTAGGGGAAGGAAAAGTTGTTTGTGACAGCACCTGCATGGCAGCGACCCCTCTGATTCTACATGTGATTAACATTGTAGATGGGAGAAACGTAATTTCATTCTACTGTACATGATTAGCTGTATGGACTGAATGACAATAGAGATGGCTTCTTCTTCTTAACCCCAGGCATTTAAACTCATCTACCTTCATTACCTCTACTCCTTGCATCTTCACCGTAACACCTGCCTCCCTCTCATTCACACTCATGTATTCTGTCTTGCTTCTACTGACTTTCATTCCTCCACCTCTCCTGGTTTCCTCTCACCTGCTCCCCATTCTCATTACAAATTACAATGTTGCCTGCAAACATCATGGTCCATGAAGACTCCAGCCTGACCTCTTCTATCAGCCTGTTCATCACCATGGCAAACAAGAAAGGGCTCAGAGCTGATACCTGATGTAACCCAACCCCCACCTTGAATCCATCTGTTACTCCTATAGCACACCTCACCACCATCTTGCTGTCCTCATACATGTTGTGCACCACCTTCACATACTTCTCTTCCACTTCTGTCTTACAGTACCACACTTCCTTTCTTGCACCCTATCATATGGTTCTCTAGATCCACAAAGACACAGTGCAACTCCTCCTGACCTTCTCTATTCTGCTCCATCAACACTCTTAGAGCAAACATTGCATCTGTAGTACTCTTTCTTGGCATGAAACCATACTGCTGCTCACTGATTGTCACCTCTCCTCTTAACCTGGCTTCAACAACTCTTTCCCATATCTTCATAGTGTGGCTTGTAGTGTGTGAACTGGGGGGGGGGGGGGGGGTTGGACACTGGGGCTCACCGTAGCCGGCGTCAGACATAAGGCATGGATGATGCTGGGTGGCGCCACCATCTTGTATATAGTCAGGTGTGTAAATAATAAAGTGTTTGTTGTTCAGTGTAAGATGTTATGACTTGCCGCTCATCAGCGGCGCCAGCCGCGCACACACCTGCTCCTCGTCAGCGGCGAGGTATTTAATCCACTCTGCCCTGGGCTTCGGCCTGAAGCCGTCTCTCAACTTCGGCCCCTTTGCTACTACGGATCTCAAACCGACTAGTGAAGATAACTTGGGTAAGCTCCCCTTACCTCTCTCCTCTAGCCATCCCCTGTGCACAGGTGGACATTCCCGGCGGCGGACTTCCTCATCTTGCCGTTGGCTCTACGCTGCTGCCACAGGCACTGCAGGTCGCTGTCTCCCGGGCCTCGCCCTTGTCGACGCCAGCCGCCTGTCATAACCAAGTAAGCCAGCTATCATCATTATTCCCTGTATTGGTGTGGTGCCCGTTACCCTTCTCCCTCTGCTCTCTCCCACAGGGTTGTCCAGCTGTACGGCCTCCTGCCCCCGTGCCTGACGCAGACGCCACCACCAATACATTCTTATTCCACAGACACGCAGCCAAACACTTCCTTGTTGCTAATAAAGCTGTTAAATCTATCCTGAGCCTGCGTGTGTGTCTCCTGGGCCGTGCTTTATGTCAGTACAGCTTCAGCAGAGCGGCTCGGCAGACAGCGGGCTCGCACGCCGTCTTTCCACCCTCGAGGCTCGGGTGGATTTAATAGCCCATCAGCAACAGGTAATATTAAATCAATTAATTGTCATTACTAACCGATTAGACCGCTTGGACCCCCAGCAGCCGTTCCCCTCGGCTCGTCCGGGTGGCGCGGCTCCTGCGGCTCTGGTGGCCGTCCAGCCCGCTCCGGGTGCGCCAACACAGCTCACACCAATCCCCACTCCTGCTCGCTTTAGCGGTAAGCTGGGTGGAGCTCGGGGTTTTATTATGCAGTGTGAGTCTGTGTTTCTTCGCGTTCCCGGAGATTTTCCCTCAGACCATAGCAGAATTGGCTATATAGGTAATCTCCTTGAGGGTCGTGCGCTTACCTGGGCTTACGCCATTATGGTGAAGCCCAGCTACGTCACCCTCACCTATGGCCAGTTCATGCGACAATTTCTGGAAGTGTTCGATCATTCACGTTTGGACAGTGTCCAGGTCGATCGCCTTCTCGGACTCCAACAGGGGAGCCGATCGGCGGCCGATTACGCGATCGACTTCCGGGTTACCGCGGAGGAGGTTGGCTGGGAAGAGCGTGCGCTCTGCGGCATCTTCCTCCGCAGCCTAAATTCTGGTCTGAGGGATGAGCTGGCTGGACGGGATACCCCGGAGACGCTGGTGGAGCTGATTTCTCTCACCATCAGTTTGGATAACAGGCTGCGCGAGCGCGCCTCCAAGCAGAAGCAGTCTTCTCGCTCGCGGGGCGCCTCTGCATGTCTGCCCCAAGCTCGCCACCTGGCGTTGCCGCCGCCGGAGGTCTCCGAGGAGTCGGAACCAATTGTGACGGGCCGGACAAAGCTCCCCCTGGCGGAGAAACAGTGCCGTCGTGACCTGGGCCTCTGCATGTATTGCGGAGGTAGCCAGCACACGGTGGAGCATTGTCCGGAGAAGCCAAACGAGGTGGTCCGCGAGTCACTGTAGGGGGCCTCGCGGACGCTAATCGGTTAAATCCCCTCACACATTTGACGCTGCCCATCCGCTTCTGTCACAACCTCACTGGGCACCTCACACATGCACTGGTGGATTCAGGCGCGGAGGGTAGCTTTATTTCACAAAGCCTGGCAAACCCGACTGGGCATCCATTGTCACCCCCTCGACACTCCTCTCGCCCTGGTTAACCTCTCCCGAGTTTCCCTGGGAAAAGTAACTCACCAAACATCCCCCGTCCCGGTGATCATCTCTGGAAACCATCGGGAGGATATCTCCTTTTACGTCCTGCCCACCTCAGTAACTCCTGTCATCCTCGGATATCCCTGGCTCCGCCTCCACAACCCCGCCTTGGACTGGAAGACTGGGAAGGTGTCAGCGTGGAGCACTTTCCCAGTCTTCCAGTCCAAGGCGGGGTTGTGGAGGCGGAGCCAGGGATATCCGACCGTCCTCCTCTCCAGTAGGTGCAGGGTTCTTCTTCGTGGGAAAGAAGGACGGATCTCTTCGTCCTTGTATCGACTATCGAGCTCTCAACGATATCACAGAGAAGGACCGGTACACCCTGCCCCTTATGGATACTGCCTTCCACTCCCTCCAGGGGGCGACCTGGTTTACTAAGCTGGATCTCCGCAGCGCTTACCACCTCATCCGGATCCGGGAGGGAGATGAGTGGAAAACCGCCTTCCGTACCCCAAACGGTCATTTTGAATACCTCTTGATGCCATTTGGGTTGACCAACGCTCCAGCCGTCTTTCAGCGCCTCATCAATGACGTCCTCCGGGACTTCATCGGCCTGTTTGTATTCGTCTACCTGGACGACATTCTCATCTTCTCCAGGTCCAGGGATGAACACCGGGTCCACGTGAGGCAGGTCCTGCAGAGACTGCTGGAAAACCGTCTGTACGTCAAGGCGGAAAAATGTGAATTCTACGCCAAAACGACTTCCTTCCTGGGGTTCGTCATCTCCCATGACCAGGTGCTTCCGGACCCAGCGAAGATCAAAGCGGTGGTGGATTGGCCCACACCTACCTCTCGGAAACAGGTGAGCAATTCATCGGGTTCGCCGATTTCTACCGCCGCTTTGTCCCGAACTTTGGAGCCATCGTCGGGCCCCTGACCCACCTCACCTCTCCTAAGACCCCGTTCCGGTGGACTGAAGAGGCCGCTTCGGCCTTCCAGGCGCTGAAGACGGAGTTCTCCTCCTCCCGGGTCCTCAGCCAGGTCGACCCCGCGCTGCAGTGCATTGTGGAGGTGGACGCTTCGGACACGGGGGTGGGGGCGGTGTTGTCCCAGTGGTCCCCAGCCAATGGAGTTAAGCGACCCTGCGCCTTCTTCTCTCGGCGCCTGTCCCCGGCGGAACGAAGCTACGATGTGGGGGACAGAGAGCTTCTTGCCATCAAGCTTGCCCTTCAAGAATGGCGTCACTGGCTGGAGGGGGCAGCCTTGCCTTTTGTGGTCCTCACTGACCACAAGAACCTGGAGTACCTGAGATCTGGCAAGCGTCTGAACGCCCGCCAGGCGCGTTGGTCCCTGTTCTTTGCAAGGTTTAAGTTCAGCATCACATATAGGCCTGGCTCCAAGAACGGCCTGCCCGATGCCCTCTCCAGGCAATTTGCCCCGGAGGCCGCAGAAGACGTTGCTCACACCATCTTGCCCAGGTCGTGCGTCGTGGGGGCTGTTTCATGGGACATAGAAGACAAGATCCGGAGGGCGCAGGAGTCGGAACCGGACCCCGGCGGCGGACCGGAGGGGAGGCTCTTCGTGCCATCTGCCGTCCGGGGGGACGTTATACACTGGCTCCATACCTCCAAGCTCACCTGCCATCCTGGAGCTTCGCGGATGATTGACCTTCTCCAGCGATCCTTTTGGTGGCCAGGCCTGCGGAAGGATGCCGCCCGTTACGCCCGGGCCTGCCCCGTCTATGCTACCAATAAGTCAGGTAACGCTCCCCCTGCAGGTCTGCTCCAGCCCCTGCCCGTCCCTGGCAGGCCCTGGTCGCACATCGCCCTGGTCGCACATCGCCCTAGACTTCGTCACCGGGCTCCCTGTCTCCAACAACTTTGACACAGTTCTGACCATTGTTGACCGTTTTTCCAAGGCCACCCACTTTGTGCCCCTACGTGGACTTCCCTCAGCCTTGGAGACGGCGGACCTCCTCATCCAGCACGTGGTCAGACTGCATGGAATCCCGGTCGATGTGGTCTCCGACCGCAGCCCCCAGTTCTCTTCGGACGTCTGGAGGTCATTTTGCAACACCCTGGGAGCCAAGGTAAGCCTCTCCTCCGGCCATCACCCCCAGTCTAACGGGCAGTGTGAGCGGACTAACCAGGAGCTGGAGGCTACGCTCCGCTGCGTCACTTCATCCAAACCCACGTCCTGGAGTTCTCACCTCGCCTGGGTGGAGTACGCCCACAACACCTCTCGCTCTACTGCCATCGGGATGTCGCCCTTTAAAGCATCCTTGGGCTATGATCCACCCCTATTCCCCGCGCAGGAAGGCGAGTTGGCTGTCCCCTCTGTCCAGGCACATCTGAGGCGGTGTCGCTCCCTTTGGTCCACGGCGCGTAATGTGCTTTTACGCACGGGGGAGCGCAATAAGTCTACGGCGGACCGACATAGGAGACCTGCACCTGCCTACCAGGTGGGACAGCAAGTTTGGGTATCCACACAGGACGTTAACCTAAAGGGTGAGAGGAGAAAGCTGGCCCAACGGTTCATCGGCCCTTATCCCATAACCAGAATCATCAACCCGGTGGCTGTGCGTGTGGCTATTCCCTCCTCCCTCCGCATCCATCCCACCTTCCACGTCTCCAAAATTAAACCGGTGGCCTCTGACCCCCTCTGCCCTCCACCTGCGGCGCACCCCGCTCCCCGGATGATTGGTGGCCATCCGGCCTGGACCGTCGCTGACATCTTGGACGCCCAACGCCGGGGTCGCGGATTGCAGTACCTGGTGGATTGGGAGGGCTATGGACCCGAGTGGAGACAGTGGGTGCCTTCCTCGCTGGTGTTGGACCGGTCACTCATTTCTGAGTTTCATCGAGCGCACCCGGAAAAACCATCACCAGGAGGCGCTGCTAGAGGGGGGAGTACTGTTATGACTCGCCGCTCATCAGTGGCGCCAGCCGCGCGCACACCTGCTCCTCATCAGCGGCGAGGTATTTAATCCACTCTGCCCTGGGCTTCGGCCTGAAGCCGTCTCTCAACTTCGGCCCCTTTGCTACTATGGATCTCAAACCGACTAGTGAAGATAACTTGGGTAAGCTCCCCTTACCTCTCTCCTCTAGCCATCCCCTGTGCACAGGTGGACATTCCTGGCGGCGGACTTCCTCATCTCGCCGTTGGCTCTACGCTGCTGCCACAGGTACTGCAGGTCGCTGTCTCCCGGGCCTCGCCCTTGTCGACGCCAGCCGCCTGTCATAACCAAGTAAGCCAGCTATCATCATTATTCCCTGTATTGGTGTGGTGCCCGTTACCCTTCTCCCTCTGCTCTCTCCCACAGGGTTGTCCAGCTGTACGGCCTCCTGCCCCCGTGCCTGACGCAGACGCCACCACCAATACATTCTTATTCCACAGACACGCAGCCAAACACTTCCTTGTTGCTAATAAAGCTGTTAAATCTATCCTGAGCCTGCGTGTGTGTCTCCTGGGCCGTGCATTATGTCATAAGATGGCTCACGGCTCGCTTATTTCAGACATAACAAATGGCGACGAGGGTAAAACCTCCACTCGCTGACCTGGTGGAACCCTTCCTCGCCTCACCTGGAGAACCACTGATTCCATGGCACCACTGGTTTGACAAATTTGTAAATAATATCGTCGCGGGAGGCCTGGATGACGCTGACGACGAGAAACTAAAGAATGTGCTAGCTCTCAGTGGAGGCGAGGAGGGGTGGCACGCGCTCCGCACTCTGTGCCAAGCGGACTCATTCAGCAAATGCATAGCTCTGATGGAGAAAAATTACAGCGATGCGAGGAATGTTACAGTCTGAAGAATTGCCTTCTTCTGCTGCAAACAGCATGCGGGTGAGTTAACTCAACGTTATACCACGGAGCTCTGAGTCTTAGCGAGCATGTGCACCTTCAGGCCTTTAGAAGACGAGCTAATCCCTGACAAGCTAGCAGATGGCATGAACAAAGAGTGGCTAAGAGAAGAACTAGTGCTAACAACAAACAATCTCAAGCTAAGCCAAGTAGTGAGAATGGTGAGCCAGATGGAGGCAGCCACCCAGCTAGCAGAACAGCTAATGACATCTAACCGATAGGCCCCTCAACTGACCCCATGGGAGCAGGCTGTTAGCAACATCATTAGCCACCCCAAACACACACAACCATGGGGCAACATGAAGAGGCCGAGCAGAACACTGACCAAGGCAGGTGAGTGGCCAGCGTGTGCCGACTGTGGTTTGTCTCAACACCAAGCCCGCTCACCCACTGGCCCTGCTGGAGGGAAGAGATGTTACTGCTGCAAACAAGCTAACCACTTTACCTTTGTCTGCTGCTCGAGCCCCGTAAGAAACAAAGTCCGCCCACTGGACCCAGCCACGGTCTGCACGGTGGGTGCTAGGAATGGGACAGCGTTGATGTGTCGCTTTTATTGGACGCAGGTGCTTTACGGTCCCTACTAAACAGCCACATTCAGAAAGATGTTCCCCAAAAAGACTATTACAGCGAAGGTGGACGATCTGTTCGTATATGGGCATGTCAAGATCGGCATGGTAGGAACAATTGACTTTTCAGTGACCTGCGATCTAAAAACAATCCTGTCGTTCACCTTTCAAGTGACGCGCCAAAGGGCCAACCTGCTGGGAATTGACCTGTTAAGCGAGTTGGGGTTTTCCATCACAGACCCAACAGGCTCTGTTGTCCTAACAGTCCCGTCATCCTGGCAGTGCCACTGGCCAGCGCTCTTTACGGGACTAGGGTGCATTGCCGCTTTTAACTGGCTGTGGCACAGGTGTGGTGTGGCCCACTACTGATCAGAGGGTCAGGGGTTTGATTCTTGCTCTGTCTGCAGTCTGCATGTCAAAGTGTTCTTGAGTAAGACACTGAACCCCAGTTGCTCCTGGTGGGTCAGGCCAGTGCTGGTGCATGGCAGCTCTGCCGCCGTCAGTCTGTGAATGTGTGTGTGAATGAGTGGATAGCAGGATCTGTAAAGCGCTTTGGTCATCTAGAGATGAGAAAAAGTGCTATATAAGTGAACGCCATTTACGAGTTTACCATTTAACTAACAATCACAACCATGGGCTGCACGGTAGCGAAGTGGTTAGCACTGCAGCAGCACAGTTTACCCTCGGCCGGGGGATCGCGGGGATCATGAGATCGTGGGTTCGATCCCTGCCCCCGGCCAACAGTGATCTGTGTGGAGTTTGCATGTTCTCCCCGTGTAGCATGGGTTTACTCCAGGATTTCTCAGGTTTCCTCCCACATGCCAAAAAAAACCCATGCAGGTTAGGGATACGGGGCGCTTGCGCACGCAGCGACCGGCAGCTGGTGGCTTGTCACCAGACTGCAAAACAAATCTACCTACGGGTACAAAATAAGTACAAAAAAAAAACAAAAAAAACCCACTCATTAACCCAGAAGTGGCACGCAAAATTCAACTGCTCCGCCGACTGCCCCTCGCCCTAGGGGACAATGTTACGACGGAGCTTAAGAAACTTCTGTATGCTGGCATCATTGAGAGGGTCGACGCATCCCCGTGGATTTCAAGTATCGTCGTGGCAAAGAAAAAGTCAGGTGGCATATGACCGTGCATCGACCTCCGGATGGTTAAAAAGGCAATCATCTCAGATAAATATCCCCTGACCACAACAGAAGAGCTAACAGCATCCTTCAGCGGTTCAAAATTTTTCTCGAAGTTGGATCTTCACCAGGGCTACCTGCAGGTACCACTCCACCCTGATAGCCACAACTTGACAGCTTTCGTTACACACATGGGTGTTTTCAGATACACACGCATGCCTTTTGGCCTTAGCTATGCCCTGAGCTGCTTTCAGAAAGCTATGGCCACCATCCTCGCCGGCCTCAAGGGAATAATGGTGTATCTGGATGACATTATGGTGCATAGCGCATCACCAGCCACCCACGATGCTCAGGAAGGTCATGGAAGTACTGACAAGCCACAGCGTCACACTCAATGAAGAGAAATGCATATTTGCAGCGGAGACTATTGAGTTTGTGGGGTTTAGACTGACCGCTGAGGGCCTGAGCCCCTGCATTTGACTGTGGAAGCGGTCCTGCAGCTACTCGAGCCTACAACCCCCCCCACAAATCTCATCTTTTCTGGGCATGGAGAATTTCTATGGATGCTTTAATGATAGAACCATTGCACGCCCTCCTGAAACAAGACACGCCGTGGAAGTGGACTCCGGCATGGTCCGCCACTATTGAACAACTGAAGTCACAGCTTACCTCCCCACCTGTGCTGGCCCACTTTGACCTACAAAACCCCACCTTTGTGACGTGCGACACATCCAGATCTGCACTAGGAGCTGTCCTGTCACAGCTTCAAAGTGGAACAGAATGCCCAGTGGTGTTCACATTGAGGTTACTCACACCAACCGAACCAAAGTATTCGACAGGGGAGAGAGAGATGCTGGCATGCGTCTAGGCTTGCGAACGTTGGCACATGTACTGTACGGACGACACGTCACACTACGAATGGATCACAGGGCCCTCACAGCATTCCTGGAAATTTCCGGGTGGGGACACAAACCTCTGCACATCTACAGGTGGACTGAAAGACTGCAAGCATATAACTTCACTACCCAGTTCATGCCGAGCAGAGAGAATGTAGTGGCGAACCTTTTGTCCCAAGCCACACCTAAATCCAACCTGAACGGTGACCAAGACCCCCTGGAGACAGAGCTGATCAACATGTTGCGTGGGCATCTCCAGGACACAGTCTCTCTCCAGGAGCTCCAGGCAGCGTCAGAACAGGACCCGACCCTAACACAGCTGTGTTCTTTCATCTGTGAGGGCTGGCCTGCAGAGGTACTGGGGGAGCTGGCACCGTTTCACAGAGTCAAGGATGGCCTGGCACGCTGGGACGACGCCTGCATGGCAAGAGGACACTGCACAATAATTCCCAATACGCTAAAAGGCTGCAACTTAACCATGCTGCATGAGGGTCACCTGGGTGTAGTCAGAGTGAAACAACAGTGTAGGGGCTCGGTCTGGTGGCCGGGCATCTACAAAGACATAGAAAATATGGTAAAAAACTGTGCGCCCTTCCTGGAAAGTGGGAAAACCAGAGAACCCCCGACCCCGCCGCTGCATCTGCTATCATACCCAGCAGCCCCTTGGAAATATATTCAACTGGACATATGTGGAGAACTACACACTGCTCCTGTGCACCAACAGTTCCTGCTGGTAGCCTATGACCGCCACCTAAAATGGCCAGAGGTAATGCCCACCGGCTCAGTCACAACCAGCGTGGTCACCGACTTCCTCACCTCCCTCTTTGCTCGCTGGGGTGTACCAGATGCCATTTCGACGGGCAACAGCCCACAATTCATCTCGGCGGCTTTTGAAGCATCCATGAGTGAGAGAGGTATCAAACACATAAAAACTGCATTCTACCATCCACAAGCAAACGGGGGGGGGGGGGCATTCAACAAAACTCTAAAGAACGGGCTTAGAGCACACCTGGCAGACGGACTCCAATTCTCAACTGCACTACAGAGTACCCTGCTGCACTATAGAGCAACACCTCACGCCATGACGGGTTGCTCGCTGGCAGTATTGATGTTGGGATGTGAAATGTGCCTTCCGCAGGACCGCCTATGGCCTTGAGAGGGAGCCATTCCAGCAGAGAAGCCATCACCAAGGGGAAGGGTGGTCAAGCAGCAACGACGGATGAAACTAAGGTTCGACAGGAAATGCCGAGTGAGGCAGCCCGGACTCACAGTGTTGGACTGGGTCAGGATCATGTGCCCTAACCGCGCCCACAAGCTGCAGTCATTTTGGTCAATGCCATTGCAGATCACAGCACAGCTGGGTCCAGCCATGTTCCACCTCTCTGATGGGTCATGGTGGCATGCCAGCTGCCTTCAAAAATCTCCACTGGCTCCAACCCCGGATCAGAGGACGGACACAGACGCAATGGATCCAGGTTGGGACTTTGCTGGCGTGACCCCTCAGGAGTGTTCACCTGTGATGGCAGCGGCGCTGCAGCTTGAGCGACGTTCGACCAGAGTCTGGCAGAGACCCCGACATCTGAAGGACTTTCCAGTGGACTTTTAATTAGTTACGGTGTGATTGGTCAAGAAAGTGGCAGAATAACCCACTCCATCATGCGGGCATCCTGGCAGTCTACCCAGGTGCTCAGCGAGGCATAGGGTGTCTATAGTTTCTGTTTTATTTTGTTTTTTCAAAGGGGGGGGGCATAAATGTAATTGTAAACTGGGATGGGGGGTTGTTGAACATTGGGGCTCACTGTCGCCGGCATCAGACATAAGGGATGGATGACGCTGGGAGCTGCCACCATCTTGTATATAGTCAAGTGTGTAAATAATAAAGTGTTCGTTGTTCGGTGTAAGACGGCTCACGGTTTGCTTATTTCAGACATAACATGGCTGATCAACTTTATGCCTCTGTAGTTACTACAGCTCTGAGCATCACCCTTGTTCTTGAAAACTGGTACCACTACACTTTTTCTCATAACTTTGTAATCATTCTTATTAACTTTGTGCCCCTGTCAACTAATCTACAGTTTTTGCATGAGGGTAAAAAAAAGTATATTATATATTGTAGGGAATATTGTGAAGCATTTGTTTTTAATTTCCCTTTTTGGTCTCCTTCCTTCTCAAAAAAATGAAGTGAAATTTTCACCTTAAACAGATACATAAATTTTTTTTTATAATTATCCTTGCCCTTGCTTTTTAAACATCCCATTTTATTGCGTTTTTCATGGTTTAATTTCCATTTCTGACATAATCAAGAACATACTGTATGTCTGTATTTTGATAAACAAAAAATCCTTTCTGTGTCGTTTTACATGATCTCTAGAAAGCCATTCGGTGACCTCTGCAAGAAAATGCTGCATTTCCAGCCTTCTCAGTGTTGCTCATGAGCCTCTAATCTGATTGGGTGAAAGCTTTGTGACTGGCAAAATCAATCCCAGGTGAGGAGGCCCAAGTTTGACTGTTCTCAGAGCTCTATGTGACCAAAGCAAGGAAATGAAAAGTACCAAATTTGAAATTAATGAAGATGTACCGTGATTGTGGAGTGTCTGGACAATAGTTCAGCATATGTGCATACAGTGGGGCAAAAAAGTATTTAGTCAGCCACCAATTGTGCAAGTTCTCCCACTTAAAAGATGAGAGAGGTCTCCAATTTTCATCATAGGTATACCTCAACTATGAGAGACCAAATGAGAAAAAAAAAAAATCCAGAAAATCACATTGAAGGATTTTTAATGAATTAATTGGTAAATTCCTCAGTAAAATAAGTATTTGGTCACCTACAAACAAGCAAGATTTCTGGCTCTCACAGACCTGTAACTTCTTCTTTAAGAGGTTCCTCTGTCCTCCACTCGTTACCTGTAGTAATGGCACCTGTTTGAACTTGTTATCAGTATAAAAGACACCTGTCCACAACCTCAAACAGTCAGACTCCAAACTCCACTATGGCCAAGACCAAAGAGCTGTCAAAGGACACCAGAAACAAAATTGTAGACCTGCACCAGGCTGGGAAGACTGAATCTGCAATAGGTAAGCAGCTTGGTGTGAAGAAATCAACTGTGGGAGCAATTATTAGAAAATGGAAGACATACAAGACCACTGATAATCTCCCTCGATCTGGGGCTCCACGCAAGATCTCACCCCGTGGGGTCAAAATTATCATGAGAACGGTGAGCAAAAATCCCAGAACCACACGGGGGGACCTAGTGAATGACCTGCAGAGAGCTGGGACCAAAGTAACAAAGGCTACATCAGTAACACACTACGCCGCCAGGGACTCAAATCCTGCAGTGCCAGACGTGTCCCCCTGCTTAAGCCAGTACATGTCCAGGCCCGTCTGAAGTTTGCTAGAGAGCATTTGGATGATCCAGAAGAGGATTGGGAGAATGTCATATGGTCAGATGAAACCAAAATAGAACTTTTTGGTAAAAACTCAACTTGTCGTGTTTGGAGGAGAAAGAACACCATATCTACTGTGAAGCATGGGTGTGGAAACATCATACTTTGGGGCTGTTTTTCTGCAAAGGGACCAGGACGACTGATCCGTGTAAAGGAAAGAATGAATGGGGCCATGTATCGTGAGATTTTGAGTGAAAACCTCCTTCCACCAGCAAGGGCATTGAAGATGAAACGTGGCTGGGTCTTTCAGCATGACAATGATCCCAAACACCCCCCCCCCCCCCCCCCCGGGCAACGAAGGAGTGGCTTCGTAAGAAGCATTTCAAGGTCCTGGAGTGGCCTAGCCAGTCTCCAGATCTCAACTCCATAGAAAATCTTTGGAGGTTGTTGAAAGTCCGTGTTGCCCAGCGACAGCCCCAAAACATCACTGCTCTAGAGGAGATCTGCATGGAGGAATGGGTCAAAATACCAGCAACAGTGTGTGAAACCCTTGTGAAAACTTACAGAAAACGTTTGACCTCTGTCATTGCCAACAAAGGGTATATAACAAAGTATTGAGATGAACTTTTGTTATTGACCAAATACTTATTTTACCGAGGAATTTACCAATTAATTCATTAAAAATCCTTCAATGTGATTTTCTGGATTTTTTTTTTTCTTATTTTGTCTCTCATAGTTGAGGTATACCTATGATGAAAATTGGAGACCTCTCTCATCTTTTAAGTGGGAGAACTTGCACAATTGGTGGCTGACTAAATACTTTTTTACCCCACTGTATGTATCCCGGCTGGCCAACACTGTGAGTCCAAACTCCAGCTACGAAAAATGTGGACTACTGATATACATAATCTAGCGGTTTCTCTCCACAATCATGTCGGTATTAGATTTAAAATGTTTTAAGGCTTTTATGGCATTGCTGTGCGCAATACAGTGGTATCCTTAAAGGTAACGTCTCATGGTCTGCAACAGCTGTTGACTATTGGAAGACAGCATTTGCAATTTCCTCTGATGAGTTGCAGGGCCTCCATTTCCTGTCGCAAGAATTTTGACCATGTTCAAAAAATTTGTGCGACAACTTTTCTCTCAAATCAGTCACATAGTTGTTGCAGGTGTCTTAAATTCATTTCAAAACTGTCTGGAACCCTTCTCAATTTAGTTTTCTCAAGTCAGAAAGTGCAAGAAAACTTAGACAACTTTGCAAGGGGATGGAACCTATGAAACTAAACTGTGACTGACTGGAGACTAAAAGCAGCTGCAGCAGGGAAGGATATTCCAGCACCAGAGTGGTACTTTCTGGCAGTCTGGTACCTGTCAGCAGCAGAGTTGTCATGATGGTGCAGGAAGGAAACATGCAGCAGCCTTCATCATGTTAGCCTGGTCCACATCCATTACAAGAATAAACAAATGAAGATAAAACGTATGCAGGACTTGATTCACCAAAACCGTGAGAACTGAGAAGCGAGGCACAGCCCCCTGCACACTGGAGAGTAGAAATTGTGCATTCTTAACCACCTTACTCTTGAGGGCGCTACTGTAGACACAATTATGGGCGCAACGTCCGGTTTCAGCTGAAGTAGTGTTTAATCAGTCAGCAAGAGTGGAGTAGTGGGGTATTTAAAGTAGCGTTTTTAAAAGTGTTTCACATTTGTTTTAATGTGTAGTCCACATAAGTGTTTTGCAAAGTGGCAGATAATTTCAACACTTGTAGTTTTTGTATTTTTGAATGTTTTTGCATAGTTCTGGTATTTGCTGCTGTTCGTGGTGTGAGACTCCTCACAGATAACCTCAGCTAAATCTGTGGCTTCAACAGCCATGCATAGATCATGCACCAAAAACTAAAAAGGACTGTTGGTGTGATCGGTGGTACAGACACAGGACAGACACAAGAGCATGAAAGAAAGTGAGCAGTGATACACAATGGAAATCCCCGTCCCTCATGTTTTGTGGTATGTTTGACTGTGTAAGGGATTTGTCACAGCCAGCACCAAAAACACAGACTTCTCCTGTGTGGGAACATTTTGAGCGCATTTCTCCCATTGATGTATTTTTCACAAATAGTGGATGTTTATTGTAACTGTGGTGATGGATTAGTGGTGAAGCATCTGCTCCACAAGTGGGAGGCTGGGGTTTGAATCCCAGCTGAGTTGTTCTTATAATTTTATTTTTATTTGCAAGGTAAAGTGTCTGTTGTGTTTCAAAGAGCTTGGATCATTATTACACATCATTATGCTGAGGCAATATTGCCATTGTGCCCTGCATGGGAATAAGGACAGAGTTGAATATACTGGGAAACACAGTATAAGACTGTTGAAAATTTATTATTTCTTAATAAAAATGGTACAAGCACACCAAGTAACACAGGCACATTCACTGTAGACACCCCAGTTTTATTATTTTTTTTCCCTTATGATAACTGATTTTCTTAAAAGACAGCACATTTATTGAAATTAAAAAAAATACACATTAAACCAATAATGCCCTTGTAAAAATCTGCATGCTGTGTACTTTATGTCGATTACATGGCCTAGTAGAGCAAAGGAAGTTTCACATGAGGCCTTGTCTATATGAGCCATTTTGATGAAAGGCCTCAAGTCCTCCAGAAAGCCTCATTTGGCCATCACTATGCAAAAGGCCATGTTCCCGCATTTTTGTTGCCGAAGTCATTGTTTTTCAACAAGGAAAAGTGTCCCATTTCTGTGACAACCCCACGTTGTAAATTAGTACTGGAAGTTGCGTCACCCTGCGTTACCTTAGGTCACCCTGCCTGTTCAGCCACACCTGCTGCTCGTTTGTCTGCCCAGTATTTAAGCTCTGCTAGTTCATTGCTTCACTGCTGCAGCATTACATGGACTCTCTACTTGGACTTCATTCCATGGACTTTTCTTCTCTCTTCCCCACAGCATGCCCTGTTCTGGGTTACCAATTTTGTAAGTTGTCTTTTGTTACTTTCATGGTGTTGTTTAGTGTGCCATGTTTATTTTCTGATTTGAAAAGAATTTTGGACTTTTCCTCTCTCCTCCAGAGCTTTCCTTGCTCTGGAGTGCCAGTTCTGTTAGTAGTTTTGTTTGTATTTTTATGTTAGTGCACTGTTTGAATCTTTTGGTTAATAAATGTCACAAAGTAATTCAGAGTTTGGATCTGCCTTTCTGCCCCAGGGGGGCCCGTTCATGACACTCTTGTTGTTTACATATCTGCTTGTCATCTACTGATGTTATGGAAAATGTAGAGTTGTTATTATGAGTCTCTTTGCTATTCGTAAAAGTTCAGGGGATCAGGCTAATTCCTGGTCTTTTTGCTGTCTGTATAGGAGCTGCAGTGCTCAAGCATTAAAAACGTTCTATTGTTTGTTGTAGTTCCCAGGCATGTGTAATAGTATTATAGATTGGCATCAAAACTGGGGATTCTAAATTGTCCTTAAGTATGACTGTGAGAGTGAATGGTTGTCTGTCTCTCTGTGTTGGCCCTGCGATGGACTGGCGATCTGTCCAGGGTGTACCCTGCCTCTCGCCCAGAGATGCTGGGATAGGCTCCAGCCCCCCCGCGACCCGAAAAGGATTAAGTGGAAGAAGATGGATGGATGGATGGAAGGAGTTTGTAAGTTTTTTTTTTATGCATACCCTTTTGTATAATTATAAGGTCCTGATTATGTATCTGTTGCCATTCAGTGTGATTTCAAGTGAAAATTGTTGCAAAGTTGCATATTTGTTTCACATTTTTATCTCCAACTAGTCCCGAGCTGTCATAGCCCAGTGAGATACTACCCTAAGAACAAGCTTTTTGATGAAATCCGAGTTATACTTAACAAGGTTTTTGAATGAATCCCTAGTGAAATGACCAGAAGAGAGTAATAAGTTTGGGCTAAAATCCTCCGGAACATCCATAAAAATAAGTTTTTGCCACTTTTCTCATAGAGCTCAATCAGACTTTATTTATAAAGCACTTTTCATACAGTGTAGCAGCTCAAAGTGCTGTACAATGATAATAAACAGCATACACCAAAAGCCAAAACATAGTCTCACCCACCCACACACAGATACACTGACTAATTGACCTACCATATAAAACATGTTAAAAAAACCAAACCACCATATAAAACATTAAAAGTGAACTGAGGAAGTGCTATCGGTGTGGAAGAAACAAATTTAGTGTCATGGTTCTGACCACGGGTGTGAGCCGTGCTCAGGTCTCAAGGGTTTGTTGGTCATGTTCTGTATTTCTTCTTGGGTTATTTTGTATTATTAGCTTTCACCAGTTTTCTCCTTTAGTGTATTGTTAGTTTGTCTCTTACCTTTATCCGGTCTGTGCGCAGTTATTATTCTTTGCATATTCTTGTTCATGTATTTGTTTCTTGAGTTTCATTCATCATGGATTGTGCTTTTATTTTGACATTCATCTTGTTTAGGTCCTCCTGTCAAGACCTGTTCACGGGATTTGACAGCTGTCATCTGTTCTGATTACTTTTACTCATGTGACCCACACCTGTGATTCATTGTATTAATTTCCCCAGTGCCTTATAAATAGGGCATTGTAACACTTCTGGTTGCAGCACCCTTCTCAGTGTACAGTCAGGAATCCCCGTGTGATTCCTGTTTAATTCTGCGTGTGCTCCACGCTTTATTTCATCCTCTGTACCCTGCCTCGCCTTATATTTTGTAAGTTACCACTCATGGTGATTATTTGTGTTTTCCTTAGTATTAAATGTGCAAACTCGCAGCCTGCGTTTGGTGTCCTCAATTCTGCCCTGTCTTATGCCTGGAAATACCTTGTAATGACGAGGCCAGGTGCACAGTCAAACTTAGCTTTATTGAAGGGTTGGCAACACACAACATACAGCCACCAGGCAGGAGTATTGGCAAAGAGGCCAACCGTGATGCCCGCTGTTATTTGTAGTGGTGCAAAAGGAAGTGGGCACCACTACACCGCACTTCACAGATAAGAGCATACCCATAACAACATAACTATATAACATCCCCCCCACACACTTAGAAAAGTCTACACACACACACACACAATCAGAACCCGCATCACGCACTAATAAAACTAAAACACTAAAGGGCCTATCACATTTATACAACAAAACCTAAAACTAGGGAGGACGGGAGGACTACTGTCCTACCCCACACAGCAAGGTGGGTTATTTTTCCACCTACAAATAAACAAATAAGGTCCATTAATAAACTAAAATATTGCCATGTTTCTAAACTAATAAAAAATACATAATAATTCCAGAACAGCTACAGATTAATAATTGCGTCTATTTATTTTTTTTATCCATCCATCCACCCATCCATCTTCTACTGCTTTTCCGGAGGTCCGGGTCACAGAGACAGCAGTTCAAGCAAAGAAGCCCAGACTTCCCTCTCCCCAGCCACCTGTTCCAGCTCTTCAGAGAGGATACCAAGGCGTTCCCAGACCAGCTGGGGGACATAGTCTCTCCAGCGAGTTCTGGGTCTGTCCCGGGGTCTCCTCCCAGTGGGACGTGCCCGAAACGCCTCAAGTGGGAGGCGTCCAGGAGGCATCCTGATCAGATGCCCATACCACCTCAACTGGCTCCTTTCAGTGTGGAGGAGCAGCGGTTCTACTCTGAGCCTCTCCCGGATGACTGAGCTCCTCACCCTATCTCTGAGGGTGAGTCCAGCAATCCTATGGAGAAAGCTCATTTCAGCCGCTTGTATCCGCTATCTCGTTCTTTCGGTCATTACCCAAAGCTCGTCACCATAGGTGAGAGTAGGAACGTAGATTGACTGGTAAATCGACGGCTTTGCCTTAGAACTCAGCTCCCTCTTCACCACAACAGACCGGTACAACATCCGCATCACTGCAGATGCTGCTCCAATCCATCTGTCAATTTCTCGCTCTATTCTCCCCTCACTTGTGAATAAGACCCCAAGATACTTAAACTCCTCCACTTGGGGCAGGAGCCTGTCCCCAACCTGGAGAGGACAATCCACCTTTTTCCAGCTGAGGACCATGTCCTTGGACTTGGAGGTGCTGATTCTCATCCCAGCCGCTTCACACTCAGTGGCAAACTGTATCAGCAAGAACTGTAAGTCATTGCTGGATGAAGCCAACAGGACAACATCATCTGCAAACAACAGAGATGAGATCCTGTGGTCACCAAGCATGGCACCCTCCATTCCCTGGCTGCGCCTAGAAATCCTGTCCATAAAAATTATGAACAGGATTGGTGACAAAGGGCAGCCCTGGTGGAGTCCAACTCTCACTGGGAATGAGTCTGATCAAGTGTTGGCAATACAAACCAAACTCTCAGAACGGTCGTACAGAGACCCAATAGCTCGTAACAAGCCCGATACCCCATACTCCCGAAGCACCCCCCCATAAAAAAACCACGAGGGACACGGTTGAATGCCTTCTCCAAGTCCACAAAACGCATGTAAACTGGTTGGGCAAACTCCCACGAACCCTTGAGAGTTCTCAAGAGGGTAAAGAGCTGGTCCGATGTGCCATGGCCAGGACGAAAACCACATTGCTCCTCCTGAATCCGAGGTTTGACCAACGGCCGGACTCTCCTCTCCAGTACCTTGGCATAGACCTTCCCAGGGAGGCTGAATAGTGTGATCCCTCTAAAGTTGGAGCACACCCTCCAGTCCCCTTTTTTGAAGAGAGGAACCACCATCCCGTTTTGCCATGCCAAAGGCACTGCCCCCAACCTCCACGCAATGTTGCAGAGGCGTGTCAACCATGACAGCCCTACAACATCCAGGGCCTTCAGGTACTCAGGGCGAATCTTGTCCACCCCCAGAGCCCGGCCACCAAAGAGATTTTTAACCACCTTGGCGACCTCAGCCCCTGTGATAGGTGAGTCGTCCTCTTCGTCCACAAGCCCTGCTTCCTCTGTGGAAGGCATGTCAGTGGGATTGAGGAGATCCTCAAAGTATTCCTTCCACCGTCTGGCGATATCCCCAGTCGAAGTCAACAGCGCCCCATCCGCACCATACACAGTGTGGACAGGGAGCTGCTTCCCCCTTCCTGAGCCTCCGGACAGCTTGCCAGAATCTCTTCGAGGCCGACCAAAAGTCTTGTTCCATGGCCTTACCGAACTCCTCCCATACCAGAGTTTTTGTTTCAGCAACCACCCGAGCTGCACTCTGCTTGGCCTGCCAGTACACCTCAGCTGCTTTGGGAGTCCCATAAGCCAACCAAGCCTGATGGGACTCCTTCAGCTTAATGGTCCCCCTCACCACTGGTGTCCACCACTTGGTTCAGGGGTTGCCACCACAAGATGTCGTGACGACCTTGCGGCCGCAGCTCTGGGCCGCTGCTTCAACAACAGAGGTGGAGAACATGGCCCATTCAGACTCCATGTCTCCAGACTCCCTCAGAATGTGGTTGAAGTTCTTCCGGAGGTGGGAGTTGAAGACTTCCCAGACAGGGCCCTCAGCCAGACGTTCCCAGCACACCCTCACTATACGTTTGGGTCTACCAGGTCTGAATGGCATCCTCCCCTGCCATCGGATCCAACTCACCACCAGGTGGTGATCAGTTGACAACTCTGCACCTCTCTTTACCCAAGTGTCCAAGACATATGGTCGCAGGTCTGATGGCATGATAACAAAATCAATCATCGACCTGCGACCTAAGGTGTCCTGGTGCCAGGTGCACATATGGACACCCTTATGCTTGACATGGTGTTCGTTATGGACAAACTATGGTTAGCACAGAAGTCCAATAACTGAACACCACTCGGGTTCAGATCGGGCAGGCTGTTCCTCCCAATCACCCCCTTCCAGGTTTCACTGTCATTGCCCATGTGCACATCGAAGTCCCCCAGTAGGTCAATGGAGTCTCCAAGAGGAGCACCCTCCAGCACCCCAGTCACAGACTCCAGAAAGGGTGGGTACTCTGAAATGTCATTTGGTGCATAGGCACAAATGATGGTCAGGACCAGTTTCCCAACCCAAAGGCACAGGGAAGCAACCCTTTCGTCCACCGGGGAAAACTCCAATATCGAGGCAGCAAGGAGGAGGGATACAAGAATACCCACCCCTGCTCGTTGCCTCTCGCCTGGGGAAAATCCAGAGAAGGCCAAGCTCCAGCCCCTCTCCAGGAGCCTGGTTTCGGAACTGGAGCTGTGTGTTGAGGTGAGGCCAACTATATCTAGCCGATATCTCTCAACCTCATGCACCAGCTCAGGCTCCTTTCCCACCAGAGAGGTGACATTCCAGGTACCAAAAGCCAGTTTAGAAAGCTTGGGATCAGTCCGCCAAGGTCTCTGCCTTTGACCACCACCTGATCCACATAGCACCGGACCCCCATGATCCCTCCTGCGGGTGGTGAGCCCACTGGAGGGCAGACCCATGTAACTCCTTTGGGCTGAGCCCGGCTGGGTTCCATGGGTAGAAACCCGGCCACCGGATACTAGCCATTGAGCCCCTCCACCAGGCCTGGCTCCAGGGTGGGGCCCCGGTAACCCCATACTGGGTGGGGTACACTGAATCCTTCTAGTATTTATCATGAGAGTCTGTTGGATCATTCTTCGTCTGGCCCTTCACCCAGGACCAGTTTGTCTTGGGTGACCCTATCAGAGGCAAATTGCCCCGGACAACATAGCTCCTGGGATCACTGGGGCATGCAAACCTCCCACCACAATAAGGTGATGCATGCAAACACATAAACACTAGAACTTTTTTTCCAAACCCGCATGACTTCCATTTGGTGAGGTAAGGGTGGAACTGGCCTGTTGGGGGGGGGGGGGGCGGACAGTCTCTCAGTAAGTCTGCCCCTGGAGGCGGCATGCCTCCTGGGCCGCAGCTTGTCCCGTAAACGACAATGCGCCTACTCTTCTCTGCCATCAGCCGCTCCTCTCAACCGGGCTCACCCTCTGAAGCCTCCTCCTGGGCATGCTGGACCTCATTGGCATGCCTCCACGAGCAATCTGACAGTTGAAAGTAGGCTGCGCCCCATTTAGCCACGATGTGCAGGTGTCCCTGGTGATCTTCAGACTGTTGTTTGGCCCATATTCGTCGTGGGCGTCCCTCCCCATGAACCCAAACCCAGTCCGTAACTCTCAGGGGAGGTTTGCTTGGCCTGCAGTGTTGCTGATTGGTACTCGGTCCAATGCCTGTTGGTTTGGACCCCAACTCCTTGTAAAGCTGCTGCAGTGGTCGCCGTTGAAGCTCCAGATTCTCCGGCCCACTGCGGCCGAGCTCTGGAGAAAACTGAGGCTTGCTCATCGGCGTCACTCGTCGACACAGGCACCTCGCCGTCACACTTGGTTCCTTCGTCCAAGGTATCCCAAGCACTTGTGAGGAGACCCTCCTGTGTCGAACTTGAGTGAGGCTGGTCTTGCTTGACCACCATGGTGCAAGACAAATCCTTCCCCCACACTGTGTTGTCCTTCGCTACCGGAACCAGACAGTTCCATCAGCTACAACCAGTCCACTCCTTCCCAGCATCATCTCTAATGGCAAACCCCAGTCCATAAAACAGGTCACGGCCCATAACGTCGTCACCTCGGGCTGTCATGTGGAATGTGCAGTTAGGCATCACTGCCGATTTGTACCGAGCCGTTAGGTCCAGTGTTCCAACCATGTGCAGTCTGCTACCTCCATACCCATATAGCGGCACTGGGTCATTTTATTCTGTATCCATCCATCCATCTTCTACTGCTTTTCTGGAGGTCCGGGTCGCGGAGGCAGCAGTTCAAGCAGAGAAGCCCAGACTTCCCTCTCCCCAGCCACCTGCTCTAGTTCTTCAGAGAGGATACCAAGGTGTTCCCAGACCAGCTGGGGGACATAGTCTCTCCACCGAGTCCTGGGTCTGTCCCGGCGTCTCCTCCCAGTGGGACGTGCCTGAAACACCTCAAGTGGGAGGTGTCCAAGAGGCATCCTAATCAGATGCCCATACCACCTCAACTGACTCCTTCCATTTTATTCTGTAGTAGGGGAAAAATATCCTCACCGTGGCCCAATTCAATAATGATCTCTCCACCCCCATGTCAATCAGCAGCGGCACCTCATCCTCATCCAGCGTCACCATACAGTACTTGAACCCGTTGGTACTCAGGGACACCGCATGGACCGTCATCAGAGCTAGAACAGATGTTATCCTCCGTGGGCTGTCCGGCTTGAACACACTACACATCCTGGCAAAATGGTTCAAACGTCCACATATGCCACAGCGCTTCCCTCTTGCTGGGCATTCCCTAGCCTTGTGTTGGTGCTTCACGGACCCACAGCCCATGCACACGGGCTTTCTTGGAGCAGACCTCAGGTTGATGCCATAGGATTCCATGCTGTTGTCGGCCACGCTATCCTTGCTGTCAGGGTCCACAACTAATGCTGCGGTGGCAGGTCCCAGCTGTTGTTGTGATTGGCGCCTCTTTAGTTCCGAAGCTAGCTCATCTGCGTTCTCCATCTGGAGAGCTAGCTTGACAGCCTCGGCTAACGTCAGTTCACTCAAAAAACAAAAGAAAGCCAAAAAGCCAAAAGCAGCCTTGCTTGCAAAGCATTGCTGATTGTGTGTTCTGCCAGCTGGTCCCGTACCATTCACTCCTCCAATGTCCGGAAAAAACACTTGCTAGCCAGCTGCCGCAGGTCAGCGACAAACTAGCGGACAGGCTTACCGACACACTGGTGTTGTCGTTGGAACCAAATCCTCCAGACAGTGACGTTGTCCGGGGTGTGGAAATGGCGCGCTAGCAACTCGACCACATCCTCATCCACGTCGGTAGCTCCAAGTGTACGCAGGATGTGCTGGCCCTTGAACCCCAAATTATGCACCAGAAGCACACGTGCCCTCTGCCTGTCTAGCTCACCCAGGTCAAATGCCGCGATGTAGTTTTGAAAGGCGGCAAACCATCTTCGCCAAGGCACAGGTGGTTCGCCCAGGAACTCCAGGAAGGCCCGAAGCAGTGAAATGCACGCCTCCATCTCATTCTCATCACCAAAATGTTATGTCTGGAAATGCCTTGTAATGATGGGGCCAGGTGCACAGTTGAACTTAGCTTTTTTTGAAGGGGTTGGCAGCATACAGCCACCAGGCAGGAGCATCGGCAAAGAGGCCAAACCCTGATACCCGCTGCTAATTATAGGGGTGCGGTGTAGTGGCGGAAAAGGAAGTGGGCGCCACTGCACCGCACTTCATAAATAAGAACATCCCCATAACAGCATAACTACATAACACCCTGATAGGGCTGCTTATGACAGAAGGGTGCTGCCTGATAGACACCAGCTGCTGTGAGTTTTTGCCTTTTCCCTTTTTCCACCAAATTATTTTATTTATTTATTTATTTTTTTGTGCTTTTGCTGGAGGGAGAGCGCGCAGCATGTCACCAGCACACCGGGGCTCCGCTAACAGAGGGAGGTTGGCGGCTGGAGGTCCCAGCGTGGATAAACAATGGGTGGCTCAGTTCATCCAGGGTTATGTCTCTGAAGCTCTCACCTCCCTCAGCCCGAAGACAGTCCTGCAGAAAGTGGAGGCAGCGGTTGGGATTGTGGAGACAAGCGTTCCCCGGTACAGATGCCTTCAGCCTCTTGCCGCCACTGAGCTGCATCCCATCGGAAGAACACAGCAGCACCCTCCTTCTCTTCATCCGCTGCTGCTGCCCCCCTGTCTTTCACAACGTCGCCTCCTGCCGCTGACTATGTGGCAGACAGCATGCCTGCAGGCCCGGCTCATCCATTTTCTACAATGGGGCCCACACCCGCTGCAGCTTTTGAGAGGAATAATTCTGGGTCATCTGCAGCAGCCATACACTTTGGCTGAGCTCTCACCACCTGCTGCTGCAGTCATTCATGTTTCCTCGCCTGCTTCCCCTGTGTCCTCTCCTGTTTTCCTTGAATGCCCGCTTGTTCCGCGTGAGAGTTGCCAGACGATGGAGGGGCCTGTGGCCCTGTAACGGTCTGATTCAGCCACATTCTGGAGGGAGGAGAGTGCCCCCGGGTGCCCTGCAGACTGAGCTGACAGAGTGTCCCCTGGCTTCAGTGATACGGGAGTCAGCGCCATTGGTGAGGCAACCTCCAGCATCGGCCGTCATGCCGGAGGCTCCCCCTGCATCGACTGCCATGCCTGGGGGCCCTTCAGCTGCACCCACCATCATGCCTGCTGCCAGGGTCGCCGCAGCAGAAGCAGAGGGCAGGAGATGAAATCCTATGAGCCTGGGGTGGGAGCTCTGCCAGGCTTTAATGGAAATAGATGGACTTATTGCCTCAGCTCATTTATATTCCACCTCGAAGGATGCTCCTGTGGTCCACAAGAAGAGGCTGGGAGAATCATCTGCGCCGATAAACCAGCATCCCCCGACTCCGGTATCTCGCCCATCTCTGCCCCCTTGCCAGACAACCTCAGCTGCCTCCAGAAGAGTTTCATCTGGTCCCACAGCAGCAGCTACCATCACACCCTGGGAAATAAGGCAAGTACATTTTCATTCTCAAACAGTTTTAGATGAAATGCCTCGTCTTATTCCCAGTGGTGAGGCCCAGCAGCAGCCCAATTTGGCTGAGTCCTCACCACCTGCTGCAGTAACTATTCCTTCACCTGCTTCTCCCATGTCCTCTCCTGTTTCCCCTGAATGTCTGCCAGTTCTGAGAGAGTCGCTGGATGGTGGAGGGGCCTGCGGCCCTGGAACAGTCTGTTTCAGCCCCGCAGCCACGTTCTGGGTGCAAGGAGAGGCCACCCCCGCCCCCGTGCCCTGAAGACTGGGCCGACAAGAGTGTCCCCTGGCTTCAGCAGTACGGGAGTCAGCGCCATCCGTGAGGCAACCTTCAGTGTCGACCACCATGCCTGGGGGTCCTTCAGCTGCACCCACCATCATGCCTGCTGCCAGGGTCAGCACAGCAGAGTCGCCTGAGTCCTGGACGGCAGTGGAGCTCAAGTCTAGGCAAGTACTCTGTTCTGTTCTGACATCTTCAGATCTAGAGAAATCTTGTCTAGCTCTTGGTGGGGAGAATCAGGTGCTGATGGCCTCAGCTCCTGTGTTCTTCTGGCCAGGCTCCACTACTGCCAGTAATTGTTTTCTGGTGTTTTTACCTCTTCTTCATCCAAGGTGGCTATGTTGGGAATGGATGCTATGATGAGTAGATCTGAGACGTCCCAGCCAGAATCGTCAGAGTCCTGGACGGCGGTGGAGCTCAAGTCAAGGCAAGTACTCTGTTCTGTTTTTATGCCATCAGTTCTAGAGAAATCTTGTCTTGCTTGTAGTGGGGAGAATCAGTGGCAGATGTTCTCTGCTCCCGAGGCCTGCTCGCTGGGCTCCACTACTACCGGTGATTCTGACCTGGTATTTGTCTCTGTCCTTCTGCCTGAGCCCTCGCTGGAGGTCACCGAGGTTCCTCCATCTCCACCTGAGGTTGTCGAGGGTCATCTGTCTCCACCTGAGGTTGCCTAAGGGCATCCGTTTCCGCTTGATGTCCACACTGGTCAGCCATCCTTTACGCCTGGGTTCCCCACTGATCAGTCATCCTCTTTGTCTGATTTCCTTGCTGAGCAGCCGTCTTCTTCGGGTGTCAACTCCCTACAGTCACTGACTCTTTCCGTCCATGTCGTGGTCCCTGCAGTTCGCGGGAGGTACAGGTTCCAACTGCCGCCTCCAGGAGGGGGCACATCATGCCCCACAGCCTGTTGGCTCAGGGATGCTGGGAGACCACCTGATGAACTACTCCGTCTGCTTGGGTGGCTTAGGAACTCTGGAAGACCACCTGATTCATCCCATCGGGTGATCTGGTGGTTTTGAGACTTCTGCAGACTACCTGAACTGTTTCCCCTTTCACCCAGTATTTCCAGGATTTCATGGAGGGCCAAGGCCCTGCATGTTTTACCTCCACCCAGTGTCTTCAACAGGTAAATTCACAGAATTTCCTCCCACTGATTGCTGATCAGTGAAAACATCTGTTGAAGCCACTGGGTGGAGGTAAAACCTGCAGGGTAGTGATGGGTCCGGCAACACCGATGCGTCGGCGCATGCGTCGAGCTCATAGAGCAAAACCCAGTTTCGGTGCGTGTCGGTGCGTCTCACTTTAAGAAAGTCACATGACGCTAGCGCGTCGAAACACTGACGGGCCCGCGTTTATAAGGAAGCGCATCTGTCAACGGGATGCATTTGCCCAAAGACTCGTACGTGTTGCGGATGGTCCTTGTACAAATTTATCACGAATTATGGAGCACGAGCGGCAGTGTCAAGGAAAATGAGAGGTTTCCGCCGTGTGGGACCATTTTGATCTGATATCGGAAAATTAGGTATTTCCAAAAAAAAATAGTATTTTTAAAATACTATTTTCTTTGTTTTAATTTCCTTGTTGTTTCATCCTGTTCCTCTCAGAGTTTCCACTTGATCTATCTGAATTCAAATTCATTTCAAAGTGACTCTTAGTTTACTCTTCATATTTTCTGCAGGCTAAATGTCGCATTTGTTCAACAGAGTTGTCATATTTCAACAAAAGTGCCTCCTCAATGCTGAGACATTATAGGGCCAGGCATGAAAATGAAGTCCCGGATACGCCCAGGATAGACTCAGGTATACAGCCCTACTACTACTTACCCACAGTTGCTTTATTGATAATTAATTCCTATTAATTTATTTTTGACTTCATTTTTAACCATCAAGCTTCCAGGAAGCAGATGCTGGATGAAGCTGTGCTCAATTTCATCATGAAGGACTGCCAGCCCCTCAGCATTGTGGAGAGTGAAGGGTTCAGGGAACTGGTTCAGGCCCTTCAGCCCTCATATGTTTTGCCAACCAGAAAGGTTTGTGGAAATTATCTAAAGTAGTAGTTGATATATCCAATTTATTTAATCTTTAATTTAAATATACGGATTTGCTTTTGGTTTGACTTGGTGTAATTTTCAGACCATCAAACAAATGCTGGCGAAAAAGTACGAGGAGGAACAGGAACGAGTGAAAAAGGAAGTACAGCAAGCTGTGGCAGTGAGTATAACAGCTGACATGTGGACATCTGTGAGCATGGAGGCTTACTTGGCTCTTACCTGTCACTACATTAATGAGAATTTGCAGTTGTGTACATCTGTGTTGGGAGTGCAGTACTTTCCACAAAGTCACACTGCTGACAATTTGGCCCAAGTCCAAAGGGGCATGATGGAGGACTGGGCCATAACCAATAAAGTAAAGTGTTTTGTGACCGACG
This sequence comes from Pholidichthys leucotaenia, assembly GCA_020510985.1. NCBI lineage: Eukaryota > Metazoa > Chordata > Actinopteri > Cichliformes > Pholidichthyidae > Pholidichthys > Pholidichthys leucotaenia. The sequence continues at coordinate 18,928,761 of CM035844.1, forward strand.
CAGCACCAAACATGATTGCATCCACTCGACAGCTTCAAATTCAGCACTCAATTTGCATTGCACATAGACTAAATTTATTGGTTAGTAAATCATGTGATCAGATCCCCACACTTACATCCATCAGACACAAAGCTAGGCACATTGTCACATACTTCAGATCAAGCACTACAACCAAGGAGAAGCTCGCTCAAGTGCAGCAACAGATGGGACGACCAAGCCTGAAACTTATCAGTGAGGTGCCAACATGCTGGAACAACACATATGAAATGTTGTCAAGGCTACATGATGAGAGGGAACCAGTGTGGGTATCTCTGGCCTCTCTAAAAAGCGATTTGACTCCACTTACAGCTGATGAGTATACCATCATAGGAGAAACACTACTTGTGCTTGCTCCTTTCCATCAAGCTACAGTGGAGTTGTCTGAAGAGAGGCGAGTGTCAGGGTCAAAGGTCATCCCGATGATGAAAATGCTGTCTTACACTAGAGCGTAATGCTTCAACCTTGCACACACAGGCAGCCATACACCTACAAGAACACCTGAAGCATCGAGTCACAGACACTGCTTCCAACCTGGAGTCATTAAGTGTGTTGACCCTAGCCACACTTCTAGACCCCAGATTTAAATCACTCGGGTTCCGCAGTTCCTCCAAGTGCAATGACGCCATCAGTAGACTGCGGGCAGAATGTGCGTCTGTAATCGGACGCACAAATGAGCCCCAGCCGGGACCGTCTTCACAACAGCTGTCTGCACCCACTTCAGGCATGTCATTCAGCATAATTAGTTGTTTGGAAATCATGTACTAAAATGCCAATTTGTTTTTTTTTTTTTTTTTTAGATAACCTTTGGCAACCTTTGGACATCAAAGTGGGCAGGCAGACCAAAAACGCCACAGCTGATGCCATCCAGGAGGTGCAGAGGTACCTGGCAGAGGGCAATATTGCCAGGTCCCAGGATCCTCTGAGATACTGGGACAATCAAAAGACCATCTATTCCAACCTCTTCCAGCTGGCGTTAGAATTTCTCTGCACTCCAGCCTCATCTGTGCCATGTGAGCGTGTATTTTCAACAGCTGGAGAAGTTGTGTCCAAAAAGCGCAACCGCCTGAATTTTAAAACTTTGGAAAAACTTATTTTTTTGAATAAAAATTTGTAAAAAGAATTTTTTGTAAAAAATAAAAATAGATCAATAAAAAAAAAAATCAGTCCACAAGCATCCTCATTCACAACATGTTCACTTAGATTTTCACGTTATGATACATGTTCACATTATTTAAGATAACATAAGATAAGCCTTTATTAGTCCCACAATGGGGAAATTCCAGGATTGCAACAGCACAGGGATAGCAACACTCAGAGCAACAATCAGAAGGCAAGAAAAAACAAGAGCAGCTAGTATACATATGTACATATTAATATAAATATATATATATATATATATAGACACACAGTGCGGAGCATTGTGGTTGGTGAATGTGCAACAGAAAGTCTAAGCTCTCTCTCCGCGGATGCGGCAGGCCAGCTGGATGTCTTTGGGCATGATGGTGGCCCTCTTGGCGTGGATGGCGCACAGGTTGGTGTCCTCAAGGGACCCACCAGGTAGGCCTCGCTGACCTGCAGAGCCATGACGGCAGAGCTCTGGAAGCGCAGGTCGGTCTTGAAGTCCTGAGCGATCTCCCTCACCAGGCGCTGGAAGGGCAGCTTACGGATGAGCAGCTCCGTGGATTTCTGGTAGCGACGGATCTCTCTCAGAGCCACGGTACGGGGCCTGTAACGGTGATACAAATTTACTGACTGTATCTAAAAATATCAATGATATTTGAAATTAAAATGAAGATATGAAATAATACAATATAAAATACAATGACTTAAATTATATACTGGTCCAAAAAATAAAGAGAACACTAAATAACACATCCTAGATTTGAATGAAATATTATTAAAATACTTTGTTCTTTACATAGTTGAATGTGCTGACAACAAAATCACACAACAGCATGTGAAATTGATTGTCAGTGTTGCTTCCTAAGTGGACAGTTTTATTTTTTTTTAGCAGTATATTATTGTATATACTAGGTCATCAAATCAGTGTCAGTTGAGTCTGTCAACTAGGTTGCCTGTAGGGATTTTTAAGGTCCAGCAGGTGTCAGCATTCAGCGACACAGTATCAACACAGTATCAATACAGTTTTGCAATGTGTCGAAACGCATCATGACGCCTCATGGACCCATCACTACGCAGGGTCTTGGCCCTCCTTGGAATGAGTTTGACATCCCTGCCTTATCTGGTCAGTTTTGTGGGTCATGTGTTTGTTTGTTTGTTTGTTTGTGTTTTTTTTTTTTCAGTCCCTCCAAGCCTGGATTCCCCCACCACCCTCCTGGGGTTTATCTGTTCTATTCCTGTTGGGGTGGGGGGGACGTTTGTCCCTTTTTTGATGTTATGTTGGGGTATCTTGGGATCCACCCCTTGAGGAAAGGGCTCTGTCATGATTCCGAGCACGGGTGTGAGCCGTGCTCAGGTTGCAAGGGTTTGTTGCTCATGTTCTGTATTTCTTCTTCTTGGGTTATTTTGTATTATTAACTTTACTCAGTTTTCTCCTTTAGTGTATCGTTAGTTTGTCTCTTACGTTTATCCGGTCTGTGCGTAGTTATTATTCTTAGTGTATTCTTATTCGTGTATTTGTTTCTTGATTTTCATTCATTACGGTTTGTGCTTTTGACATTCATCTTGTTTACGTCCTCCGGTCAAGACCTGTTGACAGGCTTTGACAGCTGTCATCTGTTGTTGATTACTTTTACTCATGTGACCCACACCTGTGATTCATTGTATTAATTTCCCCTGTGCCTAATAAATAGGGCGTTGTAACACTTCTGGTTGCAGCACCCTTCTCTGTGTACAGTCAGGAATTCCCGTTTGATTCCTGTTTAATTCTGTGTGTGCTCCGTGCTTTACTTCATCCTCTGTATCCTGCCTCGCCTTATATTTTGTAAATTACCCCTCATGGTGATTATTTGTGTTTTCCTTATTAAACGTGCAGAGTCACAGCCTACATTTGTCGTCCTCAATCCTGCCCTGAAAGGGCCGCTTATGACATTTAGAGAACGGCTGATGCCGTTGCCTACAAAGCATTTCTGCTTGATGCACCTCCGCCAGTGCCCAGCTACCCAGCTGCTGGGTCTTCAGCTTCAGAGGTAACAAGATATAAAACCAAGCGATAACAAGTTAAAACAGGATAAATACAAATAAAAACAGGATTTTTTTAAAAAAAGGCGTAAGAAAAGGGAAAAGTGAAAATAAATGTAAATAAAAGCCAGGTCAAAGAGGTGGGTCTTTAGTTTGATTTTAAAAGTATCAACATTCTCTGCAGCCCTCAGGTCTTCAGGAAGGCTGTTCCACAGAGGTGGACCATAATGACAGAAAGCCATTTCACCGTGAGTTTTAGTTCTGACTTTCGGGATCATTAAAAAACCTTGACCTGAAGACCTAGGGGTTCTTGAAGGCTCATAATGTAAAAGCAATTCTAATAAATAATCAGTGCTAATTATTATGTAGTTGTTTATGGTTCATATACTGTTTATGTTGGAGTTCTTATTTGTGTGGTACAGAGTGGTGGCTTCAGTTTCTGGTTCCGCCAGCTCCAGTGGCATAAGAGGGGCTGCAGGTAGGGGGGCGGTCTCTTCTGACTTACCTCTGCCAGCGGCTGCATGCCCGGTCAGGTTGCACTGAGATTCAGTATTATAATAAAGAAGTGTTCAGTTCCACTCCTGGCATCCTCCTTGTGTACAAGTTATGACATAACATTTGGCAATGAGAGATAAACATATGGAGGCATGTGGAACACCTAGTCGGCCATTCCTGGAGCTCCCGGGGGAACCGCCAGTACCATGGCCTCAGTGGTACGAGGCTTTTCAGACATACATGGTGGCGTTGGACCTGGGACAAATGAAGAAGCTGAGGCCTCGTGCGTTGTTGGTACATGACCTGGGAATGGAGGGACAGAGAATTTTGGGCAAGCTTGGAGACACGGACAATTATGAACAAGTGGTCAAGTTAATGGGCTGCCATTTTAGGGCACCAGACAACGTCATCGGCAGATGGATTAAGTTCAGACAGCGCCACTAACAGGTAGGCAAACCGATCCAGCGGTTCGTATCGGATTTAAGGCAGTTGGCCGCTGAGTGCCAGTTTGAGCCGTTGGAGGGAGAAATGGTTTGTGACCAGTTGGAGGAACACACCAACTGTGCTACGGTCTGCTCCAAGCTGCTCTCATTCCCAGGTGAGTTGATGCTGACTAGGTCTGTCGAGTTGGCGCTACAGCTGGAAGCTGTAACAGAAAATGTGGCCGTCTACATCACTTTGCGAGAGTATGCCAGTCAGCAGAACAGGAGAGCCCGTGCAGGAATTCAACTCCCCTTGCCCCGACAGTGGTACACATGGTGTCCCCGAGTACCTGTGGGCACACATGCTGCACGGTGGTTCTGGATGGAGTTCTGATACCGATGCTGGTCGACACGGGAGCAGAGAGTTCGGTGCTGAATTGGGCTGCAGTTAGAACGTTTCCCCACTACAGGATTGGATGTGTTTCTGCGCCACTTTACGGCTATGGAGGAGGATGGTTGGCCGCAGTGGGTACCGTCACACTGACGGCTCAGTACAAATCGGCAGAGATGGCCGATGTGGAGTTCGTCATGACGGCCTACGGTTCTAACATCATGGGCTGCAACCTGCTTTATGGCCTTGGATTTTCCATCAAGAGTGGCGCTGGGGAAGAGTGGTCGGGCTGAGGACTGTGGGACCAACCGGTTCTGAGAGTTGGGGACGATGCTGTGTGGGATGAACAGTTGCTGGGCACTCTGGAAAATGGACAGGCCGTGTTGCACTCAGGATCGCCGCGGGAGCGCCCCGGTGCCAGTGTCTGAACTGCCCTGGATGTGGGCACCGGGCGGCATGGGGGAGGATCTGCAGTGGCGAGCGATGCCCAAACGATGGTCTCAGGCATTCCTGGAGCACGACCGTGGAGGAATGGTGAACACGGGACCACAGGGGCCAGGTCAGCAGCGGATCTACAAGTGGTCGGGACAGGACCGAGTGGCACTGGAGGAGCTAGGGCCAGGCGGAAACACCGCAGGCCGTGCGAGGCCCCACTTGGAGTCGCGGACTGGGTTTGGGCTAGGGCGGAGGCGAGATCCAGGGGGGTGAAGGAAAAGCGGAAGATGGAGCGGTACCAGGGTCGGCTGCAGGTGAGGGATGTGTGGCATGATGGTTATCTTTTGCTGTCGGATGGCTCGTGGCGCCATCCTAGTGAGCTACAGCGTGCCCTGAGGAAGGTGGAAAGGCACGGCCCCAGACGGATGGAGCGCTCGGAGGTGTGGAGGAGAAGGCGCTTCAGGATTGAGGCGACCAGCTGTAGTCCGGGAAGCGGAATACCTCCAGGGACGCACTGATAGTGATGGGTGTGGGGGGGCACGGCTCATCCTCATTGAGTCATGGATGTGTTCTATTTGTTAAACTTTGTGCTGTGTTAATAGTTTTAGGGATTGTTTTGGTATTTTATATTGTAAAGGAGACATGGCAGTAGTTTTTATTTTTTATTTTTTACTGGACTGCTATATAGCATAAGCATCAGCATAACCCACCTCGCCATGTGGGGGGGGAGGGTAGGACGGCAGTCTACCTGTCCCCCCTAATTTTAGTTGTTTTGTGTGAATATAATAAGCCCCTTTTGGTGATTTTTAGTTTAGTTATGTTTAGTGGATGATTCAGGTTCCAAATTGGGGTGGGCTGATGGTGTGTGTGTGTTTTGCATTTCTCTACGGGGGGGGGGGGGGTGATATATTATGTAGTTGTTTATGGTTCATATATTGTTTATGTTGGAGCTCTTATTTGTGTGGTACGGAGTGGCGGCTCCGGTGGTATAAGAGGGGCTGCAGGTAGGGGTGCAGTCTCTTCTGCCTCACCTCTGCCAGCAGCTGCATGCCCGGTCAGGTTGCACTGAGATTCAGTGTTATAATAAAGAAGTGTTCAGCTCCACTCCTGGCATCCTCCTTGTCTACAAGTTACGACATAACACTAAGACCATTAAGAGCCTTAAAAACCAATAAAAGAACTTTAAAATCTATTCTGAAGCTGACAGGAAGCCGATGCAGAGACTTTAGAATGGGTGTTATGTGTGCTGTCTTTCTGGTCTTGGTCAGAACCCTGACGACTGAGTTCTGGAGTAGTTGTAGGGGGGGCTATAGTCTTTTTAGGAAGACCAGAAAGAAGAGCACTGCAAAAATCTATTGCAAGGAGATGCATCCTTTGGGAGTTTGTGTAAAGATCCTGTTGTTGTCTCCATTGCTGAAGTGTGCCATATTACTAACTAACTAACTAACTAACCTGCACTTATATAGCGCTTTTCTAGTCACAAAGACCACTCAAAGTGCTTTCACTAGTACTAACCCTCTATTCTAAGGGCCTATAGGAAACAGATATCTAGGGACAATTTAGAACAGCCAATTAACCTAACATGCATGTCTTTGGATTGTGGGAGGAAACCGGAGCCCCCGGAGTAAACCCACGCAGCACAGGGAGAACATGCAAACTCCACACAGAAAGGTTCCAACCCCTGCCAGCATGGGGATTTGAACCAGGAACCTTCTAGCTGTAAGGCAACAGTGCTAACCACTGCACCACTGTGCTGCCCAAGCAGACAGCTTCAGCAGGAAATGGGGCAGGATTGGATCAGTTAGGCTGGCCAATAATAGAGCAGCTGGGTTTTGCTTTGTGATACAGGAGCAAACACAAAGACTTGCATTGGCTCCTCTTAGAATAGATATAAAGGCTGTGGGTTTTTTTTCTTTTTCGGACGTTTTGATTTTTTTTCGATAATCCCATGACCACCATGTTAAAACCTACAAAAAGACGTTTTTTCAGTGAGTGGGACCTTTAAAACCCATCTTCCTTTGTAATCATACTGTGTCTCTCTAATTTACAACAGCCTCTGAATTTAATTTTGATGTACTTTATACTTTGTCCAATATCAGTGTTAAGATCAGCTTAATAAAAAATAAATAAAGGCTGCAATTCAGCAAACATGACAATCCATATCTGTTTAGTTGGAAGCTGGTCGGTTCATAATAATTTAGAATATGTCTTCTATCACTGGTATCATGCATTCGCTCTGAAACCATATTCATTTTCATTTAATGCATTGCATCTTTCCGTGTGATGATCACACCTATTCTAAAACAGTTTTTTTCTCAAAATATTTCAGAACTGGGGAAGTGAGAAATAATAAGGTGTGTATCCCACTCCCAGGTCTCAACCAGTGCCCACGTTTGTGCTCACTATTCATCGTCTAGTGAGACCAGAGCGGAACTGCACCAGCAGTCGTTCGTTTGGAGCAGCTGAGAGTGTGTCCTCCAGGTCAAGGTCACCCACTGCCACCGCACATCGTTGCTGCCTCCCAATTTCCTGACTGTTATGCCAGGATGTTGCTTTTTCTTTTTACATATCCTGTAGGAAAGTGTCAGATTCCCAAATACTGATTCACATTCTGTGTTATTGTGTTTTGCCTATTCATCACACAAGTGTGAGGAGGTGCTCATAGGGCATCTTCCATAAAAATCAATGAGTCACAAAATCAAGAAACTCACAGAAAAGATCTGAGTGAACAGACCTTTTATGACATTTTTTGCTACCTGTAGTGTTCAAAAATCATTAAAAGGAGGACTGGGTGCTTACACCGAACTCCTGTGTGTCAGAAACGTTGAAACACTAACAGTTCTTTGAAAATAATAGAAAAAAAAAAACAGACACTAAAACAGGCAGCCGCACTCTGCACATCATGTTTGTCCTTGGTGCCATTTTCAGGCTGAAACAAGCTATGGTTTCAAGTGGAGTATCACTTACATGGATCAACAAAAGACGTACAGCACATTTAAATTAATAGACTGATAGCTTAAAGGTGCATTTAGGCTCTCCATTGTTATGTGCATATTGCAGGCAGCACAGACCTGGTTTGTGTTCTTCAAAATATTAAAACCAACAAATTATGAAACACCTTCATTTGTACAGTGCATAAAACATGGCTTGTGTTTCTGTTTAAATGATTTGAGGATAAAGACAAGGGCCTGTATTTATATAGCATTCTTTTTCTAATCTCAAAGACCACCCAAAGCGATTAAGTTATAAATATGTTAACCCTCTATTTATTGTACAGGCTTATACAACAGTTTGTTCCGACCAAGCAATTTGATTGGACAATCGGGATTCCAGGAGTTATTATATTCCGCGGTAATTGCTCTCCAACTTCACTGGATATGTATCACTCCGCTTCAAAGGTATTCATGTAACCGTTAATTACAAACAGTAATTTACTATCAACTCTCTGAGAATTGCAGTACTGTTTCAGATACCTTAATTTCCACAGTGAGGCGCTGTTTGACAAGAAATTATCCATCCGTGACCCGGAAGTCTCACCCTTTTGAAAACCTGTTTCCGTTTACCATTGCATAAACATCATTTTAAGCTCATTAATCTATTTCACAGCTGTTTAAAAAAACAGGCAGTGCTAGAGTTTGATTTATTGTCTCGATTAACAAACTACAATAGCTTTGTGGTGATGGACTCTTGGTTTCATCTGAAAATGCAAAGAAAAGTGAGCAAAGTGTGCTTATATTTTGTCCAGTATTGCTGTCATTTAACAAATTTTGCTTGCGGAACTGTTGTATAAAAGCAATGTTACACTCGATGTTGTCACGGTATCATGAATATAAAGACATATCAAACCTAGAGTTGGTATATTTATGATAGTGTACTCACTCTCGTGTAATATTGCTTAATTAAGAGAGATACCGAGGGCCAATGTAGAATCACCAATTAACCTAACAGGCATGTCTTTGGATTGTGGGAAAAAAAAACCCTGAAGCATCCAGAGTAAACCTGTTATGTATGGAAATGATGGTCGGAGTCAGAGTTATGCCATGCAGCGAACTGAACTTTATTAGGAGGACCACAGAACTATATACATTGGCCGTGCCCGCCTGATGTCACACCCAAGGCAGGTACGGCAAGCCTCACGGGCCACACACACACACACCACACAACATTCCCCTCCCCCTTACAAAAGTTCAAAACACATACACACAATTCAGACCCACCCCAATTTAGGACCCGAATTATGCACCAAGGGAAATAGCAGGGAAACAGTGAACTAGAATGGCCTAACACATCCAAAAACAAATAAAATTGGACAGTGTCTCTATACAAAACAATCCCATATCAAAACACACACTCATGCAACCATGTAACATATTTACATAACAGTGTTCATGTTACACCAATGTCCATGGGCAGCCATGGGTAAACCCGGCTCGGGGGCCCAGGGCAGCCCCACAGCATGCGCGACCCTGGCAGCCGCCTACCCCTGGACTCGAAGCTGACCTTCCCGGCGAGAACGTCTCTTCTCACCACCGACTGCTTCTCTCCGCTGGGCTCGCAGTGCTTCTGCCCGGCACGCCGTCCCTCTGTGCCTGTCGGTCCAGTCCCGACCACTTTCAACACTGCTGCAGCTGCCGCCACTGTAGGCCCAAACACTCTGGCCCCCTGTGGCCGAACTCCGGGGAAAACTAGCACTCGCTTGTCGGCGCTGCTCATTGACTTGGGCACCTCGCCGCAATGCCCAGCACCCTCATTCAGGGTGCGTTGAACTCCGGTACTGAGGTCCTTCCCGACTTCCGTGGCACCTGGCACCTCCTTTCCGTCGTCTGAGGTGCTTCACTGTGCTGCCTCTGTGCCCGGATGTCGCTGCTGCTTCCCGGGGCTCACAGCCTGCTTGCTCCTGTTCTCCCGCTGCCCAGACTCCAGCTGAGGGGAAGACTCCAGTCACTGCTCTCTCTCTCTGCTGTCGCTGCTCACCACGCCATTAACATCACCAGCGCTACGGTCACACACCGTGCTGAGCTCCTCGGCTGGCTCGCCGTTGTCAATAACCAGGGGCTCTGGTCCCCCTGGATACCCAGCTGGTAGCTTGTAGCTCGGTTTTAGCACACACCTAGCATTGTGGCTAACTGTCCCGTTGCCACTGACTGAGCCTTTAGCTCCCCAGAGCTAACTAGTTTAGCTCCTCTTGGCGCCAACAGTCTCGCTACCCACAGCTCCAGCTTCTTGTCTCTTGGACGTTCGGCAAAATCTCCAATCAACCACCCGACAGCATCCGCATAACCCGCCTTTCCCAACATGCCGAGAATTCTCCTACCCTCCACACCGAGACGACGGGCTAGAAATGCCCGTCCTCGGTCCCCGTCCAGTCTACCCAGGCCCAGCCCAGCAATGTATCCCCCAAGCATCGCTATCCAATCCAGCCACAGGACCGCTGGCTCTCCGGGACACTCCAGAAACGGCGGTAGAGGTAAAGGTATCCCATATGCCTCCATGGTTTTCGCTCGTCGCCAAAATGTTATGTATGGAAATGATGGTCGGAGTCAGAGTTATGCCATGCAGCGAACTGAACTTTATTAGGAGGAACACAGAACTATATACACTGGCCGTGCCCGCCTGACGTCACACCCAGGGTGGGTAGGGCAAGCCTCACGGGCCACACACACACACACCACACAAAACCTACACAGCACAGGGAGAACATACAAACATCGCACAGAAAAGATCCTAGCCCAGCGAGTCTGGGTATTCAAACCTTTAACATCCTAGCTGTGAAGCAACAGTGCTAACCACTGTTTCACCATGCTCCCCATGTGATTTACTGACACAACATCTCTGAAGTAAAAACTGTTTAAGACATTAAAGGGGTCATTGATTCCACTTTTTCCACATTTTAACAGCTCATACATGGCTTATTGAAATGTTTGTGACATATTTTGTTCACATTTTCTGTAATTTTTTAATTATTGAAGCAAATTTGTTTTGTATTTTCCCTGGCTTTCTTGAAACGTTCTGATTTAAAGCCTGTCACTTTGAGAAACATCCTTCACCTATTCAACTCTGCACCAGTTGCACCGGCACGCCAGTGCTGGCAATGTGCTGTGGAATCACAGCGAAATTGTTGGGAGATGGGCCAGAGTGACATGAGGTATATTGTGGACTGTGGACTGGTGAACTAGGTGGTAACAGGGATGGTCATTAGGGTGACTAAAATCTGAGGAAAACAACAATATACTGTAAGCTGCGCTTGGTGTGAGCCTCCTGGTACCAGTGTGAGCTGGGGGGCTAATAGGCTACCTTTAGCACCCCTTCCATCTACATGACAGACAGCTAGGTGGGCCTAATAGAGCAGTGGGCAGGTCTCAAGGATGGCGGTAGGTTGGCTTTGTCAAATCATGACATATACCATTTACAAGAAAAAGTCAAAACCTACAAACAGACCATTTTTCAATCAGACCCCTTTAAAGAACCTATTTGTATTCCAGCTATCAACACAAGGTGGTAGCACTGTGCCAAGAAGAGCCTGGGCAGAGACCTGTGACACTCATGACTCACCCTGCAGGTGAAATAATGACATTACAGGATGTTTGGACTGACCATAAATTAAGTACAAATCTCTGAAATGCAGTGCATTGGCATCTTTGATTTGACATCATAGTCATTGTTTCTAAACACTCTAAATGTAATTAGAGGTATTTTTTATATTTCAAAGTTGTTTTTCTTTTTATAGATACAATTAGCAGCTTTAATGTGGAGAAATTGTGGGTGATAATACCATCAGGTTACCTGGTTTGCCCTTTGAATGGTGTTGGGAGCACAATGAGCTTTGTGAGTTTGAAAAGATGTTTGATGCAACTGATGAGTCTGAATAATATTCCAGTGCACAGAGTTCCACTGTGAAAAATGCATGTTGGCACTGTTTCAAAGCTGTAAACTACTTTTTCCTGTCTCGGGTACAGTCATGGTGTTGAAATGTTTGAAATTAAAAACATAACAAATATGAAAATGCCCAGTAGATTCTGTGCTAGTTTAATTTAAAAACCATCTTTATTTCACATATTCAGTACAATATGGCTTAATACAAGTGTCCATCAAAATGCAAATGTTATGCAGTTTGCAGAATTTAAAAAGATTGTGTTACATAGAGAAAATGTAGAAGATAGTTTTTGTTTAAGTTAAATGTTGGCAGAATTCAGGAGTTACTGTGGACCTTTTTTCAGTATAAGATCCACACTGTTAAGTTGTAAAATCTTAGTCGTAATGCACTTCAGTCAGGGCCCAGTAGAGAGCAGTAACTCCTCACACATTAATAGGAACTTTGGCATAAAAATCATTTCATCATGCTAAGAGCATTAAAGGCAAACCACAACAGGCTAAGGCTTCATCTTAAAAGGTAGAGGTGAGTAGTGTAAACTTTATTGTCCCTTAAGGGAAATTTGTCTTGGGCATAGTGCTACATCCATTGCTTTGCAAGTTTTTAAAAAAGCAGCATATAAACAAAATAACTATAAGAACTCAGGCAACATTATACATTAAATGTGTTATAGCAAGCCTCATTCATGAGGCTTCAGTGGTAGATCAAGAACTGGTTTGGGGTTTCCATTAGGCTGTCTTTTGGTACCACTGGAGCCATTCATTTTGGGGCTTCTCTGGGGAACAGGCCTCCTGTGACGTCTCCTCTTTGGCTGACGAGAGTTGGGTTGTGTCAGATCTACCAGAGGGTCTAAATGTAGTTTACCACTCTGAGCGTCTGAAGACTCATCGATGAATGCAAGGTTCTCCCCAAAATAGTCCAGAGGTTGTGACAGGTGAGGCTCTGGAGGCACTTCCTCCTTTTTAGGCTCTGCAGGTTTTTCTTCGGGAACTTGTTCTGTCTGTGTGGGCTGAGAATCTGATTCAGAATCAGATTCGTTAGAAGAGTAGGAAGTGGAGTAAGACCCAGATTCTGTTTGACTCTCATGCTGCTCTTCTTTCCCCTCAGGTGCCCTACTAGTGGAGACAGTGTGACTATGGCTGCGATTGCCATGGCGGCGCTTTCGTCTGCGCCGCTTGAAAGGGTCATCAATTTTTCCTGGAATGCGAAAGTCTACTGACATATGCTGGATGTTCTGAGTCCAGTCAGTGGCATGGGCTCTCAGCTCCTCCATCTGAAAGGAAAAAGGATCAAATTAGACATAGTGAAGAGAAACTGATGTTGTGGTAACAGTGAAGGTGTTGCTCATTCCAACCCAATAAAAACACTCCAAGAGTCTTCTTTTCTCTGTGTGTGTATAACTTAGGCCTACTCAAAGTTGAAGCAATGTATACTCATATCTTGGGACCTGTGACCTTACCTTTACCTTGACCACAACCTGGGTGTGTGAGATGGGTGAGCAGCCAGACAATTGCCTTGGAGGTGTAGCGATTCATGAGACTTGTGGATGGATGGACAGACAGACAAATGGATGAAGGATACAGTGCCATGGCAGGAATGAGCTAAAACTGTCATATCTGCCACTAGGCAGATGAGGGTGGAAATAGGACTCAAGGGTGCAGGCAGGGATTAGATGCCAATGAAGGATGATTTATTAAACATAAACTGTGGGACAAAAACAAAGAGTAAAGCAACGCGTGGGCTGAAACAAACAAACACTTGGCAGGCAAAACAAAGCTAAGACAAAATTACATGTTCCAGGAACAGAGAATTGTGGCAGGGTAACAACAACAGGGAAACGACAATGACCTCTCACAGAACAGAGCACAGAGACACACATATATAGGGGTGGGAACAATTAACCAGAAAAAGGACAGCTGAGAACAGGGACTGAACAATGCACATATGAGGGAGAATGGGTATGGAAACATGAGGAACTGGGGACAATAGGGAGACAAATACACACACCAGACCATAATACTGACAATAAGTACAAACAGGGGATGGGCACAGCAGACCAGGGGAAACACATAGACACACATGCAAATATTAGTCATAATAATTATTACAATTACAAAAGACAACCACAAAACAACAACAGAGGATGACATGACATGACATGACCACGGACACACGGAGAACACAAGGACACTTAATAATAATAATGATAATAATAATAATAGTGATAATAATAATAAAGGAAAAACAAAGACCAGAATAAATATAAAACATGGGCATGGTCCTGGGCCGTGCCCCAAACATCACATAATCCCCTCTTTAAGGAGTGATTCCAGACACCACTAAAAAACCCAAAAACACAGTAACACCAAAACGGGCGGGAGGCAGGGGACAAGGCACAGTGGGAAGAAACAAAATCAGGAATCACACAGAGCAAGAAAAAAAAAAGAAAAACGTCCATCAGGCGGTCTCTTAAGTTCACAGGCCCACTGGACTGGAGAACAAGGTGAGTCAGGGGCTGACCCAAGTCCATGGAGGTCCAGACCGGAGTGCAAAGTGGATCGGGTGGCCTGCCCAGGTCCCTAGGCCACCAGATTGCAAAACAGGGTAGGTCAGGCGGCCTTCCAAAGTTCATGGCCCCCCAGACCCGAGGACAAAGGGGATCGGGGGGTCAGCCAGCATCTGCAGACCCCCATACCCACGAGCAGGGCTTGTAGAGTGGGTGCTGAGGCGTGCTGGCCTCAGGGCTTGACAATGAAGGCGCACCGGCCCCAGAAACAAACTGATGGCTGATCAGTGACGAGACCAAATGATGGCTGCTGCACAATGGTGAAACCAGACGATGCAGGCTGATCCATGAGAAGCCCAGGTGGTTCAGGCTGCAGGCCCTCAGCTGCTTGGGGATCCATCCCCAGCACACCCATCTTGGACGGAGAGAAAGGGACAAGCACCAGGTCACTATAACTGGTGGCAGTGGAGCCCGGCGGGGAGAGCTCAGGAGCAGATGGCAGCTGCAACTGGGTCTCCCTGCCAAGAGTAAGGCAAGATCTCTCCAATACTGATATAGTAAATATAAAAAAGGGGACTTGCCTTAACTCTTGCTCCACCACCAAGGAGGACTCTGGTGACTCTGCTGCTGCAGCCCAAGCAACAGGAGTGATGACAGGTGAAACTTCAGACGTGGCGACAGGCAAAACTTCAGGCGTGGCGACAGGCGAAACTTCAGACGTGGTAGCAGGCGAAACTTCAGACGTGGTGACAAGCAAAACTTCAGGCATGGCGACCAGCAAAGCTGCAGACATGATGACAGGCAGAGCTACAGACGTGCTGACAGGCGAAGTTACAGGCGTGGCAGCCAATGAAACTGCAGGCATGGTGTCCGACGAAACCGGAGACATAGCAAGAGGCGAGGCTGTGAAAATGGCAGGAAGCGGGATCGCAGGCATGATGTCGGGTGAAGCTACAGACATGGTGGCAGGCGAAACTACAAGCACAGCGTCAGGCGAACCTGCAGGCGTGGCATGAGGCGAGGTTGTAGACATGGTGACAGGCGAAAATACAGCTGAGAGACAATGTGAAGCCGGTACTGGAGGTACAAGGCGACGTGGAGCCAGCACTGGTGGTGCACGGCGACGTGGAGCCGCTACCTGAACTTCAGGAATAGCAAGCACTTCCATGACCAGTCGGTTCCCACCCAGTATGGGCAAATACTCCGAAAAAAGCAGCGGGAGAAGCAGGTGAAGATGAGTGGATGGAAACTGGTGTTACGGCTGCTGTGGGAGCCGGCGTTGGAGAGTGCTCCAGGTTAGATGAGCTCCACAGCGCTGGAGCAAACGCTGAAGAGCGATGTGGTGATGTGCTCTCCTCCAGCCCATGTAGTGGCTGTGGAACCAGGTTGAGGCGTGGTGAGGGAGATGCCAGAGCCAGGAGATGCTCCCTCATCGGCTCAGGCTTTGGGGCTTCCAAAAAATCTCTCCCCAACCTGAGATATGGCTGCGGGGTTGGAGAGAGGCTAACTGCGGCTGAAGGTTGAGGAGAAGCTGAAGACGTCGGGCCCAGGGGATGCTGTCTCGTCGGCACAGTCTCCGGCATCTTAGGCGAACACCTCCCCCACCTGTGGTGTGGCTGCGAGGCTGGTGAGCGGTGAGGAGAAGAGGATGCTGGAGTCATGGGATGCTGTGTTGTTGGCACAAACTCTGGTACGCCAATTAATTCTCTCACCAGCTCGCGATATGTCCTGCAGAGGTTGCGGACGATGGTGAGCAGCTTTATCAGGTTGGGGTAGCTCCACAGGCTGGGGTATGCTCTCATTACCCCAGCTGCGGCGTCCACACACCCCAGGGCTTCCTGCGGTGTGTGAGAGGTGTGGGTGTCTGAAACAAAGTCCTTAATCAACTGGATTGCCCACAGCTCATCTGCATTGGGGCAACCGACCACCAACCTCCACATGCCTGCTGAGTCCAGAGTTGGAGAGGTCAGACGGTCATATATTTGCCACCAGGCAGATGAGGGTGGAAGAAGGACTTAAGGGTGCAGGCAGGGATTAGATGCAAATGAAGGATGATTTATTAAACAAACTCTGGGACAAAAACAAAGAGCAAAGCAAAGCAGCGCGTGGGCTGAAACAAACAAAAACTTGGCAGGCAAAACAAGGCTACGACAAACTTACATGGACCAGGAACAGAGAATTGTGGCAGGGTAATGACAGCAGGGAAACAACAATGACCTCTCACAGAACAGAGCACAGAGACACATATATATAGGGGCGGCAACAATTAACCAGACGCAGGACAGTTGAGAACAATCAAGGGCTGGACAATGCACACGAGGGAGAATGGCTATGGGTACAGAAACATGAGGAACTGGGGACAATAGGGAGACAAATACATACACCAGACCATAATACTGACAACAAGGACAAATGGGGTGAGCACAGCGGACCAGGGGAAACACATAGACACACAATGCAAATAATAGTCATAATAATTATCACAATTACAAAAGACAACCACAAAACAACAACAGGGGATGACATGACCACAGATGCATGGGAAACACAACGACACTTAACAATAATAGTGATGATAATAATAAAGAAAAACAAAGACCAGAGTAAACATAAAGCATGGGCACGGTCCCTGGTCGTGCCCCGAACATGACAAACACAAGTAGACAGGAAGTACCTCAGCTCTGGTCTTCTTAGACAGAACCCGTAGCCAATTGCCAATCATTGTCAATATGGATGCAAAGTAAGCAAGGCCCAGCAGGATCCAGAACCACACCAGAGGCTTGTACCAGTGGTCACTGCCTGCATATCCAGAATCCCCTTCACACAAAAACATAGTGAGTAAACGAAACACATTCATATATCCATCCTTCTTCTTTTTTCACAGAGTAAATAAGTTCTTAACATAGGAGACATAGCGGATTATATAATCAATAATTTATCTCGCACAAGAAAATCTTCATGAATAATTAATGACGTTCTCTGTGCTAAAGAAACTTCATGCATTAGAACTGACAACTGTATTTATGAATGGCTAATTAAATCATAGCAGCTACTTATCTACAGATCAATACAGTCCACAAAATAGGAGGAAATATGAAAAAGCATGTGATGTAAACAAATAATACTGCAAATAATGCTGTTGTTTGTGCAGAGTGATTTTAGCACATTTTATTGATCATTTTGCAAGCTGACAAACCATCAGCTCACTGTACAGGGAATGTGAATAATGAATAATAAAAAAGCACATCTGTATCTGGTATAACAGGAGTCCTTTAGCACTAATTTCCAAGTCCAAGGTTTCAAATCTTGGTCATGAAGAGTTTTGAATGATTTGCAAATACTGTATTTAGACAAAAAGTTCACGTTGTGCAGCCAGAGCTGTGTGCACAAGATGACTCTAATACAGAAATATTTTCTCTGACATCAGACAACAGATACTATAACTTAAACTGTGCAGCACAAGAACCATAAGAAAATTTACATGAAAAATAACACTACTGTGATTGTGGAGGGTCCGAACTAACTTCCATGCATGACTTATTGTGTGGAAGTATGGGGAAACATCTATAAAACTAATGTCAAACTAATATTTGGTACCACACACCACACACTAGATAGGCAGCGAAGCACTTTCTCCAGTAGACTACTACAGCTTCGTTGTCGAACGGCCAGGTACAGGAAATCTTTCCTGCCACATGCTATTTCACTGTACAATAACTCACTATGATGTTGTATTCTGGTCATAGCTATGCTGCCACACTGCACCTTACAGGCTAACTGGTACCTCACATTTCACTCTGCTCCTGATAGTCCTTCTTTGTGCAATGGGATGATTCATGTGTGTTTATACGGGTCATCATCATATATTAAGCTATGATGTATATAGGTTCTATAGTCGTGTTAGTTTCTTTTTTACTTTCCATGGGTAATCCCTTTGTCTGTCGTGTGTGTTTCTGTTGTTTGGCTGTCAACTGTCATGCTGCTGTTACACTGTAATTTCCCAGTTTGGGATCAATAAAGTACATCTATCTATCTATCTATCTATCTATCTATCTATATTTATATGACAAAAAAGGAGCAATAAGAATTATAAATAAATCTGCATTCACCCAACCGGCTAAGCCACTCTTTATTGAATTAAAAACACTGAAATTTAGTGACATGGTTGACCTAAAAATGTTTAAAGCTAAACAACATACATTTCTGTATAATATTCAGAAATTGTTTCAAGTCAGACATATTGTTCACTGAAAGGAAATCATATGTTTAATAAACTGGCTGTCAGAACTAATACCAAGTACCACAGTGTAACAGTAAAGGTGTATTCAGACCAAACGCGAATGGGCAAATTTTTCACGCGGTGTGATTACAACATAGTGGAATTGTACATTGGGGGCTGCCGTAGCCTGGTCTGGGCGGGGCGGTGTGATGTCAGGCGGGCTATGGCTGGGCATATAGTTCTTGTTAGTAATAAAGAGAATGTTCCTTCCAGCTTCATTCTGGCTTGTGGTTATTTCGGGACACAACATTTGGCGACGAGGAATATAATGGTGGCGTGCACTGGGCACATGCCTGTGTTTCTGGAGCACCCAGGTTTACCGGCCGTGTCATGGCCTCATTGGAAAAAGAGCTCTGAGGCGTTCATGACAGCGGTGGGCCTGGACTCGGCCAGCGAGGAAAGGCAGAAGAATGTTTTACTTCATCACCTCGGCACCGAGGGACAGAGGATCGCTCTTGGTCGGTGCCGGGATGTATCGCTGAAGGAATGACTGAGGGTCTTAGACGATGCATTTGGTGACCCCTCCACGGTCTCGAGGAGCTAGTGAGACTTCTTTGTGAGACGACAACAGCAGGGTGAGTCGCTAAGCTAATTTCTATTAGAACTCCTTAGTTTAGCGCTTAAGGGTAACATTGGGCCACAGGCATATGAACTTGTTAAGGCCAGGTTAGCACAGGGCGCCAGATGCTCGCAGTTAGCAGCTAAGTTGCTGTTAGCTGCGGAGCCGACGTCATGGGGGGAAGTGCTGGAGTTGGCGAAGAGAGGGCCACCCAGGCACAGAGCCGCCCAGGCACAGTTTCACCAGCCTCTGGTGAATGAGAGCATCACGCCTAAGATACAGCCTTTGAGGCATCTCCCACTGACGCTGCGGGCTGAAGAGTTGGCGGAGCTAAATAGACTGCTGGAGTTGGGTGTCATAGAGAGGACCGACGCTTCCCTGTGGATCTCCAATCTCGTGGTGGCGAAGAAGAGAGGGGGGAGCATTAGGCCTTGCATTGACCTCAGAGTGGTGAATAAGGCAGTTGTCCTGGATAAGTGCCTGCTGCCTACTATGGAGGAACTGACGGCGATGTTCAGTGGAGCAAAAGTTTTTTCGAAATTAGACCTGCGACAGGGCTACCTGCAGATGCCATTACACCCGGACAGCAGAAACCTGACCGCCTTCGTGACACACATTGTCATATCCGGCTCTAGGGAGCCGGGCAATCAGAGCCAGGGACAAGCCAGTGAGTCGAGATGGTTTATTTTGGGTAAGGGATAAGGGATGAGGAGAGCACAGATACTCATGCAGAGGTACACTCACAGGTTGCACAGCGCAGAGGTAAGCAGCTCGTACCGGACGTGGGGGTAGCAAGACGTACATCCTCACAGCGGGATACAAACACAGGAATGCTGCAAGGGGAGTTGAGGCTGACACCAGACGAAGGGGCTTCAGCCTAGCAGTGCTTATGTCGCAGCCCCGAGTCATCGAGGCTGCTCCTATTTATCCTCATTGGCAGCGCCCCAGCTGATGAAGACTAATTGGCCCCAGCCGTCCATAATGCTGCCAGCTGGGGGCCAGCTGAGACGCTGCTCAATGGGAGGCAGGGATGAGGGAAAACATGGGCTCAGTGCCGAGACGGCATCTCAACCCATGGTGACACACATGGGGGTATTCTGGTACACCAGGATGCCTTTCGGGCTGAGCTCGGCGCTGAGCTGCTTCCAGAAGGTCATGGCTACCATTTTAGCCGGACTGAAGGGGGGTAGTCATGTACCTTGATGATATCGTGGTGCACAGGGCGTCGAGTGAAGAACACAACAGGAGGTGGGAAAAGGTCCTGGAGAAGCTGCAGGAACACAGGGTCACGCTGAATGGCGACAAATGTGCCCTGGCGGCGGAGTCATGGACTTTGTGGGGTTCCAGCTATTGGGAGATGGACTGAAACCATTGGTTTTGAATGTGGAGGAAGTGCTCCGCCTTGCGGACCCTTCCTCACCGGCAGAGATCTCATCGTTCCTGGGGATGGTGAACTTTTGTGGACGGTTCATCCCTAGATACTCTGAAACAATTGAGCCGCTCAGAGCACTGCTAAAGCAGGACGCACCTTGGGTTTGGACTCCAGCCTGCTCAGCGGCAGTAAGGAGACTGAAACAGCAGCTCACCTCGCCTCCAGTCTTGGCCCATTTTGACCTGGACTGCACTACTATTGTGACCTGTGACACTTCTGGTTCCACCCTGGGGGCAGCATTGTCGCAGGTGCAGGATGGTACAGAGCGTCCGGTTGCTTTTGCGTCAAGATCTTTGTCGGAGGCTGAGAGAAAGTATGCTGTCAGCGAGAGGGAAGCACTGGCCTGTGTTTGGGCCTGTGAGAGGTGGCATATGTACCTCTATGGCCGGCGCTTCACGTTAAGGACTGATCATCGAGCATTGACAACCTTGCTGGAGACTTCGGGGTCAGGCCACAGGCCGCTACATATCCACAGGTGGTCAGAGAGACTGAGGGCTTACAATTTTGAGACGAAGTACACTCCAGGCAAGGACAACGTCGTAGCGGACCTTCTGTCTAGGGCCCCAACGTGTGCCTTGGGGCCGGAGGTGGAGACCATGGACCCAGTCGAGATGGAACTGGTCCACGCCCTCCAAGGGACTCTCAGGGACATTGTGTCTCCTAGGGAACTTAGGGAGGTTTCGGAGAACGACCAAGTGATGAAAAGACTGCGCACAGTGATCAGAAAGGGCTGGTCGGCGGACGCGATGGGTGGCTTGGCTCCATTCCATCGGTTTAGAGATGAGCTCAGCTGCTAGGACGAGGTGTGTGTGGCCAGGCACCATTGCACGGTAATCCCAGAGGCGCTGAGAGGGCGTGTGCTGGACATGTTACATGAGGGTCACCTTGGGGTGGTTTAGTTAAACAGCGGGGCAGGGATTCAGTTTGGTGGCCAGGGATTGACAAGGACATTGAAACAATGGTCAGAAACTGTGTCCTGTGCCTGGAGAGCGGTAAGACTGGGATACACCCACTGCCCGATCGCTTACCCGGTGGGGCCCTGGGAGCACATCGAACTGGACATTTGTGGTGAACTGCATGCAGCCCCCCCCGGGCAGCAGGTTCCTGGTGGTGGTGTACAACCTGTTTTCTAAATGGCTGGAAGTGCTTCCGACGGGCTTGGTGACGACTGAGGTCATTACAGGGTTCCTGTCGTCGTTGTTTGCCAGATGGGGGACCCCAACTTCAGTGACCACGGACAACGGCCCACAGTTCATTTCAGAGGCTTTTGAGGGTTTCCTACGGGCGAGAGGCATTAAACACATCAGGACGGCAGTGTGTCACCCACAGGTTAATGAGGGTATGGAAAGGGTTAATAGGACTCTGAAAAATGGGTTGAGGGCTCATATGGCTGATGGGTTTTCATTTGCCGACACTCTGCACAACACCCTACTCCATTATAGAGCATCGGTGCGCGCCACAACGGGTCGCTCTCCGGCGGCATTGATGCTAGGACGGGAGTTGCCACTTCCGGTAAGACAACTGGGGCTGGCCCAGCGGGAGTGCAGTGAGGACTTGGGGGCGCTGAGGCGCCGGGTCATGGAACGTCAACGGCGGATGAAGGACTTGTTCAACAGGAAGCATCGGGTGAAAGGACATGTCCTGAACGTGGCGGATAGGGTGTGGGTCAGACACCCTGTACGCACCCACAAGCTTCAGTCACTGTGGATTGGGCTGCGTACGACTGTGAGATGGAGAGGTCCAGACACTTTCGAGCTGGATTATGGGTCCAGATGGCACGCAAGTTGGCTGCGGAGGTCCCCACCGGAGGTGGCGTGCGACCCCACATTGGATGTTTTGAATGACTCGTTGGACTGGGGAGGTCAGACGGGTGCAGACCTTCGGATGGAGCCGTCGGTGCTGCTGGAGGAGCGTCCCCGCGAGGGTCACCCGGTTGGAGAACACCAACGACCAAAGTATTTGGACGATTTCATTACTGGCAGGACTGGGAAAGGCTAAGTGTGTGGTGTTTGGTTTGTTTTGTCTTGGTGTTCAGATATGTACTGTATATAGTTGTTTTTATTTTGCAAGTTTGTTGTGGTTCTTGATTTTTCCAAGGGGGGGGGATAACATAGTGGAATTGTTCTTTGGGGGTTGCCGTAGCCTGGGCGGGGCGGGGCGGTGTGATGTCAATGGTGATACTTTTACTCCGGTGACAGCAGAATCTCAAAGCTAGCATATTACCTCGGACGTGAACACGCCAATGCAGTTTTGCGTGTACTTGCCTCTTTCCATTCACTTTGTATGGATTCACGCCGCCCGTTTGCGTTTGGTCTGAATGCACCTTAAGGAGAGTTACACTGTGGAACAACTGCACAGAGGAAATTAGAAAAGCACTCGGACAGTGCATACCTTGGCCTTACCTTGGCCATACCTTGGCCAAGGCTCCTTCCATCTCATGGATCACCTCCAAAATGTAATGGATTCATGTGCAGTGTTGGGAGTGACCCAGCAAGAATTAAACTGACTGATTGCCAGATATGTCATTACAGAATGAAGATCTGATAACAGTCATTTTCCATCAGACAGCTAAGACTGTGATCCACTGAAGTTAAAATACATTTAGGTTCAGGTTCAGGTTCAGGTTCAGGTTACTTTATTTGTACCCGTAGGTAGATTTGTTTTGCAGTTGGTGACATCCATATTTACAAGCCACTAATTACATTCAACATAGACACAAACACAGGCACACATCTTACAAAATAGGTAAATATAAAATATGTACAATATAATTTTTATAGCTTGTTCAACTCTTTGACAGCAGCAGGGACAAAGCTGTTTTTGTAGCGCTGGGTTCTACTTTTTGGGACAGCAAACCTCCGTCTGGAGGGAAGAAGCTGAAAGTTGCAGTGCAAAGGGTGGGAGTCATCATTTAAAATCGAGTCGGCCATCCTCTGTACTTGTCTGGTGTACAGGGATGTCAGGCTCAGCTGTGACTCACCAAGCAAACGACTGGACCATCTGACTACCTGATCCAAGGATTTCCTCTGTTTCAGTTTTATCTGACCAAACCATGACATTAAAGAAAAGGATAAAACAGATTCAATAAAAGCCCGATAGAACATAGTCATTATGGTTCGGTCAATTTGGAAGCGTGCAAGTTTCCTCAAACAATGCAAATTTTGCTGACCCTTTTTGCACACCCTTTCACAGTTCACCTCAAAGTTCAATCCACTATCAATAATTGTCCCAAGATATCTGTACGATTGTACACATTCGGTGGTCTGGCCTTTTAGTATGGTGACTTTGTGCCTGGGAGTTTTCCTCCTAAAGTCAATAATCATATCTTTCGTTTTTGTTGTATTCAGCTGCAGGTAGGAATCCTCACACCAGTGAACAAAGTCATCAACTACTGGGCCGTGGCCACTCTCACCATCCTGGAGGAGACTGACAATGACTGAGTCATCAGCATACTTTATAATGTGTCTGTTGTCATGTCTGCTCCGACACATGTTTGTGTACAGGATGAAGAGTAGTGGTGACAACACACACCCCTGAGGAGAGCCAGTAGAAGAGCACTTTAGGTCAGACAATGTGCCATTGACCCTTACTCTCTGCGTCCTGTTGGTTAAGAAATCCAGAATCACGCCGATGATATAATTTTGTTTATGTCGAATCTAAAAAAATCAATTCCAACCTTGTTGAATTTAATAAAGAATTTTGGGGAAATATCAGGATATAAAATAAATAAAACTAAATCTTCAATATTAATGCTAAATGAGACCCAGAGAAATTACCCAGCCCCTGAGGTAAATCAATTCAATGTTGTAAATCAGTTTAAATATTTAGGAATCCAAATTATGCCTAAGCTAGAATCAGTCGCCAGCGTCAACTATGAAGCCTTAATGTCAGATATCAATGAGTTAACTCAGAGATGGATGTCACTACCAATGTCGATGATCGGGAGAATCAATATACTTAAAAGTAATATTTTACCTAAAATACTTTATTTATTTCAATACATTCCCTTATCACCACCTTTAGATCTATTCTCAAGAATAAAAAAAAAGTTAGTGGAATTTATATGGAACAACAGGAGGGCTAGATTACGTTTGTCTTTATTATATTTACCATTTGATCGTGGAGGTCTGAAATGTCCAAATTTTATGTTGTATTATTGGTCGGCACAACTGAGGTCTATGACATATTATTTTTCATCAAATGATCTCCCTCACTGGACTGAAATGGAATCATACAATTTACCTTTACCTCTTCCCATATTCATATACTCAGATTCGGCAAAAAAATTACAAAAACAAGTTAAAAATCCATTTGTAAAGCATATGATCAAAATATGGTGTGAAGCTAAAAACTATTTAAAAGAACCACAGTTATTGTCACAATTTAGTCCAATATGGGGTAATCAATATTTTAAACCAGGGAGAGCGGACGCTGTATTTAAAGTATGGAATTTAAAAGGGATACAAAAGATTCAGGATTTATATTTGCCATGTGCAGACAACATAATGTCTTTTGAAGAGCTGAGGATCAAATTTAATCTCAATAGAACACATTTTTTTAAATATCTTCAACTTAGAAACTTTATTCGATCAAATCAAAATAAAGCTCTCACTCAACCTATTTATTCATCCTTGGAAAAAATGATGATGAAAGATAGTAAAAGAAAGGGTATTATTTCAGAGTTTTATAACTCATTGACACTATCTTCAAGTGAAAATTCACTGAAAAGATTAAACTACTGGAAAGAAGATCTGCAAATTGAAATTTCAGAGGAACAATGGGAATTGGCTTGTACAGAAGCTCAAACCAAATCAATAAATGCACGCCTTAAATTGATACATTTCAAATGGTTAATGCGGATGTATGTTACACCGGAGGAGTTAAATAGATACAACAAAAATATACCAGATACATGCACAAAATGCATGGAAAGTAAAGGAACCCTATTTCATTGTTTATGGGAATGTAGATTAATAAGAATGTTTTGGGAAGAGGTGAGGGTAACAATTGAAAAAATAATCTCAAAACAAATCATATTGAATCCTAAACTGTTTTTGTTGGGTCTGTACCCAGAAAAGCATAATTTTAATAAAAGTGAAAGAACATTCATAGACCTCAGTTTGCTTAATGCCAAAAAATGTATTGCACTATTATGGAAAAAGACTCATAGACCAGATGTGACTCAGTGGTTAAGACAGATGTTAACAAACCTTCCATTAGAAAGAATAACATATATACTGAAATCAAAGGAAATTGTGTTTGAGAATATATGGAGACCTTTTATTGATTATGTAAAAAATTTAAACATAACTCTTGAAGAAGAAGGTGAATGATGTGTGTGGACCTTGTAAATTCCAAACTGGTGAACATAATATGTATACTTATGTATTGGATTGTCTAGACTAAACAGAGGAGCATTGTTGAAGACTTGATTTTGTTGGTGGTTGTTGGTGTTTTTAGTGCATTTTTTTTTTTGTAGTACTTTAGTGTTAGTGTTTGATTGTTTGTATCAAGTTTGTTAAAAAAAAAAAAAGGTTCAATAAAGATATTGTGGAAAAAAAAAGAAATCCAGAATCCAACCCACCAGATTATTGCTTAAATGGGGGGCAATGGATCAGCGTTCTCGTCGCGCCCTCCGCCAGTACCCGGGCTTGCCTGGGGAAGCTAATGATCCTACCAGCAGACTAAATTCAAAGAGACGACGCCTCTGTGCCAAGTCAAAGAAGAATCCTAGTCACAGTCCTAAAGCCGAAAGCAAACAGCCCCAAGAGCACTTTGTGGTAGGATCTGCCCTTCGCATATTACAACTAAACGTTGAAGGCCTATCTGCAGCCAAGCGAAGCCTTATCGAAGTCCTCGCCTTCCAACATTCGATTGATGTAATCTGCCTCCAAGAGACTCATATTGGCACAGAGGAAGCTGGCCGCTTCACCATCAAAGGCTTTGACCTCCTGTGCTATGTTCTACATGCTAAACATGGACGTGCCACCTATGTGCGTTCTGACATAGTTGAAGCAAATCACCTGATAACAACACATTTCTCAGACACCATAATCATTGGTGGCTTCCATATTGTCAATGTGTACAAGCCCCCTAATGCCAACTGGGATCTGCAGGTCTTACCCACCCTACCCCACCCTGCCATCTATGTGGGGGACTTTAACAGCCATCACCCTGACTGGGGGTACCCAGCAGTGGACAGTGATGGGGAGGCACTTTCAGACTGGGCATCCAGAAATGACCTCGCTTTGATATACGACCCCAAACAAAGAGGAACCTTCCACTCTGCTAGGTGGAAGAAGGACTATTCTCCTGACCTGTGTTGGGTCAGCTCTTTGAATGGGGAGCCATATCCTACACAGATCCTCATTCTTGATGATTTTCCACACAGCCAACACCGGCCCCTGCTTGTACACATTGGCCTACAACTTCCAGTCATATACAGCCCAAGGAAGATGCGCTGGAACTTCCGCAAAGCCAACTGGAAGAAATTCAGTGAAACTCTGGACCGGAGCATTGTTACCATCCCACTCCACACCATCACTGTAGATGAAGCATACAACCGCTTCTGCAGCGCAATCTTCAAGGCTGCCCATACTGCAATCCCACGAGGCTACCGACCCCTCTATGTCCCATGTTTGGACGGAGAAAGTGCTGCCCTCCTACAATCCTATCAAACATCAGGGGACCCAGAGATAGCAGACCATCTCATTGAATCGCTAAATACAGCCCGGCGAAAGAAATGGGAGGAGACAGTTGCTGACCGGAGCTTTACCCACTCTAGCAGGAAATGTTGGAGCCTCATCCGTCGCCTAGGAGCTGCACAGAAGCCCCCTAGCCAAAGCCGAGCATCCGTCACACCCAACCAAGTTGCATCCCACCTACTGACTATCGCCAAAGCACCCCAAGACAAAGACACCAGAAGAGCAGTTACAACTGAGCTAAAAAAACACCAAAAAATGCCTGTAGAGGAAACGAACCCTGAACCCTTCG
This sequence comes from Pholidichthys leucotaenia, assembly GCA_020510985.1. Classification (NCBI taxonomy): domain Eukaryota; kingdom Metazoa; phylum Chordata; class Actinopteri; order Cichliformes; family Pholidichthyidae; genus Pholidichthys; species Pholidichthys leucotaenia. The sequence continues at coordinate 18,956,324 of CM035844.1, forward strand.
AGGCTGCTGAACTGGAGAAAGTCCTACAGGGCCTGAAATGTGGAAAGGCAGCAGGATACGATAACATCTTCCCAGAATTCATGAAGAATCTTGGCCCCCGAGCCCTAACCTGGTTGACACAATTCTACACAAGGATCACACAAACGAACTCGATCCCAAAGAAATGGCGGACAGCAAAGGTCATTGCCATCCCAAAACCTGGCAAAGACCACAAACTACCAGCAAGCTACCGCCCAATCTCCCTACTCAGCGTTCCTTACAAAATCATGGAGCGCCTAATACTGCAACGCATTTCCCCAGAAATAGAGGATATTCTAAGTGTGGATCAAGCAGGTTTCCGCAAGGACCGCAGTACAGGAGAACAAGTACTGGCCCTAACCACCTTCATTGAAAATGGCTTCGAGAGCAGACTGAAGACAGGGGCTGTGTTTCTCGATCTTACAGCCGCCTATGATACGGTCTGGCACAAAGGCCTCCTCCTGAAACTTATAAAGGCGATCCCTGCTTGGGCAACAGCAATTATAAAAACCCTGCTGACCAACCGAAGGTTCAGAGTCCACCTCAGTCAGAACACAAGTGCATGGAGAATGCAGAAAAACGGACTCCCACAAGGCTCAGTTCTAGCTCCAACTCTGTTCAACCTCTACATAAACGACCTGCCTACTACAAAATCCCGCAAATTCATCTATGCAGACGACATCTGTTTGGCATTCCAAGCACCAGACTTTGAACCACTGGAACGGGTGCTCACGGAAGATCTTGCTAAACTGGACCAGTTCTGCAAAATCTGGCGCCTAAAACCAAGCCCAGCAAAAACCGTCTCCAGTGTATTTCATCTCCACAATGCAAAAGCTGCCAGAGAACTAAACATCCACCTGAGCGGACTCAAGCTTAAGCATGCCCCAAATCCAACTTATCTTGGAGTGACCCTTGATAGGACCTTATCCTTCAAGGAACATCTAAAGGGGACGGCTGCTAAGGTGAAAGTACGAAACAACCTGCTCTGCAAGCTCGCTGGTGCAAAATGGGGGGCGGCAGTCTCCACCCTGCGCACCTCAGCACTGGCCCTTTCATACTCTGTAGCAGAATATTGTGCCCCTGTCTGGTCCAGGTCATCTTACACACACCATGTAGACACCCAGCTCAACTCAACCATGAGAACTATAACTGGAACAATCCGCTCAACACCACTCCCCTGGCTCTCTGTACTGTCAAACATAGCCCCTCCACACATCCGGCGAGCAGCATTAACTCAAAGGATGCTCCAAAAAGTTAAAGATTTTCCTCACTTACCAATCCATGCAGATATCTACACCCCACCCACTGCCCGACTTTCATCCAGACGGCCGATTTGGAAAAACCCTCCCCCAGCTGACTTTACCATCCAGACAGCTTGGCAAGAGGAATGGGAAACCAAGGAGGTCCCAAACAAACAGCTGGTGATAAACCCCAACCAACAGGTCCCGGGCACCAACCTCCCAAGGAGACAGTGGTCTACACTCAATCGCTTCAGGACTGGACATGGCCCCTGCTTGGCCGGCCTTCACAGATGGGGCAGTAGCCCTAGCCCACTGTGCGCATGTGGAGAGGAGCAAACTATGGAACACATCATAGAGGCTTGCCCGCTCCAAAGACTGGAAGGAGGATTACACACCCTCCATACAGCAAACCAGGAGGCAACTGCTTGGCTTAAGGACTTTGCATTCGCTAAATAAATTGCTTAAATCAAATTGTTGCAGGAGCCTTTCAACTAAAATATGAGGTTGGATTGTATTAAAGGCAGAAGAAAAGTCCACAAATAAAAGCCTGGCGTGTGTCCCATTAAAATCCAGATGTTTGAAAAGCATGTCAAACAGAGTGACAGTGGCATCCTCCACTCCTCTGTGAGGCCTATAGGCAAACTGCAGAGGATCCAATGCATGTTCAGTCTGCCTTAGGACCTCACGTCTGACCAGTTTTTCAAAAATTTTCATTAAAATTGAAGTCAAAGCAACTGGTCTAAAGTCGTTTATCGTTTTAGGACAGCTGGATTTTGGAACGGGAACAACCACGGCATCTTTCCAGATCTTAGGCACATGTTGTGTCTGTAAGGACTTATTGAAAATATAATGAAATATAGGACTCAGTTCATGTGCACAGGACTTTACCAGGCGTCCACATATATTATCAGGGCCCTGACTTTTGTTCACTTTTACAGCGCGGAACTCTCTTTTAACATCCTGCATCTCAATATTAAAGTGCTGATTGTCTTTGAGTTTCTGTTTCAAATCTTGGATTTCTGTGCTAAAATCAAAGGAGTCAAAACGACCATAAAAACAATTAAGAGCATTAGCCAGCTCTGTGTCTGAACTAAAACCATCTATTATGTATCTATTATATTTACTTGCTACCTGGATAATTATTCAAAAATGGATTTGATCTCCAAAAGGAATTTAAGAGACTGGATCATGTCTCTGTCAGAGCAGTCACTTGGACTGTGGATAATGGATATTTTCTTTGGATCACTGCACATCGGATTAAAGCCATAATATTGAAGGTAAGAAACATGGAAAGCTTTATGCAGTGTTGCCAACTCACTCTTTTGGAGTGATTCTCACTCTTTTTCCCTCTCTCTTACTCCACAAACCCTATTTCTCACTCCAAAATGAGGTCATTACTGACAATTTTGTGTTGATTTTCTTCAGATTTCCCACAATAAGGGCTTTCAAGGCAGGATAAAGCAGGCTGAACATGTTTTAAAAGCTCTGTCTGAAACAGTCTATTTTCGGCCTGACATTAATAAGACCATAATGTAATCCATTAATTAAATTATCTTGCTATGTGTGCAAGATGATTTAAGTATGCATTTAAAAGTAACATGAAAGTTACTTTTCCAAGTAACTGTCATGATTAATTTAGCCAGAGACTGAAACGCAGAGCGAGAGGCATTGGAGGAACAAACAGACACAGTTGGAAACGTTTAACACAATTTATTAGATAACAACAGAAATTAATGTGCACGCTGGAAGAAGCATACAGCCTGTGGATAAGAGAGAAAGTGTCATGAACCGAGCCCGTGTTTCCTGTGGGCTCGGTTCTGATCGATCCTGGTGGCTCAGGCAGTGGGTTTATTATGTGGAGTTGTGTTTTGAGTTCTTGTTGTTTTCTTGTCCATGCACTGTTTCTGTTCCTGCCTGTAGCTGCCACTCTGGCCTGTCCGGCCACGCCCCCCTCTTTCTGACAGTCAGCTGTTCGCCCCAGTAATCATCTTTCCCGCGCTCGCCCAGGTGTTCCCTATTTGTCACGCCAGCGGTGTCTGGATTAAAAGAGCTCCTTGTTGGACAGACGCCGCTGGATCATTGTACGTGTTAGATGGTTTCTCTCTGCTGTCAACCATCACGTCACCAAAGGACTGTTTTCTGTGTGTGCTCGTGGATAATTGCTGTGACGACTTGGCCAGCCCCCACACTATGAGTATCTGTCTGTGCGCTGTCCGCCGCTGTATACCTCCAGTGTGTGTGTTGGGCGGCCTAGAGAACTCTTTGTGTACCTGAGCTGTCTTGTCACTTTATGTTCACTTTTGGGTTAATAAATGTGTGTGTGGTGTAACCCAGCATTTAAATCCTCATCCTTTTTCTCCCCTCACCATGTGCCATGGAGAGGCGCATGGGGAGCTCATGACAGAATGATCCAGCCAACTATAGGATTTAGTGGGTTACACCCACACATCGCACTCTTTTCTTTTTTTTGGACTGTTTTCTGGACTTATGTGCACCTGGAGAGCGTCATGCCCCGGTCTCGCCGAGAAAGAGGATCGGCAGCGGGGTTTCCCACGGTCGAAGAGGGATGGGCTGCAGAAGGCATTCGCAGCTTGGTGAATGAAGCTCTCGCCGCCCGTGGAAGAAGACGCTGGAATGCCTGGGCAGAATTGTCGGGATCCTGGAAGTGAATCCTGGGTTGTGGAATTACCCTCAGTTCGCTGACCTGCTCTCCACAGTCTGCTCACTCCAGCGCTCTTTCCCCGGATTGGCCCATGGCACCGAGGCAGAGGACCGGCAACTCTCGGCCCGTCATCCTCCGTGACGCTTCGCCCACCCCTCCTCCCGCTCCAGCACGGTCCTCTCCAGGAAACAGACGCCAGGAGAAGCCCCCCTTTTCGTCAGCTGTCATCACCCTCCCAGCTGCTGCGAGGCTAGATGGGGCTGTTTCGGGAATGCCCACCTCCGTTGCCACAGAGACGGCTCCTCCTCCATCCACTGAAGAGGGCCATATCACCGTTGACTCGGAGAGGGATGCCTGTCTGCTATCTGCAGCTGTCAGAACCAGCGACCGGGGTGACAGGCAAGTACTTTATCCGTCTTTTCCATCTAACAGTATTAAATCTTGCCTGTCTCCCGAGGGAGAGACCCGGTTTAAACAGTCCGCTGGGTCCTCTCCTCCAGCTGCAGACATTAATCCACTTTTTCTCCTCACCGTGTCTCCTCCCATTTCCCCTGAGGGCCTGCTGGCCCAAGGTTAGGGCCGACAGATGGTGGAGGAGCCACTGGCCTCGGATGATCCATTCCCGGAGCCAGCATGGAGAGGCTCCCCTGCAGCCATGCCGGAGGATTTCCCTGCGTTGGAGCCACTGCAGGAGGAACATTGGACTGATATCACCATCTTGCCAACTGCAGAGGCATCTGCAGCGGACTGGGAGCCTGAGCTGGACCTCTTGGAGGCCAGGCCCGAGTGTTCATCGCCGGGATCGACGGAGTCCTGGACCGCAGTGGAGCTCGAGCTCAGGCAAGTAATCTCTCTTGTTTTTCTTATGTCAGTTTTAGAGAGATCTTGCCTGGCTCTGGGTGAGGGGAGTCGGGCGCAGCGCACAGCTGCACCTGAACTTCCTTTGCCGGGCTTCGCCGCTGCTGGCGACCTGAACCATCTTTCTTCCCCTGCTTCCCCTGAGCCTTCAACCAGGGTCACTGGAGAGGGTGTGTCGCCGCCGGAGGTCGCCGAGGGTCCGGTCCTGCCAAGGGAGGACATCGCTGCTCCAGCTTCTCCTGCCAGGGTCGTCAGGGCTCCTCCCATTGATCGTCTCCTCAGCCTGGTGCTCCTGCAGGTTGGTCTGCTCACCGTGAGTGCAGCTCTGGCCCAATCGGAGTCCATCGTGGGTGCAGCGGAGCGGCCCAATCCGAGTCCATCGTGGGTGCTGCAGAGCCTCAGCTGGAGGTCACCACGGGTGCAGTGGAGCCGGCCCAGTCAGGGACCACCATGGAAGCGGCCAGGCTCCCGCTGGAGTCCACCGTGGGTGCAGCGGAGCCGGCCCGGTCAGGGGCCACCGTGGACACAGTTAGGCTCCTGCTGGAGTCCACTGTGAGTGCAGCGGAGCCGGCCCGGTCAGGGGCCACCGTGGAAGCAGCCAGGCTCCCGCTGGAGTCCACCGTGGGTGCAGTGAAGCCGGCCCGGTCAGAGGCCACCATGGACACAGTTAGGCTCCTGCTGGAGTCCACCGTGGGTGCAGCGGAGCCAGCCTGGTCAGGGGCCACTGTGAGCACAGTTAGGGTCCCGCTGGAGTCCACCATGGGTGCAGCGGAGCCGGCCCGGTCAGGGGCTACCATGGGCACAGTTAGGCTCCCGCTGGAGTCCACCGTGGGTGCAGCGGAGCTGGCCCGAGGTACTACTGAGGAGGCCGTGGAGGTTCCCTCTCCCCTGTCTGGTTGCCCTCCAGTCAGCCTTCCGGTGGGTAGGCCGCCTCCTGCTTCACTCCCTCCATCCTGGTGGCTGAGCAACGTGGGCCGGTCGCCAGAGGAATTGACTCCCCGGGTCTGGTGGCCCATGTTTTCCGGCAGGCCGCCGGATTCCGTCCACCGGACCTTCCGCTGGGCCTGGGACTCTGGGCGGCCTCCTGAGCCCCAACGCCCGTGGACTTGGGGGGGTTAATTGTGGACCCTGGGCGGGGTGTTGTCTTCCCTCCTTTCCTGTTCCCCCTACCTCCCACCCGGGTTCGTGTGTTATTGTTTTGCCTGTGGGGATTGGTGGGGGGGTGGGTCCTTATGATGTTACCGTGGGTGTCTGGTATCCACCCCTAGAAGGAGGGGCTCTGTCATGAACCGAGCCTGTGTTTCCTGTGGGCTCGGTTCTGATCGATCCTGGTGGCTCAGGCAGTGGGTTTATTATGTGGAGTTGTGTTTTGAGTTCTTGTTGTTTTCTTGTCCATGCATTGTTTCTGTTCCTGCCTGTAGCTGCCGCTCTGGCCTGTCCGGCCACGCCCCCCTCTTTCTGACAGTCAGCTGTTTGCCCCGGTAATCATCTTTCCCGCGCTCGCCCAGGTGTTCCCTATTTGTCACACCAGCGGCGTCTGTATTAAAGGAGCTCCTTGCTGGACAGACGCCGCTGGATCACTGTACGTGTTAGATGGTTTCTCTCTGCCGTCAACCGTCACGTCACCAAAGGACTGTTTTCTGTGTGTGCTTGTGGATAATTGCTGTGACGACTTGGCAAGCCCCCGCTCTGTGACTATCTGTCTGTGCGCTGTCCGCCGCTGTATACCTCCAGTGTGTGTGTTGGGCGACCTAGAGAACTTTTTGTGTACCCGAGCTGTCTTGTCTCTTTATGTTCACTTTTGGGTTAATAGATGTGTGTGTGGTGTAACCCAGCATTTAAATCCTCGTCCTTTTTCTCTCCTCACCATGCGCCATGGAGAGGTGCACGGGGAGCTCATGACAGAAAGGGGAGATGATTAATCAGGGATTATTAGGAAAGGAGAAATGACAAGGAGAGAAGAGTAGAGTCTTACTACAGGAAGCAGAAGGCCTGGCTGTGAAACCCAGCATGTGGTGCAAATGGAGCTGGCGGGGGTAGGATCAGCAGGACAAACAGGTGCGAGGAATGGCGATGGGACGGAGTGGGGCTGTTGGATAACCAGGCAAAGCAGGAGTAGTCCAGACGGGATGCTGGAAGGGCAGGTGAGCATGCACAGCCCAAGAGTGACACATACACCACTGCAATGGCAGCAACCTGGAGAGGATAAGAGAAGAGGGTCAACCAACAGGTAAGATAAGGCACAAATTCAACACAAATTCAACTTGGCTTTAGTTTAAGGCGGCAATACCCAATACCCAATGGTCCAACGAAGAAGCCTTCACAGACTGGCTCTTTTAAAGCTGGCAGATGAGGCAGCAGCCAGCGCGTCATCCTGAGGCAGCAGCCACCTCCTGGCGCCCCTCTGGACTGGTTGGGATGAGCCTGGTGGAATGCCAAATCATGCCCTTGTCGTGGAAGTATGATCCGGGAATCCACGACCTCTCCTCCGGTCCATAGCCCTTCCAATGGACCAGGTATTGTAGACCCCGGCCCTGACGACGGACGTCCAAGATCCTCTGGATGGTGTAGGTGGTATGGCTGTTGGGGACCTGGGGAGGAGGAGGAGGCTTCGGGGGAAGACAGAGAGGACTGGCGGAGAGGGGTTTTATCTGGGAGATGTGAAAGGTAGAATGGATGTAGAGTGACAGAGACAGCTTGAGCCAAACTGTAACATCAGATGGGAGCTCCAGGTAGTGGAGTTGCAGGAAGCTATGCATCTCAGGGTGGCCTCCAGGGACTGGTTTGCATGCTCGACCTGCCCGTTGCTCTGGGGATGATAACTGGAGGTGAGACTAACCGTGGTGCCGAGGGAACGACAGAAAGCCTTCCATACTTGAGATGTAAACTGCGGAACCCGGTCAGAAACAATGTTGATTGGGATTCTGTGTAGGAGGATAATGTGGAGGGTGAAGAGATTAGCGGTCTCTGCAGCTGAGGGAAACTTGGGCAAGGGTACTAGATGAATAGCTTTAGAGAACCAGTCAATGATAGTGAGGATGACAGTGTTGTCTTGTGATGGAGGGAGACCCGTAACAAAGTCCATAGCAATATGTGACCAGAGGCGTCTCGGGACAGGTAGGGGATGAAGGAGGCCAGCTGGAGGGGAGGAGTCCGATTTATTGGTGGCCCAGATCTGACATAACCCCGCCATTGCCTAGTCCCAAGCCTAGGATGCGAAAGGAGGAGGGTTGTGCGTTGGGTTAGCAGCCCACCACGTAAAAAACGCTTGCTACAGAAACGCCAACAAGATCAACAAAAAGTCATCAAACCTTGGGCGACGAGCTGAGGACTGAGGCAGCAATGTCTTATATGAAGAGCAGGGATGAAAGCCGAAAGGAAGTTTCTGTTCCGATGGAGTCCTTGGCGAAACCCAAACAACGAGTGAGAGTGGGAGCATGGAATGTTCGAACGATGTACGAAACTGCGCATGAACAAAGCCAGGCATCCACACGCAGCACTCAGATGGGCACCGCCGGGGAAGAGGAGGAGAGGCAGATCCCAGGGCACCTGGAGGAGGACAGTGGAAGAGGAAATGAAAGCGGAGGGCAAGACCTGGAACAAAGTCAGCTGGCTCGCCCAGGACCGAGATGGCTGGAGGAGACTCGTTGGCGCCTTATGCCCCAGCTAGGGTGAAGAGGATTAAGTAAGTAAGTAAGATCTGACATGCTTTAACAAAGTCCTGAACATCTGTTCGAAGGGTCAGCCACCAAAAAACTTGTTGCAGCAGTTCAACAGTCCAAGAGATTCCAGGGTGACAGGCAAAGAAACTGGTGTGCCCCCACTGGATTACTTCACTATGGAGGGCAGAAGGGACATATAGACGGTTAGTTGGGCCTCCCTCAGGGATGGGTTCAGAGGACTGGTCCTGCCAGACCCTCTGCTCGATCTCCTAAGAGAGGGATCCTACAACACAGGAAGAAGGCAGAATAGGTTCAGGAGAAGGAGAGGCAGTAAGAGGGAGAGAGGAAGGTGAATGGTCGGAGGAGAACTGGCGAGAGCATCAGGTTTTATATTGCGTGAGCCAGGGCGGTAAGTAATGGAGAGATTGAACCTAAGGAAAAACAGGGCCCAACGGGTTGTCTGGAATTTAATCTTCTGGCAGATCTTAAATACTCTAAGTTTTTGTGATCTGTCCAGACGATGATGGGTTGGGTGGCTCCCTCTAGCCAGTGCCTCCATTCCTCTAATGGCAGTTTAATGGCCAGCAGCTCACAGTCCCCTACGTCATAGTTCCTCTCAGCTGGGGTCAGCCACCGAGAGAAATATGCGCATGGATGTAACTTCTGATCGGAGCCAGAGTGCTGAGAGGGGACAGCGCCCACCCCTGAATCAGATGCATCAACCTCAACCACAAACTGTGATTGAGGGTCGACCTGAGCCAAGATGGGCATCTGAGTAAAAAGGGCTCTTAGTCTGAAGAAGGCCTGTTCCGCTGCCTCAGACCATTTAAATGGGATCTTCATCGAGATCAGCTGGGTTAATGGCAGGGCTGCTTTACTGTGATCCTGAATAAAGCAGCGGTAAAAATTTGCAAAGCCCAGGAAGCGCTGGAGATGCTTCCTGGACTGGGGGGCTGGCCAGTCTAGGACCACCTTGACTTTAGCCAGATCGGCCTTTAAGAACTCACACTTCTCGGACTTCACGTAAAGTTGATTTTCCAGTAGCCGTTGTAAAACTGCTCGAACATGGACTGTATGCTCCTCCAGCGTGTGGGAAAAAATAAGAATATTGTCAAGGCAGACGAAAACAAACTGGTTTACTATCTCCCAGAGAACGTCATTGATCATACACTGGAAGATGGCGGAGGCGTTGGTCAGCACAAAGGGCATCACTAGGTATTCAAACTGCCCCAGGTGTGTCTCAAAAGCTGTCTTCCCCTCATCACCTTCACGCATGTGAACCAGATGGTATGCATTCTGGAGGTCGAGTTTGGTGAATACTCACGCACGCTGAAGAAGCTCAAAAGCTGAGTTAATGAGCAGTAATGGATATTTTTCTTTGATGGTGATGGCGTTCAGTTCACGATAATCAATGCAGGGCCGCAAAGACCCCTCTTTTTTCCCCACAAAAAAGAACCCGGCGCTGAGAGGAGCAGAGGAAGGATGAATGGGATTCGCGTTAAGGGAGTCTTTAATATAGCTCTCCATCACCTCCTTCTCTGGCCCAGACAAGCTGTAGAGCCAACTGAACGGCAGTCGCGCACCTGAGAGGAGATCAATAGCACAGTCGTAGGACCGATGAGGTGGCAAAGAGAGGGCCCTAGACTGACTAAAGACCTCCCCAAGGTCATGATAGACTTCGGGCATGAGACTGAGGTCCGGCGGCTCGGCAGAGCGGGGGAGATAGGGAGAGTGGGCGAACACGCAGCTGAACGGAGGCATGATGAAAGGCAAAAAGGGCTCCAGAATGGAATGGAATTTTGGCCCCAACTTATTATGGGGTTATGTTGGCGGAGCCACGGATAACCCAGAATCACAGGGGTAGATGAACTGGGCAGAATGAAAAATGGATGGAATTCACGGTGGTTACCAGACAGAAGAACAGAAACTAGCTCAGTTTGACAAGTCACCACAGCTAGCTTACAGCCAGAAAGGGCTGAGACGTTTAAAGGGGACGGTAGGACCCTTATGGGAATCTTCAGTTTTTGAAACTGTGAAATGAAATTTTGCTCAGCTTCAGAATCGGTTAGAGCTAAGACTTTAAGCTCAGCCCCTGTTAGTTGAATGAGGGCCGGTAGCGTAAAATTACCGGGGGGATTTGCTGAAGATCTGCCTGTCAGACTCCCCACTGCTACTGATTGGCCAAATCTTTTGGCCGAATGGGGCACTTTGATAACATGTGTTCTGTGTGGAGCCACAGTACATGCAGGCCCCCACCTTCCTCCAACACTGATGTTCCTCCGGAGTCAAACAAGCCCGGCCTAGGACCATCGCCCTCGGAGGAGAAACCAACCTATTGTAGTGAGAGGACAGGGGGGACGGCCGCGACGCAGATGAGGTAGAGGCCCTCCACTCCCTAGCATGCTCACGGTACTGATTGTCCAGGCCAATGGCCTGCTCAATTAACTCATCCAGAGAAGAGGGGTTGGCGTGCATTGCCAGGTCGTCGCGGAGGTTGGAATTGAGACTCCGGAGGAAGGTGCTGCATAGAGCAACGTCATTCCATCTGGACTCTGCCGCGACAACCCAGAACTCAACCAAGAAATCGGCTACCGGAGCACCAATAGTTGACTCACAAGATTACCCTCACTCTCTGTATGGCCAAATGCCCGAGAAAATTCCTGTATGAACCAATCATAAGAATAACGGGGACCCTCCGGACTACTTAATATGGACTAGGCCCAACTAAGCGCCTGGTCTCTGAGCAGCAGGGTCATAAAGTGGATTTTTGAGGAGTTGTCCGGGTATTACCCCGCTACCTGCTGAATATATAGCCAGCAGTGAAGCAGGAACCCTTTACATCCCCCCACCTTCTCCACGTACAGGGCAGGGGAAGGGATGGAAATGGTTCGGTGGATAGTAGAGGCTACTGGAGCAGCAGGAGGAGGAGGAGGCAAACAAGACAAATGGCAAAGGTGGTCAGTTATGGTCGTCAATTGTTAGGTAATTGTTTGCAATTGTTTGGTAAGAACGGCAACTTGTGGCATCTAACCGGGAAAGAGCTGATTGTTCTCCCCAGTGAAGCGCTTGCTGAGCCTCGATCCTGGCTGGATCATTCTGTCATGATTAATTTAGCCAAAGACTCAAACGCAGAGCGAGAGGCACCGGAGGAACAAACAGACTCAGGTGAAAATGTTTAACACAATTTATTAGACAACAACAGAAATTAATGCGCATGCTGGAGGAAGCACACAGCCTGTGGATAAGAGAGAAAGGGGAGATGATTAATCAGGGATTATTAGAAAAGGAGAATTGACAAGGAGAGAAGAGCAGAGTCTTACCACAGGAAACAGAGGGCCCAGCTGTGAAACCCAGCGTGTGGTGTTAAATGGAGCTGGCGGGGGTAGGACCAGAGGGACGAACAGGTGTGAGGAATGGTGATGGGAAGGAGTGGGGCTGTTGGATGACCGGGTGAAGCAGGAGTAGTCCAGAGGGGACGATGGAAGAATAGGTGAGCGTGCGCAGCCCCGGAGTGACATACATTGCTGCAATGGCAGCAACCTGGAGAGGATAAGAGAAGAGGGTCAACCAACAGGTAAGATAAGGCACAAATTCAGTTTACTTTAGTTTAAGGCAGCAATACCCAATGGTATAGTGAAGAGGCCTTCACAGACTGGCTCTTTTAAGGCTGGCAGATGAGGCAGCAGAAGGTGTGCACAATCAGGTAGGCGAGTGTAATCAACTCTGGAGCCGAGAGATGGGCCGAAGTAAAAAAAAAAACACAGAAGGGGAGGGGGAGCATGCTCACCTGATCATCACAGTAACTAGTTACTTTAATCATGCAGTAATTGGTAAGTAACTCAGTTACTTTTGAAAAGTAGTAACTAGTACCTGTAACTAGTTACTGTTTTTTAGTAACTTGCCCAACACTGTTCATGTGTAGCCCAAGAGCCACCTCTGGTGAACATTGCATGAAACTCTGTGCAGTAATTTTGGAGCATTCTTGCTAACACACTGTGAGAAGATAAGACCCTCGGCAGAGATATGTGTTCTCAGATCATCACCAGCTTCAGCCAGCATCTTCACAAGGTCTTTTGCTTTTGTCCTGGGGTTGATGTGCACATTTCACACCAAAACACGTTCATCTCTGGGACACAGAACCCGTTTCCTTCCTGAGCAGTATGATGGCTGGACATTCCCACGGTGTTTATACTTGCATAAAATTGAACAGCTGAACGTGGCACCTTCAGGCATCTGGAAATTGTACCCAAGGATGAACCAGACTTGTGGTGGTCCACAAGTCTCTTCTTGATATTAGTCTATGTAAACTTCTGACTTTGAAGAAGATATAAAAAAAAAAATCTCTAAAAATAAATTTAGCAAATATAAAAACTATTTAGCGAATTTGGTAATCCTAACTGACCTAAAACAGGAAAAATTCCGTCTGATTTAATGTCAGACAGTGAGGAAAAAAAGGTTGTGTCTTTTTATACAGTGTATGTAAACTTCTGGTTTCAACTGTAAGTGACATCCTGTGGCAAATCCAGAACAGTCAATTTTGCTTTTTTTTTTAGTGAAAAATGATATAAAGGTTGTATGTTGTTTTTTTTTTGTTTTTTTTTTTAAGAGAAATGGGCATTTTTGATTTCTTTTAAATAATCACTTGACCAATAGACACCTTTCAGAAGGTTAAAACCTACAAGAACATCATTTTTCAGTCAATGACCCCTTTAAGATGCTGATTAAGTTGCATTATTGTTGCATAGGTGTGCCTTGAGCTGTTCACAAAAGGACACTCAAAAATGTACAGGCTTTTTTGACAAAACAAAAAATGTTGGGTTTTGAACAGCTGATCTGATGGATATTCCTGCAGTCAGAGTGCCAGTTGCATGCCCCCTCAAAACATTGCCTTATATGATGAAACTGCACATTTTAGAATTCAATCATCATCTCTGGAACATTCGACTAGCATGATTGCTTCCTACTGTTCTGCAGAATAGAACACTCCCCCATCTCAACACCACTGTGAGAAGTGGTCTTGAGAATGCAACTGATGCAAATGTTCCCTCCAGCTGCTCGTGTTGCATGTCTGCATTCCTATCCACAATCACTTAACGGCAAGTTGCTCTGATGCAGAAGTTAAATATTTTCTTTCGAGTAGACATGATCAGGGCTTGACATTAACACCGGCCAGTGGCTGGTGGATTTAAGCAGAGGCCAGTCAGACAGCCACACCTACTAACCACGTTGGCCAGTTGTAGTTTTCACAAACAGCATCTAAAATAATAAACCTGTTGCAGTGTGAGACTACGAAACCACAACTCCCAAAAGTACTGTGATATTTTTTTTTTCTAATCAGTGTTCTTTTTCTTTCTCTTCTTTTTTCTGGTGAAAACAGGTAGGGTCCATTTAGGTTAAATCCATCAGCAACTACTAATGACGTTGTGCGGCCATGAAGGCGTGTCCTAGTTCATAGGGGTAGGTGAAGGGGTGCAAATGAGAATTGGGACGGACCCAAATCTACCTGCATTTCACTCTCATATTGCAAATACTTTTCTCTAGTGTTTTACAATATTTACTGCTCTTCATAAATAAACAGAGTTTCTCTTGCTATTTTTATGTAGGTATAAAGGTAATTTATATTGGAAAAGGTTGTAAATTTAGTTCAGGTAGATTTTAGCATGCCATAGTCCAATTTAATCATATTAAACATAATTTTCCAAAAAACATAAATTGTGGTTAGGGAAAAGGCTGAGTGGCTAGAAACTTTGGAAAATCACTAGCCATAGTGGCTGGTGAGCAAAAAAGGTAATGTCAAGCCCTGGACGTGATCATGCAGCACCAGTTGGATCAAATAACCAGGAATGCAGAGGTGTTTGGCAAAAATTGTGAGTGTACTTCAACGGTGGAGAGGGGAGGAAGTCTGTCGGTACGGCACAGTCACTATATAGTGTGAGTGGAGGCCAGCAAGAGTTGTAAGAGGAGAGGGACAATCACCTTCGAAACAGTACAGAACTGGAACCAGTGAGAATGTGCCCTTAGTTCTTTTACTTCAGGCTCTAAAATATGGAAGTAAGGATGCTGTGTTAATGTTTTTGTTGAGTTTAGATAATGCAACCTGTCACTACAGTTTGATAGTGTCCTTAGTAAAAAATGGCGGCAAAGACAATGTAGAACATGAAGCTTCACAACAGGACTCTGCAAACCGTTGGAGGGCTACATCCTTTTTATGATAGTCTGTGGTTAAAAAGGACAAAATTTGTGATTAACTGTGTACCTGCAACATAGTCACCAAACCCCACTGTGGTCAATGTGATAACTACAAAATAGGCCGACTCCAGGAGGCTCCACTGCTCCACTTCTTGAAATACGAAGATAGGCACCGCAACAAAGAGCAGGCAACCCAGAAGGATGGACAGGACCGCTGAAATCACACGCACGATGGTGGGGCTAACCCGCCATTTCTGTAAGCAGGATGAGAAAGGCAAAATGGCATGAGAAAAATAAATTAAAGTATATAGAATTCAAACAGAAAAGATGTTTAAATCTCTGTTCACGTGTCTGACCAGGAAGATGGTCTCTATTTTGAGAACTGTTTTCCTCAGTCCAGTACCAAGATGGTCTCCAACGCCAGCAAGAAGGATGCCAAACATGGGGATTCCCACCAGGGCATAGAAAATGCAGAACAGCTGCCCTCCTTCCGTCTTGGGGGAAATGTTTCCAAACCCTGAACAGAGGTGGAAGAGCAGAGGGTTCAGCACAAAATTCAGTTTAATGATATTGAAGGTACGCTGTTTAAAACCCACCTATAGTTGTGATAACAGTCCCTGAGAAGAAAAAGGCACTGGCCAGATCCCATTTGCTGACGAAGGTTATGTTTTCATTAGGATCTGCACCCGCACCTACGGCCTCCACCACCTCCTGAGATTATAAGGTGGAGAAACATTATCAGTTAATCCATGAAATAATTCATTTTATGGTTAATTAGTAAAGCGATGAAATACAAACCCCAATTCCAATGAAGCTGGGACATTGTGTAACACGTAAAAAAAAAAAAAAAACATGATTTGCAAATCCTTTTCAATCTGTATTTATCTATAAATGCAAGATATCTGTCTGTGTGTGTGTCTGTTCCTCACATATCTCTCAAACTGTTCATCAGACTGACCTCAGATTTTATAAGTGCTTTGCTGAGGTTACAAAGGTGTGCATCCCCAAGTATGGAGTTGCTCAGTAAAAATGTGTCATTTTTATCAATAAAAGTTTAGCCACCGCTCTATCACTGCTCTCTCTTCATGCCCTGGCTTCAGGAAGTGTGGGCGGGGTTTAGCTCTGTGTGTGTGAGTATGTGCTGCAGGCAGCAGCTGAGCAGTGTTTGTTTTCCTGTGAACAAACACTGCAAATATGCCAGTATAGGGTAGCTCCAAGTTAGAAACCCATTCAATTATTCCCTTTATCACTGAATCGTAATTTTTTCAGCTCCGACTGCGCAACTTCAAAATTTGGTGGGGGGGGGGGGGGCTGAAACCCTCAGACAAGCAGGCACACACTAATGGCACATTTACTGGATGCTGCAAATTCCTTTTTTCCTTTAAACAGCATACCGTAAGTCCTGGCTGCTGTAATATCTAAAATGTAAAGTTAATACCGACATGACTGTGGAGTGGAATGGCCAGATATGAGGATACGAGGACCCACGGTCCAGGAGAGGGGAGTCTGTGGCGGCTTCTCCTTCCTGTGTGGTACCGGTGCCTCTAGTACTAGCCATGCTGTTTATAGGCCCCAAGCCACTGACATCATCAGTGGGTGAGAGCCCTGTTGTAATCGTTAGGATTATTTATTATAAACCTTATTTATACAGGTAATTCCACTGAGACACGGGGTCTCATTTTGAAGAGAGCTGTTTAATCGATCAGTTCTATTAAAGCAGAGCAGATCACAGCAGCCATCTGGCGTGTAGAGGAATGAAGCTGGTCTCCTTTATTTTTGTGCATAATCATTTCTGAATGATTTTAACATTTTATTTTGCTGCACTGCATCAAGGTGAAGAAGTTCTGTCCCCCTCAGTCGTTCGGGGCTCAAACACAACGTTGTGTCTGACGTTACGTTTTCCTCTGCGCATGCATAGCTGTAGACCGTTCACACTGGAGTCAGATGGGAGTCGCATTTAAATTGTAATGTGAACGCCTACACAAATAAATAGAACCTCGGCAAAAAATCAGAATTGAGCATTAAGACTTGCAGTGTGACCGTAGCTTATTAGTTGTTGACAAATAAAGTGTGTGAACGAACGCATAGCTTCCCTACAACCTTTGCTCCACGAACGCGGGACGTATCAACCATACACAGGATATGTTTGAAAATTTTCAGCATGCTGAAAATTTTCAAAGGAGCTTGGCGAACTACACCATATACCAGCGTGCTTCAGCATTCTTCAGCGTGCTCTTAACTGAGACAAAACTTAGCCATAACTGATTTGACGTACACCAGCATATTCTCCAAATTTTTCATACGTTTTGCAAACGCTGCCTAAATCATTTAGGTGTGACAGGGCCTAAACACAGGACACAAAAATGCCCAAATAACGAAACAAATCATTTTTACTTAAATATTTACTGACAAATGGGCAACACTGATGTAACGGTTGCAGTCAAACGGGTCCTTCTGCTGTGTATAATAATGTTTTGTAGAGAATTCGGTTGATTACAGTTTAAAAAAACTTTTAATAACAAAATATTGCTAAAATATAAAATGATACACTGACAATGGGTCTCAAATATTTGTAAACAGGTCCTGTTATAGTACTGCATGAGTTTATTGATGATACACAGAAGAAATTCAGTATTACACTGAACTCCATCACTGAACAGTGATATAAACTAAAATAATTATAATGACGACTGAACAACTCCCATTCCCCACAGTGCAAGATACACTGTTATCTTGAATAAGTGATAAAAGATCAGACAAATAAGTGATCTGACAAACAAACAAGGGTTCTGAAACAGTCACTAATATTGGGTGTCCCATTCATTTTCAATAATAGTTATTCTGTAATTAATATTCACATGATCAAATCAATCAATCAAATCCATTATATATCAATCAAATACATTACAAAGACAAGATATTTAATGTTGAAACTGATAAACCTTATTGTTTTTTGCAAACTATAGCATTATGCTATATTTATATAATGGCAGTTATCAATAATTAATAACTATAATTAATAATTATTTAAAATTATTAAATTACCTCATTCTAACACTAGGGGGCACTACTTGTGGTTTATAGGGAAAGAAGAAGTCTGTAATAACTGAGTTTAAGAATTTCGGTAATAAGGCAAAGTTAAACAATAATTTGACCAGTCTCTTAATCTGTGCATAAATTCTTGACACAGTGATTCTGAAACCTTGGACCCATGAACCAGAGTGATAGCAGATATCTGTGAAGCTTTGTAAAATGAAGAGATAACCAGGTGTTACAGTAACAATGAGGAAAGAATATTTACACATTTACAGGTCTTGCATGTGCGAAATAAGGCTGGAATGTGACTGTGTATCTGACTGGGAAATTAGTGAAACTGCCAGAGGACCTGAGGATAATGTAAGGTTAATGAAAAGGGGATTTTTGGAAAAATGTTTTGAAAAGAAGACATTAATTTGACGTTGGGCTCAAAAAGGAATGTCAGTTACAGAAAAGGTTATGGTCAGTGTGAACAAGATAAGCCTAAAGTCTAGCCTTAAAAATGCTACCTTGGGACAAGTCGTCCGGGAAGATGGCGGAGAGACATAACGCTTAAACAGAGAGCTCTCCCTAGCCGGATTAAAAATCATCGGTAAATGGCCAACTTGACATAAGCGGATCAATAAACTAAGGGATGAAAACACGAAGGAGCCGGGCACAAGGACAAAAGCAGAGTAAAATTAAAGAATTCCTCTTCAACAACGCAGGAGAAACCGCTGAACACGGGGCCCAAAAAAACGAGGTGACCGCAGCAGAGAAAATGGAAGACACAAAACTCGATACCATGAACACTGGCATCGCCAGTTTGGGTAAAGAGTTGAGAGACTTCAAACGGCAGCTACAACAGGATTTAGCGGCTCTTAAGGAGGAGCTGAAAAAAGAGATTAAGGAAGAAATTATGGGCCTCCGAAGAGAAATGGAGCGCAAGCTAGCAGAAAACATGGAGGAGCTGCGCTCCCAGCGGGCGTGTATGACAGAAGCGCAGGCCCGAATATCAGAGCTGGAAGATTGGAATAGCGAGGCAAGCGAACAGCTGCAGACCCTGACGGCACAAATGCAGAGGATGCAGGAGAAAGTAACCGACTTGGAGAGCAGGTCCAGACGGGGCAATATACGCATCTTCGGGATCCCGGAGGGCATTGAAGGCAACTCGATGACGAAATTCATGGATCAGTTCTTAAAAAAAGAGCTGGAACTGCCCAGCGAAGCAGATCTGCAGATTCAACGAGCGCACAGAGCCTCGGCACAGAACCCGAACCCACGCTCTACACCCAGGTCAGTTGTGGTAAACTTTCTGAAATATGATGTAAAGGAAAGAATCCTGACACGAGCGTGGAAAAAAAAGATACGAATCGGCGACAAGCAGATATTCTTTGATCATGACTACCCGGCGGAAATTGTGCAGCAGCGGAAGAAATATGCCAACATTAAAAAAACGCTGAAAGAAAAAAAAATTAGATTCCAAACGCCGCTAACGAAGATGAGGATTCATTGGGAGAACGGCGTAAGAACCTACAACACAGCCAGAGAGGCAGCGCAGGACATGATGGAGCGGGGCCTTGAGGTGTACGTGCCGGAGGAAACGGTAGGAGCAGCGGAGGCCCTGAACGCATCACGACAGCCGGAGTGGAGGCGAGTGAACGGCAAAAGACGGGGGGAGACGTGGAGCAGCGGGCCCAGGAAAGACTACAAGGCTTTCAACTGAAAGCCTAGATTATAACAAAGATTAAGAAAGACACAGAAGAAATGAAGGCCAAGAAGACAAGGTAAAAGAGAAACAGACGGCTAGGAGAGGTTTAAGTGATATTTGTTGGACATTTCTAGACTAATGACTATTTCTTGGATAGTAAATACAGGTCTAGGGAGGGCCCTACACTCGGTGAGGACAATCCCTCCACCCACCAACAGGGACCAGTGGGCAGAAGAAAGGCCCAAAGTACGGAGGTCGAGATTTTTTAATGTGTTTTTATATAAATATGTGTTATTTTTGTTGTTAAAGGGGCTAGGAGCACAAGTTAAAAAAATGGAAAAACATGATTATGGGTAAAAATCTTAAGATAATAACACTAAACGTGAATGGTCTGAACTCACCTGTTAAAAGGGAAAGAATAATAAGAAAATTCAAGAAAGAAAAAGCCGAAATTATATTTATGCAAGAGACACATTTGAGCAAGACAGAACATGTGAAACTAAAGAGATTTGGCTATAAGAACTCCTACTACAGTTCATTTAAGGGAGGAACTAAAAGGGGGGTTATGATACTAATGTCAAATAAAATACAATTTGAATGTGAACAGGAAATCCAGGATAAAGAAGGCAGGTATGTAATAATAAAGGGTAGCATAGATGGAATGCAGATCACATTAGTGAACATCTATGCCCCACCAGAAAGTGACAAGGGTTTTTTTCAACATCTGTTTGATCTCATAGCAACACACAGTGAAGGAGTCCTAATTTGTGGAGGAGACTTAAATGCTGTCATGGATCATGAAATTGATACAACAAGTGTTAAGAAGACAAAAAAACATGTAACAAAATTCATAAGAACCTCACTGGCAGAAATGGGTATGGTAGACATTTGGAGGGACCTGCACCCACTGGAAAAAGACTATACACATTATTCAGCAGTCCATAAAGTACACTCTAGAATAGATTACTTCCTTATGAATGAAGATGACAGACACAGGGTGAGAAATTGTTGGATTGGAGGGGCAGAAATATCAGATCATAATCCTATATACATGGAAATAAATTTAAACAATAGAAAACGACAAACAACATGGAAACTTAATGTAGGACTGTTAAATGATGATAAAATGAAAGAAAGAATAAAAATAAACATAAACGAATATATCCAAGAGAATGACAATGAAGAAGTGGACCCAACAATACTATGGGACGCACTAAAAGCCGTGTTAAGAGGTAAATTAATTGTTGAAACAGGAAAAGCAAATAAGACTAAACTGGAAGCATATGAACAAAGATGTGAGAGACTGAGGGAATTAGAACATAAACATCAAAGCACAAATGACCCAAAAATATATCAAGAAATTAAAGAAGAAAAAATAAAGATAAAAGAAACACAAATGGATGAAATTGAAAGGAAAAATAGATATCTAAAGCAAAAATATTATGAAACGGGACCAAAAGCCACAAAACTGCTGGCAAAACGGTTAAGAAAACAACAAACAATGAATAATGTATATAAGATTAAAGACCCCACCACAAATAAAACCACAGTTAACCCAGAAAACATCGAAGAAATATTCCATAATCTCTACCAAGAACTATACTCGCAACCTGAAGAAACAAATACTAAAGATATTAAAAAATTTCTATGCACATTGGACTTGCCATCAATAGGAAATCAACAAAATGAAAAGCTAACAGCAGAAATAACAACACAAGAGATCAGAGATGTGATTAAGTCACTTAAAAACGGTAAATCACCAGGTAGTGATGGATACCCATCTGAGTTTTATAAACTGTTTATAGAAGAACTCACGCCACAGCTTCTAAAGTCATTTAATTGGACGTTGAACAACAACAAAATACCTCCATCATGGAACGAAGCCATTATTTCAGTCATTTTAAAGCCAGGGAAAGATAGAGAACAATGCGGAAACTATAGGCCAATCTCTTTATTAAATGTGGATTATAAATATATACAACAATTATATGTAAACGAATAAAGACATTCTTGACGGAATTGATAGAAGATGATCAAACTGGTTTCATAGAGGGACGCCAAACACATGACAATATCAGGAGAACAATACATATAATTAATCAAATACATAAAGAAAAGAAAAGCGCAGTAATAATGAGTTTAGACGCAGAAAAAGCATTTGACAGGGTTAACTGGAAATTCCTATATAGTGTGCTGGAACGCTTTGGATTTAACGAAAAATCAGTACAATGCATAAGGACGCTGTATCAAGAACCTGTGGCAAGAATCAAGATAAACGGTAGCTTAATAGACAAAGTAAATATACAAAGATCAACTAGGCAGGGATGCTGCTTATCGCCCACCTTGTTTGCTCTGTTCATAGAGCCACTGGCTCAAGCGATACGACAAAATAAGAAATTAAAAGGTGTAACAATAAAGGGGGCGGAACACAAGATTGGGCTATTTGCAGACGATATTATAGTTTACCTTGAACAACCAGATGAATCAATAATGGAAATGATGAACTTGATAGAAAATTTTGGAAAATTATCAGGATACAAGATAAACATAACAAAAACACAAATACTGACATTCCACTATAACCCTCTAAACCAGATAACTGATAAGATCAAACTAAACTGGAAACAAAAAGAAATAAAATACCTTGGAGTGAACATACCTAAAGATCTAAGCAAAATCTATAAAGCAAACTATGATAGGTTGGAACAAGAAATAAAAAAAGATATTGATAGATGGTCAATCTTAAATATGGATCTGAATTCAAAAATTGAGACAGTCAAAGTCAGCATACAACCTAGATTACTTTACCTCTTCCAGGCTATACCAACAGAGATTCCAGATGCCCAGTTCTCAAAGTGGGACAGGATGATATCGAGATTTGTTTGGGGAGGTAAAAAACCAAGAGTGAAATATAAAACTCTCCAGTTACCAAAAGAGAAAGGAGGCATGGGCCTACCGAGTCTAAAGGAATATTACTACTCAGCACAAATAAGATATATCATATGTTGGTGCAACGAGGGATATGAGGCAAAATGGAAAGAAATGGAAAAGGAAATTGAGGGACTCCCAGTACAAAGCATAATAGGAGATAAAGATGCATATAAGCAAATCAAACAAATAGACCCAATCACTAAATTTACTTTAGAACTGTGGTATAAAATAGTACAAAAGTATAATATAAAGGAAGACATAAAACTATTGAAATGGGTAGCATTTGACAGTCAGTTTGAACCGGCAAAACAAGATAGGGGATACAAAAATCTGGTGAACAAGGGAATCACAGCATGGGGCAATATCGGAAAAAAAGATCTCGGGAGCTTTGTAAACATCAGGAGAAAATTTAAACTAGAAAGATCGGAATTCTTCAGATATCTGCAGATGAGAGACTATTATATGAAGAAGATTAGGCATAACCTCCAAACAGATGTGAGCGAGATTATACAATTCATTTTAAGCTCATATACAGGAAATAAAACAAGAATTATTTCAAAGCTATATCAGAAACTTATGGCAAACAATCATTCAAGTAACTATATAAAGGAGAAATGGGAGAAAGAGCTCAATTTAAACATAACAGAAGAAAGCTGGCAGGAAATATGGAAAACACAACACACGTCAACAAATTCAAGAACATGGAGGGAATTTGGATGGAAAAACCTGATTCGCTTTTTCATTACACCACAGATTCAAGGAAAGTATACAAATACCCAATCTATATGCTGGAGGGGATGTGGGGCTCAAAATGCAGACCACTCGCATATGTTTTGGAAATGCTGCAAAATCTCATCATTCTGGAAATCTATACATGTGACAATACAGAGGATATTAGGATATAATATACCAATGAACTGTAACTTGATGTACCTATGTGATCTTAAAAGAGACAATGTTATACAGGCTGAGGACAGATATCTAGTTAAAATCTTGTTGATTGCATGTAAAAAAACAATCACAAAAAAATGGCGATCAGAAGTTCTTCCTGACCAAGAGCAATGGACTG
The DNA here is from genome assembly GCA_020510985.1 of Pholidichthys leucotaenia. Lineage (NCBI taxonomy): Eukaryota > Metazoa > Chordata > Actinopteri > Cichliformes > Pholidichthyidae > Pholidichthys > Pholidichthys leucotaenia. Next base: position 18,979,680 of record CM035844.1, read on the forward strand.
ACATTATTGAGGACATACGTATGATGGAAAAACTAACATATCGACAAAGAATGCAAGAAGGACTATGGGAAAAAAAATGGCGGAAATGGACACACTACAAAGTGCAACAACGAGACAGATATTGAAAGAATAACCAAAGACGCTGGAAAAACCAGAAGAATTAAGAGATGGAAACTAAAAACTTGATGCTCCAACATTTGTCCCCCCCCCCTTTTTTTTTTTCTCCTTTTTCTTTTTTTACTCTAGCCCCTTTGTTTTTTTTTTTAAATGTAGACTGTGATCTGAATGCAATATATATAATGAAAAATGAATAAAAATCTTAAGTTACAAAAAAAATGCTACCTTGGGCTGTTGTGCACAGGAGTTTCTCTCCTGTGACAGCTAAGGGTTCATTCACACGGCCGCTGTTTGATCCGGACTAAAGGACTATCCACGGATACTTTGGTTCATCTGGTGCTGTCTCAACGCGCATTGGAACCCTGGTCCGCCTGAAAACGGGGGTCTTGGTTCTCTTGCAAATAAAGTTTGGTGCACTTTGCTTGCAGTGTGAATGCAAATGGACTATCCAGCGGACCAAAGGGCGGAAGTGCCCCTCAACATTTGTGTAACCATAACAACACGTAGTCTGAGAAGAGGAAGTGGCGTTTACCATAGAACATTTTGGGTAGAAAATAACAATAAAGACAACCTTGTGGATCCAAGAAATCCTTTTACCGGAGAAAGCCAAGGAGAAAAGTTAAAAAATGTCTCACTTGTGGCAAACAACCCAGCTGAAGGGAACGGATTTCCGTTTTCAATCCTGGCCAATCGATGGGCCTGATTTTTCTTCTTCGCAGAGATTTTTTTCTTCCTGGTCAATGGTGGTTTTGGCTACAGCGTCGCAAACGAGCAGTTGTTGTAACTGTGTGACGTTATCCAGGCAGTTTGGTCCGCTCGAAGGTGTGAAAATTCTCGGCAGTCCCCGCCCAGTCGAACCAAGACCCCCAGACTATCCCGGTATGAATGCAGCTGATTCTTAAGAGACTCAGACCCAGCCAGAACAAGATAGTCATGCCTCACCATTTGGCAGCAGGCCAAAGCCACGGTAGCATCTGACCACTGTAGTGGCCTGGCAGGACTCTGATCTCAGCACTCTACTTCTGAGTCTGCTCCAGAAGGTTGTGACAAAAGCCTTCTCAGAGGTGAGAGCCCAGTTTAGGGGCCTGTTGGGTTTACTGAATCTTCTTGGGAGAGAGAAAGAACAGTGGGTTGACAGCTGTCTCTCTCAAATGGAATCTTCAGGTGAGCAGACCGCTGCAGAAAGCATTTAAGCTATAAAATGAGAGCAGTCTATGTGGAGGTACAGCTTGAGTTTTAGAGAAAAATATAAAAGTTTAAAAATGCAAAAAAAAAATTTGGTTGCTTTAATTAAAGAAAGAGGGAGAATTGAAGATCAAACTCAAGCTGGTTTAACTGTTTTTCTCAGGGGGAAAAAAAAAGCATACTTAAAGCGTACCTATGGTGGTCGTGAAAAAAAAGATATTATATTGAGCCCCTGGCTCACTTTCTAGTTCAATTTCAAGGTAAAATTCAAGTTTAAGGCAATTTGATATAAATCCATTGCTGATGTGCTGGTTCAGGTATGCCAGCAAAACATGTTTGCAGCCATACTTGCCTCTACATGGCCTGCAAGGACGCTTCCTATGACGTAATTTCGTTGACACCGCGATCTGGATCACTATTGGCTGAGCCTCGAGTACCCGGATGTGCAGCGGCTTCGGGGATATTCAAATTCAAACGTTTATTTCAAACTCAGGATTCATATTAAATGCAGAACTAAAACAAGTAGAAAATAAATAAATAAATGTTTAAATTCAGCGAGCCGTCTTTTCTGATCTGAGCTCGTAAAGGCCGATGATTCTAAAACTGCGATCTGAGTACCCGGATGTGCAGCGGCTTCGGGGATATTCAAATTCAAACATTTATTTCAAACTCAGGGTTCATATTAAATGCAGAACTGAAACGAGTAGAAAATAAATAAGTAAATGCTTAAATTCAGCGGCTTGTCTCATCTGATCTCGTAACTGCCGCAACACGGAAGATGATTCTAAAACTATATACAGAGCAGCAGACACTCGGTGCTCTTGTAAAAACAAAAACATACAATGCGATATGGATATCGCAACATGGCGGAATGTAAAGCCTTTGAATGTCTGAATAATAAGCGAAAAAAACAAAGAAACACTTTTTTTGTGTACCCAAACCCAGCTCACCTTGTCAGAAGATCGGAGCGGAAACAGGGCACAGACGAATAATTTCAGACGAAATTGAGATTGAGATTGAGATTGAGATTCAACTTTATTGTCATTACACATGTATAATACAAGGTAACGAAACGTGACTTGGCATTTGGGCACGCTCTGCAGAGCGCATTCAAGGCCGGGGCAGCCGCTAGGCGCCAGTCATACAAGTTGTGTGTGAGGACCACTTCGTCACTTTAACCCTCAGAAGACCTTTCTGGCTCAAACATGTAGCCATGTCGCCCGAATTCTTCTGCACAGTCAGAAAATTCGGCCATAATAGAACAAAAACAACGGACAACAGCACCGTAATCGCGGGGAAACGCTTATTATTGTCTTTTCCTATCCACGAAGTGACGTCACATCCGCAAGTGTCATGGCTGCGCCCACAGTTTTCATTGGCTGCCCATGGCCAAGGTCCTATTTGAATATATGTCTGGTGGTATATGGCTGGCAAGAATTATTTACCAAAATAAGAAATACTTTTTCATAATGTTTTCAAGTTAAATGCGTCTTCATGACCACCAGAGGTACGCTTTAAAAAACAAACTTAAAAGTACAAAAGTTTGCCTAAAAGAGGAAATCTGAGAAACAAAAAATGAAGTTACATTGTGTTGAGCAAAAATGGGAGAAGAAGAGCTGTGTGAGCGGCCTGAAGACCAAGGGACAAAGAGCTGAACTGCTTTCTGCTGTGAAACAAAGAGGGATCTCTCTTCAGATGCAGTGATAGCCCCCGATATGTGTCAAATATCAGTGTTCTGTGTGGAGTCTGCATGTTCTCCCCGTGTCTGTGTGGGTTTACTTCGGGATTTCTCCGGTTTCCTCCCACATGCCAAAAACATGCAAGTTAGGTTAATTGGCATCAAACTGGGGATTCTAAATTGTCCTTAGGTATGACTGTGAGAATGAATGGTTGTCTGTCTCTCTGTGTTGGCCCTGCCTTGGACTGGCGATCTGTCCAGGGTGTACCCTGCCTCTCGCCCAAAGATGCTGGGATAGGCTCCAGCCCCCCAGCGACCCAAAAAGGATTAAGCGGAAGAAGATGGATGGATGGATGGATGGATGGATGGATGTGTCAGATTCTCTTCTTCTTCCCAACAGGGGATTTGTTGCTCCGTCCCCTTTAACAGAGGTGTGAATCCTGTGTGACTGAGGGGAAGGGGCCATACTTCATGGCCCTCAGTCCTAGGAAAACCCAATTCTGTTCCTCATGGAGATTTCTGGATCCTGTGGTCAGGGATGAAACTTGGCACAGGGTTAAACATTCTTAGTAAAGTTCATGAAGGAAGGGAATCAGTGTTCAAGATGACTCGTATCAGCTAGAAAATATTCACTCATTTTGAATTTGATGCCTGCAACATGTTCCACAGAAGATGGGACAGGGGCAAGAAAAGACTGGGAAAGTTGAGGAATGCTCAAAAAAACACCTTTTTGGAACATTCCACAGGTGAACAGGTCAGTTGGAAACAGGTGAATGTCATGATTGGGTGTAAAGGAGCATCCCTGAAAGGCTCAGTCATTCACAAGCAAGGATGAGGCAAGGTTCACCACTTTGTGAACAACTGCATGGGAAAAATAGTCCAGTAGTTTAAAAAAATTTGTTTCTCAATGCAGTGTTGGCGATTCGAATCCTGCTCTCCCCAGCTATCCTGCCGTTGTGTCCCTAGGCAAGACACTTTACCCACCTTGCCTCCAGTGTCCATGACACTGGGCATGAATGTGTATAAATGTTCGGTAGTGGTCGGAGAGGCAGTTGGCATGGATTGGCAGCCACGTTTCTGTCAGTCTGCCCCAAGGTAGCTGCGGCTACAGCAGTAGCTTACCACTACCATTGTCTGTAGAGTGAATGAATAATGTATCCATTGTAAAGCGTCTTTGAGTGTCTGAAAAAGCGCTACAATATATGAATTATTATTATTATTATATCATCAAATGATTCAGACAATCTAGTGAAATTTCTGCATGTAAGCGGCCAGGCTGAAAACCAACATTGAATGCCTGTGACCTTTGATCCATCAGGCAGCACTGAACTAAAAACCAACATCATTCTGTAAAGGACATTACCATGTGGGCTCAGGACACTTTGGAAAACCATTGTCAGTTAGTACAGTTTGTCGTTCCATCTACACGTGTAAATTAAAACTTTGCTATTCAAAGTGAAAGCCATATATCAACAACAACCAGAAACAACGAGGGTTGCTCTGGGCTCAAGCTCATCTGAGATGGACTGACAAAAAGTGGGAAAATGTGGTGTGATCTGGTGAGTCCACATTTCAAATTGTTTTTGGAAATCATTGATGTCATGTCCTGGCTAAAGACGAAAAGGACCATCCAGATTGTTATCAGTGCAAACTTCAAAAGCCAGCATCTGTGATGGTATGGGGATGTGTTAGTGCCTATGGCATAAGTAACTTGCACAGATTAAAACCATATTCCTGGTGTGAATGTGTAACTGTGTGAATGTGAACAGAGCGCCCTTGAAAAAGAGAGGTTGCCTCTCAATAGAACTACCCTGTATAAATAAAGGTTAAATAAAAAAAAAATAACTGGAAAGGTGCAAAAACGCATTGTTATAATTAAATGCAAGCAGGAAGGGACTGAGATTTTAATGGGGAAATGAGATGGCTCCATTCTATCCCAAGCTTATCAAACCTCTGCCAGCATGAATAATCAGATTCTTTTATCCTATTATCTGTTTTGCATCTCTTGTTAACTCTAAACATAAACTCAGTATGATGAAGTTATGAATTAGCAGGTCTTTGCTTTTGGCTTTGCATGCAGTAGACAGAGTAAGACAGAGTAGTGAGGGTTGGAATATGATAATGAAGTTATTCGTACTACTCGAGTTACATTGAAAGCATTCAGGGTTAAGGAGTAAGTTGTGAGGTTAGTCATGTGCACCACATAAAGGAGAAATATGGAGACAGAAATACAATACTTTCTGTGTTCTGGGAACTTTCTGGGAGCGCTAACCATAAGTGAGAGCTTGGGCAAGAGATTCCAAAACCACAGATATAAGTACAAATAAAGTAGGAATACAAATTATATCCATCAATCTCATTGATGGCTATATAGTGCTACTAGCAAGTTAGCTCAGCAGTGTGACCAGAGTTTTTAATGGCTCTTTCCTGAAAATTCTTCCCACCCTATTGGACATCTGTGTTCCCAGTTGGTTTATAATCCAGTGTTTTTCTACCAGGGTACTCTGGCATGTTCAGGTTTTTGTGGGAAATTATGTAATTACACTTGTTAATTGGGCCCAAAAAATTGCAAATAATTTGCTGTTGTTATACATGGATTCTCAGCACCCAGACATAACAGTGGCAAATTATTTGCATTTTTGGACCAATTGATAATAATAACAATAATAATGGAACTGGAAGTCACCGGGGAATGATGGAATAGCAAATTTTTGGTTGAAATATCTATCAACTCTACACAAAGACTTGACATATGCCTACAATGAGTGTATAAAGAACCCTGAGCAATGCCCTAACTGGTTAACAAATGGTATAATCTACCTTCTTCCCAAAAATGAGGCAACAGTCAACCCCAAACACTATCGTCCCATCACATGTCTCCCTACAATGTACAAGATTTCAATGCCAATACTAACAACCAGAGCCTACAAGCATCTGGATGATAATAACTTACTACCAGAAGAGCAAAAAGGCAGCAGGAAAAGTAGCTACGGATGCAAAGACCAACTGCTTATAAATAAAGCAATAGAGGAGGAGGTAAAAACTAGAAAAAAGAATCTCACAACAGCCTGGATTGATTACACGAAGATATTCGACTCTGTCCCACACAGCTGGATTATAAAATGCCTGGAAATATACAAAATCTCAGCAAACATGATGAATTTCATTAGAACTAGTATGACGAAATGGAACAATCCTTAAATTGAATTACAAAGGGAGAACTATAACATCAGGAAACATCAGCATTAACAGCGGAATTTTCCAAGGAGATTCTCTCTCTCCACTTCTTTTTTGTATGGCTCTGACACCGCTTTCCTCCCCATTGAAGACGAGTAGCTACAGATACAAAACAGGTAACCAAATCATTAAAACCTATGCAAAGAATGATGAAGAACAGAAAGGTCTTCTCACATTGTTAAAGGTTTCAGCGATGATATCAGAATGGAGTTTGGGCTCGACAAGTGTGCCAAAGCTACCTTCAGAAAGGGCAAGCTAATACATGCAGACAACATCGAAATTGATCTGGACACTACCATCCAAGATATAAAACAAGAGGGCACATACAAATACCTAGGCATAGATGAAGGAGATGGAATCCAGCACTCCAGGATGAAGGAGAAAATACGGAAGGAGTACTACGGATGGATACAAATAGTGCTTAAATCAGAACTGAATGCCACAAACAGAATAGAAGCAATCAACACCCTTACTGTTCCATTTGTCACATATAGTGTCAACATCATAAACTTGAAAACAGAAGAACTGAAGAAACAGGATCGCAAAACAAGAAAGCTACTAATAACAGAAAAGATGCATCACCCAAAAGCAGATGTCAACAGGCTTTACCCCCCACGAATAGCAGGAGGAAGGGGATTAATTCAAATTGAGATGGCATACAAGACAGCAACAATAGGCCTAGATGCATACCTAAAAACTAAAAATGATAACGCTCTCAGGATAACTGGAGACCATGATAGAACAAAAAAGACATTATCAGTACATCATGAAGCCACTAAATTTAAGAAAGAACTCAACATACCAGAAACAGAAATGATTGAAAATGAGCCAGCCATAAAATACGCTTGCAGAATAAAAGTAAAAGTCAAACAAAAAGCCCTAGAACACTAAAGAATGAATGGGAAGATAAACCCTTACATGGGCAATACCCAGAAAGAATCAAAGACAACGACGTGGATGAATTCCAAACAAACCAGTGGCTAAAAACAGCTGGTCTAAAATCTGAAACTGAAGGTTTTATTATAGCTGCGCAAGACCAGTGCATTAAGACCAACTACTACCGAAATAAGATCTTGAAAGACAGGACCAATTCATTGTGTAGAATATGCAACAAACAAGCAGAGACAATCGACCATCTAGTTTCTGGCTGCTCAGAGCTGGCCAAAACAGAATACATACATAGGCACAACAAGGCAGCAGCATATCTCCACTGGGAAATCTGCAAGCAGTATGACATCACAGTCCAAGACAAATATTACAAACATGTACCACCAACTGTAACACAAAACAAAGAGATCACCATACTGTGAGACATGCCAATCCAAACGGACAAAAAAAAAAAAAATGAAGGCCAACAGACCAGACATAGTAATAAAGAACAAGAAAGAGAGAACCTGTCTCCTAATTGATACTTCCATCCCCATAGAAAGAAACACCTCCCTGAAAATGATAGAAAAACTTTCAAAGTATAAAGACCTAGAGATCAAAATGGAAAAAATGTGGGGCCTGAAACCCACAACAATACCTGTGGTAATAGGGGCTCTTGGTTTGGTTAAGAAGGAATGAAGAAATACACAAACAAAATCCCTGGAAACATCAGGATACAAGAGTTGCAAAAGATTGTCCTACTTGGAACTGCTCATCTCTTGGTTGTCCATCAATTATGCGATGACGTCTTCTCTGCTGCCCTACATCAGTTGCTGTATTGGGGATGTCACTGGTGGCTGCGTTGATGACTATGTAGCTCAAATGCAGATGCACACCTGTGCCCACAGGTTGGACAAGGAATACCATCTCCGGGTGGAGGGTTGAATTGCTGCGCGTGGCATCGGCAATCCACCCTGGTATGCGTGCAGCAGTATTCAAAGAACTGAATGGCTTGATTGGTGGTACAATGCCAGGTGGAACAATCAGCGGCTAACTGTTCCAGGCTGAAAGGCGAGATGTTGTATTTCTTCAGTGAAGCCTTCAGGTTATCCTTAAACTGCTTCCACTGACTGCCAACTGTACGCCGTCTGCTGGAAAGCTCTCCATAGAGGATCTTACAGGGAAACCGATCCTCTGGCATCGTACGGACGTGTCCCACCCAACGCAGCTGCCTCTTGATAATCTGTGCCTCTATGTTCACACAACCGGCTGTCTGAAGAATGGTGACATGGGGGACTCTATCAGCCCATGTGAGACCGAGAATCTTCTGCAGACATCGGATGTGGAATGCTTCTGGGCACTGGATGTGCATCCTATAGAGGGTCCAGGCCTCGCAGGCACACAGAAGTGAAGAGATGACTACGGCCTGGTAGACCACAACCTTGGTAGAGATAGTGATGTCGCAATTTAGGACAAACCGTAGGAGAGAATCTGCCGAAGGCGGTAGCTGCTTGCCTGATCTGGTTCTGGACTTCATCATCGATGGAGCAAGATGATGAGATAATAGTACCCAGGTAGAAATTGTCAACAAGACACAGGACATTATCACCAATCTTGAAGATAGCTTGAGGGTGGTGGATGACGTTGGGAGCACACTGGTGAAGGACCTCAGTTTTCTGAGCATTCACAGCTAAACCGGCACTGGCATACATGGAAACCAAGGTAGAGAGCGTGCACTGGAGACCAGGAGCACTGTGACTAATGAAAGCGGCATCATCCGCATACTGTAGTTCAAAAACTGTTGCAGAATGTGGTAATAGGCACTCTTGATTTGGTTAAAAAAGGAATGGAGAAATACACAAACAAAATCCCTGGAAACATCAGGATACAAGAGTTGCAAAAGATTGTCCTACTTGGAACTGCTCATATACTCCAGAAGACTATCAGTCAGATGAACCATCACACCCTCATGAAAGCCCTAAGTTCAAGGACTGGCTGGACTCGGCTTGATAAGTGAAAAAAAAAAACAGGATTTTTTGGAAGAAGAAGCATAACAATAATAATAATAATATTGATACATCAGATTTCTTTAGCACTTTTAAGGACACTCAAAGACACTTACCAAATAAAAGACAAAATGCCATGCAATTCCATGCCAAAATGCCATGGAAATGCCAGTTTGAGGAGGAGGGCCTTGATCAGTGATTTGAAGATATGAAGGGAGTCGGAGTTTCTGATGTGATGTGGAATTGAATTCCAGAGGGTAGGGGCAGCAGTGGCGAAGGCTCAGTCTCCCAAGGTTTGGCGCCTGGTTCTGGGATGGGTGTCAGGAGGTTGAAGTCAGCAGATTGGAGGTGATGATTGGGGGCAGGGGGTGGAGAAGGTCAGTGAAATAAGAGGGGGCAAGGTTATTGAGGGCTTAGCAGGTGATGAGGAAGAGTTTGTACTGGATACGGTATAGAGAATGGGTAATGACGTCATGCTGTGCTGCATTCTTGGTTGTCGTAGCCATTGTCATGGTCTGGCTTCTTTATTTACTTGTAGTCTACGGCCAAGGCTGCCTTAATGAGCGGGCTAGGCTGGGCTGAAGCCCAGGGCCCTATGAAAATCAGGGGCCAATGAAAGAGATTACATTATTGTCAATTGGTCAAATTCTATGTCCATCACTTGATATTCATGTGTGGCTGCTGATTGGTCCAATGTACAAGTGCCCCATATGGGTTCCACATAACAACAGCCTATCAGAAGAATTGTTTTTCAATTCAATTCAATTCAACTTTATTTATATAGCGCCATTTCACAACAACAGTCATCTCATAGCACTATCAACTGAAGGGGGGACCCCCACAGTTGCAGAAAGACCCCAGCAATCAGGCGATCCCCTGTGAGCAAGCGCTTGGCGACGGTGGAGAGGAAAAACTCCCTTTTAACAGGAAGAAACCTCCAGCAGAACCAGGCTCAGGGAGGGGCAGTCATCTGCTGCGACTGGCTGGGGGGTGAGGGGATAGAGAAGAAGAAAAGAACAGACATGTAGAGAGCAAACAGCACGATGGGGACTCAATCTATGGGAGAGAACAAACAAATGTTAATGACCAGCAAAAAAAAATTATTTCATAGAGAGTGAGGAAAGGAGTGAGGCCCAGTGCATTACTGGAGGTCCCCCGGCTGACTAAACCTATTAGCAGCATAACTAAGGGAGGGTTCAGAAACACATGATCCATCCCTAATTGTAGGCTATATCAAAAAGGTAGGTTTTAGCCCTATTCTTAAAAACAGAGATCGAGTCTGACTCCCGAATCCAGATTGGCAGCTGATTCCACAGGAGAGGAACTTGATAACTGAAGGCTCTGCCTCCCATTGTACTTTTGGAGATTCTAGGTATTACAAGTAATCCTGCATTTTGGGAGCGTAGTGCTCTGTTAGGATGATACGGTAGTATCAGATCTTTTAAATAAAAAGGAGCCTCATTGTTTAAAGCTTTGTAAGTAAGAAGAAGGATTTTAAACTTAATTCTAAACTCTATGGGAAGCCAATGAAGGGAGGCCAGAACCGGAGAGATATGATCTCTCTTTCTAGTACCTGTTAAAACTCTTGCTGCAGCATTTTGGATCAGCTGAAGACTTTTTAAAGATGTTTTAGGACAGCCTGATAATAAAGAATTACAATAATCTAATCTCAAGCTAACAAAAGCGTGGATCAGCTTCTCAGCATCACTCTGAGACAAGATGCTCCTAATCTTGGCAATATTACGCAAATGATAGAAGGCAGTCTTAGAAACAAATTTAATATGTGAATTGAAGGACAAATCCTGATCAAAAATAACTCCAAGGTTCCTCACAGAGCTATTAAGAGAAAGAGTAACTGCATCCAAACTGAAAGTTTGATTTGGAAAGGAATTTCTAAGGTTTTTTGGACCAACAAGAATGACTTCAGTCTTATCTGAATTTAATAGCAGGAAATTACAAGTCATCCAAGCTTTGATTTCCTTAAGACAGGCTTCTAACTTGGCTAATTGATTAGTATCATCTGGCTTCATTGACAGGTATAATTGTGTGTCATCTGCATATCAATGAAAATGTATACAGTGCTTTCTAATAATGTTGCCTAACGGAAGCATATATAAACTAAAAAGAGTAGGGCCTAGCACAGATCCCTATGGAACTCCATGACTAAGCTTTGAGCTGAAAGAAAACTCATCATTTACATGAACAAACTGGAACCTATCAGATAAATAAGATCTAAACCACTGCAACGAAGTTCCATTAAGTCCAACATAGTGTTCTAATCTATCAAGTAGAATATTATGATCAATAGTATCAAAAGCTGCACTAAGATCTAAAAGGACAAGTACAGAAACTAGTCCATTATCAGATGCAATGAGGAGGTCGTTAGTGACCTTCGCTAAGGCTGTTTCAGTACTATGATGGATTCTAAACCCAGATTGAAACTCTTCAAGTAAACCATTTCCCTGCAGGTGGTCAAATAATTGCGTAGCAACAACTCTTTCTAAGATTTTTGAAATGAAAGGGAGATTAGAGATTGGTCTATAGTTAGCTAAAGCTCCTGGATCTAGCGTTGGCTTTTTGAGTAAGAGTTTAATTACAGCTGTTTTAAAAGCCTGCGGTACATGGCCTAAAGTTAATGAAGAATTGATTATATGAAGAATAAAGCTACCAATAAGTGGGAAGACTTCTTTAAATAACCTGGTAGGAATAGGGTCTAAAAGACAAGTTGAAGGTTTGGATGAGGAAACTATTTTGTCTAACTCACAAAGGTCGATTGGAGTAAACTCATCAAGACAGACATCAATAGAAGGAGTTGTAATAGTTACAGTATTTAAGTTAACTGTGGGAAGAATCTGATTGATTTTATCTCTGATGGATGAAATTTTATTATTGAAAAAGTTCATAAAGTCCTGACTAGTAAGCTCTAAGGGGATGCTAGGATTGACAGAGTCCTGACTCTTTGTCAACCTGGCTACAGTACTGAAAAGAAACCTGGGATTATTCTTGTTCTCTTCTGTTAATGCAGAGTAATAACTCGTTCTAGCTTTTCTAAGAGATTTTTTATAAATTAAAAGATGATTTCTCCAAGCTAAATAGATTTCATCTAAATTAGTAGAGCGCCATTTTCTTTCTAATTGACGAGTCTTCTGTTTTAAGCTACGAGTTTCTGTGTTGAACCAAGGAGTTAAAAATCTCTGATTAGACTTTTTCTTTTTTAAGGGGGCCACCAAGTCTAGAGCCTGATGCAGAGAAGCTGAAACACTATCCACCATGTTATCAATTACAGAAGGAGCAAGCTGTCTATAGCTTATTTCTGTTGTGTTGACACATGGCATAGAGGAAACAATCTGCATAAATTTGGAAACAGCATCATCTGAGAGGCATCTACTGTGATAATATTTTTCTTTAGGAGCCAAATAGTCAGAAATAGTAAAATCAAAGGTTAACAGACAATGGTCTGACAGTACAGGGTTATGAGGAGACACTACAAGATTTTCTATTTCTATGCCATATGTCAGAACAAGGTCCAATGTATGGTGGAGGTAATGAGTAGAATTTCCTACTTTCTGAGAAAACCCAATCGAGTCTAATATTGAATTAAAAGCCACATTAAGGCAGTCACTATCTACATCCACGTGTATATTAAAGGCCCCTACTATAATTATTCTATCAGATTTCAGCACTAAATCAGCTAAGAAATCAGCAAATTCGGATAAAAATTCTGAATAGGTTGATGGGGGACGATAAACTATGGCAAATAAAATTGGGTTTAACCTGAAATTGCTAAAGTGCCCAACACTGAGGACCAGGCCCTCAAAGGAATTATAACATGTTTTTTGCTTTACATTAACTAGTAATTTGGAATGGTAAATTGTTGCTACTCCTCCTCCACGACCAGAACTTCTGGGATTTTGACAGTTTAAATAACCAGAGGGAGTTGATTCATTTAAACCAACATAATCCTCTTGCCCTAACCAAGTCTCTGTAAGGGAAATTAAATCAATCTGATGATCAATTAACAGATCATGGACTAACAGAGACTTGGGAGTTAGAGACCTAATATTTAATAAACCACATTTAATTTTTAAATTATGAGGAGGAACAGAGGCCAAATCATTCAATTTAGAGGCTTTATGTTTAATTTGAGTTTTACCAATATTTTGCTTTATCACTTTGGGATGCTTATACATTATATTTTTATTCACTTTGGAGGGAGCAGACAACAATTCTCTGATGGGGAAGACAGGGGCTAAGCTGAGGGGTGGCGGATGAAGAGGAGCTGCAGAGAGGCGTGTAAGACTGCGACTCTGCTTCCTGGTCCCAACTCTGAGTAGTCACGGTTTTGGAAATTTGGATAAAAAAGATGCCAGATTGTTAGATAAATGAGAAGCACCATCCAAAGTGGGATGAATGCTGTCTCGTCTCATAAGACCAGGTTTTCCCCAAAAAGAGCTCCAATTGTCAATGTAGCCCACGTCATTTTTAGGACACCACACAGACAGCCAGTGGTTCAAGGATGACGAGCGGCTAAACATGTCATCACTGGTCAGATTGGGGAGGGGCCCAGAGAATACTACAGTGGCAGACATCGTTTTTGCAAACTCACACACCGATTCTATATTAAGTTTCGTGACTTCCAACTGCCGGAGACGGATGTCATTAATGCCGGCGTGAATAACAATTGTGGAGTATTTACAGTTACTTTTAGCCAGCATTTTCAAATTTGACTCGATGTCGCCTGCTCTGGCCCCAGGAATAGATTGGACTATGGCCGCTGGAGTCTCTAGGTTCACGTTTCTGACTACAGAGTCGCCAATGATCAGAGTTTTTTCCTCAGCGGGTGTGTCGCTGAGCGGGGAAAAACGATTAGAAACGTGAACAGGTTGGTGGTGAACCGGGGCTTTGCGACTAGGCTTCCTTCTCACCGTCACCCACCCAGTCTCCTCGCTGCTGAGGAGAGCCGGGGAACCGCTGACAGTGGGACCTAAGCTAGCTAGCTCCGCTGCAGCTAATGGGCGTCCGTCGAGATTAACTGGCGCAGATGGTGTTTCAATGCAGCGGAGCCGGGATTCCAAATCAGACAACCTCGCCTCGAGCGCCTCAAAAAGACAACATTTATTACATTTACCGTTATCACTAAAAGAGGCAGAGGTGTAGCTAAACATCTGACAGAGAGAGCACACCAGAGGAGGAGAGGAAAGAGAGGTAGCAGCCATAGCTAGTGGCTAGCTAGTGGCTGGAGAGCAAACCACACAGGCAGACAGCAAAACAGGAAGTGACGATACGTTACCACAAGGAAGTGACGAGCCACATGCGTTGCGCATGTTCCTGGCAGCGAAAGGCTGTTTTGACAATGAAAATCAGCTGAGGACTGGGGACTTCAGCTGGGGATTTCAGTCCTCAGTCCTCGGGGACTTCTAATCCATGCATAATGAAGGCAACAGCATGTGCTGTGGGAATTCCCAGCCGGCTTGTTAAAAGTTAGCAACAACTTCACGTGCATACAAGTAATGTTTGTGTGTTTAAATCACAATTTACCTTCATGACAATATCATGAACACACGATCATGTGTGCAGGAATATTGTTGAAGCTGATGTATTTCCTTCTGACTGCTGCAATTCATTCCATTCGATGCCTCTTTATTAGCTCGGAGATCCGATTCTCTCCACTTTTCTTCCAAGTCGGGAAGTTAAAAAAGCATACGCCATTATCAGTCTTTTTCCATGCCAATCATGAGAGCAGTTATTGCATTTGACAATGCAGCAAAACTTCCCCATTCTAACGTTGTGTGGTATTTGGATGAATAATAATAATACACTGAAGCAACCCTCTCAAAACCTTCAGCTTAACAGCTTTTGTTGCTCACTACTAAACAAAGACAGGCAGACCACTTTTCCCACAACTCCTTGCGGTTTTTCCATCGGGTGACATCACACACCCATTCACTATTGGATAGGGAGTCAGTGGAGCTGTTGGAGGATGGGGGTCATGTGGTCTCTGAAGCAGGTGCAGGTGTGTAACCAGGTAGCTGAATCTTGTACTGTATGTTTTGCAGGTTTTGGAGGGCAGGGGAGGGAAGGCCATAGAGAATATGATTACAGTCAAGCCTGGCTTTAATGAAGGCGTGTATGAGTATTTCTGCAATGGGGTGGGAGAGGGAGGTGTGGAGATGGGCGATGTTACGGAGGTGGAAGAATGATGCCCTGGTGATGTTGCTGATGTGCGATTTGAAGGAGAGGGTGGAATTCATAAGGATACCGAGGTTGCACACTGAGGGGGAGGGATTGACATTATGACCATCAATGAGGAGACAGAAGTCCTGGGCAGAGGGTAGTGTGGCAAACTGATGCACCACCATGCACGTCACAGACGTGGTGACGCAGGCACGTATAACAACACCACACTGTGACTATATTAAGGGACTAACCGCAGGAGTCCTAGTTCTGGCGCTCCGCCTCTAGCCTGCTACACAGCCTATACTCCTGTACTGCTAGCTTGTTCTTGCTTGTTCCACATGTTGCTAGCTCTTCATTAAAGCTATCCTTCAACACACATGCAATGTGTCTGCTGGTCCCTGTTTCCAGACGTAACATTTTGATGATGAGGTAAACTTAATTTTCTGGAGGAAAATAAGACAATTTCCTGAAGATGGAAGTGCATCTGGAATCGTGTCTGGCACTCTGGCCGAAGAATGTGTCGACTAGGTGAATCAGGTTTTGCCAGCTCTGACAACAAGCAGGAAAGTCGGTCCAGCAGTTTGTCGCTGATCTCCACCATCTGGCAAGTAAATGCAGGTTTGGACACTTGGAAGAGGAGTTGTGTGAGATAAGTTGGTGCAGCACACCACGAATGCAAAGCTGCGGGAGAAGTTAGTGACAGTGCCTGGTGGCATGCCGCTGGCCAAAGCACTGGAGTTAGCATCCTGGCTAGAGCTAGAAGACGCTGCCCAGTTAGCATTGCAGCTAATGGGCCCTGGCCCATGCTCCCCACAGTCAGCTCCGCCAGTACAGACAGTTGCCTCGGCTGCTGAGCCTGTTAACCCCATGTCTGATCAGGACGGCGCTGAGGTAGATGCCGCAGGACAGCAGGACACCACACCGTGCCGACCCAGTGGTAAACTCAGTTTGGCTGACGACGCTTCACGTCCACTGCACTCAGACATGGACGCAGCCACTCCCTGCCTCACACCACCACCGAGCAGAACCCAGCAGAACCGGAGCAGCCGCAGGAGATCTGGTCCACAGTCACGCAGGATCCTGAGGAGGGTAGGACCTGCCACGTCAGTGACAAGACCGATCAGCCTCCATGTCTACCACTGGATGACCCACCAGACCATACCCTAGTAACGGCGCTTTCCTGGCAGTGGGACAGAAGAACAACAGAAGCACCTCACCCAGCACGAGTGTTCTCAAGCTGCCACCTCATCGCAGGAGAGACAGCATAATCCAGACTCGACTCAGATCCTCGCCCTGCATAAGCCTCATGGAGCCACTATACAGCTGCAGGAGATAGAGTCGATGGCCAAGTAAGACCCCGGTGAATGACAGCAACCCGGAGTGCATTCTGTCGCCGGCGAGAACGACACACCGCTGCAACCACAACCAGCATCAGAAGAGAAAAGGCGTAATCTGGATTTGTCTCCAGTCCTCGCCCAGCATAATCCTCATGGAGCCGCCGTACAGCTGCAGGAGAGAGAGTTCATGGCTGAGCAGGGCCCCGCAGAACGCCAACCTGGAGAGTGTCCTGCCGCCAGCGAAAGTGTCACGCTGCCACAACAGCAACCAGCATCAGGGACAAGAGAGCAGCAGCACCACCACCACATGAAGTCCACCAAGTCAGCGATCACAGTGCTCGATTGGGTTTGGGTCCACTGAGCAGAATGCCCAGATGACTTGCAGATGCTCCTGTCACCGCCAATGCAGATCATCATGCAATTGGGGCCAGGCACCCTCTACATAGCCGATGGTTTGAGATGGCACGCCAGCCGTCTGCAGAGGGTAAGATCAGCAGCTGCCCCGGATCAAGACGCGATGCTGAAGTCAACCCTATTAGTGTGGGACCCGGGCTGGGACTTTGCTGACGAGCAAGCCATGATTCCAACGAGATGGCACCCAGGTCCGCTACAGCCGGCACCTCCAAGGCCGCGCCCACTGTGGGCTCGCCTGAGGCCCTTGAGGTTGGACAGGGAAAGAAAATGACTCTCTGTTTTCGAAATATTTAGGCAGAGCATGGTTGAAAACAGTGGTAGAATTACCCACTCAACCATGTAGGGTTTTACCGGCAGTCCATCCGGTTGCCCAGTTTCATATGGGTTCACATAATGGTTCAAAAGGTAATGGTTATGGTGTATGGAACCTGAAATGGTTTATGGTCTGCTTTGAAGTTAATGCTACCATATTATACTATCAACATCATGCAGATATGCATACTGTATTATTGGCAATTTGTTGTGTTAGCCATCATGCAATATGCCACAACCACGGTTAACCATCACCAGCTAAGTTCTGACTTTTCCCAGGGGGGAGGTGAATGTGGCATAATGATACACCACCATGCACGTCATGGATGTGGTGACGCAGGCATGGATGAGGTCACCACACCGTGACTATATTAAGGTACTAACGGCGGGAGTCCTGGTCTTTGGCACGCCGTCTCTAGCTTGCTACACAGCCTGTTCCCCTGTACTGCTAGCTTGTTTTTGATTGATCCATTTGTTGCTGTCATGACTCGCCGCTCATCAGCGGCGCCAGCCGCGCGCACACCTGCTCCTCGTCAGCGGTGAGGTATTTAATCCACTCTGCCCTGGGCTTCGGCCTGAAGCCGTCTCTCAGCTTCGGCCCCTTTGCTACTACGGATCTCAAACCGACTAGTAAAGATTACTTGGGTAAGCTCCCCTTACCTCTCTCCTCTAGCCTTCCCCTGTGCACAGGTGGACATTCCTGGCGGCGGACTCCTCATCTCGCCGTTGGCTCTACGCTGCTGCCACAGGTACTGCAGGTCGCTGTCTCCCGGGCCTCGCCCTTGTTGACGCCAGCCACCTGTCATAACCAAGTAAGCCAGCTATCATCGTTATTCCCTGTATTGGTGTGGTGCCCGTTACCCTTCTCCCTCTGCTCTCTCCCACAGGGTTGTCCGGCTGTACGGCCTCCTGCCCCCGTGCCTGACGCAGATGCCACCACCAATACATTCTTATTCCACAGACACGCAGCCATACACTTCCCTGTTGTTAATAAAGCTGTTAAATCCATCCTGAGCCTGCGTGTGTGTCTCCTGAGCCGTGCATTATGTCAGTACGGCTTCAGCAGAGCGGCTCGGCAGATAGCGGGCTCGCACACCGTCTTTCCACCCTCGAGGCTCGGGTGGATTTAATAGCCCATCAGCAACAGGTGATATTAAATCAGTTAATGGTCATTACTAACCGATTAGACCGCTTGGACCCCCAGCAGCCGTTCCCCTCAGCTCGTCCGGGTGGCGCAGCTCCTGCGGCTCCGGTGGCCGTCCAGCCCACTCCGGGTGCGCCAACACGGCTCACACCAATCCCCACTCCTGCTCGCTTTAGCGGTAAGCTGGGTGGAGCTTGGGGTTTTATTATGCAGTGTGAGTCAGTGTTTCTTCGCGTTCCCGGAGATTTCCCCTCAGACCATAGCAGAATTGGCTATATAAGTAATCTCCTTGAGGGTCGTGCGCTTACCTGGGCTTACGCCATTATGGTGAAGCCCAGCTACGCCACCCTCACCTATGGCCAGTTCGTGCGACAGTTTCTGGAAGTGTTCGATCATTCGCGTTTGGACAGTGTCCAGGTCGACCGCCTTCTCGGACTCCAACAGGGGAGCCGATCGGCGGCCGACTACGCGATCAACTTCCGGGTTACCGCGGAGGAGGTTGGCTGGGAAGAGCGCACGCTCTGCGGCATCTTCCTCCGCAGCCTAAATTCTGGTCTGAGGGATGAGCTGGCCGGCCGGGATACCCCGGAGACGCTGGCGGAGCTGATTTCTCTTACCATCAGTTTGGATAACAGGCTGCGCGAGCGCGCCTCCGAGCGGAAGCAGTCTTCTCGCTCGCGGGGCGCCTCTGCACGCCTGCCCCAAGCTCGCCACCTGGCGTTGCCGCCGCCGGAGGTCTCCGAGGAGTCGGAACCAATGGTGACGGGCCGGACAAAGCTCCCCCTGGCGGAGAAACAGCGCCGCCGTGACCTGGGCCTCTGCATGTATTGCGGAGGTAGCCAGCACACGGTGGAGCATTGCCCGGAGAAGCCAAACGAGGAGGTCCGCGAGTCACTGTAGGGGGCCTTGCGGACGCTAATCGGTTAAATCCCCTCACACATTTGACGCTGCCCATCCGCTTCTGTCACAACCTCACTGGGCACCTCACACATGCACTGGTGGATTCAGGCGCGGAGGGTAGCTTTATTTCACAAAGCCTGGCAACCCGACTGGGCATCCATTGTCACCCCCTCGACACTCCTCTCGCCCTAGTTAATCTCTCCCGAGTTTCCCTGGGAAAAGTAACTCACCGAACATCCCCCGTCCCGGTGATCATCTCTGGAAACCACCGGGAGGACATCTCCTTCTACGTCCTACCCACCTCGGTAACTCCTGTCATCCTCGGATATCCCTGGCTCCGCCTCCACAACCCCGCCTTGGACTGGAAGACTGGGAGGGTGTCAGCGTGGCGCACTTTCTGCATGGGCACCTGCCTCCAATCGGCTGCCTGCGCCCCGTCCTCGCCTCCCACAGCTCAGGACACCGCGCCCCCGGATCTCACCCTTGTGCCCTCAGAGTTCCACGACCTGGGTGCTGTTTTCAGCAAGTCCAAGGCGATGTCTCTGCCTCCTCACCGGCCCTACGACTGTGCCATTAACATCCGCCAGGGGGCGCCCTTACCTTCAGGACGCCTCTATAGCCTGTCAGCGCCAGAGAAGGAGGCAATGAACAGCTATTTGAAGGAGTCGCTCAGTGCTGGGATCATCCGACCATCCTCCTCTCCAGTAGGTGCAGGGTTCTTCTTCGTGGGAAAGAAGGACGGATCTCTTCGTCCTTGTATCGATTATCGAGCACTCAACGATATCACGGAGAAGGACCGGTATACCCTGCCCCTTATGGATACTGCCTTCCACTCCCTCCAGGGGGCGACCTGGTTTACTAAGCTGGATCTCCGCAGTGCTTACCACCTCGTCCGGACCCGGGAGGGAGATGAGTGGAAAACCGCCTTCCGTACCCCAAACGGTCATTTTGAATACCTCGTGATGCCGTTTGGGTTGACCAACGCTCCAGCCGTCTTTCAGCGCCTCATCAATGATGTCCTCCGGGACTTCATCGGCCTGTTTGTATTCGTCTACCTGGACGATATTCTCATCTTCTCCAGGTCCAGGGATGAACATCGGTTCCACGTGAGGCGGGTCCTGCAGAGACTGCTGGAGAACCGTCTGTACGTCAAGGTGGAAAAATGTGAATTCTACGCCAAAATGACTTCCTTCCTGGGGTTCGTCATCTCCCATGACCAGGTGCTTCCGGACCCAGCGAAGATCAAAGCGGTGGTGGATTGGCCCACACCTACCTCTCGGAAACAGGTTCAGCAATTCATCGGGTTCGCCAATTTCTACCGCCGCTTTGTCCCGAACTTTGGAGCCATCGTCGGGCCCCTGACCCGCCTCACCTCTCCTAAGACCCCGTTCCGGTGGACTGAAGAGGCCGCTACGGCCTTCCAGGCGCTGAAGACGGAGTTCTCCTCCTCCCGGGTCCTCTGCCAGGTCGACCCCGCGCTGCAGTGCATTGTGGAGGTGGACGCTTCGGACACGGGGGTGGGGGCGGTGTTGTCCCAGCGGTCCCCAGCCAACGGAGTCAAGCGACCCTGCGCCTTCTTCTCTCGGCGCCTGTCCCCGGCGGAGCGAAACTACGATGTGGGGGACAGAGAGCTTCTTGCCATCAAGCTTGCCCTTCAAGAATGGCGTCACTGGCTGGAGGGGGCAGCCTTGCCTTTTGTGGTCCTCACTGACCACAAGAACCTGGAGTACCTGAGATCTGCCAAGCGTCTGAATGCCCGCCAGGCGCGTTGGTCCCTGTTCTTTGCAAGATTTAAATTCAGCATCACATATAGGCCTGGCTCCAAGAACGGCCTGCCCAACGCCCTCTCCAGGCAATTTGCCCTGGAGGCTGCAGAAGACGTTGCTCACACCATCTTGCCCAGGTCGTGCGTCGTGGGGGCTGTTTCATGGGACATAGAAGACAAGATCCGGAGGGCGCAGGAGTCAGAACCGGACCCTGGCGGCGGACCGGAGGGGAGGCTCTTCGTGCCATCTGCCGTCCGGGGGGACGTTATACACTGGCTCCATACCTCTAAGCTCACCTGCCATCCTGGAGCTTCACGGATGATTGACCTCCTCCAGCGATCCTTTTGGTGGCCAGGCCTGCGGAAGGATGCCGCCCGTTACGCCCGGGCCTGCCCCGTCTGTGCTACCAATAAGTCAGGTAACGCTCCCCCTGCGGGTCTGCTCCAGCCCCTGCCCGTTCCTGGCAGGCCCTGGTCGCACATCGCCCTGGATTTCGTCACCGGACTCCCTGTCTCCAACAACTTTGACACAGTTCTGACCATTGTTGACCGTTTTTCCAAGGCCGCCCACTTTGTGCCCCTACGTGGACTTCCCTCAGCCTTGGAGACGGCGGACCTCCTCATCCAGCACGTGGTCAGACTGCATGGAATCCCAGTCGACGTGGTCTCCGACCGCGGCCCCCAGTTCTCTTCGGACGTCTGGAGGTCATTTTGCAACGCCCTGGGAGCCAAGGTAAGCCTCTCCTCCGGCCATCACCCCCAGTCTAACGGGCAGTGTGAGCGGACTAACCAGGAGCTGGAGGCTATGCTCCGCTGCGTCACTTCATCCAAACCCATGTCCTGGAGTTCTCACCTCGCCTGGGTGGAGTACGCCCACAACACCTCTCGCTCCACTGCCATCGGGATGTCTCCCTTTAAAGCATCCTTGGGCTATGATCCACCTCTGTTCCCCGCGCAGGAGGGCGAGTTGGCTGTCCCCTCTGTCCAGGCACACCTGAGGCGGTGTCGCTCCCTTTGGTCCACGGCACGTAATGCGCTTTTACGCACGGCGGAGCGCAATAAGTCTACGGCGGACCGACATAGGAGACCTGCACCTGCCTACCAGGTGGGACAGCAAGTTTGGGTATCCACACAGGACGTTAACCTAAAGGGTGAGAGGAGAAAGCTGGCCCAACGGTTCATCGGCCCTTATCCCATAACCAGGATCATCAACCCGGTAGCTGTGCGTGTGGCTATTCCCTCCTCCCTCCGCATCCATTCCACCTTCCACGTCTCCAAAATTAAACCGGTGGTCTCTGACCCCCTCTGCCCCCCACCTGCGATGCACCCCGCTCCCCGGATGATTGGTGGCCATCCGGCCTGGACCATCGCTGAGATCTTGGACGCCCGACGCCGGGGTTGCGGATTGCAGTACTTGGTGGATTGGGAGGGCTATGGACCCGAGTGGAGACAGTGGGTGCCTTCCTCGCTGGTGTTGGACCGGTCACTCATCTCTGAGTTTCATCGAGCGCACCCGGAAAGACCATCGCCAGGAGGCGCTGCTAGAGGGGGGAGTACTGTCATGACTCGCCGCTCATCAGCGGCGCCAGCCGCGCGCACACCTGCTCCTCGTCAGTGGCGAGGTATTTAATCCACTCTGCCCTGGGCTTCGGCCTGAAGCCATCTCTCAACTTCGGCCCCTTTGCTACTACGGATCTCAAACCGACTAGTAAAGATTACTTGGGTAAGCTCCCCTTACCTCTCTCCTCTAGCCTTCCCCTGTGCACAGGTGGACATTCCTGGCGGCGGACTCCTCATCTCGCCGTTGGCTCTACGCTGCTGCCGCAGGTACTGCAGGTCGCTGTCTCCCGGGCCTCGCCCTTGTTGACGCCAGCCACCTGTCATGACCAAGTAAGCCAGCTATCATCGTTATTCCCTGTATTGGTGTGGTGCCCGTTACCCTTCTCCCTCTGCTCTCTCCCACAGGGTTGTCCGGCTGTACGGCCTCCTGCCCCCGTGCCTGACGCAGACGCCACCACCAATACATTCTTATTCCACAGACACGCAGCCATACACTTCCCTGTTGTTAATAAAGCTGTTAAATCCATCCTGAGCCTGCGTGTGTGTCTCCTGAGCCGTGCATTATGTCAGTTGCTAGCTCTTCATTAAAACTATCCTTCAACACACAGACAACGTGTCTGCTGGTCCCTGTTTCCAGACATAGCAGGTAAGAGAGCTTTGGGTCCAGTAATGATGAGTTCTGTTTTATTGCTGTTGAGTTTCAGTAAGCTGTCCATCCAGATTTTGATGTCAGTCAAACAGTTTGTGACGGTGGAGAGAATGGCTGGAGTGATGGATTTGGTGGAGACGTAAAGCTGTGTGTCGTCAGCATAGCAGTGAAAATGAAGTCCGTAGAGATGTAGGACGTGTCCAAGGAGTAGCATATAGAGGATCAAGAGGAGGGGGCCAAGCAGCGAGCCTTGAGGGACACTGTGGGATTTGCAGTTGGTGACGGAGACGTAGTGGTGATGGCCATAGAGATAAGGGGTGAACCGGGTGAGTGTTGAACCGGTGATACCAATGAATGACTGTAGATGGTTGAGAAGAATTAAAATAATTAAATTAAATTAAAGAGTGAAATTAGATCATTTCCCACAAAAACTTGAATGCACCAGGGCACACTGGTTGAAAAACACTGTATTAATCCATAGTTGATTATCTTGTGTCATTCTGGCTTTGATTTTTTTTATTAATATTTTGGCCACATTAGCCCTGTAATCTCACTGACAGCTCACCTAGCTTAGCTAAAGTTCTGGCTCCCCTTAACAGAACTAACCATTCAGTCATTCAGTGTTGTTTCTGTGCTTATTATACCCCAGGGACCAGCTTACATTTTCATATTTGGACAATTGTGTATCAATCATCTCAGGCCAGCTCAGACAGAACAGCTGTCATTAGCATGGCATCGACAATGGAACTCAGCAGTGAGTAAAGAGGGGTGTGGGGTGATCTGGGGCCAATTACAATTTAAAGAAACATACACTGAAACAAGTTATTTTATGGAAGAGTGTTTCATGTGGGTGGAAAACATGGATGCAACATTTGAGATTTTGTTAATCTGCTGTAGATTTGTTTATTCCTTCCAGTTCTTCTTTTGTCCTCCATTTATCAAGTTTCCTAAACATAAATAAATAAATAAATTTAAAAAAAAATTGAGGATGATTGCAAGCAAAGGAACAATTTCACTTCTTGCAGAGCTTTATTTTTTCATGAAAAATTAGAATTAAGGCCACAGGGCAAAAAAGTCTTTACAACATCCTTAAATAAATCAAAATAAAGGAACTATAAGGAAATAACCAGATTTCTTTTCATCTTAGTTTGACTGAACCAAAAAAGTTCAACATCTGCTTGACCTAAAAAGCACTGTTTACTTCTATCTTGTCCTTCACTTGCTTTAACCTTCACCCAAATGTCAGCCACAGGGATGTAGATCACTTTGCAAGCTAAAACAGTAATTTACAATGCTCATTCTGGAGCGAGGACAGGCATCTGAGGACCACAGCACAGTTGCCAAGCAAGTTCATAACACTCCGCTCATGGGTCAGCTTTCATGCTACATACACACAAGAGAGAATCCATCCTTTCATAGCAGCTCTGGCCACACCTGTTATGCTTTTCTATCAGTAGTCTCCTACTCCAAAAGCTGCACTTGACCCACTTTGCACTAACCAGAGTGACTGTCCCAAGGTCCCACAAAGCCAACCAAGCCTTAAGTGAATTTGACAAGAAGCAGAAATGTTTGTCAGACCCAAAGTTTGCTAGTTTCAAGGGAACATCAGCCTCAAAGATTCATCTCCCAGTGAGGTTTGTTTGTGTATAAATAGCATCAGCCTGTGACTGAACCCTGCCTGGGTCTCTTTAGTATGCACAATGCTATGATTATGCCTCGGTGAAACTGGGAGGCATACAGTAGACAGTTAGTGTGTCTGTTTGTGGCTCTGTGTATCTGTCCGTCTGTCTGTCTGTCCGTCTCTCTGTTTCAGCTCACCCAGTCAAAACTAAGTAGAACTAAAGGCCTGTATTATTGTATTGCCATATTTTCTTGACTTTTAATTTGTCAGAATTTCGAAAGAACTCCTTGTTTTTTAAATAACCACAAAAATAGCTCACCTTTACCATCAATGGAAAGAGGAAAGTACTCAGTAGCGGTGGGCGGATCAGTCCAAATACTGTATCTATAAATATCAATACCAACATTGGTATTGATATTGACCAATACCAGTGTAATGAGATCGATACTCTGTGTCTGTGTTGCCGCTCCCATCACAGTACAGAGCAGGCACACTCAGCCACACTTTGCTCCTTTTCTTCTTGTGGTTTTACCTCCTCCCTAACACAAAAAGAGCTCACCTTTACCGTCAATGAAACGGTACTGCAAATGCATCCAGAAACTCCCGCCAGAGGAAAGTACTCTCAGCAATCCACCAATACTGGGTGAACAAATGTCCGTCTTTTTGCCTGTTTTCTTCCTCTGCCACTAAACAGCAAAAGCTCCTGTTCAACTTGATTGTCATTGTATTCATGTACCTCCATCACTTCCACCATTTAAAACGTCTGCCACCATGCTCTTCTTCTGTGTTTGGATTGCAGCTGTTCAAATCCGTTTGGTGGCTCTTTGCTACTGCCAACAGTATGGGCATGTGAACTGCAGATTATTTTCACTGCGCATACGTGTACTCCAAAACTACTAAATGGATTTGGATGAAATTTTTACCAGAGGTGGTCCTTGGGCTAGAGAGGAACTCATAACATTTTGGTGATGATCCGGGAGTGCATGCCTCTGCTAAGGCTCTGGCATTGAGGCATCAGCACCTTAGTGCTTTCATTAAAACCAAAGGTCACTGTGGTAAGAAGAAGCAGCTATAGAAATAGAAAACTAACTAACCAACTACATTAATAAGGTCATTAATTGTGTGTTATGCTAGTGTTTTTTTGAATGGTGGATGTAGTTTTTTGGCCTGAAAAGTATTTTTTTTTTTTTTGTATTTTGTATACTTTATTAATCCCAGAGGGAAATTCAGGGCATCCACCTGGATGGATGAAGCAGCCACGGTACGGTGCCAATCCCTTCACCATTCACACACACATTCACACCTAGGGCCACTTTAGAGTCTCCAATTAACCTAACTTGCATGTTTTTGGCCTGTGGGAGGAAACCCAAGTACCCGGGGTAAGCCCAAGCAGACACGGGGAGAACATACAAACCCCACACAGAAGGGCCACCGATGGTCAGGGGGTGGAATCGATCCCATGACCTTCTTACTGTGCTGCCACAGTGCTAACCACTGCACCACTGAATTGCCCGAAAGTGAAACCAAAATAGAGGTGCCTTGAAAATGAATTATATGTGGTGACTTGCAAATGGTGGGCAGTAGTTAGCACTGTGGCAGCACAGCAAGAAAGTCATGGGTTTGATCCCACCCCTGACCATCGGTGACCCTTTTGTGTGAAGTTTGCATGTTCTCCCCATGTCTGCGTGGGTTTTTGCTGGGTACTCTGGTTTCCTCCCACAGGCCAAAGGCGTGCACGTTAGGCTAATTGGCATCAGCTGGGGATTCTAAATTGACCTTAGGTATGATTGTGAGAATTGGAGTGGTGGCCTAGTTGGTAGAGCATCTGCTCCACAACCGGGAGGCCGGGGTTCAAATCCCAGCCGGGTTATACCAAAGACCATATAAAAATAGTACTTTCCGCCTTCTAGCTTGGTGCTCAGCATAATGGAATGGGGAAAGGAAAGTCAACACACAGAGCTACCAGAGGACTGACCCCTCCACTGTAGCTTTCACTACTCACAGTAGCTGTGTGGCCTAGGGTTAGTGAAACGGAGATAGGCGCTGCCCCACACACCACAGGTGTGGAAGGGATTCACTTATGAATGTGAGAGTGAACAGTTCCCTGTGCTGACCCTGCAATGGACTGGCAGTCTGTCCAGGGTGTACCCCATCTCATAATGCAGACGTCTTGCCAATGTGCACACGACCTCTATAAGATGTATTCTGTTTTTTTAATGTTATGATCCTTTTAGTCCCACAATGGGGAAATTACAGGGCATCCACCTAGATGAGGCAACCACAGTACAGCGCCAATCCCTTCACCATTCACACACACATATTCACACCTATGGTCACTTTAGAGTCTCCAATTAACCTAACTTGCATATTTTTGGCCTGCATGTCATTCCCGATGCAAACTTTGGGCAGATGTATGTGTGCTGTTGGGGAAGATACCTATTTGAGCTCTCTCAATACTGGCAACAAGATCAAATTTACATTTTTTTTGTGATGTAATGATTAAAAACACTTGTGTAGCACTACGGTAATAAAGCTTCTGGGCTACCAAAGTTTGTTTCTGTAACTCTGTGTCATAGACATTAAACTGATTCAGTTTAGCTACACAAAGATAGTGATTAAAGACTCATTACAGCAATAACCATGCTGAGCAAAAGAGATTTATTTTTGTTTGTTTGTTTGTTTGTTTTTAATTGTGACACCTAGTGGATATAAAATAGATTGGGCAGCAGAAAATAAGAAAGATCAACCAGGTGATTCTGAACAAGTCAGACAGGGACTATGTGGAATAAACCAAACCTTTTAAACCTGATTAGGTGTGTAAAAATTCAGCAAATTGACAACACAAACACGAAAGCAATTTAAAGATTTTTTTCAAGCCTTTTTACTAGAGAAACTAAGACCATCAAGTGTTGCACCTGATGTAACCACATTATACCCCTCCCTATGAGGGAAAAAAAACCAAAATTAAAAGCCAGACGATGAGCGGCTCCAGCTTATACCTCTATAAGGGCCTGGAGGTTGTCTGAGTTCACACAGGAGAAGTTGGACAGGAATTCCAGACGCCTTTCCAGCAGTCTCATGTGCGATCCCTCCTCCTGTGGAGCCTCCAGGGCGCGGAAGACCACGGCTCCCAGCACCAAATAGAGAAGGACCCCTGTGAAGATGGCAAGTAGGGTGGAGCAGCGCATGGCCGCACCTCCACTCAGTCCAAACACAGTCTGCTGCTCCTTCTCCCTGATGACCTCAGTGCCAGAGTGGCCTGGATCCCAGCTGCTGCAGCTGAAACATCAGCAGCCGCATAAATACACAATTTCACATTGACTACAGTGGCTGAAGACAGCCTTGTCTATACACAGTTGGACAGCAGAGGAACTATTAGCTGCACACCAGACATTAAATGGACTCATGCCTCACCACACTGATGACACACAGTAAATGCAACAATTAGCATCAAAAGCCTGTCGCTGGAATTGCTGTTTACTCTGAAGAGCTGTGACTGTCAAACAAAATGATCTATGTCACTGATGCAGCACTGATGCTGCCACAAAGCTCACCTGTCAATCTGCTTTAGTTGCCCACGCCTCCGTCTTTTCCAGTCCCTCTTTGCACCAGGTCTGAGGATCGAGTCCCGCGAACTATAGCCAGCAGGGAGTCCGTCCCCGTCACACTCAGAAGGAGGGGACACTGAAAAGGAAAACAGACAGATAGCTGCATTTTAAAAGGGCAAAGAAAAACTACATGCTGTTTCATAATAAAGCTGAAACTCCTCTG
Organism: Pholidichthys leucotaenia; assembly: GCA_020510985.1. NCBI lineage: Eukaryota > Metazoa > Chordata > Actinopteri > Cichliformes > Pholidichthyidae > Pholidichthys > Pholidichthys leucotaenia. The sequence goes on from CM035844.1 coordinate 19,008,420, forward strand.
CTGGATCTTTATTATGTTAAATCTATTGCTGTAGCTGAGAATCTGCAAGGTGTGTCAGGCGCTGGACAATGGAAGGATTTTATCATTTGGGCCCAATGGTCCTGCCACTGGGCGGCACGGTGGAGGGATGGTTAGCACTGCAGCAGCACAGTAACTCACCCTTGGCCAGGGGATCTTAGGTTCAATCCCAGCCCCCAACCAACAGTGATCTGTGTGGAGTTTGCATGTTCTCCCCGTGTCTGCATGGGTTTACTCCAGGATTTCTCCAGTTTCCTCCCACATGCCAAAAACATGCAAGTTAGGTTAACTGGCATTAAACTGGGGATTCTAAAATGTCCTTAGGTATGACTGTGAGAGTGAATGGTTGTCCGTCTCTCTGTGTTGGCCTTGCGATGGACTGGCGATCTGTCCAGGGTGTACCCTGCCTCTCGCCCAAAGATGCTGGGATAGGCTCCAGCCCCCCTGCGACCCGAAAAGGATTAAGCGGAAGAAGATGGATGGATGGATGGATGGATGGTTCTGCCACTTCCAATTGATTCTGCATCACTGGTTTGCAAGCCAGGAGGAAAACAAACTCCCATCTTCTGAAGTTCTGTGACTGAAGCTATTTAGTCAGCAGATCCTTTGCTCTTGATCCAAAATTAGAGCAATAAACTGTCTCACAGTGTCTGCAAAATATACAATTGCACGCAAAACAGTTTTATGTACAGCTGCGAGGAATAAACATTGGGGCTGCCCACTTATTCAGGTGAATGCCATAGGTCTGAAGTATGTCTTAAAATCATCATGCAGATCTGACGAACAAAATTTCATTATTGAGCAACTTCGGCAATGCATGTGATTAGCCACGTGAGCAGTAGTAGTCAGTGAAACACTTGATCACGCTGCAAACACACACAAATACAGTATTTTGCTCCAGCTATACACACAATTAAATCTGTCAACATGAACAAGAATGCTGAAACAAGTTGACCCAGCTGATATGCAGCCAATTCACTGTATGCACAACTCAGACTGTAACACACAATGCCAGACTAATCATGCACCACTTGACAAAAGGATATTGTAATGTGCCCTGCCTTAAGTGCCAGCAGTGCTCCTGCAGCAGAACAGCCATCACTGTGCACTGTGGTCCCATTTTATTACCACTTACAATCCCGCAGGGTCCATGAGATCCACGGTACCACTGACAGACACGCCAGACAGTCCAGCCGCGGTGTCCTTACCTCACAACGAAGGATCATAAGAATCCAGAGTGTCGGACACCTCATGCAGAGGGTATAATGAGTTCGGGCAGCTGCATCAGACAGCCATGTGTGAGTGTGAGCAAGAGCGTGTGAGCGGAGGGGATGGTGCTGAGTGCACAGGAGGGGAAAAGATCTTCAATCAAAGTGACATTATACAGAGTGGAGAGACTGAGTTAGAGAGAGAGAGGGGAACAGACAATAAATGTGGAGATGAGGATGACGTTTTTTTTTAAACCCGCTTGCTGATATTTTTTTATTTTCATCCATTTATTTAGTTTTTACACAGCAAGTACAGATTTCAGAGTTACACACATACAGTTTTGTTCCCTGGAAGTGTGTGTATGCACTGGAGTTACATATTGATGTAACTATTGCAGTCTGTGGGATCATATTTCCTAGATTTATTGGTCTGACTGGTGTTACTCTGCAGAGTGAAGCCAGTTCAGCTCCCCTTCACAGGGCTCAATACCCCATCTTCCTCATGTAACAGAGTCAACTAGAAAAGCGCTCACAGAGCGCATACCTCCGCCAAGGCTCCTTCCGTTTCTCATGGATCACCCCCAAAATGTAATGGGTTTGTGTGTAGGCCTATAGCCAGTTCTGGTGAAAATTGCATCAAAGTCTGTCCATCAGTTTTGGAGTAAAACTCCAAAATAGTATATATAAAATAGTATAACTCCGGTCGGCAGACAAGGATGTGAGCCACATAACCCACATGGTATGTACTGTAAACACAGTAAACTTCAACAGTGGACAATATTTAATTTTTTTGTTTGTGAAATTACAATAGGCCTGTTCTATTATGCTTGTTTACTACACACCACAGTGATATGATACCGCACTGTTGTGTAACAACAACCGGGCGGCTGTGGTGCAGGTGTAGTGTGGCTGACTACTGATCGGCAGGTCAGGGGTTCGATTCCTGCTGTGTCTGCAGTCTGCATGTCGAAGTGTCCTTGAGCAAGACACTGAACCCCCAATTGCTCCTGGTGGCCAAGCTAGCGCCTGTGTGTGTATGGCAGCTCTGCTGCCGTGAATGTGTGTGAATGGGTGGATAGCAGGATCCGTAAAGCGTTTTGGTCATCCAGAGATGATAAAAAGCGCTATATAAGTGAATGCCATTTACCAATAATTATGAACCTTGTTGGTAAATTGTAAGGGAGAAGAGAGGAGGAAAAAAAAGAGAAAACGAACCTGACAGATTCAATAAACCATAATGCTGATTTAACCTGTTGCACTTCGGTGTACCGCGGGCGGGCACGTCTCTGCATCCTAGGATGCACGAGGGCGTCCTAGTAAGCACACTGTGCGTCCTAGGAGGCACTGAAAAAAAAAAACACCTGCATTTCCGTTCTTCCACTACAGACACAGCCGCAAACAGAAAGCCAAAGGAGTGCTTTGATTGGTTTAGATGTGATTGACCTCTCATTCGACTAATAAGAGCCTCGAATTGGGTTTCTGAAACCTTGAAGAACCAATGACTGAAAACCTAGCAAGAAGGACCCACCTACCAACGGCTGCGAATGCAGCCAGCCAATTGAAGCACAGAAGTTTGAAAGCTGTTTTGTGTAAGGCTGGGTCACACACAGGCGTTCGCCAGTCTTTTTTTCTAACTACTGTTCTTATTTGTTTTGAAAAATCGTTCGCCAAAACCGCAATCATGGAAGCGCAAAACCGCAATAATGGAATTATGGTTTGACCGGGTCGCGAGACCAGAACCACGAACCCGTAACAAGCAGACCAGCTTCATGTTCGTCTGACAATGAGGAAGAGAAGTTCGCCAGCTACGCTGCTGTTGTGAACAGGTAAGTGTTATAAGCTAAATTATTCTTTATCCCTGAAAATTGTAATCAAAAATGACTTTTGACGGATCGGTAAATTATAACTGTGTGTCATCACCACATGACGGACCGCGGCGCACGAACCCGTGCACCGGGCGATGTCCGTCCTCTGTAGCAGGGGGAGGGGGGGGGGACAACCCCCCCCCCACACACACACACACACACAGAGCCCTGAGTGTCACCTTTCATTAGAGCCCAAGATGAAGCTTCTATATTGAATCATTCAAAAGTTACAGACGTTTTTCCAAACTGTGCCATTTGGCACAATTTGGCACAGTTCAAAAACGCCTGGGAACAACCTGAGAACAAAGCTGTGTAATATATTCATTTTTTGTGGTATTGTTACAAAATTTTGACCTCAGCTGGATAACACTTGGTTCTACATTTCTGTTGCATTTTCCAGCCCGGATCTGAAGCTGTGTGTTATTTGCAAGCATTTGTATCCAAAAAAACACCCAGGCCAAATTTATTTTCTTCAAGTTCACTATGTTTAGATGACTGTTACTCAGTGGCAGGAGCACTTAGAGAGATTATGACTGTTTTGCCAAAAAATTCAAAGTGTTTTCTTTTAAATGAGACCAACCCCATGAAGTTGCTGCAAAGGGTTGAAGAACAGCTTTTGATTTACTTTGGGCACGTTATTTTTTGGCGTTTTTAGGGAAATTGACCAGAGTGCAAGGGGTTAAGGTGGAATTGCCCAGCCCCAGTGTATGGTCAATACAATATGATAGTCTTGCTATAATGTAGTCATATCATGTAGTCATATTGTTTTTGCTGCAGTTTCTCTTTCTGTTAGCAGGATCATGCAAAAACATCTGGATGGATTTGGATCACATTTTCACCAGAGGTGGCCCTTGGCCCAAAGACGAACACATTAGATGTTGGAGGTGATCTGTGAGCACATATCGCCGCCAAGGCCCTATCTTGCAATGTACAAATGGATGGTGATATGGATGGAGAAAGGGACGGAGGAGAGGACAAAGGGATAGAGGGACAGAGCCTTGGCAGAGGTATGCACACTCTGAATGCCCTCTAGTTACAATTGGATTTAAAACCTAGAAAAGCACTCAAGAGAGTGCATACCTCTGCAAAAGCTCCTTCCGTCCCTCATGGATCACTTCCAAAATGTAACGGGTTTGTGTGTAGGCCTAGAGCCACTTCTGGTGAAAATTTCATCCAAATCCATCCAGTGGTTTTTGTGTAATCCTGCTGCACAAATAAAAACAAAGCCCTTAGTGGAGGTATGCACTCTCAGACCATCACCAAAATCTAATCATCTGTTCCCTGTGCCATTACACACCTTTCCTGAAAATTTAGTCAAAATCCGTTCATAATTTTTTGAGTTATGTTGCTAACAGTCAGACAGACAAACCAACAAACCAATGTTGGCAAAAACATAACCTCCTCCTCTTGGCGGAGGTAACTATTGAAATTGTCAATAATTAGCAATTCAGATAACAGCTGATCCCAAAACGGATCCAACTACATCTATTTTACTGCCATCATACACACTTGTTCCAGTTGTCACCTGGACCACAAGTCACGAGTTTTGAATTAGATCTTGGACCAGGTCAAAAATGGATCTGGGCCATGTTACCACAAAGAATTCTTACTCTGTCCAGAGCTGGCCCAGCACTTGCTCAGGTCTTCAAAACAGATCCATGCCAATATCGGCCCATTAGGCCTTGTTCTCTAATAGTAAATATGCACAAATCTGTGCGTAAACTGTTTTTATATAACAGTTAGTTCCGACCGAGCAATTTGATTTTTACAACAGGGTTTCCAGGAGTTACTAAATTCCATGATAATTGCACTCCAACATTTCACTGGATATATATCACTACGCTCAAAAGGTGTTCATGAAACAATTAATTACTGTCAACTCTCAGCGAGAATTGCAGTATTGTGTTGGATACCTTTATTTCCACAATGAAGCGCTGTTTGAAAAAATTTCTTACCTGACCCGGAAGGCCCACTCTTTTGAAAAAACCTTTATTCAGCTTTACGTTGTGGTGTAAGGTACCCACAGGTTTGGTTGGTGTCAGCATGGTGACACGGCCGTTCAGTGACGTCATCACGCCAAGCTCATATAATGTGAGACGGCCATCTTACGGTCTCTTTGCTCTCAGCTCTTTGTTCTCCCTAAGCTCGGTTGCAGCGCTCTACTTCATAACAACATACTCTGTACCACCAGCATAGAGTATATGTAATAAAGTTCGTATTCCAAACAAATGCCACTCTCTGCGAGTTCTCCTCCAGTTTCCAGACATAACATACATCTGCCCTTGTATAAACATTGTGAAGCTATTTCACGTGTATTTTAAAAATAGGCAGTGCTAGAGTTGGATTTATGGTCTCGATTAATAAACCACAATACCTTTGTGGTGATGGACTCTGTTTCAACTGAAAATGTGAAGAAAAGCGAGCAAAGTGTGCCAAAGCCAAATCGCTAACATGCTAACTACTAGCCACTGGCTAGCTACCAGCAATAGCTATGTTTTGGCGATGAGGAGAAAAATGGGTCTTCTGGAGGAAAGTACGCTCCGAGCCCGAACACATCAGTCTGTAGCATCCCACTGTATTACACAGTGATATATCCGCTGGTTTGGTCATGTCCTCCACCTCCCACCAGAACACCCAACAAAAGCCATTCTCATGTTCGACCCCAGGGCTTCAGGGTGGAAAAGACCTTGGGGCAAGCCACACACCAGATGGTTTGATATGGTGGAGAGAGACCTCCGACAGCTCGGAGTCCTTGTTGACGATACAGAGGAGCTGGCCCAAAACTGGCAATGTTGGCACGCACTGGTTAACCTGATTGGCTCTACGCATGGTGATGGCCACCCAGCCCTCACCCCACAGGAGTAGTAAGCAAGTAAGCAAGGAGGAAAGTACAGCATTTTTCTTGAAGACGAACGTGCATCTGGAAGTGTGTTCAAGGCCACTACGACCATTTTTGGAGACTCCAGGTGAGCCGCCCGTCCCATGGCACCGCTGGTTTGACATGTTTAAAAAATTAAGTTGGCATGGTTGGCCTGAGTGACGTTAACGACGAGAAGCTGAAGAGCGCACTGGTTCTCAGTCTAGGTGAAGAAGGACGGCGCGTGCTCCGTACTCTGGGTCAAGCAGACTCATTCGGCGACCGCGTAGCTCTGATGGAGACATATTACAGCAGTGCGAGAAACGTTATAGCCTGAAGAATTGCCTTCTTTCGCCATGAACAATAGGCGGGTGAGTCAACTCAACGTTATGCTACAGCGCTCTGAGTCTTAACGAGCATGTGCGCCTTCAGGCCCTTAGAAGACGAGCTAATCTGTAACAAGCTAGCCAAAGACCACAGCACAGAGAATGAACTCAGCGCAGAGGGAGAACACAGCACAGAGAGCGAGCATACTAGCACGGAGAGAGAGCAGCAACTGGACTTGCCTCAGTTGCTCGCTCAGCATAAGCCTCAGGGAGCCGCTGCAGGAGAGGGAGCCTGCGTCTATCGGGAACCCCGGGACACAACATCCCAGCGCAGGTTCTACCAACGGCGACAGCAACATATCGCCATGACCAGATTTCCCAGGAGAGGGGGAGGACAAACCAGACTCACCTCCCATCCTTGCCCGGCATGAGCTTCAAGCAGCCGCCGTGGAGCTGCAGGAGAGGGAGTTCGTAGAGAAAGGGGACCCCGGTGACCGAGGGTGGCCCGGTGTGCGTCCCATTGCCAATGACAGCAACACATCACCGTGACCTCAACCGGCACCAGGTGAGGGAGAGAAGAAATTGAACTGCTTCCGAATCCACACCCAGCACCAGCCTCCAGGAACCACCGCTGAGCTGCAGGATGAAGAGTCCACGATCCAACAAAATGCAGCAGAACCGCCAGACACCTTCTGAGTCCATGCCTGGAACCAGCCTCCAAGAGCCACCGCTGAGCCACAGGATGAAGGGTCCATGACTGAACAAAACACAACAGAGCCACTGGACGTCTTCCGAATCAACGACTGGCATTAGCCCCCAGAAGCCGCTGCTGAGACACAGGATGAAGAGTCCATGACAAAACAGGATGCAGCAGAACCACCACAACCTGGTGGATGCCCCACAGCAGACGTGAGAGCCACACCATCACAACCACAACACCGAATGCAGCCGAACAGAGTGCCACTCACAGTGATGGACTGGGTTTGGGTCCGCAGAACCGAGTGACCAGACCCACTGTTGGCCTTAACATCGTCACCACCACGACACCCACGACGATCGCTGTGCAGCTGAGATGAGCCGCTGTCCAGATGGCTAATGGTTCGAGGTGGCAAGCCAGCTGTCTACGGAAGGTAAGAGCAGCTGCCGCAGATCAAGACGCAGCGTTGGAGCCAACCCAGCTGGTGTGAGATCCTGGCTGTGAGATTGCTGACAAGTGTGCCCTGGCTCCAGCGGGATGGCGCCCAGGTCTGCTACAGCCAGCACCTCCTGGGATGCGTCCACCACGGACTTGCCTCAGGGCCCCTTGAACTGAACTGCCTTCCTCAATGGAAAAAAAGGGACATTTTAGCTAGGAGCACAGCTGCCAGCAAATAGTGACACAATAAACCACTCAGCCTCGCTGGGCTACACAGTAGTCTACCCACTGGCCCTAGCTTGTTTTGGGGGATTTTACAGGTACCAAATTGGGGAGGGTTCATTTGTTCATGTGTGTTTTCTGTTTACTTACGGTGTTACGGTCTCTTTGCTTTTGGCTCTCTGTTCTCCCTATGCTTGGTTGCAGCGCTCTACTTCATAACAACATACTCTGTACCACCAGCATAGAGTATATGTAGTAAAGTTCATGTTCCAAGCAAATGCCACTCTTTGAGTCCTTCTCCACGTTCCAGACATAACATACGTCTGCCCTTGTATAAACATTGTGAAGCTATTTCACGTCTCTTTAAAACAATAGGCAGTGCTACAGTTGGATCTATGGTCTTGATTAATAAACCACAATACCGTTGTGGTGATGGACTTTGTTTCAACTGAAAATGTAAAGAAAAGTGAGCGAAGTGTGCTGAAGCCAAATCGCTAACATGCTACCTAGTAGCCACTGGCTAGCTACCGGCATTAGCTACGTTTTGATCCCGGGTCTTTACCAGTAGGTGTCGTGAATCCGGGTTTGGCCTCCAAACCTGGTTCTGACTCATTGTTATGATTTGTCTTAGTTTTCCCTCTGACAGCTCTGGCACGCCCTCTCCTCCTGTCTAGCTCCGTCAGCTGCACTGTCACCGGTGCTCTGTCTCTCTCTCTCTCTCTCTCTCTCTCTCTCTCTCTCTCTCTCTCTCTCACACACACACACACACACACACACACACACACACACACACACACACACACACACACACACACACACACACACGCTCCATTCACTCTCATTCACATGCACTCTCACACACCTGTTCCCAATCAGTTCTACCCACACATTCACACCAGCAATCTCTTTCCTCATTAGCGTTTGGAGTATTTGTTTGCCACCGTTGAGGAAGGAGATTGTCGGGACATTCCCCTTCATATGTGGCAGCGTTTCCCTGTATGTATGGTCATTCACTCCCAGCGTTCTACCCAGGCTGACATTGCAAGACGATCCATACCTTGGTGTTTCGGCTGGTCCGCTTCTCTGCCTCTGCCTCCAGGCTGTACGGCTCGCCCCGAATTAACTCCAGACCTGTGAGTGTTCTTGGTCTTTCTCCCATGCTAGCAGGCCTGCAGCATTAGGCTGCTCGCCTTTCCTGTTTTCGTGCATTACGCAGCCCTGTAGCACCAGGCTTCATATTCACCAGGCTGTTGAGTATTCGGCAGGCACCCTGTGTCCTTGGTGGCCAACTCGGTCATTACATCTCCCCATGTACTGTGTGGTAGACTGAACTGTATGTGGTGTTAGTTGGATCTGTTATGTTGGTGAACTTTAATAAACACAGCACTCTCTACTCCTGCAATTGGGTTTTTCATTCTCTCCCTCGTGCGCCATGTAATGGTGCACAGGGGTTCATGACAGAATGTCCCGACCGTGAAAAAAACCCAGCGGAGTTGTGTTTTTTTTCCCCTTCCCCTTTCTTCCTCATACATGGACATAATGACTTGGACAGACGAGGAGCAGGAAGCCCAGGATTTGCTGGAGGAGGTGGGCTTTGCCTTTCAGTGGTCTCGGTCTCCCGAGGAGCGGGAGTGGGCACGACTCTTCGCGGAGAACTTCAAGCGGCACTACCCTCACCTCCAAGAGATCCATAGGGTAGACGCCATCCTCTCCGTCATCCTTCCCGTTCCTTACACAGAGCTAGAGGATGCCTCTTCGCAATCGGAGCCGGCCCCTCGCCAGAAGAAATGCTCCCGTCAGAGGAAGACTTCCCCCCTCCTCGGACCTCCTTCGTCTCCCAGTCCAGCATCCACCCAGTCTGTGGATGAGAGGATGGCGATGGAGTTAGACAGGAAGCAACGCTCATTATGTCAACTGGAGGAGGTTCTCTCCTGGACGCAGATGCCCCATCCCTCTCCAACAGTTCGTCAGGCTCGGGACACCGCGAGGAGGGTGATGGAGCGAGACAGCCTCTGGGATCATCCGGAGGCGATGGAGATCCTCTGGGACATCTTCGCCGCGCCATGTGAGGAATCAGCTGAGGATCTCCTGGTGCTCGAGCTCCTTGCGGCCACCTCGCTCTTCTTTCCCGAGGATGCGAGGTCTCTCTGCGCAGGTGACCCGCTTCCCAACACGATGCTCCACGTTCTGGATTACCTCATCCCTGTGTCACCCAAGGGAAGGAGAGGGAGGAAGCCGCACAGCAAGAAGTGTCCAGTCCCGTGTACCGCAGCTTCGCCTTCCCGCTCCGAGCGATGCTCCGCCCTGTCACAGGAGGAGATGAAAGAACATAGGTGGGCTCTTCTGGCTGAAACAGACCTCATCTTGGAGATGAAGCCGTGGCTCCTCCTGGAGATGGCTGAGAGACTGAAAGAGCTTTCCCTTAGGGAGGAGGAGCTTCAACCCAACGAGGAACACCAGGAGAGTGGAGAGGATGCCACGGAGGCCGCTGGGGACCTCCAGTGCCAGGAGAACAGGTAAGTTTCTTTTCATTCGAGTTACACAATCAATGATCAATGTTGCCTGCCTCCTGGTGAGGAGACTCGGGGTGTGCAGTCCCCGATCTCTCCGCCCCAGCGGCATACAGTACTCTCGTGCCGGGTCTCAATGACTCTTCTCTATGTGCCCCCACAAGCCCATCAGTCCCGGATCCAGGTCGCTCGGGGGAGGAGGAGCCAGAGGACCAGGAGGGTCCAGCCCATGGGCCAGCTAAGGAGTCATCCACGGCTGCCACGCCAGAGGAACCAGAGGCGTGGAGGACAGTGCACGAGAGTTCCACTCCTGCAACTGTCATCACGCCCGCTGTGGGGGCTGCCGCAGTGGAGTCGTCCCCCGGACCAGACCTCCAGCCGATGGGAACCGGGGCATCGTCGTTGAAGTCTTGAACGGCGGTAGAGCTTAAGCACAGGCATGTAGTCTCTCCTGTAGTTCATTTGTTGATGGTGGAGGGATCTTGCCTGGCTTTTGGGGAGGGGAGTCGGGTGCGGCCCCCAGCCGCATCTGGACACCCCTCGCTGGGCTCTGCCGCTGCCGGTGACCCTAATCGCTCTCCCTCTCATATCCCCTTCGAGCTCCGTCCTTGGGTCGCCGGAGAGGAGCAGCCACCACCTGGGCCGCCCCTTGACGACGAGGCGGGTCCAGCTTCCTCGGAGGGGGCCGACGGGGATGAGGCACCCGACGGACTGGAGGAACCCACACACCCAAGATCGCTGGAGTCCTGGACGGCGGTGGAGCCAGAGTTCAGGCAAGTGTGTTCCATTATATCAGAAATTTCAATATTAATGTCACACTGCCCAACTCATGGTGAGATGGACCCGGGGCAGCTCACAGTAGCCCTCGGGACCGCCACACCGCCCTCCACTGCTGCCGGCGACCCTGACCCGGGTTTTCTCTTTCTCCCTTCGGACTCGGAGCCTCCGGCCAGGGTCGTCGGAGAGCTGTTAGAGGCAACCGAGGATCGGGGTTTGACTCCTGAGGACGTGAGGAGCATCACCTCCCTCTCTGGGGAGGTCACCGCTGGTGCAGCAGAGCCCCAGCTGGAGTCCACCGCCGGTGCAGCCACGTCCCAGACTGGGACCATCGCGGGTGCTACGGTCCTCCTGCTCCAAGCCCCGAATGGCAGGGGGACTCCTGTTCCTTGGCTTGGCCGCCGATGTTCCCAAGTATGGAGGCTGCCTCTCTGCCATCCTCGCAGGTCCTGGTAGCTCCACCACACTGGTCGGCCACCCAAAGGTCTTGGTTTATGGGTCAGGTGGTCCATTGGCCCGGGCAGGCCGCCGGACACTATCCCACGGGCCGCCTGCTGGACTTGGGACTTGGGCAGGCCACCTGATCTGCCACTCCTCACCACACTGGGGGCCTGGGACTCTGGTCAACCCCCTGAACTTTGAACTTCTGGAGAGGGGGGTTAGTGCTCCAGGTTGGGGGTTTATTAGGAGAGATTGCTCTTCATTCTGTTTTTGTACTATTGTGTTTTCATGGGTTGCTTTCCTCCTAACCAGTTTTCCCCCACCTCCCACCTTGGGTTAGTGTTTGTTGCGGGGGGGGGGGGGGGGGTTCCCTTGAGGGGTGTTGTCTCCTTTCTTTTTTGGCTGGTGGTGCTGGGGTATCTGGTATCCACCCCTGGGGGGGCCCTGTCATGAATCTGGGTTTGGAGGCCAAACCCGGTTCTGACTCATTGTTATGATTTGTCCTAGTTTTCCCTCTGACAGCTCTGGCACGCCCTCAACTCCTGTCTAGCTCCGTCAGCTGCATTGTTACCAGTGCTCACACACACACACACACACACACACGCTCCATTCACTCTCATTCACATGCACTCTCACACACCTGTTCTCAATCAGTTCTGCTCACGCATTCACACCGGCAATCTCTTTCCTCGTTAGCGTTTGGAGTATTTGTTTGCACCGTTGAGGAAGGAGATTGTCGGGACATTTCCCTTCATACGTGGCAGTGTTTCCCTCTACGTATGGTCATTCACTCCCAGCGTTCTACCCAGCCTGACATTGCAAGATGATCCATACCTTAGTGTTTCGGCTGGTCCGCTTCTCTGCCTCTGCCTCCAGGCTGCACGGCTCACCCCGAATTAACTCCAAACCTGTAAGTGTTCTTAGTCTTTCTCCCATGCTAGCAGGCCTGCAGCATTAGGCTGCTTGCCTTTCCTGTTTTTGTGCATTACGCAGCCCTGTAGCACCAGGCTTCATATTCACCAGGCTGTTGAGTATTCGGCAGGCGCCCTGTGTCCTTGGTGGTCAATTCGGTCATTACATCTCCCCATGTACTGTGTGGTAGACTGAACTGTATGTGGTGTCAGTTGGATTTGTTACACTGGTGAACTTTAATAAACACAGCACTCTCTACTCCTGCGATTGGGTTTTTCATTTTCTCCCTCGTGCGCCGTGTAATGGCGCACAGGGGTTCGTGACAGTAGGTTTTTATAAACACTTACTTTTGCACTTGAAAATATTTAATTTGTTTACATGTGTGTGAAATGACAATAGATGTCTTCATGAGATGTTTAGCAACAATTACTGGGTACAATTAGAAGGGACTATTTTTACTTGGCAGTGCAAATATCTGGTTAACCAAACAAATCATAATATTTTGTCCAGTATTCCTGTCAGTATTCCAAGGTTGTCATAGCCAGGAGTGGCACTGGGGTTAAGCTCCCAGTGCTCATAAAATGCTCCTTATGGCGTGCGTCTCGAAAAGCCTCTGACAACTAAGTCCAACTCCTAGCCTGCCCGTGTGGTTTAGTCTCTAAGCCCGGCGGAACTGCTTTTACTAATAGGAGAAGGGGCGAGGGCGGATCTCTGGCGCCTTAAAATCAGATGCTTCGGGTAGATGGTGGCTCGTCAACCTGGGAAGGTAGCCCATCTAGGGCAAGGTAAAGCCTGATTTCAAACCTCCGCTGCCTTGCAGCATACCCAGTCACGGAAAAGGCTTCGGGAGTCAACCCTGAGGAAAAATCCGGAGTCGGAGCCCCTAAGGCAGTTCTATGTTGTGCTCAACATCGTTCTGGCAGCTCCTGCAGCGGCGCTGGTGCCAAACTGTAGCAGCCCTGCTGTTCCCTTGGATTCATCAGTGACGTGGAGAGGGGGGACATGCTGCATGGGCAACATCTTGTCCTCCATATCTTCCTGCCCAGGCTTGAATCCTACCAACGCCAAACGCTGGAAGGTAGAACACCGGATCACTGGAGAGGACACTCCATGCATAGCTGGGATTCATCAATATGTTCTTCTAAAGTTGTTAGTACTCTCCGAACCAATTTAAAATGTCATTCCATGACTACATACATACAGGCAAATCATCCATCAATCCCTCTATCACTTTTCTGGGATTTGGGTCGCAAGGCAGCAGTTTTAGCACAGAAGCTCAGACTGCTACCTGATCCACAGAGCATCCATGATCACAATAATCAAACCTGCAGGTGGTGAGCTCCCTGGAGGGTGGACACATATGACTCATTCAGGCTTTGCCAATGGCTAGGTCCCATTGGCAGAAACCTGGGGCCTCATGTACAAAGACTTGTGTGGATTTCCAACTGAAAGATGACGTATGTTTAAATCAAGAAGACACCATAAGCAAAAAAAATAAATAAATAAAAATCCAGATGTATGAAACAGTGTGAATACAGGAATCCAAGCACATTTCCTTTGTACATCCCAATCTACTTGAAATTGAATGCACGTGAGGAAATACCGAACTCCTCCCTTGACATGCCTCCATTTGAATATGCAATTACATGCAAATAGATATATACGTTTGATTCTCCTGTATCCACGATCAAAAATAACACAACATAACAAAAATAATTTTTTTGTAAGTTGTCTGTGTTTTTTCAACTGATTTAAGACAATTTTGCACCGCTGAATCCAAAAATGACTTTTCTCGTTTCTCTCGATCAGGTCAGGTTTTTATGTTAAGTTATAAGCAGTTGTACTGTAAATTGAATAGTAGACACTGATAAAGGTAAGTACATGTAAGTACAAGGTAAGTACAAGGTAAGTACATGTAAATTGAATGTTACGTCATCAACATAACAAAAATAATTTTTTTGTAAGTTGTCTGTGTTTTTTCAACTGATTTAAGACAATTTTGCACCACTGAATCCAAAAATGACTTTTCACGTTTCTCTCGATCAGGTCAGGTTTTTATGTTAAGTTATAAGCAGTTGTACTGTAAATTGAATAGTAGACACTGATAAAGGTAAGTACATGTAAATTGAATGTTACGTCATCATTGTTCAAAATTCAGAGAATTTCAAGAAATAAAAAAGAATTTTGCATCATTCATTCATTCATTCATTCATCTTCTTCCGCTTAATCCTTTTCGGGTTGCGGGGGGGGTGGGGGGCCTGGAGCCTATCCCAGCATCTTTGGGCAAGAGGCAGGGTACACCCTGGACAGATCGCCAGTCCATCGCAGGGCCAACACAGAGAGACAGACAACCATTCACTCTCACATTCATACCTAAGGACAATTTAGAATCCCCAGTTTGATGCCAATTAACCTATAAAGCGAAAATACCCGTACATTTTAACAAAAACGTAACAAAACATGTGGCCATAGTTCAAAAAGTTGACCTGATTGAGCAAAACCAATGTGATTTTTGGATTCAGCACATCAAAATTGTCCTAAATCAGCTAAAAAAAACCCCTAGACAATAAATTTGGTGTTGACCAGTGTAATGGATTAATGGAATTTCACGGACTGTGAGTTGGAGGCACTCCTGAATGAGGTAGAGGCAAGTAAAAACATTTTGTTTAGCACTCCTTCCCCCGGCATTAGCACCGGATACAGGTAACTCAATAGTTTGCTCACAGCCCTATAAGATTAGCTTACCGTTTTCCTTTATTCAGAATCTATTTGGCTGGTCACAATCACAGCTGATCGCTGTGATTTGTGACAAGCCGGGTGGATCAGCTCGTTGAATAAAGGAAAACAGTAGTGAAAAAGAAGACAATATGAACCTATTTAGTGGGTAGCCACGGTCACCTGTCATTTGAAAGCACATCATATTAGACTCAACAAGTACTTATTTTATGTCTAAAATGCAAATCTCATCCTTTATAGTTACATACAACTTACCTGGATTACACACACTACTAAATGAATGAAGTGCAAAAAGGGAAAAGGGTGACACTGTTGCATTTCAAACTTTACATGTTTTTATTGAAATAACTACTGTACACACAGTAGTAATTGGGGGCTTAGTAGAATGCTGTGAAACTGTAGTTTAATCAGCAAAAAAAGGAAGTCACTTACTCAAACTACTGAGTTGTAATGAAGCCTTGAAGACAGAGTGATATTTGGGGGTGCACAGGCACGTTGCGCAAAAGGTGGGTTATTTAGGACAATTACATGAATTTACTCACCAAGAAGCTACCCATCCGCACAATGCCAGCTTGTAGTTTGTTCCCAACAATGCTGTTCATTAGAATGAATGAACTGTGCGTTGAACCAGGCCACCTGGCAACAATGTTGGTTAGTCGCATTTGAGCATCTCATATAATTTGTATATTGATAGAATGGAAATGTTTCCATACACATATTCATCTTGTGATGAGGATTTTATAACAATGTGTGTGTAGTCCATAGCGCCGATTACAATAGTAAAACTGGCTCTTGGTGCAAATTGCGCTTTGATGTTGGCCTGTTCAACTGCATTGTATGGGGAATATGATGTACCTCGGTGACAGCCAGATAATGCCATCCCACACAGCTGGCATAACATGGCTCATGGTTGACTAGGAAATTCCCAATCACTTTGCCAGCTCCTTCTGGAATGCCACTGTAGCCAGGAACCCCAGTGTTGTCAGCACCTGCACTGGGACGGGCAGCGCATGGCTTCTTGCCGTGTCATGCTCCCAGAGCGGCCGTAGCTCTGAGCGCAGTTCCACAAGGACTGCCTGTGGAAACCTAAACTGGCTGACAAGCCAGTCATCATCCTGAACCAGAAAATCTTCTCTGTCTCTAAATACCCTTTCTCTTCTCACTGAGCGATTTGCAATATCCTCAAACAATGCTAACGCCATTGTTGTTCAAGGCATTTTCTGCACTTCTTTGCGCTTGCTTTTATATCTACTCATCTAACTGCGCACACTTGGATGTTTGTTCATCATGTGTCTCTGGTGTGTACAATAATTTTCACGTCATTATCAGTCTCCCAACATCACCTCTAAGTGTCTCCAACAAACCAGTAACAATAGAAACGTATGTACGCCAGCCATGAGGTTGGCATGGGGCTGCACATATTTCCACGGTCATTTCATTCTTGATATATCTGAAATTTTCCGTGGAAAAGGACATACGCCATGTTTCTGTGCGTAAGTACCCTTTGTACATGAGGCCCCAGTTCTTTCACCCAGGATCAATTTGACTTAGGAGACCCTATAGTCAAGTTGCCCTGGACAACATAGCT
Organism: Pholidichthys leucotaenia; assembly: GCA_020510985.1. Taxonomy (NCBI): domain Eukaryota; kingdom Metazoa; phylum Chordata; class Actinopteri; order Cichliformes; family Pholidichthyidae; genus Pholidichthys; species Pholidichthys leucotaenia. Next base: position 19,025,015 of record CM035844.1, read on the forward strand.
CCAGGGATCATTGAAGTACACCAGAAATGTTCACAAGTCATTTTTTGCAAGTCCAAGTCAAGCCTCAAGTCTCGAAGTTACTTTATGGTTGTAATATCTAAGGAATTTAAAATATGTGCCACAGCATCATTTATCTATTGGCATTTAGCAACAGAACTGGTCAGCAGTTTGATATCACTGCTTTAAACAGGCTGATGAAATGCAGTAAAAACACAGTGCAAGTTTCCTTTATAGATTTAGCATCTTCATTTTTCCAAAAATTGACAGTTCTTTTTTTGAGAAACAATCATGCTTCATGGATCAAAATATCTGTGTTGTTTTAACAGTGAAAATCACCTGACTTTTATTCCTAAAGAACATTCAATGTTTTGGATGTTTCTGATGAAAACATTAGAAATAAAAGATTGTTCACAAGTCCAAGGCAAGTCTGAAGTCCTTGTAATGAGACTTACATAAGTGCGACTTGAATCCAAAACTGCATTCACACCAGGATAGTCCGGGGATCTAGGTTCGATTGGGCGGGGAATGCAAAGAATTTTCACACCTTCGATTGGTTTGGTTTGCATTCACACTGCAGCGGACCAAAATCTTGGCGAAGAAGAAAAGTCCAGCTCATCAATTGGCCAGGACCGAAAACGGAAATCTATTTCCTTCAGCCGGGTTGTTTCTCCACCACACATGAGGCATTTTTTTAACTTTTCTCCTCAGCTTTCTCTGATAAAAGGATTTCTCGGATTTGTGCAGTTGTCTTTATTGTTATTTTCTATCCAAAATGCGGTACGGTAAACGTCACTTCCTCTTCTCAAACTACATGTTGCTATGGTTACATAAACGCTGCGGGGCACTTCCGCCCTTTGGTCCACTGGATAGTATGTTTGCATTCACACTGCAAGTGAAGAGCATCAGACTTCATTGCAAGTGAACCGAGACCCCCGTTTTCAGATGGACCAGACTTTGCTTGTTTGGTGCACACTAGAGTTCGAACATGCGTTCGGACGGCACTAGACGAACCGAACTATCCACGGATAGTCCTTTGGTCCGGACCAAACAGTGGCCGTGTGAATGCGCCCCAAGTCTCAGACTCAAGTCCCTATCTATGGGGTACATGAATGTTGATTAATCCACAGTTAATAATATATCCTATGTCATTCTGGCCTTTTTCCCCCAGCACAGCCTGAGTAATGGAGCTGTTAATATGGCTAGTGCAGTGAATGGAGGGAGGGACCAGAGATTTTATGGCTCTTTGTTGTAAATTCTAGTCATCGCACTAGACAATGCAGCTAGTTCACTAATAGCCAGTCGATTATATAGCTTGCAGCTTATTTTGTTATATTTTAGCCATGAAGGGCAAAATAATGTTAGCGTGTAGGGTAGATTGAGCTGCTAGTGGGCAAATCTGCACACTTGGTTTTTCTGAGTGGACCCCTGCACTAGCCAGTACAGACCAACAGATAAGCCCACTAGCCTTTAGCTTAGCTTGGAGTTCAGGTTCATTTTTATGGTCATTTTCTACATATTACTGTATATCCAACCCCAATAGACATCTCAGCTGGATCATCAGCTTGATTTTGCACCTGCAGAGTTCAGACTGGAAATGTTTATCTTCTCCTGGCTCCCCCAGTTTCCTGTGCTTAAGGTGGGCCTACTTTTATTCTGTTATCTTCCTTCTTATCTCTGATCGTTGCAGTGTAGCTTTCTCTGAGCAGCGCATGCAGGGGGCAGGGCAGCCGTGCTGAGCTGCTGTTCACACTTCAGTAGCGGCAGATGGGGACAGCATGAAGTCACTGCTCATTAATGTGACAAATACTTGAATATGCGCGATACAATCATTTTATGTATCATGAGTGGCCAAATGTACCGATACAGCAAATATATTTGGTATATCGCCCAGCCCTAGCAGAAAGGTGCTGTTTGTCAGTCCAAACACTTCTTAAACAACTTGTGAAGCTGGGGGTTTAATGGGTCATTGTGAGTTCAGTCAAGTTCAAAGTGGTAATTTCCTATAGACTGTTGTAAACCTCTGAACTCACAATGAACCAAAACTTGTTTTCTCAGGAGATAATTGTAGAGAATGATGTGACTAGACCAGTTAAGTATGGGTAATGCGATGGAAAATCCCATCACGATAGCATTTTAGCATGTAAATAGGAATGTAAATACTAAACACTGAGCAAGTCTTTGACAAATTTAAATGTAATTTTCATTTAAGTTTTCAAACTGACTGAAGAATTGGAAAACCAATTAAGATTATTCACTTTGAAATTCAGCTTTCAAATGTAAATCCACATTTTTTTTATTTTCCTATATTCACAGAAGGGTTTGACCATAAAAAGAACATTAATTACTGCAGAATTAAACAAATTTAAACTTAAAATGAAAACGTTATTGCACAGCAGTATTATGATTGACTGCATATACATAGATTATTTGAGTAAAACAACTGAATTTACATGTATATGTAACAATCATATTAAAATGTATTAAGTCTCTTATAGGTTTCCAAAAATACCAGTGTCTACCCCGGATTATACCATTAAAAATGTCAGCAAAAAGCTCAAATTTTAGTCAAGTTAACCTGATTTTAATTCAGAGGTGAATTGTAGAGGTTGCATTTTAACAGTTTAAAGGTCTGATGACATGATTTTGACATTTTTTAGCATGTTGTGTAAACTCAAAAGTCATTAGTAAACCCAAAAGTCAAACTTAGAAATAACTTTCCAAATCAAACTTTCAGTTTGGATGCGGTTGCTCTTTCTCTTAATAGCTCTGTGAGGAACCTTGGAATTATTTTTGATCAAGATCTGTCTTTCAATTCACATATTAAATTTGTTTCTAAGACTGCCTTCTATCATTTGCGTAATATTGCCAAGATTAGGAGCATCCTGTCTCAGAGTGATGCTGAGAAACTGATCCACACTTTTGTTTAGATTAGATTATTGTAACTCTTTATTATCAGGTTGTCCTAAAACATCTTTAAAAAGTCTTCAGCTGATCCAAAATGCTGCAGCAAGAGTTTTAACAGGTACTAGAAAGAGAGATCATATCTCTCCGGTTCTGGCCTCCCTTCAATGGCTTCCCATAGAGTATAGAACTAAGTTTAAAATCCTTCTTCTTACTTACAAAGCTCTAAACAATCAGGCCCCTCTTTATATAAAAGATCTGATACTACCCTATTATCCTAACAGAGCACTACGCTCCCAAAATGCTGGATTACTTGTAATACCTAGAATCTCCAAAAGTACAATGGGAGGCAGAGCCTTCAGTTATCAAGCTCCTCTCCTGTGGAACCAGCTGCCAATCTGGATTCGGGAGTCAGACTCGATCTCTGTTTTTAAGAATGGGGTTAAAACATTCCTTTTTGATATAGCCTACAATTAGGGAGGGATCATGTGTTTCTGAACCCTCCCTTAGTTATGCTGCTAATAGGTTTAGTCAGCCGGCGGACCTCCAATAATGCACTGGGCCTCACTCCTTTCTTCAGTCTCAATGAAATTTTTTTTTTTTTTTTTGCTGGTCATTAACATCTGTTTGTTCTCTCCCATAGATTGAGTCCCCATCGTGCTGTTTGCTCTCTACATGTCTGTTCTTTTCATCTTCTCTATCACCTCACCCACCCCCCCAGCCAGTCACAGCAGATGACTGCCCCTCCCTGAGCCTGGTTCTGCTGGAGGTTTCTTCCTGTTAAAAAGGAGTTTTTCCTCTCCACCGGCGCCAAGCGCTTGCTCACAGGGGATCGCCTGATTGCTGGGGTCTTTCTGCAACTGTGGGGGTTTCCCCTATAGTTGAAAGTGCTATGAGATGACTTTTGTTGTGAAATGGTGCTATATAAATAAAGTTGAATTGAATTGAATTGAATTGTCGATGATCAATATAATATTTACAACCGCGCCTGCATAAACTAGTTATCATCAAAAAACCGCAGCCGCTGACTGGACTGTGGTGCCGCCCACCGAATGAAGGGCGGCACCCCCATGACGTAAGCGACAGAACGGACGCCGGTGTTGTTGACTGGAATGACAGCAGCTTTGTAGCTCACAGCTTCTCTGGTTTCTTGTTTTAATTTTACCGCTATGCCTTCGCGTTGCGTCGCAGGCTTAGATAAACAGCAGGTCATGAAAGACCACATCACACGCTTCAGCTACAACTGTCATAAGCCTCCTTGTGCGCTCCTTGTGTACTTTTACGCAGGAGGAGTGCACAAGGAGGGGAAGGATTAATGGATTTAAGCACAGCTTTGACTTACTTTCTGTGATTGCATGCTGACGCTTGCCAGTTCGGCCATGTCCCCTCTATCATTATCACCAGCTGATTAAAAATTCTGCTGATCACCTTTCCCGGTCCTCGCCCAGGTGCTTCTCATCACACCATCACCAACAGTGCGTGTACTTAGCGGCCGTTTGCCAGTCACGCACTGCTGGTCCATAGTATTGTCATCTGTGCTGTTAGTCTGCCAGTATTTTCAGCACTCTCACGACGTGTTAGTCACTCCATGTTCACCATGGTTCTTGTGCGTCCTTGAAGCGATGTCTGCTCTGGGGCGCACCTGTGGCTAACACATCTCCTCTCATTCGTTCTCTGGGCGATGTCGGCCCCCTAACACCATGAGTAAGTGTGTTTGTGTTTTCTGTATGTCTTCACCTTTTTGGGAATTGTCCGTCTTTCTGTATTAAATGTGCTGTGGTGAACCCGGCACGTAAATCCTCATTATTTCATCCTCCCTCTCCGTGCCCTGCGTAAGAGCGCACGGAGGGTCATGATGAATGGATTTACGTGCAGGATTCACCAGATAATAATAATGCATAAATACATAAAGATAATACATAACAAACCTGATGCCTGAGCTACAGAGAATACATTGCTATGATTTTATTGAAAAATCGGGTTTAAATAAATTATATTCATGAACAAATAATTTGTTGCAATATCTGTAACAAAAGCATAACACTTGGTGTTCCCCTGCCCTGTGTTTGTTGCTGCTGCTGCGCCAGCCATGTGTACCTCTCCACTGTCACTCTCTGAGTCTGACTCGCTTGGCACAATGCCCGCTTGGCACGGCTCAAACCTATACGGTCTGATGCCCCCAGATTCTTCATTGTCTTCCCATTCTTCGGAACTACAGTATAATCGTCTGAAGATTGGACAACATAAACCAATTCCAGACTATATGTGCTGGAACCATCGTCGATGTTTTCTACAGCTTCCATCCTGTGTGTACAATGAGCAGCCAAGCGCTGTGTTCTGTTGATGATGTTACAACATGGCCGGGAGTTTTTCCAGCCACTGACGCAACTGGTGACGTGGTGCTCATGAAAACGTCAGATATTCGCGTGAAACAAAGCCTGTTTGACTTAGAACTGCACAGACCGACTTCCGGTCTGGACGCCATGGCGACTGCAGCTTAACACTGAAGCTCTCAGACCTAATCCAGGATAACACCTTGAAAATCAAACTTAACGGATTTTTGGAGGAGTGAAAATCAAAAGACAAAATCATCATGTCTAAAGGAAAACAGAAGAAACTGAAATTCTCCAGGCCAGGACACGTATCGGCCGGAGAATCTGAACTGGAAGATCTCCGTTCAGAAGACGAGGAACTGGTGATAGCTAACAAAAAGGTTAGCCTGAAATCACTATTTGAGGAGCTACGACGATTTCGCCGAGAAGTTACGGCCGAATTTCGGGAATTCAGAGAAGAATTGAAAAGGACAAACAGCAGAGTGGACCAGGCCGAGAACCGAATCTTGGAAACAGAGGAACGAATAAAAGTGCTCGAAGATTCTGTGCTGGACCTACGCAAAAGACAAGCATCTATAGAAGCTAAGCTAGCCAACCAAGAAGGAAGACAAAGAAGAGACAACATAAGAATTCATGGTCTGATAGAAGGAGCCGAAAACGGTTTTAACTCAATGGCAGAATGCGTGGAATCCTTACTAAGAGAGAAATTGGATATTCCACAAACCACCGACTTGAAGATAGAAAAGGCACATCGTTCATTAGCCGCTAGGCCGGCGGCGGAAGCGCCCCCACGTTCGGTGTTGGTAAGATTTTCCAATTTCAAAATAAAACAAGAGGTTGTAAGACTGGCCTGGCAGAAAAAAGGATTTATGCACCAGGAGAGAAAAGTCTACGTGGAACACGATTACGCCCCGGAGGTCCTTAAAAAGCGCAGGGAATACAATGACGCAAAAAAGGTGTTAAGAGAGAAGAAATTGCGCTTTCAGACTCCATTTCCTGCGAAGTTAAGGGTCTTCTACGGCGAAGAAACGTGTCTCTATAATTCGGCGGAAGAAGCAACAGCTGACATGGCGAAAAGAGGGCTCCCGGTAACGGTATTTAAACCCGCAGCAGACCCGAGTGAGAAGATCAAAGCGCAAACATGGACAACACAAAGACCTTCAAAATCCACGGACCAGCAGCGGGAAACCCAGCGCCAGAGCGTCGCGGATAAACTATCCGTTTTCAGGTTGGAATAGCGACCTTTTTTTTTTTTTTCTTTTCTCTTGAATCAATCCGCGCATCCAACCCCCCTCATACAAGAACTGCACAGACCAACCTATTTCGTCATATTGTATTATGTGTTGAAAAATTAGATGAAGTCAAAAATGTGTCATCAGACCTTTAATGATGTCATTGTCTTAGTTTGTTGGAGATATACACTACTCACAAAAAGTTAGGGATATTTGGCTTTCAGGTGAAATTTATGGAAAATGTAAAAAGTTCACGCTACAGTGATATTGTATCATGAAAGCAGGGCATTTAAGTAGAAGCATGCAATGGTGATTTCCTCATCTCAAACAATTTATTGAAACAAAAGCCAACAACAGTGGTGGGTATACCACAACAAAAAATGCCAGTGTCTCAATAACTTGTCATGTGCCCTTGAGCATCAATTACAGCTTGACAATGACATCTCATGCTGTTCATAAGTCAAATTATTGTCTGCTGAGGATGGCATTCCACTCTTCTTGAAGGGCGACCCTCAGGTCATTGAGGTTGTGGGGTGCAAGGTTACAAGCCTCTACACGGCGACTCAGCTGATCCCATAGGTTTTCTATGGGAATCAGGTCTGGAGAAAGTGCAGGCCATTCCATTTGAGGCACCCCAGCCTCCAGCAGCCGTTCCCCTAATGATGCAACCTCAGTGAGCTGGAGCATTGTCGTCCACGAAGATGAAATTAGGCCTGTTTTGTTCATGTGGGGGCACAATAACTGGATTAATGATGTTATTCAGGTAGTATCAGCTTGTCACTGTACCATTCACAAGGTGGAGAGCAGTTCTGTATTGACTAGACACACCTGCCCAGACTGTAACACCACCACCACCAAAGGCTCATCTGGTGACAACTGTGGCTGATGCATAGTGCTTTCCTTGATGTCTCCAACATTGTTGGCGGCCATCATTTCTGCTCAGTGTGAATCGACTTTCATCAAAGAACACCACTGAGGCCCACTGGTCCCTTGTCCAGCGTAAATGCTCCCTGGCCCATGCAAGCCGATGATGCCTGGTGGTGTGGTCAGGTACCCTTGCAGGTCGTCTAGCATGCAGACCACACTGATGTAAACGGTTTCGAATGGTCTGACATGACACTTGGGTGCCTCTCACCTCCCTGTGCCTGGAGTTGAGTGGCATTCATCATCCGGTTCCACAGGGCACTGTTCACAATGAAGCGGTCATCAGCGTGGAATGTGGCCAAAGGATGTCCACTTCTATGCCTTTCTGTGACTCTTCCAGTCTTTCTGTATCTCTGTTGCAACCTGCTGATGACACTCTATGACACTCTAAGCTCAGTGGCCACTTCCCTCTGAGAACATCCTGTTTGAAGCCTCACAATGGTGAAGCACTGCTGATCAGTTGTTAGGTGTCATCTTGGGCTCATGATGTCAAAATGTGAACAGCATGGTGAAGAGGACTGTTTAAATACCAATTCTAATTGAGAATAAGAGGGCTAAGGAAGGACATCAAAGTTCTGTTGCTGCAGGTACTCCCTGGTGATTTGGGTGGCATGTGGACAAGCATTGTCCTGCTGGAACACCTGGAGGTCAGGGTGGTCCCGAAAGGAGGGTGTTACAACACGTTGCAGAATGTGGTCAGTGTACCGTTCAGCAGTTAAAGTGCCATCAAGGACAACCAACTGTGTCCTGTAGTTACTTGAAATGCTGGTCCACACCATGACTCCAGCACTGCCCCATCGGTTGACTTATTGAACACAACATAGGGCATACCATTCTCCTTGTCAGAGGAAAGAACAGTTCTCCACTGCTGTAAGGTCCACCTGCTGTGCTGACAAGCCCACCTGTGGCAATTCTGTTGCCGCTCTGCTGTCCAGATCATACCTCGAAAGGGTCTTCAAGCTCATAGGTCCTGATGCTTGACGCGCCTTCTCACGGTATTGGCCGAGATCCTTGGCTGGCATCTCCTTGGAGTTTCCTGGGTGACTGTGCGGAACCAATCTCGGAGGCGCCACAGCACGATGTACTGGTCTTGGTCCGGGGTGGCGACACATGCTTGTCCTAGACGTGGTCTATCAGCTACGGACCCAATTTTGACCTGGCATTGTTGCAACTGAACAATGGTTGATGCACTGCAGCCTGATCGGAGCGCCACCTGTCGTGCCAGCATTCCACCCTCCAAAAGGCTCGAAGCATAGTTACATTCACCATGTGACAGTCATGGCATCGTGGAGATTTCACAACATAGTGCTATGCATTTTTGTTCATTTTTATATAGGGAGGATGACTGCTCCTTAAAATCACCCATTTTTGACTTTTGAGTACCCAAAACAAACAATGAGCTCAAAAAGATGGAGCCAGAGCTCAAAGGCAGTGAGTCGTGGCAATGAGTACAACCACTGATACTGAGTTCTTGATGTATTTTGAGTCATATAAACAATATTGCTCAAGCTCAGATAGGACGGACCCAAACATATTTATACAAAAACTGTGTTGCATTTTCATTGGCAGTGAGTACAGTGTTGAAGATCTGTTTAAAAAAATACAATACAATGCTGTTGTGACTGTGGAGCTTCCAAACAACCACTTGGCACTTGCAACAATCACCACAGCAAGGCAGCACGGCACACCTACTGACCGCCACCAGTCCTCTGCCAGGACACGAGCTACATACAGCTGCCCAAAAGCAGACCTCGAGTCCCTACTGGTGCTCGCATGCCTATAATATCCAAAACTTCAAAAGTTAACTCCACCATGACTGTTTAGAGGAACAGCAACCACACGTGCAACTGGGCAGCACAAGACACAGCAGCTGTCAGCAATCGCCAGACAAGTTGTTTGGATGAGATTAGTCAGTTCTGTGCAAAAGCCAGGCAGCGTAAGTTTGCTGAGCCCACATCAGATCAATCAAATCAGAAGGGTTTATTAACGTCACTGTTGGTGGGAGGCCAGCGGTCGTTGTTAACAACATTTGCAAGTACCATTATGGAGGGCCAGAATTTGGAGTGTTTAATAAAAAATTTACCAAGCTACCACTGGAGTAGCAACTCAAAATTAAATGTCAAAACCAGATCTGTGCATGGAGAGAAAAGGGGGCATTTATGCTTTCAATTCAGAAAATTGCAACCAGACGGAATGGCTAACTGGTAGCGCTAAACTCCAGCAGCTGTTTTGCTGGCTGTATCTTCTTTATGACAAGAATTCCTGCTTGCTAAACAATCCATGCGTCACAACAGGATATGCCGACCTTGTCAACCTATTACGGGCAATGGAGAGGCACGGTAAATCTAAAAGTCATATAGATTCTGCAGTGAGAGTGAAGCTTTTTGGATGTGTCAGGATTGATGAGGCTCTGAGCCTGGCAAGCAGATTTGCAGAAAGAAGCACAATGAACAGATGATGAAAAACTGGTATGTTCTGATGAGGCTCGTTGTTGCAGCTTTGTACCTTGCCCGGCAAGAACAAGCTTTAAGGGACACAATGAATGGTTGAAACTCCACTGGTCCTTAAAAGCAGCTTAATGGTAAAACCCATCTTAATTTGGATGAAGTTTGCAAAGCAACTGTCCAAAAATGGTAGCTGGCTCTGGAGGCTAAGGTCACTCTTTAGTTCCGCCCTCGGAGGCCATAGCCAGTGCTTAGTCCTGATTGGTTCACATGTTATGATTTATTGTGAAGCATGTTGCATCAGTGTTTTCAATGGTGGTATACCAATAAATTTTTTATTATATTATTGCTTAACCCTCCTGTTGTCTTCAGATCAAAATGACCGGCTACAGTGTTTAACAGCAGAAAAAGAATGTCTTAAATTACAGTGGATATAAAAAGTCTACACACCCCTCTTCAAATGCCAGGTTTTTGTGATGTAAAAAAATGAGACCAAGATAAATCATTTCAAAAAATTTTCCACCATTAATGTGACCTATAACCTGTACAACCCAATTGCAAAACAATCTTTTAAGGGGAAAAATAAAAAACTTACAATAACCTGGTTGCATAAGTACTAATACTTTATACTTTGTATTGTGTAAACTAATACTTTGTTGCAGCACCTTTGGCTTTTATTACAGCACTCAGTCTTTTTGGGTAGGAGTCTATCAGCGTGGCACATCTTGATGTGGCAATACAGGTGCATCTCACTAAATTAGAATATCATCAAAAAGTTGATTTATTTTAGTAATTCAATTCATAAAATGAAACTCATATTTTATATAGATTCATTGCAGACAGAGTGATATATTTCAAGTGTTTATTTCTTTTAATTTTGATGGTTATGGCTTGCAGCCCATGAAAACCCAAAAATCAGTTTCTCAAAAAATTAGAATATTACATAAGATCAATTTTTAAAAAATTGATTTCTTTAATAGAAATGTTGGCCGACTAAAAGTATTTCCATGCACACACTCAATACTTGGTCAAGGCTCCTTTTGCATTAATTAATAATGCATCACTGTGGCATGACATGAAGGTGTACATATACATAATTACATAATTTCTGCATCAATGCAGCACCGCATGGAGGTGATCAGCCTGTGTTACTGCTGAGGTGTTATGAAGGCCCAGGTTGCTTTGATAGTGGCCTTCAGCTCATCTGCATCGTTGGGTCTGGTGTCTCTCACCTCCCTGTTGATGACACATCATAGATTCTGTATGGGGTTTAGGTCAGGAGAGTTTGCTGGCCAACTTATGGTGATACCATGGTCATTAAACCATTACCATGGTCATTAAACCAGGCTTTGGTACTTCTGGCAGCAGTGTGGGCAGGTGCCAAGTCCTGCTGGAAAATGAAATCAGCATCTCCATAAATCTTGTTAGGAGACGGAAGCATGAAGTGCTCTAAAATGTCCTGGTAGACAGCTGCATTGACTTTGGACTTGATAAAAACAGTGGACTAACACTAGCAGATGACATGGCTCCCCAAATCAGATGCCAAGTCCCGTCACTTGGAAATCAAGGTCCCAGAATCTGGATGAAGAGTGAACAGGCACAGAATCCAAGTTGCTTAAGGTCCAGTGTGAAGTTTCCACAGTCAAGTACGTGGAGTCATGCCATCTGCTGGTGTTTTTCCATTGTGTTTAATCAAGTCCAATGTCAGTGCAGCTATCTACCAGGAATTTTTTTTTTTTGTAACTTAAGATTTTTATTCATTTTTCATTATATATATTGCATTCAGATCACAGTCTACATTTAAAAAAAACAAAGGGGCTAGAGTAAAAAAGAAAAAGGAGAAAAAAAAAAAAGGGGGGGGGGGACAAATGTTGGAGCATCAAGTTTTTAGTTTCCATCTCTTAATTCTTCTGGTTTTTCCAGCGTCTTTGGTTATTCTTTCAATATCTGTCTCGTTGTTGCACTTTGTAGTGTGTCCATTTCCGCCATTTTTTTTTCCCATAGTCCTTCTTGCATTCTTTGTCAATATGTTAGTTTTTCCATCATACGTATGTCCTCAATAATGTCAGTCCATTGCTCTTGGTCAGGAAGAACTTCTGATCGCCATTTTTTTGTGATTGTTTTTTTACATGCAATCAACAAGATTTTAACTAGATATCTGTCCTCAGCCTGTATAACATTGTCTCTTTTAAGATCACATAGGTACATCAAGTTACAGTTCATTGGTATATTATATCCTAATATCCTCAGTATTGTCACATGTATAGATTTCCAGAATGATGAGATTTTGCAGCATTTCCAAAACATATGCGAGTGGTCTGCATTTTGAGCCCCACATCCCCTCCAGCATATAGATTGGGTATTTGTATACTTTCCTTGAATCTGTGGTGTAATGAAAAAGCGAATCAGGTTTTTCCATCCAAATTCCCTCCATGTTCTTGAATTTGTTGACGTGTGTTGTGTTTTCCATATTTCCTGCCAGCTTTCTTCTGTTATGTTTAAATTGAGCTCTTTCTCCCATTTCTCCTTTATATAGTTACTTGAATGATTGTTTGCCATAAGTTTCTGATATAGCTTTGAAATAATTCTTGTTTTATTTCCTGTATATGAGCTTAAAATGAATTGTATAATCTCGCTCACATCTGTTTGGAGGTTATGCCTAATCTTCTTCATATAATAGTCTCTCATCTGCAGATATCTGAAGAATTCCGATCTTTCTAGTTTAAATTTTCTCCTGATGTTTACAAAGCTCCCGAGATCTTTTTTTCCGATATTGCCCCATGCTGTGATTCCCTTGTTCACCAGATTTTTGTATCCCCTATCTTGTTTTGCCGGTTCAAACTGACTGTCAAATGCTACCCATTTCAATAGTTTTATGTCTTCCTTTATATTATACTTTTGTACTATTTTATACCACAGTTCTAAAGTAAATTTAGTGATTGGGTCTATTTGTTTGATTTGCTTATATGCATCTTTATCTCCTATTATGCTTTGTACTGGGAGTCCCTCAATTTCCTTTTCCATTTCTTTCCATTTTGCCTCATATCCCTCGTCGCACCAACATATGATATATCTTATTTGTGCTGAGTAGTAATATTCCTTTAGACTCGGTAGGCCCATGCCTCCTTTCTCTTTTGGTAACTGGAGAGTTTTATATTTCACTCTTGGTTTTTTACCTCCCCAAACAAATCTCGATATCATCCTGTCCCACTTTGAGAATTGGGCATCTGGAATCTCTGTTGGTATAGCCTGGAAGAGGTAAAGTAATCTAGGTTGTATGCTGATTTTGACTGTCTCAATTTTTGAATTCAGATCCATATTTAAGATTGACCATCTATCAATATCTTTTTTTATTTCTTGTTCCAACCTATCATAGTTTGCTTTATAGATTTTGCTTAGATCTTTAGGTATGTTCACTCCAAGGTATTTTATTTCTTTTTGTTTCCAGTTTAGTTTGATCTTATCAGTTATCTGGTTTAGAGGGTTATAGTGGAATGTCAGTATTTGTGTTTTTGTTATGTTTATCTTGTATCCTGATAATTTTCCAAAATTTTCTATCAAGTTCATCATTTCCATTATTGATTCATCTGGTTGTTCAAGGTAAACTATAATATCGTCTGCAAATAGCCCAATCTTGTGTTCCGCCCCCTTTATTGTTACACCTTTTAATTTCTTATTTTGTCGTATCACTTGAGCCAGTGGCTCTATGAACAGAGCAAACAAGGTGGGCGATAAGCAGCATCCCTGCCTAGTTGATCTTTGTATATTTTCTTTGTCTGTTAAGCTACCGTTTATCTTGATTCTTGCCACAGGTTCTTGATACAGCGTCCTTATGCATTGTACTGATTTTTCGTTAAATCCAAAGCGTTCCAGCACACTATATAGGAATTTCCAGTTAACCCTGTCAAATGCTTTTTCTGCGTCTAAACTCATTATTACTGCGCTTTTCTTTTCTTTATGTATTTGATTAATTATATGTATTGTTCTCCTGATATTGTCATGTGTTTGGTGTCCCTCTATGAAACCAGTTTGATCATCTTCCATCAATTCCGTCAAGAATGTCTTTATTCGTTTACATATAATTGTTGTATATATTTTATAATCCACATTTAATAAAGAGATTGGCCTATAGTTTCCACATTGTTCTCTATCTTTCCCTGGCTTTAAAATGACTGAAATAATGGCTTCGTTCCATGATGGAGGTATTTTGTTGTTGTTCAACGTCCAATTAAATGACTTTAGAAGCTGTGGCGTGAGTTCTTCTATAAACAGTTTATAAAACTCAGATGGGTATCCATCACTACCTGGTGATTTACCGTTTTTAAGTGACTTAATCACATCTCTAATCTCTTGTGTTGTTATTTCTGCTGTTAGCTTTTCATTTTGTTGATTTCCTATTGATGGCAAGTCCAATGTGCATAGAAATTTTTTAATATCTTTAGTATTTGTTTCTTCAGGTTGCGAGTATAGTTCTTGGTAGAAATTATGGAATATTTCTTCGATGTTTTCTGGGTTAACTGTGGTTTTATTTGTGGTGGGGTCTTTAATCTTATATACATTATTCATTGTTTGTTGTTTTCTTAACCGTTTTGCCAGCAGTTTTGTGGCTTTTGGTCCCGTTTCATAATATTTTTGCTTTAGATATCTATTTTTCCTTTCAATTTCATCCATTTGTGTTTCTTTTATCTTTATTTTTTCTTCTTTAATTTCTTGATATATTTTTGGGTCATTTGTGCTTTGATGTTTATGTTCTAATTCCCTCAGTCTCTCACATCTTTGTTCATATGCTTCCAGTTTAGTCTTATTTGCTTTTCCTGTTTCAACAATTAATTTTCCTCTTAACACGGCTTTTAGTGCGTCCCATAGTATTGTTGGGTCCACTTCTTCATTGTCATTCTCTTGGATATATTCATTTATGTTTACTTTTATTCTTTCTTTCATTTTATCATCATTTAACAGTCCTACATTAAGTTTCCATGTTGTTTGTCGTTTTCTATTGTTTAAATTTATTTCCATGTATATAGGATTATGATCTGATATTTCTGCCCCTCCAATCCAACAATTTCTCACCCTGTGTCTGTCATCTTCATTCATAAGGAAGTAATCTATTCTAGAGTGTACTTTATGGACTGCTGAATAATGTGTATAGTCTTTTTCGAGTGGGTGTAGGTCCCTCCAAATGTCTACCATACCCATTTCTGCCAGTGAGGTTCTTATGAATTTTGTTACATGTTTTTTTGTCTTCTTAACACTTGTTGTATCAATTTCATGATCCATGACAGCATTTAAGTCTCCTCCACAAATTAGGACTCCTTCACTGTGTGTTGCTATGAGATCAAACAGATGTTGAAAAAAACCCTTGTCACTTTCTGGTGGGGCATAGATGCTCACTAATGTGATCTGCATTCCATCTATGCTACCCTTTATTATTACATACCTGCCTTCTTTATCCTGGATTTCCTGTTCACATTCAAATTGTATTTTATTTGAGATTAGTATCATAACCCCCCTTTTAGTTCCTCCCTTAAATGAACTGTAGTAGGAGTTCTTATAGCCAAATCTCTTTAGTTTCACATGTTCTGTCTTGCTCAAATGTGTCTCTTGCATAAATATAATTTCGGCTTTTTCTTTCTTGAATTTTCTTATTATTCTTTCCCTTTTAACAGGTGAGTTCAGACCATTCACGTTTAGTGTTATTATCTTAAGATTTTTACCCATAATCATGTTTTTCCATTTTTTTAACTTGTGCTCCTAGCCCCTTTAACAACAAAAATAACACATATTTATATAAAAACACATTAAAAAATCTCGACCTCCGTACTTTGGGCCTTTCTTCTGCCCACTGGTCCCTGTTGGTGGGTGGAGGGATTGTCCTCACAGAGTGTAGGGCCCTCCCTAGACCTGTATTTACTATCCAAGAAATAGTCATTAGTCTAGAAATGTCCAACAAATATCACTTAAACCTCTCCTAGCCGTCTGTTTCTCTTTTACCTTGTCTTCTTGGCCTTCATTTCTTCTGTGTCTTTCTTAATCTTTGTTATAATCTAGGCTTTCAGTTGAAAGCCTTGTAGTCTTTCCTGGGCCCGCTGCGCCACGTCTCCCCCCGTCTTTTGCCGTTCACTCGCCTCCACTCCGGCTGTCGTGATGCGTTCAGGGCCTCCGCTGCTCCTACCGTTTCCTCCGGCACGTACACCTCAAGGCCCCGCTCCATCATGTCCTGCGCTGCCTCTCTGGCTGTGTTGTAGGTTCTTACGCCGTTCTCCCAATGAATCCTCATCTTCGTTAGCGGCGTTTGGAATCTAATTTTTTTTTCTTTCAGCGTTTTTTTAATGTTGGCATATTTCTTCCGCTGCTGCACAATTTCCGCCGGGTAGTCATGATCAAAGAATATCTGCTTGTCGCCGATTCGTATCTTTTTTTTCCACGCTCGTGTCAGGATTCTTTCCTTTACATCATATTTCAGAAAGTTTACCACAACTGACCTGGGTGTAGAGCGTGGGTTCGGGTTCTGTGCCGAGGCTCTGTGCGCTCGTTGAATCCGCAGATCCGCTTCGCTGGGCAGTTCCAGCTCTTTTTTTAAGAACTGATCCATGAATTTCGTCATCGAGTTGCCTTCAATGCCCTCCGGGATCCCGAAGATGCGTATATTGCCCCGTCTGGACCTGCTCTCCAAGTCGGTTACTTTCTCCTGCATCCTCTGCATTTGTGCCGTCAGGGTCTGCAGCTGTTCGCTTGCCTCGCTATTCCAATCTTCCAGCTCTGATATTCGGGCCTGCGCTTCTGTCATACACGCCCGCTGGGAGCGCAGCTCCTCCATGTTTTCTGCTAGCTTGCGCTCCATTTCTCTTCGGAGGCCCATAATTTCTTCCTTAATCTCTTTTTTCAGCTCCTCCTTAAGAGCCGCTAAATCCTGTTGTAGCTGCCGTTTGAAGTCTCTCAACTCTTTACCCAAACTGGCGATGCCAGTGTTCATGGTATCGAGTTTTGTGTCTTCCATTTTCTCTGCTGCGGTCACCTCGTTTTTTTGGGCCCCGTGTTCAGCGGTTTCTCCTGCGTTGTTGAAGAGGAATTCTTTAATTTTACTCTGCTTTTGTCCTTGTGCCCGGCTCCTTCATGTTTTCATCCCTTAGTTTATTGATCCGCTTATGTCGAGTTGGCCATTTACCGATGATTTTTAATCCGGCTAGGGAGAGCTCTCTGTTTAAGCGTTATGTCTCTCCGCCATCTTCCCGGAAGTCATCTACCAGGAAATTTTAAAGCACTTCATGCTTCCCTCTGCTGACAAGCTTTATGGAGATGCTGATTTCATTTTCCAGCAGGACTTGGCACCTGTTCACACTGCCAAAAGTACAAATACCTGGTTTAATGGTATTTGTATCACTGCGCTCGATTAGCCAGCAAACTCTCCTGACCTAAACCCCATAGAGAATCTATGGAGTATTGTCAACAGGAAGATGAAAGACACCAGACCCAATAATGCAGACGAGCTGAAGGCCGCTATCAAAGCAACCTGGACTTCCATAACACCTCAGCAGTGCCACAGGCTTATCGCCTCCATGCGGCGCTGCATTGATGCAGTAATTATGCAAAAGGAACCCCGACCAAGTATTGAGTGTGTACATGAACATACTTTTCAGTTGGCCAACATTTCTATTAAAAATCTGAAAAAAATCAATTTAAAAAATCAATTTTTTAAAATTAATTTTATGTAATATTCTAATTTTTTGAGAAACTGAATTTGGGGTTTTCATGAGCTATAAGCCATAACCATCAAAATTAAAAGAAATAAACACTTGAAATATATCACTGTGTGTAATGAATCTATATAATGAGTTTCGCTTTTTGAATTGAATTACTGAAATAAATCAACTTTTCAATGACATTCTAATTTATTGAGATGCACCTGTATTTGCCCACTCTTCTTTGCAAAAATGCTCCAAATCTGTCAGATTGCGAGGACATCCCCTGTGCATAGTCCTCTTCAGATCACCCCACAGATGTTCGATCGGATTCAGGCCTGGACTCTGGCTGGGCCATTCCAAAACCTTAATCTTCTTCTGGTAAAGCCATTTTTTTGTTGATTTGGATGTGTGCTTTGGGTCATTGTCGTGCTGAAAGATGAAGTTCCTCTCTTCATCTTCAGCTTTCTAGCAGAAGCCTGAAGGTTTTGTGCTAATAGTGACTGGTATTTGGAACTGTTCATAATTCCCTCCACCTTGACTAAGGCCGCAGTTCCAGCTGAAGAAAAACAACCCCAAAGCATGATGCTGCCACCACCATGCATCATTGTAGATATGGTGTTCTTTTGGTGATGAGCAATGTTGCGTTTGCGCCAAATATACCTTTTGGAATTAAGGCCAAAAAGTTCAACCTTGGTTTCACTGGACCATAACACATTTTCCCACTTGCATTTGGGAGATTTCAAATGTGTTTACGCAAAATGTAGCCAGGCCTGGATGTTTTTCTTCGTAAGATAGAGCTTCTGTCCTTGCCACCCTAGACGGGAGATTGTTGTCACATGTACTAAACAGCCAGTACTTGCCAGAAATTCCTGCAGCTCCTTCAATGTTGCTGTTGGCCTCTTGGCAGCCTTCCTGACCAGTTTTCTTCTCATCTTTTCATCAATTTTGGAGGGACATCCAGTTCTTGGTAATGTCACTGTTGTGCCATATTTTCTGAATGACTGTCTTCACTGTGTTTCATGGTATATTTAATGCCTTGGAAGTTCTTTTGTACCCTTCTCCTGACTGATACCTTCGAACAATGAGATCCTCTGATGCTTTGGAAGCTCTCTGCGGACCCTGGCTTGTGCTGTAAGATGTGACTACACAAATGTCAGGAAAAGCCTGCTAGAACAGCTGAACTTTATTTGGAGTTAATCAGAGGCACTTTAAATGGTGGCAGGTGTGTGCTGACTCCCATTTAACATGAGTTTGAATGTGATTGGTTAATTCTGAACATAGCCACATTCCCAGTTATAAAAGGGTGTGCATATTTATGCAACCAGGTAAGTTTTTTTTATTTTTCCCCTTAAAAGATTTCAGTTTGTTTTTCAATAGGGTTGTACAGGTTATAGGTCGCATTAATGGTGGAAAAAACTTTGAAATTATTTATCTTGGTCTCATTTTTTTACATCACAAAAACCAGGCATTTGAACAGGGGTGCGTAAACTTTTTATATCCACTGTAATTTAGATTTTTTTTCTGCTGTTAAACACTGTAGCCAGTCATTTTGATTCGAACACAACAGGAGGGTTAAGCAATAATATAATAAAAATTTTATTGGTATAACACCGTTGAAAACACTGATGCAACATGCTTCACATGTTCACAAAACAAAACATGTGAACCAATCAGGACACTGGCTATGGCCTTTGAAGGGTGTACAAAAAAGTTACTAATATTGCCTTTGGAAGAAATATATCTGCACTTTCCTACATGTGCTAAATAGTTGACAGTTATGTTGTTTGGGTCACATGTTCACATTTTTTGTTTTGTGTATTTTATTTCATTGTTCACTAGCAAAACAAAACAAAACTGGCTTTATGCGATACAATGCATTAAAAAATATTTTATATACATTGCTGCTACTTTCTTAGGTTATAGAAATACTACACAGATATTGCTTACCACTGTAAAAAGTAATATACAAAGAAAACAGTTAACAGTGTCATATAAACAAGTGGTATCTCCACAATACATGCAGTCTTTCTGCTATGTGAAGAGGAAAATCTTAGGTATTCACACAATTTGTGGTGAATGACAAGTTATTTCTTCAAACAAGATAGATTTTGTGCTTAAAATTTAATTAAGTTGTTTTAGTGAAGGCAGGTTATTTTGAGCCAGAGGACATGTGGGGAGTGTACAGGATATGAAGACGTCACAAGGGTTAAGATGCACGTGCCCCTGAAAACAAAGCTGGGCATTCAACCCATAAATCAATAATCTCCAAATCCTGTAAATTACAGTCAGTGCATTATGACAAATAACTGCTAAGGCATGCATTACAGCAACGCTTCACGCAAGCACTTGATGATGTATTTGTTGAATGAGTCTATGTAAAGTGAGATGAGCTTGACAGATCGGGCTCCATCTTTTCCTCCTACTTGGTGAGCAGCTACACTGGATTTATTTTATGCACTCACCAAATAAACTGTTAAATGCATTTAGCCCCTTCAATTCAATCTGGCTAAGAGCTGCTGTCTGCCTGTTCTTACAAAAAGAGATCTGAATGTGGTCCAGCTGCGGTGAAACAGGTGTCTTATTACTCTGGTTGCATAAATCATGACAGCATGAGGAAGGTTACAGGAATTCAGGGCAAAAAGATGATAATTTATTGTTATTCACTGTCAAACGCAGAGAGAAACTGCTCCCAAAACTGCATCTACTGCATAAAACATAAATAAAAAAAGCTTTTTTTAAAGGGAGTAGCATGAGAACACTTAAAAAAAAAAAAAAAAATCAACAGAGAGCTTTCGCTAGTGTCCATAATTTATCTATTTTGACTTTACAAAAATTAAAATCAAGTTAAACAGTTCATGCAAAGTGATAAGAAAATGTAGAGCTCCTTACTTCTCTTGAAGAATTCCTTACTATTCCAAAGACCTTGTAATTATCTGCTTGTGTGTGCTGGTATTTTAAACAAAATGAATTATAGTCCATCCAGTGGAAGAAATGAGCCGAAGATGATCGTTTGGGAAGAATCCACACTGGAAAGCATACTCAGCCAGTGAATGACCTGGCGGTATATGTCCTCCCAATTACAAGTAAAAGAAGGTGGTAGTAAATAAAAGAAAGGGAGGGGCTACACTGCTATTACCAGCACTTTATTTTCAATTAAGCCATCGTGCATCTAGTGTGAGCTCACTTTCTGCTGTTTTTGATGATGCAGGGACTTCTTGCACTGGAAAATTGACTGTTAAGCAGACGTTTGCAACTTTGGTCACATAGATGCACTTTTAATGTGATGTATAGTGGAACAAACTTCAGAAACAGATATTTTACATTTTCTGTGATTAGTATAAAAAGTCTTGCATTTTCTTCCTTAAAAACTCTGGGGACGAGCCTCGGGGAAGGGACAGCCAGGTGTGAAAGAGAAAAATGAAAGAAAATTAATGTAGAGAGGTCCTACAAAACCGAGGCCACACGTTAATGACCAGGAAAACACTGATATTAATGTATGTAGTCTGGGCATATAGCAGCATAACTCAGGGATAGTCCAGGGTAAACTGATCAGACCTAATAAGGAAGTCGGAGATGGCAGACTTCATTATGAATTATAAATTACAGCTGATATAGCAGTGCTTCACCACAGCCAGATATAGAGTAAACACTATGGCCAAGTACAGGAAACGTCTGTGTTCATCAGCACGTTTCACTCTTGTCTGTGGATCACACACAAGAAATTTTGGAAAAGATATCTTGGGGATGTGTTGAGATCTATAGTTTTTATAAAATTGGATGATACGAATTGTTTCTGTGCTCTTGATCTTTGACCTCTTAGCATCAGATTTCACGTGAAGTCATCCATCCGTCCGTCCATCCATCTTCCACTGCTTATCTGGGTCCGGGTCACAGAGGCAGCAGTCGGGGTAGCCCAGACTGCTCCCCGGGTCACACAGCACCACGATCCCCATGATCCCTTCTGCAGGTGGTGAGCCCACTGGAGGGTAAGTTCTCGTTCACCCTTGTTTTTAAAATGAGAGATCCATTTTATGATACAAAGTTAGTTAATGGCATCGGCACCAGCAACGACATCACAGCAGCCGACAGGAAGAGACTGAATAGACTAATCAAAAACGCTAGCTCTGTTCTGGGGCAGCGCCTCAACCCAGTGGAGGAGATAAGAGAGAGGAGGATGGTGGCTAAGCTGTCATCTCTGCTGGAGTCCGAGTCCCACCCCATGCAGGACATGCTGAATGCACTGAGGAGCTCATTGAGCAGTAGGCTGTATCATCCTAGGTGCGTGACCGAGAGGCTTCGCAGGTCCTTCCTACCCACGGCGGTCAGACTTTATAACCTAAACAGGGCTACTCGTAGAGGCCGTATTGAATGCACAATAATGGTCCCCTCCATTATTCAACTAGGACAATATCAACCGCTACAGAGAGTGACAACTAGACTGATTCAAATACGTAATATACTGTATGGGTACATATTCATACTACGTGGGGTAACTGAATAGACCATTATGCTGTTTATTCCATCTAGCTACAATGCGCCGCACTGTGTATATTTCTGTGTACATATGTATATTCACTGCTCTTATTTATTATCTTATCTTCTGAATTATTGCTCTGAGTGTTGCTATCCCTGTGTTGTTGCAATCCTGGAATTTCCCCATTGTGGGACTAATAAAGACTTATCTTATCTTAAGCCCCTTTAACACTGAAAAAAAGGAAAGCTTTTTAAGACGTGGACTTTGTCGTCAGCGTAACAGCAGTCGGTCAGAATTCTGTCCCAGGCCAAATGACTCAGCCATGGGCTGGGGTTGTTTCCGGCTTTCCTTGTGGTCCGCCGTGATGTGAAGAAGACACCTGGGTAAAGGCATGGATCAAAGTGATGATGTAGGCATGGCACAGCTAACTAGGCCCATAACAATAATAAAAGTTGTCTGACCAAGACTCATCTAACTTATATGTAAAGAAGAAGCTGAAGCAAGCCTGTGAACACTAAAGCCACTTTTAAACTACAATCGGCGAGTCACGAGTTCCACTAGCATAAATTCACACCTCAACAACCCTCCACACCCCACTTTTGACATGGTGTATAGACCCAGTGACCAGACTCAGACTCAGGAATAGATACAATTAAGTTTATTAACAATAATGAGTGTGTGCATGCGTGCGTGGATGTGTAGTCTGAAGCCGCTGGGGGAGAGCAGAACACCGTACAACCTGGCAACCCTAGGGACACACAGAAGCAGGGACAGTTAGAGGTTATCACTGATGGGGATGTGCAGTTTAGTCCGAAGCTTACTGTTTGTGGAGATGTTGAGCGGCTCAGGTTCAGCTCGGCGGCTACGGCCAGGAGGACAGTGTTCTCCGTTGTCGTCGCAGCAGCTGGAGGTGAATGTGTGCAGGGTGAGTGGTGCGGTGTAGTCCGCCACCAGGAAGGAAGGTAGGTGGTCCGCCGCCACAGAGAGGGGGAGATCCGCCGCCACGGAGCTCCGCCTGTGCACAGGGGACTGAGAGAGGGATTAGAGGAATGAGCAAGGCTTACTTGAACTGGAGGAGGATTCTTCCCGACGCTGGTGGGCAGGAGGCTAGGAGCAAGGACAAGGGTAGGCTTAGACTGGAACTCAGGAACAAAGACAAAGGCAGGAGAAGGTTGTATGGAGTGTAGACAGGCGACTCAGCACTGAACCCAGGGCAGCGTGGTTTATATAGCCCAGGCCATGATGAGGAGCAGGTGTGCGCGTAGCTGAAGGGAATGAGCACTGGAGCACACCATTGCAACTTTTCAGACTTTAAGCAGGTCTCATCTCCCACAGATAACAACACATTTCTCCGGGATATCAAGTTTCATGTCCTCACATCGCTGATGTCACACAAACATTTTTTTTTTTTGTACTTATTTTGTACCCGTAGGTAGATTTGTTTTGCAGTCTGGTGACAAGCCACCAGCTGCCGGTCGCTGCGTGCGCAAGCGCCCCTTAACTCCCTAACCTGCATGTTTTTGGCATGTGGGAGGAAACCGGAGAAATCCCGGAGTAAACCCACGCAAACACGGGGAGAACATGCAAACTCCACACAGATCACTGTTGGCCGGGGGCAGGGATCGAACCCACGATCACACGATCCCCACGATCCCCCGGCCGAGGGTAAAACTGTGCTGCCGCAGTGCTAACCACTGCGCCACCGTGCAGACATGCAGACAAACATGCTGGTCAACCCAGAAACTGCTGATGCCTGCCACTAGTCATCGTCATTTTTACAAGTCTGTTTAATGCATTTGTCTTTGATGAACATGTAAATAAATGAACATTTCCACCTTCTGTCACTCAGGCTGAGATTTTCCATTTTTCTGTCCCATCAGTCAGTAAAATACAATTTTCCAACCACCTGTTCAGATGCACTCCTTGTTCTTTTTTTAGACTCATGCCAGTGGATAGCTGGAAGGAGCTTGATGTGTGAGACTGTATTGTTTGCATAAAAGGTGTTTTGTTACAGACATGGAAAAAATGCAATGATCACACCTTTCCTGCTTGATTCTGTTCAGCGTCTTTGTCACAGCACAAAGGAGAGGACAACAAGATGCAGAGGAAAAACTAGAAATGCAAGCCTGGCTGCCAGGGATCAGTCAGGTCTGCTCACAGTGGAAAAGTGTCAGTGAAGGGTTGCTTAGGTGTTAGATTATGTTAATTATTTACACACAACCCATGAACTAAGCCCGCTAATTTTGCTGCGAAAGCAGCTTCATCATTAATTTTAATAGGTCAGTTTTCCTGAACACTGGCCTCATTTGTCTATGAAGACAACATTGGCAAGAAAAATTAGTGTGGACAAAGTAGAAGAATTTTGCACAAGAGTTCCAGTGGTCCCAGTCTCATCTCACGTTTTATTGGTTCCGTAGTTATGGCTGATTATGTATTTTTGGCATATTCCTTTTTAACCTCTTTTGCCAATTTTTATTGAAACTGCTCATTGCAGTACTGATTTATATTTCCATTTTCTAGTGAGGAAACACAAACACACACACACAGACAGATACACAGGCAGGGTGATGACAATACTATGCCACAACCTTTATAGGTGAAGTGTTAATAAGTTTAATGAAAAAGAAAATTGTGAAACCTAATCTGAAAAGTAGAGAATGTGTCTCTCTCATGAAGCCAAATTGGCAGTTTGTTCCAGAGGAGAAGAGCCTAATAATTTAAAGTTCTACTTTATAAACCCCATTTAGGAGTTGAGAGTAACTCTGCATTTCAAGAATGAAGTGGCAGTGGGGATACTATGAGATATTTAAAATAAGATAGGGCTTGGTCATTCTTTTTTTCCACAATATCTTTATTGAACCTTTTTTTTTTTTTTTAACAAACATGATACAAACAATCAAACACTAACACTAAAGTACTACAAAAAAAAAATGCACTAAAAACACCAACAACCACCAACAAAATCAAGTCTTCAACAATGCTCCTCTGTTTAGTCTAGACAATCCAATACATAAGTATACATATTATGTTCACCAGTTTGGAATTTACAAGGTCCACACACATCATTCACCTTCTTCTTCAAGAGTTATGTTTAAATTTTTTACATAATCAATAAAAGGTCTCCATATATTCTCAAACACAATTTCCTTTGATTTCAGTATATATGTTATTCTTTCTAATGGAAGGTTTGTTAACATCTGTCTTAACCACTGAGTCACATCTGGTCTATGAGTCTTTTTCCATAATAGTGCAATACATTTTTTGGCATTAAGCAAACTGAGGTCTATGAATGTTCTTTCACTTTTATGGCTTGGTCATTCTTACTTTGAATGTGAGGTGTTTAAATTCTATTCTACAGTGGATCAGTGAAAAGAAGTCATTGGACATTAGTAATAATGCATACAGACAGGATTTAAACAGAAAGATACAGTAGTGTAGTATGAAGCAACCTTTCCCATGGCTTAATGAAAAAAAAAATCATTTGTCTTTCACTAACAAACAATAAGACAGTGACATTAAAGATAAAACTGAAAAAAACAGTTTTCTGTGGGTATTTTGATGGTGAGTTGCAAGAATTAAACCAGACTCATAGGACTGGTTTCCTGTTGAAGGTTAAATAAATCCAGGACTAAAATAATCAGGTTTAAATTAATCCACAATAATCCAACATCTTTCTGAGATGTTACTTCAGATTAGCTAGTTCCAGACTACAGAGTCTACTAAAAGGGCGCATTCAAACGGCCACAGTTTGGTCTGGACCAAAGGACCAAACTGTGGCTTCCGCGGATAGTTTGGTTTGTTTGGTGCAGTCTGAATGCGCGTTGAAACTCTGGTGCACACCAAACAAGCAAAGTCTGGACCCCCTGAAAACGGGGGTCTCAGTTCTCTTGCAAAAAAAAAGTCTGGTGCGCTCTGCTTGCAGTGTGAATTCAAACGGAGTATTCAGCGGACCAAAGGATGAAGTGCCCCTCGGCGTTTGTGTAACCATAGCAACACGCAGTCTGAGAAGAGGAAGTGGCGTTTACCGTAGTACATTTTGGGTAGAAAATAATAAAGACAACCATGCAAATCCGAGAAATCCTTTTACCGGAGAAAGCCGAGGAGAAAAGTAAAAAAAATGTCTCATTTGTGGCGAGCAAATAACCTGGCTGAAGGGAATGGAGTTCCGTTTTCGGTCCCAATCGATTTTTCTTCTTCGCCGAGATTTTTTTCTTCCTGGTCAGTGGTGGGTTCGGCTACAGCGCCCTAAACAAGCAGTTGTTGTAACTGCATGACGTTGTCCAGGCAGTTTGGTCCGCTGCAGTGTGAATGCAAACCAGACCAAACGAAGGTGTGAAAATTTTCAAAGACATGTCAGATTATCTGTTGGAAATGTGATCAGATTAACAATGGGTACATGGTGTAAAGGGGAGGATACTCTGAAAACCTGGGGTGGATTATTTCCATATTGTAGAAAAAGGATGCAGATGAGGCAATGCGCTAAATGACACAGAGCTTTATTCTTTCCCTAACAACATAACAGTATAAAGCCTTCTGCGCCACAGCGCAGAGGCTGGGAAAGCCTCTCCAGTCTCTCTGCACTCTCCTTTTATAACTTTATTTAAATGCATAAAGACCAAGGGTTCTGACCATAACCATTGTTGTCTGAACAAAGAGAAGTGTGGCACATTACATTCAGATTGCCAGACAATGCACACCACTAATATAAAATACACGGGCGCTGATTTGACACCTTTATTCTCTCTGTGACTCCTGGTTAATCTTCCTCTCCCCGGGGGGTGCGTAGATCTAACTGTCCTGTTTGATACCCCCCAGAGACCTTTCTCCTTCAGTCATTATTCTCCTCTTCCAACTCCCTTGTTCTGGGTGGAGTGTCATGTGAGTTGTGTCCGCCACAATATAAATTTTAGGTGTGTGTGTAACCGGACTTTGACCCCATGAAGAAAGGAAAAAGAAAGCATTGAAAAAACTTTAGTGAAAGTGAGAGGACACTTTCAATGGAAATTATGTCAAAGTACCCTATAATTGAAAACAAGCAACATGATTCAACCACAGGAACCAAAAAGTAAAACACAGACTACAGCTGTGAATGAATACAACTCAAATGAAACAATAACTAACCAGACCCTCCAACAACTTCAGGTAAGATTTATTTATATCACTTATGGTGGCCTGACTGCCCTAATCACTCATTTGAAGTGTGTGTTTTCTCATGCGACACAACTGCTAATGCAATTCCTATATTCCCTTTTAAAGGTCCTGTGGAAAAACATTAAAATACAATTGGAAAAAAAATGCCATTGCTTATAGGGAGTATTTCAAGACTAGAGACAGATAACCTGGGAGACTTGTTGACTGGGATGATTAAAACCTTTAGAAGGTATCCTAGATGATTACCACCTCGACAGTTCAGGTGGACAAACATTCCAATACTGATTTGGTATAGAACTCATTAATTTACACTCTGATAATAAAAATGATGTAATGGCCTCAAGTCTTGAACTCTTTTGTCTAATACTGGAATTCTTTTCTAGAAAAAGATGGCCTCAGCTTGAGCCAGATGTTGTAGGAGCCAGAGAAGAGTCCAAAAATCAGCTCACTGCGCCAGTAGCAGCAGCCAGCATCTCCAATCTAGACAGCAGGACAAGAGGGAAAAGGCTGACCATTCACGAGAAACCTTCTATAGAATTACCATGAGTGTAAATTACAATATATTAATAAAAAGAAAAATATGAACTCAAGATGAAAATCCTTCTTGTTGAGATGTCTATCAAAGAGATGGAGAAAGACATGAAGAGGCAGTAGGCGCAATATGTCAATGTTCTTTGCAACAATGCCTCTGTTAACCATGTGCCATTGTGAAATAAAAACCTTTGTTTCCATGCAATGGCAATTCAACTAAAATTTATTAGAGCAATGAACCAATGAACCATCTTTGCTTTCCAAAATAAAATATATAAGGCAGATAACTTTTTTTTTGCACAGTTAATTCACAAATCTGCTTTCACAATGGAAGGTTCCACATGCAAAAAACCTCAAGGTGATAAGTACTTGTAAGGAAGGAGGTATAGCGGTCCCCCTCACTAAATCACCTGAAAGCTTCTGAAGCAAAGATTTCAGCTGCACTGTCTTTGTATATATGGAAATGATCACAGAAACCTATGCTGTCAAATTCATTCAGCTGGTTGCTCCGGTCTCTGGGCAATCTTCTCTCTGATCTTGCTGGTCTTTTAGCGTCATTGATATAATAAAGGTAATCCATTTTCATCATGCACCATGAAGCAAAAAGCCTTTAATCTGAAGTTAAACCTGCCTCTGGCCAGGTTTACGTCCTCATTTTGATCTGGATTAGCCCTAGTTTTCCTTCAAGAAATCTGATATTCAACTCAACATTTGGACAAGTCTGAGACTATTTTAATCCATATCTGAGAAAGCCATTTGTGTAGGCCACACATGGCCATTTGTGCCATGTGTGTAGAAGAACATTAGAGATGGTACCACCAGGAAAGCACAAAAGAGGATGTCCAAAATTGAGATGGTCAGACTGTGTTAAAAGGGACTTGGTAGAGACTGGTGCATCAGTGAATGATTTCTATGATAGGGACAAGTGGAAGCAGAAGGTGTCTGCCTCAGCAACCACACCAGAACGTGGGAATAGCTAGAAGAAGAAGAAGTCTGAGAAAGCTATTTCAATAACTCCTGGTTTAAAATGTGATTTAGTCTAGAACTAGTGCTTAATCCCTGAATGAGAAACAGGGTGAAATGTTGTGCATTCTTTACTTTATCAGACTTTTTCTCACAAGGTTTAAAAAATTCAAACAAATACTTATCTCAGAGTGTCTTGCCAAATATTGTTCCTAACAACAGGCATTTTCCCAAGGACAGATGATGTTTTATTGAAAGAAATAATTTAACTTAAAATTGTGCTGTGTCGGCTGACCAGTTCTCTGATACAGCAGTCTCCAACATTGATTCAGCTGACTCTTTGCTCTGTCTCTGGGCCTGTGGACAGACTCCAAGTCTGCAGCTAGAGAGAGAACACTGTATGAGATTAAATGCAAGCTGGAGATCCACCCAAACCAAGCTGGTCAGGATACAGGTACATGGCACGAGAGGGGAGAGGATGGGCAACTTGATATATAGAACATTTAATGCCGACCAGTTCCAGACATTTCCTCCAAAAACAAGTGGTGCAGGGACTCAGCAATAAATACAAACCTAGAAACACTGAAGTTACCGGCTATTGGTTTTCATATGGGAGACATACGTAGTGCTTCTGCACTCCCACAAAAAAGTCCCAGCTTCATACACAGTTGAAACCAGATGTTTACATACACTGTATAAAAAGACACAAATCCTTTTTTTCCCTTCACTATCTGACATTAAATCAGACAAAATTTTCCTGTTTTAAGTCAGATAGGATTGCCAAAATTATTTCTATCTGCTAAATGATTCTTTAGAGAATTTTTTATTACCTTCTTCAAAGTCAGAAGTTTACATACACTAATATCAGGAAGAGAATTGTGGGCCTCCACAAGTCTGGTGCATCCTTGGGTACAATTTCCAGATGCCTGAAGGTTCCACGTTCATCTGTTCAATCAGTTATGCACAAGTATAAACACCATGGGAATGTCCAGCCATCATACCACTCAGCAAGGAGACGGGTTCTGTGTCCCAGAGATGAACGTGTTTTAATGCAAAATGTATCAACCCCAGAACAAAAGCAAAAGACCTTGTGAAGATGCTGGTTGAAGCTGGTAAAAGTGTCATTATCCACAGTGAAATGAGTCCTGTACTGACAATGAAGAAGAAGCCATTACTGCAAAAGCAACATAAGAAAGCCAGATTACGGTTTACAAATGCCCACAGGGACAAAGACCTTATTTTTTGACATGCCCTGTGGTCTGATGAAAATAAAATTGAACTGGTTGGCCAAAATGACCATTGTTACATTTGAAAGAAAAACAGAGAAAATTGCAAGCCCAAGAACACCATCCGAAATGTGAAGTACGGGGGTGGCAGAATCATGTTGTGGGGGTGTTTTGCTGCAGGAGGTACTGGTGCACTTCACAAAATAGATGGCATTATGAGAAAAGAACACTATGTGGAAATATTGATGGAACATCTAAAGACATCAGCCAGGAAGCTTGTGTGCAAATGGGTCTTCCAAATGGGCAATGTGTGATGTGTGAGATGTGTGTCTGGGATGTCGTGCCCACCCACAGGGTGATGTCAGGCGGGCACGGCCCACTCTGTATATAAACCCTAAGTTCTGTTTAATAAAGTTAGTTAGTTTCTGCATGAAGACTTGCCTCCTTCTCCGTCATTTCTCAAACATAACATTTGGTGACAAGGAAAATTGGTGATATTGAATAATGGATTACGTGTGCGAGGACTCTCTCACTCTCGTTGAGAGAAGGAGCGAATTCCTGAGCCTTAAACAGCAGACGGGCGAGTCCATTTCGTTGTTTCTGGCAAGGCTTTGTAGCCAAAATAAGAAGTGCAGGTTTGGGACTATGGAGTTCGACTTCGTGAGGGAAGGGCTGGCCTATGGCACAAGCGACGTTTGGCTGGAGCGGACGTTGAAGAGACCTGAGGTGCCAAGGTCGTTGGAGGAGGTTCAGGCTTTGGTGGAGAGGAGAGAGTCCGTGATCCAGTATGAGTTAGCGTGGGGCCGATCGCATGCAATTTCCCACTGAGAGCGGAGGTTTGCGGGCTAACTGGGCAGTGAGATGCGGTAACGGCACAACGGAGCACCGAGACCATGAGTGCTGGGAACGATGGCCAGGAGCTTGTGTCGGAGGACGTGACCGGTGAGGGTGGCGTCGAGAGCCCCGGAGGTGAGCAGCAACAGCCGTTTGTGGAGGCTGCGCAGCGAGCGAGTGAGCCCAGGCAGGCTGACGGCCCCGGAGGTGAGCAACAGCCGAATACAGAGACTACTCGATAAGACGCGTGTCCCGGGGAGGAGCAGCAGCCACAGGATGTGGTGACAGCGCAGCAGAGCACCAACACCGAGAGCATTGGATGCAGCGGCGAGGAGTCCAGGTCAGTGAGCGGGCCCGACGAGGGTGATGGTGCATGTCCCGAGGAGGAGCAGCAGCCGCAGGACATGGTGACGGCGCAGCAGAGCACAAACACTAAGAGCACCGAATGCAGCGGTGAGGAGCCCAGGTCGGTGAGCGGGTCTGACGAGGGTGGTGGTGCGTGTTCCGGAAGTGAGCAGGAGCCGAATTTGGAGGCTATGCAGCGAGACATGTGGAACGAGGGAGTCGAGAGCTGCGTCGGGGTGTCTGGACAAGGGAACGATGCCGGTGAGGACGACACTATGAGCCCCGAAAGTGAACGACAAGAGCCGGAGCGAAGATGTGGAGAACCCGAGTTAGGCTCGACCAACAATGGCGGAGGGGTGGCACAGCAGGAGTTAGCCCCGCCACTGGCACACAGCACGTTTGG
Organism: Pholidichthys leucotaenia; assembly: GCA_020510985.1. NCBI lineage: Eukaryota > Metazoa > Chordata > Actinopteri > Cichliformes > Pholidichthyidae > Pholidichthys > Pholidichthys leucotaenia. The sequence goes on from CM035844.1 coordinate 19,056,458, forward strand.
TGCTGCGTGACGCCGCCTCGGGATGGACCCGATGCTGGTTCCCAGGCTGCCCTGGACGAGGGTGCTGGACGGCACACCGGGACCCCCGGGATGGCCTTTAAGGACGAGGTGCCCACGCCAGAAGCGGGCGAGCAGGGCCAGGCAGGCTGAAGGCCCCAGGGAAGAACAGCAGCAGCTGGTTGCAGAGACAGCGCAGTGGAGCGGCTTGCCAGGCACGGAGAGGTGGCGCACCGAACGTCAGCATGGTGGGCCCAGAGGGAAGAAGCGCCGACGACCGGGTGTACAGATGCCATGGGGCTGTCCTGGGTCTCCGGTTAGAGACATTTTTGCCAGGGAGGGGGACTTTGACCCTGGAGGTGGACGGCGACTGGGTGCGCATATACTGTATGCCATGGGGTTGCCCAGGTCCTCCATGGCAGACTAGAAGATGGTGGCTGGCCCGAGACATTGGGGTCACTTTAAACACGTATTTAATATAAATATTTGTGTACATATTTGGGAAATGTCCACTTTGTATATAGCTGATGTGTATGTGAGTGAGTGAATGTATGTATAATATGGGATTATTTTGTATTTTAAAGAGACATGGTCCAATTTTGAGTTGTTTTGTGTGAATGTGATAGGTTTGTTCTAATGCAATACGTTACTCCCCTGTTCTTAGTGTGTGATTCGAGTTACCAAATTTGAGTGGGTTTCCTGTATGCTTGGCATTTTTTTTTGAGAGGGGGGGAAAGTGTGATGTGTGAGATGTGTGTCTGGGATGCCGTGCCCACCCACAGGGTGACGTCATGCGGACACGGCCCACTCTGTATATAAACCCTAAGTTCTGTGTAATAAAGTAAGTTAGTTGCTGCATGAAGTCTCGTCTCCTTCTCCGTCATTTCTCAAACATAACACAAAGACCCCAAGCATACGGCCAAATTAGTTACAAAGTAGCTTAAGGACCACAAAGTCATTGTTTTGGAGTGGCCATCATAAAGCCCTGATCTCAATCCCATAGAAAATTTGTGGTCAGAGCTGAGAAGACGTGTGTGAGGAAGACGGCCTACAAACCTGACTCAGTTCCCCCAGTTCTGTCAGGAGGAATGGGCCAAAATTCCAGCAAACTATAAACTAAACTACGAGACCCAAAATGTTTGACCCAAGTCATACAGTTTAAAGGCAGTGCTACCACATACTGAGGAAATGGATGGAAACTTCTGAGTTTGAAGAAAGAAATAAAACAATTCTCTAAAAAATGACTTGGTGTAGCCACACGTGACCTACTTTATGACTTACATAATGCCTCACATCTTAGATAAGAACAAAGGCGGAGTTTCCTTGGAGATAACAGGAAGCTGGTAAAGTGTTAGCTTTGGTATGCAGAGACGGCCTGGAGGATTCTTTGTGGGCCTAAGCCTGTGGGGGCGATATTAAGGGATTAAAGAGGAGATGCATTGTTACTTGTGATTATGATGCAATGTGACTTGTGAGCTGTGAGAGTCCTGGGTATATAAGAGACGAGTTTTTTCTGTGATGTTCTCTTTTTCTACTTTGCTCATGTTGGAGCGTGTAATAAACTGCCTTGAGATGAAACCTGCCTCATCATTACACACTCCACATTAGTAAATATAAAAAATATTTAGCAAATAGAAATCATTTTGGTAATGCTAACAGACCTAAAACAGGGAAAGTTTAGTCTGATTTATTGTCAGACAGGGAGGAAAAAAGGTTATGCGTCTTTTTATAGTGTATGTAAACTTCTGGTTTCAACTGTAATGTTACACGTCGTTGTGTACAGAGACATACTCAGACTGAAGGGCACGGGAAAAGAAGTCAAAAGTGCACCTACTGCACAATAATAGCTGGGCCCTGTGTAAAATCTACGGTGGTGTGAAAAAGTGCTCCCTTCCTGATTTCTCTCTTTTTTTTTTTTTGTATGTTTGTCACACTTAAATGTTTCAGATCATCAAACAAATTTAAATATTAGACAAAGATAACACAAGTAAACACAAAATGCAGTTTTTAAATCAAGGTGTGTATTATTAAGGGGGGGGGGGGGGAATTCAAACCTACATGGCCCTGTGTGACAAAGTGATTGTCCCCTAAACCTAATAACTGGTTGGGCCACCCTTAGCAGGAACAACTGCAATCAAGCGTTTGCATTAACTGGCAATGAGTCTTTTACAGCGCTATGGAGGAATTTTGGCCCACTCATCTTTGCAGAATTGTTGTAATTCAGCCACACTGGAGGGTTTTTGAGCATGAACTCCCTTTTAAAGGTCATGCCACAGCATCTCAGTCGCATTCAGATCAGGACTTTGACTAGGCTGCTCCAAAGTCTTCATTTTGGTTTTCTTAAGCCATTCAGCAGTGGACTTGCTGGTGTGTTTTGGATCATTGTCCTGCTGCAGAACCCAAGTGTGCTTCAGCTTGAGGTCACAAACAGATGGCTGGACATTCTCCTTCAGGATTTTTTGGTAGACAGCAGAATTCATGGTTCAATTTATCTCAGCAAGTCTTCCAGGTCCTGAAGCAGTAAAATAGCCCCAGACCATCACACTACCACCACCATATTTTACTGTTGGTATGATGTGTAGGGAGCTTGAAATGAGGAAGCGAAGTGATTTTATAAATCAAGCTTTATTGCCAGCTTCCAGTCCCTAACATGTCTCAGCTCAATGCAGAAGCAGAATGAAGAGGCTGAGCGCAGTCAGACCTTCATTGTTGTGACCACACACAACAAAAGACATTGCATATCAAAGCCGACATCCCGCATCAGCGTAATCTCCCTCTATTGTCCTCTCTCTCCTCCACCTGACCCTGGGGGGTCAGGAAGTTCCTTCAGGTCTCCACCGCTGCGTCTCCGTCTGCTCCTTGATCTTCGCCGGTGGTCGAGACCTCTTGTCCTGCTCTGAGACGTGAGGTCATTCTACATATGCAATCTCTAAACATTCCTCTTATGTCTATACATATGTAGGTATGGATATATGAATAATATAAGCCACAGCCCCACCCCCCCAAACGTCTAAGAAAAGGACAATAAAATTAAGTTTACAGCTTAAGATAACATTCATGACCTATCATACTGTTATTCATCTCAACAGGAAAAAGGAAAAATATCTTTAGCAGTCATGTTAACCTTCAAGCTATGCAGCATGCTCCTGTTAAAAATTCAATGGTAACAACAACGGTATAGTTTATGTCATAAGTCAGCCTTAAAACTGTAACGGTACAATCCGACAGCATAGTTAACAACCCTTTGTCAATTTTTCATCAGCCTATGTGTCGTCTGGGTTTTAATCTTCTCCCGAATCTGCTGTAGGCCCGCTTTGGCGTCCTGGCGGGGCCGTCCTGTAAGGGATCTGCAGCTTGGGGAGGAGAGTGGTTATTTGGTCCCTACGGGGGGGCTGAGTTGTTTCTCTTGGGGGGTCTACCCCGTCGAGGTGCTCTTGCCACCCGTGCAGGTTCGTTGCTCAACATGAAAGCAGGTTTAAGTCTGTCAATGCTGACTGTTTCTTTTCTGTCCCCTAAATCAAGCACAAAATGCTTATCACCAGGTTCCAGCACTCTATATGGTCCATCATATGGTGGGCGGAGGGTTGGTTTTAAAGCTTCGTGTCTAACAAAAACGAACTCGGCGTTTTTCAAAGCTTGGGGAACAAAAACCCGCGGAAAAGAGTGATGTACGGGTCCGGGGAGCGTGTCCGGTCCCGTGCTGTTTAGGGGCCTCAGGGCTGGTAGGTGCCTGGGCTCTGGATGTTCTGGTAAGAGCTCACCCGGGAGCCTGAGAGGTTGTGCAAAAACTAATTCTGCCGGGGAGGCGTCTAGATCCTCCTTAGGCGCAGAACGCAACCCTAATAAAACCCAGGGAAGTTTATTCACCCAATCTGTATCCGTCAGTGAGGCCCTGAGGGCGGCCTTTAAAGATCTATGAAAACGCTCGCATAACCCGTTAGCCTGAGGGTGATACGCGGTGGTGCGATGAATTGTCGCCCCTAAGCTGCTGGCCATGGCTGACCACAGTTCTGAGACAAATTGGGGCAGCCTATCGGACGTGATGTCCGATGGGACGCCGAAATGCGCCACCCAGGTTGTTAAAAAAACGCGAGCGACTTCCGCGGCTGTGGTTGACGCCAGCGGGACCGCTTCTGGCCAGCGTGTGGTACGGTCTACCATTGTTAAAAGGTGTGTGAACCCCTGCGACGACGGTAGTGGGCCCACGAGGTCGACGTGTACGTGGTCAAACCTCCTGGCTGGGATTCGGAAAGGTTCTAGAAGAGCTTTTGTGTGTTTGTGAATTTTGGCGCGTTGGCAAGACATGCAAGTCTTCGCCCATTCCTTTACATTTTTACGCAGGCCTGGCCAAACAAACTTCTCTGCGACCATTTTAACCGAGGCGCGCACCCCTGGGTGCGCGAGGGAGTGAACCGAGTCAAAAATGCGGCGGCGCCACGCAGCTGGAACTACCGGGCGAGGTCGGCCGGTTGACACATCGCAGATTAGGGGGGGAACACCATCACGCAAACCCCTTTCCTTCAGCCTTAACCCTGTTGGTCCAGACTGGAGCGCGCGCACGTCCGCGTCACTGCTTTGTTCCGCTGCCATGGCCGCGTAATCTATCCCTACGTGGATTGGGGCCGCGTACGCGTCCGCGTTGGCCATGAGCTCTGCGGCAGCGGTAGTATAATCTGCTTCCTCGTGCCCTGACGATGTCACGGCGCGGGAGAGGCAGTCTGCTACCACATTAAGTTTGCCTGCCACATGTCGAATATCCGTGGTGAACTCTGAAATTGCGGCTAGTTGGCTTTGTTGCCTGCCTGACCACGGTTCTGAAATTTTAGCCATCGCAAAAGTGAGTGGTTTGTGGTCTACGAAAGCCGTGAACCGCCGCCCTTCCAGCCAGAACTGGAAATGGCGGATGGATAAATGGAGCGCTAGCAGCTCCCTGTCAAAAGTGCTGTATTTGCGCTCGGTTTGGTTTAAGGATTTGCTAAAAAATGCTAACGGTTGCCAGGTTCTGCCAACATGTTGTTCCACGACTGCCCCTATGGCCAGGTCTGACGCGTCTGTGGTCAGCGCTATGCAGGCCGAGGGATCGGGGTGGACCAACAATGCGGCATCCGCTAGTGCTCTTTTTACTTCTGCGAAGGCACGTTCCCGCTCCGGGGTCCAATCGACCGCGTTGGAGGGTTTTTGTTTTCTGAGCGCGGCATACAGGGGCTGCATGAGTTGAGCTGCGCGAGGGAGGAAACGGTTGTAAAAATTAACCATTCCTAAAAATTCTTGTAACGATCTGACCGTTTGTGGTCGGGGGAAATTTGCTACCGCGCGCACTTTGTCCGGCAATGGAACTGCCCCCTCTGGTGAAACTCTGTGTCCCAAAAAATCAATTTGTGATACGCCGAATCGGCATTTGGCTGGGTTGATTATTAACCCGTGCTCTTCTAGTCTCTGAAAAACCGTAGTGAGGTGTTGTTCGTGTTCTTCCTCTGACAAGCTGGCTACCAGAATATCGTCGAGGTAGACAAACACGAAGGGGAGGTTGCGTAATACCGCGTCCATCATACGCTGAAAAGTTTGAGCAGCGCCTTTGAGGCCAAACGGCATTCACAAAAATTCAAAAAGACCAAAAGGGGTATTACAGGAGACTTCCGGTTATGGCGGCCGCCTAGAAGGACACGTATCACTCTGCTCTGCTCCTGGAAATAAAGATTCGGCAAATAACTCTCTCATTTGGAACAGAACTTTTCCCAGCGTTTGGGTGAGGATATGCCGGTGAAGACTAAGGCTGGGAAATCAGGAGGGGGAAAAATTGAATCGCCGAAGCAGTCCAAATTAACGGACTTTAAAGTTTGTGGCGCAGTAGAAAAAGCTGCGGATATGGTGGATGAAACTAGCGGTGGTGCGGTAACTGCTGCTGCTGACGGTGGCGGCACAGGTGCAGTGCTGGCTGCCATTAGCTCAATGAGAGCAGACTTTTCCGCTAAACTTGATGGGATTATGGCAGCGTTGGATGCAATGAGAAAGGAGTTGGGTGACTGCGTGGAACGAGTGACGCAGGCGGAGCTTTGTGTTTCAAGTGCGGAGGATGAAATCAGCGGACTTCAAATAAAGGTGCGCACTTTGGAAAAAAAAAATAAAGATCTGGAAAATAGCGTTTTGGACTTAGAATCCCGGTCCAGACGGAACAACCTGAGGCTGGTGGGTTTACCGGAGGGAGCCGAAGGTCGTGATTCATGTTCCTTTTTGGAGGGGTGGATCCCGGAGGCGCTGAACAACGCGGAGCTAAAATCATCAGTCGTCTTGGAAAGCTCCCACCGAATTGGCCCACCGAGAGGTAACAAGGCAGCACCGAGGACGTTAATTATGAAGTTTCTCAGCTACAGAGACAGGATGACGATCTCCAACGCGGTGTGGGCCAAAGGAGAAATTAAATACCAAGATCAGCAGGTGCGGTTCTACCCAGATTTGGCCTCAGGAATCCAACAATTAAGGAAGCAGTTTGACCCCATCCGCAAAGAACTGCGCAACCTTGAGATTCGTCATGGAGTGATTCACCCTGCAAGACTTCTGGTCACATATGAGGGCAGAACACACATCTTCAAGACCCCCGAGGAGGCGCAGGAGCTCATCAAGAAGATCCAGGAAGAGACTGGTGGGAGCTAAGCATGAACAGAATATAGGGTAGAATATTTGAGCATTTAACTGATTAGAAGCATATAACAAGATTACAAAATATAGATTGTATTACATATTAAAAAAAAAAAAGTACAAAATTGCTAAAAAATTTTGGAGTTAAATTGGAAAATTACAGAAGAGAGTTAATGTTACGTTATTAAAAGCAGTACAGTTAGGGTGATTGGGAGGATGAAGAAGGAGTGGCTTTGGCTGATCCTCGTGGGTGTGGAACGGTCGATGGCTATATCGGGAGACGGAATTTTTCTTTTGTTTTTGGGGGGATTGCCACAAATGTGGGAAGGGGGAATTTGTTTGTGTGTAGTTTGTAGGGTGAATGTTCAACCACTCATTTTTTTGCTTTTCTGTTTGAGCATGTTTACACTGCAAGATAATCCCAAACTCCCTATTGATCATAAATCAAAGCGTTAATCTTAATTTAACTTCATGGAATTGCAGAGGTCTACAAAATTTAAAAAAACTTAAACAAGTTATGAATAAAATAAAAGACATGGGTTCAAAAATTGTGTTTTTACAAGAAACTCATCTAATAGAGGAAGATGTAAAAAGAATTAGGAGTAGATGGCAAGGAAATGTTTTCACCTCATCATTTTCATCCCGAGCCAGGGGAGTTATGACTCTCATACATAAATCAGTCCCATTTCAAGTGAAAAATGTAATTGGAGACAAATTTGGAAGATATGTAATCATTCAAGGATCTTTGCTATTAGAAAACATAAATTTGGTGAACTTATATGGTCCCAATATAGATGATCAAAAGTTCTTTGCTAATTTATTTCTTATCTTATCATCACTTACAGGGCAACATATAATAGCAGGGGATTTTAATTGTACATTGAATCCCGGTATAGATAGAGCAACAGGACTGGACTGTACGCACAATGGATGTAGGATGACCATTAATCATTTTATGAAAGAATTGAAATTGATAGATATATGGAGAGAAATGAAACCACAAGTTAAAGCATACTCTTGTTATTCCAATACCTACAAGACATTCTCACGTATAGATTATTTTTTGATCCCCACAGAATTAAGGTCCAAGATTCAAAACTGTTTTTATGATAACATCGTGATCTCTGATCATGCACGCTGCTGTCTAATATATGTAGATAAGAAATTGACAAAGGAACCAGGTAGATGGCAATTTCAGCATAAATGGCTTCAGGATGAGGAATTTGTTAAGTATATAGAAAAACAGATAGATGAGTTCTTTGATATCAATACTACACAAACATCAGCATGTGTAAAGTGGGAGGCTTTCAAAGCTTTTATTAGGGGACATATTATTAGTTATACAGGTTCAAAATCTAAGAAGACTCGAGAGGAGAGAGCCCAATTGGAACATAAAATAAAAATTCTTCAAGAAAGAGTATATGCAGGAAGAGATCCAAGGTTGGAGAACGAATTACTGATTTTGAGAGCTGAATATGACAAAAAATCAGCGAATAGAGCTGCCTCGAGTCTTCTAAGATTGAAACAATCTTTTTATGAACAAGGTGAAAAATCAGGAAAGTTATTGGCATGGCAGATTAAACAATTAGAATCTAAAACACCAATTACCAGTATTATAAGTAAAGGACAGGTAGTTATAGATCCTTTAGAAATTAATAGAGCCTTTAGAGATTACTATGAAAAATTATATGATACCAAAAATGAATCTGACTTAACAAAACTACATGGGTTTTTGAACGAACTATTTATACCGTGTATTCCAAATGAAAATAGGGAGATACTGGAGTCTAAAATTAGTCAAGAAGAAGTTGGGCTAGCCATTGATAATATGAAATCAGGAAAAAGTGCAGGACCAGATGGTCTTCCAGTTGACCTTTATAAAAAATTTAAGAATAAATTAACAAAACCTTTTTTGGAAATGGTTTTAGAAGCATTTCAAAATAGTAATTTACCATCATATATGAATAATGCCTTAATTATACTGTTGCCAAAACCAGGTAAGCCCTCTAATAAATGTGAAAATATGAGACCAATAAGCCTATTAAATGCCGACCTTAAGATAATCTGTAAAATTTTAGCAAGACGAATACAAGAAATTTTACCAAATATTATTAATCGAGATCAGAATGGCTTTATAAAGGGAAGACAAGGCTTCCATAATGTAAGAAGACTATTTAATATTATTTATTCTAATAAAGAAGCACCGGATACAGCTCTCTTATCACTGGATGCCGAAAAAGCCTTTGATAGAGTTGAATGGCCCTTTCTTTTTGAAGTCTTACAAAGGTTTGGACTTGGAAATAATTTCATAAAATGGGTTCAGATAATATATAATAATGCTACTGCAGAAATTCTAACAAATAACAATATTTCAAAATCAATAAAAATCAATAGAGGATGTCGACAAGGCTGTCCACTTTCACCTTTACTGTTTACTATGGCAATTGAACCTTTAGCGATGGCGATACGTCTACAGTCACAAATATATGGAATTAAAGTTGGACCAACAGAATATAAAATCTCCCTGTATGCCGATGACATAATTTTGTTTATGTCGAATCTTAAAAAATCAATTCCGACCTTGTTGAATTTAATAAAGAATTTCGGGGAAATATCAGGATATAAAATAAATAAAACTAAATCTTCAATATTAATGCTAAATGAGACCCAGAGAAATTACCCAGACCCTGAGGTAAATCAATTCAATGTTGTAAATCAGTTTAAATATTTAGGAATCCAAATTGTGCCTAAGCTAGAATCAATCGCCAGTGTCAATTATGAAGCCTTAATGACAGATATTGATGAGTTACTTCAGAGATGGATGTCACTACCAATGTCGATGATCGGGAGAATCAATATACTTAAAAGTAATATCTTACCTAAAATACTTTATTTATTTCAATACATTCCCTTATCACCACCTTTAGATTTATTCTCAAGAATTAAAAAAAAGTTAGTGGAATTTATATGGAACAACAGGAGGGCTAGATTATGTCTGTCTTTATTATATTTACCATTTGATCGTGGAGGTCTGAAATGTCCAAATTTTATGTTGCATTATAGGTCGGCACAACTGAGGTCTATTACATATTATTTTTAATCAAATGATCTCCCTCACTGGACTGAAATGGAATCACACAATTTACCTTTACCTCTTCCCATATTCATATACTCAGATTCGGCAAAAAAATTACAAAAACAAGTTAAAAATCCATTTGTAAAGCATATGATCAAAATATGGTGTGAAGCTAAAAACTATTTAAAAGAACCACAGTTATTGTCACAATTTAGTCCAATATGGGGTAATCAATATTTTAAACCAGGGAGAGCGGACGCTGTATTTAAAGTATGGAATTTAAAAGGGATACAAAAGATTCAGGATTTATATTTGCCATGTGCAGAAAACATAATGTCTTTTGAAGAGTTGAGGATCAAATTTAATCTCAATAGAACACATTTTTTTAAATATCTTCAACTTAGAAACTTTATTCGATCAAATCAAAATAAAGCTCTCACTCGACCTATCTATTCATCCTTGGAAAAAATGTTGATGAAAGATAGTAAAAGAAAGGGTATTATTTCAGAGTTTTATAACTCATTGACACTATTTTCAAGTGAAAATTCACTGAAAAGATTAAACTACTGGAAAGAAGATCTGCAAGCTGAAATTTCAGAGGAACAATGGGAATTGGCTTGTACAGAAGCTCAAACCAAATCAATAAATGTACGCCTTAAATTGATACATTTCAAATGGTTAATGCGGATGTATGTTACACCGGAGGAGTTAAATAGATATAACAAAAATATACCAGATACATGCACAAAGTGCATGGAAAGTAAAGGAACTCTATTTCATTGTGTATGGGAATGTAGATTAATAAGAATGTTTTGGGAAGAGGTGAGGGTAACAATTGAAAAAATAATCTCAAAACAAATCATATTGAATCCTAAACTGTTTTTGTTGGGTCTGTACCCAGAAAAGCATAATTTTAATAAAAGTGAAAGAACATTCATAGACCTCAGTTTGCTTAATGCCAAAAAAATGTATTGCACTACTGTGGAAAAAGACTCATAGACCAGATGTGACTCAGTGGTTAAGACAGATGTTAACAAACCTTCCATTAGAAAGAATAACATATATACTGAAATCAAAGGAAATTGTGTTTGAGAATATATGGAGACCTTTTATTGATTATGTAAAAAATTTAAACATAACTCTTGAAGAAGAAGGTGAATGATATGTGTGGACCTTGTAAATTCCAAACTGGTGAACATAATATGTATACTTATGTAATGGATTGTCTAGACTAAACAGAGGAGCATTGTTGAAGATTTGATTTTGTTGGTGGTTGTTGGTGTTTTTTAGTGCATTTTTTTTTTTGTAGTACTTTAGTGTTAGTGTTTGATTGTTTGTATCATGTTTGTTAAAAAAAAAAAAAAGGTTCAATAAAGATATTGTGGAAAAAAAAAGGGGGTATTACAGCCGTTTTAGGAACGTCCTCCGGTCGAACCGGAACTTGGTGGTAGCCGCGGACCAGGTCTATTTTAGAAAAAATGCGCGCACCCGCCAGATGTAGTGAAAAATCTTGGATGTGAGGGATTGGGTAGCGGTCGTGCGCTGTCGCGTTGTTTAATCTGCGGTAATCACCGCAAGGTCTCCAAGAACCGTCGGTTTTCGGGACCATATGTAGTGGGGATGCCCAAGGGCTTTTCGAGCGCCGAATAATGCCCAGTTTTTCCAGGCTGGCAAACTCGTCGCGTGCTATGGCGAGCTTGGTTGCGTCTAAGCGCCGAGCTTTGACAAAAACAGGTGGGCCTGTTGTGGGGATGAAGTGTTCAACCCTGTGTTTCGCTACTGTTGCTGAAAATTTGGGAACTGTGAGTGCTGGAAATTGGGTGAGGAGTTGGTCAAACTTACCTCCTGCTGTGGTGACGCTGGCCTGCACGGGTGGTGGGGACACTCGGGCTGAGCAGGGAATAGAAGAAAATGACAGTGCATTAACTAAGCGTCTGTTTGCAAGATCGACTAACAACCCATGTGCACATAAGAAATCAGCACCCAACAAGTTAAAACTCACCACCGCTATAATAAAGGTCCACCTATAGTTGCGGCCGTGAATGGACAGAGGCAGGTTTCTTTCACCGAAAGTGTCGATGATCGAGCCGTTAGCTGCCATTGCTCCGTTTCCTCAGGGTCCTGTTGCCCGGTCTGCGTTGGACGGGGTGATGAACCTCACCTGAGCGCCGGTGTCGATGAGGAACTGTCTCCCGGAGCGTCCGTCAGTCACGTAGAGCAGCTTGTTTGTCTCACCGAGAGCCGTAGCTGCTAACGGTTCCCGGCTTTGGCGTTTCCCGAGCTCTTGAAATTGCAGGGGGGCACGCATTTGTACGCCCTCTCGGCGAAACGTTGATGATAGTAGCAGAGGTCGCTCCGCTTGCTGCGCCTTGGTCGCGTCGCTGCCATGGTGGGCGGGTTCTGCTCCGTCGTCTGTGATTCTCCGCTGCTCTGGGCTTCCGCGCCAAGATCTGCAGATGCTGCTGTGGCCATCTGTTCGCCGCAGGAGTTGATGAGCCGCTGCGCTTCTCGGGCCAGCGCGCGGAAGTCCTGCTGGGTCTTACACCGCATGTTGGCCAGGATCCCTCTCATGTGCGGCAGCAGTGTGCTGAGGAAGATGTGTTGAAAGAGGAAGTTGTCGTTGTCTGCCTCCCTCAGCTGCAGCATGTCTTCCATGAGGGCCATCGGTCTGCGTCCCCCGTGGCCGTAAATCGCCAGAATCCTCCGGGCCCTCTCCTTGGCCGAGGGGACGAAACTCTCAATGAGGGTCGCCTTCAGTTCCTTGTATTTGTCGTCGGCGGGCGGTTGTTGTATCACGCTCCGCGCGCATCTTGATGTGGCGGCGTCGAGTCTGGCGACGATGTGGTAAAATTTGGTCTCATCCGCCGTAATCCCCGCCAGTGCAAACTGAGCCTCAGCCTGCTGGAACCACGAGTTCGGGTCATTTTGCCAGAACTCTGGGAGTTTGACGGCGACGGCGCTTGCATGGGCCGCCTCTGATGAGTCTGCAGCACGAGAACGCCTTTCTTCCGTTCTCGCGGCGGGGTTGGGGACGGCGCTTGACTGGGCCGTCTCTGACAATTCTGCTGTGGGGGAACGTCTTCCATCCGTTCCCCTGTCTGCGTTGGCGACGGCGCTTGCCTGGGTCGCCTCTGACAAGCCTGTAGCGGGAGAACGTCTTTGGTCCATTCTCACGTCTGGTCACCAATGTAGGGAGCTTGAAATGAGGAAGTGAAGTGATTTTATAAATCAAGCTTTATTGCCAGCTTCCAGTCCCTAACATGTCTCAGCTCAATGCAGAAGCAGAATGAAGAGGCTGAGCGCAGTCAGACCTTCATACATATACCACACACAACAAAAGACATTGCATATCAAAGCCGACATCCCGCATCAGCGTAATCTCCCTCTATTGTCCTCTCTCTCCTCCACCTGACCCTGGGGGGTCAGGAAGTTCCTTCAGGTCTCCACCGCTGCGTCTCCGTCTGCTCCTTGATCTTCGCCGGTGGTCGAGACTTCTTGTCCTGCTCTGAGACGTGAGGTCATTCTACATATGCAATCTCTAAACATTCCTCTTATGTCTATACATATGTAGGTATGGATATATGAATAATATAAGCCACATGATGTTCCTTTTCTGAAATGCTGTGTTACTTTTACGCCAGATGTAATGAAACACACACCTTCCAAGAAGTTCAACTTTTATCTCGACAGTCCACAGAGTATTTTCCCAAAAGTCTTGGGGATCATCAGGATGTTTTCTGGCAAAACTGACATGAGCCTTTATGTTCTTTTTGCTCAGCAGTGGTTTTCATCTTGGAACTCTGCCATGCAGGCTGTTTTTACCCAGTCTCTTTCTTATGGTGGAGTTGTGAACACTGACCTTAACTGAGGCAAGTGAGGCCTGCAGTTCTTTGGATGTTGTTGTGGGGTCTTTTGTGACCTCTTGGATGAGTCGTCGCTGCACTCTTGGGGTAATTTTGGTCGGCCAGCCACTCCTGGGAAGGTTCACCACTGTTCCATGTTTTTGCCATTTGTGGATAATGGTTCTCACTGTGGTTCACTGGAGTCCCAAAGCTTTAGAAATGGCTTCATAACCTTTTCCAGACTGATAGACCTCAATTACTTTTTCTCATTTGTTCCTGAATTTCTTTAGATCGCAGCATGATGTCTAGCTTTTGAGGATCTTTTGATCTACTTTACTTTGTCAGGCAGGTCCCGTTTTAGTGATTTCTTGATTGAGAACAGGTGTGGCAGTAATCAGGCCTGGGTGTGGCTAGAGAAATTGAACTCAGTTTTCCAAAGATGTGTTAAAGGGTACCTATGGTCGTACATGAAATAAAGATATTATATTGAGCCCCTGTCTCACTTTCTAGTTTAAATTTTTAATTCTGAACAGAGCGCCGGCAATGTGATATAAATCCATTGCCGATGTGCTGGTACAGCTATGGCAGCAAAACATGCGCGCAGCCATACTGGCGGCTACATGGTCTGCCAGGACGCTTCCTGTGACGTAGTATCGTTGATACCGCGATCTGGATCAATATTGGCTGAGCCCGGAGTGCCCGGCTGAGCAGTGGCTGTCGGGATATGGATATCGCAAAATGGCGGAATGTAAAGCCTTTGGATGTCTCAATAATAAGCGAAAAAACAAAGATAAACACTTCTTTTGTGTACCCAAACCCAGCACACCTTGTCGGAAGATAGTCGCGGAAAAGTGGTTGCACAATCTCGGAACAGGGCACACACTGAAGACGTTTCCTTTCGGACGAAATTCCATTGTGTGTGAGGACCACTTCGAAGCCTCGTGTTATGAGGAAGATTTACAGGCTAAGCTCCTAGGTTACAAAGGTCGACTTCGTCTGAAAAGTGATGCTGTTCCCTCATTATTTGCTCACAGACCAGGCAAGCCTGCTAGTGGACGGCAAGACAGGCTTGAAAAGCGCAACAATCATAAGGTAAACTGTGATCTGAACGATAATAGATGAAAATACAATATTTTTGACACTTTTGCACCTGTCGATATAAGTCGGAGGCATATAAGGGCATATTGGGATCGCCTGTGTGTGTGTGCATCTGTCCGTCTGTGTGTCTGTATGTGTGTGTGTATTAATGGCATAATGTGGAATCAAATACAGGTGTATTATTGTATGTAGTACTGCCACTGTACTGGCAACGGATTGCATCACTGCGAGAAATGGACTGTACAGTGAAACCTGTCCGTTCTGCAGCCTATATGAAACTATTTGACACCTTGTTACAGATCATAAGAAAAACCTGATAGAGTAAGAGTCAACTGGATGTAACTGATTATGATTTAATAATAATGTCATTGTCACCAAATTTGTCAAAAAATGCATAGTTATTTTGCTCCTTATATATGCATTTGAGTAACAGTGCATGTGCCATTTTATTTTACAGTGGGTGCAGAGTGTACTCCAGGACAAGCCGAACGCTACAGCAACCCAATCTTCCCCTCCCCCCTCAACAGAGCTGATGGATTGCACAGATCAGAACACATAACCAGCAGATCCAGTGTATCAAGAAAATGTAGGTTCCATGCAATTCCCTGCCATAAATTTTATATATACATGTAGATCTACAGTAGAAACTGAGGGATTCCCTGGTCATAGTGAAAAATTCCATTGTATTAGTACCAAATATTGTTCATGCTGTTTGAAAATAAACTACAACCATACATGTAATAATTTTATTGTTATTTAATTGGTTCTTGCACCGAGCTGACCTATTCTATTTTGTATGATGCTGAAACGTGTAACTGTCAGTGTTCTTTATATTATCAAGTTTGTGTTCAGTGTGTAAATTCTGCATGAAAATTTTAATAGCTTTTGTAATTCTAATGCAAAATATGGGCTTTCAGGTATGCCATGCTGAGGTGCAGACAGACCCTGTGCAAGTATTTGATGAAGGAGAAAATGTTATTGTTGTGCCGCCATTAGTTAGGGTGCATATGTACCAGCCAGCTAATGACAGCTCATTAGAGCAAATGTAAACAAAATAAAGCTTGTTTGTTTATGGCAAACAATTTACAGCAATTCATTATTGTACAATAGATTCTTCATTTTAGAAATTTATCATATTTTGTTGTCCAAACATGTTGGGCCAAAGAGAAATATGTTTTGATTCAAGAAAAATGCATATTAGATTTTCTCATTTTTAACATTGCTCAGATAGGGGAACTATTCATGTTCATGAGGTGTCAAAAATAGACATAGTTTTTGAGTGTGTCTGTGATTTCCCAAGAAATATCTAGTGCCAGTTATTTTGGCATACTATATATCATGATATATGGTCCGTGTGAAAAAGTATATCCAGTCCCTTAGACGTAGCCTGTCATAGGCGGTAGTGCATATACATATACAGTATATCACAATGCAACTTTGTCCATATTGATATGATAAGAATTTTTATTATTACATGGTAGCTATTTTTACTGGGAAATTCATTATGCAGCACATACATTTCATTGTACAATTCAGATCAGTATGCACATTTCTTCTGTCCATGTGTAGCAATCAAATGACCAATTTTAGTTACTGTTGTATAAAGTGATGATGGCATATCACAATGTGTAAACACTACTAAATGAACAATATGATGAATATGAACAATACTATATCATGATAATGTCACGCCGCGCCATTCATCAGCGGCGCCACCTGCTCACGCACCTGCCAATCATCAGCGGCGAGGGATAAAGGCCGTCTCGCCCGGAGGCTCGGCCTGAAGCCGTCAGACTTCGTCCCTCACCGTTGTGAGCATACTTCCCTTCAGCGTAACCATTTTGGTAAGAAGATCGCTTACCTTTTCTCTTCAGTCTTCTCCCCTGTGCACAGGTGGATTTCCCAGCGGCGGACATCTCCTCTCCATCGCCCAATCCTCGCTGCTGTACAGAGCTCTCCAGGTGGCTGTCTTCCGGGCTTCACCCCCTTGTTGTGCCAGCTGTCCTGACCCACCAAGTAAGTCCTTCTCTCGCCATAAATTCCTCCTGTGTTGGTGTATGCCCGTCACCCTCTCCCTGTGCTCTCTCCATAGGGTTGCTCGGCTGTACGGTCACCTGCCTCTGTGCCTGGAGCAGACACCATCACCAACACATTTACATCCCGCAGACACGCACTCATTCACTCCTGTTGTTAATAAACTCTTTGAACTACTCTAAGCCTGTGTGTGTGCGTCTCCTGAGCCGTGCGTTATGTCAGATATGACCATGTTGGTGAATCACTATGAATTTTACTATATGAACAATAAAATGAGAAAAATCACTTCATGCACTCCAGTTTTAATATGAACCGATGATGACGAATCAGTTTGAATATGAACTCGTAATATATTATTAGAGGAGAATAATGAATGATTATACAATGAACAATACTGTAGAAGTATAATGAAAACACCTTATGCACTGTCTTCCTGTATATATTGACCCAAATTATCATTGTACTGTATCCATGTTCTATTGATAGTGGACCAAGTGTCAAATTGACAATACAGTAATTGTTAACATATGTTCGTCCACCAAGTTTGTTGAACACGCATCTTAAATGTTGAGCCTCGGGAGAGCGTCTGTATTCTTTGAACCCAACGTATCTTCCACCAGGCTCAGGAAACTGCTGGTGCATGTACGCCACACAACATGAATGCAATGGCTTTCTGACATGTCGCCCCAGTGTCTGTCCACAGTGCAAGTACAACGTGAATGCTCGATACGCCATTAGCCTGTATTGCCTACAAAAATAGGAATATTGTGGAGCGTGTAAATGAAGAGGCAGATTTGTTTCAGACGATTTATTACACACTCTCACATCTCAAGCATAGACAGAATGACATTCCAGCAGAAGCTCCTCTCTTAAATATCATGGCATTCTTCTAGAATCTTCTCACACACAAAAGATGACCTTCGCGTCGCATTGCATTCAACCCACTCATCCTTAACACCTCCCTGTTATCTCACTAGGGAACCCCTGCTCTTTGTTCCTGTCTGAGATGGTACACAATTAGGCTCTCCCCAGGTGCCACACCACCCCCCCAGCATCTTAGATAGGACAATAGGATAACAGTCCACATGCTGTGATAGAACCATTAAACATCAGTCCACATGTTGCTTGGGCTTCAGTCTTCTCCCGTATCTGCTGTAACCAGAATTCACCGCCTCCGTGGCGCTGCCCTGCCTTTGGGGGGCTGTTGTTTGGGGGGGAAACCTTTCTGTCTGTCCGTGTGGGTGCTCTGGGGAATCGTTTCTCTGGGGAGCTCCCCGTGGGGGTCTTCCACGCCGAGGGGCCCTCGCCAACAGCACTTGCTCGTCCGCCACAACGAAAGCAGGTTTGAGTCTGTCTATGCCAATTTTTTCCCTCCTACCCCTCAAGTCTAGCAAAAAAAGCTTATCCCCTGTTTTCAGCACTCTGAACGGTCCATCATAGGGAGGGCGCAGTGGAGGGCGGTGGGCGTCGTGTCTGACAAACACGAACTCCGTGTTCTTCAAAGTTTTAGGCACAAAAACGCGCAGAAAACTGTGGTGGGCACGGCCCGGCAGCATGCCTGTGTTTGCGCTACGCTGCAAAAGCTGAGACGGGCAGCTGCCCGGCGCGGGATTATCTGGCAGAAACTCCCCGGGCAGCCGGAGTGGTTGCGCAAAAACGAGTTCTGCCGGGGAAGCTTTCAGATCCTCTTTAGGTGCGGAGCGCAACCCCAATAAGACCCACAGTAGCCTGTCTACCCAATTTGCATCTGTCATTGAAGCCCTGAGAGCCGCTTTCAATGATCTATGAAAACGTTCACATAACCCATTAGCCTGTGGGTTGTACGCGATTGTGCGGTGAATTGTAATACCCAGGCTGCGGGCCATCGCTGACCAGAGTTCGGAAACAAATTGAGGGCCTCTGTCGGACGTAATGTCCGACGGGACTCCAAAACGCGCCACCCATGCTGTTAAAAAAGCGCGCGCCACCTCCTCGGACGTGGTTGCCGCCAGCGGAACCGCTTCTGGCCAGCGCGTGGTGCAGTCCACCATTGTCAAGAGGTGCGTGCACCCCTGTGATGGCGGGAGGGGGCCCACGAGGTCCACGTGAACATGGTCGAACCTCTTAGCCGGAATACGAAACGGCTCCAAGGGAGCCTTCATGTGTCTGTGTACTTTGGCTCGTTGGCACGCCATGCAGGCTGCCGCCCACTCTTTCACTTGTTTGCGAAGGCTCGGCCACACAAATTTCTCTCCTACCATTTTGACCGACGCGCACACTCCTGGGTGCGCCAAAGAGTGAACCAACTCAAACACGCGGCGGCGCCACGTGGCCGGGACCACAGGACGCGGGCGACCCGTGGAAACATCGCAGATTAGGGGGGGCATGCCGTCTTGCAGCACCCTGCTCTCCAGCCTTAACCCTGTTGGTCCAGACTGGAGCGCGCGCACGTCCGAGTCATTAACCTGCTCCGCGGCCATGGCTGCGTAATCTATCCCCACGCAGACCGGGGCCACCACGGCGCGCGAGAGGCAGTCTGCCACCACATTCAGTTTACCCGACACATGCTGAATATCGGTAGTAAACTCTGAGATCGCGGCCAGCTGTCTCTGCTGCCGGCCCGACCACGGTTCTGAAACCTTGGCCATCGCGAATGTTAGCGGCTTGTGGTCAACGAACGCGGTGAAACTGCGCCCTTCCAGCCAGAACTGGAAGTGGCGAATGGCCAGATGGAGAGCCAGCAACTCTCTGTTGAACGCGCTGTATTTACGTTCACTGTCGCGCAAAGTCCTGCTGAAAAAGGCGAGTGGGTGCCAAGCCCCAGCTACGCACTGCTCCACAACAGCCCCTATGGCCACATCTGAAGTGTCAGTGGTGAGCGCTATGTGGGCCGTTGGGTCTGGATGTGCCAGCAATGCGGTGCTTGCCAGGGCTGCTTTGACTTCCGAGAACGCCCGCTCTCGCTCCGGGGTCCATTCGACCCTATCCGCGGGTTTCTGTTTTTTGAGCGCGGCGTACAATGGTTGCATGAGCTGCGCTGCGCGGGGAAGGAAACGGTTATAAAAGTTCACCATTCCAAAAAATTCTTGTAGCGCCCTGACCGTTTGAGGCTGGAGAAAATCCGCCACTGCACGCACCTTGTCAGGCAGCGGGATCGCTCCTTCGGGAGAGACGCGGTGCCCCAAAAAATCAATCTCCATCACTCCGAACTGACATTTTGCTGGGTTGATTATTAACCCGTGCTCTTCCAACCTCCGGAAAACCGTCGTGAGGTGGGTTTCGTGTTCGTCTTCGGACGCGCTGGCTACTAGGATATCGTCCAGGTAGACGAACACCAACGAGAGATCGCGCAGCACTGCATCCATCATGCACTGGAACGTCTGTGCCGCTCCCTTTAACCCGAATGGCATGCGCAGGAACTCGAATAAACCGAACGGAGTTATTACCGCTGTTTTGGGTATCTCCTCAGAGCACACTGGGACTTGGTGGTAACCGCGGACCAGATCTATTTTGGAAAAAATGCGCGCTCCGGCAAGGTGAACGGAAAAATCCTGTATGTGGGGAATTGGGTAGCGGTCGTGCGCTGTGGCATTGTTCAACCTGCGGAAATCCCCGCACGGTCGCCACGAACCCTCAGCTTTAGGGACCATGTGTAGCGGGGATGCCCATGGGCTGTTTGAGCGCCTGATGATGCCCAACCTTTCCAGGTTGGCGAACTCCTCACGCGCTATGGCCAGTTTAGCTGCGTCCAAGCGCCGAGGTCTTGCAAAAACGGGCGGCCCGGTGGTGGTGATAAAATGCTCCACCCCGTGTTTAGCGATGGCTGCCGAAAACGTCGGGACTGTGAGTGCTGGGAACTGAGTGAGCAGTGTGTGGAACTTACCGCCTGCTGCTGTGACGTTGGCTTGTGCTGTTGGTCGGGTCACTCGAGCTATACAGGGGAGAGAGTCAAAGGACAGTGCATTAACTAGGCGCCTGTTAGCAACATCAACCAGTAAACCATGTGCACACAGAAAATCAGCCCCCAGTATATAGTAATTCAATGCTGCTATGACAAAAGTCCACTCATATGTACGGCCGTGTAGAGACAAGAGTAGAGTCTTCTCACCAAAGGTCTTAATCTCCGAGCCGTTTGCTGCCGCCATCTCGGGGCCGCTAGATCCTGCCAGCCGGTCAGCATAGGTCGGCCGGATGAAACTCTTCTGGGCACCGGTGTCCACGAGGAAATGCCTCCTCGAGCGTGTGTCCGTCAGGTAGAGCAGCTCGTTCTCCTCCCCGAGGGTCGCGGCTGCTACCGACCCCCGGTCTTTAGCATTTCCCGAGTGCTTGAATTGGCACGGTGGTGTACATCTGCGTGCCTTCTCTCCGAAGCGGTGGTGGTAGAAACAAAACGTGTCTCCCTCGTGCTCCTTGGCCCCCGCTGCTCCTGCCGTCGGTGGCTCCTCGCCTCCTCTGGTCATCTCGCTGAGCTCTGTCGCTGCCGCGATGGTCGTGAATGCCCTGGTGGTGATGATGATCTGGTCTGCCTCCCGGGCTAGCGCACGAAAGTCCCACTCGGCCAGCAACGGCGAATTGGCCAGGGCCGCTCTCGCCGCTGTCGGAAGTTTCCGGAGGAAGAGGTGGGTAAACAGAAAGTGGTCGTCGTCTGTGCCCCTTAACGTCAGCATCTTCTCCATGAGGTCTATTACCGACCCATCTCCCAACTCGGTCCGCATCAGGAGCCTCTCTGCTCTCTCACCATCCAAGAGAGTGAAGCGCTGGATGAGCGCAGCCTTTAGCGTCTCGTACTTGTTGCCAGTTGGTGGCTGATCGAGCAGGCTCGCTACGTGCTGAGCTGTGCGGGCGTCGAGCACTGCGACCACATAGTGGAATTTGGTGTCATCTGCCGTTATCCCCCGGAGGGCGAACTGTGCCTTGATGAGGTGGAACCAAGAGCGCGGGTTGTGCTGCCAAAAATCCGGTAGCTTGACTGCGACCGCACATGCGTGGCTGGAGGTTCCCGTCGAGGTTGGCTCCGGGGATCTTGACTCGTGTTCCATGATACGTCTTTGGTCACTAGTGTGGAGCGTGTAAATGAAGAGGCAGATTTGTTTCAGACGATTTATTACCCACTCTCACATCTCAAGCATAGACAGAATGACATTCCAGCAGAAGCTCCTCTCTTAAATATCATGGCATTCTTCTAGAATCTTCTCACACACAAAAGATGACCTTCGCGTTACATTGCATTCAACCCACTCATCCTTAACACCTCCCTGTTATCTCACTAGGGAATCCCTGCTCTTTGTTCCTGTCTGAGATGGTACACAATTAGGCTCTCCCCAGGTGCCACAATATATCTATGTACATACACCACAATGTATCTGGTATATACTGTATATACTTGTATTTTGGCTTTTGCCATACTTCGTGAAATAAACGATATTAGATGCATGAATGGTAGGCTTACCAATTTGAGAGCTGATCGGGGGCGGGGCCCCTCACAAATCGTCGTATCATGCTGTTGATGAACATCATCTCTAGTGAGGGCCTGTGAGTGACATAGCTAGGCAAATGGTTGATCAGTGTCACGCATTCAACAGAGTTTTCTTCCACTAAATTCACTGTCAGTTCGTATTCCTTGCAACAGAAACATTCAACACCAGTTTTTTGCCGAACACAATGGCCACATTTGCACCAGTCTGCATTGGCCATATTGTGACATAACGTTCGGCTCAGGAGACGCACACACACAGGCTCAGAGTAGTTCAAACCGTTTATTAACAACAGGGATGTTTGGGTGCGTGTCTGCGGAATGTTAATGTGTTGGTGGTGGCGTCTGCTTCGGACCCAGAGGCAGGAGACCGTTCAGCCGGCAACCCTATGGGAGAAATCAGACACAGGGTGATGAGCACACACCAACACAGGAGGAGAATAGGCGAGGGAGAGAAGCTTACTTGTTTAGGACAGATGACTGGCGCTTCAAGGATGGAAGCCCGGGAGACAGCCACCTGCAGGGCTCGGTGCAGCAGCGAGGAGAGACGAGGGACGGGATAGTCCGCCGCCGAGGAATCCACCTGTGCACAGGGGAGCAGACTGGAAAGATGAGGTAAGTGATCTTCTTACTGGTAACGAGGATGCTGAAGAGAATGTGGTAGAAGCCCATGAAAGGGAAATGAAGTCTACGGCTTCAGACCGAAGCTCAGGGCGAGGCGGCTTATATCCCTCGCCGCTGATGACTGACAGGTGTGTGAGCAGGTGGCGCCGTTGATGAGCGGCGCGGCGTGACATATTGGCTCGGCCAGCACGCCAGTTTATAGCAGCATTTTCCTCCGAGGAATCTGAAGATTCCGACAAATCAGTGTCACTTTCACCCTCAGAAGACCTATCTGGCTCAAACCTGTAGCCATGTTGCCCCAATTCTTTGTCAGAGTCCGACAATTCAGCCATAATAGAACAAAAACACTGACAAAAGCACCCTAGTCGCTGGTACACGCTGAGTATTGACTTTTCAGTCTCAACGATGTGACGTCACATTCGCATGTGTCAGGGCGGCGCACATAGTCTTCATTGACTGGCCACGCCGGCGGCCGTATTTGCATATATCTCTGGTGGTAGATGGCTGGCAACAATTATTTACCCAAATAACGAATACTTTGCGTAATGTTTTCAAGTTGAATGCGTTTTCACGACCACCACAGGTACGCTTGAAACCACAGTTAATTTATGTTTTAAGGGGGGGCAATCACTTTTTCACACAGGGCCATGTAGGTATGGATTTTTTTTACCCTTAATAATAAAAACTTTCATTTAGAAATTGCATTTTGTGTTTACTTGTGTTAACTTTGTCTAATATTTAAATTTGTTTGATGATCTGAAACATTAAAGTGTGACTATGGAAGTTAGGTTATTTCACACCTCAGACAGAGACAATGAATACACATAGGAGAACAATGCCCAAGTGGGTGAGAGGGGGTTGAATGAAGTGTAGTGTAAATATCATGCTGTGTAGGAGGAAGTGCCTTGAAGCTTGAGAAGGTGACTTGATATATAGAGAGGAGTGCTTGCTGTAACCAGTCAGTCCATTCTGAGCTTGTGAGATGTGAGTGTGTTATAAATCGTCTGCAATGAATCTGCCTCTTCATTTACACACTCCACACTGGTGACCCAAGACGTATTATGGCACACGAGGCGAGAACCCTGGAGCCGGCCCAGTCGGGAAGCCCCAAAGACGCAGCAGCCATTCCACAGACAGCCAGGACTGGAACCCCCAGCAACGCGTGTGCAGTTTCAGTCAAGCTACCAGATTTCTGGCAGCACAACCCGCGCTCTTGGTTCCACCACACTGAGGCCCAGTTCACCCTCCAGGGAGTAACGGCAGACGACACCAAGTTCTACCATGTGGTAGCAGCGCTGGACTCCCGCACAACCCAGCAGGTAGCAAGCCTGCTCGATCAGCCACCAGCCAGCAACAAATATGAGGCACTCAAGGCTGCGCTCACCCGGCGCTACACGCTCTCGGAATGTGAGAGAGCGGAGAGGCTCCTGGCGCGGACCGAGTTAGGAGATGGGTCGGCCGTAGACCTGATGGAGAAGATGCTGGCATTAATGGGCACGGATGACGGGCACTTTCTGTTTGCCCACCTTTTCCTCCGGAACCTTCCAACAGTGGCGAGAGCAGTTCTGGCCAATTTGCCGTTGCTGGCCGCGTGTGACTACCGTGCGCTAGCCCAGGAGGCGGACTGGATCATCCTCACCACCAGGGCAAACACAGTCAACGCGGCAGCGGCAGAGCCCAGCGAGATGACCAGAGGAGGCGAGGAGCCACCGACGGTAGCAGCAGCGGGGGCCAAGGAGCGCCAGAGAGACACGCTCTGTTTCTACCACCGCCGCTTCAGAGAGAACGCACGCAGATGTGCGCCACTGTGCCAATTCAAGCGCTCGGGAAAACGCCAAGGCCGGTGGTCGGTAGCAGCTGCAACCCTCGGTGAAGAGAACAAGCTGCTCTACTTGACAGACGCGTGCTCGGGGAGGCGTTTCCTCGTGGACACCGAAGCCCAGAAGAGCTTCATCCTGCCGACCTACACCGACCGGCTGGCAGGACCTAGCGGCCCCGTGATGCTGGCAGCAAATGGCTCAGAAATTAAGACCTTTAGTGAGAGGACACTGATCTTATCTCTACACGGCCGTACATACGAGTGGACTTTTGTCGTAGCAGCACTGAATTACCATATCCTGGGGGCTGATTTTCTGTGTGCACATGGTTTACTGGTTGATGTTGCTAACAGGTGCCTGGTTAATGCACTGTCCTTTGACTCTATCCCCTGTATAGCTCGAGTGACCCGACCAACAGCATAAGCCAACGTCACAGCTCCAGGCGGTAAGTTCCACGCACTGCTCACTCAGTTCCCAGCACTCACGGTCCCGACGTTTTCGGCGGCCATCGCTAAACACGAGGTGGAGCACTTTATCACCACCACCGGGCCGCCCGTTTTTGCAAGACCTCGGTGCTTGGACGCAGCTAAACTGGCCATAGCTCGCGAGGAGTTCGCCAACCTGGAAAGGTTGGGCATCATCAGGCGTTCGAACAGCCCATGGGCATCCCCGCTACACATGGTCCCTAAGGCTGAGGGATCATGGCAACCGTGTGGTGATTTCAGCAGGTTGAACAACGCCACAGCACACGACCGCTACCCGATTCCCCACATACAGGATTTTTCCGTCCACCTCGCCGGAGAACGCATTTTTTCCAAAATATATCTGGTCCGCGGTTACCATCAAGTCCCAGTGCACGCTGAGGACGTACCCAAAACAGTGGTAATAACTCCGTTCGGTTTATTCAAGTTCCTGCGCATGCCATTCGGGTTAAAAACCGTGGCACAGACATTCCAGCGCATGATGGATGCAGTGCTGCACGATCTCCCGTTCGTGTTCGTCTACCTGGACGATATCCTGGTAGCCAGTGCGTCCGAAGACGAACACGAAACCCACCTCAGGACGGTTTTCCGGAGGTTGGAGGAGCACGGGTTAATAATCAACCCGGCGAAATGCCTGTTCGGCGTGACGCAGATTGATTTTTTGGGGCACCGCGTCTCTCCGGAAGGAGCAATCCCGCTGCCTGGCAAAGTGCGCGCCGTGGCGGATTTTCCCCGGCCTCAGACAGTCAGGGCGCTGCGGGAATTTTTGGGGATGATGAACTTTTATAACCGTTTCCTTCCCCGCGCGGCGCAGCTCATGCAACCATTGTACGCCACGCTCAAGAGACAGAAACCCGCGGATGGGGTCGAATGGACCCCGGAGCGAGAGCGGGCGTTCTCGGAGGTTAAAGCAGCCCTGGCAAACACCGCACTGCTGGCGCATCCGGACCCGGCGGCCTGGATAGCGCTCACCACCGACACTTCAGACGTGGCCATAGGGGCTGTCGTAGAGCAGCGCGTCGCCAGGGCTTGGCAGCCGCTCGCCTTTTTCAGCAGAACTTTGCGCGACAGCGAATGTAAATACAACGCGTTCAACAGGGAGTTGCTGGCTCTCCACCTGGCCATACGCCATTTCCAGTTCTGGCTGGAAGGGCGCAGCTTCACCGCGTTCGGGGATCACAAGCCACTAACATTCGCGATGGCCAAGGTTTCAGAACCGTGGTCGGGCCGGCAGCAGAGACAGCTGGCCGCAATCTCAGAGTTTACTACCGATATTCAGCATGTGTCGGGTAAACTGAATGTGGTGGCGGACTGCCTCTCGCGTGCCGTGGTGGCCCTGGTCTACGTGGGGATAGATTATGCAGCCATGGCCGCGGAGCAGATTAGCGATGCAGACGTGCGCGCACTCCAGTCTGGACCAACAGGGTTAAGGCTGGAGAGCAGGGTGCTGCAAGATGGCATGCCCCCCCAATCTGCGATGTCTCCATGGGGCGCCCGCGTCCGGTGGTCCCGGTTGCGTGGCGCCGCCGCATGTTTGAGTCGGTTCACACTCTGGCTCACCCAGAAGTGCGCGCGTCGGTCAAAATGGTGGGAGAGATTTCTGCCAGATAATCCCGCGCCAGACAGCTGCCCGTCTCAGCTTTTGCAGCTTAGCGTGAACACAGGCCGGGCCCTGCCCACCACTGTTTTCCGCGTGTTTTCGTGCCTAAAACTTTGAAGAACGCGGAGTTCGTGTTCGTCAGACACGACGCCCACCGCCCTCCATTGCGCCCACCCTATGATGGACCGTTCAGAGTGTTGGAAACAGGGGATAAGCATTTTGTGCTAGACTTGGGGGGTAGATGGGAGAAAATTGGCATAGACAGACTTAAACCCGCCTTTGTAGCAGCAGACAAGCAGGTGCTGTTGGCTAAAGCCCCTCGGTGTGGAAGACCCCCAAGGAGACCTCCCCAGGGAAGCGATGCAACAGAGCAGCCACATGGACAGGGCGAAGTCCCTCCCCCCCCTCGCCACAGCCCACCCGCAGTCAGACACACTCCCAGCAGCCCCCCACCGGCACAGCAGCGCCACGGAGGCAGTAAACCCCAGTTACAGCAGATATGGGAGGAGACTGAAGCCGAAACAGCATGTGGACTGATGTTCTATTGTTCTATCTAAGATGCTGGGGGGGCGGTATGGAAGTTAGGTTATTTCGCACCTCAGACAGAGACAATGAATACACATGGGAGAACAATGCCCAAGTGGGTGAGAGGGGGTTGAATGAAGTGTAGTGTAAATATCAAGCTGTGTATGAGGAAGTGCCTTGAAGCTTGTGAAAGTGACTTGATATATAGAGAGGAGTGCTTGCTGTAACCAGTCAGTCCATTCTGAGCTTGTGAGATGTGAGTGTGTAATAAATCGTCTGCAATGAATCTGCCTCTTCATTTACACACTGCACATGACAAACATACAAAAAAATGAGAAATCAGGAAGGGGGTAAACACTTTTTCACACCACTGTGTGATTGTGATTCATGTTAAAATGACACTGAGACATTAGGTTGATTTAAAAGATGAGATGATAATATAGACAGTGGTGGAATCATAGCAGAAGTCCTCTTTTGGCCATGTATATTTCCTGAGGCTCATTATGGTCAGCTGGGATATCACTCTCTACTGAAAGCAGCAGTGTGATCAGTTTCAGGAGAGAATGATCCTTCAGCAGAAGCAGCTGTATGTGTTATACTTTGATGTAGAATTTTTTTTTCCTCATAAATCTTGACATGCTGATGGTAAATTTTTAACTTCACTTTTATTATAAATCAACGTCTTTTTGTCATAAATTAGTGACTTCAGTTTAGTGGTTTTATCTGATAAATTTGCAACTTTATCATACATCTATAGACTTATTGCCACGTGCTGAAGGGGTAAGAGTGACTGAACTACAATAATTTTACATCAAGAAAAAACAAAGTGTATAAATGAAGATTATTAACTTTTCATCTTCACTGGCAAACAGGATACCCAACCTTAGCACTGCCTTTTCCTCCAGAGTATTTACTCTGATTCACTGGCATCTATCCAATATCCTATCATTTTTGGGATGTGAAACACCATTAATTTATTCAATATTGTCTATGGTTTTTAATGTAATTTTCCATCATACCTCTTCTCATTATTGACCTGAACACAAGTGAAATCAACTGAAGTAGCTGGAACACCTGTGTGGGGGTACAGGCCCTTTTAATGCATGAAAGAAAAACTTGAGTATCTGGGAAGCCCCGGTACACTGTTACACCTCTTATTGATCGGTCAAGGAATCCATTTTACACTTTAATCTAATCCCTGCAGATCCAGAAAAGCTTTTAACCCAGGAGAGGAAGTAAGCATAACTAAGGCAGCTGCAAAGTAAGAAACACCAAGAGAAAATTATTGGGGACTGATGGCTGGCTGAAGAAGTGTGAAGATGTGTTAAGAGAAGAATTAGTGGTTTGATTCCATCACTCCTGAGTGAGTATGCAGAAATCAGCAAAGAGGGTTTTCTTTAGATTAATGAAGCCAAAAATCCTAAGAAAATCTTGTAAATGTGACGCAAAATATTACCTTCACCAAGGAGGAATATGCAATCTGCATTTGTCTTTGTTAGATTAGCAGAATTACGCAAAATCTGCTGAATGAATGTTGATGATTGTTCGGGGCAAAACCATGTACATACCATCGTTACTACTGCAATCTCATTTTGTGGGAAATGGCAATCAGAACCTCCCTCTTTGAGCAAGTTAAGAAGGAAATAAGCTGCCTTGGTAGAGTTTTGAGCTCTCCCAAGTCCTGCTAGTTGATGCTAAATTTGAATAATTAGATACACAGTGCCTTAGCCCTTCAAGACAGACTCCGGTGGAAATAAATTCCCTATATTTATGCCCCCCCCTTTTTTTAACAAAAAACCCTTTACTGTCTTAGTTTCATGTCAAAATATGTTCACTTTTCCTCCGCCTTCAAACGCCAGGTTCTGTGACTAGGCCCACCCACATCCCGCCAACAAGGATGCTGATGCACCGCTTCTCCTCCGCAACATCAGCATACAAAAGTCTGCAAGCTGGCAAATTTAATCAGAAAATGATAATATGGAAGATCTAATGTTTAGAAAATTACAATACAATGCTGCTGTGACTGTGGGGTTTCCAAACAACCACTTGGCACTTGCGGAGCTCACAGCGAAGCGGCACGGTGGACACACTGCGGTCTCCACTGGTGCTCGAGCACACCTATAAGATCCAAAACTTCAGCTTCGGCTGCAGCAACACTACGCATTCATTTTGTGCACAATCATCTCTGCATGATCTCGACACACTCCAAAAGTGTTTCACTTTGCTGCGCTGCCCAGGGGCAGAGCTGTCAGACATTAGGGCTAATTAATTGCTTTTCTCTTCCTGTCTTCAATGTGCAGCAGCATCTCTCCAAAAAAGTCTGGACAAACAACACATGCAGCATCTTGTAGAGGGAATAAACAGGTGAGGCAATGAGATGGCTCAACACAGACTTTATTCTCCCTCTAAGAGATTCTACCTTTTATTGCATGCATAGTTTTTTTTATCTTTAGTGCTACTCCATGTTTATGTTGCAGCATTGCACCGAGACAAATTCCTAGTTTGTGTACTACATGAACAATGGCAATAAATGTCATTCTGATTCTGATTCTGATTCTGAAGAGATCAGGAACACAAAAAGAGCTCCCAGGCCACTGTGCATCTCACTTTTATACCCTTAATTACATGCATAGTGGCCCGGGGCTCTGACCCCATATTCATTTCATAACAAAGCCTGTGCGGTGCATTAACATGATATTACACAGGTACTGCACTTCACTCCTCTCCTGGCGGCCCAGCATCTCCTCCTCTCCCCGGGGGATGCCTAGTCTTTGCTGTTCCATCTGGACCCCCCGGCGACCTCTCCTCTCTTGGTCCATCGATCTCTGGGTGGAGCTCCCCCCCCCCCCCCGAACACCCAGAATGGGCCTTAACCCCCCCGATCCTTGGGCTTGAGCCAATGTCCATAGCAGCTGTAGCAGGGGGTCGCCGATTGGGTCAAACTGCCCTGCTGTCGGGGCACACAGGGGGGCACGCCAGTCTGT
Source organism: Pholidichthys leucotaenia (assembly GCA_020510985.1). Taxonomy (NCBI): domain Eukaryota; kingdom Metazoa; phylum Chordata; class Actinopteri; order Cichliformes; family Pholidichthyidae; genus Pholidichthys; species Pholidichthys leucotaenia. Next base: position 19,086,625 of record CM035844.1, read on the forward strand.
GGGGGGGAAAGGGGAGGGGGAGAAAACACATCTTCTTTGCGAGTGCCGGTCCCTACTGAGGAATCACCATCATGCGGAGCCCCCAACAGGGGACGTCCGCATCGGGGAGCCTGGGCCAACACCACCAGCTTGTCTGCCAACACAAAAGTGGGCTTAAAGGTGTGATGACACGTTTTTGACTTCATCTAATTTTTCAACACATGATACAATATGACAAAATAGGTTGGTCTGTGCAGTTCTAAGTCAAACAGGCTTTTTTTCACGCGAATATCCAACGTTTTCATGAGCGCCACATCACCAATTGTGTCAGTGGCTGGAAAACCCCCCGGCCATGTTGTGACATCATCGACAGAAGACAGCGCTTGGCTGCTCATTGTACACACAGGATGGAAGCGGTAGAAAACATCGACAATGGTTCCAGCACATGTAGTCTGGAATTGGTTTGTGTTGTCCAATCTTCAGACAATTATAGTTCAGAAGAATGGGATAACAATGAGGAATCTGGGGGCATCAGACCGTATAGGTTTGAGCCGTGCCGAGCGGGCATCATGCCAAGCGAGTCAGACTCAGAGAGTGACGGTGGAGAGGCACACATGCCTGCAGCAGCAGCAGCAACAAACACACGGCAGGGGAACACTGAGTGTTATGCTTTTGTTACAGATATTGCAACAAATTATTTGTTCATAAATATAATTTATTTAAACCCGATTTTTCAATAAAATCATAGCAGTGTATTCTCTGTGGCTCAGGCATCGGGTTTATTATGTATTATATTTGAGTTCTTGTTGTTTTTGTTTTGTACATGTGTTTTATGTGCGTTTTGACCCACATTCAGGTGGGCACTGTCCAAGATTCGCCGGTCTGACCACACCCCCTCTCTCTTTGACAGTCAGCTGTTCATGTTTTGTGTGCATCATCTGCCGTGTTGTCAGCCAGCCAGTATTGCCAACACTATCATGACGTCTTAGCCACTCCACACAGCCGTGGTTCTGTTGCGCCCCTTGAAGCGATGTCGGCCCTGGGGCGCAACCGTGGTTAACACGTCTCCTCTCCATGTTCGCTGGGCGATGTCGGCCCTGAATGCCAAGTGTAAGTGTTTCTGTTAATTTTTGTAAGTCTTCACCTTTTTGGGAACTGTTGTCATCATTCTTATGTTCAATACATGTGCTGTGTTGAATTCTGCGCGTAAATCCATTCATCATGACCCTCCGTGCGCTCTTATGCAGGGCACGGAGAGGGAAGATGAAATAACGAGAACTTACATGCAGGGTTCATCACAACACATTTAATACAGAAGGACAGACAACTGCCAAAAAGGTGAAGACGTACAAAAAACACAAACACACTTCCTGATGGTGTTCGGGGGCCGGCATCACCCAGAGAACGAATGAGAGGAGACGTGTTAGCCAAAGGTGTGCCCCAGAGCCGACATCGCTTCAAGGATGCACAAGAACCACGGCAAACATGGAGTGACTAATGTCGTGAGAGTGCTGAAAATACTGGCAGACTAACAGCACAGATGATAATACTATGGACCAGAAATGCGTGACTTGCAAACAGCCGCTAAGTACACGTACTACTGGTGATGGTGTGATGAGAAGCACCTGGGCGAGGACCGGGAAACATGATCAGCGGGAGTTTGAATCAGCTGGTGATAATGAGAGAGGGGACATGGCCGGATCAGCGAGCGTCAGCATGCGATCACAGAAAGTAGGTCAAAGCTGCGCGTAAATCCATTAATCCTTCCCCTCCTCATGCGCTCCTCCTGTGTAAAAGTGCACAAGGAGCACACGAGAAGGCTTATGAAAGTTGTAGCTGAAGCATGTGATGTGGTCTTTCACGGCCTGCTGTTTATCTAAGCCTGCAACACAACGCGAAGGCATAGCCGTAAGATTAAAACAAGAAACCAGAGAAACTGTGAGCTACAAAACTGCTGTCATTCCAGTCAACAACACCGGCATCCGTTCTGCCGCTTACATCATGGTGGTGCCGCCTTTCATTCTGTGGGCGGCACCACAGTCCAGTAGTGGCTGCGACTTTTTGATGATAACTAGTTTATGCAGGCGCGGTTGTAAATATTACATTGATCATTGACGATTTTTGGGTTTACACAACATGCTAAAAAATGTCAAAATCGTGTCATCAGACCTTTAAGCCTGTCAATGCAGACGGTCTTTTTACATCCCCCCAAGTCTAACACGAAATGTTTCGCCCCAGGTTCCAACACTCTGAACGGTCCGTCGTATGGTGGGTGCAGCGGGGTCCGGTGCGCATCGTGCCTGACGAACACAAAACTGGCATTCTGCAAACTTTTTGGGATGAACGTGTGGGGAAAACAATGGTGGGCCGGGCCCGGTACACTCCCCACCTCTGTGTTGCGTAGAAAATGCGTGGGCGGCTCGGCCTCGGGTTTTGCTGGTAAAAATTCTCCAGGGATCCGCAGTGGTTGGGAAAAAATGAGTTCTGCTGGACAGGCTGCCAAATCCTCCTTCGGTGCGGAACATAACCCTACAAGAACCCAAGGCAGGCGGTCTACCCAATTTGTGTCCGTGAGCGAAGCTCTGAGCGGTGCTTTAAGTGACCTGTGGAAATGGTCGCATAACCCGTTAGCCTGGGGGTTGTACGCGGTAGTGCAGTGAATTTTGACCCCCAGGCTCTGGGCCATCGTGGACCAGAGTTCCAAAACAAACTGTGGGCCTCTGTCGGACGTGATGTCCAGTGGAGATCCGAAACGTGCCACCCAAGCTGACAAAAAGCACGCGCCACTTCTGTGGACATGGTAGAAGCCAGCGGCACCGCTTCGGGCCAGCACGTGGTGCGGTCCACGATTGTCAAAAGGTGTGTTAAACCTTGTGATGGCGGAAGGGGTCCCAGCAGATCCACGTGGACGTGGTCGAACCTCTTAGCTGGGATTTGGAATGGCTCGAGGAGAGCTCTGATGTGCTTGTGCACCTTTGCCTGTTGGCACACAACGCATGCTGCAGCCCACTCTTTCACCTCTTTACACAAACGTGGCCAGACGAATTTTGCCCCTACTAGTTTCACTGAAGCGCGCACTCCCGAGTGCGAAAGGGAGTGGACCGACTCAAAAACGTGACAGCGCCAAGAGCGCGGAACCACCAGATGCGGGCAGCCTGTGGAGACGTCACAGAGTAGGGGAAGGCACCCTTCTTGCAGCACCCTGCTCTCCAGTCTTAACCCTGTAGGTGCAGACTGGAGTGCGCAAATGTCCGCATCCCAAGGCTTGCTCCGCGGCCATGGCGGGAAAATCTATTCCCACGTAGACCGGGGTGACCAATATGCGCGAGAGGCAATCAGCCACCACGTTGAGTTTACCGGCAATGTGCCGAATGTCAGTAGTAAACTCTGAGATTGCGGCCAGCTGCCATTGCTACCAGGCCGACCACGGTTCCGAGACCTTGGCCATGGCGTATGTCAGCAGCTTGTGGTCTACAAACACGGTGAGCTCGCGGCCCTCCAGCCAGAACTGGAAATGGCGTGTCGCCAGGTGGAGAGCCAGCAACTCTCTGCCGAATGTGCTGTATTTGCACTCGTTGTCGCACAAAGTTCTGCTAAAAAACGCAAGCGGCTGCCACGAACCTGCGATGCACTGCTTCACCACTACCGCTATGGCCACATCAGACGCATCTATAGTGAGCGCTATCTGTGCAGACGGATCTGAGTGACCAGCAACGCAGCCTGGCATCCGCTTGGGAGTCCAGTCAATGCTGTCCGCAGGCTTCTTTTTTTTTTTAAGCGCAGCATACAACTACTGCATCAGCTGGGCTGCCCAGGGGAGGAAATGGTTGTAAAAATTAACCATTCCCAAAAACTCCTGTAGTGCCCTCATGGTTTGCGGACATGGAAAGTCCAACACCGCGCGCACCTTGTCCAGTAACAAGATCACGCCCTCCCGCGAAATGCAGTGGCCCAAAAAATCAATCATTGGCACACCAAACTGGCACTTCACCGGGTTGATTATCAAACTGTGCGCTTCCAACCTCTGGAACACTGTCTTGAGATGGGCAATGTGCTCGTCCTCGGATGCGCTGGCTACCAGAATGTCTTCTAGGTAGACAAAAACGGAGGGCAATTCGTGTAGCACTGCGTCCATCATCCTTTGGAAGGTCTGCACCACACCTTTTAATCTAAATGGCATGCGCAAAAATTCAAAAAGGCTGAACGGAGTTATTACCGCCGTCTTTGGGATGTCTTCTGTTTGCACCAGGACCTGGTGGTAACCGCGGACAAGATCCACTTTGGAAAAAACACGCACCCCGGCCAGGTGCACGGAAAAATCCTGGATATGTGGAATAGGGTAGTGATCGTGTGCTGTAGCATTGTTCAGTCACTGGAAATCGCCACATGGTCACCACAACCCGTTGGCTTTAGACACCATGTGAAGCGGGGATGCCCACGGGCTGTTTGAGCACTTGACAATGCCCAACCTCTCCAAGTTGGCAAACTCCTCGCACGTGCTGTCCAGTCTAGCTGTGTCCAGGTGCAGAGGTCGTGCGAATATGGGTGGTCCTTTAGTAGTGATGAAATGCTCAACCCCGTGTTTAGTTACTGCTGCTGAAAACGTCAGAACCATGAGTGCTGGGAAGTGGGTGAGTAACTGTTGAAACTTACCCCCTGGAGCTATAACGTTGGCCAGTGTTGTCGACCCGGCTCCCCGAGCTGTACAGGGCAGAGAAGTAAAAGAGACAGCATCCACTAGTCATCTATTAGCAACATCAACTAATAAACGATGAGCACATAGGAAATCTGCACCCAAAATGGGGGAGGCATATGCGGCTATAACGAAATTCCACTGAAAGTTGCGCCCATGCAAACATATTGTCAGTGTCCATTCACTAAATATCCTGATGTCTGATCCATTGGCGGCCACCAGCTCGGGACCGCTACGCCCTGCTACCCTGTCAGTGTTGAACGGCAGGATGAGGCTCTTCTGGGAGCAGGAGTCCACCAGAAACCGTCTCCCAGAACGTGTGTATGTGATATATAGCAGGTTGTCTCTGTCACTAGCGGTCGCAGCTGCTATTGACTGCTGGCTTTGGCGTTTCCCGACCGCTTGAAGTGGCACGGTGGCAACCATTGCCATGCGTCCGATCTGAAACGGCAATGATAGTGGCAGATCACCTCCTTCTTGTGTCTCCTGGCGTCTGCTCCAGCCACCACCAACGGCTCCTCGATCTCGCTAGCAACCCTCCTGGGCTCCGGTGCTGCTGCATTAACGACGAAGGTTCTGGTCGCTAAGATGATGCGATCCGCTTCCTGCACTAGTGCGTGGTAGCTCCTTGTCTCCAGCAGTGGCAAATTTGCCAGGATTGTCCTCGCTGCAGCCGGGAGGTTCCTGAGAAACAGGTGGGCGAACAGGAAGGACTCGTCATCTCTGCCTATCAATGCCAACATGCTCTCCATCAACTCCATGGCCGATCTGTCCCCTAACTCTGAACGTGTTAGGAGCCTCTCTGCTCTTTCACTGTCCGAAAGGGTGTAGCGCTTGATAAGCATCCTTTTGAGCGCCTCGTATTTTCCCCGGACCGGCGGCTCTTGGAGAAGGCTTGCCACCTGTTGTGTGGTGCGCGCGTCCAGCGCAGCGACCACATAGTAGTACTTCGTGTTGTCTGCTGTTGCCCTGCGGAGAGCGAACTGGGCCTCAATGTATAGAAACCACACTGTTGGGTCGTGCAGCCAGAAATCCCAGAGCTTGACTGAAACAGCGCACGCAGCGCTGGTGCTTTCCCTCTAGGATGTCTCCGGGGTGCCCGTTTCGCCTTCCATGGCACGTCAGGGTCACCAGTGTAGAGGGAATAAACAGGCAAGGTAACGAGCTGGATCGATACAGACTTTATTCTCCCTTTAACAGATCAGGAACACAAAAAGAACTCCCAGGCCACTGTGCATCTCACTTTTATACCCTTAATTACATGCATAGTGGCCTGGGGCTCCGATCTCATATTCATTTCATAAAAAAGCCTGTGCGGCGCATTACATTAACATGATATTACATAGGTGCCGCACTTCACTCCTCTCCAGGCGGCCCAGAATCTGCTCCTCTTCCCGGGGGGTGCCTAGTCTTTGCTGTTCCGTCTGGACCCCCCGGCGACCTCTCCTCTCTTGGTCCATTGATCTCCGGGTGGAGAAGTCTAACACCTTGCTCCCCACAATCTAAATAAACCCAGGCTTATCTGGATAATTTTTCTTTAGAACATTATCTATTTGACACGAGGCTTTGACATTTAAGGCACATAAAATCACACCATTAGTAGGCTACCGTTATGATGCACAAAGGCTAATAGTGGCTAGCACTAAATTATCAGAATAAATCCTGTGATAAACAGACTTACGGCTGAAGGACATGCCCAGTTGTATGCACAGTGGCTCAGGACAATGACTGAAATCGCAATGTCCTTAAAAACTGTTTAATGGTAAAACCAATCTTAATTTGGGTCAAGTTTTCAAAGCAGCTGTCCAAAAATGCGAACTGGCCCTGGAGGCCAACTCCAGTTTTTAGTTCTGCCCTCTTCCCCTGAGGACAGAGACAGTTCTTAGTCCTGATTGGCTCAACACTGTGGACCTGTTAGTGATTCATAGACCGATGGAAGTGATGGTCCGACCAGTGATGGTCCTCCATCACTGGTCCACCAGTGTGGAGGATACAAATAAGGGTCACCAGTGTGGAGGCAAGGATCAAATAAGTGCAGGCGGACACGGCGAACTGAAGGTTAAAGGGGTGCTTTATTCTTCCTCCATCACGAGGCTCACCCAGCGCTGTGGCAGCGCGCTGGAGTGAGCCCTGCGTCTCTAGGTGTCAGAATGCGAGTGAGAGTGAGATAATGAGGCATATACAGTCAGCTCTTTTATACTGAGCTACAGACAGTGCATGCATGGCATATTAGCATAACAGTCAAGCAGGAATGCATGGACATTTACATGAGAGTCACACATATCAATAGCAGGATTACTGGCGCCGGAATTCCTCTCTGCTCCAGGGCTGTAGGACAAAAGAGGCTGCAAGGCACATCTACATATTGATATCAGTCCATACATCTCATTGCTCACCCCAAACACTTTTTCACACCACTGTATGGTGAAAGGAGGCTGGCACCGGAAGGCTTGTGATGAGGAAGATGCATTTCACTTTGTTTATTACAATGAAGATATTTTTAAATTGACAAAGACTGTGGCCGTCAAAGATTTTTATCACAGTGCAGTATCTCAAATGGATTGCTCTCATGTGTTGGGGTGAAAATACCAGTCTTACGAAAAAGGCTTTATTTGCATTGCCATCAAAGAAATATTAGAGATCGCTTGCTGAAGATCAGCAATCTGCTGGGTGTAACATCTGAACAGGCAAAAAAGGTTACCCAGTCCAAATCTGAGTTCTGCAGGATCATACACATTCATTTTGGCTTGCCCCCATAGTGACTAATGTCATCAATTGGGGAATCAACTGTACTGTACTGTACTGGTGACACCACAGCTGTGAAACTCAGCATGGGGTTCAGTGTCAGCTAAATAAACTCTGCTTCATAATACCATGCATTTGTAGTCAGTAACCAATGTAATGGTTCTGGTAATAGTTTAGTATCAGTAAGAACATCTTGCTCAGAAAAAGAAGGCAGTGGATGATACCATACCAAGAAATAAGCTGATGGTGTTTGGTACTTCAGCTGTGAGGGGAGCATCCAACAAGCAGAAATTGATCTCTCTCAATCAAGACATGGAGCTCTTTTCAAGATTGCACATTGTTTGCCAGACTAGAGATAGCAACCTTCATGCGTTCTTTCAACATGAGAACCCATCATGCCCCCAGCACTGTCTGATGGGGGAGGTTTTTGTCTGGGGCTGAAGAGTGATCTTCTTCCATGCCTGGAACACGTTCATAGTGCATACTCTGAGAATCCCAAGATCACTGGCACTATTTTGGATGGGGCAGCCATCATTCAGATGCTGAAACCAACTTCTGTAAACACCTTCAGAGACCACACCCAAGAGATCTTCATTCCATATTTAGCTGTAGGGTTTTATATGGTAGTTTATTGTTGGTACAAGAATTAATGTAAATATGCATGTGAGTAGGAATGAAGATTTCTTTTCATTACCAACATGATGTGTTGTGGTCCGAACAAAGTGAATTTAAGCTTAGTAAAAATCAAACAAAATCTCCTTAGCACAGTAATTTAAGGAAAAGGAGTAAAATAGGAAAAAGTGAATTTTAAAGAAAAGAAAGTTTACACAGAGCATGGGCTCTGCGCCTACTTAGAAAAAAAGGGGGGGGGGCAGAAAATGCTCTTCAGGAGTCACTCCCAGCCTGCAACTCGACTAAGTGGAGACAAAGGAAAGTATTCTCAAGTTGTGGCAGGATAGCACAATAAATTTTATGACAACTGAGCTTGGCCAATTACATTCAAAGATCAGGGTTGGATCTGATTAGATAGATTAGATTAGATTAGATAGATACTTTATTTCGAACAAAAAAGTATAACAAAAACAAAACAAATGACAAATGCAATAAAGTAACAGTATACAGTGTTCGAAAGGGAGAAGGAAGAAGTGAACACTTATTAATTCCATCTCCTCTTTTCCATAAATACACCCATGTGAATTATATACAAATTATCACCTTTAAGACCACAAGTAAACAATTTACTGTATTTTTTACATATCAACATTAACACCCATCCATCCTAACATATATTGATGTCCATACATCAAAACCAGCCTCAAACAACACAGATATACACAGTGCTGTCCCACCCACCCATCACTGTCATTCAGTTCACCGTTGCCGCTACTCGTGCCCTCCCCAACTGGTCGAATTTGATGAAGGAGCTTGCTGGGTCCGCTTGAACAGCTCTCTCACTTTCCTTCAATTTCTGATGCATCAGGGAACTCCACAGCCAAAAATAGAAGTCCTGAGATCATAACCAATAATGTTTCCATAGACGCATGAATTCCAATGTCCATGAGTCTCCTCGTAGGTTCCAATTCTTGGGCTCCCCCTTGGCCCAATTCTTGTTGAAAAAATAGTGACAATAGCACATTTAAGCCGCTTCCAAATCCATAATTTCCGTTTAGATTAAGATTCAGCAGAAGAAGAGCGACTAAACACAGACAAAAACACAACATTGCAAAAGCTGGGAATAGATCAGGAAGGCAGGGGAGGAGGGAAGAAAAATGCGACTGCTCTCTCTCAAGGCAAGATGGAAGAGACAGTACAGTAAGACCAATGATTTATAGTCCAAGATGTGTCTTGTCTTCCCCAGTATGTCTATACATTTTGCTAACCTGGCCCGGATGTGACTGATGTAAGGTTTTCAGCAGATTTTATTGTCTAGCGTCACCCCCAGAAACTTATTTTCCTGTACTGTTTCTTTTCTGGTATCATCTATCGTTACCATTATTTCATGATTTATTTTATAATTTCCAAACAACATAATCTTTGTTTTTTTGAGATTTAGAGATAATTTATTTTTGTTGAACCACTGCGTTAACTTTTTCATTTCAGTTGTGACCACCTCTAAAACCTGCTGCAAATTCTCACCAGTGCAAAGGATATTTGTGTCATCCGCAAACAAAATAAATTTCAGAATTTTTGATACTTGGCATATGTCATTTATATACAAAACAAAGAGTTTGGGTCCCAAAACTGATCCCTGGGGCACACCACAAGTGATGTCCATGAAGGGTGATTTGTGCTCACCAATTTGTACAAATTGTTGTCTGTTACTTAAATAACTTTCCACCCAACTCAGTCCTACCCCTCTTATCCCATACCTTTCCAGTTTCCTTAGTAGTATTCTGTGGTCAATGGTGTCAAAAGCTTTCTTTAAATCTATAAATACTTCTACAGCAACCTTTTTTTTATCTATACAACTAGTAATTTCTTCTATAAGTTTGATCAGTGCCAAAGATGTAGATTTATCTGCTCTAAAACCATACTGGCTATCTGTAAGGAGGTTGTGTTTTTTAATGAAATCATCCAGTCTCTTAGTGAAGATTTTTTTTCAGGTATTTTGGAGAATTGTGAGAGTAAAGAGACTGGCCTGTAATTTGTGAAACAATGACTGTCTCCTGTTTTGTATAGAGATATTACTTTTGCTATTTTCATTTTGTCTGGAAATTTACCAGTTTGAAATGACAGGTTACAGATGTAGGTGAGTGGCGTAACCACTTGCGCTTCGTTGTTCCGCGGGCGGGCAAGTCTCTGCGTCCTATGACGCACGAGGGCGCGCGAGAGCGCGCTCGTGCACCCTCATGCACATGACGCATGATAAGGATATTGATGGTGATGGTGTAGGTGGTGTGCCCTCCAAGCGCCACTGAAAAAAAAATCTGCAAACACAGCCGCGAACAGATTAGTTCATCTGATTGACCTCTCATTCGACTAATAAGAGCCTTGAATTGGGTTTCTGAAACCTTGAGGAGCCAATGAATGAAAATCTAGGAAGGAGGACCCGCCTACTGTGAACGCAGGAGCCAATTGAAGCACAGAAATTCAGGCTGGGTGAAGCGATATTTACTGCTGCAGAAGGACTCTGTACGAATCTACTACAGACCCAGGCTCACCCAGCAGCATGGAGAACACCCACAAGTGGGACCTGCACTCATTCCAGCAGAATAGACGGAGGCCGACGACAAAAGTCGTAAATCATTCGCCAAAACGGCAATAATGGAATTATGTTGATCGGGATCCACGAGCGGAGCAGCGTCGCATTCGTCTGACGCGTGGGAAGAGCTGTTCGCCACGACTCTGCTGCTTTGAAGAGGTAAGGTGTTATAAGCTAAATTATTATTTATCCCTGAAAACTGTAATCCAAAAATGACTTTTAAATTACAACTGTACTGCGCACGAAGTACGAAGTGCGTGCGCCGCGATAAACGGTTCATTTGCCGTGTTCGGACCGTGAACGCCCCCCCCCCCGCTGCAGAAGAGGAGCGGGGGGGGGGGGCCACGGTCCGAACGCTCCCCGGTCCGCGGGGGGAAGCATATCAGTCTATTCCATCATGTAGCGATGGCCCTCTTCTGTAGCGAGGGGGGGGGGTGTTCACGGTCCCCCCCCCCACACACACACACAGTAGCGAGGGGGGGGGGAGCCGCTGTGAAAACATGCAAGGAAAAAAAAAAAAAAAGTGTATTCCGTCATGTAGCGAGGGCCGAATTTGGTCCTTGGTAGCGGGGGGGCGGGGGAACGACCCCCCGCCCACACACACACACACAGACACAGCCCTGAGTGTGACCTTTCATTAGAGCCTAAAATGAAGATTCTACATTGAATTATTCAAAAGTTACAGACGTTTTTCCAAACTGTGCCATTTGGCACAATTTGGCACAGTTCCATAACGCCTGGGAACAGCCTGAGAACAAAGCTGTGTAAAATATTCATTTTTTGTGGTATTGTTACCAAATTTGGATCTCAGCTGGATAACACTTGGTTCTACATTTCTGTTGCATTTTCCAGCCAGATCGGACAGCTGTGTGTTATTTACAAGCATTTGTATCCAAAAAAACACTGTCCAATTTTTTTTCTTCAAGTTCAGTATGTTTAGATGACTGTAACTCAGTGGCCGGAGCACGTAGAGAGATTATGTTTTTTTTGCCAAAAAATTCAAAGTGTTTTCTTTTAAATGAGACCAACCCCATGAAGATGCTGCAAAGGGTTGAATAACAGCTTTCGATTTACTTTGGGCACGTTATTTTTTGGCATTTTTAGGAAAATTGCCCGGAGTGCAAGTGGTTAACAATTCCTTCAATTACTTTTTTCACTATTGTCATGTCAATTTCATTCCAGTCTGTTGATTTTTTGTTCTTAAATTTACTCACAGTCTCGATAATTTCCTTTTCAGTAACTGCACCCAAAAAGATTGTGTTTGGATTTCTATCTTCTATTTCATTTACAGAACCACTGTTGTTTGTTTCTGGTGTCACTATTGATTTTGCTAATTCAGGATCAACGTTTACAAAAAATTTATTGAAACCACTGACCACATCCTCCATATTATTTATCAAATTGCCATTTTCAATAAAATATTCTGGATAATTAACATTCTTAGGTCGATTACTAATAATCCCATTGAGTACTTGCCATATTCCTCTTAAGTTATTTTTGTTATCCTCTAATATTCTGTTGTAATATTCTTTCTTACAGGTCCTCATTATATTAGTAAGCTTATTTTTATATCTTTTATATTTGATCTCAGCTTCCACTGTTCTGCATTTAATGAAATGTTTATATAATGTATTCTTCTTTTTACATGCATTTATTAACCCCTTGGTGACCCAAGGAATATTTTTTTTGTTGTTGTCTGTCACTGTATTGTTTTATAGGACAGTTTTTATTGTACAATGATTGAAATATTTGTAAAAAAAATTATCATATGCTTTATTTATGTCATTTTCATCATAAACTATCTTCCAATCTTGTATTAATAATTCCTTTGTCAGTAACTACATTGATTCTTCGGTTCTTATTCTTTTATATTTAATATTTTTGGTGTACTTTTTCTTCCTATAATCACATTGATAGACAACAAAAATCGGCAGGTGGTCACTGATATCATTCAATAAAAGCCCACTCCTGATATTATTTTCCATAATGTTTGTGAATATGTTATCTATTAGTGTGGCACTGAGTGACGTGATCTGCCCATTAGTGTGAACTTCTGACCAATTGCACTGAGTTTCCTTGTTCAACAGAGGTTGTAAACCTGACTAAAAAGGAGATGCCTGGGGACTTGGAAGCTGATTGGTCAGTTCAAAGTTCTGAAATGTGTGTTTCCCACAGAAAAGGGGAGAGGATTTGATATGAAAAGTGCAATCCTCCTAAAACATGTATATGCTGCCTATTAAAGCATAAATTCTTTAAAACTTTAGTGACTAAGATATTCTACTTAATAATAAAGGAACAAACAATGTGTCTACGTTGTAAATGTGATAATTTCTTTATGGTGGGCATGTAAAATTAAGTCTTCCTGAAAATAAAGCAACACATATCAAATCATATCAATAAAAACATTTCAAATCATAATTGTCATTCACAGGGTCCCACCATATCTTCAATAGTGGATACTGTCTGCGGAGAAGGATGAGTTAATTCATTGTTCACAATTCATAGTTTAACTTCAGAGAGAGAACTATTCCTGTGTTATCCATTGGAGGGCAATGTTGGACTTTTGAGTTTCAGTGAGGAGTCTTACTGTCAGGGTCTGTGGAACATCATCGTAAACCAAATCATTTTCGCATTCCTTTGGCAAATGGATGTGAGGGGAAATGACTCCAGGTCTTGAGCAAGGATTACTATATCCCCTTTATGGCCGATGGCATAGGGTTTCACAGCTCTGGTCTTGGGTGAAGAAGAACAATTCATGACCAGATTTTTGGGTGAAACAATTTCTCCTCAGCAAAGAATGATTTTATAAATTGTAACCCAGCGGTTAATGCTACATATCCCCATCTGTATCAACGATGAACTTCGACCATCTTTGGTACACATACTTGGCAGCTGGTTCCAATGGAAGACCACTGACTCAACTGCTAACGGTTCTGATGTCCATAAGCACTAAGCTTGTAAACAGTATCTATCCCCGAGTATAGATCTTTGGGTTTTGTTTACAGTAATAAAACAAAACTTCTAGGAATCTTCAAAAAAAAAAATTTTTTTAATATAAAAATTGTAAAATTGTCTGAAAAGGATATATTGTATATGCATGCAAAAACTCAAAAATTCTGGGTACAAAAGTACAAAAATAAAAAGTATGTTTTGGGTTTTTTTTTAAAAACACTTGAGGTAAATGTTCAGCTAAGTAATATTGGGGTAGCTCAAGGAGGTTCAAATTGGATGGGTTTAGCTGGATTAAACCATGGTTCCACAGATGTCTGGGTCATAGGGTGTTCAACACCTTTGTTCTGGAAAACTGAGTGAACATGGAATGTCATCATTGTTCTTTGAATGGCAACGAAGAGTAAATTTGTGACCAGTGAAAAAGGGACAAGATAAGGTGAAAACAGGCTCATCGCTAGTGTGAACTGAAAAGCTAATGTTTCCTAACTACATCTGAGAATAACAGACACCAGCTGTGTGTGGGCATAGTCAACCTTTAACACGAACAGCAAAAAGTTCAAGACCTTGTTGAGTTTGACTGAAGCTTCGGAGCAAACATTCAAAACCAACACAGTATCTTGCAAAGTTTTGGTAACGGTTTGTGGTTCAACTACCTGACGTTTCAGTGTAGCGGTGTTGACCGAGTGGACGTGCAAAGGCTAATGAGAGGCCCTAATGCTGAGGCTGTTACCGAGAATCCACCTAATGATTGTTGACTTTTTGTCCTGGCTCTGCCCAGTTCTGACTGGGTGATGGTAGGTGTGATTGCTAGATAGAGGGCTAAACTGAAAAACAGGAGGGCCATCATCCTGGCAAACAAATGAATGAATGAATGAATGAATCTTTTATTTCGGATAGTACAGGTTAAAAGAAACTGAATAATATAACAAAGGGGGAAAGAAAATCCAACAAGGTCAAATTAGACAATAACTCCTCTGATTATACAGTTCAGCATAAGTTATCCGAAATGGGTGATGGCTGAAGCCGCAGCTTATATTGCCCACCCATGTTCCATCCAAGAATTCAAAAGAAAAAAAAACAAAACAAGAGCGATTACAATTCAGAACGAAGCTAAGACAAAATGTGACAAAAAAACTAAGCTACAACACAACACAGGCTGGATATGACAATCCTTATGTGATTTTACGTCATCTTGTATATATGTTTGGAGTATTTCTTCCTTTAGTTTTTGTTTAAATTGTCCAAGCGTTGTACATGATTTTAATTCAGGTCCAAAATCGTTCCATAATCTGACTCCTTGCACTGAAACACGGTGTTGCTTGGTGGTAGTTCTCACTGAAGGTTTTTGAAATATACATGTTCCTCTGAAATGATATTGTTTCTCCCTTATTTGGAACAGCTTTTGGATATTTGCGGGCAGTGATAGATTCTTCACTTTAAACATTATTATTGCAGTTTTAAAGTCAACCAGATCTTTCAACTTGAGAGCTTTTAATTTAAGAAAAAGTGGGTTTGTTGGTTCCCTGGAAGCTGCTTTGTTTATTATTCTAATAGCTCTCTTCTGAAGCATAAAGATTGGATATATGTTTGTTTTATATGTATTTCCCCATACTTCAGTACAATATGTCATGTATGGGAGTATTAATGAATGATACAAGGTATATAGTGTGGGTTGATTCAGCAAATATTTCACTCTGTGTAGTATTGCAATTGATTTGGATATTTTACCTTTAATATAATTAATATGTGACTTCCAACACAGTTTATTATCAATTATTACTCCAAGAAATTTAGTTTCAGATACCCTTTCAATCTCTACACCATTTACACTGAGTTTAGATACTGAGTTGTTGTGATGGTTGTTAAAGACTATAAATTTTGTCTTACTTAAATTGAGCATCAATTTGTTTGAATCAAACCACAGTTTAAGCTCTCCTAATTCCTTTCCGAGTGTATCCAGAAGTTGTTCCAAATTGCTTCCACTGCATAATAGATTAGTGTCATCGGCAAACAATATTAAGTCCATTTTTTCTGAAACTTAGAAGTAAGTGATTTTAATCTCAACCTTCTTGTTTGTTTTTTTCTTTAGACACCTGAGTGGCAGATGAAAATTATTCTCAGAGGTGGAACAATTTCTTTTAGAGATTGAACTGTAAACCTTAGGTATTTTATCACCTTTAGGGGGAATTTTGATGTTATTAGCTTAAGCTAATGGTATTGGATGTTTTGTGTTGTGGAGAGTGTTGGAAATGAGGAGGCCGGTTTACGAGCAGACGAAATTTATTAACACTCTCTCATCAGACATACACAGAAAAGCATGAAAGCATTCAAGCATGGTTCTCCTTTATATCCCCACCGCTCATCTCACTTCTGCGTGACATTCCACATCACACTGCATGACATCCAACATCACAATACATTCACCCTTAACCCCCCCGTCTACTGTTTACTCTCTGCTTCCTGACTGAGACACTGTCTGACTCAACCAAGCCTCTACAAGTCTACAATATGCATTTTGTGTCTGCTACAACCCCCCCCCCCCCCCCCCGGACAGAGTTTCAGTCACAACCTCTTTTGGGCTTCAGTCTCCTCCCATATCTGCTGTAACGGGGGTCTCTGTACCGGCGGGGGGCTGCTGGACGTGTGTCTGACTGCGGGTGGGCCATGGCAAGGGGGGGAGGAAAACCGCTTTGCCCGTGTGGCTGTCCTGGTGAATCATTTGCCTGGGGAGCTCTCAGTGGGGGTCTTCCACGCCGAGGGGCCCGGGCCAGCAGCACTTGCTCGTCTGCCACTACAAAGGCGGGTTTAAGTCTGTCTATGCATATTTTCTCCCGATGCCCCCCCAAGTCTAGCAAAAAATGCTTGTCCCCTGTTTCCAGCACTCTAAACGGGCCATCATAGGGTGGGCGCAATGGTGGGCGGTGGGAATCGTGTCTGACGAACACGAACTCCGCGTTCTTCAAAGTTTTTGGCACAAAAGCGTGTGGAAAACAGTGGTGGGCCTGGCCGGGCAGCGTGCCTGTGTCTGCACTACGCTGCAAACGCTGAGACGGGCAGCTGTCCGGCGTGGGATTATCTGGCAAAAATTCCCCGGGCAGCCGCAGTGGCTGAGAAAAAAACAGCTCAGCCGGGGAAGCCTCCAAATCCTCTTTTGGTGCGGAACGCAACCCCAATAAAACCCACGGCAACCGGTCAACCCAATTTGCATCTGTCAAAGAAGCCCTGAGTGCTGCCTTCAGTGACCTGTGAAAACGCTCGCATAACCCATTTGCCTGTGGGTTGTACGCGGTTGTGCGATGAATTGCAACACCCAGGCTGCAGGCCATCACGGACCAAAGTTCGGAAACAAACTGAGGGCCCCTATCGGACGTGATGTCTGACGGGATTCCAAAACGCGCCACCCATGTTGTCAAAAAAGCGCGCGCCACGTCCGCGGACATGGTTGCCGCCAGCGGGACTGCTTCTGGCCAGCGTGTGGTGCGGTCCACCACTGTCAGAAGGCGCGTGCACCCCTGCGACGGCGGGAGGGGGCCCACAAGGTCCACGTGAACATGGTTGAATCTTTTAGCCGGTATACTAAACGGCTCCAAAGGAGCCTTCGTGTGTCTGTGCACTTTGGCTCGTTGGCACGCTACGCACGCTGCCACCCACTCTTTCACTTGTTTGCGCAGGCCTGGCCACACAAATTTCGCTCCCACCATTTTGACTGATACGCGCACTCCTGGGTGCGCCCAAGCGTGAACTGACTCAAACACGCGGCAGCGCCACGCGACCGGGACCACCGGGCGCGGGTGTCCCATGGAGACGTCGCAGATTTGGGGGGGGGCTGCCGTCTTGTAGTACTCTGCTCTCCAGCCTTAACCCTGTTGGTCCAGACTGGAGTGCGCGCACGTCCGTATCGCTAATCTGCTCTGCGGCCATGGCTGTATAATCTATCCCTATGCAGACCGGGGCCACAACCGCGTGCGAGAGGCAGTCCGCCACCACATTCAGTTTACCCGACACATGCTGAATATCGGTCGTAAACTCCGAGATCGCAGCCAGCTGTCTCTGCTGCCAGCCCGACCATGGTTCCGAAACCTTGGCCATCGCGAACGTCAGCGGCTTGTGGTCCACGAACGCAGTGAAGCTGCGCCATTCCAGCCAGAACTGGAAGTGGCGTATAGCCAGGTGGAGAGCCAGCAACTCCCTATCGAACGTGCTGTATTTACGCTCACTGTTGCGCAAAGCCCTGCTGAAAAAAGCGAGCAGCTGCCAAGAACTAGCGACGCGTTGCTCCACGACAGCCCCTATGGCCATGTCCGAGGCATCAGTAGTGAGCGCTATCCGGGCCGCTGGGTCTGGGTGCATCAACAGTGCGGCGTTTGCCAGGGCTGCTTTAACCTCAGAGAACGCCTGCTCTCGCTCCGGAGTCCATTCAACTCCATCCTTGGGTTTCCGTCTCTTGAGTGTGGCGTACAATGGCTGCATGAGTTGAGCTGCGCGGGGGAGGAAACGGTTATAAAAGTTAACCATCCCCAAAAATTCCTGCAGCGCCCTGACCATCTAAGGCCAGGGAAAGTTCGCCACAGCGCACACTTTGCCGAGCAAGGGTATCGCTCCCTCCGGTGAGAAGCGGCACCCCAAAAAATCAATCCCCGTCACGCCGAACTGGCACTTCGCCGGGTTGATTATTAACCCGTGCTCCTCCAACCTCTGGAAAACCGTCCTGAGGTGGGTTGCGTGTTCGTCTTCGGACGCACTGGCTACCAGGATATCATCCAGGTAGACGAACACAAACAGGAGATCGCGCAGCACCGCGTCCATCATGCGCTGGAACGTCTGTGCCACTCCTTTTAACCCGAATGGCATGTGCAGAAACTCGAACAAACCGAACGGAGTTATTACCGCTGTTTTGGGTATGTCCTCCGCGCGCACTGGGACCTGGTGGTAACTGCGGACCAGGTCTATTTTAGAAAAAATGCGTGCTCCGGCGAGGTGAACGGAAAAATCCTGAATATGGGGAATTGGGTAGCGGTCATGTGCTGTGGCGTTATTCAACCTGCGGAAATCCCCGCACGGTCGCCACGACCCCTCAGCCTTAGGGACCATGTGTAGCGGGGATGCCCATGGGCTGTTTGATCACCTGATGATGCCCAACCTTTCCAGGTTGGCAAACTCCTCGCGCGCTATGGCCAGTTTAGCTAAGTCCAAGCGCCGAGGTCGTGCGAAAACGGGCGGCCCGGTGGTGGTGATAAAGTGCTCCACCCCGTGTTTAGCGATGTCCGCCGAAAACGTCGGGACCGTGAGTGCTGGGAACTGAGTGAGCAGTGTGTGGAACTTACCGCCTGGAGCTGTGACATTGGCTTGTGCTACTGGCCCGGCCCCTCGAGCTGTACAGGGGAGAGAGTCAAAGGACAGTGCATTAACCAGGCGCCTATTAGCAACATCAACTAGTAAACCATGTGCACACAGAAAATCAGCTCCCAGGATTGGGAACTTCAGTGCTGCTATGACAAAAGTCCACTCGTATGTACGGCCGTGTAGGGATAAAACCAGTATTCTCTCACCAAAGGTCTTAATGTCCGAGCCGTTTACTGCCACCAGCCCGGGGCCGCTAGGTCCTGCCAGTCGGTTGGCGTAGGTCGGCAGGATGATGCTCTTCTGGGCTCCGGTGTCTACGAGGAACCGTCTCCCCGAGCGCGAGTCCGTCACGTAGAGCAGCTTGTTCTCTTCACCGGCGGTCACAGCTGCTACCGACTGCCGGCTTTGGCGTTTCCCGAGCGCTTGAATTGGCACGGTGGCGCGCATCTGGGTGCATTCTCTCCAAAGCGGCGGTGGTAGAAGCAGAGCACGTCTCTCTGGCGCTCCTAGGCCCCTGCTTCCGCTACCGTTGGTGGCTCCTCGCCTCCTCTGGTCGTCTCGCTGGGTACTGCCGTCGCCGCGTTGACTGCGGGCACTCTGGTGGTGAGGATGATCCAGTCTGCCTCCTGGGCTAGCGCACGGTAGTCACGCGCGACCAACAATGGCGAATTGGCCAGGACCGCTCTCGCCTCTGTTGGAAGGTTCCGGAGGAAAAGGTGGGCAAACAGAAAATACCCGTCGTCCGTGTCCATTAACGCCAACATCTTCTCCATCAGATCGACGGCCGAACCATCTCCTAACTCTGAACGCCTCAGGAGCCTCTCTGCTCTCTCACAGTCCGAGAGCGTGTAGCGCCGGGTCAGCACCGCTTTGAGAGTCTCGTATCTGTTGTGGGCTGGGGGCTGGTCGAGCAGGCTCGCTACCTGCTGAGCTGTGCGAGCGTCCAGCGCTGCAACCACATGGCAAAACTTGGTGTCGTCTGCCGTTATTCCCCGGAGGGCGAACTGGGCCTCGGTGTGGTGGAACCAAGAGCGCAGGTTGTGCTGCCAAAAGTCCGGTAGCTTGACTGCAACAGCGCACGCGTTGCTGGGGGTTCCCGTCCGGGCCGTCTGTGGGATGCTTGCCGCGTTGCTGGGGCTTCCCGTCCGGGCCGACTCCAGGGTTCTTCCCTCGTGTTCCATAATACGTCTAGGGTCACCAGTGTGGAGTGTTGGAAATGAGGAGACCGGTTTACGAGCAGACGAAATTTATTAACACTCTCTCATCAGACATACACATAAAAAGCATGAAAGCATTCAAGCATGGTTCTCCTTTATATCCCCACCGCTCATCTCACATCTGCGTGACATTCCACATCACACTGCATGACATCCAACATCACAATACATTCACCCTTAAACCCCCCGTCTACTGTTTACTCTCTGCTTCCTGACTGAGACGCTGTCTGACTCAACCAAGCCTCTACAAGTCTACAATATGCATTTTGTGTCTGCTACAGTGTATACTATATGAAAACAGCAAGTTGACTGGAAGTAAGTGAGATTTTACAGTCTTTTGAGATTAGCTTTTTAGGAAAATTTGGTTTCAGTTTGACTCTTCTTTTGGAAGTCTTGATGCCGTTAACTGATTGGTTTGGACAAATGCAACCGAGTGCACCTGAGGCTAATAGTTAGCTAACAGTTATTTAACGGACGCAGGCCTGATTTTAATCTTATATATGGACTTACTGTGACAGTGTTGTCCCCGACAAATCCCATGGGGGTTTTGTAGAGTTTAGTTTGATTGAAATGGGCCCATTTGAAAATGGGGTCCTGGATTTGGTACTTAAGTGGCAAAAGTTTGTTGTTGACAATGTATGGATCCGTCCACCCCGGCAGGAATTTAGAAGTGATTTTCCCTGCCTGTAGATCGATTTGCTGCATTTGCGGTACAAATGCGTAGTGGAGGACCTTGTCTTCCCCTTTGAGGTCTGCCATGGGAGGCTTTTTGGTCGCTGTACGCTTTGCGTCATTTGGTGGATCGGTCCAAGTATTTTTGAAATGTGGTTTTAGGAGTGTGGTACGTCGTGTTGACACCTTTGTGTCCTGCAGCTGCAGGGTCATGGGCGTTGGCAGTCATCACCCCCCTCTGGTTTCGATGAACTACGAGCGGTGGCGATGACTGTTCGTCGGAAGCATGAATACGAGTGCCGTCACGCAGCTGCAGAGAAAGCTGCACCGCATGAAGTGTATTCAATTTCGGTATGTTAGAGAAATATGACGCAGGTAACGTGTGTACGGTCGGGCCCAACCGGTGTTTGACAGTTTTATGGACCACGGGGTCACGGGCTTGAGTAGATGTGCTTCTAGTGTTTGCAAAAGTAGTGTCCACCGATGCAGAACCCGTAGGGTCTGGGCAGCTGGTTGATTTGGCTCTTGTGACCACACAGGCCGCAGGGATGGGTGGGTGGGATTCAGGTGACACCAACGTTGGGTCAAAGGTACAAAGGGGGCCATGTGGAGGTTTTTGCTCAGCCAGTGAGTTCCCAAGGTCATTCGATTCCTTGTCTTGACCTTGTGTTTGAAGGTGACCTTTGACTTCTTGAGGACAGTGTTCACCTTGGTTTTTGTGGTCGCTTTCGATCGGGTTCAGTTGTTTCAACAGCGATAGTTGCATGAGACTCGGGGTGTCCTTAGTGTCAAGAACAAAGCAGTGTGATTCAGCTGTCTTTGGTAGGTCTAATGGGTGAGGGTGTTGAGTTTGAGCCCATAGTTTGAAATTCTTGAAGTCAATCAGTGGCTCAAAACGGTTTAGTAGGTCTTTGCTGATGAGCAATGGAATGGAGTCAAGTTTGGACACATAGACCGGATGAGTCAAGGTCATGGGACCAATGGAGACTCTGATTAGTGACACGCCCAACAGAGTCGTGTTAGTGAGTATGTATGGTCGAATGGCTAACGAACAAGGTTCCAGTTTTAAGTCTTTGTGAGCGCAGTTAGCAGCTACACATAGTTGGTCAAAAAAATTATGTGACATAAGAGTGATGTCAGCGGTGGTGTCTAAAAGAGCATCCTGAAGCATCAAATCTTCAAAAGTCAGTGGAAGGTAGAATTTTCGTGCCACTCCCTCTCATTTAAATCGCACAGAAATTGTGGAACTGGTGGTTCAACACAGATTTGCGAAATGTCATTTTTAGAGAAGTGGTCTTTAGCTTGTGGTTGGGCTGCCATAACAGCACTGGACTGCGTTGGGTCCTTTGGATCTTCTCCATTTGTAGGAGGGGTTTTCTTTTTGCCTTTTCTTCGTGATTTAGAGCGTTTATTCTGAGTTGGCACAGCTGCGATAGCTAGAATATCAGCTGTTTTTTCTTCTCTGGTGTTTCGAGTCTTTGCAAGGAGGTGCTTGACAGCTTCTATATCTTCTCTACTGAGAGTAGAAGTTTCTTTCTTCTTCCAAGGTTTCAGATTGGTCTCTACTTCTGAGCTTCTCCAGTGAGGTGGGGGAGACCTTTTACCGAGATTACGCGCATCTTGGGATCGGTATCGGTCATCTCGAGGGTCCGTACCGTATTCTTGCGACCTATCTGGTGGATTTGGCCTATGACGGTAGTCGGGCTTTGGCACAGTTGGTCCTGAGTGGGATCCAGAGGACCTAGTTTGGTTTTGACCTTGATGAGGTGGGTTGGAGAAACATCTTGGACTTTCAAGTGATCGCGATGTAGAAGATGGAGTAGCACAAGAGGCTCCTTCCAACTCCAGGGTGTCAGAAGCAGTGCTGATAGGTAGCATGGTGGCAGGCTCAGCGTGCTTGTTGCAGCTTTGTTGATGTTTTTGGAAAGTATAATGTGCAAACTCTCTCAGCTGCCCTATTGAGCATGACCTTGGGTTAGCTGTAACTCCAATGTTACAGGTCCCACTCACAGTTGGATGGAGGTTCTGGGTGAAGAGGGACTTAAAATTGTGGTCGTCTTCCATCCCTGATGTATTTTGAGATCCGAAAAATGCAAGATGGAGTCGCTGGTAGTAGGTCTGTGGAGGCTCTGAGCGACCTTGTTTCACGACCAGGGCTGCTGATAGCCCTGACTGTAGGCATTCGTCAGAGAATTGCTTTTTGATGGCTTTGCAGAGTCGCATGCAGTCTGCCCTGATACCTGATGGGTGTCTGTCTATAAATTTTGACACTGATCTGTTAGATGTTAGTTTAATCAAATAGATGCGATCGTCAACCGTAGCATCAGGGTACTTACAGAGGTCATAGTCAATGTCTTGTAAATAGGCTCTGGTATCAGGTGAACCAGTAGGGCCTGGATCAAATTGTGTAACTCTTCTGAGTTTCTTCTTCGTGTCCTGAAGGGCATCTTCAAGTTTAGTGTTCTCTTGGTGAAGTAAGTCATTGTCGCAAGTCAAAACTGTCGCTTTTCTGGCTTTGCCTGGTTCAAATCTCGTAACGCGTTATCAAGTTGAGCTTGAGCATTGTTGTTTTCTGCTTGAGATTGTTCCAGTTTCTTCGTTCGCGATTTATTCTCTTCCTGGAGAGAGAGGATTGTTAATTACCAATTCCCTAGCTCATTCTCGACGCATAACACTTTAGCTTCAGCTACTTTTAATCTTACGACTAGTGCTAGTGCGAACTTTCCTAACATGCTGGGGAGATCCTTTCCTTTTGGTGGGTTTCCTGTGTAATTGCCCAAAAGTTCTTAAGTGAGTTGTTTCAAATCGTCGTGCTGTGCTCTCTTAACCCGTGTTGTGAAGCTAGATATAAAGTCAGAAGTCAATTTGTCCAATGTTGTTTGAAGGTCATTCAACTCCAGGTAAATCGGTCGGTTGTTTGTTGACCTGCCATGGTTTACCGTTGTTTAACAGTTAACTTAAAAATCAACTTGTTGATTGACTTCCGGTCTGGACGCCATGGCGATAGCAACTTAACGCTGATCCTCCCAGACCCAATCCAAGGAAAATATCTTCAAATTCAGACTTAACGGATTTTTGGAAGAATAAAAATCAAAAGACAAAAACACCATGCCTAACCAAAAACAGAAGAAACTGACATTCCCCAGGTCAGAACGCACGGCGGCCGCAGAATCTGAACCGGAGGACCTCCATTCAGGAGACGAGGAGCTGGACCTAGCTAGCAAAAAGATTAGCTTGAAATCGCTATTTGATGAATTACGACGATTTCGGGCCGAATTTCATGAATTCAGAGAGGAACTAAAAAGGACGAACAGCAGAATGGACCAGGCCGAAAACCGAATCTTGGAAGCTGAAGAAAGAGTAAAAGTGCTTGAAGATTCTATGCTGGATTTACACTATGCTGGATTTACACAGAAAACAGTCAAGGCTGGAGGCTAAGCTAACTGACCAAGAAGGAAGACAGAGACGAGATAACATCAGAATTCATGGTCTGAAAGAAGGAGCTGAAGATAGTTTCAACACAGTGGCGGAATGCGTGGAATCCTTATTGAGAGAGAAGTTGGATATTCCACAAACCACCGATTTGAAGATAGAAAAGGCCCATCGTACATTAGCCGCAAAGCCAGCGGCAGAAGCGCCTCCGCGTTCGGTGGTGGTAAGATTCTCCGATTTCAAAATAAAACAAGAGGTTGTAAGACGGGCTTGGCAGAAAAAAGGATTTATGCATCAAGAGAGAAAAGTCTTCGTGGAGCACGATTACGCCCCTGAGGTTCTTAAAAAGCGACGGGAATATAACGATGCCAAAAAGGTTCTACGGGAAAAGAATCTACGCTTTCAGACGCCATTTCCGGCGAAGTTAAGGGTCTTTTACGGTGAAGAGTCATGTCTCTATAACTCAGCGGAAGAAGCAACAATTGACATGGCAAGAAGAGGGCTCCCGGTAATGGTGTTTAAACCCGCAGCGAATCTGAGCGAGAAGATCAGAGCTCAAACGTGGTCCGCTCAAAGACCTTCTAAATCCACGGGCCAGCAGCGGGAAACCCAGCCCCAGAGCTACAAAGATAAGCTTTCCAGTTCCAGGAAGGAATAGCGACCTTTTTGTTTTTTGTTTTTTCTTTTCAGTCATTCTGCACTTCCATCCCCCCTCCTACAAGGTAACAAACATTAAAGGAGATGCAGAATCAGCATGTGGTAAAACCTTTCATGGAGCAGTTATAGCATTAGAAACAAATGTCTTCTTATTTTAAAGGGAAAAAAAAAAATCTTGTTAAAATAGAAATGTAACAATGACCCACATGTTCTCTCCACACTAACAAATACTGTATTAGAGTGAATGTTTGCTGTGATGGGGGTGGGAGGGTGCACACAATCTCATAGGGTATAGGCATAAAAAAAAAAAAAAAAAATCATTACAAATTCGGATTGGGATCTGAAATTCACGTTAAAAACATGGGACGGGACTTCCGGTCTGGACGCCATGGCGACTGCAGCTTAACACTGAAGTTCTCAGACCCAATCCAGGATAACACCTTGAAAATCAAACTTAACGGATTTTTGGAGGAGTGAAAATCAAAAGACAAAATCATCATGTCTAAAGGAAAACAGAAGAAACTGAAATTCTCCAGGCCAGGACACGTATCGGCCGGAGAATCCGAACTGGAAGATCTCCGTTCAGAAGACGAGGAACTGGTGATAGCTAACAAAAGGGTTAGCCTGAAATCACAATTTGAGGAGCTACGACGATTTCGCCGAGATGTTACGGCCGAATTTCGGGAATTCAGAGAAGAATTGAAAAGGACAAACAGCAGAGTGGACCAGGCCGAGAACCGAATCTTGGAAACAGAGGATCGAATAAAAGTGCTCGAAGATTCTGTGCTAGACCTACGCAAAAGACAAGCAGCTATAGAGGCTAAGCTAACCGACCAAGAAGGAAAACAAAGAAGAGACAACATAAGAATTCATGGTCTGATAGAAGGAACCGAAAATGGTTTTAACTCAATGGCAGAATGCGTGGAATCCTTACTAAGAGAGAAATTGGATATTCCACAAACCACCGACTTTAAGATAGAAAAGGCACATCGTTCATTAGCCGCTAGGCCGGCGGCGGAAGCGCCCCCACGTTCGGTGTTGGTAAGATTTTCCAATTTCAAAATAAAACAAGAGGTTGTAAGACTGGCCTGGCAGAAAAAAGGATTTATGCACCAGGAGAGAAAAGTCTACGTGGAACACGATTACGCCCCGGAGGTCCTTAAAAAGCGCAGGGAATACAATGACGCGAAAAAGGTGTTAAGAGAGAAGAAATTGCGCTTTCAGACACCATTTCCTGCGAAGTTAAGGGTCTTCTACGGCGATGAAACGTGTCTCTATAATTCGGCGGAAGAAGCAACAGCTGACATGGCGAAAAGAGGCCTCCCGGTAACGGTATTTAAACCCGCAGCAGACCCGAGTGAGAAGATCAAAGCGCAAACATGGACAACACAAAGACCTTCAAAATCCACGGACCAGCAGCGGGAAACCCAGCACCAGAGCGTCGCGGATAAACTATCCGTTTTCAGGTTGGAATAGCGACCTTTTTTTTTTTTTTCTCTTGAATCAATCCGCACATCCAACCCCCCTCATACAAGGTAACAAACATTAAAGGAGATGCATATTCAGCATGTGGTAAAACATTTCATGGAACAATCATATTATTTGAAACAAATAAGTCTTTGTAATAAAAAAAAAAAACTTGTTAAAATAGAAATGTGACAATAATCCACATGTTCTCCTCATACTAACAAATACTGTTTTTGCGTGAATGTTTGATGTGATGGGGGTGGGAGGGTGCACACAATTTCACAGGGTTTAGGCATAAAAGGAAAAAAAAAAAAATCATTACAAGTTTGGATTGGGTTCTGAAACTCACGTTAAAAGCATGGGACTACTTTCAGTGGTAAGAGAGGGCCCTCAACACGTAACAGAGTTTGAGGAATTTCCCTCAGAGCCTTCACTCCATCAAGGCTCTTACAGGGTCTTTAAAAAGACCTCAGCTCAGGAAGTTCTTATGACAGCTTTTTGTTTTAAAGTTTTTTACACTATGTTCTTAATGTTTTTCTTGTTTTTAATGTTCTTTCAGTTTCTGAGTAGCACAAAAGAGGGCCACCACACAGTTATACTAAACAAAACAACACAATGGAGAAACAGGGTGTAACCAAAATAATTTCATATAATGTAAAAGGAATCCTGAATCCAGTTAAAAGATCCAAGATTCTAGGCAAAACGAAAAAAGACAAAGCAGGAATAATACTTTTACAAGAAACCCACCTAACAGACGTGGAACACAATAAACTCAGTAGACAAGGGTTTAAAATGATCTCTTCATCTTCATATAAATTAGGGAGGAGGAGGGGAGTAGCGACATTGATATCAACCAAAATTACATTTGAAAAAAAATCAGAACACAAAGATAAAGAAGGGAGATACAGTTTGGTAACTGGGCGGCTAGAGGGAGAAGATATCACCCTGCTGAATGTGTATGCTCCCCCAGGGGCTAACTGGAAATTTTATAAAAATGTATTCGACCTAATGATAACTAAAGCTCAAGGTTTAGTGATATGTGGTGGGGACTTCAATCTTAGACTGAATCCATACTGGGATGCTTCTGGTAATTCCCCACATCAAAATAACACCCAAAACAGGAAGACTCGGATGCTACTAAAAGAATTGGGAATCTGTGACGTGTGGAGGGAACTCAACCCCAGTGTAAAAGACTATACATTTTACTCAACTCCACATTCATCTTACTCAAGGATTGACTATTTTTTTATGTTTAATAGAGACATTGGAAGAGTAAAAACATGTAAAATAGGACTGATGGATCTCTCCGACCACAGTCCGATCTACATGGACTTAAATATCCAAAAATACACAAATAATACATTTTCTTGGAGGTTAAATTCAAATGTCCTGAAAGGACCATTGAAAGATGAATTGGAATCAGATATTCTCAGATATTTGGAAGATAACGATAATGGAGAAGTATCCCCTTTAATACTGTGGGATGCATGTAAAGCTGTAATAAGAGGAAAGATTATTGCAAAACTGGCAACCCAAAAGAAACTAAGACAAGAAAAACTATCCACATTAGAGTCAGAACTTAGGAACCTAGAAAAAGAACACAAAGGCAACACTCATTCTACTGACTCGCTCAAGATTAAGGAAATTAAAAACCAAATAAATGAGATCTACACAATAGAAATCCAGAAGAAACTTACATTTCTGAAACAAAAATACTATGAAGCAGGCAGTAAATCGGCAAAATTGCTAGCCTATAAATTGAGGAAACATCAAACAGAAAGAGCAATCTACAAAATCAGAGACCCAGTATCAAAGGAAATAAAATTCAGAATTCAGGATATTCTTAAAAACTTCGAGAATTACTATAAGAACTTATACTCCCACAAAAAACATAAAAACGCATCCGAGGCATTCCTAAACACATTAAACCTTCCCCAACTTACGGAGTCACAAAATAAAACACTACTGTCAGAAATACATCCTAAAGAATTGGAAAAAGCAATTATGAAACTTAAAGCTAACAAATCCCCAGGAGCTGATGGCTATACAGCAGAGTGGTACAAAACCTTTAAACAGCAACTATCTCCTCTCCTCCTGAAAACATTTAATTATGTCCTCCACACAGGGGAAATCCCCCCCTCCTGGAGAGAAGGGGTCATTGCAGTTATACCTAAACCTGAAAAGGATAAACTAGAGTGCTCCAACTACAGACCAATCAGTGTACTAAATCAGGACTATAAGCTTTTTACCATTATCCTTGCCAAAAGGTTAGAAAATATACTGACAGACCTAATTCATTTAGACCAAACAGGTTTTATAAGACAAAGACAGACACAAGACAACATTCGACGCACTTTACACATAATTCATCATATAAAAAATATAACTTAAATGCAGTCATATTGGGATTAGATGCTGAAAAAGCATTCGATTCGGTTGACTGGTCTTTTCTATATAGAATCTTATCCAGTTTCAATTTTCATAACAACTTCATTAGAACTATACAGGCATTATATAAAAAAACAACAGCTAAAATAAGGATTAACGGTAATTTATCATCATCTTTTGAACTGGAAAGAGGATGTCGTCAGGGCTGCCCCCTGTCTCCACTGCTCTTTGCAATCTTCATAGAACCTCTGAGCCAATGGATAAGACAAAACCAAAAAATTCAAGGTATTACACTTGGTCAGAAGGAACATAAAATAGCACTCTTTGCTGATGACATTTTAATATACCTAGGGCAGCCGGACACTTCTTTACCAGAACTAACCTCAGTTTTTTCAGAGTATGGAGATTTATCGGGGTACAAATTAAATATGCATAAAACCCAAGTTTTAACATTCAACTATGACCCAAATCATTATTCACTAAGCAAACTCAAAACTAACTGGGAGTCGGAATCTATGAAATATCTGGGGGTCAATATCCCGAAACAACTCAACAAAATTATATCACTAAACTATGATCCACTGGTGACAAAAATAAAATCTGACCTAGCAAGATGGAATATGATACCATTCTTGGGTACTGCACAAAGAATTGAAGCAGTCAAAATGAATATACTTCCACGTCTTCTATACCTTTTCCAAACAATACCGGTAGAACCTCCCAAAAAAACATGGCAGGAGCTGGACAGAAGGATCTCAAGATTCATATGGCAGGGCAAGAGACCTAGAATCAGATATAGAACCCTACAGCTAAACAAAGACAAAGGTGGGCTCGCGCTGCCAAATATCAGGGACTACTTTAAAGCCGCACAAATTAGAACTTTAGTGGAGATATGTAACCCAGTCTACACTGCACAATGGAAGGAGATCGAATGCCAAATAACAAGTGACATCCCCCTACAGGCGATAATAGGGAACAATGTCTTACCTAAGCTTTTGAATAACACTAACCCGTGGATAGAGACCCCGCTAAAAATTTGGTTTAAGATAGTCAGAGAGAATCAAACTAAAGAGCCCTATCGACTTCTGCAATGGATCGCCTATGATCAGGACTTTACTCCTAATAAAACAGACACCAGATTTAAAAAGTGGAAGGAGAAAGGGCTGATAAAATATTACGATTTTTTTAAAGGGCAAATCTTAAGAAGTTTTGAAGATTTGAAAAAACAAGGCCTAATAAATCAAGACCTTTACAGGTTCTTCCAGCTTAGACACCACATAAACAATATACTTAAAAAGGAGGTTTTGGAAAGGGCCCAGTCAGGTGTTCTGAAGGTCTTCTTAATGGCATATAAAGGGATCCCAGGGATCAGATACATTTCTAAAATATACCAAGGTCTTCAAGACTTAAAAGGAGACAACACATCTTATATAAAAGAGAGATGGGAAAAAGAGGGGAATTTCACTTTACAACTGGAAATATGGGAAAAGCTAAATAAACAGCAATGGAAAAGTACCTCATCCCTGCAGTGGAGAGAATTTGGATGGAAAAACTTGGCAAGATTTTTCAGAACACCTGCACAAAACAAATTTACCCATAAGGGATTGAACTGTTGGCGCTTGTGTGGTGAAAAGACTGCAAATCATTTTCATGTGTTTTGGTCATGCCCAGTTATCCACCAATATTGGACCAAGGTACAGACAATATTGGGGAAAATATTCAAAATTACAGTTCCCTTTTCTTTTGTAACTTTGTATTTGGGTTTACTACCGGACTCACTGGAAAGACGAGGAGAAAAATACTTATTCAATGTTTTAATATTGGCAAGCAAAAAAGCTCTAACTAAAAAATGGATGTTGAAGGACTGTCCTACACCTGAAGATTGGACTAACGTGATCCAAGACATTTACTCGATGGAAAAGTTGACATTCGCACTGAGACAGGACATGGATATGTTCATGAACTTTTGGCAACCCTGGACCGCATATGTGTCTTCCATTAGATCTAATCTTTGACAAATACCATTTCAATAATGGTTCCGCTCTTTGTTCCAACGCTACTCAGATGCTCTTTTATCTTTATTTACTTACTTTTTCTTTTTGTTTGTTTTTTACTGGTTTGTTTTTTTTTTTTATTTGTTTCTTGTTTTTTTTCTCTTTAATTTCACTTTTTCTTTCACTTTAAAAAAAAAAAAAGGGGTGTTGTAAGAATTAATCTTCCAATGTTGTCAGATATCAGAAAATAAGGGAACATGTGATGAAAATGTAAACACTGCATTGCTGTAACGACCTGTATACCCTTTACAAAAACTTAAATTAAAAAAAAAAAAAAAAAAAAAAAAAAAACATGGGACAACTTACAGGGTAAGAGAGGGCCCTCAACACGTAACAGAGTTTGAGGAATTTCCCTCAGAGCCCACACTCCATCAGGGCTCTTACAGGGTCTTTAAAGAGACCCCAGCTCAGGAAGTTTTTTTGACAGTTTTTTGTTTTAAAGTCTCGTACACTATGTTCTTAATGTTTTTTATGTTCTTAATGTTCTTTCAGTTTCTGAGTAGCAAAAAAGAGGGCAACCACACTGTTATACTAAATAAGAAAACACAATGGAGAAACAGGGTGTAACCAAAATAGCCTCATATAATGTAAAAGGGATCCTGAATCCAGTTAAAAGATCCAAGATTCTACGCAAAATGAAAAAAGACAAAGCAGAAATAATATTTTTACAAGAAACCCACCTAACAGACGTGGAACACACTAAACTCAATAGACAAGGGTTTAAAATGATCTCTTCATCTTCATATAAATCAGGGAGGAGGAGGGGAGTAGCGACATTGATATCAACCAAAATTACATTTGAAAAAAAATCAGAACACAAAGATAAAGAAGGGAGGTACAGTTTGGTAATTGGGTGGCTAGAGGGAGAAGATATCACCCTGCTGAATGTATATGCACCACCAGGGGCTAAATGGAAATTTTATAAAAATGTATTCGACCTAATGATAACTAAAGCCCAAGGTTTAGTGATATGTGGTGGAGACTTCAATCTAAGACTGAATCCATACTGGGATGCAACAGGTAATTCTTCACATCAAAATAACACTCAAAATAGGAAAACTCGGATGCTACTAAAAGAAATGGGAATCTGTGACGTATGGAGGGAATTCAACCCCAATGTAAAAGATTATACTTTTTATTCAACGCCACATTCATCTTACTCAAGGATTGATTACTTTTTTATGTTTAATAGAGACATTGGAAGAGTAAAAACATGTAAAATAGGACTGATGGATCTCTCTGACCACAATCCGATCTATATGGACTTAAACATCCAAAAATACACAAATAATACATTTTCCTGGAGGTTGAATTCAAATGTCCTGAAAGGACCACTGAAAGATGAATTGGAATCAGATATTCTCAGATATTTGGAAGAAAACGATAATGGAGAAGTATCCCCTTTAATACTGTGGGATGCGTGCAAAGCTGTAATAAGGGGAAAAATTATTGCAAAACTGGCAACCCAAAAGAAACTGAGACAAGAAAAACTAATCACACTAGAGTCAGAACTCAAGAACCTAGAAAAAGAACACAAAGACAACATTCATTCTAATGGCTCGCTCAAGATTAAAGAAATTAAAAATCAAATAAATGAGATCTACACAATAGAAATCCAGAAGAAACTTACATTTCTGAAACAAAAACACTATGAAGCAGGCAGTAAATTGGCAAAATTACTAGCCTATAAATTGAGGAAACAACAAACAGAAAGAGCAATCTACAAAATCAGAGACCCAGTATCAAAGGAAATAAAATTCAGAATTCAGGATATTCTTAAAAGCTTCGAGAATTACTACAAGAACTTATACTCCCACAAAAAACATAAAAATGCATCCGAGACATTCCTAAACACATTACACCTTCCCCAACTTACGGAATCACAAAATAAAACACTACTGTCAGAAATACAACCTAAAGAATTGGAAAAAGCAATTATGAAACTTAAAGCTAACAAATCCCCAGGAGCAGATGGCTATACAGCAGAATGGTACAAAACCTTTAAACAGCAACTATCTCCTCTCCTCTTGAAAACATTTAACTATGTCCTCCACACAGGGGAAATCCCCCCCTCCTGGAGAGAAGGGGTCATTGCAGTTATACCTAAACCTGAAAAGGATAAACTAGAATGCTCCAACTACAGACCAATCAGTGTATTAAATCAGGACTATAAGCTTTTTACCATTATCCTTGCCAAAAGGTTAGAAAACATACTGACAGACTTAATTCACTTAGACCAAACAGGTTTTATAAGACAAAGACAGACACAAGACAACATTCGACGCACTTTACACATAATTCATCATATAAAAAAATATAACTTAAATGCAGTCATATTGGGATTAGATGCTGAAAAAGCATTCGATTCGGTTGACTGGTCTTTCCTATATAGAATCTTATCCAGTTTCAATTTTCATAACAACTTCATTAGAACTATACAGGCATTATATAAAAAACCAACAGCTAAAATAAGGATTAACGGTAATTTATCATCATCTTTTGAGCTGGAAAGAGGATGTCGTCAAGGCTGCCCCCTGTCTCCACTGCTCTTTGCAATCTTCATAGAACCTCTGAGCCAATGGATAAGACAAAATCAAAAAATTCAAGGTATTACACTTGGTCAGAAGGAACATAAAATAGCACTCTTTGCTGATGACATTTTAATATACCTAGGGCAACCAGACACTTCTTTACCAGAACTAATCTCAGTTTTTTCAGACTATGGAGATTTATCGGGGTACAAATTAAACATGCATAAAACCCAAGTTTTAACATTCAACTATAACCCAAATCATTATTCACTAAGTGAACTCAAAACTAACTGGGAGTTGGAATCTATGAAATATCTGGGGGTCAATATCCCGAAACAACTTGACAAAATTATAACACTAAACTATGATCCACTGGTGACAAAAATAAAATCTGACCTAGCAAGATGGAATATGATACCATTCTTAGGTACTGCACAAAGAATTGAAGCAGTCAAAATGAATATACTTCCACGTCTTCTATACCTTTTCCAAACAATACCGGTAGAACTTCCCAAAAAAACATGGCAGGAGCTGGACAGAAGGATCTCAAGATTCATATGGCAGGGCAAGAGACCTAGAATCAGATATAGAACCCTACAGCTAAACAAAGACAAAGGTGGGCTCGCGCTGCCAAATATCAGGGACTATTTTATAGCTGCACAAATTAAAACTTTAGTAGAGATATGTAACCCAGTCTACACTGCACAATGGAAGGAGATCGAATGCCAAATAACAAGTGACATCCCCCTACAGGCGATAATAGGGAACAATGCCTTACCTAAACTCTTGAATAACACTAACCCGTGGATAGAGACCCCGCTAAAAATTTGGTTTAAGGTAGTCAGAGAGAATCAAGCTAAAGAGCCCTATCAACTTCTGCAATGGATTGCCTATGATCAAGACTTTACCCCCAATAAAACAGACACTAGATTTAAAGAGTGGAAAGAGAAAGGGCTGATAAAATATTACGATTTTTTTAAGGGGCAAACTTTAAGAAGTTTTGAAGATTTGAAAAAACGAGGTCTAATAAATCAAGATCTTTACAGGTTCTTTCAGCTTAGACACCACATAAACAATATACTTAAAAAGGAGGATTTGGAAAGGGCCCAGTCAGGTGTTCTTAATGGCATATAAAGGGATCCCAGGGATCAGATACATTTCTAAAATATACCAAGGTCTTCAAGACTTAAAAGGAGACAACACATCATATATAAAAGAGAGATGAGAAAAAGAGGGGAATTTCACTTTACAATTGGAAATATGGGAAAAGCTAAATAGACAGCAATGGAAAAGTACCTCATCCCTGTAGTGGAGAGAATTTGGATGGAAAAACTTGGTAAGATTTTTCAGAACACCTGCACAAAACAAATTTACCCATAAGGGGTTGAACTGTTGGCGCTTGTGTGGTGAAAAGACTGCAAATCATTTTCATGTGTTTTGGTCATGCCCAGTTATCCACCAATATTGGACCAATGTACAGACAATATTGGGGAAAATATTCAAAATAACAGTTCCCTTTTCTTTTGTAACTTTGTATTTGGGTTTACTACCAGACTCACTGGAAAGACGAGGAGATAAATACTTATTCAATGTTTTAATATTGGCAAGTAAAAAAGCCCTAACTAAAAAATGGATGCTGAAGGACTGTCCTACACCTGAAGATTGGATTAACGTGATTCAAGACATTTACTCGATGGAAAAGTTGACATTCGCACTGAGACAGGACATGGATGGGTTCATGAACTTTTGGCAACCCTGGATCGCATATGTGTCTTCCATTAGATCTAATCTTTGACAAATACCATTTCAATGATGGTCCCGCTCTTTGTTCCAAAGCTACTCAGATGCTCTTTTACTTTTAATTACTTAATTTTCTGTTTGTTTGTTTTTTTGCTGTTCTGTTTGTTTATTTGTTTTTTTATTTAATTCTCTTTAATTTCACTTTTTCTTTCACTTTAAAAAAAAGGGGGTGTTGTAATAACTATCCTACCAATGTTGTCAAATAGCAAAAAATAAGGGAACGTGTGATGAAAATGTAAACAATGCAATGCTGTAATGACCTGTATACCCTTTACAAAAACTTAAATTAAAAAAAAAAAAATCAACTTGTTGATTATAGCTAAATCTGCTAGTCAAGGATTAAACTTGATTGTTATTTTATAGTAGTGGTAGTTATAAGCGCTTTTAGAACTTGTTCCAACTTACAGGCTTGTAAGAAGGGAAGTAGAATATTGGAATTATTGTAGAAATATGAAGATGTGTTAGTTTATTTATTTGTTCAAACTGTATTTTGATTAGTATTTTTTTAAAAAATGTGTGAATTGACTTAAATTTTCAAAGCCTAGTATTGGAATTGTCGTCAATAACTAGCTTTGGAATTTTGTTGAACGTCACTTTAAAATGATGGTTTTATTTACAAAAAGGGAACAACAACAAAAAAACAGAAAAGGTTAAATGCTTTAGAGATTTAAAGTTATAGGTTTTTACTGTCTTTTAAAGTTAAGGTTGATTTTTGTTTTGTTGTTAAATAGGGGTGGGTTCAAAAGATCAATATATCGATATGGCTCGATACATGTTTGACTGAGCCGATATCGATCCACAAAATCCGTGGATCGATCTTTTAATATTAATATGTTTTAATATAATATTTTTACGTTTGTGAACATCTGCTGAGTATAATCGGGTCGAAACCGGGTCAGTGAGCCAGCAACAACAGCCGAGACCAATAAACAACCGACGCGCTAACGGAGCTAGCAAGCTAACGGATATGCTAGTTGTTCTTCTGTGGTGTTAAAACGGTTCTCATCCGGCAAGAGTTTCCTGCCGCGTGTGCTCTTTTGTGTTTACACGAGCGGAGATAACATGCGTCTCTTAATTTAGCAACAAAAGTCACCGTAAAGATTGTCCTCAACAGCTTCTGAATATCTTTCATAAATAAAACTTCTGTGTTCCCTGCGGCGCGGGCACACGTCTTTTGTGTTTACATGATGCGGAGATAATAACGTGCGTCTCTTAATTTAGCAGCAAAAGTCACCGTAAAGACTGTCCTCAACAGCTTCTTAATATTTTTCATAAAGCGGGGATAAACGGACTTTTACTCCATGCAGTGCTGTGTTGGAACATAAAGTTGACGACTGATAAACGGAAAATGCGGAGACTGAAACCCGTGAAGCAGAGACTTGGAGCTGCTGAGACTGTAAGTATAATATTTGTTTCTTTTAACGTTTGTGTCGTCAATTAATAATTTATCCGGCATGATGATGGTTTCTTTTACAAACTATGGACACAGAGAGAACTGTTGGTTAAGCGCTGTGAATAAATGCAGAATTAAGGTATATTTTATGAGATTATGGACTTCTGCCACTTAAGCGATGTGAAGAGAATAAATCACAATAAAATTAATAAAGGCTGCAGTACAACAAGCTATTTTTACTCAGTAGAACTAAATTGAAATGAACAAACCTCAGGAAATGAACTGAAACCCTTTTCCAACATTGAAAGTTAATTTGTAGTTAAAATATAAAAAAAAAAACCCTAAATTATTAAACCCTACTGTGGTGTGGCGATCTAAAAATATGAATGTTAATTTTACTGTGAAATCTATTCTTTTTATCTGCCTTCAGATGTGTGAAGACTGGAAGCTTCATCCTCACTGAGACCTTCTGAAGGTCAGAGGTCGTCAGTGGAGGAACCATCCCTGCTTCATGTGGATTTCAGCACAGAAGAAGACCTTCAAATTCAAGGTTCAAGGAGGTGCTGCCGTCACTTTCTCCACACTAACATGCATTCAATGCGATTTAGTTGTTGTAATGACAAATTCTTTTATTTCTTTTTTTAAAGTTCTCAGCAAGAACACAATATTGGTCTTTTTTTTTTTTTTACAATTTTACTGAACATTTAATTCTAAATAAATCACTGTTTAACAAGAAATTTTTGGCAATCCTGTACTTTTCTTGTGGTGTTACATAGAATAGCATCACTGTAAACTATGGAAAAAGCAGCTGCTTTAAAATTTGTACTTCCTCACACAACTTTGAGTGCAAAAAAACTCTAAAAGTGCCATAACTTTTTGGAAAAGCTCCCACAAATCCAGGCTTTTTGGGCCACAACAATCACAAAAACAGCTGACAAAATCCTGGAGGGACTGAAATACAGTGAGATTATGTCTGAGATTATGTCTGCATAGTTCATGCATTGAATTTGTTTACTTACTCTGGGTGGTGAACTTGACACGACACATCCTTTGCACTAAAGAAAGCACCTGTGAGCACTTTATGAAATGATAAGTTAAATAAAAAGTGCATTATTGTAACTGATTTTGCGTCAGTTCTATATGTGATAATTTATGTATTAACAAAGTTAGAAGATTCTTGGTACAATTTGCAGCATTAGGTCTCGAAGATTTTTGTTTCATGGGAAGTAAAATGGCTATTAAAATGGTAATTCCCCAGATTAAATTGGGATCGGATCGAATCGGGATTGAA
This sequence comes from Pholidichthys leucotaenia, assembly GCA_020510985.1. NCBI lineage: Eukaryota > Metazoa > Chordata > Actinopteri > Cichliformes > Pholidichthyidae > Pholidichthys > Pholidichthys leucotaenia. Next base: position 19,124,441 of record CM035844.1, read on the forward strand.
TCAGAATCGAATCGAATCGATTCAGAATCTCAAGAATCGGAATCGAATCGATTCTGGAAATTAGGGATCGTTCCCAGCCCTATTGTTAAAGCATATTCTCATTTAAAGCTTTAAATGTTTTAATATTTACAGATTATAAAACACAAGTGAGTGTTTTTTTGTGTATTGCCACCAAGGATTTCTTAGGATTAAAGCTAACGGTGATTTATTTGATTGTTATCTATAAAGTTTTTATTTACAGAGTAATCAATATTTTCCATCTTTTGACTTTTCTCTTTTAAATCCTGGTGAGAAGTAGGGAGTTGGTTAATGTTTTTGGAGAAAAAACATGAACCAAGAATAGCACACTTAGAGTGTCATGAACCTGGGTTTGGTGGTCCCAAACCCAGTTCTGACCCGTCTCTCTATTTATTTTCCATCAGGTGCCTCAGGGAGTCCTTTGGGTCCTCAACTCGCTGTTCACTGCGTGATTGTTTGCTGGACTTGTTATTTTGGGGTTTTTGTTAATAAAGTGCACGAATCTACTTCTGTGATTGGGTTTTTCATTCTGCCCTCTGTGTGCCGCGTAATGGCGCACGAGGGTTCATAACATAGAGCTTTTAAGTGTTAATTAATTAATGTGGTTACATTTTTTGGAAAAATTTTGATAAATATTCAGTGAATCACTAAATCTTTTACCAGCATGCACAGGTTTAACATTACTTTAAGGTCACTTTTGAATAAATACTGGCCTTTATTCGGCGCCTTAAGTTAGTGGATTTCCTGTGGGAGAAATCAAACAAAGCAGGCACTTTAACCTGTTGCACTTCGGTGTACCGCGGGTGGGCACGTCTCTGCGTCCTAGGGTGCACAAGGGTGTCCTAGTACGCACACTGTGCGTCCTAGGAGGCACTGAAAAAAAAAAAAAACACCTGCATTTCCGTTCTTCCACTACAGACACAGCCGCGAACAGGAAGCCAAAGGAGTGCTTTGATTGGTTTAGATATGATTGACCTCTCATTCGACTAATAAGAGCCTTGAATTGGGTTTCTGAAACCTTGAAGAACCAATGACTGAAAACCTAGCAAGAAGGACCCGCCTACCAACGGCTGCGAATACAGCCAGCCAATTGAAGCACAGAAGTTCGAAAGCTGTTTTGTGTAAGGCTGGGTGACACACAGGCGTTCGCCAGTCTTTTTTTCTTATTACTGTTCTTATTTGTTTTGAAAAATCGTTCACCAAAACCGCAATCGTGGAAGCGCAAAACCGCAATAATGGAATTATGGTTTGACCGGGTCCCGTGACCAGAACCACGAGTCCGTAACAAGCGGACCAGCTTCATGTTCGTCTGACAATGAGGAAGAGAAGTTCGCCAGCGAGACTGCTGTTGTGGACAGGTAAGTGTTATAAGCTAAATTATTCTTTATCCCTGAAAATTGCGGTCCGGGTCCGTCATGTTGCGAACGGCACCCCCGTCATGTTGTGAACGCCCCCCCCCCCGCTACTCTTCTGTAGCGGATTGCAGATATATTGCAGATATTTTAGTCCAACTGTGCGTAGTAGACCACGGAGCACCGTGACTGCGGCGCACCGTGACCGCGGCGCAAACTGTGCCATTTGGCCCAATTTGGAACAGTTCAAAAACGCCTGGGAGCAACCTAAGAAAAAAGCTGTTTAATATATTCATTTTTTGTGGTATTGTTACAAAATTTTGACCTCAGCTGGATAACACTTGGTTCTACATTTCTGTTGCATTTTCCAGCCCGGATCTGAAGCTGTGTGTTATTTGCAAGCATTTGTATCCAAAAAAACACCCAGGCGAAATTTATTTTCTTCAAGTTCAGTATTAGATGACTGTCACTCAGTGGCAGGAGCACTTAGAGAGATTATGACTGTTTTGCCAAAAAATTCAAAGTGTTTTCTTTTAAATGAGACCAACCCCATGAAGATGCTGCAAAGGGTTGAAGAACAGCTTTTGATTTACTTTGGGTACATTATTTTTTGGCGTTTTTAGGGAAATTGACTAGAGTGCAAGGGGTTAAACACCCACTGTATAGCTCCAAAAGTTTGCAATTGTTGCTTAAAATGTGTAAATATATGTTTTTAATTTTAAAGATTAAAATGTGCGGTTAAAATAAGTGATTAAATACAAAGTTTATGCTTTTGTACACTTCTGATGTTCATTTACAATGGGGCCAATCTGATCCACCAGTGAGAATAACCTTTATGTGCCAACAAGTTTCTTTTTCACTGCTTTTGGCATAGAAACTTTACATTGGTTTTAAATTTGGGTTATTCTGAATAGTATGGATTGCTTTGAAGTAAATTTGGAAGGTTGATTTGGTTAGAAGCCAACTTACCAGATTAAAGGTTTTGGATGTAATTCTATGAAAGGATGCAGTTATTATAGTTGACCACCAGATGGAGGCAGTTCCTTCTGCACTCAAGGAGAAGGAGACAGTGATGTCGCTTGGAGGCGGCCCAACTGAGGTCCAGCCCAAACTGGTGGTGAGGATGAAGGCTTGACCCAAAATGGTGGTCCCAAAATGGCAGTTGCACTGTGTGGTTTGGTGCAAGCAAGTGCAGCACCAGGAAAACAATAGTTTAACATACAACAAAGCACTTTTGGTCACCCGTGAATGCGTGACAAGACCGTTCAACAATAAACCACACCTTTGCTTTGTTTCACGCTTCTACTGGCTTGTTTCTGCCAGCAACTTTTTAAAAGAATGGAGAACTGGTCTCACTTTATTCTGGTTTGTCATGAGCCAAACTCCACTGACAATTCTAGAAGTTCGTCAGATTACTCATGCAAGAATAATCTTACATTTTTAACTTCGCATACGATTTGGCGCTGTTGCCTCAAACAATTTCCTCTTAATAACCTTTATTACTGCTATTCAGACTGAATTAGCTAGATTCACAGCCTTACAGATGAGGTTTAAAATGGTTAATTCAGTTTTTTCCAGTAGGAACCTTGCTACTAGGGTGAATTAACAAGAGACGGATCAGATTCTTCACGATTCCGCCTCTTTAGGCCTTTATTTTATTTAGTGTATGGTAACACTGTATTCAACTTTCAGCATGGTTTGAAAGACAATAGCTGTCTGACCTGTGAACAGGATAGGTGAGTAGGCGACCCCCCTCCTTGCTCTTCACACACAGACCTTCCCAGCAGATAAGGGAGTTACACAGACATGCCTGGCTGAGTGGCCAGTTAATTACGTACAGTGGCTATACTATTAGACAGAGTAGAAATCAAGTTTTACCGTGCAAAAAGATCAGATTTGACTATACACACATAGCTTGTGACCTCAGAATTTCATGTCCATTTTCCAGACTTTATATGCAGAGCCTCACACGAGGCACTATAAATGGAGGTTTTTATATGGTAGTTTATTGTTGGTACAAGTATTAATGTAAATATGCATGTGAGTAGGAATGAAGATTTCTTTTCATTACCAACACACATAAGCTCGTGGGGCACCAGTCCAAAAGAATGGACAGTTTTATGAATAACTCTGTATTTGTACCAATAATGAATCAGTCTCAAAAAAAAAAAAAAATCCTTTGAGTTCTTGTCTGCTTTAATCAAGAAGATGGACATGAAATCAAACAATAACTCCCATATGTCTTTTAATAGTTTAATGAGAAATTTCAGGATATATGAACACATTCAAATGACTTTAAACAGAGAATTCAACATGTATCATGAGCACATTAGACTGTTAATGGATTAGTGAGCATAAAGTGTATTATCAAACATTTGTGGAACCAAGGAAAAACATAGCTTAAATTGGCACTGTGATGGGAGATGAAAAACCATAAAATAGCATTAGTTAAGGAAAATGGATGCAATTTTATGAAGAAAATGATGACTAAACTATTTTATAAAAAGGAAAATTGGTGTTACTCTGAAAAGCAATGGAGATGAATGAAAAGACAAATGTATTTGAAGTTCTGAAAGGAGTTCAAAGATATTAGGTTTATAAAACTTATACCAGGAATATTCTGAAGAATTAAGTTCAAATTGGACAACAGACCTTCAGCACAGCAGAGTCAGATTGTGTCCCATGTAGTAGCAGGCCTCTGGAACCAATCTTGATCCAGATGGATGTGGATTCTGTTGAGAGAAACTGACAAACAGGTTCTGCCCCACGGCTTGGGCCTACTACGGAGATCATCACCATAGAAGCTGGCCGATGTCTTTTTATGCACTGAAAAAGGAATTTGGCCAGGTTGCCAAATTCCAGGTAATATTTGTTTATCGTTCAAAGTCCAATCAGAAAATCAAACTGGAAAAAAAAAAAAAAAAACAACTCTGTTTCTTCCGATGTGTTGTGGTTAGAACAAAGTTGATTTAAGTTTAGTAAAAGTCAAACAAAATCTTCTTAACATGGTAATTTAAGGAAAAGCAGTAAAATAGGAAAAAGTGAATTTTAAAGAAAAGAAAAAGTTTACACAGAGCATGGACTCTGGGCCTACTTAGAAAAAGGAAGGGGGGGGCTGAAAATGCTCTTCAGGAGTCACTCCCAGCCTGCAACTCGACTAACTGGAGACAAAGGAATGTTTTCTCCAGGTGTGGCAGGATAGCACAATAAATTTTATGACAACTGAACTTGACCAATTACATTCAAAGATCAAGGTTGGATCTTCCCATTAGTGTAAACTTTTAACCAGTTGCACTGAGTTTCTTTGTTAACCCCTTGAACTCTATGAATTCCGCGGGCAGTCACGTCTCTGCATCTTAGTGCATCTCAGTGCGCACTGGGGAAAAAAAAGCTGTATTTCCGGTCTTCCGGTACAGACACAGCCTTGTTACAACCTGAGAAAAAAGCTGTGTAATATATTAATTTTTTGTGGTATTTTTACAAAATATTGACCTGAGCTTGAAAACACTTGGTTCTACATTTCTGTTGTGTTTCCCAGCCAGTATCTGACAGCTGTATGTTATTTGCAAGCATTTGTATCTAAAAAAAACACCCAGGCGAACTTTCTTGTTACTCAGTGGCAGGAGCACTTAGAGAGATTATGACTGTTTTGCCAAAAAATTCAGAGTGTTTTCTTTTAAATGAGACTAACACCATGAAGATGCTGCAAAGGTTTGAAGAACAGCTTTTGATTTACTTTGGGCATGTTATTTTTAGGCGTTTTTGGGGAAGTTGAACAGAGTTCAACAGGTTAAACAGAGGTCGTAAACCTGACTTAAAAGGAGATGCCTGGGGACTTGGAAGCTGATTGGTCAGTTCAAAGTTCTGAAATGTGTGTTTCCCACAGAAAAGGGGAGAGGATTTGATATGAAAAATTCAATCCTCCTAAAACATGTATATGCTGCCTATTAAAGCATAAATTCTTTAAAAACTTTAGTGACTAAGATATTCTACTTAATAATAAAGGAACAATGTGTCTACATTGTAAATGTGATAATTTCTTTATGGTGGACATGCAAAATTAATTCTTCCTGAAAAGAAAACAACACATATCAAATCATAATTGTCATTCACAGGGTCCCACCATATCTTCAATAGTGGATACTGTCTGTGGAGAAGGATGAGTTAATTCATTGTTCACAATTCATAGTTTAAACTTCAGAGAGAGAACTATTCCAGATATCATCAGGAGATGATAGTGGACATGAGGAAGGGAAGGAGGAGACCCCATCGGTCGCTGTTCATCCGGAAACTTGAGGTGGATAGGGTGAGCAGCTTTAAATACCTGGCCATCCACATCAGCGAGGACCTTACGTTGACACTCAACACCACAGAGCTGGTTAAGACAACACAACAGTGGCTGTACTTTCTGAGGAGGCTGAAGAAGTTTGGCATGCTCCTGGCGGCTTCCTGTGGTAACGGATCATCACTTCCTGTGTTGCTGGCTGTCTGTGTGATTTGCTCTGTGGTTAGCTCTCCTCACTCTCCTGAGGATTTTTGCCTTTAATTTTAATCACTTTAATTTTAACCACTATTTTAATCACTTTTTTCCATCTACCATTAACTCTCATTTCTGTTTATCAAGCACCTGTGTGCACACTCAGTGTCACCTAATCACCCTCTTTAGCCCTCTGCTCACCTTTCATCAGTGTTTTTGTTAGCTTTGGGTTAGCCACTAGCTATGGCTACTAGCTCTCCTTCCTCTCCTCCTCTGGTGTGCTCTCTCTGTCAGATGTTTAGCTACACCTCTGTCTCTTCTAGTGATAACGGTAAATGTAATAAATGTTGTCTTTTTGAGGCGCTCAAGGTGAGGTTGTCTGATTTGGAATCACAGCTCCGCTGCATTGAAATACCGTCTGTGCCAGTTAATAATGACGGACGCCCCTTAGATGCAGTGGAACACCCTAGCATAGGGTGGCCTGATAGCGGTCCTCCGGTCCTCCTCAGCAGTGAGGAGACTGGGTGGGTGATGATGAGAAGGAAGCATAGTCACAAGGCCCCAGTTAACCACCAACCTGGTCATGTTTCTAATCGCTTTTCCCTGCTCAGCGACACACCCGCTGAGGAAAAAACTCTGATCATTGGTGACTCTGTAGTCAGAAACGTGAACCTAGAGACTCCAGTGGCCATAGTCAAATGCATTCCTGGGGCCAGAGCAGGCAACACTGGGTCAAATTTGAAAATGCTGGCTAAAAGTAACTGTAAATACTCCACAATTGTTATCCACGACAGCATTAACGACATCCGACTCCGGCAGTTGGAAGTCACAAAACTTAATGTGGAATTGGTGTGTTGTGGAGAGAGGAATAACCAGGCTGAGTGTTCAGAGCAGATGAACTTTATTCACTCTCTCACATCTTCCAGAATCAGACCGCAACACTCACACGTCCCTGCTACCCAAGGTCCTGTATTACAATTCATTCCCGCATGACAATTCCTTTTGTCCCCCAGCCCTTTAATCCCCATACTCTTCCGTCAGAGGAAATTACTGCATCTCCATGTCTTTCAGTCTGAGATGAAAACCACAGCATGGGTCCCCCATACCGCCCCCCCAGAGTCTCAGACTGAGTGTTAACCCTCATGTCCTCTCAGCTTCAGCCTCCGCCCATAGCTGCTGTAACGAGGGGTCTTTGGCTCCGCAGCGCTGCTGTGCCAGTGGGGGGTTCCTGGGGGTGTGTCCGTCTGTGGGTGGACAATGGGGGGGGACATTCAGCATGCTCATGTAACTGCTCTGATGAATCGTTTACCTGGGGAGTTCTCAGGGGGGGATCTTATGCACCGAGGAGCCCGGGCCAACACCACCTGCTCGTCTGCCACCACAAAGGCGGGCTTAAGCCTGTCTATACAGATTCTCTCCCGGCAACCCCCCAAGTCTAACACAAAATGTTTGTCCCCGGGTTCCAGCACTCTAAACGGGCCATCGTAGGGTGGGCGCAATGGGGGCCGGTGGGCATCGTGCCTGACAAACACAAACGCCGCGTCCTTCAAGGTTTTTGGCACAAAAGCGCGGGAAAAACAGTGGTGGGCCGGGCCAGGTAGCGTCCCTGCGTCTGCGCTATGCCATGAACATGGGGATGGACGGGTGCTCGGCGCGGGGTTATCTGGTAAAAATTCCCCGGGGAGCTGCAGTGGCTGAGAAAAAAACAGCTCTGCTGGGGAAGCCGCCAAATCCTCTTTCGGTGCGGAACGCAACCCTAATAGAACCCATGGCAACCGGTCCACCCAATTTGCATCCGTAAGCGAAGCCCTGAGCACTGCTTTCAGTGACCTATGGAAATGCTCGCATAACCCATTGGCCTGTGGGTTGTACGGGGTCGTGCAATGAATTAAGACGCCCAGGCTCCGGGCCATCGTGGACCAGAGGTCGGAAACAAACTGAGGGCCCCGATCGGACGTGATGTCCGAAGGGGTGCCAAAACGTGCCACCCATGTTGTCAAAAAAGTGCGTGCCACGTCTGCGGATGCGGTGGAAGCTAGCGGGACTCTTCTGGTCATTGTGTGGTGCGGTCCACCACTGTCAGGAAGTGTGTGAACCCCTGCGATGGCGGGAGGGGGCCCACGAGGTCCACGTGAACGTGGTCGAACCTCTTAGTCGGGATATGGAACGGCTCCAAGGGGGCCTTTGTGTGCCTGTGCACTTTGGCTCGTTGGCATGCTATGCAGGCTGCAGCCCACTCTTTCACCTGTTTGCGCAGGCTCGGCCAGACGAACTTCGCTCCCACCATTCTGACTGACGCACGCACTCCTGGGTGTGCTAGGGAGTGAACCGACTCAAAAATATGGCGGTGCCAAGCACGTGGGATCACCGGGCGTGGGCGTCCTGTGGAGACATCACAGATTGGGGGGGGGGGGGGGGCCCGTCCTGCAGAACCCTGCTCTCTAGCCTTAACCCTGTTGGTCCAGACTGGAGCGCACGCACGTCTGCATCGCCAATCTGCTCCCCGGCAATGGCCGTGTAATCTATCCCTACGTAGACTGGGGCCACTAATGCGCGCGAGAGGCAGTCCGCCACCACATTCAGTTTACCCAACACATGCTGAATGTCAGTCGCAAACTCCGAGATCGCGGCCAGCTGTCTCTGCTGCCAGCCCGACCATGGTTCCAAAACCTTGGCCATCGCGTACGTTAGCGGCTTGTGATCCACGAACGCAGTGAAGGTGCGCCCTTCCAGCCAGAACTGGAAGTGGCGTATGGCCAGGTGGAGAACCACTAACTCTCTGTCGAATGCACTGTAATTACGCTCTCTGTCGCGCAAAGCCCTGCTAAAAAAAGGCGAGTGGCTGCCAAGAACTGGCGACACATTGCTCCATGACGGCCCCTATGGCCACGTCCGAGGTGTCGGTAGACAGCGCTATCCAAGCCACCGGGTCCGGGTGCGCCAGTCGTGCTGTGTTTGCCAGGGCTGTTTTAATCTCCGAGAACGCCTGCTCCCACTCAGGACTCCAGTCAACTCTTGTCCGCCGGTTTCCGTTTCTTGAGTGCGGTGTACAATGGCTGCATGAGCTGGGCTGTGTGGGGGAGGAAACTGTTATAAAAGTTAACCATCCCCAAAAACTCCTGCAGTGCCCTGACCGTCTGAGGCCGGGGAAAATTCGCCACTGCGCACACCTTGTCCGGCAAGGGTATCGCCCCCTCCGTTGAGATGCAGTGTCCCAAAAAATCGATCCCCGTCACGCCAAACTGGCATTTCACCAGGTTGATTATTAACCCGTGCTCCTCTAACCTCCGGAAAACCGTCCTAAGGTGGGTTATGTGTTCCACCTCAGACGCACTGGCCACCAGGATTTCATCCAGGTAGACTAACACAAACGGCAGATCGCGCAACACCATACCCATCATACGTTGGAATGTCTGTGCCGCGCCTTTTAACCCGAAAGGCAAGTGTAAAAACTCAAACAGACCAAATGGGATTATTACTGCCTTTTTAGGTATGTCCTCTGCGCGCACCGGGACCTGGTGGTAACCACGGACCAGGTCTATTTTAGAAAAAATACGTGCCCCGGCGAGGTGAACAGAAAAATCCTGAATATGGGTGATCGGGTAGCGGTCGTGCGCTGTGGCGTTGTTTAATCTGCGGAAATCTCCGCAAGGTCGCAACAATCCCTCGGCCTTAGGGACCATATGTAGTGGGGATGCCCATGGGCTGTTTGATCGTCTGATGATGCCCAGGCTTTCCAAGTTGGCAAAATCCTCGCGCGCTATGGCCAGTTTAGCTGTGTCCAGGTGCCGAGGTCGTGCAAAAATGGGTGGCCCTGTGGTGGTAATAAAGTGCTCCACCCCGTGTTTAGTAATGGCCACCAAAAATGTTGGGACCGTGAGTGCTGGGAACTGGGTGAGCAGTGTGTGGAACTTACCACCTGGAGCTGTGACATTGGCTAGCATTGTTGGCCCGGCTCCTTGAGCTGTACAGGGGAGAGAATCAAAAGACACCACATTAATCAGGCGTCTGTTAGCAACATCGACTCGTAGTCTGTGTGCACACAAAAAATCAGCGCCTAAGATTGGGAAACTGCATGCTGCTATGACGAATGTCCACTGGTACATACGGCCGTGCAAGGATACAGTCAGTGTCCTCTCACCAAAAGTCTTAATGTCTGAGCCGTTTGCGGCCATCAGCTCGGGTCCGCTAGCTCCCACTAGCCGGTTGGCGTAGGACAGCAGGATGAGGATCTTTTGGGAACCGGAGTCCATGAGGAACCGTCTCCCCGAGCGTGAGTCTGTCACGTAGAGCAGCTTGCTTTCTTCACCGGCAGTCGCAGCTGCTACCGACTGCTGGTCCTGGCGTTTCCCGAACGCTTGAATTGGCACGGTGGCACACATCGGCATGCGTCCTCTCCAAAACGGTGGTGGTAGGAGCAGAGCGTGTCTCTCTGGCGCTTCTTGGCCCCCGCTGCCGCTACCATCGCTGGCTCCTCGCTTCCACTGGACATCTTGCTGGGTTCCGACGCCACTGCGTTCACTGTGAGGGTTCTGGTGGTGAGGATGATCCAATCTGCCTCCTGGGCTAGAGCATGGTAGTCACGAAGTCATGGTAGTCACGTGTGGCCAGCAACGGCGAGTTGGCAAGGACCGCTCTGGCCACCGTTGGGAGGTTCCGGAGGAAAAGGTGGGCAAATAGAAAATGCCCGTCGTCCGTGCCCATCAACGCCAACACCTTCTCCATCAGTTCGACCGCCAACCCGTCTCCTAACTCGGAGCGCGTCAGGAGCCTCTCCGCTCTCTCGCAGTCCGAGAATGTGTAGCGCCGGGTCAGCGCGGCTTTGAGAGCCCCGTATTTGTCGCGGGCTGGGGGCTGTTGGAGCAGGTTTGCTACTTGCTGAGTCGTGCGAGCATCCAGTGCTGCGACCACATAGTAATATCTGGTGTCATCTGCTGTTATTCCCTGGAACGCGAACTGGGCCTCGGTGTGGAGGAACCAAGACTTCGGGTCGTGCAGCCAAAAGTCTGGTAGTTTGACCGAAATGGTGCACGCATTGCTGGGGCTTCCCATCCGGGTCGTCTCCGAGGTGTTTGCCTCGTGTTCCATTATTCGTCAAGGGTCACCAGTGTGGAGAGAGGAATGACCAGGGCAAGCATTCAGAGCAGATGAACTTTATTCCCTCTCTCACATCTCTCAGAATCAGAAAACATTAACATTCTGTAGCAGGGGCTCACTTTTATATTACCACACTCACACGCCCCTGCTGCCTGAGGTCCTGCATCACAATTCATTCTCGCATCACAATCCCTTTTGTCTTTTGTCCCCCAGCCCCTTAATCCCCATGCTCTTCCGTCAGAGGAAATTACTGCATCTCCCTTCCTTCCAGTCTGAGATGAAGACCACAGCATGGGTCCCCCATAATATATATATATATATATATATATATATACAGTATATACTGTATATAGTTGGGCAAAAAAGTATTTAGTCAGCCACCAATTGTGCAAATTCTCCCACTTAAAAGATGAGAGAGGACTCCAATTTTCATCATAGGTATACTTCAACTATGAGAGACAAAATGAGCAAAAAAAAAATCCAGAAAATCACATTGAAGGATTTTTAAAGAATTTATTTGCAAATTATGGTGGAAAATAAGTATTTGGTCACCTACAAACAAGCAAGATTTCTGGCTCTCACAGACCTGTAACTTCTTCTTTAAGAGGCTCCTCTGTCCTCCACTCGTTACCTGTATTAATGGCACCTGTTTGAACTAGTTATCAGTACAAAAGACACCTGTCCACAACCTCAAACAGTCAGACTCCAAACTCCACTATGGCCAAGACCAAAGAGCTGTCAAAGGATACCAGAAACAAAATTGTAGACCTGCACCAGGCTGGGAAGACTGAATCTGCAATAGGCAAGCAGCTTGGTGTGAAGAAATCAACTGTGGGAGCAATTATTAGAAAATGGAAGACATACAAGACCACTGATAATCTCCCTTGATCTGGGGCTCCACGCAAGATCTCACCCCGTGGGGTCAAAATGATCACGAGAACGGTGAGCAAAAATCCCAGAACCACACGGGGGGACCTAGTGAATGACCTGCAGAGAGCTGGGACCAAAGTAACAAAGACTACCATCAGTAACACACTATGCCGCCAGGGACTCAAATCCTCCACTGCCAGACGTGTCCCCCTGCTTAAGCCAGTACATGTCCAGGCCCGTCTGAAGTTTGCTAAAGAGCATTTGGATGATCCAGAAGAGGACTGGGAGAATGTCATATGGTCAGATGAAACCAAAATAGAACTTTTTGGTAAAAACTCAATTTGTCGTGTTTGGAGGAGAAAGAATGCTGAGTTGCATCCAAAGAACACCATACCTACTGTGAAGCATGGGGGTGGAAACATCATGCTTTGGTGGACGACTGATCCGTGTAAAGGAAAGAATGAATGGGGCCATGTATCGTGAGATTTTGAGTGAAAACCTCCTTCCATCAGTAAGGGCATTGAAGATGAAACGTGGCTGGGTCTTTCAGCATGACAATGATCCCAAACACACCGCCCGGGCAACGAAGGAGTGGCTTCGTAAGAAGCATTTCAAGGTCCTGGAGTGGCCTAGCCAGTCTCCAGATCTCAACCCCACAGAAAATCTTTGGAGGGAGCTGAAAGTCTGTGTTGCCCAGCAACAGCCCCAAAACATCATTGCTCTAGAGGAGATCTGCATGGAGGAATGGGCCAAAATACCAGCAACAGTGTGTGAAAACCTTGTGAAGACTTACAGAAAACGTTTGACCTCTGTCATTGCCAACAAAGGGTATATAACAAAGTACTGAGATGAACTTTTGTTATTGATCAAATACTTATTTTCCACCATAATTTGCAAATAAATTCTTTAAAAATCAGACAATGTGATTTTCTGGATTTTTTTTTTTTCATTTTGTCTCTCATAGTTGAGGTATACCTATGATGAAAATTGGAGACCTCTCTCATCTTTTAAGTGGGAGAACTTGCACAATTGGTGGCTGACTAAATACTTTTTTGCCCCACTGCATATACATACAGTATGAAATACATATATTTTAAGTGTTTATTTCTTTTAGTGTTGATGGTTATGGCTTAAAGCTCATGAAAACTCCAAATTGAGTTTCTCAAAAATTTGATTACGTATAATCCATCCAGGGCAACATCCAAGCCAGGACTGCCCCTGCTGAGCAGGCGAGTGCACTATGACACTGTATCAAGCTTTCTTGTCCATGGGGAAAAGACAGCATGGGCTGTGTTTCCAGAGCTTACACATGCCCTGTTGAAACTGTCTTCTGCCCTAAATGACATAACCCAGAAGGTAATGGCCACAATAGAGTGGTTCATTATACTACTGTATTACCGAACCAACACATGCATAGACATAGACACGACAAGGCGGACGTTATTTGCAAAGAGGCACAATGTGCAGTCAATCCCCCCCACAAAGGTTGCCCTTGAGGAACATGCAGAGAGCAGTGTTCCAAGAAGCCCTAAGTGTGGGGTCAAGTGCTGGTGTCCACACAACAACTATGTTTGCCATGTAAACTGGGCTGGTCAAAGACATCCAAGGGATATTTTGAGCCCTTCTGGACATGCCTACCAGATGTGGCCAGTGCAGCTATGACACTTGTCTCCCGCTGTGGGGCACATATGTTGGTTTCATATGCTCCACAGATATATTACTGTATGTTTATTGTGTGCTTCACGTCTCAAGGGAACAAAGGGACTGAGCCTCCGAGAGGTAACAGGAGAGTGTGAGATTTGCCCTTTTGTTTCAAGGAGATGACCTTGAGAGATTTCCTGACCACCGGAGACTAGGGGGTGGATGGTGTTAAGATCGGGGGAAGTTGCACTGTGACTGGGATTAAGTACCATGTGACTGTATGTTTGATTAAACACCATGTGACTGTAGGTTTGATGTCCCGGGTATAAAAGGACAGATGTGAGAAGATTCATCCTCTTTTTCTGCTTTTGAATGTTGGAGAATGTCATTGTGAATAAAGCTGAACCTGAGGAATAAAACTCAGTCTCGTCCTTCACAACTCTCCACACTGGTGACCTTATGACGAAGCATGAGCAGAAGTTATTCTCCCGAGCCGGACTCGTCAGAAGCCAGCCTGACGAATGCCGCCACGTTCCAGCTGCCGGACTTCTGGCAGAACAGTCCGCGCTCCTGGTTTAGCACGGTCGAGGCGCAGTTCAACCTCTGAAGAATTTCGAGAGACGACACAAAGTTCTACCATGTGGTGGCGAAGCTGGACAACCACACAGTCCAGAGGGTGGAGAGCCTGGTCAACCACCCACCGGACAGCGACAAGTACGACACATTGAAGGCTGCGCTTATCAGCCACTTCACCCCCTCGGTGCAACAGCGAGCAGAGGGGCTCCTGGCGTTGACGGAGTTTGAGAACGACAGACCCGCAGACCTGATGGGGAAGATGCTGAGGTTGAGAGACTCCGATGATGACAGCTTTATCTTCACCCACCTTTTCCTCAGGACCCTACCGTCAGCGGTGAGAGTGACCCTGGCCGGTTCACCGCTGTTGGCCCGACGAGACTACCACGAGCTGAGCCAGGAGGCGCAGCGACTCGTCGACGCCCACAAACGGAGCGCAGCTTCGGCCGCAGCAGCAGAGCTAGGCGCGACGTCCGGAGACGGCATGGGGCCAGAGGCTGCAGCACCAGACTCACCGACGACGGCAGCAGCAAGGGCCAGGCGACACGGAGCGGACGACGTCCTTTGCTTCTACCATCGCCGCTTTTTTTTTTTTTTTTTTTTTTTTTTGTTACTTATTTGTACCCGTAGGTAGACTTGGTTTGCAGTCTGGTGACAAGCCACCGGCTGCTGGTCGCTGCGTGCGCGAGCGCCCTAAACCTACATGTTTTGGTATGCGGGAGGAAACCGGAGAAATCCCGGAGTAAACCCGCGCAACACGGGGAGAACATGCAAACTCCACACAGCTCACTGTTGGTCGGGGGCTGGGATCGAACCCACGATCTCATGATCCCCACGGTCCCCCGGTCGAGGGTAAAACTGTGCTGCCACAGTGCTAAACCACTGCGCCACCGTGCAGCTTTGCAGAGAGGGCGCGCAAGTGCATTCCACCGTGCCACTTTAAGCGTTCGGGAAACGCCAAGACCGGGGGTCGGTAGCAGCCGCGGCCCTCGGAGAAGAGGACAAACTGCTCTACCTGAAGGACGCACGCTCGGGGAGGCAATTCCTCGTGGACACAGGCTCCCAGCTGAGCTTCATCACGCCTTCCTACGCGGACCGGCTGGCGCCTTCCAGTGGTCCCCAGGTGACAGCAGCGAACGGCTCGGCGATTAAGACCTTCGGTGAGAGGACTCTGCTTCTGTCTTTGCAGGGCTGTACATTCGAGTGGAGTTTTGTCGTAGCGGCAGTCAATTTCAACATGTTAGGGGCTGATTTTTTGTGCTCACATGGTTTATTGGTTGATCTTGCTAACAGACGCCTGGTTAATGCACTCTCCTTTTATTCTATTCCCTGCACAGCTCGAGTGGCCCCGCCAACTGCACAAGCCAACGTCACAGCTGCGGGTGGTAAGTTCCACACACTCCTCACTCAGTTCCCAGCACTCACGGTCCCAACGTTTTCAGCGACAGTGGCTAAACATGGGGTGGAACATTTTATTACTACCACCGGCCCACCCGTTTTTGCAAAAGCTTGGCGCTTGGACTCAGCTAAACTGACCATAGCGCGCGAGGAGTTCGCCAACCTGGAAAGACTGGGCATCATCAGGAGGTCAAAGAGCCCATGGGCTTCGCCGCTCCATATGGTCCCAAAGGCTGATGGCTCGTGGCGACCTTGCGGTGATTTCCCCAGGTTGAATAACGCTACAGCGCACGACCGCTACCCGATCCTGCACATCCAAGATTTTTCGGTGCATTTGGCGGGGGCACGCATTTTTTCTAAAATAGATTTGGTACGCGGTTACCACCAGGTTCCAGTGCACGCTGAGGACATACCCAAAACAGCGGTAATAACTCCTTTCGGGCTTTTCGAGTTTTTGCGCATGTTTTTGGGCTTAAAGGCGCAGCGCAGACGTTCCAACGCATGATGGACGCGGTTCTGCGCGACCTCCCCTTCGTGTTCGTCTACCTGGACGACATATTGGTAGCCAGCGCGTCCGAGGACGAACACGAAAACCACCTCACAGCAGTTTTCCGGAGGTTGGCAGAGCACGGGTTAATAATCAACCCAGCGAAGTGTCAGTTCGGGGTGGCGCAGATTGATTTTTTGGGGCATCGCGTCTCTCCAGAAGGAGCGGTTCCTCTGCCCGACAAAGTACGCGCAATAACAAATTTTCCCCAGCCACAAACGGTCAAAGCGTTACAGGAGTTTTTGGGAATGGTGAATTTTTATAACCGTTTCCTCCCTCATGCAGCGCAGCTCATGCAACCATTGTATGCTGCACTAAAAAAACAAAAACCCACAAACAAAATCGAATGGTCTCCGAAGCGAGAGCGCGCATTCGCGGAAGTCAAAATAGCCCTGGCAAACGCTGCGTTGTTGGCACATCCAGACCCAATGGCCCGCATAGCGCTCACTACTGACGCGTCAGACGTGGCCATAGGAGCGGTCGTGGAACAGTATGTAGCAGGAGCTTGGCAACCGCTCACCTTTTTCAGCAGGACCTTGCGCGATAGTGAACGAAAATACAGTGCATTCGACAGGGAGTTGTTAGCTCTCCACTTGGCCATTCGCCATTTCCAGTTTTGGCTGGAGGGACGCAGTTTCACCGCGTTCGTTGATCACAAGCCACTGACTTTCGCGATGGCCAAGATTACAGAACCGTGGTCGGGCCGGCAGCAGAGACAGCTAGCCGCCATCTCAGAGTTTACTACCGATATCCAGCATGTAGCGGGTAAATTTAATGTAGTGGCAGACTGCCTCTCGCGCGCTGTGGTGGCTCCAGCCCGCGCAGGGGTAGATTTTGCAGCCATGGCCGCGGACCAGGTGAGCGACGCGGAAGTACGCACGGCCCCAGTCCGCGTAGGGATAGATTATGCAGCTATGGCCGCGGATCAGGTTGCCGACGTGGACGTGTGCGCGCTCCAGTCTGGACCAACAGGGTTAAGGCTGGAGAACGGGGTGCTACAAGATGGTATGCCCCCCCTAATCTGCGATGTCTCCACGGGACGACCGCGCCCGGTGGTGCCGACCGCGTGGCGCCGCCGCGTTTTTGACTTGATTCATTCTCTGGCGCACCCGGGGGTGCGCGCGTCGGTCAAAATGGTAGGAGAGAAATTTGTATGGCCGTGCCTGCGCAAGCAAGTCAAGGAGTGGGCAAAAGCCTGCGTGGCTTGTCAGCGAGCCAAAATACACAAACACACTAGAGCTCCCTTGGAGCCTTTTCACATCCCGGCTAAGCAATTCGATCATGTGCATGTTGACGTCGTAGGCCCCCTCCCGCCGTCACAGGGGTGCACACACCTTGTGACAATGGTGGACCGCACCACACGTTAGCCGGAAATGGTCCCACTGGCATCAACCACAGCCGAGGAGGTGGCGCGCGCGTTTCTAACAGCATGGGTAGCGCGTTTCGGAGTTCCGTCGGACATTACGTCCGACAGAGGTCCTCAATTTGTTTCCGAGCTTTGGTCAGCGATGGCCCACAGCCTGGGGGTAACAATCCACCGCACTACCGTGTACAACCCACAGGCTAATGGTTTATGCGAACGTTTCCATAGGTCATTGAAAGTAACCCTCAGAGTGTCGCTTACGGATGCAAATTGGGTCGACAGGCTACCATGGGTTTTATTGGGGTTACGTTCTGCACCTAAAGAGGATTTAAAAGCCTCCCCAGCTGAGTTAGTGTTTGCGCAGCCACTCCAGCTGCCCGGGGAGTTTCTCCCGGATAATCCTGCGCCAGAGTGCCCCCCCGCTCAGTGGTTGCAGAACGACACGGGATCGAGCACGCTTCCTGGCCCAGTTCATCACAGCTTCCCACGCGTTTTTGTGCCTAAAGCTTTAAAAAATGCGGAGTTTGTTTTTGTCAGACATGATGCCCACCGCCCAAACTTACGACCGCCTTATGATGGACCATTTAGAGTGCTGGAAACAAGAGAGAAGCATTTTTTGATAGATTTGGGAGACAGAAAGGAAGTGATTGGCATAAACAGGCTCAAACCCGCTTTTGTGATGGCTGACGAAGCTGTGCAGTTGGCGAGGGCCCCCCGGCGTGGCAGACCCCCTAGAGGGCATTCCCCGAACACCCACAGAGATTGACTAACAGTTCTTCTAACCCACAGACAGCCCCACAGCAGGAGGACACTGCGGAGGCAGTAAAGCCGGCTTACAGCAAATATGGCAGAAGACTAAGGCCTAGGCGGCATGTGGACTGATATGTAGTGTTTTTATTACCTCCGCCAGGCCGGAGGCCAGGAGGAGGTTATGTTTTTGCCAGCGTTTGTCTGTTTGTCTGTCTGTTTGTCTGTTGGTTAGCAAGATAACTCAAAAAGTTTTGGACGGATTTCAATGAAACTTTCAGGTGTTGTTGGAAATGGTACAAGGAAGAACTGATTAAATTTTGGGGATGATCCGGATCACCGTCTGGATACAGGAATTTTTTAAAGGATTCTTTAACATTGTGACATACGGCCATTTTCAACATGTGTGCAGGCCCAGTGGAGGGCGCTGCTCGTCGTGTCTGACGAACATAAACTCCGCCTTCTTCAAAGTTTTAGGCACAAAAGCACGCGGAAACCAGTGGTGGGCAGGGCCCGGCAGCGCGCCTGTGTTTGCGCTACGCTGCAAAAGCTGAGACGGGCAGCTGTCCGGCGCGTGCGCTACGCTGCAAAAGCTGAGACGGGCAGCTGTCCGGCACCGGATTATTTGGCAGAAATTCCCCGGGCAGCCATAGTGGCTGCGCACAAAGAAGCTCTCTGCCGGGGAAGCTTCTAAATCCTCTTTTGCCGCGGAGCGCAAACCCAATATAAAACCCACGGCAACCTGTCTACCCAATTTGCATCCGTCAGTGAAACTCAGTGCTGCTTTCAGTGATCTATGAAAACGCTCGCATAACCCATTGGCCTGTGGGTTGTACACGGTTGTGCCATGATTTGTTTTGTTTTTTCTTTTGGATTCTTGGATGGAATATGGGTGGGCAATATAAGCTGCGGCTTCAGCCATCACCCATTTCGGATAACTTATGTTGAACTGTATAATCAGAGGAGTTATTGTCTAATTTGACCTTGTGGGATTTTATTTCCCCCTTTTTTATATTATTCACTTTCTTTTAACCTGTACTCTTAATCTATCTGAAATAAAGATTCATTCATTCATTCAATTGCAACGCCCGCAGCCTGGGAGTTTGGAGATGGAGGAGATGGACACAACACCAACACTTCAGTTTATTACCTCCGCAAAGGAGGTAATGCTTTTACTACTGAACCACAAATCCTATCATTGTCAATCCAATTGCTAGTCATATGTTTTCATGGTCAAGGAATCTGAAAACGTACACACAAACACTGTATGGGGGGGAACTGTGGCACTTGGCGGAGGTCTGCGCTCTCTGAGTGCTTTTCTAGTTATGACATGCATCTTTAGTTATGATTGTTCCATCTTAGACGTTTGGGGGGGGGGGGGTCATGTGGGGCACATATGTTGGTTTCATATGCTCCACAGATATATTACTGTATGTTTATTGTGTGCTTCACGTCTCAAGGGAACAAAGGGACTGAGCCTCCGAGAGGTAACAGGCGGGTGTGAGATTTGGCCTTTTGTTTCAAGGAGATGACCTTGAGAGATTTCCTGACCACCGGACACTAGGGGGTGGATGGTGTTAAGATCGGGGGAAGTTACATTGTGACTGGGATTAAGTACCATGTGACTGTATGTTTGATTAAACACCATGTGACTGTAGGTTTGATGTCCCGGGTATAAAAGGACAGATGTGAGAAGATTCATCCTCTTTTTCTGCTTTTGAATGTTGGAGAATGTTATTGTGAATAAAGCTGAACCTGAGGAATAAATCTCAGTCTCGTCCTTCACAATTCTCCACACTGCAAATGTAAGAAGGGTTGTGTTAAGCAGTGAAAGTGCAAAAAAGCTGCTTTAGACAACACAGCACTTTGTTTCTGTGAATAAACTTCCCCTTTATTGAAAACCCTTGCCAGGGTATTGTCACAACCTTTGTGAGTCTTGTCAGAAGGAAGCTTCTAAAAAAAATACTATATATCTTCCTATTCTATATAATCTTCCTATTTCAAATTCTGCATCTAGAAAAATGCAAAATTCTACCTGAGATAATCCATATCTGACCAGTTCATGGCACAGCTAAAAATGGCAGCCATCTTGAATTTTCAATGACCGGGGGTGGGGGTGGGGGGTCAACTCACAATGGTATGATAAATAAATTTAACTAATGATGTCCTCAATATCAGATTATATCCATCCGACATAAGAAAACAGTTGTTGCTGGTGGCCATTTTGAAAAATGGCTGCCATGGCCACCACATTGAACATTCAAGGTGGCTTCATATCCAGTTATTTTCAGAATGTCTTTGGCTATTAATGTACCACATTAATGATAATTGTGGAGAGTTGTGAAGGACGAGAATGAGTGTATTCCTCAGGTTCAGCTTTATTCACAATGACATTCTCCAACATTCAAAAGCAGAAAAAGAGGATGAATCTTCTCACATCTGTCCTTTTATACCAGGACATCAAACATACAATCACATGGTGCTTAATCAAACATACAGTCACATGGTACTTAATCCCAGTCACAATGTAACTTCCCCCGATCTTAACACCATCCACCTCCTAGTCTCCGGTGGTCAGGAAATCTCTCAAGGCCATCTCCTTGAAACAAAAGGCCAGATCTCACACCCTCCCGTTACCTCTGGAAGGCTCAGTCCCTTTGTTCCCCTGAGACGTGGAGTATACAATAAGCACACAGTGATATATCTGTGGAGCATCTGAAACCAACATATGTGCATATATGTGTGCCACATGACCCCCCCCCCAAACGTCTAAGATGGAACAAATGTAATACAGTTTGCAAGTCATGGTCACATTATTACACATCAGTCCAAATGTTGCTTGGGCCTCAGTCGCCTTCCATATCTGCTGTAAACGGGCTTTACCACCCCCGCGGCGTCTTCCCGCTGTGGAGCTGCTGTTTGAGGATTAGAACTGTTAGTCAATCTCTGAGGGTCCTCACTACACTATCCTACACTTTATTACATGTATAGTTTATTTCTCTTATCTTATCATGTTTAATGTTGCAGCATTGTACCGAGACAAATTCCTAGTTTGTGTACTACATGAACAATGGCAATAAACCTGATTCTGATTCTGATTCTGATTCTGAGGGTGTTCTGGGGAATGTTCTCTTGGGGGTCTGCCGCAACGAGGAGCCCTCGCCAACTGCACCACTTCGTCAGTCAGCACAAAAGCGGGTTTGAGCCTGTTTATACAAATCATTTCTTTCTTGCCCCCCAAATCTAGCAAAAAATGCTTGTCCCCTGTTTCCAGCACTCTGTATGGTCCGTCATAAGGTGGGCGTAAGGGTGGGTGGTGTGCATCATGTCTGACAAAAACAAACTCCGCATTTTAGGCACAAAAATGCGCGGGAAGCTGTGATGAACTGGGCCAGGAAGCGTGCTCGCTCCCGTGTCGCTCTGCAACTGCTGGGCGGGGGGGCACTCTGGCACAGGATTATCTGGGAGAAACTCCCCGGGCAGCCGGAGTGGCTGCGCAAAAACCAACTCACCTGGGGAGTACTCTTACTCTTTCTCTTAATAGCTCTGTGAGGAACCTTGGAGTTATTTTTGATCAGGATTTGTCCTTCAATTCACATATTAAATTTGTTTCTAAGACTGCCTTCTATCATTTGTGTAATATTGCCAAGATTAGGAGCATCTTGTCTCAGAGTGATGCTGAGAAACTGATCCACGCTTTTGTTAGCTCGAGATTAGATTATTGTAATTCTTTATTATCAGGCTGTCCTAAAACATCTTTAAAAAGTCTTCAGCTGATCCAAAATGCTGCAGCAAGAGTTTTAACAGGTACTAGAAAGAGAGATCATATCTCTCCGGTTCTGGCCTCCCTTCATTGGCTTCCCATAGAGTTTAGAATTAAGTTTAAAATCCTTCTTCTTACTTACAAAGCTCTAAACAATCAGGCTCCTTTTTATTTAAAAGATCTGATACTACCGTATTATCCTAACAGAGCACTACGCTCCCAAAATGCAGGATTACTTGTAATACCTAGAATCTCCAAAAGTACAATGAGAGGCAGAGCCTTCAGTTATCAAGCTCCTCTCCTGTGGAATCAGCTGCCAATCTGGATTCGGGAGTCAGACTCGATCTCTGTTTTTAAGAATAGGGCTAAAACCTATTGAAATATTTTTTTTTGCTGGTCATTAACATCTGTTTGTTCTCTCCCATAGATTGAGTCCCCATCGTGCTGTTTGCTCTCTACATGTCTGTTCTTTTCTTCTTCTCTATCCCCTCACCCCCCAGCCAGTCGCAGCAGATGACTGCCCCTCCCTGAGCCTGGTTCTGCTGGAGGTTTCTTCCTGTTAAAAGGGAGTTTTTCCTCTCCACCGTCGCCAAGTGCTTGCTCACAGGGGATCGCCTGATTGCTGGGATCTTTCTGCAACTGTGGGGGTTCCCCCCTACAGTTGATAGTGCTATGAGATGACTGTTGTTGTGAAATGGCGCTATATAAATAAAGTTGAATTGAAATTGAATTGAATTGAATTGAATTGGGGAGGCTTTTAAATCCTCTTTAGGTGCAGAACGCAACCCCAATAAAACCCATGGTAGCCTGTCCACCCAATTTGCATCCGTAAGTGACGCTCTGTGGGCTGCTTTCAATGACCTATGGAAACGTTCGCATAAACCATTCGCCTGCGGGTTGTACGCGGTAGTGCGGTGGTTCGTTACCCCCAGGCTGCGGGCCATCGCTGACCAGAGCTCGGAAACAAATTGAGGACCTCTGTCAGACGTAATGTCCGACGGGACTCCAAAACGCGCTACCCATGCTGTTAGAAACACGCGCGCCACCTCCTCGGCTGTGGTTGATGCCAGTGGGACCACTTCCGGCTAACGCGTGGTGCGGTCCACCATTGTCAAAAGGTGTGTGCACCCCTGTGACGGCGGGAGGGGGCCTACGAGGTCGACATGCACGTGATCGAATCGCTTAGCCGGGATGTGAAAAGGCTCCAAGGGAGCTCTAGTGTGTTTGTGTATTTTGGCTCGCTGACAAGCCACGCAGGCTGTTGCCCACTCCTTGACTTGCTTGCGCAGGCACGGCCATACAAATTTCTCTCCTACCATTTTGACCAACGCGCGCACCCCCGGGTGCGCCAGAGAATGAATCAAGTCAAAAACGCAGCGGCGCCACGTGGTCGGCACCACCGGGCGCGGTCGTCCCGTGGAGACATCGCAGATTAGGGGGGGCATACCATCTTGTAGCACCCTGTTCTCCAGCCTTAACCCTGTTGGTCCAGACTGGAGCGCGCACACATCCGCGTCGGTAACTTGATCCACGCCCATGGCTGCATAATCTATCCCTACGCGGACTGGGGCCGCGCGCACTTCCGCGTCGCTCACCTGGTCCGCGGCCATGGCTGCAAAATCTACCCCTGCACGGGCTGGAGCCACCACAGCGCGCGAGAGGCAGTCTGCCACTACATTAAGTTTACCCGCTACATGCTGGATATCGGTAGTAAACTCTGAGATGGCGGCTAGCTGTCTCTGCTGCCGGCCCGACAACGGTTCTGTAATCTTGGCCATCGCGAAAGTCAGCGGCTTGTGATCCACGAACACGGTGAAACTGCGTCCCTCCAGCCAAAACTGGAAATGGCGAATGGCCAAATGGAGAGCTAACAACTCCCTGTCGAATGCACTGTATTTTCGTTCACTATCGCGCAAGGTCCTGCTGAAAAAGGCGAGCGGTTGCCAAGCTCCTGCTACATACTGTTCCACGACCGCTCCTATGGCCACATCTGACGCGTCAGTAGTGAGCGCTATGCGGGCCATTGGGTCTGGATGTGCCAACAACGCAGCGTTTGCCAGGGCTATTTTGACTTCAGCGAATGTGCGCTCCCACTCCGTAGACC
Source organism: Pholidichthys leucotaenia (assembly GCA_020510985.1). Classification (NCBI taxonomy): domain Eukaryota; kingdom Metazoa; phylum Chordata; class Actinopteri; order Cichliformes; family Pholidichthyidae; genus Pholidichthys; species Pholidichthys leucotaenia. Next base: position 19,148,391 of record CM035844.1, read on the forward strand.
ATTCGATTTTGTTTGTGGGCTTTTGTTTTTTTAGTGCAGCATACAATGGTTGCATGAGCTGCGCTGCGTGAGGGAGGAAACAGTTATAAAAATTCACCATTCCCAAAAACTCCTGTAACGCTTTAACCGTTTGTGGTTGGGGAAAATTTGTTATTGCGCGCACTTTGTCGGGGAGAGGAACCGCTCCTTCTGGAGAGACGCGATGCCCCAAAAAATCAATCTGCGCCACCCCGAACTGACACTTCGCTGGGTTGATTATTAACCCGTGCTCTGCCAACCTCCGGAAAACTGCTGTGAGGTGGTTTTCGTGTTCGTCTTCGGACGCGCTGGCTACCAATATGTCGTCCAAGTAGACGAACACGAAGGGGAGGTCGCGCAGAACCGCGTCCACCATGCGCTGGAATGTCTGCGCTGTGCCTTTAAGCCCAAACGGCATGCGCAAAAACTCAAAAATCCCGAAAGGAGTTATTACCGCTGTTTTGGGTATGTCCTCAGCGTGCACTGGAACCTGGTGGTAACCGCGTACCAAATCTATTTTAGAAAAAATGTGCGCCCCTGCCAAATGCACCGAAAAATCTTGGATGTGCGGGATCGGATAGCGGTCGTGCGCTGTAGCGTTATTCAACCTGCAGAAATCACCGCAAGGTCGCCACGAGCCATCAGCCTTTGGGACCATATGGAGCGGCGAAGTCCAGGGGCTCTTCGACCTCCTGATGATGCCCAGTCTTTCCAGGTTGGCGAACTCCTCGCGCGCTATGGTCAGTTTAGCTGAGTCCAAGCGCCGAGCTTTTGCAAAAATGGGTGGGCCGGTGGTAGTAATAAAATGTTCCACCCCATGTTTAGCCACTGTCGCCGAAAACGTTGGGACCGTGAATGCTGGGAACTGAGTGAGGAGTGTGTGGAACTTACCACCCGCAGCTGTGACGTTGGCTTATGCTGTTGGCGGGGCCACTCGAGCTGTGCAGGGAATAGAATAAAAGGAGAGTGCATTAAACAGGCGTCTGTTAGCAAGATCAACCAATAAACCATGTGAGCACAAAAAATCAGCCCCTAACATGTTGAAATTGACTGCCGCTACAACAAAAGTCCACTCGAATGTACGGCCCTGCAAAGACAGAAGCAGAGTCCTCTCACCGAAGGTCTTAATCGCCGAGCTGTTCGCTGCTGTCACCCGGGGACCACTGGAAGGCGCCAGCCGGTCCGCGTAGGAAGGCGTGATGAAGCTCAGCTGGGAGCCTGTGTCCACGAGGAATTGCCTCCCCGAGCGTGCGTCCTTCAGGTAGAGCAGCTTGTTCTCTTCTCCGAGGGCCGCGGCTGCTACCGACCCCCGGCCTTGGCGTTTCCCGAGCGCTTGAAGTGGCACGGTGGGATGCACTTGCGTGCCCTCTCTGCGAAACGGCGATGGTAGAAGCAAAGGACGTCGTCCGCTCCATGTCGCCTGGCCCTTGCTGCTGCCGTCGTCGGTGAGTCTGGTGCTGCAGCCTCTGGCCCCATGCTGTCTCCGGACGTCGCGCCTAGCTCTGCTGCTGCGGCCGAAGCTGCGCTCCGTTTGTGGGCATCGACGAGTCGCTGCGCCTCCTGGCTCAGCTCGTGGTAGTCTCGTCGGGCCAACAGCGGTGAACCGGCCAGGGTCACTCTCACCGCTGACGGTAGGGTCCTGAGGAAGAGGTGAGTAAAGATAAAGCTGTCATCATCGGAGTCTCTCAACCTCAGCATCTTCCCCATCAGGTCTGCGGGTCTGTCGTTCTCAAACTCCGTCAACGCCAGGAGCCCCTCTGCTCGCTGTTGCACCGAGGGGGTGAAGTGGCTAATAAGCGCAGCCTTCAATGTGCCGTACTTGTCGCTGTCCGGTGGGTGGTTGACCAGGCTCTCCACCCTCTGGACTGTGTGGTTGTCTAGCTTCGCCACCACATGGTAGAATTTTGTGTCGTCTCTCGAAATTCTCCGGAGGTTGAACTGCGCCTCGGCTGCGCTAAACCAGGAGCGCGGACTGTTCTGCCAGAAGTCCGGCAGCTGGAACGTGGCGGCATTCGTCAGGCTGGCTTCTGACGAGTCCGGCTCAGGAGAATTACTTCTGCTCATGCTTCGTCGTAAGGTCACCAGTGTGGAGAGTTGTGAAGGACGAGACTGAGTGTATTCCTCAGGTTCAGCTTTATTCACAATGACATTCTCCAACATTCAAAAGCAGAAAAAGAGGATGAATCTTCTCACATCTGTCCTTTTATACCAGGACATCAAACCTACAGTCACATGGTGCTTAATCAAACATACAGTCACATGGTACTCATGTAACTTCCCCCGATCTTAACACCATCCACCTCCTAGTCTCCGGTGGTCAGGAAATCTCTCAAGGCCATCTCCTTGAAACAAAAGGCCAGATCTCACACCCTCCCGTTACCTCTAGAAGGCTCAGTCCCTTTGTTCCCCTGAGACATGAAGTATACAGTAAGCATACAGTGATATATCTGTGGAGCATCTGAAACCAACATATGTGCATATACACTACCGTTCAAAAGTTTGGGGTCACTTAGAAATTTCCTTATTTTAGAAAGAAAAGCACTTTTTTTTCAATGGAGATAACTTTAAACTAATCAGAAATACACTCTATACATTGCTAATGTGGTAAATGACTATTCTAGCAGCAAATGTCTGGTTTTTGGTGCAATATCTACATAGGTGTATAGAGGCTCATTTCCAGCAACTATCACTCCAGTGTTCTAATGGTACAATGTGTTTGCTCATTGTGTCAGAAGGCTAATGGATGATTAGAAAACCCTTGTCCAATCATGTTAGGTCTGCAATGCTGTAATTGCTGCAAATGGAGGATTCTTTGACTAAAGCAAAGTTTGAAGGAAAAAATTATTATTTCAAATACAAATCATTTCTAACCTTGTCAATGTCCTGACTATATTTTCTATTCATTTTACAACTCATGGTGGTAAATAAGTGTGACTTTTCATGGAAAACACAAAATAATTGTCTGGGTGACCCCAAACTTTTGAATGGTAGTGTATGTGTGCCACAATAATAACAATAATGGATTAGACTTATATGGCACTTTACATGTCAAGTGACATCTCAAAGCGCTTACAATGAGTCCATTATTCTTTCACTCCACAGACAATGTAGCGGTAAGTGTTAGGCCATAAATCATCATATTGCTGTTTTGTTTTTTCCTTTTTTTTTCTTTTCCTCAGCCTTTAGTTTTTCTGCTCTACTTTTGTGGGGTGTATTTTAGGAATTTTCCATGTAGTCACAAGAGGGCAGTGTGGAGCAGTTTGGTTTTAGGTGTGGCAGCTCAGCAGACAGAGGCTTCATTAGTCAGTTCACTTGAACAGCTAGGATTTGTTTGCTCAATGTTGCAGAGAGCAGGGTTCCTTGATGCATGGGTGACCACAGAGACACAACTGGTGAGATTTTTGTTTTATCTTAATTAAGATAATTTGGGCATTAATAATGTAACATATGAGGAAAAGTGTGCAATTTGAGTTTATATAATGGTATATTTGCAGGTTACAGGTGTGTTTAAGTACTTTTGTTGGTGATAGGTTGAATCAATTATGTGACTGTGCAGCAAATTGATTCCAATTAAGGAAAACAGGTGCTTTATTTGACATTTAATGGTGAAAGAACAGTGAAATTTAGTTTGTGCAGTGCTTAATTTAGTAACTTAATTTAATAATATGGAAAATTTCTTATCTGGATAAGTAGGTTAAAATTGTAACAAATTAGATAAACATGGCAAATAAGTACATTTAATTTTGTCATAATAGATTTGGCAAAAATAAAAGACTGAATTAGGGTACTTAAGTTCAATTCTTATCTTAGGTGTTGACTTATGTTCTTTTTCTTTCACTTTTTTTCTTCTCTTTTAAAGGTTATCAACCTGCACTATGCTTGTCATTCCTTGAATTTGTTAAATAAATGAAGAAAAATGACAAGTACAGTTGTCCAGCATTCTCTGTTAGTTGACATGCCGAGTCAAGTTTAGGCAGGCATCAAGGCTCAACAGTAAGCCATAGCTGCCCTGGGGCAGACTGATGAAAACATGGCTACCAATCTGTTCCAACGGCCTTTCCAACCACTATTGAACATTTATGCACATTCATACCCAGTGTCATGAACACTGGAGGCAAGGTGGGTGAAGTTGCCCAGGGACACAGCGACAGGATGGCTGGAGTGGGATTCGAACTGCCAACCCTGTGGTTATTGGATGATCCGCTCTACCTCCTGAACCAATGCCACCCACATTTCCCTCCTCCGGTCCATTTTTGCTGAGCACCAAGCTGGATGGCAGGAAGTTCCATCTTTATATGGTCTGTGGCATGACCCGGCTGGGACTTGAACCCCGACCTCACGGTTGTGGGACGGGTGCACTCCGGCTTTCTATGCTTTCATCACAAAGTGTACAATTCCTTCCTATTTTGGAGCCAAGCTACTCCACTACAAGGTTTTTTTTTAATTTGTTTTATAGATTGTTTTAGCTACCAACTATCTGGAACACAATTTATATCATAAATAAAAATGAGTTGTCACCAGAGGTTAAACATTTAAGAAAATGTGGCTTCACCAACGTTACAACCCAGATATTCCTGTTCGAAAGGTTTACAAATTGTCCCAAGTAGGTTTGTTTTTTTTTTGTTTTTTTTTCACAATATCTTTATTGAACCTTTTTTTTTTTTCAACAAACAATCAAACACTAACACTAAAGTACTACAAAAAAAAAATGCACTAAAAACACCAACAACCACCAACAAAATCAAGTCTTCAACAATGCTCCTCTGTTTAGTCTAGACAATCCAATACATAAGTATACATATTATGTTCACCAGTTTGGAATTTACAAGGTCCACACACATCATTCACCTTCTTCTTCAAGAGTTATGTTTAAATTTTTTACATAATCAATAAAAGGTCTCCATATATTCTCAAACACAATTTCCTTTGATTTCAGTATATATGTTATTCTTTCTAATGGAAGGTTTGTTAACATCTGTCTTAACCACTGAGTCACATCTGGTCTATGAGTCTTTTTCCATAATAGTGCAATACATTTTTTGGCATTAAGCAAACTGAGGTCTATGAATGTTCTTTCACTTTTATTAAAATTATGCTTTTCTGGGTACAGACCCAACAAAAACAGTTTAGGATTCAATATGATTTGTTTTGAGATTATTTTTTCAATTGTTACCCTCACCTCTTCCCAAAACATTCTTATTAATCTACATTCCCATAAACAATGAAATAGGGTTCCTTTACTTTCCATGCATTTTGTGCATGTATCTGGTATATTTTTGTTATATCTATTTAACTCCTCCGGTGTAACATACATCCGCATTAACCATTTGAAATGTATCAATTTAAGGCGTACATTTATTGATTTGGTTTGAGCTTCTGTACAAGCCAATTCCCATTGTTCCTCTGAAATTTCAGTTTGCAGATCTTCTTTCCAGTAGTTTAATCTTTTCAGTGAATTTTCACTTGAAGATAGTGTCAATGAGTTATAAAACTCTGAAATAATACCCTTTTACTGTCTTTCATCATCATTTTTTCCAAGGATGAATAAATAGGTCGAGTGAGAGCTTTATTTTGATTTGATCGAATAAAGTTTCTAAGTTGAAGATATTTAAAAAAATGTGTTCTATTGAGATTAAATTTGATCCTCAGCTCTTCAAAAGACATGTTATATGCACATGGCAAATAAAAATCCTGAATCTTTTGTATCCCTTTTAAATTCCATACTTTAAATACAGCGTCCGCTCTCCCTGGTTTAAAATATTGATTACCCCATATTGGACTAAATTGTGACAATAACTGTGGTTCTTTTAAATAGTTTTTAGCTTCACACCATATTTTGATCATATGCTTTACAAATGGATTTTTAACTTGTTTTTGTAATTTTTTTGCCGAATCTGAGTATATGAATATGGGAAGAGGTAAAGGTAAATTGTATGATTCCATTTCAGTCCAGTGAGGGAGATCATTTGATGAAAAATAATATGTCATAGACCTCAGTTGTGCCGACCAATAATACAACATAAAATTTGGACATTTCAGACCTCCACGATCAAATGGTAAATATAATAAAGACAGACGTAATCTAGCCCTCCTGTTGTTCCATATAAATTCCACTAACTTTTTTTTAATTCTTGAGAATAGATCTAAAGGTGGTGATAAGGGAATGTATTGAAATAAATAAAGTATTTTAGGTAAAATATTACTTTTAAGTATATTGATTCTCCCGATCATCGACATTGGTAGTGACATCCATCTCTGAGTTAACTCATTGATATCTGACATTAAGGCTTCATAGTTGACACTGGCGACTGATTCTAGCTTAGGCACAATTTGGATTCCTAAATATTTAAACTGATTTACAACATTGAATTGATTTACCTCAGGGGCTGGGTAATTTCTCTGGGTCTCATTTAGCATTAATATTGAAGATTTAGTTTTATTTTATATCTTGATATTTCCCCAAAATTCTTTATTAAATTCAACAAGGTTGGAATTGATTTTTTTAGATTCGACATAAACAAAATTATGTCATCGGCGTACAGGGAGATTTTATGTTCTGTTGGTCCAACTTTAATTCCATATATTTGTGAATGTAAACGTATCGCTATCGCTAAAGGTTCAATTGCCATAGTAAACAGTAAAGGTGAAAGTGGACAGCCTTGTCGACATCCTCTATTGATTTTTATTGGTTTTGAAATATTGTTATTTGTTAGGATTTCTGCTGTAGCATTATTGTATATTATTTGAACCCATTTTATGAAATTATTTCCAAGTCCAAACCTTTGTAGGACTTCAAAAAGAAAGGGCCATTCAACTCTATCAAAGGCCTTTTCGGCGTCCAATGATAGGAGAGCTGTATCCGGTGCTTCTTTATTAAAATAAATAATATTAAATAGTCTTCTTACATTATGGAAGCCTTGTCTACCCTTTATAAAGCCATTCTGATCTCGATTAATAATATTTGGTAAAATTTCTTGTATTCGTCTTGCTAAAATTTTACAGATTATCTTAAGGTCGGCGTTTAATAGGCTTATTGGTCTCATATTTTCACATTTATTAGAGGGCTTACCTGGTTTTGGCAGCAGTATAATTAAGGCATTATTTATGTATGATGGTAAATTATTATTTTGAAATGCTTCTAAAACCATTTCCAAAAAAGGTTTTATTAATTTATTCTTAAATTTTTTATAAAGGTCAACTGGAAGACCATCTGGTCCTGCACGTTTTCCTGATTTCATATTATCAATGGCTAGCCCAACTTCTTCTTGACTAATTTTAGACTCCAATATCTCCGTTTTCATTTGGAATACACGGTATAGATAGTTCGTTCAAAAACCCATTTAGTTTTGTTAAATCAGGTTCATTTTTGGTATCATATAATTTTTCATAGTAATCTCTAAAGGCTCTATTAATTTCTAAAGGATCTATAACTACCTGTCCGTTACTTATAATACTGGTAATTGGTGTTTTAATTTCTAATTGTTTAATCTGCCATGCTAATAATTTTCCTGATTTTTCACCTTGTTCATAAAAAGATTGTTTCAATCTTAGAAGACTCGAGGCAGCTCTATTCGCTGATTTTTTGTCGTATTCAGCTCTCAAAATCAGTAATTCATTCTCCAACCTTGGGTCACTTCCTGCATACACTTTTTCCTGAAGACTTTTTATTTTATGTTCCAATTTAGCTCTCTCCTCTCGAGTCTTCTTAGATTTTGATCCTGTATAACTAATAATATGTCCCCTAATAAAAGCTTTGAAAGCCTCCCACTTTACACATGCTGATGTTTGTGTAGTATTGATGTCAAAGAACTCGTCTATCTGTTTTTCTATATACTTGACAAATTCCTCATCCTGAAGCCATTTATGCTGAAATTGCCATCTACCTGATTCCTTTGTCAATTTTTTATCTACATATATTAGACAACAGGGTGCATGATCAGAGATCACGATGTTATCATAAAAGCAGTTTTGAATCTTGGACCTTAATTCTGTGGAAATCAAAAAAGACGTGAGAATATCTTGTAGGTACTGGAATAACAAGAATAGGCTTTAACTTGTGGTTTCATTTCTCTCCATATATCTAACAATCTCAATTCTTTCATAAAATGATTAATAGTCATCCTACATCCAATGTGCGTACAATCCAGTCCTGTTGATCTATCTATACCTGGATTCAATGTACAATTAAAATCCCCTGCTATTATATGTTGCCCTGTAAGTGATGATAAGATAAGAAATAAATTAGCAAAGAACTTCTGATCATCTATATTGGGACCATATAAGTTCACAAGATTTATATTTTCTAATAGCAAAGAACCTTGAATGATTACATATCTTCCAAATTTGTCTCCAATTACATTTTTCACTTGAAAAGGAACTGATTTATGTATGAGAGTCATAACTCCCCTGGCTCGGGATGAAAATGAAGAGGTGAATACACTTCCTTGCCATCTACTCCTAATTCTTTTAACATCCTCCTCTATTAGATGAGTTTCTTGTAAAAACACAATTTTTGAACCCATGTCTTTTATTTTATTCATAACTTGTTTAAGTTTTTTTAAATTTTGTAGACCTCTGCAATTCCATGAAGTTAAATTAAGATTAACACTTTGGTTTATGATCAATAGAGAGTTTGGGATTACCTTGCAGTGTAAACATGCTCATACAGAGAAGCAAAAACATGAGTGGTTGAACATTCATCCTACAAACTACACACAAACAAATTTCCCCTTCCCACACTTGTGGCAAACCCCCCAAAATCAAAAGAAAAATTCCGTCTCCCGATATAGCCATCGACCGTTCCACACCCACGGGGAACAGCCTAAGCCACTCCTTCATCCTCCCAATCACCCTAACTCTACTGCTTTTAATGACGTAACATTAACTCTCCTCTGTAGTTTTCCAACTTAACTCCAAAATTTTTAACAACTTTGTACATCATAGTTTTTTTTTGTTTGTTTTGTTTTTGTTTTTTTTTAAATATATAATACAATCTATATTTTGTAAACTTACTATTTACTTCAAGTCAGTCAGATGCCTGTGCAAATGCTTAATTATTCTACCTTATATTTTGTTCATGCTTAGCTCCCACCAGTCTCTTCTTCTTCTTTGATCTTCTTGATGAACTCCTGCGCCTCCTCTGGGGTCTTGAAGATGTGGGTTCTGCCCTCATACGTGGCCAGCAGTCTCGCAGGATAGATTACACCATGACGAATCCCAAGGTTGCGCAGCTCCTTACGTATGGGATCAAACTGCTTCCTCAATTGTTGGATTCCTGTGGCCAAATCTGGGTAGAACCGCACCTGCTGGTCCTGGTGTTTAATCTCTCCTTTAGCTCGTGCAGCGTTGAAGATCTTCATCCTGTCTCTGTTGCTAAGAAACTTCATAATTAAGGTCCTCGGCGGTCCCTTATCTCTCCGTGGGCCAATACGATGTGCATTTTCCAGAACCACTGCTGATTGCAACTCCTCGCTGCCCAGCACCTCCGGAATCCACTTTTCCAGAAAGGAACATACGTCCCGACCTTCTGATTCCTCTGGAAGACCCACCAGCCTCAAGTTATTCTGTCTCGACCGAGATTCCAAATCCAAAATATTATTTTCCAGAGATTTTTTTTTTTTTTCCAAAGTGCGCACCTTTAATTGAAGACGGGTGACGTCATCTTCAGCACTAGCGAGACGGAGCTCCATCTGCACCGTTCGTTCTACACAGTCACCCAATTCCTTTCTTATTCCTTCCAACGCTGTCATAATCCCATCAAATCTAGAGGAAAAGTCCGCTCTCATTGAACTCATGGCAGCCATCAGCGCATCTGCGCCTCCCCCCGCAGACATCGCACCGTTGCCAGCCTCCTCCGCCATATATGGAGTTTTATTTGCTGCGTCACAGACCTGAAAGTCCGTTAATTTGGACTGTTTCGGCGGCTCGCTTTTTCCTTTACCTGGTTTTCCAGCCTTAGGCTTCGCCGACATATCCTCGCCCAAACGCTGGGATACGTTCTGTCCCAAATGAGAGAGTTATTTGCCGATTTTTTTTCTCCAGGAGCAGAGCAGAGTGAGACACGTCCGTCTTACGTGGCAGCCATAACCGGAAGTCAGTAGGTTTGTTTTTGTCTTGACCAGTCCCTCCAGGACTTTGCAGGATGTTTTTATTATTGTGGCCCAAAAAGCCTGAATTCGTGGGAGCTTTTTTAAAACGTTGCAATAAAAAGTTGCTTTGTTTTTAGTGGGTTTTGTACTAAAAGTTGTGGGAAGATTTCCAAATTTTAAAGCAGATGCTTTTTTCCAGTTTACTGCAGTGATATTCTATATAACAATACAAGAAAAGCACAGGATTGTCAAAAATTTCTTCTTGTAGTGATTTGTAAATTAAGCAGGAACTTCTGCTATACAGAAAAACTTGTGCAACAGCAAATACAAACATTAACACAATGTCCATTACAACAGCTAAACTGCATTGAATGCATGTTAGAGATTTGTAAATTATTCGCAGTGTAGCTCATGTATTTTTACCTACATATGTATAAGCACTATGGGATGCTTGAGATTGCATGTGTGGATTGACCTCACGTCTTGGATGGAACAATATGTCTGGACCGCCTGTGGATAACAGCAAGAAGACGGCGGTACGGCGATAAGGAGCTGAAAAGACTTCCTGACCTCCTGGGGGCCAGGCGGAGGACTGAAGGACGCGGGGGGAGAGTTATTGTCAATAGGGGGTTTTGACGGTGATATGTGATTCTTCCTTTGTTCTGAGATGTATAAATAAGGTTTTGACTCAGCTCTCTCTCTTCTGTTCTTGAGAGATAGCTGGGGATGTGATCGCAACAATAAAACCTGAATTAAGAAATAATTCAGCCTTGTTATTTCACGCTCCCCACATTGGTAACCAAGAGACGTGAGAATGCATAGAAGGGATTCTCCTGATGCAGACTCGTCGGAGTCTGCCCAAGCGAGCGCCGTCTCCATTAAACTGCCAGAATTCTGGCAGGACAACCCGGACTCGTGGTTCCTCCAGGCTGAGGCACAGTTCATGCTCGCAGGAATAACGGCGGATGACACTAAGTTTTACCACGTCATCGCAAGGCTCGACAACCGCACAGCTCGATGCGTGCGGAGCCTGGTACAGCAGCCACCCGCTGACAACAAATACGGCGAGTTGAAGGCTGCCCTCACCGAGTGTTTCACACCCTCAGCCGAAGAGAGGGCTAGGAGGCTCCTGGCTATGCACGGCCAGGGAGGGCGCAGGCCAGTCGCCCTGATGGAAGACATGCTGCAGCTGAGGGAATCGGACAACGATAATTTCCTATTTATGCACATCTTCCTAAGTAACCTCCCGTCGCACATGAGAGGGACCCTCTCCGGCATGCCTTGTGTGACCCAGCGGGACTTCCGTGCGCTGGCCCGAGAGGCGCAGCGGCTCCTCGACTCCTGCGGCGAGCAGACGGCCACAACAGCAGCGGCAGACCTAGGTGCGGCGACCCGAGGCAACGAAGAGCCAGAGACAGCGGAGCCAGCCCCACCAACAATGGCAGCGACACGGCCGCGGCGCAGGGGAGGAGATGGCCTCTGTTATTATCACCGGCGTTTCGCAGAGAAGGCACACAGGTGTGTGCCGCCGTGCAGCTACAAGAGCTCGGGAAACTCCAGGACCAGGACCCGTTGGCAGCTTCGGCTCTGGGTGAAAGAAATAAGCTGCTGTACATCACAGATGCAAGCTCCGGGCGGCACTTCCTCGTAGACACCGGAGCCCAAGTGAGTTTCATCACCCCGACCTATGCTGACCGGTTGGCTGGCCCCCGTGGTGACGGGGCAACGGCGGCGAATGGCTCGAGCATCAACACCTACGGAGAAAGGACTTTGTTTCTGTCCTTGCACGGCCGCACTTATGAATGGACTTTTATCATAGCGGCAGTGAGCTTCAATATGTTAGGTGCCGATTTTCTATGCTCGCATGGTTTGTTAGTTGATCTTGCCAACAGACGCTTAGTTAATGCACTATCTTTCTATTATATTCCTTGTGCAGCTCGAGTGTCCCCACCACCGGTGCAGACCAACGTCGCCACAGCAGGCGGTAAGTTTAACACACTCCTCACCCAATTTCCAGCGCTCACGGTTCCTACTTTTTCGGCAACAGTTGCGAAACACGGGGTGGAGCATTTTATCACTACAGCGGGCCCCCCCATCTTCGTGAAAGCTCGGCATTTGGATGCTGCTAAGCTTTCCATAGCGCGCGAGGAGTTCGCCAGCCTGGAAAGACTGGGCATTATTCATCGTTCAAAAAGCCCATGGGCTTCGCCACTGTATATGGTCCCTAAAGCTGACGGCTCCTGGAGACCTTGCGGCGATTACCGCAGACTAAACAACGCCACAGCACATGACCGCTACCCAATCCCACACATTCAGGATTTTTTGGTGCATCTAGCGGGGGCGCGCATTTTTTCTAAAATAGACCTGGTTCGCGGCTACCATCAGGTTCCAGTCCGGCCTGAGGACATTCCTAAAACAGCGGTAATAACCCCTTTTGGACTTTTTGAGTTTTTGCGCATGCCGTTTGGTCTTAAAGGCGCCGCACAAACATTCCAACGTATGATGGATGCCATGTTACGCGATCTCCCTTTTGTGTTCGTCTACCTCGACGACATTTTACTCGCCAGTACTTCAGAAGAGGAACACGAAAAACACCTCACTGCGGTTTTTCGGAGGTTGGGAGAGCACGGGTTAATAATTAATCCAGCCAAGTGCCAGTTTGGCGTGGCGCAGATCGATTTTTTGGGGCACCGCGTCTCCCCAGAAGGGGCAATCCCGCTACCGGATAAGGTGCGCGCAGTGGCAGATTTTCCCCGACCACAAACGGTCAAATCATTGCAGGAATTTTTAGGAATGGTAAATTTTTATAACCGTTTCCTACCACACGCAGCACAACTCATGCAACCATTATACGCTGCGCTCAAAAAAACAAAAACCCTCCAATCCTATCGAGTGGTCCCCGGAGCAGGAGCGCGCATTCGCGGAGGTAAAAATAAGCCCTGGCTGACGCCGCGCTTCTGGCTCACCCAGATCCATCAGCCCACATAGCGCTCACCACCGACGCATCAGATTTAGCCATAGGGGCGGTCGTGGAACAGCACGTTGCCGGGGTTTGGCAGCCGCTGGCATTTTTCAGCAGATCCTTGAACGAAGCCGAGCGGAAATACAGCATGTTTGACAGGGAGCTCTCCCTCTCCCTTCTGATCCCAGCTTGCAATGTCACTCTTCTCCTGGCTGAATCTTAATCCAAATGGAAATTATGGATCTGGAAAGCGGCTTATATGCGATTGTCACCTTTAAAAGAAGAAGCGGGTCAGGGGGAACCCAAGGGAGACTCATGGCATTGGAATTCATGTGTCTGTGTGATTCGACTGAGATTGAACTGATCACAGGATCTTCTGTTTTGGCCCCTGGAGTTTTCCTAGTGTATCGAAATTATCTGGGTGAGCTAATCAAATGCGGACCCCGGCGTAGCTCCCTTAACAAATTCAACAATTCGTCCAGCTGGGGGAAGCACTGACTGTCAGCGGCAGGATTAACATGGAATTTACTACCTGGCATGCATTGAAGAGAGAACGAACTCTCTGGACATGTTTTACCTATGTTTCGGTAGGTGGATAACATCTGTGGATCGCTGAGTGCTCTCCAGAGAATGATCTAAAGTATGATTCAAGCCTGTATGAAATTGAAGCACAGAATCGAAGAGAGAGAAATTTTTTTATTCTCTGAGTGCACTGTGCAGATTTGACCTTGTGTTTTGGTACCCTTGTTTACATTCCTCCTCGATAAGATAACGCCAGAGAAGTGGCTTATGTCTACCCATACATCAACAATCAGTTGTTGTCGTCAGCGGATTGGTCTCTCGAGGACAATGCCCATGTGCCTTCTGCAAGGAAGAGGAAAAGAGAGACAGACTCTGATCTCTGGTCTTGTTTATAAGTCACATGATTATAACATCTATCCACTGCCTGGAGGCGCCCTCTGCTGCCCACTAACAACTGTTACACTCACACTACACAATGACATGCAAATATACACACACTGCTCTCCCTCCCTCTGCTGTGTGATTGTATCTATTGTCTGCTAATGCATGAGGGTTTTTTTCTATGTAGTCAAAATTTGGCTCATATACGAGCGTTTATTCTGATTACTATGTTTTTTCTCTCTCCTATTGTGTTTTCCTCCCCCTCCCCTCCCCTCTTTACCTCCACTGTTGACAGGCGCCTTGTATGGCGACGCGTCATTGGATGCGCCTAACGTGCGCGTCCAATGTCAAGTCAAATTCCTTGTGTGTTTACTTGTAAATATACTTGGCAATAAAGCTGATTCTGATTCTGAGCTGTTAGCGCTCCATTTGGCTGTCCGCCATTTCCAGTTCTGGCTGGAAGGTCGGCGTTTCACTGCTTTTGTTGACCATAAGCCGCTCAGTTTTGCGATGTCCAAAATTTCAGAACCGTGGTCGGGCCGGCAACAGAGGCAACTGGCCGCAATTTCGGAGTTTACCACTGATATTCAGCACGTAGCGGGTAAACTCAATGTAGTGGCAGACTGCCTCTCTCGCACGGTCACAGCACCGGTGCACACGGAGGCAGACTATACTAATGCAGCCGCAAGGCAAAATGACAACGCGGAAGCGCACGCGGCCCCTGTTCACGTGGGGATAGATTACGCAGCCATGGCAGCGGAACAGGGTAGAGATGCGGACGTGTGCGTGCTCCAGTCTGGACCAACAGGGTTAAGGCTGGAGAGCAGTTGTTTGCAAACCGGTATGCCCCCCCCCTAATCTGCGATGTATTGACTGGGCGACCACGCCCAGTAGTCCCGGCCGTGTGGCGCCGCCGCGTTTTTGACTCTGTTCACTCCCTGGCGCACCCGGGAGTGCGCGCTTCGGTGAAAATGGTAGCGGAGAAGTTTGTTTGGCCGAGCCTGCGCAAGCACATGAAAGAGTGGGCAAGGACCTGCATGGCTTGCCAGCGGGCCAATATTCACAAGCACACGAAAGCTCCCTTAGAACCGTTCCACATTCCGGCCAAGAGATTCGATCACGTGCATGTCGACCTCGTGGGCCCCCTACCGTCGTCGCAGGGTTTCACACATCTTTTGACAATGGTGGACCGAACCACACGTTGGCCGGAAGTGGTCCCACTGGCATCGACCACAGCTGCAGAGGTGTCTCACGTTTTTTTGACGGCCTGGGTAGCGCGTTTCAGGGTTCCGTCGGATATTACGTCCGACAGAGGGCCTCAATTTGTCTCTGAGCTCTGGTCAGCAATGGCCAGCAGCTTAGGAGCGAAAATTCATCGCACTACCGCTTATCACCCCCAGGCTAATGGTTTATGCGAGCGTTTTCATAGGTCTTTGAAGGCAGCCCTCAGAGCGTCGCTTACGGATGCAGATTGGGTAAACAAACTACCATGGGTTTTATTGGGGTTGCGTTCTGCACCCAAAGAGGATTTAAATGCCTCCCCAGCCGAGTTAGTTTTTGCACAACCTCTCAGGCTGCCCGGTGAGTTCCTACCAGAGCATCCGGAGCCGGGGCTCCCCCTGGCTCTGGGGCCGCTGATCGGCACGGGAGCAGACATGCTCCCGGGACCCGTTCATCACACTTTTCTGCGCGTTTTTGTTCCCAAAGCTTTGAAAAATGCCGAGATTGTTTTTGTCAGGCACGAGGCTCTGAGACCGACCCTCCGCCCGCTATATGATGGTCCATATAGGGTGCTGGAAACAGGTGATAGGCATTTTGTGCTAGATTTGGGAGACAGGAAAGAGAGAGTTAGTATTGACAGACTAAAGCCTGCTTTTGTGATGAACGACGAATCTGTACGGGTGGCGAGGGCACCTCGACGTGGCAGACCCCCCAGGGAACATGTCTCTGAGCCCCCGCAGGGATCAAATAACCACTCTCTTCCTCAGTCAGCAGATTCTTTGCAGGACGGCGCCGCAGGGACGGCGAGACCTGCTTACAGCAGATTCGGAAGATGTCTGAAACCCAGACGGCGTACAGACTGATTTTTGATGGGATCATGTGGTATAGACTATGCTATTGATGTTATCACTGATTTTTGATATGATCATGTTGTATAGACTATGCTATTGAGGTTATCATGTTTTGTGAACTCTAGATATATTGTCCATTCTTCGACGTTTGGGGGCGGGGGGAGTGTAGCTCATGTATTTTTACCTACATATGTATAAGCACTATGGGATGCTTGAGATTGCATGTGTGGATTGACCTCACGTCTTGGATGGAACAATATGTCTGGACCGCCTGTGGATAACAGCAAGAAGACGGAGGTACGGCGATAAGGAGCTGAAAAGACTTCCTGACCTCCTGGGGGCCAGGCGGAGGACTGAAGGATGCAGGGGGGAGAGTTATTGTCAATAGGGGGTTTTGACGGTGATATGTGATTCTTCCTTTGTTCTGAGATGTATAAATAAGAAGGTTTTGACTCAGCTCTCTCTCTTCTGTTCTTGAGAGATAGCTGGGGATGTGACCGCAACAATAAAACCTGAATTAAGAAATAATTCAGCCTTGTTATTTCACGCTCCCCACACGCAGCACATTTATTTGAAAACTCCCTACGGTCCCCAACCACTCGGTACCAAGCGGAGAGGAAAAAATCATTTATTCTGTTGCACTCTATTGGCTATTGGTCTGTTTTTCTGAAATAAATAAATAAAATAAATAAATTAGAGAATATTCTCTCTTTCCATGTCTACGTGTCTGCTCCACGTCAGTCTTCACACACAATCTTTCATTTACGGTGGGACGGCGTGGGTGTGTGTGTGTGTGTTTGTCTGTCCAGACCAGAGAGTCACAGCGTTAAAGCTCACTGACCAGATGTAGTAACGATTTTACCTCTGAAGATGTATAAATGTTCAAACACTCGCTGAAGTGTGGTGTACTCTCCTCACGCGCGCGCTCCTGTGACTGGGCCCTTTTGGGGCAGGCGCATGTTTTTCAACACAAACCCAGCTCTTCGTACATGCTGTCAAGACAGATGTGACAAGATGTCCACCGGCAGGCTGGGGGAGACGGAGGAAAGGACACTGTTGGAAACCTTGCGGGTGAGTGCTTTTTTTTTTTTTTTTAACTCACAGTTTGCTGATGTGTTCCGTTAGTCACTGTAAACTCAATGTAAACACGGAAGTGAGCGCGGTGGTGATGGATTTGATTGGTTAGACTGAGTGTTTCAGTGCCAGTTGGAGACAAATTTGATTGGTGAAATTGGCGGAAGTTGATGAGGATTGGCCAAAATTGCCGTAAAGTTGCAGTGATTGAACAAAGTTGCAAGGTCACGCAATAGTTGCACTGATTGACTGATGTTGCATGAATTGATGCGATCACAACATTGCAAAATCCTGGAGGGACTGCTTGACTACTTCCTACAACCACAGCCAATCACATTTCTACCCCCTGCACATACTTTTTCACAGCACTGTATAGTATATAAACAGAACAACTTGACTGTGTTGGAGTCATCGTAGCTTGCCACAGTCTTGCTGGTCTATGTTCTCAGTCTTGTCCTCAGCTTGACAACCTGCCTGACTCCATATCAGAAGAGGAAGGGAGAAACACTTCACTGTTTTGAACTTGGACTGCAGTACTATTTTAAAATACACACTGTTCCTTTAACATTAGGAAATGCTGCTTCTCATGTTGGTATCTTCTTGTTCATGGAGTCACTGAACAAGTAGTCTCTGTAATGATTGTTGTATGGTGACACAGCAGGAGACGGCACTTCACCCAGGACTTGGGGTGGTGGAGGAGAAGGAGGTGACAGATGGTAATGGGAGAAGTAGTGAGAGGAGCCATCGAAGGGGGCCAGAGCGCTAGGGGGTATGAAACTAGAATAAGATGCGTCTTCGCCCCCGCAGTGCCAGGTGTTGATGCATTGTGCGAAGGGCAAGACGCTTTTCACACCTGAGGACGCTGGGGCGCCAAAGTGTTGTATTAAGCCATGCTCTGTGACGTGTATGTTGACGTATGTACATGCTGTGTGACTTGTATGTTAATGTTTCTCACCCTGGGTGCCAAAGGCTGAAATACAGTAGCCAAAGGAGGTCGCTTTGGTACCCAGGTCAGTCTGTTCTGTTCTGTTGGAGGTGAAATAAAGTCCTGTGTCGTGAGCTCGTGTCTCGTCTGATTCCATCTTCCACAGTAGTATTTGTGTGTTTTGGTACATTTTTATGGAAGTGTGGTAAGTTTCATGAATGGTTTTGAAACTTTTCTTTCCACTCGCTCTGATAGCAATCAATAAATCAGTAACTTTAATAATAAGAAAATGTAATGCTTGTCTGGTGGCGACTAGTTTGGGTTACTAAAGTACTGTGGACATTTTGCTACAACAAATGAACTCAAGAACGGTAGAGGAATGGCAACATTTTCTCCTAAACTGCTCTCTCTTCATCAAAAATGTTCAACTGTATTTTAGTGATCTATTGTAGTCTTTGGAGGAATTTTTTGGTTGCTTCAAAACAGCTAGAATCTGGTAGAGGAGCAGCAGACTAGTTTTTCATATACCCCTTGCAAACACTAAACAAGAGCACTGTACACAGTGCATTATATGGCCATCCATAGCCATTATTGATGGTGCATAGCTAGCACACAAATAACCGAAAATTGATTAAAATGCAAGATTCAGTATACTCTAGATCTCTAATAAAACTAATAAGCATGTAATGCCAAGGAGTCAAAGTGGAACAAATTGGGGGAAAAATCAGAAAATCAAAGAATATTCACATCTTCAATACATTTACTAACATTATGTGAAATGAAAATGTCGAGTTTCAGAACTGTAGGAGTTAGCTGTACAAACCATCCATCCATCCATCCATCTTCTACCGCTTTTCCGGAGGTCCGGGTCGCGGAGGCAGCAGTTCAAGCAGAGAAGCCCAGACTTCCCTCTCCCCAGCCACCTGCTCCAGCTCTTCAGAGGGGATACCAAGGCGTTCCCAGACTAGCTGGGAGACATAGTCTCTCCACCGAGTCCTGGGTCTGCCCCGGGGTCTCCTCCCAGTGGGACGTGCCTGAAACAACTCAAGTGGGAGACGTCCAGGAGGCATCCTAATCAGATGCCCATACCACCTCAACTGACTCCTTTCAATGTGGAGGAGCAGCGGTTCTACTCTGAGCCTCTCCCGGATGACTGAGCTCCTCACCCTATCTCTGAGGGTGAGTCCAGCAATCCTACGGAGAAAGCTCATTTCAGCCGCTTGTATCCGCGATCTCGTTCTTTCGGTCATTACCCAAAGCTCGTGACCATAGGTGAGAGTAGGAACGTAGATTGACTGGTAAATCGACAGCTTTGCCTTAGAACTAAGCTCCCTCTTCACCACAACAGACCGGTACAACGTCCGCATCACTGCAGAGGCTGCTCCAATCCGTCTGTCGATCTCTCGCTCCATTTTCCCCTCACTCGTGAACAAGACCCCAAGATACTTAAACTCCTCCACTTGGGGCAGGAGCCTGTCCCCAACCCGGAGAGGACAATCCACCTTTTTCCGGCTGAGGACCATGGACTCGGACTTGGAGGTGCTGATTCTCATCGGCAAACCGTCCCAGCAAGAGCTGTAGGTCATTGCTGGATGAAGCCAACAGGACAACATCATCTGCAAACAACAGAGATGAGATCCTGTGGTCACCAAGCATGACACCCTCCATTCCCTGGCTGCGCCTAGAAATCCTGTCCATAAAAATTATGAACAGGACCGGTGACAAAGGGCAGCCCTGGCGGAGTCCAACTCTCACTGGGAATGACTCCGACCGAGTGTTGGCAATACGAACTAAACTCTCACAACGGTCGTACAGAGACCAAATAGCTCGTAACAACAAGCCCGATACCCCATACTCCCGAAGCACCCCCCACAAAAATCCACGAGGGACGCGGTCAAATGCCTTCTCCAAGTCCACAAAACACATGTAAACTGGTTGGGCAAACTCCCACGAACCCTCAAGAATTCTCGAGAGGGTAAAGAGCTGGTCCGATGTGCCACGGCCAGGACGAAAACCACATTGCTCCTCCTGAATCCGAGGTTCGACCAACGGCCGGACTCTCCTCTCCAGTACCTTGGCATAGACCTTCCCAGGGAGGCTGAGGAGTGTGATCCCTCTAAAGTTGGAGCACACCCTCCGGTCCCCTTTTTTGAAGAGAGGAACCACCACCCCGGTTTGCCATGCCAAAGGCACTGCCCCCGACCTCCACGCAATGTTGCAGAGGCGTGTCAACCATGACAACCCAACAACATCCAAGGCCTTGAGGTACTCGGGGCGAATCTCGTCCACCCCCGGGGCCCGGCCACCAAGGAGATTTTTAACCACCTTGGCGACCTCAGCCCCTGTGATAGGCGAGTCATCCCCCTTGTCCCCAAACCCTGCTTCCTCTGTGGAAGGCGTATCAGTGGGATTGAGGAGATCCTCGAAGTATTCCTTCCACCGCCCGACGATATCCCCAGTTGAAGTCAACAGTGTCCCATCCGCACCATACACAGTGTGGACGGGGAGCTGCTTTCCCCTCCTGAGCCGCCGAACAGTTTGCCAGAATCTCTTTGAAGCCGACCAAAAGTCTTGTTCCATGGCCTCACCGAACTCCTCCCATACCCGGGTTTTTGCTTCAGCAACCACCCGAGCTGCACTCCGCTTGGCCTGCCGGTACACCTCAGCTGCTTCGGGAGTCCCACAAGCCAACCAAGCTTGATAGGACTCCTTCTTCAGCTTAATGGCCCCCCTCACCACTGGTGTCCACCACTTGGTTCGGGGGTTGCCACCACGAGATGCACCGACCACCTTGCGGCCGCAGCTCTGGGCCGCCGCTTCAACAACAGAGGTGGAGAACATGGCCCATTCAGACTCCATGTCTCCAGACTCCCTCGGAATGTGGTTGAAGTTCTTCCGGAGGTGGGAGTTGAAGACCTCCCGGACAGGGGCCTCAGCCAGACGCTCCCAGCACACCCTCACTATACGTTTGGGTCTACCAGGTCTGAATGGCTTCCTCCCCTGCCATCGGATCCAACTCACCACCAGGTGGTGATCAGTTGACAGCTCTGCACCTCTCTTTACTCGGGTGTCCAAGACATACGGTCGCAGGTCTGATGATACGATAACAAAATCGATCATCGACCTGCGGCCTAGGGTGTCCTGGTGCCAGGTTGTACAAACCATGTACAATCTATTGAAACTTCATTGAAAAAAAATTACATTTTAAAACTTGTCATTTTCAAAAAATTATCCAAAATTCAAATCCTAGTAACACGCACATCTTCAATACATGAACAATCATTGTGTGAAATAATAATAAAAAAAAAAAAAAACTAGAAAAGCACTCAAAGAGCATATACCTCTGCCAAGGATCCTTCCGTCTATCATGGATCACCTCCAAAATGCAATGTCTGTAGGCCTAGAGCCACTTCTGGTAAAAACTGCATCAAAGTCTGTCCATTAGTTTGAGTATTGTTGCTAACACACTGTGAGAAGATAAGCACCTTGGCTGAGGTATGCATTCTCAGATCATCACCAAACTCTCATTTGTTCCCCATGCCATTAACATACCTTTCCTGAAAATTTCATCAAAATCTATTCATAACTTTTTGAGTAATGTTGCCAAAAGACAAACCAACAAACGCCACCGAAAACATTACCTCCTCCCTTGGCGGAGTTAAAAATTCATAGCTTTAAAACTGTGGAAGGAGTTAGCTGGACAAACTCATACATGCAGATGGACATCATACCATGAAGACGGGCATAAAAAAAATAAAATAAAGCAATATACAAAAATAAAGACAAGTTAAATGTTTCCTTTATTTGATAACAGCAAGCTGAAAAGCATTTTAGATCATTTGCATGATGGATCAAAGAACGTAGGAAACTATCGAGATGATCTCTGTACATTATGGTCCACTACTTTCTTTACATTTACACAAAATTTTCAAACATTACCCAATACACTAATCAGGCATAACAGATCATCTAATATTGTGTTGGTCCCCCTTTTGCTGCCAAAACAGCCCTGTCTCGCTGGGGCATGGACTCCACCAGACCCCTGAAGGTGTGCTGTGATATCTGGCACCAAGAAGTTAGCAGCAGATCCTTTAAGTCCTGTAAGTTGTGAGGTGGGGCCTCCTTAAAATAAAATCCCAAATGTAGATATTAAAATTCTTGCTAAAATTATGGCTCATAGATTAGATAATGTTTTGCCATTGGTCATATCCACAGATCAAAATGGTTTAAGAACAGTCCTTTCTATTTTAGCAAATGTCATTTATTCAGTATTTTGTACTCCTCTGCCACCACAACCCCTGAATGTGTTCCCTCTCTAGATGCTGAGAACACTTTTGATTGGATGGAATAGGCATACCTTTTTGCAGTTTAAAAAAGAAAATTGATTTTGGACCAAATTTCGTCTCACGGATAAGTATTCAAGCCCCACTGCTTCGGTACTCACTAATTCGCAGTTATCCCATCCATTCATCCTCCACAGGGGAACTTGCCAGGGGTGCCCCTTAAGTCCTTGACTTTTTGACCTTGCTATAGAGCCACTGTCAGCTGCTGTCCGTGGCTGTAAGGAGATTCCGGGGGGGGGGGGGGGGGGGGGTAGAACATAAGGAGCTTTATATGCAGACGATCTTTTTCTGTCAAAGCCCAGTGTCTCCCTGCCTCATGTACTGTCCCTATTGAGCAAATTTAGACAGTTCTCAGGATATAAACTAAATCTTGTAATTTTGCTTTTTATTCATTTTTCATATTACATTCAGAACACAGTCCGAAACTCTTTATACAGTAACTCCATATATTTAAAGAAAGAAAACCCCAAGAAACAAACGGGGGGGGGGGGGGACAAATGGAGGAGCAAGTTTTCCGTTTCCATCTCTAAGTTCTTCTGGTTACTTCAGAGTTTTTGGTTAATCTTTCAATTTCTGTCTCGTTGCGCTTTAATATTGTATATAGTTAGTAAGATTGTGGCCGGGGCAGATGGGGTTTAGAGGGGGTTGACGCTCTAGCCTCTCTGGTGGTGTGTCACGGGAAATATAAGAAGGAGCTGCGGAAAAGACACTCTCTTCCTGCGTTAAACCCCCAAGAGAGAAGGCAGCCTGTGGTTCTGAGTGTGCTAAAAAAGAGTGTTCTGCTGAAACCCCTGCCTCATCATTATCGACCCAGGTTTGGATGTAGCACAACCCTCTGGTTGCCCTCTTTGGCACCACTGGGAAGTACAATATATGCCTGTCACCAACCCAACGCCATATTGTGTCTTTTGCCTCTTTGCTAGCTAGGCGGGCTGTTCTGATCAGATGGCGGGATGCTGCCCCGCCCACCTATACTCAGTGGCTTAGGGATGTTATGTCTCATCTTGCAAAAATTCGGTATTCAATCGGTAACTCAGTAAATTTTCAAATATATGGGGGCCATTACTGAACTATTTTCAGTCTTCAATAGAAATGAGATCTTTGTACTCATTTCTTTGTGCCCGTTTACCACGCTTAATTCCTGCTGTGTACATTTGTGTCTCCTGTTTTTTGATTTTTTTTTTTTTTTTTTGTTAATTTTGGCTTCCAGCTGATTTGCGATTTGTTACTTGTCATGCTCCAGGCATGATGATCAATCACGTAGTCAGTAATCCAGCTGTTACGGGTTGGGGGCATGGGGATGATAGTGGGGTTTTTTTCTGTTTTGAATTGTTTTTGAATTTTGTAATAAATGTCAAAATTTAATAAAAATATTTTGGACAAAAAAAAAATAAAAAATCCCAATTCTGTTTTAAATTACTGCATTCTCCTTCATTTTTGCCCATCTACATTTATAACTGTAATATGTTCTTATTGAAATAAAGGGGATCAAATTAGGTCTTATTTAATTTTCAGTGTTGCCATTTGAATAAAATTATCTTTTTAACCTACAGTGGGGTAAAAAAGTAGTCAGCCACCAATTGCGCAAGTTCTCCCACTTAAAAGATGAGAGGTCTCCAATTTTCATCATAGATACACCTCAACTATGAGAGACAAAATGAGGAGAAAAAAATCCAGAAAATCACATTGTCTGATTTTTGAAGAATTTATTTGCAAATTATGGTGGAATATAAGTATTTGGTCACCTACAAATAAGCAAGATTTCTGGCTCTCACAGACCTGTAACTTCTTCTTTAAGAGGCTCCTCTGTCCTCCACTCGTTACCTGTATTAATGGCACCTGTTTGAACTCGTTATCAGTATAAAAGACACCTGTCCACAACCTCAAACAGTCAGACTCCAAACTCCACTATGGCCAAGACCAAAGAGCTGTCAAATGACACCAGAAACAAAATTGTAGACCTGCACCAGGCTGGGAAGACTGAATCTGCAATAGGTAAGCAGCTTGGTGTGAAGAAATCAACTGTGGGAGCAATTATTAGAAAATGGAAGACAAACAAAACCACTGATAATCTCCCTCGATCTGGGGGTCCACACAAGATCTCACCCCGTGGGGTCAAAATGATCACGAGAATGGTGAGCAAAAATCCCAGAACCACACGGGGGGACCTAGTGAATGACCTACAGAGAGCTGGGACCAAAGTAACAAAGGCTACCACCAGTAACGCACTACGCCGCCAGGGACTCAAATCCTGCAGTGCCAGACGTGTCCCCCTGCTTAAGCCAGTACATGTCCAGGCCCGTCGGAAGTTTGCTAGAGAGCATTTGGATGATCCAGAAGAGGATTGGGAGAATGTCATATGGTCAGATGAAACCAAAATAGAACTTTTTGGTAAAAACTCAACTTGTCATGTTTGGAGGAGAAAGAACACCATACCTACTGTGAAGCATGGGGGTGGAAACATCATGCTTTGGGGCTGTTTTTCTGCAAAGACACCAGCACGACTGATCTTTGTAAAGGAAAGAATGAATGGGGCCATGTATCGTGAGATTTTGAGTGAAAACCTCCTTCCATCAGCAAGGGCACTGAAGATGAAACGTGGCTGGGTCTTTCAGCATGACAATGATCCCAAACACACCGCCCGGGCAACGAAGGAGTGGCTTCGTAAGAAGCATTTCAAGGTCCTGGAGTGGCCTAGCCAGTCTCCAGATCTCAACCCCATAGAAAATCTTTGGAGGGAGTTGAAAGTCCGTGCTGCCCAGCGACAGCCCCAAAACATCACTGCTCTAGAGGAGATCTGCATGGAGGAATGGGCCAAAATACCAGCAACAGCGTGTGAAAACCTTGTGAAGACTTACAGAAAACGTTTGACCTCTGTCATTGCCAACAAAGGGTATATAACAAAGTATTGAGATGAACCTTTGTTATTGACCAAATACTTATTTTCCACCATAATTTTTTTTTTTTTGTTACTTATTTGTACCCGTAGGTAGATTTGGTTTGCAGTCTGGTGACAAGCCACTGGCTGCCGGTCGCTGCGTGCGCGAGCGCCCTAAACCTATATGTTTTTGGTATGCGGGAGGAAACCGGAGAAATCCCGGAGTAAACCCACGCAACACGGGGAGAACATGCAAACTCCACACAGCTCACTGTTGGTCGGGGGCTGGAATCGAACCCACGATCTCATGATCCCCGCAATCCCCCGGCCGAGGGTAAAACTGTGCTGCCACAGTGCTAAACCACTGCACCACCGTGCAGCACCGTGCAATTTGCAAATAAATTCTTTAAAAATCAGACAATGTGATTTTCTGGATTTTTTTTCCCCTCATTTTGTCTCTCATAGTTGAGGTATACCTATGATGAAAATTGGAGACCTCTCTCATCTTTTAAGTGGGAGAACTTGCACAATTGGTGGCTGACTAAATACTTTTTACCCCGCTGTATTTTAACCAAGCTTTTAATTTGTGACATGTGACCAACTATTGCGGGTCTCAGACTTTTTAGTCCAGACTTACTACTTTCTTCTGGAATGGACTGAATTAAATGTGCTACAGCCACTTAAGACAATTTAATTAATTACAACTGCAAATCATCTTTTTTCAAACTGCATAATTAACCACAAATTTGATTAAATTGCTTAAATGGTGTGCAATGCTGCATAAACTCAGTCTTTGTCATATTGTATTTTGGTAAAGATCTTAAACTCCTGTCAAGGCAGTATTCTTTTTTGTGGGGTGGAGCAGGGGTGAAGGGGTGGTCAGTGATGCAGTCCCTCCAGGATTTCGTGGGATTTTTTTTTTTTTTCTATTGTTGCAGTAAGTTGCGAGGCTCTCCTTGGGGATTGCCTGAATCGCGCATTGGCTCATGTCCAGCCCGGAGAGTCCCAACTTTAAAACTCACTGACAAGATGTAATAGTGACTTTTACCTCTAAAGACGTATAAACTGTTACAACACTTGCTGTAATACTAGATTCACTTGTTTTTTGTGTGGTTTTATGGCGTGTCTGTGTGCATGTGCTCCCGAGACGGAGGTGCTTTCAGGCAGGCGGACGTTTTTCAACACAAACCCGGCACTTCATATACGTGGTCACTATGGAAACTAGGAGACATTCACCGGCGGGCCGGGGGAGACGGAGGAAGGAACGATGTGGGAAAACTCGCAGGTGAGGGTGTTGTTTTTTTTTTTTTAAATCCCACACTGTTTTTTGCTGATGTGTTTGGTATATTCTCACTGTAAACACAGATGTGAGTGCGGTGCAGCGCCGCATTTGATTGGTCAGACTGATGACGTACACAACTGCACGCTACTGAGACAAATTTGATCAGCGAAGTTGGTGGAAGTTGACAACAATTGGCCAAAACTGCGGTAAAGTTGCAGTGATTGGACAAAATTCAAATTATGCAGGACCTGCTGAAGCCACGGGAATTGGTAGAATTGCAACTTTGCGAAATCCTGGAGGGTCTGGTGATTAACATAATAACAAGAGTACTCTGAGGCGAGTGCGATATTTCCCCCACCTCCGTTTTCTATGAAGATCCCAATACTTACTGAGAGAGAGTAGTTTTCAACTTTTCAATAGAATTACTGTGGCAGAACCAAATTATGGTAAGGCTATCATCCACGAATATACAACCAAGTATGCAAGTCATAGTTGTAGGGCAGGATCCCGAGGTGAACCCATGTAGCAAGTATTGTGACCTGAGAGAGCTTTACACATTCTATAGTAAGAGAGCATACACAGTGTCAACCTTGACCAGAAACATGAAGGTCCCCACAGACGTCTTATCTCCTCGACTGCCGATACATTGTAGTCAGAGGTCATGGTCTCAAGAGTGAACCTGTGTACCAGGTTTGGTGACCCTAGCTTTCTTTGTTGTTTAGATATAGTTTAAAAGGCCTTTTTTTTTTTTGTTACTTATTTGTACCCGTAGGTAGACTTGGTTTGCAGTCTGGTGACAAGCCACCGGCTGCTGGTCGCTTTTGATGTTGACCTTGCAATCCCAAAACCATAGTCACACTTCAGGGTCACAGGGTTAATCTGTGTACCAGGTTTGGTGGCCCTAGGTTTATGTGTTGTACAGTAATAAGGCATAAGGAATGTTAACCTTGACCTTTTGACCCCAAACCCATAGTCAGAGGTTAGGATCCCAAGGTGGACCTGTGTACCAGGTTTGGTGGCCCTAGCTTTACTCGTTTTAGAGTAATAGTAAATGTAGCATTTATCATAGTGCAACTGCAATGTTAGCTTCAACCTTTGACCCCAAACCCATAGTTAAGTGAGGGTGTAAATCGTCCAAGATGTGTATTTGATACAACTACTGTATCGATTTGGAAAGCCCTACATCATTTCTTTCAGTAGTTACTGTGCTTAGAAGATTTAAGAAAAAATCTGACCTGACCTCTGACCTCAAGGTCATCTGATGAGAGTGAAATTGCAACATGCGCATCATCAGAGGATATCAAACCTCTGATGTTTTGAGTTTCAAAACAATCAGAACAAAACTGTAGGAGGAGTTGATTTCACAAGACAGTTACTGTCTATGAAGTGAGGTGAAACAGGAGTTCATAAGTCGGGGGCTACAATTCCCGCAAAAATCATCTGATCAGAACCAAATTGCAGTATGCACATCCTCAGTGTATAACAAAGCATGGTACCAAGTTTCAAAACAATCGGCTCAAAACTGTAGGTGTTGATTTCACAAAAGTGGGACAGACAGACGTACTGACGGACCAATAACACAATCCTATTTTGGTCTTTGACCAGTGCAGGATAATAATGGATTAGATTTATACAGCACTTTGAGATGTCATCACTTGACATGTAAAGCGCTTACAGTGAGTCCATTATTGATTCACTCCAGACAGACATTGACAGTGGTAAGCTACTACTGTAGCCACAGCTGCCCTGGGGCAGACTGATGGAAACATGGCTGCCAATCTGCACCAACGGCCTCTCCAACCTACCGAACATTTATACACATTCATACCCAATGTCATAGACCCTGGAGGCAAGGTGGGTAAAGTGTGTTGCCAGGGACACAATGGCAGGATGGCTGGGGAGAGCAGGATTTGAACCACCAACCCTCTGGTTACTGGACGGCCCACTCAACCTCCTGAGCCACTGCTGCCCACAACATAACTTGTGACCAATCAGGAGCTTTCCCTTGAGAAACCCCGGCATGGCGCGCTGAACTGTGGGTAATTCCCTTATCTTAAGTGAAAGGGCTCATTTAAGGGCTCAAAAAGTCAGCGAGTGGTTAATCTGGGACTTCCGGTCTGGACGCCATGGCGACTGCAGCTTAACACTGAAGCTCTCAGACCCAATCCAGGATAACACCTTGAAAATCAAACTTAACGGATTTTTGGAGGAGTGAAAATCAAAAGACAAAATCATCATGTCTAAAGGAAAACAGAAGAAACTGAAATTCTCCAGGCCAGGACACGTATCGGCCGGAGAATCTGAACTGGAAGATCTCCGTTCAGAAGACGAGGAACTGGTGATAGCTAACAAAAGGGTTAGCCTGAAATCACTATTTGAGGAGCTACGACGATTTCGCCGAGAAGTTACGGCCGAATTTCGGGAATTCAGAGAAGAATTGAAAAGGACAAACAGCAGAGTGGACCAGGCCGAGAACCGAATCTTGGAAACAGAGGATCGAATAAAAGTGCTCGAAGATTCTGTGCTAGACCTACGCAAAAGACAAGCAGCTATAGATGCTAAGCTAACCGATCAAGAAGGAAAACAAAGAAGAGACAACATAAGAATTCATGGTCTGATAGAAGGAACCGAAAATGGTTTTAACTCAATGGCAGAATGCGTGGAATCTTACTAAGAGAGAAATTGGATATTCCACAAACCACCGACTTGAAGATAGAAAAGGCACATCGTTCATTAGCCGCTAGGCCGGCGGCGGAAGCGCCCCCACGTTCGGTGTTGGTAAGATTTTCCAATTTCAAAATAAAACAAGAGGTTGTAAGACTGGCCTGGCAGAAAAAAGGATTTATGCACCAGGAGAGAAAAGTCTACGTGGAACACGATTACGCCCCGGAGGTCCTTAAAAAGCGCAGGGAATACGGACTTCCGGGAAGATGGCGGAGAGACATAACACTTAAACAAAGAGCTCTCCCTAGCCGGATTAAAAATCATCGGTAAATGGCCAACTCGACATAAACGAATCAATAAACTAAGGGATGAAAACACGAAGGAACCGGGCACAAGGACAAAAACAGGGTAAAATTGAAGAATTCCTCTCCAACAACGCAGGAAAAACCGCTGTACGCAAAGCCCAAAAAAAACGAGGTGTCTACAGCAGAGAAAATGGAAGACACCAGACTCGACAACATGAACGCTGGCATCGCCAGTTTGGGTGAAGAGTTAAGAGAATTCAAGCGACAGCTACAACAGGATTTAGCGGCTCTTAAGGAGGAACTGAAAAAAGAAATTAAGGAGGAAATCATGGACCTCCGAAGAGAAATGGAGCGTAAATTAACGGAAAACATGGAGGAGCTGCGCTCCCAGCGGGCGTGTATGACAGAAGCGCAGACCCGAATTTCGGAACTAGAAGATTGGAAAAGCGAGGCAAACGAACAACTACAGACCCTGACGACGCAAACGCAGAGGATGCAGGAGAAAATAAACGACTTGGAGAGCAGATCCCGACGAAGCAATATGCGCATCTTTGGAATTCCGGAGGGCATTGAAGGCAACTCGATGACAAAATTCATGGATCAGTTCTTAAAAAAAGAACTGGAAATACCCGGAGAAACGGATCTGCAGATTCAACGGGCGCACAGAGCACCGGCACAGA
Organism: Pholidichthys leucotaenia; assembly: GCA_020510985.1. Taxonomy (NCBI): domain Eukaryota; kingdom Metazoa; phylum Chordata; class Actinopteri; order Cichliformes; family Pholidichthyidae; genus Pholidichthys; species Pholidichthys leucotaenia. Next base: position 19,178,585 of record CM035844.1, read on the forward strand.
ACCCGAAAACAAACTCTCCACCCAGGTCAGTTGTGGTAAACTTTGTGAAATATGACATAAAGGAAAGAATCCTGACGCAAGCATGGAAAAAAAAGATACGAATCGGCGACAAACAGGTATTTTTTGACCATGACTACCCGACAGAAATCGTGCAGCAGCGGAAGAAATATGCCAATATTAAAAAAACGCTGAAAGAGAAAAAAATTAGATTCCAAACGCCGCTAACGAAAATGAGGATTCATTGGGAGGAAGGCACAAGAACCTACAACACGGCCGAAGAGGCAGCGCGGGATATGATGGAGCGGGGCCTTGAGGTGAGCGTGCCGAAGGAGACGGCTGGAGCAGCGGCGGCCCTGAACGCACCACGACAGACGGAGTGGAGACGAGTGAACGGCGGAAGAAGGGGGAGAGACGTAGAGCAGCGGGCCCAGGACAAGCTACAAGGCTTTCAACTGAAAGCCTAGATCATAACAAAGATTAAGAAAGGCACAGAAGAAATGAAGGCCAAGAAGACAAGGTAAAAGAGAAACAGACGGCTAGAAGAGGTTTAAGTGATATTTGTTGGACATTTCTAGACTTATGACTATTACTTTGATAGTAATTAGAAGTCTAGGGAGGGCCCTTCACTCTGTGAAGACAAACCCCCCACCCACCAACAGGGACCAGTGGGCAGAAGAAAGGCCCAAAGTATGGAGGTCGAGATTTTTTAATGTGTTTTTATATAAATATGTGTTATTTTTGTTGTTAAAGGGGCTAGGAGCACAAGTTAAAAAAATGGAAAAACATGAATATGGGTAAAAATCTTAAGATAATGACATTAAACGTGAATGGTCTGAACTCACCTGTTAAAAGGGAAAGAATAATAAGAAAATTCAAGAAGGAAAAAGCTGAAATTATATTTATGCAAGAGACACATTTGAGCAAGACAGAACATGTGAAACTAAAGAGATTTGGCTATAAGAACTCCTACTACAGTTCATTTAAGGGAGGAGCAAAAAGGGGGGTTATGATACTAATCTCAAACAAAATACAATTTGAAAGTGAACAGGAAATCCAGGATAAAGAAGGCAGGTATGTAATAATAAAGGGAAGAATAGATGGTATGCAGATTACATTAGTGAACATCTATGCCCCACCAGAAAGTGACAAGGGTTTTTTTCAACATCTGTTTGATCTCATAGCAACACACAGTGAAGGAGTCCTAATTTGTGGAGGAGACTTAAATGCTGTCATGGATCATGAAGTTGACACAACAAGTGTTAAGAAGACAAAAAAACATGTAACAAAGTTCATAAGAACCTCACTGGCAGAAATGGGTATGGTAGACATATGGAGGGACCTGCACCCACTCGAAAAAGACTATACACATTATTCAGCAGTCCATAAAGTACACTCTAGAATAGATTACTTCCTTATGAATGAAGATGACAGACACAGGGTGAGAAATTGTTGGATTGGAGGGGCAGAAATATCAGATCATAATCCTATATACATGGAAATATATTTGAACAATAGAAAACGACAAACAACATGGAAACTTAACGTAGGACTGTTAAATGATGAGAAAATGAAAGAAAGAATAAAAATAAACATAAACGAATATATCCAAGAGAATGACAATGAAGAAGTGGACCCAACAATACTATGGGACGCACTAAAAGCCGTGTTAAGGGGTAAATTAATTGTTGAAACAGGAAAAGCAAATAAGACTAAACTGGAAGCGTATGAACAAAGATGTGAGAGACTGAGGGAACTAGAACGTAAACATCAAAGCACAAATGACCCAAAAATATATCAAGAAATTAAAGAAGAAAAAACAAAGATAAAAGAAACACAAATGGATGAAATTGAAAGGAAAAATAGATATCTAAAGCAAAAATATTATGAAACGGGGCCAAAAGCCACAAAACTGCTGGCAAAACGGTTAAGAAAACAACAAACAATGAATAATGTATACAAGATTAAAGACCCCACCACAAATAAAACCACAGTTAACCCAGAAAACATCGAAGAAATTTTCCATAATTTCTACCAAGAACTATACTCGCAACCTGAAGAAACAAATACTAAAGATATCAAAAAATTTCTAGACACATTGGACTTGCCATCAATAGGAAATCAACAAAATGAAAAACTAACAGCAGAAATAACAACACAAGAGATCAGAGATGTGATTAAGTCACTTAAAAATGGTAAATCACCAGGTAGTGATGGATACCCATCTGAGTTTTATAAACTGTTTATATAAGAACTCAACTCCTAAAGTCATTTAATTGGACGTTGAACAACAACAAAATACCTCCATCATGGAACGAAGCAATCATTTCAGTTATTTTAAAACCAGGGAAAGATAAAGAACAATGCGGAAACTATAGACCAATCTCTTTATTAAATGTAGATTATAAAATATACACAACAATTATATGTAAACGAATAAAGACATTCTTGACGGAATTGATGGAAGATGATCAAACTGGATTCATAGAGGGACGCCAAACACATGACAATATCAGGAGAACAATACATATAATTAACCAAATACATAAAGAAAAGAAAAGCGCAGTAATAATGAGTTTAGACGCAGAAAAAGCATTTGACAGGGTTAACTGGAAATTCCTATATAGTGTACTGGAGCGCTTTGGATTTAACGAAAAATCAGTACAATGCATAAGGACGCTATATCAAGAACCTGTGGCAAGAATCAAGATAAACGGTAGCTTAACAGACAAAGTAAATATACAAAGATCAACTAGGCAGGGATGCTGCTTATCGCCCACCTTGTTTGCTCTGTTCATAGAACCATTGGCTCAAGCGATACGACAAAATAAGAAATTAAAAGGTGTAACAATAAAGGGGGCGGAACACAAGATTGGGCTATTTGCAGACGATATTATAGTTTACCTTGAACAACCAGATAAATCAATAATGGAAATGATGAACTTGATAGAAAATTTTGGAAAATTATCAGGATACAAGATAAACATAACAAAAACACAAATACTGACATTCCACTATAACCCTCTAAACCAGATAACTGATAAGATCAAACTAAACTGGAAGCAAAAAGAAATAAAATACCTTGGAGTGAACATACCTAAAGACCTAAGCAAAATATATAAAGCAAACTATGATAGGTTGGAACAAGAAATAAAAAAAGATATTGATAGATGGTCAATCTTAAATATGGATCTGAATTCAAAAATTGAGACAGTCAAAATCAGCATACAACCTAGATTACTTTACCTCTTCCAGGCTATACCAACAGAGATTCCAGATGCCCAATTCTCAAAGTGGGACAGGATGATATCGAGATTTGTTTGGGGAGGTAAAAAACCAAGAGTGAAATATAAAACCCTCCAATTACCAAAAGAGAAAGGAGGCATGGGCCTACCGAGTCTAAAGGAATATTACTACTCAGCACAAATAAGATATATCATATGTTGGTGCGACGAGGGATATGAGGCAAAATGGAAAGAAATGGAAAAGGAAATTGAGGGACTCCCAGTACAAAGCATAATAGGGGATAAAGATGCATATAAGCAAATCAAACAAATAGACCCAATCACTAAATTTACTTTAGAACTGTGGTATAAAATAGTACAAAAATATAATATAAGGGAAGACATAAAACTATTGAAATGGGTAGCATTTGACAGTCAGTTTGAACCGGCAAAACAAGATAGGGGATACAAAAATCTGGTGAACAAGGGAATCACAGCATGGGGCAATATCGGAAAAAAAGATCTCGGGAGCTTTGTAAATATCAGGAGAAAATTTAAATTAGAAAGATCGGAATTTTTCAGATATCTGCAGATGAGAGATTACTATATGAAGAAGATTAGGCATAACCTCCAAACAGATGTGAACGAGATTATACAACTTATTTTAAGCTCATATGCAGGAAATAAAATAAGAATTATTTCAAAACTATATCAGAAACTTATGACAAACAATCATACAAGTAACTATATAAAGGAGAAATGGGAGAAAGAGCTCAATTTAAACATAACAGAAGAAAGCTGGCAGGAAATATGGAAAACACAACACACATCAACAAATTCAAGGGCATGGAGGGAATTTGGATGGAAAAACCTGATTCGCTTTTTCATTACACCACAGATTCAAGGAAAATATACAAATACCCAATCTTTATGCTGGAGGGGATGTGGGGCTCAAAATGCAGACCACTCACATATGTTTTGGAAATGCTACAAAATATCATCATTTTGGAAATCTATGCATGTGACAATACAGAGGATATTAGGATATAATATACCAATGAACTGTAACCTGATGTACTTATGTGATCTTAAAAAAGACAATGTTATACAGGCTAAGGACAGATATCTAGTTAAAATCTTGTTGATTGCATGTAAAAAAACTATCACAAAAAAATGGCGATCAGAAGTTCTTCCTGACCAAGAACAATGGACTGACATTGTTGAGGACATACGTATGATGGAAAAACTAACATATCGACGAAGAATGCAAGAAGGAATATGGGAGAAAAAATGGCGGAAATGGACACACTACAAAGTGCAACAACGAGGCAGAAATTGAAAGAATAACCAAAGACACTGAAAAAACCAGAAGAATTAAGAGATGGAAACTAAAAACTTGATGCTCCAACATTTGCCCCCCCCCCTTTTATTTTTTTTTTTTTTTTATTTTTCCCTACCCTAACCCCTTTGTTTTTTAAATGTAGAATGTGATATGAATGCATTATATATTATGAAAAATGAATAAAAATCTAAGTTACAAAAAAAAAAAGCGCAGGGAATACAATGACGCGAAAAAGGTGTTAAGAGAGAAGAAATTGCGCTTTCAGACTCCATTTCCTGCGAAGTTAAGGGTCTTCTACGGCGATGAAACGTGTCTCTATAATTCGGCGGAAGAAGCAACAGCTGACATGGCGAAAAGAGGGCTCCCGGTAACGGTATTTAAACCCGCAGCAGACCCGAGTGAGAAGATCAAAGCGCAAACATGGACAACACAAAGATCCTCAAAATCCACGGACCAGCAGCGGGAAACCCAGCGCCAGAGCGTCGCGGATAAACTATCCGTTTTCAGGTTGGCATAGCGACCTTTTTTTTTTTTTCTCTTTTCTCTTGAATCAATCCGCACATCCAACCCCCCTCATACAAGGTAACAAACATTAAAGGAGATGCATATTCAGCATGTGGTAAAACATTTCATGGAACAATCATATTATTTGATGGGCTGCACGGTGGTGCAGTGGTTTAGCACTGTGGCAGCACAGTTTTACCCTCGGCCGGGGGATCGCGGGGATCATGAGATCGTGGGTTCGATCCCAGCCCCCGACCAACAGTGAGCTGTGTGGAGTTTGCATGTTCTCCCCGTGTTGCGTGGGTTTACTCCGGGATTTCTCCGGTTTCCTCCCGCATACCAAAAACATGTAGGTTTAGGGCGCTGGCGCACGCAGCGACCAGCAGCCGGTGGCTTGTCACCAGACTGCAAACCAAATCTACCTACGGGTACAAATAAGTAACAAAAAAAATAAAAAAATAAAAATAAGTCTTTGTAATAAAAAAAAAACAAAAAAAAAAAAACTTGTTAAAATAGAAATGTGACAATAATCCACATGTTCTCCTCATACTAACAAATACTGTTTTTGCGTGAATGTTTGATGTGATGGGGGTGGGAGGGTGCACACAATTTCACAGGGTTTAGGCATAAAAGGAAAAAAAAAAAATCACTACAAGTTTGGATTGGGTTCTGAAACTCACGTTAAAAGCATGGGACTACTTTCAGTGGTAAGAGAGGGCCCTCAACACGTAACAGAGTTTGAGGAATTTCCCTCAGGGCCTTCACTCCATCAAGGCTCTTCCAGGGTCTTTAAAAAGACCTCAGCTCAGGAAGTTCTTATGACAGCTTTTTGTTTTAAAGTTTTTTACACTATGTTCTTAATGTTTTTCTTGTTTTTAATGTTCTTTCAGTTTCTGAGTAGCACAAATGAGGGCCACCACACAGTTATACTAAACAAAACAACACAATGGAGAAACAGGGTGTAACCAAAATAATTTCATATAATGTAAAAGGAATCCTGAATCCAGTTAAAAGATCCAAGATTCTAGGCAAAATGAAAAAAGACAAAGCAGGAATAATACTTTTACAAGAAACCCACCTAACAGACGTGGAACACAATAAACTCAGTAGACAAGGGTTTAAAATGATCTCTTCATCTTCATATAAATCAGGGAGGAGGAGGGGAGTAGCGACATTGATATCAACCAAAATTACATTTGAAAAAAAATCAGAACACAAAGATAAAGAAGGGAGATACAGTTTGGTAACTGGGCGGCTAGAGGGAGAAGATATCACCCTGCTGAATGTGTATGCTCCCCCAGGGGCTAACTGGAAATTTTATAAAAATGTATTCGACCTAATGATAACTAAAGCTCAAGGTTTAGTGATATGTGGTGGGGACTTCAATCTTAGACTGAATCCATACTGGGATGCTTCTGGTAATTCCCCACATCAAAATAACACCCAAAACAGGAAGACTCGGATGCTACTAAAAGAAATGGGAATCTGTGACGTGTGGAGGGAACTCAACCCCAGTGTAAAAGACTATACATTTTACTCAACTCCACATTCATCTTACTCAAGGATTGACTATTTTTTTATGTTTAATAGAGACATTGGAAGAGTAAAAACATGTAAAATAGGACTGATGGATCTCTCCGACCACAGTCCGATCTACATGGACTTAAATATCCAAAAATACACAAATAATACATTTTCTTGGAGGTTAAATTCAAATGTCCTGAAAGGACCATTGAAAGATGAATTGGAATCAGATATTCTCAGATATTTGGAAGATAACGATAATGGAGAAGTATCCCCTTTAATACTGTGGGATGCATGCAAAGCTGTAATAAGAGGAAAGATTATTGCAAAACTGGCAACCCAAAAGAAACTAAGACAAGAAAAACTATCCACATTAGAGTCAGAACTTAGGAACCTAGAAAAAGAACACAAAGGCAACACTCATTCTACTGACTCGCTCAAGATTAAGGAAATTAAAAACCAAATAAATGAGATCTACACAATAGAAATCCAGAAGAAACTTACATTTCTGAAACAAAAATACTATGAAGCAGGCAGTAAATCAGCAAAATTGCTAGCCTATAAATTGAGGAAACATCAAACAGAAAGAGCAATCTACAAAATCAGAGACCCAGTATCAAAGGAAATAAAATTCAGAATTCAGGATATTCTTAAAAACTTCGAGAATTACTATAAGAACTTATACTCCCACAAAAAACATAAAAACGCATCCAAGGCATTCCTAAACACATTAAACCTTCCCCAACTTACGGAGTCACAAAGTAAAACACTACTGTCAGAAATACATCCTAAAGAATTGGAAAAAGCAATTATGAAACTTAAAGCTAACAAATCCCCAGGAGCTGATGGCTATACAGCAGAGTGGTACAAAACCTTTAAACAGCAACTATCTCCTCTCCTCCTGAAAACATTTAATTATGTCCTCCACACAGGGGAAATCCCCCCCTCCTGGAGAGAAGGGGTCATTGCAGTTATACCTAAACCTGAAAAGGATAAACTAGAGTGCTCCAACTACAGACCAATCAGTGTACTAAATCAGGACTATAAGCTTTTTACCATTATCCTTGCCAAAAGGTTAGAAAATATACTGACAGACCTAATTCATTTAGACCAAACAGGTTTTATAAGACAAAGACAGACACAAGACAACATTCGACGCACTTTACACATAATTCATCATATAAAAAATATAACTTAAATGCAGTCATATTGGGATTAGATGCTGAAAAAGCATTCGATTCGGTTGACTGGTCTTTTCTATATAGAATCTTATCCAGTTTCAATTTTCATAACAACTTCATTAGAACTATACAGGCATTATATAAAAAACCAACAGCTAAAATAAGGATTAACGGTAATTTATCATCATCTTTTGAACTGGAAAGAGGATGTCGTCAGGGCTGCCCCCTGTCTCCACTGCTCTTTGCAATCTTCATAGAACCTCTGAGCCAATGGATAAGACAAAACCAAAAAATTCAAGGTATTACACTTGGTCAGAAGGAACATAAAATAGCACTCTTTGCTGATGACATTTTAATATACCTAGGGCAGCCGAACACTTCTTTACCAGAACTAACCTCAGTTTTTTCAGAGTATGGAGATTTATCGGGGTACAAATTAAACATGCATAAATCCCAAGTTTTAACATTCAACTATGACCCAAATCATTATTCACTAAGCAAACTCAAAACTAACTGGGAGTCGGAATCTATGAAATATCTGGGGGTCAATATCCCGAAACAACTCAACAAAATTATATCACTAAACTATGATCCACTGGTGACAAAAATAAAATCTGACCTAGCAAGATGGAATATGATACCATTCTTGGGTACTGCACAAAGAATTGAAGCAGTCAAAATGAATATACTTCCACGTCTTCTATACCTTTTCCAAACAATACCGGTAGAACCTCCCAAAAAAACATGGCAGGAGCTGGACAGAAGGATCTCAAGATTCATATGGCAGGGCAAGAGACCTAGAATCAGATATAGAACCCTACAGCTAAACAAAGACAAAGGTGGGCTCGCGCTGCCAAATATCAGGGACTACTTTAAAGCCGCACAAATTAAAACTTTAGTAGAGATATGTAACCCAGTCTACACTGCACAATGGAAGGAGATCGAATGCCAAATAACAAGTGACATCCCCCTACAGGCGATAATAGGGAACAATGCCTTACCTAAGCTTTTGAATAACACTAACCCGTGGATAGAGACCCTGCTAAAAATTTGGTTTAAGATAGTCAGAGAGAATCAAACTAAAGAGCCCTATCGACTTCTGCAATGGATTGCCTATGATCAGGACTTTACTCCTAATAAAACAGACACCAGATTTAAAAAGTGGAAGGAGAAAGGGCTGATAAAATATTACGATTTTTTTAAAGGGCAAATCTTAAGAAGTTTTGAAGATTTGAAAAAACAAGGCCTAATAAATCAAGACCTTTACAGGTTCTTCCAGCTTAGACACCACATAAACAATATACTTAAAAAGGAGGTTTTGGAAAGGGCCCAGTCAGGTGTTCTGAAGGTCTTCTTAATGGCGTATAAAGGGATCCAAGGGATCAGATACATTTCTAAAATATACCAAGGTCTTCAAGACTTAAAAGGAGACAACACATCTTATATAAAAGAGAGATGGGAAAAAGAGGGGAATTTCACTTTACAACTGGAAATATGGGAAAAGCTAAATAAACAGCAATGGAAAAGTACCTCATCCCTGCAGGGGAGAGAATTTGGATGGAAAAACTTGGCAAGATTTTTCAGAACACCTGCACAAAACAAATTTACCCATAAGGGATTGAACTGTTGGCGCTTGTGTGGTGAAAAGACTGCAAATCATTTTCATGTGTTTTGGTCATGCCCAGTTATCCACCAATATTGGACCAAGGTACAGACAATATTGGGGAAAATATTCAAAATTACAGTTCCCTTTTCTTTTGTAACTTTGTATTTGGGTTTACTACCGGACTCACTGGAAAGACGAGGAGAAAAATACTTATTCAATGTTTTAATATTGGCAAGCAAAAAAGCTCTAACTAAAAAATGGATGTTGAAGGACTGTCCTACACCTGAAGATTGGATTAACGTGATCCAAGACATTTACTCGATGGAAAAGTTGACATTCGCACTGAGACAGGACATGGATGGGTTCATGAATTTTTGGCAACCCTGGACCGCATATGTGTCTTCCATTAGATCTAATCTTTGACAAATACCATTTCAATAATGGTTCCGCTCTTTGTTCCAATGCTACTCAGATGCTCTTTTATCTTTATTTACTTACTTTTTCTTTTTGTTTGTTTTTTACTGGTTTGTTTGTTTTTTTTATTTGTTTTTTGCTTTTTTCTCTTTAATTTCACTTTTTCTTTCACTTTAAAAAAAAAAAAAAAAAGGGGTGTTGTAAGAATTAATCTTCCAATGTTGTCAGACATCAGAAAATAAGGGAACATGTGATGAAAATGTAAACAATGCATTGCTGTAACGACCTGTATACCCTTTACAAAAACTTAAATAAAAAAAAAAAAGTCAGCGAGTGATCAGCCAGCCACTCCCTGATTTCAGATCGGGACAACTCTAAACCCTGGCCCATGCCTCGATGGGTCAGGGCTGTTTTGGCAGCAGAAAGGGGACCAACGCAACATTAGGCCAGTGGTCAGTTATGCCTGATCAGTGTGGATGTGAAAATAGTTTTTCCACTAAAGATTCTTAGTGTGAGGACTCTTTAAAGCAGCATAACTAAATGAACAATTAAACATCACACTATAATCACCTAATAAATGAGATGTATTACTGATTTTAACTTTTTTGGTTGTTCATCAATGAAGAAGTTCAAAGGTAATTTCCTACCAAATTTCAAAGCCTGAAAATGTTTACTTTCTTTTATATGTAAGGGTTCTTCAAATACTTGTCAAAAAAGTAACTGCATGGTGAGGTCACTTAATCTAAATTGGCTTCTAATACTTAAAAAAATAAGCTGACCCTTCTGAAGAAGCAGAGTAAAAGGTGATCAACCCATGTGCCCCAGGTTTTAAAAATCAACACTAAAATATAGAAAAGAACCCCCAACACGCATAAATTACACCTAAGGACTTATTGGAAATGTGAGGCGTAAGCAGCAATCAAAGAATTCACAGGAGCTTCTCCTGTTGGTATTTCCTCAAGGACAGAGTTTGCATTTCAAACTCGTTGGATAACCCTATGAACACCTGAAGTCATGACTGGAGCGGACACTGAGGACTGCAGATGGGGAAACTGCTGGAAGATCAAAACAGTTTGATCATGCTTTCCCTGGATTTTCCGACTCCCACCCACTTCACTGAAATAAGAAAAAGAAAAAAAATGTGACTGACAGATTTGCTTCAGTTCCACATTTTAATAATAACTGTCTTCTTACAAACCTGGCACTTGTAAAAAGTCCTCAATGAAGCGGATGTAATTCTGTGCTTGTGTCGGCAGCTCCTCGAAGCTCCGAGCGGACTCTGTGCTGCAGCACCAGCCAGGAAGCGTCTCATAATCCACTTTGACCCGTGTCAGGACATCCATGTTTGCTGCAACAGACGCAAACATTGAGAGGAGTGAGAAAAACTATCAAAATACAAGCAGGACATAGTTTACCTGCTGCTACAGATGTGAACAAAATTGTTGGTACCCCTCTGTTAATGAAAGAAAAACCCACAATGGTCACAGAAATAACTGGAATCTGACAAAAGTGGTAATAAATAAAAATTCTATGAAAATTAACCAATGAAAATCAGACAATGCTTTTGAAATGTGGTTCAACAGAATTATTTTAAAAAACAAGCTCATAAAACAGGCCTGGACAAAAATGATGGTACCCTTAACTTAATATTTTGTTGCACAACCTTTTGAGACAATCACTGCAATCAAACGATTTCTGTAACTGTCAATGAGACTTCTGCACCTCTCAGCAGGTATTTTGGCCCACTCCTCATGAGCAAACTACTCCAGTTGTCTGAGGATTGAAGGGTGCCTTCTCCAGACAGCATGTTTTAGCTCTTTCCACAGATGTTCAACAGGATTTAGATCAGGGCTCACAGAAGGCCACTTTAGAATAGTCCAATGTTTCGCTCTTAGCCATTCTAGGGTCTTTTTTTTTCCCAATATATTTTTATTAAAATCCATTTCAGAAATTACAGAAAAGTTTGCATAATACTTCTTGAAACAAGAAATAGAGATACACTTATTAAGCACATATACATATATGCATATAAGATCTAATAGTGCATCAACAAGTACTTCACACTAAAACACCAGATTTTTTTTTTTAACCCCTAGAACACCCCCCCACCCCCACCCCAGCTCATAAAATCAGTGGAGGAAGTACCTCAACAGGTGTATAATAGGAGACAAAAACACACACACAAAAAAGTACAAAAATATATATATATATATGACAAGGCACATGCTGACATAATTAGATGGGTAAGACTTTGATTAGAAAAGTGAGATATAAAACATTGCCATTTCTGGTAAAACCTTTCTGTGCATCCTCTTATCGTATATTTTATTTTCTCAAGTTTTAGAAAAAACATCATATCCTTGAGCCATAGGGAAATTGAGGGATATCTGACAGATTTCCAATGCAACAATAAAGTACGCCTTGCTATTAAGGATGTAAAGGCCACAATATCCCTTTGTGCCGAATTCAAAACTACCGATGAGTCGGGGATCCCAAATATGACAATAAATGAAGAAGGCAGCAGAGTCACTTGAAGAACCGTGGAGATAATTGTAAAGTAAGTGGACCAAAAACTGTATAATTCCGGACAAAGAAAAAACATGTGGCCAAGATGACAGGGAGATCCCTTACATTTATCACAGCTACCATCAACTTCTGGGTAAATCTCAGAGAGTCTCGATTTTGAAAAATGGACTCTATATAGTACTTTAAACTGAATCAAGCTAAGACAAGCGCATGAGGAAGACGTTCTAATTCTGTCAATGGCATCCTCCCAAAGCTCTTCAGTCATCTGTATACTCAATTCTTTCTCCCACAATTTTTTTATTTTGACACTTGATTCATCGTTCCATCTTGCCTTGAGAGAGAGCAGTCGCATTTTTCTTCCCTCCTCCCCTGCCTTCCTGATCTATTCCCAGCTTTTGCAATGTTGCGTTTTTGTCTGTGTTTAGTCGCTCTTCTTCTGCTGAATCTTAATCTAAACGGAAATTATGGATTTGGAAGCGGCTTAAATGTGCTATTGTCACTATTTTTCAACAAGAATTGGGCCAAGGGGGAGCCCAAGAATTGGAACCTACGAGGAGACTCATGGACATTGGAATTCATGCGTCTATGGAAACATTATTGGTTATGATCTCAGGACTTCTATTTTTGGCTGTGGAGTTCCCTGATGCATCAGAAATTGAAGGAAAGTGAGAGAGCTGATCAAGCGGACCCGGCAAGCTCCTTCATCAAATTCGACCAGTTGGGGAGGGCACAAGTAGCGGCAAACGGTGAACTGAATGACAGTGATTCAGTGAAGGAATACATCTGAAGCTCTGTGCTCTCTATGGAAAAACAGTTTAAGCCTGCATATACAGTATAATGGAAGCACAGAACTACACGGATGAGGACAAATTCTATTCTCTGAGTGCACTGTGCTGATTTGATTTGACCTTGTTTGCCCTGTGTTTACATTCCTCCTGACTGAGATAAGCGGAAGGATCGGCTCATGTCTACCCAAACAATCAACAATCAGTTGTTTGTCGTCAGCGGATTGGATCCTCTAGGACAATGCCCATGTGCCTTCTGCAAGCAAGAGAGAGAGAGAGAGAGACTCTGGACTTGTTTATAAGTCACATGATTATAACACCTATCCACTGCCAGGAGGCGCCCTCTGCTGCTTACTAACAACTGTTACATTTACACTACACAATGCATACAACACTACATGCATACGATATACACACACTGCTCTCCTTCTGCGTGTGATTTGTCTATGTCTGCTAAATATGCATTGAGGGTTTTTTTGCCTGCAATCAAAATTTCGCTTACTCATTAAGCGTCAATTTGATAAAACATGTTTTTTTCTCTCGCCTATTGTGTCATATCCTCTTTTCTTTTTTTTCCCCCTTTCTTCTTTATGACTGGCGCCTAGCGGCTGCCCCGGCCTTGGATGCGCTCTGCAGAGCGTGCCCAAATGCCAAGTCACGTTTCGTTACCTTGTATTCATACATGTGTAATGGCAAAGTTGAATCTCATCTCATCTCATCGTTTAATGTTAAAATGGAATTATAAAGCTTAGATATCAGCCCTTTATGTTGTGGACCATGTGAAACTATACTTTTCCAGGGCTGATCAGGAGGTATAGAAGGAAAGTTGGAGAAACACTTAGAAACAAAGTTACGAATTTGAAAATAACGAAACAAATGGATGACGGGTAAGTTATAGTTGGAAGATAAATTGGTAAAGCTATCAAAAAGCCCGGATGTATATAAATTCCTTATATGTTCAATACCCCTGTCATGCCAATCGGAGAAAGACAAATCTGAGAGAGACGGGGGGGAAACAAATGATTTTTAGTTAAAGGACACAAAGAGGAGGCAGCTACAAAATCAAAGCGCCGCCTAAACTGAGACCAGATTTTTAATGTGTTGAGAACCACTTGACTGTTCGTATACAAAGAGGGTTTTGTAGGCAAAGAGGAAAAAATTAATGCAGGTATTGACGACCCACGACAGGATGATAATTCCATTCTACACCATGGGGAGCAATAAGACTTTAACCAATAACAGATTTTATGTATATGTGCCACCCAATAATATGATTGAAAATCAGGTAATGCACATTCTAGGGTCTTTTTAGCTGTGTTTTGGGTCATTATCCTGTTGCAAGACCCATAACCTGCGACTGAGACCAAGCTGTCTCACACTGGGCAGCACATTTCTCTCTAGAATACCTTGATAGTCTTGAGATTTCATTGTACCCTACACAGATTCAAGACACCCTGTGCCAGATGCAGCAAAGCAGCCCCAGAACATAACAGAACCTCCTCCATGTTTCACAGTAGGGACAGTGTTCTTTTCTTGGTATGCTTCATTTTTGCGTCTGTGAACATAGAGCTGATGTGCCTTGCTAAAAAGTTCCAGTTTTGTCTCGTCTGGCCATAGGACATTCTCCCAGAAGCTTTGTGGCTTGTCAACATGCAGTTTGGCAAATTCCATTCTGGCTTCTTTATGATTTGTTTTCAACAGTGGTGTCCTCCTTGGTCGTCTCCCATGAAGACCATTTTGGCTCAAACAACGACGGATGGTGCAATCTGACATTGACGTACCTTGAAGTTCACCATGAATGTGTTTAGAGGTTGTTCTGGGCTCTTTTGTTACCATTCGTATTACCCGTCTCCTCCTGTGGCCACGTCCAGGGAGGCTGGCTACAGTCCCGTGGATCTTAAATTTCTGAATAATATGTGCAACTGTAGTCACAGGAACATCAAGCTGCTTGGAGATGGTCTTATAGCATTTACCTTTAACATACTTGTCTATAATTTTCTTTCTAATCTCCTGAGACAACTCTCTCCTTTGCTTCCTCTGGTCCATGTTTAGTGTGGTACACACCATGCCACCAAACAGCACAGTGACTACTTGTCACCCTTTAAATAGACCGACTGACTGATTACAAGTTTGTAGACACCTGTGATGTTAATTAGAGGACATATCTTGGTTGAACATGTCCCTATGGTCACATTATTTTCAATCTCTTCTAGGGGTACCATCATTTTTGTCCAGGCCTGTTTCATGAGTTTGTTTTTTAAAATAATTCTGTTGAACCACAATTCAAAAGCATTGTGTGATTTTCATTGGTTAATTTTCACAGAATTTTTATTTATTACCACTTTTGTCAGATTCAAGTTATTTCTGTGACCATTGTGGGTTTTTCTTTCATTAACAGAGGGGTATCAACAATTTTGTCCACGTCTGTACTTACAAGCAGCATGGTTATTACAGTGGTGTGAAAAAGTGTTTGCACCCTTCCTGATTTCTCATTTTTTTGTATGTTTGTCACACTTACAGGTGCATCTCAATAAATTAGAATGTCAACAAAACGTTGATTTATTTAGGTAATACAATTCAAAAAATTTAAACTTCTATATTATATACAGGTACATCTCAAAAAATTAGAATATCATGAAGAAGTTCAATATTTTTTGCCACTCATTTCAGAAAGTGAAACCCATATATTATATATATTCATAACACAGAGAGTGATATATTTCAAGTGTTTATTTATTTTAATTTTGATTATTATAGCTTACTGCCCATGAAAACCCCAAATTCAGTTTCTCAAATTGGAATATTACATAAAATTTAAAAAAATAGTTTTTTAACAGAAATGTTGGCCGACTGAAAAGTATGTCTATGTACCACTCAATACTTAGTCGGGGCTCCTTTTGGATTAATTACTGTATCAGTGTGGCGTGGCATGGAGGTGATCAGCCTGTGTTACTGCTGAGGTGTTATGAAGGTCCAGGTTGCTTTGATAGTGACCTTCAGCTCGTCTGCATTGTTGGGTCTGGTGTCTCTCATCTTCCTCTTGACAATCCTCCATAGATTCTCTATGGGGTTTAGGTCAGAAGAGTTTGCTGGCCAATCAAACACAGTGATGCCACGGCCATGAAACCAGGTTTTGATACTTTTGGCAGTGTGGGGGGGTACCAAGTCCTGCTGGAAAATGAAATCAGCATCTCCATGAAGCTTGTCAGCAGAGGGAAGCATGAGTGCTCTAAAATTTCCTGTTAGATGACTGCGCTGACTTTGGTCTTGATGAAACAGTGGACCAACAGCAGCAGATGACATGGTTCCTCAAATCATCGACTGTGGAAACTCCACACTAAACCTCAAGCAACTTAAATTCTGTGCCTCTCCACTCTTTCTCCAGACTCTGTGACTTTGATTTCCAAATGAAATGCAAAATTTACTTTTATTTGAACAGAGGTCATCTGCTGGTGTTTTATCCACTGCTGGTGTTTTTGTCCACTGTGTTTTATCAAGACCAAAGTCAGCGCAGTCGTCTACCAGGAAATTTTAGAGCACTTCATGCTTCCCTCTGCTGACAAGCTTTACAGAGAAACTGATTTCATTTTCCAGCAGGACTTAGTACCCCCCCCACACACACACACTGCCAAAAGTATCAAAACCTGGTTTCATGACCATGGCATCACTGTGTTTGATCGGCCAGCAAACTCTCCTGACCTAAACCCCACAGAGAATCGATGGAGTATTGTCAAGAGGAAGATGAAAGACACCAGACCCAACAATGCAGACGAGCTGAAGGTCGATATCAAAGCAACCTGGACCTTCTTAACACCTCAGCAGTGCCACAAGCTGATCACCTCCATGCCACGCCACACTAATGCAGTAATTAATCCAAAAGGAGCCCCAACCAAGTATTGAGTGTGTACATGGATATACTTTTCAGTCGGCCAACATTTCTATTAAAAAAATTTTTAAATTAATTTTATGTAATATTCTAATTTTTTGAGAAACTGAATTTGGGGTTTTCATGGGCTGTAAGCCATAATCATCAAAATTAAAATAACTAAACACTTGAAATATATTACTCTCTGTGTAATGAATCTATATAATATAGTTTAATTTTTTTGAACTGAATTACCTAAATAAATCAACTTGTTGACATTCTAATTTATTGAGATGCACCTGTAAATGTTTCAGATCCATCTATCTTCTTCTGCTTAATCATCGTTGGGTGAGAGTGAATGGCTGTCTGTCTCTTTGTGTTGGCCCTGCGATGGACTGGCGATCTGTCCAGGGTGGATCCTGCCTCTCGCCCAAAGATGCTGGGATGTTTCAGATCATCAAACAAATTCAAATATTAGACAAAGATAACAAACACAAAATGCAGTTTTTATATGAAGATGCTTATTATTAAGGGTTAAAAAAAAATCCAAACCTACATGGCCCTGTGTGGAAAAAGTGATCCCCCCCCCCTTAAAACATAAATTAGCTGTGGTTTAATCACATCTTTGGAAAGCTAAGTTCAATTTCTCTAGACACACCCAGGTCTGATTACTGCCACACCTGTTCTCAATCAAGAAATCACTTAAATAGGACCTGCCTGACAAAGTGAAGTAGACCAAAAGATCCTCAAAAGCTAGACATCATCCAAAGAATTCAGGAACAAATGAGAAATAAAGTAATTGAGATCTATCAGTCTGGAAAAGGTTATAAAGCCATTTCTAAAGCTTTGGGACTCTACAGTGAGAGCCATTATCCACAAATGGTGAAAACAGAACAGTGGTGAACCTTCCCAGGAGTGGCTGGCCGACCAAAATTACCCCAAGAGCGCAGCGACTACTCATCCAAGAGGTCACAAAAGACCCCACAACAACATCCAAAGAACTGCAGGCCTCACTTTCCTCAGTTAAGGTCAGTGTTCATGACTCCACCATAAGAAAGAGACTGGGCAAAAATGGCCTGCATGGCAGAGTTCCAAGACGAAAACCACTGCTGAGTAAAAAGAACACAAAGGCTCGTCTCAGTTTTGCCAGAAAACAGCTTGATAATCCCCAAGACTTTGGGGAAAATACTCTGTGGACTGACGAGACAAATGCTGAACTTTTTGGAAGGTCTGTGTCCCATTACATCTGGTGCAAAAATAACAGCATTTCAGAAAAGGAACATCATACCAACAGTAAAATATGGTGGTGGTAGTGTGATGGTCTAGGGCTGTTTTGCTGCTTCAGGACCAGGAAAACTTACTATGGTAAATGGAACCATGAATTCTGCTGTCTACCAAAAAATCCTGAAGGAGAATGTCCGGCCATCTGTTCGTGACTTCAAGCTGAAGCGCACTTGGGTTCTGCAGCAGGACAAAGATCCAAAACACACCAGCAAGTCCACCTCTGAATGGCTTAAGAAAAACAAAATGAAGACTTTGGAGTGGCCTAGTCAAAGTCCTGACCTGAATCCGACTGAGATGCTGTGGCATGACATTAAAAAGGCGGTTCATACTCAAACCCTCCAATGTGGCTGAATTACAACAATTCTGCAAAGATGAGTGGGCCAAAATTCCTCCACAGCGCTGTGAAAGAGTCACTGCCAGTTATTGCAAACGCTTGATTGCAGTTGTTGCTGCTAAGGGTGGCCCAACCAGTTATTAGGTTTAGGGGGCAATCACTTTTACACACGGGGCCATGTGGCAGTGCGGTGGCGCAGTGGTTAGCACTACGCCAGCACAGCAATTCACCCTTGGCCATGGGATCCAGCCCCTGACCAACAGTGATCTGTGTGGAGTTTGCATGTTTCTCCCCGTATCTGCGTGGGTTTACTCCGGGATTTCTCCGGTTTCCTCCCACAGGCCAAAAACATGCAGGTTAGGTTAATTGGAGACTCTAAAGTGGCCCTAGGTGTGAATGTGTGTGTGAATGGTTAAGAGATAGCGCCGTACTGTGGCTGCTTCATCCATCCAGGTAGATGCCCTCAATTTCCCCTCTGGGGATCAATAAAGTATACAAAATACAAATGTAGGTTTGGATTTTTTTCCCCTTAATAAATACCTTGATTTAAAAACGGCATTTTGTGTTTACTTGTTATCTTTGTCTAGTCTTTAAATCTGTTTGAGCTGAAACATTCAAGTGTGACATACAAAAAAATTGAGAAATCAGGAAGGGGGCAGACACTTTTTCACACCACTGTACATGATTCAAAGTGTGCCACCTAAACTAATGCACAAGTGGACGTTAGAGTCTTATTAAACAGAGCAGATAATCAAGCAATTTTATCACCCTCCAGTTCATTAGCTTAATGATCCACTTTGTTCCGTTTGGCCCTACAGCGATAAAGACGACAGACGGGGTAGGAAACAGATTTTATGGGGGGAAAAAACCCAGGATGTTGCATTTCCTGCTGAGAAAAGCTGAGTCAAGTGAAACGAAGTCATTCCACAGAAATGAAGCCATGTTCATTACCTGTAAGCAGATTGCTTGCAGTAATTATATTCCTGGAAAGAAAGCCGAGCTAAGCAACATGTTTTTAGCCCAATATTGGAAAAAAAAAAAATCCATCCATCAATCCATAACCTTTTAGCACATCATATTTCAAGTGATCTTAGAAGAAAGAAGACGCCGGAACCTCCTCTGGGTTCTGTCTGCAGGCTTCAGAAAGTGTAACAAACAAAAGGAGAATTTGACTATATGAAGACACGAAGGGAAAAACTGGTGTGACTGTTTAGTGGAGAACTCTTCGGACCAAACTAATGAGAGAGGCTAGAAATCAGCATTTTTATTGTTAGTAAATACACACCAGCTGGTCTGGTGGGACAGGCCTACAACAGAGCTGGTTATCAATTTCTGAATTCTTTCCTGCAGTTGTACTCCCAATTATTCAACAAAACAAACAAGAACCATTTAAACTGGTCAACCATTTAACTATTTAAATGTCTCATGTTCAATTTATTTTTGCAAACAGCTGAAAGTGGAACAACAAGGCCGTCAATGATGGAGTAGCTCATTCCAACCTGTCAATCACCCTAAGAGTGCTCAGATCTCCTGACCAATGACCCTGCCCTTCAGCACAACCTACAGACCCATCTAGGTCAATGGCCTAGGAGAAGTAATGTTTTTCATGAAATCATAAATGACCTTAACCTTCACCTCAACCTGGATGCAGACCTACCTGAGGGTCATCTGAGTGAGTTTGGTGACCACTGGTGCAACTGCCTTTCTGAAATCACGTGTGGCCAGATCTCCTGACCTTTGACCTTCAGCACAACTTGGATGCAGACCCACCTGGGGATCATTGTAAGTTTGGTGAGCATCGGGGAAAATGCCAAGGAGGAGTCGCAATTATTATGAAGTGTGGACAGACAGACACCACAACATCGCATTAGCTCCTTTTGGCTTTGCCGGGATAAGCTAAAAATGATGCTGAATGGGTGCTGGATAAATTTAAGTGCAACTGTAGAGATATGAACACTATGGAGATCTATCAAATAAATTTACACAGAACAGTGGATTTGATGACTAAGCAGAGGCAACGATTGATAAATGTACTTACAGCTACACTAAAACCTATTTAACATTATTAAATTGGATTTAATCTTGGAACCCATCAGCTCTGGGATGACTTAACTTCTGAGGACAGTCAATATTTGGAGTTTCTAGTGCACCCAGCAGATATCCAAGCCAAGACTTCAACTTCCATACATCAATCAATGTTCACAAATGCAGATACATTAAAAAAACAAACTAAATCAAATCTAAAAGCTACGCCATGATGACACTCAAAGGTTTAAAGAACAGGATGGATTAGCACAATCATATTCAGTTTTACTGGTATAATGCTTCCGAGAAATACATGGGTACAAAGTGTTTGATTATGCAGTCGTTTGTTTAAAAATAAAGGAATAAAACATATTTTCAGAATCAGAATCAGCTTTATTGCCAAGTATATTTACAAGTAAACACACAAGGAATTTGACTTGACATTGGGCGCGCACATTAGGCGCATCCAATGACACGGCAGCCATAGAGGCGCCTGTCTGCAGTGGGGGTAAAGGGGGGAAGTTTTAGACATGTTTTTTGCATGTCTTGAGGTGATTCACACCTCACCCAAATTTTATGTGTCTACGGCAAAGTTTATGATCTCCAGTCTCCATAGACCTTGTACATTTGACTCCACCCACAAAAATGAGGGGTGGGGGGGGAACATATCTTTTCCAGTTTATCGAATTTTTTAAAAAAAGAACTTTTTTTTTAAACATTTATCAAAGATATTTTATATTAATATGCATATACTGACGTCTAATAAGCTTACCATAATGAACATCTCATGGAAAGACAAGATAACCAACACAGAAGTGCTGAAACGAGCTGGTCTACCATCAACGGACGACATGTTAATACAGATGAACCTGAGATGGCTTGGGCATGTTGAGAGGATGGATCACCAGCGTCTCCCTCGGCAGTTACTCTACTCAGTTATGCGAGGGCAAACGCAATCAGGGTAGACCAAGGCTCAGATTTAAAGACACTATAAAAAGAAACCTAAAGAAGTTGGACAGACAGGAGTTCTTGACAGCGAAAAGCAAAGGACAGAGCTGCGTGGAGGAATCTGATGAGACCTAAATGAAACGGTCATTGTTGCCCACGACAAACTGCTATGATGACAATGATGAATAGGCTTACCTGGGAAACTTGGTAGAGGTTCTTCATCAACTTTGTAGGCTACACCCACTTTAATCTCAGACAGTGTGTCCAAAATGTCGAGCTTCGTCAAGGCAATTCTGCAAAGAGAGTTCAGTTGTTTTAGCATTAGAGTCCAGACTGAGTATGACTTTTAACCTGTTAAGGTAATTCCACCGACTGCATCAGTAACTGAAGATAATGATTGAACAGTTTGACCCTTACGCAGAGAAGCCGTTGACCATGTGGGCATATCTGACCAAAATCAAGTCCAGCCAACCACACCGCCGCCTCCTCCCTGTCGTCACACCAAACTCTCGCCCTCTGGACTGAAGCAGGTCCCCAATCTCCTATACATCAGAGACCAATCGCAGCAAAAAACAACGATCTTTATGAGCTCACCTGTTATGATGATGCACATCTTTCCGAGGTTCAGTTCAGTTATTTGGGCCTTGATGCAGCTAACTTGACTGTTCTGACAAACCAGTTTATACTCTGTCTCCTACTCCAGGGTCAGAATGGCTTGACTTCCAATTTAATCACATTCATCATCATAAATAAATAGGAAGCATACCAGTCCCACTTTCAGGAGAAAATGAAGATTGTAACTTCTGAAATTATGGTTCAGTTGGCAGCATTAATCTCTATTACAGAGAATTTTTTAAAAAAGCACATTTTTACTCACATTATTCAGCTCTGTTGGGAAAGCACCAACACCCACACGGGTGGTGTACGCTTTCACGACCCCATATACTCGGCCGACGTGAGAGGGAGGCACACCAAGGCCGGTGCACACGCCTCCGACGGTGCAGTTAGAAGACGTCACAAAAGGATACGTTCCTGAACAGAGAAACATGGGTTAACCTTAGGAGGGAAAAAAAAGTGGTGTGTCCATCCTGTTAGACCAGGGGTCACCAACTAAAACTGCGAAAGGTCCGATAAGTCGGTCCTCCTCCCCAGCCAAGGTCCGAACTAGGTGTGGGAATTTTTAGGCATCTCATGATTTGATTATGATTCAGAACTCCGACTTGATTCTAAAACCATTGTCAATGCATCTTGATGCATTTTTTTTTTTTTTGATTCAAGATTTTTCCCTCCCACTGTGTGACAACTTTGCCCTTTTAATAATACATTTTATTTCTAGGTGCCTTTCAACCCCCAAGGTCACCTTACAAAAGAGCATTGAAACATTAAAAACAGATTTAAAATGCAAATAACAACTTAATTAACAAACCAAAAACAATTAATTAAAAGGTAGATTATCAAAGAGAACAAGCTTGTTTAAACAGATGAGTTTTGAGTCTGGATTTAAATAATGGAAGAAAGTCAAAGTTGCGGATGTCAGGTGGGAGTGAGTTCCAGAGCCAGAGAGCAGCGCGACTGAAGGCTCTATACCCCCATAGTGATGAGGCGGGCAGAAGGGACGGCGAGGTAAGGGGAAGAGGAGGACCTAAGAGAGCGGCTAGGGGTGACGATGTGGAGGAGTTCAGACAAGTATGGTGGGGCCAGATTATGAAGAGCTTTGAAGGGGAGGAGCAGTAGCTTGAAGTTTATTCTGTCCTTTACTGGGAGCCAATGAAGATGCTGAAGGACAGGGGTGATGTGTTCTATGGATGGAGTGTGAGTGATGATCCGGCTGCAGAGTTCTGAAGAAGCTGTAGCTTGTGGAGGGATTTATTTGGGAGACCAAAGAGAAATCAGTTGGAGTAGTCAATGCGGGAAGTAACAAGGCTATGGATGAGAATGGCAGTAGTGTGTGGAGTGAGGGAGGGACCCAGTCGGTTAATGTTACGAATATGAAAATAGGCGGACCGAGTAATATTACTGATGTGAGACTGGAATGATAAAGTGCTGTCGAGAATGACACCCAGACTCTTAACCTGAGGGGAAGGGCAAATAGGAGAATTATTAAAAACAATGGAGAAACTGGGGGATTTGGTTAAGATAGAGGGTGTACCAACAAATAAAATTTCTGTTTTATTGCCATTGAGTTTGGGGGAATTAGAGGTAACCCATTATTTAATTTCAGAAAGACAATCAGAGAGGTAGGTGGCAGTGTGGAGTTGGGTTTAGAGGAAAGGTAGAGCTGGGTGTCATCCGCATAGGAATGGAAGTTAATATTGTATTTATGGAAAATGTAACAAAGTGGAAGAATGTAGATAATAAAGCGGCCCCAGGAGAGAGCCCTGGGGAACACCTGCAGAAATGGGGAACGGACTCGAGGTGTGGGATTTGATTTGGATGAACTGAGTGCGGTCGGAGAGATAAGAAGTGAACCAAGTGACGGGAGTGTGGGTGATACAATGGAAGCCTGTCTATTTAGGAGGGTGCTATGAGAAATGGTGTCAAAGGCTGCGGTGAGATCTAGGAGGAGGAGTATGGTGAGTAAGCCAGAGTCTGCATCCATCAGGAGGTCATTGCAGTAGCTGCGTCCCTCCCTCATGCCACACACTGCTGCCATTCTCATCAATAGCCTAGTTACTTCCCACGATTTTGATCAGTCCCGTTTCTGTACTATGGAGGGGGCAGAAACCGGACTGGAATTGTTCATAGAGATTATTGTTAGTGAAGTGAATGTGGAGCTGAGAGGCAACGACCTTTTCAAAAATCTTGGAGATGAAGGGGAGATTAGAGAGTGGTTGGAAATTATTAAAATAAGATGGGTCTACACCAGTTTTTTGTTTTGTTTTTTTAAGTAAAGGTGCAACAGCAGCTGTTTTGAGTGGTTCCGTAACAATTTCTGTATTAAGAGTGAATAATGGTGGTAAACAAAGGAGCCAGTGTAGGAAGGCAGGCTTTAACAAGGACAGTAGGGAGGGGGTCAAGTTGACAAGAGGATGATTTGGATTTATGAATTAGCTGGGATATGTCTGTTATGGAGGGGAGTGTAAAACTTGAGAAGGGGTGAATAATGAAAGAAAAAGAAATTGGAGAACCCACTCCAGAAACTACAGCTCCATCAGACATAAGCTGTTGATGGATATTGGAAGATTTTGGAAATAAAGAATGACATGAGAGAGTTGCAGAAACTGGGTGAGTGCATATGAGAGGGGAGTGAGTCCACGGGCCTTGTGGCATTGCTGAGGAGAGAAAAGAGTGCCTTTGAGTTGCCTTTAATGGAGGAGATTAGATAACAGTAAAATGTAGATTTAACTGATGCAATGACAAACAAACAAAACAAAGTATTTGCAATGACCCTTGAATTTACTTCCAACATTTTTATTAAAAGGAAGAGAACTATAACACATGGTGGCCTAATGGTTAGGGATGTGAACTGGTGAGCAGAGGATCATGGGTTTGATCCCTGGACCGGCAGGATCAGATCTGGGTGGGACAGGTAACATAGCAGCGTTTGCCCCACCCTCTTTCACCCTACTGTGGTGCCCTTGGGCAAGGCCCTTAACCCCAACTGCTCCAGTGGAGCTGCTCAGTGGCCAGTCTGTGGTTGGACTGGGCAGCTTCCTGGTGTGACTGTGTGAATATGAACAGAGCGTCCTTGAAAAAGAGAGGTTGCCTCTCAATGGAACTAACTTGTATAAATAAATAAAAACACGGACAAATTTATCTCAAAGTGTGCTTTTAAGAACAGTCATCCTTTCATCGTCATACACCTGTTTCTGCGAGGACATGTGTGTGCAGACCAAGACCTTCTGCATATACAACAACAATAAACCCTGGTTCATTCCTAAACTGAAGCAGCTACGTCAGACCAAGGAGGGGGCCTACAGGACTGGTGACTGGACTCTGTACAAGCGGGCCAGAAACATGCTGACGAAGGAGACCAGGCTTGCTAAGAGGAGCTACAGTGTGAAGTTACAAAAAAACTTCTCAGCTAACAACTCTGCTTCTGTTTGGAGAGGCCTACGGAATATCACCAACTACAGGAGACCATCCCCCCACCCTGCGGAAAACCTCCAGCTGGCTAATGACCTAAACAGCTTTTACTGCAGGTTTGAAAAGAACCTACAGTTCTCACCTCCCACCCACACAAAAGGATTATCTGCAGCCCCAGGAACTCCATCCCTCCTCCACTCTGACCTCCCACCAGCACTAATGATCTGTGAAGAGGAGGTGCGCCGGGTCTTTCAGAGACAAAAGATCAAGAAGGCTGCAGGACCTGATGGTGTGTCTCCGTCCTGCCTGAGAGTCTGCTCCAACGAGTTGGCCCCCATCTTCACCCGGATCTTTAACAGATCACTGGAGCTGCGTGAAGTGCCTTCCTGCTTCAAACGCTCCATCATCATTCCAGTTCCCAAGAAACCCTCTATTACAGGATTAAACGACTACAGACCTGTTGCCCTGACCTCTGTGGTCATGAAATCCTTGGAGAGATTGGTGCTGAACCACCTGAAGGTCATCACAGGCCCCCTGATGGACCCACTGCAGTTTGCCTACCGGTCAAACAGGTCAGTGGATGATGCAGTGAATATGGGACTACATTACATCCTGCAACACCTCGACTCCCCAGGGACGTACGCCAGGATCCTGTTTGTCGACTTCAGCTCAGCGTTCAACACCATCATCCCAGGCATTCTTCATCAGAAACTCCTCCAGCTCAAGGTGCCCCCCTCCACCTGCCAGTGGATCTCCAGCTTTCTGACAGGTGGCAACAGGTGAAGCTAGGGAGATTTACATCCAGCTCCCGAAAAATTAGTACTGGCGCCCCCCAAGGATGTGTCCTTTCCCCACTGCTCTTCTCCCTCTACTCCAACGACTGCACCTCAGAGGACCCTTCGGTGAAGCTCCTGAAGTTTGCGGACGACACCACAGTCATCGGTTTGATCTGGGATGATGATGAGTCTGCATACAGGCGGGAGGTGGAGCAGCTGATCCTCTGGTGCAGCCAGAACCATCTTGAACTTAACCCAGCCAAAACGGTGGAGATGACTGTGGATTTCAGGCGACACCCCCCTTCATTCCCCCCACTCACCATCCTCAACAGCACAGTGTCCACTGTGGACTCCTTCAAGTTTCTGGGTACCACAATCTCCCGGAACCTGAAGTGGTCCTCCCATATTGACACTGTCCGGAAAAAGGCCCAGCAGAGGTTGTTTTTTCTGCGTCAGCTCAAGAAGTTTGATTTGCCTCAGGAGCTGCTGGTTGTCTTCTACACCGCCATCATCCAATCTGTCCTCTGCTTTTCCATCACTATCTGGTTTGGATCTGCCACTAAACAGGACAAGACCAGACTGCAGCGGATCATTAAGTCTGCGGAGAGGATCATTGGTACCGACCTACCCTCCATTGAGAACTTATATCGGTCCATAACCAGGAAACGGGCGGGAAACATCTGTGCTGACCCATCACACCCCGGCCACAAACTGTTTGAACTTCTATCTTCTGGTCGTCGTTACAGATCACTGAAGGTCAAAACCACCCGTCACAGGAACAGTTTCTTTCCTCAAGCCATCACTCTGATGAACTCCTAACATTCACCTAGTCCTACCTGTTGCTGTACTCATGACTTTTCATCCATTCTTACATTGCACATAACTCTCACACTGCTTTTTACTTCATTCACATTATATCACTGAATCTGAGTCCACATTGAAATACTGTGTGACTGTATATTTTTTCATATATTTCTGCAAAGTGTGGTTAGTCCGAGTAAATAACTGCATATATTCCTGTATATATTTGCATCCTTTTATAGAAACGTGGACAGACTGTAATTTACTGTACATACTCTGGTTGTCATTGAATCCTTATTTAAATCCTTCACCTGAACAACGAGAGCAAGTTTTTAGCCAAAGTCAAATTCCTTGTATGTGTTGTGCATACTTGGCCAATAAAGCTGATTCTGATTCTGATTGACATTCTTTCAGAAGACCACAGCTGTCTCCAGACAGGCCTGTATCATTTAAACTGCTTTCACACATTATTTTATTATGCTCACGTTTTAGCTGGTTTTAGCTCTATATTAATTTTTAAACAAATGAATTCTTTGTTCAATTTCAAACAAAACGTAATATAAAATTTTAAATACAGGAGAACACTAAATGTGTTGACTCCAAATAAACAGGTCTAAAATTCTAAAATCTACAACTAAAATCCTAAAAATATTTTACAGGAGAACACAAACTAAATTGTGAAAACTGTTTCAAACTAAGACAAAAAAAGGACATAAAATATAATTCCAGGACACGAGGTATAATTCCACACTACAGAATTCCTTGACATTTTTTTAATCTCAACAGTAAACTCTGTTACAGCATGGATGGAGCTGTAACTCCATGATTAAAGGGAGAGAGGAGGTGGAACTTATTTTCAGTAACACATGGAGGTTTTACTGAGTTTTTACATGATAACCAGCAAAATCACCTCTGCATCCCAGCATGGACTACTCTCAGCAGAATAGTGGAAGAAGGTAAATGCATTCAATTTCACAACAGCACTTCTTTTTGTGGGTACAGACCTAAAACGGTCTGTCCGGGGTGGATGTCCTGGCTGTCGGCCTTGTGTGTGTGTGTGTGTGTGTGTTGGGTGGGGGTCCTCCCTTTTCCCCAAATTGTATCAAAAGGCTTTGGCGTCCAGATGGAGGACTCTTGGGGTCCAGATCCGGACCAGAGTCCGCCAGTTGGTGACCCCAGTCTTAGATGATAAAACCACCCAGTGCTCACCAAAGTCGATATCCAGGAGAGCAGCGTTGGCTCCTTCCACCAGGATTTTCTTACTGGGCCCAGTTAAAGCTTTGTGCATGAAGTACACACCGTCAGTCACCAGAGGACGCAGCCTTTCAGCATATATCTGAGAAAAACATCACACTAAGGAATTTACTCCATGAAACCTTCACCTGTTCAGTGTAAACATTCTTTTAAACATTCTCATCATTCTTTTAACCCGATTCAGAGAATACAGACATTTGCTGCAGCACATTTTTGGTTGTAAAGTAGAAACAACTGTCATCATTATTAATCATTACATCTGTACTTTAAATCCCCAGGCCCAAGTTTTTGGGGGTCAACAGAGACACTTGAGGGGCCAGATAAACAATCACATGCCCTAATAATGTCCATCTCATTAACATTTACACAGCTGTTATTACATATGATTTAAGGCTTCTGAGCAGAAAGATAAGATCATTCTGCGATCGGGCAGACAGGTCTAAAATTCTAAGCGATCTAAGATCGGGCGGCGCAGTGGTTAGCACTGTGGCAGCACGACAACTCACCCTTGGCCATGGGATCCTGGGTTTGAGCCCAGGCCCTGACCAACAGTGATCTGTGTGGAGTTTGCATGTTTTCCCCGTGTCTGCATGGGTTTACTCCGGGATTTCTCCAGTTTCCTCCCACAGGCCAAAAACATGCAGGTTACGTTAATTGGAGACTCTAAAGTGGCCCTAGGTGTGAATGTGTGTGTGAATGGCAAAGGGATAGCGCCGTACTGTGGCTGCTTCATCCATCCAAGTAGATGCCCTGAATTTCCCCTCAGGATCAATAAAGTACACAAAATCAAAATTAAAAAAAGTTCAGTAACGCATAAATGAGCTGATCTCACCTTCAGCTGCTCCAATTCGCCATCAATGTCAACATTCAGGTTTGGATACATCGTCTTGAAATGTTTCGCTAACATGCGAAATCTACAAAACAGAAAATGGACGGAGATTAAAAGCTAAATTATCAACTGGATCATCAATGATGGAGTAGCTCATTCCAGCCTGACAAAATCACCCCGGGAGTTCTCAGATCCCCTGACTGTTGACCTTGATCCGAAGTGCAGCCTAGATACAGATCCATCTACGATGTGCTTAAAAGGAACTCTGATTATACTGGCATGTTAGCTCTATATGCTTTATTTTGATGTTAGTAACATAACTATAATATATTTTTTTCCATCCATCCATCTTCTACCGCTTTTCCGGAGGTCCGGGTCGCGGAGGCAGCAGTTCAAGCAGGCTTTTTGAAAATAATTCCCAGTTTTATATATTTTTAAAAAACTATTACGATGTAAATTGCCATTTTTGTTTACGTCGCAATGCATTCTGGGTAGTGACGTAGAATGGTTGCAGCCGTTTTTTCTGTCTTATACAAGCCAAGAAGCGAAGCTACGAACTACTGCAATTTGTCAGTGAAAATGCCACATTGCGCAGCTTTTGGAT
This sequence comes from Pholidichthys leucotaenia, assembly GCA_020510985.1. NCBI lineage: Eukaryota > Metazoa > Chordata > Actinopteri > Cichliformes > Pholidichthyidae > Pholidichthys > Pholidichthys leucotaenia. Next base: position 19,208,434 of record CM035844.1, read on the forward strand.
GTAATTTCCAATCAAAGGGAACTAAAGAGAGCGGGGTAAGCCTCCATAGCTTTCCTAAAGAGGGAAAGTTGAGGAAAAAGTGGGGGCGGCAGCGGCTCAGCAGGTAGAGCAGGTTGTCTAATAACCCGATGGTTGGCGGTTCGAATCACGCTCTCCCCAGATATCCTGCCGTTGTGTCCCTGGGCAAGACACTTCACCCGCATTGCCTCCAGTGCCCATAACACTGGGTATAAATGTTAAAAATGTTTAAATGTTTGGTGGTGGCCGGAGAGGCCGTTGGCGCGGATTGGCAGCCACGTTTCCGTCACTCTGAGTGTCTATGATCAAGCGCTATAGCGCACGCTTGATAAAGCTAATATATATATTTATCACACTATGATAAAGTGCTATATCGCTTGAGCGTGCGCTTGAGCGATATAGCGTGCGCTTGAGTGTCTCTCCGCTTTGAGTGTCTCAAGCATGCGCTTGAGGAAGCATTATTTTAAGGTGAAACTTATATATTGTTGATTTACTTACAATAGAATGCTCAAACACGTCTACAAGCCTGATGGGCACTGAACTGATAAACATGGACTCTCAGCAACATAAAGCAATTTCTCTGTTGCTTTCTCAGACTGCGGGTTGAACGTCCATAAGCAGTGCTCCAAAGTCGTTCCAAATGACTGCCAGCCAGATCTTCGACATGTCAAGCTTCGCACACTCAAGCGCACACTCAAGCGTGCACTTTGAGCGATATAGCGCTTTATCATAGCATGATAAATATATATATCAGCTTTATCAAGCGTGTGCTATAGCGCTTTATCATAGACACTAAGAGTGACGGAAATGTGGCTGCTAATCCGCGCCAACGGCCTCTCCGGCCTCCACCGAGCATTTAAACATTTTTACACATTCATACCCCGTGTTATGGGCACTGGAGGCAATGCGGGTGAAGTGTCTTGCCCAGGGACACAACGGCAGGATATCTGGGGAGAGCGTGATGCGAACCGCCAACCATCGGGTTATTAGACGACCTGCTCTACCTGCTGAGCCGCTGCCGCCCCACTTTTTCCTCAATTTTCCCTCTTTAGGAAAGCTATGGAGGCTTACCCCGCTCTCTTTATTTCCCTTTGATTGGAAATTACATCCAAAAGCCGTGCAATGTGGCATTTTCACTGACAAATGGCAGTAGTTCGTAGCTTTGCTTCTTGGCTTGTATAAGACAGGAAAAACGGCTGCAACCATTCTACGTCACTACCCAGAATGCATTGCGACGTAAACAAAAATGGTGATTTACATTGTAATAAAGTTTTTTAAAAATATATAAAACTGGACTTCCGGTTATGGCTGCCACGTAGGACGGACGTGTCTCGCTCTGCTCTGCTCCTGGAGAAAAAAAATCGGCAAATAACTCTCTCATTTGGGACAGAACGTATCCCAGCATTTGGGCGAGGATATGTCGGCGAAGCCTAAGGCTGGAAAACCAGGAAAAGGAAAAAGCGAGCCGCCGAAACAGTCCAAATTAACGGACTTTCAGGTCTGTGACGCAGCAAACAAAACTCCATATATGGCGGAGGAGGCTGGCAACGGTGCGATGTCTGCGGGGGGAGGCGCAGATGCGCTGATGGCTGCCATGAGTTCAATGAGAGCGGACTTTTCCTCTAGATTTGATGGGATTATGACAGCGTTGGAAGGAATAAGAAAGGAATTGGGTGACTGTGTAGAACGAACGGCGCAGATGGAGCTCCGTCTCGCTAGTGCTGAAGATGACGTCACCCGTCTTCAATTAAAGGTGCGCACTTTGGAAAAAAAAAAAAAAATCTCTGGAAGATAATATTTTGGATTTGGAATCTCGGTCGAGACAGAATAATTTGAGGCTGGTGGGTCTTCCAGAGGAATCAGAAGGTCGGGACGTATGTTCCTTTCTGGAAAAGTGGATTCCGGAGGTGCTGGGCAGCGAGGAGTTGCAATCAGCAGTGGTTCTGGAAAAAGCACATCGTATTGGCCCACGGAGAGATAAGGGACCGCCGAGGACCTTAATTATGAAGTTTCTTAGCAACAGAGACAGGATGAAGATCTTCAACGCTGCACGTGCTAAAGGAGAGATTAAACACCAGGACCAGCAGGTGCGGTTCTACCCAGATTTGGCCACAGGAATCCAGCAATTGAGGAAGCAGTTTGATCCCGTACGTAAGGAGCTGCGCAACCTTGGGATTCGTCATGGTGTAATCTATCCTGCGAGATTGCTGACCACGTATGAGGGCAGAACCCACATCTTCAAGACCCCAGAGGAGGCGCAGGAGTTCATCAAGAAGATCAAAGAAGAAGAAGAGACTGGTGGGAGCTAAGCATGAACAAAATATAAGGTAGAATAATTAAGCATTTGCACAGGCATCTGACTGACTTGAAGTAAATAGTAAGTTTACAAAATATAGATTGTATTATATATTAAAAAAACAAAACAAAAACAAAACAAAAAAAAAAACTATGATGTACAAAGTTGTTAAAAATTTTGGAGTTAAGTTGGAAAACTACAGAGGAGAGTTAATGTTACGTCATTAAAAGCAGTAGAGTTAGGGTGATTGGGAGGATGAAGAAGGAGTGGCTTAGGCTGTTCCCCGTGGGTGTGGAACGGTCGATGGCTATATCGGGAGACAGAATTTTTCTTTTGATTTTGGGGGGTTTGCCACAAGTGTGGGAAGGGGAAATTTGTTTGTGTGTAGTTTGTAGGATGAATGTTCAACCACTCATGTTTTTGCTTCTCTGTATGAGCATGTTTACACTGCAAGGTAATCCCAAACTCTCTATTGATCATGGACCAAAGTGTTAATCTTAATTTAACTTCATGGAATTGCAGAGGTCTACAAAATTTAAAAAAACTTAAACAAGTTATGAATAAAATAAAGGACATGGGTTCAAGAATTGTGTTTTTACAAGAAACTCATCTGATAGAGGAGGATGTTAAAAGAATTAGGAGTAGATGGCAGGGAAGTGTATTCACCTCTTCATTTTCATCCCGAGCCAGGGGAGTTATGACTCTCATACATAAATCAGTTCCTTTTCAAGTGAAAAATGTAATTGGAGACAAATTTGGAAGATATGTAATCATTCAAGGTTCTTTGCTATTAGAAAATATAAATCTTGTGAACTTATATGGTCCCAATATAGATGATCAGAAGTTCTTTGCTAATTTATTTCTCATCCTATCATCACTTACAGGGCAACATATAATAGCAGGGGATTTTAATTGTACATTGAATCCAGGTGTGGATAGATCAACAGGACTGGATTGTACGCACATTGGATGTAGGATGACTATTAATCATTTTATGAAAGAATTGAGATTGTTAGATATATGGAGAGAAATGAAACCACAAGTTAAAGCCTATTCTTGTTATTCCAGTACCTACAAGACATTCTCACGTATTGATTATTTTTTGATTTCCACAGAATTAAGGTCCAAGATTCAAAACTGCTTTTATGATAACATCGTGATCTCTGATCATGCACCCTGTTGTCTAATATATGTAGATAAAAAATTGACAAAGGAATCAGGTAGATGGCAATTTCAGCATAAATGGCTTCAGGATGAGGAATTTGTCAAGTATATAGAAAAACAGATAGACGAGTTCTTTGACATCAATACTACACAAACATCAGCATGTGTAAAGTGGGAGGCTTTCAAAGCTTTTATTAGGGGACATATTATTAGTTATACAGGATCAAAATCTAAGAAGACTCGAGAGGAGAGAGCTAAATTGGAACATAAAATAAAAAGTCTTCAGGAAAAAGTGTATGCAGGAAGTGATCCAAGGTTGGAGAATGAATTACTGATTTTGAGAGCTGAATACGACAAAAAATCAGCGAATAGAGCTGCCTCGAGTCTTCTAAGATTGAAACAATCTTTTTATGAACAAGGTGAAAAATCAGGAAAATTATTAGCATGGCAGATTAAACAATTGGAAATTAAAACACCAATTACCAGTATTATAAGTAACGGACAGGTAGTTATAGATCCTTTAGAAATTAATAGAGCCTTTAGAGATTACTATGAAAAATTATATGATACCAAAAATGAACCTGATTTAACAAAACTAAATGGGTTTTTGAACGAACTATCTATACCGTGTATTCCAAATGAAAACAGGGAGATATTGGAGTCTAAAATTAGTCAAGAAGAAGTTGGGCTAGCCATTGATAATATGAAATCAGGAAAAAGTGCAGGACCAGATGGTCTTCCAGTTGACCTTTATAAAAAATTTAAGAATAAATTAATAAAACCTTTTTTGGAAATGGTTTTAGAAGCATTTCAAAATAATAATTTACCATCATACATAAATAATGCCTTAATTATACTGCTGCCAAAACCAGGTAAGCCCTCTAATAAATGTGAAAATATGAGACCAATAAGCCTATTAAACGCCGACCTTAAGATAATCTGTAAAATTTTAGCAAGACGAATACAAGAAATTTTACCAAATATTATTAATCGAGATCAGAATGGCTTTATAAAGGGTAGACAAGGCTTCCATAATGTAAGAAGACTATTTAATATTATTTATTTTAATAAAGAAGCACCGGATACAGCTGTCCTATCATTGGACGCCGAAAAGGCCTTTGATAGAGTTGAATGGCCCTTTCTTTTTGAAGTCCTACAAAGGTTTGGACTTGGAAATAATTTCATAAAATGGGTTCAAATAATATACAATAATGCTACAGCAGAAATCCTAACAAATAACAATATTTCAAAACCAATAAAAATCAATAGAGGATGTCGACAAGGCTGTCCACTTTCACCTTTACTGTTTACTATGGCAATTGAACCTTTAGCGATAGCGATACGTTTACATTCACAAATATATGGCATTAAAGTTGGACCAACAGAACATAAAATCTCCCTGTACGCCGATGATATAATTTTGTTTATGTCGAATCTAAAAAAATCAATTCCAACCTTGTTGAATTTAATAAAGAATTTTGGGGAAATATCAGGATATAAAATAAATAAAACTAAATCTTCAATATTAATGCTAAATGAGACCCAGAGAAATTACCCAGCCCCTGAGGTAAATCAATTCAATGTTGTAAATCAGTTTAAATATTTAGGAATCCATATTATGCCTAAGCTAGAATCAGTCGCCAGTGTCAACTATGAAGCCTTAATGTCAGATATCAATGAGTTAACTCAGAGATGGATGTCACTACCAATGTTGATGATCGGGAGAATCAATATACTTAAAAGTAATATTTTACCTAAAATACTTTATTTCAATACATTCCCTTATCACCACCTTTAGATCTATTCTCAAGAATAAAAAAAAAGTTAGTGGAATTTATATGGAACAACAGGAGGGCTAGATTACGTTTGTCTTTATTATATTTACCATTTGATCGTGGAGGTCTGAAATGTCCAAATTTTATGTTGTATTATTGGTCGGCACAACTGAGGTCTATGACATATTATTTTTCATCAAATGATCTCCCTCACTGGACTGAAATGGAATCATACAATTTACCTTTACCTCTTCCCATATTCATATACTCAGATTCGGCAAAAAAATTACAAAAACAAGTTAAAAATCCATTTGTAAAGCATATGATCAAAATATGGTGTGAAGCTAAAAACTATTTAAAAGAACCACAGTTATTGTCACAATTTAGTCCAATATGGGGTAATCAATATTTTAAACCAGGGAGAGCGGACGCTGTATTTAAAGTATGGAATTTAAAAGGGATACAAAAGATTCAGGATTTATATTTGCCATGTGCAGACAACATAATGTCTTTTGAAGAGCTGAGGATCAAATTTAATCTCAATAGAACACATTTTTTTTAAATATCTTCAACTTAGAAACTTTATTCGATCAAATCAAAATAAAGCTCTCACTCGACCTATTTATTCATCCTTGGAAAAAATGATGATGAAAGATAGTAAAAGAAAGGGTATTATTTCAGAGTTTTATAACTCATTGACACTATCTTCAAGTGAAAATTCACTGAAAAGATTAAACTACTGGAAAGAAGATCTGCAAATTGAAATTTCAGAGGAACAATGGGAATTGGCTTGTACAGAAGCTCAAACCAAATCAATAAATGCACGCCTTAAATTGATACATTTCAAATGGATAATGCGGATGTATGTTACACCGGAGGAGTTAAATAGATATAACAAAAATATACCAGATACATGCACAAAATGCATGGAAAGTAAAGGAACCCTATTTCATTGTTTATGGGAATGTAGATTAATAAGAATGTTTTGGGAAGAGGTGAGGGTAACAATTGAAAAAATAATTTCAAAACAAATCATATTGAATCCTAAACTGTTTTTGTTGGGTCTGTACCCAGAAAAGCATAATTTTAATAAAAGTGAAAGAACATTCATAGACCTCAGTTTGCTTAATGCCAAAAAATGTATTGCACTATTATGGAAAAAGACTCATAGACCAGATGTGACTCAGTGGTTAAGACAGATGTTAACAAACCTTCCATTAGAAAGAATAACATATATACTGAAATCAAAGGAAATTGTGTTTGAGAATATATGGAGACCTTTTATTGATTATGTAAAAAATTTAAACATAACTCTTGAAGAAGAAGGTGAATGATGTGTGTGGACCTTGTAAATTCCAAACTGGTGAACATAATATGTATACTTATGTATTGGATTGTCTAGACTAAACAGAGGAGCATTGTTGAAGACTTGGTTTTGTTGGTGGTTGTTGGTGTTTTTAGTGCATTTTTTTTTTTGTAGTACTTTAGTGTTAGTGTTTGATTGTTTGTATCATGTTTGTTAAAAAAAAAAAAAAAAAGGTTCAATAAAGATATTGTGGAAAAAAAAAATATATATAAAACTGGGAATTATTTTCAAAAAAATTATTAGTTATGTTACTAACATCAAAATAAAGCATATAGAGCTAACATGCCAATATAATCAGAGTTCCTTTTAAAGTCGAGGTCAATGGCCTAGGATTGTTTTTCATGTAATCATAAATGCCCAGATCTCCTCACCTTTGACCTTGATCACAACTTGGATGTGGGCCCACCTGAGGATCACTGTGAGTGAGCAATGAATATTGGGAAAAATCCCTAGGAGTAGTGATTCCTTTGAAATGAGGATGGACGGACGGCACGTCATTGCATTAGCTCCTTTCGGCTTCACCGGAATGTGCTAAAAATTGTACAAAATGGCTTAGAGCTGGAAAACATGCCATAAAATGAAGGTAAAACAGCCGAGTTATATAAACAAACTCACCCGACAACATTAGCAGTGTAGTTAGTTTTTCCAACCAACAGACAACTTTCCCCCCCCCAGAAATTTGACTTTTATTACCTCCGCCAAGGGGAGGAGGTAATGTTTTTAGTGGCGTTGGTTTGTCTGTCTGTTAGCAACATTACTCAGTTATGAATGCTTTGTTTGTATTTGTGCAGCAGGATTACACAAAGACTACTGGATGGATCTGGATGAAATGCAAGGCTCCATACTTGGACCAATACAATTTATCCTTATACATAAATGACTTACCAAATACATGCAGAAACATTCATATACAAATGTATGCAGATGACACGGTAACATTCATCCCTGCAAAAACAAAACAAAACAAACAAAAAAAAAACACAAGAAGCCGCCTGTATTCTTATAACAGCCATGACCCAAATCCATGACTGGCTGAACAATTCAGGTCTCCTACTAAACACTAAAAAAAACTGTTTGCATGATGTTTACCAAACAATCAAATACAGTATCTCACAAAAGTGAGTACACCCCTCACATTTTTGAAAATATTTTATATCTTTTCATGGGACAACACTGAAGATATGACACTTTGAAACAATGTAAAGTAGTCAGTGTACAGTTTGTATAACAGTACAAATTTGCTGTCCCCTCAAAATAACTCAACACACAGCCATTAATGTCTAAACCGCTGGCAACAAAAGTGAGTACACCCCTAAGTGAACATGTCCAAATTGTGCCCAATTAGCCATTTTCCCTCCCCGGTGTCAGGTGACTCGTTAGTGTTACAAGGTCTCAGGTGTGAATGAGGAGCAGGTGTGTTAAATTTTGTGTTATCAGTCTGACACTTTCTCATACTGGTCACTGGAAATTCAACATAGCACCTCATGGCAAAGAACTCTGAGGATCTGGAAAAAAATTGTTCCTCTACATAAAGATGGCCTAAGCCAGGGATCACCAACTAAAACCGCAAAAGGTCTGTCCGATAAGTCGGTCCTCCTCCCCAGCCGAGGTCCAAACTAGGTGTGGGAATCTTTAGGCACCTCATGATTTGATTATGATTCAGAACTGTAACTTGATTCTAAAACAATTCTCAATGCATCTTGATGCAATTTTTTTTCTATTCAAGATTTTTCCCTCCCACTGTGTCACAACTTGGCCCTTTTAAAGCCAAGTATTTGCAATGACCCATGAATTTACTTCCAACATCTTTTATATCCTGATATTTCCCCAAAATTCTTTATTAAATTCAACAAGATTGGAATTGATTTTTTTAGATTCGACATAAACAAAATTATGTCATCGGCGTACAGGGAGATTTTATGTTCTGTTGGTCCAACTTTAATTCCATATATTTGTGAATGTAAACGTATCGCTATCGCTAAAGGTTCAATTGCCATAGTAAACAGTAAAGGTGAAAGTGGACAGCCTTGTCGACATCCTCTATTGATTTTTATTGGTTTTGAAATATTGTTATTTGTTAGGATTTCTGCTGTAGCATTATTGTATATTATTTGAACCCATTTTATGAAATTATTTCCAAGTCCAAACCTTTGTAGGACTTCAAAAAGAAAGGGCCATTCAACTCTATCAAAGGCCTTTTCGGCGTCCAGTGATAGGAGAGCTGTATCCGGTGCTTCTTTATTAAAATAAATAATATTAAATAGTCTTCTTACATTATGGAAGCCTTGTCTTCCCTTTATAAAGCCATTCTGATCTCGATTAATAATATTTGGTAAAATTTCTTGTATTCGTCTTGCTAAAATTTTACAGATTATCTTAAGGTCGGCGTTTAATAGGCTTATTGGTCTCATATTTTCACATTTATTAGAGGGCTTACCTGGTTTTGGCAGCAGTATAATTAAGGCATTATTTATGTATGATGGTAAATTATTATTTTGAAATGCTTCTAAAACCATTTCCAAAAAAGGTTTTATTAATTTATTCTTAAATTTCTTATAAAGGTCAACTGGAAGACCATCTGGTCCTGCACTTTTTCCTGATTTCATATTATCAATGGCTAGCCCAACTTCTTCTTGACTAATTTTAGACTCCAATATCTCCCTGTTTTCATTTGGAATACACGGTATAGATAGTTCGTTCAAAAACCCATTTAGTTTTGTTAAATCAAATTCATTTTTAGTATCATATAATTTTTCATAGTAATCTCTAAAGACTCTGTTAATTTCTAAAGGATCTATAACTACCTGTCCGTTACTTATAATACTAGTAATTGGTGTTTTAATTTCTAATTGTTTAATCTGCCATGCCAATAATTTTCCTGATTTTTCACCTTGTTCATAAAAAGATTGTTTCAATCTTAGAAGACTCGAGGCAGCTCTATTCGCTGATTTTTTGTCGTATTCAGCTCTCAAAATCAGTAATTCATTCTCCAACCTTGGATCACTTCCTGCATACACTTTTTCCTGAAGACTTTTTATTTTATGTTCCAATTTAGCTCTCTCCTCTCGAGTCTTCTTAGATTTTGATCCTGTATAACTAATAATATGTCCCCTAATAAAAGCTTTGAAAGCTTCCCACTTTACACATGCTGATGTTTGTGTAGTATTGATGTCAAAGTACTCGTCTATCTGTTTTTCTATATACTTGACAAATTCCTCATCCTGAAGCCATTTATGCTGAAATTGCCATCTACCTGATTCCTTTGTCAATTTTTTATCTACATATATTAGACAACAGGGTGCATGATCAGAGATCACGATGTTATCATAAAAGCAGTTTTGAATCTTGGATCTTAATTCTGTGGAAATCAAAAAATAATCAATACGTGAGAATGTCTTGTAGGTACTGGAATAACAAGAATAGGCTTTAACTTGTGGTTTCATTTCTCTCCATATATCTAACAATCTCAATTCTTTCATAAAATGATTAATAGTCATCCTACATCCATTGTGCGTACAATCCAGTCCTGTTGATCTATCTATACCTGGATTCAATGTACAATTAAAATCCCCTGCTATTATATGTTGCCCTGTAAGTGATGATAAAATAAGAAATAAATTAGCAAAGAACTTTTGATCATCTATATTGGGACCATATAAGTTCACAAGATTTATATTTTCTAATAGCAAAGAACCTTGAATGATTACATATCTTCCAAGTTTGTCTCCAATTACATTTTTCACTTGAAAAGGGACTGATTTATGTATGAGAGTCATAACTCCCCTGGCCCGGGATGAAAATGATGAGGTAAATACACTTCCTTGCCATCTACTCCTAATTCTTTTTATATCCTCCTCTATTAGATGAGTTTCTTGTAAAAACACAATTTTTGAACCCATGTCTTTTATTTTATTCATAACTTGTTTAAGTTTTTTTAAATTTTGTAGACCTCTGCAATTCCATGAAGTTAAATTAAGATTAACGCTTTGGTTTATGATCAATAGAGAGTTTGGGATTACCTTGCAGTGTAAACATGCTCATACAGAGAAGCAAAAACATGAGTGGTTGAACATTCATCCTACAAACTACACACAAACAAATTCCCCCTTCCCACACTTGTGACGAACCCCCCAAAATCAAAAGAAAAATTCCGTCTCCCGATATAGCCATCGACCGTTCCACATCCACGGGGAACAGCCTAAGCCACTCCTTCTTCATCCTCCCAATCACCCTAACTCTACTGCTTTTAATGACGTAACATTAACACTCCTCTGTAGTTTTCCAACTTAACTCCAGAATTTTTAACAACTTTGTACATCATCGTTTTTTTTGTTTGTTTTGTTTTTGTTTTTTTTTTAATATATAATACAATCTATATTTTGTAAACTTGCTGTTTACTTCAAGTCAGTCAGATGCCTGTGCAAATACTTAATTATTCTACCTTATATTTTGTTCATGCTTAGCTCCCACCAGTCTCTTCTTCTTCTTTGATCTTCTTGATGAACTCCTGCGCCTCCTCTGGGGTCTTGAAGATGTGGGTTCTGCCCTCATACGTGGTCAACAGTCTCGCAGGATAGATTACACCATGACGAATCCCAAGGTTGCGCAGCTCCTTACGTATGGGATCAAACTGCTTCCTCAATTGTTGGATTCCTGTGGCCAAATCTGGGTAGAACCGCACCTGCTGATCCTGGTGTTTAATCTCTCCTTTAGCTCGTGCAGCGTTGAAGATCTTCATCCTGTCTCTGTTGCTAAGAAACTTCATAATTAAGGTCCTCGGCGGTCCCTTATCTCTCCGTGGGCCAATACGATGTGCTTTTTCCAGAACCACTGCTGATTGCAACTCCTCGCTGCCCAGCACCTCCGGAATCCACTTTTCCAGAAAGGAACATACGTCCCGACCTTCTGATTCCTCTGGAAGACCCACCAGCCTCAAGTTATTCTGTCTCGACCGAGATTCCAAATCCAAAATATTATCTTCTAGACATTTATTTTTTTTTCCAAAGTGCGCACCTTTAATTGAAGACGGGTGACGTCATCTTCAGCACTAGCGAGACGGAGCTCCATCTGCGCCGTTCGTTCTACACAGTCACCCAATTCCTTTCTTATTCCTTCCAACGCTGTCATAATCCCATCAAATCTAGAGGAAAAGTCCGCTCTCATTGAACTCATGGCAGCCATCAGCGCATCTGCGCCATTCCCCGCAGATATCGCACCGTTGCCAGCCTCCTCCGCCATATATGGAGTTTTGTTTGCTGCGTCACAGACCTGAAAGTCCGTTAATTTGGACTGTTTCGGCGGCTCGCTTTTTCCTTTACCTGGTTTTCCAGCCTTAGGCTTCGCCGACATATCCTCGCCCAAACGCTGGGATACGTTCTGTCCCAAATGAGAGAGTTATTTGCCGATTTTTTTCTCCAGGAGCAGAGCAGAATAAAACACGTCCGTCTTACGTGGCAGCCATAACCGGAAGTCACTTCCAACATCTTTTATTAAAACAAATGGAAGAAAAATCTGATGGTGGGCAGTGGTAGCCTAATGGTTAGGGATGTGAACTGGTGAGCAGAGGGTTACGGGTTCGATCCCTGGACCGGCAGGATTACATCTGGGTGGGACAGATAACATGGCAGCGTTTGCCCCACCCTCCTTAACTCCACTGTGGTACCCTTGGGCAAGGCCCTTAACCCCAGCCACTCCAGTGGAGCTGCTCAGTGGCCACAGGTCAGTCAGTCTGTGGTTGGACTGGACAGCTTCCTGGTGTGACTGTGTGAATATGAACAGGGCGTCCTTGAAAAAGAGAGGTTGCCTCTCAGTGGAACTAACTTGTATAAATAAATAAACACGGGCAAATTTATTTCGAAATGTGCTTTTAAGAACCATCATCCTTTCATTGACATTCTTTCAGAAGACCACAGCAGTCTCCAACAGGCCTGTATCATTTAACTTGCTTTCACACATTATTTTATTAAGCTCACGTTTAGCTGGTTTTACCTCTATATTAATTTTTAAACAAAAAACAATATTAAAATGAATTCTTTGTTCAATTTCAAAACGTAATAATATCTTAAAAATGTTTTACAGGAGAACACAAACTAATTTAATAAAAAAGGACAAAATATAATTCCACAGGACAGAATTCCTCTTGACATTTTTTAAAAATCTCCACAGTAAATTCTGCTACAGTAACTCCATGGTTAACAGGGAGAGGTGAGGTGGAACTTTTTGTGTTCAGTAACACACAGAGCATTTACGGAGTTTTTAAGTGATGCCAGCGAAGGTACTGTACATTCAGTTTAACAACAATGCTTTTTTTTGTGGGTACAGACCTGAAAGGTCTGTCTGGGGTGGATGTCATGGCTGTCATCCTTGTGTGTGTGTCCCCCCGCAGCAAACCTGATTTTGCAACCCGCTGCATACTCTCTGGGGCGGCTGGAGCCGCAGAGTCTCTGCAAAGAGTGGCGTTCGTGACCAGTGAAGAGGGAGTCAGTCTGCAGCAGGAAAAGTGCACCCAAGGGCTCGCGCCATAATCTGGCGGATGGTTGCTGATGCAGCAGTCCAGTTCTGCTTTTTCCACCTTTCTTCCCCACCAAAATAAGTTTCCCTTTTCCCCAAATTGTATCAAAATGCTTTGGGGTCTGGACGGAAGACACTTGGGGTCCAGATCTGGACCGGAGTCTGCCAGTTGGTGACCCCTGGCCTAGGCTATAAGAAGATTGACAACACCCCGAAACTGAGCTGCAGCATGGTGGCCAAGACCATACAGCGGTTTAACAGGACAGGTTCCACTCTGAATAAGGCCTCACCATGGTCAACCAAAGAAGATGAGTGCACGTGCTCAGCATCATATCCAGAGGTTGTCTTTTGAAAATAGACGTATGAGTGCTGCCAGCATTGCTGCAGTGATTGAAGGGGTGTGGGGGGGTCAGCCTGTCAGTGCTCAGACCATACGCCGCACACTGCATCAAACTGGTTTACATGACTGTCGCCCCAGAAGGAAACCTCTCTTAAAGATGATGCACAAGAAAGCCCACAAACAGTTTGCTGAAGACAAGCAGAGTAAGGACATGGACTACTGGAACCATGTCCTGTGGTCTGATGAGACAAAGAAACTTATTTGGTTCAGATGGTGTCAAGCGTGTGTGGTAGCAACCAGGTGAGGAATACAAAGACAAGTGTGTCTTGCCTACAGTCAAGCATGGTGGTGGGAGTCTCATGGTTTAGGGCTGCATGAATGCTGCCGGCACTGGGGAGCTACAGTTCATTGAGGGAACCATGAATGCCAACATGTACTGTGATATACTGAAACACAGCATGATTCCCTTCCTTTGTAAACTGGACTGCAGGGCAGTATTCCAACATAACCACAAACAGACCTTCAAGATGACCACTGCCTTGCTAAAGAAACTGAGGGTAAAGTTGATGGACTGACCAAGCATGTCTCCAGACCTAAACCCTATTGAGCATCTGTGGGGCATCCTCAAACGGAAGATAGAGGAGCACAAGGTCTCCAACACCATGATGTTGTCATGGAGGAGCGGAAGAGGATTCCAGTGGCAACCTATGAAGCTCTAGTGAACTCCATACCCAAGAGAGTTGAGGCAGTGCTGGAAAAATAAGGGTGGCCAGACAAAATATTAACACTTTGGGCACAATTTGGACATTTTCACTCAGGGGTGTACTCACTTTTGTTGCCATCAGTTTAGACATTAATGGCTGTGTGAGTTATTTTGAGGGGACAGTAAATTTACACTGCTATACAAAGCTGTACACTGACTACATTGTATCAAAGTGTCATATCTTCAGTGCTGTCCCATGAAAAGATATAAAATATTTACAAAAATGTGAGGGGTGTACTCACTTTTGTGAGATACTGTATTACAAACTCAAAACATTTTCTTGAGAGGGGAGGAGCTGCAGCTAGTCGAGGAATTTAAGTACCTCTGCGTGATTTTAGACTCCTCATTAACCTTTAAAAAAACACATCGAAAAAAACCTCAAACATAATTAAATTCAATCTAAGAAATTTTAAACAAATTAGACCATCGCTGACAGTTAATGCTGCCAATATGTTCCTGCATGCAATGATCTTCTTCACACATCAATTACTGTTTTACCAACTGGTCACTCGCTGGTGTAACCATAATCAAACCCACTGAATTTTTATACAAAAAAGCCATAAAAACCTTTGATAAGGAAGATCCCACATATCACTGTCACATTTACAAGAAATACAATTTTCTGTCTTTTGAAAATGATAATTTGCCTATTCAATTTATAAAATATTAAGTAGCTATACACCACCCCTAGGAGAATATGTTAAACTGAGAACTGTTACTGGCACAATCACTACAGGAGACTGAGGTCCCCCGCATTTGCTCAATCTGTGCTATCAGTGGCCACGGTTACATGGGCAAAATTTCTTCAATCTGATTACAATTCAGATCAGAATTTTACTGTTTATATGGATCCTGAAAAAGCTGATCTGATTAGGACGTGCGTTTCCATGTGTCACACGTTTGAATGGAATAAATCATTTTGACATGCGCACGTCGACATTTCGACATTCCAAAAATAGTAGAAGACGACGCAACTTCCGGTATTAGCAAGCCCCGCTTCGTGTCGAAATTTTTGATTTTGTATACTTTATTGATCCCCAGAGGGGAAATTGAGAGCATCCACCTGGATGGATGAAGCAGCCACGGTACGGCGCTATCCCTTAACCATTCACACCTAGGGCCACTTTAGAGTCTCCAATTAACCTAACCTGCATGTTTTTGGTCTGTGGGAGGAAACCGGAGAAATCCTGGAGTAAACCCACGCAGACACGGGGAGAACATGCAAACTCCACACAGATCACTGTTGGTCAGGGGCTGGGATCGAACCAGGGATCCCATGACCAAGAGTGAGTTGCTGTGCTGCCGCAGTGCTAACCACTGCGCACCGCACCGCCCTGTATTGTTATTCAGACTGTACTTTTGCTTCTGCTGGTCTCCGTAATGAAGCTACAAGTACATACTTCTGCATATGACGAACAGAGGGAGACAACAGGACGATACAGACCGGTTTTGACTTACTCCCGCTATGTCTTCCACTAGCTGCTGCTAAGGCGAAAATACGTCACGTTGACGTGCGGCTGGTGTACAGACATGCCAAGTAAACATATTTTCTGCCCTACGTTCGGAATAAGTGTTTTCATGCGCACCATTCGGATTAACAATAGGCATAACCCACCCCTCTCAATCGGAATGAAATTTTGATCGGAATGAGCGTAATCGGGTTAGAATATTCAGATTGCCCTGTTTACATGAAGCATTTTTATTCCGATCAGGCTTTTAATCCAGTTACTTGTGTCCATGTAAACACAGCCAGTGAAGGGCACCAAGATCTGGAATAACATACCACCTGCAATCAGAGAACGTACCACACTCAACACTTTAAAAATGGGCTTTTTTGCAGTTGTTCTACACAAAGCATGTTATTTCCTTCTGAGCGGAGTGTTTGTGATCCTGACAACTGAGCTCCGAGAGCAACACATCTACTGCATAGTACATTGCTTGTTTGAACGTGATTTTTCGGACAGCGGCAAAAATCCAAAAATCATGGAGACAAGAGCCACGCAGGGTCCTGTACGGAGGCTGTCCTGTTGAAATAAGTTGAATGCAGTGTCCAACCAGTCCACACCCCGTAGTTGAAAAATTTACAGCCACTGCTTTATGAAAATGATTGGGGTTTTTTTAAATAGAATGAGCAGTTCATGCCTGTAGGAAGATGGGAGCGCCACATAATTGTCACACACGCACAGAAAGTTGAGTGCGGAGCTGCAGCGAGTTTCTCACAGCTTCCATCGTTTGCCACTTGTTATGAACCCTGTTTAAATTACAAGACCACATGGTCCTAAAAACATTTGCAATAATACCACATATTGCGGTGTTGAGCTGTCCACCGTCACCGCAGGGAAAATTCCTCTACCACGACAGCCCTAGAGGAAGCCATTACATTTTGGTGACGATCTGAGAATGCATACCTCAGCCAAGGCTCTTATCTTCTCAGACTATTGGCAACAATTTTTCCTTTTTTTTTTTTCCTTTGAAAGACTTTTGTCTTTCAAAGGAAAAAAAAAAAAAAAAAAAAAAGGAAAAATAATTGAAAGAAGACAAAATGAACCTGTTTGACGTATTGGCAACAATACTCCAAAACTACTGGATGGATTTGGATGAAATTTTCACCAGAGGTGGTTCTTGGGCTACAGACAAAACCCATTACATTTTGGTGATGATCTGAGAATGCATACCTCAGCCAAGGCTCTCATCTTCTCACAGTGTGTTAGCAACAATACTCCAAAACTACTGGACAGACTTTGACAGCTTTCACCAGAAGTGGCTCGTGGTCTACACACAAACCCATTACATTTTGGAGGTGATCCACGGGCAACGGAAGGAGCCTTGAAAGAGGTCTGCACTCTGAGTGCTTTGTAGTTGAAAGTTTTGAGTTAGTTTTTTTTATTTGACATTTTTCCCCATCACTGGGAAAAAAGAGAAAACAAAACATGTTATGTTACGTGTTTTATGACTTACAAGACATATCAAGAGTGAAATCACTCAAATTTGTCATGTCTGTTTCTTTGCTGTGAAATTTTGGTTAAACCCTACCCCCTGAAAAAAGGTGAGTTTAGACGGAACGTTTTTGGTGATGTAACTATAGCAGGTCTGTAGGGTTGATCCAATCAGGCCTCTATTCCGGTTCCGGTTCCGCCGGACCGGTGGCGCCACACGAGTAGGCTGCCCGTTGCAACAGCCTTTTTTTTTTTTTCTTTTTTTTTTTATCTTCCTTCTTCTTTCTACACCTTTCACTCTGTATATATATCACGGACGCACGGATCGCCCCGGGGGTCTCCCGGGTCGGCGGACGGAGCCACGGTTTGCAGCGGGAGACGCTACAGCGGGGAGGAGCTAGTGCTAGCTAGCACTTGGCCGCCGCCCGGTGCTAATGGGAAACTCGACATACCGGGAGCTGTAGAGAAAACGACGCGGGTGCCGGGCTGGAGTTCAGGCGGCGTGCAAGAAATATAAGACAGAATAATAAAGAGCGATGGCAAGAACCAAGCAGACTGCCCGTAAAATCTACTGGAGGAAGAAGCCCCCCAGGAGACAGCTAGCCACCAGGGCTGCTCGGAGAGGCGCTCCGGCCACCGGCAGAGTGAAGAGGCCTCGCCGTCACAGGCCCGTGGCTCTGAGAGAGATCCGTCGCTGCCAGAAATCCACGGAGCTGCTCATCCGTAAGCTGCCCGTCCAGCGCCTGGTGAGGGAGATCGCTCAGGACTTAAAAGACCGTCCTGCGTTTCCTGAGCTTCGCCGTCATGGCTCTGCAGGAGACCAGCGAGGCCTACCTGGTGGTCTCTTCTTCGCTAAGGGGGTCACCATCATGCCCAAAGACTTCCAGCTGGCCCGCCGCATCCGCGGAGAGAGAGCTTAGACTTTCTGCTGCACATTCACCAACCAACCATAATGCTCTGCGCTGTGTGTCTATATACAGTATATATACATTTATAGTAATATGGACATATGTTTACTAGATGTTGTTTTTTCTTGCCTTCTGATTGTTCCTCTGAGTGTTGCTATCTCTGTACTGTTGCAATCCTGGAATTTCCCCATTGTGGGACTAATAAAGGCTCATCTTATCTTATCTTATCTTATGGCCTAACTGAAGTTGGCCTCCAAGGCCAGATAGCATTTCTGGACAGCTGCTTTGAAAACTTGACCCAAATTAAGATGAGTTTTTACCATTAAACTGCTTTTAAGGACCGATGCTGTTTCAGTCATTATCCTGGGCCACCATGCATACAGCTGGGCATGTCCTTCAACCGGTAAGTCTTTTTAATCATAGGATTTATTCTGTTTAATGTAGCGCTAGTCACTATTAGCCTTGTGGAATGGGGTGGGATTAGTCACAGATCCTGGCGTCTGAAGGAGGAAAAGCTTAAAGATTTTGACACAAAACTGTAAGACAATGAGTTTTTATTTTTTATAGAAAAATGAGCATAAGATATAATTTTAGACAATATAGATTTGTTTTTATGGGGGACTTATATCCACATGTGTGCATCTTTAATAACTTTATGTAAAAACGTATGACTTTTTCCTTGCAGGTTTTCAGCTTTTGTCCAAAACATGGCATTTTTTCTTATACATTTGTGAAAATTTCTTAAAGATTTCTGTCCTTTCTTCTCATACAACTGCAACTTTTCTCATATATCTATGCCCCCCCCCCCCACCTGGTTGTGGACTAACCAGCAATAGGATTCAGACTCCTCTAAAAACAATCAGGATAAATCAGCTGTTTCAGATGGGTACTGTAGACGGTTGCTGCCATCTGCTGCTAGAAGATAGTAACGTCTCTTTTCACAGGGACAATTTGATGGCTTTAAAGTGGTGAGCGGGTGGGCAGTATGGAAAATATTCATATCACTGCATTTTTTGAGATTGTGATAGCTTCATAGTATATCACAGTATTTTTTAGACCATTTATTTATTTGGCATGGCAGGACTTTTCAGTAGGAATATCCTGTATACAAACATTTCATCATTTAGCTGCATTAATGGCTTTGATCAGCTTTGCTCCACAAGCTGACAGCTTATGAAGGAACATATGAGTCAACTACTTAAAGTAAACTATTTCAATTATGCAAACTGCAACACAATAAAAGCATTTTGAAAAAACAATTTCTTTTCAAAACAAAATATTTCACGATTTTCTCTTTATTGGATAAAATGAGCTTAACACCACAGACTGCACATTCACTTTTTTTTAAATTACTCCACTCTCACTAAGGCCAGTCATTCTGTGATGTTCTGGGTGGCTGCCCCCCCCTCAAACTGCTGCTGTCCTCACTTACTCTGTCCTCAGTGAAGCATATAAACTAAACTACATGCCTTCATATGATGGAAGTATTTCTGCTATTAGGAAGGAGACAGCCAGATCAACTGTAATAAAATCATAGGTGTGCCAGGGAAGGAATGCGCGTTTATGTTAGTTCTGCTCTTTGTGAGACCGGTGGGCTGCACGGAGACACCGGAGCTCGGCCGGGTTCTCCACTGCACTGCCAAATGGACGCGGCCGCCTCGCATCACGGTTCATCTGTTCGTGGCAAATCACACGCATGATTTATGACAAGAACTTAAAAAAAACTAGAAAAGCACTCGGAGAGCGCAGACCTCCGCCAAGCGCCACAGTTCCCCCCATACAGCGTTTGTGTGTACGTTTTCAGATTCCTTGACCATGAAAACATATGACTAGCAATTGGATTGGCAATGACAGGATTAGTGGTTCAGTAGTTATTCACGAAAATGGCATTTTCCGTAATGGCGGTTTTTTTGTGGACGGTGATACGGATCATCCCCAAAATGTAATCAGTTCTTCCTTGTACCATTTCCAACAACGCCTTAAAGTTTCATCGAAATCCGTCCAAAACTTTGAGTTATCTTGCTAACCAACAGACAGACAGACAAACCCCGGCAAAAACATAACGTCCTGGCGGAGGTAAAAATCAATAGAACAAAACTAAGCTCGACGAGCTTCAATAGCATCTGGGGATAGCCCTTGCCCTAGTCACTGCATTTCTTCTCTCGCTGCAGCACGGTGATTCTCCGCATCCTCTGTGTTGAAAATGGCCCTATCTCACAATGTTAAAGAATCCTTTAAAAAATTCCTGGATCCAGACGGTGATCCGGATCATCCCTAAAATGTAATCAGTTCTTCCTTGCACCATTTCCAACAACGCCTGAAAGTTTCATCGAAATCCATCCAAAACTTTTTGAGTTATCTTGCTAACCAACAGACAAACTCTGGCAAAAACATAACCTCCTGGCCTGGCAGAGGTAATAAAACACACCACCAGATATAAAGTGGAAACTGTTGCCGTGAGTGTAGATGGGTGTGTCCCGGTGCGGGGCTGCCTCAGATCCGACAAGCGGCCTCTGTTGGAACGGTCTCCTTATCTTGAGGCAAAATTTCACATCCTTGTTTTTCCAAACTATTCATAGCGCAAACTGCTCACAATCCCCCCCCCCGGTGTTCCTTTAACCACTGTTTCTCATGACATTGCTTGGTATTTTTTATCTGCAAACAACATATCTGGCAGCACTGCAGCTGTGAATTCAGTAACGCTGCAGTATGGAGATATTTTCAAATTCCATATTGCGCCGGAAACTAAGACCAGTATATCGCCTAGCCCTACTACAGCTGAACATATTCATACATTATTATCACAGGTTAGATAGTATGGATAGAAAACACGTACTTTTCCTCAAACACCTTGAAATCTGCGAGGAGATCACAAACTCTAATACCATTCCGGGCTGCTTTAGAGGAGTAAGCAGGACCGATGCCCTTCTTAGTGGTTCCTAAACTGGGGACAAATACAAATAACATCACTAAAGGCCAATAATATCACAACTATTTAAAAAGGAACAAAACTTTTTACAATTATTTTAATTAAATAATTGGAAAATTTACTTTTTCCCTTCTTGCTGTTGCCTCTGCTGCTCCTGGATGCCATCAGCAGCTTGATGGAAGTTAAACACTAGAGACAGAAAGAGGGGGGCGTCAATAACGCCACAAAATCTTGTCCAAAAACACAAAATAGAAAATAAGTACTGTTCACTCACCAATGTGAGCACGATCTGAAATCTTTAACCTCTCCTCCCATCCCTGTAATCCTGCAAATCAGATATCACAATGTCTTACAGCAGTTGTGTTGAAACGAGCAATACTTCAGCTAGGAGGAAAAAACTCTAAGACAGGGCAGTATATTCTTCCTCTTTTTCAGAGAGTAGGATTTTATTTATGCTGGTGGTAAAGCAGGTTCACATTATCCAAAAATGAATAAAGTACTGATTATATATAAAATCTGTTGCTAAATGAGCAGAAGCTTCGCTGAGCTCCTTTTCCTGTTTAGACACTCCACTCCTCTATATTTCTACACCTGTAAAGTTTCTTAAAAGTGAGCTTTAAACACTTATCTGTTTTTGATGCACTTTAGATACATTTTAGTGTCTCTTTATTACCTCCACCAAGGGGAGGAGGTAATATTTTTGGAAGCGTTTGTTTGACTGTTAGCAACAATACTCAGAAAGTTGTGAATGGATTTTGATGACATTTTCAGGAAAGGTGTGTAATGGCACGGGGACAGTACCGACAGACAAGCTAAGGCTGTCTTGCGAGGCACGTTACCCACATGCTATGTAAACACAGCACTGGACAATGTTTCATTTTTATTACCTCCAAGAGGAGGAGGTAATGTTTTTGCCGGTGTCGTGCCAAAAAGTACCCTGTAATTGTCCATTGCTGACACACAGAATATGTATTTATACACTATGTGTATATATCCAGTAAATCTATGTATTTTTCTATGTAGCCTTGTGACTGCATTATTGTAATTGCTTTTAATCCTACATCAAGTTTGTTTCCGGCTCAAAATGCATCATAAGTGTTAAATATGTTATTATACCTAACTCAGTACCGTTTACCTGTTGAAATATATATTTTATCGCTAATATAACCCTATAACTATAATATGGCACCTGGTGATCACTTTTTGCCACAACACCGGCATTGCTTTGTCCGTCTGTCTCTTAGCCACACTACTCCAAAATTTATGAATGGATTTTGATTTAAATTTTCAGGAAAAGTGTGTAATGGCATGGGGAACAGATGATTGCATTTTTGTGGTGAGCCGGATCACCACCTGGATCCAGGAATTTTTTAGCTGGATCCAGGAATTTTGAGGAAAAATCAGTATCAACTTGGTTAAATTTTACTTTTGTTGGTAACCAGAATTTCTGTAGCCGAGTTACCTAATACTATTTATTTATTATTTCAATAAATATTATAGAAGGAATCTTCAATTAGTATTTTTCATCAATATCAAATGCAGAAATGTTGCATTAGGCAGTGGTGGCCTAATAGTTAGGGATGTGGACTGGTGAGGGGAGGGTCGTGGGTTTGATCCCTGGACCAGCAGGATTAGATCTGGGTGGGACAGATAACAAAGCAGTGTTTGCCCCACCCTCTTTAACCCCACTGTGGTGCTCTTGAGCAAGACTCTTAACCCCAGCTGCTCCAGTGGAGCTGCTCAGTGGCCACAGGTCAGTCTGTGGTTGGACTGGGAAGCTTCCTGGTGTTAGTGTGAACAGGGAGTCCTTGAAAAAGAGAGGTTGCCTCTCAGTGGAACTACCCCATATAAAGGTTAAGTTAAAAAAAAAAAAAATTAGAAAACTGCTGCATTTCTAACAATGTCATTTGGTGGAAATGAGCTGCTTCCCAGAGGTCTGTGCTCTCAGTGCTTTTCTAGTCGTTTTCGCTGCCGTTTGTCTGTTAGCAGGATCACACAAGAACTCAGTGATGGATTTGGATCACATTTTCACCCTTGGCCCAAAGATGAACTCATTACATGTTGGAGGTGACCCGTGAGCGCATACCTCCGCCAAGGTACTACCTCGCAATGTACAGATGGATGGAGATATAAACGGGCAAAGGGATGGAGGGGAGGACAAAGGGAGGGAGGCTTGGCAGAGGTATGTGCTCTGAGCGCCCTCTAGTTTATTTGTTATTCTCGACCTGGTTCTAATTTGACTGTTGTGCTGGTACTCTACCTTTGCCTTTACGCAGGTTCTTTTCGGCCTCCTCAAACAGACCAGGTAGGTGAATCACCACTCCGTTCCCTGTAAGGAAAAATAACTTTTTAACAATTATCCACAGAATTCACTTCATGCTATGGTTTACCCAGGTATTTGCATCATAACCGTAGAAAGGATACTGAATATAACAAAATGCCTGAGCTAGCAGGGTGTTGGGGTGAGAGTCCCCCCCCCCCGCCCACCTTTAAAAACCAACACAATTTTTAAGACAATGTTTATCCCTCACGCATCTTTAGATAAAAACGAAAAAGTATTTATTTTAGAAGCCTAAAAAAATCTTGTTTAACACTTGCTCAAAAAAGAAGACAAACAGGTTTAACTTTTCTGCACATCCACAACTCAATGACATGCATGTTCAAAGCCTGCGGGAGTGAAATGCTTTTTTGTGCCATTTAAAGGCCAAATGTCACGTAACAGGGTACTTTAAATGTCTTGAAACTAGATATAAAAGGGAACCGATCCGTTCGGGTCTTGGTAGTAGTAGTAGTAGATTAGTTGCATATGCTTCAGTAACGCCGGAATATTCGTTAATTTAAAACTGCCGCGCTTGGCCTGACGTTCCTACTCACGGCCCCTGGAATCGCCTGGGGAAGAAGGCAGAAGTGACGAAATTGATTGTACCTTAGTTTGATGCTTGGGGTATCCCGATTGATTGTTTATATGGAGACTGGAAGACTGAAGTGAGCAACAAGAAAGAAAAAATTGGATATTTCACCCATACCTTAAAACGGGGCTATAAGGGACAGCTGGGTAATAAGGGACACTTTTCTGCGAAATGTTTTCATACCTGTCAAGTGAGACGTTTTCGCCGTATTTTAATACCGTAAAACGGGGCTATAAGGGACGGCGGGGTAATAAGGGACACTTTTCTGGGAAATGTTTTAAATGTAATTTGTGTTGTTATTGTCAAATATTTTAAGGATTCATGGATATTTGACAATAACAACACAACTCAGCGTCCGGCTCAAAATAAAAAAAGCAGAATTCTGTATTTGTAAGGCGATTCCTCTCTGTTCCGCAGCCACAGGACAGCTGAAAGTGTTAAGCCATCAGCCTAATGACTTCTCATTGTAGTGATAATAGCTCCCGCTGAGCGATCTGCCCGCTCCGGCCATCAGCCTAATGATTGAGTCCACACTTCTCAATGTAGTGATAATAGCTCCCGCTGAGCCATCTGCCAGCACCCTAGCTGTGGGTCTCACACACACGACGTGTTCCTCAACACACTCAATAATTTTTTTTTCCCGTATATTTTTCTTTTGGACGTACAGAAATGGCAATACGCCCGTATTTGCTAAAATTGCATTTTCCCCGTATTAAAATACGGCGAAAACGTCTCACTTGACAGGTATGCGCCTCCATTTTCATATTGATCTGGTCAATTTCTTGACAGCAGCAGCTCTCCTCCACAGTAATAATAATGGCTTCCGAAAAATCAATATTTATGGGGCGCCCTCGACAGACCCCCTTCGGCTTCCCAATTCTGGAGGCGATTAATTTCCAGTTCAATGACATTTTCCACTGGTTCTGCTCTCTGGTCATCGTCGGAACTGTTGTCATCAGACAAAGCATCTGATTCCGTCTCGGACGGCTCGAACCTGTAAGGTTCTATGCCTCTGTCACTGTCTGAACCACTGACAAAAAAAGACAAAACTAAACTAATTTGTTCACAATCGCTGTCACTTTCCGTCATGATTGTCCAATGTTGATAAGTGTGAATGTTTTGACGTTTTGGTCCAATTGGATCGTCACTTCCTTGTGGTAACGTAACGTATCGTCACTTCCTGTTTTGCTGTCTGCCTGTGTGGTTGCTCTCCAGCTATTAGCTATGGCTACTAGCTCTCTTTCCTCTCCTCCTCTGGTGTGCTCTCTCTGTCAGATGTTTAGCTACACCTCTGCCTCTTTTAGCGATAACGGTAAATGTAATAAATGTTGTCTTTTTGAGGCGCTCGAGGCGAGATTGTCTGATTTGGAATCCCGGCTCCGCTGCATTGAAACACCGTCTGCGCCAGTTAATCTCGACGGACGCCCATTAGCTGCAGCGGAGCTAGCTAGCTTAGGCCCCCCTGTCAGCGGTTCCCCGGCTCTCCTCAGCAGCGAGGAGACTGGGTGGGTGACGGTGAGAAGGAAGCCTAGTCGCAAAGCCCTGGTTCACCACCAACCTGTTCACGTTTCTAATCGTTTTTCCCCGCTCAGCGACACACCCGCTGAGGAAAAAACTCTGATCATTGGCGACTCTGTAGTCAGAAACATGAACCTAGAGACTCCAGCGGTCATAGTCAAATGCATTCCTGGGGCCAGAGCAGGCGACATCGAGTCAAATTTGAAAATGCTGGCTAAAAGTAACTGTAAATACTCCACAATTGTTATTCACGCCGGCATTAATGACATCCGTCTCCGGCAGTCGGAAGTCACCAAACTTGATGTAGAATCGGTGTGTGACTTTGCAAAAATGATGTCTGCCACTGTAGTATTCTCTGGGCCCCTCCCCAATCTGACCAGTGATGACATGTTTAGCCGCTCGTCATCCTTGAACCGCTGGCTGTCTGTGTGGTGTCCTAAAAATGACGTGGGCTACATTGACAATTGGAGCTCTTTTTGGGGAAAACCTGGTCTTATGAGACGAGACAGCATTCATCCCACTTTGGATGGTGCTTCTCATTTATCTAACAATCTGGCATCTTTTTTATCCAAATTTCCAAAACCATGACTACTCAGAGTTGGGACCAGGAAGCAGAGTCGCAGTCTTACACGCCTCTCTGCAGCTCCTCTTCATCCGCCACCCCTCAGCTTAGCCCCCGTCTTCCCCATCAGAGAATCGTTGTCTGCTCCCTCCAAAGTAAATAAAAATATCATGCATAAGCATCCCAAAGTGATAAAGCAAAACATTGGTAAAACTCAAATTAAACATAAAGCCTCTAAATTGAATGATTTGGCCTCTGTTCCTCCTCATAATTTAAAAATTAAATGTGGTTTATTAAATATTAGGTCTCTAACTCCCAAGTCTCTGTTAGTCCATGATCTGTTAATTGATCATCAGATTGATTTAATTTCCCTTACAGAGACTTGGTTAGGGCAAGAGGATTATGTTGGTTTAAATGAATCAACTCCCTCTGGTTATTTAAACTGTCAAAATCCCAGAAGTTCTGGTCGTGGAGGAGGAGTAGCAACAATTTACCATTCCAAATTACTAGTTAATGTAAAGCAAAAAACATGTTATAATTCCTTTGAGGGCCTGGTCCTCAGTATTGGGCACTTTAGCAATTTTAGGTTAAACCCAATTTTATTTGCCATAGTTTATCGTCCCCCATCAACCTACTCAGAATTTTTATCCGAATTTGCTGATTTCTTAGCTGATTTAGTGCTGAAATCTGATAGAATAATTATAGTAGGGGACTTTAATATACATGTGGATGTAGATAGTGACTGCCTTAATGTGGCATTTAATTCAATATTAGACTCGATTGGGTTTTCTCAGAAAGTAGGAAATTCTACTCATTACTTCCACCATACATTGGACCTTGTTCTGACATATGGCATAGAAATAGAAAATCTTGTAGTGTCTCCTCATAACCCTGTACTGTCAGACCATTGTCTGTTAACCTTTGATTTTACTGTTTCTGACTATTTGGCTCCTAAAGAAAAATATTATCACAGTAGATGCCTCTCAGATGATGCTGTTTCCAAATTTATGCAGATTGTTTCCTCTATGCCATGTGTCAACACAACGGAAATAAGCTATAGACAGCTTGCTCCTTCTGTAATTGATAGCATGGTGGATAGTGTTTCAGCTTCTCTGCATCAGGCTCTAGACTTGGTGGCCCCCTTAAAAAAGAAAAAGTCTAATCAGAGATTTCTAACTCCTTGGTTCAACACAGAAACTCGTAGCTTAAAACAGAAGACTCGTCAATTAGAAAGAAAATGGCGCTCTACTAATTTAGATGAAATCTATTTAGCTTGGAGAAATCATCTTTTAATTTATAAAAAATCTCTTAGAAAAGCTAGAACAAGTTATTACTCTGCATTAATAGAAGAGAACAAGAATAATCCCAGGTTTCTTTTCAGTACTGTAGCCAGGTTGACAAAGAGTCAGGACTCTGTCAATCCTAGCATTCCCTTAGAGCTTACTAGTCAGGACTTTATGAACTTTTTCAATAATAAAATTTCATCCATCAGAGATAAAATCAATCAGATTCTTCCCACAGTTAACTTAAATACTGTAACTACTACAACTCCTTCTTTTGATGTCTGTCTTGATGAGTTTACTCCAATCGACCTTTGTGAGTTAGACAAAATAGTTTCCTCATCCAAACCTTCAACTTGTCTTTTAGACCCTATTCCTACTAGGTTATTTAAAGAAGTCTTCCCACTTATTGGTAGCTTTATTCTTCATATAATCAATTCTTCATTAACTTTAGGCCATGTACCGCAGGCTTTTAAAACAGCTGTAATTAAACCCTTACTCAAAAAGCCAACGCTAGATCCAGGAGCTTTAGCTAACTATAGACCAATCTCTAATCTCCCTTTCATTTCAAAAATCTTAGAAAGAGTTGATGCTACGCAATTATTCGACCACCTGCAGGGAAATGGTTTACTTGAAGAGTTTCAATCTGGGTTTAGAATCCATCATAGTACTGAAACAGCCTTAGCGAAGGTCACTAACGACCTCCTCATTGCATCTGATAATGGACTAGTTTCTGTACTTGTCCTTTTAGACCTTAGTGCAGCTTTTGATACTATTGATCATAATATTCTACTTGATAGATTAGAACACTATGTTGGACTTAATGGAACTTCGTTGCAGTGGTTTAGATCTTATTTATCTGATAGGTTCCAGTTTGTTCATGTAAATAATGAGTTTTCTTTCAACTCAAAGCTTAGTCATGGAGTTCCACAGGGATCTGTGCTAGGCCCTACTCTTTTTAGTTTATATATGCTTCCGTTAGGCAACATTATTAGAAAGCACTGTATACATTTTCATTGTTATGCAGATGACACACAATTATACCTGTCAATGAAGCCAGATGATAGTAATCAATTAGCCAAGTTAGAAGCCTGTCTTAAGGAAATCAAAGCTTGGATGACTTGTAATTTCCTGCTATTAAATTCAGATAAGACTGAAGTCATTCTTGTTGGTCCAAAAAACCTTAGAAATTCCTTTCCAAATCAAACTTTCAGTTTGGATGCGGTTACTCTTTCTCTTAATAGCTCTGTGAGGAACCTTGGAGTTATTTTTGATCAGGATTTGTCCTTCAATTCACATATTAAATTTGTTTCTAAGACTGCCTTCTATCATTTGCATAATATTGCCAAGATTAGGAGCATCTTGTCTCAGAGTGATGCTGAGAAACTGATCCACGCTTTTGTTAGCTCGAGATTAGATTATTGTAATTCTTTATTATCAGGTTGTCCTAAAACATCTTTAAAAAGTCTTCAGCTGATCCAAAATGCTGCAGCAAGAGTTTTAACAGGTACTAGAATGAGAGATCATATCTCTCCGGTTCTAGCCTCCCTTCATTGGCTTCCCATAGAGTTTAGAATTAAGTTTAAAATCCTTCTTCTTACTTACAAAGCTCTAAACAATCAGGCTCCTTTTTATTTAAAAGATCTGATACTACCGTATTATCCTAACAGAGCACTACGCTCCCAAAATGCAGGACTACTTGTAATACCTAGAATCTCCAAAAGTACAATGGGAGGCAGAGCCTTCAGTTATCAAGCTCCTCTCCTGTGGAATCAGCTGCCAATCTGGATTCGGGAGTCAGACTCAATCTCTGTTTTTAAGAGTAGGGTTAAAACCTACCTTTTTGATATAGCCTACAATTAGGGAGGGATCATGTGTTTCTGAACCCTCCCTTAGTTATGCTGCTAATAGGTTTAGTCAGCCGGGGGACCTCCAGTAATGCACTGGGCCTCACTCCTTTCCTCACTCTCTATGAAATATTTTTTTTTTTTTGCTGGTCATTAACATTTGTTTGTTCTCTCCCATAGATTGAGTCCCCATCGTGCTGTTTGCTCTCTACATGTCTGTTCTTTTCATCTTCTCTGTCCCCTCACCCCCCAGCCAGTCGCAGCAGATGACTGCCCCTCCCTGAGCCTGGTTCTGCTGGAGGTTTCTTCCTGTTAAAAGGGAGTTTTTCCTCTCCACCGTCGCCAAGCGCTTGCTCACAGGGGATCACCTGATTGCTGGGGTCTTTCTGCAACTGTGGGGGTTCCCCCCTACAGTTGATAGTGCTATGAGATGACTGTTGTTGTGAAATGGCGCTATATAAATAAAGTTGAATTGAATTGAATTGAATTGAACTGAATTGAATGTGGATAGGCAGGGCAGCCAGGGTGAAATTTGTGATGTCAAAATCATGGCCGCGGTCTGGATTGGCTGTCACAAGCCAGCGAGCAAGGCGGGGACTTCACCTGGTGTATTTTGTGCAATTATGTAAATACGGGTGGGTGATATGGTCTCCGGTATGAATATTTGGTTTAAGCTATGTGTATTTTATCAAAATTCGTTGTCATTTAGAAAAAAAAATTACGTGACATTTGGCCTTTAAGGCAATGGTTTTTAAGCAGAAATCCATTTATTTATGACTGTTTTTAATGCCCAAAAGGAACCTTGCCATGCAGCATTATATAAAATATGACATATTCTGCATCGGTCATAAACACCTTACTGCTGTCCTGAGTTCTATGATAACATTTCATAGTGTCTACTTTTTTATTTGTCGGTTCATATCAGTGTTTCTTCTGGCTTAAAGACCTTGGCGCCGTGGCAACATATGTTAATTTTATACTATTTATTTCTTTTTAAAATTTTACACAGTAACGTTGCATATGGAACTTACCATTTGAAGTATTGTACAATTGGGCCAGTTGGGGTCCCACCCAGACATCCTGTGTTTCGACTTTTTAGTGGTGTTATCCTTCTGTCCTTCCTCTGCCTGAACACTTTCCTCTCCTTGGCTCCTCTCTTCTGTCTCATCTTTCCCTCTCTGAGCTCTGTCTAATTCAGCTTCTCTCTCTGTCTATGGTGGTATACAAACAGGTTAGAAAATATCAAGTGTCATGTTTTGTCCTGCAGGATTTTTTTTGTCATGGTTTACATAGATGACAAAAATATGTGTATTTTTTGTATTTTTATTCTAGTGTTTCTTTTTTCCCATTGAGAGAAGAGGGAAGGGAAAAACATTCATTATAGTAATGTACTCATACATACTTAAATTATATGATCAGGTGGGTATGGTAACCAGAAATTCTACTCATGTAAAAGCAGTGCTTTGAAATTAATAAAAGTAGGCAACCAAAAATTTCTAATTGAGTTACAAATTTCTAAGTGGGTACAAAGAGCACCCACTTAAAAACTTGAGCAATGACTTCAGTCTTGAAGGTTTGAGGTTTTTCCCTAAAATTTATAACAATTTTCTTATAGTTTTCTATTTTTCTCTGTAAATCTAAAGTTGAAACCATGTTCCTCAAATTTGTAATTTCATCTTGTAAAATTGACTTTTCTTGAACATTTGAAACTTTATTATAAATTTGTGGATTATTTTATGACTAATTTTTGTCTGTTTTTTAAAATAAAATTACTGGGTTTTTTAGATAAATTTGAAAGACAATTTACATTTTTGACCATAATTTTGCAGTCAGAACAGAACAATAATGTAACTCTGATTACATCCATCCATCCATCCATCTTCTTCCTCTTAATCCTTTTCGGGTCGCGGGGGGGCTGGAGCCTATCCCAGCATCTTTGGGCGAGGGGCAGGGTACACCCTGGACAGATTGCCAGTCCATCGCAGGGCCAACACAGAGAGACAGACAACCATTCACTCTCACAGTCATACCTAAGGACAATTTAGAATCCCCAGTTTGATGCCAATTAACCTAACTTGCATGTTTTTGGCATGTGGGAGGAAACCGGAGAAATCCTGGAGTAAACCCACGCAGACACGGGGAGAACATGCAAACTCCACACAGATCAGTTGGTCGGGGGCTGGGATCGAACCCAGGATTACAAAGAAAAAATATTAATAAAACTGTATTTAATGAAATAAATTAATTTAAATGACCAAGGATGCCGTTATTTCTGTTATATTTCTTTATATTTAGTTTAGGTTTTTTTTTTTTTTTTAAATCTCCTCACCATCCAGACAGCAGGAAAAACCTCCCTTATTTTGAAATCAGATGTTGACACGTTTAGTTTGTCTGAAGGCAGATTAAAGTCACTGACTTCGTGAAATTCAGTCATCTTAACCTGCCAGGTACATAATGGGGAACTGTAGCGGAATTCTAAAGACATAATTCACTACGATATGTGTTCATGTACAGAATGATCTGTTTAGGCAGTTATAGTTGCGAAGTGACTACATGGCCAGGACCCGGCCCCTAGTATCACAATATCTGGCTGGGAAGCGCCTACAATTCGATTCATTTTTTTTTTTAATTCAATAGTAGAAAATACACACAAATTACAAATATGCTAATAATACAAGTAAATGCCTCCTAATTTGGCTATTAGGTTAAAAAAATGTGCACATTTATTTTCCATCAGGCGCATCAGGGAGCCCTTTGGGTCCTTCGCTCCCTGACAGCTCAGGCACTTGGCAGCTCGGGTGTTTCACACACTTAGACAGCCACACTTCATTCATTTACATTAACACGTTTTGGGGTTTTGTTCAATACAACGCACGAAACCACTCCTGTACGTGGGTTTTTCATTCACTAAGTGGCTCCTGGCCACGTAGCGCAAACATAAATGGCCGGCTCCCGGTCATTTAGCAATGGCCGTTATAGTTGTGCGCTCAGGCTTTCTAATCAGGCACCTCTCTAGGCAGCCGCTGAAGGACCTCAGTTTAGAGCTAGCATTTTTAGCTGCTGCTTTGTCACTGCCGCTGGAGAATAAAAACGGCAAGCCTGCTCGTGCAAGAAAAGAGAGAAATTGCCAGTCTCATTACTTAATATTGTAGTGGCTGGTGAAATATGTCCCCTTTGCCTTTCCCTTCATACGAAGCTGGCTGTATTTGAATTCTAACCGCATCTCTTAGCTGTGTGACTCTTCCATTATGGCTCCTGTTTCCAGTGGGTTAAACCCATGATAAACGCCAGTGCTTACATCCCTCTTATGATCCCCCCCCCCCCGTGTTTAAAGTACTTTAATAAACTCGTGTTTCTGTTGGACAGTCACGCTTAGCGAGACACTGCTGACTGACTGGAAACTCGTGTGAGTGGGGCGCTTCTAAACTCCACGCGGATGACGGCCACGCACGTTGTTCACGTGCGCACTTGCGGGAAGTCACTGCTTCAAATATTTTCATTAATAAAATCATATCGGCTTGGCGTGGCGGTACAATTTCTGGCGATGCGGGCCTCCACGGATAAATATTACCAGAGGAAACCCTGCATATAGTGCTGGAAGAAAACAGCTACTTAAAAAAAATCTCCTTAAAATAAACAAAGAATAATTAGAAACCCAGATAAATATCACTGACACAACAATGGACATTAAATGGGTTGTTTGTATTGAACTGTTTATCTAGAAGGTGTTTCCATGGTGTAGGCCAACCCAATGGCACCTAAATGTAGGTCACTTTAACATCAAAGCACACACGGTCTGATAGGGCTGACTTTTTTTTTTTTTTTTTTTTTTTTGTTACTTATTTGTACCCGTAGGTAGACTTGGTTTGCAGTCTGGTGACAAGCCACCGGCTGCTGGTCGCTGCGTGCGCGAGCGCCCTAAACCTACATGTTTTTTTTTGGTGTGCGGGAGGAAACCGGAGAAATCCCGGAGTAAACCCGCGCAACACGGGGAGAACATGCAAACTCCACACAGCTCACTGTTGGTCGGGGGCTGGGATCGAACCCACGATCTCATGATCCCCGCGGTCCCCCGGCCGAGGGTAAAACTGTGCTGCCACAGTGCTAAACCACTGCGCCACCGTGCAGCCCATTTGCCATTCACTATTTACTCTTTTATCAGGGCCTTTATCATTCTCCAGTCTTCAAGACTGTCATTTAAAACAAAAGCACTGTTCTATTACCAATGAAGGAGATGGCCTTCTTGTTGAGCACCCCACTGGGCAGGAGATGGAAGTCATACTCCACTGAGTCCACCACCACAGTGTGACCCGCATTGTTTCCTCCCTGTAAACGACAACAACAACAACAAAGCATTCAAACTCTCCCATTAGGTGACACATTTTAAGACAGGTATACGAACACAGCTGCTTCTGTCCTGCAGCATGAATGTTAGTAGGCTTTGTCAAGGCTTCAGGTGGTTTAAGTATCTTTAAGGTCATTTGCATGTATGCATTAGGGCTGGGTGATATGGCCGAAAAATAAAATCCCCAATTTTTTCATGCCACATTCAATTTTCAATTTTAGTCTATATTTTTGATTGAAGACGACCTGAGTGGTGGCCTAGTGGTAAGAAATCTGCCCCACAGCTGGAATGTGGGTTCAAGACCCAGCCAGATCATACCAAAAAAATTGTACTTTCCACCTTCTAGCTTGATACTTGGCATAAACAGAATTGGGGAAGGATGAAACCAGTGTACTTCTTCGGTCCAAGCTTAGGTAAATGCTAATGATAAATGGGGAGGGTTGCATCAGGAAGGGAACCTGGCGTAAAATACATGTGGACCCAAGATCAGCTGTGGTGACCGCAAATAGGGAGCAGCTGAAAGAGGTGTGCGTTTTTAATTGAAGACAGAATTATTTCGAATAGCCCCCCTGCCAAAAAACAAACACAACTTGCTATAGGGAATAAAGAGCAAACCTGGCTTTCACCAAACCAAACCTTTTTTATAACAATTGTTTGATCAAACAAAAATGAATTCACACAATTCTGAGTAGTAAAGTGCCAAGTTAACTTTTATGAAATTAAAGTAGAACTGAACTGAACGGCATTGAACGGCACTGGGTGATAGTACATACAATTATAAAGATAATTTATCATTGGCACCCCCTCCACAAATCCCGGAATCTTGGAGAAAATCGCGATTTTGAATTTCCCTCCCTGAAAAATCAGACAAATCCGCCGAAGTGCAGCCGGAGTTCCGCGTGACGTCACGAGTGTGACACAGTCCTCCATGTTTACCATTGCGAGCACGTCGACACTGGTTGTTTTTGGTGCATTTTGTCGTGATAGTCGACTACAAAACACTTCCAACACCTGGGAAGATCTGTTCAGTGGCCAAGGAAAGCCGTCATGGCGACGAAAGAAAAGAAAGGGGGAGGAAAAGCGACCAGGAAGCGATGCGTTTCTAGATATACAGTGATCCCTCACTTATCGCGTTTAATGGGGACCAGAACCGACCGCGAAAAGTGAAAAACCGCGTAGTAGCGTCACCCCCCCCCCCCAAGGGCGTCACAAGCACTATTTTGCACAAAAAGGCACAAGAGAACAGCGAAAAGTGCCACTAAGCAACACGAGCGATAAAGAACAATGAATGCGGTCTTCCTTCGCTAGGTAAAACGTCTCGGCCAATCAGCTTGCGAGATTCCCGAGCGGTGAAGAGGTGGGCGGAGAGGAGTGGAGCTCCGTGTTGATACCTGATGTTCTAATGTAGTCTCCCTGCCTTCTCCCTGCCTTCTACATTAGAACATCAGGTATCAACACGGAGAGCCCGCACAACTCAAAATCTACCCCTCTGACCACCGCTCCACTCCTCTCCGCCCACCTCTTCACCGCTCGGGAATCTCGCAAGCTGATTGGCCGAGATGTTTTACCTCGCAAGCTGATTGGCCGAGACGTTTTACCCAGCTTTGCTCCCTGCCGAGCGCCTATACCCAGCGAAGGAAGACCGCATTCATTGTTCTTTATCACTCGTGTTGCTTAGTGGCACTTTTCGCTGTTCTCTTGTGCCTTTTTGTGCACAATAGTGCTTGTGACGCCCTTGGGGGGGGGGGGGGGTGACGCTACTTCGCGGTTTTTCACTTTTCACGGTCGGTTCTGGTCCCCATTAAACGCGATAAGTGAGGGATCACTGTAATAAGTTGGAAAAATGCTGATGGTTTTTTTTTTCCCCCCTTTCTTTTTTATTGTTAATTTTCCTTATCCTGACACCCCAAACATGCCAAAGTAAAGACTCACCATTCTGTATTCAATAAGCGACTCTCCTCCCCATCACTGCTGCGGTCTGAGTCGGTGCCGGAATCCCCCGAAAATTCTGGCTCTAATCTGTACGGTTCGATGCCTCCCTCGCTCTCTTCCTGTTCACCTGACACTCCTGCATCCTCCTCTGTCTTGTCACCGATCCTGAATGCCTCTTCACTCTGAAAACTCTGGTGTTCTTGACTGCTGGAACTGCTATCATCTGCCATTGTTGTTTTGATAAGGGTCACACTCGTGACATCACGCAGCGTCGTCTGCACTACTTCCGGTTTGTTTGGCACTGCCAGCCAGAGGCAAAAGTTTATCGGCTTATAGCTTGGCCATCGCACGGCCTAAAAATTTCTTTTATGTGTTGAAAAATACAATTGGTAATAAGGAATTAATCTGCTATTCTACTTTTTTGGCAAAAAGGTGAGTTCAGTTCTACTTTAATGTTTAAGTGTTAAACGTTAAACTGTTAAAACGGGTGGTGGCCTTGAGGTAAGAGCATCCACCTCACAACCGGGAGGTTGGGGTTCAAGTCCTGGCCGGGTCATGCCAAAGACCATACAAAAATGGAACTGCCATCCAGCTTGGTGCTCAGCAAAAATGGAACAGAGGAGGGAAACGTGGGCGGCAGTGGCTCAGGAGGTAGAGCGGGTCATCCAATAACTGGAGGGTTGGTGGTTTGAATCCCGCTCTCCCCAGACATCCTGCCGTTACATCCCTGAGCAAGAAACTTTACCCACCTTGCCTCCAGTGTCCATGACACTGGGTATGAATGTGTATAAATGCTCGGTAGTGGTCAGAGAGACCGCTGGCGCAGACTGGCAGTCATGTTTTCGTCAGTCTGCCCCAGGGCAGCTGTGGCTACAGTAGTAGCTTACCACTACCATGTCTGTCTGGAGTGAATGAATAATGGACTCACTCTCACTGTACGCACTTTGAGATGTCACTTCACATGTAACGCCCCATATACACCTAATCCATTATTATTAAGTGTGTGAGTGTGGGGGGGCTGGAGGCTACCATATTTACTCTTGTAAATGGGAAAATCACTTTTCACAGTATTCATTTTTTTTTTTTTTTACTTTGTCCAAACCAAGAAATTTTAATTTCAATTGTCCAGCCCTAGTCTGCACACACATGAAAATTAAAGACACATAAACAAAAGCATCATGACACAAAACTTAAGAAATTACTAATTATGGCTCTGACTATAAAGTGAAACAACTCTTAAGTAGAGCCACTTTCAAACTACAATTGGCGAGTTGAAATCACGGGTTCCTTTAGCATAAATTACCGTCTGAGCAACCCTGGATGGCTTCTTCAAACTACCAGCTGACCTGGAGCTTTTCTCCTGCAGATAACAGTGCATTTCTCTGATGGTTTCACGTCCTCACATCGCCAATGTCCCATGAACACGTCAGTGAGCACTGAAGCTGGCAACGCGGTTGTCTAGTCACCGACCACTGATCCTATGAGAGGGGGTTGAAAAGTTCATAGTGGTCAAATTTGACCAAATGTGGCTTATTTTTCAACCACAGGAATCCAAGCGCTGTAACACCGATGGAAGAAGTGTGTGGACTAGGACTGTCGTGATAACTGCAGTTATGTAGTACCATGCTATGGACAAGCCTACCACAGAGGATAACGAGCAACCGCAACAACTGCGGTGTATAATCCCCTGAAAGGTTTATTTTAGGCTAATTACCTGATCAGTAATTCTGAGAGATGTATTTTTTGATCATAAATGTTTTTCCTATTAGTAGTTAATTTTACAAAGTACAGAGGCCTTACACCGGAGTGGTGGCTCAGTTGGTAGAGCATCCGCCTCACACTCAGGAGGCTGGGGTTCAAATCCCAGCCGGGTCATACCAAAGACCAGGTAAAAATGGTACTTTCCACCCTCTAGCTTGGTGCTCAGCGTAACAGAACAGGGAAAGGCGGGCAGAGAAGAGTGGCGACCCATGTCCTGTATAAGCCAAGAAAGGAACACTTGTTCCCGAGGAGACTCGACCGCACAGAGGCCTTATGCCATCCTATGCACTGAAGTAAAAAAGCAGGCTTTTATTTTTGATAATGGTGGTTTTGTTTTCGCTTCCTGTGCCTGTCTGTGGAATTGTCAATAAGGCTACAGTGCTTAGCAGAGACAGTCGAGCTACGAATGCTAACGTTAATCGGTTTATGGACCGGTAATGAGGTACAAGCTCTTATGGTGGTTGTAGTTTGTTTTACTTAAAAAAAGCGTACTGTGCTAAAAAATAAAACTGTAAACTTCACCAGCAGTCAAAACCATTGCCATCACATATTACAGGGATCTGTACATGCAATGTTCACTTTTTTGTGTGTGTGGCTAAGTCCGTGTGTGGCTAAGAGAGAGAAATGCCATTTGAGAGAGAGAAACACCATTTCAATTCTCCTGTATGTCCTGTACATATATTAGCATTGACAAATAAAATCTTTGAATCTTTGAAATCTTGTTCACTTATGTGCCCATATTGATTATATTAAATAAACTGTTAAATATTAAGTGTATTTTTATTGCCAACAGCATGTTTGCACCCTGTATTGTGGAAGCTTCCACAGCATCGTGTGGGGCACTCACTCTCCAGACGGACTCCAGCAGGCAGTTAGTGGTGGAAGCGTTTGGACGAATTGCTAAATACAGCCATGACAGTGAGCACTGAAAGGGCACAAAAACATGTTATTTCCTTCTAAGCAGAGTGTTTATGATCCTGACAATTGAGCTCTGAGAGCAAAACAACTACTGCATAATGCATTGCTTGTTTGAATGTGATTTTTCGGACAGCAGCAAAAATCCAAAATTCACAGAAACAAGAGCCACACAGGGTCCTGTACGTAGGCTGTCCTGTTTAAATAAGCTGAATGTCACTGCAGTCTCCAACCAGTCCACACACCCTGTAGTTGAAATACTGGAGTTACCGCCACTGCTTTATGAAAATGATTTTTGAGTTTTGTTTTTTTTTAAAAAACAGAATCAGCAGTTCATGCCTGAAGGACGACCGGAGCTCCGCACAACTGTCACACATGCACAAGTTGAGGGCATAGCTGCAGCGAGTTTCTCACAGCTTCCATCATTTGGCACATAAGTTATGAACCCTGTTTAAATTACGAGACCACAGGGTCCTACAAACATCTGCAATAATCCCACATATCGCAATGTTGAGCTATCCACCGTCACCGCAGAGGAAATTCCTCCGCCGTGACAGCCCTAGTGTGGACCAAAGGGAAGACTACATTGAAAAATAAACCACATTTGGTCAAATTTGACCACTACGAACTTTTCTACGAACCCCCCACCCCCCACCCGCCCCATATGTTACAGTGTATTTAAGTGTCACCAGCATTTACAAGTTTTGTCGCTCAGGTGTGATTTGTGACAAATGATAGCAGCTAGAGTGAATGGGAAGATTTATAAAACAGTAGTGAGACCTGTTATGATATATGGTTTGAAGACAGTGGCACTGACAAAAAGACAGGAGGCAGAGCTGAAGATGCTAAGATTCTCATTGGGAGTGACTAGGAGGGACAGGATTAGAAATGAGTATACAAGAGGGACAGTTCAAGTTGAGCGGTTTGAACATGTGCAGAGGAGGAATCGTGGATATACTGGACAAAGGATGCTGAAAAAACTGCAATGTAAATTGTAGTAGTTATAGCTGGGGTTGAGGAAAATTTATATACAGTGGTGTGAAAAAAGTGTTTGCCCCTTCCTGATTTCTCTTTTTTTGTATGTTTGTCAACTTAAATGTTTCAGATCATCAAACAAATTTAAATATTAGACAAAGATAACACAAGTAAACACAAAATGTAGTTTTCAAATGAAAGTCTTTATTATCAAGGGTTAAAAAAAAATCCAAACCTACATGGCCCTGTGTGAAAAAGTGATTGCCCCCTAAACCTAATAACTGCTTGGGCCACCCTTAGCAGCAACAACTGCAATCAAACATTTGTGATAACTGGCAATGAGTCTTTAACAGCGCTGTGGAGGAATTTTGGCCCACTCATCTTTGCAGAATTGTTGTAATTCGGCCACATTGGAGGGTTTTTGAGCATGAACCGCATTTTTAAGGTCATGCCACAGCATCTCAATCAGATTCAGGTCAGGACTTTGACTAGGCCACTTCAAAGTCTTCATTTTGTTTTTCTTAAGCCATTCAGAGGTGGACTTGCAGGCATGTTTTGGATCATTGTCCTGCTGCATATCCCAAGTGCGCTTCAGCTTGAGATCACAAACAGATGGCCGGACATTCTCCTTCAGGATTTTTTGGTAGACAGCAGAATTCGTGGTTCCATTTACCACAGCAAGTCTTACAGGTCCTGAAGCAGCAAAACGGCCCCAGACCATCACACTACCACCACCATATTTTACTGTTGGTATGATGTTCCTTTTCTGAAATGCCGTGTTATTTTTACGTTAAACGTAATGTGACACACACCTTCCAAAAAGTTCAACTTTTGTAAAGTCAGTCCACAGAGTATTTTCCCAAAAGTCTTGGGGATCATCAAGATGTTTTCTGGTAAAACTTAGACAAGCCTTTATGTTCTTTTTGCTCAGCAGTGGTTTTCGTCTTGGAACTCTGCCATGCAGGCCATTTTTGCCCAGTCTCTTTCTTATGGTGGAGTCATGAACACTGACCTTAACTGAAGCAAGTAAGGTCTGCAGTTCTTTGGATGTTGTTGTGGTGTCTTTTGTGACCTCTTGGATGAGTCGTCGCTGTGCTCTTGGGGTAATTTTGGTCAGTCGGCCACTCCTGGGAAGGTTCACCACTGTTCCATGTTTTCACCATTTGTGGATAATGGCTCTCACTGTGGTCTGCTGGCGTCCCAAAGGTTTAGAAATGGCTTTATAACCTTTTCCAGACTGATAGATCTCAATTACTTTGTTTCTCATTTGTTCCTGAATTTCTTTGGATTGCAGCATGATGTCTAGCTTTTGAGGATCTTTTGGTCTACTTCACTTTGTCAGGAAGGTCCTATTTAAGTGATTTCTTGAGAACAGGTGTGGCAGTAATCAGGCCTGGGTGTGGCTAGAGAAATTGAACTCAGCTTTCCCAAGATGTGATAAACCACAGTTAATTTATGTTTTAATGGGGGGGGGGGGGGTGTCACTTTTCCACACACGGCGATGTAGGTTTTGATTTTTTTTAACCCTTATTAATAAACACCATTTAAAAACTGCATTTTATGTTTACTTGTGTTATCTTTGTCTAATATTTAAATTTATTTGATGATCTGAAACATTTAAGTGTGACAAACATACAAAAAAATCAGAAATCAGGAAGGGGCAAACACTTCTTCACACCACTGTGTGTGTATATATATATATATATATATATATATATTAAATGCTTTGCAACATGTAAGTGAGAGATTCTGAATCAATGCACCAAAGATTTTATTTTTACATGTCCCCAGCCCAGCAGCAACCCAACCGCTCTCTGTGTTACATGTGAAGAGGGAGTAACCAGTTACTGTAGTACCTGTAGTTTCTTATGGCCAACTGTATCATTCTACTTGACTTGTCACATCTCTCTTGTATTTGTTTTAACAAAATACACATTGGAAATTAATTTATTTTGGGTTATTATAAATACTTAGCCTTCAAAGTAGCAAGTAGTCACACAGTGAGGAAAAAATTGTGACTAGAAAAAGAAATAAGATGCATTATGATACTTGGATAAATAAATATCATGGCATAGCAGTTCTCTAGGAATATAAAATCGGGAACCATAGAAAAAGAAAGTAATGATGATGGCTGCTGTCAATAACAGTACTGGTGCGTAATAGTACAATAACAATGTAATTACTTAAATGTATCATTTCTTAAACTCTATAATGTTTTGTCTCCTTTTCGTTAGTAAGTTGGCCAATTTTTCCTCATAAATTTGTTGCCTTCCGTTAGTAAAACTGAGGATTTTTCTTCTGAATTCTTCTGATTTTTCTTCTGAAAACTTGTTCTTCCTCAGTTTTCAACTTTGTCATAAAGTAGTTCACTTTTAAACGTGACTTTTTACGTGTGAATTTGATTTAGTCACGCTAATACGTCACATTTTACTTATTGGAGAATTTTTCCACTGTAGATTTATCACCGTTCCTTAAAAACTGCAACCTTTCAGCTTTGATTTTCTCTTGTAATTTAGGCGTGTGACGTAGCGTTTACAAAATTGACCAAGTGCATTCTGGGAACCATAGGGCTCGGTAATTTGCTGAGATCACGTCAACGTAGCAGCCATAGGGAAGTATAGAGCTCACCAGCTGTGTTGTAAACTGGTATAGTCGTTCTTACAACCACTGTGGAAAAAGAAACCACGGAATAGGATTTTATCGTTTTCCAGCATGGAAGAAGAACAGCACAGCCCACGTTTCGGATGTAACAAAGAGGCGACGTCTGGCCTGGATTGCAGCAGTGAGAAGACCCAATATAACTTTCAAGCACACTCCTTTATCGATGGTGGTGTGTTCAGAGCATTTTCATAAAGGTACGTTATGATTTACTGTATATAAGTCTGTTCTTGTTGCCGAGTGGTTAAAACTTGCTTGGTCATAGCTTTTAGCCTACGTTAGCAGTGCTAAGCTAAAGAAAGACTCCAATATCCGAGTAGCTAGAAAAAGTTACCACTTACACACGTGTGTAAGTGGGTTTAATTTGTTCTACACCAAAGTATTTTTTTTTACCATTTCCTTTACTTTAACAGGCAGACCAGCTTATGAAATGCTAGACTGTGATCCTGACTGGGCACCTTCTCTAAACGTTGGCCATGCAGAGCTTCAAGCTACCACTCCTGACAGGTTTAACCGCTTATGCAGAAGGACGAGATCGCGACAAAAAGAATGGGCAGGGCACGCAAGTGAACCCCCAACACCACTGGCCCCGTGACTGAGATGGATAATGTAGCTCCTTTTATTTTTTATTTTTTTTGGCCTATGTTTTTCTTTCTAAAATGTGTCTTGAGATTCCTTTTGATTACAAAATATATTAACTAAAGTAGTATACTGTCCTTATCACCAACAGATAACACCACACCTCTGGCTGAGATGGAGGAAAGAGCACATGATGAAGCAGCACAGGTGTGTCAGGCTGATGACGCTCCAGTGGAAAATGTGCAAGAACAGCAGAACTGTAGCGTGTGTCACCAGAGGCTTAACCAAATTTTACTCTTGCAAGAGAATAGAATAGGCTTTATTGTCATTGTACAGTAGTAAAGCACAAAATTGTGGGACTGTGGCTTTCTTCAGAAGCTGTCACCAGGAGACAGTATTGGCAGACTGTGGATATGATTTTAAGGAAAGCGTTACTCTTGTCGGTGCCACACTGAAAATACCTGCCTTCACCAGGGGCCACAGCCAGCTTGATGGCAGAGGGTGGCCTAAATCCACCCTTATGTAAAGTGCCTTGAGAAAACCCTGTGTTGTGATTTGGTGCTATATAAACAAATTGAATTGAGAGAGCAATAGGGTGCATGCGCTCCAAATATCCAATACTGAATGGCACTATAGGTCTGGCCTTTGTGGTACCATGTGAAGACAACGACATGACTTCACTGGATAAGATTGTTGCTGCAACCAGTGCTTTGACCAGTGTCCAAGTGTCATTATAAAGCCATAGTTTTAGAATGTAAACACGTTTTGGTATGGTTTACCCCTTCAGACATGATGTCTTTAACGGCTTTGTAACAATTTGAAAATAAAGTCCACAATGGTTTACCAACTCCAGCTCTTTATTTATAAGGTGCAAAATTCTGAGTGTAACTTGAGCTGTGAGAATCACTGTACAGAATGTGTGCAAAGCGCAGTCCAAAAATGGGTCTTTTTGGCTGTAACACTTTTCAAAAGCTTTGTAAAATGTGGAACACTTTCAAGTCATAGAATAGGCTTCACTGTCACTGTACAGTTGTACAGTCCAACCAAACTGTGGGAGCTCCACCAAGCTACTACACAATTAAGTATAAGAGAAGGATTAGAACAGTTACAGAACACACAAGTGAAACAAAACAGCCCAGAATGATGGAAAACCTGTAGTAAAAAAATGCAGGACTATAAAATGACATGCTTCAGTGTGTTTCACACAACAATGTTCTACTATATAACCAGACTCATGCTACAGTATTCTAGTGTGCACATGAGGGAGAACCACGGCTGCTGCTGGACTGAGTCCCACATCCTAGATGGAACCACTGGATCACACGGTTCTGGTTCTCACAGGAACCATGTCATCCAGCTCTTCTGGCTGCCTGCAAGTCCACCACAACATATTCACAATTACTACAGATTAAGCAGAAGAGCTAGAAACACAACAAGCTAATTTGTATAATCAAAAAAAAAATTGATAAATGTTTCATATAGATTTAAAACAAATGACAAGTTCACACATTTTTCACAGTACTTAAATGATATAATTTCTGTACATTTTGAAAACTATTTTCAGAGTGCTGCACATTTTAATTTCATCTGGTTTTATAGGGAAAGAACGATGTTTAGCATAACAAGAGAGAAAACAAACCTACCTTTGTGCTCACAGCGTCTTCAGGTCTGCCTTGTACATCTGCAGTCATCACCCTCCATCTGTGAACTGCACTTGGGCTGCTGCATTAACCTAAACTTACTGAAAACTTCCTGTGTATATGGACTTAGTTAA
The DNA here is from genome assembly GCA_020510985.1 of Pholidichthys leucotaenia. NCBI lineage: Eukaryota > Metazoa > Chordata > Actinopteri > Cichliformes > Pholidichthyidae > Pholidichthys > Pholidichthys leucotaenia. The sequence goes on from CM035844.1 coordinate 19,252,494, forward strand.
AATAAATAAAATAAAATAAATGAAGGCATGCTCGGAGTTGGGCAGAATGTTTACGTCTGAACCCCACCTTGGATGTTGGTAGGGATCCAGCCCGTTAACCCCTTAAAGCCTCGCTAAATAGCGTGCCTTTGCAGTCCTGTTTCGTTTGGCGTAGTACTGTCCCTTTAAATTTTCCTTCGAACGGACCATTTTGTGATTTTTTTTTTTTTTTTCGTTCATTCACAAGAAACGTCGAGGCGCCGTGTCCTTGCAGTCTTACAATCGCCAGACCTACTAATCCCAGAATACATTGCGCGTTTGTCACGTGGGCTGGCGAGCGCAACAGGTTAGCTGTGTGCTAACATCAGTTTAGCACTTCAACATCCGGGAATTCACACAGTTATTGAAGTCATGAATATTTAATAAGATTCGGTCAATGTCAACTTTAAAATGTTTAAGAATCAATAGCAGTGAGTAAAGACAGGTAGGTGCTGATGTAAACCGTGTGTTTAATTCGGTATTTACGTACCTGACACCTGCACACGATATCGGCATCCATGGCCAGCAGGTCCACCACCTTCCCCTTTCCTTCGTCCCCCCACTGTGCTCCAAGCACCACCGTCACTTTGTTCTGCGGCTCCTTCACGGCCCGTAACGATAAAGGGTCCTGCGACACGGCCTCCCGTGGCCTCTTAACCAGCGGCTCTCCGTTCATGGAGGCGGTCTCCCCTCCGTTAACATTAGCCATACCGCTCTCCGATGCCATGCTGCTGCAAACGGGAAACTCGTTTTACCGCGTTCTCCGTCACACAGGAAGTGTTGAGCCTGGGCTCAGCCACTAGATGGCGCTGTTTCACCGTGGCGTTTCAGCGAATTAGTGGCCAGAAAGAATAGGAGCGTGGGAATTAATCATTTTTGGTGATTTCAACGGGCAGATGGATAAATGAATGGCAAGGCCGCTTATCCTCGTCAAATCACGGTGGAGCATTCCATTTTTCATTACCTATTCCCTTGCTCCATTTCCATCTTCTCCTTTATTTGGAAACCAATCACATCTCTGGATCTGCATCATTTTTTTCCACCCATCACATCCCCGAAACTGTATTTTTCTCCTCTCCCAGTAACCAATAAAACTTCAGTATTTGCTTCAGTGACCGAAGACAAACCCACATGTGGTAAGCTGCTGATTTCGGAAACTGAGCTAGTGTGGCGGTTCGTTTTAACCCCACAACAGACTAAGGACACTCAGCCCTCTTTTCTCTGTTTTCCTGCTACACTACTGAGAAGCAATGTGCCATTCATGTATTTGTGATGCAAACATGCATGTGTTGTGATGTAATGCGCCATTCTATATAGTGTGCATATGGCTTGTCCTTACTGTGCTTTTTCTGAGCATCTTAGATGTGCTTTGGTGTATTAATGTCTACAGGTAGACGAGTTTCTTCTGTCTCACCTATGTGATGTTAATCGATGCCTTTCATCCTTTGTATTCATGCATTTTGCCCTTACTGTGACCTAGAGACTCAGATCAATATGTAGATGTGCTTGTTAGCCTCTTTGTCTGACACTTGGAGCGAGGTCTAGCTAATCTGCCCATTGTGATGTATGTCTTACAAATGCAAATACCTCCTGCCTGTTCTGTTGTCCCTTTGATCATTCTAAACTGTGGGGTACGTCTCTTTGATGTATTGTTATGATCAAGTATTTAAGGTGCAACTCTGTAACGCAATCTCTCTCTTACTCTCTCAATCTGACTTCAACCCTGCTGCAGGACACAGATTTTGTGTCCCCTCTTCACTGAGAGCCTGAGGAATTCGGCTTCAGCCTGCTCACGCTATGGCTGGAGCCGAGTTCCCGTGAAGGCGACATGATTAATAAAATCTGCTTAAAACCACAGCACTGCTGCTTATTTTTCCATGCCGCCTCACTGGTGACCCCTCCAACACGCACACGTTTTGTGCGAAAGCAACCTTCCGAGCTGGACAGCCACACAGCTGCGTTGGTGGCCCCTTGAAGACGCACACGTTTTGTGCAACGCAGCCTTCTGTTTTGGATGGCCACGCTGGCGAACCGACGCTGAAAAAAACGAGCGGCCAGCGAACGCAACACCCGGGCATGAATGCTCCGTCGCCTGAGATCTGCACAACCACGCTGGACCGGCCGCTCTCACTGAGAGCGCACGCACCTCGTCCTCTCTCCACGACGGCAACCTCCAGGGCCGACGGGGAGTGCAGCGCGTGGAACTGAACGCACCATGGCCGCACGAGCGACAACGATCGTCCACTTCCTCACACCGCGCCAACGCAGCTGCATGAGCCTGAGGAACAAAAGATCGTCTATTCCCTCCCGCCGCTCCAACGCCTCTGCACGGGCCTGAGGGACTAAAGATCGTCTATTTCCTCTCAACGCTCCAACGCACCATGGCCAAATCTACAGCAACAGCTCAACCTGGATTTTATTGGCGCCGTCTGCGCTGATCTCCGCCAAGTTTCTGCACCCTGACTCACCACTCCAGCGGCCCACCCACGCACTGAACCCCCGCGCACGCACCGGGGAGTTACAAGGATGGCGCATCACGCATGGGACAAGTAACGGCTCCACAGACTGCCTTCCTCCTTCGCCGCTGCCTTTCAGGGCTGCTCGCTCACCTGAGGTACGCATACAGCATACTGGAAGGATTTGTTAACAGTCTCAGCCACGCCACAGACCGCCATCGTCCTCCGCCGCTGCCCTCAGAACCTTCAGGGTTGCTCGTTCACCTGAAGCAAGCACGCAGCTCGCCACTGGATTTTTTAATGGTCTTAGCCACGGCACAACGGGATTTCAGCCGTCAGCTGTTCCCGGGAGCTTTGGGGTTGCTTCAGCACCCAAAACCAACAGTCCCCCTGCTTTGTTTACTTTCTCTCTTACAGCCGCTCCTGCTTTTCTTCATGGCCACAAGAGGAGTCAGAGACTAATTTTTCTTCTTGTGATCTCCGCACGTGCAACGGGACAAACCCTCGACGTCACGGAGCAGCAAGCAATTTTTGCACGGCTCAGGACGATTTCACAGCTCCTGCCGGCACTTACTACCCCTCCCCTCCCCTCCCTCCCCCTCCGCCTGCAGCGAGCTTCTCCCACAGCTCGCTCACACAGATGGATTATCGAGGTCGCGACCCCCTGCCGCGTCCTCTGGGGGGGAGCGTGTGTGGCGGTTCGTTTTAACCCCACAACAGACTAAGGACACTCAGCCCTCTTTTCTCTGTTTTCCTGCTACACTACTGAGAAGCAATGTGCCATTCATGTATTTGTGATGCAAACATGCATGTGTTGTGATGTAATGCGCCATTCTATATAGTGTGCATATGGCTTGTCCTTACTGTGCTTTTTCTGAGCATCTTAGATGTGCTTTGGTGTATTAATGTCTACAGGTAGACGAGTTTCTTCTGTCTCACCTATGTGATGTTAATCGATGCCTTTCATCCTTTGTATTCATGCATTTTGCCCTTACTGTGACCTAGAGACTCAGATCAATATGTAGATGTGCTTGTTAGCCTCTTTGTCTGACACTTGGAGCGAGGTCTAGCTAATCTGCCCATTGTGATGTATGTCTTACAAATGCAAATACCTCCTGCCTGTTCTGTTGTCCCTTTGATCATTCTAAACTGTGGGGTACGTCTCTTTGATGTATTGTTATGATCAAGTATTTAAGGTGCAACTCTGTAACGCAATCTCTCTCTTACTCTCTCAATCTGACTTCAACCCTGCTGCAGGACACAGATTTTGTGTCCCCTCTTCACTGAGAGCCTGAGGAATTCGGCTTCAGCCTGCTCACGCTATGGCTGGAGCCGAGTTCCCGTGAAGGCGACATGATTAATAAAATCTGCTTAAAACCACAGCACTGCTGCTTATTTTACCATGCCGCCTCACTAGTACTTTTTTCAAGAACAAAATCGTCCTTTCTAGTTATGTATTGTGGGCCTCAGGCCTCAGGGTATTTCACACCTTAGACAGAGACGATGAATGCACATGGGAGAACAGTGGGAGTGGGGGTTGAATGAAGCGAGGTGTTGATGTCCTGTTGTTATTAGGAAGTTTCTGGAATCTTGTGAAGTGTAACTTGATGTAGAGAGAAGGATGTTTAATGTGACGAGTCAGTCTGTTCAGTGCTCGTGAGATGTGAGCGTGCAATAAATCATTTGAAATGAATCTGCCTGTGATTTTACACACTCCACAGTATTAAGTATTTTACAATAAAGTAATTACAACAAAGAGGTGGGCCTTAAGTAATTCTCTAGTTAATCATCTTTTTGTCGTGCTGTGGTCATCAATTTATTTAATTTTTTTTCCTTAACTAGCTGGCTAGTGATATGAGAACTAGCTAATAATACATTGTGGCACACATATGTGGGTTTCATATGCTTCATATGTATATTACTGTATGCTTCACGTCTCAGATGAACAAAAGGACTGAGCCTCCTAGGAGATAACAGGAGGATGTGAAATGTGGTCTTTTGTATGCAAAGAGATGTCCTTGGGGGATTTCCGGCCGCCAGTGACTTTAGGTGGAGGTGATAAGACCTGGAAGAAGACGCATTGTGACTTGGGATTAAATACAATGTGACTGTGTGCTTTGATGTCCTGGGGTATAAAAGGACGAATGTCTGGGGGGTTTCTCTCTCTCTTCTGTTTTTGGATGATGTTGGAGAATGTGAATAAACCTGACTCGTGAGATAAACTCAGCCTCGTCATTTCCACATTCCCCACAACATTTCATTTTTTGTAGTTGATTGTGACAGTATAGGTTTGGACACTGCACAGCTTCAGCCTGACGTAAATTTAACAGCAACTGTAAATTATTGTGACCCCCCCCCCCCACACACACACACATCTACCTAACAAAAACTTTTACCTTGAATCCAGACTGTTTTTCATTTAATCTTTGTTTTATTGGTTTAGAATTTATTTTATTGCATTAGCGTTGTTTTTTTTCTTGCTATTACGTACTACCAGAGGCAAACAGATAAACTGTACACCGTACTGTTGTGTCCATAATTATGAGAATGACGGGGAAGCAGAACTCGGTTAACAGGGCTTTATTCAGGATAACTGTATACTATATACAAAGGCTTACGACACTCCCCTGCATGCCAGGTGGCTCCACCACCTCTTCTGCCCATTTCCTTTATACCCCCGGTGGCGTCACTACCGGAAACCGGCAGTCAGCCACCCTGGTCCACCCACGTCCAACCCGGCTGCCATCTTACTGGTACCAGCCTATTTACATATGTAACACGTACATATAAAATTAAAGTGGCTTTACTCTAAAGGGCTTTATCAGCTGTGTTATTATACTGTTATTTCCTAACAGCTGTACTCTTTCAGCTGTTGAACATCTGACAAAGTCTGCTTAACACTGCTGTAAATAAATGAAAACCTCTTCAGACTATAGTGAAATTGGCTTATGTTTGGAGAATTCTACTTTGTCTCCTTCTTTGTTAATGCTAGATGGCTTCAAAACCAAAGAAAAAAACAACAACACAGAGCTATGGCAGACGAAGACTGGATGTCTCGATTGAAGAAATTCACTTCAACTGGAAGGGCGGCGCGGTGGGGGAGTGGTTAGCACTGCGGCAGCACAGCAACTCACCCTTGGCCGGGGGATCCTGGGTTCGATCCCAGCCCTCAACCAACAGTGATCTGTGTGGAGTTTGCATGTTCTCCCCGTGTGTGGGTTTAGTCCGGGATTTCTGCGGTTTCCTCCCACATGCCAAAAACATGCAAGTTAGGTGAATTGGCATCAGACTGGGGATTCTAAATTGTCCTTAGATATGACTGTGAGAGTGAATGGTTGTCTGTCTCTCTGTGTTGGCCCTGCGATGGACTGGCGATCTATCCAGGGTGTACCCTGCCTCTCGCCCAAAGATGCTGGGATAGGTTCCAGCCCCCCCGCAACCTGAAAAGGATTAAGCAGAAGAAGATGGATGGATGGATGGATGGATGGATGGATGGATGGATGGATGGACTTCAACTGGGGTCTGGTCAATTTTGCCAGGTTTCACGAGAAAAACAAGTGACCAGCTCTATGGAAACAAGCCCAAAACAAGCCCAACAGGCAACCTACCACACTGTAAAAGAGAGGCTGCTTGATAACGTATATCGATATATAGATTTATTTTTGTTTGCAGTGAATTGACTGTAAACACAGCCAGCATTGAATAACGGAATTTTGTAAACTCTAAAGGAAAATACATATGTATTCTGCATAAGCAACAGCAAATTTATAGTAAACACAGTCAACATAAAAACTTTGAATAAATTAAATGTTTAAACTCTGATCAAAAGAAAAGACATTAGCATTCTGCATCAGTAACAGCACTAAACACCATTACAGTTTACTGATGTGGGATGATGGGAGTTGTTGTCTGCTAGTCGTTTAAACAAAACTAAATATTATACGACAGCCAACAGCTTTAATTACGTGGAAAATCATCTTTTAAACTGACAAACATCATACGTGTAACTCGTGGCAAAATTTGATGGGTGTAGAAGAGCTTGAAATGATGAGGCGATTTGATATATAAACCAAAGTTTATTTATCAGCTCTCCTAACAAGTCTCATTCAGTGCAGAGGCGGCAGAAGGAAAAGAGACCGAATATCTCCGGCTCACTGACTTTATACTTGCACATAACAAAAGACATGCATAACAAAGGCTGACATCCCTCATTATCTTAATCCCCCCATTGTCTTGGTATTTCCTGTCCTCGCCCAGGGGGTGAGGGTAGCTCCTCCGGTCTCCACCGCAGTGTCTGGGAACGTCTTTGTTCTTCACTTGGCGGTTGAGAGCCTTTGTCCTTTCAGAGGTGTGAAGTTGCTTTACATATGTAATTACCAAACATTTCCACATGCTTCAACATATGTAGGTTATGGAATATATGATTAATATAGACCACAGGCCCCCAAACAACTAAGAAAAGACAACAGAAAGGTTCACAGTCTAAGATAATTACTATGTGTGGTAGACTGCAAGTCTAATTTAAAACATTACTGGCACATGCCTCTAGGGGGAACTACCTGTATTGTTCAGCACTACTATGAAGGGGACACATTAGAGCAAGAGTGTGAAAAACCCCGCGCAGAATCCATGTTCAGTCTTATTGTGTGTGTTACAGAATAAATGGCAGAGTTAGCCAAAGAAATAACTCAAGCGTGATCATTGCTACACGGTAGGATATCACACAATTGGCGACGAGGATTAAAAGAAAAAAATCAGCGGCGAGAAACAGAGAACATTGCAAGTGTGGCGAACTCAAGTGACTTCAGTAGTTCGAGTGCAAGTTCAGAGGAGGAAAAACGAGGTTTCCCCACCACGACGAGCAATGGCGGCTGTAATCGGAACGGTAACCCCTTTTGATAACTCGACTCAGTCATGGGAAGAATATAGTGAAATGTTGGACTTTTTCTTCCAAGCTAATGAGATTGAGGAGCCAGACAAAAGGAAGGCTGTACTGTTGAGTGGAGTTGGTGCAACTACTTACAGCTTGTTGAGAAATTTAATAAGCCCTGCATTACCGAAAGATAAAACGTACGACCAGCTTACTGCTGAGCTTCAGAAGCACTTCAGCCCCAAACCGAGTGAAATCGTGCAACGATTCAAATTTAATTCACGCATAAGGAGGAACACTGAGTCCATAGCAGAGTATGTGGCAGAATTGAGGAAATTAGCACTGCACTGTGATTACAAAGACTCATTGGAAGAAATGTTAAGAGACAGACTTGTGTGTGGAGTGAATGATGACCGAATGCAACGGCGACTTTTATCTGAAACAAAACTCACTTTTGCGAAGGCTTTGGAATTATGCCAAGCGATGGAAACAGCATCTAAAGATGTGAGAGAAATGCAAGGGAAGCTAACAGAGGACACAGCAACGCATGTTCGTGTGCCTAAGACCCAAGTAGGTGTCCACAAAGTGTCGACTGACAAAACTCAGCACAAATTCCCCAGTTGTTATCGCTGCAAAGGCCAGCACAATGCCGCCGAGTGCAAATTTGCCACTGAGCTGTGTCATAATTGTGGCAAGCGAGGGCACATTAAGAAAGCATGTAGAATAAAGGTGGACAGCGCACAGGTGCTGAAAGCAACAGTTAATGGGCAAAAGTATGAAAACAAGGGCCCAGGAAAGGAACAGCGAGCGAATCAACTGAGAGGGGAGGGAGAAAGTGATACAGAAGACATGGGTTTTCACACAATTTACAACACGTCAGAGGAGCTGACCAAGGTAGCGCCCATCACGCGTACCATGAATGTTAATGGAATGAAAGTAACATTTGAAGTTGATACAGGCTGTGGAGTAACCATATTAAGTAAACAGCAATATACACAACTGTGGAAGAAAACAGACACAGCAGAATTAAACCCCTGTTCATTAAAATTAAAAACATACACAGGAGAGAAGCTAGACGTGCTAGGCATGGCACAAGTGAAGGTGCAACACAAAAACAAAGAAAAGGACTTACCTGTAGTAGTAGTTGGGAGCGAAGGACCAAATCTACTAGGGCGAAGTTGGCTACAAGAACTGGCCATGATGGATCAGTTGGTGAATAAAGTGGAATCTCAGCCCAAATTGCAGCTGGAGGAGATCCTCGAAAGACACGCTGAGGTGTTCAAAGAAGGCTTAGGACAGCTAAAAGGTGTCACTGCAAAGATTAATGTGGACAAGGAGGCCCAACCACGATTCTGCAAACCCCGACCGCTACCCTATGCAGTCAAGCCACTGGTCGAAAGCGAGCTACAGAGGCTGCTGGATGACAAGATCGTTGAGCCAGTGCAGGTTGCAGAATGGGCGGCGCCCATAGTCCCAGTGAGAAAGCCGGATGGCTCCATTAGAATATGTGGAGATTACAAACTCACTGTCAATCGAGCATCACGGGTGGATCAGTATCCAATTCCTAAAGTGGAGGACCTCTTCGCACAGCTGAATGGCGGCCGACACTTCACGAAATTAGACATGAGTCACGCCTACCAACAAGTAGTCCTGGAAGAAGAATCAAGAAAGTATGTAACCATCAATACACACAAAGGCTTATATACCTACACACGCTTACCATTTGGAGTAGCTTCCAGTCCTGCTATATTCCAGAGAACTATGGAGGGCATCCTAGGTGGAATTCCGAATGTTGCCATTTATTTGGATGACATCCTTTGTACAGGACCAAATGAACAAGAACATCTGAAAACGCTGGAGGAAGTGCTTCATCGGTTGGAGAAAAGTGGTCTGAGGTTGAAAAGAAGCAAGTGTGAGTTCATGGGAAAAGAGGTGGTGTTCCTAGGCCACAAGATCAACGCCAGTGGTCTACACCCTCTAACAGACAAAGTGGAAGCCATTGCGGAGGCGCCTGAGCCACAAAATGTTACTGAGTTAAAAGCCTACCTGGGCTTGTTGAACTATTACCATAGGTTCCTCCCAAAGCTCTCCACGCTGCTGGCACCACTACATACCTTACTTAAGAAGGAAGAAAAATGGTCATGGGGGGTCAAGCAGCAGAAGGCGTTTGAAGAGTCCAAAGCGCTACTTCAGTCCTGTAGTGTGTTAGTGCACTATGATTCAAACAAGCCACTCATCCTGGCGTGTGACGCATCACCCTACGGTGTGGGTGCTGTACTCTCTCATCGTATGGAGGATGGCTCAGAGAGACCCATAGGGTTCGTCTCAAGAACTCTTAGTGCAGCTGAGAAAAACTACTCCCAGCTAGACAAGGAGGGCCTTGCAGTAGTATTTGGTGTAAAAAAGTTCCACAAATACCTGTACGGGAGACAGTTCGCTATAGTGACTGACCACAAGCCACTAATTTCACTGTTCAGTGAAATGAGAGCCATACCCCAGATGACATCTCAGAGAATTCAGAGATGGGCCGTTACATTAGCAGCGTATGAGTACACCATCGTTTACAAAGCTGGACGGGACCATACGAATGCTGACGCGATGAGTAGGCTACCCTTGGATGGAGGAAGAGATAGCACGCCTGAGGAGGAGGAGAGAGTGCTATTGTTTGAAGATATCGGCGTGCCCCTGGTGAACGCACAACAAATAAAGAAGTGGACAGACAAAGACCCTGTTCTAGCAAGAGTGCGAGAATACATCTTGCGAGGATGGCCGAAGATGAACAGTCCTGAGTTCATTCCCTATGCCCGACGACAGGATGAGCTCAGCACCCAGGAAGGTTGTATCCTGTGGGGAGGACGCGTGGTTGTTCCACCACCTGGTAGGAATGCCTTACTGCAACAACTACACCAAGCACACCCTGGCATCACTCGCATGAAAGCGTTGGCGAGGAGCTACATGTGGTGGCCCAACATGGATGCAGAGGTGGAGGCGCTTGTGAAGTCATGTGCGGCATGCCAGGAGAACAGGAACAGTCCTCCAGCAGCCCCATTACATCCCTGGGAAGTTCCAGATAAACCATGGAGAAGAATTCACATTGACTACGCAGGTCCATGGATGGGAAGAATGTTCCTGATCATAGTTGACGCATACTCAAAGTGGATCGATGCATATTCTGTGAGTAGCTCTACTTCTACTGTTACCATTGAATGTCTTAGAAAGAGTTTCAGCCAACATGGGCTACCTGAAATCATAGTATCAGATAACGGTACATGTTTTACGAGTGAACAGTTCCAAGAGTTTTCTGAAAAGAATGGCATACGTCACATCACGACTGCGCCATACCATCCTTCTTCTAACGGCTTAGCCGAGAGGGCCGTGCAGACGTTCAAGTCACTCATGAAAAAGATGACAGGAGACTCTATTGAAACCCGAATGTCGAGAGCTCTGTTCAGCTATCGAATAACACCCCAATCTACAACTGGCAAGTCACCAGCTGAGCTGTTGTGTGGAAGAAAGTTGAGGTCAACATTTGACTTAATACATCCAGACTTCAGAAACAAAGTGCATGATAAACAAGAGAAACAAAAAGGTTATCATGACATGCATGCTAGAGAGAGAATACTGAGAGAAGGAGACGTGGTCTACACCCGCAACTTTGGCTCAGGACCAGCCTGGGTACCAGGAGAAATAACAGAAAAGACAGGCCCTGTGTCATTCAAGGTGACATTAGGTCATGGACAAGTGGTGAGGCGACACATCGACCAAGTTCATGGTAGGAGCTCCATTCCCCTGCCGATGGCACCAGAGGTGTTGTCTGACACCCATCCTGAGGAGAGCATCAACGAACCACCACTTCAGGTGAAACCTGAGGTAACCGTCTCTGCAGATTCTACGGGCAGCACTGCAGCAGCCGAAACAGTGGAGCAGTCTGAGCCTTCACCTGCAGTTGGCTCACCCGCCGTGAGAAGATCTCAGCGAGCTAGGAGAGCTCCAGACTACTTGAAGGACTATACTTAGTCAGTAGTGAGTTCCCCAGCCACAGGACAAGAATGCGTCCTGGAACCTCACTGGGATGCGGTAGTCAAACCAAATCCCCAGTTAGACTGTTATGTGTGTTATACATGTGAAAAAAAAAAAAAAAAGAAAAGAAAAGAAAAGAAATTATATGTATGGCACATGTGTTTAAGAAGTTAAAAGTAACTGTGATTGTTTAGGATTAAATGGGAGTTCCAGGATGTCTAGCATAATTGGCTAATGTAATTAAAAGTAGTTTAATCTAGAGGGGAGGGATGTGGTAGACTGCAAGTCTAATTTAAAACATTACTGGCACATGCCTCTAGGGGGAACTACCTGTATTGTTCAGCACTACTATGAAGGGGACACATTAGAGCAAGAGTGTGAAAAACCCCGCGCAGAATCCATGTTCAGTCTTATTGTGTGTGTTACAGAATAAATGGCAGAGTTAGCCAAAGAAATAACTCAAGCGTGATCATTGCTACACGGTAGGATATCACACAATGACATACTAAGTGTTACATCTCTTGCCACAGAAGAAACTTTCCAGCAGCCATGCTCCTAAGAGAGTTCAGTGGTAATCATAACAGCATAGTAAGATCATAAGTCAGTCCTAAACTGTTGCAGCACAATTAGTGAACAATTGTGGAGTGGTTTGCATCAGTCCCTGTGCTGTCTGGGTTTTAATCTTCTCCCAAAACTGCTGTAGGTTGGTTTAGGCGTCCTGCTGGGACCTTCTTGTGAGGAATCTGCAGCGTGGGAAGGAGAGTGGTTAATTGTTCCCTGCCGGGGGGCTGAGTCTTTTCTCTTGGGGGGTCTACCCCGCCGAGGTGCTCTCGCCAACTGTGCAGGCTTGTCTTTCAACAAGAAGGCAGGCTTAAGTCTGTCAATGCTGACTGTTTCTTTTCTATCCCCAAAATCAAGCACAAAGTGTTTATCACCATGTTCCAGCACTCTGAATGGCCCATCGTATGCTGGGCGGAAAGTTGGTTTTAAAGCTTCATGCCTAACAAAAACGAACTCAGCGTTTTTTAAAGCTTGAGGGACAAAAACCTGTGGGAAGGAGTGATGAGCTGGACCGGGGAGAGAGTCCGGTCCGTTGCTGCCTAAAAACCTTGGGGCTGGAAGATGCCCTGGCTCTGGGTTCTCTGGTAAAAATTCACCTGGGAGCCTGAGAGGTTGTGCAAAAACTAGTTCTGCAGGAGAGGCGTCTAGATCCTCTTTAGGCGCAGCACGCAACCCCAATAAAACCCAGGGAAGTTTATTTACCCAATTTGTATCCGTTAGTGAGGCTCTGAGGGCGGCCTTTAAAGACCTGTGAAAACGCTCGCATAACCCATTAGCCTGAGGGTGATAAGCGGTGGTGCGATGAATTGTCGCCCCTAAGCTGCTGGACATGGCTGACCAAAGCTCTGAGACAAATTGAGGCCCCCTATCGGACGTGATGTCCGATGGGATGCCGAACCGTACTACCCAGTTTGTCAAAAAGACGCGAGCGACTTCCTCCGCTGTGGTTGCCGCTAGAGGGACTGCCTCTGGCCAGCGTGTGGTGCGGTCTATCATTGTTAACAGGTGTGTGAAACCCTGGGAGGAAGGTAGTGGTCCCACGAGGTCGACATGAACGTGGTCGAACCTTCTAGCAGGGTTTGGAAAAGGCTCCAGAGGGGCTTTTGTGTGTCTGTGTATTTTGGCGCGCTGACAAGAAATGCAAGTTTTTGCCCATTCTTTTACGTTTTTGCGCAGGCCAGGCCACACAAACTTTTCGGCGACCATTTTAACCGAAGCGCGCACACCTGGGTGCGCGAGGGAGTGAATTGCGTCGAAAATACAGCGGCGCCATGTAGCTGGTACTAACGGGCGAGGTCGGCCGGTTGAAACATCGCATATTAGGGGGGGGGGCACGCCGTCGCGTAAACCCTTTTTCTCCAGCCTTAACCCTGTTGGTCCAGACAGGAGTGCGCGCACGTCCGCGTCACTGCTTTGTTCCTCTGCCATGGCTGCATAATATATCCCTGCATGGATAGGTGCTGCGTATGTGTCTGCGTTAGTGAAGAGTTCTGCTGCTGAGGCAGTATAATCTGTCTCCTCGCGCTCTGGTGATGTCACAGCGCGAGAGAGGCAGTCTGCTACCACGTTAAGTTTGCCTGCCACGTGTCGAATGTCTGTGGTGAACTCTGAAATCGCAGCCAGCTGTCTTTGTTGCCTGCCTGACCATGGTTCTGAAATTTTAGCCATAGCAAAGGTGAGCGGTTTATGGTCTACAAAAGCTGTGAAACTCCGCCCTTCTAACCAGAACTGGAAGTGGCGGATGGATAACTGAAGTGCTAGCAGCTCCCTGTCAAAAGTGCTGTATTTACGCTCAGTTTGGTTTAGCGATTTGCTAAAGAATGCTAAAGGTTGCCAGATCCCGCTGACATGCTGTTCTACAACTGCCCCTATAGCCAGGTCCGAAGCGTCTGTGGTTAGCGCGATGCGGGCCGAGGGATCTGGGTGAACTAACAATGTGGCGTTAGCTAGAGCGCTCTTTACTTCCGCGAAGGCGTGTTCGCGCTCTGGGGTCCATTCGACCGCGTTGGAAGCTTTCTTTTTTTTGAGCGCGTCATATAGTGGCGGCATGAGCTGAGCTGCGTGGGGGAGGAAACGGTTGTAAAAATTAACCATTCCTAAAAATTCTTGTAGTGATTTGACCGTCTGTGGCCATGGGAAACTTTTTATCGCGTGAACTTTGTCTGGAAGTGGAACTGCCCCCTTCGGAGAGACTTTGTGTCCTAAAAAATTAATTTGTGACACGCCGAATTTGCATTTGGCTGGATTGATTATTAGCCCGTGCTCTTCTAGCCTCTGAAAAACCGTAGTGAGGTGCTGCTCGTGTTCTTCCTCAGACGAGCTGGCCACCAGCATGTCGTCGAGGTAGACGAAGACAAAAGGAAGGTCACGTAAGACCGCGTCCATCATTCGTTGAAAAGTTTGAGCAGCGCCTTTGAGGCCGAAAGGCATTCGCAGAAATTCAAAAAGGCCGAAAGGGGTTATTACAGCTGTTTTAGGAATGTCCTCCGCTCGGACTGGGACTTGATGATAACCGCGAACTAAGTCTATTTTTGAAAAAATGCGCGCACCCGCCAGATGTAGTGAAAAATCTTGAATGTGAGGAATTGGGTAGCGGTCATGCGCTGTAGCATTGTTTAATCTGCGGTAATCTCCGCACGGTCTCCAGGAACCGTCGGATTTTGGAACCATGTGAAGTGGCGAGGCCCAAGGGCTCTTCGAGCGTCTAACAATGCCCAATTTTTCAAGGGTCGTAAACTCGTCCCGTGCTATGTTGAGCTTGGCCGCGTCTAAGCGGCGAGCTTTGGCAAATATGGGTGGGCCCGTTGTGGGAATAAAGTGTTCAACCCCGTGTTTAGCCACAGTGGCTGAGAATTTGGGAATTGTGAGTGCTGGAAATTGGGTGAGGAGTTGCTCAAATTTACGTCCTGCCGTGGTGACGTTAGCCTGCACAGGTGGTGGAGAAACTCGAGCTGAGCATGGAATAGAAGCAAAGGACAGTGCATTAACCAAGCGCCTATTTGCTAGATCCACTAATAACCCATGTGCACACAAAAAATCTGCGCCTAACAAGTTAAACCTCACCGCAGCTACAACAAATGTCCATCTGTAGTTGTGGCCATGGATGTGGAGGTGCAGGCTCTTTTCGCCGAAAGTGTCGATGTTAGAGCCGTTGGCTGCCACCGCTCCGTTGCCCCGGGTGCCCATGGCTCGATCTGCGTGGGAGGGCGTGACAAAACTCAGCTGAGCTCCTGTGTTGATGAGGAACTGCTTGCCGGTGTGTCCATCCGTCACATACAACAGCTTATTCTTCTCGCCGAGAACCGCTGCCGTTAACGGCTCTCGGCTTTGGCGTTTAAATTTGCAGGGGGGAACACATTTGTGAGCCTTCTCGGCGAAACGGTGGTGATAATAACAGACGTCGCTCCGTCTGTTAAGTTTTGGCCGTGTCGCTGTCACCGCGGGCTGGATCTGCTCAGTGGGTTGTGGCTCTTCGTGGTTCTGGGCGTCAGCGTTGAGGTCTGCGGATGCTGCTGTGGGTGTCTGCTCCTTGCAGGTGTTGACGAGCCGTTGAGCTTCGTTGGCGAGCACGCGGAAGTCTTGCTGGGTGCTGCATCTCGTGTTGGCGAGTGTCCCTCTCATGTGTGGCGGCAGCGTGCTGAGGAATATGAATTGGAGGAGGAAGTTGTCGTTGTCTTCTTCTTTAAGCTGCAGCAAATCCTCCATGAGGGCTTTAGGCTTGCACCCTCTGTGGCCGTAGACCGCCAGGATCTTCTCGGCTCTCTCTTCAGCTGAGGGGACGTAATTTGCCACAATGGTTGCTTTCAGTCTTTCATACTTGTCTTGGGCCGGCGGCCGCTGGATCATGCTCCGCACACACCTCGAAGTGGCGGCGTCGAGTTTGGAGACGATATGGTAGAATTTCGTATCGTCAGCCGTGATGCCCGCCAGTGCAAACTGGGCTTCAGCTTGCTGAAACCACGAGGCGGGGTCTTCTTGCCAGAAGTCTGGCAGCTTGACAGCGACGGCATTCGTGCATACCATCACTGCTGTGTCCGCAGGGTGAGAGTGCCTTGCTTCGGCTCTCACAGCGGTGCTGGTGCTCGGTTGAGCCCTCTCAATCCCTTCTGCCGGGGGGGAAAGACGTCCATCTGTTCCCCTGTCTGCGTGGGCGCTGGCGTCTGCCTGGGTCGCCATGGATGAGTCGATTGCGGGGGAACGCCTCAGGTCCATACTCGCGTCAGGGGTCACCAGTGTAGAAGATCTTGAAATGATGAGGCGATTTGATATATAAACCAAAGTTTATTTATCAGCTCTCCTAACAAGTCTCATTCAGTGCAGAGGCGGCAGAAGGAAAAGAGACCGAATATCTCCGGCTCACTGACTTTATACTTGCACATAACAAAAGACATGCATAACAAAGGCTGACATCCCTCATTATCTTAATCCCCCCATTGTCTTGGTATTTCCTGTCCTCGCCCAGGGGGTGAGGGTAGCTCCTCCGGTCTCCACCGCAGTGTCTGGGAACGTCTTTGTTCTTCACTTGGCGGTTGAGAGCCTTTGTCCTTTCAGAGGTGTGAAGTTGCTTTACATATGTAATTACCAAACATTTCCACATGCTTCAACATATGTAGGTTATGGAATATATGATTAATATAGACCACAATGGGGATCAAAAGATGATTTTGCTCTTGCTATTCATTTCAGTGGAGAATTTTTTTTTTAATTTAACGTCCCATATGCACTGATCTGTATAATAAAAACCTGGAAAGCTCATGCCCCATTAGCGAGTACAGAGCCGAGTGGAGTCAGGCGGGCCACTAATCTCCATAGAAAAACTGGATGCATCATTGGCCACCAGAAGTGAAGCCCCCGGCCGGCCACTTTTACCTCAGTAAGATCCCCAAAGATTAACAGATTTTGAACTTCTTGGTATGGAGACACAGCTTATAATCTTGCATAACAGAGCTAGGAGAGCTGTTACACAGACAAAATACAAAAAATTTATGAAGGAATGACAGTCCGCAAGCGCGCACCCGAACAACGTGCATGAGCATCATCTGCGTGGAGTTCAGAAGCGCCCCGCCTGCGTGTTCCAGTCGCCAGTCAGACTGTCTTGCTACTAATGTGACTGTCCGAGAGAAGCATGAGCTTATTAAAGTACTTTAAACACGGAAAAAAAGCAGAAGAGGTATGTAAGCACTGGAGGCATTTATCATGGTTTTTGTGGTCTATATTAATCATATATCCCATAACCTACATATGTTTAAGCATGTGAGAGTGTTTAGTGATTACATATGTAAAGCGACTTCACACCTCAGAACAGGACAAAGGGTCTCAACCGCCAGTGAAGATCAAAGAGCATCCCAGGCGCTGCAGTGGAGACCGGATGGGTTGCCCTGACCCCCCAGGGCCAGGTGGAGGAGTACGAAGACAAAAGAAGGGATTAAGATAGTGAGAAATGTCAGCTTTTGATATGCATGTCTTTTGTTATGTGCGAGTATAAGTTCGTAGAGCCGAAGGTGTTTGCTCTCTTACTTCTTCTGCTGCTGCACCTAGATGAGACTTGTTAGAGGAGTTGATAATAAACTTTGGTTTATGAATCACATCGCCTCGTTATTTCAAGCTCCTCTACACTGGTGACCCTGACGCGAGAATGGACCAGAGGCGTTCCCCCGCGATCAACTCATCTGTGGCGACCCAGGCAGACGCCGGCGCCCATGCAGACAGGGGAACAGATGGACGACGTTCCCCCACGGCAGAAGTGATAGAGAGGGCTCAACCGAGCACCAGCGCCACGGAGAGAGCCGAAGCAAGGCACTCTCACCCTGCGGACACATCAGTGACGGTCCACACAAACGCCGTCACCGTCAACCTGCCGGACTTCTGGCAGGAAGACCCCGCCTCGTGGTTTCAGCAAGCTGAAGCCCAGTTTGCACTTGTGGGCATCACGGCTGACGATACAAAGTTCTATCACATCGTTGCCAAACTCGACGCCGCCACTTCGAGATGTGCGCGGAGCATAATCCAGCGGCCGCTGGCCCAGGACAAATATAAAGAACTGAAAGCGACCATCGTGGCAAATTTCATCCCCTCAGCCGAGGAGAGAGCCGAGAGGATCCTGGCGGTCTACGGCCACAGAGGATGCAGACCCAAGGCCCTCATGGAGGACTTGCTGCAACTTAAAGAAGAGGACAATGACAACTTCCTCTTCCAACTCCTATTCCTCAGTACGCTGCCGCCACACATGAGAGGGACGCTTGCCAACATGCGATGCAGCACCCAGCAAGACTTCCGCACGCTGGCTCACGAAGCTCAACGGCTCGTCAACGCCTGCAGGGAGCAGACGCCCACAGCAGCATCCGCAGACCTCAACGCTGATGTCCGGAGCCACGAGGAGCCACAAACCACCGAGCAGAATCAGCCCGCGGTGACAGCAACACGGCCAAGACGTAACAGACGGAGCGACGTTTGTTATTACCACCACCGCTTCGCCGAGAAGGCTTATAAATGCGTTCCCCCCTGCAAATTCACGATTTCGGGAAAACGCCAAAGCCGAGAGCCGTTAACAGCGGCGGTTCTCGGCGAAAAAAGCAAGCTTTTATATGTGACGGACGGACACACCGGCAAGCAGTTCCTTATCGACACGGGAGCTCAACTAAGTTTTGTCATGCCCTCCCAAGCAGACCGGGCCATGGGCCCCCGGGGCAATGGAGCAGTGGCAGCCAACGGCTCCATCATCGACACTTTTGGCGAAAAGAGCCTGCCCCTCTGCATCCACGGCCGCAACTACAGATGGACATTTGTTGTAGCGGCGGTGAGTTTTAACTTGTTGGGCACAGATTTTTTGTGTGCACATGGGTTATTAGTTGATCTAGCAAACAGACGCTTGGTTAATGCACTGTCCTTTGCTTCTATTCCCTGCTCAGCTCGAATTTCTCCACCACCCATGCAGGCCAGCGTCACCACAGCAGGAGGTAAATTTGATCAACTCCTCACCCAATTTCCAGCACTCCCAATTCCCAAATTCTCAGCCACAGTGGCTAAACACGGGGTCGAACACTTTATTCCCACAACAGGCCCACCCGTATTCGCCAAAGCTTGGCGCTTAGACGCGACCAAGCTCGCCATAGCTCGGGACGAGTTTACCACCCTTGAAAAATTAGGCATTATCAGACGCTCGAAAAGCCCCTGGGCGTCACCACTTCACATGGTCCCGAAATCCGACGGTTCTTGGAGGCCGTGCGGCGATTACCGCAGATTAAACAATGCGACAGCGCATGACCGCTACCCAATTCCTCACATTCAAGACTTTTCACTACATCTGGTGGGTGCGCGCATTTTTTCAAAAATAGACCTAGTCCGCGGTTATCATCAAGTCCCAGTTCGAGCAGAGGATATTCCTAAAACAGCTGTAATAACCCCCTTCGGTCTTTTTGAATTTTTGCGGATGCCTTTCGGCCTCAAAGGTGCTGCTCAAACCTTTTAGCGGATGATGGACGCAGTATTACGCGACCTCCCTTTCGTGTTCGTCTACCTCAACGATATGCTGGTAGCCAGCTCGTCTGAGGAAGAACACGAGCAGCATCTCACTATGGTTTTTCAGAGACTAGAAGAGCATGGGTTAATAATCAATCCAGCCAAATGCAAATTCGGCGTGTCACAAATTGATTTTTTAGGACACAGAGTTTCTCCGAAGGGGGCAGTCCCACTGCCAGACAAAGTTCACACAGTAAAAAGTTTCCCACGGCCACAAACGGTCAAATCGCTGCAAGAATTTTTGGGAATGGTTAATTTTTACAACCGTTTCCTCCCCCACGCAGCTCAGCTCATGCAGCCCCTATATGACGCGCTCAGAAGACAAAAACCTTCCAACGCGGTCGAATGGACCCCGGAGCGCGACCGCGCCTTCGCGGAAGTAAAAAGTGCCCTAGCTAATGCCACATTGTTGGTTCACCCTGATCCCTCGGCCCGCATTGCGCTAACCACAGACGCTTCAGACCTGGCCATAGGGGCAGTTGTAGAACAACACGTCAGCGGAATCTGGCAACCTTTGGCATTTTTCAGCAAATCACTAAACCAAACTGAGCGTAAATACAGCACTTTTGACAGAGAGCTGCTAGCGCTTCATTTATCCATCCGCCATTTCCAGTTCTGGTTGGAAGGGCGGCGTTTCACGGCTTTTGTAGACCACAAACCGCTCACCTTTGCGATGGCTAAAATTTCCGAACCGTGGTCAGGCAGGCAGCAAAGACAGCGAGCTGCGATTTCAGAGTTCACCACAGACATTCGACATGTGGCAGGCAAACTTAACGTGGTAGCAGACTGCCTCTCTCGCGCTGTGACATCCCCAGAGCGCGAAGAGACAGATTATACTACCTCAGCCGCAGAACTCTTCGTCAACGCGGACACATACGCAGCACCAATCCACGCAGGGATAGATTATGCAGCCATGGCAGAGGAGCAAAGTAGTGACGCGGATGTGCGCGCACTCCTGTCTGGACCAACAGGGTTAAGGCTGGAGGAAAGGGGTTTACACGACGGTGTGCCCCCCCTAATATGCGACATCTCAACCGGCCGACCTCGCCCGCTAGTCCCAGCTGCATGGCGCCGCCGTATTTTCGACTCGATTCACTCCCTCGCGCACCCAGGTGTGTGCGCTTCGGTTAAAATGGTGGCCGAAAAGTTTGTGTGGCCTGGCCTGCGCAAAAACGTAAAAGAATGGGCAAAGACTTGCATTTCTTGTCAGCGTGCCAAAGTCACAAACACACAAAAGCCCCTCTGGAGCCTTTTCGAATCCCTGCTAGAAGGTTTGACCACGTTCATGTCGACCTCTTGGGGCCACTACCTTCCTCCCAAGGTTTCACACATCTGTTAACAATGATAGACCGCACCACGCGCTGGCCAGAGGCAGTCCCTCTGGCGTCAACCACAGCGGAGGAAGTCGCTCGCATTTTTTTGACAAACTGGGTGGCACGTTTCGGCGTTCCATCGGACATCACGTCCGATAGGGGGCCTCAATTTGTCTCGGAGCTTTGGTCAGCCATGTCCAGCAGCTTAGGGGCGACAATTCACCGCACCACCGCTTATCACCCTCAGGCTAATGGGTTATGCGAGCGTTTTCACAGATCTTTAAAGGCCGCCCTCAGAGCCTCACTAACGGATACAAATTGGGTAAATAAACTTCCCTGGGTTTTATTGGGGTTGCGTGCTGCGCCCAAAGAGGATCTAGACGCCTCCCCAGCAGAATTAGTTTTTGCACAACCTCTCAGGCTCCCAGGTGAATTTTTACCAGAGAACCCAGAGCCAGGGCATCTTCCAGCCCCGAGGTTTTTAGGCAGCAACGGATCGGACTCTCTCCCCGGACCGGCACATCACTCTTTTCCACGGGTTTTTGTCCCCCAAGCTTTAAAAAACGCTGAATTCGTTTTTGTTAGGCATGAAGCTTTAAAACCAACCTTCCGCCCACCATACGATGGGCCATTCAGAGTGCTGGAACCTGGTGATAAACATTTTGTGCTTGATTTTGGGGACAGAAAAGAAACAGTCAGCATTGACAGACTTAAACCTGCCTTCTTGTTGAGAGACGAGCCTGCACAGTTGGCGAGAGCACCTCGGCGGGGTAGACCCCCCAAGAGAAAAGACTCAGCCCCCCTGCAGGGAACAAATAATCACTCTCCTCCCCAAGCTGCAGATTCCTTACAGGAAGGTCCCACCGGGACGCCCAAGCGGACCCACAGCAGATTCGGGAGAAGATTAAAACCCAGACGGCACAGGGACTGATGCAAACTACTCAACAGTTGTTCACTAATTGTGCTGTAACAGTTTAGGACTGACTTGTGATTTTACTATGCTGTTATGATTACCACTGAACTCTCTTAGGAGCATGGCTGCTGGAAAGTTTCTTCTGTGTCAAGAGGTGTAGCAGTTAGTATGTCATAATAATTATCTTAAACTGTGAATTTTTATATTGTCCTTTTCTTAGTCGTTTGGGGGGGCTGTGGTCTATATTAATCATATATCCCATAACCTACATATGTTTAAGCATGTGAGAGTGTTTAGTGATTACATATGTAAAGCGACTTCACACCTCAGAACAGGACAAAGGGTCTCAACCGCCAGTGAAGATCAAAGAGCATCCCAGGCGCTGCGGTGGAGACCGGATGGGTTGCCCTGACCCCCCAGGGCCAAGTGGAGGAGTACGAAGACAAAAGAAGGGATTAAGATAGTGAGGGATGTCAGCTTTTGATATGCATGTCTTTTGTTATGTGCGAGTATAAGTTCGTAGAGCCGAAGGTGTTCGCTCTCTTACTTCTTCTGCTGCTGCACCTAGATGAGACTTGTTAGAGGAGCTGATAATAAACTTTGGTTTATGAATCACATTGCCTCATTATTTCAAGCTCCTCTACAGTTTTAACCCGCTGGTAACGGGAGCAATAATGGAAGAGTCGCTTAGCTAACGTGTGGTTAAGAGCTTGAGTTGGTTCATTTTGTCTTCTTTTTAATTATTAGTTTTTTGTTTTTCTTATTTCAGACAAGAATGAAAAGGAGCTGTTTTTAATCTTTACCATAGTTAATATTAACTAATTTATGTTCATTATTATGTACCTGGCAAATTAAGATGACCGACATTCACGAAGTCAATGACTTTAATCCGTCAGCAGCCTTCAGACAAACTAAACGTGCCAACATTTGGATTTCAAAATAAGGGAGGTTTTTCCTGCTGTCTGGGTGGTGAGATTTCTTAAAAAAAAAAAAGAAAGAAAGAAAAAAAACTATAAATATATAGTAATATTATAACAGAAATAACAGCATCTTTGGTCATTTAAGTTAATTTCATTCATTCATTTATCTTCTTCCGCTTAATCCTTTTTGGGTTGTGGGGGGGCTGGAGCCTATCCCAGCATCTTTGGGCGAGAGGCAGGGTCCACCCTGGACAGATCACCAGTCCATCGCAGGGCCAACACAGAGAGACAGACAACCATTCACTCTCACAGTCATACCTAAGGACAATTTAGTAATTTATTTCATTAAATACAATTTTTTAAATATTTTTTTCTTTGTAATCAGAATTAAATTATTGTTCTGTTCTGACTGCAAAATTATGGTCAAAAATGTAAATTGTTATAAGGAAAAAGTAAAAAAAAAATTACCATAGTCTGTTTCAAATTTATTAAAAAAAAACAGTAATTTTATTTTTAAAAAACAGACAAAAATTAGCCATAAAATAATCCACAAATTTATAATAAATTAAATTAAATTAAAATTAAATCACCCTTATTGTCATTTAACCGTACAACCAATCATGTACAGTAGAACAAGATTGTGCTTTACCTATCTACAGTGTTAATCACACACACCCCAGTGCAGAATCAGAGGGCCGCTGCCATGCAAGGCGCCGCCACAGATTTCTCTCCTCCATTCCATTATTGCTGAGCACCAAGCTGGATGGCAGGAAGTTCCACTTTTACATGGTCTTTGGCATGACCTGGCCGGGATTTGAACCCCTGCCTCCCGGGTGTGGGGCGGATGCTCTACCAACTGAGCCACCACTCCGGTCTCAAATGTACAAAAAAAAGTCAGTTTTACAAGAGGAAATTACAAATTTGAGGAAAATGTTTTCAAATTTAGATAAATTTACAGAGAAAAGTAGAAAACAATAAGAAAATTGTTATAAATTTTTGAGAAAAACCTCAAACCTTCAAGACTGAAGTCATTACTCAAGTTTTTAAGTGGGTGCTCTTTGTACCCTTAACTCAACTAGAAATTTTTGGTTGTCTACTTTTAATTATTAATTTCAAAGCACTGCTTTTACATGAATAGAATTTCTGGCTACTATACCCACCTCTGAACATATAATTAAAGTATGCATGAGTAAATTACTATTATGAATGTTTTTCCCTTCCCTACTCTCTCAATGGAAAAAAAGAAACACTAGAAAAAAAATACACATTTTTTGTCATTTATGTAAACCATGACTAAAAAATCCTGCAGGACAAAACATGACACTTGATATTTTCTAACCTGTTTGTACACCACCATAGACAGAGAGAGAAGCTGAATTAGACAGAGCTCAGAGAGGGAAAGATGAGACAGAAGAGAGGAGCCAAGGAGAGGAAGGTGTTCAGGCAGAGGGTCCAGGAGAGGTGAGAGCAGAGGAAGGAGAGGAGGATGACACCAGTGAAAAGTCCAAACACAGGACGTCTGGGTGGGACCCCAACTGGCCCAATATTCCAAGATTCAAGCCTCGGTTGTACAATACTTCAAATGGTAAGTTCCATATGCAAAGTTAATGTGCAAAATTTAAAAAAAAAAAGAAATAAATATTATAAAATTAACATATTGTGGTTACAATAGTGTCATGTGTTTTCTGCCCCCCTTCCCCCGGAAGAATATGTTGCCACCACGCCAAGGTGTTGAAGCCAGAGAAAACACTGGAATACCACTTCAAGTGAGTGAGATCTTTACAGCAACGCGGCCCGACACTCCCATGACATCATTTGTATGTGACAAGAAAAACACGAGCTGGATATCGAGGCGAGCCTGCTGCTCGCTGGCTTTTTGTCAGAGTAAAGGTAAAAAAGGAGAGCCAGAGAAGACTACAGGTGGCAAAACGAAACACTCTGGAAAAGTACTGGAGACTTTAGGAAGCCATGGAGCAGCGGAAGACCTGAAGATACGAACTAGATCACATATGAAGGTAAGCTAATGATTGGTAATGCTAGTTAAGCACTAATAAGTCCCCTGTACTACATTGTAATCATGGCAAATTATTGCTGTTAGGTACTAAAATACACTACCGTTCAAAAGTTTGGGGTCACCCAGACAATTATTTTGTGTTTTCCATGAAAAGTCACACTTATTTACCACCATGAGTTGTAAAATGAATAGAAAATATAGTCAAGACATTGACAAGGTTAGAAATAATGATTTGTATTTGAAATAATAATTTTTTCCTTCAAACTTTGCTTTCGTCAAAGAATCCTCCATTTGCAGCAATTACAGCATTGCACACCTAACATGATTGCACAAGGGTTTTCTAATCATCCATTAGCCTTCTGACGCAATGAGCAAACACATTGTACCATTAGAACAATTCAATTCAATTCAATTCAATTCAACTTTATTTATATAGCGCCATTTCACAACAACAGTCATCTCATACCACTATCAACTGTAGGGGGGAACCCCCACAGTCGCAGAAAGACCCCAGCAATCAGGCGATCCCCTGTGAGCAAGCACTTGGCGATGGTGGAGAGGAAAAACTCCCTTTTAACAGGAAGAAACCTCCAGTAGAACCAGGCTCAGGGAGGGGCAGTCATCTGCTGCGACTGGCTGGGGGGTGAGAGGATAGAGAAGAAGAAAAGAACAGACATGTAGAGAGCAAACAGCACGATGGGGACTCAATCTATGGGAGAGAACAAACAGATGTTAATGACCAGCAAAAAAAAATATTTCATAGAGAGTGAGGAAAGGAGTGAGGCCCAGTGCATTACTGGAGGTCCCCCGGCTGACTAAACCTATTAGCAGCATAACTAAGGGAGGGTTCAGAAACACATGATCCCTCCCTAATTGTAGGCTATATCAAAAAGGTAGGTTTTAGCCCTATTCTTAAAAACAGAGATCGAGTCTGACTCCCGAATCCAGATTGGCAGCTGATTCCACAGGAGAGGAGCTTGATAACTGAAGGCTCTGCCTCCCATTGTACTTTTGGAGATTCTAGGTATTACAAGTAATCCTGCATTTTGGGAACGTAGTGCTCTGTTAGGATAATACGGTAGTATCAGATCTTTTAAATAAAAAGGAGCCTGATTGTTTAGAGCTCTGTAAGTAAGAAGAAGGATTTTAAACTTAATTCTAAACTCTATGGGAAGCCAATGAAGGGAGGCCAGAACCGGAGAGATATGATCTCTCTTTCTAGTACCTGTTAAAACTCTTGCTGCAGCATTTTGGATCAGCTGAAGACTTTTTTTTTTTTTTTTTTTTATTTAAGTTTTTGTAAAGGGTATACAGGTCGTTACAGCAATGCAGTGTTTACATTTTCATCACATGTTCCCTTATTTTCTGATATCTGACAACATTGGAAGATTAATTCTTACAACACCCCTTATTTTTTTTTTTTTTTAAAGTGAAAGAAAAAGTGAAATTAAAGAGAAAAAAAAAACAAAACAAAAAACAAAAAAAAACCAAACAAACCAGTAAAAAACAAACAAAAAGAAAAAGTAAGTAAATAAAGATAAAAGAGCATCTGAGTAGCATTGGAACAAAGAGCAGAACCATTATTGAAATGGTATTTGTCAAAGATTAGATCTAATGGAAGACACATATGCGGTCCAGGGTTGCCAAAAGTTCATGAACCCATCCATGTCCTGTCTCAGTGCGAATGTCAACTTTTCCATCGAGTAAATGTCTTGGATCACGTTAGTCCAATCTTCAGGTGTAGGACAGTCCTTCAACATCCATTTTTTAGTTAGAGCTTTTTTGCTTGCCAATATTAAAACATTGAATAAGTATTTTTCTCCTCGTCTTTCCAGTGAGTCCGGTAGTAAACCCAAATACAAAGTTACAAAAGAAAAGGGAACTGTAATTTTGAATATTTTCCCCAATATTGTCTGTACATTGGTCCAATATTGGTGGATAACTGGGCATGACCAAAACACATGAAAATGATTTGCAGTCTTTTCACCACACAAGCGCCAACAGTTCAATCCCTTATGGGTAAATTTGATTTGTGCAGGTGTTCTGAAAAATCTTGCCAAGTTTTTCCATCCAAATTCTCTCCACTGCAGGGATGAGGTACTTTTCCATTGCTGTTTATTTAGCTTTTCCCATATTTCCAGATGTAAAGTGAAATTCCCCTCTTTTTCCCATCTCTCTTTTATATAAGATGTGTTGTCTCCTTTTAAGTCTTGAAGACCTTGGTATATTTTAGAAATGTATCTGATCCCTGGGATCCCTTTATATGCCATTAAGAAGACCTTCAGAACACCTGACTGGGCCCTTTCCAAAACCTCCTTTTTAAGTATATTGTTTATGTGGTGTCTAAGCTGGAAGAACCTGTAAAGGTCTTGATTTATTAGGCCTTGTTTTTTCAAATCTTCAAAACTTCTTAAGATTTGCCCTTTAAAAAAATCGTAATATTTTATCAGCCCCTTCTCCTTCCACTTTTTAAATCTGGTGTCTGTTTTATTAGGAGTAAAGTCCTGATCATAGGCGATCCATTGCAGAAGTCGATAGGGCTCTTTAGTTTGATTCTCTCTGACTATCTTAAACCAAATTTTTAGCGGGGTCTCTATCCACGGGTTAGTGTTATTCAAAAGCTTAGGTAAGACATTGTTCCCTATTATCGCCTGTAGGGGGATGTCACTTGTTATTTGGCATTCGATCTCCTTCCATTGTGCAGAGTAGACTGGGTTACATATCTCTACTAAAGTTTTAATTTGTGCGGCTTTAAAGTAGTCCCTGATATTTGGCAGCGCGAGCCCACCTTTGTCTTTGTTTAGCTGTAGGGTTCTATATCTGATTCTAGGTCTCTTGCCCTGCCATATGAATCTTGAGATCCTTCTGTCCAGCTCCTGCCATGTTTTTTTGGGAGGTTCTACCGGTATTGTTTGGAAAAGGTATAGAAGACGTGGAAGTATATTCATTTTGACTGCTTCAATTCTTTGTGCAATACCCAAGAATGGTATCATATTCCATCTTGCTAGGTCAGATTTTATTTTTGTCACCAGTGGATCATAGTTTAGTGATATAATTTTGTTGAGTTGTTTCGGGATATTGACCCCCAGATATTTCATAGATTCCGACTCCCAGTTAGTTTTGAGTTTGCTTAGTGAATAATGATTTGGGTCATAGTTGAATGTTAAAACTTGGGTTTTATGCATATTTAATTTGTACCCCGATAAATCTCCATACTCTGAAAAAACTGAGGTTAGTTCTGGTAAAGAAGTGTCCGGCTGCCCTAGGTATATTAAAATGTCATCAGCAAAGAGTGCTATTTTATGTTCCTTCTGACCAAATGTAATACCTTGAATTTTTTGGTTTTGTCTTATCCATTGGCTCAGAGGTTCTATGAAGATTGCAAAGAGCAGTGGAGACAGGGGGCAGCCCTGACGACATCCTCTTTCCAGTTCAAAAGATGATGATAAATTACCGTTAATCCTTATTTTAGCTGTTGGTTTTTTATATAATGCCTGTATAGTTCTAATGAAGTTGTTATGAAAATTGAAACTGGATAAGATTCTGTATAGAAAAGACCAGTCAACCGAATCGAATGCTTTTTCAGCATCTAATCCTAATATGACTGCATTTAAGTTATATTTTTTTATATGATGAATTATGTGTAAAGTGCGTCGAATGTTGTCTTGTGTCTGTCTTTGTCTTATAAAACCTGTTTGGTCTAAATGAATTAGGTCTGTCAGTATATTCTCTAACCTTTTGGCAAGGATAATGGTAAAAAGCTTATAGTCCTGATTTAGTACACTGATTGGTCTGTAGTTGGAGCACTCTAGTTTATCCTTTTCAGGTTTAGGTATAACTGCAATGACCCCTTCTCTCCAGGAGGGGGGGATTTCCCCTGTGTGGAGGACATAATTAAATGTTTTCAGGAGGAGAGGAGATAGTTGCTGTTTAAAGGTTTTGTACCACTCTGCTGTATAGCCATCAGCTCCTGGGGATTTGTTAGCTTTAAGTTTCATAATTGCTTTTTCCAATTCTTTAGGATGTATTTCTGACAGTAGTGTTTTATTTTGTGACTCCGTAAGTTGGGGAAGGTTTAATGTGTTTAGGAATGCCTCGGATGCGTTTTTATGTTTTTTGTGGGAGTATAAGTTCTTATAGTAATTCTCGAAGTTTTTAAGAATATCCTGAATTCTGAATTTTATTTCCTTTGATACTGGGTCTCTGATTTTGTAGATTGCTCTTTCTGTTTGATGTTTCCTCAATTTATAGGCTAGCAATTTTGCCGATTTACTGCCTGCTTCATAGTATTTTTGTTTCAGAAATGTAAGTTTCTTCTGGATTTCTATTGTGTAGATCTCATTTATTTGGTTTTTAATTTCCTTAATCTTGAGCGAGTCAGTAGAATGAGTGTTGCCTTTGTGTTCTTTTTCTAGGTTCCTAAGTTCTGACTCTAATGTGGATAGTTTTTCTTGTCTTAGTTTCTTTTGGGTTGCCAGTTTTGCAATAATCTTTCCTCTTATTACAGCTTTACATGCATCCCACAGTATTAAAGGGGATACTTCTCCATTATCGTTATCTTCCAAATATCTGAGAATATCTGACTCCAATTCATCTTTCAATGGTCCTTTCAGGACATTTGAATTTAACCTCCAAGAAAATGTATTATTTGTGTATTTTTGGATATTTAAGTCCATGTAGATCGGACTGTGGTCGGAGAGATCCATCAGTCCTATTTTACATGTTTTTACTCTACCAATGTCTCTATTAAACATAAAAAAATAGTCAATCCTTGAGTAAGATGAATGTGGAGTTGAGTAAAATGTATAGTCTTTTACACTGGGGTTGAGTTCCCTCCACACATCACAGATTCCCATTTCTTTTAGTAGCATCCGAGTCTTCCTGTTTTGGGTGTTATTTTGATGTGGGGAATTACCAGAAGCATCCCAGTATGGATTCAGTCTAAGATTGAAGTCCCCACCACATATCACTAAACCTTGAGCTTTAGTTATCATTAGGTCGAATACATTTTTATAAAATTTCCAGTTAGCCCCTGGGGGAGCATACACATTCAGCAGGGTGATATCTTCTCCCTCTAGCCGCCCAGTTACCAAACTGTATCTCCCTTCTTTATCTTTGTGTTCTGATTTTTTTTCAAATGTAATTTTGGTTGATATCAATGTCGCTACTCCCCTCCTCCTCCCTGATTTATATGAAGATGAAGAGATCATTTTAAACCCTTGTCTACTGAGTTTATTGTGTTCCACGTCTGTTAGGTGGGTTTCTTGTAAAAGTATTATTCCTGCTTTGTCTTTTTTCATTTTGCCTAGAATCTTGGATCTTTTAACTGGATTCAGGATCCCTTTTACATTATATGAAATTATTTTGGTTACACCCTGTTTCTCCATTGTGTTGTTTTGTTTAGTATAACTGTGTGGTGGCCCTCTTTTGTGCTACTCAGAAACTGAAAGAACATTAAAAACAAGAAAAACATTAAGAACATAGTGTAAAAAACTTTAAAACAAAAAACTGTCAAAAGAACTTCCTGAGCTGAGGTCTTTTTAAAGACCCTGTAAGAGCCTTGATGGAGTGAAGGCTCTGAGGGAAATTCCTCAAACTCTGTTACGTGTTGAGGGCCCTCTCGTACCACTGAAAGTAGTCCCATGCTTTTAACGTGAGTTTCAGAACCCAATCCAAACTTGTAATGATTTTTTTTTTTTTTTCCTTTTATGCCTAAACCCTGTGAAATTGTGTGCACCCTCCCACCCCCATCACATCAAACATTCACGCAAAAACAGTATTTGTTAGTATGAGCAGAACATGTGGATTATTGTCACATTTCTATTTTAACAAGTTTTTTTTTTTTTTATTACAAAGACTTATTTGTTTCAAATAATATGATTGTTCCATGAAATGTTTTACCACATGCTGAATATGCATCTCCTTTAATGTTTGTTACCTTGTATGAGGGGGGTTGGATGTGCGGATTGATTCAAGAGAAAGGAAAAAAAAAAAAAAAAAAAAAAAAAAAGGTCGCTATTCCAACCTGAAAACGGATAGTTTATCCGCGACGCTCTGGTGCTGGGTTTCCCGCTGCTGGTCCGTGGATTTTGAGGGTCTTTGTGTTGTCCATGTTTGCGCTTTGATCTTCTCACTCGGGTCTGCTGCGGGTTTAAACACCGTTACCGGGAGCCCTCTTCTCGCCATGTCAGCTGTTGCTTCTTCCGCCGAACTATAGAGACACGTTTCATCGCCGTAGAAGACCCCCAACCTCGCAGGAAATGGTGTCCGAAAGCGCAACCTCCCCTCTCCCAACACCCTTTTCGCGTCATTGTATTCCCTGCGCTTCTTAAGGACCTCCGGGGCGCAATCGTGCTCCACGCAGACCCCTCTCCCCCGGTGCATAAATCCTTTTCTCTGCCAGGCCAGTCCCACAACCTCCCGTTCCATTTTGAAACTGGAAAATCTTACCAACACCGAACGTGGGGGCGCTTCCGCCGCCGGCCTAGCGGCTAATGAACGATGTGCCTTTTCTATCTTCAAGTCGGTGGTTTGTGGAATATCCAATTTCTCTCTCAGCAAGGATTCCACGCATTCTGCCATTGAGTTAAAACCATTTTCGGTTCCTTCTATCAGACCATGAATTCTTATGTTGTCTCTTCTTTGTTTTCCTTCTTGGTCGGTTAGCTTAGCCTCTATAGCTGCTTGTCTTTTGCGTAGGTCCAGCACAGAATCTTCGAGCACTTTTATTCGATCCTCTGTTTCCAAGATTCGGTTCTCGGCCTGGTCCACTCTGCTGTTTGTCCTTTTCAATTCTTCTCTGAATTCCCGAAATTCGGCCGTAACATCTCGGCGAAATCGTCGTAGTTCCTCAAATAGTGATTTCAGGCTAACCCTTTTGTTAGCTATCACCAGCTCCTCGTCTTCTGAACGGGGATCTTCCAGTTCAGATTCTCCGGCCGATACGTGTCCTAGCCTGGAGAATTTCAGTTTCTTCTGTTTTCCTTTAGACATGATGATTTTGTCTTTTGATTTTCACTCCTCCAAAAATCCGTTAAGTTTGATTTTCAAGGTGTTATCCTGGATTGAGTCTGAGAGCTTCAGTGTTAAGCTGCAGTCGCCATGGCGTCAGCTGAAGACTTTTTAAAGATGTTTTAGGACAGCCTGATAATAAAGAATTACAATAATCTAATCTCGAGCTAACAAAAGCGTGGATCAGTTTCTCAGCATCACTCTGAGACAAGATGCTCCTAATCTTGGCAATATTACGCAAATGATAGAAGGCAGTCTTAGAAACAAATTTAATATGTGAATTGAAGGACAAATCCTGATCAAAAATAACTCCAAGGTTCCTCACAGAGCTATTAAGAGAAAGAGTAACCGCATCCAAACTGAAAGTTTGATTTGGAAAGGAATTTCTAAGGTTTTTTGGACCAACAAGAATGACTTCAGTCTTATCTGAATTTAATAGCAGGAAATTACAAGTCATCCAAGCTTTGATTTCCTTAAGACAAGCTTCTAACTTGGCTAATTGATTACTATCATCTGGCTTCATTGACAGGTATAATTGTGTGTCATCTGCATAACAATGAAAATGTATACAGTGCTTTCTAATAATGTTGCCTAACGGAAGCATATATAAACTAAAAAGAGTAGGGCCTAGCACAGATCCCTGTGGAACTCCATGACTAAGCTTTGAGTTGAAAGAAAACTCATTATTTACATGAACAAACTGGAACCGATCAGATAAATAAGATCTAAACCACTGCAACGAAGTTCCATTAAGTCCAACATAGTGTTCTAATCTATCAAGTAGAATATTATGATCGATGGTATCAAAAGCTGCACTAAGGTCTAAAAGGACAAGTACAGAAACTAGTCCATTATCAGATGCAATGAGGAGGTCGTTAGTTACCTTCGCTAAGGCTGCTTCAGTACTATGATGGATTCTAAACCCAGATTGAAACTCTTCAAGTAAACCATTTCCCTGCAGGTGGTCAAATAATTGCGTAGCAACAACTCTTTCTAAGATTTTTGAAATGAAAGGGAGATTAGAGATTGGTCTATAGTTAGCTAAAGCTCCTGGATCTAGCGTTGGCTTTTTGAGTAAGGGTTTAATTACAGCCGTTTTAAAAGCCTGCGGTACATGGCCTAAAGTTAATGAAGAATTGATTATATGAAGAATAAAGCTACCAATAAGTGGGAAGACTTCTTTAAATAACTTGGTAGGAATAGGGTCTAAAAGACAAGTTGAAGGTTTGGATGAGGAAACTATTTTGTCTAACTCACAAAGGTCGATTGGAGTAAACTCATCAAGACAGACATCAATAGAAGGAGTTGTAGTAGTTACAGTATTTAAGTTAACTGTGGGAAGAATCTGATTGATTTTATCTCTGATGGATGAAATTTTATTATTGAAAAAGTTCATAAAGTCCTAACTAGTAAGCTCTAAGGGAATGCTAGGATTGACAGAGTCCTGACTCTTTGTCAACCTGGCTACAGTACTGAAAAGAAACCTGGGATTATTCTTGTTCTCTTCTATTAATGCAGAGTAATAACTCGTTCTAGCTTTTCTAAGAGATTTTTTATAAATTAAAAGATGATTTCTTCAAGCTAAATAGATTTCATCTAAATTAGTAGAGCGCCATTTTCTTTCTAATTGACGAGTCTTCTGTTTTAAGGTACGAGTTTCTGTGTTGAACCAAGGAGTTAGAAATCTCTGATTAGACTTTTTCTTTTTTAAGGGGGCCACCAAGTCTAGAGTCTGATGCAGAGAAGCTGAAACACTATCCACCATGTTATCAATTTCAGAAGGAGCAAGCTGTCTATAGCTTATTTCCGTTGTGTTGACACATGGCATAGAGGAAACAATCTGCATAAATTTGGAAACAGCATCATCTGAGAGGCATCTACTGTAATAATATTTTTCTTTAGGAGCCAAATAGTCAGAAATAGTAAAATCAAAGGTTAGCAGACAATGGTCTGACAGTACAGGGTTATGAGGAGACACTACAAGATTTTCTATTTCTATGCCATATGTCAGAACAAGGTCCAATGTATGGTGGAGGTAATGAGTAGAATTTCCTACTTTCTGAGAAAACCCAATCGAGTCTAATATTGAATTGAATGCCACATTAAGGCAGTCACTATCTACATCCACATGTATATTAAAGTCCCCTACTATAATTATTCTATCTGATTTCAGCACTAAATCAGCTAAGAAATCAGCAAATTCGGATAAAAATTCTGAGTAGGTTGATGGGGGACGATAAACTATGGCAAATAAAATTGGGTTTAACCTAAAATTGCTAAAGTGCCCAATACTGAGGACCAGGCCCTCAAAGGAATTATAACATGTTTTTTGCTTTACATTAACTAGTAATTTGGAATGGTAAATTGTTGCTACTCCTCCTCCACGACCAGAACTTCTGGGATTTTGACAGTTTAAATAACCAGAGGGAGTTGATTCATTTAAACCAACATAATCCTCTTGTCCTAACCAAGTCTCTGTAAGGGAAATTAAATCAATCTGATGATCAATTAACAAATCATGGACTAACAGAGACTTGGGAGTTAGAGACCTAATATTTAATAAACCACATTTAATTTTTAAATTATGAGGAGGAACAGAGGCCAAATCATTCAATTTAGAGGCTTTATGTTTAATTTGAGTTTTACCAATATTTTGCTTTATCACTTTGGGATGCTTATACATTATATTTTTATTCACTTTGGAGGGAGCAGACAACGATTCTCTGATGGGGAAGACAGGGGCTAAGCTGAGGGGTGGCAGATGAAGAGGAGCTGCAGAGAAGCGTGTAAGACTGCGACTCTGCTTCCTGGTCCCAACTCTGAGTAGTCAGGGTTTTGGAAATTTGGATAAAAAAGATGCCAGATTGTTAGATAAATGAGAAGCACCATCCAAAGTGGGATGAATGCTGTCTCGTCTCATAAGACCAGGTTTTCCCCAAAAAGAGCTCCAATTGTCAATGTAGCCCACGTCATTTGCAGGACTCCACACAGACAGCCAGCGGTTCAAGGATGACGAGCGGCTAAACATGTCATCACTGGTCAGATTGGGGAGGGGCCCAGAGAATACTACAGTGGCAGACATCGTTTTTGCAAAGTCACACACCGATTCTATATTAAGTTTCGTGACTTCCGACTGCCGGAGACGGATGTCATTAATGCCAGCGTGAATAACAATTGTGGAATATTTACAGTTACTTTTAGCCAGCATTTTCAAATTTGACTCGATGTCGCCTGCTCTGGCCCCAGGAATGCATTGGACTATGGCCGCTGGAGTCTCTAGGTTCACGTTTCTGACTACAGAGTCGCCAATGATCAGAGTTTTTTCCTCAGCGGGTGTGTCGCTGAGCGGGGAAAAACGATTAGAAACGTGAACAGGTTGGTGGTGAACCGGGGCTTTGCGACTAGGCTTCCTTCTCACCGTCACCCACCCAGTCTCCTCGCTGCTGAGGAGAGCTGAGGGACCGCTGACAGTGGGACCTAAGCTAGCTAGCTCCGCTGCAGCTAATGGGCGTCCGTCAAGATTAACTGGCGCAGACGGTGTTTCAATGCAGCGGAGCCGGGATTCCAAATCAGACAACCTCGCCTCGAGCGCCTCAAAAAGACAACATTTATTACATTTACCGTTATCGCTAAAAGAGGCAGAGGTGTAGCTAAACATCTGACAGAGAGAGCACACCAGAGGAGGAGAGGAAGGAGAGCTAGTAGCCATAGCTAGTGGCTAGAGAGCAAACCACAAAGCAAACCACACAGGCAGACAGCAAAACAGGAAGTGACGATACATTACCACAAGGAAGTGACGATCACCAACGACCCCAGAATTACAGAATTCTTGAAAATGAAACATTGGACATTGGAGTGATAGTTGCTGGAAATGGGCCTCTATACACCTATGTAGATATTTCACCAAAAACCAGACATTTGCAGCTATATTAGTCAGTTACCACATTAGCAATGTATAGAGTGTATTTCTGATTAGTTTAAAGTTATCTTCATTGAAAAAAAGTGCTTTTCTTTCAAAAATAAGGACATTTCTAAGTGACCCCAAACTTTTGAACGGTAGTGTATGTATACTCTGTGTGTGTGTGTGTGTGTGTGTGTGTGTGTGTGTGTGTGTGTGTGTGTGTGTGTGTGTGTTTCAGATGGCTCTCTTGTGGCAAAATTATTGCTTCAAACCGTCGGTCTGGCCTTTCAACCGAGCCTCCCAGTGGTGAGATGTCATCCCAGCTTCACGAACCGCAGCGATTGCAGAACTTCAGAATGTCTGTAGAAACATTTAGCTTCCTGTGCAACAAATTGCTCTGATATGTGTGAAAATCATGGAGAGACTTTTGAGACATCATGGGATGTAGCTGTTCCAGCCGGTGGTGTCGCGGCAAAAAGTGATCATCTGCCAAAAATTGATCGCCAGGTGCCATATTATAGTTATGGGTTATATTAGCTGTAAAATGTATATTTCAACAGGTAAACAGTACTGAGTTGGGTACAATAAAATATATTTAACAATTATGATGCATTTTTAACCCAAAACAAACTTCATCTAGAATTAAAAGCAATTAAAATAATGCAGTCACAAGGTTACATGGAAAATAGATGGATTTACTTGTAGATACTGTATAAATATATATTCTATGTGCGAATAATGTACTATGTACTCCTTTTGTATTGCACTAGGAATTTTTACAATAAACTTTTGTGCCTTTTGCAGATATGTCTCCACATTTATGTTTTATTTATGAAGGTTACCAAGATTTAGTGACATAAATTAAATGCTTAAAGATTGGAAAAGCTGTCTAAATAATCCAGCAGTTTGAGAAATCACTTTTGGTTTGGTATAAGTCCATCAACAGAATTATGAACCATAAAGTAGTTTGTGTTAAACATGTTAAATCCCACTAAACCCTAACTCATTATTAGGAAATACAGATGCTAATATGGCCCAGAATTCCTCCATATACTGGTACTGTCACTAAAGTGTGCAGTGTTTTCTGCACTGGCACATCCAACAATACAGTCTTCAGTAAAAAAAAATAATTGTTTCTGGTTACTTTTTTTTTTAAATGAGCCATTATTTTCAGCGTCATTGATAAATGTTTGGTTTGTACTGTTGCCTCTTCCCACCAGTGTCTTAACAGACAAATAGAAAATCATGATGCAAACACATAAGTCACTAAATTGTTTATTACAATCACCAGCAAAATCCAGATTATTTAGAATATGCAAAATTCAAACTTTAAACTATAAAAAAAAAAACTCATAATGGGTCACACACCCCGACTCATCGTCTTCACAAAGTGGCCCAGCACACCAAGGAACGCTTGATTGAAGGCAGCATTCTGAGCCGTCTCCTCCCTTCACAAGGTAGTTTCATGGGATGCAAGTCAAGTGGACCCCTGACCAAGTGAGCACTCCCAAGTGGATCCAATCTGTACATGTACAAGTACATTCTCAATCCAGTGATTTGTAAATGTGAAGAAGGAGAACAACAACAAGAACTTGTGTAAAACTGTTGGAAAGACTGTAACAAATATATATATGTAAGATGACAACAAAGCTGACCCAGAGAAGGTTTTGGCTCTGTTTCTGCTTTCAAAAGATTTTTCTTCTCCACCGCTGCTGCTCGTCACCACTGGCTGCCCCAGATGAAAATCCACAGAGTAGGTGTGTGGGACTAGAATGTGTTATGTCCATAACTGTGAACCAATAATGAGGCTGGAGGTGCAGTAGAACACGACTTTATTATTGAACTCACAGTATAGCAAAGCGATCCCGTCCAGGCAGAGGTGAGGTCAAAAGAGACCGTCCCTCTTCCGCATAGCCCTTTTATACTATGGGTGGCGGTGGAACCGGAAAGGTGAAGCCATCACCCATGTCACACAATAATATGTCATATTAACATTATTGAACAATATTACCCCCCCCCCCCCGCCTGAAAAGGTCCAAAACGCACATACATGAATCACCCGCTCAGCCTGAATCACCCACTAACAACAAACAGAAATAATTAAGGCCTATCCACACACACAAACAACTAAAGATAGAGGGGGACAGGTGGACTACTGTCCCACCCCCACACGGCCAGACGGATTATTCTGCTGTCTCTTTTATTATATAGTCCATAAACTAAAAAAACTGCCATATTCCTAGTATAATGTACAAAACAATCCCATAAATATATGTACAAACAGGTTATACCCCAATTCAATAAACAGACCAGTCAATATTCACATCAACACCATGCTATGAATACCCCAACACAATCACCCCATAACCCAGGCAAACCACACATCAACTGCATGTATTAAACACACTGATATAATTATTATTTTTAAACATGGGCACTTCACATAGTAACTTTGTGTATGAAACATATTGACATAATAACTACATAGCCTGGGCATTTCACATCTTAACATTTAGCTTAACCCATTGCCCTCTACTACTGTACAGTCCCAGTGGAGAAACCACCCCCCAGAGACCCGTCCGTCGGGTCCCATCCAGAGCTTCTTCTCCTCTTTGCACCCGGAGATGATCCACATCGGAGCCCCAACACCTCCTTCTGCTCATTGGTGTGCCGCAGCTCATTGGGGTGTCTCCATGAGCCATCAGACAGCTGAAAGTAGCCGTCCTCCCGA
The DNA here is from genome assembly GCA_020510985.1 of Pholidichthys leucotaenia. NCBI lineage: Eukaryota > Metazoa > Chordata > Actinopteri > Cichliformes > Pholidichthyidae > Pholidichthys > Pholidichthys leucotaenia. The sequence goes on from CM035844.1 coordinate 19,290,740, forward strand.
ACAGCCACCACCTGCAGCCACCCCCGGTCCTCCCATTGTTTCCGCTTGCCACGAACCCCTCTCAGCCGAGCCTCCTCCCTGGGTCGAATCACATCAGCGACTCCCAAAGTAGCCCAACTCGGCTTCCAATGTCCATGACTTCTTGACAGGGCCTCCTCTTTGGGTCGAACCACATCAGTGACCCCCCCAAGGAGCCTGACTTGGCCTCCAGTGTTCCTGTGTGGCACATCATTTCACTGTGCCAGCCTGTCCTGCCCCACTCACTTTCATTTTCAACGCCAGCGAAGCCGTTGTAGCCCCCTGTTTCTCAGTACCTCCCATCTGAACTCTGGAAGCAGAGTGAGCCAGCTCCACCCGCCGTCACGCGCGTCCCACCATGCCGCCCAGTTCCCTCAGCTAGGGTAACTTGGGCCCTGGCACTGGAACCCTCCCACAATGGCCCTGGGTGGGGTTGGTCCTGTTCATCCTCCAGAATACTAGGCCAGTATTCGTCCCATACCACATCGTCCACCACTCGTGGAACCGGCCAGTCCCACAAACCACGGGCTGACCACTCCTTTCCGACACTGCTGTTGATAGTGAAGCCTAGTCCATAAAAAAGGTCACAGCTCATCATATTCAACCCACTGACGGTCACCACAAACTGCAGGTTGGACACCACCGCTGACTTATACCTCGCCGTCAAATCCAGCGAACCCACGATGGATAGTCTATTTCCTCCATATCCACAAAATGGCATCGACAGACCTCTCACACGGTAATGCGGGAAAAAACTCCTCACAGTAGGCCAATTCAACGCGGACCTCACTGCACCCGTGTCAGTCAGCAACGGCACTTCCACGCCATCCAATTCCACCATACAGTATGTACGGCCATCTGTGCTCGGGGAGATGATGTGAATAACTATTGGAGTCGTGGCGGGGAAGTCCACTTTGCGTCGTCATTCCCCTTGCTCAAAGTTTTTACAGGCCCTGACAAAATGAGGTCCCGTGATAGTTTATCCGCTGCTTTGTACTGCTGAGCTATCTCGACAGCCACGGCTAACGTCAGTTCACCGGAGTACGTGAGGAGTTGTGACCGTGCCACTGAACACAGCGTGTGCTCCGCCAACTGATCGCGGACCATTTCTTCCTCCAAAGCCCCTAATTGACAGTCTTCAGCCAGCTGACGCAGATCCGCAACGTACTGTTGCACAGACTCTCCAGTCCGCTGGCGGCGCTGTCGAAACTGGATCCTCCGAACTATGATGTTCTCAGGCACGCAAAAATAATGCGCCATTAACTCAACCATGTCCTCAAAACTAACGCTCTCACCCAAGGTGCTAAGAATATGTTGTCCCTCCATGCCGAGATTATGGACCAGTATCGCCCATGCTCGCGGTTTCTCTGATTCGCTGAGGTTCAATACCACCATATACGTAATTTTTGAATGCGGCAAACCATCTCACCCAGGGAACCGGCAGCTCGCAGGGAAGCTCCAAAAATGGCCAAATGCCAGAAACTCCTGTATCCATGTTTTTATCCTCGTCGCCATATGTTATGTCCATAACCGTGAACCAATAATGAGGCTGGAGGTGCAGTAGAACACAACTTTATTATTGAACTCACAGTATACCAAAGCTCTCCCATCCGGGCAGAGGTGAGGTCAAAAGAGACTGTCCCTCTTCCACATAGCCCTTTTATACTATGGGTAGTGACGGAACTGGAAAGGTGGAGCCACCACCCGTGTCACACAATAATATGTCATATTAACATTATTGAACAACATTACATGATGTTCTGAATGAGGCTTTAGAAAGCTCTGAATCAGGTTGTGAATCACTGGATTGAAAATGTACTTGTACAGATTGGACCCCAGGGTCCACTTGAGGTGCTCACTTGGTCAGGGGTTCACTTGACCTGTTCCCGTTTCATGTTCTCTTGCCTCACTGAGAAGCAACTAGATGTGCTGCTGGTCCTGGTTCTGCAGAGCTTCAGCCTGCGGTGGGACTCTAGAATGAAAATACACACACAACTTAAGTACATGCACAGCACGAAAGTGCAACATGTAAAAAACTACTTTTTAACCAGGATTAACACTAGCTTATTTCATCAGATGTTGTCGACACAAGCGCAAAATACAAGCAGAGCAGGGAGTTAGCATTGATGGTTAACTAGCTAGCTCATTGTCTGCATACAGGAGACAATGGTGTTGTTTGTTCAAAGTGAGCTTTCCACCACTGGGATAAATAACAGCAAAGATGCATAATATCTCATCACTCACTATCCTCTATCACTGTTTTCAACAATGATGATGCCGTGGTCGGGTCGACGCCACTCTGCTTCCCGTCTGCCTTCGCCATGGCCATGAATTCTTTTCAGGTCGCTACGTCCAGCTCCCTCTAGATTTCTTTAATCAGCTACCAAGCACAGAAAAGTCTGCACCTTGTCGTTGAACCACGGTGTTGATTTGTGTGTAGCCATTTATCTTGTTGATTACACTCACTCACGCTTGCTGTTGGTGATTTGACTGTTCGTTGCCGTCCAAAATGGCACAGTAAACAAAAGACACATGACCCATGTGACGTCAGTGCAACCCCTCTGTAGTTGGGGATTACAATCAAAAACAAAAACATGCATTTATGAAGGCTCCATCATCAAAAAGAGCTCATTAAAATGTTCTTTTTATTTATTTGAATTATGTTATAGATAGAGAAATGCCCAGTGCAGGTGAGACGGGCATCTCTGTTCCAGCAGGATGCAACACATACATATCTTAAAAGACGTACTCCGGGGTACACTGCTCCCTCTGTCTCTCACTCTTGCTGACCACTTGCACTTAGATTTCGATTAGAGCTGACAGAGTGTTTCTGTCGTTTTGGTCGTCTTACTGTGCCATGCTGCTGTTACACTAGGGCTGCACAAGTAATCTAATTTTGATTGTGATCACAATTTTGGCTGCCACAATTAAATTAACATGATTGTCGGCGATATTAACATTTAAAATGTGCGCTCTGCTGCAGATCAAATCAAGCATTTTCTCAACCAACAGCCACCCGACCACCAGGGGGCAAACGCACATTAGGGCAACATTAAACTGCAGAACTGACAAGTGAGTGCACCCTGTAGCAGCAGCCTTAAGTTTTTAATAGCGGACTGGTGTGATGGTGAAACACAAATCAGATGTCGGGAGCAGAAGGTGACAGTATGGCAACATGTGGAAGTGAGGAGCTAGTGCCTCGAAAGGATCATCATCCGTTGTTTAGACGCGTTTCGGATTCAGGGAATGTGATGCTGACTGAAAAGAAATTATATGCAAAGAGTGCCATAGAGCTGTGTCTGCGCTGCAGGGCGACACAACTAACTTATTCAACCACCTTAAAAAACACCACAAACGCAAGTACAGCAAATATATGAAGGCTAAAGCGAATGTCGCTTCAATAAATCACAGTCTGTGTCCAGTGCCAACTCAAGCAATCATAGTATCAACCCTGCACAGAGCTTCACTGGATCCATCCGCCTCCCAAAGACACGCTAAAGTAACTGATGCAACCGCATTTTATTTGGCCAAAGACATGTGTCCACTAAATACTGCATGAGCAACGAAGGCTTCAGAAACATGGTCAAAACACTGGACAAGAAATACGCAACCCCATGTGATTCTCCAAAGTTGCGTTACCTGTGCTGTATGAAAAATACAGATGGATATCACAACTGTCGAGTACTTGGCAACTACGACTGACCTATGGTCAAGCAGAATATGTCGTCAAGGCAGCTTCTCTAAGTAAATAAACGAGGCTCCAGTGCTTTGGCCACAGGCTTTATCTAGCAGTTGGTAAGTAGGATGAATAAAAAAAATGAATTTAATGTAATCTGTGTTTTTCCTAAAATAAATGATTTACTCGTGATTTCAATATTGATCAAAAACAATCACGATCCTCAGTTTCAATACTTTTTGCATAACTTGCTGTTCTCTAACAAGGTGCTAAACTGCAAAATTCACAAGTGTTTGATCCATGAATCGACCAATAAATTTTCTGGTTCAATTAGAATTGGTATTTAAACAGTCCTCTTCGCCATGCTGTTCACATTTTGATATCATGAGACCAAGACGACGCTAACAGTTGATCAACAGTACCTCGCCATTGCAAGGCTTCAAACAGGATGTTGTCAGAGGGAAGTGGCCCCTGAGCTTAGAGTGTCACAGAGTGTCATCAGCAGGTTGCAACAGAGATACAGAGAGACTGGAAGAGTCACAGAAAGGCATAGAAGTGGACGTCCTTTGGCCACATCCCACGCCGATGACTGCTTCATTGTGAACAGTGCCCTGCGGAACCGGATGATGAATGCCACTCAACTCCAGGCACATTTAAGGGAGGTGTGAGGCATCCAAGTGTCACGTCAGACCATTCAAAACCTTTTACATCAGTGTGGTCTGCATGCTAGATGACCTGCAAGGGTACCTGACCACACCACCAGGCACAGGTGTCATCGTCTTGCGTGGGCCAGGGAGCATTTACGCTGGACAAGGGACCAGTGGGCCTCAGCGCTGTTCTTTGATGAAAGTCGATTCACGCTGAGCAGAAATGATGGCCGCCAACGATGTTGGAGACATCAAGAGTGCTATGCATCAGTCACTCTTGTCACCAGACAAGCCTTTGGTGGTGGTGGTGTTACAGTCTGGGCAGGTGTGTCTAATCAATGCAGAACTGCCCTACACCTTATAAATGATACATTGACAAGCAGATACTACCAGAATAACATCATTCATCCAGTCATTGTGCCCCTGTATGAACAACACAGGCCTAATTTCATCTTCATGGACGACAATGCTCCAGCTCATCGAGGTTGTATCATTAGGGAACGGCTGCTGGAGGCTGGGGTACCTCAAATGGGGTGGCCAGCACTTTCTCCAGACCTGAATCCCATAGAAAACTTATGGGATCAGCTGAGTCACAGTGTAGAGGCTCGTAACCCTGCACCCCACAACCTCAATGACCTGAGGGCCGCCCTTCAAGAAGAGTGGAATGCCATGCCTCAGTAGACAATATGTCAACTTGTGAAGAGCATGAGACGTCATTGTCAAGCTGTAATTGATGCTCAAGGGCACATGACAAGTTACTGAGACACTGACATTTTTTGTTGTGGTATACCCACCCCTGTTGTTGGCTTTTGTTTCAGTAAATTGTTTGAGATGAGGAAATCACCACTGCATGCGTCAACTTAAATGCTGTACTTTCATGATATACGTATAATATCTCTGTAGTGTGAACTTTTTACGTTTTCCATAAATTTCACCCGAAAGTCAAATATCTCAAACTTTTTGTGAGTGATCTATCTATCTAGCTATCTATCGATCAATTGATATTTTTAAGATAAAGGCTGCAACTTTTTGAGGAAAAGTTGCAAATCTAGTAGAAAAGGCAGATTTATGAGGGAAAAAGTAAATCTACAAGAAAAAAATTGCATATTTATAAGAAAAGGTTTCAAATTTATGAGAAAAGGTTGCAAATTTTTAACAAAAAAGTTGCAAACATTTTCAATCTACACAGAAATAAAGAAACTGGCCTCACTGTTCCAATACTTTTGGAGGGGAGTGTGTATTTTTGTATTTTATACGCCTGCATTAGTCCCACAATAGAGAAATTACAGGGCATCCACCTGGATCAGGGACAGGCAACTTTGGTGGTAGTGAGGGTCACAAATTTTATTTTGTCATTTCTCGAGGGCCAGATTTACATGTAAACCTTGGGGGGGGGGTATTCAAAGTCAGAAGTTTCACAGTTAAAACTGAAAATGCAAATCAAAATAAAAGCTGCTCAGTGTTTTATCATATTAGAATTAAAATTACTGATAAAATTATAGTATGACCTAATTTTTAAAACTCTCTCCATCAAAATGATGAGCAAAGAGAAATTCCAGATGGTAATTAACAAAAAAGCCAGGAAGAAAAGGAAATATGATCATGAAGAAAAATGTTTTTAAAATATTAGAATCAAATCAAAGCTTTATTTATATAGCACTTCTCATACAAAAAAAATGCAACACAAAGTGCTTCACACATTAAAATAAAACACAATTAACCCTCCCCCCCCCACACACACACACACATACACAAGCACACACAGAAACTTTCATCAGTGTAAAACTTGTGGCTGGGTACCGAGGATCCAAGTGTGGAAACACCATCACGAGGGAGCCATCACCAGCAGGGAAAGTGCCAAGTCCACGGCTACAGGAACACCACCTCTGAGACCACCAAGGTCCAACCTGAGGGGCTGATACCGCAGGTGTGGTGCCGCAGTGCACGATCCCCTCAGCCGGGTAGACCAGGGTAATCACAGCCCAGCCCCCTGCAGCCAGAAAACAGGCACAATTCCCAGTGGGAGGGCTCCCCATGAGGAAACGCTGGAGCTTGGACAAGGTGATAAAAAAAAATAAAACGGTCACTGATAAATAAGAAGATAATTTGCTGATAAAAAGACGATGTGGAGTGTGTAAATAACGAGGCGGATTTGACTCAGACAGTTTATTACACATCTCACACAGAAGCATAGTCAGAAAGAGAACATCTCAGACAAGACTCTTCTCTTAAATACTATGGCATTCCCTCAGAAGCTTCTACACACAAAAGGTCACATTGCATTCACTTCCTTAATCCTTTACCATCCTCCTAGAAGTTTCTGATACACAAAAGATCTGCTATCTCCCAGGAAAACTCTGCTCTTTGTTCTAGTCTAAGATGCTATACCATTATGCACTCCCCATGTGTCACCAAACGACCCCCCCCCCCCCCGAGCGTCTTGGATAGAACAATAGAATGACAGTCCATATGCTGTGGTTAAATCATTAAACATCAATCCACATGCTGCTTGGGCTTCAGTCTTCTCCCGTATCTGCTGTAACCAGGATTCACCACCTCCGTGGCGCTGTCATGCTGGGGGGCTGATGATTGAGGGGTAAAAGTCTGTGCATGTGAGTGCTCTGGGGAATCTTTTCTCTGGGAAGCTCCCCGTGGGGGTCTTCCACGCCGAGGGGCCCTCGCCAACAGCACTTGCTCGTCCGCCACAACAAAAGCGGGTTTGAGTCTGTCTATGCCAATCTTTTCCCTCCTACCCCCCAAATCTAGCAAAAAATGCTTGTCCCCTGTTTCCAGCACTCTGAACGGTCCATCATAAGGTGGGCGCAGTGGAGGGCGATGGGCGTCGTGTCTGACAAAAACGAACTCCGTGTTTTTCAAAGTTTTAGGCACAAAAATGCGCGGAAAACTGTGGTGAACAGGGCCCGGCAGCGTGCTTGTGTCTATGCTACGCTGCAACAGCTGAGACGGGGAGCTGCCTGGCGCAGGATTATCTGGAAGAAACTCCCCGGGCAGCCGAAGTGGCTGCGCAAAAACGAGTTCAGCTGGGAACGCTTCCAAATCCTCTTTAGGCGCAGAACGTAACCCCAATAAAACCCACGGTAGCTTGTCTACCCAATTTGCATCCGTCAGTGACGCCCTGAGAGCCGCTTTCAATGACCTATGAAAACGTTCGCATAACCCATTAGCCTGTGGATTGTACGCGGTTGTGCAGTGAATTGTGACACCCAGGCTGCGGGCCATTGTTGACCAGAGTTCGGAAACAAATTGAGGGCCTCTGTCGGACGTAATATTCGACGGGACTCCAAAACGTATCACCCATGCTGTTAAAAACGCACGCGCCACCTCCTCGGCTGTGGTTGCTGCCAGTGGAACCACTTCCGGCCAGCGCGTGGTGCAATCCACCATTGTCAGAAGGTGTGTGCACCCCTGTGATGGCAGGAGGGGGCCCACGAGGTCCACGTGAACATGGTCGAACCTCTTAGCCGGGATGCGAAACGGCTCCAAGGGAGCCTTCGTGTGTCTGTGTACCTTGGCTTGTTGGCACGCCATGCAGGCTGCTGCCCACTCTTTCACTTGTTTGCGAAGGTTCGGCCACACAAATTTCTCTCCTACCATTTTGATCGACACGCGCACTCCCGGGTGCACCAAAGAATGAATCGAGTCAAAAACGCGGCGGCACCACGCAGCCGGTACCACGCAGCCGGTACCACGGGACGCGGTCGCCCTGTGGAGACATCACAAATTAGGGGGGGCATACCATCTTGCAGCACCCTGCTCTCCAGCCTTAACCCTGTTGGTCCAGACTGGAGTGCGCGCACGTCCTCGTCACTAACCTGCTCCGCGGCCATGGCTGAGTAATCTATCCCCACGCGGACCGGGGCAGCCACGGCGCGCGAGTGGCAGTCTGCCACTACATTCAGTTTACCCGACACATGCTGAATATCGGTAGTAAACTCTGAGATCGCGGCCAGCTGTCTCTACTGCTGGCCCGACCACGGTTCTGAAACCTTGGCCATCGTGAATGTTAGTGGCTTGTGGTCAACGAACGCGGTGAAACAGCGCCCTTCCAGCCAGAACTGGAAGTGGCGAATGGCCAAGTGGAGAGCCAGCAACTCCCTGTCGAACGCGCTGTATTTACGTTCACTATCGCGCAAAGTCCTGCTGAAAAAGGCGAGCTACTGCCAAGCCCCGGCTACACGCTGCTCCACGACCGCCCCTATGGCCACATCTGACGCATCAGCAGTGAGCGCCATGCGGGCCGTTGGGTCTGGATGTGCCAGCAATGCAGCGTTTGCCAGGGCTGCTTTGATTTCCGAGAACACCCGGTCTCGCTCCGGGGACCATTCGATCTTATTCGAGGGTTTCTGTTTTTTTGAGCGCAGCGTACAGTGGTTGCATGAGCTGCGCTGCGCGGGGAAGGAAAAAAAAAATTCACCATTCCCAAAAATTCCTGTAACACCCTGACCGTTTGCGGCCGGGGAAAATCTGCTACCGCGCGCACTTTGTCAGGCAGCGGAACCGCTCCTTCGGGAGAGACGCGGTGCTCCAAAAAATCAATCTGCGTCACCCGGAACTGACATTTCGCTGGGTTGATTATTAACCCGTGCTCTTCCAACCTCCAGAGAACCACCGTGAGGTGGGTTTCGTGTTCGTCTTCGGACGCGCTGGCTACCAAGATATCGTCCAAGTAGACGAATATGAAAGGGAGATCACGCAGCACTGCATCCATCATGCGTTGGAACGTCTGTGCAGCCCCTTTAAGCCCGAATGGCATGCGCAAAAACTCGAATAAACCGAACAGAGTTATCACCGCTGTTTTGGGTATGTCCTCAGCGCGCACTGGGACTTGGTGGTAACCGCGGACCAGGTCTATTTTAGAAAAAACGCGCGCTCCTGCCAAGTGAACGGCAAAATCCTGGATGTGAGGAATTGGGTAGCGGTCGTGCGCTGTGGCGTTGTTCAACCTGCGGAAATCCCCGCAGGGTCACCATGAACCCTCAGCTTTAGGGACCATGTGTAGCGGGGAAGCCCATGGGCTGTTAGAACGCCTGATGATGCCCAACCTCTCCAGGTTGGCGAACTCCTCGCGCGCTATGGCCAGTTTAGCTGCGTCCAAGCGCCGAGGTTTTGCAAAAACGGGCGGCCCGGTGGTGGTGATAAAATGCTCCACCCCGTGTTTAGCGATGGCTGCCGAAAATGTGGGGACCGTGAGTGCTGGGAACTGAGTGAGCAGTGTGTGGAACTTACTGCATGCAGCTGTGACGTTGGCTTGTGCTGTTGGCCGGGACGCTCGAGCTGTACAGGGGATAGAATCAAAGGACAGTGCATTAACCAGGCGCCTGTTAGCAACATCAACCAACAAACCATGTGTGCACAAAAAATCAGCCCCCAATATATTGAAATTCAATGCTGCTATGACAAAAGTCCACTCAAATGTACGGCCGTGTAGAGACAGGAGTAGAGTCCTCTCACCAAAGGTCTTAATCTCCGAGCCGTTTGCTGCTGCCATCTCGGGGCCGCCAGATCCTGCCAGCCGGTCGACGTAGGACGGCATGATGAAACTCATCTGGGCGCCAGTGTCCACAAGGAAATGCCTCCCCGAGCATGCGTCCATCAAGTAGAGCAGCTTGTTCTCCTCCCCGAGGGTCGCAGCTGCTACCGACCCCCGGTCTTGGCGTTTCCCGAGTGCTTGAACTGGCACGGTGGTATACATTTGCGTGCCTTCTCTGCGAAGCGGCGGTGGTAGAAATAAAGGGTGTCTCCTCCGCGTTCTTTGGCCCCCGCTGCTGCTGTCGTCGGTGGCTCTGCCGCTGCCGTCGATGGCTCCTCGCCTCCTCCGGCCGTCGTGCCGAGCTCCGTTGCTGCCGCCGTGGTCGTGAACTCTCTGCTGGCCATGATGATCCGGTGTGCTTCTCGGGTCAGTGCACAATAGTCCCGCTTGGCCAGCAACGGCGAATTGGCCAGGGTCGCTCTCGTCGCTGACGGAAGGTTCCGGAGGAAGAGGTGGGTAAAAATGAAATGGTCGTCGTCCGAGCCCTTTAATCTCAGCATCTTCTCCATCAGGTCAATAGCCGACCCATCTCCTAACCCAGTCCGCGTCAGGAGTCTCTCTGCTCTCTCACCAACCGAGAGCGTGTAGTGCTGGATGAGTGCAGCCTTCAGCGCGCCGTACTTGTTGCTGGTTGGTGGCTGATCAAGCAGGCTCTCCACATGCTGAGCCATGTGGGCGTCGAGTGTTGCTACCACATGGTAGAACTTCGTGTCATCTGCCGATATCCCCCGGAGGGCGAACTGCGCCTCAACTAGGTGGAACCAGGAGCGCGGATTGTGCTGCCAAAAATCCGGTAGCTTGATTGTAACAGCATATGCTTGGCTGGGGGCTCCCAACGAGGCTGGCTCCGGGGATCTTTCATCGTGTTGCATGATTTGTCTTGGGTCACCAGTGTGGAGTGTGTAAATAACGAGGCGGATTTGACTCAGACAGTTTATTACACATCTCACACAGAAGCATAGTCAGAAAGAGAACATCTCAGACAAGACTCTTCTCTTAAATACTATGGCATTCCCTCAGAAGCTTCTACACACAAAAGGTCACATTGCATTCACTTCCTTAATCCTTTACCATTCCTCTAGAAGTTTCTGATACACAAAAGATCACACTGCATTCACTTCCTTCACACCTCCCTGCTATCTCCCAGGGAAACTCTGCTCTTTGTTCTAGTCTAAGATGCTATACCATTATGCACTCCCCATGTGTCACCAAAACGAGACAGTTAAGATGACTAGAAGAATAAAACACTTAAATACAGTCAAACAGATATATACGCATAAATATTAATAATTCACAGTAAGATAAGTAACCGACATAAAATAGGTTCAAAATCATAAATTAAGACAAAATAGGAAACTAATCAAACGCAAGGTTAAAATAGTAGGCCTATTTGAAGAAAATGATCTCAGTAAAAAATAATTTTACTGATAAATATGCTACATTTCTGGTTTAAATTAGTCTTTTGTTGCAAATCTATATTTTATTTTGGTATTAGATGCTCAAGCGTCGACTGATAAATTTGCATCATTTTATTAAAAAATTTATAACTTTAGTTGTAGTTTTTTTAATAGAGTTTTTCTGTCGTAAATTTGCAGTTTCTTAGAAAAATTTGCCTTTCAGTTTGAAACTTGTTACTGTAAATATTCCTCAGTGAGGAACTGTAGCATGTATTGTCATTTAAAAGCAGCATACTCTACATTTACTGCTGTTGACAGCCTGTTAATGCAGTCTCAGCATTCAACACATACCTTAAACGACGTACTCCGTGGCACACTGCTCCCTCCATCTCTGGCTCACTCTTGCTCCACCGCTCTCACCTAGGTTTTGATTAGCGCTCTCTCTGCTGGCGGACTCTATAACTGCATTTAAGAATGCAGTTCCAACTACATGTATGTTTAAACAGGATATAAATAAATAACTGATTTTTGGAAATGGACTGGTGGGCCGCAGTGGATGACATCGGGGGCCGCATATGGCCCGTGGGTCACCAGTTGCCCATCCCCGACCTGGGTAGGTGAAGCAGCCACGGTGTGGGGCCAATCCCTTCACCATTCTCTCTCACTCACTCACTCACTCACTCACTCCCTCACTCACTCATACCTAGGGCCACTTTAGAGTCTCCAGTTAACCTAGCCTGCATGTTTTTGGCCTGTAGGAGGAAACCGGAGTAGCCGGGGTAGACCCGCACAGACACGGGGAGAACATGCAAATTCCACACAGAAGTGTCACCGATGGTCAGGGGGTGGGATCAAACTCACGATGGTCAGCGGTGGAATTGATCCCGTGACCTTCTTACTGTGCTGCCACAGTGCTAGCCACTGAGCTGCCTCTTTTTATATTTTTAATTATTTTTATTATATAATGTATATTGTGATAAATACATTTAGTGCACTGAATGTCCTTTAAAATTTTGGTTTTACTTACACTTTTATTAGAAAAAGAATCAGAATTCTTGTATTCATATTCAGTGCATACATACGTACATACACACACACACACAAGTATAATTTTACTTATGAAATAGCTGCATAATAAAATAAACTGAAAGCCCGACTCAGAGAAATTCTTCACAATATGTAACTGATGAAAGTGTGAGTGTGTTCCCCTTGATTAACAGAACTCATCAAGTTTACCCATGCAGTTTACCACACATCGTTAATAGTTGGTGGTCTGACAACAAGCAGCCAAAGTATAATTTTTTTTGTTACTTATTTTTGTTTTTCTGTGTCTATGTTCAATCACTTCTTTATGTGGACGGTTCCAATATAACACACTGCCTCCTCCTTCAGATAACGACGTGGTCCGAGGCAGAAAGCCCCACCTCTTTCGTCCCACGGGGCCCTGCTCCACAGTGATGGTCCTCCGGGGCCAAAGCCTCACCTTTGAATCCCTGAAGGCCTGTAAGCATTGTGCAGTGTTGGCTATCAGCATCACATAATGTTCATATGAGTTCTATAAGCTGTATATAGGGAAATCTGTCTGTCTGTCTTTAAAATCTAGACTTTGGGGGGCGTAAGGAAACTGTCTGCAATGACAGGCTTAAGCCTGCTTATGTGTTGGCAGACGAAAAGGTGGTGTTGGCTCAAGCTCCCCGGCGCGGACGCCCACCTACAGTGGCTCCACAAGTTGGTGTTCCCCCTGCAGAGAACTGTTAGCAGCAGACTAGGTCTTTCCCCTCCCCACCCTTTCCCCCTCCTCAGGACTGCGCACCAGAGGCCGAGATTGTCTCCTGCCCACCTCAACAGCAAAACGCTTCGGCCGGTCTGGTGACTCCATGCTACAGCCGTTACGGGCACTGGCTCAAGCCCAAGGGGACGGAGGGTTAGAGCCCCTTCTGGGTGTTCGGGGTGGGCTGTATGGTGGACACAATACACATGGCACTCCACCCAGGACAAAGGTGTTGGTGGGGGAGAAGATAGTTAGGGATGCTAATGGAGAAAGGTGAGACTGTAGAGACTGGGTTAATCATGTCAGACTGGATGCAGAGGGTAAACAGAGAAGGACAATGGCTATGGAGATTATGGGGAGGTAGCAGGAAGAAGGAGCTGGGGGGAGAAGGGATGAATGTATTGTGATGTGAGATGTCATGCAGATGTGAGATGGGCGGTTGGTATAAAAAGAGAACCCATGGTGTATTGAGACATTCTTTTCTGTGTATGACTGATGTGAGAGTGAATAAAATCGTCTGCTGCATAAATCAGTCTCGTTATTTTCACTCTCCACACTGGTGACCCCTTGACGAAATATGGAACATGAGGCAAGAACCCCGGAGTCGGCCTGGACAGGAACCCCAGCAACGCGTGCGCTGTTTCGGTCAAACTACCGAACTTTTGGCTGCACGACCCGTGGTCTTGGTTCCAGCACACCGAGGCTCAGTTCGCCCTCCGGGGAATAACGGCAGACGACACCAAATATTACTATGCGGTCGCAGCGCTGGACGCTTGCACGTCTCAGCAAGTAGCGAGCCTGCTCCAACAGCCTCCGGCCCACGACAAATACTGGGCTCTCAAGGCCGCGCTGACCCAGCGCTACACACTCTCGGACTGTGAGAGGGCAGAGAGGCTCCTGAGGTGCTCCGAGCTAGGAGATGGTTCGGCGGTCGAACTGATGGAGAAGATGTTGGCGTTAATGGGCACGGACGACGGGCATTTTCTGTTTGCCCACCTTTTCCTCCGGAACCTCCCAACAGAGGCAAGAGCGGTTCTTGCCGATTCGCCATTGCTGGCCGCCCGTGACTACCGTGCGCTAGCCCAGGAGGCAGATCAGATCATCTTCACCACCAGAGCCCTCACAGTGAACGCGGTAGCGTCGGAACCCAGCGAGACGACCAGCGGAGGCGAGGAGCCGCCGACGGTAGCGGCAGAGGAGGCCAGGAAGCACCAGAGAGACACGCTCTGCTTCTACCACCGCCGCTATGGAGAGAACGCACGCAGATGTGCGCCACCGTGCCAATTCAAGCGCTCGGGAAACGCCAAGGCCGGTAGTCGGTAGCAGCTGCGACCGCCGGTGAAGAAAACAAGCTGCTCTACGTGACAGACTCGCGCTCGGGGAGACGGTTCCTCGTAGACACCGGAGCCCAGAAGAGCATCATCCTGCCGTCCTACGCCGACCAGCTAGCAGGACCTAGCGGCCCCAGGCTGGTAGCAGTAAACAGCTCGGGCATTAAGAGTTTTGGTGAGAGAACACTGACTTTATCCCTACACAGCCTTGTGTACGAGTGGACTTTTGTCATAGCGGCACTGAGTTTCCCAATCCTGGGAGCTGATTTTCTGTGTGCACATGGTTTACTAGTCGATGTTGCTAACAGACGCCTTATGACGCATTAACCAGGCGTCACGTTAATGTCTTTGGACTCTCTCCCCTGTACAGCTCGAGGGGCCGGGCCAATAACACAAGCCAATGTCACAGCTCCAGGCAGTAAGTTCCACACACTGCTCACTCAGTTCCCAGCACTCATGGTCCCGACGTTTTCGGCGGCCATCGCTAAATACGGGGTGGAACACTTTATCACCACCACTGGGCCGCCCGTTTTCGCACGACCTCGGCGCTTGGACGCAGCTAAACTGGCCATAGCACGTGAGGAGTTTGCCAACCTGGAAAGGTTGGGCATCATCAGGCGATTGAACAGCCCATAGGCATCCCCGCTACACATGGTCCCTAAGTCCGAGGGATCGTGGCGACCGTGCGGAGATTTCCGCAGATGGAATAACGCCACAGCCCATGACCGCTACCCGATTCCCCATATTCAGGATTTTTCCGTTCACCTCGCCGGAGCGTGCATTTTTTTCTAAAATAGACCTGGTCCGCAGTTACCACCAAGTCCCAGCGTGCACGGAGGACGTACCCAAAACAGCGGTAATAACTCCGTTTGGCTTGCTTGAGTTTTTACGCATGCCCTTCGGATTAAAAGGAGTGGCACAGACATTCCAACGCATGATGGATGTGGTGTTGCGCGATCTCCCGTTTATGTTCGTCTACCTGGATGATATCCTGGTAGCCAGTGCGTCCGAGGACGAACATGTAACCCACCTCAGGATGGTTTTCCGGAGGTTGGAGGAGCACGGGTTAATAATCAACCCGGCGAAATGCCAGTTTGGCGTGACAGGGATTGATTTTTTGGGGCACCGCGTCTCACCGGAGGGAGTGATACCCTTGCCCGACAAAGTGCGCGCCGTGACGAATTTTCCCAGGCCTCAGACGGTCAAGGCGCTGCAAGAATTTTTGGGGATAGTTAACTTTTATAACCGGTTCCTCCCCCGCGCAGCTCAACTCATGCAGCCATTGTACGCCACGCTCAAGAGATGGAAACCCAAGGATGGAGTCGAATGGACTCCGGAGCGAGAGCAGGCATTCTCTGAGGTTAAAACAGCACTGGCAAATGCCGCACTGTTGGCGTACCCGGACCCGGCGGCCCGGATAGCGCTCACTACCGACGCCTCGGACGTGGCCATAGGGGCCGTTGTGGAGCAATGTGTCGCCAGTTCTTGGCAGCCGCTCGCTTTTTTCAGCAGGGCTTTGCGCGACAGTGAGCATAAATACAACGCGTTCGACAGGGAGTTGCTGGCTCTCCACCTGGCCATACGCCACTTCCAGTTCTGGCTGGAAGGGCGCAGCTTCACCGCGTTCGTGGACCACAAGCCGCTAACGTTTGCGATGGCCAAGGTTTCGGAACCATGGTCGGGCCGGCAGCAGAGACAGCTGGCCGCGATCTCAGAGTTTACGACCAATATTCAGCATGTGTCGGGTAAACTGAATGTGTTGGCAGACTGCCTCTCGCACGCAGTAGTCGCCCCGGTCTGCGTAGGGATAGATTATACAGCCATGGCCGCAGAGCAGATTGGCGATACGGATGTGCGCGTGCTCCAGTCTGGACCAACAGGGTTAAGGCTGGAGAGCAGAGTGCTGCAAGACGGCAAGCCCCCCCTAATCTGCGACGTCTCCACGGGACGCCCGCGCCCGGTGGTCCCAGTCGCTTGGCGCCGCCGCGTGTTTGAGTCAGTTCACGCTCTGGCGCACCCAGGGGTGCATGTGTCAGTCAAAATGGTGGGAGCAAATTTCGTGTGGCCAGGCCTGCGCAAACAAGTGAAAGAGTGGGCTGCAGCCTGCGTAGCATGCCAACGAGCCAAAGTACACAGACACACGAAGGCTCCTTTGGAGCCGTTTCGTATCCCGACTAAGAGGTTCGCCCATCTTCACGTGGGCACCCTCCCGCCATCGCAGGGGTGCACGCATCTTCTGACAGTGTGGACCGCACCACACGCTGGCCAGAAGCAGTCCCGCTGGCGGCAACCACATCTGCGGACGTGGCGCGCGCTTTTTTGACGACATGGGTGGCACGTTTTGGAATCCCGTCGGACATCACGTCCGATAGGGGCCCTCAGTTTGTTTCAGACCTTTGGTCCGTGATGGCCCGTAGCTTGGGTGTTGCAATTCATCGCACAACCGTGTACAACCTACAGGCCAATGGGTTATGCGAGCATTTTCATAGGTCACTGAAAGCAGCGCTCAGGGCTTCGCTGACAGATGCAAATTGGGTAGACCAGTTGCCGTGGGTTTTATTGGGGTTGCGTTCCGCACCAAAAGAGGATTTGGAGGCTGCCCCGGCGGAGCTCGTTTTTTCTCAGCCACTGCGGCTGCCCGGGTAATTTTTGCCAGATAATCCCGCGCCAGACAACTGCCCGTCTCAGCGTTTGCAGCGTAGTGCAGACACAGGCACGCTGCCGGGCCCGGCCCACCACTGTTTTCCACACGCTTTTGTGCCAAAAACTTTGAAGAATGCAGCGTTCGTATTTGTCAGGCACGATGCCCACCCCCCTCCATTGCGCCCACTCTACGATGGCCCGTTCAGAGTGCTGGAAACAGGGGACAAACATTTTTTGTTAGACTTGGGGGATCGTCAGGAGAAAATATGCATAGACAGACTAAAGCCTGCCTTTGTTGTGGCGGACGAGCAAGTGATGTTGGCTCAGGCCCCTCGGTGTGAAAGACCCCCACTGAGAACTCCCCAGGTAAAGGATTCATCAGAGCAGCCACACGGGCAAGTCAAAGGTTTTACCCTCCTAGCCATGGCCCACCCGCAGACAGTCACACCCCCAGGAGCCCCCCACCGGCACAGCAGCGCCGCGGAGGCGGTAAACCCCTGTTACAGCAGATATGGGAGGAGACTGAAGCCAAAAGGACGTGAGGACTGAAACTCGGTCTGAGATTCTTGGGGGGGTGGGGGGTAGAGACGGTAGAGACTGGGTTAATCATCTCAGACTGGATGCAGAGGGTAAACAGAGAAGGACAATGGCTATGGAGATTATGGTGAGGTAGCAGGAAGAAGGAGCTGGGGGGAGAAGGGATGAATGTATTGTGATGTGAGATGTCATGCAGATGTGAGATGGACGGTTGGTATAAAAGGAAAACCCCTGGTGTAGAGACTTGCTTTTTCTGTGTATGACTGATGTGAGAGTGAATAAAATCGTCTGCTGCATAAATCAGTCTTGTTATTTTCACTCTCCACAAGACAAGCTAAACAAACAAAGATGTGTCTTTCGCCCCGCCACGCCAGGTTTACACCTGAGGATGCAGGGGTGCGAATGTATGGTAGCAAGACTTGCTCTGTGACGTGTGTGTTGATGTCATGTTAATGTGTGTACATGTCTTTCATGTTTGTATGTTAATGCGTTTACCCTGTGTGCCGGAGGCGGGAATAGAAGTGTATAAAAGAGTTCGCTCAGGCACTCAGGTTCAGGTTCAGGTTACTTTATTTGTACCCGTAGGTAGATTTGTTTTGCAGTCAGGTGACATCCATATTTACAAACCAGAATTACATTCAACATGAACACAAACACAGGCACACATGAAGATGACTATATACATGATAAAAGTACTCAAGGCTCCACCAATCAGGACATAGGACAAAGAGATAAGAGAAAAAACAAGGAGATAAGAGAGAAGGGTCATATTAAAAAGTTAAAGACTAGTCAAAGAGGTTAAAAACTCAAAAGTCTAAAACCCAATAAAAGATTTAGAACCCAAATAAAAAACCTACAAAAATAAGTAAAATAAAATTAATAAATAGGTAACTACAGCGGTGGTACAGCGGCGGTGTGCGGCGGGACTCGGTGGAGGAGCTGCCGGTATCCCGGCTGGACTGGAGCTCGGTTATGGCGGCGGTAAGCAGCGGGACTAGCAGCGGAGGGGACTAGCTGAGGCCCAGCTGGATTCGAGGTCGGTCAGATCAGATACCGGCGACACCAGCTGAGATTGTTTTACTATCCACAGGTCAGTAAAAATGCCACCAAAGAAGGAGGAAATGGAAGAGATCAAAAAATCTCTGAACTTCTTGTCAGAAGAAGTGACCAAAATGGTTAGCCAGCAGGCCAAAATATTAGGCCTAATGGAAGAAGTCCGAGAATTAAAATTAACAATTAAGGAAAAAGACAAAAAAATTACGGACTTGGAGCGACGCGTCGAGGATCTTGAACAATGTTCTCGTATGGATGATTTAATTATAAGTGGACTAGACATTAAATATCAATCATATGCTTATGCTACAACAGGACTGAGAGGTGAGGAGGCTCCCACAAGTGAATCAGTCTCCCTGGAAAACCAGGTGCTTCAGTTCCTTGATAGTAGAGCTATAAAGGTCGAAGCAAATGCAATTTCAGCCTGTTATGCTTTACCCAGAAAAGATAATAAAACAAAGAAATCAATTGTGATGCGTTTTGTGAACAGAAGGGTAAAGAATGACATACTGAGGCAGGCCAGAAAGCTACGGGGAACAGAAGTTTACCTAAATGAACATTTAACAAAGACTAATGCTGAAATAGCACGGCAAGCACGGATGCTGAAAATACAAAATAAGATACAGGCAACATGGACAAGAAATTGTAGAGTTTGGATCAAACTAAATGGAACACCTGAGGAAGCAAAGAGTATAATAATCAGGGATGTTACTGACTTAAATAATACAGATGAACAGTGATTAAGAAAATTAAGAGACAATGATAATCCATATCCACACACACGGCAAGAATAGTTCTTTTGACATTACCATGTCAATGTACTTTAAAAAAAAATAATAAACAAAACAAACAAAAAAACTTATGACTGACTTGAGTAGACATCAATTATCCCCAGTTGGAGGAAGTCATTTGACACAGAGTGAGGAAACTCAAACTCTGAAAATATGCCATTATGCTGAACATGAACTACAAGAGATGGAGAATGATATTGATCCTGATAACCACTTTTTCAATAATATTCATAACCATTGTGAATATTACACTGAAAAGCAATTCAAAAGTCAAGTGCAACTAGATGGTAAACTATCAATAATACACTTCAACAGCAGAAGTCTTAACAAAAACTTTCCACAGATTCAGGACTATTTAAAACAGCTAGACAGAAAATTTACAGCTATTGCAGTCTCTGAAACTTGGCTTAATGAAGAGCAGGCTCCCCTGATGGTAATAGAGGGATATCAGATGTTTCATATTAACAGATCTCAAAAAATGGGTGGTGGTGTTGCACTGTATATTGATGACCTGTATAGGTGTAAGCTTGTAAATGGAATGTCCTTTGCACTACCAGGGATTTTGGAATGTGTTACTGTTGAGATTGACCAAGATAAAAACAAAAAATCTAATTATAAGTTGTATATATAGAACGCCGGGAACTTGCATTGAGACATTCAGAGATAAATTAGTCGAGCTGTACAATAATATTACTAGTAAGAAAATGGTAGCAATTTGTGGAGATTTCAATACTGATCTACTAAATCCATATCAACAAAATGTAATTACAGAGTTCATGAATTCTATGTACATCATGAGTCTATATCCCACAATAACACATCCCAGTAGAATCACAGTTCACACTGCTACACTTATTGACAACCTGTTTGTCAATGTTATCGATAAGAAAATAGAAAGTGGATTATTGATAAATGATATAAGTGACCACTTGCCAATCTTTGCACTTATCCATGGCCACACGGGGGCCAATACAGAAAAAAAATTAAAATCGTTCAGATACAAATCACAAAATGCAATCAGTTCTTTTAAAGAAGACTTGCTGAAGCAAGACTGGACAGAAGTCTATGTATCAGATGTAAATGAAGCCTTTATAAACATTGTAACCACTCTTTATGAAAAAAATTGTCCATTAGTAAAGAAAAAGCTTAAACATAAATTTGCCGATAAGCTATGGTTAACCAAAGGATTACAAAAGGCGTGTAAAAAGAAAAATTTATTATATAAAGCTTTTCTAAAGAAAAGGACAAAAGAAGCAGAGCAGCGGTATAAAACATACAAAAATAAGTTAACATATATAATAAGATGTAGTAAGAGAGAGTATTACAGTAAAGAACTGGAGAAAAACAGAGACAATATTAAAAATACATGGACAATACTTAACAGTATTCTTGGAAATAAAAACAGAAATACAAGCTACCCAACCGATTTTTCAAAAAATAATAAAATGACTCAGAGTGTGAATGCAGCTTCACCTGCAGATGAATTTAATAACTTTTTTGTTAACATTGGTCCTAATTTGGCTCGAGAAATACCCATTATGGCACCTACAGGTGATACAATAAGCAAAAACACTGCTATAAAAGACTCCATTTTCATAAAGAACACAGATGAGAAAGAGGTCATTGAAATTGTTAAATCGTTTAAAAGTAAAACATCTACGGACTGTGATGGTATTGACATGCTCTTAGTCAAAACTATTATTGAATGCTTAGTGAAACCACTGACGTATATCTGTAACCTGTCTCTCCAAACAGGTATATTTCCCAGTGCAATGAAAATAGCTAAAGTAATTCCGATATACAAGACGGGTGACAGAGGGGAATTCTCAAACTATAGACCAATTTCACTATTGCCGCAATTTTCCAAGATACTTGAAAAAATATTCTATGAGAGAATTGACAACTTCATACTGAAGAATAATTTATTGTGTGAGCAGCAATATGGGTTCAGACACAAGAGGACAATTGCATTTGCTGTAATGGAATTTATAGAAAAAATATCAGCTGCCACTGAAAATAAAGAGTATTCAGTTGGGGTATTCCTGGATCTTAAAAAAGCATTTGATACAGTGGATCATAATTTATTATTAAAGAAACTACAAAATTGTGGTATTAGAGGGGTAGCACTGTCCTGGTTATGTAGTTACTTAAAGAATAGATATCAGTATGTATGTGTTGGTAACAAAAACTCAGTTACTGAAGGTTACTTGTGGAGTCCCACAGGGTTCAGTTTTGGGGCCATTGTTATTCAATATGTATATAAATGATATATGTAAAGTTTCAGAAAAAATGGACTTAATATTGTTTGCCGAGCAATTTGGAACAACTTTTGGATACACTCAGAAAGGAATTAGGAAAGCTTAAACTGTGGTTTGATTCAAACAATTTAATGCTCAATTTAAGTAAGACAAAATTTATAGTTTTTAACAACCATCACAACAACTTAGTATCTAAACTCAGTGTAAATGGTGTAGAGATTGAAAGGGTATCCGAAACTAAATTTCTTGGAGTAATAATTGATAATAAACTGTGTTGGAAGTCACATATTAATTATATTAAAGGAAAAATATCCAAATCAATTGCAATACTACACAGAGTGAAATATTTGCTGAATCAACCCACAATATATACCTTGTATCATTCATTAAAGGCCAAATGTCACGTAACTTTTTTTTCTAAATGACAACGAATTTAGATAAAATACACATAGCTTAAACCAAATATTCATACCAGAGACCATATCACCCACCTGTATTTACATAACTGCACAAAATACACCAGGTGAAGGCCCCACCTTGCTTGCTGGCTTGTGACAGCCAGTCCAGACCACGCCCATGTTTTTGACATCACCAGTTGTACCCTGGCTGCCCTGCCTATCCACATTCACACTTATCAACATTGGACAATCATGACGGAAAGTGACAGCGATTGTGAACAAATTAGTTTAGTTTTGTCTTTTTTTTTTGTCTTTTTTTTTTGTCAGTGGTTTAGACAGTGACAGAGGCATAGAACCTTACCGGTTCGAGCCATCCGAGACGGAATCAGATGCTTTGTCTGATGACAACAGTTCCAACGATGACCAGAGAGCAGAACCAGTGGAAAATGTCATTGAACTGGACATTAATCGCCTCCAGAATTGCGAAGCCGGAGGGGGTCTGTCGAGGGCGCCCCATAAATATTGATTTTTCGGAAGCCATTATTATTACAGTGGAGGAGAGCCGCTGCTGTCAAGAAATTGACCAGATCAATATGAAAATGGAGGCGCATACCTGTCAAGGGAGACGTTTTCGCCGTATTTTGGTGCCAAGCGCGGCTGTGGGAGACGGCAGAGTTGTTTGGGACACTTTTCTGGGAAATGTTTTAAATGTAGTTCGTGTTGTTATTGTCAAATATTTTAAGGAAAATACGGGGAAAATGCAATTTTAGCAAAAACGGGCGTATTGCCAAGGTACTGGAGAGGAGAGTCCGGCCGTTGGTCGAACCTCGGATTCAGGAGGAGCAATGTGGTTTTCGTCCTGGCCGTGGCACATCGGACCAGCTCTTTACCCTCTCGAGAATTCTTGAGGGTTCGTGGGAGTTTGCCCAACCAGTTTACATGTGTTTTGTGGACTTGGAGAAGGCATTTGACCGCGTCCCTCGTGGATTTTTGTGGGGGGTGCTTCGGGAGTATGGGGTATCGGGCTTGTTGTTACGAGCTATTCGGTCTCTGTACGACCGTTGTGAGAGTTTGGTTCGTATTGCCAACACTCGGTCGGAGTCATTCCCAGTGAGAGTTGGACTCCGCCAGGGCTGCCCTTTGTCACCGATCCTGTTCATAATTTTTATGGACAGGATTTCTAGGCGCAGCCAGGGAATGGAGGGTGTCATGCTTGGTGACCACAGGATCTCATCTCTGTTGTTTGCAGATGATGTTGTCCTGTTGGCTTCATCCAGCAATGACCTACAGCTCTTGCTGGGACGGTTTGCCGCTGAGTGTGAAGCGGCTGGGATGAGAATCAGCACCTCCAAGTCCGAGTCCATGGTCCTCAGCCGGAAAAAGGTGGATTGTCCTCTCCGGGTTGGGGACAGGCTCCTGCCCCAAGTGGAGGAGTTTAAGTATCTTGGGGTCTTGTTCACGAGTGAGGGGAAAATGGAGCGAGAGATCGACAGACGGATTGGAGCAGCATCTGCAGTGATGCGGACGTTGTACCGGTCTGTTGTGAAGAGGGAGCTTAGTTGTAAGGCAAAGCTGTCGATTTACCAGTCAATCTACGTTCCTACTCTCACCTATGGTCACGAGCTTTGGGTAATGACCGAAAGAACGAGATCGCGGATACAAGCGGCTGAAATGAGCTTTCTCCGTAGGATTGCTGGACTCACCCTCAGAGATAGGGTGAGGAGCTCAGTCATCCGGGAGAGGCTCAGAGTAGAACCGCTGCTCCTCCACATTGAAAGGAGTCAGTTGAGGTGGTATGGGCATCTGATTAGGATGCCTCCTGGACGCCTCCCACTTGAGGTATTTCAGGCACGTCCCACTGGGAGGAGACCCCGGGGCAGACCCAGGGCTCGGTGGAGAGACTATGTCTCCCAGCTGGTCTGGGAACGCCTTGGTATCCCCTCTGAAGAGCTGGAGCAGGTGGCTGGGGAGAGGGAAGTCTGGGCTTCTCTGCTTGAACTGCTGCCTCCGCGACCCGGACCTCCGGAAAAGCGGTAGAAGATGGATGGATGGATGGATGGATGGGCGTATTGCCATTTCTGTACGCCCAAAAGAAAAAATATACTGGAAAAAAAACTGAGTGTTTTGAGGAGCACTCCTGTGTGTGATCACTCACAGCTGGGGCGGGCTGATCGCTCAGCAGGAGCTATTCTCACTACTGTTCGAAGTGTGGAGTCACTCATTAGTTTAATTGTCGGGGCGGGCTGATCGCTCAGCGGGAGCTGTTCTCACTACCATGAGAAGTCATTAGGACAATGGTTTAACACGTTGAGCTGTGCAGTGGTTGCGGAACAGACAGAGATCCCAGAGAGGTGTGCCTTGTTGCGCCGCCGTTCCTTATAGCCGCTTTTTACGGTGTTGAAGTACGGCGAAAACGTCTCACTTGACAGGTATGAAAACATTTCCCAGAGAAGTGTCCCTTATTACCCAGCTGTCCCTGATAGTCCCGTTTTAAGGTATGGGTGAAATATCCAATTTTTTCTTTCTTGTTGCTCACTTCAACCTTCCAGTCTCCATATAAACAATCAATTGAAATACCCCAAGCATCAAACTAGGGTACAATCGATTTCGTCACTTCCGCCTTCTTCCCCAGGCGATTCCAGGGGCCGTGTCAGGCCAAGCGCGGCAGTTTTAAATTAACGAATATTCCGTTGTTACTGAAGCATATGCACCAAGACCCGAACGGATCGGTTCCCTTTTATATCTAGTTTCAAGATATTTAAAGTACCCTGTTACGTGACATTTGGCCTTTAATACGCCCATACATGGCATATTGTACTGAAGTATGGGGAAATACATATAAAACAAACATATATCCAGTCTTTATGCTTCAGAAGAGAGCTATTAGAATAATAAACAAAGCTGCTTACAGGGAACCAGCAAACCCACTTTTTCTTAAATTAAAAGCTCTCAAGTTAAAAGATCTGGTTGACTTTAAAACTGCAGTAATAATGTTTTAAGTGAAGAATCTATCACTGCCCACAAATGAATGAATGAATGAATTTATTTCGGATAGTACATTACAGGTTAAAAGAAACTGTATAATATAACAACAAGGTCAAATTAGACAAAGACTCCTTCTACTATACAATTCCACGTGAGTTATCCGAAATGGGTGATGGCTGAAGCCGCAGCTTATATTGCCCACCCATATTCCATCCAAGAATTCAAAGGAGAAAAAAGAGAAAACAAGACAAGAGTGATTACAATTTAAAACAAGGCTAAGACAAAATATGACTGAGAGAAAAAGAAAACTGAGCTAGTCTAAGTTAAGCGGTTACTATTCAAAAACAAATCTAAGACATAGTGTCACAGAGAAAAAAGAAAAACTAAGCTATAACACAACACAGGCTGGAAATGTCAATCCTTATGTGAGTTTACATGTCGTCTTGTAAATATGTTTGGAGTATTTCTTCCTTTAGTTTTTGTTTAAATTGTCCAAGCTTTGTACATGATTTTAATTCAGGTCCAAAATCGTTCCATAATCTGACACCTTGCACTGAAATACAGTGTTGCTTGGTAGTTGTTCTCACTGTAGGCTTTTGAAATATACATGTTCCTCTGAAGTGATATCGTTTCTCCCTTGTTTGGAACAACTTTTGGATATTTGCGGGCAGTGATAGATTCTTCACTTTGAACATTATTATTGCGGTTTTAAAGTCGATCAGATCTTTCAACTTGAGAGTTTTTTGTTTAAGAAAAAGTGGGTTTGTTGGTTCCCTGTAAGCTGCTTTGTTGATTATTCTAATAGCTCTCTTTTGAAGCATAAAGAGTGGATATATGTTTGTTTTATATGTATTTCCCCATACTTCATTACAATATGTCATGTATGGGAGTATTAATGAATGATACAAGGTGTATAGTGTGGGTTGATTCAGCAAATTTTTCACTCTGTGTAATATTGCAATTGATTTGGATACTTTACCTTTTATATAATTAATATGTGGCTTCCAACACAGTTTGTTATCAATTATTACTCCAAGGAATTTAGTTTCGGATACCCTTTCAATCTCTACACCATTTACACTGAGTTTGGGTACTGGGTAGTTGTGATGGTTGTTAAAGACTATAAATTTTGTCTTGCTTAAATTGAGCGTTAATTTGTTTGAATCAAACCACAGTTTCAGCTTTCCTAATTCCTTTCCGAGTGTATCCAGAAGTTGTTCCAAGTTGTTTCCACTGCATAGCAGGTTAGTGTCATCAGCAAACAATATTAAGTCCATTTTTTCTGAAACTTTACATATATCATTTATATACATATTGAATAATAATGGTCCCAAAACTGAACCCTGTGGGACTCCACAGGTGACCTTCAGTAGCTCTGAGTTTTTGTTGTTAACACATACAAACTGATATCTATTCTTTAAGTAACTTCTTAACCAGGACAGTGCTACCCCTCTGATACCACAATTTTGTAGTTTCTTTAATAATAGATTGTGATCTACTGTATCAAATGCTTTTTTAAGATCCAGGAATACTCCAACTGAATACTCTTTATTTTCAATGGCTGTTGATATTTTTTCTGTAAATTCCATTAAGGCATATGCTGTTGTCCTTTTGTGTCTGAACCCATATTGCTGCTCACACAATAAATCATTCTTCAGTATGAAGTTGTCAATTCTCTCATAGAATATTTTTTCAAGTATCTTGGAAAATTGCGGTAATAGTGAAATTGGTCTGTAGTTGGAGAGTTCCCCTCTGTCGCCTGTCTTGTAAATCGGAATTACTTTAGCTATTTTCATTGCATTGGGAAATATACCTGATTGGAGAGACAGGTTACAGATATACGTCAGTGGTTTCACTATGCATTCGATAACAGTTTTGACTAGTAGCATATCAATACCATCGCAGTCAGTAGATGTTTTACTTTTGAACGATTTAACAATTTCAATGACCTCTCTTTCGTCTGTGTTCTTTATGAAGATGGTGTCTTTTACAGCAGTGTTATTGCATATTGAATCACCTGTTGGCACCGTAGTGGGTATTTCTCGGGCCAGTTTAGGTCCAATGTTAACAAAAAAATTATTAAATTCATCTGCAGGTGAAGCTATATTCACATTCGGAGTCGATTTATTATTTTTTGGAGTGTTAGTTGGGTAGCTGGTATATAATAATATCCAAAAAGTATATATCCAAATATCCAAAAGTTGTTCCAAATAAGGGAGAAACAATATCATTTCAGAGGAACATGCATATTTCAAAAACCTTCAGTGAGAACTACCACCAAGCAACACTGTGTTTCAGTGCAAGGAGTCAGATTATGGAACGATTTTGGACCTGAATTAAAATCATGTACAACGCTTGGACAATTTAAACAAAAACTAAAGGAAGAAATACTCCAAACATATATACAAGATGACATGTAAAATCACATAAGGATTGTCATATCCAGTCTGCGTTGTGTTGTAGCTTAGTTTTTTGTCACATTTTGTCTTAGCTTTGTTCTGAATTGTAATCGCTCTTGTTTTGTTTTTCTTTTGAATTCTTGGATGGAATATGGGTGGGCAATATAAGCTGCGGCTTCAGCCATCACCCATTTCGGATAACTTATGTTGAACTGTATAATCAGAGGAGTTATTGTCTAATTTGATCTTGTTGGATTTTATTTCCCCCTTTGTTATATTATTCAGTTTCTTTTAATCTATCCGAAATAAA
This sequence comes from Pholidichthys leucotaenia, assembly GCA_020510985.1. Taxonomy (NCBI): domain Eukaryota; kingdom Metazoa; phylum Chordata; class Actinopteri; order Cichliformes; family Pholidichthyidae; genus Pholidichthys; species Pholidichthys leucotaenia. The sequence goes on from CM035844.1 coordinate 19,318,505, forward strand.
GATTCATTCATTCATTCAACTAAATTATGTGCAATATATTGTTACATCTTGTTCAACTCTTTAACAGCAGCAGGAACAAAGCTGTTTTTGTAGTGCTGGGTTTTACTTTTTGGGACAGCAAACCTCCGTCTGGAGGGAAGAAGCTGAAAGTGGCAGTGCAAAGGGTGGGAGTCATCATTTAAAATGGAGGTAGCCATCCTCTGTACCTGTCTGGTGTACAGGGATGTCAGGCTCAGCTGTGCAGAGTTTGTGTTTTATGTTGGAAGAGGAATAAAGTTTGTGTGTCGTCAGCTCGCTGCCTCGTCTGCTTTCATCTTCTACACCTGAGCTACTAGCCCACGAGCTAACACTGGTACCAGGACACTGGCTGTAAGCACGGCTTATATTATTATTTTCTTCAAATCTTAGCCACCCTAATAGCCATCCCTGTTATCATCTGGTTCTGCGGTGTGCCTCGTGTCACTGCAGCCCATCTCTCAGTGGTTTTGCCCTGATTCCACGACGGACCACACGTACCGGTGTTATGCCAAGAACTCCCCCACCTATCCGGGGGCATTCTTGGCTAACGGTGGCCAGTAGCCCTGGTCCCAGGCCATAAAAGCGATTGGCATGCCGGGGTGGGCGATCCTCCGCGAAATCACGATGAAACCACTCTGAGATGGGCCGGAGTGAACCAGGTGGTAACAGGGATGGGTGTTAGGGTGACTAAGATCTAAAGAAAATAACAATATAAGCCATGTTTAGCCAGCATCCTGGTACCAGTGTTAGCTCAGGGGCTAATAGGCTACCTTTAGCCACTACTTTGATTTACATGACGGACAGCTAGGCGGGCCAATAATGGAGCAGTGGTTGGGTCTTTAGGACGGCAATGGGTGGGCTTTTTCAAGACTTGACGTGGGAAACTTGCCCAGAAGAGTCAAAAAACATTTTGGGGAGTTTCTCTGAGAGAAAAACGAGGTAAAGGCAGCGTGCTTTTTTCAGATCGTTGACTATTTGGAAAATGTTTGGCTAATTATGTGACCAGTTAACACATTTGAGACAGTTAAAACCTACCAACTCACCATTTTTCAATCACTGACCCCTTTAATTGTAGATATACTGTATACCACAATTTTGGATCAGCCAATCACAGTGCAGTGCCTGCCCCCTTTTAATGCAACCAATCACGTCTCTAGGCATGCACAGAGACCAACCAATCAGGTCTCTAGGTGCAACGCAGTATTCTGCAGAGACCCCTTATTCAATTCTGCCATAATAGGATCCCTCCGAAAATCATCTGATTGCGATTTTAGGAGTTCTTTCTCTTTTAGAAACTCCACCTGCATGTCTGAAATCGTAGATTCCAGACTTTTCTGGTCTTTTTTCCGTGACTCAAGTTGAGTCCACATTTTCTCCCACTGGCAGGTGAGTAGAGCTTTTCTTCTTTGGGTCTTGACTTCGAGTCCTCTGTCCTTGTGAAATTTCTCTGACTTCCTTTCTCACTACAGAAAGTTTCATCTTGGAGTTGCTTCGTTTGAGGCTCTGCCATAATTAGATCCTTCTGAAAATCCCATGATTGTGATTTTCAAAGTTGTTTTTGTTTCTGAGACTCCACCTGCAGCTCTGAAGTCATAGATTCCAGACTTTCTTTGTATTTTTTCAGGGACTGGTTCTTCTCTTGGGCAGTTCTGCAGTCTTGGATGAGAACAGCATTCTCATCTTGCTTGAGTTCCAGACTTTGCCGAAGAGATGATATTTTGTCTTGGAATTGCTTAATTTGAGTCTCTGCCATAATTAGATCCTTCTGAAAATCCCCTGATTGTGATGTTAGGAGTTCTTTTTGTTTCTCAAACTCCACCTGTATGTCTGAAATTGTAGATTCCAGACTTTTCTTGTCTTTTTTCAGGGAATCGTGTTGTTTCCACATTTTCTCCCACTGACAGGTGCGTACGGCTTTGTCTTGTTTCTCCAGGCACAGAGCTTTCTTTCAGCTCATTCTCTTTGGGTCATGGCTGTCACGAACCGAGTCGATGTTTTCCTGTAGGCTCGGTTCTGACCATTCTTTGTGGCTCAGGTATTGGGTTTGTTATATATTGTGTTATCTTTTGAGTTCTTGTTGTTTTTATGTCTTGTGTTCTTTTTCTTTTCCATGCCTGTAGCCGCTGCTCTGGCCGGCGGCTGTCTAACATTCGCTGGTCCAACTACACCCCCTCTCTCTTGACAGCCAGCTGATTTCTTCCCGGTAATTGTCTTTCCCCGCCTCGCCCAGGTGTGCCCGATTTGTGGTGCCAGCAGTGTTTGTACTTAGACAGCCTTTGCCAGTCAAACACTGCTGGACCATTGTGATACATACGGTCGTTAATCGCCATATGACTGCCTGTTTGCTTGAAGGATTGTGTTTTGCTCGTTGGACGCTTGGACTTTCGGACTGCTCCCACACTGAAAGGTAATCTGTTGCGTTTCTCTGTGCAGTCGACTGCTATGCTTTGGCTGTTAGCCCAGTTTGTTACCTTCAGTCAGTTGAGCCTCCTTGAGCTGTCCTAGTTTCCCGAGCTAAAGACATTAAATGTATTGTTTGTTTTTGTGGTCACTGTCCACTGTGGTCTGCCTGCGGCACGTAATCGTGTGATGCCCTTAGGTGCACCCTGTTACCTTTTTGTATGTCTTTATTTTAGAACTGTCTGCCCTTGTGTTAATAAATGTGTTGTGGTGAAATCCAGCTCGTAAATCCATTCTTTCTTCCCCTCCTCCGTGCGCTGCGTAAAAGCGCACGGGGAGGCTCATGACAGAATGGTCCAGCCAGCCAGGATTTAGCAGATTCACCCACACATCTGTTTTTCTTTTTGAACTGTTTTTTCTTTTTCTTTTTTTTTTTTTTCCCCCCACTCACCTGGTTTGGAGCAAACATGTCCCCAGGTCACCGGGCCTCAGCATGCAGAGGAGGATCGGCAGTTGGGAGTCCCAGTCTGGAGGAACAGTTCGGGGCTCTCTTTATTCAGGGCTGTGTCTCCGACGCGCTAGCCTCCCGGAGCCCGAGGAGAATCTTTCAGAACATGGAGGCAGCAGTCGGGAGATTACGGGACCTCCCGGGGCTGAAGAGGTTTCCAGAGTTTGTGAGTGTGCTGGCAACGCTCACTGATCTGCAACGGTCCTTCCCCGGGCTGACGTGGGAGGAGCCCCCAGCTCCTCTAGCGCCCTCGCAGAGGCATGCTCCACGGGGGAACAGGTTCAGGTTCAGGTTCAGGTTACTTTATTTGTACCCGTAGGTAGATTTGTTTTGCAGTTGGTGACATCCATATTTACAAGCCACTAATTACATTCAACATAGACACAAACACAGGCACACATCTTACAAAATAGGTAAATATAAAATATGTACAAAATAATTTTTATAGCTTGTTCAACTCTTTGACAGCAGCAGGGACAAAGCTGTTTTTGTAGCGCTGGGTTCTTCTTTTTGGGACAGCAAACCTCCGTCTGGAGGGAAGAAGCTGAAAGTTGCAGTGCAAAGGGTGGGAGTCATCATTTAAAATCGAGTCGGCCATCCTCTGTACTTGTCTGGTGTACAGGGATGTCAGGCTCAGCTGTGACTCACCAAGCAAACGACTGGACCATCTGACTACCTGATCCAAGGATTTCCTCTGTTTCAGTTTTATCTGACCAAACCATGACATTAAAGAAAAGGATAAAACAGATTCGATAAAAGCCCGATAGAACATAGTCATTATGGTTCGGTCAATTTGGAAGCGTGCAAGTTTCCTCAAACAATGCAAATTTTGCTGACCCTATTTGCACACCCTTTCACAGTTCACCTCAAAGTTCAATCCACTATCAATAATTGTCCCAAGATATTTGTACGATTGTACACATTCGGTGGTCTGGCCTTTTAGTATGGTGACTTTGTGCCTGGGAGTTTTCCTCCTAAAGTCAATAATCATATCTTTTGTTTTTGTTGTATTCAGCTGCAGGTAGGAATCCTCACACCAGTGAACAAAGTCATCAACTACTGGGCCGTGGCCACTCTTACCATCCTGGAGGAGACTGACAATGACTGAGTCATCAGCATACTTTATAATGTGTCTGTTGTCATGTCTGTTCCGACACATGTTTGTGTACAGGATGAAGAGTAGTGGTGACAACACACACCCCTGAGGAGAGCCAGTAGAAGAGCACTTTAGGTCAGACAATGTGCCATTGACCCTTACTCTCTGCGTCCTGTTGGTTAAGAAATCCAGAATCCAACCCACCAGATTATTGCTTAAATCAAATTGTTGCAGGAGCCTTTCAACTAAAATATGAGGTTGGATTGTATTAAAGGCAGAAGAAAAGTCCACAAATAAAAGCCTGGCGTGTGTCCCATTAAAATCCAGATGTTTAAAAAGCATGTCAAACAGAGTGACAGTGGCATCCTCCACTCCTCTGTGAGGCCTATAGGCAAACTGCAGAGGATCCAATGCATGTTCAGTCTGCCTTAGGACCTCACGTCTGACCAGTTTTTCAAAAATTTTCATTAAAATTGAAGTCAAAGCAACTGGTCTAAAGTCGTTTACCGTTTTAGGACAGCTGGATTTTGGAACGGGAACAACCACGGCATCTTTCCAGAACGGCTCTACTCTGTCTGCCCCTGCTCCAGCCTCTTCAGCGCCGCCATGTGAGCATCCCGTGGTGAAGCGCCAGGAGAAGCCCTCTCCTCCTTCAGCTGTCATCGTTCCTCCAGCTGCTGTGAAGTTTAGCAGGGCCGCCCCAGGAACGCCCACCTCCGTCACGAGGGAGACGGCTCCTCCTCAATCCTTAGAAGGGGCCAGGATCACCATGGACACGGAGAGAGATGACATTCAACCTGCTGCAGCTGTGAACATCACACACCGGGATGACAGGCAAGTGTTTTTTCGTTCTACTCAATTAAGCCTTGATAAACCTTGTCTGTCTCCTGAGGGAGAGGCCCAGTCTCAGCAGTCCACTGGGCCCTCTCCTCCGGCTGCAGTTATAAACTCAACCCCTATTTCCTCTGTGTCTCCTCCTGTTATTCCTGAGTGTCCGCCGGCCCCGAAACCAAGCCGCCGGACGTTGGATTAGCTTGGGGCCCTGGGAGATCCTGCCCATGGGTCTGCATGGAGGTGTGCCCCTGCAGCTACACCAGAGGAGTCCCTGGCATTGGAGCTGCTGCAGGAGGACAACGGGACTGCTACAAACTGCCTCCCTCTAAAACCTCCCTCCCGGGGTGTTTTTTTGCTGTACTCCTTCTTTTTTTTGGGGGGGGGGTCTCTTTTGGTGTTACTTTGGGGTGTCTGGATTCCACCCCTTGGGGAGGAGGCTCTGTCATATGTCTGAGCGTCTGTCCTCAGCGCTCAGACTCCTTTTGTAGTTTTGAGTGTTTTTCTGTTCATTATTATTCTCCTGTTAGTTCTGTTATGTTGTTTGGGTTATTTGAGCCCCTTTCCTCCATTCCAGACACACCCACCTCTCACAGCCTGTTTCCCCAGTCCATCTCAGCTATGAGTGATTTGTTAGAATTAGGTCACCCACCCACGCACACCTGAGGCTCATCATTCTCCCCACTATTTATAGACTGCCGTCCCCCTCCATCAGTGCGGCAGTCACAGTTGTGTTTTGACTGAACTTCTGTTCTTTGGACAGCTACCCCCTCCTTTCCTCCAGAAATTTCTCAGCCCTGGAGAAGCTCTACTGTGTAAGTTGTTCTTGTTGCCTTCTCGTATCGTCCACACAGTTATTTTGGACTGTTATGTTTCTTTCTTTCTGTGAATAAATTGTCTTACTGCAGTCAAGCGCATGAGTTTGTTTTTGTCCCGGAGAGGCATTCATGACAGTTGACTGCCGCCAGAGAAAACCCAGCTTCTGCAGTGTGGCTTTTTTTCACTTTTTGTGTTTTTGACTCACCTGTTAGTTGGAGTCCAGAATGCCCCAGGCTCGCCAACCTCTCCATAGCAAGGGAGGAGCGGCAGCAGGGACTTCCAGCATGGAGGAGGAATGGGCAGCGGTCTTTGTCCATGACTTCGTGGATGAGGCAGTGGAGGCCTGGGGACCCAAGAAGACTTGGGAGTGTTTGGATGGAGCAGTGGGGATTCTGGAAGCGCATCCTGGCTTGTGGAGTTACCCACAGTTCACAGAGTTTCTGTCCACGGTCTGTGTGCTCCAGCAATCATTCCTGGACCTGTTGAGGGGGGCGTTCCTAGCGAGGCCGAAGCAAGGGCGCTTTCCACGGCAGAAGACCATCTCCTGTCCCGGCTCACTGGCTTCACCCCCTGCTCCAGCGTGTGAGTCAGCAATGCCATGGCAACAGCATCGTCCTTCCTCACACCGTCGGAGGAATAATTTCACCCCATTGACCGCCTCTCCACAAATACTGAGCCTGACAATCCCCGCAGCAGACTCTCATCTTTTTTCTTCGTCATCACTGGCTGCTTTGCCAGCCCAACCCTCCTCCGTAACTGCTGCAAAGCCCGTCCCCTCAGTGTTTCTCCCTGCTGCCAAGAGGTGCTTCATTCTTCCACCGGTGATGCCCGTTTCAGTGTCTACAGGGGCGGCTCCTCGACAATCCATAGAGGGGCTCAGGATCACTGTAGCCATGCAGGGGGGCGACACATCGCCAGCTGCAGTAGGCAACATCATTCGCCAGGAGAACGGGTAAGTTTCCTTTAATTCCATTTCAAATTTTAATGATTTGCCTTGCCTGATCCCCGGCAGAGAGACTCTGGGAATGCAATCCCCTGAGCTCTCTCCACCTTCTGCAGCCACCTTTAACTCATCAGCCCCCTGTGTGTCTCCTCCTCTTTCCTCTGAGTGTCCGCTGGCTTCAGAAGTTCCTATTCCAGAGCCAACACGGAGCCAACCCCCAGCTGACGAGCCACCAGCGTGGTCCCCTTCACCTGGGAGTCTGAAGACTGCAATCACCTTCATGCCTGCTGCAGAGGCCACTGCAGTAGAGTGGGAACCGGAGCTGGCCCTCCTGGAGGCTGAGCCCAAGATGACATCATCACCTGGATTGTCGGAGTCCTCGACGGCGGTGGAGCTCGAGTTCAGGCAAGTGCTCTCCTTTGTTTTTCTCTTGTCTGTTTTAGAGCGTTCTTGCCTGACTCTTGGTGAGGAGAGCCAGGTGCAGCCACCCGCTGCATCTGAGCTCGCCTCACCGGGCTCCGCTGCTGCTAGCAACCCTGACCATGTTCCTCTATTAGTTGTTTCTGAGTCTTCTCCCAGGGTCGCTGGGGAAGATCCACTCCAGCCAGAGGCCTCCGTGGATCCAGGTTCACCGCCAGAGGACGTCATGGGTACGGCTCCCCTGCTGAGGTCACCGCGGGTGTTCCAACCCAGGCCAGGTCCTCCGTGGGTGCAGCTTCCCCTCTGCCCGAGGCAGTCATCTGGTTTCCCCCTCGGTCTGAGTCTCCATGGGTGCTCCGTTCCGGCCAGGAACCCTCGTGGGTGCTGTGCTCCAGCCTTAACCCGACGTGGATGCTGCACTCCAGTTTGGGTCCGCCATGGGTACTATGCCCCAGCCCGGGGCCCACTGAGGGTGCAGTGTTGGCCCAGCCCGGGTCCACCGAGGGTGCAGCATTGGCCCAGCCCAGGCCCACCACGGGTGCTGCAGAGCTCCAGCCCGGAGCCGCTGTGGGTGCTGCTATGATCCAACCCAGAGCCACCGTGGGTGTAACCGTGTCCCAAGCTGGGACCACCGAGGGTGCTGCCGGCCAGCCGGAGGACGCCGAGGCCTTTTTCCCTCTGCCAGACGTCGTCGGGGTTCCTCTTCCTCTTCTGCTGGACGCCGTTGTGGTCCCCCTACCTCCACCACCAGATGCCGTTGGAGTCCCCCTCCTCCGATCCAGCTTCCTGCCATTGAGCCTTCCGGTGGGGAAGCTGCCTCCTGGATCACCCCTCCGGTCCTAGTGGCTCAAGATCGCTGGCCCGCTGCCCGAAAGACTGGATCTCTGGGTCTGGTGGTCCATTTTCTCCAGCAGGCCACCTGACTCTTTTCATCGGGCCATCTGGCTGGCCTGGGACTTCGGCTGGCCACCCGAACCCTGGAGCTCTGGGTCCGTGTGGGCCTAGGGGTCTCTCGGGGTGCAAGTGTGAGTCTTGAGCTGGTTTGTTTTCCCCACCTCCCTCCCAGGGTGTTTTTTTTTTTTTTTTGCTGTACTCCTTCTTTTTTTGGGGGGAGGGGGGGGTCTCTTTTGGTGTTACTTTGGGGTGTCTGGATTCCACCCCTTGGGGAGGGGGCTCTGTCATATATCTGAGCATCTGTGCTCAGCGCTCAGACTCCCTTTGTAGTTTTGAGTGCTTTTCTGTTCATTATTCAAATTCAAATTCAAACGTTTATTTCAAACTCAGGGTTCATATTAAATGCAGAACTAAAACGAGTAGAAAAATAAATAAATAAATAAAAGTATATACAGATCATCAGACACTCGGCACTCTTGTAACAACAATAACATAAAATATTGGACTCAGTATAAAATGGAACGCCACCACTTCCAAATGCTGGAGTCAAGTGTGAGTGACGAGTTGACAATTGCTGATATAAGATGATTGTTACATGCCAGCAACCTTCTCATAAAACTGTAAACATTCTTACGTATCAACTCGCCAAAAGACGGAATGTTCACGGACACAAACATCTTGCTTGCACTCGACCTTCGTGGTATATCTAACAACCTTCTTAGGGAGTTATTATATGCAATGCGGATTTTGTTCCTAACAGCAACATCGCTATTAAACCATAAAGGCGAGCAGTACATTGAGGTACAGAAGGTCTTGAACAACATACATTTGACATCAGGAGAACATCTATGGAAATTCCGCAACAGTAAATTTGTTTGAGCATATAGTTTCCTGAGTTGCCTGTTACAATCAACATTGGTCTTATCAGATTCAATCCACACACCTAGGTATTTGACTTTTTCAACAAAGTTCAAGCTATTACCACAAAGTGGCATAACAGGATTCGACATATTGACACCCTTCGGTTTGAAAGCCATACACATAGATTTAGTACAGTTGAACAAGATGTCATTTTTTTCACCAAATTTTTCACATACCGAAAGGAGATGTTGCATCGCTGCAGTAGACAAACTTAACAAACAGAGGTCATCAGCACAGAAAATGTGATTTAATAGTGCACCGTTAAAGGAGCCGCCCACATTAGTATTGTTCAACAGTATACTGAGATCATCAACATAGACATTAAACAACAAGGGTGACAGTATACCACCTTGTTTAACACCGTTGGTCACATGAAATTCGGATGAGGTGACATTGCCCCACCTAACAACCATAGACTGCCTTCTGTACCAGTATAACAGGATGCTAACAATGTAAATAGGAATACCTCAATCAATCAGTTTTCTAAACAAACACCAGTGGTTAATCCTGTCAAAAGCTTTGCTAGCGTCTAGGAACGTAGCATAGACACTAGTGGATTGGCTTCTGAAGTAGTCAACAAATTCATGGAGTAGGTAAACAGCCTTGTCAGTTGAAAGAGCTTACTTGAAACCAAACTGATTTTCGTTTGTCCACAGATAATCCTCAGTTCTGTTCAGGATTAAACCCTCTAACAATTTAGATATAACATTTGCAAAAGCTATAGGTCTGTAGTTGTTCATATCAGACAGACTGGCACACTTGTTCTTCACCAAAGGAATAATAACAGAGTCCATCAACATATCTGGCATGTAACCATGAACAAACATACAGTTAAAACACAATGACAACAGAATACACAAATTGAAATCAGCATTGATGAGGCATTCACTGGTGAGAGAGTCAGGGCCAGCTGATTTGCCTTTCTTGAGAACTTTGATCAGTGAAGCAACTTCAACAGGAGTAACAGCAGAAATATCGGAGGCATCAAACATGTCGTTATACAGGCGAATATCGTGCATAACAGAATCCTTCACTGAAACATTCTTGACTGAGTTGAAAATAACTTTATATTGACATTTCCACTTTTCAGTAATATTAACATCACCAGTCACACCATCAATCAATAGTGTTTGATCTAACAGACCGGTGGGAGCTCATAGCCTTCATTTGTTTCCAGAATTCTACCATGTTCAGTTCACTCATGTGACTAGCTAACTGGTCACATTTGATACTTTCTTCATTGCGCCTACATGCTCGTACAGCATATTTGAACCTTGCCCTACAACTTTTCATGTTATCAAATATTGGACCAGAACGTGGTTTGCTATTACTCCTCCACCACAAAAAAGCATCCCGAGCAGCTGTGTGAGCCTCGCTAACAACATCATTCCAGCCTGGGACGTTATATTGGGTGGCCACACTGTGACTAGGAATGCATTCACTCACACAATAATTTAAAGCATCAACAATATCACTGTAAAACCTGTCGATATCATCCCTGTGTGCCGCACAATTACGGTCGTGACACCTGATGGCGTCCGTAGGAGCACGGATGTTACAGAGTTTCCTACGAGTAAGTTTCTTATATCTGGACAGGTCTGACGCTGTGGTATCACGCCATTTGTATGTCCTACTGCCCACTGTGGCTGAGGGAGCTCCCCAGGGGCCACTTACAGCACTAGATACCTCAATATCCATAGATAAAGGTACATGATCGGAACTCACATAATCATACAGAACTTTGATATTGGACACGTTATCATGGCCTGAGGATGTAATCACACAGTGATCAAGCCATAATGTAGAGCCATGAGCCATGCTAACATGAGTAAAGGTATCACCTGGTAAGATAATCCTGTCCGAGATGTGTAAAGAGTAACTCTCACAAAAAGACACCAGTTCATTTCCAAAACAACTTGAACGTGCTGTATTAGCGTTGAAGTCACCAACTGTATACACATATGGAGTTGGAAAATCCTCAGTGATACGTTTAACAAGACTCAGGCAGTGCAAGTATTCATCCAAGTTTTCAACACTGTCACAGGGGAAATATACACACAATATAAGACAGTGAAAGTCACCCAGGTTGACTTCAATACCTGTAACTCTTACGCACTCGTAAGTTTTCACAACACAACTGTTCGCAAGTGACTTCCGCCATAGGATACCAACGCCGCCATAGGGGCGACCTAAGATAACACGTTCTTCCGTATCCATAAAAGAAACACCTTGTCCTATAAAGTCATTATTATTCTCCTGTTAGTTCTGTTATGTTGTTTGGGTTATTTGAGCCCCTTTCCTCCATTCCAGACACACCCACCTCTCACAGCCGGTTTCCCCAGTCCATCTCAGCTGTGAGTGATTTGTTAGAATTAGGTCACCCGCCCAGGCGCACCTGTGGCTCATCATTCTCCCCATTATTTATAGACTGCCGTCCCCCTCCATCACTGCGTCAGTCACAATTGTGTTTTGACTGAACTCCTGTTCTTTGGACAATCACCCCCCCCCCCCCTTTCCTCCAGGGATTTCTCAGCCCTGGAGAAGCTCTACTGTGTAAGTTGTTCTTGTTGCCTTCTCGTATCTTCTGCACAGTTATTTTGGACTGTTATGTTTCTTTTTTTCTGTGAATAAATTGTCTCACTGCAGTCAAGCGCGTGGGTTTGTTTTTGCCCCGGAGGGACGTTCATGACAGTTTCAAGTTCTGCATGACATCTGCCATTGTTTATGTTCATTAGTTCCAAGGTAAACATTTTTTTTTTTTTGCTCCAGGTCTTTTTATTAGTATTTAGTGTACATGGCACATAAAAAAATACACATACAGGGAGAAAAAAAACAAAACAAACAAACAAAAAAAACCAGAACATACCCCTCCCCCTGCTCAAACAGAGCCCCATCCCTCTAACAACACTGTATCATTCAATAACTTGACAATGATTACGTTAACAGCCATATATTACCATCCACATATAAAGAAAAATAAAAAGTAAATAAGTTATGACAAAATAGTTAATTATATCAATTGGACAGTCGTAACACAAGGATGGGGAAGAAATAAATAAAATAAAACATATAGCTCAATACTGGGTTTTATGGGTCTTCAATACTAACATTCAATTTCTCCATATATTTTAAGAAAGGTTCCCATGTAGTGGGAAATTTTTGAGCACACCCTCTCGTAGAGTAACAAATTTTCTCCAGTGTCAAATGATTCAGAAGGCTATCAAACCACATTTTAAAAGTTGGGGGGAGCTTCTCCTTCCACTTGAGGAGTATCAGTCATCTGGCTATAAAAGTACCAAAGGCTATTGCATTCTTTGTCTGATGGTTAAAAAGAGCATCTTGTTGGGTTATTCCAGATATTGCAGTAATGGCAGATGGCTGTAAGGTTGTTTGTAAAACATCTGAAAATGTTTTAAATATCAGTTGCCAAAAGTTATCTAATTTCAGGCAGAACCAGAACATATGTGAGAGGGTGGCTGGTGATTGTCTACATCGGTCGCACCTGGGGTCAGTATTGGGTGTGAACTTTGCAAGTCTCACTTTAGACCAGTGGAGGCGATGTACAACCCTAAATTGGATAACCATGTGATGCAGACAGATTGAAGAAGAGTAAATTCTTTTTATTGCTTCATCCCAAATTTCCTCAGGGATTTTCAGCTCCAGATCCTCCTCCCACTGATTCTTTAGTGACATCAAGGGTTCCAAGTTGTATGTGTTTAGTAACAAATAGACCCTCCCAGTAGTCCCTTTAGAGCTCATTTTAAGTTTCAAAATGGAGTCTAAGAGAGAGCTGGGTGGCTGGGATGGGAAGTGAGTGAATGATGCTGATATAAAACTATGGAGCTGCAAAAATCTAAAGAAATGGGAACAAGGGATATTAGATTTAACCATTTATTGATCAAAGGATACAAATATATTGTCAAAAAATAAATCTTCTATTGTGACAACTCCCCTCCCAGCCCTATCATGAAAGGCTTTGTCTGTGGTTGTGGGTGTAAACTGATGATTTCTTGCAACAAGGGCACAAACTGACATATTTCTAAGAGAGAAGGCTCGTCTGAACTGTGTCCAGATCCTAAAAGAGTGTTTCACGATTGGATTTGAGGTCAGTTTAGACAAAGAGTCCAAAAGAGGACGTTTTTAGCAAAGCAATGAGTACAAGGAGGTATGAGGACAGGAGGATTTTTCCATCTGCAACCATTTAGGGGCAGTATCTTTAGGTGGGGATTCCTTCCAGTGTAACATGGATCTTATATTGGCAGCCCAATAGTAATACTGAAAGTTAGGGAGAGATAATCCTCCATATTGACGATGTTGTTGTAGGATACTTCTCCTTATTCGAGGGTTTTTCTTATTCCATATAAACCTTGAAATCAGTTTGTTTACAGACATAAAGAAGGATTTAGATAAAAATAAAGGGATGCACTGAAACGGGTATAGAAATTTTGGCAGTACATTAATTTTGATTGTGTTAATTCTTCCTCCTAGTGACGGGTAGTAAACACCAACGCTCCAGGTCTTGTTTGAGATTAGTCAATAGTGGCGCGAAGTTAGTTTTGAACATATCTTTGAAGTTTTGTTATCCAGATTCCTAAGTATTTAAATTTTGTGGGCTCATTTTAAGGGGGAATAGGTCAAAGTTGTTTTGTTCTGCTGTCGTATTTATTGGCATAATTTCACTTTTTTGTAGGTTAATTTTATATCCTGATATTTTGCCCAACTTTTCTAGTAGATTCAATGTGACTGGTAAACTAGTTAGAGGGTGTGATAAGTACAAAAGCATGTCATCAGCATATAGGGATACCTTATTCTCAAAGTCATATCTCTGCGTTCCTTCTATACTGGCTTCACCGCGTATTGCCAATGCAAGCATTTCAATTGCGAGGGCAAATAAAAGTGGCGACAGGGGCCAGCCTTGTCGGGTGCCACGATGAAGAGGAAAATAAGAGGAAAGATTGTTTGTTCTGATGGCTGCTAAAGGTGAAGAATACAAAACTTTTATCCAGGAGATGAATCCCTCGCCAAAGCCAAACTGCTGAAGGGTATAGAAAAGATAGTCCCATTCCACCCGATCGAAAGCTTTCTCAGCATCAAGTGATATTAGTATTTCTGGAGTTTCAGGTGAAGTGGGACCATAAAGGACATTGCGTAGGCGCCTGATGTTAAAGAATAAGTGATGGTCTTTAATGAAGCCTGTCTGATCATCAGCTACAATTGAGGGCAGGATTGTTTCTAAGCGGCAGGCTAGCATTTTTGAAAGGATTTTACTGTCCACATTTAGGAGTGAAATAGGATGAAATGAATTACATTCTAAGAGACTTTTATCTTTTTAGAGATGAAAAGATAACTGCTTGTCACATAATCGGTGGAAGAGAGCCAGTAATGAGTGATTCTTCAAATACAGAAAGGAGGATAGGAGATAGTTGGTCAGCAAATTTCTTGAAGAATTCACTAGGGAACCCATCAGGCCCAGGGGTTTTTCCATTTTGCATAGATTTAATTGTGTTTGTAAGTTCCTTTATAGTAAATGGCTTATCTAAATCAGATGAAATTTCATTATCAATTCTGGCGCCATTTATTTCCCTGAAAAATGATTCAAATAAAGCATGGTTGCCAAGTGATTCAGTATCATACAGTTTTGAATAGAATTTGTGAAAGCATGAGTTAATTTTGGAGTGATCTGTATGTTTGGTACCAAATTCATCGTTTATCTCAGCTATAGTTCTATTCAGTTTTCTGATGGAGTGGTGGGTTCCAAGGTTGTCATAGCCAGGAGCGGCACTGGGGTTAAGCTCCCAGTGCTCATAAAATGCTCCTTATGGCGTGCGTCTCGAAAAGCCTCTGACAACTAAGTCCAACTCCTAGCCTGCCCATGTGGTTTAGTCTCTAAGCCCGGCGGAACTGCTTTTACTAATAGGAGAAGGGGCGAGGGCGGATCTCTGGCGCCTTAAAACCAGATGCTTCGGGTAGATGGTGGCTCGTCAACCTGGGAAGGTAGCCCATCTAGGGGAATGTAAACCCTGATTTCAAACCTCCGCTGCCTTGCGGCATACCCAGTCACGGGAAAGGCTTCGGGAGTCAACCCTGAGGAAAAATCTGGAGTCGGAGCCCCTAAGGCAGTTCTATGTTGTGCTCAATATCGTCCTGGCAACTCCTGCAATGGCGCTGGTGCCAAACTGTAGCAGCCCTGCTGTTCCTTTGGATTCATCAGTGACGTGGAGAGGGGGGACATGCTGCATGGGCAACATTTTGTCCTCCATATCTTCCTGCCCAGGCTTGAATCCTACCAATGCCCAACGCTGGAAGGTAGAACTGGTGGGCTAGAATTTTTCCAGTCTTTTTGCCACATTCATATACTTTATTTTGGGACTTACTAAGTTTTTGATATGTCTAGTTGACAAGAGATTGAATTCTGTAGAGTCTGCTGTAGTTTAAATAAGTTGTCAGATGGCGTGACAGCAAGTGCTGCGTCTATTTAAGAATATCATTTGTTAGCTGCTCAAGTTTCATATTGTGTTTTTTTTCTTTGCTGCGCACTATATGATATTATTTGTCCTCTGAGATACGCCTTCATTGATTCCCACACTGTTGAGGGGGGATATTCCAGGGGTTTGATTATGTTCAATGAAAAAGGATATTTCAGTTGAAATGAACTTTACAAAATTTTCATCGGAACGTAATAAGGTATTAAAACGCCAGGGTTGATAATTACTGTGGGAGGTTGGTATGTGCAGTGTCATCAGTAAAGGGGCATGATCTGAAATAACAATAGCATGATATTCACACTTACTCACCAGTGGCAGGAGTTGTTTATCCAGGAAGAAATAATCTATACGGGAGTACGTTCCATGGACTGGTGAAAAGAAAGAATAGCTTCTAGATGGGTTTCTAAAGCGCCACACATCGATCACATTATATGTATTAAGAAACAGCTGTAGTTGATGAGCCATATTAGATGTGGACACAGTTCTAAACGAGCTATGCTCCAGGGTAGGTGATAATGCACAATTCATAGCTCCTCCAAAGACTAAATGGTGTGTACCCATATTTGGGATTTGGGCAAAAAAATTTTTAAAAAGTGTCGTCATCCCAATGTGGTGCATATACTGTACATTAACTAGAATAACTGGTGTGTTATACAGCCTGCCTGTTACAATTAAGTAACGCCCTGAGAGGTTTGTCTCGACCTTTGACATGACAAATGGGATGTTTTTATTAATATGGATGGTGGCACCTCTAGATCTGGAGGGGAAATTTGAGTGGAATGACTGTCCAATCCATCCTCCCCTGAGTCGAGAATGATCAGAAATTTGGAGGTGTGTCTCCTGAAGATAAGCATTTCCCACATTTAATTTACCCAGGTGATTTAAAATTTTCCTTCGTTTGATGTGGCTGTTTAAGGATTTTACATTCCAACTTATAAAGGTTACATCACATCCAACTGGCTTGTTTGAGATTTCTGTTAGTTGTGGTCATATTTAAAACAGTGATATTAGTGGTGTATAAATTTTGTATATATTCCTATCTTTTGGAGTTTTGAGAGAACCCTTAAAAAAAGAAAAATAATAGCAGATAAAAAAAAGTTGAATAAAGGTTTGTTATTAAAATCTGATGCAGTTAACCCCCAACCCTCACCTGTCAGAACAAGGTGATTCCCCAACCCCTCGCAAAAACGTCTACACATTCAAGAGCTTATTTGAGGAAACACTAACTAACTCTAAGACAACATAACTCTGCTGTATATGGAACGTGACTTTGTGTGAGGCACTTTACACAATAACCGTATAATAAAAGTATTTCTAAAACAAAAGTGTGAGAAAAATAATTCTTCCGTCTACATACTGAACACAGTCATAAGACAAAAATAACTGTGATAGCGATGTGGTGCAAATTCTTGTCCAGTTGGTTTGTTATGTCTCATCAGTTGAAAGTAGGACAAATAAGTGGGGTGAGAAAAAAAAGAAGAGTTTGCTAGGTGCCTTCAATTTAACTGTCAGGATCAAATATTTTAAATAACAAAATGGACAGCACCAACCGTATTTAGATGTGAAATATGGTTATTCTCCCTCATTTCTGTTGTCAGTCTCTTGCTGGGTCTGGCAGGATTTTAGTTTTCACGTAGACCATGGTTTCATCCAGGCTTTGAAACCATTTTTCGGCTGCATTATGTGTGATTCGGAGTGGTGCTGGATACAGGAGTCCGTACTTGACGTCATCCCATCCACGGAGTAGTCGCCTCACCTCGTTGAAGGCGGGTCTGGCCTGCACAACACTCGGAGGATAATCTGGGAATATGAGGATCTCGGTCCCATTGAAATGGAGCGGTCCGGATTCCCTGGCGCGGCGGAAGATGTCAGCACAGTCCTGACAGTAGTGAACTTTCGAGATGATCACTTGGGGTTTGCTATCTTGGTTTTGTGTCTGTAGACCCCTATGAGAGCTGTCTATCAGGATGTCTTTATCCATTTTTAGCGCTTTTCTTAGTAGTTTGGAGACTGCTGCCAGTGTGTTTGAGCCTGGAGTCTCAGGGACGTTGCGTATTCGGATATTGGAGAACCTCATCCTTCCTTCCATATCCAGGCATTTTTCCTGTAAGTTTTTAACTTCTTTTTCAAGGTTTCCCACTTGGGCTTGCAGCAAGGCTTCATTGTCTGAGTATGATGAGAGCGCATGTTCCATGTTTGACGTTGTTTTCATCGTCTCCACTTCGGAGTGGATAGCCATGATGTTGCTAGCTAGTTCCGTTTTGACTGCCTTTAGCTCAGACTTGATAGTTTCAAATTCTTCTGCCAGGGCGGTTTTAAGTTCAGACCTGAAAAGCGCTGCAATATCCGTTTTCAGTGATACAAGGATTTCAGTGTTCAAGTCCGCAGTGTCCGTTTGGTCATTAGGCGGAGGGGTGCTACTTCGCGATGGTGAGCTCGAGGCTTTGGGCCCAGCTGTAGAAGTGCCGCTGGTGTATTTGTATTTTCGCAAATTATTCGCCATTGGCACAACTAACTCGCACTCCACAGAAGAGGTAACAATAACGATAAAGTCTTAACTTAGTTTCTAAGCTTTTTGTTGTTATAAAGTGCCTGAAAAAGATTTTAAACTTAAATTTCAGCAGAGCACATTGTCAAAGCTGCCTACTCCATCGCCTGCTCGCTAGCGCCCCCTTCAAGGTAAACAAATTTTAATATGATTTTATTTATGACTGACAGACCACAAGGAACCAACTCGTGTATTATTTCAAATTTTTATATTTGCTGTAAAAGAACTAAAAGAAGAAAAAAACTTAAAAACAACAACAACAACAACAACAACAAATGCAGCTCTGACAAACCAAATATGCGTGCACGTCCAGCAGGACAAACACAGCAGTGGCCTACAGAACTGACAGGCAGATGTTGGCAATCACTGGCTGTCAATTCATAGGTCATCACCTTGTGTCCCATCACTCTACAGCTACACACTTTATAATCTCACGTGAAGAGATCAAATAGAAAAAACAACGAACAGATGAGTTGAGCTTCATGTGGTGTTTGGTGAATCTCTGCAGGTAACAGCACCTCCACTGGAACATATACAACTTCCACATGGAGTTGCTGTTACATCCAGCAAGCACCAGAAAGCTCATCGCTGATGTCGAACCATCGTCATTTCCTTCAGTTTGAGACGGCAGGACAAATCTGCTTTTCCAATCGTGCTTCTTTGTGTCTCCTCAGAACAGATTAATAGCGCTGGCGATGAACCTGGACAACAAGGGAAGAAGAGGAGAGTAGGAGCAAAAAGAGACACAGATGTCAAGTCAGGGTTAGGACTCAAAGGCAGCTGTGCTAGTATATGAGGAGCCTCCCTGTGCAAGTGACTTTGACCCTACAGTTTCCTCCTCCCAGTTTTTATAGCCTGATGTAAACGCCATCATTGCTCACACTCCTCCAACTGCACGGCCAAAGGGCTGAGGCTCATATAGATAACACAGATTTTATGGCTGCTGTCACCATGAGGGCGCCTTTCAATATGTGAATATAAGGGTGTGTCTGACCTGTGGACCTGCAGGCCCTGCATTTCCTGCTTAGATCGAAATTTGCCTTCATAGTCACCAGGTAATTACTAGGTAACTCAGAATGAATATATGCCATTTGAATCTAAAAAAAAGTGACATTTTCTCCTTGTACACCTTACAGGGTGACACCTCTGTAGACTCTGACTTGTAACCTCTGCACAAAAAAACAGAACAATAAAGCAATTAAAACTGCTCTCAAGGGCCACCTGTGCCTGTACTTGGCTGATTGTAATTGGTTTGAATGAACAAACTGAACTGCATTTGTTACTTTTACCTCTAAACATCATCATTAATTGGAAAATTATACAGAATGACTCAAATTTGTGATCCAAATTGACCTCAAAATGCAGCACTTTTCAGTGTAACAATTATTAATACACTTAAATTCTTAAAGCAGGAGATTTGTGTTGTTAAAGCCATACTCACCTTCATACTCAACATGGTCTGGTGGATTTCACAGATGAGGCCAAAGGTTCGGAGTGCTCCAGCAGGGTGCTGTGACACACGGAGAGCAGCAGAGGAGAGCTGAAAGGCAACAGTCAGGTGGAGAGACAGACTCAGAGATACTGAAGAGGGAAGAGAACGAAGAAGAAGAACAGTTTAAAAATGATGTTACAGTCAGTAATGACGGAGCAGCAATGGCAGAAAGTCAGAGTAGCCAGTTTAAGAGATCAGGAGTTGGTGGAAGGTTAATTATTACACTCGCTGTCAATATTTAACAGGCCCAGCGCCCGACCCCTCAGTCCAACATCCTGATTCCACACGGGCTGACACAGAGGGCAGGGCCACTGTGAAGTACATCTCCTTTGTCCCATGCACAAAATATGTATTCAACATGGCATGCTTTGAAAAAAAGGAAAAACTTCACTAGAATGTACTTTTTTCAGATTAAAAAAAGAAGAATATGGCAACATGTTGTTAAAAAAGAGGAATTTTGCTTTTTTTTAGTTTCAGGCCAGCATGTGTTGTCTAGATTCTATAAATTCACACATGTAGAAGGAGAATAAGCAGATATGAAACACAAAAGTATGAAGCAATAAGAGGAAGGAAAGTGAGAGAATGATTGAATGAGAAGATTGTAAATGGCTGCCTGAACTGTGTGCTAAAGAGCATGCAGAGTATTATAGTGATATGACCTAAGATCAAAAGGTGTAGAGACTGTACACTTTTGCAGACTCAACATTTCTTGCACATGCATTCATGAGCAAGTACGATGTTCATATGAACTCTAAAAGTTAATCCCTTCTGACCTGCCCATAATGTTCTGCAAATCCAACCATATCCTCATAACAAGCAAACAATCACATTAAATAGACCCTGAACACACATTAACTGATTCTCACCATTTAGGCTAATTTGTAATGGAACTCGTGTTAATCTACACACCATTTTTGTCTTCCATCTTGTATAATCTGTGTAATTTGTGTACTGTTAAAGCTACAGTCACAAATACCCTTGCGTACGGCTGCAAACACTGTACGAACGATTTTTGGACCATTTTGTATGGCCGCCTTAAGGCGACTGTAGGAGAATCCAGTGTTCGTAGTCCAGGGCTGTCAAACTCATTCCATGGAGGGCCAAGACCCTGTGTATTTTGCCTCCACCCAGTGGCTTCAACAGGTGTTTTCAATGATCAGCAATCAGTGGGAAGAAATTCAGTGAAGTTACCTGTTGAAGACACTGGGTGGAGGTAAAACATGCAGGGTCTTAGCCCTCCATGGAATGAGTTTGACATCCGTGTTGTAGACAGTTTGTAAGTTTGTGGCCAGGTCAATGGTCTCATCCAAGATTTCTACAAACGCCCCACGAAAACCCCTCATCATAGGGCAGCTGTATGAATGCCACAGGAACAACGTAAGAACTACACAAGATGTTGGCTGTAAGTATGCCTCAAGAACACCTTAAGTTATTCTTGAGGGCCCCTTACAGCGGTCTTGTGAAACGCCATACGAGTCTCCATTCGTACGGAGATTCATACAGCGTGCATAAGGCGGTAATGAGGCCCTCATGGCACGGAAGTATGTCATTTGTACGACATTTGTGCCAACAAAATGTGCCGAAAGCCGTAAGATCTTCCTACCAACGACTTGAGTGCCATGAGTTGCACAAATATTTTTGTAAAATGGCAGTAAGTATGCCGTTGGAAGATCCCAAGGCACCCTTATGAAAAATGTAAGAATTCTAGGGCCATCATACAACAGAAAAGCACCTCATTTCTCAAGAATGCCTTAAGTTGCTCTTGCAAATTGAACGACAGCCATAAGAAACTATGCCCCCCTCCATGAATATTTATGAACTCCAGAATTCGTAGGAACTGGCAGATTCTTACAAACCCATCGTTCATAAGAATCCTTGATATGTTTCCCAGTATCTAACACCAGAAAAAGTTCTGTTTTATATACTGACTTGATATAAAATGAAACAAGGATTCAAAGGCAGCAAAGGCTAATGTTTTTCTGATTTACTATCCTTACTCTGTACAAACTCATCTAACCCTATGAAAAAAACACTGAGTATTTAGACACGTTCCTTCAAAGCAGTTGCATTTTTACACCCCTAAGGCTATCTTATCTGAGAAGTTCAAGGGACTGGTACGCCTCAGTGCAGAGTCCAGAGTCTTTAAGAGAGCGGATATGTGCACGGCATTAATCTGACAGATAAAACCAGTTTCTTGTCCCTTTGAATTGATGTTCCTTATGGTCATAATCATTTGAAGAGTAATTTAGATTTGATTGTGACATCAGTTTACTAAGCATAAAACTGTTTTTTGCGCACATGGTCACATGCAGTCCTCCAATCCTAGCTGAGGTTTATGTGGTCACACGATGATATCACTTTTGAAATGATTGACTTTATTATATTAGGGCTGTGGACGCTCACAAAGTTGTTCCCGGTTAAGATTGGCATCTCATTTTGCTTCCATTTACTTTCTCGCTGCAAATAATCTGTATTCAAATATCTTTTTTCAGCATTTGTTGCAGCTGTACTAAATGTAATTAAGAAGCTGAGATCAAATGAATATCACAAAGCAGTACTGATGTGATCTTTAAGGTTTAATCATGAAACACAAGCCGCTGTTTTACACCTTAAAACATACCATCAACATGCTACAGCTTAAAGGACATGCTCATGTTAATGAGTTTTGGTTTCTTTGATTGATGGTTATTTATTTATTTATTTTGACTGAATTGGACTGAACTGTTACTTTTCCACCCCACAGACACACAGGTCCAATTTACTGACTACAAGCAAACAGTGCAGTTTCACCCACCAACCCAAGCCACCATGTTGTGCCACCACCACTGAATGAGCAGTCTGGCTCCATAAAAACTTGTTTCTCCCATGGTTTACAGAGGCAGACTGGCCTGCTATGAACATAAAATGGCCTGGACAAGCGGCAGCAAATGTAGCAGAGAGAGAGAGCAAGAGTGGTCAGTCTCAATAGCAGAAGTTCACCTGAAGTGTCTTGTTTGAGGGAAGGGGGGAAGGGAGGCAGATAGGTCATATATTCAGTATAATAAAAATCATGAAATAATAATAGTTTTAAATAACACTCCCTCCCTGTTTTTATTTAGACCAGGGACAGGCAACTGGTGGCCTGCGGGCCGCACGTGGCCCCCGATGTCATCCACTGCGGCCTGCCAGTCTATTTCCAAAAATCAATTATTTATTGATATCCCGTTTGGGGTATCGGGCTTGTTGTTATGAGCTATTCGGTCCCTGTACGACCGCTGTGAGAGTTTGGTTTGTATTGCCAACACTCGGTTGGACTCATTCCCAGTGAGAGTTGGACTCCGCCAGGGCTGCCCTTTGTCGCCGATCCTGTTCATAATTTTTATGGACAGGATTTCTAGGCGCAGCCAGGGAACAGAGGGCGTCATGCTTGGTGACCACAGGATCTCATCTCTGTTGTTTGCAGATGATGTTGTCCTGTTGGCTTCATCCAGCAATGACCTACAGCTCTTGCTGGGACGGTTTGCCGCTGAGTGTGAAGTGGCTGGGATGAGAATCAGCACCTCCAAGTCCGAGTCCATGGTCCTCAGCCGGAAAAAGGTGGATTGTCCTCTCTGGGTTGGGGACAGGCTCCTGCCCCAAGTGGTGGAGTTTAAGTATCTTGGGGTCTTATTCACAAGTGAGGGGAAAATGGAGTGAGAGATTGACAGACGGATTGGAGCAGCATCTGCAGTGATGCGGACGTTGTACCAGTCTGTTGTGGTGAAGAGGGAGCTGAGTTCTAAGGCAAAGCTGTCGATTTACCAGTCAGTCTACGTTCCTACTCTCACCTATGGTCACGAGCTTTGGGTAATGACCGAAAGAACAAGATCGCGGATACAAGCGGCTGAAATGAGCTTTCTCTGTAGGATTGCTGGACTCACCCTCAAAGATAGGGTGAGGAGCTCAGTCATCCGGGAGAGGCTCAGAGTAGAACCGCTGCTCCTCCACATTGAAAGGAGTCAGTTGAGGTGGTATGGGCATCTGATTAGGATGCCTCCTGGACGCCTCCCACTTGAGGTGTTTCGGGCATGTCCCACTGGGAGGAGACCCCGGGGCAGACCCAGGACTCGGTGGAGAGACTAAGTCTCCCAGCTGGTCTGGGAACGCCTTGGTATCCTCTCTGAAGAGCTGGAGCAGGTGGCTGGGGAGAGGGAAGTCTGGGCTTCTCTGTTTGAACTGCTGCCTCCGCGACCCAGACCTCCGGAAAAGTGGTAGAAGATGGATGGATGGATGGATGATCCCGTTTGAGCATACAGTAGTGTGAAAAAGTGTTTACCCTTTCCTGATTTCTCTCTTTTTTGTACGTTTGTCCCACTTAAATGTTTCAGATCATCAAACAAATTTAAATATTAGACAAAGATAACACAAGTAAACACAAAATGTAGTTTTTAAATGAAGGTATTTATTATTAAGGGGAAAAAAAACAACTCCACACCTACATGGCCCTGTGCGAAAAAGTGATTGCCCCCTAAACCTAATAACTGCTTGGCCCACCCTTAGCAGCAACAACTGCAATCAAACATTTGTGATAACTGGCAATGAGTCTTTTACAGCGCTGTGGAGAAATTTTGGCCGATTCATTTTTGCAGAATTGTTGTAATTCAGCCACATTGGAGAGTTTTTGAGCATGAACCACCTTTTTAAAGTCATACCACAGCATCTCAATCAGATTCAGGTCAGGACTTTGACTAGGCCACTCCAAAGTCTCCATTTTGTTTTTCTTAAGCCATTCAGAGGTGAACTTGCTGGGGTGTTTTGGATCATTGTCCTGCTGCAGAACCCAAGTGCGCTTCAGCTTGAGGTCACAAACAGATGGCCGGACATTCTCCTTCAGGATTTTTTGGTAGACAGCAGAATTCATGGTTCCATTTACCACAGCATGTCTTCCAGGTCCTGAAGCAGCAAAACAGCCCCAGACCATCACACTACCACTACCATATTTTACTGTTGGTATGATGTTCCTTTTCTGAAATGCTGTGTTACTTTTACGCCAGATGTAATGGGACACACACCTTCCAAAAAGCTTAACTTTTGTCTCATCAGTCCACAGAGTATTTTCCCAAAAGTCTTGGGGATCATCAAGATGTTTTCTGGCAAAACTGAGACAAGCTTTTACAGTATGTTCTTTTTGCTCAGCAGTGGCTTTCGTCTAGGAACTTTGCCATGCAGGCCATTTTTGCCCAGTCTCTTTCTTATGGTGGAGTCATGAACACTGACCTTAACTGAGGCAAGTGAGGCCTGCAGTTCTTTGGATGTTGTTGTGGGGTCTTTTGTGACCTCTTGGATGAGTCGACGCTGCGCTCTTGTGGTAGTTTTGGTCGGCCGGCCACTCCTGGGAAGGTTCATCACCATTTGTGGATAATGGCCCTCACTGTGGTTTGCTGGTGTCCCAAAGCTTTAGAAATGGCTTTATAACCTTTTCCAGACTGATAGATCTCAATTACTTTGTTTCTCATTTGTTCCTGAATTTCTTTGGATCGCAGCATGATGTCTAGCTTTTAAGGAGCTTTTGGTCTACTTCATTTTGTCAGGCAGGTCCTATTTAAGTGATTTCTTGATTGAGAACTGGTGTGGCAGTAATCAGGCCTGGGTGTGGCTAGAGAAATTGAACTCCGCTTTCCCAAGATGTGATAAACCACAGTTAATTTATGTTTTAATGGGGGGGGGAATCACTTTTTCACACAGGGCCATGAAGGTTTTGATTATTTTTTACCCTTAATAATAAACATCTTCATTTAAAAACTGTATTTTGTGTTTACTTGTGTTATCTTTGTCTAATATTTAAATTTTTTTGATGATCTGAAACATGTAAGCGTGACAAACATACAAAAAAATGAGAAATCAGGAAGGGAGCAAACACTTTTTCACTCCACTGTATTTGGAACTGCATTCTTAAATGCAGTCTGCCAACAGAGAGAGCTCTAATTGAAACCTTGGTAGGAGGGGTGGAGCGAGAGTGAGTGAGCCAGAGATGGAGGGGGCAGTGTGCCCCGGAGTACGTCTTTTAAGGTATGTATGTGTTGAATGCTGAGACCACATTAATAGGCTGTCAACAGCAGTAAATGTAGAGTATGCTGCTTTTAAACGACACATGCTACAGCTCCTCACCGAGGAGTATTTACAGTAACAAGTTTCAAACTGAAAGGCGAATTTATATAAGCAATGGTAAATTTATGACAAAACTCACTAATTTAGAAAAAAAAACCAGGACAGCTAAAGTTATAAATTTTTAAATAAAATGATGCAAATTTATCAGTCGACGGTTGAACGTCTAATACCAAAATAAAATATAGATTTGCAAAAAAAAAGGTTAATTTAAACCAGAAATGTAGCATATTTATCAATAAAACTATTTTTCACTTTGATCATTTTCTTCAAATAGGCCTACTATTTTAACCTTGCGTTTGATTAGTTTCCTATTTTAATTGTCTTAATTTATGATTTTATCTTATTTCACAATTACTTATCTTACTGTGAATTATTAATACGTATAAATATGTCTGTTTGACTGTAAGCTTCAAAGGCTTTATTATCATGTGCGCAGTTAAGAAATGCAACATTTCCTGAGCAATGAAATTCTTACTCTGCTCTCCGAACAAATGCCAAGGTAATAAATACACAATTTAAGTATTTAAGTGTTGTTTTATTCTTCTAGTCATCTTAACTGTCTCGTCTTTTTATCAGCAGATTATCTTCTTATTTATCAGTGACTGTTTTATTTTTTTTATCACCTTGTCCAAGCTCCAGCGTTTCCTCATGGGGAACCCTCCCGCTGGGAATTGTGCCTGTTTTCTGGCTGCAGGGGGCTGGGCTGTGATTACCCTGGTCTACCCGGCTGAGGGGATCGTGCACTGCGGCACCACACCTGCGTTGTCAGCCCCTTGGGTTGGACTTTGGTGGTCTCAGAGGTGGTGTTTCTGTAGCCGTGGACTTGGCACTTTCCCTGCTGGTGATGGCTCCCTCGTGATGGTGTTTCCACACTTGGATCCTCGGTGCCCAGCCACAAGTTTTACACTGATGAAAGTTTCTGTGTGTGTGTGTTGGGGGGGGGGGGGGCACTGTGTAAAGCACTTTGTGTTGCATCTTTTTGTATGAAAAGTGCTATATAAATAAAGCTTTGATTTGATTCTAATATTTTAAAAGCGTTTTTCCCTCATCATCATATTTCCTTTTCTTCTTGTTTTTTTTTTGTTAATTACTGCCCAGAATTTCTCTTTGCTCATCATTTTGATGGAGAGTTTTAAGAATTAGGTCATGATATTTTGTCAGTAATTTTAATTCTAAAATGATAAAACACTGAGCTGCTTTTATTTTGATTTGCATTTTCAGTTTTGTGAAACTTTTGACTTTGAAGACCCCCCCCCCCCCCAGGTTTACATGTAAATCTGGCCCTTGAGAAGTGAGGAAAAAAATTTGTGGCCCTCGCTACCACCAAAGTTGCCCATACCTGATTTAGATCCCCTCTATGACCTGGAGAAATAGCATATTAGACTAAATTAATTTAATGTCAGAAGGGCCAAAACACCCTCATGCACCAGAGTATAAAAAGGAGAAAATGGGAGTAAAAATTAGAAAAAGGCATGTGGTGAATGAGTATTTGTGATTATATACTCACTGCCAATGAAAAGGCAACACCCTAGAAAAGTTTGATAGTTTTACAAATTTTTTATGGAAATGGTTAATTAAAAGATCCAAATTTTGTGTGTGTGTGTGTGTGTGTGTGTGTGTGTGTGTGTGTGTGTGTGTGTGTGCACGTGCGGCGCCGGGGTGGGGGCACTGGTCTTCCGCTGCCTAGGGCCCGGGGGCTGGCATTGGCCCCGCTGGGGGTGGGTGGGGCGGGGACTGGCCAGTCTGAGGGTAGGGGTGCGCTGCGCCGGCCGCTTGGCGGGCTGGCCTCCCTCGGCCATCCCTCCTGGGGCGGATGCCTGGTTGTCCTGGGGCTTGTTGGCCTCAGGACATTTGTGGGTGGGTTGGTGGCGCTGTCTTACTTGCTCGGGGTTTCTGGGGGGTGGAGTGTTGCTATGACCTGCCACCCTCTTTGTACGTTTCCCGGCAAGCATCTCACACGCACACACTTAGTGTACCATGTGGAGTTTGGATGTAAACATTCTACGTAACTTCGACCATGCCTTCATTTATAATTACATGATTTTAACTGTAAGTCCATATACACACAAAGTTTTCAGTAACTTTAGGTCTTTGCAGCAACCCTAAGTGTAGTTCACAGATGGATGGGTGCATGACTTGAAGATGTACAAGGCAGACCTGAAGACAGCTGTGCCAACAAAGGTATGTTTTTTTTAATTATTATTTCCTCTCTTGTTATGCTAAACATCATTCTTTCCCTATACAACCAGATGAAATTAAAATGTGCAGCACTTTGAAAATTTTTAAAATGTACAGAAATTATATCATTTTCAAGTACTGTGAAAAAAATGTAGTGTGAAGTCATCATTTATTGTTTTAAATCTATATGAAACATTTATCAGATTGTTTACTTTGTTCTGACTATACAAATTTGCTTGTTATGATTATACCACTTCTTAATCTGTTGCAATTCTGAATGTGTTGTGGTGTACTTGCAGGCACCCAGAAGAGCTGGATGACATGGTTCCCGTGAGAACCAAAACTGTTCAATCTAGTGGTTCCATCTAGGATGTGGGACTCAGTCAAGCACCAGCCCCACAGCAGCCATGGTTATACGACATGCACACTAGAATACTATAGCATGAGTCTTGTTATATACTATAACATTGTTGTGTGAAACACATTGATGCATGTCATTTTATATTCCTGTATTTTTTTACTCTAGGTTTTCCATCATCCTGGGCTATTTTTATTTCAGTTGTGTGTTCTGTAACTGTGTTTTATCTAATCCTCTCATATTTAACTGCGCAGTAGCCTGGTGGACCACCCACAATTTCATTGTGCTGTACAACTGTACAATGACAGTAAAGCCTATTCTATTCTATTCTTTGTGACTTTAAAGTGTTCCACATTTTATATAGCTTTTGAAAAGTATTACAGCCCAAAAGACCCATTTTTGGACTGCACTTTGCACACATTCTGTACAGTGTTTTCCACAGCATAAGTTATGCTCAGAAGTTTGCACCTTATAAATAAAGAGCTGGAGTTTGTAAGCCATTGTGTACTTTATTTTCAAATTGTTACAAAGCAGTTAAAGACATTATGTTTGAAGGGGTAAAAAAATACCAACATGTCAGTGTCTACATTCTAAAACTGTGGCTTTATAACGACACTTGGACACATATTGGTCAAAGTACAGGTTACAGCAACAATCTTATACAGTAAAGTCATGTCCTCACCTTCACATGGTACCACAAAGGCCAGACCTCTAGTGTCACTCAGTATTGTATATTTGGAGCGCATGCACCCTATTACTCTCTCCACATGGATTCTGACATGAGCTAGTTTCCTTGTCTCCTCTACGTCTTTGGTATCGAGCTGGCTGCGGCCCCTGGTGAATGCAGGTATTTTCAGTGTGGAATCTACAAGGCCAGTGCTTTCTTTAATATCAAATCCACGGTCTGCCAATACTAGGTCTCCTGGTGACAGCTTCTGTAGAAAGCCGCAGTTCTCCTCTTGCAAGAGTAAGATTTGATTAAGCTGAAGGTGACACATGCTACAGTTCTGCTGTTCTTGCACATTTTCCATGGGAGCATCATCAGCCTGACAGATCTGTGCTGCTTCATCACATGTGCTTTCCTCCATCTCAGCCAGAGGTGTGGTGTTATCTGTTGGTGATAAGGACAATATATTACTTTAGTTAATATATTTTGTAATCAAAATGAATCCCAAGATACATTTTAGAAAGAACAACATATAGGCCAAAAAGAAAGACTACCTGAATATAAAGGAGCTATATTATCCATCTCAGTCACGGGGCCAGTGTTGTTGAGGGCCTGTGTTGGGGGTTCACTTGCATGCCCTGCCGATTCTTTTTGTTGTGATCTCTTCGCCCTTCTGCATAAGCGGTTAAACTTATCAGGAGTTGTAGCTTGAACCTCTGCATGCCCAAGGTTTAGAGAAAGTGTCCAGTCAGGATCACACTCTAGCATTTCATAAGCTGGTCTGCCTGTAAATGCAAAGAAAACAGGAGGAAAATACTTAGGTGTACAACAAATTCAACCACTTATACATTCGGAAGTGTGTAGTGATATACTTTTTCTAGCTACACGGATATCGAAGTCTTTGTTTAGCTTAGCACTGCTAACATAGGCAAAACACTATGACCAAGCAAATCAAATCAAATCAAATCAAATCAAATCAAACTTTATTGTCATATTGCTGTACATACAACTGTAGTGCAGGCAAGATGAAATTGCATTTCTCTCAGCATCCATATAAATAGAAGCAGCATGATTTAAGACGCACTCACACATAGCTTCACCCCCCCACCCCCATCCCCCCATCCATTCACACATCCCTGAGACATACTTGGGAAAAAACTAACTAACTATAATATACAAATAATATACATAATGTCCGTAGGTGCAGTAGTGTGTATGAGAGATTCCGGGTCAACTGTTCAGCATCCTGACAGCTTGGGGAAGGAAGCTGTTGATCAGTCTGGTGGTTTTGCCTCTGATGCTCCAGAATCGTTTACCAGATGGAAGAAGTTCAAAGTGTTTATGCAGAGGGTGAGAACGGTCCTTGACAATGTTCAGTGCCCTGCTCCTACAACGGTTCTGAAAAAGTTCTTGGACAGAGGGGAGGGAGACTCCAATTACCCTCTCAGCCCCCTTGACTATCCTCTGCAGGGCTTTTTTGTCTGACATACTGCAGCTGGAGTACCATGTAGCAATGCAGTACGTCAGAACACTCTCCACCACACCTCTGTAGAAGGTCCTGAGGATGCAGATGGGGAGAGAGGCCTGTTTGAGTTTCCTCAAGAAGTGCAGTCTCTGCTGAGCCCGCTTCCTGATCCCCAAGGAATTCTTGCTCCAGGTCAGGTCCTGTGAGATCTGCACTCTGAGGAACTTGATGTTCTCCACTCTCTCCACTAAACGGCCGCCGATACTGAGGGGGATATGCTCAGGCTGTCACCGCCGGAAGTCGATAATCATCTCCTTCATTTTGTCCACGTTGAGCACCAGATTGTTCTCCCTGCACCAGCCCTCCAGGTCTCTCACTTCTTCCGTGTACATTGATTCCTCATCCCTCTGAATAGGTCCCACCACCGTGGTGTCATCTGCAAACTTAATAATCTGGTTCCCCTCGTGTCTGGATACACAGTCATGTGTTAGAAGTGTAAACAACAGTGGACTGAGTACACAGCCTTGAGGGGATCCGGTGCTCAGCGTGACGGAGTTGGAGATGTTGTTTCCAACCCGGACAGACTGAGGTCTCTCAATCAGGAAATCCGGGATCCAGAGACATGTGGCGGTGTTCAGACCGAGAAGGAGTAATTTCTCCATCAGTCTCTGGGGAATAATGGTGTTGAATGCTGAACTGAAATCAATGTACAGGAGTCTGGCGTAGGTGTCTTTCTGGTCCAGGTGGGTAATGACAGAGTGTAGGGTGGTGACTATAGCATCCTCCGTGGAGCGGTTTGAACGATATGCAAACTGGAGCGGGTCGTGTGATGCAGGGAGGCAGGCTGTAATGTGTGGTTTGACAAGCCGTTCAAAACACTTCATCACAATTGGTGTCAGTGCAACAGGATGATAGTCATTCAAACAGGACACAACTGGTTTCTTTGCCACCGGTACAATGATAGAGGTCTTGAAGCATCTGGGAACGATGGCCTGACTCAGGGAGATGTTATAAATGTCAGTCAGGACATCCGCCAACTCGCTCGTGCAGTCTCGGAGCACATGTCCCGGGATGTTGTCCGGACCTGCAGCTTTGCGTGGGTTGACTCTGGTTAGGGTCCTCCGTGTGTCCGCTGTGTTGATGGTAAAAGCTGGTCCGACCGATGGTGGGGGTGGGCCAGCCCTCCCTCTGATTGTTGAGTTTGATGCTTCAAAACGTGCAAAGAAGTCGTTAAGCCTGTCTGGAAGCAAAGCGTCGTCATCTTCGACCCCCTGCCTAGACTTATAGCCCATCAGTGTCCGAACTCCGTGCCACATCTGCTTGATGTTCCTAGTGTCACAGAGGTGTCCCTGGATTTTCTCTGCATAGGCGCGCTTTGCCGCCTTAATTCCCTTTGAGAGCGCAGACCTGGCTGAGCGGAGGGCGATCCTGTCCTTCGCTCTGAAGGCTGCATCCCTGGCTGTAAGCAGCGAGCGCACCTCTGCAGTCATCCAGGGCTTATGGTTACCCCGCATAGTGATGGTCTTCACTGTAGTGACATCCTCTGTGCACTTCGCGATGTAGCTGGTGACCGTTTCAGCATACTCCTCCACATCTGTCTTGTCTTCCTGGGAGGCTGCTATTTTGAAGACCTCCCAGTCTGTGTGCAGAAAACAGTCTTTCAGTGCAGAGGTTGCACTCTCTGGCCAAATTCTGATTTGTTTCACTGCTGGCCTGCTGCACTTCAATAAAGGTTTGTAGGCAGGCAGCAGCATCATGGATATGTGATCAGAAAGGCAAGTTGTAACCACTCAGCAACAAGAGTTATATACAGTAAATCATAACTTACCTTTATGAAAATGATTTGAATACACCACCATTGATAAAGGAATGTGGTTGAAAGTTATGTTGGGTCTTCTCATGGCTGCAATCCAGACCATGTGTTGCCTCTTTGTTATATCCAAAATGTGGGCTGTGCTTTTTTTCTTCCACATTGAAAAATGATAAAAGCCTATTCCGTCGTTTATCTTTTTTCCACGGTGGTTGTGGAACAACTATTGCAGTTTATAGCACAGCAATACTTCCCCATATCTGCTTTTTTGTGATGCAAGGTGTAGAAGTAATCTCCACGAACCAACCTTGGGATGCTTTTCCCACAATGCACTTGGTCACTTTTGTACACACAATGTCACACTGGCAAGCTCTATTGGGCTTGTGACTCTCACCTGGTTATGCCTCTCCACGCTCCTGACAGATCCCAAAGCGGAGGAGGCACGGGGAGTTTCCGTCAACAGACGCCTAGGTGGACGCGTAGCATGAGCGGGGATTCTTGAGGTGGAGTGAGCACCTCCAAGCGACGGCTCGGGTTGCTTCACGCCATGCTACCAGAGTGCATGCGGGGCGTGTTACATACACAATGAATGGGAAGTGTGAAAACACACGCCTAGGTGGACATGTAGCTTTAGGGGATGAAGGCATCTGTTTTGCATAGCGAAGCAGTCGGGTCGGAGGAGAAGGGAGGGCTGGCCTTGCGGCACACACTACTGGTGGATGGAGGTATGGGTGGGCCTAATTAGAATATTCACAGATCCATGCATACTTAACCCATAAACCATCTATGGTGCACCATCGCACCTGTGAGTTCACCACCCTCTGGTGGTCAAGGTTGTTTTCAAGAAAATATTCAGTTTAGATATCACAAATTTCAAAGGCTTGAAAGTGGTAAGAGATAATGGCTTACTGTCAATTAGAAAGATATAGAAAATGATCCAAAGTTTAAGATAAGAGTAAATTTATGCATCTAATTTGCATAATGCAACAGCAGCCATATCAGATTACATAACTTTTGGTCAAAAGTGGACTTTGGACATATTTACACAAAGGATGGTTTTGTTTTTTTGTCTTTGTTTTTGTTTTTTTGTTTTTGTTATCTTATTTTCAAAATATGAACCAGAAAATCAGTAGAATGTAAACATACTGATAAAAACATCTGACCTACCACGCATCATGGGTCTTCATACGTCCATTTCCTCACCCCAGATCCTTATTTCGTCTTCTGCCGGTCATTTTTGCTTTCTCTTCCACATCCAGAAACTCTCACATTTATCTTATGATTTATTCCACCTCAATTTCGGTTACATAACACCGCTGAACTCCTTTCACTTCCGCCCTCCCAAGAGAGTAGACGCTTTTTTCTTCTCTCCTGCTGACTTTTTCCTCCCCTCCTACTACTGGATCCCAGCTTGCTGTTGTCTGTCTGCGTCTAACTGCGACCGCCGAAAAGAAATTATGGAGTTAATAAGCTGGGCTTTGAACACAATTGACACTATTTTTTCAACAAGGAAAAGTGCTCCGGGGGAAGCTGTCTGCCCCGCTGGAACGGCTCCAGTGGGCTATTTATGTGACACAGGTAATTGGAAAATGCTGTGTCTCTCTAATCTCTCTATCGAAGATATTGAAGATTTGTTTATCTTCGTAATCTTGGTGATTGGGATAATTCTGATTGGGACGGGAATTGTCTTGGTTTACCGCAAATTGCTGAAGATGGATTCAACCTATCAAAATGCTGGCCAGGCGAGGTGCATCCAACAAATTGAAAAACTGGAGAAGACCCTGATAGCGACTACTGGAGAACTGTCTCGTAAGGTGGATTACATCATGGGTTCGCTCAGGTCTTACCACGACGAATTCAAAGCTGCGCAATGAAGGATTAATGTACTGAATCTACAGAAGAAATACAAGTCTTCTCTGTGATCAGTCCTATTTGGCATTATTATTCCCCATGAAAATTCCTCCTGGCTGTCTGCAGACTGTGTTTTTTCAAAATCATGAGCACAAGGCCTTGGACAGCCAGCTGCAGCGCCAGATAAGACTGGGCGCCAGACAGACAAAACATCTTCTGCCAAGGGTCCTTGGGTCTCTCTTATTATCATCAACACTGCTCAACACCGCACACACATTGATTCATGAACTGAATAAAGATATACTGTACACTGCTCTCTTGTGTCTTGTGAAATTCTGAGTGTAGCGAATGTATGTGCATGAGAGCTTTTTTTTTCCTTGAACTCTTAATATTGATTAAGTATGTAACCAGTATTTTGAATCAATGATTTTTTTGCTCCTTCCCATTGTATTATCTTTATGCTTCCTGTATCCTCCTGCTGATAGGCGCGTTTCAGATGCGCCGCGGCACGGAAATGCAGGTCATTACAAGTCAAATCAAGTCAAATTCTCTCGTATGTTATCAGTGTTCTGTTAATGTACTTGGCAATAAATCCTTTTCTGATTCTGATTCTGATTCTGATTCTGAACTGGCGCTATTGTTCTCTCCCTCACGTGCAGCTCGTCAATAGCAGACGAACAGTGTACATGCTCCAGGCCATCTTCTGCTGTCATAGAAGGTAAATATTTCCCTTCAGAAGCTAAATAATCTCTTTTTAGAATAATAGTTTGCAAAATTTGGAGCAAATGCTTCCTCCGTGTGGAAATATATGTTGCGATGGAGCCCTTGTTGCGCTATTGTTTATACTCGCTTCTTCGGTGCCCCAGAAGTGATGTTTCAAAGTGGTTCGTTGAGTAAAATCAGTTCTCCAGTGAAGAGCAGTAAGCTATACATGTCTGCCATCTTGTGATGTGAAATGCTTGGTACAACTGTTTTTTTTCTGTGCCTTTTAGACACATCACGTGACAGGCGCCGACCTGTGCCTGGGAAAGCAGGTGACGCAGATGCTTTATGACAGCTGGACAATAAAAGGGTTAAGTAGGTGGAAGATGTAAAAGCTTGTTCCAAGAAATTCTAAGGCAATGAAAGTTTTTTGTGGGTAAAAAGCCACAATATACACAATACATATTTGTTTTTGAG
Organism: Pholidichthys leucotaenia; assembly: GCA_020510985.1. Taxonomy (NCBI): domain Eukaryota; kingdom Metazoa; phylum Chordata; class Actinopteri; order Cichliformes; family Pholidichthyidae; genus Pholidichthys; species Pholidichthys leucotaenia. Next base: position 19,353,514 of record CM035844.1, read on the forward strand.
GTGGTTTAAAGCCGCCAGAGCACATCTTTAATGTTTACAGATCACCTAATTATCACGCAACCTTTGTTGGTGATTTTATAAAACTACTATTATTTGTGTTGACTTTGGCTGTGTAGTTATTGTTGATGATTTTAACATTCATGTTGACAACCCTCAGAACAGGGGGACCAAAGAATTGTGTTGTGTTCTTGATAACTTTGGACTGACTCAGCATGTGAGGGGAAAAAACACACACCAGAGGCACACAGTCTGGACTTGGCTATCTCCAAAGGTCTGAATATCCCTAAGATTATGGTGATGGATGTTGCTCTGTCTGACCATTTTTGTGTTTTCTTTGAGAGTGCTATTAATGTCAACAGCTTCCCCCCCCCCCTTTTCAGTTAATGAGCTTATGGAAAATTTCAATAGTAAAATTGCAAATATTATTGATGCCACCACTCCCACCAAGGTGAAGGTGGTCACTACTAAAAAGAAGCCTCCATGGAGAAATACCACACTGGTAACAGCTGAAAAAAGAGAGTGTCGAAAAGCTGAATGCACGTGGCAAAAAACTTAATTGCATGCTCACTATGAAATCCATGGTGAACATGCAACATGTTTTAAATTAAGATTAGTCGATCAACTGTTTTAATAGTCAGTACATCAAATGACTATCAAAATAGTCATTACTTACAATCTGGATCATTTTCCTCCCAGCTGAAGGTTGTAATTATAACCAGTTTGATACCCATTGCTTTAAAATGCTGGCCTACTAAAACTGGGGTGATTTGTGCTTTGCAACAACAGGGTGGCCGAGAATGAAGTCAAATTCCTGGCCTGAATTTTTGTCCCAGTCCACCCCTGATGGTATGGGCAGCTTGGTGACCTTGATCTCTCTCAGAATGTCATAGGTGCAAATGGGGACATGTAACCCCAACCTGGAAAAAAAAGACAATCATCACAAACCCCTCCATATCATATCTCAAACAGGTTCATTTTGTCTTCTTAATGATAAAACTGATATTGTTCTTCTATTAAGACAAGGCCTTGTCTTAATACTTCCCTCCATATCATGTTACATATTGAACAAAATGCATTTAAAGCATCAATATTAACCATAAATGCATTTTTTTCCCTTGAAAATTTGCAGCTTTCCTCAGAAAGATCTAGGCCATCACAGGAGACCCCTCACATCCCGCCCACCACCTGTTTGACCTGCTTCCCTCTGGATGAGGATTCAGATCAATCAGGTCCCACACCATCAGACTGAGACAATTTCTTTCCCTTGGCCATCCAGACTGTAAACAGTAAGAGGCCCCACCCCCTCCCTCCGAATGCTCACATGCACAGAACTGAGGACTCTTTCAAGTATCATAATAATCATACCTGTCTTTGCACTCCGCACTTTCATTGACTAGGGTTGCCAACTTTCTCACAGCCAAATAAGGGACAGAGGGTTTCAACTATTGCTCAGTGCCACGATGTTATGGACATTAGTGTTGTCATAATACTGGGATTTTTTTACGTTGATAATACCTTAAAAAATACTGATATTTAGTGTCATGTTTAATGCAACTTTGAGCTAGAAAACACAACTATACTGCAAAAAGTCAAATATAAGTGAAATGAAATACATTAAGGCTGTTTATGCTTGTTTTTTGTCTGACAAGATATTTATTCTTGCTGTGCAGTTTATGTCTTTCCAATAATTTTAACTTGTTTTACGCAATTTGATAAGTCAAATTTTCTTGCTCTGTTGGCAGATAATTTTACTTAAAATAAACAAAAAATTCTGACAATAGATAATTCTAGTTAAAATTTTAAAAAAAATATATCTGCCAACAAAGTAAGATTAAATTGTTTGAAACAAGTAAAAACTTTTGTAAAGCAAGTAAAATCTTACAGAAAACTGAACAACAAAAAGAATTTCTTGTCTTGTCAAAGTTATCCTGAGAGAAAAACAAACATAAATCCTTGATTTAGGATATTTTATCTTACTGAGATTTCCCTTTTTACAGTGTGACAGATGCTACTGCCTTTGTCATAAAATTACATCAGTGAAGTACTCTTGATTCAAACAATGCACAACATGGAAATAAGTGCTTGCATTTTATTGTGTTATCCTAATTTATAGAATGTAGGAGTAGGCATCCTTCAGTCTACGACTATGGAGTTATGCCTGTTGAGGTTGTGGCGGAGCACCGTCTGCTGTGGCTGTAAAAAACGATCCTCGATTTGCACTGTCGGCTGCAGCCGTCACAAGTAAAGACTGATGCGTTGTTTGGTCTGTCATGGTCTTGGAGTTGACTGTTTTTTTTTTTCTTTAATTTTTCCCTCCAATTGTGCTCTGAAGGTGTTCTCGCCCCGAGACAGACCTTTCGAAACCAGGTTTTTCCAGGTTGATCTGTCAGCAGCATGAGATTCCCAGTTATTTACATTGATATCACATGCCCTCATGTCACGCTTGCATGCATCTTTGAAGCATAGATGTGGACACCCTTTTTTGCACATCCCAGTGGCAAGCCCACTATACAACAGGTCCTTGGGTATACACCCGTCTTCCATTCTGTACATAAGGCCTAGCCAACGAAGGCAGGTTCCTGCTAGCACATCATTGTTTGTGACCTTGTCCTGCCATTGTAATACCAAGGATCCTGCACAGGCATCACATGTGGAACACTTAAAGTTTCCATTCTTGGTAGTTGTAGGGTGCCCAAGATTCACTGCCGTAGAGCAGGGTACTGATGTTGCAAGCTTTGTAAACCTTGATCTTGTTGAAGACAGTCAGGTGTTTGTTTTCCCACACTCTCTTTGTTAGTTTTGCCAGGGTTGTTGAAGCCTTGCCAGTGTGCTTGTTTATTTCCGTCTCAATGGATAGGGTATCTGTTGATGTTGAACCCAGGTACTGGAATTGGTAGACGACTTCCAGGTTTTCCCCATTGATTTTGATTGTGGGTGGCACAGGTGTTGACTGGCCCATGACCTGAGTTTTCTTTAGACTGATGGTCAGTCTGAACAGATTGCAGGCATCTGAGAACTTGTCCATTAGTCTTTGTAGCCCTTCCTGTGTGTGAGATGCAATGGCTGCGTCATCTGCAAAGAGTAAGTCTCTGATTGTGACTGCTCTGATCTTTGTCTTGGAACGCAAGTGTGCTGTGTTGAAGAGGCAACCATCAGATCTTGTGTGGAGGTACAGTATAGGCCGTTGTTGGATGACTTGAAGGTGTGTTTCAGGAGTAAAGCAAAGAAGATGCCAAAGAGTGTTGGCGCAAGAATGCAGCCTTGTTTGACACCACTCTTTACTTCAAACTCAGCTGAGAAGTTGCCATCAAATTGTACGGTGCTCATCATGCCGTCATGAAAAGATTTGACTAGACTCAACAGTTTAGGTGGGCAGCCAATGAGTGGCAGTATCTCGAACAGGCCATCTCTGCTAACTAGGTCAAACGCCTTGGTCAGATCAATGAAAGCCAGATACAATGGTTGATTCTGTTCTCTGCACTTTTCTTGTAGCTGGCATAGTGAGAAAATCATATTGACGGTAGACCTTTTGGAGCAGAAGCCACACTGTGATTCTGGGTAGATTGTCTCAGCAAGTAGCTACAGCCTCTTCAGGATGAGACATGCAAACAGTTTGCACACAATGCTTAGTAGTGAAATGCCTCGGTAGTTGTTACAGTCACTATGGTCCCCTTTGTTTTTGTAGAGGGTTATAATGATTGTGTCCCTCATATCTTGTGGCACTGTGCCTTCCTTCCAGCATCACAGCAGTAGCTTATGGAGTGGTTGTAATAGACTCTATTTCTCACTTTTGATCATTTCTGCTGGTATACAGTCTTTTCCTGGAGCCTTTCCTGATGGGAGTTTGTCTATAGCCTTCGTGACATCCTCTATAAAAGGAGGTTGGTCCAGCTCAGGCATCATAGGAAGGCATTCTACGGCATCAAGGGCAGTCTGACTGACCATGTTCTCTGTAGAGTAGAGCTCGGCATAGTGTTCTACCCACCTCTCAAGTTGTTTGGCTTTGTCTGAAATTATTTCACTCGACTAGGACTTTAGAGGGGCAGTTTTAGTTGTACCTGAGATGACTGCTTTTTTTATGCCATCAAACATTGCCTTGGTATTGCCTGTGTCAGCCGCTTCTTGCACTAAGCTGCAAAGATTTGACAAGTAATCATTCACACAGGTTCTGACTTCTTCTTTCACTTTGTTCCATGCTGATCACAATGCTGTTGAAGTTGCTTAATTTGGATGGTCTTTGTAAGCTTGCAAAGAATTACGTTTTGCTTCTATGAGAGGATCAAATTTCTCTGAATTTTCTTTGTACCAGTCATTCACCTGTGCTTTTTTCTTCCCATAAGCAGTGATTGCAGCTGAATGAGTGGCATTCTTCGGGTTTTCCCACATTTCTGATGGAGACAAGCAGCTGTCTACACTGTCAAACTGTGAGGTGAATGCTGATGCAAATACTTCAATGTGATCAGGGTGTCTGGTCTTACTGACATTAACCTTTGATTTTCCTGGTTGTTTGGTGCGATAGAATTTCTTTGCTTGGAGCTTGACTTTACAGCACGGAAGTGAATTATCGGTATTGCAGTCGGCACTGTGGTAGGTTCTGGTGATAGTGAAATTCTGCAAGAACTTACGCCTGGTGAGTATTAGATCTAGCTGGTGCCACTGTTTTGACTGTGGATGTCTCTGTGACACTCTATAGTTTTGCTTGATGCCAAAGAAAGTGCTGGTGACAAAGAGCTCATGAGATGTGCATAGCTCCAGTAATCTTTGTCTGTTGTCATTACACTTTCCTACTCCAAATTGACCAAGACAGTTGGGCCAAGCTTCTTTGTCATTGCTTGCCTGTGCATTAAAATCACCCAGAATTATGAGGTTGTCTTGTCCTGTGAAGCCTTTAATGAGTGTTTCTAGCTGGCTGTAGAAGACATCTTTATTTTGTCAGAGGCTGTGAGTGTTGGTACATAGACACAGAGCAGATTGATTGGTCCATCAGTAGTGTTGACAAGTAGAGACATAAGACGGTCAGCAGCTGCATAACCCAGTTGTATTGTGTCCAGGAGTGTGTTTCATACGGCAAACCCACACCGTGTTCCCGAGCTGCTTCTTCTTTCTTGCCTTGCCAGAAGAAGGTGTAGTCATGCTCTTAGACTCCCTGAGTCAGCAAGACGAGTCTCTTGTAATGGTGCAATGTCAACCCGAAGGCACAGTAGCTCTTTGTTGATTACAGCAGTTTTACGCAAATCTGAGATGGTTTGGATATTATTTGATAAGCCAAGTCAGTATGGTTCAAACATTCTAGCACCCTAGCATGAGTGATAGCTTCTTGAATTTTCTGGTTCTGTTCTTTGGTGGTTCTATTCTTTGGTGCATCAGTAGCTGTCCATTTGTATTTATAAATATATATTTGTATTTATAGATATATAGTATGTATTGTATTTATATGTACATTTTATTTATTGAATAAAATCATCATCATCATCATCATCATCACCAACAGCAACAATGAAAAACCTGCACAGGTGGCTGGGAAGCACTGCAAATAGCAAGTCTCACCTTTTAAAAGGAACCCCGATTATATTGGCATTGTTGTAAGATGTGCCTAATGCAGGTGTTTAGATAGGACAGCTCAGTGCGTGAACGTGAGTGAGTGCGTGCGCACAGCCGAGGCGTGCCCCAGGTGTGTGTGAAATGGCCCCGACGAGTGAACGGTGTGTATGATTTTGGGCGGATGAGAGACAGAGAGCGAGGCGACCGGAGCAGGTAGAAATCATTGCTATCAACAGTGCAGTCTGTAAATAAAGCCCCAACGCTTCAGCAATACGGCCTGTGCCTCTGTGTACCACCATATCTCCTGCTTAACAAGAGTGAGGTTTTACTCGGGAGTTGACCCCGGAGGAGGAAAAAGCGCCTCCGGCCCTGGAGAAGACAGATCTCCCCTGCGTCCCCCAACCACGGTTAGGAGACGAGAAGCAGGAACGGTTAACAGCATGTTAGCTCTATATGTTTTATTTTTATGTTAGTAACATAACTATAATATAATTTTTTTGAAAATAATTCAAACAAATATCAAACAAATCTACATTGTCTAAAATGGTATGTTATGCCCTACAAAAAATTTCTACAACACCCCCCCCCCCCGCATTGTCTTAGAGTTTGGTGTTAAAAATCTTTTTACTTTTCCTCCTTCAAATGCCAGGATCTGTGAATAGGCCCACCCACCTCCCACAAGGCTAAAGGCAGCTAGTGGTACATTAAACAGAATAAATCCAGCGATAAAAAGACTTACCAGTTGAAGGACATGCCCAGTTGTATGCACGATGGCCCAGGATAATGACTGAAACTGCATTGCTCATTAAAAGCAGTTTAACCCATCTTAATTTGGTAAGTTTTCAAAGCAGCTATCCCAAAATGCTAACTGGCCCTGGCGGCTAACATCTGTCAGGGCAGAGAGTCCTGATTGGCTCAACTACGGACCCGTTACAGTGACATTGTGGGACACATATGCACATATGTACATCACTTCTTGCTTCATATGTATACCACTTTAGGCTTCACATCTTAGATTGAACAAAGGACTGGGTCTCTTTGGAGATAACAGGAGGATGTGAAAGTTTAGGCTTTGGTATGCAAAGAGACGGCCTGGGGGGATTTTCCTGGCCGCCAGAGGCTGGGGGTGGAGGTGTTAAGATCTGAAAGAAGATGCATTGTTACTTGGGATTAAATACAATGTGACTGTGTGCTTTGACGTCCTGAGATATTTAAAGGATGAATGTCTGGGTTTCTTCCTCTTTCTGTTTTTGATGATGTTGGAAGATGTGAATAAACCTGACTCGTGAGATAAACTCTGCCTCGTCATTTTCACATTTTCCACAACATCACCAAAACCACTGCATCTAAACTTGCCTGTTTCCAAAGGAGTAGCTTAACTGAAACTTCACAGCAAAAAAACCCAGACATGACACATTTGAGTGATTTCACTCTTGATTAGGGCTGAAACGATTAGTCGACATCAATAACATCAACAATAAAAATTTGTCAACGCAGATTTTTATTGTCGACAAATCATTTAATTTTAAAGTTTATATGCATGCTGTGGAAATGTTCAGTTTAACTGTTCCAGTGAAGAAGAAGAGGAACACATCATGGTAACACGGCAAGAAAATCATGGAGAAGGCCAAAGGTTTCCATAGTATGGGAGAATTTTACTGAAAATAAATAAATGAAGCAAGTTAAATGTAGACTGTAAAGCAGTGTTGTCATATCACAGCTGCACTACAGCGATACATTCATTCCATCCTCCTCTCCGGTCCTCCGTCTCCGGCCACCTGTCAGCAGACTGCACCGGTAAGGTTAGCGAACAAAGTTAGCGCTTCTTATTTTCAATGAGCGACTCTCTCAGCTTTAGAAACCTGACCACACTATTAGTGTCTGCCGTTTAAATAATTTACCTGCTGTTGGACAGTAATCTCTCTTACGATAGTTGCTGACAGCTGAGCTGCTTCCGTTATGCTAGCTATATGTTAACTGCGGTAAATGAGTGAATTACATAAACAACTTACTCTTTTTCGTATTCTCTATTATTGTCGCCATAATATCAGCCTTCATTCTCAATATTAGTGCATCTCAGTAAATTAGAATGTCATGATTTGTAATTTGATTAAAAAAAGATAACCATAATCATCACAAATAAAATTAAAATGGCTTTATATTTCACTATATATGTAGTGGAAGCTCACATTCCTGCATTGATATGTAAAGTGTTTTTTTTGGGGGGGGGTGGCTGGAAGAAGTTCTTTTAATTTTCACCTGAAGCCTCATTAAATTTTTAAACTTCGAGACCCAGCAAGGTTTCAAACAGGATGGACTAGCTTTCAGGATAGACTAGCTTTCAAAAAATAGTCGTTAGATTAGTCAACTACCAAAATAATTGTTAGTTGCAGCCCTACCCTTGATATGTCTTGTAAGCTTTTGTGTTTTGGCCAATAAGTGGCAGTAAAAGGCCGCTAGTAAGAGATGCTTGGTTCAGTGTATAAAGACGGAGCATGCACAAGAAAAGAGAACATGGTGACGAGTGAAGCATGCGGCTGTACGTTAAGTTAGCTGATTAAGCTAAATGCTAAGTAAAGAGTAAAACCGATACCACAAGTAGTTTTCATTCATACCCACCACAACAAGTTGGCAACGAGGATAAGCATTTTGGTTCCCAGCTCAGCACCGTTTCTTCAGATGGTAGGGGAGCTACCGATACCGTTTGAAACATGGAGGAAGATGTTTTAAAACTACATGCTCATCATTAATGCAAGTGGGGGTGCTCGGCCTGAGGCGCGGCAACGTGCTGTCCTACTTCATTGCCTGGGCACGGAAGGCCAACGGTTATTCTATACACTACCAGTGGACACAGATCAGTCTGTGGTTGTACTGAGCAGCTTCCAGCTGTGAATGTGTAACTGTGTGAATGTGAATAGGGCGTCCTTGACAAAGAGAGGTTGCCTCTCAATGGAACTTCCCTGTATAAAGAAAGGTTAAATTTAAAAAGTTTAAAAATCAAGGTACGACGTTTGAACAAGCCATAAAGGTGCTGGAGAAGCACTTTGTTCCCAAAGTAAATGTGGTTGCATGCAGACATACATTTCAGCAGCACACTCAAAGAGGGGATGACACTGTTACTCAGCACGTGGCAGCATTACATGCACTAGCAACACTGCGCATTTGGGCAAATGGAAAGTGAAATAAGAGACCAACTGTGAGGGATAAGTTACTACTTGAAGAGGACCTCACATTGGATAAAACTCTCACCATTGCATGCCAAATGGAAGCTGCTGTGAAAAATTCCACACTACTTTCCACATCCAACTCTGCTACATCAGTTCAAGCAGTCAGTGCGGCACCAGTTAAAGTCAAACTGAAAAAGGGTGCTAGAACAACCAAGGCTTTTGATCCATCAAATGAGAAATCACCACAAAGCCAAAAAAGGTAACCAGCAGCTTCTTCAATGCTTCAGATGTGGTTCAAACAGGCACTAAGCCAATGATAAAGATTGTCCAGCTGCTTCAGTTAAATACAATAACTGCAGAAAAATGGGACATTTTGCCAAGGTATGCAAATCAGCTGTGAGTGACGTAAGAGAGGTTGTTGTTCTAGAGTTAGCTGTACTCTGTAAATGATATGAAACTGGTGGCAGCAGCTCATGACAAAATAACCTGCCACATACATTATCAGTTGAGGCCCCAAGGGTAACTCACAGACAGTTGGCGTGATAGTTGATACTGGGGCATCTGTTTCTATTCTGCCAGAGACATTATACAGAAAACACTTTGTCAACTGCCCACTGACACACCCTCAGTACAAGCTAGTTACATATGCAAAAGATGCCCTTCCAGTTACTGGCAGCATTTGTTGTTATACCCAATAAGCTCTGCACCATTCCAGCTATGTTCTACATAGCTCAGGAAGGAATTAGAAAAGCTTAAACTGTGGTTTGATTCAAACAAATTAACGCTCAATTTAAGTAAGACAAAATTTATAGTCTTTAACAACCATCACAACAATCCAGTACCCAAACTCAGTGTAAATGGTGTAGAGATTGAAAGGGTGTCTGAAACTAAATTCCTTGGAGTAATAATTGATAACAAACTGTGTTGGAAGTCACATATTAATTATATTAAAGGTAAAGTTTCCAAATCAATTGCAATATTACACAGAGTGAAATATTTGCTGAATCAACCCACATTATACACCTTGTATCATTCATTAATACTCCCATACATGACATATTGTAATGAAGTATGGGGAAATACATACAAAACAAACATATATCCAGTCTTTATGCTTCAAAAGAGAGCTATTAGAATAATAAACAAAGCAGCTTACAGGGAACCAACAAACCCACTTTTTCTTAAACAAAAAACTCTCAAGTTGAAAGATCTGGTTGACTTTAAAACCGCAATAATAATGTTCAAAGTGAAGAATTTATCACTGCCCGCAAATATCCAAAAGTTGTTCCAAACAAGGGAGAAACGATATCACTTCAGAGGAACATGTATATTTCAAAAGCCTACAGTGAGAACAACCACCAAGCAACACTGTATTTCAGTGCAAGGAGTCAGATTATGGAACGATTTTGGACCTGAATTAAAATCATGTACAACGCTTGGACAATTTAAACAAAAACTAAAGGAAGAAATACTCCAAACATATTTACAAGACGACATGTAAACTCACATAAGGATTGACATTTCCAGCCTGTGTTGTGTTGTAGCTTAGTTTTTTTTTGTTTTTTTTTTTTCCTCTCTGTGACATTCTGTCTTAGATTTGTCTTGAATAGTAACCGCTCAACTTAGCTTAGCTTAGTTTTCCTTTTTTTTCTCTCAGTCACACTTTGTCTTAGCTTTGTTCTAAATTGTAATCAATCTTGTCTTGTTTTCTCTTTTTTCTTTTGAATTCTTGGATGGAATATGGGTGGGCAATATAAGCTGCGGCTTCAGCCATCACCCATTTCGGATAACTCACGTGGAATTGTTTAGTAGAAGGAGTCTTTGTCTAATTTGACCTTGTTGTTATATTATACAGTTTCTTTTAACCTGTACTGTATTATCCGAAATAAATTCATTCATTCATTCATTCATTCATTCATTCATAGTTAAGACAGGCCTGCCACTTTTAAGCCTGGATTTAATCAAAGCACTAAAACTTTGCATCATTGAAGGAAAAGTGTCTGACCTAGCCTCAAGATTTTTATTTGTCAATACTACTGTACGTACAGGACATACAGGAGAATTGAAATGGTGTTTCTCTCTTCAATGGTGTGTGCAATATTAAAAAAACCCCAAAAGGGATAAGGCTGGAAAAACAACAGCAGTCTATGTACAGTAATGCTACCCGTAGTGCAAATAGCAACAAAAGATAGGCCCAGACATCCCATAGTGCAAATGAAGATAAACGATAAAACCCAGCAATCCTATATATTGTAGTTATTGTGCGGGTGAGTGTGTTATGGCCCGATGGGGGAGGGGGTGGACAGAGTTCAGGGTCCTGATGGCTTGATGAACAAAGCTGTTTAGCAGTCTTGTGGAGCGGGCCCAGAGGCTACGGTACCTTTTCCCCGAGGGTAGGGGGCTGAAGAGGGAGTGTGAGGAATGGGAGGTGTCACCTGCAATGTTGATGGCTCTGCAGGTGAGGCACGTGAGATAGATGTCCGAGAGCGGGTGCAGAGGGGCACCGATGATTTTGCTGGCTCGTTTCACTGTGCATTGTAGTGTCTTCCGGCAGGAAGCGGTGCAGCTTCCATTCCACACCGTGATGCAGCTTGTGAGGATGCTCTCAATGGTGCCCCGGTAGAATGAGCACATGATGGGGAGTGGGACTTGTGCTCTCCTCGGTTTGCAGAAGAAATGGAGGCAAGTTTGAGCCTTCTTGGCCAGTGATGTGGTGTTGTTGGACCAGGAGAGGTCCTCAGAGATGTGCACTCCCAGGAACTTGGTGCTGCTCACCCTCTCCACAGCTGCTCCATTGATGATCAGAGGAGGATGCTGTGTGTCCCCTCCTGAAGTCGACCACAATCTCCTTGTTTTTTTCCACGCTGAAGAAGAGATTATTGTCTTTACACCACTGGATCAGTTGGCTCACCTCATTTCTGTAGTTGGCCTCCTCATTGTTGGTGATGAGGCCCACCACTGTCGTGTCATCCGCAAACTTGATAATGTGGTTGGTGCTGTAGGCTGGTACACAGTCATGGGTCAGCAGGGTGAAGAGCAGCGGGCTGAGTACACACCCTTGTGGGGCCCCTGTGCTCAGTGTGATGGTCTTGGATGTGTTGCTGCCAACCCGCACATTCTGTGGCCTCCCTGTGAGAAAGTCCAGCACCCAGTTACAGAGAGAGGTTTTGAGACCCAAGTGTCTGAGTTTTTGTATTAGGTGCTGGGGGATGATTGTGTTGAATGCTGAACTGAAGTCCAAGAACAGCATTCGCAAGTAGGAGTTCTTTGAGTCCCGCTGGGTGAGGGCTGGATGGAGAGCAGCAGCGATGGTATCTTCTGTGGATCTGTTTGACCTGTGTGCAAACTGAGATGGGTCGTGGGAGGGCGGGAAGATGAACTTGATGTTCAGCATGACCAGCTGCTTGAAGCACTTCATTATGATGGGGGTCAGTGCTACGGGTCGGTAATCATTGTAGATGGATGGGACGGGCTTCTTTGGAACTGGTATTATGGTAGCAGTTTTGAAACATGTAGGGCAACAGCTTGACTCAGGAAGATGTTGAAGATGTCGGCCAGGACATTCCTGAGCTCCTCTGCACAGTCCTTCAGAACACGACCCGGTATGTTGTCTGGTCCAACTGCCTTGCGGTGGTTGATCCTGGAGAGGGTCCTCTTCACACTAGCCAGATCCAGAATTATGGCCTGCTCATCTGGAGGAGGAGTGGTCTTCTGTGCTGATGTGCTGTTTTGTGCTTCAAACCAGCCAAAGAAGTCATTTAGGTTGTTAAGCAGTGAGATATCACTCGCACAGGTCTAAGGAGGTTTGTAGTTGGTGAGGGTCTGTATGCCACGCCAGAGGGAACATGCATCTCTGGTGTTATTGAAGTGGTCGGATATTTTCTTGCTGTACTGTTGTTTTGCCTCCTTGATGCCATGGGACAGGTTGGCCCTAGTTGTTTTTGGTCCTGCAATGTCGCTGGTCCTGAAGGCTGTGTCCTGAGCCCTCAGGAGCCTGTGGATCTCTGCTGTGATCCATGGCTTTTGGTTAGACGAACAGTGATGGTTTTGCAGTAAGTGACATCATCAATGCATTTAGCTATGTATGCTACAACAACCTCAGTGTACTCCTTTAGGTTTGTGTGTCCATTGTGAGTGGCTGCATGCTTGAACGTGTCCCAGTCTGTAGTGCTGAAGCAGTCTTTCAGAGCATCAAAGGCCCCCTCTGGCCACACATGTACCTGCTTTTTTGTTAATCTGATTGTTTTCACTCTGGGTTTGTATGCCAGCCTTAACAGGATGGTGATGTGATCAGAGAGACCCAGGTGGGGAAGAGGGGAGGCTCTGTATGCTTTCTTGTGAGTTGTGTACACTAGGTCCACCAAGTTGTCTCCTCTTGTTGGAAAGTCTACATGTTGGTGTAATTTTGGTAGGAGGGCCTTTAAATCTGCATGGTTGAAGTCTCCTGCTGTGATGAGGAATCTGTCTGGATGCACTGTCTATTTCACTGATGGCCAGATAGAGTTCTTTTAGTGCTTTACTCCCCTCACCGATGCCAGTGGGCGGGATACACAGCAACTAGTAGGACCGATGAAAATTCTCTCAGAATGTAAAAGGGTCGGCATTTGATGATCATAAACTCCACCAATGGAGAACAGTGTTTATGCACAACAGTTGCATGTTGGCACTAGGGGTGTGCCATATCATATCATTCACGATAATGCCGGTGTAAATTTTGATACCGGTGTAAGAATGAATATTGGAATATTTGGGGTCTGCTGCATGACAACGTCACACCGCACAGAAACGGCAAAACAAACATGGTGGGAAGCTGCAGCTCCGAAATCAGACAGTCTCTAGTTGAGTGGAAATAGGGCTGTCACGGTAGAGGAATTTCCCCTACAATGACAGTGGACAGCTCAACACCGTAATATGCGGTATTATTGTAAATGTTTTTAGGACCCTGTGGTCTCGTAATTTAAACAGAGCTCATCACTTATGTGGCAAAGAATGGAAGCTGTGAGAAACTTGCTGCAGCTCCGAACTCAACTTTATGTGCATGTGTGACAATTGTGCGGCGCTCCCATCTTTCTAGGCAGCAACATTCAGCTTATTTAAACAGGACAGCCTACAGGACCCTGCGTGGCTCTTGTCTCTGTGATTTTTGGATTTTTGCCACTGTCCGAAAAATCACATTCAAACGAGCAATGCACTACGCAGTAGTTGTTTTGCTGTCGGGGCTCAATTGTCAGGATCATAAACACTCCGCTCAGAAGGAAATAACACACTTTGTGCCCTTTCAGTGCTCACTGTCACTGCTGTATTTAGCAAGAAGTCCAAACACTTCCACCACTAACTGCCTGCTGGAGTCCGTCTGGAGAGTGACCCACACGGTGCTGCCGCCGTCAGCACCCAGTGCTATGGAAGCCTTTATGTCCCCTGTATGTGGCCGTGGTAAAGCACTGCAGTCATCTGCCTGTTTTGCAGTCTGGCTGCCTTCAGCCATTAAGCCCTGTCTCCTTGGATTATTTTAAGAACAACAGAACCAAACTGAACTCTGAAACTACTTCTTTAATAAACTTTTCTGTCCTCAGAGGTAGTTGTCATCATGGTGATACATGTTCAAGGTTTCATGTTTTGAATCAGATTGGTTTGAATCAATCTGATGGTATGAAAACAAAGGGTGTGGTCATGACTGGTTGAAGTCCAGAGGTTGGGCTGCCCTATGGGTGGGAGCTTGATACCGCCACTTCACTGCTGCTACTCTGGCTGCAAGTGATACTGCTGGTGCAAAATGGCAGCTTTTAAAGCACTCTTCAAAAACCAACAATCTGTGTCAAAATAAACTAGAGGACTGTGTTGGTCACTTGCACATCTGTGATGAGGGAACCATGCCAGGATGTACTTGCTGCACATACATCCCGTGGATGTCATTTTTCAGGAGGAACTTGCTGATTTCAGTGAGACGAAGCAAAACTGATTCTGTGTGCATACAACATAACAGCATGACTATCAAAATTTGCCATGTCCTGACATCTTTTTTAAAAAATTGAAACATTATGAAAAAGAAACCTATACAGTTAGTAGCTCACAAAGCTACTATTCCTCAATTCTCAAAATTTAAAGATGCGCTACAGTGGATATAAATCCCCTATAAAAAATAAATCTGCATTGTCTAAAATGGTATCTTATGCCCTTCACTATCACTAGGCCCACCCATATCTCACAAGGCTAATAGTGGGTAGTACAACATTATCAGAATAAATCCTGCAATAAAAAGACTTACTGGCTGAAGGGCATGCCCAGTTGTATGCATGGTGGCCAGGATAACAACTGAAACGGTGTTGGTCATTAAAAGCAGTTTAATGGTAAAACCCATCAAAAAAAATTTTTTAAAAAGAGCGGTGCGGTGGAACAGTGGTTAGCACTGTGGCAGCACAGCAACTCACCCTTGGCCATGGGATCCCGGGTTCGATCCCAGCCCCTGACCAACAGTGATCTGTGTGGAGGTTACATGTTCTCCCTGTGTCTGCATGGGTTTGCTCCCGGAGTTCTCCGGTTTCCTCCCACAGGCCAAAAACATGCAGGTTAGGTTAACTGGAGACTCTAAAGTGGCCCTAGGTGTGAATGTGTGTGTGAATGGTGAAGGGATAGCGCCGTACCGTGGCTGCTTCATCCATCCAGGTGGATGCCCTGAATTTTCCCTCTGGGGATCAATAAAGTACACAAAATCAAATCAAAATCAAAATCTTAATTTGGGTCAAGTTTCAATGCAGCAGGTTAAAAAATGCGAACTAGCCTGGAGGTTAGGCCAGAGAGTCCTGAGTGGCTTAACACTACAGACGTGCCAGTGCCATGCATATGTTAGAAAAATGCCCGATTCTTTGATTGAAAGATCCAAGAACAAGCCGGAGATTTCTTCAATTTAAAGATAGAACATTTATTTAGAGGTCACATGTAAAGCGAGCAGCGCTGGGTGCAGCGTGATGCAGCTCCCTCTGGAGCGTCGCCACACCAACCCCGACTTCCGGGTGCGGGTTACAGTTATCTTCTCGGGTGGGGCCAACCCAGTACAATAGGATGGGCTTATACGCGACTATCTGATTGGCTAATCTAACTATGGCGTGAACAGGCCATCCGCTGCTCACGCCGCTGCTTCTAGAACGTGCGATCAACAGTGTGTGCGTGGGTGTTGGGTCTGGGTGTGTATCTAATGTAAAGACCTGACTAAAAAGGAGAGGAAGAGAGAGAGAGAGCTCCTACAGCTTTGCCTAATTCCAGTTTACCAGAGTTTGGCATCACATATTTGTTCATAAGCATGCAAGCAGAGTATGTATGGAATATGTGCAGAGCATAAAGGGAGATTACCTACAGAATTATTATTTTGGCACGCTAACATTCCATTAACCCTTTCACATAGTTAGGTCACCAAAAATGCTCCATCTAAACTTGCCTTTTTCAGGGGGCGGGGCTTAAGTGAAACTTTAAAGCAAAAAAAAAATAAAACAGAGACATGAGACATTTGAGTGATTTTGATCATGATACGTCTTGTAAGTCATAAAAAACATGTTACAGACATGTTAATGAGGAAAAACTCATTTTTGGTGGAGTATCACTAATTATGAGAAGAGGCGGTGCAACACTGATAAATTTGCTGCTGGTGTAGCAATGCATATTGTAGAGGAGTCAGCAGACAGCGTCTCAGTCAGGATGCAGTGGTTAAACATAGGAGGACAATAGTCAGGGAGGTCATGGGGAGTTGGCAGGAAGAGGGAGCTGGGGGTTCAAGGGGAATGTATTGTGGTGTTAGATGTCATGCAGTGTGATGTGAAATGTCATACAGATGTGAGATGATCTGTTGGGTTTATAAGGAGAAACCGGGCTTGGCTGTTTCATGCTTTTTATGTGTATGACTGATGAGAGAGTGTTAATAAACTTTGTCTGCTCGTAAACCTGCCTCCTCATTTCCCACACTCTCCACACTGGTGACCCTTTGACGAATGATGGAACACGAGGCAAGAACCCCGGAGACGGCCCGGACGGGAACCTCCAGCAACGCGTGCGCTGTTTCAGTCAAGCTACTGGACTTTTGGCAGCACAACCCGCGCTCTTGGTTCCACCACACCGAGGCCCAGTTCGCCCTCCGAGGAATATCGGCAGACGACACCAAGTTTTACTACGTGGTTGCAGCACTGGACGCTCACACAGCTCAGCAGGTAGCGAGCCTGCTCGACCAGCCCCCTGCCCACAACAGATACGAGGCTCTCAAGGCTGCGCTGACCCGGCGCTACATGCTCTCGGATAGTGAGAGAGCAGAGAGGCTCCTGAGGCGTTCCGAGTTAGGAGATGGTTCGGCTGTCGATTTGGTGGAGAAGATGTTGGCGTTAATGGGCATGGGCGACGGGCATTTTCTGTTCGCCCACCTTTTCCTCCGGAACCTTCCAACAGAGGCGAGAGCGGTTCTGGCCAATTCGCCGTTGCTGGCGGCGCGTGACTACCGTGTGCTAGCCCAGGAGGCAGACCGGATCATCCTCACCACCAGAGCGCCCACAGTCAATGCGGCGACGTCGGAACCCAGAGAGACGACCAGAGGAGGCGAGGAGCCAACAACGGTAGCGGCAGCGGGAGCCCAGGAGCGCCAGAGAGACACGCTCTGCTTCTACCACTGCCGCTTCGGAGAGAATGCACGCAGATGTGCGCCACCGTGCCAATTCAAGCGCTCGGGAAATGCCAAGGCCGGCAGTCGGTAGCAGCTGCGACCGCCGGTGAAGAGAACAAGCTGCTCTACGTGACAGACTCACGCTCAGGGAGGCGTTTTCTCGTAGACACCGGAGCCCAGAAGAGCATCATCCTGCCGACCTACGCCGACCGTCTGACGGGACCTAGCGGCCCCGGGCTGGTGGCAGTAAACGGCTCGGGCATTAAGATCTTTGGTGAGAGAACACTGGCTTTATCTCTACACGGTCGTACATATGAGTGGACTTTTGTCATAGCAGCACTGAGTTTCCCAATCCTGGGAGCTGATTTTCTGTGTGCGCATGGTTTACTGGTTGATGTTGCTAACAGGCGCCTGGTTAATGCACTGTCCTTTGACTCTCTCCCCTGTATAGCTCGAGGGGCCGGGCCAGTAACACAAGCCAACGTCACAGCTCCAGGCGGTAAGTTCCACACACTGTTCACTCAGTTCCCAGCACTCACGGTCCCGACGTTTTCGGCAGCCATCGCTAAACACGGGGTGGAGCACTTTATCACCACCACCGGGCCGCCCGTTTTCGTACGACCTCGGCGCTTGGACGCAGCTAAACTGGCCATAGCGCACGAGGAGTTTGCCAACCTGGAAAGGTTGGGCATCATCAGGCGATCAAACAGCCCATGGGCATCCCCACTACACATGGTCCCAAAGGCTGAGGGGTCGTGGCGACCGTGCGGGGATTTCCACAGGTTGAATAACGCCACAGCACACGACAGCTACCCGATTCCCCACATTCAAGATTTTTCCGTTCACGTCGCCGGAGCATGCATTTTTTTCTAAAATAGACCTGGTCCGCGGTTACCACCAGGTCCCAGTGCGCGTGGAGGACATACCCAAAACAGCGGTAATAACTCCGTTCAGCTTGTTCGAGTTTCTGCGCATGCCATTCGGATTAAAAGGAGCGGCACAGACGTTCCAGCGCATGATGGACGCGGTGCTGCGCGATCTCCCGTTTGTGCTCGTCTACCTGGATGATATCTTGGTAGCCAGTGTGTCCGAAGACGAACACGTAACCCACCTCAGGATGGTTTTCCAGAGGTTGCAGGAGCACGGGTTAATAATCAACCCGGCGAAGTGCCAGTTCGGCGTGACGGGGATTGATTTTTTGGGGCACCGCGTCTCACTGGAGGGAGCGATACCCTTGCCCGACAAAGTGCACGCTGTGGCGAACTTTCCCCGGCCTCAGACGGTCAGGGCGCTGCAGGAATTTTTGGGGATGGTTAACTTTTATAACCGTTTCCTCCACCGCGCAGCTCAACTCATGCAGCCATTGTACGCCGCACTCAAGAGACGGAAACCCGCAGACGGAGTCGAATGGACTCCGGAGCGAGAGCAGGCGTTCTCTGAGGTTAAAACAGCCCTGGCAAACACCGCACTGTTGGCGCACCCAGACCCGGCGGCCCGAATAGCGCTCACTACCGACGCCTTGGACGTGGCCATAGGGGCCGTCGTCGAGCAACGTGTCACCGGTTCTTGGCAGCCGCTCACTTTTTTCAGCAGGGCTTTGCGCGACAGTGAGCGTAAATACAGCGCGTTCGACAGGGAGTTGCTGGCTCTCCACCTGGCCATACGCCACTTCCAGTTCTGGCTGGAAGGGCACAGATTCACCGCATTCGTGGACCACAAGCCGCTGACATTATCGATGGCCAAGGTTTCGGAACCGTGGTCGGGTCGGCAGCAGAGACAGCTGGCCACAATCTCGGAGTTTACGACCGATATTCAGCATGTGTCGGGTAAACTGAATGTAGTGGTGGACTGCCTCTCGCGCGCGGTTGTGGCCCCGGTCTGCATAGGGATAGATTATACAGCCATGGCCGTGGAGCAGATTAGCGATACAGACGTGCGCGCGCTCCAGTCTGGACCAACAGGGTTAAGGCTGGAGAGCAGAGTACTGCAAGACGGCAGCCCCCCCCCCCAATCTGCGATGTCTCCATGGGACGCCTGCGCCCGGTGGTCCCGGTCGCGTGGCTCCGCCGTGTGTTTGAGTCAGTTCACGCTCTGGCACACCCAGGAGTGCGCGCGTCAGTCAAAATGGTGGGAGCGAAATTCGTGTGGCCAGGTCTGCGCAAACAAGTGAAAGAGTGGGCAGCAGCCTGCGTAGCGTGTCAACGAGCCAAAGTGCACAGACACACAAAGGCTCCTTTGGAGCCGTTTAGTATACCGGCTAAAAGATTCGACCATGTTCATGTGGACCTCGTGGGCCCCCTCCCGCCGTCGCAGGGGTGCACGCACCTTCTGACAGTGGTGGACCGCACCACACACTGGCCAGAAGCAGTCCCGCTGGCGGCAACCCCGTCCGCGGACGTGGCGTGCACTTTTTTGACAACATGGGTGGTGCGTTTTGGAATCCCGTCGGACATCACGTCCGATAGGGGCCCTCAGTTTGTTTCCGAACTTTGGTCCGCGATGGCCCGCAGCCTGGGTGTTGCAATTCATCGCACAACCGCGTACAACCCACTGGCAAATGGGTTATGCGAGCGTTTTCACAGGTCACTGAAAGCAGCACTCAGGGCTTCGTTGACGGATGCAAATTGGGTTGACCGGTTGCCGTGGGTTTTATTGGGGTTGTGTTCCGCACCAAAAGAGGATTTGGAGGCTTCCCCAGCAGAGCTGGTTTTTTCTCAGCCACTGCGGCTGCCTGGGGAATTTTTGCCAGATAATCCCGCGCCGGACAACTGCCCGTCTCAGCGTTTGCAGCATAGTGCAGACACAGGCACGCTGCCCGGCCCACCACTGTTTTCCACGCGCTTTCGTGCCAAAAACTTTGAAGAACGCGGAGTTTGTGTTCATCAGACATGATGCCCACCACCCTCCTTTGCGCCCACCCTATGATGGCCCGTTCAGAGTGCTGGAAACAGGGGACAAGCATTTTTTGTTAGACTTGGGGGGTTGTCGGGAGAAAATATGCATAGACAGACTTAAGCCCGCGTTTGTAGTGGCGGACGAGCAAGTGCTGCTGGCTCGGGCCCCTCGGCGTGGAAGACCCCCACTGAGAACTCCCCAGGCAAACGATTCACCAGGACAGCCACACGGGCAAAGCGAAGTTTCCCCCCCCCCCTTGCCTTGGCCCACCCGCAGTCAGATACACTTACAGCAGCCCCCCGCCAGCACAGAGACCCCCGTTACAGCAGATATGGGAGGAGACTGAAGCCCAAAAGACGTGGGGACTGAAACTCTGTCTGGGGGGGGAGGGGGGGTGTAGCAATGCATATTGTAGAGGAGTCAGCAGACAGCGTCTCAGTCAGGATGCAGTGGTTAAACATAGGAGGACAATAGTCAGGGAAATCATGGGGAGCTGGCAGGAAGAGGGAGCTGGGGGTTCAAGGGGAATGTATTGTGGTGTTAGATGTCATGCAGCGTGATGTGAAATGTCATACAGATGTGAGATGATCTGTTGGGTTTATAAGGAGAAACCGGGCTTGGCTGTTTTTTATGTGTATGACTGATGAGAGAGTGTTAATAAACTTTGTCTGCTCGTAAACCTGCCTCCTCATTTCCCACACTCTCCACACTGTGGTATTTTTTTGAAATACCACAATATTTCCTTCCTTCCTTCCTTCTGTAAACTTCTTGCTTTTGAGCAGCAAGAAGTTTACAGAAGGAAGATGGCAGCTTAGGCGACGGTTGGCTTTTGTGGAGCTCCGTAAACGCCTAAATAAATTCAACATTCTCACTGAAGATACGGCTTCTTCCTTGCAAGCCAATGTAATATTATGATTCTCGAGCAGTACTGGACAAGACAACATAAAGCAATGCCGTCGTCGAAAGGTAAGAACAGCAATAAGCCACAACAACAAAACACTGAGAACACAGCTACGCCATTAGTCCAACACAGCTGCAAACAAGATGAAGATGAGATGGAATTGGACCCTAGGCTCGCTAAAGCATCTGAGCTCATGACCAGTAAGATAATGAAAGCTATTGACGATAAACTGGAACCGTTAGCCATGACTGTTCTTTCTCATGCCAGCGAGCTGAAAGCGGTCATTAACCGGCTGGATGAGCTAGAGGCTAGTACGCTACAGATGGAAACAGCTAACGAGCCATTGGCTAACATAGTCCCAGCTTTGGAGAAGAAAATAAAATCCCTCTCTGAACATATAGACGACCTGGAGAACAGAGGGTGGCAAAAGAATATACGCATCGTCAATTTGCCAGAGAACATGGAAGGCGGGAATGCTTTGGGCTTCTTCGAGCACTGGCTTCCAGATTTTCTTAATATGGACACGAAGGACGGCCGGGTTAAGTTAGAGAGGGCTCACCGCTCCCTTGCACCAGCACCCGGCTCTAATCAGCGACCTCGCCCAGTTATCATCAGATTCCACTTGTTTCCTGATAAGCAGAGAGTGATGGCGGCAGCGCGATGTAAAGCAGGCAACAGCGACATTACCTTGAACGAGAGAAAAATATCCTTCTATCACGATCTTTCTGCTGACATTCTTCATAGACGAAAGGAGTTTAATGAAGCCAAGCAGCGCTTGAGAGGAATTGGAGCAGAATATTCCATGCTGTTTCCCACAAGGCTGCAAGTATCCTTTAATGGCACTAAGAAAACTTTTCTCTCCCCAACTGAAGTACAGTGATCCCTCGCTACTTCATGCCTCACCTTTCGCGCCCTCAGTGCATTGTGGATTTTTCAAAAATATTCATCAAAAATTCAAAATTGAGAAAAAATGGGCGGGCGCTAGCAGAAGGCAGGGAGACTACATTAGAACATCAGGTATCAACACGGAGAGCCCGCACAACTAAAAATCCACCTCTCTGTTCGCTGTTCTCGTGTTGGCTCGGCTCGGGAATCTCGCAAGCTGATTGGCCGAGACGTTTTACCCAGCTTCTCTCCCTGCCGAGCGCCCATACCCAGCGAAGGAAGACCGCATTCATTGTTCTTTTTTTTTTTCCACAATATCTTTATTGAACCTTTTTTTTTTTTTTAACAAACATGATACAAACAATCAAACACTAACACTAAAGTACTACAAAAAAAAAAATGCACTAAAAACACCAACAACCACCAACAAAATCAAGTCTTCAACAATGCTCCTCTGTTTAGTCTAGACAATCCAATACATAAGTATACATATTATGTTCACCAGTTTGGAATTTACAAGGTCCACACACATCATTCACCTTCTTCTTCAAGAGTTATGTTTAAATTTTTTACATAATCAATAAAAGGTCTCCATATATTCTCAAACACAATTTCCTTTGATTTCAGTATATATGTTATTCTTTCTAATGGAAGGTTTGTTAACATCTGTCTTAACCACTGAGTCACATCTGGTCTATGAGTCTTTTTCCATAATAGTGCAATACATTTTTTGGCATTAAGCAAACTGAGGTCTATGAATGTTCTTTCACTTTTATTAAAATTATGCTTTTCTGGGTACAGACCCAACAAAAACAGTTTAGGATTCAATATGATTTGTTTTGAGATTATTTTTTCAATTGTTACCCTCACCTCTTCCCAAAACATTCTTATTAATCTACATTCCCATAAACAATGAAATAGGGTTCCTTTACTTTCCATGCATTTTGTGCATGTATCTGGTATATTTTTGTTGTATCTATTTAACTCCTCCGGTGTAACATACATCCGCATTAACCATTTGAAATGTATCAATTTAAGGCGTGCATTTATTGATTTGGTTTGAGCTTCTGTACAAGCCAATTCCCATTGTTCCTCTGAAATTTCAATTTGCAGATCTTCTTTCCAGTAGTTTAATCTTTTCAGTGAATTTTCACTTGAAGATAGTGTCAATGAGTTATAAAACTCTGAAATAATACCCTTTCTTTTACTATCTTTCATCATCATTTTTTCCAAGGATGAATAAATAGGTCGAGTGAGAGCTTTATTTTGATTTGATCGAATAAAGTTTCTAAGTTGAAGATATTTAAAAAAATGTGTTCTATTGAGATTAAATTTGATCCTCAGCTCTTCAAAAGACATTATGTTGTCTGCACATGGCAAATATAAATCCTGAATCTTTTGTATCCCTTTTAAATTCCATACTTTAAATACAGCGTCCGCTCTCCCTGGTTTAAAATATTGATTACCCCATATTGGACTAAATTGTGACAATAACTGTGGTTCTTTTAAATAGTTTTTAGCTTCACACCATATTTTGATCATATGCTTTACAAATGGATTTTTAACTTGTTTTTGTAATTTTTTTGCCGAATCTGAGTATATGAATATGGGAAGAGGTAAAGGTAAATTGTATGATTCCATTTCAGTCCAGTGAGGGAGATCATTTGATGAAAAATAATATGTCATAGACCTCAGTTGTGCCGACCAATAATACAACATAAAATTTGGACATTTCAGACCTCCACGATCAAATGGTAAATATAATAAAGACAAACGTAATCTAGCCCTCCTGTTGTTCCATATAAATTCCACTAACTTTTTTTTTATTCTTGAGAATAGATCTAAAGGTGGTGATAAGGGAATGTATTGAAATAAATAAAGTATTTTAGGTAAAATATTACTTTTAAGTATATTGATTCTCCCGATCATCGACATTGGTAGTGACATCCATCTCTGAGTTAACTCATTGATATCTGACATTAAGGCTTCATAGTTGACACTGGCGACTGATTCTAGCTTAGGCATAATTTGGATTCCTAAATATTTAAACTGATTTACAACATTGAATTGATTTACCTCAGGGGCTGGGTAATTTCTCTGGGTCTCATTTAGCATTAATATTGAAGATTTAGTTTTATTTATTTTATATCCTGATATTTCCCCAAAATTCTTTATTAAATTCAACAAGGTTGGAATTGATTTTTTTAGATTCGACATAAACAAAATTATATCATCGGCGTACAGGGAGATTTTATGTTCTGTTGGTCCAACTTTAATTCCATATATTTGTGAATGTAAACGTATCGCTATCGCTAAAGGTTCAATTGCCATAGTAAACAGTAAAGGTGAAAGTGGACAGCCTTGTCGACATCCTCTGTTGATTTTTATTGGTTTTGAAATATTGTTATTTGTTAGGATTTCTGCTGTAGCATTATTGTATATTATTTGAACCCATTTTATGAAATTATTTCCAAGTCCAAACCTTTGTAGGACTTCAAAAAGAAAGGGCCATTCAACTCTATCAAAGGCCTTTTCGGCGTCCAATGATAGGAGAGCTGTATCCGGTGCTTCTTTATTAAAATAAATAATATTAAATAGTCTTCTTACATTATGGAAGCCTTGTCTACCCTTTATAAAGCCATTCTGATCTCGATTAATAATATTTGGTAAAATTTCTTGTATTCGTCTTGCTAAAATTTTACAGATTATCTTAAGGTCGGCGTTTAATAGGCTTATTGGTCTCATATTTTCACATTTATTAGAGGGCTTACCTGGTTTTGGCAGCAGTATAATTAAGGCATTATTTATGTATGATGGTAAATTATTATTTTGAAATGCTTCTAAAACCATTTCCAAAAAAGGTTTTATTAATTTATTCTTAAATTTTTTATAAAGGTCAACTGGAAGACCATCTGGTCCTGCACTTTTTCCTGATTTCATATTATCAATGGCTAGCCCAACTTCTTCTTGACTAATTTTAGACTCCAATATCTCCCTGTTTTCATTTGGAATACACGGTATAGATAGTTTGTTCAAAAACCCATTTAGTTTTGTTAAATCAGGTTCATTTTTGGTATCATAGAATTTTTCATAGTAATCTCTAAAGGCTCTATTAATTTCTAAAGGATCTATAACTACCTGTCCGTTACTTATAATACTGGTTATTGGTGTTTTAATTTCCAATTGTTTAATCTGCCATGCTAATAATTTTCCTGATTTTTCACCTTGTTCATAAAAAGATTGTTTCAATCTTAGAAGACTCGAGGCAGCTCTATTCGCTGATTTTTTGTCGTATTCAGCTCTCAAAATCAGTAATTCATTCTCCAACCTTGGATCTCTTCCTGCATACACTTTTTCCTGAAGACTTTTTATTTTATGTTCCAATTTAGCTCTCTCCTCTCGAGTCTTCTTAGATTTTGATCCTGTATAACTAATAATATGTCCCCTAATAAAAGCTTTGAAAGCCTCCCACTTTACACATGCTGATGTTTGTGTAGTATTGATGTCAAAGAACTCGTCTATCTGTTTTTCTATATACTTGACAAATTCCTCATCCTGAAGCCATTTATGCTGAAATTGCCATCTGCCTGATTCCTTTGTCAATTTTTTATCTACATATATTAGACAACAGGGTGCATGATCAGAGATCACGATGTTATCATAAAAGCAGTTTTGAATCTTGGACCTTAATTCTGTGGAAATCAAAAAATAATCAATACGTGAGAATGTCTTGTAGGTACTGGAATAACAAGAATAGGCTTTAACTTGTGGTTTCATTTCTCTCCATATATCTAACAATCTCAATTCTTTCATAAAATGATTAATAGTCATCCTACATCCAATGTGCGTACAATCCAGTCCTGTTGATCTATCCACACCTGGATTCAATGTACAATTAAAATCCCCTGCTATTATATGTTGCCCTGTAAGTGATGATAAGATGAGAAATAAATTAGCAAAGAACTTCTGATCATCTATATTGGGACCATATAAGTTCACAAGATTTATATTTTCTAATAGCAAAGAACCTTGAATGATTACATATCTTCCAAATTTGTCTCCAATTACATTTTTCACTTGAAAAGGAACTGATTTATGTATGAGAGTCATAACTCCCCTGGCTCGGGATGAAAATGAAGAGGTGAATACACTTCCCTGCCATCTACTCCTAATTCTTTTAACATCCTCCTCTATCAGATGAGTTTCTTGTAAAAACACAATTCTTGAACCCATGTCCTTTATTTTATTCATAACTTGTTTAAGTTTTTTTAAATTTTGTAGACCTCTGCAATTCCATGAAGTTAAATTAAGATTAACACTTTGGTCCATGATCAATAGAGAGTTTGGGATTACCTTGCAGTGTAAACATGCTCATACAGAGAAGCAAAAACATGAGTGGTTGAACATTCATCCTACAAACTACACACAAACAAATTTCCCCTTCCCACACTTGTGGCAAACCCCCCAAAATCAAAAGAAAAATTCTGTCTCCCGGTATAGCCATCGACCGTTCCACACCCACGGGGAACAGCCTAAGCCACTCCTTCTTCATCCTCCCAATCACCCTAACTCTACTGCTTTTAATGACGTAACATTAACTCTCCTCTGTAGTTTTCCAACTTAACTCCAAAATTTTTAACAACTTTGTACATCATAGTTTTTTTTTGTTTGTTTTGTTTTTGTTTTGTTTTTTTAATATATAATACAATCTATATTTTGTAAACTTACTATTTACTTCAAGTCAGTCAGATGCCTGTGCAAATGCTTAATTATTCTACCTTATATTTTGTTCATGCTTAGCTCCCACCAGTCTCTTCTTCTTCTTTGATCTTCTTGATGAACTCCTGCGCCTCCTCTGGGGTCTTGAAGATGTGGGTTCTGCCCTCATACGTGGTCAGCAGTCTCGCAGGATAGATTACACCATGACGAATCCCAAGGTTGCGCAGCTCCTTACGTACGGGATCAAACTGCTTCCTCAATTGCTGGATTCCTGTGGCCAAATCTGGGTAGAACCGCACCTGCTGGTCCTGGTGTTTAATCTCTCCTTTAGCACGTGCAGCGTTGAAGATCTTCATCCTGTCTCTGTTGCTAAGAAACTTCATAATTAAGGTCCTCGGCGGTCCCTTATCTCTCCGTGGGCCAATGCGATGTGCTTTTTCCAGAACCACTGCTGATTGCAACTCCTCGCTGCCCAGCACCTCCGGAATCCACTTTTCCAGAAAGGAACATACGTCCCGACCTTCTGATTCCTCTGGAAGACCCACCAGCCTCAAATTATTCTGTCTCGACCGAGATTCCAAATCCAAAATATTATCTTCCAGAGATTTATTTTTTTTTTCCAAAGTGCGCACCTTTAATTGAAGACGGGTGATGTCATCTTCAGCACTAGCGAGACGGAGCTCCATCTGCGCCGTTCGTTCTACACAGTCACCCAATTCCTTTCTTATTCCTTCCAACGCTGTCATAATCCCATCAAATCTAGAGGAAAAGTCCGCTCTCATTGAACTCATGGCAGCCATCAGCGCATCTGTGCCTCCCCGCGCAGACATCGCACCGTTGCCAGCCTCCTCCGCCATATATGGAGTTTTGTTTACTGCGTCACAGACCTGAAAGTCCGTTAATTTGGACTGTTTCGGCGGCTCGCTTTTTCCTTTTCCTGGTTTTCCAGCCTTAGGCTTCGCCGACATATCCTCGCCCAAATGCTGAGATACGTTCTGTCCCAAATGAGAGAGTTATTTGCCGATTTTTTTTCTCCAGGAGCAGAGCAGAACGAGACACGTCCGTCCTACGTGGCAGCCATAACCGGAAGTCCGCATTCATTGTTCTTTATCGCTCGTGTTGCTTAGTCTCGCCGCGTGGAACTTTTTGCTGTTCTCTTGAGCCTTTTTGTGCGAAATAGTCTTCCCGTCGAGCCACTACGCCGCCTCCTGCAGCTTCTCCAGCTCTATCGGAAGCTGCCCTCGACGATGCTGCGCCTCTAGCACCTGACGATGAGGCGTCACCTGAGGAGCAGTAAAGCTCTCATTAACCTGTGCAGTAAATCATCTTCATCTTGAGTTACGTATCTTGTTATAAGAATAAAAGAGTTCTAAAAACATATTTATGTACACTTTATTTACATCTACGTATGTATGTACACTTACACACACACATATCATATGAGAGAGAGAGTGAGAGAATGAACGTACGTATTATTTATGGGTGACGTCATTAGGGGTGACGCTACTTCGCGGTTTTTCACTTTTCGCGGTCGGTTCTGGAACCCATTAACCGCAATAAGTGAGGGATCACTGTAATGTCTTTTGTATCCAGTGTGACAAATCAGGAAAGATGAGAAAGTGGACCTTAAGGTTGGACAGTGTATTTATTATTATCCATCTCTGTGCCTTATTACGACTCTCTGTGTGTGATATATGGTTTAAATAATAGACACAACTCTTTGTGTTTAATACACATGTTAATCCGCCAATCCAACTATCAAAGGAGAAAACTCTATCGAATATGACTTAAACCTAAGTTTAAATGCATTGCTTGTTTTTAATATTAAGGGGCATTTCAGTAGCTCCCTGCCATCTGGATTATCACTTACCCCCTCTTCCCTTTTTTTTCCCTGTTTTTTTTTTTTTTTGGCACTCGTGTAAAGGAGGGTTTTTTTCTTACTATTTATTCTTTTTTTTTTTTTTGCGTTGCCTTTTTTTTTTTTTTGTATTGCCCCCCCTCTTCTTGCTTTTCTTGTGAAGTGTTTTGGCCTTTAGTAAGTGCCTCGAAGAATAGCAATCCCCATGCGATCTGGGGAAGGAGCCTACTTGTTATCTATTGGTTTTGTGTATTTTTTTGTTTTGGGTTTGTGTTTGGGTGCATGTTTTATGCTCAGCAGAGGTCTACCGTATCAGTATTTATATTATTTGTACATTACATTATGCCAAATACATAAGAGTTTCACATGTACAAAATGGGGCGCTGGAGGCATATTTATTAGTCTCTATAGGGTACATAAATCCTACATAAATCCTAATGTCTTCTTCCAATAGGATTAAACTTTGTTTTGGAACGTGAGGGGCTTGAAGGGGAATGTGAAGCAAAGAAAGGTTTATGCTTTATTGAAAAGGGAGAGAGTGGAGATAGCTCTATTACAGGAAACACACCTGGACGATAATGGACATCATAAACTTAAATATGGTTGGGTTGGCCAGGTTTATTCCTCTTCTTTTACCACCAGCAGCAGGGGGTGTAGGGGTGTAGTTATATTAATACATAAAAATCTCCCATTTCAGCTGGTGAAGTGCGTTAAAGATACGCATGGAAGCTATGTGATTATTAAAGGGGTTTTATATGGTGAAGAGATTGCTATTATGGATCTTTATTGTCCACCTAATTATTCACCTAGCTTCTTGGTTAAGGCCTTTTCTGAATTTGCAGAGCTTTCCCCAGCAATAGTTTTAGTGGGAGGAGACTTTAACTGCCTACTTAACCCCCTGCTTGATAGACACCCTCCTCGGAATACATCTTTAACAACTCAGGCTGATGCTCTTCATGCTATCTGCGAAGAAATGAATTTGGTAGATGCATGGCGAACTTTCCACCCATCTGCTAAAGAATTTACTTTTTATTCCCCCCCTCATAAATGTCATACAAGGATTGATTACTTTTTCATTTCTAAACTCTTGGTACAATCGGTGTCTTTGTGTACAATAGGCAACATCATTGTTAGTGATCATGCAACAGTATTAATAGATTTATCTGTTGGTTTAGGGCAGGTTAAGAGTAGATGATGGCGATTTGATACATGCCTTCTAAAAGATGAAAAGTTTACTACTGTGGGGCACCCCCACAACAGACAGGGACAAGCAGAGCACTCAGCTATTAACATAACAGTGAAATGTGTGTATTAATGTCAACAGGCAGCCTCGCTTCGTCTGGCTCTTTCCTGCTCAGTACTGTGATGTTAATGTGCCATTCATGCATTGTGTTCAAGCTTCCTGCTCTTACTGTGATGCAAATGTCCCATGCCTTTCATGTATTGTCTGTAACTGGGTATATAAGCTGACTGAAATTCATGTTCACTCTCTCTCTTACCCCTGCTGCTGACACACGCATTCTGTGTCTCCTCACGAGAGCCTGAGGACCCGCTCCAGCCCGCCTGCACAGGGCTGGGGTGAGTTCTATGATGGCGGGATGAATGATATTAAACACCCTTTTAAACTCTCAGTTCGCTGCTTTATTATTTCATGCCGCCACATTGGTGACCCCGAGAGAGCACACGCTTTGTGCAACGCAACCTTCTGGTCTGGACAGCTACACTACTTACTTGAGAGATGATTTTAAAATATTTTTTGCTATCAACTCTCAATCTACTAATGACTCATCCTTATTATCGGAAACCTCTAAAGTCTATATCAGAGGTTTAATCATAGCATATTTAGCCTAAAAAAAAAAATGAAAGCAAAAAGAACAGCAATCTAAACTTGAAAAGGAACTGGAAGAAATTAAGAGAGTACTTGGTTTATCACCATTATCAGATCCTATATTATTGCAGAGAAAGTGTGCCACCCAAGCTGCATTAGATGCATTATTAACTCAACAAGCAACAAGCTAAGCGTGCTCTTTTTTTTTTTTTTTCCCTTTTTTCAGAACAAAGGTTATATGAATTTGGAGACAAATCTGGTAAGTATTTGTCTTGTTTAACAAAAATGAGAACAAATTCCAAACTGATTCCTTCAGTTGTAGGTCTAAATGGCACTCGTTATTTTGATAACAAAAATATTAATAATACCTTTAAGCAGTTTTGTATTCAGCTATATACAGCAGACCAGACAGTAGGGGCCTCATATAAGATGGACTGTTTCTTGGACAGCCTAGTGCTTCCTACTAGGACCAGTAAATATACAGGGAACAGACATCGAGATGGTGACATCCTATAAGTACCTGGGTGTTCATCTGAACAATAAACTAGACTGGTCACACAATACTGACGCACTCTACAAGAAGGGACAGTGCAGGCTGTTCCTACTGAGGAGACTCAGGTCTTTTGGTGTACAAGGGGCACTGCTGAAGACATTCTATGACACGGTGGTGGCATCAGCCATCACTTTTGGAGTGGTCTGCTGGGGCAGTGGCATTACAGCAGCCAATAGGAAGAGACTGAACAAACTGATCAAGAAAGCTAGCTCTGTCCTGGGGCAGCGCCCTGACCCAGTGGAGGAAATGGGAGAGAGAAGGATGGTGGCTAAACTGTCATCTCTGCTGGAGTCCGAGTTCCACCCTATGCAGGACATATTGAATGCACTGAGGAGCTCATTTAGCAGCAGACTACATTATCCTAGGTGCACAACCGAGAGGTTTCGCAGGTCCTTCCTACCTACGGCTGTCAGACTGTACAACCTAAGCAGGGCTGCTCGCAGAGATAGCAAAAAGACGTGACAACCTCTATTGTATCCTCGTATTGAATGCAAAAGATGCAATAGACTTACACAATGGTTCCCTCCGGTATACAACTAGGAAAATACCGGTCGCTATGGAGGGTGAGAATATGTATGGGTACATAATCATACCATGTAGGATAACTAAGTAGACGGTTGTGCTGTTTCATTCCATCTAGCTACAATGCTCCGCACTGTGTGTGTTTATATATTTATTCCATCTAGCAACAATGCTCCACGCTGTGTGTGTTTATATATTTATATGGGGATCATGAAATGATGAGACTGGATAATTTCTCAGTATGGTTTATTCATCTCAAGTCCCCAGCTCTCTCTCTCTCAGTCAGGAAAAAAGAGGAAGAGCTGCGGTAAACCCACATACATTTATACCCACACATCAAACACAGAATCACACAATCAAGTCACATCCTTCTATTTACACTTAATCCCTTCACAGTCCTCTTTGCTCTTCTGTCTGACCCCAGGAGGTCAGACAGTCCTTTCAGGCTCTCGCTCCAGATCCTCTGACTTCCTCCCAAGTCCGCAGGTGGTCCAGACTCATTGTCCATCTGAGGCGTGATGTCAATACACACCGCAAGCTCAAAGTCCTTCTATGCTTGGGTCTCTGCAGTGAAATATGTGAGCTACATAATGTTACCATTATGGGCGCTACATCACTCCCCCCCAAACGCCAAAGAATGGACACACCCGATAACCGTATCCTAATGGCAATACAGCATATGTCACCCCCCACCTGCGGAATTTACAGCACAGCCTACACAGTTTGATCGAAACACACATCACTCTGCCCGTAGTCTGGGCTTCAACCTCCTCCCAAACTTGCTGTATGCAGGTTTCACAGCCTGTGTTGTGCCGTCTTGCGGCGAATCTGTGGAATGAGGGGGAGAAAGGTTATCTGTCCCCTGCGGGGGACTCCAGGGGCCGTTCCCTGGGTGGTCTGCCGCGTCGAGGCGTCCTCGCCGGTCGTACAGATTCGTCATGCAACACAAAGGCAGGCTTTAATCTATCAATACTGATTGTTTCTTTCCTGCCCCCCAAATCTAGCACAAAATATTTCTCCCCGGTTTTCAGCACTCGAAATGGACCGTCATATGGTGGGCGGAGACTGTGTCGCTGAGCGTCGTGCCTGACAAAAACAAATTCAGCGTTTTGTAAAGCCTTGGAAACAAAAACACGCGGAAAAGTGTGATGAGCGGGGCCCGGGAGCAGAAATGCTCCCGTGCCAATCAGAGGTCCTCGCACCGGGGGGCGCCCTGGTGCCGCATGGGCTGGTAGGAACTCGCCGGGCAGCCTGAGAGGTTGCGCAAAAACCAATTCTGCGGGTGAGGCATCTAAGTCCTCTTTGGGTGCCGAACGCAACCCTAATAAAACCCATGGTAGTTTGTTTACCCAATCTGCATCCGTGAGCGACGCTCTGAGGGCTGCCTTCAAAGACCTGTGAAAACGCTCGCATAAACCGTTGGCCTGTGGGTGATAAGCGGTAGTGCGGTGGACTGCCGCTCCTAAGCCGCTGGCCGTTGCTGACCACAGCTCCGACACAAATTGAGGTCCCCTATCGGACGTAATATCCGAAGGAACCCCGAACCGCGCTACCCAGGCTGTTAAAAAAGCGCGAGCCACCTCTGCTGCTGTGGTCGACGTTAACGGGACCACTTCCGGCCAACGTGTGGTTCGGTCCACCATTGTCAAGAGATGTGTGAACCCTTGTAACGGCGGCAGGGGGCCCACTAGGTCTACGTGCACATGATCGAATCTCTTAGCCGGAATGTGGAACGGTTCTAAAGGGGCCTTCGTGTGCCTGTGGACTTTGGCCCGCTGGCAAGCCATGCAGGCTTTCGCCCACTCTTTCACGTGCTTGCGCAGGCTCGGCCAAACAAACTTCTCCGCTACCATTTTCACCGAAGCGCGTACCCCCGGGTGCGCCAGGGAGTGCACCGCGTCAAAAACGAGACGGCGCCACGCGGCCAGTACCACCGGGTGCAGTCGCCCGGTGGATACGTCGCAGATTAGAGGGGGTGAACCGGTTTGTAAACTTTTGCTCTCCAGCCTTAACCCTGTTGGTCCAGACAGGAGCGTGCGCACGTCTGCGTCTCCGCTCTGCTCCGCTGCCATGGCTGCATAATCTATCCCCACGTGAACAGGGGCCGCGTGCGCGTCCGCGCTGTTTCCCCGCCCCGCGTCTGCGGTAGTACAACCCGC
The DNA here is from genome assembly GCA_020510985.1 of Pholidichthys leucotaenia. Taxonomy (NCBI): domain Eukaryota; kingdom Metazoa; phylum Chordata; class Actinopteri; order Cichliformes; family Pholidichthyidae; genus Pholidichthys; species Pholidichthys leucotaenia. The sequence goes on from CM035844.1 coordinate 19,387,180, forward strand.
TTCCGCGCGGACAGGTGCTGTTACCGCGTGTGAGAGACAGTCTGCTACTACGTTGAGTTTACCGGCTACGTGCTGAATATTGGTGGTAAATTCCGAAATTGCGGCCAGCTGTCTCTGCTGCCGTCCTGACCACGGTTCTGAAATTTTGGACATTGCAAAAGTGAGCGGTTTGTAGTCGACAAACGCGGTGAAACGTCGCCCCTCCAGCCAGAACTGGAAATGGCAAATGGCCAGGTGGAGCACTAGCAGCTCCCTGTCAAACGCGCTGTATTTCCGCTCAGCATCGCGCAAGGACCTGCTGAAAAAAGCGAGCGGTTGCCAAACCCCGGCGACTTGCTGCTCTACCACTGCCCCTATGGCCACATCTGACACGTCGGTGGTTAGCGCTATGCGGGCTGATGGGTCTGGGTGAGCCAGCAGCGCTGCGTCTGCCAGTGCTTTTTTAACCTCTGTGAATGCGCGCTCCCGCTCCGGGGACCACACGATCGCATTGGAGGGCTTCTGCTTTTTAAGCGTGGCGTATAACGGTTGCATAAGCTACGCTGCGTGGGGTATGAAACGGTTATAAAAATTTACCATTCCTGGACTTCCGGGAAGATGGCGGAGAGACATAACACTTAAACAAAGAGCTCTCCCTAGCCGGATTAAAAATCATCGGTAAATCGCCAACTCGACATAAACGAATCAATAAACTAAGGGATGAAAACACGAAGGAACCGGGCACAAGGACAAAAACAGGGTAAAATTGAAGAATTCCTCTCCAACAACGCAGGAAAAACCGCTGTACGCAAAGCCCAAAAAACCGAGATGTCCACAGCAGAGAAAATGGAGGACACCAGACTCGACAACATGAACGCTGGCATCGCCAGTTTGGGTGAAGAGTTGAGAGAATTCAAGCGACAGCTACAACAGGATTTAGCGGCTCTTAAGGAGGAACTGAAAAAAGAAATTAAGGAGGAAATCATGGACCTCCGAAGAGAAATGGAGTGTAAATTAACGGAAAACATGGAGGAGCTGCGCTCCCAGCGGGCGTGTATGACAGAAGCGCAGACCCGAATTTCGGAACTAGAAGATTGGAAAAGCGAGGCAAACGAACAACTACAGACCCTGACGACGCAAACGCAGAGGATGCAGGAGAAAATAAACGACTTGGAGAGCAGATCCCGACGAAGCAATATGCGCATCTTTGGAATTCCGGAGGGCATTGAAGGCAACTCGATGACAAAATTCATGGATCAGTTCTTAAAAAAAGAACTGGAAATACCCGGAGAAACGGATCTGCAGATTCAACGGGCGCACAGAACACCGGCACAGAACCCGAAAACAAACTCTCCACCCAGGTCAGTTGTGGTAAACTTTGTGAAATATGACATAAAGGAAAGAATCCTGACGCAAGCATGGAAAAAAAAGATACGAATCGGCGACAAACAGGTATTTTTTGACCATGACTACCCGACAGAAATCGTGCAGCAGCGGAAGAAATATGCCAATATTAAAAAAACGCTGAAAGAGAAAAAAATTAGATTCCAAACGCCGCTAACGAAAATGAGGATTCATTGGGAGGAAGGCACAAGAACCTACAACACGGCCGAAGAGGCAGCGCGGGATATGATGGAGCGGGGCCTTGAGGTGAGTGTGCCGAAGGAGACGGCTGGAGCAGCGGCGGCCCTGAACGCACCACGACAGACGGAGTGGAGACGAGTGAACGGCGGAAGAAGGGGGAGAGACGTAGAGCAGCGGGCCCAGGACAAACTACAAGGCTTTCAACTGAAAGCCTAGATCATAACAAAGATTAAGAAAGGCACAGAAGAAATGAAGGCCAAGAAGACAAGGTAAAAGAGAAACAGACGGCTAGGAGAGGTTTAAGTGATATTTGTTGGACATTTCTAGACTTATGACTATTACTTTGATAGTAATTAGAAGTCTAGGGAGGGCCCTTCACTCTGTGAAGACAAACCCCCCACCCACCAACAGGGACCAGTGGGCAGAAGAAAGGCCCAAAGTACGGAGGTTGAGTTTTTTTAATGTGTTTTTATATAAATATGTGTTATTTTTGTTGTTAAAGGGGCTAGGAGCACAAGTTAAAAAAATGGAAAAACATGAATATGGGTAAAAATCTTAAGATAATAACACTAAACGTGAATGGTCTGAACTCACCTGTTAAAAGGGAAAGAATAATAAGAAAATTCAAGAAGGAAAAAGCTGAAATTATATTTATGCAAGAGACACATTTGAGCAAGGCAGAACATGTGAAACTAAAGAGATTTGGCTATAAGAACTCCTACTACAGTTCATTTAAGGGAGGAGCAAAAAGGGGGGTTATGATACTAATCTCAAACAAAATACAATTTGAAAGTGAACAGGAAATCCAGGATAAAGAAGGCAGGTATGTAATAATAAAGGGTAGCATAGATGGAATGCAGATCACATTAGTGAGCATCTATGCCCCACCAGAAAGTGACAAGGGTTTTTTTCAACATCTGTTTGATCTCATAGCAACACACAGTGAAGGAGTCCTAATTTGTGGAGGAGACTTAAATGCTGTCATGGATCATGAAGTTGACACAACAAGTGTTAAGAAGACAAAAAAACATGTAACAAAGTTCATAAGAACCTCACTGGCAGAAATGGGTATGGTAGACATATGGAGGGACCTACACCCACTCGAAAAAGACTATACACATTATTCAGCAGCCCATAAAGTACACTCTAGAATAGATTACTTCCTTATGAATGAAGGTGACAGACACAGGGTGAGAAATTGTTGGATTGGAGGGGCAGAAATATCAGATCATAATCCTATATACATGGAAATATATTTAAACAATAGAAAACGACAAACAACATGGAAACTTAACGTAGGACTGTTAAATGATGAGAAAATGAAAGAAAGAATAAAAATAAACATAAACGAATATATCCAAGAGAATGACAATGAAGAAGTGGACCCAACAATACTATGGGACGCACTAAAAGCCGTGTTAAGGGGTAAATTAATTGTTGAAACAGGAAAAGCAAATAAGACTAAACTGGAAGCGTATGAACAAAGATGTGAGAGACTGAGGGAATTAGAACGTAAACATCAAAGCACAAATGATCCAAAAATATATCAAGAAATTAAAGAAGAAAAAACAAAGATAAAAGAAACACAAATGGATGAAATTGAAAGGAAAAATAGATATCTAAAGCAAAAATATTATGAAACGGGGCCAAAAGCCACAAAACTGCTGGCAAAACGGTTAAGAAAACAACAAACAATGAATAATGTGTACAAGATTAAAGACCCCACCACAAATAAAACCACAGTTAACCCAGAAAACATCGAAGAAATTTTCCATAATTTCTACCAAGAACTATACTCGCAACCTGAAGAAACAAATACTAAAGATATCAAAAAATTTCTAGACACATTGGACTTGCCATCAATAGGAAATCAACAAAATGAAAAACTAACAGCAGAAATAACAACACAAGAGATCAGAGATGTGATTAAGTCACTTAAAAACGATAAATCACCAGGTAGTGATGGATACTCCTCTGAGTTTTATAAACTGTTTATAGAAGAACTCACGCCACAACTCCTAAAGTCATTTAATTGGACGCTGAACAACAACAAAATACCTCCAACATGGAACGAAGCAATCATTTCAGTTATTTTAAAACCAGGGAAAGATAAAGAACAATGCGGAAACTATAGACCAATCTCTTTATTAAATGTAGATTATAAAATATACACAACAATTATATGTAAACGAATAAAGACATTCTTGACGGAATTGATAGAAGATGATCAAACTGGATTCATAGAGGGACGCCAAACACATGACAATATCAGGAGAACAATACATATAATTAACCAAATACATAAAGAAAAGAAAAGCGCAGTAATAATGAGTTTAGACGCAGAAAAAGCATTTGACAGGGTTAACTGGAAATTCCTATATAGTGTACTGGAGCGCTTTGGATTTAACGAAAAATCAGTACAATGCATAAGGACGCTATATCAAGAACCTGTGGCAAGAATCAAGATAAACGGTAGCTTAACAGACAAAGTAAATATACAAAGATCAACTAGGCAGGGATGCTGCTTATCGCCCACCTTGTTTGCTCTGTTCATAGAACCATTGGCTCAAGCGATACGACAAAATAAGAAATTAAAAGGTGTAACAATAAAGGGGGCGGAACACAAGATTGGGCTATTTGCAGACGATATTATAGTTTACCTTGAACAACCAGATAAATCAATAATGGAAATGATGAACTTGATAGAAAATTTTGGAAAATTATCAGGATACAAGATAAACATAACAAAAACACAAATACTGACATTCCACTATAACCCTCTAAACCAGATAACTGATAAGATCAAACTAAACTGGAAGCAAAAAGAAATAAAATACCTTGGAGTGAACATACCTAAAGACCTAAGCAAAATATATAAAGCAAACTATGATAGGTTGGAACAAGAAATAAAAAAAGATATTGATAGATGGTCAATCTTAAATATGGATCTGAATTCAAAAATTGAGACAGTCAAAATCAGCATACAACCTAGATTACTTTACCTCTTCCAGGCTATACCAACAGAGATTCCAGATGCCCAATTCTCAAAGTGGGACAGGATGATATCGAGATTTGTTTGGGGAGGTAAAAAACCAAGAGTGAAATATAAAACCCTCCAATTACCAAAAGAGAAAGGAGGCATGGGCCTACCGAGTCTAAAGGAATATTACTACTCAGCACAAATAAGATATATCATATGTTGGTGCGACGAGGGATATGAGGCAAAATGGAAAGAAATGGAAAAGGAAATTGAGGGACTCCCAGTACAAAGCATAATAGGGGATAAAGATGCATATAAGCAAATCAAACAAATAGACCCAATCACTAAATTTACTTTAGAACTGTGGTATAAAATAGTACAAAAATATAATATAAGGGAAGACATAAAACTATTGAAATGGGTAGCATTTGACAGTCAGTTTGAACCGGCAAAACAAGATAGGGGATACAAAAATCTGGTGAACAAGGGAATCACAGCATGGGGCAATATCGGAAAAAAAGATCTCGGGAGCTTTGTAAATATCAGGAGAAAATTTAAATTAGAAAGATCGGAATTTTTCAGATATCTGCAGATGAGAGATTACTATATGAAGACGATTAGGCATAACCTCGAAACAGATGTGAACGAGATTATACAACTTATTTTAAGCTCATATGCAGGAAATAAAATAAGAATTATTTCAAAACTATATCAGAAACTTATGACAAACAATCATACAAGTAACTATATAAAGGAGAAATGGGAGAAAGAGCTCAATTTAAACATAACAGAAGAAAGCTGGCAGGAAATATGGAAAACACAACACACATCAACAAATTCAAGGGCATGGAGGGAATTTGGATGGAAAAACCTGATTCGCTTTTTCATTACACCACAGATTCAAGGAAAATATTCAAATACCCAATCTTTATGCTGGAGGGGATGTGGGGCTCAAAATGCAGACCACTCACATATGTTTTGGAAATGCTACAAAATATCATCATTTTGGAAATCTATGCATGTGACAATACAGAGGATATTAGGATATAATATACCAATGAACTGTAACCTGATGTACTTATGTGATCTTAAAAAAGACAATGTTATACAGGCTGAGGACAGATATCTAGTTAAAATCTTGTTGATTGCATGTAAAAAAACTATCACAAAAAAATGGCGATCAGAAGTTCTTCCTGACCAAGAACAATGGACTGACATTGTTGAGGACATACGTATGATGGAAAAACTAACATATCGACGAAGAATGCAAGAAGGAATATGGGAGAAAAAATGGCGGAAATGGACACACTACAAAGTGCAACAACGAGGCAGAAATTGAAAGAATAACCAAAGACACTGAAAAAACCAGAAGAATTAAGAGATGGAAACTAAAAACTTGATGCTCCAACATTTGTCCCCCCCCCCCTTTATTTTTTATTTTTATTTTGTTTATTTTTTTTTATTTTTCCCTACCCTAACCCCTTTGTTTTTTAAATGTAGAATGTGATCTGAATGCATTATATATGATGAAAAATGAATAAAAATCTAAGTTACAAAAAAAAATTTACCATTCCTAAAAACTCTTGCAACGCTTTGACCGTTTGTGGCTGGGGAAACTCCGCCACTGTGCGTACTTTGGCCAGCAGAGGAATTGCTCCCTCTGGGGAGACGCGGTGTCCTAAAAAATCGATTTGCGCTACGCCAAAATGGCACTTGGCTGGGTTGATTATCAACCCGTGCATTCCCAACCTCTGAAAAACCGTGGTGAGGTGTTTTTCGTGTTCCTCCTCGGAGGCACTGGCGACTAAAATATTGTCCAAGTAGACAAAAACGAATGTGAGGTCGCGCAACATGGCATCCATCATTCGTTGGAAAGTTTGCGCGGCGCCTTTAAGGCCAAAAGGCATGCGTAAAAATTCAAAAAGTCCGAACGGGGTTATTACCGCTGTTTTGGGAATGTCCTCTGGTCCAACCGGGACCTGATGATAACCGCAGACTAGGTCTATTTTAGAAAAAATGTGCGCCTTCGCTAAGTGCACTGAGAAATCCTGGATATGCAGAAGCTGTAGTCACAACATTCGGAAGCTTTAAAATATTGTTCACTTCTGTCAATCACAAGAAAACGACACTGTAATAATCTCATTGGATGCAGAGAAAGACTTCGACCGAGTTGAGTGATCTTATCTATTTAAAGTATTACAAAAATTTAATCTGGGGGATAACTTTATCAAATGGTTCAAACTTTTGTATAATAAACCCTTGGCATCAGTCATAACAAATGGTTATAGATCGGATAATTTCCCAATTTATCGCTCAACATGTCAAGGCTGCCCCTTAAGTCCTGCTCTTTTTGCCCTTGTGGTAGAACCTTTAGTAGAAGCCATCCGACAGGATCCAGCTGTCAGGGGTATAGATGTAGGGGAGACACAACATAAAATTCCCTTTATGCGGATGACATTTTGTTGTACGTAGCAGAGCCTGCTACCTCTGTTCCGCGACTGGTTGATATCATTAATTATTTTGGGTCTTTTTCTGGTTACAAAATTAATTTCTCTAAATCTTTAGCTATGCCCATGGGAAGCCTCAGAAATAGAATGAACTCCCTTATATCATTTCCATTTTGCTGGTCTATGTCAGGTTTTGTGTGCTTGGGTATTCAGATTACTCCTATGTTCCATCAGATGTTTAAAGCCAATTTTAACCCTCTCTAGACACTATAAAGAAGGATTTAAACAGGTGGTGTTCACTTCCCCTATCATTACTAGGCAGAGTGTCTATTATCAAAATGAATATCCTGCCTAGGTTATTGTACCCCCTACAGATGGTTCCAATATTTATAACTAATAAGGTTTTGAAGATACTGAATGGTTGGTTGAGTGTTTTTATTTGGAGCAAAAGGAAGGCAAGATTAAAAATGGTAAAACTACAACTTCCAAGTTCAATGGGAGGTTTGGATGTTCCTAACATTAAATGGTACCAAATAGCATCTCAACTAAGGTTTATAGCAGAATGGGTTAAAGATGATCCTACTTCTGTTTGGTTGGGCCTTGAAAAGTCACAGGCCTCATGTTCACTGTTGGGCCTTTTGTCTTGTAAGAATTTAAAGTCAGTTAGAAATCTCTGTGATAATAACCCCATAATTTGCAATACTTTAAAGGCCTGGTTTATGACACTAAAGCTTGATGGAAGATCAGATTTAACTACTTTATTAATTCCTATTCAAGGCAATCCAGACTTTGTTCCTGGTATGATGGACAGTAGTTATAATATATGGACAGTTAAAGGGTTAAAGAAAATTTATGACCTTTTTGATGGTGCATTATTATCATTTGAACAGCTTCAGGAGAAATTTGGTCTTTCTAAACAGAATTTTTTCAGATACCTTCAGATCTGAGATTTCATAACTAGAAAGACCACACTCAATGTAAATGCCACAGTGTCTGCAGTTGAGCGGTTACTTCTTTTAGGCCCAACCAAAAAATTTATAACTTGCTGTTATAGTGCCTTAAGTCAGTCAGATGTGATGTGTATGTCAATTATGCAGGATCTTAAACAGAAATGGCAAAGTGAACTTGGTGTAAATATTTGTGAGGATTCATGGGATGCAATCTGGGAGTGTGCCAAGAAGATCTCAATATGCAATCGTGCAAGACTATTGCAATACAAAATCTTACATCGCTTACAAATCTCTCCCAGTAAAAGATCCAACATGAATCCCCAGCTTTCACCCATGTGTCTGAAATGTAAAATTTCAGTTGGTACCTATACTCATTGTGTTTGGTCTTGTCCTAAAATCCAAGCATACTGGCTAGATGTTGTACAAGACATGAATCAAATATTTGGTGTGAATGTAAACATAGATCCTCGCTCTCTGCTACTGGGACACCCAAACCAGGACTTACTTTTTGGAAGCTCTGCAAGACTGTACAATATCCTTGCATACGCGGCAAGAAGGAATATTTTTTTGTCATGGATATGTGACAAAGCACCAACTAAAACAAACTGGCATAAAATCATCATGGAGTGTTTCCCTCTGGAATATTTAACATGTTTACTTCACTCAACAAAGAGACATTTTATGAAAATATGGACCCCATATATGAAATTCTCTAACCTTACAGTGGCCTCGATTGTTGGGAGCGTCAACTTGGACTAAATATGACTTTTTTTTTTACCTTGTTTGTGGTGCCACGATGGTTACGCTCCTCTGTACAAATGCACAAGTGCTGGTTTATGTGTGTACATGTATGAGTTTCTAGCTAAGTATATCGTCCCCTTTTTTTTTTTTTTTTTAAATTTCAATCTTTAATTTTGTGTAGATCAATTTTGTGCTGAGCTGTTTTTTTCATGTTTTGATTGTTGGGGGGGGTTTGTGTGTGTGCAAAACAAAAAATTTCAATAAATACAATTTAAAAAAAAAGAAGTTTACAGAATCAGAATCAGAATCAGAATCAGAATCAGAATCAGGTTTATTGCCATTGTTCATGTAGTACACAAACTAGGAATTTGTCTCGGTACAATGCTGCAACATTAAACATGATAAGATAAGAGAAATAAACTATACATGTAATAAAGTGTAGGATAAGATTAAGTGATACTGGTCAACAGTTAAAATATATATTAGCCAGCAGCAGATACTGTGGAGAACTATATAGTGCAGTCGGTAATGCAGGAAGAAAACAGTGATGATTGACATGAGTCTGGTTGAGCTGCTGTACGTGGTGCACGAGAGTCACTTAGTGTTCAGCAGTCTAATGGCAGAGGGGAAGAAGCTGTTCATGTGACGGGAGGTTTTAGTCTGGATGGACCGAAGTCTTCTACCAGAGGGGAGGGGGGCAAACAGTACATGACCAGGGTGTGAGGGATCGGCTATGATCCGGCCAGCACGCCTCCGGGTCCTGGAGATGTACAGATCCTGGAGAGATGGGAGCTTGCAGCCGATCACCTTCTCAGCAGTGCGCACGACGCGCTGCAGCCTTAGTCTGTCCCTGGCAGTGGCTCCTGCGTACCACACGGTTATGGAGGTGGTGAGGATGGACTCGATGATGGCTGTGTAGAACTGCACTAACATCTTGGTGGGTAGCTGAATTGGGTTTCTGAAACCTTGAAAAACCAATGACTGAAAACCTAGCAAGAAGGACCCGCCTACCAACGCTGTGAATGCAGTGAGCCAATTGAAGCAGAGAAGTTCGCGAGCTGTTTTTTTTTTAAGGCTGGGTGAAGACAGACTGCTGCCTGCAGCAGATAAAAAAAGGACCCGCAGGAAGAACCCCACAGACCCAGCAGCACGGAGACCATCCACAAGTGGAACCTGTGTGACAGCTGCCATTCGTGCATCGGCATGTTCGGCCAGGCTGTGCTTTTTTGGTTTTTGTCCCAGCAGAATAGACATTAGGATTGCCTTCTATGGTCATCATAGACCGACAGAGGCCGACGACGAAGGCTGAGTGACACACACACGTTTGCCAGTCTATTTTTAATTACTATTGTTATTTGTTTTGAAAAATTGTTCGCCAAAAACCGCAATCATGGAAGCACAAAACCGCAATAATGGAATTATGTTTTGATCGGGTCGCGAGACCAGAACCACGAGTGGACCAGCGTCGCATTCGTCTGACAATGAGGAAGAGAAGTTCGCCAGCTACGCTGCTGCTGTGAAGAGGTAAGGTGCTATAAGCTAAATTATTCTTTATCCCTGAAAATTGTAATCCAAAATGACTTTTGACTGATCGGTAAATTACAACTGTGCGGTGCACGAAGTCTGAAGTTCGTGCGCCGTGGTACAAGGGGTCGTTCGCCGCGTCCAGACCGTGAACGCTGCCCCCCCCGCTATTCTTCTGTAGCAAGGGGGGGGGGGAGCCGCGATGACTGAGCTGCTGTCCCACATCGCCACATGAGGCTAATCCGTCATGTAGCGATGGCCGATGTCCATCCTCTGTAGCGAGGGGGGGGGGGACAACCCCCACACACACACACACAGACACAGCCCTGAGTGTGACCTTTCATTAGAGCCCAAAATGAAGCTTCTACATTAAAGCATTCAAAAGTTACAGATGTTTTTCCAAACTGTGCCATTTGGCACAATTTGGCACAGTTCCAAAATGCCTGGGAACTACCTGAGGAAAAAGCTGTGTAATATATTCATTTTTTGTGGTATTGTTACAAAATTTGGACCTCAGCTGGATAACACTTGGTTCTACATTTCTGTTGCATTTTCCAGCCCGGATCTGAAGCTGTGTGTTATTTGCAAGCATTTGTATCCAAAAAAACACCCAGGCCAAATTTATTTTCTTCAAGTTCACTATGTTTAGATGACTGTAACTCAGTGGCCGGAGCACTTAGAGAGATTATGACTGTTTTGCCAAAAAATTCAAAGTGTTTTCTTTTAAATGAGACCAACCCCATGAAGATGCTGCAAAGGGTTGAAGAACAGCTTTGGATTTAATTTGGGCACGTTATTTTTTGGCGTTTTTAGGGAAATTGACTGGAGTGCAAGGGGTTAAGTTTATACCTGGGAAGTCACATTTTCTTTCATCACAGGTGACTATGGTGTCCTTTTGTCAGAGAGCGTAAAAGTTGTCTGAGCAAACAGTGTGTGCAGGTGCTCTTGGGAATTGTAGTTTTGCAGTGTCATGGTTGGAAAGGGTTAAAATAAAATTATGAGCAAGAAAATTTGAAAAGCTGTAAAGGTTTGAAAAAAATCTGACAAATTTATAAAAACAGCAACAAAATCATCCACATGAAAATGCTCTCAATTTTTGTGAAAAGTGTCAGATTTGCAAGAACAAAGTTGTAAATTTGCAAGAAAATTCTCAATTTTATGAGAAAAAGATACATTTTTTTTTTAAAGGAAATGCTCACAAAACCATGATTTATCATTAATTTTTACAGGGTAGTTCTGTTGAGAGGAAACCTCTCTTTTTCAAGGACGTCCTGTTCACATTCACACCAGGAAGCTGCCCAGTACAACCACAGACTGACCTGTGGCCCCTGAGCTGCTCCACTGCAGCAGTTGGGGTTAAGGGCCTTGCTCATGGGCACCACAGTGGGGTTAAGGAGGGTGGGGCAAACACTGCTGTGTTATCTGTCCCACCCAGATGTGATCCTGCCGGCCCAGTGATTGAACCCGCAGCCCTTCGCTCATTAGACTACACCCCTAACCATGAGGCCGCCGCTGCCCACCATTTAGAGGGTCATATCAAGCTATAAAAATGTTATAAATTTTTTAAATTAGTTTTTTATTTTTTAAACCAGCATTAGTCCTAACTATACACATAAAATAATACATATTTTTACATTTTTAACCCTTAATTTGCCAAGTTTTTGTCACGATGCATCTCTATTTTATGCTCTAAAAACACAAATGGTGGTCTATATTAATCATATATCCCATAACCTACATATGTATAAGCATGTGAGAATGTTTGGTGATTACATATGTAAAGCGACTTCACACCTCAGAACAGGACAAAGGGTCTCAACCGCCAGTGAAGATCAAAGAGCATCCGAGGCGCTGCGGTGGAGACCAGATAGGTCGCCCTGACCTCCCAGGGCCAGGTGGAGGGGTACGAAGACAAAAGAGGGGATTAAGATAGTGAGGGATGTCAGCTTTTGATATGCATGTCTTTTGTTATGTGCGAGTATAAGTTCGTAGAGCCGAAGGTGTTCGCCATCTCACTTCTTCTGCTGCTGCACCTAGATGAGACTTGTTAGAGGAGCTGATAATAAACTTTGGTTTATAAATCACATCGCCTCGTTATTTCAAGCTCTTCTACACTGGTGACCCTGACGTGAGGATGGACCAGAGGCGTTTCCCCGCGATCGACTCATCTGTGGCGACCCAGGCAGACGCCGGCGCCCATGCAGACAAGGGAACAGATGGACGACGTTCCCCCACGGCAGAAGTGATAGAGAGGGCTCAACCGAGCACCAGCGCCGCTGAGAGAGCTGAAGGAAGGCACTCTCACACTGCGGACACATCAGTGACGGTCCACACAAACGCTGTCACCGTCAAGCTGCCGGACTTCTGGCAGGAAGACCCCGCCTCGTGGTTTCAGCAAGCTGAAGCCCAGTTTGCACTTGCGGGCATCACGGCTGATGATACAAAGTTCTATCACATCGTCGCCAAACTCGACGCCGCCACTTCGAGATGTGCGCGGAGCATAATCCAGTGGCCGCCGGCCCAGGACAAATATAAAGAACTGAAAGCGACCATCGTGGCAAATTTCATCCCCTCAGCCGAGGAGAGAGCCGAGAGGATCCTGGCGGTCTACGGCCACAGAGGATGCAGACCCAAGGCCCTCATGGAGGACTTGCTGCAACTTAAAGAAGAGGACAATGACAACTTCCTCTTCCAATTCATATTCCTCAGTACGCTGCTGCCACACATGAGAGGGACGCTTGCCAACATGCGATGCAGCACCCAGCAGGACTTCCGCACGCTGGCTCACGAAGCTCAACGGCTCGTCAACGCCTGCAAGGAACAGACACCCACAGCAGCATCCGCAGACCTCAACGCTGATGTCCGGAGCCACGAGGAGCCACAAACCACCGAGCAGAATCAGCCCGCGGTGACAGCGACACGGCCAAGACGTAACAGACGGAGCGACATTTGTTATTACCACCACCGCTTCGCCGAGAAGGCTTACAAATGCGTTCCCCCCTGCAAATTCACGATTTCGGGAAAATGCCAAAGCCGAGAACCGTTAACAGCAGCGGTTCTCGGCGAAAAAAGCAAGCTTTTATATGTGACGGACGGACACACCGGCAAGCAGCTCCTTATAGACACGGGAGCTCAACTAAGTTTTGTCATGCCCTCTCAAGCAGACCGGGCCATGGGCACCCGGGGCAATGGAGCAGTGGCAGCCAACGGCTCCATCATCGACACTTTTGGCGAAAAGAGCCTGCCCCTCCGCATCCACGGCCGCAACTACAGATGGACATTTGTTGTAGCGGCGGTGAGTTTTAACTTGTTGGGCGCAGATTTTTTGTGTGCACATGGGTTATTAGTTGATCTAGCGAACAGACGCTTGGTTAATGCACTGTCCTTTGCTTCTATTCCCTGCTCAGCTCGAGTTTCTCCACCACCCGTGCAGGCCAGCGTCACCACAGCAGGAGGTAAGTTTGATCAACTCCTCACCCAATTTCCAGCACTCACAATTCCAAATTCTCAGCCACAGTGGCTAAACACGGGGTCGAACACTTTATTCCCACAACGGGCCCACCCGTATTCGCCAAAGCTCAGCGCTTAGACGCGACCAAGCTCGCCATAGCTCGGGACGAGTTTACCACCCTTGAAAAATTAGGCATTATCAGGTGCTCGAAAAGCCCCTGGGCGTCACCACTTCACATGGTCCCGAAATGCAACCGTTCTTGGAGACCGTGCGGCGATTACCGCAGATTAAACAATGCGACAGCGCATGACCGCTACCCAATTCCTCACATTCAAGATTTTTCACTACATCTGGCGGGTGCACGCATTTTTTCAAAAATAGACCTGGTCCGTGGCTATCATCAAGTCCCAGTTCGAGCAGAGGACATTCCTAAAACAGCTGTAATAACCCCCTTCGGTCTTTTTGAATTTTTGCGGATGCCTTTCGGCCTCAAAAGGCACCACTCACACCTTTCAGCGGATGATGGACGCGGTATTACGTGACCTCCCCTTCGTGTTCGTCTACCTCGACGATATGCTGGTAGCCAGCTCATCTGAGGAAGAACACGAGCAGCATCTCACCATGGTTTTTCAGAGACTAGAAGAGCACGGGTTAATAATCAATCCAGCCAAATGCAAATTCGGCGTGTCACAAATTGATTTTTTAGGACACAGAGTTTCTCCGAAGGGGGCAGTCCCACTGCCAGACACAGTTCACGCAGTAAAAAGTTTCCCACGGCCACAAACGGTCAAATCGCTGCAAGAATTTTTGGGAATGGTTAATTTTTACAACCGTTTCCTCCCCCACGCAGCTCAGCTCATGCAGCCCCTATATGACGCGCTCAGAAAACAAAAACCTTCCAACGTGGTCGAATGGACCCCGGAGCGCGAACGCGCCTTCGCGGAAGTAAAAAGTGCCCTAGCTAATGCCACATTGTTGGTTCACCCCGATCCCTTGGCCCGCATTGCGCTAACCACAGACGCTTCAGACCTGGCCATAGGGGCAGTTGTAGAACAACACGTCAGCGGAATCTGGTAACCTTTGGCATTCTTCAGCAAATCGTTAAACCAAACTGAGCGTAAATACAGCACTTTTGACAGGGAGCTGCTAGCGCTTCATTTATCCATCCGCCACTTCCAGTTCTGGTTGGAAGGGCGGCGTTTCACGGCTTTTGTAGACCACAAACCGCTCACCTTTGCGATGGCTAAAATTTCTGAACCGTGGTCAGGCAGGCAACAAAGACAGCTAGCTGCGATTTCAGAGTTCACCACAGACATTCGACATGTGGCAGGCAAACTTAACGTGGTAGCAGACTGCCTCTCTCGCGCTGTGACATCGCCAGAGCACGAAGAGACAGATTATACTACCTCAGCCGCAGAACTTTTCGCCAACGCGGACACATACGCAGCACCAATCCACGCAGGGATAGATTATGCAGCCATGGCAGAGGAGCAAAGTAGTGACGCGGACGTGCGCGCACTCCTGTCTGGACCAACAGGGTTAAGGCTGGAGGAAAGAGGTTTACGTGACGGTGGGCCCCCCCTAATATGCGACATCTCAACCGGCCGACCTCGCCCGTTAGTCCCAGCTGCATGGCGCCGCCGTATTTTCGACTCGATTCACTCCCTCGCGCACCCAGGTGTGCGCGCTTCGGTTAAAATGGTCGCCGAAAAGTTTGTGTGGCCTGGCCTGCGCAAAAACGTAAAAGAATGGGCAAAGACTTGCATTTCTTGTCAGCACGCCAAAGTACACAAACACACAAAAGCCCCTCTGGAGCCTTTTCCAATCCCTGCTAGAAGGTTCGACCATGTTCATGTCGACCTCGTGGGGCCACTACCTTCCTCCCAAGGTTTCACACATCTGTTAACAATGATAGACCGTACTACGCGCTGGCTGGAGGCGGTCCCTCTGGCGTCAACCACAGCGGAGGAAGTCGCTCGCGTTTTTTTGACAAACTGGGTGGCACGTTTCGGCGTCCCATCGAACATCACATCCGATAGGGGGCCTCAATTTGTCTCGGAGCTTTGGTCAGCCATGGCCAGCAGCTTAGGGGCGACAATTCACCGCACCACCGCTTATCACCCTCAGGCTAATGGGTTATGCGAGCGTTTTCACAGGTCTTTAAAGGCCGCCCTCAGAGCCTCACTAACGGATACAAATTGGGTAAATAAACTTCCCTGGGTTTTATTGGGGTTGCGTGCTGCACCTAAAGAGGATCTAGACACCTCCCCAGCAGAATTAGTTTTTGCACAACCTCTCAGGCTCCCAGGTGAATTTTTACCAGAGAACCCAGAGCCAGGGCATCTTCCTGCCCCGAGGTTTTTAGGCAGCAACGGACCGGACTCTCTCCCTGGGCCGGCACATCACTCTTTTCCACGGGTTTTTGTCCCCCAAGCTTTAAAAAACGCTGAATTCGTTTTTGTTAGGCATGAAGCTTTAAAACCAACCTTCCGCCCACCATACGATGGACCATTCAGAGTGCTGAAACCTGGTGATAAGCATTTTGTGCTTGATTTTGGGGATAGAAAAGAAACAGTCAGCATTGACAGACTTAAACCTGCCTTCTTGTTGAGAGACGAGCCTGCACAGTTGGCGAGAGCACCTCGGCGGGGTAGACCCCCCAAGAGAAAAGATTCAGCCCCCCTGCAGGGAACAAATAATCACTCTCCTCCCCAAGCTGCAGATTCCTTACAGGAAGGTCCCAGCAGGACGCCCAAGCGGACCCACAGCAGATTCGGGAGAAGATTAAAACCCAGACAGCACAGGGACTGATGCAAACTACTCAACAGTTGTTCACTAATTGTGCTGTAACAGTTTAGGACTGACTTGTGATATTACTATGCTGTTATGATTACCACTGAATTCTCTTAGGAGCATGGCTGCTGGAAAGTTTCTTCTGTGTCAAGAGGTGTAGCAGTTAGTATGTCATAATAATTATCTTAAACTGTGAATTTTTCTATTGTCCTTTTCTTAGTCGTTTGGGGGGGGGGGCTGTGGTCTATATTAATCATATATCCCATAACCTACATATGTATAAGCATGTGAGAATGTTTGGTGATTACATATGTAAAGCGACTTCACACCTCAGAACAGGACAAAGGGTCTCAACCGCCAGTGAAGATCAAAGAGCATCTGAGGCACTGCGGTGGAGACCAGATAGGTCGCCCTGACCCCCCAGGGCCAGGTGGAGGGGTACGAAGACAAAAGAGGGGATTAAGATAGTGAGGGATGTCAGCTTTTGATATGCATGTCTTTTGTTATGTGGGAGTATAAGTTCGTAGAGCCGAAGGTGTTCGCCATCTCACTTCTTCTGCTGCTGCAACTAGATGAGACTTGTTAGAGGAGCTGATAATAAACTTTGGTTTATAAATCACATCGCCTCGTTATTTCAAGCTCTTCTACACAAATGATTTATTTTCAATATACTTCATATAAACTGGATTGTTTATGGTTTGATTATTGCAGGCTGGTATATGTGAAAGATTAAAAAAGTCAGCCCACTCCTCCTTTCATGTCATGGTGATTCTTAATGAAGGCCTGGCATCAGTTTGGTCCAGACATGTCAAACTGTGAGTGTTTGACAGAAATGAGCAGCAACTGAGAGGTTTGTGCCATCTTTGCAGGTTTGCAGATATCTTGTCATGGGGCGCCCTTTAGTGGTAACAATGGTCTGCTGTGACTGCAGCAACACCACTGGCTGAGTGTTCACATTAGGAATCAGCATCCATTTATTCTAACTGGGGCAGAGATCTATGAAATAATACACTTACTCTCTCCACTCCTAAATCTGCCGTAAAGCACACAGGTGCCTTTAAAATTCATCTCATGTCTGAATGCTCATCAGATGGAGACCTCTCATTTCCTTTCCATCCGGCAATGTCATAGACAAAATGAATATTTTCTGCATTCACAGAGGGAGCCTTCATAACCTACTTCTCTCAGGCCTGATGAAATCTCTCCCCCATTTAAACCAGAAGCATCAACTCATTCTCATCCTTTATTTTCCTGCTTAAGCCTGTAATTTTGTGCTCTTCCTCCATCCTCTTTCCTGCCAAGTCAGAATGTTATTAGTGCAATAAGAAATAATGAAAAAAAACAAAACAGATTTTGGCTCAAACAAAGCTGCTTTGTCTGGCTTTGTGTATTAGTTCTGGGAAGCAGTCAGCCTTCATTTTGCTGCTGCTGATCATGTGAAAGTGTTTGGGGAGTTTAGGGAGAAGAGCTGGCAGCAGGTGGAGAGCTTTTGTTCTAAATGAGGACACATGCTAATGACTGTCAGCAACACCACCTGAGGGCTTTAATTGAGGATTTAATGGCATTAATCAAAAAACTGAATCAAACATTTAAGTGTGAAAAATATAAGAAATCAGGAAGGGGGCAAATACTTTTTCACAGCACTGTATACTTAGAAAGTAGTGTGGCACTACTGTGTGACGCTACTTGTGTACTAGTGTGACGGCAGTGGCTCAGGAGGTAGAGCAGGTCGTCCAATAACTGCATGGTTGGTGGGTCGAATCCCGCTCTCCCCCAGATATCCTGCCGTTGTGTCCCTGGGCAAGACACTTCACCCCCAATTGCTCCTGGTGGTTGAAGTGCCATGTTAGGCAGCATGCTGCCATCAGTGTGTGAATGAGTGGATAGCAGGATCTGTAAAGTGATTTGTTGTTCCATCAATGATGACAAGCTGTCCTGGCCCAGATGCAGAAAAACAGGCCCAAACCATGATGCTACCACCACCATGTTTCACAAATGGGATACAGTGCATCCAAAAAATATTCAGAGCGCTTCACTTTTTCCACATTTTATGTTACAGCCTTGTTCCAAAATGGATTACATTCATTTTTTCTTCAAAATTCTCCACACAATACCCCATAATGAATGTGAAAAAAGGTGGGGGTTTTTTAGATTTTTGCAAATTTATTAAAAATAAAAACTAAGATGCAGCTTTGAAGGTCCCGATGAGTGCAGTGGCCTCCATCATCCATAAATAGAAGAGGTGTGGTGACACAAAGGAGATGGCACTCCACCCAGGACTTTGGGGTGTTGGGGGGGAAAGGTAGTTAGAGATGGTAATGGGGGAAGAGGCGAGAGATAAAGCTGTGCCAGGTTCACACCTGAGGACACAGGGGTGCAAATGTATTGTATTAAGCCTTGCTCTGTGATGTGTATGTTAATGTATATGTTGAAGTGTGTACATGCTTGGTAACTGGTATGTTAATGTATTTACTGGGTGGCAAAGGTGGGAAGAAAGTGCATAAAGGAGTTCGCTTTGGCACTCAGAGTTATTCTGTTCTGTGATGGAGGAGAAATAAACCTCTGTGTCGTCAGCTCGTGTCTCGTCTGCTTTCTTCCTCCACATTGGTGACCTAGATACGTGAAATGTAAAATGGACCCAGCACCACCACACAGACACTCCCGCTGGAGTCTCCCACCGCTGCATGTGCCATTGCAGTCAGACTCCCGGACTTTTGGCTTCACGACCCGGTCGCTTGGTTTATTCATGTGGAAGCCCAGTTCGTCCTCCGCGGAGTCGTGGCAGATGACACAAATTACCATCATGTGGTGGCATCGCTGGACGCACGCGCCACGCAGCGACCCATGAGTCTACTCTGATCCCCGCCAGCCCAAGGAAAATACGGCACTCTCAAGTGGCTGCTGCTGCGCCGTTATAACCTTTCAGATGCAGACAGGGCAGAAAAGCTTGTCACCTGCTCAGAGCTAGGAGACAGATCAGCTGTGGACCTGATGGAGAGCATGCTTGCATTGATGGGCACGGATGGCGGATCTTTCCTTTTCGCCCACCTCTTCCTCAGAAACCTACCGGCTTCTGCGCCGATGGCAGGCCAGGGACTACCATGCGCTGACAGAGGAGGCAGACTGCTTCATCCTGGCAAACCGGGCTTTCGGCGTCCAGGCAGTGACACCGGGATCTCTGGTGGAGCCCAGCGAGTTTGAGGAATTGAGGGTGGTGGCCGGGACAGCCAGTTGGAGAAACAGGACTGGGACGCTGTGTTTTCATCACCGCCGTTCTATAAGATAAGATAGGATAAGCCTTTATTAGTCCCACAACGGGGAAGTTCCAGGATTGCAACAGCACAGGGATAGCAACACTCAGAGCAACAATCAGAAGGCAAGAAAAAAAAGCAAGCAAGCAAGAGCAGCTAATATACAGTACATATGTACATATTACTATAAATATATATATATGTATACACACACACAGACACAGTGCAGAGCATTGTAGCTGGATGGAATAAATATGTAGATATATAAACACCCACAGTACGGAACATTGCAGCTAGGTGGAATAAATATGTAAATATATAAACACACAC
This sequence comes from Pholidichthys leucotaenia, assembly GCA_020510985.1. NCBI lineage: Eukaryota > Metazoa > Chordata > Actinopteri > Cichliformes > Pholidichthyidae > Pholidichthys > Pholidichthys leucotaenia. The sequence goes on from CM035844.1 coordinate 19,407,210, forward strand.
AGTGCGGAGCAATGTAGCTAGATGGAATAATATGTAGATATATAAACACACAGTGCGGAGCATTGTAGCTAGATGGAATAAATATATAGATATATAAATATAAACACACCCAGTGCGGAGCATTGTAGCTAGATGGAATAAATATGTAAATATATAAACACACACAGTGCAGAGCATTGTTGCTAGATGGGATGAAACAGCACAACCATCTACTTAGTTATCCTACATGGTATGATTATGTGCCCATACATATTCTCACCCTCCATAGTGACCGGTATTTTCCTAGTTGTATGCCGGAGGGGACCATTGTGTAAGTCTATTGCATCTTTTGCATTCAAAAAACTATTACTGTAGTTTGTTACGTCTTTTTGCTATCTCTGCGAGCAGCCCTGCTTAGGTTGTACAGTCTGACAGCCGTTGGTAGGAAGGACCTGCAAAACCTCTCGGTTGTGCACCTGGGATGATGTAGTCTGCTGCTAAATGAGCTCCTCAGTGCATTCAGTATGTCCTGCATAGGGTGGAACTCGGACTCCAGCAGAGATGACAGTTTAGCCACCGTCCTTCTCTCTCCTATCTCCTCCACCGGATCAAGGCGCTGCCCCAGGACAGAGCTAGCTTTCTTGATCAGTTTGTTCAGACTCTTCCTATCGGCTGCAGTAATGCCACTGCCCCAGCAGACCACTCCAAAAGTGATGGCTGATGCCACCACCGTGTCATAGAATGTCTTCAGCAGTGCCCCTTGTACACCAAAAGACCTGAGTCTCCTCAGTAGGAACAGCCTGCGCTGTCCCTTCTTGTAGAGTGCGTCAGTATTGTGTGACCAGTCTAGTTTATTGTTCAGATGAACACCCAGGTACTTGTAGGATGTCACCATCTCAATGTCTGTTCCCTGTATATTCTGGCAAGGAAGCACAGCGTTGTCTGCCGCCGTGCCACTTCAAGAAGCAGGGAAATGGGACAGCCAGCTGTCAGTAGCAGCTGCGACTGCTGGCGACAGGGAGAAGCTGCTTTTCATCATGGACACACATTTGGGGAGACATTTTTTTGGTAGACTCTGGCTCCCAGAAGAGCCTCATTTTGCCAGTCAGCGCAGACAGGCTGGCAGAAGGCTGTGGCCTGTCTTTACCGGCTGCCAGTGGATCCCGCATCAGGACGTTTGAAGAAAGGACGGTGACTGTATGTTTACATGGATGCAATTACCAGTGGGACTTTGTGGTAGCTGCACGTTCGGTTCCCATCTTAGGTGCTGATTTTCTGTGTGCTTACGGACTACTTGTTGATGTTGCCAACAGGTGTTTAGTGGACGCTGTATCTTTTTCCTCCTTGCCCTGCATAGCTCGGGTAGTTGGGCCACCAACACATGCTAAAGTTCTAGCTCCAGGGGGTAAGTACCAGCATTTGCTGTCCGAGTTCCCAGCACTCAAGGTGCCCACTTTTTCCACTACTGTAACCAAGCACGGGGTTGAGCATTTTATCACCACAAAAGGTCTGCCTGTCTTTGCACGCCCTTGCCGCCTGGGCGCGGCTAAACTAGCCATCGCGTGCGAGGAGTTCGCTAACTTAGAATGCTTGGGCATCTTTAGGTGCTCCAACAGCCCTTGGGCATCCCAGCTGCACATGGTGCTCAAACCCAATGGGTTGTGGCGGCCGTACGGCGATTTCCAGCACTTGAACAATGCCACGGAACGCGATCGTTACCCCATCCCGCACATCCAGGATTTTTCCATGCACCTGGCCAGGACATGCATTTTTTCAAAAGTGGATCTGGTCCACGGTTACCGCCAGGTCCCGGTGCATGCAGAGGACGTCCCCAAAACAGCGGTAATAGCTCCCTTCAGTGTGTTCGAGTTTTTGCACATGCCGTTCAGGTTAAAGGGCGCAGCACAAACTTTCCAAAGGATGATGGACACGGTGCTCCGTGACTTGCCGTTCATTTTCGTCTACTTAGACGACATTTTAGTGGCTAGCGCGTCAGAGGAGGAGCACCTTGCCCATCTCAAACAAGTGTTCCAATGGTTGGAAGCGTACGGGCTGATTGTTAACCCAGCAAAGTGTCAGTTTGGGCTGCCGGTAATCGACTTCCTGAGCCATCGCATCTCTCCGGAGGGCGCGGTCCCACTGCCGGACAAGATACGCGCAGTGTCAGATTTTCCAAGTCCGCAGACCGCGAGGGCACTGCAGGAATTTTGGGGGATGGTCAATTTTTACAACCGCTTCCTCCCCCACGCAGCCCAACTGCTGTAGCTGCTGTATGGCAGGCTCAAAAAAAGAAACCCGCGGATAGCATTGACTGGACCCCTGATCGGGTGCAGACCTTCACAGCTGCCAAAACAGTGCTCACCAGTGCAGCTTTGCTGGCCCATCCGGCCCCGTCAGCACGAATAGCACTCACCACAGACGCATTGGATGTCGCGGTAGGAGCCGTGGTGGAGCAGTACGTCTCCAGTTCATGACAGCCCCTCGCCTTTTTCAGCCATACTTTGCAGACAGTGAGCGTAAGTATAGCACTTTCGACAGAGAGTTGTTGGCTCTCCACCTCGCTATATGTCATTTTCAGTTCTGGTTTGAAGGTCGCGAGTTTACCCCGTTTGTCGATCACAAACTGCTGACTTAGCGATGTCCAAAGTCTCAGAATCGTGGTCAGTTCAGCAACAATGGCACTTGGCCGCAATTTCGGAGTTCACGACTGACATCCAACATGTAGCCAGTAAATTCAACATTGTGGCAGACTGCCTGTCACACGCGCTGGTCTCTGCGGTATACATGGGCATCAATTTTTCCTCAATGGCCGCCGATCAATCCGGGGATGCAGACATTTGCGCGCTCCAGCCCACAGCTACCGGATTAAAGCTGGAAAGCAGGGCACCCCCCCCCCCCCCCCTTGCTCTGCAACGTCTCCACCGGCCGCCTCCGCTTGGTGGCTCCGAGCTCTTGGTGCCGCCGCATTTTTGAGTCCGTCCACTCCCTTTCACATCCCGGCGTGTGAGCCTTGGTTAAACTAGTGGGGTCCAAATTCGTCTGGCCTCACTTTCGCAGGGATGTAAAAGAATGGGCTGCAGCATGCGTCGCGTGCCAACAGGCTAAGGTGCACAAGCACATCAAAGCCATCCTCGAGCCTTTTCAAATTCCAGCCAGAAGGTTCAACCACGTACATGTGGATTTAGTGGGTCCCATCCCGCCATCGCAGGGGTTCATGCACCTCCTAACAATCATGGACTGCACTATGTGTTGGCCAGAGGCAGTTCCACTGAATTCCACCACTTTGGCTGAGGTAGCCCACGTGTTTTTTTTTGTTTGTTTTTTTTTGTTACTTATTTGTACCCGTAGGTAGATTTGTTTCGCAGTCTGGTGACAAGCCACCAGCTGCCGGTCGCTGCGTGCGCGAGTGCCCCGTATCCCTAACCTGCATGTTTTTGGCATGTGGGAGGAAACCGGAGAAATCCCGGAGTAAACCCACGCAACACGGGGAGAACATGCAAACTCCACACAGATCACTGTTGGTCGGGGGCTGGGATCGAACCCACGATCCCCGCGATCCCCCGGCCGAGGGTAAACTGTGCTGCCGCAGTGCTAACCACTGCGCCAGGCGTCCACAATTTGTTTCGGAACTCTGGTCTGCGATGGCCGACAGCCTGGGGATCAAAATTCACTGCACCACCGCGTACAACCCACAGGCTAACGGTTTGTGCGAGCACTTTCACAGGTCACTTAAAGCAGCGCTCAGAGCCTTGCTAACGGATGCAGATTGGGTCGACCACCTGCCTTGGGTCTTAATGGGGTTGCGCTCCGTGCCTAAGATCTGGCAGCTTCCCCGGCAAAGCTCGTTTTTTTTTCTCAGCCGTTGTGGATCCCCAGTGAATTTTTGCCAGAGAGCCCTGCGCCTGCTACCGATCTACCCGTGCACTTTTTTTCCGGGACAGAGGCTGTCAGTGTTCCCGGCCCGACACACCATTGTTTTCCCCGCACCTTTGTTCCAAAACGTCTGGAAAATGCCAGTTTGGTTTTTGTTAGGCACGATGCCCACAGAACCCCGCTCATCTGCCGTACGATGGCCCATTCAGAGTGTTGGAAACAGGGGTGAAACATTTTGTGTTAGACCTTGGGGGCATAAGGAAACCATCTGCATAGACAGGCTAAAGCCCGCTTATGTGTTGGCAGATGAGCAGGTGGTGCTGGCTCAAGCTCCCCGGCACGGGCGCCCACCTACAGTAGGTCCGCAGGTTTGGACTCCCCCTGCAGAGGACTGTTTTCAAGAAACTAACTTTTTCCCCTCCCCACCCTTTCCCCCTTCAGAGACCGAGTCTTTCTCCTACCCACCGTGACAGGAAGGCGTTTTGACCGGCCTGGCGGCCCCACGCTATAACCATTTTGGGCACTTGTTCAAGCCCAAAGGTTCAGAGGGTTAGGACCCCTGCTGGGTGTTTTTTGGGGGGGCTGTGGTGACCCAAAGGAGATGGCACTACACCCAGGACTTTGGGGTGTTGGGGGGGGGGGGGAGGAGGTAGTTAGAGATGGTAATGGGGGAAGAGGCGAGAGATAAAGATGTGTCTTTCACCCCCGCTGTGCCAGGTTCACACCTGAGGATGCAGGAGTGTGAATGCATTGTATTAAGCCTTGCTCTGTGTATGTTAATGTGTATGTTGATGTGTGTACATGCTTGGTCACTGGTATGTTAATGTGTTTACCCTGGGTGCCAGAGGCAGGAAGAAAGTGTATAAAGGAGTTCGCTTTGGCACTCAGAGTTATTCTGTTCTCTGTTGAAGGAGAAATAAAGTTCTGTGTTGTCAGCTCGTGTCTCGTCTGCTTTCTTCCTCCACAGAAGTTCAGAACCACCAGGACTCTTCCTAGAGCTTGCCGGCCGTCCAAACTGAGCGATCGGGGAGAAGGGCCTTAGTCAGGGAGGTGACCAAGAACCCGATGGTCACTCTGTCAGAGTTCCAGCGTTCCTCTGGGGAGAGAGGAGAACCTTCCAGAAGGACAGCCATCTCTGTAGCAATCCACCAATCAGGACTGTATGGTAGAGTGGCCAGACAGAAGCCACTCCTTAGTTAAAGGCACATGGCAGCCTGCCTGGAGTTTGCCAAAAAGCACCTGAAGGACTCTCAGACCATGAGAAACAAAATTCTCTGGTCTGATGAGACAGAGATTGAACTCTTTGGTGTGAATGCCAGGTGTCATGTTTGGAGGAAACCAGGCACTGCTCATCTCCAGGCCAATACCATCCTTACAATGAAGCATGACGGTGGCAGCATCATGCTGTGGGGATGTTTTTCAGTGGCAGGAACTGGGAGACTAGTCAGGATAGAGGGAAAGATGAATGCAGCACATCCTGGATGAAAACCTGCTCCAGAGCACTCTTGACGTCAGACTGGGGCGATGCTTCATCTTTCAGCAGGACAACGACCCTAAGCACCGAGATATCAAAGGAGTGGCTTCAGGACAACTCTGTGAACGTCCTTGAGTGGCCCAGCCAGAGCCCAGACTTGGATCCAATTGAGCATCTCTGGAGAGATCTGAAAATGGCTGTGCACCGACACTTCTCATCTAACCTGATGGAGCTTCAGAGGTGCTGCAAAGAGGAATGGACGAAACTGCCCAAAGATAGGTGTGCCAAGCTTGTGGCATCATATTCAAAAAGACTTGAGGCTGTAATTGCTGCCAAAGGTGCATCAACAAAGTATTGAGCAAAGGCTGTGAATACTTATGTACATGTGATTTCTTAGTTTATTTTTTAACACATTTGCAAAAATCTCAAAAAAAACAAACAACTTTTTTCACCTTGTCTTTATGGGGTATTGTGTGTAGAATTTTGAGGAAAAAATGTATTTAATCCATTTTGGAATAAGACTGTAAGATAAAATGTGGAAAAAGTGAAGCGCTTTGAATACTTTCTGGATGCTTTGTAAGATTCTTATGCTGGAATTCAGGGTCTTCCTATCTCCAAACATAAAACTTCTCATTCAAACATAAAGTTCCATTTTTGTCTCATCTGTCCACAAGACATTTTTCTAATCGCCTTCTGGCTTGTCCACATGATCTTTAGCAAACTGCAGATGAGCAGCAATGTTCTTTTTGTAGAGCAGTGGCTCTCTCCTTGCAACCCTGCCATGCACACCATTGTTGTTCAGTGTCTCCTGATGGTGGACTCATGAACATTAACATTAGTAAATGGAAGAGTGGTCTTCAGTTGTAGAAGTTAGCCTGGGGTCCTTTGTGACCTCGTCGACTATTACACGCCTCGTTCTTGGAGTAATATTATTTGGTTGAGCACTCCTGAGGAGGGTAACAGTGATCTTAAATTTCCTCCATTTGTGCGCAGTCCATCTTGTTGTGGAATAGTGGAGTCCAAACTCTTCAGAGATGGTCTGTAACCTTTTCCAGCCTGATGAGCATCAACAACCCTTTTTCTGAGCTCCTCAGAAATCAATGTTCGTGCCATGATACACTTCCACAAACACGTGTTGATCCTTTGATAGGTCTTTGAATAAAACATTCTCTAAATAAAACAGGGTGTCCACTCACACCTGATTGTCATCCCATTGACTGAAAACACCTGACTCTTTCACTTTCAAATTACCTGCTAATCTTAGAGGTTCACAAACTTTTGCCACTCACAGATTTGTAATACTGGATCATTTTCCTCAATAAATAAATGAAAAAGTAACATTTTTTGTCTCATTTATTTAGCAGGTTTCTCTTTATCTTCTTTTGGGGATTATGTGGAAAATCTGTTTTAGATCATATTTATGCAGAAATGTAGAAAATTTTAAACAGTTAAACTTTCAAGCACCACTATAGTTGATCCAAAAAGAGGCCTTACACATTGGGATGACCGTCTTCCCAGGCAGAGCCCTGTGTAGTGGGTCTTCCAGAGCTCTGTCGTCTCTTAAAGATGACATCACAGAGCTGTGGTGGTACCTGATTATTCAAACATTTAAAATCCAGACGTTCTAAAATTATCAAAGGTTAAAAGGCTGTTTTTAGATGATGTCACAATGATGCCATTTCATTGGCTTCTGATCCAAAATTTTTATTGCCTGTTTATATAATGACATGGCTGGTTTCAAAGCAGAAGTGTAGGATTGTGACCATGATGTGATGCAATCTGATAATTGTGAAAAAGAAATCAGTGTGTGCATGTATAATTGGGCAGCTTTATGTCACAGGTCCCTTCTGATAAAACAAAAACAGTTAAAAATTGGGTCTGAGCTTCAAAATGTGTATTTACATAGCACCATTTCACAACAACAGTCATCTCATAGCACTTTCAACTGTAGAGGAAACCCCCACAATTGCAGAAAATGCATAGAAGCTGATTTTTTTTTTTTTTTAACATTGAGGGTTAAGTGAGATGACTGGAGCCAGATGGAGACGTGTTGTAGTTCTGTTACGATGAGGTTACATTTTCAGAGGAGCCACTTTACAAGTTTTATATAGAATTCTGGCTGCTTACAGTGGTGGGAAAAAGTGTTTGCCCCTTCCTGATTTCTCTTTTTTTGGTATGTTTGTTACACTTAAATGTTTCAGATCATCATCAAACAAATTTAAATATTAGACAAAGATAACGCAAGTAAACACAAAATGCAGTTTTTAAATGAAGGTGTTTATTAAGGGTAAAAAAAAATAATCCAAACCTACATGGCCCTGTGTGAAAAAATGATTACCCCCCCTCCAAAAAAACCAAACATAAATTAATTGTGGTTTATCACATCTTGGGAAAGCTGAGTTCAATTTCTCTAGCCACACCCAGGCCTGATTACTGCCACATCTGTTCTCAATTAAGAAATCACTTAAATATGACCTGCCTGACAAAGTGAAGTAGACCAAAAGATCCTCAAAAGCTAGACATCATGCTGCGATCCAAAGAAATTCAGGAACAAATGAGAAAGTAATTGAGGTCTATCAGTCTGGAAAAGGTTATAAAGCCATTTCTAAAGCTTTGGGACTCTAGCGAACCACAGTGAAAGCCATTATCCACAAATGGCAAAAACATGGAGCAGTGGTGAACCTTCCCAGGAGTGGCCGGCCAACCAAAATTACCCCAAGAGCGCACTGACGACTCATCCAAGAGGTCACAAAAGACCCCACAACATCCAAAGAACTGCAGGCCTCACTTGCCTCAGTTAAGGTCAGTGTTCATGACTCCACCATAAGAAAGAAACTGGGCAAAAATGGCCTGCATGGCAGAGTTCCAAGATGAAAACCACTGCTGAGTAAAAAGAACATAAAGGCTCGTCTCAGTTTTGATAGAAAACATCTTGATGATCCTCAAGAATTTTGGGAAAATACTCTGGACTGACGAGACAAAAGTTGAACTTTTTGGAAAGTGTGAGTTCCATTACATCTGGTGTAAAAGTAACAGTATTTCAGAAAAGGAACATCATACCAACAGTAAAATGTGGTGGTGGTAGTGTGATGGTCTGGGGGTTTTGCTGCTTCAGGACCTGTAAGACTTGCTGTGGTAAATGGAACCATGAATTCTGCTGTCTACCAAAAAATCCTGAAGGAGAATGTCCGGCCATCTATTCGTGACCTGAAGCTGAAGCACACTTGGGTTCTGCAGCAGGACAATGATCCAAAACACACCATCAAGTCCACCTCTGAATGGCTTAAGAAAAACAAAATGAAGACTCTGGAGTGGCCTAGTCAAAGTCCTGACCTGAATCTGAATCCGACTGAGATGCTGTGGCATGACCTTAAAAAGGTGGTTCATGCTCAAAAACCCTCCAATGTGGCTGAATTACAACAATTCTGCAAAGATGAGCGGGCCAGAATTCCTCCACAGTGCTGTAAAAGACTCATTGCCAGTTATCGCAAACGCTTGATTGCAGTTGTTGCTGCTAAGGGTGGCCCAACCAGTTATTTGGTTTAGGGGGCAATCACTTTTTCACACAGGGCCATGAAGTTTGAATTATTTCCCCTTAATAATAAACACCTTCATTTAAAAACTGCATTTTGTGTTTACTTGTGTTATCCTTGTCTAATATTTAAATTTGTTTGATTTGAAACATTCAAGTGCGACATACAAAAAAAAATGAGAAATCAAGAAGGCGCCAAACACATTTTCACACCACTGTAAGTTTGCTTGTAATTTTTACTGTGCAGCCTCCAAAAGTGTCTTTGAAGTCCCCTAGAAACCCCAGATACTCTGTACTGTGAAACTGTCTGAATTAGATGATAGGTCTAAAATATATTAGTTTGAAAATGAAGGGGGGAAAACATCCACCAACCTCAGTGTTCTGCCTCATTAACATTTATTAATCAATAACTTAATTCATGTTTTATATATACATTTAACTGCATAAACACCACATGCTACTTATGCCAGGTTAAATTAGAAAATGCTACAACTTGTGCACACACCCTTTCCCCCCACTACATCATAAAACCTATCCACTAACCCATAGCTGGCTCATTTCCAATGACTTTTTTCCCCCTGAATAAAAAGATTTTAATGGGAGACTCGTAATATAAAACATATATTTGATATTATACTAATGTGAACACAATGAGGCAAAACTTCGACCTGTTCACATAGTGTGACCAAAAGAAATTTCATTACAAAGCTCCAGAACAAACATTTTATTTATCTTCCACTGGGTGAAGCTGCTGGACTTGGACAGATGTACAGACGTATGAAGAAGCAAGAAGAAACAAGAACGTCTCTTCTCAAAGTCTAGTTAAATATCTGACCTATGTGTGAGAAAACTGTGCTTCCACACACTATCAAGACCAATGCTGCTATTCTCTTCAGTGCATCTTTACACAATGTTAAGATTAAAAAAAGATTACCATTCACTTTAGAATTATGTGTTAAAATGAGAAATGTTAAACACCTTCAGACAAAAAAAAAAATTAAAAAAAAAATCACGTTTTGAATGTAAATCTTTATTTAGCTCTAAAGCTACAAGCACAGAAAAACCCTTAATTTGCACCCCCCCCCCCAGTCTGTTGTGCATGTGTGGGAGCTGCGTTTACACCTTGAAGTAATTTTATTCTAATTATTTAATAACAAATGTCAAATCATTAAAAGTTATGTACAGGCCTTCTGCTCATCTTTGTGAAATATGGTAAATGTTCCAATGCTATCAACAGTCCTGTCAGTGTCAACAGAGGAGTGATCTAGAATTAAAAACTATTCCCAAGTAAAAGTAAACAGAAAACAGTTAAGTCACATACAAGACAACAGAAAACATTTAATCAAACACATACTGACAGCTTGGGTTAAAAACACATCCGGATTAGGATTCTTCTCTGATGGGGGTGCAGCCGGAGAAGAAACTGTTTTGGTGACTGGTCAGGAGTCGCTTCTTCTTCCTGAGGAAGCTGACCGTCGTTCTATCCTCTTCATCCTCCTGCTCCTCCTCATCATCAGCAGCGACAGATTTTCTGACTAACTTCAGCTCTGGAGTGGCATGACCCATGTCTCCCATTTCTTTGAGCACCTGCAATGATATACGTATTATTGTCTTTAGCCTGAAATTACACCAATTATACACTGATGAGTGTCACTTTTAATCAGATATTTTACATCAATTAGAACCGATTTTCACATGGAGATTCATACTGTTGGTCTACTTCAGGAGCCGACAGCCATTAAGATCAAAACAGCAATTTTTCAATATTTAGACAAATAAGCAAGAGTACAAGTACCTAGGAAAAGTGTTAACATCTGGCAGCACGGTGGCGCAGTGGTTAGGCACAGTAAGAAGGTCACTGGATCAATTCCACCCCTGACCATCGTGGGTTCGATCCCACCCCCTGATCATCAGAGGCCCTTCTGTGTGGAGTTTGCATGTTCTCCCCGTGTCTGTGTGGGTTTACCCCGGGTACCCTAGTTTCCTCCCACAGGCCAAAAACATGCAAGCTAGGTTAACTGGAGACTAAAAGTGGCCCTAGGTGTGAATGTGTGTGTGAATGGTGAAGGGATAGCGCCGTACCGTGACTGCTTCATCCATCTAGGTGGATGCCCTGAATTTCTCCTCTGGGGATCAATAAAGTATACACACAAAAATAAATAAATAAATCTGACAACAGAATAGACAAAGAAATCAATCAACGAATAATGCTGTCAGTTTCTGAAAGACCCCAAATTACCAACATGTCGAAAAAAGGCATTGGTGGCCTCATGGTTAGAGATGTGGACTGGCAAGTGGAGGGTCGCTGGTTCAACCCCTGTTCCGGCAGGATCACGTCTGGGTGGGACAGACAGCAGTGTTTGCCCCACCCTCCTTAACCCCACTGTGGTGCCCTTGAGCAAGGCCCTTACCCCAACTGCTCCAGTGGAGCTGCTCAGTGGCCACAGGTCAGTCTGTGGTTGGACTGGGCAGCTTCCTGGTGTGAATGTGAACAGGGGTCCTTGGAAAAGAGGTTTTCTCTCAACAGAACTACCCTGTATAAATAAAGGTTAAAAAGAGAAAATCATGGAACACTTATCCTACTTGCAATGACACAGGGGCAGAAACATGGCCAATATCGAAACATCAAATGGAGAAACTGGCAGTTGCTCAAAGTAGTATGGCGCGATCATCACAAGGAAAGATAAAATCAGGAATCAAACAATCAGAAGAACTGGAGGAAGGAAGAAGGAATTATTGACATCACTGACAACAGGATGTATGAGAGGACAATAGGCTGGACATCTTGCAAGACAAAATACAATGGTGTGAAAAGTGTTTCCCCCTTCCTGATTTCGCTTTTTTTTTTTTGGTGTGTTTGTTACACTTAAATGTTTCAGATCATCAAACACATTTAAATTTAAGACAAAGATAACACAAGTAAACACAAAATGCAGTTTTTAAATGAAGGTGTTTATTATTAAGGGAAAAAATACATGGCCCTGTGTGAAAAAGTGATTGCCCCCTAAACCTAATAACTGGTTGGGCCACCCTTAGCAGCAACAGCTGCAATCAAGCGTTTGCGATAACTGGCAATGAGTCTTTTACAGCGCTGTGGAGGAATTTGGGGCCACTCATCTTTGCAGAACTGTTGTAGTTCAGCCACACTGGAGGGTTTTTGAGCAAGAACCGCCTTTTTAAGGTAATGCCACAGCATCTCAATTGCATTCAGGTCAGGACGTTGACTAGGCCACTCCAAAGTCTTTGTTTTGCTTTTCTCAAGCCATTCAGAAGTGGAACTTGCTGGTGTGTTCTGGATCATTGTCCTGCTGCAGAACCCAAGTGTGCTTCAACTTGAGTTCACAAACAGATGGCCACACATTCTCCTTCAGGATTTTTTGGTAGACAGCAGAATTCATGGTTCCATTTACCACAGCAAGTCTTCCAGGTCCTGAAGCAGCAAAACAGCCCCAGACCATCACACTACCACCACCATATTTTACTGCTGTATGATGTTCCTTTTCTGAAATGCTGTGTTACTTTTATGCCGGATGTAATGGGACACACACCTTCCAAAAAGTTCAACTTTTGTCTCGTCAGTCCACAGAGTATTTCCCAAAAGTCTTGGGGATTATCAAGATGTTTTCTGGCTCATGTTTGCTCAGCAGTGGTTTTCGTCTTGGAACTCTGCCATGCAGGCCATTTTTGCCCAGTCTCTTTCTTATGGTGGAGTCAACCAGTTATTAGGTTTAGGGGGCAATCACTTTTTCACACAGGGCCATGCAGGTTTGAATTTTTTTCCCTTAATAATAAACACCTTCATTTAAAAACTGCATTTTGTGTTTACTTGTGTTATCTTTGTCTAATATTTAAATTTGTTTGATGATCTGAAACATTTAAGTGTGACAAACATACAAAAAAAAAAGCGAAATCAGGAAGGAGCAAACACCTTTTCACACTACTGTAATACCAGGTGGCCAAAGAGAACAAGGGAATGGACACCGAGACAAGGACAGAGGATGAGAGGAAGACCAAAGAAATGATGGAGAGATGACAGAAGAAGTCACTGGTAAGTGCTGGATGAGAACTGCACAAGATCGTGTTGCATGGCAGCAGTTGTGGAGGCCATCTGCCAGTAGTGCCATGAACAGACTGTAGATCATGATGATGATTTATGCCATGACATACTTTTTTTTTTTTAAAGGGACAGTGATATTCTAAGGAATATCCTCACCATAATACAACCCCAATTCCAGTGAAGTTGGGACATTGTGTAAAATATAAATAAAAACAAAAGACAATGATTTAAAAATCCTTTTCAACCTATATTCAATTGAATACACTACGAAGATATTAAATGTTCAAACTGATAAACTTTATTATTTTTTGAAAATATTCACTCATTTTGAATTTGATGCCTGCAACCCATTCCAAAAATGCTGGGACAGGGACATTTTTACCACTGTGTTAACTTTTAACAACACTCAAGTGTTTAGGAACTGAGGACACCAATTGTTGAAGCTTTGTAGATGGAATTCTTTCCCCATTCTTGGTTGATGTACTACGACTTCAGTTGCTCAATAGTCCGGGATCTCCATTGTCGTATTTTGCGCTTGATGATAAGATAAGATAAGCCAAGCCTTTATTAGTTACCACTTATTTCCATTGGGAGACAGGTCTGGACTGCAGACAGGCCAGTTTAGCACCAGCACTCTTTCTACGAAGCCACACTGTTGTAACATGTGCGGAATATGGCTTGGCATGGTCTTGCTTGCTTGGATGGCAGCATATGTTTGTCGAAAATCTGTACTGTATGTATGCCATGGAAACTTGTGACACAAGCAAGCAACCAAAGTTTACTTGTATAGCACTTTTCACAGATATAAATCACAAAGTGCTTCACAGCTGATTAAAAGGTGACAAATGCACAAGAAATTAACATTAGTTGAAATAAAATACACATATAAATAGAAATACATAAGAGCGAACGATAAGAAAACAGAAGCCATTCAATGAGAGCTAAAAGCCTTTTAAACAAATGAGTTTTTAACTCCTTAGGAGTCAACAGACTTGAGGCAGCACAAAGACAGGGGAAGTGCATTCCAAAGCCGTGGTGCAGCGGCTTGGAAGAACCGATCTCCACGGGTTTTAAATTTGGTCTGAGGGACCACCAAGAGTCTCTGGTCTGAGGATCTTCATGACTATATCGTTGTATATGGAGTTAAGAGGGCTGAGATGTATGAAGGGGCTTGAACATTAAGAGCTCTAAAAGTCAAAACTAAAATCTTAAAATGAAATCTAAAAGCAACTGGCAGCCTGGACAAAAATGATGGTACCCTTAACTTAATATTTTGTTGCACAACCTTTTGAGGCAATCACTGCAATCAAACGATTTCTGTAACTGTCAATGAGACTTCTGCACCTCTCAGTAGGTATTTTGGCCCACTCCCCATGAGCAAACTGCTCCAGTTGTCTCAGGTTTGAAGGGTGCCTTCTCCAGACGGCATGTTTCAGCTCCTTCCACAGATCTTCAATAGGATTTAGATCAGGGCTCATAGAAGGCCACTTTAGAATAGTCCAATGTTTGGCTCTTAGCCATTCTTGGGTGTTTTTAGCTGTGTGTTTTGGGTCATTATCCTGTTGCAAGACCCATAACCTGCGACTGAGACCAAGCTGTCTGACACTGGGCAGCACATTTCTCTCTAGAATACCTTGATAGTCTTGAGATTTCAATGTACCCTGCACAGCTTCAAGACACCCTGTGCCAGATGCAGCAAAGCAGCCCCAGAACATAACAGAACCTCCTCCATGTTTCACAGTAGGGACAATGTTCTTTTATTGGTATGCTTCATTTTTGCGTCTGTGAACATAGAGCTGATGTGCCTTGCCTAAACAATCCAGTTTTGTCTCGTCTGTCCATAGGACATTCTCCTAGAAGCTTTGTGGCTTGTCAACATGCAGTTTGGCAAATTCCAGTCTGGCTTTTTTATGATTTGTTTTCAACAGTGGTGTCCTCCTTGGTCGTCTCCCATGAAGACTACTTTGGCTCAAACGACGACGGATGGTGCGATCTGACACTGATGTACCTTGACCTTGGAGTTCACCATGAATGTATTTAGAGGTTGTTCTGGGCTCTTTTGTTACCATTCGTATTATCCGTCTCTTCCATTTTTCATCAAGTTTCCTCCTGCGGCCACGTCCAGGGAGGTTGGCTACAGTCCCGTGGATCTTAAATTTCTGAATAATATGTGCAACTGTAGTCACAGGAACATCAAGCTGCTTGGAGATGGTCTTATAGCCTTTACCTTTAACATGCTCGTCTATAATTTTCTTTCTAATCTCCTGAGACAACTCTCCTTTGCTTCCTCTGGTCCATGTTTAGTGTGGTGCACACCATGTCACCAAACAGCACAGTGACTACTTGTCACCCTTTAAATAGGCCGACTGACTGATTACAAGTTTGTAGACACCTGTGATGTTGATTAGAGGACACATCTTGGTTGAACATGTCCCTATGGTCACATTATTTTCAATCTTTTCTAGGGGTACCATCATTTTTGTCCAGGCCTGTTTCATGAGTTTATTTTTTAAAGTAATTCTGTTGAACCACAATTCAAAAGCATTGACTGATTTTCATTGGTTAATTTTCATAGAATTTTTATTTATTACCACTTTTGTCAGATTCAAGTTATTTCTGTGACCGTTGTGGGTTTTTCTTTCATTAACAGCGGGGTACCAACAATTTTGTCCACGAATCAGCCATTTTGTAGTGCTGTTCAAAATCTTAACTGAAAATTTCATTCACTATATAGTACACTCAAAATATCCCACAATGCATTTTGAAAAGTAGTGTACAACGGATGGTCACTTCATTAGCCAATATATCCCATAATGTAATGCGCAGCTAATGGAGCAGTGAGAGGAGAGCTTCATATCACAACATAAACTACCTTAAGGTATTTATATTTATTAATTCAGCAAAAATGATTTCATTTAATACATATTTACTACAAATTACATGTAGGTATTCATTTTTCCCCCCCACCCTTAGTCTGTTACGTTTTACTGTTTCACGTGATGACGTCATTAATCGTGCTGCGAAAACAAGCTCAGTAGTGTCCGAAAGCTGTTAATTTTATTGTTATATTGAGTTTACTGTATAGTCCACTATATCTTAATTCACTATATAGTGAGTGAACATTCCGAACACAGCCTGACATTTAGAAACTGGACTTACAGTGGTGTGAAAAAGTGTTTGCCCCCTTTCTGATTTCTCTTTGTTTTGTATGATTGTCACACTTTAATGTTTCAGATCATCAAACAAATTTAAATATTAGACGAATACAGAAGATAACACAAGTAAACACAACATGCAGTTTTTAAATGAAGGTGTTTATTATTAAGGGTAAAAAAAATCCAAACTTACATGGCCCTGTGCAAAAAAGTGATTCCCCCCCATGAGAAAACATAAATTGGCTGCACGGTGGCGCAGTGGTTAGCACTGCGGCAGCACAGTTTACCCTTGGCCGGGGGATCGTGGGTTCGATCCCAGCCCCCGACCAACAGTGATCTGTGTGGAGTTTGCATGTTCTCCCCGTGTTTGCGTGGGTTTACTCCGGGATTTCTCCGGTTTCCTCCCACATGCCAAAAACATGCAGGTTAGGTTAACTGGAGACTCTAAAGTGGCCCTAGGTGTGAATGTGTGTGTGAATGATTAAGGGATAGCGCCGTATTGTGGCTGCTTCATCCATCCAGGTGGTGGATGCCCTCAATTTCCCCTCTGGGGATCAATAAAGTATACTAAATCTAAAAATCTAAATTAACTGTGGTTTATCACATCTTTGGAAAGCTAAGTTCAATTTCTCTAGCTACACCCAGGTCTGATTACTGCCACATCTGTTCTCAATCAGGAAATCACTTAAATAGGACCTGCCTGCTTCCCTCATGGATCGTCACCTTATCGTGGTGGGGGGGTTTGCGTGCCCCAGTGATCCCAGGAGCTATGTTGTCCGGGGCAATTTGCCTCTGATAGGGTCTCCCAAGACAAACTGGTCCTGGGTGAAGGGCCAGACGAAGAACGATCCAACAGACTCTCATGATAAATTGTATATCAAGGATTCAGTGTACCCCGCCCGGTATGGGGTTACCGGGGCCCCACCCTGGAGCCAGGCCTGGGGGAGGGGCTCGAAGGCTAGCGTCTGGTGGCCGGGTTTCCACCCATGGGACCCGGCCGGGCTCAGCCCGAAGGAGTTACATGGGTCCGCCCTCCAGTAGGTTCACCACCTGCAGGAGGGATCATGGAAGTCCGGTGCTATGTGGATTAGGTGGCAGTCAAAGGCGGAGACCTTGGCGGACTGATCCCAAGCTTTCTAAACTGGCTTTTGGTACGTGGAATGTCACCTCTCTGGTGGGGAAGGAGCCTGAGCTGGTGTACGAGATTGAGCGATACCGGCTAGATATAGTTGGCCTCACCTCAACACACAGCTCCGGTTCCGGAACCAGTCTCCTGGAGAGGGGCTGGAGCTTGGCCTTTTCTGGAGTTGCCCCGGGCGAGAGGCGACGAGCAGGGGTAGGTATTCTTGTATCGCCCCACCTTGCTGCCTCTATATTGGAGTTTTCCCCGGTGGACGAAAGGGTTGCTTCCCTGCGCCTTCGGGTTGGGAAACGGGTCCTGAACATCATTTGTGCCTATGCACCAAATGATGTTTCAGAGTACCCACCCTTTTTGGAGTCTGTGACTGGGGTGCTGGAGGGTGCTCCTCCTGGAGACTCCATTGTCCTACTGGGGGACTTCAATGCGCACGTGGGCAACGACAGTGAAACCTGGAGGGGGGTGATTGGGAGGAACGGCCTGCCCGATCTGAACCCGAGTGGTGTTCAGTTATTGGACTTCTGTGCTAACCACAGTCTGTCTATAACGAACACCATGTTCAAGCATAAGGGTGTCCATATGTGCACCTGGCACCAGGACACCCTAGGCCGCAGGTCGATGATCGATTTTGTTATCGTATCATCAGACCTGCGACCGTATGTCTTGGACACCCGAGTAAAGAGAGGTGCAGAGCTGTCAACTGATCACCACCTGGTGGTGAGTTGGATCCGATGGCAGGGGAGGAAGCCATTCAGACCTGGTAGACCCAAACGTATAGTGAGGGTGTGCTGGGAGCGTCTGGCTGAGGCCCCTGTCCGGGAGGTCTTCAACTCCCACCTCCGGAAGAACTTCAACCACATTCCGAGGGAGTCTGGAGACATGGAGTCTGAATGGGCCATGTTCTCCACCTCTGTTGTTGAAGCGGCAGCCCAGAGCTGCGGCCGCAAGGTGGTCGGTGCATCTCGTGGTGGCAACCCCCGAACCAAGTGGTGGACACCAGTGGTGAGGGGGGCCATTAAGCTGAAGAAGGAGTCCTATCAAGCTTGGTTGGCTTGTGGGACTCCCGAAGCAGCTGAGGTGTACCGGCAGGCCAAGCGGAGTGCAGCTCGGGTGGTTGCTGAAGCAAAAACCCGGGTATGGGAGGAGTTCGGTGAGGCCATGGAACAAGACTTTCGGTCGGCTTCAAAGAGATTCTGGCAAACTGTTCGGCGGCTCAGGAGGGGAAAGCAGCTCCCCGTCCACACTGTGTATGGTGCCGATGGGACACTGTTGACTTCAACTGGGGATATCGTCGGGCGGTGGAAGGAATACTTCGAGGATCTCCTCAATCCCACTGATACGCCTTCCACAGAGGAAGCAGGGTTTGGGGACGAGGGGGATGACTCGCCTATCACAGGGGCTGAGGTCGCCAAGGTGGTTAAAAATCTCCTTGGTGGCCGGGCCCCGGGGGTGGACGAGATTCGCCCCGAGTACCTCAAGGCCCTGGATGTTGTTGGGTTGTCATGGTTGACACGCCTCTGCAACATTGCGTGGAGGTCGGGGGCAGTGCCTTTGGCATGGCAAACCGGGGTGGTGGTTCCTCTCTTCAAAAAAGGGGACCGGAGGGTGTGCTCCAACTTTAGAGGGATCACACTCCTCAGCCTCCCTGGGAAGGTCTATGCCAAGGTATTGGAGAGGAGAGTCCGGCCGTTGGTCGAACCTCGGATTCAGGAGGAGCAATGTGGTTTTCGTCCTGGCCGTGGCACATCGGACCAGCTCTTTACCCTCTCGAGAATTCTTGAGGGTTCGTGGGAGTTTGCCCAACCAGTTTACATGTGTTTTGTGGACTTGGAGAAGGCATTTGACCGCGTCCCTCGTGGATTTTTGTGGGGGGTGCTTCGGGAGTATGGGGTATCGGGCTTGTTGTTACGAGCTATTCGGTCTCTGTACGACCGTTGTGAGAGTTTAGTTCGCATTGCCAACACTCGGTCGGAGTCATTCCCAGTGAGAGTTGGACTCCGCCAGGGCTGCCCTTTGTCACCGGTCCTGTTCATAATTTTTATGGACAGGATTTCTAGGCGCAGCCAGGGAATGGAGGGTGTCATGCTTGGTGACCACAGGATCTCATCTCTGTTGTTTGCAGATGATGTTGTCCTGTTGGCTTCATCCAGCAATGACCTACAGCTCTTGCTGGGACGGTTTGCCGCTGAGTGTGAAGCGGCTGGGATGAGAATCAGCACCTCCAAGTCCGAGTCCATGGTCCTCAGCCGGAAAAAGGTGGATTGTCCTCTCCGGGTTGGGGACAGGCTCCTGCCCCAAGTGGAGGAGTTTAAGTATCTTGGGGTCTTGTTCACGAGTGAGGGGAAAATGGAGCGAGAGATCGACAGACGGATTGGAGCAGCATCTGCAGTGATGCGGACGTTGTACCGGTCTGTTGTGGTGAAGAGGGAGCTTAGTTCTAAGGCAAAGCTGTCGATTTACCAGTCAATCTACGTTCCTACTCTCACCAATGGTCACGAGCTTTGGGTAATGACCGAAAGAACGAGATCGCGGATACAAGCGGCTGAAATGAGCTTTCTCCGTAGGATTGCTGGACTCACCCTCAGAGATAGGGTGAGGAGCTCAGTCATCCGGGAGAGGCTCAGAGTAGAACCGCTGCTCCTCCACATTGAAAGGAGTCAGTTGAGGTGGTATGGGCATCTGATTAGGATGCCTCCTGGACGCCTCCCACTTGAGGTGTTTCAGGCACGTCCCACTGGGAGGAGACCCCGGGGCAGACCCAGGACTCGGTGGAGAGACTATGTCTCCCAGCTAGTCTGGGAACGCCTTGGTATCCCCTCTGAAGAGCTGGAGCAGGTGGCTGGGGAGAGGGAAGTCTGGGCTTCTCTGCTTGAACTGCTGCCTCCGCGACCCGGACCTCCGGAAAAGCGGTAGAAGATGGATGGATGGATGGAGGACCTGCCTGACAAAGTGAAGTAGACCAAAAGATCCTCAAAAGTTAGACGTCATGCTGCGATCCAAAGAAATTCAGGAACAAATGAGAAACAAAGTAATTGAGATCTATAAGTCTGGAAAAGGGTATAAAGTCATTTCTAAAGCTTTGGGACTCCAGCAAACCACAGTGAGAGCCATTATCCACAAATGGTGAAAACATGGAACACTGGTGAACCTTCCCAGGGGTGGCCGGCCGACCAAAATTACCCCAAGAGCACAGCGACGACTCACCCAAGAGGTCACAAAAGACCCCACAACAACATCCAAAGAACTGCAGACCTCACTTGCCTCAGTTAAGGTCAGTGTTCAGGTCTCCACCATAAGAATGAGACTGGGCAAAAATGGCCTGCATGGCAGAGATCCAAGACGAAAACCACTGCTGAGCAAAAAGAACATAAAGGCTTGTCTCAGTTTTGCCAGAAAGCATCTTGATGATCCCCAAGACTTTTGGGAAAATACTCTGTGGACTGAGGAGACAAAAGTTGAACTTTTTGGAAGGTATGTGTGTCCCATAACATCTGGCATAAAAGCATTTCAGAAAAGGAACATCATACCAACAGTAAAATAAGGTGGTGGTAGTGTGATGGTCTGGGGCTGTTTTGCTACTTCAGGACCTGGAAGACTTGCTGTGGTAAATGGAACCATGAATTCTGCTGTCTACCAAAAAATCCTGAAGGAGAATGCCCGGCCATCTGTTTGTGACCTCAAGCTGAAGTGCACTTGGGTTCTGCAGCAGAACAGTGATCCAAAACACACCAGCAAGTCCACCTCTGAATGGCATAAGAAAAACAAAATGAAGACTTTGGAGTGGCCTAGTCAAAGTCCTGACCTGAATGCAATTGAGATGCTGTGGCATGACCTTAAAAAGGCGGTTCATGCTTGAAAACCCTCCAATGTGGCTGAATTACAACAATTCTGCAAAGATGAGTGGGCCAAAATTCCTACAGTTTTTGCTGCTAAGGGTGGCCCATTTAGGTTTAGGGGGCAATCACCTTTTCACACAGGGCCATGTAGGTTTGGATTTTTCTCCCTTAATAATAAATGCCTTCATTTAAAAACTGCATTTTGTGTTTACTTGTGTTATCATTGCCTAATATTTAAATTTGTTTGATGAGCTGAAACATTTAAAGCGTACCTGTGGTGGTCGTGAAGACGCATTTAACTTGAAAACATTAGGAAAAGGTGTTTGTTATTTGGGTAAATAATTGTTGCCAGCCATATACCACCTGAGATATATTGAAATAGGACCGCGGGCATGGCCAGCCAATGAAAACTATGGGCGCCGCCATGACATATGCGGAAGTGACGTCATACCGTTGCTACTGAAAAGACAATACTCAGCGTTTCACCGGGACTACGGTGCTGTTGTCCGTTGTTTTTGTTCTATTATGGCTGAATTTTCTGACTCTGAGGAAGAATTCGTCCAACATGGCTACAGGTTTGAGCCAGAAAGGTCTTCTGAGGGTTAAAGTGACGAAGTGGTCCTCACACACAACGGAATTTCGTCTGAAAGGATTCACCTGTGCCCTGTTCCGAGATTGCGCAATCACTTTTCCTCTATGATCTTCGGACAAGGTGAGCTGGGTTTGGGTACACAAAATAAGTGTTTATCTTTGTTTTTTCACTTATTATTGAGACATCCAAAGGCTTTACATTCCGCCATGTTGAGATATCCATATCGCATTGTATGTTTTTGTTTTAACAAGAGTGCCGAGTGTCTGCTGCTCTGTATAACGGCGAGGGAGGAGCCGAATCATCTGCCGTGTTGCGGCAGTTAGGACCTCAGATCAGACGAGTTGACCCGCTGAATTTAAGCATTTATTTATTTATTTTCTACTCGTTTTAGTTCCGCATTTAATATGAACCCTGAGTTTGAAATAAACGTTTGAATTTTGGTCCTCCTACACAACGCAACGCGCCGAGTGTCTGCCGCTGTGTATAGCGGCGAGGGAGGAGCCGAATCATCTGCCGTGTTGCGGCAGTTATAAGCTCAGATCAGACGAGTTGACCCGCTGAATTTAAGCATTTATTTATTTATTTTCTACTCGTTTTAGTTCCGCATTTAATATGAACCCTGAGTTTGAAATGAACGTTTGAATTTGAATTTGAATAGCCCGAAAGCCACTGCTCATCCGGGCACTCCAGGCTCAGCCAATATTGATCCAGATCGCGGTGCCCACTTTATTACGTCACAGGAAGCGTCCTGGCAGGCCATGTAGCCGCTAGTATGGCTGCACCCATGTTTTGCTGACATAGCTGAACCAGCACATCAGCAATGGATTTATATCAAATTGCTTTGAACATGAATTTCAACTTAAACTTGAACTAGAACGTGAGACAGGGGCTCAATATAATATCTTTTTTTTCATGACCACCACAGGTACCCTTTAAGTGTGACAAGCATACCAAAAAAAAGAGAAACCAGGAAGGGGGCAAACACTTTTTTACACCACTGTAGATGTCCTGATTATCATCTCCTATGTTTAGAATGACTTCAGATGACATCGATAATCTACCTTCTTCTACCTTTTCTGTTCTTCTCTCTTCTTTTGTTTGATTTTTGTTTGTTTTGTCCTGAATTATTTATTTTGGTCTATGTTTGTCTACCTGCCCTTGGGGCTATGTAAAAATGTAAAAAGAGAAAAGAAAAAAGGGGAGAATGTCTGGAATACATTTTACGAACAGGTTCCATATTTGCTGGCAAAATTTTTCATTATTCCCTATATATTCACTTTGAGACAATATTATATATTTGGCAAATCTTTTTTAGAGACAAAATTGATTCAGTTTTGGTTGGTTTAAAATTGTTATAAAAAAGACACTTAATGTTTGAAGAATAAAAGTTATTAGGGAGTAACAATTATTGATAAAGGTTAAATTATTTGGCAAGCAAACAGATTAAATTATAGCTAATTTAACTTGGATAGCTATATATATTACAGGCAGAATGTGTGTTCCGGGATCGTTTGTGAGTCCGTTTTCTGCCCTGTTTGGACGTCGGTGAGGGGACTCCCCCAAGGACAAGATTCCACAAATTGGTCTGAGATGAGGGGGACTGAGATCCAGCAGAATGGGAGCTAACTCCGCTATGATAACCCATCTTTGAAAATAATTTTTGCATGCCTGATAAGAATGGGAATTTCCAAATTAATAAATTAGTAAAATAAAAGGGTATTTTATTGAATCCATTGATAACCTGAGGTATGTGGGGTGAAATGTGAGGCCTCACATTTATCTATCTATCTATCTACTTTGTTGAATTTAAACCAAAGTTGAAGAATTTAATGACCTTTTAACACTTTGGTAAACACGGTAAATGAAATTTAAGAAAGTGAAAGTTAAATACTGACATAAAAGGTGAGTACTCGTCGGCCTCTGTCGGTCTATGATGACCATGGAAGAGAATCCTAAACGTCTACTCTGCTGGAACAGCACCGCCTGTGGCTGAAAAGGCCGATGCGCGAATGGCAGTCCCTGTCACACAGGTCGCACTTGTGGGTGGTCTCCGTGCTGCTGGGTCTGTGGCGGTTCTTCCTGCGGGTCCTTTTTTCATCTGCTGCAGCAGTCAGTCTCTCTTCACCCGCCTTGAGCTGTCTGGTCAGGGTGCCTCTCCATTTGGAGCGGTCCGTTGCAAGTTCCTCCAAGCGCTCTGTGTTGATCTCCAGTTCCTTCATGTCTCTCTTGCAGACATCTCTAAAGCGCAGCTGTGGGCGGCCAACGTCTCTCCTGCCAGTTGCCAGTTCTCCGTAGAGGACGTCTTTGGGGATTCCGCCATCCTCCATACAGTGAACGTGGCCTAGCCAGCGGAGCCTGCGCTGCCTGAGTAGAGTGAACATGGAGGGAAGGCCGGCGCGGGACAGAACTTCTGTGTTGGGCACTTTGTCCTGCCAGGATATGTCCAGGATGTGGCGAATGCAGCGCAAGTGGAAGGAGTTAAGTCTCTTTTCCTGACGGGCGTATGTTGTCCACGTCTCACTCCCATAGCGCAGTGTGCTGATGACGCAGGCGTTGTACACTGCCATCTTCGTCTTGACAGAGAGTTTGGGATTCTCCCACACTCGTGTGGTGAGGCGAGCGAGTGTGAAGGCTGATTTTCCAATCCTCTTGTTGATCTCTGTATCAAGGGAGAGGTTGTTGCTGATCGTGGACCCCAGGTACGTGAACTGATTCACGACCTCCAGCTCGTAGTCGTCGATGGTGATGGTTGGTGGTGCTTCCGTGCCTTGCGCCAAGACGTTAGTCTTCTTCAGGTTGATGGTAAGCCCGAAGTCCATGCATGCCTGGGAGAAGCGGTCCATCAGGGTCTGAAGCTCCTGCTGTGTGTGGGTTGCAACTGCAGCGTCGTCTGCAAACAGCATGTCTCTGATTAGAGCCTCGCGTACTTTGGTTCTGGCTTTCAGGCGGGCAAGGTTGAAAAGCCTGCCATCAGATCTTGTGTGCAGGTAGATTCCCTCTGTTGCTGTGCTGAAGGCATGCCTCAGGAGCATAGCAAAGAAAATCCCAAAGAGGGTTGGCGCAAGTACACAGCCCTGTTTCACTCCGCTGCGTAAGTTGAATGGCTCTGAGACGTTGCCATCGTGCTGCACTATCCCCTGCATGTTGGTGTGAAACGATTCGATAAGGCTTTGCAACTTTGGTGGGCATCCTATCTTTGGCAAGATCTTGAAAAGGCCCTCTCTGCTGACCAAATCGAACGCTTTGGTGAGGTCGATGAAGGCGACGTACAGGGGCATGTTCTGTTCTCTGCATTTCTCCTGGAGTTGGCGGATGGAGAATATCATGTCTACCGTCGATCGTGCAGCGCGGAAGCCACACTGAGACTCGGGGTAGACACGTTCGGCAAGCTTCTGTAGACGAACGAGAACAACTCGTGCGTAGACTTTACCAACAACGCTGAGGAGGGAGATGCCCCTGTAGTTGTTGCAGTCGCTTCTCTCCCCTTTGTTTTTGTAGAGGGTGATGATCTTGGCGTCCCTCATGTCCTGTGGTACGGCACCTTCCTTCCAACACTGGCAGAGGACATCATGCAATGGCAGCAGTAGGGCGGTCTTGCAGTGCTTGATCAGGTCAGGGGGTATGCCGTCGTTGCCGGGTGCCTTGCCAGCGGCCAAGCTATCAATGGCCTTGCTGAGTTCGTCGATGGTTGGCTCGGCGTCAAGTTCGTCCATGGATGGCAGGCAGTCGATGGCATCAAGGGCTGACGGTGTCACGGTGTTCTCTCTGGAGTAGAGGTTGGAGTAGTGTTCCACCCATCTCTCCATCTGCTTGTTCTTCTCTGTGATCATCACCCCAGTGGAGGATTTGAGGGGGGCCGTCTTGCTCTGAGCCGGACCAAGTGCTTTCTTGATGCCATCGTACATGCCATGAATGTCTTGGCTGAACTGAGTCCAGTACTCGTTGGCACAGCGCCGAGCAGTCTGCTGAACTTTGCTTCTCGCAGCCCTGAGAATCTGGAGATTCTTCTCGTTTGGGTACTTCTTGTACTCAGCAAGTGCTGAGCACTTGGCTTCAATGACGGGGGTCATCTCGGTCAACTTGGCATCAAACCAGTCCTGTGACTTCGAGGTCTTCTTCCCAAAGGTAGCCAAGGCTGTGCGGTGGATGGTGTTTCGCAGCTCTTCCCACTTCTGTTTTGCAGATTCTCCTTCTTGTGGTACACCAAGTTCCTTCTCAAAGGTGGAGGCAAACTGCTCAACAAGTTCTGGTTGAGCCATCTTGCTGGTGTCAATCCGTGCCTTTCCAGGCTGTCTAGCACGATGGAATTTCTTCAGCTGCAGCTTGACCTTGCAACACACCAATGAATGGTCTGTGTCGCAATCTGCACTCTGGAACGAACGGGTGATTAGCACGTTCTTCAGTGAGGTGCGCCTGGTCAGGATCAAGTCCAGCTGGTGCCAGTGCTTTGAGCGCGGATGTTGCCAGGAAACCTTGTGTTGGGGCTTGGTCTTGAAGAACGAGTTTGTGATGCACAGATCGTGATATGTGCAGAACTCGAGCAGCCGCTGTCCGTGGTCATTCATTCTTCCCACGCCAAAAGGTCCAAGACAGGAGGGCCAGGAGTAGTGGTCAGCACCCACTCTGGCATTGAAGTCTCCAAGGAGAATGAGTTGTTCAGAGTTGGGGATGGTCCTGACAGTTGTTGCGAGATTCTCGTAGAACTCGTCTTTTGCCTCTGGTGTGGCTGTCAGTGTTGGGGCATACACACTGACGAGGGTGACTGGGCCTTGAGTGGTGTTCAGGCAGAGGGTAAGGAGTCGTGCAGAGCCAGTGCTGCCCGGTTCCACCATCTTCAGCAAGGTGTTCTTCACTGCGAAGCCCACTCCGTGTTCCCTGTGTTCGTCACTGCCCTTTCCCTGCCAGTAGAACGTGTAGTCCTTCTCTCTTAGTGTGCCTGTGTCAGCCAACCGTGTTTCCTGGAGAGTGGCAATATCCACTCCCAGTCTCTTCAGCTCATTATTGATGATGGCAGTCTTCCTGGTGTCGTTGATGTCCTTGAGGTTAGCAGCGAGTCCTGTCATCATAGTGCGGACGTTCCAAGTTCCCAGTTTTAGAGTTGGTCTCTTTTGTTTTATTGTCTTGCCTGGTGCGAAGGTTCTCAGCCTGCTGTTCAGACTTCTCCTCATCCCCATGCACCCAATGAGGAAAGCAAGCTGTGGCGGAACAACACCTTATTGGCTGGGGGCTGCCCAGCTTGAGGCGGGCGGTAGCTGTCCAGTGAGATCCGATGATCCCTCCCACCGTTGGGAACAACCCCTGGCGCCGCGCTCTACGCCAATTGAGCGGTAGCTTATAACCGGTAACTGTCATTCCCCGTGTTTTTTCTACGCCAAAGGCGAAACTGGAGTGTCCTCTCCAGTGATCCGGTGTTCTATCTTCCAGCGTTGGCGTTGGTAGGATTCAAGCCTGGGCAGGAAGATATGGAGGACAAGATGTTGCCCATGCAGCATGTCCCCCCTCTCCACGTCACTGATGAATCCAAAGGAACAGCAGGGCTGCTACAGTTTGGCACCAGCGCCGTTGCAGGAGCTGCCAGAACGATGTTGAGCACAACATAGAACTGCCTTAGGGGCTCCGACTCCGGATTTTTCCTCAGGGTTGACTCCCGAAGCCTTTCCCGTGACCGGGTATGCCGCAAGGCAGCGGAGGTTTGAAATCAGGGTTTACCTTCCCCTAGATGGGCTACCTTCCCAGGTTGATGAGCCACCATCTACCTGAAGCATCTGGTTTTAAGGCGCCAGAGATCCGCCCTCGCCCCTTCTCCTATTAGTAAAAGCAGTTCCGCCGGGCTTAGAGACTAAACCACACGGGCAGGCTAGGAGTTGGACTTAGTTGTCAGAGGCTTTTCGAAACGCATGCCATAAGGAGCATTTTATGAGCACTGGGAGCTTAATCCCAGTGCCGCTTCTGGCTATGACAACCTTGGAACCTAAAAGGTGAGTATATTACGGGTAAATGAAATCTAGAAAATTACTGGTTTAAACATTCATTATATGTCTGAGGAAAATGCAGACCAAGGGACCATCAAGCAGGTAACTGTCTATTTTTCTTTGAGGTAAAACTGGTTGCATGAACATTGAAATCTTGAGCTTAATCTGCCATCTTTAATCCATCCCGTCACAGACTCAACTAATATGCGAATGATGACTAACCTATAAGCTTGCCTTGCCATGTTTACTGTCGAACCTAACGTTTTCACAATAACATATTTTAAATAAATTAAGTTTAGATTATATACAGGTAAGTGGTAAGTATTTGGAGATACGTTGTTTTTGTTTTGTTTTCTCCAAAGGTAAAAGCAGTAAATAAAATAAAACAAAGAAGATGCTTCTTCTTTTGGTGAGTTAAATATTAATTTCTTCAAGATTAAAGCAAGAGCAGACAGAAAATCAAAGAAAAATGATTTAACAACATTAAATGTTTTTGTCTTAATCCTAAGGATCTGTTATCTATTATGCACTCTAGGTTACAGTTTTTGTATGAAAAGTGCTATATAAATAAAGCTTTGATTGATTAATTGATATGATTTGATAATACATTTGCAAATCTGGTCAAGTTTGGAGTAAAGCCTGATTATCGGCTGAATGAGCGTGTGTCAAGAGGAGTGACCTTAGCACACTACACTGAAGGTTGAAAAGACCAGGAGACTAATTGAGGGAACTGAATAACTGATCAGTGTGCAGATCAATTTGTTATATACTGCACAGATGCACAATTTATTTAAAACGAAGAGAATAAAAATGGTCCCGTCTGCTACTGCTTTAATCAATTTGAAACATTATAATCCTAAGAAAAATAAAAACAAGACACCATTTGCCTTTGCAAGCAAGACTTGTATTCTTTTTTCCCCCTTCGTCTTCTATTTTTTTTCTCTATCTTAAATCTCAGGCAGAGTGCAGAAGGAGCCTGAGGCAGATAAGAAAGGGCCCAGACTGCCATCATGGGGACATTGTGATGATGCTGAGGACTTCATTTCAACGAGCAATAATTCAAGTGTGACTATATGATGCAAAGAGGATCATCTGCCTGAAACCACGCCACAAACAGGGATGAGAATGGGGTTTGGGAAAAAAAGAGGAAACTAAGCCGGGGGTCTTGGGGGACGCAGGCCCCCAAGCCGGATTCAAGGTGGAGCCTTGGTGGGGTGTCTGGGGTAACGAAAGCTAACGAAGTCTGGTGTTTTAGAATGCTCAAATGTGGTCTTATATTTAAAGTTATAAGTAAGTACAAATGCATTTATAGTTTACCTTTTTAATCTGCTGCTGCATCACATGTGTAAATTTATGATATCTGAATGGTTTGTTGATGTAATAATACTAAATTATATTTTACTACTATTTAATATGTTTAGAACTGACACAGAATTACATTTACGTAGCTCTAGAACAGACAAAATAATTTAACCAAGTAAAATAAATTATAAATATTAACAAAATTCCATCACCAAGTCCATCACCCATTTAATAAAATATACTGACATTCTGCAAACATTCTGATTTATTAATGTGTGCATTTGTTAGCGTTACTAGGAATATAAAAAAAGTTGCATATTAGTATATTTTAATATTTGAAAGATAATCTAAGAAAGTAAGTAAAACCTAAAAGATGTTTAATATTTTTATGCAATGGCCATGAAGAAATTATGTTTACTAATAAAAGCAAAGATATCTTAGGAAAGGCAACCCATCACCACCCATGACAAAAAAACTTACACATGCATTATGTAACTTCTCCTAGTGAAACAAAAAATGATAAATTATATTCAAAATTCATAGATTGCAAACAATGCAATGCTGTAATGATGTGTATACCCTTTACAAAAACTTAAATTAAAAAAAAAAAAATTCTTAGATTGCATTTCAAATTGTGAGAAAATATGTAACTAGAAAAGCACTCGGAGAGCGCAGACCTCTGCCAAGCACCACAGTTCCCCCCATACAGTGTTTGTGTGTACATTTTCAGATTCCTTGACCATGAAAACATATGACTAGCAACTGGATTCACAATGATAGGATTAGTGGTTCAGTAGTTATTCACGAAAATCGCATTTTGCGTAATGGCGGTTTTCTTGTGGACGGTGATCCGGATCACCACCAAAATCTAATCATCTGTAGGATACCCCATTTCTGACAATCTCTGAAAATTTCATGAAAATCCGTCCATAACTTTTTGAGTTATCTTGCTAACAAACAAACAAACAGACAGACAGACAGACAAACCAACGCCAATGAAAACAAAACCTCCTTGGTGGAGGTAATAATAACATTTATCTATTAACAATCGATAATCAGCATTCAAATGCAATTAGTGTTTCAAAACAGGCATGACGTCACAACTTACACATGCTATTTCATAACAAATTCATTACGCGAAAATTCTCAAGTGCATTACTTATAACGAGAAAAAAATCTTACCTCGGAATGTGTCTTCCGATCACTAATTGCTGTAATCGGGGCCGATTGTGATGAACTTTGATTGACTGGCATCTGAATTTGACCGTGTCCATCGATGGTTTTGAAAGCAGCACGAGCGAGTAGTTCGATCTCTTGTAGCCACAATTTTGAGATGTTTCTGTTTTGAACAGTGTGAGATCCATAACTCAAGAAATCGTTACAATAAACACACTGGGCTTTCCCTGGTACTTCGCATTTCGCTATGAAGTCGGCCATTTTTTCAACCACAACTTCGGTATTTTTACCGATCTTTACAGTCATTGACACAGTTTTTTTGATCCATTCCCAACGAAACTTGTTCCTTATCCCTTTGTCGATTTCTAAAATTCTTGCTTTGTTGTCTTTCGTGAGTTTTAGGTTCACCATTTTCACGAAATCGGGAAAACTCAGTTCATTGAACTGTCCACCATTTGCATTTCGCTCCGCCTGTTGGATATGACAAAGGAATAACAAAATCGCCGATTGGTTGCTTCAAATAAGTATCAGCCAATCAGT
Organism: Pholidichthys leucotaenia; assembly: GCA_020510985.1. NCBI lineage: Eukaryota > Metazoa > Chordata > Actinopteri > Cichliformes > Pholidichthyidae > Pholidichthys > Pholidichthys leucotaenia. The sequence goes on from CM035844.1 coordinate 19,437,836, forward strand.
GGCCTTGTTACATTACATTACTGATCTTGCTGGGTAGCGCGTTCTGCACGGTGGATTTTAGCAGCCGATCGAAAATACGACTCGCCGCTCATAACATACCTCCAACCCCACCCCCCTAAAATTTTCTCCTCGAATTTAGATGATTCACAAGAATGACCCTAGACATGATCAAATCCGAGGAATTCCACGGATCCGCGGAGGATTCTCATCCCTGCACAAAGGTCCTGTCGATAACCTTTACAGCTGTCGAAGTTGCAGAAAGAGCCACCTAGATCTACAGTGGAGAATCAACCACTGCAAAAAGGTCCCAAATCCAGGACTCATCAACAGTGCCCACCAACCACTACTGAACTCTTTTGCTGGTCACCTGGCAAGGTGATTGAAGCAGTGGGACAAAGAATTGTTAAAAACACTGTTTTGAAAAGGGGCAGAATAATCCCCTTGCAGTGTTCAAATGTGCCTGAATACGCTTTCAGTCATAAATGAGAGCCGAGCGCCGCCTTACTGACTGCACCTGATCATGACACAAATATTCTTCACTTCATATTGACATTATAGCAATGGAGGAGGACAAAGAAGGAAGCTCCTCCCCTTCATTTGCAGGACACAGAAACAAGTGTGCCAAGTAGACTTCTGGACCTTCGGTCACACTGCACACCTGCTCAATTCTGATTTTTTTGCACAACTGTGACCCATATCTGATTTTTTAATGACTGTCTGAACAGCACATTTCTATTTTTTTCACACCAGACCCAGGCCACTTTCATATGTGGTCAGATATGCATTCTAATTAATTCAGATACGCATCTGATATTTTCAAAAGTCACCTCCGTCTGAACAGTCATGTTGCATTTCATCCAACCTTTTCCTGACTGAGGTGAGACAGATGCTACAATTCTGTGGTAGAGGATGCAGCAAGCATGGCAGACACAGCTGATTTGTGCTCTCTTTTCAATCAATCTTCTTCCCTTTATCACTGGATTGTAATTTTGTTGGCTCCGACTGCACAATAACTTCAAAATTTGTGTCACACAAGCAGGCTCACAGTAATGGCACATTCCCTAGATGCTGCCAATTCCTTTTTCCCTGTAAACGGCACACCGTGAGTTCTGGCTGCTGTAATATCTAAAATGTAAAGTTAATACCGACATGACTGTGGAGCAGAATGGCCAGCTAGAGGGATACAGAAGAGGGGAGTCTGTGGCGGCTTCTCCTTCCTGTGCGGGACTGCTGGTATGAGCTGCTGACAACATCAGTGGGCAAGAGCCCTATTGTAATCGCTAGGATTATTTACTATTAGCCTTATTTATCCTCTTAAAATTCAGGTATTCCACTCGTGGAATGTTTTACATTGGCTGGAATGCTAAGGGGTTAAAGTCCCATTGAGACACGTGGTCTCATTTCCAAGAGAGCTGTTTAATCGATCAGTTCTGTTAAAGCAGAGCTGATTACAGCGGTCATCTGGCGTGTAGAGGAAGCTGGTCTAATTTATTTTGTACATAACCATTTCTGAATGATTTTAACATTTATTTTGCTGCACAGCATCAAGGTGAAGAAGTTCTGTCCCCCTCAGTTGTTCGGAGCTCATATTTACTTCCGTAAACACAATGCTGTGTCTGACGTTATGTTTTCTTCTGCACTTGCGGGTCACTTCATAGCTGTAGACCGTTCACACTGGAGTCTGATGGGGGTCGCATTTAAATTATAATGTGAATGCCTATACAAAAAAAAATTGGATCTCAGCAAAAAAAAAATTGAAATTGAGCTTTAAGACCTGCAGTGTGACTGTAGCCATTGACACCATTGATCACGAATGATCTGCTCAAACATATCAAAACTCTGGACAGCAGAGGTCCTTCAGGTTGGGACTGGTGGGCGTGATTAACTGAAGGAGGATGGAGAGGATGACCCCTTAAACTCTTCACACCTGTGTTGCTAGTGGTAATTCTGCTAGCCTTTTGTTCATGCTGCCTTGTTCCTCTGATTCGGAGAGGCATTTCTTCATGACTGGCACCCAAATGATTCACTATTAATTATTATAAGAACCTAAGCAAACGCATGATCCTAGTTACACAGACTCATCCTCTGACACAAACCCAGATCATGATGAGTTCTCTGATGATGAAGATCTTGATTTCATGTAACCATTTTACCTTTCATGTCTTTATGCTTGCTGTGAAACACTGAGGTGCCCATGTCTCGCAAAAACAGCTCTTGCCATTTCATATACACAATTTGTGATGAAGTGTAATGTGTTTGATGCTCATTGTCTATCTTTTTTTCTTCATTTGTATGTTTTCTTTGATTATTTTGTATTAACTCTTTAATTTTTATTATTATGACGTTGTTATATTTCTTTTTTGTTTGTTATTTTTTGTTCTTATTTTTGTTGTTTTGTAGTGGTAGGGGACTGAAGAATAGATGAGCTCTTTTCTCCTCTTGACATTGACCATGTTTACATGGTCACGAATAAACTGATTACTGGAGTAAACCGATAAAAGTAATAAACAGCTTATGGTGTTTACATACACTGAATAAATGGTTTACTGGGCAAATAAACTAGGTGTGTTAATCTGTTTTCTCATAAACCGTTAATGAGCCTTTGACCCTGTTTACATGGTCACAAGTAAACCGATTACTGAAGTAAACCGATAAAGGTAATCGGATTACTCTGTTTACATGACCGCTGGAATAATCAGGTAACTCCAGAAAGCTGATTGTAATTGGTTTACTCGTGACCATGTAACAGGGTCATTGAGGTTTAGGGCTGTCCGAGCTAGGGAATAGTCAGATACTGCAGGTGTCTTTTTGTCTCTCTCTATATACCACTTTGCATTTCTCTACACGATCTCGAGAGAGTTTTTGGCATCTGTCTGAAGGCTCGGCAGGGTGTTCAAGCTGATGGACGTTCACTTTGATCTGACAGTATTTTGTTTAATCCAGATTGGTGCTGGTTAGCGTTGAGTTTGAGCTATGTAGTAAGACGGTTTTCACGTGATAAAGTTGGGATTATGAAAGATTTCTTTCTGATCATATTTAATTCTTTACATCATGTTTTTGTCCTAATACTTTGTTCTCAAAACAATTATCAATTTTCTTCCTATTCCGGGCACAGAGCCTGGCCTCAAGGTTAGAGCCCCAGAGAGGCTCAGTGCTCCCACAACTTTCTTATCACAACAGCAGTATCAGCCTATAAAAGCCTGCACAGCACACATTATTTCTGTTATGAACATTTATATGGAATTGTGCTCAATGTAACTTCTGCTGAAATCTTCCCTTCTGCAAAAGATAATATACGAAAAAGGCATCCAGCTGTTTCATTTTTCATCTTTCATTGTTCCTTCAGATTTATAAGGGACTATTTATTAACAAGTAAAAATCCACAACAACCTTCATTTTAAAACTGCAATTTGTGTTTACTTGTGTCATTTTTGCCTAATATTTAAATTTGTTTGATGATCTGAAACATTTAAGTGTGACAAACATACAAAAACATGAGAAATCAGGAAGGGGGCAAACACTTTTCCACACCACTATACTATATAATTAATAAAAGATTGGTACATGCATGCAGCACGGTGGTGGAGTGCTTAGCACAGCGGCAGCACAGCAACTCACCCTTGGCTGGGGGATCCTGGGTTTGATCCCAGCCCCCAACCAACAGTGATCTGTGTGGAGTTTGCATGTTCTCCCTGTGTCTGCGTGGGTAAAACATGCAAGTTAGGTTAACTGGCATCAAACTGGGGATTCTAAATTGTCCTTAGGTTTGACTGTGAGAGTGAATGGTTGTCTGTCTCTCTGTGTTGGCCCTGCCATGGACTGGTGATCTGTCCAGGGTGCACCCTGCTTCTCGCCCAAAGATGCTGGGATAGGCTCCAGCCCCGCCGCGACCCAAAAAGGATTAAGCAGAAGAAGATGGATGGATGGATGGTACATGTGTTTAGGGATTTTTGCATCACTGCAAGTGTGAAGTACTGTGATACTACACCGAATCAATTTTTTGCCCCACCACTAGCACCATCTACCTGACTGAAAAGTCAAATGACTACTCTGGTACCTAAATAGGTAAACTTGCATTTGTAACATTTATTAATTTTTATGCCTCGGTGAAATGAGGCATACGGTAGTCCGTCAGTGTGTCTCTGTGTTAATGTTTGTGCGGCATCAGCACCCCCTGGTACTTTTATTAATAAGGTATCACAATACGGTGTCTCTGAATGGATACAGTATCACCACCGCAAAGTATGGCAATACTACAATGCATCAATTTTTTTTAACCCACCTCTAACATGTTCTATATACATTTGTTTTAAAGCAACAGGGAACTAGATATCAATAAAAGCGTTGCAAGTAGCTCTGAAACTGCAGGTTTGTGACCTTCAGGCTAGTTGGTTCTTCAAGTGTGTTCTGTTTGCTAACCTTCGTTGTGGGAGTGCACGATGGCGGTTTGAAGAAAGTAGAGTTTCCAGGGCTGTCTGAGGTGATTTCCTGAAGGGATGCCAGATCTTGGGAGACACTTTCTGTGTGACTTCTCTCCTGAAATTAATAAACAATCCAAAAGTGAGTCTTTCAAAAAAGATTTACTTGACCTGTGAGAATAAGTTACTTGTGAGTCTCATTTTCTAAGGGTACACCTTAGAAAGGTGTACCCTCCTGTAAGGTGAGGACGCACAGGTAAAGGCTCCCAGTTCGTTTCTTGCTTAAAACTCAGTTTAGAGCTAGCGTTTTGAGCTGTTTTTTTTTTTTTTTTTTTTTTTGTTACTACCGCTGGAGAATAAACCTGCTCGTGCGAAAAAAGAGAAATTGCCAGTCTCATAACTTAATATTGTAGTGGCTGGTGAAGCAATCAGGCCCCTCACGCTTAGGGAGAACAAAGGGATTTCTCTCACGTGTTTTTTTTTTTTTTTTTTTTTCCTACGATCACAATCAACGTACATCGGCCGGGATCATGGGTCCCAAGAAAGCTCAGCAGACTGAGGAGGTGGACGACATTAAGAGGGCGCTGGACTTCTTGGCTGAAGAGATTTCTGCTGTTAAGCTGCAGCAAAGAAACATCCTGGACCTGATCGAGGAGGTGAAAGCGCTGCGGATCCAGAATGCTGAGAAGGACAAGAGGCTGGCGTATCTGGAGAGCAGAGTGTCGGAACTGGAGCAGAACACTCGGGTGAACGACGTGATCATCATGGGGCTCCACATTAAACCCCGATCATACGCGCAAGCGGTGGCCGCAGACAGCGGAGGGAGGCTCAACGAGCTGGAAGAGGAATCCACGGAGCAACAAGTGGCGGCCTTCATGCAGTCCAAAGGAATTCAGCTGGACTGTAATACCATTGAGACCTGCCACCCTCTGCCCAGGAAAAATGGCAACAAACCGGCTGTGATCATGAGGTTTGTGAACAGAAGACACAAGACTGCACTGCTGAAACAAGGTAGGAAACTGAAAGGAACGAACATTTACATAAACGAGCACCTCACAAAAGAAAACGCAGAAATAGCCAGAAAAGCAAGATACCTGAGAAAGCAGAAAAAGATTCAAAACACCTGGACATCAAACTGTAAAATATACATCAAATTAAACGGATCACCTGAAGAAGCCAAGGTCATTAACATCCGTAATATTATGGAACTGGACAAATATCAATGAATATTATGAACTGGAGTCGACAGCAACATCAGACAATTGTAGGACACTGAAGGATTATACTCATCTGCTACAAGACATTTAACAACATGAAACAAAAGATCAACAAACAGGAACAACAGGAACTGAAAGTTTTTGAATATACAGATCACAACCCACAGGACGTAGAATATAACATAGACCCTGATAATTTATTTAGCTCTATCAATAATGACTGTAGTTACTACACGGATGAACAGTTTAACACAATGGTCACATCTGATTTCAATATTTCTATGATCCACTTCAACAGCAGAAGTTTCTATGCCAACTTTAATAACATTAAAGATTATTTACATCAGTTTAAAGAGCCATTCAATATTGTGGCAATATCAGAGACGTGGCTCAGTGAAGAGAAAGGAGTGGATTTTACCATGGATGGCTATGAATTAAATTATGTAAATAAAAAAGTGAAAAAAGGAGGAGGAGTTGCAATTTATGTTGACAAGAGCTTGAAATACAAGGTTGTTGAAAATCTGTCAGTAACTGTGGATGATTTATTTGAATGTATTACAATAGAAATCTGTCTGGACAATGTGAAGAATGTAGTAGTGAGCTGTGTATATAGAACACCTGGATCAAACATTGACTTATTTAAGGACTGGATGGAAAAAATGTATGCAAAACTAACTCATAAAGTTATGTTCATCTGTGGGGATTTCAATGTAGATCTGATGAACTCAAAACAACATAGTTTGACAGAAGAATTTATCAACACAATGTACAGTATGGGCTTACATCCAACAATTACCGGACCTAGCAGAATCACGTCACACAGTGCCACACTAATAAGATAACATATTCACAAACATTATGGAAAATAATATCAGGAGTGGGCTTTTATTGAATGATATCAGTGACCACCTGCCGATTTTTGTTGTCTATCAATGTGATTAGAGGAAGAAAAAGTATACCAAAAATATTAAATATAAAAGAATAAGAACCGAAGAATCAATGTATTTACTGACAAAGGAATTATTAATACAAGATTGGAAGATAGTTTATGATGAAAATGATATAAATAAAGCATATGATAAATTTTTACAAATATTTCAATCATTGTACAATAAAAACTGTCCTATAAAACAATACAGTGACAGACAACAAAAAAAAAAAATTCCTTGGGTCACCAAGGGGTTAATAAATGCATGTAAAAAGAAGAATACATTATATAAACAATTCATTAAATGCAGAATGATGGAAGCTGAGATCAAATATAAAAGATATAAAAATAAGCTTACTAATATAATGAGGACCTGTAAGAAAAAATATTACAACAGAATATTAGAGGATAACAAAAATAACTTAAGAGGAATATGGCAAGTACTCAATGGGATTATTAGTAATCGACCTAAGAATGCTAATTATCCAGAATATTTTATTGAAAAGGGCAATTTGATAAATAATATGGAGGATGTGGTCAGTGGTTTCAATAATTTTTTTGTAAACGTTGGTCCTGAATTAGCAAAATCAATAGTGACAGCAGAAACAAACAACAGTGGTTCTGTAAATGAAATAGAAGATAGAAATCCAAACACAATCTTTTTGGGTGCAGTTACTGAAAAGGAAATTATCGAGACTGTGAGTAAATTTAAGAACAAAAAATCAACGGACTGGAATGAATTTTTTTTTTTTTTTTTTGTTACTTATTTGTACCCGTAGGTAGATTTGGTTTGCAGTCTCGTGACAAGCCACCGGCTGTCTGTCGCTGCGTGCGCGAGCGCCCTAAACCTACATGTTTTTGGTATGCGGGAGGAAACCGGAGAAATCCCGGAGTAAACCCACGCAACACGGGGAGAACATGCAAACTCCACACAGCTCACTGTTGGTCGGGGGCTGGGATCGAACCCACGATCTCATGATCCCCGCGATCCCCCGGCCGAGGGTAAAACTGTGCTGTCACAGTGCTAAACCACTGTGCCACCGTGCAGCAGAAATTGACATGACAATAGTGAAAAAAGTAACTGAAGGAATTGTTAAGCCACTCACCCACATCTGTAACCTGTCATTTCAAACTGGTAAATTTCCAGACAAAATGAAAATAGCAAAAGTAATACCTCTATACAAAACAGGAGACAGTCATTGTTTCACAAATTACAGGCCAGTCTCTCTACTCTCACAATTCTCCAAAATACTTGAAAAAATCTTCACTAAGAGACTGGATGATTTCATTGAAAAACACAACCTCCTTACAGACAGCCAGTATGGTTTTAGAGCAGATAAATCTACATCTTTGGCACTGATCGAACTTATAGAAGAAATTACTAGTTGTATAGATAAAAAAAAAGGTTGCTGTAGGTGTATTTATAGATTTAAAGAAAGCTTTTGACACCACTGACCACAGAATACTACTAAGGAAACTGGAAAGGTATGGGATAAGAGGGGTAGGACTGAGTTGGGTGGAAAGTTATTTAAGTAACAGACAACAATTTGTACAAATTGGTGAGCACAAATCACCCTTCATGGACATCACTTGTGGTGTGCCCCAGGGGTCAGTTTTGGGACCCAAACTCTTCATCTTGTATATACAGTGATCCCTCACTTATCGCGTTTAATGGGGACCAGAACCGACCGCGAAAAGTGAAAAACCGCGAAGTAGCGTCACCCCCCCCCCCCCAAGGGCGTCACAAGCACTATTTTGCACAAAAAGGCACAAGAGAACAGCGAAAAGTGCCACTAAGCAACACGAGCGATAAAGAACAATGAATGCGGTCTTCCTTCGCTGTGTATGGGCGCTCTGCAGGGAGAGAAGCTGGGTAAAACGTCTCGGCCAATCAGCTTGCGAGGTAAAACGTATCGGCCAATCAGCTTGCGAGATTCCCAAGCGGTGAAAAGGTGGGCGGAGAGGAGTGGAGCGGTGGTCAGAGAGGTGGATTTTGAGTTGTGCGGGCTCTCCGTGTTGATACCCGATTAATGTAGTCTCCCTGCCTTCTGCTAGCGCCCGGGCAACTTTCGTGACATTTTTTCTCAATTTTGAATTTTTGATGAATATTTTTGAAAAATCCACGATGCACTGAGGGCGCGAAAGGTGAAACGCGAAGTAGCGAGGGATCACTGTAAATGACATATGCTAGGTATCAAAAATTCTGAAATTTATTCTGTTTGCGGATGACACAAATATCCTTTGCACTGGTGAGAATTTGCAGCAGGTTTTTAGAGGTGGTCACAACTGAAATGAAAAAGTTAACGCAGTGGTTCAACAAAAATAAATTATCTCTAAATCTAAAAAAAACAAAGATTATGTTGTTTGGAAATTATAAAATAAATCATGAAATAATGGTAACGATAGATGATACCAGAATAGAAACAGTACAGGAAAATAAGTTTCTGGGGGTGACGCTAGACAATAAAATCTGCTGGAAACCTCACATCAGTCACATCCGGGCCAAGTTAGCAAAATGTATAGGGATACTGGGGAAGACGAGACATCTTGGACTATAAATCATTGGTCTTACTGTACAATTCACTGTTTCTACCTTATCTTAACTACTGTGTAGAAGTCTGGGGAAACACCTACAAGACCAACCTACAGTCAATATGCACATTACAAAAAAGAGCTATAAGGATAATAAATAATGTAGGATATAGAGACCATACCAATTCGTTGTTTTTAAAGTCACATGTCATAAAGTTCATCGATTTAGTTAAATTTAAGACAGCACAAGTAATGTACAGGGCAATTAATAATCAACTCCCAACTAATATACAAAAAAATATTTAAAAAAAGAGACAATGATCATAATTTGAGAGGAGACTTAAACTTTACAAAACCCAAGATATGAACAACCAAGAAAAGTATGTGCATATCTGTCTGTGGGGTGGATTTGTGGAACAGTCTGGAGCCGGAACTGAAACTATGTACAAACAGAAATCATTTCAAAAAGAGGTATAAACATTATTTGCTGAAAGGATATATGTTAGAAGGGTAGTATTTATATGTATGATTCACTATGCTCACTCTGGGACATTATGGGACACTATGGAATGGTGGGTGGGACAGCACTGTGTATATCTGTGTTGTTTGAGGCTGGTTTTGATGTATGGACATCAATGTATGTTAGGATGGATGGGTGTTAATGTTGATATGTAAAAAATTCAGTAAATTGTTTACTTGGGGTCTTATATGTGGTAATTTGTATATAATTCACATGGGTGTATTTATGGAAAAGAGGAGATGGAATTAATAAGTGTTCACTTCTTCCTTCTCCTTTTCGAACACTGTATACTGTTACTTTATTGTCATTTGTTTTGTTTTTGTTATACTTTTTTGTTCGAAATAAAGTATCTATCTATCTATCTACACAATTAAGAGGTAAGATAAAGGTAAACCCAACTTTACTGTCAATCAATCCATACAGCCAATCATGCACAGTAGAACGAAATTACCTTTCTCTTATCTACAATGTTAATCACATCTAGAATGAGAGGGGTAGCTGCCATGCAAGTTGCCGCCACAAATTTCCCTCCTCCATTCCATTATTGCTGAGCATCAAGCTGGACGGCAGGAAGTTCCACTTTTATATGGTCTTTGGCATGACTTGGCTGGGATTCGAACCCTGGCCTCCCGGGGGTGTGGGGCGGATGCTCGACCAACTAGGCCACCACTCCAGTATTAAGGCTCATAAGGCACTTTTCCATTTGGAACTGTTTGGCCTCATTTGGCCTCCTTTAGCACGGTTCGGCCTCCTTTGTCCGCTTTTCCTTTTGGCACCCAATGGCCTCACAGTTCGTTATTTCGGAACTGTTACTTTTATCGACACTTTTATCGGCACCGTTAAAAGTAGGTCCGAAGGGTACCGGCACGGTTTCGTCACGCCACTGCTGGCCATTCATTGGTCTGTGCGTAGCGTCATCAGAGTGGGGGACCCATGCTGTAGAGTTCAGTAGTTTTCCTCTCAGACAGACAGCATGGAGATCAGAGGGCTGGGGGTTAAGGGGAACTGTCTTGGGGGAGTGAAGGGTGAATGCAGGACCTCAGGTAGCAGGGAGGTGTGAGTTTTGTGATATAAAAGAGAGAGTCCCTGCTACAAATGTTAAATGTCCAATGTTCTGATTCTGAAAGATGTGAGCGTGAAATAAAGTTCGTCTGCTCAGAAAGTCAGTCTGGTTATTTCATCTCCACAATATAATACATACAGTGGTGTGAAAAAAGTGTTTGCCCCCTTCCTGATTTCTCATTTTTTTTGTATGTTTGTCACACTTAAATGTTTCAGATCAAACAAATTTAAATATTAGACAAAGATACATACCTGCCAACTTTTCAAAACCTGAAAAGCCTAGTAGCTAGCCGGGGTCCAGGGGCCGATGCTAATGCTAATAATGCTAATGCTAATAATAATAATGCTAATATTTGCCAAACAAATATTAGCATTAAATCTAGTTAAATGTAGCTAACAACCTCATATTTCTTCAACTTTCAAACCTGAAAAGCCTAGTAGCTAGCCAGGGTCCAGGGGCCGCAGGCCCCGGTAGGTCCAGGACAAAGTCCTGGTGGGAGGGGTTCAGGGGGGCGAAGCCCCCCGACGGCAAACAAATATTAGCATTAAATCAAGTTAGAATGTAGCTAACAACCTCATATTTCTTCAACTTTCAAACCTGAAAAGCCTAGTAGCTAGCCGGGGTCCAGGGGCCGCAGTGTCAAACAAATATTAGCATTTGACATAGAAGTCACATATTAATTATATTAAAGGTAAAATATCTAAATCAATTGCAATACTACACAGAGCGAAATATTTGCTGAATCAACAACCCACATTATATACTTTGTATCATTCATTAATACTCCCATACATGACATAATGTAATTCAGCCACCATTGGAGGGTTTTCGAGCATGAACTGCCTTTTTAAGGTCATGCCACAGAATCTCAGTCGGATTCAGGTCAGGACTTTGACTAGTCTTCGTTTTGTTTTTCTTAAGCCATTCAGAGGTGGACTTGCTGGTGTATTTTGGATCATTGTTCTGCTGCAGAACCCAAGTGCGCTTCAGCTTCAGGTCACGAACAGATGGCCGGACATTCTCCTTCAGGATTTTTTGGTAGACAGCAGAATTCATGGTTCCATTTACCACAGCGAGTATTCCAGGTCCTGAAGCACCAAAACAGCTCCAGACCATCACACTACCACCACCATATTTTACTGCTGGTATGATGTTCCTTTTCTCAAATGCTGTGTTACTTTTACACCGGATGTAATGGGACACACACCTTCCAAAAAGTTCAACTTTTGTCTCGTCAGTCCACAGAATATTTTCCCAAAAGTCTTGGGGATCATCACGATGTTTTCTGGCAAAACTGAGACGAGCCTTTATGTTCTTTCTGCTCAGCAGTGGTTTTCGTCTTGGAACTCTGCCATGCAGGCCATTTTTGCCCAGTCTCTTTCTTAAGGTGGAGTCATGAACACTGACCTTAACTGAGACAAGTGAGGCCTGCAGTTCTTTGGATGTTGTTGTGGGGTTTTTTGTGACCTCTTGGATGAGTCGTCGCTGTGCTCTTGGGGTAATTTTGGTCGGCTGGCCACTCCTGGGAAGGTTCACCAGTGTTCCATGTTTTCACCATTTGTGGATAATGGCTCTCACTGTGGTTCGCTGGAGTCCCAAAGCTTTAGAAATGGCTTTATAACCTTTTCCAGATTGATAGATCTAAATTACTTTGTTTCTCATTTTTTTCCTGAATTTCTTTGGCTCGCAGCATGATGTCTAGCTTTTGAGGATCTTTTGGTCTACTTTGTTTTGTCAGGCAGGCCCTATTTAAGTGATTTCTTGATTGAGAACAGGTGTGGCAGTAATCAAGCCTGGGTGTGGCTTGAGAAATTGAACTCAGCTTTCCAAAGATGTAATAAACCACAGTTAATTTATGTTTTAAAATGGGGAGCAATCACTTTTTCCACACAGGACCATGTAGGGTTGGATTTTTTTTGTACACTTAATAATAAACACCTTCATTTAAAAACTGCATTTTGTGTTTACTTGTGTTATCTTTGTCTAATATTTAAATTTGTTTGATGATCTGAAACATTTAAGTTTGACAATCATACAAAAAAATGAGAAATCAGGAAGAGGGCCAACACTTTTGCACACCACTGTACTGCATTATTAGCCTGATAATCTGTTTGACAATATCAATAAATCTGTTGATTTTATACTTCATACAGCTTACTTAAGGGTACCTGTAGTGAATTTTAATCAATAGCTATTTCAAAGGATCAAATATGATACTCGTCGTTCCATCCAGTAATTTTAGTCATGATTCCTTCTCAAATACGTGCGTTTCAAGTCACTGCTCTCTCAGTCAGTCATGGTCATCAACATCTTGTCTCCTCCATGGCCATTTTCAGCACGGTAGTGATGCATAGTCGGTGCTTTGTGTGATTGAGGGGCTGCAGTATAGCAGTCAAAGTCTCAACATCAGAATTCTATGTAATTTTTGACAACCATGTACAAGCAAATCTACTCGCATAAAAGTTAATGAAATAAAATTCTAGTATATCAAGATTTATTCAACGTGTTCTGAAGTTGCAATTTTTTAACTTTGTATACATTTTATTTTATTCTTTCTTGTACTGAAGGGGACTGCACATAATTTTGTTGTACTGTGGTAAAATGATAATAAAGGATTCTGATTCTGAAGTGACTTGACAGGGAACTTGCCTGTTCGTCAGCTGCCCTGGAGGTAACTTCAGATCATGCCGTCAATAAAGACCATTTCCAAGGACAGTTTGTGCAATATATATCGTGCAGATTTTGCGCCGTTTTCAACTCTGATCTCGACCCACTGAGCATCTGCTGAACGCGTTTACTCATCCGGGGTAAACATGCTACTCTTCCGCGGAAAAGCAACAAACCATGAGTGTATGTCACTTCCGGCCCATGATGGCTGCTCCCCACTGGTTTTGACCGAGCTGTTTTCATGGGATAAAATTATTCAGTATATTGACTCTCGGGGATTATTTTTTACTGAATAAACACATTTTTTGTTTGTAAGTAATACCTAAAGCAGGATTAATGTTGTTATAATGACCAGTACAGGTTTCCTTTCAAGGTCAATGTTTATTGAAGCCATTTAAAGATTTCCTCACATTTCGGCAAAGAAAGATGATGTAAATATCTGTTTCAAGAAAAGACAGTAAAACTGACTTGCAAATTAAGGTTCCTAAAATATTCCAATGATAACATGGACTGGTATTCTTCTCCAGGTCTAACAAGCCATTATTGTTTTTCCTCAAATTAAGACCAGACAACACAAAATGTCCGACATCCTACAATCATCAAACAAGGGTGTAGTTTCTGGCCAATCATATACAAGTCTGTCACTAATCACCAGACCTCTAATTTGTGTAAATTTCATTAGATAACTTACCTCAACAGGTGCCTGGTTATCCATATTTCGACATTTCTTGTGATCACACTGACAGTTCTCCCCACACATCATCTTTCCTTTGCGACAGCGGCATTGTTTGTTGCTGCAGCGACCTTTACACGCACACTACAGAAAAACAAATAAGAATGTTGGGGAGGGGGGCTCTTGACAGTGTTAAGAATTTATAAGTCAAGAATTGATACTTCTCATCTGATGCATTATGAACAGTGTAACATTTATGTATTTATTTTAATCAGTGGGCAGACTTATTTTTACATTGAATGGAATTTATGGAAACTCGTGTTAGTGACAGTGAACTGAAGCTTCACTGACTTTATTTCTGTATTAGTGGAATTCTACATCTATACAGTACTTTCAATAATCTGAATGATGGTATTGCATTACGACAGGATTTAAACCCTCCTCTTAGCCTTACCCCTGTTGCTTTAGGTTTCTTTGAGATTCTGCGTTTGTTCTCTGGTTTCTCAGGTTTCCACTCTTCTTCCTCCTCCTCCTCATTTTCCTCCTCACTGGGCGACATGAGCTCTTCTATGTTGATAGTTGTATTCAGTGGTGCCTTCGCTGTGGTGAAGCGCTTTCGTTTGGGCTTTGGCTGAAAACAAAAAAATCACTTAGGATAAAAATATACTTCTAGTGACCAAAATAAATACATTACACAGGGTTACAAAAATAATTTTTTTGTAAGTTGTCTGTGTTTTTTCAACTGATTTCAGACAATTTTGCACCACTGAATCCGAAAATGACATCCGTTTATCTCAATCAGGTCAAAAAAAAAAAAAAACTGATCTTCTGACTAAATTGATTACATTTTTGTGACATTATCGGTTGATTTTTGTTAATATTTCTCATCTGAAATAGATTTTTAAGAGAAAAAAAAACATCTAACAATTTATTGATTAAATGTTACAAACTTCAATTACTGTAAATTGAATAGTAGACACTGATAAAGGTAAGTACATGTAAATTGAATGTTACATCATCATTGTTCAAAATTCAGAGCTTCAACTTCCATTTATTTGAACCTCTAGAATGCTCAGCGGCAGGAATGTCTCTCTTCAGAGTCCAACAGTAATCAGCCATCATGCCAATTTATGACATCATGTCATAAATTGGCACATGCAAACTCTTCAGAGTTCGAGAAATTTCAAGAAATAAAAAAGAATTTTGCATCATATAAAGTGAAAATACCCGTACATGTAAACAAAAATGTATAAAACAACGTGGCCATACTTCAAAAAGTTGACCTGATTGAGCAAAACCAATGTGATTTTTGGATTCAGCACATTAAAATTGTCCTAAATTTGGTGTTGACCAGTGTGTAGCATTTTAGTTGCATTGTGATCTTTTTTTTCCTCAGCTACTTAATTAATAATCTGAGGAGTTATCCATAATGTTTACACATCAATCACTTTTGTGCAATACTTTGTGTCTAATAAGTAAACCTTAAAAAAATGTCCAAAATTTCATGGAAACAATAACTTTCCAACTTAATAAGAACTGAAGCAAATTTCTTAAAATTCAGGAAGGCTAAAGGTTAGAAAAATTATACCTTTGGAGGAACATACTCAAAGGAGTCATCTGGGTTCATTTCATTGTTATTTGCAGGCAGAAGGATTTTCTTCCCACTTGCGAGGTGAAGCAATGCAAGTTTCTGAGGAAGGAGGAAAAAAAATATTTTTGTTTGACCTCACCAAACAGCTTGAGCGAGGAGAAATGTCTCATTTCATGTAGTGTAGGTATACAAATAAACATTTCCATACACAATAATCAAGTTTTAGTCAATTTTTTGTTGAAGTGCTCTTATTGTCCTGCATGCAGGATTTTTGTGACATTGTGTGATCTGACAAGTCAAACAGCTCAGTCTGCCTGTACAGGAGTTCTCTTCCCCACAAAGTAGAACCACAACTTTGTATGAAACACCTGTTGCTGTTCTCTTAATTCAGGTCATCACATTGCAACTTTTCAGACCTGCTACAAATCTTTGCTAGTCTGGCACACCATCAAACCCTTGGAGGAGAAGAGGGAGGGACTTGTTCCTCCAAGCCTCAGAAGTCATCCATCTACAGTGCAACTAGCTTAGCTTGCGAATTGGCACAGAGGCATCACCGTGGTTTTTAGATCTTTCCTCTCCAAATTTTATTTACCCCACTAGACATCTCTGGTCCCAGCTCGTTCCATAATACAAAACTGGCAATATATCTCATGTCATTCTTGTTTTTTTAAGTGTTTTTTGCATAATATAACATTTGGCATTTGTTAGCTCAGTGCTGCGAGACAGTGCAACCAGGAATTTTATGGCTCGCTATTCTAAATATTATATATTAGCAGCAGCAGTTAGCTGCTAAAAACATAACTCATTCAAGGCAACTTGTGTTCATTATATCCCAGGGACTGGTCATATCCTATTGACCCCTTAAACCACAAACCTCTGTCTATGATAATGCTTGATTTGGGCTTTTATGTTCTCACTTCAGTTTTTACATAAATTAGCTTAGCCTGCGTTAGCTACCAAAGCTAGTCAGCTGGCTGCACTAGCAATAAACAACAGATTTCCATTTTAGAAAATCTTATGCTAACTAGTGCATAGTAGCCAAATATATAAATCTATTAAGAAAATGTTGTGGAAATATGATGCACTGTGCACGGAGAGAGATGAAATAAAGGATACATGTGAGGACATTTTATTTATTTTAGGCCTGATGCACACAACGTTTTCGTTCAGACCCAGAGAGAAACATCTGCGTGCACACAACATGTCACAGAAGCAACCATGCGTGCACACGGGTCCACTAAAGGTGTAACCGGAGTGGTGGCTCAGTTGGTAGAGCATCCGCCCCACACCCGGGAGGCAGGGGTTCAAATCCCGGCCGGATCATGCCGAAGACCATATAAAAGTGGAACTTCCTGCCGTCCAGCTTGGTGCTCAGCAATAATGGAATGGAGGAGGGAAATCTGTGATGGCGCCTTGCATGGCAGCGGCCCTCTGATTCTGCACTGGGGTGTGTGTGATTAACACTGTAGACAGGTAAAGCACAATCTCGTTCTACTGTACATGATTGGTTGTACGGTTGAATGACAATAAGGGTGATTTAATTTAATTTAATTTAAAAACTGCTGTTGTAACTAACTGATGACAAGTAGGTTTTACAAGGGACTTTGGATTGTAACTATAAATGGCAGATTCCATCTGCAAAAAATATTTATTTTCGTTTTTTTAAGTTGAAAGAATTAGGGAGTCATAATAAATAAATTATGTAATTGCAGGCAATAAAAAAAAATTCAACTTACTGACAGCTGGTTTAACGTCTACTGGAAAGCATTACACATACTGTATACTGTTAAGCAGAAGAAGAAGCTTCTCTATTGTCATTCAGTCCATACGCCAATCATGCACAGTAGAACGAACTTACGTTTCTCCCATCTACAATGTTAATCATTGTTAGTCATCGTGATTGTCATTTATGTACCCCCCTCTGTGAGCGCTGAGGCAGCATGTGATGTCATCCACTCAGTCACCAGCAGGCTGCAGACGCAGCACCCAAATGTTCTCCAGCTCATCTCTGGGGATTTTAATCACACTTCCCTGTCCTCCATTCTGCCCACTTTCACCCAGTATGTTACATGCCACACCAGACACCATAAAACACTGGACTTATTTTATGCAAACACCAAGGAAGCTTACACCTCACCACCCCCATCCCCCTTGGTAAATCTGATCACAACCTGGTTGACCTCCTGCCTGTGTACAAACCCCTGGTACACAGACAACCTCCTGTTACCTGCACAGTGAAGATATGGTCTGAGGAGGCGGAGGACGCCCTGAGGAATTGTTTTGAATCCACTGTGTGGGAGCAGCTTTGTGAGCCACATGGTGAGGACATCGACGGCCTCACACACACCATCACAGACTACATCAACTTCTGTGTGGAGAACACTGTACCCACAAAAACCATATGGTATTTCTCAAACAACAAACCCTGGATCAACCCTGAGATAAAGTCACTGCTGAAGGAGAAGAAAGGGGGAAGGACAGCTACAGGAAGAAGATGAAGGACAAGCTGCAGCAGAGTGACGTCAGCGGTGTATGAAGAAGCCTCAAAACCATCTCTGGGTATCAGAATACCTCCTCCCAGGCCATGGGGAGTAGGGAGTAGGTCAACAACCTGAACTTGTTCTTTAACAGGTTTGATCAACCGCCCTCTTCTCCACCTGCCCACCACCCACTGCTGCCTCCACCTTCATCTAGTCCCGCTGTCCACTGCCCTCCTTCCACCCCCTCATCGTACATCCCCCATTGTTTTTCCCCTCACAATCCCCCCCCCCCCACCAGCACACAGGCCCCCTGCCCCAGCCTGACTCTCACCAAGACCCAGGTGAGAGCTGAGCTGAAGAGGATCAAGGTGAGGAAGGCTGCAGGTCCAGATGGCATCAGCTCGAAGCTCCTCAAGTACTGTCCAGACCAGCTGTGTGGGATTGTGGAACACATCTTAAGCCTCAGCCTGAAGCTGGGGAGGGTACCACAGCTGTGGAAAACATCCTGTTTAGTACCCGTACCGAAGACTCTGCGCCCCAAGGACCTGAACAGCTACAGACCAGTGGCCCTCACATCACACCTAATGAAGACCCTGGAGAGGCTGCTCCTCGCCCACCTCCATCCCCTGGTCGGCCCAGCAATGGGTCCACTTCAGTTTACATACAGTGGGGGAAAAAAGTATTTAGTCAGCCACCAATTGTGCAAGTTCTCCCACTTTAAAGATGAGAGAGGTCTCCAATTTTCATCATAGATATACCTCAACTATGAGAGATAAAATGAGAAAAAAAAAAATCCAGAAAATCACATTGAAGGATTTTTAATGAATTAATTGGTAAATTTCTCAATAAAATAAGTATTTGGTCAATAACAAAAGTTCATCTCAATACTTTGTTATATACCCTTTGTTGGCAATGACAGAGGTCAAATGTTTTCTGTAAGTCTTCACAAGGTTTTCACACACTGTTGCTGGTATTTTGGCCCATTCCTCCATGCAGATCTCCTCTAGAGCAGTGATGTTTTGGGGCTGTTGCTGGGCAACACGGACTTTCAACTCCCTCCAAAGATTTTCTATGAGGTTGAGATCTGAAGACTGGCTAGGCCACTCCAGGACCTTGAAATGTTTCTTATGAAGCCACTCCTTCGTTGCCCGGGCGGTGTGTTTGGGATCATTGTCATGTTGAAAGACCCAGCCACGTTTCATCTTTAATGCCCTTGCTGATGGAAGGAGGTTTTCACTCAAAATCTCACGATACATGGCCCCATTTATTCTTTCCTTTACACGGATTAGTCGTCCTGGTCCCTTTGCAGAAAAACAGGCCCAAAGTATAATGTTTTCACCCCCATGCTTCACAGTAGGTATGGTGTTCTTTCTCCTCCAAACACGACAAGTTGAGTTTTTACCAAAAAGTTCTATTTTGGTTTCATCTGACCATATGACATTCTCCCAATCCTCTTCTGGATCATCCAAATGCTCTCTAGCAAACTTCAGACGGGCCTGGACATGTACTGGCTTAAGCAGGGGGACACGTCTGGTACTGCAGGATTTGAGTCCCTGGCGGCGTAGTGTGTTACTGATGTAGCCTTTGTTACTTTGGTTCCAGCTCTCTGCAGGTCATTCACTAGGTCCCCCCGTGTGGTTCTGGGATTTTTGCTCACTGTTCTCGTGATCATTTTGACCTCACGGGGTGAGATCTTGCGTGGAGCCCCAGATCGAGGGAGATTATCAGTGGTCTTGTATGTCTTCCATTTTCTAATAATTGCTCCCACAGCTGATTTCTTCACACCAAGCTGCTTACCTATTGCAGATTCAGTCTTCCCAGCCTGGTGCAGGTCTACAATTTTGTTTCTGGTGTCCTTTGACAGCTCTTTGATCTTGGCCATAGTGGAGTTTGGAGTCTGACTGTTTGAGGTTGTGGACAGGTGTCTTTTATACTGATAATGAGTTCAAACAGGTGCCATTAATACAGGTAACAAGTGGAGGACAGAGGAGCCTCTAAAAGAAGAAGTTACAGGTCTGTGAGAGCCAGAAATCTTGCTTGTTTGTAGGTGACCAAATACTTATTTTACTGAGGAATTTACCAATTAATTCATTAAAAATCCTTCAATGTGATTTTCTGCATTTTTTTTTTTTCTCATTTTGTCTCTCATAGTTGAGGTATACCTATGATGAAAATTGGAGACCTCTCTCATCTTTTAAGTGGGAGAACTTGCACAATTGGTGGCTGACTAAATACTTTTTTGCCCCACTGTACCAGCATGGCATCGGGGTAGAGGATGCAGTCATCTTCCTCCTACATCGTTCCCTGTCCCACCTGGAGAAGCCTGAAAGCACCATGAGGATCATGTTCTTTGAGCTCTCCAGTGCTTTCAACACCATCCAACTAGTGATCCGGAGGGACAAGCTGCTGTGTGCAGGGGTGGACCAGCACCTGTCATCGTGGATCCTGGACTACCTCACAGACCGACCACAGTTTGTGAGAACCCAGAACTGTGTGCCTGACATCATCATCTGCAGTACGGGCCCCATTCCTGTTCACCCTTTACACTGCTGACTTTTCACACAATACGCCGCACTGCTATCTACAGAAGTTCTCTGACGACTTTGCGATTGTCGGCCGCATCTCTGATGGGGGTGATGCGGAGTACAGAGGACTTATCCAGGACTTCGTGGACTGGTGCCTGCGGAACTGCCTCCAGATCAATGCAAGGAAAACCAAGGAACTGGTGGTGGACTGACGCAGGCGAGGACAACCCCCCACAGCACCACTAAACATCCAGGGAATAGACATTGAGATGGTGGCATCTTACAAGTACCTGGGTGTTCACCTGAACAATAAACTGGACTGGACACACAACACCAACATGCTCTACAAGAAGGGCCAGCGCAGGCTGTACCTCCTGAGGAGACTCAGGTCTTTTGGAGTGCAAGGGGCGCTACTGAAGACCTTCTACGATTTGGTGGTGGCATCAGCTATTGCGTATGGAGTGGTCTGCTGGGGCAGTGGCATCACGGCAACTGACAGGAAGACACAGAACAGGCTGATCAAAAAAAGCTAGCTCTGTTCTGGAGCAACGCCTCGACCCAGTGGAGGAGATAGGAGGGAGGAGGACGGTGGCTGACCTGTCATCGCTGCTGGAGTCCGAGTCCCACCCCATGCGGGACACGCTGAATGCACTGACTAGCTCATTTAGCGGTAGGCTGTGCCATCCTAGGTGCTCTAGGGAGAGGTTCCGCAGGTCCTTCCTACCTACGGCTGTCAGACTTTATAACCTAACCAGTGCTGCTCGTAGAGGTCGTATTAAATGTACTAAACGTTAACAACTTTGCACAATAGAGATTGTCCCCTCCAATACACAACTAAGACAATTACAATTATTACTGAGGGTAGCAACAACACTGTTGATTCAAATGCGAAATATGCTGTCTGGGTCCATATTTATCTCCTGCCGGGTAATTTAACAAACTCTAATGCTGTTGATACCATCTAGCTGCAATGCTCCTGCACTGTGTATACAGTATAACTGTGGACATATGTATATTTATTTAGTGCTTTGGCTAACCAGTTCTTATCTTATTATCTTATTTACTGTTGCTCTGAGTGCTGCTATCCATTTGCTGCTGCAGTCCTGGAATGTCCCCATTGTGGGACTAATAAAGGCTTAGTTTACCGTATCTTAATCACGTGTAGAATCAGAGGGGTCACTGCTATGCAAGGCGCTGCCAAGAACTTTTCCTTCCCCCATTCTATTACGTTGAGCACCAAGCTACGAGGTGGGAAGCACCATTTTTATATGGTCTTGGTATGACCCGGCTGGGACTTGAACCCCCAACCTCCCGGTTGTGGGGCGGATGCTCTATCAACGGTCCACCACTCCAGTTAAAAGCACCCCCCCCTTTTTGTTAACTAATCCCAACTACAAACAGATCAATCTTAAAGTGTAATCATGGAGCTTATTTCTGTGAGAAATACTAACTGCTTGGTGTGTGGATTGGCTGAAATCTATTGTAAATTGGGGCACAAAACTGGAGCTGAGAAAACCTCTCCACTCTGGAGACTGGTCTCAAATCGCTACACTTTCACATCTCCAAATATCCAGTGTCATATGCACGGACATGTGTACAGAAGTGGTTAGCCTGGAGAGATCTCAACCTCCCTGTATCTCTCTCCAAAACTGCCACCTCCAAAGGGTGCATGAGGTTTAAACAGAGGTGTTAAGATTCACAAAAGGACAAAGAATTTATATTACAGAAGACAGGCAGGAAGCCAAGAGAACCAGTGGAGTGAGGGGAGCGTCACGTCAACAATTTGAATGCAATGGTCACTATACAGGTACAGCTCAAAAAATTAGAATATCATGAAAAAGTTCAATATTTTTTGTCACTCATTTCAGAAAGTGAAACCCATATATTATATAGTCATTACACTGAGAGTGATATATTTCAAGTGTTTATTTATTTTAATTTTGATGATTACGGCTTACAGCCCATGAAAACCCCAAATTCAGTTTCTCAAAAAATTAGAATATTACATAAAATTAATTTTAAAAAATAGTTTTTTAATAGAAATGTTGGCCGACTGAAAAGTACAGACATGGATAAAATTGTTGGTACCCCTCTGTTAATGAAAGAAAAACCCACAATGGTCACAGAAATAATTTGAATCTGACAGAAGTGGTAATAAATAAAAATTAGATGAAAATTAACCGATGAAAATGAGACAATGCTTTTGAATTGTGGTTCAACAGAATTATTTTAAAAAACAAACTCATGAAACAGGCCTGGACAAAAATGATGGTACCCTTAACTTAATATTTTGTTGCACAACCTTTTGAGGCAATCACTGCAATCAAACGATTTCTGTAACTGTCAATGAGACTTCTGCACCTCTCAGCAGGTATTTTGGCCCACTCCTCATGAGCAAACTGCTCCAGTTGTCTCAGGTTTGAAGGGTGCCTTCTCCAGACGGCATGTTTCAGCTCCTTCCACAGATGTTCAATAGGATTTAGTTCAGGGCTCATAGAAGGCCACTTTAGAATAGTCCAATGTTTGGCTCTTAGCCATTCTTGGGTGTTTTTAGCTGTGTGTTTTGGGTCATTATCCTGTTGCAAGACCCATGACCTGCGACTGAGACCAAGCTGTCTGACACTGGGCAGCACATTTCTCTCTAGAATCCCTTGATAGTCTTGAGATTTCATTGTACCCTGCACAGATTCAAGACACCCTGTGCCAGATGCAGCAAAGCAGCCCCAGTACATAACAGAACCTCCTCCATGTTTCACAGTAGGGACAGTGTTCTTTTCTTGGTATGCTTCATTTTTGCGTCTGTGAACATAGAGCTAATGTGCCTTGCCAAAAAGTCCCAGTTTTGTCTAGTCTGTCCATAGGACATTCTCCCAGAAGCTTTGTGGCTTGTCAACATGCAGTTTGGCAAATTCCAGTCTGGCTTTTTTTATGATTTGTTTTCAACAGTGGTGTCCTTCTTGGTCGTCTCCCATGAAGTCCACTTTGGCTCAAACAACGACGGATGGTGCGATCTGACACTGATGTACCTTGACCTTGGAGTTCACCATGAATGTGTTTAGAGGTTGTTCTGGGCTCTTTTGTTACCATTCGTATTATCCGTCTCCTCCTGCGGCCACGTCCAGGGAGGTTGGCTACAGTCCCGTGGATCTTAAATTTCTGAATAATATGTGCAACTGTAGTTAGAGGAACATCAAGCTGCTTGGAGATGGTCTTATAGCCTTTACCTTTAACATGCTTGTCTGTAATTTTCTTTCTCATCTCCTGAGACAACTCTCTCCTTTGCTTCCTCTGGTCCATGTTTAGTGTGGTACACACCATGTCACCAAACAGCACAGTGACTACTTGTCACCCTTCAAATAGGCCGACTGACTGATTACAAGTTTGTAGACACCTGTGATGTTAATTACAGGACACATCTTGGTTGAACATGTCCCTATGGTCACATTATTTTCAATCTTTTCTAGGGGTACCATCATTTTTGTCCAAGCCTGTTTCATGAGTTTGTTTGTTAAAATAATTCTGTTGAACCACAATTCAAAAGCATCGTCTGATTTTCATTGGTTAATTTTCATAGAATTTTTATTTATTACCACTTTTGTCAGATTCAAGTTATTTCTGTGACCATTGTGGGTTTTTCTTTCATTAACAGAGGGGTACCAACAATTTTGTCCACGTCTGTATGTCCATGTACACACTCAATAATTGGTTGGGGCTCCTTCTGGATTAATTACTGCATCAATGTGGCGTGACATGGAGGTGATCAGCCTGTGGCACTGCTGAGGTGTTATGAAGGTCCAGGTTGCTTTGATAGTGACCTTCAGCTCGTCTGCATTGTTGGGTCTGGTGTCTCTCATCTTCCTTTTGACAATCCTCCATAGATTCTCTCTGCGGTTTAGGTCAGGAGAGTTTGCTGGCCAATCAACCACAGTGATGCCATGGTCATTAAACCAGGTTTTGATACTTTTGGCAGTGTGTGTGTGTGTGTGTGTGTGTGGGGGGGGGGGGGGGGGTGCCAAGTCCTGCTGGAAAATTAAATCAGCTTCTCCATAAAGCTTGTCAGCAGAGGGAAGCATGAAGTGCTCTAAAATTTCCTAGTAGATGACTGCGCTGATTTTGGTCTTGACAAAACACGGTAGACCAACACCAGCAGATGACATGGTTCCTCAAATCATCACTGATTGTGGAAACTTCACACTAAACCTCAAGCAACTTAGATTCTGTGCGTCTCCACTCTTCCTCCAGACTCTGGGACTTTGATTTCCAAATGAAATGTAAAATTTACTTTTATCTGAACAGCGGTCATCTGCTGGTATTTGTTCACTGTGTTTTATCAAGACCAAAATCAGCGCAGTCGTCTACCAGGAAATTTTAGAGCACTTCATGCTTCCCTCTGCTGACAAGCTTTATGGAGAACCTAATTTCATTTTCCAGCAGGACTTGGCACCTGCCCACACTGCCAAAAGTATCAAAACCGGGTTTAATGACCATGGCATCACTGTGTTTGATTGGCCAGCAAACTCTCCTGACCTAAACCCCATAGAGAATCTATGGAGTATTGTCAAGAGAAGGATGAGACACCAGACTCAACAATGCAGACGAGCTGAAGGTCACTATCAAAGCAACCTGGACCTTCAAACATAACACCTCAGCACTGCCACAGGCTGATCACCTCCATGCCACCCCACATTGATGCAGTAATTAATCCAAAAGGAGCCCCGACCAAGTATTGAGTGGTACATGGACATACTTTTCAGTCGGCCAACATTTCTATTAAAAAACTATTTTTTAAAATTAATTTTATGTAATATTCTAATTTTTTGAGAAACTGAATTTGGAGTTTTCATGGGCTGTAAGCCACAATCATCAAAATTAAAATAAATAAACACTTGAAATATATCACTGTGTAATGACTCTATATAAGGGTTTCACTTTCTGAAATGAGTGGCAAAAAATATTGAACTTTTTCATGATATTCTAATTTTTTGAATGTACCTGTACACTATATTAAATTATTATTTTGTGGGACACGTGCACAGATGTATATCACTTTATCCTTCATATGTATACCACTTTTGGCTTCACATCTTAGACTGAACAAAGGACTGAGTCTCTTTGGAGATGACAGGAGGATGTGAAAGCTTAGGCTTTGGTATGCAGAGAGACGGCCTTGGGGGATTTTCCTGGCTGCCAGAGATTATGGGTGGAGGTGTTAAGATCCGGAAGAAGATGCATTGTTACTTGGGATTAAATACAATGTGACTGTGAGCTTTGATGTCCTGGGGTATAAAAAGGACAAATGTCTGGAATTCTTTCTCTTTCTGTTTTTGCTGATGTTGGAGAATGTGAATAAACCTGACTCGTGAGATAAACTCTGCCTCGTCACTTTCACATTCCCACACTGGTGACCCTAAGACGTATCATGAGTGAAAGAAATTCCCCCGAGCCAGACTCGTCAGGAGCCAGCCAAGCGAATGCAGCCACAGTCCAGCTACCGGACTTCTGGCAGAACAATCCGCGCTCCTGGTTTAATGCGGTTGAAGCGCAGTTCAACCTCCGGGGGATTTCGGTAGACGCCACAAAGTTCTACCATGTGGTTGCAAAACTGGACAACCACACAGCCCAGCATGTGGAGAGCCTGATCGACCAGCCGCCGGACAGCGACAAGTACAGCGCATTGAAGGCTGCACTCATCCGGTACTTCACCCCCTTGGCAGAGGAGCGAGCAGAGGGGCTCCTGGCACTGACTGAATTTGAAAGCGACAGGCCCACGGACCTGATGCAGAAGCTGTTGAGGGTGAAGGACTCTGACGATGATCACTTCATCTTCACCAACGTCTTCCTCAGGACCCTACCGTCAGCGGTGAGAGCGACCCTGGCCAGTTCGCCACTGTTGGCCCAACGAGACTACCACGCACTGGGCCAGGAGGCGCAACGAATCGTCAACGCCACCAAATGGCGCGCGGCCACGGCCGCTGCAGCAGAGCTCAGCGCGGCGTCCAGAGATGGCAGGGGGCCAGAGACAGCGGTACCAGACTCACCAACGACGGCGGCGGCAGGGACCAAGAAACACGGATCAGACGACGTCCTTTGTTTCTACCATCGCCGCTTCGCAGAGAGGGCACGCAAATGTGTAACACCATGCCAGTTCGGGCGTTCGGGAAATGCCAAGACCGGGGGTCAGTAGCAGCTGCGGCCCTCGGGGAGGAGAACAAGCTGCTTTATTTGTTGGACGCCCGCTCGGGGAGGCATTTCCTCGTGGACACAGGCTCCCAGCTGAGTTTCGTCACACCTTCCTACGCAGACAGGCTAACAGGTTCCAAAGGTCCCCGGGTGGTAGCAGCAAACGGCTCGGAGATTAAGACTTTTGGTGAGAAGACTCTGTCTCTGCAGGGCCGTACATTTGAGTGGACTTTTATCATAGCAGCAGTGAATTTCAATATGTTGGGGGCCGATTTTCTGTGCTCACACGGTTTGTTGGTTGATCTTGCTAACAGGCGCCTGGTTAATGCACTTTCTTTTTATTCTATTCCCTGTGCAGCCCGAGTGACCCTGCCACAGCACAAGCCAACGTCGCAACGGCAAGCGGTAAGTTCCACACACTGCTCACTCAGTTCCCAGCACTCATGGTTCCCACATTTTCAGCAGCCGTCGCTAAACACGGAGTGGAACATTTTATTACTACCACCGGACTGCCCGTTTTTGCAAAAGCTCGGCGCTTGGATTCAGCTAAACTGACCATAGCGCGCGAGGAGTTCGCCAACCTGGAAAAGTTGGGTATCATCAGGCGTTTGAATAGTCCATGGGCTTTCCCGCTTCACATGGTCCCGAAAGCTGATGGCTCGTGGTGACCTTGCGGAGATTTCCGCAGGTTGAACAACGCTACAGCGCACGACCGCTACCCAATCCCGCATATCCAAGATTTTTCCATTCATTTGGCAGGGGCACGCGTTTTTTCTAAGATAGACTTGGTCCGCGGGTACCACCAAGTCCCAGTGCGCGCTGAGGACATACCCAAAACAGCGGTAATAACTCCCTTTGGCCTCTTCGAGTTTTTGTGCATGCCGTTTGGGCTTAAAGGCGCTGCGCAGACGTTCCAACGCATGATGGACGCGGTGTTGCGCGATCTCCCCTTCGTGTTCGTCTACCTGGACGACATCTTAGTAGCCAGCGCGTCCGAAGACGAACACGAAAACCACCTCACGGCAGTTTTCTGGAGGTTGGGAGAGCACGGGTTAATAATCAACCCACCGAAGTGTCAGTTCGGGGTGACGCAGATTGATTTTTTGGGGCATCGCGTCTCCCCAGAAGGAGCGGTTCCGCTGCCTGACAAAGTGTGCGCGGTAACAAATTTCCCCCAGCCACAAACAGTCAAGGCGTTACAGGAGTTTGTGGGAATGGTGAATTTTTATAACCGTTTACTCTCCCGCGCAGCACAGCTCATGCAACCATTGTATGCCGCGCTAAAAAAACAAAAACCTGCAAATAAGATCGAATGGTCTCCGGAGCGAGAGCGAGCATTCTCGGAGGTCAAAACAGCCCTGGCAAACGCTGTGTTGTTAGCACATCCAGACCCAACGGCCCGCATAGCGCTCACTACTGACGCGTCAGATGTGGCCATAGGGGCGGTCGTGGAGCAGCATGTAGCCGGGGCTTGGTAACCGCTCGCCTTTTTCAGCAGGACTTTGCGCGATAGTGAGCGAAAATACAGCGCATTCGACAGGGAGTTGTTAGCTCTCCACTTGGCCATTCGCCACTTCCAGCTCTGGCTGGAGGGACGCAGTTTCACCGCGTTCGTTGACCACAAGCCGCTGACATTCGCGATGGCCAAGGTTTCAGAACTGTGGTCAGGCCGGCAGCAGAGGCAGCTGGCCGCAATCTCAGAGTTTACTACCGATGTTCAGCACGTGGCGGGTAAACCGAATGTAGTGGCAGACTGTCTCTCGCGCGCCGTGGCGGCCCCAGTCCGCGTAGGGATAGATTATGCAGCCATGGCCGCGGAGCAGGGTAGCGATGCGGACGTGCGCGCGCTCCAGTCTGGACCAACAGGGTTAAGGCTGGAGAACAGGGTGCTGCAAGAAGGCACGCCCCCCCCCCCCCTAATCTGCGATGTCTCCACGGGGCGACCGCGTCATGTGGTACTGGCCGCGTGGCGCCGCCGTGTTTTTGACTCGATTCATTCTCTGGCGCACCTGGGAGTGCGCGCGTCGGTCAAAATGGTGGGAGAGAAATTTGTATGGCCGAGCCTGCCCAAACATGTTAGAGAGTGGGCAGCAGCCTGCATGGCTTGTCAACAAGCCAACGTACACAGACACACGTGAGCCGTTTCACATCCCGGCTAAGAGGTTTGATCATGTTCACGTGGACCTCGTAGGCCCCCTCCCGCCGTCACAGGGGTGCACACACCTTCTGACAATGGTAGACCGCACCACGCGCTGGCCGGAAGTGGTCCCACTGTCGTCAACCACAGCCGAGGAGGTGGTGCGCGCGTTTTTAACGGCATGGGTAGCGCGCTTTGGAGTCCCGTCGGACATTGCGTCCGACAGAGGTCCTCAATTTGTTTCCAAACTTTGGTCAGCAATGGCCCGCAGCCTGGGAGTAACGATCCACTGCACAACCGCGTACAATCCACAGGCTAATGGGTTATGTGAACGTTTTCATAGGTCATTGAAAGCGGCCCTCAGAGCGTCACTTATGGATGCAAATTGGGTGGACAGGCTACCGTGGGTTTTATTGGGGTTGCGTTCTGCACCTAAAGAGGATTTGGAAGCCTCCCCGGCTGAGCTAGTTTTTGCGCAGCCACTTCGGCTGCCTGGGGAATTTCTCCCAGATAATCCTGCGCCGGATTACTCCCCGGCTCAGCGGCTGCAGAGTGGCACGGAATCGGGCACGCTGCCTGGCCCCGTTCACCACAGTTTTCCGCGCGTTTTTGTGCCTAAGGCCTTAAAAAATGCGGCGTTTGTTTTTGTCAGACACTATGCACATCGCCCACCATTGCAACCACCTTATGATGGACCATTTAGAGTGCTGGAAACAGGGGATAAGCATTTTTTGCTAGATTTGGGGGGCAGAAAAGAAAAGATTGGCATAAACAGGCTCAAACCCGCCTTTGTGCTGGCAGACGAGGATGTGCTGTTGGCCAGGGCTCCTCGGCGCGGCAGACCCCCCTAGGGGACATTCCCCAGAACACCCATAGGGATTGACTAACAGTTCTCATCCCCAGACAGCAGCTCCCCAGCAGGATGGCGCCGCGGAAGTGGCAAAGCCCGCTTACAGCAGATACGGGGGGAGACTGAGGCCCAAGCAGCACGTGGGCTGATGTGTAATGATGTTATCATGACATGCAGACTGTTATTCCGTTGTTCCATCTTAGACGTTTGGGGGGGGGGGGGTCATGTGGGACACATGTGCACAGATGTATATCACTTTATGCTTCATATGTATACCACTTTAGGCTTCACATCTTAGATTGAACAAAGGACCGGGTCTCTTTGGAGATAACAGGAGGATGTGAAAGTTTAGGCTTTGGTATGCAGAGAGACGGCCTTGGGGGATTTTCCTGGCTGCCAGAGATTATGGGTGGAGGTGTTAAGATCCGGAAGAAGATGCATTGTTTTTTCCACAATATCTTTATTGAACCTTTTTTTTTTTTTAACAAACATGATACAAACAATCAAACACTAACACTAAAGTACTACAAAAAAAAAAAAAAAAAAAATGCACTAAAAACACCAACAACCACCAACAAAATCAAGTCTTCAACAATGCTCCTCTGTTTAGTCTAGACAATCCAATACATAAGTATACATATTATGTTCACCAGTTTGGAATTTACAAGGTCCACACACATCATTCACCTTCTTCTTCAAGAGTTATGTTTAAATTTTTTACATAATCAATAAAAGGTCTCCATATATTCTCAAACACAATTTCCTTTGATTTCAGTATATATGTTATTCTTTCTAATGGAAGGTTTGTTAACATCTGTCTTAACCACTGAGTCACATCTGGTCTATGAGTCTTTTTCCATAATAGTGCAATACATTTTTTGGCATTAAGCAAACTGAGGTCTATGAATGTTCTTTCACTTTTATTAAAATTATGCTTTTCTGGGTACAGACCCAACAAAAACAGTTTAGGATTCAATATGATTTGTTTTGAGATTATTTTTTCAATTGTTACCCTCACCTCTTCCCAAAACATTCTTATTAATCTACATTCCCATAAACAATGAAATAGGGTTCCTTTACTTTCCATGCATTTTGTGCATGTATCTGGTATATTTTTGTTATATCTATTTAACTCCTCCGGTGTAACATACATCCGCATTAACCATTTGAAATGTATCAATTTAAGGCGTGCATTTATTGATTTGGTTTGAGCTTCTGTACAAGCCAATTCCCATTGTTCCTCTGAAATTTCAATTTGCAGATCTTCTTTCCAGTAGTTTAATCTTTTCAGTGAATTTTCACTTGAAGATAGTGTCAATGAGTTATAAAACTCTGAAATAATACCCTTTCTTTTACTATCTTTCATCATCATTTTTTCCAAGGATGAATAAATAGGTCGAGTGAGAGCTTTATTTTGATTTGATCGAATAAAGTTTCTAAGTTGAAGATATTTAAAAAAATGTGTTCTATTGAGATTAAATTTGATCCTCAGCTCTTCAAAAGACATTATGTTGTCTGCACATGGCAAATATAAATCCTGAATCTTTTGTATCCCTTTTAAATTCCATACTTTAAATACAGCGTCCGCTCTCCCTGGTTTAAAATATTGATTACCCCATATTGGACTAAATTGTGACAATAACTGTGGTTCTTTTAAATAGTTTTTAGCTTCACACCATATTTTGATCATATGCTTTACAAATGGATTTTTAACTTGTTTTTGTAATTTTTTTGCCGAATCTGAGTATATGAATATGGGAAGAGGTAAAGGTAAATTGTATGATTCCATTTCAGTCCAGTGAGGGAGATCATTTGATGAAAAATAATATGTCATAGACCTCAGTTGTGCCGACCAATAATACAACATAAAATTTGGACATTTCAGACCTCCACGATCAAATGGTAAATATAATAAAGACAGACGTAATCTAGCCCTCCTGTTGTTCCATATAAATTCCACTAACTTTTTTTTTATTCTTGAGAATAGATCTAAAGGTGGTGATAAGGGAATGTATTGAAATAAATAAAGTATTTTAGGTAAAATATTACTTTTAAGTATATTGATTCTCCCGATCATCGACATTGGTAGTGACATCCATCTCTGAGTTAACTCACTGATATCTGACATTAAGGCTTCATAGTTGACACTGGCGACTGATTCTAGCTTAGGCATAATTTGGATTCCTAAATATTTAAACTGATTTACAACATTGAATTGATTTACCTCAGGGGCTGGGTAATTTCTCTGGGTCTCATTTAGCATTAATATTGAAGATTTAGTTTTATTTATTTTATATCCTGATATTTCCCCAAAATTCTTTATTAAATTCAACAAGGTTGGAATTGATTTTTTTAGATTCGACATAAACAAAATTATATCATCGGCGTACAGGGAGATTTTATGTTCTGTTGGTCCAACTTTAATTCCATATATTTGTGAATGTAAACGTATCGCTATCGCTAAAGGTTCAATTGCCATAGTAAACAGTAAAGGTGAGAGTGGACAGCCTTGTCGACATCCTCTATTGATTTTTATTGGTTTTGAAATATTGTTATTTGTTAGGATTTCTGCTGTAGCATTATTGTATATTATTTGAACCCATTTTATGAAATTATTTCCAAGTCCAAACCTTTGTAGGACTTCAAAAAGAAAGGGCCATTCAACTCTATCAAAGGCCTTTTCGGCGTCCAATGATAGGAGAGCTGTATCCGGTGCTTCTTTATTAAAATAAATAATATTAAATAGTCTTCTTACATTATGGAAGCCTTGTCTACCCTTTATAAAGCCATTCTGATCTCGATTAATAATATTTGGTAAAATTTCTTGTATTCGTCTTGCTAAAATTTTACAGATTATCTTAAGGTCGGCGTTTAATAAGCTTATTGGTCTCATATTTTCACATTTATTAGAGGGCTTACCTGGTTTTGGCAGCAGTATAATTAAGGCATTATTTATGTATGATGGTAAATTATTATTTTGAAATGCTTCTAAAACCATTTCCAAAAAAGGTTTTATTAATTTATTCTTAAATTTTTTATAAAGGTCAACTGGAAGACCATCTGGTCCTGCACTTTTTCCTGATTTCATATTATCAATGGCTAGCCCAACTTCTTCTTGACTAATTTTAGACTCCAATATCTCCCTGTTTTCATTTGGAATACACGGTATAGATAGTTCGTTCAAAAACCCATTTAGTTTTGTTAAATCAGGTTCATTTTTGGTATCATATAATTTTTCATAGTAATCTCTAAAGGCTCTATTAATTTCTAAAGGATCTATAACTACCTGTCCATTACTTATAATACTGGTAATTGGTGTTTTAATTTCCAATTGTTTAATCTGCCATGCTAATAATTTTCCTGATTTTTCACCTTGTTCATAAAAAGATTGTTTCAATCTTAGAAGACTCGAGGCAGCTCTATTCGCTGATTTTTTGTCGTATTCAGCTCTCAAAATCAGTAATTCATTCTCCAACCTTGGGTCACTTCCTGCATACACTTTTTCCTGAAGATTTTTTATTTTATGTTCCAATTTAGCTCTCTCCTCTCGAGTCTTCTTAGATTTTGATCCTGTATAACTAATAATATGCCCCCTAATAAAAGCTTTGAAAGCCTCCCACTTTACACATGCTGATGTTTGTGTAGTATTGATGTCAAAGAACTCGTCTATCTGTTTTTCTATATACTTGACAAATTCCTCATCCTGAAGCCATTTATGCTGAAATTGCCATCTACCTGATTCCTTTGTCAATTTTTTATCTACATATATTAGACAACAGGGTGCATGATCAGAGATCACGATGTTATCATAAAAGCAGTTTTGAATCTTGGACCTTAATTCTGTGGAAATCAAAAAATAATCAATGCGTGAGAATGTCTTGTAGGTACTGGAATAACAAGAATAGGCTTTAACTTGTGGTTTCATTTCTCTCCATATATCTAACAATCTCAATTCTTTCATAAAATGATTAATAGTCATCCTACATCCAATGTGCGTACAATCCAGTCCTGTTGATCTATCCACACCTGGATTCAATGTACAATTAAAATCCCCTGCTATTATATGTTGCCCTGTAAGTGATGATAAGATGAGAAATAAATTAGCAAAGAACTTCTGATCATCTATATTGGGACCATATAAGTTCACAAGATTTATATTTTCTAATAGCAAAGAACCTTGAATGATTACATATCTTCCAAATTTGTCTCCAATTACATTTTTCACTTGAAAAGGAACTGATTTATGTATGAGAGTCATAACTCCCCTGGCTCGGGATGAAAATGAAGAGGTGAATACACTTCCCTGCCATCTACTCCTAATTCTTTTAACATCCTCCTCTATCAGATGAGTTTCTTGTAAAAACACAATTCTTGAACCCATGTCCTTTATTTTATTCATAACTTGTTTAAGTTTTTTTAAATTTTGTAGACCTCTGCAATTCCATGAAGTTAAATTAAGATTAACACTTTGGTCCATGATCAATAGAGAGTTTGGGATTACCTTGCAGTGTAAACATGCTCATACAGAGAAGCAAAAACATGAGTGGTTGAACATTCATCCTACAAACTACACACAAACAAATTTCCCCTTCCCACACTTGTGGCAAACCCCCCAAAATCAAAAGAAAAATTCTGTCTCCCGATATAGCCATCGACCGTTCCACACCCACGGGGAACAGCCTAAGCCACTCCTTCTTCATCCTCCCAATCACCCTAACTCTACTGCTTTTAATGACGTAACATTAACTCTCCTCTGTAGTTTTCCAACTTAACTCCAAAATTTTTAACAACTTTGTACATCATAGTTTTTTTTTTTGTTTGTTTGTTTTGTTTTTGTTTTGTTTTTTTTTTAATATATAATACAATCTATATTTTGTAAACTTACTATTTACTTCAAGTCAGTCAGATGCCTGTGCAAATGCTTAATTATTCTACCTTATATTTTGTTCATGCTTAGCTCCCACCAGTCTCTTCTTCTTCTTTGATCTTCTTGATGAACTCCTGCGCCTCCTCTGGGGTCTTGAAGATGTGGGTTCTGCCCTCATACGTGGTCAGCAGTCTCGCAGGATAGATCACTCCATGACGAATCCCAAGGTTGCGCAGCTCCTTACGTACGGGATCAAACTGCTTCCTCAATTGCTGGATTCCTGTGGCCAAATCTGGGTAGAACCGCACCTGCTGGTCCTGGTGTTTAATCTCTCCTTTTTTAGCTCGTGCAGCGTTGAAGATCTTCATCCTGTCTCTGTTGCTAAGAAACTTCATAATTAAGGTCCTCGGCGGTCCCTTATCTCTCCGTGGGCCAATGCGATGTGCTTTTTCCAGAACCACTGCTGATTGCAACTCCTCGCTGCCCAGCACCTCCGGAATCCACTTTTCCAGAAAGGAACATACGTCCCGACCTTCTGATTCCTCTGGAAGACCCACCAGCCTCAAATTATTCTGTCTCGACCGAGATTCCAAATCCAAAATATTATCTTCCAGAGATTTTTTTTTTTTTTCCAAAGTGCGCACCTTTAATTGAAGACGGGTGACGTCATCTTCAGCACTAGCGAGACGGAGCTCCATCTGCGCCGTTCGTTCTACACAGTCACCCAATTCCTTTCTTATTCCTTCCAACGCTGTCATAATCCCATCAAATCTAGAGGAAAAGTCCGCTCTCATTGAACTCATGGCAGCCATCAGCGCATCTGCGCCATTCCCCGCAGAAATCGCAGCGTTGCCAGCCTCCTCCGCCATATATGGAGCCCTGTTTGCTGCGTCACAGACCTGAAAGTCCGTTAATTTGGACTGTTTCGGCGGCTCGCTTTTTCCTTTTCCTGGTTTTCCAGCCTTAGGCTTCGCCGACATATCCTCGCCCAAACGCTGGGATACGTTCTGTCCCAAATGAGAGAGTTATTTGCCGATTTTTTTTTCTCCAGGAGCAGAGCAGAGCGAGACACGTCCGTCCTACGTGGCAGCCATAACCGGAAGTCAGAAGATGCATTGTTACTTGGGATTAAATACAATGTGACTGTGAGCTTTGATGTCCTGGGGTATAAAAAGGACAAGATAAACTCTGCCTCGTCACTTTCACATTCCCACAATTTATTAATTACACTACACTATATTAAAAAAATTTCCATTTCAAAAATTTTAAAACAGTTGTAAATCAGTGATCGATACAGTAAAACCAGAGTTATTACCTGTCTGTACTGTTCATTCTGCTCCACCAGTTTCTGGTTCTGCTCACTTAACTCTCGTAGCTTTTCCAACTCTTCTTCCTTGGATAAATTAAAAAATAAAAATCATTCTCAATGATATCTCTTCAAACAAAGGGACAGGTTGGCCAAACGTTTCATCAAACTACATGGGAGACACACCTGAACTTTGAGGCGCTCAAGAAGCTCCTTCTCCTTTGGAGTCTCCTCATCGTTCTGTTCTGTATCTGACTCCCCACCTATCGGTTTATTCTGGAGGCAGTTAAGAAGGTAAAGTACCTATAAGACAAGAGAAAGTAGGTTAAATATATGGAGCAGAGGCCTCATTTGTAAAACGAGGTGTAGAATTCATGCTGAAAGTATACATATACCAAAAAGGTGAAAATGACATACAGTACGCCCAAAAGAAGAAGAAAAAAAAAAAAAAAAATCAGAAATGATCATTCAGGGTTTCTACTCATCTTGAAATTATTAGGACTTTTCCAGGACATTTTCAGGTCCGACAGTATGACAGATAACTTATGTCATATTCTAATGCATTCCTCCACTCCACCATGCATTGCAGAAGGTCTGTTTCAGATTAAAATGGGACAGCTACCCAATAGATGTAATTCCCTTTAGCAAAGGCACTTCATACAATTAGTTGTTGCATCTTTAATCATTATATAGGAGGTTTTGCAACTGACAATTCTTGAAAATTTTGGGAAGATATCTCAACAATCAGCAAAGTTACAGTATTTAAAAACATGCTTTTTACAGCTGATTTTTGTGACAGATTTATATGAAATTTGTCATTTTTAATCTACAGACTCAAAAATACATGTCTGCATTCATTTTAATTGTTACTTTTACCTCTGCCCAATTGTTAATCTCATAAAATCACTGGGAAATGATATAGATTAAATATAGACTGTATAACCTAAGCAGGGCTGCTCGCAGAGATAGCAAAAAAAAATGTGACGACCTAATAGTATTGAATGCAAAAGACGCAACAG
This sequence comes from Pholidichthys leucotaenia, assembly GCA_020510985.1. Classification (NCBI taxonomy): domain Eukaryota; kingdom Metazoa; phylum Chordata; class Actinopteri; order Cichliformes; family Pholidichthyidae; genus Pholidichthys; species Pholidichthys leucotaenia. The sequence continues at coordinate 19,474,809 of CM035844.1, forward strand.
ACTTACACAAATGGTCCCCTCCAGTGTACAACTAAGACAATATCAGTCGCTATGGAGGGTGACAATATGTATGGGTACATATTCATACCATGTAAGGTAACAAAATAGACAGTTATGCTGTTTAGTCCATCTAGCTACAATGCTCCGCACTGTGTATATGTATTTATATATTTATGTGTACACATGTATATTCACTGCTCTTATTTTCTTATCTTCTAAATCATTGCTCTGAGTGTTGCTATCCCTGTGCTGTTGCAATCCTGGAATTTCCCCATTGTGGGACTAATAAAGGCTTATCTTACCTTATCTTATCTTAGATCCAGGTCCACCATAAATTCAACAAACCAATACATGGCACTATTTGGTTGTGAACTCAAAGAGAGAAGCTGTGAAGCTCTGTTCTTAGCACCTTCCCTTCATTTACAACCTCAGTAGCATTGCCATCTACTCCTACCTGCCAGCTTTTAAACAGTTTGGCCATGAGGCAAAAGTGGTGCACTTCCTTGGACAGCTCAAGCCATGGAATTATTCGTACCATGTTCACAAGGGTGAGGTCAAAGGGGATTCATCAACTGACCCACGCCTTCTGCACCCTGACTACCTGCTCATGTGGTGGCAGCTGTACGCCACATCAGTGTTGCCATTATTGCAGGAGGCCTATGGGGAGACGCCGTTCTGCAGTGGCTTTGTAGAAGATAGCGAAGAGGGTAAGCATGATGAAGACATAACACAGCCACAGGCCTCTGCTTCTCCACCTCAGATTTCATCAAAGGAGAGGAAGGAGCGTTGGGAAGCAGGCGAGATCGACTACCTCGGCGACGACTCTTTTGCCAATATCGAGCGAAAACTTGACTCGTTTCTGAAGCAGTGGGCAGCAGTGGAAGCGTGACAGACAACTTTTTGTTTGGGTGTGAACCAAACCTGGATGGGCTTGATTAGGAGACAATTGAACATCTCTGCACACCAGTGGTATGTAGAGGGTTAAGTTTGATAAGAACCCCTAAACACTCCACCACGTATGTTCTCGTAAAGGAAAGTTGGACATTTTAGGATGCACCACTTTCTAAGAGTTAAATATGCCCCATGTAAGCTTCCACCATCAAGTAACTAATTTGGCACAAAGAACAGAAATGGTTTAGTTCAGAATTTGTGGTGATTGAACTAAGAACAGAGTTTCACAGCTTCTCTCGTTGAGTTCACAACCATTCAGCAGAGCTTTCTTGGAGGCTTTGACCACTGGCAGCAGCCTGAGAAGAGCCTTCTCTGAAGCAGAGTTTTTCTTCAGGTCAAACACATCCAGGTCTGTTTCTGATTGCATCATACTTGCAAAGTATGATGCAATCAGCATTTTCCTGCAGTTTTATGTCTTAGTCAATGTATTCAGGTCAAGTGCATATGTACATGTTTACATCTGCTAAATCAATGGTGCTCGCAAACTTTTTGTTCGTGTCCCATTATGGTACGCAAGTAATGCTTCATGTGTGTTGTTGTAACTCTGTTTACCAGGATCTTGAGGGCTGTAACTGTGCATGTTAGTGAATCTTTAGGGACTGTGTTCATCAACTTTACACTGGGTCTAGCATTATTTTTTCCACTGTGATTTCACAGATATGCTACATAATGTTTAATTAACTATAAGTAATGTCCCATAAGTAATGCATAAAGGTCTGTCTTGTTGTTGTTGACAGTAATTTGGCCAACTTTCAGAGGACACCCATATTTTATTGATGTCCATTTTTTTGTAATTTAAATTACAAAACACCTTGAATTTTCTGAATTTTAGTGCAATGCATGTATTACACTAAAATTCTGAACATTCAAAGTGTTTTCAATAAACACAAGGCCTAAGGTGTACTTGAAACAGGACTACATACACTACTCACAAAAAGTTAGGGATATTAGGCTTTCAGGTGAAATTTATGGAAAATGTAAAAAGTTCATGCTTCAGTGATATAATATCATGAAAGTAGGGCATTTAAGTAGAAGCATGCAATAGTGATTTCTTCATCTCAAACAATTCATTGAAACAAAAGCCAATAACAGTGGTGGGTATACCACAACTAAAAATGTCACTGTCTCAATAACTTGTCATGTGCCTTTGAGCATCACTTACAGCTTGACAACGTCTCATCCTGTTCTCAAGTCGACTTAGTGTTTGCTGAGGATGGCATTCCACTTTTCTTGAAGGGCAGCCCTCAGGTCATTGAGGTTGTGGGATGCAGGGTTACAAGACTCTACAAGGCAACTCAGCTGATCCCACAAGTTTTCTACGGGATTCAGGTCTGGAGAAAGTGCAGGCCACTCCATTTAAGGTACCCCAGCCTCCAGCAGACCTAATGATGCGACCTCGATGAGCTGGAGCACTGCTGTCCATGAAGATGAAATTGGGCCTGTGCTGTTCATGCAGGGGCACAATGACTGGATTGATGATGTTATTCAGGTAGTATCAGCTTGTCACTGTACCATTCACAAGGTGTAGGGCAGTTCTGTATTGACTAGACACACCTGCCCAGACTTTAACACCACCACCACCAAAGGCTTGTCTGGTGACAACAGTGAGTGATGCATAGCGCTCTCCTTGACGTCTTCAACATCTTTGGCAGCCTTCATTTCTGCTCAACATAAATCGACTTTCATCAGAGAACAACAATGAGGCCCACCGGTCCCTTGTCCAGCGTAAATGCCCTGGCCCATGCAAATGATGATGCCTGTGTCTGGTGGTGTGGTCAGGTACCCTTGCAGGTTGTCTAGCACGCAGACCACGCTGATGTCAACGGTTTCGAATGGTCTGACGCAACACTTGGGTGCCTCGCACCTCCCTTAAATGTGCCTGGAGTTGAATAGTATTCATCATCTGGTTCTGCAGGGCACTGTTCACAATGAAGCTGAAGCGGTCATCAGCGTGGGATGTGGCCAAAGGACGTCCACTTCTATGCCTTTCTGTGACTCTTCCAGTCTCTCTGTAGTAACCTGATGATGACACTCTGTGACACTCTAAGCTCAGTGGCCACTTCCCTCTGAGAACATCCTGTTTGAAGCCTCGCAATGGCGAGGTACTGTTGATCAATTGTTAGGTGTCGTCTTGGTCTCATGATGTCAAAATGTGAACAGCATGAGGAAGAGGACTGTTTAAATACCAATTCTAATTGAACCAGAACATTTTCTGGCTGATTCATGGATCAAACACCTGTTGTGAATTTTGCCATTAAGCACCTTGTTAGAGAACAGCAAGTTATGCAAAAAGTACTGAAATACTGAACAGTTGGACATGTGCATTCAAAAGGTTAGCGGTCAAATTAAGTTCACCTGAAAAGGTTATAGTGCATTTTAGGTGCATCTTGAAATTTCACCTGAAAGTCGATTATCCCTAACTTTTTGTGAGTAGTGTATGAGCATGCACAAAATTTTATGGAATCGGTTTCTTTAACTGAACAAACCTTGCACACGAAGAAATTCCATACAGATTTTAACAATATTTAGATTAAAATATTTGAGCTCAAAGTTATTACCTGGTGTAAACTGTTCAATATTATAATTACTTCGGACATTACTTGTGGTACAAAGAGAAGGATACTTGCTTTATTCTGTGATATCCATGGCAACCATCTCAAAATGGTTTCAGTGAATTCATGAATGAAACTATGCTTAATTTTTCACCCTTCTGTGCCAAATTTTTAATGCTTCATTGAGCTCCTTGTTCCTACTTGGGTAGAAGGAATTACCATCATTTAGCTGGGTTTCCATTGAAAAGGTACCAGGAACTAATGAGCGGGACAGAAACTTAAGGGGAAATCATACAGAACTTATTATGCACAAAATGCGATAAACTTGCCACCACTGTCTTATAATTGTAGAGAGGAAAGATTTGTAAAATAGATTAATATGTCAGTTGACTAAAGAGAAAAGTTAGTCCAGCTTCCCCTCTACACGCCAGATGACTGCTGACAAACTCTGCAGAACTGAGCAATTAAATAGTGTGAGTATTTGTAGCCAAATGATATCTCGCCATTCCTCTCCACAATGATAACTTCTACATTTTTTAGACATTAGGCCAGGGGTGTCTAATCATGTGCCATGGAGGGCCAAGACCCTGCAGGCTTTACCTCCAACCAGTGTCTTCAACAGCAGATTTCACTGAAATTCTTCCCACTGATTGCTGACCAATGAAAACACCTACTGAAGAGAAGAGACTGGGTAGAAGAGAAAACCTGCAGGGTCTTGGCCCTCCATGGCACATGACTGGACATCCGTGCATTAGTCTATAGTAGCCACATGAGCACGCGGGGAGCTCCCTGGCTTAGTGGGAACTCCATCTCCCATTGGCCAGGCTGTGTGCTTGTACTCCCGCAGATGACACCATTAACTCAATTATATGCTACACAGTTACTGACAAACCACCTGACCCTGTATCCAGGTGCTATTCTGCTTTTGACAAAACTACCTATAATCATACATTTACCAAAGTTATTTCAAGCTAAATCCACGTTCATTCTGATTGAAGCCGAGTTGGTGTATGTTTTCCACTCATGCCAGTTGATGCATATTCAACACATACCCGGGAGTAACACCGTTTCTCCTCATGTGACTTTTTTGTGACTGTGATGATGGAACAGCAATGATTGTTCACGAACATGTTATTGAATTTAAAAGCCCCGTTTCTGCAATAGCATGCTCAATAAAATAATCTACATACCTGAGACTGAAAAATTTCTTTAATTATACTCACTTTGTGCCTAATGTCACTATTTTGCATCATAGCTAAATTTATATATTGTATGTGATGTATTCAAATTAACAATTTCCATTTAATTTGGCATCTGCTTGAAAGCAAAAACACATTTTTTTCCACAATTGTAAATATATTTAGGCTTTAAGGGGTTAAGGCAGAGACTAATAAAAAAAAAAAACAGTCGTTAGATTAATCGACTACCAAAATAATCACTAGTTGCAGCCCTACTCAACTGGATGTAGACCACAGGTGTCAAACTCATTCCATGGAGGGCCAAGACCCTGCAGGTTTTACCTCCACCCAGTGTCTTCAACAGGTGATTTCTCTGAATTTCTTCCTACTGATTGCTAATCAGTGAAAACACCTGCTGAAGAGACTGGGTGGAAGTAAAACCTGCAGGGTCTTGGCCCTCCATGGAATGAGTTTGACACCCCTGATGTAGACGGTCTAACTTCGGAGCTGCCACTTCCTGCACCACATTTGTTTTGCCCTTTCTATGCTAACGCTTCACTTGGCAGTGCAACAGCGTGACGTCACACTGCAGACCTCAAATATCACAATATTCATTTTTACACCAGTATCAAAATTTATACCGGTATTATCATGAATGGCACAATATGGCACACCCCTGGTCATTAGTATTTATTCTTGCTCGGGTGGGTCAGGCTCACCACCCAAGCTAGGAGCTTGTCAGCTGAGATTTGCAATGGTGAAATAAGAAGGAGGATGGAGTTCAATGTGGCTCTTAGAAATTTAAAGAGATATTCACTGGGGACTTCCGGGAAGATGGCGGAGACACATAACGCTTAAACAGAGAGCTCTCCCTAGCCGGATTAAAAATCATCGGTAAATGGCCAACTCGACATAAGCGGATCAATAAACTAAGGGATGAAAACACGAAGGAGCCGGGCACAAGGACAAAAGCAGAGTAAAATTAAAGAATTCCTCTTCAACAACGCAGGAAAAACCGCTGAACGCGAAGCCCAAAAAAACGAGGTGTCTACAGCAGAGAAAATGGAGGACGCCAGACTCGAAAACATGAACACAGGCATCGCCAGTTTGGGTAAAGAATTAAGAGAATTCAAGCGGCAGCTACAGCAGGATTTAGCGGCTCTTAAGGAGGAGCTGAAAAAAGAGATTAAGGAGGAAATTATGGGCCTCCGAAGAGAAATGGAGCGCAAGCTAACAGAAAACATGGAGGAGCTGCGCTCCCAGCGGGCGTGTATAACAGAAGCGCAGGCCCGAATATCGGAGCTGGAAGATTGGAAAAGCGAGGCAAACGAACAACTACAGACCCTGACGACGCAAACGCAGAGGATGCAGGAGAAAATAAACGACTTGGAGAGCAGGTCCAGACGAAGCAATATGCGCATCTTTGGAATTCCGGAGGGCATTGAAGGCAACTCGATGACGAAATTCATGGATCAGTTCTTAAAAAAAGAGCTGGAACTGCCCGAAGAAACGGATCTGCAGATTCAACGAGCGCACAGAACCCCGGCACAGAACCCGAAACCAAACGCTACACCCAGGTCAGTTGTGGTAAACTTTGTGAAATATGACATAAAGGAAAGAATCCTGACGCAAGCATGGAAAAAAAAGATACGAATCGGCGACAAACAGGTATTTTTTGACCATGACTACCCGACAGAAATTGTGCAGCAGCGGAAGAAATATGCCAACATTAAAAAAACGCTGAAAGAGAAAAAAATTAGATTCCAAACGCCGCTAACGAAAATGAGGATTCATTGGGAGGACGGCGTAAGAACCTACAACACGGCCAGAGAGGCAGCGAAGGATATGATGGAGCGGGGCCTTGAGGTGAGCGTGCCGGAGGAAACGGCTGGAGCAGCGGCGGCCCTGAACGCATCACGACAGCCGGAGTGGAGACGAGTGAACGGCGGAAGAAGGGGGAGAGACGTGGCGCAGCGGGCCCAGGACAAGCTACAAGGCTTTCAACTGAAAGCCTAGATCATAACAAAGATTAAGAAAGGCACAGAAGAAATGAAGGCCTAGAAGACAAGGTAAAAGAGAAACAGACGGCTAGGAGAGGTTTAAGTGATATTTGTTGGACATTTCTAGACTAATGACTATTACTTGCATAGTAAATATAGGTCTAGGGAGGGCCCTACACTCTGTGAAGACAGAGTCTTCACAGAGTGTAGGGCCCACCAACAGGGACCAGTGGGCAGAAGAAAGGCCCAAAGTACGGAGGTCGAGATTTTTTAATGTGTTTTTATATAAATATGTTATTTTTGTTGTTAAAGGGGCTAGGAGCACAAGTTAAAAAAATGGAAAAACATGAATATGGGTAAAAATCTTAAGATAATGACACTAAACGTGAATGGTCTGAACTCACCTGTTAAAAGGGAAAGAATAATAAGAAAATTCAAAAAGGAAAAAGCTGAAATTATATTTATGCAAGAGACACATTTGAGCAAGACAGAACATGTGAAACTAAAGAGATTTGGCTATAAGAACTCCTACTACAGCTCATTTAAGGGAGGAGCTAAAAGGGGGGTTATGATACTAATTTCAAACAAAATACAATTTGAAAGTGAACAGGAAATCCAGGATAAAGAAGGCAGGTATGTAATAATAAAGGGAAGAATAGATGGTATGCAGATTACATTAGTGAACATCTATGCCCCACCAGAAAGTGACAAGGGTTTTTTTCAACATCTGTTTGATCTCATAGCAACACACAGTGAAGGAGTCCTAATTTGTGGAGGAGACTTAAATGCTGTCATGGATCATGAAGTTGATACAACAAGTGTTAAGAAGACAAAAAAACATGTAACAAAGTTCATAAGAACCTCACTGGCAGAAATGGGTATGGTAGACATATGGAGGGACCTACACCCACTCGAAAAAGACTATACACATTATTCAGCAGTCCATAAAGTACACTCTAGAATAGATTACTTCCTTATGAATGAAGGTGACAGACACAGGGTGAGAAATTGTTGGATTGGAGGGGCAGAAATATCAGATCATAATCCTATATACATGGAAATATATTTAAACAATAGAAAACAACAAACAACATGGAAACTTAATGTAGGACTGTTAAATGATGAGAAAATGAAAGAAAGAATAAAAATAAACATAAACGAATATATCCAAGAGAATGACAATGAAGAAGTGGACCCAACAATACTATGGGATGCACTAAAAGCCGTGTTAAGAGGAAAATTAATTGTTGAAACAGGAAAAGCAAATAAGACTAAACTGGAAGCGTATGAACAAAGATGTGAGAGACTGAGGGAATTAGAACGTAAACATCAAAGCACAAGTGATCCAAAGATAAAAGAAGCACAAATGGATGAAATTGAAAGGAAAAATAGATATCTAAAGCAAAAATATTATGAAACAGGGCCAAAAGCCACAAAACTGCTGGCAAAACGGTTAAGAAAACAACAAACAATGAATAATGTATACAAGATTAAAGACCCCACCACAAATAAAATAAGATAAGATAAGATAAGATAAGCCTTTATTAGTCCCACAACGGGGAAATTCCAGGATTGCAACAGCACAGGGATAGCAACACTCAGAGCAACAATCAGAAGGCAAGAAAAAAACAAGCAAGCAAGAGCGGCTAATATACATATGTACATATTACTATAAAATAAATATACACACACACACACACACACACACACACAGACACAGTGCAGAGCATTGTAGCTGGATGGAATAAATATATGAGTATATGAACACACAGTGCAGAGCATTGTAGCTAGATGGAATAAATATGTAAATATATAAACACCCACAGTACGGAGCATTGCAGCTAGGTGGAATAAATATGCAAGTATATAAACACACACAGTGCGGAGCAATGTAGCTAGATGGAATAATATGTAGATATATAAAAACACAGTGCGGAGCATTGTAGCTAGATGGAATAAATATGTAAATATTTAAAAAATCACAGTTAACCCAGAAAACATCGAAGAAATATTCCATAATTTCTACCAAGAACTATACTCGCAACCTGAAGAAACAAATACAAAAGATATTAAAAAATTTCTAGGCACATTGGACTTGCCATCAATAGGAAATCAACAAAATGAAAAGCTAACAGCAGAAATAACAACACAAGAGATCAGAGATGTGATTAAGTCACTTAAAAACGGTAAATCACCAGGTAGTGATGGATACCCATCTGAGTTTTATAAACTGTTTATAGAAGAACTCAAGCCACAGCTCCTAAAGTCATTTAATTGGACGTTGAACAACAACAAAATACCTCCATCATGGAACGAAGCTATCATTTCAGTTATTTTAAAGCCAGGGAAAGATAAAGAACAATGCGGAAACTATAGACCAATCTCTTTATTAAATGTGGATTATAAAATATATACAACAATTATATGTAAACGAATAAAGACATTCTTGACGGAATTGATAGAAGATGATCAAACTGGTTTCATAGAGGGACGCCAAACACATGACAATATCAGGAGAACAATACATATAATTAACCAAATACATAAAGAAAAGAAAAACGCAGTAATAATGAGTTTAGACGCAGAAAAAGCATTTGACAGGGTTAACTGGAAATTCCTATATAGTCTACTGGAGCGCTTTGGATTTAACGAAAAATCAGTACAATGCATAAGGACGCTATATCAAGAACCTGTGGCAAGAATCAAGATAAACGGTAGCTTAACAGACAAAGTAAATATACAAAGATCAACTAGGCAGGGATGCTGCTTATCGCCCACCTTGTTTGCTCTGTTCATAGAACCATTGGCTCAAGCGATACGACAAAATAAGAAATTAAAAGGTGTAACAATAAAGGGGGCGGAACACAAGATTGGGCTATTTGCAGACAATATTATAGTTTACCTTGAACAACCAGATGAATCAATAATGGAAATTATGAACTTGATAGAAAATTTTGGAAAATTATCAGGATACAAGATAAACATAACAAAAACACAAATACTGACATTCCACTATAACCCTCTAAACCAGATAACTGATAAGATCAAACTAAACTGGAAACAAAAAGAAATAAAATACCTTGGAGTGAACATACCTAAAGACCTAAGCAAAATATATAAAGCAAACTATGATAGGTTGGAACAAGAAATAAAAAAAGATATTGATAGATGGTCAATCTTAAATATGGATCTGAATTCAAAAATTGAGAGTCAAAATCAGCATACAACCTAGATTACTTTACCTCTTCCAGGCTCTACCAACAGAGATTCCAGATGCCCAATTCTCAAAGTGGGACAGGATGATATCGAGATTTGTTTGGGGAGGTAAAAAACCAAGAGTGAAATATAAAACTCTCCAATTACCAAAAGAGAAAGGAGGCATGGGCCTACCGAGTCTAAAGGAATATTACTACTCAGCACAAATAAGATATATCATATGTTGGTGCGACGAGGGATATGAGGCAAAATGGAAAGAAATGGAAAAGGAAATTGAGGGACTCCCAGTACAAAGCATAACAGGAGATAAAGATGCATATAAGCAAATCAAACAAATAGACCCAATCACTAAATTTACTTTAGAACTGTGGTATAAAATAGTACAAAAATATAATATAAAGGAAGACATAAAACTATTGAAATGGGTAGCATTTGACAGTCAGTTTGAACCGGCAAAACAAGATAGGGGATACAAAAATCTGGTGAACAAGGGAATCACAGCATGGGGCAATATCGGAAAAAAAGATCTCGGGAGCTTTGTAAACATCAGGAGAAAATTTAAACTAGAAAGATCGGAATTTTTCAGATATCTGCAGATGAGAGATTATTATATGAAGAAGATTAGGCATAACCTCCAAACAGATGTGAGCGAGATTATACAACTCATTTTAAGCTCATATACAGGAAATAAAATAAGAATTATTTCAAAGCTATATCAGAAACTTATGACAAACAATCATACAAGTAACTATATAAAGGAGAAATGGGAGAAAGAGCTCAATTTAAACATAACAGAAGAAAGCTGGCAGGAAATATGGAAAACACAACACACATCAACAAATTCAAGGACATGGAGGGAATTTGGATGGAAAAACCTGATTCGCTTTTTCATTACACCACAGATTCAAGGAAAATATACAAATACCCAATCTTTATGCTGGAGGGGATGTGGGGCTCAAAATGCAGACCACTCACATATGTTTTGGAAATGCTGCAAAATATCACCATTCTGGAAATCTATGCATGTGACAATACAGAGGATATTAGGATATAATATACCAATGAACTGTAACCTGATGTACTTATGTGATCTTAAAAGAGACAATGTTATACAGGCTGAGGACAGATATCTAGTTAAAATCTTGTTGATTGCATGTAAAAAAAACTATCACAAAAAAATGGCGATCAGAAGTTCTTCCTGACCAAGAACAATGGACTGACATTGTTGAGGACATACGTATGATGGAAAAACTAACATATCGACAAAGAATGCAAGAAGGACTATGGGAAAAAAAATGGCGGAAATGGACACACTACAAAGTGCAACAACGAGGCAGAAATTGAAAGAATAACCAAAGACACTGAAAAAACCAGAAGAATTAAGAGATGGAAACTAAAAACTTGATGCTCCAACATTTGTCCCCCCCTTTTTTTTTTTCTTTTTCTTTTTTTTTTTTTTTCTTTTTCCCTACCCTAACCCCTTTGTTTTTTAAATGTAGAATGTGATCTGAATGCATTATATATGATGAAAAATGAATAAAAATCTAAGTTACAAAAAAAAAAAGAGATATTCACTGAAATGAGCTGTTCTGAGTAAGGCTGCAAATGATGATTAACAATGATGCTGCAATAATTACATATTTAAAGTCGATTTGACCAAAATATGTCAAACATTTCATTAATACCTGTGGGAGCTGTCAATATTTAGGAAAAGTGCAGTAAATGGGACCTTTAAACTGCAGAGTTCTCAAATATGTGTCTGCAGGTGTGCAGCCTTCAGCCCTTATTTGCATTCTGGTATGGTGATGGAATCTAAAAGTGAGATAACTGTAATTAAATACTGAGCAGATTTTAACTACCATTATAGCTGGTTGTCAAATGTCCTTATATTTAACAGTATTTTTTTTCTTTTTTACTAATGTTATGGACATAGGATCTTTCAACAAATAGAAACAGTACAAACCAACAATGTTTATAATGAAGTGAATCTATAGGCAACGTGTATTAAAGGTTGTATCAACATAGTGACCCCACACATTTAATTAATATTTTGGCTTCAGTGCTCCATCGCACAGTTTATACTGCCAGATTCCTCCCGTCTCCACACCGTCTGAGAACCTGTACAGGTGAGCCCTTTTTCACAATCAAGTTTTTCTTTATAAATCCCAACTTTTGCCTGAAAAGTGGCATATGCAAGTACATGTACAAGTACATGGCATAAGGGCAGAGAGCCCCTCAGGGGACAACCAGTTAATCACGTGATTGATATGTATGGACTGATATCAATATGTAAATGTGCCTTGCATTCTCTTTTGTCCTATTGTTATACATCCCCAAAGCAAAGAGGAATTCTGGCGCCAGTAATCAAGCAATTGATATGTGTTGACTGTTATGTAAATGTGCCATGCATTCTCTCGTCTGTATAAATGTGCTCACTCAAAGCTCACTCACAACGCACTGACAACGCATTCCGAGCTCACTCACAGCGCACTGCCACAGCGCTGACTGTGTCTCGTGATGGAGGAATAAAACACCTTTAACCTTCAGCTTGCCGTGTCCGCCTGCACTTATTTCGTTCCTCCACGCAATAGACTTACACAATGGTTTCCTCCAGTATACAACTAGGACAATACCGGTCGCTACGGAGGGTGACAATATGTATGGGTATATAATCATACCATGTAGGATAACTAAGTAGACGGTTATGCTGTTCATTCCATCTAGCTACAATGCTCCGCACTGTGTGTTTATATATTTATATGTACATATGTATATTCGCTGCCCTTGTTTTTTTCCAGGGACGGCAACAGGAAATTCTGATTTCAGCTGAAATCTAATTTGGTCGATTGACTTATGGGGGGGCCAGGGGGGCACAGCCCCCCTGAAGCTGGGAGGTTTTCAGTAAAACAGAAGTAATTGTCTTCTAAGATTGAAACAATCTTTTTATGAACAAGGTGAAAAATCAGGAAAATTATTAGCATGGCAGATTAAACAATTAGAAATTAAAACACCAATTACCAGTATTATAAGTAACGGACAGGTAGTTATAGATCCTTTAGAAATTAATAGAGCCTTTAGAGATTACTATGAAAAATTATATGATACCAAAAATGAACCTGATTTAACAAAACTAAATGGGTTTTTGAACGAACTATCTATACCGTGTATTCCAAATGAAAACAGGGAGATATTGGAGTCTAAAATTAGTCAAGAAGAAGTTGGGCTAGCCATTGATAATATGAAATCAGGAAAAAGTGCAGGACCAGATGGTCTTCCAGTTGACCTTTATAAAAAATTTAAGAATAAATTAATAAAACCTTTTTTGGAAATGGTTTTAGAAGCATTTCAAAATAATAATTTACCATCATACATAAATAATGCCTTAATTATACTGCTGCCAAAACCAGGTAAGCCCTCTAATAAATGTGAAAATATGAGACCAATAAGCCTATTAAACGCCGACCTTAAGATAATCTGTAAAATTTTAGCAAGACGAATACAAGAAATTTTACCAAATATTATTAATCGAGATCAGAATGGCTTTATAAAGGGTAGACAAGGCTTCCATAATGTAAGAAGACTATTTAATATTATTTATTTTAATAAAGAAGCACCGGATACAGCTCTCCTATCACTGGACGCCGAAAAGGCCTTTGATAGAGTTGAATGGCCCTTTCTTTTTGAAGTCCTACAAAGGTTTGGACTTGGAAATAATTTCATAAAATGGGTTCAAATAATATACAATAATGCTACAGCAGAAATCCTAACAAATAACAATATTTCAAAACCAATAAAAATCAATAGAGGATGTCGACAAGGCTGTCCACTTTCACCTTTACTGTTTACTATGGCAATTGAACCTTTAGCGATAGCGATACGTTTACATTCACAAATATATGGAATTAAAGTTGGACCAACAGAACATAAAATCTCCCTGTACGCCGATGACATAATTTTGTTTATGTCGAATCTAAAAAAAATCAATTCCAACCTTGTTGAATTTAATAAAGAATTTTGGGGAAATATCAGGATATAAAATAAATAAAACTAAATCTTCAATATTAATGCTAAATGAGACCCAGAGAAATTACCCAGCCCCTGAGGTAAATCAATTCAATGTTGTAAATCAGTTTAAATATTTAGGAATCCAAATTGTGCCTAAGCTAGAATCAGTCGCCAGTGTCAACTATGAAGCCTTAATGTCAGATATCAATGAGTTAACTCAGAGATGGATGTCACTACCAATGTCGATGATCGGGAGAATCAATATACTTAAAAGTAATATTTTACCTAAAATACTTTATTTATTTCAATACATTCCCTTATCACCACCTTTAGATCTATTCTCAAGAATAAAAAAAAAGTTAGTGGAATTTATATGGAACAACAGGAGGGCTAGATTACGTTTGTCTTTATTATATTTACCATTTGATCGTGGAGGTCTGAAATGTCCAAATTTTATGTTGTATTATTGGTCGGCACAACTGAGGTCTATGACATATTATTTTTCATCAAATGATCTCCCTCACTGGACTGAAATGGAATCATACAATTTACCTTTACCTCTTCCCATATTCATATACTCAGATTCGGCAAAAAAATTACAAAAACAAGTTAAAAATCCATTTGTAAAGCATATGATCAAAATATGGTGTGAAGCTAAAAACTATTTAAAAGAACCACAGTTATTGTCACAATTTAGTCCAATATGGGGTAATCAATATTTTAAACCAGGGAGAGCGGACGCTGTATTTAAAGTATGGAATTTAAAAGGGATACAAAAGATTCAGGATTTATATTTGCCATGTGCAGATAATGTCTTTTGAAGAGCTGAGGATCAAATTTAATCTCAATAGAACACATTTTTTTAAATATCTTCAACTTAGAAACTTTATTCGATCAAATCAAAATAAAGCTCTCACTCGACCTATTTATTCATCCTTGGAAAAAATGATGATGAAAGATAGTAAAAGAAAGGGTATTATTTCAGAGTTTTATAACTCATTGACACTATCTTCAAGTGAAAATTCACTGAAAAGATTAAACTACTGGAAAGAAGATCTGCAAACTGAAATTTCAGAGGAACAATGGGAATTGGCTTGTACAGAAGCTCAAACCAAATCAATAAATGCACGCCTTAAATTGATACATTTCAAATGGTTAATGCGGATGTATGTTACACCGGAGGAGTTAAATAGATATAACAAAAATATACCAGATACATGCACAAAATGCATGGAAAGTAAAGGAACCCTATTTCATTGTTTATGGGAATGTAGATTAATAAGAATGTTTTGGGAAGAGGTGAGGGTAACAATTGAAAAAATAATCTCAAAACAAATCATATTGAATCCTAAACTGTTTTTGTTGGGTCTGTACCCAGAAAAGCATAATTTTAATAAAAGTGAAAGAACATTCATAGACCTCAGTTTGCTTAATGCCAAAAAATGTATTGCACTATTATGGAAAAAGACTCATAGACCAGATGTGACTCAGTGGTTAAGACAGATGTTAACAAACCTTCCATTAGAAAGAATAACATATATACTGAAATCAAAGGAAATTGTGTTTGAGAATATATGGAGACCTTTTATTGATTATGTAAAAAATTTAAACATAACTCTTGAAGAACAAGGTGAATGATGTGTGTGGACCTTGTAAATTCCAAACTGGTGAACATAATATGTATACTTATGTATTGGATTGTCTAGACTAAACAGAGGAGCATTGTTGAAGACTTGATTTTGTTGGTGGTTGTTGGTGTTTTTAGTGCATTTTTTTTTTTTGTAGTACTTTAGTGTTAGTGTTTGATTGTCTGTATCATGTTTGTTAAAAAAAAAAAAAAGGTTCAATAAAGATATTGTTGGAAAAAAAAAAAAACAGAAGTAATTTAGACTGAAAAAAATGATTAAAAAATGAAATACTAGACTTAGATAAATCATTAAATTTAATGAAAAGTTAACTTACTTTTTCTTCAATGTTGTCTCACTGTCTTTAGTCCAACATATTTAACAGTTCTATAAGAGTTTATTACACTATTTACACTGGTCACCAAGTCACTTCTAATGTGAAACTTTCTTCCTTTTGGCAGCAAGCTGTGTCAGTCTCTGAACTTCATCTCCTTTTCTGGTTTCTTCAGAAATTGTCCGAGTGTTTCTGTTACCTCGTCGAACTTAGAGCCAATTTTCACCTTTACCGTCACTCTTCTCTCAAGCCAATTCCATCGGAACTTATTTTTGACACTTTTGTCCATTTCTAGCACTGATGACTCCTGATCCTTCGATAAAAATCTCATAATTCCGCTGAAAACAATACCGAAAGCTCAGAATTCCAACACAAACCAGCGATGTGATTTGGGGTTGAGGAAATTATCTGAAAATTCAGCAGGGGGTCTGGGGGACACAGTCCCCCATCGGGGTCCGGGGCAGAGCCCTGGTGGGTGGGTGGGGCAAGGGGAGCAAAAACCCCCGAAGCTCCTGGGTTTTTATGATTTTTAAGTACCAGAACTGTGCTTAAATGACATAAAACAAACAGCTGAATGCCACTTATTACTGTATAATATTGACTTATGTTCCAAGAAGATAGCATTCCTAAAATATTCCAACAAGCATTATCCATCACATGCTTTAACACTTGCTCAAATCAAAATCAGTTAATTTTATCTATTCCATAAGAGAAATAAAATTCCAACATACCATTACTTTTTATAATTTCAGCATTCATTTCAGATCACCAGTTTCAATCTCCATTGAGACTTGAGCAGTTCATTTTGCACAATCACTGATGTAGCCAAGTCTTAGAAATATTCGAAAGTTATGAGTCAATGTCCACTGTGCACTGTCAATTTCAAACTGTTTGGAATCATAAACGGGGATGGTTAACTTTTATTACCGTTTCCTCCCTCGCACAGCCCAGCTCATACAGCCGTTGTACGCCACCAGTAACAGAGAGTTAATGGCTCTCCACCTGGCCATACGCCACTTCCAGTCCTGCCTGAAAGGGCGCAGCTTCACTGCGTTCGTGGACCACAAGCCGCTAACGTACTTAACGTACTATATCTTCCTGGAATATAAAATAAAGCAGAATTCGGCGAATTAGCTGAAAATCACATCCCTGAGAACACGCCGCCATGAATCTTTGAAAAAGCATACAACGAGCCATTTGATTGGTCCAATCATTTGCAACTATCCAATCGCAGGGCTGTCAAGCTGCTGCAATACAGCAGTAGCTTGAACACAACACATCCGGGTTATCACGGGAGACGACTTCCGGGGAAGCGCTGAGCGCTTATGCAATCGTGTTGATTTTCGCTAAAATCGGTAACAATAAGGTACCTTACCCTCCCTAAAATTTTCTCAACGGATTTAGACAATTCACAGAAATGATCAATTTGAAAATAAATCAGCGGAAATCCGCGGATCGGCGGAAAATTGCCATCCCTGTTTTTCTTGTCTTCTTGATTGTTGCTCTGAGTGTTGCTATCCCTGTGCTGTTGCAATCCTGGAATTTCCCCATTGTGGGACTAATAAAGGCTTATCTTATCTTATGTGGCCCCAAAATTTCTGAGTGAATTACTGAGTGTATTACTGAGTATATACTGGCGGTGCGGTGGCGCAGTGGTTAGCACTGCGCCAGCACAGCAACTCACCCTTGGCTATGGGATCCCTGGTTCGATCCCAGCCCCTGACCAACAGTAATCTGTGTGGAGTCTTCATGTTCTCCCCGTATCTGCGTGGGTTTACGCCAGGATTTCTCCGGTTTCCTCCCACAGGCCAAAAACATGCAGGTTAGGTTTATTGGAGACTCTAAAGTGGCCCTAAGTGTGAATGTGTGTGTGAATGGTTAAGGGATAGCGCCGTACCGTGGCTGCTTCATCCATCCAGGTGGATGCCCTCAATTTCCCCTCTGGGGATCAATAAAGTAAACAAAATCAAATAAATAAATAAATAAATAAACAGAGCTGCAAATTGTTATAACTGGAGCACCTTCTCTTGATGCCTCTGCTCCAGTTCCACCAGCTGCTGCTGGTGCTCCACGTCCATGGTGGACATCACATTCCTCTCATCCACCAGCATCCTCCTTAAATCCTGTGCATTTTCTTTCTCCTGTTTAACATCACTCTCTAGCTTGGCACTGGCTGTTTTAGATGAGACAAGCTGAGAAAATAAAAGAAGGGAACATTTTAATGAGTTTGATTTTAAACACACACACACACACACACACACACACACACACACCAGAAAACTGTTAATCAATTCTCTGTTTCTCTATTAACCAGCTTGTTGCGTCAGTGTAAAACGTGAGCTCATTAACATTTGTTCACCTCAGACATCAGGACCCTCAGGGCACACTTCGCCTCGACAATACTGGTGATGCCGTCAATCCGCTGCTTTAAACGTCCCTTGCTGTCTGCAACAAGAACTTTCTGTTGGAGGTCTGCTATCTGGGCATTCCTGTGAAGATACAATTACCTTTGCACATCAGAACAAAAAAATCACTGTGGAACAAAATAATGTTGCAAGTAAACTCACACACGTATGGTCACTGTCAGAAGAAAATCACTCCTCTTTACTTTGGATGATTTTTAGGTATTATTGTTGACTTAAAGTGCATATTCCCCTCTAATTACCGTTACCACACACTACCAAAATAACCAATGAAAAGCTGTTTTGTTAACTTGTCCATTTAACAGAGATGAGTCTGCAGTCAAAAAAAAAAACAAAAAAAAACTAACGGTTTGCACTGAGTTAGTAGCCACTCAGCATTTTCACTAGCCAAGGGCTCTGCATCAGTAATAACTGTTTTTTCCATCTTAAATTTTCATGCCTCCCCTGAATTTTTAATCAAAACTTGCTACTTTTTTCATAAATTTGTCAGGTTTTCATGCTCACAAAACAGTATCTTTTTTCATAAATTTGTGACATTTTTAAAATTTGTTGCTTTTGTAAATTTAAAAATTTTAAAATACCCTTTTCCTGTTAAGTTTGTGTCTTGCTCAATAGTAAATTTGGCTTTTTCATAATAATATTGTAAAAAAAAATAAAACAAATCTATTTATAAATAATAATTTGGTCCCTCCATGGAGGGGCATGGATTTCCCAAAACAAACAGGTCCTGGGTGAAGGGCCAGACAAATGGTGATCCAATAGACTCATGATGAGTGCGCAATCAAGGATTCGGTATTCCCCGCCTGGTATGGGGTTACTGGGGCCCTGCCTTGGAGCCAGGCTCGGGGGAGGGGCTCAATGGTGAGCATCTGGTGGCCCGGATCCAGCCGGGCTCAGCCCAAAGGAGCCACATGCATCTGCCCTCCAGTGGGCTTGCCACCTGCAGGAGGGATCATGGGGGTCAAGTGCTTGGTGTGGACCAGGTGGCGGTCGAAGGCGGAGACCTTGTTGGTCTGATCCCGGCTTTCTAAATTGACTTCTGGGACATGGAATGTCACCTCTCTGGCAGGGAAGGAGCTTGAGCTGGTGCATGAGGTTGAGAGATACTGGCTAGGTATAATCAAGCTCACTTCAATGCACAGCTCCAATTCTGGCACCAGTCTCCTGGGGCCTCATGTATGAACGGTGTGCATGCACAAAAACACGGTGTACACCAGGGGTGTCCAATCATGTGCCATGGAGGGCCAAGACCCTGCAGGTTCTCTCTTCTACCCAGTCTCTTCAGCAGGTGTTTTCACTTATCAGCAATCAGTGGGAAGAAATTCAGTGAAATCTGCTGTTGAAGACACTGGTTGGAGGTAAAGCCTGCAGGGTCTTGGCCCTCCATGCACATGATTGGACACCCCTGGTGTACACCGATTTTCATACACACAGTAGATAGGAGAATCTGCGACAGAGCCGCAACATTTCCACCTGCCGTGAGAAGTTGCGGCTGTCCACAAAATTCTGTTTGGCTCCATCAGGTGGGTCTGACACACGAAAAAACAGCTGAAGCTCAAAATGTGTTAATATAAGGTTTCCACTTCAGTTAAAATGCTTTGTCTATGAATTGGTCATTGAAAAACATGGTTATTATTACGTGATTTATCTCCATGACTTGGCTTATTGAATGCAGTGAAACCTGGATGAATAATAATTTCCCTGCTTCACTCATGAGCCACGGACAGCAACGCTGTAAAAGCTGGATCCTGGATTATCATCAATTCAATATTATAATAAATTATGCTAGAGACTTATACATTTTATTCATTAGGCACAGTGCACAGATTCATCTCTTGTGGGAGGAATTCTGGTCAAAATGTCCTTTTAGAATTAATCAATCCCCGGCCCCACCGCAATACGTGCTGTGAGGCAGACCTGCATGTGAACCCCGATAGCTGCAGCGGAGACATGCAGCTGTCTCACTGAGAGTGAGGAGATATTTCAATGGCCTAAAATATCTCAGTTTGGAGATTACAGTGTGGAAATAAAAGGCTTTTTTTTTTTTTTGTAACTTGGATTTTTATTCATTTTTCATCATACATATTACATTCAGATCACAGTCTATATTTAAAAAAAAAAAAGGAGCTAGAGTAAGAAAGAAAAAAAAAAAAAGAAAAAAAGGGGGGGACAAATGTTGGAGCATCAAGTTTTTAGTTTCCATCTCTTAAAGACCTCGGACAGTCACATTTTTTTATTGAACCAATCAACTGATTGTATGAAAATATTCAATTCTGCCGATTCCCGCGATTTAATATGTGTCACCAGCCTCCATAAATGACCTTATTTGGTCATAGCCCAGCCTTCACTTAGTGAGGCTGCACTCGCGCCATCTCTCGATTGGTGCGGGCATTAGTGACGTCACCCCAGGATTACAAAGAAAATGGCAGAACGAGAGCAAAGTGATTCGGACAGTGATTATTTTGTCGAGTTTGACGACCTCAATATAAATGATGAGATTGAAAATGAAGAATCGGATGATGAAGAAGTTTTGGGTGGTACTGAGGGGGGTATTCAGCCTTATTTGTTCGAGCCAGAGGGAGAGGAGGAAGACGAAACAGAGACGGGAACAGACTAAGTTGACGACGATCGGCTCGAAGATTTATCTTGGTAAAAGATGCTTAGAAATATTTTTTTTCGGCGACATGCATGGTCACACACTTAATTTTCCAACTAAAACTAACAATTGGTCACTCGCTGCCTTATTTGGCGACTTAGAAACATTTTCATTCGAAATAAATGGATAATCTATGTAAGCGATAATAGGTGTACTTTACGAGTTTCTCATGACATGTTGTTAATCATCATCATGTTAATACTTGTCTCAAAAGCTACAGAATTCTCTAAGAGAATGATGGATCATGTTTAAGAATTATTGTGATTCATTATTGTTTTACTATAAGTTTTCTTTCCAGTCAAAATTTTTTACATGCTTTTAATTTTTTCTAATCAAACTTCATAGACCAATTTACATAGCACTCCCACGAGCCATTAGTTTATTATAAGCATATGATTATACCATTTTTTTGCACAGGTGCACTTGTGAGAAATGTAAGGTTATGCCAAAATCAAGTGAATGTCGGTGCTGCCAGGAGATATTGAAGGTGAAGGAGAAAATAGAAGAACTGAAGGGCTGTGGATACACCAATGATAAACTACCAAAGTGTATCACTGATCACCCAGGTTTTCGTTATGTCTGTCTTGACATCTGGGTTTTACAGACAGCTTATCTGGCCTACAGACAGCAATATGGTGATCAAGACGCAAGTCAACACGAGTGAGTTTATAAACCATATTTATTCATGTGATTTACTTTTCCAGATGAATTATGAACAAATCATTCAATAGTCAATGCAAATGATAAATTTAATAATGAAACCCCATATTTTTCAGGCAATACAGATACATAGCCTACAGGCAACTGGTACGGTGGTGTTGGGGATTTCTTGGGAAAGAAGTGAGGGTTATGCTGCCTGCCTGTGCGGTGAGCCTCATCAGAGAAACATTCCCATCTGATCGATACAAGGGATTTTGCTTACCAAGATTAGATCTGTGAACAATGATATGTAAATAAAGTTTGGTAAAATCATATAGAGTTTATTAATGTTCATGCCAATGTTATAATTCTCATAGTTCAGCATTCATCAAAGTCGCATTTCATATACATTTGAATAGTTAGAACACACTAAATTGTTCTCAATTTGAACCAAAATATTACATACTATACCACCTTTGTATGAATGTTTGAGAACACAGCAGAAATATACAAAGAAATACAAAATTTCACCCATGCCATTCGGAATTTCCCAGGGACGGGAAATTCGAAAACACTCACCGCATACTCCTCTGGTATACCATCGCACCCGTAGACAACACAACGCCAAACCATACTAATTCGATTCCTGAAATCCTAATCTTCATAAATAATCTATTTGTAATCCACAAGTATTCCGAGAAATATCCGTAATCGCCGATTTTAAGACGTAAACATCAAGTGTTGCATGAAGCAAAACACAGCAATGGCCGCCGACCATGTGCGCGTGTTTGGCTGGGGTGACGTCACACAGTCAGTGGCCTACTTAGCCGCTGATCGCTTGGCTGGGTCCGCCCGCTCTCGACGACAGCATACTTCAAGAGCGCATTGTCACCTTATGCAACATTCGTTGACACCAAAACATGTGCGGTTCGCCTTAGCTCGTCTCAGACAACAATTTGAGATATGAATTAGCGATATTGAATTTTCATCTGTCCGAGGTCTTTAATTCTTCTGGTTTTCCCAGTGTCTTTTGTTATTCTTTCAATTTCTGTCTCGTTGTTGCACTTAGTAGTGTGTCCATTTCCGCCATTTTTTTTCCATATAGTCCTTCTTGCATTCTTTGTCGATATGTTAGTTTTTCCGTTAAACGTATATCCTCAACAATGCCAGTCCATTGCTCTTGGTCAGAAAGAACTTCTGATCGCCATTTTCTTGTGATTGTTTTTTTTACATGCAATCAACAAGATTTTAACTAGATATCTGTCCTCAGTCTGTATTACATTGTCTCTTTTAAGATCACATAAATACATCAAGTTACAGTTCATTGGTATATTATATCCTAATATCCTCTGTATTGTCACATGTATAGATTTCCAGAATGATGAGATTTTGCAGCATTTCCAAAACATATGTGAGTGGTCTGCATTTTGAGCCCCACAGCCCCTCCAGCATAAAGATTGGGTATTTGTATATTTTCTTTGAATCTGTGGTGAAATGAAATAGCGAATCAGGTTTTTCCATCCAAATTCCCTCCATGTCCTTGAATTTGTTGATGTGTGTTGTGTTTTCCATATTTCTTACCAGTTTTCTTCTGTTATGTTTAAATTTAGCTCTTTCTCCCATTTCTCCTTTATATAGTTACTTGAATGATTGTTTGCCATAAGTTTCTGATATAGCTTTGAAATAATTCTTATTTTATTTCCTGCATATGAGCTTAAAATGAATTGTATAATCTCGCTCACATCTGAGTGGAGGTTATGCCTAATCTTCCTCATATAATAATCTCATCTGCAGATATCTGAAAAATTCCTATTTTCTTCTGATGTTTACAAAGCTCCCGAAATCTTTTTTTCCGATATTGCCCCATGCTGTGATTCCCTTGTTCACCAGATTTTTGTATCCCCTATCTTGCTTTGCCGGTTCAAACTGACTGTCAAATGCTACCCATTTCAATAGTTTTATGTCTTCCTTTATATTATACTTTTGTACTATTTTATACCACAGTTCTAAAGTAAATTTAGTGATTGGGTCTATTTGTTTGATTTGCTTATATGCATCCTTATCTCCTATTATGCTTTGTACTGGGAGTCCCTCAATTTCCTTTTCCATTTCTTTCCATTTTGCCTCATATCCTCCGTCGCACCAACATATGATATATCTTATTTGTGCTGAGTAGTAATATTCCTTTAGACTCGGCAGACCCATGCCTCCTTTCTCTTTTGGTAACTGGAGAGTTTTATATTTCACTCTTGGCTTTTTACCTCCCCAAACAAATCTCGATATCATCCTGTCCCACTTTGAGAACTGGGCACCAGGAATCTCTGTTGGTAGAGCCTGGAAGAGGTAAAGCAGTCTAGGTTGTATGCTGATTTTGACTGTCTCAATTTTTGAATTCAGATCCATATTTAAGGTTGACCATCTATCAATATCTTTTTTTTTTTTATTTCTTGTTCCAACCTATCATAGTTTGCTTTATAGATATTGCTTAGATCTTTAGGTATGCTCACTCCAAGGTATTTTATTTCTTTTTGTTTCCAGTTTAGTTTGATCTTATCAGTTATCTGGTTTAAAGGGTTATAGTAGAATGTCAGTATTTGTGTTTTTGTTATGTTTATCTTGTATCCTGATAATTTTCCAAAATTTTCTATCAAGTTCATCATTTCCATTATTGATTCATCTGGTTGTTCAAGGTAAACTATAATATCGTCTGCAAATAGCCCAATCTTGTGTTCCGCTCCCTTAATAGTTACACCTTTTAATTTCTTATTTTGTCGCATCGCTTGAGCCAGTGGCTCTATGAACAGAGCAAACAAGGTGGGCGATAGGCAACATCCCTGCCTGGTTGATCTTTGTATATTTACTTTGTCTGTTAAGCTACCGTTTATCTTGATTCTTGCCACAGGTTTTTGATACAGTGTCTTTATGCATTGTACTGATTTTTTGTTAAATCCAAAGCATTCCAGCACACTATATAGGAACTTCCAATTAACCCTATCAAATGCTTTTTCTGCGTCTAAACTCATTATTACTGCACTTTTCTTTTCTTTATGTATTTGATTAATTATATGTATTGTTCTCCTGATATTATCATGTGTTTGGCGTCCCTCTATGAAACCAGTTTGATCATCTTCTATCAATTCCGTCAAGAATGTCTTTATTCGTTTACATATAATTGTTGTATATATTTTATAATCCATATTTAATAAAGAGATTGGCCTATAGTTTCCGCATTGTTCCCTATCTTTCCCTGGCTTTAAAATAACTGAAATAATGGCTTCATTCCATGATGGAGGTATTTTGTTGTTGTTTAACGTCCAATTAAATGACATTAGGAGCTGTGGCGTGAGTTCTTCTATAAACAGTTTACAAAACTCAG
Organism: Pholidichthys leucotaenia; assembly: GCA_020510985.1. Taxonomy (NCBI): domain Eukaryota; kingdom Metazoa; phylum Chordata; class Actinopteri; order Cichliformes; family Pholidichthyidae; genus Pholidichthys; species Pholidichthys leucotaenia. The sequence goes on from CM035844.1 coordinate 19,499,764, forward strand.
ATGGGTATCCATCACTACCTGGTGATTTACCGTTTTTAAGTGACTTAATCACATCTTTAATCTCTTGTGTTGTTATTTCTGCTGTTAGCTTTTCATTTTGTTGATTTCCTATTGATGGCAAGTCCAATGTGCATAGAAATTTTTTAATATCCTTAGCAATTGTTTCTTCAGGTTGCGAGTATAGTTCTTGATAGAAATTATGGAATATTTCCTCGATGTTTTCTGGGTTAACTGTGGTTTTATTTGTGATGGGGTCCTTAATCTTATATACATTATTCACTGTCTTATTTGCTTTTCCTGTTTCAACAATTAATTTACCTCTTAACACGGCTTTTAGTGCATCCCATAGTATTGTTGGGTCCACTTCTTCATTATCATTCTCTTTGATATACTCGTTTGTTTACTTTTATTCTTTCTTTCATTTTCTCATCATTTAACAGTCCTACATTAAGTTTCCATGTTGTTTGTCGTTTTCTATTGTTTTAAATATATTTCCATGTATATAGGGTTATGATCTGATATTTCTGCCCCTCCAATCCGACAATTTCTCACCCTGTGTCTGTCACCTTCATTCATAAGGAAGTAATCTATTCTAGAGTGTACTTTATGGACTGCTGAATCATGTGTATAGTCTTTTTCCAGTGGGTGCAGGTCCCTCCATATGTCTACCATACCCATTTCTGCCAGTGAGGTTCTTATGAACTTTGTTACATGTTTTTTTTTTGTCTTCTTAACACTTGTTGTGTCAACTTCATGATCCATGACGGCATTTAAGTCTCCTCCACAAATTAGGACTCCTTCACTGTGTGTTGCTATGAAATCAAACAGATGTTGAAAAAAAACCTTGTCACTTTCTGGTGGGGCATAGATGTTCACTAATGTGATCTGCATACCATCTATTCTTCCCTTTATTATTACATACCTGCCTTCTTTATCCTGGATTTCTTGTTCACATTCAAATTGTATTTTATTTGAAATTAGTATCATAACCCCCCTTTTAGTTCCTCCCTTAAATGAACTGTAGTAGGCGTTCTTATAGCCAAATCTCTTTAGTTTCTCATGTTCTGTCTTGCTCAAATGTGTCTCTTGCATAAATATAATTTCGGCTTTTTCCTTCTTGAATTTTCTTATTATTCTTTCCCTTTTAACAGGTGAGTTCAGACCATTCACGTTTAATGTCATTATCTTAAGATTTTTACCCATATTCATGTTTTTCCATTTTTTTAACTTGTGCTCCTAACCCCTTTAACAACAAAACTAACACATATTTATACAAAAGCACATTAACAAATCTCGACCTCCGTACTTTGGGCCTTTCTTCTGCCCACTGGTCCCTGTTGTTGGGTGGAGGGAATGACCTCACAGAGTGAAGGGCCCTCCCTAGACCTCTAGTTACTATCCAAGTAATAGTCATTAGTCTAGAAATGTCCAACAAATATCACTTAAACCTCTCCTAGCCATTTGTTTCTCTTTTACCATGTCTTCTTGGCCTTCATTTCTTCTGTGTCCTTCTTAATCTTTGTTATAATCTAGGCTTTCCGTTGAAAGCCTTGCAGTTTTTCCTGGGCCCGATGTGCCACGTCCGTCTCCCGTCTTCTGCCGCTCACTCGTCTCCACTCCGGCTGTCGTGATGCGTTCAGTGCCGCCGCTGCTCCGGCCGCTTCCTCCGGTACGCTCACCACAAAGCCTCGCTCCGTCATGTCCCGCGCTGCCTCTCTGGCTGTGTTGTATGTCTTCACGCCGTCCTCCCAATGAATCCTCATCTTCGTTAGCGGCGTTTGGAATCTATTTTTTTTCTCTTTCAGCATTTTTTTAATGTTGGCATATTTCTTTCGCTGCTGCACAATTTCTGTCGGGTAGTCATGGTCAAAGAATATCTGTTTGTCGCCGATTCGTATCTTTTTTTTCCACGCTTGTGTCAGGATTCTTTCCTTTATGTCGTATTTCAGAAAGTTTACCACAACTGACCTGGGTGTAGAGTTTGGATTCGGGTTCTCTGCCGAGGCTCTGTGCGCTCGTTGGATCTGCAGGTCCGCTTCACCGGGCAGCTCAAGCTCTTTTTTTAAGAAATGATCCATGAATTTCGTCATCGAGTTGCCTTCAATGCCCTCCGGAATCCCGAAGATGCGTATATTGCTCCGTCTGGACCTGCTCTCCAGATCGCTTATTTTTTCCTGCATCCTCTGTGTTTGCGCCGTCAGGGTCTGCAGCCGCTCGCTTGCCTCCGTCTTCCAGTCTTCCAACTCCGATATTCAAGCCTGTGCTTCTGTCATACCTGCCCGTTGAGTGCGCAGTTCCTCCATGTTTTCTGCTAGCTTGCGCTCCATTTCTCTTCAGAGACCCATAATTTCCTCCTTCATCTCTTTTTTCAGCTCTTCCTTAAGAGCCGCTAAATCCTGTTGGAGTTGTCGCTTGAAGTCTTTTAACTCTTTACCTATATTGGCGATGCCAGTGTTCATGGTATCGAGTTTGGCGTCCTCCATTTTCTCTGCTGTAGTCACCTCGTTTTTTGGGGGGGCCTCGTGTTCAGCGATTTCTCCTGCGTTGTTGAAGAGGGATTCTTTAATTTTGCCCTGCTTTTGTCCGTGTGCCCGGCTTCTTCGTGTTTTCATCCCTTGGTTTATTGATCCATTTATGTCGAGTTGGCCATTTACCAATGATTTTTAATCCGACTCGGGAGAGCTCTCTGTTTAAGCGTTATGTCTCTCCGCCATCTTCCCGGAAGTCCGAAATAAAAGGCTTTTATAATGTGCAGCTCTGTGTGTTCCATCAGGTTACATTGAGTAATTTGGATTCTGCTGACAGATTTGGTTTGTAACTAGTCTAAATTCAGCTGTAAGATTGGAGTGGTATTCCATGGTGTTTTTATTTTATTTACTAGTTTTACTTTGTTTGCTACAATTTGCTTGTCTGATACATCCGAGGATGCCTCACATTCAGTTGCTCCAAAAAAAAAAAAACGACTGTAGCCTTCGGACTGAAGCTGATGTCATCAGACGATGCCCAATCTTCTCTGGGTGTTTCGACCCTTAACCGCAACATCCTCCAGCTGGTGAGTTGGCAGCGGTGGCCAGATCACTGCCCATCAGCTCCAGGCCTCCAGCCTTCCTTGTCTCTTTTAAACCATAACCAACAAGAGGCTCTCTCTGCTGCCTCTCCAATCCTACGTACAGCTGACTTCCACTCGTTGCCTAAAATGCCAAGCGCAGTGAACATGGTCCATACAGACTGCGCTGGAAATCCTGCACACCCAACCTTGACTGGAAACAGCCGTGTTTGCCACCCTTTCTCTCTGCAATCCATGATGAAGTCACTGTACTTTAAGCTCTTCCTCTCATGAGCCTCGTCACAGCCTTCTTTCCATGGGACAGTCAGCTCCACAAGGATGACCTTTCTCACCTGTTCTGACCAAACGATGATGTCAGGTCTCAGGTTTGTCTAAATGAATGGTGGGAAAACCAGCTTTCTTCCCAGGTCAGCTCTCATCTCCCATCCTTGCGCCCCCTGAAGGATGCTGGCTCTGGCTCTCCTTGCAGTAGATGATTGTTCCCTGGCCCGGATGAACTGTAGCGATGATGTTGCTTGTTGCCTATGTGGCTGTGGTCTTTTCCTGGCTTGCTCCAGGATGTCTGCAATGACTGCGAGCACCTTATCGTGCTACCATCTATACCTTCCCTGGGACAAGGCTATGTGGCAACCAGCCAGGATGTGAGAAAGTGTCCCTCTCCTCCCACTCAGTTTACAGCCTGGGTTTTCCGTAAGGCTCCATCTTGCCAGATTTACTGGAGACGGAAGTGTGTCATAGACAGACCTCAGGAGGAAGCTTATGTGAAATGGCTCCAGCCTCCAGAGTTCAGTCCATAAGACCCTCCTTTTTGGGAGGTCCCATTTGGTCTACGTTCCCTGTGTCGCTAGTTTGACAGCCTTCGCCTTCCGCATATCCTCCGCTTGCTGTCGCACCTCTGCCTGGACCATCAATCTTCTCTGCTCTGCACTTTCCTTACCCCACTGCTTAAAATGACAGATTCCCAGCCCCTGCCACCCCATGCAGATGTTCCCAATGATGTCTCTCAGCTTCAGAGAGATTTCGACCTTCCTGATTGCAATGTTTGCTGCCCACTTGTGGCTTGTCCTCATTGTCACCCCTACATTACTGACTTGCTCGTCTTTGGAGTCCCTGAGCATCATCACCACCCTGCATTTATCCACCGGAAATTCTTCAACCACAGATGAGAATGGAAGCTGGAGCTAACCTGATCTGAAGTAAAGTCCCACTGCTGTAAAACTGGGAGGTATGTATTATTTTCTCCCCAGAAACGCATAAATGTACAGTAGTCATCCTACTTCCTGTATTTACCTTTCCTGTTTTTGAGGCAAAAAAAATCTGACCAATAAGAACAGAGAACGTCCTGACCCAAGTCTCATGGGATTTAACGTGACGGAATTTGGTCCGCTTGAACTTTTGCCTGTGTGAAAGGGACCTGAACCAAGGAGAAAATAATACAAATCAACAAACTTATCAACTGATTCGGACCAAGGTAAACAAATTTAGGTGTGAAAGCACCTTAACTTTAATGCTAGACCATTTTATTTATAAGTTTATTTCAGTCTGAGCCAGCTGCATTAACTGCCATTGTAACACGGTCCACTCGGCAAACTTACATTTATTGTTAATTCCGGAGGGTCAGAACAAATATTTTTCTTCTCACCTCCACTTCCGTTATCAACACCTCAGTGTCACACTCCATGAAGTTATTTTTTGTGTTGTGCTTTCCCCACAGAATTGACAATCATTGTTTGACAGAAGAGTGGCAGAAGGGGTGTTTTCTTTTAAATTTACATAGTCATTAGTGGGAAGAACCGGGGTGGAGTAAACAGATGGTGCACGTGCGCTCGTTTGCACGGTGAAGTGGGATGTATAAAGAAAAGAAACAGATTCTGGTGTGCAAACAGTTTTATACATCTGAAAATTTCTGTGCAGATGTACTTTTCAGATTTTGTGAGTACACCATCTTTCAGTATGAAAACTGCGCGATATTTTATACATGAGGCCCCAGGTGCTTTGATTATAGATCTTAAAACACTGCTCAGTTTCTCTTATTGATATCCAATTAAAAACAAACTTTTACTGAACAGCTGTCACTGTGACCACATGACACTATGACAGATTAAGTGCAGAAAAGGAAAAAAACAGTATAAAACATCAGTTTAAGTATTTTATTATACTTACCCAACGATAATATGTTTCTGTCAGGTTAAACAATATCCATATCAATAATAATTTTTCACTAGTATTAACTATGACACACTTCACTACAGTTTCCTTGGGGAAGCTGCCAAGCCTGAGCTGCTCTCTGACTCACCTGAGTTCGATTTCTGTCTCCAGGTTCTCCACCTGCTTGATCAGAGGCGTCTCCAGGGCCTTCTGGTTCTCCAACTCTGAGATGATCAGTGTGCGACGCTGTAAGACAAACCCACACAGAATTAAGGATTAACTTGTTTTCCTGTTGAGCTCTCTTAGTGCCATTTATCAGTTTCTCAACTCACCCTAATTTTAGGAGCGGGTCTGTCCCCGGCCTCTATTTGCTGTTTAAGGTTGTTGATCTCCTGAGCCAAAACTTTTCTGTCCTCCAACAGATCGCTGAGGTGGCGCCGGGCCTCCTCCGTGCTAACCATCAGCTCCACTTCATTGAGGAGCCACATCTAATGGCATAAAAGCAAGAATAACAACTACTATGGCTTTATCAGTAATGTGAAAATACAACTGTTGATTATCTTAAATGTACAGAAACTACAGGTGTGTTTCTGTTTCAAATCTTCAGGAAAAAATGATCAAATACAAGTCACTGCAGTGACCTGAAGTCAAGTTTCCCAACCTTAACTCTTGCAGCAGCTCCCTCTGCTCCTTTGCGCTTCTCTGCTACCTCACATCTCTTCTGTAGGGCATCTTTCAACCTCCTGTTTGCAGCTGCTGCCTGCAAGAAGACAATTTTTTCCGAATCAGCTGAGAACCATTTCCAGTCCCGATCTGGTGTGTTTTCAGAAATTTTACCAGCAGAGGAGGGAAAAAAAAATACACCGACATTACAACACGGCCTCACCTCCTCCGTTTTACGACGCAGGACATTGGCTTGTTTCTGGAAATCCCTCTCAAGTTTAAGTAACTCATACTGACGTTTCCGATCCTGTGGAATGTGATAAACACACAATTGCCAAAAACAAACAAACAAAAAAAGCTGTTTTTGTTATCAAAAGATTTTGTTCTGCATGTGTGAAATTATTTATGAATTGAATAAAGGAAAAATTATTTATCGCCACATACCTTCTCCTTCAGCTGAAGTACCTCCCGGTCCTTCTTGTTCTTCCACTGTCTGAATTTCTCTGAGTCCTCCCTCATCTGTTTCATTAATTGTATCCGCTGGGTTTTCATAGCCTGGGAGAACACCAATTAGATGGATCTCAGGGCTTATGGTAACACATGAGTTTTGTGGGTAATGTTTTGTTGTGATGATGAAATGTGATAACAGTTCAGTACTCTCAGCTAAACTGTAAATTAGGCTGCATGTCCACCAAACGTGTTTTTTCAGCTCTGGCCGGCTATTTTCCATTCATTCTCTATGTAGTCCAGTGCTTACAGTGCTGAGCGCCCACGGCGCTGAAACGCTCTCGGCAGTGGCCGTTTTTTGTCGCGGCACTCAGAGTTGAATAAAGTTCAACTTTTCAGAGACTGCAGCTGAGCTCGTTAATGTCAGACCTTAAGCTGCCAATCAGAACTGCTGCGTGGGCGGGACATAGGACACCAGTACTAATCCATACTCAGACTCCTGCTTTCTGTGTCATCATATTTTACATCCAGAGCTGCTAGAAAACGTTTCCTGTCCATTGTTATTTAGACACTGCTATTAAAAAATCTGTAGAAAGTCTGACAATAGGAAAAGCGGAAGTGATGAGCTGAGAGTGACAAGCTGTTGCAGGGATACAGGGCACAGACTTTTTCCCCCAGAGCGCAGAGCACAAATGCTGGGGGGGGGGGGGGGGGAGCTCAGGGTGGTCCATCCATCCATCCATCTTCTACCGCTTTTCCGGAGGTCCGGGTTGCGGAGGCAGCAGTTCAAGCAGAGAAGCCCACACTTCCCTCTCCCCAGCCACCTGCTCCAGCTCTTCAGAGGGGATACCAAGGCGTTCCCAGACCAGCTGGGAGACATAGTCTCTCCACCGAGTCCTGGGTCTGCCCCGGGGTCTCCTCCCAGTGGGACGTGCCTGAAACACCTCAAGTGGGAGGCGTCCAGGAGGCATCCTAATCAGATGCCCATACCACCTCAACTGACTCCTTTCAATGTGGAGGAGCAGCGGTTCTACTCTGAGCCTCTCCCGGATGACTGAGCTCCTCACCCTATCTCTGAGGGTGAGTCCAGCAATCCTACGGAGAAAGCTCATTTCAGCCGCTTGTATCCGCGATCTCGTTCTTTCGGTCATTACCCAAAGCTCGTGACCATAGGTGAGAGTAGGAACGTAGATTGACTGGTAAATCGACAGCTTTGCCTTAGAACTAAGCTCCCTCTTCACCACAACAGACCGGTACAACGTCCGCATCACTGCAGATGCTGCTCCAATCCGTCTGTCGATCTCTCGCTCCATTTTCCCCTCACTCGTGAACAAGACTCCAAGATACTTAAACTCCTCCACTTGGGGCAGGAGCCTGTCCCCAACCCGGAGAGGACAATCCACCTTTTTCCGGCTGAGGACCATGGACTCGGACTTGGAGGTGCTGGTTCTCATCCCAGCCGCTTCACACTCAGCGGCAAACCGTCCCAGCAAGAGCTGTAGGTCATTGCTGGATGAAGCCAACAGGACAACATCATCTGCAAACAACAGAGATGAGATCCTGTGGTCACCAAGCATGACACCCTCCATTCCCTGGCTGCGCCTAGAAATCCTGTCCATAAAAATTATGAACAGGACCGGTGACAAAGGGCAGCCCTGGCGGAGTCCAACTCTCACTGGGAATGACTCCGACCGAGTGTTGGCAATACGAACTAAACTCTCACAACGGTCGTACAGAGACCGAATAGCTCGAAACAACAAGCCCGATACCCCATACTCCTGAAGAACCCCCCACAAAAATCCACGAGGGACGCGGTCAAATGCCTTCTCCAAGTCCACAAAACACATGTAAACTGGTTGGGCAAACTCCCACAAACCCTCAAGAATTCTCGAGAGGGTAAAGAGCTGGTCCGATGTGCCACGGCCAGGACGAAAACCACATTGCTCCTCCTGAATCCGAGGTTCGACCAACGGCCGGACTCTCCTCTCCAGTACCTTGGCATAAACCTTCCCAGGGAGGCTGAGGAGTGTGATCCCTCTAAAGTTGGAGCACACCCTCCGGTCCCCTTTTTTGAAGAGAGGAACCACCACCCCGGTTTGCCATGCCAAAGGCACTGCCCCCGACCGCCACGCAATGTTGCAGAGGCGTGTCAACCATGACAACCCAACAACATCCAGGGCCTTGAGGTACTCGGGGCGAATTTCGTCCACCCCCGGGGCCCGGCCACCAAGGAGATTTTTAACCACCTTGGCGACCTCAGCCCCTGTGATAGGCGAGTCATCCCCCTCGTCCCCAAACCCTGCTTCCTCTGTGGAAGGCGTGTCAGTGGGATTGAGGAGATCCTCGAAGTATTCCTTCCACCGCCCGACAATATCCCCAGTTGAAGTCAACAGTGTCCCATCCGCACCATACACAGTGTGGACGGGGAGCTGCTTTCCCCTCCTGAGCCGCCGAACAGTTTGCCAGAATCTCTTTGAAGCCGACCGAAAGTCTTGTTCCATGGCCTCACCGAACTCCTCCTATACCCGGGTTTTTGCTTCAGCAACCACCCGAGCTGCACTCCGCTTGGCCTGCCGGTACACCTCAGCTGCTTCGGGAGTCCCACAAGCCAACCAAGCTTGATAGGACTCCTTCTTCAGCTTAATGGCCCCCCTCACCACTGGTGTCCACCACTTGGTTCGGGGGTTGCCACCACGAGATGCACCGACCACCTTGCGGCCGCAGCTCTGAGCCGCCGCTTCAACAACAGAGGTGGAGAACATGGCCCATTCAGACTCCATGTCTCCAGACTCCCTCGGAATGTGGTTGAAGTTCTTCCGGAGGTGGGAGTTGAAGACCTCCCGGACAGGGGCCTCAGCCAGACACTCCCAGCACACCCTCACTATACGTTTGGGTCTACCAGGTCTGAATGGCTTCCTCCCCTGCCATCGGATCCAACTCACCACCAGGTGGTGATCAGTTGACAGCTCTGCACCTCTCTTTACTCGGGTGTCCAAGACATACGGTCGCAGGTCTGATGATACGATAACAAAATTGATCATCGACCTGCGGCCTAGGGTGTCCTGGTGCCAGGTGCACATATGGACACCCTTATGCTTGAACATGGTGTTCGTTATGGACAGACTGTGGTTAGCACAGAAGTCCAATAACTGAACACCACTCGGGTTCAGATCGGGCAGGCCGTTCCTCCCAATCACCCCCCTCCAGGTTTCACTGTCGTTGCCCACGTGCGCATTGAAGTCCCCCAGTAGGACAATGGAGTCTCCAGGAGGAGCACCCTCCAGCACCCCAGTCACAGACTCCAAAAAGGGTGGGTACTCTGAAACATCATTTGGTGCATAGGCACAAATGATGGTCAGGACCCGTTTCCCAACCCGAAGGCGCAGGGAAGCAACCCTTTCGTCCACCGGGGAAAACTCCAATATAGAGGCAGCAAGGTGGGGCGATACAAGAATACCTACCCCTGCTCGTCGCCTCTCGCCCGGGGCAACTCCAGAAAAGGCCAAGCTCCAGCCCCTCTCCAGGAGACTGGTTCCAGAACCGGAGCTGTGTGTTGAGGTGAGGCCGACTATATCTAGCCGGTATCGCTCAATCTCGTACACCAGCTCAGGCTCCTTCCCCGCCAGAGAGGTGACATTCCACGTACCAAAAGCCAGTTTAGAAAGCTTGGGATCAGTCCGCCAAGGTCTCCACCTTTGACTGCCACCTAATCCACATAGCACCGGACCTCCATGATCCCTCCTGCAGGTGGTGAACCTACTGGAGGGCGGACCCATGTAACTCCTTCGGGCTGAGCCCGGCCGGGTCCCATGGGTGGAAACCCGGCCACCAGACGCTAGCCTTCGAGCCCCTCCCCCAGGCCTGGCTCCAGGGTGGGGCCCCGGTAACCCCATACCGGGCGGGGTACACTGAATCCTTGATATACAATTTATCATGAGAGTCTGTTGGATCGTTCTTAGTCTGGCCCTTCACCCAGGACCAGTTTGTCTTGGGAGACCCTATCAGAGGCAAATTGCCCCGGACAACATAGCTCCTGGGATCACTGGGGCACGCAAACCCCCCCACCACGATAAGGTGACGATCCATGAGGGGGTGGTCGGGTGACAAAAAACGTGCTTGGTGGACATGCAGCCTTAAAGGCCATTGACCACCATGCAACAGGATCAAAATATGCTAACCAAAACAGCATTTGCCATATCTCTATCTTAAGAATAAGTAACCCAAAAAGAGGGCATCATATATAAATCCACTGTTACTTGTATGTATTTGTTTGTTAACCCAACTGCTGCTGCAGTTTTATTATAGGATTCTTCTCTGGAAAACACTCCAGGTTTTGGAGCTTCCAAGCTGATAGGTTTTTTTTTTTTTTTTTTTTTTTTGTTACTTATTTGTACCCGTAGGTAGACTTGGTTTGCAGTCTGGTGACAAGCCACCGGCTGATGGTCGCTGCGTGCGCGAGCGCCCTAAACCTACATGTTTTTGGTATGCGGGAGGAAACCGGAGAAATCCCGGAGTAAACCCACGCAACACGGGGAGAACATGCAAACTCCACACAGCTCACTGTTGGTCGGGGGCTGGGATCGAACCCACGACCTCATTATCCCCGCGATCCCCCGGCCGAGGGTAAAACTGTGCTGCCACAGTGCTAAACCACTGCGCCACCGTGCAGCCCAGCTGATAGTTTGGGAGGATTATTCTTCATACACCCCATCATCATTAGCTATGTTTACACGCAAGCTAATAAACCAATTATAAATCAGTTTTCTGCAGTTATTCAAATAGTTGCATAATTAGCATAATATGCTATTCTTTACCAGAAAAAGTCCATTATCATTATGATGAGTATGACAAATCAGATAAATACACCAAATTTATTGCCAAATAATCCAGTATTTCAGTGTATGTAAACACTGAAAATCAGACTAGTCTCAGTTATCAAATTATTATGACCATGTAAATGGGAAGATTTATGAATGTTAGCCTTCTAAAAAGCTCTACCACAGGATTAACTTTAATTTGCCTTCTAGCAGTTACATTTACACTTTGCTTTTTACCCGACTGCTTCATTGTCAATACTGTTCTAACTGTAAACGCATGGAGAAAAGAAAAATCTTCTAATACCAAAAGCTTGGCTCCAGCCAAGTAGTCCCCAAATGTAAACAGAGTGTCATAGCAGCAAGTTTTAAACTATTTTGTGCCAAGAGAAATTTTGAGAAAATCCATCAAAAGCAGTAAATGCAGGGTCCATTCATCATCTATATGCACATGACATGGACTTTTACAATATAAAATCATTCACTGCCTCCATTACACCAAAGAGAAATTGGCTAAGATTTATCCGAACTTGAACTCGATGTGTGTTAGATGCAAAAACCAGACAGGAACACTTATCCACAGTTTCTGGACCCACCTTCGACTCAGTAAATTCTGGAGGGAGACATTTGAAAGCCTTTCAGATGTCTGATACTTTTTTGGATCAGTCTCCATTAACTGCGATATTTGGGATAGTTGATGAAGGAACAGGCCTTCAAAAATATAGGCTGGACACTATTGCCTTTGCTACACTGACAGCTAGAAGACTAATTCTCATCAGAGGAAGGATGAGACTCCACCCACCCAAACTCACTGGATCAGAGACCTAATGTAGTTCCTACACATAGAAAAACTGAGATCCACCTTGAAGAGATCCACCAACAAGTTCTAAGACCTGGCAGCCATTTACCTCATATGTGAAGAACAAGAACAATATCATTATTTGATACAAGTGGAATCAAACTGAAACCACTTTTCTTTATTATGAACATTACTTTTTTTTTTGTCTCGTGTCTTCTGGAAGGTGTGTGTGTGTGTGGGGGGGGGTGTTTAATTTTTGTTTTTATGGTTGACATGCTCAAAATGTCAACTTGTTAACATGAAAAACTTTAATAAAAGGTGTTAAAAAAAAGTAATGCTTTTATACAGTAATGTAAGATCCATGACATGTCATTTTTAATATTCCCACTGTAAAGGTTGATTTGTCATTTTATTTTGTTCATTAATAAGTTGTTGAGTGTTCTTTTTTGTCCAACTTTAACTTTGTTTTATATTATGTCTTGGCTGGTGGACCCTGTGGCTGCATGACTGCCACCCAGAACAAGTTCAGTACCCCCATACTCAAAACGGCTACACTCGACATTCACACATGTCCAACGCATTACATCGTGACAAATGTAATTAATTTACAACTAAAGAGATATGGACTTGAATAGCTTGCAGACTTTTATCATGTACTCGATTACATCTTCCACGGTGTGGTGCAGCAGGGGCAGTGATGTCCTAATGATCACAGATATCAGCTCATGACTGGAGGGTCGCTGGGTTAATCCCTGGACCAGCAGGATCACATCTGGGTGGGGCAGATGACATAGCAGTTTTTGCCACTCCCACTGTAGGGCCCTTGAGCAAGGCTGCTTCTTCTTTTGGTTGCTCCCTTTAGGGGTCTCCACAGCGGATCATCTGCCTCCATCTCACCCTATCCCTTGCATCTTCCTCTGTAACACCAACCCTCTCCATGTCCTCCTTCACTACATACATGAATCTTCTCTGTGGTCTTCCTCTTTTTCTCCTGCTTGGCAGCTCCATCTCCAACATCATTTGTCCAATATATCCACTATCCCTCCTCTGCCTCTCTTACTTTGTCTCCAAACTGCTCACCCAAAAGCTGTCCCTCTGATATACTCATTTCTAATCCTGTCCTTCCTAGTCACTCTCAGTGAGAAACTTGGCACCTTCAACTCTGCCACCTCCAGCTCGGCCTCTTGTCTTTTCGTCAGCACCACCATCTCTAAACCATACACCATAGCAGGTCTCACTACCATCTAGTATGGGGTCACCCAACTGACGGACTCCGGTCCGGATCCAGACCCTGAGAGACCACTGTCTGGACGCCAAAGCCTTTTGATACAATTTGGGGAAAAGGGAGGCTCTTTTGTCTTGATGGGAAAAAGCAGGGGGGAAAAGCAGAACTGAACTGCTGTATTGGCAACTGCCCGGACTGATTCTGCGGCTCCAGCCGCTCCAGAGTATATGCAGCGGTCACGAAATCACGGTTTGCTGCGGGAACTCATGATTCTGTCCAACTCCCTCTTTACCTCCTGAACACTCTTCACATACTCTTCCTTAAAGATTACTCCTACTCCATTTCTCTTCCTATCTATAGCATGGTAGAACAGTTTAATTCCACCTTCAGTGCTCCTAGCCTTGCTTTCCTTCATCTGGTTTCTTGAACACAGTATATCTACCTTTCTTCTCTCCATCATATCAGCCAACTCTCTGCCTTTACCAGTCATCGTCCTTACATTTAACGCCCCTACTCTCACCTCCACACTTCTACTTTTCCTTTTCTCTCTCTCCCTCCTAACACGCCTTCCCCCTCTCCTCCTCCTTAATCTTTGACAGTAGTAGCCCAATTTCCACCGGCACCATGTTGGTTAACAGCACAGATGGCAGTCGTTAACCCGGGCCTCGACCGATCTTGTAAGAAAGTCTCATTCGTTATGATCTGCATGTTTGATTTGGCAAAGGTTTTACATTGGATACCCTTCCTGAAACAACCCTCCCCATTTACGAGGGATTGGGACTGGCACTCGAAGTACACTGGCTTGTGCACCCCCATGACTGCTATCATGTCAATGAAATGATGGCAGTTTTTAAAAGCACATACTGTGATAAATTTGTGTCAGATTTCTCTTCCATTTGTTTAATTAAAATATATTGGAAGTACATTCATAGGTCATTGCAAATACTTTGCTTTAAAAGGATCAAATTGTCACAGGGGGAGGGAAAAAATCCTGAATAGAAAAAAAAATACATCAAGATCCATTGAGAATGGTTTTAGAATCAAATCAGAGTTCTGAATCATAATTGAATCATGAGGTGCCTAAAGATTCCCCACACCTAGTTCAGACCTCGGCTGGGGAGGAGGATAGACTTATTGGACCAGTTTTAGCTGGTGACCCCTGGTCTACTAAATCTTCCCTTTCACTTTGCTGCTGTCTTTTTTGTCACAAATCACCCAACACTCGTCTCCACCCACTCCACCCTGCCTGCACTCTCTTCTTCACCTCTCTTGTGCATTTTCCATTGCTTTGGATGGCTGACCCCAGGTATTTAAACTCCTCTACCTTCATTACCTCTACTCCTTGCATCTTCACCGTTACACCTGCCTCCCTCTCATTCACAGTCATGTATTCTGTCTTGCTTCTACTGACTTTCATTCCTCTTCTCTCCAGAGCATATCTCCATCTCTCCAGGTTCTCTTCCACTTGCTCAGAGGAAACCGCTTAACCACAACTGCTTCAGTGGAGCTGCTCACTGGTCAGTCCGTGGTTATAATAATAATAATAATAATAATAATAATAATAATAATAAAAATAATAGATTAGATTTATATGGCACTTTACATGTCAAGTGACATCTCAAAACACTTACAGTGAGTCCATTATTCATTCACTCCAGACAGACATTGAGAGTGGTGAGCTACTGCTGTAGCCACAGCTGCCATGGGGCAGACTGATGGAAACGTGGCTGCCAATCTGCACCAACGGCCTTGCCGACCACTACAGAGACACTGGAGGCAAGGTGGATAAAGTGTCTTGCCCAGGGACGCAACGTCAGGATGGCTGGGGAAGTAGGATTCAAACCGCCATCCCTCTGGTTATTAGACGACCGGCTCTACCTCCTGAGCCACTGCTGCCCACATTTCCCTCCTTCGTTCCATTTTTGCTGAGCACCAAATTGGACAGCAGGAAGTTCCATTTTTATATGCTCTTTGGCATGACCCGGCCAGGACTTGAACCCCGACCTCCTGGTTGTACTGGGCATCTTCCCAGTGTGAATGTGAATTGTGTGAATGTGATCAGGGCGTCTTTGAAAAAGAGAGGTTGCCTCTCAATGGACCTCCCCTGAATAAGTAAATAAAGGTTAAATAAATTTAAAAAAATGTCTTCAATACACAAATGTATACATTTTTTAACAATATTAAGTCTTTTATGCTGGATACTGATCTTGTTCCCGGTACCAATAGTGCAGTCACAGACCCCAGAGAGACTAGTAACCACAATGTGGAAGCTAATGGGGATCTGAACGAATGAATTAGGAAAAATAATGAATGGTCCTCAGCCAGAAAAGGGTGGATTGTCCACTCCGGGTTGGGGGCAAGCTCTTGCCCCAAGTAGAGGAGTTTACAGTGCATCCATAAAGTGTTCACAGCGCTTCACTTTTTCCACATGTTGTTACAGCCTTATTCCAAAAGGGATTAAATTCATTTTTTCCTCAAAATTCTACACACAATACCTTATAATGACAACGTGAAAAAAGTTTTGGGGTTTTTTTAGATTTTTGCAAATTTATAACCATTGGCAGGGATTACAGCCTCAAGTCTTTTTTAATATGATGCCACAAGCTTGATACATCTATCTTTGGGCAGTTTGGCCCATTCCTCTATGCAGCACCTCTCAAGCTCCATCAGGGTGGATGGGAAACATCGCACAGCCATTTTCAGATCTCTCCAGAGAAGTTCAATTGGATTCAAGTCTGGGCTCTGGCTGGGCCACTCAAGGACATTCACAGAGTTGTCCTTAAGCCGCTCCTTTGATATCTTGGCTGTGTGCTTAGGGTCGTTGTCCTGCTGAAAGATGAACCGTTGCCGCAGTCTGAGATCAAGAGCGCTCTAGAACAGGTTTTCATCCAGGATGTCTCTGTACATTGCTACATTCAGCTTTCCCTCTATCCTGACTAGTTTCCGAGTTCCTGCCACTGAAAAACATCTCCACAGCATGACACTGCCACCACCATGCTTCACTGTAGGGATGGTAATGGCCTGAAGATGAGTGGTGCCTGGTTTCCTCCAAACATGACATTTGGCATTCAAGCCAAAGAGTTCAATCTTTGTCTCATCAGATCAGAGAATTTTGTTTCTCATGGTCAGAGTGCAGGTGCCTTTTGGCATACTCCAGGCAGGCTGCCATGTGCCTTTTACTAAGGAGTGGCTTCCATCTGGCCACTCTACTATATAGGCCTGACTGGTGAATGGCTGCAGAGATGGCTGTCCTTTTGGAAGGTTCTCCTCTCTCCACAGAGGAACGCTGGAGCTCTGATAAGAGTGACCACTGGGTTTTTGGTCACCTCCCTGGCTAAGGCCCTTCTTCCCTGATCGCTCAGTTTAGACGGCCAGTCAGCTCTAGGAAGAGTCCTGGTGGCAGAAACTGGGAGACAAGTCAGGAGAGGGAAAGATGAATGCAGCAATGTACAGAGACATCCTGAATGAAAACCTGCTCCAGAGTGCTTCTGACCTCAGACTGGGGCGATGCTTCATCTTTCAGCAGGACAACGACCCTAAGCACACAGCCAAGATATCAAAGGAGTGGCTTCAGGACAACTCTGTGAATGTCCTTGAGTGGCCCAGCCAGAGCCCAGACTTGAATCCAATTGAACATCTCTGGAGAGATCTGAAAATGGCTGTGCACTGACGCTTCCAATCCAACCTGATGGGGCTTGAGAGGTGCTGCAAAGCAGAATGGGCCAAACTGCCCAAAGATAGGTGTGCCAAGCTTGTGGCATCATATTCAAAAAGACTTGAGGCTGTAATTGCTGCCAAAGGTGCATCAACAAAGTATTGACCCAAGGCTGTGAATACTTATGTACATGTGATTTCTTAGTTTTTTATTTTTAATAAATTTGCAAAAATCTAAAAAAAAAAAAAAAAAAAAAAAAAAAAAAAAAAAAAAAAACCTTTTTCACGTCATTATGGGGTGTTTTGTGTAGAATTTTGAGGAAAAAAATGAATTTAATCCATTTTGGAATAAGGCTGTAACATAACAATGTGGAAAAAGTGAAGTGCTGTGAATACTTTCCAGATGCACTGCATCTTCTCACAGCACGTTAGCAAGAATACTCCAAAATTACTGGATGGATTTGGATGAAATTTTCACCAGAGGTGGTTCTTGGGCTAGACAGGAACCCATTACGTTTTGGTGAGGATCCGAGAATGCATACCTCTGCCAGGTTTCTTATCTTCTTACAGAGTGTTAGCAACAATACTCCAAAACTACTGGATGGATTTGGATGAAATTTTCACCAGACGTAGTTCTTGGGCTACAGATGAACCCCTTTACATTTTGGAGGTGATCCATAAGGGACGGAAGGAGCCTTGGTGAAGGTATGCGCTCTCTGAGTGCTTTTCTAGTTAAACTCTGTAATAGTTCAGAAATAAGAAAATGCTCACCTGTATCTCCTGCATGAGTTTGTTGACTTTCTGAACAGATGATTCTTTGAGTTTCAGCAGTTTGGATTGCTCCAGAAGCTTCTTCTTCATGTCGGACAGCTGACCCTCAAGCTCCTGCAGTCTCTTCCTCCTCTGCTCACTGAGTCTAGATCAATGTTGCACATCAAATTTCACATGAATACAATTGATGTTCTATCCGAATGCAAAAATATCCACAACCAGACCACAGACAGAAGTCTTCATACTTAGCCTGGTTGGTGTCTTTCTTTGCAGACTGAACAGCCAAAATGAGGCCTTCCTTCTCTTTTTGCAGTGAATCCACTGCAGACTGCAGAGCTTGGACATTTTTCTGGAAAACAACAGAACAAACAAGTTAACATCAGATCATTTTATGGTCAGATTTAGCACATAATATAGCACAGCTCATAACAAATAAACTACATTTGTGTGACAAATTAATTATAATGAAAATAACAGTTACTATTTCACCATTAAAAAAAAAAAAAAAAAAAACTTTTTTACCTGGTGCTCTGATTGCATAGGGTCCAGTTGGCTGTCATTCTGGCACATTTTCTTGACAAAAGCTTCCTTCAAACTTAGCACTTTGTTGAGTTCAATCAATTCCTTTGACAGCTGGGCTTGCCGTAATGCATGATGGGCTGTGAAGGCCTCAGGAGAATCCTTTATGGCTGTGGCACTCTGTCAGAAATGGATAAGAGATATGTCTGTTTGCATTTGGTTCAGACAGACTTTGCTCTTTGATCAATTAGTGCTAAAGAAAAATGTCAGTACATACAGTTCAGAATCAAATCTGAACTGCATTATCACATAATGCTTGATGCACTCAGAAAGTGCATACCTCTGCCAAGGCAGGTAATTCCATACCTATTTCTTTTTCTCCAAACAGGCCGTCAGCAGATGGTGAATTAGAACCCTTAGAACCCGTAAAAATCTTCCATTCAGATTGTGATGCAGATCACCACCAAAACACAATGAATTGTTCCCTTCCCATCCAAAAGATTTAAACTAAATTTGTCCATCAGTTTTTCAGTAATCCCACTAACGTGCATGCATATAAACACCAGCAAAAGTATAACCTGCTTGGCAGAAGTAACCCAGTATATTTAGAAAACTAAAACTTCTGACGTACTGATGGAGATTCATCTGCTGAGGTTTGACCACCAGTCCCAGACACTTCAGGTAAATCCTCTCCTGCAGCCATTGCATTGATGGAAGCAGTGATGCCTGCACTCTCATTCTTAGAAAGCAAATGGACATTAAAACAAAAATGATTAAAATGATTAAATTATGTTATGAACAGTCAAACTTCACATTGATGAATTTGAACATATGCAAAAATGCAAAATAGATAAATATTTATAGTGCAAGTAGGAGCAAATGCAGCAAATTAAAGAGCTGACCTGCTTAAGTTAATCTATATTTTTAAAAAGTTCAACATTTTAAAAGTCAAATAAAACATACAGTGCACACTTAAACATTACCATCCTGATTTGTTATTAGATATAAGGTAACTTGCATACTTTGAGCTCCAGGATCAGTTCTTGCAGGTTCCTCATCACCTCAACGTTCTCCTTCAACTCCTGATCCTGTAATGTTTCCATTACTTTTTCTAGATCAACAGTACATCTAATGGAAAAATGTAAAGAGTATATTTGTAATAAAGTTCAACAGAAAAGTGCTTATTATGTAAAGTGCCCTCTGTAAAGCCAATTACAAATTCATCCCAAAGCCCTGCTGGGTTCATGCATTTTGTAGACTCACGCTGCATGGTGCTGCAGTTGCTCCAGTCTGGCTTGTAGTTTTTCATTTGTTTGTTCTGTCTATGAAAACACAATATAGGCGACATAATGGGTAATATAAAAGTGTGGAATTATGAGGGAAAAAACAAGCAGCAGACTGCACATGTTTAATACTTTTATTCAAATGTAATTTTTTAAAAAACATCTGCAAGAATAAACACATTTTATTCCAGCATTAATATTTTTTTGCACAATGACTCCACATAGAGGATTAGTAAAAGCTTAAATCGTTAGCTCACCATGATGATCTTTTCAAACATGAGGGCCGTTTGTCCAGCTGCCTCACCCAGCTCTCGGCTCAGTTTATTGTTCTCATCCTGAAGAGCGCGGTTCCTTTCCACCAGCTTAGTCACATTCTCTGCCGAGTCTGGCCTGTAACAGAGTGAAAGAGTAACATTCATGACCCATTACGTTCTCAGGAAAAATTGGTCTTACCAAAAGGCCCACCACCGTCCTGGTGGGCCTTTTGTCATTTGGGAAATGTTTTGTCTTACCCAGAGAGAATCGGAGCTACACCTCCTCGTGCATGAAGCAGCATCACCTGCAGCTCTTGAACCTGTACAAGTCAAAACATTTTTGTTGTATATTACATTCTAAATGCAGGAAGAACGTTGTACAGTCTCTATTCCACAAATGCCATTTTTAAACTACAATTGGGAAGCTGAAATCACGGGTTCCATTAGCACCTTTTTCCAATCAGTAGACAACGGTCAGATACCCTGTAGATAACGGTGCATTTCTTTGGTGTATCACGTTTCATGCCCTCACATCGCTGATGTCAGCCTGGAAGCTGGTGATGCAGTCATCACCGGCTACTGATCTATGTTACAATAATATACCTGACATTTTACATAATTACCGTAATTTTTTTCATATTAGCACTGAATAGCTTTCATACAAGAGAGACGGGGTGTGTGTGCGTGCATGCACTTATTTGGTGGGGCCCTGTTTTGTGTGTTGCTTTTTGTGTCCAGCACCACACAAAACAGGATAGGTTTTTTTATTTATTTTTTTTTTAGGGGACTGTTACACAGAGCATATTAATGTAGGGTGAACTTGAACTGGGATGCACGAACAAGCACAAAGCAGAGAACTGGACCATGCGCATTTGTTCGGCGTGAACAGGGAGACTGTACCGGGGCAAATCGATGCGTTTCCCACAGCTTCTGTTCCAGGAAGGGCTGGTCTCACATCACCAGAAGATGGAGACAATCAGAGCTGCTATAGACTACGGGGGACTGAATGAAACTCAATGCTCTTAACCGCTGTGATATTTGTGTAAATGTGGCACACACAGCTGTGTGCTGGAGCTTCAAAGTTAATATAGTGGTGTGAAAAAGTGTTTGCCCCCTTCCTGATTTCTCATTTTTTTTGTGTTTGTCACACTTAAATATTTCAGATCATCAAACAAATTTAAATATTAGACAAAGATAACACAAGTAAACACAAAATGCAGTTTTTAAATGAAAGTGATTATTAAGGGTAAAAAAAAAAAATCCTAACCTACATGGCCCTGTGTGAAAAAGTGATTCCCCCCCCCCCACGTTAAAACATAAATTAACTGTGATTTATCACATCTTTGGAAATCTGAGTTCAATTTCCCTAGCCACACCCAGGCCTGATTACTGCCACACCTGTTCGCAATCAAGAAATCAGGGCCTGCCTGACAAAGTGAAGTAGACCAAAAGATGCGTAAAAGCTCGACATCATGCTACGATCCAAAGAAATTCAGGAACAAATGAGAAACAGAAGTAATTGAAATCTATCAGTCTGGAAAAGGTTATAAAGCCATTTCTAAAGCTTTGGGACTCCAGC
The DNA here is from genome assembly GCA_020510985.1 of Pholidichthys leucotaenia. Lineage (NCBI taxonomy): Eukaryota > Metazoa > Chordata > Actinopteri > Cichliformes > Pholidichthyidae > Pholidichthys > Pholidichthys leucotaenia. The sequence goes on from CM035844.1 coordinate 19,520,987, forward strand.
GAACAACATTGAGAGCCATTATCCACAAATGGCGAAAACATGGAACAGTGGTGAAACTTCCCAGGAGTGGCCGGTCAACCAAAATTACCCCAAGAGCGCAGTGACAACTCATCCAAGAGGTCACAAAAGACCCCACAACAACATCCAAAGAACTGCAGGCCTCACTCGAGACTCCACCATAAGAAAGAGACTGGGGAAAAAATGGCCTGCATGGCAGAGTTCCAAGACGAAAACTACTGCTGAGCAAAAAGAACATAAAGGCTTATCTCAGTTTTGCCCGAAAACACCTTGATGATCCCCAAGAGTTTTGGGAAAATACTCTGTGACTGACGAGACAAAAGTTGAACTTTTTGGAAGCTGTGTGTCCCATTAATTCAGTGTAAAAGTAACACAGCATTTCAGAAAAGGTTCATACCAACAGTAAAATATGGTGGTGGTAGTGTGATGGTCTGGAGCTGTTTTGCTGCTTCAGGACCTGGAAGACTTGCTGTGGTAAATGGAACCATGAATTCTGCTGTCTACAAAAAATCCTGAAGGAGAATGTCTGGCCATCTGTTTTTGACCTCAAGCTGAAGCGCACTTGGGTTCTGCAGCAGGACAATGATCCAAAACATATCAGCAAGTCCACCTCTGAATGGCTTAAGAAAAACAAAATGATGACTTTGGAGTGGCCTAGTCAAAGTCCTGACTTGAATCTGATTGAGATGCTGTGGCGTGGCATGACCTTAAAAAGGCAGTTCATGCTCGAAAACGCTCCAATGTGGTTGAACAACAACAATTCTGCAAAGGTGAGTGGGCCAAAATTCCTCCACAGTGCTGTAAAAGACTCATTGTCAGTTATCGCAAATGGTTGATTGCAGTTGTTGCTGCTAAGGATGGCCCAACCAGTTATTAGGTTTAGGGGGCAATCACTTTTTCACACAGGGCCATGTAGGTTTGGATCCCCCCCCCCCCATTAATAAACACCTTCATTTAAAAACTGCATTTTGTGTTTACTTGTGTTATTTTTGTCCAATATTTAAATTTGTTTGATGATCTGAAACATTTAAGTGTGACAAACATACAAAAAAATGAGAAATCAGGAAGGGGGCAAACACTTTTTCGCACCACTGTATAATCTGCAGCATCTGCAGTGATGCGGACGTTGTACCGGTCTGTTGTGGTGAAGAGGGAGCTTAGTTCTAAGGCAAAGCTGTCGATTTACCAGTCAATCTACGTTCCTACTCTCACCTATGGTCACGAGCTTTGGGTAATGACCGAAAGAACGAGATCGCGGATACAAGCGGCTGAAATGAGCTTTCTCCGTAGGATTGCTGGACTCACCCTCAGAGATAGGGTGAGGAGCTCAGTCATCCGGGAGAGGCTCAGAGTAGAACCGCTGCTCCTCCACATTGAAAGGAGTCAGTTGAGGTGGTATGGGCATCTGATTAGGATGCCTCCTGGACGCCTCCCATTTGAGGTGTTTCAGGCACGTCCCACTGGGAGGAGACCCCGGGGCAGACCCAGGACTCGGTGGAGAGACTATGTCTCCCAGCTAGTCTGGGAACGCCTTGGTATCCCCTCTGAAGAGCTGGAGCAGGTGGCTGGGGAGAGGGAAGCCTGGGCTTCTCTGCTTGAACTGCTGCCTCCGCGACCCGGACCTCCGGAAAAGCGGTAGAAGATGGATGGATGGATGGATGGATGTATAATCTGTCAGAATGATGACGGAGAGCCTTCAGATTAATTTCCACTCTCTGTTGCTGTGCTGTGACGTGGTGACGATGACACCTACATACTTCATCACATGTTGATCAATGTTATCCCATTCAAAATGTCAGCTGAGCTGAGGTAAGGTGAGCAATGATCCTCGTTGTTGCAGGGTCAATTAGTCCAGATCAAGTAGCCCTGGTGACCCTATTCAGACAATAGAGGGAACCCGGATCCTACGGGGTTTTCCTGGATTGCTGGGGAACTTTGAAAGGGGGTGAAGTCTCTTCTCTAAAAATGGAAGCTGCGTGACAACTGCATCTAAGGCAGGAATACAAATAAATGACACGCTGACATAAAATAATATTTGTACCTGTTGTTTCAGACGGTTCATTTCTGTAGCTCTGGGGTCAACATTGACGATAGGTTTGTTTTTGATCTTGCGAGCTCTGTCAGCGTATCGCAGTGTGTTGATTGTTTCCTCCATATTTGAGTCTGCAGGACTGACACACGCAATCATCAATGTGTGGCTGTTGCCTCCCAAAGAATCTGGAAACAACACACAGCAGTTAACAAAGCCCTCTTTATTGCACAGATTTGAACATCCTTTTTGTTGCATGTTGACAAAAAGGTTTTTTTTTTCATCCATTAAGCAAATAAAACAATCATGCAAAAATATATTGTCAAAAAGTCCACTCCAGTTAAATGACCATGATGTAAATGAAAGCTTACCTTGTAGCAGGCGGGTGAGCTTTGAGTCTCTGTAAGGAACAAAGGTAGTTTTCTTGCTTTCATCACCCAACGCACTGATCACATTACCCAAAGACAGAAGACCACGATTGATGCTGATACCTGCACATAAAGAGAAACAATGTTACAAATTGAATGCTATTAAAGATACACTTACAACACAAATAAAACATCACACACAAATTTTATGCAATTATATTTTGCACATTACTGGGCAATTCTCCCATTAAAGGCTGACAACTTTTCACTGTGTAAATCTAAAAACAGATGTTTACCTTCCTTTAAACGATCTCCCTCAGCTTTGGTTTTCTTCTGTCTTTCTGAGCCGGCAAGATCAACAAGATGAAACTTTGAAAGAATTGAATCCTCCCTGAAACCAAGATTACAAAAATACTCAACTTCAGTATGCAATGCATTGAAATTAAAGGCCGTGACAGAAAACCGCTACGCAGTCAGAATTAAGAGAATAATTCGCAAGGCGGAAGAGACAATGGTGGAAATAGACCAGCCTATCATACTCTCAAAAGTGTGACGTCAAAAGTGCAAACATCATTTATGGGTGTGTTCAAGTCCATTTTGCTCTTACAACCATTGAAGGTAGCAGGAAATGTGCAAAAACTAATTATTCAGAAGTCTGTTTTGGGCATAACATGCAATAAACCAACCAGAATGGTTCATCACCTCACCTTTAATAGGCAGGAACGCATGATCTATGGTGGATTACTGTGAGAATTAGGGATGCACTTTATTTATTTATTTAGCGAATGCAAAGTCCTTAAGCCAAGCAGTTGCCTCCTGGTTTGCTGTATGGAGGGTGTGTAATCCTCCTTCCAGTCTTTGGAGCGGGCAAGCCTCTATGATGTGTTCCATAGTTTGCTCCTCTCCACATGCGCACAGTGGGCTAGGGCTACTGCCCCATCTGTGAAGGCCGGCCAAGCAGGGGCCATGTCCAGTCCTGAAGCGATTGAGTGTAGACCACTGTCTCCTTGGGAGGTTGGTGCCCGGGACCTGTTGGTTGGGGTTTATCACCAGCTGTTTGTTTGGGACCTCCTTGGTCTCCCATTCCTCTTGCCAAGCTGTTTGGATGGTAAAGTCAGCTGGGGGAGGGTTTTTCCAAATCGGCCGTCTGGATGAAAGTCGGGCAGTGGGTGGGGTGTAGATATCTGCATGGATTGGTAAGTGAGGAAAATCTTTAATTTTTTGGAGCATCCTTTGAGTTAATGCTGCTCGCCGGATGTGTGGAGGGGCTATGTTTGACAGTACAGAGAGCCAGGGGAGTGGTGTTGAGCGGATTGTTCCAGTTATAGTTCTCATGGTTGAGTTGAGCTGGGTATCTACATGGTGTGTGTAAGATGACCTGGACCAGACAGGGGCACAATATTCTGCTACAGAGTATGAAAGGGCCAGTGCTGAGGTGCGCAGGGTGGAGACTGCCGCCCCCCATTTTGCACCAGCGAGCTTGCAGAGCAGGTTGTTTCGTACTTTCACCTTAGCAGCTGTCCCCTTTAGATGTTCCTTGAAGGATAAGGTCCTATCAAGGGTCACTCCAAGATAAGTTGGATTTGGGGCATGCTTAAGCTTGAGTCCGCTCAGGTGGATGTTTAGTTCTCTGGCAGCTTTTGCATTGTGGAGATGAAATACACTGGAGACGGTTTTTGCTGGGCTTGGTTTTAGGCGCCAGATTTTGCAGAACTGGTCCAGTTTAGCAAGATCTTCCGTGAGCACCCGTTCCAGTGGTTCAAAGTCTGGTGCTTGGAATGCCAAACAGATGTCGTCTGCATAGATGAATTTGCGGGATTTTGTAGTAGGCAGGTCATTTATGTAGAGGTTGAACAGAGTTGGAGCTAGAACTGAGCCTTGTGGGAGTCCGTTTTTCTGCATTCTCCATGCACTTGTGTTCTGACTGAGGTGGACTCTGAACCTTCGGTTGGTCAGCAGGGTTTTTATAATTGCTGTTGCCCAAGCAGGGATCGCCTTTATAAGTTTCAGGAGGAGGCCTTTGTGTCAGACCGTATCATAGGCGGCTGTAAGATCGAGAAACACAGCCCCTGTCTTCAGTCTGCTCTCGAAGCCATTTTCAATGAAGGTGGTTAGGGCCAGTACTTGTTCTCCTGTACTGCGGTCCTTGCGGAAACCTGCTTGATCCACACTTAGAATATCCTCTATTTCTGGGGAAATGCGTTGCAGTATTAGGCGCTCCATGATTTTGTAAGGAACGCTGAGTAGGGAGATTGGGCGGTAGCTTGCTGGTAGTTTGTGGTCTTTGCCAGGTTTTGGGATGGCAATGACCTTTGCTGTCCGCCATTTCTTTGGGATCGAGTTCGTTTGTGTGATCCTTGTGTAGAATTGTGTCAACCAGGTTAGGGCTCGGGGGCCAAGATTTTTCATGAATTCTGGGAAGATGTTATCGTATCCTGCTGCCTTTCCACATTTCAGGCCCTGTAGGACTTTCTCCAGTTCAGCAGCCTCGAAGGGTTCAGGGTTCATTTCCTCTACAGGCATTTTTTGGTGTTTTTTTAGCTCACTTGTAACTGCTCTTCTGGTGTCTTTGTCTTGGGGTGCTTTGGCGATAGTCAGTAGGTGGGATGCAACTTGGTTGGGTGTGACGGATGCTCGGCTTTGGCTAGGGGGCTTCTGTGCAGCTCCTAGGCGACGGATGAGGCTCCAACATTTCCTGCTAGAGTGGGTAAAGCTCCGGTCAGCAACTTTCTCCTCCCATTTCTTTCGCCGGGCTGTATTTAGCGATTCAATGAGATGGTCTGCTATCTCTGGGTCCCCTGATGTTTGATAGGATTGTAGGAGGGCAGCACTTTCTCCGTCCAAACATGGGACATAGAGGGGTCGGTAGCCTCGTGGGATTGCAGTATGGGCAGCCTTGAAGATTGCGCTGCAGAAGCGGTTGTATGCTTCATCTACAGTGATGGTGTGGAGTGGGATGGTAACAACACTCCGGTCCAGAGTTTCACTGAATTTCTTCCAGTTGGCTTTGCGGAAGTTCCAGCGCATCTTCCTTGGGCTGTATATGACTGGAAGTTGTAGGCCAATGTGTACAAGCAGGGGCCGGTGTTGGCTGTGTGGAAAATCATCAAGAATGAGGATCTGTGTAGGATATGGTTCCCCATTCAAAGAGCTGACCCAACACAGGTCAGGAGAACAGTCCTTCTTCCACCTAGCAGAGTGGAAGGTTCCTCTTTGTTTGGGGTCGTATATCAAAGCGAGGTCATTTCTGGATGCCCAGTCTGAAAGTGCCTCCCCATCACTGTCCACTGCTGGGTACCCCCAGTCAGGGTGATGGCTGTTAAAGTCCCCCACATAGATGGCAGGGTGGGGTAGGGTGGGTAAGACCTGCAGATCCCAGTTGGCATTAGGGGGCTTGTACACATTGACAATATGGAAGCCACCAATGATTATGGTGTCTGAGAAATGTGTTGTTATCAGGTGATTTGCTTCAACTATGTCATAACGCACATAGGTGGCACGTCCATGTTTAGCATGTAGAACATAGCACAGGAGGTCAAAGCCTTTGATGGTGAAGCGGCCAGCTTCCTCTGTGCCAATATGAGTCTCTTGGAGGCAGATTACATCAATCGAATGTTGGAAGGCGAGGACTTCGATAAGGCTTCGCTTGGCTGCAGATAGGCCTTCAACGTTTAGTTGTAATATGCGAAGGGCAGATCCTACCACAAAGTGCTCTTGGGGCTGTTTGCTTTCGGCTTTAGGACTGTGACTAGGATTCTTCTTTGACTTGGCACAGAGGCGTCGTCTCTTCGAATTTAGTCTGCTGGTAGGATCATTAACTTCCCCAGGCGAGCCCAGGTACTGGCGGAGGGCGCGACGAGAACGCTGATCCATTGCCCCCTGATGGGGGTGCACTGATATATCGGTATCAATATTCATCTTTTTGACTGATATAAAATATCAGCATAATAATAAACCATCTGTAGTGGCTGATATTTTTCTGGTGTGTCCCAGTTGTGTAGCATTGATTTTGCCCTGAAACAGACAACAGTAGATTACACCTGCAAAGTCAGAAAACATCCAAGATTGAACCATTTTAAAGTACTTTAGGTTCAGTTATATTTTGTTTAATAATGAACATTTCTAAGGCTGTCACGGTGGATAGCTCAACAGCACGATATAAGATAAGATAAGATAAGATAAGATAAGCCTTTATTAGTCCCACAATGGGGAAATTCCAGGATTGCAACAGCACAGGGATAGCAACACTCAGAGCAACAATCAGAAGGCAAGAAAAAAAACAAGCAAGCAAGAGCAGCTAATATACATATGTACATATTACTATAAAATATATATATACACACACACACACACACACAGACACACAGTGCAGAGCATTGTAGCTGGATGGAATAAATATATGAATATATGAACACACAGTGCAGAGCATTGTAGCTAGATGGAATAAATATGTAAATATATAAACACCCACAGTACGGAGCATTGCAGCTAGGTGGAATAAATATGCAAGTATATAAACACACACAGTGCGGAGCAATGTAGCTAGATGGAATAATATGTAGATATATAAAAACACAGTGCGGAGCATTGTAGCTAGATGGAATAAATATATAGATATATAAATATAAACACACCCAGTGCGGAGCATTGTAGCTAGATGGAATAAATATGTAAATATATAAACACACACAGTGCAGAGCATTGTTGCTAGGTGGGATGAAACAGCATAACCGTCTACTTAGTTATCCTACATGGTATGATTATGTGCCCATACATATTCTCACCCTCCATAGCGACCGGTATGTTCCTAGTTGTATGCCGGAGAGGACCATTGTGTAAGTCTATTGCATCTTTTGCATTCAAAAAAAAAACCTATTAGTTTGTTACGTCTTTTTGCTATCTCTGCGAGCAGCCCTGCTTAGGTTGTACAGTCTGACAGCCGTTGGTAGGAAGGATATGCGGTATTACTGCAAATGTTTTTTGGACCCTGTGGTCTCGTAATTTAGACAGGGTTCATAACTTATGTGGCAAATGATGGCAGCTATGTTGAGAATTGCTGCAGCTCTGCTGTCAACTTATGTGCGTGTGTGACGACGTTCCCCCTACAGTCTGAACTGTTGATTCTATTAAAAAAAAAAAAAAATAATCATTTTCATAAAGCAGTGGCGACAACCAGTATTTCAACTGCAGGGTGTGTGGATTGGTTGCAGACAGGTGTGACATTCAGCTTATTTAAACAGGCCAGACTCCGTACAGGACCCCGCCTGGCTCTTGTCTCCGTGTTTAATGCCACTGTCCAAAAAATCATGTTCCCACAGCAAACAAGCAATGCACTCTGAAGTAGCAGAGCTTAATCGTCAGGATCATAAACACTTAGAAGAAGCCCATCCAGCCATTATTTTATTAAATTTAGAATATTTTCTCACCTTGCCCCCCCCATCTGCCACAAGCAATCTGATCACACCAAAAGTAGTACAAATAACACGCTGATAGAAAAATTCCATATTATCTATACTATTATTGATAATAATGTATTATTATATTTGAGAAGTATACCTTTCACATGCCATGTTTAATGTTTATACCTGTATTTTTTGGACTATAAGGCGCACTTAAAATCCTTTAATTTTCTCAAAAATCGACAGTGCGCTTTATAATCCGGTGCGCCTTATGTATTAATTCTGGTTGTGCTTACTGACCTCGAACCGATTTTGTGTGGTACACGGCGCTCAAAAATATGTCAAAAATGTTTTAGTACGACTTTGGTAAGTTACGAAGCCGAACCGCTTGAGGGATTTTCGGAGCATTACGGTAGTCAGGAGCCTCGCGGAGTAATATACGATATTCGATACCCAGAAGCCGATGGTGTATAGAACACGTATATTAGGATTTGTATGTGAAATTTCGGCATCGAAACTGCTCCCCAGTTTAGCTGTAAATGGGAGCAGTAAATACGGCTATAAATACGTATTTACGGCTGTAAATACGGCTTGCTCTCCGGCAGAGAGCGAGCCGTATCGGTATTGTACTCGGTATCGAGTACTGAGCGATATTCTGGCCAATATGGCGATGTAAACAGCCACGGACTTTTTAAAAACGTTCCGCCCGCTCATGGTCCCGTTTAGCTGTAAACGGGAGCAGTAAATACGGCTGTAAATACATATTTACGGCTGTAAATATGGTTCGCTCTCCGGCAGAGAGCGAGCCGTATCGGTATTGTACTCGGTATCGAGTACTGAGCGATATTCTGGCCAATATGGCGATGTAAACAGCCACGGACTAAAAACATTCCGCCTGCTCATGGAGCAGGTCATTCATACTGGCAGACAATCGCGCTATATGTGTCTATAATGACTACAGATAGGATTTTCTTTCCATGCACGCAAAAAAAAAAAAAAAAAAAGAAAAATTCCCAGATTAGGTAGTCGATACCCAAAAGCCGATGGTGTATAGAACATGTATATTAGGATTTGTATATGTGAAATTTCAGCATCGAAACTGCTCCCGTTTAGCTGTAAACGGGAGCAGTAAATACGGCTGTAAATACGTATTTACGGCTGTAAATACGGCTCGTTCTCTGCCGGAGAGCGAGCCATATCGAGTACCGAGCGATATTCTGGCCAATATGGCGATGTAAACAGCCACTGGACTAAAAATGTTCCGCCTGCTCATGGAGCAAGTCATTCACACTCACAGACAATCGCGCTATATGTGTCTATAATGACTATAGAGAGGATTTTCTTTCCATGCACGCAAAAAAAAATTTTTTCCCGGCTCCGACTACCTCGCTTTAATGCGCCTTATAATCCAGTGCGCCTTATGTATGAAATTAGACCATCAAATAGACCGTTCATTGATAGTGCGCCTTATAATCCGGTGCGCCTTATAGTCCAAAAAATACGGTATGTGCATTCCACATAGGATAAGTTTATATATTCTTGACCTGTTTCTGTGAGCAATTTCAGCGAGTTCAGACTGAGGATCAGTACATGCGTAAGGAATGATCTAAGCCATTTATTATAATCTCTTTGACATAACCTGTTTTGGGTCACAGCAATGCACAGGAACTTCTAAGCCTGTACAGATCAGTGGTAGATGGACATTCTGTCAGTTTTATGGATCTCGTGTCTTCATGACCCATGTCTCCAGAGTGTCTGACGTCCGCCTGAATAAGCTTAGTTATCAGGACTGTCCCGTTCTGTCCCTTCCCTTCTCCTCAATCCTCCCTCTCCTTTCTCCTACCTATATATATCAGACTTAGAAGAATGGATCCTTTAGAGATTCTAGGTGTGTCTGAATGTCACGCCTTGTAACCTCTCCCCCACAGTGGCCAGTGGGGTGATTTTGTAATAAATGTACATAAATTCAACTTTCCGCCTCATTATTTGACTTTGAATAATTTAAGCTCAAAATTATTCTAACACACGCTTTATGCCCTGCAAACATGCTGCTGGCAATAAAAATACACTTAACATTTAATTTATTTAATGTTCAATAAGTGAACAACAAGATTTAGCCACGCACACACAAAAGTGAACACTGCGGTTGTTGCGGTTGCTCGTTATCCTCCGCGGTAGGCTTGTCCATAGCATGGTACTACATAATTACGATTATAGAGACAGCCCTAAACATTTCTTTTTTCTTCTCGACATGCCACCATCAGTGTGTGAATGTGTGTGTGAATGGGTGGATTGCAGGATCTGTAAAGCGCTTTGGTCATCAAGAGATGAGAATAAAAGCGCTATATAAGTGAATGCCATTTACCATTTACCATTTACCATGAAGGCTGCGTGTCCACCAAATGTGTTTTTTCCACTCTGGGCGGTTATTTTCCATTCATTCTCTACGTAGTCCAGCGTTTACAGCGCTGAGTGCCCTCGGCGCTGAAACGCTCTCGGTGGTGGCCGTTTTTTGTCGCGGCGCTCAGAGCTGAAAAAAGTTCAACTTTTCAGACTGCAGCTGAGCTCGTTAATGTCAGACCTTAAGCTGCCAATCAGAACTGCTGCATGGGTGGGACATAGGACGCCGGTACTAGTCTGTACTCAGACTCCTGCATTCCGTGTCATCATATTTTACATCCAGAGCTGCTAGAAAACGTTTCCTGTCCATTTTTATTTAGAGACTGCTGTTAAAAAATCTGTAGAAAGTCTGACAATAGGAAAAGTGGTGCTGAGCTGAGAGTGACAAGCTGTTGCTGGGATACAGGGCACAGACCTTTTTTTTTTCCCCCTCCCAGAGTGCCGCGCACAAACGCTGAAGAAAAAAAAAAAAAAAAAAAAGCCCAGGGCGGTCAGGCGACAAAAAATGCATTTGGTGGACACCCAGTGACATTAAAGCTGCAATAGATGAAAACAAAAGAAACAATCTATACAGTGGTATGAAAAAGTGTTTGCCCCCTTTCTGATTTCTCATTTTTTTGCATGTTCGTCACATTAAATGTTTCAGATCAAACAAATTTAAATACTAGACAAAGATAACACAAGTAAATACAAAATGCAGTTTTTAAATAAAGGTGTTTATTATTAAGGGGAAAAAAACACAAACCTACATAGCCCTGTGTGAAAAAGTGATTGGCCCCTAAACCTCATAACTGGTTGGACCACCCTTAGCAGCAACATCTGCAATCAAGCATTTGCGATAACTGGCAATGAGTCTTTAACAGCACTGTGGAGAAATTTTGGCCCACTCATCTTTGCAGAATTGTTGTAATTCAGCCACACTGGAGGGTTTTCGAGCATGAACCGCCTTTTTAAGGTCATGTCACAGCATCTCAATTGCATTCAGGTCAGGACTTTGACTAGGCCACTCCAAAGTCTTCATTTTGTTTTTCTTAAGCCATTCAGAGGTGGACTTGCTGGTGTGTTTTGGATCACTGTTCTGCTGCAGAACCCAAGTGCGCTTCAGCTTGAGGTCACGAACAGATGGCCGGACATTTCTCCTTCAAGATATTTTTAGACAGCAGAATTCATGGTTCCATTTACCACAGCAAATCTTCCAGGTCCTGAAGCAGCAAAACAGCCCCAGACCATCACAATACCACCATGATATTTTACTGTTTGTATGATGTTCCTTTTTTGAAATGCTGTGTTACTTTTATGCCGGATGTTATGGGACACACACCTTCCAAAAAGTTCAACTTTTGTCTCGTCAGTCACAGAGTATTTTCCCAAAACTCTTGGGGATCATCAAGATGTTTTCTGGCAAAACTGAGACGAGCCTTTATGTTCTTTTTGCTCAGCAGTGGTTTTCGTCTTGGAACTCTGCCATGCAGGCCATTTTTTCCCCAGTCTCTTTCTGATGGTGAAGTCATGAACACTGACCTTAACTGAGGCAAGTGAGGCCTGCAGTTCTTTGGATGTTGTTGTGGGGTCTTTTGTGACATCTTGGATGAGTCGTCGCTGCGCTCTTGGGGTAATTTTGGTTGGCTGGCCTCTCCTGGGAAGGTTCACCACTGTTCCATATTTTCGCCATTTGTGTAAAATGGCTCTCACAGTGGTTCGTTGGAGTCCCAAAGCTTTAGAAATGGCTTTATAACCTTTTCTAGATTGATAGATCTCAATTACTTTGTTTCTCATTTGTTCCTGAATTCCGTTGGATGGCAGCATGATGTCGAGCTTTTGTGGATCTTTTGGTCTACTTCACTTTGTCAGGCAGGTCCTATTTAAGTGACTTCTTGATTGCAAACAGGTGTGGCAGTAATCAGGCCTGAGTGTGGGTAGAGAAACTGAACTCCGCTTTCCAAAGATGTGATAAACCACAATTAATTTATGTTTTAACTTGGGGGGGGGGGGGGGGGGGGGGGGTCACTTTTTCACACAGGGCCATGTATTTTGGATTTTTTTTTTTACCCTTAATAATACACGCCTTCATTTAAAAACTGCATTTTGTGTTTACTTGTGTTATTTTTGTCTAATATTTAAATTTGCTTGATGATCTGAAACATTTAAGTGTGACAAACATACAAACAAATGAGAAATCAGGAAGGGGGCAAACACTTTTTCACACCACTGTATTGGCCAACCTACCAGCCCACAGTTTCACAGTTGGTGCATCCCTAATTATTATGGCATTTATACTTGGTAACTCAGTTCATTTTCCACTGATGAAACAGACATGAGATGGGATGAGAATCAGCACCTCCAAGTTCGAGTCCATGGTCCTCAGCCGGAAAAAGGTGGATTGTCCTCTCTGGGTTGGAGACAGGCTCCTGCCCCAAGTGGAGGAGTTTAAGTATCTCGGGGTCTTGTTCACGAGTGAGGGGAAAATGGAGCGAAAGATCGACAGACGGATTGGAGCAGCATCTGCAGTGATGCGGACGTTGTACCGGTCTGTTGTGGTGAAGAGGGAGCTTAGTTCTAAGGCAAAGCTGTCGATTTACCAGTCAATCTACGATCCTACTCTCACCTATGGTCACGAGCTTTGGGTAATGACCGAAAGAACGAGATCGCGGATACAAGCGGCTGAAATGAGCTTTCTCCGTAGAATTGCTGGACTCACCCTCAGAGATAGGGTGAGGAGCTCAGTCATCCGGGAGAGGCTCAGAGTAGAACCGCTGCTCCTCCACATTGAAAGGAGTCAGTTGAGGTGGTATGGGCATCTGATTAGGATGCCTCCTGGACGCCTCCCACTTGAGGTGTTTCAGGCATGTCCCACTGGGAGGAGACCCCGGGGCAGACCCAGGACTCGGTGGAGAGACTATGTCTCCCAGCTGGTCTGGGAACGCCTTGGTGTCCTCTCTGAAGAGCTGGAGCAGGTGGCGGGGGACAGGGAAGTCTGGGCTTCTCTGCTTGAACTGCTGCCTCCGCGACCCGGACCTCCGGAAAAGCAGTAGAAGATGGATGGATGGATGGATGAAACAGACATGCTAATGTGCAAAGTGAAAATGTAGGTGAACATCATTTACGGGACCATCACTATTTCCGAATTTCAAGGTGAAGCAGGTGTGAATGAAGTAGCAGTGAATGTGTTCAGAATGTGTGACAACCATCTGCACATTGTTTAAAATGCTTAAGGTAAGTAGGCCTTTTGACTTTGGATTCATTTGGCCTCAGCTTTGGTCGGTGAGACCAAGGCACCTTATTTTGTTTAGCAGGAAGCATTCTTTTAGAATCTTCCCTAAAAACAGAAGATTCTTAGATTTTTCATCAATCAAAATTGGTTTATTGGTCCCAATAAATTACTTCTATGATGCTTTCAATTTGTATAAGCTGTGTCTTTTAAAAGGGGAGCAGCTGGGTGCAAAGTTGGCACATTGCTAGTTTATGGCAGCACAAGACTGCACCGTTGACTAGGGCTGCAGCAATCGATTAATCGGATAGGCTTTTTGTGTCTTTTTTTTTTTCTTTTGACTAAAATCTTGTCGTTTATGTAAATGGTAAATGGTGTTCACTTATATAGTGCTTTTATTCTCATCTCTTGATGACCAAAGCGCTTTACAGATCCTGCCATCCACCCATTCACGCACACATTCACACACTGATGGCGGCATGCTGCCTAACATGGCGCTTCCAGACCCACCAGGAGCATTTGGGGGTGAAGTGTCTTGCCCAGGGACACAACAGCAGGATACTGGGGAGAGCGGGATTCGAACTGCCAACCATGTGGTTATTGGACAACCTGCTCTACCTCCTGAGCCACTGCCGTCCCCGACAGTGGCTCAGGAGGACGTATTAAGCAAACTTGCACTGACCAATCTGTGCTGAACCTTCTTCCCTGAAAAGTGGTATCAGCCACCACCACCCCACCCCACCCCAAACCAGGAGGGACAGGTACAATATCCTGCAGATGCTGTTCCAAACCATCTATCAATCTCACGCTCCATTCTCCCCTCACTCGTGAATAAGGCCCCAAGATACTCCTCCACTTGGGGCAGAAGCTTGTCACCAACCCGAAGAGGACAATCCACCCTTTTCCGGCTGAGGACCATGGACTCAGACTTGGGGGTGCAGATTCTCATCCCAGCTACTTCACACTCAGTAGCAAACCATCCCAGTAAGACCAGTAGGTCATTGTTGGATGAAGCCAACAGGACATCATCATCTGCAAGCAGCAGAGATGAGATCCTGTGGTCATCGAACATGGCACCGTCTGTTCTTTGGATGCACCTAGATATCCTGTCCATAAATATTATGAACAGGATTGGTGACAAAGGGCTGCCCTGCTGGAGTCCAACTCTCACAGGAAACGAGTTTGACTGGGTGTTGGCGATACAAACCAAACTCTTGCAATGGTCGTATAGGGACCAGATAGCTCATAGCAACAAGCCCAATACCCCATACTCCCAAAGCACCCCCCAACAAGAGACCACAAGGGAAGCGGTCAAATTCTTTTTCCAAGTACAAAAAAACACATGTGGACTGGTTGGGCAAACTTCCACAAACCCTCGAGAATTCTCGAGAGAATAAAGAGTTGGTCTGATGTGCCACGACCAGGACGAAAACCACATTGCTCCTCCTGAATCCGAGGTTCAACCAACAGTCGGACTCTCCTCTCCAGCACTCTGGCATAGACCTTCCCAAGGAGGCTGAGAAGTGTGATCCCCTTAAAGTTGGAACACACCCTTGGGTCCCCCTTCTTAAAAAGGGGAACCACGACCCCAGTTTGCCATGCCAAAGGCACTGTCTCTGACCTCCACACAATGTTGTAGAGGCATGCCAACCATGACAGCTCTACAACATCCAAGGCCTTGAGGTACTCAGGGTGAATCTCATCCACCCCTGGGGTCTGGTCATTGTAGAATCAGAGTGAAAATGGATGGAGATTTTTAAGTCAAGGTCAGGGGTCACCCAAAGTTGAACATGTCCGAGATTTTTCATAGACACAACTATGGTATCAGTTTGAAAAAGCCACATCATTTCTTGCTGTAGTTATCATGTTGACAAGATTTTGAGAAAATTGATCTCTGGCCTTGACCTAAAGGTCAGAGGTCACCCAAATTCAAATTTGTCCATGATTTTGCATAGATACACCCATGGTATCAATTTTAAAAGGCCATGTCATTTCTTTCTGTAGTTCACAAGGTAGGTGTTGGCGGCATGGCCCATCCACGTGATGAGAATACCCCTTCAGGCTTTAGAGGCTGAGGGATAAAAATGGCAAAAAAACATACTTGTCTGACCCTCTTCGCTGCTCCAGAGTGATGGTGAAAATGGCATGAGAACGTGAAGAAACGGCATTCATCGCTGTTTCGGCCACAGTGCGCCCAGAGTTTCCAAGCTCAAGACAGTCGACCATCTCATGAGCGGAAAAGACACGCTTCTCAGTCAAGCCAACAATCTGGAACAAAAAGATATTGTCAATATAAACAAGAAATTTAAACAAGACAATATCTATTTTCACCTTCTTAGCATGCCACTCACCTTGATACCTTCTTTAGGGTCTTCACGAATGCTAATGGCAGACTTGTCTTTAGATGAACAAAGCAAGTCCAATATTTCTTCATTATATAGCTACAACACAAAAAAATTGTGCCATGAGACAATGTGTGGAATGGCCACAAAAAAACGTGGAAAAAAATAGATTAAAAATAATTATTGTTTCATAAAAAATAATAATCACAAACCTCAAGGTAAGAAACCTCCAGAACAAATTCACAGTCTGTCCTTCTCTCTCTTTCCTCAAAGATCCTGCTGATAACTCGGGGAATAACTCCAACTGAAGGGTCATTCTCTTGAGCTGACGTGTAGGCCCCTCCCATGGAGAAAGTCTTTCCTGACCCTGTCTGACCATATGCAAGAACGGTGGCGTTGTAGCCTACAATGGCAACAATAATGTTAGTGCAAAATGGTTCAAGAGATCAGCAGGTTAAAAAAAAAAAAAAAAAAATATCAGGCCCTGAAAGAAAAATTCCATATTTGTCTTGCATTTGTCTTTGTTTGGTCTCAGAGTCAAACTTAGAGTTTGTGTAAAGAATATCAAGGCTACAGCTGCACTAGTAGTCATCTTGTTTTTAGTCTGGTCTGCATGGCTCCTGTGTGACTGGGACAGAATGACCTGAGGAAAACTAATCTGTACACCAAGTTTTGACCAGATGTACTGGACCAAACATGATGGACAATTTGCTCCTCCACCTCTGAGATAAGGAGGAGCTTAAAGAATTGAGTGATGTGTGTTTGAGTCAGAATGATGCGCAGATAGGCTCTGAGACCGTTTCTGTATTGTACTGTTCTCCACTGGCCAGTGTAATTAAATTTGCTGAAACCCTGATCCAGCCTGGTTTTTGACTGAAGGTCTTCAAGGATTTTTCTCACATACTTGGCGCCCAAACCACAGGGACCCCATATACCTCTCCTTTGCTTCCGGCATTTTTGGACCACAGACAGTTGTGCATGGCTGTGGGGAAAGCCCTCCCCCGACCGGGACCAACAACCCGGTTTTTGCGGAAGTGGAGGCACAGTCCTGGGACGCTGGAAGCTGGCGAGTGATGGGATTAACCCACAGGCAGATCACAGTGAGTGAATTTAATTGGTAAATACACCCGCGAGGTACTAATCGATGTGAGAACTTCTTAATATCACGATTGAGCATTGATTAGGAATTACACGCATACGAATCAATGTGAGATCTTTTTAACATCACGAGGGAGCACTGATTAAGAGTAAACCAAGCATTTGATACCGCAAAGCCCAAAATAGGTTCGGGCGAGGTAGAGGCTTGGTGGTCCCGGTTTGAGGCCGCAGCGGGAATGCGCATTTCCACTGCGTAAGTGGACCAGATAGATGCGTGGGGTACAAATCAATGTGAGAGCTTAACATCATGAGTGAGCACTGATTAAAAAAAAATGTCAATGTGAGCTCTTCTTAATATCACGAGTGAGCACTGACTAAGAAAATATCAGTGTGAGATCTTCTTTACATCACGAGTGAGCATAGATAAAAGGGTTAACCTTAAAAATACAGGCAAACAGCGCTAATATAATAAGGATAAACTCGAACTTGGTAATAAGAACCAAAATACCTTAAGGCATAATTCAAAACAGGTCTAAAATAAAGTAAAATAATTCCTTAAAACATATGCATGATAAAATAACCCGATTTATAATAAAATAAAATAAATATATCAAATATATAACTGCAGTTTGTTTGTCCGGTCGTTCACGTGCTTGTTCCTGTGTGTGTGTGTGTGTGTGTGTTTTTTCCCACAATATTTTTTATTGAGCCTTTTTTACAAACACAACACAATCAAACACTAACACTAAAGTAATTCAAAAAAATAAATAAATAAAAAATGAAAAATTGTACTAAAAAACACCAACAACCACTAACAAAGACAGGTCTTCAACAATGCTCCTCTGTTTAGTCTAGGCCAGGGGTCCCCAAACTTTTTCCTTTGAGGGCCACATAACTTTTGCCTTCTCTGATGGGGGCCGGGGTCAGTTTGTAACAGAAAAAGTGTGACGATCGCAGGGGTGCCTAAACGTAAACATTTATCGTTTTCCAGAAAGCCACACATAACCAAATATTACATAACCCTTTCCGGGATCTTCACAGGAAAAAAGTCAGAAAATTAATATAATGAAAGAAATAACACTATTTATGAAATAAATAATAATCAAATAACCCTCTCTGGGTTCTTCACAGAAAAAAAGTCCATGGAACATTAACTTTCTGTTGTGCCGTGCACAATCTTAACAGGTAAAAGTTCAGCTTAGTTGTCAGAGCAGAATCTCTTAAATGATTCATATGAGCAGTCTCTCAAAGTTCTTGTGTTTCTTCCTTATAATCCTTTTGTCCTCTACTGGGACAGTCAGAGCACTCAGCTTGAGCAGGAAACAGAACAATCACGGGATTGATATGTATGGACTGAGATCAATATGTAAATGTGCCTTACATTCTCTTTTGTCCTATTGTCATACAACCCCGGAGCAAACAGAAGAATTCCGGCGCCAGTAATCAAGCTATTGATATGTGTGACTGTTATGTAAATGTCAGGGATGAGAATGGGGTTTGGGGAAAAAAGAGGAAACTAAGCCGGGGGACTTAGTTAGGCCTGTGTCCCCCAAGCCGGCTCCAAGGCGGAGCCTTGGTGGGGGGTCTGGGACTAACAAAATCTGGTGTTTTAGAATGCTCAAATGTGGTCTTATATTTAAAGTTAGAAGTAAGTACAAATGCATTTATAGTTTACTTTTTAATCTGCTGCTGCATCACATGTGTAAATTTATGATATCTGAATGGTATGTTGATGTAATAATACTAAATTATATTTTACTACTATTTAATATGTTTAGAATGGTAAATGGCGTTCACTTATACAACGCTTTTTCTCATCTCTGGATGACCAAAGCGCTTTACAGATCCTGCTATCCACCCATTCACGCACACATTCACACACTGATGGCGGCAGAGCTGCCATACACACACACACACACACACACACACACACACACACACACACACACACACACACACACACACACACACACACACAGGCGCTAGCCTGGCCACCAGGAGCAACTGGGGGTTCAGTGTCTTGCTCAAGGACACTTTGACATGCAGACTTCAGACAGAGTGGGAATCAAACCCATGACCCTCCGATCAGTAGTCGGTCACACTACACCTGCGCCACAGCCGCCCCCTAAACTGCCGCCCCTAGAACTGACACAGAATTACATTTACATAGTTCTAGAACAGAAAAAATAATTTAACCAAGTAAAATAAATTATAAATATTAACAAAATTCCATCACCAAGTCCATCCCCCATTTATTAAAATATACTGACATTCTGCAAGCACTTTGATTTATTAATGTGTGCATTAGTATAATTTAATATTTGAAAGATACAGTGGGGAAAAAAAGTATTCAGTCAGCCACCAATTGTGCTAGTTCTCCCACTTAAAAGATGAGAGAGGTCTCCAATTTTCATCATAGGTATACCTCAACTATGGGAGACAAAATGAGGGGAAAAAAAATCCAGAAAATCACATTGAAAGATTTTTAATAAATGAATTGGTAGATTCCTCGGTAAAATAAGTATTTGGTCAATAACAAAAGTTCATCTCAATACTTTGTTATATACTCTTTGTTGGCAATGACAGAGGTCAAATGTTTTCTGTAAGTCTTCACAAGGTTTTCACACACTGTTGCTGGTATTTTGGCCCATTCCTCCATGCAGATCTCCTCTAGAGCAGTGATGTTTTGGGGCTGTCGCTGGGCAACACAGACTTTCAACTCCCTCCAAAGATTTTCTATGGGGTTGAGATCTGGAGACTGGCTAGGCCACTCCAGGACCTTGAAATGCTTCTTATGAAGCCACTCCTTCGTTGCCCGGGCGGTGTGTTTGGGCTCATTGTCATGCTGAAAGACCCAGCCACGTTTCATCTTCAATGCCCTTGCTGATGGAAGGAGGTTTTCACTCAAAATCTCACGATACATGGCCCCATTCATTCTTTCCTTTACACGGATCAGTCGTCCTGGTCCCTTTGCAGAAAAACAGCCCCAAAGTATGATGTTTCCACCCCCATGCTTCACAGTAAGTATGGTGTTCTTTCTCCTCCAAACATGACAAGTTGAGTTTTTACCAAAAAGTTCTATTTTGGTTTCATCTGACCATATGACATTCTCCCAATCCTCTTCTGGATCATCCAAATGCTCTCTAGCAAACTTCAAATGGGCCTGGACATGTACTGGCTTAAAGCGTACCTAAGGTGGTCGTGAAAAAAAAGATATTATATTGAGCCCCTGTCTCACGTTCTAGTTCAAGTTTAAGTTGAAATTCATGTTCAAAGCAATTTGATATAAATCCATTGCTGATGTGCTGGTTCAGCTATGTCAGCAAAACATGAGTGCAGCCATACTAGCGGCTACATGGCCTTCCAGGACGCTTCCTGTGACGTAATTTCGTTGACACCGCGATCTGGATCAGTATTGGCTGAGCCTGCAGTGCCCGGATGAGCAGTGGCTTTCGGGATATTCAAATTCAAACGTTTATTTCAAACTCAGTGTTCATATTAAATGCAGAACTAAAACGAGTAGAAAATAAATAAATAAATGCTTAAATTCAGCGGCTTGTCTTGTCTGATCTGAGCTCGTAACAGCTGCGAGACGGGCTGGGCTCCTCCCTCGCCGCGGGAGCAGCAGAGAGAGAGAGCAGCAGAGCAGAGCAGCAGACACTCGGCGCTCTTGAAACAACAAAAACATACAATGCGATATGGATATCGCAACATGGCGGAATGTAAAGCCTTTGGATGTCTCAATAATAAGCGAAAAAACAAAGATAAACACTTCTTTTGTGTACCCAAACCCAGCTCACCTTGTCAGAAGATCGGAGCGGAAAAGTGATCTCGGAACAGGGCACAGACGAATCCTTTCAGACGAAATTGTGTTGTATGTGAGGACCACTTCGTCACTTTAACCCTCAGAAGACATTTCTGGCTCAAATCTGTAGCCATGTTGGACGAATTCTTCCCCAGAGTCCGACAATTCAGCCATAATAGAATAAAAACACTCACAAAAGCACCCTATTCTCTCATACAGGCGGAGCATTGACTGTTGAGTTGAGTATCAACGAAGTGACGTCACATCCGCATGTGTCATGGCTGCGCTCAGAGTTTTCATTGGCTGGCCATGCCTGCGGTCGTATTTGCATATTTCTCTGGTGGTATTTGGCTGGCAATAATTATTTAACCAAATAACGAATAATTTGCCTAATGTTTTCAAGTTGAATGCATTTAGACGACCACCACAGGTACCCTTTAAGCAGGGGGACACGTCTGGCACTGCAGGATTTGAGTCCCTGGCGGCGTAGTGTGTTACTGATGTAGCCTTTGTTACTTTGGTCCCAGCTCTCTGCAGGTCATTCACTAGGTCCCCCCGTGTGGTTCTGGGATTTTTGCTCACCGTTCTCGTGATCATTTTGACCCCACGGGGTGAGATCTTGCGTGGAGCCCCAGATCGAGGGAGATTATCAGTGGTTTTGTAGGTCTTCCATTTTCTAATAATTGCTCCCACAGTTGATTTCTTCACACCAAGCTGCTTACCTATTGCAGATTCAGTCTTCCCAGCCTGGTGCAGGTCTATGGAGTTTTTGCGTAGGCTCGTAAAATTCACGTGACTCGCTGGGGTAAACATAAACACGCCGTAGGTGCCGCCATCTTGGATGGCAAGAGCAGCAGTTGCACTGTGACAGCCCAGGCGTAACTTGTACTGTTTAGCGATCAGAATGAGTGGGGAGAACACACAGTCACAATCTGACATAATAACATCCTATCATCCTCTTCAACAACTGACACTATGGCCTCTGACACTGTGTCTGCGATGTCTGTGTCATATTCAGTGGAGTCATTGTCAGCAGTCATAACAGCAGACAATCTTGCTCCCGTGCGCTCCTCTGGTGTGCCGAAATGCCTCAGTTGAACGGAGGTGGTGGGTGTGGGGTAACAGCTGGAGCAATTAGCAGAACAATGACTGCCAGTAATCTGCTCAGCGGGGATGATTTGGGGGCAAACGATGAGATGATATCTTTCAAAGACGAAGGGGAGCAGGAGGAAAAAATATCGGAAAACGTGTCAGCAGAAAGGGATGTGGATGATGTGAAGTCTTGGCTGGTGAACGAGTCGGAAAACAACAGCAGCTCCTCACTCGGAGGCGAGTGAAGCGCGCTGCGTGTTTTTTTTTTTTTTTTTTTTTAAAGGCTCTCCACGGCGCGCCGCGTTAAAACGTACCTGATTTTATGCACATGTACAATAGTTTTCTCCCCTTTCATGTGTGCATCGTAGCAAGCAGAGAGGCGCCCCCAAACCACAAAGTTTTTTGGGGGGTTTTTTGTTACTTATTTGTACCCGTAGGTAGATTTGGTTTGCAGTCTGGTGACAAGCCACCGGCCGCTGCGTGCGCGAGCGCCCTAAACCTACATGTTTTTGGTATGCGGGAGGAAACCGGAGAAATCCCGGAGTAAACCCACGCAACACGGGGAGAACATGCAAACTCCACACAGCTCACTGTTGGTCAGGGGCTGGGATCGAGCCCACGGTCTCATGATCCCCGCGATCCCCTGGCCGAGGGTAAAACTGTCAGTGAAGGTAATTATTCAAAAATCCAACTTTTTTTTTTTTTTTTTTTGCATTTCACACCGGCCATTTAATTCCCCGCTTATCCCCTTATCAGGGGGAACAACAGGAGTACACCATTTTGCGGAGTTTGTAGATACACGTGAGCTATGTGGTTTGTTTCACCCTGCTGCTGCCGTTTCTTGCCATCCAATATGGCGGCACACTCTAACGGGCCAGTGCGGCACGCCCCCTGACGTCATATGCAAAAACTCCATAATTTTGTTTCTGGTGCCCTTTGACAGCTCTTTGGTCTTGGCCATAGTGGAGTTTGGAGTCTGACTGTTTGAGGTTGTGGACAGGTGTCTTTTATACTGATAATGAGTTCAAACAGGTGCCATTAATACAGGTAACAAGTGGAGGACAGAGGAGCCTCTTAAAGAAGAAGTTACATGTCTGTGAGAGCCAGAAATCTTGCTTGTTTGTAGGTGACCAAATACTTATTTTACCAAGGAATTTACCAATTAATTCATTAAAAATCCTTCAATATGATTTTCTGGATTTTTTTTTCCTCATTTTGTCTCATAGTTGAGGTATACCTATGATGAAAATTGGAGACCTCTCTCATCTTTTAAGTGGGAGAACTTGCACAATTGGTGGCTGACTAAATACTTTTTTCCCCACTGTAATCTAAGAAAGTAAGTAAAACCTAAAAGATGTTTAATTAGTGTTTCAAATTATCAAGTGTTTCAAAACAGGCATGACGTCACAACTTACACATGCTATTTCATAACAAATTCATGACGCGAAAATTCTCAAGTACATTACTTATAACGAGAAAAAAATCTTACCTCGGAATGTGTCTAACGATCACTAATTGCTGTAATCGGGGCCGACTGTGATGAACTTTGACTGGCATCTGAATTTAACCATGTCCATCGATCGTTTTGAACGCAGCACGAGCGACTAATTCGATCTCCTTGTAGCCACAATTTTTTTTTTTTTTTTTTTATTTAAGTTTTTGTAAAGGGTATACAGGTCGTTACAGCAATGCAGTGTTTACATTTTCATCACATGTTCCCTTATTTTCTGATATCTGACAACATTGGAAGATTAATTCTTACAACACCCCTTATTTTTTTTTTTTTTTAAAGTGAAAGAAAAAGTGAAATTAAAGAGAAAAAAAAAAACAAAACAAAAAACAAAAAAAAACCAAACAAACCAGTAAAAAACAAACAAAAAGAAAAAGTAAGTAAATAAAGATAAAAGAGCATCTGAGTAGCATTGGAACAAAGAGCGGAACCATTATTGAAATGGTATTTGTCAAAGATTAGATCTAATGGAAGACACATATGCGGTCCAGGGTTGCCAAAAGTTCATGAACCCATCCATGTCCTGTCTCAGTGCGAATGTCAACTTTTCCATCGAGTAAATGTCTTGGATCACGTTAGTCCAATCTTCAGGTGTAGGACAGTCCTTCAACATCCATTTTTTAGTTAGAGCTTTTTTGCTTGCCAATATTAAAACATTGAATAAGTATTTTTCTCCTCGTCTTTCCAGTGAGTCCGGTAGTAAACCCAAATACAAAGTTACAAAAGAAAAGGGAACTGTAATTTTGAATATTTTCCCCAATATTGTCTGTACATTGGTCCAATATTGGTGGATAACTGGGCATGACCAAAACACATGAAAATGATTTGCAGTCTTTTCACCACACAAGCGCCAACAGTTCAATCCCTTATGGGTAAATTTGATTTGTGCAGGTGTTCTGAAAAATCTTGCCAAGTTTTTCCATCCAAATTCTCTCCACTGCAGGGATGAGGTACTTTTCCATTGCTGTTTATTTAGCTTTTCCCATATTTCCAGATGTAAAGTGAAATTCCCCTCTTTTTCCCATCTCTCTTTTATATAAGATGTGTTGTCTCCTTTTAAGTCTTGAAGACCTTGGTATATTTTAGAAATGTATCTGATCCCTGGGATCCCTTTATATGCCATTAAGAAGACCTTCAGAACACCTGACTGGGCCCTTTCCAAAACCTCCTTTTTAAGTATATTGTTTATGTGGTGTCTAAGCTGGAAGAACCTGTAAAGGTCTTGATTTATTAGGCCTTGTTTTTTCAAATCTTCAAAACTTCTTAAGATTTGCCCTTTAAAAAAATCGTAATATTTTATCAGCCCCTTCTCCTTCCACTTTTTAAATCTGGTGTCTGTTTTATTAGGAGTAAAGTCCTGATCATAGGCGATCCATTGCAGAAGTCGATAGGGCTCTTTAGTTTGATTCTCTCTGACTATCTTAAACCAAATTTTTAGCGGGGTCTCTATCCACGGGTTAGTGTTATTCAAAAGCTTAGGTAAGACATTGTTCCCTATTATCGCCTGTAGGGGGATGTCACTTGTTATTTGGCATTCGATCTCCTTCCATTGTGCAGAGTAGACTGGGTTACATATCTCTACTAAAGTTTTAATTTGTGCGGCTTTAAAGTAGTCCCTGATATTTGGCAGCGCGAGCCCACCTTTGTCTTTGTTTAGCTGTAGGGTTCTATATCTGATTCTAGGTCTCTTGCCCTGCCATATGAATCTTGAGATCCTTCTGTCCAGCTCCTGCCATGTTTTTTTGGGAGGTTCTACCGGTATTGTTTGGAAAAGGTATAGAAGACGTGGAAGTATATTCATTTTGACTGCTTCAATTCTTTGTGCAATACCCAAGAATGGTATCATATTCCATCTTGCTAGGTCAGATTTTATTTTTGTCACCAGTGGATCATAGTTTAGTGATATAATTTTGTTGAGTTGTTTCGGGATATTGACCCCCAGATATTTCATAGATTCCGACTCCCAGTTAGTTTTGAGTTTGCTTAGTGAATAATGATTTGGGTCATAGTTGAATGTTAAAACTTGGGTTTTATGCATATTTAATTTGTACCCCGATAAATCTCCATACTCTGAAAAAACTGAGGTTAGTTCTGGTAAAGAAGTGTCCGGCTGCCCTAGGTATATTAAAATGTCATCAGCAAAGAGTGCTATTTTATGTTCCTTCTGACCAAGTGTAATACCTTGAATTTTTTGGTTTTGTCTTATCCATTGGCTCAGAGGTTCTATGAAGATTGCAAAGAGCAGTGGAGACAGGGGGCAGCCCTGACGACATCCTCTTTCCAGTTCAAAAGATGATGATAAATTACCGTTAATCCTTATTTTAGCTGTTGGTTTTTTATATAATGCCTGTATAGTTCTAATGAAGTTGTTATGAAAATTGAAACTGGATAAGATTCTGTATAGAAAAGACCAGTCAACCGAATCGAATGCTTTTTCAGCATCTAATCCTAATATGACTGCATTTAAGTTATATTTTTTTATATGATGAATTATGTGTAAAGTGCGTCGAATGTTGTCTTGTGTCTGTCTTTGTCTTATAAAACCTGTTTGGTCTAAATGAATTAGGTCTGTCAGTATATTCTCTAACCTTTTGGCAAGGATAATGGTAAAAAGCTTATAGTCCTGATTTAGTACACTGATTGGTCTGTAGTTGGAGCACTCTAGTTTATCCTTTTCAGGTTTAGGTATAACTGCAATGACCCCTTCTCTCCAGGAGGGGGGGATTTCCCCTGTGTGGAGGACATAATTAAATGTTTTCAGGAGGAGAGGAGATAGTTGCTGTTTAAAGGTTTTGTACCACTCTGCTGTATAGCCATCAGCTCCTGGGGATTTGTTAGCTTTAAGTTTCATAATTGCTTTTTCCAATTCTTTAGAATGTATTTCTGACAGTAGTGTTTTATTTTGTGACTCCGTAAGTTGGGGAAGGTTTAATGTGTTTAGGAATGCCTCGGATGCGTTTTTATGTTTTTTTTGGGAGTATAAGTTCTTATAGTAATTCTCGAAGTTTTTAAGAATATCCTGAATTCTGAATTTTATTTCCTTTGATACTGGGTCTCTGATTTTGTAGATTGCTCTTTCTGTTTGATGTTTCCTCAATTTATAGGCTAGCAATTTTGCCGATTTACTGCCTGCTTCATAGTATTTTTGTTTCAGAAATGTAAGTTTCTTCTGGATTTCTATTGTGTAGATCTCATTTATTTGGTTTTTAATTTCCTTAATCTTGAGCGAGTCAGTAGAATGAGTGTTGCCTTTGTGTTCTTTTTCTAGGTTCCTAAGTTCTGACTCTAATGTGGATAGTTTTTCTTGTCTTAGTTTCTTTTGGGTTGCCAGTTTTGCAATAATCTTTCCTCTTATTACAGCTTTACATGCATCCCACAGTATTAAAGGGGATACTTCTCCATTATCGTTATCTTCCAAATATCTGAGAATATCTGACTCCAATTCATCTTTCAATGGTCCTTTCAGGACATTTGAATTTAACCTCCAAGAAAATGTATTATTTGTGTATTTTTGGATATTTAAGTCCATGTAGATCGGACTGTGGTCGGAGAGATCCATCAGTCCTATTTTACATGTTTTTACTCTACCAATGTCTCTATTAAACATAAAAAAATAGTCAATCCTTGAGTAAGATGAATGTGGAGTTGAGTAAAATGTATAGTCTTTTACACTGGGGTTGAGTTCCCTCCACACATCACAGATTCCCATTTCTTTTAGTAGCATCCGAGTCTTCCTGTTTTGGGTGTTATTTTGATGTGGGGAATTACCAGAAGCATCCCAGTATGGATTCAGTCTAAGATTAAAGTCCCCACCACATATCACTAAACCTTGAGCTTTAGTTATCATTAGGTCGAATACATTTTTATAAAATTTCCAGTTAGCCCCTGGGGGAGCATACACATTCAGCAGGGTGATATCTTCTCCCTCTAGCCGCCCAGTTACCAAACTGTATCTCCCTTCTTTATCTTTGTGTTCTGATTTTTTTTCAAATGTAATTTTGGTTGATATCAATGTCGCTACTCCCCTCCTCCTCCCTGATTTATATGAAGATGAAGAGATCATTTTAAACCCTTGTCTACTGAGTTTATTGTGTTCCACGTCTGTTAGGTGGGTTTCTTGTAAAAGTATTATTCCTGCTTTGTCTTTTTTCATTTTGCCTAGAATCTTGGATCTTTTAACTGGATTCAGGATCCCTTTTACATTATATGAAATTATTTTGGTTACACCCTGTTTCTCCATTGTGTTGTTTTGTTTAGTATAACTGTGTGGTGGCCCTCTTTTGTGCTACTCAGAAACTGAAAGAACATTAAAAACAAGAAAAACATTAAGAACATAGTGTAAAAAACTTTAAAACAAAAAACTGTCAAAAGAACTTCCTGAGCTGAGGTCTTTTTAAAGACCCTGTAAGAGCCTTGATGGAGTGAAGGCTCTGAGGGAAATTCCTCAAACTCTGTTACGTGTTGAGGGCCCTCTCGTACCACTGAAAGTAGTCCCATGCTTTTAACGTGAGTTTCAGAACCCAATCCAAACTTGTAATGATTTTTTTTTTTTTTTTCCTTTTATGCCTAAACCCTGTGAAATTGTGTGCACCCTCCCACCCCCATCACATCAAACATTCACGCAAAAACAGTATTTGTTAGTATGAGCAGAACATGTGGATTATTGTCACATTTCTATTTTAACAAGTTTTTTTTTTTTTTTTTTTTTTATTACAAAGACTTATTTGTTTCAAATAATATGATTGTTCCATGAAATGTTTTACCACATGCTGAATATGCATCTCTTTTAATGTTTGTTACCTTGTATGAGGGGGGTTGGATGTGCGGATTGATTCAAGAGAAAGGAAAAAAAAAAAAAAAAAAAAAAAAAGGTCGCTATTCCAACCTGAAAACGGATAGTTTATCCGCGACGCTCTGGTGCTGGGTTTCCCGCTGCTGGTCCGTGGATTTTGAGGGTCTTTGTGTTGTCCATGTTTGCGCTTTGATCTTCTCACTCGGGTCTGCTGCGGGTTTAAACACCGTTACCGGGAGCCCTCTCCTCGCCATGTCAGCTGTTGCTTCTTCCGCCGAATTATAGAGACACGTTTCATCGCCGTAGAAGACCCTTAACTTCGCAGGAAATGGTGTCTGAAAGCGCAATTTCTTCTCTCTTAACACCTTTTTCGCGTCATTGTATTCCCTGCGCTTTTTAAGGACCTCCGGGGCGTAATCGTGTTCCACGTAGACTTTTCTCTCCTGGTGCATAAATCCTTTTTTCTGCCAGGCCAGTCTTACAACCTCTTGTTTTATTTTGAAATTGGAAAATCTTACCAACACCGAACGTGGGGGCGCTTCCGCCGCCGGCCTAGCGGCTAATGAACGATGTGCCTTTTCTATCTTCAAGTCGGTGGTTTGTGGAATATCCAATTTCTCTCTTAGTAAGGATTCCACGCATTCTGCCATTGAGTTAAAACCATTTTCGGTTCCTTCTATCAGACCATGAATTCTTATGTTGTCTCTTCTTTGTTTTCCTTCTTGGTCGGTTAGCTTAGCCTCTATAGCTGCTTGTCTTTTGCGTAGGTCCAGCACAGAATCTTCGAGCACTTTTATTCGATCCTCTGTTTCCAAGATTCGGTTCTCGGCCTGGTCCACTCTGCTGTTTGTCCTTTTCAATTCTTCTCTGAATTCCCGAAATTCGGCCGTAACATCTCGGCGAAATCGTCGTAGTTCCTCAAATAGTGATTTCAGGCTAACCCTTTTGTTAGCTATCACCAGCTCCTCGTCTTCTGAACGGGGATCTTCCAGTTCAGATTCTCCGGCCGATACGTGTCCTAGCCTGGAGAATTTCAGTTTCTTCTGTTTTCCTTTAGACATGATGATTTTGTCTTTTGATTTTCACTCCTCCAAAAATCCGTTAAGTTTGATTTTCAAGGTGTTATCCTGGATTGAGTCTGAGAGCTTCAGTGTTAAGCTGCAGTCGCCATGGCGTCCAGACCGGAAGTCCCCGTAGCCACAATTTTGAGATGTTTCTGGGTTTTTTATCTGAGCCATTCCCAACGAAACTTGTTCCTTATCCCTTTGTCTTCTTGCTTTGTTGTCTTTCGTGAGTTTTAGGTTCACCATTTTCACGAAATCGGGAAAACTCGGTTGATTGACTTGTCCGCCATTTGCATTTCGCTCCGCGTGTGGGATATGACAAAGGAATAACAAAATCGTCGATTGGTTGCTTCAATAAGTATCAGCCAATCAGTGGCCTTGTTACATTACATTACTGATCTCGCTGGGTAGCGCGTTCTGCGCGGTGGATTTGAGCAGCCGATCGAAAATACGACTCGCCGCTCATAACAGACACCCCCCCCACCCCAAAAATTTCTCCTCGAATTTAGACGATTCACGAGAATGACCCCAGACATGATCAAATCCGAGGAATTCCTCGGATCCGCGGAGGATTCTCATCCCTGAAATGTGCCACGCATTCTCTCTTGACTGTGATGTAAAGGTGCCATGTATGCTTTCTTGTCGGTATAAATGTGCTCGCTCAAAGCTCACTGTATCGCTCTTAGAGAACGCACTCAGAGCTCACTCACAGTGCGCAAACAGAGCGCTGAGTGAGTCTTGTGATGGAGGAATAAAACACCTTTAACCTTCAGCTTGTCGTGTCCGCCTGCACTTATTCCGTTCCTCCACACTTGGGGGGGGGGGGGGGGGGGGGGGGTCCGATAGGGCCACAGACTGCAGAAGGGTGGAATAGAATGTCACGTTCTATGCGTGTATTAGTCTCGATCGCGTGGCCAGACTGAAAAAAAAAAAAAATCATCAGTTGAGGAAGTGGAATTGAGAGAGCGAGTTACAGAACCTGTGCAGTATTTATACCCAACTCAGACAATACATCAAAGAGCGGATTCACAGCAGTTGGTACGATCAAAGGGACTGCAGAACAGGCATGAGACATTTGCATTTAAGAGACCTACATAACAATAGGCAGATTTGCTAGCCTCTGCTCCAGGTGTAGGATAAAGAGGTTACAAGGCACATCTACATATTGATCTCAGCCTCTAGGTCACAGTAAGGACAGGACGCATGAACACTATACATGAATGGCACATTGCATCACGATACATGAATGGCACATTGCATCACGATACATGAATGGCACATTGCATCACGATACATGAATGGCACATTGCATCACGATACATGAATGGCACATTGCATCACGATACATGAATGGCACATTGCATCACGATACATGAATGGCACATTACATCTCAGTAGTGCAGCGGGAAAAACCAAGAGAAGAGAGCTGAGTGTCCTTAATCTGTTGTGGGGGTTAACCGAACCGCCCACACCATGCCAATAATTTTCCTGATTTTTCACCTTGTTCATAAAAAGATGGCTTCAATCTTAGAAGACTCGAGGCAGCTCTAGTCGCTGATTTTTTGTCATATTCAGCTCTCAGAATCAGTAATTCATTCTCTAACTTTGGGTTACTTCCTGCATACACTTTTTCTTGAAGAATTTTTATTTTATGTTCCAATTGGACTCTCTCCTCTCGAGTCTTCTTAGATTTTGAACCTGTATAACTAATAATATGCCCCCTAATAAAAGCTTTGAAAGCCTCCCACTTTATACATGCTGATGTTTGTGTAGTATTGATATCAAAGAACTCATCTGTTTTTCTATGTACTTAACAAATTCCTCATCCTGAAGCCATTTATGCTGAAATTGCCACCTACCTGGTTCCTTTGTCAATTTCTTATCTACATATATTAGACAGCAGGGTGCATGATCAGAGATCACAATATTATCATAGAAGCAGTTTTGAATCTTGGACCTTAATTCTGTGGAGATCAAAAAATAGTCAATACGTGAGAATGTCTTGTAGGTATTAGAATAACAAGAATAGGCTTTAACTTGTGGTTTCATTTCTCTCCATATATCTAGCGATCTCAATTCTTTCATAAAATGATTAATGATCATCCTGCATCCATTGTGCGTACAGTCTAGTCCTGTTGATCTATCTATACCGGGATTCAATGTACAATTAAAATCCCCTGCTACTATATGTTGCCCTGTAAGTGAAGATAAAATAAGGAATAAATTAGTAAAGAAATTTTGATCATCTATATTGGGACCGTATAAGTTCACCAAATTTATATTTTCTAATAACAAAGATCCTTGAATGATTAGATATCTTCCAAATTTGTCTCCAATTACATTTTTCACTTGAAATGGGACTGATTTATGTATGAGAGTCATAACTCCCCTGGCTCAGGATGAAAATGATGAGGTGAATACACTTCCTTGCCATCTTCTCCAAATTCTTTTTACATCCTCCTCTATTAGATGAGTTTCTTGTAAAAACACAATTTTTGAACCCATGTCTTTTATTTTATTCATAACTTGTTTAAGTTTTTTTTAAATTTTGTAGACCTCTGCAATTCCATGAGGTTAAATTGAGATTAACGCTTTGGTCTATGATCAATAAGGAGTTTGAGATTACCTCGCAATGTAAACATGCTCACACAGAGAAGCAAAAACATGAGTGGTTGAACATTCATACTACAAACTACACACAAACAAATTCCCCCTTCCCACATTCGTGGTAATCCCCCCCAAAATCAAAAAAAAAATTCTGTCTCCCGCTATAGCCATCGACTGCTCCACACCCGCGAGGATCAGTCAAAACCACTCTCTTTCTCCTCTCAATCACCCTAACTCTACTGCTTTTAATGACATACCATTAACTCTCTTCTGTAGTTTTCCAACTTAACTCCTAAATTTTATAGCAACTTTGTACATCATAGGTTTTTTTTTTTTAAATATATAATACAATCTATATTTTGTAAACTTGCTGATCAGTCAGATGCCTGTGCAAATGCTTAAATATTCTACTTTATATTTTGTTCATGCTTAGCTCCCACCAATCTCTTCTTGGATCTTCTTGATGAACTCCTGCGCCTCCTCAGGGGTCTTGAAGATGTGGGTTCTGCCCTTATACGTGACCAGCAGTCTTGCAGGATAAATCACTCCATGACGAATCCCAAGGTTGCGCAGCTCTTTACGGGCGGGGTCGAACTGTTTCCTTAATTGTTGGATTCCTGTGGCCAAATCTGGGTAGAACCGCACCTGTTGATCCTGGTATTTAATTTCTCCTTTGGCTTGCGCCGCGTTGGAGATCGTCATCCTGTCTCTGTAGCTGAGGAACTTCATAATCAGCGTCCTCGGTGATGCCTTGTTATCTGTCGGTGGGCCAATTCGGTGGGCGCTTTCTAAGACGACCGATGACTGCAGCTCCACGTTGTTCAGCGCTTCTGGGATCCACTTTTCCAAAAAGGAACATGGATCCAGACCCTCCGTTCTCTCCGGGAGACCCACCAGCCTCAGGTTGTTCCGTCTCGACCGGGATTCTAAATCCAGAACATTATCTTCCAGACGTTTATTTTTTAATTCCAATGTGCGCACCTTTAATTGTAGGCCGGAGACGTCATCCTCAGCACTGGAAATTCGAAGCTCCACCTGCGAAACTCGTTCCATACAGTCGCTTAATTCCTTTCTCATTCCCTCAATCACTGCCATAATCCCATCAAATTTAGAGGAAAAGTCTGCTCTCATTGAACAAATGGCAGCGAGCACCGCACCTGTGCCGTCGCCAGTAGTCACCGCTCCTCCGCTAGCTTACTCCGCCATATTTGGGGATTTTTCTGCTTTGTCACGGATGTGAAAGTCCGTTAACTTGGACTGTTTCGGCGATTCAGTTTTTCCTCCACCTGATTTCCCAGCCTTAGGCTTTACCGGCATGTCCTCGCCCAAACGTTGGGATAGGTTTTGTTCCAATTGAGAGAGTTATTAGCCGATTTTTTTTTTTTTTTTTTAAATTTTTTTTTTTTTAGGAGCAGAGTAGAGTGAAGCACGTCCTTCTACGCGGCGGCCATAACCGGAAGTCCGTTCCTGTGTGTTTTTAATGTTTTATGGGTTACTATGCAAGAAAAAAAAAGGGAAAAAAAAATGAATGTTTTCAGAGCGGCAGAAGATGATTGACGATGAGAACTGTGGGTTTCCAGATCTGCTTATAGCAATCCCAAGTGGCTTGAGATTGCTTACTAATGTGTGTGTGCTCATTTGAGCTTGCTATGGTATGCGTCTGTATGTGTGTGAGAGAGGACCAACTTGTGTCTCACACTGAACTGGGGATTTTGATAAGATGAATTGTATTAGATATCTCAAGATAACTTTGACAGTAATTTCTTTTTGCTGTTCAGTTTTCTGTGGGATTTTGCTTGCTTTATAATAGTTTTTACTTGTGTTCAGCAATTTAATCTTGCTTTATTGGGAGACGTTTTGTTTTATTTTTAACTAACATTATCTATTACCAGAACTGTTTATTTTAAGTAAAATTATCTGCCGGCAGAGCAGGAAAATTGATTTATTTTTTTTTGATTGCTTGGGTTGGGGCTGACTTGAAGCTTGTGACGGGATGGAATATGGGAAAAATCTCAAAGTAAGAGTGTGAGCACTTAAAGCAATTCTCATATGTAAAAATATATGAGGAAAAATATGGTGATCAAAGTGTCTGGCTGGTGCCTATTTGGTCTGAAATGGGTTTCCCAGATGGATCATTTAGTCTCCATCTATTACATTGTCTGAAAGAAAAGTTAGATGAGAAAAAACAGAAAATAAAAATGTTTGATAACTAAAAGAGAACTTCTTCCATCCAAATAAATTATGACACCATGTACATGAAAAGCAAATTAGTTTCATAGGACATTGTGTGAGAATGTGTTTGTATGAAAATGTGTGAGAACGTGTACACAAGAAGGTATAAAAGAAAACAAAAGCCTATTTTGCTAACTATATAGTTGAAATTTATTTTGCCAACAGTATCTGGTTTGAATCAATTAGAGGTGTGGGCTATTAAAATGCTCGTATGACCCCAAGTATTAGAGCAAAGTTAGAAGGATTTAAAATAAAAAAATAAATATTAGAGGGGGGAAAAAACTGAAACTAGGGCCCTTTTCCTTTTATTTTTCTCTTTTCGACATACCTTTTTGCCGGTTTTTGAATTTTTAATAATAATTCTGTGGCTCACATTTTATTTCCACTTTTATTGTTGAACTTGTAACTTTATTTAAAGTCCAGGGATGCAGAAATTCATATGGCCCTATGAATCTAAGCAGAAAACATGTTTTATTTTATTTTATTTTGGGTTCATTGCGGTTCATAAAGCAAACATGAAACTCCCATCACATTATTCTGCACAAGCAGCTGAATTAGTTGCTCTAACTGAGGCTTGTAAATTAGGCCAGGGAAAAGCACTCAGTCAATACGTTTTGTTGTTTTTTTTGTTTTTGCACAAGGTCACACAGGATATCATGCCACAGCATCTCTTCTTTTGACACTAACAGAACAACTATCACATGACATGCCCACTAACGCCCAGGAAACATCACCACAAGCTGCAATTTACCCCTGGAAAAAAAAGGGGGGGCAGCATTTGACAACAAAATAGAATCATTTATCAAGGTATATATTATGATCTAATTTACCCTTTTCATTGTACTTAATCTTATATTCTACACATTTTTTAATCAATTTCAAGGAATCACATATTCTAATTGTATTAAGACAGTAACCTCACAGACACTCGTTGCCAGTGTCAACACTGACGTCATCACCAAATCCATCCATCAACCAGCACTACAACATGCACACTTCCTGAAGGAGCAGCTCTCTGGCACAACAAGACTAAGAACTTTCTTGCTAAGTCACCGGCGGGTGACTGAAGACAACAACAGGCCAGTTGTGGTGACCCACCACAATCTACATGGACACTCAATCCTCACACTCAGCTAGCCGGCAGGAAGCAGAGGACAATTTGCATACGGACAGAGAGCCCCTAGGAGACAATCAGAACAATGGACTATTGTTAGACATCCCCAGATTAAGGAGGGGACGTCCAGGCGCCAGTTGGTCACGCGAATGATACAGTATGTATTGACTGATATGTATATCAATATGCTAATGTGCCATGCATTCACTCTGTTTGTCTAACATGTATAAGAGCTTGCTATACATGCCTCAACAGCACAACACAGCTCACAGCGCTACAAGTGTGTTTCATGATGATGGAGGAAATAAAACTCTGAAACCTTCCAGCTCGTCGCATCTCGCCTGAACTTATTTAAACCTCCACAATGGTGACCCTTGACGAAGAATGGAACACGAGGCAAACACCCCGGAGATCACCCGGACGGGAAGCCCCAGCACCCGTCATGGTGCGCCCCTCGCCTGATCTATTCCCTCCACACTGGTGACATGATGAGAGAGAATGACTGCCTGCTCCCTCTCACCGCGCTGTGGACACAGAGGACCAGAGAACGCCTGCAACCTCTTCATCCTCACCAGAGCGCACGCTGGGACCGACAGGCACCATGAACAGGCGACACGAGCGAACCGAAGGAAGCAGCCAGAACGGGGAAGGCCATCGGCGCCGACTGCGTTGATTTCTGCCAAGCTCCCCGAACCTGACTAACCTCACGACAGCGGACCTCCTGCGCACAGAAGCCCCGCATGCACACCGCAGGATTATGAGGACAGCGCAACTGCCAGTTATGTGGTCACTGCGCCAAACGCACACCACGCACGGGACAAAACCGGCTCCACAGACTGATACATCGTCCTCCGTCACTGCACATGCCCGAGAAGAACAGCCAATCGCCACCCTCGGAACCTTCAGGGATGCTCCCGCACCTAAAGCCAAACCACCTCACACCCTCACACAGCTGCAGTTGTTTCACAGCTGCTACGCATCCTCGGGGAATTTGGCCGCTCGCCTTCCCCACATCCTCGCTGGACCGAACAGCGAGAGGAGTCAGAGATCTTTTTTTTTTTTTTTCACAGCCGCTGTGGACCTCCGCCAGGTTTACTGGGAAAGTCCCTCACCATCGCGGATCCACATGTTATTTTTGCACGGCCCAGACACCTTTGACGTCCCGGGCCGGCACTCACTTACTCCCACCCCCTCCCCCTCCTCCTGCACAACGCTTTCCCCGCACCTCACTCCCTAAAGCCGGCCGATCGTTGTCTTGTTCCATTACGCATGAAACACACCGGCCCGTGTGCCCACGATCCAGGGCCGTTCAACGTGCTGGAACCCGGAGCAGAGCACACTGTTTTTTTCTACCCCTCCCCCGTCCCCCTCACGGACTGACATGCCCTCCAACAGTTCTGCCGGAGCTGGAGCCAAATGACCGGGGGGGGCGGGGGGGTCACAACCCCTGCTGAGTGTTCTGAGGAGAGCCCTGTGGTGACCCACCACAATCTACATTGACATTCAATCCTCGCACTCAGCTAGCCGGCAGGAAGCAGAGGACAATTTGCATACGGACAGAGAGCCCCTAGGAGACCATCAGAACAATGGACTATTGTTATACATCCCTGGAATAAGGAGGGGACGTCCGGGCACCAGTTGGTCACGCGAATGATATGTGTTGACTGATATGTATAGACGTGGACAAAATTGTTGGTACCCCTCTGTTAATGAAAGAAAAACCCACAATGGTCACAGAAATAACTTAAATCTGACAAAAGTGGTAATAAATAAAAATTCTATGAAAATTAACCAATGAAAATCACACATTGCTTTTGAATTGTGGTTCAACAGAATTACTTTAAAAAACAAACTCATGAAACAGGCCTGAACAAAAATGATGGTACTGTGGGGAGCATGAAATAACGAGGCTGAATTATTTCTCAATTCAGGTTTTAATGTAGCTTTCACATCCCCAACGATCTCTCAAGAACAGAAGAGAGAGAGCTGCATCAGAACCTCCACATTTATACATCAACATCAAAGGAAGAATCACACATCTCTGTCAAAACCCCGCATTGACAATAACTCTCCCCCGAGTCCTTTAGTCCTCCGCCTGGCCCCAGGAGGTCAGGAAGTCCTTTCAGCTCCTTATCACGGTACCTCTGTCCTCTTGTCGTTATCCACAGGCGGTCCAGACATATTGTCCCATCCTAAGACGTGAGGTCAATCCACATATGCAATCCTAAGCATCTCACTTTATACTCATACATATGTAGGCAAAAATACATGCGCCACGGTACCCCTAGAAAAGATTGAAAATAATGTAAAAATGTAAAATAATGTAGTCTCCCTGCCTTCTACATTAGAACATCAGGTATCAACACGGAGAGCCCGCACAACTCAAAATCTACCTCTCTGACCACCGCTCCACTCCTCTCCGCCCACCTCTTCACCGCTCGGGAATCTCGCAAGCTGATTGGCCAAGACGTTTTACCTCGCAAGCTGATTGGCCGAGACGTTTTACCCAGCTTCGCTCCCTGCCGAGCACCTATACCCAGCGAAGGAAGACTGCATTCATTGTTCTTTATCGCTCATGTTGCTTAGTGGCACTTTTCGCTGTTCTCTTGTGCCTTTTTGTGCAAAATAGTGCTTGTGACGCCCTTGGGGGGGGGGGGGGACGCTACTTCGCGGTTTTTCACTTTTCGCAGTCGGTTCTGGTCCCCATTAAACGCGATAAGTGAGGGAAAGTGAGGGATCACTGTAATAAGTTGGAAAAATGCTGATGGTTTTTTTTTCCCCCCCTTTCTTTTTTATTGTTAATTTTCCTTATCCTGACACCCCAAACATGCCAAAGTAAAGACTCACCATTCTGTATTCAATAAGCGACTCTCCTCCCCATCACTGCTGCGGTCTGAGTTGGTGCCGGAATCCCCCGAAAATTCTGGCTCTAATCTGTACGGTTCGATGCCTCCCTCGCTCTCTTCCTGTTCACTTGACACTCCTGCATCCTCCTCTGTCTTGTCACCGATCCTGAATGCCTCTTCACTCTGAAAACTCTGGTGTTCTTGACTGCTGGAACTGCTATCATCTGCCATTGTTGTTTTGATAAGGGTCACACTCGTGACGTCACGCAGCGTCGTCTGCACTACTTCCGGTTTGTTTGGCACTGCCAGCCAGAGGCAAAAGTTTATCGGCTTATAGCTTGGCCATCGCACGGCCTAAAAATTTCTTTTATGTGTTGAAAAATACAATTGGTAATAAGGAATTAATCTGCTATTCTACTTTTTTGGCAAAAAGGTGAGTTCAGTTCTACTTTAAAACTAGCAGCTAAACGCTGCACTTCAGAGAAAATGGCCTTAAAGCCACGACAGTTCCACTGGATAATGTTGCTACCCACCATCAGGTAGGTAAAACAAAGGCAGGCCCCTTATGCTTGCTTTTGGGGGAGGGGCTGCGACTACGACAAGTCATGACTTCAGACATTTCTGCATCTACTGGAGTCCCATTCTTTTGCAATTTATTTTCTTGACTTGATTTTCCTTGAGTAGAGGAGCTGGATGTTTTTTTCCTTTTCTTTTGATGATTGGTTTTGTTCGGTGAACTTGCTTAGACTTTGACTTAAGGGTTGGCTTATTGCAGTCAGGCTTTGAGTGCTCGTTTTACTTTTAACTGAGACTCCGGAATTTTTAATACTACTTAATAATGAGGGCTTATCTTTAGTTAACCAGGTCCGATCTGTCTGGCACTCAGCAGGCTGCATCTTAGGTTTCACAATAGAGGAGAAAGTCTGCTGGAATTTGTACTTTGGGAAACCTTCTACCATTTTACGTGCCTCAGGGTAGCTAATTTTCTTAGTACATTTGACAGTTTGAATTTCTTTTTCCTTGATTCAACAAGGGCATTCCTTCGATGATGCTGCATGATTGCCTAAACAGTTACTACATTTGGGAGGTGTTGTGCCTTTCCTCTCCACATTTGCAGCAGACTAGTTTACTCCTACATCCTGCGGAGCCATGGCCAAACTTTTGGCAGTTAAAACATCTCAATGGGTTTGGAATAAAGGCATCAACATTTACACTCAGGTATCCTATTTGGATTCTTTCTGGGAGTTGATGCCAGTTGAATGTCAGAATGTAAGTCCAGTTTTTACTGTTTGCCCATCTTTTTTGATGGTTATTCTCTTCATATGCGTTACTCCTTGTTGTTGCAGTTCTGAGACCATTTCATCCTCTTCCATATCATGGAGTTCTCTAGTACAAATTACTCCTTTGCAGCTGTTGAGAGAAGGGTGAGGAAAAGCCCTCATTGGAACACCAGCCAGCACATCACACCCTAACAAATTTTCAGCATGGGATTTCTTTCAGCATTTCACCAAAATCTGGCTAGACCTCAGTTTTTTAACACCCTTAAAGGGTACCTGTGGTGGTCGTGAAAAAAAAGATATTATATTGAGCCCCTGTCTCACGTTCTAGTTCAAGTTTAAGTTGAAATTCATGTTCAGAGCAATTTGATATAAATCCATTGCTGATGTGCTGGTTCAGCTATGTCAGCAAAACATGGGTGCAGCCATACTAGCGGCTACATGGCCTGCCAGGACGCTTCCTGTGACGTAATAAAGTGGGCACCGTGATCTGGATCAATATTGGCTGAGCCTGGAGTGCCCGGATGAGCAGTGGCTTTCGGGATATTCAAATTCAAACGTTTATTTCAAACTCAGGGTTCATATTAAATGCAGAACTAAAACGAGTAGAAAATAAATAAATAAATGCTTAAATTCAGCGGGTCGTCTCGTCTGATCTGAGCTCATAACGGCCGCAACACGGCAGATGATTCGGCTCCTCCCTCGCCGCTATACAGAGCGGCAGACACTCGGCGCTCTTGTTAAAACAAAAACATACAATGCGATATGGATATCGCAACATGCCGGAATGTAAAGCCTTTGGATGTCTCAATAATAAGAGAAAAAACAAAGATAAACACTTCTTTTGTGTACCCAAACCCAGCTCACCTTGTGAGAAGACCATAGCAGAAAAGTGATTGCGCAATCTCGGAACAGGGCACAGACAAATCCTTTCAGACGAAATTGCGTTGTGTGTGAGGACCACTTCGTCACTTTAACCCTCAGAAGACCTTTCTGGCTCAAACCTGTAGCCATGTTGGACGAATTCTTCCTCAGAGTCAGAAAATTCAGCCATAATAGAATAAAAACAACGGACAACAGCACCATAGTCGCGGGGAAACGCTGAGTATTGTCTTTTCAGTAGCAACGGTATGACATCACTTCCGCATATGTCATGGCGGCGCCCATAGTTTTCATTGGCTGGCCATGCCCACGGTCCTATTTCAATATATCTCAGGTGGTATATGGCTGGCAACAATTATTTACCCAAATAACAAATACCTTTTCCTAATGTTTTCAAGTTAAATGCGTCTTCACAACCACCACAGGTACGCTTTAACTGACCCTGCAATACCTGAAATTCCTTTCTGTATAGCAAAAGGGGACAGCTTAGAAAGAGGCATATCTGACGACAGGAAGTCTGCGGCTCAGTGCACAGAGCCACGGACTTCCTGCAGGTTAGTATTTATTCTTGACTTGCATTTATTCTGTTAAATGTGGTCAGCAGGCGGTCCTTGACCACCTACAGAGTTGGTTTGGAATAATGGATATAAATCCACCCCAATTGTGTTTAGAGTGCATTTACACCTGTACTTTGCCATATCCAATAGCAACCCAATCATAAA
The DNA here is from genome assembly GCA_020510985.1 of Pholidichthys leucotaenia. Taxonomy (NCBI): domain Eukaryota; kingdom Metazoa; phylum Chordata; class Actinopteri; order Cichliformes; family Pholidichthyidae; genus Pholidichthys; species Pholidichthys leucotaenia. Next base: position 19,561,792 of record CM035844.1, read on the forward strand.
AAGCATTTTAATGCCAGGAGTAAAGGGGACCATAAGTTTCCTAGTTAAAGCCCGGCCAGTAAAGGATTTTTTAAAGACTGATATTAATATTTGGTACTTGAATGCTAAGACTTTCATTGGGAGAAACTAGGAAGGACAAGATTAGAAATAAGTATATCAGAGGGACAGCTCAGGTTGAGCGGTTTGGAGACAATGTAAGTGAGGCAAGGCTGAGATGGTTTGGACATGTGCAGAGGAGGGATAGTGGATACGTTTGATCTGACACACGAAACAAGCAGATTTCTCTAACACCATTTTATGTGCAATTATTTATGAATTCTAAGATAAAAAAAACAATGCAGGTTAAAAATAAACTTGTTTTTTGTCACAACAAAACTTGGACCTGAAGTAAACAAAATCTATCAAAATTTTGATAAATGCCAGTAAAATGTATAATACAAATTTAACTAGAAAAGCACTCGGAGAGCGCAGACCTCCGCCAAGCGCCACAGTTCCCCCCATACAGTGTTTGTGTGTACGTTTTCAGATTCCTTGACCATGAAAACATATGACTAGCAATTGGATTGACAATGATGGGATTAGTGGTTCAGTAGTTATTGACGAAAATGGCATTTTCCGTAATGGCGGTTTTCCTGTGGACGGTGATCCAGATCACCACCAAAATCTAATCATCTGTAGGATACCCCATTTGTGACAATCTGTGAAAATTTCATGAAAATCCGTCCATAACTTTTTGAGTTATGTTGCTAACAAACAGACAGACAGACAAACCAACGCCGATGATCACATAACCTCCTTGGTGGAGGTAACAAGGCTTTTTTGGTCAAAGACTTTGAGCAAAAGTATAGTGAACTGTAAATTATAGGATAAAACTAAAAAGAAACTTAAGGGCCTTTTCCACTAGCACGCTTTAGCGCGACACGGGACGGCTCAGCACGCTTTGTACGCTTTTCCACAAGCCCCAACACGGTTTAACAGCCGCGATTCTCAGCCCCGCTCCAGGGCTGGGTACAGCAGTGCTGAGCTGTGCCGTGTTGTGACGTTAACAGACTGGTCGCCGCTGATTGGTCAGGTCGTAACCGGCGCTGATTGGTCAGGTTGTAACCGCCCCTCTCCTCCTCCTCATCTACCAAATCTTCACGACCTTCTCAATAAAGTTTTTGAAAAAAAAAAAAAAAAAAGAATCTTCACGACCGCCTTTACTCAGCACGCAACCACTGTTGGCGGTTTCTTTTCAGTGTATTGCTGTGCTATTTTCATTTATTCTCTATCAAAAATGGCTTCGTGTAATAAGGGTGTTCCATGGACCAATAAGGAGCTGCAGTGTCTGCTCACTGCATTGCCAGACGAACGTATGCAGCGCGAGTTAGACGGAGCCGCCCGGAATGAAAAAATATACCGGGAGGTCTCGACATCGGAGTCCTTTAACGGTGAGTTTTAATTTTTTTTTTTTTATTGTGCGTTTTTTCGCAAATATATTCGGTAAGACGCTCAGTTTATTTATGCAATAAAAAAGCTGTTCATTTGTGGATGGATCGCTGCTTTATTGCAGCACACTGCGGACTAAAGCTTTTATTTTAATTATTCATGTGAACAATACGCTGAAATAAGCTTATGAATTCTTGTTAAAAACTATTGTCTTTTCTGCATATATTGCACTTTCGTGCTGTATTTTATTGTGTGCCTTTGCCTTGTAGAATCATCCCACGCGTCCACCGCGACAGCCCGCACGGATTATTCAACCGAGCCTTCCTGACCCAGAGCTGGCAGAGATGCTTCATTCATCCGAGTCGTGACCCAGTTTGGGAAGCTGGTATAGACACTCAGTGGTCGGCGTGTATAAAATGTCGATTAACCTTCATGTTGTGTTGCAAAGTTGTTTTTTTTTCTTTTAATATTTTGTATATAATAAAATGGAATTGTTTTGGAAAGTGTGGTTTGTCTGTTATAACACTGAATTATAAAACAGTATAATTACATAGAAATTCCATTGCCTAATCTGATCAAAATGATACTGATCTCCCTGTCAGGGGTCAACCATTGTAAAGGTAATGTAATTTTTAACTAGACCAAAAAACAAATGTTTTTGTAAGCTTTCTGTTCTTTTTATTGAAATATCATAAAAAATTAGCCCCACATGATCCAGTTCTAAACTTTGGGTACATTTTTTATGTTAACTTATAAGAAGTTGCACAGTTGGACTTTAAAATGCAGCAGGAGAGACTGATCAAGCTTACAAGTCAAAGTAGGTAAAAAAGTAAGTATATGTAAATTGAATGTTCTATCGGCATTCCAAATTCAGAGAATTACAATACGCATCATCTAAACGGAAAATAATAATACTGTTGTTCCAAACGTTGACCTGAAGGTGAAAAACATGATTTTTTTTAATTCAGTACATCCAAAATGCCCTAGGATGTAAAAAATAATAATTTGGTGTTGGGCAGTGTGCCACCGTCTCATTATTTAATACGAATAAAAACAAGTTTCAGCTCATTATTTCTAGGTCATTTGGCAGTTAATTCAAAACAAAAGTGACTTGTGTTGTTGCAGCTTAATTATGAGATAAAATTAATTGTGAGATAAATCCACAGAGCGAGCAAGGCAATAATCCTTGGATCCTTTTTTGTCTCGTGTAAATAAGGACTCAGTCGGGTGCGTAACGTCACGGGAGTGTGGCCCCGCCTCGCTGAGAATCTGCTGCTGCCCCGCTTCTAAAACCTCCTAACAAACCATCACAGCACAAGCACAACACCGTGCTAATGGAGACAGAAGCATTCCGAGCCGTACTGAAGTGAATCGAGCCGTACCGAGGTGTGCTGGGCTAGTGGAAAACAGGCTTTATTCAAATAAATGGCTAAATGAGGAGATCTGTGTACCTTCTCACATTTTCATTTATTGGCCGATACCAGTATTTTTTGCCCATGCTGATAGATTGGCAAATAGCTTGTATTGCCCAATAATGTCGGCAAGTCAAGATCTATGCCAGACTCCATTCCTAATATATCAGGGGTCTACAGGTACATCTCAAAAAATTAGAATATCATGAAAAAATTCAATATTTTTTGTCACTCATTTCAGAAAGTGAAACCCATATATTATACAGATTCTTGACACAAAGAGTGATATATTTCAAGTGTTCATTTATTTTAAACACCAGCAGATGACATGGTTCCTCAAATCATCACTGACTGTGGAAACTTCACACTAAACCTCAAGCAACTTAGATTCTGTGCCTCTCCACACATTTCTCCAGACTCTGGGACTTTGATTTCCAAATGAAATGCAAAATTTACTTTTATCTGAACAGAGGTCATCTGCTGGTGTTGGTCCACTGTGTTTTATCAAGACCAAAGTCAGCGCAGTCGTCTACCAGAAAATTTTAGAGCACTTCATGCTTCCCTCGGCTGACAAGCTTTATGGAGAAGCTGATTTCACTTTCCAGCAGGACTTGGCACCTGTCCACACTGCCAAAAGTACCAAAACCTGGTTCAATGACCATGGAATCATTGTGTTTGATTGGCCAGCAAACTCTCCTGACCTAAACCCCATAGAGAATCTATGGAGGATTGTCAAAAGGAAGATGAGACACCAGCCCCAACAATGCAGACGAGCTGAAGGTCACTATCAAAGCAACTTGGACCTTCATAACACATCAGCAGTGCGACAGGCTGATCACCTCCATGCCACGCCACATTAGTCACGGTTACATGGGCAAAATTTCTTCAATCTGATTACAATTCCGATTAGAATTTTACTGTTTACATGAATCCTGAAAAAGCTGATCCGATTAGGACGTGCGTTTCCATGTGTCACACGTTTGAACAGAATAAATCATTTTGACATGCGCATGTCGACATTTCAACATCTCGACATTCCGAAAATAGTAGAAGAAGAAGCAACTTCCGGGGTAAACAAACCCCACTTCGTGTCTTTCTCTTTTTGAAATGGACCTGTATTGTGTTATTCAGACTCTACTTTTGCTTCTGCTGGTCTCTGTAATGAAGCTACAAGTACATACTTCTGCATATGACGAACAGAGGGAGACAGCAGGACGATACAGACCAGTTTTGTTTTACTCCCGCTATGTCTTCTGCTAGCTGCTGTTCAGGCGGAAATATGTCACATCAACGTATGGCTGATGTACAGACATGCGCAGTAAATATATTTTCTACCCAAGCTTTGGAATAAGTGTTTATATGCGCACCATTGGGATTAACAATCGGCATAACCCACCCCTCTCAATCAGAATGATTTTTTTTTTTTTTAATATAAGTTTTTGTAAAGGGTATACACGTCATTACAGCATTGCATTGTTTACATTTTCATCACATGTTGCCTTATTTTTTGTTATTTGACAACATTGGAAGAATAATTATTACAACACCCCTTTTTTTTAAGTGAAAGAAAAAGTGAAATTAAAGAGAACAGAAAAAAAATAAACAAACTAAAGAGCAATCAGAATGAAATTTTGATCCGAATGAGCGTGATCGGGTCAGAATATTCAGACTGGCGTGTTTACATGAAGCATTTTTATTCCGATCAGGCTTTTAATTCGGTTACTTGTGTCCATGTAAACATGGCTATTGATACAGTAATTAATCCAAAAGGAGCCCCGACCAAGCACTGAGTGGTACATGGACATACTTTTCAGTCGGCCAACATTTCTATTAAAAAAATATTTTTTAAAATTAATTTTATGCAATATTCTAATTTTCTGAGAAACTGAATTTGGGGTTTTCATGGGCTGTAAGCCATAACCATCAAAATAAAAATAAACACTTGAAATATATCACTCTCTGTGTAATGAATCTATATAATATATGGGTTTCACTTTCTGAAATTAGTGACAAAAAAATATTGAATTTTTTCATGATATTCCAATTTTTTGAGATGTACCTGTACAACCTGTGGCTCGTTTAACCATAACCGGAGGTTTCCTATGAATTTCACAAAAAACTAGGAAAAAAAAAACAACAAAACACAGGTCTACCATCAGGTAAAAAGCATAGAGTTACCTTTAAAAAGCCCACACAGTAAGGGGGACACAGCTGTATTGAAGACTTCTTCTTGCTCAGCAGTGGGATCAAATACATAATCATAGGTGAATACCTTCTCAGCGCCAACAATCACCTGAAAGCAAATAACTTTGTTGCCATTTCTCTCCATTTCTCCTGAGCAAGTGTATAAGATGAAAAATTTAATTATATAGACAATAAAATAAACAACTGTGCAACGATGAAACCTTCAGGGAAAGCTGATGAGTACAGACCTGTGGCTCTCCAGGTGCAAAAGTGAGACAGCTCTGACATCCTTCGTTGATTTCTTTTGGTACCAATGGCCGGCATCGCAAGGCAACCCGCACCGGAATCACCTTTGCATCCTCACTTGTCATGATGCAAGATTCTACTGAGTAACTGTAAAAAAAAAAAAAAAAAAAAAGACAATATGAAGAAGCCGGACATAGACAAGGCCACTGATTTTGGCAGGTGATGTGCTAGGACAGATCAATAACTTTGTTAAATCTTTGCACTGAGGAACATCATGTAAAAACTAGAACCACATTAGCAATGGATAACACATACTGATTATTTCATTTTCTGCAAAAAAACAAACAAAACAAGATTAGACCACCACGAATACGGACAAATGATGAAGAGCCCCAGCCCCCGATCCCAGCCCCCAACCAACAGTGATCTGTGTGGAGTTTGCATGTTGTCCCCGTGTTTGCGTGGGTTTACTACGGGATTTCTCCGGTTTCCTCCCACATGCCAAAAACATGCAGGTTAGGTTAATTGGAGACTCTAAAGTGGCCCTAGGTGTGAGTGTGTGTGTGAATGGTTTAGGGATAGCACCGTATCGTGGCTGCTTCATCCATCCAGGTGGTGGATGCCCTCAATTTCCCCTCTGGGGATCAATAAAGTATACTAAATCTTAAAAAAAAAAATCTAAAAGAGCAATTAAATTCAAGCAATGTAGAGGATGCGTTCAATGATGAGGCTGAGTTTTATTTCTCAGGTTCAGCTTTATTGACAGAACACATACTCTAGCATTCTCAAAGCAGGAAGAAGAGAAAGAACTATATCACATCACCTCTTTATATCTTTCCAGCATTGGAACTCAAGTCACATGGTGCTTTAGTAAACATACAGTCACATGGTACTTAATCCCAGCCACAATGCATACCTGCCAACTTTTCAAACCTGAAAAGCCTAGTAGCTAGCCGGGGTCCAGGGACCGATGCTAATGCTAATGCTAATAATGCTAATATTTGCCAAACAAATATTAGCATTAAATCTAGTTAAATGTAGCTAACAACCTCATATTTCTTCAACTTTCAAACCTGAAAAGCCTAGTAGCTAGCCAGGGTCCAGGGGCCGCAGGCCCTGGTAGGTCCAGGACAAAGTCCTGGTGGGGGATTCACGGGGGCAAAGCCCCCCGACGCCAAACAAATATTAGCATTAAATCAAGTTAGAGTGTAGCTAACGACCTCATATTTCTTCAACTTTCAAACCTGAAAAGCCTAGTAGCTAGCCGGGGTCCAGGGGCCGCAGTGTCAAACAAATATTACCATTTGACATAGAAGTCACATATTAATTATATTAAAGGTAAAATATCTAAATCAATTGCAATACTACACAGAGCGAAATATTTGCTGAATCAATAACCCACATTATATACTTTGTATCATTCATTAATACTCCCATACATGACATATTGTACTGAAGTATGGGGAAATACATATAAAACAAACATATATCCAGTCTTTATGCTTCAGAAGAGAGCTATTAGAATAATAAACAAAGCTAATTAAAAGCTCTCAAGTTGAAAGATCTGGTTGACTTTAAAACTGCAGTAATAATGTTTAAAGCTAAGAATCTATCACTGCCCGCAAATATCCAAAAGCCGTTCCAAATAAGGGAGAAACAATATCATTTCAGAGGAACATGTATATTTCAAAAACCTTCAGTGAGAACTACCACCAAGAAACACTGTGTTTCAGTGCAAGGAGTCAGATTATGGAACGATTTTGGACCTGAATTAAAATCATGTACAACGCTTGGACAATTTAAACAAAAACTAAAGGAAGAAATACTCCAAACATATATACAAGATGACATGTAAAATCACATAAGGATTGCCATATCCAGTCTGTGTTGTGACTTAGTTTTTTTTTTGTCACATTTTGTCTTAGCTTTGTTCTGAATTGTAATCGCTCTTGTTTTGTTTTTCTTTTGAATTCTTGAATGGAATATGGGTGGGCAATATAAGCTGCGGCTTCAGCCATCACCCATTTCAGATAACTTATGTTGAACTGTATAATCAGAGGAGTTATTGTCTAATTTGATCTTGTTGGATTTTCTTTCCCCCTTTGTTATATTATTCAGTTTCTTTTAACCTGTACTTTTAATCTATCCAAAATAAAGATTCATTCATTCATTAAATTTGCATTCAAAAGACTATCTTAACACTGCATAGAACTTCGAATAGGCCAGATGTGATGTATTATGAATACTAGAAAAGCACTCGGACAGCGCAGACCTCCGCCAAGCGCCACAGTTCCCCCCATACAGTGTTTAACATCATAAATAAAATATTGAAAATGGCCCCATCTCGCAATGTTAAAAAAAAAAAAAAAAAAAAAAAAACAACCCCAAGAATCCTTTAAAAAATTCCTGGATCCAGACGGTGATCCGGATCACCACCAAAATCTAATCATCTGTAGGATACCCCATTTCTGACAATCTGTGAAAATTTCATGAAAATCCGTCCATAACTTTTTGAGTTATCTTGCTAACAAACAAACAGACAAACCAACGCTGATGATCACATAACCTCCTTGGCAGAGGTAACTAGAAGACTAGTGATATCAGCAGGGTATACTAGCACTGTTTAACAGACACGAGCGTAAAAGACGGCAAAATCGCTCTGATATTTTATGTGTTTACATGATACACCAAGCATGACAAGGCTTGGTCCATTTGCCAGGGTTGAAGTGCAGTCGTGCGAACGTCTGCAGCAGTTTACATCGTGTTTACATCTCGCCATGTACGTACGCCTCTCCGGGATTTCGCGCGAGAATAGAAACCTCAATACCCTCAATAGCGATAGCGTTAGCTTAACAACCGCTTCAGGTAAAGCGTAGCAGCGAACCACGAAAAGAAACGCTACTGACGCTACTATGTTCTAAATTTAGATACGATTCCTAGCGATCTCGTGTTTTGGAATTGCTTTCGTGTTTTTTTTACGATTTAAAATTTTTGACTGAATTTTTAGTGAAAAATCGTAATTTTGATTAATAAAGCCGTAACCCGGAATGGGGTCTTGAAAACCGGAACCATACGCCAAAACCGGAGTAGTTGGCAGGTATGCACAATGTACCCCTTTGAACTTTCACCATTGTCTCTTATTCATTGATGAACCGGAAATCTCTCTGGGGCATCTTCTCCGAGACAAAGGCCAAATCTCACACCTCCTTGTCATCCTCTGCAGATCCAAGCCTTTTGTCCTTCGAGACGTGAAGCCTCCAATAAACATGCAGTCATACCTTTGTGGAAAATGTGAGCCCAACATATGTGCCACAGCAATATCTATCATTTTGCTGGGAAGATGACAATGTGATTTATTAGTAACCAAGTGAAACCTGGAAGTCAGATTCTTAATTTGTCAGGACCTAACCATAAAGACCATAAAGGACCTAACCATAAAGACTATTGGACATAAAGACCATAAAGGACCTAACCATAAAGACTATTGGACCAAAAGACCATAAAGGACCTAACCATAATGACAGTATCATTGTATTAATAGTATTTATTTATTTCACTTAGTGCAGTGTGACTGAACACTTAAATGTAGTGTATTAGTTTTTATGTGGTTTTAAATTCTGGCAATTAATAAAGTGAATAAAGAAAAAAAATGCTGTTTATGATTGCAACGTGTATAACAAAACCACTGAATACACTGTATTAACATCCGACAGCTGCAAATGTGTCATTAAAAAACTAAGATCAACTAATTACTATAACTGAATGTGTACATATGAGTGTCTGTGTAACTGTTCTTGTTACCTCCGCCAGGCCGAAAAGGCCAGGAGGAGGTTATGTTTTTGCTGGAGTTTGTGTGTTTGTCTGTTTGTCTGTCTGTCTGTTGGTTAGCAAGATAACTCAAAAAGTCTTGGACGGATTTCAATGAAACTTTCAGGCGTTGTTGGAAATGGTACAAGGAAGAACTGATTAAATTTTGGGGGTGATCCGGTTCACCGTCTGGATACAGGAATTTTTTAAAGCATTTTTCAACACTGTGACATACAGCCATTTTCAACATGTGCGCAGGCGCAATAGAGGGCGCTGGTCGTCGTGTCTGATGAACACAAACTCCGCCTTCTTCAAAGTTTTAGGCACAAAAGCACACAGAAAACAGTGGTGGGCAGGGCTCGCCAGAGTGCCTGTGTTTGCACTACGCTGCAAAAGCTGACACGGGCAGCTGTCCGGCGCCGGATTATTTGGCAGAAATTCCCCGGCCAGCCATAGGGGCTGCGCAAAAACCAGCTCTCTGCCGGGGGAGGCTTCCAAATCCTCTTTTTTCCGCGGACCGCAAACCCAATAAAACCCACGGCAACCATTATCGCACCTTCTTTTGTCCTGCGGCTCCGGAACAGAGACGAATCCCGGCGCCAGTAATGCTGCGCCTGATATGTGTCACTCTAATGCTAAAAGTGACTGCATCAGGGATTTACCACCTTGAATGAATGAATGAATGAATGAATGAATTTATTTCGGATAGTACAGTACAGGTTAAAAGAAACTGTATAATATAACAACAAGGTCAAATTAGACAAAGACTCCTTCTACTATACAATTCCACATGAGTTATCCGAAATGGGTGATGGCTGAAGCCGCAGCTTATATTGCCCACCCATATTCCATCCAAGAATTCAAAAGAGAAAAAAGAGAAAACAAGACAAGAGCGATTACAATTTAAAACAAAGCTAAGACAAAATGTGACAGAGGAAAAAAAAAAAAAGAAAACTAAGCTACAACACAACACAGGCTGGAAATGTCAATCCTTATGTGAGTTTACATGTCGTCTTGTAAATATGTTTGGAGTATTTCTTCCTTTAGTTTTTGTTTAAATTGTCCAAGCGTTGTACATGATTTTAGTTCAGGTCCAAAATCGTTCCATAATCTGACTCCTTGCACTGAAATACAGTGTTGCTTGGTGGTTGTTCTCACTGTAGGCTTTTGAAATATACATGTTCCTCTGAAGTGATATCGTCTCTCCCTTGTTTGGAACAACTTTTGGATATTTGCGGGCAGTGATAAATTCTTCACTTTGAACATTATTATTGCGGTTTTAAAGTCAACCAGATCTTTCAACTTGAGAGTTTTTTGTTTAAGAAAAAGTGGGTTTGTTGGTTCCCTGTAAGCTGCTTTGTTTATTATTCTAATAGCTCTCTTTTGAAGCATAAAGACTGGATATATGTTTGTTTTATATGTATTTCCCCATACTTCATTACAATATGTCATGTATGGGAGTATTAATGAATGATACAAGGTGTATAGTGTGGGTTGATTCAGCAAATATTTCACTCTGTGTAATATTGCAATTGATTTGGATACTTTACCTTTAATATAATTAATATGTGACTTCCAACACAGTTTGTTATCAATTATTACTCCAAGGAATTTAGTTTCGGATACCCTTTCAATCTCTACACCATTTACACTGAGTTTGGGTACTGGGTTGTTGTGATGGTTGTTAAAAACTATAAATTTTGTCTTACTTAAATTGAGCGTTAATTTGTTTGAATCAAACCACAGTTTAAGCTTTCCTAATTCCTTTCCGAGTGTATCCAGAAGTTGTTCCAAATTGTTTCCACTGCATAGCAGATTAGTGTCATCGGCAAACAATATTAAGTCCATTTTTTCTGAAACTTTACATATATCGTTTATATACATATTGAATCCCACTTGAGGTGTTTCAGGCACGTCCCACTGGGAGGAGACCCCGGGGCAGACCCAGGACTCGGTGGAGAGACTATGTCTCCCAGCTGGTCTGGGAACGCCTTGGTATCCCCTCTGAAGAGCTGGAGCAGGTGGCTGGGGAGAGGGAAGTCTGGGCTTCTCTGCTTGAACTGCTGCCTCCGCGACCCGGACCTCCGGAAAAGCGGTAGAAGATGGATGGATGGATGGATGTATCAAATGCTTTTTTAAGATATAGGAATACTCCAACTGAATACTCTTTATTTTCAATGGCTGTTGATATTTTTTCTGTAAATTCCATTAGGGCATATGCAGTTGTCCTCTTGTGTCTGAACCCATATTGCTGCTCACATAATAAATCATTCTTCAGTATGAAGTTGTCAATTCTCTCATAGAATATTTTTTCAAGTATCTTGGAAAATTGCGGTAATAGTGAAATTGGTCTATAGTTTGAGAGTTCCCCTCTATCGCCCGTCTTGTATATCGGAATTACTTTAGCTATTTTCATTGCATTGGGAAATATACCTGATTGGAGAGACAGGTTGCAGATATACGTCAGTGGTTTCACTATGCATTCGATAACAGTTTTGACTAGTAGCATGTCAATACCATCACAGTCAGTAGATGTTTTACTTTTGAACGATTTAACAATTTCAATGACCTCTCTTTCGTCTGTGTTCTTTATGAAGATGGAGTCTTTTACAGCAGTGTTATTGCATATTGTATTACCTGTAGGCACCATAGTGGGTATTTCTTGGGCCAGTTTAGGTCCAATGTTAACAAAAAAATTATTAAATTCATCTGCAGGTGAAGCTATATTCAGACTCTGAGTCGTTTTATTTTTTGGAATATTAGTTGGGTAGCTTGTATTTCTGCTTTTATTTCCAAGGATACTGTTGAGTATTGTCCATGTATTTTTAATATTGTCTTAATATTGTTACCTCAAGTTGCACTTTGCTACACAGCGCCACAAAAACTGTGTAGCCAAATTCGATCGATGGATGAACATTTTCAGCCAGTGAGAGAACCGACGCCTTCCAAATCCAATGCATCACTAGCAGAAGTGATGTTTTCTCATTTTGTGGCAGAGCACAATCTACCCCCACTGGTGGCAGATCACTTCAGTGATTTGGTGCCAACATTGTTTCCTGACAGCAACAGCACTCCATTTTTTGGTGCAACTTGGCTTATTATTTTCACAATACCAAAAAGTTATGGCTCAACATTGTGTCCATATAAGTGTACATTTGAATAAATATGTTGGAAATAGTTCACGTTGCAGTTGCTGTTTGCTTAGTTTTTGTTTGTTTGTTAGTTTGTTTTTGCTACAGTTTTCTTTCATCTGCCAATAAATACAGTTTTTAAGTACTCAGTACAGGTGTGAAAGCCCCTCCCCCCAATAAGGGAGGCATGAGGTATGCCTTGACAGGTCGCAGCCTGGCACTTTGCACATGGAGGAGATGGACACAACAGCAACACTTCAGTTTATTACCTCCGCCAAGGAGGTAATGCTTTTACTACAGAACCACTAACCCTATCATTGTGAATCCAATTGCTAGTCATATGTTTTCATGGTCAAGGAATCTGAAAACCTACACACAAACACTGTATGGGTGGGAACTGTGGCGCTTGGCGGAGGTCTGCGCTCTCCGAGTGCTTTTCTAGTTATTTGTCTGTGCTCAGGTAGAATTTAATTTTATGATTTGTAATTTCTTGCTAAAGAGAAAACACAGTTTAAAAAAATAAAATCACTTCCCAAGTTTTAAAGCTGACCTAATGCCAGTGATGAGAAAGAAAAACAGAATAGGCCATCTCACAAATTATTAGAGCCTGATCAATACGGTGGCAGGCAATATCAAGATTTTTCACTGCAATAATTAAAATTTTGAAAAAGTAGATTATTAATAAAGCTGAAAGAAAGTGAGCTGAGAAATAAACTCAGCCTCATCCTTGAACGCATTCTCTACAGTGGTGTACATATGGTGCTCAGTTATTATTCACTTCCTACTGGGGGCATCGCGTTCAGCCTTTTTCTCCATTTTAATCAACCAAATTAGAACAAGAACATTCTATTGTTCGTATACTATGGGTGCTCGTATATCCCTTTAAGGCAGTGTTGCTGTGGAACACGACCATAACTGACGTCCGTTTCAACACCATACCGTTTTTATGTCGGCGACATTTCTAATGGAATTTAAACAGCGCCAGCCACACTGTCCAAAACCAAACATGTTCATGGACCGAAGGGGATCATGTTAACGAGGCTGTCGGCGTTAACTCGGCCATATTATGTTTGCTAGAGTTGACCAGAAAAAAAAAAGTTCACGTTACCTTTTTATGTCTCCTTCACAGCCAACGTCGAAATACACAACAGAAATTGCACTCAGCCTTCCCGAATAACGGTGGTCACGCTGAAAATATCCCTGAAAGTCACGATTCTTATTCAACTGCAATATTAAGCCCGTGTATTTAAACAACACTGCCCGCCACTTTCAAACACGCAGCTCCGCCTCCTCCTTCTTCTTCTACTCCGTTGAAATCAATACAAACGAAAGGAGCTACTCACCCCTACTGGACAGTTCCTGTAAATGCTCATATTTGAAGAAGCCTTCAGTAAAAAGAAAAAGAAAATCCAAAATTTGAGGTTAAGGATAAGGATAAGAACCTGCACTTATATAGCGATTTTTCTAATCTCAAGACCACTCAAAGCGCTTCACTAGTACTAACCCTCTATTCTAAGGGCCTATAGGAGACAGATATCTAGGGACAATTTAGAACAACCAATTAACCTAACATGCATGTCTTTGGATTGTTAAACCCTTTTTTATTCAGTCTATAGTTAAAACGTGTTTTTCTTCTAGCACAGTGCTTCCCATCATCCTTTCTTGTTTAAGAAGAAGAATCCATTGAAACTATGGGTCCCCTTCATAAAGATTATTAAAAATTGTGCAGAAAAAAACATATTTTTTAAAGGGGCCTGCACTTAAAACAAACTGGTGCTTTTATTGAATTTACCAACATACAAAGTTTTGTTTTGTTTTTTTTTTGAGTGCAGCTTCACTTAACAAAACAAACATTAACTGAAATAAGTAGGATATATTCAAAGAAAAAAAAAATCCCCCCCAGGGAGAGGAGAGAGTGCCGGAGCTGCTGGAAGAAGAGTGGTGTGGGAGCAGATCTGATATAAAATGGTAAACTGTTCCACAGTTTTGCGGTAGCCACTGCCAACGCTCGATATCCCTTTGTTTTCAGGCGTGTTCTGGATACATTCAGGAGAAGATGGTTAGCTGATCTGAGATTTCTAGCTGGAGTGTGAACATGGAGGAGTTCAGTCAAATAGGGTGAAGCTAAACCATTAAGACACTTGTATCAACATAATTTTTAAATCTATTCTGTGGGAAATAGGGAGCCAGTGGAGGGAGCGTAAAGTAGGTGAGATCTGGTCCCATTTTTTCTTTCCTGACAAGAGACGAGCAGCAGCATTTTGAATTAACTGCAGGTGGTGAATAGATTCCTGATGCAGGCCAGCATATAAAGAGTTACAATAATCAAGTCTAGTAGGTAAAAAGCATGGATCATCTTCTCCAAATCTTTAGGAGGGAAATAAGGCTTGGCCTGAGCTATAAGTTTCAACTATAGGAAACTGGACCTAATGACAGAAGAAATTTGCTTATCAAATTTTAAAATGCTGTCAAAAATGACACCAAGACTTTTCACAGAGGAGTGAATGCTATTTCCTAAGGGCCCAAGAATCCTAGCATCCAAATACTATGGCAACAGTTTTATCTTCATTTAATTTGAAGTTTAAGTTCATCCATGTCTTTATGTCTTTCAAACAGGCGAGTAGTGGCTACAGTGATTGCATATTTACCAGTCCAAGGGACAAATAAATGTGTATGTCATCAGCAAACCAGTGAAAAGAGACACAGTGCTTCCTAAAAACTGATGCCAGAGGCAGCAGATACAATGAGAAGAGAATGGGGCCTGGAGAATGGAAAACAGAAATTTTGAGAGTGTGCCAGTGCAATTGCCAGTTAGCCATAGCTTTAACCCATGAGGACCTTATTAAAAATTGTGAAAATCAACTGAATTTGAATGAAAACCAAAAACCCTGGCCTTTGGCATTTTGACCCTAGACCCATAGTTTAAGGTCAGGATCCCAAGGTGATCCTGTGTACAAATTTTGGTGACCCTAGCTTTACTTGTTCTATAGTTTTAATATTTATTTGAAAGGGACATTACATACTAATGAACATTAGTACAAATGTAAGTATGCCAGATTTAGCAATACTGCTAATTTGCATCTGTAGTCCCCCGGCAGATCACAAAAACACACAAACAAACAATCATGCACAAGCAGAACAACTGCAATGAAACTGTACAAAGTGTATATGCTAAAGTGCAAGAATTAATGTGCTACTGTGGGTGGCACATATGTTGGGCTCACATTTTCCACAGAGGCATGACTGCATGTGTATTGGAGGCTTCACGTCTGGAAGGACAAAAGACTCGAATCTGCAGAAGATAACGAGGAGGTGTGAGACCTGGCTTTTTGTCCCAGAGAAGATGCCCCATAGAGATTTCCAGTTCATCAATGAATGAGAGACAATGGTGAAGATTCAAAGGGATGCTTTGTGACTGTATGTTTACTGAAGCACCATGTGACTTGAGTTCTGATGCTGGAAACATATAAAAGGGTGATGTGATATAGTTCTTTCTCTTCTTCCTGCTTTGAGAATGCTAGAGAATGTGTTCTGTCAAATAAAGCTGAACCTGAGAAATAAAACTCAGCCTCATCATTTGAACGCATCCTCTACACTGGTGACCTACAACAAAGAATGCGCAGACAGAATTCTCCCGAGCGGGGCTCGGCGGAAGCCAGCCTGATGGCCACCTCCACAATCCGGCTGCCCGATTTCTGGCAGCACAGCCCGCGCTCATGGTTTAGCGCGGTCGAGGCGCAGTTCAACCTCCAGAGAATCTCCAACGACGACACAAGATTCTACCATGATGTAGCGAAGCTGGACAGCCACACGGTCCAGAGGGTGGAGGATCTGGTTAATCATCCACCGGACAGCGACAAGTACAGCGCATTGAAGGACGCGCTGATCAGCCATTTCACCCCTTCGGTCCAACGGCGAGCAGAGGGGCTCCTGACGTTGACGGAATCGGAGAACGATAGACCTGCAGACCTGATGGTGAAGATGCTGAGGTTGAAAGACTCCGAGGATGGCGAATTTATTTTCGCCCACCTTTTCCTCCGGACCCTGCCGCCAGCAGTGAGAGTAGCCCTGGCAGAGTCGCCCCGATTGGCCAGGCGAGACTACCATGGGTTGAGCAAGGAGGCGCAGCGGCTTGTCGACGCCCACAAGCGGAACGCGGTTTCGGCCGCGGCAGCCAGCCCAGGAGCGACGTCTGGAGATGGCTCAAAACCAGCGGCCGCGGCGCCAGATGCACCAACGACGGCGGCGACGGGGACCAGGCGGCGCGGAGTGGAGGACGGCCTGTGCTTCTACCACCGCCGTTTTGCAGAGAGAACACACAAGTGCGTCCCGCCGTGCCACTTCAAACGCCCGGGAAACGCCAAGACCGGGGGCCGGTAGCAGCTGCGACCCTCGGCGACGAGAACAAGCTGCTTTACCTGACGGATGCACACTCGGGGAAACAGTTCCTCGTGGACACAGGCTCCCAGCTGAGTTTCATCACACCCACCTACACGGAACGGCTGATGCCGTCTAAAGCTCCCTGGGTGTCAGTGTCAGCAGCGAACGGCTCAACGATTAAAACTTTCGGTGTCCTTACAGGGCCGTTCATTTGAGTGGACTTTTATTGTAGCAGCAGTCAGTTTCAACATGTTAGGGGCTGATTTTTTGTGCTCACATGGTTTATTGGTTGACCTTGCTAATAGACGTCTGATTAATGCACTGTCTTTCCATTCTATCCCCTGCACAGCTCGGGTGGCCCCGCCGACTGCACATGCCAGCGTCTCAGCTGCGGGTGGTAAGTTTCACACATTGCTCGCTGAGTTCCCAGCACTCACAGTCCCCACGTTTTCGGCGACAGTGGCTAAACATGGGGTGGAGCATTTTATCACCACCACCGGGCCCCCCGTTTTTGCAAAAGCTTGGCGCTTGGACCCAGCTAAACTGGCCATCGCGCGCGAGGAGTTCACTAACCTGGAGAAACTGGGCATTATTAGACGCTCCAAAAGCCCCTGGGCTTCGCCGCTACACATGGTCCCGAAAGCTGATGGTTCGTGGCGACCTTGCGGCGATTTCCGCAGGTTGAACAACGTTTCAGCACATGACCGCTACCCGATTCCGCACATTCAGGATTTTTCTGTTCATTTGGCGAGGGCGCGCAGTTTTTCTAAAATAGACTTGGTGCGCGGTTACCACCAAGTTCCAGTGCGCGCGCAGGATATACCCAAAACAGCGGTTATAACTCCTTTCGGCCTTTTTGAGTTTTTGCGCATGCCATTTGGCCTCAAGGGGGCCGCGCAGACTTTCCAACATATGATGGATGCAGTTTTACGCGACCTTCCTTTCATGTTCGTTTATTTGGATGACATTTTAGTAGCCAGCACGTCCGAAGGCGAACACGAAAGCCACCTCACAGCAGTTTTTCGGAGGCTGGCAGAGCACGGGTTAATAATTAACCCAGCGAAGTGCCAGTTTGGGATAGCGCAGATTGATTTTTTGGGGCATCGCGTTTCGGCAGAAGGAGCGGTTCCTCTGCCCGATAAGGTGCGCGCAATAACAGATTTTCCGCAACCTCAAACGGTCAAGGCGCTACAGGAGTTTCTGGGAACGGTTAATTTTTACAACCGGTTCCTCCCAAGCGCAGCGTGGCTCATTCAGCCATTATACACTGCGTTAAAAAAACAAAAGCCCGCAAATAAAGTTGAATGGTCTCCGGAGCGGGAGCGCGCTTTTGCCCAGGTCAAATCAGCCCTGGCAAACGCAGTTTTGTTAGCGCACCCAGTTCCAACGGCTCGCATGGCGCTCACCACTGATGCTTCCGATTTAGCAGAGGGGGCGGTTGTTGAACAGTTTGTGGCAGGTACCTGGCAACCCCTCGCGTTTTTCAGCAGAACCCTGCGCGATAGTGAGCGTAAATACAGTGCGTTCGACAGGGAGCTTTTGGCCCTACACTTGGCCATCCGCCATTTCCAGTTCTGGTTGGAAGGGCGACGCTTCACCGCATTTGTGGATCACAAGCCGCTAATGTTTGCAATGGCCAAGATTTCAGAACCCTGGTCAGGCTGGCAACAAAGACAACTAGCCGCGATATCGGAGTTCACCACTGATATCCAGCATGTCGCGGGTAAACACAATGTAGTGGCAGACTGTCTCTCGCGCGCGGTAGCAACACCAGGCTCCATGGGGGCGGACTCTGTAGCCGTGGCCGCGGGTCCGGGCAGCGACGCGGGAGCGCGCGCAGCCCTGGTCTGTGTAGGGTTAGATTATGCAGCCATGGCCGCGGAGCAGGTTAATGATGCGGACGTGCGCGTGCTCCAGTCTGGACCAACAGGGTTAAGGCTGGAGCACAGGGTGCAGCAAACTGGTATGCCCCCCCTAATCTGCGATGTCTCCACGGAACGGCCCTGCCCTGTGGTTCCAGCCGCGTGGCGTCGCCGCGTTTTTGACTTGGTCCATTCTCTGGCGCACCCGGGGGTGCGCGCATCGATTAAGTTGGTGGGGGAGAAATTTGTTTGGCCCGGGTTGCGCAAACAGGTCAAGGAATGGGTGGCGGCCTGCGTAGCGTGTCAGAGAGCCAAGATACACAGACACACTAAGGCTCCGTTGGAACCTTTTCACATCCCCGCTAAGCGTTTTGATCACGTGCATGTTGACTTGATGGGCCCGCTTCCACCATCACATGGGCACACACATCTTTTGACGATGGTGGATCGCACCAGGCGTTGGCCAGAGGCGATCCCTCTGACATCAACCACAGCGGAAGAAGTTGCGCGAGCATTTTTAACAGCGTGGGTTGCACGTTTCGGAGTCCCATCGGACATAACGTCCGACAGGGGTCCCCAATTTATTTCCGAACTATGGTCATCGATGGCCCGCAGCTTAGGGGTGAAGATTCATCGCACTACCGCGTATAACCCCCAGGCTAATGGTTTATGCGAACGCTTTCACAGGTCGTTAAAAGCAGCCCTCAGAGCGTCGCTGACGGATACAAATTGGGTGGACAGACTTCCATGGGTTTTATTGGGGTTGCGTTCTGCACCTAAGGAAGATTTGCATGCTTCCCCGGCTGAGTTAGTTTTTGCACAACCTCTCCGTTTGCCGGGGGAATTTCTCCCCAATAATCCCGCACCAAATTGCACCCCCCGCTCAGCCGTGGCAGAGCGACACAGGAGCAAACACACTCCCTGGCCCGGTTCATCACAGTTTTCCAAGCGTTTTTGTGCCAAAGGCTTTAAAAAATGCAGAGTTTGTTTTTGTTAGACATGATACTCAGCGTCCAAGTTTGCGACCGTTTTATGACGGGCCTTTCAGAGTGCTGGAGACTGGGGAGAAGCATTTTCTGCTAGAATTAGGGGGCAGAAAGGAGTTGATTTGCATAAACAGGCTCAAACCCGCTTTTGTTTTGGCTGATGAGCAAGTGCAGCTAGTGAGGCCCCCCCGCCGTGGCAGGCAACCGAGAAGACATTCTCCAGAACCTTCACAGAGACGTGCTAACAGCTTTAATCCACAGATGCAGAGAGATGCTGCAGGGGTAGCAAAGCCAGGTTACAGCAGATTCGGCAGAAGGTTAAGACCCAGGCAGCTGGTGGATTGGTTGGTGATATGTGGAGTGTTTTGTGTTTTTCTTTTTATGCCATGCATGTTTTGCCCTTAATAGACGTTTGGGGGGGGGGGGGTTATGTGGGTGGCACATATGTTGGGCTCACATTTTCCACAGAGGCATGACTGCATGTGTATTGGAGGCTTCACGTCTGGAAGGACAAAAGACTCGAATCTGCAGAAGATAACGAGGAGGTGTGAGACCTGGCTTTTTGTCCCAGAGAAGATGCCCCAGAGAGATTTCCGGTTCATCAATGAATGAGAGACAATGGTGAAGATTCAAAGGGATGCTTTGTGACTGTATGTTTACTGAAGCACCATGTGACTTGAGTTCTGATGTTGGAAACATATAAAAGGGTGATGTGATATAGTTCTTTCTCTTCTTCCTGCTTTGAGAATGCTAGAGAATGTGTTCTGTCAAATAAAGCTGAACCTGAGAAATAAAACTCAGCCTCATCATTTGAACGCATCCTCTACACTAGAAACAAAACATTCAAATGTCACACTGTGGTGGAACAGGTGGGGATTGTCCACCTAGAGAAGGCAGCTGGGGAAAGGGGGAACAAAGGACTGAAGGAGGAAGTGTCACCGGGGGGTCTCAGTCGGGACAGTAAGTACTAATTCCCCCCCCCCGCCCCCAGGAGAGGAAAGAACACCGGAGCTGCTAGAAGGAGAGGGGTGTGAGAAGCGGTGCCGGTGTGATGTTATGTTAATTTGCCACACAGGTCTTTGTTACCCCCTCATGGATCGTCACCCCCTCATGGATCGTCACCCCCTCATGGATCGTCACCTTATCGTGGTGGGGGGGTTTGCGTGCCCCAGTGATCCCAGGAGCTATGTTGTCCGGGGCAATTTGCCTCTGATAGGGTCTCCCAAGACAAACTGGTCCTGGGTGAAGGGCCAGACGAAGAACGATCCAACAGACTCTCATGATAAATTGTATATCAAGGATTCAGTGTACCCCGCCCGGTATGGGGTTACCGGGGCCCCACCCTGGAGCCAGGCCTGGGGGAGGGGCTCGAAGGCTAGCGTCTGGTGGCCGGGTTTCCACCCATGGGACCCGGCCGGGCTCAGCCCGAAGGAGTTACGTGGGTCCGCCCTCCAGTAGGTTCACCACCTGCAGGAGGGATCATGGAAGTCCGGTGCTATGTGGATCAGGTGGCAGTCAAAGGCGGAGACCTTGGCGGACTGATCCCAAGCTTTCTAAACTGGCTTTTGGTACGTGGAATGTCACCTCTCTGGTGGGGAAGGAGCCTGAGCTGGTGTACGAGATTGAGCGATACCGGCTAGATATAGTCGGCCTCACCTCAACACACAGCTCCGGTTCCGGAACCAGTCTCCTGGAGAGGGGCTGGAGCTTGGCCTTTTCTGGAGTTGCCCCGGGCGAGAGGCGACGAGCAGGGGTAGGTATTCTTGTATCGCCCCACCTTGCTGCCTCTATATTGGAGTTTTCCCCGGTGGACGAAAGGGTTGCTTCCCTGCGCCTTCGGGTTGGGAAATGGGTCCTGACCATCATTTGTGCCTATGCACCAAATGATGTTTCAGAGTACCCACCCTTTTTGGAGTCTGTGACTGGGGTGCTGGAGGGTGCTCCTCCTGGAGACTCCATTGTCCTACTGGGGGACTTCAATGCGCACGTGGGCAACGACAGTGAAACCTGGAGGGGGGTGATTGGGAGGAACGGCCTGCCCGATCTGAACCCGAGTGGTGTTCAGTTATTGGACTTCTGTGCTAACCACAGTCTGTCTATAACGAACACCATGTTCAAGCATAAGGGTGTCCATATGTGCACCTGGCACCAGGACACCCTAGGCCGCAGGTCGATGATCGATTTTGTTATCGTATCATCAGACCTGCGACCGTATGTCTTGGACACCCGAGTAAAGAGAGGTGCAGAGCTGTCAACTGATCACCACCTGGTGGTGAGTTGGATCCGATGGCAGGGGAGGAAGCCATTCAGACCTGGTAGACCCAAACGTATAGTGAGGGTGTGCTGGGAGCGTCTGGCTGAGGCCCCTGTCCGGGAGGTCTTCAACTCCCACCTCCGGAAGAACTTCAACCACATTCCGAGGGAGTCTGGAGACATGGAGTCTGAATGGGCCATGTTCTCCACCTCTGTTGTTGAAGCGGCAGCCCAGAGCTGCGGCCGCAAGGTGGTCGGTGCATCTCGTGGTGGCAACCCCCGAACCAAGTGGTGGACACCAGTGGTGAGGGGGGCCATTAAGCTGAAGAAGGAGTCCTATCAAGCTTGGTTGGCTTGTGGGACTCCCGAAGCAGCTGAGGTGTACCGGCAGGCCAAGCGGAGTGCAGCTCGGGTGGTTGCTGAAGCAAAAACCCGGGTATGGGAGGAGTTCGGTGAGGCCATGGAACAAGACTTTCGGTCGGCTTCAAAGAGATTCTGGCAAACTGTTCGGCGGCTCAGGAGGGGAAAGCAGCTCCCCGTCCACACTGTGTATGGTGCGGATGGGACACTGTTGACTTCAACTGGGGATATCGTCGGGCGGTGGAAGGAATACTTCGAGGATCTCCTCAATCCCACTGATACGCCTTCCACAGAGGAAGCAGGGTTTGGGGACGAGGGGGATGACTCGCCTATCACAGGGGCTGAGGTCGCCAAGGTGGTTAAAAATCTCCTTGGTGGCCGGGCCCCGGGGGTGGACGAGATTCGCCCCGAGTACCTCAAGGCCCTGGATGTTGTTGGGTTGTCATGGTTGACACGCCTCTGCAACATTGCGTGGAGGTCGGGGGCAGTGCCTTTGGCATGGCAAACCGGGGTGGTGGTTCCTCTCTTCAAAAAAGGGGACCGGAGGGTGTGCTCCAACTTTAGAGGGATCACACTCCTCAGCCTCCCTGGGAAGGTCTATGCCAAGGTACTGGAGAGGAGAGTCCGGCCGTTGGTCGAACCTCGGATTCAGGAGGAGCAATGTGGTTTTCGTCCTGGCCGTGGCACATCGGACCAGCTCTTTACCCTCTCGAGAATTCTTGAGGGTTCGTGGGAGTTTGCCCAACCAGTTTACATGTGTTTTGTGGACTTGGAGAAGGCATTTGACCGCGTCCCTCGTGGATTTTTGTGGGGGGTGCTTCGGGAGTATGGGGTATCGGGCTTGTTGTTACGAGCTATTCGGTCTCTGTACGACCGTTGTGAGAGTTTAGTTCGCATTGCCAACACTCGGTCAGAGTCATTCCCAGTGAGAGTTGGACTCCGCCAGGGCTGCCCTTTGTCACCGGTCCTGTTCATAATTTTTATGGACAGGATTTCTAGGCGCAGCCAGGGAATGGAGGGTGTCATGCTTGGTGACCACAGGATCTCATCTCTGTTGTTTGCAGATGATGTTGTCCTGTTGGCTTCATCCAGCAATGACCTACAGCTCTTGCTGGGACGGTTTGCCGCTGAGTGTGAAGCGGCTGGGATGAGAATCAGCACCTCCAAGTCCGAGTCCATGGTCCTCAGCCGGAAAAAGGTGGATTGTCCTCTCCGGGTTGGGGACAGGCTCCTGCCCCAAGTGGAGGAGTTTAAGTATCTTGGGGTCTTGTTCACGAGTGAGGGGAAAATGGAGCGAGAGATCGACAGACGGATTGGAGCAGCATCTGCAGTGATGCGGACGTTGTACCGGTCTGTTGTGGTGAAGAGGGAGCTTAGTTCTAAGGCAAAGCTGTCGATTTACCAGTCAATCTACGTTCCTACTCTCACCTATGGTCACGAGCTTTGGGTAATGACCGAAAGAACGAGATCGCGGATACAAGCGGCTGAAATGAGCTTTCTCCGTAGGATTGCTGGACTCACCCTCAGAGATAGGGTGAGGAGCTCAGTCATCCGGGAGAGGCTCAGAGTAGAACCGCTGCTCCTCCACATTGAAAGGAGTCAGTTGAGGTGGTATGGGCATCTGATTAGGATGCCTCCTGGACGCCTCCCACTTGAGGTGTTTCAGGCACGTCCCACTGGGAGGAGACCCCGGGGCAGACCCAGGACTCGGTGGAGAGACTATGTCTCCCAGCTAGTCTGGGAACGCCTTGGTATCCCCTCTGAAGAGCTGGAGCAGGTGGCTGGGGAGAGGGAAGTCTGGGCTTCTCTGCTTGAACTGCTGCCTCCGCGACCCGGACCTCCGGAAAAGCGGTAGAAGATGGATGGATGGATGGAAGGTCTTTGTTCCAAACAGTGTATTATGGTCAGAAGTTCCAGGTCTCAATGCATGGAATTAAAGGTATAAAAAAAGAATGCACAGAGACCTGGAAGACTTTTACTGTACTGTATGTTGAAAAGGAATAAAGTTCGTGTGTTGTCCAGCTCGCTGCCTCGTCTGTTTCTCCACAACACGAGTGAAGGGCTGTGTACAGCAACAACAGACAGCAACAAACAAGAAGCGGGGCATATGTGTGTGATGCATGGGCACACACACACACACACACACACACACACACACACACACACACACACACACACACACATATACTGTATATGCGTATGCTGCAGAGCAACCACTAGTTATGGGTACAGTTTTGGTTGTTTAAAAGCCAATTTTTACAATGTGTCTTAAATGTTTAGTTTGGTATGTTCTCTGATTGGAGGTGGTATGTTATTCCAGATCTTGGTGCTCCTCACTGATAACACAGATTGAGCAAATGTGGTGCATCTGTGGGGGACTTCACAGTCTCCTCAAGTGATTGCTCTGGTGGTTGTACCGGTGGCAGTTCTCAGTTTAACATATTCTCCCGGGGGGGGATGGGGTGGTGCATAGCCATTTAATATTTTATAAATTGAACAGGCACAGGGAAAGGAAAACCTTTGACCTTTTGACCGCCAAACCCATAGATTGAGGTTAGGATCCCAAGGTGAACCTGTGAAGTTTGTTTACCCTAGCTTTCTTTATTTTTGATATATAGTTTTTATAGCATGCTGACCTTGACCTTGTGATCCCAAAACCATAGTCACAGTTCAGGGCTAGTGTGGACCAGTGCACCTGTTATGTCTGTACACACGTGGACAAAATTGTTGGTACCCCTCTGTTAATGAAAGAAAAACCCACAAAGGTCACAGAAATAACTTGAATCTGACAAAAGTGGTAATAAATAAAAATTCTATGAAAATTAACCAATGAAAATCAGACAGTGCTTTTGAATTGTGGCTCAACAGAATTATTTTAAAAAACAAACTCATGAAACAGGCCTGGACAAAAATGATGGTACCCTTAACTTAATATTTTGTTGCACAACCTTTTGAGGCAATAACTGCAATCAAACAATTTCTGTAACTGTCAATGAGACTTCTGCACCTCTCAGCAGGTATTTTGGTTTTTCTTTCATTAACAGAGGGGTACCAACAATTTTGTCCACGGCTGTAAATAGGAGAGCGGAGGCAGGACTTGAACCGAACATGAACTTTATTACAGAACACAGTAAGATAGGTTGACACGCCTCTGCAACATTGCATGGAGGTCGGGGGCAGTGCCTTTGGCATGGCAAACTGGGGTGGTGGTTCCTCTCTTCAAAAAAGGGGACCGGAGGGTGTGCTCCAACTTTAGAGGGATCACACTCCTCAGCCTCCCTGGGAAGGTCTATGCCAAGGTACTGGAGAGGAGAGTCTGGCTGTTGGTCGAACCTTGGATTCAGGAGGAGCAATGTGGTTTTTGTCCTGGCCGTGGCACATCGGACCAGCTTTTTACCCTCTTGAGAATCCTCGAGGGTTCGTGGGAGTTTGCCCAACCACTTTACATGTGTTTTGTGGACTTGGAGAAGGCATTTGACCACGTCCCTCGTGTTTTTTTTGTGGGGGGTGCTTCGGGAGTATGGGGTATCACGCTTGATGTTACAAGCTATTCGGTCTCTGTACAACCGTTGTGAGAGTTTGGTTCGTATTGCCAACACTCGGTCGGATTCATTCCCAGTGAGAGTTGGACTCCGCCAGGTCTGCCCTTTGTCATCGATCTGTCATGTGGTGATCCTCGCGGATCACCAAGAGACGCCAAAGAGTTCACCAGTGAGTTTGGCAAAGATGTTAGTTTATTCTCACACGTGACAAAACAAGGCTATGAACCCCTCAGGGCAAACACGCACAAAAATGAGACTTGGGCTCGTAGGGCTAACCCCAGCCACTACGAGCTAAACTGTGGCAAAGCTACATACACAAACCTGACATGAAGGTCTTACGGCGCTCTCAAGAAAGATGAGGCGTAGACCCAGACTTGGCAAGACGAAGACACTCAGACAATACAGACGGGATGTTGACTGATACTCCTGCGTCTTACCGTCGCTAGTGCCAGGTTTATAAAGGCGAAGCACTAACGACGGTAATGACAAACAGCTGACCAGCCTTGACAGGCAGAAGCCCCACCGAGCACCTTCACAATAAGAGCCCGGTGAGGCCAGAATACAGCCCGCAGCTGTCAAGGCCGGCAGTGAGTAGAACTTAGCCCGAGCGCGATCAGAACTGGTGCTCGGGTCATAACACGATCCTGTTCATAATTTTTATGGATAGGATTTCTAGGCGCAGCCAGGGAACGGAAGGTGTCATGCTTGGTGACCACAGGATCTCATCTCTGTTGTTTGCAGATGATGTTGTCCTGTTGGCTTCATCCAGCAATGACCTACAGGTCTTACTGGGATGGTTTGCCGCTGAGTGTGAAGCGGCTGGGATGACAATCAGTACCTCCAAGTCTGAGTCCATGGTCCTCAGCCAGAAAAAGGTGGATTGTCCTCTCTGGGTTGGGGACAAGCTCCTGCCCCAAGTGGAGGAGTTTAAGTATCTTGGGGTCTTATTCATGAGTGAAGGGAGAATGGAGTGAGAGATTGACAGACAGATTGGAGCAGCAGCTGCAGTGACACGGACGTTGTACCGGTCTGTTGTGGTGAAGAGGGAGCTAAGCTCGAAGGCAAAGCTGTTGATTTACCAGTCAATCTACAGTCCTACCCTCACCTATGGTCATGAGCTTTAGGTAATGACTGAAAGAACGAGACTGTGGATACAAGCGGCTGAAATGAGCTTTCTTAGTAAGATTGCTGGACTCACCCTCAGAGATAGGGTGAGGAGCTCAGTCGTCCAGGAGAGGCTCAGAGTAGAACCGCTGCTCCTGCACATTGAAAGGAGCCAGTTAAGGTGGTATGGGCATCTGATCAGGATGACTTCTGGACGCCTCCTGCTTGAAGTGTTTTGGGCACGTTCCTCTGGGAGGAGACCCTGCGGCAGACCCAGGACTCACTGGAGAGACTATGTCTCCCAGCTGGTCTGGGAATGCCTTGGTATCCTTTCTGAAGAGCTGGTGCAGCTGTGATCCGGACCTCCGGCAAAAGTGGTAGAAGATGGATGGATGGATGGAACACAGTAAAATATTATATGTGTGTCTCAATATAGCAATAAGCTAACACATAACTGATAAAGGCTCTTGCTGTGACAGATGTGGAGCGCCAAAAGACCTTGATTCCCGCTGTCAGTCCTCCTTTATATCCACGGCATGGTGATGTCATCCGTGCCTGTGTCCTCACATCTGTGGCGTCTGCTGTGGCATTTCCAACATACTGTGGTCTATATTAATCATATATTCCATAACCAACATATGTTTAAGCATGTGAGAATGTTTGGTGATTACATATGTAAGGCGACTTCACACCTCAGAACAGGACAAAGAGTCTCAACCGCCAGTGAAGATCAAAGAGCATCCGAGGCACTGCGGTGGAGACCGGATGGGTTGCCCTGACCCTCCAGGGCCAGGCGGAGGAGTACGAAGACAATGGGGGAATTAAGATAATGAGGGATGTCAGCTTTTGATATGCATGTCTTTTGTTATGTGCGAGTATAAGTTCGTAGAGCCGAAGGTGTTCGCTCTCTTTCCTTCTTCTGCTGCTGCACCTAGATGAGACTTGTTAGAGGAGCTGATAATAAACTTTGGTTTATATATCACATCGCCTCGTTCTTTCAAGCTCTTCTACACTGGTGACCCTGACGCGAGCATGGACCAGAGGCGTTCCCCCGCGATCGACTCATCTGTGGCGACCCAGGCAGACGCCGGCGCCCACGCAGACAGGGGAACAGATGGACGACGTTCCCCCTCGGCAGAAGTGATAGAGAGGGCTCAACCGAGCACCAGCGCCACTGAGAGAGCCGAAGCAAGGCACTCTCACCCTGCTGACACATCAATGACGGTCAGGGAGCTGCTAGCGCTTCATTTATCCATCCGCCACTTCCAGTTCTGGTTAGAAGGGCGGCGTTTCACGGCTTTTGTAGACCACAAACCGCTCACCTTTGCAATGGCTAAAATTTCCAAACCGTGGTCAGGCAGGCAACAAAGACAGTTAGCTGCGATTTCAGAGTTCACCACAGACATTCGACATGTGGCAGGCAAACCTAATGTGGTAGCAGACTGCCTCTCTCGCGCTGTGACATCGCCAGAGCGCGAGGAGACAGATTATACTACCGCAGCCGCAGAGCTTTTCACCAACACGGACACATACGCAGCACCAATCCACGCAGGGATAGATTATGCAGCCATGGCAGAGGAGCAAAGTAGTGACGCGGACGTGCGCGCACTCCTGTCTGGACCAACAGGGTTAAGGCTGGAGGAAAGGGGTTTACGAGACGGTGTGCCCCCCCTAATATGCGATATCTCAACCGGCCGACCTCGCCCGTTAGTCCCAGCTGCATGGCGCCGCCGTATTTTCGACTCGATTCACTCCCTTGCGCACCCAGGTGTGCGCGCTTCGGTTAAAATGGTCGCCGAAAAGTTTGTGTGGCCTGGCCTGCGCAAAAACGTAAAAGAATGGGCAAAAACTTGCATTTCTTGTCAGCGCGCCAAAATACACAAACACACAAAAGCCCCTCTGGAGCCTTTTCCAACCCCTGCTAGAAGGTTCGACCACGTTCATGTCGACCTCGTGGGGCCGCTACCTTCCTCCCAAGGTTTCACACATCTGTTAACAATGATAGACTGCACCACACGCTGGCCAGAGGCAGTCCCTCTGGCGTCAACCACAGCGGAGGAAGTCGCTCGCGTTTTTTTGACAAACTGGGTGGCACGTTTCGGCGTCCCATTGGACATCACGTCCGATAGGGGGCCTCAATTTGTCTCGGAGCTTTGGTCAGCCATGGCCAGCAGCTTAGGGGCGACAATTCACCGCACCACCCTTATCACCCTCAGGCTAATGGGTTATGTGAGCGTTTTCACAGATCTTTAAAGGCCGCCCTCAGAGCCTCACTAACGGATACAAATTGGGTAAATAAACTTCCCTGGGTTTTATTGGGGTTGCGTGCTGCGCCCAAAGAGGATCTAGATGCCTCTCCAGCAGAATTAGTTTTTGCACAACCTCTCAGGCTCCCGGGTGAATTTTTACCAGAGAACCCAGAATCAGGGCATCTCCCTGCCCCGAGGTTTTTAGGCAGCAACGGACCGGACTCTCTCCCCGGACCGGCACATCACTCTTTTCCACGGGTTTTTGTCCCACAAGCTTTAAAGAACGCTGAATTCGTTTTTGTTAGGCATGAAGCTTTAAAACCAACTTTCCGCCCACCATACGATGGGCCATTCAGAGTGCTGGAACCTGGTGATGAACACTTTGTGCTTGATTTTGGGGATAGAAAAGAAACAGTCAGCATTGACAGACTTAAACCTGCCTTCTTGTTGAGAGACGAGCCTGCACGGTTGGCGAGAGCACCTCCCAAGAGAAAAGACTCAGCCCCCCTGCAGGGAACAAATAATCACTCTCCTCCCCAAGCTGCAGATTCCTTACAGGAAGGTCCCAGCAGGACGCCCAAGCGGACCCACAGCAGATTCGGGAGAAGATTAAAACCCAGACGGCACAGAGACTGATGCAAACTACTCAACAGTTGTTCACTAATTGTGCTGTAACAGTTTAGGACTGACTTGTGATATTACTATGCTGTTATGATTACCACTGAACTCTCTTAGGAGCATGGCTGCTGGAAAGTTTCTTCTGTGGCAAGAGGTGTAGCAGTTAGTATGTCATAATAATTATCTTAAACTGTGAATTTTTCTATTGTCCTTTTCTTAGTCATTTGTGGGGGGCTGTGGTCTATATTAATCATATATTCCATAACCAACATATGTTTAAGCATGTGAGAATGTTTGGTGATTACATATGCATACCTGTCAAGGCATACCTCATACTTCCCTTATTGGGGGGGCCTTCACACCTGTACTGACCTCATGCCTCCCTTATTGGGGGGGCTTTCACGCCTGTACCGAGTACTTAAAAACTGTATTTATCGGCAGATGAAAGAAAACTGAAGCAAAAAAAAACAAAACAAAAAAACCCAAACAAAAACCAAACAAACAGCAACTGCAACATGAACTATTTCAAATTCATTCATTTATGCTGCCAATGCTGAAACAAAAGCAGAATGGATTTTTGTTTCATAAGTTAAGTATCAGAAATAATTCTCTTTGAAATTGTGTTAATAATAATAACAATGAAAATATCAATCTTATTCAGCCCTTTCAATATAATGCTATACATTCAGATGTACATTCTGCTGGGGGTTTCTTCCTGTTAAAAGGGAGTTTTTCCTCTCCACCGTCGCCAAGTGCTTGCTCACAGGGGATCGCCTGATTGCTGGGGTCTTTCTGCAACTGTGGGGGTTTCCCCTACAGTTGATATGAGATGACTGTTGTTGTGAAATGGCGCTATATAAATAAAGTTGAATTGAATTGAATTGAATGTAAAGCAAAGTTCCAAGATACAAAATAACAGTACACTATAGGGGATTTGGGCTACCTCTAAGCATCTTTGTTAAGATTTTAAAGCATTTTTTTTTTTGTTATATTTAGGTAATGTTTGAAGGTGAATAATACTGCCCATATCTGAAAACATTTGGAGAGTTCTCCTTCAGTCTGGAAAGGTCTCGACCCACCATCGTGTTGCAATTGTCCGAACCAAAGCCGACAACATTCTGCCATGGAATATTATGCAATCTAAAATAAATAAATAAATGGTGACGGTGAAGGAGAACGGTGACGTCCAGTCCCTCGATTTCCCTTTTCTTCAAGCTTTGTTTACTTCGCCGACGGCGCGCTGCAAGAAGCCATTTTGAAACTCACAAAAACACTGCTTAGGTGCACTTGTGGAGGATCGAAATAAGTGCAGGCGGACGCTGAGCGCACTGCCAGCCCTGTACGCTATGGGGGTCACACACGAGGTGTTCCTCCACACTCTCAATAATTTTTTTTTTCCCGTATATTTTTCTTTTTGGCGTACAGAAATGGCAATACGTCTGTATTTGCTAAAATTGCATTTTCCCCGTATTAAAATACGGCGAAACCGTATCACTTGACAGGTATGCATATGTAAGGTGACTTCACACCTCAGAACAGGACAAAGAGTCTCAACCGCCAGTGAAGATCAAAGAGCATCCGAGGCACTGTGTTGGAGACCGGATGGGTTGCCCTGACCCCCCAGGGCCAGGCGGAGGAGTACGAAGACAATGGGGGGATTAAGATAATGAGGGATGTCAGCTTTTGATATGCATGTCTTTTGTTATGTGCGAGTATAAGTTCGTAGAGCCAAAGGTGTTCGCTCTCTTTCCTTCTTCTGCTGCTGCACCTAGATGAGACTTGTTAGAGGAGCTGATAATAAACTTTGGTTTATATATCACATCGCCTCGTTCTTTCAAGCTCTTCTACACATACCACGTTTACCTTCCCTACCCCCCCCCCCCCCCCGCCCCGGGAAAAAACAGAACTCTACCAGTGGTGATTAACCTTAGCTGGGTTTGTTAAAGTGTGGTGGCATATTACTAGCACAGCACATTCACAATCAGAACCATTTCATGCAATATAGCACAAAGCTAGCTAACACACATACTGTACATGGCCTGGCTATTGGCAGGTAGCATATAGCATGATGTTTACATGCATTAGTATGATGTTGTGACAGTCTCATTAACCAGACTCATGGCCAGTATTATTGTAAATGTTATGGCAGTATGTGAACTGACATTAAACAAACCTTTATTTCACAGCAGCCTTTTTTTTAAAAACACTCTCAACAGCAGCTTTTGTTAACAGGCAAAGAAATAGTACCTGGGGCACTGGGTAGAACACCAGCTGACCCTGCACGGCTGGGTGGATTATACTGCCTCCGTGAATCAGACATGCTTCTACCAAACACATTCAAAACAGTCATTGCTTACAGTTCTACTTTAGATGCCTCAGTCAAGCCCACAGCGGGTGTGCCCCTGGAGGTGCCAGCTGCAGCGGACCTGGGCCCCATCTCGCCGAAGCCACGGCTTGCTCATCAGCAACGTCCCGGCCCACGTCCCATACCAGCTGGATCGGCTCCAGCACTGCGCTTTGATCCAAGGCAGCTGCTCTCACCTTCCGCAGACGGCTGATGTGCCCTCCCGAACCATCAGCCATCTGGACAGTGGCTGGTATCTTTCATGTGGCGATTCTCATCCGCGATGACGGGACCGTCTGTGGGTCCAGGCAGTCGGATTGTTGGACCCAAACCCAATCAAGTAGTGCGCGCAGCAATCAGTTTGGCTGCACTCGGCACTGCTGCTCTCTTGTCGCTGATGTTGGTTGCTGCTGTGGTGGTGTGCCATCCGCACCAGCAGCAGGACGTGCCCTTGGTCGCCGTTGCTCTGCTGGGTCCTGCCGGGTCACGAACTCTCCATCCTGCTGTGCTGCGGCGGCTCCCTGAGGCTGATACTTGGCAAATATGCTGGATGAATTTGTCTTTTTCTCTCCCTCACCTGGTGCTGGTTGAGGTTGCAGCGATGTGTTGCTGTTGGTGACGTGACATGCGCCAGGCTGTCTTTGGTCATCAGGGTCCCCCTCTCCACGAACTACCTCTCCTGCAGCTCCACGGCAGCTGTTTGAAGCTCGTGCTGGGCGAGGATCGGAGGTGAGTCTGGTTTTTGTTCTCTCACCGTGCTGTGTTTAGTCTCAGTGCTGTGTTCTCTCTCTGCACTGAGTTCACTCTCTGTGCTGTGTTCTTCTGCTGCACCCACGACCGCAAAATCATACTCTCCCTCCTGTGATGAGGCTGCAGCTCGAGGATGCCTGCACTGCTCGAGGACCAGCTCCGGGTCCCGCCTGGCTGTGGACTAGAGTTCCAGTGGTGGCTCTGGCTGTGCTGGGTTCTGTTTGGCATGCAGTGCGGTTTGAGAACACTCGTACTGCGTGGGGACCGGCTCTAGGTCCCGCATGGCTGCAGACTGGAATTCTAGTGGCGTTTCCGGTACCTGCACGGCTGCGGTCTGGGGCTCCTGCTGCTGCTCCTGTTCCACTGGGCTCTGTTCGGCATCCGGTGTGAGGCAGGGAGCGGCCACGTCCACCTTCAAGTGTAATGACCCGAACCGCTGTTGTCCAAACTGAGTTCACCGCTGGGTTGTTGCACGGTGGTGCCCTGTTGTCTCGTGGTGTCTCCCACGGGGCCCTCCCAAGAAGGTACGGGGTCGGCGGGCTCAACCACCGGGGCAACCGTTTGTACCAGCAGAGCCACTTGGTTCGTCATCTCCAGCTGGGACGCCCACTCCATCGCCTCCGTCTCCAATAGGTAGTGCACCATCTTCAACAGCACCTCCTGTAGCTCTTTCACCATGTCTACCACTGTCTGGTCATCCGGTCCTGCCTCCAGCGTGGCCCGCATCACCAAATTTGTGCCAAACTGCTTCAGTTGTAACTGTATCACCCTATCTTCTGTGTGCCCAAACTAACATGTGCTAGACAAACAGCGAAGGGCGTCTACGTACTGTATGAGCGACTCGTCCTCTCGCTGTTGGTGCTGGTAAAACACGGACCTCTGGGCCATCACATCCCGTGGAGCAGCGAAGTGTACAGTCAGCAACCTTACGCAATCATCATATGTGTCCACCTGTCCCAAAAGGTCAAATATCCGGAACCCCTTGGTGCCCAGGCCATGGAGCAGGATTGCTTGCCTTCTCTGTTCTCCATGTCTGCCCAGGTTCACAGCATCCGCGTAACTGCTGAACCACTTGAACCAATGGAACCATGGAATGGGCAGCTCACCTGGGGCATCAAGGAATGGCGGTGGTGGCTCCAGACGCGTTTTCATTTTGGGGTTAGGGATAAGGACCTGTACTTATATAGCGCTTTTTCTAGTCTCAAAGACCACTCAAAACACTTCACTAGGACTAACCCTCTATTCTAAGGGCCTATAGGAGACAGATATCTAGGGACAATTTAGAACAACCAATAAACCTAACATGCATGTCTTTTAGATTGTGGGAGGAAACCGGAGCCCCCGAAGTAAACCCACACAGCACAGGGAACACATGCAAACTCCACACAGAAAGGTTCCAACCCCTGCCAGCCTGGGGATTCGAACCTGGAACCTTCTAGCTGTTAGGCAACAGTGCTAACCACTGCACCACCGTGCTACCCTGTGCTGGGTTGTTAGGGTTTATCCTTGGAAGGCCAATTTTTCTCCTCGTCGCCATTTGTTATGTCTGGAAATACAAGAGCGGAGGTTGGAGTTGAACCGAACATGAACTTTATTACAGAACACAGTAAGATATTACACGTGTGTCTCAATATAGCTATAAGCTAACACATAACTGATATAGGCTGCATGTCCACCAAATGCGCTTTTGTTGCCTGACCACCCTGAACATTTTTTTTTCAGTGTTTGTGCGCTGCGCTCTGGACAAAAAAAAGACTGTGCCCTGTATCCCAGCAACAGCTTGTCACTCTCAGCTCAGCACTTCCGCTTTTCCTATGGTCAGACTTTCTAGTTATTTTTTAAAAGCAGTCTCTAAATAACAATGGACAGGAAATGTGTTTTAGCAGCTCTGGATGTAAAATATAACGACACAGAAAAAAGGAGTCTGAGTAGAGACTGTGTCAGCGTCCCATGTCCCGCCCTTCTTTAATTCTGATTGACTGCTTAGAAAGGTCTGACATTGATGAGTTCAGCTGCAGTCTGAAAAGTTGAACTTTATTCAACGCTGAGCGCCCTGAGCACCGCGACAAAAAACGGCCGCCACTCAAAGCATTTCAACGCCGAGGGTGGTCAGCGCTGTAAACGCTGGACTACATAGGGAATGAATAGCAAACAGTCACCCAGAGCGGAAAAAATGCGTTTGGTGGACACGCAGCCGTAGGCCTTTGCTGTGACAGATGTGGAGTGCCAAAAGATCTTGATTCCCACCACCAGTCCTCCTTTATACCCACGGCGTGGTGACGTCATCCATGCCAGTGTCCTCATGTCCGTGGCATCTGCTGTGGCATTTCCAACATACCACAGTACCAAGTTTGGTGACCCTAGCTTTACTTGTTCTAATAGGGCATACTGCTATTGGGGAAGCACAACCCAGTGTACTATATATGCTGGTCCCAAGCCCAGGAAAATGGGAAGCGTTGCATCAGGAAAGGCATCCAGCATAAAATCCTTTGCAAATAAAATATGCAGACACATGATCTGCTGTCGCAACCCCGAATAAAAGAGCAGCTGAAAGAAGGAGATGAAGAAGAATGCTAGCCTTGACCTTTGACCTTTTCACCCCAAACACATAGTCTGAAGCAGGGGCGACTGGGAGGGGAGTACTGTTTACCCGGGGCCCACAGCAGGAAGGAGCCCTCAAAAACTGGAATAATTTTTTTTGTGTGTTGCATTTTTTTTAAATTTCTAATTATTTAATGTCATAATGAACTTCACCCTGGCTGAATGAAGTGGCCGAGAAACTGAATTCTGCATTAATAACAAGGACGGATATTTTCTTCATATTTTCATTCATTCATTCATTCATTCATTCTGAGGCCCCAATCACCCCTTTAAAGAGGTGTTAATGGTTTAGCCCACTCCTGTCATGGGCAGATTCCTCTGAGTTGCATACAGTGTCAGTGATCCCACAGCTCGAGGAGCAGAAGGCAGGAGAAACAGAAATCAGGATATCAAACATAAAAGAAAGAAAGGAAAAGGAGAGAAAATTAAATGAAGGAAAGCAGCTTCTTACCCGTTTGTTTGACAGGAGAGGTGAGCAGCACACCTGAACTAATGCACACAGTTTTAGCTAATATCAGTAGCAGTTGTTTCAGAGTGAAGGCAGCATGTTAGCGCTTTATTTTGACATCGATTAATACAATCATTAGCGATGGTCAAACTGAAGCTTCATGAAGCAGTGAACCACTTTAAGATAACTGCTTCAAGAATGACATGGTGTTTTGAAGCATTTACGACAGAGTGACATCTGGTGACTGAGTATCAGAACTGCATTTGATTGGAAGACCTGAAAAAGCCTCAACACTATTACTATACACTGAATATCTGAGGTTGCACTAAACTTTTTATCTGTCATTTGGAAGACAGGCTTGTAAAAATTCTATCATGATCTGTTATTATCTGTCATTTCTATTGACTTTAATTTGATCACCAATTAATGAGATTTTTGTAGTGAGGTTTTGTTACCTCTGCCAAGGAGGTTATGTTTTCATCGGCGTTGGTTTGTCTGTCTGTCTGTCTGTCTGTCTGTCTGTCTGTCTGTTTGTTTGTTAGCAAGATAACTCAAAAAATTATGGACGGATTTTCATGAAATTTTCACAGATTGTCAAAAATGGGGTATCCTACAGATGATTAGATTTTGGTGGTGATCCGGATCACCGTCCAGAAGAAAACTGCCATTACGGAAAATGCCATTTTCGTCAATAACTACTGAACCACTAATCCTATCATTGTGAATCCAATTGCTAGTCATATGTTTTCATGGTCAAGGAATCTGAAAACGTACACACAAACACTGTATGGGGGGAACTGTGGCGCTAAACTGCCATTACGGAAAATGCCATTTTCGTTAATAACTACTGAACCACTAATCCTATCATTGTGAATCCAATTGCTAGTCATATGTTTTCATGGTCAAGGAATCTGAAAACGTACACACAAACACTGTATGGAGGGAACTGTGGCGCTAAACCGCCATTACGGAAAATGCCATTTTCCTCAATAACTACTGAATCACTAATCCTATCAATGTGAATCCATTGCTAGTCATATGTTTTCATGGTCCAGGAATCTGAAAACGTACACACAAACACTGTATGGAGGGAACTGTGGCGCTAAACCGCCATTACGGAAAATGCCATTTTCCTCAATAACTACTGAACCACTAATCCTATCATTGTGAATCCAATTGCTAGTCATATGTTTTCATGGTCAAGGAATCTGAAAACGTACACACAAACACTGTATGGAGGGAACTGTGGCGCTAAACCGCCATTACGGAAAATGCCATTTTCCTCACTAACTACTGAACCACTAATCCTATCATTGTGAATCCAATTGCTAGTCATATGTTTTCATGGTCCAGGAATCTGAAAACATACACACAAACACTGTATGGGGGGAACTGTGGCGCTTGGCGGAGGTCTGCGCTCTCCAAGTGCTTTTCTAGTTGTAAATGTTATTTTTCTTGGGAAGTTGTAACTTTTTAAAAATAAGTTTGTAACTTTTTTCTGATAAATTTATCACTTTTGTAATAAAGTAATTGTTAAAGTGTGTTTTAATAAAATGAAATAAAGTAATAAATAATAAATTTATTATTTTTGTAATAAATTTTGCACTTTTTTCCTATAATTTGCCATGTTTTGTGATAAATTTGTTACCTTTCTCCCACACAAATTTACTACAATATACTGATAAATCTGCAAATTGTTTCTTTAAAATGTGCAACTTTCCCCTAAAATTTCCATGATTTTTCTTGTCCATTTGCTACTATACTATACTCTTATACTCTATACCCTAGCTGCAATGCTCCGTACTGTGGGTGTTTATATATTTACATATTTATTCCATCTAGCTACAATGCTCTGCACTGTGTGTTCATATATTCATATATTTATTCCATCCAGCTACAATGCTCTGCACTGTGTGTCTGTGTGTGTGTGTATATATATATATTTTATAGTAATACGTACATATGTATATTAGCTGCTCTTGCTTGCTTGTTTTTTTGTTTTGTTTTGTTTTGTTTTTTCTTGCCTTCTGATTGTTGCTCTGAGTGTTGCTATCCCTGTGCTGTTGCAATCCTGGAATTTCCCCGTTGTGGGACTAATAAAGGCTTATCTTATCTTATCTTATCTTATCTTTATGGGGATAGAGGATGGCAGGTTAACAGAGGTGATGATTTTGATCATTTTACTGACAAGGGGAATTACATTTTTTGAAACATTTATTTTTTTTAATGGAGGTTCAAGCCTTTTTCAGGTTTATTTTTTTTTTTTCAAGAGAAGCTGTCCATTTTTTGTCACTGACTTTTACATAATTAATGATGAAGACCATGGTTATCTCAGTGAGTCGATAATTTTGTTAAAATCTATGGAGTATTAATTATCTACATGAGTGTACAAAATATTAAAATAAAATAGATATATCAAGTAAGTGCAATAACATGTTGACTGTAACATTTTCAGTATTTAGAAGTGCCCCCCCTTTTTTTGGTTGTGCACCTGCCCCCAAAATGTCTGTGCACATCACTGCATATTGATCACAACTGGAAAGTGGATTTGTTAAAGATGGTCCAGTAAAAATTTTGAAGTATACAAAAAATAAGATATTTTCAATTCCACTGAAAATATAAAATAAATAAAACTGTATAAATAAAAGGTACCGAAGGTCCATTTTCAAAAAAAGTGCATTATCGACAAAGAAGTGGAGAAATAAAGCTATTTGATGATGGTAATATTCAGAGATAAATCATACAGTATCACAGCAGCCATAATGGTAGTGATTAAGGCTTTTAATGGAAATGGCCTCTGTTTTAAACCTTGGAATGTAAAATTCAAATGTGGTGTGTTTGGTGAGGGGCCCCCACACAGTACTGTGGTACTGCACCCAGGGGCCTGCACCCAGGGGCCTGCACTGGGTGCAGTGGCACCCAGGGCCCAACATTTGCTGCTACACCCCTGAGTCACTGAGCTCCAGCAATGGCCTCGGCCAGCATGAGGCTCATCTTTCCCAGAGCGGCGAAACGCAGAGCCTGCTGAAGACCACACACCCGATCCTATCCCTTTTATAACTCGGGGGGCACCCATACTTTCTCATGCACGCACGCACGCATACACACGTATGGACGTCATGAGCGCGCATGCTTCCTAGGCGCGGCGAGCATTTCCTATCGAGTGCAAACGCGATACCCCGAGAGGCTGCTACGCATTATGTGCAGCAACTGGGCGCAGCACACTTTGTGAATCCGGTTCCGGCGCGCCGACGCCACCGTTGCCTTTGCCCACCACAGCCTGATCACAGGGCTCCTACCCGAACAGCACTGAACTGTAGCAGCTGACTGGCGGATGCGGAACGGGGCTCGCCAAACCCAGAGGATTTGTTACGGATCACGGACTAGAATGCTCTCCTATATGTACCCCCACGAACGGATGACAACCTCCAAACAAACCTACACTGAAAACTTTCAGCTCTCCGTTTGACGTGGGGGTGTTATTGAGATTTTTTTTTGGTAACCCGGTCCAAGAACAGACATCATGCAGGTGCAAACTGTGGGCTCAACGTTACTGAAATGAGTTGGTGGGCGCTGACGCGGTTCATAGTGCCGTGCCAACCCTGCATTGTCAGATGCCATTTTACTCTGCGCTTATCCCAGCGTCTGGAATTCCACCAAACTGGGCCTGTTGTGTAATTAGAAGTTCGTGAGGCAGTGGCAAACCGAGCTGGTGCAATGAGAAGCTACGCCGGCCAAGACACTATGCGCAGTTTGTGCTGAATTCTTATGGGTCCTGCGTACCCACGATCCCCGCTTCCACTTGGAGAGGTGCGCTGCGGGGCTACGGCGCACCGGCAGTCGGCTTCACATCTGGACCGCTTGGCTACTGTCATCTGCGGCCTGCTCGGACTGTGCGCACCCTGAACTTGAGTGATTAAGGGGGACTCACAGACCACCTCGGATGGTGTCGTGTTAGGGAGAACGGGTGTATATTTGGACATTATAGGTGATCCAAAGCTGGAGTACAAAAAAATCGCTTCTCCAGCCATGGATTTTGCGTAGCGAAGTCACGTATTCTTTTTAAAGGCAACGCTAGGGTGACATTGCAGTCTTTCTCACCATATCGGCTATTTCGTCGTCAGACATTAAAAAAATAAAAGCGTGAAAGTGGAGTATTGTCCGTCGTACGTATCAACGCA
Organism: Pholidichthys leucotaenia; assembly: GCA_020510985.1. NCBI lineage: Eukaryota > Metazoa > Chordata > Actinopteri > Cichliformes > Pholidichthyidae > Pholidichthys > Pholidichthys leucotaenia. Next base: position 19,601,678 of record CM035844.1, read on the forward strand.
GTGGGATTTCTACGTCTGGTCGGCGTTCCCCCCCACCCTTCCCGCGGTGACGGTTATGGGTCGGAAGCGGTGTGTCGGCGCAGATTGTTCCAAGATGGCGGCCGGGTGCTGCGGGGTGAAGAAGCAGAAGCTGTCGGGATCGCCCGGATCAGGGGGTCCCGGCGGGGTGGGGGCGGGAAGCGGGGTGGCAGGAACCGGACATTGCGGCTCGGAGTTGGGGATTGGCTCCTCCGCGACAGTTGCGGCAGCAGCGAACGTGAGCAGAGCCAACGGCCTGGGGGGACCCGGGGGGAACGTTAGCGGCACCAGTAGTAGTAGCAGCGGCGGCACCAACGCTCTGTCCCCAGCACCGGCCGGTTACACTACATCCGGCCTCTCCCCGAACCTCAGCCCGGGACCCGGTTCGGGAAGTGGAAGCAGAAAAATGGTGGTCTCAGCTGAGATGTGCTGCTTCTGTTTTGACGTGCTTTATTGCCATCTGTACGGATACCAACCTCCGAGAACACCCAGGTTTACAAACGATCCCTAGTGAGTATTTTTTTTCTATTGTTGTTTCTGCTGTATCTCACAAGTCTGTTATACTCTCTCATCAAAACTGTGTGACAGCACATTGGAGGGGTTTTTCTTGAGATTTACGTTCAGTGTGGAGAGCGCAAACTGTCACATTAAAAGAATTTTACTTTTTAAACAATTCCAAAACGAAAAGCTCGCGATTTTTTGCTTGATTTGGCCAAGTTGGAATTTGGGCCTGGTCAGAGACTGTCTTCATGGCCTGCAGCTAAACTAGCCAAACGCTAAAGTACAGAGGAATTGGTGAGATGTTTATAAAGGTTTGCTTCATGTGAATCGGTGATGTGTAATGTCACTTTCAGATTTCCCATCGGTGGTTGATGGAACAATAGTTTACGATACACTGCCAGGCCAAACAGAATTACCTTGGCTAACGTTAGCTAAGGCTGCTGGCTATTAACGTTAGCTAATGTTAGCTAGTTATAAACTAAAAAGAAAGAGGTGGAACGAGGAAAACACATTTCTTCGGTCTTACAACACCACATTTCATGAACCGAATAGTCTATATAATGATTAAAAAAGCAAAACATTTAAAGTTTTCATTGTAAATCCATTGATGCCGCTCTCAATGAACTCCGGATGGCCACACAGTAGGGTTAGCTGTTTTAGCTATGTGCTCGATTAGCTTACCACGGATCCCTAATGAGTTCGTAATTAATTTAATAGTCATCGAATTTTATTAGACTTTGACATTATAGTCAGATGACAGTCCACGTTACCTGTTTTGGGTGCACCAAGTTTGTTTATCACGGGCAACAGCACTGTCGAGAAAACATGAGGAGGAAAACAGTTAAGCTTCATCCAACAAAGAAAAGGTTCTGGCTAAGTACTTAGAGGTCCTAATCTTTGCTTAATTTAACCGCTGGGAAAGTAACAAAAGCTTCAGCGTGTGGTAAATAAAACTGCTATCATTTGGACTTTGCCAACACTAATACTTCTCTATAGATGAGAGGTTTTTGTGTGTGTCTGTTTTTTTGTAATTGAAACTTACAGGCTCAATAAATATACACGTTCGAACACTGCTCTCCTACGTCCTCCATCAAAACATTGTCGCCTTAATTGTAATGTAATACGGTTTGACCGCATTGAAAACTGTTGTTTGCAGTTCCAGCTGTATTGTCAGTTTAAGTGTAAATACTTGAGATTAAATTAAATTAAATCACCCTTATTGTCATTCAACCGTACAACCAATCATGTACAGTAGAACGAGATTGTGCTTTACCTATCTACAGTGTCAATCACACACACCCCAGTGCAGAATCAGAGGGCTGCTGCCATGCAAGGCGCCGCCACAGATTTCCCTCCTCCATTCCGTTATTGCTGAGCACCAAGCTGGATGGCAGGAAGTTCCACTTTTACATGGTCTTTGGCATGACCCGGCCGGGATTTGAACCCCGGCCTCCCGGGTGTGGGGCGGATGCTCGGTGGTGGCTCAGATGGGTATAATAATGTGGCAATGTCCAGTTCTTCTTCTTTTAGATTTGATTGGCAGTTGGCAACCATCTCACAGGTTCATTACCACCACTGACTTGATTATCTTTACTCTATATCTTTGTATAAGGAGTTCTGAACAACGTTGTGTGTGGAAAAAATTATCCATCCTTGGACTGTGTCCCTCTTACCTCTCTTTGTAGAAGCAGTCTCGCGCATGCGCTTTTCAACGCGTTCAGGTCGTGGACAGGCGGTGTGGTCACAAAATTTGGGCTGGACGCGGTCGAGCACTGCGGACACTAGCGAAGTGAAGACAATGACGTAAATTTCATCACAAGGTTTTCGGTTACGAAGATGTTCTTCTTCTTGTAGATTTGATTGGCGGTTGGCAACCAGCTTAAAAGTGCATTACCGCCATGTACTTAACTTTATATCATCACTCTGTATATCTTCTACTCGACTCCTTAACTCCTTAAGCTTGATTCATGCTGCACCTCTGCTCGTCTGTGTGTGTCGTCTTCTTCTTTTCTTCGTCTCCTCATACTTCACTCTATATCAGGGGTGTCCAAACTACGGCCCGCGGGCCGCAGTTGGCCCGCGGTCCATTTTTAATTGGCCCGCAAGAATTTTTTTAAATAGAATAGAATATGGCCCACACTTCAACTTTTGCCTGAGTGTATTGCACTTCTTAGTTTTAACACCAGGGGGAGCTACTGTTGATCAAGGCAGTTGCTCCACCAAAAAGGACAATCACAGAATAAATTTACCCCAAGTTACTCAATATGGCAGAACCAAAGAAGCGAAAGGTAGAAAGTGAGTGCAGAAAATTTCAGACACGGTGGGAGAGTGAATATTTCTTCAGAGTTCAAGGGGAAGTGTGTCTGTTTGATCTGCACTGAAACTGTGGCAGTTATTAAAGAGTATAATGTACGACGTCATTATGAAACTAAACATCAGGCCTATGCATCCTACACTGGTGCTGAGCCAGAGCAGAAAGTAAAGCAAATGGTAGCTATCCTGCAGGGTCAGCAACGGTATTTTTTTCGTGCTCAAAAAGTCCAGGAAAAGGCGACAGTAGCCAGCTATGAGGTCGCCCAACTCATCGCAAGACATGGCAAGCCTTTTTCAGATGGAGGCTTGATAAAACACTGCCTCGTTAAAGTCGCCGAAATAATGTGCCCGGAAAAAGTGCAGGACTTCAACAACGTCAGCATGTCCAGAAATACAGTTGCGCGACGCATTGAAGACTTGTCAGCCATCCTTCGGTCCAAAGCGCAGCATCACTGCTCCCACTGAGTGCAAAGCCGTTCCCATTTTAGGTGAGTAAAAATATATTCCACAGTACCCGTGTGTTAATAAGCATGCATGTGCAGGTACACATGCGACAAATATCAATAATGCGCATCAATTCTGTTGCTACCCTGCTTTTGCGCACCACTTTCTTATATGCGTTTTTCTTGTTAACTCACAGAGTACACACCGCTGTGCACAGCGCACACACTGCGCACGCAAAGTCAGCTGATCTCATCTGATGCAGATTTGCTCCTTGATCAAGTGACATTTGTCCGGATTTTTTGCACGAGTGGCGTCGGATCAACACCGCGGCTGGATGGACCGATTTACATACCCAGCGCAGCTGATACTCACCAGAATAATTTACTAAAATTATATGCACTCCTGTTATTAAGTCCAGTTCAGTCTGTTAATGTTGATAAGATAAGATAAGATAAGATAAGATAAGCCTTTATTAGTCCCACAACGGGGAAATTCCAGGATTGCAACAGCACAGGGATAGCAACACTCAGAGCAACAATCAGAAGGCAAGAAAAAAAAAAAAAACAAGCAAGCAAGAGCAGCTAATAAACATATGTACGTATTACTATAAAATATATATATATACACAGACACACAGTGCAGAGCATTGTAGCTGGATGGAATAAATATATGAATATATGAACACACAGTGCAGAGCATTGTAGCTAGATGGAATAAATATGTAAATATATAAACACCCACAGTACGGAGCATTGCAGCTAGGTGGAATAAATATGCAAGTATATAAACACACACAGTGCGGAGCAATGTAGCTAGATGGAATAATATGTAGATATATAAATATATAAACACCCACAGTACGGAGCATTGTAGCTAGATGGAATAAATATGCAAATATATAAACACACACAGTGCAGAGCATTGTTGCTAGATGGAATGAAATGAATGGAATGGTTGCATAACCATTTCAAACGAACGTTAATAGGTGTGTTGCTAAGCCTAATTGTTTTTTCTCTGTACTGTAAATCTTCTGTCTAAGAAGAAATCTGAGGCTGCTGTTCTGAGAATGAGCTACCAAAGCTTTTTCTGAATAAATCAGTAAAGATCCATTTATGGAAAGCTGTGATGAAGGCAGTTTTGTCTTTAATTATATTCAACAATATAACATATTTGTCCACTTTTAATTGATTTTTCTAACTTTAATACACTAAAGTTAAGGCTATATACATAATTTCTAGTAAGTGGCCCAGCCCCTTCTATATTTTTATGTATGTGGCCCTCAGTGAAAAAAGTTTGGACACCCCTGCTCTATATCATCACTTCACTCTATATCAGCAACTGCCATGGCCAAGATGTCGGCCACCCAGGCCAATCTATCCCCTTTTATCATTATGGAGAGCTTCTTCTTCTTCGGTTACATTTGATTGGCGGTTGGCAACCAGTTCAAAGGTGCATTATCGCCACTGACTTGATTATGTTTTCCTCATAGCTTTGTGACTTCTTACTCACAGTTTTGTCGCTCTGTGACGTTTTCCTCACAGCTCCATGACATCCTCCCCACAGCCCTGCGACCACCTCCTCACAGCCTCCTGACGTAATCCTCATAGCCCTGTAGCTTTGTGACGTCTTCCTCATAACCCCGTGACGTTTTTTGACCAAGATTCGGGATTCATCCAGGTTTTGTTGTCGTCACCCGCGTCACTACTTATATCACTCTACTTCGTCGTCTTCTTCTTCTAGATCCGATTGCCGGCCGGCAACCAGCCTGCAGGTGCACCATTGCCACCCACCGGGTTAGAGCGTGAACAAGAGAATGGCAGGGGAAAAAAACAAAACAAAACTAAATTCTTTTGATTAATCCAGTTGCACTGAAATATCTAAGTAGAGCTACATATATTTCTTTAACTGAGGTTCCTAACATGTTTTCCAAACCAAAACTTAAATTAGCCCTTTCCATTATTGCAATCAGATGTTTCCTTTGTTTCCAGTATCCCTGACATTCCATCAAAATGTGCTGAACTGTTTCCGGAGAACCATAATGTGCACAGCTGCCAGTTGGGTGTTTACCTATTCTATGTAGTGTCTGGTTCAAAGTAGTAAGTCCTATTCTCAATCAGGTGATGAGTATCTCCTCTTTCCTGTTTTTGCCAAGTCCCATTCCAGAGACCACCCACTTTTGAATGTCATAAAGAGATCTTCCTGTACCTATTGAGTCCCAGTATTCTTGCCACTTTTGCATTATCCATCCATCTTCTTCCGCTTAATCCTTTACGGGTTGCGGGGGTGCTGGAGCCTATCCCAGCATCTTTGCACTAAATACTTGTTAATTATTGACTTGCCTTCTGCCTTACTGAGTGAGATGTCCAGATCCACTCCCTCAAATTTCAATGATTGGTTCGCTAATAAGTCCACATCCTCATTACCCTTTATTCCAACATGGGCTGGAACCCAAAGAAAGCTTACTGACTGGCCTTTACTGTAGAGGTTGTAAATTAAGGAGTGGATTTCTACAATTAGGTCCTGCCTACACGACTGCAGTGACTAAACACTCTTGCAAGCTGCCCAACTATCTGAAGCAATGACAGCATTATTCTATAATTTAACTCTAACCACTGTAGAGCTAATATAATGGCAACTAGCCCAACTGTGTATACTGATAAGTGACTGCTGGTTCTTTTATTGATAGATATTTTATATACCGCAGCTCCACTACGACCAGTTGTAGGGTCCTTGGAACCATCAGTAAATGCTCTCGGCATGTTTCTGAAGTTCTGTTCAATATATTTATGCACTATATAATCTGTTGCAGATTGCTTATGTTGCCTCCTCAGGTTCAGGTTCAGGTTACTTTATTTGTACCCGTAGGTAGATTTGTTAGGTAGATTTGATAGGTAGAACATGCCGAGAGCATTTACTGATGGTTCCAAGGACCCTACAACTGGTCGTAGTGGAGCTGCGGTATATAAAATATCTATCAATAAAAGAACCAGCAGTCACTTATCAGTATACTCAGTTGTTGTATTTCAAAATCTACTAGTGGCATCTTAAACAGCCATGGAGGAATAACAGACCACAGGACCGTTGGGTTAAAATGTACATGTTTTAATCCTGCCTGCTCAGCAATGGCATTACTTGGGGCGGCAGTGGCTCAGGAGGTAGAGCAGGTCGTCTAATAACCCGATGGTTGGCGGTTCAAATCCTGCTCTCCCCAGATATCCTGCCGTTGTGTCCCTGGGCAAGACACTTCACCCACATTGCCTCCAGTGCCCATAACACTGGGTATGAATGTGTATAAATGGTCGGTGGTTGCCGGAGAGGCAGTTGGTGCGGATTGGCTGCCACGTTTCCGTCAGCCTGCCCCAGGGCAGCTGTGGCTACAGTAGTAGCTTGCCACTACCATTGTCTGTCTGGAGTGAATGAATAATGTATCTACTTGTAAAGCGTCTTTGAGTGTCTATGATAAAGCGCTATATAAATCTGATGCATTATTATTATTATTACTTATCCATCCAGAGCTACTAATGTTGGACTCATTGTGTTCCCAGCAATCATTTGGAATAGCTTTTGCAGGATGTGACCTCTTATATGCCCCTTAAAGTTGATCCAGTATGCCAGCATTGATTTGGTTCTTCATAATCTTAAGGGCATTTCACCCATCTCTACTTGGATCACTGATACTGGAGAAGTTTTAAATGCACCACAACATATCCTAAGAGCCTTTGTCTGCTCTGTCCAGAAGGTTCAGTTGACAATCAGCAGCTGACATGAACACAACACATCCATAGTCTAGTAGTTGCTCTCATTAGTCCTCGATATACCCTCAACAGAGAGGCCCTAGAGGCCCCCCAGTCCCGTCCTGCCAGACATCTCAAAATATTATTTATTTTCTTACATTTTCCATTAGTTTTTTCAATATGCTGCTTCCAGGTTAGTTTTTCATCAAATAACACACCTAAATACCAAAGTACCTTTAGTTGCTCTAACTTTTGGCCATAAAGTTTTAAAGAAATGTCTTTGAGAGTTTTAGAGAAGCAAATCACTTGTCTTTGAGACCGATAATTTAAAAGCCCACCAGTTTGCCCATTGTTCAACTTGATCTATTGCTGTCTGTATTTTCCTCTGAATGTACTCAAGATTACGTCCCTTTATCCATAAGATATCAAGATGTCAGGATATCAAAGGAGTGGCTTCAGGACAACTCTGTGAATGTCCTTGAGTGGCCCAGCCAGAGTCCAGACTTGAATCCAATTGAATGTCTCTGGAGAGATCTGAAAATGTCTGTGCACCGATGCTTCCCATCCACCCTGATGGAGCTTGAGAGGTGCTGCAAAGAGGAATGGACAAAACTGTTTAAAGATAGGTGTGCCAAGCTTGTGGCATCATATTCAAAAAGACTTGAGGCTGCAATTGTTGCCAAAGGTGCATCAACAAGTATTGAGCAAAAGCTGTGAATACTTATGTACATGTGATTTCTTAGTTTTTTTTTAAATTTTTTAATACATTTGCAAAACTCTTTAAAAAAAAACAAACAAAAAAAACCAACTTCACATCATTATGGGGTGTTGTGTGTAGAATTCTGAGGTAAAAAAATAAATTTAATCCTTTTTGGAATAAGGCTGTAACATAACAAAATGTGGAAAAAGTGAAGCGCTGTGACTATGTTCTGGATGCACTGTATGGGGGGTATTTTTGACTTTGTGTGTGACTATTTGTGTTTAAAATACTTAAATTTGTGATTTTCATCTTTTGAAAAGAAATCCAGTATTTGATGGTGGTCAGCCAACTTCCATTGTAACAAGCCAGAAAACCTCTGTAGTGGGGACTCTCTTGTTAGCCATTGCTAGTAGCACCAACTGAAAATGATGTAGTAATTGGTAACAACTAAGTAAAAACTTACTAATGATATGTTCAGAGATAGAAGTTGGCCAATACCTGTGTGGAAGACCAACAAGAAGAAATATTAAAAATGTATTTTTCAGCACTGTTGACAGCCATCTTGAATTTGCATGCCCCTAAAACTATTTTACTAGTGCAGAAGGAACACCCCATAAAATCTGCTATAGCACCATAATCCTGCCGTGTTCCAAGTTAACCCTTTGAGTGTTTGATTCCGCGTGCCCCTAGTGGCAGAGCGCGGCGCTGTGCCTGTCAACTACTGTAATTCTGACATCCCTGTACTCACCAGCTATACTGACAACTTGCACTGATCGTGGCAGTTCAGAAGGTGGCAGACACACGTTGGAGGAATCATGGCTGACATGTAATACACCAAAGAAGAACTCCTTATTTTCTTTTCCTGTATTGCCTTCTTTTAGCTCAGACAGCTAATATGGCCGCTGTCCATCACCATGCGCCGTCACTTAGACGGCTTCATACACGGAAAATAGCCACAAGATACAAGCGAAATTTATGTGGGATAATCATAACACTTTGTAGATGTGGTAGAGAGCGTAAATGACCAACAGAACGCAAAATAACAACCACGATGGATGAAAACGCACTGACCACGGCAGCGAGCAAGTCCCCTTAGCCGCCGGTAAGTGATGAATTTTTTGGGTTTTTTTTTTTTACATCGTACTGATTTCTCGTTCATATACTGTGAAGATAAGATGATAATGTACCCCGTACAAAAAACGATGTCAAAAGACTGAACAATTCTTGGTGTAAATATGTCCAAGGTCCACGTTTGACTGAGTTATGTAATTCAGTATAGCTGCTGTGGCATTATGCAAATTAGATGCATAAAATCACTCCTACCTGAAACTTTGGATCATATTTTGCATCTTTCTAATTGACAGTAAGCCATTATCTCTTACCATTTTCAAGTTATAGCCTTGGAAATCTGAACTATTTTATTGACAAAAAATATTTACCACTTTTGACCACTAGGGGTTATGTTGCAATTCGGCAACAGTCACACTCAAAGCCTTGGATTTCCTGGTGACAGGGCAGAATCTCCAATAGGAACGCCCTCTGATGGATTTTCAACTTGTGCTGCACATCAACGCAGTAGTGAAAGTTGTATAAAAAGTAAAGTTTGGGCTTTACACCTCTTTCAATCAGTTGTACACATACTACTTACCATTTTTATCTCTGAACATGCCACTACAGTGTTTTATACACAAATTACTATGTTGTTTTCAGTTGGTGTTGGTTAAGAAAGTATCAGACTTGTTATTCAGGAACATGGTGAATGTAGAAATGAGGTTATTTCAATGCCAATGGAACATAACATGACATCTTATATAAACTCTGCCTTAACCTCTCCTGAATAAATTAAAAAAAAAAAAATGAACCATTCACAAGCAATGCCTCTGTAACCAGATAAAATACAAATAATCCAATGCTTGTTTTAAGATCATCTTCTTCTTTTGGCTGCACCCTTTAGGGGTCGCCACAGCGGCTCATCTGCCTCCATCTCACCCTATCCCTTGCATTTTCCTCTGTAACACCAACCCTCTCCATGTCCTCCTTCACTCCATCCATGAATCCTCCTCCTCAACAGTTCTGAACTCTCTCGAGTGCCCATCTATGTTCCAAATATGTGGGACATAAGGGCATGGAACCTATGTTTGTCTTGCATTTCATGTTGTACTTGACTAGCAGACAAACCAGTAACTCTCTCACACTTTTTCCACACGTCACAATGGTATTTCTTGACGTCCGTTCTAAACAGAAGTTGTTTCTGTAGGGCTGTGTTTTCCAGTCTAGTGACATGAGTAATATACTTAAGCCGGTGTGATATACAGAAATCTGAGATGGGTAGAGTGTTGGTGATTTTTTTTTTTTCCCTAAGATCCTCATTCGATAGCATGAAGCTCCAGTCCAGTTTGCTCGCTGTGTCCAGCTGCACGCTATTGTTCTTAGGTTTGTGCATGGGAGCATTCTTTTGCTTATACCCATTTTTGACCATCTTCTCTGTGGACTTCTTCTTTTCCTCTTACCTGGCAGCTTCATCTTCAACATCTTTTGTCCAGTATAAGATAAGATAAGCCTTTATTAGTCCCACAATGGGGAAATTCCAGGATTGCAACAGCACAGGGATAGCAACACTCAGAGCAATAGTTAAGAAGATACGGAAGATACAAATAAGAGCAGTGGATATACATACATACACATAAATATATACATATATATACAAAGTGCGGAGCATTGTAGCAAGATTGTAGCAAGATGAATATCCACTATCCCTCCTCTGCACATGTCCAAACCATGTCAGCCTTGCCTCTCTTACTTTGTCTCCAGACTGCTCAACCTGAACTGTCCCTCTGATATACTCATTTCTAATCCTGTCCCTCCTAGTCACTTCCAATGAAAATCTTAGCATCTTCAACTCTGCCAGCTCCATCTCCTGTCTTTTTGTCAGCGCTACCCTCTCCAAACCATACTGTTATGTCTGAAATTACCTTGGTTCACAGATGAGGCGAGGTGACTTAAGGAACACAGCTTTATTGGACTCACTGGATATGGCAGCCACAGACAGGGCCCTGGCCAAGGCATAGGCAAGACAAGAGAAAATATGATGGCCGACCCGGCAGTATATAGGGCGAGGCGGAGACATCACTGAAGGTGCGCATCACCATCTCACACTTCACAGTAACATACATACCCCCCCCCCCCCCCCCCAAAAAAAGTCCAAAACCACTCACTCAATTAAGACCCTCCCCAATTTGGGACCCGAATCTCGCACTAACAAACAAAATCTACTGTCTCCAAATGGCCTAACACATTCATACCACAGAATCTAAAATGGGGAGGACGGGTGGACTGCGTCCTGCCCACACGGCATGGTGGATTATTCTGCCACCTGCTAAGATAAAGCAAAGTCTATTAATAAACTAAAATTGTGCGCTGTGTTCCTAAACTAAAGAAAATACAAAATAATCCCATCTATAACATTTCTACTAACACCAGAACTTTAATATATACTATTTATAACTCAGTTCTTTGACTAAAAGGATAGAACAGACATGGGGGCCCAGGGCACCCTCTCAGCAGATGTGCCCCTGGAAAGTGCCAGTCCCCAGGGTGGTGGCTGACTCTCCAGACGCTGAAGCCTCTCCTCCTCACCATCGACCTTGTCCCACGTCCAGCCTCGTCTCCCGGACACGCCGAAGCTGATTTGCATGCCACACCAAGCCGTCAGACAGCCTGAAGTGGACAGTTTGTGGACATAGTGCATAGTGGACAGTTTATGCACAGACACTCCCAATGCTCCTCAGGTTGTCGTTTGGCCCATTTTTGCTGCGGAGGTTCCTCATCTCAACTCCAAACCCAATCCCGGACACCCAACAGGACCCGACTCGGCTGTGGATGTTGTTTTCGAGAATGCTGATCCTTTGTGCTTCTTATTTTCCCCCCGACCTCTTCTAATGCTGTTGTAATGTGCGCCATTGTAACCATAGACTCCCTCATCCCATTGACGTCCTGGGTATGATGTTAAACTGCATCCGGGCGCGGGGGTCTGTTGGACTAGGAGGCTGATGGAGTGCCTCTTAACCCTCACTGTTACTCCCAGGTGTCCCTTGGGCAAGGACTAGTACCTGTTAGCCTCCCTTACCAGGGTTACAGTAAAACTCTCCAACAACTTTGTGCATTATAATCCCCTAAGGGGACCAAGGGTTAAAGTGGTTCCGAGCACCCCCTTGCTGATCACATGAGGTGACAAATGGGACAACTTGTTTGCCGTGAGTTGTGACCTGTCAGTGGAGGAAGAGATCCTGGTTCTTGAGGAATGTGTCTTGCTGCGGCTTTCACAAGTCCAATACAGTGCTTTGGCTCCTACTTCACTTAGACAGGAGGTTGGAAGGGCCCGGTCCAATCAATCGGCTTGTCAAGGTCTACTCTGGGATGTCTTTTGTCAGTGTAACATCTCCTAATCCCAGAAGCCTGTGGCAGAGGGTCAGTCGAGTAATTTGCACTTTTGTGCTTTGTTGCTTGAGTATGCCATCCCTGTATCCCTGGTGCATAACCTGCAGGAAGTCCGCGGCTCTGTGCATCCCCTTGTAGGGCTCCGAGGAGGGTGGGGAGCAGGGATGATGAATCATACTCTATAAAAATATGGCTACTAAACAAACCCCTAAGAAACGAATGTTGGAAAACGATGTGGATGACCCTGGAATTAGCAGGATGGCTCTTTCAAATGGTGGTAATTGGCCGAGGCTTATTGTTTTAGAGTCGCTCTCATCAGATATGCCTCTTTCTAAGCTGTCCCCTTTTGCTGTACAGAAAGGAATTTCAGGTATTGCAGGGTCAGTTAAGGATGTTAAAAAACTGAGGTCTGGCCAGATTTTGGTGGAATGCTTAAAGAAATCCCATTCTGAAAATTTGTTGCAGTGTAATGTGCTGGCTGGTGTTCCAATGAAGGCTTTTCCTCATCTTTCTCTAAATGGCTGCAAAGGAGTAATTCGTACTCGAGAACTCCACGATATGAAAGAGGATGAAATAGCCTCAGAACTGCAACATCAAGGAGTAACACATGTGAAGAGGATAACCATTAAAAAAGATGACACTTACATGGCAAGATGGCACTTAGATTCTGATGTTCAACTGGCATCAACTCCCAGAAAGAATCAAAATAGGATATCTGAGTGTAACTGTTGATACCTTTATTCCAAACCTGTTGAGATGTTTGAACTGCCAAAAGTTTGGCCATGGCTCCGCAGGATGTAGAAATAAACCAATCTGCTGCAAATGTGAAGAGGAAAGGCATGAGTTGGCCTGCACAACACCTCCCAAATGTAGTAACTGTTTAGGCAATCATGCAGCATCATCGAAGGAATGCCCTTGTTGGATCAAGGAAAAAGAAATTCAAACTGTCAAATGTACTAAGAAAATTAGCTACCCTGAGGCACGTAAACTGGTAGGTTTCCCAAAGTGCAAATTCCAGCAGACTTTCTCCTCTGTTGTGAAACCTAAGATGCAGCCTGCTGAGTGCCAGACAGATCTGACCTGGTTAACTAAAGATAAGCCCTCATTAAATTAAATTAAAATTAAATTAAATTAAATCACCCTTATTGTCATTCAACTGTACAACCAATCATGTACAGCAGAACGAGATTGTGCTTTACCTATCTACAGTGTAAATCACACACAGCCCAAGTGCAGAATCAGAGGGCCGCTGCTATACAAGGCGCCGCCACAGAGTTCCCTCCTCCATTTCATTTATTGCTGAGCACCAAGCTGGACGGCAGGAAGTTCCACTTTTATATGGTCTTCGGCATGACCCGGCCGGGATTTGAACCCCTGCCTCCCTGGTGTGGGGCGGATGCTCTACCAACTTAAGTAGTATTAAAAATTCCGGAGTCTCAGTTAAAAGTAAAACGAGCACTCAAAGCCTGACTGCAATAAGCCAACCCTTAGTCAAAGTCTAAGCAAGTTCACAGAACAAAACCAATCATCAAAAGAAAAGGAAAAAAAACATCCAGCTCCTCTACTCAGGCAAAATCAAGTCAAGAAAATAAATTGCAAAAGAATGGGACCCCAGTAGATGCAGAAATGTCTGAAGTCATGACTTGCTGTAGTCCTTCAGACTTGCTTTTGTCTGAAGGCCTTTTAACTGATTACCAGTTTGGCTTCAGACGTAGTAAAAAGCACTTTAGATCACTTTATCAGATTAGAGGCCTATATATGTGATGGTTTTATTAGAAAAGAACATGTAGTTGCTGTATTTTTTGATTTAGAAAAAGCATATGACACAACATGGAAATGCGGTATTTTAAGAGACCTACATGGCATGGGTTTTAGGCGACATTTGCCCTTTTTCATTTAAAACTTTTTGTCCAATAGACACTTCAGAGTCCGAGTAGGAGATACCCTTTCAGAGCCCCATGTGCAAGAACAAGGAGTCCCCCAGGGAAGCATCCTCTCAGTTACTCTTTTTAGCATTAAGATTAATAGTGTAGTGTTTGCTCTTAGACCAAATACATTTTGTAGTCTTTATGTAGATGACCTCTGTATTTGCTACAGGGGGAAAGACATGAGCACAATCGAAAAGAAACTACAGCTGTGCATAAACAAGATTAATAGGCGGTCAGTCAGTAATGGTTTTAAATTTTCATTCATCTTCTTCCAACCATTCACTCTCACAGTCATACCTAAGGACAATTTAGAATCCCCAGTTTTGATGCCAATTAACCTAACTTGCATGTTTTTGGCATGTGGGAGGAAACCGGAGAAATCCCGGAGTAAACCCACACAGACACGGGGAGAACATGCAAACTCCACACAGATCACTGTTGGTTGGAGGCTGGGATCGAACCCAGGATCCCCCGGCCAAGGGTGAGTTGCTGTGCTGCTGCAGTGCTAACTACTCCGCCACCGCGCTGCAAATAAAATACACATATAAATAGAAATACATAAGAGTGAATTGGGTGGTTTTAAATTTTCAAAAACAAAAACTGTCTGCATGCACTTTTGCCTGCTGCAGTCTCTTCACCTCGACCCTGAGCTTTTCATAGATGGAGAAGCTGTCAAGGTGGTAAAAGAAACCAAATTCCTTGGTTTTTTGATAAGCTGTCTTTTATTCTACATACAAAATTTCTACGAATCAGATGTTTTAAAGCCCTTGATATTATTAAAGTTTTGGCAAAAAATAAATGGGGTGCGGACTCTGCTGTGCTGCTGCGTCTCTATAGAGCACTTGTAAGATCTTGGTTAGAGTATCGGAGCATCGTTTATGGATCAGCAAGGAAAACTTACATCAGGACGCTAGAAACTGGACATTACCAGGGGCTAAGGCTTGCCTTGGGGAGTTTCAGAACCTCTCCTGTTAAGTTTGTATGTTGAAGCAAACGGACTTCACTTCAAAACAGGCGCCTCAAATTGGCTCTCCAGTATATGGTTAGACTTAAAGCTGACCATAGAAATCCAGCCTACTCTGCAGTTTTTCACCCTCGATTTTTGCAGGTGTATAAGATCAGACCTAAGAGCATCACTCCTTTTGGACTCCGTATACAACCTCACCTGGTAAAATTAAACCCTGATATGAGCAACGTAATACAGACACAGTTTTGTCCCATTCATCATTCTGGATCTGAGCCAAAACAAAAAGAAAGACACTCACCCAAATGTGTACCAGTAGCAGATCTTGGACATAAAATGCCGTTTTCCTCACCATATTTCCATATACTCGGATGGATCTAAAGTAGATGGCTCAGTCTCTGCTGCAGTTGTCACTGGGTACAATCAGCATGGATTGCGGATTCCCAAATAATGTTCAGTTTTTACAGCAGAGGCTTGTGCTTTGCTTCTAGCATTGGAACACATTGAGAGAACCAAACAACAGAGCTCCTTAATTTTTACTGACTCCAGATCCTGTCTTCAGGCACTTGGGTTTTTAAAGACTGATCACCCCATTATTGTCCGGATTTTAGAGAAACTAGGTTTTTTACAGAAACATAATGTTAATATCATCTTCTGTTGGATCCCCAGCCATGTTGGCCTGTCACGTAACGAGCAGGCAGGCAATGCTGCCAAGAGAGCCCTTACCCAAGAAGTCACTCAATGCCAGATCCCAGCCTCAGACCTCTAATAACCTCCTATATTTTAAAGAAGTGGCAGACTGAATGGGACACATGTACTGCAAATAAACTGCATGATATTAAGCCTGCCATAAGCCATAGACACTTGCATCACTTTCAAAGCTGACATGATGAGGTAGTGTACACTAGATGCTGTATTGGCCACTCAAGGCTCACGCACAGCTTTTTATTAAAAGATGAAGCCTCACCATCTTGTCAGTTTTGCGGAGGTTTTTTTTTTTTTTATCCGTAAAGTACACTTTACTTGACTGTCCTGCTCTCTTCGCTTGCCGCTACTGAGGGAATCCTGGTTAGTTTCTTTTCCTCCGCTTAGTGGTGGCGCAGTGGTTAGCACTGCAGCAGCACAGCAACTCACCCTTGGCCGGGGGATCCTGGGTTTGATCCCAGCCCCCGACCAACAGTGATCTGTGTGGAGTTTGCATGTTCTCCCCGTGTCTGCGTGGGTTTACTCCGGGATTTCTCCGGTTTCCTCCCACATGCCAAAAACATGCAAGTTAGGTTAATTGGCATCAAAACTGGGGATTCTAAATTGTCCTTAGGTCTGACTGTGAGAGTGAATGGTTGTCTGTCTCTCTTTGTTGGCCCTGTGATGGACTGGCGATCTGTCCAGGGTGTACCCTGCCTCTCGCCCAAAGATGCTGGGATAGGCTCCAGCCCCGCCGCGACCCGAAAAAGATTAAGCGGAAGAAGATGAATGAATGAATCAATGTTCTACTCTCATGACAGCAAGACAAAGTTTTTATGCTCAAAAGTCACTGAAGGATATTTTTAATAAGGCACCACCAAAGAAAATTTTAGGGTTTTTAGCACATGTGCATCTGAAACATCTTATTTAATTTTTCTATTTTATTGTATCTACATATGTATCTCGCTGTATTTATTTATTCTTTCATTTATTATACTGTCTCTATATAATTTTTTACTCAATTTTCTTATTCGTTCTAATTTTGCCATGAAATAGCCATAGATGCTGACATGGCACTAAACAAGAACACTCACTCACTCACCCCATCCCATTGCGACCAAACTCCAGAGGCATCAGGGGCTAACCCATCGGCACCACTCGCTGGTGCAGGTGCCTCGCCGTCACACTCGGTACTCCCCTCAACCGTTTCCCAAGCGCCGGCACTGAGACCCTCCAGCGCTGGCCCTGAGCAAAATTGGTCCTGCTTGGCCACCATGGCACCCGGTAGTTCTTCTTTCCACATCGTGTGGATGGCTGTCGGGGGTGGGTGGAGTGATTTCTTCCATGGGATCTCCAGGTTAAATCCATGGCAGACCCTGGCAAAATGGTTCAAGCAACCACGAGTTACAATGTGCTCCTCTCGCTGGACAGTCCTTAGAGCTTTTTTGCGGTGTGTCGTAGACCCATAGCCCATGCAAAGGGGCTTTCCCGGGGCAGACCTTCGGCTGGTAGCGTTGGCTTCCGTATCTTCGCCATCCAAGCTACCTTTGCTGTCCGGGTCCGTGACATTTGCCGCGACAAGGACGTTTGGCAACTGCTGTGACTGACGCCTGGTTAACTCCAGAGCTAGCTTGTCCGTGGCTTCCATTTGGAGAGCTAGCTTGACTGCTCTGGCTAACGTGAGGTCCCTAGCCTAGCCTGCAACACAGCATTGCTTGTATGTTCCCCCAGCTGGTCACGAATCATTTCTTCCTCCAGTGTCCCAAAACTACACTCGCTAACTAGCTGCCTCAAATTGGTGACGAACCGCCGAACGGGTTCACCAACCTGCTGACGCCACTGCCGAAAGCGAATCCTCCGGATTGTCACGTTATCCAGGGTGTGGAAATAGCTAGCTATCAGCTCCGCTACCTCTTCATAAGTGTCCGAGAGACCGAGCGTTCGTAGGACCCGCTGGCCCTCAATACCCAAATTGCGAACCAGAAGTGCCCGGGCTCTTAGCATATCAAGCTCACCAAGTCCCAGTGTGGCAACATAAATTTCAAAGGCTTCGAACCACCTAGGCCAGGACACCGGCGGCTCCCCGGGATACTCGAGAAAAGGCCAAATTGGAGCTACGCACACCTCTATGGTTTAATCCGACGTTGCCAATGTTATTTCTGAAATTACCCTGGTTCACAGATGAGGTGAGGTGACTTTATTGGACTCACTGAATATGGTGGCCACAGACAGGGCCAAGGCACAGGCGAGACAAGAGAAAATATGATGGCCGACCCGGCCTTATGTAGGGCAGGGCAGAGACGTCATTGGAGGTGTGTGTCACCATCTCACACTTCACAGTAAAATACATATCTCACACATGCATCATAGCAGGTCTCACTACTGTCTTGTAAATTTTCCCTTTCACTCTTGCTGCTGCCCTTCTGTCATAAATCACCCCTGACACTCGTCTCCACCCACTCCACCCTGCCTGCACTCTCTTTTTCACCTCTCTTGTGCATTTCCCATTGCTTTGGATGGTTGACCCCAGATATTTAAACTCATCTACTTTCACTACCTCTACTCCTTCCATCTTCACTGTAACACCTGCCTCCCTCTCATTCACACGCATGTATTCTGTCTTGCTTCTACTGACTTTCATTCCTCTTCTCTCCAGAGCATACCTCCACCTCTCCAGGTTCTCTTCCACTTGCTCCCTACTCTCACTACAGAGCACAGTGTCATCTGCAAACATCATGGTCCACGGAGACTCCGGCCTGACCTCATCTGTCAGCCTGTCCATCACCATGGCAAACAAGAACGGGCTCAGAGCCAATCCCTGATGTAACCCTACCCCCACCTTGAACCCATCTGTCACTCGTACAGTACATTTCACCACCGTCTTGCTGTCCTCATGCTTGTTTTAAAACATACACTTTTTTTTTTTAATTGCATACCCCCCCCCCAAAAAAAAAATTCACAATCTGCACACAGTTCCTTTTTTTTTTTTTCCACAATATCTTTATTGAACCTTTTTTTTTTTTTAACAAACATGATACAAACAATCAAACACTAACACTAAAGTACTACAAAAAAAAAATACACTAAAAACACCAACAACCACCAACAAAATCAAATCTTCAACAATGCTCCTCTGTTTAGTCTAGACAATCCAATACATAAGTATACATATTATGTTCACCAGTTTGGAATTTACAAGGTCCACACACATCATTCACCTTGTTCTTCAAGAGTTATGTTTAAATTTTTTACATAATCAATAAAAGGTCTCCATATATTCTCAAACACAATTTCCTTTGATTTCAGTATATATGTTATTCTTTCTAATGGAAGGTTTGTTAACATCTGTCTTAACCACTGAGTCACATCTGGTCTATGAGTCTTTTTCCATAATAGTGCAATACATTTTTTGGCATTAAGCAAACTGAGGTCTATGAATGTTCTTTCCATCCATCCATCCATCCATCCATCTTCTACCGCTTTTCCGGAGGTCCGGGTCGCGGAGGCAGCAGTTCAAGCAGAGAAGCCCAGACTTCCCTCTCCCCAGCCACCTGCTCCAGCTCTTCAGAGGGGATACCAAGGCGTTCCCAGACTAGCTGGGAGACATAGTCTCTCCACCGAGTCCTGGGTCTGCCCCGGGGTCTCCTCCCAGTGGGACGTGCCTGAAACACCTCAAGTGGGAGGCGTCCAGGAGGCATCCTAATCAGATGCCCATACCACCTCAACTGACTCCTTTCAATGTGGAGGAGCAGCGGTTCTACTCTGAGCCTCTCCCGGATGACTGAGCTCCTCACCCCATCTCTGAGGGTGAGTCCAGCAATCCTACGGAGAAAGCTCATTTCAGCCGCTTGTATCCGCGATCTCGTTCTTTCGGTCATTACCCAAAGCTCGTGACCATAGGTGAGAGTAGGAACGTAGATTGACTGGTAAATCGACAGCTTTGCCTTAGAACTAAGCTCCCTCTTCACCACAACAGACCGGTACAACGTCCGCATCACTGCAGATGCTGCTCCAATCCGTCTGTCGATCTCTCGCTCCATTTTCCCCTCACTCGTGAACAAGACCCCAAGATACTTAAACTCCTCCACTTGGGGCAGGAGCCTGTCCCCAACCCGGAGAGGACAATCCACCTTTTTCCGGCTGAGGACCATGGACTCGGACTTGGAGGTGCTGATTCTCATCCCAGCCGCTTCACACTCAGCGGCAAACCGTCCCAGCAAGAGCTGTAGGTCATTGCTGGATGAAGCCAACAGGACAACATCATCTGCAAACAACAGAGATGAGATCCTGTGGTCACCAAGCATGACACCCTCCATTCCCTGGCTGCGCCTAGAAATCCTGTCCATAAAAATTATGAACAGGACCGGTGACAAAGGGCAGCCCTGGCGGAGTCCAACTCTCACTGGGAATGACTCCGACCGAGTGTTGGCAATGCGAACTAAACTCTCACAACGGTCGTACAGAGACCGAATAGCTCGTAACAACAAGCCCGATACCCCATACTCCCGAAGCACCCCCCACAAAAATCCACGAGGGACGCGGTCAAATGCCTTCTCCAAGTCCACAAAACACATGTAAACTGGTTGGGCAAACTCCCACGAACCCTCAAGAATTCTCGAGAGGGTAAAGAGCTGGTCCGATGTGCCACGGCCAGGACGAAAACCACATTGCTCCTCCTGAATCCGAGGTTCGACCAACAGCCGGACTCTCCTCTCCAATACCTTGGCATAGACCTTCCCAGGGAGGCTGAGGAGTGTGATCCCTCTAAAGTTGGAGCACACCCTCCGGTCCCCTTTTTTGAAGAGAGGAACCACCACCCCGGTTTGCCATGCCAAAGGCACTGCCCCCGACCTCCACGCAATGTTGCAGAGGCGTGTCAACCATGACAACCCAACAACATCCAGGGCCTTGAGGTACTCGGGGCGAATCTCGTCCACCCCCGGGGCCCGGCCACCAAGGAGATTTTTAACCACCTTGGCGACCTCAGCCCCTGTGATAGGCGAGTCATCCCCCTCGTCCCCAAACCCTGCTTCCTCTGTGGAAGGCGTATCAGTGGGATTGAGGAGATCCTCGAAGTATTCCTTCCACCGCCCGACGATATCCCCAGTTGAAGTCAACAGTGTCCCATCGGCACCATACACAGTGTGGACGGGGAGCTGCTTTCCCCTCCTGAGCCGCCGAACAGTTTGCCAGAATCTCTTTGAAGCCGACCGAAAGTCTTGTTCCATGGCCTCACCGAACTCCTCCCATACCCGGGTTTTTGCTTCAGCAACCACCCGAGCTGCACTCCGCTTGGCCTGCCGGTACACCTCAGCTGCTTCGGGAGTCCCACAAGCCAACCAAGCTTGATAGGACTCCTTCTTCAGCTTAATGGCCCCCCTCACCACTGGTGTCCACCACTTGGTTCGGGGGTTGCCACCACGAGATGCACCGACCACCTTGCGGCCGCAGCTCTGGGCTGCCGCTTCAACAACAGAGGTGGAGAACATGGCCCATTCAGACTCCATGTCTCCAGACTCCCTCGGAATGTGGTTGAAGTTCTTCCGGAGGTGGGAGTTGAAGACCTCCCGGACAGGGGCCTCAGCCAGACGCTCCCAGCACACCCTCACTATACGTTTGGGTCTACCAGGTCTGAATGGCTTCCTCCCCTGCCATCGGATCCAACTCACCACCAGGTGGTGATCAGTTGACAGCTCTGCACCTCTCTTTACTCGGGTGTCCAAGACATACGGTCGCAGGTCTGATGATACGATAACAAAATCGATCATCGACCTGCGGCCTAGGGTGTCCTGGTGCCAGGTGCACATATGGACACCCTTATGCTTGAACATGGTGTTCGTTATAGACAGACTGTGGTTAGCACAGAAGTCCAATAACTGAACACCACTCGGGTTCAGATCGGGCAGGCCGTTCCTCCCAATCACCCCCCTCCAGGTTTCACTGTCGTTGCCCACGTGCGCATTGAAGTCCCCCAGTAGGACAATGGAGTCTCCAGGAGGAGCACCCTCCAGCACCCCAGTCACAGACTCCAAAAAGGGTGGGTACTCTGAAACATCATTTGGTGCATAGGCACAAATGATGGTCAGGACCCGTTTCCCAACCCGAAGGCGCAGGGAAGCAACCCTTTCGTCCACCGGGGAAAACTCCAATATAGAGGCAGCAAGGTGGGGCGATACAAGAATACCTACCCCTGCTCGTCGCCTCTCGCCCGGGGCAACTCCAGAAAAGGCCAAGCTCCAGCCCCTCTCCAGGAGACTGGTTCCGGAACCGGAGCTGTGTGTTGAGGTGAGGCCAACTATATCTAGCCGGTATCGCTCAATCTCGTACACCAGCTCAGGCTCCTTCCCCACCAGAGAGGTGACATTCCACGTACCTTGAATGAATGAATGAATGAATGAATGAATGAATTCAACGTACCACGTACGTTGAATGTTCTTTCACTTTTATTAAAATTATGCTTTTCTGGGTACAGACCCAACAAAAACAGTTTAGGATTCAATATGATTTGTTTTGAGATTATTTTTTCAATTGTTACCCTCACCTCTTCCCAAAACATTCTTATTAATCTACATTCCCATAAACAATGAAATAGGGTTCCTTTACTTTCCATGCATTTTGTGCATGTATCTGGTATATTTTTGTTATATCTATTTAACTCCTCCGGTGTAACATACATCCGCATTAACCATTTGAAATGTATCAATTTAAGGCGTGCATTTATTGATTTGGTTTGAGCTTCTGTACAAGCCAATTCCCATTGTTCCTCTGAAATTTCAGTTTGCAGATCTTCTTTCCAGTAGTTTAATCTTTTCAGTGAATTTTCACTTGAAGATAGTGTCAATGAGTTATAAAACTCTGAAATAATACCCTTTCTTTTACTATCTTTCATCATCATTTTTTCCAAGGATGAATAAATAGGTCGAGTGAGAGCTTTATTTTGATTTGATCGAATAAAGTTTCTAAGTTGAAGATATTTAAAAAAAAATGTGTTCTATTGAGATTAAATTTGATCCTCAGCTCTTCAAAAGACATTATGTTTTCTGCACATGGCAAATATAAATCCTGAATCTTTTGTATCCCTTTTAAATTCCATACTTTAAATACAGCGTCCGCTCTCCCTGGTTTAAAATATTGATTACCCCATATTGGACTAAATTGTGACAATAACTGTGGTTCTTTTAAATAGTTTTTAGCTTCACACCATATTTTGATCATATGCTTTACAAATGGATTTTTAACTTGTTTTTGTAATTTTTTTGCCGAATCTGAGTATATGAATATGGGAAGAGGTAAAGGTAAATTGTATGATTCCATTTCAGTCCAGTGAGGGAGATCATTTGATGAAAAATAATATGTCATAGACCTCAGTTGTGCCGACCAATAATACAACATAAAATTTGGACATTTCAGACCTCCACGATCAAATGGTAAATATAATAAAGACAAACGTAATCTAGCCCTCCTGTTGTTCCATATAAATTCCACTAACTTTTTTTTTTATTCTTGAGAATAGATCTAAAGGTGGTGATAAGGGAATGTATTGAAATAAAGTATTTTAGGTAAAATATTACTTTTAAGTATATTGATTCTCCCGATCATCGACATTGGTAGTGACATCCATCTCTGAGTTAACTCATTGATATCTGACATTAAGGCTTCATAGTTGACACTGGCGACTGATTCTAGCTTAGGCACAATTTGGATTCCTAAATATTTAAACTGATTTACAACATTGAATTGATTTACCTCAGGGGCTGGGTAATTTCTCTGGGTCTCATTTAGCATTAATATTGAAGATTTAGTTTTATTTATTTTATATCCTGATATTTCCCCAAAATTCTTTATTAAATTCAACAAGGTTGGAATTGATTTTTTTAGATTCGACATAAACAAAATTATATCATCGGCGTACAGGGAGATTTTATGATCTGTTGGTCCAACTTTAATTCCATATATTTGTGAATGTAAACGTATCGCTATCGCTAAAGGTTCAATTGCCATAGTAAACAGTAAAGGTGAAAGTGGACAGCCTTGTCGACATCCTCTATTGATTTTTATTGGTTTTGAAATATTGTTATTTGTTAGGATTTCTGCTGTAGCATTATTGTATATTATTTGAACCCATTTTATGAAATTATTTCCAAGTCCAAACCTTTGTAGTACTTCAAAAAGAAAGGGCCATTCAACTCTATCAAAGGCCTTTTCGGCGTCCAATGATAGGAGAGCTGTATCCGGTGCTTTATTAAAATAAATAATATTAAATAGTCTTCTTACATTATGGAAGCCTTGTCTACCCTTTATAAAGCCATTCTGATCTCGATTAATAATATTTGGTAAAATTTCTTGTATTCGTCTTGCTAAAATTTTACAGATTATCTTAAGGTCGGCGTTTAATAGGCTTATTGGTCTCATATTTTCACATTTATTAGAGGGCTTACCTGGTTTTGGCAGCAGTATAATTAAGGCATTATTTATGTATGATGGTAAATTATTATTTTGAAATGCTTCTAGAACCATTTCCAAAAAAGGTTTTATTAATTTATTCTTAAATTTTTTATAAAGGTCAACTGGAAGACCATCTGGTCCTGCACTTTTTCCTGATTTCATATTATCAATGGCTAGCCCAACTTCTTCTTGACTAATTTTAGACTCCAATATCTCCCTGTTTTCATTTGGAATACATGGTATAGATAGTTCGTTCAAAAACCCATGTAGTTTTGTTAAATCAGGTTCATTTTTGGTATCATATAATTTTTCATAGTAATCTCTAAAGGCTCTATTAATTTCTAAAGGATCTATAACTACCTGTTATATAATACTTATAATACTGGTAATTGGTGTTTTAATTTCCAATTGTTTAATCTGCCATGCTAATAATTTTCCTGATTTTTCACCTTGTTCATAAAAAGATTGTTTCAATCTTAGAAGACTCGAGGCAGCTCTATTCGCTGATTTTTTGTCGTATTCAGCTCTCAAAATCAGTAATTCATTCTCCAACCTTGGGTCACTTCCTGCATACACTTTTTCCTGAAGACTTTTTATTTTATGTTCCAATTTAGCTCTCTCCTCTCGAGTCTTCTTAGATTTTGATCCTGTATAACTAATAATATGTCCCCTAATAAAAGCTTTGAAAGCCTCCCACTTTACACATGCTGATGTTTGTGTAGTACTGATGTCAAAGAACTCGTCTATCTGTTTTTCTATATACTTGACAAATTCCTCATCCTGAAGCCATTTATGCTGAAATTGCCATCTACCTGATTCCTTTGTCAATTTTTTATCTACATATATTAGACAACAGGGTGCATGATCAGAGATCACGATGTTATCATAAAAGCAGTTTTGAATCTTGGACCTTAATTCTGTGGAAATCAAAAAATAATCAATACGTGAGAATGTCTTGTAGGTACTGGAATAACAAGAATAGGCTTTAACTTGTGGTTTCATTTCTCTCCATATATCTAACAATCTCAATTCTTTCATAAAATGATTAATAGTCATCCTACATCCAATGTGCGTACAATCCAGTCCTGTTGATCTATCTATACCTGGATTCAATGTACAATTAAAATCCCCTGCTATTATATGTTGCCCTGTAAGTGATGATAAAATAAGAAATAAATTAGCAAAGAACTTCTGATCATCTATATTGGGACCATATAAGTTCACAAGATTTATATTTTCTAATAGCAAAGAACCTTGAATGATTACATATCTTCCAAATTTGTCTCCAATTACATTTTTCACTTGAAAAGGAACTGATTTATGTATGAGAGTCATAACTCCCCTGGCTCGGGATGAAAATGAAGAGGTGAATACACTTCCTTGCCATCTACTCCTAATTCTTTTAACATCCTCCTCTATTAGATGAGTTTCTTGTAAAAACACAATTTTTGAACCCATGTCTTTTATTTTATTCATAACTTGTTTAAGTTTTTTTAAATTTTGTAGACCTCTGCAATTCCATGAAGTTAAATTAAGATTAACACTTTGGTTTATGATCAATAGAGAGTTTGGGATTACCTTGCAGTGTAAACATGCTCATACAGAGAAGCAAAAACATGAGTGGTTGAACATTCATCCTACAAACTACACACAAACAAATTTCCCCTTCCCACACTTGTGGCAAACCCCCCAAAATCAAAAGAAAAATTCTGTCTCCCGATATAGCCATCGACCGTTCCACACCCACGGGGAACAGCCTAAGCCACTCCTTCTTCATCCTCCCAATCACCCTAACTCTACTGCTTTTAATGACGTAACATTAACTCTCCTCTGTAGTTTTCCAACTTAACTCCAAAATTTTTAACAACTTTGTACATCATAGTTTTTTTGTTTGTTTTGTTTTTGTTTTGTTTTTTTAATATATAATACAATCTATATTTTGTAAACTTACTATTTACTTCAAGTCAGTCAGATGCCTGTGCAAATGCTTAATTATTCTACCTTATATTTTGTTCATGCTTAGCTCCCACCAGTCTCTTCTTCTTCTTTGATCTCTTGATGAACTCCTGCGCCTCCTCTGGGGTCTTGAAGATGTGGGTTCTGCCCTCATACGTGGTCAGCAGTCTCGCAGGATAGATTACACCATGACGAATCCCAAGGTTGCGCAGCTCCTTACGTACGGGATCAAACTGCTTCCTCAATTGCTGGATTCCTGTGGCCAAATCTGGGTAGAACCGCACCTGCTGGTCCTGGTGTTTAATCTCTCCTTTAGCTCGTACAGCGTTGAAGATCTTCATCCTGTCTCTGTTGCTAAGAAACTTCATAATTAAGGTCCTCGGCGGTCCCTTATCTCTCCGTGGGCCAATACGATGTGCATTTTCCAGAACCACTACTGATTGCAACTCCTCGCTGCCCAGCACCTCCGGAATCCACTTTTCCAGAAAGGAACATACGTCCCGACCTTCTGATTCCTCTGGAAGACCCACCAGCCTCAAGTTATTCTGTCTCGACCGAGATTCCAAATCCAAAATATTATCTTCCAGAGATTTATTTTTTTTTTCCAAAGTGCGCACCTTTAATTGAAGACGGGTGACGTCATCTTCAGCACTAGCGAGACGGAGCTCCATCTGCGCCGTTCGTTCTACACAGTCACCCAATTCCTTTCTTATTCCTTCCAACGCTGTCATAATCCCATCAAATCTAGAGGAAAAGTCCGCTCTCATTGAACTCATGGCAGCCATCAGCGCATCTGCGCCTCCCCCCGCAGACATCGCACCGTTGCCAGCCTCCTCCGCCATATATGGAGTTTTATTTGCTGCGTCACAGACCTGAAAGTCCGTTAATTTGGACTGTTTCGGCGGCTCGCTTTTTCCTTTACCTGGTTTTCCAGCCTTAGGCTTCGCCGACATATCCTCGCCCGAACGTTGGGATACGTTCTGTCCCAAATGAGAGAGTTATTTGCCGATTTTTTTTCTCCAGGAGCAGAGCAGAGCGAGACACGTCCGTCCTACGTGGCAGCCATAACCGGAAGTCCACAGTTCCTTTTTTAGTTAATCTCTGGGTCTTGCTTATGTGTTTGCCTTGGTGTTTTCAATGCCATCATTGTAGCAGTAGTAATCATTGATGTTGGGGAAAATGTTAAGCTCCATGTTAAAGTTTCCATGAGCCATACAGACTCATACTATGCTTTTCAATCATCTCTTGGTTTTTTTTTTTGTAACTTAGATTTTTATTCATTTTTCATCATATATAATGCATTCAGATCACATTCTACATTTAAAAAACAAAGGGGTTAGGGTAGGGAAAAATAAAAAAAAATAAACAAAATAAAAATAAAAAATAAAAAATAAAAGGGGGGGGGGGGACAAATGTTGGAGCATCAAGTTTTTAGTTTCCATCTCTTAATTCTTCTGTTTTTTTCAGTGTCTTTGGTTATTCTTTCAATTTCTGCCTCGTTGTTGCACTTTGTAGTGTGTCCATTTCCGCCATTTTTTCTCCCATATTCCTTCTTGCATTCTTCGTCGATATGTTAGTTTTTCCATCATACGTATGTCCTCAACAATGTCAGTCCATTGTTCTTGGTCAGGAAGAACTTCTGATCGCCATTTTTTTGTGATAGTTTTTTTACATGCAATCAACAAGATTTTAACTAGATATCTGTCCTCAGCCTGTATAACACTGTCTTTTTTAAGATCACATAAGTACATCAGGTTACAGTTCATTGGTATATTATATCCTAATATCCTCTGTATTGTCACATGCATAGATTTCCAAAATGATGATATTTTGTAGCATTTCCAAAACATATGTGAGTGGTCTGCATTTTGAGCCCCACATCCCCTCCAGCATAAAGATTGGGTATTTGTATATTTTCCTTGAATCTGTGGTGTAATGAAAAAGCGAATCAGGTTTTTCCATCCAAATTCCCTCCATGCCCTTGAATTTGTTGATGTGTGTTGTGTTTTCCATATTTCCTGCCAGCTTTCTTCTGTTATGTTTAAATTGAGCTCTTTCTCCCATTTCTCCTTTATATAGTTACTTGTATGATTGTTTGTCATAAGTTTCTGATATAGTTTTGAAATAATTCTTATTTTATTTCCTGCATATGAGCTTAAAATAAGTTGTATAATCTCGTTCACATCTGTTTGGAGGTTATGCCTAATCTTCTTCATATAGTAATCTCTCATCTGCAGATATCTGAAAAATTCCGATCTTTCTAATTTAAATTTTCTCCTGATATTTACAAAGCTCCCGAGATCTTTTTTTCCGATATTGCCCCATGCTGTGATTCCCTTGTTCACCAGATTTTTGTATCCCCTATCTTGTTTTGCCGGTTCAAACTGACTGTCAAATGCTACCCATTTCAATAGTTTTATGTCTTCCCTTATATTATATTTTTGTACTATTTTATACCACAGTTCTAAAGTAAATTTAGTGATTGGGTCTATTTGTTTGATTTGCTTATATGCATCTTTATCCCCTATTATGCTTTGTACTGGGAGTCCCTCAATTTCCTTTTCCATTTCTTTCCATTTTGCCTCATATCCCTCGTCGCACCAACATATGATATATCTTATTTGTGCTGAGTAGTAATATTCCTTTAGACTCGGTAGGCCCATGCCTCCTTTCTCTTTTGGTAATTGGAGGGTTTTATATTTCACTCTTGGTTTTTTACCTCCCCAAACAAATCTCGATATCATCCTGTCCCACTTTGAGAATTGGGCATCTGGAATCTCTGTTGGTATAGCCTGGAAGAGGTAAAGTAATCTAGGTTGTATGCTGATTTTGACTGTCTCAATTTTTGAATTCAGATCCATATTTAAGATTGACCATCTATCAATATCTTTTTTTATTTCTTGTTCCAACCTATCATAGTTTGCTTTATATATTTTGCTTAGGTCTTTAGGTATGTTCACTCCAAGGTATTTTATTTCTTTTTGCTTCCAGTTTAGTTTGATCTTATCAGTTATCTGGTTTAGAGGGTTATAGTGGAATGTCAGTATTTGTGTTTTTGTTATGTTTATCTTGTATCCTGATAATTTTCCAAAATTTTCTATCAAGTTCATCATTTCCATTATTGATTTATCTGGTTGTTCAAGGTAAACTATAATATCGTCTGCAAATAGCCCAATCTTGTGTTCCGCCCCCTTTATTGTTACACCTTTTAATTTCTTATTTTGTCGTATCGCTTGAGCCAATGGTTCTATGAACAGAGCAAACAAGGTGGGCGATAAGCAGCATCCCTGCCTAGTTGATCTTTGTATATTTACTTTGTCTGTTAAGCTACCGTTTATCTTGATTCTTGCCACAGGTTCTTGATATAGCGTCCTTATGCATTGTACTGATTTTTCGTTAAATCCAAAGCGCTCCAGTACACTATATAGGAATTTCCAGTTAACCCTGTCAAATGCTTTTTCTGCGTCTAAACTCATTATTACTGCGCTTTTCTTTTCTTTATGTATTTGGTTAACTATATGTATTGTTCTCCTGATATTGTCATGTGTTTGGCGTCCCTCTATGAATCCAGTTTGATCATCTTCTATCAATTCCGTCAAGAATGTCTTTATTCGTTTACATATAATTGTTGTGTATATTTTATAATCTACATTTAATAAAGAGATTGGTCTATAGTTTCCGCATTGTTCTTTATCTTTCCCTGGTTTTAAAATAACTGAAATGATTGCTTCGTTCCATGTTGGAGGTATTTTGTTGTTGTTCAGCGTCCAATTAAATGACTAGGAGTTGTGGCGTGAGTTCTTCTATAAACAGTTTATAAAACTCAGATGGGTATCCATCACTACCTGGTGATTTACCATTTTTAAGTGACTTAATCACATCTCTGATCTCTTGTGTTGTTATTTCTGCTGTTAGTTTTTCATTTTGTTGATTTCCTATTGATGGCAAGTCCAATGTGTCTAGAAATTTTTTGATATCTTTAGTATTTGTTTCTTCAGGTTGCGAATATAGTTCTTGGTAGAAATTATGGAAAATTTCTTCGATGTTTTCTGGGTTAACTGTGGTTTTATTTGTGGTGGGGTCTTTAATCTTGTATACATTATTCATTGTTTGTTGTTTTCTTAACCGTTTTGCCAGCAGTTTTGTGGCTTTTGGCCCCGTTTCATAATATTTTTGCTTTAGATATCTATTTTTCCTTTCAATTTCATCCATTTGTGTTTCTTTTATCTTTGTTTTTTCTTCTTTAATTTCTTGATATATTTTTGGATCATTTGTGCTTTGATGTTTACGTTCTAATTCCCTCAGTCTCTCACATCTTTGTTCATACGCTTCCAGTTTAGTCTTATTTGCTTTTCCTGTTTCAACAATTAATTTACCCCTTAACACGGCTTTTAGTGCGTCCCATAGTATTGTTGGGTCCACTTCTTCATTGTCATTCTCTTGGATATATTCGTTTATGTTTATTTTTATTCTTTCTTTCATTTTCTCATCATTTAACAGTCCTACGTTAAGTTTCCATGTTGTTTGTCGTTTTCTATTGTTTAAATATATTTCCATGTATATAGGATTATGATCTGATATTTCTGCCCCTCCAATCCAACAATTTCTCACCCTGTGTCTGTCACCTTCATTCATAAGGAAGTAATCTATTCTAGAGTGTACTTTATGGGCTGCTGAATAATGTGTATAGTCTTTTTCGAGTGGGTGTAGGTCCCTCCATATGTCTACCATACCCATTTCTGCCAGTGAGGTTCTTATGAACTTTGTTACATGTTTTTTTGTCTTCTTAACACTTGTTGTGTCAACTTCATGATCCATGACAGCATTTAAGTCTCCTCCACAAATTAGGACTCCTTCACTGTGTGTTGCTATGAGATCAAACAGATGTTGAAAAAAACCCTTGTCACTTTCTGGTGGGGCATAGATGTTCACTAATGTGATCTGCATACCATCTATTCTTCCCTTTATTATTACATACCTGCCTTCTTTATCCTGGATTTCCTGTTCACTTTCAAATTGTATTTTGTTTGAGATTAGTATCATAACCCCCCTTTTTGCTCCTCCCTTAAATGAACTGTAGTAGGAGTTCTTATAGCCAAATCTCTTTAGTTTCACATGTTCTGCCTTGCTCAAATGTGTCTCTTGCATAAATATAATTTCAGCTTTTTCCTTCTTGAATTTTCTTATTATTCTTTCCCTTTTAACAGGTGAGTTCAGACCATTCACGTTTAGTGTCATTATCTTAAGATTTTTACCCATATTCATGTTTTTCCATTTTTTTAACTTGTGCTCCTAGCCCCTTTAACAACAAAAATAACACATATTTATATAAAAACACATTAAAAAAACTCAACCTCCGTACTTTGGGCCTTTCTTCTGCCCACTGGTCCCTGTTGGTGGGTGGGGGGTTTGTCTTCACAGAGTGAAGGGCCCTCCCTAGACTTCTAATTACTATCAAAGTAATAGTCATAAGTCTAGAAATGTCCAACAAATATCACTTAAACCTCTCCTAGCCGTCTGTTTCTCTTTTACCTTGTCTTCTTGGCCTTCATTTCTTCTGTGCCTTTCTTAATCTTTGTTATGATCTAGGCTTTCAGTTGAAAGCCTTGTAGTTTGTCCTGGGCCCGCTGCTCTACGTCTCTTCCCCCTTCTTCCGCCGTTCACTCGTCTCCACTCCGTCTGTCGTGGTGCGTTCAGGGCCGCCGCTGCTCCAGCCGTCTCCTTCGGCACGCTCACCTCAAGGCCCCGCTCCATCATATCCCGCGCTGCCTCTTCGGCCGTGTTGTAGGTTCTTGTGCCTTCCTCCCAATGAATCCTCATTTTCGTTAGCGGCGTTTGGAATCTAATTTTTTTCTCTTTCAGCGTTTTTTTAATATTGGCATATTTCTTCCGCTGCTGCACGATTTCTGTCGGGTAGTCATGGTCAAAAAATACCTGTTTGTCGCCGATTCGTATCTTTTTTTTCCATGCTTGCGTCAGGATTCTTTCCTTTATGTCATATTTCACAAAGTTTACCACAACTGACCTGGGTGGAGAGTTTGTTTTCGGGTTCTGTGCCGGTGTTCTGTGCGCCCGTTGAATCTGCAGATCCGTTTCTCCGGGTATTTCCAGTTCTTTTTTTAAGAACTGATCCATGAATTTTGTCATCGAGTTGCCTTCAATGCCCTCCGGAATTCCAAAGATGCGCATATTGCTTCGTCGGGATCTGCTCTCCAAGTTGTTTATTTTCTCCTGCATCCTCTGCGTTTGCGTCGTCAGGGTCTGTAGTTGTTCGTTTGCCTTGCTTTTCCAATCTTCTAGTTCCGAAATTCGGGTCTGCGCTTCTGTCATACACGCCCGCTGGGAGCGCAGCTCCTCCATGTTTTCCGTTAATTTACGCTCCATTTCTCTTCGGAGGTCCATGATTTCCTCCTTAATTTCTTTTTTCAGTTCCTCCTTAAGAGCCGCTAAATCCTGTTGTAGCTGTCGCTTGAATTCTCTCAACTCTTCACCCAAACTGGCGATGCCAGCGTTCATGTTGTCGAGTCTGGTGTCCTCCATTTTCTCTGCTGTGGACATCTCGTTTTTTTGGGCTTTGCGTACAGCGGTTTTTCCTGCGTTGTTGGAGAGGAATTCTTCAATTTTACCCTGTTTTTGTCCTTGTGCCCGGTTCCTTCGTGTTTTCATCCCTTAGTTTATTGATTCGTTTATGTCGAGTTGGCCATTTACCGATGATTTTTAATCCGGCTAGGGAGAGCTCTTTGTTTAAGTGTTATGTCTCTCCGCCATCTTCCCGGAAGTCCAATCATCTCTTGGTTTAAATAGACATTTTGTCTCTGTTGTTGCCTTGCCAGCCAGATACATGTTTCAAGAGAAAACACAAACACTATAGCCACCTATTGCACATCCTAGTGGAGTACCCACAGGTGTAAAAATGGAGTGCAGTCATTTAAAGTGAATGCCTCATTCTGCGGCCTCGTCCCAGTGTGAAAGCATGCGCTAAGCCCCCAAACATCAGCTAACATCAGCTGGGCATCATCAGGATAAGTGCTTCTTTGAAAGATGGCATGAAGAGTTTAAATGCCACATCTGAAATGTGCAGGGATTTTGTCAATTCTCATGTTGCCTTTTAGTTGTAATGTGTCACCTGTAATAGGGTTATATGTTTTACAGCTGATCAGCCAATTTGCTGACATGATCATCTATGAAGTTTAAACTTTGCATCTTAAACATGCGAATCCCATTGTAATAAAACTCAAATCTTTGTCTAAAATTCCGAAAATTAAAAAGTGCAAAGAAATCCCTTTTGCTAGCAGACTGACAAGGAATGCAGTATGTTAATGACCACTAAATGTAAAATCTCTCACAGGTTTGAGAAACGCCTACTTACAGTCGTCATGACCTCAATGTGTCCTCCTCTTGGGGCCATTGTCAGGTTGAGTCACTGAAATGGTCAAAACAACTGCAGCATTCAGTGCACACAGAGTACTCTGCAAAATTAACAAGGAAGCAATGCAGGGTGTTAACAGTTTTCTGATATTTTTTTCACCATGAGATAATAAATTTGGGATAATAACGATTATGATACTGTACAACTAGGGGTGCAAGTTATTGATTAATTCATTAATCATTAGTTGATTCACCTTTTCGATTGATTAACGATTAATTGAGAAGCAGCAATTTTCCTGAGAATCTGAATTTCCCTCAGTATAAAATGGTCTTTCTGTCTTTAACATATAAAAAGTTAATTCCTTTTTTTTGAAAAGCTGAATAAAACATGAAGATCATATTCCGCAATGATTTATTGTACCATTTGCATTTTTTTTAACTACAGACAATGGCATTTTTGTAGTTCAACAAATTTTGTACGGTATCCACCTTATTCCTAGCCCCCATGATGCCTTACGTGAATTATGTGGGCAACTTCCGGTACGATTTTAAAACGTGGAGTTGTTTTGAAAACGGGACGATTTTCCTTGTTAAAAAAAACAATGACTGTGGCATCAAAAATGTGGGAACACAACTTTTTGCACCTCAGAAAATAAATCATTGCGGAATATGATCTTCATGTTTTATTCAGCTTTTCAAAAAAAAGGAATTAACTTTTTATATGTTAAAGACAGAAAGACCATTTTATACTGAGGGAAATTCAGATTCTCAGGAAAATTGCTGCTTCTCAATTAATCGTTAATCAATCGAAAAGGTGACGGCTGCGCTTAGTATTAAGCGCCGCGGCGACGGGGGCCCCAGGCGGCGGGCCGCGCGCCGGACCTCCGGCGGCGGGGGAGGGAAGGGCGACGGGGGGACTGCTCCCCCAGCCGCGGCGCGAGCCCAGCCCCGCTTCGCACCACAGCCCGACCGACCCAGCCCTTAGAGCCAATCCTTATCCCGAAGTTACGGATCTGACTTGCCGACTTCCCTTAGCTGCCTTGATCTTTTTTTTTTTTTTTTTTTTTTTTTTTTTTTTTTTTTTTTCTCTCGGCGCCACACGAGTCGGCTGCCTTTTGCAACAGCGGCTCGATTCCGAGTCTTTTTCCCTTCCTCTCTCTTTTGATCCGTCTTTTTTTTTCACCCCACTTATATCACGGACACACAGATCGTCCTAAATGTCTCCTGAGCCGGTGGACGGAGCCACTGTCTATAGCAGGATACGATACAGCAGAGAACAGCTGCTAGCATTCAACCGCCACCCGGTCCCATTGGAAAAACTCGACATACCGAGAGAACTGAGGCGAAAACGCCGCGGCTGCCGGGCTGGAGTAAGGCGGAGGACAAAAAATATAAGGTACAGACCCTCCCTTCCATCTGTTGTCATGGGAAATGTACGGTCGATACTGGGAAAGTTAGATGAGCTAGCGGCTATCTCCCGTTATGATAGCACATACCGGGAGTGCTCTCTCCTTTTGTTTACTGAGACGTGGCTAACTGAACTAGCAGCAGATGCTAACATTGAGCTGGAGGGTTTTCACATGATACGAGCTGACCGAACACCAGACAGTGGCAAGGCTAGGGGCGGTGGAGTGATAATGTATGTTAACAACAACTGGTGCAGACCGGGACATATCACTGTTAAACAACGACACTGCAGCAAAGACATTGAGTTGCTAGCTGTTAGCATGAGGCCTACATATCTCCCGAGAGAACACTCACACGTGATCTGCATTGTTGTTTATGCAAATCCGACGGCGAACGCTGGGACAGCACGTGACGTCATCCATTCAGTAACCAGCAGGCTGCAGACAGAACACCCAGATGCTCTTCTCCTCATCTCAGGCGATTTCAACCATGTTTCACTGTCTCCCATTCTACCCACGTTCACCCAGTATGTCACATGCCACACTAGAGACAATAAAACACTGGATTTATTCTACGCAAACACTAAGGAGGCGTACACCTCATCACAACTCCCCCCACTCGGGAGATCGGATCACAACTTGGTTCATCTCCGGCCGGTGTACAAACCCCTAGTGCACAGACAACCTCCGGCCATGCACACTGTGGAGTTATGGTCTGAGGAGACAATGGACACCCTAAAGGGCTGTTTTGAAGCCACCGCCTGGAAGCAGCTCTGCGATCCACATGGTGAGGACATCGATGGCCTCATTCACACCTTCACGGGCTACCTCAGCTTCTGTGTGGACAAATCCGTTCCCACCAAGACCATACGGCGTCACTCAAACAACAAACCCTGGATCAACCCTGAGATAAAAACACTTCTGAGAGAGAAGAAGAGGATCTTCAGGTCAGGGAACAGGGAGATGCTGAAGTCCGTACAGAGGGAGCTGAGGAGAAAGATCAGAGAAGGCAAGGACAGCTTCAGGAAGAAGATGGAGGACAAGCTGCAACAGAGCGACATCAGCGGGGTCTGGAGAAACCTCAAAACCATCTCGGGGCTCCAGAATACCTCCCCCCAGGCCACAGGGGGCAGGGAGTGGGCGAACAACCTGAATCTGTTTTTCAATAGATTTGACCAACCGCCCTCCCCCCTGACTGCACAACAACCACTGCTGCCTCTAAAGAAATCAAGTCCTGCTGCCCACCCCCCACTCCACCAACACCCCCCCACTCCCAACACACAGCCCCCCATCCTGACCCTGACCAGGACCCAGGTGAGGACGGAGCTGAGGAAGATCAAGGCGAGGAAGGCGCCGGGACCGGACGGCATCAGCGCAAAGCTCCTCAAGTCCTGTGCAGACCAGCTGTGTGGGATTGTGACGTATATCTTCAACATGAGCCTGAAACTGGGGAGGGTACCACAGCTGTGGAAAACATCTTGTGTGGTACCTGTACCAAAAACTTCCCACCCCAAAGACCTGAACAGCTACAGACCGGTGGCCTTGACGTCCCACTTGATGAAGACCCTGGAGAGACTGCTCCTTGCTCACCTCCGCCCCCTGGTGGAACCAGCGATGGATCCACTCCAGTTCGCCTACCAGCATGGCATTGGGGTGGAGGATGCGGTGATCTTCCTCCTTCACCGTTCTCTGTCC
This sequence comes from Pholidichthys leucotaenia, assembly GCA_020510985.1. Lineage (NCBI taxonomy): Eukaryota > Metazoa > Chordata > Actinopteri > Cichliformes > Pholidichthyidae > Pholidichthys > Pholidichthys leucotaenia. The sequence continues at coordinate 19,638,271 of CM035844.1, forward strand.
CACCTGGAGAAGCCCGGGAATATGGTGAGGATCATGTTCTTTGACTTCTCCAGTGCTTTCAACACCATCCAACCGATGATCCTGAAGGACAAGCTGCTGCGCGCAGGGGTGGACCAGCACCTGTCATCATGGATCCTGGACTACCTCACAAACCGGCCTCAGTTTGTGAGAACCCGGGACTGTGTGTCCGACACGATCATCAGTAGCACGGGGGCCCCCCAGGGAACGGTGCTGGCTCCCTTCCTGTTCACTCTTTATACTGCGGACTTCTCACACAACACAACACACTGCCATCTACAGAAGTTCTCTGATGACTCTGCGATCGTTGGCCTCATCTCCAATGGAGATGAAGCTGAGTACAGAGGGCTTATCCAGGACTTCGTGGACTGGTGCCATCGGAACTGCCTCCAGATCAACGCGAGGAAAACTAAGGAGCTGGTGGTGGACTGCCGCAGGCATGGGCAGCCCCTCACAGTACCAGTAAATATACAGGGAACAGACATCGAGATGGTGACATCCTATAAGTACCTGGGTATTCATCTGAACAATAAACTAGACTGGTCACACAATACTGATGCACTCTACAAGAAGGGACAGCGCAGGCTGTTCCTGCTGAGGAGACTCAGGTCTTTTGGTGTACAAGGGGCGCTGCTGAAGTCATTCTATGACACGGTGGTGGCATCAGCCATCACTTTTGGAGTGGTCTGCTGGGGCAGTGGCATTACTGCAGCCGATAGGAAGAGACTGAACAAACTGATTAAGAAAGCTAGCTCTGTCCTGGAGCAGCGCCTTGATCCGATGGAGGAGATAGGAGAGAGAAGGACGGTGGCTAAACTGTCATCTCTGCTGGAGTCCGAGTTCCACCCTATGCAGGACATACTGAATGCACTGAGGAGCTCATTTAGCAGCAGACTACATCATCCCAGGTGCACAACCGAGAGGTTTCGTAGGTCCTTCCTACCAACGGCTGTCAGACTGTACAACCTAAGCAGGGCTGCTCGCAGAGATAGCAAAAAGACGTAACAAACTAATAGTTTTTTGAATGCAAAAGATGCAATAGACTTACACAATGGTCCCCTCCGGCATACAACTAGGAACATACCGGTCGCTATGGAGGGTGAGAATATGTATGGGCACATAATCATACCATGTAGGATAACTAAGTAGACGGTTATGCTGTTTCATTCCATCTAGCAACAATGCTCTGCACTGTGTGTGTTTATATATTTGCATATTTATTCCATCTAGCTACAATGCTCAGCACTGGGTGTGTTTATATATTTATATATCTACATATTATTCCATCTAGCTACATTGCTCCGCACTGTGTGTGTTTATATACTTGCATATTTATTCCACCTAGCTGCAATGCTCCGTACTGTGGGTGTTTATATATTTACATATTTATTCCATCTAGCTACAATGCTCTGCACTGTGTGTTCATATATTCATATATTTATTCCATCCAGCTACAATGCTCTGCACTGTGTGTCTGTGTGTGTGTGTATATATATATATATATTTTATAGTAATACGTACATATGTTTATTAGCTGCTCTTGCTTGCTTGTTTTTTTTCTTGCCTTCTGATTGTTGCTCTGAGTGTTGCTATCCCTGTGCTGTTGCAATCCTGGAATTTCCCCGTTGTGGGACTAATAAAGGCTTATCTTATCTTATCTTATCTTATCTTATAATCATACCACTTCCCACGACTATCAAGGGATGGGAAGATGGCCTTAAAAAGCAGCCTCGCATACAGTAGTTCCATTAGTTAGCTCTGTTGCTAAGATGCTAATGCTATAAACAAATAAAATCGCAGAGATATAGTAATATCTCCACCGCAACAAAGTCGGTTGCATTTTGTTAAAAGATGTTGGACATAATCTAATTTACCTAAGAGCAGATGTGGAATCTAGTCAGAGTCACAAAGAACCACAACACTGTGCTTCTGTGTTTTAATGTCGGGGGTAAAACAGACATCTGCAGCTGAATACAGGTCAAGTGGACCCCTGACCAAGTGAGCACCCCAAGTGGACCCTGGGATCCAATCTGTAAAAGTACGTTTTCAGTCCAGTGATTTACAAACAGATTCATAATTTCCTAAAGCCTCATTCAGGACATTATTGTCCCACATACCTATTCTGTGGGTCAGGGATCCACTTGACCAGTTCCCCTACAGCTGTTTGTAAGGGAACTGGAACCCCGACATTATAATGCTCATGCTGCTGTCATGCCATGAATGCTTCACACGCACAGACCTTTTCTGACAATTATTCAAAATTTTATTGATCTATATTTTGTGATAATTTAAAAATTAATGCATGCTGAAGCAACCAGTATCAAGGCCGTATTGTTGCAATGCAGTGCAATGAGTGCAACAAAAAACCAAACATTTGATATCTTTCATAAATCGTGAAGCCTTAGGAAGCAAACTGTTACTGTATTTATTTATTTATTATTTTACTTCATATAGCCTTGGATCTGGTGACATACTGTATACAGTGGTGTCAAAAAGTGTTTGCCCCCTTCCTGATTTCTCATTTTTTTTGTATGTCACACTTAAATGTTTCAGATCATCAAACAAATTTAAATACTAGACAAAGATAACACAAGTAAACACAAAATGCAGTTTTTAAGTCAAGGTGTTTATTATTAAGGGGGAAAGAAAATCCAAACCAACATGGCCCTGTGTGAAAAAGTGATTGCCCCCTAAACGTAATAACTGGTTGGGCCACCCTGAGCTGCAACAACTGCAATCAACCATTTGTAATAACTGCCGGTGAGTCTTTTCCAGCGCTGTGGAGGAATTTTGGCCCATTCATCTTTGCAGAATTGTTGTAATTCAGCCACATTGGAGGATTTTTGAGCATGAACCACCTTTTTAAGGTCATACCACAGCATCTCAATCAGATTCAGGTCAGGACTTTGACTAGGCCACTCCAAGGTCGTCACTTTGTTGTTCTTAAGCCATTCAGAGGTGGACTTGCTGGTGTGTTTTGGATCATTGTCCTGCTGCAGAACCCAAGTGCACTTCAGCTTGAGGTTACGAACAGATGGCCGGACATTCTCCTTCAGGATTTTTTGGTGCACAGCAGAGTTCATGGTTCCATTTACCACAGCAAGTCTTCCAGGTCCTGAAGCAGCAAAACAGCCCCAGACCATCACACTACCACCACCATATTTTACTGTTGGTATGATGTTCCTTTACTGAAATGCTGTTACTTTTACGCTGAATTAATGAGACACACACCTTCCAAAAAGTTTAGCTTTTGTCTTGTCAGTCCACAGAGTATTTCCCCAAAAGTCTTGGGGACCATCAAGCTGTTTTCTGGCAAAACTGAGACGAGCCTTTATGTTCTTTTTGCTTAGCAGTGGTTTTCATCTGGGAACTCTGCCACGCAGGCCATTTTTGCCCAGTCTCTTTCTTATGGTGGAGTCATGAACACTGACCTTAACTGAGGCAAGTGAGGCCTGCAGTTCTTTGGATGTTGTTGTGGGGTCTTTTGTGACCTCTTGGATGAGTCGTTGCTGCGCTCTTGGGGTAATTTTGGTCGGCTGGCCACTCCTGGGAAGGTTCACCACTGTTTCATGTTTTTGCCATTTGTGGATAATGGCTCTCACTGTGGTTCCTGGAGTCCCAAAGCTTTAGAAATGGCATTATAACCTTTTCTAGACTGATAGATCTCAATTACTTTGTTTCTCATTTGTTCCTGAATTTCTTTGGATTGCAGCATGATGTCTAGCTTTTGAGGATCTGCTGGTCTACTTCACTTTGTCAGGCAGGCCCTATTTAAGTGATTTCTTGATTGAGAACAGGTGTGGCAGTAATCAGGCCTGGGTGTGGCTAAGGAAATGGAACTCAGCTTTCCAAAGATGTGATAAACCACAGTTAATTTATGTTTTAATGGCGGGCAATTACTTTTTCACACAGGGCCATGTAGGTTTGGGTTTTTTCCCCTTAATAAACACCTTCATTTAAAAACTGCATTTTGTGTTTACTTGTTATCTTTGTCTAATATTTAAATTTGTTTGATGATCTGAAACATTGAAGTGTTACATACAGTACATACAAAAAAATGAGAAATCAGGAAGGGGACAGACACTTTTTCACCCCACTGTATATGACACGTAAATGTCAGATCTCTGACATTCATACAAATGAAAACATACTGTATCTGGTGCTCTTGGGTCTGTACCACCGATGACACCAACAATCCTTTTTAGTTTTTGGCACATTGCTGTTGAAGCCACAGATTATGCTGTGCTAGGTTGTGAGAAGCCTCCATGTACTTACAGTCTGGCACAACGACGGACAGTGGAACAAGTACCAGAACTAAGTAAAAACATTAAAAAAAAAAAAAAACTAGAGGGGACTCAGCCAGCGTATACCTCCACCAAGGCTCTGTCCCTCCCTCCCTTTGTCCTCCCCTCCATCCCTTTGTCCGTCCATATCAACATCCATCTGTACATTGTCAGATAGGGCCTTGGCGGAGGTATGCACTCACGGATCACTTCAAACATTGAATGAGTTCATCTTTGGGTCAAGGGCCACCGCTGGTGAAAATGTCATCCAAATCCATCCAGTAGTTTTTGAGTATTGCTTCTAACACTGTGTAGGAATATAAGAGCCTTGGTGGAGATGTGCATTTTGAGATCACCACCAAAATCTAATCATGTGTTTTGTGTGCCATTAGAAGAAGAGAAGAACAAACCAACTTTGTCATTCAATCCATACAGCCAATCATGTACAGTAGAACAAAATTACGTTTCTCTTATCTACAATGTTAATCACATCTAGAATCAGAGGGGCCTGCCATGCAAGGCCAGGGTTTCCTCTGGTAACATTTGTGGGTGGCGGCCCACCTCACCAGAAAAATTACCGCCACGCTAATGAGGAGATATGAATTGAAGAAAAATATATGAAGCAACGACTTTCTGCTCGCGTGACTGTGCGAGAGAAACATGAGTTCATTAAAGTACTTTAAACACAGAAAAAAATCAAAAGAGGTATGGAAGTACTGGCGTTTATCATGGTTTTAACCCGCTGGAAACGGGAGCAATAACAGAAGAGTCACTTAGCTAAGAGATGTGGTTAGAATTCATATGCAACCAGCTTCTTATGAAGGTAAAGGCAAGGGGGACTGATGAATTGCTGAGGATATATTTTACCAGCCACTACAATATTAAGTTATGTTCCCTATTAGGTATCTGGAAAGTGAAGATGACCGAAAGTCACAAAGTCGGTGACTTTAATCTGTCAGCAGCCTTCAGACAAACTAAACGTGCCAACATTTGGATTTCAAAATAAGGGAGGTTTTTCCTGCTGTCTGGGTAGTGAGGAGATTTGTAAAAAAAACTATAAATCTATAGAAATATTATAACAGAAATAACTCTTTGGTCATTTAATTTATTTCATTAAGTACAATTTTATTAATATTTTTTCTTTGTAATGAGAGTTAAATTATTGTTCTGTTCTGGCTCTGCAAAATTATGGTCAAAAATGTAAATTGTAAGGAAAAAGTAAAAAAATTACCACAGTCTGTTTCAAATTTATTTAAAAAAAACAGTAATTTTATTTTAAAAAAACTGACAAAAATAAGCCATAAAATAATCCACAAATTTATAATAAAGCCTCAAATGTACAAGAAAAGTCAATTTTACAAGAGGAAATTACAAATTTGAGGAAAATGGTTTCAAATTTAGATAAATTTACAGAGAAAAGTAGGAAACTATAAGAAAATTGTCAGAAGTTTTTGAGAAAAACCTCAAACCTTCAAGACTGAAGTCATTACTCAAGTTTTAAGTGGGTGCTCTTTGTACCCTTAACTCAATTAGAAAATTTTGGTTGTCCACTTTTAATTATTAATTTCATAGGACTGCTTTTACATGAGTAGAATTTCTGGCTACTATACCCACCTCTGAACATGCAATTAAAGTATGCATTAGTAAATTACTATTATGAATGTTTTTTCCTTCTCTTTCCTACTTTTTCTCAATGGAAAAAACACCAGAATAAAAATATAAAAAAAATACATATTTTTGTCATTTATGTAAGGCATGGCAAAATAAATCCTGCAGGACAAAACGTGACACTTGATATTTTCTAACCTGTTTCTATACCACCATAGACAGAGAACCTGAAGCAGACAGAGCTCAGAGAGGGAAAGATGAGACAGAAGAGAGGAGTCAAGGAGAGGAAAGTGTTCAGGCTGAGGGTCCAGGAGAGGTGAGAGCAGAGGAAGGAGAGAAGGATGACACCAGTAAAAAGTCCAAACACAGGACGTCTGGGTGGGACCCCAACTGACCCAATATTCCAACATTCAAGCCTTGGTTGTACAATACTTCAAATGGTAAGTTCCATTATGCAATATTACTGTGCAAAATTAAAAAAAAAAAAAATAGTGTAAAATTAACATATTGTGGTTACAATCGTGTCATGTGTTTTCTGCCCCCCCACCCCCACCCCGGAAAAATATTTTGCCACCGCGCCAAGATCTTTAAGCCAGAGGAAACACTGAAGGCCCTGCCACAAACAACTTTTTCCTTCCCCCGTTCAATTATGCTGCGCACCAAACTAGAAGGGAGGAAGTACCATTTTTATATGGTTTTTGGAATGACCTGGCCGGGGCTTGAACCCACAACCTCCCGGTTGTGGGGCGGATGCTCAATCAGTGGCCTAATTACACACCTTTCCTGAAAATTTCAATGAAAAGCGCTATATAAATGCAATCCATTATTATTATTGTCAGACAGACAGAGAAACAACAGCAAAAACAATATGATTACATTATATGACTACATTACAATTATGACAGTCTTGTTATTATTATACTGACCATACACTGGCACTGGGCAATGGCACCTTAAATTGACATCATGCTTTGAGTTTTTCAAGTCGTTTTTTTTTTTTCCTTCTCTGTTCTCCATTAAGGTTTACTGACAGGGTTCATAATTATTAAGCAATATTGCAAAACGGTGTGGTATCTTACCCTTCTTTTGTAGTTATCAACTACAAATTCACATTGATACAGCAAAGTCCAGCCTCCACCTTAATTCTGATTGGCTGCTTAGAAAGGTCTGACATTGACAAGCGCAGCTGTACAGTAGTCTGAAAAGTTGAACTTTTTTCAGCCTGAGCGCCGCAACAAAAAGCGGCCACCGCTCAAAACGTTTCAGTGCTGAGGGTGCTCAGCGCTGTAAGCGCTGCACTGCGTAGAGAATGAATAGAAAACAGTCGCCCACAGCAGAAAAAAATGAGTCTGGTGGACACGCCCCCTAATACTTTTTCTGCAGTGTTTGGCTTCTGGGTTGCCGAGGCACATGGCCCTATGGCGTGACCACGCACGTAACTGAGTGGACGTGTCTTAAAGGGGCTGTACATAAAAAGTGCCAGATTAATATATAAAATAATGTTTAAAAAATCCTGCATCCACATCGTGATCTGAATCACTACCAAAATCTAATCATCTGTTCCCCATGCCATTACACACCTTTTCTGGAAATTTCATCAAAAGCCGTTCATAACTTTTTGAGTTACGTTGCTAAAAGGCAAACCAACCAATGCCACTAAAAACATTACCTCCGTCCTCCTTTAGCGGAGGTAATAATAATAATAATGGATTGCATTTATATAGCGCCTTTGATTCAAATTTTTTGGGAAAGGTGTGTAATGGCACACTGAACAGATGATTAGATTTTGGTGATGATCTCAAAATGCATACCTCCACCAAGGCTCTTACCTTCTCACACAGTGTTAGCAACAATACTCCAAAACTACTGGATGGATTTGGATGAAATTTTCAGCAGAGGCGGTTCTCGGGCTACAGACAAATCCATTACATTTTGGTGACGAGCTGAGAATGCATACCCCAGCCATGGCTCTTTATCTGTCACATTAGCCACGGTTACATGGGAAAAATTTCTTTATTCTGACTCAATTCAGATCAGAACTTTACTGTTTACATGGATCCTGAAAATGCTGATCCGATTAGGATGTGCGTTTCCGTGTGTCACACGTTTGAATGGACTAAATCATTTTGACATGCGTACGTCAACATTTCGACATTCCGAAAATAGTAGAAGAAGCAACTTTCAGTGTAAACAAACCCCACTTTGTGTCTCTCTTTTTGAAATGGACCTGTATGGTGTTATTCAGACTGTGCTTTTGCTTCTGCTGGTCTCCGTAATGAAGCTACAAGTACATACTTCTGCATATGACGAACAGAGGGAGACAGCAGGACGATACAGACCAGTTTTGTTTTACTCCAGCCATGTCTTCCGCCATCTTGTGTAAAGGCAGAAATACGTCACATCGACGTGTGGCTGACGTACAGACATGTGCAGTAAACATACTTTCGACCCAAGCTTTGGATTAAGTGTTTATATGTGTGCCAATTGGAATAACAATTGGCATAACCCACCTGTCTCAATCGGAATGAAATTTTGATCCGAATGAGTGTGATCGGGTCAGAATATTCAGACTGGCGTGTTTACATGAAGCATTTTTATTCCGATCAGGTTTTTAACCCTTTGAGCATGTAGAATTTTTGTCAGGAAAACACAGTTTGACCTCAAATTTTCAAATGACAATAGCTTGAGAACGGTAATAATTAGAGGCAAAGTCCCAATTACAAAAATGTTGCAGAGGAATCCAAGTGTCTGCCAAGTGAACTTGCATCCATGCATTGTGCATAATTGGACCTAATTTGCATACTGCAACAATCCAAATTTTATTATAACACTATAGCTTCAGAATTATAGTTAGATGCAAAGTCCCAATTATAAACGTGTTGCAGAGGTACCCAAGTGTCTGCCAGGTGAACTTGCATCCATGCATTGTGCATAATTGGACCTAATTACCGCTCCGGAAAAGCGGTAGAAGATGGATGGATGGACAGTTTTTGTTTCACACACTGCCACCACATGGCCTTTTGTCCCTTCATTTGTTCCTTCATCTTCTACTGCTCTGGAAAAGCGGTAGAAGATGGATGGATGGACAATTTTTGTTTCACACACTGCCACCACATAGCCTTTTGTCCCATTTTTGGCAAAATTAGTGAAATTCATTAAAAAAAAAACCCCACCAATCTCATGGCACATTTGTTTCACACTAAACTAAAATGAAGCAAATGAAACACAGTTTATGCAACAAATATGTACCTGTTTGTTTCATCGGTCACAAGCAGAATTCCAGAGTCCAACAAAGCGACACAAAATCAGTGGCGGGCGCAGATGACAGGTCCTTCTCTCAGCGATATCCAACTGGCTGTTCAAATGCTTTCAGCCACGGCTGATAAACTTCTTCATCTCTAAGAAGTTCCCAGCCGTCAATGTCCAAACCTCCCACCGCATCGCCACTATCTATTGTCCTGCCACCGCGCACACGTGGCACACGTCGATGCGCATCAGCAGTGCGCTCTTGCCCAGCCAAACGTCACCCACGGGGCTGCTTGGGACTTTTTCGCTCCGCGACCACGGTTTGGCAAAGCAGAACAATCTGCAGATGAGGCTCCTGTGCCATTTTGGGCACGGCTGGACACAGAAAACACAGCTGCAGCGTCGCACGCAAGATGCCCATCTCTAGTTTCACAAGAACTGCTTGCACCACTGTCTGAAGGCACATAATCAGAGCTGGACTCTAACGCAGATGACAAACTAGGGTTAATGCTCTTCCTCTAACCCAGGAGCAGTGAATACCAGTGCTAATACCTCTTGAGCTGAGAGCGTTTTCCTCGCCATCCTCTTTCCTCCTGTCAAACAGCAGCATGAAAGGGGGTGGGCTTCAAACGCTGATTTGACCCTCTTATTGCATTGGACCATTTCCAGTTTTCACGGTAAATGAAAAGCCACACCTCTCGGCCACCAAGTGGTGTTAAAAGGTTTGTACATTTCACACTCTATTCAGCTGTACAGGCTTTGCTTGGACTGATCAGCTGACAGGCGCAGAAGTGCGCTATACACACTCAAAGGGTTAATCCGGTTACTTGTGTCCATGTAAACATGGCTAATGTGTTTGCAACAATACTCCAAAACTAATGGACAGACTTTGATGCAGTTTTCACCAGAAGTGGCTCTCGGCTTACACACAAACATTTTGGAGGTGATCCATGAAAGATGGAAGGAGCCTTCGCGGAGGTCTGTGCTCTCTGAGTGCTTTCTTTTTTTTCCACAATATCTTTATTGAACCCTTTTTTTTTTTTAACAAACATGATACAAACAATCAAACACTAACACTAAAGTACTACAAAAAAAAATAAAAATGCACTAAAAACACCAACAACCACCAACAAAATCAAGTCTTCAACAATGCTCCTCTGTTTAGTCTAGACAATCCAATACATAAGTATACATATTATGTTCACCAGTTTGGAATTTACAAGGTCCACACACATCATTCACCTTGTTCTTCAAGAGTTATGTTTAAATTTTTTACATAATCAATAAAAGGTCTCCATATATTCTCAAACACAATTTCCTTTGATTTCAGTATATATGTTATTCTTTCTAATGGAAGGTTTGTTAACATCTGTCTTAACCACTGAGTCACATCTGGTCTATGAGTCTTTTTCCATAATAGTGCAATACATTTTTTGGCATTAAGCAAACTGAGGTCTATGAATGTTCTTTCACTTTTATTAAAATTATGCTTTTCTGGGTACAGACCCAACAAAAACAGTTTAGGATTCAATATGATTTGTTTTGAGATTATTTTTTCAATTGTTACCCTCACCTCTTCCCAAAACATTCTTATTAATCTACATTCCCATAAACAATGAAATAGGGTTCCTTTACTTTCCATGCATTTTGTGCATGTATCTGGTATATTTTTGTTATATCTATTTAACTCCTCCGGTGTAACATACATCCGCATTAACCATTTGAAATGTATCAATTTAAGGCGTGCATTTATTGATTTGGTTTGAGCTTCTGTACAAGCCAATTCCCATTGTTCCTCTGAAATTTCAGTTTGCAGATCTTCTTTCCAGTAGTTTAATCTTTTCAGTGAATTTTCACTTGAAGATAGTGTCAATGAGTTATAAAACTCTGAAATAATACCCTTTCTTTTACTATCTTTCATCATCATTTTTTCCAAGGATGAATAAATAGGTCGAGTGAGAGCTTTATTTTGATTTGATCGAATAAAGTTTCTAAGTTGAAGATATTTAAAAAAATGTGTTCTATTGAGATTAAATTTGATCCTCAGCTCTTCAAAAGACATTATGTTATCTGCACATGGCAAATATAAATCCTGAATCTTTTGTATCCCTTTTAAATTCCATACTTTAAATACAGCGTCCGCTCTCCCTGGTTTAAAATATTGATTACCCCATATTGGACTAAATTGTGACAATAACTGTGGTTCTTTTAAATAGTTTTTAGCTTCACACCATATTTTGATCATATGCTTTACAAATGGATTTTTAACTTGTTTTTGTAATTTTTTTGCCGAATCTGAGTATATGAATATGGGAAGAGGTAAAGGTAAATTGTATGATTCCATTTCAGTCCAGTGAGGGAGATCATTTGATGAAAAATAATATGTCATAGACCTCAGTTGTGCCGACCAATAATACAACATAAAATTTGGACATTTCAGACCTCCACGATCAAATGGTAAATATAATAAAGACAAACGTAATCTAGCCCTCCTGTTGTTCCATATAAATTCCACTAACTTTTTTTTTATTCTTGAGAATAGATCTAAAGGTGGTGATAAGGGAATGTATTGAAATAAATAAAGTATTTTAGGTAAAATATTACTTTTAAGTATATTGATTCTCCCGATCATCGACATTGGTAGTGACATCCATCTCTGAGTTAACTCATTGATATCTGACATTAAGGCTTCATAGTTGACGCTGGCGACTGATTCTAGCTTAGGCACAATTTGGATTCCTAAATATTTAAACTGATTTACAACATTGAATTGATTTACCTCAGGGGCTGGGTAATTTCTCTGGGTCTCATTTAGCATTAATATTGAAGATTTAGTTTTATTTATTTTATATCCTGATATTTCCCCAAAATTCTTTATTAAATTCAACAAGGTTGGAATTGATTTTTTTAGATTCGACATAAACAAAATTATGTCATCGGCGTACAGGGAGATTTTATGTTCTGTTGGTCCAACTTTAATTCCATATATTTGTGAATGTAAACGTATCGCTATCGCTAAAGGTTCAATTGCCATAGTAAACAGTAAAGGTGAAAGTGGACAGCTTTGTCGACATCCTCTATTGATTTTTATTGGTTTTGAAATATTGTTATTTGTTAGGATTTCTGCTGTAGCATTATTGTATATTATTTGAACCCATTTTATGAAATTATTTCCAAGTCCAAACCTTTGTAGGACTTCAAAAAGAAAGGGCCATTCAACTCTATCAAAGGCCTTTTCGGCGTCCAGTGATAGGAGAGCTGTATCCGGTGCTTCTTTATTAAAATAAATAATATTAAATAGTCTTCTTACATTATGGAAGCCTTGTCTACCCTTTATAAAGCCATTCTGATCTCGATTAATAATATTTGGTAAAATTTCTTGTATTCGTCTTGCTAAAATTTTACAGATTATCTTAAGGTCGGCGTTTAATAGGCTTATTGGTCTCATATTTTCACATTTATTAGAGGGCTTACCTGGTTTTGGCAGCAGTATAATTGAGGCATTATTTATGTATGATGGTAAATTATTATTTTGAAATGCTTCTAAAACCATTTCCAAAAAAGGTTTTATTAATTTATTCTTAAATTTTTTATAAAGGTCAACTGGAAGACCATCTGGTCCTGCACTTTTTCCTGATTTCATATTATCAATGGCTAGCCCAACTTCTTCTTGACTAATTTTAGACTCCAATATCTCCCTGTTTTCATTTGGAATACACGGTATAGATAGTTCGTTCAAAAACCCATTTAGTTTTGTTAAATCAGGTTCATTTTTGGTATCATATAATTTTTCATAGTAATCTCTAAAGGCTCTATTAATTTCTAAAGGATCTATAACTACCTGTCCGTTACTTATAATACTGGTAATTGGTGTTTTAATTTCTAATTGTTTAATCTGCCATGCTAATAATTTTCCTGATTTTTCACCTTGTTCATAAAAAGATTGTTTCAATCTTAGAAGACTCGAGGCAGCTCTATTCGCTGATTTTTTGTCGTATTCAGCTCTCAAAATCAGTAATTCATTCTCCAACCTTGGGTCACTTCCTGCATACACTTTTTCCTGAAGACTTTTTATTTTATGTTCCAATTTAGCTCTCTCCTCTCGAGTCTTCTTAGATTTTGATCCTGTATAACTAACTCTGAGTGCTTTCTAGTTGTAAACTGGAATACGTGGTAACATAGTGTAAGTTGTAAACCAGCTAGTAAACAAGAATGGTTAAATTATTACCTCCGCCAAAGGGGGAGGTTATGTGATCATCGGCGTTGGTTTGTCTGTTTGTTTGTTTGTCTGTTTGTCTGTTAGCAAGATAACTCAAAAAGTTATGGACGGATTTTCATGAAATTTTCACAGATTGTCAGAAATGGGGTATCCTACAGATGATTACATTTTGGTGGTGATCCGGATCACCGTCCACAAGAAAATCGCCATTACGCAAAATGCCATTTTCGTGAATAACTACTAAACCACTAATCCTATCATTGTCAATCCAATTGTGGTGAATCCAATTGCTAGTCATATGTTTTCACGGTCAAGGAATCTGAAAACGTACACACAAACACTGTATGGGGGGAACTGTGGCGCTAAACCGCCATTACGGAAAATGCCATTTTCCTCAATAACTACTGAACCACTAATCCTATCATTGTCAATCCCATTGCTTGTCATATGTTTTCATGGTCAAGGAATCTGAAAATGTACACATAAACACTGTATGGGAGGAACTGTGGCCGCCATTATGGAAAATGCCATTTTCCAGAATAACTACTGAACCACTAATCCTATCATTGTCAATCCAATTGCTAGTCATATGTTTTCATGGTCAAGGAATCTGAAAACGTACACACAAACACTGTATGGGAGGAACTGTGGCCGCCATTACGGAAAATGCCATTTTCGTGAATAACTACTGAACCACTGCTTGTCATATGTTTTCATGATCAAGGAATCTTAAGACTGTATGGGGGGAACTGCGGCGCTTGGCGGAGACCTGCGCTCTCCGAGTGCTTTTCTAGTTTAAACTGGAGTGGTGGCCTAGTGGTAGAGCATCTGCCCCACAGCTGGGAGGTTGTGGGGTTCAAGCTCTGGCCAGGTCATACCAAAGACCATGTAAAAATGGTACTTCCCACCTTCTAGCTTGGTGCTCAGCATCATAGAATTGGGAAAGGAAAAGTTGTTTGTGGTGGCACCTTGCATGGCAGCGGCCCTTCTGATTCTCGATGTGATTAACATTGTAGATAGGAGAAACGTAATTTCATTCTGCTGTACATGATTGGCTGTATGGATTGAATGACAATAAAGTTGGCTTCTCCTAGTTGCTCGCAGTTGCAAGATTTAAACTGCAAAATGTATTCCAGCAGTATTTTTCAACCTTTGTCACTTTCTTTTTCTTACTGTACACAAGAAGAAATACAATCAGTTCTAGGTACTTTTTGTTAATTAGTCAGCCATTTCAGTACATTTGCTGCTGCTGGAATGTTTCATTTTAGAGGGAACACATTTTTTAACTTTATTTTTTCTTCAGTTTAATAAGAGCCTAAGAAATATTATGTAATGTCCATAGCAACTAAAAATTAAATGTGGTTTTACCCTTTAAGAAATGCCTCACTGAGGTTGTTTTTTAAAAAATATTTTTCTTTTTCCTCTTCAAATATGTTAGAATATACTGTATATTGTTTTATTGCGTAAAGGCAGAGACGTAAAAACTGATCTATTACCAGAAACACAGACGTATTTCCACACTGAACATAGCTGAATTTTGAAACTGTTGTCAATAAAATCTCCAGTTTCTGGTTCAATTTGACATATTTATTTGAGTAATTCATTTTCATTGACACAAACGTTTGTTATTGACAACAGATGGTAAACCTCTATATTTGAAGAGTTTTTTTTTTTTTTTTATGTTTTGTTTCGCTTGGTTTGTGTTTTTTACTAGAGGCTTTAACCATAATAGTTATGAACAAAGGGAAATTATGAAGTTTCTATTGCCGGAATGTTGTACAGATGCTTTGAAAAGATGTTTGATTAAAACTGGTCTCTAACTATGTGACAGACATTCTGCCAGTTCAGTCCAATTTGAATAAGGTCATTCACACATTGGCTGAAATAACAAAACTTTATGTGCTAGTATTTGAGTTTTATAGATTGCAGAGATGTTCATCTGGTATAATTTTTTCATTTCCAAGTTGGTCTCTTCTTCTTTTCTGTTTTTCAGCCCGCTGTTTGTCACATGGAAAATAGGCAGAGACAAGCGGTTGAGGGGTTGTATAGGTACATTTTCTGCCATGAATCTGCACTCAGGACTCAGGGAGTACACCCTTACCAGGTAAGCAATAATTCAAAGAAATTCCTCTTCAAAGCAGTAGACTAATGACCTTTTCCACAAGCACCTACTCAGGTCAACTTGCCGCGACTCTACTCGCCCCGACAAGATTTAGGTCATTTTCCATTACAACTGAGTACAACCTCAGAGTGGGTGGGTTCATTATAGGAGGGCGACCCGTTATGTTGTTGACATGCTGACGTTTTGCTGTCAGAAGCAAATACGTAAGAGACAGCAAGCTTAAAAAAAATACAAGCAAAGCAAGGAGTTGGCATTGATGGCTAGCCAGCTAGCTAACTAGTTAGCTCATTGGCTGCATACAGGAGACGATGGCAATATCCTTGTTTGTTCAAAGTGAGCTTGCCACCAATGGGACAAATATTGTAAAAGATGCTGAAAATCACACCATCCTCTATCACTGTTTCCAACAATGCCATGGCTGAGTACTGTGAAAGCTTCCACAGCACCGGATGCTGCCAGCACTGTGTCGGGCACTCTCTCTCCAGATGGACTCCAGCAGGCAGTTAGTGGGGGAAGCATTTGAATGAATTGCTAAATACAGCCGTGACAGTGAGCACTGACAGGGCACAAAGCACGTTATTTCCTTCTGAGCGGGGTGTTTATGATCCTGACAATTGAGCTCAGAGAGCGAAACAGCTACTGCATAATGCATTGTTTGAATGGGATTTTTTTTTTTTTTTTTTTCGACAGCAGCAAAAATCATGGAGACAAGAGCCACGCAGGGTCCTGTACAGAGGCTGTCCTGTTTAAATAAGCTGAATGTCGCTGCAGTCTCCAGCCAGTCCACACACCCTGTAGTTGAAAAATGGAGTTACCGCCACTGCTTCATGAAAATGATGGAGTTTTTTTTTTTTTTTTACAGAAACAGCAGTTTATGCCTCGGAAGACCGGCGCGCCACACAATTGTCACACATGCACATAAAGCTGAGAGCGGAGCTGCAGCAAGTTTCTCACAGCTTCCATCGTTTGCCACATAATTTATGAACCCTGTTTAAATTACGAGACCATGGGGTCCTAAAAACATTTGCAGTAATACCGCATATAGCTGTGTTGAGCTATCAACTGTCATTACAGGGAAAATTCCTCCACCGTGACAGCCCGAGTGGTAGTGAGCGGCTATCAACTCGGAGACCTCCTGGTATACTTTTTCATTTCGGGTCGGTCCGTCTAGCTCCCTCTGGATTCTGAACCTCATTGGAACACAGTGTTGATTTGTGTGTAGCCATTTATCTCATTGATTATCACAGAAATAATAAAAACTCATTTTCGTTGTTGCCGAATTTACAAATGGCGGGTTTGATTGTTGTGAAAACGTCGTTCTCATGAGTCATCCAGTGACGTTATGCCCTGGCCAATCAGTGGCCTGCAGTCTGTTGACGTCACATTTTCAGCTTGACTCAGCTCACTTGGATCCCCGGCTGAGTAGGTACTTAAAAAAAGTACCTAGTACTAGGTACTAATGGAAAACCCTACAAACTGAGTAGAGGCGAGTTGAGCTGAGTAGTTGCCAGTGGAAAAGGGCCACAAGAGCTCAGACCAAGTTCTGTCAATTAAGAATAGTAGCATTACCAACTTTTCTCAAACTGTAACTTTCCAGAGGCGGTAAATTTCCCCAGCCCTTCTGTGGTTTTATTTTATATACACAGGGCTTCCGCTGGTAACATTTCCCGGTGGCGGCCTGCCACGCCTGTAAATTTCCTACCGATCCTATAAGGAAATATAAATTTAAGAAAAAAATATGAAGGAATTACAGTCCGCAAGCGCGCACACGAACAATGCGTGTGACCGTCATCCACGCCGGAGTTCAGAAGCGCTGTGCCCACGTGACTGCTTCAGTTGTCAGGCAGTGTCTCGCTAGCGTGACTGTCCAAGAGAAACATGAGCTTATTAAATTAGTTTAAACGCGGAAAAAAAATCAGAAGAGGTACATAAGCACTGGAGGCATTTATCATGGATTTTACCTGCTGGTAACTGGAGCAATAATGGAAGAGTTGCTAAGCTAACAGGTTGAGTTGGTTCGTTTCGTCTTCTTTTTAATCATTAGTTTTTTGTTTTTCTTATTTCAGACAAGAATGAAAAGGAGCTGTTTTTACCTTTACCTTAGTTAATATTAACTAATTTATGTTCACTATTATGTACCTGAAAAGTTAAGATGACTGAAATTCACAGAGGCAATGACTTTAATCTGTCAACAGCCTTCAGACAAACTAAACGTGCCAACATTTGGATTTCAAAATAAGGGAGGTTTTTCCTGCTGTCTGGGTGGTGAGGAGATTTCTAAAAAACTATAAATCTACAGAAATAACTGTATCTTTGGTCATTTAATTGATTTCATTAAGTACAATTTTATTAATATTTTTTCTTTGCAATGAGAGTTAAATTATTGTTCTGTTCTGGCTCTGCAAAATTCTGGTCAAAAAATGTAAATTGTAAGGAAAAAGTAAAAAAAATTACCACAGTCTGTTTCAAATTTATTTAAATGGTAATTTTATTTTAAAAAAAATTGATAAAAATTAGCCATAAAATAATCCACAAACTTATAAAAAGTCTCAAATGTACAAGAAAAGTCAATTTTACAAGAGGAAATTACAAATTTGCGGAAAATGGTTTCAAATTTAAATAATTTTACAGTGAAAAGTAGAAAACTATAAGAAAATTGTTATAAATTTGAGGAAAAACAAACCTTCAAGACTGAAGTCATTACTCAGGTTTTTAAGTGGGTGCTCTTTGTACCCTTAACTCAACTAGAAATTTTTGGTTGTCTACTTTTAGTTATTAATTTCAAAGCACTGCTTTTACATGAGTAGAATTTCTGGCTACTATACTCACCTCTGATCATGTAATTTAACTATGCATGAGTAAATTACGATTATAAATGTTTTTTCCCCCTTCCCTACTCGGTCTCAATGGGGGGGGGGGGGGGAAAGGAACACTAGAATAAAAATACAAAAAATACACATTTTTGTCATTTATGTAAACCATGACAAAAAAATCCTGCAGGACAAAACGTGATATTTTCTAACCTGTTTGTATACCACCATAGACAGAGAGAAAACCTTAATTAGACTGAGCTCAGAGAGGGCAAGATGAGACAGAAGAGAGGAGCCAAGGAGAGAAAAGTGTTCAGGCAGAGGGTCCAGGAGAGGTGAGAGCAGAGGAAGGGGAGGAGGACACCACTGAAAAGTCCAAATACAGGACTTCTGGGTGGGACCCCAACTGACCCAATATTCCAACATTCAAGCCTTGGTTGTACAATACTTCACATGGTAAGTTCCATATGCAAAGTTACTGTGCAAAATTAAAAAAAAAAATAAGTACAGTGATCCCTCGCTACTTCGCGCCTCACCTTTCGCGCCCTCAGTGCATCGCGGATTTTTCAAAAATATTCATCAAAAATTCAAAATTGAGAAAAAATGGGCGGGCGCTAGCAGAAGGCAGGGAGACTACATTAGAACATCAGGTATCAACACGGAGAGCCCGCACAACTCAAAATCCACCTCTCTGTTCGCTGTTCTCGTGTTGGCTCGGCTCGGGAATCTTGCAAGCTGATTGGCCGAGACGTTTTACCCAGCTTCTCTCCCTGCCGAGCGCCCATACCCAGCGAAGGAAGACCGCATTCATTGTTCTTTATCGCTCGTGTTGCTTAGTCTCGCCGCGTGGAACTTTTCGCTGTTCTCTTGTGCCTTTTTGTGCGAAATAGTCTTCCCGTCGAGCCACTACGCCGCCTCCTGCAGCTTCTCCAGCTCTATCGGAAGCTGCCCTCGACGATCCTGCGCCTCTAGCGCCTGACGATGAAGCGTCACCTGAGGAGCAGTAAAGCTCTCATTAACCTGTGCAGTAAATCATCTTCATCTTGAGTTATGTATCTTGTTATAAGAATAAAAGAGTTCTAAAAACATATTTATGTACACTTTATTTACATCTACGCATGTATGTACACTTACACACACACACACACACACACACACGTATCATATGAGAGAGAGAGTGAGAGAATGAACGTACGTATTATTTATGGGTGACGTCATTAGGGGTGACGCTACTTCGCGGTTTTTCACTTTTCGCGGTCGGTTCTGGAACCCATTAACCGCGATAAGTGAGGGATCACTGTATAAAATTAACATATTCTGGTTACAATAGTGTCATGTGTTTTCTGCCCCCCCCCCCCCCCCCGAAAAAATATGTTGCCACCGCACCAAGGTCTTTAAGCCAGAGGAAACGCTGATATATATTAAAATGTACATATATATGTAGAGTGGTGGTCTTTCTGAAATGGCAATATTTAAAATGTCCTGTGCTATTGATCTCAATAGAATTCGAGGGTTGGAAAACTTTTAACATTGAGTGAACAAATCAGTCAGAAGTTGTGGGTACTTGAGTGAAAGGGATTGCTTGTATATATGCTAATTATTGTAAAACATTGGCCAGGTCTGTCATAGGCATTAACCATGCTAACACTGTATATACAGGATCCAAACTAAGGAAAAACAGTATGGGCTCCATTTAAATTTCCTACAGAGCTCCTTGAGCTGACAAGTAGGTGCTGTTTATACAGTTTGTGCATGCGACTGTGGGGGTAAACGTCAGTTGAACACTGTTTTTGCATTAGTGAACAGATATTCCATGCATCCATCCATCCATCTTCTACTGAACAGATGTTGCTATTTTCAATCTAAAGTCAATATTTATGTCTCGGGCTTTCTCTAACAAAGGCTGCTGGAGGTCATTTTTTTGTATTTAGGTACAGTGGTGTGAAAAAGTGTTTGCCCCCTTCCTGATTTCTCTCTTTTTTTGTGTGTGTTTGTCACACTTTAATGTTTCAGATCATCCAACAAATTTAAATATTAGACGACTAGAGAAGATAACTAACACAAGTAAACACAAAATGCAGTTTTTGAATGAAGGTGTTTGTTAAGGGTAAAAAAAAAAAAAAAATCCAAAATCCCTGTGTAAAAAAAAAAAAAAAAAAAAAAAAAAAAAAAAGAGTGATCCCCCCCCCCCCAGTGTTAAAACATAAATGCCCCCCCCCAAAAAAAACTAAATTAACTGTGGTTTATCACATCTTTGGAAAGCTAAGTTCAATTTCTCTAGCCACACCCAGGCCTGATTACTGCCACCCCTGTTCTCAATCAAGAAATCACTTAAATAGGACCTGCCTGACAAAATGATGTAGACAAAAAGATCCACAAAAGCTCGACATCATGCTGCGATCCAAAGAAATTCAGGAACAAATGAGAAACAAAGTGTTAGAATAATTTTCAGTATAATTAATCTGAGTCAAAAATCAGGCAGAAAATTTAGATATAAGTACATTTATTTCCTCATGAGGGAGAAATACAGAGTCAGCCCCAAGTCTGACCATCCACACCTCTGAATCAGCCATTCATTGTTCTAGCTTTTAAAGCTGTGTTATCTATCCATGGAAAGACGGAGAAACTGTCCTTGAGTACATCTGGCAAGACAGGGTGTAACAGTTCTTATCTTTGCTCCCAGGAAACAAGGAGCCAGTACATTCTCGGTCACACAGAACTCGACATCCAAAAATGTATCAGTACAGCTGGTGATTAAAATTGCTAACTCAGGCACACTCACACGCAGACCGGGGCTGTTCAAGGCCATACATGAATCACAAGTCATATAATATGAAATAGAATATGGAAGAATAATATAAAGGGATGTTTGAACTTATCCTGCATGGAATGCACATATAAACATAAGACGTGAAATAGGAAAGGCATGATACATCTTAATTATAATAGTACATTATTGATAACAATAATAATGTGGATAATATGGAATTTTTCTATCACAAAGTAATTGAGATCTATCAGTGTGGAAAAGGTTATAAAGCCATTTTTAAAGCTTTGGGACTCCAGCGAACCACAGTGAGAGCCGTTATCCACAAATGGTGAAAACATGGAACAGTGGTGAACCTTCCTAGCAGTGGCTGCTTCTAGCATTGGAACACATTGAGAGAACCAAACAACAGAGCTCCTTAATTTTTACTGACTCCAGATCCTGTCTTCAGGCACTGGGGTTTTTAAAGATTGATCACCCCATTATTGTCCAGATTTTAGAGAAACTAGGTTTTTTACAGAAACATAATGTTAATATCATCTTTTGTTGACTCCCCAGCCATGTTGGCCTGTCGGGTAACGAGCAGGAAGACAATGCTGCCAAGAGAGCCCTGACCCAAGAAGTCACTCAATGCCAGATCCCAGCCTCAGACCTCAGGCCTCTAATAACCTCCTATATTTTAAAGAAGTGGCAGACTGAATGGGACACATGCATTGCAAATAAACTGCATGATATTAAACCTGCCATAAGCCATAGACACTTGCATCACTTTCAAAACCGACCTGATGAGGTCGTGTACACTAGATGCCGTATTGGCCACACAAGGCTCACATGCAGCTTTTTATTGAAAGGTGAAGCCTCACCATCTTGTCAGTTTTGCGGAGGTTTTTTTAATCAATAAAGCACATTTTACTTGACTGTCCTGCTTTTATGACAGCAAGACAACATTTTTATACTCAAAAGTCACTGAAGGATATTTTTAATAAGGCACCACCAAAGAAAATTTTAGGGTTTTTAGCACATGTGCATCTGAAGCATCTTATTTAATTTTTCTATTTTATTGTATCGACATACAGTATCTATCTCACTATTTATTTATTCTTTCATTTATCATCCTCTCTCTATATAATTTTTAACTCAATTTTCTTATTGGTTCTATTTTTGCCATGAAATAGCCATAGATGCTGACATGGCACTTAACAAGAATACTCACTCACTCACTCACTCACTCCTAGGAGTGGCCGGCTGACAAAAATTACCCCAAGAGCGCAGCGACGACTCATCCAAGAGGTCACAAAAGACCCTACAACAACATCCAAACAACTGCAGGCCTCACTTGCCTCAGTTAAGGTCAGTGTTCATGACTCCATTAGGAGAAAAAGACTGGGCAAAAATGGCCTGCATGGCAGAGTTCTAAGACAAAAACCACTGCTGAGCAAAAAGAACATAAAGCCAGAAAACATCTTGATGATCCCCAAGACTTTTGGGAAAATACTCTGTGGCTGACAAGACAAAAGTTGAACTTTTTGGAAGCTGTGTGTCTCATTACATCTGGCGTAAAAGTAACACAGCATTTCAGAGAAGGAACATCATACCAATAGTAAAATACGATGGTGGTAGTGTGGTGGTTTGGGGCTGTTTTGCTGCTTCAGGACCTGGAAGACTTGCTGTGGTAAATGGAACCATGAATTCTGCTGTCTACCAAAAAATCCTGAAGGAGAATGTCCGGCCATCTGTTCGTGACCTCAAGCTGAAGCACACTTGGGTTCTGCAGCAGGACAATGATCCAAAACACACCAGTAAGTCCACCTCTGAATGGCTTAAGAAAAACAAAATGAAGACTTTGGAGTGGCCTAGTCAAAGTCCTGACCTGAATCTGATTGAGATGCTGTGGCATGACCTTAAAAAGGCGGTTCATGCTCAGCCCTCCATTGTGGCTGAATTACAACAATTCTGCAAAGAAGAGTGGGCCAGAATTCCTCCACAGTGCTGTAAAAGACTCATTGCCAGTTATCGCAAATGGTTGATTGCAGTTGCTGCTGCTAAGGGTGGCTCAACCAGTTATTAGGTTTAGGGGGCAATCACTTTTTCACACAGGGCCATGTAGATTTGGATTTGTTTTCCCTTAATAATCAAGGCCTTCATTTAAAAACTGCATTTTGTGTTTGCTTGTGTTATCTTTGTCTAATATTTAAATTTGTTTGATGATGTGAAACATTTAAGTGTGACAAACATACAAAAAAAATGAGAAATCAGGAAGGGGCAAACACTTTTTCCACACCACTGAACCTATACTGTCATAAAAATGTTAATTTACAGGTTAAATATTAGATCTTAAATACTTTAAAACAAAATATGATGCTTTTTGTTCAATAAAGCAATTTTGACATAAAAATCTGAAAGCAACACTATGGAAGAATTGCTGTTGGGGTCATAAATACCTGTGGTAGTGTGAGCCATGCACTTTTGTTTACAAGGTGACTAATAAGGAGCCAGCAAATTCATAATCATTTATGCCATTTAGAAACACATGAAACATGGAGGATAAGCAAAAAAAAAAAGTCATACAAATCCAGTGGCAGCAAGGCCAGGCCACCATCAGTCTTGAATCCCTTTATCTCTTGAGCTCTTGTCAAACAGTATAAGCCAGTTCAATATTCTCTCTAGTCTGGGCTTTTGCTCAGTCACTCTCTCACTTTGTTTTCTTTGTTTTCTCTGGCAAGACCATCTTTGGTTTTTTGTGTTGGCTTTGTCATGACATCCACTCTGAATACATCAAGCCAAAGAGCTCCATCATACAGTTGGAGGCGGACTAAAGACCTGGTCAGAGTAGAGTATTATTTTGGAAACATTTTTAATGTGAAACTCTTCCATTTTAAAGAATTTAAAGTATCTGCATGCATAATAAGACAGTTATAGCAACAGAAGAGCCAGTAAACAACATGATTACATTAACTTGGGGGTTTAGAAGTGGGCGTGTGTCAGACAAGCTCAAAAATGTTAGGCTGTTGAAGAAGAAGGGAGATAGTTCAGCAGAACTGATGCTGAGTAGCACAGGCAGATTCTTGCTAAGTAAAATCATGGAAAGGCCTGTCTGGGTCTTTTTCCTGGTATAAAAAGTATTTCTGAACAAACACACAGCCAGAGTCATGAGGAACTTTAGTGGTTACAAGAACAAGAAGTTCAGCAGCAGATGGTACGGCCTTCACAGAGAGCTCATCTCAGCATGATCAAGGCAGGGATTATACAGAATATCATGAAAAAGTTCAATACTTTTTGTCATTTCAGAAAGTGAAACCCATATATTATATAGAGTCATTACACAGAGAGTGATATATTTTAAGTGTTTATTATAATTTTGATGATTATGGCTTACAGCCCATGAAAACCCCAAATTCAGTTTCTCAAAAAAATAGAATATTACATAAAAAGAGCTTTTTAATAGAAATGTTGGCCGACTGAAAAGTATGTCCATGTACACACTCGATACTTGGTCGGGGCTCCTTTTGGATTAATTACTGTGTCAATGTGGCGTGGCATGGAGGTGATCAGCCTGTGGCACTGCTGAGGTGTTATGAAGGTCCAGGTTGCTTTTGATAGTGACCTTCAGCTCGTCTGCATTGTTGGGTTAGGTGTCTCTCATCTTCCTCTTGACAATACTCCATAGATTCTGTATGGGGTTTAGGGCAGGAGAGTTTGCTGGCCAATCAAACACAGTGATGCCATTGTCATTAAACCAGGTTTTGATACTTTTGGCAGTGTGTGTGTGTGTGTGTGTGGGGGGGGGTGCCAAGTCCTGCTGGAAAGAGAAATCAGCTTCTCCATAAAGCTCGTCAGCAGAGAGAAGCATGAAGTGCTCTAAAATTTCCTGGTAGACGACTGCGCTGACTTTGGTCTTGATAAAACACAGTGGACAAACACCAGCAGATGACCTCTGTTCAGATAAAAGTAAATTTTGCATTTCATTTGGAAATGAAAATCCCAGTCGAGAGAGAGTGGAGAGGCACAGAATCTAAGTTGCTTGAGATTTAGTGTGAAGTTTCCACAGTCAGTGATGATTTGAGGAACCATGTTATCTGCTGGTGTTGGTCCACTGTGTTGTCGGCGTAGTTGTCTACCAGGAAATTTTAGAGCACTTCATGCTGCCCTCTGCTGACGAGCTTTATGGAGAAGCTGATTTCATTTTCCAGCAGGACTTGGCACCCACCCCCCACATTGCCAAAAGTATCAAAACCTGGTTTAATGACCATGGCATCACTGTGGTTGATTGGCCAGCAAACTCTCCTGACCTAAACCACATAGAGAATCTATGGAGTGTTGCCAAGAGGAAAATGAGACACCAGACCCAACAATGCAGACGAGCTGAAGGCTACTATCAAAGCAACGTGGACCTTCATAACACCTCAGCAGTGCCACAGGCTGATCACCTCCATGCCACGCCACATTGATACAGTAATTAATCCAAAAGGAGCCCCGACCAAGAATTGAGTGTGTGCATGGACATACTTTTCAGTCGGCCAACATTTCCATTAAACTATTTTTTAAAATTAATTTTATGTAATATTCTAATTTTTTGAGAAACTGAATTTAGGGTTTTCATGAGCTGTAAGCCATAATC
The DNA here is from genome assembly GCA_020510985.1 of Pholidichthys leucotaenia. Lineage (NCBI taxonomy): Eukaryota > Metazoa > Chordata > Actinopteri > Cichliformes > Pholidichthyidae > Pholidichthys > Pholidichthys leucotaenia. Next base: position 19,663,962 of record CM035844.1, read on the forward strand.
ATCAAAATTAAAATAAACACTTGAAACATATCACTCTGTGTAATGAATCTATATAATATATGGGTTTCATTTTCTGAAATGAGTGACAAATAATATTGAACTTTATTATGATATTCTAATTGTTTGAGATGTACCTGTAGATGGAGAAAGAACCTGCTAAACAGCCTGAATCTCACTACAACTTTATATGAAGTGGATTGATACTAAATGGAATTGTTTTTTCAAGCATCCTTTTGTTAACTGCAGTTCCAGAAGGACCCAAAACTCAAGTGCAGTACAGACGTTAATGTCTGTAAAATAAATGTTTCAGGGGAATTGTAAGAAATCTATTTTAGAGAAGAGTGACTAAACCCTGGTGAACACCTTGTGTGGAATTCCTGCCTTAGAATTTCTCTCATCCAGGAAATATCCACAGCTGAGTTGTCAAACTCCTGTAAATACACAGCCGCTTTGTGGTGTTGTGTACACATTACAAATGGCACTGAAGTTTACACTGCACTACAACAGTGTAAGCTACAGTATATGCTTATAGTAAATCTGCTTTGGAGGAGAGGTTCTGCTAGTCTCATCTTGCTGTTCAATTCCAATTGGAAATTGTACAGGGAAGTAAAAACAGTGAGGTGTGTTCCTTTTCACAAAACTATGTGGATCAGTCATACTTTCCTAAGACCTGATTTGATGTGGATGTCTTGTAAATCATCTCCCATAATGCCATTCTTCTCTGTGCTTCTTTGTCTGCAGTGCCCTTAAAGACAGCCGCTTCCCCCCTATGACAAGGGATGAGCTGCCTCGCCTCTTCTGCTCAGTGTCTCTTCTCACCAACTTTGAAGATGTTGGTGATTACCTTGACTGGGAGGTAAGAAATATGGCTCTGCTTAGCAGCTTCCCCAGTGCTTACAAATGCTTCAACACTTATGCTGTTCGTGGATTCAGTATGCCCACATTTCTCTGGTCTTTTCTTCACTCAAAGGTACTGCTAAGATCTTTGATATATATGGAAAAATAATTTGTATAGTTTTCCATGAGAGTAATAAAAGCATCCACTTACATTTCTACAATTGGGATCTTGTTTGTCAATGTCAAATCACCTTGACTGGGTTGAGTATGGTTCTCTGCTCCAGAGAACCAGCTGGCCCCATGAATGGAAATAAGAAGTAGAACTAAAGTTTTATCAGACTATCTAATACAAGTCTCACAATTAAGATTCATGAGATGTCTAACATATGATTAAAGTCTATTGATTGACTGGACAGGAATCTGAGCTCTAATGATGCAGTTTGTGTAAATATTTCTGAAAGTACAGTTCTAATCAATAATTGGCTAAAGAAAATCTTCACCTAAAACCATCCTGCACTTCAATAACAAGGAATGAGTAGAGCTAACCCTTGTATATGTACATTACATATCGGTAAAGAAGTAAATCAAACATTTCCAATATCAGATGATTTTATCCTTGTCGTTTTTAACTGAGATCACGGCAACAGACTGAGAATGTCTTTTTCGGTCGGATGCAAAACTAGGCTTCACATCTAGCTTGTCTGGATGGACGTACTGTTACTGACGGTGGCTGCATGAACATGCCATTCTTGAACTGTTATTAAACCAGACATTTGCCAATTCTGATATGTTCACACCCAAAGCCTAATGCATCAAACATGAAATTTGGCAGAACATCTAAACCCAGACAAGTTGGCTTACCATTTTTAGAGGATATGCTTGTTGGAAGTTGAGCTGTGATAATCCAGACTGGTGCAAAGTTTGCAGTTGACTTTTTGGCTGCTTGTTTTCACAGAATGTTCCCAATAAGGTGACTTCTTTGACATGAAGAATTGTTACTTTATTTAAACTCTGATTAACCTCATAGTCACTATAGGGCTGCAACTTAACGATTATGTTGGTAATCGACTAATCTTAATGACTATTTTTTTTTCGATGAGCCAACTAATCATGATTATTTCTGTCATGTCCACCATCTCTGCTTTCTCTTAGCATGGCTCCTGTTCATGTTTTACCTCACCTGTTTCATCCTACACACCTGTGAATATCACTTTGTTGTCAATCTCTGCCTTAATATAATGTAGCCTATTATAAAAAGTTCCCATAGCTAAATATAATAATGACCCATCAAACATGAGTTGGAGAGTTGGAAACTTGAACTTGACAGCTTAATCAAAAGTGTTTGTGAGTTTGTGTTGGTGAGTGTTGCTGGATGCTAGCCTGGGCAATGTGATATGGAGGACAGGCTGTTGCCCATGTAGCATATCCCCCCTCTCCACATTGCTGATGGATCCAAAGGAACAGCAAGGCTGTTACAGTTCGGCACCAGTGCTGTCGCAGGAGCTGCCAGAACGATGTTTAAATCAACAACGGACTGCCTTAGGGGCTCCAACTGCGGATTTTACCTCAGGGTTCACTCCCGAAGCCTTTCCCGTGACCGGGTATGTTGCAAGGCAGCAGAGGTTTGAAATCAGGGTTTTCCTTCCCCTAGATGGACTACCCTCCCAGGTTGTCGAACTCCCATCTACCCAAAAAAGTGTTTGTAGCAACACAATTAAATAACAGACATTAAAGCTTGGTCTTTTAACCCCAAAACTAAAGAAATAAAACTCAAATATCAGCTTCTGCTGCAGCATAGAGGGCTGTTGTAACTGCATATTCAAAACAAACTAGAGTAATAACATGAATAATATTTAACTTCATTAAAGTAGAAAAGAAAATAACAAGCTAGTCCATCCTGTTTGAAACCTTGCTGGTCTAGAGCAGCGGTCCCCAACCCCCGGGCCATGGACCGGTATCGGTCCGTGGGTCATTTGGTACCGGGCCGCACAGAAAGAATAAATAACTTGCATTACTTCCGTTTTATTTATTATGAGTCTGAATGATATTTTATTTTGAAAAATTACCGGATTCTCTGTTACATCAGTCTATGGCTCACTCTTGACGCACGTCAAGACACTTGTCTCGGTCACGTGATACGTTACTGCTAAAATTAAACCCACGAGCTAGCAAAATGAGTTTAAAAAAAAAAAAAAAAAAAAGTCTTTGGAAAGTTTCTTTGCGAAGGGGAAAAGGCCCAGTGAGGAGACAGAAGAAGAGCCTACAACTTCCAAGAAAAAGAAAGCTGCATTTAACAGACAATACCAGGAGTCCTACTTAAAATACGGATTTATCTCGACAGGAGATTCCCACGCATCAAGCCCATTCTGCATAATATGTGATGACCGGCTCTCTGAGGCAATGAAGCCTTCAAAACTGCTTCGCCACTTGGAGACCAAGCACCCTGCATTAAAAGACAAGCCTTTGGAGTATTTTGAAAGAAAAAAGTGAACAAGGACAGAAGCAATTACTGGGGGCCACCACATCAACAAATGTGAGTGCGCTGAGAGCATCATACTTGGTGGCTAATCGTATTGTTAAGGCTAAAAATCCATTCACTATTGGTGAAGAATTGATCTTGCCCTCCACTAAAGACATTTGCCGTGAACTTCTAGGAGAGGCTGCTGTTAAAAAGATAGCACAGGTCCCTCTTTCAGCTAGCACCGTCACTCGGTGCATCGAGGAAATAGCGGAGGACACTGAGACACAATTGTTGGAGAGGATTAATACATCACATAATACATCAGGGCTGCCACTGATTTAGCGTTGTGGTGATTTGTATTTTTCATGCACTTTATATTTGTGTTTGTGGTGTATCTTATTTTGAAGACATGTTGAAACGTTACCATAGCGACCAGAGAGTGTTGTGGGCAGAGAGGGTGTTACTCGTGGTTTGTTGTTGTTGTTGCGATGTTAAGAGGATGCTGCTAATAAAGTTGCAAATGAGTGCACAGTGGATTCACATTTACTATTATATTTAGAAAATACCACAGTTTTTATGCCGGTCGTATCATCTTCTTTTGTTGTATTTATCCGCCACACCTTAAAGGCCAGTCCCTGAAAATATTGTCTGACATTAAACCGGTCCGTGGCACAAAAAAGGTTGGGGACCGCTGGTCTAGAGGTTTAAAAGTTTAATTAGGCTTCAGATAAGAACTTCTTCCAGTCCAAAATATCAGTTTACAAATGATTTAACCTTTTAACTGCCCCAGGCACCATATGACGACAAACACTTAAAGGGTGGTCAAGGCCCCCCCTAGTGGTCAAGAATGGTAAAAAAAAAATTGTCAATAAAATAGTTAAGATTTCCACGGCTATAACTTGAAAATTGCAAGAGATAATGGCTCACTGTCAATTAGAAAGATGTAGAATATGATCCAAAGTTTCAGATAGGAATAAATTTATGCATCTAATTTGCATATTGTCGCAGCAGCTATATAAATTACATAACTCAGTCAAAAGTGGACTTTGGACACATTTACACAAAAAATGGTCCGTTTTTTTGACGCCGATTTGTCTACAGGAGTATGTTTTTATCTAATCATCAAAGTATATGAACCAGAAAATCAATAAAATGTCAAAAAAACATATATCTCTCTTGCCTGTTGCCAGATTTGGGGGGGGGGGGGCGCTTGCTCGCCCACGTGACCGGTCCGTTTTCGTCCATCATTGCCATGTTTTGCGTTTACTTAGTAATTTACACCCACGTACACATCTGCAAACTCTTATGATTATCCCACATGAATTTCGTTTGTATTACGTGACTTTTTTTCCTGTAAAACGCAGTTTTCCTGTGAGAATGCATTATGATCGTGGGCGCCGCCATCTTGGTACTGGTAGCTCACTTTTTCATCCATCGTGGTCAATGTATCACGTTTACTTAGTAATTTACACCCGCTTCCACATCTACAAACTCTTATGATTATCCCACGTGAATTTTGTTTGTATTACGTGGCTATTTTCCCTGTTTCATGTAGTTTCAGTCATCATTGCTGCTGCGATGACCGATCGTGAAGGCATCCACATTGGTGCTGTGAGCTCAAAGCGGAAAAAGGAATAATAATAATGAGGATTTCTTCTTCTTTGGTATATTCCATGTCAGCCATGATTCCTTCGGCATGTGTCTGCCACCTTCTAAACTGTCAGATCAATACAGATTAGTACAAATTCTCAGTATAGCCAGGGGATGTCAATAAGTTGACACATGCAGTTGCTGCGCTGTGCCACTGGGGGTGCGCAATCCGTCCCATTTAATCTGGGCAGTTAGTGGGTTAAGTTACAGGGCAGGAATATGAGCATTCATTATACATACAATGAAATATTTAGGCTGTTGTAATTTATTTGTGATTATGGTTATTTTGTTTAATTACAAATCATGTGTAGTGGATTTATGGGTTTTATAGGTATTTTATTGTTGTTACAAGTATTAATGTAAATATGAATGTGAGTAGGAATGAAGATTTATTTTCATTACACTCATATCCTCATAGGGCACCAGTCCAAAAGGACAATTTTAACAATTCTTTATTTGTACCAATTATGAATTGGTGTAAAAAAAAAAAAAAACAAACAAAAAAAAACGTTGTGAATTCTTGTCTGCTGATAATCAAGAAGATGGACATGAAATCAAACAATCACTCCCATATGTCTTTCAGTAGTTGAATAAGAAATGTCAGAATAGGTTAACACATTTGGATAACTTTAAAACAGAGAATCCAACATGTATCATGGGCATCATAGACTGAGTTACGGAGTATCACATGTGACTCAAGCATTTGTGGAACCAAATAAAGCACAGTTTAACTTGTCAGTATACTGGAAATCGGAAAACCATAAAATGGCATTGGTCAAGAAAAGTGGATGCAATTTTATGAAGAAAATGATGATTAAACTATCTAGAAAAATGGAAAATTGGTGTTACTCTGAAAAAGAACATAAATTAATGAAAGGACAAAATGTATTTTGAAATTCTGATGGGGCTTTACATGAAATTAAGTTTAAAGAACTTATACCAGGAATATTGAATGAATGAATGAATTAATCTTTATTTTGGATAGATTAGATTAAAAAAGATTAAAAAGAAAGGAACAGAATAATATAACAAAGAAAGGAACAGAATAATATAACAAAGGGGAAAAAAATCCAACAAGGTCAAATTAAACAGTAACTCCTCGGATTATACAATTCAACATAAGTTATCCGAAATGGGTGATGGCTGAAGTCGCAGCTATATTGCCCACCCATGTTCCATCTAAGAATTCAAAAGGAAAATAAAATAAGTGATTACAAATCAGAACAAAGCAAAGGCAAAACGTGACAAAAAACTAAGCAGCAGCACAACACAGACTGGATATGATAATCCTTATGTGATTTTATATATCGTTTTGTATATATGTTTGGAGTATTTCTTCCTTTAGTTTTTGTTTAAATTGTCCAAGCGTTGTTCATGATTTTAATTCAGGTCCAAAAGTGTTCCACAGTCTGATTTCTTGCACTGAGACACAGTGTTGCTTGGTGGTAGTTTTCACTGAAGGTTTTTGAAATATACATGTTCCTCTGAAATGATATTGTTTCTCCCTTATTTGGAACAACTTTTGGATATTTGCGGGCAGTGATAGATTCTTCGCTTTAAACATTATTACTGCAGTTTTAAAATCAACCAGATCTTCCAACTTGAGAGCTTTTAATTTAAGAAAGTGGGTTTGTTGGTTCCCTGTAAGCAGCTTGGTTTATTATTCTAATAGCTCTCTTCTGAAGCATAAAGACTGGATATATGTTTGTTTTATATGTATTTCCCCATACTTCAGTACAATATGTTATGTATGGGAGTATTAATGAATGATACAAAGTATATAGTGTGGGTTGATTCAGCACATATTTCACTCTGTGTAGTATTGCAATTGATTTGGATATTTTACCTTTAATATAATTGATATGTGACTTCCAACACAGTTTATCAATTATTAGTCCAAGGAATTTAATTCCGGATACCCTTTCAATCTCTACACCATTTACACTGAGTTTAGATAATGAGTTGTTGTGATGGTTGTTAAAAATTATAAATTTTGTCTTACTGAAATTGAGCGTTAATTTGTTTGAATCAAACCACAGTTTAAGCTTTCCTAATTCCTTTCCGAGTGTATCCAAAAGTTGTTCCAAATTGCTTCCACTGCATAATAAATTAGTGTCATCTGCAAATGGTATTAAATCCATTTTTTCCGAAACTTTACATATATCATTTATATACATATTGAATAACAATGGCCCCAAAACTGAACCCTGTGGGACTCCGCAAGTAACCTTCAGTAACTGTGAGTTTTTGCTACCGACACATATATACTGATATCTGTTCTTTAAGTAACTGCATAACCAGGACAGTGCTACCCCCAATACCATAATTTTGTAGTTTCTTTAACAATAATTTATGATCGACTGTATCAAATGCTTTTTCAAGATCCAGGAATACCCCAACTGAATACTCTTTTATTTTCTACAGCAGTTGATATTTTTTCTTTAAATTCCATTAGAGCAAATGCAGTTGTCCTCTTGTGTCTGAACCCATATTGTTGCTCACACAATAAATTATTCTTCATTATAAAGTTGTCAATTCTCTCACAGAATATTTTTTCGAGTATCTTAGAAAATTGTGGCAATAGTGAAATAGGCCTATAGCTTGAAAATTCCCCTCTGTCACCCGTCTTGTATATCGGAATTACTTTGGCTATTTTCATTCCATTGGGAAATATACCTGTTTGGAGAGACAGATTACAGATGCATGTCAATACCATCACAATCCATAGATGTTTTACTTTTAAATTATTTAACAATTTCAATGACCTCTTTATCATCTGTGTTGTTTATGAAGATGGAGTCTTTTATAGCAGTGTTTTTGCTTATTGTATCACCTGCAGGTGCCGTAATGGGTATTTCTCATGCCAAATTAGGACCAATGTTAACAAAAAATTTATTAAATTCATCTGCAGGTGAGACTGCTTTCACACTGAGTCTTTTTTATTTCCAAGAGTATTTTTAAGTATTGTCCATGTATTTTTAGTGTCATCTCTGTTTTTCTCCAGTTGTTTACTGTAATAGTCTCTTTTACTACATCTCATTATATATTACAGACGTGGACAAAATTGTTGGTACCCCTCTGTTGATGAAAGAAAAACCCACAATGGTCATAGAAATAACTTGAATCTGACAAAAGTGGTAATAAATAAAAATTCTATGAAAATTAGCCAATGAAAATCAGACAATGCTTTTGAATTGTGGTTCAACAGAATTACTTTATAAAACAAACTCATGAAACAGGCCTGGACAAAAATAATGGTACCCCTAGAAAAGATTGAAAATAATGTGACCATAGGGACATGTTCAACCAAGATGTGTCCTCTAATTAACATCACAGGTGTCTACAAACTTGTAATCAGTCAGTTGGCCTACTTAAAGGGTGACAAGTAGTTACTGTGCTGTTTGGTGACATGGTGTGTTTCACACTTAACATGGACCAGAGGAAGCAAAGGAGAGAGTTGTCTCAGGAGATTAGAAAGAAAATTATAGACAAGCATGTTAAAGGTAAAGGCTATAAGACCATCTCCAAGCAGCTTGATGTTCTTGTGACTACAGTTGCACATATTATTCAGAAATTTAAGACCCACGGGACTGTAGCCAACCTCCCTGGACGTGGCCGCAGGAGGAAACTTGATGAAAAATGGAAGAGACGGATAATACGAATGGTAACAAAAGAGCCCAAAACAACCTCTAAACACATTGATGGTGAACTCCAAGGTCAAGGTACATCAGTGTCAGATGCACCATCCGTCGTCGTTTGAGCCAAAGTGGACTTCATGGGAGACCACCAAGGAGGACACCATTGTTGAAAACAAATCATAAAAAAGCCAGACTGGAATTTGCCAAACTGCCTGTTGACAAGCCACAAAGCTTCTGGGAGAATGTCCTATGGACAGATGAGACAAAACTAGGACTTTTTGGCAAGGCACATCAGCTCTATGTTCACAGACGCAAAAATGAAGCATACCAAGAAAAGAACACTGTCCCTACTGTGAAACATGGAGGAGGTTCTGTTATGTTCTGGGGCTGCTTTGCTGCATCTGGCACAGGGTGTCTTGAATCTGTGCAGGGTACAATGAAATCTCAAGACTATCAAGGTATTCTAGAGAGGAATGTGCTGCCCAGTGTCAGACAGCTTGGTCTCAGTCGCAGGTCATGGGTCTTGCAACAGGATAATGACCCAAAACACCCATGAATGGCTAAGAGTGAAACATTGGACTATTCTAAAGTGGCCTTCTGTGAGCCCTGATCTAAATCCTATTGAAGATCTGTGGAAGGAGCTGAAACATGCCGTCTGGAGAAGGCACCCTTCAAACCTGAGACAACTGGAGCAGTTTGCTCATGAGGAGTGGGCCAAAATACCTACTGAGAGGTGCAGAAGTCTCATTGACAGTTACAGAAATTGTTTGATTGCAGTGATTGCCTCAAAAGGTTGTGCAACAAAATATTAAGTTAAAGGTACCATCATTTTTGTCCAAGCCTGTTTCATGAGTTTGTTTTTTAAAATAATTCTGTTGAACCACAATTCAAAATCATTGTCTGATTTTCATTGGTTAATTTTCATAGAATTTTTATTTATTACCATTTTTGTCAGATTCAAGTTATTTCTGTGACCATTGTGGGTTTTTCTTTCATTAACAGGGGTACCAACAATTTTGTCCACGTCTGTATACTTATTTTTGTATGTTTTATACCGCTGCTCTGCTTCTTTTGTCCTTTTCTTTAGACAAACTTTATATAGTGAATTTTTCTTTTTACACGCTTTTTGTAATCCCTTGGCTTGTCGACAAATTTCTGTTTAAGCTTTTTCTTTACTAATTGTCAATTTTTTTCATAAAGAGCGGTTACAATGTTCATCATAGACTTTTGTCCAGTCTTGCTTCAGTAGGTCTTCTTTAAAAGAACTGATTGCATTTTGTGATTTGTATCTGAAAGATTTTAACCCCTTGCACTCTGGTCAGTTTCCCTAAAAATGCCTAAAAATAACATACCCAAAGTAAATCAAAAGCTGTTCTTCAACCCTTTGCAGCGTCTTCATGGGGTTGGTCTCATTTAAAAGAAAACACTTTGAATTTTATGGCAAAACAGTCATAATCTCTCTAAGTGCTCCTGCCACTGAGTAACAGTCATCTAAACATACTGAACTTGAAGAAAATAAATTTCGCCTGGGTGTTTTTTTGGATACAAATGCTTGCAAATAACACACAGCTGTCAGATCCGGGCTGGAAAATGCAACAGAAATGTAGAACCAAGTGTTATCCAGCTGAGGTCAAAATTTTGTAACAATACCACAAAAAATGAATATATTACACAGCTTTTTCCTCAGGTTGTTCCCAGGCGTCTTTGAACTGTGCCAAATTGTGCCAAATGGCACAGTTGGAAAAACGTCTGTAACTTTTGAATGATTCAATATAGAAGCTTGATCTTGGGCTCTAATGAAAGGTGACACTCAGGGCTCTGTGTGTGTGTGTGTGTGTGTGTGTGTGTGGGGGGGGGGGGGGGGTTGTTCATTCATGAATGAATGAATGAACAAACAAGCCCCCCACACACAAAGAAGCATGCCACGTAAAAAACGTGTGGCTTTTTTTTTTTTTACAAGAAAAAATAACCTACAGTGCACTAAAAATTATACTAAAATATCTGTAATGTAGAAGATAACTCCCACCCCCCGCTACAGAGGACGGACATCGCCTATTGCTACATGACGGACCGCGGTGACGGTGCGCCGCGGTCTACTATGCACAGTTGTACTACAATATCTGCAATCCGCTACAGAAGAGTAGCGGGGGGGGGGGGTCATGGTCCGGACGCGGCGCACGGACCGATCCGTCATATGGCGATGACGCACAGTTGTAATTTACCGATCGGTCAAAAGTCATTTTGATTACAGTTTTCAGGGATAAAGAATAATTTAGCTTATAACACTTACCTGTCCACAACAGCAGTGTCGCTAGCGAACTTCTCTTCCTCATTGTCAGACGAACATAATGCTGGTCCGCTTGTTACGACTCGTGGTTCTGGTCACGCGACCCGGTCAAACCAGGATTCCATTATTGCGGTTTTGCGCTTCCATGATTGCGGTTTTGGCAAACGATTTTTCAAAACAAATAAGAACAGGAGTAAGAAAAGACTGGCGAACGGGTGTGTGTCACCCAGCGGCTTACACAAAACAGATTTTACGCATGGGACGTACGCTTTCAATTGTCAAACTTCTCTGCTTCAATTGGCTTGCTGTATTCGCAGCCGTTGGTAGGCGGGTCCTTCTTGCTAGGTTTTCAGTCATTGGTTCTTCAAGGTTTCAGAAACCCAATTCAAGGCTCTTATTAGTCGAATGAGAGGTCAATCAAATCTAAACCAATCAAAGCACTCCTTTGGCTTTCTGTTCGCGGCTGTGTCTGTAGTGGAAATGCAGCTTTTTTTTTTTTTTCAGTGCGCCCTAGGACGCAGAGACGTGACCGCCCGCGGTATCCCGGAGTGCAAGAGATTAAAGTTTTTTCTGTATTGGCCCCCATGTGGCCATGGATAAGTGCAAAGACTGGCAGATGGTCACTTATGTCATTTATCAATAATCCACTTTATATTTTCTTATCAATAATATTAACAAACATATTGCCAATAAGTGTAGCAGTGTGGACTGTGATTCTACTGGGATGTGTTATTGTGGGATATAGACTCGTACTGTACATAGAATTCATGATTTCTGTAATTACGTTTTGTTGAAATGGATTTAGTAAATCAATATTGAAGTCTCCACAGATTACAACCATTTTCTTACTTGTTATAAGTAAGAAATAATAATAATAATAATAATAATAAGCTATACAATTTATTCTTGTATAGCTCGACTAACTTATCTCTGAATGTCTCAACACAAGTTCCCGGCATTCTATATATACAACTTATAATTAAATTTTTTTGTTTTATCTTGGTCAATCTCAACAGTAACACATTCCAGAATCCCTGGTAGTGCAAAGGACATTCCATTTACAAGTTTACACCTATACAGTTCACCAGTATACAGTGCAACACCACCACCCTTTTTTTGAGATCTGTTAATATGAAACATCTGATATCCCTCTATTGCCATCAAAGAAGCTCTTCATTGAGCCAAGTTTCAGACTGCGATAGCTGTAAATTTTCTATCTAGCTGTTTTAAATAGTCCTGAATCTGTGGAAAGTTTTTGTTCAGACTTCTGCTGTTAAATTAAATTAATTAAATTAAATTAAATTAAATCACCCTTATTGTCATTCAGCCGTACAACCAATCATGTACAGCAGAACGAGATTGTGCTTTACCTATCTACAGTGTAAATCACACACACCCCAAGTGCAGAATCAGAGGGCCGCTGCCATGCAAGGCGCCGCCACAGAGTTCCCTCCTCCATTCCATTTATTGCTGAGCACCAATCTGGATGGCAGGAAGTTCCACTTTTATATGGTCTTCGGCATGATCCGGCCGGGATTTGAACCCCTGCCTCCCGGGTGTGGGGCGGATGCTCTACCAACTTAGCCACCACTCCGGTGTGTATTATTGATAGTTTGTAAAGTAAGTTTGTAGTAGTAGTAGTTTGTAATAAAGTAGTTTGTAAGTAGTTTGTAATAAAGTGTATTATTGATAGTTTACCATCTACTTGCACTTGACTTTTAAATTGCTTTTCAGTGTAATATTCATAGTGATTATGAAAATTATTGAAGAAGTGGTTGTCAGGATCAATATCATTGTCTATCTCTTGTAGTTTGTGTTCAGCATAATGAGATATTTTCATGGTCTGACTTTCCTTTCTGTGTCAAATGACTTCTCCAATTGGGGATGATTGATGTCTACTAAAGTCAGTCATGAGTTAGTTTTTTGTTTTTTTTTAAAATACATTATCATGTTATGTCACGAAAGGACTGTTCTTGCCATGTGTGTGGATATGGATTATCGTAGTCTCTTAATTTTCTTAATCAGTGTTCATCTATATTTATTTAAGTCAGTGAGATCTCTTATTATTATGGCCTTTGCTTCTTCAGGTGTTCCATTTAGTTTAATCCAGACTCTACAGTTTCTTGTCCATGTTGCCTGTATCTTGTTTTGTCTTTTCAACATCCGTGCTTGCCGTGCTATTTCAGCATTAGTCTTTGTTAAATGTTCATTTAGGTAAACTTCTGTTCCCCGCAGCTTTCTGGCCTGCCTCAGTATGTCATTTTTTACCCTTCTGTTCACAAAGCGCATCACAATTGATTTCTTTGTTATCCTTTCTGGGTAGAGTATGGCAGGCTGAAATTGCATTTTCATCAACCTTTATGTTTCTGCTTTCAAGGAACGGAAGCACCTGGTTTTCCAAGGAGACTGATTCACTTGGGGGAGCCTCCTCACCTTTCATTCCTGCTGTAGCATGAGCGTATGATTGATATTTAATGTCTAGTCCACTAATGATTAAATCGTCCATACGGGTATATTGTTCAAGATCCTCGATGCGTCACTCCAAGTCTGCAATTTTTTTTGTCTCTTTCCTTAATTGTTAATTTCAGCTCTCAGACTTCCTCCATTAGCCCTAATTATTTGGACTGCTGATTGGCCACTTTGGTAAGTTCTTCTGCCATGAAGTTCAGAGATTTTTTTTTTAATCTCTTCCATTTCCTCTTTCTTTGGTGGCATTTTTTACTGACCTGATGACAGCAGGATTATTTCTGCTGGTGTTGTATCTGGTCCAGCTGACCTCAGATCCGGCTGGGGCCTCAGCTAGCCCCTCTGTTGCTAGCCCCACCGCTGCTAGCCCCGCCACTTACCGCCGCTGTTGTTGAGCTCCGATCCGGCTCCTGTCCAGCTGGGGCCTCTGTTAGCTGCTCTGCTGTTCTCCGCCACCTACCACCGCTGTAGGTGAGCTCCGATTTGGCTCCTGTTCTCCACCGCCTACTGCCGCTGTAGTTGAGCTCCGATCCGGCTCCTGTCCAGTTGGGGCCTCGGTTCGCTCCTCCACACCTCCGCTGTTCTCTGCCGCCTACCGCCGCTGTAGGTGAGCTCCGATTTGGCTCCTGTCCTCCACCGCCTACTGCCGCTGTAGTTGAGCTCCGATCCGGCTCCTGTCCAGTTGGGGCCTCGGTTCGCTCCTCCACACCTCCGCTGTTCTCTGCCGCCTACCGCCACTGTAGTTGAGCTCCGATCTGGCTCCTGTCCAGCTGTGGCCTCGGTTAGCTCCTCCGACGAGCCCTGCCGCCCACCGCTGCTGTAGTTGAGCTTCGATCCAGCACCTATCCAGCTGGGGCCTCAGTTAGCTCCTCCACCCAGCCCCACCGCTGCACTTGAGCGCCGATCCGGCTGGGGCCTCAGTTGGCTCCTCCACCGAGCCCCAATCACAAGATTCTAAGAATCTGTCTTAAACTTAATTCTGAAGAATTAAGTTTAAATTAAACAGACTGTCAGCCACAGTCAGATCACGTCCCTGGTGGCAGCAGGGCCCCCATATGCCAACCTTGATTCAGCTGGATATCCGTGGATTCTGTTGATGGAGAGGCTGATACAGATTCTCCCACAAGGCCGTGCTTCTGAGATCGCAATCAGGCTGTTCTTCAGCAAGGTGTGTGAGGTGTCCTCTGATGCACTGAAAAGGAATTTGTTTATTGTACAGCGTCCCATCAGAGAGTCATATTGAGACAAACACAAGCCACAGATCCATTTCTTCCGATGTATTGTGGCTGGAATGAGTTGGTTTAAGCTTAGAAAGAATCAGACAAAATCTTCTTACACAGTAATTTCAAGAAAAAGATTAAAATAAGAAAAAGTGAACTTCAAAGAAAACAAAAAATTTTCACAGAACATGACAGGCTCTGGGCCTTACTTGGAAGATCGAAAAAAAATGGGAGAGCAGAGACGTCTGCTCCTTCCAGCTTGACCAGCACCCCAAAAGTGAAACAAAGGAAAGTTTTTTCGGGTGTGGCAGAATCTCACTGATTTTCATGGAACTGAGTTGAACCAGTTACATGGAGTTTTGTTCAACAGAAGTCATAAACCCAACCTAAAAAGGAGATGCAGTGAACCTTGGAACTCTGTTGGTTAGTTTAAGTCCAGCTATGGTCTCCCAAAGAGAAGAGAGAGGAAGGACGGGTTGAGACATTTGATATGAAAAATGAGACCCCCCTTAAGACACATGTTGCTGAATAAAGCATAAGTTCCTTAAACTTTAGTGACTAAGATATTCTACTCAATAATAAGGGAAGATACAATGTTTCTACATTGTAACTGTAATTAATTTGTGATGGTAAGCATGCAAAAATTTATTTCTTCCTGAAATAAAGCAACACATATCAAATCATATAAATAAAAACATTTGAAACCACATTGTCCATCCCAAGAGTTCAACCATGTCTTCAGTAGTGGATACTGTCTTGAGCGAAAGAATATAAATTTATTTGTCCATAATGCATAAATTCTACTGCAAAGAGAGAAAAAAATAAGTATTCCTGATTCGTCCAAGATGGCACTGTGAAACTGTGTGGTTGTTTACTGGAGAATCTTGACTCCCAAGTCTGGATTATATCAACCAAAAATCTGTCTATTTGAAACATTCCTTTGCCAAAGAGCAGAAAAGGGAAAATGACTAAGTCCTGGAGAAGGGATTAACTTCCACTTTATGGCCGATGGGTAGTGTTACAGCTCTGGTCCTTGGGTGAGAGAAGCAGTTCATGACCAGACTTTTGAGTTGAAACACTTTTTCTTCAGGAAAGAATGATTTTATAGATTGGAAACTCAAGGTCAACACTACACATGGTATTCTAATTTCCTGAGATGAACTAATATTCAGAATGAGGGCTGATATTACTGTGACAATAGAGAATACGAAAAAGAGTAAGCTGCTCCTGTAATTCACTCATTTGCTGCACTTAACACGTTAGCTAGCAGAACTGAAATAGCTCAACTGTCAGCAACCATCATCGAAGGGAGATTATTGTCCAACAGTTAAAATAGCATAAACATTACATGCTAATAGTCGCTTATTGAAAATAAGAAGCATTATCTTTCCTCGCTAACCTTACCGGTGCAGTATTTGGAAGTGGCCTGACTTCAGTCATTCATCACCGGGGCGGAGCGCAGTGGAGGTCTGTTGACAAGTGACTGGAAATGTGGGGACAGAGTGGAGGAGGAGGCGTGATATGACAACTCTGCTTAAGAGTCTACATTTAATTTGTTTCATTTATTTTTAGTAAACTCCTCGCATAGTTTGGAAATTTTGGGCCTTCTCTGTGATTTTTTGTCTGTGTCACCATGATGCCCCCCTGTTCTTCACTGGAACAGTTAAAGTGAACCTTTCCGTGGTATGCATATACACTTAAAAATTACACGATGCATCAACAATAAAAATCTTCATCGGCAGACTTTTATGATCAACTTCGTTGACAACATCAACTAATTGTTGCAGCCCTAAGTCACTAGTGGTTTTTGATTGGGAATCCACAACTGCAAAAATTTGTAAAAGAAAAATTGCACAGGTCTGTTCTTCCTGCTGATAAAAATAATGGATCATGGCGTTCTGGCAGTCTAGTGATTACAACACATACCATAGGTGTCAAACTCAGTCAACGAGGAGCTCAAAACTAAGAACTGAGTCTGATTGATATTAAAGAATTCATGGATCAGTTTTCAAAACCACTCAGTATCATTGCAATATCAGAAACTTGGAAAAATGAAGCTAAAGGTATGGACTTTGATCTGGATGGTTACGAATTTCTATATATTAATAGACGTAATAAAGGTGGAGGACGAGTGGCTCTGTAGGACTTAAAATTTAAGGTTGTGGAAAATATGACAACAGCAGCTGATAATATATTGGAATGTATCACGGTTGAAATCTGCAATGAAAAGCAAAAAAATGCAATTGTCAGTTGTGTTTACAGAGCACCAGGCTCTGATGTTGAAATCTTTAATGGCTGGATTGAGGAAACCTTCTCAAAACTAAGAAACAAAACCACTTTTATCTGTGGGGATTTTAATATTGATTTGCTGAACCCAAACAGTCACAAAGCTACAGATGGATTTATAAATACAATGTATAGTATGGGATTACATCCCAAAATAACTCAGCCTTCCAGAATCACATCTTACTCTGCCACTCTCATTGACAATATATTCACTAATGACATAGAAAATAATGCAACATGTGGACTATTAATAAATGACATTAGTGATCACCTGACAATTTTTACAGTCTATGGCAAGAACTATAAGAAAACTAAATCCGACAGAATTAAAATAAACAAACGAGTGAGAAGAGATGAATTGCTTGCTGCTCGAGAACATGACTTAATATTATATAACTGGGATGACCTATATCAAATTAAAGATGTGGATAGTGCATATGAGGAATTTCTTAAAATATTTGTTTTTATATAATAAAAATTGTCCTATAATTCAGATAAATAAAAAAGTAAAATATAAAAAATGTCCATGGATAACCAAAGGTTTACAAAATGCCTGCAAAAAGAAAAGCTCACTGGATAGAGAATTCATAAGATAAAAGAAAGAGGCAGAAAATAAATACAAAAATTATAGAAATAAGTTAACTACTATTATTAGGAATAACAAGAAAGATTATTACAAGAGAATCCATCCATCCATCCATCCATCCATCTTCTACCGCTTTTCCGGAGGTCCGGGTCGCGGAGGCAGCAGTTCAAGCAGAGAAGCCCAGACTTCCCTCTCCCCAGCCACCTGCTCCAGCTCTTCAGAGGGGATACCAAGGCGTTCCCAGACCAGCTGGGAGACATAGTCTCTCCACCGAGTCCTGGGTCTGCCCCGGGGTCTCCTCCCAGTGGGACGTGCCTGAAACACCTCAAGTGGGAGGCGTCCAGGAGGCATCCTAATCAGATGCCCATACCACCTCAACTGACTCCTTTCAATGTGGAGGAGCAGCGGTTCTACTCTGAGCCTCTCCCGGATGACTGAGCTCCTCACCCTATCTCTGAGGGTGAGTCCAGCAATCCTACGGAGAAAGCTCATTTCAGTCGATTATTACAAGAGAATACTAGATTAAAAACAAAGATAACACAACAAAAATATTTTTTTTGTAAGTTGTCTGTGTTTTTTCAACTGATTTAAGACAATTTTGCACCGCTGAATCTGAAAATGACATCTGTTTCTCTCAATCAGGTCAGGTTTTTATGCTAAGTTGTAAGCAGTTGTACAGCAATTGTACAGTTGTACTGTAAATTGAATAGTAAACAATGATAAAGGTAAGTACATGTAAATTGAATGTTACCTCATCATTGTTCAAAATTCAGAGAATCTCAAGAAATAAAGAATTTTGCATCATATAAAGCGAAAATACCTGTACATGGAAACAAAAACGTAAAAAGAACCCCATGTGGCCATAGTTCAAAAAGTTGACCTGATTGAGCAAAACCAATGTGATTTTTGGATTCAGCACATCAAAATTGTCCAAAATCAGCTAAAAAAAACTTAGACAATAAATTTGGTGTTGACCAGTGTAATATTAAAGGAATATGGAACATATTGAATAGTACAATCAAGAATGGCTCTAGACATTCCCACTATCCAGAGTTTTTTGTTGTTAATGATAAGGATGAATATAATATGGATGTTGTAGTTAATGGTTTTAACAGTTTTTTTGTTAATGTTGGTCCAGATCTGGCAGAAAAAAATTCCTGACCAAGGTATAACTAGGACAGTCTTTGAGCTGATAAACAGGAATCCAGATTCAATGTTTCTTAATCATGTGGATGAAAAAGAGGTGACTGATATTGTTATGAAGTGTAAAAACAAAAAGTCAACAGATTGGGATGGCATTGCTTTGATAACGGTGAAAAAGGTAATTGATGGGATTTCCAAGCTGCCAGTTGGTGCATCGTGACATGCACTACACAAAGAGCAGAGATAAACAAACCTATCATCTGGTCAGTCACTGCAACAGATACTGGAGTCAGTTTGTCTTGGCCTGTCCTTGCCACTGATAATACCTCTATCTGCCAAGAATGTGTCGCTAGTCCAGCTAGCGGTACTCAAATACTTTGCAAGCAGTTTCATGAAATGGTCAGTCAGAGAGCAACTCATTCCGGCTCGGACATCGCCCGGGTTAATAAGGTCAGGAGTTCCTGGCAGCGGAAGGCAAATTACAGAGCTGCGTGGATGAATCTAATCAGACCTAAATGAAACAGTCATTGTCGCCCCCGACAGCCTGCTATGATGATGATGATGATGATGATGAACCTACATATTTAACTTATCATTTCAAACTGGTATTTTCCCTAATAAAACGAAAACAGCTAAAGTCATTCCACTGTACAAATCTGGTAACAAGCATCATTTCACGAATTATAGACCTGTTTTACTTCTTCCACAGTTTTCCAAAATTCTTGAAAAACTTTTCAATAACCGTCTGGATAAATTCATAGATAAACATAATTTAATCACTGATAGTATGGGTTCAGATCAAACAGATCCACATCACTTGCATTATTAGATACAATAGAGGATATAACAAATTCCACTGATCAGAAAAAAATATGCTGTTGGACTATTCATTGATTTACAAAAGGCTTTTGACACATTAAGTCATGATATATTGGTAAGAAAATTGGAAAGATATGGTATCAAAGGGGTTGTATTACAATGGATAAAGAGTTATTTGAGCAATAGGAGACAGTTTGGGTAAATGGTGCGCTTTATGTTTGGATATTGTCTGTGGTGTCCCCCAGGGGTCAGTGTTGGGTCCAAAATTGTTCACTCTTTATATCAATGACATTTGTAGTGTCACAAAAATTAAAACTGGTTTTGTTTGCTGATAAAGGTAAAGGTACCAATCGGGAGAAGGGTATAGAAAAATTCAGCAGGATTATGTACAGTGGGGCAAAAAAGTATTTAGTCAGCCACCAATTGTGCAAGTTCACCCACTTAAAAGATGAGAGAGGTCTCCAATTTTCATCATAGGTGTACCTCAACTATGAGAGACAAAATGAGAAAAAAAAATCCAGAAAATCACATTGAAGGATTTTTAATGAATTAATTGGTAAATTCCTCGGTAAAATAAGTATTTGGTCAATAACAAAAGTTCATCTCAATACTTTGTTATATACCCTTTGTTGGCAATGACAGAGGTCAAATGTTTTCTGTAAGTCTTCACAAGGTTTTCACACACTGTTGCTGGTATTTTGGCCCATTCCTCCATGCAGATCTCCTCTAGAGCAGTGATGTTTTGGGGCTGTCGCTGGGCAACCCGGACTTTCAACTCCCTCCAAAGATTTTCTATGGGGTTGAGATCTGGAGACTGGCTAGGCCACTCCAGGACCTTGAAATGCTTCTTACGAAGCCACTCCTTTGTTGCCCGGGCTGTGTGTTTGGGATCATTGTCATGCTGAAAGACCCAGCCACGTTTCATCTTCAATGCCCTTGCTGATGGAAGGTGGTTTTCACTCAAAATCTCACGATACATGACCCCATTCATTCTTTCCTTTACACGGATCAGTCGTCCTGGTCCCTTTGCAGAAAAACAGCCCCAAAGCATGATGTTTCCACCCCCGTGCTTCACAGTAGGTATGGTGTTCTTTCTCCTCCAAACACGACAAGTTGAGTTTTTACCAGAAAGTTCTATTTTGGTTTCATCTGACCATATGACATTCTCCCAGTCCTCTTCTGGATCATCCAAATGCTCTCTAGCAAACTTCAGACGGGCCTGGACATGTACTGGCTTAAGCAGGGGGACACGTCAGGCACTGCAGGATTTGAGTCCCTGGTGGCGTAGTGTGTTACTGATGGTAGCCTTTGTTACTTTGGTCCCATCTCTCTGCAGGTCATTCACTAGGTCCCCCCGTGTGGTTCTGGGATTTTTGCTCACCGTTCTCGTGATCATTTTGACCCCACGGGGTGAGATCTTGCGTGGAGCCCCAGATCGAGGGAGATTATCAGTGGTCTTGTATGTCTTCCATTTTCTAATAATTGCTCCCACAGTTGATTTCTTCACACCAAGCTGCTTACCTATTGCAGATTCAGTCTTCCCAGCCTGGTGCAGGTCTACAATTTTGTTTCTGGTGTCTTTTGACAGCTCTTTGGTCTTGGCCATAGTGGAGTTTGGAGTCTGACTGTTTGAGGTTGTGAACAGGTGTCTTTTATACTGATAACGAGTTCAAACAGGTGCCATTAATACAGGTAACGAGTGGAGGACAGAGGAGCCTTTTAAAGAAGAAGTTACAGGTCTGTGAGGGCCAGAAATCTTGCTTGTTTGTAGGTGACCAAATACTTATTTTACTGAGGAATTTACCAATTAATTCATTGAAAATCCTTCAATGTGATTTTCTGGATTTTTTTTTCTCATTTTGTCTCTCATAGTTGAGGTATACCTATAATGAAAATTGGAGACCTCTCTCATCTTTTAAGTGGGAGAACGTGCACGATTGGTGGCTGACTAAATACTTTTTTGCCCCACTGTATATCATGCAACACAGTGGAGATGGGAAGTGATATAAATGTGGGACAGTAGAAACATCCCTCCAAAATTGAAAAGAAGAGATGAAAATTGGTCAGGGAGGCTGCCAATAGGCCTACAGCAACAGTGAATGAGCTGGAGCAATTTCTGACAAGTTCTAGTTAGGACGACCTTTATACATTGAGAAACCTTTGCTTACAAAAAAAGTCCAGCCATTGATAAATTCTGATTAAAAATACACAGTCTTCTAAAAGCTTGTTTGAGAATGTGTTATGGTGTGATGAAACCAAGAATAAACTTTTTGGCCACAATTCCAAAATGATGTTTGGAGCAAAAATGATCACCAAAAGAAAATCATACAAATGTTGGTGCATGACCATGGTAACGTCATGCTCTGTGGTTGCTTTTCTTCTGCTGAAGCTGGGCCTTTAGTCAAGGTGATGGAAATTATGAACAGCTCCAAATCCAAATAAATCCTGGCCCAAAACCCTTCGGTGTCTGCAAGAAAACTAAAGATGAAGAGGAATTTAACTTTTCAGAATGACATATTGTCAAGTCTAGATGTGACATGCTGATAGACTCTTACTCAAAAAGTCTGAATGCTCTAACAATAAGTGATTCAAAAAAGTATTTCTTTAAACTTTTACAACCAGCTTATTATTTTTTTATTTTTTTTTTACTCCCCCCTACCTGATTTATTTTTCAGCTGAATTGTCCATACTGTATTATAGGTCACATTAAGGTGGGGAAAAGTTTGTGTTTCTTTAAAAAAAATAACTATGAAAGTAACACCAGTTACTGACCATGATAATTTGAGTCAGTGGGGTTTTCTAAGCAGTTGTTCCGTAAAGACTGATGTAGCCCCATAAAATAAGTTGCTCTTTTACTGCTTTGACTTTGTTCAATGAAGCAATATGCACTTTTTTAATTTAAATTTGTTCAATCTGTTGAATTCTAGGTGGGTGTTCACGGTATTAGGATAGAGTTTTTCAATGAAAAAGGATCAAAACGCACCGCCACTTACCTACCAGAGGTTGCAAAGGAGCAAGGTAAGAACTGTATTAGACCTGACCAATCATATGTTTTCTTTTTTTTAATGTGGGAAGTAGTGAATTAAATGTCTATTTTTTCAGCGGTTTTACTCTTGTTCTTACTCAGGATGGGACCACATTCAAACCATAGATTCCTTACTACGAAAGGGAGGTTACAAAGCTCCCATCACAAATGACTTCAGGAAGACCATTAAGCTAACCAGGTAAAATTATTGAGTTATCTGCTGATACATTAATACAGCATTCTGATTTGACATAAGCAAATGGGGTCACAAATGGGTAGATGGAATATAGCTATACCTTTGAGATTCTGTCAAAGAAACCCATGCTGCACAGGCATGTGCATACAGACTGGGTACAAAAGCATAACACACTTGCATTGAATTGAAACTGCGATGCTGTGAGATCTTAAAAATAGAGGATTAACAGTTCCAGAATGTCTTTTTGTTGTTCCATATGCTGTGCAAACTGGAGTAAAAAGAGCTTCAGTTAACTGAGCCTCAGTTTTACAGAATTCCAGCTGGAGCTCAGCTTTGTGGGAAACTGTGGATGAAGGGGATCTGTCATGGTTGGAATAAGTGGCAGGTTAAAATTTGGCAATGAATTTTTTTAAAATTAAAACACAAGATTAGAATTCCAATGAAGCACTTAAAACATGACAATAATAATAATGATAATCATGGATTAGATTTATATGGCGCTTTACATGTCAAGTGACATCTCAAAGCGCTTACAGTGAGTCCATTATTCATTCAGTCCTGACGGACGTTGATGGTGGTAAGCTACTTCTGTAGCCACAGCTGCCCTGGGCAGACTGACGGAAACGTGGCTGCCAGTCTGCTCCAGCGGCCTCTCTGACCACTATCGAACATTTATGCACATTCATACCCAGTGTTATGGACACTGGAGGCAAGGTGGGTATCTTGCCCAGGGACACAATGGCAGGATGACTGGGGAGAGTGGAATTCAAACCGCCAACCCTCTGGTTATTGGACAACCCGCTCTCCCTCCTGAGCCACTGCTGCCCCTGTATTTGTGTACTGTTTGTAGTCATTTTTTTTCCTTCATAATACGTGTTGATATATTTAATATAGTGGTGAAGGAGGAGTAAAAATTTTAATCGTGATAATCCTCAGAAATTGCTAGTTAATCATGATTAATGGCGCGTTAATAATGTATTTTTAAAAATAAAAATGTACCTTAAACTGGTCATCTTTCAAGTTTTTCATGGGACATGGGAGTAGACAAATATGCTTGCTTTCTTCACCTGCAGGTTTATCAAAGCTCTCAGCATGTCAAAAAATGACAAAAACTCCAGAATATTCTCCAGAAAATCCTCACAAGTACTGCAGAAATACTGCTTGTGGAAACAACAGAATGGCAGGGCATAATGGCGTGTCACTGTAACTTTACTTACAGTGCTGACACATTTCAGGGTCCAAATTTACTCCTATAATAAACATCCACTGTTTTGAAGCAGCTGATTCGGTGTCACAACGGACACAATCTCCCTTTTTAGTTGAAAAATTGTAAACATCAATAAACAAAGTGGTGGTACGCATGAGTATAATATAGAACCAGGACTCCATCGATATAGTGCAGTTACTTAGCTTATACTTCAACTTCTTTGGATAAAGCAGCCTTTTTTCTTTATACTCTTCAGCAGAGATTGAGCAACACAATTTTTCAGCTATTTCAACTTTAACTTGTTCTAAAAAAAAAAAAAAAATACTTTTATGCTGGGTGTCCATGTTAAGATTACATAAGAACAGAGCACTGTTCCCATTTACTTCTTTGCATTGAGCCATTTTCCCCAAACAGACGAGCTTGTTTACATTTTCAGATGACAGGGCAGCTTGCTTCTTCTGAATCACATGCCCAGACAGTGAATATAACCTCTCACAGGGCACAGTCGTCCTGCCTGCTGTCAGTCCTAGGTGCCCTCCGTACATGTTCTGTACTTACAGAATGTTCCGTATATAGAGTAAGTTGGAGACAGAGAATTAGAGTGCCACTCACCTGTAGACAGATGGACCTGAAGCTATGGGGCTGAAACAGATGGAGTGCCTGTTTACCCATGCTACGGATGTGGTAACAAGGTTTAGCAGCTGGCTAGCAGTGTAAACAACCATCACCCAGTGCAGTTAGCCCATGTTTGTCAACCGTCAAAAAATCCAAAGAAGAACAACAATCATCCAGACGAAGTTTTGGGAAGAGGCTGTTATCCAGGTGAGAACCCTGCCAGATAACGTTGTAAACTTAAACATGACAGCATTTTGGGGATTTCCATGGCTGTGATCCAGCTTGTTTGACTTCACAATGTCTATTAGGGCTGTGAATCTTTAGAGGTCATATGATTGAATTCGATTCCATTTTTTTTTTTTGTGTGTGTGGGGGGGGGGGGCACAATTCAATTAATTCCGAAACAGATTTCCAATTCAAAGCCATTTTCGCTTCACATTTAGCTCTCACTCAGTTCAGTACAAAACCCACTGATCTCAAGGGGGGAAAAAGTCCACTGCAAAAAATGCTGAGGTAAGCTTGAAAGCAGAGTACAGTGTGTTGATGTTTTGGAGGATTATATTTTTAAAAAATTACATCAACTGATTTGCAATAAAATACTTTTAAATGGAAAAAGTAGGCTTCCGTTAGTAGCTGCTTCTTGAAAACCTGTGAGTTTCAAAAATGAAATTGTATACAAGTGAAATAAATTAAGAAAATTTTCCTTTTCAGCACATCACAATTCCTAACAGCTTTTCCACAGTGTGTAGGTTTGGTCGACCTCCAGCATTCTAGAAATATAGGCTATTCATTAAAAAACAAAAGTAAATTCTATCACAAATACTTTGAACATCCATTTAAATAGTAGTGCTGCCTGACTGTATGCAGTCAGTGTACAGTTACCTATACAGTGACTTAATGCAATGAACAAATTCAATTAGAACTGAATGCAGTTGATGCATAAGATAAGTAACATTAATTTTAAACCTGCACAAATATGAACTTGAGTATCTAAATTCTTCAGACTTAAAAAACAAATTAAAGTTATAAAACAAAATAAAGTGCTATTACAAGATTTCATGATTTTTTTTTTTTTTTTTTTTTTTTTTTTTGCCCATTCAGAATTTGCTGGGATTTTGTTAAAGTGGTGCAGTGTGCATTGTTCAGCAGGAGGACTTACAACTTTTTCCACTTCTTTCAACTCTGGGTGATGGCGATTAATGTGAGCCCCGGCGTTTATGGTGTTATCAAAGTACTTGACTCATTTTGCAAACTTTACATATTACATGTGTCATGTCTAGCACTTTTCTTTCCCGGAATGTTGTAGGACCAAAAATGTGCCCACACACTTGCCTTCATTGAAGATGGGACTGGCTGAATTTCTTGCTGCTCCATTTTTTTCTTTATTCTGATTCATCCGGCTGCTAACTAGTAAGCTACTCTGCATAGTTCTCCTGCATCGGCAGCATCAATGTGTAATTGCATATCCTGAAGTGGCAATATGTGTCACGTGACGGGATCCCGGCACCACCACAAAATAAAAATAATAATTTAAAAAATCGATTCTTAATTTTTGTGAATCGGTTCTGGATCATGCAAAATGAGAATCTTGATTGTTATATGAATCGATTACCCCCCCACCCCCCAACACCCCTAATGTCTGTATGGCATGCGGAGTGGCTTGCGACTAATCATGATCAAAAAAATTGTCGGCGTTAATGGAAGTGTTGCGATTAACACGTTAACTCCTTCACCACCAATTTAATTCATGTTTTTATAGATGCTAACGGATTATTTGAAATGTAATTTAGCACATCAGTGAGTTACAAGTACAGTTCGCCTTTTGGCCTCAAAAGTTTTCCTATCCATTGGTGGTGGACTCTCATTGTTTTGACCCCATATACAACAGTTTCTTTACTATTTCCATGCCTTCCCTACTTAGTTTTTATGGTACATGAGTTTTTCAAACAGCCACTCCCTGCAAAAAGGTTGCATGCACATATTGTTTCTAACACAGATATTTACAAAGATTTAAATTGGTCTGTTTTTATCTGTACTAGCAGCAGTACCCGGTGAATACAACATGCAGTGTTTAATCCTGATGATACATACAGCAGTGATATCAAGGACCCACTTAACAACCTGTGCTCCTCCCAGAGCTCAGCTGGGCTGCAATGAATATATAGCCTATCTTGACCTGACGTGCACCTCTTGAGAAATGTCATTTTACAAACATTTAAATCCAGAGTAATTCAGACTTTCTACCAGTATGCTAGCTAATATTGTTTAAACACATTATTTTAATAGAAGACAATTGTGTCCTTTACATTTTCTGAACTCCCAAAGCGAGTGGGATAAACAAGTCTGAATTCAAAAGAATATTGAGGAAGTTGACAGACACAGAACATTTGTGTGACTCACCTTAACCCTAGTAATTGCATACATTGTTAGATGATGGCATCAGCAGTGGGTGTACACACTGTTTTGTGTCACGTCTTGTCCTTTTTCCCTTGTTGCAGCGATCGTATGAAAAGTTGTTCTTCGCGCTTGTCTGTCACTGTTTAATAAACAAAAAGACACAATTTGAACAAAAATTACTGGACACAGCAGAAAGTCATTTTGGCAACACAAGGACACATTCAAAGCAGTGGACAAATAGAAATGAGCGGATTAACTGTATGTCAGTCTCCCAGCTTCCAGCGTCTGTCTTGCTGTCATGAATGGTCATGGTGCACTCAATTCCATCACCAGCATACACCTCAATGGGGCTTACATGAGTGGATTAAAGTAAATAAATGTCAATATAGTTTCAGTGTCCCAGCACCCAGTGGTAACCTGTACCTCCATCTTCCCGTCAGTCCACAACAGTGTTGGGCAAATTACTAAAAAATAGTAACTAATTACAGTTACTAGTTACTTCTTTTCAAAAGTAATTGAGCTACTTTTCCAACTACTGCATGATTAAAGTAACTAGTTACTTAGAAAAGTAACTTTCACATTACTTTTAAATGCATACTTAAATCATCTTGCACACATAGCAAGATAATTTATTTAATGGATTACATTACGGGCTTATTAATGTCAGGCTGAAAACAGACTGTTTCGGACAGCGCTTTTAGAACATGTTCAGTATCCTTTATCCTGCCTTGAGAGCTCTTATTGTGGGGAAAATCTGAAGAAAATCAACATGATATTGCCAGTAATTTCCTCATTTTGGAGTAAGAGTTGGCAACACTGCATAACGCTGTCCATGTTTCTTACCTTTATGATATGGATTAATCCGATGTGTAGTGATCCAAAGAAAATATCCATTATCCACAGTCCAAATGTCCTCTGTGACAGAGACATGATTCAGTCCGTCAAATTCCTTTTGGAGATCAAAATCCATCCATCCATCCATCCATCCATCCATCTTCTACCGCTTATCTGGGGGTCCGGGTCACAGGGGCATCAATCCAGGCAGAGTAGCCTGGATTTCTGCTCAGTTCACATAGCACCATGATCCCCATGATTCCTCCTGCAGGTAGTGAGCACACTAGAGGATGGACCCATGTGCCTGCTTTGGGTACACTGGGTCCTTAATGTAATGTTTTTCATGGAGATCCATTGGACCGCTCTTAGTCTGGCCCTTCATCCAGGACCTGTTTGCCTTGGGAGACTCTACAGGGGCATGTTACCCCCGACAACATAGCTCCTGGGATCATTCGGGCACTCAAACCCCTCCACCATGATAAGGTGACGATCCATGAAGGGGGAGATCAAAATCCATTTTTGAATAATCTTTATCCAGGTAGCAACTAAATGTGTTTTAATTTCAGCGGATCACAGTCTCAGCTGTCTGATGGAAAGTGACTGTTAGCATGTCTTTAGTCTGTAACAACGTTATCTGGCAATCAGTCAGTTTAATTCTTACTGGGTCACAAACTGTCCAGATGCATGCCTGTGCTTGAAATCCAGCCATGGTTGTTGAGACTGTTCAGATAGCGTAGATCCACTAACACGGTGTTGTTAGCATAGCTAGCCATTACCTAGCACTAGCTTTGTCGGAGCCTTTTTGCCGTTTCAAATGCTTCTGAAGAATGCAGTAGGTCTCAACCGGCACTTGGCTTCCAACTCACCAATACGCTTTTGTCCTTTGTCTGTGACAAAGGAAGAATATTCTGTCTATTTCAACAAAAACAAAGTAGCTTCAGCTTTTCCTCCGCTCAGTAGTAAAGATGCAGCTTTCTGCAACAGGTCACGTCGGCTGATAGCTTGTCTCAGCTACGGTAAGGTCAGTTTGTATATTAATTTATTTGTGCTAAAAATATCTATCCATATTGATAAAATGAGTAACAAGTAACGCATCTGATCAAATTTCAGTAACTAATGCATTACTAAATTTTTAAACAGTAATTTTGTTACACAGCACGTTACTGCAAAAGTAGTGGTGTTATAGTAATGCGTTACTTTGCAACGCGTCATTCCCAACACTGGTCCACAACGCCTGTATTGTGGAGAGAGGCGCAGATCCTAAATGCCGCAGACTGTGCCAGGTGCGCTTGATTCCTCCCCCGGCATACACCTCCATCGGTAAAGTGCGGTTAAAAAAAGGTCACCTTTGCAAGCAAGCAGTTTATTTGTATAGCACCTTTCACAGATATACTGTATATCACCAAGTGCTTCACAGCAAATTAAAATTAATCGAAATAAGATAATATATTCATATAAGTAGGAATAATAAGAGTAAACGGTGAGGGAATAAAAGCTATTCAATGAGAGCTGAAAGCCTGTCTAAACAAATGAATTTTTAATTCCTCCTTAAAGGAGTCATCAGACTCAAGGCAGCGCAAGGACAGGGAAAGTGCTTTCCAAAGCCGTGGTGCAGCGGCCCGGAAAGCTCAATCTCCATGGGTTTAAATTTGGTACGAGGGACCACCAGGAGACTCTAGTCTGAGGATTTTAGTGATCGTGTCAGTGCATATGGAGTCAAGAGGGCTGAGATGTACCTTTGACCTCTTTTATGGTCAAGCAGTCAGTGAAATCATGTTAGTTGCACTCTTGAGGTATTGTGGCATCACCATGCAAAAGATGAGAGCCTGTGGTCAAGTGACCTCTGAATGAGTAGGGGGACAAAATTTCTGCCACATATATAATTCAGTTCAATTCAGCTTTATTTATATAGCACCATATCACAACACCAGTCATCTCATGGCACTTTCAAATGTAGGGGAAATCCCACAATTGCAGAAAGACCCCAGCAATCAGGCAATACCCTGTGAGCAAGCGCTTGGCAACGGTGGAGAGGAAAAACTCCCCTTTTAACAGGAAGAAACCTCTAGTAGAACCAAGCTCAGGGAGGGGCAGTCATCTGCTGCGATTGGCTGGAGGGTGAGGGGATAGAGAAGATGGAGAGAACAGACATAAAGAGAGCAAACATTAATGAGAGAAGCTGAGTACATTATTGGAGGTCACCCGGCAGTCTAAATCTATTAACAGCAAAACAAAGGGAGGGTTGAGAGACACGAGATCCCTCCCTAACCGTAGGCTATATTGAAGAGGAAGGTTTTTACCATGCTCTTAAAAACAGAGATCGTGTCTGACTCCCGAACCCAGATTGGTAACTGATTCCACAGGAAAGGAGCTTGATAGCAGAAGGCTCTGCCTCCCATTGTACTTTTGGAGATTCTAGGTATTACAAGTAATCCAGCATTTTGGGAGCGTAGTGCTGTTAGGATGATAGGGTAATATCAGATCTTTTATGTAAAAGGGGGCCTGATTATTAAGAGCTTTGTAAGTAAGAAGAAGGATTTTAAACTTAATTCTAAACTCTATGGGGAAGCCAATGAAGGGAGGCCAGAACCGGAGAGATATGATCTCTCTTTCTAGTTAGTACCTGTTAAAACTCTTGCTGCAGCGTTTTGGATCAACTGAAGACTTTTTAAAGATATTTTAGGACAACCTGATAATAACGAATTACAGTAATCTAATCTAGAGCTAACAAAAGCGTGGATCAGTTTCTCAGCATCACTCAGAGACAAGATGCTCCTAATCTTGGCAATATTGCGCAGATGATAGAAGGCAGTCTTAGAAATAAATTTAATATGTGAATTAAAAAACAGATCTTGATAAAAAGTAACTCCAAGGTTCCTCACAGAACTATTCAGAGTAAGAGTAGCCGCATCCAAATTAAGAGTTTGATTTGGAAAGGTATTTCTATGGTTTTTTTGGACCGACAAGAATGACTTAGGTCTTATCTGGGTTTAATAGCAGAAAATTACAAGTCATCCAAGCTTTCCAAGCTTTGATTTACTTAAGACAGGCATCAAACTTGGCTAATTGATTACAATCATTAGGCTTCATTGACAGGTATAATTGTGTGTCATCTGCGTACCAAATGAAAATGTATATAGTACTTTCTAATGATGTACCTAACAGAAGCATATATAAACTGAAAAGAGTAGGGCCTAACACAGATCCCTGTGGAACTCCATGACTGAGCTTAGAGTTGGAAGAAAACTCATTATTGATATGAACAACTGAAATCTATCAGACAAATAAGATCTAAACCACTGCAGTGAAGTACCATTTAGTCCAACATAGTGTTCTAATCTATCAAGTAGAATATCATGATCGATGGTGTCAAAGGCTGCACTAAGATTGAAAAGGACAAGTACAGAAACGAGTCCATTATCAGATGCGATAAGAAGGTCATTTGTGACCTTCACTAAGGCTGTTTCAGTACTATGATGAATTCTGAACCCAGATTGAAACTCTTCAAATAAACCGTTTCCCTGTAAGTGGTCAAATAATTGCGTAGCAACAACTCTTTCTAAGATTTTTGAAATGAAAGGCAGATTAGAGATTGGTCGATAGTTGGCTAAAACTCCTGGGTCGAGCGTTGGCTTTTTGAGTAAGGGTTTAATTACAGCAATTTTAAAAGTCTGCAGTACATGACCTATGGTTAAAGAAGAATGATTATTTGAAGAATACAGCTACCAATAAATGGGAAGACTTTTTTAAATAACCTGGTAGGAATAGGGTCTAAAAGACAAGTTGAAGGCTTGGATGAGGAGATTATTTTATCTAACTCTAAAAGGTCAATTGGAGTAAACTTATCCAAACAGGTATCAATTGAAGGAGTTGTATTAGTTGTTGTACTTAAGTTTACAGTGGGAATAATCTGAGTTTATCTCTAATAGATAAAATTTTATGATAGAAAAAGTTCAAAAAGTCCTGACTAGTAAGCTCTAGGGGGATGCGAGGATTGACAGAGTCCTGACTCTTTGTCAGCCTGGCTACAGTGTTAAAAAGAAACCTGGGGTTATTCTTATTCTCTTCTATTAATGCAGAGTAATAACTTGTTCTAGCTTTTCTAAGAGATTTTTTTTATAAATTAGGAGATGATTTCTCCACGCTAAATAGAATTCATGTAAATTAGTGAAACGCCATTTTCTTTCTAGTTGACGAGTCTTCTGTTTTAAGCTACGAGTTTCTGTGTTAAACCAAGGGGTTAGAAATCTCTGATTGGACTTTTTCTTTTTTAAAGGGGCCACCAAGTTTAGAGTCTGATGCAGAGAGGCTGTAACACTATCTACCATACTATCAATTAC
Organism: Pholidichthys leucotaenia; assembly: GCA_020510985.1. Classification (NCBI taxonomy): domain Eukaryota; kingdom Metazoa; phylum Chordata; class Actinopteri; order Cichliformes; family Pholidichthyidae; genus Pholidichthys; species Pholidichthys leucotaenia. The sequence continues at coordinate 19,695,969 of CM035844.1, forward strand.
GGAAGGAGCAAGCGCTCCATATTTTATTTCCGTTGTGTTGACACATGGTATAGAGGAGATAATCTGCAAAAATTTGGTAACAGCATCATCTGAAAGACATCTGCTGTAGTAATATTTTTCTTTAGGAGTCAAATAACCAGAAATAGTGAAATCAAAGGTTAACAGACAATGGTCTGACAGTACAGGATTATGAGGAGACACTACCAGATTTTGTATTTCTATACCATAAGTCAGAACAAGTCCAATGTGTGGTGGAGGTAATGGGTAGAATTTTCTACTTTCTGGGAAAACCCCAATGAGTCTAATATTGAATTTAATGCCTTATTAAGACAGTCACTGTCTACATCAACATGTATATTAAAATCTGATTTCAGCACTAAATCAGCTAAAAATTCAGCAAATTTGGATAAAAACTCTGAATAGGCCGAGGGAGGATGGTAAACTATAGCAAAGAAAACTGGGTTTAAGCTAAGATTGCTAACATGCCCCATAGTGAGGACCAGGCCCTCAAAGGAATTAAAACATGTTTTTTGCTTTACATTAACTAGTACTTTCATTCATCTTCTTCTGCTTAATCCAGGGATGAGAATCCTCTGCGGATCCGAGGAATTCCTCGGATTTGATCATGTCTAGGGTCATTCTCGTGAATCGTCTAAATTCGAGGAGAATTTTTTTTTTTTTTTTTGGGGGGGGGGGGGGTCTGTTATGAGCGGCGAGTCATATTTTCGATCGGCTGCTCAAATCCACCGCGCAGAGAGCGCTACCCAGCGAGATCAGTAATGTAATGTAACAAGGCCACTGATTGGCTGATACTTATTGAAGCAACCAATCGACGATTTTGTTATTCCTTTGTCATATCCCACACGCGGAGCGAAATGCAAATGGCGGACAATTCAATCAACGGAGTTTTTCCGATTTCTTGAAAATGGTGAACCTAAAACTCACGAAAGACAACAAAGCAAGAAGACAAAGGGATAAGGAACAAGTTTCGTTGGGAATGGCTCGAAAAAAACCAGAAACATCTCAAAATTGTGGCTACAAGGAGATCGAATTACTCGCTCGTGCTGCGTTCAAAACGATCAATGGACATGGTTAAATTCAGATGCCAGTCAAAGTTCATCACAATCGGCCCCGATTACAGCAATTAGTGATCGGAAGACACATTCCGAGGTAAGATTTTTTTCTCGTTATAAGTAATGTACTTGAGAATTTTCGCGTAATGAATTTGTTATGAAATAGCATGTGTAAGTTGTGACGTCATGCCTGTTTTGAAACACTAATTGATAATTTGAAACACTAATTAAACATCTTTTAGGTTTTACTTACTTTCTTAGATTATCTTTCAAATATTAAAATATACCAATATGCAACTTTTTTATATTCCTAGTAACACTAACAAATGCACACATTAATAAATCAAAATGCTTGCAGAATGTCAGTATATTTTAATAAATGGGTGATGGACTTGGTGATGGAATTTTGTTAATATTTATAATTTATTTTACTTGGTTAAATTATTTTCTCTGTTCTAGAACTATGTAAATGTAATTCTGTGTCAGTTCTAGGGGTGGCTGTGGCGCAAGTGTAGTGTGACTGACTACTGATCAGAGGGTCATGGGTTCGATTCCCACTCTGTCTGAAGTCTGCATGTCAAAGTGTCCTTGAGCAAGACACTGAACCCCCAGTTGCTCCTGGTGGCCAGGCTAGCGCCTGTGTGTGTGTATGGCAGCTCTGCCGCCATCAGTGTGTGAATGTGTGCGTGAATGGGTGGATAGCAGGGTCTGTAAAGCGCTTTGGTCATCCAGAGATGAGAAAAAGCGCTATATAAGTGAATACCATTCTAAACATATTAAATAGTAGTAAAATATAATTTAGTATTATTACATCAACATACCATTCAGATATCATAAATTTACACGTGATGCAGCAGCAGATTAAAAAGGTAAACTATAAATGCATTTGTACTTACTTCTAACTTTAAATATAAGACCACATTTGAGCATTCTAAAACACCAGATTTCGTTAGCTTTCGTTACCCCAAACCCCCCACCAAGGCTCTGCCTTGAATCCGGCTTGGGGGACGCAGACCTAACTAAGACCCCCGGCTTAGTTTCCTCTTTTTTTTCCCAAACCCCATTCTCATCCCTGTTAATCCTTTTCGGGTCGCGGGGGGGCTGGAGCCTATCCGAGCATCTTTTGGGCAAGAGGCAGGGTACACCCTGGACAGATCGCCAGTCCATTGCAGGGCCAACACAGAGAGACAGACAACCATTCACTCTCACAGTCAGACCTAAGGACACTTTAGAATCCCCAGTTTGATGCCAGTTAACCTAACTTGCATGTTTTTTGGCATGTGGGAGGAAACCGGAGAAATCCCGTAGTAAACCCACGCAGACACGGGGAGAACATGCAAACTCCACACAGATCACTGTTGGTCGGGGGCTGGGATCGAACCCAGGATCCCCCGGGCAAGGGTGAGTTGCTGTGCTGCCGCAGTGCTAACCACTCCGCCACCGTGCTGCCCAACTAGTACTCCACCTCCACGACCAGAACTTATAGGATTATGATAGTTTGGATAACCAGAGGGAGTTGATTCATTCAAACCAACATAATCATCTTGCCCTAACCAAGTCTCTATAAGGGATATTAAATCAATCTGATGATCAATTAATAGATCATGAACTAGTCGAGACTTGGGAGTTAGAGACCTAATATTTAATAAACCACATTTAATTTTTAAATTATGAGGAGGAACAGAGGCCAAATTATTAAATTTAGAGACTTGAGGTTATTGGATGACCTGCTCTACCTCCTGAGCTACTGCCGCCCACAAACTTACTCCCTGCTTGTTTCAGGGTCAACAGTTTCTGAAACCCGACCTAAACTGTTTTCTATATGTGCGGTTTTTCTTTTAATATCTTTCTGCCTGCCTCAGAGACTACAGATGGTAACACTTTACACTGTGTTTAATGTTTTCTCTGTACATGGTCCCTGACAAATAAACCAATTAACTAAGATTCCGCGGTATTTCCTTGCAAATAGGATCTGGTATCCATCAAAAATAGACTTGTGGATGGATGGATGGAAACTGTCTGTTTTTCTATTCAACTGCAGGAATATGTATTCATACTGCATAGTAACGCATATTGTATCTTCACTAGTGATCTGTGTGGAGTTTGCATGTTCTCCCCATGTCTGCGTGGGATTTCTCCGGTTTCCTCCCACATGCCAAAAACATGCAAGTTAGGTTAAATGGCATCAAACTGGGGATTCTAAATTGTCCTTAGGTATGACTGTGAGAGTGAATGGTTGTCTGTCGCTCTGTGTTGGCCCTGCCATGGACTGGTGATCTGTCCAGGGTGTACCCTGCCTCTAGCCCAAAGATGCTGGGATAGGCTCCAGCCCCCCCGGCGACCTGAAAAGGATTAAGCGGAAAAAGATGGATGGATGAATAGTTAAAGGGGTCATTGCACTTTTTCCACATTTTAACAGCTCACTCATGTCTTAATGAAGTGTTTGTGACATATTTTGTTCATATTTTCTTTAATTTTTTTAATTATTGAAGCAAATTTGTTTTTTATTTTTCCTGGCTTTCTTGAAACGCTCTGATTTAAAGCCTGTCACTTAAAGAACCGTCCTTCACCTATACAGGTCAAATAGGTTCATTTTGTCTTCTTTAAACATTTATCTTTTGTTCATATAAAAGACAAAAAATAAAATAGAAAGGAGATGTCTTTACCTTCTTAACATGTTTCCTTTCTACTTCACCTATACAATTCCGCCCTCCCTCTTACATCAATTAGCCATTAGCTAAGTAGCTTTTAGCCTCCTAGCATGGATGAGCAGCGCTGGTTCACTGATCCACAGTTGGTTGTGTATCTCGTGTCACTCCGGCCCATCTCCCAACAACCTCGCCGGGATGCCACAACAAATTGCCAGCACCGCGCGCTGGGCAACCCACCGATTGCTGCAACCCAAAGCTGCTGGCTGAGCCGAGCTACGGGATCTCAAAGGGCAGTGTCTCACTCCATACATACAGTACAATCTAATAATTTTTTTCCTAATTCAATACATAGCCCAGACAGAGAATAGGCGAGGAACATAAATTTGTAATTGGTTATGTTTATATGGAGATATATAAAGTTATTTTTAACTCGTTTTCAAAGTATACAGTCATAAAAACTGCATGTTACATCTATTATCTATCGATTTTTGCCTTCAGGCTCTAGTTGCTCTGTGGTAAGTCATAGGATGTCAGGAATGACTTTATGGTGAGCAAATAGGGCTACAACTAACAAGTATTTTTGTTGCAGATTAGTTTATTATTTTGAATTATTCAACTTATCATTTGATTTATACATTTTATGTCAAAAATGCCCATCACAATAGCCCACAGCTGAAGGCCATCAGCTATGTTGGCTTGTAAAACAAAAATCATAAAACTCAAAACATTTTTCAACTTACAGTGCAAAAGCAAGAAAAGTGGCAAATTTTAACTTTTAGGAAGCTGAAACAATATTAATAATAATTTAGAATTTTTACTGGAAAATGGTGCATTAGCAAGTAGTCAGTTATCAAATTTAAGGACTTGTACTTAATATAGTGATATAGTCACAAAGACCACTCAGAGTGTTGAACTAGTAATTACACTAACCCTCTATTCTAAGGGCCTATCAGAGACCGATACCTACACTGTTAAAAAAGTTGTCTGAGCTTAAAAAAGTGTGTTTGGTAGGGGTGGGGAAAATAATCATTTTTCCAATGCATCTCGATTCGGACACGGAGCAATTCTGAACCAATGCATGATTGTCAAGATTCTGATTCTTAAATATTAGTTTACAATGTAATTAATTTTGACAAAATGAAAAAAGTGGAACCTGGAAACATGAAACTGTAGCATTGCAGACGGTTTATGGTGTAGCACATGAAATTTTCAGCCCGGTGCTGAGCTTGACTGCAAGCAAGCTGATCCAAAACTCCAAAAACACAGCCACATCAGACCCCTCCTGGCCTTCGGTGTCCTCAGGACTGCTTCTACTGGCTGCTGCTTGGAGTGTCCCGGCTTTGGCAGGCGATCCAGTGGTTCGTCTGGCTGTGAGGTGGATGAAGGAGAAACGGTTGAGTGGGTGACGGAGTGGTCCTCAGTACTCTGCCGAGCTTTGCCTTACCTTCCTTGGAGGAGATGGCAGTGGAAGCCAGAACCTGGTGAAAGCTGGCCGATGGAACACTTCAGCAGCCTGAGGACTGCTCGCTGCCTGAGTGTTTTTCCTGCGGTAATCACAGGTGTGGCGTATTATACAGTATTGTGACTGTCAGTTTAGCTAACTGCTAACTTATATTGTTTGGCTAATTTTCTCCTGGTTGTACTAAGAATTGCACAAATATGCCATGCCAGGAGCTATTTTCATGCTGTTTTTTTTAAAGTGGAAAATGGAGATGATGCATCGAGAATTGTGATTAGCTTGAATTGTGAGAAGATTTCCACCTTTAGTGATTTTCTGATTTTTGATTTTGTGTACTTTATTGATCCCCAGAGGGGAAATTCAGGGCATCCACCAGGATGGATGAAGCAGCCACGGTACGGCGCTATCCCTTCACCATTCACACACACATTCACACCTAGGGCTATTTTAGCATCTCCAGTTAACCTAATCTGCATGTTTTTGGCCTGTGGGAGGAAACCGGAGAACTCCCGGAGTAAACCCACGCAGACACGGGGAGAACATACAAACTCCACACAGATTACTGTTGGTCAGGGGCTGGGATCGAACCAGGGATCCCATGGCCAAGGGTGAGTTGCTGTGCTGCCACAGTGCTAACCACTGTTCCACCGTGCTGCAAGTATCAGGGCTCCCTTAAAATTTTAAGTTGACTGAACTTGATAAGTGGTAAAGTTTGAAACAAAAACTTAAGTTCAGATACTAACTTTTTTTGAAGGGTTCATTGACTGAAAAATGGTGTGTTTGTAGGTTTTAACTGCCTGAAATTAGTCTACTGGTCACCTAATTATCCCAAAATTTTTAAAACAGTCAATTCTCTTAAAAAAAACACACCTTTAATCTCGTTTTTCTCTTCCAGAAACGCCAGAAACATTTTTGACTTTTTTGTGGACATCATTAACATCACGTTTAGAAAAAGCCAACCCACCGCATTTTTGAGACCAGCCCACTGCTCCATTATTGGTCCGCCTAGCTGTCTGTCATGTATATGGAAGTGAGCTATTAGCCCCCAAGCTAACACTGGTAATTGGGCTGTCTATACTTGCATCACTGATCTCATGAACACGCCTTAACGGCACAGCGAGATATCAACAAACAACGATTTCAATGTATTTCTATGGCAATGTTAGCTAAATTTAAACAAAGAAAATGCGAAATGGTGCGCAACTGGCTCATGTTGCCATCACCTCCTTATGAAAGATGGTGATGGCAATCAGAAATACAAGTTTTTTAGATTCATATCGGCCAGCAGAGATTTCCTAAGGAAGATTTTGTGGGCTGCCTTTTCATATGAGTTGGCTGAGGGATATGACCCACGTCTCCGTCTGGCCACAAATGGAGGTTGCTCCTGCTGCAGGTATGTCTGTTTACCAAACTATGAATCTTATTTGTCATTAAAAGTAACTTGCCTACACTTAAAATTAATGTGAACATGCGAAAAACACCTGAATTTGCATCGGAAGGAGTTAATAGCTTGAATAGCATTAGCATAGAAACATGTCGGCTCGGTAGGAATATTCATTCCAATTTGAGCTGCTAATCAGCCTCAGAGTAAACATATTAACACTGCAATTAAACTAGTTTAAAATTAAGAGTGACACTCACCTGCTGACAAATAGACCGAAGCTCTGTAGAGCTGAAACGAAGTGTCTGGATTAACAGGGCGAACAAGTGTAAATAAACAGGCTGTTTTTCCTGAGCTCTTGTGGATACATTTTGCAAACCTAAACATGACGGCTTTTTGGGGATTTCCACAGCAGGTAAATTTATTTTCTATTAGTGTTCCGCCAATGTACAGCCAAGCTGGCGCTTCTATTCGTAGTTACAGATATCAGTAAATATTGTTTCTGGACACTCTGTTGAATCATTCTTGTACATACTGGCTGGTAGACGGTAGGGACACTTTTTGAGATCACAGATTTAAAGTTTTTGATCATATCTGATCCAATCTTGCGGTGATCACTTGTCATAATATTGATATGCCGTATTGTTTCAATGGTAAACTGCTGGTTTTTCTTACCTTTGCGCTCTTGTGGTGAGCACGTTCCCGTGCAAGTACCCAGATGTGTAGACAGCCCTATAGGAAGCTTGAACCGAGCGCGGCTTATATTGTTATTTTCTCGAGATCTTAGCCACCCTAATAACCATCCCTGTTGTCACCTGGTTCACCACTCCACGGTCCATAATGTGCCTCGTGTCGCTCCGGCCCGAAGATGTAGGTGCATGCACAAAGACGCAGAGTAGCGCGTCTTGATAAGCAGCACAGAATTAGTGACATGAGTAGAGCCCCAGACTCTGTAAGTCTGCGAGTTCAAGCCCCAGCTTGGGCGTCCTTTGGGTCACATTTTATTTTCCATAAAAGTATTCAGAATAATGGGAGGTTATAAATCGAGTGTATTGCAAGGCAGTACAACATTTATCATTTGAGATGTAATTGCTTTTGCTGTAAAGATTTTTTTCATGTAAATTTGTACTTTTTTTTTCATAAATTTGCAGCGTTTCGTGTAAATTTGAGAGCCCCTTTTTTTTTTTTAACTGTTGTAATTTTGCTTTTCTGAGCTGAGAGCCAGCAGAGCCACTGAGAGCCGCTTCATGACGGGGCACCCCTCGGCTGGCCGTGGGAGAGGAGTGGAGTACATTGCCCAAGCTGGAAGGAGCCAGCTAGAAGCTACTCAGCTAATGGCTGAAGCCTTATTCATGCTGCATTTCCTCTCTGGTCCACTTTGGTCTCCGTGCACTTTGGAAGAGCCTGGCACGCACGTGCCGCTGTACATGCTCACTTTTTTCGTCTACCCAGCCAAGCAGTTGACGCATGCGCACAACTGTTATTTGTAGTTTTGCCCCAGCCCTATAGGTAGCACAAATGCGCCAACACGCCAGTTTGTTCACGGCTATAAACACACGAGTGACATATTTTTTTTTGTAGCAACAACAATGGCATCTTTTCAAGGAAAAGGAGGAATTACTGTTTTCCAGTGCTCCTCTCTGCTCAAGCTGCTGCTGCCGCAAAAGGATTCATGTTATGTTTATTCTTGTCTTCTGCCTCATCGTTGTCTTCCTCATCTACTTTGTCTTTGCATGTTGTGTTGGTAGCACCACCTTGTGAATAGGACGTTCAGTCTTGCGCATGCTCTGTCAACACGTTCAGGTCGTGGGGCAGGCTGCGCGGTCACAAAATTTGGGCTGCACGCAGTCGTCCGCAGTAGTCCTTCGTACACTAGCGGAGTGGAGACGATGACGTAAATTTTGTCGCACGAGGTTTCCGGTTGCATGTACGTGGACACCGGAGTGCAGCATGAATTCAGCTTAACTGACGTAAGAGGGAGGGTGGAGTTGAACAGCTGAAGTCTGTTTCTTAAAGTGGCAGGCTTTGAATCAGAGCGTTTGAAGAAAGCCAAGAAAAATAAAAAACAAATTTGCTTCAGTAATTAAAAAATTAAAGAAAATGTGAACAAAATATGTCACAAGCACTTAAGACATGAGTGAGCTGTTAAAATGTATAAAAAGTGCAGTCAATGACCCCTTTAAGTAGAAGTACCCTCGTTATTTGTTTTACAGTGTAGGGACAGTTTGGTCACCACTTAACCTAACATGCATGTCTTTAGTTTGTGGGAGGAAACTGGAGCTCCTGAAGTAAACCCACACAGCACAGGGAGAACATGCAAACTCCACACAGAAAGGTTCTCACCCCTATAAGCCTGGGGATTCGAACTTGGAACCTTCTGTGAGGCAACAGTGGTAACCACTGTACCATTGTGCTGCCCAAATTTGCTGTTGAAAAATTTTGTCGATTGACTAGTTGATTAATTGACTAATCCTTGACCCCGGTTACATGATCGCAGTAAACCGATTACTGAGAATAAACCGATAATGGCAATAATCAGTTTTGTCATGTTTACATGCACTGAATAAACTGATTATTGGAGGGCAAACCACTTAAATTAATGACTCCGGTTACATGGCCTTTATCGGATTATTCTGTTTACATAGCCATTCGGATAACTTCAGAAATCCAATCATAACCGGTTTATTCGTGTGCATGTAAACATGGTCACTGTAGCACATTAATGGAATGATACGGTTTTAAATTATTTAAAATTTAATTACAACTTGAATCACATTATAAAATCTTGTCAACATTAGTTTATAGGGTTTAAACTCTTATACTTGATTCAAATAAATAAAACACAGAAGTTGGAATAACAGCAAACAATTAACACAAAACTTTTACAACTGGTTTGGACCACTCATAAATGTTGGTAAATGTACTAAATGTCAAGGTACTAACAGACTGGTGAATCCTACAAGTTTACGAAAATTGATCGTATGTCAGGTTCATGTTAGTTCTCACAGTTCTTGTGTGAGGCCCATTGACTTATGACACACTTTTTCTGGGGCCAGTTAACCACGACTTGCTGAAGGCAATTCTCCCAAATCCCGTGTCCCCGTGCATCACGTATTAAATATTGTTTTTAGTGCAGTTGGGCATAAACACCACTACCTTTTGTCCCATATACACTACCGTTCAAAAGTTTGGGGTCACTTAGAAATTTCCTTATTTTTGAAAGAAAAGCACTGTTTTTTTCAATGAAGATAACTTTAAACTAATCAGAAATACACTCTAATATCTAATATACATTGCTAATGTGGTAAATGACTATTCTAGCTGCAAATGTCTGGTTTTTGGTGCAATATCTACATAGGTGTATAGAGGCCCATTTCCAGCAACTATCACTCCAGTGTTCTAATGGTACAGTGTGTTTGCTCATTGCGTCAGAAGGCTAATGGACGATTAGAAAACCCTTGTGCAATCATGTTAGCACAGCTGAAAACAGTTTAGCTGGTTAGAGAAGCTATAAAACTGACCTTCCTTTGAGCAGGTTGAGTATCTGGGAAAAAAATATTATTTCAAATACAAATCATTATTTCTAACCTTGTCAATGTCTTGACTATATTTTCTATTCATTTTACAACTCATGGTGGTAAATAAGTGTGACTTTTCATGGAAAACACAAAATAATTGTGTGGGTGACCCCAAACTTTTGAACGGTAGTGTACTCTCTAGGATGACTGCAGCCTTAAGCATGGCAGGGAGCGATCAAAATATTTAAAATGAGCAGACTTTGGCTTATGTTTAGAACAGATATTGTAATTGGAGTGTGTCCTTGCACAAAAACCTATTATTAGGGGTTTTCACGTGACGTCACAGGTCTGAGTCACGGCCGGCCGCCGCCATATTGGCGGTCAAGCGCTGGAGGTCTCTGTGCATGTGCCTATGTAAACAAACCAGTTCTACATGTGTTTTGGTGCCTGTCATCGCTGTTTTCTCGCCGTTATCATGCCGGACACGTCTTAGGCCCTTAGAATAGAGGGTTAGTATTAATGAAAGCGCTTTGAGTGGTCTTTGTGACTAGAAAAGCGCTATATAAGTGCAGGTTAGTTAGTTAGTTAGTAGTTAGTGTTGTGCTGTTCACTGCCAAAATAAGCGTGGACAGAAGGAGAATTTTTTTTTTTTTTTTTTGTTACTTATTTGTACCCGTAGGTAGATTTGGTTTGCAGTCTGGTGACAAGCCACCGGCTGCTGGTCGCTGCGTGCGCGAGCGCCCTAAACCTACATGTTTTTGGTATGCGGGAGGAAACCGGAGAAATCCCGGAGTAAACCCACGCAACACGGGGAGAACATGCAAACTCCACACATCTCACTGTTGGTCGGGGGCTGGGATCGAACCCACGATCTCATGATCCCTGCGATCCCCCGGCCGAGGGTAAACTGTGCTGCCGCAGTGCTAAACCACTGCGCCACCGTGCAGCCCAGAGAATGTGAGCTTCTACAGGATTCCTGCACTGAGTCAAGAGCCTGACCTTAGAAACATGTGGATTGCTGCAATAGACAGGAGTCTGTGATCGCGCGCTGTAACGCATGCCTGATAAAGCTGACATATGTATTAATCACGCTATGATAAAGCACAATATCGTGCAAAGCGCACGCTCGTGCGTGTACTCTGTGGACTCCCACAGAGTACACTCGCTTGTGAGTCTCGCTTGGTCTTGTGAGCCTCAAAATTCTCCAGACTGTATGGTGAAGGGTGCACGATCAGGTAAATCATCAAGTCACTGAACTCGAAAGTCTGGCAGTGTGACATCCTCAGCTGTGATGGGGGAGAACAACACGCCAGGTGCAGTGTAAGGATCACAGCCTCCTAGAATGGCTATTTTATCCTGATACCGCTTCAATTCGATGCCAGAGAGGTGTTTGGACTGTTCACTTAGACCTCCTTCACGTTCAGTCATGATAAATAGTGATAAACTACCAGCTAACCTGTCCCACACTTCCAGAAGACTCAGAAGTTTGCAACACTCACGATCTTTGTCACGTAAACAAGCCTGGCGGGCGATACGCTTGACCGCCAATACGGCGCACAGTGGGCGTGGCTAGGCGCGCGGGTCACGTGACTGAAACCCCTCAATAGGCTGCAGCTGCATCTGTGCTCCACTCATTCAGCCTCTCACCTTTGACTCTTGTCCATCGCATATAACCTTTTAACAGCAGGCTAAAAACAAACCGGCTAGAGCTAAGAAAGCAGAAAGTCAGACGGTCTTAATGATTTAGAGCAGCTATAGTGTTACTGCCCCCCCCCCCCAATGGTTCATCACCTTATTGTGGTGGAGGGGTTTGTGTGTCCTAATGATCATAGGAGCTATGCTGTTGGGGGTAACTTACACCTGGTAGGGTCTCCCAAGACAAATTGGTCCTGGGTGAAGGGCCAGACTACGTGTAGTCTAGTAGATCCCTATGAAAAAGTTGCATTAAGGAGTCTGTGTACTCGAAGGAGCCACATGGGTCTGCCCTGCAATGGGCTCACCACCTGCAGGAGGGATTGTGGGGATTATGGTGCTATGTGCACCAGGTTGCAATCTGAACTGCTGGGACTGCTGCTTCTGTGACCTGGACCCCTGGATAAGCAGTGATGGAGGCATAGTGTCAGTGATAATTGTTTTTACAGAGTGAAACATCATGAACTGTGAGAGTGGATGAAAAGGGAGCCATCTTAAATCTCAAATAGGAACTGAAGTGTTAATGAATGCAATTTTCTCTGACAGGTGAAAAAAAAAGTTAAACTGAAATGATTTTAAAATATTTATAATTATTTTTTTCAAAAAGAGAGAGAGAGAGAGAATGAAAATGCAATACAGTTGTTCAAAAGCCTAAACTGGTAAAATGTTTAAATAACCATGATGTTGAGTTTTTTAAGCCTATAATTATGATGCACTGTATCATAAACCAGTGTGGTAACCTGATAGGGTAGTATCTCACTGGGCCATGGCAGCTTGTTACCAGTTGGAGATTAAAAAGAAAAAATGCTAATTTGTGACATTTTTCACTTTGGGGAATTGCACTGAATTTGCACTTAAGACACATTTGTGAACATGGCATATCTTACACAGACGGTATCAGTGTACTTAATAAATACTGTATAGCATCCAGGGTTTCCGCTGGTAACATTTCTGCCTGGCGGTATGCCATGCTAGAAACTGAGCCGCTGCGCTAAGAAAATAAATGAAGGAATGATGCTCCGCAAGCATGCATGCGAACAACACATGTAGCAGTCACCCGCACGTTGGAGCTCTGGAGTGCGATGCCCGCGTGACCATTCCAGTCAGCAGGCAGACTTATCTAGCGTTGCTGTCTGTGAAGCAAACCTGGGTCCTCGTCAAGCATAAAGCCCAAGCTTATTTAAGTACTTTAAATGAGGGGGGGGGAAAGCAGAAGAGGTATGTAAGCAGTGGAGGCATTTATCGTGGTTTTAACCTGCTTGTAACGGGAACAATGGGTTGCTTAGCAAACAGGTGTGTTTAGGCTTCATATGGGTGACTGAATCTCTGAGGATTTACTTCACCAACCACTACAATATTAACTAATTTATGTTCATTCGTATGTGCCTGGCAAGTTAAAATGACTGAAATTCACAACGTCAGTGACTTAAATTCATCAACATCCTCCACCCTTCAGACAAACTAAACCTGCCAACATTTGGATTTCAAAATAAGGGAGGATTTTCCTGTTGTCTGGATGGTGAGGAGAGTTGTTTAAAAAAAAAAAAAAAACCTGTAAAAATATAGAAAAATTCTAACAGAAATAGTGGCATCTTTGGTCATTTTAGTTAATTTATTTCATTAAGTATAATTTTATTAATAATTATATTTCTTTGTAAATCACAGTTAAATTATTATTTCTGGCTCTGAAAAAAATATGGTCAAAAGTTTAAAATTGTATGAGGGGAAAAAAGTCAAAATTTGACCACAATCAGTTTCAAATGTATTATTTCAAATCTCTCTCTCTCTGATCCAAATGTGGGGAGGAATGTTTGTTTTGTTCCCAGGTTGAGACCCTGGAGCATTTGTTTGTTCAATGTTTTCATTTATCTGGCCTTTTTGATCTTCTGAAAGTGTGGTTTCATGATTTGGGTGAATGTTCTCTTTTGGTTTGTTTATTTACGGTCCAAAGTATAAAGTGGCAAAGAAGTCTGTGCACACTTTGATGAACTTCCTCTCTGGTACTGCTAAACTTGCCATCTGGCTGACAAGAAAATATCGGACTACTAACACTGGCAATGTGGATCCTGTGTTTGTTTTCAAGACCTTGTTAAAAGTCAGACTCCAGGTGGAGTACTCTTACTATAAAATGGTGGACAATTTGGAGGTATTCACCAATAGATGGACTGTAGGGGATATTTTGTGTTCTGTGGGAGAGGGGGATGAGTTATGTTTGCACTTTTGAAATGTGAGACACTTGGTGGAATGATGGTATTGGTGATCTTACATTTCTAAATTGTACAATAAAGGGATTTTTTAAATATCTCTCTCTCACAAACTCAAGTTGTTTTTTTTTTTAAATAAGGCCGTAAAATAATCCACAAATTTATAATAAAATCTCAAATGTACAAGGTCATAATTTTACATGAGGACATTACAGATTTGTGGAAAATTGTTTAGATAAATTTACAGAGAAAAGGAGAAAACTGTAAGAAAATGAGCAAATTACTATTATGAATGTTTTCCCTTCTCTTTCTCAATGAAAAAAGAAACACTGTAATAAAAATACAAAATATATATGTGTGTCATTTATGTAAATTATGACAAAAAAAAATAATGCAGGACAAAACGTGACATGGTATTTTCTAACCTGTTTCTATACCACCATAGAGAGAATCTGAATAAGACAGAGCTCGGAGAGGGAAAGATGAGACAGAAAAGAGGAGCCAAGGAGAGGTAAAGTGTTCAGGCAGAGGAAGGAGAGAAGGATGACAACAGTTACAAAAAGTCCAAACACAGGACGTTTGGGTGGGACCCCAACCGGCCCAATATTCCAACATTCAAGTCTTGGTTGTACAATACTTAAAATGGTAAATTCCATATGCAAAGTTAATGTGCCAAATTAAAAAGAAAAGAAATAAATAGTATAAAATTAACATATTCCAGTTATAATAGTGGCATGTGTTCCCCTTGGAAAAATATGTTGCCACCGCACCAAGGTCTTTAAGCCAGAGGAAACACTGGCCATCGTATTAGGAAAAAAATAAATTCAATAAAGGGGGGCGGGGGCACTTCTGCCCACACACTCAGGAAGATGATTACTTGCCTACAGATTTGATTTCTTGCAAGATTTAATTTCAAACTGAGCTGCGTGTCCACTGAGTGCATTTCTTTCCGCTCTTTGCATTTTCTATGTAGTGATAGTCCGTGGACATGCAGCACAACACACAATTTCTACTCAACAGCAGTGTTGGGCAAGTTACTAAAAAACAGTAACTACTTATTTTTTTTTCCACAATATTTTTTATTGAACCTTTACAAACATGACACAAACAATCAAACACTAACACTAAAGTAATTTAAAAAAAACCCAACAAAACCAAGAACTACAAGAAAAGGAAAAAAAATGTACTAAAAACACCAACCACTAACAAAGGCAAGTCATCAACAATGCTCCTCTGTTTAGTCTAGGCAATCCATTACATAAGTATATACAGTATATTATACATTCACCAATTTGGAATTTACAAGGTCCACACACATCATTCACCTTCTTCTTCAGAAGTTATGTTTAGTTTCTTTTCATAATCAATGAAAGGTCTCCATATATTCTCAAACACATTTTCCTTTGATTTCAGTATGTATGTTATTCTTTCTAGTGGAAGGTTTAACATCTGTCTTAACCACTGAGTCACATCTGGTCTATGAGTCTTTTTCCACAGTAGTGCAATACATTTTTTGGCATTAAGCAAACTGAGGTCTATGAATGCTCTTTCACTCTTATTAAAGTTATGCTTTTCTGGATACAGACCCAACAAAAACAGTTTAGGGTTCAGAATGAATTGTTTTGAAATTATTTTTTCAATTGTTACCCTCACCTCTTCCCAAAACATTCTGATTTTTCTACATTCCCATAAACAATGAAATAGGGTTCCTTTACTTTCCATACATTTTGTGCATGTATCTGGTATGTTTTTGTTATATCTATTTAACTCCACCGGTGTAACATACATCCGCATTAACCATTTAAAATGTATCAATTTAAGATGTACATTTATTGATTTGGTTTGAGCTTCTGCACAAGCCAATTCCCATTGTTCCTCTGAAATTTCAATTTGCAGATCTTCTTTCCAATAATTCAGTCTTTTCTGTGAGTTTTCACTTGAGGATAGTGTCAATGAGTTATAAAACTCTGAAATAATACCCTTTCTCTTACTATCTTTCGTCAAAATTTTTTCCAAGGATGAATAAGTAGGTCGGGTGAGAGCATTATTTTGATTTGATCAAATAAAATTCCTAAGCTGAAGATATTTAAAAAAATGTGTTCTATTAAGATTAAATTTGATCCTCAGTTCTTCAAAAGACATTGTTATCTGAACATGACAGATATAAGTCTTGAATCTTTTGAATCCCTTTTAAATTCCATACTTGAAATACAGCAGCCGCTCTCCCTGGTTTAAAATATTGATTACCCCATATTGGGCTAAATTGTGACAGTAAGTGTGGTTCTTTTAAATATTTTGTGGTTTCACACCATATTTTGATCATATGCTTTACAAATGGATTTTTAACTTGTTTCTGTAATTTTTTAGCCGAGTCTGAGTATATGAATAAGGGAAGAGGTAAAGGTAAATTGTATGATTCCATTTCAGTCCAGTGAGGGAGATCATTTGATGAAAAATAATATGTCATAGACCTCAGTTGTGCTGACCAGTAATACAACATAAAGTTTGGACATTTCAGACCTCCACGATCAAATGCTAAATATAGTAAGGACAGACGTAATCTAGCCTTCCTATTGTTCCATATAAATTCCACTAACTTTTTTTTAATTCTTGAGAATAGAGCTGAAGGTGGTGGTAAAGGAATGTATTGAAATAAATAAAGTATTTTGGGTAAGATATTACTTTTAAGTATATTAATTCTCCCGATCATCGACATTGGTAGTGACATCCATCTCTGAAGTAACTCATTAATGTCTGTCATTAAGGCTTCATAGTTGACACTGGCGACTGATTCTAGCTTAGGCACAATTTGAATTCCTAAATATTTAAACTAATTTACAACATTGAATTGATTTACCTCAGGAGCTGGGTGATTTCTCTGGGTCTCATTTAGCATTAATATTGAAGATTTAGTTTTATTTATTTTATATCCTGATATTTCCCCAAAGTTCTTTATTAAATTTAACAAGGTCGGAATTGATTTTTTAAAATTCGACATAAACAAAATTATGTCATCAGCATACAGGGAGATTTTATGTTCTGTTGGTCCTACTTTAATTCCATATATTTGTGGATGTAAACGTACTGCCATTGCTAAAGGTTCAATTGCCATAGTAAACAGTAAAGGTGAAAGTGGACAGCCTTGTCGACATCCTCTATTGATTTTTATTGATTTTGAGATATTGCTGTTGGTAGGATTTCTGCTGTAGCATTATTGTATATTATCTGAACCCATTTTATGAAATTATTTCCAAGTCCAAACCTTTGTAGGACTTCAAAAAGAAAGGGCCATTCAACTCTATCAAAGGCCTTTTCGGCGTCCAATGATAGGAGAGCTGTATCCGGTACTTCTTTATTAGAATAAATAATATTAAATAGTCTTCTTACATTATGGAAGCCTTGTCTTCCCATTATAAAGCCATTCTGATCTCGGTTAATAATATTTGGTAATATTTCTTGTAGTCGTCTTGCTAAAATTTTACAGATTATCTTAAGGTCAGCATTTAATAGGCTTATTGGTCTCATGTTTTCACATTTATTAGAGGGTTTACCTGGTTTTGGCAACAGTATAATTAAGGCATTATTCATGTGTGGTGGTAAATTACTATTTTGAAATGCTTCTAAAACCATTTCCAAAAGTGGTTTTATCAATTTATTCTTAAATTTTTTATAGAGGTCAACTGGAAGACCATCTGGTCCTGCACTTTTTCCTGATTTCATATTATCAATGGCTAGCCCAACTTCTTCTTGACTAATTTTAGACTCCAGTATCTCCCTGTTTTCATTCGGAATACACGGTATAGATAATCCGTCCAAAAACCCGTTTAGTTTTGTTAAGTCAGTTTCATTTTTTGTATCATGTAGTCTTTCATAATAATCTCTAAAGGCACTATTAATTTCTAAAGGATCTACAACTGCCTGTCCATTACTTATAATACTGGTAATTGGTGTTTTAAATTCTAATTGTTTAATCTGCCATGCCAATAGTTTCCCTGATTTTTCACCTTGTTCATAAAAAGTTTGCTTCAATCTTAGAAGACTCGAGGCAGCTCTATTCGCTGATTTTTTGTCATATTCAGCTCTCAGAATCAGTAATTCATTCTCTAACTTTGGGTTGCTTCCTGCATACACTTTTTCTTGAAGAATTTTTATTTTATGTTCCAATTGGACTCTCTCCTCTCAAGTCTTCTTAGATTTTGAACTTGTATAACTAATAATATGCCCCCTAATAAAAGCTTTGAAAGCCTCCCACTTTATACATGCTGATGTTTGTGTAGTATTGATATCAAAGAACTCATCTATCTGTTTTTCTATGTACTTAACAAATTCCTCATCCTGAAGCCATTTATGCTGAAATTGCCACCTACCTGGATTCTTTGTCAATTTCTTATCTACATATATTAGACAGCAGGGTGCATGATCAGATATCACGATGTTATCATAGAAACAATTTTGAATCTTGGACCTTAATTCTGTGGAGATCAAAAAATAGTCAATACGTGAGAATGTCTTGTAGGTATTAGAATAACAAGAATAGGCTTTGACTTGTGGTTTCATTTCTCTCCATATATCTAGCAATCTCAATTCTTTCATAAAATGATTAATGGTCATCCTGCATCCATTGTGCGTACAGTCCAGTCCTGTTGATCTATCTATACTGGGATTCAATGTACAATTAAAATCCCCTGCTATTATATGTTGCCCTGTAAGTGATGATAAAGTAAGAAATAAATTAGCGAAGAAGTTTTGATCATCTATAGTGGGACTGTATAAGTTCACCAGATTTATATTTTCTAATAACAAAGATCCTTGGATGATTAGATATCTTCCTGATTTGTCTCCAATTACATTTTTCACTTGAAATGGGACTGTTTTATGGATGAGAGTCATAACTCCCCTGGCTCGGGATGAAAATGATGAGGTGAACACATTTCCCTGCCATCTTCTCCTAATTCTTTGTACATCCTCCTCTATCAGATGAGTTTCTTGTAAAAACACAATTTCTGAACCTATGTCTTTTATTTTATTCATAACTTGTTTAAGTTTTTTTAGATTTTGTAGACCTCTGCAATTCCATGAAGTTAAATTAAGATTAACGCTTTGGTCTATGATCAATAAGGAGTTTGAGATTACCTTGCAATATAAACATGCTCATATAGAGAAGCAAAAACATGGATGGTTGAACATCACCCTGACTCTACTACTTTTAAATGACATGACATTAACGCTCTTCTGTAGTTTTTCCAACATAACTCCAAAATTTTATAGCAACTTTGTACATCATAGCTTTTTTTTTATATATATATATAATACAATCTATATTTTGTAGACATGCTATATGTTTCAGATCAGTCAGATGCCTGTGCAAATGCTTAAATATTCTACCTTTATATCTTGTTCATGCTTCATGCTTAGCTCCCACCAGTCTCCTCTTGGATCTGCTTGATAAGCTCCTGCACCTTCTGAGGGGTCTTGAAGATATGGGTTCTCCCTTTATATGTGACCAGCAGTCTTGCCGGATGAATCACTCCGTGACGAATCCCGAGGTTGCGCAGCTCTTTACGGGCGGGGTCAAACTGTTTCCTTAATTGTTGAATTCCTGTGGCCAAATCTGGGTAGAACCGCACCTGTTGATCCTGGTATTTAATTTCTCCTTTATCTCGTGCCGCGTTGGTGACCGTCGTCTTGTCTCTGTAGCTGAGGAACTTAATAATCAGCGTCCTCGGTGGTGTCTTATTATCTCTCGGTGGGCCGATTCAGTGAGCGCTCTCTAAAACGACCGATGACTGCAGATCCGCGTTGTTCAGCACTTCTGGAATCCACTTTTCCAAAAAGGAACATGTATCCCGTCCCTCCGCTCCCTCCGGGAGGCCCACCAGCCTCAAATTATTCCGTCGCGACCGGGATTCTAAGTCCAGGACATTATCTTCCAGACGTTTATTTTTTAATTCCAATGTTTGCACCTTTAATTGCGCTGGTGACGTCATCTTCAGCGCTGGAGATTCGGAGCTCTGCCTGCGATACTCACTCCATACAGTCGCTTATTTCTTTTCTCATTCCTTCTATCGCTGCTATAATCCCATCAAATTTAGACGAAAAGTCTGCTCTCATGGAGCTGATGGCAGCAAGTACCGCACTCGTGCCCTCCTCAGCAGTCAGCGCTCCGCCGCTAGCTCCCTCCTCCGTCATTGTCTTTGGAGATTTTTCTGCTTCGTCACGAGCGTGGAAGTCTGTTAACTTGGATTGTTTTGACGAATCACTTTTTCCTCCGCCTAATTTCCCAGCCTTGGTCTTTACCATATCCGCGCCTAAACGCTGGGATAGGTTTTTGTTCCAATTGAGAGAGTTTTAGCCTACTTTTTATTTTTAGGAGCAGAGCAGTGTGAAACACGTCTTCCTACGTGGCCGCCATAACCGGAAGTCCCCAGTAGCTACTTATTACTTCTTTTCAAAAGTAACTGAGTTACTTACCAATTACTGCATGATTAAAGTAACTAGTTACTTGGAAAAGTAATGTTCACATTATTTTTAAATGCATACTTAAATCATCTTGCACACAGAGCAAGAGAATTTAATTAATGGATTACATTAGGAGCTTATTAATGTCAGGCTGAAAACAGACTGTTTCAGACAGAGCTTTTAGAACATATTCAGTCTGCTTTACCCTGCCTTGAGAGCTCTGACTGTGGGGAAAAATCTGAAGAAAATCAACATGAAATTGCCAGTAATTTCCTCATTTTGGAGTGAGAAATAGGGTTTGTGGAGTGACAGAGGGGAAAAAGTGAGTTGGCAGCACTGCATAAAGCTGTCAGTGGTTTCTTACCTTTAATATTATGGTTTTAATCCGATGTGCAGTGGTCCAAAGAAAATGTCCATTATCCACAGTCCAAATGTCTGCTGTGACAGAGACATGATCCAGTCCTTTTGGAGTTCAAATCCATTTTTGAATAACCTTTATCCAGATAGCAGGTAAATGTATTTTAACTTCAGTGGATCACAGCTGTCTGATGGAAAATGACTGTTGTCACATCTTCATTCTGTAACGACATATCTGGCAATCAGTCGGTTTAATTCTTGCTGGGTCACAAACTGTTCAGATGTGTGCCTGAGCTTGAAATCCAGCCATGGCTGTTCAGATAGCGTAAATCCACAAACACAGTGTTAGCTTAGCATAGCATTAGCTTTGTTGGACCTTGGTGCTGTTCTTAGGCGCCTTTGGAGATTGCAGTCAGTCTCAACCGCATTTAGCTTGCAACCCACCAATATGCTTTTGTCCTTAACCGTGACAAAGGAAAAATAATCAATTTCCACAAAAATAAAGTAGCGTCATCTTTTCCTCCGCTCAGTAGTGAACGGGCTCTTTTGCAACAGCTTGACTAACAGCTGCGTCAGCTACGTAGGGTCAGTTTGTATTTATTTGCGCTAAAAATATCCACATTAATAAAATGAGTAACGCAAGTAACGCATCTGATCAAATTTCAGTAACCGTAACACATTACTGAATTTTCAAACAGTAATTTCGTTACACAGCACGCTACTGCAAAAGTAATGGCGTTACAGTAACACTTTACTTTGTAACACATTACTCCCAACACTGTTCACCAGTTGGCAGTGGACTGCAGATCATCTTGACAATTTTGCTGAATCAGTTCCTGCAAAGTTGTATCTTCATTCCCGTGTCTGGGCTGCAACTGATGTAGGTTTTATGCTGCTAAATAAAATAAATAAATAAATTGAGAAGGGTTCTAGATGGATTTGAGAGACCTGCGAAGACTCCATTTTTTTTTTTCCACAATATCTTTATTGAACCTTTTTTTTTTTTTACAAACATGATACAAACAATCAAACACTAACACTAAAGTACTACAAAAAAAAAAAAAAATGCCCTAAAAACACCAACAACCACCAACAAAATCAAGTCTTCAACAATGCTCCTCTGTTTAGTCTAGACAATCCAATACATTAGTATACATATTATGTTCACCAGTTTGGAATTTACAAGGTCCACACACATCATTCACCTTCTTCTTCAAGAGTTATGTTTAAATTTTTTACATAATCAATAAAAGGTC
This sequence comes from Pholidichthys leucotaenia, assembly GCA_020510985.1. Taxonomy (NCBI): domain Eukaryota; kingdom Metazoa; phylum Chordata; class Actinopteri; order Cichliformes; family Pholidichthyidae; genus Pholidichthys; species Pholidichthys leucotaenia. The sequence goes on from CM035844.1 coordinate 19,718,019, forward strand.
TCCATATATTCTCAAACACAATTTCCTTTGATTTCAGTATATATGTTATTCTTTCTAATGGAAGGTTTGTTAACATCTGTCTTAACCACTGAGTCACATCTGGTCTATGAGTCTTTTTCCATAATAGTGCAATACATTTTTTGGCATTAAGCAAACTGAGGTCTATGAATGTTCTTTCACTTTTATTGAAATTATGCTTTTCTGGGTACAGACCCAACAAAAACAGTTTAGGATTCAATATGATTTGTTTTGAGATTATTTTTTCAATTGTTACCCTCACCTCCTCCCAAAACATTCTTATTAATCTACATTCCCATAAACAATGAAATAGGGTTCCTTTACTTTCCATGCATTTTGTGCATGTATCTGGTATATTTTTGTTATATCTATTTAACTCCTCCGGTGTAACATACATCCGCATTATCCATTTGAAATGTATCAATTTAAGGCGTGCATTTATTGATTTGGTTTGAGCTTCTGTACAAGCCAATTCCCATTGTTCCTCTGGAATTTCAATTTGCAGATCTTCTTTCCAGTAGTTTAATCTTTTCAGTGAATTTTCACTTGAAGATAGTGTCAATGAGTTATAAAACTCTGAAATAATACCCTTTCTTTTACTATCTTTCATCATCATTTTTTCCAAGGATGAATAAATAGGTCGAGTGAGAGCTTTATTTTGATTTGATCGAATAAAGTTTCTAAGTTGAAGATATTTAAAAAAATGTGTTCTATTGAGATTAAATTTGATCCTCAGCTCTTCAAAAGACATTATGTTGTCTGCACATGGCAAATATAAATCCTGAATCTTTTGTATCCCTTTTAAATTCCATACTTTAAATACAGCGTCCGCTCTCCCTGGTTTAAAATATTGATTACCCCATATTGGACTAAATTGTGACAATAACTGTGGTTCTTTTAAATAGTTTTTAGCTTCACACCATATTTTGATCATATGCTTTACAAATGGATTTTTAACTTGTTTTTGTAATTTTTTTGCCGAATCTGAGTATATGAATATGGGAAGAGGTAAAGGTAAATTGTATGATTCCATTTCAGTCCAGTGAGGGAGATCATTTGATGAAAAATAATATGTCATAGACCTCAGTTGTGCCGACCAATAATACAACATAAAATTTGGACATTTCAGACCTCCACGATCAAATGGTAAATATAATAAAGACAAACGTAATCTAGCCCTCCTGTTGTTCCATATAAATTCCACTAACTTTTTTTTTATTCTTGAGAATAGATCTAAAGGTGGTGATAAGGGAATGTATTGAAATAAATAAAGTATTTTAGGTAAAATATTACTTTTAAGTATATTGATTCTCCCGATCATCGACATTGGTAGTGACATCCATCTCTGAGTTAACTCATTGATATCTGACATTAAGGCTTCATAGTTGACACTGGCGACTGATTCTAGCTTAGGCATAATTTGGATTCCTAAATATTTAAACTGATTTACAACATTGAATTGATTTACCTCAGGGGCTGGGTAATTTCTCTGGGTCTCATTTAGCATTAATATTGAAGATTTAGTTTTATTTATTTTATATCCTGATATTTCCCCAAAATTCTTTATTAAATTCAACAAGGTTGGAATTGATTTTTTTAGATTCAACATAAACAAAATTATATCATCGGCGTACAGGGAGATTTTATGTTCTGTTGGTCCAACTTTAATTCCATATATTTGTGAATGTAAACGTATCGCTATCGCTAAAGGTTCAATTGCCATAGTAAACAGTAAAGGTGAAAGTGGACAGCCTTGTCGACATCCTCTATTGATTTTTATTGGTTTTGAAATATTGTTATTTGTTAGGATTTCTGCTGTAGCATTATTGTATATTATTTGAACCCATTTTATGAAATTATTTCCAAGTCCAAACCTTTGTAGGACTTCAAAAAGAAAGGGCCATTCAACTCTATCAAAGGCCTTTTCGGCGTCCAATGATAGGAGAGCTGTATCCGGTGCTTCTTTATTAAAATAAATAATATTAAATAGTCTTCTTACATTATGGAAGCCTTGTCTACCCTTTATAAAGCCATTCTGATCTCGATTAATAATATTTGGTAAAATTTCTTGTATTCGTCTTGCTAAAATTTTACAGATTATCTTAAGGTCGGCGTTTAATAGGCTTATTGGTCTCATATTTTCACATTTATTAGAGGGCTTACCTGGTTTTGGCAGCAGTATAATTAAGGCATTATTTATGTATGATGGTAAATTATTATTTTGAAATGCTTCTAAAACCATTTCCAAAAAAGGTTTTATTAATTTATTCTTAAATTTTTTATAAAGGTCAACTGGAAGACCATCTGGTCCTGCACTTTTTCCTGATTTCATATTATCAATGGCTAGCCCAACTTCTTCTTGACTAATTTTAGACTCCAATATCTCCCTGTTTTCATTTGGAATACACGGTATAGATAGTTCGTTCAAAAACCCATTTAGTTTTGTTAAATCAGGTTCATTTTTGGTATCATATAATTTTTCATAGTAATCTCTAAAGGCTCTATTAATTTCTAAAGGATCTATAACTACCTGTCCGTTACTTATAATACTGGTAATTGGTGTTTTAATTTCCAATTGTTTAATCTGCCATGCTAATAATTTTCCTGATTTTTCACCTTGTTCATAAAAAGATTGTTTCAATCTTAGAAGACTCGAGGCAGCTCTATTCGCTGATTTTTTGTCGTATTCAGCTCTCAAAATCAGTAATTCATTCTCCAACCTTGGGTCACTTCCTGCATACACTTTTTCCTGAAGACTTTTTATTTTATGTTCCAATTTAGCTCTCTCCTCTCGAGTCTTCTTAGATTTTGATCCTGTATAACTAATAATATGTCCCCTAATAAAAGCTTTGAAAGCCTCCCACTTTACACATGCTGATGTTTGTGTAGTATTGATGTCAAAGAACTCGTCTATCTGTTTTTCTATATACTTGACAAATTCCTCATCCTGAAGCCATTTATGCTGAAATTGCCATCTACCTGATTCCTTTGTCAATTTTTTATCTACATATATTAGACAACAGGGTGCATGATCAGAAATCACGATGTTATCATAAAAGCAGTTTTGAATCTTGGACCTTAATTCTGTGGAAATCAAAAAATAATCAATACGTGAGAATGTCTTGTAGGTACTGGAATAACAAGAATAGGCTTTAACTTGTGGTTTCATTTCTCTCCATATATCTAACAATCTCAATTCTTTCATAAAATGATTAATAGTCATCCTACATCCAATGTGCGTACAATCCAGTCCTGTTGATCTATCCACACCTGGATTCAATGTACAATTAAAATCCCCTGCTATTATATGTTGCCCTGTAAGTGATAAGATAAGAAATAAATTAGCAAAGAACTTCTGATCATCTATATTGGGACCATATAAGTTCACAAGATTTATATTTTCTAATAGCAAAGAACCTTGAATGATTACATATCTTCCAAATTTGTCTCCAATTACATTTTTCACCTGAAAAGGAACTGATTTATGTATGAGAGTCATAACTCCCCTGGCTCGGGATGAAAATGAAGAGGTGAATACACTTCCCTGCCATCTACTCCTAATTCTTTTAACATCCTCCTCTATCAGATGAGTTTCTTGTAAAAACACAATTCTTGAACCCATGTCCTTTATTTTATTCATAACTTGTTTAAGTTTTTTTAAATTTTGTAGACCTCTGCAATTCCATGAAGTTAAATTAAGATTAACACTTTGGTCCATGATCAATAGAGAGTTTAGGATTACCTTGCAGTGTAAACATGCTCATACAGAGAAGCAAAAACATGAGTGGTTGAACATTCATCCTACAAACTACACACAAACAAATTTCCCCTTCCCACACTTGTGGCAAACCCCCCAAAATCAAAAGAAAAATTCTGTCTCCCGATATAGCCATCGACCGTTCCACACCCACGGGGAACAGCCTAAGCCACTCCTTCTTCATCCTCCCAATCACCCTAACTCTACTGCTTTTAATGACGTAACATTAACTCTCCTCTGTAGTTTTCCAACTTAACTCCAAAATTTTTAACAACTTTGTACATCATAGTTTTTTTTTGTTTTGTTTTTGTTTTGTTTTTTTAATATATAATACAATCTATATTTTGTAAACTTACTATTTACTTCAAGTCAGTCAGATGCCTGTGCAAATGCTTAATTATTCTACCTTATATTTTGTTCATACTTAGCTCCCACCAGTCTCTTCTTCTTCTTTGATCTTCTTGATGAACTCCTGCGCCTCCTCTGGGGTCTTGAAAATGTGGGTTCTGCCCTCATACGTGGTCAGCAGTCTCGCAGGATAGATTACACCATGACGAATCCCAAGGTTGCGCAGCTCCTTACGTATGGGATCAAACTGCTTCCTCAATTGCTGGATTCCTGTGGCCAAATCTGGGTAGAACCGCACCTGCTGGTCCTGGTGTTTAATCTCTCCTTTAGCACGTGCAGCGTTGAAGATCTTCATCCTGTCTCTGTTGCTAAGAAACTTCATAATTAAGGTCCTCGGCGGTCCCTTATCTCTCCGTGGGCCAATACGATGTGCTTTTTCCAGAACCACTGCTGATTGCAACTCCTCGCTGCCCAGCACCTCCGGAATCCACTTTTCCAGAAAGGAACATACGTCCCGACCTTCTGATTCCTCTGGAAGACCCACCAGCCTCAAATTATTCTGTCTCGACCGAGATTCCAAATCCAAAATATTATCTTCCAGAGATTTATTTTTTTTTTCCAAAGTGCGCACCTTTAATTGAAGACGGGTGACGTCATCTTCAGCACTAGCGAGACGGAGCTCCATCTGCGCCGTTCGTTCTACACAGTCACCCAATTCCTTTCTTATTCCTTCCAACGCTGTCATAATCCCATCAAATCTAGAGGAAAAGTCCACTCTCATTGAACTCATGGCAGCCATCTGCGCCATTCCCCGCAGACATCGCACCGCCGCCAGCCTCCTCCGCCATATATGGAGTTTTGTTTGCTGCGTCACAGACCTGAAAGTCCGTTAATTTGGACTGTTTCGGCGGCTCGCTTTTTCCTTTTCCTGGTTTTCCAGCCTTAGGCTTCGCCGACATATCCTCGCCCAAATGCTGGGATACGTTCTGTCCCAAATGAGAGAGTTATTTGACGATTTTTTTTCTCCAGGAGCAGAGCAGAGCGAGACACGTCCGTCCTACGTGGCAGCCATAACCGGAAGTCCGAAGACTCCATTTTGAGAGAAAATTTGTCGCACAAATTTTTTGAATGTGTTCAAAATTCCTACGACATGAAAGCGAGGCCCTGTGACTCACCAGAGGAAATTGTGAATCCCTGTGAATGTTTGTAGAAATTTTGGAAACTCCTTCTCAAATGCTGTCGTGGCCCAGTGAGACACTACCCTTAGCTGTGAAAAATGAGTGGTGTGGAAAAACTTGAAACACTTTGATCTGAAGTAGTTTGTTGGCTCAGGATTTTTTTCCCATACATTGTATTGTCCCTATGTGAAGCTACGGTCACAAATACTCTTACAAACAGCTTCGGACACCATACAAACAAGTTTTGGACCATTTTGTACGGCCTTCTTTAGGCAGATGTAGGAGAATCCAGCGTTCATAAGTTTGTGGCCAGGTTGATGGGCTTGTCCAAGATTTTTATGAATGCCCTACGAAAATCTCTCATCGTAGGGCGGCCGTACGAATGCTCTAGGAACAACGTAAGAACTACGCAAGATGTTGGGTGCTCATAAGATGGAAGTACATCATTCGTGTGACATTTGTGCTGACAAAATGTGCCGAAAGCTGTAAGGTCTTCTACCAAGGACTTGAGAGTGCTGTGAATTGCACAAAAATTTTCGTAAGATGGCAGTAAGTATATCATAGGAAGATACCAAGGCACCCTTATGAAGAACATAAGAACTCTTGCTAGGGCTATCGTACGACAGAAAAGCACGTCATTTCTCAAAAATGCCTCAAGTTGCTCTTGCAAATTTAACAGCAGCTGTAAGAAACTATTACACCACCACCCCCCCCCCCCCCCCGGTCCACAAATGTTACTGGGAGATTCTTACTAACCCATTATTTGTAAGAATCTTTGTGACTGTCGCTTAAAGACTCCAGTGAGTGTTTGATTCACCTACCAACACTTTTCTTCTCATTCCCAGGTACCGTAGCGAGAAGATGACGATGGGTTATACAGAGTACATCACCCACCGCCAGCACCATCACTACCAGAATGGCATCGGGCACCCTCTACCCCCCTACAACCATTATTCCTGACAGCGAGCCGCATGACCAATCACTGGACCTCTCCGCAGACCTTTTCCCAGGAGAGCCTGCCCCCTCCTGGTCTAGCTATTTCTACTACTGTACCATTTTATGATGATAGTTTCCGTTGCCATGCTGGCCGTCTGTCCCAGACGTTGACATGGCAACGGGTGGCAACAAAGCATCTTTGATTATGGCAAGAAATCCACGTTTCTTTTTCCTTGGCCTGTGGTTAAGTTTTTGCAGCATATGTAATCCTATGTAATCCCCGACATGAATATTTTTTTTAAATTTCAACAAATGTCAGATTTTATTGATCATTTCAGCAAACCTAATCAGGTGTTTGATTCTGTGGATGGAAGGAAGTCTCTTACCATGGGTTAGTCTTGCGCTTACATTGTTTAGGCTTTGCTACAATTTTACATTTACTAAGAATTACTTTTTTCTTCCTCTTTTTATTTAAATTTTACTTTCTGGCATGTAATACCATGTAGCAAGGCAACTGCAGTTCTCAAAGGCTGTGTAGTTTCTACTCTGACTCCTCTCAAAAAAGACGAAGGTTGTTTAAGCCTTGTAAACACTTGTAGTGTTGTAGTATGGGAATATGTATTGGAACATGTATACTCCAAAGTATAGATGGTAGGATCGTGATGCCTTTTGGCCAGTCTTTCCTAGCGATATTTGATTGAGCTCACAGTCCTGTGTGTTATGGCTGTGTGTAGATATAGACCCCGGTCTGCCACAGACGAAAAGCCAGTAAAGACTGAAGCTGAGTTTTACCTGAAGATTCGCCACAGAAGATTGTGGAAACCTCACTTTCTGAGTATTTGTAGTGTTTTGTGGTGGAACTTGTAAACCTGGAACTGTTTGTATGGCTGGAGCGTACAGCTTTTTTTTTCTTCAAGTTTTTGTTCTACCTTATTCAAATTTAAGGTAAATGCAGAGGAAGCCATTTTGTCTGAGGATAATCATGCCGTGCAGGTGGTTTGCTAGTTATCGAAAAAGTTTTAATTTAGTGTGATATCCTTCCGTTGGAGAGACTGAGCAACAACAAGTCGAGGACAGTGGAGGGCAAAAAAATACTTAGAATTTATAACTTTTGTTGGTTTCCGAGTTTACTGGCAGGGACTTGCTATAACTTCTTAAAGCCATAATCTCTTCTGTCTCTGTATTCCACAGTTTATACTAGTGTGCCGTTATTCATTTTGCGTTTGGTAAACCTCTAGTGTATATGGCTCTTGGGCCTCTGAATGCTCAGTTGGTCTCAAGCCAGTCTGCATCCTTTAATGGTTGCCACACTCGGCGGTTTCAGTCATTTGTTGAATGTTGTGTGTGTCGCTCATGTCGCCGTGGAAACATTGTCTTGCCTTTTCAGATTATAGCTAACCATTGTCACTCGTCCACCAAGTATGATGATGATGATGTATTAAAACTGTCATTTTGATTGAATGAAGACTACTTAACGCACAAAGGAAGTGATCTAATTAACGTGTTTGTGTCATTTAGGAGCACATTGAGCTGTGCTGTGTCGAACCTTGAAACTTGTCTGTTTAGTTGTTGAAACCGCACTACAACCGTTCTTCTGTCTTCACTGACATCCCGTTGGTCTGTGTGTCCACGCCGCTGGTCATGTTTAGGTTTATGCTCCGTTTTGTCAGCTGTTTAGCAGTCAGGTTGCAGCACACAGTTGAATTAGCTGGAGCTAGTCCTGACTGGCTCATGGCTATTAAGAAAAAAGAAAAAAGCCAGGGCTTTGCGAGGACTTAAGAAGCCATTTCTGATCCAAATATTCACTCGTTTCACGTCACATCCACACACGCACTTGGCTAGTTGGCTTTACTTTTCAGAATGTTTGGGCTGGCGAGGATCACCGTACGATGTGGGCTTTGCTTGCTAACTGGAATTTTTGAGAGGTTCTTGATACTTGACCAACATCTTTTCTTAACAGCCTTTACTAACTGACGTTATGTTTTTTCTTTATGCAAAATGTCAAGGGCTTTTGGCACTCCATCCACAGTAACCCGAAATGACCCAGATTTCAGTTGTGTTGCCTTAAAATGAATGATTTAAACCAGTGATGGACCGGTAGGTGCTGCTCTTGAATGTTTCTCAGTCCCACAGTGTTTCTTTTTCCCACCTCCACACCACAATGTTGGAGAGTCTTTTCCTCCTTTTGAATGCCGTTACGGCCCTCTTTAGACACTCGAGGGACTCCGGACAACTCCAGTCACCGTGGACTTCACATACACATCCTCTTCAAAATACCGCCGTCTACTGCAGTGGTGTTGTCTTTATTGTTTAAACCAAGGAAAGCCAGCCTCTGTTGTGGGAGGAAAAAGCCCCATTCTTCACTACATGAACAAGAGGAGCAGTCAGGCAGCCACTTCCCGGTCCATTTAACACAGCACAACCTGAATTTTTCTGCTGCAAAACCAAATTGACCATGCTCTTTTACATATGTCTTTGTATACACATGCAATGTGTTTAGTTGCATGTACATATGAGTATGAGACCTATGGTTTTACCCATGATATGCTTGATCTATGGCTTAGACACTCTTATTAACCATTAAGAGATTCAAAAGACAAATATGGTGCTATCGGACCTCATATTGGGGTGGTCACAGCTAGTGACTGGTCATGCGGACTCATCGATCATATCATACTTAAATATGCTACATGTAAGATTTTCTCTTTAGTGCACTGCTGTGAAGTGAGTGACGGCATATTTTTATACCGAAGTATGACTGTCACCAATTTAAACGGTAGCCCCGCACCCTCTGCTTTCATTAAGCCCAATGTGTGGTTATTTTTGGGATCAATTCCCTATGGGAAAACAGACATTCATACTTATGTAGAAGGAAAAGTCCCAGCAGTCTCGGGGGCTACAGAATGTACTGTTAATGGTTGTTATTACAGTTGAATGGTGATGCATCAAGAGAAAATCCTACATGTTTTACCTTTACTATCCTTGATATATGCAGATCTGTTCAACAGATGTTTTTTTTTTTAATTTCCTCCTACCAACACCCATGCAGGTTTGAAAGGACAAGAAGTCACTCGTTAACCTCACCCCCTTCCTCTCGATTCCTCCCTACACTGTGCCCCAGCCTCATGGCCTAGTCTGTCGAGGTGTGCTTTGTGTCATTCGGTAGAGAGGTGGCAGCAGTAGTGGTCGCTGTCGCCTCTCCTGGAATATCGGATGCAGTTTTTAATGGAGCACATTGTTTTCCCCTCTAGCTGCTGAATCGTTTGACCTCCTGTGAAAGGGGAAAGGTTTGAGTTGTTGACTAGTGAAGGGTCCTGTATTAGACCCCGTTAAAGGTAAGCATCTCCTATAACAGGACACAGAGTAACTGTTTTACGTAGAACACGCAGAGTCTAGCTCTGCTTCTGTACTGATTAACTGTTTAAAGCATTGATACCTCATGGGATGCTGTGGAACGACATGAGTAGTTGGTTGTAGCAGATTGTGTTTTGGTTCCATACCAGGGTTAGAGTTTAGCCTCAGCATTCCTTGCGTTTTCATTCTCATACTTCGTGGAATGCTCAAGCTCATGTTACCTTCGTATGTTTGACTGAACCAAAGATGCCAGTGGCCATGTCCAAATGCTGCTTTTCAGGCCTGGCTTCCTGTCCTTCCAAAAAACACCCCTGCAATCGACAAAATGTTCGTTATGTCCTTTTTTTTTGTGTGTGATTTCTCAGTTGTTTTACTAATGAAGCAACCTGATTTATCAATGAATTTTCATTGATTCGATCTCTGAAGCCGTTCATGGCATCAAGGATGGTAAAACTGGTTGCAAGTTGTTGTTACTTGTTTTGTTTATTATTATTATTATTGCTATAATTTTCAAAAATGAAAATCCCATGGTGTGCCTCCTAGCTTTATGGGTTTATAAATGTTTTTTTTTCCCTGAAGACCAGCAGTTATACTTTGTATAAACAATGGATTTTTTTTTCCTTATTTTTTATGCCATTAAAGATAAAAAGAAGCCTGTTTTCTTTACTCTGGACCCAGTAGCTGCACTGGTATACAATCGCACTGATAGATTAATTAAAAAAAGAATCAATAATAATGATAATGACAAATGGAATAAGAACTACAATAAACTTGTGTTTGAAACTTTTATTATAAAAAACAAAAAAGAGGGGAAAAAAAGAGAAAATGACTGTTTTTGTACATCAAAATAAATTCTTTTCGAAAGAATATTTTGGATCTAGTTTCAGAATCATTTTAGTGGTTTTCTATGTTCTGAATTTTTGAGACACTGACTTCTAAGATGTGTCACTGTACAAAAAGACTTTTTTCTGTTGCAGTGGCCTGATGGGCTGGGAGGGTTACCTGGTGTAACTCCTCAGACCAATTTTTATTTCTTTTCTTTTCAATTTTATGATCTTTTTTCATATGCTTACTTAACTTGAAAATTGTTGATGGAATAATATGAACTGGGAACTTCAATCCCCCTTCCCCCGTAGAGCTAGACCCTTCCTCCTTTCCTATTGAATTGCTGTTAGTGTGACAAGACTTGAAATGGGCATTTATTATGATAGTATGACTCCAAAAGGAAAAATATATATAAACACACACAAAAAAAGAACATAGCAAAAAATTGTGAAAAGATGTGAGGATGGGTTGAAAGTATATATATATATATATACATATATAGAGAGAGCGAGAGAGGGGTTATCTGAACATGTAAGCAATGGCTGTGAAGATAATGTAGTTTTAAACATTGTTATTACCTTTTAAAAATCATTTATTCAATAAAAATACAAAGCCAATTGAAAGGAGAATGTGTGTTGTTCTATTGTCTTTAATGTATAGCCACCACAAATGAAGCGAATGACACTGGAAGGTCGTCAGATTTCTGTCCACATCTTAATTCCAAATTAATAACTTTGTCAGAACTGAATAATCCAGGTCTTTCTCAACGCTCAGAGTAGGCCTGTGACAAAATGTAGTTGAGTAAAAGGACTTTTTTAATGTATTCAAATAAGAGTAAAAAGTATCCTGCAATAAAACTACTCAGAAAAGTACATTTGTGTTAAAAAAAAAAAAAAAAAAAAAAGAGTAAATGAAACCGTGACCACTGACAATAACTGATGCTTCTATAATAGTTGTGGAGTTTCACCATCTGACCTGCAGCTCCCCGTTGTGCTGAGCGACATGCATGGCCCCACAACTCGGGCGTGTTCAGGACGGGTGTACATTACATGGCACATCACCGTCAAAGTGTTGGCAGATGGTTGAGTGGTTCATCCTGAAACCACGAGATCCCAGCTTCACTTTCCCTCCCCAGTCCGCTTCATCACTTCCACTGGTATCATATCCAAATGATAATGTAGAAGCAATAAACTCCATTCAGTTTTTATTTAATTCACTTGTAGCCCAGAAACCTCGTCTAATGTGTCCTGCTACAAAATTTACCAAAGCTGCTGGAATAAGACAAAATGCTGAAAGTCAGGTTTTTAGAATAGAAGAGACGCATATTTGAATTTGGTATACCCCTGTGGTGTTTTTGAGGAGTGTCCTGTGCTGAGTGCCTGCAGTGCTGAGGTGCTACAGGCACTTTAAACACTCTGCAGCTCTCTTCAATCAATGTGCTGCACTTAAAACTTCTCACCCTGTCTGACCTCACAGAAGGAGAAGCAGAACATGCAGTGCATGAGTGAAGGGATCAAACAGTAAAGTGATTTGCAGTCAAGATCAGCTCACATCAAACAGTTTGATACGTTAAAAGGTTATTTACAGTGCTGTGAAAGTGTTTGCCCCCTTCCTGATTTCTCATTTTTTTGTCACACGTTAAATGTTTCAGATCATCAAACAAATTTAAATATCAGACAAGGATAACACAAGTAAACACAAAATCCAGTTTTTAAATGGTGTTCATTATTAAGGGAAAAAAAAAATCCAAACCTACATGGCCCTGTGTGAAAAAGTGATTTCCCCCTAAACCTAATAACTGCTTGGGCCACCCTTAGCAGCAACAGCTGCAATCAAGTATTTGCGATAACTGGCAATGAGTCTTTTACAGCGCTGTGGAGGAATTTTGGCCCATTCATCTTTGCAAAATTGTTGTGATTCAGCCACATTGGAGGGTTTGTCATGCCACGACTTTGACTAGACCACTCCAAAGTCTTCACTTTGTTTTTCTTAAGCCATTCAGAGGTGGACTTGCTGGTTTGTTTTCAATCATTGTCCTGCTGCAGAACCCAAGTGCGCTTCAGCTTGAGGCCATGAACAGATGGCTGGACATTCTCCTTCAGGATTTTTTGGTAAACAGCAGAATTCATGGTTCCATTTACCACAGCAAGTCTTCCAGGTCCTGAAGCAGCAAAACAGCCCCAGACCATCACACTACCACCACCATATTTTACTGTTGGTATGATGTTCCTTTTCTGAAATGCTGTTACTTTTATGCCAGATGTAATGGGACACACACCTTCCAAAAAGTTCAACTTTTGTCTCGTCAGTCCACAGAGTATTTTCCCAAAAGTCTTGGGGATCATCAAGATGTTTTCTGGCAAAACTGAGACAAGCCTTTATGTTTTTTGCTCAGCAGTGGTTTTTGTCTGGGAACTCTGCCATGCAGGCCATTTTTGCCCAGTTTCTTTCTTATGATGGAGTCATGAACACTGACCTTAACTGAGACAGGTGAGGCCTGCAGTTCTTTGGATGTTGTTGTGGGGTCTTTTGTGACCTCTTGGATGAGTCGTCACTGCACTCTTGGGGTAATTTTGGTCAGTTGGCCACTCCTGGGAAGGTTCACCACTGTTCCATGTTTTTGGCATTTGTGGATAATAGTTCTCACTGTGGTTCACTGGAGTCCCAAAGCTTTAGAAATGGCTAGAAAATTGAACTCAGCTTTCAAAGATGTGATAAGCCATAGTTAATTTATGTTTTATCAGGGGGGCAATCACTTTTTCACACAGGGCCATGTAGGTTTGGATTTTTTTTTTTTTTACCCTTAATGATAAACACCTTCAATTAAAAACTGTATTTTGTGTTTACTTGTTATCTTTGTCTAATATTTAAGTTTGTTTGATGATCTGAAACATTTAAGTGTGACAAACACAAAAAAACGAGAAATCAGGAAGGGCGCAGACACTTTTTCACACCACTGTACATTCTTGACTGAAACCACTCTCACATTTGGCATTTAAACATGAACTTCAACCAGAAACAAGGTAGCGTGCTAACAAGTTATTTGGCTCATTCTAAATGTATCACTAAAGCTCATCTGCAACACATTTTTTGTATGTTTGATTAAAAAAATGTTTCCAGGGTTAAAGGTAATGGAGACAACATTCCAACCTCCTTGCCAGTAGGTGTCACTTACTCTTGCCCCAACTGGTTGGCAGATCCAGCAAGAGACACAAGCAATCGGCTCTATGGAAACAAGCCCCTCAAAAAGCAACTTGGACTCCTCAAATAGAGGCCACATGATAACTATATATATATTGTGATGTTGCAAGGGTTCACACGAAAAGGAGAGATGACTGTGACGAAACAGGCTTCATTGAAACACGCTCTCACAACACAGAACGGAGGGGAGGTCATTTACACAGACCCCCATCTCACTTATGGTAACACAACACATGATCTATCACATACAGGGAAGCAACACTAACTGGTCTTATAACACAGTTATAATGGCACAGCAATAACACTTAGAACACATGAATAATAACAGTCTTTGAATCTTCCGCGGTGCAAGCATGCCAGGAGAATCCCCGCCCCCTTATTACAGCCCCGACATTACACTGTCCCCGCCCCCCCGGACTGGTTTTTGTCCCCAGAAAGTCCAACACAAATCCGTCCAGGTGTCGGGGTGGCCGCCGTTGTCGGCGACCAGCACACACAGGCCTGTCATTGTCCATTCGCTCCTCAGCCGGAGTATCTGGTCGGGATGAAGCCTCCAGCTCGACCACCCACAGGGCAGATGGCTGGTATGGGGCGAGACGGTCACAGTGAAGCACCACGACCCGTTTTTTTTTTTTCTGTAGACTCACCCTGTACACCACATCTGACAGTCTTTGTAGAACCATGCACGGTCCCGACCAATGGCTCGTGCTTGGGTGCACTCCTCACCCTTGGCAGTGAAGACGTCAATGTAGCAGTCCAACAGCTCTCTGTTCCGATTCTACTCCACTGCACCTCTGCTGGAACAATTCCTTGACCGCCTGCTGTGTTTCTGCTGACACATTAACCCGCTCCGCTGTTGCCCCCTCCCTTGCTGTCACTATCGGCGATTGCACTCCCTCTGCTCGTGCTGGTGGTGCTGCTGTGTTCAGTTCTGGCGGTGACCCGCCCGGTTCGGTCCCTTCTGGCGGCCCCTCAATCACGCAGGCCTCCGGGTTCCTCCTCTGGATCCGGTTGCAGAGTGTGATGGTCTGAGCCCCCACCAGGAGCGACAGTCTGGCGGTGTCAGTTGTTGTGCCCCATGCTGCGAGCAGGTCAAGTCCAGTAATGTAGGGATCTTGCTGTCAGCCAGCCAGAACGAGAGGTTTGTATTCTGGCCGGCCACCCCCACCACAAGAACTCTCCGCCCTCCCAGTCTGGCATGCTCACCGGTGGCTGTGGTGATGCAGCGCTGGTGGGTTCCCACCCCTGCTGTTCTGCCTCGTCTGTACCAGGCAGCACTTCGGGTCAGACCAGAGAGATGGTAGAACCGGTGTCAATCAGGGCCCGGATCAGCATGTTGTCCAAGCTGCACGGTGCGTACATCCCTCGCGAGTGTCCAATTCGGCCCAAACGTGGTGACAGTTCATCAGGGAAAATGTCTGTGGGAGGCGGCAGGTCCCCGTCCATACCACCTCACTCTAGTTTAAAGTCAGCGAGAGGGCGGTTTGTCGCAGGGTGGGTGCCAGGCAGTACTGCGCGATGTGTCCTGGCTCCCCGCAGCGGAAGCACCCTTCCTCACGCCGCCATTGCCATCTTCTCGCTGGCCGTGCTGCTGTGGTCCGGCGCAGTTCCTCCTCCTCACTCTCAACTGTGGCCTGGAAGGCTTTCTGCCTCGGCACAGACGCATCAGCTGCATAATCTATCAACGGTCCCACCCGCTTCTTTCACAGCCGTCTCCCAGCTGCCCGCGGCGTGAATCCGGATGTGGTTCTGGAGCTGGGCTGGGCAGAGCCCCCGGATGAAGTGCTGGAGGGCAAGCTTCTCCACCGCCCCCAGCTCGAAATCTGGATAGCCACGCTGCGTCAGCAGCCGTATGTCCGCCGCGTAGGCTCCCAGGCTCTCTCAGCTGCCTCGCCGACGGTTGGCCAGCTGTTCCTGGGCGTGTTCAGCGTTGGCTGCTCTCCCCAACCGCTTCTGGAGCACTCCTTGTAGCGCTGGCCAGCTGCGACATTCCTTGGGCCAGAGGTCAGAGAGTGTGCGGAGAGCCCCTCCCTCCAGGGCCAGCGTGACCTGCACGGTGGTCTCTTTGGGTGTCCAGCTGTTCAGCACAGCAGCCAGCTCGACCTGGACCAGTTAGTCGTCCAGCAGGGTTTCGCCATCAAAGCAGGGGAGTTTGGCCCGTTGGCGGATTGGTGGGACGGTCGCCTCTTGGTTGATCGCCGCCCCTAGTCGCAGTGGAATTGCCAGCCCGTCCTGCCCTGAAAAGGGCGGGAAGCTGGGCCAGTTTGCTCTGCTTAGCCCGCTCTGCCTTGAGAAAGGCAGAAGGCGGGGTATGCTGGCCCCATCGGGTCCGCTGCTCCATTCATCACGGCGAGCAGCTCCAGGGGTCGGTGTGTCGGCAGTGTTGTCCATCCCCAGCTGAGCGATGAGCCGCTCAAGCTGCTGAATCTCCGTCCTAATTCTGGCTTCCATCTTCTCTGTGATCCCACTTCTGACACTAGTGTGATGTTGCAAGGGTTCACACAATAAGGAGAGATGACTGATGAAACAGGCTTCATTGAAACGTGCTCTCACAACACAGAAGGGAGGGGAGGTCATTTACACAGACCCCCATCTCACTCATGGTGACACAACACATGATCCTTCACAAACAGGGAAGCAACGCTAACTGGTCTTATAACACAGTTATAATGGCACAGCAATAACACTTAGAACACATGAATAATAACAGTCTTTGAATCCTCCGTGGTGCAAGCATGCCGGGAGAATCCCCGCCCCCTTATTACAGCCCCGACGTTACACTACACACACACACACACACACACACAAAAAGTGAGGGATATTTGGGTGAAATTTCAGGATGCACCTAAAATGCACTATAATCTTTACAGGTGAACTTAAATTGACCTTCTCTAACCTTTTGAATGCACATGTCCAGCTATTCAATGTTTCATTACTTTTTGCGCAATGTGCTGTTCTCTAAAGGGGCTTTTCCACTAGTATCTACTTAGCCCTATTCGCCTCGACTCAACGCGCTTTATAGGCTTTTCCATTAGTACCTGATACCTCGTACCCAGTACTATTTTCGTACCGATCTGACTGAGGTTCCAAGCACGCTGAGTCGAGCTGAAAATGTGACATCAACAGACTGCAGGCCACTGATTGGTTAGGGCGTAACGTCATGAGAGCACCGTCTTCTACAGAATCTACAACCGCCATTTGCAAAAATTCTTCAGCAAGTAAACACTTAACAGTAGAGATGGCTTTGCAGAAATCTACACTGTGGTCCAACGAGGAGGTGCAGATTTTTCTATGCTTAGTGGCCAACAATGGAATCCAGAGAGAGTTAGACGGAGTGACCCGCAATGAAAAAGTTTACCTGTGTGGGGGGTTCTCCACCCAGAGTCGGAAGCTGGGGGGATGGACGGAACAGAGGACTGAAGGAGGAAGTGGCACCAGGGGGTCTCAGTTGTAACAGAAAGGACTATCCGCCCCCCGGGTGTTCAGGTGACACCGGAGTTCGCTCGAGGAAGAGAGGGTGTGAGAAACGGTTGGTGTTGTATGATGTTAATGTGCCAGGAATTCTTTGTGCACTGAATGTATTGTCTTTGGCTCCCTGGGTCTGATGGAGCAGAAATAAAGGGTATAAAAAGGAGGTGCCCAGAGACCCTGGAAGAGTATTTTCTATTTTTTTTTTTTGACAGATTAAAGGAGTGATACATGGTTATATGCAGCAAAACTCATATTTTTGTTTTTACAATCAGAACAGTGTATCTGTGTAAAGAAATAACTAAAATATACAAGAAAAAGAAAATTGGTTATAAATAAACACTCTCATACAAGCACGTCGAAGCCTACTTATTTTATATTGTGGAGAGAGGAATAATCAGGTAGAGCGGTCCAGAACAAAGCAGGCTTTATTAATTTCTCTCTCTCACATCCTCCAGAATCACAAGCATCAGAAAAAAGCCACAGGTCTCAGGCACCTCTCCTTTTATAGCCTACAACCCGCTCAGTCACCTGTGGTGCTGCAGTAACATGAAAGACTTTGCAATTCCCATTCTCTTTGTCACTGTTTGCATCAACACACCAACCCCCCATGACCATTCTGTCTGAGTGAAAACATACTGAATGGCTTCCCACACCGCCCCCCCCCCCACAGAAACTCAGACTGAGCCTTAACCCTCATGTCCATTGGGCTTCAGCCTACATCCGTAACGGCTGTAACGGAGGGGGGGGGGGGGGCTGCAGCTCCAAGGCGCTGCTGTGCCGGTGGGGGGCTCCTGGGGCGGCGCCCGTCTGTGGGGGGACATTGGGGGGGAGAAACATTTTTAGCATGCCATTGTAACTGATCTGACGAGTCATGTACCTAGGGAGTTCTCAGTGGGGTCATCCGCGCTGAGGAGCCCGGGCCTACACCACCTGCTCGTCTGCTAAAACAAAAGCGGGCTTATGCCTGTCTATACAGACTGTTTCCCTGCGTCCCCCCAAGTCTAACACAAAATGTTTCTCCCCGGGTTCCAGCACTCTGAACGGGCCATCGTAGGGCGGGCGCAAGTGGGTCCGGTGGGCATCGTGCCTGACAAATACGAACGCCGCGTCCTTCAAGGCCTTTGGCACAAAAGCACGTGGAAAACAGTGGTGGACCGGACTGGGTACCGTCCCTGCCACTGCGCTATGCGGTGAAAGCAGGGATGGATCGGTGTTCGGCGCGGGGCTGTCCGGCAAAAATTCCCCTGGGAGGCACAGCGGCTTGGAAAAAAACAGCTCTGCTGGGGAGGCTGCCAAATCCTCCTTCAGTGCTGAACGCAACCCTAATAGAACCCCCGGCAACCGGTCTACCCAATTTGCATCCGTAAGGGAAGCCCTGAGCGCTGCTTTAAGCAACCTATGGGAACGCTCACATAACCCATTGGCCTGGGGGTTGTATGCGGTCGTGCAATGAATTGTGACGCCCAGGCTCCATGCCATGGTGGACCAGAGGTCGGAAACAAACTGCGGGCCCCGATCGGACGTGATATCCGAAGGAGCGCCGAAACGTGCCACCCATGTCATCAAAAAAGCACATGCAGCTTCTGCAGACGCGGTGGAAGCTACCGGGACTGCCTCGGGCCAGCGCGTGGTGCAGTCCACCACTGTCAGGAGGTGTGTGAACCCCTGCGATGGCGGAAGGGTCCATGTGAACGTGATCGAACATCTTAGCCAGGATATGGAACGGCTCCAAGGAGGCCTTTGTGTGCCTGTGCACTTTGGCTCGTTGGCATGCTACGCAGGCTGCAGCCCACCGTTTCACCTGTTTGCGCAGGCTCGGCCAGACAAACTTTGCTCCCACCATTTTGAATGATGCGCACACTCCTGGGTGCGCCAGGGAGTGAATCGACTCAAAAACGCGGCAGCACCAAGTGCGTGGGACCACCGGGCACAGGCAGCCCATGGAGATGTCACAGATTAGGGGGGCCCCCGTCTTGCAGAACTCTACTCTCAAGCCTTAACCCTGTTGGTCCAGCACGCAAACGTCCGCATCGCCGATCTGCTCAGCGGCCATGGCCGTGTAATCTATCCCCACGTAGACTAGGGCCACTAATGCGCGTGAGAGGCAGTCCGCCACCATGTTGAGTTTACCGGCCATATGCTGAATGTTGGTCGTAAACTCCGAGATCGCGGCCAGCTGTCTCTGCTGCCGGCTCGACCATGGTTCCGAAACCTTGGCCATCGCGTACGTTAGCGGCTTGTGGTCCACGAACGCAGTGAAGGTGCGCCCTTCCAGCCAGAACTGGAAGTGGCGTATGGCCAGGTGGAGAGCCAGTAACTCCCTGTCGAATGCGCTGTATTTACGCTCACTGTCGTGCAAAGACCTGCTAAAAAAGGCAAGCGGCTGCCAAGAACCGGCAATGCGCTGCTCCACGACGGCCCCTATGGCCACGTCCGAGGTAGTAAGCACTATCCGAGGCGCGGGGTCCGGGTGCGCCAGCAGTGCAGTGTTCACCAGAGCTGTTTTAACCTCGGAAAACACCTGCTGTCACTCAGGTGTCTAGTCAACTCTGTCCGCCGGTTTCCGTTTCTTAAGCGCAGCATACAACGGCTGCAAGAGCTGGGCTGCGTGGGGGGGGGGGGGGACGGTTGTAAAAGTTAACCATCCCCAAAAACTCCTGCAGCGCCCTGACCGCCTGAGGCCGGGGAAAATCTGCCACTGCACGCACTTTGTCCGGTAAGGGTATCGTGCCCTCCGGTGAGATGCGGTGGCCCCAAAAGTCAATTCCCGTCACCCCGAACTGGCACTTCGCGAGGTTGATTATTAATCCGTGCTCCTCCAACCTCTGGAAAACTGTCTTGAGGTGGGCAATGTGTTCGTCCTCGGACGCGCTGGCCACCAGGATGTCATCCAGGTAGACGAACACAAACGGCAGATCGCGCAACACCACATCCATCATGCGTTGGAATGTCTGCGCTGCGCCTTTTAACCTGAAAGGCATGCGTAAAAACTCAAAAAGACCAAACGGGGTTATTACCGCCATCTTAGGTATGTCCTCAGCGCGCACGGGGACCTGGTGGTAACCACAGACCAGGTCTATCTTGGAAAAAATGCGTGCGGAGGTGAACGGAAAAATCCTGAATATGGGGGATCGGGTAGCGGTCGTGCGCTGTGGCGTTGTTCAATCTGCAGAAATCTCTACACGGTTGCCACGATCCCTCGGCTTTAGGAACCATATGTAGCGGGGATGCCCATGGGCTGTTTGAGTGTCTGATAATGCCCAACTTTTCCAAGTTGGCAAACTCCTCGTGCACTATAGCCAGTTTAGCTGCATCCAGACGCCGAGGTTGTGTGAAAACGGGCGGCCCCGTGGTGGTAATGAAGTGCACCACCCCGTGTTTAGTGACGGTCGCCGAAAAAGTCGGAACCATGAGTGCTGAGAACTGGGTGAGTAGTGTGTGTGGAACTTACCCCCTGGAGCTGTGACGTTGGCTAGCATTGTGGGCCCGGCTCCTCTAGCTGTACAGGGGAGAGAATCAAAAGACATTGCGTTAATCAGGCGTCTGTTAGCCACATCGACTAGTAGACCATGTGCACACAAAAAAATCAGCACCCAAAATGGGGAAGCTACATACCGCTATGACGAAAGCCCATTGGTATGTACGGCCGTGCAAGGATACAGTCAGTGTCCTCTCACCAAAAGTCTTAATGTCTGAGCCACTTGCGGCCGTCAGCTCATGACCGCTACTTCCCACCAGCCGGTCTGCGTAGGACGGCAGGATGAGACTCTTTTGGGAGCCGGAGTCTACGAGGAATTGTCTCCCCGAGCGTGAGTCTGTCACATAGAGCAGCTTGCTCGCTTCACCGGTGGTCGCAGTTGCTACCGACTGCCAGCCCTGGCATTTCCCGAGCGCTTGAATTGGCACGGCGGCACGCATTGGCATGCGTCCTCTCCAAAACACCGGTGGTAGAAGCAGAGTGTGTCTCTCCGGTGCTTCTTGGCTTCCGCTGCAGCCATCGTCGTTGGCTTCTTGCCCCCGCTGGCCGTCTCGCTGGGTTCCGACGCCGCTGCGTTCATTGCGAGGGCTCTGGTGGTGAGGATAATCCGATCTGCCTCTTACGCTAGCGCCCGGTAGTTGCGCATGGCCAGCAGCAGCGAATTGGCAAGGACCGCCCTGGCCACCGTCAGGAGGTTCTGGAGGAAAAGGTGGGCAAAGAGGAAATGCCCGTCGTCTGTGCCCATCAGCGCCAACATCTTCTCCATTAACTCAACCGCCGACCTGTCTCCCAACTCGGAGCGCGTCAGGAGCCTTTCCGCTCTCTCGCAGTCTGAGAGCGTGTAGCGCCGGGTCAGCGTGGTTTTTAGAGCCTCGTGTTTGTCGTGGGCTGGGGGCCGTTGGAGCAGGCTCGCCACCTGCTGAGTTGTGTGTGCGTCCAGTGCTGCAACCATGTAGTAGTATCTGGTGTCATCTGTCATTATTCCCCGGAGCGCGAACTGGGCCTCGGTGTGGAGGAACCAAGACTTCGGGTCGTGTAGCCCAAAGTGTGGGAGTTTGACCGAAATGGCGCACGCGTTGCTGGCACCTCCAGTCCAGGTAGTCTCCAGGGTGTTCGCCTCGAGTTCCATTATGCGTCATGGGTCACTAGTGTGGAGAGAGGAATAATCAGGCAGAGCATTCCAGAACAAAACAGGCTTTATTCATTTCTCTCTCTCACATCCTCCAGAATCACAAGCATCAGAAAAAAGCCACAGGTCTCAGGCACCTCTCCTTTTATAGCATACAACCCGCTCAGTCACCTGTGGTGCTGCAGTAACATGAAAGACTTTGCAATTCCAATTCTCTTTGTCACTGTTTGCATCAACACACCATCCCCCCTTGACCATTCTGTCTGAGTGAAAACATACTGAGTGACTTCCCACAATATACCCATATATATACGTACCAATATGTAAACAGAGTGCTAATAGAAGAAATCAGAATCAGAATCAGAATCAGCTTTATTGGCCAAGTATGCACAACACATACAAGGAATTTGACTTTGGCTAAAAACTTGCTCTCATTGTTCAGGTGGAGGATTTAAATAAGGATTCAATGACAACCAGAGTATGTACAGTAAATTACAGTCTGTCCATGTTTCTATAAAAGGATGCAAATATATACAGGAATATATGCAGTTATTTACTCAGACTAACCACACTTTGCAGAAATATATGAAAAAATATACAGTCACACATTATTTCAATGTGAACTCAGATTCAGTGATATAATGTGAATGAAGTAAAAAGCAGTGTGAGAGTTATGTGCAATGTAATAATGGATGAAAAGTCATGAGTACAGCAACAGGTAGGACTAGGTGAATGTTAGGGGTTCATCAGAGTGATGGCTTGAGGAAAGAAACTGTTCCTGTGACGGGTGGTTTTGACCTTCAGTGATCTGTAACGACGACCAGAAGATAGAAGTTCAAACAGTTTGTGGCCGGGGTGTGATGGGTCAGCACAGATGTTTCCCGCCCGTTTCCTGGTTATGGACCGATAAAAGTTCTCAATGGAGGGTAGGTCAGTACCAATGATCCTCTCCGCAGACTTAATGATCCGCTGCAGTCTGGTCTTGTCCTGTTTAGTGGCAGATCCAAACCAGATAGTGATGGAAAAGCAGAGGACAGATTGGATGATGGCAGTGTAGAAGACAACCAGCAGCTCCTGAGGCAAATCAAACTTCTTGAGCTGACGCAGAAAAAACAACCTCTGCTGGGCCTTTTTCCGGACAGTGTCTATATGGGAGGACCACTTCAGGTTCCGGGAGATTGTGGTTCCCAGAAACTTGAAGGAGTCCACAGTGGACACTGTGCTGTTGAGGATGGTGAGTGGGGGGAATGAAGGGGGGTGTCGCCTGAAATCCACAGTCATCTCCACCGTTTTGGCTGGGTTAAGTTCAAGATGGTTCTGGCTGCACCAGAGGATCAGCTGCTCCACCTCCCGCCTGTATGCAGACTCATCATCATCCCGGATCAAACCGATGACTGTGGTGTCGTCCGCAAACTTCAGGAGCTTCACCGAAGGGTCCTCTGAGGTGCAGTCATTGGAGTAGAGGGAGAAGAGCAGTGGGGATAGGACACATCCTTGGGGGGCGCCAGTACTAATTTTTCGGGAGCTGGATGTAAATCTCCCTAGCTTCACCTGTTGCCACCTGTCAGTCAGAAAGCTGGAGATCCACTGGCAGGTGGAGGGGGGCACCTTGAGCTGGAGGAGTTTCTGATGAAGAATGCCTGGGATGATGGTGTTGAACGCTGAGCTGAAGTCGACAAACAGGATCCTGGCGTACGTCCCTGGGGAGTCGAGGTGTTGCAGGATGTAATGTAGTCCCATATTCACTGCATCATCCACTGACCTGTTTGACCGGTAGGCAAACTGCAGTGGGTCCATTAGGGGGCCTGTGATGACCTTCAGGTGGTTCAGCACCAATCTCTCCAAGGATTTCATGACCACAGAGGTCAGGGCAACAGGTCTGTAATTGTTTAATCCTGTAACAGAGGGTTTCTTGGGAACTGGAATGATGATGGAGCGTTTGAAGCAGGAAGGCACTTCACGCAGCTCCAGTGATCTGTTAAAGATCCGGGTGAAGATGGGGGCCAACTCGTTGGAGCAGACTCTCAGGCAGGACGGAGACACACCATCAGGTCCTGCAGCCTTCTTGATCTTTTGTCTCTGAAAGACCCGGCGCACCTCCTCTTCACAGATCGTTAGTGCTGGTGGGAGGTCAGAGTGGAGGAGGGATGGAGTTCCTGGGGCTGCAGATAATCTTTTGTGTGGGTGGGAGGTGAGAACTGTAGGTTCTTTTCAAACCTGCAGTAAAAGCTGTTTAGGTCGTTAGCCAGCTGGAGGTTTTCCACAGGGTGGGGGGATGGTCTCCTGTAGTTGGTGATATTCTGCAGGCCTCTCCAGACAGAAGCAGAGTTGTTGGCTGAGAAGTTTTTTTGTAACTTCACACTGTAGCTCCTCTTAGCAAGCCTGATCTCCTCCGTCAGCATGTTTCTGGCCCGCTTGTACAGAGTCCAGTCACCAGTCCTGTAGGCCTCCTCCTTGGTCTGACGTAGCTGCTTCAGTTTAGGAATGAACCAGGGTTTATTGTTGTTGTATGTGCAGAAGGTCTTTGTCTGCACACACATGTCCTCGCAGAAACAGATGTATGACGTCACAGTGTCAGTGAGTTCATTTAAGTTAATGGCTGCAGCTTCAAAAACACTCCAATCTGTGCAGTCAAAGCAGGCTTGTAACTTCAGCTTTGATTCCTCAGTCCATTTCTTCACAGTCCTTACAACAGACTTGGAAGTTTTTAGTTTCTGTCTGTATGTTGGAATAAGATGGAGCAGACAGTGGTCAGAAAAACCCAGAGCTGCACGGGGGACGGCATGATAGGCGTTTCTTAAAACTGTGTAACAGTGGTCGAGTGTATTTGTGTCCCTGGTGGGACATTTAATATGCTGTCTGTATTTAGGAAGCTCATTTGTGAGATTAGCTCTATTGAAATCACCCAGAATGATAAGCAGAGAGTCTGGATGTTTTTCCTCCACGTCTGCTATCTGGTCAGCGAGGTGCTGCAGGGCCTCTGTTGTAGAAGCAGCAGGCGGGCTATAAATTCCGACCAGAATAAATGAGGAGAACTCTCGCGGTGAATAAAAGGGTTTACAGTTTATGAACAGTGACTCTAGGTTAGGGCTACAAAACTTCTTCAACACTGTGACATCAGTACACCAACCTTCGTTTATGTAGAAGCAGATTCCACCACCTTTAGTCTTTCCAGAGAATTCTCGGCTGCGATCAGCGCGAAACAGCTGGAATCCGTCCAGGCGGACCGCGCTGTCTGGGATGTGTTCACTCAGCCAGGACTCCGTGAAACAAAGGGCGCCAGATCTGCTAAAGTCCCGGTTTTTCTGAGTCAGGAGCAGCAGTTCATCCAGTTTGTTCGCCAAACTGCGGATATTTGCCAGATGGATCGATGGGAGCGGCGTGCGAAATCCTCGTTTCTTCAACCTGACTAACGCACCGGCACGTTTACCACGCCGCCTTCGTTTCCGGCCAGCGCCAATAGCCGCTGCTCCCACAGCTAAGATTGACTGAAAAAACTTCAGATCAGCAGCAGCAACTGGTGGAGAAGTTGCATTGGGAGGTAGTCTGAGTGAAAGTAGTTCCTCCCTTGAATAGGTGATTCGGACAGAAGAGCAGAAGTCCAAAAAAACACACAAAATTATCAAAAACATCAGAGAGCAGAAGCCAGTGGCTGCCATCCGCGGCGCCATCTTGGATTTTTTTTTTTTTGTCACCAAAAAAGGGGGGAGGGGATAAGATGTGGGAGGGAACTGGATAGTAAATAAAAAAATATTTGCAAATAGCGCTCAATCTAAAGATGGGGTTTTTAAAGAGTAAAAGTAATTGATGAAGGGTTCCATTTTTCAAAAAACTTAGCTGAGGAGCCTTTTACTGTCAGATTTATCTTTTCTACCTTAAGAAAGGACATAACATCCTTCAGCCACAAAGAGCTGGATGGAGGTTTAGGCGACTTCCAAAGGGGTAGGATACAACGTCTAGCTAGAAGGGAGGTAAAAGCAAGTAATTGTGATTGAGATGATGTTAACTAAATTGGAGCATGTGGGACTCCAAATATGGCAATCAAAGGGTCCATATCTTAACTTTAATTGCTAGAGCCTTGGACAGAGTCATAAAGTGGTCACTCCAATATTTATACAATCTGGGACAAAAAAAAAAAAGATGATGTTACTCAAATTGCAGGGTGAGGCTTGGCATCTGTCACACTGGTCCCTTATATCAGGAAAAATTCTTGATAGTCGAGACTTGAAGAGATGGACTCTATTCAATGTCTTAAACTGTATAAGCTGAAGCCTAGCACAAGGTGTAACTGAGCGTATACCAAGGACGACTTTATCCCACCACTGATCAGTCAAAACGGTACCAAGCTCCTGCTCCCATGCAGATTTATTTTTGACAACCAAGTGAGTATCAAATGCCATAAGCGCATAAGCGCATCATATATTTTTGAAATAAGCAATTTTTGATTAAATTCAAGGGTCAAAAGGTCATCCCAAAGTTGATTAGCCAGGAGGCGAGGGTAGCAGGAAAAAAAGAGTTGAGGCACAGTGCCTAATCTGGAAATAGAGGATTAAGTAGGATGCAGGTAAATCAAAATTGGAAGCTAAATCTGAGAAGCTGGCAAATAAACCATCCTTGTAAAGATCTCTGAAGGTTTTAATACCATGATTATGCCATTGATGAAAAGAGGAGTTGGTAAGTGAGGGTAAAAATAGATGATTTTTAAGTATGGGCATCACACTAGAGGGTGATAAAAACTTGAAATGACATTAAATTGGAACCAAATTCTCAGAGTAGACAGTACCATTGGGTTCTTTGTGAAACTGGAGAGGTTAATGGGCAATGGAGAAGTGATTAAGGTGGTGGGTGAAGATGAAGAACAGGATTGAATCTCAAGTGTACACCATAATAGATCAGGAGAATGAAGCCAGTAATTCAGTTTACATATGTGTACAGACCATTAATATAAAATAAAATTGGGCAAGGCAAGACCACCATTTGTTGAAAATTTTTGTAATACCGATTTACTCAGGGAGCTTTACCACTCCACAGAAATCAATCAATCAAACTTTATTTGTATAGCACTTTTAAAACATTAGATGCTGCACAAAGTGCTTCACATAGATAAAAAACAGTAGACACATTTAGTTACATATTTTACATGATGCATCCCCACCCCTTCCAACCCTCCCATAAACATACCCACAAACACAACACACACAGAGAAGTAGGGGGTGATGCATGTGCCTTACACACATATAAAATAAAAGAGACATTGCTTGGCACTGAGGCACCATGTGAAGGAGCAACCATCCTGTGGAGTCCCCCACACCAGGATACCACACAGCCAGTAACCACAGAAGGCGCCACAAGGGCCGCCCCAACCAGGACAGACTGGGGCCTTCACCACAGCTGTAGACAGTGGTATAAAACCCCCACCCACCCAAGCTAAAGCGACCCACGAGACCAACACCCCTGCAGATGGGCCAGGCAGCATCCGGCATGAGGGGCCCCACTGAAGAAACACTGGAGCTAAAACACAAATACAAAACAAAACTAAGAACACACAGAGCAAAGGGAACTAAAGACCCATATTTAGAAACTGAGCTAAGAACACATCAAAATAAGAAAATCTAAAAGCAAATGGAGCCAAGAAGAATGTAAACACAATGGAAAAAAAATGACTACTTCAATAATAAACGGTTTGTTAAAAGCCAAAATTTTAAAAAGGTTGTGGGCACATATGTGGTTTCCATATGCTTCACATGCTTGTTACTGTATGCTTATTGTTTACTGCAAGTCTCAGAAGAACAAAAGGTCTGAACCTCCTAGGGGTTGCAGGAGGATGCGAAGTCTGGCCTTTTGTATGCAGAGAGACGGCCATGAAGGATTTCCTGACCACCAGGACTTCAGGTGGAGACAGAAGACCTGAAGGGGGGGTGCATTGTGATTTGGGATGTAAAGACAATGCGACTGTTTGCTTTGATGTCCTGGGGTATAAAAAGGACAGCTGTGGGGGCATGTCTTTCTCTTTTCTGTTTTTGGATGTTGGAGAATGTGGTGGTGAATAAAACTGATTTTGAGTAATAAACTCAGCCTCGTCTTTCCACACATCTCCACAAGGTACAAAAAGAACTAAGAACACATAAAAACAGGAACTAAAAACCCATACTTAAAAACTGAACTAAACACATCAATAAGAAGATGAGAAAATCTAAGAAGAAACGGCGCCAAGAAGAACATAAAACAATGGAACATAAATGACTACTTCAGTAATAGTTAAACAGGTTTATTAAAAGCCAAATTAAAAAGGTGGGTCTTGAGCCTGTTCTTAAAAACATCTATTGACTCTGCAGCCCTGAGGCTCTCTGGCAGGCTGTTCCACAGACGAGGACCATAATAGTGAAAGGAAGCTTCACCAAAGGTCTTGGTCTTGACTTTGGGAAACATTAAAAGGCCAGTACCAGAGGACCTCAGGGTTCGCAAGGGCTCATGAGATAAATGCAGCTCAGATAGATAAAAAGGCCCAAGATCACTGAGGCGTTCAAAAGCTACTAAGAACCTTAAAATCGATCCTAAAACACACGGGGAGTCATTGCAGCCATTCTAAAACTGGTGTAATATGCACCTGCCCCTTGGTCCTCGTTAACACTCGTGCTGCTGAATTTTGAAGCAGTTGGAGATGTGATATTCTTTTTTGAGGAAGACCAGAGAGCAGGGCATTACAATAGTCTATACGACTAGTAATAAAAGCATGCATCAAGACCTCCGTGCTGGCAAGAGAGAAAAGGGCGGACTCTGGCTATATTCCTAAGATGGTAAAATCCGATTTTTGTTATTCAGTCTAATTCAACTTTATTTATATAGTGTGGAGTGTGTAAATAATGAGGCGGATTTGACTCAGAGTTTATTACACATCTCACACAGAAGCATAGTCAGAAAGAGAACATTTCAGACAAAACTCTTCTCTTAAATACTATGGCATTCTCTCAGAAGCTTCTACACACAAAAGGTCACATTGCATTCACTTCCTCAATTCTTTGCCATCCTGCTAGAAGTCTCTGATACACAAAAGATCACACTGCATTCATCCTTCACACCTCCCTGCTATCTCCGAGGGAAACTCTGCTCTTTGTTCTAGTCTAAGATGCTATCACATTATGCACTCCCCATGTGTCACTAAACGACCCCCCCCCCCCCCGAGCGTCTTGGATAGAACAATAGAATGACAGTCCATATGCTGTGGTTAAATCATTAAACATCAATCCACATGCTGCTTGGGCTTCAGTCTTCTCCCATATCTGCTGTAACCAGGATTCACCGCCTCCGCGGTGCTGTCATGCTGGGGGGCTGATGATTGAGGGGTAAAAGTCTGTGCATGTGGGTGCTCTGGGGAGTCTTTTCTCTGGGAAACTCCCCGCGGGGGTCTTCCACGCCGAGGGGCCCTCGCCAACAGCACTTGCTCATCCGCCACAACAAAAGCGGGTTTGAGTCTGTCTATGCCAATCTTGTCCCTCCTACCCCCCAAATCTAGCAAAAAATGCTTGTCCCCTGTTTCCAGCACACTGAACGGTCCATCATAAGGTGGGCACAGTGGATGGCGATGGGCATCGTGTCTGACAAAAACGAACTCCGCGTTCTTCAAAGTTTTGAGCACAAAAACACGCGGAAAACTGTGGTGAACAGGGCCCGGCAGCGTGCTTGTGTCTATGCTACGCTGCAACAGCTGAGACGGGGAGCTGCCCGGCGCGGGATTATCTGGGAGAAACTCCCCGGGCAGCCGAAGTGGCTGCGCAAAAACGAGTTCAGCTGGGGAAGCTTCCAAATCCTCTTTAGGCGCAGAACGTAACCCCAATAAAACCCACGGTAGCTTGTCTACCCAATTTGCATCCGTCAGTGACGCCCTGAGAGCCGCTTTCAATGACCTATGAAAACGTTCGCATAACCCATTAGCCTGCGGATTGTACGCGGTTGTGCAGTGAATTGTGACACCCAGGCTGCGGGCCATTGTTGACCAGAGTTCGGAAACAAATTGAGGGCCTCTGTCGGACGTAATATCCAACGGGACTCCGAAACGCGCCACCCATGCTGTTAAAAACGCACGCGCCACCTCCTCGGCTGTGGTTGCCGCCAGTGGGACCACTTCCGGCCAGCGCGTGGTGCGGTCCACCATTGTCAGAAGGTGCGTGCACCCCTGTGATGGCGGGAGGGGGCCCACGAGGTCCACGTGAACATGGTCGAACCTCTTAGCCGGGATGCGAAACGGCTCCAAGGGAGCTTTCGTGTGTCTGTGTACCTTGACTCGTTGGCACGCCATGCAGGCTGCTGCCCACTCTTTCACCTGTTTACGCAGGCTCGGCCACACAAATTTCTCTCCTACCATTTTGACCGACGCGCGCACTCCCGGGTGCGCCAAAGAATGAATCGAGTCAAAAACGCGGCGGCGCCAAGCGGCCGGTACTACAGGACGCGGTCGCCCCGTGGAGACATCACAGATTAGGGGGGGCATACCGTCTTGCAGCACCCTGCTCTCCAGCCTTAACCCTGTTGGTCCAGACTGGAGCGCGCGCACATCCGCGTCATCAACCTGCTCCGCGGCCATGGCTGTGTAATCTATCCCCACACGGACCGGGGCAGCCACGGCGCGCAAGAGGCAGTCTGCCACTACATTCAGTTTACCCGACACATGCTGAATATCGGTAGTAAACTCTGAGATCGCGGCCAGCTGTCTCTGCTGCTGGCCCGACCACGGTTCTGAAACCTTGGCCATCGTGAATGTTAGTGGCTTGTGGTCAACAAACGCGGTGAAACAGCGCCCTTCCAGCCAGAACTGGAAGTGGCGAATGGCCAAGTGGAGAGCCAGCAACTCCCTGTCGAACGCGCTGTATTTACGTTCACTATCGCGCAAAGTCCTGCTGAAAAAGGCGAGCGGCTGCCAAGCCCCGGCTACATGCTGCTCCACGACCGCTCCTATGGCCACATCTGACGCGTCAGTAGTGAGCACTATGTGGGCCGTTGGGTCTGGATGTGCCAGCAAAGCAGCATTTGCCAGGGCTGCTTTGACTTCAGAGAACGCTCGTTCTCGCTCCGGGGACCATTCGATCTTATTCGCGGGTTTCTGTTTTTTTGAGCGCGGCATACAGCAGTTGCATGAGCTGCGCTGCGCGGGGAAGGAAACGATTATAAAAATTCACCATTCCCAAAAACTCCTGTAACGCCCTGACCGTTTGCGGCCGGGGAAAATCTGCTACCGCACGCACTTTGTCAGGCAGCGGAACCGCTCCTTCGGGAGAGACGTGGTGCCCCAAAAAATCAATCTGCGTCACCCCGAACTGACACTTCGCTGGGTTGATTATTAAACCGTGCTCTTCCAACCTCCGGAAAACCGCCGTGAGGTGGGTTTCATGTTCGTCTTCGGACGCGCTGGCTACCAAGATATCGTCCAAGTAGACGAATACGAAAGGGAGAGCGCACAGCACTGCATCCATCATGCGTTGGAACGTCTGTGCAGCCCCTTTAAGCCCGAATGGCATGCGCAAAAACTCGAATAAACCGAACTGAGTTATCACCGCTGTTTTGGGTATATCCTCAGCGTGCACTGGGACTTGGTGGTAACC
Organism: Pholidichthys leucotaenia; assembly: GCA_020510985.1. Lineage (NCBI taxonomy): Eukaryota > Metazoa > Chordata > Actinopteri > Cichliformes > Pholidichthyidae > Pholidichthys > Pholidichthys leucotaenia. The sequence goes on from CM035844.1 coordinate 19,749,310, forward strand.
GCGGACCAGGTCTATTTTAGAAAAAAAACGCGCGCTCCTGCCAGGTGAACAGAAAAATCCTTTATGTGAGGAATTGGGTAGCGGTCGTGCGCTGTAGCGTTGTTCAACCTGCGGAAATCCCCGCAAGGTTGCCACAAACCCTCAGCTTTAGGGACCATGTGTAGCGGGGAAGCCCATGGGCTGTTTGAATGCCTGATGATGCCCAACCTCTCCAGGTTGGCGAACTCCTCGCGCGCTATGGCCAGTTTAGCTGCGTCCAAGTGCCGAGGTTTTGCAAAAACGGGTGGCCCGGTGGTGGCGATAAAATGCTCCACCCCGTGTTTAGCGATGGCTGCCGAAAAAGTCGGGACAGTGAGTGCTGGGAACTGAGTGAGCAGTGTGTGGAACTTACCGCCTGTAGCTGTGACGTTGGCTTGTGCTGTTGGCTGGGACGCTCGAGCAAAGGTCTTAATGTCCGAGCCGTTTGCTGCTGTCATCTCGGGGCCGCTAGATCCTGCCAGCCGGTCAGCGTAGGTCGGCATGATGAAACTCAGCTGGGCGCCGGTGTCCACGAGGAAATGTCTCCCCGAGCGTGCGTCCGTCAAGTAGAGCAGCTTGTTCTCCTCCCCGAGGGTCGCGGCTGCTGCCGACCCCCGGTCTTGGCATTTCCTGAGTCACTTGAATTGGCATGGTGGTATACATTTGCGTGCCCTCTCTGCGAAGCAGTGGTGGTAGAAGCAAGACCTGTCTCCCTCGCGGTCCTTGGCCCCCGCTGCTGCTGCCGTCGATGGCTCCTCGCCTCCTCCGGCAGTCGCGCCGAGCTCTGTCGCTGCCGCAATGGTCGTGAACTCCCTGCTGGTGACGATGATCCGGTTCGCTTCCCGGGCTAGCGCACGATAGTCCCGCTCGGCCAGCAACGGTGAATTGGCCAGGGTCACTCTTGCCGCCAACGGAAGGTTCCGGAGGAAGAGGTGGGTAAAAATGAAATGGTTGTCTCCTGTGCCCTTTAACCTCAGCATCTTCTCCATCAGGTCTATGGCTGACCCATCTCCCAACCCGGTCCGAGCCAGGAGTCTCTCTGCTCTCTCACCATCCGAGAGTGTGAAGTGTTGGATGAGTGCAGCCTTCAGCGTGCCGTACTTGTCGTCGGTTGGTGGCTGATCAAGCAGGCTCTCCACATGCTGAGCCGTGCAGGCGTCGAGCGCTGCGACCACATAGTGGAATTTTGTGTCATCCGCCGATATTCCCCGGAGGGCGAACTGCGCCTCGACTAGGTGGAACCAGGAGCGCGGGTTGTGTTGCCAAAAATCCGGTAGCTGGATAGCAACAGCACCTGTGTGGCTGGGGGCTCCCGTCAAGGTTGGCTCTGGGGATCTTTCGTTGTGTTCCATGATTCGTCTTGGGTCACCAGTGTGGAGTGTGTAAATAATGAGGCGGATTTGACTCAGACAGTTTATTACACATCTCACACAGAAGCATAGTCAGAAAGAGAACATCTCAGACAAAACTCTTCTCTTAAATACTATGGCATTCTCTCAGAAGCTTCTACACACAAAAGGTCACATTGCATTCACTTCCTTAATCCTTTACCATCCTGTTAGAAGTCTCTGATACACAAAAGATCACACTGCATTCATCCTTCACACCTCCCTGCTATCTCCAAGGGAAACTCTGCTCTTTGTTCTAGTCTAAGATGCTATCACATTATGCACTCCCTATGTGTCACTAAAATAGCGCCATTTCACAACAATAGTCATCTCATAGCACTTTCAAATGTAGTGGAAACCCCCACAATTGCAAAAAGACCCCAGCAATCAGGCGAGCCCAGGCGCCAGGTTTGTTTTTGTCAGGCACCACCGTACGATGGACCGTTCTGGGTACTGGAAACTGCGGCAGAGCATTTTGTGTTAGACTTGGGGGGGCGTAGGGAGACCCTGTGTACGCCCCTCCCGACGCGGACACGCGCGAAGCTCAGCGCGTGCTCGCGGATCACATTCAACACACAGAGCGGAGTTTTCCAGACTCGCTGATTATTGTGGCTGGCGACTTTAATCAGTGCAATCTGAGCCACGATCTCCCCCGCTACAAACAGTTTATTAAATGCCCCACCAGAGGATTAAACACACTGGATCACTGTTACACCACAGTGAAAGACGCATATCGCGCTGTCCCTCGAGCTGCGCTGGGATTATCTGATCACGTGATGGTTCACCTCATTCCCACATACAGACAGAGATTGAAGCTCACTAAACCTGTTGTGAGCACTACGAAGATACGGACCAGTGATGCTGAGGAGAAGCTGGAAACGTGCATGGAAATATCTGACTGGGGCATGCTTAAAGGAGCCACGCATGATCTGGATGAGTACACGGACACTGTGAACTCATATATCCACTTTTGTGAAGAGAACATTCTTCCATCACGCACCAGGGTGAGTTACTCTAATGACAAACCCTGGTTCACAGCTAAGCTCAGACAGATCAGGAAGGAGAAGGAAGCAGCGCTGAAAAGTGGAGACAGGGACTGCTACAGGGAGGTTAAATACCGGTTTAACAGAGAGCTGAAGAGGGCTAAATCTGTGTACTCAGAGAGACTCCAGCAGCAGTTCACTGCTAATGATTCGGCTTCCGTGTGGAGAGGACTGAGGCAGATCACCAACTATCGGCCTCAGGCTCCTAAAGGTCAGGATGACAAAGCCCTTTGTCAGAGACTGTCCCAACACTATGCCCGTTTTGACACCTCGTCATCTGTGTCCAACTCCCCCCCTCCCTCCAGCTCCACAGCCTCCACATTCCCTACTTCATTTAAGGCACCCCCCCCACCCCCCCCACCCCCCTTATCATCAGTGAGCAGGATGTGCTCAAACAGTTCTCCAGACTGAACCCGCGCAAGGCCCCCGGCCCAGACGGCGTGTCTCCCTCCACCCTGAGACTCTGTGCGAAACAGCTGGCTCCTGTATTCACAGACATTTTTAACACCTCCCTTAAGTTATGCCACGTGCCGTCCTGCCTCAAATCCTCCACCATCATCCCTGTCCCCAAGAAGCCACGGATCACTGGACTTAATGACTACAGACCTGTAGCGCTCACCTCTGTAGTCATGAAGTCCTTTGAGCGCCTGGTCCTGTCCCACCTCAAGTCCATCACCACCCCTCTCCTGGACCCGCTGCAGTTTGCCTACCGAGCCAACAGGTCTGTAGACGATGCAGTCAACCTGGCCCTCCACTCCATCCTGCAGCACCTGGACTCCCCGGGAACCTACGCCAGGATCCTGTTTGTGGACTTCAGCTCCGCATTCAACACCATCCGCCCCGCTCTGCTCCGGGACAAGCTGTCCCTGCTCAACGTGCCTGACTCCCTCTGCAGGTGGATCATCGACTTCCTGACGGACCGGAGGCAGCATGTGCGGCTGGGAAAGACTGTCTCAGACTATACTAGCATCAGCACCGGATCACCCCAGGGCTGTGTACTTTCCCCCCTACTCTTCTCCCTTTACACCAACTCCTGCACCTCCAGCCACCAGTCTGTCAAGTTGATCAAGTTTGCGGACGACACCACCCTCATCGGGCTCATCTCCAACGGCGACGAGTCCGCCTACAGGAGAGAGGTGGCCCAGCTGGCGTCCTGGTGCAGCAATAACAACCTGCAGCTGAACGCTCTGAAGACAGTGGAGATGATTGTAGACTTCAGGAAAGTCACTACTCCTCTGCCCCCCCTCACCCTCTCAGGCTCTCCCATCACCACTGCTGATTCCTTCCGCTTCCTAGGCACTACCATCACCAGGGACCTCAAATGGGAGCTGACCATCAGCTCACTCATCAAAAAAGCCCAGCAGAGGATGTTCTTCCTGCGGCAGCTGAGGAAGCTCAAGCTACCCACCAAGATGTTAGTGCAGTTCTACACAGCCATCATCGAGTCCATCCTCACCACCTCCATAACCGTGTGGTACGCAGGAGCCACTGCCAGGGACAGACTAAGGCTGCAGCGCGTCGTGCGCACTGCTGAGAAGGTGATCGGCTGCAAGCTCCCATCTCTCCAGGATCTGTACATCTCCAGGACCCGGAGGCGTGCTGGCCGGATCATAGCCGATCCCTCACACCCTGGTCATGTACTGTTTGCCCCCCTCCCCTCTGGTAGAAGACTTCGGTCCATCCAGACTAAAACCTCCCGTCACATGAACAGCTTCTTCCCCTCTGCCATTAGACTGCTGAACACTAAGTGACTCTCGTGCACCATGTACAGCAGCTCAACCAGACTCATGTCAATCATCACTGTTTTCTTCCTGCATTACCGACTGCACTATATAGTTCTCCACAGTATCTGCTGCTGGCTAATATATATATATATTTTAACTGTTGACCAGTATCACTTAATCTTATCCTACACTTTATTACATGTATAGTTTATTTCTCTTATCTTATCATGTTTAATGTTGCAGCATTGTACCGAGACAAATTCCTAGTTTGTGTACTACATGAACAATGGCAATAAACCTGATTCTGATTCTGATTCTGATTCTGACCATCTGCATCGACTAGCTGAAGCCCGCTTTTGTGTTGGCAGATGAGCAGGTGGTGTTGGCCCAAGCTCCCTGGTGCAGACGTCCACCATTGGTGGTTCCGCAAATTGGTGTTCCCTCCGTAGAGACCTGTGCTTGTGAAGCTAACCTGTTCCCCCCACCCCACCCTCTTTCCCTCCACAGACCAATGTGCCCTCCCGCACACCTCACCAGCAGGGTGTTTCAACCGGACCGGTGACCCCCCCGCTACAGCTGCTATGGGCGTCGGCTCAGGCCCAGAGGACGGGGGGTTAGTTCCCTTTCTGGGTGTTTGGGGGGGGGGCACTGCATGGGGGGTTCTCCACCCAGAGTCAGAAGCCTCTGGGAAAGGTGGGGGTGGAACAGAGGACTTAAGGAGGAAGTGGCACCGGGGAGATCGAACAGAGGACTGAAGGAGGAAGTGGCACCGGGGGGTCTCAGTTGTAACAGAAAGGACTATCTGCCCCCCAGGGGAGTTCAGCAGACACTGGAGTTTGCTCGAGGAAGAGAGGATGCGAGAAGCAGGGCTGGTGTTGTATGATGTTAATGTGCCAGGCATTCTTTGTGCACTGAATGTATGAATGTATCGTCTTTGGCTCCCTGGGTCTGATGGGGCAGAAATAAAGGGTATAAAAAGGAGGCGCCCAGAGACCCCGGGAGAGTATTTTCTGTTCTTGATGTTGGAAAGTGAATAAAGTTTGTGTGTTGTGCAGCTCGCTGCCTCGTCTGCTTTCATCTTCCACACCAGGAGGTCTCCGAACAGATGGCTGCCCACGCATACAACTGGACATTAAAACAATGTAGGGAGAAGCTGAAGAAATTGAAAAGCGATTGCCAAGCCATCTAGGACCACAACGGTTGAAGTGGGGTAAACAGAAAGCACTAGAAGTGGTTCAACCAAATGGACGCCATTTACGGCCATCGACCAGCCAGCAATGGCAGGGAGATTGGGGTCAACCCAGTCACGGCCATGTTATTGTTGCAAACCATGGATGGTGAGTGTTTTGTGAAATGCAGCTTTTTGCTTATTTATCTTATTGGTGGTAAGCTCACTTTTTTGTGCAACAACAATGCTGTTCTCTCCTGGCTAACGAGTGTTAGCTCATCGCTAGCTAGCTAGTTGGCTACTAGCTAGTAGCTAACTAGCTAGTAGCCAACTCTGCTGATTCACGATTGCTGTGTCTGAAGTACTCGCTTGTGAGAGCAAAACAATGAAATAAGCTAATTCTGCCCTGCATTCAGTTGACAAAACTGTTTGCAACGGTTCGGAATTATTCGTTAGTTTCTGTAACCGAACGCCACGGTCGCCGCAAACTGTTTTCTCACTGGCCGAACTCCTTGGGAGGTGACTCGCATAGCAAACAAAGATGGCGACTAGGCAAGACAGTTTGCGATATCCTTTTGTTTCTTTTTGGAGCAATTTCCATCAATTTGAGAGTAGAGGTCATGTCAGTTTGTAAGTAAAACAATACCATGTGTAAAATATTGTTTTTGGTGGGGGTATAATGGAGAATTCTTAGGTATTATGAAGTTGAAGTAGACTATAATCTACGCCATAGTTCCGTATCCTCTAACCGGCTGACAGAGGACCATAAATCTACACAGCTACAGAATGCGCAAGCCGAACAGAAAAACTGTTTGCCGAGAACTGCTAGTTCATTTAGGTCAGTTTGTCTTGCAAACTATGTTCGGTGAACTGTTTTGTGAACTGAACTCGTGTCTGGTTAAAAAGTTTTGTGTACGTGCTGCACTTTTGTGCTGTGCATAAAGTCATGTGTATTTTCTTTTTAGAATCTGTTTCCACATGTGAGGAGTCCGCCTCCCTCAGCATGAATCCCCCGGGCTCTCCTGCGTTTGTTGCAGCACCAGCATCAGATCCGACACCAGTACCAGCTCCAGCTCAGTCAACGTCTGGCACGACAAGTGCAAGTGCTGGTAAGGCACAATAAACAAAAGATTAACACCCTGTTGTGTTTATGGATACAGGTCAAGTGGATCCCAGGATCCAAAATCTCTATATATACAAGTGCATTTTCAAACCAGTGATTTATAAAGTGATTCATATAATTTCGTAAAGCCTCATCATAGTCCCATATACCTATTCTGTGGATTTTCCAACAACAGTGTTGGAACAGTGTTGTCGTGCTACTTCTTTTCCACCATAAATCACTGGATTGAAAATGTACTTGTACATGTACAGATTGGATCCTAGGGTGCTCACATGTCAGGGGTCCATGACCTGGTCTCATTTTTAAGCTGTGGTCTAAGAAGTACTGATAAAATGTTTGTTTTTGAAAAACTGATGTAGCACAAAAACTCACTTTTGAATGTACTTGCAATATAGTCAACATGCTTCATTCAAATAATTTGTCAACTGACTGGATTAACTCATTCAGATTTCTGAGGCCACAATAAAAACAAATTATTTTAAACATGACCTGGTGCTTGCAAAATCTGCTTTACTGAGGCGCACCAACATGAAAATTGTGCTTAAATACAACAATGAAGCATTTTTGTCACATCCCACCACTGGCTTTCACAAGTGTATTTCCCAAATATATGTTTTGAACTTGACAACTAACCACCACCCATTTCTGTCTTTTGTCTAGGCAAGAGGAAAAGGAGCCACTCCACAACGGACCTTGCCTAATTCACAACAGGTGTCTGATCCATGAATCTACTAATAAATTTTCTGGTTCAATTAGAATTGTTATTTAAACAGTCCTCTTCACCATGCTGTTCATATTTTGACATCATGAGACCAAGACGACACCTCACAACTGAGCAACAGTACCTCGCCATTGCGAGGCTTCAAACAGGATGTTCTCAGAGGAAAGTGGCCACTGAGCTTAGAGTGTCAGTGTCATCAGCAGGTTGCAACAGAGATACAGAGAGACTGGAAGAGTCACAGAAAGGCATAGCAGTAGATGTCCTTTGGCCACATTCCACGCTGATGACCGCTTCATTGGGAACAGTGCCCCGCGGAACCGGATGATGAATGCTACTCAGTTCCAAGCACATTTAAGGAAGGTGAGAGGCACCCAAGTGTCACGTCAAACCATTCAAAACCGTTTACATCAGTGTGGTCTGCGTGCGAGATGACCTGCAAGGCTGCCTGACCACACTACCAGGCACAGGTATCATCGTTTGCATGGGCCAAGGAGCATTTATGCTGGACAAGGGACCAATGGGCCTCAGTGCTGTTCTCTGATGAAAGTCTATTCACGTTGAGCAGAAATGATGGCCGCCGATAATGTTGAAGATGTTAAGGAGAGCACTATGCATCACCCACTATTGTCACCATGTTACAGTTTGGGCAGGTGTGTCTAGTCAATACAGAACTGCCCTACACCTTGTGAATAGGACAGTGACAAGCCGATACTACCTAAATAACATCATTAATCCAGTCATTGTGCCCCACGTGAACAACACAGGCCCAATTTCATCTTCATGGACGACAGTGCTCCAGATCATCGAGGTCGCATCATTAGGGAACAGCTGCTGAAGGCTGGGGTACCTCAGATGGAGTGGCCTGCACTTTCTCCAGACCTGAATCCCATAGGAAACCTATGGAATCAGCTGAGTTGCCGTGTAGAGGTTCGTAATCCTGCACCCCACAACCTCAATGACCTGAGGGTTGCCCTTCAAGAAGAGTGGAATGCCATGCCTCAGCAGACAATAAGTCGACTTGTGAAGAGCATGAGATGTCGTTGTCAAGCTGTAATTGATGCTCAAGGGCACATGACAAGTTATTGAGACAGTGACATTTTTCGTTGTGGTATACCCACCACTGTTGTTGGCTTTTGTTTCAGTAACTTGAGATGAGCAAATCACCATTGCATACTTCTATTTAAACGTCCTACTTTCATTATATTATATAATTGTAGCATGAACTTTTTACATTTTCCATAAATTTCACCCAAAAGCCAAATATCCTTAACTTTTTGTGAGTAGTGTATATTTACAGCGGGGAAAATAAGTATTGAACACGTCAACATTTTTCTCATTAAACATATTTCTGATGGAGCCATTGACCTGAGATTTTCACCAGATATCAGCAACAACCCAAGCAATCCATACATACAAAGAAATCAAGGCAACTGTGTTCACAAAACAAGTTATATTTAATAAAGTGGAATCATGCAGGGAATAAGTATTGGACACACTTGGTGAAATTCATTTAATATTTAGTAGAAAAGCCTTTGTTGGCAATAACAACTTCCAGACGCCTCCTGTATGGTGAAACTAGGCACAGGCATTGCTCAGGCATGATTTTAACCCATTCTTCCACACAAACTGTCAAATCTTGAAGGTTCTCTGGGTGTCTTCTATGAACTCTGCTCTTAAGTTTGTTCCATAGATTTTCAATTGGATTCAGGTCAGTTGACTGGGTCATTCTAGCAGCTTTATTTTCTTTCTCTGGAGCTAGTTGAGAATTTCCTTGGCTGTGTGTTTGGGATCATTGTCTTGTTGAAATGTCCACCCTTGTATCATCTTCAGCATCTTGGCAGATGGCAACAAGTTCTTATCAAGGATGTCTCTGTATATTTGTCCATTCATCTTTCCTTCAATTATTTGAAGTCTGTCTGTACGTGCTGAAAAACACCCCCACACTATGATGGGATGTGCAGTGTCATTTTACCTCCAAACGTGTTGTGTTGTGGCATCCAAAAAGTTCAATTTTGGTCTCATCTGACCAGACTATATTCTCCCAGTATTTTACTGGCTTTCCCAAATGTTGTGTAGCAAACTTTAAACGAGCTTCAACATGCTTTTGTGGAGTCTTGCGAGGTGAGCGGGCATAGAGCCCATGTCAGTTGAGTGCATTACTTGTTTTTTTTTTTTAAAAACAGCAGTACCTGCTAACTCCAGGTCTTTCTGGAGCTCTCCAGGAGTGGTCTTTGGCTCTTGGATAACCCTTCTTATAATTCTTTTGCGTCTTCTGTCAGAAATCTTCCGAGGAGCTCCTGGTTGTGACCAGCTAATGGTAAAATGTTCTTTCCACTTTGGAATGATGGCTCCAACAGTGCTCACTGGAACATTCAGCAGTTTAGAAATGCGCCCATAACCAATGCCATCATGTTTTGCAACAATAAGGTTGCGAAGGTCTAGAGCAGGGGTGACCAACTAAAACTGCAAAACATCCGATAGGTCAGTCCTCCTCCCCAGCTGAGGTCCGAACTAGGTGTGGTAATCTTTAGGCACCTCATGAGTCGATTATGATTCAGAACTCAAACTATTCTTAATGCATTTTTGTCCTTTTCAAGATTTTTCCCTCCCACTGTGTGACAACTTGGCCCTTTTAAAGCAAAGTATTTGCAATGACCCATGAATTTTCTTCCAACATCTTTAATTAAAATAAATGTAAGAGAAATCTGACACATGGTGGGATGGTGGCCTAATAGGGATGTGGACTGGTGAGCGGAGGTTCGCGGGTTTGATCCCTGGACCGGCAGGATCAGATCTGGGTGGGACAGATAACATAGCAGTGTTGGCCTCACCCTCCTTAACCTCACTGTGGTGCCCTTGAGCAAGGCCCTTAACCCCAACTGCTCCAGTGGAGTTGTTCAGTGGCCACAGGTCAGTCTGTGGTTGTACTCGGCAGCTTCCTGGTATGACTGTGTGAGTGTGAACAGGGCATCCTTGAAAAAGAGAGGTTGCCTCTCAGTGGAACTACCCTGTATAAATAAATAAAATAAAAATCATGGACAAATTTAGCTTAAAATGTGCTTTTAAGAACTGTCATCCTTTCATTGACATTCCTTCAGAAGACCACAGCTGTCTCCAGACAGGCCAGTATCATTTAACCTGCTTTCACACATTATTTTATTAAGCTCACGTTTTAGCTGGTATTAGCTCTATATTAATTTTTAAACAAAAAATATAAGTTCAGGCGAGATGCGACGAGCTGGAAGGTTGCAGAGTTTTATTTCCTCCATCACAATGAGATGCACTTGTAGCGCTGTGCGCTACTGTGCTGTTGTGTTTTCAGAGGCATGTATCGTCAGCTCTTTTATACGTTATACAAACAGACAGAATGCATGGCACATTAGCATATTGATATACATATCAGTCAATACATATGATTAGCCTGACCAACTGACGTCTTCTCCTTAATCCGGGGATGTATAAACAATAGTCCATTGTTCTGATTGTCCCCCCAGGGGCTCTCTGTATGTATGTGAATGGTCCTCTGCTTCTTCCGGACCTTCTGAGTGTGAGGATGAATGTCCCTGTAGATTGTGGTGGGTCACCACAATGTAAAATTTTATAATACAGGAGAACACCAAATGTGTTTGTTGACTCCAAATTAATAGGTCTAAAATCTATAACTAAAATCCTAAAAATGTTTTACAGGAGAACACTAAATTGTATTGCATTTTTAAAAAAAAAAAGATTAATATCTAAAAAAAACTATTTCACAAAACGTCCACCTCTGTCCAATATTTTCAGTGTAGAAAAAAAACTGTTTCAAACTAAGACAAAAAATGGACACAAAATATAATTCCAGGACACAAAATATAATTCCACACAACAGAATTCCTCAACATTTTTTTTCTCAGCAGTAAACTCTGTTACAGCATGGATGGAGCTGTAACTCCATGGTTACAGAGAGAGGGGAGGTGGAACTTTTCATGTTCAGTAACACACGGAGCGTTTACTGAGTTTTTAAGTGATATCGGAAAATAGTGGAAGAAGGTAAATACATTCAGTTTCACAACAGTGCTTCATTTTGTGGGTACAGACCTGAAACGGTCTGTGAGGGGTGGATGTCCTGGCTGTCGGCCTTGTGTGTGTGTGTGTGTGTGTGTGTGTGTGTGTGTGTGTGTGTGTGTGTGTGTGTGTGTGTGTGTGTGGTGCTCCCGCAACGAACCGGATTTTGCAACCTGCTGACTCTCTGGAGCGGTTGGAGCCACAGAATCTGTAGAGAGTAGTGTTCGTGGGACAGTCAAGAGGGGAGTTTGTAGCAGGAGGAGAGCACCTAAGGGCTTGTGCCATAATCTGTTGGGCGGTCGTTGATGCAGCAGTTCAGTTCTGCATTTTTTCCCCACAAAAATAAAATGGTCTCCCTTTTCCCCAAATTGTATCAAAAGGCTTCAGGGTCCAGATGGAGGACTCTTGGGGTCCAGATCCGGACCAGAGTCTGCCAGCTGGTGATCCCTGGTCTAGAGAGAGCTCTTTGTTTCTACCCTTCATGAGTTCTTTGTGATGTGACAATCTGATATTCACAGACTTTTTTAAAGGCTATCAGTCAGGACTTGACCAGCTGAAAGTGATTTGTACTGATGGGGGATGGGATGGCTTCCTAAATTCTGATGGATTTCACCTGGTTTCTTGGCTTTCTATGCCTTTTTGCACATCTTTTTCTTCATGTGTTCAATACTTATTCTCTGTGTCATTCCCCTTTAGTAAATATAACTTGTTTTGTGAAAACAATTGCCTTGACTTTGTTATATGTATGGATTGCTTGGGTTGTTACAGATATCTGGTAAAAACCTCAGGTCAATGGCTCCATCAGAAATAGGTTCAATGAGAAAAATGTTGATGTGTTCAATACTTATTTTCTCTGCTGTATGTATGTGTGTATATACTCTGTGTGTGTGTGTGTGTGTGTGTGTGTGTGTATACATATACAGTATATACACATACACACACAGTCAACTTACCTTTTTAAACTTCCAAATTCTTTTAAACTATGATTAAAAGACATGCATTATGCACAGGGAACGATAAATCGACAGTAAATGCAGTCAACATAAAAACACTGAATAAACTTTTAAAATCTTTTAAACTCCTTCTTTTAAAAGACACATATGAGCCATCTCAAATAAGAGTTAGGGTTGGGGTTTTTTTTGTGTTTTTCAGTGCCAGCATGCTGCATCAAATTTGCATGGTGAGCACGTATTTTACGCTTGCAAAATTGTAATAATGTAGAGACTTGGGTGAGTCAGCAGACAGCGTCTCAGTCGGGATGCAGAGGTTAAACATAGGAGGACAATAGTCAGGGAAGAAGGAGCCAGGGGGTTTAAGGGTGGATGCATTGTGATGTTAAATGTCAATGTGTATAATTACAAATTAGCACCCGGTGCTAATTTCTGTAATGGTAGTACCAGTCAACTGTGCATGATGAGTAGCAGCAAAGATGATATGGACATCAAATGGGTGAGACTATATCAACTGTACAGGTGAGCAGTGTGCAAATTTAGCGGTGTGCGAGTTCCTATATGCAAAGCTGTGTTACAGAGTTTTGGGAGTTGTTATCTGTTCAGGAGTCTGATGGCAGTGGGAAAGAAGTTCTTTAGTCTGGTTGTCCTGCATTTCACACTTCTGTACCTCTGGCCTGAGGGTAGAAGTGTGAACAGTCTGTGCTGGGGGTGGGTGGGGTCCCGGAGGATGGCGTCAGTTCTCCTTTGGACTCTGTGGTGGTAGATGCTCTGCAGAGAGGGGAGTGAAGTCCTGATGATCTTCTCCGCTGTCTTCACCACTCTCTGCAGGCGTCTGCAGTCCAGGGCAGTGGTGCTGCCGTACCATGCAGTGATGCAGTTGGTCAGGATGCTCTCGATGATGCATCTGTAGAAATTGTTGAGCATCCTGGAGGACATGCTAAACTTCTTCAGCCTCCTCAGAAAGTACAGTCGCTGTTCAGAATCAGAATCAGAAAAAGCTTTATTGCCAAGCATGTAAAAAACACACGAGGAATTTGACTCGACATTGGCACGCTATGTAAGCGTATCACAATGACACGGCGGCCGTAACTAGGCGCCTAATCAAAAAGATGGGGGATAAGGGAAGATAAGGGAAGGGAAGAATGACACAATGGGTGGAGAGAAAAAAACTTCATCAAAATACAGCTTATAATTGTAAGCCAAAGCCAAATTATGATTACAGAGAAAAAAACCTCTCTATGGCACAGAGCAGACACTCAACCTCACAAAAACAGAGATGCAGAGAGAGGGCAGTGTGTGTATATCAGTATGGTGATGTCAGTGTGTGTGCAGTGTGGATGTATGTATCAGTTACTGAAGTACAACAAAAATAAAAATAGTCTCCTAGGCAACGATGGATGTTATATTGAGCTCTCTTAACCAGCTCTGTGGTGTTGTGTGTCTACTTAAGGTCCTCGCTGATGTGGATGCCCAGATATTTAAAGCTGCTCACCCTCTCCACCTCAAGCTTCTGGATGAACAGCGGCTGAAGGGGTCTCCTCCTCCCTTTCCTCATGTCCACTATCATCTCCTTTGTCTTGTCCGTGTTGAGGGTGAGGTTGTTGTCCTCACACCATGACACCAGGTTGGCCACCTCCCTCCTGTAGGATGCTTCGTCATCACCAGTGATGCGTCCTATCATTGCTGTGTCATCCACAAACTTTAGGATGATATTGTCCTTGTGGGAGGCAACACAGTCATGGGTGGAGAGGCTGTAGAGGATGGGGCTGAGAACACAACCCTGTGGGACACCTGTGTTTGTGATGATGCTGGCTGAGGTCCTGTTACCCATCCTGACAGACTGGGGCCTGCCAGTTAGAAAGTTCAGTAGCCAGTTGCAGAGGGTGGGGTGCAGGCCAAGTGAAGACAGTTGTCGGTGACTCTGTGGGGGATGAACGCATTGAAGGTGGAGCTGTAGTCGACAAAGAGCATCCTGATGTAGGAGTCTTTATCTTCCAGGTGGGAGAGAGAATAATGGAGTGCTGCAGTGCTGCAGCAATGGCATCTGAGGTGGACCTGTTGGGCCGGTAGGCGTACTGCAGGGGGTCCGGGGTGCCCGGTATGCTGTCCTGAATGAGGGGCAGTACCACTCTCTCAAAGCACTTCATGATGATTGGAGTGAGTGCTACCGGTCTGTAATCATTCAGACAGATTGGCGGGCTCCTTTTGGGGAGGGGGATGATGGTTGTTGGATGATGGCCAGGGGTGCACATGTCATGGGGCTGCCCGGGACCTCCAAGCTGGTTTCATCTTTGGCGGCCAGGGGTGTGCATGCTTTGGGGCTGCCCCCAGGCCGGTTTTACCTCTAGCTGCTAATGGACATTCGTGTCACATGGACACTGCAATGTAAATATGTATATATAGTGCTGGTGTGCATGTGAGTATGTATGATATGGGATTATTTTACTTATTTTGAGAGACACGGTCCGATTTTAGTTGTTTCATGTGAATGTGATAGGATGTTTTATTGCAGTTCATTATTCCCTGTTAGTGCATGATTTGGGTCCTAAATTGGGAGGGTCTCGACTGTGTGTGTGGTTTTACACTTTTGTAAGGGGGAGGGGAATGTTGTGTGGTGTGTGTGTGTTGTCGTACCCGCCCCTAACGTGACGTCAGGTGGGCGCAGTCGTTCTGTATATATAGTTCTGTGTTCTCAATAAAGTTGTTAGGTTCGCTGCATGACAGAAGATACTCCAGTCCCTCATTCCTCATACATAACAGGTACCAAGTTTCAAAACAATCTGAACAAAACTGTACAAGGAGTTGATTTCATAAAAGTGGGGCGGCCCGACCAACTGCTCAATAACAATCACCCTTTGGTCTTTGATCGGTGGGGGATAAAAACTCGATTTTTGGTAGAGTGTCAGTTCTGAAAGGCAGTTTTTTTACGCAAAGACAAACAGAACTTAGTAATTCTTGGGTGACATGTACAAGCTGTTTACATTGCAATAGTGGGCTACTGAATACATATTGTTAACAAAACTTGTCCCATGTGCCCCTTTTTTGAAATTTCAGCCCCTGCCCTAGGGGGGTGTCATATCGTATCGCTCACGATAACAGAGGGTATGCACATGATGTCATGGAACAGAACTCATGGCAGTTACAAAATACTGAGTGGCAGCAATCGGGTGTATGCAGTAAAGCCCAAAAAATACACACAGTATTAAGTAACAGCAGTACACAGAGTGCCTGCTTGCACTGTGGAGAACTAATCTCATCATTCCATCTTGTATCTTGTATTAATGGAGAAAAAATGACTCGTGTGCTCTTACCCACACATTACTACAGTCAAGTAAACAGTGCAGCATTAACATCTAAAGTGAAAAAAGGCGTTCAGTGTACTACTGTGACTAAATATTTTGTGTAATTTTTATTTTGCTGCATATGAGGGGGGGGGGGGGGGCTGAAAAGTTCGTAGTGGTCAAATTTGACCAAATGTGGTTTCTTTTTCAATTGCAGGGATCCAAGCGCTGCAACACTGATGGAAGAAGTGTGTGGACTGAAGGGGAGACTATGTTGAAAAATAAACCACATTTGGTCAAATTTGACCACTATGAACTTTTCAGCCCTCCCTTGTGCAAACCAAAGCTGCCACATGTGTTTGCAACTCAGTGCTGGGTAACTATGGTATCCATCCTGTAACTGCCGAGAATTCCGTTCCAATGCATCCCCCCTCGTTGTAAACTTTGATACTGGTGTTACAAATGAATATCACGATATCTGGGGTCTGCTGCGTGATGACTTCACACGGTTACGCTAATGACGGAAGTTACACATTACCATAGAAACAGCAACACAAACACGGCATTGGAAGCTGCCACTCCAAAGTCGGAGTGAGGGGAAATTTAAGTTTTAAGGCCGTTTCAGACTGCTGCCATGTAAAAAAAAAATAAATTAAAAAAAAAAAAAAATTGGTGCAGCAATGTGGATAATGTGCCTGCATTTTTTTGCACATTAAGAACACCACTGGAGCGGTGTTAATGCATGACAATGTGCTGTTCGAAGTGTCTGTAGTTGTATTTTCATTCTGTTTTGACTGCATCTTGATTTTATTAAGAGGGGACCCCCCCTCCCCCATCCGTTTAGTGCGATGACAGCCAAAAAGCCCCAGGAGAGGTCGGTGCTACGAGAGTTACAATGCAGGTAAAGTGATTCAGTATAAAACCCAACATCTTTGTGCACTTAAGATGTAACAGTTTTTTATTATTTTCTTGTAATATTTGATATAGAACAAAAAAATATTTTAAACTAAATCTGAGCTGCTGTTTAGAAACTGGAGAAATTAGTTTTTGTTTTTCCAGAATATGCTGAAGGTAAATAACGCTGGTCTGTGGAACTGTTCTTTTTGCATAAATTTAAAAGAAGAAAACCCTGTATTCTGCATTATCGGGAAAATATCGCTATTGTGAAAATTCACAGCAATATTGTGATATAATTTTTCGGCCATATTGCTTACCCCTACCCTGCCCCTTAAATGGTCTCTGCACAGCCAGGACACCACAGACAACTGTATGGCCGCGCTCTGAGCAGCTGCTTCAGCAATGAAGGTGGAGAACATGGCCCATTCAAATTCCATCTCTCCAGTCTCCCTTGGAATATGTAATACATAAAACATTTTAATGAAAAGGAAAAATAACATTTAAATCCAGACTAAATTGAAAGGTATTGCACTGGTTCTGCAAGGTATTTGATGCCTTTTTAAAAACGGCATACGTAAACCTGTTTTGTACCTTTTCTTTTAAGACTATTATTTGTGATAAATTAGACTGATTACATTACCACGATTACAGGAACAAAATTTGTACTTAATGCAGCACAAGAAATATAGTTAACAGAAAAATGTACAGTGGATATCAAAAGTCTACCCACCCCTATTCAAATGCCAGGTTTTTGTGATGTAAAAAAATGAGAACAAGATAAATCATTTCAAAACTTTTTCCACCATTAATGTGACCTAAAACCTGCACAACCCAATTGAAAAACAAACTGAAATCTTTTAAGGGGAAAAATAAAAAACTCAAAATAACCTGGTTGCATAAATATGCACACCCTCTTATAACTGGGCATGTGGCTGTGTTCAGAATCAACCAATCACATTCAAACTCATGTTAAATGGGAGTCAACACACACCTGCCACCATTCAAAGTGTCTCTGATTAATCCCAAATAAAGTTCAGCTGTTCTAGTAGGCTTTCCCTGACATTTTTGTAGTCACATCTTAAAGCATAAGCCATGGCCCGCAGAGAGCTTCCAAAGCATCAGAAGGATCTCAATGACCATGTTTACATGGACACAAGTAACCGGATTAAAAGCCTGATTGGAATAAAAATGCTTCATGTAAACACGCCAATCTGAATATTCTGACCCAATCACACTCATTCGGATCAAAATTTCATTCCGGTTGAGAGGGGTGGGTTATGCCGATTGCTAATCCGAATGGTGTGCATGAAAACACTTATTCCGAAGGTTGGGCAGAAAATATGTTTACTGCGCATGTCTGTACGTCAGCCACACATCGACGTGACGTATTTCCCCCTTTACAGCAGCTAGTGGAAAACATAGTGGGAGTAAAACAAAACTGGTCTGTATCGTCCTGCTGTCTCCCTCTGTCTGTCATATGCAGAAGTATGTACTTGAAGCTTCATTATGGAGACCAGCAGAAGCAAAAGTACAGTCTGAATAACACAATACAGGTCCATTTCAAAAAGAGAAAGAGAAAGTTGCTTCTTTTTCTACTATTTTTGTCAAACTATCAAATATCAAAATGTCTAAATGTCGACGTGCGCATGTCAAAATGATTTATTCCGTTCAAACGTGTGACACATGGAAACGCACGTCCTAATCGGATCAGCTTTTTCAGGATCCATGTAAACGGTAAAGTTCTGATCTGAATTGTAATCAGATTGAAGAAATTTTGCCCATGTAACTGTGGCTATTGTTCAAAGGTATCAGTCAGGAGAAGGGTACAAAAGAATTTCCAAGGCATTAAATATACCATGGAACACAGTGAAGACAGTCATCATCAAGTGGAGAAAATATGGCACAACAGTGACATTACAAAGAACTAGACGTCCCTCCAAAATTGATGAAAAGGTGAGAAGAAAACGGTCACGGAGACTGCCAAGAGGCTGAGAGCAACATTGAAAGAGCTGCAGGAATTTCTGGCAAGTACTGGCTGTTTGGTACATGTGACAACAATCTCCCATCTTCTTCATATGTCTAGGCTATGGGGTAGGGTGGCAAGATGGAAGCCTTATCTTACGAAGGAAAACATCCAAGCCTGGCTACAGTTTGCAAAAATACATTTGAAATCTCCCAAATGCATGTGGGAAAATGTGTTATGGTCCGATGAAACCAAGGTTGAACTTTTCGGCCATAATTCCAAAAGGTATATTTGGTATAACACAACACTGCTCATCACCAAAAGTACACCATACCTACAGTGAAGCATGGTGGTGGCAGCATCATGCTTTGGGGCTGTTTTTCTTCAACTGAAACTGGGGCCTTAATCAAGGTGGAGGGAACAGTTCCAAATACCAGTCAGTGTTGGCACAAAACCTTCAGGCTTCTGCTAGAAAGCTGAAGATGAAGAGGAAATTCATCTTTCAGCACGACAATGACCCAAAGCACACATCCAAATCAAGAAAAGAATGGCTTCACTAGAAGAAGATTAAGGTTTTAGAATGGCCCAGCCAGAGTCCAGACCTGAATCTGATTGAACATCTGTGGGGAGATCTGAAGAGGGCTGTGTACAGGAGATACCCTAGCAATCTGACAGATTTGGAGCATTTTTGCAAAGAAGAATGGGCAAATATTGCCACATCAACATGTGTCACGCTGACAGACTCCTACCCAAAAAGACTGAGTACTGTAATAAAAGCCAAAGATGCTGCAACAAAGGGTGTGCATATTTATGCAACCACATTATTGTAATTTTTTTATTTTTCCCCTTTAAAGATTTCAGTTTGTTTTTCAGTTGGGTTGTACAGGTTATAGGTCACATTAATGGTGGAAAAAGTTTTGAAATGATTTATCTTGGTGTCATTTTTTACATCACAAAAACCTGGCATTTGAACAGGGGTGCGTAGACTTTTTATACCCACTATATGTATAGTAAATATGCAGAATTTGAACAGTGGTCAACTGAAATCACTTTTATTGTCTTTACAGCACAAACACTCAAACTGAGAAATACAAAATACTCTCTTGTCCCTTCTTTACAGTGAAGCTGCTACAGCTACAGTCTTGCATACCTCACACTTGAAATGATACATACCATGCCGTATATCTTCAACAGTGTACTTAATACTTCATTTTCAATGGCCAAGTCATAAATTCTGCACAGTGACTTCATGCAGACTGGATGATCACTTAAAAAAATCAAAAAGGAAAGTGACTTGTTACAACTGTGGAGAGAATTTGGTACACTTTGAAAGATCAGCTCTGACACAAATTTTGTCAAACATTCATACAAATTCCATGCACACCTCACTGAATATGGTCCCACGTCACAATAAAATGACAGAACTGCAACCTCCTTGGCACGAGTATCAATAATATCCCAGTGTAGATCCGTGAACCCTCATTTGTCATTTGAATTACAGCATGTAACCCCCCCCCCCCTTCCCTCCCCTGATTATCACCACTGGAATGAGCTGAACAGGCTGGAGACAGAAAGACAAAAGTAGCCACATACCTGCAGTTGTAAAGAGGGAACAGAGGAACATTATTAAGTTAACAGTTTCGGCAACACCGAGGCCATCGTACAAGTCAAACAAACATTTTTATTTTTTTCTACAAGAGCTCACATTTGCTTTCTGCTTTAGCTGAAAGGAATTTAACTGGTAGTTTTAACAAGGGATGTACCGAACTATGAGCCAATATTCACTGTGCTGACTGCCACTGGCCTTTGCGCAAATATGATAACATTCACCAGTGAAAGTGGCTGATGCTTATTGTGTCCTCTGTCATGTGAAAGGTTATAATAAAGGTTTTTTTCCACATATTTGTATTAATGAATTTGTGCTCATTCAAATATTATGAAGGGCTAAAACACTTTAAACAGTTATTTTTTGGAATACATATACAGTACTTTTCCCTTTTATACAAGGGGAGAATAGATGACGACAAAAACAATCAGTACTGGCTATCAACCAAATATTTTAAACCAGTACTGGACCAAAAATTCACAATCAGTGCATCCCTAGTTTTATACCATTAACACAAGATCTAATCTGTCTACAGCAGGGGTGTCCAATCATGTGCCATGGGGGGCCAAGACTCTGCAGGTTCTCTCTTCTACCCAGTCTCTTCAGCAGGTGTTTTCACCGAACGCCAATCAGTGAGAAGAAGTTCAGTGAAATCTGCTGTTGAAGACACTGGTTGGAGGTAAAGCCTGCAGGCTCCTCCACGGCACATGACTGGACCCCCCTGATCTGCAGCAAGGAACGTGAAAGTGTAACAACTGTCCTTTACATCAGGGGGGAAGGCAACTTGAAAAAAATGCCCCACATGTTCATTTACAGGTTTTTGGAAACTGTATCGCAATGAAAAAGAAAAAAGTATTTAAAAAGCTGCCAACTACCAGCTTTAAAATGCCCTTTACATTTGTACATGCAAGCCAACCACAACAATAAAAAGAATGACATAACGACTCACTGGCCCAGAAACGCTCACTTATTTCCATTAAAAAAAACAAGTCTTAAAAGGTGCATTAAAATGTTGATTAAAAAAGAAAAATCTCCACGGTAAGAGCAGGCATTTTGAGTGAAGGCTCAATCAGAGCGTGTCTTTTGAGGACATTCAGTCAACTTTCTTGCTGCGCAGTCGGAGTGTGTCCAGCATGCATCTGAAAGCGGAGCTGCTGTGTTGTGAGAGGAGTGTGAGGAGCTTCCCGTGGATGAGCGTCAGCAAGGTCTGGTGGCCCGTCGCCCAGACGCGGTACCAAGGCCCGTAGAAGGGATCAGATACAGCTGGGCACAGCATGTTATTTAGGTTGACCTCAGTCAGCTGGAGAGCAAAGGAGGACAAAGTGAGTAGGAAGCTCAGGATCCAATATGTTAAAACCAATTAAACCGCTATTTCAGTGGAGTTTTCTTTACTGTGGTTTAGTTTAGAAATTATAACCATCAAATAAGCAGTAATTTCTGCTCCAAACAAATCAACCATTTAACTGACGAATTAACTTCACTTCCTGTCTAATACGTACAGTTGAAACCAGATATTTACATATACTGTTGAAAAAGACACAACCTTTTTTGTCACTGTGTGACATTAAATCAGACTAAATTTTTCTTGTTTTAGATCAGAAAGGCTTACCCAAATTATTTATATTTGCTAAGTAATTTTTTAGAGAATTTTTTATTTTTTTATTTTCCTTCAGTCAAAAAGTCTGAAGTTTACACCCATTTCCTCAGTATTTGGGAGCACTGCCTTTAAACTGTATGACGTGGGTCAAACACTTTGGGTTTCCTTCCCCAAGCTTCTCACAACAGTTTGCTGGAATTTTGGTCCATTCCTCCTGACAGAACTGGTGGAACTGAGTCAGGTCAGCAACCGAGTCAGTCGTGGGCCGCCTTGCTCACACACGTCTTTTCAGCTCTGACCACAAATTTTCTATGGAACTGAGGTCAGGACTTTGTGATGGACACTCCAAAACACTGATTTTTTTGTTCTTAAGCCACTTTAAGGGCCTGTACTTATACAGCGCTTTTTTTAGTCTCAAAGACCACTCGAAGTGCTTCACTAGTACTAACCCTCTATTCTAAGGGCCTATAGGAGGACCCTAGGCACAATTTAGAATGATCAAATAACCTAACATGCATGTCTTTCGATTGTGGGAGGAAACTGGAACTCCTGGAGTAAACCCATGCAGGAGAGGGAGAACATGTAAACTCCACGCAGAAAGGTTCCTACCCCTGCTAGCCTGGGAATTTGAACTTGGAACCTTCTAGCTGTTAGGCAACAGTGCTAACCACTGTACTACCGTGCTGCCCGCTTTGTAACTAATTTGGCGGTATGCTTAAGTGTTGTGCATGCGCCACCTCTGCTCTGGTGCGCTGAGATGTGGTTGGACAGGTCGGTGTGCTCATGGCTGTATATACAACTTTCGCACCTCAGACACAGTCCAAGGACGGATCATTTTTTCACACATAAGGAGTTGTTCTGAACTCCTTATACAAAGATATAGAGTGATGATAATCAAGTCAATGGCGGTAATGCACCTGTAAGCTCCTTGCCAACCACCAATCAAATCTAAAAGAAGAAGAATATAGGCTTCATTTTTTCTGCCTGCTAGACCAAGCTTCATCTGCAGTTTCACCCCAGCCTGATAGGCAGTGCAAATGTGCTGCCGTGCCAGTTTGTTCACCAGCTATACAAAACAAAAGACGAGCAGGAGGACAATATCAACAACAACAGCGACTGCACACAGGTGATAAGAGGAGCTCCTGTGTTTACTACCTTTGGTGGAAGAAGCCACAAAAAGAAAGCTAAGAAAGTCTAATAGTGCACTTTTGCTTTGGTGTGTCTTCATTTTTGTTTTATTCGTCATCATCTTGGCCTACTCTGACTTTGTATGCTGTGTCTGCAGCGCCACCTCATGAATGGGAGGTTGGATTTGTGCATGTGTAGTCAGCGTGAAAGGAAACCCAGCCACGAAATTTTGGGCTGCAGGTGCTCAGCTGTGGAGGGGCCCCGCGGAGCATGCAAGCCTTGCGCTTCAGCAGATGCGCAAAGCGAGGTGGAGCATAAACCCAGCTTTAGGGTACATTCTCTTGGAAGAATCATTTGTGCCCAAGCTTCAACTTCCTGGCTGATGTTTTGAGATGTTGCTTCAATGTTTCCACATAATGTTCTTTCCTCATGATGCCATCTATTTTGTGAAGTGCACCAGTCCCTCCTACAGCAACACCCCCCCACAACATGATGCTGCCACGCCCGTACTTCACAGCTAGGAGAGTGTTCTCAGGTTTACAAGCTTCCCCCTTTTTCCTTCAAATGTAACGATGGTCATTATGGTAAAACAGTTCAATTGTAGTTTGATCAGACCACAGGGCATATCTCCAAAAATTACGGTCTTTGTTCCTCTGTGCATCTGAAAACTGTAATCTGGCTTTTTTATGTTGCTTTTGCAGTCATGGTTTCTTCCTCACTGAGTGGCCTTTCAGCCCATGTCAGTACAGGATTCGTTTCACTGTGAATGACACTCACACTTCACCAGCTTCAGCCAACGTCTTCACAAGGTCTTTTGCTTTTGTTCTGGGGTTGATAGGCACATTTCACACCAAAGCACATTCATCTCTGGGACACAGAACCTGTCTCCTTCATGAGCAGTATGATGGCTCGACATTCCCATGGTGTTTATACTTGAGTATAATTGTTTGAACAGATGGACGTGGAACCTTCAGGCATCTGGAAATTGTGCCCAAGGATGAACCAGACTTGTGGAGGTCCACAATTCTCTTCCTGATATTTGTGTATGTAAACTTCTGACTTTGAAGAAAGTAATAAAAAAATTCTCTAAAAAAATATTTTGCAAACAAAAATAATTTTGGAAATCCTAACTGAACTAAAACAGGAAACGTTTAGTCTGATTTAATGTCAGACAGTGAGAAAAAAGGTTGTGTCTTTTTATACAGTGTATGTAAACTTATGGTTTCCACTGTATATCCAAAACCCTGACATCTGCCCTTATAATCAGATGATCATTCACTTTGCTTATTGCACTTTTTGATAAATAGTGCACATTTACAATCAAAATGCAAACTGGCTGACCAATGATTAAGGCAATGAATTACATTCCTACTTGTTAATAGATTAAACCAGACCGTCAATGATGGAGAAGCTCATTCTGGATTGATGAAATCACCCTGAGCGCTCAGATCTCCTGACAGTTGATTCTGACCTTAAGCACAGCCTAGATAAGGACCCTCCCCCCCCCCCCCCCCACCACCACCACCGCCAGGGTTTAAACTTAGGGGAAACACTGGACTATAAGATTTTATTTCATAGACTGGAACATTCTTTAGGCCTCAAAAGAGCACCTTTGCAGTGGTTTAAATTATATTTGTCAGGTAGACTTTAGTCTGCTCATGTCCATGAGGAGACATCTTTACTCACAGAACTCACTCAAGGAGTCCCAGAGGGCTCTGTGCTAGGTAGGTAAGTAAAGTTTATTTATATAGCACCTCTCACAGAAAGAATCAAAGTGCTTCACAGTAAAATAAAACACACATTCACAAATACAACGATAAAAACATAAGACAATCAAAAAACCCATAACCAAACTAAACAGCCTGTTTGAACAGCAGGGTCTTCAGCTATTTTTTATAAGTGTCAACAGAGTTTACTGCGTGCAAAGACAATGGTACAGCATTCCACAAATTTGTTGCCACTGCCTGAAAGGCTCGATCACCTCGAGTTTTAAAATGGGTTTGAGGGACAGCCAGTAAATGTTGATCAGAGGACCTCAGAGACCGTGAGGGGTTATACACTTTAAGCAGCTCAGGGATATATTTGGGGGCCTGATCATGAATGGCTTTAAAAACAAGGACTAAAATTTTAAATTGAATCTTAAAATCAACTGGGAGTCAGTGAAGTGCTACAAAAACCAGTGTAATGTGTGCCCTTTTCTTAGTGTAGGTTAAAAGTCTTGCAGCCAAATTTTGGACAACCTGGAGGGATTGTCCAATACTCTTTATTTTATATATATGGCGATCTGTCCAGGGTGCACCCTGCCTCTCGCCCAAAGATGCTGGGATAGGCTCCGGCCCCCCCGCGACCCGAAAAGGATTAAGCAGAAGAAGATGGATATAGATATACTAGTATATAGTAGTATACTACTATATACTGTAGTATACTACACGTGTGTGTGTAATATACAGTATATACTATATGTATATGTATACTATATACTAGTGATATATATTATATATATATACACACACTAGTGATATATACTATATACTAGTATACATATATATATGTATACTATATACTAGTATATAGTAGTGTACTACTATATACTAGTATATAGTATACTACACGTGTGTGTGTAATATATATATATATATATATTACACACGCGTGAACAAAATTGTTGGTACTCCTCTGTTAATGAAAGAAAAGCCCACAATGGTCACAGAAATAACTTGAATCTGACTAAAGTGGTAATAAATAAAAATTCTATGAAAATTAACCAATGAAAATCAGGCAATGTTTTTGAATTGTGGTTCAACAGAATTACTTTAAAAAACAAACTCATGAAACAGGCCTGGACAAAAATGATGGTACCCCTAGAAAAGATTGAAAATAATGTGACCATAGGGACATGTTCAACAAAGATGTGTCCTCTAATTAACATCACAGGTGTCTACAAACTTGTAATCAGTCAGTTGGCCCATTTAAAGGGTGACAAGTAGTCACTGTGCTGTTTGGTGACATGGTGTGTCCCACACTAAACATGGACCAGAGGAAGCAAAGGAGAGAGTTGTCTCAGGAGATTAGAAAGAAAATTATAGACAAGCATGTTAAAGGTAAAGGCTATAAGACCATCTCCAAGCAGCTTTAAGATCCACGGGACTGTAGCCAACCTCCCTGGACGTGGCCGCAGGAGAAAACTTGATGAAAAATGGAAGAGACGGACAACATGAATGGTAACAAAAGAGCCCAGAACAACCTCTAAACACATTCATGGTGAACTCCAAGGTCAAGGTACATCAGTGTCAGATCGCACCATCCGTCACTGTTTGAGCCAAAGTGGACTTCATGGGAGACGACCAAGGAGGACACCACTGTTGAAAACAAATCATAAAAAAGCCAGACTGGAATTTGCCAAACTGCATGTTGACAAGCCACAAAGCTTCTGGGAGAATGTCCTATGGACAGACGAGACAAAACTGCAACTTTTTAGCAAGGCACATCAGCACTATGTTCACAGATGCAAAAATGAAGCATACCAAGAAAAGAACACTGTCCCTACTGTGAAACATGGAGGAGGTTCTGTTATGTTCTGGGGCTGCTTTGCTGCATCTGGCACAGGATGTCTTGAATCTGTGCAGGGTACAATGAAATCTCAAGACTATCAAGGTATTCTAGAGAGAAATGTGCTGCCCAATGTCAGACAGCTTGGTCTCAGTCGCAGGTCATGGGTCTTGCAACAGGATAATGACCCAAAACACACAGCTAAAAACACCCAAGAATGGCTAAGAGCCAAACATTGGACTATTCTAAAGTGGCCTTCTATGAGCCCTGATCTAAATCCTATTGAACATCTGTGGAAGGAGCTGAAACATGCCGTCTGGAGAAGGCACCCTTCAAACCTGAGACAACTGGAGCAGTTTGAATACCTGCTGAGAGGTGCAGAAGTCTCATTGACAGTTACAGAAATCGTTTGATTGCAGTGATTGCCTCAAAAGGTTGTGCAACAAAATATTAAGTTAAGGGTACCATCATGAGTTTGTTTTTTTTAAATAATTCTATTGAACCACAATTCAAAAGCATTGTCTGATTTTCATTGGTTAATTTTCATAGAATTTTTATTTATTACCACTTAAGATAAGATAAGATAAGCCTTTATTAGTCCCACAATGGGGAAATTCCAGGATTGCAACAGCACAGGGATAGCAACACTCAGAGCAACAATCAGAAGGCAAGAAAAAAAAAAAAAAAAAAACAACAAGCAAGCAGGAGCAGCTAATATACATATGTACATATTACTATAAAATATATATATACACACACACACACAGACACACAGTGCAGAGCATTGTAGCTGGATGGAATAAATATATGAATATATGAACACACAGTGCAGAGCATTGTAGCTAGGTGGAATAAATATGCAAGTATATAAACACACACAGTGCGGAGCAATGTAGCTAGATGGAATAATATGTAGATATATAAAAACACAGTGCGGAGCATTGTAGCTAGATGGAATAAATATATAGATATATAAATATAAACATAAACACACCACTTCTGTCAGATTCAAGTTATTTCTGTGACCATTGTGGATTTTTCTTTCATTAACAGAGGGGTACCAACAATTTTTTTTTTTTTTGTGTGTGTGTGTGTGTGTGTGTGTGTGTGTGTGACCTGTGCTGGCAAAATGAGTCACTTTGAGGAAATTATCAAAACTGAGGTAACATTATTTCCATATTCTGTATTGAAAGACCTTCAAAATGATATTTAATTTGTACAAAGTGCGCAAAAACGGACACGGCAAAGACGATTTGTTTATATTTTGGCTAGGTTTAAAACTTGCGTTCGATCGGTCAGGAGTTACGTCTTCTGCATAAACTGTATTTTTACAAAGTACGCTTTCTAAGCTTTCCAATGATACCAGGCACTAATGGGGGTTTTCCCAGGACTTGCTGCTAGTAAACAAAGAAAGAATCATGACATGACTTCACATGCCTGCAGCTCATAATGACGCAGTGCGCATTCTGACTCATATTGCCAGCACGGGTCTCTCTCTCTCACTCACTCACTCACTCACTCACTCACTCACTCACTCACTCACTCACTCACTCACTCACTCACTCACTCACTTCACTCACTCACACACACACACACACAAACACCCTGTGTATATAATGTGCTTAGGTAATATTATCAGAAAAAAAAAACACCATAAACTTCACTGCCATGCTGATGAGACACAGTTATACCGGTCAATGAAACCAGAAGACACAAACCAATTGACAAGACAAGATAACATGCATATCTTAAAGACATTAGAAACTGGATGAACTATAACTTTTTACAACTTAACTCAGGCAAAACTGAAGTTATTGGAATTGGTCCCAAAAACCTCAGAGACTCTGTCTTTGATTAGACAAACTGTTTAGATGGTTTTACCCTAGCTCCTAGCATCACTGTCAGGAATCTCTGGGCCATTTTTAATCAGGATTTGTCCTTTAATTCACACATCAAACAAAGCTCCAAAACTGCTTACTTCCACCTATGTAATATTGCCAAAATTAGGAACATCCTTTCCCAAACTGATGCAGAGAAACTAATCCATGCCTTTGTCATTTCTAGATTAGATTATTGTAATTCACTACTATCAAGTTGTCCTAAAAACTGTAATTCTTCAGTTAATCCAAAATGCTGCAGCAAGGGTATTAACAGGCACCAAAAGGGGAGGTCATATTTCTCCCATATTAACTTCCCTCCATTGGCTCCCTATTGAATCCAGAATCAGATTTAAAATTGTCCTCTTGACACATACTGTAATTGTCCCTTAGTTATCTTAAAGAGTTGATCATACCCTATTATCCTAACAGAATATTACGTTCTCAGAACACAGGACTCCTAGTGATCCCTAGGGACTCTAAGGGTGCTTTCACACCTACAGGCTTTAGTCTGTTTCAATCAAACTCAAGTTCATTTTGTCCGTTAGCGTGGTTCGTTTTGTCTGGTGAGAACACAGTAATCGCACTCAAGTGCGCACCAAACCAATTGTGCCAAGACCGCCTAAATGAGGTGGTCTCGATGCAAATCAACTGGAGAACTCTGGTGCAGTCCTGCAGGTGAGAAAGGGACAGTACTAAAACAGGACCAGCGGCAAACGGTAAAACACTTTATGCCACTGTACATACCTGATGGATCTTGGAAAATATCTGTGGCTGAGCATGTCAAGGTTCTGGAGGATTAACAAACGTTAACATGTTATTTTCCATCTGTAGTCACGCTTCACTTTCAAACTGTATGATTTGCCCAAAGTGGTATATGCACGTAATGTAATAAACGATAACCAGGGCAATGAAAACTCCCTTAGATTACACTACGATTTGTATTATTTTCTCCCCAGAAATGCATAAATGCACAGTAGCCATCCTACTTTCTGTATTTACCTTTCCTGTTCTCGCGGCAAAAAAATCTGACCAATAAGAACAGAGAACGTTCTGACGTAAGTCTTGCGGGATTTAACCTGACGCAATTTGAGTCCGTTTTGCCTGTGTGAAAGGGAACCGAACCAAGGAGAAAATGATCCCAAGTAGCAAACTCATCAACTGATTCGGACCAAAGTAAATGAATTTAGGTGTGAAAACACCCAAAAAATACCATGGGGTGGGGGGTAGTGCTTTCAGTTATCGGGTCCTTCTTTTATGGAACCATTTATCAGCCTAGGTCCGTGAGGCAGACACTTCCACTGCCTTTAAGAAAAAATGAAAACAAAACTTTAAATGAGCATTCCTGCATGTTATAGTCATATTTCCTATTATTATCTACTATGCATACTGTTACATTACTAGCTGTGTGTGTAGTGTGAAGGCACCGCCTCATCAGACTCTGGCTATACAGTAGTGTGAAAAAGTGTTTGCCCCCTTCCTAATCTAATTTTTTTTTTGTATGTTTGTCACACTTAAATGTTTCAAATCATCAAACAAATTTAAATATTAGACAAAGATAACGCAAGTAAACACAAAATGCAGTTTTTAAATGAAGGTGTTTATTATTAAGGGTAAAAAAAAAAAAAAAAATCCAAACTTACATGGCCCTGTGTGGGGAAAAAGTGATTGTGCCCCTCCACTAAAACATAAATTAATTGTGGTTTATCACATCTTTGGAAAGCTTAGTTCCATTTCTCTAGCCACACCCAGGCCTGATTACTGCCACACCTGTTCTCAATCAAGAAATCACTTAAATAGGACCTGCCTGACAAAGTGAAGTAGACCAAAAGATCCTCAAAAGCTAGACATCATGCTGCGATCCAAAGAAATTCAGGAACAAATGAGAAACAAAGTAACTGAGATCTATCAGTCTGGAAAAGGTTATAAAGCCATTTCCAAAGCTTTGGGACTCCAGCAAACCGCAGTGAGAGCCATTATCCACAAATGGCGAAAACATGAAACAGTGGTGAACCTTCCCAGGAGTGGCCGGCCGACAAAAATTACCCCAACAGCGCAGCAACGACTCATCCATGAGGTTACAAAAGACCCCACAACAACATCCAAAGAACTGCAGGCCTCACTTGCCTCAGTTAAGGTCAGCGTTCATGACTCCACCATAAGAAAGAGACTGGGCAAAAATGGCCTGCAAAGCAGAGTTCCAAGCTAAAAACCACTGCTGAGCAAAAAGAACATAAAGTCTCATCTCAATTTTGCCAGAAAACATCTTGATGATCCCCAAGACTTTTGGAAAAATACTCTGTGGACTGACGAGACAAAAGTTGAACTTTTTAGAAGGTGTGTGTCCCGGCATAAAAGTAACAGCATTTCAGAAAAGGAACATCATACCAACAGTAAAATATGGTGGTGGTAGTGTGATGGTCTGGGGCTGTTTTGCTGCTTCAGGACCTGGAAGACTTGCTGTGGTAAATGGAACCATGAATTCTGCCGTCTACCAAAAAATCCTGAAGGAAAATGTCCGGTCATCTGTTCGTGACCTCAAGCTGAAGGACACTTGGGTTCTACAGCAGGACAATGATCCAAAACACACTAGCAAGTCCACCTCTGAATGGCTTAAGAAAAACAAAATGAAGACTTTGGAGTGGCCTAGTCAAAACCCTGACCTGAATCTGATTGAGATGCTGTGGCATGACCTTAAAAAGGTGGTTCATGCTCGAAAACCCTCCAATGTGGCTGAATTACAACAATTCTGCAAAGATGAGTGGGCCAAAATTCCTCCACAGTGCTGTAAAAGACTCATTGCCAGTTATCGCAAACGCTTGATTGCAGTTGTTGCGGCTAAGGGTGGCCCAACCAGTTATTAGGTTTAGGGGGCAATCACTTTTTCACACAGGGCCATGTAGGTTTGGATTTTTTTTCCCCTTAATAATAAACCACCTTCATTTAAAAACTGCATTTTGTGTTTACTTGTGTTATTTTTGTCTAATATTTAAATTTGGTTGATGATCTGAAACATTTGTGTGACAAACATACAAAAAAAAATGAGAAATCAGAAAGGGGGGGAAACACTTTTTCACACCACTGTACATACACTTGATTGTGTGTATAAGCTACGTGACAAGCTGGATAGCTAGAAGGTTACAGCATCTTTTAATTGAACATTATTCACAATATTGGATTGGATTTTGCATGTCATAGCTATGAATTTTACTATGTGTCCACTGCTACAATGCTAGTTTGTGTGCATAGTGTTTGAGCAATACATCACTAGGCCCAGCTACGCATGCATCTGCTTGTAGTGCTACCTGTGAGCCTTGCTAGCTAGCTTGAAAAACTTGAAACAAAGCCTAAAAAAAGCTGTAACCCTTGGCTAATTTTGATGCAACATTGGACATGTATCTGTTGGAATGTTGTTCTGTCTGTATGAATAATGTGTCTCGTCTTCTGAGCCTGGTTCCCCTGGAGGTTTCTTCCTATAAACTAGTTTTTCCTTCCCACCGCTACCTAGCGCTTGCTCATAGGGGACTGTTTGCTCGCTGGGGTTTTCCCTAAATTAATTATGATTCATGCCTTGTGTATCTAGTGCCTTGAGATGACTTTTGCTGTGATATCATGTTTACAGGAGTTGCAGAAAATCTGACCTCTGACCTTGAGTCCAGGTTAAGGTCACCCAAATTCAAACTCGTCCAAAATTTTTCTCAGATACAACTAAGGTATCAATTTGAAAAGCCTATACTATCTTCTTTCTCTAGTTATCACTTTCATAAGGTAGGTGTTGCCGCCGCCACCACCACCCATCCAGGTGATGACAACATCCCATTAGCCCTTTAGCGGTTAGGGCTGTGGCCTAATGGTTAGGGATGTGGACTGGTGACCGGAGGGTTGCCGGTTCAATCCCCGGACCGGCAGGATCAGATCTGGGTGGGAACGCTAACATAGCAGTGTTTGCACCACCCTCCTAAACCCCACTGTCATGCCCTTGAGCAAGGCCACAGGTGAATCTGTGGTTGTACTGGGCAGCTTCCAGGTGTGACTGTGTGAATGCGAACAGGGCGTCCTAGAAGAAGAAAGACTGCCTCTCAATGGACCTTCCCTGTATAAATAAAGGCTAAAATAAATAAAAACAGTATGTGCATGTTTCTGTTTGGCTTCATTAAATGGCGACTGCTCCTTGTTTATTTATTGCATTATTTTCTGAGTCAATTATTGAAGTGACTGTGCTGCTAATTTAAAATTTAAAGTCATATTTTAATTTATATATAGACGTTGTTAAGCTGGGTGTTGATGGTGCTAATCTGAACATATTAACACATTATTACGGCTAAAGCTCTAAGCCTTGGATATGTGGGGACATGACAGGGACGACAGATGGAAATTAGTGAGAACGCTATAATCTGGTACAGAGCATCTTCACCCTGGGTTTAATGTTTTTTCTGTACATGGTCCCTAACAAATAAACCAATAAACTAATGTGCCAAAGCAATTTGTATTATTTTTCAGAGCCAGCAGAGGGCGCTGGTGGACCACAAATAAATGCTTAGCCCATCACCACAGTCCAATGGGTGCCATTTATGTTCATCTTTACATACATAATGAATAGACAGAAATATTTCCCATATTAAGACATATAATTATATTTTATGTCTGTTTCAGAATCAGACCTATTGGTGAAGAGGAATGGTGTATTAATAGAACATCAGTAATTATTAAATTAAGTGATTTTTTTTTTCTCGATTTGTTGCAGCAGGTCAGTTATTCCCCACAAACACGCAACAGGGTGTAATCATGACAACAGTCTATGTTGCACTGTGTGGTTGGGGGAAAAATTATAAAAGTGTGTTGTAAGGGTGTGTTTAAAATACCGATCCATCAATATTCAATCTATTTCACCTTAACGATCCGACACTGATTCACAAAATAAGAGATTAAAATGTATAACTTGTGTATAAGAGGTATACAAGAGGGCTTCTGTGTGTCTGAACTCTGGCGTTCATATACTCATTTATTTAATTCAACAAGTAAGAGGGTTTCTGGCACAATTTACAGCATTAGCTCTCTGGGAAATTCTTTCACATGCAAGGAAAATCATTGTTATAAAGGCAAAATCCCTGATTGACTCAATATTAAATTAAATCAAATCAGGACCTTGTGAATCGGAATTATCAGTCTGAGTTAATTCTTTCAATCATGCCTCAGATGAGCAACCGGACTAAAACTGGCCGCACTAACACGTCCTTCACTTTGATTTAGTTACAATCTGGAAAGTGAATAAACACACTGTGTAATTATAATAATAAAAGATCTTTTTCACAGTAATCTTTTAGCCTAAATAAAGAGATTAATGTTCAAGTAGTTTTCTTCTAAATCCTACACGGACATAATTAGCTGCAAAATTTATTTTTTAATCATAGTACAACTGGGATTCCCTTTTCTGTGACACGCTATAAGCCTCTGCTTTTCTCATGTAGAGATCTTATAATGCCCAGCAGAGGGCTCCGTCTTACCAGGCCGAGGCACTGTAAGAAGGTGAAGTGATAGAAGAAGAGGATGCCGGTGGACAGCAGCGCCCACCACATGTCCCCCAGAGGCTCCGGCTTGTACACCCCTGCAACAAGAAGAGCCACGAGTGAAAATCCTTCACAGGTTTGTGGGTAAAGAGGCAGCAAACACATTAAATGCAACTTGGCTGCTAATTCTGACAATCTGAAGTGCCTCAGAACTGAACACCATTTCAACACAGCGGCCAATGGGCGTGCAAGGTAAAATGCTGGCTGTGACAGTGCGACGCAACCACACAAACTGGGCAACAGTATGTGGTGTCAAACTGGATTTTCCTGTTTCCTCACAGCTGACATCTGCTCAAACAGTGCTAGAGGAAGGCATCAGATTCACTCCAATTCTATGGGGTTTATGGGAGAATGAATCTCGTTGCACCCAGTGCTAAATTACTAATGTACAATGGCTCATGTGCTATGACCAAGAATAGATAACGCTCTATGGCACTGGCATGACCTCCATTAATTACATACAACTTTCAAGCAAGATAAAAACACAGTGAATTTCTACGCATTCCCTAATCATAGTTTATCATTTCTTTAAATCTGCAGTTAATAAGCTCTAATGACCTGCTTAACCACCACTGTATGCCTGCCTTATCAGTAATTACTTCATAGTTTCTAGAGCAGGGGTCCGCATTTGTTTTTGTCCAGTGGGCCGGCGGTCCGGAGCAGTGCTGACATGGTGCATGGGTTGATATTTCATTTTGACGTTGGGTGGTCGTGTTAACCGAGAATTCGCCTTCATTGATGGGTATTTGGCACAAGAATTTGTGCGTTTGTATATTTGCATATTGTGTTCTTTCCTGGTTGTGACCTTACAATGTCTTATCTCTCTGTCTTTCAGTGATGAGCAGGACGAAGAGCAGCACTTAAATCAAGCTGTGCAGCGTGAGGTCCTTATGTACTTTGGAGAACAGCCACTGTCCAAGAAGGAATTAGAAACAACTCCTGTATCGATTTGAAAAGCCTACATCATTTTTATTGTATTTAGAAGATTTAGGGAAAATCTGACCTCTTACCTTTGACCTCAAAATCATCCGATGAGAGTGAAATTGCAATATGCGCATCATCAGAGTATCTCAAACCATGGTACCAAGTATCAAAACAATGGGAACAAAACTGTAGGAGTTGATTTCACAAGACAGTTACTGTCTATGAAGTGAGGTGAAACAGGAGGTCATAGGTCAGGGGCTACAATTCCCACAAAAATCATCCGATCAGAGCCAAATTGCAATATGCGCATCCTCAGTGTATATCAAACCAGGGTACCAAGTTTCAAAACAATTGGACTAAAACTGTAGGAGGAGTTGATTTCACAAAAGTGGGACAGATGTACGGACAGACTGACCCATAACATGATCCCCCTTCGGTCTTTGCCCAAAGGGCTCTTCGACCCCTTTCGGCTTTGACCGGTGGGAGATAATAAAAGATCCCAGTGTGGCCAGTGGTTCATTAACTTTTGTAGCCCTCATTACCACTGAAGTTGCTCATCCCTGCCATTAACTGTCCGACTGGCGTCCATTACAACCATTTGACTTTTTTTCGTTCTGTCAATTTTTTTTTTTTTTTCCTTAAATTGTATCAACAGGCTTCAGGGTCCAGACAGAAGACCCTCGTGGTCTGGACCAGGATATGGGTCCGCCATTTGAGGAGCCCCATTCTAGAATCAACAAAATTGTAGTGTAATCTACGGGGGGACATTCCTTCCATGACATTATCACATGACATTCCTTCCTCATACAAAGGAAACTTTTCACACAGGAGAGCAACATAAGGGAGTGAAAGTAACCTGCATATGCTATAAGGGTATTTACACCAGCATTCTGTTTGCCTTTGAGCATGTATGAAAGAATGCAAGATTGCCCAACAATTGATGGCAGATGTATGTTTACAGTAAACAGAACGCTGACGTGAAAAGCAACGGCCACCACGGTTGAACAAAAAAAAAAAAAGCTGTGGTACACAAAAATCAGAAATGTCACCAACAACAAAAGGGGATTTATGATGTCAGGTGTTTTCCTGGCAAGTGAAATGTGTTTTATTGTTTTGAGTGGAAACGATATGGGTGTAATTATTAAAATAACAGAAACCACCTACCTCCTTTCCTGAAAAGGTAAAGTGGAACCAAGTACAGCATGGAGTGCTGTATATAGTAAACCTCCTTCTCAAACGGTAGCTGAGGAGAAAATAAAGAACAGCATTTTAAAAAAAAAAGTGCTTACAACACACATTAATGAGAGGAGCTGCTTCTGGACAGAGGTGGCATTAGTTTCTGCATTTTCAAAGTATTGCTTAAATGTTTAAAAGTTAACTTTTGATGTTTAGGCTTAGGAGAGATAAAGTAATAATGTAGAAGAAAGACCCAACTCATCAGGGATACAAACTAAATACCAAAAAATAAACCACAGTTAATCATACACATATACCCGTAGTCTGAGGTCACTGTCTCGGTGAACATGTGTACCAAGTTTGGTAACCCTAGCTTTACTCATTCTATAGTAATAGTGCAAATGGAATGGTAACCGTCACCTTTGACCTTTTGACCCCAAACCCATAGTCAGGGTAAATCATCCAAGATTCGTCTTCGAGGAAACTGTGGTAGGGATGTGAAAAGCCTACGTTATGTCTTTCAGTAGCTGATCACGTTTACAAGATTTAGCAAAAAACTGACGTCTGACCTTGACCTCAAGGTCTATAATTCCTGCAAAAATCATCTGATCAGAGTCGATTTGCAATATGTGCATCATCAGTGTATATCAAACCTTGGTACCACGTTTCAAAACATTTTAAACAAAACTGTAGGAGGAGTTGATTTCATAAGACAGTTACTGTCAATTAACCACTTGCACTCCGTTGTTCCGCGGGCGGGCAAGTCTCTGCGTCCTAAGGCGCACGAGGGCGCACGAGAGCACACTCGTGCGCCCTCGTGTGCATGACGCATGATAAGGATATTGATGGTGGTGGTGTAGGTGGTGTGGCCTCCAAGTGCCACTGAAAAAAAAATCTGCAAACACAGCCGCGAACAGATTAGTTCATCTGATTGACCTCTCATTCGACTAATAAGAGCCTTGAATTGGGTTTCTGAAACCTTGAAGAACCAATGAATGAAAACCTAGGAAGGAGGACCCGCCTCCCAACGCTTTGAATGCAGTGAGCCGATTGAAGCAGAGAAGTTTGTGAGCTGTTTTTTTTTTTAGGCTGGGTGAAGACTGGCTGCTGGAGCGGATCAAAAAAGGACACAGGAAGAGCTCCACAGACCCAGCAGCATGGAGACCATCCACAAATGCAACCTGTGTGACAGGGAGTGCCATTCGTGGATCGGCATGTTCGGCCACAGGCGGTGCTTATTTTGTATTGGTTCCAGCAGAGTAGACGTTATGATTTCTTCCATGGTCATTATAGACCGACGGAGGCTGACGACGAAGGCTGAGTGACACACACGCCTTCGCCAGTCTTTTTTTAATTACTACTGTTATTTGTTTTGAAAAATCGTTCGCCAAAAACCGCAATCATAGAAGCACAAAACCGCAATAATGGAATTATGTTTTGATCGAGTCGCGAGACCAGAACCAGAGCGGACCAGCGTCGCGTTCGTCTGACAATGAGGAAGACAAGTTCGCCAAGACTCCGCTGTGAAGAGGTAAGGTGTTATAAGCTAAATTATTCTCTATCCCTGAAAATTGTAATCCAAAATGACTTTTGACCGATCAGTAAATTACAGCTGTGCGGTTCACGAAGTCTGGAGTTCGTGCGCCGCGGTACAAGGGGTTGCTCGCAGTGTACAGGCTGTGAACGCCCCCCCACCCCCGCTATTCTTCTGCAGCGAGGGGGGGAGCCGCGGTGACTGCACTGCTGTCCTACATCACCACATAAGGCTAATCCGTTGTGTAGCGATGGCTAAAGTCCATCCTCTGTAGCGAGCGGGGGGGGGGGGGACAACCCCCCCACACACACACAGTAGCGAGGGGGGGGGGCCGCTGTGACAGCGTTGCTGTGGAAACATGCAACGAGTGTAATCTGTCATGTAGCGAGGGCCGAACTCTGTCCTTGATAGCGGGGGGGGGGGACGACCCCCCCCCACACACACACACAGACACAGCCCTGAGTGTGACCTTTCCTTTGAGCCTAAAATGAAGCTTCTACATTGAATCATTCAAAAGTTACAGACGTTTTCCAAACTGTGCCATTTGGCACAATTTGGCACAGTTCCAAAACGCCTGGGAACAACCTGAGAACAAAGCTGTGTAAAATATTCATTTTTTGTGGTATTGTTACCAAATTTGGATCTCAGCTGGATAACACTTGGTTCTACATTTCTGTTGCATTTTCCAGCCGGATCGGACAGCTGTGTGTTATTTACAAGCATTTGTATCCAAAAAAACAATGTGTCCAAATTTTTTTTCTTCAAGTTCAGTATGTTTAGATGACTGTAACTCAGTGGCCGGAGCACGTAGAGAGATTATGTTTTTTTTGCCAAAAAATTCAAAGTGTTTTCTTTTAAATGAGACCAACCCCATGAAGATGCTGCAAAGGGTTGAAGAACAGCTTTCGATTTACTTTGGGCACGTTATTTTTTGGCATTTTTAGGAAAATTGCCCGGAGTGCAAGTGGTTAACTGAGGTGAAATGGGAGATCAAAAGTCAGGGGCTGTAATTCCTGCAAAAATCTACTGATTGGAGCCAAACTGCAATATGGACATCATCAGTGTCTAACAAATCCTGATACCAAATTTCAAAACAATCGGAACAATGAGACCAAAACTGCTTAAAGCGGTCAGTGACCGCACTTTTTCCACATTTTAACAGCCACAAATGTCTTAATGAAGTGTTTTGTGACATATTTTGTTCACATTTTCTTTAATTTTTTAATTATTGAAGCAAATCAGTTTTTTATTTTTCCTGTTTTTTTTTTAAACAATCTGATTTAAAGCCTGGCACTTTAAGAAACAACCTTCACCTATTCAACTCCGCCTTCCCTCTTACATCAGTTAGCCATTAGCTGACTAGCTTCTAGCTCATATGAGTAGTGCTGGTTCACTGCTCCACAGTCGATTCTGTATCTCGCATCACTCCAGCCTATCTCCCAAAAATTTTGCCGTGACTCCACCACAAATTGCTAGCAGCACATGCCAGGTGGCCCTCTGATTGCCGCAACTGACCAGGCAGTAGTAGTAGTAGATTAGTTTATTTGACAGGGACAGTGCAATAAACATAGACAATTAATCAAAGACAATCAATCTGATGTGTTGCACATAGAGTGTATAGCTATTAGCTAATTTGCAACTCTTGTCCCTGGATGGGCCTGGGACGCGAAGCTGCCGACCGAGCCGCTGAGCCATGGGATCTCAAAGGGCAGTGTCTCGCTCTGCGGAACTCCGCTTCACTCTCACAGCCAGCTGGGGGATGCCTCATCACAAGTTGGCTCCCCTGTGCTGCCCGCGAGAGCAGAGCGGAGTCTCGCAGAGCCCGGGAGGACAGTGGGGTCTGCTGGCCGTGACAGCCAGCAGCCTTGGGTCCCAGTGTAGGTGGTTGCAGTGCACAGCATGCCGGTGCTGGCAATTTGCTGTGGAAGTACAGTGAAACTACTGGGAGACGGGCCGAAGTGATACAAGGTATACTGTGGACTGGTGAACTAGGTGGTAACAGGGATGGCTATCAGGGTGACTAAATCTGAAGAAAATAATAATATAAGCCACGGTTGGTGTGAGTCTCCTGGTAACAGTGTTAGCTTGGGGGGGCTATTAGCTAAGGGGCTAATAGGCTACCTTTAATACCCCCTCCATCTACATGACAGACAGCTAGGCGGAACAATAATAGAGCAGTGGGCGGGTCTCGAGGACGGTGGTGGGTTGGCTTTTTCAAATTATGACGTATACAATTTATCCGGAAGAGTCAAAAACATTTTTGGTGTTTCTGGGAAAGAAAAACGAGATAAATGCTGTGTGTGTTTTTTTGTTTTTTTTTTAAAGAGAATTGACTGTTTTGGTATTTCTTAGATAATTACGTGGCCAATTGACACATTCCAGACAGTTAAAACCTACAAACACACCATTTTTCAATCAATGACCCCTTTAATACATAAACAGCAAGACTGTGGTCAAAAGGTCTTCAATCAAAAGAAAAAAAAAAAAAGCTTATCAGATTAAATGATAGCTGCAACCCTCATGACAACCTTCAGCAAACATATCACGCTATCACGATTATCATGGTATTGCAATTACAGTTGTAAAACGTATTATTACAAAAACTTTTCAATTATCAGACTATTTTCCGACAACATACAGAACATTGAGAACACTTAAACATTAACAGAAACATAAGTTTAAAAAACTAATAATAAAAAATATTAAAATAAATCATTGTTGAATTCTTCTTAATGAAATTAATAAATGTAGTCCCATCACAAAGCATAAACCTATAGCTTTTGTTAGTTTCTGTCAGCACATTGTCTGTTTTTTACACTTTGTGTCACGCCATCAGTAGACAGTGCGCCCACTTTGTGCTGGGAGGTGGTGTCATTTCAAAAAGGTGTGGCAGTATTATGATGCATGTCACACAAGGACAAAGGAGATCTGTTGTCAGAAGCGCTTTGTTGAATGCTATTTCAGCGGCATGTTTTGAAATTGCGCAGCTCTGGAACTCATGAGGAAACAGCAAATGCTGGGATTTTCTATTATTTTAATAGAGTTGTAACAGTCATAATTTAATTGCCCGTCCTTTTATACACTAAATCATTTTTAAAATTCCATCCACATTCTCAGTTCAATTGCAGACTTACCATTGGAGTCTATAGATTAAGCATCAATGTATGATTTTTTTTAGGGGAACGAATGAATGAACAGGGAGCATGTGTGTTCTGGTGTGGATGCGGCGTATGGGGGGAGGCGTGTCAGTCTGAAGATTTTTATTCCATCCACATCTTCATTTTTATCATGGACTTACCTAGGTATTAATGGGTTTATTTTAGGGGAATGAGGGAATTAACGAACAGGGTTTTACTTTTCACTGCAACTCCCCAGAGAGACAGGAAATGCTTCCACATTCGCCTGCAGTCGCACGGCCCGAGGTTTCCAGCCGGGTCAAGGCCGCATGCACCTCACTCTTATGGTCAGGGTTCTTGAGCTGCAGACACCCCGACTGCCACCCATCAGCCCCTGGGAGGGGCTGCAGAGAGCGGGCTTGCTTTATGGTGGGGGTTAGCAGCGGATCTCCTCCTTCCCTCCTGCCTGGGAGAGACTGGGAAGCAGAGACACAGAGAGCCACAAACCTCGGCAGACCCCAGCACAACACACGAGACCCTTCGTTGGCGAAAACAACAAGAAAAGGAGCACTCCATCTCCTCACAGGCTGGGGGAGCAACTTTTGTGCTACCATTAATGATCCTTCCATTTTATGAAAGTTGATGAAAATTTACACAGGCATCAACTTCTTTTCCTGAAGTTTCAAACCCATTCATGTCTGTGTGTTGCATCCGTGCGCACTACATTAAACCATTCAGCTGATTTTTCAGCCCAGCATTAGCTATATCTTCCCCATTTGTTCTCTCTAAAATAACTAACTGGGCATCAATTGTGAATGATGTCTTCCTTATTACCAAGCAGCATTACTATCACGTGCATTTTCGCTCAACCGCATGCCCTTTGGCCAGCACAAAAAACTCACCTTAAACAAGCCGTCATGATCAGAGTTCACTTTAGATAATGCACCTCTGTGCAGGAGCACTTTGGACTGGATTATCTAAAACACACCTCTGAATAATTAGACCAACCTTTTTGCACCATGTGCCTGGCAGAAAATTCCTTTATGCACTGCTGTGATAAAGAAGTGAACTTGGAAATGCCCATAAATGCATTCTGCGTCAGTGACAACTGATTATGGACTGTGTCCTTGAAATACAGTGCATCCGGAAAGTATTAACAGCACTTCACTTTTTCCACATTTTATGTTACAGCCTTATTCCAAATTGGATTAAATTATTTTTTTCCTCAAAATTCTACACACAATACCCCATAATGACAATGT
This sequence comes from Pholidichthys leucotaenia, assembly GCA_020510985.1. Lineage (NCBI taxonomy): Eukaryota > Metazoa > Chordata > Actinopteri > Cichliformes > Pholidichthyidae > Pholidichthys > Pholidichthys leucotaenia. The sequence continues at coordinate 19,790,969 of CM035844.1, forward strand.
GGAAAAAAAATTGAGATTTTTGTGAATTTATTAAAAATAAAAAAAAAAAAACTGACTTCCGGTTATGGCTGCCACGTAGGACGGACGTGTCTCGCTCTGCTCTGCTCCTGGAAAAAAAAAAAATCGGCAAATAACTCTCTCATTTGGGACAGAACGTGTCCCAGCGTTTGGGCGAGGATATGTCGGCGAAGCCTAAGGCTGGAAAACCAGGAAAAGGAAAAAGCGAGCCGCCGAGGCAGTCCAAATTAACGGACTTTCAGGTCTGTGACGCAGCAAACAGGGCTCCATATATGGCGGAGGAGGCTGGCAGCGGTGCGATATCTGCGGGGAATGGCGCGGATGCGCTGATGGCTGCCATGAGTTCAATGAGAGCGGACTTTTCCTCTAGATTTGATGGGATTATGACAGCGTTGGAAGGAATAAGAGGGGAATTGGGTGACTGTGTAGAACGAGCGGCGCAGATGGAGCTCCGTCTCGCTGGTGCTGAGGATGACGTCACCCGTCTTCAATTGGAGGTGCGCACTTTGGAAAAAAAAAATAAATCTCTGGAAGATAATATTTTGGATTTGGAATCTCGGTCGAGACAGAATAATTTGAGGCTGGTGGGTCTTCCAGAGGAATCAGAAGGTCGGGACGTATGTTCCTTTCTGGAAAAGTGGATTCCGGAGGTGCTGGGCAGCGAGGAGTTGAAATCAGCAGTGATTCTGGAAAAAGCACATCGTATTGGCCCACGGAGAGATAAGGGACCGCCGAGGACCTTAATTATGAAGTTTCTTAGCAACAGAGACAGGATGAAGATCTTCAACGCTGCACGAGCTAAAAAAGGAGAGATTAAACACCAGGACCAGCAGGTGCGGTTCTACCCAGATTTGGCCACAGGAATCCAGCAATTGAGGAAGCAGTTTGATCCCGTACGTAAGGAGCTGCGCAACCTTGGGATTCGTCATGGTGTAATCTATCCTGCGAGACTGCTGACCACGTATGAGGGCGGAACCCACATCTTCAGGACCCCAGAGGAGGCGCAGGAGTTCATCAAGAAGATCAAAGAAGAAGAAGAGACTGGTGGGAGCTAAGCATGAACAAAATATAAGGTAGAATAATTAAGCATTTGCACGGGCATCTGACTGACTTGAAGTAAATAGTAAGTTTACAAAATATAGATTGTATTATATATTAAAAAAACAAAACAAAAACAAAAAAAACAAAACAAAAAAAACTATGATGTACAAAGTTGTTAAAAATTTTGGAGTTAAGTTGGAAAACTACAGAGGAGAGTTAATGTTACGTCATTAAAAGCAGTAGAGTTAGGGTGATTGGGAGGATGAAGAAGGAGTGGCTTAGGCTGTTCCCCGTGGGTGTGGAACGGTCGATGGCTATATCGGGAGACAGAATTTTTCTTTTGATTTTGGGGGGTTTGCCACAAGTGTGGGAAGGGGAAATTTGTTTGTGTGTAGTTTGTAGGATGAATGTTCAACCACTCATGTTTTTGCTTCTCTGTATGAGCATGTTTACACTGCAAGGTAATCCCAAACTCTCTATTGATCATGGACCAAAGTGTTAATCTTAATTTAACTTCATGGAATTGCAGAGGTCTACAAAATTTTAAAAAACTTAAACAAGTTATGAATAAAATAAAGGACATGGGTTCAAGAATTGTGTTTTTACAAGAAACTCATCTGATAGAGGAGGATGTTAAAAGAATTAGGAGTAGATGGCAGGGAAGTGTATTCACCTCTTCATTTTCATCCCGAGCCAGGGGAGTTATGACTCTCATACATAAATCAGTTCCTTTTCAAGTGAAAAATGTAATTGGAGACAAATTTGGAAGATATGTAATCATTCAAGGTTCTTTGCTATTAGAAAATATAAATCTTGTGAACTTATATGGTCCCAATATAGATGATCAGAAGTTCTTTGCTAATTTATTTCTCATCTTATCATCACTTACAGGGCAACATATAATAGCAGGGGATTTTAATTGTACATTGAATCCAGGTGTGGATAGATCAACAGGACTGGATTGTACGCACATTGGATGTAGGATGACTATTAATCATTTTATGAAAGAATTGAGATTGTTAGATATATGGAGAGAAATGAAACCACAAGTTAAAGCCTATTCTTGTTATTCCAGTACTTACAAGACATTCTCACGTATTGATTATTTTTTGATTTCCACAGAATTAAGGTCCAAGATTCAAAACTGCTTTTATGATAACATCGTGATCTCTGATCATGCACCCTGTTGTCTAATATATGTAGATAAAAAATTGACAAAGGAATCAGGTAGATGGCAATTTCAGCATAAATGGCTTCAGGATGAGGAATTTGTCAAGTATATAGAAAAACAGATAGACGAGTTCTTTGACATCAATACTACACAAACATCAGCATGTGTAAAGTGGGAGGCTTTCAAAGCTTTTATTAGGGGACATATTATTAGTTATACAGGATCAAAATCTAAGAAGACTCGAGAGGAGAGAGCTAAATTGGAACATAAAATAAAAAGTCTTCAGGAAAAAGTGTATGCAGGAAGTGACCCAAGGTTGGAGAATGAATTACTGATTTTGAGAGCTGAATACGACAAAAAATCAGCGAATAGAGCTGCCTCGAGTCTTCTAAGATTGAAACAATCTTTTTATGAACAAGGTGAAAAATCAGGAAAATTATTAGCATGGCAGATTAAACAATTGGAAATTAAAACACCAATTACCAGTATTATAAGTAATGGACAGGTAGTTATAGATCCTTTAGAAATTAATAGAGCCTTTAGAGATTACTATGAAAAATTATATGATACCAAAAATGAACCTGATTTAACAAAACTAAATGGGTTTTTGAACGAACTATCTATACCGTGTATACCAAATGAAAACAGGGAGATATTGGAGTCTAAAATTAGTCAAGAAGAAGTTGGGCTAGCCATTGATAATATGAAATCAGGAAAAAGTGCAGGACCAGATGGTCTTCCAGTTGACCTTTATAAAAAATTTAAGAATAAATTAATAAAACCTTTTTTGGAAATGGTTTTAGAAGCATTTCAAAATAATAATTTACCATCATACATAAATAATGCCTTAATTATACTGCTGCCAAAACCAGGTAAGCCCTCTAATAAATGTGAAAATATGAGACCAATAAGCCTATTAAACGCCGACCTTAAGATAATCTGTAAAATTTTAGCAAGACGAATACAAGAAATTTTACCAAATATTATTAATCGAGATCAGAATGGCTTTATAAAGGGTAGACAAGGCTTCCATAATGTAAGAAGACTATTTAATATTATTTATTTTAATAAAGAAGCACCGGATACAGCTCTCCTATCATTGGACGCCGAAAAGGCCTTTGATAGAGTTGAATGGCCCTTTCTTTTTGAAGTCCTACAAAGGTTTGGACTTGGAAATAATTTCATAAAATGGGTTCAAATAATATACAATAATGCTACAGCAGAAATCCTAACAAATAACAATATTTCAAAACCAATAAAAATCAATAGAGGATGTCGACAAGGCTGTCCACTTTCACCTTTACTGTTTACTATGGCAATTGAACCTTTAGCGATAGCGATACGTTTACATTCACAAATATATGGAATTAAAGTTGGACCAACAGAACATAAAATCTCCCTGTACGCCGATGATATAATTTTGTTTATGTCGAATCTAAAAAAATCAATTCCAACCTTGTTGAATTTAATAAAGAATTTTGGGGAAATATCAGGATATAAAATAAATAAAACTAAATCTTCAATATTAATGCTAAATGAGACCCAGAGAAATTACCCAGCCCCTGAGGTAAATCAATTCAATGTTGTAAATCAGTTTAAATATTTAGGAATCCAAATTATGCCTAAGCTAGAATCAGTCGCCAGCGTCAACTATGAAGCCTTAATGTCAGATATCAATGAGTTAACTCAGAGATGGATGTCACTACCAATGTCGATGATCGGGAGAATCAATATACTTAAAAGTAATATTTTACCTAAAATACTTTATTTATTTCAATACATTCCCTTATCACCACCTTTAGATCTATTCTCAAGAATAAAAAAAAAGTTAGTGGAATTTATATGGAACAACAGGAGGGCTAGATTACGTTTGTCTTTATTATATTTACCATTTGATCGTGGAGGTCTGAAATGTCCAAATTTTATGTTGTATTATTGGTCGGCACAACTGAGGTCTATGACATATTATTTTTCATCAAATGATCTCCCTCACTGGACTGAAATGGAATCATACAATTTACCTTTACCTCTTCCCATATTCATATACTCAGATTCGGCAAAAAAATTACAAAAACAAGTTAAAAATCCATTTGTAAAGCATATGATCAAAATATGGTGTGAAGCTAAAAACTATTTAAAAGAACCACAGTTATTGTCACAATTTAGTCCAATATGGGGTAATCAATATTTTAAACCAGGGAGAGCGGACGCTGTATTTAAAGTATGGAATTTAAAAGGGATACAAAAGATTCAGGATTTATATTTGCCAGGTGCAGACAACATAATGTCTTTTGAAGAGCTGAGGATCAAATTTAATCTCAATAGAACACATTTTTTTAAATATCTTCAACTTAGAAACTTTATTCGATCAAATCAAAATAAAGCTCTCACTCGACCTATTTATTCATCCTTGGAAAAAATGATGATGAAAGATAGTAAAAGAAAGGGTATTATTTCAGAGTTTTATAACTCATTGACACTATCTTCAAGTGAAAATTCACTGAAAAGATTAAACTACTGGAAAGAAGATCTGCAAATTGAAATTTCAGAGGAACAATGGGAATTGGCTTGTACAGAAGCTCAAACCAAATCAATAAATGCACGCCTTAAATTGATACATTTCAAATGGTTAATGCGGATGTATGTTACACCGGAGGAGTTAAATAGATATAACAAAAATATACCAGATACATGAACAAAATGCATGGAAAGTAAAGGAACCCTATTTCATTGTTTATGGGAATGTAGATTAATAAGAATGTTTTGGGAAGAGGTGAGGGTAACAATTGAAAAAATAATCTCAAAACAAATCATATTGAATCCTAAACTGTTTTTGTTGGGTCTGTACCCAGAAAAGCATAATTTTAATAAAAGTGAAAGAACATTCATAGACCTCAGTTTGCTTAATGCCAAAAAATGTATTGCACTATTATGGAAAAAGACTCATAGACCAGATGTGACTCAGTGGTTAAGACAGATGTTAACAAACCTTCCATTAGAAAGAATAACATATATACTGAAATCAAAGGAAATTGTGTTTGAGAATATATGGAGACCTTTTATTGATTATGTAAAAAATTTAAACATAACTCTTGAAGAAGAAGGTGAATGATGTGTGTGGACCTTGTAAATTCCAAACTGGTGAACATAATATGTATACTTATGTATTGGATTGTCTAGACTAAACAGAGGAGCATTGTTGAAGACTTGATTTTGTTGGTGGTTGTTGGTGTTTTTAGTGCATTTTTTTTTTTTTTTTGTAGTACTTTAGTGTTAGTGTTTGATTGTTTGTATCATGTTTGTTAAAAAAAAAAAAAGGTTCAATAAAGATATTGTGGAAAAAACAAACAAACAAAAAACTAAGAAATCTCATGTACACACGTATTCACAGCCTTTGCCATGAAGCTCAAAATTGAGCTGAGGTGCATCCTATTTCCACTGATCAATGTTGAGATGTTTCTACAGCTTAAGTGGAGTCCTCCTGTGGTAAATTCAGTTGATTGAACATGATTTGGAAAGGCACACGTCTGTATATACACCACGTTCAAAATTATTATGCAAACAGGATTTTAGTGTCATAAACATTCAATTTTTTGTTTTTCAATTAAACTCATGGATGGTATAGTGTCTCAGGGCTGTTTGAATCACTGATATGAATCTCAGACAACTGTCATAATTAGTTCGCCAGGTGAGCCAAATTAAAGGAAAACTACTTAAGAAGGATGTTCCACATCATTAAGCATGCCACAGGTTTCAAGCAATATGGGAAAGAAAAAAGATCTCTCTGCTGCTGAAAAGCATCAAATAGTGCAATGCCTTGGACAAGGTATAAAAACATTACATATTTCACGAAAACTTAGGCATGATCATCGTACTGTGAAGAAATGTGTGGCTGATTCAGAGCACAGATGGGTTTGAGCAAATAAGGGCATAATGAGGAAGGGTTCTGCCAGACAAATTCATCGGATTAAGACAGCAGCTGCTAAAATGCCATTACAAAGCACCAAACAGGTATTTGAAGCTGCTAGTGCCTCTGGAGTACCACAAACCTCAAGGTGTAGGATCCTCCAGCCTACTATTCAGCCACCCCTAACCAATGCTCACAAGCAGAAATGGTTGAAGTGGGCCCAGAAATACATGAAGACTAATTTTCAAACAGTCTTGTTTACTGATGAGTGCCGTGCAACCCTGGATGGTCCAGATGGATGGATGGAGTAGTGGATGGCCACCATGTCCCAACAAGGCTGCAACGTAAGCAAGGAGATGGCGGAGTCATGTTTTGGGCCGGAATCATGGGGAGAGAGCTGGTAGGCCCCTTTAGGGTCTCTGAAAGTGTGAAAATGACCTCGGCAAAGTATATAGAGTTTCTGACTGACCACTTTCTTCCATGGTACAAAAAGATGAACTGTGCCTTCCATAGCAAAATTATCTTCATGCATGACAATGCATCATCTCATGCTGCAAAGAATACCTCTGTGTCATTGGCTGGTATGGGCATAAAAAGGAGAGAAACTCATGGTGTGGCCCCCATCCTCCCCTGACTTCAACCCTATTGAGAACATTTGGAGCATCCTCAAGTAAAAGACCTATGAGGGTGGGAGGCAGTTCACATCAAAACAGCAGCTGTGGGAGGCTATTCTGACATCTTGCAAAGAAATTCAAGCAGAAACTCTCCAAAAACTCACAAGTTCAATTGATGTAAGAATTGTGAAGGTTATATCAAAGAAGGGGTCCTATGTTAACATGTACAGTGGGGTAAAAAAGTATTTAGTCAGCCACCAACTGTGCAAGTTCTCCCACTTAAAAGATGAGAGAGGTCTCCAATTTTCATCATAGGTATACCTCAACTATGAGAGACAAAATAAGAAAAAAAAATCCAGAAAATCACACTGAAGGATTTTTAATGAATTAATTAGTAAATTCCTCTGTAAAATAAGTATTTGGTCAATAACAAAAGTTCATCTCAATACTTTGTTATATACCCTTTGTTGGCAATGACAGAGGTCAAACGTTTTCTGTAAGTTTTCACAAGGTTTTCACACACTGTTGCTGGTATTTTGGCCCATTCCTCCATGCAGATCTCCTCTAGAGCAGTGATGTTTTGGGGCTGTCGCCTGGCAACACAGACTTTCAACTCCCTCCAAAGATTTTCTATGGGGTTGAGATCTGGAGACTGGCTAGGCCACTCCAGGACCTTGAAATGCTTCTTATGAAGCCACTCCTTTGTTGCCCGGGCGGTGTGTTTGGGATCATTGTCATGCTGAAAGACCCAGCCACGTTTCATCTTCAATGCCCTTGCTGGTGGAAGGAGGTTTTCACTCAAAATTTCATGATACATGGCCCCATTCATTCTTTCCTTTACACGGATCAGTCGTCCTGGTCCCTTTGCAGAAAAACAGCCCCAAAGTATGATGTTTCCACCCCCATGCTTCACAGTAGGTATGGTGTTCTTTCTCCTCCAAACACGACAAGTTGAGTTTTTACCAAAAAGTTCTATTTTGGTTTCATCTGACCATATGACATTCTCCCAGTCCTCTTCTGGATCATCCAAATGCTCTCTAGCAAACTTCAGACGGGCCTGGACATGTACTGGCTTAAGCAGGGGGACACGTCTGGCACTGCAGGATTTGAGTCCCTGGCGGCGTAGTGTGTTTCTGATGTAGCCTTTGTTACTTTGGTCCCAGCCCTCTGCAGGGCATTCACTAGGTCCCCCCATGTGGTTCTGGGATTTTTGCTCACCGTTCTCGTGATCATTTTGACCCCATGAGGTGAGATCTTGTGTGGATCCCCAGATCGAGGGAGATTATCAGTGGTCTTGTATGTCTTCCATTTTCTAATAATTGCTCCCACAGTTGATTTCTTCACACCAAGCTGCTTACCTATTGCAGATTCAGTCTTCCCAGCCTGGTGCAGGTCTACAATTTTGTTTCTGGTGTCCTTTGACAGCTCTTTGGTCTTGGCCATAGTGGAGTTTGGAGTCTGACTGTTTGAGGTTGTGGACAGGTGTCTTTTATACTGATAATGAGTTCAAACAGGTGCCATTAATACAGGTAACGAGTGGAGGACAGAGGAGCCTCTTAAAGAAGAAGTTACAGGTCTGTGAGAGCCAGAAATCTTGCTTGTTTGTAGGTGACCAAATACTTATTTTACCGAGGAATTTACCAATTAATTCATTAAAAATCCTTCAATGTGATTTTCTGGATTTTTTTTTTCTCATTTTGTCTCTCGTAGTTGAGGTATACCTATGATGAAAATTGGAGACCTCTCTCATCTTTTAAGTGGGAGAACTTACACAACTGGTGGCTGACTAAATACTTTTTTGCCCCACTGTAACTTGGCCTGTTGAGATGTTTTTGATCGAAATAGCTTTTGATTTCAGTAAATATGACCTCCTAATGCTGCAAATTCAATAAATGACCATTTTCAGTTCTTTATAACCAATAAAATATTTTGAAACTCTGTTGTGCATAATAATTTGGAACAGTGCATTTTGACTTTTTTTTATTTTTGCAAAAAAATAGTTATCACTGGGAGGTTTGTTCAATAAAATTTGAATTATGCTCCAACGGTTGATGACTTGAAAATTATACTGACTGTCATTTGCATTGACTATTTAAGAAAATGAGAGACTAATATCATTTGCATAATAATTTGGAACGTGGCGTAAGGTCCCACAGTTGACAGTGCATGTCAGAGCACAAAACAAGCATGAAGTCAAAGGAATTGTCTGTAGACCTCCGAGACAGGATTGTCTCAAGGCACAAACCTGGGGAAGGGTACAGAAAAATTTCTGCTGTTTTGAAGGTCCCAATGAGCACAGTGTGTGGTATGTGGGTTTGGCCCTTGGGGCTTGCCGTAGCCAGTGTCGGGTGTCCAAGGGAGTAACGTCAGACAGGCTGCGGCCACTGTATATGCTTTGCCCTTTTGTGTAATAAAGTTCAGTTCGTTGCTCAGCATGAGATGGCTCTCCTCGCTCATTTCATACATAACATTTGGCGACGGAGAATTAATTTATGGAGGCGTGCTGGGCACCTCTATGGCTGTTTATGGAGCACCCAGGAGAACCAGCAATAGTGTGGTCTCGCTGGTTGGCCGCGTTTGAGAAGTACATTGCAGCATTAGGCCTGAGTAAACTTGACGGCGTAAGGATGCAAGCACTTCTGGTTCGCAAACTCTGCATAGAAGGTCAGAGAATTTTCTACACGTTGGGGAGACGGAGTCATATGCGGATGCTGTCAAGCTTCTCGCTGGCTACTTTGCCGAACACACACGTAGCACAAAGCTGTGGGTGGAGATGCTACTGGCACAAGACACAAAACTAGCTAGCTCGGGGGAGCTAGTAGCAACCCAGCTAGTAGCAAGACCCAGCTAGTAGCAACGGAGAAGTTAGCCACGGGGCTAAATGGGCGCCAAACACAGAAGCTACACGGTGGAATCGGAGCCACAGGAGAGGGAGCCCGTGTCCATCGAGAACAACAAGCCTGCTGAAGAGCACAGCATGGAGAGTGAGCGCAGTGAAAAGGGAGAATTCAGCACTGAGAGTGACCGCAGCACAGAGGGAGAGCAGCAAACAGACTCGGCTCAGTTTTCCCTGCAGCCAGAGTCAGAGCCGCGGGACAGGGAGCGCAAGCATGCTGAGAGTTTGTTGAGTGAGTTTGTTGTACCTGGGACGAGCACGCAGAGCCACTGAGAGCGCAACGACAATGCAGAAAAACAAGTGAGGCGCCACTGAGGATCGTGGCGAAGATGAGGACAGCGTGTTTTCGGCAGACGGATGATTCGGTTCGGCACGCGAGCAGACTATGGCGTGTCCGGGTGGCGGCTCCAGATGGCGAAGGTCCACAGGAGTTGGCTGCCACAGTGTGGGACCTGGGCCCCAGCGTCATGAAGATTGGCCCCAGGGGTCTGGCAACTCCAGGGAGGAGGCCACCATGAGCCCGCTTCAAAGCCCCCCCCCCCCCCCCCCCAACGGAACTGCCCTTAAAATGGAAGACCGTAAAGAAAAAAGACTGAAAAACTTTGTTTGTGGGTATTTGTTCACCAATTTTTTTTTTTTTTTTGGGGGGGGGGGGTTGTCAATTGGCCAATGTTGTTTGTTGTTTTACATTTTTCTGAAGGGGGGAAAAATGTTGTATGCGAGTTTGGCCCTTGGGGCTTGCCGTAGCCAGTGTTGGGCGTCCAAGGGAGTGACATCAGGCTGGCTGCGGCCACTATATGTTTTGCCCTTTTGTGTAATAAAATTCAGTTCGTTGCTCAGCATGAGATGGCTCACTGCTCGCTCATTTCATACATAACACAGTGGCCTCCATCATGTGTAAATGGTTCAGAACCACCAGGACTCTTCCTAGAGCTGTCTGGCCATCTAAACTGAGCGATCAGGGAGAAGGGCCTTGGTGAAGGAGGTGACCAAGAACCCGATGGTCACTCTGTCATAGCGCCAGTGTTCCTCTGTGGAGAGAGGAGACCTTTCCAGAAGGACAACCCCATCTCTGCAGCAATCCACCAATCAAGCCTGTATGGTGGAGTGGCCAGATGGAAGCCACTCCTTAGTAAAAGGTACATGGCAGCCCGCCTGGAGTTTGCCAAAAGGCACCTGAAGGACTCTCAGTCCATGAAAAACAAAATTCTCTGGTCTGATGAGACAAAGATTGAACTCTTTGGCGGGAATGCCAGGTGTCATGTTTGGAGGAAACCAGGCACCGCTCATCACCAAGCCAATACCATCAACAGTGAAGCATGTTGGTGGCAGCAGCATGCTGTGGGGATGTTTTTCAGTGGCAGAAACTGGGAGACAAGTCAGGAGAGGGAAAGATGAATGCAGCAATGTACAGAGACATCCTGGATGAAAACCTGTTCCAGAGCACTCTTGACCTCAGACTGGGGTGACAGTTTATCTTTCAGCAGGACAACGACCCTAAGCACACAGCCAAGATATCAAAGGAGTGGTTTCTGGACAACTCTGTGAATGTCCTTGAGTGGCCCAGCCAGAGCTCAGACTTGAATCCAATTGAACATCTCTGGAGAGATCTGAAAATGGCTGTGCACTGACGCTTCCCATCCAACCTGATGGAGCTTGAGAGGTGCTGCAAAGAGGAATGAGTGAAACAGCCCAAAGAGAGGTGCGCCAAGCTTGTGGCATCATATTCCACATCATATTCCATGACTGGCGCCTAGCGGCTGCCCCGGCCTTGGATGCGCTCTGAAGAGCGTGCCCAAATGCCAAGTCACGTTTCGTTACCTTGTATTCATACATGTGTAATGACAATAAAGTTGAATCTCATCTCATCTCTCATCTCATATTCAAAAAGACAAGGCTGTAATTGCTGCCAAAGGTGCATCAACAAAGTATTGTGCAAAGGCTGTGAATCAGAATCAGAATCAGAATCAGAATCAGGTTTATTGCCATTGTTCATGTAGTACACAAACTAGGAATTTGTCTCGGTGCAATGCTGCAACATTAAACATGATAAGATAAAAGAAATAAACTATACATGCAATAAAGTGTAGAATAAGAGTAAGTGATACTGGTCAGCAGTTAAAATATATTAGCGAGCAGCAGATACTGTGGAGAACTATATAGTGCAGTCGGTAATGCAGGAAGAAAACAGTGATGATTGACATGAGTCTGGTTGAGCTGCTGTACATAGTGCACGAGAGTCAATAAGTCACTTAGTGTTCAGCAGTCTGATGGCAGAGGGGAAGAAGCTGTTCATGTGACGGGAGGTTTTAGTCTGGATGGACCGAAGTCTTCTACCAGAGGGGAGGGGGGCAAACAGTACGTGACCAGGGTGTGAGGGATCGGCTATGATCCGGCCAGCACGCCTCCGGGTCCTGGAGATGTACAGATCCTGGAGAGATGGGAGCTTGCAGCCGATCACCTTCTCAGCAGTGCGCACGACGCGCTGCAGCCTTAGTCTGTCCCTGGCAGTGGCTCCTGCGTACCACACGGTTATGGAGGTGGTGAGGATGGACTCGATGATGGCTGTGTAGAACTGCACTAACATCTTGGTGGGTAGCTTGAGCTTCCTCAGCTGCCGCAGGAAGAACATCCTCTGCTGGGCTTTTTTGATGAGTGAGCTGATGGTCGGCTCCCATTTGAGGTCCCTGGTGATGGTTGTGCCTAGGAAGCGGAAGGAATCAGCAGTGGTGATGGGAGAGCCTGAGAGGGTGAGGGGGGGGCAGAGGGGTAGTGACTTTCCTGAAGTCTGCAATCATCTCCACTGTCTTCAGAGCGTTCAGCTGCAGGTTGTTATTGTTGCACCAGGACGCCAGCTGGGCCACCTCTCTCCTGTAGGCGGACTCGTCGCCGTTGGAGATGAGCCCGATGAGGGTGGTGTCGTCCGCAAACTTGATCAACTTGACAGACTGGTGGCTGGAGGTGCAGGAGTTGGTGTAAAGGGAGAAGAGTAGGGGGGAAAGTACACAGCCCTGGGGTGATCCGGTGCTGATGCTAGTAGAGTCTGAGACAGTCTTTCCCAGCCGCACATGCTGCCTCCGGTCCGTCAGGAAGTCGGTGATCCACCTGCAGAGGGAGTCAGGCACGTTGAGCAGGGACAGCTTGTCCCGGAGCAGAGCGGGGCGGATGGTGTTGAATGCAGAGCTGAAGTCCACAAACAGGTGATTTGCCTCAGTCCTCTCCACACGGAAGCCGAATCAATACTTATATACATGTGATTTCATAGTTTTTGATTTTTAATAAATTTGCAAAAATCTAAAAAAAACTTTTCTCATGTCATTATGGGGTATTGTGTGTAGAATTTTGAGGAAAAAAAATTATTTAATCCATTTTGGAATAAGGCTGTAATATAACAAAATGTGGAAAAGGTGAAGCACTGCGAATACTTTCTGGATGAACTGTATGGCCCATATTCTCTTACTGCCACACAGCCACATTTCAAGCAATCGCATTGAATACAATATCTTGTTCATATGTCCACACAGTAGAGTGCAGTGATGCACTAGCAAACTGATTTGAACTCCCACAATCAAACAAAACGAAGAGGAAGAATGCAAAGGTGCCCACTTTACTCTAAGCAATGGAGGAAATACAAGAGCACGAGGAAGAGGAGCTTCTGTGTTTGTTGTTGGCAGCTAAGGAGGAAAGCCTCCATGTAGTTAATAAAAAGCAGTACTATGTTTGATCGCTGCATGAAACAAAAGAACTTGAGTACTCTGGTGCATGTGAAGTTAAGTGTGAACCACAGCGTTCTGTCCTCGTCACAAAATTTGGGCTGCATAGGTCTGCGGACTCGAAGATGATGAAATCTACGGTAGCACGAACATGGACATGTTACTATGAATCCAGTTTTTATGTGGATGTGCAAAGGATAAACTCTGGATGACATTCCGCTCTGTGTAGAACACCAACGCCTTTTTGTCATGTCAATGAACTGCGAGCATAAAGGGATCCCTGCACTCTCATCAGTCTGATGCACCATAAATTATTGTTATTATTATTATTATATATTTATTGAAATCATTGCCATTTCAAATTGTAGTATACCTTGATACTGAAAACTGGCCCGTGCCTAGTAGTACATTGTCAACTGGAGCAATCAGTGAAATGCTTAAGCAGTGTTTTGAATCAATTTAAATCCTATTCTCTTTTTGTAACACAAAATCATAACATGAGTCATCTCCTGGGCCTTTAATCCAATGGCCTTACAATATTGTAAAGTGAAACTTAATACTGAGCCCCATGGAGCAGGAGCATGGCAAAGGTGGCATTTCAGGAAAACTACAGGGTGCAAGATCACCTGCGTCAGACAGCTTAGAGACATCCCTAACCTCAGATGAGAAACATGCAACTTGTGAGCCGGAGATAACAGTAGATAGATACAGTGTTACCAGATTTGATCCATAACCAGTCACAACAAAATCAAAACTACTTTCTCCAAAAGTCTTTTTTTTTTTTTTTTAAAACATGTGCTAACGCTTCCATTTTCAGGTTGTTGTGCAATGATGATTTAATTCATAGGAAGACTAAGTGAAATTAAAATGTGATGATTAAAGGTCACTTACTAGTCTAGTGTTGACTACAGGAAACATTAAAGCCAGGAATGCTCCATTCAGCATGTGGACTTGGAGTCTAAAAACAAGTAAAAACAACAATGAAAACAGTGACATCTGGCAGTGAATATGTACTCAAGATTAAGAAAAATGTATCAAGACGACAAGTACTACAATTCCCATGACATTTTTAAACAATTAGCCTCGTATTTCATGCACCACTGCCTAATATGTTCCTCCTGCCATTACCAGGCAACCTGCCTCCCCCCAGGACCTCACACTCCATAAGAACAAATGAACAACAGCATTTATGGATGAGTCTCCATGTAATGTTCAGACACTGAAGGTCTTTGGTGTTGTAGTCACACACACACAGTGATAAGACCTAAGGAGGAACTTGTGACACTGAAGAGTTCTACCATAGTATTTCAAGGCTCAAAGGGTTATTCAGTGCTTGCACCGAAATGGTCACAACTTGTGCAAGAAAAAAAATACTGGTGGCTGCCAATGGTACCCCTCAGCCTCTTTGTTTGGTTTTCTTTTTTTGTTCTTGTTAATGGGCAGCTTTCCTACTCAAATTTCTAACTTTTTCCTTGTAATTTTTTCCCCTCATAAAATTGCACCTTTATTCCATAGTTTATATGGAGTGGACCTTGCGATTCCAAAAGCATAGTCATAGTTTGGGGTCACAGAGTGAGCCTACATACAAAGTTTGATGACCCTAGCATTACTCATTGTATTATAATAGGGCATAGGGAATGCTAACCTTGACCTCTGACCTTTAGACCCCAAACCCTTAGTTGTAGGTCAGGGTTCGAGGATGAACCTGTCTACCATGTTTGTGGACTCTAGCTTTCTTTGTTGTTGAGAAATAGTTTATATGGCATTTTGACCTTTGACCCTGCAACCCCAAAGCCATTAAAGGTTAAAAACAAAGTCTGAAAAGCACAAGAAAAAGAAGAATGAGGAGAAACTTTTGGGGATATTACTAGTCCATGGAAATACACTACCGTTCAAAAGTTTGGGGTCACTTAGTAATTTCCTTATTTTTGAAAGAAAAGCACTGTTTTTTTCAATGAAGATAACTTTAAACTAATCAGAAATACACTCTATAAACTGCTCATGTGGTAAATGACTATTCTAGCTGCAAATGTCTGGTTTTTGGTCCAACACCTACATAGGTGTATAGAGGCCCATTTCCAGCAACTATCACTCCAGTGTTCTAATGGTACAATGTGTTTGCTCATTGCATCAGAAGACTAATGGATGGTTAGAAAACCCTTTGTGCAGTCGTGTTAGCACAGCTGAAAACAGTTTAGCTGGTTAGAGAAGCTATAAAACTGACCTTCCTTTGAGCAGGTTGAGTATCTGGAAAAAATTATTATTTCAAATACAAATCATTATTTCTAACCTTGTCAATGTCTTGACTATATTTTCGATTCATTTTACAACTCATGGTGGTAAATAAGTGTGACTTTTCAGGGAAAACACAAAATAATTGTCTGGGTGACCCCAAACTTTTGAACGGTAGTGTATGTCACTATTTTCAGCTTCATTTTAGCCGATGTGCATCACTGAGTAAAATATTTTCAGTTTCATTTGAACTGGGTCAGCCCAGTAGAACCGGCGCATGATAGTCTTAACTTTTGTGGTAAAGTAATACATCCTGAAAGGAAAAAAAAATCCATCCATAAAAATGATATGATAAACAGCCTCAAGTGTATTTTATAAAAATGTATGAATAAAAATACTCATTAAAATAGACATAAAAACAAACATAAAAACGCTCACCTTTTTTTTTTTTTTTTTTTTTTTTAACAACTTGTTCATCTTTTTGTCTCGCCACACATTTTTCTCTGACGGCATCAATCACGTAGGGCTGGGCTAATATCCCAGATTTTTTTTCTTGCCACGTGCAATTTTCAATTTTTATCTATAATATTTATTTGTTGTTTATTTTTCAATGACAAAAGACAAGGAAATGTTCTTTTTATTTGAAACAAACATGAGTCCCTATAGAGAGCCTAAGTCACACCCCCTCTACTTTCGTGCATGGGACCTTAAATTGGAAAAATTCTCAATTGAAACGGATGGCAAGAGTGAAATTATCTTTTGATCCTGATCGAATTTTGCCACGAGTTACACTTATGTTTGTCAATTTAAAAGATAATTTTCCACGTAAATAATAGCGTAGGTTGTTGTCTGTTAAGCTATAAGGTTATGAAAATATGTAAAATAGACTACAAAGACAAAGGCACGTACGTGACATCAAGTGTTCAATGCACGCCCATGGTGAAGTAACTAACAGTCCTTTGGATCAGCTCCAGCTCTCAAAATACAAAACATCTTTGTGTTGTTTTTCTCCTCTTTGGATCCCTCTTTCATCGGTCAGGAAACAGGAGGTGAGGTTTTAGTAATCTCCCGTCATGATCGTGTTTAGTCATGTGGGATGATGGGAGATGTCCACTAATCGTTTTCACAAAAACTAAATATTGCTCTATTATATGACAACCGACAACTTTAATTAAGTGGAAAATTATCTTTTAAATTGACAAGACATCATATGTGTAATTTGTGACAAAATTTGATCGGATCAAAAGATAATTTCGCTCTTGCCATTCATTTCTGTGGAGAATTTTTCCAATTTAAGGTTTCATATGCACAAGTACAGGGGCCATGACTTAGGCTCTCTATTGGGACTAAAGTGTAAACCTGGCTTTAACCAAACTTTTTTTTTTTTTTTAAATAAAGGTTTAACCAAAACAGAATCCACAAATTTTAGATGTTTTATAAAATTAACTTATAAATAATAAAAAGCTCCTCTATCATCTTAAAGCGGAATAAACACAGCCATCTTGTTCATACCTGCAAACTCAGAAGGGGTGGAAAAAGATGACAAACTAAACCTGTGTAGGGGGGTCTGGGGGCATCCCCCCCCTGAAAAATTTAGTGATTTTAACATGTAAATTAAAGCTGCAAGCAGCTGTAAGTGGGCCCTCGCCCCCACGCACCTGCCAACCCCGCTGCCCGTCAGACCCAGCAAATATCCTGTTGTGGAGGCAAGCGCTGCGTTAATAATAAAGAAAACTGGCGAAGTACTTTCTTGTGAGCGCTATAACTTTTGTCAATGACTTTTATGTAGGAGCGTGCGGGATGGGCCTATGATCCATTGTAGCAACTGTGGGGTAAATTGGACAAAGTTTGTCCAAGTTACAGCTGTCTGACGTATTGCCAGGAGGGAAACTTCAGCATGTGGCCGTGGCAGCACTTATATATTAGGCATGTGTTGCAGACCCATATAGGACTACAGAAGAGAGTCACTTTGACTTCTGTTCCCCATTTTGTGATGCTCGGACCTTCCCAACCTTCCATAGTAAAAAGCATGCTGAATGGTGAGGAGTGGGTTTCCATGGCAACTGTGATGATCGCAGGACAAAAATGACTTCCACTGAGGGTAATCCAATGCGCTCTGAGAAATCGCTGAAAATGTCATGTCATTCTGACTACTGGTCTTTGTGTGAAAGTTGATACAATTTTGTGCAGTACCTTATGTCAGCAATAGGTGGTGCTGTGACAATTTTGTGAATATTGACATCCAGACGTGTTCAGAGTGGGATTAGTATGATTTGTGAAAAGTTTGGTTCAAATCAGACACGGATTGTCTGAGCTGTAACGCTCATGTTTTGCATGGTGAGGAAGCCATTGATGCATGCCGGTCGCCATGGAAACGGTTCTGTACTATGTACTGTCGATGAATCCTAGGCATTCCTTCATGTCATTTTTGCACCTGGTGAGAGAAAAATAAAAAAAAAACCAACAGTTTTCAGCAATTCTTCCTTTAATCACTAGGTGGTGCTATAACTTTTAATTATTTTTATATAGATGCGTTCAAGGCAGGACTAATATCGATTGTAGAAATTTTGGCGAAAATCGTACAAAGTTTGTCCAAGTTATAAGTGACTGTTGTTCTACCCAAAAGTGGCACTATAACTTTTGTAACTTATTTTTTTTACATAGGAGCATGCAGGATGGGACTATTATGCATCATAGAAAATTTGGACAAAATTGGACAAAGTTTGTCCGGGTTACAAGTGTCCATTGATTTAACCACTAGGTGGCGCTATAACTTTTATTGAGTATTTTTATAGAGGAGTGTGCAGGGTGGGACTAATATCCATCGTAGAAAATTTGGCGAATATTGGATAAAGTGTATCTAAATTACAAGTGTCTGATGTTCTAACTACTAGGTGGCGCTCTAACTTTTAATTATTTTTATATAGGAGCATTCAGGGTGGGACTAATAGCCATTGTAGAAAATTTGGTGAAAATCAGACAAAGTTTGTCCAAGTTACAACTTTCCAATGTTCCATGGCGAGGAGTCAACCTTCGCCATGACGCCATGGCAACACTTCCCTGTCCGTTATGTGTTGCCCACCCATATAGGACTACATATGACAGTCACCTCAACCTATGTTCCAGATTTCATGACTCCAGGTCATTTCCAACCGTCCCAACAAGATCACGGATGGAATGGCGAGGAGGGTGTGTCCACGGTAACAGCAGTGACGCCATGCTAAAGGTGATGTGCAGTTATGATCATCCAAGTGGTGTGATAAACCTCAGAAAATTCCACATCATTCTGGCAAGTGGCGGGTGAGTCATAAATAAAACATTTATCCGCAATTCTTCCTTTAACCACTAGGTGTCACTATATCTTTTGTCAGGCATTTTTATATAGACGCGCTTGGTTTTGGACTATTGTCCATCATGGAAATTTTGGTGGACATCGGACAAGTTTTGCTCGAGTTACAGCTGTTTGATGTTGTAAAGGGCGGAGTCAAACTTCGCCATGGCGCCCTGGCTACACCTTTGAGCGATCTACTCTGACTTATGCAACTTTTAATGGCCCATGTCTATAGATGCTGCCATGTGAAAATGAGCTCAATTGGAGCTGGCCCCTAGGAGGAGTTCGTTCAAATGCAAGGGGTGGTTTTTAGCAAAACTGGAGGCGAAGCGGCTTTGAGGCAAGATAGCGGACTTCCTGTTGGCCATGGGTAAGGGCCACAATAATGTTTTTGCATGTCTTGACATGATGCACACCTCACCAGAATTTTGTGTCTGTACGTCAAACTTTAGGGTCGTCGGTCTCCATAGACCTTGTACGTTTGGCCCCGCCCACAAAAATGGGGGGGCACATATTTTTTTCATTTATCAAATTTTTCACTGGGTCTGAGGTGTGTGCAAAAAAAAAAAATTAAAAAAAAATAAATCACATTTTGGGGTCATATTTTGGGTGTTATTAGAGTGCTTTTTTTTTTTCCACAATATCTTTATTGAACCTTTTCTTTTTTTTTTTTAACAAACATGATACAAACAATCAAACACTAACACTAAAGTACTACAAAAAAAAAATGCACTAAAAACACCAACAACCACCAACAAAATCAAGTCTTCAACAATGCTCCTCTGTTTAGTCTAGACAATCCAATACATAAGTATACATATTATGTTCACCAGTTTGGAATTTACAAGGTCCACACACATCATTCACCTTCTTCTTCAAGAGTTATGTTTAAATTTTTTACATAATCAATAAAAGGTCTCCATATATTCTCAAACACAATTTCCTTTGATTTCAGTATATATGTTATTCTTTCTAATGGAAGGTTTGTTAACATCTGTCTTAACCACTGAGTCACATCTGGTCTATGAGTCTTTTTCCATAATAGTGCAATACATTTTTTGGCATTAAGCAAACTGAGGTCTATGAATGTTCTTTCACTTTTTTTTTCCACAATATCTTTATTGAACCTTTTCTTTTTTTTTTTTTTAACAAACATGATACAAACAATCAAACACTAACACTAAAGTACTACAAAAAAAAATGCACTAAAAACACCAACAACCACCAACAAAATCAAGTCTTCAACAATGCTCCTCTGTTTAGTCTAGACAATCCAATACATAAGTATACAAATTATGTTCACCAGTTTGGAATTTACAAGGTCCACACACATCATTCACCTTCTTCTTCAAGAGTTATGTTTAAATTTTTTACATAATCAATAAAAGGTCTCCATATATTCTCAAACACAATTTCCTTTGATTTTAGTATATATGTTATTCTTTCTAATGGAAGGTTTGTTAACATCTGTCTTAACCACTGAGTCACATCTGGTCTATGAGTCTTTTTCCATAATAGTGCAATACATTTTTTGGCATTAAGCAAACTGAGGTCTATGAATGTTCTTTCACTTTTATTAAAATTATGCTTTTCTGGGTACAGACCCAACAAAAACAGTTTAGGATTCAATATGATTTGTTTTGAGATTATTTTTTCAATTGTTACCCTCACCTCTTCCCAAAACATTCTTATTAATCTACATTCCCATAAACAATGAAATAGGGTTCCTTTACTTTCCATGCATTTTGTGCATGTATCTGGTATATTTTTGTTATATCTATTTAACTCCTCCGGTGTAACATACATCCGCATTAACCATTTGAAATGTATCAATTTAAGGCGTGCATTTATTGATTTGGTTTGAGCTTCTGTACAAGCCAATTCCCATTGTTCCTCTGAAATTTCAATTTGCAGATCTTCTTTCCAGTAGTTTAATCTTTTCAGTGAGTTTTCACTTGAAGATAGTGTCAATGAGTTATAAAACTCTGAAATAATACCCTTTCTTTTACTATCTTTCATCATCATTTTTTCCAAGGATGAATAAATAGGTCGAGTGAGAGCTTTATTTTGATTTGATCGAATAAAGTTTCTAAGTTGAAGATATTTAAAAAAATGTGTTCTATTGAGATTAAATTTGATCCTCAGCTCTTCAAAAGACATTATGTTGTCTGCACCTGGCAAATATAAATCCTGAATCTTTTGTATCCCTTTTAAATTCCATACTTTAAATACAGCGTCCGCTCTCCCTGGTTTAAAATATTGATTACCCCATATTGGACTAAATTGTGACAATAACTGTGGTTCTTTTAAATAGTTTTTAGCTTCACACCATATTTTGATCATATGCTTTACAAATGGATTTTTAACTTGTTTTTGTAATTTTTTTGCCGAATCTGAGTATATGAATATGGGAAGAGGTAAAGGTAAATTGTATGATTCCATTTCAGTCCAGTGAGGGAGATCATTTGATGAAAAATAATATGTCATAGACCTCAGTTGTGCCGACCAATAATACAACATAAAATTTGGACATTTCAGACCTCCACGATCAAATGGTAAATATAATAAAGACAAACGTAATCTAGCCTTCCTGTTGTTCCATATAAATTCCACTAACTTTTTTTTTATTCTTGAGAATAGATCTAAAGGTGGTGATAAGGGAATGTATTGAAATAAATAAAGTATTTTAGGTAAAATATTACTTTTAAGTATATTGATTCTCCCGATCATCGACATTGGTAGTGACATCCATCTCTGAGTTAACTCACTGATATCTGACATTAAGGCTTCATAGTTGACACTGGCGACTGATTCTAGCTTAGGCATAATTTGGATTCCTAAATATTTAAACTGATTTACAACATTGAATTGATTTACCTCAGGGGCTGGGTAATTTCTCTGGGTCTCATTTAGCATTAATATTGAAGATTTAGTTTTATTTATTTTATATCCTGATATTTCCCCAAAATTCTTTATTAAATTCAACAAGGTTGGAATTGATTTTTTTAGATTCGACATAAACAAAATTATGTCATCGGCGTACAGGGAGATTTTATGTTCTGTTGGTCCAACTTTAATTCCATATATTTGTGAATGTAAACGTATCGCTATCGCTAAAGGTTCAATTGCCATAGTAAACAGTAAAGGTGAAAGTGGACAGCCTTGTCGACATCCTCTATTGATTTTTATTGGTTTTGAAATATTGTTATTTGTTAGGATTTCTGCTGTAGCATTATTGTATATTATTTGAACCCATTTTATGAAATTATTTCCAAGTCCAAACCTTTGTAGTACTTCAAAAAGAAAGGGCCATTCAACTCTATCAAAGGCCTTTTCGGCGTCCAATGATAGGAGAGCTGTATCCGGTGCTTCTTTATTAAAATAAATAATATTAAATAGTCTTCTTACATTATGGAAGCCTTGTCTACCCTTTATAAAGCCATTCTGATCTCGATTAATAATATTTGGTAAAATTTCTTGTATTCGTCTTGCTAAAATTTTACAGATTATCTTAAGGTCGGCGTTTAATAGGCTTATTGGTCTCATATTTTCACATTTATTAGAGGGCTTACCTGGTTTTGGCAGCAGTATAATTAAGGCATTATTTATGTATGATGGTAAATTATTATTTTGAAATGCTTCTAAAACCATTTCCAAAAAAGGTTTTATTAATTTATTCTTAAATTTTTTATAAAGGTCAACTGGAAGACCATCTGGTCCTGCACTTTTTCCTGATTTCATATTATCAATGGCTAGCCCAACTTCTTCTTGACTAATTTTAGACTCCAATATCTCCCTGTTTTCATTTGGAATACACGGTATAGATAGTTCGTTCAAAAACCCATTTAGTTTTGTTAATTCAGGTTCATTTTTGGTATCATATAATTTTTCATAGTAATCTCTAAAGGCTCTATTAATTTCTAAAGGATCTATAACTACCTGTCCATTACTTATAATACTGGTAATTGGTGTTTTAATTTCCAATTGTTTAATCTGCCATGCTAATAATTTTCCTGATTTTTCACCTTGTTCATAAAAAGATTGTTTCAATCTTAGAAGACTCGAGGCAGCTCTATTCGCTGATTTTTTGTCGTATTCAGCTCTCAAAATCAGTAATTCATTCTCCAACCTTGGGTCACTTCCTGCATTCACTTTTTCCTGAAGATTTTTTATTTTATGTTCCAATTTAGCTCTCTCCTCTCGAGTCTTCTTAGATTTTGATCCTGTATAACTAATAATATGTCCCCTAATAAAAGCTTTGAAAGCCTCCCACTTTACACATGCTGATGTTTGTGTAGTATTGATGTCAAAGAACTCGTCTATCTGTTTTTCTATATACTTGACAAATTCCTCATCCTGAAGCCATTTATGCTGAAATTGCCATCTACCTGATTCCTTTATCAATTTTTTATCTACATATATTAGACAACAGGGT
Organism: Pholidichthys leucotaenia; assembly: GCA_020510985.1. Taxonomy (NCBI): domain Eukaryota; kingdom Metazoa; phylum Chordata; class Actinopteri; order Cichliformes; family Pholidichthyidae; genus Pholidichthys; species Pholidichthys leucotaenia. The sequence goes on from CM035844.1 coordinate 19,814,327, forward strand.
GCATGGTCAGAGATCACGATGTTATCATAAAAGCAGTTTTGAATCTTGGACCTTAATTCTGTGGAAATCAAAAAATAATCAATACGTGAGAATGTCTTGTAGGTACTGGAATAACAAGAATAGGCTTTAACTTGTGGTTTCATTTCTCTCCATATATCTAACAATCTCAATTCTTTCATAAAATGATTAATAGTCATCCTACATCCAATGTGCGTACAATCCAGTCCTGTTGATCTATCCACACCTGGATTCAATGTACAATTAAAATCCCCTGCTATTATATGTTGCCCTGTAAGTGATGATAAGATGAGAAATAAATTAGCAAAGAACTTCTGGTCATCTATATTGGGACCATATAAGTTCACAAGATTTATATTTTCTAATAGCAAAGAACCTTGAATGATTACATATCTTCCAAATTTGTCTCCAATTACATTTTTCACCTGAAAAGGAACTGATTTATGTATGAGAGTCATAACTCCCCTGGCTCGGGATGAAAATGAAGAGGTGAATACACTTCCCTGCCATCTACTCCTAATTCTTTTAACATCCTCCTCTATCAGATGAGTTTCTTGTAAAAACACAATTCTTGAACCCATGTCCTTTATTTTATTCATAACTTGTTTAAGTTTTTTTAAATTTTGTAGACCTCTGCAATTCCATGAAGTTAAATTAAGATTAACACTTTGGTCCATGATCAATAGAGAGTTTGGGATTACCTTGCAGTGTAAACATGCTCATACAGAGAAGCAAAAACATGAGTGGTTGAACATTCATCCTACAAACTACACACAAACAAATTCCCCCTTCCCACACTTGTGGCAAACCCCCCAAAATCAAAAGAAAAATTCTGTCTCCCGATATAGCCATCGACTGTTCCACATCCAAGGGGAACAGCCTAAGCCACTCCTTCTTCATCCTCCCAATCACCCTAACTCTACTGCTTTTAATGACGTAACATTAACTCTCCTCTGTAGTTTTCCAACTTAACTCCAAAATCTTTACCAACTTTGTACATCCTAGTTTTTTTTTTGTTTGTTTTGTTTTTGTTTTTGTTTTTTTTTTAATATATAATACAATCTATATTTTGTAAACTTACTATTTACTTCAAGTCAGTCAGATGCCTGTGCAAATGCTTAGTTATTCTACCTTATATTTTGTTCATGCTTAGCTCCCACCAGTCTCTTCTTCTTCTTTGATCTTCTTGATGAACTCCTGCGCCTCCTCTGGGGTCTTGAAGATGTGGGTTCTGCCCTCATACGTGGTCAGCAGTCTCGCAGGATAGATTACACCATGACGAATCCCAAGGTTGCGCAGCTCCTTACGTACGGGATCAAACTGCTTCCTCAATTGCTGGATTCCTGTGGCCAAATCTGGGTAGAACCGCACCTGCTGGTCCTGGTGTTTAATCTCTCCTTTTTTAGCTCGTGCAGCGTTGAAGATCTTCATCCTGTCTCTGTTGTTAAGAAACTTCATAATTAAGGTCCTCGGCGGTCCCTTATCTCTCCGTGGGCCAATACGATGTGCTTTTTCCAGAACCACTGCTGATTGCAACTCCTCGCTGCCCAGCACCTCCGGAATCCACTTTTCCAGAAAGGAACATACGTCCCGACCTTCTGATTCCTCTGGAAGACCCACCAGCCTCAAGTTATTCTGTCTCGACCGAGATTCCAAATCCAAAATATTATCTTCCAGAGATTTATTTTTTTTTTCCAAAGTGCGCACCTTTAATTGAAGACGGGTGACGTCATCTTCAGCACTAGCGAGACGGAGCTCCATCTGCGCCGTTCGTTCTACACAGTCACCCAATTCCTTTCTTATTCCTTCCAGCGCTGTCATAATCCCATCAAATCTAGAGGAAAAGTCCGCTCTCATTGAACTCATGGCAGCCATCAGCGCATCTGCGCCATTCCCCGCAGAAATCGCACCGCCGCCAGCTTCCTCCGCCATATATGGAGCCTTGTTTGCTGCGTCACAGACCTGAAAGTCCGTTAATTTGGACTGTTTCGGCGGCTCGCTTTTTCCTTTTCCTGGTTTTCCAGCCTTAGGCTTCGCCGACATATCCTCGCCCAAATGCTGGGATACGTTCTGTCCCAAATGAGAGAGTTATTTGCCGATTTTTTTTTTTTCCAGGAGCAGAGCAGAGCGAGACACGTCCGTCCTACGTGGCAGCCATAACCGGAAGTCTGTTCTTTCACTTTTATTAAAATTATGCTTTTCTGGGTACAGACCCAACAAAAACAGTTTAGGATTCAATATGATTTGTTTTGAGATTATTTTTTCAATTGTTACCCTCACCTCTTCCCAAAACATTCTTATTAATCTACATTCCCATAAACAATGAAATAGGGTTCCTTTACTTTCCATGCATTTTGTGCATGTATCTGGTATATTTTTGTTATATCTATTTAACTCCTCCGGTGTAACATACATCCGCATTAACCATTTGAAATGTATCAATTTAAGGCGTGCATTTATTGATTTGGTTTGAGCTTCTGTACAAGCCAATTCCCATTGTTCCTCTGAAATTTCAATTTGCAGATCTTCTTTCCAGTAGTTTAATCTTTTCAGTGAATTTTCACTTGAAGATAGTGTCAATGAGTTATAAAACTCTGAAATAATACCCTTTCTTTTACTATCTTTCATCATCATTTTTTCCAAGGATGAATAAATAGGTCGAGTGAGAGCTTTATTTTGATTTGATCGAATAAAGTTTCTAAGTTGAAGATATTTAAAAAAATGTGTTCTATTGAGATTAAATTTGATCCTCAGCTCTTCAAAAGACATTATGTTGTCTGCACCTGGCAAATATAAATCCTGAATCTTTTGTATCCCTTTTAAATTCCATACTTTAAATACAGCGTCCGCTCTCCCTGGTTTAAAATATTGATTACCCCATATTGGACTAAATTGTGACAATAACTGTGGTTCTTTTAAATAGTTTTTAGCTTCACACCATATTTTGATCATATGCTTTACAAATGGATTTTTAACTTGTTTTTGTAATTTTTTTGCCGAATCTGAGTATATGAATATGGGAAGAGGTAAAGGTAAATTGTATGATTCCATTTCAGTCCAGTGAGGGAGATCATTTGATGAAAAATAATATGTCATAGACCTCAGTTGTGCCGACCAATAATACAACATAAAATTTGGACATTTCAGACCTCCACGATCAAATGGTAAATATAATAAAGACAAACGTAATCTAGCCCTCCTGTTGTTCCATATAAATTCCACTAACTTTTTTTTTATTCTTGAGAATAGATCTAAAGGTGGTGATAAGGGAATGTATTGAAATAAATAAAGTATTTTAGGTAAAATATTACTTTTAAGTATATTGATTCTCCCGATCATCGACATTGGTAGTGACATCCATCTCTGAGTTAACTCACTGATATCTGACATTAAGGCTTCATAGTTGACACTGGCGACTGATTCTAGCTTAGGCATAATTTGGATTCCTAAATATTTAAACTGATTTACAACATTGAATTGATTTACCTCAGGGGCTGGGTAATTTCTCTGGGTCTCATTTAGCATTAATATTGAAGATTTAGTTTTATTTATTTTATATCCTGATATTTCCCCAAAATTCTTTATTAAATTCAACAAGGTTGGAATTGATTTTTTTAGATTCGATATAAACAAAATTATGTCATCGGCGTACAGGGAGATTTTATGTTCTGTTGGTCCAACTTTAATTCCATATATTTGTGAATGTAAACGTATCGCTATCGCTAAAGGTTCAATTGCCATAGTAAACAGTAAAGGTGAAAGTGGACAGCCTTGTCGACATCCTCTATTGATTTTTATTGGTTTTGAAATATTGTTATTTGTTAGGATTTCTGCTGTAGCATTATTGTATATTATTTGAACCCATTTTATGAAATTATTTCCAAGTCCAAACCTTTGTAGGACTTCAAAAAGAAAGGGCCATTCAACTCTATCAAAGGCCTTTTCGGCGTCCAATGATAGGAGAGCTGTATCCGGTGCTTCTTTATTAAAATAAATAATATTAAATAGTCTTCTTACATTATGGAAGCCTTGTCTACCCTTTATAAAGCCATTCTGATCTCGATTAATAATATTTGGTAAAATTTCTTGTATTCGTCTTGCTAAAATTTTACAGATTATCTTAAGGTCGGCGTTTAATAGGCTTATTGGTCTCATATTTTCACATTTATTAGAGGGCTTACCTGGTTTTGGCAGCAGTATAATTAAGGCATTATTTATGTATGATGGTAAATTATTATTTTGAAATGCTTCTAAAACCATTTCCAAAAAAGGTTTTATTAATTTATTCTTAAATTTTTTATAAAGGTCAACTGGAAGACCATCTGGTCCTGCACTTTTTCCTGATTTCATATTATCAATGGCTAGCCCAACTTCTTCTTGACTAATTTTAGACTCCAATATCTCCCTGTTTTCATTTGGAATACACGGTATAGATAGTTCGTTCAAAAACCCATTTAGTTTTGTTAAATCAGGTTCATTTTTGGTATCATATAATTTTTCATAGTAATCTCTAAAGGCTCTATTAATTTCTAAAGGATCTATAACTACCTGTCCGTTACTTATAATACTGGTAATTGGTGTTTTAATTTCCAATTGTTTAATCTGCCATGCTAATAATTTTCCTGATTTTTCACCTTGTTCATAAAAAGATTGTTTCAATCTTAGAAGACTCGAGGCAGCTCTATTCGCTGATTTTTTGTCGTATTCAGCTCTCAAAATCAGTAATTCATTCTCCAACCTTGGGTCACTTCCTGCATACACTTTTTCCTGAAGATTTTTTATTTTATGTTCCAATTTAGCTCTCTCCTCTCGAGTCTTCTTAGATTTTGATCCTGTATAACTAATAATATGTCCCCTAATAAAAGCTTTGAAAGCCTCCCACTTTACACATGCTGATGTTTGTGTAGTATTGATGTCAAAGAACTCGTCTATCTGTTTTTCTATATACTTGACAAATTCCTCATCCTGAAGCCATTTATGCTGAAATTGCCATCTACCTGATTCCTTTATCAATTTTTTATCTACATATATTAGACAACAGGGTGCATGATCAGAGATCACGATGTTATCATAAAAGCAGTTTTGAATCTTGGACCTTAATTCTGTGGAAATCAAAAAATAATCAATACGTGAGAATGTCTTGTAGGTACTGGAATAACAAGAATAGGCTTTAACTTGTGGTTTCATTTCTCTCCATATATCTAACAATCTCAATTCTTTCATAAAATGATTAATAGTCATCCTACATCCAATGTGCGTACAATCCAGTCCTGTTGATCTATCCACACCTGGATTCAATGTACAATTAAAATCCCCTGCTATTATATGTTGCCCTGTAAGTGATGATAAGATGAGAAATAAATTAGCAAAGAACTTCTGGTCATCTATATTGGGACCATATAAGTTCACAAGATTTATATTTTCTAATAGCAAAGAACCTTGAATGATTACATATCTTCCAAATTTGTCTCCAATTACATTTTTCACTTGAAAAGGAACTGATTTATGTATGAGAGTCATAACTCCCCTGGCTCGGGATGAAAATGAAGAGGTGAATACACTTCCCTGCCATCTACTCCTAATTCTTTTAACATCCTCCTCTATCAGATGAGTTTCTTGTAAAAACACAATTCTTGAACCCATGTCCTTTATTTTATTCATAACTTGTTTAAGTTTTTTTAAATTTTGTAGACCTCTGCAATTCCATGAAGTTAAATTAAGATTAACACTTTGGTCCATGATCAATAGAGAGTTTGGGATTACCTTGCAGTGTAAACATGCTCATACAGAGAAGCAAAAACATGAGTGGTTGAACATTCATCCTACAAACTACACACAAACAAATTCCCCCTTCCCACACTTGTGGCAAACCCCCCAAAATCAAAAGAAAAATTCTGTCTCCCGATATAGCCATCGACTGTTCCACACCCACGGGGAACAGCCTAAGCCACTCCTTCTTCATCCTCCCAATCACCCTAACTCTACTGCTTTTAATGACGTAACATTAACTCTCCTCTGTAGTTTTCCAACTTAACTCCAAAATTTTTAACAACTTTGTACATCATAGTTTTTTTTTTTTTGTTTGTTTTGTTTTTGTTTTGTTTTTTTTAATGTATAATACAATCTATATTTTGTAAACTTACTATTTACTTCAAGTCAGTCAGATGCCTGTGCAAATGCTTAGTTATTCTACCTTATATTTTGTTCATGCTTAGCTCCCACCAGTCTCTTCTTCTTCTTTGATCTTCTTGATGAACTCCTGCGCCTCCTCTGGGGTCTTGAAGATGTGGGTTCTGCCCTCATACGTGGTCAGCAGTCTCGCAGGATAGATTACACCATGACGAATCCCAAGGTTGCGCAGCTCCTTACGTACGGGATCAAACTGCTTCCTCAATTGCTGGATTCCTGTGGCCAAATCTGGGTAGAACCGCACCTGCTGGTCCTGGTGTTTAATCTCTCCTTTAGCACGTGCAGCGTTGAAGATCTTCATCCTGTCTCTGTTGCTAAGAAACTTCATAATTAAGGTCCTCGGCGGTCCCTTATCTCTCCGTGGGCCAATACGATGTGCTTTTTCCAGAACCACTGCTGATTGCAACTCCTCGCTGCCCAGCACCTCCGGAATCCACTTTTCCAGAAAGGAACATACGTCCCGACCTTCTGATTCCTCTGGAAGACCCACCAGCCTCAAGTTATTCTGTCTCGACCGAGATTCCAAATCCAAAATATTATCTTCCAGAGATTTTTTTTTTTTTTCCAAAGTGCGCACCTTTAATTGAAGACGGGTGACGTCATCTTCAGCACTAGCGAGACGGAGCTCCATCTGCGCCGTTCGTTCTACACAGTCACCCAATTCCTTTCTTATTCCTTCCAGCGCTGTCATAATCCCATCAAATCTAGAGGAAAAGTCCGCTCTCATTGAACTCATGGCAGCCATCAGCGCATCTGCGCCATTCCCCGCAGAAATCGCACCGCCGCCAGCCTCCTCCGCCATATATGGAGCCTTGTTTGTTGCGTCACAGACCTGAAAGTCCGTTAATTTGGACTGTTTCGGCGGCTCGCTTTTTCCTTTTCCTGGTTTTCCAGCCTTAGGCTTCGCCGACATATCCTTGCCCAAATGCTGGGATACGTTCTGTCCCAAATGAGAGAGTTATTTGCCGATTTTTTTTTTCTCCAGGAGCAGAGCAGAGCGAGACACGTCCGTCCTACGTGGCAGCCATAACCGGAAGTCTATTAGAGTGCTTTTACTGGATCTGAATAATTGTGTTGAGAGTCCCACCTGGCCACAATTAACCCTAATGGCGGTCTCACTTTGCTCATCTATTTAAACAGCTCAGCCTACAAGCTTCTATTTCATGAATAAAAATGTTTTTCTCAATAAATTTGGGTTCAAAAGAAAAGTAAGCAATTGAATGTAGAAGTGTCAGAATCATTATCAAATGTACTGTTTCAGAGTAAACTCAGCCTGAAGACAAAAAACTAACTATAATTTTCAGTTCCACCTAAAAAATGTAATATGACTATAGTTTTATGTGATTAGTGCAGTGTTTAATGCTTTTTTTACGGAGTTATCTGTTCTACCCGGGGGACCCTCAGACAGGTTGAAATCACATAAGAATACGGATGCAGTGGAGCTAGCCTTCCCAAAATAATTCACTTTCAACTGAGTGATACTGTAGGCCAGGGGTCTGCAACCTTTGTGAACAAAAGAGCTACTTTGCCCCTCTCTAGCCTTATTCATGCTGCATTTCCCCTCTAGTCCGCTGTGGTTCGTGTGTGCTTTGGAAGAGCCCGACACGCACATGGCGCTGTTCATGCTCACTTTTTTCATCTACCCAGGCCAAGCAGGGACGCGTGCACACAACCATCATTTGTAGTATCACTCCCGCCCTATAGGTAGCGCCAATACGCTGATGCGCCAGGATTTTCACCAACGAAGAAACGCTGCTTGCTTTCTGCTGCCCGACTTCCCGGTTTTCACTCCTTTTCCACGAAGATGCTGCTGCTGAAGTACGTATGTATGATTCATGTACTGTATGTTTATTCTCGTCTTCCACTTCCCCGTTGTCTTTTTAGTCTACTTTGTCTTGGTATGCTGTGTTGATATCACCACCTTGTGAATGGGACATTAAGTCTTGTACATGCGCTTTTCAATGCATTCAGGTTGTGGGCAGGCGGTGCGGTCACAAAATTTGGGCTACATGCGGTCATCCGCGGTCAAGCACTGCAGACACTAGCGGAGTGGAGACGATGACGTAAATTTCATCACACGAGGTTTCCGGTTACACGTACATGGACAGCAGAGGTGCACCATGAATCCAGCTTAGACTAAAACTGAATTAGCTGAGAGCCGTAACAGCTGTTTAATCGCTAAAATAAAGATTATACTGGTTATAAAGTTTTATATATACCACTGAATACACAAGAAATGTAGTTTATGTGACAGTTTATATGACATTTATGAATTCATACTACTGTAGTAGTCTTAAGAATAAATATGTTCCTGCAGTAATGAACTTCCCAAAATGTCCGTGTTGTAAATATGTCAAGTGTTTCTGATGGGGCGATAATTAGTGTGACACATCTGGGAACTTCCTCACACGCTGGAAGCCTGGGAAGGGGTAAGTTGTGTGTAATTCCTCAGGGAACGAAACTGATTAATGTGATTGATTTACTGTAGTTTTCTTTAAGTTATTGTACTAATTTTGATTGTAAGATTTTCTGTTACATTTTCGTTTGCAATACCGATGTAAAATATTCAAAGTAGTGTCATAAATACCGATGATTGATGGCTAGTTAAGTAGGCGCTAACGAGTCCATTGTTCTGTAGGAATGCCAGCACTTGTCCCCATTCCCGTGTCATGTGTAAATTGTCTGCCCCAATCTGTTTCAGGTATGTTAAAATGTTAAATGTACTGTTGTAAAAAATAGAAAAAACGATCAGTCATGTAACTCTGTCATGTAATGCTGTCATGTATTTGGTGCTAAACTTTTTCTTTGCTTGTGGTATACTGTAACTATACGATCTAAAGTTATGTAGTCCAAGTAGCTGTAAGCTATGTCTCACACGCTGGAAGCCTGGGAAGGGGAATGCCAGCACTTGTCCCCATTCCCGTGTCATGTGTAAATTGTCTGCCCCAATCTGTTTCAGAAATAAACAGACTACTGACTGATCGAGACCCTGCCTGATGTCTACTTCTCTGCATCGGCCAAGATTTATTTTATTTTGTTATTTTAATGTAGCTGACTAGTTCGAGTCCGTTACATAAACTGGTGCCGTGACCTTTCAAGGATTCTTCTGATCAGCCACAGCTGATCTCCGGGGTCCAGCTGCCTGCTGAGTGGAGGTTCGCAAGGAGAGTCCAGTCTTCATCAACACAACGCATCCTTCAGTTACTTAAGGTTTTTGACAGAAGCTCATTCAGTATTATTTGGCTTTGAATTTTATTTTATGTGTGTTATATCAGAGTAGCCTGTTTTGAAATTTCTATTTTGTGTTTATTACCATTAATTAAGCTAGTTTTTAGTAATGGATGGTGATATGTCTCATAGCCTTTATTCTCACACCCCTGTAGCTGGGGCAGGTAGAGGCAGGGGTCTTTTTTGTTGAGGGGTGGGGGAGTTAAACAGTTAACTTTCACTGACATGGTGGGAGAGGGTGGTACTATGCATACACACCCAGTGGGGGCTACTTATGTTGTACAGACACCACAGCCACATATCAGTGATGGGGAGGGGGATTTACCAGCACAGGCATGTGAGGTAGGGCCCGCATCCTCCACGCCCATGTTTCCTCCTGGTAGCAATGACCCGTCAGCTGAGCTGCGTGATCTAATTACTGAATTAGGGAATCGAATTGGAGATTCCATAGCCAGTCGGCTGTTACCTTCTACTCAGCCTGTCACACAGTCATGTGACCCAGTCTCTCCAATGGCGCCAGACAGGCATGAACAATCTAGTAACATCAGTGGCACTCTTGATCTCACCAATGTCAATGTGGTAGTCAAGTCAGATGTTCGTGAGCCTGCTGTGTTCAGAGGGGAGGGGTCTGATAAATGCTCAGTACAGGAATGGATAGAGCTGATGGAAATGTATTTACGCAAAAAGAAATTCCCCACTTCAGATCAAGTTGATGAGATCCTGAGTCATCTGATGGGAAAGGCCAAGAAAATAGTTAAAGTGGGAATAAGGAGTAGCTTAACCCCAGACCATGCAGTCCAGCCAGACATGATCTATGATATCCTGCGGAAGTATTTCAGTGAGTCCCCTGCATCATGCTTACCGTTGGCTGATTTTTATGCCACTCAGCCCAGTGTGGGTGAGAATCCAGTGGATTATTGGGTGCGCTTGAATACAGCAGCAGAGCAGGCAGATCGTCTCCTGAAAAAGCAAGGCAGGAAATTGGAGAACATGAATGCTGAAATATCCATGATGTTTATTAGGAACTGCAATGATCCTGAGCTGTCCAGTGTATTTAAGAGTAAACCTATGAGCAAGTGGTCTTTGACAGAGGTGCAGGAAGCGATCGATGAGTATCAGAGGGAGTTCCTGTCCAAGAGGAAGCCAGTGGAAGTTAAACCATCTAAGGTGACTGCGGCTGTCGCTTACTCCATGCCAGACGTTAAGGAGGAAGTGAGTGTTCGTGAGCCTAGTGCGTCTAGCCCGTCCAGATTCAGCGAGTCCTCCAGTGCGGAGGGGGGTGCGTTTGAGCGTGTCCTGTGTATGCTGGAGAGGGTGCTGGAGAAGACAAACCAGGCCACAGCACCGGGTGTTGCGCAACCAGCCCAGTGGGTTCGAGTCACTCCCTGCCGCGTCTGTGGCGACAGCACCCACTCTACAAGATCGCACTGCATGAGAGAAAAGCGATGCCTTGCTTGCTTTGAAACTGGACATCAAAAAAAGGACTGCTCCAAGCGCAGGACAGCAATGCCCAATACCACTGCGCCTGTTCAGGGAAACTAGGCCACCCACATGTGGGAGGGGACGATGTGGGTGCATTTAGTCAGTCCCTCAGTTTTGAAGATGATGTGCAATCTACTTATGAAGAAAAATGCAAGTGTGCTCCTGCTGGAAATAAGATTGTTTATCAAAATGTGCACAAATTAGCAAATTCCGATAGTCTCTTTTATACTGACGTCTCAGTGAAGAACCAAGTTTTGTTGCATGCATTAATTGACAGTGGGTCCATGGCCTGCACAATGAATGAAGAGGCCGAACAGAAACTACGTAGTGTGGGCTTATGTGCTGAGAGCATTACTGCAGACACAGGCATGGTACTGGTGGGGTGTGGTGGGGTTCAAGTGAAGCCGAAGTGCATTTATCAGCTGGAGATGACCGTGTATGGACAGGATGTGAGTGTTCCCACACTGGTCGTGCCAGGTCAGTGTGACGAAATGATCCTGGGCTCCAACGTGATAAAGCACTTGATTCATCACCTCAAACAAAACTCCAGTTACTGAAAAGTGATTGAGAAGCCTGAATCAACGAATGACCCAGGGGTTGAACATTTTCTTAACATGTTATCTGGAATTAACAGATGGAGGGGGAATGTGATTCCTGACATGATAGGTACAGCCAAGCTGACACAAGCCGTAACACTGCTGCCACATCATGAACACCTTGTGTGGGGTAGGCTCCCAGCCAACTCACCTGTTTCAGCAGGGAGCGCTATTCTCGTTGACGCTCCAAGTTCCAACACACACAAGAAGGGTATCATGGTGGGGAGGGCTGTCGCTACAATGTCAGGGGACAGATGGGTACCTATTAAAGTGATCAATCCAAGTGACAAACAAATTACATTGAAGCGAAACACTAAGTTAGCTGATGTGTTCCCGTGTGTTGCGTTGGAAGACCTGGATGTACCCACTTCCAAAACCCCCCCAAATGACCTTCTGGTGAACAGCCAGAGCCTACATGATGCTGACTCATCCTCCTCTACCCCTGATTTCAGTGATGCTCTGAATCGACTCGGATTGAGTGACCTCGACATTGATTCATGTGATGTTACAGATTATTGGAAAGGCCAGTTGTTCGACTTGATACGGAAATATGAGAGCCTATTTTCTATGAACAAGTTGGACTGCGGTGAGGCCACCGGTTTTGTTCATCGGATCCACCTGACTGATCCTCGGCCATTCAGACTCCCGTATCGACGTGTCCCACCTGGTCATTACCAAAAGCTGAGACAGGTGCTGTCTGAGATGGAGGAAAAAGAAATCATCCGTAAGTCTTCCAGTGAGTGGGCGTCACCTCTGGTACTCGTATGGAAGAAGAACGGTGATCTGAGGGTTTGTGTGGATTACAGATGGCTGAATTCCAGGACTATCAAAGATGCCCACCCATTGCCTCATCAGGCGGATTGCCTGGCTGCTCTTGGGGGGAGTGCATTCTTCAGCACCATGGACTTAACATCAGGATATTACAATATCCCCATGTGTGAAGAGGATAAGAAACTGACTGCCTTTACCACGCCCATGGGGCTGCATGAGTTCAATCGCATGCCTCAGGGGCTATGTAATGGGCCAGCCAGCTTTATGCGCCTCATGACAAACATCTTTGGCGACCAGAATTTTTTGACTCTGTTGTGTTATTTAGATGACCTCTTGGTTTTCGCGCCGAACGAAGATGAGGCACTGAAGCGGCTCGATGTAGTGTTCAGTAGGCTAAGTGTGCACGGATTAAAGCTTGCGCCCAAAAAGTGCCATTTTCTTCAGCGCAGTGTGAAGTTTCTGGGCCATGTCGTTGACGAGAGTGGAGTAGCGACTGATCCGGAGAAAGTACAAGCAATTGCTGCCATGACTGAACAAGCACTAATGCATGAAGATGGCGTGACCCCATCCCCAAGAAAAATAAAGTCCTTTTTGGGCATGGTCATGTATTATCAGCGCTTCATTCAGAATTGCTCTAGCATTGCTAAGCCTCTCTTTGCCCTCACTGCAACGCCAAAGAAGAGTAAAGGCCAGACAAGGCATGTGGCTTTTAAGAAACTCAAGCCGAGTGACTGGACAAGTGACCAACAGAAATCTTTTGAGCAACTGAAGTTGGCCCTACTCGAGTCAGTCGTCTTAGCTCATCCAGATTTCAGCCGTCCCTTTATCCTGTCCACTGATGCGTCATTAGATGGGTTAGGGGCAGTCATCTCTCAAGTCCCGGAAGGGGAGAACAAGGCCCGTCCGATTGCTTTCGCAAGCAAGTCTCTGACGCAATCCCAGACCAAGTACCCAGCGCATCGTCTGGAGTTCTTGGCCCTTAAGTGGGCAGTCTGTGATAAATTTAGTCATTGGTTAAAAGGGCATGAGTTCACTGTCTGGACGGATAATAATCCATTGACATATATACTGACTAAGCCGAAGTTGGACGCATGCGAACAGAGATGGGTTGCGAAGTTAGCCCCGTACAACTTCAGTATCAAGTATATTCCTGGCAAGAAAAACATTGTGGCGGACGCCCTCAGCAGGCAGCCTTTCGTTCAGGGCTGTGTCAGCAAGAGGCTTGTGTCTGAGCCATACGGAGCGCTGCTGGAAGAAGCACAGCTGATTAAGGACAATATGATACAGGAAGTCTTTAGACTGAGTGCCAACCACCAGGGGGTCAGTTGTCTCTCGCAAGTCTCCAGGCTGGAGCGTTCCTCACTCGACAGCGAAACAGTGAAGGCCGTGTTCGAGGGTCATGCTGAGTGGGAGATGGGATCAGCTGAGAGAGCCTCGTGTTGGCTTGTCCAGGACGTGCAGCAGCTGGCTGCCTGTGGTCAGAACCCCTTACCTGTGTTTTCCATTCAGGAGTTGCAAGGCCAGCAACAGCAAGATGCCTGCCTCTCCAGAGTCATCTCTTTTGTGACACGCGGGAGACGACCGTCGCGAAGAGAAAGGCCTCACGAGACAGATGGCGTCTTGAGAATGTTGAAGCAGTGGGACAAACTCAAGATGTTAGATGGGCTACTGTACAGGGTGAGCAAAGATCCACTGACTGGCAAGAAAAGACACCAGTATGTTGTTCCAGCTTCATTGGTTCAGCGAGTGCTGCAAGGCATCCATGATGACGCAGGCCACCAGGGCCAGCAGAGAACTTTATACTTGGCAAGGCAGAGGTTCTTCTGGACTGACATGGAACGGGATGTCCGTGAATATGTGAAAACATGCAAGCGTTGTGTGGTCAGTAAGACTCCTGAACCGGAAGCCAGAGCGCCCCTCGAAAGCATTAAGACAACGAGCCCATTAGAACTTGTGTGCATTGATTTTTGGTCCGCGGAGGACAGCAGTGGGAAAAGTGTGGATGTGCTAGTGGTCACTGACCATTTTACTAAAATGGCCCATGCCTACCCCTGCCGTGACCAATCTGCAAAACAAGTTGCCCGCCAGCTCTGGGACAAATACTTTTGTGTGTATGGGTTCCCTGACAGAATTCACTCAGACCAGGGTGCCAATTTTGAAAGTGAGCTGATCAGGGAATTGTTGCAAGTTGCTGGGGTCAAAAAGTCCCGAACTACTGCCTATCACCCCATGGGGAATGGGAATGTTGAACGGTTCAATAGAACTTTGGGCAGCATGATAAGAACCCTTCCCCCTAGAGCAAAGCAGAAATGGCCGCAGATGCTACAGACTCTAGCGTTTGCTTACAACTGCACTGCACACGAATCCACCGGTTACGCACCATTCTTTTTAATGTATGGCAGAGTGCCACGTCTACCGGTGGATGTCATGTTTCAGAATGCTGTAAGGGACTGCGACACTGTGGACTATGACCAGTATGTTGCTAGGATGAGACAAGATCTGAAGGAGGCTCTGTCAGCTGCTCAGGCCAACGCTCTTTCAAGCCAGGAACGTCAAGCAGACTTGTACAATAGGAGAACTAAAGGACGTGACATTGTGGAAGGTGATCGAGTCTTGTTGGCAAACAAGGGTGAACGGGGGCGCAGGAAATTAGCAGACAAGTGGGGGTCCACCCCGTATGTCGTCGTCTCTGCCGACCCTAGGTGCCATACTTACCGTGTCAGGAACACAACCAATGGGCAAGAATCAGAATCAGAATCAGAATCAGAATCAGGTTTATTGCCATTGTTCATGTAGTACACAAACTAGGAATTTGTCTCGGTACAATGCTGCAACATTAAACATGATAAGATAAGAGAAATAAACTATACATGTAATAAAGTGTAGGATAAGATTAAGTGATACTGGTCAACAGTTAAAATATATATTAGCCAGCAGCAGATACTGTGGAGAACTATATAGTGCAGTCGGTAATGCAGGAAGAAAACAGTGATGATTGACATGAGTCTGGTTGAGCTGCTGTACATGGTGCACGAGAGTCACTTAGTGTTCAGCAGTCTAATGGCAGAGGGGAAGAAGCTGTTCATGTGACGGGAGGTTTTAGTCTGGATGGACCGAAGTCTTCTACCAGAGGGGAGGGGGGCAAACAGTACATGACCAGGGTGTGAGGGATCGGCTATGATCCGGCCAGCACGCCTCCGGGTCCTGGAGATGTACAGATCCTGGAGAGATGGGAGCTTGCAGCCGATCACCTTCTCAGCAGTGCGCACGACGCGCTGCAGCCTTAGTCTGTCCCTGGCAGTGGCTCCTGCGTACCACACGGTTATGGAGGTGGTGAGGATGGACTCGATGATGGCTGTGTAGAACTGCACTAACATCTTGGTGGGTAGCTTGAGCTTCCTCAGCTGCCGCAGGAAGAACATCCTCTGCTGGGCTTTTTTGATGAGTGAGCTGATGGTCAGCTCCCATTTGAGGTCCCTGGTGATGGTAGTGCCTAGGAAGCGGAAGGAATCAGCAGTGGTGATGGGAGAGCCTGAGAGGGTGAGGGGGGGCAGAGGAGTAGTGACTTTCCTGAAGTCTACAATCATCTCCACTGTCTTCAGAGCGTTCAGCTGCAGGTTGTTATTGCTGCACCAGGACGCCAGCTGGGCCACCTCTCTCCTGTAGGCGGACTCGTCGCCGTTGGAGATGAGCCCGATGAGGGTGGTGTCGTCCGCAAACTTGATCAACTTGACAGACTGGTGGCTGGAGGTGCAGGAGTTGGTGTAAAGGGAGAAGAGTAGGGGGGAAAGTACACAGCCCTGGGGTGATCCGGTGCTGATGCTAGTATAGTCTGAGACAGTCTTTCCCAGCCGCACATGCTGCCTCCGGTCCGTCAGGAAGTCGATGATCCACCTGCAGAGGGAGTCAGGCACGTTGAGCAGGGACAGCTTGTCCCGGAGCAGAGCGGGGCGGATGGTGTTGAATGCGGAGCTGAAGTCCACAAACAGGATCCTGGCGTAGGTTCCCGGGGAGTCCAGGTGCTGCAGGATGGAGTGGAGGGCCAGGTTGACTGCATCGTCTACAGACCTGTTGGCTCGGTAGGCAAACTGCAGCGGGTCCAGGAGAGGGGTGGTGATGGACTTGAGGTGGGACAGGACCAGGCGCTCAAAGGACTTCATGACTACAGAGGTGAGCGCTACAGGTCTGTAGTCATTAAGTCCAGTGATCCGTGGCTTCTTGGGGACAGGGATGATGGTGGAGGATTTGAGGCAGGACGGCACGTGGCATAACTTAAGGGAGGTGTTAAAAATGTCTGTGAATACAGGAGCCAGCTGTTTCGCACAGAGTCTCAGGGTGGAGGGAGACACGCCGTCTGGGCCGGGGGCCTTGCGCGGGTTCAGTCTGGAGAACTGTTTGAGCACATCCTGCTCACTGATGATAAGGGGAGGGGGGGAGGTGGGGGGGGGTGCCTTAAATGAAGTAGGGAATGTGGAGGCTGTGGAGCTGGAGGGAGGGGGGGAGTTGGACACAGATGACGAGGTGTCAAAACGGGCATAGTGTTGGGACAGTCTCTGACAAAGGGCTTTGTCATCCTGACCTTTAGGAGCCTGAGGCCGATAGTTGGTGATCTGCCTCAGTCCTCTCCACACGGAAGCCGAATCATTAGCAGTGAACTGCTGCTGGAGTCTCTCTGAGTACACAGATTTAGCCCTCTTCAGCTCTCTGTTAAACCGGTATTTAACCTCCCTGTAGCAGTCCCTGTCTCCACTTTTCAGCGCTGCTTCCTTCTCCTTCCTGATCTGTCTGAGCTTAGCTGTGAACCAGGGTTTGTCATTAGAGTAACTCACCCTGGTGCGTGATGGAAGAATGTTCTCTTCACAAAAGTGGATATATGAGTTCACAGTGTCCGTGTACTCATCCAGATCATGCGTGGCTCCTTTAAGCATGCCCCAGTCAGATATTTCCATGCACGTTTCCAGCTTCTCCTCAGCATCACTGGTCCGTATCTTCGTAGTGCTCACAACAGGTTTAGTGAGCTTCAATCTCTGTCTGTATGTGGGAATGAGGTGAACCATCACGTGATCAGATAATCCCAGCGCAGCTCGAGGGACAGCGCGATATGCGTCTTTCACTGTGGTGTAACAGTGATCCAGTGTGTTTAATCCTCTGGTGGGGCATTTAATAAACTGTTTGTAGCGGGGGAGATCGTGGCTCAGATTGCACTGATTAAAGTCGCCAGCCACAATAATCAGCGAGTCTGGAAAACTCCGCTCTGTGTGTTGAATGTGATCCGCGAGCACGCGCTGAGCTTCGCGCGTGTCCGCGTCGGGAGGGGCGTACACAGCGATCAGTATAAAAGAAGCAAACTCCCGTGGGGAATAAAAAGGCTTGCAGTTGATAACAAGAAATTCCAAGGCAGGAGAACAGTGTTTGGAAATTTCCGTTACATCAGAGCACCAGTTGCAGTTGATGTAGAAGCAGACTCCGCCTCCTGTGGTCTTGCCGGAAAGCTCTGTGTCACGATCAGCACGGAAGAGCTGGAAGCCGTCGAGGCGCAGCGCGCTGTCCGGTATATTTTCCCGGAGCCAGGTCTCAGTAAAGCAGAGGACAGCTGAGGAGGCGAGGTCCTTAAAACGCATCAGCAGTCTCAGTTCATCCACCTTGTTAGAGAGAGAGTTGGTATTGGACAGAAATATGCCAGGCAGCGCCGTTCGCGAGCCTCTCCTGCGAAGTCGTACGAGAGCGCCCGCTCGTCTTCCTCTCTTCCGCCGTCTCACTTTCCGAGCCAAACAATAAACCAGATCGGCGGCAGGGGCTAGAAAAACTGGGAGGAGGTCCGTGGGGGTCAAAGTCCTGATATTTAAAAGTTCTTCACG
Source organism: Pholidichthys leucotaenia (assembly GCA_020510985.1). NCBI lineage: Eukaryota > Metazoa > Chordata > Actinopteri > Cichliformes > Pholidichthyidae > Pholidichthys > Pholidichthys leucotaenia. The sequence goes on from CM035844.1 coordinate 19,832,469, forward strand.
GGTATAAGTGCAAGCAGACACACAATTGACAAACAAAAACAAACAAAGAGCGCAGCGAAGCACCATGTCGACCGCTGTGGGCGCCATCTTGGAGCAAAAATCGAGCAAGAAAGGGTTGTTCACCGCAATCTGCTTCTCTTGGTCAACTTTCTGCCAATTGAAATGGACAGTGCTGCTCATGAAGTGACCCTGAGTGAGTCGTATGAGTCAGGTGATGATCTTGATTCACATGTTGCTGCATCAGAGATCGACAGGACTGCTTGGACAGCCAGTTGGGTGGCAGGGGCCTCTGCCTCCAATCAGCTACAAGAGGCTTCATGCACACAAGATTTTGACCTGCCCGTGCAGTTGAACACAGCGGAGACTGTTCAGTTGACCAATGATCTTTCAGAAATGCCCTGTCTATCTGCCAGTTTTTGTGGTGACCAAAGATCTGAAGTGTCCATGCCGCCTTCCAGCATTGGGAGTTCCCCTAGTAGTACAGTGGGCGCAGTGAGAACCAGGTTAGGGAGGGTAGTTAAACCAGTGAATCGGCTGATTCAGAACATGGCCCAACAGTATACTCAACGCTCAAACAGTTCAGTTCTTAGTTTGGCTAGGGCACTGATGCCGTAGGGGAAGACACACACACACACACCACATAGGCCTTCTGTCCAGTTGAAGAATGACAGATTTGTTCTTTTTCTTTGTTTTTTCTTCTCTTTATTTCCTTTTCTCCAATTCATGTGAAGTCAACTGGTGGTATTTAGTCTGGTATGATATGGGTAGTGTATACGGCACTCCTGTAGCAAGTACACTATGGAGGGGGTCTGCGCAGCCCTCCGTAGTTGCTTTCCCTTTGAATTGGGTGACATACATGTTGCAGTATACTGTGGGATATACTTATCCAGTGGTTTTTTGGTGGTTGACTTGTAGTGGTATTTTGGTGAAGTTCAGAGGGGAGTATGTAGTAGTCTTAAGAATAAATATGTTCCTGCAGTAATGAACTTCCCAAAATGTCCGTGTTGTAAATATGTCAAGTGTTTCTGATGGGGCGATAATTAGTGTGACACATCTGGGAACTTCCTCACACGCTGGAAGCCTGGGAAGGGGTAAGTTGTGTGTAATTCCTCAGGGAACGAAATTGATTAATGTGATTGATTTACTGTAGTTTTCTTTAAGTTATTGTACTAATTTTGATTGTAAGATTTTCTGTTACATTTTCGTTTGCAATACCAATGTAAAATATTCAAAGTAGTGTCATAAATACCGATGATTGATGGCTAGTTAAGTAGGCGCTAACGAGTCCATTGTTCTGTAGGAATGCCAGCACTTGTCCCCATTCCCGTGTCATGTGTAAATTGTCTGCCCCAATCTGTTTCAGGTATGTTAAAATGTTAAATGTACTGTTGTAAAAAATAGAAAAAACGATCAGTCATGTAACTCTGTCATGTACTGTAATGCTGTCATGTATTTGGTGCTAAACTTTTTCTTTGCTTGTGGTATACTGTAACTATACGATCTAAAGTTATGTAGTCCAAGTAGCTGTAAGCTATGTCTCACACGCTGGAAGCCTGGGAAGGGGAATGCCAGCACTTGTCCCCATTCCCGTGTCATGTGTAAATTGTCTGCCCCAATCTGTTTCAGAAATAAACAGACTACTGACTGATCGAGACCCTGCCTGATGTCTACTTCTCTGCATCGGCCAAGATTTATTTTATTTTGTTATTTTAATGTAGCTGACTAGTTCCAGTCCGTTACACTACAACAGTGAAGAAAACAGATTTTACAATTTTTGAAATTGAAATTTAATTGCTATTATATGTTACTCTCTGAAGCAACATGAAAAAATAAAATGACCTTTGAAATGAACTGAAAACCAAAGGCTAACATCTGAGTCCTTCTCATATGTGGAGAAAATAAATAAAGGAAGAACTAGCCCACTTTGAAATAAACCATAACCAACTGTTGCAGGTTTTCACAAAAAGAGAAATGATAAAAATAGGCCAGTTTGTTCAGTTAAATCAATGCCTGCCTCAGGGACTACAGGTGGAAATTAGTGAGAAGGCTATAATCTGGTACAGAGCATCTTTACCCTGTGTTTAATATCTTTTCTGTACATGGTCCCTGACAAAACCCCCCCCAATAAACTAAACTCTTCTGTTTTCTTTGCAACGAGCATGAATTTACTCCTAATATCTTTTAATAAAACAAATAGAAGAAAAATGTGGCAAATCACATGGAAAAATAAAAATCAACAAATTTATCTCAAAATGTGATTTTAAGATCTGCCTCATGGACATTCTTCCAGAAGACTGTAGTTGTCTCCAGACAGGCTGATATGATTTAACTTGTTTTTATACATTTATTAAGATTATACTTAAGCTGCTTTTAGAGCTGTACTGATTTTTTTTTTTTTTTTGCATTGTTTTGACACCGTTTTTTCTCAGTCAGCTGTGTGTCAATATTTCCCTTACACCCCCCTTCCTCAAAAGGCTTTGCCTTTTGCCAGGCTGCTATTGTAAATAAGAATATTTTCATCATGACTTGAAAGGAGCCAGTTGAAGTGGTATGGGCATCTGATCAGGATGCCTCCTGGACGCCTCCCACTTGAGGTGTTTCAGGCACGTCCCACTGGGAGGAGACCCCGGGGCAGACCCCGGACTCGCTGGAGAGACTATGTCTCCCAGCTGGTCTGGGAACGTCTTGTTATCCTCTCTGAAGAGCTGGAGCAGGTGGCTGGGGAGAGGGAAGTCTGGGCTTCTCTGCTTGAACTAATGTCTCTGTGACCCAGATCTCCAGAAAAGTGGTAGAAGATGGTAACATTGTCCCCAAGTCAAAATACACAGAATTTTAAACCTATAAATATTAGACTTGAAAAGTGGAAACAAACCTCACCCAGTCTGATGTGGTTTTGGCATTCTGTGAGGACCGCTCTGTCCGTGGTGTGGTGAGGTGCTGGTGTCCTGATTACTGAATCCAGAATAGGGCTGTCTACGCTTACGTCACCCATCTCATGAACACGCCCTAACAGCATGGCGAGGTATCAACAAATGACAATTCCAGTGCATTTCTACGGCAGTGTTAGCTAAATTTAAACAAAGAAAATGTCGAAATGATGTGCAACTGGCTCATATAGCCATCACCATCTTATGAAAGATGGTGATAGTAATCAGAAATACAAGTTTTTTAGATTCACATCGGCCAGCAGAGATTACCGAAGGAGGATTTTGTGGGCTGCCTTTTCATATGAGTTGGCTGGGGGATGATATGACCCACGTCTCTGTCTGTTCTGACCACTTTATAACTTTGTAACAGGTATGTCTGTTTATCAAACTATAACTCTTATCTATCATTAAAAGTAACTTGCCTACACGTAAAGTTAATGTGAACATGCGAAAAACACCTGAATTTGCATCAGAGGGAGTTAATAGCTTGAATAGCATTAGCATAGAAACGTGTCGGCTTGGTAGGAATATTCATTCCAATTTGAGCTGCTAATTAGTCTCAGAGTAAACATATTAACACTGCAATTAAACTAGTTTAAAAATAAGACTGACACTCACCTGCTGACAAACGGACGGAAGCTCTGTAGAGCTGAAACGAAGTGCTGCGATTAACGAGGGTAAACAAACAGCGTCTCCCATACGGGAGGTTGCTTTTCCTGTGAGCTCTGGTGGATACATTTTGCAAACCTAAACATGACGGCTTGTTGGGGATTTCCACAGCAGGTACAATTTATTTTCTATTATTACAGTGTTCCACCAACGTATAGCCAAGCTGGCGCATTTATTTGTCGTTACAAATATCAATAAATACCGTTTCTGGACACACTGTTGGATCATTCTTCCACATACTGGCTGGTAGATGGTAGGGACACTTTTTGAGATCACAAATTTAAAGTTTTTGATCATATCTGCTCCGATCTGGCGGCGAAAGCTCGTCATAATATTGATATGTCGTATTGTTTCAATGGTAAACTGCTGGTTTTTCTCACCTCCCTGCTCTCCCGGGTTTGCGTGTTCACATGCAAGTACCCGGATGTGTAGACAGCCCTATGCGGGCACTTGTGGTTGGCAGCGGCTGTCGTGGCGTTTCACTTCCGTTTAGTTTTTTTCCATTTCGTCAAAACAAAACAGCAGTATTTTTATTATTTTTTTAACTGTATCAAAATACTTCGAGGTCTGGACTGGAGTCCGCCAGTTCGTGACCCCTGCAATACACAATAATTAGAAAAATAAAATAAGTAAAATGACCATTACCTGACCCCTTAACAAGCAGACGAGCTTTCCATTGTAAAGTTAAACATGCTGGAAAATGTGCCATTAGAGAAAAAGGATCATGACACACTTCAATGACGTTAAGTTAAACAGCATACACTACCGTTCAAAAGTTTGGGGTCACCCACACAATTATTTTGTGTTTTCCATGAAAAGTCACACTTATTTACCACTATGAGTTGGAAAATGAATAGAAAATATAGTCAAGACATTGACAAGGTTAGAAATAATTTGTATTTGAAATAATAATTTTTTCCAGATACTCAACCTGCTCAAAGGAAGGTCAGTTTTATAGCTTCTCTAACCAGCTAAACTGTTTTCAGCTGTGCTAACATGATTGCACAAAGGGTTTTCTAATCATCCATTAGCCTTCTGACGCAATGAGCAAACACACTGTACCATTAGAACACTGGAGTGATAGTTGCTGGAAATGGGCCTCTACACACCTATGTAGATATTGCACCAAAAAACAGACATTTGCAGCTAGAATAGTCATTTACCACATTAGCAATGTATATTAGATATTAGAGTGTATTTCTGATTAGTTTAAAGTTATCGTCATTGAAAAAAACAGTGCTTTTCTTTCAAAAATAAGGAAATTTCTAAGTGACCCCAAACTTTTGAACGGTAGTGTATATCGTAGGCAGGCAGATAGCGAGACTGACTTCCAAACTCCCGCTGATAATCCACCCAATGAACGGCAGCAAAAGTTGGGAAAGAAGGCAATGCAGTCATCTTGATTGTGATTGGCCAAATGATGAAGCGTGATGCGTTCCACCGAAGATGCTTTATTGTAAGATGACTATCCGCCGTTGTTTCTGAAAGCTCCATTTCAGGGAAACTGTCACCCCCGCCCCTCAAAAAAACCAAACAAACAAACAAAAAAAAACCCCAACAACCCCAAAAAAAACTCCAGATCAACACGATTCACGTGACATATTTGCGATTCATTTCAGTGATTTTCACTTAAAAGTGACTAGTTTGCAGGTATGCTTGTTACATTTTTTAAAATCGATGAATGTGCTTCACTGATGCCACTGCCATGGTTCACTACATGTGTCTGTGTTGGAGAGAGACGGGGTGGAGGAGGGGGTTAGAGCTGGAGGCTGCCGTATTTACTTGAGTGAAAGGAAAAATTGATTTTCTCGATTTTCATTTTTTGAACTGTCAAAAAAAAGGAATCCAATTTAAAATCTATTTATTGCCCAGCCCTACTATCATGACTTTAGGGGTCAAACCTCGGTCAGCACAGAGCCACCACTACAGTGAGAGTAGGCTCTAAGCCTTTTTTAAAATCAATGCAATGTTAATTTGCCAATCATTTAAAGGTGAGTTACAGTGGATATAAAAAGTCTAGACACACCCTGTTCAAATGCCAGGTTTTTGTGATGTAAAAAAATGAGACTAAAATAAATCATTTCAAAACTTTTTCCACCATTAATGTGACCTATAACCTGTACAACCCAATTCAAAAACAAACTGAAAACTTTTAAGGGGAAAAATAAAAAACTCACAATAATCTGGCTGTATAAACATGCACACCCTTAAATGAACACTTTATTGCAGCACCTTTGGCTTTTATTACAGCACTCAGTCTTTTTGGGTAGGAGTCTGTAAGTGTTGCACATCTTGATGTGGCAATATTTGCCCACTCTTCTTTGCAAAAACACTCCAAATCTCTCAGACTGCGAGGGTATCTCCTGTGCACAGCCCTCTTCAGATCACCCCACAGATGTTCGATCGGACAAAGGTCTGGACTCTGGCTGGGCCATTCCAAAACCTTAATCTTCTTCTGGTGAAGCCATTCTTTTGTCGATTTGGATGTGTGCTTTGGGTCATTGTCATGCTAAAAGAAGAAGTTCCTCTTCATTTTCAGCTTTCTAGCAGAAGCATGAAGGTTTTGTGCCAACACTGACTGGTATTGAGACTGTTCATAATTCCCTCCGTTCCTATTTGTTATCATCTTAGAATATGCCCTGTGCAAAGCCATTGATAGGAGAGAAGCAGAGCTGGGTCTACTGTTAACACCTCGTAGATCCTGAAGAATACCTGTGAAAGCAATAGCAGATCTGGATTATGCAGATCACATTGTTTTGCTGTCAAATAACATCTCACAGGCACAGAGATTGTTGCCGCTTGTGGAGTTGGAATGCTCTTGGATCGGTCTCACCATTAATGACCAGAAGACCAAAGTGATGACGCCCAGGGATGCTTCTAACTCTATATCTCCACTGTTAACGAGTACTGGCAACCCTCTGGAAGTAGTCAACAACTTAAAGTACAGTGGCGTGAAGAAGTGTTTGCCCCCTTTCTGATTTCTCATTTTTTTGTATGTTTGTCACACAAATGTTTCAGATCATCAACCAAATTTAAATATTAGACAAAAATAACACAAGTAAACACAAAATGCAGTTTTTAAATGAAGGTGTTCATCATTAAGGGTAAAAAAAAAAAAAAAAAAAAATCCAAACTAACATGGCCCGGACTTCCGGTTATGGCTGCCACGTAGGACGGACGTGTCTCGCTCTGCTCTGCTCCTGGAGAAAAAAAATCGGCAAATAACTCTCTCATTTGGGACAGAACGTATCCCAGCATTTGGCCGAGGATATGTCGGCGAAGCCTAAGGCTGGAAAACCAGGAAAAGGAAAAAGCGAGCCGCCGAAACAGTCCAAATTAACGGACTTTCAGGTCTGTGACGCAGCAAACAAAACTCCATATATGGCGGAGGAGGCTGGCGGCGGTGCGATGTTTGCGCGGGGAGGCGCAGATGCGCTGATGGCTGCCATGAGTTCAATGAGAGCGGACTTTTCCTCTAGATTTGATGGGATTATGACAGCGTTGGAAGGAATAAGAAAGGAATTGGGTGACTGTGTAGAACGAACGGCGCAGATGGAGCTCCGTCTCGCTAGTGCTGAAGATGACGTCACCCGTCTTCAATTAAAGGTGCGCACTTTGGAAAAAAAAAATAAATCTCTGGAAGATAATATTTTGGATTTGGAATCTCGGTCGAGACAGAATAATTTGAGGCTGGTGGGTCTTCCAGAGGAATCAGAAGGTCGGGACGTATGTTCCTTTCTGGAAAAGTGGATTCCGGAGGTGCTGGGCAGCGAGGAGTTGCAATCAGCAGTGGTTCTGGAAAAAGCACATCGTATTGGCCCACGGAGAGATAAGGGACCGCCGAGGACCTTAATTATGAAGTTTCTTAGCAACAGAGACAGGATGAAGATCTTCAACGCTGCACGAGCTAAAAAAGGAGAGATTAAACACCAGGACCAGCAGGTGCGGTTCTACCCAGATTTGGCCACAGGAATCCAGCAATTGAGGAAGCAGTTTGATCCCGTACGTAAGGAGCTGCGCAACCTTGGGATTCGTCATGGTGTAATCTATCCTGCGAGACTGCTGACCACGTATGAGGGCAGAACCCACATTTTCAAGACCCCAGAGGAGGCGCAGGAGTTCATCAAGAAGATCAAAGAAGAAGAAGAGACTGGTGGGAGCTAAGCATGAACAAAATATAAGGTAGAATAATTAAGCATTTGCACAGGCATCTGACTGACTTGAAGTAAATAGTAAGTTTACAAAATATAGATTGTATTATATATTAAAAAAACAAAACAAAAACAAAACAAACAAAAAAAAAACTATGATGTACAAAGTTGTTAAAAATTTTGGAGTTAAGTTGGAAAACTACAGAGGAGAGTTAATGTTACGTCATTAAAAGCAGTAGAGTTGGGGTGATTGGGAGGATGAAGAAGGAGTGGCTTAGGCTGTTCCCCGTGGGTGTGGAACGGTCGATGGCTATATCGGGAGACAGAATTTTTCTTTTGATTTTGGGGGGTTTGCCACAAGTGTGGGAAGGGGAAATTTGTTTGTGTGTAGTTTGTAGGATGAATGTTCAACCACTCATGTTTTTGCTTCTCTGTATGAGCATGTTTACACTGCAAGGTAATCCCAAACTCTCTATTGATCATGGACCAAAGTGTTAATCTTAATTTAACTTCATGGAATTGCAGAGGTCTACAAAATTTAAAAAAACTTAAACAAGTTATGAATAAAATAAAGGACATGGGTTCAAGAATTGTGTTTTTACAAGAAACTCATCTGATAGAGGAGGATGTTAAAAGAATTAGGAGTAGATGGCAGGGAAGTGTATTCACCTCTTCATTTTCATCCCGAGCCAGGGGAGTTATGACTCTCATACATAAATCAGTTCCTTTTCAGGTGAAAAATGTAATTGGAGACAAATTTGGAAGATATGTAATCATTCAAGGTTCTTTGCTATTAGAAAATATAAATCTTGTGAACTTATATGGTCCCAATATAGATGATCAGAAGTTCTTTGCTAATTTATTTCTCATCTTATCATCACTTACAGGGCAACATATAATAGCAGGGGATTTTAATTGTACATTGAATCCAGGTGTGGATAGATCAACAGGACTGGATTGTACGCACATTGGATGTAGGATGACTATTAATCATTTTATGAAAGAATTGAGATTGTTAGATATATGGAGAGAAATGAAACCACAAGTTAAAGCCTATTCTTGTTATTCCAGTACCTACAAGACATTCTCACGTATTGATTATTTTTTGATTTCCACAGAATTAAGGTCCAAGATTCAAAACTGCTTTTATGATAACATCGTGATTTCTGATCATGCACCCTGTTGTCTAATATATGTAGATAAAAAATTGACAAAGGAATCAGGTAGATGGCAATTTCAGCATAAATGGCTTCAGGATGAGGAATTTGTCAAGTATATAGAAAAACAGATAGACGAGTTCTTTGACATCAATACTACACAAACATCAGCATGTGTAAAGTGGGAGGCTTTCAAAGCTTTTATTAGGGGACATATTATTAGTTATACAGGATCAAAATCTAAGAAGACTCGAGAGGAGAGAGCTAAATTGGAACATAAAATAAAAAGTCTTCAGGAAAAAGTGTATGCAGGAAGTGACCCAAGGTTGGAGAATGAATTACTGATTTTGAGAGCTGAATACGACAAAAAATCAGCGAATAGAGCTGCCTCGAGTCTTCTAAGATTGAAACAATCTTTTTATGAACAAGGTGAAAAATCAGGAAAATTATTAGCATGGCAGATTAAACAATTGGAAATTAAAACACCAATTACCAGTATTATAAGTAACGGACAGGTAGTTATAGATCCTTTAGAAATTAATAGAGCCTTTAGAGATTACTATGAAAAATTATATGATACCAAAAATGAACCTGATTTAACAAAACTAAATGGGTTTTTGAACGAACTATCTATACCGTGTATTCCAAATGAAAACAGGGAGATATTGGAGTCTAAAATTAGTCAAGAAGAAGTTGGGCTAGCCATTGATAATATGAAATCAGGAAAAAGTGCAGGACCAGATGGTCTTCCAGTTGACCTTTATAAAAAATTTAAGAATAAATTAATAAAACCTTTTTTGGAAATGGTTTTAGAAGCATTTCAAAATAATAATTTACCATCATACATAAATAATGCCTTAATTATACTGCTGCCAAAACCAGGTAAGCCCTCTAATAAATGTGAAAATATGAGACCAATAAGCCTATTAAACGCCGACCTTAAGATAATCTGTAAAATTTTAGCAAGACGAATACAAGAAATTTTACCAAATATTATTAATCGAGATCAGAATGGCTTTATAAAGGGTAGACAAGGCTTCCATAATGTAAGAAGACTATTTAATATTATTTATTTTAATAAAGAAGCACCGGATACAGCTCTCCTATCATTGGACGCCGAAAAGGCCTTTGATAGAGTTGAATGGCCCTTTCTTTTTGAAGTCCTACAAAGGTTTGGACTTGGAAATAATTTCATAAAATGGGTTCAAATAATATACAATAATGCTACAGCAGAAATCCTAACAAATAACAATATTTCAAAACCAATAAAAATCAATAGAGGATGTCGACAAGGCTGTCCACTTTCACCTTTACTGTTTACTATGGCAATTGAACCTTTAGCGATAGCGATACGTTTACATTCACAAATATATGGAATTAAAGTTGGACCAACAGAACATAAAATCTCCCTGTACGCCGATGATATAATTTTGTTTATGTCGAATCTAAAAAAATCAATTCCAACCTTGTTGAATTTAATAAAGAATTTTGGGGAAATATCAGGATATAAAATAAATAAAACTAAATCTTCAATATTAATGCTAAATGAGACCCAGAGAAATTACCCAGCCCCTGAGGTAAATCAATTCAATGTTGTAAATCAGTTTAAATATTTAGGAATCCAAATTATGCCTAAGCTAGAATCAGTCGCCAGTGTCAACTATGAAGCCTTAATGTCAGATATCAATGAGTTAACTCAGAGATGGATGTCACTACCAATGTCGATGATCGGGAGAATCAATATACTTAAAAGTAATATTTTACCTAAAATACTTTATTTATTTCAATACATTCCCTTATCACCACCTTTAGATCTATTCTCAAGAATAAAAAAAAAGTTAGTGGAATTTATATGGAACAACAGGAGGGCTAGATTACGTTTGTCTTTATTATATTTACCATTTGATCGTGGAGGTTTGAAATGTCCAAATTTTATGTTGTATTATTGGTCGGCACAACTGAGGTCTATGACATATTATTTTTCATCAAATGATCTCCCTCACTGGACTGAAATGGAATCATACAATTTACCTTTACCTCTTCCCATATTCATATACTCAGATTCGGCAAAAAAATTACAAAAACAAGTTAAAAATCCATTTGTAAAGCATATGATCAAAATATGGTGTGAAGCTAAAAACTATTTAAAAGAACCACAGTTATTGTCACAATTTAGTCCAATATGGGGTAATCAATATTTTAAACCAGGGAGAGCGGACGCTGTATTTAAAGTATGGAATTTAAAAGGGATACAAAAGATTCAGGATTTATATTTGCCATGTGCAGACAACATAATGTCTTTTGAAGAGCTGAGGATCAAATTTAATCTCAATAGAACACATTTTTTTAAATATCTTCAACTTAGAAACTTTATTCGATCAAATCAAAATAAAGCTCTCACTCGACCTATTTATTCATCCTTGGAAAAAATGATGATGAAAGATAGTAAAAGAAAGGGTATTATTTCAGAGTTTTATAACTCATTGACACTATCTTCAAGTGAAAATTCACTGAAAAGATTAAACTACTGGAAAGAAGATCTGCAAATTGAAATTTCAGAGGAACAATGGGAATTGGCTTGTACAGAAGCTCAAACCAAATCAATAAATGCACGCCTTAAATTGATACATTTCAAATGGTTAATGCGGATGTATGTTACACCGGAGGAGTTAAACAGATATAACAAAAATATACCAGATACATGCACAAAATGCATGGAAAGTAAAGGAACCCTATTTCATTGTTTATGGGAATGTAGATTAATAAGAATGTTTTGGGAGGAGGTGAGGGTAACAATTGAAAAAATAATCTCAAAACAAATCATATTGAATCCTAAACTGTTTTTGTTGGGTCTGTACCCAGAAAAGCATAATTTCAATAAAAGTGAAAGAACATTCATAGACCTCAGTTTGCTTAATGCCAAAAAATGTATTGCACTATTATGGAAAAAGACTCATAGACCAGATGTGACTCAGTGGTTAAGACAGATGTTAACAAACCTTCCATTAGAAAGAATAACATATATACTGAAATCAAAGGAAATTGTGTTTGAGAATATATGGAGACCTTTTATTGATTATGTAAAAAATTTAAACATAACTCTTGAAGAAGAAGGTGAATGATGTGTGTGGACCTTGTAAATTCCAAACTGGTGAACATAATATGTATACTAATGTATTGGATTGTCTAGACTAAACAGAGGAGCATTGTTGAAGACTTGATTTTGTTGGTGGTTGTTGGTGTTTTTAGGGTATTTTTTTTTTTTTTGTAGTACTTTAGTGTTAGTGTTTGATTGTTTGTATCATGTTTGTTAAAAAAAAAAAAAAGGTTCAATAAAGATATTGTGGAAAAAAACAACAACATGGCCCTGTGCGAAAAAGTGATTGCCCCCTAAACCTAATAACGGGTTGGGCCACCCTTAGTAGCAACAACTGCAATCAAGCGTTTGCAATAACTGGCAATGAGTCTTTTACAGCGCTGTGGAGGAATTTTGGCCCACTCATCTTTGCAGAATTGTTGTAATTCAGCTACATTGGAGGGTTTTCGAGCATGAACTGCCTTTTTAAGGTCATGCCACAACATTTCAATCAGACTCAGGTCAGGACTTTGACTAGGCCACTCCAAAGTCTTTGTTTTGTTTTTCTTAAACCCTTCAGAGGTGGACTTGCTGGTGTGTTTTGGATCATTGTCCTGCTGCAGAACCCAAGTGCGCTTCAGCTTGAAGTCACAAACAGATGGCTGGACATTCTCCTTCAGGATTTTTTGGTAGACAGCAGAATTCATGGTTCCATTTACCACAGCAAGTCTTCCAGGTCCTGAAGCAGCAGAACAGCCCCAGACCATCACACTACCACCACCATATTTTACTGTTGGTATGATGCTCCTTTTCTGAAATGCCGTGTTACTTTTACGCCAGATGTAATGGGACACACAACTTCCAAAAAGTTCAACTTTTGATTTGTCAGTCCACAGAGTATTTTCCCAAAAGTCTTGGGGATTAACAAGATGCTTTCTGGCAAAACTGAGATGAGCCTTTATGTTCTTTTTGCTCAGCAGTGGTTTTCGTCTTGGAACTCTGCCATGCAGACCATTTTTGCCCAGTCGCTTTCTTATGGTGGAGTCATGAACACTGACCTTAACTGAGGCAAGTAAGGCCTGCAGTTCTTTGGATGTTGTTGTAGGGTCTTTTGTGACCTCTTGGATGAGTCGTCACTGTGCTCTTGGGGTAATTTTGGTCAGTTGGCCACTCCTGGAAAGGTTCACCACTGTTTCATGTTTTTGCCTGTTGTGGATAATGGCTCTGACTGTGGTTCGCTGGAGTCCCAAAGCTTTAGAAATGACTAGAAAATTGAACTCAGCTTTCAAAGATGTGAAACCATAGTCAATTTATGTTTTAACAGGGGGGCAATCACTTTTTTAGGGTTGGTAGGTTTGGATTTTTTTTTTACCCTTAATAATAAATACCTTCAATTAAAAACCGCATTTTGTGTTTACTTGTGTTATATTTGTCCAATATTTAAATTTGTTTGATGATCTGAAACATTTAAGTGTGACAAACATACAAAAAAATGAGAAATCAGGAAGGGGGCAAACACTTTTTCACACCACTGTACCTTGACTCCTGGATAGGATCTACTGGTCATGATATGAATGTGCGCAAGGCACTTGCATGGGGTGCTCTCAATGACATGCAAGCTATATGGTGTTCAAACATGTTAAGTGAGCTAAAACTTAAAATTCTTCTGTGCAACAGTGGAATCCATACTGCTATACGGAAGCGAGTGCTGGTCATTAAACATCTCCCTTCAGAGGTCATTGGACGGCTCCAACACCCGGATGCTGTGCACCGTCCTCAATGGAAACTGGCAAGACCACATCTCCAATGAAGAGCTCTATGGGCACCTTCCCAGAATATCAGACAAGGTGGCTTGGTGAAGACCTGGTCTCGCGGGACACTGTTACAGTCACCAAGAGCTCCCAGCAGGCCACCTGGTACTCTGGGGGCCGATGCATGGCTTTCGTCGCCCAGGACAGCTATTAACATCATTTGTGGACACTATGAAGGGAGACACTGGGGCAGCCAACACCGGCAAGCTTGCTGCCTGTATGCTAGACCGTAAAAATTGGACCGCTAGGCATGCAGCTCGGCTGAGGCCACTCTGATGGATTGATAATTCCCTCCACCTTGACTAAGGCCCCAGTTCCAGCTGAAGAAAAGCAGCCCCAAAGCATGATGCTGCCACCACCATGCTTCACAGTAGGTATGATGTTCTTTAGGTGATGAGCAATGTTGTGTTTGCGCCAAATATACCTTTTGGAATTATGGCCAAAAAGTTCAACCTTGGTTTCATCGGACCATAACACATTTTCCCACATGCGTTTGGCAGATTTCAAATGTGTTTTTGCAAAATGTAGCCAAGCTTGGATGTTTTTCTTCGTAAGATAAGGCTTCCGTCTTGCCACCCTACCCCATAGCCAAGACATATGAAGAAGACAGGAGATTGCTGTCACATGTACTAAACAGCCAGTACTTGCCAGAAATTCCTGCAGCTCTTTCAATGTTGCTGTCAGCCTCTTGGCAGCCTCCCTGACCAGTTTTCTTCTTGTCTTTTCATCAATTTTGGAGGGATGTCCAGTTCTTGGTAATGTCACTGTTGTGCCATATTTTCTCCACTTGATGATGACTGTCTTCACTGTGTTCCATGGTATATTTAATGCGTTGGAAATTCTTTTGTACCCTTCTTCTGACTGATACCTTTGAACAATGAGATCCCTCTGATGCTTTGGAAGCTCTCTGCGGACCATGGGTTGTGCTGTAAGATGTCACTACAAAAATGTCAAGAAAAACCTACTAGAACAGCTAAACTTTACTTGGGGTCAATCAGAGGCACTTTAAATGGTGGAAGGTGTGTGCTGACTCCCATTTAACATGAGTTTGAATGTGATTGGTTAATTCTGAACACAGCCACATGCCCAGTTATGAGAGGGTGTGCATATTTATACAACCAGGTTATTGTAAGTTTTTTTTATTTTTCCCCTTAAAAGATTTCAGTTTGTTTTTCAATTGGGTTGTACAGGTTATAGGTCACATTAATGGTGGGAAAAGTTTTGCAACGATGTCTTGGTTTCATTTTTTTTTTTTTACATTACAAAAGCCGGGCATTTGAACAGGGGTGTGTAGACTTTTTATACCCACTGTATGACAAAAGTGTGTGCCATTATTTCTGTCTCCTGTTTTAAATGGCTTTTGCATTGTTGACAAAGTTGTGTGTATAATGCAAAAATACTAAAAATAGTACAACAACAAATAATGAAAATGATACTAATAATAACATTATTAATATTTATAGTATGTTCTTTTAATTATTACATGCAAAATTATTGTTTTTTTATAACTACATAATTTATTAATATTCATGGTCTGGGGAAGTTCTGAATTTGTTCAGTGTTCAAACAAATTAAGGTAAGAACATATTGACGAATCCTAGATTTGTGCTGAAAATGTGTACAAACAAGCAAATTCAAGCACAGATTTGTGAGTATCCACCATTAGTGAATAAGGGCTGATATTTGATTTAAAATGGTGATTTGACTTTTTTTTTTTAACTTGATATCTGTTTTTCCAATTATTGACAAGTTCACTTTTGTAGACATGGTTAGCAAGTAGAGAATAACCATATACTAATACTACAATGCAGGTGCATCTCAAATTTGAATATCATTGAAAAGTTAATTTATTTCAATAATTCCATTCAAAAAGTGAAACTCATCCATCTATAAATCCACCAATTGTGTGTGTGTGTCTGTTCCTCAGATATCTCCCAAACCGTTCATCAGACTGGCCTCAGATTTTATAAATGCTTTGCTGAGGTTACAAGGGTGTACAACCCCAAGTATGGAGTTGCTCAGTCAAAATATGTAATTTTTATCAATTAAAGTTTAGCCACCGCTCTTGTTTCCTCATGCTCTGGCTTCTAGAAGTGTGGGTGGGATTTTGGATTGACTCCGTACTGATTGGATAATATGCGGCATCATGACCACTCACCAGAGCGCTTCGTAAACAAAACAAGGAAGTGAAAAGCAACAAATTTGACCAGAAAAAGATGAATACTGAAGATTTAATGCTTAAAAAAAATATATTATAATGTTGCTGTGATTGCGTAGCTCTAAAGGATAACTCAGCATATATGGAGAGCACGAGGTGCGCGGGTGCGTTGGGAAGGGGAGGGGGGCAGCAGCCAGACCGTCTTACCGCAGTCCTTTGCAGGGAGACACGCCCAGCCTGCCTGGTTAATGGGAGTCTTGGCTGCTACTTCACCCGTGTGCCACCGCTGTTCTTTACAGCACCGCAGGTTCAACATGGTACTCCACCCAGTGCTGGTGTGCTCACACAGCTATCTAAAAATTAAAAGTTAATAATACCACCACGATTGTGGAGTGGAATGGCCAGATCAATTGCATATCATATGCGGACACATATGCATGCTTTGACTAAACGACCACCGTGACCAAACACAAAAATGCCCAAATAATGAAATAAATCATTTTTTATTTACTGACAAATGGGCAACAGTGATGCAACAGTTGCAGCTCAACGGGTCATTCTGCTGTGTATAAATGTTCGGTGTTTTGTACTTATAATATTGCTAAAATTGATGCAATACAATTGGTCTCAAATATTTGTAAACGTGTCCTGTTATAGTACTGCATGAGTTTACTGACGATAGACCATAAACTACACATATAAACTGAAACAATTATAGTAATGACTGAACAGCTCCCATTCCCCAAAGTGTAAGATACGACACTTATGAATATAAGTCATAAAAGATCACACAAATAAGTCTGACAAACAAATAAACAAGGATTTCTAAATAGCTGCTAATATTGGATGTCCCATTCATTTTCAATAATTCTGTAATTAATATTCACACAATCAAATAAATCTTAGTCTTCAGTCCCTTTCATATTTGTCAAAGTCTAACATGTGGGACTGCCTACATATAGGCTACACCTCTGTATTCCACTTTCAAACACAGCCTCCATTTGGGCCTGTAAAGCCCGATTGGGTTACCTGTTTTCAGACAAGAATACTTGCTTTCTGTGGGTATGCACTAATTTTATAGATTCATTACAGACAGAGTGATATGTTTCAAGTGTTTCTTTCTTTTAATTTTGATGATTATGGCTTACAGCTAATGAAAACCCAAAAGTCAGTTTCTCAAAAAATTAGAATATTACAGAAGATTTATCATAAATTTTAGAGCACTTCATGCTTCCCTCTGCTGACTGGTCACCAAATTGGCCTGGCCTAAACCCCATAGAGAATCTACAGGTGCATCTCACTAAATTAGAATATCATTGAAAAGTTCATTTTTTTCAGTAATTCAATTCATAAAATGAAACTCATATTTTATATAGATTCAGTACAGACAGAGTGATATAGTTCAAGTGTTTTATTTCTTTTAATTTTGATGGTTATAGCTTGCAGCTCATGAAAACCCGAAAATCAATTTCTCAAAAAATTAGAATATTACATAAGATCAATTTTAAAAAAAATGATGTGTGGAGTTTGCATGTTCTCCCCGTGTCTGCGTGGGTTTACTCCAGGATTTCTCCGGTTTCCTCCCACATGCCAAAAACATGCAAGTTAGGTTAAATGGCATCAAAACTGGGGATTCTAAATAGTCCTTAGGTATGACTGTGAGAGTGAATGGTTGTCTGTCTCTCTGTGTTGGCCCTGCGATGGACTGGCGATCTGTCCAGGGCGTACCCTGCCTCTCACCCAAAGATGCTGGGATAGGCTCCAGCCCCCCACAACCCTAAAAGGATTAAGTGGAAGATGATGGATGGATGGATTTTTTAATAGAAATGTTGGCCGACAAAGTATTTCCATGCACACACTCAGTACTTGGTCAGGGCTCCTTTTGCATGAATTAATACTGCATCACTGTGGCATGGCATGAAGGTGATCAGCCTGTGTTACTGCTGAGGTGTTATGAAGGCCCAGGTTGCTTTGATAGCGGCCTTCAGCTATCAGACCAACAAACATGATAAAACAGTTGACTAACACCAGCAGATGATATGGCTCCCCAAATCAGGTGCCAAGTACTGCCGCTTTAAAATCAAGGTCCCAGAGTCTGGAGGAAGAGTGAACAGGCACAAAATCCAAGTTGCATGAGGTCCAGTGTGAAGTTTCCACAGTCAATGATGTTACGTGGAGTCATGCCATCTGCTGGTGTTTTTCCACTGTGTTTAATCAAGTCCAATGTCAGTGCAGCCATCTAACAGGAAATTTTAGAGCACTTCATGCTTCCCTCTGCTGACAAGCTTTATGGAGATGCTGATTTCCTTTTCCAGCAGGACTTGGCACCTGTCCACACTGCCAAAAGTACAAATACCTGGTTTAATGACCATGGTATCACTGCACTTGATTAGCCAGCAAACTCTGCTGACCTAAATCCCATAGAGAATCTATGGTGTATTGTCAACAGGAAGATGAAAGACACCAGACCCAATAATGCAGACGAGCTGAAAGCTGCTATCAAAGTAAGCTGGGCTTCCATAACACCTCAGCAGTAACACAGGCTGATCATCTCCATGCCATGCTGCATTGATGCAGTAATTATGCAAAAGGAGCCCCGACCAAGTACTGAGTGTGTACATGGACATACTTTTCAGTCGGTCAACATTTCTATTAAAAATCAATTTAATTAATCTTATGTAATATTCTAATTTTTTGAGAAACTGAATTTGGGGTTTTCATTTGCTGTAAGCCATAACCATCAAAATTAAAAGAAACACTTGGACTATATCACTCTGTCTGCAATGAATCTATATAATATGCGAGTTTCACTTTTTGAATTGAATTATTGAAATAAATCAACTTTTCGATGACATTCTAATCTATTGAAATGCACCTGTATGGAGTATTGTCAAGAAGATGATGAGAGAAACCAGACCCAACAATGGAGATGAGCTGAAGGCCGCTATTAAAGCAACTTGGGCTTCCGTAACACCTCAGCAGTGCCACAGGCTCATTGGCTTCACGCCATGCTATACTGATGCAGTAATTCCTGTAAAAGGAGCCCTGACCAAGTACATGGACAAACTTTTCAGTTGGCCAACATTTCTATTAAAAATCCACTTTTTAAAAACTGATCTTACATAATGCTGAAATTTTTTGAGAAACTGAATTTTGGGTTTTCATTAGTTGTAGGCCATAATCATCAAAATTATATATATATATAAAAAAAAATCAAATCTATCACTCTGTGTGTAATGAATATATACAATGTATGATTTTCATGTTTTGAATTGAATTACTGAAATGAATTAACTTTTCAATGAAATTCAAATGCACTGAGATGCACCTGTAATTCTTTAAATGGTCATAGCCATGACCAGTTATGGTCTAAATGACAGTGGGTGGCAGTCCAAGGAATAAGTGCTAAGAAATCATCCGTGTTTTATTTTAACACTGGTCAACATGATGTGCTGAATCCAAAAATCACATTGGTTTTGTTCAATCAGGTCAACTATGGCCACATAGTTCAAAAAGAGATCCAATGGCTGCAACACCGATGGAAAAAGTGTGTGGACTGAAGGTGAGACGATGTTGAAAAATAAACCACATTTGGTCAAATTTGACCATTATGAATTTTTCAGCGCACCCCCTCCCCCCAAATCCCCCTTTGGGCTTCGTCCGGCGGGGGATGAAAAACTGCACTAAAGCAAAATCCATGCACACAGATATCAGAAGACAAGGAAAACTGGTGTGTGCCAGACAGTGCCAACAAACGCATTACAATGGATTCTGAGAACAAAGTTACAACTGGTTTTGTGAGAAATATAATTGAGAATTGGTTTGATTTGAGCACATACTGTTTACTTTGCTTCCAGTTTTGGTGTTTCAACAGCCTTTTTTTTTGTATATATAATACAATGGCAAACAACGGCCACATTAAGTTTTAACTGCAAATATGTGTAAGTTTGGAAGTTTTGCCACCAAGTCTGTCCTGTTGGGGTTGTGTTCTGGCATGGAAGTGACATCAATGCATGCCCTCTGTTTCTATGGGGGGGGGGGGGTGAAAAGTTCATAGGCTGACTATGCATCACTGTGGCTTTACAGAAGTTTTAACTGTAAACTCAAACTCATAACTGACCACTGTGCCAGTCCTGGGAGTTACTGTAACAGAAAGTAGCATTGCTGGTATTTCTTATTTTGGAATAAATCCCACATTGTGCTCCCACCAGAAAAAAAAAGTCATTTCTCCAGAATAATTAACTGCTCAAGCCAGAGAAGTTACAGAAAATATTATAATCCCAAATAAACACACAACAATTAAAAAAAAATACCTCTCTAGGAGCCTGCAAGTGATCAATGTCAATGATAATGATTTTCTATGAAAATTAAATTAGTTCTGTCTGTTTTTTCCCATGAGGAGCAGCTCCTCTTGCAAGCAAAACAAAGTGAGACTGGTTGACTCAATAAAGCAAAACAATCACTGATCTTTACATTGTTAGCACTGGAAATGTATACACAACTTGAGAAATGTGGCCAAAATGCAGCACTCATGTAAACTAAATGCAACCAAACACAAAGTGGCAGAAATGAGTCGCAGATAAATATACTTACCTGAACACAATCATTGCTGTTTTACATGGTGGGCAGGCCAGCAGGAAAATCTGTTGAAGCACAGACAAAAAAAAAAAATAAGAAAACAGTGAATGAGGAAAAGTTTCATGGCTCACAGCTCTCTGTGCTACAATCAAGAAAATGAACTCCATTAACTACTTTGTAACAACATAACAAGAGCAAAAAGACAGTGAGCAGAACATCCAAAAGGCAACTGTGAGGGCATTCTATTACAAATCAAGATCTAATGCAGAGTTAAGACAGCAAGAGTCTGAAAATGAGAGCAGAATCCAAAATGTATGATGATGGCTGCCAGGTGCTGCATTAATATGCAGACACAATCAATCCATAACTCACTGCCAACAGTACAGCGAGGGAAAGGGTAATCAATTTCCCCCAAGGAAAAGCTCAAGTAAATTTAGTTTCATTCCAAAATAAATTTACATGATCAACAGCAGTGCCAATTTATTTAAAGGTGGCTGTAAATTATTTATTAAATCTTCCCCCTCATTGTGAATAAAGCAGAAAGCAGTTTGATATTACCTTCTCATAACACCCCAATTATCTATTTTAACAAGCTCCTTTTTTAATCTTGAGAGATTTTATAATGTAGCCTGCAGTTTGTACACTGTGACCAAACCACTGTGCCTGCAAATATGAATTGGTCCCAAACACCATCTGACAAGAAAAAGTTGGTTTGCCCGAAGGCTGGAAACAAAATTACAAGAAAGCAATAGACCCAAGATTTGTTGTACAACTACCCCATAGTCATGTTTTTTTTTTTCCTCTTTTCATGAAAAACTCCTTCTTTCCCACTGCCATCAGACTCCTGAACAAATAAACTCCCAAAACTCCGCAACACAGCTTGCAAATAGGAATTCACACACCGGCTGCTAAATCTGCACGGTGCTCACTTGTACAGTGTACATAGTCTCACCCGTCAGTTGTCCATATCATCTCTGCTGCCAATTATCATGTACAGCCTACTGGTATTATCGCTACAGAAATAATTTGCACACCAGATGCTAATTTGTAATTTATATACTGCTCATTTGCACAATGCTCATAGGCTTATGCCATCTCAGGTTCACATCATCATCTCTGATATCAATAAACCACTGTCCACTATAGTCATCCAGCGAATTTCAGCCTTCACTCCTCTTGCTTCCTCCAGTTTGACTGCTTTAGCTGCCCAAATTGACTAATGTGTGTTATTAGTACACATTAATATTAGTACTTAGTATCAAGGTATGCTTGGAGTGTCCTAATTGCCTAACTGTGTGTCAGGGTGTGAGAAGATGTGTTAGCGTGTGTGCTATTAGTATCCATTAGTATTAGGTGTGTTATTACCTTATTAGTATCGTTGTGTACCTATTTACCTTGGCATTCATTCAGAGAGCAGAGTAAGAATTTCATTGCTCAGGAAATGTTGCATTTCTTAACTGTGCACATGACAATTAAGCCTTTGAATCTTGAATCTTTTCTGATTGGTGGGGGACATGCCTTTAATCAAATTTTATATTTATCTGCAGTGTAAACGGAAAAGAGACCATCTGTTTCATCAATCGACTTTAGTAAAAACCATTAATCAAACAAAACCTTCTAGTGCACGATTTTTAAAATTCATTATCCTTTACCTTCAAACACTTGCAACTACCCCCCCCCCCCCTCCACACACACACACACACTGTATGTCAAAGACAAAATTTGCCAGGGCTACAACGTGCTTAATTAAAATACTGAGACCTCACAAAAATCCGTCAGATTTTTCTGATGGCCAGCTGTCATTTTGACAGATTACATGGAAGGTCATCTATTGTATTTTTTTAATTGTAAATCCCACCTGCCCGCTTTATGGCGCATATTCAATAACCATTATCTAGTATGATCTCGTCTTTGATTTTAGTGCATGACATCTTAATGCCAGTCGATTGTCCTTCATCAGCCTGCAGCTACACACACTCTCCGCTACAAAAAAAAAAATCACAGCAGCTGACATGAGAAGCTCCTTTAAATAGCCAAATAGTTGTGACATTGTTGATAAAAGGGGAGACAAAAAAGTAACTAATGCAGTGGAGGATGAAGGACAAAAAAGGACAAACGTTTATCAGTCACCGGGTACCCAACTCTCTTCCCTCTGTTGGACGAAGCACTGTGGGTTTTATGTGTCCTCCACCAGCCTGACCACCTCAGGGGAGCTGAGCAGGATAGAGCGCCCGGGTAAGAAGAAGAAGAGAAGAAGCCATCTCTGTTGTCATTCAATCCACACAGCCAATCACGTACAGTAGAAGGAAATTACATTTCTCCTATCTACAATGATAATCACATGTAGAATCAGAGGGGCCGCTGCCATGCAAGGCGCCGCCACAAACAACTTCTCCTTCCCCCATTTTATTATGCTGAGCACCAAGCTAGAAGGCGGGAAGTACCATTTTTATACGGCGTTTGGTATAACCTGGCTGGGACTTGGGGCGGATGCTCTATCAACTAGGCCGCCACTCCAGTAGGGTGGGGGGGGGATTGTGGTCACTCTCCTTGTGCATCAGTGAAGAAGTCTGTGTGTTGTGAGAGCTAATGTGAATTACACGACACATTGATCATCAACATTTTAAACACCTGTCTGCTTTTTGATGTTCACCCAATTACAAAAAAAAGGTTCTCCAGCCACCCTTCGTGGATCGCCACCTTATCGTGGTGGAGGGGTTTGAGTGCCTGAATGATCCCAGGAGCTATGTTGTTGGGGGCAACTTGCCCCTGGTAGGGTCTCCCAAGGCAAACTGGTCCTGGGTGAAGGGCCAGAGTAAGAGCAGTCCAGTGGATCTCCATGAAAAATGTTACATCAAGGACGCAGCGTACCCAAAGGAGGCACATGGGTCCGTCCTCCAGTGGGCTCACCACCTGCAGGAGGGACCATGGGGATCATGGTGCTATGTGAACTGGGCGGAAGTCTGGGTTACTCTGCCTGGACTGACGCCCCTGCGACCCAGATGCCTGGATAAGTGGTCGAAGATGGATGGATGATGGTTCTCCAGCCATTTTGGACCCAAATGCTCTTTTGAAAAAAGGAATGCAATGAGGGCTATTAAAAAATTTGACCAAAAAAAAAAATAAATAAAAAAAATCAGAAGCTGCTTTCAAACTGATTGGCGAGCCGCAGGCATGGGTTCCATTAACATAAATTAACACCTCCTTAATGCTCCATGGTTTTTTCAAACTTCAAGGAGATGCGGGTCTTCTCTGTCACAGATAAAAGTGCATTTCTCCAGTGTATCAAGTTTCATATCCACACATTGCTGACATTACACGGACATGGCATGAGCCTGGAAGCTGGTGATGCCGCTACTGATTAGCTGAGAGTCACTGGCAATTTTACAAGACTTAATTTTGTCGCCCATGTGGTGGATACAGGAATACAGGACCGATCTATATATAGTTCAATGGTTACCACCTTTTCTCCCCTTTTATAATGGAGAGGGCTGCAAAAATGCACCTGACATTTAACATAATAAATGTCATTTTTTTCCCCATTTCATTTTTTTTGTTGGTCATTTTCTGGCACCGAGTAGCTTTCATATTTACAAGAAGAGACACACTTGTGTGTGTGTGTGTGTGTGTGTGTGTGTGTGTGTGTGTCCCCCCAGCACCACACAAAGGAGGATACATTTTATTTCTGAGGGGACAGTTATGAAAAAAAGAGGAGCAGAGGATAAGTTAACGTGGAGTGAAGAATGAGCACAGAGAGGAGCTGATCAGGGAGAATGCCCCTCGCTGAAACAGGACAGGCTGGTGTCGACTCTACAGCAGAATCGGAGTCAGAGCACACTGTCAAATTCACAGCCTTTATTGGTATTAAGACTAACATAATGCTTCTGTGTCTGACTCTGAAGAAGACACCAAGTGTTTGAAACATTATTATATTATACACTTAATAAATGTTATTGGCATTGTTAAATCACAAGTTTCCAACCTCTCCTTAATCACACCCTCAATCCATAAGCCCCCTAACCAATATAGCCCCTGACATGTGGCCCAGTTGGTTCTTTACCTCCCAAACCAACAACACCTGGAAGCGAAGGAGACACCTAATGGTGGATGCACTGCTGCGAGGAAATCATCCACCATTCAGCCACCTATCAACCACCATTCATCTACCATTCAACCATTATTCATTCATCGTTCCAAGTATCAGCGTTGTCACTACAATAAAGGAAATTTTTTATTTTTATTATTATTTTGTACATTTAAAATAATTTCTAGATCTTGACAAGTTGTTTTTAATCATAAAGTGAAATACTATATTTTTAATAATTAAACTGCACTAGTTCCACAGTGGTACAGGGCAGCACGTGATACAGTGGTTAGCACTGTTGCCTAACAGCTAGAAGGTTCCAGGTTCAAATCCCAAGGCTGGCAGGGGTGGGAACCTTTCTGTGTGGAGTTTGGATGTTCTCCCTGTGCTGTGTGGGTTTACTCCAGGTGCTCTGGTTTCCTTCCACAATCCAAAGGCATGCATGTTAGGTTAACTGGTGATTCTAAATGGTGCCTAGGTATCGGTCTCCTATAGGCCCTTAGAATAGAGGGTTAGTACTAGTGAAGCGCTTTGAATGGTCTTTGAGACTAGAAAAGTGCTGTGTAAGTACAGGTCCTTATCCTCACTTGCAGTCAGTTTTAGAGAAGTAACATGTTTTTATCGTGTTACAAGTTTTTAATCTTGTGCTTCATGACTATGAATCTTTGTAACACCAGTGCTATGAGCAAATAAAAAAGTTGACGTACAGCCCTGTCTTACCTTATTGTAATCTACAGTTGAAATGTCCACATAATATGACAGCAATACTCCAGCAAACTGAACACCCAGAACTGATTAAATTGAGGAATCTGATCACAGACTGTATTGATTGTGGACTGTGTTGCACGAAAAACTCGTGCAGCAGTTGTTGCACATTTCAAGCTCCGCTATAACATGCAGTACTGTGGGGGCGTTAATTTGTGTTAATATTTTTTAATCCATTAACTGGACTACCACAATTAATTATGTTAATACGTTAATATTCCCAGCACTACAAGTTTCATACACTCCAGAAGGTTTCCTTGATTCTGGCTAGAGATTCTCAGCTAATGTCCAAGGAATGGAATATTTTGCCTAATCAAAAACTGTGCGACAGCCACAATATGACTGATGCACTCCCATCGCTTTGATTTCTACTCCACTTGCTGCATTTACTTATTTGTTTGTTTGGGGTGTTTTTTTTCATGCTCTCTAAAGAGATTCGGCAGTTTTTTTTTAATTTGTAAGGCCAGTGTTAGCACAGCCTTCATGAGAAATAAACAGGATCTCATTTTTTTTTTTCCAGCTGCTTCCTTTCGGGGTCACCACAGCGTATCATCACCTTATATCACGATGATCTGCATGTTGATTTGACAAAGCTTTTTATGCCAGATGCCCTTCCCGACGCAACCCTGCCCATTTTATCCGGGCTTGGGACTGGCACAGCGGGTACACTGGCTTCTGCACTCCCTGTGGCTGGGTAACCAACTTTCCTTACTCTAGAAGGCAGGAAGTACCATTTTTATATGGTCTTTGGTATGACCTGGCTGGGACTTGAACCCAGGACCTCCCAGTTGTGGGAGGGATGCTCCACCTCTAAGCTACCACTCCAGTAAACAAACAGCATCTCTAGATATGGAATAATCCAACAATGGAAAACCGTCAAACCAGTGAGGCTTAAACGACTCAGTTTTTAACCCAAAGATATGCTAGGGATACTGAGTCAGTCTAACCAGGTTTGGGCCACAGTGCTTTTCACCTAGATCACTAATGTGTTCTTCTACATTCTAAAC
This sequence comes from Pholidichthys leucotaenia, assembly GCA_020510985.1. Taxonomy (NCBI): domain Eukaryota; kingdom Metazoa; phylum Chordata; class Actinopteri; order Cichliformes; family Pholidichthyidae; genus Pholidichthys; species Pholidichthys leucotaenia. Next base: position 19,858,852 of record CM035844.1, read on the forward strand.
ACTGCTTTCCCCGCCCCCTTCCCCCAATACATTGCTTGGTGTTAATGTGGCAACTAGATGTGGTCTCTCCTGTCTTTCACCACTCTTGTCCATCTCTCCCTTCACCCTTTCTTTGATCTGCCAGTTTATCCAGCTCAAGCTCTATCTTCATTTCTCCTGCATTCTGCACCTTTCTCTGCAATATCCAAAAACATAATCTATGGGGGTATTCAGACAGTCACTGTTTGGTCTGGACCAAAGGAACAAACAATGGCTTCTGCGGACAGTTTGGTTCGTTTGGTGCTGTCTGAACGCGGGTTGGAACTCTGGTGTGCACCAAACAAGCGACGTCTGGTCCCCCTGAAAACGGGGGTCTCGATTCACTTGCAAACAAAGTCTGGTGCGCTTCACTTGCAGTGTGATTCCAAACGGACTATACAGTGAACCAAAGGGCAGAAGTGCTCCTTGGTGTTTGTGTTACCATAGCAACACGTATTCTGAGAAGAGGAAGTGACGTTTACCATAGTACATTTTGGGCACAAAATAAAGACAACCGCGCAAATCTGAGAAATCCGAGGAGAAAAGTTAAAAAATGTCTCGTTTGTGGCAGACAAATAACCCCGCTGAAAGGAACAGATTTCCTTTCAGATTTTTCCTGGCCAATCAATGAGTTTTTTTTATTCTTGGTCAATAGTGGTTTCAGCTACAGCGCCCCAAATGAGCAGTTGCTGTAACTGCATGACATTGTCCAGGCAGTTTGGTCCGCTGCAGTGTGAATGCAAACCAAACAAAGTTGTGAAAATTCTCGGCATTCCCCGCCCAGTCGAATCGAGACCCCCAGACTATCCTGGTCTGAATGCAGCGTAAAGAACTATGATGTTCCTTAATTCAGAGTATGATTTCAAACATTTCTATGCGCTGCTTAGTTATGTGGAATCCATGGTGGGATCTATTACAGTGAAACAGAAGCTTCCTTTGAATTATACCAATATTTCTTTCCTTGTTAACTTGTCTCTTCTGGACTTCCGGTTATGGCGGCCGCCTAGAAGGACACGTATCACTCTGCTCTGCCCCTGGAAATAAAAATTCGGCAAATAACTCTCTCATTTGGAACAGAACTTTTCCCAGCGTTTGGGTGAGGATATGCCGGTGAAGACTAAGGCTGGGAAATCAGGAGGGGGAAAAATTGAATCGCCGAAGCAGTCCAAATTAACGGACTTTAAAGTTTGTGGCGCAGTAGAAAAAGCTGCGGATATGGCGGATGAAACTAGCGGTGGTGCGGTAACTGCTGCTGCTGACGATGGCGGCACAGGTGCAGTGCTGGCTGCCATTAGCTCAATGAGAGCAGACTTTTCCGCTAAACTTGATGGGATTACGGCAGCGTTGGATGCAATGAGAAAGGAGTTGGGTGACTGCGTGGAGCGAGTGACGCAGGCGGAGCTTCGTGTTTCAAGTGCGGAGGATGAAATCAGCGGACTTCAAATAAAGGTGCGCACTTTGGAAAAAAAAAATAAAGATCTGGAAAATAGCGTTCTGGACTTGGAATCTCGGTCCAGAAGGAACAACCTGAGGCTGGTGGGTTTACCGGAGGGAGCCGAAGGTCGTGATTCATGCTCCTTTTTGGAGGGGTGGATCCCGGAGGCGCTGAACAACGCAGAGCTAAAATCATCAGTCGTCTTGGAAAGCTCCCACCGAATTGGCCCACCGAGAGGTAACAAGGCAGCACCGAGGACGCTAATTATGAAGTTTCTCAGCTACAGAGACAGGATGACGATCTCCAACGCGGTGCGGGCCAAAGGAGAAATTAAATACCAAGATCAGCAGGTGCGGTTCTACCCAGATCTGGCCTCAGGAATCCAACAATTAAGGAAGCAGTTTGACCCCATCCGCAAAGAACTGCGCAACTTTGAGATTCGTCATGGAGTGATTCACCCTGCAAGACTTCTGGTCACATATGAGGGCAGAACACGCATCTTCAAGACCCCCGAGGAGGCGCAGGAGCTCATCAAGAAGATCCAGGAAGAGACTGGTGGGAGCTAAGCATGAACAGAATATAGGGTAGAATATTTGAGCATTTAACTGATTAGAAGCATATAACAAGATTACAAAATATAGAATGTATTACATATTAAAAAAAAAAAAGTACAAAATTGCTAAAAAAATTTTGGAGTTAAATTGGAAAATTACAGAAGAGAGTTAATGTTACGTTATTAAAAGCAGTAGAGTTAGGGTGATTGGGAGGATGAAGAAGGAGTGGCTTTGGCTGATCCTCGTGGGTGTGGAACGGTCGATGGCTATATCGGGAGACGGAATTTTTCTTTTGCTTTTGGGGGGATTGCCACAAATGTGGGAAGGGGGAATTTGTTTGTGTATAGTTTGTAGGGTGAATGTTCAACCACTCATTTTTTTGCTTTTCTGTTTGAGCATGTTTACACTGCAAGGTAATCCCAAACTCCCTATTGATTATAAATCAAAGCGTTAATCTTAATTTAACTTCATGGAATTGCAGAGGTCTACAAAATTTAAAAAAACTTAAACAAGTTATGAATAAAATAAAAGACATGGGTTCAAAAATTGTGTTTTTACAAGAAACTCATCTAATAGAGCAAGATGTAAAAAGAATTAGGAGTAGATGGCAAGGAAATGTTTTCACCTCATCATTTTCATCCCGAGCCAGGGGAGTTATGACTCTCATACATAAATCAGTCCCATTTCAAGTGAAAAATGTAATTGGAGACAAATTTGGAAGATATGTAATCATTCAAGGATCTTTGCTATTAGAAAACATAAATTTGGTGAACTTATATGGTCCCAATATAGATGATCAAAAGTTCTTTGCCAATTTATTTCTTATCTTATCATCACTTACAGGGCAACATATAATAGCAGGGGATTTTAATTGTACATTGAATCCCAGTATAGATAGATCAACAGGACTGGATTGTACGCACAATGGATGTAGGATGACTATTAATCATTTTATGAAAGAATTGAAATTGATAGATATATGGAGAGAAATGAAACCACAAGTTAAAGCATACTCTTGTTATTCCAATACCTACAAGACATTCTCACGTATAGATTATTTTTTGATCTCCACAGAATTAAGGTCCAAGATTCAAAACTGTTTTTATGATAACATCGTGATCTCTGATCATGCACCCTGCTGTCTAATGTATGTAGATAAGAAATTGACAAAGGAACCAGGTAGATGGCAATTTCAGCATAAATGGCTTCAGGATGAGGAATTTGTTAAGTATATAGAAAAACAGATAGATGAGTTCTTTGATATCAATACTACACAAACATCAGCATGTGTAAAGTGGGAGGCTTTCAAAGCTTTTATTAGGGGACATATTATTAGTTATACAGGTTCAAAATCTAAGAAGACTCGAGAGGAGAGAGTCCAATTGGAACATAAAATAAAAATTCTTCAAGAAAGAGTATATGCAGGAAGAGATCCAAGGTTGGAGAACGAATTACTGATTTTGAGAGCTGAATATGACAAAAAATCAGCGAATAGAGCTGCCTCGAGTCTTCTAAGATTGAAACAATCTTTTTATGAACAAGGTGAAAAATCAGGAAAGTTATTGGCATGGCAGATTAAACAATTAGAATCTAAAACACCAATTACCAGTATTATAAGTAAGGGACAGGTAGTTATAGATCCTTCAGAAATTAATAGAGCCTTTAGAGATTACTATGAAAAATTATATGATACCAAAAATGAATCTGACTTAACAAAACTACATGGGTTTTTGAATGAACTATTTATACCGTGTATTCCAAATGAAAATAGGGAGATACTGGAGTCTAAAATTAGTCAAGAAGAAGTTGGACTAGCCATTGATAATATGAAATCAGGAAAAAGTGCAGGACCAGATGGTCTTCCAGTTGACCTTTATAAAAAATTTAAGAATAAATTAACAAAACCTTTTTTGGAAATGGTTTTAGAAGCATTTCAAAATAGTAATTTACCATCATATATGAATAATGCCTTAATTATACTGTTGCCAAAACCAGGTAAGCCCTCTAATAAATGTGAAAATATGAGACCAATAAGCCTATTAAATGCCGACCTTAAGATAATTTGTAAAATTTTATCAAGACGAATACAAGAAATTTTACCAAATATTATTAATCGAGATCAGAATGGCTTTATAAAGGGAAGACAAGGCTTCCATAATGTAAGAAGACTATTTAATATTATTTATTCTAATAAAGAAGCACCGGATACAGCTCTCTTATCACTGGATGCCGAAAAAGCCTTTGATAGAGTTGAATGGCCCTTTCTTTTTGAAGTCTTACAAAGGTTTGGACTTGGAAATAATTTCATAAAATGGGTTCAGATAATATATAATAATGCTACTGCAGAAATTCTAACAAATAACAATATTTCAAAATCAATAAAAATCAATAGAGGATGTCGACAAGGCTGTCCACTTTCACCTTTACTGTTTACTATGGCAATTGAACCTTTAGCGATGGCGATACGTCTACAGTCACAAATATATGGAATTAAAGTTGGACCAACAGAACATAAAATCTCCCTGTATGCCGATGACATAATTTTGTTTATGTCGAATCTTAAAAAATCAATTCCGACCTTGCTGAATTTAATAAAGAATTTCGGGGAAATATCAGGATATAAAATAAATAAAACTAAATCTTCAATATTAATGCTAAATGAGACCCAGAGAAATTACCCAGCCCCTGAGGTAAATCAATTCAATGTTGTAAATCAGTTCAAATATTTAGGAATCCAAATTGTGCCTAAGCTAGAATCAGTCGCCAGTGTCAATTATGAAGCCTTAATGACAGATATTGATGAGTTACTTCAGAGATGGATGTCACTACCAATGTCGATGATCGGGAGAATTAATATACTTAAAAGTAATATCTTACCTAAAATACTTTATTTATTTCAATACATTCCCTTACCACCACCTTTAGATTTATTCTCAAGAATTAAAAAAAAGTTAGTGGAATTTATATGGAACAACAGGAGGGCTAGATTACGTCTGTCTTTATTATATTTACCATTTGATCGTGGAGGTCTGAAATGTCCAAATTTTATGTTGTATTATTGGTCGGCACAACTGAGGTCTATGACATATTATTTTTCATCAAATGATCTCCCTCACTGGACTGAAATGGAATCATACAATTTACCTTTACCTCTTCCCATATTCATATACTCAGATTCGGCAAAAAAATTACAAAAACAAGTTAAAAATCCATTTGTAAAGCATATGATCAAAATATGGTGTGAAGCTAAAAACTATTTAAAAGAACCACAGTTATTGTCACAATTTAGTCCAATATGGGGTAATCAATATTTTAAACCAGGGAGAGCGGACGCTGTATTTAAAGTATGGAATTTAAAAGGGATACAAAAGATTCAGGATTTATATTTGCCATGTGCAGAAAACATAATGTCTTTTGAAGAGTTGAGGATCAAATTTAATCTCAATAGAACACATTTTTTTAAATATCTTCAACTTAGAAACTTTATTCGATCAAATCAAAATAAAGCTCTCACTCGACCTATCTATTCATCCTTGGAAAAAATGTTGATGAAAGATAGTAAAAGAAAGGGTATTATTTCAGAGTTTTATAACTCATTGACACTATTTTCAAGTGAAAATTCACTGAAAAGATTAAACTACTGGAAAGAAGATCTGCAAACTGAAATTTCAGAGGAACAATGGGAATTGGCTTGTACAGAAGCTCAAACCAAATCAATAAATGTACGCCTTAAATTGATACATTTCAAATGGTTAATGCGGATGTATGTTACACCGGAGGAGTTAAATAGATATAACAAAAATATACCAGATACATGCACAAAATGCATGGAAAGTAAAGGAACTCTATTTCATTGTGTATGGGAATGTAGATTAATAAGAATGTTTTGGGAAGAGGTGAGGGTAACAATTGAAAAAATAATCTCAAAACAAATCATATTGAATCCTAAACTGTTTTTGTTGGGTCTGTACCCAGAAAAGCATAATTTTAATAAAAGTGAAAGAACATTCATAGACCTCAGTTTGCTTAATGCCAAAAAATGTATTGCACTATTATGGAAAAAGACTCATAGACCAGATGTGACTCAGTGGTTAAGACAGATGTTAACAAACCTTCCATTAGAAAGAATAACATATATACTGAAATCAAAGGAAATTGTGTTTGAGAATATATGGAGACCTTTTATTGATTATGTAAAAAATTTAAACATAACTCTTGAAGAAGAAGGTGAATGATGTGTGTGGACCTTGTAAATTCCAAACTGGTGAACATAATATGTATACTTATGTGTTGGATTGTCTAGACTAAACAGAGGAGCATTGTTGAAGATTTGATTTTGTTGGTGGTTGTTGGTGTTTTTTAGTGCATTTTTTTTTTTTTGTAGTACTTTAGTGTTAGTGTTTGATTGTTTGTATCATGTTTGTTTAAAAAAAAAAAGGTTCAATAAAGATATTGTGGAAAAAAAAAAAACTTGTCTCTTCTGCTCTCATTTTGATGACTATCATGGCCTCTTTCCCTCTCTCTCACTATCCTCTGTGTAGTATTATCATCATATTGATTTCCCTCTGTGGTCTGTCAACCAAAAGCCAAACATAAAAAAACAGAATACAGTCTAATAAGAGATATAAATTGAGCCAAGTCAGATTATAACCATCTTGTATGTGAAGCTAAAATTGCTGTTTTAACTCATCTGGTGGCTTTGAAAAGAGTGGGTAATTTCTTAATCATTTCCACTTGAGCAACTACCTGTGAACACACACTTGTAACATTAATATATATACAAACCTAGGAGCCCTAGCTCAGTTGCACAGCAGGGCAGAAGAGCAGTTAGGCTTGTATTAATAGGCTGATTTATTCAATTCATTCATTCATCTTCTTCCGCTTAATCCTTTTCGGGTCGTGGGGGGGGGGGGCAAAGATGCTGGGATAGGCTCCAGCCCTCCGCGACCCGAAGATTGATTTTGCAACTCAAAATTATTAGTGCTACTGTGATCAGTAACACCCTAGGTTAACAGCTAGTTTATGCCCAATGGCTTCTGTTAAATGCGAAGTTAATGAAAAAGCAAGTTGATGTGATGTAACAAATTTATTATTAGATTTTTTTTTTTATTATTTGGAATAATCAGGTAACTCAATGCCCTTAAGAACATACATTACCCAATGCATTTTTTAAAAATGCATGTAACCAAAATAAAACCAAAACCATCATTCGGGATATAAAACCAACGCAATCTCGCTCATGTCATTTTTTAAAAATTTTCCTCTCTCCCTGTTGTGTGCTTGTGTATGAGCGCTTTCAAGTCCTCTCCCCTTTAACGTGCATGGTCACGTGACTCCACACCCCTGAAGCTGTGCAGTTAGCTCTGTCTGGAAGCAGAACACTGCAAACATGGCAGAAAATGTAAAATGGCTTGTATTAAAAAGAAATGCTGTGTCCATCCACATAGTAAGTGATGACTGACTCTTTAATTTATCTGAAGATACCATGTGATCAAAGTGCACTTAAATTAGCAGGGAATGCCACAAAGCTGAATTGCTGTTTGCCTCTGATCACTATCCGCAGAAGCAATTACAGAAGGAATGGATGATAAAATGGACAAGCTGAGGTTGAATTTAATAACCCAATCAGAGACTCGTAATCCCTATGTGATGACAATATAAGCATGGCTGCGTAAAGGACTCCCCCAATACAGCTAATAAGCTAATTATCCACCACCACAAGTCACGTGACCCACAAACCCTCAAGAGGTATGTATATAAACACCAGCTTCTGCACTGGACAATATTTAATTTGGTTATGTGTGTGAAATTATTATCCATCCATCTTCTTCCGCTTAATCCTTTTCGGGTCGCGGGGGGGCTGGAGCCTATCCCAGCATCTTTGGGCGAGAGGCAGGGCACACACCGGACAGATCGCTAGTCCATCGCAGGGCCAACACAGAGAGACAGACAACCATTCACCCTCACAGCCATACCGAAGGACAATTTAGAATCCCCAGTTTGATGCCAATTAACCTAACTTGCATGGTTTTTTTTGGCATGTGGGAAGAAACCGGGGAAATCCCGGAGTAAACCCACGCAGACACGGGGAGAACATGCAAACTCCACATGGATCACTGTTGGTCGGGGGCTGGGATCGAACTCAGGATCCCCTGGCCAAGGGTGAATTGCTGTGCTGCCGCAGTGCTAACCACGCCACCACTGAAATTATTATGTTATGCTCATTTACTACTGAATCAATCACCAGTGATATATTCAATGATACCACACTCTTGTGTAATATTGCTTAATTATGAGTCTCGTCAGTGAACTACAAGGGAGAAGAAAGGAGAGGAAAAAAACCCAGCAAAAAACCAAACCGATGTGAAAGGTTCAATTAACTGTGATGCTGGTTTAAGGTCAAATTGCACAGCCCTAGCATAATCTTATATTGTGTCAAAACTAGTTCCAGTAAAATATACTCCTGCATGTTTACAATAGTACAACGGCTCCAACATTCATGTGAATTTGAGCACACATGAGGAAGCAGACAGTGAAAAAGACACTATGCAAATCAACAAACAGGCTACGTTTCTTCTGCACTTCTGAATGGTGACATTTGCTGGTTCATAGTAAAAGCAAGCAGATACTGATACGATACAATCATATCCTGGCACCAACTGATGCAATATTAGCTCAGCGGGTGAAGCAATTAAATGACTGCATTGGGAACAAGTGGAGATTAAAGCATGACTGGACGGTTATACAGAACTGTGTGGCAAACTGGTTAAACCCATAGGCAGTAAAGGTTTTATTCAATGTACAGTAGATATCATCAGGTAAAGGATCCTGTCACAGGGGACATTGCAGAAGGTTCATTCATTTTGTCACAAGCACGTCCGGTTAACCGATTAGGTAGGGATTTGCTTACAACTCTCAATATTGCCATAATTCCAACAGAAGGTGATATGAGAGCATCACACTTTCCACATGTGGCAGAAACTAATGTGCTGCAGGGTTTTGCTATGCCAAGGCACTCATACTCACTCCGCTTGGTACTGGCCAGACCAACCGGGGTGACAGAGAACTTGGCGGCGAAAACAATGCAACATTTCAGAACACAGATTCCTACAACTAAGTAGGCCACAAATCAATATCATTGCAACATGTATGACAGATATCTGAGTGGCCCAGATGACAAATTTGAGAAAACATTTTTTGCAAACCCATCTTCCAGGATAGTCATTACAAATCTATACTGGTCACCAAAGGGTTACGCAGGAGCATCTGTGAGATTACAGTATCTGATGAAGATAACAGTCATTTTAAACACTGGGAGTCGCCACACATCGCATTGATTAAGCCCAAACACAAGCAGTGGAAGGATGTGGGCAGGTTTGTGAACACAGCAGAACAATGTGAGCAATCATGGAAGGACACACCTGATCCAAGAGTTCAATATTGTCTAAAGCTTGAAACTTACAGACTGCCTTTGAACTGGGTGGCAAAAGTCCAAAAAGACATCAGCATCGATGTCCCAGAATCACAAGCATGACTGTTTCCTCTGACAGAGGGAGAGGAAGATGAACTCTCAGAAATTCCAAATTCCTTGTGGTCAACAGGAAAGGTAGATGTAGGCTTAATGAAAAATGCAAAATTGGTCACAATAAAGGCAAAATCCCATTTTAGACCTTATCAGAGACAATATCCCCTATGCCCAGAAGCACAGGAAGGCATTAAAGCTGTTATACAGGAATTGATAGAAGCAGGGGTTATTGTACCATGCCCAAAATCACCATGTAACACGCCTCTGTTCCCTGTGAAGAAGGCTGCACCGTCTTCTGGTTGGCAGATGGTCCAAGACCTCCAAGCGGTGAACAGGGCCGTCATTCCTAGGACTGTTACAGTCCCAGACCCTCACACTTTGTTAAATGATTTACAACCACAAATGAAGTTTTTCACAGTGACTGACATCAGCAATGCTTTTTTCAGCATTCCTGTTCATCCAGATCATCAGTTTTGGTTTGCATTCACATTTGAAAACAAGAAGTACACATTCACAAGGTTACCACAAGGCTATTGTGAATCACCAATCATTTTTTCACAGGCAATGTCAGCAAATTTGGCCCAGTTTGTTCCTCCTCATGGGAGTCAGTTACTCCTGTATGTTGATGACATTTTGCTGGCATCTCCTGATGAAAACGCATGCAAAAAAGACACCATTGCCTTACTGAAATTTTTAGCTGAGCAGGGTCACAAGGTCAACAAAGCCAAGCTGCAATTGTGGGAGACAGAAGTTAAATACTTAAGCCACATTTTGTCAGCAGAGGGAAGACATGTTGATCCTGTTTGCAAAGAGGCTATTTTGGCAGCACCCAAACCAATTACAAAGAGAGACATGATGTCATTTTTGGGGACATTAAACTACCGTTGCTCCTGGATTGCAAATTATTCATTTGAAGTGCAACCATTGTCTGACCTTATCTACAAAAAGCCAGTGGCACAGGTGGACAAAATTGAGTGGGCACTTGAGGCAGAGGAAGCATTTGTCAGGATGAAAAAACTTTTGGTCAGCACTGCCGTTTTGGCACTCCCTGACTACAAGAAACCATTTATTCAAATGGTGGATTGTAGGGAGGGACACATGACGTCAGTGCTCCTTCAGCAATTTGGTGCTAAAATGCATCCAGTGGCATATTATGGGGCTGCACGGTGGCGCAGTGGTTAGCACTGCGGCAGCACAGTTTACCCTTGGCCGGGGGATCGTGGGTTCGATCCCAGCCCCCGACCAACAGTGATCTGTGTGGAGTTTGCATGTTCTTCCCGTGTATGCGTGGGTTTACCCCGGGATTTCTCCGGTTTCCTCCCACATGCCAAAAACATGCAGGTTAGGTTAATTGGAGACTCTAAAGTGGCCCTAGGTGTGAATATGTGTGTGGATCCAAGATGGCGCCCTCAGTGGTCGCCATGGTGCTTCGCTGCGCCCTTTGTTTGTTTTTGTTTGTCAATTGTGTGTCTGCTTGCACTTATACCCGTGAAGAACTTCTAAATATCAGGACTTTCACTCCCACGGACCTAATCCCAGTTTTTTTAGCTCCTGCCGCCGATCTGGTTCATTGCTTGGCTCGAAAAGTGAGACGGCGGAAAAGAGGAAGACGAGCGGGCGCTCTCGTGCGGCTTCGCAGGAGAGGCACGCGCACGGCGTTGCCTGGCATATTGCTGTCCAATACCAACTCTCTCTCTAACAAGGTAGATGAACTGAGACTGCTGATGCGTTTTAAGGACCTCTCCTCCTCGGCTGCCCTCTGCTTTACCGAGACTTGGCTCAGGGAAAACACACCGGACAGCGCGCTGCGCCTCGAGGGATTTCAGCTGTTTTGCGCTGATCGTGACACAGAGCTTTCCGGCAAGACCACAGGAGGCGGAGTCTGCTTTTACATCAACAGCAGCTGGTGCTCTGATGTAACGGTGATTTCCAAACACTGTTCTCCCGCCCTGGAATTTCTTTTTATTAACTGCAAGCCATTTTATTCCCCGCGGGAGTTCGCTTCATTCATCCTCGTCGCTGTGTACGTCACTCCCGACGCGGACACGCGCGAAGCTCAGCGCGTGCTCGCGAACCACATCCAACACACGGAGCAGATTTTCCCAGAATCTCTGGTTATCGTGGTTGGCGACTTTAATCAGAGCAATCTGAGCCACGATCTCCCCCGCTACAAACAGTTTATTAAATGCCCCACCAGAGGATTAAACACACTGGATCACTGTTACACCACAGTGAAGGACGCATATCGCGCTGTTCCCCGCGCTGCGCTGGGATTATCTGATCACGTGATGGTCCACCTCATTCCCACATACAGACAGAGATTGAAGCTCACTAAACCTGTCGTGAGCACTACGAAGAAACGGACCAGTGAAGCTGAGGAGAAGCTGGAAACGTGCATGGAAATAACTGACTGGGGCATGTTTAAACGAGCCACGCATGATCTGGATGAATACACGGACACTGTGAACTCATATATCCACTTTTGTGAAGAGGACATTCTTCCATCACGCACCAGGGTGAGATTCTCTAATGACAAGCCCTGGTTCACAGCTAAGCTCAGACAGATCAGGAAGGAGAAGGAAGCAGTGCTGAAAAGTGGAGACAGGGACTGCTACAGGGAGGTTAAATATCGGTTTAATAGAGAGCTGAAGAGAGCTAAATCTGTGTATTCTGAGAGACTCCAGCAGCAGTTCACTGCTAATGATTCGGCTTCTGTGTGGAGAGGACTGAGGCAAATCACCAACTATCGGCCTCAGGCTCCTAAAGGTCAGGATGACAAAGCCCTTTGTCAAAGACTGTCCCAACACTATGCCCGTTTTGACACCTCGTCATCTGTGTCCAACTCCCCCCCTCTCTCCAGCTCCACAGCCTCCACAATCCCTACTTCATCAAAGGCTCCACCCCCCTCCTCCCCCCCGCCCTTATCATCAGTGAGCAGGACGTGCTCAAACAGTTCTCCAGACTGAACCCGCGCAAGGCCCCCGGTCCGGACGGCGTGTCTCCCTCCACCCTGAGACACTGTGCGAAACAGCTGGCTCCTGTCTTCACAGACATTTTTAATTCCTCCCTTAAGCTATGCCACGTGCCGACCTGCCTCAAATCCTCCACCATCATCCCTGTCCCCAAGAAGCCACGGATCACTGGACTTAATGACTACAGACCTGTAGCGCTCACCTCTGTAGTCATGAAGTCCTTTGAGCGCCTGGTCCTGCCCCACCTCAAGTCCATCACCACCCCTCTCCTGGACCCGCTGCAGTTTGCCTACCGAGCCAACAGGTCTGTAGACGACGCAGTCAACCTGGCCCTCCACTCCATCCTGCAGCACCTGGACTCCCCGGGAACCTACGCCAGGATCCTGTTTGTGGACTTCAGCTCCGCATTCAACACCATCCACCCCGCTCTGCTCCGGGACAAGCTGTCCCTGCTCAACGTGCCTGACTCCCTCTGCAGGTGGATCACCGACTTCCTGACGGACCGGAGGCAGCATGTGCGGCTGGGAAAGACTGTCTCAGACTCTACTAGCATCAGCACCGGATCACCCCAGGGCTGTGTACTTTCCCCCCTACTCTTCTCCCTTTATACCAACTCCTGCACCTCCAGCCACCAGTCTGTCAAGTTGATCAAGTTTGCGGACGACACCACCCTCATCGGGCTCATCTCCAACGGCGACGAGTCCGCCTACAGGAGAGAGGTGGCCCAGCTGGCGTCCTGGTGCAACAACAACAACCTGCAGCTGAACGCTCTGAAGACAGTGGAGATGATTGTGGACTTCAGGAAAGTCACAACCCCTCTGCCCCCCCTCACCCTCACAGGCTCTCCCATCACCACTGCTGATTTCTTCCGCTTCCTAGGCACTACCATCACCAGAGACCTCAAGTGGGAGCCGACCATCAGCTCACTCATCAAAAAAGCCCAGCAGAGGATGTTCTTCCTGCGGCAGCTGAGGAAGCTCAAGCTACCCACCAAGATGTTAGTGCAGTTCTACACAGCCATCATCGAGTCCATCCTCACCACCTCCATAACCGTGTGGTACGCAGGAGCCACTGCCAGGGACAGACTAAGGCTGCAGCGCATCGTGCGCACTGCTGAGAAGGTGATCGGCTGCAAGCTCCCATCTCTCCAGGATCTGTACATCTCCAGGACCCGGAGGCGTGCTGGCCGGATCATAGCCGATCCCTCACACCCTGGTCACGTACTGTTTGCCCCCCTCCCCTCAGGTAGAAGACTTCGGTCCATCCAGACTAAAACCTCCCGTCACATGAACAGCTTCTTCCCCTCTGCCATCAGACTGCTGAACACTAAGTGACTTATTGACTCTCGTGCACTATGTACAGCAGCTCAACCAGTCTCATGTCAATCATCACTGTTTTCTTCCTGCATTACCGACTGCACTATATGGTTCTCCACAGTATCTGCTGCTCGCTAATATATTTTAACTGCTGACCAGTATCACTCACTCTTATTCTACACTTTATTGCATGTATAGTTTATTTCTTTTATTTTATCATGTTTAATGTTGCAGCATTGCACCGAGACAAATTCCTAGTTTGTGTACTACATGAACAATGGCAATAAATCTGATTCTGATTCTGATTCTGAATGGTTAAAGGATAGCGCCGTATCGTGGCTGCTTCATCCATCCAGGTGGTGGATGACCCTCAATTTCCCCTCTGGGGATCAATAAAGTATACTAAATCTAAAATCTAAAAAAATAAAAATATTACTCCACAAGACTGGACGCTGTTACAAGAGCCCTGCGTCCATGTGTGCAGGCCATAATAGCCGCATCCATGGCAGTTCAAGCATCTGCAGAATTTGTTCTTTTCCATCCTTTGACCCTAAAGGTCACACATGCAGTGTCAGTTATTTTGTCTCAGAGCAAAATATCAGTTCTCTCACCATCCAGACACCTTGCATGCATGACAGTGTTACTGTCACAGCCACATTTAATTATTGAGCATTGCACAGTACTAAATCCAGCAAGCTTTTTACCGATTTCCACTGACGGTGAACCTCATGACTGCTTGGCAGAAATTGAAAATGAAACACTACCACGTCCTGATGTACAGGATACTCCTTTGGATGATTCAGATCTCGCACTGTTTGTAGATGGATCATCAAAACGTGACTGTAAGATTCAAATCTGTCTGGCTATGCAGTTGTCACTCATGACACTGTTTTGAAAACCCAAAAACTTCAATCACATTTTTCAGCACAAGCAGCAGAGCTGATTAATCTGACTGAAGTACGCAAATTGGCCCAAAATAAAAAAACTTAGTTTATACTGACAGCCAATATGCATTTTCCACTATTCACCACTTTGCACAGCAGTGGAAAAACAGAGGCATGATTACATCAACAGGGAAGCCTATTCAGCATAAACGCCTTATTTTGGAGCTGCTTGAAAGTGTCAAACTTCCATCACAACTGGCCATATGCAAATGTGCAGCTCATACAAATGGCGTTGATCCGGTTTCTCAAGGTAATCACATTGCAGACCAAACAGCAAAAGTGGTTGCACAGGGCTTGCAACCAGCACAAAGCAGATCTGATTCCATCTTGACACTGACAGAGGAGTTATCACATGACATTCTTATTGAAGCACAAAAAGAAGCACCACAGGCTGAAATTTACAGGTGGATAAAAAAGGGAGCCATTTTTGATGACACCTCAAAGCTCTACAAAGGTAATAAAAACAAGCCCATTCTGCCACGGAAACTGTTTCACCAGGTCTCTACTTTGCTGCATGGCGTTTCGCATGTAGCAAAGGGGAGGCGGGGTGGTATCTACATTGAATAAAACCTTTACTGCCTAGTTTAACCAGTTCGCCACACAGTTCTGTAAAAAATGTCTGATTTGTGCAAAAAACAATGCACAGGGAAATTTCAGACCTGAAAGAGGCACTTTTCCAGCCTCCACTTATCCATTTCAGAACATGTGCATGGACTTCATTGAGCTAAATAAGTGTGAAGGCAAGAAATACTGTCTGATCATTTGTGATATGTTTTCCAAATGGACAGAGGCTTTTCCCTGTACGCATCCAAACGCAATCACAGTGGCGAAGAAATTGCTGGCCAAAATTGTACCTAGGTTTGGAATACCTGAGAAAATTTACTCAGATAACGGTACACACTTTGTAAATCAAGTTATATCACACTTAGGCACAGCACTGAACATTAATTTGAAAAATCATTCAGCTTATCATCCACAATCTGCAGGATTGGTGGAACGCACTAACAGAATCATTAAAGAAAGGTTTAGAAAAAAAATGGCAGAAACAGGACAAAATTGGATATATTGCCTCCCATTAGTTTTGCTCTACATGAGGATAATTCCCACCAAAGGGGGGTTGTCTCCATTTGAAATCATGTATGGCAAACCATACTTGCTCCCACCTTTAAGACCATTCAGCTCAAGTGATGAGGAGGTATGTTTAGCTGATTACATGAGAAGGATGTTGACTAGCAGATGTTATTGCTGCTACTCTCCCCAGGAGGGTTCACGAGGAAGCTGCACCAATCTTGGCCAAGCCAGGGGACCTCGTCCTTATCAAAGTCATCAAAAAGAAGAACTGGACTGATTCACCCTGGCAAGGACCACATAAAGTTGTTTTGTTAATGCCAACAGCAGTGAAAGTTGAAGAATGGGACTCTTGAGTGCACTTAACACATTGCAAACCTTACCCCACTCAGAACAGCCAGAGACTGCTCAATACACACTACAAACTCTATCTCATTAAAGACTTTCAGCAAGTGACTGTTTTAATTGTTTCTCTATACAAGCATCGACTGACGATGCCCCACATTGGGCGCCCAGTACCGGCTTGGGATAGCAAAGCAAATGTTCGTCCATCATGGAGAGACAAGAAGTGGAAGGAAGACGGTCAGTCATTAAATGGTGTGGTTGCTGTTGTTTCCTTTGCATCATTATCCTAGGGGTGACATTTTTGCTCTGGTTTCTTTTAGCTACTCCACAAACCATACACCATAGGGCTAGCGATCTTACACACGTCCAGCATGGTTGGCTGGAACTTCAAGGGCATCAGGACCGTGAATATGCTGCCAATACTTGGTGGAGGTATGCCAACTACACAGCTAGGTCAGCTAATCGCTCCAATTGTTATGTTTGTTCCTTGGTGCCACTGTCAACTGGGCAGACTTCTGTTACGGCTAGAATAATGAAACCATCACAGGCTCTCTGTTTCTTACAGAAGGCTATGGAAAGGGACTACACAAGAAAGGTTATCCTAAATCGCTCTTGTAAAACCTTTCCTCAGTCTACTGGCCAGCTAACCTATGGCACCCCCTACTCTGTAAGGGAAAGGATAGTTTCATCAGAGAATTTCTCTTTCTGTTTGAAGGGAAGTGGTAATAACCCTCTGGGCGACCTACCCCTTTCTCGGTGTGCAATAGTGTACAGTGTATACCGCACCTGTACTGCCAATACCCTGACCAACCACGTGGGCAGGTGGTGCCCACAGATAAATCATTCTTATGATGGACCTGTCAGCATGCTGGAGCTCTGCAGTGCTGCTATCTGCAACTTCCACATGTATGGCGCACATATGGTGACAGGTGGTTGGTGGCTGTGTGGTCATAGGGCGTATTCCCATTTACCTATGGAATAGGCAGGAGTCTGTGCCCCTGTCTTTGTGACTGATCACACCCTCATCATGTCAGCGGGTCAGGCGGGCAGGGTGAAAAGAGACCTACCACAGGATGCCCCTTTCACACCACATGACTATCTGAGGTACGGATGTGCTAGAGCAGTTTAAACTACACACCACAGGGCAAAAGGTTCTCCAGTCTCTGTTCCCTTGGGTGGGAGTGGCAAAGGACACTTTGTGGGTTGAGACTCTTAATTACAGATTACAGTCTTTTGTGAATTTTTCCTTGGCTGCCTGGAGAGGTGAAAGGGAAGAAATGACAGCCATAAGACTTATGGTGACACAAATTAGAATGGTACTTGATCAGTTGACTGCCGCCCATGGGGGCGTGTGCGCTATTGTGGGTCAGTACTGTTGTACCTTTATTCCTGCGAATGATGGAGATGGATATGTCATTACTTCAGCCATACACAATCTTACTGCTCTACAGGCTGCTAGAGCTAAGGATAATGTTAATGATGTACAACCCTGGATAAATTGGTTGTTTTCCTCATGGAGGAGTCTTGTCATAAACTTGGTGGTGATTTTTGTAGTGATACTTTTGATTTTTTCATGTCATTCCCTGCATCCGTGATACGATGATGAGACTTGTTCAAGTGAACTTAGTGATGTATCATGAAGCCACAACTGGAGATGATGGGGAAACAACACCAACCTAAGGTTTTTTTTTCATGAGTACAGAGTAAAAGTATGACTGACATGCAGAAAACTGAGAGGACATGCATGTTCATGATGTGAATTTGAAATGTACTTTTTTGCAAAAGTAACAAAACATGTTTTGAAGTTCTGAGATACTGCTTTCATTATTGTTTGGGATTTTCATTTCACTCTATTTTAATACATTATGTTTGAAATCAACACATTGTTAATCACTATTTACCCATTATGCAGTTTTACTGTTATGATTATTGTTTTGATTCTTGATTGCTTGATTACATTTTTATGTTAAGATACTAATATTCATAGATTAAGATGCTAACACACACACACACATACAGTGGGGCAAAAAAGTATTTAGTCAGCCACCGATTGTGCAAGTTCTCCCACTTAAAAGATGAGAGAGGTCTCCAATTTTCATCATAGGTATACCCTCAACTATGAGAGACAAAATGAGAAAAAAAATCCAGAAAATCACATTGAAGGATTTTTAATGAATTAATTGGTAAATTCCTCAGTAAAATAAGTATTTGGTCACCTACAAACAAGCAAGATTTCTGGCTCTCACAGACCTGTAACTTCTTCTTTAAGAGGCTCCTCTGTCCTCCACTCGTTACCTGTATTAATGGCACCTGTTTGAACTCGTTATCAGTATAAAAGACACCTGTCCACAACCTCAAACAGTCAGACTCCAAACTCCACTATGGCCAAGACCAAAGAGCTGTCAAAGGACACCAGAAACAAAATTGTAGACCTGCACCAGGCTGGGAAGACTGAATCTGCAATAGGTAAGCAGCTTGGTGTGAAGAAATCAACTGTGGGAGAAATTATTAGAAAATGGAAGACGTACAAGACCACTGATAATCTCCCTTGATCTGGGGCTCCACGCAAGATCTCACCCCGTGGGGTCAAAATGATCACGAGAATGGTAAGCAAAAATCCCAGAACCACATGGGGGGACCTAGTGAATGACCTGCAGAGAGCTGGGAATGAGCAGAGAATGCTGAGTTGCATCCAAAGAACACCATACCTACTGTGAAGCATGGGGGTGGAAACATTATGCTTTGGGGCTGTTTTTCTGCAAAGGGACCAGGATGACTGATCCGTGTAAAGTAAAGAATGAATGGGGCCATGTATCGTGAGATTTTGAGTGAAAACCTCCTTCCATCAGCAAGGGCATTGAAGATGAAACGTGGCTG
The DNA here is from genome assembly GCA_020510985.1 of Pholidichthys leucotaenia. Taxonomy (NCBI): domain Eukaryota; kingdom Metazoa; phylum Chordata; class Actinopteri; order Cichliformes; family Pholidichthyidae; genus Pholidichthys; species Pholidichthys leucotaenia. The sequence continues at coordinate 19,877,906 of CM035844.1, forward strand.
GGTCTTTCAGCATGACAATGATCCCAAACACACCACCTGGGCAACAAAGGAGTGGCTTCGTAAGAAGCATTTCAAGGTCCTGGAGTGGCCTAGCCAGTCTCCAGATCTCAACCCCATAGAAAATCTTTGGAGGGAGTTGAAAGTCCGTGTTGCCCAGCGACAGCCCCAAAACATCACTGCTCTAGAGGAAATCTGCATGGAGGAATGGGCCAAAATACCAGCAACAGTGTGTGAAAACCTTGTGAAGACTTACAGAAAACATCTGACCTCTGTCATTGCCAACAAAGGGTATATAACAAAGTATTGAGATGAACTTTTGTTATTGACCAAATACTTATTTTCCACCATAATTTGCAAATAAATTCTTTAAAAATCAGACAACGTGATTTTCTGGATTTTTTTTTTCTCATTTTGTCTCTCATAGTTGAGGTATACCTATGATGAAAATTGAAGACCTCTCTCATCTTTTAAGTGGGAGAACTTGCACAATTGGTGGCTGACTAAATACTTTTTTGTTCCACTGTATATATACAGTACAGTACATACTGTATATACTCAAAAAAAAATTCACATTATTTTGGCCATATAATCATTTTTATTGTTCTTCATTAGGATTTTGCTAGTTTTACACTTACCATTGTATATCTGTACACCAACTTATTTCATTAAATTGCTGCTAATTTGCTAACACATAGAACAACAACTGCATACACTACACATATCATTTTGCAGTTGATCAACACTACTGATTTTATTTTTCTCTCTTATGATTTTATTAAATGATTGATTTCTTTTCTGGAACAAAAGGTATTATCTTCTCATGCTCCCCAGGAAATGAAACATTCCAGCGGCGCTCGGGAGTGGCAGCGGGGCCAATGGCAGACTTTCCTCATTAAAAAGCGAGTTAGGATCTCTTGCAATAAAATGCTTTTTGCATAAAATGCACCGGAACTTAGCAAGCTGCCCAATGAGGTTTTAGATGCCATAGTGTTTCATCTCTGATGCTTTTTTTAAAGCATCAAGGGGGAAATGACAGGATAATTTTATGTTCTTTTATATTATTCTATATAATTTCATCTCTGTATTATTCTTTTATATATTATGTCTGTATTTTGGTGCGTTGAATGAGCCATTACTTGTCTCATCTTTTTCATGTCTCACAAGTCTGGAATGTTTTTGTAAGTGGATGCCTGTTGAGATTAGGTCAGCAAGGTTGTAAATAATGACGTAGCTAATGACCCAGGTTTTATTGCTCTCGTCATACCAACCTGCCCTGCTCAGGATGTCAGAAATCAGCTATAGATTAAGGCACTTAAACTGTCTTTGGGGAGATGTCCCCAACATATTGAAGAAGTCAAGGACTGTTCTCTTTGTTTTTCTCCAAGTATAAAAACACCAGACTGAGAATGTATGTCAGAGAATGAGTGAGCAGACTCTGAGACGGTCGAGCTGTATCTCTTTCCTCTTCTGATCAGAGTTAAATAAATGGCTCAGTCTCAATCAATTCAATTTTAATCCATCAATATGCAACACTGTTGAGCCAACTAAAAGCCCACTCACATTATGTAGTCTGTCTCGAGTCGAAGCCAAAAGCCCACTTCTTTTGAAACAGTACCATTGATTCATGCTGTCCTTAAGCCTGGTCAACAACCTTAGCTTTGGTCCATATGGGAGAGGTGAGCTTCAGCATGGCGTGGTTTTTCATGTTTGGGCTGCACGGTGGCGCAGTGGTTAGCACTGCGGCAGCACAGTTTACCCTTGGCCGCGGGATCGTGGGGATCGTGGGATCGTGGGTTCGATCCCAGCCCCCAACCAACAGTGATCTGTGTGGAGTTTGCATGTTCTCCCCGTGTATGCGTGGGTTTACCCCGGGATTTCGCCGGTTTCCTCCCACATCCCAAAAACATGCAGGTTAGGTTAATTGGAGACTCTAAAGTGGCCCTTTGTGTGAATGTGTGTGTGAATAGTTAAAAAGGGATGGCGCCGTATTGTGGCTGCTTCATCCATCCAGGTGGTGGATGACCCTTAATTTCTGTAAAGCGTCTTTGAGTGTCTATGATAAAGCGCTATATAAATCTGATGCATTGATTGATTGATTGTATGAGAACATGCCCATCCACCACATACATATGAGGTATGACCTCATATGTATGACCTCATCCACCACATACATATGAGGTATGATCTGCAGGTCAGGTCAGATTCTATCTGCTACTGGTAAACTGTAACCCAGTACAACCTGTCTCAGTCCTAGCTATGGGTAAATAGCCCCACTGCCTTGTGGGTGTCTTGGGAAAAGTCAAAGGCTAAGGGAGTAAACCCTGACAGAAAATCCGGAGTGGATCCCTAAGGCGGTCGACTGGCATAATTGTCACCTTCCGGCAGCTCCTGCATCCTGATCCGCCCCCAGCCGTCTTGACTCTGTCTTGCTACTGGATCCAGTGTCTCAGGACGAGAGAGTGAGGCTGATCCTGCGCAAGTCTCCCTCACTTTAATCAAAGTTCCGCGCAAGTCATGACATCACCACCTAGCCAACTTTAAGCCCTGTGACGACGGGGGAGCGGCGAAGCAGCAGGTGAGGATACACTGGAAGCTGTAGTCACAAACCTGCACACAGGCGGCTCAGGACAAGTGGTCACTCTCCACTGAACCGAGACAGCAGTGAAGTTCGGCAGCCTCCTGAGCGACCAAGCAGCCCTTTTCAGGATCGCTATGCTCGCCTCCTTAGCAAGAGAAAAGGTGCCCCAAACATAGCTGGTCTCACCTCACCCTGGTCAGCACACCGCGGCTGGCGGGGATCCCCAAATAGCGGTCGAAACACAAAGAGAAATAAACCAAAGGCGCTCACCTTAGTATCATGGAACGTAAGGACTCTGCTCGACAATGCCACAGCGAACAGACCAGAAAGACGAACTGCACTAGTGGCCAGAGAACTAGCTTGCTACAACATCAACATCGCTGCTCTCAGCGAGACACGTTTTTCAGACAAAGGCCAGCTGACAGAAATCAGTGGTGGCTACACCTTCTTCTGGAGTGGGCGCAGCAGTGAAGAGAGGCGCGAGGCAGGTGTTGGTTTCACAATCAAATCCATTCACGTGCGGAAACTAGCAAGCATTCCCGAGGGTCTGAACAACCGCCTGATGAAAATGCACCTCCCACTTGGGAAGAAGTCAAATGCAACCATCATCAGCGCTTATGCTCCGACCATGACAAACCCCGAAGAGACCAAAGATAAGTTTTATGAGGAACTAGACTCCCTCATTGCTTCAGCAAAATCTAAGAAGCTCATCATCCTCGGTGACTTCAATGCTCGAGTAGGGGCCGACCACCACGCCTGGCAGAGAGTACTGGGAAAACACAGCATTGGACAATCTAACAGCAATGGACACCTCCTGCTCAGAATGTGTGCCTCTCATGACCTAGCCATCACCAACACCATGTTTCGCCTACCTACACGGAACAAGACATCCTGGATGCACCCTCGCTCTAAGCATTGGCATCTCATTGACTATGTCATCATCAGGGCAAAGGACAGGCGGGACGTGAGAGTGACCAAAGCCATGTGTGGTGCCGACTGCTGGACTGACCATCGCTTGATCATCTCAAAGATGAACTTCCACATCCAGCCCAAAAGGAGACCACAAGGCCAGAAAGTGACAAAGAAGCTGAACGTCATGAAACTCAAAGACCCCAAGAAGGTACAAGAGTTTCAAGATCACATGCACAGCCGCCTGTCAGATCTCCAGTTCAACCAGCCAAGCATTGAGGACCAATGGGCATCCTTCAGGGACACCGCTCACTCGGCTGCCCTCGAATGCCTAGGCCCAGTAACCAGAAATCACCAGGACTGGTTCAACGAAAACAACACAGAAATTCAGCAGCTGTTAGATCAGAAACACCGACTGCTGCGGGCCCACCAGAATGACCCTACCTGCATGGCAAAGAAAGTAGCCTTCACCAACATCCGTAGTGCAATTCAAGCCAAACTACGCCACATGCAGGACTTCTGGCTCAGTGCCAAGGCCGACGAGATTCAATGCTTTGCTGACAGGCACGACACAAAGAGGTTCTATGATGCCCTGAAAGCTGTCTATGGACCGCAGTCCTCCGGATCATCCCCTCTTCTCAGTGCTGATGGTTCTACCCTGCTGACAGAAAAGAAGCTGGTCCTGGAGAGATGGGCGGAACACTTCTGTAGTGTGCTCAATCGGCCTGCACAGATCAGCCACAAAGCCATTGCTCGCCTTCCCCAGGTGCCAATAAACTACGAGCAGGACATCGCACCTTCGGAAGATGAGGTCAGCAAAGCCATCAAACAGCTCTCTACTGGGAAAGCCCCAGGCTCTGATGCCATCCCTGCAGAAGTCTACAAGACAGGCAGCTCAACCACCCTTAGACAGCTCACCAGCCTGTACCAGTCCATGTGGAGCAAGGAACAGCTACCACAAGAGCTCAGAGATGCCACAATTGTCCACATCTACAAGCGGAAAGGAAATCGTCAGTCCTGTGACAATCACCGAGGAATATCCCTTCTGTCCATAGCAGGCAAGATCCTGGCCCGCGTCCTCCTCAACTGCCTGCTGGAACACCTGGAGCAGGGTCTCCTCCCTGAAAGTCAATGCGGCTTCCGTAAAGGTCGAGGGACCACCGACATGATCTTTGCTGCTCGCCAGCTCCAAGAGAAATGCATGGAACAGTACCACGACCTCTACACAACCTTTGTCGATCTGACCAAGGCCTTCGACACAGTAAATCGCGAGGGACTCTGGATAATCATGAAAAAATTTGTCTGCCCCCGCAAGTTCATTGCAATTCTCCACCAATTCCATGATGGAATGACAGCCAGAGTCCTGAATGATAGTGAACCATCCGAAGCCTTTCCAGTGACCAATGGAGTCAAGCAGGGTTGTGTTCTGGCCCTGACACTGTTCAGCATGATGTTCTCGGCAATGCTCTCAGATGCTTTCAGAGACTGTGAGCTTGGCATTGACATCAGGTACAGGTGTGACGGAAGACTTTTCAACCTTAGGCGTCTGCAAGCCATCACGAAGGTGAAGGAGACTGTCATCAGAGATTTCCTCTTCGCTGATGACTGTGCACTCAATGCTGGTGCCGAGCAGGAAATGCAGTCGCAGATGGACAGATTTTCCTCAGCTTGTGACAACTTTGGCCTTACCATCAGCACCAAGAAAATCGAGGTGATGTTCCAGCCAGCCCCAGGAAACCAGTACTACGAGCCACAGATACAGGTAAATGGACAGACCCTCCAGGCGGTAGAGACCTTCACCTACCTGGGTAGCACCCTCTCCCGTAATGCCACCATCGATGCTGAGATCAACAACAGGATCTCCAAAGCAAGCAGCGCATTTGGGAGACTCAGAAAAAATGTCTGGGAGAGGAGAGGCATCAGCCTCACAACAAAGCTGAAGGTCTACCGTGCAGTCGTCCTAACCACACTACTCTATGGCTGCGAAACGTGGACTGCATACAAAAGGCACCAGCGACAGATCAACCACTTCCATCTCAGGTGTCTTCGCAACCTCCTCCACATCCGCTGGCAAGACAAAGTTCCAGACACAGAGGTACTGAAACAGGCAGACATCCCCAGCGCCATTACCACCATGCGCAAGGCTCAGCTGAGATGGGCAGGCCACATCTCCCGTATGTCAGACAACCGCATCCCAAAACAGCTCTTCTATGGAGAACTCGCCCAAGGGAAACGCAGAATCGGAGGGCAAAAGAAGCGCTTCAAGGACAACCTGAAGATTAACCTTAAAGACTTCTCCATTAACACAGAGTCCTGGGAGACGCTTGCTGCTGATCGCCCCTCCTGGTGCAATGCTATCACAACAGGAGCCCAAAGAGCAGAGAAGCGGCGTGTACAGCATGCAGAGCAGAAACGCCAAATGCGGAAGGGCAGAGCAACTAGCACCAACATCACAACCCCTTCCCACTTCTGTCCTACTTGTAGGAGAGGATTCGTTGCCCGGATTGGCCTCACCAGCCACCTCCGGACTCACCGCAGCAGCTCAACGTCAAATTGATGCCATTGGTCATCTTCAAGCATGAAGGACGAACATCATCATCATCATGAGGTATGACCTGTTCTATGCAGCCATTCCTTCCAACCATCTTTATAAACAGTGATGGTTGTGTGATGGTGCATTCAGACCAAAAGCGAAGTGAAAATCTGCATCCCGCTACTCGCACAAGTAAAGTCTTGCAGAGTGGCGGGGTTACTTTCAGAACTTCTGTAGCTACATTACGTGCTGTGGAAATACCCAAAATACCATCATGCACGGTTTCCTCTGGTAACATTTCTCCGTGGCGGCCCGCCTTGCCAGAAATCGTACCGCCACGCCAAGCCAATATGATTTTATTAATAAAAATATATGAAGCAATGACTTTCTGCAAGTGCGCACATGAACAACACGCGTGGCCGTCATCTGCGCGGAGTTTAGAAGCACCCCGCTCACACGAGTTTTGCAGTCAGTCAGCAAACAGTGTCTCGCTAAGTGTGACTGTCCGACAGAAACAGGAGTTTATTAAAGTACTTTAAACGCAGAAAAAAATCATAAGAGGTATGTAAGCACTGGCGTTTATCATGGTTTTAACCTGCTGGAAACGGGAGCCATAATGGAAGAGTCGCTTAGCTAAGAGATGTGGTTAGAATTCAAATGCAGCCGGCTTCATATGAAGGAAAAGGCAGGGGGACTGATGAATTGCTGAGGATATATTTGACCAGCCACTACAATATTAAGTTATGAGACTGGCAATTTCTCTCTTTTCTCGCATGAGCAGGTGTGCCGTTTTTATTCTCCAGCGACAGTGACAAAGCAACAGCTAAAAACGCTAGCTCTAAACTGAGGTCCTTCAGTGGCTGCCTAGAGAGATGCCCGATGAGAAAGCCTGAGTGCACAACTATAACGGCCGTTGCTAAATGACCAGCCATTTATGTCTGCACTAAGTGGCCAGAAGCCACTTAGTGAATGAAAAAAAAGCCTTAGTCTGTCCCTGGCAGTGGCTCCTGCGTACCACACGGTTATGGAGGTGGTGAGGATGGACTCGATGATGGCTGTGTAGAACTGCACTAACATCTTGGTGGGTAGCTTGAGCTTCCTCAGCTGCCGCAGGAAGAACATCCTCTGCTGGGCTTTTTTGATGAGTGAGCTGATGGTCGGCTCCCATTTGAGGTCCCTGGTGATGGTAGTGCCTAGGAAGCGGAAGGAATCAGCAGTGGTGATGGGAGAGCCTGAGAGGGTGAGGGGGGGCAGAGGAGTAGTGACTTTCCTGAAGTCTACAATCATCTCCACTGTCTTCAGAGCGTTCAGCTGCAGGTTGTTATTGCTGCACCAGGACGCCAGCTGGGCCACCTCTCTCCTGTAGGCGGACTCGTCGCCGTTGGAGATGAGCCCGATGAGGGTGGTGTCGTCCGCAAACTTGATCAACTTGACAGACTGGTGGCTGGAGGTGCAGGAGTTGGTGTAAAGGGAGAAGAGTAGGGGGGAAAGTACACAGCCCTGGGGTGATCCGGTGCTGATGCTAGTATAGTCTGAGACAGTCTTTCCCAGCCGCACATGCTGCCTCCGGTCCGTCAGGAAGTCGATGATCCACCTGCAGAGGGAGTCAGGCACGTTGAGCAGGGACAGCTTGTCCCGGAGCAGAGCGGGGCGGATGGTGTTGAATGCGGAGCTGAAGTCCACAAACAGGATCCTGGCGTAGGTTCCCGGGGAGTCCAGGTGCTGCAGGATGGAGTGGAGGGCCAGGTTGACTGCATCGTCTACAGACCTGTTGGCTCGGTAGGCAAACTGCAGCGGGTCCAGGAGAGGGGTGGTGATGGACTTGAGGTGGGACAGGACCAGGCGCTCAAAGGACTTCATGACTACAGAGGTGAGCGCTACAGGTCTGTAGTCATTAAGTCCAGTGATCCGTGGCTTCTTGGGGACAGGGATGATGGTGGAGGATTTGAGGCAGGACGGCACGTGGCATAACTTAAGGGAGGTGTTAAAAATGTCTGTGAATACAGGAGCCAGCTGTTTCGCACAGAGTCTCAGGGTGGAGGGAGACACGCCGTCTGGGCCGGGGGCCTTGCGCGGGTTCAGTCTGGAGAACTGTTTGAGCACATCCTGCTCACTGATGATAAGGGGAGGGGGGGGGTGCCTTAAATGAAGTAGGGAATGTGGAGGCTGTGGAGCTGGAGGGAGGGGGGGAGTTGGACACAGATGACAAGGTGTCAAAACGGGCATAGTGTTGGGACAGTCTCTGACAAAGGGCTTTGTCATCCTGACCTTTAGGAGCCTTAGGTCGATAGTTGGTGATTTGCCTCAGTCCTCTCCACACGGAAGCCGAATCATTAGCAGTGAACTGCTGCTGGAGTCTCTCTGAGTATAGAGATTTAGCCCTCTTCAGCTCTCTGTTAAACCGGTATTTAACCTCCCTGTAGCAGTCCCTGTCTCCACTTTTCAGCGCTGCTTCCTTCTCCTTCCTGATCTGTCTGAGCTTAGCTGTGAACCAGGGTTTGTCATTAGAGTAACCCACCCTGGTGCGTGATGGAAGAATGTTCTCTTCACAAAAGTGGATATATGAGTTCACAGTGTCCGTGTACTCATCCAGATCATGCGTGGCTCCTTTAAGCATGCCCCAGTCAGATATTTCCATGCACGTTTCCAGCTTCTCCTCAGCATCACTGGTCCGTATCTTCGTAGTGCTCACAACAGGTTTAGTGAGCTTCAATCTCTGTCTGTATGTGGGAATGAGGTGAACCATCACGTGATCAGATAATCCCAGCGCAGCTCGAGGGACAGCGCGATATGCGTCTTTCACTGTGGTGTAACAGTGATCCAGTGTGTTTAATCCTCTGGTGGGGCATTTAATAAACTGTTTGTAGCGGGGGAGATCGTGGCTCAGATTGCACTGATTAAAGTCGCCAGCCACAATAATCAGCGAGTCTGGAAAACTCCGCTCTGTGTGTTGAATGTGATCCGCGAGCACGCGCTGAGCTTCGCGCGTGTCCGCGTCGGGAGGGGCGTACACAGCGATCATTATGAAAGAAGCAAACTCCCGCGGGGAATAGAAGGGCTTGCAATTGATAACAAGAAATTCCAAGGCAGGAGAACAGTGTTTGGAAATTACCGTTACATCAGAGCACCAGATGCAGTTGATGTAGAAGCAGACTCCGCCTCCTGTGGTCTTGCCGGAAAGCTCTGTGTCACGATCAGCACGGAAGAGCTGGAAGCCGTCGAGGCGCAGCGCGCTGTCCGGTATATTTTCCCGGAGCCAGGTCTCAGTAAAGCAGAGGACAGCTGAGGAGGCGAGGTCCTTAAAACGCATCAGCAGTCTCAGTTCATCCACCTTGTTAGAGAGAGAGTTGGTATTGGACAGAAATATGCCAGGCAGCGCCGTTCGCGAGCCTCTCCTGCGAAGTCGCACGAGAGCGCCCGCTCGTCTTCCTCTCTTCCGCCGTCTCACTTTCCGAGCCAAACAATAAACCAGATCGGCGGCAGGGGCTAGAAAAACTGGGAGGAGGTCCGTGGGGGTGAAAGTCCTGATATTTAAAAGTTCTTCACGGGTATAAGTGCAAGCAGACACACAATTGACAAACAAAAACAAACAAAGAGCGCAGCGAAGCACCATGTCGACCGCTGTGGGCGCCATCTTGGATCGAAGGCTCAGAGTAGAACCGCTGCTCCTCCACATTGAAAGGAGCCAGTTAAGGTGGTTTGGGCATCCGATCAGGATGCCTCCTGGACGCCTCCCACTTGAGGTGTTTCGGGCACGTCCCACTGGGAGGAGACCCCGAGACAGACCCGGGACACACTGGAGAGACCATGTCTCCCAGCTGTCCTGGGAATGCCTTGGTATCCTCTCTAAAGAGCTGGAGCAGGTGGCCGAGGAGAGGGGAGGTCTGGGCTTCTCTGCTTGAGCTGCTGCCTCCGTGACCCAGACCTCCGGAAAAGTGGTAGAAAATAGATGGATGGATCAAACCAATAAATAAAATTAACAAATCTCTGTCTAGTTGTCTGTCAGTCAACCTGTTTGTTAATTGTGCCACAGACATTAGCCACGGTTACATGGGCAAAATTTCTTCAATCTGATTACAATTCCAATTAGAATTTTACTGTTTACATGAATCCTGAAAAAGCTGATCCGATTAGGACGCGTGTTTCCATGTGTCACACGTTTGAACGGACTAAATCATTTTGACATGCGCATGTCGACATTTTGACATTCCGAAAATAGTAGAAGAAGAAGCAACTTCCGGTGTAAACAATCCCTGCTTCGTGTCTTTCTCTTTTTGAAATGGACCCGTATGGTGTTATTCAGACTGTACTTTTGCTTCTGCTGGTCTCCGTAATGAAGCTACAAGTACATACTTCTGCATATGACGAACAGAGGGAGACAGCAGGACGATACAGACCAGTTTTGTTTTAAGATAAGATAAGATAAGATAAGCCTTTATTAGTCCCACAACGGGGAAATTCCAGGATTGCAACAGCACAGGGATAGCAACACTCAGAGCAACAATCAGAAGGCAAGAAAAAAAACAAGCAAGCAAGAGCAGCTAATAAACATATGTACGTATTACTATAAAATATATATATATACACACACACACAGACACACAGTGCAGAGCATTGTAGCTGGATGGAATAAATATATGAATATATGAACACAGTGCAGAGCATTGTAGCTAGATGGAATAAATATGTAAATATATAAACACCCACAGTACGGAGCATTGCAGCTAGGTGGAATAAATATGCAAGTATATAAACACACACAGTTTGACAGACATTACTCCCGCTATGTCTTCCGCTAGTTGCTGTAAAGGTGGAAATACCTCACATCGATGGTGGCTGACGTACAGACATGTGCAGTAAACATATTTTTGACCCAAGCTTTGGAAAAAGTGTTTATATGCGCACCATTCGGATTAGCAATCAGCATAACCCACCCCTCTCAATAGGAATGAAATTTTGATCCGAATGAGCGTGATCGGGTCAGAATATTCAGACTGGCATGTTTACATGAAGTGTTTTTATTCCGATCAGGCTTTTAATCCAGTTACTTGTGTCCATGTAAACATGGCTATTGATAGGCAACTGAGCTGATCGCAGCAATTTCACATTGTTTTCTATAGGGGGTAAAAATGACTCCCCCAGCAGTTCTAGGTATAAATGACCATTTCTTTATCTTGTATCACACACTCCCACAGCTCACAAAATAATAAAAAAGGGCCATTTTGAGAAAAGTCATGAACTGGGAGATACAGGAGATTTAATTTAAGAGTGTCACAGGAAGGTGAAAATGCAAAAGGGGGTAAAAGTGACCGCCTGGCAAATCCAGTGTTAATATCTGAGGTATATAGAGGGTATGCGTATGATGTCACCGAACAGAACTCATGGCAGTTAAAAAACAGTGAGTGGCAGCATCAGGGTGTATGCATTAAAACACAAAAAACGCACAGTTTTCAGTCACAGTTAGGGATGTTAATGATTGACTTTCGGTTAATTGTCGATAAGAATTTAGTCAACTAAATCAAATTAGTTATCAATTAATCGAAAGTGGTGCCGTTCTTTTCAACAGTTTATTTTCATTAAATGCAGCGGCGTCGCCAGCCCTGGCGAGGGTGCTATAGTCTAATCTCTACCACACCTGATGTACTTCACTCAAGAAAATGAAGCGGTCTAAAAAGAGTGCAGTGTGGGATCATTTTAAACTGGTAAACACTAATAACAAAGCCAACTACAACAGCTCAACCACTTCACTAAGTTACCACCTAAAGAACTCACATTCAGCTGTGCTGCAAGGAGCAACTGGTTCGGCTTCATCACAACCAACAGTTACCACAGTCTTGGAGAGGCAGGTATGTGATGAGAGGAAGATGGACAGCACTACTCAGAGGAATTGCAACATGTTTTTTTTTTTTTGAGTAATCAAGGTTTAAGGCCGGGTGTTGCCATTTGAGAGATGAAAAATTGTCCATTTAAGCAGAGTATTAAACCACTGACCACATCACATCATACAAATCAAAATCTTAAAAATTAACAGCTAACAAAAGTTTATAACTGATCAATTAAAAATGCATTTACAGATGACTTGAATGAGTCTGTTTGGAGCAGCAGGAAACACAGATGCTGGAAGAGAGTTCCATAGCCGACTTGTCGTAGGGATGTAGGACGATAGATGGAGATTGGTGTTGGACTTTGAAACAGTTACACTACGTATATGGGTGACAGCTTGTAGAGGATCTTGTTACCCGCATGCTTGAAAAAGACATGATGCCAGGAAGTAATGTTGAAGGAGAGGGCTTTTGGGAGCTGATAAACTTTATAGAGCCAGGGTATAGTATTCCGTCCAGAGCAGGGGTGTGAAATCATGTGCAATGGTGGGCCAAGACCCTGCAGGCTTTACCTCCAGCCAGTGTCTTCAACAGCAGATTCCACTAAATTTCTTCACACTGATTGCCGATAAGTGAAAACACCTGCTGAAGAGACTGGGTAGAAGAGAAAACCTGCAGGGTCTTGGCCCTCCATGGCACATGATTGGACACCCCTGGCCTAGAGGAATGATAATGACCCGCTTGGAAGCATGCTACAAGAAGAAAAAAAGCTGACCTGAAAACACAGCTAGCCACTGAAAATGTGGCCCTGACAACCGGTTGTTGGACAGTGCTAACCAGAGGAAACTACATTACAGACACTTGCTACTACTTTGATAACGACTGGCATGTAAAATCAGCAGTTCTTCACACAGAGGGCACGTCTGATTTTATGTAGTTTTTAATATTATGTGGACTGAGTCTACATATTTTTTTATTCAAAATTTATGTTGCTGAAGTTTAATATCAGCCAGTACACACACTTTTATGTTATAGTAGCCATAATATTTATTTTTCTGAATTTATTTTGTTGTTAATGCTGAACATGCAACAGATTACATTACATAATAAATAAATCAAATCCTTGAGGAATATGACTTACATTTTTTTTAATTCAGTATATCAAACAATAATTGGCTTTTTATGTTACAGACCATAATGCCATCCATCCATCCATCCATCTTCTACCACTTTTCCGGAGGTCCGGGTCGCGGAGGCAGCAGTTCAAGCAGAGAGGCCCAGACTTCCATCTCCCCAGCCACCTGCTCCAGCTCTTCAGAGGGGATACCAAGGCATTCCCAGACCAGCTGGGAGACAAAAGGCCCTTTTCCACTAGCCTCACTTGGCCCTACACCACACCACTCAGCCCGCTTTAGGCGCTTTTCCATTAGCCCCAGCACCGGTTAAGCAGGTACTTTTTTTGTACCTGATCCAGGGCAGGGTCTGACCGGGCCGAGTAGGGCTGAGTAGGGCTGTGATATGACTTTAAGAGACTGTTCGCCGCTGATTGGTCAGGTTGTAACGTCATGAAAGCGACTTTTTCTGCTGAATTTACTCCAAGACCACCATTTGTAATTGTTCAGCAGTGAACACAGTGCGCCCCTTTAATACGGTATATTATATTAATATACTGTATAATATACTTATATAATAATATACTCCTAATATTATATATTGGGAGGTGCGCAATTTTCTTTCTATATTAGGCGGCAATCGCATCCAGCGCGAGTTGGACGGATCTACTCGAAATGCAGGTGTCCGAGCAGATGGCTTCCCAGTGGCACATCCGTACTACCAAATAGTGTCGGGAGAAGCTGAAAAAGCTGAAAAGCGATTACCGAGCAGTGAAGGACCACAATGCTCCAAGTTCAGCGGATGGAAGGAGTGGAAGTGGTTCGCTGAGAGACACTGGGCTCCACACGGTCACCGTCACCGTCACGGCCCTTGGAAACAGTGGATGGTGAGTGTTTATTTGATATTGCGCATCTGTTCGCCACTTGTTTCTTTCTGTGCCAAGCTCACTGTTTTTAAGAAATAGGAAGGTTCTTAGATTGTGAGTAATGGTTGTTACTGAGGCTTGCGTATTGTTTTGCAGCCAACTGCAGATTCACGCTTGCTTTGTGTTAAGTATTAGCGCGAACAAAACGCTGAATTACGCTTATTGTATTCCGGTTAAAAACTTGAGAGTGTTGTGTACATGTTGCACTTTGGTGTTAAGTTTTAAATTGCGTGTATTTTTTTTCTAGAATCGCATTTCATATCACAGGGGTCCACCTCAGTGGAGATGACTGACACAGCGGACTCTCCTGGCGCTGCGTCTGCGTGTGCGTCTGGCTGAGCGCCAGCTGGATCGGCTCCACATCACCAGCTCCATCTGGATCACGTTCAAGTGCCGGTAAGGCACAATAACCACGATTTTTTTTTTTGGTTGAAACAAGTCCAGCAGCGTTAACCAGGGTCGAAAATCCATCCATCCATCCATCTTCTACCGCTTAATCCTTTACAGGTCGCGGGGGGGCTGGAGCCTAACAAGTTATGTACCAAATTGATTAATGCAATTTCCTGTAGCTGCATATTAATTAATTGAAAATGTCTTTTTAAATGTACAAAAAGGTTATTCTTTGGTCTTCACTTATCGGTGTTCCACAACCATTTTTAGGTGTGGTGATTGGTGCTGTTGTAACTCCTGTTTTAGACAAACAAAGTGCATGAACTGCCGTTGAAATCAACATGCTTCATTGAAATGCTTCGCGTCAGCTGACTGTATTAACCCATTCAGATTTCTGCGGCCACACTACAAGCAACTAGTTTAAACATTACCCATCCATCCATCCATATTCTTAATCTTAATCCTTTTTAGTTTTGCAGGGGGGCTGCAGCCGAAGACAGCACCCTGCGTGTTGCAAAATCTGCTCTACTGAGGGGCAGCAACATGACAGTTCAGCTTATATACAGCAATGAAGCATAATATAATAGTGACATTCCACCACAGACTTTTACCTGTGTAATTCCATAATATATGTAGTGATCCAGCTTTAACGACCATGCCTTTCTGTCTTTCCACCTAGGCAAGACGAAAACAGACAACTCCATCGCTGATCTTACATTAGCGATGGTCAACATGCATGACGAAGAGATGCGGCTCTTGGAATGGCAACATGACCAGCGGCAAGAATCAGGAGTACATGCAGCATTTGCGACAGGTGGCCGCAGATGTGCGGGCAGATGCGCGTGAAGCCCTGGAACAGGACGCTGCGTTATGAAGGGAAGAGCTCGCAGAGATGTCATCGCCCAGTCTGTTTTTTTGTTTGTAAATTTTGCTTCGGGAATAAAATTGTATTGTTTGCATCAAAAGTCTGGTTTATCTGTTATGACACCGTATGAGAAAAGCCAATAATTACATACACATTCCATTCTCTGTTCACTCCACATGCTGCTGTTCATCAGGTCAGGTGTATAGCCTTCTAATGGTAATTTAATTTTTAACAACACAACCTCAGCCTCCCTGGGAAGGTCTATGCCAAGGTACTGGAGAGGAGAGTCCGGCCGTTGGTCGAACCTCGGATTCAGGAGGAGCAATGTGGTTTTCGTCCTGGCCGTGGCACATCGGACCAGCTCTTTACCCTCTCGAGAATTCTTGAGGGTTCGTGGGAGTTTGCCCAACCAGTTTACATGTGTTTTGTGGACTTGGAGAAGGCATTTGACCGCGTCCCTCGTGGATTTTTGTGGGGGGTGCTTCGGGAGTATGGGGTATCGGGCTTGTTGTTACGAGCTATTCGGTCTCTGTACGACCGTTGTGAGAGTTTAGTTCGCATTGCCAACACTCGGTCGGAGTCATTCCCAGTGAGAGTTGGACTCCGCCAGGGCTGCCCTTTGTCACCGGTCCTGTTCATAATTTTTATGGACAGGATTTCTAGGCGCAGCCAGGGAATGGAGGGTGTCATGCTTGGTGACCACAGGATCTCATCTCTGTTGTTTGCAGATGATGTTGTCCTGTTGGCTTCATCCAGCAATGACCTACAGCTCTTGCTGGGACGGTTTGCCGCTGAGTGTGAAGCGGCTGGGATGAGAATCAGCACCTCCAAGTCCGAGTCCATGGTCCTCAGCCGGAAAAAGGTGGATTGTCCTCTCCGGGTTGGGGACAGGCTCCTGCCCCAAGTGGAGGAGTTTAAGTATCTTGGGGTCTTGTTCACGAGTGAGGGGAAAATGGAGCGAGAGATCGACAGACGGATTGGAGCAGCATCTGCAGTGATGCGGACGTTGTACCGGTCTGTTGTGGTGAAGAGGGAGCTTAGTTCTAAGGCAAAGCTGTCGATTTACCAGTCAATCTACGTTCCTACTCTCACCTATGGTCACGAGCTTTGGGTAATGACCGAAAGAACGAGATCGCGGATACAAGCGGCTGAAATGAGCTTTCTCCGTAGGATTGCTGGACTCACCCTCAGAGATAGGGTGAGGAGCTCAGTCATCCGGGAGAGGCTCAGAGTAGAACCGCTGCTCCTCCACATTGAAAGGAGTCAGTTGAGGTGGTATGGGCATCTGATTAGGATGCCTCCTGGACGCCTCCCACTTGAGGTGTTTCAGGCACGTCCCACTGGGAGGAGACCCCGGGGCAGACCCAGGACTCGGTGGAGAGACTATGTCTCCCAGCTAGTCTGGGAACGCCTTGGTATCCCCTCTGAAGAGCTGGAGCAGGTGGCTGGGGAGAGGGAAGTCTGGGCTTCTCTGCTTGAACTGCTGCCTCCGCGACCCGGACCTCCGGAAAAGCGGTAGAAGATGGATGGATGGACAACGAAACGTAATGTCTTGGTAGGTTGTTTTTTTTTTTATTTTAAACATTTGCAATGCGGAATCCATTTCTCTTGAACGGGTACATTTTTTAGGTTATAAGCAGTTGTACAGGTGTGCTTGAACTTGTAGACACTGATAAAGGTAAGTACATGTAAGTTGAATGTTGCATCACCAGTCCAAATTAAATAAATTAAGAAGGAATCTAGCAAAAATTTGGCACTAATAACAGTAGACAGATCGGACAAGGATACACAACTGTGTTTTTGTTGCACACAACTGTTGTTACCAACAAGTGCAAAATTTATATTCCCTTTTCCCAAAAATTAAAAATCAATTTGTAAATAAAAGTGGGAGACCTTTACATGGGAAAATATGACATGTATCAGCACATGATTTATAGTTCAATTTGCATTTCCACCTAAGCAAAAGTGGCTTGTCGAGCTGGATTTTTGTGAAGATGGCCTGTGCGGTGTTTCTGCATGTAATTACATACTTGTCAAGTGATATGGTTTCGCCGTATTTTAATACGGGGAAAATGCAATTTTAGCAAATACGGGCGTATTGCCATTTCTGTACGCCAAAGAGAAAAATATACAGGAAAAAAAATTGAGAGTGTGGGGAGGAACACGTCGTGTGTGACCCCCACAGCGTACGGGCGGGCAGAGCACTCAGCGTGAGCAATTATCACAACAGTGAGAAGTGTGGACTCATCATTAGGCTGATGGCTTTGCACCTTCTTAACAGATGAGCGTTATGAACAAGAGGACAGGTAGATGGACCATGCACAACATTTTATTTACAAAAAACATTTTTGAAATATGTATGCACATAAATGTGGACAAAATAGACAAGTATTGCATCACGTATTATATTGTAACGTGCAGCTTGACGTGATGACGTCCCACCGGGAGGTTTGAACTCACGCCTCCCGCTCCGGAGTCCCGCACTCTACCTGTGTCACCAATAGGGTCAACCCACTTGTCAAGCCAAGTAGGGTGCTTATATTGAGTTCGCTACAATATCACCACCCTGCTCCTCTGCTCTCTGTGCCGCTGCCACCACTGGTTCATCTACTGCATCATCCAATGTAGTGTCAAACGTCTCTCCATGACTCTCACACAGATTGTGCAGAGCACAACAAGTCAGCACCATAGATTTAACCAGTTTCATGTCACAGTCATTCCTCCTTCCTTCTCTCCTCGTCATCAGCCATGTTTGTTGTGGAGGATTCAGTCGCGTGTGTTTCACGTCACGAGGGTGTGGCGCCGCCTGCTGTTCAACAAATCCCACCCACAGCAGGTGTGCCAGCAGGTGCGCCAGCAGTAGTTGAAAAGCAACTGAGGCCGAACCGAACCGAAGTGAGTAGAGCTGGGTTTTCAAACCGGGGCTGAGTGGGGCTAGTGGAAAAGGGCCTTTAGTCTCTCCACCGGGTCCTGGGTCTGCCCCGGGGTCTCCTCCCAGTGGGACGTACCTGAAACACCTCAAGTGGGAGGCGTCCAGGAGGCATCCTAATCAGATGCCCATACCACCTCAACTGACTCCTTTCAATGTGGAGGAGTAGCGGTTCTACTCTGAGCCTCTCCCAGATGACTGAGCTCCTCACCCCATCTCTGAGGGTGAGTCCAGCAGTCCTACAGAGAAAGCTCATTTCAGCTGCTTGTATCCGCGATCTCGTTCTTTCGGTCATTACCCAAAGCTCGTGATCATAGGTGAGAGTAGGAACGTAGATTGACTGGTAAATCGACAGCTTTGCCTTAGAACTAAGCTCCCTCTTCACCACAACAGACCGGTACAACGTCCGCATCACTGCAGATGCTGCTCCAATCCGTCTGTCGATCTCTCGCTCCATTCTCCCCTCACTCGTGAACAAGACCCCAAGATACTTAAACTCCTCCACTTGGGGCAGGAGCCTGTCCCCAACCCGGAGAGGACAATCCACCTTTTTCCGGCTGAGGACCATGGACTCGGACTTGGAGGTGCTGATTCTCATCCCAGCCGCTTCACACTCAGCAGCAAACCGTCCCAGCAAGATCTTTAGGTCATTGCTGGATGAAGCCAACAGGACAACATCATCTGCAAACAACAGAGATGAGATCCTGTGGTCACCAAGCATGACACCCTCCATTCCCTGGCTGCGCCTAGAAATCCTGTCCATAAAAATTATGAACAGGATCGGTGACAAAGGGCAGCCCTGGCGGAGTCCAACTCTCACTGGGAATGACTCCGACCGAGTGTTGGCAATACGAACCAAACTCTCACAACGGTCGTACAGAGACCGAATAGCTCGTAACAACAAGCCCGATACCCCATACTCCCGAAGCACCCCCCACAAAAATCCACGAGGGACGCGGTCAAATGCCTTCTCCAAGTCCACAAAACGCATGTAAACTGGTTGGGCAAACTCCCACGAACCCTCGAGAATTCTCGAGAGGGTAAAGAGCTGGTCCGATGTGCCACGGCCAGGACGAAAACCACATTGCTCCTCCTGAATCCGAGGTTCGACAGACCATAATGCACCAAGGAAAATTCAAATTTTCAGGAAAAACACAGCTCATCAATTAATCGTTAAATCGATCGATAAGGTGAATCAATTAACAACTAATGATTTAACTGATAAGTTGCATCCCCGGTCACAGTAGTACACAGAGTGCCTGTTTGCATTGTGGAGAGCTAATCTTTTCATTCCATCTTGTATTAAATTGACAAAAAACAGATAAATATTTAAAGGCTCAAAACCAGTTCTTCACTTATGTGTGCTCTTACCCACACATCACTACATTCAAATACAGTGTGGTATTATTATCTAAAGTTAAAAAAAGGCACTTTGTGCACTAATGTGTCTAAATATCTTGTGTGATTTTTATGTTATGTTGCATAGAAACTAAAGCTGCCACATGTGATTGCCACTTAGTGCTGGCTAACTATGGTACCTGTCCCACAACTGCCAAGAATTCTTCTTCTTCTTGTAGATTTGATTGGCGGTTGGCAGCCAGCTTACAGATGCATTACCGCCACTGACTTGATAACACAGGGTTACAAAAATAATTTTTTTGTAAGTTGTCTGTGTTTTTTTCAACTGATTTAAGACAATTTTGCACCGCTGAATCCGAAAATGACATCCGTTTCTCTCGATCAGGTGCCAAGTAAAAATCTGTACTTACTTAGTACTTACTAAGGGGACGACGGCAGTGGCTCAGGAGGTAGAGTAGGTCGTCCAATAACCGCATGGTTGGCAGTTCAAATCCCGCTCTCCCTAGATATACTGCCGTTGTGTCCCTGGGCAAGACACTTCACCCCCAGTTGCTCCTGGTGGGGCTGGAAGTGCCATGCTAGGCAGCATGCCACCATCAGTGTGTGAATGGCTGGATAGCAGGATCTGTAAAGCGCTTTGGTCATCAAGAGATGAGAATAAAAGCGCTATATAAGTGAATGCCATTTACCATTTACCTAGTACTGTGCATGTACTTACCTTTATATAAAGGTCAGAATCAGAATCAGAATCAGAATCAGGTTTATTGCCATTGTTCATGTAGTACACAAACTAGGAATTTGTCTCGGTGCAATGCTGCAACATTAAACATGATAAGATAAGATAAATAAACTATACATGTAATAAAGTGTAGGATAAGATTAAGTGATACTGGTCAACAGTTAAAATATACATTAGCCAGCAGCAGATACTGTGGAGAACTATATAGTGCAGTCGGTAATGCAGGAAGAAAACAGTGATGATTGACATGAGTCTGGTTGAGCTGCTGTACATGGTGCACGAGAGTCAATAAGTCACTTAGTGTTCAGCAGTCTAATGGCAGAGGGGAAGAAGCTGTTCATGTGACGGGAGGTTTTAGTCTGGATGGACCGAAGTCTTCTACCAGAGGGGAGGGGGGCAAACAGTACGTGACCAGGGTGTGAGGGATCGGCTATGATCCGGCCAGCACGCCTCCGGGTCCTGGAGATGTACAGATCCTGGAGAGATGGGAGCTTGCAGCCGATCACCTTCTCAGCAGTGCGCACGACGCGCTGCAGCCTTAGTCTGTCCCTGGCAGTGGCTCCTGCGTACCACACGGTTATGGAGGTGGTGAGGATGGACTCGATGATGGCTGTGTAGAACTGCACTAACATCTTGGTGGGTAGCTTGAGCTTCCTCAGCTGCCGCAGGAAGAACATCCTCTGCTGGGCTTTTTTGATGAGTGAGCTGATGGTCAGCTCCCATTTGAGGTCCCTGGTGATGGTAGTGCCTAGGAAGCAGAAGGAATCAGCAGTGGTGATGGGAGAGCCTGAGAGGGTGAGGGGGGGCAGAGGAGTAGTGACTTTCCTGAAGTCTACAATCATCTCCACTGTCTTCAGAGCGTTCAGCTGCAGGTTGTTATTGCTGCACCAGGACGCCAGCTGGGCCACCTCTCTCCTGTAGGCGGACTCGTCGCCGTTGGAGATGAGCCCGATGAGGGTGGTGTCGTCCGCAAACTTGATCAACTTGACAGACTGGTGGCTGGAGGTGCAGGAGTTGGTGTAAAGGGAGAAGAGTAGGGGGGAAAGTACACAGCCCTGGGGTGATCCGGTGCTGATGCTAGTATAGTCTGAGACAGTCTTTCCCAGCCGCACATGCTGCCTCCGGTCCGTCAGGAAGTCGATGATCCACCTGCAGAGGGAGTCAGGCACGTTGAGCAGGGACAGCTTGTCCCGGAGCAGAGCGGGGCGGATGGTGTTGAATGCGGAGCTGAAGTCCACAAACAGGATCCTGGCATAGGTTCCCGGGGAGTCCAGGTGCTGCAGGATGGAGTGGAGGGCCAGGTTGACTGCATCGTCTACAGACCTGTTGGCTCGATAGGCAAACTGCAGCGGGTCCAGGAGAGGGGTGGTGATGGACTTGAGGTGGGACAGGACCAGGCGCTCAAAGGACTTCATGACTACAGAGGTGAGCGCTACAGGTCTGTAGTCATTAAGTCCAGTACATGTAAATTATTATTATTAATTATTATTAAGTACATGTAAATTGAATGTTATGTCATCATTGTTCAAAATTCAGAGAATTTCAAGACATAAAAAAGAATTCTGCATCAGATAAAGTGAAAATACCTGTGCATGTAAACAAAAACGTATAAAACAACATGTTGCCATAATTCAAAAAGTTGACCTGAATGAGCAAAACCAATGTGATTTTTGGATTCAGCACATCAAAACTGTCCTAAATCAGCTAAAAAAAACTTAGACAATAAATTTGGTGTTGACCAGTGTTATCATCACTCTATATCTTTGTATAAGGAGTTCTTATAAGGAGTTCTGAACAACTCCCTATGTATGAAAAAAACTATCCGTCCTTGGACTGTGTCCTGCCATCCTTGTTGGGGGTGTCGGCGGCGGCGTGTCCTACTATGCGTCAGATTCTGTTCCAACGCATCCCCTCTATATCTCTGGCTACAGGCAGAGCAGCTCCAGGAACCTGTTGTTTAAACTTTTTTATTTGTTGAAAGTGCAATTTAGATAGACGTTGACTTAAACTTACTAAGGCCCTAAAGACAGTGGCAGAGGTCAAATGGCAAAGAACCAATGCCAGTATAAAAAACATTTAGTCACATAAAACATGGAGATGGATATGAATTTATTATCCCACATTTAAAGGGTTAAATTATTATCAAGTTCAAATAAAAACAAAACCTAATTAAAAAGCATGTATAAACAATGGCATCTCATTAAAAAAATTATTTGTCACCTGCAGTCAAGATTTCACAAGTCATTTTTTGTAAGTCCAAGTCAAGTCGCAAGTCACAAATGAGTAATCTGCCATCTGACACCTGCTGTCTGGTCTGCTTAAAACACTGCACTGTGATATCTAAGGAATTCACAATATACACTATATTATCCTTAATACAACAGCATTTAGGAACAACATTGATCAATAGCTTAAACTGACAAATGCAATAAAAAACACACACAAAGGTTTCCCCGACTAATTTAACGTATTTTATCCAAAACTGACAGTTCTTTTCTCACTTTTCTTTGCATAACTCCCCCCCCCCCCAGAAGCCTCGACAGTCCACTTCTCCTTCAGAAAACAGCTGGATGTAATGAATGAGCTTAGCCCTAACAAAAGAGCCATGGCCTATAGCCGGGCTCCTCAAATGTGGACCCCTGGTTTATAGTTTTGCTGCTACCTTTCTTCTGGTAGCCTTCAATACTGCTGTGATGGTGACTTTCCAAGCCTCTGCCAAGGCTTGCTCGAAAATGCTTCACAATAAACTAAACTACAATAAAATTAAAAAATGGTTACTTACAATATGACAAATATATACTACACACAGTTTATCACAAGTAAGCCTGAATATGATTTAAATATTGTGTGTAATGCATAATATGGTGTATTTTTTTTAAACGAGCACTCTGAGGCAAGTGCAATATCTCCCGCCTCCATTTTCTTTGACGATCCCAAAACCTACTTGACAGAGAGCAGTTTTCAACTTTTCAATATAATTACTGTGGCAGAATCAAATTATGATAAGCCCATCATCCACGAATATAAGATAAGATAAGATAAGATAAGCCTTTATTAGTCCCACAATGGGGAAATTCCAGGATTGCAACAGCACAGGGATAGCAACACTCAGAGCAACAATCAGAAGGCAAGAAAAAACAAGAGCAGCTAGTATACATATGTACATATTACTATATACGTATATATATGAGATGAGATGAGATGAGATGAGATTCAACTTTATTGTCATTACACATGTATGAATACAAGGTAATGAAACATGACTTGGCATTTGGGCACGCTCTGCAGAGAGCACCTAAGGCCGGGGCAGCCGCTAGGCGCCAGTCATGGCACATGCCATGACTGTGTGTCTATATATATATATATATATATATATATATATATATATATATATATATATATATATATATATATATATATATATATATATATATATATATATATATATATATATATAGACACAGTGCGGAGCATTGTAGCTGGTGGATGTGCAGCAGAAAGTCTAAGCTCTCTCTCCGCGGATGCGGCGGGCCAGCTGGATGTCTTTGGGCATGATGGTGACCCTCTTGGCATGGATGGCACACAGGTTGGTGTCCTCGAAGAGACCCACCAGGTAGGCCTCGCTGGCCTCCTGCAGAGCCATGACGGCGGAGCTCTGGAAGCGCAGGTCGGTCTTGAAGTCCTGAGCGATCTCCCTCACCAGGCGCTGGAAGGGCAGCTTACGGATGAGCAGCTCCGTGGATTTCTGGTAGCGACGGATCTCTCTCAGAGCCACGGTACCGGGCCTGTAACGGTGAGGCTTCTTCACTCCGCCGGTGGCTGGAGCGCTTTTCCGAGCAGCCTTGGTGGCCAGCTGCTTTCTGGGGGGGCTTTTCCTCCAGTAGATTTACAGGCGGTCTGCTTGGTTCTTGCTATCGCTCTTTATTATTCTGTCTTATATTTCTTGCACGCCGCTAAACTCCAGCCCGGCACCCGCGTCGTTTTCGCTTCAGTTCCCCGGTATGTTGAGTTTCTCCGTTAGCACCGGGTGGCGATTGAGTGCTAGCTAGCTCTTCCCAGCTGTATCGTCTCCTGCTGTAGACAGTGGCTCCGTCCGCCGACTCGGGAGACCTTTGGGGCAATCTGTGTGTCTGTGATATATATAGAGTTAAAGGTGTGCCGGATCAGAAAGTTATCACCGATCAGAAAGAAGTAGGAAGATAAAAAGCGTCAGAATTGAGCCGCTGTTGCAAAACCCATAGTTGCAGGGCGAGGTTCTGAGGTGAACCTGTGTAGCAAGTATGGTGACTCTAGACAGCTTTACACATTCTACAGTAAGAGTTGCCTATCTATTAACATCCCCTTTAACTTCATTCTTGACTCCATCTGGTGCACCTTGCTCCAGCCAAAAGAGGCAGAATGATGGATCTAGGAGTTCAAACCATCTCAACCAGAGGTCACCACTTAAAACCGCAAAAGGCCTGATAAGTCGGTCCTCCTCCCCAGCCGAGGTCTGAACTAGGTGTGGGAATCTTTAGGCACCTCATGATTTGATTATGATTCAGAACGGCAATTTGATTCTAAAACCACTGTCAATGTATCTTGACGCTTTTTTTCTATTCGAGATTTTTACCTCCCACTGTGGGAGGTCCTTTTAAAGCAAACTATTTGCAATGACTCATGAATTTACTTCCAACATCTTTTAAGAAAGCAAATGGAAGAGAAATCTGACACATGGACAAATTTATCTCAAAATGTGCTTTTAAGAACAGTTATCCTTTCACTGACATTCTTTCAGAAGACCACAGCTCAGACAGTTCAGTATCATTTAACTTCACACATTATTTTATTAAGCTCATGTTTAAGCTGCTTTTAGTTATATATTAATTTTTAAACAAAAATTTTTTAAAATGAATTCTTTGTTCAATTTCAAACAAAACACAACATAAAATTTTATAATACAGGAGAATACTAAATGTGTTTGTTGACTCCAAATAAATAGGTCTAATATTCTAAAATCTACAACTAAAATCCCAAAAATGTTTTACAGGAGAACAAATTAAATTGTATTGCATTTAAAAAAAAAGATTAATAACTAAAAAACTAAATTTCTCAAAAAGTCCACAATATTTTCAGTGCAGAAACAACTGCTTCAAACTTAAAAAAAAAAAAAAGATATTAAATATAATTCCGGGACACAAGATATAATTCCACATTACACAATTCCTCTGACATTTTCACATCCAAACGGATTCCTCATCACAGCAGGAGACTGAAACCATGCAGATTTAAAGGCCCTCCTACAAACCTACATCAACATGGAGACTTTCCAACAAGAGGAGACAATTTGCTGGACCTGGTGTACACAACTCATAAGGAAGCATACAGTATGCAGAACATCAAGTCCATCCTGCCTCCCTCCCACGACCCATCCCAGTTTGCATACAGGTCAAACAGATCCACAGAAGATGCCATCGCTGCTGCTCTCCCTTCAGCCCTCACCCACCTGGACTCAAAAAACTCCTACGTGCGAATGCTGTTCTTGGACTTCAGTTCAGCATTCAACACAATCACCCCCCAGCACCTGATACAAAAACTCAAGACACTTGGGACTCAAAACCTCTCTCTGTAACAGTGTGCTGGACTTTCTCACAGGGAGGCCACAGAACGTGCGGGTTTGCATCAACACATCCAAGACCATCACACTGAGCACAGGGGCCCCACAAGGGTGCGTGCTCAGCCCGCTACTCTTCACCCTGCTGACCCATGGCTG
The DNA here is from genome assembly GCA_020510985.1 of Pholidichthys leucotaenia. NCBI lineage: Eukaryota > Metazoa > Chordata > Actinopteri > Cichliformes > Pholidichthyidae > Pholidichthys > Pholidichthys leucotaenia. The sequence continues at coordinate 19,903,820 of CM035844.1, forward strand.
CGTACCAGCCTACAACACCAACCACATCATCAAGTTTGCGGATGACAACCGTGGTAGGCCTCATCACCAACAATGAGGAGGTCAACTACAGAAATGAGGTGAGCCAACTGGTCAACCTTTTTCTTTTTATATTATGCACACCAATGAAGAGAGAGAGAGAGAAATGCCATTTCAATTCTCCTGTATGTCCTGTATGTATAGTAGTATTGACAAATAAAATCTTTGAATCTTGAATTTTTTTTTTTTATCTCAACAGTAAACGCTGTTACAGCATGGATGGAGCTGTAACTCCATGATTCAGAAACACACGGAGCTTTTACAGAGTTTTTACATGATATCGGAGGCTACGAGAAGGACCTCCGTAACCAGCAACCTCATCCCTGCATCCCAGCATAGTCTACTCTCGGCAGAATAGAGGAAAAAGTGACTCAGTAAATACATTCAATTTCACAGCAGCACTTCTTTTTGTGGGTACAGACCCAAAATGAAGTGTGTCTGTCTGGGGTGGATGTCCTGGCTGTCGGCTTTGTGTGTGTGTGTGTGTGGGGGGGGGCAGCAAACTTGATTTTGCAACCTGCTGACTCTCTGAAATAGTTGGAGCCGCACAGTCTCTGCAGAGAGTGGCGTTCGTGGGACAGCGAAGAGGGGAGTCTGCAGCAGGAAGAGAGCACCCAAGGGCTTGTGGCATAATCTGCCCGGGTGGTTGCCGATCAAGCAGTTCAGTTCCGCTTTTTTTCCCCACCAAAATAAAACAGTCTCCCTTTTCCCCCCAAATGGTATCAAAAGGCTTCGGGGTTGGGACGGAGGACTCTCGGTGTCCAGATCCGGAGTCCGTCAGTTGGTGACCCCTGATCTAAACCATCTCAACCACTGCTGCTGTGGGGCTAATAAGCTCGATGCTAACATTAACTTTTCATATTACCAATGACTAACCTCTCCGGGTGTATTTTGGAGGCAGATTAAATCAGACATGATGAATCCAGCATCCTGCATTTTTATACCACAGATATTGCAGTTTGATGTTCTTTTATTAATTCCCTGTGTGAAGTTTTTATAGCCAAAACTTTCATAGGTGGTGGACGCTGCAATGATTGCTGCTATTGTTTGTGCATGGGCGCATGCATGTGACATTGCATCAGCATTCTCACAGACACACAGGCAGACTGGCAGGAGATCTTGAAGAAAAGTACAAGTCTAAGTTGTTGCAAACTCAAGTGCTCATCTCTGCCTGCAGTATATCCATCAAAATAAAATTAGAAAAAGACATGACACTGAACTAATTAGTCTGTTCCTGTGTCATGAGCTGGAAAACCCACCAAATTAGAGCTGTATTATGAAAGAGAAGTGTGCAATCGCTATTATGGCCTCAAATATTGCAATCACAGATGTGTTTTCAATTATTTATATTTCAATTATATATATTTTTAAGGGGGGGTTTCATGAGTCTACTTGTTTTCCTATCAAGGAAATTGCAAAGTAAATTGATCATTTTGAAATATTCGTTTTTCAATTCAAATATTAAGTTGCATAAAAAATACAAAAACAAGTTTGTACAGAGCCATTTACACATTTATATTATTTACATCTAAATTGCTGCATTTTGTGTGATCATATAATGTAGAGAATGACATTCCTATTGTGATTCAATTTATTGTGCAGCAAACACCAAACATCTGTGTTATCATACGTAAATCCATTATGCAACACTTAACTAATGTCTCACCTCATACTGAACTCTTCTTCACTCAATGTCCCTACACAGGACACAGAATTATTTTTCTTCCAATAAATGTTTCATGTTATGACAAATGGCAAAATTCTACAAAATTTGTATTGGTGCGAGTGCTGACTATGACAATTTCAATCTCCAAACACAGATGAACTGTGTGTGCGATCCTCAATCGTCTAAGCCACAGCTTAACAACCTGTTTGTCAAACTGCATGCTATATTGTAAAACTCAAGAGCAAGTAAACTACAGCAGTTATAAGTGACTATCTTCGTAACAACAAGCAGGCGAACTAGATGAAACACATTCCTTTGCTCTAATGGCAGTTTCAAATTAGACAACGCAACTAGAATCCTTACATACTTTACTGTCAGATTTCCACCAAGCTTAATTGGGATTAATGTGTACCAACCGCACCCATTTACTGCAGATTTAACATTGTGATTGTAAAATGGGTCAGTGTAGAAAGACAAATGGAGAGCCTTTGGGTTATTACTGCTGCACAAAATTAAAAACATATGAACTCTAACTTCAGTTTTCTCTTAAAGTCCCAGAACACCACCTTCAATAAACATGAAAAAAGCTAAACACACTCCCAGCACGTTACTTTGATCCAGAGGGGGTGGTCAAGTATTGTGATTCCCCCGTTTGTATATGTCTTTCCATCACAGAAACCAAAGACTGGAAGGAGGATTACACACCCTCCATACAGCAAACCAGGAGGCAACTGCTTGGCTTAAGGACTTTGCATTCGCTAAATAAATAAATAAAATCATAGAAACTGTAGCTTAAATGGCTATAAATCAGTAACACAAAAGGCAATTTCAGTGAAATTTTGTAAAAGAGGTTAAGAGGACTACAGATGAGTGGCAGAAGTGAAATCATAGATTTAATGTTATAAGTTTCCACTTTCTTTTAAAGTTAAGGCTTTCCTTTTGTTTTTATTTGTTAAAGCCTATTTTCATTTGAAGCTTTAAATGTTTTAAATATTTACAGATTAGAAAACAGATGAATTGTTTGAATCTTTTGATTACCAAGGATTTCTTAGGATTAATGCTAATAGTGACTAATTTTGATTGTTATCTATAAAATTTCTTATTTACAGAATAATCAATGTTTGCACCTTTTGACTTTTTCTCTTTTAAATCCTGTAAAGAAATTTTTTATGTGGGTTGGTTAAATGTTTTCCTTTTCCTGTGGAGAAAACATGAACAAAGAAATAACACAATCAGTTTAAATAACACCTAGAGCTTCTTTTAAGCGTTGATTGCTTAATGTGGTTTCCTAAATTTGAAAAAAAAAATATTTTTTTGATAAAATTCAGTGAATCACTAAATCTATTTGTTAAAATGCACAGGTTTAATCCTACTTCAAGATCACTCTTGAGTAAACATCAGCATTTGATAGAATCCTTACGCTAAAATGGGTATTCTGTGGGAGGGAACCACACCATGTCACATTTAAAAACGGCAAAATAAACACACATATAGCTTCAAAGTTTGCAATTTTTGCTTAAAAATGTGTAAATATGTTTTCTTTTAACTTAAAAGATTACAATATGTGGTTACATAAGTGATTAAATACAATGTGGATGCTTTTATATGTTCCTACTGTATGTATAGTATATACATGCAGTGAATGGAGTCCCACCGCTGGGAAAACTTTCAGCAACCAACAAGTTTCTTTTTCACTTCTTTTTGCATAGAAACTTTAAATTGGGTGTTAAATTTAGTTTATTCCGAACAATATGGATTGCTTTGAAGTTACTTTGAAGACTTCGTTTGGTTATAAATCGGCTTTATAGATTAAAAGTTTAAATAAAAGATGCAGTCCCTATGTTTGACCACAAGATGAAGGCAGTTTTCGTCTGCACTCCCAGAAGAGGAAACCCAGTGACCTCACTAAGGGTCCGGGGTCTCTACTCTAAGATGGCAGCTAAGGGCACTTCACTTTAAGTGGACTTAAGATGGCTTCGCTTGGCTGATCCTACACATGCGCAGTGTGAAGCCGTTTAGTCACAGGTGGATGTGGGCGTGTTCGTTCTCACAACAACGAAGCACACCTTGTTTTTCAAAAGCAGGAGAGCTTAACCCTTTGAGTGTGTAGAATTTTTGTCAGGAAAACGCAGAGTTTGACCTCAAATTTTCAAATGACAATAGCTTGAGAACGGTAATAGTTAGAGGCAAAGTCCCAATTACAAAAATGTTGCAGAGGAACCCAAGTGTCTGCCAAGTGAACTTGCATCCATGCATAGTGCATATCCATCCATCCATCCATCCATCCTCTACCGCTTTTCCGGAGGTCCGGGTCGCGGAGGCAGCAGTTCAAGCAGAGAAGCCCAGACTTCCCTCTCCCCAGCCACCTGCTCCAGCTCTTCAGAGGGGATACCAAGGCGTTCCCAGACTAGCTGGGAGACATAGTCTCTCCACCGAGTCCTGGGTCTGCCCCGGGGTCTCCTCCCAGTGGGACGTGCCTGAAACACCTCAAGTGGGAGGCGTCCAGGAGGCATCCTAATCAGATGCCCATACCACCTCAACTGACTCCTTTCAATGTGGAGGAGCAGCGGTTCTACTCTGAGCCTCTCCCGGATGACTGAGCTCCTCACCCTATCTCTGAGGGTGAGTCCAGCAATCCTACGGAGAAAGCTCATTTCAGCCGCTTGTATCCGCGATCTCGTTCTTTCGGTCATTACCCAAAGCTCGTGACCATAGGTGAGAGTAGGAACGTAGATTGACTGGTAAATCGACAGCTTTGCCTTAGAACTAAGCTCCCTCTTCACCACAACAGACCGGTACAACGTCCGCATCACTGCAGATGCTGCTCCAATCCGTCTGTCGATCTCTCGCTCCATTTTCCCCTCACTCGTGAACAAGACCCCAAGATACTTAAACTCCTCCACTTGGGGCAGGAGCCTGTCCCCAACCCGGAGAGGACAATCCACCTTTTTCCGGCTGAGGACCATGGACTCGGACTTGGAGGTGCTGATTCTCATCCCAGCCGCTTCACACTCAGCGGCAAACCGTCCCAGCAAGAGCTGTAGGTCATTGCTGGATGAAGCCAACAGGACAACATCATCTGCAAACAACAGAGATGAGATCCTGTGGTCACCAAGCATGACACCCTCCATTCCCTGGCTGCGCCTAGAAATCCTGTCCATAAAAATTATGAACAGGACCGGTGACAAAGGGCAGCCCTGGCGGAGTCCAACTCTCACTGGGAATGACTCCGACCGAGTGTTGGCAATGCGAACTAAACTCTCACAACGGTCGTACAGAGACCGAATAGCTCGTAACAACAAGCCCGATACCCCATACTCCCGAAGCACCCCCCACAAAAATCCACGAGGGACGCGGTCAAATGCCTTCTCCAAGTCCACAAAACACATGTAAACTGGTTGGGCAAACTCCCACGAACCCTCAAGAATTCTCGAGAGGGTAAAGAGCTGGTCCGATGTGCCACGGCCAGGACGAAAACCACATTGCTCCTCCTGAATCCGAGGTTCGACCAACGGCCGGACTCTCCTCTCCAGTACCTTGGCATAGACCTTCCCAGGGAGGCTGAGGTTGTGTTGTTAAAAATTAAATTACCATTAGAAGGCTATACACCTGACCTGATGAACAGCAGCATGTGGAGTGAACAGAGAATGGAATGTGTATGTAATTATTGGCTTTTCTCATACGGTGTCATAACAGATAAACCAGACTTTTGATGCAAACAATACAATTTTATTCCCGAAGCAAAATTTACAAACAAAAAAACAGACTGGGCGATGACATCTCTGCGAGCTCTTCCCTTCATAACGCAGCGTCCTGTTCCAGGGCTTCACGCGCATCTGCCCGCACATCTGCGGCCACCTGTCGCAAATGCTGCATGTACTCCTGATTCTTGCCGCTGGTCATGTTGCCATTCCAAGAGCCGCATCTCTTCGTCATGCATGTTGACCATCGCTAATGTAAGATCAGCGATGGAGTTGTCTGTTTTCGTCTTGCCTAGGTGGAAAGACAGAAAGGCATGGTCGTTAAAGCTGGATCACTACATATATTATGGAATTACACAGGTAAAAGTCTGTGGTGGAATGTCACTATTATATTATGCTTCATTGCTGTATATAAGCTGAACTGTCATGTTGCTGCCCCTCAGTAGAGCAGATTTTGCAACACGCAGGGTGCTGTCTTCGGCTGCAGCCCCCCTGCAAAACTAAAAAGGATTAAGATTAAGAATATGGATGGATGGATGGGTAATGTTTAAACTAGTTGCTTGTAGTGTGGCCGCAGAAATCTGAATGGGTTAATACAGTCAGCTGACGCGAAGCATTTCAATGAAGCATGTTGATTTCAACGGCAGTTCATGCACTTTGTTTGTCTAAAACAGGAGTTACAACAGCACCAATCACCACACCTAAAAATGGTTGTGGAACACCGATAAGTGAAGACCAAAGAATAACCTTTTTGTACATTTAAAAAGACATTTTCAATTAATTAATATGCAGCTACAGGAAATTGCATTAATCAATTTGGTACATAACTTGTTAGGCTCCAGCCCCCCCGCGACCTGTAAAGGATTAAGCGGTAGAAGATGGATGGATGGATGGATTTTCGACCCTGGTTAACGCTGCTGGACTTGTTTCAACCAAAAAAAAAAATCGTGGTTATTGTGCCTTACCGGCACTTGAACGTGATCCAGATGGAGCTGGTGATGTGGAGCCGATCCAGCTGGCGCTCAGCCAGACGCACACGCAGACGCAGCGCCAGGAGAGTCCGCTGTGTCAGTCATCTCCACTGAGGTGGACCCCTGTGATATGAAATGCGATTCTAGAAAAAAAATACACGCAATTTAAAACTTAACACCAAAGTGCAACATGTACACAACACTCTCAAGTTTTTAACCGGAATACAATAAGCGTAATTCAGCGTTTTGTTCGCGCTAATACTTAACACAAAGCAAGCGTGAATCTGCAGTTGGCTGCAAAACAATACGCAAGCCTCAGTAACAACCATTACTCACAATCTAAGAACCTTCCTATTTCTTAAAAACAGTGAGCTTGGCACAGAAAGAAACAAGTGGCGAACAGATGCGCAATATCAAATAAACACTCACCATCCACTGTTTCCAAGGGCCGTGACGGTGACGGTGACCGTGTGGAGCCCAGTGTCTCTCAGCGAACCACTTCCACTCCTTCCATCCGCTGAACTTGGAGCATTGTGGTCCTTCACTGCTCGGTAATCGCTTTTCAGCTTTTTCAGCTTCTCCCGACACTATTTGGTAGTACGGATGTGCCACTGGGAAGCCATCTGCTCGGACACCTGCATTTCGAGTAGATCCGTCCAACTCGCGCTGGATGCGATTGCCGCCTAATATAGAAAGGAGGAGGAGGAGTGTGATCCCTCTAAAGTTGGAGCACACCCTCCGGTCCCCTTTTTTGAAGAGAGGAACCACCACCCCGGTTTGCCATGCCAAAGGCACTGCCCCCGACCTCCACGCAATGTTGCAGAGGCGTGTCAACCATGACAACCCAACAACATCCAGGGCCTTGAGGTACTCGGGGCGAATCTCGTCCACCCCCGGGGCCCGGCCACCAAGGAGATTTTTAACCACCTTGGCGACCTCAGCCCCTGTGATAGGTGAGTCATCCCCCTCGTCCCCAAACCCTGCTTCCTCTGTGGAAGGCGTATCAGTGGGATTGAGGAGATCCTCGAAGTATTCCTTCCACCGCCCGACGATATCCCCAGTCGAAGTCAACAGTGTCCCATCCGCACCATACACAGTGTGGACGGGGAGCTGCTTTCCCCTCCTGAGCCGCCGAACAGTTTGCCAGAATCTCTTTGAAGCCGACCGAAAGTTTTGTTCCATGGCCTCACCGAACTCCTCCCATACCCGGGTTTTTGCTTCAGCAACCACCCGAGCTGCACTCCGCTTGGCCTGCCGGTACACCTCAGCTGCTTCGGGAGTCCCACAAGCCAACCAAGCTTGATAGGACTCCTTCTTCAGCTTAATGGCCCCCCTCACCACTGGTGTCCACCACTTGGTTCGGGGGTTGCCACCACGAGATGCACCGACCACCTTGCGGCCGCAGCTCTGGGCCGCCGCTTCAACAACAGAGGTGGAGAACATGGCCCATTCAGACTCCATGTCTCCAGACTCCCTCGGAATGTGGTTGAAGTTCTTCCGGAGGTGGAATTATGCATAGTGCATAATTGGACCTAATTTGCATATTGCAACAATCCAAATTTTATTATAACACTATAGCTTCAGAACAGTAATAGGGGCAAAGTCCCAATTACAAAAATGTTTCAGAGAAACCCAAGTGTCTGCCAGGTGAACTTGCATCCATGCATTGTGCATAATTGGACCTAATTTGCATATTGCAACAATCCAAATTTTACAACACTACAGCTCCAGAATGGTAATAGTTAGATGCAAAGTCCCAATTACAAAAATGTTGCAGAGGAACCCAATTGTCTGCCAAGTGAACTTGCATCCATACATTGTGCATAATTGGACCTAATTTGCATATTGCAACAATCCAAATTTTATTATAACACTATAGCTTCAGAATTACAGTTAGATGCAAAGTCCCAATTATAAAAGTGTTGCAGAGGAACCCAAGTGTCTGCCAGGTGAACTTGCATCCTTGCACTGTGCATAATTGGACCTAATTACCGTTCCGGAAAAGCGGTAGAAGATGGATGGATGGACAATTTTTGCGTCACACATTGTCACCACATAGTCCTTTTGTCCCATCATTGACAAAATTACTAAAAATCATTCAAAACAAAAACAATTTTGGTGTCACACTGCCACCACATGGCCTTTTGTCCCTTCATTTGTTCCTTCATCTTCTACCGCTCCAGAAAAGCGGTAGAAGATGGATGGATGGACAATTTTTGTTGCACACACTGCCACCACATAGCCTTTTGTCCCATCATTGACAACATTACTAAAAATCATTAAAAACCCACCAATCTCATGGCACATTTGTTTCATACTAAACTAAAATGAAGCAAATGAAACACAGTTTATGCAACAAATATGTACCTGTTTGTTTCGTCGGTCACAAGCATCCAGAATTCCGGAGTCCAAAAAAGCGACACAAAATCAGTGGTGGGCGCAGATGACAGGTCCTTCTCTCCACGATATCCAACTGGCTGTTCAAATGCTTTCAGTCATGCCTGATAAACTTCTTCATTTCTAAGAAGCTCCCAGCCGTCAATGTCCAAACCTCCCGCCGCATCGCCACTACCAATTGTCCTGCCACCGTGCACACGTGGCACACGTCGATGTGCACTGGCAGTGCGCTCTTGCCCAGCCAAACGTCACCCACGGGGCTGCTCTGGACCTTTTCGCTCCGTGACCACGGTTTGGCAAAGCAGAACAATCTGCAGATGAGGCTCCTGTGCCATTTTGGGCACGGCTGGACACAGAAAACACAGCTGCAGCGTCGCACGCAAGATGTCCATCTCTAGTTTCACAAGAACTGCTTGCACCATTGTCCGAAGGCACATAATCAGAGCTGGACTCTAACGCAGATGACGAACTAGGGCTAAGCTCTTCCTCTAACCCAGGAGCAGTGAATACCAGTGCTAATACCTCTTCAGCTGAGAGCGTTTTCCTCGCCATCCTCTTTCCTCCTGTCAAACAGCAGAACGAAAGGGGGTGGGCTTCAAACGCTGATTTGACCTACTTATTGCATTGGACCATTTCCAGTTCTCACGGTAAATGAAGAGCCACACCTCTCGGCCACCAAGTGGTGTTAAAAGGTTTGTACATTTCACACTCTATTTAGCTGTACAGGCTTTGCTTGGACTGATCAGCTGACAGGCGCAGAAGTGCGCCATACACACTCAAAGGGTTAAATCTCCTTAAAACTTTATTCATTGAAGACTAGTTTTCACAACGGTTAGTTCAATTGATTTCCATGGGGATTCCTTCTCCTGTGGATTTGAACCAACGGAAAACAAATAGGATTGCTTCGCTATTTGTTCCCAGGCCTATTTTAATTATTCAGCATGTAATAATGCTTTACTGAAGTTATAGCATGCTTTAAAAAAAAACGGTCTGGTCAGTGGAGCAGCGAGTGGGGGTCTACGACCCTGTCTCCTTGCGCTTCTACACACAGACACTTGGCTGAGTGGGGCAAGTGGGGTGTGAATTCCCCTCCTCCCCTTTGTGCTCGCTCACACACACACACACACACACACACACACACACACACACACACACACACACACACACAGAGCTGATAAGAGCACGGGGGGGCCAAACACATGCACCTGGCTGGGCAACCAGATACAGAGAAGGAAGAAAAAAAAAAAAAGTTTCCTTCGTGTAAGAGATCAAACTATACCACACAGCTTATGAAATCATAATTTCATGTCCATTTCAGATTTCATCAGAGCCTCAATCGGGCAGCACCATAAAATGTAGTCAAATTAAAGGGTTTTATAGGCAATTTAATGTTGGTACACGTATTAGTGTAAATATCAATGTGAGTAGGAATGAAGATTTACTTTCATCACACTCAATTCCTCGTTAGGGCACCATCCACGTTTTATAGAGGTGGAAACTCTTATGCACTAAGACTTAAGCTTAAGAATTTAGCAATTGGTAAGTTAAGCCTTAGTTAATCAATCTCATAATAAACCCTTGTGAGAGTTCTTGTCTCTGACGATCAAGAAGATGGACATGAAATCAAACAATAACTTCCACATGTCTTTCAATGATTTAATAAGAAATATCAGAATAGGTTAACATATTTGCTTAACTTTAAAACAGAGAATTTACATGTATCATGGGCATCATAGACTGTTACTGAGTTACTTATGAATCAAGCATTTGTGGAACCACATGAAGCATAGTTTAATTTGTCAGTATACTGGAAACTGGAAAACCATAAAATGGCATTGGTTGAGAAAAGTGGATGCGATTTTATGAAGAAAATGATAATTAACTTTATTAAAAAAAGTAGAAAATTTGTTTTACTCTGAAAAAAGAACGTAGATAAAGAACACACACATATATACATACAGTATATACTGTATATACTTTCATTCTGACTCCATTTTTCCTGTCCTTCATGGAGGAAAATTGGGTCAAATTTCAGGAGTGCAGCAAAAAATATATGTATATATCAACCATTAGTCTAAAAATCATTTCAATGATGTCTCATTTAAGGATAAGGTTAGATAATAAGGTCTGTGTTACAGAAACAATTTGTCTCATCCTATGTTTTTAAAGCTAAATCTCAGAATGAACCCCAGATAGCTTTCCTACATTTATCATTTATCTCATGATTCTCAGAAACTTCTCACTGGACTTTTTTTTAGACTTTATTGTCCCCAAGGGGAAATTCTTTTCACAGACCTGTACATTAGAACGTTACATAATAGACAGGCAATGACAACACCTAACAAAGGTAAACAACACTTTACAGGGCAAAACAGAATGACACAGTGAACCAGGACACACTCAGTGGCGTCTGTTGTTTAGGGCAGCTATGACTACAGGGGTCAGGCTTTTCCCAAAGCGAGCCCTTCTGTATCTTAATGTCCGGTACCTGTATCCTGAGGGCAATGGAGTGAGGTATTCATGTAGTAGGTGTGTAGAGTCCTGTTCTATTGAGACTGCAATGCGTGTAATAGCCTTGTTATTAAGCTCAGTGAGGTTGGGCGTGGGCAGACCAATAATTTTCATAGCAGTACTCATTATGCATGTGAGTTTTGTCCAGTTTTTAACAGAGAGCATGTTATAAAAACAGGTGGAACAGTACAATAGAATGGGTTGGGTGATGCTTTGGTATAATAACAGAAGGAGGTGTGGAGCAACATGAAGTCCACTGAGCTTACAAATAACAGATAGTCTCTGGTGACTCTGTTTCTGAATGTCCATGGTGTGTTGGTCAAAAGTAAGTTTATTGTCCAGTGTAACTCCAAGATATCTGAAACTGTCTACTTTTCCTACCATTTGGTTATTAATGGTAATGGGGTGCTGGGGAGTAGGGGGTCTGATTATTAACTCCTGTTTTAGTGACGTTGAGGTGGAGATGGTTGCTGTCACACCACTGGGTGAAGTCTGTAATAGTGTTGCAATAGTCCAGAACAGAGTGGTCGTCTGTGAGGAGAGCGAGGAGAGCTGTGTCGTCCGAGTATTTGAAATAAGTGATCCTGGGAGATGGGCTGATGCAATCATTGGTATAAAGTGTGTATAGGAAAGGACTCAACACACAGCCTTGTGGAGCTCCAGTGCTGGTGATGTGGTTGAGCCTACCCGCACAGCTTGTAGTCTGTTGCTGAGGAAGTTATGGATAAGATGTATGAGTTGAGGGGGGGTGTTGAGATGGTGAAGCTTCTGGATCATCAGATGTCTTTGGATTGTATTAAAGGCAGAGCTTAAGTCCACGAAGAGTATTCTGGCAAAATGACCAGAAGAGTCCAGGTGCTGAGGAAGAAGGTGCAGCAGGCAGGCTACAGCATCCTCCGTGCCCCTCTTAAGCCTTATTCATGCTGCATCTCCCCTCTAGTCTGCTTTGGTCCGTGTGTGCTTTGGACGACCCCGGCGCACACGCAGCGCTGTACATGCTCACTTTTTTCGTCTACCAGGCCAAGCAGTTGACGCATGCGCACAACTGTTACTTGTAGTTTCGCCCCAGCCCTATGGGTAGCGCAAATACGTCAACATGCCAGTTTGTTCACCAGCTATAAAACAGGAGAGTGATGCACATTTTTTTTTTTGTAGCAACAACAATGGTGTTGTTTCAAGGAAAAGAAGGAATTACCATTTTCCAGTGCTCTTCTCCGCTCAAACTGCTGCAAAAGGATCCATGTACGTTTATGCTCGTCTTCCATCTCCTCATTGTCTTCCTCGTCTACTTTGTCTTTGTATTCTGTGTTGATAGTGCCATCTCGTGAATGGGACATTCAGTCTTGCGCATGCTCTGTCAATACGTTCAGATTATGAGCAGACCACGCAGTCACAAAATTTGGGCTGCCCGCAGTCGTCCGTGGCAGAGTCCTGCGTACACTAGCGGAGTGGAGACGATGACGTAAATTTCGTCACACAAGGTTTCTGGTTGCACGTACGTGGACAGCGGAGGTGCAGCATGAATCCGCTTTAGTCTTGTATGCAAATTGGAGGGGGTCCAGTTGTAGAGTAACAATGGATAATAGGATGTTGAGCAACAGCTTCTCCAGGCATTTCAATGTAATAGGGGTGAGGGCAACACAACGATAATGACTGAGCTCTGTAGGCCGGGGTTTTTTAGGAACTGGGATTATGGTAGCAGTTTTCCAGATAGTAGGTATTGTGGCAGTCATGTAGATTTGAGTGAAGACTGAATGAAAGATGGGCGAGAGTTCCTGTGAACAGGTCTTAAGCACCTTGTTGGGATGTCGTCAGGCCCTGGTGCCTTGCCCAGCTTACACTGGTTAAGCTGGCACCTCACCTCCTTCTCAGTAAAAGGGGCTAATTCCTCTGGATCCAGATGAGGGAGGGTTTTCAGCACATCCTCACATTCAGCCGAGAAGTCCTGAACATCAAAGCATGCATAAAATAAATTGAGTTCTTTTGAAAAAGATTCTTGATAAGTCATTGTACATGTTTTAGCTTTGGTTTCACATCTGGTCAGTTTTAACTCTCTGAAATGCCCATTTTGTGTGCATATTAGGCGGTGCGGTGGAGCAGTGGTTAGCACTGCACCAGCACAGCAACTCACCCTTGGCCATGGGATCCCTGGTTCGATCCCAGCCCCTGACCAACAGTGATCTGTATGGAGTTTGCATGTTCTCCCCGTATCTGCGTGGGTTTACTCCGGGATTTCTCCGGTTTCCTCCCACAGGCCAAAAACATGCAGGTGCGGCGGCATGCAAAAATAAGCAGCAATGCTGTGGTTTTAAGCAGGTTTTATTCATCATACCGCCGTCACAAAGCTCCACTCCCGGCGCCGTGCATGAGCGCCGGGAGCGAGCTCACGGCTCTCAGAGAGGCGGACACGTGTGTGTCTACCTGTTGCAGGATCAGAGTGACAGAGAGAGAGATTGCGTTACAGAGTTGCGCCTTAAATACTTGTCCATAACAATACATGAAAGAGACATACCCCACAGTGATCAAAGGGATAACAGAACAGGCAGGAGGTATTTGCATTTGCGAGACCAAGGGCAGATTAGCTAGACCTCGCTCCAGGTGCGGACAAAGAGGCTAACAAGCACATCTACATATTGATCTGAGTCTCTAGGTCACAGTAAGGACAGGACGCATGAGTACAATGGATGAAAGGCAATAATTAACATCCAGGTGTGAGACAGAAGAAACTCGTCTACCTGTAGACATTAATACACCAAAGCACAGTAAGGACAAGCCATAAGCACACTATACAGAATGGCGCATTACATCACAATACATGCATGTTTGCATCACAAATACATGAATGGCACATTGCATCTCAGTAGTGCAGCAGAAAAACAGAGAAAAGAGGGCTGAGTGTCCTTAGTCTGTTGTGGGGTTAAAACGAACCGCCACACACGCTCCCCCCCAGAGGACGCGGCAGGGGGCCGCGACCTCGATGATCCATCTGTGTGAGCGAGCTGTGGGAGAAGCTCGCTGCAGGCGGAGGGGGAGGGAGGGGAGGGGTAGTAAGTGCCGGCAGGAGTTGTGAAATTGTCCTGAGCCGCGCAAAAATTGCTTGTGGGTCCGCAATGTCGAAGGGCTGGTCCCGTTGAACGTGCAGCGGTCCACAAGAAGAAAAATTAGTCTCTGACTCCTCTCGTGGCCATGAAGAAAAGCAGGAGCAGCTGTAAGAGAAAAAGTAAACAAAGCATAGGGACTGTTGGCTTTGGGTGCTGAAGCAACCCCAAAGCTCCCGGGAACAGCTGACGGCTGAAATCCCGTTGTGCCGTGGCTAAGACCATTAAAAAATCCAGTGGCGAGCTGCGTGCTTGCTTCAGGTGAACGAGCAGCCCTGAAGGTTCTGTGAGCAGCGGCGGAGGATGATGGCGGTCTCTGGCGTGGCTGAGACTGTTAACAAATCCTTCGATCATGCTGCATGCGTGCCTCAGGTGAGCGTGCAGCCCTGAAAGGCAGCGGCGAAGGAGGAAAGCAGTCTGTGGAGCCGTTACTTGTCCCGTGCGTGATGCACCGTCCTTGTAACTCCCCGAGCGTGCGCGGGGGTTCCGTGGCGTGGGTGGGCCGCTGGAGTGGCGAGTCAGGGTGCAGAAACTTGGTGGAAATCGGCGCAGACGGCGCCGATAAAATCCAGGTTGAGCTGTTGCTGTAGATTGGCCATGGTGCGTTGGAGCGGTGAGAGGAAATAGACGATCTTTAGTCCCTCAGGCCCGTGCAGATGCGTTGGAGCGGTGGGAGGGAATAGACGATCTTTTGTTCCTCAGGCTCATGCAGCTGCGTTGGGGCGGTGAGAGGGAGGAGACGCGTTGGAGCGGCGCGAGGCAATAGGCGATCTTTGTGCCCCGGGCTCGTGCAGGTGCGTTCAGTTCCACGCGCTGTGCTCTCCGTCGGCCCTGGAGGTTGCCGTCGTGGACAGAGGACGAGGTGCGTGCGCTCTCTGTGAGAGCGGCCGGTCCAGCGTGGATGTGTAGATCTCAGGCGTGCAGATCTCACCGTGAAGCGGTCACCAGTCGCGGTCCGGACCAGAAGTTTGCTTCGCACAAAGCGTGTGCGTGTCCGGGTGTTGCGTTCGCTGGCCGCTCGTTTTTTTCAGCGTCGGTTCGCCAGCGTGGCCGTCCAAATCAGAAGGCTGCGTCGCACAAAGCGTGTGCGTCTTCAAGAGGTCACCAACGCAGCTGTGCGGCTGTCCAGCTCGGAAGGTTGCTTTCGCACAAAACGTGTGCGTGTTCGAGGGGTCACCAGTGAGGCGGCATGCAAAAATAAGCAGCGATGCTGTGGTTTTAAGCAGGTTTTATTCATCATACCGCCGTCACAAAGCTCCACTCCCGGCGCCGTGCATGAGCGCCGGAAGCGAGCTCACGGCTCTCAGAGAGGCGGACACGTGTGTGTCTACCTGTTGCAGGATCAGAGTGACAGAGAGAGAGATTGCGTTACAGAGTTGCGCCTTAAATACTTGTCCATAACAATACATGAAAGAGACATACCCCACAGTGATCAAAGGGATAACAGAACAGGCAGGAGGTATTTGCATTTGTGAGACCAAGGGCAGATTAGCTAGACCTCGCTCCAGGTGCGGACAAAGAGGCTAACAAGCACATCTACATATTGATCTGAGTCTCTAGGTCACAGTAAGGACAGGACGCATGAGTACAATGGATGAAAGGCAATAATTAACATCCAGGTGTGAGACAGAAGAAACTCGTCTACCTGTAGACATTAATACACCAAAGCACAGTAAGGACAAGCCATAAGCACACTATACAGAATGGCGCATTACATCACAATACATGCATGTTTGCATCACAAATACATGAATGGCACATTGCATCTCAGTAGTGCAGCAGAAAAACAGAGAAAAGAGGGCTGAGTGTCCTTAGTCTGTTGTGGGGTTAAAACGAACCGCCACACAGGTTAGGTTAATTGGAGACTCTAAAAGTGGCCCTAGGTGTGAATGTGTGTGTGAATGGTTAAAGGATAGCGCCCTCAAGGTGGATGCCCTCAATTTCCCCTCTGGGGATCAATAAAGTATACAAAATCAAAAAAAAAAAAAAAAAAGATATTGGCAAATTCAGATTCCAATTTGTCTTTATATTTTAGTTTTGCCTTAAATATTTCACTTTGATTTTCCAGGTTGCCATTTTCAGACTAACCCAGTCCTTGTTTTTAAAGGCTTGATGGTTTTCTTTAAGGCACTGTTTTATGTGGGGGATGATCCAGGGTTTGGAGTTGGGATATTTCTTTACCGTTTTGACAAGGATAGTCGCGCAAATGCAGAAGTTTATATAATCTGTAATAAGAGAAACTCTTTCATTCAACTCTCACTCAAAAATGTACCAGTCGTTGCAAGCCAGAGAGCCTTGGAGTTGGGTGATGGTGTCTTCCGACCACTGTGGGGTGCTGTAATGTTGTGGTTTATGCCATTTCAGTTCCTGTTTGTCCAGCGGAAGCAGAGAGATAATGTTGTGGTCTGCAAATCCCCAGTGGGGGATATGAACAGAAACAAAATGAGTCAGTAATGTTGCTGTAATGTAATGTTGTCGTAACAAATGTAAAATTTCCCCCTCTAGTGGGGATGTTCACATACTGTTGAAATGATGGCAATACCCAGTCCAGACTGCAGGTGTTAAAATCCCCCAATATCAAGCGCTGGGATACTTAGCCAGCATAGCATTAGCATCCTCCGCTGTTAGCGCCGCGGCTATCTAGATGTTAGCACTGGGGATAACATAAACACAGCTGATCACGACAGTAGAAAATTCCTGGGGAAGGTAGTAGGGGCAGATGGACAGGGTCAGCATCTCTAGATGGGGTGTACACATCTTACAGTGAATTTTGATGTTATTAGCCCATTTGTGATTGATGTATAGGCAAACCCCACCACCGCAAGCTTTCCCCAATTCCCTTGTTCTGTCTGACTTGATGATAGTGAAGTTGTCCAGGCTGACCTCGGTATTGGAGACTGTCTCGTCCAGCCACGTCTCCATCAGGGCAATGATGCAGATGTCTCTGAAAGCCCTTTCCAATCGGCATGTAACAGATCCATTTTATTATGGAGTGAACGAACATTTGACAGAATGATGGAGGGAAGAGGAGGCTTGAATGGACATTTTCTTAATCTGCTGCGAATGCCTCCACGTCTTCTCTTTTCCTTGGCTGGAGCTCCGGTGGTAGGACCATAGCAAGTTTGATGTTACTCAACAGCGAGGATCGCTGTAACAGAAGCTCATCATGATTATAAGTGAGTAGCCTGTTGCCGGCGTTTGTCAGATGTGCAAAGCTATTGCTGATCAAGCAAATAATGACAAGTAGAATTACGATGTCTTTGTAGCAGCGGGTCATATTTAAAGCAGAGTGTGTCCACATAAAACACTTGGCAGTACACACATTTACTTAAAGACGAGGGGAGTAAAGCCTCGTACGGTCTGTGTTGTCACAGCAGAGTGTGTGCCAGTAGTTACTAAAATCCACGATCTAACCACGAGACTATGAAAACAAATACTAATCAAAATGGAAATTTCTTTTTACTTGGCAATAGTGTATACACTTAATCTGGCTTCAGCAATGCACTGCAATCATGTGTTAAACATAACGGGAGTCCAGCATGGTAGGGGTGAAGTCCCAACTTTTTTTTTTTCCCTGGCATGGAGTCAAGCTACCAGCAAGCCTCTAGTCATCATTTCAATTATAAATTCACACACAGCAGTGATCACCCAGAGCCATTACTGGAACAAAAACAACTTCAATGAAATGATGCCTCAGTGCCTGTGGCATGGTAGCATGAGGGGCTGTAAAAAGTCACGCTGCCTCTTGTAGTGGCCCAGCATAGTTATTACAGTACCTTTTTTCGCAGCTGCATTGATGGTAAAGGTGAGTAAAATTTGTGTTTATTTTGAAAACAAAGCCTTATATGGAAATTGTGGTAAATTAAAAGTTGAAAATATGACGATACAATGATACAAGCCTTTAGTTCCAGTTGATTTTGAGCGGGTGAGCTGAAAAGCTGATAACAGACAGTGGATATAAAAAGTCTACACACCCCTGTTCAAATGCCAGGATTTGTGATGTAAAAAAAAAAAAAAATGAGACCAAGATAAATCATTTCAAAACTTTTTCCACCATTAATGTGACCTATAACCTGTACAACCCAATGGAAAAACAAACTGAAATATTTTAAGGGGAAAAATAAAAAACTTACAATAACTTGGTTGCATAAATATGCACACCCTTAAACTAATACTTTGTAGCAGCACCTTTGGCTTTTATGACAGCACTCAGTCTTTTGGGGTAGGAGTCTATCTGTGTGGCACATCTTCCCTTTACCATTGGCACATCTATCCCTTTACCATTCACACACACATTCACACCTAGGGCCACTTTTAGAGTCTCCAATTAACCTAACCTGCATGTTTTTGGCCTGTGGGAGGAAACCGGAGAACTCCCAGAGTAGACCCACGCAGACACGAGGAGAATATGCAAACTCTACACAGATCACTGTTGGTCAGGGGCTGGGATCGAACCAGGGATCCCATGGCCAAGGGTGAGTTGCTGTGCTGCCGCAGTGCTAACCACCGCGCCACCGCACCACTCTGCACTAATGCACTAATATTTAGAATGAGAGCTAATATTAACGAAGATGAAAAAGAGAGTGACTCCTGTAATTCAGTCATTTAATGCATTCAACGCGTTAGCCATGACAGCTCAGTCTTCAGCAACCAGAGAGCTTATTGTCAAACAGCTAAGCTAAAATAAACAGCAGTACTAACAGTACTGTCATTTTTCTAAAGCTTGAAACAGCTGGCCATTGAAAATAAGTGGCACTAACTTTACTCGCTAAAACGTGCCAAGCAGAAGCAGGCAGTAAATGTCGCAGCTCCGGGATGTCTCCGTTTCAGATGCTCATGCGGCACTGTAGTGCTGCCGTGGTAAGTCTGCTTTGTAGAGTCTGCATTTTACTTGTCTTGTTTTTTTGCTTTCTGTGAAATGTTCCCACACTACAGAAAGTTTGGGTCTGCATTTTTTTTTTAGCTCCACTTCGACTTGTCTTTTGTCTTCGCCATGCTGTGTTCCTCTTCTTCTTTGCTGGAAATTCTTCACGCATGCCGGACAACAGAGGCACTTCTGGCCGCAGCAGTTCTGGTCGTGCATTGCAGTTACAACTAGGGCTACAGCTAACGACTATTTTACGGCTCGGGTAATCGCCCACTCTAATCAAAGTTTACTCGAGTAATCTGATACCTTTTCTTTTTAAAGAAACTTGCATTGACCAACATTTGTGGAACTTTCTTTCCTAAAGAGCAGTAGTAGTTGTACCAAACCCTCAATAAAACAGGTACACATTTATTGCATTAAATGCAATTAAATCATTTTTAAAAAAAATTCTCATCATCTTTGCCGGCCTGTCACTATGCCACTCTGACATGGCGCCGTTAAACAAATCCGCATTTTGTTTAGATAGTGTGACCGGAAGTGCTACATCAACCCTTTTGAGTGTGTGAATTTGCGTGCCCCTAGTGGCAGAACGCGCCACTGCGCCTGTCGTCTCACTCTCACATGATCGCCTGCATTGGGGGATTTGTACTGATTTGCCAGTTTCAAAAGGTGGCAGACATCCATGTTGGAGGACTTAATGGATGACACGTAATACACCAAAGAAGCAGAACTCCACATTTCCTTTTCCTGTTTTTAGCATTTTAGCCCAGAAAGCTAATATGCCCGCAATCGATCACTGTCACTTTTATCGGCTTTGTACGCGGAAAATAGCCGCGGGATACAAGCAAAATTTATGTGGGATAATCTTAAGACTTTGTAGATGTGGTAGAGATTTTAAATGACCGACAGAACACAAAATAACAACCATGATGGGTGACAATGCAGCAACCACGCCAGCCAACCAGCCAGCCAGCCAGCCCCCCTTTGTCAAAAAGTGAGAATTTTCTGTTTTTTGTGGCTTTTTTGTTTTATATTGTACTGATTTCTTGTTCATATACTGTACTTTGAAGATAAGATGAGGTACCTCTGTACAAAAAACTGTGTCAAAAGACTGAACCATTTTTTGTGTAAATACATCCAAAGTCCAGTTTTGACTGAGTTATGGAATTTAAAGAGGTGCCGTGACATTATGCAAATTAGATGCATAAATTTATTCCTATCTGAAACCCTGGATCATATTTTACATCTTTCTAACTGACAGTAAGCCATTATCTCTTACCACTTTCAAGTTATAGCCTTGGAAATCTGAACTATTTTATTGACAAAAAATATTTACCACTCTTGACCACTAGGGGTTATGTTGCAATTCGGCAACAAACACACTCAAAGAGTTAAATAACATGTTGACACATTTTTGTATCAATTTTACACACACAATTTTGAATCGAAAATTTTTTGTAACCAAATTATTTGAGTAATCGTTGCAGCCCTAGGTACAACTGAACATTTCTGCAGCATTCATATATACTTTAAAAGTAAACAATTTGTCGACAATAAAAATCTGCTTTGACAAATTTTTTATTATCGACGTTATCGACAACGTCGACTAATCGTTTCAGCCCTACCAGCTAGGCTAAATAATGACTCATTGTGTCTCATTGTGCTTAGCAAAGATGACACCTCTTACACTGGTTTTGAAATGTCCACCGGTTCCCTGCATAGTGTCCTTTACACTTTATCAGCCATTTTGTACTGCTGTTCAAAATCTAAAATGGAGATTTTATTCCCTATAGTACAATCAAATATCCCACAAGGCATTCTGAACAGGAGTGTACAATCAAACGTCACTACATTAGACAATGTATCGCACAATGTAATGAGCAACCAACAGAGCAATGAGAGGAGAGCTTCACATAACATAAACTGCCTTAAATTATTATTTATTAATACAGTAAAAACAATTTGATGTAATATACTACATTTACTACAAAATGCATGCAAGTATTCCTTTTTTAACTACATCATTCTGTTATATTTTACTGTACTGCTAATGAACTCATTAATGGTGCCAAGAAAAAACCCCAAGTAGTATCCAAAAGCTCAGGTTTCTATTGTTCTATTTTGTTCATTATATAGTCCCCTACACAAAACCTTCAGGCTTCTGCTACAAAGCTGAAGAGGAACTTCATCTTTCAGCACGGCAATGACCCAAAGCACACATCCAAATCATCAAAAGAATGGCTTCGCCAGAAGAAGGCTGAGGTTTTGGAATGGCCCAGCCAGAGTCCAAACCTGAATCCGATCGAACATCTGTGGAGTGATCTAAAGAAGGCTGTGCACAGGAGATGCCCTTGCAATCTGACAGATTTGGAGCATTTTTGCAAAGAAGAGCGGACAAATATTGCCACATCAAGATGAGCCACACTGATAGACTCCTACCCAAAAAGACTGAGTGCTGTAATAAAAGCCAAAGGTGCTGCAACAAAGTATTAGTTTAAGGGTGTGCATTTTAATGCAGCCAGGTTATTGTAAGTTTTTTATTTTTCTCCTTAAGATTTCATTATTGACCTGACCTGAAAGTTTTCATGTCAGGTCAGGCACTGGTTTGCTTGCTACCGGATAACCATGAAAACCGGCACTACCTGTCTCATGGGTCGGGCTGTTGGTGACTCAACCGGCAACCCCGCCCTTCCGAGGGTGTGGAGGGTGAAACTGGGCATCCTGGCAGAAATAAAAACAATATCTGTCACAGGTCTGGGGCGGACCACTCCCAGTTACACGGGGTGAAACTGGACATCCTGGCAGATAAGCACATCTTTCGCAAGGTTTGTGGTGGACTGTTGCCAGTCAGTGTATCGTGACATGCACTACACAAAGAGCAGAGATAAACAAACCTATCATCTGGTCAGTCACTGCAACAAATACTGGAGTCAGTTTGTCTTGGTCTGTCCTTGCCACTGATAACACCTCTATCTGCCAAGAATGTGCCGCTAGTCCAGCAAAAGCTAGCGGTACTCAAATACTTTGCAAGCAGTTTCATGAAATGGTCAGTCAGAAAGCCACTCATACCGGCTCGGACATCGCCCGGGTTAACAAGGTCAGGAGTTCCTGGCAGCGGAAGGCGAAGGACAGAGCTGCATGGAGGAATCTGATCAGACCTAAATGAAACAGTCACTGTTGTCCCCGACAGACTGCTATGATGATGATGACGACATCAGAAGTCACTACAGAGTAGGGAGTGGACATTTCAAACACAGCACTATATAAGGGCAGATACATAGTGTGCAACAGGGCATGAGAAATGGAGAGATGGCACACAAACGACAATAAGAAAAGACTACAGCAGTAGAAAAATAAAAGTAACTAAATCATCCTTCATAAAAGAAAGATGATCTTTCAGAGTGTGAGTAGTGGCTTTACAACCAAATCAAAAATGGAGCAATGGCAAAAGGTAAACCTTTTTTTTTTTTTTTTTTGAAAAAAGGTGATTAAATCCATACCTGGGAAATTTTACATAACAGCATCTCCAGGGAAATACACAGAAATAGAAAAAAAGCAGTAATACATTAAATAATAAAAAATAGCAAAAACAATCAAAGAAAAATATATTATCAATACATTATCAATGCACATTATGTCCACATGAGTGAGTGAGCGAGTGAGTGTTCTTGTTTAGCGCCATGCCAGCATCTATGGCTATTTCATGGCAAAATTAGAACTAATAAGAAAATTGAGTTAAAAAATTATATAGAGACAGTATGATAAATGAAAGAATAAATAAATACAGCGAGATACATATGTAGATACAATAAAATAGAAAAATTAAATAAGATGCTTCAGATGCACATGTGCTAAAAACCCTAAAATTTTCTTTGGTGGTGCCTTATTAAAAATATCCTTCAGTGACTTTTGAGTATAAAAATGTTGTCTTGCTGTCATGAGAGGAGGACAGTCATGTAAAATGTGCTTTATTGATAAAAAAAAACTCTGCAAAACTGACAAGATGGTGAGGCTTCACCTTTTAATAAAAAGCTGTGTGTGAGTCTTGTGTGGCCAATACGGCATCTAGTGTACACTACCTCATCATGTCGGCTTTGAAAGTGATGCAAATGTCGATGGCTTATGGCAGGTTTAATATCATGCAGTTTATTTGCAGTGTGTGTGTCCCATTCAGTCTGCCACTTCTTTAAAATATAGGAGGTTATTAGAGGCCTGAGGTCTGAGGCTGGGATCTGGCATTGAGTGATTCTTGGTTAAGGGCTCTCTTGACAGCATTGTCTGCCTGCTCGTTACCCGACAGGCCAATATGGCTGGGGATCCAACAGAAGATGATACTAACATTATGTTTCTGTAAAAAACCTAGTTTCTCTAAAATCCGGACAATAATGGGGTGATCAGTCTTTAAAAACCCAAGTTATATCCACATGAACACCTTATTGATTATGTTCCAAATCAACTTTATTTGTATAGCACCTAATCAGGGCTTGACATTAACACCCGCCCACCCGCCCCTGGCGGATATATTTCAGCTGCGGTGGGTAAGACAGCGACTCCCACTAGCCACTTTGGTAGGCTGTAGTTTGCTCAAACGACATCTAAATAATAAACCTATGGCAAAGTGAGACTACAAAACTTCAACTCCCATAAGCACCATCTGGTCCACTATCAGCCAGCTGCAGTCCAGGAGTCTGGCTCCGCAGGTTGGCTCATTTCCTTTCCAGTCGAGAAACGGCGATCAACAAATAGCAGCCACTCTCAGTGATCAGATCACGCGGACAACTGCCCCTCAGCTCCTGTTGTCCCAGCGGTGAGAATAACCTGTGCTCTCCCCCCACATCAGCTCCTACCTCTGTGGTTAAATAGGATTATTTTTAGAGCTATGCAAATTTACGTTTTCGTATGACAGAAAGAGAAAAAGTGACTACATTTTATGTTGCTGTAAAGAAAAAATGAAGCTCCTTCTGAGGTGAACTTTTGTTTTTCTGTAATCATCTATGTTGTCTGTGATATGCAGCTATTTCACGGAAGTAAAACCTCTAATTACGTATTTTTAATGCGCTGGTCCAGGGGTGTCGGGCGTCCAAGTGTTTCTCTGAGTTTACAGCTTGCTTTCTAGTAAATTTGACTTTTTCTGATTAGAACTGTTCATGTAAATTTGAGACCTTTTTCTCCTTAAGATGAGACTTTTCCTCATCAGTTTTCTTTTTCTTAATTTTTTCTAGTGAAAACAGGTAGTGTCCATTTAGATTAAATCTATCAGCAATTACTAACGGTGTTGTGCCGCCCTGAAGGGCTGTCCCAATTCACAGGGGTCATTTTCAACCCCTTGCCCTTTGATTTCAAGGACCAAGAGGTGGAGGTAGGCAAAGGGGAAGCGGTACAAATGAGAATTGGGACGGACCCCAAATCTCTCATATTGCAAATATCTTTCTCGACTGCTTTACAGTATCTACTCCTGTTGATAAATAAACAGAGTTTCTCTTGCTATTTTTATGTATGTATAATGGTCATTTACATCTAAAAAGGTTGTAAATTTAGTTCAAGTAAAATTCAGCATGCGAGTCACATTTGATCATATTAAATATAATTTTCCAACCACAAAATTGTGGCTAGTAACTTTGGAAAATCACTATCCACAGTGGCCGGTGAGCAAAAAAGTTAATGTCAAGTCCTGCACCTAATCCCAACAAAAGTCACCTTAAGGTGCTAGATACATAAGCACAAATGGTAAGTAATTCAGCAAAAACCCCAGCAATCAAGCGATCCCCTGTGAGCAGCACTAGGTGACAGTGTGAAGGAAAAACTTCCTTATAGGAAGAAACCTCCAGCAAAACCAGACTCAAGGAGGAGCAGGCATCTGCCATGACTGGCTGGGGGGGGGGGGGGGGGGGAGCGAGGGGGAAAAGAAAGAAAGAAGAGACATACTATTCATACAGATAACATACAGGTAGAACAACGTTTGTACAGACACGACGTACAATGGTGTGTCAAAGTTAGGTTAACCTAGGGTTACAGCATTTTTACAGGACATTTTTTTCAGGCTTTTTAAGCTAGCTAGCAAATCTCAATCTATAAGCAAACACATGCGTAGCTGGACCTAGTAGTGTAACGCCCAAACACTATGCACACTATGCACAATTGGCAGTTTTTCATGGACATAGTAGACAGCAATAGTAAAATTCAAAACTATGATCAGCGAAATCCAATCTGAACTTGTGAATGAAGTTCAATTAAAACCTGATATCACCATCTAGCTACCCAGCTGTCACATAGCTTATACACACAAACAAACGCATGCGCAGCAGGCCCCATCGATGCGGCCCTTCACACTACACACAGGCCTAGCAGTACAACAGCACGCATAGTACTGTTACACCACTATAACGTGGGAAGTCTCGTCAAAAGCTGTCAAATAGGAAAGTTTTCAGTTTTTTTCTTAAAGGCAGAGAGACTTTGTCTTTATTAATCAGATATGCACAGATCATTGCTCACACACTTTGTGCTGCATGACAACTCCAACACGTGCTTTAACAAGCCCAGGTACAGGTGTGTTTGTACAGATCAGATTGGTAGCCTGGAGCAGTATTTTTATGCCACGGTGCAATGGAGGCATGCGGTAATCACTCAGTGCGTGTGGATATATATATTTGTCTGTCACCAGCTTTTCAGCACACCTGGTCAATTGTTTTTATTATAGCTCCATAGACCACAGAGCCTTTTGGTGGTTTCAAACAACTGAAAAAATTCCCCTTAAAACGTTCTCTTGGATTTATCTATGGTGTATTGACAGTCAGTAATAAAACTAAAATTCAGTCACCTGTTATAGAGTCATCACTCCGGTTATTTCCTGGATCTCTTGGTCCACTGGTGAGAGTACCACCTCACTCTCCTCCAGTTGTCATGGAGAACTTGCCATGAGCGACACGTTTTTACGCTTCCACCGTCCTATGAAGCCACTTTTTTCCTAGTAATGCATCCCTCAACCATCATGACATTTACAGCATCACATCATTACTTCTAGAATTATTACTATTGTGCAGTATTGTACAGTATCGATTCTTTTTTATAGTTAAATAACATCGCATAATCAGCTCTCCTGTGTGCGTTTTAGTGGTTCATGCAGAAGTCATAAGGCGCACATATGTATAGGTCTGTCTTGTGGGTTTTTTCCCTTCTACATTACATTGTTATTACAGTTTGTTTTGCGTTTTGTGGACTTCTGTGGAGCAGTAATAAAGGAAAATTCCACTCATGTGGAAGAGTCATGTTTTATCTGACCTCTTGGCATTGCTCCGTTACTGATTTACCAAAGTTATGTTTTACACTTTTCTTACAAATCTAGAACGTTTTATGTCAGTTTATTCATAAATTTGAGACTTTTTTTCTTGTAAATGTAAATTGTATTATAAATATGCAGCTTTTCCTTGTAAATTAAAAGCTTCTTTCCTCAATTTTGCAGCTTTTACTTTAAATTTTAGAACTTTTTTCCTCATAGAGATGTGTCAATTGAATGTCTTTTTCTAATACATTTGAAAATCTATTCATGTCAATTTTTTTTTTTTTTTGGTTAATTTGTGACTTTATCATCATGTCACTATTTTTTTTTTTCTTGTAGATTTGCAAGATTTTTCTCCTAAATTTGTAGGAGGGTTTCAGTAACTTTGGTAAAGGTAAATTTATAATTGTCCGAGAAGTTGAAGAATCCATCCTGCAGACTACTGGCATCTGATCTGTTGCATTTTCACGCTGCAGCCAGGGTGTTCAGGCGCTCTAAACAGCTGTTACTACACGTCCCCAAGACTGGACTGAAGACCAGAGGTGAGCGAGCCTTTGGAACAGCCTTCCCTGGCACATCTGAGCTGCTCAGTCACTAGAGATGTTGTTTTACTCATGTGCTGCTTCGTGTGTACATTTTTGCTCCTATACGCTTTTATTACCTCCGCCAAAGAGGTCATGTTTTCATCCGTGCTGGTTTGTCTGTCAGCAGGATTACACAAAAACTACCGGATGGATTTGGGTGAAATTTTCACCAAAGGCGGCCCTCGGCCTGAGGACGAACCCGTTACATTTTGGAGTGCACCGGGCTGCACGGTGGCGCAGTGGTTAGCACTGCGGCAGCACAGTTTACCCTTGGCCGGGGGATTGTGGGGATCGTGGGTTCGATCCCAGCCCCCGACCAACAGTGATCTGTGTGGAGTTTGCATGTTCTCCCCATGTTGCGTGGGTTTACTCCGGGATTTCTCCGGTTTCCTCCCACATGCCAAAGACATGCATGTTAGGTTAATTGGCTGTTCTAAATTGTCCCTAGATATCGGTTTCCTATAGGCCCTTAGAATAGAGGGTTAGTATTAATGAAAGCGCTTTGAGTGGTCTTTGTGACTAGAAAAGCGCTATATAAGTGCAGGTTAGTTAGTTAGTTAGTTGCTGCATGAGTACATACCTCCACCAAGGCTCAATCTTCTCGTAATGTTTTAGCAAGAACACGCCAAAACTACTGGACAGAGTTCGATGAAATTTTCACCACAGGTGGCTTTTAGGCCACACACAAGCTTATTCCATTTTAGAGGCGATCAGTGAGTGCATACCTCCACCAAGGCTCAGTGTCCTAGCAATGGTTTAGCGGGATTATGCAAAAACTACTGGATGGATTTTTACCTGCTGCCGATATGCAGTGGCAGAGCGGAGTCTGGGTGAACAACAGCCTTGGCAGAGGTATGCACTCTGACTGCCCTCTAGTTTTATTTACTATTATCTGTGTAGTAATGTTTTAGCTTTATTGCAGTAATGCTTTTATTCATTTTTGAGCTGTACAGCACTTTGATCAACCTCAGTTGTTTAAAATGTGCTTTGGAAATAAAAGCTGAGTTGAGACTATATATAATATTTATTAAAATATAATAATTATACAGGTTGATGACTCCTGGTTAATTTTAGTTTACCTTTCATTAAATCATGCAGTTTGGGGGAGGAGGGGTTCCCAAGTACCAAGCTTTAAAACCAAATACCAGTGTAATGAAAGAATATCCAGATAATCAACTATTTAAGTACAACCTAATTTTAAATTATTTATATTTCTCTCCTGCTGTTATTTTCCTCTCCCTCTCATGACATTTTTCAGTGCCATCTCTCCATTTCTTGTGCCCGATTTGCACAACCTGCACCTGCGCTTATATATTTAAGGAGGCGTTATGTACAGTATGCTAATTGCAAGTCATCAACACTGCCACTGTTGTTTAACAGCAAGTGGGATTCATCATCAGCTCGGCTGGATGAGAGCAAAATGGACTTGCTATCAGCGTTTGCTGCATGTGACCTTAACTTTTCTTATTAAAAGTGATGGAACATTTAAGAGAAAATGAAGAGCCCGGTGCTGAATCAGGCCCGATGCTGTGACAGGCTTCTGGAGTTTGTGCGGCTTTCACAATATAATTCACAAAGATGCAACGCGATGAGTCTCAATCAAGCCTGCTGCTGCACAGAACACCAAGGAAGCAATATGGCCTGTTGGTGAAAACGCACACTTCCTCATCTGTACGCCACTTTTTATCTGGCCTGGGTCAGCTCATCAAATATATACTAGTACAACTATTAGGTACAACTTTAGATTGTTTTTCCTTGCATGTTTTTTTTTTTTTTTTTTTTTTTTGTTACTTATTTGTACCCGTAGGTAGACTTGGTTTGCAGTCTGGTGACAAGCCACCGGCTGCTGGTCGCTGCGTGCGCGAGCGCCCTAAACCAGTGTTGGTCTCCCACAGCCATCTTCTGAGCAAAAACAACTGCAGTAAGTGCTTTCAACAGTAAAAGAGAAACCGTACAGCTTCCCTAAATTTCCTGTTTTGATCATAGTGAAATTTTAAAAGAAAAAAACTAACCGTGTGACTTGCATTGCCCTGTTTCAATACATCAGGGACATTTTGACACACATATTCTTTTCCCACCATGAGCATCACTGTATTTTATCTGTAAGATGAATACAGTTTGCAGAGGCCTGCAGGCTACAACTGTGAACAAGAGGAGTAAAGGAAACAGGCAGTGGACACTTCCATACAAGTCTGACATATAAATACAGGAAGAAAACTATTGGTAACCGAGCTAGCCATCTGTTCCGCCGGGAAAGAACACTGGAACATTGCCTCTTGCAGTGATCATCACTCAAATGAGATCCTGTTGCTGCACAGCAAGACTGGGCCTGTTCCCTCACACAGCTGGTACAGATGATGGCGAGTTAAACTTTGCTAGGACTGGCTATTGTCATGAATTCTGGTGGTGGTGGGGGGGTCTAGTTAATGACTCAGGCTCCAAGCTCCTAAGAGGCTCGACCAAGCTCGTGTTCATTTCAAGGAAGCAAAAGGTAAAAACAGACAAAGAGATGGGCGAGGCCAGGCCAGCGCTCAGCTGATGGAAAACAGGGCGTTCAAAGTCAACAGTGCAATCACTGCTCCACGTGGCACGCATATACAAGTATATATTGGGGTGCACACGCCTACACAGAACATCACACACACACACACGCTGGAGGCGTGTTGGACCACGCTTACCTGCAGCATAGTGACGACATGGCAGGGGTTCAGCAGGTATATCACAGTCTTGGTAGCAAATTTGAAGCCAACCTCCACCCCAAAAGTCATGCAAAGGGCAACCAGCAACAGGTTCTTGCCCAAGCTGTCCTCCTTCGCCCTCACGCCCTCTTTCCCCACCACTCTGAGCTCCCTGGAGAGGTCGATCTTCTTCAGCGCCGCCACGATCTCCAGCAGGGACAGCAGGATGATGACGACGCTCTCGCGGATCCGCTGCTGCGGCGCGAGGAAGGCGGCGCACTCGGGGCCCCCGTTGCCCTCGAACTTGGGGTCCACACCGCCGTAGACCCAGTCCAGCAGGGTGTAGATGTTATATCTGGACATGTTCCTCTTCTCGTGCTGGAACAGATACGAACAAGACGGAATGAAAGACGCCACACCGACTTCCTGGCGAAACATTAACTGCGAGGTTTCCCTTTGGCGGCGTTCCTCGTGTTTGAGAGGCAGACATGGGTTCACCGTGACGGCTTTAAGCTAGCCGGACTACCCGCCTCATCCACCGAGGAAGGAGGGACTTCAGCTAGCAACAGGAAGACTTCTTTTTTTTTTTTTTTAACCTACTGCTGGATTATGTAAACATATACCGTTGCACCATAGTTACACACAAGGTTAACGTGGACGGTTGTGTGTAAGCATGCTGACTAGGAGCTGTCAGCAGAGCAGTTTAGTTAGCCGGTACGTAGCCGTTAGCTCGGTTACCTAAACCGAGCTGAACAGGTAGATGACGCTCCAGCTGAACCCTGACCGCGGTCTCACAGGCTCTCAGCCCAGTACATACTGAAGAAGTCAGGTAATTTAGGACATAAGCAGCCAACCACAAAACACGTTCCTGCATTATCACAACATATAACTTAATTTAAAACAATTGTTTTGAATGTTCTAAGATGATGTGGATTGGCAGAAGAAGAATTTTAAAAGAAGACGGACCCCAGAAATTAAAGCGTAACCCTATGGAATCCTGATTTTTTTTTTTCCCCTTTTTTGGTACTAAGAGTAGTGTAGCTAAAGCAATGAAGATATAACTCAAAATATTGTTCTCACGTGATGTTGTATATTAATTGTCCAGGAAAAAAATAAGTCATATTTAATCCAAGTTAACGCTCCCAAGAATCAAAGCCACTGTAAGGTTAGAGAATTTGAGATATGGGGTCCATATTTTCATAAAATGTCTCTTTGTTGAATGAAGTAAACATGTTAAATATTCCAAAGGGAAACACTCCATGATAATTTTATGCCAGTTTGTTTTAGTTGGCGGTTTGTCACATATCCATGACAAAAAAAATATTCCTTCTTGCCGCATATGCAAGGATATTGTACAGTCTTGCAAAGCTTCCAAAAAGTAAGTCCTGGTTTGGGTGTCCTAGGAGTAAAGAGCGAGGATCCATGTCTACATTCACACCAAATATCTGACTCATGTCTTGTACAACGTCCAGCCAGTATGCTTGGATTTTAGGACAAGACCAAACACAATGAGTATAGGTACCGACTGAAATTTTACACTTCAGACACATGGGTGAAAGCTGGGGATTCACGTTGGATCTTTTACTGGGAGAGATTTGTAAGCGATGTAAGATTTTGTATTGCAATAGTCTTGCACGACTGCATATTGAGATCTTCTTGGCACACTCCCAGATTGCATCCCATGAATCCTCACAAATATTTACACCAAGTTCACTTTGCCATTTCTGTTTAAGATCCTGCATAATTGACGCACAACACATCTGACTGACTTAAGGCACTATAACAGCGGGTTATAAATTTTTTGGTTGGGCCTAAAAGAAGTAACCGCTCAACTGCAGACACTGTGGCATTTACATTGAGTGTGGTCTTTCTAGTTATGAAATCTCAGATCTGAAGGTATCTAAAAAAAATTCTGTCTAGAAAGGCCAAATTTCTCCTGAAGCTGTTCAAATGACAATAATGCACCATCAAAAAGGTCATAAATTTTCTTTAACCCTTTAACTGTCCATATATTATAACCACTGTCCATCATACCAGGAACAAAGTCTGGATTGGCTTGAATGGGGATTAATAAAGTAGTTAAATCTGATCTTCCTTCAGGCTTTCGTGTCATAAACCAGGCCTTTAAAGTATTGCAAATTATGGGGATATTATCACAGAGATTTCTAACTGACTTTAAATTCTTACAAGACAAAAGGCCCAACAGTGAACATGAGGCCTGTGACTTTTCAAGGCCCAACCAAACAGAAGTAGGATCATCTTTAACCCATTCTGCTATAAACCTTAGTTGAGATGCTATTTGATACCATTTAATGTTAGGAACATCCAAACCTCCCATTGAACTTGGAAGTTGTAATTTTACCATTTTTAACCTCGGCTTCTTTTTATTCCAGATAAAATCACTCAACCAACCATTGAGTAACTTCAAAACCTTATTAGTTATAAATACTGGAACCATCTGTAGGGGGTACAATAACCTAGGCAGGATATTCATTTTGATGATAGACACTCTGCCTAGTAATGATAGGGGAAGTGAACACCACCTGTTTAAATCCTTCTTTATAGTGTCTAGAGAGGGTTAAAATTAGCTTTAAACATCTGATGGAACATAGGAGTAATCTGAATACCCAAGTACACAAAACCTGACATAGACCAGCAAAATGGAAATGATATAAGGGAGTTCATTCTATTTCTGAGGCTTCCCATGGGCATAGCTAAAGATTTAGAGAAATTAATTTTGTAACCAGAAAAAGACCCAAAATAATTAATGATACCAACCAGTCGCGGAACAGAGGTAGCAGGCTCTGCTATGTACAACAAAGCGTCATTTGCATAAAGGGAAATTTTATGTTGCGTCTCCCCTACATCTATACCCCTGACAACTGGATCCTGTCTGATGGCTTCAGCCAAAGTTTCTACCGCAAGGGCAAAAAGGGCAGGGCTTAAGGGGCAGCCTTGACGTGTTGAGCGATAAATTGGGAAATTATCCGATCTATAACCATTTGTTATGACTGATGCCAAAGGTGTATTATACAAAAGTTTGATCCATTTGATAAAGTTATCCCCCAGATTAAATTTTTGTAATACTCTAAATAGATAAGGCCACTCGACTTGGTCAAAGGCTTTCTCTGCATCCAATGAGACGATTACAGTGTCACTTTCTTGTGTTTGACAGAAATGAACAATATTTAAAAGCCTCCTAATGTTGTGACTAGAGCTTCTGCCTTTGATAAAACCTGTCTGGTCCTCCTTAATGATGAAAGGCAAAACCTTCTCTAATTGCAGAGCCAGGATCTTGGATAACAGTTTAACATCTTGATTTAAAAGAGCAATAGGTCTATATCCTGAGCAATCTTCAGGACACTTGCCTTTTTTAAGAATTAGAGAGATGTCAGCTTCTCTTAATGACTGAGGTAAACTCTCAGAGGTAAAGGAGTGTTCTATCATCTCCAAAAGTGGATCCACAAGTTTATCCTGAAATTCTTTGTAAAATTCACTGCTCATGCCATCTGGCCCCGGTGCTTTACCTGATTGTAAACTGTTAATCGCTAATATAACCTCTTCTCTAGAGATGGGAGAATTTAAATCATGTCTCTGAGTATCAGAAATAGTAGGAAGCGCTAGGCTGTCCAAGAAAGAGTCCATCTTATATGAGGCCCCTACTGTCTGGTCTGCTGTATATAGCTGAATATAAAACTGCTTAAAGGTATTATTAATATTTTTGTTATCGAAATAACGCGTGCCATTTAGACCTACAACTGAAGGAATCAATTGGGAATCTGTTCTGATTTTTGTTAAACAAGACAAATACTAGGTTTGTCTCCATATTCATATAACCTCTGTTTTGAGAAAAGAAGAGCACTCTTAGCTTGTTGAGTTAATAATGCATCTACCGCAGCTTGTGTGGCACACTTTCTCTGCAATAATATAGGATCTGATAATGATGATGAACCAAGTACTCTCTTAATCTCTTCCAGATCCTTTTCAAGTTTAGACTGCTGTTCTTTTTGCTTTTGTTTTTTTTGAGGCTAAATATGCTGTGATTAGGCCTCTGATACAGACTTTTGATGTTTCCCATAATAAGGATGAGTCATTAGTAGACTGAGAGTTGATAGCAAAAAATATTTTAAAATCATCTCTCAAGTAAATAGTACATTTTTCATCTTTTAGAAGGCATGTATCAAATCGCTATCGTCTACTCTTAACCTGACCTAAACCAACAGATAAATCTATTAATACCGTTGCATGGTCACTAACAATGTTGCCTATTGTACAAGAAGACACCGATTGTACCAATAGTTTAGAAATGAAAAAATAATCAATCCTTGTATGAATATTAACTGTTTTTTAACTTTCATCTAAATATGTTAAAGGGGTCATTGCACTTTGTCCACATTTTAACAGGTTGCACATCTTGATAAAATTCATTCATTCATTCATCTTCTGCTTAATCCTTTTCAGGTCGCGGGGGGGCTGGAGCCTATCCCAGCATCTTTTGGGCGAGAGGCAGGGTACACCCTGGACAGATCGCCAGTCCATCGCAGGGCCAACACAGAGAGACAGACAACCATTCACTCTCACAGTCATACCTAAGGACAATTTAGAATCCCCAGTTTGATGCCAATTAACCTAACTTGCATATTTTTGGCATGTGGGAGGAAACCGGAGAAATCCCGGAGTAAACCCACGCAGACACGGGGAGAACATGCAAACTCCACACATATCACTGTTGGTTGGGGGTTGGGATCGAACCCAGGATCCCCCAGCCAAGGGTGAGTTACTGTGCTGCCGCAGTGCTAACCACTCCGCCACAGCACCGCCCCATCTTGATAAAATGTTTGACATATTTTGTTCAAATTTTCTTTATTTGTTTAATTATGGCAGCATTTTTTTAAACCTTTCTAGCCTTTGTTAAAATGCTTCATTTGAATCCTGTCCCTTTAAGAAATTTGTAACTGCATTCAACTCTGCCCTCCCTCCTTCTCGTAGCCATAAGCTGGCTAGCTTTTAGTCTTTAGCTCAGATGTGGCTTGAGCTCAGTGTTGTCAAGTCCGCCTATTATAAGTGACTTTGGGCTTGTTTTTCTCTGCTTGTTTTTGCAAAAACACATTTGAAATCTTCCAAACGCATGTGGGAAAATGTGTTATGGTCCGATGAAACCAAGGTTGAACTTTTTGGCCATAATTCCAAAAGATATATTTGGCGCAAACACAACACTGCTCATCACCAAAAGAAAACCATACCTACAGTGATGCATAGTGGTGGCACCATCATGCTTTGGGGCTGTTTTTCTTTAGCTGGAACTGGGGCCTTAGTCAAGGTGGAGGGAATTATGAACAGTTCCAAATACCAGTCAGTGTTGGCACAAAACCTTCAGGCTTCTGCTAGAAAGAGGAACTTCACAATGACCTAAAGCACACATCCAAATCAACAAAAGAATGGCTTCACCAGAAGAAGAGTAAGGTTTTGGAATGGCCCAACCAGAGTCCAGACCTGAATCCAATCGAACATCTGTGGGGTGACCTGAAGAAGGTGTTGTGTTGGGTTTTGGGGGACCTGTTATTGTGTGACATGGGTGGTGCCTCCACCTTTTTGGTTCTGCTACCACCTGGGGTATAAGAAGGCTGTGAGGGAGAGGAATGGTCTCTTGGCCTCCTCTCTGCCTGATGAATGTGTGTGTGTGTAGTGAGAGCATCACTAATAAACCTGTGTCCAGTTTAACACTTGGTCTCGTCCTTGGCTCCTATCACCAACGTAACATTTGGTGATGAGGGTTAAAGGTATGGACACGGGTGTTACGTCAATTTGGCCATTTTTGGAGCTTCACGGTGAGCCGCCCGTCCCTTAGGCGAGGTGGTTCACCGCTTTTCAAACATACTTGGTGGCAATGGACCTTGGAAGATTGGAGAAGTTGAGGGCATGGGCACTGTTGGTTCATAGTTTAGGAATGGAGGGTCAATGTATTTTAAGCACTTTGGCCGAGTGGGATAGCTTTGAGGAAGTGGTGGAGCTAATTGTTATGTCGGTAAACGAGAACCAAGGATGAGGCTGGATGTCCCAAATACAACATAACCCCCCCCCCCCCCCCCCCGCTTCAAACAATGGTCCAAACACACACATACAATCGAGACCCTCCCGAATTTGGAACCCAAATCACACAGTAACACTGAACAAAAGAAATATTTGAAACCTATAACACACACAAAACAACTAAAGCTAGGGGGGAACAGGTGGACTACTGTCCCACCCCCACACGGCTAGACGGATTACTCTGCCGTCTCTATTAAAACACAGTCCATTAAACAGAAAACTGCAGTGTTCCTAAAATAAACAGTAGAAAACACAAAACAATCCCATTAACAGAACCAATATATATTAACATAGAACCCAGTTATCCCCTATTCCAACATCATGCAATAAACAGATTGCCCAACCATCAGTCTGCCCCAGTAAAGGAACCACCCCCCAGAAAACCGTCAGACGGTTCCCCTCTAGAGCATCTTCTTTTCCTCGCACCCGGGGATAACCTACGTCGAAGCCCAAACACCTCCTTCTCCTCTGTGGCACACCGCAACTCGTTGGGGTGCCTCCATGAGCCATCAGATAGCTGGAGATAGCCATCCCCCCAACAGCCACCACCTGCAGCTGCCCCTGGTCATCTTGCCATCTGCGCTTGCTTCAAACCCCTCTTGACCGGGCCTCCTCCCTGGGTCGGACCACATCAGTGACCCCTAGAGGAGCCCGACTCGGCTTCTAGTGTCCCTGTTTGGCACATCGTTTTACCGTGCCAGCCAATCCTGCCCTGCTTGCTTTCATTTTCGCCGGCGGCAAAGCCGTTGTGACCCCTTGGCACCGAGACCCTCCCGCGATGGCCCTGGGTGGGGTTGGTCCTGCTCATCCTCCAGAATACTAGGCAAAGGTTCGTCCCATACAGCATCGTCCACCACTCGCAGAACTGGCCAGTTCCACAAACCACGGCCCGACCACTCCTCTCCAACACTGCTGGTGATGGTGAAGCCCAATCCATAAAAGAGGTCGCACCTCATAACATTCTCACCACAGGCAGTCACTACGAACTTCAGGTTGGACACCTCTGCCAACTTGTACCTGGCCGTCAGTTCCACTGATCCCACCGTGGGCAATCTTCTTCCACCATACCCACACAGCGGCGCTGAATGACCTCTCACTCGGTAATATGGGAAGAAACTCCTCATGGTAGACCAATTCAACACGGACCTCACTGCACCCATGTCAATCAGTAGCGGCACCGCCACCCTGTCCAATTCCACCATACAGTAGGTACGACCATCGGTGCTAGGGGAAATGGTGTGGATGACCATGGGAGTTTAAGCGGGGGGGGGGGTCCACTTTACGTCTTCAGTCCCCTCACTTGAACCTATAACATGCCCTGGCAAAATGATGCAGGAGTCCGCACTTGCCGCAGCATTTTCCTCTTGCCTGAAATTCTCTAGCCTTATAACGGTGTTTGTTGGACCCACAACCCAAACACCTGGGCGATTCCGGGGCGGACTTTATCTTCACAGCATTAGCGGTCTCCTCCTCATCCTCCACGCTATCGTTGCTGTCCGGGTCCACTGCGTGCGCCGTCAACTATGATTCAAACTGGCGGAGTGTTGCTCTCTCGCCGAGCTCTCGTGATAGTTTTTCTGCTGCCTCACACTACTGAGCTAACTCAATGGCCATGGCTAACATCAACTCGCCCAAGTGTGTGAGGAACTTTGACCTAGCCACCGAGCAAAGGGTATGCTCCGCCAACTGGTCGCGGACCATTTCTTCTTCTAATGCTCCAAACTGGCAGTCCCCGGCCAGCTGATGTAGGTCTGCAACACACTGTACGTCTGCACTGATTTGCTGGTCCGCTGGCAGCCCTGCTAAAACTGAATCCTCCAGATGATGATGTTTTCTGGGGCGCGAAAATGTCACGCCATTAGCTCAGCCACGTCTTCAAAATTATCACTGTCGCCCATGGTACTAAGGATACGTTGTCCTTCCATTCCCAAGTTGTGAACCAACACTGCCCGTGCCCACAACTTCTCCAGCTTACAAAGGTTCAGTGCCACCAAATAGTTCTGGAATGTGGCGAACCACCTTGCCCAGGGGACTGGCAGCTCACCAGGAACCTCCAAAAACGGCCAAATATTGGCTACTCCTGCGTCCATACTTTTATCCTCATCGCCAAATGTTATGTTAGTAAATGAGAACCAAGGATGAAGCTGGATGTTGAACTAAACAAGACTTTATTGTTGACTCACTCTCATAGTACAAGCGTTCCCGTCAGGCAGAGGTGAGGTCAAAGAGATCGCCCCTCCTACTCACAGCCCTCTTATGGTGGCGGCGGAACCGGTAAGGTGGAGCCACCACCCATGTCATACAATAATATGTCCCAAATACAACATAACACTAATGGCTTGACATTTTCACACCCCGGAAAACATTATCATCCGTAGGATCCAGTTTCAACAGCACCACCAGCAGACTGGTGAGTTGGTGCAACGGTTTGTGGCAGACCTGCCCCAGCTGGGCAAAGACTGTCAGTTTGGAGCGTAGGAGGAAGAGGTGGTCTGCGACCAGTTGGCAGAACATACTATTTGCCTGGCTATGAGGTCGAAACTCCTTACATACTTGGGCGAGCTTACGTTATCCAAGGCCATCGAGTTAGCTCAGCAGTTAGAGGCAGCAGACAAGCTATCACAGCCGCTGGGCAAGAGAGCATCACATTGCCAGTTTGAACCACAGTCAACGGCGCAGGCAGTGGACCCGGACAGTGACAATGGTATGGAAGATGAAGAAAGCTACGTTAATACTGTCAGGATGAGGTCCGCTCCGGAATCACCTAGATGTTTGGGTTGTGGGTCCACGAAGCACTGTTACAAGCCAGAGAGTGTCCGGCAAGAGGGAAACGCTGTGGCAAGTGTGGACTCTTGCATCATTTTGCCAGGGCATGTCACAAGTTCGAGCGAGGGGATCCGAGACGTAAGGAGAACCCTCCCACTCCCATGGTTATTCACACTGTATCCCTGAGTACCAACGGCCGTTCCTACTGTATGGTGGAACTGGATGGGATAACAGTGCCATTGCTGATTGACACAGGAGCGGTAAGACCCGTGTTAAACTGGGCAACTGTGAGGAGTTTTTTTCCCACAGTATCGTGTTAGAGGTGATTCAGTGCCACTGTGTGGTTATGGTGGAGGAAGAATGGCCACAGTGGGATCGGTGGAACTGACGGCTAGGTAACAGTCAGTGGAGGTATGCAACCTGAGGTTCATCGTGACTGCCTGTGGAGAGAACATAATGGGATGTGATTTGTTTTATGGCCTGGGTTTCGCCATCATGAGAAACGCTGGAGAAGAGTGTTCGGGTTGTGGTTTGTGGGACTGGTCGGTCCCGCGAACAAAGGACGGAGCTGTGTGGGACCAACCTTTGCCTAGTAATCTGGAAAATGAGCAGGACCAACCCCACCCAGGGCCATTGTGGAAGGGTTCCGGTGCCAGTGCCCAAGTAACCTTAGCTGAGGGAACTGGGTTCAGGTTCAGGTTCAGGTTACTTTATTTGTACCCGTAGGTAGATTTGTTTTGCAGTCAGGTGACATCCATATTTACAAACCACAATTACATTCAACATGAACACAAACACAGGCACACATGAAGCTGACTATAAACACGATAAAAGTACTCAAAGGCTCCACCAATCAGGACATAGGACAAAGAGATAAGAGAAAAAACAAAGAGTATTAAAAAGTTAAAAACTAGTCAAAGATATTAAAAACTCAAAAAAGTCTAAAACCCAACAAAAGATTTAGAACCCAAATTAAAAAAAACCTACAAAAATAAGTAAATATAAAATAAAAATTAATAAATAGATAACTAAATTATGTGCAATATATTGCTACATCTTGTTCAACTCGTTGACAGCAGCAGGAACAAAGCTGTTTTTGTAGCGCTGGGTTTTACATTTTGGGACAACAAACCTCCTTCTGGAGGGAAGAAGCTGAAAGTGGCAGTGCAAAGGGTGGGAGTCATCATTTAAAATGGAGGTACGGTGGGACACCGGTGACGGCGGGTGGCGCTGACTGGCTGGCTCCTTCTGCTCCCGGATTTTGGCTGGAAGGGACCAGAGAGCAAGGGGTCACAACGGCGACGCCGGCAGCGGAAATGAAAGCAAGCAGGGCAGGACCGGCTGGCACGGTGAGACGACGTGCCAAACAGAGACACTGGAAGCCGAGTAGGGCCCCTCTGGGGGTCGCGGGCAACTGTTATGTTATTTAGTTCTGTTCATGGGGGATTATTTTGTGTTTTTCTATTATTTTAGGAACATGGCAGTTATTTTCTTTTAGTTGGACTGTTTATTTAGTATAGACGGCAGAATAATCTGTCTTGCTGTGTGGGGGGTGGGACGGTAGTCCACCAGTCCTCCTTAGTTTTAGTTGTTTTGAGTGACTGTGATAGGCCCCTTTTAGGTATTTCTGTTTAGTTTTCTTAGTGCATGATTCCGGTTCCAAATTGGGGAGGGTCTCGATTGTATGCATGTGTTTTGGACCTTTTTGAAGGGGGGGTGTTGGGTTTTGGGGGACCTGTTATTGTGTGACATGGGTGGTGGCTCCACCTTCCCGGTTCCGCCGCCACCCGGGGTATAAGAAGGTTGTGAGGGAGAGGGGTGGTCTCTGCCTCCTCTCTGCCTGACAGATGCGTGTGTGTAGTGACAGCGTCACTAATAAACCTGTGTCCAGTTCAACACTCGGTCTCGTCCTTGGCTCCTATCACCGACATAACAGAGGGCTGTGCACAAGAGACACCCTCGCAATCTGACAGATTTGGAGCATTTTTGCAAAGAAGAGTGCGTAAATATTGCCACATCATGATGTGCCACACTGATAGACTCCTACCCAAAAGGACCGAGTGCTATAATAAAAAGCCAAAAGTGCTGCAACAAAATATTAGTTTAAGGGTGTGCATATTTATGCAACCAGGCTATTGTAAGTTTTTTTTATTTTTCCCCTTAAAAGATTTCAGTTTGTTTTTCAATTGGGTTGAACAGGTTATAGGTGACATTAATGGTGGAAAAAGTTTTGAAATTATTTAATAAAACCTGGCATTTGAACAGGGGTGTGTAGACTTTTTATATCCACTGTAAGTGCATATTAAACATTAACTTGCATTGTCAGTGTCTGTGCATGTATGGACATTTAAGGCGTCTTTCTGCTCCTGCTCTCTCACGCACATCCTGCTCAGGTAGGAGGAATAGTTTCATGGAGAAGTCAGTCGTCCCATTAGCTTACATCATTTAAAATGGGACAGTTGATGTTTTTGTGCATTTGGATGTTAATTTTTTTTTAAAAATATCTTACAATGCAGAATATCTTCTTATTAGAAATAAAGCTTCTAAACACATTATAAAAGTAACACTGAAGGTGATATTTAGAACTTTACTTTTTTGATAATTTACAAAAATGTAAGATAAGCCTTTATTAGTCCCACAACGGGGAAATTCCAGGATTGCAACAGCACAGGGATAGCAACACTCAGAGCAACAATCAGAAGGCAAGAAAAAAAGCAAGCAAGCAAGAGCAGCTAATATACATATGTACATATTACTATAAAATATATATATATACACACACACAGACACACAGTGCGGAGCATTGTAGCTAGATGGGATGAAACAGCATAACCGTCTACTTAGTTATCCTACATGGTATGATTATGTGCCCATACATATTCTCACCCTCCATAGCGACCGGTATTTTCCTAGTTGTATGCCGGAGGGGACCATTGTGTAAGTCTATTGCATCTTTTGCATTCAAAAAACTATTAGTTTGTTACGTCTTTTTGCTATCTCTGCGAGCAGCCCTGCTTAGGTTGTACAGTCTGACAGCCATTGGTAGGAAGGACCTGCAAAACCTCTCGGTTGTGCACCTGGAATGATGTAGTCTGCTGCTAAATGAGCTCCTCAGTGCATTCAGTATGTCCTGCATAGGGTGGAACTCGGACTCCAGCAGAGATGACAGTTTAGCCACTGTCCTTCTCTCTCCTATCTCCTCCACCGGATCAAGGCGCTGCCCCAGGACAGAGCTAGCTTTCTTGATCAGTTTGTTTAGTCTCTTCCTATCGGCTGCTGTAATGCCACTGCCCCAGCAGACCACTCCAAAAGTGATGGCTGATGCCACCACCGTGTCATAGAATGTCTTCAGCAGCGCCCCTTGTACACCAAAAGACCTGAGTCTCCTCAGCAGGAACAGCCTGCGCTGTCCCTTCTTGTAGAGTGCGTCAGTATTGTGTGATCAGTCTAGTTTATTGTTCAGATGAACACCCAGGTACTTATAGGATGTCACCATCTCGATGTCTGTTCCCTGTATATTTACTGGTGCTGTGAGGGGTTGTCCTTGCCTGCGGCAGTCCACCACCAGCTCCTTAGATTTCCTCGCGTTGATCTGGAGGCAGTTCCGATGGCACCAGTCCACGAAGTCCTGGATAAGCCCTCTGTACTCAGCTTCATCTCCATTGGAGATGAGGCCAACGATCGCAGAGTCATCAGAGAACTTCTGTAGATGGCAGTGTGTTGTGTTGTGTGAGAAGTCCGCAGTATAAAGAGTGAACAGGAAGGGAGCCAGCACCGTTCCCTGGGGGGCCCCCGTGCTACCGATGATCGTGTCGGACACACAGTCCATGTGTGTCCCAAATTACCTGAGCAAAAAGCCAAAATAGTATGTTGAGAAAAAAAAGTCAAAGTAGTATTCTGAGAAAGAAAAGTTGAAGTTGAAGTCGAATTTCAAGAAAGAAAACTCAAAACTGATTTAAAAATAACAAATAAATACAAAGATTTTCTTTTTTTTTTTTTTAAATCTTTTCCATTTTGTGAATAAAGTTAAAATTTTGAGAATAAAGTCAAAATTATTTTGAGATAAAATCAAAATTTGGATTTTTCCCCCCAAAAACATTATTTTGATTTTTTCTTAAAATACTATTTCAACTTTTTTTCTATAAATACTGTTTTCTTTTTTCCAAAATACTATTTTGACTCTTTTTCTTTAGACTCACTTTCATTTTGACTTCATAAATAAACAGTAGAAATAAACAACCATATTAAAAAGGCTTAATTGTTAACGAGCTGTCCTGTTGCTTGGTTTTCCCACTTTATTCAACATTGCAAAATAGGGTTGTTGTTTTTTGTTTTTTTTTAATTCTCTTAGGTTTAGGGTTAGGATTTCTCTGAAAATTTTTCATGGAATGTGATGAAAAAAATCTGATCTCCATATATGGGAGTCTGTTGTGTCCAACATGGCATGTATACAATTGAAGCGGTGACTCCAGGAATTGTCTTTCACTTTCTTTTACCCTGCAAAATAGGGTGTTTTGAGAGTTTTATGACTTTCTCAGAGAATGTTGAAAACAGCTTGACTGAAAAATTGAGGTGAGCAAGAAAGGCTGATATCTACAACTGAAATAAAAATCTGGATATAAAGCTTTCCTGGTGGAGGTATATGCTCTCTGGGAACTTTCTAGTTAACGTACTATAAATATAATATAGCATCTCACTTTGTAAGTAATGATGTGATTGTTTACATGTTATTTGGGACTTATTATTCAGAGTATTTCGAGCCGCCTATTTGTCGGCTGCCTGACAGTCATTTCTGAGGGTAAAAATACCCTACTACGGCATTGATCATGTGATGCCCGGGGAAACGGTGGTGCGTTTACATAAAATACGGAAACTTTAACACCTCTCCTGCTACGTTTAGTAAGTACAGTAGCTGCATTGGGCGGAGTGGTTAGCACTGCAGCAGCACAGCAACTCACCCTTGGCCGGGGGATCCTGGGTTCCATCCCAGCCCCCGACCAACAGTGATGTGTGTGGAGTTTGCATGTTCTCCCCGTGTCTGCGTGGGTTTACGCCGGGATTTCTCCAGTTTCCTCCCACATGCCACAAACATGCAAGTTAGGTTAACTGGCATCAAACTGGGGATTCTAAATTGTCCTTAGGTGTAAGAGTGAATGGTTGTCTGTCTTTTTGTGTTGGACTGGCGATCTGTCCAGCGTGTACCCTGCCTCTCACCCAAAGATGCTGGCATAGGCTCCAGTCCCCCCCGACCCGAAAAGGATTAAGCAATAGAAGATGGATGGATGGATAAAATTATATCAGGATCTAATTTTTAAAACTCTATCCATCTAAATGATGAGCAAAGAGAAATTCCAAAAAGCCAAGCAGAAAATGAAATATGACAAGCCTTAGCTTGCTCTTGGTTTCATTGTGGGTGGAGGGGCAGAGAAATAGTTGTGGGTAGGTGGGCTTGTTAATGGCTCCCCAAAACGGAGAATAAAAAAAAAGTTTTAGAG
The DNA here is from genome assembly GCA_020510985.1 of Pholidichthys leucotaenia. Taxonomy (NCBI): domain Eukaryota; kingdom Metazoa; phylum Chordata; class Actinopteri; order Cichliformes; family Pholidichthyidae; genus Pholidichthys; species Pholidichthys leucotaenia. The sequence continues at coordinate 19,947,977 of CM035844.1, forward strand.
CCACTGGTATAAATGAACAAAAAAAATCAGCAGATTACAATGACCGAAGTTGCTGATCTTCTACTGCTGACATGGATTTGAAGCTGTCAGTGCTTCAGTCCACTCTTTAGAAAGAAACCTTGAAGCTTTGCATATTTTTCTACACAATTAGAAGAAAAGCCTCCAAGCTCCATGATGCTTCACCTGCCAAACAAGAAAAATGCTACAGCTCCTCAGTAGTATTTATTCTTGTTTGAAAGCAGCCTACTTTGTATATTTACTGCTGTTTGCAGCCTATTAATGTGGTGTTAGCAGGCAACATACCTTAGTAACACATTCTCCGCTGGTGCACTGTGTTATGTATGAAATTACCTCTGGAATGACGAGGCCAGGTGGGCGATAGAACTCAGCTTTATTTGGGGTCAGTCACACACATTACAGCTACCAGGCAGGGGCGTCAGCGAAAGAGGCTGGATGGAGATGCCTGCCTGGCATTTATGGTCGGTGCAGTGGTGGAAGGGGAAGTGGCCGTCACTACACTGCACTTCACAAATACTACCGCACTTCACAGGTACTATTTACAATACACCCCCCCCCCCCGAAAAGTCCAAAAGCACACACAATTAAGACCCTCCCAAATTTAGGACCCAAATCACGCACTAATAAAACAAAAACTGAAATTATTACATGGCCTAACGCATTCATACAACAAAAACCTAAACTAGGGAGGACGGATGGACTACCGTCCTACCCCACACAGCAAGGTGGGTTATTCTTCCACCTGTAAATTACTAAAAGTCCATCAAACTAAGACATTGCCGTGTTTCCTAAACTAAGGCACAGAACAGTAACAGCATAGAACACAATATAGCATCAACAATTAAAACCACACAGAACTACACACAGAACTAAATATATACTGTATATATGCACTACACACACGCAGGGTTTGTTTTCTAAATCTATAGTAATTATGCCGTAAGACACAGTAAGTGCTCCCAAATACAGCCATTATGCTTTGCTTTTCTCTCTCTCTTCATTCAATAAATTCAAGAAATCTGTTTTCACTCTATAAATTCAAGAAATCTCTGTGTGTCTGTGTGTCACCATCATAGCACATCACAGAACGGCCTATGATGTCTGCGTGAAGTCATGATGATCCTATGATGTCGGCCTACATAGGACTCGCGATGCCGGGCCTATGATGTCTACATGATGTCCTATGATGATCCTATGATGTCGGCCAACATAGGACTCGTGATGCCGTCATATAGGTGATGCCATCATATAGACAATAGGACTGGCGACCTATGATGTACTGTCCTATGATGCCTGCCTTGATGTCTTTATGATGTCATACAGACCATCACTCACGATGCCTGCCTTGATGACTTTACGATGTCATATAGACCATCACTCACCAAAAAAGGGATACTCATCACCCGATTACTTCTTCTTCTTCTTTTAGATTTGATTGGCGGTTGGCAACCAGCCTACAGGTGCATTACCGCCACTGACTTGATTATCATCACTCTATATCTTTGTATAAGGAGTTCTTATAAGGAGTTACGAATAGGACACAGTGTAGTGGATGCGTTCGAATGATGAGGCTGAGTTTTATTTCTCAGGTTCAGCTTTATTGACAGAACACATCCTCTAGCATTCTCAAAGCAGGAAGAAGAGAAAGAATCATCTCACATCACCCTTTTATACGTTTCCAGCATCAGAACTCAAGTCACATGGTGCTTCAGTAAACATACAGTCACAAAGCATCTCTTTGAACCTTCACCATTGTCTCTCATTCATTGATGAACCGGAAATCCCTCCGGGGCATCTTCTTTGGGACAAAAAGGCAAATCTCACACCTCCTCGTTATCTTCTGCAGATTCAAGTCTTTTGTCCTTCCAGACGTGAAGCCCCCAATACACATGCAGTCAACCTCTGTGGAAATGTGAACCCAACATATGTGTCACCACATATAACCCCCCCCCCCAAACGTCTATTAAGGGCAAAACATGCATGGCATAAAAAAAGAAAAGAAAAAACACAAAACACTCCACATATCACTAATCAATCCACCAGCTGCCTGGGTTTTAACCTTCTGCCGAATCTGCTGCAACCTGGCTTTGCTACCCCTGCAGCGTCTCTCTGCATCTGTGGATTAAAGCTGTTAGCACGTCTCTGTGAAGATTCTGGAGAATGTTTCCTCAGCGGCCTGCCACGGCGGGGGGGCCTCGCTGGCTGCACTTGCTCATCAGCCAAAACAAAAGCGGGTTTGAGCCTGTTTATACAGATCAACTCCCTTCTGCCCCCTAATTCTAGCAGAAAATGCTTCTGCCCGGTCTCCAGCACTCTGAAAGGTCCGTCATAAAACGGTCGCAAGCTTGGACGCTGAGCATCATGTCTAACAAAAACAAACTCTGCATTTTTTAAAGCCTTTGGCACAAAAACGCGTGGGAAACTATGATGAACCGGGCCAGGGAGTGTGTTTGCTCCTGAGTCGCTCTGCCACGGCTGAGCAGGGGGGCAATTTGGTGCGGGATTATTGGGGAGAAATTCCCCCGGCAAACGGAGAGGTTGTGCAAAAACTAACTCAGCTGGGGAAGCATGCAAATCTTCTTTAGGTGCAGAACGCAACCCCAATAAAACCCATGGAAGTTTGTCCACCCAATTTGTATCCGTCAGCGACGCTCTGAGGGCTGCTTTTAATGACCTGTGAAAGCGTTCGCATAAACCATTAGCCTGGGGGTTATACGCGGTGGTGCGATGAATCTTCACCCCTAAGCTGCGGGCCATCGATGACCATAGTTCGGAAATAAATTGGGGACCCCTGTCGGACGTTATGTCCGACGGGACTCCGAAACGCGCAACCCACGCTGTTAAAAATGCTCGCGCGACTTCTTCCGCTGTGGTTGATGTCAGAGGAATCGCCTCTGGCCAACGCGTGGTGCGATCCACCATTGTCAAAAGATGTGTGTGCCCGTGTGATGGCGGAAGCGGGCCCACCAAGTCAACATGCACGTGGTCAAAACGCTTAGCGGGGATGTGAAAAGGTTCCAGCGGAGCCTTAGTGTGTCTGTGTATTTTGGCTCGCTGACACGCTACGCAGGCCGCCGCCCATTCCTTGACCTGTTTGCGCAACCCGGGCCAAACAAATTTCTCCCCCACCAACTTAATCGATGCACGCACTCCCGGGTGCGCCAGAGAATGGACTGAGTCAAAAACGCGGCGACGCCATGCGGCTGGCACCACGGGGCGGGGCCGTCCCGTGGAGACATCGCAGATTAGTGGGGGCATACCAATTTGCTGCACCCTGTGCTCCAGCCTTAACCCTGTTGGTCCAGACTGGAGCGCGCACACGTCCGCATCATTAACCTGCTCCGCGGCCATGGCTGCATAATCTAACCCTACACAGACCGGGGCTGCGCGCGCTCCTGCGTCGCTGCCCGGGTCCGCGGCTACGGCTACAGAGTCTGCCCCCATGGGGCTTGGTATTGCTACCGCGCGCGAGAGACAGTCTGCCACAACATTGTGTTTACCCGCGACATGCTGGATATCAGTGGTGAACTCCGATATTGCGGCTAGTTGCCTTTGTTGCCGGCCTGACCAGGGTTCTGAAATCTTGGCCATCGCAAACGTTAGCGGTTTGTGATCCACAAACGCGGTGAAGCGTCGCCCTTCCAACCAGAACTGGAAATGGCGGGTGGCCAAGTGTAGGGCCAAAAGCTCCCTGTCGAACGTACTGTATTTACGCTCACTATCGCGCAGGGTTCTGCTGAAAAACGCGAGAGGTTGCCAGGTACCTGCCACAAACTGTTCAACAACCGCCCCCACTGCTACATCGGAAGCGTCGGTGGTAAGCGCCATGCGGGCCGTTGGAACTGGGTGCGCTAACAAAACTGCGTTTGCCAGGGCTGATTTGACCTGGGCAAAAGCGCGCTCCCGCTCCGGAGACCATTCAACTTTATTTGCGGGCTTTTGTTTTTTTAACGCAGTGTATAATGGCTGCATGAGCCACGCTGCGCTTGGGAGGAACCAGTTGTAAAAATTAACCATTCCCAGAAACTCCTGTAGCGCCTTGACCGTTTGAGGTTGTGGAAAATCTGTTATTGCGCGCACCTTATCGGGCAGAGGAACCGCTCCTTCTGCCGAAACACGATGCCCCAAAAAATCAATCTGCGCCACCCCAAACTGGCACTTCGCTGGGTTAATTATTAACCCGTGCTCTGCCAGCCTTCGAAAAACTGCTGTGAGGTGGCTTTCGTGTTCGCCTTCGGACGTGCTGGCTACTAAAATATCATCCAAATGACTTCCGGTTATGGCTGCCACGTAAGACGGACGTGTCTCACTCTGCTCTGCTCCTGGAGAAAAAAAAAACGGCAAATAACTCTCTCATTTGGGACAGAACGTATCCCAGCGTTTGGGCTAGGATATGTCGGCGAAGCCTAAGGCTGGAAAACCAGGTAGAGGAAAAAGCGAGCCGCCGAAACAGTCCAAATTAACGGACTTTCAGGTCTGTGACGCAGCAAATAAAACTCCATATATGGCGGAGGGGGCTGGCAACGGTGCGATGTCTGCGGGGAGCGGCGCAGATGCGCTGATGGCTGCCATGAGTTCAATGAGAGCGGACTTTTCCTCTAGATTTGATGGGATTATGACAGCGTTGGAAGGAATAAGAAAGGAATTGGGTGACTGTGTAGAACGAACGGCGCAGATGGAGCTCCGTCTCGCTAGTGCTGAAGATGACGTCACCCGTCTTCAATTAAAGGTGCGCACTTTGGAAAAAAAAAATAAATGTCTGGAAGATAATATTTTGGATTTGGAATCTCGGTCGAGACAGAATAACTTGAGGCTGGTGGGTCTTCCAGAAGAATCAGAAGGTCGGGACATATGTTCCTTTCTGGAAAAGTGGATTCCGGAGGTGCTGGGCAGCGAGGAGTTGCAATCAGCAGTGGTTCTGGAAAATGCACATCGTATTGGCCCAGGGAGAGATAAGGGACCGCCGAGGACCTTAATTCTGAAGTTTCTTAGCAACAGAGACAGGATGAAGATCTTCAACGCTGCACGAGCTAAAGGAGAGATTAAACACCAGGATCAGCAGGTGCGGTTCTACCCAGATTTGGCCACAGGAATCCAACAATTGAGGAAGCAGTTTGATCCCATACGTAAGGAGCTGCGCAACCTTGGGATTCGTCATGGTGTAATCTATCCTGCGAGACTGCTGACCACGTATGAGGGCAGAACCCACATCTTCAAGACCCCAGAGGAGGCGCAGGAGTTCATCAAGAAGATCAAAGAAGAAGAAGAGACTGGTGGGAGCTAAGCATGAACAAAATATAAGGTAGAATAATTAAGCATTTGCACAGGCATCTGACTGACTTGAAGTAAATAGTAAGTTTACAAAATATAGATTGTATTATATATTAAAAAAAAAACAAAAACAAAACAAACAAAAAAAAACTATGATGTACAAAGTTGTTAAAAATTTTGGAGTTAAGTTGGAAAACTACAGAGGAGAGTTAATGTTACGTCATTAAAAGCAGTAGAGTTAGGGTGATTGGGAGGATGAAGAAGGAGTGGCTTAGGCTGTTCCCCGTGGGTGTGGAGCGGTCGATGGCTATATCGGGAGACGGAATTTTTCTTTTGATTTTGGGGGGTTTGCCACAAGTGTGGGAAGGGGAAATTTGTTTGTGTGTAGTTTGCAGGATGAATGTTCAACCACTCATGTTTTTGCTTCTCTGTATGAGCATGTTTACACTGCAAGGTAATCCCAAACTCTCTATTGATCATAAACCAAAGTATTAATCTTAATTTAACTTCATGTAATTGCAGAGGTCTACAAAATTTTAAAAAACTTAAACAAGTTATGAATAAAATAAAAGACATGGGTTCAAAAATTGTGTTTTTACAAGAAACTCATTTAATAGAGGAGGATATAAAAAGAATTAGGAATAGATGGCAAGGAAGTGTCTTCACCTCATCATTCTCATCCCGGGCCAGGGGAGTTATGACTCTCATACATAAATCAGTTCCTTTTCAAGTGAAAAATGTAATTGGAGACAAATTTGGAAGATATGTAATCATTCAAGGTTCTTTGCTATTAGAAAATATAAATCTTGTGAACTTATATGGTCCCAATATAGATGATCAAAAGTTCTTTGCTAATTTATTTCTTATCTTATCATCACTTACAGGGCAACATATAATAGCAGGGGATTTTAATTGTACATTGAATCCAGGTATAGATAGATCAACAGGACTGGATTGTACGCACAATGGATGTAGGATGACTATTAATCATTTTATGAAAGAACTGAGATTGTTAGATATATGGAGAGAAATGAAACCACAAGTTAAAGCCTATTCTTGTTATTCCAGTACCTACAAGACATTCTCACGTATTGATTATTTTTTGATTTCCACAGAATTAAGGTCCAAGATTCAAAACTGCTTTTATGATAACATCGTGATCTCTGATCATGCACCCTGTTGTCTAATATATGTAGATAAAAAATTGACAAAGGAATCAGGTAGATGGCAATTTCAGCATAAATGGCTTCAGGATGAGGAATTTGTCAAGTATATAGAAAAACAGATAGACGAGTTCTTTGACATCAATACTACACAAACATCAGCATGTGTAAAGTGGGAGGCTTTCAAAGCTTTTATTAGGGGACATATTATTAGTTATACAGGATCAAAATCTAAGAAGACTCGAGAGGAGAGAGCTAAATTGGAACATAAAATAAAAAGTCTTCAGGAAAAAGTGTATGCAGGAAGTGACCCAAGGTTGGAGAATGAATTACTGATTTTGAGAGCTGAATACGACAAAAAATCAGCGAATAGAGCTGCCTCGAGTCTTCTAAGATTGAAACAATCTTTTTATGAACAAGGTGAAAAATCAGGAAAATTATTGGCATGGCAGATTAAACAATTAGAAATTAAAACACCAATTACCAGTATTATAAGTAATGGACAGGTAGTTATAGATCCTTTAGAAATTAACAGAGCCTTTAGAGATTACTATGAAAAATTATATGATACCAAAAATGAATTTGATTTAACAAAACTAAATGGGTTTTTGAACGAACTATCTATACCTGTCACGCCGCGCCGCTCATCAACAGCGCCACCTGCTCACACACCTGTCAGTCATCAGCGGCGAGGAATATAGGCTGCCTCGCCCTGAGCTTCGGTCTGAAGCCGTAGACTTCATTTCCCTTTCATGGGCTTCTACCACATTCTCTTCAGCATCCTCGTCACCGGTAAGAAGATCACTTACCTCATCTCTCCAGTCTGCTCCCCTGTGCACAGGTGGATTCCTCGGCGGCGGACAACCCCGTCCCTCGTCTCTCCTCGCTGCTGCACCGAGCCCTGCAGGTGGCTGTCTCCCGGGCTTCCATCCTTGAAGCGCCAGTCATCTGTCCAAACAAGTAAGCTTCTCTCCCTCGCCTATTCTCCTCCTGTGTTGGTGTGTGCTCATCACCCTGTGTCTGATTTCTCCCATAGGGTTGCCGGCTGAACGGTCTCCTGCCTCTGGGTCCGAAGCAGACGCCACCACCAACACATTAACATTCCGCAGACACGCACCCAAACATCCCTGTTGTTAATAAACAGTTTGAACTACTCTGAGCCTGTGTGTGTGCGTCTCCTGAGCCGAACGTTATATCAATACCGTGTATTCCAAATGAAAACAGGGAGATATTGGAGTCTAAAATTAGTCAAGAAGAAGTTGGGCTAGCCATTGATAATATGAAATCAGGAAAAAGTGCAGGACCAGATGGTCTTCCAGTTGACCTTTATAAAAAATTTAAGAATAAATTAATAAAACCTTTTTTGGAAATGGTTTTAGAAGCATTTCAAAATAATAATTTACCATCATACATAAATAATGCCTTAATTATACTGCTGCCAAAACCAGGTAAGCCCTCTAATAAATGTGAAAATATGAGACCAATAAGCCTATTAAATGCTGACCTTAAGATAATCTGTAAAATTTTAGCAAGACGAATACAAGAAATTTTACCAAATATTATTAATCGAGATCAGAATGGCTTTATAAAGGGTAGACAAGGCTTCCATAATGTAAGAAGACTATTTAATATTATTTATTTTAATAAAGAAGCACCGGATACAGCTCTCCTATCACTGGACGCCGAAAAGGCCTTTGATAGAGTTGAATGGCCCTTTCTTTTTGAAGTCCTACAAAGGTTTGGACTTGGAAATAATTTCATAAAATGGATTCAAATAATATACAATAATACTACAGCAGAAATCCAAACAAATAACAATATTTCAAAACCAATAAAAATCAATAGAGGATGTCGACAAGGCTGTCCACTTTCACCTTTACTGTTTACTATGGCAATTGAACCTTTAGCGATAGCGATACGTTTACATTCACAAATATATGGAATTAAAGTTGGACCAACAGAACATAAAATCTCCCTGTACGCCGATGACATAATTTTGTTTATGTCGAATCTAAAAAAATCAGTTCCAACCTTGTTGAATTTAATAAAGAATTTTGGGGAAATATCAGGATATAAAATAAATAAAACTAAATCTTCAATATTAATGCTAAATGAGACCCAGAGAAATTACCCAGCCCCTGAGGTAAATCAATTCAATGTTGTAAATCAGTTTAAATATTTAGGAATCCAAATTGTGCCTAAGCTAGAATCAGTCGCCAGTGTCAACTATGAAGCCTTAATGTCAGATATCAATGAGTTAACTCAGAGATGGATGTCACTACCAATGTCGATGATCGGGAGAATCAATATACTTAAAAGTAATATTTTACCTAAAATACTTTATTTATTTCAATACATTCCCTTATCACCACCTTTAGATTTATTCTCAAGAATAAAAAAAAAAGTTAGTGGAATTTATATGGAACAACAGGAGGGCTAGATTACGTCTGTCTTTATTATATTTACCATTTGATCGTGGAGGTCTGAAATGTCCAAATTTTATGTTGTATTGTTGGTCAGCACAACTGAGGTCTATGACATATTATTTTTCATCAAATGATCTCCCTCACTGGACTGAAATGGAATCATACAATTTACCTTTACCTCTTCCCTTATTCCAGGGGTGTCCAACCATGTGCCATGGAGAGCCAAGACCCTGCAGGTTTTCTCTTCTACCCAGTCTCTTCAGCAGGTGTTTTCACTTATCAGCAATCAGTGGGAAGAAGTTCACTGAAATCTGCTGTTGAAGACACTGGTTGGAGGTAAAACCTGCAGGGTCTTGGCTCTCCATGGCACATGGTTGGACACCCCTGCCTTATTCATATACTCAGATTCGGCAAAAAAATTACAAAAACAAGTTAAAAATCCATTTGTAAAGCATATGATCAAAATATGGTGTAAGAACCACAGTTATTGTCACAATTTAGTCCAATATGGGGTAATCAATATTTTAAACCAGGGAGAGCGGACGCTGTATTTAAAGTATGGAATTTAAAAGGGATACAAAAGATTCAGGATTTATATTTGCCATGTGCAGATAACATAATGTCTTTTGAAGAGCTGAGGATCAAATTTAATCTCAATAGAACACATTTTTTTAAATATCTTCAACTTAGAAACTTTATTCGATCAAATCAAAATAAAGCTCTCACTCGACCTATTTATTCATCCTTGGAAAAAATGATGATGAAAGATAGTAAAAGAAAGGGTATTATTTCAGAGTTTTATAACTCATTGACACTATCTTCAAGTGAAAATTCACTGAAAAGATTAAACTACTGGAAAGAAGATCTGCAAACTGAAATTTCAGAGGAACAATGGGAATTGGCTTGTACAGAAGCTCAAACCAAATCAATAAATGCACGCCTTAAATTGATACATTTCAAATGGTTAATGCGGATGTATGTTACACCGGAGGAGTTAAATAGATATAACAAAAATATACCAGATACATGCACAAAATGCATGGAAAGTAAAGGAACCCTATTTCATTGTTTATGGGAATGTAGACTAATAAGAATGTTTTGGGAAGAGGTGAGGGTAACAATTGAAAAAATAATCTCAAAACAAATCATATTGAATCCTAAACTGTTTTTGTTGGGTCTGTACCCAGAAAAGCATAATTTTAATAAAAGTGAAAGAACATTCATAGACCTCAGTTTGCTTAATGCCAAAAAATGTATTGCACTATTATGGAAAAAGACTCATAGACCAGATGTGACTCAGTGGTTAAGACAGATGTTAACAAACCTTCCATTAGAAAGAATAACATATATACTGAAATTAAAGGAAATTGTGTTTGAGAATATATGGAGACCTTTTATTGATTATGTAAAAAATTTAAACATAACTCTTGAAGAAGAAGGTGAATGATGTGTGTGGACCTTGTAAATTCCAAACTGGTGAACATAATATGTATACTTATGTATTGGATTGTCTAGACTAAACAGAGGAGCATTGTTGAAGATCTGATTTTGTTGGTGGTTGTTGGTGTTTTTAGTGCATTTTTTTTTTGTAGTACTTTAGTGTTAGTGTTTGATTGTTTGTATCATGTTTGTTAAAAAAAAAAAGGTTCAATAAAGATATTGTGGAAAAAAAAAATATCATCCAAATAAACGAACACGAAAGGAAGGTCGCGTAAAACTGCATCCATCATATGTTGGAAAGTCTGCGCAGCCCCCTTGAGGCCAAAAGGCATGCGCAAAAACTGAAAAAGGCCGAAAGGAGTTACAACTGCTGTTTTGGGTACATCCTGCGCGCGCACTGGAACTTGGTGGTAACCGCGCACCAAGTCTATTTTAGAAAAAATGCGCGCCCCCGCCAAATGAACAGAAAAATCCTGAATGTGCGGAATCGGGTAGCGGTCATGTGCTGAAACGTTGTTCAACCTGCGGAAATCGCCGCAAGGTCGCCACGAGCCATCAGCTTTTGGGACCATGTGTAGCGGCGAAGCCCAGGGGCTTTTGGAGCGTCTAATAATGCCCAGTTTTTCCAGGTTGGCGAACTCCTCGCGCGCGATGGCCAGTTTAGCTGGGTCCAAGTGCCGAGCTTTTGCAAAAACGGGGGGCCCGGTGGTGGTGATAAAATGCTCCACCCCATGTTTAGCCACCGTCATCGAAAACGTGGGGACTGTGAGTGCTGGGAACTGAGCAAGCAATGTGTGAAACTTACCACCCGCAGCTGAGACACTGGCATGTGCAGTCGGCGGGGCCACCCGAGCTGTGCAGGGGATAGAATGAAAAGACAGTGCATTAATCAGACGTCTATTAGCAAGATCAACCAATAAACCATGTGAGCACAAAAAATCAGCCCCTAACATGTTGAAACTGACTGCTGCTACAATAAAAGTCCACTCAAATGAACGGCCCTGTAAGGACAGGAGCATGGTCCTCTCACCGAACGTTTTAATCGTGGAGCCGTTCGCTGCTGACACTGACACCCAGGGACCTTTAGACGGCATCAGCCATTCTGCGTAGGTGGGTGTGACGAAACTCAGCTGGGAGCCTGTGTCCACGAGGAACTGTTTCCCCGAGTGTGCATCCGTCAGGTAAAGCAGCTTGTTCTCGTCGCCGAGGGTCGCAGCTGCTACTGGCCCTTGGTCATGGCATTTCCCTGGCGCTTGAAGTGGCACGGCGGGACGCACTTGTGTGCTCTCTCTGCAAAACGGCGGTGGTAGAAGCACAGGCCGTCCTCCGCTCCGCGCCGCCTGGTCCTCATCGCTGCCGTCGTTGGTGCGTCTGGCGCCACGGCCGCTGGTTCCGAGCCGTCTCCAGACGCTGTTCCTGGGCTAGCTGCCGCGGCCGGAACCGCATTCCTCTTGTGGGCGTCGACAAGCCGCTGCGCCTCCTTGCTCAGCCCATGGTAGTCTCGCCTGGCCAATCGGGGCGACTCTGCCAGGGCTACTTTTACTGCTGGCGGCAGGGTCCGGAGGAAAAGGTGGGCGAAAATAAATTCGCCATCCTCGGAGTCTTTCAACCTCAGCATCTTCACCATCAGGTCAGCAGGTCTATCGTTCTCCGACTCCGTCAACGTCAGGAGCCCCTCTGCTCGCTGTTGGACCGAAGGGGTGAAATGGCTGATCAGCGCGTCCTTCAATGCGCTGTACTTGTCGCTGTTTGGTGGGTGATTAACCAGATCCTCCACCCTCTGGACCATGTGGCTGTCCAGCTTCGCTGCCACATGGTAGAATCTTGTGTCGTCGTTAGAGGTTCTCCGGAGGTTGAACTGCGCCTCGACCGCGCTAAACCATGAGCGCGGGCTGTGCTGCCAGAAATCGGGCAGCCGAATTGTGGAGGCGGCCATCAGGCTGGTGTCCACCGAGCCCCGCTCGGGAGAATTCTGTCTGCTCATTCTTAGTCGTAGGTCACCAGTGTAGTGGATGCGTTCGAATGATGAGGCTGAGTTTTATTTCTCAGGTTCAGCTTTATTGACAGAACACATCCTCTAGCATTCTCAAAGCAGGAAGAAGAGAAAGAATCATCTCACATCACCCTTTTATACGTTTCCAGCATCAGAACTCAAGTCACATGGTGCTTCAGTAAACATACAGTCACAAAGCATCTCTTTGAACCTTCACCATTGTCTCTCATTCATTGATGAACCGGAAATCCCTCCGGGGCATCTTCTTTGGGACAAAAAGGCAAATCTCACACCTCCTCGTTATCTTCTGCAGATTCGAGTCTTTTGTCCTTCCAGACGTGAAGCCCCCAATACACATGCAGTCATACCACTGTAGAAATGTGAGCCCAACATATGTGTCACCACACACAGCACTTTAAACTACACCCGCAATTCAAAAGCACAGAAACTGTGGAATGGGAGTTGCCAGAAACAGGGAAGAGGAGATACTTATCACCCGATTAACAATAGCACACACTAATTTAAACAAGATGCTACATACACACATGGACAAAATTGTTGGTACCCCTCTGTTAATGAAAGAAAAAAACCACAATGGTCACAGAAATAACCTGAATCTGACAAAAGTGGTAATAAATAAAAATTCTATGAAAATTAACCAATGAAAATCAGACAATGCTTTTGAATTGTGGTTCAACAGAATTACTTTAAAAAACAAACTCATGAAACAGGCCTGGACAAAAATGATGGTACCCCTAGAAAAGATTGAAAATAATGTGACCATAGGGACATGTTCAACCAAGATGTGTCCTCTAATTAACATTACAGGTGTCTACAAACTTGTAATCAGTCAGTCGGCCTATTTAAAGGGTGACAAGTAGTCACTGTGCTGTTTGGTGACATGGTGTGTACCACACTAAACATGGACCAGAGGAAGCAAAGGAGAGAGTTGTCTCAGGAGATTAGAAAGAAAATTATAGACAAGCATGTTAAAGGTAAAGGCTATAAGACCGTCTCCAAGCAGCTTGATGTTCCTGTGACAACAGTTGCACATATTATTCAGAAATTTAAGATCCATGGCACTGTAGCCAACCTCCCTGGATGTGGCCACAGGAGGAGACGGATAATACGAATGGTAACAAAAGAGCCCAGAACAACCTCTCAACACATTCATGGTGAACTCCAAGGTCAAGGTACATCAGTGTCAGATGGCACCATCCGTTGTTGTTTGAGCCAAAGTGGACTTCATGGGAGACGACCAAGGAGGACACCACTGTTGAAAACAAATCATAAAAAAGCCAGACTGGAATTTGCCAAACTGCATGTTGACAAGCCACAGACCTTCTGGGAGAATGTCCTATGGACAGACGAGACAAAACTGGAACTTTGTGGTAAGGCACATCAGCTCTATGTTTGCAGACGCAAAAATGAAGCATACCAAGAAAAGAACACCGTCCCTACTGTGAAACATGGAGGAGGTTCTGTTATGTTCTGGGGCTGCTTTGCTGCATCTGGCACAGGGTGTCTTGAATCTGTGCAGGGTACAATGAAATCTCAAGACTATCAAGGTATTCTAGCCCTTGTATTATGTTAAGGGTCAATTTGACCCATTTCGGTTTTTGTGTTGACCAAAGTATGGGTTATCCTTTCTTTTTCTTCATGAAATTTTGTGACTTTTCCTCATCTAGGGTCATGAACTGGTGTGTAAAATCTGGACATTTTGATGTGTAGTGGAATGTATGTGCAGAGTTTGTATACAAAGATGATGTTGCGGGTCATTTTGACCCTGACACTTTTATGTGGGTAAGTAGCTGTACAGATCCAAAATAAACATGCCTCTTTGATGTACTTTATTTTGACTGCCCAGTTAATTGTATTTTGACTGCCAGGGACCCAGGTGTGTGTCGAGGAGGGACTTTCTCTCCCTTGTCCTTGTCACTTTTCTCATGCCATCTCTTTGACACACACACCAAAAATGAGCTCCAGAAGGTTTACAGCTGAAGAAGCTTCATCACATATTTTGATCTGGGATAGTGACGCAGAGGAAGAGATTTCAGAGACCGAGGACAATGTAATTGATGATCCAGATTGTCAATTTTCCGACGATGAGGAGGATTCAGAGGATGAGCCTGCCGTTGTGTCTCCATCAGATAAAAGCCAACGAATGCAGCAATCATCATCCACAGAGGGGACATGGGCATCTAAAGATGGTAATATAAAATGGTCAACATCACCACACCAAAGCCGAGGTGGACTGTTATCTTCCAGTGTCATCAAAATGACTCCCGGTCCTACAAGATTTGCTGTTACACAAGTTGATGATATTCAAGCCGCATTTCAGCTCGTCATATCCCCACCAATAGAGAAGATTATACTGGAAATGACCAACTTGGAGGGGAGGCGTGTATTTCAGGAGAAATGGAAGCCACTGGATCAGACTGACTTGCATGCTTACATTGGAATTCTGGTATTAGCCGGAGTGTACAGGTCAAAGGGAGAAGCAACTGCAAGTCTATGGGATGAAGAGTATGGAAGGCCAATCTTTCGAGCAACAGTGTTTCTGGAGACATTTCACATGATATCTTGTGTGATCCGATTTGACAACCGTGACACCAGAGCTGGTCGACGTGAAAGAGACAAACTAGCTGCGTTTAGAGATGTATAGGATAAATGGGTTGAAATTCTACCTTTGCTGTACAATCCTGGTCCCCATGTTACTGTAGATGAGTGCCTTGTACCATTCAGGGGGGCGCTGTCCTTTCAGACAGTACATGCCCAACAAGCCTGCCAAGTATGGCATCAAAATGTGGGTAGCCTGTGATGCAAAATCTAGCTATGCATGGAATATGCAAGTGTATACTGGAAAGCTACCTGGAGGAGCATCTGAGAAGAATCAGGGGATGCGTGTGGTGCTGGAGATGAGTGAAGGGTTGCAAGGTCATAACATCACATGTGACAACTTCTTTACATCCTACCGCCTTGGAGATGAACTTCAGAAGAGAAAGCTGACTATGTTGGGAACAGTCAGAAGAAATAAGCCAGAACTTCCCAGTAAAATTCTGAAGATGCAGGGCAGACCTCTGCATTCCTCAATATTTGTTTTCACTGAGAAAGCAGCAGTTGTTTTATACTGCCCAAAGAGAAACAAGAATGTTCTTGTAATGAGCACAATGCACACAGCTGCATCTCTGAGCACAAGAGAAGACATGAAGCCACAAATGATCTTACAACTCCGCCAAAGGAGGAGTTGACAATCTGGACAAAGTCACAGCAACATACAGCTGCCAGCGCAAGACTGCCCGTTGGCCCTTGGTGATTTTCTACAACATTGTCGATATGTCTGCTTACAATGCCTATGTCCTGTGGACTGAAATCAACCAGCAATGGAATGCCTGCAAATTGTACCAACGTCGGCTTTTCCTGGAAGAACTCGGCAAAGCACTTGTCACTCCCAAGATCCAGAGGCGAGCCAGGCCAGCTCGATCCCCAGCAGCTGCAGCTGTCATTGAAAAGGTCAAGGTCAGGTCATCCAACCAATCTGCAATGGATCCAGTGGACACAGGTGTAAAGAAACGGAAAAGATGCCAGGTCTGTCCCTCCCGAGAGGACAGTAAAACAAGTACCTCTTGTGTGAAATGCAAGAATTACATCTGCAGAAAGCACACAGTTACATTCTGTCCATCATGTGGAGAGCATTGAAAATGTTGAACATTGAAAATGTGAGAAAAAGGGGGAAGTTAAATGAAAAAAAAATGCAGAGGGAAAAACTTGAACAAAATATTTCTTAAATATAGTGTTGAAATTAAAAATGTATTGTTATGTCTCTTTTATAAATGTTTATATGATCTAAAATAAAGTTGTTACTGGTTTAACCTGTTTTTTGACTGTTTTGAGTGGATTTACACAGTACGGGTCAAAATGACCCGCAACATAATCAATGTAATTTTTTTTCAACATAATACAAGGACTACAGAGAAATGTGCTGCCCAGTGTCAGACAGTTTGGTCTCAGTCGCAGGTCATGGGTCTTGCAACAGGATAATGACCCAAAACACACAGCTAAAAACACCCAAGAATGGCTAAGAGTGAAACATTGGACTATTCTGAAGTGGCCTTCTATGAGCCCTGATCTAAATCCTATTGAACATCTGTGGAAGGAGCTGAAACATGCCGTCTGGAGAAGGCACCCTTCAAACCTGAGACAACTGGAGCAGTTTGCTCATGAGGAGTGGGCCAAAATACCTGCTGAGAGGTGCAGAAGTCTCATTGGCAGTTGCAGAAATCATTTGATTGCAGTGATTGCCTCAAAAGGTTGTGCAACAAAATATTAAGTTAAGGGTACCATCATGTTTGTCCAGGCCTGTTTCATGAGTTTGTTTTTTAAAATAATTCTGTTGAACCACAATTCAAAAGCATTGTCTGATTTTCAATGGTTAATTTTCATAGAATTTTTATTTATTACCACTTTTGTCAGATTCAAGTTATTTCTGTGACCATTGTGGTTTTTTCTTTCATTAACAGAGGGGTACCAACAATTTTGTCCACGTGTGTAAATGGAGAGCAATAGAGTGAGGAAAACTGCTGCACGTCAGGGAAAATCCCGTGAAGATGACTGTCGAAGACCATGACCTTGTACCTCAGGATGAGGTCAGGTACACCAGCTGCTGTCCCCAGAAGGGGTACTTCACAGGGAATTCAGATAAAACATGTGGCTGTCAAGTGTGAAGGATTAACCCAGCTTCACTCTCTTCATCTGCAAGGCAGCCTCCGCTTTCCTGCACCCAGAGCTCTGACTGAGTGACCTGTCCAGCCAATAGCCCAAGGCACACCCTTGCATTAACGACAGCTCCTCCTTGGTCTCATTGCTTTTGGTAATCTGGGTAACTGTTTAAAATCAGGAAAACTGATTCATAGGAGACCTGTTTTAAATTACCTCTACAGAGTAACCCTTAAAAGCTCATAAAACTTACACCTCTTGTAGAAAAACACCTACTTGAAAACCCAGAAAAATGTGGACACTGAATCAGTGATCACAGACTCCTTTACTGTCTTTTTATATGCTGTAAGATTTATTAAAAGTTTGCAAAGCGCAGCTAAATGGTTATATGTTGTTTAAAAATCAATCCATTGAATCAAAAATAGAAAAACTCAGTTAATCAGAAAGCCAGAAATCATAGAAAAATCAATCAAAAAATAAGAAATCACCCGATAAATTTGTGATTATATATCTAAAAAGCTGTGAAGATGATGGGAAGATGGTTAGAAATGCCAGGAGGCCAGCCAGCCGAGTGGCCAGTTCCCCCCTGTGTCTCCCTCTCCACAGCTCCGGTGCCCTTGTCCTCGATGAAGTAGCCAAGGAAGAGAGTGGGGGTGGGGGGGGTGGAGACCCCAGCTGCCAGCCAGAAGCCTGCATTTCCTCTTTTTACTTGAGTGATGATTTTCGCAGCAGAAGAAATCAGTTCTTAAAAATTGAAGAGAAATGATGGAATGGGATCATTTCTAAAAGACAGTCTTCTTTTCTATCTTCAGGTCTTCTGCTGCCTGATGATGAATCTTGAAGTCCGCCCGAAATGATCATTTTTGGGGCTTCCGCACCCAGCTTAAATACTGCTCATCCACCCATTTGTATAGACTCTTATTGGACAGTTCCCATACCTCCCCATGCTTTTTGGCTGCTTATGATTGGACAGTTCAAAAACTCATTACATAACATGTCTGCCTCATAATTTCCCGCATTTTTGAGGCCAATCCCGTAATAACAGGCCTCCTTTTCCCGTCAACCATGTCTAAAAACATGTTTCACAATCTGACCTCATATAACCCTCCTTTGTGCATTTAAAAAATTACATACTGGTCACATAGATCAATACAGTGATTATGGATCATTCTGCTGATTACATACATGAATACAAAGATTATATGTTGATTTAAATGATTACACCAGTGATATTGCATTTCATAGCATATACGTATATGTTTAATATCATGCATTCAGTCCTCCATGTTTTACCAGTCATGTCTGCCCTTCCTGCTAAGGGGGTACTTCTGATGGCCCACTTGTTGCGGCCTCTGATGGCTCCTAGCTTGCCCCCGCTGCCCTCTAAACAGGGATCGAGCTGGGAACCCCACCTTTTTGTCATGGGGTGATAATGGTGAGTCGGTCGGTCACTCACAGACCTCTTCCGGTGGTTGTGGCCAGGTTGTGGGTTACTCGAACATGACACAGCTGAGGTTTGAGCAATAGAGTGAGGAGAACTGCTGCACATCAGGAAAGATCCCGTGAAGATGACACAGCTGAGGTTCGAGCAGTACCTCCCAGGCATCACTGTGTTGCGCGTCAGAAAAAATTCCATGAAGATGAAACACCTGAGGTTCGAGTGTGTCACTGTGTCACCCGATTACAGCACTTTAAACCACACCCCCAATTCAAAAGCACGGAAACTGTGGAATGGGAGTTTCCAGAAACAGGAAAGAAGAGATACTCATCACCCGATTAACAATAGCACACACTAATGTAAACCAGACGCTACATAAATGGAGAGCAATAGAGTGAGGACAACTGCTACACATCAGGAAAGATCCCATGAAGATGACACAGCTGACGTTCGAGCAGTACCTCCCAGGCATCACTGTGTTGCATGTCAGAAAAGATTCCGTGAAGATGAAACACCTGAGGTTCGAGTGTGTCACTGTCACCCGATTAAGAATACAACACACTACTTTAAACCACACCCATTTGAACCAGAACCCTTGAAGAATGGCAGTCTACACTACAAATGTGTAAAATGCCAAGCAAAGTGGTCTGAACGAAGAAGAAGAAGAAGACCCACCACATGGAGAGCAATAGAGTGAGGAGAACTGCTGCACGTCACAAAAGATGCCGTGAAGATGAAACACCTCAGGTTCGAGCAGTACGCCGCAGGCATGACTGTGAACAACACAGCCGTCTGAGACAGGAAGAGACCTTTCAGCAACGGGCATGCAGAAATACTTGCTTATACTTGGTTTCTATGGGCATGGATGGGTATGCACGGGTATGTACTAGCTCATCCATCAAAGAGAGAGATCCATCTCAACAATGGATCTCTCTCTTTGATTTTTTTTTTTACAGCATATAAACACATGAACACCAGAACATCAGAACTTCTTATTTTTTTATTTCTCACAAACTCACATTACTGTCCATTTAGCAGAAAGGGATAGAACTGGCTTGTGGGGGCCCTGGGCAGCCCCTCAGTAGACTCGCCCCTGGAAGCAGCATGCCTCCAGGATCGCAGCTGACCTCATAGATGACAGCGCCTCTTCTCTTCGCCATTGACTGCCCCTCTTGTCTGGACCCGCCTGAAGCCTCCTCCCGAGCACGCCACAGCTCATTGGCGTGTCTCCACAAGCCGTCCGACAGCTGGAAGTAGGCTGCACCACGCTTAACCATGATGCACAGCCGCTCCTGGCAACCCTCTGACCGTCGTTTGGCCCACATCTGCCATGGACGTCTCTCCCCACAAACCCGGACCTGGTCCGTAACCCAGGAGAGCTTTGCTCGGCCTGCAGTGTTGCTGATTGGCACTTGGTCACTCAGTGCCTGTCGGTCTGGCCCCGACTCTTTGTAAAGCTGCTGCAGCGGTCACCGTTGAAGCTCAAGATCCTCCAGCCCACTGTGGCTGAGCTCCGGGGGAAACTGAGGCTTGCTCGTCAGCATCACTCGTTGACGCGGGTGCCTCGCCGTCACACTTGGTACCCTCGTCCAAGGTATCCCAAGCGCCGGCACTGAGACCCTCCTGTGTCAAACCTGAGTGAGGCTGGTCCTGCTTGACTACTGTGGTGCTAGATAAATCCCTCCCCCATACCGTGTCGTCCTCCGCCACCGGAACCGGACGGTTTTGCAAGCCACAACCAGTCCACATTTTCCCAGCGTCGTCTCTAATGTTGAACCCCAGTCCATAAAACAGGTTACAGCTCATAATGTTGTTGCTTTGGGCCATCACGTGGAACGTGCAGTCAGTCATCACCACCGACTTGTACCGAGCCGTCAGCTCCAGCTTTCCAATCGTGTGCAGTCTGCCACCTCCATAACCATAGAGCGGTGCTGGGTTTTCTCTTATTCTGTAGTAGGAGAAAAATTTCCTCACTGTGGCCCAATTCAATAAAGATCTCTCCGCCCCGTGTCAATCAGCAGCGGCATCTCCTCGTCATCCAGCATCACCCGACAGTACTTGAACCCGTTGGTACTTGGGGACACCGCATGGACAGCTATCAAGGCGGGGGAAGTTGTTTTCCTCCATGGACTCTACGGCTCGGACAAACTACACACCCTGGCATAATGGTTCAAGCGTCCACACATGCCACAACTCTTCCCTCTAGCTGGGCATTCCCTAGCCTTGTACTGGTGCTTCATAGACCCACAGCCCATACACACAGGCTTTCTCGGGGCAGACCTCAGGTTGATGGCGTAGGCTTCTGCGTTGTCGTCGGCCGCACTATCCTCGCTGTCAGGGTCCGCTACTGCGGTGCAGGTCCCAGCTGCCATAGTGATTGGCACCACTATAGCTCCGAAGCTAGCTTGCCTGCTGTCTCCACCTGGAGAGTTAGCTCGATAGCCTTGGCTAACGCCAGGTCACTCGGCGCTGAAAGCAGCCTAGCTCGCAAAGCATTGCTGGTTGTGTGTTCTGCTAACTGATCACGTACCATTCTCTCCTCCAATACCCCGAAACAACACTTGCTAGCCAGCTGCCGTAGGTTGGCGACAAACTGGCAGACAGGCTCACCCACTCACTGGTGTCGTTGTTGGAACTGAATCCTCTGGACAGTGACGTTGTCCGGGGTGTGGAAATGGCACGCTAGCAACTGAACCACATCCTCATATGAGTCGGTAGCCCTGAGTGTATGTAGGATACGCTGGCCCCTCAGTCCCCGAATTATGCACCAGAAGCACACGTGCCCTCCGTCTATCTAGCTCACCCAGGTCGAGCGCCGCAATGTAGTTTTGAAAGGCGGGAAACCATCTTGCCCAAGACACAGGTGGCTCACCCGGGAGCTCCAGGAAGGGCCGAAGCAGTGAAACACACGCCTCCATTTTTTATTCTCGCCACCAAAATGTTATGTATGAAATTACCTCTGGAATGATGTGGCCAGGTGCATGATAGAACTCAGCTTTATTTGGGGTCAGTCACACACATTGCCGCCACCAGGCAGGGGCATCGGCGAAAGAGGCCTGATGGAGATGCCCACCTGGTATTTATGGGCGGTGCAGTGGCGGAAGGGGAAGTGGCCGCTACTACACCGCACTTCACAAATAAAGGTTCTATTTACAATACAGCACACTGTTCCCTCTATGGCTCCCTCACTCTCGTTGTCTCCTTGACCACTTGCACACAGAGCAATTAGCGCTCCCTCTGCTGTTGGACTCTACAATTGCATTTAAGAATGCAGTTCCAAATACGGCAAACATGATATAAATAAATAATTGATTTTTGGAGATGGACTGGCGGGCTGCAGCGGATGAGGGGGCGGGCTGCAAGCGGCCCCTGGGCCACCAGTTGCCCATCCCTGCTCTAGGGTATACTATCACAGCCCTCTGCTAGTCCTGCTGGCTTTGCAGTAGCAGTGAAAACATCTTTAAGGCTGCACCTGTTCAGTTGTAGATTAGCCTGGGATGCAACCATTACTCACATCATTACAGTCACCATGCTTTCATATCCGTGGTTTATCATGCTGGTTCTGCCATGGCTTACCTAAACATTAATAAAACCTTTACCCCTTTATCCACATTTTCCCTCTCAGTATTATGTTGTGGGTCGCCTCAGGGGTCATCCATGATATTCTCCAGACCCCCTGTACATAGACTGTAAGGGTGGAGCACTGCTCTGCTCCTTTTGATTTTTGTTCACTATATGTTAATCATATTGGAAATGCTGTATGGTAAGTGATCTGGGCACAGTTAGGGCAGCTCGGTGGTGCAGTGTAGCAGCACAGCAACAAGGTCACAGGATCGAGCCCACCCCGACCATCAGTGACCCTTCTTGTTCTCCCCGTGTCTGCATGGGTTTACTCTGGGTACTCCAGTTTCCTCCCACAGGCCAAAAACATGCAAGTTAGGTTAAATGGAGACTCTAAAGCTGGATTCATGCTGGACCTCTGCTGTCCACGTACGTGTAACTGGAAACTTCGTGTGACAAAATTTACATCATCGTCTCCACTCTGCTAGTGTCCGCAGTGCTTGACCGCGGGCGATCACGTGCAGCCCAAATTTTGTGACTGCGCTGCCTGCCCATGACCTGAACGCATTGAAAAGCGCATGCGCAAGACTGAACGTCCCATTCACGAGGTGGCGATATTGACACAGCATACCAAGACAAAGTAGACGAAGACGATAAGGAAGCGGAAGACGAGAATAAACATACATGAATCGTACATACATACTTCAGCAGCAGCAGCATCTTCATGGAAAAGGAGTGAAGAAGTCAAGCAGCAGAAAGCAAGCAGTGTTACTTCGTTGGTGAAAATCCTGGCACGTCAGCGCACTGGTGCCACCTATAGGGCGGGAATGAAACTACAAATGATGGTTGTGCGCATGCGTCAACCGCTTGGCCTGGGTAGATGAAAAAAGTGAGCATGAACAGCGCAACGTGTGTGCCGGGCTCGTCCAAAGCACACGCGGACCAAAGCGGACTAGAGGGGAAATGCAGCATGAATAAGTCTTAAAGTGGCCATAGGTGTGAATGTGTGTGTGAATGGCAAAGGGATTGTCGCAGCACCGTGGCTGCCTCATCCATCCAGGTGGATGCCCTGTAATATCCCTCTGGGATTAATAAAGTATACAGAAATTAGAGAATGAAGGCTTCAAATTGCATTGTCATTGGGTAAATATAAAACAATTAGAGACACTCCGCCCCCAAATCACGTTTTTTTCTGTTAACATGTCTGTAACATGTTTTCTGTAACTTACAAGACATATCAAGAGTAAAATCAGACCCAAGTCCCAAGTCTATGTTTTTCTGAGGTGAATTTAAGCCCCCCCCCAAAAAAACAAAAACAAAAACAAAAACAAAAACAAAACAAAAAAAAAACAGGCGACTTTGGATACTTCGTTTCTAGTTACATAAGCATTCCTGCTTAGCCTGATTGGTTGTAACATTATCAGTCAGGCTCAGCACTGGGCATGGCTACAGACCTGAGTTCACTCCCCCAGGGGAAGAGGGAGGAGCCGACGTGACTCCGTGGACAGACACTCAAGGTCTGAGTCAGCATCCCTTCCCAGGGAAGGTGCAAAACCTTACTGTGGTTGCGCGTACTTTTCCACTGCTGGGGCTAAAGTATTCTGGAACCCCGTAGTACACGCAGGGCGCAGTCACCTGGGAGACCAGAGTCCATTGGCTGCTGCACTGCACGTGTGGGGTCCCAGAGGTGCTCACAGAGGAATGGGAGGCACACGGTTGGAAGGCCGAACCAGAGAGCGATGTCTGCTCTCAGGGGATGAAGGTGCTAAGACCGCCACCCGTCCTTTTCCATTCATTTGACTCAGTTTAGTGAAGGCCCCCCTACTCCCCGGCACTCCATTCCGTCCCCGCCAGGGAGGATGGAGGAGGAGACATTAAAGCCCTGCTCCCTCTGGAAAAGGGAGGCAAGTCCATTCTTTAGCAAAGCAGTCTTCTGTGTTCTCAGGTCAGAGGGGAGCGCTGGTCTTGCAGTATGGTGGGCGGGAGTATGGGTGGAGCTAATTAGAATATTCATAGAGCCACACATACTTATATAAGTGGAAGGTATAAAAGCTCTTTCCAAGCAATTCTAAGGCAATGAAAGTTTTTTTTTTTGTGGGTAAAAAGCCACAATATACTATTTTGGGCAATACACATTTGCTTTTGAGGTGGTTTTAGAGCCACCAGAGTGCATCTTTAAATTTCATGAGAAAAAAGTGATCTAACACATTTATCCATTTAATATTTTAATGAAAGAAAAAATATTCACACTTCTTTATTAGATACACTGAAGCTTTTTCATTTTAAACACACACACACACACACACACACACACACACACACACACACACACACACACACACACACACACACATTATACCCTTTCAGGTCCTGAAGTCCCCGGATACCATTGCTCATAATAATAATAATAATAATAATAATAATAATAACTCCGCGGTGGCGGAGTGGTTAGCACTGCAGCAGCACAGTAACTCACCCTTGGCGGGGGAATCCTGGGTTTGATCCCAGCCCCCGACCAACAGTTATCTGTGTGGAGTTTGCATGTTCTCCCCGTGTCTGCATGGGTTTACTCCGGGATTTCTCTGGTTTCCTCCCACATTCCAAAAAACATGCGAGTTGGGTTAACCACTTGCACTCCGTTGTTCCGCGGGTGGGCAAGTCTCTGCGTCCTAGGGCGCACGAGGGCGCACGACAGCGCACTCGTGCGCGCTCGGACGCATGACACATGATAGAGATACTGATGGTGGTGATGTAGGTGGTGCGGCCTCCAAGCTGCAGTCACAGCCGCGAACAGATTAGTTCATCTGGTTGACCTCTCATTCGACTAATAAGAGCCTTGAATTGGGTTTCTGAAACCATGAAGAGCCAATGAATGAAAACCTAGGAAGGAGGACCCGCCTACTGTGAATGCAGGAGCCAATTGAAGCACAGAAATTTGGGCTGGTGAAGAGATATTTACTGTTGCAGCAGATGAAAACAAAGGACGCTGGACGAATCTGCTACAGACCCAGGCTCACCCAGCAGCATGGAGAACACCCACAAGTGGGACCTGCACTCATTCCAGCAGAATAGACATTTAGGATTCTCTTCAGTCATCATAGACCGACGGAGGCCGACGACAAAGGTCGTAAATCATTCACCAAAACCGCAATATTGGAATTATGTTTTGATCAGGATCCACGAGCGGACCAGCGTCGCGTTCGTCTGACAATGGGGAAGAGAAGTTCGCCAGGACTCTGCTGCTGTGAAGAGGTAAGGTGTTATAAGCTAAGTTATTATTTCTCCCTGAAAACTGTAATCCAAAAATGACTTTTGACCGATCGGTAAATTACAACTGTACTGCACACGAAGTACGAAGTGCGTGCGCCGCGATAAACGGTTCATTTGCCGTGTTCGGACCGTGAACGCCCCCCCCCCCCCCCCCGCTGCAGAAGAGGAGCGGGGGGGGGGGCCTTCACGGTCCAAACGCCCCCCGGTCCGCGGGGGGAAGCATATGAGTCTATTCCGTCATGTAGATGGGCGTCTTCTGTAGCGAGAGGGGGGGACAACCCCCCCCCCCGCACACACACAGTAGTGGGGGGGGGAGCCGCTGTGAAAACATGCAATGAGTGTAATCCGTCATATAGCGAGGGTCGAACTCCGTCTTTTGTAGCGGGGGGGGGGGCAACCCTCCCCCCACACACACACTGACACAGCCCTGAGTGTGACCTTTCATTAGAGCCTAAAATGAAGATTCTACATTGAATCATCCAAAAGTTACAGACGTTTTTCCAAACTGTGCCATTTGGCACAATTTGGCACAGTTCCAAAACGCCTGGGAACTACCTGAGAACAAAGCTGTGTAAAATATTCATTTTTTGTGGTATTGTTACCAAATTTGGATCTCAGCTTGATAACACTTGGTTCTACATTTCTGTTGCATTTTCCAGCCGGATTGGACAGCTGTGTGTTATTTGCAAGCATTTGTATCCAAAAAAACACTGTGTCCAAATTTATTTTCTTCAAGTTCAGTATGTTTAGATGACTGTAACTCAGTGGCCGGAGCACGTAGAGAGATTATGTTTTTTTTGCCAAAAAGTTCAAAGTGTTTTCTTTTAAATGAGACCAACCCCATGAAGATGCTGCAAAGGGTTGAATAACAGCTTTCGATTTACTTTGGGCACGTTTTTTTTTTTGGCATTTTTAGGAAAATTGCCCGGAGTGCAAGGGGTTAATTGGCATCAAACTGGGGATTCTAAATTGCCCTTAGGTATGACTGTGAGAGTGAATGGTTGTCTGTCTCTCTGTGTTGGCCCTGTGATGGACTGGCGATCTGTCCAGGGTGTACCCTGCCTCTAGCCCAAAAGATGCTGGGATAGGCTCCAGCCCCCCCGCGACCCGAAAAGGATTAAGCGGAAGAAGATGGATGGATGGATGGATGGAATAATAATAATAATAATAATAATAATTTTAAAAAATTGCTTAAGCCCCTTTCAGTGGAGGCTTGCCACTATTATCTGAATAGGATTACACATGACCCTGCAGGCAGCGTTGGTCGTTGACCACCTCACCTCAGTTCAGCGGACATTTGAGTAGGAAATGCAGATAAATGGGCAGAGACAAAGAGTGCAAATTAATCAGAAGACCGCTGTGTCTGTTTAACTGGCGACAGATTAACTGGTGGGGGTAAACAGATGTGCATGTGTTTTGTTATTAAAAGATCTTTTTCATGTGACCTCGAAATAAACGTTGTCCATTCTTCAACTGTGAAATTGCTCATCTGTCAGTTTTTCACCCAGAGCACCAAAACAGTAAATTATGTTCGTACCAGTTTCATTGCAAGACAACAGGAGCATTTGTCAAATATTTACCTTTGCATAATTTTGGCCAGGCATCAGCGCACCCACCTATATTTCCCACCTGTAGCAACTGTTGTCAAAAGTTAATCTAACAGCAGCAAAGGAGAAACACAAACCAGCAAAACTGGTATGAATATACATAACTTACCGTTTTGGTGTTCTGGGTGAAAAATTGACAGACGAGCCACTTCGCAGTTGAAGAATGGACAACGTTTATTTTGTGATTACGTGAAAAAGATGTTTTAATAATGAAAAGCATGCACATCTGTTTACCCTCCCCAGTTAATCCCAGTTAATCTGTCACCAGTTAAACTGAAACACGGTCTGTCATTATTCTGACAGATTATATTGATTTCAAAACTGCAACAAACAACTGTGTGTGCACACAAACACACACAGGAAGAGCAAGAACAAACAACCACAACAAATTTTGTCCTATCTTTGCTGTTTTGACATTATAAATCATAGTGTGACTTCAGGGCTGTGATGGGGGTGGGGGGAATTCTCCCAGCATGCTTTGCGTACTGTGGGGGATTCCTAGACGTCTATCGTTCTTGTGTTCTGAGTGTTATTGCTGTTAGTGTTGTGTTATACGTCTGACTGAGGTAGCGCTGTTCTCCCTGCATGTGTGTGTCACCCTGAGTGAAGTGTGAGTGAATGACCTCCCCCTTTCTGCATAATTTGTCAGTGAAGAAATAAATGTTTGCTATGTTCCAAATCCTCTCTCATTAATGAGTGAACCCTGAAAACGTCACAATATTTGAGAGGCAACACACAGGAACAATTTGAAGCTGTTTGTAGGGGAGATTGAATCCACAGGATGCACTGCTGAAGTGATTCAAAGTTGGTCAGTCCTTGAAGGCCCCCTACTGGCCTGGGACTGTAAGCATTTTTTCTGCCTTGTCTGCCGGCACAGCGTCAAATTGAGGGCTTGCAGCTGTGCCCCCTCCAGAAGGGGCGCCCTAGGCAACGGCCTATGTGGCCTATGCCTTGGGCCAGCCCTGGCACCTACACATATTCATTCTAGCTTTTATGACAAGTTATGTCATGAAATGTGTTATAATGAATCATTACTCTGAGACACCTTATTATTTTTGATAAATGGACTGATGGACTCAAAGCGCTTTCACATTAGAAGCCACGTTCACCCATTCACACCCACCTTCATAGAGCTCTTTATTCTGTGCACTTAAGCCCACTCTGATGGATGCATCAGGGGCAAATTGTACTTCAAGTCGCAATTCAAAGCTTGAACAAAGACTCTTTTCACATACAGACCCGAGGAACCTGAGAGTGAGCCACCGACCTTTTCTTTTAACCCTCAAGCGACCAAGCTATTTTACGGACTGAAATGACCAAGTGGGGTCATTTATGACCCCATTGTGCTCTGTACAGGGATCCTTATTATAAATGGCTGGTTGGAGGTTTATCATACCAAAACTACTCCCTGTATTTAAGACAGGTATTTTATAATGATCTAATGTAAAATGTGTTTGCTAATAATACTTTTATTGCAAGAAATAACCAAAACGCAGACTGTAAGAACAACATTACATTTATTTAGACAGTCCTTGTCAGTTCACTCTTGGAAAGTTACAATAATAGGTATCATCATCATCATCATCATCATCATCATCATAGTTACAACAATAATAGGTATCATCATCATCGTAGTAACAATAATAGGTATCATCATCATCATCATCATCATAGTCATCATAGTCATCATAGTCATCATATCATCATCACAATGATGATGATTATGGCTGTGTTGTGAGACATGTACTGTATATGTTGGACACTGCATATGTGATTTAACCTCACGATGAAGGAGAGCCAGCCCCCTGCGGTGCGGAGCCACAGAGCCTGGACCCCCTGCGGAGGACAGGGGACAGAAGACTTCCTGACCACTGAGGCTCGAGAGGAGAGAAGGGGGAGTTATGTAAATAAAAGGCTAATGAATGTGAATAAAGAGATTTTGATATAGATGTGTGATTTCCCCCGCGAGGGAAATGGTTTGATGTGAGAATGTTTAAATGAGAGAACTTTGGTGTGTTCATCCTCTTTGTTCGCTGCTCAGGAATGAGAGCAGACAGTGGAATGGTTACTTGAAATAAACTGAAATTAAAGGCAATTCGGTTTCGTTATTCAAGTCTCCCCACATTGGTGACTGACGACGTTGAGAATGAACGAAGAAATTCTCAGGGTCCCGGACTCACAGCGCTCAGAGCTGGCGAGCGCAGTGGCCGTTAAGCTGCCTGATTTCTGGCAGGATAACCCACGGTCGTGGTTTCTGCAAGCAGAGTCGCAGTTCGCGCTCGCAGGAGTAACGGTGGATGACACTAAGTTCCACCATGTCATCGCTAAACTGGACAACAGCACAGCTCGGTGCGTGCAGAGCTTGGTGGAGCAGCCACCCGCGACCGACAGGTACGGCAAGCTGAAATCCACCCTCATCAAGTTTTTCACCCCCTCGGCTGAAGTGAGGGCGAGGAGGATCCTGTCTTTGCTAGACCAAAGTGGACACAGGCCGAGCGCCCTGATGGAGGAGATGATACAGCTGAGAGGGTTGGACAACGATGATTTCATTTTTCAGTTCATCTTCCTCTCCAACCTCCCGGCGCATGCGAGAAGCACGCTGGCCGGCAAAAAGTGTCACACCCTGGAGGAGTTCCGGGAGCTGGCCCAGGAGGCAGATGGGATCCTGGACGCCTGCGGCGGGCAAGCAACCACAGCGGCGACCCGAGACAGCGGGGAGCCAGAGGCGGCAGAACCAGACTGGCCGACGACGGCGGCAACACGGCCACGACGAGGTGGAGCCAATAGCCCGGCGGCAGAGGCGCGGGCACGACACAGCGGAGGAGAAGATCTCTGCTTTTACCATCGGAGGTTCGCAGAGAAGGCACGCAGGTGTGTGCCGCCCTGCATCTTCAGGAGTTCGGGAAACGGCAAGACCGGGGGTCGCTAGCAGCTTCGACCCTCGGAGAACGCAACAAGCTGCTCTACATCACGGATGCGCGCTCCGGACGAGAGTTCCTCATCGACACCGGAGCACAAGTGAGCTTCATCACCCCAACATACGCGGACCGGGTGGCTGGACCCCACGGTAGCGGAGCTACAGCGGCAAATGGCTCGAACATCAACACCTACGGGAGAAGGACCTTGCCTTTGTGCTTACATGGCCGCACATATGAATGGACTTTTGTAATAGCGGCGGTGAGTTTCAACATGTTGGGCGCGGATTTTTTGTGTTCACACAATCTGTTAGTTGATCTTGCTAATAGACGGCTGGTAAATGCACTCTCTTTTTCCTCTCTCCCCTGTTCAGCTCGAGTGTCCCCGCCACCAGTACAGACCCACGTCGCTACAGCAGGTGGTAAGTTTCACACACTCCTCACCCAATTTCCAGCGCTCACTGTGCCCACTTTTTCAGCGACGGTCGCGAAGCACGGGGTGAAACACTTTATCCCCACGTCTGGTCCTCCCGTGTTTGCAAAAGCTCGGCGCTTGGATGCAGTTAAGCTCGCCATTGCGCGCGAGGAGTTCGCCAGCCTGGAGAGGCTGGGCATCGTTCGTAGGTCGAAGAGCCCGTGGGCTTCGCCGCTGCACATGGTACCGAAAGCCGATGGCTCCTGGAGACCGTGCGGGGATTACCGCAGGCTAAACAACGCTACGGCGCACGATCGTTATCCCATCCCGCACATTCAGGATTTTTCGGTGCACCTGGCGGGGGCGCGCATTTTTTCAAAGATTGATCTAGTTCGCGGCTATCACCAAGTCCCGGTCCAACCGGAGGACATTCCTAAAACAACGGTAATAACCCCGTTCGGACTTTTCGAATTTTTACGCATGCCGTTTGGTCTCAAAGGGGCGGCGCAAACATTTCAGCGGATGATGGATGCCGTGTTACGCGATCTCCCTTTCGTGTTTGTGTACCTCGACGACATTTTGGTCGCGAGTACTTCAGAGGACGAACACGAAACGCACCTCACAGCAGTTTTTAGGAGGCTGGGAGAGCACGGCTTAATAGTTAACCCAGCCAAGTGCCAGTTCGGCGTCGAGCGGATCGATTTTTTGGGTCACCGCGTCTCCCCGGAGGGAGCGGTTCCGTTACCAGAGAAAGTACGCGCGGTAGCGGATTTTCCCCGTCCACAAACGGTCAAATCACTACAGGAATTCTTGGGGATGGTGAATTTTTATAACCGATTCCTGCCCCACGCAGCTCAAATCATGCAACCGTTATATGCCGCGCTCAAAAAACAAAAACCGACCCAGGCGGTCGAATGGTCCCCGGAGCGGGAGCGCGCGTTCACAGAGGTTAAAAAAGCCTTGGCTGACGCTGCGCTCCTGGCCCACCCAGACCCTGCAGCAGGTATCGCGCTGACGACAGACGCTTCAGGTTTAGCCATAGGGGCCGTTATTGAGCAACAGGTAGCCGGAGTTTGGCAGCCTTTGGCTTTCTTTAGCAAATCTTTAAGCGCGGCTGAACGAAAATACAGCGCGTTTGACAGAGAACTGTTGGCGCTGCATTTGGCTATTCGTCATTTCCAGTTCTGGCTGGAAGGACGGTGCTTCACCGCTTATGTGGACCACAAGCCGCTCACATACGCCATGGCCAAAATTTCAGATCCGTGGTCCGGCAGGCAGCAGAGGCAGCTGGCCGCAATCTCGGAATTTACCACTGACATTAGGCACGTCGCGGGCAAATTCAATGTAGTAGCGGATTGTCTCTCACGCGCGTTCACGACCCCAACACGCGCAGAGGCAGAACGGGCCACCGTGACCGCGCCGCAGGAGAGCGGCACGGTGGCGCGCGCAGCCCCGGTGCACGTGGGTATAGATTACGCAGCCATTGCAGCGGACCAGGGGGCGGACGCAGATGTGCGCGCGCTCCAGTCTGGACCAACAGGGTTGAGGCTGGAGAGCAAGTGTTTACAAACCGGTATGCCCCCCCTGATCTGCGACATGTCGACGGGGCGCCCGCGTCCAGTGGTTCCGGCCACGTGGCGCCGCCGTGTTTTTGACTCGGTCCACTCACTGGCGCACCCGGGGGTGCGCGCGTCGGTGAAACTAGTGGCGGAAAAGTTTGTTTGGCCGTGCCTGCGCAAGCACGTGAAGGAATGGGCAAAAACCTGCATTTCCTGTCAACGGGCCAAAATTCACAGGCACACAAGAGCCCCGTTAGAACCGTTCCGCATTCCGGCCAGAAGGTTCGACCATGTGCACGTCGACCTTGTGGGCCCCCTACCGGCATCACAGGGGTTCACGTATCTTTTGACAATGGTGGACCGCACCACACGTTGGCCGGAAGTGGTCCCACTTGCGACGACCACGGCCGCGGAGGTGGCTCGCGTTTTTTTAACGGCTTGGGTGGCACGCTTCGGGGTTCCGTCGGACATTACGTCCGATAGAGGACCGCAATTCATCTCTGAGCTGTGGTCAGCGATGGCCAACGGCTTAGGAGCCAAAATTCACCGCACTACGGCTTACCACCCTCAGGCCAATGGTTTATGCGAGCGTTTTCATAGGTCTTTGAAGGCAGCACTCAGAGCGTCGCTCACGGATGCAGATTGGGTAA
This sequence comes from Pholidichthys leucotaenia, assembly GCA_020510985.1. Classification (NCBI taxonomy): domain Eukaryota; kingdom Metazoa; phylum Chordata; class Actinopteri; order Cichliformes; family Pholidichthyidae; genus Pholidichthys; species Pholidichthys leucotaenia. The sequence continues at coordinate 19,980,419 of CM035844.1, forward strand.
ATAAACTTCCATGGGTTTTATTAGGGTTGCGTTCTGCGCCTAAAGAGGACTTAGACGCCTCCCCAGCGGAGCTGGTATTCGCACAAACTCTGAGGCTGCCGGGCGAGTTTTTACCAGAGCCCCCAGAGCCCCCACCTCTCTCTGCTCTGGGACCGTTAGTCGGCACGGGGGCAGACACGCTCCCGGGTCCGGTTCATCACGCTTTTCCACGAGTTTTCGTCCCCAAGGCTTTGAAAAATGCCGATTTCGTTTTTGTCAGGCGCGAAGCCCTTAAAGCAACGCTCAAACCACCTTACGAAGGGCCATTTCGAGTGCTGGAGGCAGGTGATAAGCAATTTGTGCTAGATTTTGGAGACAGAAAAGAGACAGTCAGTATTGACAGACTAAAACCTGCTTTTGTCATGAAGGACGTGTCTGTACCGGTCGCAGTGGCGCCTCAACGAGGCAGGCCCCCGCAGGGGGCAATTAATCACTCTCTTCCTCAGTCAACAGAGCCGAAGCAGAAAAGCACCGCAGGCAAGGCGGGGCCAACTCACAGCAGATTCGGCAGACGGCTGAAGCCCAAGCGGCGCACAGACTGAATGTTGGTGTTGATTATTCGGTAGTGAGTAAGGTGCTATTAAATTTTAGGAATTAGTCTGTTCTTCATCGTTTGGGGGGGGTTATATGGCTGTGTTGTGAGACATGTATATGTTGGACACTGCATATGTGATTTAACCTCACGATGAAGGAGAGCCAGCCCCCTGCGGTGCGGAGCCACAGAGCCTGGACCCCCTGCGGAGGACAGGAGACAGAAGACTTCCTGACCACTGAGGCTCGAGAGGAGAGAAGGGGGAGTTATGTAAATAAAAGGCTAATGAATGTGAATAAAGAGATTTTGATATAGATGTGTGATTTCCCCCGCGAGGGAAATGGTTTGATGTGAGAATGTTTAAATGAGAGAACTTTGGTGTGTTCATCCTCTTTGTTCGCTGCTCAGGAATGAGAGCAGACAGTGGAATGGTTACTTGAAATAAACTGAAATTAAAGGCAATTCGGTTTCGTTATTCAAGTCTCCCCACAATGATACCTATTATTGTAGTTACGATGATGATCATGATACCTATTATGGCATTTTGCGTAATGGCGGTTTTCTTGTGGACGGTGATCTGGATCACTACCAAAATCTAATCATCTGTAGGATACCCCATTTCTGACAATCTGTGAAAATTTCATGAAAATCCGTCCATAACTTTTTGAGTTATCTTGCTAACAAACAGACAAACAGACAAATCCAGACAAACAGACAAATGTAAATCTTGCTATCCTAGGTCTGTTAGCCATGGTTCACTGCAATACAATATAAAGTACTGATTAGAAGTGGAAACCGGAGTGGTGGCTCAGTTGGTAGAGCATCCGCCCCACACCCGGGAGGCAGGGGTTCAAATCCCGGCCGGGTCATACCAAAGACCATATAAAAATGGTGCTTTCTGCCTTCTAGCGTGGTGCTCCGCATAATGGAATGGGGAAAGTAAAGTTACACACAGAGCTACCAGAGGACTGACCCCCCGCTGTAGCTTTCACTACTTACAGTAGCTGTGTGGCCTAGGGTCAGAGAAACGGAGATAGGCGCCGCCCATATACACCTTCAGGTGTGAAGGGATTAACTAACTAACTATTAGAAGTTGAACATTTGAATAAAATTTATAAAACCAATGTTTAAAAACCAGTGCTTCTCTTCGGGGTCATAAATGACCCCACAAGAGTTTGCGATGTCTACGCCACACCAATTGGTTGATCCCTGCAAAAAACTATGAAAGTGTGTAGGATTAGTAGACTGACAAATTCATGCTAGGAAAGAAAATTTGGATAAAAAATAAAGAGACGGCACATTAAATTATATGGCTGGGGTCGTAAATGACCCCACTCGGTCGCTTGAGGGTTAAAGGGGTCATTGACTGTAAAATGGTGTTTGTAGGTTTTAACCCCTTACCATTCCTGCCAATTTCCAGCCAATGTCCAGCCAATGTACAACACCCCACGGGCAGAACACCAGAATGGTAAGAGGTCTTAACTGTCTGAAATGAGTCTACTGGTCACGTAATTAACAAAAATTTTCAAAACAGTCAATTCTCTTAAAAAACACACAGCCTTTATCTTGTTTTCCTCTCCCGAGAAACACCAGAAACGTTTTTGACTTTTCTGGGTAAATCGTATACGCCAAGTCTAGAAAAAGCCAACCCACCGCTGTCCTAAAGACCCACCCACTGCTCTATTATTGGCCAGCCTAGCTGTCTGTCATGTGGATGGAAGGGGGAGGCTATAGGTAGCCTATTAGCCCCCAAGCTAACACTGGTACCAGGATGCTCGCTGTAACACAGGTGTCCTAACAAGCTCATGAAGGACAGAAACTTCCTGTGGAACATAAGGGCAAAAGCTCGCTTGATCTTGATTTTCAGTATGAATACACACCGTGAAAGCGGGACCTCACGATCCTTCTGATTTTTGGGGTTTTAAGCTGCAGGTGTCAGAAAAGTTACCACAGGGATAACTGGCTTGTAGCGACTAAGCGTTCATAGTGACGCTGGTTTTTGATCCTTCGATGTCTGCTCTTCCTATCATTGTGAAGCAGAATGCACCAAGCATTGACTTGTTCACACACTAATAGGGGATGTGAGCTGGGATTAGACTGTCGTGAGACAGGTAAGTATTACCTTGCTGATGATGTGTTGTTGCAACAGGTGTATGTGCTTGGCTGAGTAGCCACTTGTGTAAAACTATCATCTGTGGGATTATGATTGAACGTCTCAAAATCAGAATCCTGCCTAGACGTAGTGATGCTGTAGTGCTGCAGATCTCCAGTTGGCCTAGGATAGGTGGCCCCGGCCGGTGATGAAGCAGCTCTTGCAAATAGGCCGGGGGATGGCTGGAAGGCGGCTGTCCCTCCCCAATCATGGACACATGTTTGTGGAGAACCCAGTGCTAAACAACTCGGAGAACAGCTCCCCCACCGTCCTTTGGGGCTCCGCACAACTCCAGAATGGAGTCCGACAGAGCGACTGGGGGGGCCATCCGGCACGTGGCGCTAGTGATTTGTTGTGGAATCACGGCAAAATTATTGGGAGATGGGCTGGAGTGACGCGAGATACACCATCGACTGTGAATCAGTGAACCAGAACCACTCATCTGACCTAGGAGGTGAAAAGCTAGTCAGCTAATGGCTAACTGACATAAGAGGGAGGGCGGAGCTGAACAGGTGAAGGGTGGTTCTTAAAGTGACAGGCTTTAAATCGGAGCGTTTCAAGAAAGCCAGGAAAAATACAAAACAAATTTGCTTCAATAACTAAAATAATAAAGAAAATGTGAAAAAAAAATACGGGGGGGGGGGGGGGGAGGCGCTGAAAACTTCATAGGTTGACCATGATGCAGTGGTCAGATTTGACCAAATGTGGTTTATTTTTCAACGTAAGCTGCGTTCTGATCGCCCAATAGTGTACTCTGAAGTGGACTGCACAGGGTATTCTGCCATATTAAGTGAGATTCCAAACTGAAGGGAGCGAACAGTCTTCAGTTCAAAGGGAAGTGAGAACTGAGCAGGGACGAAGTGAACAACCGGACATCACTTCACCGGAAATTGACAGGAAGATTACCCATAAGCCATTGCGCCTCAAATACGAGTAAAACAAACTGTTGTTGCTAACGTTATTAACAAGCTAAATTGATGTTGGTTATTGTTTATATCAACTGGTTGCAATAAAAATATATTTGTATTAATATTTTATTTAAGAAGTATAAATTATCCACCATAGTATCAGTATGTGTTACCGTGGTAATGCACGGAGAAGGGAGCCGATGGTTACAGGGTGTTTCAAATGGAGAAACTTTGCGAAGGGCAGTTAACTGATATTCCTTGAGAACGGAGCAGGGAGTAGGGAATACAGTTGAAAGTACACTGTGGATCGGAACGTAGCTACAGTCTCCACTGTCATTGTATGTGAAAAGAAACAATGCAGTTAGTATCAGAAAAGGTTGAAATTAATGCACAACTAGTTTCGTTGCTGTAGCACATCTCCATCAGTTCAGACCAAATGCAAATGGGCAACGCAATTCCATAAAAAGTAAATGGAAAGAGGCAAGTACATGCGAAATTGCGCATTCATGCGTTCACATCCAAGGTAATATGCTAGCTTTGAGATTCTGCCGTCACCGGAGTAAAAGTATCACCATTGCAGAGTAAACTAGTTTGAAGATGAGACTGCCACTCACCTGGAAACAGGAGGACCTGGAGCTTTTCAGCTAAATCAGGATGTCGGCGTTATTTACCCACGGATTCCTGCCACGGACGTGCTAACAAGGCTAGCAAGCTAGCAACGGAAACACTCATCATCTTGTAAGGTTTTGGAGACAGGGACAACTTTTTCAGGTGAGCTCCCCGTCGGCTAATATAAACCTAAAGCATGACATTATTTGGGGGATTTCCACAGTAGGTTGAACGCTGCTGCAGAAGTTATAAAGGCCACTTTGCCTGTCTGCATCTCACTCAGACCGTGAATTTGTGTGTTTACATTGAGTTATAATGTAATCACACTGCGTGAAAAATTTGCCCGTTCACATTTGGTCTGAATGCACTTTTAGTCAGCCTATGAACTTTTCAGCCCCCCCTCCCCCCACCCCCCGTATGTCACAAACACTTCATTAAGACATGTGTGAGCTGTTAAAATGTAGGAAAAGCACAGTCAGTGACCCCTTTAAGATGACACAAAGTGCAGATTCGTACTCTGTCATGTTAACAGAACTGGATGCACCCCATCAGCTCGTTTGCCTGTTTATATTCCCAAACAATGCATGCCACCAAGGTTATGGCGAAACAGGTTTCCCTGGAATGAACAAAAGGGATGAAGGGCCAACAGAGGGTGACGTTTGATTTGAAACCGCTGGTTATGTGAAAACGCTACAGCAAAGTCTGACTGAAGGGAATTTCAAAACACATCCAGTAATTGGCAAGTCCTTGGAGAACTCATTTGCATATGGGTGTCTTCCCTCCTCATTCAGCATTGTGCTTGGATCATAGTAGGCCCTAGGGTAGTCGCTTCACAAGCACGGCTTTGAAGTGCACATCAGCACAGACATTTTTTCCCTAAATGAGAGACAGAAGTAAAAACTTTTGGGGTGTCCTCCCTTTTTGTGATCATGACAAGCTGACGACGTGGCGAAATGGCTTCATGATTGGCTGCTGTAATTGGGGCCAATTGTATGGTATTGTTAGGAAATCAATTATGTCATTACCAGCAAAGTAACTGTGCTGACAGGAGTTAAGAGCAAACTATATTGTACAGGTAAACTAACTCTGACAGGTGCAACATCTTGTCAGCTTACATGTTTGCGTCTCCGTGTTTCCTTCAACATGTGAGCAGAAAAACACGTGAAAGTTTCAGCCACATGCTCTCAGCAAGGTCTGCAGGTAAACATGAATCAGCTTTTAATTTAGATACTAAAGAACCGGCTAGCTTCTGATAAGAGGAGTTGCCCAGGAAAACAACCCGGACTCAATTTCCAACATTTTAAAAAGGGCAATTCACTATGTGCTTTCTCCCATAAGAGAAAACACTTTGATTTAGTTTATAAGCTATGAAGTCCAGGGCTCACTTTCGGATGTGGAATGGAGCGGAAAAAGGGCTAAAGATCAACTAGGTAGCCTCCAAGCACATGGTCCCGGGGGATAAAGAGGGGGCTGCTCTCCTGGCTCAAAGCGCTGAGCACCTGAGGAAAAACACCGTCAGATAGAGGCAGCTTGGGGGAAATCACGATCCTTTAGGCCTGTCGGAAAGAGGCCAATTATCTGTAAGTGAGGGGAGAGGGAACAGCTGTACAGGGAGGAAAAACAGCAGCACAGCTCAATAGGCCTTTTATTTAAAATCTTCTTTCTTGCTTTATTTGCAAGGAAAACAATGGAAAAAAAACACACAGTATAGAGAAATATATTTACCATAACGGTGTTCAACCAACCTACCCTCAGTCTTTTGTGCTTTAAAGATAATAATTAGGATTGTGTGAATATGCCTGCAATTACGGGTTACTTTTCGGTTGTAATTCCTACAGTGGAGTCAGACTGCCTGTAAAAATGATTTGAGTTCACAGAATAAAGTAAATCAAGATCCTCAGGATTCAAAGCTGATTTTACACCTCTGCCTCCATAATTCAAAAGAAAAAAATACAGTCAGTGTGTCACAACAAAGTCAATGGCATGTTCCACAGTGAAAGGCATAATGTGAGAAGAGAACTGAGTGCCACTCTCTCATGGTTCTCTGTACATTCCTAAACATCAGATGAAGCCTCACACTGGAACATATCGAATCAGCTTCTTTAATTAACAATCAAAGGAGTTATTGTTTAATTTGACCTTATTGGATTTTTTCCCCTTTGTTATATTATTCTGTTTCTTTTTAATCTTTACTTTTAATCTATCCGAAATAAATATTCATTCATTCATTCATTCATTCATTCATTCATTCATTCATTCATTCACAAGCTGATTGGACGTTTTGTTGTTTTATGGCAACCGATTTCTCCGCTTTCGCAGCGCCACCAGATGGCGCTGTTGCTCTCCTGTCTTTCCCCGTGCATCTGTCCACGTGAGGCTGATATCTAAAGGGAAAAAAGGGGAGGGGGCGCTTTAATTCACTGCAAATGTAAAAATTATTAAATGCATTCGTTGCTTTTATGGTCTTAGCACTGAATCAGTTTGCTATTTTCAGTTTAAGGCCCTACCAACAGCATTTTCTTCAGTTGGCAAACAGAAAGAAAGTGTTTGAAGCCACTTCAGTACTGTAAAGCTGCAAAATCACAATTCACTCACATTATCAGAATTAAGTACTGTAGGTCCCTTTATTTTGAAATAAAGTGGCATTTAATTTGGCTTCCTTTTAATTGGGTTTAATTCTAAGCTCCATGGTAGGTACACAGCCTGGGTGGGGGGTGGGGGTGTAAACCATGGACAATTTGCTAGTCCTTCACAGAGGCCTGCCATTCACTCTCAAATGCACATACGGCCAATTTATAAGGATCACCGATTAAAACGCAAGCACGTGAAGCCGGAGGCCCCGCAGAGAACCCACAGGGTGCAGGAAGAGCATGTAAGCGCCAAACAAAAGGGTCCCCAGTCAGCCAGAAAATCCAAACAGGACTTTTTTACTATGATGCAACACTGCTTACCATAAGCCCAGTTTGGTGCCCATGTTCACTGCTTATAATTCATATATTGCATATATTTAAATTATTCCCTCATGGCAACTGCCCAGCCAGCATGCCCATATGTCACCCAAGGTTAAAGCTGGGCTGTCTTATGGGTCCCATGTGGGTTTGTCCACAGGTTCCATGTTGGCCCCATCTGTGTTTGCCCACATGGACTTTACCTGTTTACCTATTTTCAACTTACTTTCTCACAAATTTGCTATTTGTGATTTTTTTCCCTGTAAATTTGTTACATTTTTCTTGAAAATTTGAAACATTCTCATAAATATTGAACTTTTTTACTGTAAACTTGCAACTCCATCCATCCATCCATCCATCCATCTTCTACTGCTTTTCTGGAGGTCCGGGTCATGGAGGCAGCAGTTCAAGTAGAGAAGCCCAGACTTCCCTCTCCCACGCCACCTGCTCCAGCTCTTCAGAGGGGATACCAAGGTGTTCCCAGACCAACTGGGAGACGTAGTCTCTCCAGCAAGTCCTGGGTCTTCCCCGGGGTCTCCTCCCAGTGGGACATGCCCGAAACACCTCAAGTGGGAGGCGTCCAGGAGGCATCCTGATCAGATGCCCAAACCACTTCAACTGGCTCCTTTCAATGTGGAGGAGCAGCCGGTTCTACTCTGAGCCTCTCCTGGATGACTGAGCTCCTCACCCTATTTCTGAGGGTGAGTCCAGCAATCCTACAAAGAAAGCTCATTTCAGCTGCTTGTACCCGCAATCTCATTCTTTCGGTCATTACCCAAAGCTTGTGATCATAGGTGAGGGTAGGAACGTAGATTGACCGGTAAATCGACAGCTTTGCCTTAGAGCTTAGCTCCCTCTTCACCACAACGGACCGGTACAACGTCCACATCACTGCAAATACTGCTCCATTCTGTCTGTCAATCTCTCGCGCCATTCTCCCCTCACTCATGAATAAGACCACAAGATACTTAAACTCCTTCACTTGGGGCAGGAGCTTGTCCCCAACCCAGAGAGGACAATCCACCTTATTCCAGCTGAGGACCATGGACTCGGACTTGGAGGTACTGATTCTCATCCCAGCCCCTTCACACTCAGCGGCAAACCGTCCCAGTAAGACCTGTAGGTCATTGCTGGATGAAGTCAACAGGACAACAGCATCTGCAAACAACAGAGATGAGATCCTGTGACCACCAAGCTGGACACCGTCCGTTCCCTGACTGCGCCTAGAAATCCTGTCCAGAAAAATTATGAACATGATCGGTGACAAAGGCAGCCCTGGTGGAGTCCAACTGTCACTGGGAATGAGTCTGACCGAGTGTTGGCAGTACGAACCAAACTCTCACAACAGTCATATAGAGACCGGATAGCTCGTAATAACAAGCCCGATACCTCATACTACTGAAGCACCCCCCACAAAAACCCATGAGGGATGCAGTCGAATGCGTTCTCCAAGTCCACAAAACACATGCAAACTGGTTGGGCAAACTCCCACGAACCCTCAAGGATTCTCAAGGGGGTAAAGAGCTGGTCCGATGTGCCTCAGCCAGGATGAAAACCCCATTGCTCCTCCTGAATCCGAGGTTCGACCAACGGCCGGACTCTCCTCTCCAGTACCTTGGCATAGACCTTCCCAGGGAGGCTGAGGAGTGTGATCCCTCTAAAGTTGGAGCACACCCTCTGGTCCCCTTTCTTGAAGAGAGGAACCACCACCCCGGTTTGCCATGCCAAAGGCACTGTCCCAGACCTCCATGCAATGTTGCAGAGGCATGTCAACCATGACAGCCCTACAACATCCAGGGCCTTGAGGTACTCAGGGAGAATCTCGTCTGCCCCTGGGGCCCGGCCACCAAGGAGCTTTTTAACCACCTTGGCAACTTCAGCCACTGTGATGGACAAGTCGTCCCCCTCGTCCATAAGCCCTGCTTCCTCTGTGGAAGGTGTGTCAGTGGGATTGAGGAGATCCTCGAAGTATTCCTTCCATCGCCCAACGATATCCCCAGTCGAAGTCAGCAGCGCTCCAGCTGCACCATACACAGTGTGGACAGGGAGCTGCTTCCCCCTTCTGAGCAACCGGACAATTTGCCAGAATCTCTTCGAGGCCGACCGAAAGTCTTGGTCCATGGCCTCACCGAACTCCTCCCACACCAGAGTTTTTGCTTCCGCAACCACCCGAACTGCACTCCACTTGGCCTGCCCGTATACCTCAGCTGCTTAGGGCGTCCCACATGCCAACCAAGCTTGATAGGACTCCTTCTTCAGCTTAATGGCCTCCCTCACCCCTGGTGTTCACCACTTGGTTTGGGGGTTGCCATCACGACATGCACCGATGACCTTGTGGCCACAGCTCTGGGCAGCCGCTTCAATAATGGAGGTACAGAACATGGCCCAATCAGACTCCATGTCTCCAGACTCCCTCGGAATGTGGTTGAAGTTCTTCCGGAGGTGGGAGTTGAAGACCTCCCGGACAGAGGCCTCAGCCAGACATTCCCAGCACACCCTCACAATGCGTTTGGGTTTACCAGGTCTGAATGGCATCCTCCCCTGCCATCGGATCCGACTCACCACCAGGTAGTGATCAGTTGACAGCACTGCACCTCTCTTTACCCGAGTGTCCAAGACATACGGTCACAGGTCTGATGACAAATTAACAAAATCGATCATCGACCTGCAACCTAGGGTGTCCTGGTGCCAGGTGCACATATGGACACCCTTATGTTATGTCCATAGCCGATACTTCAATGATGAGGCTGAAGATGCAGTAGAACGGAACTATTGTATAAACTCACTGAACTCTAAGGCGCTCCTGTCGAGGCAGAGGTGCTGGTCGAAAAGATTCTGTGCCTTTTCTGTGTCGGGCTTTTATAGTCTGGGTGGCGGCGGAACCGGAAAGGTGTAGCCGTCACAATATAATATTGCTCATATTTAATACATTACACCCCCCCCGTAGAAAAGTCTAAAACATACACACCATTTACACCCACCCAAATTTATAACCCGAATCACACACTAACAATAAGTACAATAACATGGCCTATCCATGCACACAAATAACTAAAACTAGAGGGGGACAGGTGGACTACTGTCCCACCCCCACATGGCCAGACGGGTTATTCTGCTGTCTCTATTATCATACAGTCCATGGGACAAAGAAAACTGCCGTGGTCCTAATAAAATACTTAAAATAATCCCAAAACATATGTACAACCCAAATCTTTCATTTCACTCAATAAACAGTTAATATGTACATCCACACTCCATTGCGCCAGTCCCCCACCCCAGCACACTCACCCCATAACTTGGGCAGATCACATATCCCTCATGCAATTAAATGCAATAGTACAAACAGTGTTGGGCTCTTCTTTTCTTTTTACAAACTGGGCAATCACATAACAAGTACTTGTGAAACATATCAGCAACGTGGCTTGGGCAGTTCACACATTTTAACATTCCTGCACAAACTTCCTTGACAAAAGTGGCTCTCACTCTTTTTTTTTTTTAAACATGAGCTCTTAACCCAGCCACTTTTATGCCTCTACCACGTTGACAAAACAACAACAACACAGCCCCGGAAGTGTACACATCAGCCTTACGATCATTAACATGTTAATAGTCAACCCCAGAACACATCGCCCCCTTGCCACCATACAGTCTCGATGGGAGACCACCCCCCGGAGACCTGTCTGGCGGGTCCTGACCAGAGCTTCTTCTTCCCACGTTGGCGCCCTGACACCTCCTTCTCCTCACCAGCACGTCTCAGCTCGTTGGGGTGTCTCCATGAGCCATCGGACATTTGAAGATACCTGTCCTCCCAGATGGCCACCACCTGCAGCCGTCCCTGGTCCTCTCGTTGCTTTCGCTTGCCATGGATCCCTCTCAGCCGAGCCTCCGCCCTGGGTCGAAAAACGTCAGCAATCTGCAGGGGAGCTCAACTCGGCTTCAAACGTCCATGACATCTAGACCGGGCTTCCTCTCTGGGTCGAACCGCTCCAGCAACCCCACGAGAAGCCCAACTCGGCCTCCAGTGTTCCTGTGTGGCATGTCTGTCCACTGTGCCAGCCGGTCCTGCCCCGCTCTCTTTCATTTTGGATGCTGGCGAAGCCGTTGCAGCCCCTTGCTTCTTGGTACCTCCCGGCTGAATTCTGGAAGCAGAGGGAGCCACCCTCACAGCTCCACCCACCGTCATGGACGTTCCACCGTGCCGACCAGTTTCCACATCCAGGGTTACCTGGGCCCTGGCACCAGAACCCTCTCGCGATGGCCCTGGGTGGGATTGGTCCTTTCCATCTCCCAGAATACTAGGCCAATCTTTGTCCCATACCGCATCGTCCACCACGCACGGAACTGGTCGGTCCTACAAACCATGGCCCGACCACTCCTCTCCGATACCGCTGGTGAGTGTAAAGCCCAGTCTGTAAAACAGGTCGCAGCCCATCACGTTCGACCCCTTGACAGTCACCATGAACCGGATATTTGAGACCACAGCCGACTTGTACCTCGCCGTCAGCTCCAGCGAACCCATGATGGCTAACCTGTTACCTCCATAGCCACAATATGGCGTAAACAGTCCTCTCACATGGTAATGTGAGAGGACATTACAGTACAATGGGAGGCAGAGCCTTCAGTTATCAAGCTCCTCTCCTGTGGAACCAGCTGCCAATCTGGATTCGGGAGTCAGACTCAATCTCTGTTTTTAAGAATAGGGTTAAAACCTTCCTTTTTGATATAGCTTACAATTGGGGGGGGGGATCATGTGTCTCTGAACCATCCCTTAGTTATGCTGCTAATAGGTTTAGACAGCCAGGGGACCTCCAATAATGCACTGGGCTTCACTCCTTTCTTCACTGTCAATGAAATATTTTTTTTTTTGCTGGTCATTAACATCTGTTTGTTCTCTCCTATAGATTGAGTCCCCGTCGTGCTGTTTGCTCCTTACATGTCTGTTCTTTTCTTCTTCTTCTCTATCCCCTCACCCCCCGGCCAGTCGCAGCAGATGACTGCCCCTCCCTGAACCTGGTTCTGCTGGAGGTTTCTTCCTGTTAAAAGGGAGTTTCTCCTCTCCACCATCGCCAAGTGCTTGTTCATAGGGGATCGCCTGATTGCTGGAGTCTTTCTGCAGTTGTGGGGGTTTCCCCTACAGTTGAAAGTGCTATGAGATGACTGTTGTTGTGAAATGGCGCTATATAAATAAAGTTGAATTGAATTGAATTGAATTGAATTAACATGGGAACAAACTCCTCACAGTAGGCCAGTTCAATACAGATGCCGCTGCACCCGTGTTCACCAACAACGACACTTCCACGCTGTCCAGCATCACGTCACAATAAATACACCCATCTGTGCTCGGGGAGATGGTGTGAATAACCGTAGGAGTCATGGCGGGGGAGTCTGTTCTGTGTCACCGTTCCCCTCGCTCAAACTTTTTGCAGGCCCTGGCGAAATGATGTAGGAGTCCACACTTGCTGCAGTGTTTGCCCCTTGCCGGACACTCTCTCGCCTTGTATCAGTGCTTGGTGGACCCACAGTCCAAACATCTGGGCGACCCCGGGGCAGACCTAATCTTAATAGCGGTAGTGTAGTCTTCTTTATCTTCTGCGCTGTCATCACTTCCCGGGTCGCGGGTCACTGATTGTGAGTCAGACTGCCTCAACGTCGTTCTCTCACCAAGGTCCTTTGATAGTTTATCTGCTGCTTTGAACTGTTGAGCTATCGCCACAGTTGCATTCAACATCAGTTCACCAGAGTGCGTGCCTGGACCGTGCCGCAAAACATAGCGTGTGCTTCGCCAACTGATCGCCGATCATTTCTTCCTCCAAAGCCCCAAATTGGCACTCCAGCCAGCTGGCGCAGGTCTGCAACATACCATTGTACCTACTCTCCTGGCTGCTGGCATCGCTGTCGGAACTGGATTCGCCAGACGATGACGTTCTCAGGAGCACAAAAGTAGCGCGCTATTAGCTCAACCACGTCCTCAAAACTATCACTCTCTCCCAATGTGCTGAGAATAAGTTGCTCTTCCATGTCGAGTTTATGGACCAGTATCGCTCGTGCACGTAGTTTCTCCAATTCGCCGAGGTTCAATGTCACCAAATCATTTTGGAACACTGCAAACCACCTTGCCCAGGGAACTGGCGGTTCGCTTGGGAGCTCCAAAAATGGCCGAATACTAGAAACTCCTTGTTCCATAGTTTTATCCTCGTCGCCAAATGTTATGTCCATAGCCAGTACTTCAATGATGAGGCTGAAGATGCAGTGGAACGGAACTTTATTGTATAAACTCAGTGAACTCTAAGGCACTCCCATCGAGGCAGAGGTGCTGGTCGAAAAGAGACCATGCCTCTTCCGGGTTGGCCTTTTATACTCTGGGTGGCGGTGGAACCGGAAAGGTGTAGCCATCACCCATAACACACAATATAATATTACTCATATTTAATACATTACACTTTATGGTTGAACATGGTGTTTGTTAGGGACAAACTGTGGTTAGCACAGAAGTCCAATAACTGAACACCACTCGGGTTCAGCTTGAGCTTCCTCGGGTTCAGATCGGGCGAACCGTTCCTCCCAATCACTCCCCCTCCAGGCTTTACTGTCTTTGCCCATGTGTGCATTGAAGTCCCCCAGTAGGACAATGGAGTCTCCAAGAGGAGCACTCTCCAGCACCCCAGTCAGAGATTCCAAAAAGGGTGGGTACTCTGAGCCATCACTTGGTGCATAGGCACAAATGATGGTCAGGACCCGTTTCCCAACCCAAAGGCGCAGGGAAACAACCCTTTCATTCACCGGGGAAAACAATATAGAGGCAGCAGAATCAGAATCAGAATCAGAATCAGGTTTATTGCCATTGTTCATGTGATACACAAACTAGGAATTTGTCTCGGTGCCATGCTGCAACATTAAAAACATAATGAGAAAAAGGGATAAACTAAAAAACTAAAGGACTAGAAACGTGCAATAAGTGTAGAAAAATAAGTAATAATAAGTAATAATAATAATAATACTAGTAATAATGAGTAGTACTAGTCAAGGCAGTTTAAAAAATTAGCATGTAGCAGATAATGTGAAGTACCACATAGTGCAGTCAATAATGCAACAGAAAAACAGTGATGAATGACATGAGTCTGGTTGAGCTGCTGTACATGGTGCACGAGAGTCAAAAGTCACTTAGTGTTCAGCAGTCTGATGGCAGAGGGGAAAAAGCTGTTCATGTGCCGAGAGGTTTTAGTCCGAATGGACCGAAGCCTTCTACCTGAGGGGAGGGGGGCAAACAGCACGTGACCAGGATGTGAAGGATCGGCTATGATCCGGCCAGCACGCCTCCGGGTCCTGGAGATGTACAGGTCCTGGAGAGATGGGAGCTTGCAGCCTATCACCTTCTCAGCAGTGCGCACGACGCGCTGCAGCCTTAGTCTGTCCCTGGCAGTGGCTCCTGCGTACCACACAGTTATGGAGGAGGTGAGGATGGACTCGATGATGGCTGTGTAGAACTGCACTAACATCTTGGTGGGTAGCTTGAGCTTCCTCAGCTGCCGCAGAAAGAACATCCTCTGCTGGGCCTTTTTGATGAGGGAGCTGATGGTTGGCTCCCATTTGAGGTCTCGGGTGATGGTGGTGCCCAAGAAGCGGAAGGAATCTGCAAAGGTGATGGGAGAGCCTGTGATGGTGAGGGGGGGCAGGGGGGATGTGACTTTCCTGAAGTCCACAATCATCTCCGCTGTCTTCAGAGCATTCAGCTGCAGGTTGTTGTGGCTGCACCAGGGCACCAGCTGGGCCACCTCTTCCCTGTAGGCGGACTCGTCACCGTTGGAGATGAGCCCGATGAGGGTGGTGTCGTCCGCAAACTTAATCAGCTTAACAGACTGGTGGGAGGAGGTGCAGGAGTTGGTATAAAGGGAGAAGAGTAGGGGGGAAAGTACACAGCCCTGGGGTGATCCAGCAAGGTGGGGGGATACAAGAATACCCACCCCTGCTTGTTGCCTCTCGCCCGGGGCAACTCCAGAGTAGGCCAAGCTCCAGCCCCTCTCCAGGAGACTGGTTCCAGAACCAGGGTTGTGTGTTGAGGTGAGGGTGACTATATCTAGCCAGTATCTCTCAACCTCAAGCACCAGCTCAGGCTCCTTCCTCACCAGAGAGGTGACAGTCCACGTACCAAAAGCCAGTTTAGGAAGCCTGGGACCAGACTGCCAAGGTCTCTGCCTTCAACCGCCACCTGATCCACATAGCACCGGACCCCCCCTGGTCCCTCCTGCAGGTGGTGAGCTCACTGGAGGGTGGACCCATGTAACTCCTTTGGGCTGAGCCCGGCCGGGTTCCATGGGCAGAATCCTGGCCACCAGGCGTTAGCCATCAAGCCCCTCCCCCAGACCTGGCTCCAGGGTGGGGCCCTGGTAACCCATACTGGGAGGGGTACACTGAATCCTTGTTCTAGCATCCATCATGAGAATCTGTTGGATTGTTCTTAGTCTGGCCCTTCACCCAGGACCAGTTTATCTTGGGTGATCCTACCAGAGGCACATTGCCCCTGACAGCATAGCTCCTGGGATCACTGGGGCACGCAACCCCACACCACGATAAGGTGACGATCCATGAGGGGTGTAAACTTGAAACTTTCTCATAAATCTGTGATTTTTTTCTTGTAAATTTGTAATTTTTTTCCTCATAAATTTTAAATTTATTTACTCATATATTTGCTAGTTTTTTTTATTAATATGCAACTTTTTCTAATTTCTTCTTCGTAAATTTGTGACTTTTTCTTGTAAATTTGCAACTTTTTTCTCCTAAATTTTGGCTTTTTTCTCCTAAATTTATGACTTTTTTATAGTTATAGTTTATTGGTTTATTTGTCAGGGACCATGTACAGAAACAACATTAAACACAGAGTAACGATGCTCTGTACCAGATTCTAGCGTTCTCACCAATTTCCATCTGTAGTCCCTGAGACAGGCAGGAAGATATTAAAAGAAAAACAGCACATATAGAAAGCAATTTTCTCATAAATTTTGTGATTTTTTTTCTAATAAATTTGTGGCTTTTTCTAATACATCTGCTGCTATTTTTTTTGTCAATGTGCAACTTTTTTCCTCCTAAATTTTGTCTTTTTTTCTCATAAATTTGTGACTATTTTTCTTGTAAATATGCAACTTTTTTCTCCTAAATTTTGTCTTTTTTTCTTATAAATTTATGACTTTTTTCTTATAAATTTGTGACTTTTTCTAAAATGTTTGGTACTATTTGTAAATATGCAACTTTTTTCTCCTAAGTTTTGGCTTTTTTTCTTCATAAATTTGTGACTTCTTTCTAATAAATATGTGACTTTTTCTAAAACATTTTGTCATGATTCAATTCATGAGGGAGGCTCAAATGCAGAGCTACCACACCAAATGAACACTCAGACTCAGATGTAAAAGTTTCACCACTTTAATGAAAAGTCAAACCAAAAACACACAAATTAAATAAAGTACAGAACTAAAGAACAGTGCAACAAAAACACACTGAAAACACACTGAAATTTAAACACAAAAACAGGTGCCCGCTGGAGCGCATGCAGCCTACAGGAAAAGAGCAGAGAGAGATGGTTAGAGGCAGAATCTCCACAAGAGGAGAATAAGAAACATACTCTCGCACATCCCTCCCGAGTGTGGGCCACCAAAACACTCTTCCAAGCAGCTCAACGGTCTGGGAGATGCCAGGATGGCAGGTGAAGAAGCTGGTGTGCCCCCACTTGATCACCTTACCGCGCAGCGTGGAGGGCACATACAGCTGGTCAGACAGACCTCCCTCCAGGATGGGTTAGGATGACTGGGCCCGCTGGATCCTCTGCTCAATCTCCCACGAGAGCACCCCGAGAAAGCAGGAGGGGGGGAGAATAGTCTCCGGGGGAGATACAGCAGCTGCGGAGGAAGAGGTGGGGGAGGAGGAGTCAGGGGAAAACTGGTGTGAGAGGGCGTCAGTCCTTGCATTACTGGACCCTGGTCAGTACGTGATGGAAAGATTGAACCCATTAAAGAACAGGGCTCACCGAGCCTGCCGTGAATTCAACCATCTGGCCAAACGAAGATGGTAAATGGCATTCACTTATATAGCGTGTTTTTTTTTTCTTCATCTCTAGATGACCAAAGCGCTTTACAGATCCTGCTATCCACACATTCACACACTGATGGCAGCGTAGCCGCCATACACCGGCGCTGGCCTGACCCACCAGGAGCAACTGGGGTTTCAGTGTCTTGCTCAAGGACACTTCGACATGCAGACTGCAGACAGAGCGGGAATTGAACCCCTGACCCTCCGATCAGTAGTCAGCCACACTACACCTGCGCCACAGCCGCCCCAAGATATTCTAAATTTTTATGATCAGTCCAGACAATGACCAGTTGGCTAGCCCCCTTGAGCCAGTGTCTCCACTACTCCAACGCCAGCTTAATGGCCACAGTTCGCGATGCCCAGCATCGTATTTTCTCTCAGCTGGCATCAGCCGGCAGGAGAAATATACACACGGATGAAGCTTCTGGTCATAGGTGGAATGCTGGGAGAGGACAGCGCCCACTCCCGAATCGGAAGCATCCACCTCGACCATGAACTGTGCCAGGGAATCCACCTGCACTAGGATGTGTGCATTGGTGAAGAAGCCTTTAAGGGTCACAAAAGCTTGTTCAGCGGCGTCGGTCCAATTGAAGGGGCTTTTGGTCAACGTCAACTGCGTAAGTGGTTGCGCCACCTTACTGTAATCACGGATAAATCCGTGGTAGAAACTGGCAAAGCCCAGGATGCGTTGGAAATGCTTCCTGGACTGGGGTGGTGGGCCAGTCTACCACCGCCTTAATTTTAGATGGATCGGCCTTTAACGCGCCCTCGGCGATGATGAACCCCACGAATGAAGTTGAGCGAGTGGTGACTTTGCACTTCTCAGCTTTCACAAAAAGCTGATTCTCCAGCAGTCGCTGCAGGACGGATCAAACGTGGACAGCGTGCTCCTCCAGCGTGCAGGAAAAAATCAGAATGTCGTCCAAATAATCAAAAACAAACTGGTTCACCATGTCTCACAAGACGTCATTGATTAACCGCTGGACGACGGCAGGGGCCTTGGTCAGCCCGAATGGCATGACCAAATGCTCAGAATGGCCCAGAGGTGTTTTAAATGCTGTCTTCCACTTGTCTCCCTCACGAATGCGGACCAAGTGATACGCACTACAGAGGTCGAGCTTGGTGAAAAAACACGCCCGTTGGAGTAGCTTAAACGCAGAGTTGATAAGGGGCAGCGGATATTTATCCTTACAGGTTATCGCATTAAGTTCACGGTAATCAATACACGACCGCAATGTCCCGTCCTTTTTACCGACAAAAAAGAACCCAGTGTTGAGAGGGGCAGACAATGGGCAAATAAGGCCGGTGCTGAGGGGGTCTTTAATATAGGTCTCTATCACCTTCCTCTCCAGCCCAGATAATCTATAGAGCCAGCTGGATGGCAGCCATGTGCCTGGAAGGAGGTCAATAGCTCAGTTGTACGCCTGATGAGGTGGTAAAGATAGGGCCCTGGACTTGCTAAAGATCTCCCCTAAGTCCTCTAAGACCTCGGGCACGGAGCTGAGATCCATCGGCTCAGCCGGAGGGGAGGAGATCAAGAGAGAGGGCGAGCATGCGGCTGAGTGGAGACACGGTGAGCGGCAATAAGAGCTCCAGGACCAAATGTTGCCCTGGCTCCAGTTTATTATTGGGTTGTGAATACGGAGCCACGGATACCCCAGAATCATGGGGGTGGTAGATTGAGGCAGAACATAAAACTGAACAGTCTCACAGTGATTACTGGGCAAAATGACCGAAACAGGCTCAGTCTGTTCGGTAATGGCCGTGATCTTGCTGCCTGAAACCGATGACACATTCAAGGGCATCGGGACATTCCTGGTGGGAATCTGAAATTTTCTGACCAGTGCCAGTTGAATGAAATTCTGCTCCGCTCCTGCATCAGTCAGGGCGGAGGTTTTGAACTCAGCCCCCGGTAACTGAATAAGGGGTGGGATTTCAAAACGACTGGGAGGATTTTGCGAAGACCCTCCCACCAGACCCCTCACGGTTACTGACGGGCTGGATCTTTTGGTCTAATTGGGCATTTCAAAATCACGCGGTCTGTGGCACCGCAATACATACACGTTCCTGCCCTTTCTCGACGCTGGCGCTCCTCCAGAGTCAGATGGGACCTATCGAGGGCCATCGGCTCTGAGGGCACTGATGGAGTTGCGCCAGAGGGAGGGGGAGCCGAACATTGAGCGAACGGAGAAGCAGCGGCCCTCTGCTCCCTTGCATGCTCCCTAAACCGGTTATCCAGAGCCACAGCCTGTGCAATAAGCTCATCCAGAGAGGAGGGGGACACACGGATAGCCAGCTCGTCACGGAGATGTGGATTCAGACTCCAGAGGAAGGCGCTGCGTTGAGCAACGTCATTCCATCCGGAGTCCACCGCAACGACCCGGAACTCGACGGAGAAATCAGCTACAGACCAGTTTCCCTGCCAGAGTCCCATCAGCTGGCTAACGACGTTCCCCTTGCTGTCCGTATGGTCGAAAGCCTCAGAGAATTCCCGCACAAACTGCTCAAAAGAGTATAGGGGCCCGTCCGGGCTGCTCAAGGCGGACTGTGCCCACTTGAGCGCCCAGTCCCACAGCAACGAGGTCACGAAATGAATCACATACCTATACTCCCCCTCCACCTGCTGGAAATAAAGTCGGCAGTGGAGCAGGAACCCTTTGCACCCCACCCCACCTCCACCCCATAGGGGGCAGGCGAAGGAACAGAAATGTTCCTACGGATGGCAGAAGCTGCCGGGCCAGCAGGTGCAGGGGGAGACGCCGCATCAGGAAGCCAACACAAATGCTCGGTAACGGTTGCCAGTTGCTGGGTAATGGTTTGAAGTTGTTCAGAAAGAAACATGACCTGGCGTTCCATGGCATCCAAACGTGAGAGTGCCGACTGTTGGCCTGGTGAAGCACTCACTGAGCCTCGATCTCGGCTGGATCGTTCTGTCATGATTCAAATTCAAGAGAGAGGCTCAAACGCAGAGCTACCACAGCAAACGAACACACGGACTCAGATGTAAAAGTTTCCCCACTTTAATGAAAAGTCAAACCAAAAACACACAAATTAAATAAAGTGCAGAGCTAAAGAACAACGCAACAAAAACACACACTTAAATTTAAACACAAAAACAGGTGCCCACTGGAGCACAAGTAGCCTACGGGAAAAGAGCAGGGAGAGATGGTTAGAGGCAGAATCTCTACAAGAGAAGAATGAGAAAAGGAGAACACTCTTACTGCTGTGAGCAGAGGAGCCCAGCAGGGAACTCCTGCGTGGGAACAGAGGATACCAGGGGGAAGTCGGTTGACCTGGGTGGACGTCCGGTGTCTTCGGGTCAAGCGGGCGCGATCAGCCTTGGAGTACACACGGCGGAGGTGGCAGCAAACCTGAGGAGAGAGTGAAGACACGGGAGTAAAAGCTTAACGTGGTTTAAACATGCAGCAAACCTAACGAGCCAGCAGTGAGCTCCTCATACGCTGGCTCTTAAATACGCTGGAAAACCAGGAAGCGGCAGGTGTGTCAGTCACGCAGGTGTGGTAATTACCGCGGAGCCGGGAAGACAGGAACAGGAGGGGAGGGGGAGCACGCTTGCCTGATCATCACACATTTGGGGGCGGCTGTGGCGCAGGTGTAGTGTGGCCGACTACTGATCGGAGGGTCGGGGGTTTGATTCCCGTTCTGACTGCATGTCGAAGTGTCCTTGAGTGAAACACTGAACCCCCAGTTGCTCCTGGTGGTCAGGCCAGCGCCTCTGTGCGTATGGCAGCTCTGCCGCCTTCAGTGTGTGAATGCGTGCGTAGCAGGATCTGTAAAGTGCTTTGGTCATCCAGAGATGAGAAAAAGTGCTATGTGAGTGAACGCCATTTGCTACCATTTATTTTGTAAATTTGCAGCTTTTTTCTCCTAAATGTTGACTTTTTTCCTCATAAATCTGTGACTTCTTTCTAATAAATCAGTGACTTTTTCTAATATACAGGTACATCTCAAAAAATTAGAATATCATGAAGAAGTTCAATATTTTTTGTCACTCATTTCAGAAAGTGAAACCCATATATTATATAGATTCATAACACAGAGAGTGATATATTTCAAGTGTTTATTTATTTTAATTTTCATGATTATGGCTTACAGCCCATGAAAACCCCAAATTCAGTTTCTCAAAAGAGTAGAATATTACATAAAATTAATTTTAAAAAATAGTTTTTTAATAGAAATGTTGGCCGACTGAAAAGTATGTTCATGTACCACTCAATACTTGGTCGGGGCTCCTTTTGGATTAATTACTGTATCAGTGTGGCGTGGCATGGAGGTGATCAGCCTGTGGCACTGCTGAGGTTTTATGAAGGTCCAGGTTGCTTTGATAGTGACCTTCAGCTCGTCTGCATTGTTGGGTCCGGTGTCTCTCATCTTCCTCTTGACAATCCTCCATAGATTCTCTATGGGGTTTAGGTCAGGAGAGTTTGTTGGCCAGTCAAACACAGTGATGCCATGGTCATTAAACCAGGATACTTTTGGCAGTGTGTGTGTGTCTGTGTGTGTGTGTGGGGGGGGGGTGCCAAGTCCTGCTGGAAAATGAAATCAGCATCTCCATAAAGCACGTCAGCACAGGGAAGCATGAAGTGCTCTAAAATGTCCTGGTAGACGACTGCGCTGACTTTGGACTTGATAAAACACGGTGGACAAACAAAAATTTTCTTACAAATTTGTGGCTTTTTTCTCATAAATTTGTGGCTTTTTTTTCCTAATAAATATGACATTTTCTCATAAATTTGTGACTTTTTCCTAATAAATTTGTGACGTTTTCTAAAACATTTGCTACCATTTATTTTGTAAGGTTGCAACTTTTTTCTCCTAAATTTTGACTTTTTTTCCTCATAAATTTGTGACTTCTTTCTAATAAATTTATGACTTTTTTCATAAATTTGTGACGTTTTTCTAATAAATTTATGACTTTTTTTCATAAATGTGTGACTTTTTTCTAATAAATTTGACTTTTTTTCTCATAAATGTGTGACTTTTTCTAATAAATTTGCAACTTTTTCTAATAAATTTGTGACTTTTTCTAAAACATTTGCTACCATTTTTTTTTTTTACGTTGGCAACTTTTTTCTCCTAAATTTTGGCTTTTTTTTTCTCATAAATTTGTGACTTTTTTCACATAAATTTGTGACTTTTTTTCTCATAAATTTGTGGCTTTTTTTTCTAATAAATGTAACTTTTTCCTCAAAAATTTGTGACTTTTTTCTCAAAAATGTGACTTTTTCTCATTAATATGTGACTTTTTCCTAATAAATTTGTGACTTTTTCTAAAACATTTGCTACCATTTATTTTGTAAGGTTGCAACTTTTTTCTCCTAAATTTTGACTTTTTTTCCTCATAAATTTGTGACTTCTTTCTAATAAATTTATGACTTTTTTCATAAATTTGTGACTTTTTTTCTAATAAATTAGACTTTTTTTCTCATAAATGTGTGACTTTTTCTAATAAATTTGCAACTTTTTCTAATAAATTTGTGACTTTTTCTAAAACATTTGCTACCATTTTTTTATGTTGGCAACTTTTTTCTCCTAAATTTTGGCTTTTTTTTTCTCATAAATTTGTGACTTTTTTCACATAAATTTGTGACTTTTTTTCTCATAAATTTGTGGCTTTTTTTTTCTAATAAATGTAACTTTTTCCTCAAAAATTTGTGACTTTTTTCTCATAAATGTGACTTTTTCTCATTAATATGTGACTTTTTCCTAATAAATTTGTGACTTTTTCTAAAACATTTGCTACCATTTATTTTGTAAGGTTGCAACTTTTTTCTCCTAAATTTTGACTTTTTTTCCTCATAAATTTGTGACTTCTTTCTAATAAATTTACGACTTTTTTCATAAATTTGTGACTTTTTTCTCATAAATTTGTGACTTTTTCTAAAACATTTGCTACTATTTATTTTGTAAGTTGGCAGCTTTTTTCTCCTAAATTTTGACTTTTTCCACATAAATTTGTGACTTTTTTCATAAATTTGTGACTTTTTTTCTAATAAATTTCTGGCTTTTTTTCCTCATAAATTTGCAACTTTTTCCTCATAAATTTGTGACTTTTTTCGTCATAAATTTATGACTTTTTTCATAAATTTGTTACATTTTTTCTAATAAATTTGTGGCTTTTTTTCTCATAAATGTGTGACTTTTTCTAATAAATTTGTGACTTTTTGTAAAACATTTGCTACCATTTATTTTTTATGTTGACAACTTTTTTCTCATAAATTTGCAACTTTTTCCTCATAAATTTGTGACTTTTTCACATAAATTTGTGACTTTTTTTCTCATAAATTTGTGGCTTTTTTTTTCTAATAAATGTAACTTTTTCCTCAAAAATTTGTGACTTTTTTCTCATAAATGTGACTTTTTCTCATTAATATGTGACTTTTTCCTAATAAATTTGTGACTTTTTCTAAAACATTTGCTACCATTTATTTTGTAAGGTTGCAACTTTTTTCTCCTAAATTTTGACTTTTTTTCCTCATAAATTTGTGACTTCTTTCTAATAAATTTACGACTTTTTTCATAAATTTGTGACTTTTTTCTCATAAATTTGTGACTTTTTCTAAAACATTTGCTACTATTTATTTTGTAAGCTGGCAACTTTTTTCTCCTAAATTTTGACTTTTTTCCACATAAATTTGTGACTTTTTTCATAAATTTGTGACTTTTTTTCTAATAAATTTCTGGCTTTTTTTCCTCATAAATTTGCAACTTTTTCCTCATAAATTTGTGACTTTTTTCGTCATAAATTTATGACTTTTTTCATAAATTTGTTACATTTTTTCTAATAAATTTGTGGCTTTTTTTCTCATAAATGTGTGACTTTTTCTAATAAATTTGTGACTTTTTGTAAAACATTTGCTACCATTTATTTTTTATGTTGGCAACTTTTTTCTCCTAAATTTTGGCTTTTTTTTCCTCATAAATTTGTGACTTTTTCTAAAACATTTGCTACTATTTATTTTGTAAGTTGGCAACTTTTTTCTCCTAAATTTTGACTTTTTTTCCACATAAATTTGTGACTTTTTTCATAAATTTGTGACTTTTTTCTAATAAATTTCTGGCTTTTTTTCCTCATAAATTTGCAACTTTTTCCTCATAAATTTGTGACTTTTTTCGTCATAAATTTATGACTTTTTTCATAAATTTGTTACATTTTTTCTAATAAATTTGTGGCTTTTTTTCTCATAAATGTGTGACTTTTTCTAATAAATTTGTGACTTTTTGTAAAACATTTGCTACCATTTATTTTTTACGTTGGCAACTTTTTTCTCCTAAATTTTGGCTTTTTTTTCCTCATAAATTTGTGACTTTTTTCATAAATTTGTGACTTTTTTCTCATAAATTTGTGACTTGTTTCTCATAAATTTGTGACTTTTTTCTAATAAATTTGTGGCTTTTTCTAATACATTTGCTACTATTTCTTTTTTACAAATTTGACTTTTTCCTCATAAATTTTTAACTTTTTTCTCATAAATTTGACTTTTTTCTCCTAAATTTGAGACTTTTTTCTAATTAATTTTTGACTGTTTTCTAATTAATTTGTGACTTTTTTCTAATTTATTTGTGACTGTTTTCTAATTAATTTGTGACTTTTTTCTAATTAATTTGTGACTGTTTTCTAATTAATTTGTGACTTTTTTCTTGTACTTTTGGCACTAGTGTTTCTGAAACCTGCTCGCCCACCTTAACCCCACATGGTGTTTCATGGGTTCCATGCAAACCAAAAAAAAAACAAGTGAAAGCCAAAAGCTGTTTTCCCACAGTGGGATGTGGAGAACGGCGGCTGAGGTGATCATGTCTGCACAGTGGACAGTTGGAATGCTTTGTGCATCTGGCTTTATCAGAATGGTGGGAAAATCAATGGATTCCAGAGGGAGGCGGCTGTGCTCCGACAGCGCCTCTCCCCTCCTCGCTGCAGAGCAGGAATCAGTCAAGGATATTAATCTAAACACCAGTCATGCATGGGGAACACCCCACGAGGTGAATATGTCTGCTCATCCATGCATCTCCTGGGGGAGGTGAGGCTGCTTTGAACGAGGACTTGAATGGGTAAGTATGTCAGGGGATCATCTCAAGAGACATGATACGGGCTGACTTTGGGCACACGGGCAATAAAACCCCAAACTGAAGAGGTTGCCACCATCAAAGCTGAGATTTGAGCATAGCTCGTGGCACATTTATAATGCACGCGAGGAAACTTGAGCGATCCGAGAAAGCAGCAATTCAGTGACTAGCGGAGAACCACGTGCGCCCACAGTGTGGCGGAAGAGGCACAATTACGGTCTTCCAGCCATCCTGACAAGCTGCACAAGTAGCTGTTCAAATTATAATTCAAGGCCAGTGCATGTTCTTATTATCTACAATACGCTGCATTACATTTTCTCTCATCACCGTCATGAAAAGCCTCATCTGCTGCCCTCTGTTTCAGCAGCTCCTACTAGGTTATCTTCCCAAGGACACTTGCAGCTGTTGAGTTGCTTCCCCTGCCAGGAAACCCGAAGCTGACTGTGGAACATCTGAGCCTTCTGCTCCACAGCTCATCTAATGTAGCACAACTGTCAAGAGTGTGAGCAGCTACAGAAACATGCCAACATGATCAATTTTAACTTGCTAATCGATAGCACAGCCCAAGCTGAAAATCATGGGCGGAATGCTGCAGAGCCTGGAAAGCTAAGTGGGAGTAGTGTTGGTTTTTTTTTTAATCAATCCCATATGATCGCCTCGGTATCTGTTATAAACCCAATACAGTTGTTAGGAAAACATTAAATTAATTACACACGGTTCAGTCATGCCCTGTCTTGTCACGCCTGTCCTGTATTTGGGGAACTCTGTTCTGATGGAGCTGTGCAGCTGCTGGGTTTTGGCCTTTGGGTAGACGGGGGGTGGGGGGCGGGGTGAGGGTCTGACATACAGTCCCCTGTAGACAACGCAACTGTTACTTCTCCCTTATTTAAATGAAATATCTACAGTGGATCTGAAATCTTAATATCCCAGTCTCTTCAGTAAATCAAAGTGTTTAGCTCACACACACAAAAATGTGAATCATTAACATAGAAATACATTACATTGGAAATGCCCTGTTTTACCAGTACAGACATTTTTACGGATAAGAGCTGTGGTAGTCCATATTTCAGAAGTACACAGCTCAGCGTCATAAGCTATAAAGAACAGTGGCTATCTTAAGGTAGACGTAAGAAGCATAGCTTTCTCAAAATTAAGAATGATGTTTTTTCTTTATGGTTCTTATTTTCTGAACATTTTTAACATGCAGAAAATTGGGTCTTGAAGGCAGCCAACATATAGTGGTAATCAATGATTTAAAGGAGTCACTGTACTTTTTCCACATTTTAACAGCTCACACATATTAAAGGACTCATTGACTGAAAAATTGTTTTGTAGGATTTTAACCTTCTGAAATTTGATCATGTGATTATTGAAAAAGCATAAAAATGCTCACTATCAGGGGCGTAGCCGGGGGGCTGAGGGGGCTGCAGCCCCACCTAAAAAAAAAGAAGAAAAAGGGAGAAAAAAGAAAAAAAAATGTAAATAAAGAGCAGGTTTTGAGTAGTTTGCATTGAAAAGTTAAGAAATCTGTAGTTGACAGGGGGCTGAAGCTAAAGCTTCGCCCCGGGTGTTCAAAATGGTGGTGGTGGTTAGGGTTCAGCCCCCCTCTTCACAAATTCCTGGCTATGCCACTGCACTTATCTTTAAAAAAACCCTACAACTTTTATCTTGCTTTTCTCGCCAAGAAGCCTTTTTGACTCTTCCAGGTATTTTCCTGTATGTCAAGAAATGGGAAACGTCACTAAAAGGTAAACGTCATTAGTCTTGATACCAGCCTTTGGCTTTATTATCGGCCGGCCTGTCTGTCATGTAGATGGGAAGCCAAAGGTGTTAGCTTTTGAGCTAACAGTGATACTAGGAAGTTTGCACCAAGCACAGTTTATATTGTTATTTTCATTAGATTTCAGTCACTCTGAAAGACATTCCCATTTCCACCTGGTTCACTAATACGCAGTCCATATATCCTGCATCATTCTGGCTTATTTTCACCATGATTTTACATTAAACTGTTAGCCTTAGCATTCTAGGCTTTCTGAGTCGATTCCTGTACCCAGACACAGCTCACCTCAGCAGGGAGGAGCTGACAGACAGGCCTCCTGTAGCTGGTCCGTTCCGATCGCTGTTTTCTATAAATTCTATTCATCCCACTGGAATCCTTGCTCATCTAACATTCGTTCACTTGATTCATTCTAGACATTATTTTAGCTTAGTTAGAGGGTGCTTCTGAAAGCCAATGATACATCTTTCCAAGGCCGCGTATCCAGGACATTTCACCATCAAATCCCGTCAAAGGACTGTTCCGTTGTCTAGGATCCTCTCTAGGGCAGCCCTTCATTCTCAGAGTTTTCAAGGATGCTGAAGTGGGTCCTTCGCACTCTTACATCCCTCACAACTCTTTGTGAATCTTTAAAATGGTCCGTCATGGAGCGGGAGAGGAACAGCAGTACACTTTTAAATTTTATTGCACAAAAATGTTTCATGAGGTACTATACAACATACTTTACCACTTTACTCAATTTACAATATGTGATTAATTGTGGCTTTTCTAACTGAAATTAAAACATTCTCAGAAATTACAATCCCCTTTTGAAAAGGCTGTCTGCTGAGGTATTATATCGTGACAGTAGTACATTTAAGCAGAAGCATGCAATGGTGATTTCCTCAACTCAAACAATTTATTGAAACTAAAGCCAGCAACAGTGGTGGGTAGACCACAACGAAAAATGTCACTGTCTCAATAACTTGTCATGTGCCCTTGAGCATCAATTACAGCTTGACAGCGACATCTCATGCTGTTCAAAAATCAACTTATTGTCTACTGAGGCATGGCATTCCACTCTTCTTCAAAGGCGGTTCTCAGGTCATTGAGGTTGTGGGGTGCAGGGTTACAAGCCTCTACACAGTGACTCAGCTGATCCCATAGGTTTTCTATGGGATTCAGGTCTGGAAAAAGTGCAGCCCACTCCACAGAGCGTGCCCAAATGCCAAGTCACGTTTCGTTACCTTATTGAGAGATTTTTTTTCATTGTAATCATAATCTGCTTAAAAATAAGCTGTATTCTGATAACGAAGTTTTTTTTTCTCAAGAATGTGTAATGACAATAAAGTTGAATCTCATCTCATCTCATCTCATTTGAGGTACCCCAGCCTCCAGCAGCCATTCCCTAATGATGCGACCTCGATGAACTGTCGTCCATCAAGATGAAATTGGGCCTGTGTTGTTCATGCAGGGGCACAATGACTGGATTAATGATGTTATTTGGTAGTATTGGCTTGTCACTGTACCATTCACAAGGTGTAGGGCAGTTTTGTTTTGACTAGACACACCTGCCCAACACTGTAACATGGTGACAACAGTGGCGCTCTCCTTAACGTCTCAAACATCGTTGGCGGCCATCATTTCTGCTTAACGTTAATCGACTTTCATCAGAGAACAGTACTAAGGCACACTGGTCCCTTGTCCAGCGTAAATGCTCCCTGGCCCACGCGAATGATGATGCCTGTGCCTGGTGGTGTGGTCAGGTACCCTTGCAGGTCATCTAGCACAGAGACCACGCTGATGTAAATGGTTTTGAATGGTCTGGCGTGAAACTTGGGTGCCTCTCACCTCCCTTAAATGTGCCTGGAGTTTAGTGGCATTCATCATCAGGTTCCGCAGGGTACTGTTCACAATGAAGCGGTCATCAGCATGGGATGTGGGCAAAGGACGTCCACTTCTATGTCTTTCTATGCCTTTCTGTGACTCTTCCAGTCTCTCTGTATCTCTGCTGCAACCTGCTGATGACACTCTGACCACTCTATGCTCAGTGGCCACTTCCCTCTGAGAACATCCTGTTTGAAGCCTCGCAATGGCGAGGTACTGTTGATCAATTATTAGGTGTCATCTTGGTCTCATGATGTCAAAATATGAACAGCATGGTGAAGAGGACTGTTTAAATACCAATTCTAATTGAACCAGAAAATTTATTGGTCGATTCATGGATCAAACACCTGTTGTAAATTTTGCCGTTAAGCACCTTATTAGAGAACAGCAAGTTATGCAAAAAGCCCTGAAACATTGAACAGTTGGACATGAGTATTCAGAAGGTTAGAGAAGGTCAAATTAAAGTTCACCTGGAAAGGTTATTGTGCATTTTAGGTGCATCCTGAAATTTCATCTGAAAGTTGAATATCCCTTACTTTTTGTGAGTTGTGTGTGTGTGTGTGTCATGCTGAGTATCATGCTGTGTTTTGGATATGCTCTTTAATCTTATGTGTATGTTGATTGTTATACTTTTGCATGTTTATAATTTTTGTTGCTGTTGACAGTTATGATTGTTTGGAGTGCACTGATTTCTTGTTTCTTTTTACATGCATGCTTTTGAATGATTGAACACAGCAGGACACAATTAGTGGGGAACTCAGG
Source organism: Pholidichthys leucotaenia (assembly GCA_020510985.1). Taxonomy (NCBI): domain Eukaryota; kingdom Metazoa; phylum Chordata; class Actinopteri; order Cichliformes; family Pholidichthyidae; genus Pholidichthys; species Pholidichthys leucotaenia. The sequence continues at coordinate 20,010,174 of CM035844.1, forward strand.
CATTGACTGACAGCCTGAACCAGCCAGCTGACTGCTACAGGCTGCCCACATGGTCCAATGGGAATACAGGGGCGGGTTTTTCCATCTCCTATATAAGCAGGGAGAGCCCTGCATTGATAGTCTTTCTTCTCTTAACCTCTTGCGCTCTGTTGTACCGCGGACGGGCAAGTCCCTGCGTCCTAGTGCGCACGAGGGCACTCTCGGACGCATGATCCTGATGGTGGTGATGTAGGTGGTGTGGCGTCCAAGCGTGCACTGAAAATAAAAGCTGCAGACACAGCCCCGAACAGATTAGTTCATCTGATTGACCTCTTATTCGACTAATAAGAGCCTTGAATTGGGTTTCTGAAATCTTGAAGAACCAATGAATGAAAACCTAGGAAGGAGGACCCGCCTACTGTGAATGCAGGAGCCAATTGAAGCACAGAAGTTCGGGCTGGGTGAAGAAAGATACTTACTGCTGCCACAAATGAAAAAAAAGGATGCAGGAAGAACCTGCTGCAGACCCAGCAGCATGGAGGCCACCCACAAGTGTGACCTGCACTCATTCCAGCAGAATAGACGTTTAGGATTCTCTTCTGTCATCATAGACTGACGGAGGCCGATGACAAAAGTCGTAAATCATTCGCCAAAACCGCAATAATGGAATTATGTTTTGACCGGGATCCACGAGCGGACCAGCGTCGCGTTCGTCTGACAATGGGGAAGAGAAGTTCGCCAGGACAATGTGGCTGTGAAGAGGTAAGGTGTTATAAGCTAAATTATTATTTATCCCTGAAAATTGTAATCAAAAAATGACTTTTGACTGACCGGTAAATTACAACTGTACGGCGCACGAAGTACGAAGTGCGTGTGCCGCGTTACATGGTTCTTCACCGCCTCCGAACCGTGAACGCCGCCCCCCCCCCGCCGCTACGATTCTGTAGCGGGGGGGGTGGGGGGAGCCGCGGTGACAGCGTTGCTGTGGAAACATGCCACATCCGAGTGTAATCCGTCATGTAGCGAGGGCCAATCTCCGTCCTCTGTAGCGGGGGGGTGGGGGGACAACCCCCCCCACTCACACACAGACATAGCCCTGAATGTGACCTTTCATTTGAGCCCAAGGTGAAGCTTCTATGTTGAATCATTCAAAAGTTACAGACGTTTTTCCAAACTGTGCCATTTGGCACAATTTGGCACAGTTCCAAAACGCCTGGGAACTACCTGAGGAAAAAGCTGTGTAATATATTCATTTTTTGTGGTATTGTTACAAAATTTGGACCTCAGCTGGATAACACTTGGTTCTACATTTCTGTTGCATTTTCCAGCCCGGATCTGAAGCTGTGTGTTATTTGCAAGCATTTGTATCCCAAAAAACACCCAGGCCAAATTTATTTTCTTCAAGTTCACTATGTTTAGATGACTGTAACTCAGTGGCCGGAGCACTTAGAGCGATCATGTTTTTTTTTGCCAAAAAATTCAAAGTGTTTTCTTTTAAATGAGACCAACCCCATGAAGATGCTGCAAAGGGTTGAATAATAGCTTTCGATTTACTTTGGGCACATTATTTTTTGGCGTTTTTAGGAAAATTGACCGGAGTGCAAGGGGTTAAAATGAGGCCCACAAGCTTCCCAGGCGCAGTGATGTTAAAACCAAGGCCTCATGAAACAATGAGCAACTTTGAGACAATTGCTTCATAAGTGGCACAGCGTTATGAAACATCTAATAAAGACTGCCATCTGGTGACTGACTATCAGAACTGCATTTGAGTTGAAAACCTGAAAAAAGGCAATACTCTGTATCACAGGTTGCACTACACCTTTTGTCATGTCATTTTCTCAGACAGGCTTGTAAAAGTTCTGTCAGTCAGTTATCTATCATTTTAATTGACTTTAATTAGATCACCCTCCATATAATCTGTCAAATGATAGCTTTCAGAATTTGTAGTCATTGCTGGAAAAATTCTGCAGAAGGACAATTTTCTGTGAACAAAACCTCTGATATATATATACTGTATATTACAGAGGAATTTACCAATTAATTCATTAAACATCCTTCAATGTGATTTTCTGGATTTTTTTTTCTCATTTTGTCTCTCATAGTTGAGGTATACCTATGATGAAAATTGGAGACCTCTCTCATCTTTTAAGTGGGAGAACTTGCACAATGGGTGGCTGACTAAATACTTTTTTGCCCCACTGTGTACACACACACACACACACACACACACACACACACATTCATCCATCCATCCATCTTCTACTGCTTTTCCAGAGGTCCGGGTCACGGAGGCAGCAGTTCAAGCAGAGAAGCTCAGACTTCCCTCTCCCCAGCCACCTGCTCCAGCTCTTCAGAGACGATACCAAGGAGTTCCCAGACCAGCTGGGAGACATAGTCTCTCCACTGAGTCCTGGGTCTGCCCCGGGGTCTCCTCCCAGTGGGACGTGCCCGAAACACCTCAAGTGGGAGGCATCCAAGAAGCATCCTAATCAGATGCCCATACCACCTCAACTGACTCCTTTCAATGTGGAGGAGCAGCAGTTCTACTCTGAGCCTCTCCCCGATGACTGAGCTCCTCACCCTATCTCTGAGGGTGAGTCCAGCAATCCTACGGAGAAAGCTCATTTCAGCCGCTTGTATCCGCGATCTTGTTCTTTCGGTCATTACAGTGCGGTGGCGCAGTGGTTAGCACTGCACCAGCACAGCGACTCACCCTTGGCCATGGGATCCCTGGTTCAATCCCAGCCCCTGACCAACAGTGATCTGTGTGGAGTTTGCATGTTCTCCCAGTATCTGCGTGGGTTTACTCCGGGATTTCTCCGGTTTCCTCCCACAGGCCAAAAACATGCAGGTTAGGTTAATTGGAGACTCTAAAGTGGCCCTAGGTGTGAATGTGTGTGTGAATGGTTAAGGGATAGCGCCGTACCGTGGCTGCTTCATCCATCCAGGTGGATGCCCTCAATTTCCCCTCTGGGGATCAATAAAGTATACAAAATCAAATCAAAAGTTACCCAAAGCTCGTGACCATAGGTGAGAGTAGGAACATAGATTGACTGGTAAATCAACAGCTTTGCCTTAGAACTAAGCTCCCTCTTCACCACAACAGACCGGTACAACGTCCGCATCACTGCAGATGCTGCTCCAATCCATCTGTCAGTCTCTCGCTCCATTTTCTCCTCACTCGTGAATAAAACCCCAAGATATATATATATATATATATATATATATATATATATAGAGAGAGAGAGAGAGAGAGAGAGAGAGAGAGAGAGAGAGAGAGAATGCAGGGCTTCACATTAACACCGGCCAATGGCTGGTGAATTTCAACAGTGGCCGGTAAGACAGTTACACTGTACAACCACTTTGGCCATGTACAGCCATGAAGGGGTGTCCCAATCCATAGGGGTAGGAGTAGTGATGTTACGCTCGACACCGCCCACTCAACACTGATTTGTGCAATATAAAGTGGAAGTGTCATGAGCAGTTTTTTTTTAAATTTAATAGAACAAAATACAAGATACAAACTCTCAGTGAGGATAAAGGTTACAAAAGAACTACAAAATTAGAACTTTCACAAAAATATACAATCAGTCAAACTTCACATTCCAATTAAGAAAAAAGGGGTAGATTAAAAGAGAGAGAGAGACAGTAAAGAGCACAACAATTCTCTGATAAATCGTCTTTTTTATTATAGTAATAGGAGCTGTCCAATGTCGCTTGCAATTTTTTTTTTTTTTTGCATCATGAGCAGTGCATCGAGCGCTGTTTCAGCATGCCCACAGTCATGTGACCGTAGCAAGCGAGGCCTCATTATGTTGGTCACATCATGTGACTTGAGGGCTCGTGGGAAATTTGAGAGGGTTCTATTGGAATTAGTTTTTTTTTCCGCTTTGTATTGTTTGTTCCTGTCAAAATTTTGAATAGACCTCGGATGGACAAATGCTCAAAATAAGTATTGAGATTTTTTTTCAGCTTTTCTACCCAGATGCAGTTCTGACACTCAGTCAGCAGATGGCACTCTTTATTAAATGTTTCATAACAGTGTCGATCATGAAGCTATTGTCTCAAAGTTGTTCATTGTTTTATAAAGGCTCAGTTTCACCATCACTAATGTATCTATGTGTAATATTTAGTACATGTAATGTGTTGTTTAATGTTATTAAACCTAAACCTAATTGTAACTTGTTTGATACTGTCCCTGACTTCTACATCAAATAGCAAATGCAATGACGATAACAAATCTCCTCTCAAAAAACCCTCAGTTTGAGTGGTGAATCAGACTCCTTTTATATCCTTCACTATTGATGTATGCAACACCCAGCCCTCTCAAATTTCTCACCAGGTCTCAAATCATGTGATGTGATGAGACCTCATTCACTACGGTCACTTGACCGTGGCCATGTTGACACAGTGCTCGACACTCTGCTCGTGACACTTCCATGTTATATTGCTCCAATCGGTGTCATGTGGGCAGTGTCGAGCATAACATCACTACCCAGGCGGCTAGAGAGTCTGCAGCAGCTTCCACGCAGTCCCAGTGTGATGGGGTTAGAAGTGGATTGAAGGCCTTGAATGTGAGTGGCAGAAGCAGGAGCTTCTGCCCAAAGCTGTGAGTTCCTTTAATCCAATATACTAATGGTTCCTGGAGGTTTGAGTAGAAATAATCCCTTTGGGTGAAGAATAGACTGCTGGCCACATTCCTTTCTTCTAGGTGTGAGTGAGGAAGACTCCTGGATGTGTGGGCCTGTTTGGTGTGGACTCAAATGAGGGTATTGAAGGACAAGGCCCTGGAGTGTGACAGCAAGCCCCTAGGACTGATAAGAATGCTTTTAATGACTTTTGCCATTTTAAAGGCTCCCTTATTTTTAAGGTCATATTTGCACTATTTGTATTTTTTATTTTATTTTGCCTTGTGTAATAAATGTTTGTGCTTGCAAATTTGGTGCCTGGTGGTTACTAAGTACTGCTCACCCTAGTAGCAGGAACTTAAAAGAAATCTGTTTTAATGGACGTTAATGAGAGAATTAATTATTTAATTTGGGTCCACTAATTGGCTAACCTCCATACTTCACATTTACACTACTCACAAAAAGTTAGGGATATTTGGCTTTCGGGTGAAATTTATGGAAAATGTAAAAGTTCACGCTGCAATGAAATATCATGAAAATAGGGCATTTACTGTAAGTAGAAGCATGCAGTGATGATTTCCTCATCTCAATTTATTGAAACAAAAGCCAACAACAGTGGTGGGTATACCACAACAAAAATGTCACTGTCTCAATAACTTGTCGTGTCCTTGAGTATCAATTACAGCTTGACAACGATGTCTCATGCTCTTCACAAGTCGACTTATTGTCAATATATCAAATTATTGTCTGCTGAGGCATGGCATTCCACTCTTCTTGAAGGGCGACCCTCAAGTCATTGAGGTTGTGGGGTGCAGGGTTACGAGCCTCTACACAGCAACTCCACTGATCCCATAGGTTTTCTATGGGATTCAGGTCTGGAGAAAGTGCAGCCCACTCCATCTGAGGTACCCCAGCCTCCAGCAGCTGTTCCCTAATGATGCAACCTCGGTGATCTGGAGCACTGTCGTCCATGAAGATGAAATTGGGCCTGTGTTGTTCACGTGGGGCACAATGACTGGATTAATGATATTATTCAGGTAGTATTGGCTTGTCACTGTTCCATTCGCAAGGTGTAGGGTAGTTCTGTATTGACTACACGCACTTGCCCAGACTGTAACACCACCACCACCAAAGGCTCAACAGTGGCTGATGCATAGCGCTCTCCTTGACATCGCCAGCATTTTTTCCAGCATTCCGTACAGAGGGAGCTGAGGAGAAAGATCAGAGAAGGCAAGGACAGCTTCAGGAAGAAGATGGAGGACAAGCTGCAACAGAGCGACATCAGCGGGGTCTGGAGGAACCTCAAAACCATCTCTGGGCTCCAGAATACCTCCCCCCAGGCCACGGGGGGCAGGGAGTGGGCGAACAACCTGAATCTGTTTTTCAATAGGTTTGACCAACCGCCCTCCCCCCTGACTGCACAACAACCACTGCTGCCTCTAAAGAAATCAAGTCCTGCTGCCCACTCCCCACTCCCCCAACACCCCCCCACTCCCAACACACAGCCCCCCATCCTGACCCTGACCAGGACCCAGGTGAGGACGGAGCTGAGGAAGATCAAGGCGAGGAAGGCGTCGGGACCGGACGGCATCAGCGCAAAGCTCCTCAAGTCCTGTGCAGACCAGCTGTGTGGGATTGTGATGTACATCTTCAACCTGAGCCTGAAGCTGGGGAGGGTACCACAGCTGTGGAAAACATCTTGTGTGGTACCTGTACCAAAAACTTCCCACCCCAAAGACCTGAACAGCTACAGACCGGTGGCCTTGATGTCCCTCTTGATGAAGACCCTGGAGAGACTGCTCCTTGCTCACCTCCGCCCCCTGGTGGAACCAGCGATGGATCCACTCCAGTTTGCCTACCAGCATGGCATTGGGGTGGAGGATGCGGTGATCTTCCTCCTTCACCGTTCTCTGTCCCACCTGGAGAAGCCCGGGAATATGGTGAGGATCATGTTCTTTGACTTCTCCAGTGCTTTCAACACCATCCAACCGATGATCCTGAAGGACAAGCTGCTGCGCGCAGGGGTGGACCAGCACCTGTCATCATGGATCCTGGACTATCTCACGAACTGGCCTCAGTTTGTGAGAACCCGGGACTGTGTGTCCGACACGATCATCAGTAGCACGGGGGCCCCCCCAGGGAACGGTGCTGGCTCCCTTCCTGTTCACTCTTTATACTGCGGACTTCTCACACAACACAACACACTGCCATCTACAGAAGTTCTCTGATGACTCTGCGATTGTTGGCCTCATCTCCAATGGAGATGAAGCTGAGTACAGAGGGCTTATCCAGGACTTCGTGGACTGGTGCCATCGGAACTGCCTCCAGATCAACGCGAGGAAAACTAAGGAGCTGGTGGTGGACTGCCGCAGGCAAGGACAACCCCTCACAGCACCAGTAAATATACAGGGAACAGACATCGAGATGGTGACATCCTATAAGTACCTGGGTGTTCATCTGAACAATAAACTAGACTGGTCACACAATACTGACGCACTCTACAAGAAGGGACAGCGCAGGCTGTTCCTGCTGAGGAGACTCAGGTCTTTTGGTGTACAAGGGGCGCTGCTGAAGACATTCTATGACACGGTGGTGGCATCAGCCATCACTTTTGGAGTGGTCTGCTGGGGCAGTGGCATTACTGCAGCCGATAGGAAGAGACTGAACAAACTGATCAAGAAAGCTAGCTCTGTCCTGGGGCAGCGCCTTGATCCGGTGGAGGAGATAGGAGAGAGAAGGACGGTGGCTAAACTGTCATTTCTGCTGGAGTCCGAGTTCCACCCTATGCAGGACATACTGAATGCACTGAGGAGCTCATTTAGCAGCAGACTACATCATCCCAGGTGCACAACCGAGAGGTTTCGCAGGTCCTTCCTACCAACGGCTGTCAGACTGTACAACCTAAGCAGGGCTGCTTGCAGAGATAGCAAAAAGACGTAACAAACTAATAGTTTTTTGAATGCAAAAGATGCAATAGACTTACACAATGGTCCCCTCCGGCATACAACTAGGAAAATACCGGTCGCTATGGAAAGTGAGAATATGTATGGGCACATAATCATACCATGTAGGATAACTAAGTAGACGGTTGTGCTGTTTCATCCCATCTAGCAACAATGCTCTGCACTGTGTGTGTTTATATTTATATATCTATATATTTATTCCATCTAGCTACAATGCTCTGCACTGTGTGTTTATATATCTTACATATTATTCCATCTAGCTACATTGCGCCGCACTGTGTGTTTATATATTTACATATTTATTCCACCTAGCTGCAATGCTCCGTACTGTGGGTGTTTATATATTTACATATTATTCCATCTAGCTACAATGCTCCGCACTGTGTTTATATATTCATATATTTATTCCATCCAGCTACACTGCTCTGCACTGTGTGTCTGTGTGTGTGTATATATATATTTTATAGTAATATGTACATATGTATATTAGCTGCTCTTGCTTGCTTGTTTTTTTTTTCTTGCCTTCTGATTGTTGCTCTGAGTGTTGCTATCCCTGTGCTGTTGCAATCCTGGAATTTCCCCGTTGTGGGACTAATAAAGGCTTATCTTATCTTATCTTTTTGGCGGCCATCATTTCTGCTCAGTGTGAATCAACTTTCATCAGAGAACACCACTGAGGCCCACTGGTCGCTCGTCCAGCGTAAATGCTCCCTGGCCCATGCAAGACGATGATGCCTGTGCCTGGTGGTGTGGTCAGGTACCCTTGCAGGTCGTCTAGCACACAGACCACGCTGATGTAAAGCTCAGTGGCCACTTTCCTCTGAGAACATCCTGTTTGAAGCCTCACAATGGCGAGGTACTGTTGATCAATTGTTGGGTGTCGTCTTGGTCTCATGATGTCTACATGTGAACAGCATGAAGAGGACTGTTTAAATACCAATTCTAATTGGACCAGAACATTTATTGATCGATTCATGGACCAGACACCTGTTGTGAATTTTGCTGTTAAGTACCTTGTTAGAGAACAGCAAGCGATGCAGAAAGTACTGAAACATTGAACAGTTGGACACATGCATTCAAAAGTTTAGAGAAGCTCAAACTAAGTTCGCCTGTAAAGGTTATAGTGTAGAGGATGGCTTTCACAAACGAGACTGAGTTTATTTCTCAGGAAAGGTTTATTGTGAGTCTACATCCTCTAACAAGCAACGTATCTCAGCAAAGAGGCAGAACAATCATTCTTCACAGCTCTTATACTCTCCAGAGACACAAAACCCCCAACATCAAATATCACATCCCCAACCCACAGTCCTTCTGTAAACATATAGCCTCCGAGGCTCCTTGGCATCTCCATTGCCTCTCAACTCCTCAGCCTCGGGGGCTCCTGCTGGGACATTCTCTCTGACTTCCCTTCTCTCAAGAAACCACTTCACACCTCCCGAGGTCTCTGCCGGGTCAGGTCCTCTTGGACGTTTAGACGTGAAGCCTCCAGAGTATGCACCGTCATGCCTACTAAATATATGTGAGGGAAAATGCATACCATACATGCATACCATATATGCGCCCTAAATGCGCGCCATATAACACCCCCCCCCCAACGTCTAAATAAGGACAACTTACACCCCAGATGCATAGAATCATGACATATCACACAGAACGAAAAAAACTGGTACAACATATCACACATACAACTGCTTGGGCTTCAACCTCCTGCCATATCTGCTGTGAGCAGGTCTCGCTCTGCCTGTGGCTGTCTCTTGCATCTGTGGATCAGAGTCATTAGCACATCGTTGTGAAAGCTTAGAAGAGTGTCTCCCCGGTGGCCTGCCACGACAGGGGGCCCTGGCTACACACAAAAGCGGGTTTGAGTCTGTTAATGCAGACTAATTCCCTCCTGTCTCCCAAATCGAGCAAAAAATGCTTTTCCCCGGTTTCTAACACTCTGAACGGTCCATCATAAGGTGGTCTTAAACCTAACCTCTGTGCATCGTGTCTAACAAAGACGAATTCTGCATTCTTTAAGGCTTTAGGCACAAAAACGCGTGGAAAACTGTGATGAACTGGACCGGGGAGGGTGTTTGATCCCGCGTCGCACTGCAGCAGCTGAGTGGGGGGGCGATCTGGTGTGGGGTTCTCAGGAAGGAATTCTCCCGGTAACCAGAGAGGTTGGGAGAAGACTAGCTCGGCCGGAGAGGCTTGCAAATCTTCCTTAGGTGCTGAACGCAACCCTAATAAAACCCATGGAAGCTTATCAACCCAATTTGTGTCCGTGAGAGCCGCTCTGAGGGCTGCTTTCAATGACCGGTGAAAGCGTTCGCACAAACCGTTGGCCTGGGGGTTATACGCAGTTGTGCGATGAATTTTCACCCCCAGGCTGAGTGCCATGGATGACCAGAGCTCGAAAACAAATTGGGGTCCTCTGTCAGATGTTATGTCTGACGGGACTCCAAAGCGCGCGACCCAAGCCGTTAAAAAAGCGCGCGCAACGTCTGCTGCTGTGGTTGACGCCAGGGGAATCGCCTCTGGCCAGCGCGTAGTGCGGTCCACCATAGTTAGAAGGTGTGTGAACCCCTGTGACAGCGGGAGGGGTCCCACCAAGTCGACATGCACGTGGTCGAAGCGTTTGGCTGGGATGTGAAAAGGTTCTAGAGGGGCCCGCATGTGCTTGTGTACCTTTGCTCTTTGACACGCTGCGCAGGTTGCGGCCCATTCTTTGACCGGCCAAACAAACTTCTCTCCCACCATTTTGATCGACGCGCGAACGCCCGGATGTGCCAGCGAATGTATTAAGTCAAAAACGCGGCGACGCCACGCAGCTGGGACCACGGGGCGGGGGCGCCCCGTGGAGATATTGCAGATTAGGGGGGGGCATACCTCTTTGATGCACCCTGTGCTCCAGCCTTAGCCCTGTTGGCCCAGACTGGAGCGCGCGCACGTCCGCATCGTTAACCTGCTCGGCGGCCATGGCTGCATAATCTAACCCAACGCAGACCAGGGCTGTGAGCGCTTCCGCGCCGCAAGCCTGGCCCGAGTCTACAGCCGCCGAGTCTGCCCCCTGGGGGCCTGGCAGTGCAACTGCGCGCGAGAGACAATCTGCCACCACATTGTGTTTGCCCGCCACGTGTTGAATGTCGGTGGCAAACTCCGAAATCGCGGCCAGCTGTCTCTGTTGTTGGCCCGACCAAGGCTCTGAAATTTTAGCCATTGCAAATGTTAATGGTTTGTGGTCTACAAACGCGGTGAAACGGCGCCCTTCCAACCAGAACTGGAAGTGGCGGATGGCCAAATGCAGGGCTAAAAGCTCCCTATCAAACGCGCTGTATTTACGCTCGTTATCGCACAATGTTTTGCTGAAAAATGCAAGTGGTTGCCAGCTCCCTGCTACCAGTTGCTCGACAACCGCCCCCACTACCACGTCGGAAGCGTCCGTGGTTAGCGCCATGCGAGCTGCTGGCACCGGGTGTGCCAATAACGCAGCGTTCGCGAGGGCCGATTTGACCTGTGAGAAAGCGCGCTCCCGGTCCGGGGACCACTCGACCTTAGTTGCAGGTTTTTGCTTCTTTAGTGCCGCGTACAATGGGTGCATGAGCCGTGCCGCGTTGGGGAGGAAGCGGTTATAAAAATTGACCATCCCCAAAAATTCTTGCAGTGCCTTAACTGTCTGCGGTTGGGGGAAATCCGTTATCGCGCGCACTTTATCAGGCAGCGGGACCTCGCCTTCTGGAGACACGCGGTGCCCCAAAAAATCGATTTGCGCTACCCCGAATTGGCATTTCGCTGGGTTAATTATCAGCCTGTGTTCTGTCAGCCTCTGAAAAACGGCTGTGAGGTGGCGTTCGTGTTTGACTTCGGATGCACTGGCTACCAAAATATCATCCAAATAAGCGAACACGAAAGGGAGGCCGCGCAGTACTGCATCCATCATGCGTTGGAACGTCTGTGCAGCGCCTTTGAGGCCGAAAGGCATGCGTAAAAACTCGAAAAGCCCGAAAGGGGTTATAACTGCCGTTTTGGGTATGTCTTGCGCGCGAACTGGGACTTGGTGATAACCGCGCACCAAATCTATTTTGGAAAAGATGCGCGCCCCCGCCAAATGTGCCAAAAAATCCTGGATGTGCGGAATCGGGTAGCGGTCATGTGCTGAAGCATTATTTAATCTGCGGAAATCACCGCAAGGGCGCCACGAGTCGTCAGCCTTGGGTACCATGTGCAGGGGTGACGACCAAGACCTGTTCGAGCGTCTAACAATGCCCAGTTTTTCCAAGTTGGCGAATTCCTCGCGCGCGATGGCCAGTTTAGCTGGGTCCAAGCGCCGAGCTTTTGCAAAAACAGGGGGGCCAGAGGTAGTTATGAAATGCTCGACCCCGTGTTTGGCAACTGACGCTGAAAATGTTGGGACCGTGAGTGCTGAAAACTGATTGAGTAGTGCATGAAACTTACCACCCGCAGCTGTGACATTGGGATGTGCAGAAGGCAGGGCCACCCGAGCTGTGCAGGAGATAGAGTAGAAAGACGAGATCAACTAACAAACTGTTTAAGCATAAAAAGTCAGCACCTAGCATGTTGTTGCTAACTGCGGCTACGACGAAGGTCCACTCGAAGGTGCGGCCGTGGAGGGATAGGAGGAGCGTCTTCTCCCCATAGGTTTTGATCGTGGAGCCGTTCGCCGCTAACACCAGGGGTCCGCTGGCAGGCGTCAGCATGTCCGCGTAGGCAGGCTTGACAAAACTTAGCTGGGAGCCTGTGTCCACCAGGAATTCTTTCCCTGAATTTGCGTCTGTCACGAAAAGCAGTTTGTTCTTCGTGCCGAGAGTCGCAGCTGCTACCGGCTCTCGGTCTTGGCGTTTCCCTGGCGCTGGTATCGGCACGGTGGGGCGCATCTGCGCCCTCTCTTGGCAAAGCGTCGATGGTAGAAACAGAGGGTGTTGTCAGCTCCGCTTCTCCTGGCCTCTGCCGCTGCCGACGTCAGTAGATCTGGTGTTGCAGCCTCTGGTCTCCCCTCGTCTCGCGGGGGTGCGTTCAGCTCTGCTGCTGCCGTCGTGGCTGCGTGCCGTCTATGGGCATCGATGAGCTGCTGCGCCTCCTGGCCCAGCTCGTGGTAGTCACGGTTGTTGAGTAGCTGTGAGCTGGCCAGGGTGACTCTCACTGCTGGCGGTAGCGTTCTGAGAAAGAGGTGGGCGAAGATAAAGCTGTCGTCATCCTCGCCTCTCAGGCTCATCATCTTCGCCATCAGATCTGCCGGCCTGTCTGCTTCCCCTTCTGTCAGCGCCAGGAGCTTCTCCGCTCGCTCTCCCAGCGAGGGAGTGAAGGCTCGAATGAGGGCGGCTTTCAGTGCGCCATACTTGTCGTCTTGGGGCGGGTGGTTGGTCAGGCTCTCCACCCGCTGCAATGTGAGGCTGTCCAGCTTCGCAACGACATGGTAGAACCTCGTTGCGTCCGCTGAGATTCCCCGAAGGTGGAACTGCGCCTCCACAGTGGTAAACCAGGAGCACGGGTTATGTTGCCAGAAATTGGGCAGCTGTAGTGTGGTAGCTGCGTTAACCCGGTTGGCCCCTGAAGAGTCCGGCGTGGAAAGCTCGCCGCCACCGGCCATGGTTTGTCGTAGGTCACCAGTGTAGAGGATGGCTTTCACAAACGAGACTGAGTTTATTTTTCAGGAAAGGTTTATTGTGAGTCTACATCCTCTAACAAGCAAAGTATCTCAGCAAAGAGGCAGAACAATCATTCTTCACAGCTCTTATACTCTCCAGAGACACAAAACCCCCAACATCAAATATCACATCCCCAACCCACAGTCCTTCAGTAAACATATAGCCTCCGAGGCTCCTTGGCGTCTCCATTGCCTCTCAACTCCTCAGCCTCGGGGGCTCCTGCTGGGACATTCTCTCTGACTTCCCGTCTCTCAAGAAACCACTTCACACCTCCCGAGGTCTCTGCCGGGTCAGGTCCTCTTGGATGTTTAGACGTGAAGCCTCCAGAGTATGCACCGTCATGCCTACTAAATATATGTGAGGGAAAATGCATACCATACATGCATACCATATATGCGCCCTAAATGCGCGCCATAATAGTGCATTTTAGGTGCATCGTGAAATTTCACCCAGAAACCGAGTATCCCTAACTTTTTGTGAGTGGTCTATCTATCTATCTATCTATCTGTCTATCTATCTATCCAGTGGCGAAAATAAGTATTGAACACATCAACATTTTTCTCATTAAACATATTTCTGATGGAGCCATTGACCTGAGATTTTCACCAGATATCAGTAACAACCCATGTAATCCATACATACAAAGAAATCAAGGTAACTGTGTTCACAAAACAAGTTATATGTAATAAAGGGGAATGGCACAGGGAATAAGTATTGAACACTTGAAGAAAAAGAGGAGCAAAAAAGCATAGAAAACCAAGAAACTTCATCCATCAGAATTTAGGAAGCCATCCTATCCCCCATCAGTGCAAACTAATTTCAGGTGGTTTAATACTTGTCTGCCTCCCTTCCCAGGGCTGGCATTGCCCCCGAGGTCAGCCCAGACTATCTTGGACGACCCAGGTCATAATGATAAGATCTCTGGCTGACCTCGTTGCCCTAGCCCAAGATTGCCCTGCCTTCAGACGATTGACTGCAACGGTCACTTAAGTGGCCAGGTGATAATTAACTGATCAACTAAGTCCTGATTGATAGCCTTTAAAAAGGTCCATGAATATCAGATTGTCACACCACAAAGAACTCATGATGGGAAGAAGCAAAGAGGTCTCTCTAGACCTTTGCAACCTTATTGTTGCAAAACATAATGATGGCATTGGTTAAAGATGCATTACTGAACTGCTGAATGTTCCAGTGAGCACTGTTGGAGGCATCATTCGGAAGTGGAAAGAACATCATTTTACTATAAATCAGCCATGACCAGGAGCTCCTCGCAAGATTTCTGACAGAGGAATCAAAAGAATTATCAGAAGCGTTATCCAAGACCCAAAGACCACTCGTGGAGAGCTCCAGAAAGACCTGGAGTTAGCAGGTACTGCTTTTCAAAGAAAGCAATAAGTAATGCACTCAACCGACATGGGCTCTATACCTGCTCACCTTGCAAGACTCCATCGCTGAAGAAAAAGCATGTTGAAGCTCTTTTGAATTTTGCTGCACAACATTTGGGCAAGCTAGTAAAATACTGGGAGATTATAGTCTGGTCAGATGAGACCAAAATTTAACCTTTTGGATGGTAAATGCCATTCACTTATATAACGCTTTTTCTCATCTCTAGATGACCAAAGCGCTTTACAGATCTTGCTAGCCACCCATTCACACACTGATGGCGGCAGAGCTGCCATACACAGGTGCTGGCCTGACCCACCGAGAGCAACTGGGGGTTTAGTATCTTGCTCAAGGATACTTCGACATGCAGACTGCAGACAGAGCAGAAATCGAACCACTGACCCTTCGATCAGTAGTTGGCCACACTACACCTGTGCCACAGCCGCCCCCACAACACACAGCATGTTTGGAGGAGAAATGGCACTGCACATCCCATCATGGTGTGGGGGTGTTTTTCAGAACGTGGTACAGGCAGACTTCATATAATTGAAGGAAAGATGAATGGGCAAATGTACAGAGACATCCTTGATAAGAACCTGTTGCCATCTGCCAAGATGCTGAAGATGAAACGAGGGTGGACATTTCAACAAGACAATGATCCCAAACACACAGCCAAGGAAACTCAACTGGCTCCAGAGAAGGAAAATAAAGCTGCTAGAATGGCTCAGTCAGTCACCTGACCTGAATCCAATTGAAAATCTATGAAATGAACTGAAGATCAGAATTCATAGAAGATACCCACGGAACCTTCAAGATCTGACAGTTTGTGTGGAAGAACGGGCAAAAATCACTCCTGAGCAATACCTGCGCCTAGTTTCTCCATACAAGAGGCGTCTGGAAGCTGTTGTTACCAACAAAGGCTTTTCTACTAAATATGAAATGAATTTCACCAAGCATGTTCAATGCTTATTCTCTGTGTCATTCCACTTTATTAAATGCAACTTGTTTTGTGAATACAGCTGCCTTGATTTCTTTGTATGTATGGATTACTTGGGTTGTTACTGATATCTGGTGAAAATCTCAGGTCAATGGCTCCATCAGAAATATGTTTAATGAGAAAAATGTTGATGTGTTCAATACTTATTTTCCTTGCTGTATATACAGTAGTATAAAACAGGGCTTGACATTAACTTTTTTGCTCATCAGCCAAAGTTACTAGCCACTCAGCCTTTTCACTAGCAGTGTTTCCTCTGGCTTAAAGACCTTGGCGCGATGGCAACATATTTTTCTGGGGTGGGGGGTGGGGGGACACACACACACATGACACTATTGTAACTGGAATATGTTAATTTTATACTCCTTATTTCTTTTTTAAAAATTTTGCACAGTAACTTTGCATATGGAACTTACCATTTGAAGTATTGTACAACCGAGGCTTGAATGTTTGAATATTGGGTCAGTGGGGTCCCACCCAGATGTCCTGTGTTTGAACTTTTTACTGATGTCATCCTTCTCTCCTTCCTCTGCTCTCATCTCTCCTGGACCTCATCTTGCCCTCTCTGAGCTCTGCCTAATTCAGGTACTCTCTCTGTCTATAGTGGTATACAAACAGGTTAGAAAATATCAAGTGTCATGTAAACTAAAAGTAGACAGCCAAAAATTTCTAGTTAAGGGTACAAAGAGCACCCATTTAAAAACTTGAGTAATGACTTCAGTCTTGAAGGTTTGAGGTTTTTCTTAAAAAATTATAACAAATTTCTTATAGTTTTCTACTTCTCTCTGTAAATTTATCTAAATCTGAAACCATTTTCCTCAAATTTGTAATTTCCTCTAGTAAAATTGACTTTTCTTGTACATTTGAGACTTTATTATAAATTTGTGGATTATTTTATGGCTAACTGTTGTCTATTTTTAAAAAAAATAAAATTAGCTTTTTGTTAAATTAATTTGAAACAGACTGGATTTTTTTTTTTTTACTTTTTCCTTATAACAATTTACATTTTTGACCTTAATTTTGCAGAGCCAGAACAGAACAATAATTTAACTCTCACTTCAAAGAAAAAAATAGTAATAAAATTGTATTTAATGAAATAAATTAACTTAAATGACCAAAGATGCAGTTATTTCTGTTATAATATTTCTATATATTTATAGAACTCTCACCACTCAGACAGCAGGAAAAAAAACAACAACCTTATTTTGAAATCCAAATGTTGGCACTTTTACTTTGTCTGAAGGCTGCTGTGTCATGGACTGGGCTGGACCTGCCAGCCCAGCTCCTTGCCACGGTGAATGTTTGCCCTCAGGAGGGTGTTTTTCCCCTTACCTTTTTCTACGCTCCTCCTGGGAGGCTCTGAGCTCTGCTCAGCTGTGACAGCTCAGCCACGCCCCTCTCTCCTGCCAGTTCTTACCAGCTGTTGTTTTCTCTGCTGTGTACACACACACTGATAGAAAAATTCCATATTATCTATACTACTGATATTAATAATGTATTATTATATTTGAGAAGTATCATACCTTTCATATGCCATGTTTAATGTTTATATGTGCATTCCATATAGGATAAGTTTATATATTCTTGGCCTGTTTCTGTGAGCAATTTCAGCGAGTTCAGACTGAGGATCAGTACATGCATAAGGAATAATCTAAGCCATTTATTATAATCTCTTTGACATGTCCTGTTTCGGGTCACAGGAATGCACAGGAACTCCTCATCTTATAGATTAGTGCTTCATGGACATTCTGTTAGTTTTATGGATCTCATGTCTTCATGACCCATGTCTCCAGAGTGTCTGACGTCCGCCTGGATAAGCTCAGTTACCAGGACTGCCCCGTTCTGTCCCTTCCCTTATCCTCATCCTCCCTCTCATTTTTTCTTACCTATATATATCAGACTTAGAAGAATGGATCCTTTAGAGATTCTAGGTGTGTCTGAATGTCATGCCTTATAACCTCTCCCCCAAGGTGGCCAGTGGGGTGATTGCTGATATTTTTGCAATAAATTTACATAAATTCAACTTTCTCCTGATTATTTGACTTTGAATAATTTAAGCTCAAAATTATTCTAACATTTTGGCGTCTGAACAGCGGATCCACATATCTCTGTCTTTCCGGTGCCTCTGCTTGATCTCAGTTAGTGCACAGTTGACAAAAAGACCTTCCCAGGCTGAGTGAAAAAAAAAAAAAAAAAGGCTCAGTGTTACTGCAGTGAAGGCATTTCAGACCGGGGCGCTGGAACTGACTGGTGACGGATCTAAGAATCCTATAGGCGGCTTAAATGTAAGTACATTTGTTGCTGTTTATGGATAAAAGATAGTGAGATTCCCCGGACCGATCGTACACTGCAAAATACTGAAAGGAGTGAAACTAGTGGCCTGAGTGCTGAGTTATTTTATCTACGGTGAGCGATCTCGTAATAATCCCTTGGGAGGAACAAGGTTTTTCCTCTCCAAATGGTGAATGATATTGCTAGACCTGGGGTGATTTTAGAAATCCACTGCTCTCTATGGTCTAAGTAAGTGCAGTGGAGGTGCCGGAAGTTTGCATGCAAAGAAAAAAGGGAAAGATTCATGGTCTTTTAACCACAGACGTTTGACGTCCTGTGGAAAAAAATTACGTGATCCCAGAGAAGTAAAATTTTGAGGACAGATTCATGCCTCTTGTGACCACTTCTGCTTATGGTCCAGGGTTTGGACCTTCAGCATTCGTGGGGAGGTTACGTGAACCCCGAAGGGAAAAGGTTTTTTCACGGAAGATTTGTGCCCTTACTGGGTCTGCATTTTTGCCCCATGGGACTTCCCCCGCTACGGTAAGCTATTGCAAGATGCCGGGGGAGGAGGTCTTACTTTGGGCTTTAGGCACACAGCAGAGGGGTTAACGTGACCATTGAAATATTTTATTTTGTGAGTTTTAGATAAAAGTTACTGCAGTCTGGGTTGTTTTGTCTCTGTGTAATCTGCTCCGTTGTGGAAAAAAAAGTGAGAGTTCTCCGCGGAGACGGAAGGAACAGGTTGTAAAACTGTTGTTTGTGATTTTTTAGCATAAAAGGATTGATTAGTTAATTGTTATCCTTTTGAGAAGTGTTTAAATTTATAGGTATTTGAAAATAGTAGCTTTGAGCAAAAACAGTGGACTGGTGTTGTGTTTTTATGGCAGTGTAAAAAAAGGGAGCTTCACGCTGTAGTGACAGTGTGGGGGGTTGCCATGTGTGAGATTTCTCCGCTAAGAGTTGCCAGTTCCGGAGATTAATTGAAGTAATTCTCATGCTGTTTTGGGTTTTGGCATGAACCTAAAAGTCTTTATTGTATGACCTTGTTGAGATAACGCAAAAGAGAAAATTTCTGTGGGCCATGTTTTATCTGTGTGTGTATGTGTGTCCTTGAGAGAAAAAAAAGAAGAAAAAAAACAGAGAGAGAGAGAGAGAGAGAGAGAGAGAGAGAGAGAACTTGGGAAAAAAATAGAAAAGGCTGTGTAGCTACTGATTTGTGTGTAAAAACTTGGTAAAAGGGAAAAGAAAAAAACAATCTATATATGGATATTTTTTGCAAAGTTTGGGGGTTTTACTTTTTCTTTCAGTCTAACTTTGTGGGTTTTCACTCTAATGTTGTGTACGTGATGAACTATTTACATATTTTTAAAGCCAATATTTTCATTCCCTCCAGTTTTTTCTTTGGGAAATGAAAAACATTGAGCTATTTTTATTCAATTTTTTGATGTATCACTGACTTTTCTTTTTTTCTTTGACTGAAGCATAACAGTGCACTTTACAGGGAAAAAGGATGCAGGACTGACGTTCTCCTTCCCCCTGCCAAAACAAAACCAGCCTCTGAGACCCAGCCTCATCACTGTACGTGCTCTCCCCCCATCGACGGGATGGGGGGATCGTCACTTCCTTGTGGTAACGTATCGTCACTTCCTGTTTTGCTGTCTGCCTGTGTGGTTTGCTCTCCAGCCACTAGCTATGGCTACTAGCTCTCTTTACTCTCCTCCTCTGGTGTGCTCTCTCTGTCAGATGTTTAGCTACACCTCTGCCTCTTTTAGTGATAACGGTAAATGTAATAAATGTTGTCTTTTTGAGGTGCTCGAGGCGAGGTTGTCTGATTTGGAATCCCGGCTCCGCTGCATTGAAACACCGTCTGCACCAGTTAATCTCGATGGACGCCCCTTAGCTGCAGCGGAGCTAGCTAGTGTGACAGAGATCATCCTGCGCAGTTCGCCCCACACGGGACACGAACCCGCGACCTCTCAGTCAACTACACAGTTCGAGCATGGGAGACACAGCACGATCGCGCTGAGCTAAAGGTCCGACCGGTAGCTCAGCGCTACCATCTGGGGCTCACAGCACCACTTTTAACTAACTGAGGTCATCAGCGCAGTTCGCCCTACACAGGACGCGAACCCGCGACCTCACAGTTAACTGGTCAGAGACACGCACAGCACGATCGTGCTGAGCTAAAGGTCCGACCGGTAGCTCAGCGCTACCGATACTGTATGAGGCTTTGGGAGGGAGGTTTTACTAACGTTCTACGCCGAACAGCACTAGTTGGCATCCGTTACACTCTCCCCCTTAAACCTCACTCCCATGCCGGGTTCACGGCACCAGTGTGACAGAGATCATCCTGCGCAGTTCGCCCCACACGGGACACGAACCCGCGACCTCTCAGTCAACTACACAGTTCGAGCATGGGAGACACAGCACGATCGCGCTGAGCTAAAGGTCCGACCGGTAGCTCAGCGCTACCATCTGGGGCTCACAGCACCAGTTTGTAACTAACTGA
The DNA here is from genome assembly GCA_020510985.1 of Pholidichthys leucotaenia. Taxonomy (NCBI): domain Eukaryota; kingdom Metazoa; phylum Chordata; class Actinopteri; order Cichliformes; family Pholidichthyidae; genus Pholidichthys; species Pholidichthys leucotaenia. The sequence goes on from CM035844.1 coordinate 20,030,552, forward strand.
GGTCATCAGCGCAGTTCGCCCTACACAGGACGCGAACCCGCGACCTCACAGTTAACTGGTCAGAGACACGCACAGCACGATCGTGCTGAGCTAAAGGTCCGACCGGTAGCTCAGCGCTACCGATACTGTATGAGGCTTTGGGAGGGAGGTTTTACTAACGTTCTACGCCGAACAGCACTAGTTGGCATCCGTTACACTAGCTTAGGCCCCACTGTCAGCGGTCCCCCGGTTCTCCTCAGCAGCGAGGAGACTGGGTGGGTGACGGTGAGAAGGAAGCCTAGTCGCAAAGCCCCGGTACACCACCAATCTGTTCACGTTTCTAATCGTTTTTCCCCGCTCAGCGACACACCCGCTGAGGAAAAAACTCTGATCATTGGCGACTCTGTAGTCAGAAACGTGAACCTAGAGACTCCAGCGGCCATAGTCAAATGCATTCCTGGGGCCAGAGCAGGCGACATCGAGTCAAATTTGAAAATGCTGGCTAAAAGTAACTGTAAATATTCCACAATTGTTATTCACGCTGGCATTAATGACATCCGTCACCGGCAGTCGGAAGTCACGAAACTTAATATAGAATCGGTGTGTGACTTTGCAAAAACAATGTCTGCCACTGTAGTATTCTCTGGGCCCCTCCCCAATCTGACCAGTGATGACATGTTTAGCCGCTCGTCATCCTTGAACCGCTGGCTGTCTGTGTGGTGTCCTGCAAATGACGTGGGCTACATTGACAATTGGAGCTCTTTTTGGGGAAAACCTGGTCTTATGAGACGAGACAGCATTCATCCCACTTTGGATGGTGCTTCTCATTTATCTAACAATCTGGCATCTTTTTTATCCAAATTTCCAAAACCCTGACTACTCAGAGTTGGGACCAGGAAGCAGAGTCGCAGTCTTACACGTCTCTCTGCAGCTCCTCTTCATCCGCCACCCCTCAACTTAGCCCCTGTCTTCCCCATCAGAGAATCGTTGTCTGCTCCCTCCAAAGTAAATAAAAATATAATGCATAAGCATCCCAAAGTGATAAAGCAAAAATATTGGTAAAACTCAAATTAAACATAAAGCCTCTAAATTGAATGATTTGGCCTCTGTTCCTCCTCATAATTTAAAAATTAAATGTGGTTTATTAAATATTAGATCTCTAACTCCCAAGTCTCTGTTAGTCCATGATCTGTTAATTGATCATCAGATTGATTTAATTTCCCTTACAGAGACTTGGTTAGGTTAGGGCAAGAGGATTATGTTGGTTTAAATGAATCAACTCCCTCTGGTTATTTAAACTGTCAAAATCCCAGAAGTTCTGGTCATGGAGGAGGAGTAGCAACAATTTACCATTCCAAATTACTAGTTAATGTAAAGCAAAAAACATGTTATAATTCCTTTGAGGGCCTGGTCCTCAGTATTGGGCACTTTAGCAATTTTAGGTTAAACCCAATTTTATTTGCCATAGTTTATCGTCCCCCATCAACCTACTCAGAATTTTTATCCGAATTTGCTGATTTCTTAGCTGATTTAGTGCTGAAATCTGATAGAATAATTATAGTAGGGGACTTTAATATACATGTGGATGTAGATAGTGACTGCCTTAATGTGGCATTTAATTCAATATTAGACTCGATTGGGTTTTCTCAGAAAGTAGGAAATTCTACTCATTACCTCCACCATACATTGGACCTTGTTCTGACATATGGCATAGAAATAGAAAATCTTGTAGTGTCTCCTCATAACCCTGTACTGTCAGACCATTGTCTGTTAACCTTTGATTTTACTATTTCTGACTATTTGGCTCCTAAAGAAAACTATTATTACAGTAGATGCCTCTCAGATGATGCTGTTACCAAATTTATGCAGATTGTCTCCTCTATGCCATGTGTCAACACAACAGAAATAAGCTATAGACAGCTTGCTCCTTCTGTAATTGATAACATGGTGGATAGTGTTTCAGCTTCTCTGCATCAGACTCTAGACTTGGTGGCCCCCTTAAAAAAGAAAAAGTCTAATCAGAGATTTCTAACTCCTTGGTTCAACACAGAAACTCGTAGCTTAAAACAGAAGACTCGTCAATTAGAAAGAAAATGGCGCTCCACTAATTTAGATGAAATCTATTTAGCTTGGAGAAATCATCTTTTAATTTATAAAAAATCTCTTAGAAAAGCTAGAACGAGTTATTACTCTGCATTAATAGAAGAGAACAAGAATAATCCCAGGTTTCTTTTCAGTACTGTAGCCAGGTTGACAAAGAGTCAGGACTCTGTCAATCCTAGCATTCCCTTAGAGCTTACTAGTTAGGACTTTATGAACTTTTTCAATAATAAAATTTCATCCATCAGAGATAAAATCAATCAGATTCTTCCCACAGTTAACTTAAATACTATAACTACTACAACTCCTTCTATTGATGTCTGTCTTGATGAGTTTACTCCAATCGACCTTTGTGAGTTAGACAAAATAGTTTCCTCATCCAAACCTTCAACTTGTCTTTTAGACCCTATTCCTACCAGGTTATTTAAAGAAGTCTTCCCACTTATTGGTAGCCTTATTTTTCATATAATCAATTCTTCATTAACTTTAGGCCATGTACCGCAGGCTTTTAAAACAGCTGTAATTAAACCCTTACTCAAAAAGCCAACGCTAGATCCAGGAGCTTTAGCTAACTATAGACCAATCTCTAATCTCCCTTTCATTTCAAAAATCTTAGAAAGAGTTGTTGCTAGGCAATTATTTGACCACCTGCAGGGAAATGGTTTACTTGAAGAGTTTCAATCTGGGTTTAGAATCCATCATAGTACTGAAACAGCCTTAGCGAAGGTCACTAACGACCTCCTCATTGCATCTGATAATGGACTAGTTTCTGTACTTGTCCTTTTAGACCTTAGTGCAGCTTTTGATACTATCGATCATAATATTCTACTTGATAGATTAGAACACTATGTTGGACTTAATGGAACTTCGTTGCAGTGGTTTAGATCTTATTTATCTGATAGGTTCCAGTTTGTTCATGTAAATAATGAGTTTTCTTTCAACTCAAAGCTTAGTCATGGAGTTCCACAGGGATCTGTGCTAGGCCCTACTCTTTTTAGTTTATATATGCTTCCGTTAGGCAACATTATTAGAAAGCACTGTATACATTTTCATTGTTATGCTGATGACACACAATTATACCTGTCAATGAAGCCAGATGATAGTAATCAATTAGCCAAGTTAGAAGCCTGTCTTAAGGAAATCAAAGCTTGGATGACTTGTAATTTCCTGCTATTAAATTCAGATAAGACTGAAGTCATTCTTGTTGGTCCAAAAAACCTTAGAAATTCCTTTCCAAATCAAACTTTCAGTTTGGATGCGGTTACTCTTTCTCTTAATAGCTCTGTGAGGAACCTTGGAGTTATTTTTGATCAGGATTTGTCCTTCAATTCACATATTAAATTTGTTTCTAAGACTGCCTTCTATCATTTGCGTAATATTGCCAAGATTAGGAGCATCTTGTCTCAGAGTGATGCTGAGAAACTGATCCACGCTTTTGTTAGCTCGAAATTAGATTATTGTAATTCTTTATTATCAGGCTGTCCTAAAACATCTTTAAAAAGTCTTCAGCTGATCCAAAATGCTGCAGCAAGAGTTTTAACAGGAACTAGAAAGAGAGATCATCTCTCTCTGGTTCTGGCCTCCCTTCATTGGCTTCCCATAGAGTTTAGAATTAAGTTTAAAATCCTTCTTACTTACAAAGCTCTAAACAATCAGGCTCCTTTTTATTTAAAAGATCTGATACTACCGTATTATCCTAACAGAGCACTACGCTCCCAAAATGCAGGATTACTTGTAATACCTAGAATCTCCAAAAGTACAATGGGAGGCAGAGCCTTCAGTTATCAAGCTCCTCTCCTGTGGAATCAGCTGCCAATCTGGATTCGGGAGTCAGACTCGATCTCTGTTTTTAAGAATAGGGCTAAAACCTACCTTTTTGATATAGCCTACAATTAGGGAGGGATCATGTGTTTCTGAACTCTCCCTTAGTTATGCTGCTAATAGGTTTAGTCAGCCGGGGGACCTCCAGTAATGCACTCCTTTTCTCACTCTCAATGAAATATTTTTTTTGCTGGTCATTAACATTTGTTTGTTCTCTCCCATAGATTGAGTCCCCATCGTGCTGTTTGCTCTCTACATGTCTGTTCTTTTCTTCTTCTCTATCCCCTCACCCCCAGCCAGTCGCAGCAGATGACTGCCTCTCCCTGAGCCTGGTTCTGCTGGAGGTTTCTTCCTGTTAAAAGGGAGTTTTTCCTCTCCACCGTCGCCAAGTGCTTGCTCACGGGGGATCGCCTGATTGCTGGGGTCTTTCTGCAACTGTGGGGGTTCCCCCTACAGTTGATAGTGCTATGAGATGACTGTTGTTGTGAAATGGCACTATATAAATAAAGTTGAATTGAATTGAATTGAATTGAATTGAATCGACATCAAAGAGGCGGCTGAACATCTAAGTTAAGTACAAATGCTTGCATCTTAATCAGTGCTACAAGCTCTCAATGATGAATCAATCTCAATGATGAGATTAACTGAACATTACAATATCATGCTGTCACTTAATAATGCCTAATCACTGAAGGCTTTATGTATACCCTATATTACATGATTCAAAGCACAGAGGTTCAAAAGAGATTGATAATTAATGTGTTTGTGCATATGATTTACTAGAGACTACTGATTATCAAACAGAGGTCTTGGTAATTGTATGTCAAATTGTTGCTTTGTTTAAATAATACTATACTCACTTTTTAATAAATGACATATACAATCTTATTTACATTCTGACCCTAGGCCTGTCCATGTAAAAAAAAGGGGGGAGAATGCAAGAGCAGGATCTGAGACAGTTCATGCTGTGACTTTTTCCCTCCTAAAAGAACACAGCAAGATGAGAATGAAATTTTTTAGTATCAGGAGATGGTAAATTAAAAAACAAACAAACAAACAAACAAAAAACACACAGACCACAGATTGTGGTCCTGTGCCATAAATTTCTGAAAACAGAGAATAGGCCTACATTTCCAGTTACTAATTGAATCGGTGAATTCAAGAAGGGCCCAAGTCCACACTTTTTCAAAACCCAGATATTACATGTTTAATGAACTTTAAGAGACAAGCTATCTGATTATGTGCAAAAGCGTCCCAAGTCAACTTTAATGCATTGACTACTCACAGCATTGTTTATGCATTGAGTGCAAGAGAGACCCAAGTCCAGGACTTGGGCCCTTCCTGCATGGATTAAACTTAAAGTCATAGGTGGCAGCACCAGTCATCCAAGATGGCAGCGCCAATGCAACACGAGTTTGACTCAAGTGATGAAGAGGTCAGGCCAAAAAGAAGGCGTAATGAAAAGGGATGGGCCAGAAACAAACAAAAACGGTTACGCGCTGAAGGCAAAGAATATGTCAATACCAAAAAAGAAGTGAAACCAGCAAGGAAAACGGGTGTTAACTGCAGGTAAGGGTTCCCACTTATCATGTTGTGTCAGTGCAATACCTGTATACAGTAGATGGACCTCTATGTTAATCTGCCCACTTTTAGATGAAAATCTCATTTGCTGGCAGTTATCAAAACAATAGTTTGAATATAAAGTGATCATAAAAGGTGTTCAAAACATGGCATAATTTAAAAAAAAAACATTTTCAACATGTGAGAAATAGATGTTATGCGCTTCTTTTCATATGTTCTTATTGTTTAATTCAAGAAGGGCCCAAGTCCAGGGACTTTAGTTTGCCAATCCTCTGAAATTAAAAAAGTGAAATGCTTCATATTATAGCATTTCTAAGCTATGGCCTTGTGCTATATCTGAGTAAAGTATGAACCATCTGGCATAGACTACCTTTGAGATATGCAATTTATTTGATTTCCTGCAAAAACATATTTCTTGGACTTGGGCCCCTTTTGAATTCACCGATTCACTTCTAACTGCTGCGTTGGTTTAAGGCTTCTAACATATGATGCTGTCCTAAACTAGTGATTACCCATGTCAGTTGGTAAAACATTTACTGATTCACAGAGTATTTAGCGAATACTTGCTGTGAATAGCAAAAACACATTCAAATTGTGGAAGCTTTAGGTGTAATTTAAAGGTTTTTCTGCTATTCTTCATTCTTCATTTTTCAACAGGAAAGGGAAAGCATTCACATTTTTTTTTCTTTTTCACTAGGAACTAGATTTGCCAAATTAACAAGGAATCATAGCATCACCATTACCTTTCAGTTTAATAAATTCTTGGTGACATATGCAATATGTAATAAAATAATAAAAAAACAATAATTCACTTGTGTTTCTTAACATTACATGTTACAATAAACAACTGGGATAAACATTTAAGGGACACAAAAAATAATGATGATCACTGGAACATTAGTAAAATCAATTTATGAGGTGATAAAATTTGCTGAAGGTACTGAATACTGAATACTGAAGGTGCAGACAGGGAAGCCGTTAGGCTTTCCCCAAATTTTTCTTTGCAGGATGGCACCGACATTTGATCTTTGTGGGAGATGGGAGGAGGCCGGATGGTGTGTGTGTGACAGGTTCATTGGCTGGAGGGACCACAGGGGGAAGGACCTCTCAGTTGGCAAGCATTTTTTGAAGCTAAGTAGAACAAATGACATAAAGCATAACAATTTAAATGACTCTGACTTTAAAAATGTAGTGTTCATATGACTTCACACTGCAGGATACATCTGATGCCACTCACCACATAATGGTGTGACAATATCACATTTCAGAAATGTGACAGTAATAAGGAATGTGTTTTCCCGATGCTCAGCCGTGGCCAAGCTGGGCCTCGGGGCTACAGTCCACCCCATAATTTACCAAGGAATGTATAAAATGAGGCATTCCTTGTACAAAATTAAGCCAAATTCTAATTAGGCAAAATGTCCACCTTTCCATTGACTGAAGCAGTGTGACACAACCTTTCACAAGGATTCACTTACACAAATTCAACCTGTCTGTGTTCAACTGGACAAACTGATCTAAGTTATCAATGCTAAATCATATCAAATCTGCACAGACAGCTATATTGCTTTTTCCTAAATGGAATTTGTAAATTAGTTCAGGAGATGTCACACACAAAAAAAAAAACAAACAAAAAAAAACAACCAACACATGATTATTGAAACCTCATTTTGAAGGAGCTGTACTACTCACAAATTGTCATCTAAATTAAATGTGTGTAACACATAAAAGTGGTAATGTGGCGCATATATTGAGTTCATATTTCCCACATATGTATGACTGTATGTGTATTGGGGGCTTCACGTCTCGTGGGACAAAAGAGGTCTGGGCCTGCAGAGATCTACAGGAGATGACGAGGAGGTGTGAGTTTGGGCCTTTGTCTCGGAGAGGATGCCCCAGGAGGATTCCCAGAATATCGAGGGATAAGAGACAATAGAGGAACATCAAAGAGTGCATTGTGACTGGGATTATGTACCATGTGATTGTATGTTTGCTAAAACACCATGTGACTTAGGTTCGTGGCTTCAGCAGGGTATAAGAGTGTGGTATTTGATTGCTCAGCCTCTTTCTTGTTTAGAGAGTGCTAGAGAATGTGTTCTCTTAATAAAGCTGAACCTGAGAAATAAACTCAGCCTCATCCTTGAATGCATTCTCTACACTGGTGACCCGACGACAAATTATGGCCGGGAACGACATTCCCGCGCCTGACTCATCAGGAGCCAGCCAGGCTAACATAGCTACCGCAGTCCAGCTGCCCAATTTCTGGCAGCATAGCCCGCGCTCCTGGTTCAACACTATCGAGGCGCAGTTCCATCTTCGGGGAATTTCGGCGGATGCAACAAAGTTCTACCATGTGGTCGCAAAGCTGGACAGCCTCACAGTCCAGCGAGTGGAGAGCCTGACTAACCACCCACCAGACGACGACAAGTACGGCGCATTGAAAGCCGCTCTCATCCGTGCCTTCACCCCCTCGCTGGGAGAGCGAGCGGAGAAGCTCCTGGCATTGACTGAAGGTGAGGCAGACAGGCCTGCGGACCTGATGGCGAGGATGCTGAGCCTGAGGGGCGATGAGGATGACGGCTTTATCTTCGCCCATCTTTTCTTCAGGACACTACCGCCAGCGGTGAGAGTTATCCTGGCCGGTTCACAGCTGCTGACCAACCGAGATTACCACGAGCTAGGCCAGGAGGCACAGCGACTCGCCGATGCCCATAGACACCACACGGCCACGATGGCAGCAGCGGAGCTGAGCGCAACACCCGGAGACGGCAGGGGGCCAGAGGCTGCAGCACCAGATTCGCTGACGTCAGCAGCGGCTGAGGCCAGGAGACACGGAGCGGACGACATCCTCTGCTTTTATCATCGACGTTTCGCCGAGAGGGCACGCATGTGCACTCCACCGTGCCAGTTCAGACATTCGGGAAACGCCGGGACCGAGCCGGTAGCAGCTGCAGCTCTCGACGTGAAGAACAGGCTGCTCTACCTTACGGACACGAAATCAGGGAGACGGTTCCTGGTGGACACAGGCTCCCAGCTGAGTTTTATGACACCTTCCTACGCTGACCGGCTGGCGCCTTCCAGCGGACCCCTGGTGTTGGCGGCGAATGGCTCGATGATCAAGACCTTCGGGGAGAAGACCCTCCCCCTGTCTTTTCACGGTCGGACATTTGAGTGGACTTTTGTCGTGGCAGCAGTCAGTCATAACATGTTAGGTGCTGATTTTTTGTGCTCAAATGGTTTATTGGTTGATCTTGCTAATAGACGTCTGGTTAATGGTCTTTTCACTCCATTTCCTGTACAGCCCGGGTGGTCCCGCCTACTGCACAGCCCAACGTCACAGCTGCGGGTGGTAAGTTCCAAGCACTACTCACTCAGTTTCCAGCCCTCACAGTCCCAACGTTTTCGGCGTCAGTGGCTAAACATGGGGTGGAGCACTTTATAACTACCACCGGGACCCCCGTTTTTGCAAAAGCTCGGCGCTTGGACCCAGCTAAACTGGCCATAGCGCGCGAGGAATTCGCCAACCTGGAAAAACTGGGCATCATTAGACGCTCTAACAGCCCCTGGGCTTCACCACTGCATATGGTCCCCAAGGCTGATGGCTCGTGGTGGCCTTGCGGTGATTTCCGCAGGTTGAATAACGCTTCAGCACACGACCACTACCCGATTCCACACATCCAGGATTTTTCGGTGCATTTAGCGGGGGCGTGCATTTTTTCTAAAATAGATTTGGTGCGCGGGTACCATCAAGTCCCAGTCCGCGCTCAGGACATACCCAAAACAGTGGTACTAACTCCTTTTGGGCTTTTCGAGTTTTTGCGTATGCCGTTTGGACTCAAGGGGGCGGCGCAGACGTTCCAGCGCATGATGGATGCAGTTTTACGCGACCTCCCTTTCATGTTCGTCTACTTGGATGATATTTTGGTAGCCAGCACGTCCGAAGACAAACACAAAAGCCATCTCACAGCGGTTTTTCGGAGGCTGGCAGAGCACGGGTTAATAATTAACCCAGCGAAGTGCCAGTTTGGGTTGGCGCAAATTGATTTTTTGGGGCACCGCGTTTCACCAGAAGGAGTGGTCCCTCTGCCCGATAAAGTATGCGCAATAGCGGATTTTCCCCAACCTCAGACGGTCAAAGCATTGCAAGAATTTTTGGGAATGGTTAATTTTTATAACCGCTTCCTCCCAAGCGCAGCGCAGCTCATGCAACCATTGTACGCGGCACTTAAAAAACAAAAACCTGCAAATAAGATCGAATGGTCCCCGGAGCGGGAGCGCGCATTCTCCCAGGTCAAATCAGCCCTGGCGAACGCCATTTTGTTGGCACACCCGGTGCCAACGGCACGTATGGCACTCACCACGGACGCTTCTGATTTAGCGGTGGGAGCGGTCGTTGAACAGTTTGTGGCAGGGAGCTGGCAACCTCTCGCGTTTTTCAGCAAAACCTTGCGCGATAACGAGCGGAAATACAGCGCGTTCGACAGGGAGCTGTTGGCCCTGCATTTGGCCATCCGCCATTTCCAGTTCTGGCTGGAGGGGCGGCGTTTCACCGCGTTTGTGGACCACAAGCCGCTAACGTTTGCGATGGCCAAGATTTCAGAGCCTTGGTAAGGCCGGCAGCAAAGACAGCTGGCCGCGATATCGGAGTTCACCACCGATATTCAGCATGTCGCGGGCAAACATAATGTAGTGGCAGACTGTCTTTCGTGTGCAGTAGCAGCGCCAAGCCCCGTGGGGGCAGGCTCGGCAGCCGTGGCCGCGGGCCAGGGTTGTGGCGCAGAAGCGCTCGCAGCCCCGGTCCGCGTGGGTTTAGATTACGCAGCCATGGCCGCAGAGCAGGATAGCGACACGGATGTGCGCGCACTCCAGTCTGGACCAACAGGGTTAAGGCTGGAGCACAGGGTGCAGCAGATAGGTATGCCCCCTCTAATCTGCGATGTCTCCACCGGGCGGCCTCGCCCCATGGTTCCAGCTGCATGGCGCCGCCGCGTTTTTGACTCAATCCATTCTCTGGTGCACCCGGGGGTGCACGCATTGATTAAGATGGTGGGGGAGAAATTTGTTTGGCCAGGGTTGCGTAAACAGGTCAAAGAATGGGCAGCAGCCTGCGTAGTGTGTCAGCGAGCCAAAATACACAAGCACACTAGAGCCCCTTTGGAGCCTTTTCACATCCCGGCTAAGCGTTTCGATCATGTGCATGTCGACTTGGTGGGCCCCCTTCCGTTGTCACAGGGGTGCACACACCTTTTGACGATGGTAGATCGCACCACGCGTTGGCCAGAAGTGGTTCCTCTGGCGTCAACTACGGCAGCAGACGTTGCACGCGCGTTTTTAACGGCTTGGGTCGCGTGTTTTGGAGTTCCGTCAGACATAACGTCCGACAGAGGTCCCCAATTCGTTTCTGAACTCTGGTCATCCATGGCCCACAGCCTGGGGGTGAAGATCCACCGCACTACCGCATATAACCCCCAGGCTAACGGTTTGTGCGAACGCTTTCATAGGTCATTGAAAGCAGCCCTCAGAGCGTCTCTCACGGATACAAATTGGGTGGATAAACTTCCATGGGTTTTATTGGGGTTGCGTTCTGCACCTAAGGAGGATTTGCAAGCCTCTCCGGCTGAATTAGTTTTTGCTCAACCCCTCCGTTTGCCGGGGGAATTCTTTCCGGACAACCCTGCACCAAATTGCCCCCCCCCCACTCAGCTGTTGCAGAGCGGCACAGGATCAAACACCCTTCCTGGTCCAGTTCATCACAGTTTTCCACGCGTTTTTGTGCCGAGGGCTTTAAAGAATGTGGAGTTTGTTTTCGTTAGACATGATGCTCAACGACCAGGGTTGCGACCGCCTTACGACGGGCCTTTCAGAGTGTTGGAGACAGGGGAGAAACATTTTTTGCTTGATTTCAGAGACAGAAAAGAGTTGATTTGCATTAACAGACTCAAACCCGCCTTTGTTCTGGCTGATGAACACGTGCAGTTGGCCAGGGCCCCCCGCCGTGGCAGGCCGCCGGGAAGACATTGTTCCCAGCCACCACAGAGATGTGCTAATAATTCTGATTCACAGATGCAGGGAGCCGCTGCAGAAGGAACAAAGCTGGCTTACAGCAAATATGGCTGGAGGTTAAAACCCAGGCAATTGAGGGATTGATTTGTGATATGTTGTGATGTTTTCTGCCATGCATCTCTGATTATGTTTTGTCCCTGAATAGACGTTTGGGGGGGGGGGTGGTTATGTGGCGCATATATTGAGTTCATATTTCCCACATATGTATGACTGTATGTGTATTGGGAGCTTCACGTCTCGTGGGACAAAAGAGGTCTGGGCCTGCAGAGATCTACAGGAGATGACGAGGAGGTGTGAGTTTGGGCCTTTGTCTCGAGTTCATATTTCCCACATACGTATGACTGTATGTGTATTGGGGGCTTCACGTCTCATGGGACAAAAGAGGTCTGGGCCTGCAGAGATCTACAGGAGATGACGAGGAGGTGTGAGTTTGGGCCTTTGTCTTGGAGAGGATGCCCCAGGAGGATTCCCGGAACATCGAGGGATAAGAGACAATAGAGGAACATCAAAGAGTGCATTGTGACTGGGATTATGTACCATGTGATTGTATGTTTGCTAAAGCACCATGTGACTTAGGTTCGTGGCTTCAGCAGGGTATAAGAGTGTGGTATTTGATTGCTCAGCCTCTTTCTTGTTTAGAGAGTGCTAGAGAATGTGTTCTCTTAATAAAGCTGAACCTGAGAAATAAACTCAGCCTCATCCTTGAATGCATTCTCTACAGTAACACGCTTCCTTCCAGTAAAAGACACTACCCATCAAGCAAATACCTTGTAACTTTGCTGAATGTGCGTCTCCATGCATCAAAAGGGGGGTACCAAAGAAATTAATTAGCAAAAAATAATTAGCACGCCTCAGAAAAATAGATGATACATAAAATTTATCAATAGATGATCAATAATGAAGAGAAAAATATAAATGAAACCGCTTGGTAATGAAATCACAACATTCAATAGGAGAAGTTAAAAGTTACATCAATACATTTCCAGATATTTAAGGAAATATCTGTAGATTATTATAAAGGCAATATCATGTTTATAAGGAACAAGGTAAACTGATAAGGAAGAAAACCATGCAAATATATGAGAAAAGTCCCAAATGTCTAAGGAAAGTCCAACTTGTGCTGAATTTATGTTTACTGTGGGACTTGATTTAGAATCTACTACAAAGACAATACAGATTCTTACTCAATTAAGGGAACAATGCCTTAGGGAGCTCAAAGCAAAATAATTTGATCTTCCCTGCATAAACTTAGTTTTTTTTCAAAACCTTTGCATGGATCTCATTGAACTAAATAAGAGTGAAGGCAAAAAATATTTAGAAATTATTTATACACTTATTGAATATACAAAGGCTTTACCCTACACTAATTTAAATATTGCTACTTATTGTTTTAACTAAAACAATATCAAGATTTAAAATAGCTGAAATGATTTACTTAGATAATGGAAATGGAATACACTTTGTAAATCAAATCATGTCACATTTAAGTGCAGTTCAGTAGTAATAATGTTTAAAGTGAAGAATCTATCACTGCCCGCAAATATCCAAAAGCTGTTCCAAATAAGGGAGAAACAATATCATTTCAGAGGAACATGTACTTGTTCAGAGGAACTGGTAGTTCTCACATGATGCCATTCATGAAGCATGAATGCAATTTCAGATGAAAAGTACAGGAGTGAGGTTTTGTTCATTGTTTCTTTGAGTGAGAGTAGAAACAAAATACCTTTGGGATTAAAACACTTATTTGTAGACTACAATTATTTACAAAATTATGACAAAGGATAGAATGGTCCTTGACTAACTAATTACCACCCGTAGGGGTGTAGGCCCTATTATAGGAGATTATTATATTACTTCTATCCATGAAAATGATGCAAATGGTCATATTAATACCTCAGATACTCATAGAAGTTAGTGTTTCTCTTAATGGAGATGTCTCATCATAAACTTGGTAATGATTTTTATAACTTCAGATTTTTCTTGTGTGAGTCCTTAATATGATGATGATGATGGTGAGAGGGGCAATACTGGCCTGAGGATGTTTTTGAAGGTTGCAAAGACATATAACAGCATGTAAATACTTACACATATCCTTATATTAATTCATTAACTTTATTATTTTTCTTTTAATCCTGATGCTTTATTAAGCATCAAGGGGGGAATATGAAAAATTCCATATTATCTATACTATTGACATTCAAGGTTGTCATAGCCAGGAGCGGCACTGGGGTTAAGCTCCCAGTGCTCATAAAATGCTCCTTACGGCGTGCGTCTCGTAAAGCCTCTGACAACTAAGTCCAACTCCTAGCCTGCCCGTGTGGTTTAGTCTCTAAGCCCGGCGGAACTGCTTTTACTAATAGGAGAAGGGGTGAGGGCGGATCTCTGGCGCCTTAAAACCATATGCTTCGGGTAGATGGTGGCTCGTCAACCTGGGAAGGTAGCCCATCTAGGGGAAGGTAAACCCTGATTTCAAACCTCCGCTGCCTTGCGGCACACCCGGTCACGGGAAAGGCTTCGGGAGTCAACCCTGAGGAAAAATCCGGAGTCGGAGCCCCTAAGGCAGTTCTCTGTTGTGCTCAACATCGTTCTGGCAGCTCCTGCGACGGCGCTGGTGCCAAACTATAGCAGCCCTGCTGTTCCTTTGGATTCATCAGTGACGTGGAGAGGGGGGACATGCTGCATGGGTAACATCTTGTCCTCCATATCTTCCTGCCCAGGCTTGAATCCTACCAACGCCCAATGCTGGAAGGTAGAACACCGGTGCGCATCGGCCTGTTCAGTCACAGGCGGTGCTGTTCCAGCAGAGTAGATGTTTAGGATTCTCTTCCATGGTCATCATAGACCGACGGAGGCCGACAAGACAAGACAAGATATTTATAATGTATTATTATATTTGAGAAGTATCATATCTTTCACATGCCATGTTTAATGTTTATATGTGCATTCCATGTAGGATAAGTTTATATATGAACATAAATTAGTTAATTAATATTAACTAAGGTAAAGGTAAAAACATCTCCTTTTTATTCTTGTCTGAAATAAGAGAAACAAAAAACTAACCATACATGTTAGCTAAGCAACTCTTCCATTATTGCTCCCGTTACCAGCAGGTTAAAACTATGATAAATGCCTTCACTGCTTACATGCCTCTTCTAATTTTTTCCCGCATTTAAAGTACTTTAATAAGCTTGTGTTTCTCTCAGACAGTGACACTCGTAGCAAGACACTGCTGGCTGACTGGAACACGCGGGTGGGGCGCTTCTGAACTCTGCGTGGATGACGGTCACTCACGCTGTTCGTGTGCGCGCTTGTGGACCGTCATTGCTTCAAATATTTTTCTTAAATTTATTTTTCCTCATGAAGTGGAGGAAATTTTTCAGGGGTGGCGGGTGTCATGGGCAGCGAGAGCGTGCCCCTCCTATCCTGTCTCACTTTCATCAACTCATCACTGCACCTGAGGCAGAAGACACACCTGCCCCCACTCATCAGCCAGCATACTTAAGGAGGCTCTCTCTGCGCATTCAATGCTGGCTCGTCTGGGTATACTGCCCGTCGCAAGACAAGCAAGTTCGATTAACAAGAGTTGACATGTCGTCTTACCTTGTTTTCTCTCTCTTCCTCAGGTTGCTGCCATCGTGTGGGTGTGTCTTCAGGGCTGTGCGCGCTCTCCTACCACATCTCCACAATTCCTTGGCTCTCGACCTCCACCCGGTCAGGCACCATCAGCTCATTCCCCTCACCCTACTGGTTCATCTATTTCCCGCTGGGGTCCTGCTGGTTCTTCCTCGGAACCCAAGTAAGTGGCAATTTGGCTCGCCCATTTCCCTTTACTCCATTCCTCCACTCACAGCTCTCGTTTTCTCTCCACAGGTGGATTCCTCTGGCGAGTAACTGTTTCTGTAGCTGTGCGTTCATTTTGCAAATTAATCAACTTCCAAACGTGCCCCTTCGTGTGGTTGATTTCCTGTGCTGTTGCATCCTGCACGTGAGCTGTCAGCTTATTAAACTGTGACAGAGCGAGCCAGCCAGGACCTCAGCTCAGCCGGTACTGTGGCACAAGAACTGTCTGCTTTGGATCGCTTAAAGTCGACCAAGCAGCAGCTCACCATCCTCACCCAGCAAATTCAGAATATGATGCGGCTTTGGCCCAATGCGCCTCTCAGTCTCCTCCTCATCAGCCTGCTCCCCGCACTACGGTGCAGCGTACCACCTCCATTCCCACGCCTACCCCATATGCGGGGGAGGTGGGGAAATGCAAAGGGTTTCTTATCCAAGATTTTATGTATTTGGAGCAGGTCGGGGAAAAGTACCCAGGGGACGTGGCTAAAATTCAGTTTTTCACTCTGTTGCTCAAAGACCGAGCCCTTGATTGGGCACAGTCTACGATTGATAACCCCGAGGAGCGGCAGTACACGTTTGAACAATTTGTGGACGCTTTCTCTTGCGCGTTTGGCCTTACAGAGAGTCAGGGCAACGTTATGAGCCGCCTGATGACGCTCCACCAGAGCACTCGGTCAGCAGCCGAGTACTCAGTGGAGTTCCGGGCTGTAGCGGCTGATTCAGGGTAGAATGAGATTGCTTTGCGCAGCACACTCCTCTACGGGTTAAACGCTCAATTCCGTGACAATCCGGTGGTTCCCCTGTCTCTGAGACTCTCGACGGTCTTATTGATCAGGCTGTAGGATTGGACAACCTGTACCGTGAGCACGTGAAGGAGCGTGAGTCCTCCTCTCGCCCGCACGCCGAGTTTGCATCCGCCATGGTTACTCACACTGGTGGCGCCGGCTCTCCGCCGAGCCGATGGAACTCTCTCAGCACTTGACCAATGATGAGCGCCGGCGAAGGTGAAGGGCTGGCGCGTGCGTGTACTGTGGTTCAGTGAACCACAGTCTGGACGAATGCTGCCAGCGGCCAAAAGACGCGGCCTGTTAGTAACCATTGGGGTCTGGTGGGCCAGACTAAATCTACTCCCCCCGGTAATTTTTCTATTTCAGCCCTTGTGCAATTGCCAGGGGTCAAGAGGAGGACTATGGCACTGGTTGATTCGGGGTCGGAGGGTAATTTTGTCTCTGCCCAGTTCGTGCTGCAGGTGGGCATTCCCACACACAAATTGCCCCACAACCAGAGAATTACCACTATATCTGGGCGGGAGGTCGCGATGGTCACCGAAAACATGGCTCCAATCTTCATCCTCCTTTCCGGGAACCACCGGGAGGAACTCAAGTTCCTGGTTCTTCCTATTTCATCTTCCCCGGTGGTTCTTGGCTATCAATGGCTCCGGAGGCACAATCCGATTATTAATTGGGGACCGAATGCAATCTCCTTCTGGAGCTCTTTTTGTATGGCTAACTTCATGCGTTCAGCAGAGTGTTCCCCAACTCTGTCTGTCTCCCTCCCTCTGGCTGAGCCACCGGACCTCAGCCTCGTCTCCCGGGCATACCACGATTTGGGGGAGGTTTTTGGCAAATGGAGGGCATTGTCGCTACCGCCTCAGCGCTCCTATGATTGCGCTATAGACCTCATCCTAGGGGTGAAGCTGCCGTCCAGTCGGCTATACAGCATTTCTGGTCCGGAGAGGGAGGCGATGGAGAAATGCATTAAAGAATTGCTGAACGCCGGCCTTATTCAGCCATCCTTGGCCCCGCTCGGGGCCGGGTTCTTCTTTGTCGGGAAGAAGGATGGCTCGTTGCGCCCGTGCATCGACTACTGGGAGCTCAATGCAATAACCACCAAAGACAAGTGTCATGCGGTGACCCTCGCAGATCACCATAAGACGCCAAGAGTCCACCGGTGAGTTTTGCAATGATGGTAATTTATTAACAAAACAAGACAAGACACAAGGCTATGAGCCGCTAAGGGCAAAAACACACACTAAGCGATACAAGGGCTCGTAGGGCTAATCCCAGCCACTACGAGCTAAACTATGACTGCCGTCAGTGCCCGCCTTATAAAGGCGAACACTAACGAGCAGTGATGACAGACAGCTGACCAACCTTGACAGGCGGAAGCCCCACCGAGCGCCTTCACAATAATAGCCCGGTGAGGCCAGAATACAACCCACAGCTGTCAAGGCTGGCAGCGAGCTGTGCGTAGCCCGAGTGCGGACAGAACCCAGCGCTCGGGTCGTAACAAGTACCCTCTGCCTTTGATTAATTCCACATTCGAGCTCCTTCAGCGCTCATGGGTATTCACCAAGTTAGACTTAAGGAATGCGTACCATCTGATCCGCATTCACGAAGGCGATGAATGAAAGACGGCATTTAAAACTCACCAGAGGCAGTTTGAATATCTGGTGATGCCATTCGGGCTCACTAACGCCCCCGCCGTCTTTCAATGGTTAATTAACGACGTCCTTCGCAACATGCTTTATCAATTCGTCTTTGTCTACTTGGAAGATATTTTGATTTCCTCCCGCTCGCCAGAGGAACATGAAGCCCACATCAGGACCGTCCTGCAACTGACATGATTTATGACCCAGAAGACAGACTCAGACTCCAGAATAAACTCAATTATCTTTTATTATGAAGTGTGAGTCTGAATGTGTGCAGGAATGTAACAGCCGGGGAGAGCAGAGCACCGTACAGACTGGCAACCCTAGGGAAGAGCAGAGACAAGGGAATTAGCGACAGGAATCGGGAGTGATGATTCAGTAAATGTTCAGCCTTACTGTAGATGAGTTGGTGTGTCGCCCAGGTAAGATCTCAGAAGCTCCGACCAGAGGGACAGTGTCTTCGGCCCTGGTTGCTGAGGAGGTGTGAGGTGAAGAGGTGAAGAGGTGAGCAGTGAGTGTGGTGAGGTGCAGGTTGAGCTCAGTCCACTGCCAAGAGGAGGAGGTCCGCCGCCACGGATTTCCACCTGTGCACAGGGGAGCAGAGCGAAGCGAGGAGATGAAGTTAGGATGAGGCTTACTTGTCGTTGGGGAGCTAGGACTCCCAGGAGGACGATGAGGCAGGAAGGAATCAGAGGAGATGGAACTCCGGAACATGTAGGTGATGAGAAGGCAAAGAGGTCTTGCCAGACCAGGGAGCTTGACGTCTCTGTGCAGACCTGAGGGCAGCACAGCTTAAATAGGCAGGTTGATGAGGAGAGCAGGTGTGTGCGCTGCTGTGGAGGAAATTAGGGCAACAGGCAGGCAGAGCAGATCACTACAGCAACAGCCTCTGGAGAACCAGCTCTACGTAAAGGCTGAGAAGTGTGAGTTCTCCACAACGTCAACCATCTTCTTGAGCTTCATAGTGGCTGAAGGGAGACTGATTGCCGACCCGGCCAAGGTGAGGGCAGTGCTTGATTGGCCAACTCCCTACTCCCGTAAGGAGCTTCAACGCTTCCTCGGGTTTGCAAATTTCTATCGCCGGTTCATCAGGAACTATAGTGGGGTGGCACTGCCCTTGACACAGCTGACCTCCATTAAGGAATCAGAATCAGAATCAGAATCAGAATCAGCTTTATTACCAAGTATATTTACAAGTAAACACACAAGGAATTTGACTTGACATTGGGCGCGCACATTAGGCGCATCCAATGACACGGCAGCCATAGGCGCCTGTCTGCAGTGGGGGTAAAGGGGGGAAGGGGGGGGGGAAACACAATAGGCAGAGAGAAAAAACATAGTTATCAGAATCACGCTCGTATAAGCTCATATAAGCTCATGAGCCAAATTTTGATTACACAGAAAAAAACCCTCTATGCACATTAGCAGACAATAGATACAATCACACAGCAGAGGGAGGGAGAGCAGTGTGTGTATATTTGCATGTCATTGTGTAGTGTGAGTGTAACAGTTGTTAGTGAGCAGCAGAGGGCGCCTCCAGGCAGTGGATAGATGTTATAATCATGTGACTTATAAACAAGTCAAAGATCAGAGTCTGTCTCTCTTTTCCTCTTCCTTGCAGAAGGCACATGGGCAATGTCCTCGAGAGACCAATCCGCTGACGACAACAACTGATTGTTGATGTATGGGTAGACATAAGCCACTTCCCAGCGTTATCTTCATCGAGGAGGAATGTAAACAAAGGCACCAAAACACAAGGTCAAATCTGCACAGTGCACTCAGAGAATAAAAAATTTCTCTCTCTTCGATTCTGTGCTTCAATTTCATACAGGCTTGAATCATACTTTAGATCATTCTCTGGAGAGCACTCAGCGATCCACAGATGTTATCCACCTACCGAAACATAGGTAAAACATGTCCAGAGAGTTCGTTCTCTCTTCAATGCATGCCAGATAGTAAATTCCATGTTAATCCTGCCGCTGACAGTCAGTGCTCCCCCCAGCTGGAGGTCCCCTTTCGCTGGACTGAGGCATCTGAACAGGCATTTGTGAAATTAAAGCGCCCGTTCACAGAAACACCAATCTTGGCTCAGGTTGACATGCAGCTCCAGTTCGTCCTCGAGGTGGACGCATCTGACTCGGGGGTAGGTGCTGTGCTGTTGCAGCACACACACCCCAATCAGAAGCTCCGCCCGTGGGCGTATTTCTCTCGTCGGCTTACACCAGCTGAGAGGAATTACAATGTAGGGGACAGAGAGCTGCTTGCCATTAAATTGGCATTGGAGGAATGGAGGCATTGGCTAGAGGGGGCTATTCACCCCACCGTCGTGTGGACCGATCACAAAAACCTTGAGTATTTGCGATCGGCCCGCCGACTTAATGCCAGGCAGGCTCGTAGGGCCCTGTTTTTTCAGAGGTTCAACTTTTTCATCATGTACTGGCCTGGCGCTCGGAACACCAAACCGGATGCGCTATTGCACCAGTTTGATTCCGAGAAGGTAGCCCCCCCCCCCCCAAACCAACATACTGCCTTGTTGCATCCTCAGAGTCCTTACTTGGGATATCGAGCGGAGGGTCCACCAGGCCCAGTCCCAGGATCCTATGCCAGTAGGATGCCCCCAGAACCATCTGTACATCCCGGCCGCCCTCTGCAGCGATGTCATCCAGTGGGGTCACACCGGTCGCTTTGCTTGCCATCCTGGTATTGCTCGCACTGTGGACTTTGTCTGGCGAGCGTTCTGGTGGCCCACGCTGTGGCGGGATATACGGGAGTATGTTAAAGCCTGTCAGACCCGCGTCTGGGGGAAATCGGACTCCTCTCCCCCGTCTGGTCTCCTCCATCCCTTCCCCACCCCTGGTCGTCCTTGGTCCCACATTGCCGTGGACTTCGTCACTGGACTCCCCCCTCCTGTGGCAAGACAGTGATTCTCACCACTGTGGATCGCTTCTCCAAGGCAGTGCATCCGGTTGCCCTCCCGAAGCTCCCCTCGGCCTTGGAGACGGCGATCTTGCTCACCGACCATGTCATTCAGATCCACAGCATCCCCTTGGATATCGTGTCTGACTGGCGTCCTCAATTCACGTCCCAGGTCTGGAGGGCCTTTTGCCAGACCCTGGGAACTAATGTGAGCCTCTTGTCCGGTAACCACCCACAGAGCAACGGGCAGGCGAAGCTCGCCAACCAGTCCTTGGAGGCCACCCTGCGATGTGTAGCAGCCAATAACCCCTCATCTTGGAGCACGCACCTGACCTGGGTGGAGTACTCAATGAACTCAGCCGTCTCCTCTGCCACTGGACTCACCCTGTTCAAAGCATCGCTGGGGTACATGCCGCCACTTCTACCCATGGCTGAGAAGGAGGTAGCAGTTTCGTCCATGGGGGTCCATGGTCATCGCTGCCAGCATGTCTGGAGGTCTACCCGGGCCGCCCTCGCCCGCTCCACTGAATGCACACGGGCTGCTGCTGGCAGGAAGCGGGTCCCTGCTCCCAAGTATGTTGTCGGGCAGCAGGTCTGGCTGGCAGTGAGCCAGATTCCTCTCAAGGAGAAATCCAAGAAGCTCTCTCCCCGCTTCCTGGGCCCATATACCATCTCACTGGTGATAAATGATGCGTCGGTCCAGCTGAAGTTGCCACCAACCCTGCGGGTGAACCCTACGTTTCACGTCGCCCACATCAAGCCCCTCTTGGCCCCCCCCCCCCCCCAGACTGCTTCCTCCTCCCTGGATCATCGATGGCCACCCCTCCTACACTGTTCGTTGTATCCTCGATGTTTTCCGTCGGGGCCGGGGCCTTCAGTATCTGGTGGACTGGGAGGGCTATGGCCCAGAGGAACGTTCCTGGGTCCCTACACCTTGGGTCCTGGACAAAGAAATGCTCTGGGTCTACCACCGAGCTCACCCGGAGAAGCCCTCTGGACTGCCAGGAGGCGCTCCTAGAAGGGGGGACCCTGTCATGGGCAGCGAGAGCTCTCCCCTCCCATCCTGTCTCATTTTCATCAACTCATCACTGCACCTGAGCAGAAGACGCACCTGCCCCCGATCATCATCCAGCATATTTAAGGAGGCTCTCTCCCCACATTCAGCGCTGGCTCGTCTGGGTATACTGCCCGTCGCAAGACAAGCAAGTATCGATTAACAAGAGTTGACACGTTGTCTTACCTTGTTTTCTCTCTCTTCCTCAGGTTGCTGCCATCGTGCGGGTGTGTCTTCAGGACTGCGCGCGCTCTCCTGCCCCATCTCCACAGTTCCTTGGCTCTCAACCTCCACCCAGTCAGGCACCATCAGCTCATTCCCCTCACCCTACTGGTTCATCTGTTTCCCACTGGGGTCCTGCTGGTTCTTCCTCGGAACCCAAGTAAGTGGCAATTTGGCTCGCCCACTTCCCCTTACTCCGTTCCTCCACTCACAGCTCTCGTCTTCTCTCCACAGGTGGATTCCTCTGGCGAGTGACTGTTTCTGTAGCTGTGTGTTCATTTTGCAAATTAATCAACTTCCAAACGTGCCCCTTCGTGTGGTTGATTTCCTGTGCTGTTGCATCCTGCACGTGAGCTGTCAGCTTATTAAACTATGACAGCGGGCCGCCACCCAGAAATGTTTCCAGAGGAAACCCTGCACTAGCCACAGTTTTGTGGTTGAAAAATTGTTTAATATGATCAGATTTGACTATGGTGTGCTAAAATTTGCTTGAACTAAATTTACAATCTTTTTAAATGTAAATGACCCTTATACATACATAAAAATAGCAAGAGAAACACGGTTCATTCATGGACAGCAGTAAATAATGTAAAACAGTAGAGAAAAATATTTGTAATGTGAGAGTGAAGTACAGCTAGATTTGGGGTGTGTCCCAATTCACATTTGTACCCCTGCCCCTATGAATTGGTGACACCCCTTCATGGCTTCACTATGTCATTAGTAGTTGTTGATGGATTTAACCTAGCCTGTTTTCGCCAGAAAAAAGAAGAGAAAGAAAAAGAAAACTGATTAGAAAAAAGTCAAATTTACTCAAATTTACATGTTCTATTCTAATCAGTAGAAAAGGTCAGTAATTTACTAGAAAGAAAGCAATAAATTCACAGAGGAAAAATTTGGACCCCCGGTGGTTGGTTTTGGCCTGCAGACCATATGTTTGACACCCCTGGACCAGCCCATTAAACATACATATTTAGAGGGTAAACGTCAACTTCTTGCTCTAAAAATAATCATGTTTAACCACAGAGGTAGGAGCTGGTATTAGCTACTCACCGCTGGGACAACGGGGATCGGGGTCAGTTCTCCTAGTAATATGATCGCTGAGAGCGGGGACAGTGTTGCTAGATGGGAAATGTTGAAGTATCGTGCCAGCGCCTTAAAATTGTCATATTTTGAGGAAAATTATCCTACACACCCAGTTTTCACTCTGATGTGGCTCAGGACCATCTGCTTCAGTAGCACATTATCACAGATCGTCCATAACAATTTTACCTTTAAATAATCTAACAGATCGGTTGAAAAATAAAAAAGCACCTCCACCTGTGTGGAGTACAAGATGAGCCTGTACTGAACGTCCCAAAATATCAGTCGTACTTAACTATCTTCTAAATGCCTTCTGTTGAATCATCATGTATCAAGGCCTTGCCTCATAAATATTTTGAGAAGTACTCTATTTTTACATTAGGAATAAACAATCAGTCAGCCTAAACTACTACTAAAATGCCTCTGATGATTGAAGCAGAGACCTGTTTCAGTTTTATTGAGAACCACAATCCAATGACATTTTTGCAGACATTTGTACATTGCAGAGGCAACAGAAAGCTTTAGTACTAATGCCAGCAACAGGTTTGATCTACCCAGTGAAACTAGGCTCTGTCCCCCCCTACCCCCCATTCGTTTCTCAACCTGCTCATGATGTTGCTTACTTGTTGAGTTTGCCGTGCCTACATTAGTGCTGTAAAGTACATGAACGTTTCGATCAAGTGTACTAGTTTTTATGGGTGAACGTACTGTACTGACTCACTCACCGGAACAGAATTGGAAGCCGGGGATCACCAGCTGAATCATCCACCTGAGCAGCAAACGAGCCCCGCCCGCTCGGTTCAGCCGACTCTCAGTTCTGAGTCTCTGAGTCTGAGTCTCCAACTCTGAGTGGTAGACAGCTGGAACGCCAGTACGGCGCAGAGTAACGTGGTGTACTGTAGAGGGTGTAAGCGAAGGATGTGGAGGTGAGGCACAAACGTAGGTCGACACAGATTCTTTACTGAACCCTCTATCATATGTACAGCCTGTGACCCCAGTATGGACGCTGGGGCCGTGAAGAGCCTAGTCTGGAAAGGCATGACTCAGTTTCTCTACGCTCTCTTATAAAGCTTTATTGACCTGCGCGTAGAAACTGAGGCTGGCGCATATTAACGAGGTCTGACAAAGGCCATGAGTGGCAAGATTATAATAACACATGTTACATACAAAAGCACTGTGTGGCACGATTAACATAACACGTGTTACCTTCCAACAATACATTCGCCTTCCTGTGCTGTAGCTTATAGCAGCAGGAGGCGAAGGCGCCTTAAAGTCTGGTGTAATTACTCCTGTGGGGGGCTACCTCCCTCAGTCCATTGTTCAGCCCCTCTTTCTGCTTCTGGGTGCGAGATAATGTCCATCTGCCGTGTGCTGGTGTCACCACAATACAACTATTTATAACAGATCGTTTTTGCTTGACTCAGCATGTTTCAGTGAACTGTGGATCCCATCACTAACCTCCATCCGAGACTGCCTCTCTGCTACCGCAACGCAAGTCTTCCATCTTCTTTTCCACACAGCTCGCGCATGTGAGATGATGTGTAAAAACAAGTGTAGTATGTATGTGCAGGATCTGTATCCTGATTGTTTGCTACTGTATTAACGTAGCCATGTAATGAAGGGTTCAAAATATCGTACATTATGGGATTTTTGAAATTGTTGATCGTACATCATACTGAGGGCAAAATTATCATACAAATCTGAAAATTATTGTACGTCTGGCAACACTGAGTGGAGACAAGTGTGTTCTGCTGGCTGCTGTCTGTTTGTCGCTGTTTCTCCAGACTGGCCGCAAAATGAACTCCCTGTGGGTGGAGTCTGGCTCCACTCAGTACTCGGTACGGGAGAAGCCGCCATCCACTAGAGCATTTCTTCCCACTGGGCTGAACAGAGGCAGGGTGGGAGACCAACCCAAAAAGTAGACTGTCCGTGGCTTCTCCATGGTGACAGTGGACCAATGATCACACGCTGTATGCAGGTAGTGCTTATGGGAGTTGTAGTTTCATAGTCTCACATTGCAATAGGTTTATTATTTTAGATGCTGTTTGAGAAAACTACAACCTGCCAAAGTGGCTAGTGGGATTGGCTGTTGAGAGTGGACACATGTGGCTCCTTTTGGGTACACTGGGTCCTTGCTGCAACTTTTTTCTTAGGGATCGACTGGACCACTCTTAGTCTGGCCCTTCAACCTGGACCAATTTGTCTTGGGAATCCCTGTGTGGGGCAAGTTGCCCCTGACATCATAGCTCCTGGGATCATTAGGGCAAACAAACCCCTTCACCATGATTAGGCGGTGATATATATCCCCCCCCCCACCCCCGGGAGACACGGTGGAGAAGTGGTTAGCACTGCGGCAGCACAGCTCTCAACCTTGGCTAGGGGATCCTGGGTTCAATCTCAGCCCCCGACCAACAGTGATCTGTGTGGAGTTTGCATGTTCTCCCCGTGTCTGTGTGGGTTTACTCCGGGATTTCTCCGGTTTCCTCCCACATGCCAAAAACATGCAGGTTAGGTTAATTGGCATCAAACTGGGGATTCTAAATTGTCCTTAGGTATGACTGTGAGAGTGAATGGTTGTCTGTCTCTCTGTGTTGGCCCTGCGATGGACTGGCGATCTGTCCAGGGTGTACCCTGCCTCTCGCCCAAAGATGCTGGGATAGGCTCCAGCCCCCCCGCAACCAGAAAAGGATTAAGCGGAAGAAGATGAATGAATGAATGAATGAATATAATTCCCCATTTTCAGCAACAGTATTGTACTTTTTTGCAGTTTACAGTTACCAGTTTATAGGTTAATTGGCAACAACTGGAAATTCTAAATTGTCCTTAGGTATGAATGTGAGTGTCACGAGTCTGAGCTCTAATTTCCCCTCTGAGCTCAGACTCCATTTATTTCTGAGTTTTGTATGTGTCATTATTATGTTGTCAGTTCTTTGTATATATTTTGGTTTGTTGATACTCAGAGCCCTTCCTCTTGCCCAGACACTCCCAGCAACTACTCATGCTGTCTCCCTGCCATCTCAAGCTGTGAGTAGTTGATTAATCAGGTCACCTGCTCACTCAGCTCCCCGCATCTGTGCCTCATTTGACTGTATGGTATTTAAGCACTGTCTGCTCATTGTTTCCTTGTGGCAGTCTCAGATGAATGTGGACTGGATTATCTCCTGCTCTTTTCTCAAGCATTCACAGGGCAATGTCAGCCCTGGAGTGTTTTTCCCCGTAAGTTATCCTCATTTGTATTTTTGTGTTCTCCATGCACTGTTTGGATTTTTGTCTTTCTGTTGAATAAATGTCACAACTACAGTTCAGCGCGTGAGTCTGTCTTTCTGCCCCAGAGACGCCATTCGTGACAGAAGACTGCCGCCAGATGAAGGCTCAGCTGCTGTAGTTGTGCCTTTTTTTTTGTCTTTTTCGTGCTTTTTCTTTTTTGTCTCTCCCATCCTGCGGAGCTGACATGTCTTCCTCGGGCAAGCCAGACTGGAGGAGGTGGAGCCGGGATGAGCTAGAAGTTGTCTCCATGATCAAAAAAATGGCGATCGGAGCTTGGAACTGCTCATCCCACAAAGATGAGATGATGTGCTGGGGTGGAGTTGCCAACTTGCTGAAAGTTAAATCCAGCGTGCGCCTCCACCCCCGGGTGATCAGACTCTTCCTTCCTCCACTCCCACTGATGCCATCTCCCTCCTCCTCACCTGCCCCGTGAGCTCCACGGCGGCACCGTCGTCCCATTCTGGACCACTGGAGGAAAGCACCCACTTCCTCGCCAGCATCCTTTCCTTCACTGAGGCAGGAGACTCCCGCAATAGCCTCAACTCTCTCTCTCCGGCTGTCCCACCAGCCAATCCTCCTGCTGCACTTTTTTCTCCCTCCTCCTCGGTGACTCCTCCCACTGTGCTGGAACTGGTTGCCTCCGTCTCGGTTCCATCCATCTCCGTGACTCCAGGGACGGCTCCTCCACACTCCATAGAGGGGCCCAAGTTCACCAGAGCCATGGAGAGGGACGACTCCCCACACACAGCAGCAGAACACATCAAGATCCGGGAAAACAGGCAAGTTTCTTTTCATTTTATTTCATTTTTTGATGATATGCCTTGCCTGATTCCCGGTAGGGAGGCTCAGGAAAAGCAGTCCACTGAGCTCTCCCCACCTGCTGCTGTAACTAATTTCTCACTACCCCTCTCTGTGTCCTCTCCTGTGGTCCCTGAGTATGAACCGACCCCGGGAGTGAGCCGCCCAATGCAAGAGGAGCCTGTGGCCCTGGAGGACCCAGTTCCAGTGCCAACAGTGAGCCGAACCCTAGCTACCACACCGGACAAGCCACCAGCGTGGCTTTGTCTGGGGAAACTAAGACTGCAACTACCATCATGCCTGCTGCAGAGGCCGCCACAGCAGAGTTTGAAGCTGAGCTGGACCTCCAGAGGGCCAAGCCCAAAGTGACATCATCGCCTGGATCGTCAGAGTCCTGGACAGCGGTGGAGATCGAGCTCAGGCAAGTGCTCTCTTTTGTTTTTCTCCTATCTGTCTTAGAGCAATCTTGCCTGGCTCTTGCTGAGGAAAGCTGGTGCAGCCACCCGCTCCATCTGAGCTCACCTCGCTGGGCTCTACTGCTGCCGGTGACCCTGATCCCCCTTCTCTATATGTGTCTGAGCTTTCTCCCAGGGTCACCGGGAATGTTCCAGCCATGCCAGAGGTCTCCGTGGGTTCAGGATTGCCGCCCAAGGTCATCAGAGGTCCAGCTTCCTCCACAGTGGAGGTTGTCATGGGTGCCTTGTCCCAGCCTGGGACCCCCGTGGGTGCAGCTTCGGCCCAGGCCAGGTCCACCATGGGTGGAGCTCCTCCTCTGCCTGAGGCCGTTGTCTGGGTTCCTCCTCGGACAGAGTCCCTGTGGGTGCTGCGTCCCGGTTAGGGATCCTTGTGGGTGCTGCACACCAGCATTAATCCTGCGTGGGTGCTACACTCCAGCTTGGGTTCACCATGTGCGCTACGCCCCAGCCCGGGGTCCACCGAGGTTGCAGCTTTGGTCCAGTCCAGGTCCACCGAGGGTGCAGTGTTGGCCCAGTCCGAGTTCCCCGAGAGTGCAGCTCTGCTCCAGTCCAGAGCCACCAAGGGTGCTGCAGTGCTCCAGCCTGGAGCCACCATGGGTGCTGCAGTGCTCCAGCCCGGAGCCACCACAGGTGCTGCTAAGCTCCAGCCCGGAGCCACCAAAGGTGCAGTGTTGCTCCAGCCCGGAGCCACCAAAGGTGCAGTGTTGCTCCAGCCCGGAGCCACTGAGGGTGCAGCATTGCTCCAGCCTGGAGCCACCGCGGGTGCAACTATGTCTCAACCTGGGACCACCGAGGGTACAGCCAGCCAGCCCGAGGATGTCATGGTCCCCCTTCCTTCTCTGTCAGACACCGTCATGGTTCCCCTCCTCCGGCCCTGTTTTCTGTCATTGGGCCTCCCCGTGGGGAGCCACCTCCTGGGTCACCCCTTCAGTCCTGGTGGCTAAAGAACTCAGGCCGGCCGCCCGACAGACTGAGCCACTGGGTTGGGTGGCCCATATTCTCCGGCAGGCTGGCCAACTCATTCCACCTTGCCATCTGCCTGACCTGGGACTTTGGCCGGCCACCTGAGCAGCTGGGTTCTTTGGCCTAGGGTGCCCAGGGTCCGGTGTTGCGCAGATGCGGGTCTTGAGCGGAGTTTGTATTTTCCCTCGATAGCCTGTTTTCCCCACCTCCCTCCCTGGGTGAATTTTTGCTGTTCCCTTTTCTTGGGGGGGGGGTCCTTTTAGTGTTGTCTGGGGGTGTCTAGAACCCCCCCTCTGTCATGAGTCTGAGCTCTAATTTCCCCTCTGAGCTCAGACTCCATTTATTTCTGAGTTTTATATGTGTGTCATTATTATGTTGTCAGTTCTTTGTATATATTTTGGTTTGTTGACACTCAGAGCCCTTCCTTTTGCCCAGACACTCCCACCAACTACTCATCCTGTCTCCCTGCCATCTCAAGCTGTGAGTAGTTGATTAATCAGGTCACCTGCTCACTCAGTTCCCCGCACCTGAGCCTCATTTGACTGTATGGTATTTAAGCACTGTCTGCTCATTGTTTCCTTGCGGCAGTCTCAGATGAACGTGGACTGGATTATCTCCTGTTCTTCTCTCAAGTACTTGCAGGGCGATGTCGGCCCTTGAGTGTTTTTCCCCGTAAGTTATCCTCATTTGTATTTTTGTGTTCTCCATGCACTGTTTGGATTTTTGTTTGTCTTTCTGTTGAATAAATGTCACATCTCCAGTTCAGCGCGTGAGCCTGTCTTTCTGCCCTGGAGGGGCCATTTGTGACAGTGAGAGCGAATGTTAGTTGTCTCTCTGTGTTGGCCCTGCGATGGACTGACAATCTGTTCAGGGTGTACCCTGCCTCTCGCCCAAAGATGCTGGGATAGGCTCCAGCCCCGCCACGACCCGAAAAGTATTAAGCGGTAGAAGGTGGATGGATGGATGGATGGCAGTTTACAGTATTATGATATTGTGATTTTTAACCCTAAAATTGACAGACATTTTTCAAAGCTTTGTCTTTCCCCTCCCTTATCTCTTTTGAGTTCCAACAAATCTACAGACACAAAGTGCACCTGCATTTATAGCTCCAGCATAATATTTATGTTGTTTCACATACAGCCGTGGACAAAATTGTTGGTACCCCTCTGTTAATGAAAGAAAAACCCACAATGGTCACAGAAATAACTTGAATCTGACAAAAGTGGTAATAAATAAAAATTCTATGAAAATTAACCAATGAAAATCAGACAACGCTTTTGAATTGTGGTTCAACAGAATTATTTTAAAAAACGAACTCATGAAACAGGCCTGGACAAAAATGATGGTACCCTTAACTTAAAATTTTGTTGCACAGCCTTTTGAGGCAATCACTGCAATCAAACGATTTCTGTAACTGTCAATGAGACTTCTGCACCTCTCAGCAGGTATTTTGGCCCACTCCTCATGAGCAAACTGCTCCAGTTGTCTCAGGTTTGAAGGGTGCCTGGCATGTTTCAGCTCCTTCCACAGATGTTCAATAGGATTTAGATCAGGGCTCATAGAAGGCCACTTTAGAATAGTCCAATGTTTTGCTCTTAGCCATTCTTGGGTGTTTTGGGTCATTATCCTGTTGCAAGACCCATGACCTGCGACTGAGACCAAGCTGTCTGACACTGGGCAGCACATTTCTCTCTAGAATACCTTGATAGTCTTGAGATTTCATTGTACCCTGCACAGATTCAAAACACCCTGTGCCAGATGCAGCAAAGCAGCCCCAGAACATAACAGAACCTCCTCCATGTTTCACAGTAGGCACAGTGTTCTTTTCTTGGTATGCT
Organism: Pholidichthys leucotaenia; assembly: GCA_020510985.1. NCBI lineage: Eukaryota > Metazoa > Chordata > Actinopteri > Cichliformes > Pholidichthyidae > Pholidichthys > Pholidichthys leucotaenia. The sequence continues at coordinate 20,060,981 of CM035844.1, forward strand.
TCATTTTTGCATCTGTGAACATAGCGCTGATGCCAAAAAGTTCCAGTTTTGTCTCATCTGTCTATAGGACATTCTCGCAGAAGCTTTGTGGCTTGTCAGGTTCAGGTTACTTTATTTGTACCCGTAGGTAGATTTGTTAGAACATGCAGTTTGGCAAATTCCAGTCTGGCTTTTTTATGATATGTTTTCAACAGTGGTGTCCTCCTTGGTCGTCTCCCATGAAGTCCACTTTGGCTCAAACAACGACGGATGGTGCGATCTGACACTGATGTACCTTGACCTTGGAGTTCACCATGAATGTGTTCAGAGGTTGTTCTGGGCTCTTTTGTTACCATTCTTCATCAAGTTTCCTCCTGTGGCCACGTCCAGGGAGGTTGGCTACAGTCCTGTGGATCTTAAATTTCTGAATAATATGTGCAACTGTAGTCACAGGAACATCAAGCTGCTTGGAGATGGTCTTATAGCCTTTACCTTTAACATGCTTGTCTATAATTTTCTTTCTAATCTCCTGAGACAACTCTCTCCTTTGCTTCTTCCGGTCCATGTTTAGTGTGGGACACACCATGTCACCAAACAGCACAGTGACTACTTGTCACCCATTAAATAGGCCGACTGACTGATTACAAGTTTATAGACACCTGTGATGTTAATTAGAGGACACATCTTGGTTGAACATGTCCCTATGGTCACATTATTTTCAATCTTTTGTAGGGGTACCATCATTTTTGTCCAGGCCTGTTTCAACCGGAGTGGTGGCTTAGTTGGTAGAGCATCCGCCCCACACCCAGGAGGCAGGGGTTCAAATCCCGGCCGGGTCATGCCGAAGACCATATAAAAGTGGAACTTCCTGCCATCCAGCTTGGTGCTCAGCAATAATGGAATGGAGGAGGGAAATTTGTGGCGGCGCCTTGCATGGCAGCGGCCCTCTGATTCTACACTTGGGGTGTGTGTGATTAGCACAGTAGATAGGTAAAGCACAATCTCGTTCTACTGTACATGATTGGTTGTACAGTTGAATGACAATAAAGGGTGATTTAAAAAAAAAGCCATGGGGGCTTTGCTTCTTTCAGCATCAGCAGAGTGCTGTGTCAGAAGTTAAAGGCAGATGAAAAGCCCACTTATAGTAATGTTTAGAACAGTGACTCTGTTCTTATATGCTTGAAAAATCATTGAAGATTAGGAGGCATTCTCTTTGCAGTCAGACAAAATAAGAAATGGATTCAAACACAGTCATCCCAGAAAGGGAAAACACTCAAAAAGACAATGAGAATATTAAAAAAAAACTTGCAAAATGTGCTGTGAAATGAGATGTAGCATTAGCATGTAATAGAAAATGCTACCTTGTACATTACAGGAAGATTACAGAGGCATTAGGAAATCCCATATTGTTCTCTCTCTGATATTAAGTTCTCATGACCCTGAACCAAAATGTTGGAACCTGGATTAATGAGCAGTAAATAAGATTAAAGTCTTTGGTGGTGGCACACATAGGAAACCACTGATCTCAGACGAGCATGATGAAGTGGATGGGATTAAAAGTCAGAAGTGAGAGTATCAGACTAACATTAGCAAATGTGTGTCTGCATTTCCCTAGGGCTCAGCAACCTCTACTATAGAAAGAGCCATTTTGAGCAATTTTTGACCAAAAAAATCTGCATGGTATGGGAAAACATTTTTCAGCATTTCAGCATAGTTCTGAAGTTCCAGACTGGATATCTAGAGGTTGGTGAACTTCTCTACCAAACATGTGCTTATTTGGTGTAAACCCAGTGGCAGCATGACATGAACTATGGTAGGCTGAGGTGAGTCGTGGCAGTTGCTACTACTTTCTTTTCGTTTTGGTCCATGTAACACCAAATCATTTGAAGTAGGGTTCTGTTGAACTGTTCAACCTGTCCATTAGAGACAGGGCGATAGGGGGTGATCCTCATTTTGGTGATGTGAAGAAGCTTGCATACATTCTAGAACAGAGAACTTTCAAAATTACAACCTTGATCAGTGTGCAGTTCAAGAGGGCACTAAATTGGGCAATAAAGTCATACACAAGCTTTCTGGCAGTAGTTTCAGCACCTTGGTTGGGAATGGGGAAGGCTTCAACCTTGCGGGTAAACTGATCAATTATGATCCGGATTTGCTGGTTTCATTAGACATAGGGAATGGCCCGACAATGTCTCAATAGAAATGATCCAGAGGGGCCCCAGCTTGGTAGCCCTGCAGCTTGGACCTTTTCACTGGTCCCGTCGATTTACAGTATCTCACAAAAGTGAGTACACTCCTCACATTTTTGTAAATATTTTATTATAGCTTTCCATGTGACAACACTGAAGATATGACACTTTGATACAATTTAAAGTAGTGTACAGCTTGTATAACAGTGTAAATTTACTGTCCTCTCAAAATAACTCAACACACAGCCTTAAACTTAATTAATGTCTAAACTACTGGCAACAAAAGTGAGTACACTCCTACGTGAAAATGTCCAAATTGTGCCCAAGTGTTAATATTTTGTGTGGCCACCATTATTTTCAGCACTGCCTTAACTCTCTTGGGCATGGAGTTCACTAGAGCTTCACAGGTTGCCCCTGGAATCCTCTTCCGCTCCTCCATGACGACATCACAGAGCTGGCGGATGTTAGAGACCGTGCGCTCCTCCACTTTCCGTTTGAGGATGCCCCACAGATGCTGAATAGGGTTTAGGTCTGGAGACATGCTTGGCCAGTCCATCACCTTTACCTTCAGTTTCTTTAGCAAAGCAGTGGTCATCTTGGAGGTGTATTTGGGGTCGTTATCATGTTGGAATACTGCATTGCGGCCCAGTTTCTGAAGGGAGGGGATCATGCTCTGCTTCAGCATGTCACAGCACACGTTGGTATTCATGGTTCCCTCAATGAACTGTAGCTCCCCAGTGCCGGCAGCACTCATGCAGCCCCAAACCATGACACTCCCACCACCATGCTTGACTGTAGGCAAGACACACTTGTCTTTGTACTCCTCACCTGTTTGCTGCCACACACGCTTGACACCATCTGAACCAAATAAGCTAATCTTGGTGTCATCAGACGACAGGACATGGTTCCAGTAATCCATGTCCTTAGTCTACTTGGCTTCAGCAAACTGTTTGCAGGCTTTCTTGTGCATCATCTTTAAAAGGGGCTTCCTTCTGGGACGACAGCTATGCAGACCAATTTGATGCAGTGTACGGCGTATGGTCTGAGCACTGACAGGCTGAACCCCCACCCCTTTAACCTCTGCAGCAATGCTGGCAGCACTCATACGTCTATTTTCAAAAGACAACCTCTGGGTATGACACTTAGCATGTGCACTCAACTTCTTTGGTCGACCATGGCAAGACCTGTTCTGAGTGGAACCTGTCCTGTTAAACCACTGTATGGTCTTGGCCACCGTGTTGCAGTTTAGTTTCAGGGTGTTGGCAATCTTCTTATAGCCTAGGCCATCTTTATGTAGAGTAACAATTCTTTTTTTCAGATCCTCAGAGAGTTCTTTGCCATAAGTGCCATGTTGAACTTCTAGTGACCAGTATGAGAGAGTGTAAGAGCGATAACACTAAATTTAACACACCTGCTCCCCATTCACACCTGAGACCTTGTAACACTAATGAGTTACATGACATCGGGGAGGGAAAATGGCTAATGGGACACCATTTGGACATTTTCACTTAGGGATGTACTCACTTTTGTTGCCAGTTGTTTAGACATTAATGGCTGTGTGTTGAGTTATTTTGAGGGGACAGCAAATTTACACTGTTATACAAGCTGTACACTGACTACTTTACATTGTATCAAAGTGTCATATCTTCAGTGTCGTCGCATGAAAAAATATAATAAAATATTTACAAAAATGTGAGGGGTGTACTCACTTTTGTGAGATACTGTACATGCATTGCAGTGTTGGCATCTCTACACAAACAGATGGACATCCTCACTGATTCCATACCAGTGATAGCTCTGGTGTAGGCGCTCCACAGTTTTTTGCCTCGTCAAAGTGACCAGAGAGGGGAGGGTTATGGCAAGCTTATAGGCGTCTTTTTGCATAGATGATGGAACTGAGTAGCAGCAAGGATGGATGTTGGGCTCTGACTCACTCCCAGGAGTAGTAGAGAACCCCTTGACGCAGCGTGACCTGGGGCCAACAGAGCCAGAATGATTATAGTAAGTGACATTTAGATGCCTCAAGTTTCAGTCCATAGCTGTAGAGGTGCTCAAAGACTTCGGCCAGCTTATCCAAACTCTCATCCACTCAATTACAATGACATCATCTAGGTAGATTAGTAATGTCTCCCACTGCAATCCTCAGAGAACAAGTTCCATTGCAAAGCCTGAATGGTATGCAGGTGTACTTGTAAAAGCCCAACTTAGTGATGAATGCTGTCTTCTCATGGTCTTTATTGTCAGTTGTTATCTGCCAGTAACCAGACTGCAGATCAAGAGTCGATAGTAGCTCCCCCAAGAACATCAAGACACTCTTCAATCTTGGGCAAAGGGTATGCATTCTTGACTGTCACACTATTTAAGCAGCAGTAATTTGCATACCATCGCACCCCTCCATCCTTTGTGAGTACCAAGAAGACAGGGAAGGCCCACTCAGATGAGGATGGTATTATGACACCTGTTTGAATCATGACTTGAATATGTGCCTCCTCTTCACTTTGAAAGCCAAGGGGCAGGGCTTGACATTAACTTTGTTTGATCACCAGCCACTGTGGCTAGTGACTTTCCAAAGTTACTAACCACTCAGCCTTTTCACTAGCCACAATTTTGTGGTTGTAAAATTATGTTTAATATGATCAAATTGGACTATGGCATGCTAAAATTTACTCAAACTAAATTCACAACTTTTATCAATTACCCTCATACAGTATATACATTTAAAATAGCACAAGAAACGGTCTGTTTCATTATTTATGAAGAGCAGTAAATACTGTAAAATGGTAGAGAAAAATATTTGCAATATGAAAGTGAAAGGCAGGTAGATTTGGGTCCGTCCCAATTCCCATTTGTACTCCTACCCCTTTGCCTACCCCTATGAATTGGGAAACCCCCTTCATGGTTGCACAACATCATTAGTAGTTGCTGGTGGATTTAATCTAAATGGACACTACCTGTTTTCACCAGAAAAAAAGGGGAGAAAGAAAAAAGAAAACTTATTAGAAGAAAACACAGTACTTATGGAAGTTGTAGTTTCATAGACTGACATTGCAATAGATTTATTATTTTAGATGCTGTTTGAGAAAACTACAACCAGGCAAAGTGGCTAGTGGGTGTGGCTGTCTTACGGACCAGGTGGCCACTGCTGGAATCCACCAGCCATTGGCAGGTTGGCAAGTGTTAATGTCGAGCCCTGCCAAGGGATATCCTTCTCATTTGCTGGTGCACAGGCTTGGCTGTTCCTGTGTCAGTTTTGTGTGTGACAGCAGACATATAACCAAGTTCTGAGTTGCTTCTAGCAAACAGGGACTGACAAGTTAACAGCAGCCCAATGAATCATGGTTGCTGCTCTTCAGTCAGGATTTCATTAGTACATTTCATCAGTAGTTGATGTTCTAGCACCTTCCTCCATTCTTGTAAGTCACCCTATGTTCCTCTCTCTTCTTGAAGTATGTGTTCACCACAGCCATTTCCATCTTTTCTGTAAAATCCACAACCACCTGTCCTTCCACATTTCTGTCCTTAACACCATACCTACCCAGAACCTCCTTATCATGCCCATTAAAGTCCACTGCAATCACCACTCTCTACCCACTGGGAACACTCTCTACCACTTCATCCAACTTACTTCAGAATTCCTCTTTCTCTTCTACCTGACATCCAACTTGTGGGGCATACACACTGACAACATTCAACATCACTCCTTTGATTTCTAGCTTCAAAGTGACTCCTTCTTTATCTCCTGGATGCTCTTTACATACTTATCCTTCAAGATTGCTCCTACTCCGTTTCTCTTCCTATCTACACCATGGTAGAACAGTTTAAATCCATCTCCAATGCTCCTAGCCTTGCTTCCCTTCCATCTGGTTTCTTGAACACACAGTATGTTTACCTTTCTTCTCTCCATCATATCAGCCAACTCTCTGCCTTTACCAGTCACAGTCCCTACATTACCCTACTCTCACCTCCAAGAACCAAGAATCAAGAACTTTATTTGCCATTTGTACTCAAACATACAGTTCAGGAACATAGGAATTCATTGTGCAGAGCCATAGGTCAATAAATAATTAAAAATAAAATACTCCAATAAAAAACAAAGCTGTCCTGGTTTTAAAACACACTCTATAAGTACCCAATAAATGACTAAAAAAAGAGGTCACTGTAAACGGCAGTGCTTTTCAATTTAGATTGTGTTTTTGACTGTTAAAGTCCTTTTCCCAATATTTGCCATCTGTCTGACTGTGGCGGGGAAAAAAACTATTATAAAAACGTGTTTTATGGGTAATAATACTGTCCACTCTACTTTTTTCAGGGTATATACTGTCTGTTTATGCCTGAGAGGAGTATTGGCTGGATGATGTTTATCTGTAATGACTTTATGTGCTTTTTTCCTGCAACATTGTGTGTATATAGTGTCCATAGATGGCAGTTCTGTCCTGATGATCTTCTCTGCTGTCCTTACCACTCTCTGGAGAGCTTTCCTCTCTGCCTGGGTGGTGTTGCCATACCACACAGTGATGCCCATTGTGAGGATGCTCTCCACCAAACATCTGTTGACTAGACTAGTGTGAGGGGACGATGACTCACCCCAGCCTTCCTGAGCAGTCTGATAAAATAAAGCCGTTTTTAGGCTTTTTAAACCGTAGCAGTAGTATTTACAGTCAAACTCAGGTTAGATGTAACAAGGAGATTGAGGAACTTGTGGCTGTCTACCCTCTCAACATCAGTTCCTCTGAGGGGCTGCAGGGGGGAATCAGAATCAGAATCAGAATCAGAATCAGATTTATTGCCATTGTTCATGTAGTACACAAACTAGGAATTTGTCTCGGTGCCATGCTGCAACATTAAAAACATGATGAGATAAAGAGATAAACTAAAAAACTAAAGACTAAAAACATGCAATAAGTGTAGAATAATAAGTAATAATAATAATAATAATAATAATAATAATGAGTAATACTAGTCAAGGCAGTTTTAAATAAATTAGCAAGTAGCAGATAATATGGGGTACCACAGTGCAGTCGATAATGCAACAGAAAAACAGTGATGATTGACATGAGTCTGGTTGAGCTGCTGTATATAGTGCACGAGAGTCAATAAGTCACTTAATGTTCAGCAGTCTGATGGCAGAGGGGAAAAAGCTGTTCATGTGCCGGGAGGTTTTAGTCTGAATGGACCGAAGTCTTCTACCTGAGGGGAGGGGGGCAAACAGTACGTGACCAGGGTGTGAAGGATCGGCTATGATCCGGCCTGCACGCCTCCGGGTCCTGGAGATGTACAGGTCCTGGAGAGATGGGAGCTTGCAGCCGATCACCTTCTCAGCAGTGCGCACGACGCGCTGCAGCCTTAGTCTGTCCCTGGCAGTGGCTCCTGCGTACCACACGGTTATGGAGGAGGTGAGGATGGACTCGATGATGGCCATGTAGAACTGCACTACCATCTTGGTGGGTAGCTTGAGCTTCCTCAGCTGCCGCAGAAAGAACATCCTCTTCTGGGCCTTTTTGATGAGGGAGCTGATGGTTGGCTCCCATTTGAGGTCCTGGGTGATGGTGGTGCCCAAGAAGCGGAAGGAATCTGCAATGGTGATGGGAGAGCCTGTGATGGTGAGGGGGGGCAGGGGGGTTGTGACTTTCCTGAAGTCCACAATCATCTCCGCTGTCTTCAGAGCGTTCAGCTGCAGGTTGTTGTGGTTGCACCAGGACACCAGCTGGGCCACCTCTTTCCTGTAGACGGACTCGTCGCCGTTGGAGATGAGCCCGATGAGGGTGGTGTCGTCCGCAAACTTGATCAGCTTAACAGACTGGTGGGAGGAGGTGCAGGAGTTGGTATAAAGGGAGAAGAGTAGGGGGGAAAGTACACAGCCCTGGGGTGATCCGATGCTGATGCTAACAGAGTCCGAGACAGACTTCCCCAGCCGCACATGCTGCCTCCGGTCCGTCAGGAAGTCGGTGATCCACCTGCAGAGGGAGTCAGGCACGCCGAGCAGGGACAGCTTGTCCTGGAGCAGAGCGGGGCGGATGGTGTTGAATGCACAGCTGAAGTCCACAAACAGGATCCTGGCGTAGGTTCCCGGGGAGTCCAGGTGCTGCAGGATGGAGTGGAGGGCCAGGTTGACTGCGTCGTCCACAGACCTGTTGGCACGGTAGGCAAACTGCAGCGGGTCCAGGAGGGGAGTGGTGATGGACTTGAGGTGAGCGCTACAGGTCTGTAGTCGTTAAGTCCAGTAATCCGTGGCTTCTTGGGGACAGGGATGATGGTGGAGGATTTGAGGCAGGACGGCACGTGGCATTGCTTAAGGGAGGTGTTAAAAATGTCTGTGAAGACAGGAGCCAGCTCTTTCGCACAGTGTCTCAGGGTGGAGGGAGACACACCGTCCGGCCCGGGGGCCTTGCGCGGGTTCAGTCTGGAGAATTGTCTGTGCACGTCCTGCTCACTGATGACAAGGGCAGGGGGGGAGGAGGAGGAGGGGGGGACCGCTTTTGATGAATTAGGGGCCGAGGAGGCAGTGGAGCTGGGTGGAGTGGGGGAGTTGGACACAGCTGACGAGGTGTCAAAACGGGCGTAATGTTGGGACAGTTTTTGACAAAGGGCTTTGTCATCCTGACCTTTAGAAGCCTGAGGCTGATAGTTGGTGATTTGCCTCAGTCCTCTCCACACAGAAGCCGAGTCATTAGTAGTGAACTGCTGCTGGAGTCTCTCAGAATACACAGATTTAGCTCTCCTCAGCTCTCTGTTAAACTGGTATTTGACCTCCCTGTAGCAGTCCCTGTCTCCACTTTTCAACGCAGCTTCCTTCTCCTTCCTGATCTGTCTGAGCTTAGCAGTGAACCAGGGCTTATCATTAGAGTACCTCACCCTGGTGCGCGATGGGAGAATGCTCTCCTCACAAAAGTTGATATATGAGTTCACAGTGTCTGTGTACTCATTAAGATCATGTGTGGCTCCTTTAAACATGTCCCAGTCCATAAAGAACAGAGGGGGCAATTTAGATCCATCATCGTGCGGCAGAGGAGCTGGGGAGAAGAAATGAAGACTGCTTCAGAAATGATCCATTCTCTTCAACTTTTAAGAACTGATCTCTTCTGCTGAAAAAAATCAACTCTCAAGAGAAGAAGAGCTGACTGGGAGCTTTCTTCCTGAAATCTATTACCATTTCCCTCATTTTTTCCATGTTTAGGATGAGGTTGTTCCCTAACCATAGACCACAGTATTGCTGGCCACTGTCCTATACTCCTTTTCATCTCCACCTTTAATGAGGCCCAAGATGGTCGTGTCATTTGCAAATTTGATAATGACTGTTCTCCAGGGTGGAGACACAGTCATGTATATACAGAGTGAAGAGCTTAGGGCTGAGGCTACATCCCTGTGGTGAACCGGTGCTTACTGTAAGCTCCAAAGAGACTCTTCCTCCCATCCTCACCACCTATGGTCTGTCCGTGAGGAAATTCAATATCCAGTTGCAGGTGGAAGTTGGAACCCCAAGGTCAGTCAACTTCTCAATCAGCTTACCTGGCCTGATGGTGTTAAAAGCAGAACTATAGTCAAGGAACAACATCCTGACATATGTTCTGCTAGAATCCAGGTGTTGTAAGATGTGGTGGAGGGCCACGTCGACTGTGTCGTCCACTGATCTGTTAGGATGATAGGCAAACTATAGAGGGTCAATAGTTTTTGGGACCACTGAGTTAATGTGTTTGAGGATCAGCTTTTCCAGGCACTTCATAGTGTACGAGTAACCCATGACCTGGCCCCGACAATCGGAAGAGGTCTGTGAATGATTGACTGACTCACCATTATCACCCATACGCGAAGAAAGTGGGGTGCCCAGGATGACCCTCCCCCCATAAAGAACAGAGGGGGCAATTTAGATCCATCATCGTGCGGCAGAGGAGCTGGGGAGAAGAAATGAAGACTGCTTCAGAAATGATCCATTCTCTTCAACTTTTAAGAACTGATCTCTTCTGCTGAAAAAATCAACTCTCAAGAGAAGAAATAAGAAGAGGAAGTGCAGACTTCTGGCTGGCGGCTGCCCACACCCCTCCCCCGTCGCTGCCTCATCACGAGCCTGACTCAGAGGACAGGGGCGCCAGAGCAGCGGGACTTCTCTCCCCCCAGACTGGAGGGGTCTGAGGCTTCCATCGGGGAATCTCTCTCCTTCCTAGCCGAGGAGGGTGGACAAGGAGGGGCTCGAGGCAGCTTGGACCATCTTTCTATTCTCCCCACAGCTTTTTAGACATATCCACAAATTCATCAGGTGATTTTACTGGGTTTTATTATTCAAAGTATTCAATTATTTTAGGGTTTTTGGGTGACTTCTAAATTTTTGATTATTTGATTTTCCTGATTTTGTTAAATTCTTTGAATTTTCTATTATTGATTGAATTGACTGATTTTCTACAAGTATAACCTTTTTGGTTGTGCTTTGCAAACCTTTAATAAATTTTACAGCATATTAAAAGACAGAAAAGGAGTCTGTGATGAATGCTTCAGAGTCCATATTTTTTCTTGGGTTTTCAAGTGGGTATTTTTTCACAAGAGGTGTTGCAATTTTATGAGCCTTTAAGGGTTACTCTGTGGAGGTAATTTAAAACAAGTCTCCTATAGATCAATTTTCCTGATCTTAAACAATTACCCAGATTTCTAAAAGCAATGAGACCACGAAGGAGCTGTTGTTAATACAAGGGTGGGCTTTTTGTTACTGGCTGATCAGGTCACTCAGTCAGAGCTTGAAGTTCAGGAAGCTGAGGCCGCCTTGTAGATGTAGACAGTGTAGCTGGGTTAGTCCTTCACTCACCAGCCACACACTGCAGCAGAATTCCCTGTGAGGGATCTCCCTCTGGGGACTGCAGCTGGTGAACTTGACCTCAGTCCTGGGGTATAAGGTCAACGTCTTTCACAAGTGGGGTCCCTGGGTGGGCCCCGAAGGAGCACTGGGGTCCACAAAAGGCTGTTAGGCTTGAGAAGCCTGAGCAGCTGAGGGTGGGGGTGGGGGTTAAGCAGTCAAAGGGAGACTGCTGTGCCGTCCAAGTGGTCCTGATCTAGGACACAGGTGGGCAGAGCCCTGCCTGCGTCCTGCTCCTACAGTAGTAGCCTGCGTGGGAGCACCGCGACAGAAAACCTGTCAAGAAATTGACAGGCTACGTGGGAGCACCAAGCTACACAGCCCTGTCATGAAGCTGACAAGGCTAGGAGCACCGCAGCAGCCAGACCTGATGAGGTCTGGGTGGGGGTGTAGTGACCTAGGTCAATCCCCTCATCCCTGCGCCCCAATGCACTAAGGGGAGGCTTTGAAGGGAAGACAGTCAACGACCTACAGGAAGATGGAAGATCAAGAAGGGCAAGAGCCCTCCCAAGAGAGCAGACGCTTTTTCCTTCTCTCTTGCTCTGACTTTTTTTTTTCCTTCCCCCCCCAACTACTGGATCCCAGCTTGCTGTTGTCTGTCTGCGTCTAACTGCGACCGTCGAAAGAAATTATGGAGTTAATAAGCTGGGCTTTGAACACAATTGACACTATTTTTTCAACAAGGAAAAGTGCTCCGGGGGAAGCTGTCTGTCCCGCAGGAACGGCTCCAGCGGGCTATTTACGTGACACAAGTAATTGGAGGATCTTGTGTCTCACTAATCTCTCTATCGAAGATATTGAAGATTTGTATGTCTTCGTAATAATGGTGATCGGGATCTTTCTGATTGGAACTGGGATTGTCCTGGTGTACCGCAAATTGCTGAAGATGGATACAACCTATCAAAATGCTGGCCAGGCGAGGTGCATCTATCAAATTGAAAAATTGGAGAAGACCCTGATAGCGACAAATGGAGAACTGTCTCGGAAGGTGGATTACATCATGTTTACGCTTAGGTCTATCCACGACGGATTCAAAGCCCCGCAATGAAGGATTAAGTACTGAATCTACAGAAGAAATAAAAAGCTCCTTCTCTGTGATCAGTCCTATTTGGCCCAATTTCCCCATGAAAATTCCTCCTGGCTGTCTGCAGTCTGTGTTTTCAAAACATCGAGCACAAGGCCTTGGACAGCACCTGCTCAGATAATCGCAAGGACGATTGGCGAGCAGCCAGACAAAACATCTCCTGCCAAGTGCCCTTGTTGTTCTTCTATTATCACAACACTTGCTTCAACAGTGCACACATATTGATCCACGAACTGAAATAAAGATACACACACTGCTCTCTTGTGTCCTGTGAATCTTGTCTGCGAATGTGCATTGAGAGCTTTTTTTTTCCTTGTAATCATAATATTGATTGATTATGCAACCAGTATTCTGAATCAATGATTTTTTTGCTCCTTCCTATTGTATTATTCTTATGCTACCTGTACCCTCCTGCTGATAGGCGCGTTTCAGAGGTGCCGCGGCACGGAAATGCAGGTTCATTACTGTGTCAAGTCAAATTCTCTCGTATGTTATCAGTGATCTGTTAATGTACTTGGCAATAAATCTTTTGTTGATTCTGATTCTGATTCTGATTCGGAACCCTGGCTCTGAACAAGTAAAATCCCAGGTTTTACCAGAAGGTGCCTCTGGGGGTTCTGTGCCAGCAGAGCTCTCCGGGGAAGCCGCAGGCAGAGAGGGTGCCTCTGGGGGTTTTATATTATCAAAGCCCTCTGAGGAAGCCACAGATGGCACAGGAGCACCTGAAATGAAGAAGCTGAATCAACGTGCCTACAAAAAGGTGGGAGTTATGCTGCATACAGGTGAACCACTCACCTGGAGCAGTAAATTCCTGCATGAAATGAGTCAGATCTACGGCTGAGCAGGCATGACCATCACCCCTGAGAAAATGGGGGAACACATCAGTGAGGAGGTGCTGAAGACGGGTCAGCATTTCCTGCCAGCAAATTATCAAGGAGTGCCTACACTGGTGGTGGGATGCCCGCCACCTGTTGCACAAAAGAAAGAGATCGGCAAATGGCTGCAATGGTGGGTGAGTCGGCTAGAGCAGCTGGAAAAAGACCACAATGAGGTGGTGAAACTGTACATCTCCTGTCATGTTCTTGACCCCCTAGTTAAAATGGTGGCCAAAGAGATGCGGATGTCTGCAGCTCTCATCAAAGAAGACACTCAAGCGGCAAGAAAATATGGGGAGTTTACTCCTTAGCTGGAGAGATTGAAGCAGTACAACGAAAAGTTTACAGCTCACCAGCGGCCTTATCAGCCTAAACTTGACATCAGCAGCGACGAAGGGACAGAGTATAAAGGCAATGAAAAAGGCCCTATAAGCATTCGCACCTGCTCTGAAATGTGTGTGTGTGTGTAGGGGGGGTGACAGCGAACAAGCATCTGAGGAATCATCTTCTTTGGATGAAGAGGGAAACAAGCAGGTAACAGCTAAAATAGCTTCTTCAGGTAAAGATAAGATTACTTCACTTACAAAAACTGCTGAGCGACTGGCTGTTAATTTGGAAGAACTTAAAGAAGAGTTAATCCCGTGGCAGCAGCCGTATAAGGGGACAATGGGGAAACATTAGAGCGCCTATGCAGGTTGGCAGAGGGAGAAGCCCTGCCACCTTACACCAGCGGTGAAGAAGTCATCGGCACTCAGTGAAGAATTGTTAGCAGGGCTACAGGAGCTGGTGATAAAGGGAAATGGGCAAATGCCTCACAGCCTGGACCGGGCAGGGCACCCCTTTACCATAAGATTTCCCGCTGAGGAGTTGCCTTAGCTACAGCAGCGATTTGGCCGGGTAAGCCCTGTGCCGTTCCTGGCAGAAACTTTGACCACACCAGCAACAGTGGTAAAAGGTCAATTTAAAGCCTTAGGGCCAGTAGGAGCTGCTCAGCTAATGCCCCCTAAGAGGCCACACCCTCGTCGACCTCTGAGCCCTGCCACCAACAAGGGGGGAGCAGGGATTATGGAAGAAGTCCCACTCACAAAGTTGAATCTTATTTAGACACCCTACCAGCACCGCTCCCACCCCTGCCGCAAGAAGCTTACCTGCTCCTAATAAAGGGGGTGGGTCAGGTTACCAACTGGTGGCTAGACCCTGGAAATTGCCTGCTGATGTCCTGGTGGTGTTTACTGATCGGGAGTTAAAAATTAGGAATGCCACCATCAGAAAGGAACTCCATGCAAGGGCAGGCAGTGACTATCACAAGGAGCTCCAGGCTGTCAGGAAAGAGCGCTTTAATGACAGACATGAAGAGAAAGCTATAGAGGTAATAAATGGGGGTGATCTCCGCTTCCACATGATTCTTCTGGTGCCTATTGCAGAATACAAAAGAGGTAAAAGTGTTGAAGGTTATCTGGCACTCATAACTGCAAGACTAACTGATGCCTTTGCCCGAGCCTCCCAACTTGAGCAGAGAAGAGTAGTGGTGGCGCTCAGAGGGGTGCTGGCTGGGCCTCTCCACTGGGTTGAAGTGGAGGAAGCAGTGACAGCAGCCATAAAATATCATCTGGCCCAGTTAGAAAATTGGAATACATTAAATGAGTTAATCATGGTGGTTTCACCAGAACAAGACGAAGAGAGGAGTCTAAAAGAAAGTGCTGCTCTCAAAAGGAAGAAAGAAAACAGCAAAAGCAGTCTTGCGAGGTAAAATAATCTCTTACTGTTCATATAAGAATAAAAAAGAAAAAGCACTGGTACTGGACTTAGAAAATTAAATCACTGGAGACAACCTGTGCTGTTTCCCCACAGGAACAGACACTTAACGATCCGAGAAAATTAAAGCTGGAATTAAAAGAAATTACAAACAAAAGAGCACAGTTTTTAATACAAAGACTGCGTCTTGAGAAGTTTGAACATAGTAATAAATCGGGGCGATATCTTGCAAACCAGCTTAGATTGAGTAAAGAAAAAACAACTATCCACTCTATCAAGGATATGACTGGAAATATTACCCATGAGCCTGAAGAAATAAATAACTCCTTCAGAAAGGTTTATGAAAACCTTTACTCATCTCAGGTTAACCCATCTGACTCAGAGATAAATAAATTTTTGGACGATATTAATTTACCACAATTAAATAATGAACATATTGCAGCTCTGGATGCACCTCTTCAGGTGTCTGAACTCCAGGAGGCACTTAAGCACATCCCAAACAACAAAGCCCCGGGACCAGATGGTTTTCCAGTAGAATTTTATAAAGAATTTTGGCCTGTGATGGCACCTACTTTTTTTTAAAAATGGTGAACCAAATTAAAGAAGATAATATAATTCCTCCAAATATGAATTTGGCTAGTATTATCCTACTCCTTAAACCTGGAAATGAACCTACGCTTCCATCCAGCTACCGTCCCATCTCACTTATGAATGTTGATCTTAAAATAATTTGCAAAGCTCTCGCCAAAAGACTGGAGAGGATAATTCCGTTTATTATACACCCAGAACAAACAGGTTTTTATCAAGGGTAGACACTTGGCTGATAATACACGTAGGCTATTTAATTTAATAGACTACTGCAAGATCAATAACGTAGAAACTACAATCTTTTCCCTGGATGCAGAGAAAGCCTTTGACCGTGTTAACTGGAAATTTCTTTTTATGGTGTTAAACAAGTTTGGGTTTGGTTCATCTTTCATAAACTGGATTAAAACACTATATAGGTGTCCAGCTGCGTCTGTCCGAACAAATGATCAGACTTCCCAAAGTTTTAATCTCCAGAGAGGTAGTAGGCAGGGGTGTCCACTCTCTCCCTCACTTTTTACCATCTTTATTGAACCATTAGCAGCAGCCATACGACAAAATGTTGATATCAAAGGTATTCAAACTGGAGAAAAAGAACACAAGATAAGTCTTTATGCTGATGATGTATTGATTTTCCTTGAAAACTCACAAAGATCTCTTCTTCAGACAGTGGCGCTCATTGATAAATTTTCATCATTATTAGACTTCTCTATTAACTGGGTAAAATCAATAGTTCTACCTATAAATTGCAATTTCTCAAATACATCTACTATTCCAATACAATCAGGTAATATTGAATATTTAGGAATAGATATTTCCCCCAGGATCTCGGAGTTATTGCAACTAAATCACATTCCCCTTTTAAAAACAATACAAGACGACCTTACGCGCTGGAGGACACTTCCTTTATCAATAATGGGAAGAGTCACAACCGTTAAAATGATGGTCCTTCCTAAAATCAACTATTTGTTCTCAATGATTCCTACCCAACCATCAATGGCCTGGTTTAAGTCTCTAGACTCAAATATAAGTGAATTTTTATGGAAGGATAAACCATAACGGATTAGTTTAAAAACCCTCCAAAAAGCGAAAGAGTGCGCAGGCTTAGATTTACCAAATTTTTAAAATTACTTTTTAGCCAATAGACTGCAGTTTGTTTCAAAATGGACAAAATCAACCCCACTAGGAAACCCATGGTTAGATGCTGAACAGGCTCTCTGTGGGTCGCTAAATATCTCTGACTTACCTTTTATAAGTCCCTGTATTAAATGCCATGACTGTTTTAAAAATATTAATATCAGCTCCTCTCTGATGGCTTGGTGGAAATTTTTAAAAATAACAGGGTCTTCACTTGTCCCCTGTAAGCTCACGCCCATTTGGAATAATCCTGATATCTTGCAACAAAAGAGGACATTAAAATTTACATTATGGCAAGAGAAGGGAATAAATAACTTAGAACATCTTAATCAAGGTGGAAATTTTATCCAATTTCAGGAACTAGTGTCACAGTACGACATCAGTGATAAAAAGTATTTTGAATATCAACAGCTTAAATCCATAATAAAAGCAAGATTTAATCTTAATCAGACAGATTTAGAGGTACCAGTTAAGGTGGCAGAGTTTCTAAATCTCCGTTCCCTTAAATTGATATCGAAAATACATGGACTATTATCAAAGCTGGATGAGTCCGTATCTCTTCCAATATCAAAATGGGAGACAGATTTATCGATTAATAAGGAGGAAAGTTTCTGGACACAAATATGTTTAAACACTTTTAAGATGACTAAAAACTCTAACTTACAACTTATACAGTACAAAGTTCTATATAGAATTCATTACACAGGACAAAGGATGTTCAAAATGGGCCTGAGTCACACAAATATCTGCTCTCACTGCACCAGCAGTGTCCCGGATAGCTATATGCATGCTATGTGGTCCTGTGCACCGGTTCAAAAGTTCTGGCAGAAGACATGTGAGGACTTGTCGGCATGGCTTGGGTATAGTGTCCCACCCTCACCCACACTTTGCATATTAGGTGATTTAAGTGAAATAAATATAGATGCAAGGATGTCACACATGGTTCTCACTGCCTTATGCATCACAAAGAAAACTATCTTCATGAATTGGAAATCAAGAAATAACTTATGCATGACTTATTATAATAACTTACTATTGGATTATATTAGCTTGGAGAGAATGTCAGCCTCCTCAAATAATCAATTGGCAGAATTCAATTCTCTCTGGTCCCCGTTTATTAATTCTATAATCTGAGGGGTGGCAGGCAGTGGCTTGCTCTCCTTGGCACCTCTGGCGGCTGGCTGTGCCCCGACCGCAGGTGTCCAGGGGGCCTGTTCCGGGGTGGCTGTTTATCTGGCCCTGGGGGGGTAGTTGGGGGGGCTGCAGGGTGGGCCGGGGGGGTTGGGCTGTGGCCCCCGGCTGGCTGGCCTCGCCTCTCGGGGGGGAGGGGTCTGGGTCTGACCCTGGGCCCCTGGTGCTGGGAAGGGGTGTTCCCCCCCCCCCCGGGCCGGGGTTGGGTGTGCGCTGGTGGTGTGGGTTGGCCCCGGTGCATCCTTGCGTAGCAGGGTCGTGTTTTCCCTGGGGCCCTGGTGGCACCCTGGGGTTGGTGCCTGCATCCTGGGTCGCCCTCCCCGTCCACTGGGGTCTGCGTGTGTGTGTGTGTGTGTGTGTGAGTGTGTGTGAGTAGGGGCTTGTGTATGAGCGGATGCGGAAGTGGGTGTGTGTGTTGAGTTGGCAGGTGGGGCTGTGTGTGGGTGTAGGAGGGCATGTGTGATGGTGGGTGGGGGTACGTGTATGTATGGAAGCGGTTACTTGTGGGTGGATGTCTGGGGGGTGGAGGATGTGTGTATGGGTAGGAGAACTTTGTTGGGTGGCAGGGGTTGGACAGTCCATCTAGTGGCATGGGGGCTGGCATTTTGGGGCCTGCTTGTCCTGACCGCCCTGCTGTTGTGTTGCGGGATGAGGCACTTTGTTGCATCACCCCTGGTGTCATTGGTGGCGGGTGTGTGTTGGTGCTTGGGGGTGGTTGGGGGGTCACTGGCGCGGGTTGATAGCCGTGTTTCCATCAGGTTGCTCCGGGGTGGCTATGGTTGCAGGGCGGCCTGCGGCTGTCGGTGTGCATCTGGGGTGGGTGGTCGTGGGCCTGCGTGGGCGCTCGGGGGTGTCGCCTGGCATGTTGGACGCCGTGTGGGTCCGGCCCTTGTTCACTATTGTGACTGTTGTCCATGTTTGTGTGTGTAAGATGAGTGGACATTGGTATGGCTGCCCCATCATGTTAGTGGTGTTGGGAGCGCCGGGGCGTGATGCTGGTGGGTCCTGGGCTGCTTCCACTTGGGGCCCTCACCCTGGGTTGGGATTTGGGGGCAGTGGGTGGCCTCATGAACCAGTCTGCAAGCTGGCTTCTGGGGGGGGGGGGGGCTTGCTTTTAGACCGCCTACCTCCCAGTCTTATTTCCCGCCCTCCCCCTCCCTCTGTCTCTGGGTGGAATATACATCTTTTTTGTTACATTTAGGGCTTTGGGGTGGGGGTGTGCCGCACTGTGTCGGTGAAGGGGATACCTTTGCTGCGTGGTGGGGCTGCACTCACCTCAATTTTAATTGCATTTTAGACACTGAGGGTTTGGGGGGATGGGGGCCCTGCTGCCCATCACAGTGGCTAGCGGTGCTCCAATCACTATCCCCCCAATTTTTAGATTTAGATTTTTTTTTTTTTTTAGATTTAGTATACTTTATTCATCCCCAGAGGGGAAATTGAGGGTCATCCACCACCTGGATGGATGAAGCAGCCACGATACGGCGCTATCCCTCAACCATTCGCACACACATTCATACCTAGGGCCACTTTAGAGTCTCCAATTAACCTAACCTAACCTGCATGTTTTTGGCATGTGGGAGGAAACCGAAGAAATCCCGGGGTAAACCCACGCATGCATGGGGAGAACATGCAAACTCCACACAGATCACTGTTGGTCGGGGGCTGGGATCGAACCCACGATCCCACGATCCCCACGATCCCCCGACCAAGGGTAAACTGTGCTGCCGCAGTGGTGCAGTGGCGCAATTGCACTTTGGTAGTCCACAGATTTACACACAATTACATCATATAACCGACACCCACCCACCATGTTCTGTGTGGGGGGAGGGGGGTGGGGGTCTTCCCCCACCCCTGTTGCCTTGCTCCTGCTGGGGGCGTGGGGGCCTGGTGGGGAGCCTGGGACCTATCATGTTGTCAAAATCTCTGGGTGCTACTGAATATATAGATACAACCAAGAAAGTGAGAAGGGGGCTGAATATGAGCGTAAGTGAGAGTGAGGGGGTGATGTATGGAGGTGGTGATGGTGGTTCGGTTTTGTGTGGCGCTTTGCATGTCACATGGCATCTCGGGGTACCTGTGATGGTCTGCTGATTGGTCGCTCAGATGGACGCCACTGGTGGGGGTCTGCTTCTGTGGCCTGCGCCGGTGGTCTCCTTGGTCACTTCTGGGCACTGGTGTGTGTTCAGGCTCGCTGCATCTGCTTTGCAGCAACCTTATGAAACAAGGGTGAATGAGGGGTGAGTTTGAATGGGTACAGGAGTGAGAGAGAATGGGTCGGTCTGGGTGAGTGAGAGGGAGTTAGTGCATATGGGTGTGAATGGGAGCCTGTGAGTGTGAAGGTGTGAGGAGGGGTGTGTCTGCGAGTCCGGAGGTGCTAGATTAAGGGGGGTAGTGCCTCTCGGCAACGTGGGCTCCCCTGGGCGGGGGGTCTTCTTTGGGAATGGGGGTCCCCGGGGTGTGCGAAAGAGGCGCTGGGGTGGGCCCTCTGTGGGGGTGCCTGGGGGGGCTCACGCTGGGGGGCGCGGGCCAGTCTCCGCCCTGGGGGGTGGGGTCACTGGCCTCCTCTTGCCTGGGGCCCGGGGGTGGGCGTTAGCCCCGCTGGGGGGGGGGGTCGGGCAGGTCCGGGGGTGTGGGCTCACCGCGCTGGCCACCGAGCAGCCTGGCCTCCCTTGATTGTCCCTCCGGGGGCAGATGCCTGGCTTTCCTGGGGCTTGCTGACCTTGGACGATTGTGCTCTGTGGGGGTTGGTGGTGCTGCCTTTCCCTGCTCGGGGTTCCCGGGGGGGAGAGCTGCTGCAACCGGCCCTCCGCTTTGTATGTTTCCTGACAAACCACTCACATGCACACACTTATTTTGTGCGCGTTCTCATATATATGCACGCAGACATACACGCACAAGTGTCTCTCCTTTAGCAGGTGCGGAAACCAGACTCGTGTTGAGACATCTTCGGTGGAAGAAGCAGTTTGTCTTTTGTTTGTTTTAGTTGTTGGTTTGTTTGTTTTTTTTGTCTGTTCCCCTCCCTTTTCTTCTCCCCCTCCACACACTTCCTTTCCCTCTTCCCCATCCTGTTGGGTCTTCCATGGGTAAAATAATTAAAATAAAGTATTAAAAGTTATTACAGGAGGAGTTTACAACACATGTGTAATGACAATAAAGTTGAATCTCATCTCATCTCTCAATATACAATACACAGTTAAGTACTGTATAAGCTCCTCTTGGCAAAGTAAATCTGTTTTGGGACAATAAGGGTGACAGATCCCTGTTCTGTTTGCCTAGCTGCCTGACAGGACAAGGGGGAAAAAAAAAAGGAAGAAAGAAAACACATCCAGCAGCAAAGCAACTCTGCTCACTCAAAACCAGCAAGGTGAAGGTAGGGGGGTCACAGGGCAAGGTGGCACAATGAGTCAACTAAATCACACTCGATCATGCCCCCCACCAAAAGAGTCAGGAGGAGGGGGTATGAGCAGTGGGTGCCGTGACCCTGCATGCTGGGTTCCCTTGACCAGCTTGGGGGAGTTACAGCAAAACCTCCCCTACACCTCAGACGGACGAGCCACCGCCCGACTCTCACAGGTAAAATTGCCCGTCTTAAGGGGTAGAGAGCCCCCTAACCCAACAAATAGACCCCTTCGAAAGACTCAGGTGGGGGTTGTGGAGGGCACATAGCCCAGAAATCTCTCCCGCTGATTCTCCAGGGTGCCCTGACAGGAGCTATGTTAAGGTGGCATGTTAAGGGGGAAGGGGGGAACAGGAGCATGAGGACTCCGAGGAAGAGCTCCCAGTCCTAGACGGAGAAGAACAGCACCTGTCTGGGCAAAATGACCCCGATAGTGACGATGAAAGTGTACTATTTCAAGAGCAGCCCCCGCAACCTTTCTGGTATCTGAGAGTCAGCCGCCGCAGGTGCGAAAAGAAAGAAAATCCCCGTGTGGACATTGAAAAGGTTTCAGAAAATATGGCCCGTGACATCACTTTTGGCCCCATAGAGGCAAAAGATCACCGCAAAGCATACATGCCTGAAGTAGGACAGGCAGAATTTGACATCCCAGCATACTGGGGTGAACAACGAGAGGCATTTAAAACCCTGCCAGTAACAGCTACATATGGTGAGTGAGCAAATTTATTAATGATGCCATCCTATGCTAAAGTAGACAAGGCTAAAGAACTCACCAAACCATTCAAAAAAGTCTTTTTTGAAGTAACACATGATGTTATGTTGAGCAGAATGTAAGAGAAAATATGAAAATTAATAAATATGATCAGGTATGAATTATTTAATTTATATTGATGTATTGGAATCTGAGATCAAATCTCATTTCATATATATGCGCCCTCGTGCGCATGACGCATGATAAGGATATTGATGGTGGTGGTGTAGGTGGTGTGGCCTCCAAGCGCCACTGAAAAAAAAATCTGCAAACACAGCCGCGAACAGATTAGTTCATCTGATTGACCTCTCATTCGACTAATAAGAGCCTTGAATTGGGTTTCTGAAACCTTGAAGAACCAATCAATGAAAACCTAGGAAGGAGGACCCGCCTCCCAACGCTTTGAATGCAGTGAGCCAATTGAAGCAGAGAAGTTCGTGAGCTGTTTTTTTTTTAAGGCTGGGTGAAGACTGGCTGCTGCAGCGGATCAAAAAAGGACACAGGAAGAGCTCCACAGACCCAGCAGCATGGAGACCATCCACAAATGCAACCTGTGTGACAGGGAGTGCCATTCGTGGATCTGCATGTTCGGCCACAGGCGGTGCTTATTTTGTATTGGTTCCAGCAGAGTAGACGTTATGATTTCTTCCATGGTCATTATAGACCGACGGAGGCTGACGACGAAGGCTGAGTGAAACACACGCCTTCGCCAGTCTTTTTTTAATTACTACTGTTATTTGTTTTGAAAAATCGTTCGCTAAAAAACCGCAATCATGGAAGCACAAAACCACAATAATGGAATTATGTTTTGATCGAGTCGCGAGACCAGAACCAGAGCGGACCAGCATCGCGTTCGTCTGACAATGAGGAAGACAAGTTCGCCAAGACTCCGCTGTGAAGAGGTAAGGTGTTATAAGCTAAATTATTCTCTATCCCTGAAAATTGTAATCCAAAATGACTTTTGACCGATCAGTAAATTACAGCTGTGCGGTTCACGAAGTCTGAAGTTCGTGCGCCGCGGTACAAGGGGTTGCTCGCAGTGTACAGGCTGTGAACGCCCCCCCACCCCCGCTATTCTTCTGCAGCGAGGGGGGGGGAGCCGCGGTGACTGCACTGCTGTCCTACATCACCACATAAGGCTAATCCATTGTGTAGCGATGGCTAAAGTCCATCCTCTGTAGCGAGCGGGGGGGGGGACAACCCCCCCCCCCCACACACACACAGTAGCGAAGGGGGGGAGCCGCTGTGACAGCGTTGCTGTGGAAACATGCAACGAGTGTAATCTGTCATGTAGCGAGGGCCGAACTCTGTCCTTGATAGCGGGGGGGGACGACCCCCCCCCACACACACAGACACAGCCCTGAGTGTAACCTTTCCTTTGAGCCTAAAATGAAGCTTCTACATTGAATCATTCAAAAGTTACAGACGTTTTTCCAAACTGTGCCATTTGGCACAATTTGGCACAGTTCCAAAACGCCTGGGAACAGCCTGAGAACAAAGCTGTGTAAAATATTCATTTTTTGTGGTATTGTTACCAAATTTGGATCTCAGCTGGATAACACTTGGTTCTACATTTCTGTTGCATTTTCCAGCCGGATCGGACAGCTGTGTGTTATTTACAAGCATTTGTATCCAAAAAAACACTGTGTCCAAATTTTTTTTCTTCAAGTTCAGTATGTTTAGATGACTGTAACTCAGTGGCCGGAGCACGTAGAGAGATTATGGTTTTTTTGCCAAAAAATTCAAAGTGTTTTCTTTTAAATGAGACCAACCCCATGAAGATGCTGCAAAGGGTTGAAGAACAGCTTTCGATTTACTTTGGGCAC
Source organism: Pholidichthys leucotaenia (assembly GCA_020510985.1). NCBI lineage: Eukaryota > Metazoa > Chordata > Actinopteri > Cichliformes > Pholidichthyidae > Pholidichthys > Pholidichthys leucotaenia. Next base: position 20,084,592 of record CM035844.1, read on the forward strand.
GTTATTTTTTGGCATTTTTAGGAAAATTGCCCGGAGTGCAAGTGGTTAAGAAAATAAAAACGGAATTTTAATGAAAAGGGGAGTTATGTTAACGGCTTCTTAATTTGCATCTGATTAGATATACAAATTATTACCGAACCTCAGACGTTTAATTCAGCAGATGAATTAAAGTTTGCAGCTCACGTGATTCCTCGATGATCTGGTCAACGTGCTTTCGTCGTCCTCAGCCCAAGATTTCGTGGATGTTAGGGGAAATATCTGCCTGCAGATATTTCAGGGTCCACAGTTCGACCTTTAAAGTCAAGCGGTCGAAGTGGCTGGATTTTGGCTGTATGACCCACAGTTGTAACTTGGATCGGAGCCAGATGGTGCCGACGTTTCTTCAGCGTGTGATGAGAGCTGCGCGTTCTCTCCTTCGTAGACAAGAGGCTCCAGGGGTCTTCGAGAATAATTAGATCTAATCAGATCTCAAATTAGAAAAAAGACTTTCGGACTTTAGATAAAATAATAGCTTCTGGTGTGTGATTGGTCAAGAAAAATATTATAAAAATAAAGTCAAGATTAAAGTTTACATTAAAATTAAAACAAACGGTGGTTTTACAGAACATTTAACAAAGAAAAAGAGATAAATAAAAATTGGAGTTTAACTCCGATTAAGAATTGAGCTCAAAGAAATAGGAATTCCTAGGCATTTAAGAGAAAAAGAAAAAGACATTAAAATACAAAGTTACATAAACAAATTACGAGTTATCTGCTCTGTGTTCAGAAAAGCGACACGTGGTAGAAGTCTTTGTTCTTCCCAAAGTTCTTTCTTGCTGTGTGTAGACAATAGACAATAAAGAGAGCGTCGAAAGAGAAAAGCCAAAAGAGCGAGCCGAAAAGAAAAGAAAGTAGCAGGGGGTTTTGCTCCTTTTATAAGTTCTGTTGAGCTTTCACAGGCTTCCGGGTTGACCGGAATCTCAGCCAATGAGTGTCCTTTGTGGGCGGGCTTGATGAGCTTTTAGTCCAATAAACAAACAGTCTATTGTCTGGAGCTTTGGGAAGGAGTTGTTGTCATGCAGAGGTTGGCTGCTGGAGTCACATGGTTTTAGAGGCAAATCTTGATACATACTGGAATGTGCTTTTATACCCTTATGTATTAAACTAAGTTATCTTTAGTGATTAGTATAACTTATAAGCAGTGCTTCTAAATCAACATGCAGGAGTAAACATTGATTTAAACATTTTTAACATGCGTATATACTGTATATATATATATATATAATCACAGATTAATGCATTTCACACATATTATTGATTTTTCACATTAAAACATCAGAGTCCATTTGCTTTTCATGGTCCTGAAAAGAAGAGAAAGTTTAGAATTGAGTTTGTAATAATGTACTTTAAAGTTCACTGGTTAAATCCAGCATGTCCCAGAGTTTAAGGAAATTAACTGAGTTGTGGATCTGTGTAGGCCATGAGCGCTTCATGTCTGTTCCACGTTTATGGGGGCAATAAAGGGGCACAGGAGGGAATAGGTTGAATTCTTTTAGACTGGTTTTAGCAAAGGAATGGGATTTCAGCTGTGGCCTGGGGGAGAAAATCAGTTCTTGACTGTCTTACTCCTGGGCAAAACAAAATGTCTTTAAGCAGAAGAATAATTATTGCTGAGCCAAAGTGAGATGATGCTACAAGAATGAAAAAAGCTGCACGTAGACATCCAAAGGAAGTGTTAGCAGAGGAGGAAATCTCTGCTGATGATGAAGAAGAAGAGCCTCTGCAGAGACAAACACAACAGGTAAATGAGGAGAAACCCCCCAAATCAAGTTTGATAGTTAGGTCCACATCCCAACTGCAAAGAGATGGAACATATCAGGATATCAAGGTTCTGAACACAATGGTGCCGCCACCTAAAACGGGCCAAGCAACTAAAGACTGCTTAAAAAGAGTCTGGGAGGTGGTGGAAGGCACTACTCAAAATGAATTAGCCAAGAAAATATGGCTGAGTCATGTGACCAACAGCAGAGTGCCTTTGAATGATTCAGAACCAGCTAAAACTTATTATTTGAGAATGGTGCTAGAAGATGATGGTGATGAGGATGGCATGGTGGCAAAAATAAAACGACAAATGGATGCAGGCAGTACACTCACACATGTTTGGCATCTGGTCAAAAAGGATGCACCACGTAGCAGGTGGGTACAGATTTTGAGGAAAATCACCAGTGGTAGGAGAGAAGAGGTGACATTCCAGAAAGTCTTACCATCTGCTGTTAGTGAGACAGAGCTAGATAAAAAAGTGACCCAGTGGTATGTGGAAACCCAATTTTATGAGAAGAAAAGGAAGCAAGGTGAGCAGCAACAAAAACTAAAAAATAAACAACCTGAAAGACCTCCCCCGCCTCCACAACCCCAAGGGTCCCAATCCAGACCTGCTACAGCAGGGCAGGCCACTTCAGCTGCAAACATTAAGGGGGAAATAAAGAAGAAAAGCAGCTATCTGTCACCAGAAGAGTATCAAAAATTGACCACAGAGCAGAAGAAAGCCCACCGAGAGGGGCATCAGAAGGCCCTCTCGGCGGGCAAACAGTAATGCAAAGCCGGGAGCAGGTCATTTTAAAGGATGTCTACCAAGATGAAGAAATGTTTAATACTAACATAAATGGGGTCCGCTACTCTTTTGCCTCTCTACCCTGTACAGCTCGGGGAGCTGGGTCGACAACACTGGCTAACGTTATAGCTCCAGGGGGTAAGTACCAACAGTTACTCGCACACTTCCCAGCACTCACGGTCCCGATGTTTTTGGGTAAGATAACGAAGCACGGGGTCAAACATTTCATAACTACAAAAGGGCTGCCGGTATTCGCGTGACCTCGGCACCTGGATGCAGCTAAACTGGCCAGTGCGCACGAGGAGTTTGCCAACTTAGAACAGTTGGGCATCGTCAGGCGCTCCAACAGTCCATGGGCATCTCTGCTACATATGGTGCCTAAAGCTGACGGATCGTGGCAACCATGTGGCGATTTCTGGCGCTTGAACAACGCTACAGAATACGATTGCTATCCTATTCCACACATCCAGGATTTTTCCGTACACCTGGCCGGGGCGCGTGCTTTTTCCAAAGTGGATCTGGTCCGCGGTTACCACCAGGTCCCAGTGGCACGAAGACATTCCAAAAACAGCGATAATAACTCCTTTTGGCCTTTTTGAGTTTTTACGCATGCCATTCAGATTAAAAGGCGCAGCGCAGACCTTCCAGAGGATGTTGGACGCAATGCTTCGTGACTTGTCCGTCGTTTTTGTCTACTTAGACGACATTCAGGTAGCCAGCGCGTCCGAGGAGGAGCACATCACCCATCTCAAGACAGTTTTCCAGAGGTTGGAAGTGCACGGGCTGATAGTTAACCTGGCGAAGTGCCAGTTTGGTGTGGCAGTGATTGACTTTTTGGGCCACCGCATTTCACCAGAGGGCACGATTCCGTTACCGGATAAGGTGCGTGCTGTGGCGGACTTTCCGTGCCTGCAGATTGTGAGAGCACTACAGGAGTTTTGGGGAATGGTTAATTTTTATAACCGTTTCCTTCCCCTGGCAGCCCAACTGATGCAGCCATTGTATGCCACGCTTAAAAAAAACGAAGCCCATGGAAGCCATCGACTGGACTCCCCAAAACACCAAAACAGCACTTGCGGATGCCGCGTTGTTAGCCCACCCGGATCCGTCTGCATGGATTGCGCTCACGATGGATGCGTCTGACGTTGCCATGGGGTGGTGGTGGAGCAGTGCGTCACAGGTTCGTGGCAGCCGCTTGCATTTTTTAGCCGGACTTTGTGCGACAACGAATGCAAGTACAGCACATTCGAGAATTGCTGGCTCTCCACCTGGCGACGCGCCATTTCCAGTTCTGGCTGGAGGGCCACGAGTTCACCACGTTTGTGGACCACAAGTCGCTGACGCATGCGATGTCCAAGACCTTGGAACCGTGGTCAGCCCGGCAGCAACGGCATTTGGCCGCAATTTCGGAGTTTACTACCAACATTCAACATGTTGCCGTTAAACTCAACATCATGGCCGATTGCCTGTCACGCGCGTTAATCGCCCCGGTCTACATGGGAATAGATTTCCCTGCCATAGCCGCAGAACAAGCCGGGGACGCGGACATTTGTGCGCTCCAGTCTGCGCCACTGGGGTTAAGGCTGGAGAACAGGGTGGTGCAAGAAGGGTGCCCCCCCCTTGCTCTGCGATGTCTCCACCAGCCACCAGCGCCTGGTGGTTCCGAGCTCTTCGCACCATTGCATTTTCGAGTCGGTCTACTCCCTTTTGCATCCGGAAGTGTGCGCTTCGGTGAAGCTAGTGGGGGCGAAATTTGTCTGGCCACGCTTGCGCAAAGACGTGAAAGAGTGGGCTGTAGCTTGTGTCACATGCCAGTGAGCCAAAGTGCACAAGCACACCAGCGCTCCCCTCGAGCTTTTCCAAATCCCAGCTAGGAGGTTCGACCACGTCCATGTGGATTTGGTGGGACCCCTCCCACTGTCGCAAGGTTTCACACACCTTTTGACAGTCATGGACCGCACCACGCGCTGTCCTGAAGTGGTTCCGCTGGCTTCTACCACATCTGCAGAAGTGGCGTGCACTTTTTTGTCAGCTTGGGTTGCACATTTTGGATCTCCATTGGACATCACTGGGGTCCATCACTGGGGTCACTCCATCATGATTGCTGGGGTCTTTCTGCAATTGTGTGTGTTTCCCCTACAGTTTAAAGTGCTATGAGATGACTGTTATGAAATGGCGCTATATACTGTAAATAAAGTTGAATTGAATTGAATTGAATCACGTCCGACAGAAGTCCACAATTTGTTTCAGAACTCTGGTCCATGATGGCCCAGAGCCTGGGGGTAAAAATTCATCGCACTAACGCGTAAACTCCCAGGCTAACGGGTTATGTGAGCGTTTTCATCGGTCACTTAAAGTAGTGCTCAGAGCTTCGCTCACGGACACAAATTGGGTCGACCGCCTGCCTTGGGTTCTTTTAGGGTTGAGCGCCGCACCTAAGGAGGATTTGGCAGCCTCCCCTGCAGAACTTGTTTTTTCTCAGCCGCTGCAGCTCCCTGGGGAGGTTTTACTGGAAAACCAGATCTGCCTGTGCAATTTTTGCACAGTACGGAGGCTGTTAATGTGCTGGGCCCAGCCCACCATTGTTTTTCCTGCACCTTCGTTCTGAAAGCTTACAGAACGCCAGTTTTGTTTTTGTCAGGCACGATGCACACCGAACCCTGCTGTGCCCACTGTACAACGGACAATTCAGGGTGCTGGAAACTGGGGCAAAGCATTTTGTGTTAGATTTCGGGGGTGCGTAGGGAGACCGTCTGCATCAACAGGCTGAAGCCTGCTTTTGTGTTGGCAGACGAGCAGGTAGTGTTGGCCCAAGCTTCCCGGCGTGGACACCCACCGTCAGTGGCTCTGCAAGTTGGTGTTCCCTCAGTAGAAACCTGCGCTTGTGAAGCTAACGTGTATCTCCCCCACCCTTTTTCCCTCCACAGACTAACATGCCCTCCTGCACACCTCGCCAGCAGGGTGTTTCGACTGGATCGGCGACTCCCCGCTACAGCTACTATGGGCGTTGGCTCAAGCCCAAAGGATCGGGGGGTTAGTGCCCCTTCTGGGTGTTTGAGGGAGGGCTGTATGGTGGCACTGAGGGGGAATTCTCCACCCAGAGTCGGGAGCCGGGGGGAAGATGGAACAAAGGACTGAAGGAGGAAATGGTAAGGGGGGTGTCAGACATGACAGAAAAGACTATTCGCTGGGGAGAGGGAAGTCTGGGCTTCTCTGCTTGAACTGCTGCCTCCGCGACCTGGACCGCCGGAAAAGTGGTAGAAGATGGATGGATGGATGGATGTTATAATAAATAAATAGTGAAGGTTAGTTAGATATTACACAAAGTGCTCTCACACACACCACACCAGACACACACATGCACACATACACACAAGCTCACACACACGTGCGCGCGCACACACACACACACACACACACACACACACACACACACACACACAAAAGCACTAGTCTCTGTTTCCTGCTTCCATATATGGGCATGGGGTTGCGTGGGCTAAACAACAGGATGCCATAAAGGACTAAAGAGGAGACATCTGCTGAGAGGGGTCATAGAAAGGAGACATCTGGAGCCATTGCAGCACTGAGAGGAAGGGTGTGGAAGCTATTTTGGATGCTGAGAAGACCGGTTTGGACCAGTTTGGACAATGGACATGTATTGTTAGAGAGTTGCTGGGAACGTCCATCAACTCAGAAGCTATATGTAGGAGGGGATTCCGTTGTTCGGGATCTTAACCAGTTTGAGCTGCTGAGACCCATGGCCGTGTTTGACTTCCTGCATGATTCAATAAAAGTTAAGCTGAGAAATAGTATTTCTTCTGTGATTATTGGTTGGCTAACTGAAAAGATTCTGCTAACTGTCCAAAATTAATTTTTACAGGTCAATGGTGGAGAATGCGGGCAGTTAGCCAACTTTATTGATGATGGACGTCGGGACACAAGCTTTTGTCTGAGTGTCGTGGACAAACCAGGGCCCACTGATCAGAAGGTGAGAACCTCTTCTAAAAATCTCTGTAGGATTGTCTGCAACATTCAGTCAAAGTAAGCCTTTTGTCCTGCTTTTTAAATTCTGTTGGAAAAACTTAATATAAAGATAGTGTTATATTTTGTGGCTATTTTCTATGATTGTAAGAACACACAGGGAGCCATGAGCATGCATGCATTCACAATGTTAGGGACAGATCAAAGAGCCGCTTTTTATAAATCAGGAAGATTTGCAATGCAAGAACTGTTTTACATCAACTAGTGAGCATAAGTAAAATACTCTAATACAAGAACTTAATAACATCAACAAGTGAGTAAAAGGATTAATTCTAATACAAGAACTTAATAATATCAATGAGTGAGAAAAAGGATTAATTTTAATAATAAAAGTTATGGTACAGCGTAAGATCTTAAATACATCAATAGTGAACGACTGTCCATAACAATAAAGATAGCTTGTTAAAATCAGTATAGGACTGAACTTTATGATATGATCCTTTTGTATTGATGACCGGACATGGCTCAATGGAAGTACAGTGATCCCTCGCTACTTCGCGCTTCACCTTTCGCGCCCTCAGTGCATCGCGGATTTTTCAGAAATATTCATCAAAAATTCAAAATTGAGAAAAAATGGGCGGGCGCTAGCAGAAGGCAGGGAGACTACATTAGAACTTCAGGTATCAACACGGAGAGCCGCACAACTCAAAATCCACCTCTCTGACCACCGCTCCACTCCTCTCCGCCCACCTCTTCACTGCTCGGGAATTTCGCAAGCTGATTGGCCGAGACGTTTTACCTCGCAAGCTGATTGGCCGAGACGTTTTACCCAGCTTCTCTCCCTGCCGAGTGCACATACCCAGCGAAGGAAGACCACATTCATTGTTATTTATCGCTAGTCTCGCCGCGTGGAACTTTTCGCTGTTCTCTTGTGCCTTTTTGTGCGAAATAGTCTTCCCGTCGAGCCACTACGCCGCCTCCTACAGCTGCCCTCGACGATCCTGCGCCTCTAGCACCTGACGATGAGGCGTCACCTGAGGAGCAGTAAAGCTCTCATTAACCTGTGCAGTAAATCATCTTCATCTTGAGTTACGTATCTTGTTATAAAAATAAAAGAGTTCTAAAAACATATTTATGTACACTTTATTTACATCTACGTATGTATGTACACTTACACACACACACACACACGTATCATATGAGAGAGAGAGTGAGAGAATGAACGTACGTGTTATTTATGGGTGACGTCATTAGGGGTGACGCTACTTCGCGGTTTTTCACTTTTCGCGGTCGGTTCTGGAACCCATTAACCGCGATAAGTGAGGGATCACTGTATTCCTCTACATAAAGTTAAGCTAAGAGAAAAGAGTATATGCAAATAAAGCGGCAGGGAAAGACACAAATAGGCTGCGCCACCGTGGCTGTGCCACCAAACCACTGCGCCACCGTGGCTGCACGGTGGCGCAGTGGTTTAGCACTGTGGCAGCACAGTTTACCCTCGGCCGGGGGATCGCGGGGATCATGAGATCGTGGGTTCGATCCCAGCCCCCGACCAACAGTGAGCTGTGTGGAGTTTGCATGTTCTCCCCGTGTTGCGTGGGTTTACTCCGGGATTTCTCCGGTTTCCTCCCGCATGCCAAAAACATGTAAGTTTAGGGCGCTCGCGCACGCAGCGACCGGCAGCTGGTGGCTTGTCACCAGACTGCAAACCAAATCTACCTACGGGTACAAATAAGTAACAAAAAACAAAAATACACAACAAACTCTGCAGATATTGTCCATGTTGTGCATGCTGATATTGCGTTGATTCTGTAAATCATGTGGGGGATAAATGTGTGGGTGGTTAACCTCTTAACATCCCAAGTTAAGACATGATGAGTGGTGTAGGGTGAAAGGGGCTAGCCCTGATCCCAAATTCCCACTTCTGGCAGTCTGGAATAAGAAGAAGCGCATTTTGTGGGTTTGGAAATAAAGGCAAAAGCCCCGGGGGAATGTGAATATTTTTTGGTCTAACAGAAACAAAAGATCCTGTTTTCCACTATAATTCTGAGTTGGCCACACCCACTTGGGTCAACTGGATCCAAGTAGAAGCCCGGTGTGGCCAGAATTGTTGAAAGGGAAAGGGGATCTGGAGTTTGGACCGCAGGGCTGTAAATATCTACTAACTCTTTTTCCCCATAGTATGCATATAGGTGATTTAACTAAAACGGCACATTTTTCGCCGTGCAGGAGGCGCAGGTGAGTCTGTGTGTCTTTGTTCACAGAGGGGAGGGAGTGATTCACCCGCTCGCCTGAGTTGAACTGAGAAATTGTGTTTAAAGCATGGTAAAAGTTACTGAGAGGAGATTGTTTGAAGTAACAGCATTGAATTGTACACAAAGTTAAAGTTGTAAGATTATCCTTGCTTGAATAAAACTGAAGTTAAGGGAGGCAGCTCTTTAGGTTCTTTGAAAAAACAAGGTATGGTTTGTGGTCAGCAGGCTTTGGGGCCACGTTGCACGTTCACATTTGTGCGTGACCAAAACGGCAACGTGGCATTCCCGTTGCAAACGGCATCTTGAAAAATCACCAGAGTGAGTCATCCTGGGCACCGTCTTGGAGCCGAGACAGTTAGACTGCCTCCAAGCGACGTCACTATGTCTCCTCCTCCTTGAGAGCAGAAGGAACTGTTTCTATCTTGTGGTCAACTATAAGAATTGCATTCTTTCATAAATTTACCTCCAAAGTAAACAGAGTGCGACTCTGTTAAGCCAATTTATATCCAAACTGAGCTTCCAAGTTAACTTCAAAGGAAATTCTGCAGTCATGGCAGCAGGAAAGTCAGCATTTACTGTTGGTGAAACAGTAGAGAGAACACAGAAAGTCATTGAGAATAGGAAAGAGGAGGTAAGAAAGTTTAAAAAAAATGGGTGGCTGAGTTCCAAGATTTCGGATATTTGCCAGGATCATCAAAACCGATGCCTTCGCCAGCTAAACTGGCAGAGATCCTGCAAATAATTATACAAAGCTATAATACTGCTAATGAAAATTATGACACAAGAGGAAATCCCAGGTGGGGATTGGTACATAAAAAACTGAAAAAATCAGAAAAGAGGAAAATTAGGGTCATGTGTTATATTCCTAAACTCGTGGCTGCATTGCGCGGAGGACAATTGGTAGTCTGTGATAATGGAAGGGTCATATTACAAATGCAGGGGCAGCAAAAACTATCAGAGTCGCCACCCCAATATGACAATGTGGCCCTGCCGCCATCAGCTCCGCCTCCACCAGCCCTTTCAGCCCCCACCCTGACACAGACAAGCCCACACACAGAGTGTGTAAACATGCTCTCTAAACAAATGCCTCTTACTACTTTTGTTGAAGGAAATAAAGATACAATGCAGGGAGTAGCAGGAGTTTTACACATGAGGCCAATGTGTAAATGATAGCAAGACAGCTGGGTGCACCAAATTATCAATCAACACACTCCCATGGACCCTATAAGTCAGGCTGAACAGGAAAATAACAGCCAGGAGGAGGAATCCCCTGTCAATACAGAGATTCCTGCTGCCTCCACCCCTTCAACAAACCAAAAAGTAGATGGAGACGCTGTTGACGCCTATTTGCATGAGTTTAATGAACACTTGAGCCAGACTTTAACTAGGCTAGGAAACATGTCAAATACTGGTGAGGGAGCCACCCCTAGAAAAGTAACTGATTACACAGATAAAAAAGCACCTACAGGCACACAAAAACAGTGGAAAATTGGTGATTATGGATCCACAATAGAAAATCTGACCGAAAGGGCACCTCAGTGCACACGTTTACAAACAGGAGCCATACCTAATGTAAACTATAAACAAATGCCCATGATAGCTACTGAAACTGGGGTGGCACAATATGTAGAATGGTCACTTAAGGACCTACAAGGCATTTGTGACACATTGCCTCCGCTAACTTCAGGGGCAAAGAAGAAGCACGGGCACGAAGAATGGCGTTATTACCTGGACAGTTTCATTGCCCCTACTGCAGCCATGTCTGCCAATCGAGGATCGGCCTAAACAGCCATCTCCGTGCGCACACAAGAAGAGGACTTAACACATGAGGGACTGTCATCATCGGATCAGGTTCAGGTTCAGGTTCAGGTTACTTTATTTGTACTCGTAGGTAGATTTGTTTTGCAGTCTGGTGACATCCATATTTACAAGCCACAAATTACATTCAACATAGACACAAACACAGGCACACATGAAATTGACTATGAACATGATAAAAATACTCAAGGCTCCATCAATCAGGGTATAAAAAGACAAAGAGATGAGAGAAAAACCAGAGGTAAGAGAGAAGAGTCATATTAAAAGTTAAAAACTAGTCAGAGAGGTTAAAAACTCAAAGGTCTGAAACTCAATAAAATATTTAGAACCCAAGTAACATCCTACAAAAATAAGTAAATATAAAATGGAGTTAATAAATAGGTACCTAAATTATCCATCCATCCATCCATCCATCTTCTACCGCTTTTCCGGAGGTCCGGGTCGCGGAGGCAGCAGTTCAAGCAGAGAAGCCCAGACTTCCCTCTCCCCAGCCACCTGCTCCAGCTCTTCAGAGGGGATACCAAGGCGTTCCCAGACTAGCTGGGAGACATAGTCTCTCCACCGAGTCCTGGGTCTGCCCCGGGGTCTCCTCCCAGTGGGACGTGCCTGAAACACCTCAAGTGGGAGGCGTCCAGGAGGCATCCTAATCAGATGCCCATACCACCTCAACTGACTCCTTTCAATGTGGAGGAGCAGCGGTTCTACTCTGAGCCTCTCCCGGATGACTGAGCTCCTCACCCTATCTCTGAGGGTGAGTCCAGCAATCCTACGGAGAAAGCTCATTTCAGCCGCTTGTATCCGCGATCTCGTTCTTTCGGTCATTACCCAAAGCTCGTGACCATAGGTGAGAGTAGGAACGTAGATTGACTGGTAAATCGACAGCTTTGCCTTAGAACTAAGCTCCCTCTTCACCACAACAGACCGGTACAACGTCCGCATCACTGCAGATGCTGCTCCAATCCGTCTGTCGATCTCTCGCTCCATTTTCCCCTCACTCGTGAACAAGACCCCAAGATACTTAAACTCCTCCACTTGGGGCAGGAGCCTGTCCCCAACCCGGAGAGGACAATCCACCTTTTTCCGGCTGAGGACCATGGACTCGGACTTGGAGGTGCTGATTCTCATCCCAGCCGCTTCACACTCAGCGGCAAACCGTCCCAGCAAGAGCTGTAGGTCATTGCTGGATGAAGCCAACAGGACAACATCATCTGCAAACAACAGAGATGAGATCCTGTGGTCACCAAGCATGACACCCTCCATTCCCTGGCTGCGCCTAGAAATCCTGTCCATAAAAATTATGAACAGGACCGGTGACAAAGGGCAGCCCTGGCGGAGTCCAACTCTCACTGGGAATGACTCCGACCGAGTGTTGGCAATGCGAACTAAACTCTCACAACGGTCGTACAGAGACCGAATAGCTCGTAACAACAAGCCCGATACCCCATACTCCCGAAGCACCCCCCACAAAAATCCACGAGGGACGCGGTCAAATGCCTTCTCCAAGTCCACAAAACACATGTAAACTGGTTGGGCAAACTCCCACGAACCCTCAAGAATTCTCGAGAGGGTAAAGAGCTGGTCCGATGTGCCACGGCCAGGACGAAAACCACATTGCTCCTCCTGAATCCGAGGTTCGACCAACGGCCGGACTCTCCTCTCCAATACCTTGGCATAGACCTTCCCAGGAAAGCTGAGGAGTGTGATCCCTCTAAAGTTGGAGCACACCCTCCGGTCCCCTTTTTTGAAGAGAGGAACCACCACCCCGGTTTGCCATGCCAAAGGCACTGCCCCCGACCTCCACGCAATGTTGCAGAGGCGTGTCAACCATGACAACCCAACAACATCCAGGGCCTTGAGGTACTCGGGGCGAATCTCGTCCACCCCCGGGGCCCGGCCACCAAGGAGATTTTTAACCACCTTGGCGACCTCAGCCCCTGTGATAGGCGAGTCATCCCCCTCGTCCCCAAACCCTGCTTCCTCTGTGGAAGGCGTATCAGTGGGATTGAGGAGATCCTCGAAGTATTCCTTCCACCGCCCGACGATATCCCCAGTTGAAGTCAACAGTGTCCCATCCGCACCATACACAGTGTGGACGGGGAGCTGCTTTCCCCTCCTGAGCCGCCGAACAGTTTGCCAGAATCTCTTTGAAGCCGACCGAAAGTCTTGTTCCATGGCCTCACCGAACTCCTCCCATACCCGGGTTTTTGCTTCAGCAACCACCCGAGCTGCACTCCGCTTGGCCTGCCGGTACACCTCAGCTGCTTCGGGAGTCCCACAAGCCAACCAAGCTTGATAGGACTCCTTCTTCAGCTTAATGGCCCCCCTCACCACTGGTGTCCACCACTTGGTTCGGGGGTTGCCACCACGAGATGCACCGACCACCTTGCGGCCGCAGCTCTGGGCTGCCGCTTCAACAACAGAGGTGGAGAACATGGCCCATTCAGACTCCATGTCTCCAGACTCCCTCGGAATGTGGTTGAAGTTCTTCCGGAGGTGGGAGTTGAAGACCTCCCGGACAGGGGCCTCAGCCAGACGCTCCCAGCACACCCTCACTATACGTTTGGGTCTACCAGGTCTGAATGGCTTCCTCCCCTGCCATCGGATCCAACTCACCACCAGGTGGTGATCAGTTGACAGCTCTGCACCTCTCTTTACTCGGGTGTCCAAGACATACGGTCGCAGGTCTGATGATACGATAACAAAATCGATCATCGACCTGCGGCCTAGGGTGTCCTGGTGCCAGGTGCACATATGGACACCCTTATGCTTGAACATGGTGTTCGTTATAGACAGACTGTGGTTAGCACAGAAGTCCAATAACTGAACACCACTCGGGTTCAGATCGGGCAGGCCGTTCCTCCCAATCACCCCCCTCCAGGTTTCACTGTCGTTGCCCACGTGCGCATTGAAGTCCCCCAGTAGGACAATGGAGTCTCCAGGAGGAGCACCCTCCAGCACCCCAGTCACAGACTCCAAAAAGGGTGGGTACTCTGAAACATCATTTGGTGCATAGGCACAAATGATGGTCAGGACCCGTTTCCCAACCCGAAGGCGCAGGGAAGCAACCCTTTCGTCCACCGGGGAAAACTCCAATATAGAGGCAGCAAGGTGGGGCGATACAAGAATACCTACCCCTGCTCGTCGCCTCTCGCCCGGGGCAACTCCAGAAAAGGCCAAGCTCCAGCCCCTCTCCAGGAGACTGGTTCCGGAACCGGAGCTGTGTGTTGAGGTGAGGCCAACTATATCTAGCCGGTATCGCTCAATCTCGTACACCAGCTCAGGCTCCTTCCCCACCAGAGAGGTGACATTCCACGTACCAAAAGCCAGTTTAGAAAGCTTGGGATCAGTCCGCCAAGGTCTCCGCCTTTGACTGCCACCTAATCCACATAGCACCGGACTTCCATGATCCCTCCTGCAGGTGGTGAACCTACTGGAGGGCGGACCCATGTAACTCCTTCGGGCTGAGCCCGGCCGGGTCCCATGGGTGGAAACCCGGCCACCAGACGCTAGCCTTCGAGCCCCTCCCCCAGGCCTGGCTCCAGGGTGGGGCCCCGGTAACCCCATACCGGGCGGGGTACACTGAATCCTTGATATACAATTTATCATGAGAGTCTGTTGGATCGTTCTTCGTCTGGCCCTTCACCCAGGACCAGTTTGTCTTGGGAGACCCTATCAGAGGCAAATTGCCCCGGACAACATAGCTCCTGGGATCACTGGGGCACGCAAACCCCCCCACCACGATAAGGTGACGATCCATGAGGGGGTACCTAAATTCCTATATTGCACATACCTAAATTATGTGCAATATATTGTTACAGCTTGTTCAACTCTTTGACAGCAGCAGGAACAAAGCTGTTTTTGTAGCGCTGGGTTTTACTTTTTGGGACAGCAAACCTCCGTCTTGAGGGAAGAAGCTGAAAGTTGCAGTGCAAAGGGTGGGAGTCATCATTTAAAATGGAGGCAGCAATCCTCTGTACTTGTCTGGTGTACAGGGATGTCAGGCTCAGATGTGACTCACCAAGCAAACGACTGGACCATCTAACTACCTGATCCAAGGATTTCCTCTGTTTCAGTTTTATCTGACCAAACCATGACACTAAAGAAAAGGATAAAACAGATTCAATAAAAGCCCGATAAAACATTATCATTATGGTTCGGTCAATTTGGAAGCGTGCAAGCTTTCTCAAGCAATGCAAATGTTGCTGACCCTTTTTGCACACCCTTTCACAGTTCTCTTCAAACTTTAAATTACTATCAATAATCGTCCCAAGATATTTGTAGGATTGTACACATTCGGTGATCTGGCCTTTTAGTACGGTGACTTTGTGCCTGGGAGTTTTCCTCCTAAAGTCAATAATCATGTCTTTAGTTTTTGTCGTATTCAGCTGCAGGTAGGAATCCTCACACCAGTGAACAAAATCATCAACTATCGATGGACAACCAAGAAGATAAGGTCAGACCTAAGAGCATCAGTCCTTTTGGACTCCATATAGAACCTCACCTGGTAAAATTAAACCCTGATATGAGCAACCTAACACAGACGCAGTTTTGTCCCATTCCGCCATGGAGTTTGAGGAAACCCAATATCATTCTGGATCTGAGCCAAAACAAAAAGAAATACACTCACCCAAATGTGTACCAGCAGCAGATCTTGGACATAAAATGCTGTTTTCCTCACCATATTTCCATATACTCGGATGGATCTAAAGTAGATGGCTCAGTCTCTGCTGCAGTTGTCACTGGGTACAATCAGCATGGTTTGCGGATTCCCAAACAATGTTCAATTTTTACACCAGAGGCTCGTGCTTTGCTTCTAGCATTGGAACACATTGAGAGAACCAAACAACAGAGCTCTTTAATTTTTACTGACTCCAGATCCTGTCTTCAGGCACTTGAGTTTTTAAAGACTGATCACCCCATTATTGTCCGGATTTTAGAGAAACTAGGTTTTTTACAGAAACATAATGTTAATATCATCTTCTGTTGGATCCCCAGCCATGTTGGCCTGTCAGGTAACGAGCAGGCAGACAATGCTGTCAAGAGAGCCCTGACCCAAGAATCACTCAATGCCAGATCCCAGCCTCAGACCTCAGACCTCTAATAACCTCCTATATTTTAAAGAAGTGGCAGACTGAATGGGACACATGTACTGCAAATAAACTGCATGATATTAAACTGCCATAAGCCATAGACACTTGCATCACTTTCAAAGCCGACATGATGAGGTAGTGTACACTAGATGCCATATTGGCCACTCAAGCGTACGCACAGCTTTTTATTCAAAGGTGAAGCACCACCATCTTGTCAATTTTGCAGAGATTTTTTATCAATAAAGCACATTTTACTTGACTGTCCTGCTCTCTTGACAGCAAGACAACATTTTTATACTCAAAAGTCACTAAAGGATATTTTTAATAAGGCACCACCAAAGAAAATTTTAGGGTTTTTAGCACATGTGCATCTGAAGCATCTTATTTAATTTTTCTATTTTATTGTATCTACATATGTACTATATCTCCCTGTATTTATTTATTCTTTCATTTATCATACTGTTTTTATATCATTTTTAACTCAATTTTCTTATTAATTCTAATTTTGCCATGAAATAGCCATAGATGCTGACACGGCACTAAATAAGAACACTCACTCACTCACATGCCCTTTGCAATAAAGAAAGCACTTGTGGGCTCTTTGTGAAATCATAAGTTAAACAATAAAAAATGCATTATTGTAACTGATTTTGGGTCAGTTCTTTATGTGATAATTATGTATTAATAAAGTTAGAGTATTCTTGGTGCAATTTGCAGTATTAGGTCTCGGAAGATTTTTTTTCCTGGCAAGTAAAATGGCTATTAAAATGGTAAATTCCGAGATCAAATCAGGATCGGATCGAATCAAATCAAATCGTAATTGAATACTTACTACTAATAATACTTCTAACGTAATAATACTACTTCCTACCTACGGCTGTCAGACTTTACAGTCTAACCGGTGCTGCTCATAGAGGCCATATTAAACATCACAACTTTGCACAATAGCGATTGTCCCCTCTGTGATATATGGGGAAACGGCATGACACATCATGCTGCAGTAGCACGTACGCATGTGTGATGTCAGCACGTCAGGGGTATATTATACGGCTACCCAGAGCCAGCTCTCTCTCTTGGCGCCCTACCTACTACCAGCTACCCACTGTCTGTACCACTTTCTTGTGCTAACATCTAATAAAGCTAACCTCAACATGTGGACGTGTCCGCTTCCATCATTTCCAGACAAAACCTCTCTGTAATTGGGTACTGGACTTTCTCACAGGGAGGCCAGAGAATGTGTGGGTTGGTAGCAACACCTTCAAAACCATCACACTGAGCACAGGTGCCCCACAAGGGTGCATATTCAGCCCGCTGCTCTTCACCCTGTTGACTCATGACTGTGTACCAGCCTACAGCACCAACCACATCATCAAGTTTGTGGACAACACGATGGTGGTGGGCCTCATCACCAACAATGAGGAGGCCAACTACAGAGATGGGGTGAGCCAACTGGTCCAGTGGTGGAAAGACAACAATCTCTTCCTGAATGTGGGAAAAACCAAGGAGATTGTGGTTGACTTCAGGAGGGGACACACACAGCAACCCCCTCTGATCATCGATGGAGCAGCTGTGGAGAGGGTGAGCAGCACCAAGTTCCTGGGGGTGCACATCTCTGAGGACCTCTCCTGGTCCAACAACACCACATCACTGGCCAAGAAGGCTCAAATTCACCTCTATTTCTTCCACAAACTGAGGACCCCCCCCACCCCCATCATGTGCTCATTCATTCAACTGGGGCACCATTGAGAGCATCCTCACCAGCTGCATCACGGTGTGGTATGGAAGCTGCATTGCCTCCTGCCGGAAGACACTACAACACACTGTGAAAGCAGCCAGCAAGATCATCAGTGGCCCTCTGTCCCCGCTCTCGGGCATCTATCTCACCCACGCCACTCGCAGAGCCATCAACATTGCAGACAACACCTCCCACCCCTCACACTCCCTCTTCAGCCCCCTGCCCTCAGAGAAAAGGTATGAGAGCCTCCAGCCCCACTCCACAAGACTGCTAAACAGCTTTGTTCACCAGGCCATCAGGACCCTGAACTCTGCCCCCCCCCCCACCGTAACACAATCACCCGCACAATAACTACCTCAGCTGTAGGCACAGGAAGACTGGCACACCAACAGTAATACATCTACCGCTGTATGTCTCTGCACCTTACTGCAACCATTTACACAAATGCCATATCTGCTGCTGTCTGTTATTGCAATACTGATCATGTGCAGTCCAATGTGTCAGTGTCTGCACCTACACTACCGCATCGAACTTGCAACTACAAGTATTACTGCTCTACTTTTTCTGTATATAGGATTGCTGGGTTTTATCGTTTAGCTTTATTTGCACTATGGGATGTCTGGGTTTTATCTTTTGTAGCTGTTTGCACTACGAGTAGCTATGTACGGGTACTGTACATAGGCTGCTGTTGTTGTTTTTCCAGCTTTATTCCTTTTTTTATATTGTGCACACCACTGAAGAGAGAGAAATGGCATTTCAGTTCTCCTGTATGTTCTGTACGTATAGTAGTATTGGCAGATAAATTCTTTGAATCTTGAATAACAATGGCGACAAGGATGACCCATGCAAAATCGAGGATGAAGAACGCAGTTACAAAACTGCCGCCGTTCCTCGCTTTTCCTGGTGAGCCACCTATCCCTTGGTCCCATTGGTACTATGAGCCTTTTGTAAAGTTCATAACTGCCGCCGGCCTGAGACATGCTAGCGATGATAAGCTAAAGGGCATGCTAATCCACTGCCTCAGCATTGAGGGACAGCGTATCTTCCGAATGCTTGGACCTGCGGACAATTACGACGACTATGATGAGTGTCTTGGTTTACTAGTCAGACATTTCGATGTTCCAGAGAGTGTGATGACCCGAAGATGTATGTTTTACCAGCACCGACAACGTGCGGCTGAGTCGGTCCAACAATATGTAGATAATAGAGAAGATAAGAGCCTTGGTGGAGGTATGCATTCTCGGATCATCACCAAAATGTTATGGGTTTGTCTCTAGCCCAAGGACCACCTCTGGTGAAAATTTCATCTAAAGCCATCCAGTAGTTTTTGTGTAATCCTGCTGCACAAATAAAAACAAGGTCCTTGGTGGAGGTATGTACTCTCAGATCATCACCAAAATTTAATGGGTTCATCCTTGGCCCAAGAGCTACCTCTGGTGAAAATTTCACCAAAATTCATCCAGTGGTTTTTGCGTAATCCTGCTAACAGACAGACAGACAAACAAATGGACGGACAAACAAACAGGCAAACCACCCCGATTACATAACCTCCTTAGCGGAGGTAGTAAACCATGATGTTGATTTAAGGTTGAATTGCCCAGCCCCAATGTATGGTCAATACAATTATGACAGTCTTGTAGTCATATGTAGTCCATATTGTTTTTGCTGCCGTTTCTCTGTCTGTTAGCAGGATCACACGAAAACTCATAGATGGATTTGGATAACATTTTCACCAGAGGTGGCCCTTGGCCCAAAGATGAACTCATTAGATGTTGGACGTGATCTGTGAGTGCATACCTCTGCCAAGGCCCTCTCTCACAATGTATAGATGGATGGCGATGTAGACGGACAAAAGGACGGAGAGGAGGACAAAGGGAGGGACAAAGGGAGCCTTAGTAGAGGTATGCACTCTCTGAGTGCCCTCTAGTTATTTTATTCTATCTAAATGATTATTATAATGATTTGTTTATGGACCGTGTCCAAGACAATTTTTATCATTTTGATTCTGATTTACAATTGAGGTGGTTAGTAACAAGTTGCATTTACTCAAGCAACATTTTTCACTAAATTGTACTTTTAATTCTTCGTTTACAGTTTGAAGATAAAACTGTACTTTTGTGTCATATATTTGGTCCTACTTTGAGCAATTTTTTTAATACAATAATATGAGTTGAGAGCAAAACTAAATGTGATGCTCTTCTCTCATCGTTATTGAGATAATTTCTATTCTGGCTTATATATTATATGATTATAAGAGTTTTGGTAACCATTTGGATTACATCACAGCAGCGGTTCCCAAAGTGTGGGCTGCAGAATGACTGCACGTAGGCCCCAAAGGTTTTTGAGTTTTGATCTTTAAACATGTTAAAATCACCATAAAAAAAAGTTGAATAATGAGAAATTTGAATCTCAGAACAAAATAACTAATAAAACTATTGGTTGTACATTACGTTTTTGTTTTGCTTTAAATTATTTTTGCTCTAGAATCATGACATTTGCTGATCATTGGCATGGTTTTAGCCATTTTTAAAGTCTGTGGTGGGCCACAAAAAAATTTTAATTTTTAAAGTTGGCCTCAACATTATATGACTACTTAAAAAAGAGAATAAGGTATTAGATATGTTAAAAAAGTACCACAATTACAAGAACAAAGCTTAGAATTTTTTTAAATTCATGAAATGCCTTTATGACACCAAAACTAAGCCATCACTTTCATCCCTTTTTATTTTCAGTTCATAATAATGTGTTAATGCCATTTCCCTCTCTCATTAAGTGCTGCTGAATGTTCTTCCACTGTCACTGATGTAAATTCACTTAGATTTGGTATTTATAGCCTAATGCGTGGCAACATGGAATACCAGTGGAGATTATGTAATAGTAAAGTGGTTCATTATGTATGCAGTGCCTGACATTTATTTAGTTGTTCCTGTATATCTACTGAAATGTGAGTATTGCATTTTCCATTTGCATTATAACATGGAAAAACATCAGCTTATTTACAGGGAAGTTTGGAGGGGCCGCAGTCACGTGTCCTCTGGGGTTATTCCTGTCTTAGCAGACTCGAGCATTTGGTTGCCTGATGTTACTTTGATGCAAGACATTATTGTTACCCAGTCTCGCTGTGGTGAGCTTGGTGCGAGTTTGCAGACGATGACGAGGCCCGGGCTGACACGGAACACATCAACCTTGTGCATTCTACATTTAAATAAATTTGTTCCACATGAGCTGGCCTGCTGAAATGTTAAGACATGTTGCTGCACCTCTGAGTTGCATCGCAAGTGACCCACACCTCAGTGCGCCATGGCATCATGGGCTGTGCAGATGTCTGTGAAGACTGAGTAACTTTTGCTGTAGCAGACTGGGAGCCTCAGCAGCCTGCTCTGTATAAAGGGATCACTGACTGCACTTTTTCCACATTTTAACAACTCACACATGTCTTAATGAAATGTTTGTGACATATTTTTTTCACATTTTCTTTAGTTTTTTAAATTATTGAAGCAAATTTGTATTTTTCCTGGCTTTCTTCAAATGCTCTGATTTAAAGCCTGTCACTTTAAGAAATATCCTTCACTTACTCAACTCCACCCTCCCTCTTACATCATTTAGCCATTAGCTGACTAGCTTCTAGCCTCCTCGCTCAGATGAGCAGCGCTCTGGTTCACTGAGCCACAGCTGATGGTGTATCTTGCGTCAGTCTGGCCTATTTCCCCCAAATTTTGCCGAGATTCCACAACAAATCAGGGTAACAGCATCAGAGCTGTTGCCCTGATGCTGTGAGATTGTACAACTCTGGTCACAACTAGGGACAACTGTCTTAGCTGTATATCTTGTATATATTTGTATACATAGAGTGGTGTGAAAAAGTGTTTGCCCCTTCCTGATTTCTCATTTTTTTGTATGTTTGTCACACTTAAATATTTCAGATCATAAAAACAAATTTAAATATTAGACAAAGATAACAGAAGTAAACACAAAATGCAGTTTTTAAATGAAGGTTTTTATTATTAAGGGGGAAAAAAATCCAAACCTACATGGCCCTGTGTGGAAAAAGTCATTGCCCCCTAAACCTAATAACGGGTTGGGCCACCTTTAGCAGCAACAACTGCAATCAAGCATTTGCGATAACTGGCAATGAGTCTTTTACAGCGCTGTGGAGGAATTTTGGCCCACTCATCTTGACTGATGATGTGTCCCGGCGGTGAAGCCTTATAGCAGCCATCTCTCAAGAACTCCCCACGGACTCAGAAGTGGTACAAACATCAGGGACTGCAACAGCTAGTCCTTTCATCGAACCTTGATTTCTGTAGTGACCCAGTGACTGCTGTGAAAGGGCAGCTGACATTCAGGGAAAGACCTGATGACTGCCTGGAAAGACTGCTGACAGAAGGGAATAGACCCCAACGGGGCTGGTGTGGGTTAGCGACTCATACCAGCAGGACTCATTGCTGATTAGCGTTCTTGGGTCCACCCACCATTGCTACAAAAACTTCAAGGAAGAAAATACCCCCAGGGTCTGTGAGAGCGGGGGCGCAAGATGACCCATCACAGACGGATCTTACGGTAACAGACCATGGAATGGAACTGACAATGAATACAACAACCAGCACTGCAACTGATGAACCATTAACACTGGCAGGACAAAAGCAGCAGAGCTGCATATGTGGCTGGTCAAAGCTAACAACAGAGAGGGGCCTTAAAATCCACCAAAGCAGGAAAAAATGCCTTGGCGAGCTCAGCAAGGGGCCTCGCATTGACCAATACTTCTTAAGAAGTAGTCCAAATCAATTGAGTGAAGCCCAGAGACAGGAGAACCCCCACAGTCCTCAGGGTATCCACACCTCAGATGAGGCTCAGCTTCGCATGGACCCTCCTGCAGTCTCCAGCCCGGAGACCAACCAGTCACAGCCAGCAACAGTCTCCAGCCCAGAGCCAAGCCAGCCACAGCCAACACTTGTCTCCAGCCCAGAGCCAAGCCAGGTACAGCCAGCAGTAGTTTCCAGCCCGGAGCATAGCCAGATACAGCTAACACCAGTCTCTAGCCCAGAACCCAGCTCACAACACTCAGCAACAGTCTCCAACACCAAGTCCAATCAACCACTGCCAGCAAGGGAAAGGAAGCTGGAAGGAAGGAAACCTCAGATCCAGTGGCCTAAATTCAGCCAGAGGAGAGAATGGGAGACCATTGACTCAGATCTGGTCCTCCTACTGGAACAACAGAAGGGTCCTGTTGAAAGAAAGCTGGAGAACATGGGATCCATCATCTACAGCTATTGTACAGAGAGGTTTGGGGTAAAGAGCAAGACACTGAGGCAGCAGAAAGCCCCTGTGGACCAGCTGAAGTCCAGGAGACAGCGGGAAATTGACAGATTGGTGAAAGAAAGGAGACAATTGAGAAAGCGTTGGAAGAAAGCCACAGAGACAGAAAGAGTGGGACTTGATGACTTGCAGACTGAAATAAAGCAACGACTGACAAAGCTGCGGAGAGCAGAACACCTCAGATGGCAAAGCAAGAGGAAAGAACGGTCAAGGACCCTATTTTACAGCAATCCCTACAGCTTTGTCAAAAGCCTGTTTGACCGAGAGAAGAGTGGGAGCCTTAAATGCCCATAAAAGATCTGGAAGAGCACCTGAGGAAGACTTGCTCTGACGATTGGAGGCATGAGCCAGTCACCATCCCGAACGACATGCCACCAAGGCCAGCACTTGAGCAGCAAATGGACATAAGGCCCCCCACGTGGAGTGAGGTGGAGAAGACCGTGAAGCAGGTGTAGCATCAGCTCTCCTCAGGCCAATTCAGGAGATCACTCTTCATCTTAAAGAAACTCTCATTTTAACTCTGGTCAAGAATTGCTGTTTTTCTTCATCATCAGAACCCCAGTGGAAATAATTTCCCTTTGTCGAGAAACCTGATAAGGATTTGCTTTTAAAGGATTAAGTGCTCTATAAAACTTCTGGAGTACCCTCCAACCAGACAGTTCATGCTGATAGCATTCATTCGTACCAGGAACTGATACTCCTAAAAAGTCATAAACTCCCAAATTTTAATCCTTAACCCGTCAGGTTATGCTGATAAACTCTTGGAGCCTTTCCAGAACAGCCATAAACTCAGAAACTGTCTCCCTTTTTCCATGCCAGATCCTGGGGGGCATGTCCAGGTCACCTAAAAATTATCTACAGCTCAACAGTATCTCCTAGTGGACATCTACAGAATATGTTCATTACAAGCTGGAACTGTTAATTCTGATTGAACATTAAACTCTTTTTCAAGCTCTCATTCCTCAGGATAACTCTGGACACTGTGAAGATAATTGCCCTCATGATGGACAATAATGGTTTGTAATAATACATTAATTCTTGATTTCATTGTGATTGCATGTTGGAATGCCAATTAATCTTATTCTGATGTGTGTCAATTATATAAGGACATGTTTATAAAAAGTACCTAGTCACTGAATATTAGTTTTGAATCACTGAAGCTAGTTAGATTTTATATTGAGAATATAATGAATTTCATAAGAACTGAATGAACGTTTTCTGAAACTTGTGAGCCAGCTATTTCTAACCAGTCCCCAGGCTGCCTCTCTGTTGGATAACGCCCTTGCATTTGATTTGCTGTTCAGACAAAGAACTGTTCCCTCATTGGACAAAAGCCCATTCAAACTCCTCTTTATGGAAGATACTGCGGACTTCTCACACAACACAACACACTGCCATCTACAGAAGTTCTCTGATGACTCTGCGATCGTTGGCCTCATCTCCAATGGAGATGAAGCTGAGTACAGAGGGCTTATCCAGGACTTCGTGGACTGGTGCCATCGGAACTGCCTCCAGATCAACGCGAGGAAAACTAAGGAGCTGGTGGTGGACTGCCGCAGGCATGGGCAGCCCCTCACAGTACCAGTAAATATACAGGGAACAGACATCGAGATGGTGACATCCTATAAGTACCTGGGTATTCATCTGAACAATAAACTAGACTGGTCACACAATACTGATGCACTCTACAAGAAGGGACAGCGCAGGCTGTTCCTGCTGAGGAGACTCAGGTCTTTTGGTGTACAAGGGGCGCTGCTGAAGTCATTCTATGACACGGTGGTGGCATCAGCCATCACTTTTGGAGTGGTCTGCTGGGGCAGTGGCATTACTGCAGCCGATAGGAAGAGACTGAACAAACTGATTAAGAAAGCTAGCTCTGTCCTGGGGCAGCGCCTTGATCCGATGGAGGAGATAGGAGAGAGAAGGACGGTGGCTAAACTGTCATCTCTGCTGGAGTCCGAGTTCCACCCTATGCAGGACATACTGAATGCACTGAGGAGCTCATTTAGCAGCAGACTACATCATCCCAGGTGCACAACCGAAAGGTTTCGTAGGTCCTTCCTACCAACGGCTGTCAGACTGTACAACCTAAGCAGGGCTGCTCGCAGAGATAGCAAAAAGACGTAACAAACTAATAGTTTTTTGAATGCAAAAGATGCAATAGACTTACACAATGGTCCCCTCCGGCATACAACTAGGAACTTACCGGTCGCTATGGAGGGTGAGAATATGTATGGGCACATAATCATACCATGTAGGATAACTAAGTAGACGGTTATGCTGTTTCATTCCATCTAGCAACAATGCTCTGCACTGTGTGTGTTTATATATTTACATATTTATTCCATCTAGCTACAATGCTCAGCACTGGGTGTGTTTATATATTTATATATCTACATATTATTCCATCTAGCTACATTGCTCCGCACTGTGTGTGTTTATATACTTGCATATTTATTCCACCTAGCTGCAATGCTCCGTACTGTGGGTGTTTATATATTTACATATTTATTCCATCTAGCTACAATGCTCTGCACTGTGTGTTCATATATTCATATATTTATTCCATCCAGCTACAATGCTCTGCACTGTGTGTCTGTGTGTGTGTGTATATATATATATTTTATAGTAATACGTACATATGTATATTAGCTGCTCTTGCTTGCTTGTTTTTTTTTTTTTTTTTTGTTTTTTTTTTTCTTGCCTTCTGATTGTTGCTCTGAGTGTTGCTATCCCTGTGCTGTTGCAATCCTGGAATTTCCCCGTTGTGGGACTAATAAAGGCTTATCTTATCTTATCTTATCTTATAATTGGTCTGTCTTGCTGCCAATCATACTTTTATGATACTAGAAGCGCAACCCTTTAAAAGGAGTAGAAAACGCTCTAACAGTAGAGTTAAGCGGTTTAAGGAGTTGCTTTTGTCTTTGTGTGTGTCTGAACCTTGTCAAGTCTTGTGCTAGTTTTCTTAAATCGTCTTTTGTTAAGCTTTTGCCCGTTTTTCTGGTAACTGAGGAGAAACCATTTTTTTTTTTTAGTGCACTCTCACCTTCTGTGTGGAGGTCAGTCTTCCTAAAAGCCTTTTCTTCTTTGCCTCAGAAGCCGTGCTTACCCTATTAAACGTTTTTCCTAGACTTTTTTGATTTTTCCTGCCGTTAAAGTGGACTTTTCATTTTCCTGCCTTTAAGTGAACTGATTGAGAATTTTGGACCTTTAATATTTCCCTGCTTCACCCACATATGACAACGCTAAGAAACCAGGAGTTGGTGGGTGAAGCTGCCTAAATGCACTTTTCCTCCAGCCTTTAGCTGTCCTGTGGGCTGTGGACATCCTAAATTTTGGACTGGTTGCCAAAAGACGTCACGTCTGCTCCTGGAGCCCTGTTCATCCTGCTGGTGGCTAAGTGCTGCATGCTCCGGGGAGCCCCCAGCTGAGTCTATGCTTCTCACAGCTGTGAACGACCTGAAAGACGACTGGCCGTCGCTTTCCCCTGTTTGCCATTTTACTGGCGTTTGTGATCGCTGCTGGAAATTGGCTGACCCAGCTGTGTTCGTAAGGGAGACTCCCACTTTCCTGTCCGCTGGGTTTAAATGAGATGTCCCAAATATCAATTAAATTGAACATAACCAATATTTCATGGTACAATTAGTCCCTTAGCCGTAGTCCAAAGCTATAAACTGAAGGAAAATTGTTATTGTTTTTTCCAGTAACCTCCGTTCATTTTTGTAGATTAATTCAGAAGTTTCCTTTTTCAGATAATCAGCTTATGTAATTTTTACCCATAAAATTGTGTTCTGATTTTGTTAGTTACATCAGCCTTCCATTGCATTACAGTTGAAATATAAGATCTGGTTTCCTCTTGGTTCCACAAAGGTTTAACTATAGATTTTATGCTCAGGAATCCATTAACAGTTGTGATATTTGACACCTGTTGATCATTTGAACGTGCTTACAAATCATTTGAATGCAATGTCATGTAACCTGAATTAGTTTCATTAATAAACTTGTAAACGAGAGAAGTTGAAGTGTTTTCCTTTGCATATACAGTGGGGCAAAAAAGTATTTAGTCAGCCACCAATTGTGCAAGTTCTCCCACTTAAAAGATGAGAGAGGTCTCCAATTTTCATCATAGGTATACCTCAACTATGAGAGACAAAATGAGAAAAAAAAAATCCAGAAAATCACATTGAAGGATTTTTAATGAATTAATTGGTAAATCCCTCGGTAAAATAATTATTTGGTCACCTACAAACAAGCAAGATTTCTGGTTCTCACAGACCTGTAACTTCTTCTTTAAGAGGCTCCTCTGTCCTCCACTCGTTACCTGTATTAATGGCACCTGTTTGAACTTGTTATCAGTATAAAAGGCACCTGTCCACAACCTCAAACAGTCAGACTCCAAACTCCACTATGGCCAAGACCAAAGAGCTGTCAAAGGACACCAGAAACAAAATTGTAGACCTGCACCAGGCTGGGAAGACTGAATCTGCAATAGGTAAGCAGCTTGGTGTGAAGAAATCAACTGTGGGAGCAATTATTAGAAAATGGAAGACATACAAGACCACTGATAATCTCCCTCGATCTGGGGCTCCACGCAAGATCTCACCCCGTGAGGTCAAAATGATCACAAGAACGGTGAGCAAAAATCCTAGAACCACACGGGGGGACCTAGTGAATGACCTGCAGAGAGCTGGGACCAAAGTAACAAAGGCTACATCAGTAACACACTACGCCGCCAGGGACTCAAATCCTGCAGTGCCAGATGTGTCCCCCTGCTTAAGCCAGTACATGTTCAGGCCCATCTGAAGTTTGCTAGAGAGCATTTGGATGAGCCAGAAGAGGATTGGGAGAATGTCATATGATCAGATGAAACCAAAATAGAACTTTTTGGTAAAAACTCAACTTGTCGCGTTTGGAGGAGAAAGAACACCATACTTACTGTGAAGCATGGGGGTGGAAACATCATGCTTTGGGGCTGTTTTTCTGCAAAGGGACCAGGACGACTGATCTGTGTAAAGGAAAGAACGAATGGAGCCATGTATCGTGAGATTTTGAGTGAAAACCTCCTTCAATCAGCAAGGGCATTGAAGATGAAACGTGGCTGGATCTTTCAGCATAACAATGATCCCAAACACACCACCTGGGCAACGAAGAAGTGGCTTCGTAAGAAGCATTTCAAGGTTCTGGAGTGGCCTAGCCAGTCTCCAGATCTCAACCCCATAGAAAATCTTTGGAGGGAGTTGAAAGTCCATATTGCCCAGCGACAGCCCCAAAACATCACTGCTCTAAAGGAGATCTGCATGGAGGAGTGGGCCAAAATCCCAGCAACAGTGTGTGAAAACTTTGTTATATACCCTTCGCTGGCAATGACAGAGGTCAAACGTTTTCTGTAAGTCTTCACAAAGTATTGAGATAAACTTTTGTTATTGACCAAATACTTATTTTACCAAGGAATTTACCAATTAATTCATTAAAAATCCTTCAATGTGATTTTCTGGATTTTTTTCCCCTCATTTTGTCTCTCATAGTTGAGGTATACCTATGATGAAAATTGGAGACCTCTCCCATCTTTTAAGTGGGAGAACTTGCACAATTGGTGGCTGACTAAATACTTTTTTGCCCCACTGTAGGCTTTCCTGGGTCACAGCAGTAAAGAATCACTAATGCTTGAGACTAATCTACTACTACTACTACTACTGATTCATTAAGTAATTGAAGGTACAGAAATTAATTAATAGTTTATTCTTTTGGAACTGGTGCCCCCTTATTTACGAGTGCTTTTCTCTCTTACTTAGTGAGTGTTGAGGTGACTGTTTAACCTCAGTCCCCACGCACATCCACTTCTAAATGAAATAAATAATTCTTGTACCTTATTACACTATATTCTATTGCTACACAGGCAAGATCAGCATCAGCCCCTGGGCCTAATGGTATCCCATACAGGCTCTAAAGGAACACCCCTGGAGCCCTTAAATACCTCTGGAAGTTGATGAAGGTAGCATGGCAGAAGGGAGTGGTACCGAAGGCATGGTGAAGAGCGGGAGGCATCCTGATCCCCAAAGAGAAGAATGCTTCATCCATCAGCTGGTTTCGCCAGATCAGCCTGCTGAATGTAGAGGGGAAAGATCTTCTTTAGTGTTGTGGCCCAAAGGCTCTCTACATTCCTGCAAAGAAACAACATCATAGATGCATCAGTGCAGAAGGCAGGCATCCAGGGTTTCTCAGGATGTCTGGAGCATGCCAATATCATCTGGCACTAAATCCAAACTGCCAAGAAGGAATGGCGAGACCCGCATGTAGTCTTTTTAGACCTTGCCAACGCCTTCAGCTCAGTCCTGCACAGGATCTTGTGGACGGCCTTTGAGTACTTCAGCGTACCAAACCACATCACACAGCTGGTCAAGAGCTACTTTAAGGATTTCCAGTTCTGTGTGACAGCCGAGAACAACACCACAGCCTGGCAGCACCTGGAAAGGGGCATCATGGCAGGATGCACCATTTCCCCCCTAGCATTCGTCATGGCAATGGAAGTGATCATACAGGCAGCCTGTTGGGTAGTGGGTGGTGAGAAGACCAAGAGTGGCCTGCGTCTCCCGCCAATTAGAGCATACATAGATGATATGACCATCATCACAGCAACAAAACCATGCAGTAGACGCTTGCTGCAGAAACTCCAGGAGAACATCCAGAATCAGAATCAGAATCAGAATCAGAAAAAGATTTATTGCCAAGTACATTAACAGATCACTGATAACATACGAGAGAATTTGACTTGACACAGAAAATGAACCTGCATTTCCAGTGACACGGCTGCATCGGGGACGCGCCTGCCAACAGGATAGAGGGTACAGGTAGCATAAGAATAAGAATAATACAAGGAACAATAGGAAGGAGCAAAAAAAATCATTGATTCAGAATACTGGTTGCATAATCAATCAATATTATGATTACAAGGAAAAAAAAAGCTCTCAATGCACATTCGCAAGACAAGATTCACAGGACACAAGAGAGCAGTGTGGCAAGAATGGAGTTTAAGCCAAGCAAATCTCTCCAGCATCTTCATTGTTGAAGGCCAACTAATGGGAGTGCGGTTCCACATCAGCGATGAACCAATCCCCACAGTCTTAGAGAAGCCCATCAAGAGCCTTGGACGATGGTATAACACAGACCTCAGAGACACCCAACAACTTGAACAACTCCGGCAGGACACGGCTAATGGCCTCAGGCAGATTAATAACACCGCGCTTCCAGGAAAACTGAAGCTCTGGTGCCTCCAGTTTGGGCTGCTGTCCAGAATCCTGTGGCCATTGACCATGTATGAAAGCTCCCTAACCCATGCTCAGCATCTGGAAAGGCTAGTGAGCTCTTATGTGAGGAAGTGGCTTGGCCTCCCAAAATGTCTCAGCAGCATTGGACTCTACAGCGATGGAGCCCTGTCGCTGCCATTATCTAGCCTGGTTGTGGAATTCAAATGTGCCAAGGTGAGGCTGGACATGTCGTTTACCAACTTCTCGGATCCTGTAGTAAGAGGTGTTGCTCCTACCCAAGCAAAAGGGAAGAAGTGGACCCCAAACATGGCTGTACTACAGGCAAAATCTGCGCTCCTCCATCGTGACATGGTGGGCCACGTCCAACAAGGTAGAGGAGGCCTTGGCTTTGGAACAGTGACACCTCTCTGGCAAAAGGCATCTCCAGCCGATCCCCCAACTATGGTGGTGGAGGAGGTGTGTCAACAGGAGGAAGCAGCCAGAAGGGCCAGAGCCATAGCACAAGCCAAACAGGGTCGATGGAAAAAAACATGGTGACATGGAAACATGGAGAAAAGAGGAAAATCACATGGAGAGAACTCTGGGGCATGGAATCCAACAGGCTGAGCTTCATCATCTGAGCTACATATGATGTGCTGCCCTCTCCCACAAATTTGCAACTGTGGCTTGGAAAGGATCCATCTTGCCCTCTGTGTATAGCCCCAGCAACACTCAAGCACATCTTGGTTGGTTGCAGGACTATCCTCACCCAAGGTAGATACACTGGAGACACAACCAGGTCCTCAGGTGTCTAGCCGATAAACTTGAGTGCAAGAGAGTATCCATCAACTTCCCAACCCTTCAACAACAAGGATGTACGCCGACACCTTCCATCATTTGTTCAAGCGGGGACCAAGCTGAGAACTGGTACCTCACTCCCCGATCTGGGTCCACTGAATGCAGTCAGGGATTAGCAGATGCGAGGTGACTTGGATCAAAGGCTCATTTTCCCTCCAGAGATCGCAACGACCACCCTGCGACCAGATCTCGTCCTCTGGTCTAATTCATCTAAGCTCGCCTATATTATCGAGTTGACAGTACCATGGGAGGATGCTGTCGAGGAAGTGTATGAGCATAAGAAGCTGCGGTATTCCAGCTTAGCAGCTGAGGCAGAGGACAGAGACTGGAAGATAAAGGTGCGCCCGGTGGAGGTGGGATGCAGGGCCTTTGTGGCCATGACAACTGCAAAGCTGCTCAGGGAGATTGGGATCAGGGGACAAGATCACAGACGGGCAATCAAAGAGCTGGCCGACACCGCCGAGAGGACCAGTCACTGGCTGTGGTTGAAAAGGAGTGACATCATCTGGACTTTTTGGGCAAACAGCTAAACCATGGGACACACACCCAGGTTTGATCAACCTGTGGTGGGTCTGCCTCGGTGGAGGGTGTTACATCAAAGGATTCCGGCATCAAAACAACTCATGGAATCGTCAACATCAAAGGATTCTTCTTCTTCTTCTCTCGGTTACTGGGGGATAGCAAACAGCTGAAAGGTGCATACCGCCACCCACTGTACAAGAGTGTGTAACATTATGTCATTTGAGCCCGACCCCTAAATTCTACTGCTTAATCCTGTGTTATTTAAAAAAGAGAAAAGAGCCCTTGTCGTGATTCTTATTGCCTCTCCATCTCCATCTCTTCCCAGAATCCCAGTTAAATCCCATTCCCTACCAGCCTCTAGAACTTCATTTTCCATTATCTGCCTTTCATTTCCATACTTGTTACAGTGTAATAAGATGTGCTCGACATTTTCTTTTACTCCACATTCTGTACATTTGTCACTTTCACTTTTCCCCATGGTGAATAAAGTGCCGTTTAAACCTGTATGATCCAGTCTGAGTCTTGCCATAATGATGTCTTCCCTCCTTTTGGTTATTATGTAATTCTTTATTGCAATAGATTTTTGTATTTTATAATATGATCTACCTTTATGATCTTCATCCCATCTTTTTTGCCATAGCTCAATTCCTTTTTTCTTGATTACTGTTTTCCCTTCACCTTTTTCAAGAGACAATGGTATAGTTATTTCTTTCCCAAGAGCGCTTTTTGCTAATTTGTCTGCACAGTCATTCCCTTTCAACCCTTCATGTGCAGGAACCCAACAAAACTGAACTTCTCCACCAGCCTGTGTACCCTAAATAAACTGTAATATAGCTCAATCACCAAGTCTTCCCTTGTAGATTTTAGTGTCTGTATGGTTTTTAAAGCTGCAAGTGAATCCGTGCACACCACCACCCGGTCCGGTCTGACCTCCTCCACCCACTGCAAACCAATAATTATTGCCACCATCTCTGCTGTAAACACGGATGTATTGTTGGAAAGTCTTTTTGCCATGGTCACTTTAAACTCTGGAATGTATACTCCAACTCCAAGAGAGCCCTCTTTGTTCTTTAAACCGTCAGTATAGAGCTGTAAGAAGTTAGAGTAATTGTTCCTGAGGTAAATGCTTGTTTGAACACCAACTTCACTCATATGCCAATCCTTTTTCCTCATTAGCAGACTAGCGTCTACTTCTATTCCCGGAAAAAGCCAAGGGGGAGCATTACTCCCTGGACTGGTATTAACTATATCAATAGTGTGTAGTCCATACATTCTGGCTTTTTTCAGTTGTCCACCCAAACCCGCGTCCCTGGAAGTTAGAATATTCCCAGCAGTCTTGTAGTGTTGTTTTTGAAATATTCGCTTCCTCACTTCCTTTCAGCTTGACCCAGTATGATAATGCGAGTTTATCGCAAATCAAATCCATTGGTATTTCTCCTGCTTCTATTAAAACTGCATTGTTTGGTGTTGTTTTCATGGCTCCAATTTAAAATCTGGCTGAAAATTTAAATCCCCAGTCATATGACCACTTTTCCACTTTTTCCATTGCTTTCCTGATGTTTTTGAACACAAATTTCTCATTTCTTCCCCTCGTCCATATGGCTCCATCATCTGCATATAGTGCTGTTTTGATGGATCCCTCTTGATCCTCATACATGTCATTAATCATTATGTTGAATAAAACTGGGCTTATCACACTCCCCTGAGGAACACCATTTCCTATTTCAAAGTCATTAGAAACTTCTGAGCCTACTTTAACCCTAATTGCCCTGTGTGTTAAAAAAATCCATTATCCAATTATGCATCCTACCACCAATGCCCATTTTATTCAATTTGATAAGAAGTCCATCCCCCCACAGTAAGTCATAAGCCTTTTCAATATCCAGATAAACTATAACCATTACTTCTTTGATTTTGAGTCTTTTCAATATCATTACTTACCCTAACTAGAGCATCCACTGTGGATCTTCCTCTTCTAAAACCATTCTGATAGTCGTTTATTAATCGTTTTTGCTCTAGTACATATGAGAGTCTGTAAACAAACACCTTCTCCATCCATTTCCTTAAGTGTGACGTTAATGCTATTGGCCTGGAGTTGCCTGGATGAGCTGGATCTTTCCCTGGCTTATTAAATGGTAAAATTACAGCCTTCTCTTCTCCTTCCGGCTTTCAGAGAGAGCAGACGCTTTTTCTCTCCTCTCCTCCTTCTCCCTCCCTGACTGACTGAATCCCAGCTTGCTGTACTGTCTGTGTCTGCGTCGCTCTTCTACTGGCTGATTCTTGATCCAAACGGAAAATTATGGATTTGCTAAGCTGGGCTTTGAATACAATTGACACCGTCTTTTCAACTAGGAAATCAGGCCCGGGGGAGCCCAACTGTCCTGCAGGTACTGCTGCTGCGGGTTATGTGAGGGACACATACAATTGGAAACTTATGTGTCTGTGTGACCTTTCGATCAAAGATGTGGAAGACATCTACCTGTTTGGCATCATGATCTCAGGACTACTACTGATCGGCTTTGGTGTGGTCCTGGTGTATCAAAAACTAAAGAAGATGGACAGAGCTAATCAAAATGCTGACCCAGCGAAGCTCTTTCATCAGTTTGACCAGTTGGGGAGGGCTCTTATTGTGGCTAATGGCGAACTGAACAGGGAGATTGGTAACATCTCGATGTCGCTAGGAGCTCTCCAGGAAATGATTTTAAAGCCTGGAAATGTATATGGAAATTATGAAGCACTGAATCGCACGAGAGATGAAAATTCCTACTCTGAGTGAACTGTGCTTATTTGACCTTGTTTCGGCTCCCTGCAGCTCTCACTCCTCCTGGATGAAGATAAGGCAGTAGAAAGTTTTGGCTTGACTTCTCTCTAACATAAACAACCTGGCGTACAGTAATCTGAACTCTCAAGGACAGTGCCATGTGACTGGCTTAGAAATTCCATTGGACATGCACTGAGAGTTGATCTCTGGAGGACATGCTCTAAGTTTCAGACACTAAGTCATAACATCTGCTGAGAGAGGATTTTTGCTGATCACCAGTCTGATACACACACTGCACACAACACCACATGACTGATACACATACACTGATTATCATACACTTACACTGCCTCTCTCAACTTGCTGTTGTTAATGTGTGATCCATTGTCTGCTAATTGTGCATAGAGGGTTTTTTTTTCTGTGTAATCACAATTTGGCTCATTCGAGCTTTATATGAGCTAATACGAGCGTTATTTTGATAACTATGTTTTTTCTCTCTGCGTATTGTGTTCTCCCCCTCCCCCTCCCCCTCTTTACCCCCCACTGTATGACAGGCGCCGCGTCATGGCTGCTGCGTCATTGAGATGCGCCTATTGTGCGCGCCCAATGTCAAGTCACATTCCTCGTATGTTTACTTGTAAACGTGCTTGGCAATAAAGCTCATTCTGATTCTGATTCTTTTTCCACCCACTTGGGATAACCCCCTCCTTCCATATTCTGTTAAACATTGCACTGCTGAGCAGTGTGACCCATTCTTTGACATTTGTAGCACCTGAGTGGCTTTGGAACATATTCTCTGACACTGTAATACAGGTATCCTATTTAGACTGATTTAGCAAGTGTTTCCTCAAACTGGATCATTACAGACAGTGTATCCTTCAGTGAACCTTCTCTTTTACTCTTAAGCCTTTTCACATCCTTCACCTTTCCTCCTTGGATCTCATTTCTTCTTCCATAGACATGCTCAAAGGGACACCTGATATAACTCCCCTCAAGTTTGCCGTTGCACCAGGAACATGCGCCTTCATTTGCTGTCCATTTAGACATGTCATTGTCAGTATTTTCTCTTGCTGTTGTTTACTTGATGCATGAATTAACAGCCGGTTATTATACAAGAACTCTGCAAACTTAACTATCCCAATTTCTTTCTCAATTGCTATTGTTAGCTTAACAGGGTGATAGTGCCCCCCACCTTGATTGAACTCAATGACAACCTTCCACTCATTCCAGACATCATCAAACTGCTATCCATGTTGGCTAGTTCGTGTTTTCTTTGCATTGTTACTTCCTCCCGCGTCACTCTCATCTGACCCACTTCTACCTCTTGATGCCCCTCTAACTACTCTTTTCCGCCTCTCATACCTGGGTAGTCTCCAACCCATCTCATTTTTATCGAGCCCGTCCAAGCTGGATGCCATAATGTTACAATCAGAGTACAGCACAAACAAATCACTCCTACCGCCAACCGCCCCAGTGGTCCAACTGGTCTTCTTAAAAGTGTTAAATGTCATAAAATTCCAGGAGCTTCCTCAGCAGCAGGTGGGGCTGTCTGCTGTGGATTGAGACTTTTGTGCTCTCTTCTTTTGCTTCCTCTAAAGTCTTCATTTTGTTTTTCTTAAGCCATTCAGAGGTAGACTTGCTGGTGCGTTTTGGATCATTGTCCTGCTGCAGAACCCAAGTGTGCTTCAGCTTGAGGTCACAAACAGATGGCAGGATATTCTCCTTCAGGAGTTTTTGGTAGACAGCAGAATTCATGGTTCCATTTACCACAGCAAGTCTTCCAGGTCCTGAAGCAGAAAAACACCCCCAGACCATCACACTACCACCACCATATTTTACTGTTGGTATGATGTTCCTTTTCTGAAATGCTGTGTTACTTTTTATGCCGGATGTAATGGGGAAACACACCTTCCAAAAAGTTCAACTTTTGTCTCGTCAGTCCACAGAGTATTTTCCCAAAAGTCTTGGGGATCATCAAGATATTTTCTGGCAAAACTGAGATGAGCCTTTGTTCTTTTTGCTCAGCAGTGGTTTTCGTCTGGGAACTCTGCCATGCAGGCCATTTTTGTCCAGTCTCTTTCTTATGGTGGAGTCATGAACACTGACCTTAACTGAGGCAAGTGAGGCCTGCAGCTCTTTGGATGTTGTTGTGGGGTCTTTTGTGACCTCTTGGATGAGTCGTTGGTGCACTCTTGGAGTAATTTTGGTCGGCCGGCCACTCCTGGGAAGGTTCACCACTGTTCCATATTTTTACCATTTGTGGATAATGGCTGTCACTGTAGTTCGCTGGAGTCCCAAAGCTTTAGAAATGGCTTTATAACCTTTTTCAGACGGATAGATCTCAATTACTTTGTTTCTCATTTGTTCCTGAATTTCTTTGGATTGCAGCATGATGTCTAGCTTTTCAGGATCTTTTGGTCTACTTGACTTTGTCAGGCAGATCCTATTTAAGTGATTTCTTGATTGAAAACAGGTGTGGCAGTAATCAGGCCTGGGTGTGGCTAGAGAAATTAAACTCAGCTTTCCAAAGATGTGATAAACCACAGTTATGTTTTAATGGGGGGGATCACTTTTTTACACAGGGCCATGTAGGTTTGGATTTTTTTCCCCTAAATAACAAACACTTTCATTTAAAAACTGCATTTTGTGTTTACTTGTGTTATCTTTGGCTAATATTTAAATTTGTTTGATGATCTGAAACATTTAAGTGTGACAAACATAAAAAAAGAGAAATCAGGAAGGGGGCAAACACTTTTTCACACCATTGTATGTCAAGCTCAAGTATGTGCAATAGTCTGGCGCAATATCACAACAGTACAATGTGCAATAATCTTATAAATGCTTCTTGTGTTTTTACACTTGTTATATTATTCTACCTATAGTTTTATTTATTACCTCAATAGTTTCATTATTCTTTTACTAACTTTACTATTGACCCTGTGGATCATAATTTTGTTCATCATGTAAACATGCCCCCCCGCCCCCCTTCAATCGCCACAACCGAGACCTGGCCCATGATCCAAGGCTGCTGTGAGCGACCAAGCCAAGTGATCTCAAAGGGCAGTGTCTCACTCTGTGGGACTCCACTCTGCTCCCATGGTCAGCTGGGAGCTGGAGCGACTACGCTGCCTGCGAGGCGGTATGGAGTCGTGCGGCGCCCCGGAGGACGGTGGGGGAGCTGGCCATGAGAGCCAGCAGGTTTCAGCCAGCAGTCCATCTCCCAGTGGTTTTGTCGTGATTCCGCGGCGGATCGCCCGTGCCGGTGTTATGCCAAGAACTCCCCACCTGCTGAGAATTGCATCTGGGGGAGTTCTTGGCATAACACCAGCCAGTAGCCTCTGGTCCTGGGCCATTTTGTTTGCGGCGACCGGTGTGCTGGCATGGGCGATCTGC
This sequence comes from Pholidichthys leucotaenia, assembly GCA_020510985.1. NCBI lineage: Eukaryota > Metazoa > Chordata > Actinopteri > Cichliformes > Pholidichthyidae > Pholidichthys > Pholidichthys leucotaenia. The sequence goes on from CM035844.1 coordinate 20,122,155, forward strand.
CACGGAATCACAACGAAACCACTGGGAGATGGGCAGGAGTGAACCAGGTGGTAACAGGACTGGCTATTAGGGTGACTAAGGTTATGGTCACACTGCAGGTTTTAATGCTAAATTCCGATTTTTTTGCACAAATGTGACCCATATCTGAATTTTTTTTTTTTAATGACAGTCTGAGCAGCACATATCCGATTTTTTTCACACCAGACCCAGGCCACTTTCATATGTGGTCCTAATTCGGATACATATGTGATATTTTCCAAAGCGACCTCAGTCTGAGTGGTCATGTCGCACTTCATCCGACTTTTTCCTCATTGAAGTGAGACAGACGTGACAATTCTGCGGTAGAGGACGCAGCAAGCATGGCAAACCCAGCTGTTTTGTGCTCTCTTTTTTAATCAAGCTTCTTCCCTGTATCACTGGATCATAATTTTGTCGGCTCAGACTGCACAATAACTTCAAACTTTCGGGGAGGTGGGAGGGGGGAGTTCGGGCCTGAAACCGTCACACAAGCAGGAGCACAGTAACGGCACATTTACTGGACGCTGCAAATTCCTTTTTCCCTGTAAACAGCACACCGTGAATCCTGGCCGCTGTAATATCAAAAATGCAAAGTTAATACCGACATGACTGTGGAGTGGAATGACCAGATATGGGGACACAGAAAAGGGGAGTTTGTGGCGGCTTCTCCTTCCTGTGCAGGACTGCTGGTGTGAGCCGCTGATGTCGCCAGTGGGTGAGAGCCCTATTGAAATCGCTAGGATAATTTATTATTAACCTTATTTATACAGGTAATCCCATTGAGACACGGGGCCTCATTTCCAAGAGAGCTGTTTAATCGATCAGTTCTGTTAAAGCAGAGCTGATCACAGCAGCCATCTGGCGTGTAGAGGAATGAAGCTGGTCTCATTTATTTTGTGCATAATAATTTCGGAATGTTTTTAACATTTATTTTGCTGTGCTGCATCAAGGTGAAGAAGTTCTGTCCCCCTCATTCGTTCGGGGCTCAATTTACTTCCGTAAACACAACGCTGTGTCTGACGTTACGTTTTCTTCTGCACATGCAGGTCACTTCATAGCTGTAGACCATTCACACTGGAGTCTGATGGGGGTCGCATTTAAGTTATAATGTGAACGCCCACATAAAAAAAAATCAGATCTTGGCAAAAAAATGGAATTGAGCATTAAGACCTGCAGTGTGACCTTAGCCTTAAAATAATAATATAAGCCGCGCTTGGTGCGAAGCTCCTAGTGCGGTGACGCTAAACACAGCGGGGAGACATTCCTCTGGGACATTCTTCTGGAACTTGCCTCACACCCAGCAGGGGCTCGGAGGAAGCAGAGGACAAGTGACACACAACCGAAAGAACCACAGGAGACAGTCAGACGGGACTGAATGCATGCATCTTTGTGCCAACCAATGTCATGCTAATCATGTGTATTAACAATTGATATGCTAATGTGTCATGCATTCTCTCTGTCTGTATAAGGTATAAAAGAACTGCTCTCCCTCATCTGTCTCTCTTAGCTCTTACACTCTCAACTCATCATGACTCAACCGGGGCCCCAGCGGTGACGCTGGGGCCAACAGGCTGTATTCATGTTAGAGGGTAAATAAAGAATCTGTGCTGACCTACGCTCGTGCCTCGCCTCCACATCCTTTCCTTCGCACCCTCTACACTAGCACACTAGTACTACACTAGTTTTTGACAGAAGAGTCAGAAAGGTTTCTGGCGTTTCTTGGGAGAGAAAAACAAGATAAAGGCTGTGTGTGTGTGTGTTTTTTTTTTTTAAGAGAATTGACTATTTTGAGAAGAGAATTGACTATATTTCATTTTTCAGTCAATGACCCCTTTAATTCTTTTCATTAATGAATAAAGGATGGCATTCTCCCAAACATATAGCCACGCTTACAGATGAATGAAAGCACTTTATTTACTGTAAAGAAGAGCAGTTCTGAGACAAAAGGATGGAGACAGTTTGTCAGGAGCCCCACAGAGAAATGTGTAATAGGAAGGTAGACACTTTTAAAACGTTGTCAACAAAGGTTAAAACAACAGTGCAACACATTTCTAAGCCCAACAGCAGTGCTCCGGAACAGACCAGCAGAGATCTGCTGCAGCACATGTTAGTGAGAGGGTCAGCATCAACACACGCGTTGACTTCCTGTCAATTAAAGAAGCGCATTAGCCCTATCTGCATGTTAAGTGTTAGCATCTATTGGCTGGGGTACTCAGGTCAGCAGTATGTACACGTTAGAGATTTCAGTGATGGTGTTAATGCTTTCGTCATGCAAAAATGATCTAATTTGGCATTCCCTCAAACGAAAAAATTAAATACAAAAACACAATATTCATTACAAAACACAAGGTTGTTGATGATGTGAAAACATATATTTCATTGTGAGGATTGTATCTCACGTGCTTTATTCTTTTTTATTTTAACCATCTTTTTTCATTTCACTTAAATAATTTCACCTGCTGATGTGCAGTACATTAACACTTCATTTCTGGGACGGTGTCTCTCACATTGTTCTTTACTTAATGAGCTGTACATTTGTGAGGAAAACGTTTGTGAACCTTTTGGCATGAACAACAACCTTTTTATGCATCAATTAAGTACATTAAAATGTCACAACAAGGGCTAAAAATCATCAAAGAGACCCTGCGCTAAAAACTTCCATAAAAACAAGTCAGTGGCTACAACTAAAATGTGACTGAACGTGTGAGTAGTAAGTGGGCACTCCTCTATAGACACGGGCATGGAACCAAGCCAACCGATTTAACTGGAAAAAAAAAAAACAAAACTTGGAAGACTAGGACTGTAGAGATGCATGAAGCTAAAAAAATTGGGGTTGTTTGAGTTATTCACAAAAAAAACAATAACAGCAATCTGCAATCCTGAAAGCACCACAAATTATCCCACTTCTCTAAATGTCAAAAAGAAAAAAAAAAAAAGCTTTTGGCAGGTCCAGTTTGAATTGGACTGCCTGAACAGAAAAATATTCTGTAGACAGAGAAGGAACAAAAATGAACTTTTTCATTTTTTTGTAAAACACAGACAGTACCAACACCTCTGTCAAACTGAAGCATGGTGGAAGGGGCATCCTAGTCTCTGGCCTTTGAGGTAATAATGAATTTCATGTATGGTTTGGAGACAGTGGTGCTGACAAAAAGACAGGAGATGGAGCTGGAGATGGCAGAGTTGAAGATGCTAAGATTGTCATTGGGAGCGACTAGGAGGGACAAGAGTAGAAATGAGTATATCAGAGGGACAGCTCAGGTTGAGCGGTTTGGAGACAAAGTAAAGAGAGGCAAGGCTGAGATGGTTTGGACATGTGCAGAGGAGGGATAGTGGAGATACTGGACAAAGGATGTTGAAGATGGAGCTGCCAGGCAGAAGGAAAAGAGGAAGACCACAGAGAAGATTCATGGATGTAGTGAAGGAGGACATGGAGAGGGTTGGTGTTCCAGAGGACGATGCAGGGATAGGGTGACATGGAGGCAGATGATCCACCGTGGAGACCCCTGAAGGGAGCAGCCGGAAGAAGAATATGAAAATTTTGCATTCTATTGACAGTACATTATTCAATGATCTGGCCAGCTTAGTACACATTAATAGTGAACCAGAGACTAAAGATTCAAGTCAGATACCTAAATCCCCATGAAGGAGGTACAAGCACTCAGTGTACTCCGGCCATTTTGGGGTTGCCAGGGCTGGTGATGGGGGTTCTGTCCATACGATCTGTCTGGGCTCAGCCTGAGCAAGCCACATGAGTGCAACCTACACTGGGCTCACCACCTGCTGGAGGGATCATGGGGGTCATGGTGCGATGCGAACTGGGCAACAGTCTGGGCTTGCTGTGACCCAGAGATGGATGGATGGACCTAAATCTACTAGAGCTGAAACATGAGTTGGAATTAAAGCAACTCTGAGCCCACAAACTAAACATATAAGATGATGTTTGCCAAAAGGTGTGAGTTTGAATGCTGATGTTTTGTAACCCTCTTTTGACATTTAGAACCTTTTTATAGGTTCTACATAAAAAAAAAAAACCTGAAAAAAGGACAATCAGATGCCAACTCTTTCCAAGCTGATGAGACCAGGGTTCCTCTCCTTAACTGACTGAGATGCTATGGTCTGACACGACAGACATTATGAGTCAACAGTATCTCCATATAGAGGCTTAAGATTCCCACAATGAAAAGGAACAGCTTCAGAAAACATCTCTGAAGGTTCCTGCTAAAAGCTGTTTTCAACATCGGTAACACAAAAGCCCGGACACAGAATTCTTGATCATTCCAAAAGGCTCCCTTTTCCCCTCAAATTATTGTCTGATATATCATAATGTGAAAAACAAAACTGTTGCAGTACTATTGTCCTTTTGCTTTACATTCCTGCATATTATCCCAGTAGGAGACGCAATCCATTCCAGTTCTCGGTGGACAGATTATTTTCTACCATCAAATTATCTGTGCCATTTTTCACTGGGTTTGACACTGGAAGAAGTGCTCAAGTGTGGTGCTGCAGACAAACACAAAGAAATATATGGCACTAATTATCACACGGACATCTGCTGCTACCGTGAGTGCATAACGGACAGTTTAATTCATCACTGCAACACGAGCATGAAAACACCTGTGCGTGTTCATGTGGGGGGCTCTGGAGAGCTAATTTTCTTCAGCGTGCTGTGAAAAGTGGGATGCTTCAGCTTTAAAGGTAATGGCGCGCCTGTATAGTTGAAGGCACCTACAGGGCAGTCTGAAGAGGAGCACGGCCAAACAGCAGCGACAGCCTTCAGAGTCTGTGGACAACAGCGAGCAGCAGCTGACTTGCAACACTTATTAATGCTCATATCAAAACACCTCTAAGTTGATTTCAGGGTTTATTATATTTTTAAAAATTTTACTCCATGGCAGTTAGGGATACTGGTTTGCAAAGTGCTGATGGCAATGTTATTGATCTACCCTGCTTGTTGGATTTATTTGGCAGTTATGTCTTAGAAAAAGGCTGAGAATATTTACTTTTAATTTTCTTTAATGCAAGATCTGAACTACTGCTGCACCTTGGAACCATAGTATAGTAGGGCTGCGCAATATGACCAAAATTTCATATCACAGTATGACATGTTGTATCACAATAAGGATATACAGTATATCACAATATACATTTTCTGTATATTCTACAGTTTAGATAATCACATAGAAAGGACCATCTCTTTTCTTTTTTTACTATTTAAATTGCATACTGAAAAAAATCACTTGTACAAATTGAATACATTTGTACAAAATGAACAAATGACAGCCTGAAGATGGCCATTCTGGTCTGATGTAACCTGTTTGCTTCTTTGTAAAAATATTTCAGATTGGCAATGATCTGAAAATCAAAGGCACAAAAGGTAACGTAAAAAATACATGTGATGACTTCAACTTTATTCATTATCGCTACTTATACAACAGTTAGTTCCAACCAAGTGATTCGATTGGACAACAGGGATTCCAGGAGTTACTAAAATCCACGATAACTGCACTCCAGTTTCACCAGATATGTATCACTGCACTTCAAAGGTGTTCTTGTAACCGTTAATTACTAACCGTTATTTACTGTCGACTCCTGGCCGGCACTTTAAGGCAACATTAATGGAATACGGGAAAACAATGGACATTTTTCCGAATATAACATTTGAGTTAAATTATGAATGGTCATCAGAAGAGGAGGAGGAGAAGGGAAGAAGCCAGGTTATTTCCATGGAAACCTCCTGCTGTACAAGAATTTCATTAGCTGACCTAGACAATCTGGAGAAAAGCAAAAATGACGATAACACGGTAAAACCACAATACTTTTGTGGTGATGGACTCTTTTGTTTCATCTGAAAATGCCAAGAAAAGCGTGCAGAAGAAATTGCTAGCATGCTAACTACTAGCTACCGGTGTTCTGACAACCGGTGTTTTAATCTTGGGTCTTCTGCAGTATCGACTCAACAGGTGTGTATTTTAATAGACACTTATTACTTTTGCATTTGACAATATTTAATTTGTTTTCATGTGTGTGAAATGACAATAGACGTCTTCATGCTGATTGAGATGTTTAGCAACAGTTACTGGCTACATTTAGAGGAGACTATTTTTTTTCTCAGCTGTACAAAATAACTGGTTAAACAAACAAATCATTATATTTTGTCCAGTATTGCTGTCATTTAATAGTATGCTTGCAGAACTGTTGTATAAAAGCAATATTACATTCAAGGTCATTATGGTATCATGAATATACTAACTCCAGGTGTGATACTCTAATGCGGAGAGCATTAGCTGCATCACACCCTGGAGTTACTATATTCATCAATACCGTACTCCCTCTCGTGTAATATTGCTTAATTGACTAATTAAAATGATCAGAAATCAAATAAATTACATTAAGAGCCAATTTGCTCCTCCGACACATTTTAATTTATTTATTTTATTTATGTGCAGCTATCACAAACTTTTGCAGCTTTAATCCATGTTTTTTTTTCAGAAAAAACAAGAAACTCAGTAGTAATTTAAACCAAAGAAATGATGGTCTGATACACTCTTAGCGACAATTTAGCATCATTCAGCATTTGCTGTTTATTAATTAGAGTGAGATGGTGTTAACGTGACTTTCCACCAATTAAAACGGGGTTAGAAGACTATCTTCTCTGACGCAGCACGGTGGGAAACGGTCCCAGATCCTAGACGCACAGAAGCTTCGGTTATCTGAGCAAACCATTAGTTTTGAGTTAGGTGCTGTGCTAATCACCGGAATGAAGCCTGGCCACTCACCCACGCAGCTGTTCTGCTGTGCATACAGGGGAGAGAGGCGGGGCGCTGACTAGTAGTGTATGAGGAGTTTTGCTGAAGAAACAGCATATATACATTCCCGATATAAATGACAGTGTTAGATGAAACGACAGACCTTTTTATTTCGTCATCTGATATACAGTATATCGTCATATTGCACAGTCCTATACTATAGTATATGAGCTTTCTAGCAATCAGCATTGTCAAAGAACAACTTCATTTCTTACATTTTGGTCAATTCAAGGGTCAATATTGGCAATCAGTTTGAGCAAGCTGACACAATATTTAATAGACACTATGACAGAACTGGAGTGGTAGCCTACTGTAGTTGGTAGAGCAGCCGCCCCACAACCGGGGGGCCGGGGTTCAAATCCCGGCCAGGTCATACCAAAGACCAGGTAAAAATGGTACGTTGTGCCTTCTAGCTTGGTGCTCAGCATAATAGAACGGGGAAAGGAAAGTTAACACAGAGCTACCAGAGGACTGACTGCCCCCCCCCCCCCCCCCACTATAGCTTTCACTGCTTACAGTAGCTGTGTGGTCTAGGGTCATGAAACGGAGATAGGTGCCGCCCTACACCATTGGCATGGGAATAACTTCATGACAGAGCATATATTGATGCGAGTTCTATTTTGTGCCTAGGTTACACACAAAACAGGTTGTTTTGTAAGTAATGAATTGTAGTCGTAGATTTTAGGAGATGGTTGTGCTTTGATTTCCATGTGTGCAATATGTTTATTTCCTGTAGGGTGTCCTCAACACTGCGCTGCTTGATTCCCCCCTAATAATTCACAGTGTAAACGAAACAAAAGAATCTGCATGCAAAGCACTGACAAAGACACAGAGCCAGACGGAAATACAGATGAGCCTCCGAGGGAACACCAAAGGAGTCCACTGGGTTGAGAAGTGTGCACCTTTTTGAGGCTTAAGTGCAACCAAGGAGGGGCGTGGGACGGTCCTTTGAATCCCCCATTTCCGTTTGCTACATCTCATATACACAGTAAGCACATGAACGAGAGGGGGCGACATAGAGTCCAGTCACTGAGCCTATAGAGAGCACTTCCCAACGAGAACACAAAGTCCACAAAGTTCCCCAAGCTGTCTTTGTGGAGGAAGTCTTTGATCTGTCAATGCGTAGGGACATGCAGTGGAATCGCTGGGGAGAGAACACAGTGTGTACGACTCTGCTTGTAGATGGCTGCTTATTCACAGTTAGGTTTGAAAAGTGCACACAAGGTAGTAGTGATCCTGTAAATAGCTTAATGAATATTATCTCTACTGTATGACTTTATAATACCATAACACGTAGTGTTACAGAGCTGGACGTAAGACAGCAGTACTCATCGAATGGTAAAAAAAAAAAAAAAAATAAATAAATGACGTGACATATCTATATTCACAAAAAATTATTTGTCTCATTTTCACAATATCTACAAATTCACAACTTAGTTACACTATTGTGAGCAGTTAAAATTGTTGCCATTTAGTTTAATAATTTGTTTTACTTAATCTATATGTCTACGGCTTCCTACACATGAGAAGGTTTGCATAAATGCTGTAGAGGTTACGTCATATAAAGCAATATTTAATGCTGTAGTGAATAGCATAAATATATTCATATAGTAATATAGTCTTAATATACTCTGTCATATAGGATGGCACGGTTCTGCTGAAGTTAGCTCTGGCCCTGCTGGCCAAATAAATAAAACCTAAATGGCAACAATGGAGTTTTATTTACCAAAATTCATTAGGAATGCAGAAAATGAGAGATTCCCACAATTGTTAATTTTAAATATGCTAGATGCATATGCAACACTTCACAATATTGTATTTCAACTTTTTGCTTAAATTTGATCAGACAATTTTTGTACAATTAGAGATGTGGTTTGCTGCATCCAACCAGGTCCAGTCAGAGCTGTTTGGATGATCCTACGGAGCGGAAAGAGTGTCTTTCTGTAGTTCTGGAAGAGTTTTACCCTTTTTGCTAAACACAGACATAACATTTTGCACTTGTAAAATGTAAAATTGCAACAATTTGGGAAAATGAACACAACACATACTGTAAGCAGAATAAAGTTTAAAATTTCATTAAATATAAGATGTTAACACTCTTGCTACATTTTAGCTTTTATATTTAAATATTAACTTAATATGGCTTATTTGACCATTCAAGATGTGTGATTTTCATACACACTAATTTCATGGATCCATCTGCATTATATAGAGGATTAGTTTTTAAACCACAGGGTGTGAATTGATCTTTGGTTACGTACTGAGAACAAACTGGTCTGATGGCATGATGCTGACATTTATAGTAGAAGGACGTGTATCGGAGTCTCGGAGCCTATGCAGACATTAGTGCTGTGTGTCATGAGAGCCACATTTAGCAACTGCAGGTCGTTTTAATGCCCAGCAGACACGTATGAGGCTTCATTTTGTTTGAGACAAAATAGTAAATGAAGAAAAATAACATCCTGGTGCTGTAGCAGTCTATGTAATGGACAGGATTTGAAAAGTTCATCAGTTCTTCAGCTGGGTTCACAGTATAGTGTTTAGACTGATTTTTACAGACGTTTTGAAAAATCAGAGAAATGAGTCCAAACGTCGGTGAAATTACATCTGTGAGCACTTTTTTTTTAAAATTCAGCACACACTAACTTTTACAAACTTTTCCTAGCATTTGCCAGTGTTGTCTTCAGCGTTGGCAAACTTTTGCCAACTTCGGCTAGCGTATGTGTAGCTGTTGCAAACTTAGATTAACTTAAGCAAATGAATATGTAATGCAGGTCAGCTGACATCAGTGTCAGGCTACACTCATATAAAGATCAGTGTTTGTGGAGGCTTCCTGCCATTCTGGACCTGCTTTTGGAGTGAACACAACTCCATTTGGCATATGTTTCATTGGATAATTTTAGTGTTTTGGACTGTGTCTCAGAAGAAGCGTGCCAAGAATGCCCATGATAAAGAACCACCAAGGTTGAAGCCTGCTGCTGCTGTTCCTCCGCCTCTGTCTCTGTTGTGAAATCACGAGTTGCACCCAAATGATAAGGTATTCATGCTGAAACAGTTGAAGTTCATTCTCCCTCCTCAGCCTCTCCAGGTACTCCATCTGTGGGATCAGGTACTGACTGAGAAGCTTCGAGCAAAATTTTAGATTTATATACCTGAATTTTGACTGTGTATGTTCTCAAACGTTTGGGTCACACTGGGAGTGGTGACTGCTGGCAAACGCTTGTAAACATTCAATTCATTTACAAAAGTTCCTGAAAGTTGTTGATGATGTTTAACGTTGGCTTGTGTTGAGCTTCGTTGCTCTCTGTTGTCCAAAGTTCACCTAAGTTACTGGTGTACTGTGGAAAGTTTATCTATGCCAGCCCCTTGTGTTACCAACACGTTCCTTGAGTTGGACACACGCTCACCTACGTTAGAAAAGTGCTAGGCTAAGTTCACCACTGCCAGCGTTTCAGTTGACGTTCGCCAACTCAGGCCGATTTAGGCTAGCTCTGCACAACTTAGCCCAGTGCTCAGGAACTTTTACAAACTGAGCACAACTTTCACCAACGTTTGTTTCTAAACATTGGTAAATTTTTCAGCATGTTGAAAACTTTTTTCTCCTCCCCATGTCCTGTCTAGCAGCTAGGGAAGCAGAATAGATATCTGCTTCCCTTATTGTGCTACAGATTTACTTTGCCAAAAGGAGCTTTGCTCATATTTGATACGTATGTACTGTATAAAAATAGTATTTATAGACTCCGCTTGTAATAAATTTAATACTTTATTTAAATTGTTTTACTTATTATGGACCTGACAGGGGGACTGGGGAAGGGAATTGAAATGAAAATTTTCAAAGAACACGACTTTTGACAGCATTCACCAACAAACATCAACTATCATTAACTTTTACCAACTTTTGCCAGCAGAGCTAGACGTTTGCCAAAACATCAGTAAAAGTTGGTCCAAACACTGTAGTGTGAATCCACCCTTAGTCTCAGAGTGTATCTGGGATTTTATTTTGCTTGTTTATTTCCGTTGTGTTCTTGTCCAAAATGTCCAATTCTGCTTTTGCACAGGATGAAGACTTTGATGGGATGTCAATTACATTCAAAGGTACATGTTAAAGTATATTTAAAATTAGTACTAGGAGGGAGCTTTTGAGGCCAGATAATTACTTATTAAACACAAGGTTAAATCATGATTAAAAAGAAATTTAGTTGGAAAGAACATCTAAACTGGAGTTCATTATATCACAGAAAACAAAAAAACAATGCTCACATCAGCTGTATTTTCCATGGTTTGAACTCAAGTCAAGCATCTCATATACAGTATATTTAGTATATATGAAAGCTGACTTCCCCTTGATGAATTTGTTGGTTACATTTAATCACAGGGCTTGACATTAACATGGCTTGTGGATTTCCAAAGCTACCAGCTACTCAACATTTTCACTAGCTGTGAATTCGTAGATGGGAATTGATGATTTACTCAAATAAATAATGAAAATGACATGAGAAAATAAACTGCCAGCCCTTTTCCAATATCAGTGATCACTGTAAGGATCCAAATTAAAACTACATAAAATTTATGTGATGATGTGGCTCTGTCAGGATGAAGCTCTTTATTCATGCTACAATTGAGGAAGACCGACATATATACATCTATAAATATAGCACTAAACAATATAAAGAAAAGGGTTTATGGAGTACCAAATCATTAACAGTAGAAAACATGAACATCTGTTTTGTCTGGTAAAAGCCCACAAACAAAAATGTTGTAGTTTTAGCTGTAGCAAAACCATTCTTTTTACCTCTTTGGTCGACAACATCTGCCACATGCCAGAGCTACCAGACACTTCCAAAATCCACCTGCATTAGGCTAGTGGGCTGGTGCTAATGTCAAGCCCTGAGTGCAAAATCAGCCATGTGTTTACATACAGTATCTATCTATAAATGCAAGGAATCTCTGTCTGTGTGTCTGCCTGTTCCTCACATATCTCTTGAACCGTTTGTCAGACTGACCTCAGATTTTTATAAGTGCTTTGCTGAGGTTACAAAGGTGTGCACCCCCGAATTTCAGCTTTCCGAGATATGTGCAGGTTTCGGAGGGGAAATCTTTAATGAACATCCTTGGACGTCCAATGAACGTCCATAGTGAAACTATTAAACGAACACAGAAATGGAAATAGTATAAGCACTGGGAGTTGGGGGCTCAAAATTTGGATTTATGGTTTATAATATTAAGCTCAATAACCCCTGTGAATTTCAGCCTCCCCGGATATGTGGAAGTTTAGGAGGTGAAATCTTTATTGAATGCCCGTAGAGGAGCTATTAAATGAACACAGAGGTGGAAAAAGGTATAACTGCTGGGAGTTGGGGGCTAAAAATTCACAGGGCAGGCTTTGGAGGCCAGTGGGATAAAATGATAAAAATTTGGGCCCGATCCGAGCTCCTGACCCCAGTCTCCTTATAGGGAGTTTTTATAAGGAATTCTGAACAACTTCTTATATGGTCATGTGACCAGGCACTGCACTAGTATCACATTAAACTTAAATTCTGTGTGCAACCAAATGAGGGTAAAAAAAGCTTCCAGAACTCCATGCCAGCAGTACAGCATGAGCATCACATCAATATGCACAAATAATTGGAATTTAAGTGTGTTTATACAGATGCTGCTAATGCTATGAGAAACTGGGATTGAGTACAGAAATGCTATTCCCAAGTGGCAAACACCAATAGAGGAGATTTCAGACAAACTCGTACAGATGATCATGCATTAACCGACAGTTAACACAACACGCCACATGGTTTTGTGTTGCCGGCAAACCTTTGCAGAGGTCACAACAAGGTTAATGGGCTGTATGTACAGGGATCATCAGAGTCCACGGCTATAGTATCAGAAATCCATTGTGGTACGACATCTGTATAAACACGGACCAAATTCAACATGCAGATACAGAAAGTCACAAAGAGATACAGATGTTACTAAACAAGCAGAATCAAAAGTTGGAGATGGTTACTACAGCCGGGGTCAAAATTTGGAAAACATTTGGCTATTACACCACTCCTCAGCATGATTTTAGCGAAACTGCACAGTAGTTTGTCTCCACTGATGACTCTCCAGTGTTTGTTTAGGAATACTGTACGACTCTGATGGAAAAACCTCTGTTGCCTACTACACAACACAGAAACAACATTGCATATGTTGACGACAAGATCAACACCAGTTGACATTACACAACGAATTCTCATTAAAGTACAGTATTGGTTCATATCTGGGATCTACTAGGAGATTGAGGAATGCAGACAGATTATGGCGCTAACATCTAAAGTGACAAATGCAAAGGAAACAAGGACATAAAGGCTTCAGGGCGCCAACGTGTTTAGAAAAGGAAAAAGTAGCTGTTAGGAATAAATATGAAATATGAAAAAAGCATCAGTGTTAGTTGCATTTACATGAAAAACAGAGAAATAAACTGTGAATCGGAGTCCTTCTTCAGTACTGAGGTAATGGTGGTAGTTTGCTGTGACTGCTCAGCTCACACGGATGCCACAACATGTCAAAACATAAATGGCACATGGACTGAGTTGGTTCCTTTAATCTCTTTGCTTCATCATTTCCCTCCGCACAGGAGGGGTGGCATGTTAACCTTCCATGCTAATGGGCAATTTTACAGTCTGTGACCATGCCCACGGGCTTGTTGTGGGTGGTACGCATCTATACTGCACAACAATGAAGATCACTGAGCCTGTGGACACCAGTTTACATGTAATAAACACAGACCTTTATGCCTACAAGTGGAGTTAATGCAGGTAAAAGCCTTTATTTCCTTTACGATGTGTGTATTTACCAAGGCACATAGCTTCTCCGTCACTGAACATGCTCGGCCAGTTAAAACAAAAGCCACCGAGCTAGAAAATTTATGGGCAGCCCAATGAGACGCGAAAGAAATTCTAGATAATACTGTGCTGGGACTGCTCAGATTCAATGTGAGCTGAAGGCCAGACAGTGACGATTATTAATCATGTTCCTGTAGAACTACACAGACTGTCCTCCGCTAGCAGAATGCAGTAAAGTGACCAGCAAATGGCTCTTCTGGCTTTTTTTTTTTTCCTTTTTCTGATGCATGTGTCTGTGTGTGTGTCTGCATGCATGTTGTCATCGCAGTGGATGTGTCAAAGTCTTACCACTGCTAATGAGATACAATGGAAGCTTCAAATGCATGCTTGCGCTAACTTATTATAAGCAAAGCTGCAAACATGTCAACACATAGTGGAAAGCACAACTTGACTACTCTAGGAAACGGCACGCAATCAAGAAACGGCAAAGAAGCCAGCCAGCATGTCCGTGTGGGCCCCTCTGTAGGTTAAACTGGGCTACCTTATGGGTCCCATGTGGGTGTGTCCGTGGGTTCCATGTTGGCCCCATCTGTGTTTGCCCACATGGATTTTACTGTGGTGCAGGTAAGCAGGCAATCCGTTTACCCACTTTAAACCCATCTGGGCGCCACATGGATTCAACATGGGCGAGCAGGTTTCAGTAACACTTGTGCCGAGGAAAAATTACAAGAAACAGTCGCAAATTTATGAGGAGAAAATGTGAAAATTTATAAGAAAAAAGTGACAAATTTACTCGAAAAAAGTTGCCAATTTACAAGAAAAAAAAAAACTAAAATTATGAGGAAAAAAATTAGAAAAAGTTGCAAATCAACAAAAAAAAGGAGCAAATGTGAATTGAAATTGAAAATTTATGAGAGAAACATCCCAGGTTTATGAGGAAAAGCTGTAAGTTTACAGTAAAAAGTTTCAAATTTACAAGAAAAATGTCAAATTTTTACAGAAAAGTAACAAATTTACAAGAAAATACCAAATTTACAAGGAAAAAAGTAACATGAGAAAAAGTTGCAAGATTACAGTCAAAAAGTGGCAACTTAACGAGAAAGTTCTAAAATTATGAGAAAAAGTTAGCAAATTTGCAAGAAAAAGTCACAATTTTACAAGAAAAATGAACAAATTTATGAGAAAGTTTCAAATTCCAAGAAAAATGTATCAAATTAGTGGGGAAAGTCATAAATGTATGAGAAAATAAGTTGAAAACAGGTAAAGTCCATGTGGACAAACCCACATGGGACCCAGGAGACAGTCCAGCTGAAACCCACCGTGGGGCCCACGTGGACCTGCTGGCGGGGGGGAACAGGGCCAGAGCTAAGTGTGACGGGGGACAAAGAAACGCTCCATAAACGAGGAGTGATGTGCTTCCTCCATGTGCCACTACTCGATGTGAATTGACTATGAGTTCCAGTTTTTCCCCTTTCATTGTGCAAAATATCAAACGTGTAAGAAAAAACGGACGCACCAAACATGCGCGCACGCACATACACACACAAGGTGATGTAATGGACTTGGCAAACTGGTCTAACCCTCCAAACCAAACCAGATCACGCCTAGAACTGGGCCAAATTCAGTTTAGGTTGTTCGCCTTCATGATGGCGGGCTTTCTGTTGACGTATGTGGCCCAGTAGCCCAAGTTGAAGATGAAGAACAGAACTGGGAAAATGATGCGGGATATCTTGTCCACTTTGCTGACACGGTTGTAGGATTTCTTGGCTTCAGCGTAGGGGTCAACCACTTTATTCAGATAGGGGTGCTTGGCCGATGCTCCGCCGGCACTTTTGGAAATGGTGGTCAAGCCTTGGTCTTTAGCTACGTTGATGGCATAGGTGGTCCCAACAATGTTGAAGGTGTTGTTTGTCTTTTTGGACAAAGTTGTCGACTCTCTTGTCTGGAAAAGAAGAGAGCAGTACAGTAAAAATTGTCAGGAGTGAAGCAACAGACTAAACCATACTTCCATTTGAACTCATAAAGAGGAAATAGAAGCAACACCACGACACACGACACACACAAGAACAAAACAAAAGCCTAACCATATCTTTAATCATCCTGGCCATGTTAGCCTGAAACGGTTCCTGAAAAGAAAAGTAGAAAAGAAAAAAAGTTTACCAATTATATTAAAATTAACCAAATTATGACATACTGTAATCATAATGATCTAGCTGGAATTACTTTTGAACATAATAATTTAAAAATCAAATCTGCATCATATCAGGAGGTCATGATTAGAAATTAATTATGCTAAAATTAAAATAGGAAGGTATATTTTGCTTTACTGCAGAACCAGGCTGGACTGGCGTCTGATACTGCTAACAGTAGCAGTAGCAGCACAGAGCAGGATTAGAAACAAAGCAAAATAATAGCGCCTGAAAACATGTTTGACAAACTGTATCAATGAGAGCAGCCAGGCCTCTGCAGGCAAACAGATTGCGATACAACAAACACGACAAAGGCTGCGCGTGATCAAGCTGGCTGGAGAGACTGCCGTCTTCCTGCTACTAGAGGGAAATCATTACACTGTCTTTCATATTGAAGTCACATAGGGAGACAGAATTTTATTTGCTAAATTGGTGCTGGCTCAGAGAGCTAGACTTGCCTCGCTAGAGGATCCTGTCAGCCAAACGGAGTACAGTGCAGCGCACACCGTAGATGTGGGAGAACAAGTAGGGCAGCAAGATTGATTACTGGGCAGAGTTTTAGTTTCCTGTGTGGCATGCAGTGTGTACGTCTGGACTTTGTGTAATTTCCTTCGCACCCTTCATCCCCTCTGTGGCTACTTTACGAAGCTAAAGCAGTGTGTGTCATCTAGCAGTGTTTCACTTTCACAGCTCCCCTGTTTTCGCTTTTGCTTTAAGCCCACTTTAATTTTTGCTCTTCTTTTTTCAGCTTCATTTGATTTCCCCTTTTACTCCATGTTTTCAATTAGCATAACTAATGTCCCCTCTTCCTCTCTTCCAAAGTGCTTCGCAGTGGCTCTCTTTCAGCACGCAGCTCATCACCAAGTGTTTTCGCTTGCTCTTCATCCTCAAAATTCACACACACTCACAAATGGAGGCAGAGCGATGGCTTTTCACGTGACAAACGTGAGCACGTCACAGGCATGCAGAAAACTCACCGGGAGACTTTTTAATGTGAGCTGGGAGAAGCAGTGAAATGACATTTGCAGCAGCTGTTTGCGTGCTGTCAGGTTGTTGTTAAGCTTTTGAACTGATGCGGCGGCTGGACCGAGGAGGAAATATTTTCACTGGGATGAGTGTGTCTCCTTGAGTGAGCGGGTCAATGGGATGACTACAATCATTCAAGCTCCTCGACAACAACAGCCAGTGTTGTGAAGAGCTACCAAAGCTAGCAGTAGTTGATTGCTTTAAACATAGGAATGGCCAACCGGTGTCTGGAGTGCCCTATTTCAAGTCCATTCAGACACAGAGAGGGAGAAAGACGAGTCCCACTGATGCCCCCTGATAACCAGATACCATTCCTTGATATTGATTCTTCTACATCTAACACACCACAAAGCCCCTCTATTACAGCGAAGGCTTATGTCAGCAGGAAAAACAAATTACTACGATATACCTATTGAGGTGCAGATTGTGGATTTTCTGGGATGATACTACTGCAATAGCTGAAGATATTTTCTTTTTCCCTTTTTAAAATCTTTATTTCTGTCATTGGGTGCCATCTATCTATAAATGCAAGGAATCTGTGTGTCTGCCTGTCCCTTGCATATCTCTCAAACTGTTTGTCAGACTGACCTCAGACTTTATAAGTGCTTTGCTGAAGTTATGAGGGTGTACATCCCCAAATTTCAGCCTCCCCGGATATGTGGAAGTTCAGGAGGGGTAATCTTTAATGAACATCCATAGGGGAGCTATTAAATGAACTCAAGAGGTGGAAAAGGTAGAACCACTGGGATTTGGGGGCTGAACATTTGGATTTACAGCTATAATACTAAGCCCAATAACTTCTGTAAATTTCAGCCTCTCCGGATATGTGGAAGTTTAGGAGGGGAAATCTTTATTGAACGTCCTTAGGGGAGCTATTAAATGAACTCAAGAGGTGGAAAAGGTAGAACCACTGGGATTTGGGGGCTGAAAATTTGGATTTACGGCTATAATACTAAGCCCAATAACTTCTGTAAATTTCAGCCTCTCCGGATATGTGGAAGTTTAGGAGGGGAAATCTTTATTGAACGTCCTTAGGGGAGCTATTAAATAAACACAGAGGTCGAAAAGGTATAACTGCTGGGAGTTGGGGGGCTGAAATTCACAGGGCAGGCTTTGGAGGGCAGTGGGATAAAATGATACAAATTTGGGCCCGATCCAAGCTCTGGAACCGGGTCTTCCTTTGAAGACCTGATACAGACGTGGACAAAATTGTTGGTACCCCTCTGTTAATGAAAGAAAAACCCACAATGGTCACAGAAATAACTTGAATCTGACAAAAGTGGTAATAAATAAAAATTCTATGAAAATTAACCAATGAAAATCACACAATGCTTTTGAATTGTGGTTCAACAGAATTATTTTAAAAAACAAACTCATGAAACAGGCTTGGACAAAAATGATGGTACCCCTAGAAAAGATTGAAAATAATGTGACCACAGGGACATGTTCAACCAAGATGTGTCCTCTAATTAACATCACAGGTGTCTACAAACTTGTAATCAGTCAGTCGGCCTATTTAAAGGGTGACAAGTAG
Source organism: Pholidichthys leucotaenia (assembly GCA_020510985.1). NCBI lineage: Eukaryota > Metazoa > Chordata > Actinopteri > Cichliformes > Pholidichthyidae > Pholidichthys > Pholidichthys leucotaenia. The sequence continues at coordinate 20,140,552 of CM035844.1, forward strand.
TCACTGTGCTGTTTGGTGGCATGGTGTGTACCACACTAAACATGGACCAGAGGAAGCAAAGGAGAGAGTTGTCTCAGGAAATTAGAAAGAAAATTATAGACAAGCATGTTAAAGGTAAAGGCTATAAGACCATCTCCAAGCAGCTTGATGTTCCTGTGACTACAGTTGCACATATTATTCAGAAATTTAAGATCCACGGGACTGTAGCCAACCTCCCTGGACATGGCCACAGGAGGAGATGGATAATACAAATGGTAACAAAAGAGCCCAGAACAACCTCTAAACACATTCATGGTGAACTCCAAGGTCAAGGTACATCAGTGTCACATCGCACCATCCGTCGTTGTTTAAGCCAAAGTGGACTTCATGGGAGACGACCAAGGAGGACACCACTGTTGAAAACAAATCATAAAAAAGCCAGACTGGAATTTGCCAAACTGCATGTTGACAAGCCACAAAGCTTCTGGGAGAATGTCCTATGGACAGACAAGACAAAACTGGAACTTTTTGGCAAGGCACATCGGCTCTATGTTCACAGATGAAGCATACCAAGAAAAGAACACTGTCCCTACTGTGAAACATGGAGGAGGTTCTGTTATGTTCTGGGGCTGCTTTGCTGCATCTGGCACAGGGTGTCTTGAATCTGTGCAGGGTACAATGAAATCTCAAGACTATCAAGGGATTCTAGAGAGAAATGTGCTGCCCAGTGTCAGACAGCTTGGTCTCAGTCACAGGTCATGGGTCTTGCAACAGGATAATGACCCAAAACACACAGCTAAAAACACCCAAGAATGGCTAAGAGCCAAACATTGGACTATTCTAAAGTGGCCTTCTATTCCGCCCTGATCTAAATTCTATTGAACATCTGTGGAAGGAGCTGAAACATGCCGTCTGGAGAAGGCACCCTTCAAACCTGAGACAACTGGAGCAGTTTGCTCATGAGGAGTGGGCCAAAATACCTGCTGAGAGGTGCAGAAGTCTCACTGACAGTTACAGAAATCGTTTGATTGCAGTGATTGCCTCAAAAGGTTGTGCAACAAAATATTAAGTTAAGGGTACCATCATTTTTGTCCAGGCCCGTTTCATGACTTTGTTTTTTTAAAGTAATTCTGTTGAACCACAATTCAAAAGCATTGTCTGATTTTCGCTGGTTAATTTTCATAGAATTCTTATTTATTACCACTTTTGTCAGATTCAAGTTATTTCTGTGACCATTGTGGGTTTTTCTTTCATTAACAGAGGGGTACCAACAATTTTGTCCACGTCTGTAAGAAGTTGTTCAGAACTCCTGACCTCAGACTCCTTATAAGGAGTTCTTATAAGGAATTCTGAACAACTCCTTATAAGGTGTTGTTCAGTTCAGCAGGAACTGAAAAACACCTTATACGGTCATGTGACCAGGCACTGCACTAGTCCTAATTTAAAGCAGAGATTTTTGATCCATAGATCTCATTGTACAGAGGTGCCACCTCCAGTGAACAATAAAGCACAAGTACAAAAAGCTCAAAAGTGAGTCAGTCCACAGCACACAATCAGTACAAAGCTAATCTACCTCTTCATTGCTAATATATGTTGTATTTAAACATTATTTTTAGGGCCAGAGCCAAATTGAGATACAGGGTTGCCGACACATTTAATTGAAGCCACTAAGCTAGACCCCTGTGGTATTGGTGCTCGTTAGAGCCACGGAAATGATGCTCCAGGTTACGTGAGTGGAATTCAAATATTATTTTTATTCAATGCACTCATGCAATCTGAGGAAGCCTGCAGCCTTTAAATAATAACTTAACCCCTCTCCACCAAATGTGGTCACTGATAATCATCCAAAACATTTAGGCAGGCAACTATTTGTTCCCTCTGTATTGTTCTTAGCCTTCGTAAGCCCACCTGTATGAACACCATTTATGTTGACATGCTCGTGATCTCCCAAAGATACTGGCACCATTCAGGGATGTTTTTGGCAACACAACCATAACATCCGAACCAAGAAACATTTAAAGCCCCAGCAGGTAATCCATTCACAAAGCAAGAAAAATCTAGCTTCCTACAGCCAAGCAAACATGGAGCGTCTCCTAATTTGATGAAGCGTGTAGTTGTGATCAGGCTGTTCAGTGGTTTCTGGATTATTAAACAGACCATCTCTCAGATAGCTTTAAAACACAAGAGCAAAAACTGTTATCATAAATTTGAAATAAGATGCAGCTGCTGAATCTGTTTGTGACATCACTATCAGTTGAAACTAGTAAGGGAAATTGATTAAAATTTTTAAAAATTAATTAATCTGACACATTTTCTATTAAAAAACTGCCATTAATCACAATTGTTTTTAAAAATTTAGTCAACTGCAATTAATTGCTAAAATTACAATGAAAAAACAATGAAAAATAAGTGTTTTTAAGCAACTATTTATTGCTTTTTAATTGCTTCAGTTTTAACAAAAAAAAAAGTGGTCCATTGCAGTGACCCGAGTTGACGTCACCGCTAGCGCTTTATCCACACCCACCGGCAGTCCAGAACGCGAACATTTGCCAGCAGAAAAGACGGAACAGTTGATCTGCTGTGGCTAGGCTTGTGCTAACTTCCGGTTAGCTGATCAAGCTGACACAGTCATTCCCCGCGTTCGCTCATTTCAATGTCTAAATGTCGTCTACGGTCCAAATGTCCACGTAGTATGACAGCGATATTCGGCCAAAGTGATCTGAATGGCTAGAATTAAATAAAATGAGAAGTAAGTGTTAAGTGTGCAGGCTTCACGCGACTCTATTGTGTGTCCTGCCAAAGAATGCCTGGGCGGCACAGATCCACATCTCAGAGTTTATAAGAAATACCGTGGGGGCATTAAATCGTGTTAATTTTTAAAAATCTGTTAATTGGACTACCATAATTAATTGCTTTATCCATTAATATTCCCAGCACTAATTTAAACATATTTAAAGAACTGGGGCATTACGGAGCATTTTTCATTGGCATTGAATGGGAAGCAGCAAGACCACATATCCAGTAGAAATGCACGGACAGTCAGAGCGTGCAAGTGGGCAGTTAAAAAGGTTAGCCCAGGGTTCTGCAACCTGTGGCTCTTTTTCCTATAGCCAATGGCTTCTTATGGCCTTGACAAAAAAAAAAAAAGAAAACTTTCACTGAAAAAAGGGAACAGATTTATGAAGAAAAAAATGAATTGAATGAATTTACTGGAAAATAATCTTATGAGGAAAAACTGAAAATTTAAGCCAAAACTTATGACAAATTTAGAGAAAAAAATATGAGAGAAGGCAGCAACAAATTCCCAAGAAACAAAAAACCCCACACAAATTTAAGGGAAAAGTTGCATTTTTTTTGAAAATAATGTAACAAATTTATGTGAAAAGTGCTTCAAAATTACCTAAAAAATGTAACAAATTTACAAGGGAGACTGGACCTCTTGTACAATGTAGAGTGACGTACGTCCGCATTCCGGACTGGCTGCAGCTCACTTCCGGTCACAGCCAAATCTCATTATATTTCCCGGCACCACACGATAGCTGCTAGCCGCAAAGCTAACTAGGGAACTATTAAACGGCTCGGTGTGGTTACAAAAACGATCAAAAATGTGAAACACAAACTTTATAAAGAAAAAATGATCTGCCCACACACTATTTCCAGTATGTACAATGACAAGTGAAAGTGATTAAAATTGATCTATTGACGAGAAAGCACCAGGGCATGCGGAAATATAATGGAAGTGGAACCAGAAATGCGGGAGGACTGGAATGCAGAAGTACGTTACTCTACATTGTGCAAGAGGTCCATAGAACAAATTTATTAGAAAAGCCGGACATTTATGCAATAAACATGATGTTTAGAGAAAAAAAGTTTTAATCTTAAGGAAAAACACACAAAAAATAACAATTTCTGAAAAAAAAACCCACTGGATTTTATGAGGAATAAATTTATGTGGAAAGACTGGGGTTGAGATTTTAGGTTGAGGCTGCAGAGTAACAAATTTTCAAAGAAAAATATGACAAATTTGTTAAAAAACTAGAAAATAAAAGCCAAAAATCTCACAAAAGTTGGAAAAAAGCTGTAATTTGATGAGGAAAATCCTCCAAATATTGATGGTGTCAGGCCAGTTTGTACCAGTAACATTGCCGTTTTACATTTGTTTCCAGGTTCAGACGTTTTTGTGGCCCCATGCCGATTTTGCTGGTTAAAAATCTCTCACAGTGGCCTTTTAGGTATTAGACGTTACAAATCCCTGGGTTAGACCATCCAGTCATTTCATTTGGAGTGGGTTAGAAGCCCCCTGATAAAAGGAGTTTGAGGCTCTTTAAAGGGATTGACAAAACCTAAGGCTAAATGGATTAGTCAAAACATTGTCCATGTGGTTTTTTCCACGTATAAAAAATAAAAGGAAAGGAGGTTCAAGGCCTTCTAATGTATAGATTACTTTTGCAACTTGCTGTAATGCTTTAATGATTTTATGTAAAGCACTTTGAATTGTCTTGTACACGAAATGTGCTATACAAATAAACTTGCCTTGCCTTGGTCCCAATGAAATGACTACCTGATATTTTTGCAGTCCCCTGACTACCCTACAGGATGGCTTTTAACCCCTTGTGCTGGATTTTTTGTATTTGCCATTAAAAATCCTTTTATCCGGTGAATAAAGAAGCTGTAATCCCAAAGATGCATTTTAGTGATTTACAGTGGTGTGAAAATGTGTTCGCCCCCTTCCTGATTTCTCATTTTTTTGTATGTTTGTCACACTTGAAGAGTCAAGATTCAAAGGCTTTATTATCATGTGCACAGTTAAGAAATGCTACATTTCCTGACCAATAAAATTCTTACTCTGCTCTCCGAACGAATGCCAAATTAAAAGGTACAGAACAACAATTCTAACAGGTCATGACACACTAACACAGTAGCTCAATCCTAATACTATCCATCCATCTTCTTCCGCTTAATCCTTTTCGGGTCGCGGGGGGGCTGGATACTAATGGATGCTAAAACACACACACCAACACACAGTCAGTAGAGGAATGAAACTGAAAATTCACTGGATGACTAAAGTGACAGTGGCATATTGATATCAGATGATGTGAACCTGAGATGGCATAGACTTGTGTACTGTGTACAGATGAGCATTGTGCAGCAAGCAGTGTATAATTACAAATTATTTGATAAGTAGCAGCAGAGATGATATGGACATCAGACAGGTGATACTATATCTACTGTACAGGTGAGCAGTGTGCAAATTTAGCAGCTGGTGTATGAGTTCCTATATGCAAAGCTGTGTTACAGAGTTTTGGAAGTTATCTGTTCATGAGTCTGATGGCAGTGGGAGAGAAGGAGTTTTTCAGTCTGGTTGTCCTGCATTTCATACTTCTGTACCTCCGGCCTGAGGGTAGACGTGTGAACAGTCTGTGTTGGGGGTGGGTGGGGTCCCGGAGGATGGCGTCAGCTCTCTTTTGGACTCTGCTGTGGTAGATGCTCTGCAGAGAGGGGAGTGGAGTCCTGATGATCTTCTCCGCTGTCTTCACCAATCTCTGCAGGCGTTTGCAGTCCAGGGCAGTGGTGCTGCCGTATCATGCAGTGATGCAGTTGGTCAGGATGCTCTCGATGATGCAGCTGTAGAAATTGTTGAGGATCCTGGAAGACATGCCAAACTTCTTCAGCCTCCTCAGAAAGTACAGTCGCTGTTGAGCTCTCTTAACCAGCTCTGTGGTGTTGTGTGTCCATTTAAGGTCCTTGCTGATGTGGATGCCCAGGTATTTAAAGCTGCTCACCCTCTCCACCTCAAGCTTCCGGATGAACAGTGGCCGATGGGGTCTCCTCATCCCTTTCCTCATGTCCACTATCATCTCCTTTGTCTTGTCCGTGTTGAGGGTGAGGATGTTGTCCTCACACCATGACACCAGGTTGGCCACCCCCCTCCTGTAGGATGCTTCATCATCACCAGTGATGCGTCCTATCACTGCTGTGTCATCCGCAAACTTTAGGATGATATTGTCCTTGTGGGAGGCAAGTCATGGGTGAGGAGACTGTAGAGGACGAGGCTGAGAACACAACCCTGAGGGACACCTGTGTTTGTGATGGTGCTGGCTGAGGTCCTGTTACCAATCCTGACAGACTGGGGCCTGCCAGTTAGAAAGTCCAGTAGCCAGTCACAGAGGGTGGGGTGCAGGCCAAGTGAAGACAGTTTGTCGGTGAGTTTGTGGGGGATGACCGTGTTGAAGGTGAACCTGTCGTCGACAAAAAGCATACAAATGTAGGAGTCTTTATCTTCCAGGTGGGAGAGAGAATAATGGAGTGCTGCAGCGATAGCATCTGAGGTGGACCTGTTGGGTTGGTAGGCGTACTGCAGGGGGTCCAGGGTGCCCGGTATGCTGTCCTGAATGAGGGGCAGCACCACTCTCTCGAAGCACTTCATGATGATTGGAGTGAGTGCTACCAGTCTGTAATCATTCAGACAGGTTGGCGGACTCCTTTTGGGGAGGGAGATGATGGTTGTCATTTTGAATGTTTCTGATCACCAAACAAATTTAAATATTAGTCAAAAATAACACAAGTAAACACAAAATGCAGCTTTTAAATAAAGGTGTTTATTATTAAGGAAAAAAAAAATCCAACCCTACATGGCCCTGTGCGAAAAAGTGATTGCCCCCTAAACCTAATAACTGGTTGGGCCACCCTTAGCAGCAACAACTACAATCAAGCATTTGCGATAACTGGCAGTGAGTCTTTTACAGCGCTGTGGAGGAATTTTGGCCACTCATCTTTGCAGAATTGTTGTAATTCAACCACATTAGAGGGTTTTCGAGCATGAACCGCCTTTTTAAGGCCATGCCACAGTATCTCAATCGGATTCAGGTCAGAACTTTGACTAGGCCATTCCAAAGGCTATTTGTTTTTCTTAAGCCATTCAGAGATGGACTTGCTGATGTGTTTTGGATCATTGTCCTTCTGCAGAACCCGATGTAATGGGACACACACCTTCCTAAAAGTTCGACTTTTGTCTCGTCAATCCACAGAGTATTTTCCCAAAGGTCTTGGGGATCAACAAGATGTTTTCTGGGAAAACTGAGATAAACCTTTATGTTCTTTTTATTCAGCAGTGGTTTTCGTTTTGGAACTCTGCCATGCCATTTTTTCACAGTCTCTTTCTTACGGTGGAGTCATGAACACTGACCTTAACTCATGCAAGTGAGGCTTGCAGTTCTTTGGATGCTGTTGTGGGGTCTTTTGTGACCTCTTGGATGAGTCGTTGCTGTGCTTTTGGGGTAATTTTGGTCGGCTGGTCACTCCTGGGAAGGTTCACTACTGTTGCATGTTTTCACCATTTGTGGATAATGGCTCTCACTGTGGTTCGCTGGAGTCCCAAAGCTTTAGAAATGGCTTTATACCTTTTTTCCAGACTGATAGATCTCAATTACTTTGTTTCTCATTTGTTCCTGAATTTCTTTGGATTGCAGCATGATGTCTAGCTTTTGAGGATCTTTTGGTCTACTTGACTTTGTCAGGCAGGTCCTATTTAATTGATTTCTTGATTGAGAACAGGTGTGGCAGTAATCAGGTCTGGGTGTGGATAGAGAAATTGAACTCAGCTTTCCAAAGATGTGATAAACCACAGTTAATTTGTTTTAATGTGGGGGAATCACTTTTTCATACAGAGCCATGTAGGTTGTGGTGACCCACCACAATCTACAGGGACATTCATCCTCACACTCAGAAGGTTCGGAAGAAGCAGAGGACCATTCACATATGGACAGAGAGCCCCTGGGGGGGACAACCAGAACAATGGACTATTGTTTATACATCCGCACACCAACAACACCGCACAGCAGCACAGCAGTGCACAGCGCTACAAATGCGTCTCATTATGATGGAGGAAATAAAACTCTGCAACCTTCCAGCTCGTCGCATCTCGCCTGATCAAATTCCTCCACACTGGTGACCCTTGACGAAGAATGGAACACGAGGCAAACACCCCGGAGATGACCCGGACGGGAAGCCCCAGCACGCGTCATGGTGCGCCCCTCACCTGATCTTTTACCTCCACACTGGTGACCTGACGAGAGAGAATGACCGTCTGCTCCCTCTCACCGTGCTGTGGATCCCAGAGGACCAGAGAATGCCTGCAACCTCTTCATCCTCACCAGAGCGCGCTCCCCGGAGCGGGCAGCGCTTGGACCGACACGTACCATGAACGGCAACACGAGCAAAATGAAGGAAGCAGCCTGGATGGGGACGATCATCAACGCCGTCTGCGTTGATTTCCACCGAGCTCCCCGACTCTGACTAAACTCCCGACAGCGGACCTCCTGCACACAGAAGCTCCGCACGCACACTACAGGATTACGAGGACAGCGCAACTGCCAGCTAGTGGTCACTGCGCCATGCGCGCGCCACGCACAGGGTCAAGCCGGCTCCACAGACCGATACAGCATCCTCCGCCGCTGCATGTGCCCGAGAAACACGGCCGATCGCCAGCCTCGGAACCTTCAGGGCTGCTCACGCACCTGAAGCAGACGTGCAGCCCGCACACAAGACTTTGTATGGGTTTCTCAGCCACGGCGCACAAGGGGAATTTAGCCAATTGCTATCCCTGATGGCTTTAGGGCTGCTTCTAACTAACTAACTAACCTGCACTTATATAGCGCTTTTCTAGTCACAAAGACCACTCAAAGCGCTTTCACTAGTACTAACCCACAATTCTAAGGGCCTATAGGAAACAGATATCTAGGGACAATTTAGAACAACCAATTAACCTAACATGCATGTCTTTGGATTGTGGGAGGAAACCGGAGCCCCCGGAGTAAACCCACGCAGCACAGGGAGAACATGCAAACTCCATACAGAAAGGTTCCAACCCCTGCCAGCCTGGGGATTTGAACCAGGAACCTTCTAGCTGTAAGGCAACAGTGCTAACCACTGCACCACCGTGCTGCACCTAAAAGCCAGACCGCCAGGTCCCTCACACAGCTGCAGTTGTTTCACAGCCGCTACGCATCCTCGTGGAATTTGGCCATTCGCCTTCCCCACATCCTCACTGGACCGAGTCGCGAGAGGAGTCAGAGACTTAATTTTTTCACAGTCGCTGTGGATCACTGCCAGGGTGACCTGGAAAGTCCCTCACCATCGCGGATCCACACGCAATTTTTGCGCGACCCAGATACCTTTGACGTCCCGAGCCGGCACTCACTTACTCCCACCCCCTCCCCCTCCTCCTCCACAGCGCTCTTCCTGCACCTCACTCCCTAAAGCCGGCCGATCGCCGTCTTGTTCCATTACGCACGAAGCGCACCGGCACATGCACCCACGATCCACGGCCGTTCAACATGCTGGAACCCGGAGCGGAGCACACTGTTTTTTCCACCCCTCCCCCGTCCCCCCCACGGACTGACATGCCCTCTGGCAGTTCTACCGGATACGGAGCCCAAACGACGTGGTGGGGGTGGGGGTCACAGCCCCTTCTGAGTGTTCTGGGGGGGAGCCCTGTGGTGACCCACCACAATCTACAGGGACATTCATCCTCACACTCAGAAGGTCCGGAAGAAGCAGAGGACCATTCACATATGGACAGAGAGCCCCTGGGGGGACAACCAGAACAATGGACTATTGTTTATACATCCCCGGATTAAGGAGAAGACGTTCGGGCGCCAGTTGGTGAGGCTAATCATATGTATCGACTGATATGTATATCAATATGCTAATGTGCCATGCATTCTCTCTGTTTGTATAACATATAAAAGAGCTGATGATACATGCCTCAGCAACACCGCACAGCAGCACAGTAGCGCACAGAGCTACAAGTGTGTCTCATTATGATGGAGGAAATAAAACTCTGCAACCTTCCAGCTCGCCGCATCTCATCTGATCAAATTCCTCCACAAGGTTTCAATTTTTTTTGCCCTTAATAATAAACACCTTCACTTAAAAACTGCATTTTGTGTTTACTTGTATTGTCTTTGTCTAATATTTAAATTTATTTGATGATCTGAAACATTGGAGTGTGACAAAAATAAAAAAAGAGAAATCAGGAAGAGGCAAACACTTTTTCACACCACTGTATCTATCTATAAATGCACGGAATATCTGTCTGTGTGTCTGTTCCACGCATATCTCTTGAACTGTTTGTCAGACTGACCTAAGGTTTTATACATGCTTTGCTGAGGTTACGAGGGTGTGCATCCCCGAGTGTGGAGTCGCTCAGTCAAAATATGTAATTTTTATCAATACAAGTTTAGCCACCACTCTGTCACCGCTCTGTGTCTCTTCATGCACCGTCTTCAAGAAGTGTGGGCGGGGTTTCAGATTGACTCCATGCTGATTGGATAATACGCGGCACCACGACCATGCTGATTGGATAATACATGGCACCACGACCTGTCAGTCACCACAGTGTTCCCTGGACAAAACAAGTAAGTGAAAAACGACAAATTTGACTAGAAAAAGATAATACTGAAGATTTAATGATTAAAAAAATCATACCATAAAGTTGCCGTGATTGCATAGGTCTAAAGGATAAGTTGCCATATGTGGAGAACATGATGTGCGCGAGCAGACTGAGTAGAGCATCAGCGGGGACTGGGTCTGACAAATCAGCACAGAACATGCTGGGAGAAGCAGCGGCCAGACACGACCTGCCTCAAAGGCACGCTAACCAATGGCGACAAAAAAAAAAAGAAGTTATTTTCAGTAAAGTGAAAAAAAAGGTAATGCATGTAGTGTGCTTTTGTCCTGAGGCTGATTTATCATGGAAAACAGCTGAGCTCTGTGGTTCGAGCGAACAGCTGACTGGATTCACCTCCTCGGTGTTCTGACATTTTGGCATATCTATCAGAACAGCATTGGACAGCTTATGGTACAGACTGCAAAGGTAAAAAAAACATGGGGGGGGGGGCTACAACCTTTGCTTCACAAATGCGGAACATATCAACTATACGCTTGATACGTCAGAAAATTTTCAGCATGGGACACATATTTTTTCCAGTTTATAAAGTTTTTCATTGGGTCTGAGGTGTGTGCAAAAAAAAAATGCATTTTGGATAATGTTTAGAGGGACAAATTGTGATTCTTTAGGTGGAATAATAACAATAAATAATCTTCTCACATCAATAAAAAACAAACCGTTTACAATAGAGCCACGGTGCTCACATAGTCTTTGCCAGTCACGCCCTCAAGGTTCAGATCATCATTTGGTCTCAGTATCACCCCAGCATGACGATATACAGTGGGGTAAAAAAATATTTAGTCAGCCACCAATTGTGCAAGTTCTCCCACTTAAAAGATGAGAGAGGTCTCCAATTTTCATCATAGGTATACCTCAACTATGAGAGACAAAATAAGAAAAAAAAAATCCAGAAAATCACATTGAAGGATTTTTTAATGAATTAACTGGTAAATTCCTCGGTAAAATAAGTATTTGGTCAATAACAAAAGTTCATCTCAATACTTTGTTATATACCCTTTGTTGGCAATGACAGAGGTCAAACGTTTTCTGTAAGTCTTCACAAGGTTTTCACACACTGTTGCTGGTATTTTGGCCCATTCCTCCATGCAAATCTCCTCTAGAGCAGTGATGTTTTGGGGCTGTCGCTGGGCAACACAGACTTTCAACTCCCTCCAAAGATTTTCTATGGGGTTGAGATTTGGAGACTGGCTAGGCCACTCCAGGACCTTGAAATGCTTCTTACGAAGCCACTCCTTCGTTGCCCGGGCGGTGTGTTTGGGATCATTTTCATGCTGAAAGACCCAGCCACGTTTCATCTTCAATGCCCTTGCTGGTGGAAGGAGGTTTTCACTCAAAATCTCACGATACATGGCCCCATTCATTCTTTCCTTTACACGGATCAGTCGTCCTGTTCCCTTTGCAGAAAAACAGCCCCAAAGTATGATGTTTCCACCCCCATGCTTCACAGTAGGTATGGTGTTCTTTCTCCTCCAAACACGACAAGTTGAGTTTTTACCAAAAAGTTCTATTTCGGTTTCATCTGACCATATGACATTCTCCCAATCCTCTTCTGGATCATCTAAATGCTCTCTAGCAAACTTCAGACGGGCCTGGACATGTACTGGCTTAAGCAGGGGGACACGTCTGGCACTGCAGGATTTAAGTCCCTGGCGGTGTAGTGTGTTTCTGATGTAGCCTTTGTTACTTTGGTCCCAGCTCTCTGCAGGTCATTCACTAGGCCCCCCCATGTGGTTCTGGGATTTTTGCTCACCGTTCTCGTGATAATTTTGACCCCACGGGGTGAGATCTTGCGTGGAGCCCCAGATCGAGGGAGATTATCAGTGGTCTTGTATGTGTTCCATTTTCTAATAATGGCTCCCACAGTTGATTACTTCACACCAAGCTGCTTACCTATTGCAGATTCAGTCTTCCCAACCTGGTGCAGGTCTACAATTTTGTTTCTGGTGTTCTTTGACAGCTCTTTGGTCTTGGCCATAGTGGAGTTTGGAGTCTGACTGTTTGAGGTTGTGGACAGGTGTCTTTTATACTGATAACGAGTTCAAACAGGTGCCATTAATACAGGTAACGAGTGGAGGACAGAGGAGCCTCTTAAAGAAGAAGTTACAGGTCTGTGAGAGCCAGAAATCTTGCTTGCTTGTTATTGACCAAATACTTATTTTACTGAGGAATTTACCAATTAATTCATTAAAAATCCTTCAATGTGATTTTCTGGATTTTTTTTCTCATTTTGTCTCTCATAGTTGAGGTATACCTATGATGAAAATTGGAGACCTCTCTCATCTTTTAAGTGGGAGAACTTGCACAATTGGTGGCTGACTAAATACTTTTTTGCCCCACTGTAAGCACCGCCTCAATCTTAGCATTAAAGTTTTAAAAAACCTTTTAATAACAAAAACTATAAATTGATGCACTACAATGGGTCTCAAATACAGACGTGGACAAAATTGTTGGTACCCATCTGTTAATGAAAGAAAAACCCACAATGGTCACAGAAATAACTTGAATCTGACAAAAGTGGTAATAAATAAGAATTCTATGAAAATTAACCAATGAAAATGAGACAATGCTTTTGAATTGTGGTTCAATATAATTATTTTAAAAAACAAATTCATGAAACAGGCCTGGACAAAAATGATGGTACCCTTAACTTAATATTTTGTTGCACAACCTTTTGAGGCAATCACTGCAATCAAACGATTTCTGTAACTGTCAATGAGACTTCTGCACCTCTCAGCAGGTATTTTGGCCCACTCCTCATGAGCAAACTGCTCCAGTTGTCTCAGGTTTGAAGGGTGCCTTCTCCAGACGGCATGTTTCAGCTCCTTCCACAGATGTTCAATACCATAAAATTGTCCCCTCATTCCCCAGCCAGTCGCAGCAGATGACTGCCCCTCCCTAAGCCTGGTTCTGCTGGAGGTTTCTTCCTGTTAAAAGGGAGTTTTTCCTCTCCACCGTCGCCAAGTGCTTGCTCACAGGGGATCGCCTGATTGCTGGGTCTTTCTGCAGCTGTGAGGGTCCCCCCTACAGTTGAAAGTGCTATGACATGACTGTTGTTGTGAAATGGCGCTATATAAATAAAGCTGAATTGAATTGAATTGAACTGAATTTAGATCGGGGCTCATAGAAGGCCACTTTATAATAGTCCAGTGTTTTGCTCTTAGCCATTCTTGGGTGTTTTTAGCTGTGTGTTTTGGGTCATTATCCTGTTGCAAGACCCATGATCTGCAACTGAGACCAAGCTGTCTGACACTGGGCAGCACATTTCTTTCTAGAATCCCTTGATAGTCTTGAGATTTCATTGTACCCTGCACAGATTCAAGACACCCTGTGCCAGATGCAGCAAAGCAGCCCCAGAACATAACAGAACCTCCTCCATGTTTCACAGTAGGGACAGTGTTCTTTTCTTGGTATGCTTCATTTTTGCGTCTGTGAACACAGAGCTGATGTGCCTTGCCAAAAAGTTCCAGTTTTGTCTTGTCTGTCCATAGGACATTCTCCCAGAAGCTTTGTGGCTTGTCAACGTGCAGTTTGGCAAATTCCAGTCTGGCTTTTCCTGATTTGTTTTCAACAGTGGTGTCCTCCTTGGTCGTCTCCCATGAAGTCCACTTTGACTCAAACAACGACGGATGGTGCGATGTGACACTGATGTACCTTGACCTTGGAGTTCGCCATGAATGTGTTTAGAGGTTGTTCAGGGCTCTTTTGTTACCATTCGTATTATCGGTCTCCTCCTGCGGCCGCGTCCAGGGAGGTTGGCTACAGTCCCGTGGATCTTAAATTTCTGAATAATATGTGCAACTGCAGTCACAGGAACATCAAGCTGCTTGGAGATGGTCTTATAGCCTTTACCTTTAACATGCTTGTCTATAATTTTCTTTCTAATCTCCTGAGACAACTCTCTCCTTTGCTTCCTCTGGTCCATGTTTAGTGTGGTACACACCATGTCACCAAACAGCACAGTGACTACTTGTCACCCTTTAAATAGGCCGACTGACTGATTACAAGTTTGTAGACACCTGTGATGTTAATTAGAGGACACATCTTGGTTGAACATGTCCCTATGGTCACATTATTTTCAATGTTTTCTAGGGGTACCATCATTTTTGTCCAGGCCTGTTTCATGAGTTTGTTTTTTAAAATAATTCTGTTGAACCACAATTCAAAAGCATTGTCTGATTTTCATTGGTTAATTTTCACAGAATTTTAATTTATTACCACTTTTGTCAGATTCAAGTTATTTCTGTGACCATTGTGGTTTTTTCTTTCATTAACAGAGGGGTACCAACAATTTTGTCCACGTCTGCATTTGTAAACATGTCCTGTTATAGTACTGCATGAGTTTATTGACGATACGCAGAAGAAATCCAGTATTACACTGAACTCCATCACTGAACAGTGATATAAACTAAAATAATTACAATGATGACTGAACAACTCCCATTCCCCAAAGTGAAGCTACACTATTATCTTGAATATAAGTGATAAAAGATCACACAAATAGGTGATCTGACAAACAAACAAGGGATCTGAAACAGTTGCTAATATTGGATGCCCCATTCATTTTCAATATTTAGGTATTCTGTAATTAATATTCACACAATCAAATAAATCTTAGTGCCATTTACTCCCTTTTATATTTGTCAAAGTCTAACATGTGATTGCCTACATACTGTATAGGCTACACCTCTTTGTATTCCACTTTCAAACACAGCCTACATTTGGGCCTGGAAAGCCTGATTGGGATTCCCGTTTCAGACAGGAGTACTTGGTTCTACGGGGATGCGCTAGTTTTATATAAAACAAGATAGACACATAAGATACATTTTGGCAGAGAGACAGAAGCGCTTCTTCTTGAGTGTCTGAGGGAGTCTCTTTTTGTACACTAGCCAGCTGTGAGTTAACCTTGGGTCCAGGAAGCAACACAAAGGAGCCTCTTCTGTGTGTGTGTGTGGAGGGGGGGGCAGTGGATAGATAAAGGTAGAACAGTGCATCTGTGACCCAGCCTGTATCTTGGGATATGTGAGAAAGTATCATTTTTTTTAAAAATATGCAATAAAAAATCTTTGACACCCTTCCTCCCCAACACATCTAACAAACAAAAAAGCATCAGGAAAGGATTACCTACTGGGGCTTTGAAGCTATAATTGTTTCCTAACCACATCAGCATTGTCTTGGATAGCAAAAGCCAAATAAAGCCAGATATATCCAGATTCAAGGAGAACACTGTGCTCAGATAATAATCTGGACGGTTTAATGTTGCCAAATTGGTACTCTCTGTATGTTTATAGCAAGCCATCACAAACCGTGTTTTGACATCCAAGTTCAACTTCCAGTTTGACTGCGAAGCTTCAGCTGCCACAGATAATGAGCTGTGTTCTCGCTGTTGACTTAAAGAGAACTGTGCAACCCGTAAAGCTGCAGTTGCATTTGTGGCTGCGATGACAGTTTTAATTATGACTCTGTTGCACCCATTTTATTCATCTTTTTGATATTTCAGTCATGCGAGTTGAAAAGGTTGCTTCGGATCATGCCGTTAACAGTGTGACACATTTGTGTATTTCAACTGTTAAAAGCAAGAATAAAAGAGAATCTGACACATGATTTATCACGTTTCATAATTATAATGTATAAAAGTACAAGAAATGTACCAAAACCACATGGTGAAATGTCTGTCTTCTTATACCTTAAACTGTTCTGGATACAATAGGAACTTTATCTTTACAAATGATCTACAGTAAGGAATTTTTTGTGCTGTTTTTCTCTTCTGTTCAGTTGAGCCGTCCTCCGCAGTAATTTATATGGCTTAATTATTGGAGGAAACCGTATGTGGCACTCGGCTGTATGCATGTTTCTATGAGCCCAAAGTGACTGAGCACACAATTTACTTCTGGCTAGAGATTTTTCTGCACCTTTCAAAGTCATTTGGCTAGCTGCAGGCAAAAGTACCCCACCGATTACAATGCATCAATTGACCTTGTCTTTGCAACTTCAGAAAATTGTTGCATCAGAATTTCTTGATGAGTGTGATTAAGTACCCCGGGGGTAATTGTGCCTTGCTGTGTCCTGCTGTTTGGAGCTCAGTGTGTGCATGTGTGCGTGTAGCCGAACCTTGTGACAGTCTGTCCCTCTCTGAGATCGGAGATGAGGCGTTGGCATATTTAGTAGCCTCAAGTGTGCAAGCATGTGGGTGTGCAGATTGTGTACATGGAGCCACAAAGCCATTGTGGTGCCTGAACATGTAATAGTTGGACTTGCACTATGAAATTTTTGAGAGATCTGTCAGTTGCAGATTCAAGGCCGTCACGTGTTATGAACAAAAGCCTTTCCCGCCAAATAGTCTACAATTAAATGTATTATTGTTGTTTGTATGGGTGTATCTTGCGTAAAACATTTCATCTCAAAAGCAAAAATCCTGACTTTAAACAAATTAGTTATAAATATATAATTTATAGTTACCATATTTTTGGGACTATAAGGCGCACCGGATTATAAGGCGCACTATCAATGAACGGTCTATTTGATGGTCTAATTTCATACATAAGGCGCACCGGATTATAAGGCGCATTAAAGCGAGGTAGTCGGAGCCGGGAAAAAAAATTTTTTTTGCGTGCATGGAAAGAAAATCCTATCTATAGTCATTATAGACACATTTAGCGCGATTGTCTGCGAGTGTGAATGACCTGTTCAACGAGCAGGCGGAACGTTTTTAGTCCGTGGCTGTTCATCGCCATATTGGCCAGGATACTTGCTGGGTACTCGCTCGGTACTCGATACGGCTCGCTCTCCGGCGGCGGCCCTGATAAGTAAACATATGCCGGGACGCTTGAATTCTTTCGTCCCAAAAATATCATTTTTGAATATTTAATTACAGCTAAACGGGAGCAGTTTCGATGCCGAAATTTCACATACAAATCCTAATATACGTGTTCTATACACCATCGGCTTTTGTAGTCGGATCTGGGAATTTTTTTTTTTTTTTTTGCGTGCATGGAAAGAAAATCCTATCTATAGTCATTATAGACACATATAGCGCGATTGTCTGCGAGTGTGAATGACCTGTTCCACGAGCAAATGTACGTTTTTTGGTCCGTGGCTGTTTACATCGCCATAGTAGCCAGGATACTTGCTCGGTACTCGATACGGCTCGCTCTCCGGCGGCAGCCCCGAGAAGTAAACAATGCAAACAAATGCCGGGACGCTTGAATTCTTTCGTCCCGAAAATATCATTTTTGAATATTAATTACAGCTAAACAGGAGCAGTTTCGATCCACGATCCATTGGCAGATAGTGGCGTAACTCGCTAGCAATTTAACTTTGAACGACCTGTTGACACCAATATAGCGGTTGGAGTTCTTTGGTTAATCCACCCGGAATGATGGCAAGCTCCGAATTAGTTTGCTTCACTTGGGTTTTGACAGTATCGTGAGATGGGCGCGCATGGAGTGGCAGATCAATAGGGATGGAGATTTGTGGAAAAAGCCATCCGGCCATTATGTTGAAGCACATATTACTCCGCGAGGCTCCTGACTACCGTAATGCTCCGACAATCCATCAAGCGGTTCGGCTTCGTAGCTTACCAAAGTCGTACTAAGACATTTTTGACAGATTTTTGAGCGCCGTGTACCACATAAAATTGGTTCGAGGTCAGTAAGCACAACCAGAATTAATACATAAGGCGTACCGGATTATAAAGCGCACTGTCGATTTCTGAGAAAATTAAAGGATTTTAAGTGCGCCTTATAGTCCAAAAAATACGGTATATAATTATAACTATATATAAATATACAGTTATATAATTCCTAATTTTAAACAAATTAGTTATAAAATTGTTTGATAAAGCATTCTTTTGTTTTTACTGCTCAGATGTTTGCTTTTTTCTTTAATTTGCTTATGTTTTTTTGCTTGACATTCTGGCACATTCCTCACACGTGGGCAGGATTTTTAGAGGTTTACCCCAATTGGCTAAAGCATCTTTCAGTGGCATTGGGTTTGGCGCAGTTGAGAAGTCCCGTTGTAAAGGCCGGTTACGTCACCACCATGCACCAAAGGTGACCACGCCCCGATCATGCCAAGCTGAACTGTGCCAAGCAGCGGAAGTGACGGAGAAAATCGGTTCCAAGTAAGTTGTGTGTTTTAATTATGTGGTAGTTTGAATGTTAAAACACTGACAGAGCAGAAAACATCAATATTCTCTCAATAATCTGTAGTTGGTGACACCTTTAACTGCTGTGTGTAATGCTGGTCAGTAATACTGGGATTGATTTTCATTCTGATTTTGGCCACATACGTTCTTATGTTTGAAACTGAGTCACTTGATCAGAAAGATTAACTTGAAAATAACTATAATTTGTAATGGAGAGTGAATATGCTGCAACTATACACAGAATTCAGTTGAGATGGAGTAAGGACTTTTTTAAATTTGCCTTTTTCAGACTGACCAGTGATTTTTTTTTTCTGTGGTTTGTCTCTCTGCATCCACAGGTGCTGAACAAGACTGGATTGGCAGGAACCCAGAACAGACTGGACGACTAACTTAGAGAACAACATCATATTTAATGGAAATAATTACAAGCCATAATAATTACTGAATCAATTGCTTTTTTTTTTTTACAGTGATTTTTAAACAGGTTTACTTAAGCTGAATAATACCTGTTGATAATTAACTGATCAAGTCTGCTGTCCTGTCAGTGGGACATGAGCAGGACGATCTGGAGACTGAGCGAGGATCCAGCTGTCCTCACCATCCGTCCACTGGGTCTGCTGTCCTCAGCTGCCTGATGCTTACTAATCTGTTTAACTCTATTTCACTGTAATTCCAGCTAGAAGGAGACAAACACCAGGATTCTGGTTTGATACCAGCTTCACTTCTGCTGAAAAATCAGCAAGTTATTCAGCACACGACCACGTGCTGGTTTACCAAACAACAAAAAAAGCCAGGTGACTTTTTTGAGCTGACAAGAAATAAACCTGAATTATGTAAATAATTACATTTTAATCATTTTAGACCATGATGTCAATAGATGATGTTGTCTGTATCAGACCACGGTCCTGTACTTTTGGTGATGGTTCAGCAGCTGTAGATCAGAGATGGTGTCTGAAGAGGCTCTACTCAAAAGTTCCCACTGCAGAATGGCTCAGAGTGATGAAGGTCTAAAACATCTCTAGAACTGTAGACTGAAAATTAAAGAATAGATCCCAGTAAAGACAAGTTACTATTAAAAATGTTTAACCCCTTAAAGGTGGAAAAGCTGGTTAGAAGAATCATGGAAGACCTTTCAGAGTTTTAGAGGCTTCTTTAGTGGAGAAGATGGATGAAAGATGGAAGAGATGTTCTCCAGACAGTGGGTTATTAAACGTCTACAGATGAGGTCACGCAGGGATCAAGTCTGTGACTTATGTTAGGGATGCACTTCCCTCTACATCTCCAGCACAGCACCAAGACACCAGACAAAGTAATCACTGTCATTTGGAAAATTGAAAAATGTGCATTGTTTTCCCCAAATAAATCAGAAGTCCGATCCCCTTGGAAGACACTCGAGGAAATTTTGGGACAATAACCTACAAATTCTGTGTTTAAATGCATCTTTAGAAAGTGTCCCAACTTTTCAGAAAATTTCCCAACTCTTCTAAAAATGAGGTCTGTACTAAAAAAAAAAAATCTATATAAAAATGTTGTAAAATTAATTGTCATATACTGTATGCCATAATAGCAAAATGTCATCACATTTTTTTCTGTGCAATTTAAAAAGTATAAATGGTGATGCTCTGTGGTTCTTTGACACTACAGAAAATTTATGTTTATTAGTTATTTTTTTGTCAGTTTAATTTGTATTGACTTTTCAGTTAAACGTGTTTGTTCTGTACGTCAAAACCAACCCCAGTATTACTGACCAACATTATACACAGCAGCTAAAAATGTCTCCAATTAAAGATTATTGAGAGATATGATGTTTTCTGCCATATCAGTGAATTTTAACATTCAAAACACACAACTTACTCTGATCTGCCACCGGACCCACATAGGCACCTGGATCACCATGGTCCCTCCTGCAGGTGGTGAGCCAACTGGAGGGCGGACCCATGTAACCCTTCGGGGCTGAGCTCGGCCGGGTCCCATGGGCGGAAACCCAGCCACCAGACGCGAGCCATCGAGCCTTTTCCCCCAGTCCTGGCTCCAGGTGGGGTCCTGGTAACCCCCACACTGGAGCGGGGTACACTGAATCCTCTGGTTCTAGGCATTCAATCACGAGAGTCTGCTGGATCGTTCTTAGTCTGGCCCTTCACCCAGGACCAGTTTATCTTGGGTGACCCTACCAGAGGCAAACTGCCCTGGACAACATAGCTCCTGAGATCACTAGGGCACGCAAACCCCCCCACCACGATAAGGTGACGATCCATGAGGGGTACTCCCTTGCGAATGCCGATCTCCAGCTAGCTGCTAGCTGTTGCGGCCCAGTGAGATACTACCTTTAGCCTCATTAGAGCTATCTTACACCTGATTATGACATACAGGGCCCTATTACCACCAGTCAGCAGCGGACTTTTCCACCACGCTCTTCGCCTTGCACCAGTGTTTTTCGTAGTTTCCACTAGTGCATAGTCTGTTTTTCACACTTTGCACCGCGCCATGTAATTACCTGTGGGCAGTGCGCCTACTTTACGCTGTCAGGATTGGCCTCATTTCAAAGAGGTGTGACAGCGGTGCAGTGTCAGCGCACTGGTAATTTGGTGCATTGTATTCTGTTGTCAGACGTGCATCTGTTAATGCTATTTCAGCGGCATGTTTTGAAATCACACAGCTCAGGAGCACATAAGGAAACACAGCATGTGCTGGGATTTTCTCTTATTTTAACGAACAGAGGTGGAACAGTTGTATTATAATCACCCGTCATTTTAATTGTAATATGATGCACTTGACCCCTCCGTGGATCGCCACCTTATCGTGGTGGAGGGGTTTGTGTGCCTGAATGATCCCAGGAGCTATGCTGTTGGGGGCAATTTGCCCCTGGTAGGGTCTCCCAAGGCAAACTGGTCCTGGGTGAATGGCCAGACTAAGAGCGGTCGAGTGGATCCCATGAAAAATGTTACATCAAGGACCCAGTGTACCCAAAGGAGGCACAAGGGTCCGCCGTCCAGTGGGCTCACCACTTGCAGGAGGGATCATGGGGATCATGGTGCTCTATGAACCAGGAAGAAGTCTGGGCTACTCTGCCTGGACTGAAGCCCCCGTGACCTAGATCCCCGGATAAGCAGTAGAAGATTGATGGATGGATGGATGCACTCAATGTTTTTTTTATCCACATTTTTATTTTAATCACGGACTTATTAGGCATTTATTTTTAGGGGAATGAATGGATGAATGAATGAACAGGGAGTGTGCATGTTTTACTTTTCACTAACTTCCAGGAGAGTCAGGTGCATCTACATCTGCGTCGGCTGGTGTGGCCTCTGATCAGGTCTGGACTGTGTGGTCTGGCCGGACCAGTGGTTTGGTGCCTGTGCCAGCCGGTGTTTACCCTCCCTCTCCTCTCTCTCTTCTCCGAATGGAGGAGAGGAGTCATCCCCTTCAATCAATCTTTTGTCCATCTCTGTGTGTGTGTGTGTGTGTCCTGATGAGACACACCCACTCAGCTGTTGTTTTTCTGCTGAATGTATTAAGGTGGGGACAATTAAACACAGGCTAGCCACATATATCTCGTTTTATGGACTGTTCCAGATGATTTGCAGAAACTGCAGTTTTTCACTGCACAGGGGGGAGAAAGACCAGTGTGTGGGTTTATGAAACTATACATTTCAAACCCGTTCATGTCTGCGTGTTGCATCCTTGCACGCACTACGTTAAACCATTCAGCTTGATTGTTCAGCCCAATTGTTCATCATCTCTTTATCATTTGTCCTCTCTAAAATACCCAACTGGGCATCAGCTGTGATTGATGCCTTCCTTATTGCCAAGCAGTGTGCTTTTTTGCTCACACGCACACTCTTTGGCCAGTACAAAAACCATCTCATACAAGCCATCATGATCAGAGTTCACTTTAGATAAAGGGATGCGCAGGAGCGATTTGGATCGGATTGTCCAAAACACACCGCTGAGTAATTAGACCAGCCTCTTTGCACTTCTCGTCTGGCACACAGATGGTTTTCCCAGTGCCATGATAACAAAACAGACTGGGCCACACCCACAAATGCACAATGCGCATCTGACAACTGATGAGTGAACAGAATGTCAAAATATGGCCCATAGTTTCTAACATAGATTCTGCTTTGGTTAAATGAAGATTATGCTAATTCTAATTTCAAATATGTATTCCCCTTGCTGTTGCTTCTGACTGTTAATATGTACTAGCAGAAGGTGCCTAGGAGCTATTTGCCAGCCAGTATTTAACAAAGACTAGAAGAAAAGCACAATTAATTAAAAGATCATGTACTGACAAAACATGATAATACTGAAACATAAAGGCGGTCCAGTCCTTTAGACTTCACTGTTGCTAGTAAATCCAGTATTTCCAGCCCCGCCTAAATTAGCCGTTTGAGTCCAGATGGGCGGTGGTGGTGGGTGTGGGGGGATTAACAGTTCCTATAGCTATAGCTGAAGTTCAAATTTGGTTTCTATTTTTGCTTGAAATGCCAAAATCTCAGTAAAGAGCCTCAAAAAATACAAGCAACTCCCCAGAATAATGTGACACCGTTCTGTATAGTGCTAAAATAGTTTGCTTTATCATGAATAATTATGTTAAAATATCTGTAAACGCAGTCATTAGTGCTGCAGGTGAGGGTACGCGAGATCTCTCATGACTGGCAGTGGAGAGAGCCCAGCATCGCCGCTCTGCAGAAAACTGCAAACAATATCTAACACTGTGGTGTACAATTATGTATATGTCAGAGTGCCAGGGATACGCAGGCTTTTATTTCAACCAAACTCCCCACCGGCTGATTTCTGTAATAACCTCACCTTCAGCCAGTGGGGAGGGAGCTAATTAGGTAGACGGCTTGCCAAACAGAATAGTAGATGGTGAAGAAAGGAAGAAAATGCCGCAGAAACTCAATAACCAGCCAAGTAAATGAGTGCACATACACTTGTCTACAGCTCTCCATTTGGGACCTTAAAAAAGAAAGAGCCTGGGGGTGATGAAGTCATCATTTGGTTTCAGTGGGAGTGACAGCTCAAACCCTCCTTCCCTATTCTCCCTTGGACTTGCTGGGTTAGAAGCCCTCCACTGAAAAACAGCTTTCTTTACGTAGCTTCTCCCGCTGTGTGCTCGCCTTCTGAAACATGTTAGAAGAATTAATCAGTGCGTCTAGTCCAGGGGTCGGCAACCTGCACTACACGAAGAGCCACTGTGAACGATTTTTGTATAAAAATTATCTACGTGGAGCCACGGAAATATCTGAGCCTAAAAACTGCAGTAAAACAGCAGAATTACAACTAGAATATGGCCTGACATTCAGGATTACGAGTTTTTTTCTGATAAATTTGCAACTTGTTTTAATTCTAAATTTGCTACTTTTTTCCTCACAAAATTGCTACTTTTTCCAGGTAATTTTTTGATTTGTAAAAAAAAGTTTCTTTTTTCTTGTGAAATTGTGTGGGTGTTTTCCTCACTAAACAATCTTTTTTTTTCAAAATTTGTTACATTTTTGGCATAAATGTGTTTAGCTTTTTCCCTAAATTTGGCATTTTCTTTGCAAATGTAATACTTTTATCGAGTAAAACTGAAGGTGCTTTTCATGTAAATTTGTGACATTTTATCTAATAAAGTTACAAGCTTTTTTCATAAATTTTGAATTTTTTTTGGCGTATCATCTGCTTTTTTCATAAGATTGTCTGATCTGATTCTGTTTTTCAGGTAAAAATGCTGTCTTTTTCATATAAATTTGCAACTGTTTGCTAACCAAATTGGGGCTTTTTATGGTAAATTTGTGACTTTTTTGCCAATTTGTGATTTTTTGTCATAAAATTGCAACATTTTCTCTAAATGTTGAGTATTTTTGGCATAAATTTTCAGCTATTCTCATAAATTGATTATATTTTTCTTTGTAAATTGATTGCCGTTCATGGGTAAAACTGCAGAATTTCTTATATAAATTTAATACATTTTTCTCATATAAAACGCCAAGATTTTCCAGCAAATTTGTGAATTCTTTTCCAGAAATTTTATGACTTTTTTTTGTATGTTTTCTTCAGAAAATTGTTACATTTTCCCCTAAATTTATAACTATTTTGCATAAATTTTCAGATTTTCTCATTTTCTGCTTTTTAAGATATTTTTCTCATGAATGTTGCAACCTTTTTTCTTATGAATTTATTTCTTTTCTTGAAAATGTGAGTTTTTTCCTCAAGACCTTCGGGAGCCACAGTCTATGGGCAAAAGAGCCACATGTGGCCCC
The DNA here is from genome assembly GCA_020510985.1 of Pholidichthys leucotaenia. Lineage (NCBI taxonomy): Eukaryota > Metazoa > Chordata > Actinopteri > Cichliformes > Pholidichthyidae > Pholidichthys > Pholidichthys leucotaenia. Next base: position 20,165,390 of record CM035844.1, read on the forward strand.
AGAGCCACAGGTTGCAGACCCCTGCTCCAGTCCAATACACTGATTTCCAGTAAGTCATCCTAGCAGGGAGCGTGGTGGGATTGTCCCATCTCCCCGTGTGACCCTGTTCTGTTTTATTTATCATGACAACTGCATGCTCAGCATCGCCCCTGAGAAGCCCGTGCAGGCTGTTGCCATTAAGACAAGCCATCAAACTGAGGGGGGGGGGGGGGACCCTCCACTCTTACAGTAAAGAAACACTGCACATTATCCCCACCGACTGAAAAGTTCTGTGGCAGCAATATGCATTTCTGCCAATCATTCTGCAGACCAAATGTCAAGCTTATTAAAAAAAAAAACCCAAAAAACTGCACAGGCTGTACTGATTGTGTCAAACAGTTTGTACAACTGTGCAGAAAATAGATTTATGCCACTGCCTGTCAGAGAACAAATACACTCCTCCTCATGTTATCTGTGCTTGTGTTTTACATGCTCGCTGTAATATAGTAGCAGCATTTACTTTACCTCTATAAACTCCCTCTGCAGTTCCTTAATGGTTTTTATTTTATCTCTTATATCGATTGCAATCATCCCAGACGTTTTTTTTTTCTCCTGAGATATAAGAGCACCTCAGAAGTAGATCATTTATCTATTTAATCAGCTGCACTCATAACTTAGAATAGAATAGGCTTTATTGTACAGTTGTACAGTACAACGAAATTGTGGGTGCTCCACCAGGCTACTGCACAGTAAAGTAAGAGAGAAGGATTTCAGATACAGTTACAGAACACATGATTAACACACGACTGAAATAAAAATAGCCCACAGGTACAGTGCATCCGGAAAGTATTCACAACACTTCACTTTTTCCACATTTTGTTATGTTACAGCCTTATTCCAAAATGGATTAAATTCATTTTTTTCCTCAAAATTCTACACACAATACCCCATAATGACAACATGAAAAAAGGTTTTTTTTTTTTAGATTTTTGCAAATTTATTAAAAATAAAAAACTAAGAAATCACATGTACATAAGTATTCACAGCCTTTGCCACGAAGCTCATAAATGAGGTCAGGTGCATCCTGTTTCCACTGATTACCCTTGAGATGTTTCTACAGCTTAATTGGAGTCCACCTGTGGTAAATTCAGTTGATTGGACATGATTTGGAAAGGCACATACCTGTCTATGTAAGGTCCCAAAGTTGACAGTGCATGTCAGAACACAAACCAAATGAAGTCAAAGGAACTGTCTGCAGAGCTCCGAGACAGGATTGTCTCGAGGCACAAATCTGGGGAAGGGTACAGAAAAATTTCTGCTGCTTTGAAGGTCCCAATGAGCACAGTGGCCTCCATCATCCATAAATGGAAGAAATTCGGAACCACCAGGACTCTTGCAAGAGCTGGTCGGCCGTCTAAACTGAGCGATCGGGGGAAAAGGGTCTTAGTCAGGGAGGTGACCAAGAGCCCGATGGTCACTCTGTCAGAGCTCCAGCATCCCTCTGTGGAGAGAAGAGAACCTTCCAGAAGGACAACCATCTCTGCAGCAATCCACCAATCAGGCCTGTATGGTAGAGTGGCCAGACAGAAGCCACTCTTTAGTAAAAGGCATATGGCAGCCCACCTGGAGTTTTCCAAAAGGCACCTGAAGGACTCTCAGACCATGAGAAACAAAATTCTCTGGTCTGATGAGACAAAGACTGAATTCTTTGGTGTGAATGCCAGGCGTCATGTTTAGAGGAAACCAGGCATCACTCATCACCAGGCCAATACCATCCCTACAGCGAAGCATGGTGGTTGCAGCATCATGCTGTGGGGATGCTTTTCAGAGGCAGGAACTGGGAGACTAGCCAGGATAGATGGAAAGATGAATGCAGCAATGTACAGAAACATCCTGGATGAAAACCTGCTCCAGAGCGCTCTTGACCTCAGACTGGGGCGACGGTTCATCTTTCAGCAGGACAACGACCGTAAGCACACAGCCAAGATATCAAAGGAGTGGCTTCAGGACAACTCTGTGAATGTCCTTGAGTGGCCCAGCCAGAGCCCAGACTTGAATCCAACTGAACATCTCTGGACAGATCTGAAAATGGCTGTGCACCGATGCTTCCCATCCAACCTGATGGAGCTTGAGAGGTGCTGCAAAGAGGAATGGGCCAAACTGCCCAAAGATAGGTGTGCCAAGCTTGTAGAATCATATTCAGAAAGACTTGAGGCTGTAATTGCTGCCAAAGGTGCATCAACAAAGTATTGAGCAAAGGCTGTGAATACTTATGTACATGTGATTTCTTAGTTTTTAATTTTAAATAAATTTGCAAAATCTCAAAAAAACTTTTCACATTGTCATTATGAGGTATTGTGTGTAGAATTTTGAAGAAAAAAATGAATTTAATCCATTTTGGAATAAGGCTGTAACATAAAATGTGGAAAAAGTGAAATGCTGTAAAACACTGGCTGCACGGTGGCGCAGTGGTTAGCACTGCGGCAGCACGGTTTACCCTTGGCCGGGGGATTGTGGGGATCGTGGGTTCGATCCCAGCCCCCGACCAACAGTGATCTGTGTGGAGTTTGCATGTTCTCCCCGTGTTGCGTGGGTTTACTCCGGGATTTCTCCGGTTTCCTCCCACATGCCAAAAACATGCATGTTAGGTTAATTGGCTGTTCTAAATTGTCCCTAGATATCTGTTTCCTATAGGCCCTTAGAATAGAGGGTTAGTATTAATGAAAGCGCTTTGAGTGGTCTTTGTGACTAGAAAAGCGCTATATAAGTGCAGGTTAGTTAGTTAGTTAGTTAGTTTCTGGATGGATTGTATATACACAGGTATGGTAGTGGCTTCATGGATGGGTCAATATACATGAAAGTGTGGCGTGCACAGACAGGTGAGTTATTGTGATAATTAAAACAGTCCTCAGTTCTGAGCATGTGAGTGTTCAGAGGGACTGGGGTGGGGCCTATGACTGTTGGCCAAGAAGAAGAAACTGTCAGTCTGGAGGTGTGGGACCTGGTTGATCTGAACTGTTGTCCAGAGGGGAGCAGGTGGTGGATGGAATGTGAGGGGTCTCCTATGATGGCCTTAATCTGTCTGAGACAGGAGGATCTGGAGATGTGCTGCAAGGAGGGCAGAGGGCCACCGATGATTCTTTGGGGGCAGTGCTGATGACCCTCTGCACAGCCTTCCTGTTTTCGGCTGTGGAGCTGGCGTACCACACACCCAGACAGTAGGTGAACAAGCTCTTCACTGAGCAGTGGTAGAAGGCCAGCAGCAGCTTCTGGTCCAGGTATTTCTTCCTCAGGGCACAGAGGAAGTGCAGCTGCTGCTAGGCTTTCTTCACCAGGGCCTTGGTGTTGACAGACTAGGAGAGGTCAGAGGGGATGTGGGTGCCCAGGAACCTGAAGGTGGAGACAGTTTCCACGCGGTTGCCATTTATGAGGAGGGGCTGGGGGGTTTCCTGTCTGTTCTTCCTGAAGTCCAGTATGAGTTCTTTGTTTTTTTTGGACATTCAGTTTCAAGTTGTTTGCTTAGCACCACAGCAGCAGATTCTCTACCTCTGCACTGTATGCTTTCTCATCGTCATCTGTGATGAGCCCAACCAAGGTAGTATCATCCGCGTACTTCACGATGACGGTGGTTGGGTGGGTTGGAATACAGTCAAAGGTGTACAGGGAGTACAGTAGAGGGCTTAGCATGCAGCCCTAGGGGGGAGCCAGTGCTCAGAGACAGTGTGGGGGACGAGTCTGACTGTTTATGGGCGGTTGGTGAGAAAGTTTTTTATCCAGGAGCAGGTGGGGGGGGGGGTCTGGAGGAGGTGCAGTTTATTGATCATGGTGTCCAGGATGATGATGTTGAACGCTGAGCTGTAGTCCACAAAGAGCATCCTCACATTGCTCCTTGGGTTCTCCAGGTGGCTCAGCGCTTTGTGGAGTGTGGTGGCAATGGCGTCTTCCGTAGACCGGTTCTCCCTGTAGGCAAACTGGTAGGGGTTGAAGGAGGGGGAAAGACAGTCCCTGATGTGCTGGGACACTAGTCGCTCAAAACACTTCATGACTACAGATGTGAGTGCTGTGGGTCTGTAGTTGTTCAGGCTGTCAATTGCTTACTTTTTGGGGATGGGGATGATGGTGGAGGCCTTGAGGCAGGATATGATGGTGGCGTGCGTCAGGGAGAGGTTGAACAGCTTGGTGATGATCTCTGCCAGCTGGGGTTCACTACTCTCAGTTGCTTCCTCACCTCATGCACCTATAGACGGGGGGGGGGGGGAGGTGTGCTCAAACTGGACAAAGAAGCTGTTAAGCTCCTTTGCCAGTGTGAGGCTGCTGTCTGATGTTGGAGGGCCCTGGCCCCTGTAGTTGGTGAGGGCCTGGATGCCTCTTCAAATCTGTCTGGGGTTGTTGTTTGTGAGGAAGCCCTCCACCTTTCTCCTGTAGGTGTTTTTAGCGAGTTTTATGCCTCTTCTCAGGTTGGCTCTGGCAGTGCTGTAGAGAGCTGTCCCTCTGCCTGAAGGCTGAGTTGCAGGCTCTGATCAGAGCCTGGACCTCACTGGTCATCCAAGGTTTCTGGTTTGGAAAGACCCGGATGTGTTTGATGACTGTCACATTTTCTGCACAGCATTTAATATAGAAGAGGACAGACTCGGTGTAGGAGTCCAGGTCCTACTGTTCAAAGATGTCCAGTCTGTGCAGCTAAAGCAGTCCTGTTGCTGGAGGAGAGCATTTTCGGGCCAGGTTTTTATTATTTGTTTGGTTGGAGGAACTCTTGCTCAGGGAGGTGTAGGCAAGTATTAGAAGCAGGGGGAGATGGTCTGATTGTCCAAGGTGAGGGAGGGGGTGGCTCTGTTGGCGTGCTTAATGTTGCTGTAAACAATGGCTGTGTGAATGTGGAGCTTGCATTCTTAACAACCCAGTCAGTGTGCCCATAAGTATTGAAAATAAGTATTGAACACGTCAACATTTTTCTCATTAAACATGTATCTGATGGAGTCATTGACCTGAAATTTTCACCAGATATCAGTAACAACCCAAGTAATCCATACGTACAAAGAAATCAAGGCAACTGTGTTCACAAGTTATGTTTAATAAAGTAGAATGACACAGGGAATAAGTGTAGCATCATCGCCTCCTCAAACCAAGACAGAAGATCACTTCTCTCCATTTTACAGGAATTTCATTTTATTCCTTATACAGGAATACTACTTTTCTGCATGTTACAGGAATATCACTGGCTTTCAGCCGACTCATCTAGGCCTCTTCCAGGCCTGACCAAAGATGCTTGCTTTCCCAGGACCCCAATGTAAACAGTTGCCTCTTGCAGAGATTGTAAGGATCAGAATTTGCTTTTAAAGGCTCAAAGGAACATAAAACTCAAGAGACCAGACCTCCAACGTGAACACTGCATTTGGATAACGTATCTTTTCACAGGAAACCAATGTTCTTAAATGGGTCGTAAACGGCTTAATCAGACGGGTTTATAGCTCCACGATACTATCCAGGTTTCCTCCCCAGATACCATGGACCTAAAGGAAATCATCTACAGCTCAACAGTACCTCCTAGCGGATACCTACGAAATGTTTCAGTATGTAGGATGACTTTTAATTTGTTCTAAACATTAAGTTTCTTTCAGCTTATCCTTGGATCCTAAGGACACTGAAAATCATCCCTCTTTTATCACCAACCATGGTTGCTGCATGGTTTGCTGCATTTTGATCTAAATGTGAATGCATGTATTATAATTATGTATAAGAAATGTTATATTCATGAGTGTTATTCAAACAAATGTAATATTGGAGTAATGGTATAAATGCATGATCACCAAATATTAACCAAGTCATTTAATCTAGTTAGATTTTATATTGAGCACCTAATGTCATAAGAACTGACTGAGTGTTGATTTTTCTCTGCAATTTCATGGGATGGTGTCTTCGTTTGATTGGCTGCTCTCAAACAAAGAAATGTTCTCACATTGGATGTCAGCCATTTCAAACTGCTTCTGAAAAAGTCGATTGGTCAGTCTTGCAATTGACATCATCATTTTACGACCTGGCGAGGTAACTTTAAAAGAGAGAAGTTAGATTTCAGTAAGATCAGACAAAAAAGTAAGGGAGGAAGATTAGAACAGAAGTAACAATGTAATAAGAACAGCAGAAAAAGAGAAGGGTGAGAGAATTAAGAATTAGAAACACAGAAAGAAGAAAGAAAGAGATTTTGAGAAAGATTAGGAACTAAATTAAGATTAAAGAAACAGAATAGTAATCTAGATCTCAGAAGAAGATTTTATTCCACCGTTTCAAGATACTGTGAAGTTTTATTCTTTGTGTTTGTCAAGTCTTTCGTTATTTTCTGGTCACTGAGGAGAAACTATTTTTTCTTTAGAGCTCGTCCTTTTAGAGAATCAAATTCTCAAACTTTTTCCTTCACCTCAGAAGCCATTCTTATCCTAGTAAATGTTTTCTCATTTTTTTTTTTTTTGACTTTTCACGCCATTAGAGTGGACCTTTAATTTGCCTAATTTAAAGTGAACAGAGACTGGGTTTCTTTTGGCCGGCCTCATACCCGCCTGACTGAGAAGTGGGTTCCTTCAGTTTTTGGGTCGATCCCGCTACATGAGACCTCAAATTTGGACTCTTTTTCCAAGGACTTTTCACGCCGCCCTGAGACAAACCATCCACGGCTGCCACGGTCTCCTTGAAGGGCCCCCCAGCTGAGTTATCACCTCCACGGCTGTGAGGACAGCAGCCGCTTCCTCCGACGTCCTAACTTCAAAACCCAGCGGTACCGACCCGCGGAAACGTGGACCTACAGCTGTTGTGTGAGTGAAGCTCCTACTTTACTATCTGCTGGGTTAAAACGTGATGTCCTAACAATTAAATTACAATTGAATATGGCCCGTATTTCAGGGCTCAATTAATCTCTCAGCCACAGGATAAAGCTATAAACTGAAGGAAAACTCTTAGTCATTTTTAACTAACTGCCCTTAAATTTTTGTAGATTAATTCAGAAATCATTTTTAGATAATTAGCTTATGAATTTTCCCCATAAAATTGCGTTGTTTTGTTAAAACATTTCAGCCTCATTTACCGTTGAAACATAAGTCTGGTTCCTCCTTGGTTCTACAGAGGTGTAACGCTGGATTTTATGTTCAGGAATCCAATATCAGTTGATGTGATATATTACGCTGTTATCATTTAAATCTGTTTATCCATCATTTGAATTGAATTTATTTATTTCGGATAGTACATTACAGGTTAAAAGAAACTGTATAATATAACAACAAGGTCAAATTAGACAAAGACTCCTTCTACTATACAATTCCACGTGAGTTATCCGAAATGGGTGATGGCTGAAGCCGCAGCTTATATTGCCCACCCATATTCCATCCAAGAATTCAAAGGAGAAAAAAGAGAAAACAAGACAAGAGCGATTACAATTTAAAACAAGGCTAAGACAAAATATGACTGAGAGAAAAAGAAAACTGAGCTAGTCTAAGTTAAGCGGTTACTATTCAAAAACAAATCTAAGACATAGTGTCACAGAGAAAAAAGAAAAACTAAGCTATAACACAACACAGGCTGGAAATGTCAATCCTTATGTGAGTTTACATGTCGTCTTGTAAATATGTTTGGAGTATTTCTTCCTTTAGTTTTTGTTTAAATTGTCCAAGCTTTGTACATGATTTTAATTCAGGTCCAAAATCGTTCCATAATCTGACACCTTGCACTGAAATACAGTGTTGCTTGGTAGTTGTTCTCACTGTAGGCTTTTGAAATATACATGTTCCTCTGAAGTGATATCGTTTCTCCCTTGTTTGGAACAACTTTTGGATATTTGCGGGCAGTGATAGATTCTTCACTTTGAACATTATTATTGCGGTTTTAAAGTCGATCAGATCTTTCAACTTGAGAGTTTTTTGTTTAAGAAAAAGTGGGTTTGTTGGTTCCCTGTAAGCTGCTTTGTTGATTATTCTAATAGCTCTCTTTTGAAGCATAAAGAGTGGATATATGTTTGTTTTATATGTATTTCCCCATACTTCATTACAATATGTCATGTATGGGAGTATTAATGAATGATACAAGGTGTATAGTGTGGGTTGATTCAGCAAATTTTTCACTCTGTGTAATATTGCAATTGATTTGGATACTTTACCTTTTATATAATTAATATGTGGCTTCCAACACAGTTTGTTATCAATTATTACTCCAAGGAATTTAGTTTCGGATGCCCTTTCAATCTCTACACCATTTACACTGAGTTTGGGTACTGGGTAGTTGTGATGGTTGTTAAAGACTATAAATTTTGTCTTGCTTAAATTGAGCGTTAATTTGTTTGAATCAAACCACAGTTTCAGCTTTCCTAATTCCTTTCCGAGTGTATCCAGAAGTTGTTCCAAGTTGTTTCCACTGCATAGCAGGTTAGTGTCATCAGCAAACAATATTAAGTCCATTTTTTCTGAAACTTTACATATATCATTTATATACATATTGAATAATAATGGTCCCAAAACTGAACCCTGTGGGACTCCACAGGTGACCTTCAGTAGCTCTGAGTTTTTGTTGTTAACACATACAAACTGATATCTATTCTTTAAGTAACTTCTTAACCAGGACAGTGCTACCCCTCTGATACCACAATTTTGTAGTTTCTTTAATAATAGATTGTGATCTACTGTATCAAATGCTTTTTTAAGATCCAGGAATACTCCAACTGAATACTCTTTATTTTCAATGGCTGTTGATATTTTTTCTGTAAATTCCATTAAGGCATATGCTGTTGTCCTTTTGTGTCTGAACCCATATTGCTGCTCACACAATAAATCATTCTTCAGTATGAAGTTGTCAATTCTCTCATAGAATATTTTTTCAAGTATCTTGGAAAATTGCGGTAATAGTGAAATTGGTCTGTAGTTGGAGAGTTCCCCTCTGTCGCCTGTCTTGTAAATCGGAATTACTTTAGCTATTTTCATTGCATTGGGAAATATACCTGATTGGAGAGACAGGTTACAGATATACGTCAGTGGTTTCACTATGCATTCGATAACAGTTTTGACTAGTAGCATATCAATACCATCGCAGTCAGTAGATGTTTTACTTTTGAACGATTTAACAATTTCAATGACCTCTCTTTCGTCTGTGTTCTTTATGAAGATGGTGTCTTTTACAGCAGTGTTATTGCATATTGAATCACCTGTTGGCACCGTAGTGGGTATTTCTCGGGCCAGTTTAGGTCCAATGTTAACAAAAAAATTATTAAATTCATCTGCAGGTGAAGCTATATTCACATTCGGAGTCGATTTATTATTTTTTGGAGTGTTAGTTGGGTAGCTGGTATTTCTGCTTTTATTTCCAAGGATACTGTTGATTATTGTCCATGTATTTTTAATATTGTCTTTGTTTTTTTCCAGTTCTTTACTGTAATAGTCTTTTTTACTACATCTTATTATATATGTTAACTTATTTTTGTATGTTTTATACCGCTGCTCTGCTTCTTTTGTCCTTTTCTTTATGAAAGCTTTATATAATAAATTTTTCTTTTTACACGCCTTTTGTAGTCCTTTGGTTAGCCATGGTTTGTCAGTAAATTTGTGTTTAAGCTTTTTTTTAACTAATGGGCAGTTTTTTTCATAAAGAGTGGTTACAATGTTTGTAAATGTGTCATAGGCTTCATTTACATCTGATACATAGACTTCTGTCCAGTCTTGCTTCAGCAAGTCCTCTTTAAAAGAACTGATTGCGTTTGGTGATTTGTGTCTGAACGATTTTGAGATTTTTTCTGGGTTGGGCCCCGTGTGGCCATGGATAAGTGCAAAGATTGGCAAGTGGTCACTTATATCATTTATCAATAATCCACTTTCTATTTTCTTGTCGAGAACATTGACAAACAGGTTGTCAATAAGTGTAGCAGAGTGAGCTGTGATTCTACTGGGATGTGTTATTGTGGGATATAGACTCATGCTGTACATTTGAACGCCATGCCATGTAACCTGAATGAGTTTAATAAAAGGGTGAATTTAGAGAAGTTGAAGTGTTTTCCTTTCGCATATACATGTTTCCTAATCACGACAGGACAAGAACTCACTGAAACTTTGAGACTGAAAATCAGTAATTGAAGGTACAAAATTAAATAAAATTAAAGGTAACATTATTGTCCGTTAGGACTGGTGCCCCTTTTACGAGTGCTTTTATTTAATTTAGCGGGTGTAGAAGTGAAGGTTTAACTCCGCCCCCTTTCACACCCGCTATTAAATAAAATAAATAATTCCTGTACCTTATGACAAATATTTTTATAGGCAATTCACGCGACATAAGTATTGAACACATTTGGTGAAATTCATTTAATATTTAGTAGAAAAGCTTTTGTTGATAATAGCAGCTTCCTGATGCCTCCTGTATGGAGAAACTAGGCACAGGCATTGCTCAGGAGTGATTTTAGCCCATTTTTCCCCACACAAACTCTCTTCAAATCTTGAAGGTTTTGTGGGGGTCTTCTGTGAACTCTGATCTTCTGACTGGGCCATTCTAGCAGCTTTATTTTCTTTCTCTGGAGCCAGTTGAGAGTTTCCTTGGCTGTGTGTTTGGGATCATTGTCTTGCTGAAATGTCCACCCTCATTTCATCTTCAGCATCTTGGCAGATGGCAACAGGCTCTTATCAAGGATGTCTCTGTACATTTGTCCATTCAGCTTTCCTTCGATTATATGAAGTCTGCCTGTACCATGTGCTGAAAAACACCCACACCATGATGCTCCAACCTCCAGACTTCACTGTTGGTATGGTGTTTGGAGGGTGATGTGCAGTTCCATTTCTCCTTCAAACATGATGTGTGTTGTGGCATCCAAAAAATTCAATTTTGGTCTCATCTGACCAGACTACGTATATTCTCCCACTGTTTTACTGGCTTGTCCAAATGTTGTGCAGCAAACTTTAAACGAGCGCCAACATGCTTTTTCTTCAGCAATGGAGTTTTGTAAGGTGAGTGTGCATACAGCCCATGTCAGTTGAGTGCATAACATTGTTTTCTTTGAAACAGCAGTACCTGCTAACTCCAGGTCTTTCTGGAGCTCTCCATGAGTGGTCTTTGGCTTGGATAATTCTTTTGACTCCTCTGTTAGAAATCTTGCGAGAAGCTCCAGTTTATGGTAAAATGATATTCTTTCCACTTCTGAATGGTGGCTCCAATGGTGCTCACTGGAACATTCAGCAGTTTAGAAATGCACCTGTAACCAATGCCATCATTATGTTTTGTAACAATAAAATTGCAAAGATCTAGAGAGCGTTTTTTGCTTCTACCCATCATGAGTTCTTTGTGGTGTGACAATCTGATATTCACATATCTTTATAAAGGCCATCAGTCAGGACTTAACCAGTTGAAATTAATTTACACTGATGGGGGATGGGATGGCTTCCTAAATTCTGATGGATTTCAGCTGGCTTCTTGGCTTCCTATGCCTTTTTGCACCTCTTTTTCTTAATGTGTTCAATACTTATTCCTTGTGTCATTCCACTTTATGAAATATCACTTTTTTATGAACACAGTTGCCTTGATTTCTTTGTATGTATGGATTACTTACTTATGGATTACTATGGTGGTGCAGTGGTGGAGTGGTTAGCACTGCGGAAGCACAGCAACTCACGCTTGGCCGGGGGATCCTGGGTTCGATCCCAGCCCCCAACTAACAGTGATCTGTGTGGAGTTTGCATGTCCTCCCCGTGTTTGTGTGGGTTTACTCCAGGGTTTCTCTGGTTTCCTTCCACATGCCCAAAAACATGAAAGTTAGGTTAATTGGAGACTTTAAAGTGGCCCCAGGTATGAGTGGTGAAAGGGTTGAGCATTACACTAGTTGCTGCCTCATCCACTCATGTAGATGCCCTGTAATTTCCCCATTGTGGGACTAAAAAAGGAATCTAAAAAAAAAAAAATCTACTTGGGTTGTTACTGATATCTGGTGAAAATCTCAGGTCAATGGCTCCATCAGAAATATGTTTCATGAGAAAAAGGTTGACATATTCAATACTTACAGTATTTTCCTCGCTGTATATATAAATAATCCTCGTTTTTCTTCCACTGGGCCTTGATGTTGACTCTCTCTTACTGCTCTTCAAACTTTGTTGTGACAAAAAGAAGTTGGAACAGCAGGTAAGACCTCTGTGCTCCCAGTTTGACCTATGTGCCTGATCATAATCAGCACAGGCGTTTTTAATGCACTTTATACAGATTGTTATTTTGAGAACTTTGTTTTTTCTAACCTATTTTACAAGTGCATAACAATAAAATCCACACTGAGACTGGACTTTAACAAGATGCATCCAACCCCAGGCAAAAATTATGGAATCATCACTCTTGAAGAAGTTCATTCTGTTGTTTAATTTGAAAAAAAACAAAACAAGTTATCACTGACAAAACTATTTTTATTCAAAATGCCAACCTTCTGGCTTTATGAAACATTAAAAAATAATGAAAGAAAGCTGTTGTAATCAACTCATTTTTTTTTTGGTAGATTAAGTAGAGGAAAAAGTATGGGATCACTCAATTCCGAGGAAGATATTATGGAATCATGAAAAAAAAAAGCTACACTGCTAGTATTTTGTTGCACACCCCCTCTGGCTTTTATCACAGTATGAATTTTCTGAGGCATGGACTTAACTATTGACAAACAGTATTCTTCATCATTCCAGCTCCAACTTTCTCTGATTGCTGTTGCCAGGTCAGCTTTGCAGGTTGGAACCTTATCATGGACCATTTTCTTCAATTTCCACCACAGATGTTCAAAGGGATTGAGGTTCAGCTATTTGCAGGCTATGCTACTGACATTATATGTCTTTCTTGAAGGAAGGTTTTCATGCTTTTTGCACTTATCGTCCTGGAAAATGATGTCTTCATCACCAAACATCCTTTCAACTGATGGAATAAGAAAAGCTTCCAAAATTTCAATGTGAACTTATGCAGTTATTGTAGATGTAATGACTGCCATCTCCCCCATACCTTTACCTGACATGCAGCCCCATATCATCAATGACTGTGGAAAGTTGCATGTTTTCTTCAGGCACTCAGCTTCATAAATTTCATTAGAACGGCACCAAACAAAAGTTCAAGCATCACCACCTTGCCCAGTGCCGATTGGTGATTCATCACTGAATATCACTTTCATCCAGTTTTCCACAGTCCATGACTGCTATTTTTCAGCCCACTGTAATCTTGTTTTTTTGTTTAGGTGTGAATCATGGCTTTTGTTTGGCTTTTCTGTATGTAAATCCCATGTCCTTTAGACGAGTTCTTAAACTGGATTTATGCTAAACCTCCACGCTACATGTTAGCTTGAGCATGAGGCTTATGTGATGTAAATGTCATCATCACCTCCAGTTGTGGGGCCCCTCTACAGCTGACAGTGTGCAGCCCAAGTTTTGTGACTGCGTTGCCCGCGCACGCTTACTATGCATATGCAAGATTCAGTCTCCCGTGCAAACAGTTGTACCACTGAAACATTACAAAAGATGGAGAAGACAAAGAAGTACACCTAATAAAAACATTGCAATTGATTACAACAACTTTCTTTCATTATTTTTATAAATGTTTCTCAAAGCCAGAAGGTTGGTATTTTGAATAAAATTTACTAGATTAAACAATTAAATGAACATCCTCCAGGAGTAGTGATTCCATAATTTTTGCCAGGGTTGTAGACTGAATGTTGCTTCAAATGTTTAATGTTCTTTAGCATCAGGCCAATACCAAATGATATGCAACCTCAGCAACTGTGTAAGATCTGTTTGCTGAAATGGAGGAAGCAGAAGCTATTGCAGTGATTCTATCAGTGGAAGAGATGAAAACTGTATTCACACCTTCCTCTTGAGGCGACAATCCCAACGGTATGTGTTAATCATCACTGCTTGGCAAGGATGAGGACAATTCTGCCTACTGTAGAACCACAGAAGCACAAGGGGTATGTGGCCAGAACAATTCCTTTAATATCATACAGATATAACAGCACAATCTTTCATGATGCCAGGGCTCCAGTTACATATCTCCATCACTGGAGTGGTGGCCTCAGTTGGTAGAGCATCCGCCCACACCCTGGGAGGCCCGAGGTTCGAATCCTGGACATATAAAAGCGGACTTCCTTGCCATCCAGCTGGTGCTCAGCAATAATGGAATGGAGGAGGGAAATTTGCGCGCGGCACCTTGTGTGGCAGCGACCCCTCTGATTCTATAATATATGTGTGATTAACATTGTAGATAAGAGAAACACAATTTCGTTTTACTGTACATGATTGGCTGTATGGATTTGAATGACAATAAAGATGGCTTATCCTTATCCTTATATCATTGATAATGTCACGCCGCGCCATTCATCAGCGGCGCCTCCTGCTCACGCACCTGACAATCATCAGCGGCGAGGGATAAAGGCCGTCTCGCCCGGAGGCTCGGCCTGAAGCCGTCAGACTTCGTCCCTCACCGTTGTGAGCATACTTCTCTTCAGCATCACCATTTTGGTAAGAAGATCGCTTACCTCTCTTCTTCAGTCTTCTCCCCTGTGCACAGGTGGATTCCCCAGCGGCGGACATCTCCACTCCATCGCCCAATCCTCGCTGCTGTACGGAGCTCTCCAGGTGGCTGTCTTCCGGGCTTCGCCCCCTTGTTGTGCCAGCTATCCTGACCAACCAAGTAAGTCCTTCTCTCGCCATAAATCCCTCCTGTGTTGGTGTATGCCCGTCACCCTCTCCCTGTGCTCTCTCCATAGGGTTGCTCGGCTGTACGGTCACCTGCCTCTGTGCCTGGAGCAGACTCCATCACCAACACATTTACATCCCGCAGACACGCACTCATTCACTCCTGCTGTTAATAAACTCTTTGAACTACTCTAAGCCTGTGTGTGTGCGTCTCCTGAGCCGTGCATTATGTCAGTACGGCTTCAGCAGAGCGGCTCGGCGGACGGCGGGCTCGCACACCGGTTTACCACTCTCGAGGCTAGAGTGGATCAAATTGCTTATCAACAGCAGGTTATCCTAAATCAATTATTAAACTTAACTAACCGGTTGGGCCGCTTAGATCCTCAACAGCCGTTCCCCCCGGCTCGTCAGGGTGGCGCGGCTCCTGCCGTTACAGCGGCCGTCCAGCCGGCTCCAGTGGCACCGGTTCGGCTCACACCGATTCCGACCCCCGCCCGCTTTAGCGTTAAGCTCGGCGGAGCGCGGGGGTTCATTATGCAGTGTGAGTCCGTGTTCCACCGTGTGCCCGGAGATTTTCCCTCGGATCACAGTCGGATTGGTTACATAGGGAATCTTCTGGAGGGGCGTGCGTTAACTTGGACCTACGCCGTAATGGCGAGGCCCAGTTATGCCACCCTCACCTATGACCAGTTCGTGAGGCGCTTTCTGGAGGTCTTTGACCATTCTCAAACCGAGACGGTCCAGGTCGATCGGCTTCTCGCTCTCCAGCAGGGAGGCCGGTCGGCAGCGGACTACTCGGTCGACTTCCGGGTAGCGGCGGAGGAATTGGGCTGGGAGGAACGCTTCCTCTGTGGCCTGTTCCTCCGCAGCCTCAATAATGATCTGAGGGATGAACTGGCTGGACGGGATATCCCTGGGACGCTAGCGGAGCTGACATCCTTAGCGATAAGTTTGGATAACAGGCTGCGCGAGCGCTCCTCGGGGCGGAGGTCTTCTTCTTCTCGCCCTCGTGGAGTCTCGCCGCACCTGCTCCAAGCTCGCCCCCTGGCGGCGCCGCCAGCATCGTGCCCCGAGGAGTCGGAGCCGATGGTGACGGGCTGGACCAAGCTTTCCCCTGCGGAGAAACAACGCCGCCGTGAGTTGGGCCTCTGCATGTATTGCGGAGGTGACCAACACACTGTGGAGCGTTGCCCGCGGAAAGCCAGTCGCCAGGGTCCGCGAATCGCTGTAGGGAGCCTCGCGGATCCCAACCGGTTAGACACTCTCTCCCAATTAAAGCTGCCCATCCGTTTCTGCCACAATCCCACTGGGCACCTCACCCACGCACTGGTGGATTCGGGCGCAGAGGGCAGCTTCATTTCACAAGGCCTGGCAACCCGATTGGGCATCCGCTGTCAGGCATTAAAACACCCCATCTCCCTGGTCCATCTCTCCCGTGCCTCCCTTGGGAGAGTTTCTCACCAGACCATGCCTGTCCCAGTCATCATCTCAGGGAACCACCGGGAGGAGATGGTATTTTACGTCCTGCCCAACTCTGTGTCGCCCGTCATCCTGGGGTACCCCTGGCTGCGCCTCCACAACCCTGTCCTGGACTGGAGGTCAGCTGGGGTGTCGGCATGGAGTACCTTCTGCATGGGCACCTGCCTTCAGTCCGCTGCCTGCTCCCCGTCCACGGCTCCTCCTGTGGCGGATACAGCACCTCCGGACCTGTCGCTGGTGCCTCCGGAATTTCACGACCTGGGTATTTCGATTCAGTAAATCGAAAGCTATGTCTCTTCCCCCGCATCGACCATATGACTGTGCCATCAATCTCCGCCAGGGGGCTCCCCTGCCATCTGGTCGGCTCTACAGCCTGTCGGCGCCGGAGAGGGAGACAATGAATACGTACCTAAAGGAATCACTGAGCGCTGGGATTATTCGCCCATCGTCGTCACCCGTGGGGGCAGGGTTTTTTTTTGTCGGGAAAAAGGACGGTTCCCTCCGTCCCTGCATAGACTACCGAGCGCTTAATGACATCACTGAGAGGGACCGTTACACCCTGCCCCTCATGGACACTGCTTTCCACTCCCTCCAGGGGGCGACCTGGTTTACCAAGCTGGATCTACGCAGCGCTTACCACCTCGTCCGGATCCGGGAGGGAGATGAATGGAAAACAGCCTTCCGTACCCCGAACGGCCACTTTGAGTATCTCGTCATGCCGTTCGGGTTGACCAACGCTCCTGCCGTCTTTCAGCGCCTCATTAATGACGTCCTCCGGGATTTCATCGGCCTTTTCGTGTTTGTCTACCTGGACGACATTCTGATCTTCTCCAGGTCCAGAGACGAGCACCAGATCCATGTGAGGCGGGTCCTCCAAAGACTGCTGGAGAATCGTCTGTACGTGAAGGCTGAGAAATGCGAGTTCTACGCTAGGACCACATCCTTCCTGGGATTCATCATCGCCCAAGACCAGGTGCTCCCAGACCCAGAGAAGGTGAAGGCGGTGGTGGAGTGGCCTACTCCCACATCCTGGAAGCAGGTGCAACAGTTTGTTGGCTTCGCCAATTTTTACCGCCGCTTTGTCCCGAATTTCAGCTGGATCGTCGGACCGCTGACCCGCCTCACGTCCCCGAAGGTCCCGTTCCGGTGGACTGAAGAGGTCGATGCTGCCTTTAAGGCGCTGAAGGCGGAGTTCTCCTCCTCCCGGGTCCTTCGCCAGGTCGACCCCGCGCTGCATTGCATTGTGGAGGTGGACGCATCGGACACGGGAGCGGGAGCAGTATTATCCCAACGATCACCGGACGATGGCGCCAAGCGACCGTGCGCCTTCTTCTCCCGGCGCCTGTCCCCGGCGGAGAGGAACTACGATGTGGGGGACAGAGAGCTCCTAGCCATTAAACTCGCCTTACAGGAGTGGCGCCACTGGCTAGAGGGGGCGGACCTGCCGTTTGTGGTCCTGACGGACCACAAGAACTTAGAATACTTACGATCTGCCAAGCGCCTGAATGCCCGCCAGGCGCGCTGGTCTTTGTTCTTCGCCAGGTTCCGCTTCTCAATCACCTTCAGGCCGGGCTCCAAAAACGGCCTGCCTGATGCCCTCTCTAGGCAGTTCACCCCCCGTGGAGGCTGAGGAGACGCCCCACACTATCCTGCCCAGGTCGTGCGTCGTGGGAGCCATCTCTTGGGACATTGAAGACAAGATCCGGAAGGCGCAGGAGGTGGAACCTGATCCTGGCGGCGGACCGGAGGGAAGACTGTTCGTCCCATCTGCGGTCCGAGGAGAGGTCATCCACTGGCTCCACACCTCCCGGCTCACCTGTCATCCCGGCACCTCTCGGATGATCAGCCTCCTCCAACGGTCCTTTTGGTGGCCAGGCCTGCGGAAGGATGCAGCCCGCTACGCCCGGGCTTGCCAATCTGTGCCACCAGCAAGTCGGGAAATGCCCCCCCCAGCGGGTCTGCTCCAGCCTCTGCCCGTCCCCGGCAGGCCCTGGTCGCACATCGCACTGGATTTCGTCACCGGACTCCCCGTTTCCAATTCCTTTGACACCGTCCTGACCATCGTGGACCGTTTCTCCAAGGCGGCACACTTCGTCCCCCTGCGAGGTCTCCCTACCGCCCTGGAGACGGCGGGCCTCCTCGTCCAACACGTGGTCAGGCTGCACGGGATTCCGGTGGACGTGGTCTCGGACTGGGGCCCCCAATTTTCATCTGAGGTTTGGAGATCTTTTTGTAACGCCATCGGAGCCAAGGTGAGCCTCTCCTCCGGCCATCACCCCCAGTCTAACGGGCAGTGTGAAAGGACCAATCAGGAGCTGGAGGCTGCGCTCCGCTGTGTTACCAGATCCAAGCCGACGTCCTGGAGCAACCATCTCGCCTGGGTGGAGTATGCCCACAACACCGCCCGCTCTTCTGCAACGGGGATGTCCCCCTTCAAGGCGTCCCTGGGTTACGACCCCCCGCTGTTTCCAGCGCAGGAGAGCGAGGTAGCTGTCCCCTCTGTTAGGGCGCACCTTAGGCAGTTCCGCTCCACCTGGGCTGCCGCGCGTCATGCGCTTTTACGCACAGCGGAGCGCAACAGGACCGTGGCGGACCGGCACAGGCGACCTGCCCCGGCGTACAGAGTTGGGCAACTCGTGTATGTGTCTACCCAGGACGTCACATTAAAAGGCGAGAGGAGGAAGCTGGCACAGCGATTCATGGGTCCCTTTCCCATCACCCGGATCATCAACCCGGTGGCTGTGCGCGTGGCTATTCCCCCCTCCCTCCGCATCCATCCCACTTTCCATGTGTCGAAGGTGAAACTGGCAGTCACTGACCCCCTTTGCCCTCCTCCTGCAGCACAACCCGCGCCCCGGATGATTGGTGGCCATCCGGCCTGGTCCGTCTCCTCCATCCTGGACTCCCGGCGCCGAGGTCGTGGGTTGCAATACTTGGTGGACTGGGAGGGCTATGGGCCCGAGCATCGACAATGGGTGCCCCCGTCGTTTGTGTTGGACCCATCACTCATCGCGGACTTCCACTGAGCGCACCCGGATAAGCCATCGCCAGGAGGCGCTGCTAGAGGGGGGAGTACTGTCACGCCGCGCCATTCATCAGCGGCGCCACCTGCTCACGCACCTGACAATCATCAGCGGCGAGGGATAAAGGCCGTCTCGCCCGGAGGCTCGGCCTGAAGCCGTCAGACTTCGTCCCTCACCGTTGTGAGCATACTTCTCTTCAGCATCACCATTTTGGTAAGAAGATCGCTTACCTCTCTTCTTCAGTCTTCTCCCCTGTGCACAGGTGGATTCCCCAGCGGCGAACATCTCCACTCCATCGCCCAATCCTCGCTGCTGTACGGAGCTCTCCAGGTGGCTGTCTTCCGGGCTTCGCCCCCTTGTTGTGCCAGCTATCCTGACCAACCAAGTAAGTCCTTCTCTCGCCATAAATCCCTCCTGTGTTGGTGTATGCCCGTCACCCTCTCCCTGTGCTCTCTCCATAGGGTTGCTCGGCTGTACGGTCACCTGCCTCTGTGCCTGGAGCAGACACCATCACCAACACATTTACATCCCGCAGACACGCACTCATTCACTCCTGCTGTTAATAAACTCTTTGAACTACTCTAAGCCTGTGTGTGTGCGTCTCCTGAGCCGTGCATTATGTCAGATAAAGCCACTCATTTCAGTCAGTTATGCAAACATTGAGGGATTTAAGGGGCCCTTAAAACAAGCAGTTTCTGTTCTAATTGGCAAGTTTGAAAGACCCCTTTGGCAGACCTCCTGCGGGCTACAAAACCAATCACTATTTTGATTTTCATGTGTCTCCAGTTTACTTAAAATGTCAAATTCTCAAATACACCTGTTTAGGTTCAGGTCAGAGGAATGTCCTATAACTCCTCTAGGCGAAAACACAAGCAATCCAATGGACAACCTTTCCAGCAAGGTATGCTGTTGGCAGCGTTACATAAGAGATCTACATTAGAGAATTAGCCATTAGGAAACCTACCTAAGGTCTAGATTTTACATCGAGTTCTGAAACTTTGTCCATATGTAACATTTGATCTAATTGATGTCACATGCTTTAACTTTTGTTTTTATGTGCCTACTAATATGTTTATCTTATTCAATACAAATGGTCTTAAAACATAATTGAAGTTAGCTTAACAATAACCACCCCAACAGCACACACACGTTGGGCCAATGTCAGCAAGTTTGCATCAGGAATACATCTGCCGACGTCTAGCCAATGTCTTGCCAATGTGCAAACAACCTCTATAAGCTGTATCCCCGATGCAAATGTACACTTGGCAGATGTATGTATGCTGTTGGTGCAGCAAACCTGGATGTACGCCTTCCATCTTTTCCGGGAGGGACGAGCCCCGACTGCACTGACTTCAGGACAGGAGCTGAACATATGCTGCCATCATAAATCAGGGCCAGTGTCTCTGGGAGTTTACCTCTGTTTTGGCTCTCACTGTTCCACCCCACTGTCTCTGTTCCATTTGGCTGCTGATGAATAAGTAAAAGGTCTCTTTATAGTCTTTATAAAGTACTCCAGGCTATGTTACAGAGGGAACTTTCTATCAGTGTTGCCAAAGTGCAATTTCCTCTCATTGCTCCTCCAGTAGAAAATTACTTTTTAAGTGACTTTTCTAAAAAATTAAAAGGGGGTGAGAGACTTCCTTGTTAAAAAAAAAAAAAGGACGAAATGTTTGTTAATGGCAGTGCACTGCGATGGATCGAAAAAGCAGGCGTGACATATTGTTCAGTTCTTTTCTGGTATCAGAATGGAAGAATCACTCACCCTTATCTCCATGCCCTCTTTTTTCCCATCCCATGCCCAGCTGCGCTTGGTGAAGTAGTTGACTGTGGCAAACTCAATCAAGGCGGAGAAGACAAAGGCATAGCACACAGCCATGAACCAGTCCATGGCTGTAGCGTAGGCCACCTTAGGCAGGGAGTTTCTAGCACTGATGCTCAGGGTGGTCATGGTTAGGACAGTGGTGACCCCTGAGGACAGAATCAGAACATCAGGAAACAACTTCTTTTAACTGAGTGCAGCCTGAGTAAAATTTGACATATGTTAGCATATTTATGAGTTTTTATAAGATGTCATAAATCACTCACTATATACGTAAGAAAATGTACACTATATGGACAAAAGTGTTGGACCACCTACACGTTAATCTTATGATGTGAACTTCTAAATCTATAGACATTAATGTTTGGAGATTACTACAACACGGAACGAACAGTACGGTATGTAACATTCCGTCGGTGTTTGTCCGAGTTCTGTACAGATGTCTACCGATGCTGTCAGCTGTCAGTTCTGTCAATGTGCTTTCGTAGGCGTTCCGTACGGAGTGGTCCTACTAGCTAGCGGTGTCAAGTGTGCTACGAACATGTACATGTAACATTAGGTATGGATTGTTCCTTATGGAACACTAGTGGTCCTGCTACATTCGTTCTGTATGCGTTCTATCCACAACATTCAGTACATGTTCTGTACGGAGTGGTCCTACTAGCTACCTGTGTCAAGTGTGCTATGAACATGGACATGCAACGTTAGATATGGAATGTTCCTTATGGAATGCTAGTAGTCCTGCTACATTCGTCCTGTATGTGTTCTGTCCGCAACATTCAGTACATGTTCTGTACAAATTGGTCCTACTGTCTAGCTGTGTCAAGTGTACTATGAACATGGACATGTAACGTTGGATACGGAACGTTCCTTATGGAATGCTAGCGGGCCTGCTGTGCTCGTTCCATCCATGTTCCATCCGAGAGATTCCATTAGATATGGAACCTTCCATGTCTAACATTCCGTATGCTAGTGGTCCCAACATGTTCTGTAGATACAGTACTAGGCAGCAGAAGCAGTTTGTTTATAAAGCATTTTTTAATGAAACGGGACCTCTTGGAAACGTGTCAACCACATTTTTTGTCTGACTACTTGGATTAATGATTAATGGATTAATGCACGGACACAACGGGAAACTTATCAACTGAGAAGTATTATGGTATACAGCCAATGTGCTGTATACCACTTAATGGATGAGTGCATTAAGTACCCATCCAAAGAGCACCTCAGAGAACCTAAAGTTTGTTCTTGAGTCCAGGAAACACCACTCTACATACTTTTAGTGAAGCCTTACGGCATGTTCCTTAATTTCTTATTGCATGTATTTATTTATTGATAATTGCTATAGTGTGTATTTACAACCGTGAGGTATGGGACATGTGTGGTATATGTGCGGGACGTAAGTGTGGACTGCAGCTCATGACAAAGGCACACTGACATAGAACTGACAGCAGGCAGGATCAGTACATGTCCCATTTGGAACGCCGCTGGAACGTTCCGTACCATACATTCTGCATTGTAGTAGGCACCCTAATATTTAGTTCAGAGACAAACATACGGTCCTCAGGCCAAAAAAGGCCCGTGGGATGAATTAGCAAAAGGCTGCCATTATTCAATAAAGTAACTGCTATTCCCAATTTGTACACTTGGGGGTGTGGGGAGGGGGGCCTCGCACTGTTTTATTAGGAGTAGCAGATGGCAGCAGATGTCCTGCTGCACACAGCTTTTATGTATGTTATGTATAAATGTTATGCATTTATAAGTCTGGGTGATGACTTGACTTTCTTCCTTTGTGTGAGTGAGTCGGTTCAGGTGGTTAGGACTGATTAGGATTAATGATAAATGTGCGTAAACTTAAAATAATTTCAAGTTGTTTTCTCATAAAATTATAAAATAGTCTATTTTTGAGTTCCAAATTCCTGTGACGCAATGTTGTGTGCCTTTGTAACAGAGGCATACAGTAATTACTCTGTGTGTGTGTGTGTGTGTGTGTGTGTGTCTGTTAGCAGCTGTTCAGGTCGCCTGGTCAAAATCAAGTGGAACTAAAGGCTTGTATCATTATATCAT
The DNA here is from genome assembly GCA_020510985.1 of Pholidichthys leucotaenia. NCBI lineage: Eukaryota > Metazoa > Chordata > Actinopteri > Cichliformes > Pholidichthyidae > Pholidichthys > Pholidichthys leucotaenia. Next base: position 20,188,408 of record CM035844.1, read on the forward strand.
CATATTTTCTTGACCTTTAATTTGCCAGAATTTCGAGATAAGTTTTTGTTTTCAAAATAAACACAAATTTAACTCACCCTTATGCCCTCAACGGAGTCGCGAAAAAGGTATTGTAATAACTAGGCTGGACCAGTAGAGGTCGCACCGAGGCAGCTGCACCTTGGTGCTTTCATGCTAAAATTGTACTTGTATTTCTTAAAAAAAAAAAAAATCAGGTTGTTCATATGTTTTGTAAAAGAATGATGCATTAAATATAATGTACTTGTGCTTCTTTGCACTAAAACAGAAACAAATTTGGAGTTGTCATTGTTTAGGTTATGATGTGTAGTGTGGCTCCAATCTATAAAATCACTCTTCACTTCATAGAAATTGTTTCACCCAAAAGTCTGGCCAAGAATTGCTTCATTCACCTAAGCACTACAGTTTGAAAACACATTCCATGGTAAAAGGGACGATAAGGATCCCATTTCGTGCCAGGAACAGATTAGTCTGCAATCATAAATCCCGGAACTTCCTCCCCAACTAGGCAGTTTTTTGCTTCAAGAACTCTTTGAAACATTCCAAATATATTGACCACATTCCACAGGTCTCTAGGAATTATCCACAGCTCAACACTGCTCCTTTGGACAGCTCAGGAATATATATATATACTGTATATACTGTATATATATATATATATATATAAAAACAATATTAGCAAAATATTTGCTTTTTTCCTGCTTGACAGTATTTTGATACTGACGCCAGCAGTCTTTTAAAATCTGCAATGACACCTGCAGTTTGTCCTTCTTCCATCTGCGTTCAGCTCTGCGGCACTCCTGTCTGACTGCACGAGTTCTGTCATTGAACCACGGCTCAGGTTTGGATCGAGGCTGCTTGGTTTTCAGTGGAGCCACAGGGTCCAAGATGGTTTGGCAGGAGGAGTGAAACCAGGAGCTGAGTTCCTCCACATATGTTTGCATTACTTCTGTCAACTGCTGGACTGTTTTGTTTTTTTTCCACTGAACATTAATTCTCTCTTCAAGTTTTCATTCCTTAGGATAATTCTCAGGACACTATTGGAAGAGATGACCAACTCTGTGATGAACAATCATGGTTTAAAATGTTTCATTAATCAGTGGTTTAAATGCAATGCACATTTGAAAATGCTTAAATGAACCCTATTTTAATGCATGCTTAAGGAAGTCATAATGAAAATTAGTTATGAATCACTGAAGTTAGTTTAGCATATGTATATACTATATACACTACCGTTCAAAAGTTTGGGGTCACCCAGACAATTATTTTGTGTTTTCCATGAAAAGTCACACTTATTTACCACCATGAGTTGTAAAATGAATAGAAAATATACTCAAGACATTGACAAGGTTAGAAATAATGATTTGTATTTGAAATAATAATTTTTTCCAGATACTCAACCTGCTCAAAGGAAGGTCAGTTTTATAGCTTCTCTAACCAGCTAAACTGTTTTCAGCTGTGCTAACATGATTGCACAAGGGTTTTCTAATCATCCATTAGCCTTCTGACGCAATGAGCCAACACATTGTACCATTAGAACACTGGAGTGATAGTTGCTGGAAATGGGCCTCTATACACCTATGTAGATATTGCACCAAAAACCAGACATTTGCAGCTAGAATAGTCATTTACCACATTAGCAATGTATATTAGATATTAGAGTGTATTTCTGATTAGTTTAAAGTTATCTTCATTGAAAAAAACAGTGCTTTTCTTTCAAAAATAAGGAAATTTCTAAGTGACCCCAAACTTTTGAACGGTAGTGTATATACACACACATATATATAATGTGATTCTTTGTATTTTTCTTTTAATCAGTATGTGTTCTTCATATTCAAAAACATACGCAAGTCATCTGACTGGCTCAGCCAATCACCAGCCAGTCTCTGTTGGACAACGCCCCCTTACATTCTATTGGTTGGTTACAGACAAAGGACTGCTTTGTTATTGGACCAGAGTTCATTCAATTCTTCCTCGATGGGAGACAACTGGTTGCCTTTCATGTCAGTCAAGTTTTTATCGGTTGAAAGTGTTCAGTTTAAAGAAGAAACACCCAGTTCTTTCTGTAAGTTTGTCTAAGTTTGAAAAAGTTTTTGTGTGTCCTGTTCAGTTAAGTTACTGCCCTGAATTCTCTTTTTCCTTTAAACGTCTAGGAAAAATACTTTTTCTTTTGTTTGAGCATAACCTTCTCTTTTATATGGAATGAAACGCCGTGTTCTCAGACGTTTTTTCCCCTATTTTATTCTGTTAAACTTTTTCTATTGATTTTTCTTAACTCACTGTGTTTTAAAGTGGACTGATCGCTTTTTTTTAACTCATACTGGAAGCTGCTTTGGCCAATCCCCACCACATCTGAAGAACTCAGATTTCATGGCTTGAATAATTTTTTTAAAATTTGCGTCCAATTTTCTTCATATTTTGGTTAGTTATTTCAGTCTCCATTTTCATCAGTTACAAATTCACACTAAGGTTTTCTTGGTTCCACAAATGTGATTACAGTCTTTTGCTCAATAATCAGTTACAAGTTGAATGTGATGCTTGATACTTGATCATTTCACCTTACCAACAAGTCCGTTGAATGTAATGTCACTTAATGTGAGTCTCATCATTAAAACTGTAAACGGAATATGGAAGTTTCTGTTGATTTCTTTTTCTGTCTGTTTCTGAAGTCACCCAAGAGAATTCACAAATATTTGAGACTGATTGATTGAAGGTATAAAGATTAGTTAATAAACTGTCCAGGTTTTGGACTGGTGGCCCAAAAACAAGTTTTGTCGTGTGTGCGTGGACCCAAAGTATACCTTCGTTTCCACACACACCTATAAGTATAAATTAAATAATCTTTGTACCTTAAAACCAATTTCTCCTATATATTATATTGTACATAAGTATCTAAACATTAGTATCTAAACACTGCTCTCCGTTGGCGGAGTTCCTTATTGTAAATTGTCGGCCATTTTATCTGCCGAGGGAATTCAGCAACGTGTTTGTAGCAGCTATTTACATAGCGCCGAGCGCTAACGCTAACGCCAATGCTAAGAAGGCACTCGGGGAACTACACGATGCTATTAGCGAAATCCAAACTTCACATCCAGACAGTTTTGTGGTGGTTGCGGGGGATTTTAACCACACCAGCTTAAAGACTGTGCTCCCCAAGTTTAAACAATGTGTAAACTTTAAGACCAGAGGAGAGAATATGTTGGACTTAGTGTACACAAACACAGATGCATATAAGGCGATACCCCGCCCCACCTCGGCCTTTCTGACCACATATCCGTGATGCTGGTACCTGCCTACAAACCTTTATTGACGCGCAGCAGGCCAGCAGTGAAACAAATCAGGATTTGGCCAGAGAGTGCAACCTCTGCACTGAAAGACTATTTTCTGCACACAGACTGGGAGGTCTTCAAAATAGCAGCCTCCCAGGGAAGACAAGATAGATGTGGAGGAGTATGCTGAAACTGTCACCAGCTACATTGCAAAGTGCACAGAGGATGTCACTACAGTGAAGACCATCACTATGCGGGGAAACCACAAGCCCTGGATGACTGCAGAGGTGCGCTCGCTGCTTACAGCCAGAGATGCAGCCTTCAGAGCGAAGGACAGGATCGCCCTCCGTTCAGCCAGGTCTGCGCTCTCAAAGGGAATTAAGGCGGCGAAGCGTGCCTATGCGGAGAAAATCCAGGGACACCTCTGTGACACTAGGAACACCAAGCAGATGTGGCAGGGAGTTCGGACACTGACGGGCTATAAGTCTAGGCAGGGGGTCGATGATGATGACGCTTCGCTTCCAGACAGGCTCAACGACTTCTTTGCAAGTTTTGAAGCATCAAACCCGACAATCAGAGGGAGGGCTGGCCCACCCCCACCATCGGTCGGACCAGCTTTTACCATCAACACAGTGGACACACGGAGGACCCTAACCAGAGTAAACCCACGTAACGCTGCAGGTCAGGACAACATCCCGGGACGTGTGCTCCGAGACTGCGTGTGCGAGTTGGCGGATGTCCTGACTGACATTTATAACATCTCCCTGAGTCAGGCCATCGTTCCCAGATGCTTCAAGACCTCTATCATTGTACCGGTGGCAAAGAAACCAGTTGTGTCCCGTTTGAATGACTATCGTCCTGTTGCACTGACACCAATTGTGATGAAGTGTTTTGAACGGCTTGTCAAACCACACATTACAGCCTGCCTCCCTGCATCACACGACCCGCTCCAGTTTGCATATCGTTCAAACCGCTCCACGGAGGATGCTATAGTCACCACCCTGCACTCTGTCATCACCCACCTGGCCCAGAAAGACACCTACGCCAGACTCCTGTACATTGATTTCTGTTCAGCATTCAACACCATTATTCCCCAGAGACTGATGGAGAAATTACTCCTTCTTGGTCTGAACACCGCCACATGTCTCTGGATCCTGGATTTCCTGACTGAGAGACCTCAGTCTGTCTGGGTTGGAAACAACATCTCCAACTCTGTCACGCTGAGCACCGGATCCCCTCAAGGCTGCGTACTCAGTCCACTGTTGTTTACACTTCTAACACATGACTGTGTATCCAGACACGAGGGGAACCAGATTATTAAGTTTGCAGACGACACCATGGTGGTGGGACTTATTCAGAAGGATGAGGAATCAATGTACAGGGAAGAAGTGAGAGACCTGGAGGGCTGGTGCAGGGAGAACAATCTGGTGCTCAACGTGGACAAAACGAAGGAGATGATTATTGACTTCCGGCGGTCACAGCCTGAACACGTCCCCCTCAGCATCGGCGGCCGTTTAGTGGAGAGAGTGGAGAACATCAAGTTCCTCGGAGTGCAGATCTTGCAGGACCTGACCTGGAGCAAGAATTCCTTGGGGATCAGGAAGCGGGCTCAGCAGAGACTGCACTTCTTGAGGAAACTCAAACAGGCCTCTCTCCCCATCTGCATCCTCAGGACCTTCTACAGAGGTGTGGTGGAGAGTGTTCTGACGTACTGCATTGCTACATGGTACTCCAGTTGTTATGACCTGAGCGCCGGTTCTGATCGCGCTCGGGTTAAAGTTATGTCTCGCTGCCGGCCTTGACAGCTGCGGGCTGTATTCTGGCCTCACCGGGCTCTTATTGTGAAGGTGCTCGGTGGGGTTTCCGCCTGTCAACGGTCGGCCAGCTGAGTGTCATTACCGTCGTTAGTGTTTCGCTATATAAGCCCAGCACTGGTGACGGTATGACGCAGCAGTGTCAGTCGTTATACGTCTGAGCTATGGATGACTTGGACCATTATCTACCTTGTCTGCTTGTGGTTGACCGTCACTTCTCCGGCACCAGTAAGTGAGCTATTAGCCTTACCCCTTCCGGAAAGTAGACCTTTGTGTGTCTTTGCTTCAGCAGCTTGTGTAGGCAATTACTTAAACAACCGTTGCCTGTGTATGACTGTCTCCTCCTATGGACTCGTAAGTGAGCTGTCTAGCCTTACGCCTCCGGAAGTGTGTAGACTCATGTGTCATTGCCCCTGCATCTTGTGTTGTTAACTTTTCACCATAATAAAACTCACTGTAAACCCACTGGTGACTGTGTGCGTCTTATGCTGGCTCGTGAGGGCCAGCGCATGACACCAGTTGCAGTATGTCAGACAAAAAAGCCCTGCAGAGGATAGTCAAGGGAGCTGAGAGGGTAATTGGAGTCTCCCTCCCCTCTGTCCAAGAACTTTTTCAGAACTGTTGTAGGAGCAGGGCACTGAACATTGTCAAGGACCGTTCTCACCCTCTGCATAAACACTTTGAACTTCTGTCATCTGGCAAACAATTCCGGAGCATCAGAGGCAGAACCACCAGACTGATCAACAGCTTTCTTCCACAAGCTATTAGGATGCTGAGCAGTTGACCCGGAATCTCTCATATTCACTACTGCACCTACGGACATTATGTGCATTATTTGTATATTATAGTTAGTTACAGTAGTTTTTTTTTTCAAGTATGTCTCAGGGATGCGTGAACGGATGGGGGTGGGTGGGTGGGGTGAAGATATGTGTGAGTGTGTCTTAAATCATGTTGCTTCTACTTACATGAATGCCGTGAGAAACGCAATTTCATCTTGCCTGCACTACAGTTGTATGTACAGCAATATGACAATAAAGGTTGATTTGATTTGATTTGATTTACCTCATGTGAGGCTGTGTGCACTTTTGAAACAGATGCAAAAAAGAATATTAAGCCATAAACTGTGTGTGTGTTTTGGTCAAATCTGATCCCCTTAAAATTTTTTTTTTTTTTTTTTTGTGTGTCCTATGCTCCAGGGGTCTGCAGTCAGTGTTTCTGTGTCTTGCTGATCACAAGGGCCGGGGGGGGGGGGGGGGGGGGGAATTTGGCCCGCTTCCCCCATCCTCCATCATTTCTGTTTTTTTTTTTTTTAAAGCATATTTAACTCTTTAACTGTCCACATTTCATGAATGGGTTGCACGCCCCCAGTGGCACAGCGCAGCAACTGCGCCTGTCATCTCACTGACGTCCCCCGGCTATACTGACAATTTGTACTGATCTGTACTGATCTGACAGTTCAGAAGGTAGCAGACACGCGTCAGAGGAATCATGCCTGACACGGAATACAGCAAAGAAAAAGAAATTCTCATTATTCTTCTTCCTTTTTCCGCTTTGAGCTCACAACACCAATGTGGCCGATGCCATGATGGTCATGGCGGCGGCGATCCTGAGAGAAACTGCATCATACAGGAAAAATAGCCACGTAATACTAACGAAATTCACGTGGGATAATCATAAGAGTTTGTAGATGTGGTAGAGAGCGTAAATGACTGACCAAACGCAAAACAACGACCACGATGGGTGAAAACTGAGCTCACAACACCAAGATGGCCGCACCCCTCATTGTCATGCATCCTGACAGAAACTGCATAATACAGGAAAAATAGCCATGAAATACAAACGAGATTCACGTGGGATAATGATGAGTTTGTAGATGTGGTACAGAGCGTAAATGACCGACTAAACGCAAAACAACAACCACGATGGGCGAAAACAGACCAATCATGTGAGCGAGCGAGCCCCCTCCCCCCCACCACAGGTAAGTGAGGAATTTGTTGTTTTTTTTACATTTTACTGATTTTCTGGTTCATATACTTTGAAGATTAGATAAAAACATACCCCTGTAGACAAAATGGTGTCAAAAAACCAAACCAATTCTTTGTGTAAATGCGTCCAAAGTCCACTTTTTACTGAGTTATGTAATTTATATAGCTGCCATGACATTATGCAAATTAGATGCATAAATTTATTCCTATCTGAAACTTTGGATCATATTCTACATCTTTCTAATTGACAGTCAGCCATTATCTCTTGCAACTTTCAAGTTATAGTCTTGGAAAGCTGAACTATTTTATTGACAAAAATTGTTTTACCACTCTTGACCACTAGGGGCCTTGACAACTCTTTAACCATCACAGTTGCCATACGGCGACTGGGACAGCTGAAGAGTTAAAGTTCAGAAAAGCATTATCATACGCTGAATTAATTAAGATAAAAGCCTGGAGAGGCTGGATCGCGAAGAAATCCGATTCGTCCCTCGTTAATTTGACTCGTTCGGTGAAATATTCCGGCGGGATAAATTGAGTTGATCAGTTTTTGATCCTCTCCTCATGTGAGCCACGGTAAATCCCAATCTAAATCACGCTGGACATGCAGCATGATAAAGGTTACTGAAAGGAAATTGAGGTAACAGCGCTGAATTGTATACAAAGTTAAAGTTGTAAGATTATTCTTGCATGAATAAAACTGAATTCAAGGCAGACCGAGATCGAGCTTCCCAATTAACTTCAAAGCAATCCATATTATTCAGAACTAGAAAAGCACTCAGAGAGTGCATACCTCCGCCAAGGCTCCTTCAGTCTCTCATGGATCACTTCCAAAATGTAATGGGTTTGTGTGTAGGCCTAGAGGCACTTGTGGTGAAAACTGCATCAAAGTCTGTGCATTAGTTTTGGAGTATTGTGGCTGACATATGGTGAGATGAGCCTTGGCTGAGGTATGCATTCCCAGATCATGACCAAAATGTAATGGGTTCCTCTCTAGGCCAAGAACCACCTCTGGTGAAAATTTCATCCAAATCCATCCAGTAGATTTTGTGTAATCCTGCTGCACAAATACAAACAAAGCCCTTGGTGGAGGTATGCACTTTCAGATCATCACCAAAATCTAATCATCTGTTCCCCGTGCCATTACACACCTTTCCTGAAAATTTCGTCAAAATTCGTTCATAACTTTTTGAGTTATGTTGGTAACAGACAGACAGACAGACAAACAGACAAACCCGGGTAAAAACATAACCTCCTTGGCAGAGGTAATAACCTAAATTTAAAAGCAATTTAAAGCTTGTATGCCAAAAGCAGCGAAAAAGAAAGTTGATGGCTGTTGAAGGTTTATCCTCATTGGTGGACTACCTTCTACTGCATATAAACACAGTAGAGACATATAAAAGGATACACTTTGTACTTAATCACTTATGTTAACCACACATTTTAATCTTTAAAGTTAAAAGAACATATATTTACACATTTTATGCAACAATTGCAAACTTTTGAAGCTGTGTGTGTGTGTGTGTGTGTGTGTGTGTGTGTGTGTGTGTGTTTTAAATGCTGAATTGTGTGATTTCTTCCACAGGAAGCCCATTTTAGTGTAAGGATTCTAATAAATGCTAATGTTTATTCAAGAGTGACCTTAAAGTAGTGTTAACCCTGTGCATGCTGGTAAAAGATTTAGTGAGTCACTGAATATTTATCAAAATTGTCGGAAACCACATTAATCAATTAACACTTTAAAGCGCTAGGTCACAGGTGTCAAACTCATTCCATGGAGGGCCAAGACCCTGCAGGTTTTACCTCCACCCAGTGGCTTCAACAGGTGTTTTCTCTGAATTTCTTCCCACTGATTGCTGATCAGTGAAAACACCTGCTGAAGAGACTGGGTGGAAGTAAAACCTGCAGGGTCTTGGCCCTCCATGGAATGAGTTTGACACCCCTGCGCTAGGTGGTTCATGTTTTTCTCCACGGGAAAAGGAAAACATTAACCAATTCAATACCTCTCACCAGGATTTAAAAGAGAAAGGTCAAAAGGTGAAAACATTGATTATTCTGCAAATAAAATTTTAAAAAAACTTTATAAACAACAATCAAACAAATCACCATTAGCTTTAATCCTAAGAAATCCTTGGTAGCAAAATACACAAAAACAGTTCACTTGTGTTTCCTAGTCTGTAAATATTAAACATTTAAAAAGCTTTAAAGAAGAATTTGCTTTAACAATAAAGACAAAGTCAACCTCAACTTGAAAAGGAAGTGAAAACTTATAACCTTAAATCTCTAAAGCATTTAACCTTACCTATTTTTGTTGTTCCCTTTGGTAAATAAAATCATTATTTTAAAGTGACATTCAACAAAAATTCCAAAGCTAGTTATTGATGACAATTCCAATACTAGGCTTTGAAAATTTAAGTAAACAAGTCAATCCACACAATTTTTTTGAGAAATACAGATCAAAAGACAGTTTCAACAAACAAATAAATTGAAACAGCTCCACATTTCTAAACAATTTCAAAATTCTACCTCCGTTCTTACAAGCCTGTAAGTCGGAACAAGTTCTAAAAAGAGCTTATAACTACTACTATTATAAAATAACACTCAAGGTTATAACCCTTGACTAACAAATTTAGCTATAATCAACAAGTTGATTTTTAAGCTAACTAACAACAAAGGGAAAAACATGGCGGGTCAACAGACAGCCGACCGATTTATCAAACTGGATGACCTTCAAGCAACATTGGCAAGATGGACTTCTGATTTTATATCTAGCTTCACAACACGGGTCAAGAAAACACAGCCTGAAGATCTGAAGCAACTCACTGAAGACCTTTTGGATGACTACACTGAAAAGCCACCAGAAGGAAAGAATCTCCTCAGCGTGTTAGATAAGTTTTCGCTAGCATTAGTCACGAGATTGAAAGTAGCTGAGAACAAGCTAGGGAATCAACAATCCTCTCTCTCCAGGAAGAGAACAAATCACTAAAGGAAAAACTGGACCAATCTCAAGATAAAAACGACAATACTCAAGTTCAACTTGATGACACATTATGAGATTTGGACCAGGCAGAGTCAGGAAAGCAATGGTTGACGCATGACAATGACTTGCTTCACCTAGAGAACAGTGAACTTGAAGAGGCCCTTAAGGATATAAAGAAGGAACTTGGAAGAGTTGAAGGTCAACTTGAAAATGTGAAGTCTGACTACCAGGAATGTCAACTGCTCCTACAGGAAGCACATAAAGACCGGGGCTTCTGCCGCACTCCATCGCCTGATTCCCTTTTCGACTACAGATGATCGCGTGGACCTCGACCTTGACAAGATCGTGCAAAATCTTACGAAATTTGATCCACGCCCTACCGGTTCACCTGATACCAAAGCCTATTTACAAGACATTGACTACTACCTGCATAAGCACCCTGATGGACCCTGCTCGACGATCACATCTATTTGATTAAACTAACATCTAACAGGTCAGTATCAAAATTTATAGACAGACAGCCGACAGACATCAGGACAGACTACATGCTACTCTACACAGCTATCGAAAAGGAATTCTCCGACGACTGCCTACAATCAGGGCTATCGGCAGCTCTGACTGAGAAACAGGGTTGCTCAGAGCTCTCCAGATACCTACTACCAGCGACTCCTTCTTGCATATTTTGGATCTCAGACTACACCAGGGATGGAAGAAGACCACAATTTCAAGACACTCTTCATCCAGAACCTCCATCCCACTGTGAGTCACCACCTTGGAGTTACAGCTAACCCAAGGTCAAGTTCAATAAGTCAGCTGAGAGAGTTTGTACATTATGCGTTCCAAAAACAGCAACAAAGCCGCAACAAGCATGCTGAGCCTGCCACCGTGCTAGCTATCAGCACTGCTTCTAACACCCTGGAATTGGAAGGTGCCCTTCGCTCTACTCCATATCCTACACCGCGATCACATGAAAAACTGAGACGTTTCTCCAACCGACCTCATCAAGGTCAAAACTAAACTAGGTCCTCTGGATCTCACTCAGGACCAACTTTGCAAAAACCCGACTACCGTCGTAGGCCATATCCACCAGATCGCGAGAACATGGTATGGACTCCCAAGATTACAGATACTGATACAAAGACACGCATAACCGCGGTAGATAGTCTCCTCCACCTTGTCACATAAGCTCAGAAGCAGAGACCAGTCACAAACCTTGGAAGAAGAAAGAAACTCCGACTATCAGTAGAGAAGATATGGAAGTTGTCAAACACCTCCTAGCAGAGATTCAAAACAACAAAGAAAATGAAACTGCTGACATCCCAGCTATTGCAGCTGTGCCAACTCAGAACAAATGCTCTAAATCACGAAGAAAAGGCAAAAGGAAAACCCCTCCTAAAAATGCCATGACCTAAAAATGACCCAACGCAGCCCAGTGCTGTTATGGCAGCCCAACCACAAGTCAAAGACCAGTCCTCTTAAAACATTTCACAAATCCGTGTCAAATTACCGACTCCACAATTTCTGTGCAATTAGAGAGGGGGGTGGAGCGAAAATTCTATCTTCCACTGACCTTTGAAGACATGATGTGTCAGGACGCTCTTTTAGACACCGCCCCTGACACGCTTATGTCACACAACCTTTTTGACAAACTACGTGTAGTTGCTAATCGCGCTCACAAGGATTTAAAACTGGAACCCTGTTTGTTAGCCGTTCGACCATATGCGCTCACTAAAACGACCCTGTCAAGCGTGTCACTAGTCAAAGTCTCCATTGGCCCCATGACCTTGACTCATCTTGTCTATGTGTCCAAACTTAACTCCATTCCATTGCTCGTTAGCAAAGATCAACTGAACCGCTTTGAGCAACTGATTGATTTTAAGAATCTCAAATTATGGGCTCAAACTCAACAACCTCACCCATTCGATCTAACAAGGACAACTGAATCACAGTGCTTGGTACTTGACACTTTGGACACCTCAAGTCTCACACAACTAGCACTGTTGGAACAACCAAAACCGATTGAAAGAGACTGCAAAGACCAAGGTGAACACTGTCCTCAAGAAGTCAAAAGGTCACCTTCAAACACAAGGTCAGGACAAGGAAGCGAATGACCTTGGGAACTCACTGGCAGAGCAGAAAGATCCACTTGGCCCCCTTGATACTGCTGATGCAATGTTGGTGTTACCTTCCGAATACCACCCACTCATCCCTGCGGCCTGCGTGGTCACTGCAGCCAAATCAACTGGCTACCCAGAAACCCCGCAACCTCAAGGTTATGCATCGGTGGACACAACTTTTGTCAACACTAGGCGCGCCTTTACTTAAGCCAGTGACCCCGTGGTCCATAAAACCGTCATACACCGGTCGGACTTGACCGTACATGCGCTCCCCGCATCAAATTTCTCTAATATGACGAAATCGAAAACACTTCTTCTCTTCTCACGTCTTCTCTGCAGCTACGCAATGGCTCTTGTATTCCTGCTTCCAATGAACAATCATCGCCACCGCTCATAGTTCCTCGAAACCAGAGGGAGGTGATGACTGCCAACGGCCATGACCTTCCAGCTGCAGAACACAGAGGCGTCAAAATAATGTACAATTTCAAAAACACTGGGACCAATCTGACAAACGACACAAAGCGTACAATGACCAAAAAGCCTCCCATGGCAAACCTCAAGGGGGGGGGGGGGCAAGGTCTTCCACTATGCATTTGTACCACAAACACAACAAATCAATCTACAGGCGGGGAAAATCACTCCTAAATTCCTGCCCGGGTAGATGAATCCACACGTTGTCAGCAACAAACTTTGGCCACTTAAGTACCAAATCCAGGACCCCATTTTCAAATAGGCCCATCACAATCAGAGTAAACTTTACCAAAACCCCATGGGACTTGTTGGGTACAACACTGTCACAGTAAGCCTATAAACAAGATTAAAATCAGCCCTGTATCCGAGAAATAACTGTTAGCTAATGATTAGCCTCAGGTACACTCGGTTGCATCTCTCAAAGCCAATCAGTGAACTACACCAAAACCTCCAAAAAGAAAAAGGGTAAATTAACACCAAATTATCCCTTAAACTAATCTTAAAGGCCTCTGTAAAATCTAATCCATTTCAATCAACTTACTATTCTCAAAAGCCCCTTTTCCACTAGTACCAACTCAGTCCTACTCTACTCTACTCTACCCGGTTTATAGGGTTTTCCATGAGTACCTAGTACCAGGTACTTTTTTCGTACCTATTCCAGGGTAGGTACTTACCGCGCTGAGTAGGGCCAAAAATGTGACGTCAACAGACTGCAGGCCACTGATTGGTCAGGGCATAACGTCATGAAAGCGCCCGTCTTCTGCAGAATCTCCAAACTGCCATTTGCAAAAGTTCACGGAGTAAACACGGTCACTGAGTAAACACGATATTAATAGAGATGGCTTCACAGGTTTTGCAGAAATCTACACCGTGGTCCAACAAAGAGATGCAGACTTTTCTGTGCTTGGTGGCTGATAGTATCCAGAGCGACCAGCAACAAAACAGACCACCAACCACGACTGCAGCTCAGGATAGAACCGGACTACGGAGAAGCTGAAGATGAAAGTGAGAGAACCATCAATGGTGAGCGTTTTGTGATATTGTGCATCTTTCCTCTTATTCATCCTGTTGGTGGTAAGCTCACTTTGAGCAATACAATGTCATCCTGTGCTGGCTAACGAGTGTTAGCGGGGAGCACTACCTAGCTAGTAGCTAGCTAGCTAGTAGCCAACTCTACTGATTCACTCTTGCTTTGTCCGAAGTATTTGCTTGTGAAAGCAAAACGATGAAATATGTTGGTTAAAGTCCTGGTTTGTGTACGTGTTGCACTTTGGTGTTGTGCATTAAATTGTGTGTATTTTCTTTCTAGAATTTGTTTCCACATGCCAGGGGTCCGCCTCCCTCAGCATGTTGTTTATATTTTGGGTACAAGTCAAGAGGACCCCAGGCTCCAAACCTCAACATATTCAAATGCATTTTCAAACCAGTGATTTATAAAGTGATTTACATAATTTTATAAAGCCCCATAATAGACCCACATACCTATTCTGTGGATTTTCGAAAAACAGTGTTGGACCAGTGTTGTCGTGCTGTTTTCTGTTCCACCATAAATACCTGGATTGAAAATGTACTTGTACATGTACAGAGTGGATCCTGGGGTGCTCACTTGTCAGGGAAACAAAGCATCTTTGTCACATCCCACCACTGACTTTCACACGTGTATTTCCCTAATACAGGTACATCTCAAAAAATTAGAATAGCATGAAAAAGTTCAATATTTTTTTGTCATTCATTTCAGAAAGTGAAACCCATATATAGATTCATTACACAGAGTGATACTGTATATTTATTTTAATTTTGATAATTATAGCTTACAGCCCATGAAAACCCCCAAATCAGTTTCTCAAAAAATTAGAATATTACATAAAAATCATTTTAAAAAATAGTTTTTAAATAGAAATGTTGGCCGTTGAAATCAGGGTTTCCTCTGGTAACATTTTTCGGTGGCGGCCCATCGCACCAGAAAATTTACCGCCGCACCAACAAGGAGATATGAATTTAAGAAAAATATATGAAGCAATGACTTTCCGCAAGCGCTCACACGAACAACGCACATGGCCGTCATCTGCGCGGAGTTTAGAAGCGCCCCGCCCACGCAAGCATTCCAGTCAGTCAGCAGGCAGTGTCTCGCTAGCAGCAGCAGCATCTTCGTGGAAAAGGAGTGAAAACCAGGAAGTCAAACAACAGAAATGGACTCTATTTGAAGAGAAACTTTGTGAAGAAGTCCGCCATTTCTTTGTTGGTGAAAATCCTGGCGCGTCAGCGCCTTGGCGCTACCTATTGGGTGGGAGTGAAACTACAAATAATGGTTGTGTGCATGCATCAACCGCTTGGCCTGGATAGATGAAAAAAGTGAGCATGTACAGCGCCGTGTGCATGCCGGGCTTGTCCAAAGCATACGCGGGCCAAGGCGGACTAGAGGGGAAATGCAGCATGAATAAGTCTTGACTGTCTGACAGAAACATGAGTTTATTAAAGTACTTTAAACATGGAAAAAAAAATCAGAAGAGGTATGTAAGCACTGAAGGCATTTATCATGGTTTTAACCCGCTGGAAACAGGAGCAATAATGGAAGAGTCGCTTAGCTAAGAGATGTGGTTAGAATTCAAATGCAGCCGGCTTCATATGAAGGGAAAGGCAAGGGGGACCCATGAATTGCGGATATACAGTATTTCACCAGCCACTGGTATTTATATTAAATATACCCTGCCTCTCGCCCAAAGATGCTGGGATAGGCTCCAGCCCCCCCGCGACCCGAAAGGATTAAGCGGTAGAAGATGGATGGATGGATGGATATTACATGTATTTCACCAGCCACTACAATATTAAAGTAGAACTGAACCCACCTTTTGGCGCAAAAAGTAGAATAGTAGATTAATTCCTTATTACCTATTGTATTTTTCAACACATAAAAGAAATTTTTAGGCCGTGCGATGGCCAAGCTATAAGCCGATAAACTTTTGCCTCTGGCTGGCAGTGCCAAACAAACCGGAAGTAGTGCAGACGACGCTGCGTGACGTCACGAGTGTGATCCCTAAACAAAACAACAATGGCAGATGATAGCAGTTCCAGCAGTCAAGAAAACCAGAGTTTTCAGAGTGAAGAGGCATTCAGGATCGGTGACGAGACAGAGGAGGATGCAGGAGTGTGGCAGGTGGCAGGCGTGCACAAGGGCGAGCCCGGGAGACAGAGACCTAATGCACCTGTGACAGCAGCTGGCAGACGGCGATGCAGAGGCGAGGTCCGCCGCCGAGGAATACAGTGATCCTTCACTTATCGCGTTTAATGGGGACCAGAACCGACCGCGAAAAGTGAAAAACCGCAAAGTAGCGTCACCCCACCCCCCCAAGGGCGTCACAAGCACTATTTTGCACAAAAAGGCACAAGAGAACAGCGAAAAGTGCCACTAAGCAACACGAGCGATAAAGAAGGCGCTCTGCAGGGAGAGAAGCTGGCTAAAACGTCCCGGCCAATCAGCTTGCGAGGTAAAACGTCTCGGCCAATCAGCTTGCGAGATTCCCGAGCGGTGAAGAGGTGGGCGGAGAGGAGTGGAGCGGTGGTCAGAGAGGTGGATTTTGAGTTGTGCGGGCTCTCCGTGTTGATACCTGATGTTCTAATGTAGTCCATCAGGTATCAACACGGAGAGCCCGCACAACTCAAAATCCACCTCTCTGACCACCGCTCCACTCCTCTCCGCCCACCTCTTCACCGCTCGGGAATCTCGCAAGCTGATTGGCCGAGACGTTTTACCTCGCAAGCTGATTGGCCGAGACGTTTTACCCAGCTTCTCTCCCTGCAGAGCGCCTTCTTTATCGCTCGTGTTGCTTAGTGGCACTTTTCGCTGTTCTCTTGTGCCTTTTTGTGCAAAATAGTGCTTGTGATGCCCTGGGGGGGGGGGGGTGGTGACGCTACTTCGTGGTTTTTCACTTTTCGCGGTGGGTTCTGGTCACCATTAAACGCGATAAGTGAGGGATCACTGTAATATCTATATCTAGAAACGCATCGCTTCCCGGTCGCTTTTCCTCCCCCTTTCTTTTCTTTCGTCGCCATGACAGCTTTCCTTGGCCACTGAACAGATCTTCCCAGGTGTTGGAAGTGTTTTGTAGTCGACTATCACGACAGAATGCACCAAAAACAACCAGTGTCGACGTGCTCGCAATGGTAAACATGGAGGACTGTGTCACACTCGTGACGTCACGCGGAACTCCGGCTGCACTTCCGGTTAATCGGCGGATTTGTCTGATTTTTCAGGGCGGGAAATTCAAAATCGCGATTTTCTCCAAGATTCCGGGATTTGTGGAGGGGGTGCCAATGATAAATTATCTTTATAATTGTATGTACTATCACCCAGTGCCGTTCAATGCCGTTCAGTTCAGTTCTACTTTAAGTTATGTTCCCAATTATGTACCTGGAAAGTTAACCCTTTGAGTGTGAGAATTTGCGTGCCCCTAGTGGCAGAGCGTGGTGCTGCGCCTGTCATCTCACTCTGACATCGCCAGCTCCATTTAGGATTTATACTGATTTGTACTGATCTGCCAGTTTCAGAAGGTGGCAGACATGCGTTGGAAAACTCAATGGATGACACGTAATACACCAAAGAAGAACTCCTCATTTCCTTTTCCTGTTTTCATGCTTTTAGCCCAGAAAGCTAATATGGCTGCCGTCCATCATCGTGCACCATTACTTAGACGACTTCTTACACGGAATATGGATAAGGATAAGAGATAAGGACCTGTACTTATATAGCGCTTTTTCTAGTCACAAAGACCACTCAAAGCATTTCACTAGTACTAACCCTCTATTCTAAGGGCCTATAGGAGACAGATATCTAGGGACAATTTAGAACAACCAATTAACCTAACATGCATGTCTTTGGATTGTGGGAGGAAACCGGAGCCCCCGGAGTAAACCCATGCAGCACAGGGAGAACATGCAAACTCCACACAGAAAGGTTGCTACCCCTGCCAGCCTGGGGATTCGAACCTGGAACCTTCCAGCTGTTAGGCAACAGTGCTAACCACTGCACCACTGTGCTGCCCACGGGATACAAGCGAAATTTATGTGGGATAATCATAAGACTTTGTAGATATAGTGGAGAGCATAAATGACCGACAGAACACAAAATAACGACCACGATGGACGAAAACGTAGTGACCACGTCAGCGAGTGAGTCCTGTTAGCCGCTGGCAAGTGACAAATTTCTGTGTTTTTTACCTCCGCCAGGCCTCAGGCCGCAGGAGGTTATGTTTTTGCCAGCGTTTGTCTGTCTGTTTGTCCGTCTGTCTGTCTGTTGGTTAGCAAGATAACTCAAAAAGTTTTGGACGGATTTCGATGAAACTTTCAGGCGTTGTTGGAAATGGTACAAGGAAGAACTGATTAAATTTTGGGGATGATCCGGATCACTGTCTGGATACAGGAATTTTTTAAAGGATTCTTTAACATTGTGAGATACGGCCATTTTCAACATGTGTGCAGGCGCAATGGAGGGCGCTGGTCGTCGTGTCTGACGAACACGAACTCCGCGTTCTTCAAAGTTTTAGGCACAAAAGCACGCGGAAAACAGTGGTGGGCCGGGCCCGGCAGCGTGCCTGTGTTTGCGCTACGCTGCAAAAGCTGAGACGGGCAGCTGTCCGGCGCGGGATTATTTGGCAGAAATTCCCCGGGCAGCCATAGGGGCTGCGCAAAAACAAGCTCTCTGCCAGGGAAGCTTCCAAATCCTCTTTTGCCGCGGAGCGCAACCCCAATATAAAACCCATGGCAACCTGTCTACCCAATTTGCATCTGTCAGTGAAGCCCCGAGTGCTGCTTTCAGTGATCTATGAAAACGCTCGCATAACCCGTTGGCCTGTGGGTTGTACGCGGTTGTGCGATGAATTGCAACGCCCGCAGCCTGGGAGTTTGGAGATGGAGGAGATGGACACAACACCAACACTTCAGTTGATTACCTCCGCCAAGGAGGTAATGCTTTTACTACTGAACCACTAATCCTATCATTGTGAATCCAATTGCTAGTCATATGTTTTCATGGTCAAGGAATTTGAAAACGTACACACAAACACTGTATGGGGGGGAACTGTGGCGCTTGGCGGAGGTCTGCGCTCTCCGAGTGCTTTTCTAGTTTAATATTGTACTGATTTCTTGTTCATATACTTTGAAGACAAGATGATGAGGTACCTCTGTACAAAAAACGGTGTCAAAAGACTGAACCATTCTTTGTGTAAATATGTCCAATGTCCAGTTTTGACTGAGTTATGGAATTTAAAGAGGTGCCGCGACATTATACAAATTAGATGTGTAAACTTATTCCTATCTGAAACTGGATCATATTTTACATCTTTCTAATTGACAGTAAGCCATTATCTCTTACCACTTTCAAGTTATAGCCTTGGAAGTCTGAACTATTTTATTGACAAAAAATATTTACCACTCTTGACCACTAGGGGTTTTGTCGCAATTCGGTGACAGACACACTCAAACGATTAAGATGACCGAAATTCACGAAGTCAATGACTTTAATCCGTCAGCAGCCTTCAGACAAACGGAACGTGCCAGCATTTGGATTTCAAAATAAGGGAGGTTTTTCTTGGCGGTGAGGAGATTTCTAAAAGAAACTATAAATATATAGAAATATTATAACAGAAATAACGGCATCCTTGGTCATTTAAGTTAATTTAAATCATTAAATACAATTTTATTAATATTTTTTTCAGTCTGCTTCAAATTTATTAAAAAAAAGACCAAAATAAGATATAAAATAATCCACAAATTTATAATAAAGTTTCAAATGTACAAGAAAAGTCAATTTTACAAGAGGAAATTACAAATTTGAGGAAAACGGTTTCAAATTTAGATAAATTTACAGAGAAAAGTAGAAACCTATAAGAAAATTGTTATAAATTTTGGAGAAAAACCTCAAACCTTCAAGACTGAAGTCATTACTCAAGTTTTAAGTGGGTGTTCTTTGTACCCTTAACTAGAAATTTTTGATTGTCTCCTTTAATTTACATGGCACTTGATATTTTCTAACCTGTTTGTATACCACCATAGACAGAGAGAGAACCTGAATTAGACAGAGCTCAGAGAGAGTAAGATGAGACAGAAGAGAGAAGCCAAGGAGAGCAAAGCATTCAGGCAGAGGGTCCAGGTCCAGGAGAGGTGAGAGTAGAGGAAGGAGAGAAGGATGACACCAGTAAAAAGTCCAAACACAGGACGTCTGGGTGGGACCCCAAATGGCCCAATATTCCAACATTCAAGCCTTGGTTGTACAATACTTCAAATTGTAAGTTCCATATGCACGGCAGTGGCTCAGGAGGTAGATCGGGTCGTCCAATAACCGGATGGTTGGCGGTTCGAATCCCGCTCTCCCCAGATATCCTGCCGTTGTGTTCCTGGGCAAGATACTTTACCCACCTTGCCTCCAGTGTCCATAACACTGGGTATGAATGTGTATAAATGTTCGGTGGTGGCTGGAGAGGGCACTGGCCCGGATTGGCAGCCACGTTTCCATCAGACTGCCCCAGGGCAGCTGTGGCTACAGCAGTAGCTTGCCACTACCATTGTCTGTCTGGAGCGAATGAATAATGTATCTGTAAAAAGCATCTTTGAGTGTCTATGATAAAGCACTATATAAGTCTGATGCATTATTATTTGCAAAATTAAAAAAAAAATAAATAGTATAAAATTAACATATTCATACATATGTGTTTTCTGCACCCCCCCCCCAGAAAAATATGTTGCCACCGCGCCAAGGTCTTTAAGCCAGAGGAAACACTGGAAATGTTGGTTAAAAACTATTTTTTAAAATTAATTTTATGTAATCTAATTTTTTTGAGAAACTGAATTTGGGGTTTTCATGGGCTGTAAGCCATAATCATCAAAATTAAAATAAACACTTGCAATATACAGTGTCACTGTCTGTGTAATGAATCTATATATGGGTTTCACTTTCTGAAATGAGTGACAAAAAATACTGAACTTTTTCATGATATTCTAATGTTTTGAACTTGCTTTAACTAACCATCATCCATTTCTGTCTTTTGTCTAGGCAAGAGGAAAGGAAAAGCAGCCACCTCACAACGGACCTTGCCACTGTGGAAAACACTGAAATCCTTTGCTTTTATAGATAAAGTGCCAAAACCAAAGTAGCACAATTTCCACTTAATACTTTATGAAAGGGACTGAACTGAGATGTATTTGATTGTCCATCCATCCATCCATCTTCTACCGCTTTTCCGGAGGTCCGGGTCGCGGAGGCAGCAGTTCAAGCAGAGAAGCCCAGACTTCCCTCTCCCCAGCCACCTGCTCCAGCTCTTCAGAGGGGATACCAAGGCGTTCCCAGACTAGCTGGGAGACATAGTCTCTCCACCGAGTCCTGGGTCTGCCCCGGGGTCTCCTCCCAGTGGGACGTGCCTGAAACACCTCAAGTGGGAGGCGTCCAGGAGGCATCCTAATCAGATGCCCATACCACCTCAACTGACTCCTTTCAATGTGGAGGAGCAGCGGTTCTACTCTGAGCCTCTCCCGGATGTCATCCGGGGAGTATTTGATTGTGTGAATATTAATTACAGAATAATTGAAAATGACTGGCACATCAACTGTAAAATAAACCCCTTGTTTATGTATTAATTTTTGTTGTCAGATCACTTGTGTGATCCTTTGTGAGTTATGTTCATAACTGTATGTTGCACTTTGGGGAATGGGAGTTGTTCAGTCACCAATATAATTTATTTTATATGTGTAGTTTATAGTCTATCATCAATAAACGCATGCAGTATTATAATAACAGGACACATCACAAATATGAGACCCATTGTAGTGCTTCCTTTTATATTTTAGCAATACAAGTACAAAACACCGACCACACTTGAAGCCAGGCCAAGAAGAGATACAGCGGTGAAAGAGCGGTGGCTAAACTTTTATTGATTAAAAATTCCATATTTTGACTGAATGACTCCAGACTCGGTGATGCACACCCTCAGTTAAAGTACTAGATTCCATTTAAAGTGACGGTATTAACTCATTCTGATTGTTGAGGCCCCAGCAAAAACAAATGATTTTAAACGTAACCCAGCCCTTGTAAAATCTACTTTACTGAAGCGCAGCTACATAAAAATTGTGGTTAAATACAACAACAAAGAACTTTTTTGTCACATTCCACCTCTGGCTTTTAGCAACAAGTGTATTTCCCAAATATGTTTTAAACTTGCCTTAATTAACCTCCACCCGTTTCTGTCTTTTGTCTAGGCAAGAGGAAAACGATTCACCCCAAACCGGACTGTGCATCACTATTTACAGAGATGCAGGCTGAAGATCTGCTGGACTGGGACCAGCTTGAGCAGCATAACCAGCTGCTTCTCAGTGAGGCAGTGTAGCCGGCGTGTGTAGGCCCAGTCTAATTTTTTTTTTTTTTTACAGTTTGAGTTTTGCACATTCTGAATAATCTGGAATTTGCTGCTGATTGTAATAAACAATTTAGTGATTTATGTGTTTGCATCATGATTTTCTATTTTGTTTGTTAAGACAACGGTGGGAAGAGTCAACAGTACAAACCATTTATTAGTGACTTTGAAAATGGCTCATTTTTTTAAAAAAAGTAACCAAAACAATTATTTTATTAACTGAAGACTGTATTGCTGGATGTGCCACTGCAGAAGACACTGCACATTTTAGTGATAGTACCAGTATATGGAGGAATTCTGGGCCATATTAGCATCTGTACTTTATCATAATGGATTAGGGCAGGGGTGTCCAATCATTTGCCATGGAGGGCCAAGACCCTGCAGGCTTTACCTCCAAACAGTGTCTTCAGTAGCAGATTCCACTGAATTTCTTCCACTGACTGCTCATCAGTGAAAACACCTGCTGAAGAGGCTGGGTAGAAGAGAACCTGCAGGGTCTTGGCCCTCCATGGCACATGATTGGACACCTCTGGGTTAGGGTTTAATGGATTTAACATTTTAACACAAACTGCTTTATGGTTCATAATTCTGTTGACAGACTTACACCAAACCAAATGTGATTTCTCAAACTGCTGGATTGTTCTTAGACAGCGTTTCCAATCTTTGTGTATTTAATTTATGTCACTTGATGGTAACCTTCACATATAAAAGTGGAGACAGATCTGCAAAAAGTACAAAGGTTTATTGTCAAAATTCCCAGTGCAATACTACATGAATACATGTATAGTACATTGTTGATGCAGAGAATATATATTTATACAGTATCTACATGTGTCTAGTAAATCAAGTATTTTCCATGTAACCTTGTGACTGCATTTTTTTAATTGCTTTTAATCCTAGATCAAGTTTGTTTTGGCCTAAAATGCATCATAATTGTTAAACATATCTTATTATACCAAACTCAGTACTGTTTACCTGTTGAAATATATATTTTATGGCTAATATAACCCCATAACGACAACCTGGTGATCAAGTTTTGGCAGCTGAACAGTTTTTGCCATGAGACTCAGTGCTGCTGGAGCAGGTACATCCCATGATGTCTCAACAGTCTGTCCATGATTTTCTTTTTTTTTTGTCACTTAGATTTTTATTAGTTTTTCAGCTTAAATCAGCCACACACACACACACCAAAATGTGTATATAAAAGAAGAAAGAAACCTGTAACAGCAACATCAACAAAAAAACAAATCAATAACATCTACTGCTCGAGTCCGACATTAGCTTAAGGGTTAAGCTAATTAAGTTAAGGGTACCATCATTTTTGTCCAGGCCTGTTTCATGAGTTTGTTTTTTAAAATAATTCTGTTGAACCACAATTCAAAAGCATTGTCTGATTTTCATTGGTTAATTTTCATAGAATTTTTATTTATTACCACTTTTGTCAGATTCAAGTTATTTCTGTGACCATTGTGGGTTTTTCTTTCATTAACAGAGGGGTACCAACAATTTTGTCCACGTCTGTAAATGTCTTCTATAATAGCCCAATATTGGTCCTTTGTAGGTGGATCTTTCTTCAACCAATTCCTTGTTATGGCTTTTTCACTCGCTACTAATGTTAGTAGCCAAGATGTTTGCCTCTGTTAGATCACAAAGATAAAGTATCTTACAGGTCATAGGGATCTTGTATCCTATTATCCTCTGTAACATTTCACTTATCATTTCCCAAAACACAGTTATTCTCTTACACTTCCAAAAAACATGCGTGTGAGCCACATCGTATTCTCCACATCCTCTCCAACATTTCTGAGGTTGGTTGAGTTGTTTATTTTTCATCTTTGGTGTGATAAAGTAATGCACTTTTGCAAGTTTTTCCAGGCAAATTCCCTCCAAATCCGCAAACTGGTGGATGAGTGCTGAGTCTTGCATATATTTTGCCATTCATCTTCTGTGATTTCTATGCCAATTTCTTTCTCTCACTTCTTTTTTATATGGGTGTTTTTTTTTTGGGGGGGGGGGGGTCCAGTGCACTATATCAGGGGTATCCGACTTTCAAACGCTCTCTCTTTTTCTGTAATTTGCAGATGTCGGTTTCGTTTTTATAATATGCAAGGGAACATAAAAGAGTTTCAGACTTGCATTGCAATTTAAAAAAAAAATCATTGATTTTGCCGTTAGAATCGAAACTATTGATCGTGTCCCCTCATTTTTCCCAGTTTTTGTGTGACATGAAAATCGCATCAATTTCAAAGTACTGTAAAGTGATCTCTGAGTAACTCTTTCTACTCAAAATGCAAGAGATAACAGAGTTGTAATGCAAATTCAAAATAAAACATTCCCCAATGTGATCGGATCTATGGTTTTTGTACGGCGACCCCTGCAAATTTACTCATACGACGTAAATTTCCGTGTCCACAAATTTACGCAGCAACATGCAAGTTATTTGGTAAAGTAACCAGAAAACAGGAAGTGCTGACGCTTTTAACTTTGCACCTTTCAAATTCCAAACCATACACGTAAAAAGGAGATCAGTCTTTGTGAAGCTCAGATGTAGAATATTTCAATAAAATCTCAAACATTTATGACACATCGAATATGGTGTCCTTTAAAAAATTTACGTCTTCGGTCTTGGTCGGCCGCGCGCAGCCCCGTCTGGCGAGGTGACCGCCCTGGGAAAGCACTTTTATTTTCTCTACCCCGGATGTGCTCAACCCATGTGGAGAGGATTAACCGTGGCCACTTTATACTGAAGTTATCGAAGGTCCAAACTTCCGTGTCCCGCATTTACGCCTTTTGTGATTTTACGTCTTATCTAACAAACAGGGAGAATTTGAAGGTATGTATACACGTTATCACATCTTAATATGTCATGAAAATGTAGCTGTTGATGAGTTTTGATGCGTGAAAAATACTGGAAGTGTTGAAGTTGTTTCGTGTAAAACGTGTGCCATTGCAAAGTGCATTGGCACACGGGGAAACAAAAGCCCGAGTGTCCCGTTTACGTCTCCATTTACAAGTAGTTGAAGTGAGCGCTCATCATCAAGAGTTCCTGAACGCGAATGCCGTTACGAAAATAGTTAATAGTTTCATAAACCTGACACAATTGGATAGTGATTAGTCAATTTCATGTGCAGATTTGATCAATTTTAAATTTTGCCACCAATGTCACACATTGGACCCCTAATAAATAAAAACACCCTTATACTTGGTTGTATGTTTATTATTTAGGTTTAATGCCTTATACATTGATGATATAAATTTCTTTTCATTTTCTTTATATGCTTTAATTATCACTTTTATCACATCATTCACTTCTTTGGAGGGATCCACCCGAATTACTTTTGTGTAGTAGTCTCTTAGTTGGAGATATCTGAAAAAATCAGAGATCCCCAATTGATATTTTTCTTTTAAATTCTGATAACTCTCCAACTTTCCTTTCTTCTCTAGAACACACCAAGCTGTGGCTCCTTTTTCTGTCCATCTTTTAAATCTCTGGTCATATTGATTTGGTTTAAAATTTTTATCATATCCTACCCAATTCAGAATTTTTATGTTTTCCTTAATCTTGTATCTTTTTAAGATTTTACACCATGTGTTTAAGATTTTACACCATGTGTTTAAGATTTTACACCATGTGTCTAATGTATGCTCACTGATTGAATCCAGCCCCCGACCAACAGTGAGCTGTGTGGAGTTTGCATGTTCTCCCCGTGTTGCGCGGGTTTACTCCGGGATTTCTCCGGTTTCCTCCCGCACACCAAAAACATGTAGGTTTAGGGCGCTCGCGCACGCAGCGACCAGCAGCCGGTGGCTTGTCACCAGACTGCAAACCAAGTCTACCTACGGGTACAAATAAGTAACAAAAAAAAAAAAAAAATAAAAATAATAATTTACATTGAATAGTTCAGAGAGGTCTTTTGTTAATGTTACTCCCAAGTATTTAATTCGCCTCATACTCCAGTTAAGTTTATAAGATTTCTGAATTGTTATTGAGGGTGTATAATTAATTGTATCTGAGTTTTAGAAATATTTATTTTATATCCTGATAACTGGCCATATGTTTCAAGGAGATTCATTGCTATGGGAAGTGTTGTGTTTGGTTGTTCGAGGAAGACCATTACATCATCAGCAAAAAGTCCAATTTTATATTCTATTCCTTTGATTGTGACACCTTTAAGTTTCTCATTTTGTTGAACCGCTTGGGCCAGTGGTTCAATGTAAATGGCAAAGAGAGCCGGTGATAGGCAGCATCCTTGTCTTGTGGACCTTACTAGTTAAGCTTCCATTTAGTCTTATTCTGGCCGTAGACTCTTTGTAAAGTGTTTTAATCACCTGTATTGATTTTTCATTAAATCCTAACCGCTGTGGTACCAAATATAGATATCTCCAATTCACACAATCAAATGCCTTTTCGGCATCTATACTCATCAAGAATGTACTTTGTTTTTTCTTTTGTGCCTGTTCTATGACATGTAAGGTTCTCCTAATATTGTCCTGGGTTTTACGTCCCTTTATAAATCCTGTTTGATCTTCATCTATTAGTTCTGCCAGAAATGTGTTTAATCTTTTGGCTATTATTTTTGTATATAGCTTATAATCTATGTTTAAAAGAGTTTGTACCATTCTGCTGGATATCCGTCACTCCCTGGAGATTTATTATTTTTTAATGAATTTATTGCTTCTTCTACCTCTTTTTCTGTAATTTTGGCTGTTAATCTATCATTTTGTGAGGTGCCAATTGCCGGTAAATCCAAATCATTTAAAAAGGATCTCATTTCATCCTCATCTGCAGCAGGTGGCTGTGTATATAATTTTTTATAGTACTGATAGAATATTCTTTCTATCTCTTCTGGATCATCAATTATCTCCTTAGTTAGTGGGTCTTTAATTTTGTGTATTGTATTTATCGCCTGCTGTTTTCTTATACGTTTTGCTAATAATTTTGTAGATCTCGAGCCCGTTTCATAATAATTCTGTCTTAAGAATAAGTTTCTTTTCTCAGTTTCATTCAGTAGTATATAATCTATTTTCTTTTTTGGTATCCTTGATTTGTTGAAATACCTCCTGATCGTTTGTGTCTTGATATTTCTTCTCACATTCCCTTAACTTCTCTGAGTATTTCTTATGGGTTTCCAATCTTGCTCTTTTCAATAATGCCATTTTTGCTATTAGTTTTCCTCAAATAACCACCTTCAAAGCATCCCATCGTATGGTTGGATCTACTTCCCCATTATTGTTTTCTTCGATATATTGTTTGATTTCTTTTTTTATATCCTCTACCAGTTCTTTGTTGTTCAGTATTCCCACATTGAATCTCCAACACGTTTGTCTCTTTCGGGCGTTTAACTGAATCTTTAAATATACAGCATTGTGATCTGAGATATCAGCATCTGCTATTTTACATTCATCTACCCTGTCCCTATCACCTATATTTAAAAAGAAGTGATCTATCCTCGAGTAATTGTGGTGGCCGAGTAATAAGTATAATCTTTTTCATATGGATTGAGACTCCTCCAAATGTCAATCATACCCATCTCTTCTAGTTGCAATTTTAAGAGTTTTGTCAGATGTTTTTTGTTTCTCTTTAAACTTGTATCCAGGCTATGATTCATAATTATGTTAAAATCACCTCCACAAATTAGAATTCCCTCTGTTTCTGTTGCAATGTTATCAAAGAAAGTTTTGAAAAAATATTTATAACTTTCAGAAGGAGCGTAGACATTTACCAGAGTGACAGGTTCATTTTCCAGCTTCCCTTTCACCAGTATATATATCGTCCCTCTTTATCCCTTATTTCTTTTCCAAATTCAAACTTAGTTGTATTTGAGATTAATACCAAAACTCCTCTTTTATGCCCCTGTTTGCATGAGTTGTAAAATGAGTTTCTAAATCTTAATCTTTTAAATTTTTCATGCTCTTTTTGGGATAAGTGAGTCTCTTGCAGAAATGTAATTTCCACCTTTTCCTTCTTCACTTTTGTTAAGACTTTTGCTCTCTTTACAGGTGTATTTAGACCATTTACATTTAGCAATATAATCTTAAGACTATTTTTTATCATAACACTTAAACCATGTTTTCATACGCTTCCCCGAGCAGTTTGAACCAGAACTATGCACACATTTGAAAATCACAATAAAAACATAAACCATAAGTAACTTCCACCTGGGGGTCTCTCGATTTCCCCCCGTGCCCCTGTTGGTAGGTGGATAGGAAATCCTCTTCTTCAATAAGGGCCCATCTCTAGACTGAGAAAACCATTCTAGTGATGGATCCCCCCTCAGTCTAATTAAGTCCAACATTTACACATGAACTCTCAGTCTATTATGAATTAAAAAAAATACCATAAGCATAAGGCCATACAGTATTACAAAACTCCTATTATATATTCATAAGAAAATTTATTCCCTTGTTTTTATGAGTAGAGTTGAGTCTATATAGCAGTGGGTGAGAACGCTGTTCTTTTATCCCATTTGGAGATTTCGACTCTTCATCTCCAACTTTTACACACGAGTCTTACCATTGTAGTTCATTACTTAACCCCTGAAGTTCTCTGTCTTCCTCGTTGCTATTTCCTTTGAAACTCACGCAGTTTCTCCCTCACTCGGTGCACTGTATCCCGGCTCGGGGACACAGCTGTCCTGTCGCCTCTCTTCGTCTCTCTGCCTCTCACTCGTTGCCATCCCGACGCTCTGCGGTCCCCTCCTTCACTGTCGCCGTCTGTGTTATTCGGCATGTCCAGCTGGAATCCCCTCGCTCTTACGTCCCGTGCAGCTTCCCCAGCATCGTTGTAACTCTTTACTCCATCACTCCAATGGATTCGTATTTTCGTGTACGGGGTTTGGAAGCCTATGTTTCTGTCTTTTAGAGTCTTCTTTATGTCATGATATGCTCTGCGTTTCTGTACAATTTCAGCAGGATAATCAGGGTCAAACTAAATGCGTGCATCACCCACTTTAATTTTCTTCTGCCACGCTTTTTTTAGCACCATGTCCTTGATTTCAAATGTCTGAAAATTGACCACTATTGCCCTTGGTTCCTGCAGTGGAGTTCTGTGACCGCGTTGGATCTGCAGACTGAGATCTCCAGCTCTCTTTTTAATAACTGTTCTAAGTAGTTCTTCACAGAGCTTCCTTCAGTTTCCTCCGGTAGGCCAAAGATGCGAACGTTATTTCTCCAAGACCTCGCTTCTAGGTCTACAATTTTATCTTGCATGTAGCTTGTCTGCTTTAGCATCTTTAGCAGCATCTCATTAGCCTCCGTGTTCCACTCTTCCAGCTCAGATATGCGACCCTGGGCCTCGGCTATACTCGCCATTTGGTCCTGTACTTCTTTGTTGCATTCTGTGAATTTATGGTCCATATCTTGTCTGAGGTATGCAATTTGTTGTATCACTTCCTTCTTTATTTCGTCTTTAAAATGTGTCAATTCCTCATGAAGATTTTGTTGCAGCTCTTTTATATCTTTGCTAA
Source organism: Pholidichthys leucotaenia (assembly GCA_020510985.1). NCBI lineage: Eukaryota > Metazoa > Chordata > Actinopteri > Cichliformes > Pholidichthyidae > Pholidichthys > Pholidichthys leucotaenia. Next base: position 20,217,926 of record CM035844.1, read on the forward strand.
TGCTGGCTAGCCCTGCCTGTAGGGCCTCGGTGTGGTCGTGGTCCATTTTCACCGCTGTGGTGTCTTCAGAATCACTTTTGCTGCACTCGATGGCTCCCTCCGCTTCAAGTTGTTCTGTAGGTTACTTCTTAGTGCTTTTGTGGCCTCTGTGTATATTTCCGTCACTCGTTTCTAAAATGTTTTATATATGTGACTCGAGTTACGTGTTCTAAGTGGCGTTTGAATATAAAGACTGATACCAGCTCTTAACTGCACAGCCGCTCACAACGCCATCTTTCCCGGAAGTCCTGTCCATGTTTTTCACACAAATCAGAGCAATTTGTTGCACAGGAAGCTAAACATTTCTACAGACATTCTTAAGTTCTATAACCACTGAACGTTTGTGAAGCTGGGGTGACATCAGTGACAGGCTGTACTGAACGCCAGACCGACGGTTTGAAGCGGTAATTTTCCCACAAGAGAGCCATCTGAAACACACACACAGCATACATATTTTAGTACCTAATAGCGATAACTTGCAGACATTACAATGCAGTACGGCAGACTGAAAGCAAACTAGTATAAACAATCATTAGCTTACCGTCATATGTGATCTAGTTCGTATCCTCACGTCTTTGGTTCTATGGCTTCCTAAACACTCCAGTACTTTTCCAGAGTCTTTCGTCTTGCTGCCTGTACCCTTCTCTGGCTCTCATTTTTTGCCTTTACTCTGACAAAAGCCAGAGACGGGGCAGTCACCTCGTAAGCCGCCATCTTGTGTTTTTGTTGTGACGCATGCTTTACGTCTCGAGCGTGTGGCGCCGCCTTGTAAAAAAAATCCCACCCACCCCAAGCGGGACTCTGCCGTAATGGAAACAAAACCGTGCTGAACCATGCAAAACTGTGAGGCGTGTAGGAGGCTGACTGGAGAGGCGTGTAGGGCTGACTGGGTACAAGTGGAAAAGGGACTAAATAGTACACACAAAACATCCAACACCAATAGCTTGAGCTAACAACATCAAAATCCCCACTGAAGGTGATAAAATATCTAGGGTTTAGAGTTCAATCTCTAAAAGAAATTGCTCCACCTCTGAGAATAATTTCATCTGCCACTCAGATGTCTAAAAGAAAAAACCAACAAGAAGGTTGAAATTAAAATCACTCACTGGTATTTGGTTGCCAGGATGATGGCCCTTCTGTTTTTCAGTTTAGCCCTCCACCTAGCAATCACACCTACTGTTACCCAGTCTGAACTGGGCAGAGCCAAGACAAAAAGTCAATAATCCTTAGGTGGATTCTGAGTAACAGCCTCATTGTTAGGGCCTCTTGTTAGCCTTAGCGTGTCCACTGTTAACCCAGTCAACACCGCTACACTAAAACGGCAGGTAGCTGAACCACAAACCATTACCAAAATTTTGCAAGATACTGTGTTGGTTTTGAATGTTTGCTCTGAAGCTTCAGTCAAACTCAACAAGGTCTTGAACTTTTTGCTCTTCATGTTAAAGGTTGACTATGCCCACACACAGCTGGTGTCAATGTTACTCTCAGATGTAGCTAGGAACATTAGCTTTCCAGTTAACACTTTAGCAATAGGCCTGATTCCGCCCTATCTTGGCCCTTTTTCTGTGGTCACAAATTTACTCCTTGTTGCCATTCAAAGGACAAGGATGACATTCCATGTTCGCTCAGTTTTCCAGAATAAAGGCCTCGGACACCCTATGACTCAGACATCTGTGGAACCATGGTTTAGTCCAGCTAAACCAATTCAATTTGAACCTCCTTGAGTTATCTCAATATTACTTACCTCAGGTATGTAAAAATAACATACTTTTACTTTTGTACCTTGGCACCCAGAATTGTCTTTTTGTACTTTTGTAACCAGAATTTTTGAGTCTTTACATGCATATACAGTATTTTAGTATATTTTAGACAATTTTACAATTTTTATACTTGTCCATAGTCAAATTATTTTTGAAGATTTTTAGAAGGTTTTTTTTTCAGTAAACCTCAAAGATCTATACTCAAGAACAGATACTGTTTACAAGCTTAGGGCTTATGGGCATCAGAACCATGAGCTCAGCAGTTGGGTCAAGAGTCACAAACTGGAACCAGCTACCAAGGATGTGTACCAACGTTGACCGAAGCTCACCATTGATACAGAGGAGGGAATATGCAGCATCAACTCCTATGCTTCCAATCTATAAATTCACTCTTCACTTTAAAGAAGTTGTTTCACCCAAAAGTCTGGTCAAGAGTTGTTTCCTTCACCTAAGCACCACAGTTTGAAAACGCATTCCATGGTAAAAGGGATGATAAGGATCCCATTTCGTGCCAGGAATGGAGTAGTCTGCAATCATAAATCCCGGAACTTCCTCCCCAACTAGGCAGTTTTATGCTTCAAGAACTCTTTGAAACATTCCAAACATACTGACCACATTCCACAGGTCTCTAGGAATTATCCACAGCTCAACATTGCCTCTTTGGACAGCTCAGGAATATGTTTGCATTACTTCTGTCAACTGCTGGACTGTTTATTTATTTTTTTTTTTGACTGAACATCAACTCTCTCTTCAAGTTTTCATTCCTCAGGATAATTCTCAGGACGTTATTGGAAGAGATGACCAACTCTGTGATGAACATCCATCCATCCATCCATCTTCTTCCGCTTAATCATTTTCGGTTCGCAATCATGGTTTAAAATGTTTCATTACTCATTGGTTTAAATGTATTGCATGTTTGAAAATGCTTTAAACAAACCTTATTTTAATGCATGCTTAAGGAATTAGTAATGAAAATTAGTTATGAATCACTGAAGTTAGTTTAGCTTATATATATGGTGATTCTTTGTATTTTTCTTTTAATCAATATGTGTTCTTCATATTCACAAACATATGCAAGTCATCTGACTGACTCAGCCAATCACCAGCCAGTCTCTGTTGAACAACGCCCCCTTTCATTCTATTGGATGGTTACAGACAAAGGACTGCTTTCTTACTGGACCAGAGTTCATTCAATTCTCCGGCGATGGGAGACAATGGTTGCCTTTCATGTCAGTTAAGTTTTTATCCTTTGAAAGTGCTCACTTTAAGTTTGAAAAGGTTTTTGTCTGTGTGTCCTGTTCAGTTAAGTTCCTGCCTTGAATTCTCTCTTTTCTTTAAACGTCTGGGAAAAATACTTTTTCTTCTGTTTGAGTTCAACCTTCTCTTTTATATTCAATTCAATTCAATTCAATTTTATTTATATAGCGCCATTTCACAACAACAGTCATCTCATAGCACTATCAACTGTAGGGGGGACCCCCACAGTTGCAGAAAGACCCCAGCAATCAGGCGATCCCCTGTGAGCAAGCACTTGGCGACGGTGGAGAGGAAAAACTCCCTTTTAACAGGAAGAAACCTCCAGCAGAACCAGGCTCAGGGAGAGGCAGTCATCTGCTGCGACTGGCTGGGGGGTGAGGGGATAGAGAAGAAGAAAAGAACAGACATGTAGAGAGCAAACAGCACGATGGGGACTCAATCTATGGGAGAGAACAAACAAATGTTAATGACCAGCAAAAAAAAAAAAATTTCATAGAGAGTGAGGAAAGGAGTGAGGCCCAGTGCATTACTGGAGGTCCCCCGGCTGACTAAACCTATTAGCAGCATAACTAAGGGAGGGTTCAGAAACACATGATCCCTCCCTAATTGTAGGCTAGATCAAAAAGGTAGGTTTTAGCCCTATTCTTAAAAACAGAGATCGAGTCTGACTCCCGAATCCAGATTGGCAGCTGATTCCACAGGAGAGGAGCTTGATAACTGAAGGCTCTGCCTCCCATTGTACTTTTGGAGATTCTAGGTATTACAAGTAATCCTGCATTTTGAGAGCGTAGTGCTCTGTTAGGATAATACGGTAGTATCAGATCTTTTAAATAAAAAGGAGCCTGATTGTTTAGAGCTTTGTAAGTGAGAAGAAGGATTTTAAACTTAATTCTAAACTCTATGGGAAGCCAATGAAGGGAGGCCAGAACCGGAGAGATATGATCTCTCTTTCTAGTACCTGTTAAAACTCTTGCTGCAGCAAGTGGAGTGAAACACCGTGTTCTCAGACGTTTTTTCCTATTTTATTCTGTTAAACTTTTTCTAATGATTTTTCTTAACTCACTGTGTTTTAAAGTGGACTGATTGTTTTTTTTTTTTTTACTCACACTGGAAGCTGCTTTCACCAATCCCCACCACATCTGAAGAACTCGGATTTCGTGGCTTGAATAATTTTTTAAAATTATTTTTGTCTCTTCGATTCTGTGACTTTGATCAGACTTTGAACTATCTTATCAATTTATTTGGACTGGGGAAAGCTGCTGACAAAAACCCTCTTGGGTTGTCCGCATGACATACTACTTCAGCGGCCAGCAGCTTATCATCATCGTCGCTGGATCTCAGCTCCTGAGCCTCGGGGAAAAAATATCTGCTGGCAGATATTTTTCCAGTATCATCAAAGAAAATCTCAGCTCCTGGATCCAGCTGAAGAAAACCCTAACACAAAGGTCATGTGAGCAAGATCCCTTTGTTTCATCTGCTGAGGTAATGAGATGTTTATAACTTTAAAGTATGTCATAATTTGTCTCAGGTTTAAAACCAGTTCATAACTCTGATCGGAGCTATAGAATTAGAGAGAAATAGTATTTAATAATAATAATTTAATTTAACAATTTAATAGTATTAAATTCCGTTTTTACTTTTTAGAGTAACCCAGAATTTCTTTCTTCCATATAATCAGCTTTTATAATTTTCTTCATAAAATTTGCATCCAGTTTTCTTCATATTTTGGTTACAGTTATTTCAGTCTCCATTTTCATTACAGTTACAAATTCACACTAAGGTTTTCTTGGTTCCACAAATGTGATTACAGTCTTTAGCTCAATAATCAGTTACAAGTTGAATGTGATGCTTGATACTTGATCATTTCACCTTACCAACAAGTCCGTTGAATGTAATGTCATTTAATCTGAGTCTGATCATTAAAACTGTAAATGGAATATGGACGTTTCTGTTGATTTCTTTTTCCTGGGTCTGTTTCTGAAGTCACCCAGGAGAGTTCAAGAATATTTGAGACTGATTGATTGAAGGTATAAAGATTAGTTATTATAAATTGTCCAGGTTTTGGACTGGCGCCTCAAAAACAAATTTTGTTGTGTGTGCGTAGACCCAAAGTAAACCTTCGTTTCCACACACACCCATAGGTATAAATTAAATAATCTTTGTACCTTACAACCAATTTTCCTTACAGATGTCATCATTTTACTGGCCTGGCCCACTGGAGATTGGATCAGGCTGTATGTGGTCCCTGAACTTAACCCGGATTTAGTCGCAGCTGTAACGGCTTCCACTCTTCCGCGGATTGCTTTCTACAGGATCTTTGAGAGCGTCTGGGGGAGTTACAGCCCGGTCAGACACTGACCAGAGGACCTGGCTCATAATCTCTGTTCTAGCTCATCCCAAAGGTGTTGGATGGCGCTATGGTCAGGACTCTGTGTGGGCCAGTCAAGTTCTTCCACACCAAACTCATCCACTCGTGCCTTTATGCATCTTGCTTTGTGTTTAACACACAGTCACGCTGGACTTCCCCAAACTGTTGTCTCAAAGTTGGAAGTATAGGGTTATCTAAACATGTCTTGATAAGCTGAAGCATTAAGATTTCTTTTAAAAACACTTGAATTCAAGGGTGACCCAGTGCTTTTATCCATAAAGTGTGTTCAGTAAGTGTATAGATTTTATGTAATTATGGATGAGTGGGCTGCATTCATTTCTGACTCTGAACAAGCATAAATACACAATTATATGACACATCATCACAATTACAATGTAATTACACTGTAGTTTGTAGGCTATGTTATTTGGTAGGGCTGTGCGATACGACGATATATATCGGATGATGTGATAAAAACATCTACCGTTTCATATAAAACTGTATTGTTTATACTGGGATATACAAGACACACCCCATTTCTACTTGTCACCGCCCCGCCTCTCCCCCACAGTGCACCAGGTGTGTGGGTTCCGATGGTTAGCACATCAGCGAAGTCCAAGCTAATGTTTTGGTCAAATTACTGCTACTTCTGTTTTGTTTCCCACCCTGCTGCGCCAGAGAGGATAGTCCTCTAACCCCGTTTTAATTGGAGGTAAGTAACGTTAACACCGTCTCACTCTAATTATAAAACAGCAAATGCTAAATGATGATGCCAATTTGACATTAATACGAAACATTATAGTGCATCAGACCATCGTTTCTTTGGTTTAAATTACTGCTGAGTTTCTTAATTTTGTCTGAAAAAATATTACTAAAGCTGCAAAAGTGCGTGACAGCGGCCGCATACAAACTGAATGAATAATAAATAAATTAAAACGTGTCGGAGAAGCAAACTGGCTCTTAAAGTAACTTGTTTTCTAATAATTTTTAATTAGTCAAGTAGCGATAATGAATAAAGTTGAAGTCATCTCAGATGCACGTTAAAAAAAAAACTATTTTATAACAACACTGCAACATTAAGAGGGGAAAAGGTGCATAAAATTAATGACAGATGAATTGCACAATTGATTTTTTTTCACTATAATTTAAAATGTAGAAAAAGGGATGGTCCTTTTCATTGGTTATTGTATCTAAACTATCAAATTTACAGAAAATGTATATCATGATATATACTGTATATCATTATCGTCAAATAAGACTGCTTATATTGTGATGTGAAACTCTGGTCATATGGCACAACCCTATTATTTAGTGTTTATGATTTTGACTTAAAAGCTTCTTCTCATTCTATCGTGGCATTTCACATGATCCACTGTACAAAAACAGGCTGAGCCTCAAGCAGCTGATGTGACTCAGCATGATTCGCTTGGCCAGTGTTACAGGTCCAGTGTAGCCAGAACTGGCTTTGTGATGCAGTGAGCCAGTAAAAACAATGGTCTGTCTAATTCTACTTTATTTCAGACTACTGCTACTACTCTGATTCATGTTTCCAGCATCAACTGACGGCACAGTAAAGGTGGAGTTAGTTACTAAAGCTCTATCAACAATAAGGCCCAAGTTGTAGGAAAACCCCCCAAAACAAACTAATTTTCCTTTTGCTTTTGTACAAACAGACAAACCAACTCCAGCCCTGAAGTGACAGCAGTTCCAGTCGTGAGATTGTGTGCAAAGGTCATCTAAAATCTAAATCTGAAATGACATCCCTTGTTAAAAGTGAGCTGCAGACCTCCATCTACTAAAAATTAATTCATTTGGAAATTAATCCCTCAAGCAAATAAACTTTGAACAGCACGCGTATCATTTCACATCCTGGCCTTTACAGTCGGGGTCTCTGAGAACTGAATGTGGACATTAAAGCAATCACTTTATGTCTTCCGGCCTTTGTCATCCAATAAAAGATGGTACAGAGAAGGCTCAAAAAGGGTTATTGCGCCAGTGAACAGGGAGGCCACCTCATTTCAGCGAGTTGAGACTGATAGGTGAGCATTCACTTTTAAGACACTGATTGATTATAGGCTGACGCATTTTGCATAAATTGACTTGGTTGCACCAATTAAAGCGTGCGCCATCCATACGGAAAACCTTTATCGGCGGTGATTAATTGTTGTCAGATGAGATGAGGGCACCAGGGTGATGGCAGTGACAACGAGGATGGTCTTAAATCCACGTACAAACCACCGAAAACATTTACACAGGGCTAAATAATACAACTCACAAAAATAAAGAGAAAAATCAGTTTAGCTGCCCAGAACCTTTAGTGCAGGGGTCGGCAACCTGTGGCTCTTTTGCCCATATTCAGTGGCTCTCTGTGGTTTTGGAAAAGCTCACATATTTACAGAAAAATGGTCACAGATTTATGACAGCATAAATTCACAAATCTACAAGAAATTAAAGAAAATTAAAGAAGAAAAATCACCAAAAATGAGAAAATGTTGCTTATTCATAACAAAATTGTGAATTTACAAGGAAAAGGTCCAAATGAAAGAGGAAAAATGCAAATTGAAATAGTATTAAAATTAAAAAATATGAGGAAAAAAGCTACGCATTTACAAGAAAAATGTCCCAGATTTATGAAAAAAGCTGTAAATTTTTTTAAAAAGTCACCAATTTGCAGACGTGGACAAAATTGTTGGTACCCCTCTGTTAATGAAAGAAAAAGCCACAATGGTCACAGAAATAACTTGAATCTGACAAAAGTGGTAATAAAAATTCTATGAAAATTAACCAATGAAAATCAGACAATGCTTTTGAATTGTGGTTCAACAGAATTATTTTAAAAAACAAACTCATCAAACAGGCCTGGACAAAAATGATTGTACCCTTAACTTAATATTTTGTTGCACAACCTTTTGAGGCAATCACTGCAATCAAACGATTTCTGTAACTGTCAGTGAGACTTCTGCACCTCTCAGCAGGTATTTTGGCCCACTCCTCATGAGCAAACTGCTCCAGTTGTCTCAGGTTTGAAGGGTGCCTTCTCCAGACGGCATGTTTCAGCTCCTTCCACAGATCTTCAATAGGATTTAGATCAGGGCTCATAGAAGGCCACTTTAGAATAGTCCAATGTTTGGCTCTTAGCCATTCTTGGGTGTTTTTAGCTGTGTGTTTTGGGTCATTATCCTGTTGCAAGACCCATGACCTGTGACTGAGACCAAGCTGTCTGACACTGGGCAGCACATTTCTCTCTAGAATACCTTGATAGTCTTGAGATTTCATTGTATCCTGCACAGATTCAAGACACCCTGTGCCAGATGCAGCAAAGCAGCCCCAGAACATAACAGAACCTCCTCCATCTTTCACAGTAGGGACAGTGTTCTTTTCTTGGTATGCTTCATTTTTGCATCTGTGAACAGTGCGCTGATGTGCCTTGCCAAAAATGTTCCAGTTTTGTCTCGTCTGTCCATAGGACATTCTCCCAGAAGCTTTGTGGCTTGTCAACATGCAGTTTGGCAAATTCCAGTCTGGCTTTTTTATGATTTGTTTTCAACAGTGGTGTCCTCCTTGGTCGTCTCCCATGAAGTCCACTTTGGCTCAAACAACGACGGATGGTGCAATCTGACACTGATGTACAGTACCTTGACCTTGGAGTTCACCATGAATGTGTTTAGAGGTTGTTCTGGGCTCTTTTGTTACCATTCGTATTATCTGTCTCCTCCTGTGGCCACATCCAGGGAGGTTGGCTACAGTCCCGTGGATCTTAAATTTCTGAATAATATGTGCAACTGTAGTCACAGGAACATCAAGCTGCTTGGAGATGGTCTTATAGCCTTTACCTTTAACATGCTTGTCTGTAATTTTCTTTCTAATCTCCTGAGACAACTCTCTCCTTTGCTTCCTCTGGTCCATGTTTAGTGTGGTACACACCATGTCACCAAACAGCACAGTGACTACTTGTCACCCTTTAAATAGGCCGACTGACTGATTACAAGTTTGTAGACACCTGTGATGTTAATTAGAGGACACATCTTGGTTGAACATGTCCCTATGGTCACATTATTTTCAATCTTTTCTAGGGGTACCATCATTTTTGTCCAGGCCTGTTTCATGAGTTTGTTTTTTAAAATAATTCTGTTGAACCACAATTCAAAAGCATTGTCTGATTTTCATTGGTTAATTTTCATAGAATTTTTATTTATTACCACTTTTGTCAGATTCAAGTTATTTCTGTGACCATTGTGGGTTTTTCTTTCATTAACAGAGGGGTACCAACAGTTTTGTCCACGGCTGTATGTGGAAAAATGTTTCAGATTTACAGCTAAAAAGCTGCAAAGTAAAGAGTACAAGGTCACAAATCTGAGAGAAAAATTATGCACATTTACAAGAAAAAGTTGCAAATTAATGAGAAAAATTTCTGTTAAATAAGTTGTATATTTTTAATAAAAGTGTTGCAAATTTACCAGTGAAAAAATACGCAAATTTAGAAGAAAAAGTTGATAAGAGAAAAATTTACAAACTTGCATAGAAAAAATTGTTAGTTTTTGGGAAATGACTTGTAAATTTATTTCATATATGGGAGGAAAAAAAAAGCTTCAACCTTATAAGATAAGTTGCAAATTTAAGTGAAAAATAGGTAATTTATCTTTAAAAAGTTGTAAATTAATTAAAAAATGGAAATTTACAAAAACATATTAAAAAGCTTTTGAGAGAGAGCAATTTTATTTTGGCTCTTTTACCTCTTTTTCAGGCTCAGATAAGTTTTGTGGCTCCATGCAGATTTTTTTGGACAAAAATTGCTTAAAATGGCTCTTTTCACGGTCGAGATTGCCAACCCCTGCTTCAGTGTGACGGCGCCAACAGTGAACGCTGGAAGCGTGCCGATAATTCAGTCAGTCCACTGAGAGAGAAAAAAAAACCCCAAACGTGATTACAACTTGTCTGTGGAAGTGTGAAGGAAATGACTCCCCTAAAATAGAATTATTTTCAGGCTACATTTTGTGGATCATACACTTGAGTGGGTTCATGCAAAAGTGAAGAGGACGTTCTATGATGCTGCTCTGCCTTTTGTGCTGCTTCATGTTCTCGTAAGCTTCAGTTCCCAGCCAGCATGTCCATGTGGGCCCCTCTCTAGGTTAAATCTGCGCTGTCTTATGGCTCCCATGCGGGTTTGTCCACATGGACTTAACTGTGGTGCAGGTGATCCGTTCACCCGCTTTAAACCCATCTACGTGCATTTCATATCCATATAACACTTGTGCCTCAGCAAAATTACAAGAAAAGGTCACAAATTTATGAGGAAAAAATGTGAAAATTTATAAGAAAAAAAGTGACAAATTTACCAAAACAGGAGCAAATCTATGAGAAAAGTGACAAATTTACAAGACAAATTTGTAAAATTCTGAAGAAAAAAAATTTGAAAAAGTTGCAAACTAACAAAAAAGTTAGCAAATGTAAACTGAAAATTTATGAGTGAAGCATCTCAGATTTATGAGGAAAAGCTGTAAGTTAACAGTAAAAAAAAAGTTGAAAATTTTTGAGAAAGTTCCAAATTTAAAAGAAAAATGTCACAAATTTATATGGAAAAGTAACAAATTTACAAGAAGATGGCAAATTTACAAGGGAAAAAAGTAACATGAGGAAAAAGTTGCAAGATTACAGTAAAGTTGCAAATTCATGAGAAAGTTCTAAAATTACAAGAAAAGTTAGCAAAATTGAATGAAAAAGTTACAATTGTACAAGAAAAACGAACAAATTTATGAGGAAAAAAGTTGCAAGTTTATGAGAAAGTTTCAAATTTCAAGAAAAAAAATGTATCAAATTAGGGGGAAAGTCATGAATTTACAAGAAAATAGCAAACTGATGAGAAAATCAGCTGAAAATAGGAAACCAGCTAAAGTCCATGTGGGCCAACATGGAATCGGCGGACAAATCCACATGGACCCATAAGATAGCCCAGCCTAAAGCCATCAGTGGGCCCACATGGACATGCTGGCTGGGTTTCAAATCAAAATGCTAATTATTCCTGGACTACAGATTAAGTGGGATTAAACAGGCCACGCGGCACAAAATAATCCATCTTTTGAGTGTCGGGCGATCCAGTCAGATGTAACGTTCTGCACCTGGACAAACTGGATCTATTATTCTTCATAGTGCAGGTGGAGAAAACATAGCCGTGTCACATCTGCGGCTGAGAAAATGTCTCCAGAGGAGGACAAATCAAGTGACAATGGACTACGAATCTCTGCATAAACATTTTGCTTGTGTTTCTTTTCTTAACGGCCACATCGTTTTTGACCTCTCACTATTTTGTGACTTTGTGTTCGCTTCTCTTTGATTGGTGTGCAGATACAGCTGTGGGATCAGGTCAACATGCCACAGATAAATCACTTTCCAAGCCCAAATGCACCGTAATGGACTGAGCGACGCGTTCGACTTCATTATGTTTGAATTAAGGACTTTTCATGCAGAAACACTTCAAACGCCCGGCAGCTGTCTGCTGAATCACCTCAGTGTTTGTTTTGCTCTCATCTCACAATCGAAATGAACGATTTCTGTTGTGCATTTGCAACATTTAGGCTGGACTAGAATGCAAGACAGTACTTACCAAACACAGTGCGTGCAGGAACCGACTCCCTGTTCAGCCAGAAGGAGACCTGAGACAGTATGACAGTCATGATGCACGGTAGGTAGGTTTGAATCACAAAATAGCCAATTTTCCTTTTCAAATGGAAATATGTTGTCATCACTACGTATTCTCCTGAGGGGAGACAGAGTTGGAGAGACACACAAACAAGACAGGGTGACATTTATTAGTACACACACGCAAACTTGGGAACAACACAAGGCGAGCTATTCCGAAACTGATTTGTAGGTGTAAGAGCATTAACGTGTACACTTGCATAATTAAAGCAGCTCAGGAGAGTTGTCTTCAGCCACTTATATGAGTCATTAAAGCATATTAAAACATCAGACACCATTTGTTTAAAAACATTCTTCAGATTGTGATAATGTGCACCCAAAAAAAAAAGCAAAGATGCAGCACTTAAAGGGGTTTTACTAAACGAAATGATAAAAAAAATGCAACATCATGAATTACAGGCAGTTTTATACACTTCTTTGGTTTGAAGCACTTCTGTTATCTTAACCCATAAGAACCCAGATCCCTATTCCTTCAAGGAAAATTATGGCACCATGGGTTCTTACGGGTTAAGGCCACTCTGCTGATCAATTGGGGTTGTTTTGTTCATGAATTAATTAAGAAAAGAAATAAAAACCTTATATACTATAACACAATCCCAGAGCAGACAAAACAAGCATTTTGGAGACAGTGGCACTGACAAAAAGACAAGGGGAAGAGCTAGAGGTGGCAGAATTGAAGATGCTAAGATTTTCATTGGCAGTGACTAGGAGGGACAGGATTAGAAATGAGTATATAGACTTACACAATGGTCCCCTCCGGCATACAACTAGGAAAATACCGGTCGCTATGGAGGGTAAGAATATGTATGGGCACATAATCATACCATGTAGGATAACTAAGTAGACGGTTATGCTGTTTCATCCCATCTAGCAACAATGCTCCGCACTGTGTGTGTTTATATATTCATATATTTATTCCATCCAGCTACAATGCTCTGCACTGTGTGTCTGTGTGTGTATATATATATATTTTATAGTAATATGTACATATGTATATTAGCTGCTCTTGCTTGCTTGTTTTTTTTCTTGCCTTCTGATTGTTGCTCTGAGTGTTGCTATCCCTGTGCTGTTGCAATCCTGGAATTTCCCCGTTGTGGGACTAATAAAGGCTTATCTTATCTTATCTTATCTTATATCAGAGGGACAGCTCAGGTTGAGCGGTTTGGAGACAAAGTAAGAGAGACAAGGCTGACATGGTTTGGACATGTGCAGAGGAGGGATAGTGGAGATATTGGACAAAGGATGTTGAAGATGGAGCTGCCAGGCAGGAGGAAAAGAGGAAGACCACAGAGAAGATTCATGGATGTAGTGAAGGAGGACATGGAGAGGGTTGGTGTTCCAGAGGAAGATGAAGGGATAGGGCGAGATGGAGGCAGATAATCTGCTGTGGAAACCCCTGATGGGAGCAGCCAGAAGAAGAAAACATATTTTTTTAACCATTTTATTGGTAAAATGTGTTCCTAATATTTAATGATGATGATATGACAAGCAAATATGTCATGTGCATATATAATACTATATCTTGTCAGAATCTCAACCTCATACACACACTCAGGCTCCCTCCCCACTGAAGAAGTGACATTTCATGTGATGAAAGCCAGATTAGACAGCCATGGACTGGACTGCTGAGGCCTCTGCCCTGTTTTACTCTGGATCTTTGAAATCCAATGCTGACATGATACCTACAGTTCATAAAAGTGAAGAGTAATAACCTGTGTCTCTAAAGATGGCCATAAAAAGAATACAGTTGTTCTCCCCAAAGGAGCAGTATACTGTACATGTCTTTTACAGCTCACTTTCAAGCCCTTGCCAAGTGACTGTGGTATTTTATCAAAAAACAAACACAAATACAGCTTTGCTCATCCAGACAATTGTGTTTTTCTGTATATTACAATATTTAAGGGGGTCATTGACTGGGGTGTTTGTAGGTTTTAACAGTCTGAAATGTGTCTATTGGTCACGTAATTATCTAAAAAAAATATCAAAACAGTCAATTCTCTTAAAAAAGAGAAGCACAAACACACAGTCTTTATGATATTTTCCTCTCCCAGAAACGTTTTTGACTCTTCTGGGTAAATTGTATACGTCATGATTTGACAAAGCCAACCCACTGCCGTCCTTGAGACCCACCCCTGCTCTATTATTGGCCCACCTAGCTGTCTGTCATGTAGATGGAAAGGGTGCCAAAGGTAGCCTTTTCCACTAGTACCCACTCGGCCTTACTCGACTCTACTCGGCTCGGTTTGTAGCCTTTTCCATTAGTACCTGGTACCAGGTACATTTTTAGTACCGACTCGAGGCCAGGGTACAGCCGCGCTAAGTCGTGCCGAAAATGTGACGTCCACAGACTGCAGGCCACTGATTGGTCAGGGCGTAACGTCATGAAAGCGTCTGTCTTCTGAAGAATCTCCAAACCGCAATTTGCAAAAGTTCACGGAGTAAACTCGGTCACCGAGTAAACACGATATTAATAGAGATGGTGTTGCAGGTTTCGCAGAAATCTACACCGTGGTCCAACGAAGAGGTGTGGAGTTTTCTGTGCTTGTTGGCACATATCAGTATACAGAGCGACATGGAGCAACCCCGCAACGAAACAGATGGCAGCCCAGCATAGAACCAGACTACCGACAAGCTGAAGATGAAAGTGAGAGAACCATCGATGGTGAGTGATTTGTGATATTGTACAGCTTTTCGCTTATTTTGCATCTTTTCGCTTATTTATCCTGTTGGTGGTAAGCTCACTTATTTTGAGCAATACAACGTCGTCCTGTGCTGGCTAACCAGTGTTAGCTAGTAGCTAGCTAGCTAGTAGCCAACTCTGCTGATTCGTGCTTGCTTTGTCCGAAGTATTCGCTTGTGAGAGCAAAACGATGAAATATGCTAATCCTGGTTAAAGTCCTGGTTTGTGTACGTGTTGCACTTTGGTGCTGTGCATTAAGTTGTGTTGTGGAGTGTGTAATTGACGAGGCAAGTTTTGTCTCAAGACAGTTTATTACACGTCTCCAACATGAGCAAAGTAGAAAGAGAACATCTCAGAACAAACTCGTCCCTTATATACCCAGGTCTCCCCACAGCTCACAAGTCACATTGCATTCAAAATCAAAGTAACAATGCATCTCCTCTTTAATCCCTTAATATCACCCCCACAGTCTTAGGCCCACAAAGGATCCTCCAGGCTGTCTCTTGCATACCAAAGCTAACATTTTCACAGCTTCCTGTTATCTCCAAGGAAACTCTGCCTTTCTTCTTATCTAAGATGTGAGGCATTATGTAAGTCATAAAGTAGGTCACATGTGTGGCTACACCACCCTCCCCAAACATTTAGATCGAACAACAGAATAACAGTTTGCATGCTGTGATAGCATCATTAAACATCAATCCACATGCTGCTTGGGCTTCAGTCTTCTCCCGTATCTGCTGTAACCAGGGTTCACCGCCTCCGTGGCGCCGTCATGCTGGGGAGCTGCTGTCTGGGGGTGAAAACCTTTTGTCAGTTCCTGCGGGTGATCTGGGGAAATATTACTCTGGGTAGCACCCCGTGGTGGTCTGCCGCGCCGAGGGGCCCTTGCCAACAGCACTTGCTCGTCCGCCACCACAAAAGCGGGTTTGAGTCTGTTTATGCCAACCTTTTCCCTCCTACCCCCCAAATCTAGCAAAAAATGCTTGTCCCCTGTTTCCAACACTCTGAACGGCCCATCATAAGGTGGTTGCAGTGGGGTGCGATGCGCGTCATGTCTGATAAAAACAAACTCCGCGTTTTTCAAAGTTTTAGGCACAAAAACGCGCAGAAAACTGTGATGAATGGGGTCCGGCAGCGTGCCTGTGTCAATGCTACGCTGCAACAGCTGAGACGGGGAGCTGCTTGGCGCAGGATTATCCGGGAGAAACTCCCCGGGTAGCCGAAGTGGCTGTGTGAAAACGAGTTCAGCTGGGGAAGCTTCTAAGTCTTCTTTAGGCGCAGAACGCAACCCCAATAAAACCCACGGTAGCTTGTCTACCCAATTTGCATCCGTCAGTGACGCCCTGAGAGCCGCTTTCAATGACCTATGAAAACGTTCGCATAACCCATTAGCCTGAGGATTGTATGCGGTTGTGCGGTGAATTGTGACTCCCAGGCTGCGGGCCATTGCTGACCAAAGTTCGGAAACAAATTGAGGGCCTCTGTCGGACGTAATGTCCGACGGGACTCCAAAACGCGCCACCCATGCAGTTACAAACGCGCGCGCCACCTCCTCGGCTGTGGTTGATGCCAAAGGAACCACCTCCGGCCAACGCGTGGTGTGGTCCACCATTGTCAGAAGGTGTGTGCACCCCTGCGATGGCGGGAAGGGACCCACGAGGTCCACGTGAACGTGGTCAAACCTCTTAGCCGGAATGTGAAATGGCTCCAAGGGAGCCCTCGTGTGTCTGTGTACCTTGGCTCGTTGGCACGCCATGCAGGCTGCCGCCCACTCTTTCACTTGTTTGAAGGGGCTGGGCCACACAAATTTTTCTGCTACCATTTTGACCGACGCGCGCACCCCCGGGTGCGCCAAAGAATGAACCGAGTCAAAAACACGGTGGCGCCACGCTGCCGGTACCACGGGACGCGGTCGCCCCGTGGAGACATCACAGATTAGGGGGGGGCACACCGTCTTGCAGCACCCTGCTCTCCAGCCTTAACCCTGTTGGTCCAGACTGGAGCGCGCGCACATCCGTGTCACTAACCTGCTCCGCGGCCATGGCTGTGTAATCTATCCCCACGCGGACAGGGGCAGCCACGGCGCGCGAGAGGCAGTCTGCCACTACATTCAGTTTACCCGACACGTGCTGAATATCGGTAGTAAACTCTGAGATCGCGGCTAGCTGTCTCTGCTGCCGGCCAGACCACGGTTCTGAAACTTTGGCCATCGCGAATGTTAGTGGCTTGGGGTCAACGAACGCGGTGAAACAGCGTCCTTCTAGCCAGAACTGGAAGTGGCGAATGGCCAAATGGAGAGCCAGCAACTCCCTGTCAAACGCGCTGTATTTACGTTCACTATCGCGCAAGGTCCTGCTGAAAAAGGCGAGCGGTTGCCAAGCCCCGGCTACATGCTGCTCCACAACCGCCCCTATGGCCACATCTGACGCGTCAGTGGTGAGCGCTATGCGGGCCGTTGGGTCTGGATGTGCCAACAACGCAGCGTTTGCCAGGGCTACTTTGACTTCCGAGAATGCTTGCTCCCGCTCCGGGGACCACTCGATCTTATTCGCGGGTTTCTGTTTTTTGAGCGCGGCGTACAGTGGTTGCATGAGCTGCGCTGTGCGGGGCAGGAAACGGTTATAAAAATTCACCATTCCCAAAAACTCCTGTAACGCCCTGACCGTCTGCGGCCGGGGGAAATCTGCTACCACGCGCACTTTGTCAGGCAGCGGAACCGCTCCTTTGGGGGAGACGCGGTGTCCTAAAAAATCGATCTGCGTCACCCCGAACTGACACTTCGCTGGGTTGATTATTAACCCGTGCTCTCCCAACCTCCGGAAAACTGCCGCGAGGTGGTTTTCGTGTTCGTCTTTGGACGCGCTGGCTACCAAGATATCGTCCAAGTAGACAAACACGAAAGGGAGATCGCGCAGCACCGCGTCCATCATGTGTTGGAATGTCTGTGCAGCCCCTTTAAGCCCGAATGGCATGCGCAAAAACTCTAATAGGCCAAATGGAGTTACTACCGCTGTTTTGGGTATGTCCTCAGCGCGCACTGGGACTTGGTGGTAACTGCAGACCAAGTCTATTTTAGAAAAAACGCGCGCCCCTGCCAAATGAAGGGAAAAATCTTGGATATGAGGGATTGGGTAGCGGTCATGCGCTGTGGCGTTGTTCAACCTGCGGAAATCCCCCGCAAGGTCGCCACGAGCCGTCAGCTTTCGGGACCATGTGTAGCGGGGAAGCCCATGGGCTGTTCGAACGCCTGATGATGCCCAACCTCTCCAGGTTGGCGAACTCTTCGCGCGCTATGGCCAGTTTAGCTGCGTCCAAGCGCCGAGGTTTTGCAAAAACGGGCGGCCCCGTGGTGGTAATAAAATGTTCCACCCCGTGTTTAGCGACAGCTGCCGAAAATGTGGGAACCGTGAGTGCTGGGAACTGAGTGAGCAGTGTGTGGAACTTACCGCTTGCAGCTGTGACGTTGGCTTGTGCTGTTGGCCAGGCCGCTCGAGCTGTACAGGGAATAGAGTCAAAAGAAAGTGCATTAATCAGGCGCCTGTTAGCGACATCAACCAACAAACCATGTGAGCACAAAAAATCAGCCCCCAATATATTGAAATTCAATGCTGCTATGACAAAAGTCCACTCAAATGTACGGCCGTGTAGAGACAGAAGCAGAGTCCTCTCACCAAAGGTCTTAATCTCCGAGCCGTTCGCTGCTGCCATCTTGGGACCGCTGGAACCTGCCAGCCGGTCGGCGTAGGAAGGCGTGATGAAACTCAGCTGGGCGCCTGTGTCCACGAGGAAATGCCTCCCCGAGCATGCGTCCGTCAAGTAGAGCAGCTTGTTCTCCTCTCCGAGGGTCGCAGCTGCTACCGACCCCGGTCTTGGCGTTTTCCTGAGCGCTTGAACTGGCACGGTGGTATACATTTGCGTGCCTTCTCTGCAAAACGGCGGTGGTAGAAACAAAGGGTGTCTCCTCCGCGTTCCTTGGCCCCCGCCGCTGCCGTCGTCGGTGGCTCTGCTACTGCTGTCCTTGGCTCCCCCCCTGTGGCTTCGCGCACTCTGCTGGCGTTGACAATCCGATGCACCTCCCGCGCCAGCGCACGGTAGTCCCGCTGGGCCAACAACGGCGAACTGGCCAGTGCCGCTCTCGTCGCTGACGGCAGAGTCCTGAGGAAGAGGTGGGTAAAGATGAAGTGGTCATCGTCCGAGCCTTTCAACCTCAGCATCTTCTCCATCAGGTCAGTGGGCGTGCCATCTCCCAACTCGGTCAGCGCCAGGAGTCTCTCTGCTCTCTCCTCAACCGAGAGAGTGTAGTGCTGGATGAGTGCAGCCTTCAATGCGCCGTATTTGTCGCTGGCTGGTGGCTGCTCCAGAAGGCTCTCCACATGTTGCGCCGTGTGGTTATCGAGCTTTGCGATCACATGGTAGAATTTCGTGTCATCTACCGATATTCCCCGGAGGGCAAACTGTGCCTCAACCAAGTGGAACCAGGAGCGCGGGTTGTGCTGCCAAAAGTCCGGTAGCTGGACCGTAATGGCATATGCTTGGCTGGGGGCTCCCAACGAGGCTGGCCCCGGGGAATTCTCTTCTTGCTGCATGCTACGTCTTGGGTCACCAGTGTGGAGTGTGTAATTGACGAGGCATGTTTTGTCTCAAGGCAGTTTATTACACGTCTCCAACATGAGCAAAGTAGAAAGAGAACATCTCAGAACAAACTCGTCCCTTATATACCCAGGTCTCCCCACAGCTCACAAGTCACACTGCATTAAAATCAAAGTAACAATGCATCACCTCTTTAATCCCTTAATATCACCCCCACAGTCTTAGGCCCACAAAGGATCCTCCAGGCCGTCTCTTGCATACCAAAGCTAACATTTTCATAGCTTCCTGTTATCTCCAAGGAAACTCTGCCTTTGTTCTTATCTAAGATGTGAGGCATTATGTAAGTCATAAAGTAGGTCACATGTGTGGCTACAGTGTGTAATTTCTTTCTAGAATCTGTTCCCTCATGCCAGGGGTCTGCCTCCCTCAGCATGTTGTGTTTATATTTTGGATACAGGCCAAGAGGACCCCAGGATCCAAAATCTCAACATATTCAAGTGCATTGTCAAACCAGTGATTTATAAAGTGATTCATATAATTTTCTAAAGCCCCAGAATAGACCCACACACCTATTCTGTGGATTTTCCAAAAAAGTGTTGGAACAGTGTTTTGGTGCTGTTTCTGTTCCACCATAAATCCCTGGATTGATAGTGTACTTGTACATGTACAGAGTGGATCCTGAGGTTCTCACTGGTCAGGGAAACGAAGCATTTTTGTCACATCCCACCACTGACTTTCACAAGTGTATTTCCCTAATACAGGTACATCTCCAAAAATTAGAATGTCATGAAAAAGTTCAATATTTTTTGTCACTCATTTCAGAAAGTGAAATCCATATATTATATAGATTCATTACACAGACAATGATATATTTCAAGTGTTTATTTATTTTAATTTTGATGATTAGGGCTTACAGCCCCTGAAAACCCCAAATTCAGTTTCTCAAAAAATTAGAATATTACATAAAATTAATTTTAAAAAGTAGTTTTTAAATAGAAATGTTGGCCGTTGAAATGTTGGTTAACATGGGCTGTAGCCATAATCTTCAAAATTAAAGTAAACACTTACAATATATCAGTCTCTGTGTAATCTCTCTCTCTATAATATATGGGTTTCACTTTCTGAAATGAGTGACAAAAAATATTGAACTTTTTCATGATATTCTAATTTTTTGAGATGTACCTGTATATGTGTTGAACTTGCTTGAACTAACCACCATCCATTTCTGTCTTTGGTCTAGGCAAGAGGAAAGGAAAAGCAGCCACCCCACAACGGACTTTGCCACTGTGGAAAGTACTGAAATCCTTTGCTTTTATAGGTAAAGTGCCAAAACCAAAGTAGCACAATTTCCACTTAATATAAAAGGGACTGAACTGAGATTTATTTGATTGTGTGAATATTAATTACAGAATAATTGAAAAATGACTGGCACATCAACTATAAAATAAACCGCTTGTTAATGCTTTTATTTTTTTTTGTCAGATCACTTGTGTGATCCTTTGTGAGTTATGTTCATAACTGTATGTTGCACTTTGGGGAATGGGGGCTGTTCAGTCATCAATATAATTTAGTTTATATGTGTAGTTTATAGTCTATCATCAATAAACTAATGCAGTATTATAATAGCAGGACACATTACAAATATGAGACCCATTGTAGTGCTTCCTTTTATATTTTAGCAATACAAGTACAAAACACCGCCCACACTTGAAGCCAGGGCAAGAAGAGACACAGTGGTGACAGAGCGGTGGCTAAACTTTTATTGATAAAAATTCCATATTTTGACTGAGCGACTCCAGACTAGGTGATGCGCACCCTCAGTTAGAGTACTAGATTCCATTCAAGTGAATGTATTAATTCATTCTGATTGCTGAGGGCACAGTAAAAACAATTGATTTTAAACGTAACCCAGCCCTTGTAAAATCTACTGAAGCACAGCTACATGAAAATTGTGGTTAAATACAACAACAAAGTACTTTATTGTCACATTCCACCACTGGCTTTTAGCAACAAGTGTATTTCCCATATATGTTTTAAATTTGCATTAATTAACCACCACCCATTTCTGTCTTTTGCTAGGCAAGAGGAAAACGATCCACCCCAAACTGGACCTTGCCTCACTATTTACAGAGATGCAGGCTGAAGATCTGGTGAACTGGGACCAGCTTGAGTGGCACATCCCAGCTGCTTCTCAGTGAGGCAGCATGGCCGGCGTGTGTGACCCATCCTAAGTTTTTTTTTTACAGTTTGAATTTTGCACATTCTGAATAATCTGGAATTTGCTGTTGATTGTAATAAACAATTTAGTGACTTATGTGTTTGCATCATGATTTTCTATTTTGTCTGTTAAGGCACCAGTGGGAAAAAAGTCAACAGTACAAACCATTTATCGATGACTTTGAAAATAATGGCTCATTTTTAAGAAAAAGTAACCAAAAACAATTATTTTATTTACTGAAGACTGCATTGTTGGATGTGCCACTGCAAAGACACTGCACACTTTAGTGATAGTACCAGTGTATGGAGGAATTCTGGTCCATATTAGCATCTGTACTTTATCATAATGGGTTAGGGCAGGGGTGTCCAATCATGTGCCATGGAGCGCCAAGACCCTGCAGGCTTTACCTCCAGTGTCTTCAACAGCAGATTCCACTGAATTTCTTCCACTGACTGCTCATCAGTGAAAACACCTGCTGAAGAGACTGGGTAGAAGAGAGAACCTGCAGGGTCTTGGCCCTCCATGGCACATGATTGGACACCTCTGGGTTAGGGTTTAATGGGATGTAACATTTTAACACAAACTGCTTTATGGTTCATAATTCTGTTGACAGACTTACACCAAACCAAAAGTGATTTCTCAAACTGCTGGACTGTTCTTTCTAGACAGCTTTTCCAGTTTTTTAGTATTTATGTCACTTGGTGATAACCTTCACATATAAAACAAAAGGGACACGTCTGCAAAAAATTCAAAGGTTTATTGTCAAAATTCCTAGTGCAATACTACACGAATACATGTATAGTACATTGTTGATGCAGAGAATATATATTTCTACAGTACATGTATCTAGTAAATCAAGTATTTTCCATGTAACCTTGTGACTGCATTATTTTAATTGCTTTTAATCCTAGATCAAGTTTGTTTTGGCCTAAAATGCATCATAATTGTCAAATATATCTTATTATACCTAACTCAGTACTGTTTACCTTTTGAATATATATTTTGTGGCTAATATAACCCCATATCAAGTCATGTCAGCTGAACAGTTTTTGTCATGATACCACCACAGACTCAGTGCTGCTGGAGCAGGTACATGGCATGATGTCTCAACAGTTTCCATGATTTTCACACAGATCAGAGCAAGTTGTTGTACAGGAAGCAAAACATTTCTACAGACATTCTTAAGCTCTATAACCACTGATCGTTTGTGAAGGTGGGGTGACATCAGTGACAGGCTGTCTTGAACGCCCAGACCGACGGTTTGAAGTGTAATTTTCCCACAACAGAGCCATCTGAAACGGTGGACTTAAAGCAAACTAGCATTAGTAATCATTAGCTTACCGTCATATGTGATCTGGTTCGTATCCTCACGTCTTCCGCTCTATGGCTTCCCAGATGGTCCAGCACGTTTCCAGAGTGTTTCGTCTCGCTGCCTGTACCCTTCTCTGGTGGTCCTTTTTGGCCTTTACGGTGACAAAAAGCCAGAGACCGAAGAGTCGCCTTGTACAGCCGCCATGTTATGTTTTGCTTGGGTTGCGTGTTTTACGTCACGGGAGTGTGGCGCCACCTTGCTGTAAAAAAATCCCACCCACCCCAGGCGTACCCAGTTGCAATGGAAACACAACCAAACCGAACCGAGTACAGTAGAGTATTGTAGAGTAAGGCCCACTGGGTACTAGTGGAAAAGCGCCATAAATCACGCCCCCTTTACTTCCACACATGGGACCTTAAATTGGAAAAAATCTCCACTGAAATGAATGGCAAGAGCAAAATTATGTTTTGATCCCGATTGAATTTTGCCACGAGTTACACATATGTTTGTCAGTTTAAAAGATAATTTTCCACATAAAAAAATGTACAGATGTGGACAAAATTGTTGGTACCCCTCTGTTAATGAAAGAAAAACCCACAATGGTCACAGAAATAACTTGAATCTGACAAACGTGGTAATAAATAAAAATTCTATGAAAATTAACCAATGAAAATCAGACAATGCTTTTGAATTGTGGTTCAACAGAATTATTTTAAAAAACAAACTCATCAAACAGGCCTGGACAAAAATGATGGTACCCTTAACTTAATATTTTGTTGCACAACCTTTTGAGGCAATCACTGCAATCAAACGATTTCTGTAACTGTCAGTGAGACTTCTGCACCTCTCAGCAGGTATTCTGGCCCACTCCTCATGAGCAAACTGATCCAGTTGTCTCAGGTTTGAAGGGTGCCTTCTCCAGACGGCATGTTTCAGCTCCTTCCACAGATCTTCAATAGGATTTAGATCAGGGCTCATTGAAGGCCACTTTAGAATAGTCCAATGATTGGCTCTTAGCCATTCTTGGGTGTTTTTAGCTGTGTGTTTTGGGTCATTATCCTGTTGCAAAACCCATGACCTGCGACTGAGACCATCCTGTCTGACACTGGGCAGCACATTTCTCTCTAGAATACCTTGATAGTCTTGAGATTTCATTGTACCCTGCACAGGTTCAAGACACCCTGTGCCAGATGCAGCAAAGCAGCCCCAGAACAAAACAGAACCTCCTCCATGTTTCACAGTAGGGACAGTGTTCTTTTCTTGGTATACTTCATTTTTGCGTCTGTGAACACAGAGCTGATGTGCCTTGCCAAAAAGTTCCAGTTTTGTCTCGTCTGTTCATAGGACATTCTCCCAGAAGCTTTGTGGCTTGTCAACATGCAGTTTGGCAAATTCCAGTCTGGCTTTTTTATGATTTGTTTTCAACGGTGGTGTCCTCCTTGGTCGTCTCCCATGAAGTCCACTTTGGCTCAAACGACGACGGATAGTGCGATGTGACACTGATGTACCTTGACCTTGGAGTTCACCATGAATGTGTTTAGAGGTTGTTCTGGGCTCTTTTGCTACCATTCGTATTATCTGTCTCTTCCATTTTTCATCAAGTTTCCTCCTGCAGCCATGTCCAGGGAGGTTGGCTACAGTCCCATGGGTCTTAAATTTCTGAATAATATGTGTAACTGTAGTCACAGGAACATCAAGCTGCTTGGAGATGGTCTTATAGCCTTTACCTTTAACATGCTTGCCTATAATTTTCTTTCTAATCTCCTGAGACAACTCTCTCCTTTGCTTCCTCTGGTCCATGTTTAGTGTGGTACACACCATGTCACCAAACAGCACAGTGACTACTTGTCACCCTTTAAATAGGCCGACTGACTGATTACAAGTTTGTAGACACCTGTGATGTTAATTAGAGGACACATCTTGGTTGAACATGTCCCTATGGTCACATTATTTTCAATGTTTTCCAGGGGTACCATCATTTTTGTCCAGGCCTGTTTCATGAGTTTGTTTTTTAAAATAATTCTGTTGAACCACAATTCAAAAGCATTGTCTGATTTTCATTGGTTAATTTTCACAGAATTTTAATTTATTACCACTTTTGTCAGATTCAAGTTATTTCTGTGACCATTGTGGGTTTTCTTTCATTAACAGAGGGGTACCAACAATTTTGTCCACGTCTGTAGGTTGCTGTTTAACTGTTAAGGTATAAGGGTGTGAAAATACATGAATGAAAAGACTACAAACACAGATGGGCCAGGGTGAAGTAGCTAACAGTCCTCTGGATCAGCTGCAGCTCTGACAATACAAAACTACAATACATTTGTGTTGTTTTTCTACTCTTTGGATCCTTCTTTTATTGGTCAGGAAACAGGAGGTGAGGTTTTAGTAATCTTGATGATTATGTTTGGTGATATGGGATGATGGAGTTGTTGTCCACTAATTGCTTTCCATCCATCCATCCATCCATCTTCTACCGCTTTTCCGGAGGTCCGGGTCGCGGAGGCAGCAGTTCAAGCAGAGAAGCCCAGACTTCACTCTCCCCAGCCACCTGCTCCAGCTCTTCAGAGAGGATACCAAGGCGTTCCCAGACTATTACTGTTATTATTCAATGACCAACAACTTCATTTAATGGAAACTTATTCCTCTACTGTCTGTATGTCTGTCACGATCATAGGACATCATAGGATGGCATGTGACGTCTGCCTGATGTTCTATGATGTTCCTATGATGTTGGTGTTCATAGGACCGTTTACTTGATGTGTATATGACGTCACATAAACCGAACTCTATATGATGTCAAATAAACTGTAAGGCTGCTGTTCCTATGTCTCTATGACGTCACATATACCAAACTCTACATGACATCAGATGAACCGTAAGCCTGCTGTTCCTATGATCTCAGAAGGATGTGTATATGACGTCAGACAGAGCACAGGAATCCATCCATCTTCTTAGGAATCGCCAATACATATAGACACAGGTAAGCAACATAACACAGAACAGTAACAAGCAGGGGCAAACAGACGGCAGGGCATGGTTTCAGAAAACGGCATGTCCGGGGCTGCACAGATAATCACACACAGGGGACCAGAGGGCAGACAAGACCAAGGCAATAATGATGATGACGATAATAATATGGGCTGGGACCCATGCCCTGGAGACAAGGAATATCATCACTCTATATATAATTCAAGAAATCTCTGTCACGATGTCATGGGGAGACAAGACCAAGGCAATAATGATAATGATAATGACAAGAACAACAGTAATAATGCTGATACACTTAAACGAAGAGGAAGACCAATGAAGAAATAAATATGCAAGACAGAATCACTTCACTCTATAAATTCAAATCTGTGTCTGTGTGCCACGGTTAGAGAACATCATAGGACGGCCTTCCCCATGACATTGTGACAGAGATTTCTTGAATTATACAGTATATAGAGTGATGATATTCCTTGTCTCCAGGGCATGGGTCCCAGCCCATATTATTATCGTCATCATCATTATTGCCTTGGTCTTGTCTGCCCTCTGGTCCCCTGTGTGTGATCATCTGTGCAGCCCCGGACATGCCGTTTTCTGAAACCATGCCCTGCCGTCTCTGTTTGCCCCTGCTTGTTACTGTTCTGTGTTATGTTGCTTACCTGTGTCTATATGTATTGGCGATTCCTAAGAAGATGGATGGATTCCTGTGCTCTGTCTGACGTCATATACACATCCTTCAGCAAAATGATGTCCTATAATGATCCTAAGATATCAGGCAACATAGGACTCGCGATGCCGTCATATAGACAATAGGACTGGCTACCTATGATGTCCTATGATGCCTGCCTTGATGTCTTTATGTCATATAGACCATCACTCCCCCAAGAAGAGATACTTGTCACCCGATTACCAATAGGACACAGCACTTTAAACTGAATGGGAGTTGCCAGAAACAGGAAAGAAGAGACACTCATCACCCGATTAAGAATAGGACACACTAATTTAAACCAGGATCAAATGCAGGCATCATAATACTCGCTATGCCATCAGCAAAGATCATAGGACATAGGACATCTTCAAAGATGAAACGTAGAGGCATGACTCACTATGACACCATCAAAGATCGAAGGCAGGCATCACTGAATGAGTGCTGACATGCTTGCTTACACCCTTGCTTACACCTGCTTTCTACAGGCATGCAGAAATACTTGCTTATACTTGGTTTCTATGGGCATGCACGGGTATGTACTAGTCTTTGAAATTGACAAACATATGTGTAACTCGTGGCAAAATTTGGGATCAAAAGATAATTTTGCTCACCATTCATTTCAATAAAGAATTTTTCTGATTTTAGGTCCCATACATGGAAGTAGAGGGGGCGTGACTTAGGCTCTCTATCAGCTTTCCAGCTAACACTGGTATCAGGAGGTTCACACCAAGCACGGCTTATTTTATTTTCCTCACATCTTACTCGTCACCCTAATAGCCATCCCTGTTACCAGCTGGTTCACCAGTCCACAATATACCTCACTCCACTCCGGCCCATCTCCCAATAATTTTGTCATGATTCCACAGCACATACCCAGCACCAGTGTGCCAGCCTGGCCTACATCGGGACCTGCATGACTCTGCTCCGTTCTTGTGGGCAGCGTAGGGTTGCCGCCACGTGATGGGGCATCCCCCAGCTGGTCGTGGGAGCAGAGCGGCGTTGCCCAGGGTGAGTCACTGCCCTTTGAGATCCCGTGACTCGGCAGCTCTGCTCAGCCAGCAACCTCGGGTCCCAGGCCAGGTCGGCTGCAGCAATCAGGAGGGCTGCTAGTGATTTGTTGTGGAATCACAGCAAAATTATTGGGAGATGAGCTGGAGTGATGCAAGATACACCATGGACTGTGGAGCAGTGGACCAGTGCTGCTCATCTGAGCTAGAAGGAGGCTAAAAGCTAAAAGCTAGAAGCTAGTCAGCTAATGGCTAACTGACAAGAGGGAGGGCAGAGCTGAATAGGTGATGTTTCTTAAAGTGTTAGGCTTTAAATCAGAGCGTTTCAAGAAAGCTATGAAAAACACAACAAATTTGCTTCAATAATTAAAAACTTGAAAACGTGAACAAAATATGTCACAAACACTTCATTAAGACATGTGTGAGCTGTTAAAATGTGGAAAAAGTGCAGTCAATGACCTCTTTAAATAATCTAGACTTGCATCATCTAATTCCTTAACATGTGCCTATAAACGGATAAATTCACAACCATTCGAAGTTCCGACTCTCTTTGCCAGGACTGAAATCTGTGTGACAAATATATGAGGGAAAAGCCACCTTCCATTCCCTGAAGTACACCTTCTGACCACAGCTGAACGGGCTCAAACCCTCCCATCCCCTCATCTCACAGACGTCTGTTGGGTTTAAAGTGTAACGAAACTGGATTTTCTGGCATCTACATGCTGAGGCAGTTATTGAAACAAATCACACCGACTTCACCTTAACTTCTGGTGCTTGTCAGACTTGTTCCTTCCCTGCAATTCTCTAAAATTCAACCCACTCAAACACAACAATAAATATAAGCTCAAGGTAAGCATCCTCTGTAGAGCTAAATGAGCGCTGTTATTTGACAGAAAAAAAAAAAAAACACTTGATTTTTCGAAAACAGACAGTGGCATCCAACAAAGAGGTCTCTAGGTGTTTATTCTCCAAACAGCTCGAGTCTGACAGATCTCTGTAACTCTGCAGCTTCCCTATCCTGAACACTCCAAGAGCAAACAGCTGTAACACAGAGGTTAAATCTCGTGAAATGGAAGAGTCAGCGTGTCTCGGTGTAAGCCATGCACTCTTCCAGTGATCGCCAACTACCCCGCTGAAGCAGCCTTTTTGTGTTTTCGCTGCTATAAATTCTTCACCATCATGTGCCGTAGGACTGCTACCTAGAGCTTGAAACTGGTCCCAGATAAAAACTGTTTCTTGTGTACAATATCGCCTAATAGATCATAAAAATGCAGCACAAACTCACAGGTGGTTGAACTCAATTATATCTCACCAGTTAGTGGCTGCTGTAAATAGTTTCTCTACAAGTATCTTACGCTTACCTTTTTATTCTATCCTTTCATGTTAAAAGTGCTACCATAAGCATTCAGCCCCTTCAGTGTGGGGAAAAAAAAAATCGATTCATGTGTGACAGATAAAAAAGATTTTAAGATCAAATGAATATGTAATCAGAAGTATAGGCTGGAGGATATTTTCTTTTAATTTCATGGTTATTATAGTTTACTCTGAGCTAGAGCCCAAAGCAGAAAGAAATAAGGCTTTCACCTCTGGCACACGTCCTCGTATTATCTTTGTAAACATGCTGAATAGGTTTCCTGAAAACTGATAGTCGTCATAATTTTCTCAATGGACCCAAACAATGGAGGCTGAATTCAAAATGAAACAAAGTGGTGAAAAGTGCAGACTGTTATAAATGCACATGTCAACTGAAAAGAAAAAGCAATTTAATTTACCACAGAGTAAATAAGGAAAAAGGTAGAACTTTGTATATCAAAAGGAAGGCGTTTAATCCCATGACACACTCATTTTCCTTGAATGCTCACAGTTCTCTGAATTAAAATAGAAAATGGTGCATCAAATTATGAAGTCTTGTCTTGTTAAACTGAGCACCCTGCAGGGATTCAATCTCTGTGCCCAGTGTTGTTATCCTGAACCATGACCTTTAGCCTGTTCCACCAAATCTGATTTAAAGCTACGGTCACAAAGATTCTTACGAACGATGGGTTTATAAGAATCTCCTAGGAACTGGGAGATTCTTGCCCCACAACTGGGAGGTCGTGGGTTCAAACCCTGGCTGGGCCATACCAAAGACCACATAAAAATGGTACTTCCCGCCTTCTAGCTTGGCGCTCAGCATAATAGAATGGGGGAAGGAAAAAGTTGTTTGTGGAGGCGTCTCGTATGGCAGCGACCCCTCTGATTCTAGATGTGGCTAACATTGTAGATAAGAGAAATGTAATTTTGTTCTACTATACATGATTGGCTGTACGGACTGAATGACAAAGTTGGCTTCTTCTGGCTTTTTCTTCTTCTTATGACTGCCTCACTACCACCTTACGCACGCTGTACAAATCTCTGTATGTACGGGGATTCATACGGCGTTTCCTATGACTGCTGTAAGGGGCCCTCAAGAACAACTTAAGGTGTTCTTGAGGCATTAGTTAAGGCCAACATCTTGCGTAGTTCTTACAGTACATGTTCCGATGACATTCGTACAGCCGCCCTACGATGAGGGATTTTCATGGGGCATTCATAGAAATCTTGAACAAAACCATCGACCTGGCAATGAACTTACAGTGCATCCAGAAAGTATTCATAGCACTTCACTTTCTCCACATTTTATGTTACAGCCGTATTCCAAAATGGATTAAATTCATTTTTTCCTCAAAATTGTACACACAATACCCCATAATGACAACATGAAAAAAGTTTTTTTTTTTTTTTTTTAGATTTTTGCAAATTTATTAAAAATAAAAAAACTAAGAAATCACATGTACATAAGTATTCACAGCCTTTGCCATGAAGCTCAAAACTGAGCTCAGGTGCATCCTGTTTCCACTGATCATCCTTGAGATGTTTCTACAGTTTAATTGGAGTCCACCTGTGGTAAATTCAGTTGATTGGACATGATTTGGAAAGGCACACACCTGTCTATATAAGGTCCCACAGTTGATAGTGCATGTCAGAACACAAGCCAAGCATGAAGTCAAAGGAACTGTCTGTAGACCTCCGAGACAGGATTGTCTCGAGGCACAAATCTGGGGAAGGGTACAGAAAAATTTCTGCTGCTTTGAAGGTCCCAATGAGCACAGTGGCCTCCATCATCCGTAAATGGAAGAAGTTGGGAACCACCAGGACTCTTCCTAGAGCTGGCCGGCTATCTACACTGAACAATTGGGGGAGAAGGGCCTTAGTCAGGGAGGCGACCAAGAACCCGATGGTCATTCTGTCAGAGCTCCAGCGTTCCTCTGTGGAGAGAGGAGAACCTTCCAGAAGGACAACCATCTCTGCAGCAATCCATCAATCTGTGTGGTAGAGTGGCCACCTGGAGGTTGCCAAAAGGCACCTGAAGGACTCTCAGACCATGAGAAACAAAATTCTCTGGTCTGATGAAACAAAGACTGAACCCTTTGGCGTGAATGCCAGGCATCATGTTTGGAGGAAACCAGGCACTGCTTATCACCAGGCCAATGCCATCCCTATAGTGAAGCATGGTGGTGGCAGCATCATGCTGTTGGGATGTTTTTCAGCGGCAGGAACTGGGAGACTAGTAAGGACAGAGGGAAAGATGAATGCAGCAATGTACAGAGACATCCTGGATGAAAACCTGCTCCAGAGCGCTCTTGACCTCAGACTGGGGCAACGGTTCATCTTTCAGCAGGACAACAATCCTAAGCACACAGCCAAGATATCAAAGGAGTGGCTTCAGGA
The DNA here is from genome assembly GCA_020510985.1 of Pholidichthys leucotaenia. Lineage (NCBI taxonomy): Eukaryota > Metazoa > Chordata > Actinopteri > Cichliformes > Pholidichthyidae > Pholidichthys > Pholidichthys leucotaenia. Next base: position 20,249,297 of record CM035844.1, read on the forward strand.
CAACTCTGTGAATGTCCTTGAGTGGCCCAGCCAGAGCCCAGACCTGAATCCAATTGAACATCTCTGGAGAGATCTGAAAGAGGCTGTGCACCAATGCTTCCCATCCAACCTGATGGAGCTTGAGAGGTGCTGCAAAGAGGAATGGACCAAACTGCCCAAAGATAGGTGCGCCAAGCTTGTGGCATCATATTCAAAAAGACTTGAGACTGTGATTGCTGCCAAAGGTGCATCAACAAAGTACTGAGCAAAGGCTGTGAATACTTATGTACATGTGATTTCTTAGTTTTTTATTTTTAACACATTTGCAAAAATCTCAAAAAAACTTTTCATGTTGTTATTATGGGGTATTGTGTATAGAATTTTGAGGGAAAATGAATTTAATCCATTTTGGAATAAAGCTGTAACATAGCAAAACGTGGAAAAAGTGAAGCGCTGTGAATACTTTCCAGATGCACCGTACAAATGGTCTACGAATGCTGAATTCTTCTACGGCTAAGGCTGTACGAAATGGTCCAAAAATCATCTGTACAGTGTTCACAGCTGTTCATAAGGGTGTTTGTGCCCGTAGCTTAATTTGACCTCTGTTGAATGTTACTGTCTAGTTTGAGCATGCCATACCTGTGCTTGAGCTGATGGTTTCTTTGCCGATAACATGTCCCAGTAGGTCGTACTGGTTTAGCCTGGAACCGTCCTCTGCCACAGAAACAGACATCTCATCTCCTTGAGTCCACAGGTAGATCACTTCGTTATTGGTGTAGGCATCTGTGCATCAAGGAGAGAGTAAAAAACAGATAGTGACATAAGGGAGAAATCTATCCAAGCAGCAGTGATTCATGTGTTTATATTGTCTTTCCACACTGTAGCACAGATGACCATTTAACTAAACATGCACGTTAATTGGTGATTCTCATTTGGTAGCCCATAGAAGAGAAGATGTATGTAGATAGTAGTTAAAATGGCTCTGAGGGGTCATCAAGACTTGAACAGGATATGCATACTATATAAAAATATTAGCATGCTAACATCACAATTTTAATCTTAGCTGAAGTTTTTTCATAGAATCTTCAAATTATCTTTTCATAAGGTGCTAGCTAAAAATGACACTAAATACATCTGCTGCTGTATGTTTCTGCACTTTACTGCAACCATTTGCACAAATGCCATACCTGCTGCTGTCTGTTATTACAATACTGATCATGTGCAGTCCTATCTCTCACTGTTTGCACCTACACTACTGCATCAAACTTGCAACTATGAGTATTTCTGCTCTACTTTTTTCTGTATATAGGATTGCTGGGTTTTACTGACTATCTTTATTTGCACTATGGGATGTCTTGGTCTATCTTTTGTTGCTATTTGCACTACAGGTAGCATTACTGTACATAGACTGCTGTTGTTGTTTTTCCAGCCTTATTTCTTTTTTTTTATATTGTGCACACCACCGAAGAGAGAGAAACACCATTTCAATTCTCCTGTATGTCCTGTAGTAGTTGTATTGACATATACAATCTTGAATCTCTAAAGACCATATTACAGCGGTGCAATCCATAATCAGTTGTGAGATGTGCAGGGCCTGTTTTGGGGCGTTTCCAAGTTCATTTTGCTATTACAGCAGTGCAAAAATTAATTTTCCACTGGGCGTGAAGTGCAAAGAGGCAAAGAGGCCCTTAGTTATTCAGAGGTGTGTTTGGGATGTAACATGAAATAAACCAATTGCTGTCTTTGCTCTCATTCCCTTTAATAAACAGGGGCGTGAGATCAAAAGATTAGTAACAATATGACAGCATTTAAATGTGAGGGCAAACCTGTTTTGCACTAAGGACAATGTTTTTTAACCTCTTCCACAGCCTTGCTTGCACTGGATAGATATGATCATAATTACACATGGATAAGATCTGTTGGTTATAAGTCTGAGATTATGCCAGACTTTCTCTTTGTCCATGATTTTGTCTAGAGTTGTAAAATTTCCTTCAGTTATATTATTGTTCATCTTGGCCAAGGTCTATTAATCTCCTCTGTTGAATGCAAAATTGTTGTATTTTTAACTCAAAACAACAGTTGGGATATTTTCTTTTTGAATTATTCTGTTAAAAAGAATGACAGTGAATGAGGTTAAAAATTGTGAAAACTGTCATCATTACCTCCGCCAGGCCGGAGGCCAGGAGGAGGTTATGTTTTTGCCAGCGTTTGTCTGTTTGTCTGTCTGTTTGTCTGTCTGTTTGTCTGTTGGTTAGCAAGATAACTCAAAAAGTTTTGGACGGATTTCAATGAAACTTTCAGGCGTTGTTGGAAATGGTACAAGAAAGAACTGATTAAATTTTGGGGATGATCCGGATCACCGTCTGGATCCAGGAATTTTTTAAAGGATTCTTTAACATTGTGACATACGGCCATTTTCAACATGTGTGCAGGCCCAGTGGAGGGCGCTGCTCATCGTGTCTGAAGAACACAAACTCCGCCTTCTTCAAAGTTTTAGGCACAAAAGCATGCGGAAACCAGTGGTGGGCAGGGCCCGGCAGCGCGCCTGTGTTTGCGCTACGCTGCAAAAGCTGAGACGGGCAGCTGTCCGGCGCCGGATTATTTGGCAGAAATTTCCCGGGCAGCCATAGTGGCTGCGCACAAAGAAGCTCTCTGCCGGGGAAGCTTCTAAATCCTCTTTTGCCGCGGAGCCCAAATCCAATATAAAACCCACGGCAACCTGTCTACCCAATTTGCATCCGTCAGTGAACCTCAGTGCTGCTTTCGGTGATCTATGAAAACGCTCGCATAACCCATTGGCCTGTGGGTTGTACGCGGTTGTGCCATGATTTGTTTTGTTTTTTCTTTTGGATTCTTGGATAGAACATGGGTGGGCAATATAAGCTGCGGCTTCAGCCATCACCCATTTCGGATAACTTATGTTGAACTGTATAATCAGAGGAGTTATTGTCTAATTTGACCTTGTTGGATTTTATTTCCCCCTTTGTTATATTATTCACTTTCTTTTAACCTGTACTCTTAATCTATCCGAAATAAAGATTCATTCATTCATTCATTCATTCAATTGCAACGCCCGCAGCCTGGGAGTTTGGAGATAGAGGAGATGGACACAACACCAACACTTCAGTTTACTACCCCCGCCAAGGAGGTCATGCTTTTACTACTGAACCACAAATCCTAACATTGTCAATCCAATTGCTAGTCATATGTTTTCATGGTCAAGGAATCTGAAAACGTACACACAAACACTGTATGGGGGGAACTGTGGCGCTTGGCGGAGGTCTGCGCTCTCCGAGTGCTTTTCTAGTTAGATAATGATTAATTTTTTGTGTGCACTTGCTGTCCCTTCCATGGCTGCAGTGATAGCTGTTTTCCTGGTATAGGCCAGACTGGTCCCACTGTGGTCCAGTAGTAAGAGGACTGAATTGTAACCCCCCCCCCCCTTCCCGTGCAGTGAACAACTGTTTTGTCTTCAAATAGTTCATATTTAACTGTCCTCATTTAAGAGAAAACAATGGCTGAATTTGTTTTTTTATTAATCGGGACATGCAACCACAAACGGACAAAAAAACCCACTCAAAACTCACAGGCTGGCACACTACTCTCGGAGCCACCCAGCAACAGCAGCATTAGCAGATATCAGCTAAGCTAATGTAAGCCCTGTGAAAAATAGACTATGTAATTCATTGATTCACAAATAGGAGTTAATAGATAGAAAATAGAGCGTGTTCATTAATCAAATAAATAGCAGTTAAAAATGGTTAAAAAGTATTCATGATGTGATATTTCATATAGTGCATTAAGTTTGGAATTTCATGATTGGGGTCATGTGTTTTATTATTTACATGATGTGAAATGTGCTTTGTTTTTATACTAAGTTCTTAAAGCTGGAAATATTGTAAGACTATTTAATTTTCTACACATTTGTAAAAGAAATGGGAATGTATGTTTTTTTCCTGCATTGTTTATTTTCTAAGCCAATGAGAAGTGAGCTTAAGGTGAAGGGCTGGCTGGAAATGGGCGTGACGTTGGGTGAACGAAAACAGAAAAGGAGATGAAGAAAGTAAAAAGACGAGAGAGACGGGAAAGGAGAACGAGAGAACGAGGGAGAGAGCAAGCGGCCCATGGCAGGAGTGTGCTGGTGGTAGAAGCTTACAACTGGGGAAACACATGGCCAATGTGTCTCTGGAGTTTTGGAAGTGTTATAGTAACAAAAGCGCACAACAAGTGAGCTCTGTACGTTCTTATACTGGACGGTGGGACTGTGTGGAACAATTTATTCCAACGAGGAGTAGCAGTTTGGGAGTCCGCCATCCTGCTCAGCCTAACGAACAAAAAAGAAAGCTTATCCTACCGGACTGTGTATGGACTGTATGCCTGCTAACATGGCGAGCTGAAGATGTCTGCATAACCTAGAAGGGACAATGACCTAGCCCTGACGTTCCTGTGTTTGGGAGTGACGACTGCGATGGATTCCAGGGAGAGGAGCTGTATGTACGCTGATGCCCGTGGACCCTGTGAGTTGCCCAGGTCGTTTCTAGTCCAGAGGGAAGGAGCCGCCATTACGTGATGGACACCACGCACGTACGTTTTGCGCCAGGCCTGCAACACTGAAGACTGTGGGGTATTTAGAATATATTTTTGCCGGCTATAAGTTTCCTTTAATTAAGGTTTAAAGGGCCCCTTTTCCATTTTCTATTATTTCTTTGTTTGTTTGTTTTTTTTTTTTGAGGTTGTGACCATTGAAATATTGCAAAGCAGTGATTTATTTTAATAATTCAAGTACTGACATTTCTGTTTGATTTAAGTCTGAAAGAGAACATTTGAAAAAAAGGATTAATTATTTTGATGTGTAACTAAATAGTTCTTATTTTTTTATAAAATCATTTCATTGCTTCTGACTGGTCATTTGTCATTAAGATTTTAAACTTTTGGATTTAAGGGTTTATTCAAAGGTAGACATTCACATTAGTGTTTGAGTTGCATGATTAGACTTAAGGGTTAAAGAAATTAAGTTAAAGAGTGAATACGTAAAGGGTGAAAGAGTCTTGCTATATACCTGTTTTTATTCAAAACTGAAAGACAAAGTACCACAACATCAACGGTAGAGACACCACCTTATTTAAAGAACTCAGGATAGCCACCCCCATTACTGCCTGGACAAGCAAAGGGGCACTAGATAAAATGGAGGCACCGCTGGGATTATTTTGTTAAGCCCGTTATTTTTTTTATCCTTGATAGCAACATTAAAGGACTAGTAGGTAACTTTTTTTTCTCTTTTTCCTCTTTTCACTTTAAAGGTCAACTACGTGAAAATTTTGTTCCTGATTCAGACTAAAAACACTCCACGAGTGGCGCTGAACCACGGTGACAGTTAAACCAAAATAGTGACTGATAAAAATCAAACAACTTTGGACCCCCCCCCAACCCCCGCACAACAAAGCCACCTCCTAACTCAGTGAGTGAGCCAAGAAGACGACACAGTCCCCGTATGCAGATACCTGTGTCGAAAACACCTGTGTAGAAAACAAAGCCCACCCTGAAACATAAGTTCGCCGCAGCAAAGGCATGTGACCCAGTCCTGCTGCCATGCTAATCCTGAAACTGAACTGAGAATTAAACCCTATAGCCGAGAAATGCCTGAACACAGCAGAAAGGACCACACAACAGCACACCATCCCACAGAGGACTGAGAGCCTCCAGTCACCAAAACAAAAGTGGCTGCGGTGAGCTGAAAAGAGTGAAAACTTAAATGAAACAGATATTGACAGCTGTACTTTAGGGACAAAATTTGATGTTGGGGGGGGATATATGGTATCGCACTACTTAAGGAGTTGTGGTAACGTGATAGCATCGCAACGTGAGGTCCCTCGTGATTCCCACTCCTAGTAATACAACTAGGATGTTAACAAAACAGCTAATAACATTTCTTTAGTGTAGTTTATTTGCAAAGACTTTAAAAAAGCTTATTTACGCCAACCCTACAGTGAACTACTTTTGCTGTGTTTACAGTTAACCCCTGGCATCGTATTCCTTGCGGCAAGCGCAGTCCTCTAAAGTGTTTCCAGGTCAGGACAGGTGCCAAGCACCTCCAGAGAACAATCACCACCATTTCTGCAGTGTGATCTTATATAAAACTTTGTCATGTTGTGGCCTTCTGGACTGACTTACAGCTTCCAAACTTCAGAGGACAGGCATGTGCATCCATTGGGAAATCCTCCAGGTGCATGGGGCATTCGGCATGAATGGTCAACCTGAGGGGACAGAGGGAGTTGGTCAGTGTGGCTGTTAAAGACATAATCGCACACTGTGTGTATCCAGAGATATGCAGTACTGGGGATGTTTGTCCACCAAAGTTCTGTCAGAAATGGAAGGCATGTCAGTTAGTGGCTTCCCCATAGACCAAAGGGCAGAAACACTACAGCATATTAACCGCTTTAATATCAGACTATATTTTAAAGCCACATGATCCAATCTTGTTTTAATAAAAACTGAAGGTAGAACAGACTTTGACCTCTCTTCTCACATTTGCATTCCCACCCTGTCGGAGGTAACGAGAACTCAGCTGAGTGACTTGAAATAAATCTCCAGAGAGCAGCAGCAGTTTATTTCATTTGGTGAGATGGCTGAGTCACAAAATGCACTCTGTAATTAAACGGAGAAATGGTGCATATTATTTGACTCATGCATGTTTAATCAAGATGGGGGTTAGATTTGCTGAGTTCAAACAAAACATCAGCCCAAAAAAACCACTGGACCAAATTACTCATAAATGGACCACAGCCTGGGTTATTATAACTCATTTACCACATATGTAATTTGTGCATGAATTGTCAACAGGTTATATATACAGCAAATGACTCAGTAAATATAGGCGTCTAATTTCTAAAACATGTCACTTGAATTTTGCTCAACGCACTCCCACAGTTTTTATTTTGATGATGAATATGTTGATGACTAAGCATTCACACTACACAGACCCAAAGGTAACATTTTTTAGGATATAGTGCTTACATACAATTTAAAAAATATCACTTTTATACCTTCTAAAATTGTTCCAGTTGATTTATTTATATTCACTCACAATTTCAATACTTATAATTTAGACAGTTTAGTAGAGTTTAATTTGGTTGCTATGTGAGGCAGTGGGATGTAAACTGGAGGTGGCAGTAGAGGCATTCGATTGCCCCATGTACAGATAAAAGAGAGGAAGACATACAGGAGGGGCCTGACAGATGTGCATGTGCAGACACAGGCTGACATGCACGGACACAGACAGAGAGCCATGTTACAGAAAATAAAGGCTAAAGCTGACAGTTTGGGGTAAACAGGACTCCTGTTTTAACAAATGAACTGAGGACATTCAGCTCTAGATACTCCAGACTGATAAACCCATAAAATCAAAGAACATGCCTGCTGAACCACGTAAAATGCATTAAGAAAATGGGTTGGAAAAAGGTCAATTAACCCCATGACGATAATCATTTAAACGGCTTTTAAAAGTCTTCCAGAATTCATGTTGAATGGTTTGACTACAACCCTCCTGCTACGTTGGATAGATAAAACCTCCAGGATACGCTTTGGCTGAGGATGATTTTAAATTAGAGAAGGCCATCTTTAAAGGAGACAGAACATTTGTATCAGTACAAAACAAACAAATTTGTAATCATCTATTTAAGAATCTTTATGTAATTTTAAAACATGGGTATACCTGATACTGTACCTATTAATACAAGGAAAATCAGTCTGTATGTTCCTCGCATATCTCTCAAACCACTGGTCGGACTGACCTAAGATTTGATATGTGTATTGCCAAGGTTATGAGGGTGTACATCCCTGACTATGAAGTTGTTCAAAATATGCAATTATTGTCATTAAAAGTTTGCTCCTCCACCGCTGTTAGCCATCACTCTGTCTCCTATAGTGCTTACATCTGTCTGAATGACGTCACACCCGCCTAAAATGACATGCTGGAGCTTCAAGAAGCAATGGCCGTACTGTGTTGGAAGGTTTTGCTCTACAGAGCTGTCGTTTACCAAATGACATAAAGTTACACAATCTCACAACTTTTCAGGGAGTCCATAGCTATTTTCCATGAGATTTTTTTGAACTGCTGGGTGTTTTGTGGACAGTGCTTGTTTTGAAAGTCTGCTCCAGCCATGAATGTCTGCAACAAATGCTTTGATCTTGCAACACTCTGCAGTTTAACACTACACACTCTGCATGCTCTTTGAATCCGTAGTCTTCACTCATTGAATCTGCAACTTAACTGTGCACTGTACACCCCAAACTCTTAAGTTTCATTGTTTTGCCTTTCATGTTTGCTGATTAACTGTCATTACGCTATTAGGCCTAGCATCTACAACATGGCCAGTTACACCGTAGGCTTTCACCTTAAACTATTTCTGAAGTTCCTGGTCTCATCTGTTATCATATACATGTTTGCTGACTTAAATATTTTCATATCTAAAACATGGCCTGTTAAACATTCATTAGCATCTAAAAGATGGTCTGTTTACTGCATATAGCCTTCAGCATTTCAACTATATTTGCTTTTGCTTCTGTTTTCGTCTGTTGCTTATCGTGTTTGTTGGCCGTGTTTGTGTGTCAAGTGTGTTTGCATGTGTCTGTCAGTCACAATATGTGGTCCGTCTGTAAGTGATGATGTGTGGTTGCCTATATGTGCACCTCTTTGTGTCCCACAGCCTACATTTGAGCATGTACGTAAAGATTAATTGGGCTACTGGTTTCTACAGGAATACTTCCTTTCTACGGGTAATGCACAAGTAACCATAGAGCTACTTGTTTTGTAGTGATTTGATAATATTAGCAACTTGCTGTACTTCTTTAAACTTTGGAAAAATACACAAGACCTAACAGGTCAACATCAGTTGGAGTAAAAGGCTGGTTGAGTTAACAAAAACAAACTCTCTTCCCTTTTGCCAGATTTTTCTTATTTCCTTTCCCTACCTTAATTGCTGTGTGTGTGTGTATATATATATATCTATATATAGTGGTGTGAAAAAGTGTTTGCCCCTTCCTAATTTCTCATTTTTTTGTATGTTTGTCACACTTAAATGTTTCTGATCATCAAACAAATTTAAATATTAGACAAAGATAACACAGACAAAGATAACACAAGTAAACACAAAATGCAGTTTTTAAATGAAGGTGTTTATTATTAAGGGAAAAAAAAATCTAAACCTACATGGTCCTGTGTGAAAAAGTGATTGCCCCCTAAACCTAATAACTGGTTGGGCCTCCCTTAGCAGCAACAACTGCAATCAAGCATTTGCGATAACTGGCAATGAATCTTTTAGTGGAGGAATTTTGGCCCACTCATCTTTGCAGAATTGTTGTAAATCAGCCACATTGGAGGGTTTTCGAGCATGAACCACCTTTTTAAGGTCATGCTGCAGCATCTCAATTGGATTCAGGTCAGGACTTTGACTAGACCACTCCAAAGTCTTCATTTTGTTTTTCTTAAGCCATTCAGAGGTGGACTTGCTGGTGTGTTTTGGATCATTGTCCTGCTGCAGAACCCTAGTGCGCTTCAGCTTGAGGTCACGGACAGATGGCCGGACATTCTCCTTCAGGATTTTTTGGTAGACAGCAGAATTCATGGTTCCATTTACCACAGCAAGTCTTCCAGGTCCTGAAGCAGCAAAACAGCCCCAGACCATCACACTACCACCACCATATTTTACTGTTGGTATGATGTTCCTTTTCTGAAATGCTGTGTTACTTTTATGCCGGATGTAATGGGACACACACCTTCCAAAAAGTTCAACTTTTGTCTTGTCAGTCCACAGAGTATTTTCCCAAAAGTTTTGGGGATCATCAAGATGTTTTCTGGGAAAACTGAGATAAGCCTTTATGTTGTTTTTGCTCAGCAGTGGTTTTCGTCTTGGAACTCTGCCATGCAGGCCATTTTTGCCCAGTCTCTTTCTTATGGTGGAGTCATGAACACTGACCTTAACTGAGCAAGTGAGACCTGCAGTTCTTTGGATGTTGTTGTAGGGTCAGCCGGCCACTCCTGGGAAGGTTCACCACTGTTCCATGTTTTTGCCATTTGTGGATAATGGCTCTCACTGTGGTTTGCTGGAGTTCCCAAGCTTTAGAAATGGCTTTATAACCTTTTCCAGACTGATAGATCTTCATTACTTTCTCATTTGTTCCTGAATTTCTTTGGATCGCAACATGATGTCTAGTTTTTGAGGATCTTTTGGTCTACTTCACTTTGTCAGGCAGGTCCTATTTAAGTGATTTCTTGATTGAGAACAGGTGTGGCAGTAAACAGGCCTTGGTGTGGCTAGAGAAATTGAACTCAGCTTTTCAAAGATGTGATAAAACCACAGTTAATTTATGTTTTAACGGGGGCAACCACTTTTTCACACAGGACCATGTAGGTCTGGATTTTTTTTATTTTTTTTTACCCTTAATAATAAACACCTTCATTTAAATACTGCATTTTGTCTTTACTTGTGTTATCTTTATCTAATATTTAAATTTGTTTGATGATCTGAAACATGTAAGTGAAGGAAGAGGGCAAACACTATCTCACACCACTGTATATATAAGCAGGGCTTGACATTAACCTTTTTGCTTACCAGCCACTGCGGCTAGTGATTTTCCAAAGTTACTAGCCACTCAGCCTTTTCACTAGCCACAATTTTGTGGTTGGAAAATTATGTTTAACCCCTTGCACTCCGGTCAATTTCCCTAAAAACGCCAAAAAATAACGTGCCCAAAGTAAATCGAAAGCTGTTCTTCAACCCTTTGCAGCAACTTCATGGGGCTGGTCTCATTTAAAAGAAAACACTTTTGAATTTTTTGGCAAAACAGTCATAATCTCTCTAAGTGCTCCAGCCACTGAGTTACAGTCATCTAAACATACTGAACTTGAAGAAAATAAATTTGGCCTGGGTGTTTTTTTGGATACAAATGCTTGCAAATAACACACAGCTTCAGATCCGGGCTGGAAAATGCAACAGAAATGTAGAACCAAGTGTTATCCAGCTGAGGTCAAAATTTTGTAACAATACCACAAAAAATGAATATATTACACAGCTTTTTCCTCAGGTAGTTCCCAGGCGTTTTTGAACTGTGCCAAACTGTGCCAAACGGCACAGTTTGAAAAAACATCTGTAACTTTTGAATGATTCAATATAGAAGCTTCATCTTGGGCTCTAATGAAAGGTGACACTCAGGGCTGTGTGTGTGTGTGTGGGGGGGGTTGCCCCCCCCCTCGCTACAGAGGACGGACATCGGCCATCGCTACATGACGGATTAGACTCATGTGGCTATGTGGCGACCGCGGCGCAGTCACTGCGGCTCCCCCCCCCTCGCTACAGAATAGTAGCGGGGGGGGGGCCTTCACGGTCCGGACGCAGTGAACGAACCGTGTACCGCGGCGCACGCACTTCGGACTTTGTGCACCGCACAGTTGTAATTTACCGATCGGTCAAAAGTCATTTTTTGATTACAGTTTTCAGGGATAAAGAATAATTTAGCTTATAACACCTTACCTCTTCACAGCAGCAGTGTCCTGGCGAACTTCTCTTCCTCATTGTCAGACGAACGCGATGCTGGTCCGCTCGTGGTTCCCAGTCAAAACATAATTCCATGATTGCGGTTTTGGCGAATGATTTACGACCTTTGTCATCGGCCTCAGTCGGTCTATGATGACCATGGAAGAGAATCCTAAACGTCTATTCTGCTGGAATAAGTACAGGTTGCACTTGTGGGTGGTCTCCATGCTGCTGGGTCTGTAGCAGGTTCTTCCTGCGGGTCCTTTTTTTCATCTGCAACAGCAGTCAGTCTCTCTTCACCCAGCCTTACACAAAACCGCTCACGAACTTCTGTGCTTCAATTGGCTGGCTGCATTCACAGCGTTGGTAGGCGGGTCCTTCTTGCTAGGTTTTCAGTCATTGGTTCTTCAAGGTTTCAGAAACCCAATTCAAGGCTCTTATTAGTCGAATGAGAGGTCAATCATATCTGATCTGTTCGCGGCTGTGTCTGTAGTGGAAGAACTTTTTTTTTTTTTCAGTGCGCGCTTGGACGCAGTGCCCTCGTGCGTCCTGGGACGTAGAGACATGCCCGTCCGCGGTACACTGGAGTGCAAGAGGTTAATATGATCAAACTGGACTTTGGCATGCTAAAATTTACTTGAACTAAATTTACAACCTTTTTTAATGTAAATTACCCTTATACATACATTAAAAAATAGCAAGAGAAACACTATTTATGAAGAGCAGTAAATACTGTAAAACGGTAGAGAAAAATATTTGCAATATGAGAGTGAAGTGCAAGTAGATTTGGGTCCATCCCAGTTCTCATTTATACCCCTACTGGGACACCCCTTCATGGCTGCACAATATCATTTGTAGTTGCTGATGGATTTAACAGGGGGGGGGGGTTAAACGTTCATAGTGGTCAAATTTGACCAAATGTGGTTTATTTTTCACCATAGTCTCCCCTTCGGTCCACAAACTTCTTCCATTGGTGTTGCAGCATTTGGATCCATGCGTTTGATTTTTTTTTTTTTTTAAATTTAACCTTTATTTATAAAGGGTAGTTCCACTGAGATGCAACCTCTCTTTTCCAAGGATGCCCTGTTCACATTCACACAGTTACACATTCACACCAGGAAGCTGTCCAGTACAATAACAGACTGACCTGTGGCCACTCAGCACATAAATAAACCACATTCGGTCAAATGTGATCACTTTTTACCCCCGTAAATGGACACTACCTGTTTTCACCAGAAAAAAGGAGAGAAAGAAAAAGAAGAAAACTGATTAGAAAAAAACACAGTACTTATGGGAGTTGTAGTTTCGTAGTCTCACACTGCAACAGGTTTATTATTTTAGATGCTGTTTGAGAAAACTACACCGGCCACTGCTGAAATCCACCAGCCAGTGGCCGGTTGGCCGGTGTTACTGTCAAGCCCTGTATATAAATGTAATTACATTCTTTAGCATCTCATTTTGTACTGTTCTAACACACAGTGCTTAGCTAACAACTCTGCCACTTACACACACCACAGAGAAGTTTCAGCAATGCAGTGAATTTCAGCTGTTCCTGCAAATTTAGTCAAGAGTTCAGCAAGTCAAGCAAAACAAAGCCTAATCTTCCAACTTTCAGAACTTAAGCAATTTTAGAAATCAATGCACTTTAAAGTTACATTATTGTTTGTGTTTGAATCCTTACATACTGTGGCTGTGACTTGTGTATTATAATCTATGATAGGGATGATAAATAAAACAGCAATGAGTAGAATCTGTAAGTCAATGCTCATTAAAGCAATGCAAATTGCATCAGGAATATGAGCATCAGGATCTATGAATTTTTCTTTGTTTTTCATCCGCCCTCTTGGGTGATGTCTACTGATAATTTGCTGTGCACAAGGTAACCCCGTACAACATCAGTCACATGTGAGCATTACACTGTTGCCCATCATACAGGAAATAAACCAGCAGCTAGTGTTCATCTCATTCCTGAGCTGCGCCGATATTCCCACAGAAACAAAGGGGGAAAAAGATGATAGATAATAGGATCACGTTGATCAAAGGCAGAAGAGACAAGCTCTCTTCCTAGGCAACACTTCCTAGGTATGAAACAACCAGATTTAACTAATGATAGCAGCACTGTAAAACTGTAACTGGGTACACCTTGATCAACATGCATTTGTGTTTTGATGCGCTCGCTATGAAGGTAGTAGGTAGATGAATTGATGCCAGAAAATGGGGCATTTTTTCTTGGAGAGAATAAAAATATCATTGTAAAATTAGAAAAATAAAAAAAAACTTTGGCTCTTCTATATTTATATCAGCATTGTTATATCTGTTTATAAATCTGCATTATTAGGAAAACACAGCTTATTTTAATACTAATAATGTTTTTTTTATTTGAATCAAGCACACTCCACTCTCTGGAACTCTGCTCTCTCCTGTGCATCGGAAACACGTTTGTTTCTTTTATTCTCCACTTTCCCCTTACATTTCTGTACTGATCGCTCATCCTGCCTTCAAGCCACTGACTGTTTCTTTTCTCCCTCCTTCTTCTGCATTTCCACAACAACTTCTACTGTGGAAACCATTTCAGTTCATCACCACTGACTTTTCAAAAACTTATAATATGAGAGAAAGCGAAAACCTGAAGGAATGACTTAACTGAGATAATTCATCCAGTGAAAATGTAATGACACTGGACTGAAAGAAAACACTCAATAAAATCCAGTTTTACTGGTTAGGTAATATAATTGATCCTTTTTGTGTGTGAAGATTTGTTTTTCTTGATGAAGTTATTACACCAGTTACAAACTCAACACTTGTGTACCAAAGTAAAAGCACTCTAGCCTTTTAATATTAATGGTTCTTATACCTCAGTCCATACCTCTTTTAAAAAACCTAAAAATGCTGGTACTTCTGGATGGACATTCCCAAAACAGCTAAACTGTCTTCTTTCTGTCGACTGTGAGTCCTTCCTGACAGAGTGAGCTCTTCACTGTATCTCGAGAGTGGCCATGGACATAAAAATACTGTCGGCTGCCGGTGGTACATCTCAGCCTGCTGGCAGTAAGAAGACTAGCTGGCTGAATTTTTGTGCGAAGTTGCATGAGATCTAAATTGTCCCAGCTTATTCATCCATGCAACTATGGGATCAATATAAAAAGCCTATGTTATGAATCCTCGTGCGCCATTACACGGCGCACAGAGGACAGAATACGAAGCCCACGAGCAGAGATTGATTTGTGCACTTTATTAACAAAAACCCCAAACCTTGTCCAGTAAACAGTCCCACAATGAACGGAGAGTGAAAATCATGAGCTTTGGCCACCAGACATACAGGGACGCCACCTGGATGCTCTACAGCCCGAAGAGAGGAATGCCTAGTGCCGCAGGGCTGCTGTCGGCACAGGGTGAAAGGCAAACATAGACTTACAGAGCTGGAGCAATCTGGGGTGGTCCGTGCAGTCTGGTGGATGAGGGAAAGAGGCAGGAACAGCCGCTTACACCAACAAACTAAAACAGTCATGTAGTGCAAGAGAAGACAACTTAGTCAGGCTGAAAATAAACGTAGGTAATGACAACTTACATTCACAGAGGTACACGCTGCTGTGAATGAAGCGTATATAATGCTCCGGTGATCTTTCTTAACTCTCACAGCATTAAAGTAATCGTAGTACTAATGAGGAAAGAGACCACCGGTGTGAGGATGTGTGGGCTGGACATAATTGACAACATATGTGCATGAGTGAGTGTATGAGCATGTGAATGAGAATGAATGAAGTGTGTGCTTGTACGTGTGTGAAACACCCATATTGAGGATCAGCTGGCGATACTGACAGGAGGAAGGGGGGCGTGCCCGAGCTGTCAGGGAGCGAGGACCCAAAGGACTCCCTGAAGCACCTGATGGAAAATACAGTAGATAGGGCAGCGGGCCAAAATAACCACAGGTCAGAACTGGGTTTGGGACCACCAAACCCAGGTTCATGACAGAGCCCCCCCCCCCTCTAGGGGTGGATACTAGACACCCCCCGTATCACCAGCTGAACCCCAAAAAACACCACTAGGGGACACCCCCCCCTGCCGAGACAAACAATTACCCAGGGTGGGAGGTGGGGGAACACTGGTTAGGAGGGAAGCAACTGGTGAAAAATACAAAAAACAAAATATAGAACAGTGACCCTCCTAACAACCCCCACCTAGGACATTAATCCCCCCCCCCCAGGAGTCCAAATTTCAGGGGGTCGACCCAAGTCCCAGGCTCCAGGCATGGCGAGGGGTAACTGATCAGGTGGCCTGCCCAAGTCTCATGTCCAGCAGACAGCCCGTAGAACAGCGTCCGGCGGCCTGCCTGGGCTGATGGGCCACCCAACCCGAAGGCCAAGTCTTTCGGGTGGCCGACCAGCGTGGTGGAGCCACCAGGACGGGGGGGAAAGTGGAGAGGCCGCCTACCCACCGGGGAACCTCGGTGGCCAAATCAAGGCATAGGAGCCCCCCTGCCCTCCAAAGCTTGGAGCAGGGGGACCATAGCACCCGTGGTGGTCCCGGTCTGGGACGTGGCTGCACCCGTGGTGGTCCCGGTCTGGGACGTGGCTGCACCCGCGGTGGTCCCGGTCTGGGACGTGGCTGCACCCGCGGTGGTTCCGGTCTGGGACGTGGCTGTTCCCCCGGTGGTCCCGGTCTGGGACGTGGCTGCATCCGCGGTGGACACCGGCTGGAGCTTTGCTGCACCCACGGTGGTCCCCATCGGGGACCTCATTGCTCCCACGGTGGCCTCCCCAACGGGGGAGGTAGGGTTCTCCATGAACCCCGGCGCTGAGCCCACATCCTTGGCGGCCTCTGGGGGGATCGGCTGCTCTCTGGTGACCCCGGCAGGGACCTCTGGACCTGGAGGGAGAGAGAAAGAGACCGCGTCAGGGTCACTGGCAGCGGCAGAGCCTGGTGAGGTGGCCCCGAGGACTACTACGAGCTGCCCCGGGCCCTCCTCACCATGAGTCGGGCAGTGTGACATCGACACTGACATAACTGACATAATGGAGCACACTTGCCTGAACTCGGGCTCCACTGCCGTTCAGGACTCCGGCGATTTAGGGTGCGTGGATTCCACCAGTCCGTTAGGTGCTACACCCCCGTCGACCTCTTCAGGGACAGCTGGGCCTGCGTTGTCGTCTGTGGGCAACCCAGGTTGCAGCAGCTCCTCTCCGGCGACCCTAGGAAGGAGCTCAAAGGAGACGGGAAAGGAGAGACGGTTAGGGTCGCCGGCAGCGGCAGAGCCCGGCGAGGGGAGTTCAGATGCATCTGGCGGCTGCACCTGACTCTCCTCCCCAGAAGCCAGGCAAGATCTCTCAACAATTGACAGGTGAACTACACGAGAGATTACTTGCCTGTGCTCGAGCTCTACCACCATCCAGGACTCCGACGATGCCAACAATGATGTTCAGAGTCCAGTCGGCTGGAGGTCTGGTCCGGGGGATGACTCTGCTGCGGCAGCCCCCACAGCAGGCGTGATGGTTTCAGCAGTCGTGGTCTCCTCCAGTGAGGCCCCTGACACAGGTAACTCTCCTGGTATGAAGTCTGGAGGTGGAGACCTGGGTGGCGCTGGGTCCAAGAAGACTAAAGCTAGGGGACGCTCCTTCATCGGCACAAGCTTCAGGTCGGCTACAGCACTCTTCCTCTGGTTGTAGAGATTCTGGGGGTGCAGTCCTCCAGTGCTGCGCATTCCCTCCTCCCCCGACGATCGAGCTCCAGGGCTGGTGGACACTCCGAGGCAGGGGATGGAGACACAGAGGAAATAGAAAAGTTCATAATAGGCACAGCAGGGGGAGAGCGCTAAGGCGACTACCTAGCCTGAGGCTCTCTCCCGGGGGATAGACAAGGCTTGTCATTAATGACTAAGGTAGAATGAGAACACACTTGCCTGGCCTCCAGGGTCTGAATGTTGGCTGCTGCCGACGGCATGTTGTCATCCCTTTCCGTGCCCATAGTTCTTCTAGGCTTCTCGGTGGTGGACGGAGGAGCCAGCCCGAACGGCATGGGAGTGAGCGGGTCCAGAGTGGCACACACAATCCCTCCGGCAGCTGGGGAGGACGACCCAATGATGGGGGCTGTGGCTGAAGCAGAAGGGGTGCCTGCTGGTACGACAGCTAGCACAGAGGGGGGCTTTGCTGCAGCAGCAGTTGGGGTCGACATCCGGTACTGGGCCGCCTATGAGGTGACGGGCCTCTTCCGTTGCTTTGACCTAGGATTACCCTCACGCCGTGTGGTTGGCTCCTCCGAGACCTCAGACTCCTCCTGCATCCGACGATCCTCTCCCGGGGCCAGCGGAGAGTTAAGGGAGACAGAGGACAGAGAATGAGGAGCCGTGACAGCTGCAGTTTGGGGAGCTTCAGCGGGTAGTAAATTCTGGAGCTCCTCCACAGGAATCTGGTTAATCACCTCAGGAGACATCACAAGAAAACAGAGAAGAACTTGCCTGAACGCCTGACTAGTGATGGTGTCCGCTGATGCCTCAGTGTCCTGCTTCATCCTCCCGGGAGCAGGACGGGAAGTCCGGTGGGAGGAGGAAGACTCTTGCTTGGGAGATGAACGGTGGGCTCTGGTCCTCCGGGAGTGCGTCGTGGAAAGCCGTGGTTGCGCTCCAATGGTCCCTCTTGTCATCTCCAAGCGTCGTCGTGACTCGTGGACCAGAGTGAGGAACGGTGTCAACCCCGGATATTTCCAAAGACCGGGGCATGTCTGGAGCACCCCGACAGTGATGTCAAAAAGCCAAAAACTGACCTCCGGGGAGTTGGTGGCTTGAGCCTGGGAAACGGACACCACAGCTCGGTTGGCCACTCCACACTCCTCGGGTCTCAGTCCATGAACAGAAAAGTTCATGGTGAAGGCTAGGGGAAAAAAAAGCACTAAGGAGAAGAAAAAAAAAAAAGAAAAACACTCGTGCACAACCTCTCCGTTGGGCTTTACACTGGCCGAAACACTCTGTTATGAATCCTCGTGCGCCATTACGCAGCGCACAGAGGACAGAATAAGAAGTCCACGAGCAGAGATTGATTTGTGCACTTTATTAACAAAAACCCCCAAACCTTGTCCAGTAAACAGTCCCACAATGAATGGAGAGTGAAAATGATGAGCTTTGGCCACCAAACATACAGGGACGCCACCTGGATGCTCTACAGCCCGAGGAGAGGAATGCCCAGTGCCGCAGGGCTGCTGTCGGCACAGGGTGAAAGGCAAACATAGACTTACAGAGCTGGAGCGATCCGGGGCGGTCCGTGCAGTCCGGTGGATGAGGGAAAGAGGCAGGAACAGCCGCTTACACCAACAAACTAAAACAGTCATGTAGTGCAAGAGAAGACAACTTAGTCAGGCTGAAAATAAAAGTAGGTAATGAAACTTACATTCACAGAGGTACACGCTGCTGTGAATGAAGCACATATAATGCTCTGGCGATGTCTCTCGCCTCTCACAGCATTAAAGTAATCGTAATGCTAATGAGGAAAGAGACCGCCGGTGTGAGGATGTGACGGCTGGACATAATTGACAACATGTGTGCATGAGTGAGTGTATGAGCGTGTGAATGAGAATGAATGAAGTGTGCGCGTGTACGTGTGTGAAACACCCATAATGAGGATCAGCTGGCGATACTGACAGGAGGAGGGGGACGTGCCCGAGCTGTCAGGTTGCGAGGATCCAAAGGACTCCCTGAAGCGCCTGATGGAAAATAGATAGGGGAGCGGGCCAAAATAACCATGGGTCAGAACTGGGTTTGGGACCACCAAACCCAGGTTCATTACAGCCTATGTCATTTCATTCACAAATTATCACATTTACAAGGTTTTTTTGAGAGTTGACCTCTGAGGTCAAAGTCACCAAAATTTGTACTTCTCCCTGATTTTTTAAATATAGAACTATGGTATTAATATGAACCATGTACATCATTTCCTTTGTGAGTTATTATGTTTACAATGTATTGAAATGAAAATCAAAAACCTTGACCTTTGACCTTTTGACCCCAAACCCATAGTTTGAGGTCAGGATCTCAAGGTAAACCTGTGTACCAAGTTTAGTGACCGTAGCTTCCTTTGTTCTTGAGCTATAGTTTATATGGCATTATACAACAGTTAGTTCTGACCGAGCAACTTGATTGGACAATAGGGATTCCAGGAGTTACTAAAATCCACGATAACTGCACTCCAGCGTTTCACTGGATATGTATCACTCCGCTTCAAAGGTGTTCATGTAACTGTTAATTACTAACACTAATTTATTGTCAACTCTCAGTGAGAATTGCAACACTGTGTTGAATACCTTAATTTCCACAGTGAGGCGCTGTTTGAAAAGATTTCTTTCCTGACCCGGAAGTCTCACCCTTTTGAAAAAAGCTTTACTCAGTTTACAAAGTCCGCCCATGTATAAACATCATGAAGCTATTTCATGTCTGTTTAAAAAAATAGGCAGTGCTAGAGTTGGATTTATTGTCTCGATTAACAAACCACAATACCTTTGTGGTGATGGACTTTTTGTTTCATCTGAAAATGCCAAGAAAAGCAAGCAAAGTGTGCTAAAATCTCTAGCATGCTAACTACTAGCCACCAGCTAGCTACCGGCATTGGCTACGGTTTGATCTTGGGTCTTCTGCAGTACCGACTCAACAGGCATTCAGCAGGGAAGATAAGTACTGAACACGTCAACATTTTTCTCATTAAACATATTTTTGATGGCGCCATTGACCTGAGATTTTCACCAGATATCAGTATCAACCCAAGTAATCCACACATACAAAGAAATCAAGGCAACTGTGTTCACAAAACAAGTTATATTTAATAAAGTGGAATGGCACAGGGAATAAGTATTGAACACATGAAGAAAAAGAGGTGGAAAAAGGTATACAAAGCCAAGAAACCAGCTGAAATCCATCAAAATTTAGGAAGCCATCCCATCCCTCATCAGTGTAAATTAATTTCTGCTGGTTAAGTCCTGACTGATAGCCTTTAAAAAGGTCTGTGAATATCGGATTGTCACACCACAAAGAACTCATGATGGGTAGAAGCAAATAGCTCTCTCTAGACCTTCACAACCTTATTGTTGCAAAACATAATGATGACATTGGTTACAAGCACATTTCTAAACTGCTGAATGTTCCAGAAGTGGAAAGAACATCATTTTACCATAAACCAGCCACGACCAGGAGCTCCTCGCAAGATTTCTGACAGAGGAGTCAAAAGAATTATCAGAAGAGTTATCCAAGAGCCAAAGACCACTCGTGGAGAGCTCCAGAAAGACCTGGAGTTAGCAGGTACTGCTGTTTCAAAGAAAACAAGTAATGCACTCAACTGATATGGGCTCTATGCCCGCTCACCTTGCAAGACTCCATTGCTGAAGAAAAAGCATGTTGAAGCTCATTTTAAGTTTGCTGCACAACATTTGGGCAAGCCAGTAAAATACTGGGAGAATATAGTCTGGTCAGATGAGACCAAAATTGAACTTTTTGGATGCCAGAACACATAGCATATTTGGAGGAGAAATGGCACTGCAATCAGCCCCAAAACACCATACCAACAGTGAAGTTTGGCGGTGAGAGCATCATGGTGTGGGGGTGTTTTTCAGTACATGTTACAGGCAGACTTCATATAATTAAAGGAAAGATGGCTGGACAAATGTACAGAGACATCCTTGATAAGAACCTGTTGCCATCTGCCAAGATGCTGAAGATGAAATGAGGGTAGACATTCAGCAAGACAATGATCCCAAACACAGCCAAGGAAACTCTCAACTGGCTCCAGAGAAGGAAAATAAAGCTGCTAGAATGGCCCAGTCAGTCACCGGACCTGAATCCAATTGAAAATCTATGGAACGAGCTGAAGATCCGAGTTCATAGAAGACACCCATGGAACCTTCAAGATTTGAAGACATTTTGTGTGGAAGAAAACATGCAATGCCTGTGCCTAGTTTCTCCATACAGGAGGCATCTGGAAGCTGTTATTACCAACAAAGCCTTTTCTACTAAATATTAAATGAATTTCACCAAGCATGTTCAATACTTATTCCCTGTGTCATTCCACTTTATTAAACATAACTTGTTTTGTGAACACAGCTGCCTTGATTTCTTTGTATGGATTACTTGGGGCTGTTACTGATATCTGGTGAAAATCTCAGGTCATGTTGACGTGTTCAGTACTTATTTTCCCCACTGTATATTTTATAAACACTTACTACTTTTGCACTTGACAATATTTAATTTGTTTACATGTATGTGAAATGACAATAGACGTCTTCATGCTGACTGAGATGTTTAGCAACAGTTACTGGCTACATTTAGAAGGGACTAGTTTTTTTTCAGCTGCGCAAATAACTGGTTAAACAAACCATTACAGTATATTTTGTCCAGTATTGCTGTCATTTAATAAATTGTGCTTGTTGGAACTGTTGTATAAAAGCAATATTAAACTTGAGGTCATTATGGTATCATGAATATACTAACAATGGGTGTGATACTCTATTGCCCTCCGTGTATATTCATTGATATCATACTCCCTATCATGTAATATTGTTCAATTTTGACCTTGGCCTTCAAAACTTAGAGGTCACCCAAATTCAAACTTGTCCAATATTTTTCTTAGATACAACTCCTTTTCTTACTCTAGTTATTACTTCACAATGTAGGTGATGACCCTGATGCCGCCGCCATCGCCGCCCATCCGCCTTGCAGGGTGACGACTTCAGCCTTTCAAAGGTGGAAGGGTAAGAATAGGTATTGTTTTTTTGTGGTATTAGTGGGCGTAGGTGAGGGTCACAGTGTTAGTTGACCAGTAAATCAGCAGTGTTGCCCTTTGGCTGAAATCTCTTTACCCCAGCAGACCGGAAGAATGAACACATCACTGCAGAGACAGCACAACTGCAGATCTCCCCCTCAATTCTAACTCCACTTATGAACCACATCCCAAGATACCTGAACTCTTCTGCTACTTTTACACTTGGGCAATTTGCTGCACTTCCAAACTGTGTACATTTATTGACAGCATTATATTAAAACAAAACTTAAAAAAAAAAAAACAAATTAAAAAAAATGTGCTGTAATTTATCCAGCCAGGCCAGCTTTTGTTAGTGGGGGCCACCCTTGGTCAAAATGAAATCTCACTTTTAGTTTACTACTCTTTATTGGTGAAAAGAAAAATAACTGCAGTATTTGAAGTTCAGCTGACATCACCATACCTATTGTTAAGTCACTGTATTTCACAAGTTAGGCTTCCAAATTTAAAACAGATATTACAGAAAATTGAGTTTAAAATGCTACAACCATTAAAAACATATAGTACAATATGGGACTTCACAATGATAGTAATCAGCATAGGTATAGAGACAAAAAGCATTCATAACATTTTAGGTTGGAAATATATAGGTGTATGTATGTCACGATGCTGAGCACGGGTGGACAGCCGTGCTCATGCTTCAAGTTCATTGTAGATTATTTTCTGTATTTCCTCATCTCTGTGTTATTATTGATTTTATGTTTTGGTTTGCTTCGGGAGTATGGGGTATCGGGCTTGTTGTTACGAGCTATTCGGTCTCTGTACGACCGTTGTGAGAGTTTAGTTCGCATTGCCAACACTCGGTCGGAGTCATTCCCAGTGAGAGTTGGACTCCGCCAGGGCTGCCCTTTGTCACCGGTCCTGTTCATAATTTTTATGGACAGGATTTCTAGGCGCAGCCAGGGAATGGAGGGTGTCATGCTTGGTGACCACAGGATCTCATCTCTGTTGTTTGCAGATGATGTTGTCCTGTTGGCTTCATCCAGCAATGACCTACAGCTCTTGCTGGGACGGTTTGCCGCTGAGTGTGAAGCGGCTGGGATGAGAATCAGCACCTCCAAGTCCGAGTCCATGGTCCTCAGCCGGAAAAAGGTGGATTGTCCTCTCCGGGTTGGGGACAGGCTCCTGCCCCAAGTGGAGGAGTTTAAGTATCTTGGGGTCTTGTTCACGAGTGAGGGGAAAATGGAGCGAGAGATCGACAGACGGATTGGAGCAGCATCTGCAGTGATGCGGACGTTGTACCGGTCTGTTGTGGTGAAGAGGGAGCTTAGTTCTAAGGCAAAGCTGTCGATTTACCAGTCAATCTACGTTCCTACTCTCACCTATGGTCACGAGCTTTGGGTAATGACCGAAAGAACGAGATCGCGGATACAAGCGGCTGAAATGAGCTTTCTCCGTAGGATTGCTGGACTCACCCTCAGAGATAGGGTGAGGAGCTCAGTCATCCGGGAGAGGCTCAGAGTAGAACCGCTGCTCCTCCACATTGAAAGGAGTCAGTTGAGGTGGTATGGGCATCTGATTAGGATGCCTCCTGGACGCCTCCCACTTGAGGTGTTTCAGGCACGTCCCACTGGGAGGAGACCCCGGGGCAGACCCAGGACTCGGTGGAGAGACTATGTCTCCCAGCTAGTCTGGGAACGCCTTGGTATCCCCTCTGAAGAGCTGGAGCAGGTGGCTGGGGAGAGGGAAGTCTGGGCTTCTCTGCTTGAACTGCTGCCTCCGCGACCCGGACCTCCGGAAAAGCGGTAGAAGATGGATGGATGGATGGATGGATGTTTTGGTTTGGATACACAGTATTATGCTATTTGAGTTTGCCATTTGTTCTGTTTATGAAAGTTTCTATTCTTAGTTTAGTTACTATTATTTTGTCATTTATATTATACATCCACTACCATCCAGTTTCGTATTATATTATAGCTCCCTGTGTTTGCTTAGGAGCCTTCTTCGCCCTCGTCTTGGTTTCCTCTCTGAAGTTCATATTTATTTGTAATGGCATTTACTGTTATCTGGTCCTTGTCTTTGTATATTCCTTGTTTTTCCTCTGTATCATGATTTATTATTATTCATTCTGGTCTTGTGCTTTTATTTTGACAGCACTTTGTGTTTACTTCCTTTGCAGCTTAAGTTCGTGGGCTGTCACAGCTGTCACAGCTGCTACACTCTGTCATCACCCATCTGGACCAGAAAGACACCTACGCCAGACTCCTGTACATTGATTTCTGTTCAGCATTCAACACCATTATTCCCCAGAGACTGATGGAGAAATTACTCCTTCTCGGTCTGAACACCGCCACATGTCTCTGGATCCTGGATTTCCTGACTGAGAGACCTCAGTCTGTCCGGGTTGGAAACAACATCTCCAACTCTGTCACGCTGAGCACCGGATCCCTTCAAGGCTGTGTACTCAGTCCACTGTTGTTTACACTTCTAACACATGACTGTGTATCCAGACACAAGGGAAACCAGATTATTAAGTTTGCAGACGACACCACGGTGGTGGGACTTATTCAGAGGGATGAGGAATCAATGTACAGGGAAGAAGTGAGAGACCTGGAGGGCTGGTGCAGGGAGAACAATCTGGTGCTCAACGTGGACAAAACGAAGGAGATGATTATCGACTTCTGGCGGTCACAGCCTGAGCACGTCCCCCTCAGCATCGGCGGCCGTTTAGTGGAGAGAGTAGAGAACATCAAGTTCCTCGGAGTGCAGATCTCACAGGACCTGACCTGGAGCAAGAATTCCTTGGAGATCAGGAAGCGGGCTATGCAGAGACTGCACTTCATGAGGAAACTCAAACAGGCCTCTCTCCCCACCTGCATCCTCAGGAGCTTCTACAGAGGTGTGGTGGAGAGTGTTCTGACATACTGCATTGCTACATGGTACTCCAGCTGCAGTATGTCAGACAAAAAAGCCCTGCAGAGGATAGTCAAGGGGGCTGAGAGGGAAATTGGAGTCTCCCTCCCCTCTGTCCAAGAACTTTTTCAGAACCGTTGTAGGAGCAGGGCACTGAACATTATCAAGGACCGTTCTCACCCTCTGCATAAACACTTTGAACTTCTTCCATCTGGTAAATGATTCCGGAGCATCAGAGGCAGAACCACCAGACTGATCAACAGCTTCCTTCCACAAGCTGTCAGGATGCTGAACAGTTGACCCGGAATCTCTCATACACACTACTGCACCTACGGACATTTTGTATATTATTTGTATATTATAGTCAGTTTTTTTTTTCCCCAAGTATGTCTCAGGGATGTGTGAATGGATGGGGGGTGGGGGTGGGGGGTGGAGCTATGTGTGAGTGTGTCTTAAATCATGCTGCTTCTATTATATGGATGCCGAGAGAAACGCAATTTCATCTTGCCTGCACTATAGTTGTATGTACAGCAATATGACAATAAAGTTTGATTTGATTTGATCTGATTACTCTCGCTTCTGTCACCCACACCTGTATTCATTTCTCTTTATTTCTTTTTGCCATATTTAAGGACTGCTGCTCTGCTACTCGGCGCAGTATCCTTCTGAGTGTTCAGACAGGAGTTCCCCATCTTATTCTTTTCCTCTCTGGTGTGTGCTGCACGCCTCAACCTGGTTCCGTCCAGGCTGACTCTTGTTATTTCCAGAAGTGAGTCCCATGTCTGCACCGGCGTTTCCATGTGCCTTTCCTCCGGTTATTCCTGCCTCAAGTTTTTGTAAGTTTTTGTCCTTGTTATATTTTGTGTTATTAAATGTTAGCAACTCACAGCTCCAACATTTGGGTCTTCATTCCATCCCTGCCTGGGCATTTATGACAATGTATGTGTAAATGTTTGTATTTACAGTGCATCCAGAAAGTATTCACAGCGCTTCACTTTTTCCACATTTTATGTTACAGCCTTATTCCAAAAGGGATAAAATTCAGTTTTTTCCCTCAAAATTCTACACACAATACCCCATAATGACAATGTGAAGAAGTTTTTTTTTAAAACTTTTGCAAATTTATTAAAAATAAAAAACTAAGAAATCACATGTACATAAGTATTCACAGCCTTTGCTCAGTACTTTGTTGATGCACCTTTGGCAGCAATTACAGCCTCAAATCTTTTTGAATATGATGCCACAAGCTTGGCACATCTATCTTTGGGCAGTTTGGCCCATTTCTCTTTGCAGCACCTCTCAAGCTCCATCAGGTTGGATGGGAAGTGTTGGTGCACAGCCATTTTCAGATCTCTCCAGAGATGTTCAATTGGATTCAAGTCTGGGCTCTGGCTGGGCCACTCAAGGACATTCACAGAGTTGTCCGGAAGCCATTCCTTTGATATTTTGGCTGTGTGCTTAGGGTCGTTCTTCTGCTGAAAGATGAACTGTCATCCCAGTCTGAGGTCAAGAGTGCTCTGGAGCAGGTTTTCATCCAGGATGTCTCTGTACATTGCTGCATTCATCTTTCCCTCTATCCTGACTAGTCTCCCAGTTCCTGCCGCTGAAAAACATCCCCATAACACGATGCTCCTACCAACATTGGTGTTGTTATGAACGGTGCCTGGTTTCCTCCAAACATGATGCCTGGCATTCACGCCAAAGAGTTCAATCTTTGTCTCATTAGACCAGAGAATTCTGTTTCTCATGGTCTAAGAGTCCTTCAGGTGCCTTTTGGCAAACTCCAGGCGAGCTGCCCTGAGCCTTTTACTAAGCAGTGGCTTCTATCTGGCCACTCTACCATACAGGCCTGATTGGTGGATTGCTGCAGAGATGGTTGTCCTTCAGGTTCAGGTTCAGGTTCAGGTTACTTTATTTGTACCCGTAGGTAGATTTGTTTTGCAGTCTGGTGACATCCATATTTACAAGTCACTAATTACATTCAACATAGACACAAACACAGGCACACATGAAGCTGACTATAAACATGATAAAAATACTCAAGGCTCCATCAATCAGGGTATAAAAAGACAAAGAGATGAGGGAGAAACCAGAGGTAAGAGAGAAGGGTCATATTAAAAGTAAAAACTAGTCAAAGAGGTTAAAAAACTCAAAGGTCTAAAACCCAATAAAATATTTAGAACCGAAGTGACATCCTACAAAAATAAGTAAATATAAAATGAAGTTAATAAATAGGTACCTAAATTATGTACAATATATTTTTACAGCTTGTTCAACTCTTTGACAGCAGCAGGGACAAAGCTGTTTTTGTAGCGCTGGGTTCTACTTTTTGGGACAGCAAACCTCCGTCTTGAGGGAAGAAGCTGAAAGTGGCAGTGCAAAGGGTGGGAGTCATCATTTAAAATGGAGGCAGCCATCCTCTGTACTTGTCTGGTGTACAGGGATGTTAGGCTCAGCTGTGACTCACCAAGCAAACGACTGGACCATCTAACTACCTGATCCAAGGATTTCCTCTGTTTCAGTTTTATCTGACCAAACCATGACACCAAAGAAAAGGATAAAACAGATTCTTCTTCTGTAAGTTTCTCCTCTCTCCACAGAGGAACACTGGAGCTCTGACAGAGTGACCATCGGGTTCTTGGTCACCTCCCTGAATAAGGCCCTTCTCCCCCGATTGCTCAGTTTAGATGGCCGGCCAGCTCTAGGAAGAGTCCTGGTGGTTCCCAACTTCTTCCTTTTACGGATGGTGGAGGCCACTGTGCTCATTGGGACCTTCAAAGCAGCAGAAATTTTTCTGTACCCTTCCCCAGATTTGTGTTTCGAGACAATCTTATCTCAGATGTCTACAGACAATTCCTTTGACTTCGTGCTTGGTTTGTCCTCTGACATACACTGTCAACTGTGGGACTTTATATAAACAGGTGTGTGCCTTTCCAAATCATGTCCGATCAACTGAATTTACCACAGGTGGACTCCAGTTAAGCTGTAGAAACATCCCAAGGATGATCAGTAGAAACAGGATGCACCTGAGCTCAATTTTGAGCTTCATGGCAAAGGCTGTGAATACTTATGTATATGCGATTTCTTAGTTTATTTTTAATAAATTTGCAAAAAAAAAAGCAAAAAAAAAAACTTTTTTCATGTTGTCATTATAGGGCACAGGTGTCAAACTCATTCCATGGAGGGCCAAGACCCTGCAGGTTTTACCTCCACCCAGTGTCTTCAACAGGTGATTTCACTGAATTTCTTCCCACTGATTGCTGATCAGTGAAAACACCTGCTGATGACACTGGGTAGAAGCAAAACATGCAGGGTCTTGGCCCTCCATGGAATGAGTTTGACACCCCTGTTATAGGGTATTCTGTGTAGAATTTTGAGGAAAAATGAATTTAATCCCTTTTGGAATAAGGCTGTAACATAACAAAATGTGGAAAAAGTTTAGTGCTGTGAATACTTTCCAGATGCACTGTGTTTTTGTATGCGATGCACATTACTGTTAACAGACTTGCTTCAGCACCATCCGACTCAGATTTCGCTGACCTTGCAGGATTAAAGCTGCTTTATGCCGCATGATCCTCCTTGCAGCTGCGCAATGGCATTCTAGTTCATGTTTCCGATGAACTCCCTGTGCCTGCGCTTGTGGTCCCTTGTAACCAGAGGGGGGATGATTGTTCATGCCCACGATCTCCCAGCTACAGGACACAAAGGCGTCAAAGTGACATACAAGGCTCTCAAACAAGTGGCATATTGGCCATACATGCGAAGGGATGTAGCGGATTACATTAAAGGATGTCTTGTCTGCTGCCGGTTTCAAACAACCAACCCAATTCACCGAGCACCCCTACAGAAAAGAGGCATCTCATTCCTATGGTCTGACCTCCAAATCGACTGAGTAGGTCCCCTTCCACGGTCAGCCAGAGGGAACAAATACTTCCTCAGGGTCACATGTGCCTTCACCAAGTGGATCAAGTGTTTGCCTACTCCTAATGACACGGCAGAAACCATGGCCTACTTGTTGATGAACCATGTGTTCTCGAGATTTGGTCTGCCAAACCGAATCAATTCTGACCGCGGCACCCATTTCACCGCTGAAGTCATGCAACAGCTGTGGGAAACCTTGGGAGTTAAAGCTAACTTCCATATTAGCCACCACCCACAATCCTCTGGACAGGTTGAAAGAGCCCACCAAACTGTGATCAACATACTGAAGAAGTATGTTTCACCACACCAAAAAGACTGGGATGTAAAACTTCCCCTGGTCTTGATGGCCATCCGAGCCACACCCCATGAAGCTACTGGGGTCTCACCTTTTGAAATGATGACAGGCCGGCAAATGACTTTGCTCCTGCATTTGCTCTACCAACCTGGAGAGGCCAGTGTTGCCACAGCCTACACTACTCACCAGTACATGACTGATCTGAACAAACATTTCCAAGAGACTTTTGCATTTGCCCCAAAACATTTGAACTAGTCGGCTGAATGACGCAACGCGTACTATGACCAGAAAGCCTTCCATGACAAACTCCAAGTCGGAGACAAGGTTTTCTACTACTCCTTCATCCCTCAAACAGGACAGACCAATGCATCCATCCATCCATCCATCCATCTTCTACCGCTTTTCCGGAGGTCCGGGTCGCGGAGGCAGCAGTTCAAGCAGAGAAGCCCAGACTTCCCTCTCCCCAGCCACCTGCTCCAGCTCTTCAGAGGGGATACCAAGGCGTTCCCAGACTAGCTGGGAGACATAGTCTCTCCACCGAGTCCTGGGTCTGCCCCGGGGTCTCCTCCCAGTGGGACGTGCCTGAAACACCTCAAGTGGGAGGCGTCCAGGAGGCATCCTAATCAGATGCCCATACCACCTCAACTGACTCCTTTCAATGTGGAGGAGCAGCGGTTCTACTCTGAGCCTCTCCCGAATGACTGAGCTCCTCACCCTATCTCTGAGGGTGAGTCCAGCAATCCTACGGAGAAAGCTCATTTCAGCCGCTTGTATCCGCGATCTCGTTCTTTCGGTCATTACCCAAAGCTCGTGACCATAGGTGAGAGTAGGAACGTAGATTGACTGGTAAATCGACAGCTTTGCCTTAGAACTAAGCTCCCTCTTCACCACAACAGACCGGTACAACGTCCGCATCACTGCAGATGCTGCTCCAATCCGTCTGTCGACCTCTCGCTCCATTTTCCCCTCACTCGTGAACAAGACCCCAAGATACTTAAACTCCTCCACTTGGGGCAGGAGCCTGTCCCCAACCCGGAGAGGACAATCCACCTTTTTCCGGCTGAGGACCATGGACTCGGACTTGGAGGTGCTGATTCTCATCCCAGCCGCTTCACACTCAGCGGCAAACCGTCCCAGCAAGATCCTTCATCCCTCAAACAGGACAGACCAATGCATGGGTAGGAAAACTTGCTTGGAAATTCCTCCCCAGGTGGACAGGTCCATACACGATCACAGACAAACTCTCGCCGGTCGTGTACCAAATCAAGATACACAAAGGTTGCCAAGACCCCATCTCCAAATGGGTCCATCGTAATCAGATCAAAGCTCACAAAACTCCCATGGGACTTGTTGGGGACAACACCATCCCAGTAAGTCAATAAATAAACTTAAATCTTGCCTGCACCCGATAAATAACTGTTAGCCAACTATCAGCCTCAGGTATACTTAGTCACATTTCTCTATCCCAATCAGTTAACTGCACGAAACCTTCAAAAGGAAAGAGTTAACCCAAACTAACTGACTTCCTTAAAAGCTAACCTCAAAAGACCCTGCTATGGTGCATATTTAAAGCACATATGTAGCATGCTGTATGGTACGCATTCTCCCCCACAGGCATACAGTAGCTCGACGGCGCAGAGCCTACAGTCAAACGTCCAAATGAACAATGCCCCAGCAGGGACCTCGGCTAGGAGGTGGGTGCTGGGGGAAGAAGGAAGTCAGAGACAATGTCCCGGCAGGAGCCCCGAGGTGGAGAAGAGAGCAGAGACGCCAGCAAGTCTTGAGGGCTATGTGTGACTATGGGGACATATGATTACTGAGCTTCTGTGGGGGTAAAGGTGTGAGATACGCTATGTGGGGGTTGAGTATCTCTGGTGTTATAAAAGCTCTGAGGAAATTCAGTTCTGTCTCTTATTATGCTGAGAACTTTGATGATAGAAGATGTGACTTCCAATAAAGCTTCCTGAGAAATAAAACTCAGTCTCGTTTATAAGGCATCTTCTACACTGGTGACCTACGACTATTATGTCCAGTGACGACAACCTTTCCACACCGGACTCCGCAGGAGCCAACCGGGTTAACGCAGCTACCATGCTACAGCTGCCCGACTTCTGGCAACAGAACCCGCGCTCCTGGTTTACCACTGTGGAGGCGCAATTCCACCTTCGGGGTATCTCGGCAGATGCAACGAGGTTCCACCATGTCGTCGCGAAGCTGGACAGCCTCACAGTGCAACGGGTGGAGAGTTTGACCAACCACCCACCCCAAGACAGCAAGTACGGCACGCTGAAAGCTGCCCTAATCCGAGCTTTCACACCCTCGCAGGAAGAGCGTGTAGAGAAGCTCCTAGCGCTGACAGAGGGAGAAGCAGACAGGCCAGCGGATCTGATGGCACAGATGATGAGCCTGAGAGGTGAGGATGACGACGGTTTTATCTTCGCCCACCTCTTCCTCAGGACGCTCCCGCCGGCAGTGAGAGTTACCCTGACCAGCTCGCAGCCGCTCGCCAACTGTGACTACCACGAGCTGGGACAGCTGGCGCAACGGCTCGTCGACTCTCATAGACGGCGCACAGCCACGACGGCAGCAGCAGAGATGACCGCCCCTTCGCGAGAAGGAGGGAGACCAGAGGCTGCGGCACCGGACCCGCTGACGGCAGCAGCGACGGAGACCAGGAGAAGTAGAGCTGACAACACCATCTGCTTCTACCATCGACGTTTCGCCGAGAAAGCCCGCAGATGCGTCCCGCCGTGCCAGTACCAGTGCCAGGGAAACGCCAGGACCGGGAGCCGGTAGCAGCGGCGACTCTCGGCACGAAGAACAGGCTGCTTTTCGTGACGGACGCGAATTCTGGGAAGGAATTCCTGGTGGACACGGGCTCCCAGCTGAGTTTTGTCAGGCCTACCTACGCGGACACACTGGGGCCGGCCAACGGCCCCCTGGTGTTAGCGGCGAACGGCTCCACGGTCAAAACCTATGGGGAGAAGACACTCCGCCTGTCCCTCCACGGGCGCAACTTCGAGTGGACCTTCGTTGTTGCTGCAGTTAGCAACAACATGCTAGGTGCTGACTTTTTGTGCTCAAACAGTTTGTTAGTTGATCTTGCTAATAGACGTATTGTAAATGCACTGTCTTTCTATTCTATCTCCTGCACAGCTCGGGTGGCCCTGCCTTCGGCGCATTCCAATGTCACAGCTGCGGGTGGTAAATTTCATGCATTACTCAACTAGTTTCCAGCACTCACGGTCCCTACATTTTCAGCGTCAGTTGCCAAACACGGGGTGGAGCATTTCATAAGCACTTCTGGCCCCCCTGTGTTCGCAAAGGCTCGGCGGTTGGACCCAGCTAAACTGGCCATCGCGCGCAAGGAATTCGCCAAATTGGAAAAGCTGGGCATAGTCTGGCGTTCCAACAGCGCCTGGTCGTCACCCCTGCACATGGTACCCAAAGCTGACGGCTCGTGGCGCCCGTGCGGTGATTTCCGCAGATTAAATAATGCTTCAGCCCACGACCGCTATCCGATTCCGCACATCCAAGATTTTTCGGCGCATTTAGCGGGGGCGCGCATCTTTTCCAAAATAGACTTGGTGCGTGGTTATCACCAAGTTCCAGTCCGCGCGCAGGACATACCCAAAACGGCAGTTATAACCCCTTTCGGGCTTTTCGAGTTTTTGCGCATGCCTTTCGGTCTCAAGGGCGCCGCGCAGATGTTCCAACGCATGATGGATGCAGTGCTGCGCGACCTCCCTTTCGTGTTCGCTTATTTGGACGATATTTTGGTAGCCAGCGCGTCCGAAGCCGAACACGAACGCCACCTCACAGCCGTTTTTCAGAGGCTCACAGAACACGGGCTGATCATTAACCCAGCGAAGTGCCAATTCGGGGTAGCGAAAATTGATTTTTTGGGACATCGCGTGTCGCCAGAAGGCGCGGTCCCGCTGCCGGATAAAGTGCGCGCGATAACGGATTTCCCCCAACCGCAGACGGTCAAGGCGCTGCAAGAATTTTTGGGGATGGTCAATTTTTATAACCGCTTCCTCCCAAGCGCGGCACGGCTTATGCACCCATTGTACGTGGCATTAAAGCAGCAAAAACCTACAGCCAAGGTCGAGTGGTCCCTGGATCGGGAGCGCGCTTTTTCACAGGTCAAATCAGCCCTCGCCAACGCTGTGTTATTGGCACACCCGGTGCTGGCAGCTCGCATGGCGCTAACCACAGACGCCTCCGACGTGGCAGTGGGAGCGGTGGTCGAGCAACTGGTCGCAGGACGCTGGCAACCACTCGCATTTTTCAGCAAAACATTGCGCGATAGCGAATGTAAATACAGCGCGTTTGACAGGGAGCTTTTAGCCCTACATTTGGCCATCCGCCACTTCCAGTTCTGGTTGGAAGGACGCCATTTTACCGCGTTCGTGGATCATAAACCTTTAACTTTTGCAATGGCCAAGGTTTCAGAGCCCTGGTCGGGCCGACAACAGAGGCAGCTGGCTGCAATTTCGGAGTTTACCACGGACATTCAACACGTGGCAGGTAAACACAATGTAGTGGCAGATTGCCTCTCGTGCGCGGTTGCAGCGACAGGCCCCCAGGGGGCAGATTCGGCTACGGCAGACCTAGGTCAGGCTGGCGGCACGGGAGCGCTCACAGCCCCGGTCTGCGTCGGGTTAGATTATGCAGCCATGGCCGCTGAACAGGTTGGCGATGCGGACGTGCGCGCGCTCCAGTCTGGGCCAACAGGGCTAAGGCTGGAGCACAGGGTGCTTCAAAGAGGCATGCCCTCCCTAATCTGCGATATCTCCACGGGGCGTCCCCGTCCCGTGGTCCCGGCTGCGTGGCGTCGCCGTGTTTTTGACTTAATACACTCACTGGCACACCTGGGCGTCCGCGCGTCTATCAAAATGGTAGGGGAGAAGTTTGTTTGGCCGGGGCTGTGTAAACAAGTCAAAGAGTGGGCTGCAGCTTGCACTGCGTGCCAAAGGGCAAAGGTACACAAACACACACGAGCCCCTCTAGAACCTTTTCACATCCCAGCCAAACGCTTTGATCATGTGCATGTCGACTTAGTAGGACCGCTTCCGCTGTCCCAGGGTTTCACACACCTTCTAACCATGGTAGACCGCACCACGCGCTGGCCAGAGGCGGTTCCTCTGGCGGCCACTACAACGGCAGATGTTGCACGCGCCTTTTTAACGGCTTGGGTCGCGCGCTTTGGTATCCCGTCAGACTTAACGTCCGACAGAGGACCACAGTTTGTTTCCGAGCTCTGGTCGTCCATGGCACTCAGCCTGGGGGTGAAAATTCATCGCACGACCGCGTATAACCCGCAGGCCAACGGTTTGTGCGAGCGCTTCCACCGGTCATTGAAGGCAGCCCTCAGAGCGGCTCTCACGGACACAAATTGGGTTGATAAACTTCCATGGGTTTTATTAGGGTTGCGTTCAGCTCCTAAAGAGGACTTGCATGCCTCTCCGGCCGAACTCGTCTTCGCCCAACCCCTCCGGTTACCGGGAGATTTCCTCCCTGAGAATCCTGCTCCGGAGTGCCTCCCCACTCAGCGGCTGCAGAGCAACGCGGGGTCGCACACCCTCCCTGGTCCCGCTCATCACAGTTTTCCACGTGTTTTTGTGCCTAAAGCCTTAAAGAATGCAGAATTTGTCTTTGTTAGACACGACGCACAGAGGCCAGGTTTAAGACCACCTTACGATGGACCGTTCAGAGTGTTAGAAACCGGGGAAAAGCACTTTTTGCTTGATTTGGGAGACAGGACAGATTTAGTCTGCATCAACAGGCTCAAACCCGCTTTTGTGTTAGCTGACGACCCAGTCCAGTTGGCCAGTGCCCCCCGCCGTGGCAGGCCACCTGGGAGACGCTCTGCTAAGCTTTCACGACGATGTGTTAACGATTCTACTTCACAGATGCAGCGGACAACAACAAGCTGAGCGAGACCGGCTCGCAGCAGATATGGCAGAGAGTTGAAGCCCAAGCAGTGGGAACTGTAATCTGTTGTGCCAAGTTTTTTTTTCTCTCTTGTTCTGTGTAGAGTGTCATAGTTCTGTGCATTTGAAGTGTACCTGGTCCTTATTTGAACGTTTGGGGGGGGGTTATATGGTGCATATTTAAAGCACATATGTAGCATGCTGTATGGTACGCATTCTCCCCCACAGGCATACA
This sequence comes from Pholidichthys leucotaenia, assembly GCA_020510985.1. Lineage (NCBI taxonomy): Eukaryota > Metazoa > Chordata > Actinopteri > Cichliformes > Pholidichthyidae > Pholidichthys > Pholidichthys leucotaenia. The sequence goes on from CM035844.1 coordinate 20,284,834, forward strand.
GTAGCTCGACGGCGCAGAGCCTACAGTCAAACGTCCAAATGAACAATGCCCCAGCAGGGACCTCGGCTAGGAGGTGGGTGCTGGGGGAAGAAGGAAGTCAGAGACAATGTCCCGGCAGGAGCCCCGAGGTGGAGAAGAGAGCAGAGACGCCAGCAAGTCTTGAGGGCTATGTGTGACTATGGGGACATATGTTTACTGAGCTTCTGTGGGGGTAAAGGTGTGAGATACGCTATGTGGGGGTTGAGTATCTCTGGTGTTATAAAAGCTCTGAGGAAATTCAGTTCTGTCTCTTATTATGCTGAGAACTTTGATGATAGAAGATGTGACTTCCAATAAAGCTTCCTGAGAAATAAAACTCAGTCTCGTTTATAAGGCATCTTCTACACTGCAAAGTTTCATTCAGTGTCATCAACTTAGTATTTCAAAATAGTACACACAAAACCTCCAATACCACTAGCTTGAGCTAACAACATCAAAATTCACACTAAAGGTGATAAAACACTAAAAACCTAGAGTTCAATCTCTAAAAGAAGTGTTCCACCTCTGAGAACAGTCGTCATCTACCACTCAGGAGGATAAAGATAAAGAAACCAAGAGGGAAGTTAACATTAAAATGCCTCATTTCTATGTGTCTTGTCAGGATGATGACCCTCCTGCTTTTTGGCTTAACGTTCTGCCTAACCATCGTGTCTACCTTCACTGACCTTGTGAGCGAGGGTCTCGAGTCCGGAATAGCTTTGATCGACCAGCCAGGACTCCTGATTATGCAATGTCAAATCCACACTCAAAAGATCTTCGTGTGGTTTGATCCCTCCACAGTGGTCTACAGAAATCTTCCACTAAGCCCAGGCTCATCCTCTTTGGTCGGACAACGCTGGATCAAGCAAGCTATAGACCATGCTGAATCCGATGTCACATATGTGCTGGAATAACTAGAGAATTTCACCATTACCCAGTTCAACTTAACTGCACCCAAAGCCAGAAAACGACGAGCCATACGTGGATTCTTAGCAGGTGCCTCAGCCTTAGGATTGCTTTTTAGCTTAGGTATCTCTGCCATTAATTCGGTCAATATCAATACCCTAAAACATCAGGTAGGTGAGCTACAAACCAAACTCCCTCGGATTCAGGCACAACTGGTGGCCCAGAAAACGAGCCTACAAGCTGTGTGCACCACCGTACGGTGGTAGTTGTGAACACTCACTCTCAAGCTTTGGTCAAACTCAACAAGTTGATGCAGTCATTGTTCTCTGTACTTCAGGTTGACTTTGCCCAAGCACAGCTAAGGGCCTTTTCCACTAGCACGCTTTAGCGCGACACGGGACGGCTCAGCACGCTTTGTACGCTTTTCCACAAGCCCCAACATGATTTAACAGCCGTGATTCTCAGCCCCGCTGAAGGGCAGGGTACAGCAGTGCTGAGCTGTGCCGTGTTGTGACGTTAACAGACTGGTCGCCGCTGATTGGTCAGGTCGTAACCGCTCCTCTCCTCCTCCTCCTCTACCAAATCTTCATGACCTTCTCAATAAAGTTTTTGAAAAAAAAAAAAAAAAAAAGAATCTTCACGACCTACTCAGCACGCAACCACTGTTGGCGGTTCCTTTTCAGTGTATTGCTGTGCTATTTTCATTTATTCTCTATCAAAAATGGCTTCGCGTAATAAGGGTGTTCCATGGACCAATAAGGAGCTGCAGTGTCTGCTCAGTGCATCGTCAGACGAACGTATTCAGCGCGAGTTAGACGGAGCCGCCCGGAATGAAAAAATATACCGGGAGGTCTCGACATCGGAGTCCTTTAACGGTGAGTTTTAATTTTTTTTTATTGTGCGTTTTTTCGCAAATATATTCGGTAAGACGCTCAGTTTATTTATGCAATAAAAAAGCTGTTCATTTGTGGATGGATCGCTGCTTTATTGCAGCACAATGCGGACTAAAGCTTTTATTGTAATTATTCATGTGAACAATACGCTGAAATAAGCTTATGTATTCTTGTTAAAAACTATTGTCTTTTCTGTATATATTTCGTGCTGTATTTTATTGTGTGCATTTTCCTTGTAGAATCATCCCACGCGTCCGCTGCGACAGCCCGTCCGGATTATTCAACCGAGCCTTCCTGACCCACAGCTGGCAGAGACGGATTAATTCTACCGAGCCTCAGCACTCAGTGGTCGGCGTGTATAAAATGTCGATTAACCTTCATGTTGTGTTGCAAAGTTTTTTTTTATTTTAATATTTTGTATATAATAAAATGGAATTGTTTTGGAAAGTGTGGTTTGTCTGTTATAACACTGAATTATAAAACAGTATAATTACATAGAAATTCCATTGCCTAGTCTGATCAAAATGATACTGAGGGTCAACCATTGTAAAGTTAATGTAATTTTTAACTAGACCAAAAAAGAAATCTTTTTGTAAGCTTTCTGTTCTTTTTATTGAAATATCATAAAAAATTAGCACCAAGTCAAAGGTACAAGTATATGTAAATTGAATGTTCTATCGGCATTCCAAATTCAGAGATTTACAATACTTTAGAAGGAGTGTAGCATCATCTAAACGGAAAATAATAATACTGTTGTTCCAAACGTTGACCTGAAGGTGAAAAACATGAATTTTTTTAATTCAGTACATCCAAAATGCCCTAGGATGTGGTGTAGTCCAGTGTGCCACCGTCTCATTATTTAATACGAATAAAAACAAGTTTCAGCTCATTATTTCTAGGTCATTTGGCAGTTAATTCAAAACAAAAGTGACTTGTGTTGTTGCAGCTTAATTATGAGATAAAATTAATTGTGACATAAAACCACAGAGCGTGCAAGGCAATAATCCTTGGATCCTCCATTTTTTGTCTGGTGTAAATAAGGACTCAGTCCGGTGCATAACATCAAGGGAGTGTGGCCCCGCCTCGCTGAGAATCTGCTGCTGCCCCGCAACACTGTGCTAATGGAGACAGAAGCGTTCCGAGCTGTACTGAAGTGAATCGAGCCGTACCGAGGTGTGCTGGGCTAGTGGAAAACAGGCTCTAGTGTCTATGTTACTGTCAGACGTAATTAGGGACATTAGCTCTTCCGCTGACGGTTTGGCAATGGGCAGAATTCCACTCTACCTCATCTCCATGTCCTTGGTCACAGACTTGCTTCCGGTTGACTTGGAGCTCATTCCCTATTGGGAATTACACCATCCCATTTCGCACTCCTGGTCTGCACCAGATGCAGCGCTCATGTGCATGGTCATTTTTGGGTACCTCCTGACATTTGCCGCAGCCGGCACCTACCTTTGGTGAACTAGAGCCCTACAAGACCAACTCAACCATTTGGCTACTAGCATGAGGCGTGGTTTCAGACGCCAAGATCTAGACCCGAATCCCAACAATGAGAACCTATTTCCTGAAAAGGAGATTCTTGGTCTAGACAAACTACCCATCAAAGTTGTAGCAGTGGAACCATAGGCGGGTCTGCTAAACGGACCCCATGTGAAACTCCTCGAGTTACCTCAATATTGCTTAGCCTAAACCTCTAGCTCAAATATAAGCAATAAACTTTTTTTTTGTTTTATACCTTTCTTTTTGATCTTTACTCCTAGAATTTTTGAGTTTATATGCATGCATATATATAAACAAAATGATGTATTCTTTACACTCTAGCTAGATTTTTGTGCACAAACTATTTTTTTTCAACACTTTTTGTAGCTGCTTTATTGTAAAACAAACATTTACCTCAGGTATGTAAAACTACATACTTTTTACTTCTGTAACCAGAATTTTTGAGTCTTTATAGGCATATACCGTATTTTAGTACTTTTAGACAATTTAAAAATTTACATTTGTCCATATTCAAATTATTTTTGGAAATTCCTTTGAAGTTTTTCAAGTAAACCAAATTCAAAGATCCGTACTCAAGAATAGATTTTGTTTACAAGCTAGCACTTATGAACATCAAAACCTTTAGCCCAGTATTTAGGTCAAGAGTTGCCAACTGGAATCAGCTGCCAAGGATGTGTATCAACGCTGACTGAAGCTCACCATCGATACCAAGGGGGGATATGTAGTATCAGCTTCCTTTGGCTCATCTATAAAATTGACTTTACACCTTAAAGAAATTTGTTTCAGCCAAAATTACTGGACCAGAACTGGCTTTCCTTCACCTGAGGGCCCCAATGAAAAACACATTCCATTGGGAAGAGGGGCAGACAAGGAGCCCATTTCGTGCCAGGAACGACTCTTCTACCAGCCATAAATCCTGCAGTTTCCTCCTTAACCAGGCAGTTTTATGGTTTAACAAGCTTAGAGACATTAAACAGACTCCTCCACTGCATTCCACAAGTCCCTAAAAATTATCCACAGCTCAACATTACCCCCTGGTGGACATCTCCGGAATATATTTTCATTACTTTTGGAGCAGATGAACTGTTATTTCTGATTGAACATTAACTGTCTCTTCAAGTTTTCATTCCTCAGGATAAATTCTCAGGACACTATTTGTTGAAGATCACCACCTCTGTATTGGACAATAACGGGTTTGGGATATTTCATTAATCCATTGATTTTAAATGGGTGCATGTCTTAGAAATGTTTACCTGAATCTTATTCCAGTGAATGTTAATTATATAAGTACCAGTATAAATGCATGCTCACTGAATATTAGTCTTGAGTCACTGAAGTTAACTTAGAGTCCATATTAAGTATATCACGAATTTCATAGGAAATGTATGAATGTCTTTTGAAACTTGTCAGTCATCTGACTGGTAACAACAAATCACAGGCTGCCCCTGTTAAGATGATGCTCTCCTTTCATTTTATTGGCTGGTTATAGACAAAGAACTGTTTGCTGATTGGCCCTTAGCCCATTCGAATCTCTCACGGTAGCCGATAATTGGTGCGTCCTGCTGCCAGTCATAGTTTTATGACTCAGGAGCATGCTGCCCTGGCAGTTAGAGTTTGGGTGTGTTTGAATCTTCTTAAGTCCTGTGTAGTCTTCGTCAAGTTTTTCTAAAGTCTTCTTAAAATTGTCTTTTGTTAAGTTTTCCTGTTTTTTCTGGCATCTGAGCAGACACCCTCCTGTGTTAAACTGAGCTCAATCTTAATGAGAGTCAAACACTCAAATGTCTCTTTCCCTCTGCTCAGAAGCCGTGCTTATTCTATTGAACGTTTTTTCTTGGACTTTGATTTTTCCTGCCATTAAAGTGGACTAATAGAGTTTTTGGACTTTTGTCACGCCTGACCCATGGACCACGACGGCAGAAGCACTCTGATCTAGTGGGTGTAACGGCCTAACTCCCATTTTCCTTCAGCCTTGAGCTTTTATCGGTGGGTGGATGCCCTAAATTTTCGGACTGGTTGCCAAAAGACGTCACGCCTGCCCTGGGGCTAGCCGCTTACTCCACCGGCTCCACTCTCGTGCTGCCCCCTGGTTGACACGCGTGTCCTGAATGCTGTCCCGGGGAACAGCCGCCGAGCCTTTCCTGAACCCTTAACCACTGGTGGCGCCAGACCACTACTGGATATTTGGAGATACAGTTGTTCGTAAGTCAGACTCCCATTTCACTATCTGCTGGGCTAAATGTGATGTCTAATTCTAAATGAATATGCCACATTCTCCATGTAGAGTAATCCATAAGCTACTATAGAAGCTATGCGCTGAAGGAAAATTAATACTTTCCATAACCTCCGTTCATTTTGTAGATTAATTCAGAATTTCTTTTGTTTTTTTAGATAATCAGTTTGTCAATTTCTCCATAAAATTGCATCCAATTGCATGCATCATTTGTTACAGCTATTTCAGCCTTCCATTGCATCACAGTTAAAATTCAAAATCTGGTTTCCTCTTGGTTCCACAAAGGTTTAACTACAGACTTTATGCTCAGGAATCCATTAACAGTTGAAATGATGTTTGACACCTGTTGATCACTTGACCCTGCTTACAAATCACTTGAATGTAATGTCATTTAACCTGGGTTTCATTAACAAACTTATTAACAATAGAGAGAAGTTGTACTAGATTTCTTTTTGCATGTGTGCTTTTTTGGGTCATGGCAGTAGAATTCACGAATATTTGAGACTGATTGATTGAAGGTACAGAGATTAGTTATTAATAATTTGTTCATTATTTGAACTGTTGCCCCGTTTCTTCTTCTTTTAGATTTGACTGGTGGTTGGCAACCAGCTTACAGGTGCATTACCGCCACTGACTTGATTATTATCACTCTATATCTTTGTATAAGGAGTTCTTTTAAGGAGTTCTGAACAACTCCCTATGCGTGAAAAAATTATCCGTCCCTGGACTGCGTCCTCTCGGCGTAGCGTCCTTGGGAGCAGTCTCTCAGCAGCCTGGTGCCCCGTTTCAAGAGCCTGTCTCTTGTAGTTTGTGAGTGTTTGTGTGGAATTAGGAAAGAGCTCCTCAGCTCTCCTCAGCAGAGAGCTGAGGAGAGCTAAATCTGTGTATTCTGAGAGACTCCAGCAACAGTTCACTGCTAACGACTCTGCTTCTGTGTGGAGAGGACTGAGGCAAATCACCAACTATCGGCCTCAGGCTTCTAAGGGACAGGATGACAAAGCCCTTTGTCAAAGACTGTCCCAACACTATGCCCGTTTTGACACCTCGTCAGCTGTGTCCAACTCCCCCCCTCCCCCCAGCGCCACTGCCTCCATGGTCCCCACTTCATCAAAGGCGCCCCCCTCCTCCTCCCCCCCCTGCCCTTGCAATCAGTGAGCAGGACGTGCACAGACAGTTCTCCAGACTGAACCCGCGCAAGGCCCCCGGTCTGGAGGGCGTGTCTCCCTCCACCCTGAGACACTGTGCAGAGGAGCTGACTCCTGTCTTCACAGACATTTTTAACACCTCCCTGAAGTCATGCCACGTGCCGGCCTGCCTCAAAACCTCTACCATCATCCCTGTCCCCAAGAAGCCACGGATCACTGGACTTAACGACTACAGACCTGTAGCGCTCACCTCTGTAGTCATGAAGTCCTTTGAGCGCCTGGTTCTGCCCCACCTCAAGACCATCACCACTCCCCTCCTGGACCCGCTGCAGTTTGCCTACAGAGCCAACAGGTCTGTGGATGACGTAGTCAACCTGGCCCTCCACTCCATCCTGCAGCACCTGGACTCCCTGGGAACCTACGTCAGGATCCTGTTTGTGGACTTCAGCTCTGCATTCAATACCATCCGCCCCGCTCTGCTCCAGGACAAGCTGTCCCTGCTCAACGTGCCTGACTCCCTCTGCAGGTGGATCACCGACTTCCTGACGGACCGGAGGCAGCATGTGCGGCTGGGAAAGACTGTCTCAGACTCTGTTAGCATCAGCACCGGATCACCCCAGGGCTGTGTACTTTCCCCCCTGCTCTTCTCCCTGTACACCAACTCCTGCACCTCTAGCCACCAGTCTGTCAAGCTGATCAAGTTTGCGGACGACACCACCCTCATCGGGTTCATCTCCAACGGCGACGAGTCCGTCTACAGGAGAGAGATGGCCCAGCTGGCGTCCTGGTGCAGCCACATCAACCTGCAGCTGAACGCTTTGAAGACAGTGGAGATGATTGTGGACTTCAGAAAAGTCACAACCCCTCTGCCCCCCCTCACCCTCACAGACTCTCCCATCACCACTGCGGATTCCTTCCGCTTCCTGGGCACCACCATCACCCGGGACCTCAAGTGGGAGCCGACCATCAGCTCCCTCATCAAAAAGGCCCAGCAGAGGATGTTCTTCCTGAGGCAGCTGAGGAAGCTCAAGCTACCCACCAAGATGTTGGTGCAGTTCTACACGGCCATCATCGAGTCCATCCTCACCACCTCCATCACCGTGTGGTACGCAGGAGCCACCGCCAGGGACAGACTAAGACTGCAGCGCGTTGTGCGCGCTGCTGAGAAGGTGATCGGCTGCAAGCTCCCATCCCTCCAGGACCTGTACATCTCCAGGACCCGGAGGCGTGCAGGTCGGATCATAGCCGACCCTTCACACCCTGGACACGCACTGTTTGCCCCCCTCCCCTCAGGCAGAAGACTTCGGTCCATTCAGACTAAAACCTCCCGCTACATGAACAGCTTCTTCCCCTCTGCCATCAGACTGCTGAACACTAAGTGACTTATTAGACTCTCGTGCACTACGTACAGCAGCTCAACCGGACTCATGACAATTATCACTGTTTTCTTTTTGCACTACCGACTGCACTATGTGGAACACAATATCTGCTGCTTGTTAATATATTTAAAAATTGCATAGATTAGTATTACTTATTCATATTCTACATTTTATTGCATGCGTAGTTTTTTATTTTTATCTTTAGTGCTACTCCATGTTTAATGTTGCAGCATTGCACCGAGACAAATTCCTAGTTTGTGTACTACATGAACAATGGCAATAAATCTCATTCTGATTCTGAAAACCCCATCCATACTTCTCATTATAAAATAAATAATCCTTGTACCTTACCACACTTGTAATTAAATATTGCTACACTGACAATTCGGCCGGAGAAGACGAGCTGGGAAGGTGCATGGCTGAGGGAGGCTTCCGTCCCCACGTAGAAGAAGCTGCTGATTGAGAGGTAGGAGCATTCCTCCGGTGGGATTTTGCAAAACGATGGCGAGGAGCGGGAGGCGGAGATGTAGGTTCAAAGTGAGGAGGGAGAGGCTCCGGAGTCAAGGGACGCTCACTCCTTGGTTCAAACGCTGGGTCCCTCGGTGAAATCTCCTTCAACTCCTGAGCCAAATCTGGAAGAAGCCATGGCTTAACCTCCAGGAGGAGGTCAGTTTCTGCCAGTATAACTTGCCTGCGCTCCTCCAGCTCCTCGGCCGATGGAGTGGGCCAAGGCTCGGGAGGAGGAGGAGGCGGAGCTGCCGCCGGAGAGCGGTGAGAGGCCGAAGGCTTCCGTCTGCGTGAGCGCTTGCTCTTTGTTGACGCGGGCATTGGAGCTGACTTCACCAGCTCATCACTTGTCGATTGAGGGAGAAATATGGAGAGGAGTAGGTTTGTGAGCTCCGGGTGATCCCACAGGTTGGGGCATGCCCCCAGCACCTGCGCTGCACCCTCCAGACACTCTCGGGCTGCCTCGGGAGTACAGGCGGCTTGAGCCTGCGACAGAATATCCTCCAAGACTCCCACTGACCATCGCTCCACCTTGTCCAGTCTAAGGGTGGAAGTCTCCAGGGTGGCAGACATGGTAATCCCGGTGTAAAAAAAACAATGAGCTTTGCCACCGCTGAGGTGAATGAAACGGCAAGAAAAGAAAAATCACCAAACTCTTAGCAGCTGGGTCTCTACTGGCCGCTGTCTTCTGTCATGAATGCCCTTCGGGGCAAGGAGATGAGACCCACGCGCTGAACTGCGAGTTTGGAAAATTTATTGAAAAGAAACCACAGACAAAAAGCTCAACACAGTGCTCAGAACACAAAAACAAGGGAAGGAGGAAAAACTTACAGATTTTATGCACCAGAGCAAAGCAGAGCTCTGGTGGAGACGAGATGAATCCAAACCAAGACAGCGGCAGTTAAAAATTAAAAACTCCCTTTAAATAGGGATCAAACCCCTTTACATAATTCAAGACCGGTGTGGGTATCTGAACGGGCAGGAGAAAGCAACAACATATAATTCAGACCAGCTGGGAATAATGAAGAAGTCATCGGAGCTGACAGCTGGCAGGGCCACGCCCACACAGAGCAAAATCCCCAGGAAGCCATTGATAGCTGTCAACCCCAAGAGAAGGAACACAACAGAATACAAACATAATGACGTGGCAACAAATGGAGACAGGCAAACGCACACACACAAACACACACACACACAAAAAAAATACAATAAAACTACAACGAACGTAAATGGGAAAATAAATCATACTGAAAAACAATATGGGATCAGAGACAACTCAAAAATGACAACACAGTACAAATATGGAAAAAAAGGAGACAACCTGAGCCCGATGAAATCCCTCCACGCTCAGAACGTGACACGAGGGTTCTCTGGTTCCAAAAATGTTTGATTCACAGGTTACACTCAGTAACTCAATAACAGTCTATGATGCTTGTAATACATGTTGAATTCTCTGTTTTAAAGTTATCCATATATGTTAACCTATATACATATAGCTTCCCAGTGAAAGCTATATGGGAGTTATTGTTTGATTTCATGTCCATCTTCTTGATTATCAGCAGACAAGAACTCACAAGGGTTTATTTGAGACTGATTCATAATTTGTACAAATGAAGAACTGTTAATAAAATTGTCCATTATCTGGACTGGTGCCCTATGAGGATATGTTTGTGTAAGGAAAGGAAATTTTCATCCCTACTCACATTTATATTTACAGTAATACTTGTACCAACAATAAAACATCTATAAAACACATAAATGCGCTACAGGTGATATTGTTTGTTTGGCCTGGCCCCAACCAGTTATACAATAAGTGAGAGAATATCATAGTATGCATAAACTGCTGTGCTGTTTTAAGACCTACAGTATATATGATCTTATTAAACAAAGCCATCAACTTTAAGTTGGGAATCTAAAATCTTCTTCTTCTGGCTGCTCCCTTCAGGGGTCTCCCCAGCAGATCATCTGCCTCCATCTCACCCTATCCCCGCATCGTCCTCTGTAACGCCAACCCTCTCCATGTCCTCCTTCACTACATCCATGAATCTTCTCTGTGGTCTTCCTCTTTTCCTCCTGCCTGGCAGCTCCGTCTTCAACATCCTTTGTCCAATATCTCCACTATCCCTCCTCTGCACATGTCCAAACCATCTCAGCCTTGACTCTCTTACTTTGTCTCCAAACCGCTCAACCTGAGCTGTCCCTCTGATATACTCATTTGAGTCATTTCTAACCTTGTCCCTCCTAGTCAGTCCCAGTGAGAATCTTAGCATCTTCAGCTCTGCCACCTCCAGCCCTGCCTCTTGTCTTTTTGTCAACTAAAAATTTAAATTCATTGTTAAGCCTAATTAGAAAATTGTAAGAAGGAATGGACTTCTGAAGCATTTTAACTCATATGTACAGCTGGCTTTTTGCAGGACAAAGAAACCAGACCATCCCAAGGCTACCAAGAGTCTCATTTGTTTTTATATAGATATACCTTACATAGACTTCAGGTAGGAATGACTCATTGCCATGTTAATGAGGATAATTGTGTGCAAGTTTGGTGAGCATCTGAGCAGTTGCCGAGGAGAAGTATCAATTTTCATAAAATCTCATAAGTGTTCAGGTCTTTGATCCTGACCTTCAGAACAACCAGTGTGCAGAGCAACCTGAGAACAACTGTGCGAGTCTGGTGAACACCCGGGCAGACTGCCCAGGAGCAGTAGCTGCTGTGTGAATTGTGGATGCACAGCTAAAGGCAGTGCCATGGCATTAGCTCACTTCACCTTCCCCACAATAAGCTAAAAATGTGTATCTACGCTGTGCAAACCCTCTTATTAGGTTTACATGCAGTTTGAGCTTGCAGCAGATTTGGAGTGTTTTTCCCTCCATGCAGGACATTTTGAATCATTTATGAATTGATGTTATGTGAGTGAGAGACAGCATTCCTGAAGAAGCCAGAGTTTTGAGTTAAACTGAGGTGAACTGTTAGTGAGTGACAAATGCTCTCACAAGAATAACTGCAGCAGCTCTGCCAGACAATACGAGCTCCCTCAATTCAAAATAATGATGCATTCCTGCGGAGTCGGGGCCTTCACAGCATTTGTCAGTTCAGATGCTGTGGACGTGCTGATTAAATGGATTTAAGCAGCAGCTCAGTGAGGAGTGCCAATCAACTCTGTACTATGGTGACACACACACCACACTCAACTTCCTATGAGTCATATTTACATTCTGAAGCCTAATACCTTTGCGGTGTGCATGGTTATCAGTGTCTTTGCAGGTTTTGTGTCTTTTTATACAGTGTGTGTAAACTTCTGGTTTCAACTGTATATAGCAGTTTATGTGATATAATTATGGAGTCAATTTAAAGAAAAGTATGTGAAAAATATTCTGGCTTTTAACTACCCACAGTGCAAGACACACAATTCAATAAACTGAACTAAGTCCAGGAAGGTAAAGCTTCAAACAATTCAGCCACAGGAGGTGCACAAGCCAGTGTACTCCTAGTGCCAGCCCCAAGCCCGGGTAAATGGGGAGGGTTGTGTTAAGAAGGGCATCCGATGTAAAACCTTTGCCAAATCAAACATGCAGGTCATGACAAATGAAACTTTTATACCGGATCGGTCAAGGCCTGGGCTAACAACGACCGCCACTGGTGATGTTCACCGACAGGGTGCCAGTGGAAATTGGGCTACTGTTGGTCGAAGATCGAGGAGGAGGACAGGAGGAAGGCGTGTTAGGAGGGAGAGAGAGAGAAAAGGATAAGTAGAAGTGTGGAGGTGAGAGTAGGGATGTTAAATGTAGGGACTATGACTGGTAAAGGCAGAGAGTTGGCTGATATGATGGAGAGAAGAAAGGTAGATATACTGTGTTCAAGAAACCAGATGGAAGGGAAGCAAAGCTAGGACCATTAGAGGTGGCTTTAAACTGTTCTACCATGGTGTAGATAGGAAGAGAAATGGAGTAGGAGTAATCTTGAAGGAAGAGTATGTCAAGAGTGTTCAGGAGGTAAAGAGGGAGTCAGACAGAATCATGAGTTTGAAGGAAGAAATCAAAGGTGTGATGCTGAATGTTGTCAATGCATGTGCCCCACAAGTTGGATGTCAGGTAGAAGAGAAAGAGGAATTCTGGAGTAAGTTGGATGAAGTGGTAGAGAGTGTTCCCAGGGAAGAGACAGTGGTGATTGGAGCCAACTTTAATGGACATGTTGGTGAAGGGAACAGAGGTGATGAGGAGGTCCTGGGTAGGTATGATCTTAAGGAGAGAAATGTGGAAGGACAGATGATTGTGGATGTTGCTAAAAGGATGGAAATGGCTGTGGTGAACACATACTTCAAAAAGAGAGAGGAACATAGGGTGACTTACAAGAGTGGAGGAAGGTGCACACAGGTGGACTACATCTTATGCAGAAGGAGAAATCTGAACGAGATCGGAGACTGCAAGGTGGTGTCAGGGGAGAATGTAGCTAGACAGCATCGGATGGTAGTCTGTAGGATGACTTTGGATATCAAGAAGAGGAAGAGAGTGAAGGCAGAGCCAAAGATTAAGTAGGGGACGTCACAGAAGGAAGAAGGTCACATAGAATTCAGGAAGGAGTTGATACAGGCTCTGGGTGGTTGGGAAGAATTACCAGATGGCTGGGAAAGTACAGCAAAAGTATTGAGAGAAACGGATAGAAAGGTATGTGGTGTAGACAGAGGAAGGAAGACAAGGAGACTTGGTGGTGGAATGAGGAGGTACAGGAAAGTATTCAAAGGAAGAGGTTAGCAAAGAAAAAGTGGGAAAGTTAGGGAGATGAACAAAGTAGACAGGAGTATTTGGAATCTAGGTGCATGGCAAAGAGAGAAGTGGTAAAGGAAAAGGCATATAGTGAGTTGTATGAGAGGCTAAACACTAAGGAAGGAGAAAAGGAGTTGTATTGATTGGCTAGACAGTGAGAACAAGCTGGAAAGGATGTGCAGCAGGTTAGGTTGATTAAGGACAGAAATGGTAATGTATTAACAAATGGTGAAAGTATTGAGAAGGTGAAAGGAGTACTTTCAAGAGCCGATGTATAAAGAATATGAGCGAGAGAGAGGAGGATGGATGAAGGAAAGATGGTGAACAAGGAAGTCCTGAGGATTAGCAAGGCAGAAGTGAAGGCTGCTTTGAAGAGGATGAAGAATGGAAAGGCGGTTGGTCCAGATGACATACCTGTGGAGGTATGGAGATGTTTAACCCTGATCCTACCGAGTGGGGTTCGATCGGACCCCACACATATGTTCTTATGCACAACATGGACATATTATCGATCACAGCTATCATGCTTTCTGACTTTGTTTGTCATCATCTGTGAATCACAAAAAATAAATCTGATTTAAAATACAGTTTTCTTCTGTACTGTCAGTTCAGATTTTTCATTGGGGTCCGATCGGACCCCAGGGAAAAATATGATGTTAATGATATTAAATGTATGAATTTTGTGTTATATTTCAGTGAATGATGGCTCAACGAGGTAGACTTTGGTCAGAGAAAGAAGGAAGACCTATCTTTAGTGCCACCATGTCGCGAACTAGGTTCACCGCCTACAGAACACATGCACAACAATGGCAAAGTATTTGCATTTCTTGTACCAATTAAGAAGTGAAATTAGATAATTTCCCACAAAAACCTGAACGCACCAGGGTACACTGGTTGAAAAACACATTACAACCGGGCTACTCGTGCTGAAAGGCAGGCAACCGACAAATTAGCCCCATTCCGGGATTTTTGGATCATGTTTCAAGCGCAACTCTTTGTTTTAACCAAATAAAACATTTTAAGTGAAAAAAATACTTTGGTATTGCTTAATAATCCAATTAACAGTTAAATTTTGTGTAGGGTCCAAACGGACCCCAGTTGGTACTATTTGTATGTAAAATATGTTGGTAGGATGAGGGTTAAGAGAGATGACAGTGGACTTTTTAACCAGATTGTTTAACACAATCTTGGAGAGTGAGAGGATGCCTGAGGAGTGGAGAAGAAGTGTTGTGGTACCAATTTTCAAGAACAAAGGTGATGCTCAGAGCTGTAGTAATTACAGAGCCATAAAGTTTATCAGCCACGCAATGAAGATATGGGAAAGAGTTGCTGAAGCTAGGTTAAGAGGAGAGGTGACAATCAGTGAGCAGCAGTATGGTTACATGCCAAGAAAATGTATGAGAAAGTCAGGAGTGGCAGGGAAGTATGTGAAGGTGGTGCAGGACATGTATGAGGACAGCGGGATGGTGGTGAGGTGGGCTGTAGGAGTGACAGATAGGTTCAAGGTGGGGGTGGGGTTACATCAGGGATCGGCTCCGAGCCTCCTCTTGTTTGCCATGGTGCTGGACAGGCTGACAGATGAGGTCAGGCAGGAGTGTCCGTGGACCATGATGTTTGCAGACGACATTGTGATCTGTAATGAGAGTAGGGAGCAGGTGGAAGAGAACCTGGAGAGGTGGAGGTATACTCTGGAGAGAAGAGGAATGAAAGTCAGTAGAAGCAAGACAGAATACATGAGTGTGAATGAAAGGGAGGCAAGTGTAGCAGTGAAGATGGAAGGAGTAGAGGTAATGAAAATACAGGTAGATGAGTTTAAATACCTGGGGTTAACTATCCATAGCAATGGAAAATGCACAAGAGAGGTGAAGAAGAGAGTGCAGGCAGGGTGAAGTGGATGGAGACGAGTGTCAGGGGTGATTTGTGACAGAAGGGTTGCAGCAAGAGTGAAAGGGAAGATTTACAAAGCAGTAGTGAGACGTGCTATGATGTATGGTTTGGTGACAGTGGCGCTGACAGAAAGACCGGAGATGGAGCTGGAGATGGCCGAGTTGAAGATGCTAAGATTTTCATTGGGAGTGACTAGGAGGGACAAGATTAGAAATGAGTATAGCAGAGGGACAGCTCAGGTTGAGCAGTTTGGAGACAAAGTAAGAGAGGCAAGGCTGACATGGTTTGGACATGTGCAGAGGAGGGATAGTGGATATAGTGGATATTCATGTGTTTCTGAACCCTCCCTTAGTTATGCTGCTAATAGGTTTAGTCAGCCGGGGGACCTCCAGTAATGCACTGGGCCTCACTCCTTTCCTCACTCTCTATGAAATATTTTTTTTTTTTTGCTGGTCATTAACATTTGTTTGTTCTCTCCCATAGATTGAGTCCCCATCGTGCTGTTTGCTCTCTACATGTCTGTTCTTTTCTTCTTCTCTATCCCCTCACCCCCCAGCCAGTCGCAGCAGATGACTGCCCCTCCCTGAGCCTGGTTCTGCTGGAGGTTTCTTCCTGTTAAAAGGGAGTTTTTCCTCTCCACCGTCGCCAAGTGCTTGCTCACAGGGGATCACCTGATTGCTGGGGTCTTTCTGCAACTGTGGGGGTCCCCCCTACAGTTGATAGTGCTATGAGATGACTGTTGTTGTGAAATGGCGCTATATAAATAAAGTTGAATTGAATTGAATTGAATTGAAATTATACTGGACAAATGATGTTGAAGATGGAGCTGCCAGGCAGGAGGAAAAGAAGAAGACCACAGAGAAGATTCATGGATGTAATGAAGGAGGACATGGAGAGGGTTGATGTTACAGAGGAAGATGAAGGGATAGGGTGAGATTTAAGCAGATGATCCACTGTGGAAACCTCTCAAGGGCGCAGCCAAAAGAAGAAGAAGAAGGTAAAGCTCCAAACTCACTATAAAGCTGCTCCTAAAGCTGGCCTCAGTGGGGTTTATCATGCTGTAAAATCCATGTTATTCATCATCCTACCATGCACTTACTTGGTTGTGTAAATATGCGAGTCCTTGTGATTTTATACTTTTTGCACTTTTGCCTTCCAAATCAATGGCGACCTCATGGATGAACATCGGATTAAAAATAATTCTTTTTAAGCCTTTCCACAGCCCATGCTGCAGGGACAGCTGATTGGCAGATTCAGTGTTTAGATCCTCAGAAATCACTGACTTATTTTTGCTCTAGTCCTGTACAGAATGGTATTCAGCAGCTGTGACTGTCTTGCTGATGCTATTTACAGTGTATTTAAGGCATGGCATCCACACAATGGCAATGCTTTGATGAAGTGACTATAATTCACTCGGCTGTCTCTGTGTATAACGTGTGGGGCCCAGACAGACTCCAAATCTCAGACAGGTAAAAGAAGTATGAGGAGCCAGGTGTATTAGACCAGCTCAGTTTTATTGTTAATAAACTGAATTTTCCTCTAGCACCACCATGGAATGTCTGTGTTTTAAGCAACAACTGGATTGATTCCTGTGGAAGTTGACACTCAATAACATTTTTGCATTGTCTATCTATAAATTCAAGGGATCTCTGTCTGTTTGTGTGTGTGTGTGTTCCTCAGATATCTCTCAAACCGTTCGTCACACTGACCTAAGATTTTAAACACGCTTTGCTGAAGTTACGAGGGTGTGCATCTCCAAATATGGAGTCACTCAGTCAAAATATGTAATTTTTATCAATAAAAGTTTAGCCACCGCTGTGTGACTGCTCTGGCTTCACCCCCCTGGCTTCGAGAAGCATGGGCGGGGTTTCGGATTGATTCCGTGCTCATTGGAGAATATGCCGCTCACGACCATGCTGATTGGATAACACAGTATCACGACCTGCCAGTCACCACAGTGTTCCCGGGACAAAACAAAGAAATGAAAGTTAGAAAGACAGAAAAAGATAATACTGAAGATTATACTATAAAGTTGCCCTGATTGCGTGGGTCTAAAGGATAATTCGCCATAGGTGGAGAATGAGGTGCACGAGCAGACTGGGCGGAGCATCAGCGGGGACCAGGTCTGACAAATCAACACAGAAGATGCCGGGAGAAGCAGCCCCCCCCCCCCCGTATTCTCCATGCCGAATTATCAATCACAGCAACTTTATGGTTTATATTTTTACTGAGCAACGGAAGTCTCAGCTGCTGCTTACCCATGTGCCAGTGATGTCTTTTGCGGCACCACGGGTCCCCGCACGGGGCACATATTTTTTTCAGTTTGTAAAATTTTTCACTGGGTCTAAGGTGTGTGTGGAAAAAAAAAAAAAAAGTCGTTTTGGTTAATGTTTAGACTCTAAACATTAACCAAAACGACTTTTTTTTTTTTTAGAGGGTCAAAAATGCGATCGTTTATGCAGAATAATAATAATAAATAATAATAATAATCTCACACCACTAAGAAACAGACGCTTACAATAGAGTGGCGGCGCTCAGTCTTTGCCAGTCACGCCCTCAAGGTTCAGATCATTGTTTGGCCTCAGTATCACCCCAGCGCGATGATATAACCACACCTCAATCTTAGCATTAAAGTTTTAAAAAACCTTTTAATAGCAATATTTAAACCTAAAAGCAATAAAAGCAATTAAAAGCAATATATAAACCTTTTAATAGCATAACAAAATATTGCTACAATATAAACTGATGCACTACAATGGGTCTGAAATATTTGTAAATGTGTCCTGTTATAGCACTGCATGAGTTTATTGACGAATCAATACACAGAAGAAATTCAATATTACACTGAACTCCATCACTGAACAGTGATATAAACTAAAATAATTATGACTGAACAACTCCCATTCCCCAAAGTGAAGCTACACTATTATCTTGAATATAAGTGATAAAAGATCAGACAAATAAGTGATCTGACAAACAAATAAAGAAGGGATCTGAAACAGTCGCTAATATTGGATGTCCCATTCATTTTCAATATTTAGGTATTCTGTAATTAATATTCACACAGTCAAATAAATCTTAGTGCCATTTACTCCCTTTTATATTTGTCAAAGTCTAGCATGTGATTGCCTACATATAGGCTCCACCTCTTTGTATTCCACTTTCAAACACAGCCTACATTTTGGCCTGGAAAGCCTGACTGGGATACCCGTTTCAGACAGGAATATTTGGTTGTACAGGCAATGCAATAGTTTCTATAAATGCAAGAAATCTCTGTCTGTGTGTCTGTCTGTTCCATGCGTATCTCTTGAACCGTTCATCAGACTGGCCTCAGATTTTATACATGCTGTGCTGAGGTTATGAGGGTGTGCATCCCCGAAATTCCGCCTCCCCGGATATGCAGAAGTTTAAGAGGGGAAATCTTTAATGAACGTCCAAAGGGGAGCTATGGGCATTCATAGCTATGACATCATAGACACACAGATGTTGCCATGGTTACTGTTGCCAGGCAGACACATCATCAAAGATCAAAGGCAGGCATCACTGAGAGTGATGCCTTCAAAGATCAAAGGCAGGTTTCACCATGGTTACTGTTGCCATGGAAACCATGTCAAAGCTCAAAGGCAGGCATCACCATGGTTACTGTTGCCATGGTAACAGTAAGTTTTTATGGGCATGCAGAAATACTTGCTTATACTTGGTTTCTACAGGCATGCACGGGTATGCACTGGTAACTTCAACAGCTGTGGAAATCTTTTTTTCCCCCTGGAAAGTGAAGCTGCAATTACTTATTTTTGAAGGTCTAACAAGTCCCGACTTAGAATTGCACGCAACAGAGTGTAGTCCTTATGACTATGTTAACTTTTACATTTACAAGAAAAAGCATTGCCCCTTTTCCACTAGCACCTACTCACCTCGGTTTATAGGGTTTTCCACTAGGTGGTAGTACCTGGTAGTACTACTAGGTACTTTTTTAGTACCTACTCAGCTGGGATTCCAAGCGAGCTGAGTCGAGCTGATAATGATGTCAACAGACTGCAGGCCACTGGCCAGGGTGTAACATCACTGGATGAGTCATGAGAGCGACGTCTTCACAAAAATCAAACCCGCCATTTGTAAAATTCTGCAACAGCGACTGTGAGTTTTTATTATTTCTGTGAGAATCAATGAGATAATGGCTACACACAAACCAACACCGTGGTCCTACGACGAGGTTCAGCCTTTTCTGTGCTTGGTGGCTGATGAGAGAATCCAGAGGGCGCTAGACGGAGTGACCCAAAATGAAAAAATATACCAGGAGGTCTCCAAGCTGATGGCTGCTCATGGTTACCACCGGACATTAAAACAATGTTGGGAAAAGCTTAAGAAACTAAAAAGGGATTATCAGACCATCAAGGACCACGACAGCCGAAGTGGGTCAAACAGAAAAGACTGGAAGTGGTTCAATCAAATGGATGGCATTTACGGGTGCCAACTGGCGAGCAACGGGAGGGAGAGTGGCCTCGACTTGACCACGGCATCGTTGAAAACTGTGATAGAGGATGGTGAGTGTTTTGTGATTTTAAGCATCACACACACACACACACACACACACACACACACACACACACACACGCACACACACACACACACACACACACACACCCAGAGAGTATATAATCCTTTATTAGTTCCACAATGGTGAAATTACAGGCTATCCACCTGGATGGATGAGGCAGCCATAGTGCGGCACCAATCCCTTCACCATTCACACCTAGGGTCACTTTAGAGTCTCCAATTAACCTAACCTGCATGTTTTTGGCCTGTGGGAGGAAACCGGAGTAAACCCACACAGACACGGGGAGAACATGTAAACTCCACACAGAAGGGTCACTGATGGTCAGGGGGTGGGATCGATCCCGTGACTTTCTTACTGTGCTGCCACAGTGCTAACCACTGCACCACCGAGCTGCCGTTATTTACTCATTGGTGGCAAGCTCACTTGAAAAATGGCGTTCACTTATATAGCGCATTTTACTCATCTCTGGGTGACCAAAGCGCTTTGCAGATCCTACAGAAGTGTGGAAATTTGGTGGTGTTCAGTTGACCAACTGCCTGCACAAGTTCATCCAAGAGATATGGGATGCCCAGAAAGTACCTCAAGACTGGAAGGATGCAAGTATTGCGCCTTTGTTCAAGAAAGGTGACAGGAAAGATTGTGGAAATTACCGAGGTATATCACTGCAAGCCACTGTTGGTAAGACTTTCTCACGTGTACTACTGAACAGACTCAATGAACACATCTCGCAGAATGTACTACCAGAAACCCAGTGTGGCATTAGAAGTGGAAGAAGCACAATGGACATGATTTTCTGCTTGAAACAGGTTCAAGAAAAGTGTATCGAACAGAACATGCCACTTTATGGAGTCTTCATAGACTTCAGTAAAGCCTTCGATACTGTTTTGCGACAAGGACTTTGGCAGGTACTCAAGAAATATGGCTGTACAGAGAAGTTTGTCAGCCTGATCAAGGCACTCCATACAGGTATGCAAGCAAACGTGGCAATGAGTGGTTCAGTATCTAACGACTTTTCAGTAAGCAATGGGGTGAAACAAGGGTGAGTGCTGGCGACTACGCTCTTCTCACTATATCTGGCAGTCATGCTTGAGGTGGCGTTCAAAGACACTTCAGAAGGAGTATACATTCAAACAAGGAAAGAAGCAGACTTGTTCAATGTGGCACAGTTTAAAGCCAAGAGTAAGATATCAATAAAGGTAGTAAGAGAAATGCTCCTTGCCGACGACAGTGCTCTAGTTGCACACCGTGCGGAAGATATGCAATCTTTAGTGGAGAAATTTGCAAGAGCAGCTAGCCAATTCAGCCTCAAAATCAACATCAAGAAGACAGAGTGCCTTTATCAACCACCAAAGTTCCAGTTATCAACAACACTACCAGAAGAGATCAGCACTGGTACAGAGCCACTAGTCAAGCGCAAGACTTTCAAGTATCTAGGGAGTACTGTTTCAGAGAATGCTAGGCTGGAGGATGAACCATCTTTCAGAATGGGAAGAGCAAGCACTGTGTTTGGAAACTTGAGGGAGAGACTGTGGAACAATCGACATGTGTCTATCCGTGTGAAATGCAAAGTGTACAGAGCAACAGTACTGGCTACTCTATTGTATGGTGCTGAAACTTGGACTGTCTACAGAGTGTAGGTAAAGAAACTCCACGCGTACATGATGAGACACCTTCGAGCCATAATGAACATCTCATGGAAAGACAAGATAACCAACATAGAAGTGTTGAAATGAGCTGGTCTACCATCAGTGGAGCACATGCTAATACAGACGAACCTGAGATGGCTCGGACATGTTGAGAGGATGGACCATCAGCGTCTCCCTCGGCATTTACTCTACTCATAGTTATGTGAGGGCAAACGCAATCAGGGTAGACCAAGGCTTAGATTTAAAGACACTGTAAAAAGAAACTTGAAGAAGCTGGATATAGACAGGAGTTCCTGGCAGTGGAAGGCTAAGGACAGAGCTGTGTGGAGGAATCTGATCAGACCTAAATGAAACAGTCATTGTCGCCCATGACAGACTGCTATGATGATGATGATCCACCCATTCGTGCACACATTCACACACTGATGACAGTGGAGGTGCCATACACAGGCGCTGACCTGACCCACCAGAAGCAACTGGAGGTTCAGTGTCTTACTCAAGGACACTTTGACCTGCAGACAGAGTGGGAATCGAACCACTGATCCTATGATCAGTAGTCGGCCACACTACACCTGCGCCACAGCTGCCCCACTTTGAGCAAACAAGGATATCACCGTTGTCTCCTGTATGCAGACAATGAGCTAGCTAGTCATCAGTGCTAACTCTGTGCTCTGTTCGTATTATGCCCTTGCTATCTCTTAAGTATTCACTTCTGAGCGCAAAATGTAAAGTCAGCATGTCAACAACATGACCCCATCCACTTTGAGGTAGTACTTAATTGTAATGGAAAACGACCAAAACCATATTGAGACGAGCTGAGTTGGTGCTAGAGGAAAAGGGCCATATGTGAACCGTTTGGAATTAGCTGGTTTTCTGCATTAACTGTGCATAATTAATTGTGATCTGATCTACATCTAAGTCCCAAGTACAGATAAACACAGTGACCCTCATTTATCAAACATGCGTAAGACAGAAAAGTGGTCGTACGATAATTTCAAAGCGTATCAAAGCAGGATACGCTCAAATCTCACGACAGATCTGAGATTGTGTACCCTGCGCAAATTTTAAATTCTCTGTACAAGTCCAGTGCAGCGGAGAAACCTGGCTGTGTGGGAGAATTATTTGATCTGATTATTGAGCAGTTCAACTTTTCAGATGATACATTTGACTTGTGTTATATTTACATGAGCGTTTTAACGATTAACAAGGCTGCTTTTACTAATTATATCCGTTCTTTACATGTTTATGTCTCTGTGGCAAACAAAACAGATTTAAGCAGAAACTGAAAAAAACCCTGTAGTTATTTGATAAAATGAAGAAAAATGAAATAATCTTTCAGCTTCTGAGCTACTTTTTATGGTTGTGGTTGAGCTCAGGGTTTTTCATGGAGTTGTTTTATTAGTTATTTTTATTTACAGGCTATATTAATGTCTTTGCATTGTAGGGTGAATAGCTACTATGTTTTATTTGACTAAGATAAGTGCTATGTAGTATTTGATAATGGCCATCCCTCATAGATTTTTAACTTTATTCATTTATTCCCATTTTTGTCTGTAACCGATGAAGGCAGACTCACTACTCTGTGTTAAGTTTGATCATTTTTTTCCTTAACGTGAAGAATTGTGATAATAGGTAATATAACTCAAATATATACACATATATATACATCCATCCATCCATCTTCTACCACTTTTCCGGAGGTCCGGGTCACGGAGGCAGCAGTTCAAGCAGAGAAGCCCAGACTTCCCTCTCCCCCGCCACCTGCTCCAGCTCTTCAGAGAGGATACCAAGGCGTTCCCAGACCAGCTGGGAGACATAGTCTCTCCACCGAGTCCTGGGTCTGCCCCGGGGTCTCCTCCCAGTGGGACGTGCCCGAAACATCTCAAGTGGGAGGCGTTCAGGAGGCATCCTAATCAGATGCCCATACCACCTCAACTGACTCCTTTCAATGTGGAGGAGCAGCGGTTCTACTCTGAGCCTCTCCCGGATCACTGAGCTCCTCACCCTATCTCTGAGGATGAGTCCAGCAATCCTACGGAGAAAGCTCATTTCAGCTGCTTGTATCCGCAATCTCGTTCTTTCGGTCATTACCCAAAGCTCATGACCATAGGTGAGAGTAGGAACGTAGATTGACTGGTAAATCGATAGCTTTGCCTTATAACTAAGCTCCCTCTTCACCACAACAAACCGGTACAACGTCCGCATCACTGCAGATGCTGCTCCAATCCGTCTGTCAATCTCTCGCTCCATTCTCCCCTCATTCATGAATAAGACCCCAAGATACTTAAACTCCTGCGCTTGGGGCAGGAGCCTGTCCCCAACCCAGAGAGGACAATCCACCTTTTTCCGGCTGAGGACCATGGACTCGGACTTGGAGGTGCTGATTCTCATCCCAGCCGCTTCACACTCAGCAACAAACCATCCCAGCAAGAAATGTAGGTCATTGCTGGATGAAGCCAACAGGACAACATCATCTGCAAACAACAGGGATGCGATCCTGTGGTCACCAAGCATGACACCCTCCGTTCCCTGGCTGCACCTAGAAATCCTGTCCCTAAAAATTATGAACAGGATCGGTGACAAAGGGCAGCCCTGGCGGAGTCCAACTCTCACTGGGAATGAGTCTGACCGAGTGTTGGCAATACGAACAAAACTCTCACAATGGTCGTACAGAGACCGAATAGCTCGTAATAACAAGCCTGATACCCCATACTCCTGAAACACCCCCCACAAAAAACCACGAGGGACGTGGTCGAATGCCTTCTCCAAGTCCACAAAATACATGTAAACTGGTTGGGCAAACTCCCACGAACCCTCGAGAATTCTTGAGATGGTAAAGAGCTGGTCCGATGTGCCACGGCCAGGACGAAAACCACATTGCTCCTCCTGAATCCGAGGTTTGAACAACGGCTGGACTCTCCTCTCCAGTACCTTGGCATAGACCTTCCCAGGGAGGCTGAGGAGTGTGATCCCTCTAAAGTTGGAGCACACCCTCCAGTCCCCTTTTTTGAAGAGAGGAACCACCACCCCAGTTTGCCATGCCAAAGGCACCGCCCCCGACCTCCACGCAATGTTGCAGAGTCATGTCAACCATGCCAGCCCAACAACATCCAGGGCCTTGAGGTACTCAGGGGGAATCTCGTCCACCCCCGGGGCCCGGCCACCAAGGAGATTTTTAACCACCTTGGCGACCTCAGCCCCTGTGATAGGTGAGTCATCCCCCTCGTCCACAAGCACTGCTTCCTCTGTGGAAGGCGTATCAGTGGGATTGAGGAGATCCTCAAAGTATTCCTTCCACCGCCCGACGATATCCCCAGTTGAAGTCAGCTGCGCCCCATCTAGTACCATACACAGTGTGGACAGGGAGCTGCTTTCCCCTCCTGAGCCACCGGACAGTTTGCCAGAATCTCTTCGAGGCTGACCGAAAGTCTTGTTCCATGGCCTCACCGAACTCCTCCCATATCCGGGTTTTTGCTTCAGCAACCACCCGAGCTGCACTCCGCTTGGCCTGCCAGTATACCTCAGCTGCTTCGGGAGTCCCACAAGCCAACCAAGCCTGATAAGACTCCTTCTTCAGCTTAATGGCCCCCCTCACCACTGGTGTCCACCACTTGGTTCGGGGGTTGCCACCATGAGATGCACCGACCACCTTGCGGCCGCAGCTCTGGGCCGCTGCTTCAACAATAGGGGTGGAGAACATGGCCCATTCAGACTCCATGTCTCCAGACTCCCTCGGAATGTGGTCAAAGTTCTTCTGGAGGTGGGAGTTGAAGACTTCCCGGACAGGGGCCCCAGCCAGGCGTTCCCAGCACACCCCCGCTATACGTTTGGGTCTACCAGGTCTGAATGGCATCCTCCCCTGCCATCGGATCCAACTCACCACCAGGTGGTGATCAGTTGACAGCTCTGCACTTCTCTTTACCCGAGTGTCCAAGACATACGGTCGCAGGTCTGATGACACGATAACAAAATCGATCATCGACCTGCGACCTAGGGTGTCCTGGTGCCAGGTGCACATATGGACACCCTTATGCTTGAACATGGTGTTCGTTATGGACAAACTGTGGTTAGCACAGAAGTCCAAGAACTGAACACCCCTCTGGTTCAGATCGGGCGGGCCGTTCCTCCCAATCACCCCCCCCCCCAGGTTTCACTGTCATTGCCCATGTGCGCATTGAAGTCCCCCAGTAGGACAATGGAGTCTCCAAGAGAAGCACCCTCCAGCACCCCAGTCAGAGACTCCAAAAAGGGTGGGTACTCTGAAACATCATTTGGTGCATAGGCACAAATGATGGTCAGGATCCGTTTCCCAACCCGAAGGCGCAGGGAAGCAACCCTTTCATCTACCAGGGAAAACTCCAATATAGAGGCAGCAAGGTGGGGGGATACAAGAATACCCACCCCTGCTCATCGCCTTTCGCCCAGGGCAACTCCAGAAAAGGCCAAGCTCCAGCCCCTCTCCAGGAGACTGGTTCCGGAACCGGAGCTTTGTGTTGAGGTGAGGCCGACTATATCTAGCCGGTATCTCTCCACCTCATACACCAGCTCAGGCTCCTTCCCCACCAGAGAGGTGACATTCCACGTACCAAAAGCCAGTTTAGAAAGCTTGGGATCAGTCTGCCAAGGTCTCCGCCTTTGACCGCCACCCTAATCCACATAGCACCAAACCCCCATGATCCCTCCTACAGGTGGTGAGCCCACTGGAGGGCGGACCCATGCAACTCCTTCGGGCTGAGCCCGGCCGGGTCCCATGGGCGGAAACCCGGCCACCAGACGCTAGCCATTGAGCCCCTCCACCAGGCCTGGCTCCAGGGTGGGGCCCCAGTAACCCCATACCAGGCG
Source organism: Pholidichthys leucotaenia (assembly GCA_020510985.1). NCBI lineage: Eukaryota > Metazoa > Chordata > Actinopteri > Cichliformes > Pholidichthyidae > Pholidichthys > Pholidichthys leucotaenia. The sequence continues at coordinate 20,311,106 of CM035844.1, forward strand.
GGGTACACTGAATCCTTGATCTAGAATTTATCATGAGAGTCTGTTGGATTGTTCTTAGTCTGGCCCTTCACCCAGGACCAGTTTGTCTTGGGTGACCCTATCAGAGGCAAATTGCCCCAGACAACATAGCTCCTGGGATCACTAGGGCACGCAAACCCCCCACCATGATAAAGTGACGATCCATGAGGGAACATATACATACTGTATGTGTGGCTATGTGGACATATATACATAATACACATAAATCATGCCTATACAGATTTAAATGATCACCCTCAGCTGAAGATCAGCTGGTCAGGCCAATGGTGTGCAACACTAATCTCCACCAAAACGTGGTTCTTTTGCATTGAAGGAGACTTTTGATGTTGCCATACAACACCAATTAACTTTTTTCCTTCTCTTATGTTAACGTCAATTTCCATGATGAAGAAGAAGACGCTGACGTGGGATTCAAATGATACTCGGATCATCCATCAGATTTATCAATGAGTGAACGACCGTACAATCAGACTGACTAGATATGCACAGTTTCATAAGTACCACATAGATCTTTTCGTACGATCACATTTACACCCAAATGTGTGCCAACTTCTATGTACTTTTGATAAATGAGGGCCACTGTGCTTAACCTAATACCACACAAACAATTATAATATTTCATGTCTTTGTTGGACACAGTGATTAAACATTCACAGTGCTGGAGGAAAAAGTAAGTGAATCCTTGGATTTAATAACTGGTCGAACTTCCTTTGGCAGCAATAACTTCCAACAAAATGCTTCCAGTAGCTGCTGAGCAGATCTACACAATGTTCAGAAGGAATTTTGGACCATTCTTCCTTACAGAAATGGTTCAAGAAACATATTTTCAGGATGTCTAGGGTGAACAGCTCTCTTGAGGTCATTCCACAGCATCTCTATTGGATTCAGGTCTGGACTCTGACTGGGCCACTCCAAAAGGTGGATTTTCTTTTTTTGAAGCCATTCTGTAGTAGATTTACTTTGATGTTTAGGGTCATTTTCCTGATGCATCACCCAACTTCTATTGAGCCTCAGCTGGTGGACAGCCATCCTGACATTATTCCTGATAAGCTTCAGAATTCATTTTCCCCTCGATGATGGCAGGCAGTCCAGACCCCAAGGCGACAAAGCAGCCCCTAATGATGATGCTGCCTCCATTATGTTTCAGTGTTGGGATGATATTTTCATTTTGCTATATAGTGCCCTTTTTACACCATACGCAGTGCTGTGTGTTCTTCCCAAACAATTCAACCTTAGTTTCATCAATCCACAAAATGTTTTCCCAGTAGCATTGTAGAGTGTCAAGGTGTTCTTTGGCAAACTTCAGGTGTTTTTTGGAAAGCAGTGGCTTCCTCCATGGTACCCTGCCATGAACACCAATGGTTTGCGTATGGCCAACTCATGAACAGAGATGTTAACCCGTTCCAATGATTCCTTTAAGCCCTTAGCTATTACTCTAGGCTTCTTTCTGTCTTTCTTTTTAACCTCATTGCACATTCTGCATTATGCCTTTGCGGTTAACTTGGTTGGGTGCCCACTTCTAGGGACAGTAGTCCAGTACTAAAGCATCTCTATTTACAGACCGTTTGTCTAACTGTGACTGGTGAAAACCTACAGTTTTGCAGATTACTTTGTAACCCTTTCCAGTTTTATGCAAATTAACAGTTCTTGATCGTAAGCAGATACTTATTGTGAATATCCATCCATCCATCCATCCATCCTCTACCACTTATCCGCCCAGTTCACATAGCATCATGATCCCTCCTGCAGGTGGTGAGCCCACTGGAGGGCAGACCCATGTGCCTCCTTTGGGTACACTTGATGCAACCTTTTTATGGAGATCCACTGGACCTCTCTTAGCCTGGCCTTTCACCAAGGACCAGTTTACCTTGGGAGACCCTGCCAGGGGCAAGTTGCCCCCGACAACATAGCTCCTGAGATCATTTGGGCACTCAAACCCCTCCACCACGATAAGGTGGTGATCCATGGAGGGGTACTCTTGTGAATAGCAAACTCACACAGCTCACCCAGGTTTGCATACTTTGCCACTGTACCGTTTGACCCCAAAACACCAGTGTAATTAGTCAAACACATACACTGTAGATCAGGGGTCACCAACGCGGTGCCCGCGGGCACCATGTCACCCGCAAGCACCACATGAGTCGCCCGCAGGCCTGTTCTAAAAACAGCACAACTCGCAAGTGAGCTGCGTCTAAGATGTAATTTTTTCTGCCACTATTTTTTAAAATCACACTTGCATTTATATAGATTTTAAAATGACAATGTCTTAAAAATAAAAAAAATGAAAATATGTTTATTATACGTAAAGTTAAGGTGAACTCTGACCTAGTTCAAAGGTCAGTATTGTGCGCATGACAAAACCTTCGCGCTTGTGGAGCGTAAGCTTAGCTAGCGGGCAGTGAAGATGGTGGGCGGAGTGCAGTTTCCCTAGCCCAAAAACATGGCAAAAAAAAAAAAAAAGACAGAAAATTTATCATTTTCAAAGTGAGCGGGAGGAAGAGTTCTTTTTTCCTACCGTGAAAGGAAGCTGTGTGTGTTTCATTTGCGGGGCGATGGCGAAGCGGCACTATGTGGACCTTGTTCTCAATAAAGTTTTGGAAAAAAAAAAAAAACTTCAACCGCGTCATTAAACTGCTGCCCACTCTTTTTTTTTTTTTTTTTGTACCCGTAGGTAGATTTGTTCTGCAGTCCGGTGACAAGCCACCAGCTGCCAGTTGCTGCGTGCGCAAGCGCCCCTTAACTCCCTAACCTGCATGTTTTTGGCATGTGGGAGGAAACCCACGCAAACACGGGGAGAACATGCGAACTCCACACAGATCACTGTTGGCCGGGGGCAGGGATCGAACCCACGATCCCGCGGCCGAGGGTAAACTGCTGCCGCGGTGCTGGTTATTACTCCAGCATGATTCTTGGCAAGAACTGTATGGATATAATTCCAGTGAAGAACACACAAAAGTGTGTTTATTAAATGTAACAGATTTTGAGCAGAATTGCAGCAGATTTGTTCAGTTAAAAATATAAGATTTATTTAATATGAAAGTTGATTTTTCTTAAATGTTGCATAACTTTTTCAAACATGGTTCAACATAGTTCATGAATTAAAAAGGGTTTTTTAGTTTTTTATGGTTAAAAGGGACTGGTGAAAACTGGACATTTTTTTAATGAAATGTAGAAGTGATCATCTGAATAACTGCTGAGATTAATAAAAATAAAGTGTTGAATATTGATCTTGTCTGTTACCCATTCTAAGTTATTGATAATTATTTATGTGTGTGTGTGTGTGTATATATATATATATATATATATATATATATATATATATATATATACAATTTGTTATTTTAGAGGAGTGTGTCAAGTTGGTGCCCTTCACATGACTCGATACCCATGGAGTAGCTCTTGGTTTCAAAAAGGTTGGTGACCCCTGCTGTAGATGTTGTGTTTTACTCACACTTTTGCCAAAACCCACAAATTTTGTTAGCTGCCAATTACTATTATCTACCACCATTAACGTCCTTGCATTTGAATAAAGTAGCCCCCACAATTTCGTTGTACGGTACAACTGTACAATGACAATAAAAGCCTACAGTATTCTATTCTAAGTATGTCATACTTTCAACTGAAAGACTTAATAATCATTGGGCGCTGTGTTAGTCGGGGGCTAAAGTCTTGCCCTGAGATTAGCTGTTAGGACCCATAAAACATGACAGCTGTAGTATTTTTAGTGTTCCCACCAGGATCAGGAAACTTACACAGTGCCTTTGCAGGTCATCAGGCCCACTCATCAGGATATGGTGGGTGTGAACGCACCCAAAGATTGACAAACCATCAAAATGATTTTGGAAACATTATTTTTAGGTGGAAAGCCTACATAGTGTTGCTGACAGAGGAACAATGATGAAAGCACTCACCTCATTGTGTAGAGTAGTGTGCCATTGTCAACTAATCTCAGTAGTTTGTTAGGGGTGGTCATGTTGTGGGCTACGGACTTCTTTCCATTGTGGAAAAACGTATCAGGAGTCCAGATCTTACTGGCCAGAAGGTTGTTTAGAGGTAAAACTTGCATCGGCCCGTCAAACTTCAGCCGCTCGTCCCTCCAGCTCTGACGGAAGAACACGTCAATGGTGTACTCCTGGAGAGGAGAGGATGCAAACAATTTGTGACCAAGACAGTCAGTTACAGTGGGCAGAGCTGGGAGGTAGCACCAGTCACTGCAGACAGATGGAATCGTCAGAGCAGAAAAACACATATATACTGTAATTATGGACAAGTGTATCACATTCAAAAGAGCCATATGTGATGCTGTGCTATTGTATTCATTTGTAACCCTGGATTTACATTAATTCTGCATCTGGTCCATTACAGTTGCAATCCGGAGTCCGCAGCATAAAGTTTCTATTCTCGTCAATGTTCTAATCCCCACCTGGTCCTGACCATTGCGGAACGAATCCAGCTCGTTGTATTCGGATTGCTAATGAAACGCAACAAGCCTATTTTTGACGGATGCCAGATCCAATCCACAAAGAAATGCCACTGTATCTTGCGGTATTTAACAGGTGTTTGTTCATTACAAATGATTTAAGGACCGTCCATTATTTTCTGAGGTCTAATCCTCCACCACTGTGTCAGAGAAGGTAAAAACTTTGACATAACATACAACCACTTCACAGAATTAAAATTAACAGGCTACTTACGTATTATTTAGAGCACAAAAAGCCAGGTGGAAAACCGGTCTATCATGCTTCGTTGTTGTCATCACGTGATCACAACTGGTTCTCCTCCGTCTCGCTTGGGTCTTTCTCAAGATCTCACATTATTTTATATAATTATTGCACAATCTTGCATTTCAAACCTTGTTCTTATCCATGTCAAAATTCTGCTTTCGGTAGATGAAGGTTTAAGATAGGACCCAAGGCGTAGGCAGGAATTCAGTGCAAAGTGATTTATTGACAAAACTCAAGGAAAACAAAGGCACAGCATGGGGGCTGGAAATAATTCAGGGATAAGGCAAATAAACTCACGGGGGTAACTCGGGATACAGGGATACACAGGCTAAACAATGGGAAAAATGATGATGACACCACAAAGAACTGAAAACAAAGACTGACATATATAGGGGAACTAATAACATGAATGCGAGACAGCTGGGAGACAATCAGGGCTAAACGGTAACACATGAGGAAGAGGCTATGGGTACGGAAAACACAAGAGACTGGGAACAATATGTAGACAAGAACAAGGGATACACATGAGACATCAACACAGATCCATGGATTGGGGAAAGCACAAAGACAACAACAACAGGGGCAAACAGGGGATGACACACAATGACTAGGACTGGGGGAACACAAAAGACAAAAACAATAATAACAAAGACAACCAGGGAAAACACAATGACATAAAAAACTTAAAGTGTTGCCCAGACCATAACAATCCATACCACTTCAAAACACAAACTGAGTTGGTAGGAATGGACACAAGGGTCAGTCCACATTGACTCTGTAATGGACTGCATCCGGAGTCAGTATATATCCAGGATAAGAGCTTTGATGAAACTGACTGACATTTCAGTCAAAGAAAATCACACATTTTTTTCCTTGTCCTGTCTAGCAGCTAGGTAAGCATAACGGATATCCGCTTCCCTTATTGTGCCAAACAGATTTACTTTGCCAAAAGGAGCTTTGCTCATATTTGATATGTACTCTAGGCATATCACGGGCGCAGGGCTGGAGCTAAGCAGAGGGCTAGGCTAACAGCTAGGAGGATGAAATACAAGCCAGCCCTACCATCGATTGTCATGGGTAATGTTAATTCCCTTCTTAATAAGTGTGGCGAGCTGGAGGCACTTGTGAAAACACAGCGAATTTATCGTGAATGCAGCTTGATGTGTTTTATGGCGAACTGGCTGAATGACAGTATAACAGATTCCTGTGTTGACGTTTCTGTCTGTGCAGTCAGAGATGCCAGAACGTGTGGAAAAATCAGAGGTGGGGATCTGATTATTTATGTGAATAATCAATGATGTAACCCAGGCCACATCACAGTGAAGGAGAGAATCTTTTGTGAGGATGTGGAACTTTTGGCTGTTAGTCTATGACCATATTATGTGCCAAGGGAATTCTCACACCATGTTGCCATTGTTGTTTACATCCCCCCACGCACTGTGCCTGACGTAGCATGTGACATCATCTATGGAGCTGTTGCGAGAGTGCAGACCCAGCATTCTGAAGCATTCATTGTGGTTGCTGGAGATTTTAATCATGTCAGCCTCTCCTCCCATCTAACTGGATTTGTACAGTATGTTGACTGCTCCACAAGAGAGAAGAAGACACTTGATCTGCTGTATGCAAATGTTAAGGAGGCATACACTGCTGCAGCCCTTCCACCTGTCGGTAGATCAAACCATAGTCTGCATGTGTATGTCCAGCCCTGTTATAAACCTTGCATCCAGAGGCATCCTGTAACCACTCAGACATTCAGGAAATGGTCATTGGAGGCCAAAGAGACTCTGAAAGCCTGCTATGAATGTACGGATTGGGATGTTCTGCTGGACACAGAGGGTAATGGGGGGTTTTGGACATCAACAGGATGGACGACTGTTTTACCAGCTACGTGAGCTTCTGCAGGGACATGGTGGTACCAGTATGAACTCTGTGCTGTTTTTCAAACAATAAACCCTGGATCACCTGTGACATCAAGCAGCTCCTTAATCAAAAAAAAGGTAGCTTTTAAGGAGGGTGACAAGGAGAAGCGCAAGCTGGTGCAACAGGAATTGAGGTGGACTCTAAGAAAGGCTAAGGAGGCCTATAAAAAGAAGGTGGAGAAGAAACTACAGCATAACAATGCCAGAGGGGTGCGGAGGGGTATGAGAACCATCACCGGCTACAAACAGAAATGCCGGGCCATTGTAGGTGATGTGGTGAGGGCTGATGAATTTAATCAGTTTTATAACAGATTTGATTCAGCGGCCAGGGCTTCATCCACCAGCTCTGTTCCACCTTCATCCCCCTCTACCTCTCCAGTAGCAGTCCCCCCACCCTCACTATCTGGTTCTTTCTGTTCTTCTCCTGTTTTCCCTGGGCACTGCGGCTGTGCTGACACTACTGCCTCGAGTGCTCCTCCACCTGATCTATTCTTTACAGTGGATGAGGTGAGGATGGAGCTGAGGAGAATGAATCCAGGAAAGGCTGCAGGACTGGATGGTGTGTGCTTCCAGCTGCTGAAGGTTTGTGCTGATCAGCTCGCTAGGCCCCTCCAGAAGCTCTTCAACATGAGCCTGCAGACAGGGAAGGTGCCGGTCTTGTGGAAAATGACATGTCTTGTGCCAGTTCCCAAAACTGGGCGTCCAGCCGAGCTTAATGACTGCAGACCAGTGGCCCTCACATCTCATGTTAAGAAGACTCTGGAGAGAGTGTTTCTCCACCACCTGAGACTGCATACTACATCTGCATTGGACCCCCTGCAGTTCAGGTACTGTCATCACATTGGAGTGGATGATGCCATCCTCTACTTGTCACATCGGGCATATTCCTACTTGGATGAGATGGGGAGCCAGATGAGGATTATGTTCTTTGACTTTTCGAGCACTTTCAATACCATCCAGCCTTTGTTGCTGAGAGGGAAGCTTGAGAAGATGGGGGTGGACTCCTTTATTTCCTGGATCACTGACGATTTCACGGGAATACCACAGTTTGTCACCTGGACCTGGTTGACGCCTTCGGTGTTTGGAATGAGAGGAAGGGCCTGCTTTTGAACACCACTAAGACCAAGGAGATGGTCGTGGATTTTCGCAGGTCCAAGCCTCCCCTGCAGCCTGTCACTATCCAGGGTGAACCAATTGAGATAGTAAACACCTACAAATATCTGGGCATGCACCTGGACAGTAACTTGGAGTGGTCTGCTAACACGGAGGCACTCTTCAGGAAGGGACAGAGTAGATTGTTTATTCTGTGGAGACTTAGGTCTTTTGATGTCTGCAGGGAGATGCTGACTATGTTTTATCAGACTGTGGTGGCAAGTATCATCTTTTATGCAGCTGTTTGTTAGGGAGGCAGCATCACAGCAAGGGACACCAGGCGACTGGATAGGCTGGCAAAGAAGGCTGGTTTGGTGGTGGGGAGGAAATTTGACCTGCTGGGGGTTGTGGTGGATAGGCGGATGAGGGACAAGTTGCGGGTTATAATGAACAATGCCAACCACCCTCTTCATTACATCTTGGCAGGACAGAGAAGTGGCCGTAGTGAGTGGTTGATCTTGCTGCGCTCGCGGACTGAGCGGTACAGGAGATCCTTTGTTCCAACAGCCATCAGGGTGTTTAACAGTATCCTGGAAGGCAGAGATCCTTGACACCCCCTCCCATCACCACCACCATCAGCATGTGCACACACATGCATGTGGATACACATGTTTTCATGTGTGTGCATTTAGAATGCCTGCTAGGTTGTCTGGAATGGACTAAATGTAATACATGTTATGCATTATTTTATTTATTGAGATATTTTAGGTGATATATTTTTAATGATGTTTTATTGTATGTATTGTGAGCCATGAGACATCAGAATTTCCCCATGGGGATTAATAAAAGCATTTATCTATCTCTCTATCTTTATATAAATAGTATTTATAGACTCCTCTTATAATAACTTTAATACTTTATTTAAATTGTTTTACGTATGATGACCTGACCAGGGGGTGGGGGATGGGGGTGGGGAAAGGAATTAAAAAGATTTGAAGTAGTTGGAAGGGGTGGCGGGTGAGTGGGTGGGGAGGGGAAGAAGAAGAGAGAGAACACAAACTATCACAACTGAAAAAAACAAAAAACAAACATTCTGCTTCTGAAGAGGTCTCATCATGAGCCTGATATCTGAAAATCACACATTTGAGATCCAGTCATTTCAGTCCACATAAGTTTGAGATATTACAGTGTAACTGAACATACATCTAACCAGTCTGTGATAATTACTGTGTAATGGGGAACTCCCCAGTGACCATCTTAAAATTAAATATAACACATATAACAAAATCTCTGACAGACGGATTGAAGCAGCATCTGCAGTGATGCGGACGTTGTACCGGTCCGTTGTGGTGAAGAGGGAGCTTAGTTCTAAGGCAAAGCTGTCGATTTACCAGTCAATCTACGTTCCTACTCTCACTTATGGTCACAAGCTTTGGGTAATGATCGAAAGAACGAGATTGTGGATACAAGCGGTTGAAATGAGCTTTCTCCGTAGGATTGCTGGACTCACCCTCAGAGATAGGGTGAGGAGCTCAGTCATCTGAGAGAGGCTCAGAGTAGAATCGCTGCTCCTCCACATTGAAAGGAGCCAGTTGAGGTGGTATGGGCATCTGATTAGGATGCCTCCTGGACGCCTCCCACTTGAGGTGTTTCGGGTTTGTCCCACTGGGAGGAGACTCCGGGGCAGACCCAGGACTCGCTGGAGAGACTATGTCTCCCAGCTGGTCTGGGAACGCCTTGGTATCCTCTCTGAAGAGCTGGAGCAGGTGGATGGGGAGAGGGAAGTCTGGGTTTCTCTTCTTGAACTGCTGCCTCCGCGACTCGGACCTCCGGAAAAGCGGTAGAAGATGGATGGATGGATGGATGGACATAACAAAAACAGTATGCTTCTTATCACATTAATTATTGTTCTGAGATCAAACTTTTGTTATGACAACAAAGTCTTTCTGCATTGTCATTGAAAAATCCGTAAACAAAATACAATAAATGCAGGAAGTAGCAAGTCAAAATAAAGGTATTTTACATTATTCATTCAACTGGACTTGGTGTCCTAGCAACAGCCTGTCTTCCAGCTCCATACAGCAACTGTGAAACTTGAAAGCAGCAGCTTTAACGGAGTAAGATGTAAGGAAGTAGCCTGTATCTCATGGCAACACACAGAGCTTGTTAGCAGTTAATGCACAACACATGTGTCTCCTTCTGATTCGCCCATTTGGCGCTGTGGAGCTCACCAGTGAATTGTAACGGGCTCCTTTTAGAGTAAAAACGTGATTAAGGCATTTCTCAACAGGAAGTCATCATGCTCAGCAGGGGAGCTATGCAAGCTTCCACTCAATGCAGCAACAGGTCTCCGCTAAACAGTGCAGGATGGACGTCTGTTAATTGATGCGATTGACCTCCCGACGGCCAGCAAACCCACAGTACTATATAACAGTTACTGTGCATCTGTCCACACAGCGGCGTCTTTAATAAAGCCCACGGAGAGCTTCGCTGGCTGATAAAAGCAGGAGTGAGACAAACACACATGACCCTCAACTCCTTCCCATTTTACTCCACCTTTGAATTTTTTGATTTACAGTGGATATAAAAAGTCTACACACCCCTATTCAAATGCCAGGTTTTTGTGATGTAAAAAATGAGACAAAGATAAATCATTTCAAAACTTTTTCCATTAATGTGACCTATAACTTGTACAACCCAATTGAAAAACAAACTCTAGTCTTTTAAGGGGAAAAATAAAAAAAAACTTTCAATAACCTGGTTGTATAAATATGCACACCCTTAAACTAATATTTTGTTGCAGCACCTTTGGCTTTTGTTACAGCAGTCTTTTTGGGTAGGACTCTATCAGCGTGGCACATCTTGATGTGGCAATATTTGCCCACGCTTCTTTGCAAAAACGCTCCAAATCTGTCAGATTGTGAGGGCATCTCCTGTGCACAGCCCTCTTCAGATCACTCCACAGATGCTCGATCAGATTCAGGTCTGGACTCTGGCCGGGCCATTCCAAAATCTTAATCTTCTTGTGATGAAGCCATTCTTTTGTTGATTTGGATGTGTGCTTTTGGTCACTGTCGTGCTGAAAGATGAAGTTCCTCTTCATCTTCAGCTTTCTAGCAGAAGCCTGAAGGTTTTGTGCCAACACTGACTGGTATTTGGAGCTGTTCCTAATTCCCTCCACCTTGACTAAGGTGCCAGTTCCAGCTGAAGAAAAACCATCCCAAAGCATGGTGGTGCCACCACCATGCTTCACCGTAGGTATGGTGTTCTTTTGGTGATGAGCAGTGTTGTGTTTGTGCCAAATATACCTTTTGGAATTATGGCCAAAAAGTTCAACTTTGGTTTCACTGGACCATAACACATTTTCCCACATGTGTTTGGGAGATTTCAAATGTGTTTTATCAAAATGTAGCCAGGCTTGGATGTTTATCTTTGTAAAACAAAGCTTCCGTCTTGCCACCCTACCCCATAGCCCAGACATATGAAGAAGACGAGAGATTATTGTCACTTGTACTAAACAGTCAGTACTTGCCAGAAATTCCTGCAGCTTCTTCAATGTTGCTGTCGACCTCTTGGCAGCCTCCCTGACCAGTTTTCTTCTCATCTTTTCATCAATTTTGGAGGGATGTCCAGCTCTTGGTAATGTCACTGTTGTGCCATATTTTCTCCACTTGATGATGACTGTCTCCACTGTGTTCCATGGTATATTTTATTGTCTTGGACATTCTTTTGTACCCTTCTCCTGACTGACACTTTTGAACAATGAGATCCCTCTGACGCTTTGAAGCTCTCTGGTTAATTCTGAACACAACCACATCCCCAGTTATAAGAGGGTGTGCATATTTATGCAACCAGGTTATTGTAAGTTTTTTATTTTTCCCCTTAGAAGATTTCAGTTTGTTTTTCATTTGGGTTGTCCAGGTCATAGGTCACATTAATGGTCGAAAAAGTTTTGAAATGATTTATCTTGGTCTCATTTCTTTACATCACAAAAACCTGGCATTTGAACAGGGGTGTGTAGACTTTTTTTTACATCTACTGTATATATTTAAAAAATGCAAAAATTGCATCCAAGTACAGCATGTATATTTTTGTGATTGCTAAAATAACATAACTATGCAGTTGTTTCTAATCAGTTCAGTATTCCATTTATGCTGCTTTTATTTATATTGTTTTTCAGCATTTAAACATAAATTTTTCTAAGGAAAGCGTGTTTACATTATTTCATGTTTGATTTTATTATATCTTTTTAAGAGAAGAAGCCTTGTTTAAAGTCGGATCCTGTGAAGGCCTGCTTTTTCCCCACATGGAAAACTGATCAAGAATTGATAAGGGAATCGATAAAGAATCCGATTGATTAACAAAATCAACAGTGTCATTGATACTGATAAAATCTTTTCAATTCCCATCCCTAATGTAGTACAGTATCTCATAATAGTTATCCCTTACAAATTATCCATTAACTGAACCTGGCTGAGGTGATCCGCTAAATCAGGGTTAAAAAAAACAAACCAAAAAACTGCTGAGGATTAGCAAGAAAAATTCTGCTGTACACACCAGAGAAGTTGTGGGAAATGTTTTTATTTTGCCTTGTGCGTTTCTACACATTACTGAGGGATGCCAAAGAGTGTGGCTGAGCTGAGCCAATGCCCACAGTGTGCATCAGGCAGCTCTTCTGGAGAGGGCACATCTTTCTACACTTCTAAGTAAGTAATCACTTCTCATGTTTGACAAGTACGTATGATTTAAAATGAGGAACTGGACAACATTTAATCAAACAACAGGCTACAGATATACTATATTATAATCCTCAGGTGGAGATCAGCTGATCAAACCAATGGTGTTGCACAGCACAAGTCTCTTCCATAACATGGTTCTTTTGCTTCTAAAGTGACTTTTGAGGTTAACAGACTATACTACTTTATTATTTTTCACTTCTCCTATAATAAGGTCAATTTCTACTTTGGAAAAGTTTCTCTTTTTGCTGTCTCATTTTTCACCGTGTCGTAAATTCTGTGGGCGAGGCATGGGCATGGTTAAGATAGATCAATGACCAAACATTGTACAATGAGATTGAGCAGATACGCACGGTTTCACAAATACCACATGGACCTTTTTCTTACAATCATATCTACACCGAAATGTGCACTGATTTCTACGCACTTTTGATAAATGAGGGCCACTGTGTTTACATTATCAGTACCTGTCTACTTTACTTTGGACTGAAATTTCCTCCAACATAATTACGCACCGCCATATTTCAGACTCCTTTGTTTGTAGTCACCATCACTGCTAGTTTCTACATGTGTTACTCTTCAGGTAGACATACTGTACACAAAACACAGCTCACACCATTTCAACATCCTTATAGCATAAAAACAAAGTGAATGTAACTTCAAATAAAAGAATGCAAGTAGTATACACTGCAGCATTCCGTATTGGGAGTAAATGCAAACCTGGCTTTAACCAAACCAAACCTTTGTTATAATAAAGGTTTGATCAAAGAAAGATGAATCCACAAATTAAAGTGATTAGCAAGGTGCCAACTTAACTTTTATAAAATTGACTTTTAGACAACAGTTCTGACTGAGCAATCTGATTGGACAATAGGGGCATTCCCCAATAACCGCACTAATATATGAGAATTTTAATACTATGTTGGACACCTTAACTTCCACAGTGAGGCGCTGTTTGAAAAGACTGTGATAAAAATCCAGACCTCCGTGACCTGGAAGTGTCGCCCTTATAAACATCTGGCTAGATAGTTTTAGATATTTCTGTTTACAGCAAAATAGACAAACTAGAGTTGGATTTATTGTCTTGATTAGCCAACCATAATAGCATCTGAAAATTGAAAGAAAAAGTAAGCAAAGTGCACAGAAACTAACACTGAAATATGCCAAAGCTAAATAGCCTCTAACCGCAATCAGTGTCAGCTCAACTGTTGAAGGAACAGATGACAAAATCAGATCAGAGACTCGTAATGCCTATTCAGTGATAAAATAAATGTGGCTGCATTGGGGGACTCCCTTAATGCAACAAACAAGCTAACTACCCACGCGAGTCTGATGACCTACAAAACCTACTCAAACACATGGACTGGTATGTACGGGGGGCTGAAAGGTTCATAGGCTGACCATGATGCAGTGGTTAAATTTGAGCAAATGTGGTTTATTTTTCAGCATTCTTCCATCACCTCTTCCATCAGTGTTGCAGCGCTTGGATCCCTGCAGTTGAAAAATAAACCACATTTGGTCAAACTTGACCACTGCATCATGGTCATCCTATGAACTATTTAGCCCCCCATCATATATAAACACTCACTTCTACACTGGACAATATTTAATTTGGTTACACATGTGTGAAGTGACAATAGGCCTATTGTTTTCTATATTATGCTCATTGAGGTGCTTAGCAACAGTTAACAGTCCTCCTCTGATCTTCTTAAATAGTCCCAAAATACTAAATGATATGCAGCATTTGCAAACATCTCAGTGTCATGATTTAAAGGTCAGTTCTAGCCACTAAAGTAAAAGTAATGAACTGTATTTATATGGTACTTGTTCAAGCCTTACTGACCAGTCAAACTGCAATTGATCAATGTACGTTCACCTCTCTTTTACGGATGAGAAATCATCAATCATGTTTCATCTTTAGGAAGAAAACCAGAGCAAATCCACACTACTGCAGAAAGGCCCCTGGTCACCAAAGGATTCAAACCAGCACCCTTCTGTGACACTGCTAACCACTGTACCACCATGCTAACCCCAAACTGAAAACAATACAACAGAATAGGAATACATTTTTTTCATTCAGTGATTCAGGTCTGGAATTCAAATTTAAATGTCCTCTACAGTTCATCACAGTTTGACCTCATTCATAATGTAGAATATGAACATGTGTTTCTTAATAATGTGTTCATTTAAATATGAATATCTTCCTAAAGCACTAACAGAGTCTTCTTCAATTAATTAAAACACCCTAATGTGTCTATTAAAATTTGATGATAGGAAACAGTTTTCCTTTGGTAGGTATTGTTAGTGGAATGCAGTCTGCTTCAACAGTGACATATGGAGCGGTGCACATTGGGAAATTGCCAATATGTTCAATTTAAGTTGCTATAGCATTTAAGTGTTTTGTTTGGAAGTAATTGTTTCACAGAGTACTGCTAAAAAGAAAAGCCTTGAGCGCTGAAACAAGCAGACAGTCTTTGTGAACAGGCAAAGATTCTTTCATGAACAATGCTGTTGGATCATTGAATTTAACATAATTCAAAAATAAATGTGCACTCTTTCACGCTCTTTATTCAATAGCCCCTTTACACAGGATGGAGATTGCTGGGAAATTGTTTCGTGATGAAAAAATGGCCAAATCTCACAACGACCTTTCCATGAACTCTCAGCAAGTGCCACAATCTCTCAGCGATATGCACGGTCCTCAAAGTTTCAACCCAGTCCAGAGCAATCTCTCAACAGTCACCACAGGGAAGCATTGTTTTAAGCTACGGTCACAAAGATTCTTACAAACCATGGGTTCGTCAGAATCTCCCAGTTCCTACAAATTCTGGAGTTCGCAGACATTCGTGGAGGAGGGCGTAGTTTCTTATGGCTGCCGTTCAATTCACAAGAGCAGCTTGAGGCATTCTTGAGAAATGAGGTGCTTTTCTGTCGTACGATGGCCCTAGAGTTCTTATGTTCTTCGTAAGAGTGCCTTGGGATCTTCCTGTGGCATACTGACTGCTATCTTGTGAAAATTTTGGAGCAACTCACGGCACTCAAGTCGTTGGTAGGATGATCTTTCGGCTTTCAGCACATTTTGTCGACAAATGCTGGATTCTTCTACAGCCGCCTTAAAAAGGCCATACGAAACAGTCCAAAAATCATTCGTACGGTGTTCACAGCCCTTCGTAAAGGTATTTGTGACCGTAGCTTTAATAAACTCTGAAGGAAGTCTCAAGGAGCACTCAACAATAGTATTAGTCTCCCAATGACCTCTCAACCATCTCTACCTTCGGGATGGAAAAAATTGGCGTTCAATGAAAGACTGTTGAGAGATTATTGAAAGATCTCTGGGAGATCATTGCGAGAGTGATGAGATCATTGAATGGTCCAGGGGCTCTCAATGAACTCATTGCTCTCCAAATAATCTTCTAAGGTAGTGATGGCTGAGAGAACAGTGAGGGATCGTTTAGAGCTTGATGAAAGACCAGCAGAGTTCATTGAAAGACCACGGCAGAGACTGCTTAGAAATCACTGGGAGATCAATGAGATTGTTGAGCGGTCCTTGAGAGTTTCTTGAGAGATTGCTTTCCTTTGGTGATTGTAGAGAGATTGTGTGGGGACTGTCAAAACTTTGAGGTGACCGTGGAGCTCACTGGAGGTTCGATAAGAAATCCCTGACAGATATTGGTGATCTCAGAGATCACTATTGTTTACTGTTGTTTTGTTTGTGCATCTTTGACTAAAACTTCCTATCAACACTCCAGCAAAGTTTCCTCAGTCTTGGCACAGACAGACCATTTAACTCTCCATTACCACAGTGATGCTCATGTTACGCTCTTTCTCCTTTTCTTTATGGATGCCAAATCTGGCTCCAATCAGCGTCAACTATCCATTGATGAATGCACAAACAATAGCATACAGGGCCCAGCTGGGGTGAAGCCATCGTTTGTTTCCTTTGGATAGATTCTCCTGTAAACACATTCAAAAATTAAAAGACAGCACAGTCAAAGTCCTCAAGGCCAAATGGCAGAAGCGGTTCAGATGCCAGCT
Source organism: Pholidichthys leucotaenia (assembly GCA_020510985.1). Taxonomy (NCBI): domain Eukaryota; kingdom Metazoa; phylum Chordata; class Actinopteri; order Cichliformes; family Pholidichthyidae; genus Pholidichthys; species Pholidichthys leucotaenia. The sequence goes on from CM035844.1 coordinate 20,327,651, forward strand.
GGTGCTCCTCCAGAGGCCGAGTGATTGATTTCTCCCTGACAGAGGAGACAGAGCAGAGCTTTTACTGAACAGTAGTTATCAAATACCTTTTTATAGCAGTGAGAACCATGAATGGATTTACTGTAGCCACAACTGCAATTTAAATGACATTTTGAAATACTTGACACTGGTGGCGCAAACATGTTCATGAATACAAAATGACTTGTCATACGTAATGAATGGGCCCATTTTATGTGCCTACACATTTTTTTTTTTTTTGGCATCTCGGCCTTATTAGAAAGCAGAATATTTGGAGAGATAACCTGCCAAAAAAGCCCCTGGATACATTAGATATGGGGAAAAAAAATCCCCTCAATTATAAAACTGTCTAAATACCTATATTAGGAATTTATTTACAATGTGTCGTTACTATTAAAGGGCCAGACCAAATCTTTCTAATACTGCAAAGGTAATGAGGGAGTCATCAGTTAAACCACCAGTGAACAAAACTTAGGATGTCAGAATGGGAAAAGCAAAGAGTTTTCCTCTGTGGAAATGATGCCAAATGTCAGAGCATAAAGGGGAGGGCAGCCAGTCAATATCTGCAGACTGTCACTGAAAACTTAAAAGAAACTCTTAAAGCAGACTGTCTATTTGTAAAAAGTAGTGACAAAGTTTCCCATAAAAACAGCATAAATACATAAATATACAGTAGGGTTGAGGTGGGAGTTTTCATTTCATTCCACATTAACCATTGTGAGATGACTTTTAAATGACAACTTTAGAAAAGACTAACCAAATTATGAAAAGCCCATCATCCATGAATACACAACAAAGTACACAACCCATAGTTGTAGGTCAGGATCCCGAGGTGAACCTGTGTAGCAAGTTTGGTGACCCTAGCTTTTTTTGTTGTTGAGATATAGTTTTTTTTTTTTTTTTTGTAGCTTTGCTTTTTATTCATTTTTCAAAAACCCAAAGGAGAAAAAAATAAAAAGGGAGGGAACAAATGTAGGAGCATCAAGTTTTTAGTTTCCATCTCTAAGTTCTTCTGGTTACTTTAGTGTCTTTGGTTATTCTTTCAATTTCTGTCTCATTGTTGCGCTTTGTAGTGTGTCCATTTCCACCATTTTTATTCCATATTGTCCTCCTTGCATTCTCAGTCGATATGTTAGTTTTTCCATTAGATGTATATTCTCAACAATGTCTAGCCATTGCTCTTGGTCAGGAAGAACTTCTAAGTGCCATTTTCTTGTAATTGTTTTTTTTTTTTTTACATGCAATCAAACATGATTTTTACTAGATATCTGTCCTCAGCCTGTATTACACTGTCACTTTTAAGATCACATAAATACATCAAGTTACAGTTCAATGGTATATTATATCCTAGTATCCTCTGTATTATCACATGAACAAATTTCCAGAATGATGAGATTTTGCTGCATTTCCAAAACATACGCGAGTGGTCTGATTTTGAGCCCCACAGCCCCTCCAGCACATTGATTTGGTATTTGTATATTTTCTTTGGATCTGTGGTGTAATGAAATAGCAAATCAGGTTTTTCCATCCAAATTCCCTCCATGTCCGTGAACTTGTAGATGTGTGTTGTGTTTTCCATATTTCTTACCAGTTTTCTTCTGTTATATTTAAATTTAGCTCTTTCTCCCATTTCTCCTTTATATAATTACTTGAATGTTTGTTTGCCATAAGTTTCTGATATAATTTTGAAATAATTCTGGTTTTATTTCCTGCATACGAGCTTAAAATAAATTGTATAATCTCACATCTGTGTGGAGGTTATGCCTAAATTTTCTTCTCATGCTTATGGAACTCTCAAAATTTTTTTTTCCCATAATGCCCCATGCTGTGATTCCCTTGTTCACCAAATTTTTGTATCCCTATCTTGCTTTGCTGGTTCAAATTGAGTGTCAAATGCTACCCATTTCAATAATTTTATATCCTGTTTTATATTATAATTTTGTACTATTTTATACCACAGTTCCAAAGTAAATTTAGTGATTGGGTCTATTTGTTTAATTTGTTTATACACATCTTTATCTCCCATTATGCTTTGCACTGGGAGTCCCTCAATTTCCCTTTCCATTTCTTTCCATTTTACCTCATATCCTCTGTCACACCAACATATGATATATCTTATTTGCGCTGAGTAGTAATATTCTTTTAGACTCTTAAGAACTGAACACCAGGAATCTCTATTGGTAAAGCTTGGAAGAGGTAAAGCAGTTGTAGCATCATCTTGCTTTGGCTCATCAATAAAATTATTCTTCATCTTAAAGACATTGTTTCACCCAGGAAAAGGCCAGTCAAGAACTGCTTTTTCATCACAGGACCACAGCTGAACCAACATTCCTTTGTTGAGCAAAGCTAAGGAATGCTCTCAATCTATTAACTCACATCATAAATAACTTGGGGACTTCCTCAACTAAGACAGGTTTATATTCAACAGGCATACCATAAATCCTTAAAGGCATTCACTAAGGCCTTGGATTGGCCACAGCTCGACACCACCCCTGGTGGACATCTATGGAGACACTCACTTTGACTGTACAAGTTTTGAACTGAAATTAACTCTTCAAGTTTCATTTCTCAGGACAATTCTAAGGACACCATTTGTTGAAGACCACTGCCTCGGTGGGACTTTGATATTCTGTGGACATTCAATGGGTTTGAACAATTGCTGTTGTTCAGCAAACTGATCTCTTAAAGGACAGCGTTATCATGTGTCTAATACAGAACTCTACCATCTGGCATGCACGAAGAGAGATGGACTTTGGACATGCTTATCTATGTTTAGAATACATGAACATAACATCCATTCGTTGCCTAGGAGATGCTCCTTTGTTGTGCACCAGCAAATGATACATCCACACTGCATTCATACTGATTACATGACTGACTACACACACTGGTCTCTCTCTTGCTTTTGTTTTGTTAATGTGTGATATTTTGTCTGCTAATTGTGCAACTGAGGTTTTTTTTTCTATGTGATCCCAATTTTGCTCATTCAAGCACTATTTTGAAAACTTTGTTTTTTTCTCTCTGCCCAATGTGTTCCCTCCCCTTCCCCCTTCCCCTCTTAACCCCCCACTGCTGACAGGCGCCTTGTATGGCGTCCGTGTCATTAGGAAGCGCTTATCAAGCGCGCCTAATGACAGGTCAAATTCCTCGTGTGTGTAAACATGCTTGGCAATAAAGTTCATTCTGATTCTGATTCTGATATGAAATATACATTAATCCTTGATTTTAAATATGTGCATGTTAAAATGTTTCAATGAATGTTTATTCTTGCACGTTAATTTAAAAGCACTAGTTATAAAGTTGTATGAATCACTAAAGCTAGCTTAGACTTTATACATAAGTAGGTTAAGGAATCCCCAGTGTATTAAAATTATGTCATTTTGTGAGGACCGGTATCAGCCTCCAGTATCAGCTGGGCTCCAGCTCTTTCATTCCATTGGTTCCATACAGACAAAAGCCTGTTCACTGGACTAAAGTTCACAAAACCCGCCCACAAAGGAAGACTATTGGCTGGGGCTCCTGCCAATCCCCGGAAGCCCGTGAAAGTTGTCTGCAGATAAAGAGGAAATACACCCTCTTTTCAGCCTCTTTTCTTCTTCTTCTCCCTCTCTTCACTTCACGGCAGAGCACCACAGGAGAACAAAGAGATCACTTCACTGCCACAGAACAAAGGAGACTTCTCGCACATGCTTTTTCTACAATCACCTCAGAGCAGAGAGCATGAAATATCACATTTGTGTAAACTTTTGTGTATTTTAATGTTTTTCTTTAAACAGCTAGTAATTAATTCTTTTCTTTCCTGAGCTCAAATCCTAATTTGGAGTCAAACTCCCGCTCCTAGACGTCTATTTTTATAACTTACTCCTGTTAAACTTTCTTTAAACTCACCGTTTTTAGTTTTAACATTAATTTTAATTTAATATATTTTCTTTAAAAGGACTGAGTGACCATCTTCATAATAGAAGCTAATTTCAACTCCACGAAGTTAAAAAAAAAATCTTTTAATTTTGCTATTGGATCAGATTTTGTAATTATTCACAAATTCCCTTGGGAGGCGCTGATCCATGGAGGCCACCACGCGCCACTGAAGAAATCAACACGGAGAAGAGGAAACACCGTCGTCATCTTTGCTGTACCTCAGCCCACCTGTGATCGATACATTCAAAATCTCATCTTGTGACGATAGACTGGAAAGCTGCCGTACCTTGTCCGAATATCTGCTGGCAAGATATTCTGGTTTTGGGTGCCATCTACAATTAAAACTTTGAGGAGATTACAACGAAGGATCTCCACCATGCAAGGTCACGTGAGCTGCATTCTTTATTCATCTGCTGAATAAACTGTCTGAGATTTGAGAATAATTCAGTATCTGATCAGATACAAAATTAAAGAGCAATTAATACAGTATAACTCCTCTTTTCATTAAAATTCCATTTTCATTTTCTTAAGAGTAATCCAGAATTTTCCATATAATTAGTTTAATTTTCCCCATAAATTTGCGTTCAGTTTTCCATAATCCATTAACTTCAAACTGATCTAAATTCAGCTTACATTTTCACCCTGGTTCTGCAAATGTTCACATTGTTACTCTATTTACAAGTTTTCATCATTTCATTTAATAAAGACGTGAAATTGAGAGAAGTTGTTGGGAATTTATTTCATTCTGAGTCTGGTTTCAAAGCCCCAGTATTGAATTCACTAAAATTTTGAGACTGATTATTAATTAATTCATTGAATGATTAAACAGGTATAAAGTCAAATCAGTAACTATGTGCTCACTAAAGAGGTGAGCTGGTGCCCCGACGAGTGTTTACTATAAACTTTTCCTGCGTGTGGACCCGGAATAAATCTCAGATCCCGATACTTTAATACAAATTAAATAATCTTTATACCTGATCATAATTATAAATCACTTATTGCTACACAGTCTAGGCTGTATGCTAATTTTGACTGTCTCAATTTTTGAATTCAGATCAATGTTTAAGATTGACCACCTATCGATATCTTTTTTTATTGCTTGATCTAACCTTGCATAGTTTGCTTTGTAGATTTTACTTAAATCTTTGGTTATGTTCACTCCAAGGTATTTTATTTCTTTTTTTTTCCAGTTTAGTTTGATCTTATCGGTTCTCTGGTTTAAAGGGTTATAGTAGAATGTCAGTATTTGTGTTTTTGATATATTTATCTTGTATCCTGATAATTTTCCAAAAATTTCTATCAAATCCATCATTTCCATTATTGATTTATCTGGTTGTTTAAGATAAACTATAATATCATCTGCAAACAGCCCAATCTTGTGTTCCGCTCCCTTTACTGTTACTCCTTTTAATTTTTTATTTTGATGCACCGCTTGAGCCAGTGGCTCTATGAACAGAGCAAACAAAGTGGGCGATAGGCAGCATCCCTATCTAGTTGATCTTTGTATATTTACCTTTTCCGTTAAGTTACCATTTATCTTGATTCCTGCCACAGCTTTCTGATACAGTGTCTTAATGCACTGCACTGATTTTTCATTAAATCCAAAGCGTTCCAGCACGGTATATAGAAATATCCAATTAACCCTATCGGATGCTTTTTCTGCATCTAAACTCATCATTACCGTGCTTTTCTTTTCTTTATGTATTTGATTAATTATATGTATTGTTCTCCTGATATTATCATGTGTTTGGTGTCCCTCTATAAAACCAGTTTGACCATCCTCTGTCAATTCTGTCAAGAATGTCTTTAGTCGTTTACAGATAATTGTTGTATATATTTTATAATCCACATTTAATAAAGAGATTGGCCTATAATTTCTACATTGTTCCCTGTTTTGTCCTGGTTTTAAAATAACCGAAATAATGGCTTCATTCCATGATGGAGGTTGTTGAGATATATATAGTTTATAAGCCATTTTGATGTTGACCTTTGACCTTGCAATCCCAAAACCACAGTCACACTTCAGGGTCACAGGTCACAGGGTCACAGGTCACAGGTCACAGGGTGAACCTGTGTACCAAGTTTGGTGACCCTAACTTTACTCATTGTACAGTAATAAGGCATAGGGAATGTTAACCTTGACCTTTGACCCATTGACCCTGAACCCATAGTTAGGTGAGGGTCTGAAGATGTGTCTTAGACTAAAAACTACTGTATTGATCTGAAAAGCCTCCATCATTTCTTTCAGTAATTATTGCATTTAGAAAATTTAGGTAAAATCTGTCCTCTGACCCCAAGGTCATCAAGTGAGAGTCAAATTGCAATATGCACATCATCAGAGTATATCAAACCACGGTACCAAGTTTCAAAACATTTGGAAGAAAACTGTAGGAGGAGTTGATTTCACAAAGTGGGACAGACGGACAGAGTGACCCATAACATAATCTCCCTTTGGTCTTCACCCAAAGGACTCTTAAACCCCTTTGGGTTTCGACCGGTGGGGGATAATAAAAATTGTTTCAAACAGCTTCTAAATCATTAAAAATTGGAGGCTTTGAATCATGCTGCACAATTACATTTATTGGAGTCATTTCTGTTGTTGCAGATAATATATTATTGCATTTGTTCAATAAAAATCAGTCTGTGTTTGCATATATATATATAAAGTTTGTAGATCTGTGTTTTGTTGGAGTGAGAGCATGGTAAACTGAATCAATTACTTGTGTATGCTTCGTAGTGGTGCAGGAATCACCGCCATTGTCTCATATGCTATAACTAAATGGGTGTCTGATGGTTTCAAGTCAAAGTTAATTACTGAACACTTTCAGCAGATACTGTAAGGGTTTGTCACTGTGGCGCTAATGTATACACAGATTAAAAAAACAACCAAACACAGATTATAAAAGAAGATAAAGATCAACCACATCATCCACTGAAGACTGCTTTGTACATATGTGAGCGCATGTTAGTCGGAATGGAGTAGGGGAGGGAGCCGACACATGGCCAGGGTGAAAATGATGGAACCGAAGGAAATGAGGAAAATTTGGCTGATAAGGTGGCAGTGAGGGTAGGATGTACAGGAGACAGGAGTAAATGAGCCTCGACATAAAAAAAGCGTGTCTGGTTCGTTGATAATGGCAGGAAGGCTGTGTCTCATATCTCATAGCATATTAATGCAGGCTTTTTTTTTTAAATCTTGAATTGACGGCGTCATTAAATCCTAAACGTTTAGCTTTAGCATCCCATATTTAATAACAACAGCACTGTTTTGTTTCTTTCAGGCATCTTTTGTACTGTGCAGATTTTTTCCGTGTTTCAGTGCACCCCGTTCTCCTCAAAAACCATTAATTTCTTTCCTAATTTAAATACATTATTAATAAAAAGGAAGAGTGACTTGACGGAGTTGCCTAATCTAGAACTGTTCCCCTCAGTGACCTGCTGTTGTGTTCTTTCCTACATCTAGATGTGCACATTTGTGGCAGCACATCAGTTGCCCGGTGTGACAGGGCTGATTTAGTGCCTCTGACGAGATAGCACATTGTGCACAAAAGCTAGATGCCTGGTTTTTCATGCAGAAATGTTGTCATGATATCTTATTTCCACAGCAGCCCACAGATAAGATTGTGGCCCGTCTGTGTGGCAATGATACAGATCACTCCTGGAGGTAGAATTTTCTTCTGGAGATCCCACTGTAGACGGTCTAATAATTAATTTGAGATTTGATTAGTAATTACAACTTCTGTTCATCCTCTCATTATCAATTATACTCTGTGGTTTTGCTCCTGAAATCTGTTCACCTTTCCCTGCGTGAGTCGTGCACTGAGCTGTGACGCTCTCACCCAACTCCAATTATTTATCAGAGTTCACAGACTTGTGCAGCTTGGGGGGGGGGGTAGTACCACACCACAATTCTACAAGAACCTTTTGTTCTTTAAAATATAAGTCAGTGAACACCTACAGTGGGGGAAATAATTAGTTGATCCCCTGCTGAATGTGTAAGTTTACCCCCTCACAAAGAAATAAGCAGTCCATCATTTTTATGGTAGGTTTATTTTAACAGAGAGAGAGACAGAAGATCAAGAAAAAAATCCATAAATAAATGTTAAATAAGGGTTATAAATTAATTTGCATTTGATTGAGGTAAACAAGTGTTTGATCCTCAAGCAAAACGTGACTTAGTACTTGGTGGAGAAACCTTGTTGGCATCACAGAGGTCAAACGTTTCTTGTAGTTGGTCATCAGGGTCGCGCACATCTCATTCTGGTCCACTCCTCTTCAGAGATACTCTCCAAATCCTGAAGGTTTCCAGGTTGTCACTTGGCAACTCAAAGTTTCAGCTCCTTCCACTGATTTTCTATGGGATTAAGGTCCAGAGACTGGCTAGGCTACTCCAGGACCTTAATGTGCCTCCTCTTGAGCCACTCATTTGTTGTCTTGGCCATATGTTTTGGGTCACTGTCACACTGGAAGACCCATCCATGACCCATCATCAGTGTTCTGACTGAGGCCAGGAGGTTCTCATCCAAGATTCTACGGTACATGGTCCCGTTCATTGTTCCCTCAGTGTGGTGAAATCTTCTTGTACCCTTAGCAAAGAAACAGCCCCAAAGCAGGATGTTTCCACCCCCATGTTTGACAGTAGGGATGATGTTCTTGGGGTCATATTCAGCATTTCTCCAAAAATGGTGAGTCGAGTTGATGCCAAACAATTTTGGTCTCATCTGACCACACCACATTCTCCCAAACCTTCTCTGAATCATTCAGGTGTTCATTAACAAACTCTTCTACACAGATGTGTGTTTTTGTATCAGGAGTCGAGGGGAACAGAGCACGAAGAGAGAAAGAGACAAAAGTGAAGAGCCCAGGAAAGTCTACAAGTGGTCAAAGGAAGATGAAGGTGGAGATGGATCAGACAGACAGATAGACAGACAGACAGACAGACAGACAGACAGATAGATGCACTTTATTGATCCCAAACTTGGGTCCAAAGAAAAACAGTGCTCTGATATGTTTTTTTACCTGTTTGCATATAAAGTTAATTAAACAAAATCGGATATAATGGTCAACTGTAATCATCATAATGGTATCATTTTATGTATTGAAGTGGTGTATTACAGTGAGCCAAACGAGAGATCACAATATAGAGCGCTATCTAGTGTATCAACATACAACTGAAAAATACTGTGATATTAGTTAGAGGCTATATGGCGGATTGTGTATAATTTGGTCAAAGTTTCAAATAATGTGGTCATCTCTAACCACAGTGAGCCAAAACTTCAAAGCAACACTCAAGTTTTTTTTCTCGTTAACATGTCTGTAACATGTTTTTTTTGACTTACAAGACGTATCAAGAGCGAAATCGCTCAAATGTCTCATGTCTCTGTTTTTTGCTTTAAAGTTTCACTTAAGCCCTGCCCCCTGAAAAAAAAGCGAGTTTAGATGGAGAGTTTTTAGTGGTGTAACTATACTGTATACGGCACTGGCACGTTCATACTGTTGAGCCAATCAGGACTCTCTGGTCTGACTGAAGTTAGCCTCCAGGGCCAGTTAGCATTTTTGGACAGCTGCTTTGAAAACTTGACCCAAATTAAGATGGGTTTTACCATTAAACTGCTTTTAAGGACCGATGCAGTTTCAGTCATTATCCTGGGTCACCGTGCATACAACTGGGCAAGTCCTTTACCTGGTAAGTCTGTTTATCACAGGATTTATTCTGTTTAATGTAGCACTAACCAGTATTAGCCTTGTGGGGCATGGGTGGGAGAAAGCATTTTGCTCCTAATCATAAGAAGTCAAGTCCCACCTGCCACATCACTTTCTAAATTATTGCAGGGTACCATAGGTCATTTAGTTCTATTACTTGCTGCCATTTTTTACAAAAAGATATAGTCGTTTAGGGTTCAGAAAGGATGTGCCTGTTCTGCTTTCACCTCATCATGAATCATATTAGAACGCCAGGGAGTACAATGACCTGTATGGTGCAAAGAAAACCTTATTTTCAGAGCACTTTTTTCCCCAAAAGTTGCCAAGAAGACAAATTTAAATTCTGTGTTCTCTGAAAAGGGACCTAATTTGGCTTGCATGCCTTTGAACAAGGACAACACGATTGATCCAGAATCTAGAAGTTCACCTTCAAAGTTTAGTAGCAGAAACATCCATCTGTTCTGTCAAGACCTTGAACTAGTAAGGTATTTTGGAGTTCAACTTTTCCTGAATTTAAGGCAGAGGAAATGTACTGAAAAGCTCAGCTTTCCCTGAAATGTTTACTCCTCGAAACTGTGCTGCCCTGGTGAGATCAGGCCATCACTCTGTCAAAGCAAGCTTCAGCACATCTGACAACCTAAATCGCTTCCCATTTCATCAGTGCAGGCTTGTCAAATCCCACCATGAAACCGGTACATGTGCCGTGACACCACATGTATGTAAATGAGATGTGACTCTATTGATGTACTGGGGGGAAAAAGAGGAAGACAGAAATGAAAAATAAGAAAAATCAGTAACAGGAAATGAGAAGGGTTGAGATTTGAAACAGAAAACAAGCCAACCGACTTGCAAGAGATCAAGATCATAATGCACATTCTGGGCCCTGGTATGACATGTACAGAAATCATTTCTGAGCAAAGTACAGGGTTGTTGTCGGCCTCATATTCAAGTTCTGTACAGATCATGCAATTTTATGCTTCCCTCCTGTTGTGATGTGAGACCCCAAAGGCAGATGTGGCGTATTTGGGTCTAAGTAAAGACTGAACAAGTTTCCCTGGGATGAGCAAGATGAAGACATTTCTGGGACACTCAGTGCTATGTAGATGTGTAATTGGATCACTGGATGTACATGACAAAGTATGAGATTCTGAGGTTATAGAGGACACTGTCCAGGAACATCTCAGCTGTAACAGATAGTCAAAGCATTTAAGCTCTACCACGACAGCAACCTGACTCTAGAAATAAAAAAAAAGTTGGTCAGTTGAAGAGAAAAATATCAAGTACAGCTGAATCTGATGATCATTCGTTTTCTATGGTCAGCCTAAAAGATGAAACTAATTTACTGTATTTTCTGACTCATCAAATGCCACCAGCTGCCCAGGCCTTGTTGCTTCTGGCTAGGTGGACTGTTGACCTGGACCTTTCCCATGAGTAGCTGTGAACTTATGACTTTGTGTCTGGCTTAGAAGGGAACGCTAGGACTGAAGGGGTTTTATCTCATCTTCCCTGTCTAATAGTTCTTTCTCTGTGCTGCACTTTGTTTCACTAGGGTCCATCTCTTTGTCTCTCTCTCTGACAGAAAATATATATTATCCAATAAAGCAGGATAAATTTGGGTTTCAAAGAGAGCTGATGAAGGTCACAGGCCCACATTACTAAGCACAGACAAAAACAGCAAACTATATATCTAGATAGCAAAAATCATTTGGCTGACAAGTTCTGGGCCACTGCCATAATAATATATACAGTAGCTGGCCTCTCTTTTGGTTCTAATGACAATCTTGTCAAATTAATCGGTTAAATTGTGATGAATTGCCTTCAAAACGGACCTCCCTTTGGGGAACACATGAAGGGAGTAGCTAAAAAAGATTTGTTTTCACTTTTGAAATACCTCCAGGATTATCCGTTTCCCTTCTTTTAACTGACCTAGAAAAATGGTCCATGCTTTTGTTTCCAAGGACTGTTTACTGCAATGCCCCATACTCAGAGGCAGTCCCACTCCACACTCATTCAATTCGTTAGCCTGAAAACTCATCATCCAGAAAACACGATCGCATGACCCTGACCTACTGCAGATATGCCTTCTTCGGCTCTGAACAGCAGAACTCATAGTGTCTTCAAAACCCGAACAGCCGACCCCAGAAAATGGCTTGCCCTTTAGTAGAGCACATTTATGCCTAAGCTGTAAGCTCTGAGATGGTGCAGCTCTCCTCTCTGGATGCAACCGTCCACTTTATTCTTTAAACTTTAAAGGAAAAACTGATTTTCCATCACCCACTCACCCTCAGAAGGTACCCTAGGACAGCGGTCCCCAACCTTTTTTGTGCCATGGACCGGTTTAATGTCAGACAATATTTTCAGGGACCGGCCTTTAAGGTGTGGCAGATAAATATAATAAAAGAACATGATACGACCGGCATAAAAACTGCGGCATTTTCTAAATATAATAATAAATGTGAATCCACTGTACTCGTTTGCAACTTTATTAGCAGCGTCCTCTTAACATCGCGACAACAACATAACATGAGTAACATCCTCTCTGCCCACAACACTCTCTGGTTGCCCTTTAGTGACTAAAGGGCTCACACGATAACGTGCAGCAGGCAGACCACAGTGCACAGAGGCCAAAAAACTGACAGTACACAATAACGTAAATAGCTCGGGTTAGCTTAGAGTCCTCCAGGACACGCTACTGACTCGGGAGAAAGTAACTGGGCAAAGTACCAAAACGTAGCAGCACCGCTGCAAGGGGAAACACTAACAATTTGTACTCACAGAACAGGAGCAGTCTGAGTAGTCCGAGTAGTCCAAGTATATCCCGCGAGCACACACAACCAGAAACCACACTGAGGGGAGTTGCGACAGTGCGGCTTCCGACTCCCTCATTAGACAGTACATTCATATGACGATTGTCTGTTAAATGCAGCTTTCTTTTTCTTGGAAGTCGTAGGCTCTTCTTCTGTCTCCTCACTGGGTCTTTTCCCCTTCGCAAAGAAACTTTCCAACGATGTTTGTTTTTTACTCATTTTGCTAGCTCATGGGTTTAATTTTAGCGGTAACGTATCACGTGACCGAGACAAGCGTCTTGACGTGCGTCAAGAGTGAGCCATAGATAGATGTAACAGAGACAATGCAGTAACTTTTCAAAATAAAACATCATTCAGAATCAGATAATAAATAAAGCGGAAGTAATGTAAGTTATTTATTCTTTCTGTGCAGCCTGGTACCAAATGACCCACGGACCGGTATCGGTCCGCGGCCCGGGGGTTGGGGACCGCTGCCTTAGGAAACAGGTGCCCCTTTTACCAGATCACTTATAAAAGTTGAGACCAATCTATTTAGTGTAGCAACAAGACATTTTATACCACACAGTGAACATTTATTCAGTGTATGGTATAATTTATCACTGTGATTGTTCCATTTTCTCCTCTCCCTAAAAGACCTACAGGTAAGACCTCCAAGTGCTGACCTGCAACCAACTTATTCAAGCTATCCTTAAAAAACTCTTTTAAAAGCCAAAAGCCTTTTTCTGATGTAGAGTTTAACAGAACCAGTAATGCATACAGATTGCAGTGTAGAGGTAAAAACAGCAATGAATCAATGTTTTATCGGTTTTCTGAGTTACACAGTTTCTTTTACAACCCAGTTCCGGTGAAGTTGGGATGTTGTGTAAAACGTAAATAAAAACAAAATGCAATGACTTAAAAATCCTTTTCAACCTATATTCAATTGAATACACTACAAAGACAAGATATTTAATGTTCAAACTGAAACTTTTTTTTTGCAAATAGTCACTCATTTTGAATTTGAGGCCTGCAACACATTCCAAAAATGCTGGGACAGGGGCATGTTTACCACTGTGTTTCCTTTTAACAACACGTTTAGGAACACTAATTAGGAACACCACTTGTTGAAGCTTTGTAGGTGGAATTCGTTCTTATTCTTACTTAATGTACGACCTCAGTTGCTCAACAGTCCGGGGTCTCCGTTGACACATTTTACACTTCATAATGTGACACATTTTGAATGGGAGACAGGTCTGGACTGCAGGCAGGTCAGTCTAGTACCTGCACTTTTTTACTATGAAGCCACGCTGTAACATGTGCAGAATATGGCTTGGCATTGTCTTGCTGAAATAAGCAGGAATGCCACTGAAAAAGACGTTGCTTGGATGGCAGCATATGTTTCTCTAAAACTTGTATGTACCTTTCAGCATTAATGGTGTCTTCACAGATGTGCAAGTTGCCCATGCCATGGGCACTAACACACCTCCATACTATCACAGATGCTGGATTTTGAACTTAACACTGATAACAATCTGGATGGTCATTTTCCTCTTTAGCCTGGAGGACACGGCGTCCATGATTTCCAAAAACAACTTGAAATGTGGACTCATCAGGTCACAGCACACTTTTCCACTTTGAGTCAGACCATCTCAGATGAGCTTGGGCCCAGAGCAACTGGCAGCATTTCTGGGTGTTGTTGATATATGGCCTTTGCTTTGCCTGGTAGAGATTTAATTTGCACTTGTATATGTAGCGATGAACTGTGTTAATTGACAATGTTTTCTGAGATGTTCCTGAGTCCACGTGGTAATATCCTTTACAGAATGATGTTGGTTTTTAACCACTTGCGCTCCGTTGTTCCGCGGGCGGGCAAGTCTCTGCGTCCTATGACGCATGATGGTGGTGATGGTGATGTAGTAGCGTCCCAGCGCCACTCAAAAAAAAACTGCAGAGACAGCCGCGAACAGATTAGTTCATCTGATTGACCTCTCATTCGACTAATAAGAGCCTTGAATTGGGTTTCTGAAACCTTGAAGAACCAATGAATGAAAATCTAGGAAGGAGGACCCGCCTACTGTGAACGCAGGAGCCAATTGAAGCACAGAAATTCTGGCTGTGGGTGAAGCGATATTTACTGTTGCAACAGATGAAAACAAAGGACGCTGGACAAATCTCCTACAGACCCAGGCTCACCCAGCAGCATGGAGAACACCCACAAGTGGGACCTGCACTCATTCCAGCAGAATAGACGGAGGCCGACGACAAAAGTCGTAAATCATTCGCCAAAACGCAATAATGGAATTATGTTTTGATCGGGATCCACGAGCGGAGCAGCGTCGCGTTCGTCTGACGCGTGGGAAGAGCTGTTCGCCACGACTCTGCTGCTTTGAAGAGGTAAGGTGTTATAAGCTAAATTATTATTTATCCCTGAAAACTGTAATCCAAAAATGACTTTTGACCGATCGGTAAATTACAACTGTACTGCGCACGAAGTGCGTGCGCCGCGATAAACGGCCAAATGGCACAGTTTGGAAAAACGTCTGTAACTTTTGAATAATTCAATGTAGAATCTTCATTTTAGGCTCTAATGAAAGGTCACACTCAGGGCTGTGTCTGTGTGTGTGTGTGTGTGGGCGGGGGGTCGTCGTCCCCCCCCGCTACCAAGGACCAAATTCGGCCCTCTTCATGACGGATTACACTCTTTTTTTTTTTTTTCCTTGCATGTTTTCACAGCGGCTCCCCCCCCCCTCGCTACTGTGTGTGTGTGTGTGGGGGGGAACCGTGAACGGACCGTGAACGCCCCTCATGGTCTGCAGAAGAGGAGCGGGGGGGGGCACGGGGGGGGGCACAGTCCGAACGCTCCCCGGTCCGCGGGGGGGACGCATATCAGTTTATTCCATCATGTAGCCATGGCCCTCTTCTGTAGCGAGGGGGGGGGGGGGGGGCTTCACGGTCCGTTCACGGCCCCCCCCCCCACACACACAGTAGCGGGGGGGGGGGGAGCCGCTGTGAAAACATGCAAGGAAAAAAAAAAAGTGTAATCCGTCATGTAGAGGGCCGAATTTGGTCCTTGGTAGCGGGGGGGGAGGGGAACGACCCCCCGTCCACACACACACACACACACACACACACACAGACACAGCCCTGAGTGTGACCTTTCATTAGAGCCTAAAATGAAGATTCTACATTGTAACTTTTCAATAATTCAATGTAGAATCTTCATTTTAGGCTCTAATGAAAGGTCACACTCAGGGCTGTGTCTGTGTGTGTGTGTGTGGGCGGGGGGTCGTCGTCCCCCCCCGCTACCAAGGACCAAATTCGGCCCTCTTCATGACGGATTACACTCTTTTTTTTTTTTTTCCTTGCATGTTTTCACAGCGGCTCCCCCCCCCCTCGCTACTGTGTGTGTGTGTGGGGGGGGGAACCGTGAACGGACCGTGAACGCCCCTCATGGTCTGCAGAAGAGGAGCGGGGGGGGCACGGGGGGGGGGCACAGTCCGAACGCTCCCCGGTCCGCGGGGGGGACGCATATCAGTTTATTCCATCATGTAGCCATGGCCCTCTTCTGTAGCGAGGGGGGGGGGGCTTCACGGTCCGTTCACGGCCCCCCCCCCACACACACACAGTAGCGAGGGGGGGGGGAGCCGCTGTGAAAACATGCAAGGAAAAAAAAAAAGTGTAATCCGTCATGTAGAGGGCCGAATTTGGTCCTTGGTAGCGGGGGGGGAGGGGAACGACCCCCCGTCCACACACACACACACACAGACACAGCCCTGAGTGTGACCTTTCATTAGAGCCTAAAATGAAGATTCTACATTGAATTATTGAAAAGTTACAGACGTTTTTCCAAACTGTGCCATTTGGCACAATTTGGCACAGTTCCATAACGCCTGGGAACTACCTGAGAACAAAGCTGTGTAAAATATTCATTTTTTGTGGTATTGTTACCAAATTTGGATCTCAGCTGGATAACACTTGGTTCTACATTTCTGTTGCATTTTCCAGCCGGATCGGACAGCTGTGTGTTATTTACAAGCATTTGTATCCAAAAAAACACTGTGTCCAATTTTTTTTTCTTCAAGTTCAGTATGTTTAGATGACTGTAACTCAGTGGCCGGAGCACGTAGAGAGATTATGTTTTTTTTGCCAAAAAATTCAAAGTGTTTTCTTTTAAATGAGACCAACCCCATGAAGATGCTGCAAAGGGTTGAATAACAGCTTTCGATTTACTTTGGGCACGTTTTTTTTTGGCATTTTTAGGAAAATTGCCCAGAGTGCAAGTGGTTAATGCAGTGCCGCCTGAGGGATCAAAGGTCACAGGCATTCAGTGTTGGTTTTTGGCCTTGTTGCTTACATGCAGAAATTTTTCCAGATTCTCTGAATCTTTTGATGATATTATGGACTCCAGATGATTAAATCCCCAAATTCCTTGTAACTGCAAGTTGAGAAATTGTTCTTAAACTGGTGAACTATTTGTCCACACAGTTGTTCACAAAATGGTGAACCTTGCCCCATCCTTGCTTGTGAATGATGGAGCCTTTCAGGGATGTTTCTTTTATACCCAATCATGACACTCACCTGTTTCCAATTTACCTGTTCACCTGCTGAATGTTCCAAAAATGTGTTTTTTGAGCATTCCTCAACTTTCCCAGTATTTTCTTGTCACTGTCCCAGCTTTTTTGGAATGTGTTGCAGTGAATATTTGCAACAAAACAATAAAGTTTATCAGTTTGAACATTAAATATCTTGTCTTTGTAGAGTATTCAGGTTGAAAAGCATTTTTAAATCATTGTGTTTTGTTTTTATTTACATTTTACATAACGTTCCAACTTCACCGGAATTGGGGTTGTGACATAAAACAATACAAAAATCAAATGGCAAAAGTAAGATGTAACTGTAAATAAAAGAAGATCCTGCTTATTTTCTGCACTACATATGCAAAAGATGAAACCAAGTATGTAGTCTATCCACATTTGCAATGCTTATATTTAGAGACTTGACTTTTGGTACCAGTGCCATTGTGTGATTCCTTCTGACTGCCTAAGCCTGATCATCTTTTGAGGCTGGAGCGTGGAAAATCTTGAAAGGAAATACTTGACGGCTTTGTGCTGTCTTCATGTCAATATGGAGCAAGGAAACTCAGTGTAGCCCAGGGCCAAGATGAGCCTTGCCTGAACAGTAAAACTGGCAAGAGAATGCAGAAATTAAAAATATTCAATATGCTAATGTTTTGTTTTCCCAACTCTGAACAGTCAGAATCTTCTACTTTACTGACATCGATTATAACACAAAGGTCCCTGTGAGTACGGAGCCCCGCTGACCTCAATAACTGTGACCAAAACATTACCACAAGTGGGTTGCTGTGTCCTGCTGTTTTCGGGTGATTCATGTGGCTGCCAAGGGGAGCATAAGAAGAGAATAAAAGACTGAATCGGGACCTGAGCTCTGAAAGACCCCAAGGGTGGTATGTCTTCTAAAAGATGAAGCACCATCTATTGTAAGAAAGCAAGAGAGACTCTCACCAAACAAGCTGAACAAACTGTTCCTAATGTATCTTCCCACAGATTAAAAAAAAAGATGAAATAAGATGCACAAAGATTCTGTTTTTTATAATAATAAATTCTAGAAATTGCATAAAAGTTGTTGATGGTGAGCTGTTCCTGAAGACTAAATGAGGTTCTGGTGACAGGTTTCTAAATGACTATTGTGAGATGCTAGAGCTTATCCGAGCTGTCATGAAGTGTGAAGGTAAACTAACAGGTATTTTAAAAGCGACATTGAATCTAAAATCAAACATCCACTCATTCGTTTGTAGCTCTGCCAACTCCTGAGGCAAAAAAATAGGTCATCAACTGTCACATGCTTCACTATATGCACTACCTAGTCACTGTTGTAGCAGATCATGTACAGCAGAGATGCAATGACCCAGTATGCAGATGGTATATCTGTCTAAGCCCGACCCAAAAAACTACACTAGGTATTTGACTGAGACAGAACTGGGGTCTCCCTACAGAGTGTGGTGGGATCATTTTGTTGATGAAAATACCTACTTGTAGATTCTCAAAAGTGAAAACACCTGTTTTAAAGGAAACATGAAAATGTCACCTTTTCAGTGCTTTTGTGAGTCTATTCGGGTATAACACCACCCTCCCAGCTTTTTAACAACGGTGGGAGGATCCCCGTGAACGTCCAAACCCACACTGACAGACCTGCTGTCCCTGCTAGCCTGTTACGGAGTTAGCTTGGTGCCCACAGTTAATATTGCTATTTTCTCAAAATTTTCATCACCCCACTAGACATCCATGTTCCCACCTGGTTCACTAATCCACATTTGAT
The DNA here is from genome assembly GCA_020510985.1 of Pholidichthys leucotaenia. Classification (NCBI taxonomy): domain Eukaryota; kingdom Metazoa; phylum Chordata; class Actinopteri; order Cichliformes; family Pholidichthyidae; genus Pholidichthys; species Pholidichthys leucotaenia. Next base: position 20,346,412 of record CM035844.1, read on the forward strand.
ATCTTGCATCATCCTCGCTTATCATATTATAATGCAAGAAATCTCTGTCTGTCTGTGTGTTCCACGCGTATCTCCCAAACCATTCATCAGACTGGCCTCAGATTGTATACGTGCTTTGCTGAGGTTACAAGGGTGTGCATCCCTGAATTTCAGCCTCCCCAGATATGCAGTTTAGGAGGGGAAATCTTTAATGAACATCCAGAGGGGAGCTATAGGCATTCATAACTATGACATCATAGACGCACAGATGTTGCCATGGTTACTGTTGCCAGGCAGACACATCCTCAGAGATCAAAGGCAGGCATCACTGAATGAGTGGTGACATCAAAGATCAAAGGCAGGCATCACCATGGTTACTGTTGCCATGGTAACAGTAACTTTCTACGGGCATGCAGAAATGCTTGCTTATACTTGGTTTCTATGGGCATGCACGGGTATGCACTGGTCTTGTTATATTTTGAACATAATAGGCCAGGATATCAGATCACTAGCTGGCCGTGGTTGGGCCGTCTACCGCTTCAGAGCTCACCTCGGTGGTGTGAGGGTGACGCACTAGCCCACCCTGTGTTAGCAGGTTAGCCATAGACTCATTTAGAGTTGCTTCAGTGCTACTGTGCGCCAGAGACCAGTCATATCCTTTCCACCATTCCCACCACACACCCCTGTCTGCAATAATGGTTTTACAGACTCACATTCACTCATTAGTTATGTTAGTTAGCTCCCCCCCACACCCCCAGCACAAGCCGTAATTTAGACGTATTTTGGGCTAAATCAAGTCCATCGGCCCAAGCCTTAATTTAGCCCACAAATAGACACTGAATGTTGGGCTGTGTTTATTCCATCTACTATAGACCATATTTAATCAGAAAAAAAGTTGTTGAAAATTGGGCAAAAAAAAAGTCCAATAATTGTGCCGTTTATTCCACAGGATTTGGCCCAAAATTATCCTCAAAAGAGTTTTTAGCATTTGGTGATGGTGGTGGGTGTCTGTCTCTCAAACGTCAAATATACTTTTACAGCCTCTGGGAGTCTTTGTTAATAGTGCTTTTTTAAGTTCAACATTTGACAAAATGCTTGTTACATACATAATATCTGGAACAATCTGAAACCAATGCCAGTGCTATTGTGCTATACCCTTAAAAAAAGCCTATTTGAATACAAGCACGTTCTACAAATTTCTCTCCAAGTTGTGTCTTTTTATTGATGATACCTCAGGCTCTGGGCGTCCCCAGACACCTCTGACCTTGAAAGCTAAGCAGGGTCTACCTTGGTTAGTACTTGGCTGGGAGACTGCTTGGGAATAGCAGGTGCTGTGCTGGACTGGTGATCTGTCCAGGATGTGGTCCACCGCTTCCCCAGAGCTGCTGGTGTAGGTGGCCCACCACACACAAGTCAAAAAGGATCAAGATGCTGGTGACTATACATTTTTTTGTAAACAACCTTAAAAGGCATCTTAATTTTTCAGCCAAATTCAGACCATACAACGACGTCTATATGAAGACGCCTTTTCAACGACCTTAAAATGACAGTTTTCATCTTTCACTTTTCAACCAAATCTGTACGTTTTTTAGACGGTTGGCAAAGGCGTCTTTTCAATATTTTTTGACCATTTTGTGCTGGGAGGGTAGTCTGTCTTTGTTCTCTGCAGCAAACAGGTAACATTAGCCTTAAAATGTAAAGAAGCATGTACTGAAATGAGTCATTCTGAGGAGGCCTGATAAAATGGGCTGAGAATGGTGCTGAAATCAATAAAGGCTGATGTGTTTTGGCCAAAGCATGTGACAGAGATTTCATCAAGAACTATAGGAAATATGTGCAAAATGTGGATCATATGTCCCCTTTAATGTGCGAGACATACGCAGCTATTGTGCACGAGGCAAATGCAGGTTAAAAAAAACAGGCCTATAATATTCTGGGGAAAAAAAACTCAAAGCCCGGATCATGATTAGAACTACAGTATTTTGCATTTCAGTCAGTAGATCAATTCTAAACCCAAAGTCTGGATATAATTCATTTTTTTAACAAACCAGTTTGCGTGAGAGCTGATATTAAGCCCAATTCACACAGAACTATGAATGTGGATACTTGTGTACACAGGCAACGCTCTCAAACAAAGGTGGAAAAATGCACACTGGGTTCATGCCTGTGATTCCCGTGTGGCTGCAATTCATGCTGGAATGCTTGAGTGGAGCCATGTCAGAACGTACGTCCATGTGTCCGCGCTGATGTATTCCCATGTGTGCCCGGGCAGAATGTCACAGAAGTATTCACAAGCAAACAGATGTGTCCACAGGTGTACACTGCTCACCTCAGAAGTGCTGCCTCACTTGGGTTTGTGGGTTTATGTATACCATATGAGCCTGTGTGTTTATCCACCTGCATCACAGGTGGTATCCATGACAACAGGTCTGGGTGACTGGGGCTTTCCACGCCTGGTCATATCCTGGTCACGGGTACTGCATAAAACTTTATGAACTTCTGGTTCCTGTGACGGCCACATATACAGCCACACAGTTAAAGTAATAATCTGGTAATATTCATCCAATTTACAGATTTACGGCTTCGCTCCCTGACATAATTTCACATTTAATTTAATCTGCACTCATGGAGTTGCGTGGAGTCCAACTCTCACTTATTCCCAGTGAGACTTGGACTCCGCCAGCCCTGCCCTTTGTCACCGATCCTGTTCATAATTTTTACGGACAGGTTTTCTAGGCGCAGCCAGGGAATGGAGGGTGTCATGTTCGGTGACCACAGGATCTCGTCTCTGCTGTTCCCAGATGATGCGGTCCTGCTGGCTTCTTCGAGCAATGACCTGCAGGTCTTACTGTAGCGGTTTGTTACTGAGTGTGAGGCGGCACCTCGACTTCTGAGTCCATGGTCCTCAGCCGGAAAAGGGTGGATTTTCCTGCTCCAAAGTGAAGAAGATCAAGTATCTCTGGGTCTCATTCACAAGTGAGGGTAGACTGGAGCGGGAGATTGACAGACAGATCTGAGCAACATCTGCAGGGGTGCGGATGTTTACCAGTCTGTCATGGTGAAGAAGGAGTTGAGCTCTAAAGCAAAGCTGATGATTTACCAGTTAATTCACATTCCTTTCCTCACCTATGATCATGAACTTTGGGTAATGACCAAAAGAATGAGATCACGGATACAAGCAGCTGAAATGAGCATCCTCTGTAGGGTTGCTGGACTCACCCGTAGAGATGCAGTGAGGAGCTCAGTTTTCTGGGAGAGGCTCGGAGTAGAACCGCCACGCCTCCACATCGAAAGGAGCCAGCTGAGGTGGTTTGAGCATCTAATTAGGATGCCTCCCCCTTCAGGTGCTTTAGGCATATCCCACTGGGAGGAGACCCCAGGGCCGAAATCTGGACGTCCTGGAGAGACTCTCCCAGCTGGCCTGGGAACACCCTGGTGTCCTCTCTGGATTCCATGTTTTTAAGACACCTGGTTAAATGATAACAGTGGCTCTCCTCTTATCGAAGCAGCGCCTCCCAACTACAGCTTTATAAGCACTGTTGGGCAAGTTACTAAAAATAGTAACAATTCCAGTTACTAGTTACTTCTTTTCAAAAGTAATTGAGTTACTTTACCAATTACCGCATGATTAAAGTAATTAGTTACTTGGAAAAGTAACTTTCACATTATTTTGAAATGCATACTTAAATCATCTTGCACACAGCAAGATAACTTAATTAATGGCTTACATTACAGGCTTATTAATATCAGGCTGACGACTGTTTCAGACAGAACTGTTTCAGACAGAACTTCAGAATGGCAAGGAAATAGGTACAGAAACAACTATTCTAATAAGGTTATGACGCACTAACACAGTAACTCAATCCTAATACTAATGGATGCTAATAACACACACCCCAACACACAGTTAGGCCGTTAGGACTCCTTAAGCACACCTTGATACTAAATACTAAAACTAAAACTACTAACCGCCTCCCTCCCAGTCTTACACCCCCCCCCCCCCCCAATTCTGGGTGGAATATACATCTTCTTGGATATACTTAGGGCTTTGGGGCGGGGGTGTGCCGCACTGTGTTGGTGAAGGGGACACCTCTGCTGTGCAGTGGGGCTGCCCTCCCCTCAATTTTAATTGCATTTTAGACACTGAGGGCTTGGGGGGATGGGGGCCCTGCTGCCTATCGCAGTGGCTAGTGGTGCTCAAACCACTATCCCCCCCAATTTTAACTGCACCATGGTAGTTCACACACCAACACACAATCACATCATACAACTGACACACACATATGTTTTGTGCAAGGGGGAGGGGGGGTTCTTCCCCCACCCCTGCTGCCCTCCTTCTGCCAGGGGCCTGGGGGCCCGGTGGGGGGCCTGGGATCTGTCATGTTGTCAAAATCCCTGGGTGCTGCTGAATGAATAGATGCAAGCAAGGGAGTGAGAGAGGAATTGAATAAGAGTAAGCGAGAGTGAGGAACTGATGAATGGAGATGGTGTTGGTGGGTTGGTTTTGTGTGGCGCTTTGCGTGTCAGTTGGCATCTCGGGGCGCCTGCAGTGATCTCCTGATCAGTCGTTTGGGTGGGCGCTGGGGGTGGGGGTCTGCTTCTGTGGCCACAACGCCCTGGGGTGGGTTGGTGTGTGGGGGGGGGTGGCTGCTTGCCTGCGCCGGCGGTCTCCCCAGCTGCTGCTGGGAACTGGTGCACGTTCAGGCTCGCTGCATCTGCACCACAGTCGCCCTAAGAAATAGGGGTGAATGAGGGTGGATGAGTGTGAGGGGGAGAGCATGAATGGATGTGAGTAGGTCCGAGTGGGAGTGAGAGTGCGTGCGTGGGTGAACGTGAGAGAATGTGGGTGACCCTGAGGGCGCGTTGGAGCGAGATTGAGTGGGTTCAGGAGTGAGAGAGAATGGTGGGTCCGGGAGTGTGAGAGTGGGACTGTGTGGGGGAGTGGGTGAGTGAGAGTGAGTGAGTGCTTGTAGGTGCACATGACAGCAAAAGGGTTTGGTGTGGGAATGAGTGTGTCTGTTAGTTGAGAGGTGCTGGATTGAGGGGGGTAATGCCTCTCGGCTACGTGGGCTCCCTTGGATGGGGGTGGGGGACTTCTTTGGGTGTGGGGGTCCCCGGGGTGTGTGGCATTGGCGCTGGAGGGGGGGCGCTGGGGGTGCCTGGGGGGGGTCCCGCCGGGGGCCACAGGCCGGTCTCCAGCATGGGGTGTGGGGCGCTGGCCTTCTGGCGCTTGGGGCCCGGGGGCTGGCGGTGGCCCTGCTGGGGGTGGGCGGGCCCGGGGCTGTGGGTCCGCCGCACCGGCCGCCTGGTGGCCTTGCCTCCCTCGGCCGTCCCACCGGGGGGTGGATGCCTGGCGTTCCTGGGGCTTGTCAGCCCTGGGCATTTGTGCCCTGTGGGGGTTGGTGGCGCTGCTTTGCCTGCTCGGGGTTTCCAGGGTGGTGGGGAATTGCTGCGAACGGCCTCTCTCTTCGTATATTTCCTGACAAACCACTCACATGCACACACTTATTTTGCGTGCGCTCTCATATACATGCACACGGATGCACACGCACAAATTTCTCCCCTTTAACAGGTGCGAATACCAGACTCATGTTGAGACCTCTTCGGTGGAAAGGCAGTTTGTCTTCTGTTTGTTTTAGTTGTTGGTTTGTTTGTTTTCTTTGTCTGTTCCTCTCTCTTTTCTTTCCCCCTCCACACACTTCCTTTCCCCATTCCCCATCCTGTCGGGTCCTTCATGGGTAAAATAATTTAAATAAAGTATTAAAGTTATTACAGGAGGAGTATGCAACAATATACAGTACATAGATAGGTACTGTATAAAGCACCTTTTGGCAAAGTAAATCTGTTTTGGCACAATAAGGGTAACAGATTTCTGTTCTGCTCATTCTGTACAAATGAGCATTGTGCAACGAGCAGTGTATAATTACAAATTAGCATCCGGTGCTAATTTCTGTAATGGTAGTACCAGTAGACTGTGCATGATAAGCAGCAGCAGAGATGATAATTAGCAGCTGAGATGATATGGACATCAGATGGGTGTTACTATATCTACTGTACAGGTGAGCAGTGTGCAAATTTAGCAGCCGGTGTGCAAATTCCTATATGCAAAGCTGTATTACGGAGTTTTGAGAGTTGTTATCTGTTCAGGAGTCTGATGGTAGTGGGAAAGAAGGAGTTCTTCAGTGTGGTTGTCCTGCATTTCATACTTCTGTACCTCCGGCCTGGGGGTAGAAGTGTGAACAATCTGTGCTGGGGGTGGGTGGGATCCTGGAGGATGGCATCAGCTCTCCTTTGCACTCTGCGGTGATAGATGTTCTGCAGAGAGGAGAGTGGAGTCCTGATGACCTTCTCCGCTGTCTTCACCACTCTCTGCAGGCGTTTGCGGTCCAGGGCAGTGGTGCTGTTGTACCACGCAGTGATACAGTTGGTCAGGATGCTCTCGATGATGCAGCTGTTGAAATTGTTGAGGATCCTGGAGGACATGCCAAACTTCTTCAGCCTCCTCAGAAAGTACAGTCACTGTTGAGCTCTCTTAACCAGCTCTGTGGTGTTGTGTGTCCACTTAAGGTCCTCGCTGATGTGGATGCCCAGGTATTTAAAGCTGCTCACCCTCTCCACCTCAAGCTTCCGGATGAACAGTGGCCATTGGGGTCTCCTCCTCCCTTTCCTCATGTCCACTATCATCTCCTTTGTCTTGTCCGTGTTGAGGGTGAGGTTGTTGTCCTCGCACCATGACACCAGGTTGGCCACCTCCCTCCTGTAGGATGCTTCGTCATCACCAGGAATGCATCCTATCACTGCTGTGTCATCCACAAACTTTAGGATGATACTGTCCTTGGGGGAGGCAACACAGTAATGGGTGAAGAGGCTGTAGAGGATCTTTATGTTATGGATTCATCCAATGTGCAGTGATCCAAAGAAAACGTTAATTTTCCACAGTCCAAACATCTGCTGTGACAGATACATGATCCGGTCTCTCAAATGCCTTTTCGAGAGCCAAATCCTTTTTTGAATAATCTTTATCCAGGTAGCAGGTAAATGTGTTTTAACGTCAGTGGATCACAATCCAGCTGTTTGATGGAAAGTGACTGTTATCACGTCTTCATTCTGTAACAACGTATCTGGCAATCAGTCGGTTTAATTCTTGCTGGGTCACAAACTGTCCAGATGCATACCTGTGCTTGAAATCCAGCCGTGGCTGTTGAGATAAAGGTATTTCCACTTTACATCCTGCTGTGAGATCCACTTCACAGTGTTAGCTGTTGGCATAGCTAGCTGTTATTTAGCACTAGCTTTGATGGAGCTTGTTGCTGTTTCCAGGCACTTCTGAAGAGGACTCCATCAGCACTTCGTTTGCAACCCACTATGCTTTTGTCCTTAACTGCAACAAAGGAAAAATAATCTGTGTATGTGTACAAAAACAAAGTAGCTTCATCTCTTCCTCCACGCAATAATCAAGACTCGGTGCTTTGCAACAGGTCACGTGGACTGACGGCTCGTCTCAGCTATGGTAGGGTCAGTTTGTATATTCATTTATTTGCTCTAAAAATATCTATCCATATTAATAAAATGAGTAACAAGTAATGCATTTGATCAAATTTCAGTAACTAACGCATTACTGAATTTTTAAACAGCCACTTGGTGGCACAGTGGTTAGCACCGTGGCAGCACAGTAAGAAGGTCACGGATCGATTCCACCCCTGACAACCGTGGGTTTGATCCCACCCCCTGACCATCAGCGACCCTTCTGTGTGGAGTTTGCATGTTCTCCCTGTACCTGCGTGGGTTTACCCCGGGTACTCCGTTTTCCTCCCAGAGAAACAAAAACATGTAGGTTAGGTTAATTGGAGACTCTAAAGTGGCCCTAGGTGTGAATGTGTGTGCATGAATGGTGAAGGGATTGGCACTGCACTGCAGCTGCCTCATCCATCCAGGTGGATGCCCTGTAATGTCCCCATTGTGTCACTAATAAGGGATTAAAAAATAAATACAAATAATTTTGTTACACAGCACGTTACTGCAAAAGTAGTGGCGTTACAGTAACACGTCACTTTGTAATACGTGACTCCCAACACTGTTTATAAGTGAACCCAGGCTGCATAAGAAAGGAGAAGGAGAAGCTGTTTTGTTTAATGATTCCCTCCAATGCAAGCAGATGTCTTATGATAAGTTTACGTCATTTGAGTATGTGGCTCTTCAGCTGAATTCCTCCTCCCGTGTGTTGTTTCTTAATGTTTACAGACAACCTAAATACCATGCAACCTTTTCTGATGATTTTACAAAGCTGCTGTCTGTCATCTGTGTTGACTTTGTGTAGTTATTGTTGGTGATTTTAACATCCATGTTGACAACCCTCAGGACAGAGGGACCACAGAATTGTGTTGTGTTCTTGATAACTTTGGACTGACTCAACATGTAACAAAGAAAACACACAACAGAGGACATAGTCTGGACCTGGTCATCTCCAAAGGTCTGAACATCTGTAGGGTTATGGTGATGAACATTGCTCTGTCCGACCATTCTTGTGTTGTGTTTGAAAATGCTATTAATGTCAACAGAAATATCCAGAGGTCATCAAAAAATGGTACACTGCATGCGGAAAGTATTCACAGCACTTCACTTTTTCCACATTTTGTTATGTTGCAGACAGACAGACAGACAGACAGATATACAGATAGATAGATAGACCGATCCAAAACTGGGAAATTACAGGTGATATAATGATTGAATTCGTTTTCCTCAAAATTCTACACACAATACCCCACATTGACAATGTGAAAAAAGTTTTTGGGAATTTTTTTTGCAAATTCATTATAAAACAAAAACTAAGAAATCACATGTACATAAGTATTCACAGTGCTCAATACTTTGTGGATGCACCTTTGGCAGCAATTCCAGCCTCTTCCCAATTACAGCAATTACAGTCTTTTTGAATATGATGCCACAAGCTTGGCACACCTATGAGATGAGAGATGAGATTCAACTTTATTGTCATTACACATGTATGAATACAAGGTAACGAAACGTGACTTGGCATTTGGGCACGCTCTGCAGAGCGCATCCAAGGCCAGGGCAGCCGCTAGGCGCCAGTCATGACTTGGGTCTATCTATCTATCTTTGGGTAGTTTGGCCCATTCCTCTTTACAGCACCTCTCAAGCTCCATCAGGTTGAATGGGAAGCGTTGGTGCACAGCCATTTTCAGATCTCTCCAGAGATGTTCAATTGGATTCAAGTCTGGGCTCTGGCTGGGCCACTCAAGGACATTCACAGAGTTGTCCTGAAGTCACTCCTTTGATATCTTGGTTGTATGCTTGGGATCACTGTCCTGCTGAAAGATGAACCGTCACCCCAGTCTGAGGTCAAGAGCACTCTGGAGCAGGTTTTCATCCAGGATGTCTCTGTACATTGCTGCATTCATCTTTCCCTCTATCCTGACTAGTCTCCCAGTTCCTGCTGCTGAAAAACATCCCCACAGCATGATGCTGCTAACAACACTGGCGTGGTTATGAATGGTGCCTGGTTTCCTCCAAACATGATGCTTGGCATTCACGCCAAAGAGTTCAATCTTTGTCTCATCAGACCAGAGAATTTTGTTTCTCATGGTCTGAGAGTCCTTCAGGTGCCTTTATGGCAAACCCCAGGTGGGCTGCCATGTGCCTTTTAGTAAGGAGTGGCTTCCATCTGGCCACTCTACCATACAGGCCTCATTGGTTGATTGCTGCAGAGATGGTTGTCCTTCTGTAAGTTTCTCCTGCCTTCACAGAGTAACGCTGGAGCTCTGACAGAGTGACCATCAGGTTCTTGGTCACCTCCCTGCATGCAATGTCAACTGTGGGAGCTTATATAAACAGGTGTGTGTCTTTCCAAATCATGTCCGATTAACTGAATTTACCACAGATGGACTCCAGTTAAGCTGTAGAAACATCTCAAGGATGATCAGTGGAAACAGGATGCACCTGAGCTCTGTTTTGAGCTTCATGGCAAAACGTACATGTGATTTCTTAGTTTTTTTATTTTTAACAAATTTGCAAAAATTCAAAAAAATTTTTTCACCTTGTCATTGTGGGGTATTGTGTGTAGAATTTTGAGGAAAAAAATGAATTTAATCCATTTTGGAATAAGACTGTAACCAGTGGTGGACCATATATTTTACAACTAGGCTTTCAGTGGTGATCTACCCGATTTAAGTGCCGTTCATACCAAACACCATAAAAATAGCCTATAGGGCCATCCACATAAAGCATGTTCAAATTAACTTTTAACTATAAAATTGTTTTAAAAATCTTTACCTTTTCATTGTGGAGCTCCATTTCCCTGTGCACTTGTTCACAGAGCTGCAGATCCACTCTTGTTTCCCCAGTTTAACAGTACTGTTGCTTGTAAGTGTCCGGCTGGCGTCTCGCTGCTGCCATGGTTAAGGCCCTGTCATACCTAGACTATTTAGGCAGCCAAAACGTATGAAAAATTTGGAGAATACAGTGGCATATGGCGAATCAGTTATGGCTAAGTTTTGTCTAAGTTAAGAGCACGCTGAAGAATGATGAAGCATGCTATGGTGTAGTTCGCTGAGCTCCTCTGAAAATTTTCCGACGTATCCAGCATATGACTGATACGTCCCGCATTCATGGACCAAACGGCATATTTGCAGTGTTGGTTCACAGGAAAAAAAAAACATACAGAGCTCTCTGCCTGCAGCGCATACACACACACACACACACACACACACCTATTTGTTTGTGTAATGGGACCTGTTGGGGTTTTTCCATTTGACTGGTCTGTTCCATCAACTGTCTGGTGTTGTTCTGATAAATATACCAAGATGTCAGAACACTGAAGGAGGTGGATCCAATCAGCTGATCGCCTGAAGCGCAGAGCGCAGCTGTTTTCCATGATAAATCACACTTTTCCGTTGGCTGCGCCTCCCAGCAAAAGCACACTCCATGCATTATCTTGTTTTTTTCCTCACTTTATTGAAAAGCTTTTTTTTTTATAATCGCCATCAGTTCACGTGCCTTTGAGCCAGGTTGTGACAATTGTTATCTGATGTTCCTGATGTGTCACATCTGCTGTATTAGACGTGACTGACCTGACAGATTTCACAGCTCTGCCAGGTCGGTCACGCCCCCCAATTGGTGGTTCCTGTAGGGGAGAATCATCTGGGTTGAACAAAGAACATCTCTCCCACACCAATAGGATTCATGGATCAGGAGGCAATGGCAGTTTGGCATGACTGCGCTATGCAGATGTTATACTATTGTTGGGCATAAGTTGTGACTGTCGGCAGCACGTTAAGCATTAGTTGGCTTAAGTTACTTATAAGTTATGGAAATATTCTATATAAGTTACTAATACGTTATTGACTCCATCAGTTGCAAACAACAGGCATTCCCAGCAAGATAATTTGCAGTACTCCTTGGAGCTTGTAATCCAAGGATACTGCTCGTTGCTAATATGGAAGTGACTGAAATCCTTTCCCCAACTGAGACGGCCCTGCTAGCTTCAGAGTTGATTTTTGATTTTTTGATTTGATTTTGTATACTTTATTGATCCCCAGAGGGGAAATTGAGGGCATCCACCTGGATGGATGAAGCAGCCATGATACGGCGCTATCCCTTTACCATTCACACACACATTCACACCTAGGACCACTTTTAGAGTCTTGGCCGACCTCTCTTCACAATGACCAGCTTTTCTTGAAAAGTCCGTCTGGAAAATTGATTTTTTAAAATATCAGCGACCAAATCATTTTCCTCTCCCCTGTCAGCCATTGTGGGTGGAAAAACAGCCATTATATTTAAACAGATACAGTATATTATAGCTGCTTAAGCAAGTCCTTGCACTGGCATTTCGCTAGCTAGGATCCTCTGCATTGTGGGTGGAAGAGTCTAACCAGCCAATCAAAAGACATGAAAGAAAGACATGAAAGACATGAAAGACATCTGATTGGGTAAAGCAACAGGATAAGTTTAACAGTTAATTTAACCTACAGAGCCTCACTGTTAATTCCTGAAGGCCCAAGGCAGATTTGTTTGACCCTGGCAACACAGATAGCTGAAATATGATTGGACAAAAAACCTCTAACATGCATTACACATGCATACACAACCTTTAACATGCATTACACTCTAACATGCATTACACTCTTGGTTGGAGTGCAACCAAGAGAAAAAGCTACAAAATGAAGAGAATAGACTATTGGGAATAATTTAATACATCCTCATGGAACAAATATAAGAATGTAGGTTGTAAATATAATTCTGATAGTGTATAGGCCAGCAGAGAAGACTTTGCTGGCCCTGAGGGTCCACAACTGGTTGCAACATAAAATGTGGAAAAAGTGAAGCGCTGTGAATACTTTCCGAAGTCACTGTAGATGGGGAATTGTAGTTATGGTAATTGAAGGTAAACAACTTTTGGATGATGCATGTTGCAGTCAAGACTACACCAAGACCAGACAGAGTCAGAGTGTACCAAGAGCAAGACTTTAAGAGGTCAAAATTAAGTTAAGACCAAGTCAAGATTAAAGCTGTGGTCACAAAGATTCTTAGGAGCAATTGGTTCATAAGAATCTCCCAGTTCCTACGGATTCTGGAGTTCGCGGACATTCATGGAGGGGGGCATAGATTCTTATGGCTGCTGTTCAATTCGCAAGAGCAACTTGAGGCATTCCTGAGAAATGAGGTGCTTTTCTGTTGTATGATGGCCCTAGAGTTCTTGCGTTCTTCATGAGGGTGCCTTGGGATCTTCCTACAGCTGACATAACGCATGGCTCAGGAGACGTACACACACAGGCTCAGAGAAGTTCAAATAGTTTATTAGCAACAGGGGTGAATGGATGTGTGTCTGCGGGATGTAAATGTATTGGTGGCGGCGTCTGCTTCGGGCACAGAGGCAGGAGACCGTACAGCCGGCAACCCTATGGGAAAGAGCACAAGGACACAGGGTGACGGGCACACACCAACACAGGAGGAGAATGAGCGAGAGAGGAGCTTACTTGTAAGGGACAGATGACTGGCACCACAAGGACGGGACCCGGAAGACAGCCACCTGCAGAGCTCGGTGCAGCAGCGAGGATTGGCGAGGGAGAGGCGTTGTCCGCCGCCGAGGAATCCACCTGTGCACAGGGGAGCAGACTGGAAAGAAAGGAGGTAAGGGCTTCTTACCAAAAACGTTGTGCTGAAGAAAAGGTTTGACTCACGATGATGAGTGACGAAGTCTGCTGGCTTCAGGCCGAAGCTCAAGGCGAGGCGGCTTATATTCCTTGCTGCTGATGATGTGCAGGTGTGCGTGCAGGTGGCGCCGCTGATGAGCGGCGCGGCGTGACAGTACTCCCCCCTCTAGCAGCGCCTCCTGGCGATGGCTTCTCTGGGTGCGCTCGGTGGAAGTCAGCGATGAGCGACGGGTCTAACACAAACGACGGGGGCACCCACTGCCGATGTTCAGGCCCATAGCCCTCCCAGTCCACCAAGTACTGCAACCCACGACCCCGGCGCCGGGAGTCCAGGATGGAAGAGACGGCCCAGGCCGGATGGCCACCAACCATCCGGGGCGCGGGTTGCGCAGCAGGAGGAGGGCAAAGGGGGTCGGAGACTGCCAGCTTCACCTTGGACACGTGGAAGGTGGGATGGATGCGGAGGGAGGGGGGAATAGCTACACGCACAGCCACCGGGTTGATAATCCTGGTGATGGGGAAGGGACCCATGAAGCGCTGTGCCAACTTCCTCCTCTCGCCCTTTAAAGTTACGTCCTGGGTTGACACGTAAACTTGTTGCCCAACTCTGTACGCCGGGGCAGGTCTTCTGTGCCGGTCCGCCACGGTTCTGTTGCGCTCCGCCGTGCGTAAAAGCGCATTGCGCGCTGACGCCCAGATGGAGCGGAACTGCCTGAGACGGGCCCGTACTGATGGGACAGTTACCTCACTCTCCTGCGCCGGGAGCAGCGGGGGGTCGTAACCCAGGGACACCTTGAAGGGGGACATCCCTGTAGCTGAAGAGCGAGCGGTATTATGGGCGTACTCAACCCAGGCAAGGTGGTTACTCCAGGACGTGGGCTTGGATGACGTTACACAGCGGAGCGCAGCCTCCAGCTCCTGGTTGGTCCGCTCACACTGCCCGTTGGATTGGGGGTGATGGCCGGAGGAGAGGCTCACCTTGGCTCCTAAAGCGTTGCAAAACGACCTCCAAACCTCAGAAGAAAATTGGGGCCCTCGATCCGAGACCACGTCCACCGGAATCCCATGCAGCCTGACCACGTGCTGGATGAGGAGGTCCGCCGTCTCCAGGGCAGTGGGGAGACCTCGCAGGGGGACGAAGTGTACCGCCTTGGAGAAGCGATCCACGATGGTCAGGATGGTGTCATAGGAGTTGGAGACTGGGAGTCTGGTGACGAAGTCCAGGGCGATGTGCGACCAGGGCCTGCCAGGGACGGGCAGGGGCTGGAGCAGGCCCGCTGGAGGGGCATTTCCCGACTTGTTGATGGCACAAATAGGACAGGCCCGGGCGTAGCGGGCAGCATCCCTCCGCAGGCCCGGCCACCAAAAGGACCGCTGGAGGAGGTTTATCATCCGGGAGGAGCCAGGGTGACAGGTGAGCCTGGAGGTGTGTAGCCAGTGGATGACCTCTCCTCGAACCGCAGATGGCACGAATAGTCTTCCCTCTGGTCCGCCGCCAGGGTCAGGCTCCACCTCCTGCGCCTTCCGGATCTTGCTTTCTATGTCCCAGGAGATGGCTCCCACGACGCACGACCTGGGCAGGATGGTGTGAAGCGCGTCCTCCGACGTCCTCTCTTGCCTAGAGAGGGCGTCGGGCAGGCCGTTCTTGGTCCCAGGCCTGAAGGTGATGAAAAACTGGAACCTGGCGAAGAACAAGGACCAGCGCGCCTGGCGGGCGTTCAGGCGCTTGGCAGATCGAAGGTATTCCAAGTTCTTGTGGTCCGTCAGGACCACGAACGGCAGATCCGCCCCCTCTAGCCAGTGACGCCATTCTTGCAGCGCGAGCTTGATGGCCAGGAGCTCTCTGTCCCCCACGTCGTAATTTCTCTCCGCCGGGGACAAGCGCCGGGAGAAGAAGGCGCAGGGCCGTTTGGCGCCGTCGTCAGGCGACCGCTGGGATAGCACCGCCCCCACTCCCGTGTCCGAAGCATCCACCTCCACGATGCACTGCAGCGCGGGGTCGACCTGGCGAAGGACCCGGGAGGAGGAGAATTCCGCCTTCAGCGCCTGAAAAGCAGCTGCGGCCTCTTCGGTCCACCGGAACGGGACCTTAGGGGACGTGAGGCGGGTCAGCGGTCCGACGATGGTACTGAAGTGTGGGACAAAGCGGCGGTAGAAGTTCGCGAATCCCACGAACTGTTGCACCTGTTTCCTCGAGGCAGGTGTAGGCCATTCTACCACCGCCTTCACCTTCTCTGGGTCTGGACGCACCTGATCGTGAGCGATGATGAATCCCAGGAAGGATGTAGTCTTAGCGTAAAATTCGCACTTTTCAGCCTTCACGTATAGCCGGTTCTCCAGCAGTCTTTGGAGGACCCGCCTCACATGGACCTGGTGCTCGTCTCTGGACTTGGAGAAGATGAGTATGTCGTCCAGGTAGACGAACACAAAAAGACCGATGAAGTCCCGGAGGACGTCGTTGATGAGGTGCTGAAAGACGGCAGGAGCGTTGGTCAACCCGAACGGCATTACCAGGTATTCAAAGTGGCCGTTCGGGGTACGGAAGGCTGTCTTCCACTCATCTCCCTCCCGGATCCGGACGAGGTGGTAAGCGCTGCGTAGATCCAGCTTAGTGAACCAGGTCGCCCCCTGGAGGGAGTGGAAAGCAGTGTCCATGAGGGGCAGGGTGTAACAATCCTTCTCCGTGATGTCATTTAGCGCCTGATAGTCAATGCAAGGACGGAGGGATCCGTCCTTCTTTCCCACGAAGAAGAATCCTGCCCCCACGGGTGATGACGATGGGCGGATTATCCCAGCATTCAGCGACTCTTTTAGGTAGGCGTTCATCGTCTCCTTCTCCGGCGCCGACAGACTGTAGAGTCGACCAGAAGGTAAGGGTGCCCCCTGGCGGAGGTTGATGGCGCAGTCATAGGGCCGATGAGGAGGGAGAGACATGGCCTTGGTCTTGCTAAATACCATACCCAGGTCGTGGAATTCCAGGGGCACCAGAGACAGGTCCGGGGGTGCAGCGTCCGTAGGAGGGAGAGAAGCGGACGGAGAGCAGGCAGCGGACTGGAGACAGGTGCCCATGCAGAACGTGCTCCATGCCAACACCCCGGCTGATTTCCAGTCCAGGACAGGGTTGTGGAGGCGTAGCCAGGGTTACCCCAGGATGACGGGCGACACAGAGTTGGGTAGGACGAGAAAGGTTATCTCCTCCCGGTGGTTACCAGAGATGATCACCGGGACCGGGATGGTCTGGTGCGTGACTCTCCCAAGGAAGGCACGAGAGAGGTTGACCAGGGAGATGGGGTTTTTGAGCGCCTGGCAGCGGATGCCCAATCGGGGTGCCAGGCCTTGTGAAATAAAGCTGCCTTCTGCGCCCGAATCCACCAGTGCGTGGGTGAGATGCCCAGTGGGGTTGTGGCAGAAACGGATGGGCAGCTTTAATTGAGTGAGGGGATTTAACCGATTGACGTCCGCGAGGCTCCCTACAGTGACTCGCGGACCCCATCGTTTGGCTTCTGTGGACAAAGCTCTACCGTGTGTTGACTATCTCCGCAATACATGCAGAGATTCAACGCACGGCGGCGTTGTCTCTCCGCCGGGGAGAGCTTTGTCCAGCCCGTCACCATCGGCTCCGACTCCTCGGGGTGCGATGGTGGCGGCGTCACCAGGGGGCGAGCTTGGAACTGGCGCGACGAGGCTCCGCGAGGGCGAGAAGAAGACGACTTCCGCCCCGAGGAGCGCTCGCGCAGCCTGTTATCCAAGCTGATGGCAAGGGAAGATAGCTCCGCTAGCGTCTCAGGGAGATCCCGCCCAGCCAGTTCATCCCTCAGATCATCATTGAGGCTGCGGAGGAAGATACCGCAGAGGGAGCGATCCTCCCAGCCAACTTCCTCCGCTGCTACCCGGAAGTCGACCACATAGTCCGTAGCCAACCGGCTTCCCTGCTGGAGAGCGAGAAGCCGGTCAACCTGGACCGTCTCGGAACGCGAGTGGTCAAAGACCTCCAGGAAGCGCCTCACGAACTGGTCATAAGTGAGGGTGGCGTAACTGGGCCTCGCCATTACGGCGTAGGTCCAAGTCAACGCTCGCCCCTCCAGGAGATTCCCGATATAACCAATCCGACTATGATCCGAGGGAAAGTCTCCGGGCACGCGATGGAACACGGACTCACATTGCATAATGAACCCCCGCGCTCCGCCGAGCTTTCCGCTAAAGCGGGCGGGGGTCAGGATAGGCGCGAGCCGAGTCGGTGCCGCCGGAGCCTGCTGGACGGCCACTGGAGCGGCAGGAGCCGCGCCACCTTGATGAGCCGGGGGGAACGGCTGCTGGGGGTCCAGGCGGTCCAATCGGTTATTTATGAGGAGCAATTGGTTTAGGATCACCTGTTGCTGATAGGCTATCTGATCCACCCGAGCCTCGAGAGTGGTAAGCCGGTGTGCAAGCCCGCCGTCTGCCGAGCCGCTCTGCTGAAGCCGTACTGACATAACGCACGGCTCAGGAGACGTACACACACAGGCTCAGAGAAGTTCAAATAGTTTATTAGCAACAGGGGTGAATGGATGTGTGTCTGCGGGATGTAAATGTATTGGTGGTGGCGTCTGCTTTGGGCACAGAGGCAGGAGACCGTACAGCCGGCAACCCTATGGGAAAGAGCACAAGGACACAGGGTGACGGGCACACACCAACACAGGAGGAGAATGAGCGAGAGAGGAGCTTACTTGTAAGGGACAGATGACTGGCACCACAAGGACGGGACCCGGAAGACAGCCACCTGCAGGGCTCGGTGCAGCAGCGAGGATTGGCGAGGGAGAGGCGTTGTCCGCCGCCGAGGAATCCACCTGTGCACAGGGGAGCAGACTGGAAAGAAAGGAGGTAAGGGCTTCTTACCAAAAACGTTGTGCTGAAGAAAAGGTTTGACTCACGATGATGAGTGACGAAGTCTGCCGGCTTCAGGCCGAAGCTCAAGGCGAGGCGGCTTATATTCCTCGCCGCTGATGATGTGCAGGTGTGCGTGCAGGTGGCGCCGCTGATGAGCGGCGCGGCGTGACAACAGCTTACTTACTGCCATCTTACGAAAATTTTTGTGCATCTCATGGCACTCAAGTTGTTGGTAGGAAGATCTTACGGCTTTTGGCACATTTTGTCGGCACAAATGTCATACGAATGAAGTACTTCCACCTTATGAGCACCTCTCTACCACCTTACGCATGCTGTACGAATCTCCGTAAAAATGGGGATTTATATGGCGTTTCCTATGACTTCTGTAAGGGGCCCTCAAGAACAACGTAAGGTGTTCTTGAGGGCACCTTAAGTTGTTCTTGAGGCATACTTATGACCAACATCTTGCATAGTTCTTACGTTGTTCCTATGGCATTTATATGGCCATGCTATGATGAGGGGATTTTGTGGGGCGTTCGTAGAAATCTTGGTCAAGACCATTGACCTGGCCACAAACTTATGAATGGTCTACAAATGCTGGATTCTCCACCTTAAGAAGGCCGTACAAAATAGTCCAAACATCATTCATACAATGTTTGCAACCATTCATAAAGGTATTTTTTGACAGTAGATTAACACATCCATAGTGCAGTGGTCTTACTCTGGGCTTGACCACTGCCAGTCTTGATCTCAGTCTCAACCAAAGCCTTAGTCTCGGTACACTCTGGTTGTTAAGTCAACTGTGGTTAGCACTGCTGCCTCACAGCTACAAGGCTCCAGGTTCAAGTCCCCAGGCTGACAGGGGTGGGAACCTCTCTGTGTGGAGTTTGCATGTTCTCCCTGCACTGTGTGGATTTGCTCTGGGGGCTCCAGTTTCCCCCCACAATCCAACGACATGCAAGTTATATTAGGTGAACTGGTGATTCTACAGTGTCTCTAGGTATCTAACCCTGATAGGCCCTTTGAATTAATGTCTTTAGAATTTTGTTTCGGGTAAGTATGATGGTAATGGTTTGGAGGTACCTGTAAAAGCAGTGTTTAGTTGGTGGGTCTGGCAGGTAAGTAGAGAAAGAGTTTTAATAAGGCAGCCAGTGTGTGAGTCTTTGGTTTGCTCTGTATTCTACTTTCTGACATCATAAACTATCTGCTCTAGATGCGTGATAACATGAAATCTGCTGTAATATATCAGAAGTATGAGCATGCACCATGTCATGAGCAATTTTTTTTTGTCTGAGTTGGAAAATATTTATTAGACCAATAGCTTTTGGGAGTACATTTAAGAAATTACTACAAAACTCTTACTAATGTGAGGTTTCTGTTACTAAATGTGAAAAATAGTAAAAATGAAGTGTACTTTACAGTTGTGAAGTTGACAAAAAAACTTGACAAAAAAAGACAAATGCTATATACTCTAGCATCAGTGAAGTACCACCTTTGCTTCCTCCATCCATGTAACTGTCTTCACGTAAGTTCATAAGATCCACAGAAGATCCTCATGTGATATCTGACTCTGACAGCCAGAGCATAAGCTGCTCCAGTGAAGCTAAGTTTAGAGTCATTGTACAGAGAGAAGCAGATCTCCAGTGAAACATAAACACAAAATGTACTCATCTTGCTACGTCATACAGGCTGTCAAGCCAGCTCCGTACAGAGCTAGAGAAGCCACCCAGAGCTCAAGGCGGTCAATTAGAGCTGCATGATCAAATATGTCAAATGCTGGATAGGGTCCCAAGACAAAGCATGAAGCATCTCCGGCATCTGCTGTTTAAAGAGGGTCATTTGGGGCTCATACTGGAATATCTCCAGAATAACTCTGTTTAATAGAAAAAACTGAAGAGACCTAGGCAAACGCTTTAGACTGATACGGCGTCACAATGTAACCTGTCAGTGGACTGGTGTCAGGCCACTGACGGGGGGGGGCTGAAAAGTTCATCATGGTCAAATTTGACCAAATGTGGTTTATTTTTCTACTGCAGGGATCCAAGCGCTGCAACACCGATGGAAGAAGTGTGAGGACCGAAGGTGAGACTATGTTGAAAAACTAGAAAAGCATAGCTACAGTTGGACATAATGAACCCACTAGAAATAACAGAAAAGCACTCAGAGAGCGCATACCCCTGCCAAGGCTCCTTCTGTCCCTCATGGATCACCTCCAAAATGTAATGGGTTTCTGTGTAGGCCTAAAGCCACTTCTGGTGAAAATTGCATCAAAGTCTGTCCATTAGTTTTGGAGTATTGTTGCTAACACACTGTGAGAAGATAAGAGCCTTGGCTGAGGTATGCATTCTCAGATCATCACAAAAATGAAATGGGTTTTTCTCTAGCCGAAAGACCATGTCTGGTGGAAATTTCATCCAAATCCATGCAGTAGTTTTTGTGTAATCCTGTTGCACAAATACAAACAAAGCCCTTGGTGGAGTACTGTATGCACTCTCAGATCATCACCAAAATCTAATCATCTGTTCCCCATGCCATTACACACCTTTCCTGAAAATTTCATCCAAATCCATTCATAACTTTTATTAGTTATTTTGTTAACAGACAGACAGAAAGACTAACAAATAAATAAACTAACGCCAACAAAAACATAACCTCCTCGGTGGAAGCAATAAGCCACATTTGGTCAAATTTGACCACTATGAACGTTTCAGCCTATGAACTTTTCAGCCTCCCCTCATATAATAACTGAATAAATTGAGGCTGAGTTTAGCATCTCCTGGTTTTAGTAGGTCCAAATTTAGGCAAAGATACAGCAATCAAAATAGGACTGCATCTCACAAAGCAATATACCAAACACCTTTAACTTGACTGCCATACAATTACTTTGGCACACAAGTCTCAACCACAGCACCAGTGGCTCTCAAGTTTTTTCTTCTTTGGCTATATCAGTCTGTGTGCACCCCTCAGCTCATCATTATGACTAATCTGCATGTTCATCATCATTTGGGCTGTTAATTTTTCTTACGATATTATGGGTCGCGTCCTGAAGGATTGTGCAGAGGAGCTCAAGAATGTCCTGGCTGACATCTTCAACATCTCCCTGAGTCAAGCTGTTGTCCCCACATGTTTCAAAGCTGCCACCATAATATCAGTCCCAAAGAAGCCCGTCCCATCCGGCTCCAACAATTACCAGCCCATAGCACTGACCCCCATCATAATGAAGTGCTACGAGCGGCTAGCCATGCAGAACATCAAGTCCATCCTTCCTCCCTCCCTCCCTCCTACGACCCATCTCAGTTTGCATACAGGTCAAACAGATCCACAGAAGACGTCATCACTGCTGCTCTCCATCCAGCCCTCACCCACCTGGACTCAAAGAACTATGTGTGAATGCTGTTCTTGGACTTCAGTTCAGTATTCAACACAATCATCCCCCAACAGCTAATACAAAAACTCAGACACTTGGGACCCAAAAGCTCTCTCTGTAACTGGGTGCTGGACTTTCTCACAGGTAGGCCACAGAATGTGCGGGTTGGCAGCAACACCTCCAAGATCATCACACTGAGCACAGGGACCCCACAAGGGTGAAGAGCCCACTGCTCTTCACCCTGCTGACCCATGACTGTTTACCAGCCTACAGCACCAACCACATCATTAAGTTTGCGGAACACGACGGTGGTGGGCCTCATCACCAACAACAAGGAGGCCAACTACAGAAATGAGGTGCGCCAACTAGTCCAGTGATGTAAAAATCTCTTCCTGGACGTGGGAAAAACCAAGGAGATCATGGTCGACTTCAGGAGGGGTCACACACAGCATCCCGCTCTGATCATCGATGGTGGAGCTGTGGAGAGGGTAAGCAGCACCAAGTTCCTGGGGGGTACACATCTCTGAGGACCTCTCCTGGTCCAACAACATTACATCACTGGCCAAGAAGGCTCAAACTCACCTCCAGTTTCTCCGCAAACTGAGGACAGCATAAGTCCCACCCCCCATCACGTGCTCATTCTACTGGGGCACCATTGAGAGCACCCTCACCAGCTGCATCACAGTGTGGTATGGAAGCTGCACCACTTCCTGCTGGAAGACACTACAACGCACAGTAAAAGCAGCCAGCAAGGTCATTGGTGCTCCTCTGCCCCCCCGCGGACATCTACCTCATCCACAGAGCCATCAACATTGCAGGTGACACCTCCCACCCCTCACACTTCCTCTTCAGTCCCGCTCCACAAGACTGCTGAACCACTTTGTTCATCAGGCCAGCAGGATCCTGAACTCTGTCCCCACCCCCCAGGAACCGTAACGCACTCACCTGCACAATAACTCTCTCAGCTATTGACATAGACAGACTGGCACACCAACAGTAACACATTTGCTGCTGTATATTTCTACGTTTTACTGCAACCATTTGCACAAATGCCATATCTGCTGCTGTCTTTTTGCAACACTGTTCATGTGCAGTCCCATCTGTCACTGTCTGCACCTACACTACCACATCAAACTTGCAACTACGAGTATTACTGCTCTACCTTTTCTGCATATAGGATTACTGGGTTTTATCGTTTATCTTTATTTGCACTATGGGATGTCTGGGTCTATCTTTTGCTGCTATTTGCACTACGGATAGTATTACTGTACCTAGACTGCTGTTGTTGTTTTTCCAGCCTTATTCCTTTTGTTTTTTTCTATTGCACACACCACTGAAGAGAGAAACGCCATTTCAATTCTCCTGTATGTCCTGTACGTATAGTAGTATTTACAAATAAAAATCTTGAATCTTGAATCTTATCCCTATTGTCCGACTCAAAGGTTCACATAACTTGAATGTTAGAAAGCACAACTTTTTTCCAGAAATAGGTCATGCTGTACGTGTGTAAATGGCATAGTAGTAGCAGTAGTAGTAGTATTAGTAATAGAAAGCAGATGGAATAAAAACTTCCCAGCCAGCATGCCCATGTGGACCCCACCACAGGTTAAATCTGAGCTGTCTTATGGGTCCCATGTGGGTTTGTCTGCGGGTTCCATGTTGGCCCCATCTGTGTTTGTCCACATGGACTTTACCCGTTTACCTATTTTCAACTTATTTTCTCATAAATTTGCTACTTTCTTGTAAATTTGTCATGTTTTCCCCCTAATTTGATACATTTTTTTGAAAACGCAAACTTTTAACTTTTTCTCATAAATTTGTTAGTTTTTCTTGTAAAATTGTGACTTGTTTCTTGCATATTTGCTAACTTTTTCTTGTAATTTTGGAACTTTCTCACAAATTTGCCTCTTTTTTTTACTGTAGTCTTTTAAATTTTTCTTATAAAGTTGTTACCTTTTTCCTTGTAAATTTGCTACTTTCTTGTAAATTTGTGACTTTTTCCCATAAGTTGTTGACATTTTTCTTGTAAATTAGGAACTTTCTCAAAAATTTTCAACTTTTATTTTACTGTAAAATTACAGCTTTTTCTCATAAATTTTGGACTTTTTCCCATAAATTTGTAACTTTTTTCTTGTACATTTTCGATTTATTTACACATATATTTGCTACTTAAAGCACCAGGAGCAAATGGCATAAGCCCTGCAGTCCTACAAGCTCTTGCACATTCCCTTGCTTTACCTCTTAGCATAATATTTAGGAAATCATGTTCTGAGACTTCAGTACCACAAGATTGGAAGAGAGCACATGTAACATCAATATTCAAAAAGGGCCTGAGGACTGAGTAATTACAGACCCGTAAGTTTGACAGCAATGATTTGCAACATATTGGAAAAATTCATCAGAGACTCACAGCATGGTTTCCTACAGCAAAGGTCATGTCTAACAAATTTACTCAAGTTTTTGGAAGAGGTTACCAAACTTATAGATGAAGGTTATCCAGTTGATGTCCTGTGTCTTAACTTCAATAAGGCCTTTGACAAGATCCCACATCAGCGCCTCATGAAGAAAACTGAAGGTCATGGCATCGGGGTCAAAAAGTCACAATGGATTGCTTAATGGTTGAGTGGTAGACAGCAGAGGGTCATCGTGAATGGCAGCCAGTCACAATGGTCCGATGTGGTGAGTGGCATCCCACAAGGTTCTGTCCTGGGACCGATTTTATTCATTTTATACATTAATGGCATCGATGAGAATATAGCAAGTACAATATTGAAGTTTGCTGATGATACAAAGATCTTTAGGAAAGTAGACTCAATAGAATCAGTATTTGCACTGCAAGATGACCTCAGCAAATTATTTTCATGGTCACAGGATTGGCAGATGCTCTTTAATGTAAGCAAATGTGGTTGCCTTCATTTGGGGCACAATAACAGCTCCTGTGATTACTTTCTGCATGATGGTGTTATTCCATCTGTGGCTGAAGAAAAGAATCTTGGAGTCACTATGGATAGTACTTTAAAATTTAGTAATCATATAGCCCAAGCAGTTAAAAGAGCCAACAGGACGCTTGGAATGATCAAAAAAACTTTTATTTATAAGGGAAAGGATGTCATTTTAACATTGCATAAGTCACTCATCAGGCCCCACCTTGAAAACTGTTGTCAAGTCTGGAGACCATACCTACAACAAGATATCGATCTTATTGGAAACGTTCAAAAAAGAACTCTGAAGCTGTCCCCCCCATCATCCCACTTATCGTATGAGCAGCAATTAAAGATTTGTAAGCTAACAACATTAGAATGTAGGAGACTACGGGCAGATTTATTGGGTTTTTAAGATCTTCAAGGGATGGGAAGGCTTGGACTACAGAGATTTCTTCACTTTATCCAAATCAACAACCAGAGGACATCACCTTAAAATTTTTAAGTCTAGATGCAGACTTGATATCTGGAAATATTTTTTCAGTCAACGTGTCATCAACTACTGGAACAAACTACCTAAAGTACCAGTGGAAGCAGCGAAGGTTAATTCATTTAAGAACCATCTTGAAAAATTTCTTAAGAGTGGGAGGGGCTGTACATAAGTCTTTCTAGACTTCCTGCCCTATAACCAGAGCCACCGTTGTAGCGTCATCCCAGCAGTGGATTCATGTAAGTTCATGCAAGTACTTTTTTGTTAATTTGCAACTTTTTCTAATTTTTTTCCTCATAAATTTGTGACTTTTTTCTTGTAAATACGCTATTTTTTCTTGTAAATTTGTAATGCTTTTCAAGTGATTCTACCATTTTTTTCTTGTAAATTTACAGCTTTTTCTCCCAAACATCTCCTATACATACAGTAAATGATTTATCAAATGCATGCAGAAACATTCATACACAAATGTATGCAGATGACACGGTAATATTCACACCTGCAAAAAACACACAAGAAGCCGCCTGTATTCTTACAACAGCGATGACCCAAATCCATGACTGGCTTAATAATTCATGTCTCCTACTAAACACTAAAAAAAAACTGTTTGCATGATGTTTACCAAACAATGATCAAATATCACAAACTCAAACAATTTCTTAAAAGGGGAGGAGCTGCAAATAGTCGAGGAATTTAAGTACCTTGGTGTGATTTCGGACTCCTCATTAACCTTTAAAAAACACATCAAAAAATGTCAAACATAATCGCATTCAATCTAAGAAATTTTAAACAAATTAGGCCATCGCTGACCGTTAGTGTGGCCAAAATGTACCTGCATGCAATGATCTTCTCACACATCGATTACTGTTTTACCAACTGGTCACTAACTGGTGTAAGAATAATCAAACTCATCGAATCTTTATACCAAAAAGCCATAAAAATCCCTGACAAGAAAGATCCCACATACTGGATCATTGTTGTCACATTTACAAGAAATACAATTTTCTGTCTTCTGAAAATTATAAAACTCTCAAATTTGCCTGTTCAATTTATAACATTAAATGGCTATGCACCCCCCCACCCGGGAGAATATGTTAAACTGAGGACTGCCACCGGCACAACCACCAGAGCAATCACTAGAGGAGACTGTGAGGTCCCCCACAGACGCACCACATTTGCTCAATTTGTGCTATCAGTGAGGGGCACCAAGATCTGGAATAATATACCACCTCCAATCAGAGAACGTACCACACTAAACACTTTTAAGATGCATTGTAAAAATTGGCTTTTAAACAACCAAAACTGTACCCATAACTAGTGGTTGCTCTGTGGCATATGGATATACATATATATATGTGCTCGTGTGTCACACACATATGCTCCGCCTCTTGTTTGTTACTGTCTGCTGTTGCTGTGAGGTGCTTAGGTGCATGTGTGTGTATGCATACGCAGTACTTCACTTGTGTGACACTTGAATATTTTGTTTTGTAGCACCTTAACTCTTGCACTTTAGCATATCCACTTGGCACAGTTTCTTTGCAGTTGTTCTTCTCGTGTATGATTGTTTGTGTGTTTTTGTGACCCACCGGGGGACTACAGATGCAATTTAGCAATATTGCTAAATCTGGCATACTTACATTTGTATTAATGTTCATTAGTATGTAATGTCCCTTTCAAATAAACACTCAACTAAATTTTCACATTTTTCTCTCATAAATTTGCAACTTTTTTTTCTAGTAAATTTGTGACGTTTTTTCTCATAAA
The DNA here is from genome assembly GCA_020510985.1 of Pholidichthys leucotaenia. Lineage (NCBI taxonomy): Eukaryota > Metazoa > Chordata > Actinopteri > Cichliformes > Pholidichthyidae > Pholidichthys > Pholidichthys leucotaenia. Next base: position 20,372,971 of record CM035844.1, read on the forward strand.
TTTGTGACTATTTTTTCTGTAAATTTGTCACTGTTTTTCTTAGAAATTTCCACATTTTTCTCCTCATACATTTGTGACTTTTTTCTTGTAATTTTGTCAGTGGTGCCAGTGTTACTGAAACCTGTTCTCCCACATTAAACCCACTGGGGCCCAGTTGGGTTTAAAGTGGGTAAACATCATCTGCCCACCTGGACCACAGGTAAAGTCCATGTGGGCAAACACGGATGGGGCCAACATTGAAGCCGCAGACAAACCCACATGGGACCCATGAGACAGCGCCGATTTCACCTCTGGTGGGGCCCACATGGACACGCTGGCCAGGCTGGCCCAGCTATGTCAAAACCATCCATTCACAACTTTTTAGGAGCAGCCTCTAGCAGACAAGCAGGATGGCTCATGGAGAAAGCTGCGTTCATTAAATATTGCTGTGAAGTGGTTTTTGTCTGTCAGCCTATATGACCATAAGAATGTGAATGTTATCAATTTACGCCACATACCTGTTTTTTTTTTCCAGTCTGCTAGATCCAAGCATTTATCTATTATATATAAATAAGTTAACATTCAACTCCTGAAACATCAGAAGTAGAAAAACACTGTCAGACCATTAACCTAAAATGCCCTCTAGTTTAAATAATTGGTTTGACAACAACTGATTTAATTTGGATTGATTAAAGGCCGCTTACATTTGGCACTTCTCAGTTTGAATTTGAGTAAAGAGGAAGGGAGAAGGGGTGGGGGGCACTCACCATGTCTGTGTCCGACACTGGCCCAAAGCTGGTGACGTAGATGTTTGTCCTCACTTCTGTCACGCTCTCTGAGGAGAGAAGACAACAAGGACCAGAAGACATTTCAGTGCAGTCTGCGTACAAGCTTTGCTTCAGCTCCTGTCTTTGTTAAGCTGATTGTTTGTGTGCATGACGGTGAAGTCTGCCGGTTGGCTTTTAACTAAGCTGCCTCTAAGAAGGAACCCACAGAATTCAACGGTTAGACAAACACCTCAGCCTGAGTGGGGGAAAAAAAAAATGAAGATTAATGCATGCTCAGTGGAGAATGTGTGCCCTTCTGGATAGCTTAATACCTGGATCGTAGCTGTCTTTATGCATCATTTTGTGAAATCCAAGGACTTGTTGTGCCACTGTAGGTTTAAGAACATAATGCTGGACCACTAGTATTACACATTTAATGAAATGTAGACTTGGGCATTGTTAGACAGCATGATTATCTAGACTTTCCTCAAGAGCTTTTCCTTTCTGGTTTTTGTAATGAAAACGAGGCAAAATATTACTGTGAGCATCTCTGCAGATGCTCATTTTTTTTTGTAGTTTTTTTCTTGAATGAATGAATGAATGAATGAATCTTTATTTCGGATAGATTAGATTAAAAGAAAGGAACAGAATAATATAACAAAGGGAAAAAAAATCCAACAAGGTCAAATTAAACAATAACTCCTCGGATTATACAATTCAACATAAGTTATCCAAAATGGGTGATGGCTGAAGCCGCAGCTTATATTGCCCACCCATATTCCATCTAAGAATTCAAAAGGAAAATAAAATAAAAGTGATTACAAATCAGAACAAAGCCAAGACAAAACTAAGCAACAGCACAACGCAGACTGGATATGACAATCCTTATGTGATTTTACATGTCATCTTGTATATATGTTTGGAGTATTTGTTCCTTTTGTTTTTGTTTAAATTGTCCAAGCGTTGTACATGATTTTAATTCAGGTCCAAAATCGTTCCACAATCTGACTCCTTGCACTGAGACACAGTGTTGCTTGGTGGTAGTTCTCACTGAAGGTTTTTGAAATATACATGTTCCTCTGAAATGATATTGTTTCTCCCTTATTTGGAACAACTTTTGGATATTTGCGGGCAGTGATAGATTCTTAGTTTTAAACATTATTACTGCAGTTTTAAAATCAACCAGATCTTTCAACTTGACAGCTTTTAATTTAAGAAAAAGTGGGTTTGTTGGTTCCCTGTAAGCTGCTTTGTTTATTATTCTAATAGCTCTCTTCTGAAGCATAAAGACGGGATATATGTTTGTTTTATATGTATTTCCCCATACTTCAGTACAATATGTCATGTATGGGAGTATTAATGAATGATACAAAGTATATAGTGTGGGTTGATTCAGCAAATATTTCACTCTGTATAGTATTGTGATTGATTTGAATATTTTACCTTTAATATAATTAATATGTGACTTCCAACACAGTTTATTATCAATTATTACTCCAAGAAATTTGATTTCAGATACCCTTTCAATCTCTACACTATTTACACTGAGTTTAGATACTAAGTTGTTGTGATGGTTGTTAAAAACTATAAATTTTGTCTTACTTAAATTGAGCATTAATTTGTTTGAATCAAACCACAGTTTGAGCTTTCCTAATTCCTTTCTGAGTATATCCAAAAGTTGTTCCAAATTGCTTCCACTGCATAACAAATTAGTGTTATCTGCAAACAGTATTAAATCATTTTTTTCCAAAACTTTACATATATCATTTATATACATATTGAATAACAATGGCCCCAAAACTGAACCCTGTGGGACTCCACAAGTAACCTTCAGTAACTGAGTTTTTGCTACCAACACATACATACTGATATCTATTCTTTAAGTAACTACATAACCAGGACAGTGCTACCCCCCTAATACCACAATTTTGTAGTTTCTTTAAACTGAGCCACCGGAGTGGTAGAGCATCCGCCCCACACCCGGGAGGCAGGGGTTCAAATCCCGGCTGGGTCATGCTGAAGACCATATAAAAAAGCAGAACTTCCTGCCATCCAGCTTAACGCTCAGCAATAATGGAATGGAGGAGGAAAATCTGTGGTGGCGCCTTGCATGGGAGCGGCCCCTCTGATTCTATATATGGGGTGTGTGTGATTAACACTGTAGATAGGAGAAACACAATTTCGTTCTACTGTACATGATTGGTTGTATGGTTGAATGACAATAAAGGGTGATTTAATTTAATTTAATAAATTATGATCCACTGTATCAAATGCTTTTTTAAGATCCAGGAATACCCCAACTCAATACTCTTTATTTTCAACAGCAGTTGATATTTTTTCTATAAATTCCATTAGAGCAAATGCAGTTGTCCTCTTGTGTCTGAACCCATATTGCTGCTCACACAATAAATTATTCTTCATTATAAAGTTGTCAATTCTCTCACAGAATATTTTTTCGAGTATCTTAGAAAATTGTGGCCATTGTGAAATAGGCCTATAGTTTGAAAATTTGCCTCTGTCACCCGTCTTATACACTACCGTTCAAAAGTTTGGGGTCACTTAGAAATGTCCTTATTTTTGAAAGAAAATCACTTTTTTTCAATGAAGATAACTTTAAACTAATCAGAAATACACTCTATACATTGCTAATGTGGTAAATGACTATTCTAGCTGCAAATGTCTGGTTTTTGGTGCAATATCTACATAGGTGTATAGAGGCCCATTTCCAGCAACTATCACTCCAGTGTTCTAATGGTACAATGTGTTTGCTCATTGCGTCAGAAGGCTAATGGATGATTAGAAAACCCTTGTGCAATCATGTTAGCACAGCTGAAAACAGTTTAGCTGGTTAGAGAAGCTATAAAACTGACCTTGCTTTGAGCAGGTTGAGTATCTGGAAAAAAATATTATTTCAAATACAAATCATTATTTCTAACCTTGTCAATGTCTTGACTATATTTTCTATTCATTTTACAACTCATGGTGGTAAATAAGTGTGACTTTTCATGGAAAACACAAAATAATTGTCTGGGTGACCCCAAACTTTTGAACGGTAGTGTATATCAGAATTACTTTAGCTATTTTCATTGCATTGGGAAATATACCTGTTTGGAGAGACAGGTTACAGATATACGTCAGTGGTTTCACTAAGCATTCAATGATAGTTTTGACTAAGAGCATGTCAATACCATCACAGTCCGTAGAGGTTTTACTTTTAAATGATTTAACAATTTCAATGACCTCTCTCTCGTCTGTGTTCTTTATGAAAATGGAGTCTTTTATAGCAATGTTTTTGCTTATTGTATCGCCTGTGGGTGCCGTAATGGGTATTTCTCGAGCCAAATTAGGACCAATGTCAACAAAAAATTTATTAGATTCATCTGCGGGTGAGACTGCATTCACACTCTGAATCATTTTTTTTTTTTTGAAAGATTGGTTGGATAGCTTGTATTTCTGTTTTTATTTCCAAGAATATTGTTAAGTATAGTCCATGTATTTTTAATGTTATCTCTGTTTTTCTCCAGTTCTTTACTATAATAGTCTCTTTTACTACATCTCATTATACAGTATATACTAACTTATTTTTGTATGTTTTATACCACTGCTCTGCTTCTTTTGTCCTTTTCTTTAGAAAAACTTTATATAATGAATTTTTCTTTTTACACGCTTTTTGTAATCCTTTGGTTAGCCATGGCTTGTTGACAAATTTCTGTTTAAGCTTTTTCTTTACTAATGGACAATTTTTTTTCATAAAGAGGGGTTACAATGTTCAATTTTCATTCAATAAAACTAACATTAGTTTGGTATCAAGCATAAAATCTCCTTTGGGTCATGCCCAAGTGTCACCCAAGCCACCTAAAAACACAAAATAATTTAGCCTTCTTTAAAAAAAAAAAAAAAAAGATTAAATGGTGCCCAAGGGAGTGTTGGCTTAGAAAAGGAACCCACACCCTGCTCAGCATTAAGCCTGAGAGTGTGTTTATTTTTTATTCATATAATGGCCACATGTTGTCCCATACATGCATTATAATCCCATTATGCATGATGGTGCGCACTGTGGTGTGGCTGTTACATGGCTTTTCCTGCGCTGCACGTTCCCAAGGCAAATGGCGTTCTTTAGTTATACATTACATCATGTCACAATGAAAGCTCCTTAATTGCTTTTGCTCTGTATTAATGATGTACATGCCATTGTTATTACTCCAAAAATAATCAAACTGATCCCTTTACAGTAAGTTGGTCAAGATTTTTAAATAGGCTATTAATTACTTTATGAGGAGGGCTGTTTCCATGCACTTCAAAAAAGATTTTAATACAGCATTAAATAGGGCATGATATGAAAGTCATGACAAATGAAATTTTGCCCTCTTCGGTGTGGGCTGATTCAGCTCCTCCTGGGCAAATGTGCAAAACAGGCTCTTGGGCTGCTGGCGAGACAAATGGCTGCTCCCAGTGGCGCAACAACAAGAGAGTGATGAGGCTTTTCTCCAAAAGTGAATAGATCCTCGACTCTTAACTGTGTCCCAGATCTAAGCGACCACCCACAGGTGAAGTCTCTAATCCTTTAGCAAAGGACCCCCCAGAGAGCGGAGATCCACTTCCACATTAATCATTCCTGCGACACAAATAGCTCGCACAAATACGCGATTATCACAACACCAAGTCAGCAGTTTGCATGAAGCACATAGGCAGGGGTACAGAACAATCTGCCCCATCTCTGTTTACAACAATGCACCAGAGCACAGGGCAGCGCTAATACAGTAGATGCTGCTGAAAGTGAAATGAAGCGGCTGGTTTTTGTTTGGTTTTTTGGACCAGTCCGAGGGGGACCCACGTGATTGGTTCTCAGAAGGACTAGTGAGGCAAGTGAGGAACCCAGCAGAAGGTAGATTGGTGTTTCTTCTGCAAACAGAAGCCTTGGACGAGCTTGTCAGCTAGTCAGAGACCGGTCCTGTTTTGCAGGCAGATGCCAATCTGAAGCATGGGGTCCAATTAAAGTCTTAAAGCCCGCAGGTTTATGACCAGCTTTTCCTATATTAGCGTTCTGGTAAATTTACAGATGTATTCAGACTCTAAAATGATTTCTACTGAATTTTTGGTTGAGATGAGCCGACATATTTTGAGAATAGTAATTTTTAGATTTAAATATAATAACATCTCAGCCAGCATGTCCATGTGGGCCACACCAAAGGTTAAACTGGGCTGTCTTATGGGTCCCATGTGGGTTTGTCCACATGGACTTCACCTGTTTTCAACTTAATTTCTCATAAATTTGCTATTTTCTTGTAAATTTGTGATGTTTTCCCCTAATTTGATACATTTTTCTTGAACATGTAAACTTGCAACTTTTTCCTCATAAATTTGTCACTTTTTCTAGTAAAATTATGACTTGTTTCTCGCATATTTGCTGACTTTTTTCTTGTAATTTGGACCTTCTCATAAATTTCCACTTTTTTTCTCATAGATAGGAAAATTTACAAGAAAAAAGTTACAATGTATTTATGCATATATTTGCTACTTTTTTGTTAATTTGCAACTTTTTCTTATTCTTTCCTCATAAATTTGTGACTTTTTTCATCTAAATTTTCTATTTTTATCTTAAGTTTGTAATGCTTTTTAAGTAATTTTCCCATTTTTCCTCATAAATGTGCAACTTTTTTCTAGTAAATTTACGATTTTTTCTCATAAATTTATGACTTTTTTGTAAATTTGTCACCATTTTTCTTACAAATTTTCAAATTTTTTCTCATGAATTTTGGACTTTTTTCTTGTAATTTTGCCGATGGCACCAGTGTTCCTGAAACCAGCTCACCCACATGGGCCCAGCTGGGTTTAAAGTGGGTAAACATATTACCTGCCCACATGCACCACAAGTAAAGTCCATGTGGGCAAACACAGATGGGGCCAACATGGAACCCATGGACACACCCACAGGGGACCCATAAGACAGCCCAGATTGAACCTGTGGTGGGACCCACATGGGCATGCTGACTGGGATGCTTTTATCCCGAGCTGTAGTTTGCTCCATTACAGCGGGAGGGAAAACGCACATTGTGTACCAATTTTCAAGCTTGCAGCGCTATCCTTCATTGTTTCTGTTTTCCTTCATATTGGCAACTACATTTATAAAAATATAGTGGGGATAATAAGTACGAACAGGTCAGCATTTTCCCCAGAACATAAATTTCTATTGAGGTTACTCAAATGAAATTCTCACCAGACATTGATATTAACTCAGGAAATTCACACGTATAAAGAAATCAAAGCATTTAAGTTCATAAAAGTACTGAACACAATAAGTGAATTTTATTTAATACTCAGTAGAAAAGGTTTTGTTTGGAATGAAAGCTTCAAGACTCTTCCTGTATGAAAAACTATTCTCCTGCAGCGCTCAGGCGGGAGATTGGCCCTATTCTTCAAAACAGACTGCTTTTAAATCCTGAAGATTCCTGGGGACAATCTTGTGAATTCTGATCTTTAGTTCTTTCCACACATGTTCAACTGGATTTACGTAAGTCCGGTGACTGACAGGGCCATATAGCAACTTAATTTTCTTTGTTGCAAGCTAATTGAGCATTTTCTTCATTATGGCTTTGGGATTGTTGTCATTCCAGAAGATCCATCTAAGTTTCATCCTCCACATTCTATACAAAGTCTGCAAATAATGCTTCCACCTCCAAACTTCACCACTGGGATACTGTTTTTGGTGTGAGACCTAGCATCATGTAATGTGGACATACAAACGCTACACAGAAAGAAAAGTAGGTTTGGCACCTTGTTATTTCTGAAACATATATAGTAAATAAATTAAGCAATAAAAGCATTTTTTTTTAAATTTTGCATTGTTAATACATTGTAAATTTAGTAAACTTACAAATGTAAATAAAGTTTATAGGTTTCAAAAGAAAATCTGTGTTTTTATGTTTTCTGTGAATAAAAAAAGGAAATATAGTTTTATGTTTGCTAATGGTATGATTAATACAATTTGTATACTGTGTATTATGTGCTTTGTCTCCACAGCATGTCCAATCTTGATTGTTTCTAGACATCCCATCTCAAACAAGTACAAGAAACAAGCGTCTGCTGTAATTTCAAAACTTTTTTTTGTCCTACAGCCAGCGGTGTGCTACAAAGTTGTGTTGAGTCTTTGTTTTATAGAAACTAATGTCTCTCTGGCTTCAACTGGGTAAACTGTAGTCTTTCTTGTGTCACTAATAATGAAATAACAGACTTGCAAATCATTCTTAAACTGTAGCAGTCTAGCAGCTGCTCTCAAAATCATCTGCCATAAACTCATGCATGCAAAAACAATCTAATCAGCAGACACAAGAAATTCCTCCACATTCTATACAAAGTCTGCAAATAATGCTTCCACCTCCAAACTTCACCAATGGGATACTGTTTTTTTGGTGGTGTGCAGTGCCATTTCTCCTCCAAACATGGTGCGTAGGGTGCTAATTCAAAGTGGCAACTGGAAATGATGATGTCATAGATATGACTGGTATTGTCATAATGATTTATGACCCAAAAATTATTTATGATCTTGTGTACAACAGGAAGAGGTTTTATAATCCCCATCAATAGATAAAAATGTTAATTTGTAACAGTATTCTTGATCTGTGCAAGTGATTTTGTTGGATTTCCATCAGTGTTTGTGACCCCGCCCCTCTCCCCAGATGTGGTCATGCCAAGTGATTGATCTCAGAAGAGACATGTGTCAGTCTGGGAGATTTATGATATCTGCCACAACTTTATCCTTTTGGTCTTGTCAAGTGTTTGATCTCAGAAGAGACTGTTTGGAAATTTGTGGTACTTTTGCCCCAATCATGTCAAGTGATTGACAGATCGTAAATCTTCTCAGAACTGTGGAGAGGTGTCAACTGGATGACCCAGAACTTTATGACTTTGTTCATAAAGGGTCATTACTTTAGTGACTCCAGCGACCAGACTGATTTTTTTACTTTTGATCAATTTTACTAACTAGCATTAACCATACACAGCTCCAACTGGAACATTGTTACTTTACTTAACCCCCACTGTTTTCGAAAGTTTAGCACAGTTGTACTCAGCCTCAAGCTACAGTCACAAATACCCTTATGAACAGCTGCAAACATCGTACAAATGATTTTTGGACCATTTTGTACAGCCTTCTTAGGACGGCCGTAGGAGAATCCAGCATTCGTAGACCGTTCGTAAGTTCATGGCCGTACGAATGCAATAGGAACAACATAAGAACTATGCAAGATGTTGGCCGCAAGTATGTCTCAAGAACACCTTAAGAACACTGGCGCAACATGAGTAGGCTGCCTTTTTGCAACAGCGGATCAATTTCTTCTTATTTCTATTTACTATCTGGCTCTCTTGCTAATTTTTCTGTTTCGGCGACACCTTGATCTATCACAGACACGTAGATCGCCCAAATGTCTCCTGAGCCAGCAGACGGAGCCACTGTTTCTTGTAGGAGGCAGTACAATAGGGACCAGCTGTTAGCACTTAACCGGCCCACGATGCTAACGCAAAAACTCGACATACCGGGAGAAATAAGATGGAAACGGCGCGGATGTTGAGCTGGAGTAAGACGGCGGGCGAGAAATATAAGGTACAGACCCGCCCTCCCATCCGTTATTATGGGGAATGTACGATCGCTACTCAGTAAAACAGATGAGCTAGTGGCTATCTCCCGCTACGAGAGCATATACAGAGAGAGTAGCTTGATGCTATTTACGGAGATGTGGCTAACAGAACTAGCAACAGATGCTAACATTGAACTGGAGGGTTTCCACGCAATACGGGCAGACCGAACACCAGACAGTGGGAAAGCAAGGGGCAGAGGAGTGATGATGTATGTCAATAACAACTGGTGCAGACCGGGACATATCACGGTTAAACAACAACACTGCAACAAAGACATGGAGCTGCTAGCTGTTAGCATGCGGCATACATATGTCCCGAGGGAATACTCACACATGATCTGCATTGTTATTTATGCAAATCCGACGGCGAACGCGGGGTCAGCGCGTGACGTCATCCACTCAGTAACTGGCAGGCTGCAGACAGAACACCCAGATGCTCTTCTCCTCATCTCAGGCGATTTCAACCATATTTCACTGTCTCCCATTCTACCCACGTTCACCCAGTATGTCACATGCCACACTAGAGACAATAAAACACTGGACTTATTCTATGCAAACACTAAGGAGGCATACACCTCATCACCACTCCCCCCACTCGGGAGATCGGATCACAACTTGGTTCATCTCCTGCCGGTGTACAAACCCCTAGTGCACAGACAACCCCCAGTCATGCGCACAGTGAAGTTATGGTCTGAGTGAGCAATGGACGCTCTAAAGGACCGCTTTGAAACCACTGCCTGGGAGCAGCTCTGCGATCCACATGGTGAGGACATCGATGGCCTCACTCACACCATCACGGACTACATCAGCTTCTGTGTGGACAACACCGTACACACCAAGACCATACGGTGTTGCTTGAACAACAAACCCTGGATCAAACCTGAGATAAAAACACTTCTGAGAGAGAAGAAAAGGATCTTCGGTCAGGGAACAGGGAGATGCTGAAGTCCGTACAGAGGGAGCTGAGGAGGAAGATCAGAGAAGACAAGGACAGCTTCAGGAAGAAGATGCAACAGAGCGACATTGGCGGGGTCTGAAGAAACCTTAAAACCATCTCTGGGCTCCAGAATACCTCCCCCCAGGCCATGGGGGGCAGGGAGTGGGCGAACAATCCGAACCTGTTCTTTAATAGGTTTGACCAACCGCCCTCTCCCCGACTGCACAACAACCACTGCTGCCTCTAAAGACATCAAGTCCTGCTGCCCACACCCCACTCCACCAACACCCCCCCCCCCACTCCCAACACACAGCCCCCCAACATGACCCTCACTAAGATCCAGGTGAGGACGGAGCTGAGGAAGATCAAGGCGAGGAAGGCCTCGGGAACGGACAGCATCAGCGCAAAGCTCCTCAAGTCCTGTGCAGACCAGCTGTGTGGGATTGTGGAGCTCATCTTCAACCTGAGCCTGAAGCTGGGGAGGGTACCACAGTTGTGGAAAACATCTTGTGTGGTACCTGTACCAAAGACTTCCCACCCCAAAGACCTGAACAGCTACAGACCAGTGGCCCTGACGTCTCACATGATGAAGACCCTTTAGATACTGCTCCTTGCTCACCTCCGCCCCCTGGTGGGACCAGCGATGGATCCACTCCAATTCGCCTACCAGCATGGCATTGGGGTGGAGGATGCAGTGATCTTCCTCCTTCACCGTTCTCTGTCCCACCTGGAGAAGCCCGGGAATGCGGTGATGATCATGTTCTTTGACTTCTCCAGTGCTTTCAACACCATCCAACCGATGATCCTGAAGGACAAGCTGCTGTGCGCAGGGGTGGACCAGCACCTGTCATCATGGATCCTGAACTACCTCACTAACCGGCCACAGTTTGTGAGAACCTGGGACTGTGTGTCCGACACGATCATCGGTAGCACGGGGGCCCCCCAGGGAACGGTTTTGGCTCCCTTCCTGTTCACCCTTTATACTGCGGACTTCTCTGACAACACAACACACTGCCATCTACAGAAGTTCTCTGACGACTCTGCGATCGTCGGCCTCATCTCCAACGGAGATGAAGCTGAGTATAGAGGACTTATCCAGGACTTCGTGGACTGGTGCCATCAGAACTGCCTCCAGATCAACGCGAGGAAAACTAAGGAGCTGGTGGTGGACTGCCGCAGGCAAGGACAACCCCTCACAGCACCAGTAAACATACAGGGAACAGACATTGAGATGGTGACATCCTACAAGTACCTGGGTGTTCATCTGAACAATAAACTAGACTGGTCACACAATACCAATGCACTCTACAAGAAGGGACAGCACAGGCTGTTCCTACTGAGGAGACTCAGGTCTTTTGGTGTACAAGGGGCGCTGCTGAAGACATTCTACGACACGGTGGTGACATCAGCCATCACTTTTGGAGTGGTCTGCTGGGGCAGTGGCATTACAGCAGCCGATAGGAAGAGACTGAACAAACTGATTAAGCAAGCTAGCTCTGTCCTGGGGCAACGCCTTGACCCAGTGGAGGAGATAGGAGAGAGAAGGATGGTGGCTAAACTGTCATCTCTGCTGGAATCCGAGTCCCACCCTATGCAGGACATACTGAATGCACTGAGGAGCTCGTTTAGCAGCAGACTACATCATCCTAGGTGCACAACCGAGAGGTTTCGCAGGTCCTTCCTACCTACGGCTGTCAGGCTGTATAACCTAAGCAGGGCTGCTCGCAGAGATAGCAAAAAAAGCGTGACGACCTAATAGTATTGAATGCAAAATATGCACTAGACTTACACAATGGTCCCCTCCAGTATACAACTAGGACAATATCGGTCGCTACGGAGGGTGACAATATGTATGGGTATATATTCATACTATGGAGGATAACTAAGTAGACGGTTATGCTGTTTATTCCATCTAGCTACAATGCTCCGCACTGTGTGTTTATATACTTATATATTTATATGTACATACTGTATGTATATTCGCTGCTCTTGTTTTTCTTGTCTTCTTGATAGTTGCTCTGAGTGTTGCTATCCCTGTGCTGTTGCAATCCTGGAATTTCCCCATTGTGGGACTAATAAAGGCTTATCTTATCTTAAGTTGTTCTTGAGGGCCCCTTACAGCGGTCCGTTCGTATGGAGATTCCTACAGCATACCTAAGGCAGTGGTGAGGTGCTCATAAGGCGGAAGTATGCCATTTGTGTCACATTTGTGCCGACAAAATGTGCTGAAAGCCATAAGATCTTCCTACCAACGACTTGAGAGTGCTGTGAGTTGCACAAAAGTTTTTGTAAGATGGCAGTAAGTATGCCGTACGAAGCTCCCAAGGCACCCTTACGAAGAACATAAGAACTCTAGGGCCATCGTACGACAGAAAAGCACCTCATTTCTCAAGAATGTCTCAAGCTAGTCTTGCGAATTGAACAGCAGCCGTAAGAAACTATGCCCCCCTCCATGAATGTCTGAACTCCGGAATTCATAGGAACTGGGAGATTCTTATAAAGCCATTGCTTGTAAGAATTTCTGTGACCGTCAATGATGGAGTAGCTCAATCTGGCATGATGAAATCACCCCAAGATTGCTGAGATCTCCTGACTGCTGACCTTGGCCTTAAGCACAGACTAAATGCAGACCCACTTGAGGAACATTGTGCATGAGTCTATCGAACAATGGGGCAACTGCCTAGGAGGAGTAACATTTTTCATAAAATCATATAAGTCCTGAGATCTCCTGACCTTGAGCACAACCCTGATGCAGACCCACCTGATGATCATTGTGGATGAATTTGTTGAGAGACGGGGCAATTGCCTGGGACGAGTAATGACTGTTCTGTAATCATATAAGCACCCAGATGTCCTAACCTTTGACCTTGAGCAAAAGCTGGATGCAGACCCATCTGAGGATCATTGTGAGTGAGTTTTGTGAACATCGGGGTAAATGCCTAGAGGAAGTAGCGATTCCCTTGAAATGTGGATGGACACACAGAAAACGGATGCTGCATCATCGCATTAGCTCCTTTTGGGCTTTTCCGGAACGAGTTAAAATCCCAGTGCAAGTAAGGGAAGGAATTTATTAGCAGTCAGTGTTCCATACAGGCAAACTATTGACTGGAAACCCTTTTTGGCCCAGATCCTTGGTAATGTGAACCGCTGTACCGAGGAAGGATACAATATTAATGACCTCTGTCTGGTTTGCCGTCTCAGTCCAGGTCATCCAGTTTGGTGGTACTGCAGCCTGGTAGGTACGCTTGTGGCTTTGCAAACATGCAATAGAGCAGAAATGGACATTCCAGTTGGCTGGCTGAGAAATGGCAAAGCCTGCTTGAGCATGTGGGCTTTTGGTCATGCTGTTTGCTGTCCTTGGAGGGGAGGGGGATGAATATTTGGATGAAACGGCATCAATTAGTGGGATTTCCACTGACATGTGTGCTTACTTGCCATTTGGGCATGCTTGAACAAAGACACCCACCCAAGAGAGGCTATTTCCATAACAGTGCTCCTGACATCATTGTAACACCCTGCTTATTATTGACAATGAGCAGCAGATACAGACATTTTGATTGGCTTATGCGAAAAAAAAAGAACTGCTGCAATTTAAAAAAAAATTGCTGTAATATAGCAGCATGAGCAAAGTCTCAGTAACAAGAAAATGCAAGAGGCAGTGCATTTGTGTTATTGTTGGACTACAAAATAGTATATTGACACGGCAATATTTAAAATGCTGGAAATATGGATTTGGGGTTCATATGTTAGGGCTGGGAATATTAACACAAAGAATTACACTGTCGGATCACTACTTGAGGCGGTGTCAGCAGTGGTGACTGGTTTATCTGGGCAGCAGGCTCAGCTTGAAAAGAGTAGGTTTCGTTTTTCAGTCTTTAACCTTACACCACACTAAAGTGATACTCAGGGCTGCCTCATTCTGACTGGGGCTGCTCAATCAAACGTATGAAAGGAGGATGAGTCTGTCAGAGTGAGCGGAGGAGAAACACACACACTCCATTATCAAGTGAATGAAAGCTTCTACATCACTATTAAGGTCGGGAGCTCTGGAAATCAGTTAAAAGAATAAACAAATGGAGAAATTCTTAAGAGCTGAGATAATTAGGAAAGTTACCTTCAGTAGAAGCACTGATTTCCTCTCCGTTTCAAAATAAAATAAGAAATGTGAAAACGATATTAAAAATTGTAGTTTTGTAGAGAAATCGACTCCCTCTTCTGAAAAAGAATATTACAAATTGCTATCTTACATTTTTAAATTGAATATACATTGATGATTATAAGTGTTTTATGTTGCTTTAGCAGTATTTTTGTTGAATATGAGGGTAACAGGTATATTTTATGAAAAAAATGCAATTGAAAGTTGCTTTAAAATACTTTTTCTTCATTGTTCATCAACTGCCAGCTCTAATACACAGTATGGAAGCGGCACAGTAGAGGTTGTCCAGTAACTGGAGGTTTGGTGGTTCAAATCCCGCTCTCTTCAGCCATCCTGCCATTGTGTCTTTGGGGGCACGACACTTTACCCACCTTGCTTTCAGTCACTGGTGTAACTGGTGACAAAAAGACAGGAGGCAGAGCTGGAGGAGGCAGATCTGAAGATGCTAAGATTCTCATTGGGAGTGAGTAGGAGGGACAGGATTATAAATGAGCACAATCAGAGGGACAGCCCAGGTTGAGCGGTTTGGAGACAAAGTAAGAGAGTCAAGGCTGAGATGGTTTGGACATGTGCAGAGGAGGGATAATGGAGATATTGGACAAAGGATGTTGAAGATTTCGCTGCCAGGCAGGACAAGAAGACCACAGAGAAGATTGATGCAAGTAGTGGAGGAGGACATGGAGAGGGTTGTGTTAAAAAGGAAGATATAATAATATGGTGAGATGGAGGCAGATGATCCGCTGTGGCGACCCCTACAGGGAGAAGCTGAAAGCTGAAGAATACTTTGACCTGACCAAAGCCTGTTGCTGTTAACAGCTGTCCATTCACCCATTAATGGTTGTTTTTGTGCTTCCTGTACTCAAGGGACCAGTCATATCCCACTGACTAATGACATCATACACCCCTGTCCACCAGTGATTCTTCATTTCATTCATTCTTTCAAACGATTTTACATTAGTTAGCTCAGGCTGTGTTCGCTGCTGGAGGAAGGAGCTAACCAGCCAACATTAGCAATACCAGACCTCAGCAGTGAAGAAGGAGGGTGGGATGAACTGAGGTTCATCAACATCTATGGAGATACGGTATGCACTGAAATATGAAATCAATCTGAGCAAGGCTGTATGGGTCAAAATGGTGCTGCAATAATTAAACTGAAGCACTTTGACCAAAGCATGGCAAAGACATTTCATGAAGATCTCTCGGAACTGTGTCAACATGTGGAAAAGGGCAACATATCCCCATTAAACCTTTTTTCTTTTGAGAAAATATAGTGAGCTAAATTAGGAATCAACAAGTTCAATACATCCAGTTTACTTGAGTGAAATGCAATACACAGTAAGATCCTGGATAAAAAACAGTATAAAGTCTACTGTTTAGGCCCAGTCAGCCAGACCCATGTGAATGAACTTGATGAACTTGTAGTGGTGGTGACACGTAAATGCACATGTGTAGCACATGCAAAGCCAAAAAGCAAGCAGGTGTGGGCAGCTGGAAGAAAACTTAAAGTCTTAATTTTCTTTTCCCATCCCTGTGTATGTGACATCACCGCGTCTACCCAGCTGCACCGCCTCTCCACTGCAGCTGGGTAGACGTATTCATAGACATTCATGCAAAATGGTCTGTGTAACCCCTGAGACTGTCAGTGCTGGTGTTAGGACGTCAGTAGTAATCAGGGCAGTCCTGGATTCTGGTTTTATGGCTTTGAAAATACATCCAGAGCGAAAATCTGAATATTCTGAACAGTCTTCTCTGGCAGTAAACTGTATTAACATCAATATTTTTCAGAAAGCTGACTTTTTTTTTTTATATAAATGTGGAACTTCATGTTAATTTGCAACTTTTTTCATAAAATTTGAAGTTTGTCTTGTAAAACTGAGACTGTTTCAAACTGTAAATTTGGATTTTGTATTATCAATATGCAAAATTTTCCTCATTTATTGTTTAAGCATTTCATGCAGATTCAAATTCAAGTGACACGTCACTAATTTTGCAGCTTTTAATGTAAATTTAAGGATTTAAAAATGAGTAAGGTGCTGTGTGAATTTGAGTGTTTTTTTCTTACTGTGTATTTGCAGATTTATTAATGTGAGTTTGTGATATTTTTTAGTAAATTTGTGACTTTATAATCAAGTTGCTACTTTTTTTCTTGTAAATTTGTGAGATGTTTTCTCTCCAAATTTTGTAAGAGGTTTCTTGATGAATATAGTAAAGTTAAATTTTTAATTCACCTTTATTAAAATCAAGCAGTTTGAGGGGAAAGGGTGAATATCTGTACACCAAATTTGAAAATTCAATAGAAGTGTAAGAAGCAAATATCTGGATAATCAATTATTTGGACAAAACTTTGATTAAAGTTGAAAACATTAAAAGTGCACGACACTTGGTAAATTATTGCATATATTAAAGTTGTAAGAAGGGGAAAAAGCTACAATGCTAATGACACTTGTGTTTTATATTCATTATTTTTACCACCTTTCAAAACACTATAGAAATATTCAAACTACTTCCTTATATTAATTATTCTAAAAGGTTGCAACTTTAACTAATGTTTGTCTTCTTGTGCTTTTTTTCATTTCCAGTTCAGCATTGAGATACTAAAGTATCATTTTGTTTTTTAATATAACCAGGGCTTGACATTAACGGCCGGTGGATTTCAGCAGTGGCCGGTAAGACGGCTAAGACCACGAGCCACTTTGGCCAGTTGTAGTTTTCTCAAACAGCATCTAAAATAATAAACATATTGCAATGTGAGACTACAAAACTACATCTCCCATAAGAACTGTATTTTTTTGTTCTAATCAGTTTTCTTTCTCTTCTTTTTTCTGGTGAAAACCGGTAAAATTCTGGCTTGTAACTCTGGAAAATCACTAGCCACAGTGGCCGGTGAGCAAAAAAGTTAATGCCAAGCCCTGAATCTAAGCCATCGTTATTTTAAAGAGAGCACTGATGCACCCAGCAGTCTGACGGTGGCATGTGTCAGCGATCCGTCCACGTCTGCTCACCTCCCAGCCCAGGACGTAGCCTGTTGTCATATCCGTCCAGCAGCCTGTCTAAGATTCGGGTGAAAATGGTGATGTTCTCTTGACCGTCATCGGGTATCGGCTCTTTGTGCCCAACTACCGCCCTGCAGGGAGAAATGAAGAGAGGAAGCTGCCGTCAGCACATCTCTGCTTTAACAGGAAATGGTCCCCCACATGGTTTACAGATATATAAACAATGCCTGCAATTTTTACCTCCGCCAAAGAGGTAATGTAATCGGGGGAAGAGGGGTTGGTTTGTCTGTTAGCAGGATTACACAAAAACCACTGTACAGATTTTGATGAAATTTTCAGAGGTAGCCCTTTGGCCGAGGATGAACCCATTAAATTTTGGTGGTGATCTGAGAGTGCATACCTCCACCAAGGACACTGTATTTGTGCAGCAGGATTACACAAAAACTACTGAATGGATTTGGATGAAATTTTCACCAGAGCTGGCTCGTGGCCTACACACCAACCCATCACATTTTGGAGGTGATCCTGAGGGACAGAAGGAGCCTTGGCGGAGGTATGCGCTCTCTGAGTGCTTGTCTAGTATTTCTAGCGGGCTCATTAGGTCCAACTGTAGCAGCATTTAGTGTTCCCCTCATTTTGAAAACTCAATGCCAATGATGTACCTCAGTATTTGAATCATATTGTCTGGTTGTAGCTTGTTCTCATGCTGGAAACATACAGAAATGAACTGCTTCCCAAAAAAGGAATCACTCCACTGCAGTTCATCATTAATTTACGTGATCCACAGTCCCCAGCCGTAACGATACTGTAGTTAGGTGGAAAGGACATTCTACTGTAGGTGGAACAGTGATGAGTTAATGAGCACCGTCTTTAATTAAACTAAAATCCCTCAAGGAGCTGAGCTATAATAGCTGAGTAATCCCCATCAACCACCACCCCGTGTCCTGATGCGCCACGGCAGAGCCAGCCTTGTTGCTCCGGAAAGAACAAGTTTGGGACTCAAAGAGAATCCAGATTTTTTTTGCTTAATGCCGTTCTAAGGAAATCCCACACACATCACCAAATCTGTGCTTGCTTATGGCTTTTTCTAGCCTGATGCCTCGTATAATAACAACTCAATCTAAAAGTGCAGCGGAGCTTCAACCCCACACATTAAAACACTTAGCGGGTGAAGGTCAACACTTTAAACATATGCAATTCTAATTATGGCCAGCTTTGGGTGTTTTGGGAGCTTAAAATGAGCAGAAAATGTATAATGATTGTGAGGCATCTGGTTAAACGATTCCAGCTTAGATAAGTGGCCATTATGAGAGCATATGTGGGTCATAAAAAATATCTATGAGGCGTCGGGGTTTTTTTCCCTGCTCCAGCAATCACTCCCTTTGTATTATAATGGTTCTCACGGTATACAATAAACCTCGAATAAAGGCCAAAAAGAAAGATGGAAGTGTGTTAATATGAAAACAAACAAATATTTTATGAAGAATTGGAAAGTATTAATACCACTGGAGTAACTGTAGGTTGGAGGATTAGTTTGGCTTATTTTACAAAAGGTAATTTTGATATAAAATAGTAGGAAACATATTTCTTATCACATCAGCCAAGGCCTTAAGGCCAAATAGAACAGAACCTTTATTAAAGTCATTAGTAACACAGTAGGTCGGAATGAAAGAATCTCAGTGAGCATCCCCGCATCAGAGTCCTGTTAGTTGTCGGTTAGCCCTCATTAGATATACAGTATGTCAAAATCAAACTCGTCCACGGTATTGATGAGTTAAAGTTTCTGTATAAACCTGAAGATAATCTGATGAGAACTGTAAAAACTAATGTGGTGCCAACATAAAATGGAGTGAAAAAAGTACAAGCCAAACAGCACTAAATGGGAACACCCGATTAGACTGATCTCAGAACTAAAATCCTCCATGCATCCATGGTCCGGGTCGCAGGGGGGCAGCAGTCCAGGCAGAGCAGCCTGGACTGCTGCCCGGCTCACATAGCACCATGATCCTTCCAGCAGGTGGTGAGCCCACCGGAGGCCATCCAAGGTACTGATGAGTTAAAGTTTCTGTACAAATTTGAAGTCAATGAGAAATCTAGATGATATAGTGGCGACAGTGTAAAATGGACTGAAAAAAGTACACTGCAGCAAGGATCTTTAAACATGTTTAAACTAAGGATGCACCTATTTTGAAATTTTGTGCCAATACCAATACTGAAACCAATGTTTAACATAATAATTTAGCCAGTGGCTGATAGCTGATACAGATTATTTCAATGGTTTGTAATGTGATCTCATCCCCCTTTAATTCCAGGGAAACAACGACATATGCAATACAAAAAAATATGAGTCCTGATTCTTTTCTGAATATGCAGCTGCAGGCTACTGCTGTCAGTTTCAGGGAGAAATCAATACCACCATCTAGGACACCACAGATAAATAATTTATACCGGTGAATCTGATTTTAGGCCAATTCAACAAAGTGAATATCAATGGATGCGGTTCCAAATCTGTGCATCCAAAGTTTAAGCCAGCAGTTGTTGATGTGAAATAAAAACGGATTTAACATCAAAACAGCTTCTTTCTCACCTCTGATGTTTTCAGAAACTGAGGGTTACACTGAGAAAATGCACGTTGTGTGTGTGTGTCGCTGAAGCAAAACCTCTAATCTCACCTGCTTTGGAAGTGGGTGCATCATCAGCCCTTTTCCTCTATACACCCCCCCCCCCCAATCATCATCATACTCCACCCAGTGGCTTGTTGCTCTCCATGAAGCCCAGATGAGAGGCAGGGCTGCAGTGAGTTGTACAGAGTTCCCCCTCCTTTGGAGAACATGGTTACTCTGTGTGACCTTCTGTTCTTTTACACTCAGTACAACTGCATGGGACCTCACGAAGTGTCCCAACAATTGTAGGAACTAAGCCCAGAGCAGGCGCCTGCTCCTCAGGGAAGGGAAGAGCCAGCTGAAAGTATGGAGTGGGCCACCGGGAAGGGGGGTGGGGTGTAACATTGAAGGAATAATAGCAGACAAAAGCGCAAAAAGTAAATAGTGCCCATCAGGTGGCCATGTCCCTAGAAGAGTGTGCTGTGGCGCCCCTGGGTGCAGGAAGGTCTGAAGCAGGCAATAAAGATGGCCTGAGCAGTCCAGTGAAAAAGGCTCAGTTTGGACAAAGGTTTGCCCTTGGTCAGGTGAGCGAAGAACACAAAGAGCTGCTCAGTGGAGTGTACCTCTCGGGTACAGTCCATGTACATGCAGCGCGCACATGGACTGCATCTGATTGAGAGGGAGAAGAGTGAAAGCTCAGGAGCTTGAGCACAGTGAAACTAAAGTCAGGGGGATGACCTTTGCCCAGTAGGCAGCATTAGGGTGCAACAGGACCCTAGACCTTTCATTAGAGAATTAAGTGCAGGAGGGGCGGGCTGACAAAGCATGCAGGTCACCCACATGTTCAGCAGAGCGCCAGCAACAGGACAGTCTTAGAGGAGACAAACTTCATCTCCACCCTCCAAGACCAGTGAGAGATCCCACGTAGGAATGCACTGCAGGCCTGAGCCAGTGGACACCCTTTAAAAAGAGCACGGCCAACAGATGGGCACCTACTGAGATGCCACTGAACACCAGATGGCAGGCTGAGATGGCGACTACATACAGCGTATCCGAAAAGTATTCACAGCGCTTCACTTTTTCCACATTTTGTTATGTTACAGCCTTATTCCAAAAGGGATTAAATTCATTTGTTTCCTCAAAATTCTACACACAATACCCTATAATACCAATTTGAAAAAAGTTTTTTTTTGAAATTTTTGCAAATTTATTAAAAATTAAAAAAAAACTAAGAAATCACATGTACATAAGTATTCACAGCCTTTGCTCAATACTTTGTTGATGCACCTTTGGCAGCAATTAAAATCTCAAGATTTTCTGAATATGATGCCACAAGCTTGGCACACCTATCTTTGGGCAGTTTGGCCCATTCCTCTTTGCAGCACCTCTCAAGCTCCATCAGGTTGGATGGGAAGCGTCGGTGCACAGACATTTTCAGATCTCTCCAGAGATGTTCAATTGGATTCAAGTCTGAGCTCTGGCTGGGCCACTCAAGGACATTCACAGAGTTGTCCTGAAGCCACTCCTTTGATATCTTTTCTTGGCTGTATGCTTAGGATTGTTGTCCTGCTGAAAGATGAACCGTCGCCCCAGTCTGAGGTCAATAGCACTCTGGAGCAGGTTTTCATCCAGGATGTCTCTGTACATTGCTGCATTCATCTTTCCCTCTATCATGACTAGTCTCCCAGTTCCTGCCGCTGAAAAACATCCACAAAGCATGAAGCTGCTACCACCATTGGTGTGGTTATGAATGGTGCCTGTTTTCCTCTAAACATGACGCCTGGCATTCACGCCAAAGAGTTCAATCTTTGTCTCATCAGACCAGAGAATTTTGTTTCTCATGGTCTGAGAGTCCTTCAGGTGCCTTTTGGCAAACTCCAGGTGGGCTGCCATGTGCCTTTTACTAAGGAGTGGTTTCCATCAGCCACGCCACCATACAGGCCTGATTGGTGGATTGCTATAGAGATGGTTGTCCTTCTGGAAGGTTCTCCTCTCTTCAAAGAGCAACGCTGGAGCTCTGACAGAGTGACCATCGGGTTCTTGGTCACCTCCTTGACTAAGGCCTTTCTCCCTCAATCGCTCAGTTTAGACGGCCGGCCAGCTCTAGGAAGAGTCCCGATGGTTCTGAACTTCTTCCATTTACGGATGATAGGGGCCACTGTGGTCATTGGGACCTTCAAAGCAGCAGAAATTTTTCTGTACCCTTCCCCAGATTTGTGCCTCGAGACAATCCTGTCTCGGAGATCTACAGACAATTCCTTTGACTTCATGCTTGGTTTGTGCTCTGACATGCACTGTCAACTGTGGGACCCTATATAGACAGGTGTGTGCCTTTCCAAATCATGTCCAATCAACTGAATTTACCACAAATGAACTCCAATTAAGCTGTAGAAACATCTCAAGGATGATCAGTGGGAACAGGATGCACCTGAGCTCAATTTTGAGCTTCATGGCAAAGGCTGTGAATATGTATGTACATGTGATTTTCTTAGTTTTTTTATTTTTAATAAATTTGGAAAAATCTCAAAAAAAAACTTTTTCACATCGTCATTATGGGGTATTGTGTGTAGAATGTTGAGGAAAAAAAAATTTAATCCCTTTTGGAATAAGGCTGCAACATAAAATGTGGAAAAAGTGAAGCGCTGTAAATACTTTCTGGATGCACTGTACAACTTCACTGTGGAAAAGGCCAGGCTTTTGTCACTGGGGCTTGCAAAAAGGAAAGGATATCAGTGATAGCACGCTGCAAGGGAAGCACCATTTGCACTCATAAAGACCCCTCTTAGAAGGGCTCTCACTGATTATTGGACCACCACATTGGGAGGCCTTCAGTGCTGAATCTCATCCTTTCAGTAGGAAGGCATGTAGGCATCATAGCTCCAGGCAACGGTGGATGATTTCCTCATACATAGACAAGGGTGTGGTGGTGAAGCTGCACCATCTTCAACACCTATGGAATCAGCCATAGAGGTGGAAGTGCACAAAGAAGAACTCTGGGCCACGAGTGAGTGTTCATCCCCAAGGGAAGGTCGTGATCTGCTTTTGAGAAATAGCAGGAGCAGTAAGTGTTTGGCTCGGTGGAGAAGTGGACCAAGAGTGGAGTCCCAAATTTGTGCAACTACCTGGGGGCACAGCCTCCACTCTCTTGAGGCAGGGCCACCCCTGGAAAGAAGATCAGGACCTAGGTTTCACGTGGCATAGACATGGGTGGCTCTGAGTGATAAAAGTTGTCTGACATCAGCTGGAGGAGAGGCAATGAGTGCGTCCCGCCCTGCTTGATAATATAAAGGACCCCCATCATGCTGTCTGTTCCAACTAGGATGTGCTGAGCTGTCAGAAGCATGGAAAGATTCATCAGAGCAAAGAAGACTGCGAACACCTCTAAGCAGTGGGCGTGCAGCTGTGATCGTGATGGGGCCACTTTCTCCTCAATGCTTTCCTGTTGCACTGTACACCCCATCCAAAGGAGAGGTGTCTGTAGAGACTATTTTCCATCCATCCATCCATCTCCCTCTGCCCAGCCACCTCCTCCAGCTCCTCAGGAGGATACCAAGGCGTCTTGGGTCTGCCCTGGGGTCTCCTCCCAGTGGGACATGCTCAATACACCTCATGTGGGAGGTGTCAAGGAGGCATCCTGATCAGATGCCCAAACCACCTCAACTGGCTCCTTTCAATATGGAGTACTAGCTCTACTCTGAACCTCTCCCGGGTAACTGAACTCCTCAACCTATCTCTAAGGGTGAGTCCAGCCACCCTACCACTATGACTGAGGCCATAAATCCCAGTAGCTAGAAAATTAATAATAATATTTTAGACATATAGTGATTTCAAGACACTCAAAGACGCTTTACATAGAGGAAAAAACGTGTCAACGAGTGAATGAATTGTATAGTAGAAGGAGTCTGTCTAATTTGACCTTGTTGTTATATTATACAGTTTCTTTTAACCTGTAATGTACTATCCGAAATAAATAAAATCCATTCATTCATTCATTCATTCAATGCAGTGTTGAATAGATGGGTTTTTAGTGATTTTTTTTTGAATGTTGGGAGTGAGGGGGAGCTTCTGATGGTTATAGGGAGTGCGTTTCAGAGGGTAGGAGCGGCAATGGAGAAGGCTCTGTCTCCCCATGACTTGTACTTAGTCAAGAGGGGGTGCCGCAGAAGATTGGCATCAATAGAGCGGAGTGTGCAGGAGGGGGGTGTATTGATGGAGGAGCTTGGTGAAGTACGGTGGGGCCAGGTAATTGAAGGCTTTGTAAGTCATGAGAAGAATTTTGAAATTAATTCTCTAGGGGATGGGGAGCCAGTGGAGCTTGTAGAGGATGGGGGTGATGTGGTCACGGATACAAGTGTGGGTGAGAAGACGAGCAGCAGAGTTCTGGATGTGTTGTAGCTTGTTGAGAGTTTTTGATGGTAGTCTATATAGGAGGCTGTTGCAATAGTTGAGATGGGAGGTGATGAAGATGTGGATGAGAGTTTCAGCAGCTGTTAGGGTGAGGGAAGGATGGGGGTGGGTAATGTTCCTTAAATTACGGAAATTAGGAAGCCATCAATGTTGAGGATAAAGTTGTAGGTGGATTTGCGTAGAGACTGAAGACCAATGATAATGACTTCAAATTTGTCACAGTTCTGTTGTAGAAAGTTGAGTTGGAGCCATGATTTTGTATTGGCAATGCAGTTTGTCGGGGTTAGATGGGTGATAGTGGAGATGGACCTGGTGGAAAAGAGGAGCTGGATGTCATTGGCATAACAATGGAACTGGAGACTATGGTGGTGGATAATGTCTCCGAGTGGGAACAGGTAGAGGGTGAAGAGAAGGGGGTCGAGAACTGATCCTTGGGGGACACCTTGAGGTAGGGGAGCAATGGGGGAGTTGCAGTTGTTGATGGAAATGAATTGTTGTCTGTCAGAGACATATGATCTGAACCAGTTGAGGGCAGTGCCAGTGATATTGAAGATGGTTTCCAGTCGGGTGAGAAGGATGGAGTGACTGATGGTGTCAAAGGCGGCAGAAAGAACAAGGAGAATGAGAATGTTAATGTTTCCAACATCAGAGGAGAGGAAGTCATCATTTATGATTTTTAAGAGGACAGTTTCAGTACTGTGATGAGAGTGGAATCCAGATTTAAGTGTTTCAAACAGGTTATTGGCAGAAAGGTGGTCTTTGAGTTGAGAGGCTACAACACATTCCAATAATTTAGACAGGAAGGGTAGGCTGTAGATTGGTTGAAAATTATTAGGGATGTCTGAGTTAAGGCCAGGTTTTTTTTTAAATGGGGATGACAGCGGCGATTTGAGAAATGGTGGGACAAGGCTGGTCGACAGGGAGAAGTTTATTGTTGCAGTGATTAGAGAGGCGAGAGAGGGAAGGCATGCCTTGATAAAGTGGGAAGGGATGGGGTCCAGGGTGCAGGTCGCAATTTTCATTCCAGTGATGAATTTGGAGAAGTCTGTAGAAAAGACTGGGGAGAACTTGGAAAAGGTTTGACTGTGCTGGGTGGGGGGGTAGTTTGGAGAGGAGCTGAAACAGTGGTGGTTAAGCTGCTGTAGATGTGTATTTTAGTTTGGAAGAAAGAAAGGAAGGAGGTGCATTTGCTATCTGTGAATGACTTGGAGCTGCTGTCTCGGGGGTTTAAGAGTCTGTTGATTATTCAGAAAAGTTCTTTTGGTTTTCCAGAGCCAGACTGAATCAGCTTAGAGGATTAGGTGGATCAGGCATGGGAGAGAGCATCTCTGTATTGCAGCAAATGATCTTTGAAGGCTTCAAGGTGAACTGTGAGCCCAGTTTTTTGCTACGTCTTTCCATTTGTCAAGCACAGGTTTTCATCAGGCGGAGGTTGGGGGTGTACCGGGGAGAAGAGTGAGTGATGGGTGGTTCTGATGGGTGCAAGTTGGTTAAGGCAGGAGGAGAGAACGTGATTGTAGTAATCAGTGAGGTCAGAGGGGGTATGGAGATCAGTGAAGGAGGAGATGGACATTTTTTCTGAGAGGGAGGAGGAGAACAAGGAAGGGGAAAGTGAATTTGTTTTGCGGAAAGTGACTGTATGCTTTTGCTTTGGCAGTGGGATGGGAGTGGCAATGGTCATGGCGATGGCTAGGTGGGTCACAGATGGTGAGGTCAGATCCATACAGATGGCTGACAGTGAGTCCTGTGGAGCAGATGAGGTCCAGGATGTGACCATGGTTATGAGTGGAAAAAATTGACATATTGGTTGAAGTTGAAGCAATGGAGTAGTTCAGAGAAGTCTATTATTGCTGAAGAATTTGTGGAGTCCATGTGAATACTAAAGTTACCAAGAATGAAGACTGATGGGGAAAGGGAGCAGAGCTGAGTGAGAAAACTGGAAAAATCAGAGAGGAAGGATGGATGAGGTTTTGGGGGGGGGGCGGTAGATGACGGCAATGATTAGCTGTGTGTGGACAGCGAGCTTGAAAGCCAGCTGTTCAAAGGAGGGAGCAGACGAAATGGAGATGTAGTTTGTCTTGATGTTCTGTCTATGGATTACAGCAATACCACCACCTCTACTTTCAGCGTGTGGTTTGTCAGTGTAGGTATTGTTATGCCTAAGAAATAGGCACAGACAGTGGGCATGAACTGCACTCTCCTTTATCCAACACATAACTGAATTATATACAGAAGGGTGGCGCCGTATCACACCATGGCCAGTTTGCCACATGATGACATCACCTACAGCGAACCACCACATTTACCCCCCCCCCCAAAAAAAAAAACAAAATCCAAGAACTATGTACAACTACCTCAGCACCCGGGTTTACTACTGGTATGCCCGCGTAACCAAGTGAATTACTCTGCCACTGTTATCAGTCACATCCTGGCTACACTTAAAAGTCCATTATTTAGTTATAAAGTCCCTAAGGTAGCGGGGTCTCTGTTGAACCTGGGTCGTGCGGTGCTTGGCCTGTGTCGCCGTTGCCGGTTCTAGCGGCCATTTGTCGGGTGTTGTGGGTCTTGTGTCATCAAAGTCCCAGCCTGATCTCGCCATGTCTACAGCCATCTCCTGATCTGAGGCTGAAGTTGGTGTCACTTTTCTGAGGCAGCTGGCATGCCACCACGACTCGTCAGCGAGAGGAAAAGTGGCTGGACCCAATTGCGTTGTGATCTGTAACCAGTAATCTCGGTTACTGGCAGATCCACAACACCGGCGTCCAGGTATGTAAACAGGTGCGTAAACACAGCAAGCAGTGATCCTGAATGTGGTAGATGGATTTTAAGCAGTGCATTTGGGATATGCCAAGCTGGTAGCGTTTTGTGCGAGAAAGGTCCAGCATTCAAAAATAGAAGTTCAAAAGTTAGAAGGAAGCTTTTATTCCGATGAAGAAGCAGCAAACAAACAACATCAGTGTCCTCTCAACAACCCAATTAAGTGGAAATGCAGTCTGCATCGCCACTGAAAAGCGACTGAGGCAGCCTCTTGTTGGATAAGTGTGCATGAAGCTTGATCATACATATCTCGGAGCTGAAATAGGAAAAGTACTTGCTGGAAATCAGAGAGGCATCTTATGTGTTACAGAGTCTGTGACACAAGATTGATCGAATTTTCATGCAAAAATACCATCAGTGCCGAATCGTCTTGATGCGGATCCATCTCCCATGGTGCTCGTCCATGGGAGATGGATCCAAACTCTCCATTGTGTCAGCCCAGTTTTGAACAAGGGTGTCAACCATGAAATAGTTGTCGTTGGAGTGGAACATGATCTGCTCTTCAGAAGCTTGAACTGACATCAGTGTCTTCAGCACAAAAGATGCTCGCCTTAAGAGAGAATTGTGGCACAGCTCGCTGCACAGAGACCATTTGCCGGGCTCTCTCAGAACTATGCATGTGTAATGGAGGCCAAGCCACAGCGGACAGACCTCGTAACAGTCCTACTGCTCAACGTAGTTACCGCATTCCATGATGTGGGGTGAGAGGTCGACCTCTTCCTACTGAAGCTAATGATGCCAGGCTCAGAGTCACCAGCGTCCGGTGGGTCTAACTCCAACCATCGGACCATAAAGCTTGGCATTGCAGGCAGGCCGTCTGCCAACCAAGGAGGTTCCAGTTTGTGAACTGAAGAGAGACCAGACTAAGGAGGTGTGTGATGATGGGGGCTGATATAGAGCAAAAAGGTGGGAACCCCACCCTTAAAATCACTTTAGAGTTTTTGCTTCAGTGACATGCACTCGCGGTGTACATTTCCCATAAACTTGTACTGAGTGGACTGAGTGCAGGAGAAGACTTTTCACTCTTTTGTTTTCAAAAGAACGATAATCCAGAAACCTCCAGGAGCAGCTCCATATCTGTGTGGCTGTAGAAGGCTAGATTTCCCTTTTTCTTTGTGAATACATCATCTAACGGGGCTTTAAATTGGTATTTTTCGAAACTAAATGCTGCTACTGGTGCCACAGCTGCAAAAGATATCAGTCTTTAATATTTCAGGAGTAAATTTTAACAGCGTGAGCTGTTAGATGATGAGCTGCAGGTGGCATGCTACACACCTGTACTGTCTGCAAATAGTGCATGCAATTATTTTTGATTGACTGCTCAAAGCTTAAAGTTTGTTTGGCTCCTCTGTAAACAGCAAGTAACTTGTGGATTTCTCAAAAAGCAGCTTAAAGTATTAACCCCATTGACGTGCCCATGTGGAAATTAGCTGGACTTAAAATCTTAAGAATAACATTGTTAAGAACAAAGTTATTTGTAAGGTCCTTTCCTTTCATTTCTCCCTGAGTCTTCTTACTCAAAGCTCTTGCAGTGCACTGTTTGATATATTTTTCCTGTCAAATACACCTTTATACTCTTACAATTAATATTTTGCAAATAATATGTTAAAATATGACAGAGCACGAGTGTACTCATAAATACTAGTGCAGGACCCGGTCACATGACCAAAAAAGGAGTTGGTCGGTTCCTGACCTCAGATTCCTTATAAGGAGTTGCACCCGTCTTCTAAGGAAGACCCAGTTCCGGAGCTCGGCTCGGACCCAAATTTTTTATCATTTTATCCCACCGTCCTCCAAAGCCTGCCCTGTGAATTTCAGCCCCTGACTCCCAGTGGTTATACCTTTTCCACCTCTGTGTTCATTTAATAGCTCCCCTATGGACATTTAATAAAGGTTTCTCATCCTAAACTTCCACATATCCAGGGAGGTTGAACTTTACAGGAGTTATTAGGCTTAATATTATAGCTGTAAATCCAAATTTTCAGCCCCTAAATCCCAGGGGTTATACCCTTTCCACCTCCGTATTCATTTAATAGCTCCCGTCTAGACATTCATTAAAGATTTCCCCCCCCTAAACTTCCACATACCCGGGGAGGCTGAAATTAAGGGATGCACACTCTCATAACCTCAGCAAAGCACGTATCAAATCTGAGCTCAGTCTGAAAGCTCATGCAGTGCACAGTTTGATATATTTTTCCTGTCAAACACAAACCTTTATATCCTTACAATTAATATCTTACAAATAATATGTTAAAATATGACAGCAGGCGTGTATTCATAAATATATAAAAGAGGTATACTGGTTATTTCTGGAATTTCATTCATGCAGGTTATCAAAAATTGACAGGCATGTGCATTTGAAACAGCTCAGACATTCTGAAAACACCAAATTAACAACAACAAAAAGCTTTTAGAAATGGCTGAGAAGAGTATAACTCGGATATCTTGGTTTACATGAATCATATATCAAACAAAAAAGCCTCTGTGGCCTCTCTAACCGCACCGGTGGAAATTCAAACATTAATGAGAAACCTTTAGTCACTGGGAGACCGTTCTATCTGCTCTGTGAAGGTCCACTTCAGGAAAACAAAGCAGTCGAGTGGTGTGAAGCATCTGCCTGTTTGACTGTAGCACACACGCATACTCTCTGTGACAGACAGACAGACAGACAGACACGCACACATGCACACACGCACCTGGAGCCAGCTGTTTAAATTCACTGATGAGGACAAAGAAATGGGACATTCCCTCTGTATTTGACATCATTTTGGTGTAAACATCGAGGTTTTATAATCAAGCCAGCTGCTAGTTTTTCTGTTTTTTTTTCCTCCATGGCGCCCTTCATTATTCACACTGTCAATGCAGCTACATAAATACATAATGAGAAAAGATACATAGACAAAAAGGATAGGAAAATATTTAAAATGAGCAAATCCTTTGTCAACAGTGAATATTTTTCACCGGCTGAAAAAGAAGAAACAGTTTGGCATTTCTTGTCTTTTATTCAACTTTTATCCTGGTCATGGGCTGAGCATATAAATACTGCTCATTTTTCACAGCTGCTGGGCTGTCTGATTGCATTTTCCTGTGTAGCTGCTCTAAAGTTTAGGTCTGATGGTTAAAAGTGAATTGTGAATATTTGATCAGGAGATATTTGCTAATGCTCTGTGAAGCCGGCCTGGGAAAGCTGTTCGTGAAAGGCTGGACTCCTTATGTGATCAGTTTGACATGGAGTTGCCCGGTTTTGTTTTCCCCTTTCCTCTCACATGTGACAGGAAGGTGAAGTTGATTTGAACAGTTGCTTGAAACTGCTGCAGTTCCTGGGTGCTGACTAAGCACAGCAGGGTTCATGTTGACTCTTAATTTCACTTTTAGCTCATAGCAATTCTTCATTCTCCATCTTATCCTTCGACTACTGTACATGCAGTGTTTTTTTTATACACGTTATACTTTTACTAAGCATGTGCAAAGTTACACAGCATAATGACATCTGTTAGAGCAGGCACGATCAACATTTGCAGCAATGACCAGGTTATGGATTCAGAAAGCCACATCTGTCTTTGCTATAATGAGGAGTTCATTTTCAAGCTTCTGTTGAGTAGCTCTGTAGTTTGCAGGCTTTAGTGCAACAACATCAGTGGCTTGGCAGCGTTTCTGTTTTGGGCAGGGGTGGGGCCACCCTCCTTTGCAGTAATGCTATTCTTCTACAGATTTGAGTTATGATTATAAGCTTATTTATAATGAATGAAAATAGATGTGGGTGGTTGTGCTGCACCTTAAAGCTGATCTTTTTTCCACAATAGCTGTTTGAGTTCTATCTGGAGATGTTCTAGGTGACACTACAAACATTAATCAGTGGCCCTGTTATATAGTGCTACAGAAACAGTAGAACTGAGGAAGGTAAATGAATTTGATCCAAAGCGATGTTTGCAGCACTGTGTTTAAATTCCACCATTAAAGCCAGTTATATTTTGAATGGACTTAACCTCGGAAGCAACACATTCTGATAGCACATGTTTAGGATTTAGGTGGGGGTGGGCTTCTTATCGTCACTCATGACCTGCACCTCACAGGGTTAATGCAGGATGTTGAATAGAAAATGAATTATTGCATGGTTGAATTTAATACATAAATAATAGGACTGGCTGCTTGTACACTCTGGAAGAGTCCAACTACCAGCCAGAATACAGAAATGAAAAATGATGACTACTCTATATGACTATCAGTGTTACAGACACACACCTTCTTATAAAGTCACTAGCAGCAATACCAGGTGAATAAGGCATGTGGTCTTTAGTCCTGGTGATACTACAACAGTGATATTAAGGACCTGCTAACCAACCTCTGCTCCTCCCAGAGTTCAGCTGGGCTCTAATGAATATACTGTATAGCTTATGATGACCTGACGGGTCTCTCCAGAAATGTAACTACCCATCGTGGCAATGCTTTGAATGGGATGGCCTTCCATACAACACTGTTAAATTACATGACAGCAGTGGGCGTACATACAGTACCGATTGCATTAGAAGTTGTTCTCCACTCTTGACACAATTTGAACAGAAGTTACTGGACACAGCAGAAAGCCGTTGTGGTAACGCACGAACACATCCAGCTTCCAGTCAGAGCCGACGGGAACGGCCAGGGTGTGCTTGATTCTATCACCAGCATACATCGCAATATGGGTTATATGACCAGATTAAAGAAAT
Source organism: Pholidichthys leucotaenia (assembly GCA_020510985.1). Classification (NCBI taxonomy): domain Eukaryota; kingdom Metazoa; phylum Chordata; class Actinopteri; order Cichliformes; family Pholidichthyidae; genus Pholidichthys; species Pholidichthys leucotaenia. The sequence goes on from CM035844.1 coordinate 20,404,969, forward strand.
AAATGTCCATCCATCCATCTTCTACGACTTTTCCGAGGTCCAGGTCGCGGAGGCAGCAGCTAAAGCAGAGAAACCCAGACTTCCCTCTCCCTGGCTACCTGCTCCAGTTCTTCAGAGAGGATACCAAGGCACTCCCAGGCCAGCTGGGAGACATAGTCTCTCCATCATGTCCTGGGTCTGCTCCGGGGTCTCCTCCCAGTGGGACATGCCCGAAACACCTCAAGTGGGAGGCATCCTGATCATATAAATATGAATATAGTTAAATATAACTACAGTTTTGGTGTTGCAGCACTACCTGTATCCAGTACTTCCATCTCCCCATCAGTCGACGGCACCTGCATTGTGGAGAGAGACCTGCAGATCCTAAACTCTGTGGAGTCTGTCAGGTGTGCTTGATTCTTTCCCCGGCGTACACCTCCATGGGCAAAGGTCGAACAAAAAAAAAAGCCACAAAGGATTGGCAGACACATTTCCATCAGTCTCCCCCAGGGCAGCTGTAGCTACAGGAGTAGCTTACCACTATCAATGTCTGTCTGGAGTGAACGAATAATGGACTCACTAAGTGCTTTGAGATGTCACTTGACATGTAAAGCACCATATAAATCTAACCCATTATTATTATTATTTAAAAAAAAGCCACCTTTGACCTCTTTTATGGTCAAGCGATCAGTGAAACCATGTCAAGGTTACTCTTCAGGTATTGTAGCATCGCCATGCAAGAGATGAGAACCCGCAGTCAAGTGGCTTCTGAGTTAGTACGGGGACAAAGTTTGCCACATACAAACCCACACTGCAGAATCTCTTTCATACGTATATATAGATGTTATACAGGAAAAACTAAACTTTTTTATATATTGGTTTAATCAAACTGACATCATAACCTACAACAAAAGCATAATTAGAATTCAAATTTAGAGACAATTATCCATTTCTTGAGAAAAAAAAAGTCATGTGGTGATCCTCGCGGATCACCATAAGACGCCAAGAGTCACCAGTGAGTTTTGCAATGATGGTGGTTTATTAACAAAGACTGGTCACTAACACAAACTGGGAGTCACAGTGGCAAAAATACACGAAACACGGAGCATGGGATCGTAGGGCTTACCCCAGCCACTATCGATCTAAAACATGACATGGATACAAATTAACACACTAACCTTAGCCTGACTGTAGACACCTCACAAGGAATGTTGGACGATTGTTTGACAATACTCCTGCAACTAAACTGCCGTCAGCGCCCGCCTAATAAGGCCGGACGCTAACGAGCAGTAATGACAAACAGCTGACCGGCCTTGACAGCCGGAAGCCCCACCGAGCGCCTTCACAATAAGAGCCCGGTGAAGCCAGAATGTAACCCACAGCTGTCAAAGCCGGCAGCAAGTATACATAGCCCGAGCGCTGGTCTTGCCCGCGCTCGGATTGTAACAAAAAAATCAAGAAAGAAATGAAGGGTAATTTGATTTTGATTAAATCCTGTTTCAAAAACAATTTGTTACTGAGTACTCTTCAGATCGGTGACATTGTGTAGAACTCCTACCACCCCTTCACAGTGGACTAAGACAGTCAGTAGCCATGTTTACATGGACACAAGTAACCAGATTAAAAGCCTGATCAGAAGAAAAATGCTTCATGTAAACATGTCAATGTGAAGATTCTGACCCAATCACACTCCTTCGGATCAAAATTTCCTTCCGATCAAGACGGGTAGGTTATGCCAGTTGTTAATTGGTGCGCATATAAACACTTATTCCAAAGCTTGGGTAGAAAATATGTTTTCTGCGCATGTTTGTATGTCAGCCACACGTCGACATGATGTATTTCTGCCTTTGCAGCAGCTAGCGGAAGACATGGCGGGAGAATAACAGAACTGGTCTGTATCGTCCTGCTGTCTCCCTCTGTTCGTCATATGCAGAAGTATGTACTGCTGGACCTGTAGCTTCATTACGGAGACCAGCAGAAGCAAAAGTACAGTCTGAATAACACAATACAGGTCCATTTCAAAAAGAGAAAGACCCATGAAGCTGGTTTGTTTACATGGGAAGTTGCTTCTTCTGCTACTATTTTCGGAATGTCAGACAATTCTATTCTGCGCATGTTAAAATGGTTTGGTCCGCTCAAACATGTGATACATGTAAACGCACGTCATAATCGGATCAACTTTTTCAGAGTCCATGTAAACAGTAAAGTTCTGATCTGAACTGTAATCAGACTGAAGAAATTTTGTGCATGTAAACATGGCTACTGACAATGGAGCTGTCTACACATCTGGGTACTTGGCATGGGAGAGCTCCCACCAAGGTGCTGAGGTGATAAAAACCCAGCAGTTTACCACTGAAACAATATGTCATATCAATATTAATGACGAGTGTTCACCACAAGTTCGGATCAGATATGATCAAAAACTTTAAATTTATGATTTTGAAAAGTGTCCCAGCCATTTACCAGCCAGTATGTGGAAGAACAATCCTGCAGAGTGGCCAGAAGCAACATTTATTGATATTTGTAATTAGTGGCTGCATGCACCAGCTTCGTTGCCCATTGGTGGAAGAGTCTAATAATAGAAAATAAATTGTACCTGCTGTGGAAATCCCAAAAAAGCCATCATGTTTAGGTCTGCAAAATTTATCAACTGGAGGTTACAGCTGGGAAAATATTACTTGCCTCCACAAAGAAGGGAGACTGCAGTCTGTTTACACTTTTACCCTCGTTAATCCCGACACTTCGTTTCAGCTCTACAGAGCTTCGGTCGACTTGTCTGCAGGTGAGTAAAAGTCTCCTTTTTAAACTAGTTTTTAATTGCAGTGTTGATACTTTTATTCTGAGACTAATTAGCAGCTCAAATTTGAGTTAATATTCCTACCAATCCTACACTTCTATTCTAGCCATCAACTCCCTCAGATGCAAATTTGGGTGTTTTTTGCATGTTCACATTAACTTTACGTGTAGGCAAATGACTTTTAATGATAAATAAGAGTCTATAGTTTTGGTAAATAGACATATCTGTTATAAAGTGGTCAGAACAGATGTAGACATGGGTCACATCATCCCTCTGCATCCTATTATGAAAAGGCATTCTCCTTCGGCAGGCATTAGCCCACAATATCCTCCTTCGGTAATCTTTGCTGGACAATGGGAATCTAAAAAAACATTTCTACTCGCCATTATCATCTATCATAAGATGGTGATGGCTACATGAACCAACTGCGCACCATTTCAGCATATTCCTTGTTTAAATGTAGCTAACATTTCCACTGAAATACACTGAGAACGGGGATTGCTTATACCTTGCTCTGCTGGTAAGACTAAGTTCACACGATCTGTGACGTAAGCGTAGACGACTCAAAAACCGATTACTGAGAATAAACCAATGATGGCAATAATCAATTTTTCCTTGTTTACATGTACTGAATAAACAGATTATTGGAGGGTAAACCACTTGAGTTAATGACCCCGGTTGCACGGCCTTCATTGGATTATTTTGTTTACATGGCCACTTGAATAGTCAGATAACACCAGAAATACAATCAAACAGTTTATTCGTGTGCATGTAAAGATGGTCAGTGAGTGTGTGCATGAAGAAAATCTTCTAGTAAAGCCTACAGGCCATATGCATAATCACATCAACTCATAAAGAAATTAAAGTAAATAAAAAAACTATTTGTGTTGATAGCATGCCATAAATGCTGAACATATAGCCACAAGTTAATGCAGTGGTGCATGGATTATATACCAATATTACATGACAGGGTCAGTGGTCAGCTGTAGGCTGCTCCCCTGAGCACTAATGGCAGAGTAGCACTTCAGCCACAAGACAAAACGCCTGTATGCTCGTTATCAGTCCGCACAATAATGGGATCAAACTAACTCAGCAAATACCAAAAACTTGCACTGTAGGAAAATGATCTGAGAGGTTAAAGCAGTAAAACAAAAGCTCAAACAAAGAAATCCAGAGGGATGCTGTATATAGAGCTGTATGGATCATCTATTACTGTACTGTAATGCTAATGAACAGTTTGGCCAGCAAACAGCCTGAGGTGAAAAGTGTGGGGACATTCATTTTTCCCTGAATAGTTTTTCCTTGTCCTTTTCTTCATATTTGTAGTTAGTTAATTATCTGTATTCAAATACGGGGGGGGGGGGGGGGGTGAAAAGTTCATAGGCTGAAAAGTTCATAGTGATCAAATTTGACCAAATGTGGTTTATTTTTCAACTGCAGGGATCCAACCAAGCGCTGCAACACAAATGGAAGAAGTATGTGGACCGAAGAGGAGACTATGATGAAAAATAAACCACATTTGGTCAAATTTGACCACTATGAACTTTTCAGCAACACCCCCCCCCCCCCCGTATTTAACTATCCATCCATCCATCCATCTTCTACCGCTTTTCCGGAGGTCCGGGTCGCGGAGGCAGCAGTTCAAGCAGAGAAGCCCAGACTTCCCTCTCCCCAGCCACCTGCTCCAGCTCTTCAGAGGGGATACCAAGGCGTTCCCAGACCAGCTGGGAGACATAGTCTCTCCACCGAGTCCTGGGTCTGCCCCAGGGTCTCCTCCCAGTGGGACGTGCCCGAAACACCTCAAGTGGGAGGCGTCCAGGAGGCATCCTAATCAGATTTAACTATCATTAATGTACAGTATATTATTACTATATACTGCATATTCATTCATTTTTGAAATTATAAAAATAACCTTATAACTCAGTGTTAGTATTGGAGTTAATGGGTAAATGCTCCCAGAGCTGGGCCAAGCCTTCATGGGCCCTCATTGGTAAAGTAAATTCCATGATGCCTCTGAGGGAATATTACACAGTTGTAGTGGTGTTGCTTGCACCATCTAAATATCTGATGTGTTTCATCCTAATGTTTGATTTAATTTTAAATGGTACCGACCTCAGAAGAGTGGTCTGGTGTTGCATTAGATTAGATTAGATTAGATTCAACTTTATTGTCATTACACATGTATGAATACAAGGTAACGAAACACAGTTTAGCATCCAATCAGAAGTGCAAAGGACAGCAGTGCAGTATATACGGTAATTAACAGTATGTGCAATTTAAGCAAATATATGCAAATATATGCAGCAGTGCAGAAAGTTAAAAGTACTGTTATGTGCAAATAATGTGCAATAAGTTAGATGTAGTTATGTAGTTATGCAGTTATGTACAGGCGAGGATGGTAAAAGATGATTGTAAGAGAGTCAGCGGGGAACTAAGTTCAATAACGTGACAGCTGTTGGAAAGAAACTGTTCCTAAACCTGCTGGTTCTAGTCCGAAGGCTTCTGAAACGTCTTCTGGAGGGGAGAAGCCGGAACAGTCCATGAGCAGGATGGTTGGAGTCCCCAAGAATGCTGCGTGCCCGGCGCAGACATCTTTTCCTGTAGACGTCCTCTATAGCTGGAAGTGGAGTCCCTGTGATGCGTTGGGCGGTTTTCACCACCCGCTGCAGCGCCTTGCGGTCAGCTACAGAGCAGCTCCCATACCAGAGTGTGATACAGTTGGTCAGGGTGCTCTCTATCACGCAGCGGTAGAAGTTGCCCAGGATGTCAGTTGACAGATGGTTCTTCTTCAATGTCCTCAAGAAGAAGAGGCGCTGATGGGCCTTCTTGATCAGGCTGGTGGTGTTAACTGACCAGGACAGGTCCTCTGAGATGTGGGTCCCCAGGAATTTGAAGCTGGGGACACGTTCAACAGCTATGCCATTGATATGGATTAGCCTACTGGGCCAACACTATAAACTATAACTAGCTTGCAAATGAGATATGTCTCGAAGTTGTGCTGACACCTAAAATTACTTTACATTATCAGCATACTTACAACATAATCCAACTTTTCCCTCCATGGTCACTCATGATGCTGCAGTCACTGAGGTGGTAAGCTCGTTTAAATACTTGGATATTAACATTGGATGATTCTCTTACCTTTAAACCACATGCTGAATCTCTAATAAGGAAGCTCAAACTAGGGTTCTATATCAGAAACAAGTCATGTTTTTCTTTTAAGGCCCCAAAAACAGACTCGTCACCACCACATTCCTGCCTTACTGGACTATGGCGAAGTCTTGTAAATGCATGCACCAGCCCAGGTGCTGCATATGCTCGATTTTGTATACCATGCCTCCCTTTGTTTTGTCACAAACTGTAAAGCTCTGACTTATCACTGTGAAATTTATTCTTGGGTTGGACGGCCTGCCTTGGAATCCCATTGCAGATATCACTGGCACAAACTCACACTACTCACAAAAAAGCTAAGGATATTTGGCTTTCGGGTGAAATTTATGGAAAACGTCAAAAGTTCACACTACAGAGATATTATATCATGAAAGTAGGGCATTTAAGTTGAAGCATGCAATGGTGATTTCCTCATCTCAAACAGCAAGATGGCGCCCATCGAGGTAGACGTCTTTACTTGTTCTGTTCGTGAATGCTGACTTTTTCTCCTTTTTTGCATGTTTGCTGCTCTTTCGACAGTGCATGAAGGTCATGCACTGCTAACATACGACCGATGGACGCTACTGGACATCGGCAAGATGAGCAGTTATACGGAATTCACTGGCTTCATACCACCCGATCTACAATAAATTGTGCATCCATGCATGCGATCAGCACCACCCCCAGGATGGCCCCGAAGCACTGAGCCCGCGTGAGCATGCTGACCCCAAGATAGCGCGTCGGAGGTGGCGCTGGAGACGAGGTAAAAGAGGAGGGCTACATGCTAGGCTAAGGACTCTCGCCAGCCGACCACCGCTGCCCAGCGTTTTGCTGGCTAACATACGGTCTTTGGAAAACAAGCTAGATGAACTAAGAGTAAGGATTGAAGACCAGTGGGAGATAAGAGACTGCTGTGCCCTAATTTTCTGCGAGACCTGACTCTCAGACAGAGTCCCGGAGTGCGCCATTCAACTACAGACACACTCAACACATCGAGCAGACAGAACTGGAGCCTTGGGTAAGACGAGGGTGTGTGTGTGTGTTTATAAACAACTCGTGGTGTGGAGATGTACATACTGTTTACAAGCACTGTTCGCCTGATGTGGAGTTTTTACTGTTGAAATGCCATCCCTATTATCTAGCAAGGGAATTTACTACTGTGTTTTTGGCCACGGTCTACATCTGCCCACAAAGCAACTACACAGTAGCGTTAATCAAACTCCATTACGTCATCAGCGCAGTAGAGACGACCCATCCCAATGCAGTTTTTGTTGTTGCAGGTGACTTTAACCAGTGCAAATTATGGACTGTATTCCCTAAATATTACCGGCATGTGGACATTCCCACCCGAGATAAAAACATGCTCGACCATGTTTATGCCAACATACGTGGCGCTTAGAGAGCGGCACCCCACTCCCACTTTGGACAGTCAGATCACATCTCCCTGTTTATGTACCCAGCCTACAGACAAAAGCTGAAACAAACAAACCCTGTTATTAAGCAAATTAAACGCTGGACTCAAGAGGCTGAGAGCACCCTGCAAGACTGTTTTGCCTGTACAGACTGGGATGTGTTTAAAGCTGCAGCCACCCGAGAGGACTCTTCTGTAAACATACAGGAATATGCTGAGTATGTGACTGGGTACATCAGCACATGTGTTGATACCATCGTACCCACCACACAAGTCAGGAAGTTCCCAACCAGAAGCCCTGGATCAACAGCCAGGTACGTCAGATGCTGCGTGCTCACTCTTGCATTTAAATCAGGCAGTGAGGTTGAGTACAAAGCTGCAAAGTATGGACTGAGGAAGGCTATAACAACAGCCAAGACACAGTACAGGGAAAAGCTGGACAGCCTCTACTTCACTTCTGACTCGGGGCACATGTGGTAAGGCCTGCAACACATCACAGACTACAAGAGGACCAACAGCAGCACTGTCAGATACACAGACAGCCTGCCGGATGATCTCAACATCTTTTACACCTGCTTTGAGACCACCAGCTACAGTGCAGAGAGGAGACACACACTCACGCACCCACCCTCCTCCACTAAAAGTCTCACCAGGCCAGGTAAACAAAGCACTGAGGAATATCAACCCCCACAAGGCAGCAGGACCAGACAACATCCCTTGGTGGGCCCTCAGATCATGTGCTGCCGAGTTGACTGACGTTCTCACATCCATCTTCAACCTCTCCCTCAACCAGAACATAGTCCCCTCCTGCTTCAAAACCACAACCATCATCCCCCTCCACAAAAGGAACTTGCCGACCTGCCTGAATGATTACAGACCGGTAGCACTCACTCCAATCATCATGAAGTGCTTTGAAAAAGTGGTGCTGCCCCTCATTCAGGACAGCATACTGGATACCCTGGAATCCCTGCACGATGCCTACTGGCCCAACAGGTCCACCTCAGATGCCATTGCTGCAGCACTCCATCATTCTCTCTCCCACCTGGAAGATAAAGACTCTTACATTAGGATGCTTTTTGTCAGCTACAGCTCCGCCTTCAACACGGTTATCCCCCACAAACTCATTGACAAATTTTCTTCACTTGGCCTGCACCCCACCCTCTGCGACTGGCTACTGAACTTTCTAACTGGCAGGCCCCACTCTGTCAGGATGGGTAACAGGACCTCAGCCAGCATCATTACGAACACAGGTGTCCCACAGGGTTGTGTTCTCAGCCCCATCCTCTACAGCCTCTTCACCCATGACTGTGTTGCCTCCCACAAGGACAATATCATCTTAAAGTTTGCGGATGACACAGCTGTGCTAGAATGAGTCACGGGTGATGACAAAGCATCCTACAGGAGGGAGATGGCCAGCCTGGTGTCATGATGTGAGGACAACAACCTCACCCTCAACACGGACAAGACAAAGGAGATGATAGTGGACACGAGGAACGGGAGAAGAAGACCCCATCAGCTGCTGTTAATCCGGGAGCTTGAGGTGAAGAGAGTGAGCAGCTTTAAATACCGAGGCATCCACATCAGCGAGGACCTTACATGGACACAACACCACAGAGCTGGTTAAGACAGCTCAACAGCAGCTGTACTTTCTGAGGAGGCTGAAGAAGTTCAGCATGTTCCCCAGGATCCTCAACAGTTTCTACAGCTGTATCTTCGATAGCATCCTGACCAACTGTATCACTGCGTGGTACAGCAGCACCACTGCCCTGGAAAGCAAACGCCTGCAGAGAGTGGTGAAGACAGCAGAGAACATCATTAGCACTCCACTTCCCTCTCTTCAGAGCGTCTACCACTGCAGAGTCCAAAGGAGAACTGACACCATCCTCCAGGACTCCACCCACCCCCAGCACAGAATGTTCACACTTCTACCCTCAGGCCGGAGGTACAGAAGTGTGAAATGCAGGACAACCAGACTGAAAAACTCAGTCTTTCCCACTGCCATCAGACTCCTAAACAAATAAACTCCCAAAACTCCACAGCTTTGCAAATAGGAACTCAGACACCGGTTGCTAAGTTTGCACGTTGCTCACTTGTACAGTGTACATAGTCTCACCCGTCTGATGTCCATATCATCTCTGCTGCTAATTATCATGTACAGTCTACTGGTATTATCATTATAGAAAAATTCTCACACTGGTGCTAATTTGTAATTTGTATACTGCTCATTTGCACACTGTACATAGGCTTATGCCATCTCAGGTTCATATAATCTCTGACATCAATATACCACTGCCCACTATAGTCATCCAGTGAACTTTCAATTTCACTCTTCTTATTTCCTCTAGTTTGACTGCTTTACTGCTTTAGCTGTCCAAATTGCCTAATGTGTGTTGTTAGTATTCATTAGTATTAGGTGCTAGTGGTAGTATTAGTATTTATCACATCCGTTTTCATGTAACTAAGAAACATTCTGTTGTAAATATGAGAATTTTTCTCATAAATTTGCAGGATTTTCCTGTAGAGTTACAGCCGTTTTACTCAGAAATGTGCAGCTTCTTACTTGAAAATTTGCAGCTTTTTATTATTCATAATTTTGCAGCTTTTTCCTCATGAAATTAGAACTTTTCTTACTCATGAATTTGCAGTTTTAAAAAAATGCTTAATTTTGCAGCATTTTACTCAAATCTTATATTTGCAGCATTTTTGTATGTAAATTTGCAGCGTTTTAGGTTGTAAACAGTTGGAAATTTACACCTTTTTTGTCTTTTTGCTAAAGTTGCAGCTTTTTACCCATAAAATTCCACTTTTTTGGTCAGAAATTGGCAGCTTTGAACTGAGACTTACACCCCCCCCCCCCCTTTTTTTTTGTCAGGTCAGGCATTGGCTTGCTTGCTACCGGATAACCATGAAAATCTGTACTACCTGTCTTATGGGTCGGGCCGTCGGCGACTCAACCAGCATCCCCGCCCTTCCAAGGGCGTGGAGGGTGAAACAGGGCATCCTGGTAGAACTAAAAACAATATCTGTCACAGTTCTGTGGTGGACCACTCCCAGTTACATGGGGTGAGACTGGAAATCCTGGCAGATAAACACATCTGTCGCAAGGTCTGTGGTGGACTGCCAGTCTGTGCATTGTGACTTGCACTACACAAAGAGTAGAGATAAGCAAACCTATCATCTGGTCAGTCACTACAACAGATACTGGAGTCAGTTTGTCTTGGCTTGTCCTTGCCGCTGAAAATACCTTTATCTGCCAAGAATGTGCTGCTAGTCCAGCAAAAGCTAGCTGTACTCAAATACTTTGCAAGCAGTTTCATGAAATGGTCAGTCAGAGAGCAACTCATACCGGCTCGGACGTCGCTCGGGCTAACAAGGTCTGCGCTGATCTGTTCACACTCTGCAATGCTAATGGAGAACTTCTACTTGCACTATGTCAGAGTACAACCTTGTGACAACCAACACTCTATTTAAGCACAAGGACACACACAAGCAGACATGGATGCACCCAAGATCCAAGCACTGGCACTTGTTAGACTATATCATAGTAAGGCAGAGAGGCATAAGGGATGTATTGGACACCAGAGCAAAGAGAGGTGCAGACTGTGGTACTGATCATGTTATACTGAGATCTAGATTAAGGATTTGCAGACGAAAACAGCACTGCAGGACGGGTGCGAAGCCACCATGGAAGCTAAACACTTGTGCACTGAAAGGCCAAAAGAAGCAGGAAGAACTTACACAGGAAATGGATGAAAACTTGAAAGACTGGGACAGTAACAACTCAGAGAATGATATAGAAGAGAAATGGACAACACTGAAGAATATGGTGTACCAGACTGCGAGTGATATATTAGGCCACCCTGAGAGGAAACATCAAGATTGGTTTGATGAGCATGATGAACATCTGAAGAAACTACTAGAAGCAAGGAATACAGCTAGGCAGGAAAACCTACAGTGTAACACAAGGTTGAAGAAGAAGAAATACTCAAAGGCTCAGAGTGAGCTACAGAAGTACACCAGAGAGATAAAGTCCAACTGGTGGGATGAAAAAGTGGAGGAACTTCAAACTGCAGCAGACAGGAAGGACATAAAAACATTTTTCACAGGTTTGAGAGAAATCTACGGCCCTAAACCAAGAGGACTGATCCAACTAAAGGCTATGGATGGTGAAGCGGTTTTGCAGGAGAAAGACAAGATCCTGGACAGATTTGCAGACCACTTTGACCAACAACTAAACAACCCTGGAGATCTCACTGAAGAGGCTAAAGAAGCTCTAGCGCAGCTACCAGCTGTATCAAGTCTGGATGAACCACCAAATCTTGATGAACTAATGGCAGCTATCAGGACAACACAGGATGGTAAAGCTCCAGGAAGAGATGGAATTCCAGCAGAAGTGTGGAAATTTGGTGGTGTTCAGTTGACCAACTACCTGCACAAGCTCATCCAAGAGATATGGGATGCCCAGAAAGTACCTCAAGAGTGGAAGGATGCAAGTATTGTGCCTTTGTTCAAGAAAGGTGACAGGAAAGATTATGGAAATTACCGAGGTATATCACTGCTAGCCACTGTTGGTAAGATTATCTCACGTGTACTACTGAACAGACTCAATGAACACATCTCGCAGAATGTACTACCGGAAACCCAGTGCGGCATTAGAAGTGGAAGAAGCACAATGGACATGATTTTCTGCTTGAAACAGGTTCAAGAAAAGTGTATTGAACAGAACATGCCGCTTTATGTAGTCTTCATAGACTTCAGTAAAGCCTTCGATACTGTTTCGCAACAAGGACTTTGGCAGGTACTCAAGAAATATGGCTGTACAGAGAAGTTTGTCAGCCTGATTGAGGCACTCCATACAGGTATGCAAGCAAATGTGGCAATGAGTGGTTCAGTATTTAAAGACTTTTCAGTAAGCAACGGAGTGAAACAAGGGTGTGTGCTGGAGCCTACACTCTTCTCGCTATATCTGGCAGCCATGCTTGAGGTGGCCTTCAAAGACACTTCAGAAAGAGTATACATTCAAACAAGGAAAGAAGCAGACTTGTTCAATGTGGCACAGTTTAAAGCCAACAGTAAGACATCGATAAAGGTAGTAAGAGAAATGCTCTTTGCCGATGACAGTGCTCTAGTTGCACACAGTGCAGAAGATATGCAATCTTTAGTGGAGAAATTTGCAAGAGCAGCTAGCCAATTCAGCCTCAAAATCAACATCAAGAAGATAGAGTGCCTTTATCAACCACCAAAGTTCCAATTATCAACATCACTACCAGAAGAGATCAGCATTGGTACAGAGCCACTAGTCAAATGCAAGACTTTCAAGTATGTAGGGAGTACTGTTTCAGAGAATGCTAGGCTAGAGGATGAACTATCTCTGAGAATGGGAAGAGCGAGCGCTGTGTTTGGAGACTTGAGGGAGAGACTGTGGAACAATCAACATGTGTCTATCCATGTGAAATGCAAAGTGTACAGAGTGACAGTACTGGCTACTCTATTGTACGGTGCTGAAACTTTGACTGTCTACAGAGTGCAGGTGAAGAGACTCCACACGTACATGATGAGATTCCTTCGAGCCATAATAAACATCTCATGGAAAGACAAGATAATCAACATAGAAGTGTTGAAATGAGCTGGTCTACCATCAATGGAGGCCATGCTAATACAGATGAACCTGAGATGGCTCGGACATGTTGAGAGGATGGACCACCAGTGTCTCCCTCGGCATTTACTCTACTCACCGTTATGTGAGGGCAAACGCAATCAGGGTAGACCAAGGCTCAGATTTAAAGACACTGTAAAAAGAAACTTGATAAAGACAGGAGTTCCTGGCAGCGGAAGGCTAAGGACAGAGCTGCGTGGAGGAATCTGATCAGACCTAAATGAAACAGTCATTGTCGCCCACAACAGACTGCTATGATGATGATGATGATGATGAGTATTAGGTGCGTCATTACCTTATTAGTATGCTGTGTACCTATTACCTTGGCATTCGTTCAGAGAGCAGAGTAAGAATTTCATTGCTCAGGAAATGTTGCATTTCTTAACTGTGCACATGATAAAGCCTTTGAATCTTGAATTTATTGAAACAAAAGCCAACAATAGTGGTGGGTATACCAGAACAAAAAATGTCAGTGTTTCAATAACTTGTCACGTGCCCTTGAGCATCCATTACAGCTTGACAACATCTCATGCTGTTCACAAGTCGACTTATTGTCTGCTGAGGCATGGCATTCCATGCTTCTTGAAGGGTGGCCCTCAGGTCATTGAGGTTGTGGGGTGCACGGTTATGAGCCTCTACACGGCGACTCAGCTGATCCCATAGGTTTTATATGGGATTCAGGTCTGGAGAAAGTGCAGGCCACTCCATCTGAGGTACCCCAGCCTTCAGCAGCCATTCCCAAATGGTGCAACCTCGATGAACTGGAGCATTGTCATCCATGAAGATGAAATTAGGCCTGTGCTGTTCATGCAGGGGCACAATGACTGGATTAATGATGTTATTCAGGTAGTACTGGTTTGTCACTGTACCACACAAGGTGTAGGGCAGTTCTGTATTGACGAGACACACCTGCCCAGACTGTAACATGGTGACAACAGTGGCTGATGCATATTGCGCTCCTTGACGTCTCCAACATCGTTGGTGGCCATCATTTCTGCTTAACACGAATCAACTTTCATCAGAGAACAGCACTGAGCCCCACTGGTCCCTTGTCCAGTGCAAATGCTCCCTGGCCCATGCAAACGATGACGCCTGTGCCTGGTGGTGTGGTCAGGTACCCTTGCAGGTCATCCAGTACGCAAATCACGCTGATGTAAATGTTTTGAATGGTCTGACGCGACACTTAGGCGTCTTTCACCTTCCTTAAATGTGCCTGGAGTTGAGTGGCATTCATTCTGTGACTCTTGACTCTTCCAGTCTCTCTGTATCTCTGTTGCAACCTGCTGATGACACTCTGTGACACTAAGCTCAGTGGCCACTTCCCTCTGACAACATCCTGCTTGAAGCCTCGCAATGATGAGGTACTGTTGGTCAGTTATGAGGTGTCATCTTGGTCTCATGATGTCAAAATGTGAACAGCATAGTGAAGAGGACTGTTTAAATACCAATTCTAATTGAACCAGAAAATTTATTGGTCGATTCATGGCGCAAGCATCTGTTGTGAATTTTGCCCTTAAGCACCTTGTTAGTGAACGGCAAGTTATGCAAAAAGTACTGCAACATTGAACAGTTAAAGGCCAAATGTCACGTAATTTTTTTTTCTAAATGACAACGAATTTAGATAAAATACACATAGCTTAAACCAAATATTCATACCGGAGACCATATCACCCACCTGTATTTACATAATTGCACAAAATACACCAGGTGAAGGCCCCACCTTGCTTGCTGGCTTGTGACAGCCAGTCCAGACCACGCCCATGTTTTTGACATCACCAGTTGTACCCTGGCTGCCCTGCCTATCCACATTCACACTTATCAACATTGGACAATCATGACGGAAAGTGACAGCGATTGTGAACAAATTAGTTTAGTTTTGTCTTTTTTTTTGTCTTTTTTTTTTGTCAGTGGTTCAGACAGTGACAGAGGCATAGAACCTTACCGGTTCGAGCCGTCCGAGACGGAATCAGATGCTTTGTCTGATGACAACAGTTCCAACGATGACCAGAGAGCAGAACCAGTGGAAAATGTCATTGAACTGGACATTAATCGCCTCCAGAATTGCGAAGCCGGAGGGGGTCTGTCGAGGGCGCCCCATAAATATTGATTTTTCGGAAGCCATTATTATTACAGTGGAGGAGAGCCGCTGCTGTCAAGAAATTGACCAGATCAATATGAAAATGGAGGCGCATACCTGTTAAGGGAGACGTTTTCGCCGTATTTTGGTGCCAAGCGCGGCTGTGGGAGACGGCAGAGTGGTTTGGGACACTTTTCTGGGAAATGTTTTAAATGTAGTTCGTGTTGTTATTGTCAAATATTTTAAGGAAAATACGGGGAAAATGCAATTTTAGCAAAAACGGGCGTATTGCCATTTCTGTACGCCCAAAAGAAAAAATATACTGGAAAAAAAACTGAGTGTCTTGAGGAGCACTCCTGTGTGTGATCACTCACAGCTGGGGCGGGCTGATCGCTCAGCGGGAGCTCTTCTCACTACTGTTCGAAGTGTGGAGTCACTCATTAGTTTAATTGTCGGGGCGGGCTGATCGCTCAGCGTCAGCTATTCTCACTACTGTTCGAAGTGTGGAGTCACTCATTAGTTTAATTGTCGGGGCGGGCTGATCGCTCAGCGGGAGCTATTCTCACTACCATGAGAAGTCATTAGGACAATGGTTTAACACGTTGAGCTGTGCAGCGGTTGCGGAACAGACAGAGATCCCAGAGAGGTGTGCCTTGTTGCTCCGCCGTTCCTTATAGCCGCTTTTTACGGTGTTGAAGTACGGCGAAAACGTCTCACTTGACGGGTATGAAAACATTTCCCAGAGAAGTGTCCCTTATTACCCAGCTGTCCCTGATAGTCCCGTTTTAAGGTATGGGTGAAATATCCAATTTTTTCTTTCTTGTTGCTCACTTCAACCTTCCAGTCTCCATATAAACAATCAATTGAAATACCCCAAGCATCAAACTAGGGTGCAATCGATTTTGTCACTTCCGCCTTCTTCCCCAGGCGATTCCAGGGGCCGTGTCAGGCCAAGCGCGGCAGTTTTAAATTAACGAATATTCCGTTGTTACTGAAGCATATGCACCAAGACCCGAACGGATCGGTTCCCTTTTATATCTAGTTTCAAGATATTTAAAGTACCCTGTTACGTGACATTTGGCCTTTAAAGATGTGCATTCAAAAGGTTAGTGAAGGTCAAATTAAGTTCACCTGTTAAGGTTATAGTGCATTTTAGGTGCATCCTGAAATTTCACCCGAAAGCCGGATATCCCTAACTTTTTGTGAGTAGTGTATTTCCAAGCACCTTATTGGTCTGCTTCCTCAGTACCTGTGTGCATATTTTCACCAAAAGACTGATGGGACACTACTGTCTGCGCTCTCAGGATTTAAACACTCTATCCATCGGCAGTATGCCAACAGAATATGGAAAAAAGGCATTTCGGTATTCTGCTCCTTCAGACTGGAACAATCTACAGAACATCCCCAAACTTAGACATCTGGGAGTTTTTTTGTTCAATTTACAGCTACACTTAGAATCAAAATCATCGGTCACCATTTCTAGAATTTGTCACTTGGTTTTAATGTCAAATGTCTAATTGTGTTATTGTAATTTGTATGGAGGACTAAGGTTTTTACTATTGCTGCTGCCTCTTGTCCAGGACACCCTTTAAAAAGAGATTTACAATTTCAATGGGACCATCCTGGAAAAATAAAGGTTAAATTTAAAAGGAAAAAAAATCATCCTTTTCTCTCTGATCTTTGGCTCTCTTCTCGCTTTTTTCAGCCCCTGATGGGTACATATGTTTTTGGGACATAATGTACGCTCTTCCACAGTGATATGTCTTGAGAGCGCGTAAATGTCGCTGCTGTCACCAGCTGATCTCTGACAGAGAGGAAATCACGACTCCAACACCAGCACTTTTATATTTTATTTATTTAACCTTTATTTATAGGGAGGAGGTACATTGAGAGGCAATCTCTCTTTTTCATGGATGCCCTGTTCACATTCAGACCAGGAAGCTGCCCAGTCCAACCACAGACTGACTTGTGGCCCCTGAGCAACTCAACTACAGCAGTTGGGGTTAAGGGCCTTGCTCAAGGGCACCACAGTGTGGTTAAGGAGGGTGGGGAAAACACTGCTATGTCATCTGTTCCACCCAGATTTGATCCTTGTGGTCCAGGAATTGAACCAGTGACCCTCTGGTCACTAGTCGACATCTTAAACCATTAGGCCACCACTGCCTTTGGTGTGGCCAGGGCAGTTTTATCGTCACAGGCTAGGGAATTTAAAATAATAAAAGTTAAAATCAGATAATTAAATGCTCTAGGGCAGGGATCTGCAACCTGTGGCTCTGGGGCCACATGTGGCTCTTTTGCCCATGGATCGTGGCTCCCTGAGGCCTTGAAAAAAACTCATGCATTTTCAAGAAAAGAAGCAATAAATTTACAAGAAAAAAGGTTACACATTCATGAGAAAAATATCCTAAAAAGCAGAAGATGAGAAAATCTGAAATATTATGTAAAAAAAACTCACAAATTTATGAAAAAAATTGTTCAGTTTTGTGAGGAAAACGTACCCACAAATTTGTGAGGAAAAAGTCACAAAATATCTGGAAAAAAATAACAAATTTACTGGAAAATGTTTGAGTTTTATGAGAAAAATATAAGAAATTTATGTAAGAAATGCTGCACTTTTGCCTATGAAAGCCAATAAATTAACAACTAACCCTCTGGAATTCCTTGCCCCTTCACATCCGGTCTGCCAACACACTTGCTTCTTTTAAAAGTGAACTCAAAACCCCTCTTTTCAAATCTACCTACAAAAACTGACTGCCTCTTCTACCTATGTGTACCTACCTTGTCTGTTTACTCGTTCTCTATATGTTTGTCCCTATGCTGCTTTGTAAAGCGTATTTGAGTATTTAGAAAAGCGATATATAAGACTGATGTATTATTATTATTATTATTAACAACAAAAATTATAATATATTTATGAGTACAGCTAAAAATTTATGAAAAAAAAACATTCTAAAATTTAATAAAAATACTGCAGTTTTATGAGGGGCAACAAACCCAAACTGGCATGAAAAAGCTACAATTTTATTAGAAAACAGTTGCAAATTTATATGAAAAAGGCAGCGTTTTTACCTGAAAAGGGTATCAATCAGATAAAACAATCTTATGAGAAAAGCAGAAGATTATGCCAAAAATATCAAAATTTATGAAAAAGCTTATAACTTTATTGGGAAAAATGTCACAAATTTACATGGAAAAAGTCTTCAATTTTACTCAAAGTTTTTAAATTTGCAAGAAAAATATGCCAAACTTAGAAAAAAAAGCAAAACATTTATGCAAAAAAGATTAATAAATTTTGAAAAAAAATTACCTGGCTACGCAAAGAGCCACTGTGAGTGATTTCTGTATAAAAATCTGCATGGAGCCACAATAATATCTGAGCCTAAAAACTGCAGTAAAACAGCAGATTTACAACAATAATCTGGCCTGATAACATCAGGATTAAGACTTTCTTATTAATTTGCAGCTTTTTTATTATAAATTTGTCACCTTTTTCCTCACAAAATTGATACTTTGGTCATTTTCTGATTATTTGCAAAAACTTTCTTCTTGCAAAATTGTGTTTGTGTTTTCCTCATTAAACTGCTTTTTTTTTTCCAAAAATTTGTTACATTTTTTGCACAAATATTTTGCCTTTTTTTTTTTTCTTCCTATATTTGGTATATTTTTCTTTGCAAATTTAAAAACTTTGAGTAAAACTGAAGACTTTTTCCATGTAAATTTGTGACATTCTTCCCAATAAAGTTATAAGCTTTTTTTCATAAATTTTGCTATTTTTTTGGCATAATCGTCTTCTTTTTTCATAAGATTGTCTTATCTGATTGTTACCCTTTTCAGGTAAAAACGCTGCCTTTTTCATATAAATTTGCAACTGTTTTCTAATAAAATTGTAGCTTTTTCTTGCCAGTTTGTAGGTTTTTTTTGTCCCTCATAAAACTGCAATATTTTTATTAAATTTAAGAATGTTTTTTCAAAAATGTTTAGCTATTCTCATAAATTTTTGTTGTAAATTTATTGGGTTTCCTAGGCAAAACTGCAGCATTTCTTACATAAATTTCTTACATTTTTCTCATAAAACTCCAGCTTTTTCCAGTAATTTTGTTATCATTTTCCAGAAATTTCCTGACTTTTTCTCAAAAATTTGTGGGTATGTTTTCATCAGAAAACTGAGCAACTCTTCCATAAATTTGTGAGATTTTTTTAAAATTTTATTTAGATTTCAGATTTTCTCATCTTTTCCTCTTTAGGATATTTTTCTCATGAATGCACAGCCTTTGTCTTGTAAATTTATTGCTTCTTTTCTTGGAAATGTGTTTTTTTTTTAAACAGCCTCAGGGAGCCACTATCTGTGGGCAAAAGAGCCACATGTGGCCCCAGAGCTACAGGTTGCAGGCCCCTGGTCTAGGCCTCCTCAAGGTTGAAATGACATCCTTATATCAGGGGAGAAAATCCCATGTCACTGTTGGGGGGGGGGGGGGGGTAATTTAATAATGTTTTTGAGGGGGACATAAAAAAAACACAATTTTTGCTGTGTTGTCTGATACTTTCTCAAATGTCTTATAAAATGATATTAGATAATCATGTCATTGTTCCTTATTAGTCCATATCCTACCTGTCTACAGGTTTTTACATGATCAACCAGCAATACCAAAAGTCGTATTGGGTGGTCGGTGCCAATTACACCATATATGATCTACCAAAATGTTTTTCTCACCATGAACACTGGTCTGATCCCCACCACAGCAGCTTTACAAGAATTTAATGCTCAAAATAAGTTCTAAAACCAGAAGAAATACCTTAATGAATAACTAAACTACATCAAACTATTCTTCAAAAACACATATTTATTAACAAGCAACAACAAAACAAAATCTCAATGTCTTGAAACGAAAGCTGTCAAACAATAACATTTTTACTCCGATTAATCATAGTCATATTGTGGATTAATTTACAGTAATCATGATTATTACTTATGTTTCTTTTTGTGGAGGCAAAAAGACCCATGACTGAAAAAATGAACAAATATAGACAAAAAAGTATCAAAATAAACAAAATAAGCAAAGAAAACAAACAATTGGGAGCAAAATCTAGAAAAAAAAAATGAACAAAAATACACAAACTTTATGGGCAACAGTCTATTTCAACCACGTTTCTACAGCAAAAAATGCTGAAAATATTACTCTATCATACAAAATGTATTATTTACAATATAAACAGAAATGTCCCACTCCTTTTTTTTGATCCTGATGATTTTTCATCATCATTGATGCCAGTTTGTGTCCGCAATGAGGGAATGTACATTTGAAACATTTTACTAATTTATTTGGATATTTTTCCATATAGTAGCAATTGTACAGGAAATGGGCCAAGTTTCTTGAAGTAAATGCACTCTTTGGCTCCTAATGGAGGGGGGAACTATCTTGCACACTCTTTGGAACACCATGTCACAACAAACTGGTCTCCATCTCTCTAAACAAAAGAACCAAATGTTTTTCTTCTGGTGTCACTGGATCCAACAGACTCCTGGCAGATCATTTTTATGTCCAGTTTGTCCAGTCTTTCCTTATGGACATTACAGACAACCACATTGTTCAGTCTGTCTTGGACTATAGTAGCCCGAAGCCAACTCTTAAGTCTGCACAGTGCACGAAAACTCCTCTCAGCTTCACATGAAGACACTGGCACTACCAACAAGATTCTGATGAGTACCTCCACTTGATCGAACAACCCCCTCACCTCCACTACCAGCACCCTGGGAATCTCTGCTGCCTCTACGCTGCTGCTTCAGGGGTATTTGTTGTGAAAGACGAGCAACTGCACGGAGAGAGAAGGTCTGTTCAGCTCAGGGTACTGATCTAGAGAGTCATCGAATTCCCCAGTGAGGAGAGCACTCTCCACCTTTTGCAGAAGCTTTAGACTCTCCTGGTCAAAACGTTCACCAACGCAGAAAAAATTTCAAAATCGTTCAGACACAAATCACCAAATGCAATCAGTTCTCTTAAAGAGGACTTGCTGAAGCAAGACTGGACAGAAGTCTATGTATCAGATGTAAATAAAGCCTATGACACATTTATAAACATTGTAACCACTCTTTATGAAAAAAACTGCCCATTAGTAAAAAAAAAAGCTTAAACACAAATTTGCTGATAAGCCATGGTTAACCAAAGGACTACAAAAGGCGTGTAAAAAGAAAAATTTATTATATAAAGCTTTCCTAAAGAAAAGAACAAAAGAAGCAGAGCAGCGGTATAAAACATACAAAAATAAGTTAACATATATAATAAGATGTAGTAAAAGAGACCATTACAGTAAAGAACTGGCGAAAAACAAAGACAATATTAAAAATACATGGACAATACTCAACAGTATCCTTGGAAATAAAAGCAGAAATACAAGCTACCCAACTAATATTCCAAAAAATAATAAAACGACTCAGAGTCTGAATATAGCTTCACCTGCAGATGAATTTAATAATTTTTTTGTTAACATTGGACCTAAACTGGCCCAAGAAATACCCACTATGGTGCCTACAGGTAATACAATATGCAATAACACTGCTGTAAAAGACTCCATCTTCATAAAGAACACAGACGAAAGAGAGGTCAATGAAATTGTTAAATCGTTCAAAGTAAAACATCTACTGACTGTGATGGTATTGACATGCTACTAGTCAAAACTGTTATCGAATGCATAGTAAAACCACTGACGTATATCTGTAACCTGTCTCTCCAATCAGGTATATTTCCCAATGCAATGAAAATAGCTAAAGTAATTCCGATATACAAGACGGGCGACAGAGGTGAACTCTCAAACTATAGACCAATTTCACTATTACCGCAATTTTCCAAGATACTTGAAAAAATATTCTATGAGAGAATTGACAACTTCATACTGAAGAATGATTTATTATGTGAGCAGCAATATGGGTTCAGACACAAGAGGACAACTGCATATGCCCTAATGGAATTTACAGAAAAAATATCAACAGCCATTGAAAATAAAGAGTATTCAGTTGGAGTATTCCTAGATCTTAAAAAAGCATTTGATACAGTAGATCATAATTTATTATTAAAGAAACTACAAAATTGTGGTATTAGAGGGGTAGCACTGTCCTGGTTAAGTAGTTACTTAAAGAATAGATATCAGTATGTATGCGTTAGCAACAAAAACTCAGAGTTGCTGAAGGTCACCTGTGGAGTCCCACAGGGTTCAGTTTTGGGACCATTATTATTCAATATGTATATAAACGATATATGTAAAGTTTCAGAAAAAATGGACTTAATATTGTTTGCCGATGACACTAATCTGCTATGCAGTGGAAACAACTTGGAACAACTTCTGGATACACTCGGAAAGGAATTAGGAAAGCTTAAACTGTGGTTTGATTCAAACAAATTAACGCTCAATTTAAGTAAGACAAAATTTATAGTCTTTAACAACCATCACAACAACCCAGTACCCAAACTCAATGTAAATGGTGTAGAGATTGAAAGGGTATCTGAAACTAAATTCCTTGGAGTAATAATTGATAACAAACTGTGTTGGAAGTCACATATTAATTACATTAAAGGTAAAGTATCCAAATCAATTGCAATATTACACAGAGTGAAATATTTGCTGAATCAACCCACACTATACACCTTGTATCATTCATTAATACTCTCATACATGACATATTGTAATGAAGTATGGGGAAACACATATAAAACAAACATATATCCACTCTTTATGCTTCAAAAGAGAGCTATTAGAATAATAAACAAAGCAGCTTACAGGGAACCAACAAACCCACTTTTTCTCAAACAAAAAACTCTCAAGTTGAAAGATCTGGTTGACTTTAAAACCGCAATAATAATGTTCAAAGTGAAGAATTTATCACTGCCCGCAAATATCCAAAAGTTGTTCCAAACAAGGGAGAAACGATATCACTTCAGAGGAACATGTATATTTCAAAAGCCTACAGTGAGAACAACTACCAAGCAACACTGTATTTCAGTGCAAGGAGTCAGATTATGGAACGATTTTGGACCTGAATTAAAATCATGTACAACGCTTGGACAATTTAAACAAAAACTAAAGGAAGAAATACTCTAAACATATTTACGAGACGACATGTAAACTCACATAAGGATTGACATATCCAGCCTGTGTTGTGTTGTAGCTTAGTTTTTTTTTTTTTTTTAATTTTGTCTTAGATTTGTTTTGAATAGTAACCGCTTAACTTAGCTTAGCTTAGTTTTTTTTTTTTCTCTCAGTCACATTTTGTCTTAGCTTTGTTTTAAATTGTAATCGCTCTTGTCTTGTTTTCTCTTTTTTCTCTTTTGAATTCTAGGATGGAATATGGGTGGGCAATATAAGCTGCGGCTTCAGCCATCACCCATTTCGGATAACTCACGTGGAATTGTATAGAAGAAGGAGTCTTTGTCTAATTTGACCTTGTTGTTATATTATACAGTTTCTTTTAACCTGTACTGTACTATCCGAAATAAATAAATTCATTCATTCATTCATTCATTCACCAAACTGAACCTCCACACTGCCCAGCACTTTAAAGAACTCAGCCCTGTAGTAATCTATTGGTTTCCCAGCAAAGCGTCTTGGATGTTTCAACTCAATAGATTCAGTGGAGTCAACCAATGTTGTAGCTTTCTCATATAGTGCAAGGTAGCTCTCGTCATTTCTCTTTCCCTTAAGAGAAGACCTCACACAATTAACTGCAGCCTGCGTACCTGAGACAGTCTGGATTTTCTTTTGTAGAGAAGTGTTCAGGCATTCCAGCTCTCCAACAACAGCAGCGGCAAGTGCGAGGCCCAACACAGTCTTATCTTTACTAAAGTGTTCAAATAAGCCGCTGGCAGTTGAACCTGTCCAGGATGTGCTTTCTGCCATCTCCTCTAGGCTTGTTAATACCCACTCATATCTTCACATGTAGCAATATTTTCAAACATGCTCTTGAACTTGCCTGACTGGCCAAAGAGGACACCTAACTGGTGGACCCAAGAAAGGCAGTCCCAAATCAGTGGGGAGGACATGCAACCACCCTGTGTAATTAGATTTACACAGTGAGCACCACAACGCACATAGAGGGCTAATGGCTACTGCCTCCTCAGTATTGCCTGTGTGCCTGTGAACTGTCCTGCCATGTTTGAGGCCCCATCATAAGTCTGCCCACGTAAACAAGAAAAAGGTAGATTAAGCCTCAACAACACATCAACTACCACTTTTGCTATGCCCTGGCCTGTTGTCTCAGACACCTTGTACAGCCCAACAAACTCCTCGTGTGAGACGAGGTCATGGTCCACATAGCACAGACAAACTCTTTCCTGCTCAGCACCAGAAACATCTTGAGTACCATCAACAATCGCTGAAAACTGAACAATGGAAAGAGACCTAATTTCATCTGCAATGCCTCGAATTATGGTACTGGCCATGATATGGTACTTAGAATTTCATTTTGAGATTTGGGGCTTGTGTACATTGTGCTGCGCTCCGTTAACCACTTTTGCAGCACTGGGTCATCCTCTTCTGCCCTAAGTTTCAAGAGTTGATATAGCTTACCACTTTCAGTAGTGTGGCCTCTTAAGGCTTGTCCCGGTCTTGCTACATGCTGCACAGAACTAACAATTTTCGCTAAGCAATGTCTTGCTACCTCCTGCTGTTTACCCCATATGCTGGATAACTAGGCACTGATGGGATTCGGCTGATGTGCACTCACACTAACATAGTGGTGGTGGGCTTGAGAGTTTTGGTGTGCTGTGAATTTTTCAATGGCCTTTTTTCAGTTTCTGAAGCCTGCACGGATGAATGCAGCATCAGCTCTTTGTCCAAAAGACGACTGGTGAGAGTAGCCTTTGCTGCAGTAAAAACACAAGACCCTTTTAAGTGATGGACAGTAATGTAACCAGGGAAAATCCTGAAACCATTTGTCTTGGAATGCAAGTGTTCTGTGAGTAAGAGTTTGTGGTTCGATAAATTTGTGGATGTGGTTGATATGGTTTGGTACAGTGACTGAAATCTGATTTCTCTCCTGTGCCTCTGTCCCCTGCCCCTGTGCTGGTGCTGCTGCTGGTAGAAGGTTTCTTCTTTTTTTAGATTTGATTGGCAGTTGGCAACCAGCTTAAAGGTGCATTACCGCCACTGACTTGATTATTATCACTCTATATCTTTGTATAAGGAGTTCTGAACAACTCGTGGGAAAAAATTATCCGTCCTTAGACTGTGTCCGAGGTGTGGCCGTCTTCGGGATCTAACAGACCTTCTGATCTTGACCGGCTGTGTCCCTGTCCCCTGGGCTGTCAAATGAAGTCTCCAGCTCTCTGGTTGGTCCTTCCACCACTGTTCCTGACTGAACTGTCTGCCTCCTAGAATAGAAATAATATATCTTTCAAACTCACAACTACCCAATACACATATACAGTGCCTTGCCAATTCATTCAAAATTATCATATGACACTTAGATAGGACACAGATGGACTTTATTTTACTATTCTTGTAACTTCTGAAGGTAACTGGTTGCACTAGAACTTTTAGGGGCTTCATAGCAAAGAGGTGAATACTGTACATCTGCACATGCCAATGTATGCTATTTAATTTTTTTGTATTTTCATATGTCTCTCATTTCATAAATGTAGACTATTTTTTATGCAAATTATTATATAAAATCCCGATTAAATTACAGGTTGTAATGTAACAAAACATGTAAAAAGCAAAAGGGGGGAATACTTTTGCAAGGCACTGTAATTTTTTCAGTAGTCTAAATAAGAGAGTTTTCCTTATTTCATCACACTAAACAAAAGCTCAACAGACTTACCAGAGACTCTAGATCTCTGGTTGACTGACTGTGTCTCTCTGTGCCCAGCTCTCTGCCCTGACTTTTCTGTCCCTAATGTAACAATTATTAAATATTCCATAAACTCCTCATTCCTTTATATGGACATTTTTCAACAAACTGCCTTAATATTATTGGGATCTTTCTACTTGTCATTTCGGTGCATTGAAAAATGACCGAATGTCTGTTACTTTTCTTTTCTCTGCCATAACTGGACAAGAACAAGCACACAGGTTATTTTCAGATTTAGGAGAGATGCAACACCTAACTACAGATCCATCCATCCATCTTCCTCCGCTTAATCCTTTTCGGGTCGCGGGGGGGGGGTGCTGGGGCCTATCCCAGCATCTTTGGGCGAGAGGCAGGGTCCACCCTGGACAGATCGGCAGTCCATCACAGGGCCAACACAGAGAGACAGACAACCATTCACTCTCACATTCATACCTACAGATAATGTGCATAATTATCCTAGATTTATTTTGGCATGAATGTGTAGGCTACAAGTCCAGAACACTGAACTAAATATCCAGTATAAAACACATAACTTCAGATTCAGATTTATGATCCGGTCTAAACTTCATAACACAGTGTATCCGTGTCATGATGCATTGTTACATTACATCCCTACTAATTAGCTTAACATGCTATATACTGAGTTTATGTAAAACATGCCGGCAGACTTTGGACCACTGAGATGAAATATCACCTTTCAGGTTCTGTATGTGATTGATGAAAACATGGACTGATAAATAACTTATTAACCATTCACTCATTAAGCGTTCAATGCGCTTACTCTTAACCACGGTCTACCTCTCTGTCAGCGTGTGTATAAGGAGCCGCAGCAGCCTCACCCATGGGGGAGACACAGATTGGACTAAACCACTGTGATGATGGGGGGGGGGGGTTCTAATCTTAAACAGTTATAAATGTCAGTGTGTTTTTAAGTCGCACCACTTGTACTGTGCCTTCCACGAACATTACTATGCTGTTCAAATAAAACATGTTTGTGTTTACAACGTGATTTTTTGGGGGGACAGCTTTATGGAAGGGGGGACATGACCCTGTGTCCCCCCCCAATTTCCTGGGATTTACGCCCCTGCCTTATATCTTGTGACATTTGGCCCTGACCTCGAACTGTCTGGATGCAGTGCCACCTGAGGACCACTGTGTAGCAACATTTTGCCTTTGCCAGAATGAGCTAAACAGGAAGAGCTATTCAGTTTAGGGTCTAAATTTAAAATCCAAACTTCTAAATCATGACAGAAAATGTCTGATGGGGCAGCAGTTACAAAAATTACAAATTCCTTTGCTCAGATAATTCATCCACCTGAGTCGTGTCACATATTAACTTGCCAAATGAACAGCATGACTGTCTGTTGCACAGGTGTGCCTTGGGCTGACTGAGTAGGGCAGAGGTTACATGGCACATACCAGTTTGTCGTGGGTAATTTCTACAGTACACAGGGAAAATATACAGTGGTGTGAAAAAGTGTTTGCCCCCTTCCTGATTTCTCATTTTATTTGTATGTTTGTCACATTTAAATGTTTCAGATCATCAAACAAATTTAAATATTAGACAAAGATAACAAGTAAACACAAAATGCAGTTCTTAAATGAAGGTGTTTATTATTAAGGGAAAACAAATCCTAACCTACATGGCCCTGTGTGAAAAAGTGATTGCCCCCT
Source organism: Pholidichthys leucotaenia (assembly GCA_020510985.1). Lineage (NCBI taxonomy): Eukaryota > Metazoa > Chordata > Actinopteri > Cichliformes > Pholidichthyidae > Pholidichthys > Pholidichthys leucotaenia. The sequence continues at coordinate 20,432,550 of CM035844.1, forward strand.
AAACCTAATAACTGGTTGGGCCACCCTTAGCAGCAACAATTGCAGTCAAGCGTTTGCAATAACTGGCTGTAAGTCTTTTACAGAGCTGTGGAGGAATTTTGGCCTACTCATCTTTGCAGAATTGTTGTAAATCAGCCACACTGGAGGGTTTGAGCATGAACTCCCTTTTTAAAGTCATGCCACAGCATCTCAATCGGATTCAGGTCAGGACTTTGACTAGGCCACTCCAAAGTCTTCATTTTGTTTTTCTTAAAAAGAGGTGGACTTGCTGATGTGTTTTGGATCATTGTCCTGCTGCAGAACCCAAGTGCGCTTCAGCTTGAGGTCTCGAACAGATGGCAGGACATTCCCCTTCAGGATTTTTTGGTAGACAGCAGAATTCATGATTCCATTTAGCACAGCAAGTCATCCAGGTCACGAAGCAGCAAAACAGTACCAGACCATCACACTACCACCACCATATTTTACTGTTGGTATGATGTTCCTTTTCTGAAATGCTGTGTTACTTTTACCCTGGATGTAATGGGACACACACCTTCCAAAAAATTCAACTTTTGTCTCGTCAGTCCACAAAGTATTTTCCCAAAAGTTTTGGGGATCATCAAGATGTTTTCTGGCAAAACTGAGACGAGCCTTTATGTTCTTTTTCCTCAGCAGTGGTTTTCATCTTGGAACTCTGCCATGCAGGCCATTTTTGCCCAGTCTCTTTCTTATGGTGGAGTCATGAACACTGACCTTAACTGAGGCAAGTGAGGCGGGTTTTTTTGTGACCTCTTGGATGAGTCGTCACTGTGCTCTTGGGGTAATTTTGGTCGGCCGGCCACTCCTAGGAAGGTTCATCACTGTTCCATGTTTTGCCATTTGTAGATAATGGCTCTCACTGTAGTTCGCTGGAGTCCCAAAGCTTTAGAAATGGCTTTATAACCTTTTTCAGACTGATAGACCTCAATTACTTTGTTTCTTATTTGCTCCTGAATTTCTTTGGATTGCAGCATGATGTCTAGCTTTTGAGGATCTTTTGGTCTACTTCACTTTGTCAGGAAGGTCCTATTTAAGTGATTTCTTGATTGAGAACAGGTGTGGCAGTAATCAGGCCTGGGTGTGGCTAGAGAAATGGAACTCAGTTTTCCAAAGACGTGATAAACCACAGTTAATTTATGCTTAATGGGGGTGGGGGTGGGGGGGCAATCACTTTTTCACACAGGGACATGTAGGTTTGGATTTTTTCCCCCCTTAATAATAAACACCTTCATTTAAAAACTGCATTTTGTGTTTACTTATCTTTTTGTGTTTACTTATCTTTTTGTGTTATCTTTGTCTAATATTTAAATTTGTTTGATGATCTGAAGCATTTAAGTGTGACAAACATACAAAAAAAAGAAATCAGTAAGGGGGCAAACATTTTTTCACATCACTGTAAAACAGCAGTATAATGAAACCATTATGGTGTGTTCAGACCAAACGCGAAGCGAATTTTTCGCACAGCGCAAATGCATACAAAGTCAATGGAAAGGGGCGAGCACATGCGAATATCGCACATTTGCGCGTTCACGTGCAAAGGATAGCACTAGCTAGTAATGGCTTTGAGATTCTGCCGTCACCAGAGTAAAAGTATCAACACTGAAGAGTAAACTAGTTTGAAAATGAGACTGACACTCACCTGGAGACAGATGGACCGGGAGTTCTGCAGCTGCATTGGAGTGTTTTTTTTACCCACAGACCCCCTGCTACGGGTGTGCTAGCAGGCTAGCAATGTAAGCAACCCATCATCCAGGTGAAATTTTGGAGACGGGGACGATTTTTTTCAAGTGAGACCCCGTCGGATAACGTAAACCTAAGCATGACGGTGTTGTGGGGATTTCCACAATAGGTTGAACACAGCTGCAGAAGTTATAAAGACAACTTTGCCTGTCTGCAACTCACTCAGGCAGTGTGTTTACACTGAGTTAAAATGTAATCATGCAATGCAAAAAAGAATTGCCTGTTCACGTTTGGTCTGAACGCACCGTTAGTGTCCATGGTTTGATTATCTCATGGTACTATTTAAAGGACCAGACTGGTGGTCCCACAGCCAGGAGGTTAGGGTCAAACCAAAGACCATATAAAAGATAAGATAAGATAAGCCTTTATTAGTCCCACAACGGGGAAATTCCAGGATTGCAACAGCACAGGGATAGCAACACTCAGAGCAACAATCAGAAGGCAAGAAAAAAAAAAAAGCAAGCAAGCAAGAGCAGCTAATATACATATGTACATATTACTATAAATATATATATATATATATACACACAGACACAGTGTAGAGCATTGTAGCTGGATGGGATAAATATATGAGTATATAAACACACAGTGCGGAGCAATGTAGCTAGATGGAATAATATGTAGATATATAAACACACAGTACGGAGAAAAATGGTTACTATACAACTTCTAGCTTGGTGCTCAGCATAAAACAACAAAAGAAAGAAAAGTTAACGCACAGAGCGACCAGAGGACTGGCCCCCACTGTAGCTTTCACTACTCACAGCAGCTGTGTGGCAAGGCTCAATAAAGCGGTGAGAGGTGCTGCCCCTGTACACCACATGGTGTGGAAGGGAATTAAGTATTCATAGGGATAAGCACAAGTATTGAGTCAAGGATGTACCCTGGAGCATGACAACAATGAAAGCATCTACATGCAAACCCTTAAGAGTGTTTAATCTTTGACATGTCCAAGACTGATACAAAACAATTCCACATCCCTCCACCATGTTTAATATGGAAAATATCTCATCTTGTGTTTTTTTTAAATAAAATGAGAAGCATCATTTATTCAAACTGCCATTTTAAGGGTTAAAAATCTGAATATTACTGAATATTTGGTAGTTTTGAGCAGTGCTGAAGTGGTTTAAGAGATTTATGCAGAAAAAAAGCAGAAAAATATTGATGTCTGATGATTTTATAGCAGGTTTTTTTTTTTGCATGTACATTTTTGGCTGGTCGGTCCAGAAAGAGGGTAGCAAAAACGAGGGGTCCCTGAAGGTGAAGCAGCTTCATCTGTATGCACAAAGTTTGAAGAAGACACACTGAATTTTTATGCTACCCTGTGAAAATAGTTTGTTAATTAGCCATGTTTTAAAAGTCGCCCCTTTAATTAATTACTGCTTAGTCCCACTTCTGAAAGGCATCCGATTTGTTATCATCATCATCATTATCTAAATCGAGGGTACTCTTCCAAAAGATTAGAGACTGTCGACATAAATGAAAAGCCTTTGATACATTTATCTACCTTCATAACACGGATGTATTTGATGTATTTTTCATGGATTGTGCTGCTGATTAAGTGGCCAGAGTTCCTTACAGATGACGGACAATTTGCCAAGGAGAAAGGCGGGTGCAGAAATGGTAAGCTGATGGGAGCAAATGTGTGTGGGCCTCACAGGCTGAGTTAGTGGAACGGGCATGAGTGGACTGGCGCCAATCCAAGGTTAGTGCACTGAACCAGTCTGACAGGTGAAGGATTGCAGGCTTCGCTGGGGAAGAGATGTAGTGCTGGTCTCTGAGGGCACACTGGTGCCCGCTGGCAGCCAGGAGGTGTGGAGGGAAGTGAGCAGTAATGAGAGCTGCCCAGGTGGCTGCAGGAGATGAAGGTGCTCCAGGAGCTGACAGAGCGGTTGCAGGCAGACCTTAGTCAGGAGGGGGGGGGGGGGGGGGTCCTTTTGCAAGCTAAAGTTCAACGCTGCTGTTGTGCGTGGGTGACTAATCCGTCTCGTTTTGTAAGGCGGGTCGTTTCATTCCACAGCACCTGCATGTTGAATACATGAAGCAGTGTGAAGACATGTGGTTGGACCCTCTCAGTACACATGTTGATGATCAGCGGAGCCAGTGACCACGCCAGATCTCAGGCTGCCGTGCCCAGCCAGCGTGTCCATGTGGGCCCTACCAAAGGTTAAATTGGGCTGTCTTATGGGACCCATGTGGCTTTGACCACATTGACTTTACCTGTTTTCAACTTATTTTCTCAATTTTTTTTTCTTGTAAATTTGCGACTTTGTCATAAATTTTGTTAGTTTTTCTTGTAAAATTGTGACTTTTTTCTTGCAAATTAGCTAACTTTCTTGTAATTGTGGAACTTTTTCATAAATTTGCCACTTTTTTTACTGTAATCTTACAACTTTTTCTCATAAATTTGTTACTATTTTTCTTGGAAATTTGGAACCTAAAAATTTGCCACTTTTTTTAACTGTAAACTTAGGACTTTTTTCGCAAGAAATTTCAATTTATTTACTCATGCATTCGTTACTTTTTTGGGGGGGTAATTTGCAACTTTTTACACATTTTTTCCTCATAAATTTGTGATTTTTTTTCTTGTAAATTTGCAAAATTTTCCTATAAGTTTGTAACTCTTTAGGAAATTTTACATTTTTTGTTCTTGTAAATTTGCAACTTCTCCTAAATTTTCACTTCTCATAAATTTATGATATTTTTCTAGTAAATCTGTGACTTTTTCTTATAAATTTGACACTATTTTTTTGTAAGTTTGTCACTTTTTTCCCACTTATAAATTTTCACATTTTTTCCCCTCAAATTTGGTACTTTTTCACTAAAATTTTCCAGTTTATTTACTCATTCATTCACTACCTTTTGTTGGGGGGGGGGTAATTTGCAACTTTTTCCACATCTTTTCCTTATAAATTTGTGATTTTTTTCTTGTAAATTTGCTAAAAATTTCTTGTAAGTTTGTAACTGTATTCAAGCAATTTTACAATTTTTTTCTTGTAAATTTGCAGTTGCTCCTAAATTTTCAATCTTTCATGAATTTACAATTTTTTTTAGTAAATTTGTGATTTTTTTTTCTCAAATTTGTGGCTTTTTCTTATAAATTTGCTACTTTTTTTTTGTAAATTTGTCACTTTTTTCTTACAAATTTTCACATTTTTCTCATAAATTTGCTAGTTTTTTTGCATAATTTTGCCTATGGCACCAGTGGAACTGGAACTTGCTCACCTATATTAAACCCACATGGGGCCCAGATTAAACCGATCGTGGGGCCCACCTGCACATGCTGGCTGGGTCGTCTTGTGAATGCAGTGCTTCCCTACCATGCACACTGTAGCTAAAAGTGACTCGTTACCTCTGCCAAGGAGGTTATGTAATTGGGATGCTTCGTCTGTTTGTCCGTTGGGTTGTCAGTCTGTTAGCAGGATTACACAAAAACTACTGGATGGATTTAGATGAAATTTTCACCAAAGGTGGTCCTTGGACTAGGGAGGAACCTATAAACATTTTGGTGATGATCCGAGAACGCATACCTCCACCAAGGCTCTTGTCTTCTCACAGTGTGTTAGCAAAAATCCTCCAAAACAAACCCATTACATTTTGGAGGTGATCCATGAGGGACAGAAGGAGCCTTGGTGGAGGTATGCACTAAGTGCTTTTCTAGTTACTGGTGAAATGTTGTTACATCCTCAATGTGACGCAGGGCTTTTTACCATTCCATGCCTGGGAAGACGGTGGAAGGGTGGACCTCAGTACGCTAATGGACTGAGGCTGTTTTATTAGATAGAAGGGTGACAGAGGTGAGGTTGCTGTGAAAACCATTACACTCAAACCCACTGGCACAGCATGAGTCATCACTGAAACTCAACTGTTTTTAAGGAGGTAGAAGGAGCTGATTATAATGAAGTTTCTGGTCTACTTTTGTTGGGAACAAATAACCATTTTCACACATGTAAGGCAGCCTTCACATGTGACAGAGATGCAGGTGAAAAAGCAACTGTAGAACCCAGTCAGACTGAGGTTCAGCCCGTCTTTAGTCTACCCTGCCCTTAAGCATAACGACACCCAAGTGAAACAGATGAAATACTGCAGATGTAAAAATGTGCGCCCCAGCTACTGTTGTTTTTCTGCAGCTTCTGCTTAGGCTTTAAAGAAAAAATATGAACAACTAAATTATCTGCAGAGACAGGCCTTCAAACGGCCATGGGCTTAGCTGTGACTTCAAAACAGTCAGAGGCTATCGCTACCGCTGATGAGGCAAGCTGTGCCCCAACCAGAGTTATTTTAAAGACCCCCACAAAGCTCAAATTATAACTCAAACCTAGACAGCAAGTAATTGTGCATGACATAAAAAATGTCTTCTGCTAGTGAATGCGTCATTGCCTGCAGTATGTTTAACCCGAACACCTCATCTAAACCAAATTCTAGGAGTCTAGCGAGACCATTTACTGTTGTTTGCTACGTGTAGGAAAGTACTCAAACAATGGACACATTTGTTCATAAACGTAACGTATGATCAATTTACTTGAACTTGTGGGATTCACCAATCTGTCAGTACCTTGAAATTTAGTACATATACTAACAACATTTACTAGTGGTCCCATCCAGACAGAGTTTTGCTGTTAGGACCTGGGTTACTACCGGAGAACAGCGCAGTGTGGAGTGTCTCACACAAGGCGATGGTGATTGGTATGACTGACTGGAAAATGACATCAACTATCAATGCAAATCACATGGATATCACTCTGATCTTTAATGTTTTCATGTCTTTTCTTTAATTTAATACTTTTTTTTTTTATCTCCACCAAGGAGGCTATGCTTTTGTTGGCATTGGTTTGTTGGTTTGTCTGTTAGCAACATTACTCAAAAAGTTATGAATGTATTTTGATGAAATTTTCAGGAAATGTGTGTAATGGCATGAGGAACAGATTATTAGATTTTGGTGATATCTGAGAATGCATACCTCCACCAAGGGCTTTTTACCTCCGCCAAGGAGGTTATGTTTTCATCGGCGTTGGTTTGTCTGTTTGTTTGTTAGCAAGATAGCTCAAAAAGTTATGGACGGATTTTCATGAAATTTTCACAGATTGTCAGAAATGGGGTATCCTACAGATGATTACATTTTGGTGGTGATCCAGATCACCGTCTGGATCCAGGAATTTTTTAAAGGATTCTTTAACATTGCGAGATAGGGCCATTTTCAATATTTCTGCATGCAAGTCTGCCAAAAATCGTCAGAACACTTGCAAAACAAAAAAAAATACAGGACAACATGCCCACAGGTTCTATAATATATATTGAAGACTGATCTGGATAATGCAATAATTCCAGATACTATGATCCACAATATCAAAAAAAGAGGGGACCTTTGCAATTTTCCTCATAGGAAGAGAACAAATGAAGCTAAAATCACTCAACAAACACCATTATGTAGCCAAGACACTGTGGAATCTGTAGTGTGTCAATGGATTTGTTGTATCTTTAAAAGCTATGGAGCTACATCCAGAAGAAAACCGCCATTATGCGAAATGCGATTTTCCTGAATAACTACTGAACCACTAATCCTATCCATGTGAATCCAATTGCTACTCATATGTTTTCATGGTCAAGGAATCTGAAAACGTACACACAATAAATGTAGGATTAATATTTATGATGTAAAACACTGTATGGGGGGAACTGTGGCACTTGGCGGAGGTCTGCGCTCTCCGAGTGCTTTTCTAGTTTTGTATTTGTGCAGCGGGATTACACAAAAACAATGGGTTTGGATGCAATTTTCACCAGAGGTGGTTTTTGGGCTACACACAAACCCATTACATTTTGGTGATGATCTGAGAATGCATACCTCTGCCAAGGCTCTTATCTTCTCACAGTGTGTTAGCAACAATACTCCAAAACTAATGGACAGACTTTGATGCAATTTTCACCAGAAGTGGCTCTAGGCCTACACACAAACCCATTACATTTTGGACGTGATCCATGAGGGACAGAAGAAGCCTTGGCAGAGGTATGTGCTCTCTGAGTGCTTTTCCAGTTTCTTTTTAAGTCAGTCAGTCAGAGTGGCCTCAGCCGGGCTGCATGCCTAGCGGTCCAGTCTTCACAGTCTAGCATACATGTGGCAAGCTCGCCAGTGTTGGCCGACCCAGTGTCTCCCTTCTCACCTTCATATCGTGACTAGTAGATCCTATCCAGGAGCCAAGGTACTTGAAGTTGTTGACTACTTCCAGAGGGTTGCCGGCACTCATCAACAGTGGAGATATAGAGTTAGAAGCATTTTAAAATGCACGTTTTTCCTTGTAAATTTGCAACATCTTCCCCCCCCCCCCCCCCCTTGTCCTGTCAAGCAGCTAGGTAAGCAGAACAGAAATCTGCTTCCCTTATTGGGCCAAACAGATTTGCTTTGTCAAAAGGAGCTTTATACAGCACATATATACTGTATGTACTGTATATTATTTATGGACTCCTCTTGTAATAACTTTTAATACTTTATTTAAATCGTTTTACCCATGATAGACCCAACCGGGGGGAGGGGATTGGGAAAGGAGGGGGAAAGAAAAGAGGGAAAAACACAAACTGACACAACTGAAACAAACAGAAGACAAACTGTTTCTTCTTCTGAAAAGGTCTCATCACGAGTCTGGTATCTGCACCTATAAAAGAACATGTGTGGGCATGTGTGTGCATGCACATGTATGAGAGCATGCTCAAAGTGAGTGTGTGCGTGTGAGTGGTTTGCCAGGAAACATACAAAGAGGGAGGCAGGTCACAGCAACCCCCTCCCCCCCTGGAAAGGCCAAGCAAGCAAGACAGCGCCACCAACCCCCACAGAGCACAAATGCCCTGAAGCCAGCAAGCCCCAGGACAGCCATACAACTGCCCCAGGAGGGACAGCCGAGGGAGGCTGGCGTGGTGTGCCCCGCCCTAGCAGAGCCAACGCCAGCTCCTGGGCACCAGAAGCCCCCCCCCCACGGGGGGGGGGGGCAGAAACCAGCCCGCACCCCTGGCACATGCCCCCTGGACCCCACCCCCCGTCCCCCAAAACAGGCCCGCGCTTATCCTAGCACCCCCAATTTCACGCCCAGGAAAGGCAGCAGAAAGGCGTGGGGAGCCCCACGAGGGGCCAGCCCCCCCCCCCAATCTACACCAGCTTTAATGAAAATGTGCAACTTTTTGTCTCCTAAAATGACAACTTTTTCTGCTAAATTTGAGGTATTTTCCTATTCTTGGACTTTTTAAAAAAATTACATTTATTCATTTTTTGTAAAAGCCACAAAGCCCATGTGAACCACATGGATATTATTAATTAATTGGGCTTATGTACTTGTCACCTCTTCAATCACTGCCCCCCCGTTTTGAAACTAATCGATTAAATTAAAAGGCCCCAGACATGACGGGGTTAATGCAGAAAGCATACAGTATGTGGAGACTTTTGTTTGACAGGTCTGCATGAATACACATGAAGGGATTTCCTCCACCGTGGGCTGCTTTCAGGACCCGACAGACAGTGAAAGTGTGAATAAAGTGGACCGTGCTGCCGACCCAACCAGCATGCCCATGTGGGCCTCGCCACAGCTTCGGTCTGGGCTGTCTTCTGGGTCCCATCTGGCCTTGAACCATTTACCTATTTTCAACTTATTTTCTCATAAATTTGTGACATTGTTCTCCTAAATTGATACATTTTGCTTGAAAATTTGGAACTTTCTCAAAAATGTTAAACTTTTTTTTTTGTTTACTGTAAACTTGTAACATTTTCTCATAAATGTGATTTTTTTCTGGTAAATTTGCAACTTTTTTCCTCATAAATTTGTTTTTCTTGTAAAATTGTGACTATTTCTTGTAGATTTGCTCAATTTTTCTTGGAATTTTGGAACTCTCATAAATTTGCCACTTTTTACTGTAATCTGGCAACTTTCTCATAAATTTGTTACCGTTTTCCTTGTAAATTTTCTACTTTCTTGGAAATTTCTGACTTTTTTCCCATAAAAATTTGGAACTTTCTTAATTTTTTTTTTTTTTTTTGCTTTTTTCTACTGTGAACTTAGAACTTTTTCTCATAAATTTGGGATGATTTTCATGAATTTTCAATTTTTTTACTCATATATTTGCTACTTTTTTGTTAATTTGCAGATTTTTCTAAATTTTTCCTCATAAATTTGTGGCTTTTTTCTTGTAAATTTCTTATTTTTTTTTCTTATAAGTTTGTAACTCTTTCAAGTAATTAAAATTTTTTTCATATAAGTTTGTAACTCTTTCAAGTAATTAAAAAATTTTTTCCTTGTAAATTTGTAATTTGTTTCTCCTAAATTTTCACTTTTGTTCTCAGAAATTTGCAAGTTTTTTGGAGTAAGTTTGTGAGTTTTTTCTCATAAATATGCTACGTTTTTTGTAAAATTTTCTTTTTTCCTTATAATTTTCATTTCATTCATCATTCCTGAACTTGTAACTTTTTTCTTGTAAGTTGTTGTAACTCAAGTAATTTTACAAATGTTTTTCTTGTAAATTTGCAACTTTTTCTCCTAATTTTTCTTTTTTTTCTCATAAATTTGCAGCTTTTTCTAGTAAATTTGTGACTTTTTTCCTCATAAATTTGTAAATTTGTCACTTTTTTGTAATTTTTTTCACATTTTTTCTCATAAATTTGTGACTTTTCCACATAAATTTTTTTTGCCAGTGACACCAATGTTAATGAGACCTGCTCACCCACTTTAACCCAGGTGGGCTTAAAGCAGGTAAACAGATCAGCTGCTCACCTGCAGCACAGGTAAAGTCCACGGGGACAAACCCAGATGGGGCCAACATGGAACTCAGGGACAAACCCATGTGGGACCAATAAGACAGCCCAGATTTAACCTTTGGTGGGGCCCACGTGGACATGCTGGCTGGCAGTACAGTTGATTCTCCAACTGATGACATCAGTCACTATGGGAGCAGGCCAAAATGAACGTTGATGATCCTGCAGAACTCAGATTTGGACTGGCTAACCTTCGCTGCCTGTTCAGATGTCACATCCAGCAGCTTGCTGATCTTCAGCCAGCGACCTCTATAATATTTCTTCGACGGCAATGCAAATAAAGCCTTTTTGGTAAGACTGGTGTTTTCATCCCTACACACACAAGAGCAATCTGCTTGAGATACTGCGCTGTGATAAAATCTTTCACAGCCACAGTCTTTGTCAATTTAAAAATATCTTCATTGGAATAAAGAAAGTGAAATGCATCTTCCTCATCAACACAAGCCTTCTGGCACCAGCCTCCTTTCACCAGACTTCTCAGCCATTGTGTCCAGCATGCTTCAAGTTTGCCTCCCGTTAGGGAACCACGCTTGAGTGCCATAGACAAGTCTAGCCCGAATGCATGCTTCTACGATCTTTACTAAAAAAAACTTAATATCTTTTAATTAAAAACTGCTACAGTCTTGATGCACTCTTCAAGTCTGTGGCTTAAAAAAGCAAACCCTAATAAAAGCACATGAAGACGAAAAAGAACAAACACTGCCACTGATTACCTTCCATCCCAACAAGCTTTTAATCTCAGGCTACTGCTGCTCATGCATGTGAGAGCCTTCTGAATTCAGAGTGGCCACCTTAGGAAATGCCCCAGCTTCCTCCCCAACCTTTACTCCATCATAAAAGCAGTGATGCGACAGCCACCGGACGACTGATAAGAATCCTGATCTCCATCCACTGCCAAAGTGCCCCGACGACACGCTCACTGAACTGTCTCGCTGCTGGGAGCCACGGGCGACCAAAATCAAATGTGGGGGATTAGCGAGGCTTGTGGGAGTGCTGTGGAAAAGATATATTGGAACTTGATGACTTTCTTGGCTCTGGTTATAAGTGGGGCTGGAAGTCTTTATTTATCTATTTAAATATATGGAAACAAATGCATAATTCCTGCCATCTTAAATCCCGCAGACAGGAAGAAGGCAACCCAGGGAGGGGGTTTCTACACAGCTGATTAATAATTGTGAATTCAGAGCTTGAATTTATGCATGAAGTAACCTTTACAACATAAATAATCTTACTCGCCAGATCCTCCCACTCACATTCTCTTCGAGTCTCGGGACAATGTATTGATAATGTTATTCAGCGGTGCATTATGCAGCATATTGTTTCCTACCAATGAGAGTCTTGTATCTTTCACGGCCTTTTCAATGTGACTGATTTTCCTTTGTTTCCTTCTTTATTAAGTCTTTGACTTGCTTGTTTTGAACAGATAATACACAGTGAAGGGGAGATGAAATGAAAGGCTGCGGGGTGAAGAGGATCGGGGGGAAAGCTGTTAACTCGACTACACCCGCTCCCGGTTTCTCCCCATGCGCGTTTCATCAGTTTTGGCTAAAAAGGTGCAAAGGTTTATGAAATTATATAACTAAAGGTGGCTGCTATTGTTTGCGTTAAATAGCCATTTAATCATTTCTGCTGATCTAAAAGCTACTTAATTAGCATAGACGACATCACGAGGTGCTGCTACAGCATAAAAACCAGGAGACCCAAGAGAGATTCCAGCTTTGTGTGATGAGCAAAGGTAGGACATTAAAAAAAAAGGACCCCAGACAGTTCATGCATGTCACTGCAAGTGCAAACATTAGAAGAAATGATGCAAAACACTCATGTGCATAAGAAATTTAGAATATAAAAAAATAGATGCAGTCACTAGACAACACTTTTGCATTATTTGTTCCATTTGTGATCGCAGTGAGCCTTAATTATTGTGTACGCAGCAGAATTATGCTTATATTTGAAAATCCAATCCAACTTTATTTCTAAAGCACTTTAAAAACAATTACAGCTGACACAAAGTGCTGCACATCAGGGGTAAATAAAATGTGACAGAAACATAAAACAAAAATAAACAAGAGACAATAAAATACAGCTAAAAAGTATAAAACAAGACAGGAAAAATGGAAAATCATATAATAAAAGCAATAAAACAAGTAAAATCAATGTCTCATGCTGGGTTGAAGGCCAAGGAGTAAAAATGGGTTTTAAGATGAGTTTTAAAAATGGACAGTGAAGGAGCCTGTCTGATGGACAAAGACTAGAACAGAATCTTTGTCATGGTACACAAAAATACAACGGAAGACTGTTTAGCAGCAGTCTCTGTTTAGCAGTTTAAAATGCAATCATCATAGTAATAAATAAATAGATAAAATACTAATGCGATGTAAGTATACTGTATGTGTATGTGTGTGTGCACGCTTGCTGGGAAGGGATTATGAGTGCAACAGAAGTTGATTTATTTCTGACACAAGGAGACTGTTCCACAGTTTAGGAGCAGCAAAAGAAAAAGCTCTGTCCCCTCTGAGCTTCCACTTAGATTTTGGTACCTCTAAGAACAGCTAATCAGCTGATCAGAGACCAAGCAGGAATATAAGGATGGAGCAGCTGTTTTTAGTCTCAAAGACCACTGAAAGCGCTTCACTAGTACTAACCCTCTATTCTAAGGGCCTATGGGAGACAGATACCTAGGGACAATTTAGAATGACCAAATAACCTAACATGCATGTCTTTGGATTGTGGGAGGAAACCAGAGCACCCGGCGTAAACCCACACAGCACAGGGAGAACATGCAAACTCCACCCAGAAAGGCTCCTACCCCTGCCAGCCTGGAGATTTGAATCTGGAGCCTTTTTTAGCTGTTAGGCAACAGTGCTAACCACTGTGCAGGCAGGGCAAGGCTATTTAATGATTTAAAAAGAAATAAAAGAATTTTGAACTGAACCCTAAAGTGCACAGGCAGCCAGTGAGGGGAAACTAAAATGGGTGTAATGTGGTCCCGCTTTCGTGCTCCAGTTAAAAGATGTGCAGCAGCATTCTGAACCAACTGGAGACGTGAGAGGGAAGACTGGCCGACTCCAAAATAAAGTGCATTACAGTAATCCAGCCGAGATGTAATGAAGGCATGGATTACTGTTTCAAAGTGCTGCCTTGAGAGGATGGGTTAACCATTGCTAATTGCCTCAAATGAAAAAAGCTGCACTTCACTACTGCATTAATTTGACGACCTAATTTAAAATCACTGTCCATCTTAAAACTCAGATTAGTAACAATTGGTTGGACAAACCCTGTCAAGGGGCCCAAGTCAGCAGGGGGGACTCAAAGGAGCCACTGGTGTCAGGGCATGGGTTGGACCCACGTCCTCGCCTTGAGGAATTATTGTATGATTTTCTGTGTTTTTGGTTTTAGTCCTTAGTATTATCTGTATTATGTTCCGTTTTATATTTTCTCCTGCTTCGCTTTGGGGTTTTGATTATCATTATTATTACAGGTTTTGTTCGGTCATTATGTGCATTATGATTGTCTTGGTCTTGTCTCCCCGATCCTCTGTTCATGCTCTGTGTCTCCTCCGCCTGTGGTTGTGTGTGTAGCCCTGCCCTTCCTGTCACTTCTCTTCTACCCTTATGTCAGTTGTTAGTACTGATTAACGTCCTCACCTGTTATGCATTTTTTGATTAGCCCTTGTCCTATTTAACCTTGTGTCTCCCTTTGTTCTGTCTGGTGTCCTACAGTCATGCTGTCTGATCAACACATACCCCGTCTAGTCTGCCTGTATCCTGCCGTATTGTTTGGTCTGCCAAGTTTGTGTTTGCTGCGCCTGCCTGCCAGCTTGTTTGTTTTCTGTTTTGGCCCTTGAGCTGTGTTCGGGTAACCAGCTCAAATAAAACTTTTGGACTTGAGTCCTGCAAGTAGGCCCTGTTTTCAACATTCGTGACAGAAGGACACCAGCTAAATGGACCCAGCGGACTGAAGTTCTAATAGGGGTCTCAGTAAAGAGGAAGATTGGGCCGTCTCCTTCATCAAGACCCTGGTCGAGGACGTCAGTGTTATGCCCATATCTTGGTGAAACAAGGAGGAGGCTGAGGATGCAGTTGAATGTACTTTATTATAAGTAAAACCAGAACACAACGGACGCGCCGTACAGGCCAAGGGATCCACGATGAAGAGCTGGAGTCTCTTCCGCCCTTACCCTTTATACCTCTGGTGACGGCACCACCGGAAAAGTGGGTCGTCACCTCCCACTATACCCAAGGTGCCACAGCCACCATATTAGTACACCACATTTTCCCCTCCCTGTAGAAAAATGCCAAGAACACAGATTAGGCCCTCCCGAATTTAAACCCGACTCATACACTAATGGCAAAATCCATATGTACAGAAATAAACAGGCCTATCCATTCACACAAAATAAACTAGAGGGGCCAGGCGGACTACTGGATCCCCCTACACGGCAAGGCAGATTATTCTGCCGCCTTAATCATTACAGTCCAAAAGAAAAATAGCCGTGTACCTAAAACCAAATTAATCCCAGAACATCACATATATATATTCTCAAATTTGCATAACACAGCAAACCATAACAGATAATATACACTCTTATTAGCCCCCCCCCCCCCCCACCCCACAATCCGAGCAATTAACAGCAAAACAGATTTTCTATTATTTTCTTACAAACAGTGTTGGAGATTTACTTTTTTTTTTTGTTTGTTTGTTTGTTTTACAGCTCAGGCCAACCCACAATAACACTCAGAACATGTTAATTAAATGACTTGGGGCCCTAAATCAAAACAAACACGTTAAACATCATCCCTAGTCACTTTACCGGCCCGATGAGAAGGGCCATTCTCTGGGTCTCCATCCGGTGGATCCCGCCCAGAATGCTTCCGCTTCTTGGCCGCCGGGGATGAGCTGCGCCGGCGCCTCATCTTGTTTGGGTGTCTCCATGACGTGTCTGACAGTCCCAAGTAACCATCTTCCCGGGTAGCCACCACTCGCAGCCGCCCCTGTTCATCTCATCGCTCTCTTTTCCTATGGACACCCCTCAGCCGAGCTTCCACCTTTGGTCGGACCTTGTCACCGATGTGCAGGGGAACTCGATTATGCTTCTGTAGTCCACCATGTCGTGACCAGGCCTCCCTCCCAGGTCGAGTTTGTCCACCAACCCAGTCCGAAGACCTCCTGTAATGCCGATATTTGGCGCGCCGTAGGACTGCACCCGTTAGTCCTGCCACACTCTTTTCTTTTGACTCCAACAGCCGTCCTCCTGGGCGTCCCGCCATGCCGTCCAGTTCCCACATCCAGGGCAACCTGGACACTGGCATCGGGACCCTCCCGTGCTAGGTCTCCGTGGCGCCAGTCCTCATCACCCTCCAAAACGCCAGGCCAATCACTGTCCCACACTGCGTCGTCCTCCAGGTGCAGAGCAGGTCGGTCCCACAATCCATAGCCCGCCATTCCTCTCCAGCACCACTGGCGATCTTGAATCCCAGGCCGTAGAACATATCACCACCTAGGATGTTCGACCCCGAAGCGGTCACCACGAACTGGACTCCGGTGATCACCGCTGACTTATACCTCGCTGTCAACTCCAGCGATCCCACTACAGTCATTTTGTTTCCTCCGTAGCCAAAACACGGCGTCGTGAACTCCCTCAAATGGTAATGTGGGAACAGCCTCCTCACAGTGGGCCAACTCAGCACCAAAGACACTGCTCCCGTGTCCACCAATGGTGAGACTTCCACGCCATCCAGCAATGCATTGCAGTAGATGTACCCATTTGTGCTCGGAGAGACAATGCGCACCACCGTAGGAGTCACAGCGGGGGAATCCATTCCACATCTTCGGTCCTCCTGCTCAAAATTCTTGCAGGCTCTGGCGAAGTGATGCAGAAGACTGCATTTGCCACATCGCTTGCCCTTCACCAGACACTCTCTTGCTTATACCAGTGCCTTGCAGACCCGCAGCCATAACACTTCGGCGTACCTGGGGCGTACCTAATTCTTACAACGGCGGCATATTCTTCTTCACTCATGCCGTCCTTGTTGTCCGAGTCCACAGCCAGCGTCCTCCAATCTGGTTTTCCATGCCTCGACGTGTTTCTCTCACGGAGGTCTTCAGACAGTTTTTCCACTGCTTCACTATTTCAATAGTCGTGGCTAACGTCAGTTCATCCGGGTAGGTTAGGAGCCTCGACCATGCTGCAGAACAAAGAACACGCTCCGTCAACTGATCATGGACCATTTCATCCTCCAGGGCTCCAAAGTGGCACTCCCCCCCAGCTGATGTAGGTCTGCGACGAAGCGCTGTACCGACCCTCCCGTCTGCTGGTGGTGCTGCCGAAACTTTGTTCACGGGACTATGACATTCTCAGGGGCGCGAAAATAGCACGCCATTAGCTCCACCACATCCTCATAATTATCGGCCTCTCCTAACGTGCCACGGATCCGCTGACCCTCCATCCCAAAACTATGAACAAGAATAGCCCTCGCACGCAGCTTTTCGAGCTCACCGAGGTTAAGGGCCACCAAATAATTTTGAAACGCCACGTACCACCTAGCCCAGGGTACAGGCGGCTTACCCGGGACCTCCAAAAATGGCTGAAAAGTGAACACAGCTCGTTCCATACCTTTGTTCTCCTCGTCGCCAAATGTTATGTCCATGTCTTGGTGAATCAAAGAGGAGGCTGAGGATGCAGTTGAACGTACTTTATTATAAGTAGAACCAGAACACAATGGACGCTCTGTACAGGCCAAGGGGTCCACGACGAAGAAACAGAGTCTCTTCCGCCCTTACCCTTTATATCCCTGGTGACACCACCACCGGAAAGGTCGGTCATCACCTCCCCAACACCCAGGGTGCCACAGCCACCATATTAGTACATCACAGACAGCATCTCCTGCTCGCAAGAAAAAACCTTCAGCTGCCTGAGGGGCATTGAGGAATTACTCAAATGCTTCCCCTCCCTGCAATGGTATCCCCAGCTCACCAGGCTCCTGCACTCTGTGAGTACTTCGCTGAGGACGTTCCGGGGACTGATGGAGCTTTCACCAGCGGTGGGAGAGGATCTGGAGGAGGAGAAATTTACATGAGTCGAAGGACAAAGCTCGCGTCAGCACCAATGGACACAGCGGCCCAGCTTCTCATCTCCAGCAGAGACGCTCCAAGCCTCCGTGCCCTCCTCCCTCGACACAGCAACACACCACTGTGCAGCGGCGCCTTGTTGGACGACCCACGTCATTTCCCCGGATGGATCGCCCGACTCCCCAGCGGCAGCAGAGCGGGAACAATGGCAAGTATCCTCTTTTTTTTTTTTACCATCCGATAATAAAAGGGCTTGCCTTGTTCAGCTACAGCCACCTACAATCACTGCTGAGCTCTCTCCACCGCTCTCTACTGCCTATCCCATCCACCCGTTCTTACATGCATCTCCTGTGTCTCTTGTTTTTTCAGAGAGTTTGGCCATATTGTGTGGTAACCAGCTGGTCTGGGAAGAGCCTGCTGTCCCTGAGGACCCAGTGGTTTGCCGGATCGGGACAGCGGCATTGGAACCCCTGTGTGGTGGTGATGAGGAGGAACAGGAGAAATGCCGGCAGGCTGTGCTCGCTCAGAAGGAGTTTATGCTGGACTATAGGCCCTGGCTTCTCCTTGAGCATGTGTCCCTGCCAGGTTGGAACCACCTGGCGTCGGATGACCTAGCTTCCCCAGCTCCAGCTCTGCAGCCACTATCCGGATATGGGAAGAGCGCCCCCCCAGTACACTGACACCTGTGCTGATGACAGAGTGTCCCCTGGCTTTGGCGTTGTGGGACCTAGTGCCGTCAGTGAGGCGTTCCCTGGCCCTGCTATGCACATCTCTTCAGCTAGTCCCTGCTCACGCTCCTGTTCCTACTCAGCCTGAGGTGCACACTTCTGTTCCTGCTCAGCCCGAGGGGCATACTCCGGGTCCAGCTACGCATCCTGAGGTTGTCACCCCAACAGCAGGAGACCAGGATTAAGACAAGTACCTTTCCATTTATTTTCTACCACCATCACAGAAAAGACTTGCCTTGCTTCTGATGGGGGGACCCAAGTGCAGACCAAACTAGTTTTTGGGTTCTCCCCACCAGCCTCTGCTGCTAATGACTGTGGTGTCACCTCACTGACCTCCTGTTGCCCCCTCGCCCGAGGTGACCATGCTAAGGATGGAGCCGCAGGAGGACCATGCACCTGCCATCCAAGAGGTGAGCTGCCAGTCCCACCCGTCACAGTTCCTGAGGGTGAGCAGTCCATTCCACCCGTCGCAGTTCCTGAGGGCGAACAGTCTCGAACAGTCCACTCCACCTGTCGTGCGAGAGGTCTGTGGACATCCTCCCATTGTTTCAGAGGCCGGTGGACCTCCTCCCTTCGTTTCAGAGGCCGGGGGGTCTTGACCTGCTGTTTTTGAGGTCAGAGTCCTGCCGTTGCCTGCTTCTGGACTAAATACTCCTATATTGGTAACTCCAGATCTGGAAACTTCTGTGTTATTAACACATGAGCAAGAGACTCCAATGTTATTTGCTGAGTTTGAAACCCCCTTGTTGTTTTCTGCTAAGCAAAAACCTCCAGTGTTGCTTTCTCCAGAATTTGGAGCCTCTATGTTGTCCTCTGTACTCTGTTTTCTTCTGCGCAAAAGGCTCTTATTTTTGTTTTCTTCAGGACAAAGAGTTCCCATGTTTTCTCCTGAGGTAAGAGTTCCTATGTTATCACTGTTCTGAACTTGAAGTTTCTGTTTTATTTCCAGTGCATAAAGCTCCTATAGTACCTCACAAAAGTGAGTATACCCCTCACATTTTTGTAAATATTTTATTATATGTTTTCATAGGACAACACTGAAGATATGACACTTTGATACAATGTAAAGTAGCCAGTGAGCAAGGGACCCCTATGTTGTTTTCTCCAAAGCAAGGGACCCCTATGTTGTTGTCTCCAGAGCAAGGGACCCCTGTGTTGTTTTCTCCAGAGCAAGGGACACCTGTGTTGTTTTCTCCAGAGCAGGAGGCTCTTACATTAATTTTTCCAGAGTGAGGAGTTCCCATGTTGTTTTCTCCTTAGTGTAGAATGCCGGTATTGTCATTTCTTCCTGAGGTTAAAGTACCTGTGTTGTCACTATCTCTGAGTTTAAAGGGGCTACATTTTCACCTCCTGAGGTTAAGAGCTCCTTGGTGGGTCCTCCTGGGTGTAAAGGTTTTATGTCATCTTCTCCAGAGTCTAAAGATTTTCTGTTGGCACCCCCTGAGTTTAAAGTGCCTGTGTTATCGTATCTCCCGATACGCATATCCCCATTAGGGATTCCATGTTGACACCTCCTGAGGTTGGGGGTTCCATGTTATCTCCTAAGGTTAAAAGCTCCATGCTGACACCTCCTGAGTGTGAGAGTTCCATGTTGTCAACATCTCCTGAACACAAAATTTCCATGTTATCAACATCTTCTGAGTTCAAAAATTCCTTGTTGTCATCCCCAGAGTTTGAGTTCTTTGTTGCCTTCTCCAGAGGTTAAAGTTTCAGAGGGTAAAGTTTTCATGTCATTATCTCCTCAGTGTAATGTTTCTGTGTCGTTATCCTCAGTACAAAAGGCCCCTGTGTTGTTGTCTCCTGTGTTGAAGGCTCTTTTGCAACTGTATCTGATCTCTGCGCTCTTGCTGCACCATGTTCACCTGTCTGGTGGCCTTTGGTAGGCTACCTGCCACACTGTCTTCACCCGTCCAGTGGCCCTTGGACTTTGGTAGGCATCCAACATGCCGTGTTCATCCATTTGGTGGTCCTTGGCAAGTGGAAGCTCACCCAACCCGCCTTGCCCCTTGGTTCGATCACCCTGTGACTTGTAGACCACCCGAACTGCTTTGTTTTTCGTTTGGGGCCATGAACTTTGGGTTATGCTTTCAAACAAAGGCTGCACGGTGGCGCAGTGGTTTAGCACTGTGGCAGCACAGTTTTACCCTCGGCCGGGGGACCACAGGGATCATGAGATCGTGGGTTCGATCCCAGCCCCCGACCAACAGTGAGCTGTGTGGAGTTTGCATGTTCTCCCCGTGTTGCGCGGGTTTACTCCGGGATTTCTCCGGTTTCCTCCCGCACACCAAAAACATGTAGGTTTAGGGCGCTCGCGCACGCAGCGACCAGCAGCCAGTGGCTTGTCACCAGACTGCAAACCAAGTCTACCTACGGGTACAAATAAGTAACAAAAAAAAAAAAAAAAACAACAAAAAAAAAAAACTGTGTTGTCTTGTTTTGGACTCTGTGTGTGTGTGTGTGTGGGGGGGGATTTGTTTTTGGCCCACCTGGTGCTATGCCCTACCATCCACCCTGGAAGGGCCATTTTCTGTTTTTGTTTGAGGGTCATCTGGGAATCTCCCCTTGAGAGGGGGGTAATATCAGGGCATGGGTTGGACCCACGTCCTCGCCTTGAGTTATTATTGTATGATTTCCTGTGTTTTTGGTTTTGGTTCTTAGTATCTGTATTATGTTCTGTTTTGTATTTTCTCCTGCTTCGCTTTGGGGTTTTGATTATCATTATCATTATGGGTTTTGTTCAGTCATTATGTGCATTATGATTGTCTTGGTCTTGTCTCCCCTGATCCTCTGTTAATGTTCTGTGTCTCCTCCGCCTGTGGTTGTGTGTGTATCCCCGCCCTTCCTGTCACTTCTGTTCTATCCTTATGTCAGTTGTTAGTATTGATTAGCATCCTCACCTGTTCTGTATTTTTTGATTAGCCCTTGCCCTATTTAACCTTGTGTCTCCCTTTGTTCTGTCTGGTGTTCTACAGTCATGCTGCATGATCCACACGTACCTTGTCTAGACTGCCTGTATCCTGCCGTGTTTTTTGGTCTGCCAAGTTTGTGTTTGCTGTGCCTGCCTGCCAGTTTGTTCTCTGTTTTGGCCCTCGAGCTGTGTTTGTGTAACCAGCTCAAATAAAACTTTTGGACTTGAGTCCTGTGAGTGGGTCCTGTTTTCAACATTCGTGATAACTGGATCAAAACACAATCACTTCTGTCTTCTTTTCATTAAAATTAAGAAGTTTAATAAATCAGTTTCTCAAATTTATGATCAGGTGGAAATACTAATCTTGTGCATGAATTACCCAGCACAATGTTGTTTTTTGTGTAGTTTTTGACTATGGGATTGCTGCAGTGAACACAACTGCTATCGGGTGCATAACATACATTAGAGACACTGCTGTGGGTGTTACATGCTCAGTGTTCTACAGCTACTACACCTGCACAGCATAAGGACTGGGCAGTTTGGTAAATAAAGTCTTGAACAGCTCTCAGACAACCGTTATGCTGTACATCCCCATTACAAATACACTCAAAAATGTAAACACCACTCTTGTTTTCACTGCCATGTTAACAAGATGGATTAAAGGATCTAAGACTTTGTGCACACACCCAATCAGCCTGTCCATGTGGGCCCCACTTCAGCTGAAATCTGTGGCACAGGTGAGCAGGTAATCCGTTTACCCGCTTTAAACCCATCTGGGCCCCACATGGGTTTAATATGGGGGAGTAGGTTTCAGTAACACTGACACCATAGGCAAAATTATGAGAAAAAAGTCACACATTTATGAGAAAAAAACATTGAAAATTTATAAGAAAAAAATTTACAGAAAGATAGCAAATTTATGAGAAAGAAAGTAGCAAATATGAGGAAAAAAAAGTCACATTTACTAGAAAAAAGTCACAAATTTACTTGAAAAAAGTGAAAAATTATGAGGAAAAAAAGTTGGGGGGGAAAAGTCACAAATTTATAAGAGCAAATTTATGAGAAAATAAGTTGAAAATAGGTAAACAGGTAAAGTCCATGTGGACAAACACAGATGGGGCCAACATGGAACCTGCAGACAAACCCACATGGGACCCATAAGACAGCCCAGACTGAACCTTTGGTGGGGCCCACATGGACACACTGGCTGGGTAACAGGCATACTTCTGTTAATTTTTTAATACTTAAAAAACTGTGTTTGGAACACTTTTTTTTTGCAAAAACAGTGGCAGCATATCAAGAAGCAGATGACTGATGCACAGGCGTCACTATAAAAGGACACTAAAACTTGTGGTTTTGTGTCAACATTTATTGGACACTGAACTGTGGACTTCACATTGAGGAGTTCCACAGACACCCTGTGTAGTGGACAGTGTTGGGCAAATTCCTAAAAAATAGTAACTAATTACAGTTACTACTTACTTCTTTTCAAAGGTAATTGAGTTACTTTACCAATTACTGCATGATTAAAGTAACTAGTTACTTGGAAAAGTAATTTTCATTTTACTTTTAAATGCATACTTAAACCATCTTGCACACATAGCAAGATCATTTAGTTAATAGATTACATTATGGGTTTATTAATGGCAGGCTGAAAACAGGCTGTTTCAGACAGAGCTTCACAGACAGTTTTCTTAATGCTGCCATTGCTGCACGTGTCAGTGTGAGGGGCATAAAACCGTCCATGTTTATCTCACCTTTGTTATGGATTACTCCGATGAGCAGTGATCCAAAGAAAATGTCCATTTTCCACAGTCCAGGCATCTGCTGCGACAGATTCATGATCCAGTCTCCCAAATGCCTTTTGGAGATCAAAATCCATTTTTGAATCATCTTTAATCAGGTAGCAGGTAACTGTCTTTTATGCAACTTCAGTGGATCACAGTCCAGCTGTTTGATGGATAGTCACTGTTGATATCATGTCTTCATTCTGTAACGATTTATCTGGCAATCAGTCTGTTTAATTCTTGCTGTCCAGATGCATACTTGTGATTGAAATCCAGCCATGGCTGTTCAGATAAGAGTATTTCCACTTTACATCCTGCTGTGGGATCCACTTCATGGTGTTAATTGTTAGCATAGTTAGCAGTTACATAGCACTAGTTGAGGTTGTTGCTGTTTTCAGGCACTTCTGAAGATTGCAGTAGGTCTTAACCGGCACTTAGCTTGCAACCCCCTAATATGTGTTTGCCCTTAACCACAACAAAGCAAAAATAATCTGTGTATGTCCACAAAAACAAAGTAGCTTATCTCTTCCTCCACTCAGTAATGAAGACTTAGGCTCTTTGCAACAGGCCACGTCAACTGGCTATGGTAGGGTCAGTTACGTGTTACTTCCAACGCTGCTAGTGGACAGGTGAGTGTGCACAATCTAGTTGTCATTCTAGCTCTATGTGGTTGCATAACCTGTCTCCCTAGGACCAAGGAGGACTGATTGTGTGCAGCTGGTCCCTTGTTCACATCTGTGAGAAACTACGATCCCCGGTATAAAACACCTCAGTTGGGATGGGCTCGCCACAGATCATCACATGGTAAACCTTGTGAACAAACCCTCAGAGCTTTGTCCACGACTCCTGCCCACCTGCTTCTCTGCTCCTTGTTTCGCCAGCAAAACGTCCTTGTCTGCCAGCCTCCTTGGTTCATGCATGTTCATGTGATAAACAACTTTCCTCCACGTTTTAAAAATCCTGCCTGGTCCTCTTGCTTATCCCTGCCACCAAGGACTGACAGTTCACACATTCTAATATTCAATAACCACCTTTCAGTCGCAGAATTGGCTCTGCTCGGATCTGGAAACTGTGCAGCTATCAAACCTACCTTGATTCCCTTGTCGGCTCCCCTCACTCACTGTACTCGCTCTGGTCTCCTGCCTACCAGAGAACCCTCACCAGCCCAAGACTTGCTGGAACCTAGTAAGTCCTGCCATTCATTGACAAACCATTACCCTGGATTTACACTGACGCCGGATGCAGTCCGTTATGGATGCAATCCGGTCTCCGCAGCAGACAGTTCCCATTATAATAAAAATAAATAAATAAATTCTCATCAATTTTCTAATCCCCACTTGGTCTGGGCCACTGTGAAACAAACCCAGCTCGTCAGATTTGGTTCGTTAATCAAAGTCAACGAGTATTTTTAACGGGCGCCAGATCCAATCTGCAAGGAAATGTTGTGGTATTCATTAAAAACGATTTAAGGATTGGCCGTTATTTTCTGAGGTCTACTCCTCCACTACTGTGTCAGAGAAGGTAAAAACTTGACTTAACATACAAACACTTCATAGAATTAAAATTAACAGGCTACTTACGTTTTATTTGCAGCCCAAAAATCCAGGTGGAGAGCTGCTACATCATGCTTCCTTGTTGTCATCACGCAATCGCGATCGGTTCATCTGGGTCACTCTCCGGCGTTTCTTGAGATCTCACATTATTTTGTATAATTCTCACGCAATCTTGTATTTAGAACTGTTTTTATCCATGCCACTGCAAAACACAAATGGAGTTAGTAGGGCCAGACACAAGGGTCCATCTGTACCGCATCTGCAACAAACTGCATCCGGAGTCGGTGTAAATCCTGGGTTATACTCACTGTCCTATGGGCTCCATTGACATACATTCTCCTTCTCCCCTGCAGGCTAAATTCCCACAGTGCAGGTTCAATTATCCAACTACTTCTTTATTTAATAAAAATAACTCCTTTGCCTCTATATCTCACTGTAGTTTGTGTCGTGCATATGAGTTCCTGTCTCATATAATCATGACACCCTGTCTGTATCTGGTGTCTACATAATTTGCCTTACACAGTGCAACACTTTACCTTTGGATAGAGTTGATCATGCTGTGATTGTGGTCTAAGGAATATTGATTTACAATGACTGTGTGATGTTGCTTATGCTTTCTCATATCACAACCCCACCACCAACATGGGACACTGCTCATCAAGTTGAAATCGGCAAAACAAAAATCACCATTATGTCCATCATCTGGCCAGAACTGGAAGTAACTCTCTTTATCCACAGATAGAGAGCTGTTGTCCAGTGTACCAAATGACCATCTGTTTAGTCAAAGTGGAAAGAGCAGACGCTGAATTGCAGCCTTGTCAAGATCTCATTGAGAAAGATGAGCTCTGAAGAGGTTCCCAGCCAGCATGCTCATGTGGGCCCCTCTATAGGTTAAATCTGGGCTGTCTTATGGGCTCCGTGTGTGTGTGTGTGTGTGTGTGTGTGTGTGTGTGTGTGTGTGTGTGTGTGTGTGTGTGTGTTCCATGTCGGCCCTATCTGTGTTTGTCCACATAGACTTTACACCTGTAGTGCAGATAAGCAGGTGATCCGTTTACCCACTTCAAACCCATCTGGGCCCCACATGGGTTAATGCGGGTGAGCAGGTTTCAGTAACACTTGTGCCACAATTACAAGAAACAGTCACACATTTATGAGGAAAAAAACCCTTAACATTTATAAGAAAAAAGTGACAAATTTACAAAAAGAGGAGCAAATTTTCTTGGGTTGTTATTAGCTATGGAGCTAGTACTCCTGAGACTGAGAGGAGGCCTTCTTTCCCCCTTTGCCGGAACTCTGCGTGGCCTGGCCGGTCTTCTTCGGCAGCAGGACGGCCTGGATGTTGAGCAGGACGCCGCCCTGAGCGATGGTCACGCCACCCAGCAGCTTGTTGAGCTCCTCATCGTTGCGGACCGCCAGCTGCAGGTGACGAGGGATGATGTGAGTCTTCTTATTGTCTCTGGCGGCGTTTCCAGCCAGCTCCAATATCTCAGCGGTCAGGTACTCGAGCACGGCGGCCAGGTACACGGGGGCCCCGGCGCCCACCCGCTCCGCGTAGTTACCTTTGCGGAGGAGACGATGGACACGGCCCACGGGGAACTGCAGGCCGGCGCGGGAGCTACGGGTCTTGGCCTTAGCGCGGGCCTTTACTCCGGTTTTACCTCGTCCAGTTCCAGACATTGTTAGCCGTTGAGTTCAATCCTTCCACACCACTCGAATCGTAGACGACGTGTAAGCGATAAAGCGATTTTTTTTTTTTTTTTTTTTTTTTTTCTCTCGGCGCCACACCAGTCGGCTGCCTTTTGCAACAGCGGCTCGATTCCGAGTCTTTTTCCCTTCCTCTCTCTTTTGATCCGTCTTTTTTTTTTCACCCCACTTATATCACGGACACACAGATCGTCCTAAATGTCTCCTGAGCCGGTGGACGGAGCCACTGTTTATAGCAGGATACGATACAGCAGAGAACAGCTGCTAGCATTCAACCGCCACCCGGTCCCATTGGAAAAACTCGACATACCGAGAGAACTGAGGCGAAAACGCCGCGGCTGCCGGGCTGGAGTAAGGCGGAGGACAAAAAATATAAGGTACAGACCCTCCCTTCCATCTGTTGTCATGGGAAATGTACGGTCGATACTGGGAAAGTTAGATGAGCTAGCGGCTATCTCCCGTTATGATAGCACATACCGGGAGTGCTCTCTCCTTTTGTTTACTGAGATGTGGCTAACTGAACTAGCAGCAGATGCTAACATTGAGCTGGAGGGTTTTCACATGATACGAGCTGACCGAACACCAGACAGTGGCAAGGCTAGGGGCGGTGGAGTGATAATGTATGTTAACAACAACTGGTGCAGACCGGGACATATCACTGTTAAACAACGACACTGCAGCAAAGACATTGAGTTGCTAGCTGTTAGCATGAGGCCTACATATCTCCCGAGAGAACACTCACACGTGATCTGCATTGTTGTTTATGCAAATCCGACGGCGAACGCTGGGACAGCACGTGACGTCATCCATTCAGTAACCAGCAGGCTGCAGACAGAACACCCAGATGCTCTTCTCCTCATCTCAGGCGATTTCAACCATGTTTCACTGTCTCCCATTCTACCCACGTTCACCCAGTATGTCACATGCCACACTAGAGACAATAAAACACTGGATTTATTCTACGCAAACACTAAGGAGGCGTACACCTCATCACAACTCCCCCCACTCGGGAGATCGGATCACAACTTGGTTCATCTCCGGCCGGTGTACAAACCCCTAGTGCACAGACAACCTCCGGCCATGCACACTGTGGAGTTATGGTCTGAGGAGACAATGGACACCCTAAAGGGCTGTTTTGAAGCCACCGCCTGGAAGCAGCTCTGCGATCCACATGGTGAGGACATCGATGGCCTCATTCACACCTTCACGGGCTACCTCAGCTTCTGTGTGGACAAATCCGTTCCCACCAAGACCATACGGCGTCACTCAAACAACAAACCCTGGATCAACCCTGAGATAAAAACACTTCTGAGAGAGAAGAAGAGGATCTTCAGGTCAGGGAACAGGGAGATGCTGAAGTCCGTACAGAGGGAGCTGAGGAGAAAGATCAGAGAAGGCAAGGACAGCTTCAGGAAGAAGATGGAGGACAAGCTGCAACAGAGCGACATCAGCGGGGTCTGGAGAAACCTCAAAACCATCTCGGGGCTCCAGAATACCTCCCCCCAGGCCACAGGGGGCAGGGAGTGGGCGAACAACCTGAATCTGTTTTTCAATAGATTTGACCAACCGCCCTCCCCCCTGACTGCACAACAACCACTGCTGCCTCTAAAGAAATCAAGTCCTGCTGCCCACTCCCCACTCCACCAACACCCCCCCACTCCCAACACACAGCCCCCCATCCTGACCCTGACCAGGACCCAGGTGAGGATGGAGCTGAGGAAGATCAAGGCGAGGAAGGCGCCGGGACCGGACGGCATCAGCGCAAAGCTCCTCAAGTCCTGTGCAGACCAGCTGTGTGGGATTGTGACGTATATCTTCAACATGAGCCTGAAACTGGGGAGGGTACCACAGCTGTGGAAAACATCTTGTGTGGTACCTGTACCAAAAACTTCCCACCCCAAAGACCTGAACAGCTACAGACCGGTGGCCTTGACGTCCCACTTGATGAAGACCCTGGAGAGACTGCTCCTTGCTCACCTCCGCCCCCTGGTGGAACCAGCGATGGATCCACTCCAGTTCGCCTACCAGCATGGCATTGGGGTGGAGGATGCGGTGATCTTCCTCCTTCACCGTTCTCTGTCCCACCTGGAGAAGCCCGGGAATATGGTGAGGATCATGTTCTTTGACTTCTCCAGTGCTTTCAACACCATCCAACCGATGATCCTGAAGGACAAGCTGCTGCGCGCAGGGGTGGACCAGCACCTGTCATCATGGATCCTGGACTACCTCACGAACCGGCCTCAGTTTGTGAGAACCCGGGACTGTGTGTCCGACACGATCATCAGTAGCACGGGGGCCCCCCAGGGAACGGTGCTGGCTCCCTTCCTGTTCACTCTTTATACTGCGGACTTCTCACACAACACAACACACTGCCATCTACAGAAGTTCTCTGATGACTCTGCGATCGTTGGCCTCATCTCCAATGGAGATGAAGCTGAGTACAGAGGGCTTATCCAGGACTTCGTGGACTGGTGCCATCGGAACTGCCTCCAGATCAACGCGAGGAAAACTAAGGAGCTGGTGGTGGACTGCCGCAGGCATGGGCAGCCCCTCACAGTACCAGTAAATATACAGGGAACAGACATCGAGATGGTGACATCCTATAAGTACCTGGGTATTCATCTGAACAATAAACTAGACTGGTCACACAATACTGATGCACTCTACAAGAAGGGACAGCGCAGGCTGTTCCTGCTGAGGAGACTCAGGTCTTTTGGTGTACAAGGGGCGCTGCTGAAGTCATTCTATGACACGGTGGTGGCATCAGCCATCACTTTTGGAGTGGTCTGCTGGGGCAGTGGCATTACTGCAGCCGATAGGAAGAGACTGAACAAACTGATTAAGAAAGCTAGCTCTGTCCTGGGGCAGCGCCTTGATCCGATGGAGGAGATAGGAGAGAGAAGGACGGTGGCTAAACTGTCATCTCTGCTGGAGTCCGAGTTCCACCCTATGTAGGACATACTGAATGCACTGAGGAGCTCATTTAGCAGCAGACTACATCATCCCAGGTGCACAACCGAGAGGTTTCGTAGGTCCTTCCTACCAACGGCTGTCAGACTGTACAACCTAAGCAGGGCTGCTCGCAGAGATAGCAAAAAGACGTAACAAACTAATAGTTTTTTGAATGCAAAAGATGCAATAGACTTACACAATGGTCCCCTCCGGCATACAACTAGGAACTTACCGGTCGCTATGGAGGGTGAGAATATGTATGGGCACATAATCATACCATGTAGGATAACTAAGTAGACGGTTATGCTGTTTCATTCCATCTAGCAACAATGCTCTGCACTGTGTGTGTTTATATATTTACATATTTATTCCATCTAGCTACAATGCTCAGCACTGGGTGTGTTTATATATTTATATATCTACATATTATTCCATCTAGCTACATTGCTCCGCACTGTGTGTGTTTATATACTTGCATATTTATTCCACCTAGCTGCAATGCTCCGTACTGTGGGTGTTTATATATTTACATATTTATTCCATCTAGCTACAATGCTCTGCACTGTGTGTTCATATATTCATATATTTATTCCATCCAGCTACAATGCTCTGCACTGTGTCTCTGTGTGTGTGTGTATATATATATATTTTATAGTAATACGTACATATGTATATTAGCTGCTCTTGCTTGCTTGTTTTTTTTTTTTTTTTTTTTTTTTTTTTTTCTTGCCTTCTGATTGTTGCTCTGAGTGTTGCTATCCCTGTGTTGTTGCAATCCTGGAATTTCCCCGTTGTGGGACTAATAAAGGCTTATCTTATCTTATCTTATCTTAAATTTACGAGAAAATTTACTTAAAAAAAGTCACAAATTTACAAGGAAAAAAAAGTAAAATTATGAGGAAAAAATCTGACAAAGTTGATAGATAAAAATAGTTCTAAAAATACAAACAAGTTAAAACACAAGATTAAAATAATTTCAAAATATCAAACTTACAATTAAAAAGCAGTTGAAACTCAACAGAAATCCTCGTTAAATGGAAATCCTCACTAAACAAAAAAGTTTTCAGCTGCTTTTTAAAAGAGTCCACAGAGTCAGCTAAACTTATCGGGAGTGGGAGTCAATTCTACACACCGTCCACCGCGCCCCCATGTGCAGAGACGTGTCCCCGCGGAAAATGAAGCCCCGAGAATACATTATTATATGAAAGAGATGTCAACAGTTTTACTTTGGGACATGATTTGAGGTTGAATAAGGTGAAAAAAACTGAAATATATGGGATCCCGATAATTATCACAATATCATGATTATCGTGGAATTGTGATAGGATCGTGACCCAAGTATCGCGATCCGAATCAAATCGCAAGATTCCTCCCAATTCCCACCCCAAAGAGATGGACTGACAATACTTGGCTATCCCGCACCAAGGCATCAGCACCTGTTAATTAAGTTTTCGATACGTCTGGTTGATAACAGGTTGAATTCTGTTCGGAGAGTCAGCCGTAGTTTAAATAAATCATTAGATAGGGTGACAGCAAGCATCGCATCTAATTTGAGAATATGTTAGCTGCTCAAGTTTCATATTCATCTTTGTTGTGCACTATATGATATTTGTCCTCTGAGGTATGCCTTCATTGATTCCCACACTATTGAAGGAGATATCCCTGGAGTCTGATTATGTTCAAGTCAAAAAGATATTTCAGATGAGCTGAACTTAATCAAAATTTCATCAGAAAGTAGTAAGGTATTAAGACGCCAGGGTCGATAATTGGGAGATTGGTATACGGAGAGTCATCAGTAAAGCAGCGTGATCTGAAATAATTATAGCATGAGATTCACACTTATTCACTGGTGAGAGAAGTCGTTTATCCAAGAAGAAATAATCTACATAGGAGCATGTTCCATGAACTGGTGAAAAGAAGGAACAGCTTCTAGGCGTAGGATTTCTAAAGCGCTACACATTGATTACACTGTTTGTGTTAAGAAACAGCTGCAGCTGAAGAGCCACATTGGATGTGGACACAGTACTAGATGAGCTATGGTCCAAGGTAGGTAACAGTGTACAATTCATATCTCCTCCAAGAATTAAATGGTGTGTATCCATATTTGTGATTTGAATTTAAGAAAAAGGTATTGTCATCCCAATGTGGTGTGATGATGGGACAACCTGCCTATTACAGTTAAGTAGTGCCCCAAAGGATCTATTTTGACCTGGATACAAAAGTCCGTACTTGACACATCCCATCCACAGAATAGTGGCCTTACCTCACTGAAGACTAATCTGGCCTGCACGACACTCTGGGGATAGTCTGTCCAGTTTGCCGTCTCGGTTTTGTGTCTGTAGACTCCTATGAGATCTGTTGATCAGGATGTCTTTATCCATTTTTAGCGCTTCTTTCGGTAGTTTGGAGACTGCTGCCAGTACACTTGAACCTGGGGTCTCTGCGACGTGAAGTATCCGGATGTTGGAGCACCTCGTCCTTCCTTCCATGTCTAGGCATTTCTCCTCTAAGTTGTTGACTTCTTTTTCAAGTTTTCCCACTTGGATTTGCAGCAAGGTCATATCGTCTAAGAATGATGACAGAGCATGTTCCATGTTTGACATTGTTATTTTTATCATCTCCACTTTGGAGCAGATAGTCTTGGTGTTGCAAGCTAGCTCTGATTTGACTGCCTGTAGCTCGGATTTGATGGTTTCAAACTCTTCTGCCAGGGCAGTTTTTAGTTCAGACCTGAACATCGCACCAATGTCCCTTTTCAATGATGTGAGTATTTCAGCTTTCAAGTCCACGGTGTCCACTTGGTCATTAGGCAGAGGTGTGCTACATCGTGGTGGTGAGCGAAACGCTTTGGGCCCAGCTGTAGAGGCGCCACCGCTCATACTTGTATTTTCACAGATTGTTGGCCATTAGCACAACTACGTATATCACACTCAATGTAATATACAACGATAACGATAAACTCAGCTTTGTTTTGTAACTTTTTGTTGTTATAAGGTGCCTGAAAAAGATTTTAAACTTGAATTTCATTAGAGCATGCTAGCTATGTTGCCTACTCCATCGCCTGCTTGCTAGCGCCCCCTTTTGTAGATTTTTAAGTGAGAAATGTTGATGCTGGCCAAATTCACCCCAGCAACAAAAAATAAAAGATGATGCCACTGATCATTACCATCACTGTGGTGAGTTGAGTCAGTCAGATTAATGTGAACTATGCCACTTGTCTATATGTGGCCCGTACAGGCAAAATGAGTCGGAATGCGCACCGCGTCATTACGAGCTACAGGCAGGAGAAGTCATAAATCATGACTCTTTGACTGCTAGCGGCAACTCCCAGGAAACCCCCCATGAGTGCCTGGTATCATTGTAAAGCTTAGAAATCGTACTTTCTAAAAATACATATGTTTTGGCGGAAGACATAACTCCCGACTGATTGAACGCAAGTTTTAAACCTAGCCAAAATGTAAACAAATTGGCTTTTTCCAGGTTCATTTTTGCACACTTCCTACAAATTAAACATCATTTTGAAGGTCTTTCAATACAGAATATGGAAAAAAACGTTACCTCAGTTTTGATAATTTCCTCAAAGTGACTCATTTTGCCAGCACGGGTCACATATTGCTGCCTGATAAATTGATGCATCATCACGAGTACCAAGTGTCAAAATATTATGCCATATTAATCTTTCCCACCACCCTGACTCAGAGACCACAGAACTGATGAAGTTTCCTATTATTGTTATATTCTATTTTATACAAATGTGGACCTGGAGCTTCACCTCCCTGTGTCCATTCATCTATTGTCCTGTAGTGGAATTCTGAGGGACATCTAGGTACTCCCCTGGCAGCTGAGCCAGAGTCCCTCCAGCACATTCTACGTTGGCCTCAGGCTTGTTCCCAGTACACCACACATGGCGCTCTCTCAAAAGACAGGCACCTGGGGGATTTTTTTTTTTTTTTGCAAATGTCCAAACCACCGCCAGTGGACACACTTTGCAAAGTGTGTTTGCAGTAGATGCCAAGTTAGATTCCGTATCCACAGGGGGCATTTCCTCAGAGCTGTGTGCTACTGTGTTGACTTAAGAGAGCATACCGTTACAGATTTCAGACAGAGCCAAGAGAGTCTGCATTGGATTTCTGGCTGACAGCACATGACAACTGAAACTATTTCAGCTTGGAAAAAGGTTTTCAATATTTGTTCAGCATTACTGACAGCCACAGCCAGCAGTTACTCCCCAACATCTGTTAACACTTCTAGATAAAACAAGAGGTGGAGGCCAATTTGGAGCCTCTGTGGCCCATTGATTACCATTAAGCTCGAAGCTGGAGATTGTGGCACAATCTGTTCTGACAGTGGAACAAGAGGAGGAAATAAAATCAATTGTAAGATGTTAATTTCCAGCTGGTACTACCAACAGATAGCCAAACACTGCTGTTTTGTCCCTTGTACTTGATAGTGTTGAACAAAGATGCTATCTGTGACCGTTGGTGAAAGTTGGTCCCATAATTGATTCAAGCATTTTGCAGCCTCAGCTCTGCGACGGTTTGCTTAGCGAAGTTACAGAACCATGTGTGTTCTGTTTTTAAATGTACAACATCAATTGGTGTAAAACTCCAACTGCAAAATCAACAGTGCTTCATCCTTTGTAGAACATATTCTTTTTATTCAGCACACATACAGTCTGTGTACTCATCCCACACACTCAATTCCACAGCCCATTGCTATAAAAGCCTCTGAATTTCTTGATCTTAAAATTTAACAGTTCTCCCCGTCTTGTTGCCCTTGATCTTTAACTAGCTTTAATTCAATGCCATGACATCCAAGGTCAGCGGGACGGCAGAGAAGTGTCGTTCTGGTGTCTGTTCTGAGAGGCAAATGGGATATTCGGGATATTTTTCGTTTTTGAAAATAATTCTGTTGAACCACAATTCAAAAGCATTGTGTGATTTTCATTGGTTAATTTTCATAGAATTTTTATTTATTACCACTTTTGTCAGATTCAAGTTATTTCTGTGGCCATTGTGGGTTTTTCATTCATTAACAGAGGGGTACCAACAATTTTGTCCACGTCTGTACTTTTCTCACTATGTGTGGTCATGTACTGACCCCTTATATATGTGGATGACAAAAAAACACTTTAATAAGTTCAATATGAAATAATAGTGCTTTGTGCCAGTGAACCCAGTCACGGGGAAGCACAGCCAGTGTACTCCTAGTGCCAGTCCCAAGCCCGGGGAAATGGGAAGGGTTGTGTCAGGAAGGGCATCACAATGACCACCACCGGTGCTGTTAACTGCCAGGGTGCCGGTGGAAAATGGGCTACTGCTGGTTGAAGATCAATAGGAGGAAGAGGGGGAACATGTGCTTGGAGGCAGAGAGAAAAAAGGAAAGCCCAAAGTGTAGATATGAGAGTAGGGGCTTTAAATACGGTGATGAGGACTGGTAAAGGAAGAGAGTTGGCTGATATGATGGACAGAAGGAAGGTAGATCTGCTGGCCCTCATTAATCAAATGTGCGTAAGACAGAAAAGTGGCTGGGCAATCATTTCAACACACAGATAGGTATTTATCAATCTGAACATGATCGTATGGTGTGCTCAAATCCCACATCAGCTCTGAGTCTGGGTATGCAAATTTTCAAGTCGCTGTAAACTCCCGTGCAACAGAGAAACCTGCTGCATCTGAGAATTATTTTATCATATCAAATTATAATGAGCAGTTCAGCCATTCAGGTGACATGTTGGCCTTGTGTAATATTTAGATGAGAATTTTGACGATTTACTTTAAAGACTAAAGAGGCATAGGACTCGGAAGATGGCGGAGAGGCATAACGCTTAAAGAGGGAGCTCTCCCTAGTCGGGTTAAAAATCTTTGCTAAATGGCCAACTTGACATAAATAGGTCAATAAACCAAGGGATGAAAACACGAAGAAGCCGGGCCCACGGAAAAAAGCAGGGTAAAACTAAAGAACCCCTCTTCAACAACACTGGAGAAATCGCTGAGCACGAGGCCAACAAAAACAAGGAGACTTCAACAGAGAAAATGGAGGACGCCACCCTTGATATTATGAACACTGGCTTTGCCAATATAAGTAAGGATATAAAAGACCTCAAGCGACAACTCCAACAGGATTTAACGGCTCTTAAGGAAGAACTGAAAAAAGAGGTGAAGGAGGAAATTATGGGTCTCCGAAAAGAAATAGACCGCAAGCTAGCAGAAAACATGGAGGAGCTGTGCACTCAACAGGTGTGTATGGCAGAAACTCAAGCTCGAATATCTGAGGTGGAAGACTGGAAGACCGAGGCAAGCGAGCTGCTGCAGACCCTGACTGCACAGACACAGAGGATGCAGGAAAAAATAACCAACCTGGAGAGCAGGTCCAGGCGGAACAATATACGCATCTTCGGGATACCGGAGGGCATTGAAGGCAACTCGATGGCGAAATTCATAGATCAATTCTTAAAAATAGAGCTTGAGTTGCCCGATGAGACAGACCTGCAGATCCAATGCGCACACAGAGCCTTGGCACAAAAACCGAACTCAAACTCTGCACCCAGGTCAGTTGTGGTAAACTTTTTAAAATATGACATAAAGGCATCCTTGGAAAAAATTTTGACGAAAGATAGTAAGAGAAAGGGTATTATTTCAGAGTTTTATAACTCATTGGCACTATTGTCAAGTGAAAACTCACAGAAAAGATTGAATTATTGGAAAGAAGACCTGCAAACTGAAATTTCAGAGGAACAATGGGAATTGGCTTGTACAGAAGCTCAAACCAAATCAATAAATGTATGTCTTAAATTGATGCATTTTAAATGGTTAATGCGGATGTATGTTACACCGGTGGAGTTAAATAGATATAACAAAAACATACCAGATACATGCACAAAATGTATGGAAAGTAAAGGAACCTTATTTCAATGTTTATGGGATTGTAGAAAAATTAGAATGTTTTGGGAAGAGGTGAGGGTAACAATTGAAAAAATAATTTCAAAACAAATCATATTGAATCCTAAATTGTTTTTGTTGGGTCTGCATCCAGAAAACCATAACTTTAATAAAAGTGAAAGAGCATTCATAGACCTCAGTTTGCTTAACGCCAAAAAAATGTATTGCACTACTGTGGAAAAAGACTCATAGACCAGATGTGACTCAGTGGTTAAGACAGATGTTAACAAACCTTCCACTAGAAAGAATAACATACATACTGAAATCAAAGGAAAATGTGTTTGAGAATATATGGAGACCTTTCATTGATTATGTAAAGAATTTAAACATATCTTTTGAAGAAGAAGGTGAATGATGTGTGTGGACCTTGTAAATTCCAAACTGGTGAATGTATAATATGTATACTTATGTAATGGATTGCCTAGACTAAACAGAGGAGCATTGTTGATGACCTGCCTTTGTTAGTGGTTGTTGGTGTTTTTAGTACATTTTTTTTAAATTACTTTAGTGTTAGTGTTTGATTGTTTGTGTTATGTTTGTAAAAAATAAGGTTCAATAAAAAATATTGTGGAAAAAAAAATATGACATAAAGGAAAGAATTTTGACACAAACGTGGGAAAAAAAGATACGAGTTGGTGACAAACAGATATTCTTTGATCATGACTACCCGACAGAAATTGTGCAGCAGCGAAAGAAATATGGCAACATTAAAAAAATGCTGTAAGAGAAAAAAAATTAGATTCCAAACGCCGCTAACGAAGATGAGAATTCATTGGGATGGTGGTGTGAAAATCTACAACACGGCCAGGGAGGCAGCGCGGGACATGAAGGAGCGAGGCTTTGTGGTGAGCGTACCGGAGGAAGCGGCAGAAGCAGAAGTGGCACAGAGCGCACCGAGACAGCCGGAGTGGAGGCGAGTGAGCGGCAGAGGACGGGAGACGGACGTGGTGCACCGAGCCCAAGAAATACTGCAAGGCTTTCAAAGGAAAGCTTAGATTATAACAAAGATTAAGAAGGGCATAGAAGAAATGAAGGCCAAGAAGACAAGGTAAAAGAGAAACAAACAACTAGGAGAGGTTAAAGTGATTTTTGTTGGACATTTCTAGACTAATGTTTATTACTTGGGTAGTAACTACAGGTCTAGGGAGGGCCCCTCACTCGGTGAGGACATTCCCTCCACCCTCCAACAGGAACCAATGGGCAGAAGAAAGACCCAAAGTTCGGAGGTCGAGGTTCTTTAATGTGTTTTTGTTCATATACAGTATATGTTAGTTTTGTTGTTAAAGGGGTTAGGAGCACAAGTTAAAAAAACGGAAAAACATGAATATGGTTAAAAATCTTAAGATAATGACACTAAACGTGAATGGTCTGAACTCACCTGTTAAAAGGGAAAGAATAATAAGAAAATTCAAGAAGGAAAAAGCTGAAATTATATTTATGCAAGAGACACATTTGAACAAGACAGAACATGAGAAACTAAAGAGATTTGGCTATAAGAACTCCTACTACAGTTCATTTAAGGGAGGAACTAAAAGGGGGGTTATGATACTAATTTCAAATAAAATACAGTTTGACTGTGAGCAAGAAATCCAGGATAAAGAAGGCAGATACGCAATAGTAAAGGGGAGAATAGATGGTATGCAGATCACATTAGTGAACATCTATGCTCCGCCAGAAAGTGACAAGGGTTTTTTTCAACATCTGTTTGATCTCATAGCAACACACAGTGAAGGAGTCCTAATTTGTGGAGGAGACTTAAATGCTGTCATGGATCATGAAGTTGACACAACAAGTGTTAAGGAGACAAAAAAACATGTAACAAAGTTCATAAGAACCTCACTGGCAGAAATGGGTATGGTAGACATATGGAGGGACCTGCACCCACTGGAAAAAGACTATACACATTATTCAGCAGTCCATAAAGTACACTCTAGAATAGATTACTTCCTTATGAATGAAGGTGACAGACACAGGGTGAGAAAATGTCAGATTGGAGGAGCAGAAATATCAGATCATAATCCTATATACATGGAAATATATTTAAACAATAGAGAACGACAAACAACATGGAAACTTAATGTAGGACTATTAAATGATGACAAAAATGAAAGAAAGAATAAAGTTAAACATAAATGAGTATATTGAGGAGAATGATAATGGAGAAGTGGACCCAACAATCCTATCGGATGCACTAAAAGCCGTGTTAAGGGGTAATTTAATGGCTGAATCAGGAAAAGCAAAAAAGTCTAAACTGGAATCATATGAACAAAGATGTGAGAGACTGAGGGAATTAGAACGTAAACATCAAAACACATATGACCCAAAAATATATCAAGAAATTAAGGAAGAAAAAATAAAGATAAAAGAAATACTAATAGATGAAATTGAAAAGAAAAATAGATATTTAAAACAAAAATATTATGAAACGGGGCCAAAGGCCGCAAAACTGTTGGCAAAACGGTTAAGAAAACAACAAACAGTGAATAATGTATATAAGATTAAGGACCCCATCACAAATAAATCCACAGTTACCCCAGAAAACATCGAAGAAATATTCCATAAATTTTATCAAGAACTATACTCACAACCCGAAGAGACAAATGTTAAGGATATAAAAAAGTTTCTATACACATTGGACTTGCCATCAATAGGAAATCAACAAAATGAAAAGCTAACAGCAGAAATAACAACACAAGAGATTAAAGATGTGATTAAGTCACTTAAAAACGGTAAATCACCAGGTAGTGACGGATACCCATCTGAGTTTTATAAACTGTTTATAGAAGAACTCATGCCACAGCTCCTAAAGTCATTTAATTGGACATTAAACAACAACAAAATACCTCCATCATGGAACGAAGCCATTATTTCAGTTATTCTAAAGCCAGGAAAAGATAAGGAACAATGTGGAGATTATAGGCCAATCTCTTTATTAAATGTGGATTATAAAATATATACAATTATCTGTAAACGACTAAAGACATTCTTGACAGAACTGATAGAGGATGACCAAACTGGTTTTATAGAGGGACGTCAAACGCATGATAATATCAGGAGAACAATACAAATAATTAATAAAATACAAAAAGAAAAGAAAAGTGCAGTAATAATGAGTTTAGACGCAGAAAAAGCATTCGATAGAGTTAATTGAAAGTTTCTATATACTGTGCTGGAACGCTTTGGATTTAATGAAAAATCAGTGCAATGCATAAAGACACTGTATCAAAAACCTGAGGCAAGAATCAAGATAAACGGTAGCTTAACAGACAAAGTAAATATCCAAAGATCAACTAGGCAGGGATGCTGCCTATCGCCCACCTTGTTTGCTCTGTTCATAGAACCACTGGCTCAAGCGGTGCGACAAAATAAGAAATTAAAAGGTGTAGCAATAAAGGGAGCGGAACACAAGATTGGGCTATTTGCAGACGATATTATAGTTTATCTTGAACAACCAGATGAATCAATAATGGAAATGATGGACTTGATAGAAAATTTTGGAAAATTATCAGGATACAAGATAAACATATCAAAAACACAAATACTGACATTCTACTATAACCCTTTAAACCAGATAACTGATAAGATCAAACTAAACTGGAAGCAAAAAGAAATAAAATACCTTGGAGTGAACATACCCAAAGATTTAAGTAAAATTTATAAAGCAAACTATGATAGGTTAGAACAAGAAATAAAAAAAGATATTGACAGGTGGTCAATCTTAAACATTGATCTGAATTCAAAAATTGAGACAGTCAAAATCAGCATACGACCTAGACTGCTTTACCTCTTCCAAGCTCTACCAACAGAGATTCCTGGTGCCCAGTTCTCAAAGTGGGACAGGATGATATCGAGATTTGTTGGGGAGGGAAAAAGCCAAGAATGAAATATAATTTTTTTTTTTCCCGGTTCCGGTTCCGCCGGACCGGCGGCGCCACACGAGTTGGCTGCCTTTTGCAACTGCCTTTTTCTTATCTTCCTTCTTCTTTCTACACCTTTCACTCTATATATACAGTGGGGTAAAAAAGTATTTAGTCAGCCACCAGTTGTGTAAGTTCTCCCACTTAAAAGATGAGAGAGGTCTCCAATTTTCATCATAGGTATACCTCAACTATGAGAGACAAAATAAGAAAAAAAAATCCAGAAAATCACATTGAAGGATTTTTAATGAATTAATTGGTAAATTCCTCGGTAAAATAAGTATTTGGTCAATAACAAAAGTTCATCTCAATACTTTGTTATATACCCTTTGTTGGCAATGACAGAGGTCAAACGTTTTCTGTAAGTTTTCACAAGGTTTTCACACACTGTTGCTGGTATTTTGGCCCATTCCTCCATGCAGATCTTCTCTACAGCAGTGATGTTTTGGGGCTGTCGCTGGGCAACACAGACTTTCAACTCCCTCCAAAGATTTTCTATGGGGTTGAGATCTGGAGACTGGCTAGGCCACTCCAGGACCTTGAAATGCTTCTTACGAAGCCACTCCTCCGTTGCCCGGGCAGTGTGTTTGGGATCATTGTCATGCTGAAAGACCCAGCCACGTTTCATCTTCAATGCCCTTGCTGGTGGAAGGAGGTTTTCACTCAAAATCTCACGATACATGGCCCCATTCATTCTATCTTTACACGGATTAGTCGTCCTGGTCCCACTGCAGAAAAACATCCCCAAAGTATGATGTTTCCACCCCCATGCTTCACAGTAGGTATGGTGTTCTTTCTCCTCCAAACACAACAAGTTGAGTTTTTACCAAAAAGTTCTATTTTGGTTTCATCTGACCATATGACATTCTCCCAATCCTCTTCTGGATCATCTAAATGCTCTCTAGCAAACTTCAGATGGGCCTGGACATGTACTGGCTTAAGTAGGGGGACACGTCTGGCACTGCAGGATTTGAGTCCCTGGCGGCGTAGTGTGTTTCTGATGTAGCCTTTGTTACTTTGGTCCCAGCTCTTTGCAGGTCATTCACTAGGTCCCCCCATGTGGTTCTGGGATTTTTGCTCACCGTTCTCGTGATAATTTTGACCCCACTGGGTGAGATCTTGCGTGGAGCCCCAGATCGAGGGAAATTATCAGTGGTCTTGTATGTCTTCCATTTTCTAATAATTGCTCCCACAGTTGATTTCTTCACACCAAGCTACTTACCTATTGCAGATTCAGTCTTCCCAGCCTGGTGCAGGTCTACAATTTTGTTTCTGGTGTTCTTTGACAGCTCTTTGGTCTTGGCCATAATGGAGTTTGGAGTCTGACTGTTTGAGGTTGTGGACAGGTGTCTTTTATACTGATAACGAGTTCAAACAGGTGCCATTAATACAGGTAACGAGTGGAGGACAGAGGAGCCTCTTAAAGAAGAAGTTACAGGTCTGTGAGAGCCAGAAATCTTGCTTGTTTGTAGGTGACCAAATACTTATTTTACTGAGGAATTTACCAATTAATTCATTAAAAATCCTTCAATGTTATTTTCTGGATTTTTTTTTCTCATTTTGTCTCTCATAATTGAGGTATACCTATGATGAAAATTGGAGACCTCTCTCATCTTTTAAGTGGGAGAACTTGCACAATTGGTGGCTGACTAAATACTTTTTTGCCCCACTGTATATATTATGGACACACAGATCGCCCCAAGGGTCTCCCAAGTCGGCGGACGGAGCCACTGTTTGCAGCGGGGGACGATACAGCAGGGAAGAGCTAGCTAGCTGGCTAGCTAGCTCCAACCGCCACCCAGTGCTAACGGAGAAGCTCGACATGCCGAGGAACTGTGGCGAAAACGACGCGGGTGCCGGGCTGGAGTTTAGGCGGCGTGCAAGAAATATAAGACAGAATAATAAAGAGCGATGGCAAGAACCAAGCAGACCGCACGTAAATCTACTGGAGGAAGAAGCCCCCCAGGAAGCAGCTAGCCACCAAGGCTGCTCGAAAAAAGCGCTCCAGCCACCGGCGGAGTGAAGAAGCCTCACCGTTACAGGCCCGGTACCGTGGCTCTGAGAGAGATCCGTCGCTACCAGAAATCCACGGAGCTGCTCATCCGTAAGCTGCCCTTCCAGCGCCTGGTGAGGGAGATCGCTCAGGACTTCAAGACCGACCTGTGCTTCCAGAGCTCCGCCGTCACGGCTCTGCAGGAGGCCAGCGAGGCCTACCTGGTGGGTCTCTTCGTGGACACCAACCTGTGCACCATCCACGCCAAGAGGGTCACCACCATCATGCCCAAAGACATCCAGCTGGCCTGCCGCACCCGCGGAGGGAGAGAGAGCTTAGACTTTCTGCTGCACATTCACCAACCACAATGCTTTTTTTCTTGCCTTCTGATTGTTGCTCTGAGTGTTGCTATCCCTGTGCTGTTGCAATCCTGGAATTTCCCCATTGTGGGACTAATAAAGGCTTATCTTATCTTATCTTATCTTATAAAACGCTCCAGCTGCCAAAAGAGAAAGGCGGCATGGGTCTACCAAGTCTAAAGGAATATTACTACTCAGCACAAATAAGATATATCATATGTTGGTGTGACAGAGGATACGAGGCAAAATGGAAAGAAATGGAAAAGGAAATTGAGGGACTCCCAGTACAAAGCATAATAGGAGATAAGGATGCATATATTTTTTTTTTTTTTTTTTTTTTTTTTTTTTTTTTCTTGCCTTCTGATTGTTGCTCTGAGTGTTGCTATCCCTGTGCTGTTGCAATCCTGGAATTTCCCCGTTGTGGGACTAATAAAGGCTTATCTTATCTTATCTTATCTTATCTTATATAAGCAAATCAAACAAATAGACCCAATCACTAAATTTACTTTGGAACTGTGGTATAAAATAGTACAAAAGTATAATATAAAGAAGGACATAAAACTATTGAAATGGGCAGCATTTGACAGTCAGTTTGAACCGGCAAAGCAAGATAGGGGATACAAAAATCTGGTGAACAAGGGAATCACAGCATGGGGCAATATGGGAAAAAAAGATTTCGGGAGTTTTGTAAACATGAGAAGAAAATTTAAACTAGAAAAATCTGAATTCTTCAGATATCTGCAGATGAGAGATTATTATATGAGAAGGATTAGGCATAACCTCCACACAGATGTGAATGAGATTATACAATTCATTTTAAGCTCGTATGCAGGAAATAAGAATTATTTCAAAACTATATCAGAAACTTATCAGAAACTTATGGCAAACAAACATTCAAGTAACTATATAAAGCAGAAATGGGAGAAAGAGCTAAATTTAAACATAACAGAAGAAAACTGGTAAGAAACATGGAAAACACAACACACATCAACAAGTTCAAGGACATGGAGGGAATTTGGATGGAAAAACCTGATTCGCTATTTCATTACACCACAGATCCAAAGAAAATACACAAATACTAAATCTATATGCTGGAGGGACTGTGGGGCTCAAAATGCAGACCACTCACATATGTTTTGGAAATGCAGCAAAATCTCATCATTCTGGAAATCTATTCACGTGACAATACAGAGGATATTAGTTAGTTAGTTAATTCCCTTCACGCCATGAAGGCGCATGGGGCGGCGCCCATCTCCGTTTCTCTGACCCTAGGCCACACAGCTACTGTAAGTAGTGAAAGCTACAGTGGGGGGTCAGTCCTCTGGTAGCTCTGTGCGTAACTTTACTTTCCCCGTTCCATTATGCGGAGCACCACACTAGAAGGCAGAAAGTACCATTTTTATATGGTCTTTGGTATGACCCGGCCGGGATTTGAACCCCTGCCTCCCGGGTGTGGGGCGGATGCTCTACCAACTGAGCCACCACTCCGGTATACAGAGGATATTAGGATATAATATACCAATGAACTGTAACTTGATGTATTTATGTGATCTTAAAAGGGACAATGTAATAAAGGCTGAAGATAGATATCTAGTTAAAATCATGCTGATTGCATGTAAAAAAACAATCACAAGAAAATGGCGATCAGAAGTTCTTCCTGACCAACAGCAATGGACAGACATTGTTGAGGATATACGTTTAATGGAAAAACTAACATATCGACAAAGAATGCAAGAAGGACAATATGAAAAAAAATGGCGGAAATGGACACACTACAAAGTGCAACAACGAGACTAGAAATTGAAAGAATAACCAAAGACACTGGAAAAACCAGAAGAATTAAGAGATGGAAACTAAAAACCTGATGCTCCAACATTTGTTCCCCCCCCCTTTTTTTTTTTCTGGTTTTTTTTTTTTTTTTTTTTTGACTGTATGGTTAGTTCCTTTTTTAAATATATAGAGACTGTTTTCTGAATGTAATACATATGATGAAAACTGAATAAAAAACAAAGTTACAAAAAAAAGACTAAAGAGGCTGCTTTATTAATTATAAACATTTTATCCATATACTGCAGGAAATATTAAAACTGATCTAAGCAGAATTAAAAAAAAATTATTTGATGGAATATACATATAAAACTGAATTTAGCTTCTGAAATTTTTACCATTGCAGTTGAGCAGCAGGATTTGTTTCAGTTGTTATTTTATTACTGTATTTATATATTCAATTCAGCTTTATTTGTGTAGCACCTAATCACAACAAAAGTTGTCT
Organism: Pholidichthys leucotaenia; assembly: GCA_020510985.1. Classification (NCBI taxonomy): domain Eukaryota; kingdom Metazoa; phylum Chordata; class Actinopteri; order Cichliformes; family Pholidichthyidae; genus Pholidichthys; species Pholidichthys leucotaenia. The sequence goes on from CM035844.1 coordinate 20,477,281, forward strand.
TAAGGTGCTAGATGCATAAGCACAAATCGTAAGTAATTCAGAGAAAGACCCCAATGATCAAACGATCCCCTATGAAAGTTTTCTGTTATGTAGTACAGTATCCCATAGAGCTGTCGCGATAACTGCAACTATGTAATACTGCCGTATGGACACGCCTACTGCGGAGGAAAACGACGAACCGCAACAACCGCGGTGTTCACTTTTTTTTGTGTGTGTGTGTGTGTGTGTGTGTGTGTGGCTATATCTCATTGTTCACTTATGTGCCCCTACTGACCATTAAATAAATTGCTAAATGAAGTGTATTTTTTATTACCAACAGCATGTTTGCACACGGTACTCTAGAAGCGTCCACAGCACACGGTGCTGCCGCCGTTTGACACACTCTCTCCAGACTGACTCCAACAGGCAGTTAGTGGTGAAAGCATTTGGACTCCTTGTTAAATACAGCCTTTAGGCTGCGTGTCCACCAAGCGTGTTTTTTTCCCACTCTGGGTGGCTATTTTCCATTCATTCTCTATGTAGTCCAGCATTTACGCTCGGCGTTGATACGCTCTCGGCCGTGGCTATTTTTTCTTGTGGCGCTCAGAGTTGGAAAAAAGTTCAACATTTCAGAGACTGCAGCTGAGCTCGTCAATGTCAGACCTAAGCAACCAATCAGAACTGCTGCGTGGGCGGAACATAGGATGCCGGTACTAGTCTGTACTCAAACTCCTGCTTTCCGTGTCATCATATTTTACATCCAGAGCTGCTAAAACACGTTTTCTGTCCATTGTTATTTAGAGACTGCTATTAGCATGATGTTTACTGAGATGTGGCTAACAGAACTAGCAACAGAAGCTAACATCGAACTGGAGGGTTTCCACGCAATACGGGCAGACCGGACATCAGACAGTGGGAAGACAAGGGGCGGAGGAGTGATAATGTATGTCAATAACAACTGGTGCAGACCGGGACATATCACGGTTAAGGAACAGCACTGCAGCAAAGGCATCGAGTTGCTAGCTGTTAGCATGTGGCCTACCTATCTCCTGAGAGAATACTCACACGTGAGCTGCATTGTTATTTATGCAAATCCGACGGCGAACGCGGGGACAGCGCGTGACGCCATTCACTCAGTAACTGGCAGGCTGCTGACAGAACACCCAGATGCTCTTCTCCTCATCTCCTGGGATTTCAACCATATTTCACTGTCTGTTACGCGCACGGTGAAGATATGGTTTGAGGAGGCAATGGATGCGCTACAGGACCGTTTTGAAATCACTGCCTGGGAGCAGCTCTGCGATCCACATGGTGAGGACATCGATGGCCTCACTCACACCATCACGGACTACATCAACTTCTGTGTGGACAACACCATACCCACCAAGACCATACAGTGTTGCTCGAACAACAAATCCTGGATCAACCCTGAGATAAAAACACTTCTGAGAGAAGAAGAGGATCTTCAGGTCGGGGAACAGGGAGATGCTGAAGTCCGTACAGAGGGAGCTGAGGAGGAAGATCAGAGAAGGCAAGGTCAGCTTCAGGAAGAAGATGGAGGACAAGCTGCAATGGAGCAACATCGGCAGGGTCTGGAGAAACCTTAAAACCATCTCTGGGCTTCAGAATACCTCCTCCCAGGCCACGGGGGGTAGGGAGTGGGCAAACAATCTACCACCCTCCCCCCGCCTGCACACCAACCACTGCTGCCTCTAAAGTCATCGAGACCTGCTGTCCACACCCACCTCCACCAACACCCCCCCCCCCCCCCACTCCCAGCACACAGCCCCCCAACCTGACCCTCACTAAGACCCAGGCGTGGACGGAGCTGAGGAAGATCAAGGCGAGGAAGGCATCGGGACCGGACGGCATCAGCGCGAAGCTCCTCAAGTCCTGCGCAGACCAGCTGTGTGGGATTGTGGAGCACATCTTCAAGCTGATCCTGAAGCTGGGGAGGGTACCACAGTTGTGGAAAACATCTTGTGTGGACTTCCCACCCCAGAGACCTGAACAGTTACAGACCAGTGGCCCTGAAGTTTCACCTCATGAAGACCCTGGAGAGACTGCTTCTTGCTCACCTCCGCCCCCTGGCGGGACCAGCGATGGATCCACTCCAGTTCACCTACCAGCATGGCATTGGGGTGGTGGATGCAGGGATCTTCCTCCTTCACCGTTCCCTGTACCACCTGGATAAGCCTGGGAACGCGGTGAGGATCATGTTCTTTGACTTCTCCAGTGCTTTCAACACCATCCAACTGATGATCCTGAAGGACAAGCTGCTGTGCGCAGGGGTGGACCAGCACCTGTCATCATGGATCCTGGACTACCTCACAAACTGGCCACAGTTTGTGAGAACCCGGGATTGTGTGTCCGACACGATCATTGGCAGCACGGGGGCCCCCCAGGGAACGGTTTTGGCTCCCTTCCTGTTCACCCTTTATACTGCGGACTTCTCACACAACACAACACACTGCCATCTGCAGAAATTCTCTGACGACTCTGCGATCGTTGGCCTCATCTCCAATGGAAATGAAGCTGAGTACAGAGGACTTATCCAGGACTTTGTGGACTGGTGCCATCGGAACTGCCTCCAGATCAACACGAGGAAAACTAAGGAGCTGGTGGTGGACTGCTGCAGGCAAGGACAACCCCTCACAGCACCAGTAAACATACAGGGAACAGACATTGAGATGGTGACATCCTACAAGTACCTGGGTGTTCATCTGAACAATAAACTAGACTGGTCACACAATACCGACGCACTCTACAAGAAGGGACAGCGCAGGCTGTTCCTACTGAGGAGGCTCAGGTCTTTTGGTGTACAAGGGGTCCTCCTGAAGACATTCTACAACACGGTGGTGGCATCAGCCATCACTTTTGGAGTGGTCTGCTGGGGCAGTGGCATTACAGCAGCCGATAGGAAGAGACTGAACAAACTGATCAAGAAAGCTAGCTCTGTTCTGGGGCAGCACCTTGACCAAGTGGAGGAGATAGGAGAGAGAAGGATGGTGACTAAACTGTCATCTCTGCTGGAGTCCGAGTCCCACTCTATGCAGGACATACTGAACGCACTGAGGAGCTCATTTAGCAGTAGACTACATCATCCTAGGTGCACAACCGAGAGGTTTCGCAGGTCCTTCCTACCTACGGCTGTCAGACTTTATAACCTAAGCACGGCTGCTCGCAGAGATAGCAAAAAAAAAAACCGTGACGGCCTAATAGTATTGAATGCAAAAGACGCAACAGACTTACACAAATGGTCCCCTCCAGTATACAACTAGGACAATATCAGTCGCTATGGAGGGTGACAATATGTATGGGTACATATTCATACTATGTAGGAGAACTAAATATAGATGGTTATGCTGTTTATTGCATCTAGCTACAATGCTCTGCACTGTGTATATATATTTATATATTTATGTGTACATATGTATATTCACTGCTCTTATTTTCTTATCTTCTAAATTATTGCTCTGAGTGTTGCTATCCCTGTGCTGTTGCAATCCTGGAATTTCCCCATTGTGGGACTAATAAAGGCTTATCTTATCTTATTATTTTCAACCACCAGAACATTTTACGACAGATATGCACAGTTTTATGAATACCATGTGGACCTTTTCATACGATCATATCTGCATTCAAATGTGCACCGATTTCTACACACTTTTGACAAATGACAGCCATTGTGTGTGCAACAAACCAGATGGAAGGGAAGCAAGGCTAGGAGCACTGGAGGTGGATTTAAATCATTCTACCATGGTTTAGATATGAAAAGAAATGGAGTAGGAGTAATCTTGAAGGAAGAGTATGTGGAGAGTGTTCAGGAGGTAAAGAGTGAGTCACGCAGGCTCATGAGTTTGAAGGTAGAAGTCAAAGGTGTGATGTTGAATGCCCTTAGTGCGTATGTTCCACAAGTTGGGTGTCAGGTCGAACAGAAAGAGGAATTCTGGAGTAAATTAGATGAAGTGGTGGAGAGTATCTCGAGGGAGGAGAGAGAAGTGATTGAAGCAGATTCTGTAGGTGAAGGGAACAAAGGTGATGAGGAGGTTCTGGGTACTGAAATGCGTAACACCAGATGGTTGTGGATTTTGCAAAAAGGATGGAAATGGCTATGGTGAACACATGCTTCAAGAAGAGAGAGGAACATAGGGTGACTTACAATAGTGGACAACCTGGTCTCAGTAAAAAAACAAAAACGTATCTAATAAACATTTTCCACCCCTCTAAAATGGTACATTTGCAAGTTAAATCAAAAAATAAGATGCCTCGGCACGTATTTACAAGCCGAGTCCCGAGTCCATGCCTTCATTCCCTATGCATGTGCAAAACACTCCTAAATAGTCCTCACACCATGCATGCCCAGAACGCCTCTTTTACTTTGGTTTCCAGACGTTCATGCAATTGGTGGAAGGGGGATGGCAGACAGTTAATTACACAGACGTTCAAGCAACGACATAAAAACACGCGAGTTTGAGTCCCACTGTCATCTGTGAGTGACTTTTTTTTTTTCCACAATATCTTTATTGAACCTTTTTTTTTTTAACAAACATGATACAAACAATCAAACACTAACGCTAAAGTACTACAAAAAAAAAAAAATGCACTAAAAACACCAACAACCACCAACAAAATCAAGTCTTCAACAATGCTCCTCTGTTTAGTCTAGACAATCCAATACATAAGTATACATATTATGTTCACCAGTTTGGAATTTACAAGGTCCACACACATCATTCACCTTCTTCTTCAAGAGTTATGTTTAAATTTTTTACATAATCAATAAAAGGTCTCCATATATTCTCAAACACAATTTCCTTTGATTTCAGTATATATGTTATTCTTTCTAATGGAAGGTTTGTTAACATCTGTCTTAACCACTGAGTCACATCTGGTCTATGAGTCTTTTTCCATAATAGTGCAATACATTTTTTGGCATTAAGCAAACTGAGGTCTATGAATGTTCTTTCACTTTTTTTTTTCCACAATATCTTTATTGAACCTTTTCTTTTTTTTTTTTTAACAAACATGATACAAACAATCAAACACTAACACTAAAGTACTACAAAAAAAAAATGCACTAAAAACACCAACAACCACCAACAAAATCAAGTCTTCAACAATGCTCCTCTGTTTAGTCTAGACAATCCAATACATAAGTATACATATTATGTTCACCAGTTTGGAATTTACAAGGTCCACACACATCATTCACCTTCTTCTTCAAGAGTTATGTTTAAATTTTTTACATAATCAATAAAAGGTCTCCATATATTCTCAAACACAATTTCCTTTGATTTTAGTATATATGTTATTCTTTCTAATGGAAGGTTTGTTAACATCTGTCTTAACCACTGAGTCACATCTGGTCTATGAGTCTTTTTCCATAATAGTGCAATACATTTTTTGGCATTAAGCAAACTGAGGTCTATGAATGTTCTTTCACTTTTATTAAAATTATGCTTTTCTGGGTACAGACCCAACAAAAACAGTTTAGGATTCAATATGATTTGTTTTGAGATTATTTTTTCAATTGTTACCCTCACCTCTTCCCAAAACATTCTTATTAATCTACATTCCCATAAACAATGAAATAGGGTTCCTTTACTTTCCATGCATTTTGTGCATGTATCTGGTATATTTTTGTTATATCTATTTAACTCCTCCGGTGTAACATACATCCGCATTAACCATTTGAAATGTATCAATTTAAGGCGTGCATTTATTGATTTGGTTTGAGCTTCTGTACAAGCCAATTCCCATTGTTCCTCTGAAATTTCAATTTGCAGATCTTCTTTCCAGTAGTTTAATCTTTTCAGTGAATTTTCACTTGAAGATAGTGTCAATGAGTTATAAAACTCTGAAATAATACCCTTTCTTTTACTATCTTTCATCATCATTTTTTCCAAGGATGAATAAATAGGTCGAGTGAGAGCTTTATTTTGATTTGATCGAATAAAGTTTCTAAGTTGAAGATATTTAAAAAAATGTGTTCTATTGAGATTAAATTTGATCCTCAGCTCTTCAAAAGACATTATGTTGTCTGCACCTGGCAAATATAAATCCTGAATCTTTTGTATCCCTTTTAAATTCCATACTTTAAATACAGCGTCCGCTCTCCCTGGTTTAAAATATTGATTACCCCATATTGGACTAAATTGTGACAATAACTGTGGTTCTTTTAAATAGTTTTTAGCTTCACACCATATTTTGATCATATGCTTTACAAATGGATTTTTAACTTGTTTTTGTAATTTTTTTGCCGAATCTGAGTATATGAATATGGGAAGAGGTAAAGGTAAATTGTATGATTCCATTTCAGTCCAGTGAGGGAGATCATTTGATGAAAAATAATATGTCATAGACCTCAGTTGTGCCGACCAATAATACAACATAAAATTTGGACATTTCAGACCTCCACGATCAAATGGTAAATATAATAAAGACAAACGTAATCTAGCCCTCCTGTTGTTCCATATAAATTCCACTAACTTTTTTTTTATTCTTGAGAATAGATCTAAAGGTGGTGATAAGGGAATGTATTGAAATAAATAAAGTATTTTAGGTAAAATATTACTTTTAAGTATATTGATTCTCCCGATCATCGACATTGGTAGTGACATCCATCTCTGAGTTAACTCACTGATATCTGACATTAAGGCTTCATAGTTGACACTGGCGACTGATTCTAGCTTAGGCATAATTTGGATTCCTAAATATTTAAACTGATTTACAACATTGAATTGATTTACCTCAGGGGCTGGGTAATTTCTCTGGGTCTCATTTAGCATTAATATTGAAGATTTAGTTTTATTTATTTTATATCCTGATATTTCCCCAAAATTCTTTATTAAATTCAACAAGGTTGGAATTGATTTTTTTAGATTCGACATAAACAAAATTATGTCATCGGCGTACAGGGAGATTTTATGTTCTGTTGGTCCAACTTTAATTCCATATATTTGTGAATGTAAACGTATCGCTATCGCTAAAGGTTCAATTGCCATAGTAAACAGTAAAGGTGAAAGTGGACAGCCTTGTCGACATCCTCTATTGATTTTTATTGGTTTTGAAATATTGTTATTTGTTAGGATTTCTGCTGTAGCATTATTGTATATTATTTGAACCCATTTTATGAAATTATTTCCAAGTCCAAACCTTTGTAGTACTTCAAAAAGAAAGGGCCATTCAACTCTATCAAAGGCCTTTTCGGCGTCCAATGATAGGAGAGCTGTATCCGGTGCTTCTTTATTAAAATAAATAATATTAAATAGTCTTCTTACATTATGGAAGCCTTGTCTACCCTTTATAAAGCCATTCTGATCTCGATTAATAATATTTGGTAAAATTTCTTGTATTCGTCTTGCTAAAATTTTACAGATTATCTTAAGGTCGGCGTTTAATAGGCTTATTGGTCTCATATTTTCACATTTATTAGAGGGCTTACCTGGTTTTGGCAGCAGTATAATTAAGGCATTATTTATGTATGATGGTAAATTATTATTTTGAAATGCTTCTAAAACCATTTCCAAAAAAGGTTTTATTAATTTATTCTTAAATTTTTTATAAAGGTCAACTGGAAGACCATCTGGTCCTGCACTTTTTCCTGATTTCATATTATCAATGGCTAGCCCAACTTCTTCTTGACTAATTTTAGACTCCAATATCTCCCTGTTTTCATTTGGAATACACGGTATAGATAGTTCGTTCAAAAACCCATTTAGTTTTGTTAAATCAGGTTCATTTTTGGTATCATATAATTTTTCATAGTAATCTCTAAAGGCTCTATTAATTTCTAAAGGATCTATAACTACCTGTCCATTACTTATAATACTGGTAATTGGTGTTTTAATTTCCAATTGTTTAATCTGCCATGCTAATAATTTTCCTGATTTTTCACCTTGTTCATAAAAAGATTGTTTCAATCTTAGAAGACTCGAGGCAGCTCTATTCGCTGATTTTTTGTCGTATTCAGCTCTCAAAATCAGTAATTCATTCTCCAACCTTGGGTCACTTCCTGCATACACTTTTTCCTGAAGATTTTTTATTTTATGTTCCAATTTAGCTCTCTCCTCTCGAGTCTTCTTAGATTTTGATCCTGTATAACTAATAATATGTCCCCTAATAAAAGCTTTGAAAGCCTCCCACTTTACACATGCTGATGTTTGTGTAGTATTGATGTCAAAGAACTCGTCTATCTGTTTTTCTATATACTTGACAAAGTCCTCATCCTGAAGCCATTTATGCTGAAATTGCCATCTACCTGATTCCTTTATCAATTTTTTATCTACATATATTAGACAACAGGGTGCATGATCAGAGATCACGATGTTATCATAAAAGCAGTTTTGAATCTTGGACCTTAATTCTGTGGAAATCAAAAAATAATCAATACGTGAGAATGTCTTGTAGGTACTGGAATAACAAGAATAGGCTTTAACTTGTGGTTTCATTTCTCTCCATATATCTAACAATCTCAATTCTTTCATAAAATGATTAATAGTCATCCTACATCCAATGTGCGTACAATCCAGTCCTGTTGATCTATCCACACCTGGATTCAATGTACAATTAAAATCCCCTGCTATTATATGTTGCCCTGTAAGTGATGATAAGATGAGAAATAAATTAGCAAAGAACTTCTGGTCATCTATATTGGGACCATATAAGTTCACAAGATTTATATTTTCTAATAGCAAAGAACCTTGAATGATTACATATCTTCCAAATTTGTCTCCAATTACATTTTTCACTTGAAAAGGAACTGATTTATGTATGAGAGTCATAACTCCCCTGGCTCGGGATGAAAATGAAGAGGTGAATACACTTCCCTGCCATCTACTCCTAATTCTTTTAACATCCTCCTCTATCAGATGAGTTTCTTGTAAAAACACAATTCTTGAACCCATGTCCTTTATTTTATTCATAACTTGTTTAAGTTTTTTTAAATTTTGTAGACCTCTGCAATTCCATGAAGTTAAATTAAGATTAACACTTTGGTCCATGATCAATAGAGAGTTTGGGATTACCTTGCAGTGTAAACATGCTCATACAGAGAAGCAAAAACATGAGTGGTTGAACATTCATCCTACAAACTACACACAAACAAATTCCCCCTTCCCACACTTGTGGCAAACCCCCCAAAATCAAAAGAAAAATTCTGTCTCCCGATATAGCCATCGACTGTTCCACACCCACGGGGAACAGCCTAAGCCACTCCTTCTTCATCCTCCCAATCACCCTAACTCTACTGCTTTTAATGACGTAACATTAACTCTCCTCTGTAGTTTTCCAACTTAACTCCAAAATTTTTAACAACTTTGTACATCATAGTTTTTTTTTTTGTTTGTTTTGTTTTTGTTTTGTTTTTTTTAATATATAATACAATCTATATTTTGTAAACTTACTATTTACTTCAAGTCAGTCAGATGCCTGTGCAAATGCTTAGTTATTCTACCTTATATTTTGTTCATGCTTAGCTCCCACCAGTCTCTTCTTCTTCTTTGATCTTCTTAATGAACTCCTGCGCCTCCTCTGGGGTCTTGAAGATGTGGGTTCTGCCCTCATACGTGGTCAGCAGTCTCGCAGGATAGATTACACCATGACGAATCCCAAGGTTGCGCAGCTCCTTACGTACGGGATCAAACTGCTTCCTCAATTGCTGGATTCCTGTGGCCAAATCTGGGTAGAACCGCACCTGCTGGTCCTGGTGTTTAATCTCTCCTTTAGCACGTGCAGCGTTGAAGATCTTCATCCTGTCTCTGTTGCTAAGAAACTTCATAATTAAGGTCCTCGGCGGTCCCTTATCTCTCCGTGGGCCAATACGATGTGCTTTTTCCAGAACCACTGCTGATTGCAACTCCTCGCTGCCCAGCACCTCCGGAATCCACTTTTCCAGAAAGGAACATACGTCCCGACCTTCTGATTCCTCTGGAAGACCCACCAGCCTCAAGTTATTCTGTCTCGACCGAGATTCCAAATCCAAAATATTATCTTCCAGAGATTTATTTTTTTTTTCCAAAGTGCGCACCTTTAATTGAAGACGGGTGACGTCATCTTCAGCACTAGCGAGACGGAGCTCCATCTGCGCCGTTCGTTCTACACAGTCACCCAATTCCTTTCTTATTCCTTCCAGCGCTGTCATAATCCCATCAAATCTAGAGGAAAAGTCCGCTCTCATTGAACTCATGGCAGCCATCAGCGCATCTGCGCCATTCCCCGCAGAAATCGCACCGCCGCCAGCCTCCTCCGCCATATATGGAGCCTTGTTTGCTGCGTCACAGACCTGAAAGTCCGTTAATTTGGACTGTTTCGGCGGCTCGCTTTTTCCTTTTCCTGGTTTTCCAGCCTTAGGCTTCGCCGACATATCCTCGCCCAAATGCTGGGATACGTTCTGTCCCAAATGAGAGAGTTATTTGCCGATTTTTTTTTTTCCAGGAGCAGAGCAGAGCGAGACACGTCCGTCCTACGTGGCAGCCATAACCGGAAGTCATGTTCTTTCACTTTTATTAAAATTATGCTTTTCTGGGTACAGACCCAACAAAAACAGTTTAGGATTCAATATGATTTGTTTTGAGATTATTTTTTCAATTGTTACCCTCACCTCTTCCCAAAACATTCTTATTAATCTACATTCCCATAAACAATGAAATAGGGTTCCTTTACTTTCCATGCATTTTGTGCATGTATCTGGTATATTTTTGTTATATCTATTTAACTCCTCCGGTGTAACATACATCCGCATTAACCATTTGAAATGTATCAATTTAAGGCGTGCATTTATTGATTTGGTTTGAGCTTCTGTACAAGCCAATTCCCATTGTTCCTCCGAAATTTCAATTTGCAGATCTTCTTTCCAGTAGTTTAATCTTTTCAGTGAATTTTCACTTGAAGATAGTGTCAATGAGTTATAAAACTCTGAAATAATACCCTTTCTTTTACTATCTTTCATCATCATTTTTTCCAAGGATGAATAAATAGGTCGAGTGAGAGCTTTATTTTGATTTGATCGAATAAAGTTTCTAAGTTGAAGATATTTAAAAAAATGTGTTCTATTGAGATTAAATTTGATCCTCAGCTCTTCAAAAGACATTATGTTGTCTGCACATGGCAAATATAAATCCTGAATCTTTTGTATCCCTTTTAAATTCCATACTTTAAATACAGCGTCCGCTCTCCCTGGTTTAAAATATTGATTACCCCATATTGGACTAAATTGTGACAATAACTGTGGTTCTTTTAAATAGTTTTTAGCTTCACACCATATTTTGATCATATGCTTTACAAATGGATTTTTAACTTGTTTTTGTAATTTTTTTGCCGAATCTGAGTATATGAATATGGGAAGAGGTAAAGGTAAATTGTATGATTCCATTTCAGTCCAGTGAGGGAGATCATTTGATGAAAAATAATATGTCATAGACCTCAGTTGTGCCGACCAATAATACAACATAAAATTTGGACATTTCAGACCTCCACGATCAAATGGTAAATATAATAAAGACAGACGTAATCTAGCCCTCCTGTTGTTCCATATAAATTCCACTAACTTTTTTTTTATTCTTGAGAATAGATCTAAAGGTGGTGATAAGGGAATGTATTGAAATAAATAAAGTATTTTAGGTAAAATATTACTTTTAAGTATATTGGTTCTCCCGATCATCGACATTGGTAGTGACATCCATCTCTGAGTTAACTCATTGATATCTGACATTAAGGCTTCATAGTTGACGCTGGCGACTGATTCTAGCTTAGGCATAATTTGGATTCCTAAATATTTAAACTGATTTACAACATTGAATTGATTTGCCTCAGGGGCTGGGTAATTTCTCTGGGTCTCATTTAGCATTAATATTGAAGATTTAGTTTTATTTATTTTATATCCTGATATTTCCCCAAAATTCTTTATTAAATTCAACAAGGTTGGAATTGATTTTTTTAGATTCGACATAAACAAAATTATATCATCGGCGTACAGGGAGATTTTATGTTCTGTTGGTCCAACTTTAATTCCATATATTTGTGAATGTAAACGTATCGCTATCGCTAAAGGTTCAATTGCCATAGTAAACAGTAAAGGTGAAAGTGGACAGCCTTGTCGACATCCTCTATTGATTTTTATTGGTTTTGAAATATTGTTATTTGTTAGGATTTCTGCTGTAGCATTATTGTATATTATTTGAACCCATTTTATGAAATTATTTCCAAGTCCAAACCTTTGTAGGACTTCAAAAAGAAAGGGCCATTCAACTCTATCAAAGGCCTTTTCGGCGTCCAATGATAGGAGAGCTGTATCCGGTGCTTCTTTATTAAAATAAATAATATTAAATAGTCTTCTTACATTATGGAAGCCTTGTCTACCCTTTATAAAGCCATTCTGATCTCGATTAATAATATTTGGTAAAATTTCTTGTATTCGTCTTGCTAAAATTTTACAGATTATCTTAAGGTCGGCGTTTAATAGGCTTATTGGTCTCATATTTTCACATTTATTAGAGGGCTTACCTGGTTTTGGCAGCAGTATAATTAAGGCATTATTTATGTATGATGGTAAATTATTATTTTGAAATGCTTCTAAAACCATTTCCAAAAAAGGTTTTATTAATTTATTCTTAATTTTTTTATAAAGGTCAACTGGAAGACCATCTGGTCCTGCACTTTTTCCTGATTTCATATTATCAATGGCTAGCCCAACTTCTTCTTGACTAATTTTAGACTCCAATATCTCCCTGTTTTCATTTGGTATACACGGTATAGATAGTTCGTTCAAAAACCCATTTAGTTTTGTTAAATCAGGTTCATTTTTGGTATCATATAATTTTTCATAGTAATCTCTAAAGGCTCTATTAATTTCTAAAGGATCTATAACTACCTGTCCGTTACTTATAATACTGGTAATTGGTGTTTTAATTTCCAATTGTTTAATCTGCCATGCTAATAATTTTCCTGATTTTTCACCTTGTTCATAAAAAGATTGTTTCAATCTTAGAAGACTCGAGGCAGCTCTATTCGCTGATTTTTTGTCGTATTCAGCTCTCAAAATCAGTAATTCATTCTCCAACCTTGGGTCACTTCCTGCATACACTTTTTCCTGAAGACTTTTTATTTTATGTTCCAATTTAGCTCTCTCCTCTCGAGTCTTCTTAGATTTTGATCCTGTATAACTAATAATATGTCCCCTAATAAAAGCTTTGAAAGCCTCCCACTTTACACATGCTGATGTTTGTGTAGTATTGATGTCAAAGAACTCGTCTATCTGTTTTTCTATATACTTGACAAATTCCTCATCCTGAAGCCATTTATGCTGAAATTGCCATCTACCTGATTCCTTTGTCAATTTTTTATCTACATATATTAGACAACAGGGTGCATGATCAGAGATCACGATGTTATCATAAAAGCAGTTTTGAATCTTGGACCTTAATTCTGTGGAAATCAAAAAATAATCAATACGTGAGAATGTCTTGTAGGTACTGGAATAACAAGAATAGGCTTTAACTTGTGGTTTCATTTCTCTCCATATATCTAACAATCTCAATTCTTTCATAAAATGATTAATAGTCATCCTACATCCAATGTGCGTACAATCCAGTCCTGTTGATCTATCCACACCTGGATTCAATGTACAATTAAAATCCCCTGCTATTATATGTTGCCCTGTAAGTGATGATAAGATGAGAAATAAATTAGCAAAGAACTTCTGATCATCTATATTGGGACCATATAAGTTCACAAGATTTATATTTTCTAATAGCAAAGAACCTTGAATGATTACATATCTTCCAAATTTGTCTCCAATTACATTTTTCACTTGAAAAGGAACTGATTTATGTATGAGAGTCATAACTCCCCTGGCTCGGGATGAAAATGAAGAGGTGAATACACTTCCCTGCCATCTACTCCTAATTCTTTTAACATCCTCCTCTATCAGATGAGTTTCTTGTAAAAACACAATTCTTGAACCCATGTCCTTTATTTTATTCATAACTTGTTTAAGTTTTTTTAAATTTTGTAGACCTCTGCAATTCCATGAAGTTAAATTAAGATTAACACTTTGGTCCATGATCAATAGAGAGTTTGGGATTACCTTGCAGTGTAAACATGCTCATACAGAGAAGCAAAAACATGAGTGGTTGAACATTCATCCTACAAACTACACACAAACAAATTTCCCCTTCCCACACTTGTGGCAAACCCCCCAAAATCAAAAGAAAAATTCTGTCTCCCGATATAGCCATCGACCGTTCCACACCCACGGGGAACAGCCTAAGCCACTCCTTCTTCATCCTCCCAATCACCCTAACTCTACTGCTTTTAATGACGTAACATTAACTCTCCTCTGTAGTTTTCCAACTTAACTCCAAAATTTTTAACAACTTTGTACATCATAGTTTTTTTTTTTTTGTTTGTTTTGTTTTTGTTTTGTTTTTTTAATATATAATACAATCTATATTTTGTAAACTTACTATTTACTTCAAGTCAGTCAGATGCCTGTGCAAATGCTTAATTATTCTACCTTATATTTTGTTCATGCTTAGCTCCCACCAGTCTCTTCTTCTTCTTTGATCTTCTTGATGAACTCCTGCGCCTCCTCTGGGGTCTTGAAGATGTGGGTTCTGCCCTCATACGTGGTCAGCAGTCTCGCAGGATAGATTACACCATGACGAATCCCAAGGTTGCGCAGCTCCTTACGTACGGGATCAAACTGCTTCCTCAATTGCTGGATTCCTGTGGCCAAATCTGGGTAGAACCGCACCTGCTGGTCCTGGTGTTTAATCTCTCCTTTTTTAGCTCGTGCAGCGTTGAAGATCTTCATCCTGTCTCTGTTGCTAAGAAACTTCATAATTAAGGTCCTCGGCGGTCCCTTATCTCTCCGTGGGCCAATACGATGTGCTTTTTCCAGAACCACTGCTGATTGCAACTCCTCGCTGCCCAGCACCTCCGGAATCCACTTTTCCAGAAAGGAACATACGTCCCGACCTTCTGATTCCTCTGGAAGACCCACCAGCCTCAAATTATTCTGTCTCGACCGAGATTCCAAATCCAAAATATTATCTTCCAGAGATTTATTTTTTTTTTTCCAAAGTGCGCACCTTTAATTGAAGACGGGTGACGTCATCTTCAGCACTAGCGAGACGGAGCTCCATCTGCGCCGTTCGTTCTACACAGTCACCCAATTCCTTTCTTATTCCTTCCAACGCTGTCATAATCCCATCAAATCTAGAGGAAAAGTCCGCTCTCATTGAACTCATGGCAGCCATCAGCGCATCTGCGCCATTCCCCGCAGATATCGCAGCGTTGCCAGCCTCCTCCGCCATATATGGAGTTTTGTTTACTGCGTCACAGACCTGAAAGTCCGTTAATTTGGACTGTTTCGGCGGCTCGCTTTTTCCTTTTCCTGGTTTTCCAGCCTTAGGCTTCGCCGACATATCTTCGCCCAAATGCTGGGATACGTTCTGTCCCAAATGAGAGAGTTATTTGCCGATTTTTTTTTTTTCCAGGAGCAGAGCAGAGCGAGACACGTCCGTCCTACGTGGCAGCCATAACCGGAGTGAGTGACTTTTTTGTTCATTTTTTTTCCCTTAGTTTATTTTTCACTCCACTAATGAAAGGTTCCTGTGAGGTTAGGGTTAGGGATTAAGGCAGGGGTGTCCAACCATGTGCCATGGAGAGCCAAGACCCTGCAGGTTTTCTCTTCTACCCAGTCTCTTCAGCAGGCGTTTTCACTTATCAGCAATCAGTGGGAAGAAGTTCACTGAAATCTGCTGTTGAAGACACTGGTTGGAGGTAAAACCTGCAGGGTCTTGGCTCTCCATGGCACATGGTTGGACACCCCTGGATTAAGGTGTGGGTTAGCTGCTAGATGGTAAAAGACAATAAAAGTGACAGGAACACAAAGTGGCCAACGTTAAGCTGCCATTAGACACCTTTCTTAAAGCTGTAAATGCCATGTATCCACTGTGTAACGGACTTGAAACTATTGTCTGCGTCTGTGTTGTGTTGTGTAGGGAAATAACCATCAGTGGGTTCACAGCTGGCACTTTATTCTACGAAAAACAGGCATTAATCAGTGGGGCACACATAGCAGCACACTCTCGTACCGTCTGTGCAAGGTCCATGCAGTTTTTGCCGGGAAAACCCCTGCATGCGCAATGAGCCCATTCCCTGTGTCCCACCAATCAATAACCCACTAACAACAAGGAAAATCGGAACCTCTAAATTATAAATTTGTTCCACTGACTCAAAATGAACTAAATTATAATATTATCTCTTTACTGCAGTTTTGAAGAAGTTCACTTAAAAATAATGAACAGAATGCCTCAGCTACAACTGCATGTGAAAAATCTTTTTTACGTGTCTGTGTACGGTTTCTCTGAGTGACAAAACGTGCGATTTGACCTTTTTTTTTGGTGAAACTGGGCTGGAGTGGAGGAAGGTGCACACAGGTGGACTGCATCTTATGCAGAAGGAGAAATCTGAAAGAGAGGAGACTGCAAGGTGGTGGCAGAGGAGAATGTAGCTAGACAGCATCGGCTGGTAGTGTGTAGGATGACTTTGGAAAGCAAGAAGAGGAAAACAGTGAAGGCAGAGCCAAGGATTAAGTGAGGGAAATTACAGAAGGAAGGAAGTTGCACAGAGTTCAGGAAGTGAATGAGAAAGACTGAGTGGTAGGGAAGAATTACCAGAGGACTGCGAAAGTACAGCAAAAATATTGAGGGAAATGGGTAGAAAAGTATACGGTGTATCCTCTGGACAGAGGAAAGAAGACAAGGAGACTTGGTGGTGGAATGAGGAGGTACAGGAAATCATTCAAAGAAAAAGGTTAAAGAACAAGTGGGATAGTCAGGGAGATGAAGAAAATAGACAAGAGTACTTGGAGTCCAGGCACATAGCAAAGAGAGAGGTGGCAATGGAAAAGGCATATAGTGAGTTATATGAGAGGCTGGACACTAAGGGAGGACAAAAGAACTTTTATTAATATACTAGACAGAGAGATCAAGCTGGAAAGAATGTGTAGCAAGTTAGGCTGATTAAGGACAGAGATGGTAATGTACTAATGAGTAAGAAGAGCATGTTGAGAAGGTGGAAGGAGTACTTTGAGGAGCTGATGGATGAAGAAAAAGAGAGAGAGGAGGATGGATGAAGGAAAGGTAAGGCTGCACGATTAAGGCCAAAATTACGATCACAATTATTTTGATCAATATTGAAATCACAATTATTAATCATGACTATTCATTAACTTTAGGAAAAACACAGATTACATAAAATTCCTTTTTTTTTTTATTCATCCTACTTACCAACTGCTAGATAAAGCCTGTGGCCAAAGCACTGGAGCCTTGTTCATTTATTTAGAGAAGCTGCCTTGACGACATATTCTGCTTGACCATAGGTCAGTCGTAGTTGCCAAGTACTCGACAGTTGTGATAGTCATCTGTATTTTTCATACAGCGCAGGTAATGGAACTTTGGAGAATCACGTGGGGTCACACATTTCTCGTCCAGTGTTTTGACCATGTTTCTGAAGTCTTTGTTGCTCATACAGTATTTAGTGGACACATGTCTGGCCAAATAAAACGTTACTACATCAGTTACCTTAGTGTGTTTTTGGAAGGCGGATGGATACGGTGAAGCTCTGTGCAGGGTTGATACTATGATTGCTCGAGTCTGTGTCCAGTGTCTGTGACTCACAAGTCCTGTGTTATTTGCTGTTGTCTATCGTCCTCCAAAATATAAGGACTTCATTAATGAGTTTTCTGAATTTTTAGCAGATATGCCAAAATATGATAAACTTTTGATTTGCGGGGATTTCAATATTCATGTCTGTTGTCCATCTGATCAGCTGGCATCTGATTTTAAAAGACTGTTGGCGACATTTAATTTAAATATTTTAGCAGACAAACCAACACACCGTCTTGGTCACACTCTGGACCTTGTTATCTCTTTTGGGCTCTCAATCTCAAATCTCAATTTCTCAAAGAAATTTCTGAGTCTGTCATCTCAGATCATTTCCCCATTAGTTTTGAATTGTTGACCCCTTCATCGCCCAGCAAGCCAGTGGCTCCATCATGCTGGCGTCGCATCATCACTTCTTCAATGCCAGAGGAGTTTTCTGCTGCTTTTAGGGATTCACAGTTTTTTGCTTTGAATGGACTCGTTTCCCCTTCCCATCCGGATAATATTCTTTCCTCTTTTCATACCACCTGCTCTGGGATTTTGGACTCTATTGCCCCATTTTGGCTTAAATCGGCTAAACCGAAAACAGATCCCTGGCTAAATGACTCTACCCGTGCCATTAGACAATGGGTCAGGCAGGCTGAACGGAGATGGAAAAAGGACAAATTACATGTGTCTCTGGGAATTTTTAGGGACTGTCTTGCTGATTACCAGAGGACTGTGCAAAAGGCAAAATTTCAGTATCTCTCTGATATTATTTCCAGCAGCAGTCACTGTCCTAGAGTGCTATTTAACACAATTAACTCTTTTATAAACCCATGCACTGACTGTAACAGATGATTTGTTTACAAAATGTGAGACTTTTCTTCACTTTTTTATTGATAAAGTGGACCCTGTCAGATGAGCCACTAATAACAGTTTTAATGGAAGCTTGTCTATTGTCCCGGGTTACTCTGCTGTGTTTGAACAGTTTGAGTTGGTCTCTTTATCATCACTTGCTGATATAGTGAAGTCTCTGAAGCCAGCAAATTGCTCTCTGGATGTTGTTCCCGCTGGAATACTGAAAAGGGTTTTTAATACTGTAGGGCCTGGTCTTTTGGTTTTTATTAATTCCTGCCTTAGTTCAGGATTTGTCCCACCTGCTTTTAAACATGCTGTGGTTAGGCCCCTTCTTAAAAAACCTCACCTCGGTCCTTCAATTTTATCTTAATTTTAGACCCATTTCTCATTTGCCCTTTTTATCTAAGGTTTTAGAAAAAGCTGTTTTTATACACTTGCAATCTTTTTTAGAAGACAATTCTATTTTTGAGAAGTTTCAATCTGAGTTTAGATTTCGTCACAGCAGTGAGTCTGCCCTGCTAAAGGTGCACAATGATATTATGATGTCTGCTGATGCCAAATGCCCCGTGGTCTTAGTGCTGCTAGATCTTACAGCAGCCTTTGACACAGTAGACCATACTATTCTTTTGTCATGCCTGAATACCATGTTGGCATCTATGGCACTGCACTTAAGTAGTTTGAATCCTACCTATCTAACAGAACTTTTTCTATAATGATTGATGACATGTCTTCTTCTAGTGCCTCTCTCTCCTGTGGGGTCCCACAGGGCTCTATCCTTGGCCCTATTCTGTTTTCATTATATATGCTTGCCCTCGGGTCAATAATAGCCAGGCACAACATGTCTTTCCACTGTTATGCGGACGATTTGCAGCTTTATTTACCTTTGAACCCAGAACAAACAAACTCACAAAGTGTTCTATTGGACTGCATCACTGACATTAAGTTGTGGTTAAGCCAAAATTTTCTCCACTTAAATGAAGAAAAACAGAATGTATTATGTTTGGGGATACTGTAACAGCTGGCTTCGGTACCCTCTCTTTAAGGCTCAGTTCAGCTGTCAGAAATTTTTGGGTGATTTTTGACAGCCATTAAAATTTGATAAACAGATTGACAATGTAACAACACTGAATGACAAATCAATTACGTCCATTATCCAAAGCCAAACCTTTCTTGAGCCGTCAGGATCTTGAGATAGCCATCCATGCTTTAATCACTTCTCGCCGTGATTACTGCAATGCACTTTTATGTTTGTATCTCAGTCTTCTCTCGGCCGCCTTCAACTTGTGCAAAATGCAGCGGCCTGTCTTTTGACCAACACAACTAGGCGAGGGCACATTATTCCAATCCTTTTTTCACTTCATTGGCTTCCAGTCCATTTTAGAATTAATTTTAAAATTCTGCTTTTTGTTTTTAAAGCTCTTAATGGTCTTGCTCCGGTTTATCTGTCTGAGATTTTGACTGTCCGTGACCAAGGCAGGGCTTTGAGGTCATCCAATCAGCTTTTGCTGGATGTGCCCAGGTCAAGGTATACACACTGGGGTGACCGAGCCTTTTCTGTTGTCGCCCCCAGGCTCTGGAATAATCTCCCCCCTGACCTACATACCATCTCTGACCTGGCCCTTTTTAAATCAGAACTTAAAACATATTTGTTTAGGATGGCTTTTAATACCCAGTAGTGGTGATATTTGTCTTGGCATTTGTTTTTATTTTATTCTTATTTTTAAGTATTTATTTTCATTTCTTTGTTTACGTTATTTGCTTTACATTTGTATGCTGTTTAATTTTCTGTAAAGCACTTTGGTCACCTAGGGGTTGTTTTAAAGGGATATATAAATAAAGTACATTACATTACATTTATTGAAACAACAATACCTTCGCTTTAGTCTTCATGCATTTACTGTACTTGTGTTTGTGGTGTTTTTTCAGGTCGTTGAATAAGTTAGTTGTGCTGCCCTGCAGCACAGATACAACTCCATAGCACTCTTTGCATATACTTACTTTTTAGTCAGCATCACTTGCCCTGAATCCAAAACATGTCCAGACAACGGATGATGATCCTTTCGAGGTACTTGCTTTTCGCTTCCACATGTTGCCATACTGTTACCTTCTGCTCCCGACATCTGGTTTGTGTTTCACCATCACACCAGTCCGCTATTGAAAACTTAAGGCTGCCGCTACAGGGTACGCTCGCTTGTCAGTTCTGCAGCTTAATGTTGCCCTAATGTGCGTTCACCCCCTGGGGGTCAGCTGGCTGTTGGTTGAGAAAATGCTTGATTTGATATTCAGCAGAGCATGCATTTTAAATGTTAATATCTCCAACAATCATGCTAATTTAATCGTGGCAGCCAAACTTGTGATCAAAATTTGATTAATTGTGCAGTCCTAAGGAAAGGTACCAGGAAGTTCAGAGGATTAGCAAGGTGGAAGTGAGAGCAGCTCTGAAGATGATGAAGAATGGAAAGGCAGTTGGTCCAGATGACATACCTGTGGAGGTATGGAGATGTTTAGGAGAGATGACAGTGGACCTTTTTAATCAGATTGTTTAACACAATCTTGGAGAGTGAGAGGATGCCTCAGTAGTGGAAAAGAAGTGTTGTGGTACCAATCTTCAAGAACAAAGGTAAGATTCAGAGCTGTAGTAACTACAGGGGGATAAAATTGATCAGCGACACTATGAAGATATGGGAAAGAGTTGTTGAAGCCAGGACAAAAAGAGAGGTGATGATCAGTGAGCAGCAGTATGGTTTTGTGCCAAGAAAGAGCACTACAGATGCAGTGTTTGCTTTAAGAGTGTTGATGGAGAAGTGTAGAGAAGGTCAGAAGGGGCTGCACTGTTTTTGTGGATTTAGAGAAAGCATATGATAGGGCACCAAGAGAGGAAGTGTGGTACCATAAGTGGAAATCAGGAGTGGCAGAGAAGTATGTAAGGGTGGTGCAGGACATGTAGTGTGCTGTAAGAGTGACAGATGGATTCAAGGTGGGGGGTGGGATTACATCAGGGATCAGCTCTGAGCCCGTTCTAGTCTGTTATGGGGATGGTCAGACTGACAGACGAGATCAGACAGGAATCTCAGTGGGATATATGCTTCCAGATGGTGCTGTGAGCTGTAGTGAGAGTAGGGAGCAGGTGGAAGAGAACCTTACTGAACTTGGATGTTGGATAAAATGCTACAAAGAGCAATACTTGCTTGTTGTTTTTTTGTTTGTGTTTTTGTCATATAAACATTGACTGTATGTTGTTTTAAATCTGTGACTGAATGTGAATGCAGCATCATGTAGCACTGTAATCCAAGACAATTTCCCATGAGGGACAATAAAGCTTTATTCATTCATTCATTCTTCATTCATTTAACGTGGAGAGATGGTGGTATGCACTAGAGAGAAGAGGAATGAAAGTCAGTAGAAGCAAGGCAGAAAACGTGTGAATCAGAGGCAGGCGTAATGGTAAAGATGCAGGGAGCAGGGGTACTGAAGGAGTAAATGAGTTTAAATACCTGGGGTGACCTGGGGTGTTTTTGAGTTGACAGACCCAGATGCAGACAGAACCAGGAGACAGGAAGCAGTTTCAGTGACTTTATTTACAGTGATTACAGATAAGGTGAGAATAATTTTTCCGGTTCCGGTTCCGCCGGACCGGTGGCGCCACACGAGTCGGCTGCCTGTTGCAACAGCCTTTTTTTTTTTTTTTTTAATCTTCCTTCTTCTTTCTACACCTTTCACTCTGTATATATATCACAGACGCACGGATCGCCCCGGGGGTCTCCCGGGTCGGCGGACGGAGCCACGGTTTGCAGCGGGAGACGCTACAGCGGGGAGGAGCTAGTGCTAGCTAGCACTTGGCCGCCGCTCGGTGCTAATGGGAAACTCGACATACCGGGAGCTGTAGCGAAAACGACGCGGGTGCCGGGCTGGAGTTTAGGCGGCGTGCAAGAAATATAAGACAGAATAATAAAGAGCGATGGCAAGAACCAAGCAGACCGCCCGTAAAATCTACTGGAGGAAGAAGCCCCCCAGGATGCAGCTAGCCACCAGGGCTGCTCGGAGAGGCGCTCCGGCCACCGGCAGAGGGAAGAGGCTCTGAGAGAGATCCGTCGCTGCCAGAAATCCACGGAGCTGCTCATCCGTAAGCTGCCCGTCCAGCGCCTGGTGAGGGAGATCGCTCAGGACTTCAAGACCGTCCCGCGTTTCCTGAGCTTCGCCGTCATGGCTCTGCAGGAGACCAGCGAGGCCCACCTGGTGGGTCTCTTCTTTGCTAAGGGGGTCACCATCATGCCCAAAGACTTCCAGCTGGCCCGCTGCATCCGCGGAGAGAGAGCTTAGACTTTCTGCTGCACATTCACCAACCAACCATAATGCTCTGCACTGTGTGTCTATATATATATATATATATATATATATATATTTATAGTAATATGGACATATGTTTAGTAGATGTTGTTTTTTCTTGCCTTCTGATTATTGCTCTGAGTGTTGCTATCCCTGTGCTGTTGCAATCCTGGAATTTCCCCATTGTGGGACTAATAAAGGCTTATCTTATCTTATCTTAATATTGTGAGGCAAAAATCTGGCAACCATTCAGGGGAAGAGAATAGAGGCACGGTCATTATTCTGAGTGAAATAGTGGGACAAGTGAATGATTACACAGGGTTACAAAAATAATTATTTGTAAGTTGTCTGTGTTTTTTCAACTGATTTAAGACAATTTTGCACCGCTGAATCCGAAAATGACATCCGTTTCTCTCGATCAGATGCTATGTAAAAACCTGTACTTAGTACTTACTTAGTACTGTGCATGTACTTACCTTTATATAAATATAAAGGTAAGTACATGTAAATTGTATGTTACGTCATCATTGTTCAAAATTCAGAGAATTTCAAGAAACAAAAAAGAATTTTGCGTCATATAAAGTGAAAATACCTGTACATGTAAACAAAAACTTATAAAACATGTGGCCATAACTCAAAAAGTTGACCTGATTGAGTAAATCCAAAGTGATTTTTGGGTTCAGCACATCAAAATTGTCCTAAATCAGCTAAAAAAACTTAAATTTGGTGTTGACCAGTGTTATCGTTTTTCTCTTACAGGAGTTGGAATCACAAGGAGTGGTGAGTATCTCACAGGCAGTTGCTGTTCTCACCTCATGAGTCCTCTGCTGCCAGCGTCCTGGTAGATATTCCCCAACTGAGCTCCGGCTGCAGGACGTGGTTTGGTGGAGCCCAAGGCTCAAGGCTAAACAGTTTATATTACAGAAGGTGAATATGGTGACTTAAGGCCAGAGGGAGCCTAATGGTGAGAGTCCTTAAATCCCCCAGGAGGAATCCAGTCCACCTGTGTACAGTTAGGAAGTTCCAGGAAAAGATTAAGGCAGAGTGTTGTGGTAATGATGAGTCTGAAGGCTAAACCTTGAAACCTGACTTCCCACGGTGGAGGGGGAGGTTGAAAGCACAAAGAGTTTCTGGCTGTACACAGTCTGGAGGAGTGCTCCTGGCTACTGGGAGTGAAGTCCAACATCTCCATACTGATCTGAAGTTGTTTCCTCCTTTTAAAGGACAGGCTGCAGCCACTGCACATTAGACTAATTACACAGCTGCAACAGGTAGAGTAATCATCCGGAGGAGAAAAACAATGTGCAGACCCAGAATACTACATAAAGTCAACCATCCAAAGCAATGGACGGTGCACAAGAGAGCTGAAGAAGACAGTGCAATCGGGGTGGATTGTGTGGAGACGAGTGTCAGGTGTGATTTGTGACAGAAGGATAGTAGCTAGAGTGAAAGGGAAGATTTAAAAGATGGTAGTGGGACCTGCTATGATGAATGTTTGGAGGTGGAGGAGATGACAAAAAGACAGGAGGCAGAGCTGGAGGTGCTAGCGTTGAAGACGCTATGAGGACATGGAGAGAGTTTGTGTTACAGAGGAAGATGGGGGGATGGGGTGAGATGGAGGCAGATGATCTGCTGTGACGACCCCTAAAGGGAGCAGCCTGTGGCATACCGCTAATATCACCTAAAGTGCCACGGACGTGGGGACGCATTCAGCTGATGACGTCACCACGCCGTGGGTATATTAAGGATTAAGGGGCTAACAGCGGGAGACCTGGTCTTTTGTGCTTCCCCTCTAGCCTGCTATACTTGTCGGTAACCCTGCATTATTAGCTTGTACATGTTCCATGTGTTGCTAGCTTGTGTTCATTAAAGCTAACCTTCAACACACAGACAACGTGTCCGCTGGTCCTTGCTTCCCAGACGTAACAACTGGTGATAAGGAGAAAAATTGGACTGGAAAATTAATAGTTTTCCAGAAGTATGGACTCGTTGTTGGCAACTTTTCCACCGTTCCTTACCACGCTAGGTGAGCCGTCCATTCCTTGGATTTGTTGGTGCGGACTGTTCGAGTTGTTCATGTGCACCTTCAGCCTGACTAATAGTAGCAAGGCTAGGCTGCGAGCCATGCTGATTCACAGCCTTGGCAAAGAGGGACGACATGTCTTCAGAACACTGGGACCAGCAGATACCTACGATGAATGCATCACATTGCTAGCCGTATGTTTTGTGAACCCTGAGGGTGTGACGAATAGACGAGACAAGTTTGACGAGACAGTCCAGCAGTTTGTCGCCAACCTCCACTGTTTGGCTATTGCATGTGAGTATGGAGACTGGGAAGAGGAGATTGTACGAGACGAGTTTGTGGAGCACACTACAATACAAAGCTGCGGGAGAAGTTAGTGACGGCGCTGAACAGCCTAATGCTGGCTGAAGCACTGGAGATAGCATCCCAGCTAGAGCTAGAAGAGGCTGCCCCTTTAGCACCGCAGCTAACAGATCCCAGCCTGCGATCCCCACAGTCAGCTCTACTGGTACAGACAGTTGTCCCGGCTGCTGAGCCCATCTACCCCACCTCTTCTCAGGGGGACCCAGAGATAGATGCCGTGGGACAGCAGGGCACCACAGTGTGCCGGCCAGCAGTAAACTCAGTTTGGCCGCCGACGGCTCGTGTCCGCTGGACTCAGACGTGGACGCAGCCACTCTCTGCTTCACACCGCACGCCAAGCAGAACCCAGTAGAACCAAAGCAGCTGTAGGAGTCCCAGACCACATCCATGCAGGACCTGGAGCCACCACAGGAGTGCCAGACCACACCCACACAGGACCCGGAGCTGGTCCTCATGCAGCACATTCATGAGCTACTGTCTCATCGCAAGAGATCCGGTCCACAGTCACGCAGGACCCAGAGGAGGGTAGGACCTGCTTCATCATCGACAAGCTTTTTCGCACGGTTTGAGGCAAATGCACCTCGCCCGGACCCACAGATGTTATTAAATGCCAGCTCTGATGTGCTTATCCTGCAGGATCATGAGGTGAGACAGACACTGAGAGCAGTTCACCCGAGAAAGGCTACTGGTCCCGATGGAGTGCCAGGAAAGGTGCTCAGAGCATGTGCAGATCAGCTATGCTCTGTTTTGACTGACATTTTTAACTTGTCTCTCAAGGCAGCCGTTGTTCCACAGTGTTTAAAATCTGCAGTCATTATTCCTGTACCTAAAAAACATACTATTAGCAGTCTGAATGACTATCGACAGTAGCATTAACACTCATTGTTATGAAGTGCTTTGAGAAAATGGTATTGAAACATCTTTTGCCTAGTCTCCCCCCAGACTTTGATCGGTACCATTTTGCCTACAGGTGGGGCAGATCCACTGAAGATGCTATTGCTATAGCTCTCCACTCGGCATTCAGCCATTAAGAAGACAGGGGGAGCTATGTAAGAATGTTGTTTGTTGACTATAGCTCGGCATTTAATACAATTATTCCCAACATTCTCATCACCAAATTGCTTCAGCTTGGTCTGCCTACTCACACTTGCAGCTGGATTAAGGACTTCCTAACAAACAGAACACAGACTGTTAGACTCGGACCCCATTCCTCCTCTACAGTCATGCTTAACACAGGCTCGCCACAGGGTTGTGTGTTGAGCCCCACTTTGTATTCATTGTACACATATGACTGCTTACCTGTTCATCCCACAAACATTATAGTGAAGTTTGCAGATGACAACAGTAGTGGGGCTCATATCAGGAGGAGATGAGTCCGCATACAGAGATGAGGTCCAGAAACTGGTGAGATGGTGCTCAGATAATAATCTGCTATTGAATACAAAAAAAACAAAAGAACTCATTGATTTCAGGAAGCATAGCAGTGAACCGTCTCCTCTATATATAGGCAAGGAGCGTGTGGAGAGGGTGGAGGCTTTTAAGTTTTTGTGTGTTCATATTTCTCACAACCTTACCTGGGCAGTTAACACCATAGCTACGATAAAAAAGGCTCAACAACGTCTACACTTTCTGAGGCTCCTCAAGAAGAATGGCCTGAATGCACAGTTGCTGGTTTTATTTTATCACTCTGCTATTGAGAGCATTCTGTCATATGGCATCACGGTTTGGTATGAGGGCTGTTCAGCCGCAGACCGCAAAGCCTTCCAGAGAGTGATCGAGACTGCGCAAAAAATCACTGGCTGTTCTCTCCCTTCTCTGGAAGAGATTTCCAGGTCTCGGTACCTCAACAGAGCTACTGCCATCATTAAAGACTGTGCTCATCCAGGCCATGATTTCTTTCACTTGCTCCCCTCGGGAAAGTGGTACAGATCCCATAAAACCCAGACTACTAGGTTTAATCATAGTTTTTTCCCAGCAGCAGTATGTATTTTGAACGGATTTATGTAACACGCACAGACTGCTGATATTTTTTGTTATTTTAGGTTATTTTGTAGCAACAACCCTGTGTGCATAAGCTGGTCTTTTGTATTTATCGCTCAGTATGTTTTTCATTATTGCTACGTACATACTGTATTCAACTTTTAGGTAATTTTTTTTCAAGCATTATTTATTGTTGTAATCATAAGAATGTTAAATGCATGAGTGAACTGTGAGTGTGATAGTTTGTTTATAGTTTGTTTTTAGTAGTAGTAGTAGATTAGTTTATTTGACAGGGACAGTGCAATAAACATAGACAATTAATCAAAGACAATCAATCTGATGTGTTGCACATAGAGTGTATAGCTATTAGCTAATTTGCAACTCTTGTCCCTGGATGGGCTTTAGTTTGTTTTTAGGGAGCAGTATCTCAATTTTGTTGCATTATTCATTAACAATGGAATGACAATAAAGGCACTTTGACTTTGACAAGACTGATCTGCCTCCACGCCCACCACCAGACAACCCACCAAACAATACACCAGTAATGGCACTTTTCCCTGGCAGTGGGACAGAAGAACAACAGAAGCACCTCACACAGCACAAGCATTCTTGAGCTGCCACCTCATCGCAGGAGAGAGAGGATAATCTGGACTCGACTCAGATCCTCGTCCGGCATAAGCTTCATGGAGCTGCCGTGCAGCTGCAGGAGAGAGTCCGTGGCCAAGCAGGACCCCAGTCAATGACGACAACCCAGCGAGTGTTCTGTTGCCGACGAGAACAACATGTCGCCGCAATCACAACCAGCATCAGAGAAGAGAGGGCGTAATCCAGACTTGTCTCTGATCCTCGGCTGGCATAAACCGCATGGAGCCACCATACAGCTGCTGGAGAGAAAGTTCATGGCCAAGCAGGACCCCGCAGAACAACGCAGACCCGGAGAGTGTCCTGCCACCAGCGAGAACGTCACACTGCCACAACAGCAACCGGCATCAGGGGCGAGAGAGCAGCAGCAGCGCCGCAAGCACGCCAGCCGTCTGCAGAGGGTAAGATCAAGAAACGATGCTGGAGCTGACCCAACCAGTGTGGGACCCTACTGGGACTTCGCTGACGAGCGAGGCATGATTGCAGCGAAATGGCACCCAGGTCCGCTACAGCTGGCACCTCCAGGGCCGTGCCCACCGTGGACTCGTCTGAGGCCCCTGAGGTTGGACAGTAAGAAAATGACTGTTTTTGAAATGTTTAAACAGAGCTTGGTTGACACAGTGGCAGAATAATCCACTCAACCATACAGGGTCTTACCAGCAGTCTACCCGGTTACCCAGGTTCAAATAATGGTTCATCATAATAGGTTATGGTGTATGGAACCTTGAGTGATTTACGGTTTGGATCTAGTTGCTAATACTACCATATTGTGCCTTAGCGTCAAGCAAATATGTATACCGTATCATCGGAAACCTAGTGTGCTTTAACATCATACAGTAATGCGTTTACCATCATGCTTATGTTAGCCACAGCACTGGTAACAGTATACTCCCATATACATGTGTAAACGCAGTTATATCACCTGCCGATAGCCAGGCTATGCATGCTTGTTAGCTAGCTTTGTGCTACATTATATGAAATGGCTCTGGTTATATTTATGCTGTGCTAGCTGTATGCCACGCATCGCCACACCCAGCTAAGGTGAAACCATCACCAGCAGTTCTGTTTTTTTCCCCAAGGGGGAGGTAAATGTGGCATATCGCAAATACCACCTTAAGTGCCACGGACGTGGGGACGCATTCACGTGATGACATCACCACGCTGGGACTAACAGTGGGAGACCCGGTCTTTGGCGCTCTGCCTCTAGCCTGCTATACTTGCCTGTACCCCTGCACTATTAGCTCATACATGTTCCCCGTGTTGCTAGCTTGTGTTTATTAAAGCGAACCTTCAACACACAGAACGTGTGCGCTGGTCCCTGCCTCCAGACATAACACGGCCGACAGGAGAAGAAGAAGAAGGATTTTGTTCCAATGAACAGCCAAACAGTCGGATTGCATTTAAGTGACTTTTTCCATTGAAAAGCTGACCGGCACAAACTTACTGGAGGCTACAATTGCATCTGTGCTCCACTCATCTCTTCTTAGCAGCAGGATAAACAGAATTATTTCACAAATAATTTCCATAATATTGGCAATGCCTCAGCCCTAACCTGCAGCACTCATACCAACAAGAACCGTATCAGCAGCAATTAAATTTTCATTTATAACTTTTCATATTAATGCACAAATGCCAAAAAACTGACACATAAAAAATGACACTATTTTACAGGGAGTAGAGGCAGTGAATATAAAAATAATTTAGCACAATGCCCCGGGAAAGAAAGATTAAAACAACTCAAGTGCTCAGTCTTGAGTTTAGCATAGCCTCCTTTTTTTTAAATTCAAACTCTCATTACGGTTTCTCACCATAATAAGAGGTGGAGGAAGGGGGACAAAACGGAATCAGTTTGTACCAGCAGGTCTACACATAAATCCCAAAAACACCTGGGACATAAAACACTCCATGTAATTTCCAGCCAGGGGACGGGTGTATGTCTTTTTATATTGCTTATATTGTCTTGATTTAGCGATGTCGAAGGCACCGATAAACGTTACATCCAACAGTGTGCTGTAGATTTTACAACCAACACATGTATCCCCACCTGAAAGGGAGGTGAAATTACAGAAGCTCCTGTGTCTTGCATCCTTGACAGCACCGAGTTCTCCATTCATCGCTTCCCATTTCAGGAACACATGTTCTCCGTCCTCTCTCTCTCTCCCTGCTGCCTGATCTTTCCCGCTCTTCTTTTTGGCTGACTCCAGCAAAAAAAAAAAAAAAAAGACTATTTCCAACCTCTAAAAATGTAAATGTTATTCACTCCACTGAACTTGTGCATATTACTCACAAGCACTGTCATCTCATAGAATACATCTAATCAAGTGTGAAAATAGGAGGTTAAATGTGCGTGGTGAGCATTTACTAGCTGACTTTCTTTTTTTTCCAGGTGTTGTCAGAATAGCCGCTGCAGTGAAAGTGTGCCTGTGACGACCTGTGTCAGTCACAGCAGCGGACGCAGCCAGCTACACTGCGACATCGGGGACATTCAGATGACCTTCCTAACGCACAGTTAATTTAAAGGTTCACATTTAACAGCATGGCGTGTCAGTCTGAAGACTGACTGAGCAAATCTGAAAAGAAATACAGGTACATCTCAAAAAATAAAAGTTCAATATTTTTTGTCACTTATTTCAGAAAGTGAAATCCATATATTATATAGATTAATTACACAGACAGTGATGTATTTCAAGTGTTTGTTTATTTTAATTTTAATGATTATGGCTTACAGTGCACGAAAACCCCAAACTCAGTTTCTCAAAAAATTAGAATATTACATAAAATTAATTTTTAAAAATTGTTTTTTTAATAGAAATGTTGGCTGCCTGAAAAGTCTGTCCATGTACCACTCAATACTTGGTCGGGGCTCCTTCTGGATTAATTACTGTATCAGTGTGGCGTGGCATGGAGGTGATCAGCCTGTGGCACTACTGAGGTGTTATGAAGGCCCAGGTTGCTTTGATAGTGACCTTCAGCTCGTCTGCATTGTTGGGTCTGGTGTCTCTCATCTTCCTCTTGACAATCCTCCATAGATTCTCTATGGGGTTTAGGTCAGGAGAGTTTGCTGGCCAATCAAACACAGTGATGCCATGGTCATTAAACCAGGTTTTGATACTT
Source organism: Pholidichthys leucotaenia (assembly GCA_020510985.1). Classification (NCBI taxonomy): domain Eukaryota; kingdom Metazoa; phylum Chordata; class Actinopteri; order Cichliformes; family Pholidichthyidae; genus Pholidichthys; species Pholidichthys leucotaenia. The sequence continues at coordinate 20,508,220 of CM035844.1, forward strand.
TTGGCAGTGTGTGTGTGTGTGGGGGGGGGTGCCAAGTCCTGCTGGAAAATGAAATCAGCTTCTCCATAAAGCTTGTCAGCACAGGGAAGCATGAAGTGCTGTAAAATATCCTGGTGGACAACTGCGCTGACTTTGGTCTTGATAAAACAGTGGCCCAACACCAGCAGGTGACATGGTTCCTCAAATCATCACTGACTTTGTCTTTCGCCGTCGACCCCTTGGCCTGTATGGAGCACCTGTATTGTTAGTTGCTCTGTGAGTGAGAGAACAGCACTGGAACGTCTTGTCGCGTCAGGGAATTATCTTGTCCGCTTCTGTTTGTGTTCTGTTTGTGTTAACTCACTCTGAAGTTCCTGGGTCTGCCAACCAGCCCTTTTTTGGTTTTGTTTCCACTTCTCATATTAATCCCATTAATCCAAATAATCCTCACTGTTTGGATCAGTCTTTGATTTATAACCCTACAGAGATTGTGTCTGTCTCCCGTTACCTAAAATATTATAACCCAAGACAAATATAACACAACTTGATAAATACACGCCTTTCTGCAGCTCCTCCTCATCCACCACCCCCAAACTTTGCCCCTGTCTTCTCCCTTAGAGAACCTTTGTCTACCCCCTGCTAAAGTCAATAAAAAAGTTAAAAAAATATATTGCATAAACATCCCAAAGTGATTAAACAGAATGTTGGTAAAACTGAAATCAAACCTCAAGTCTCTAAATTTAATAATTTTGGCCTCTGTTCCTACTCATAATTTAAAAATTAAATGTGGTTTATTAAATATTAGGTCTCTCACTCCCAAGTCTCTTCTAGTCCATGATCTATTAATTGATCATCAGATCAATTTATTATCCCTCACAGAGACTTGGCTAGGGCAAGATGATTATGTTGGTTTGAATGAATCAACTCCCTCTGGTTATCTAAACTATCATAATCCCAGAAGTTCTGGTCGTGGAGGTGGAGTAGCGGCAATTTTCCATTCTAAATTACTAGTTAATGTAAAGCAAAAATCATGTTTTAATTCCTTTGAGGGCCTGGTCCTCAGTGTGGGGCATGTTGGTTATCTTGGCTTGAACCCAATTTTCTTTGCCTTAGTTTACCGTCCTCCCTCGGCCTACTCAGAGTTTTTTTCCAAATTTGCTGAATTTTTAGCTGATTTAGTGCGGAAATCAGATAGAATAATTATTGTAGGGGACTTTAATATACATGTTGATGTAGAGAGTGACTATCTTAATAAGGCATTCAATTCAATTTTAGACTCAATGGGGTTTTCCCAGAAAGTAGAAAATTCTACCCATTATCTCCACCACACATTGGACCTTGTTTTGACTTATGGTATAGAAATAGAAAATCTGGTAGTGTCTCCTCATAATCCTGTACTGTCAGACCATTGTCTGTTAACCTTTGATTTCACTATTTCTGATTATTTGACTCCTAATGAAAAATATTACTACAGCAGATGTCTCTCAGATGACGTTGTTACCAAATTTTTGCAGATTGTCTTCTCTATACCATGGGTCAACACAGCGGAAATAAAAGATAGAGAGCCTGCTCCTTCCGTAATTGATAGTATGGTAGATAGTGTTTCAGCCTCTCTGCATCAGACTCTAGATTTGGTGGCCCCTTTAAAAAGAAAAAGTCTAACCAGAGATTTCTAACCCCTTGGTTTAACACAGAAACTCGTAGCTTAAAACAGAAGACTCGTCAATTAGAAAGAAAATGGCATTCTACTAATTTAGATGAATTCTATTTAGCGTGGAGAAATCATCTCTTAATTTATAAAAAATCTCTTAGAAAAGCTAGAACGAGTTATTACTCTGCATTAATAGAAGAGAATAAGAATAACCCCAGGTTTCTCTTCAACACTACAGCCAGGCTGACAAAAAGTCAGGACTCGGTCAATCCTCGCATCCCCCTTGAGCTTTCTAGTCAGGATTTTTTGAACTTTTTCAATCATAAAATTTTATCTATTAGAGATAAAATCAGTCAGATTCGTCCCACCGTAAACTTAAGTACATTAACTACTACAACTCCTTCAATTGATATCTGTTTAGATAAGTTTACTCCAATTGACCTTTTAGAGTTAGATAAAATAATCTCCTCATCTAAGCCTTCATCTTATCTTTTAGACCCTATTCCTACCAGGTTATTTAAAATAGTCTTCCCAATTATTGGTAGCCATATTCTTCATATAATTAATTCTTCTTTAACTTTGGGTTATGTACCACAGGCTTTTAAAATTGCTGTAATTAAACCCTTACTCAAAAAGCCAACGCTCAATCCAGGAGTTTTGGCTAACTATCGACCAATCTCTAATCTGCCTTTCATTTCAAAAATCTTAGAAAAAGTTGTTGCTGCACAATTGTTTGATCACTTGCAGGGATTTGGTTTATTTGAAGAGTTTCAATCTGGGTTCAGAGTCCATCACAGCACTGAAACAGCCTTAGTGAAGGTCACTAATGGCCTTCCTTATCGCATCCGATAATGAACTTGTTTCTGTACTTGTCCTTTTAGATCTTAGTGCAGCCTTCGATACTATCAATCATGACATTCTACTTGATAGATTAGAACACTATGTTGGACTAAATGGAACTTCGCTGCAATGGTTTAGATCTTATTTGTCCAATAGACTTGATGATAAACAATGATGAATTTTCTTCCAACTCTAAGCTCAGTCACAGAGTTCCACAGGGATCTGTGTTGGGCCCTACTCTTTTTAGTTTATATATGCTTCCGTTAAGCAATATCATTAGAAAGCACTGTATACATTTTCATTGTTACACAGACGACACACAGTTATACCTGTCAATGAAGCCCGATGATTGTAATCAATTAGCCAAGTTAGATGCCTGTCTTAAGGAAATCAAAGCCTGGATGACTTGTAATTTTCTGCTATTAAACTCAGATAAGACTGAAGTCATTCTTGTTGGTCCAAAAAACCTTAGAAATTCCTTTCCAAATCATACTCTTAATTTGGATGCCGCTACTCTCACTCTGAATAGCTCTGTGAGGAACCTTGGAGTTATTTTTGATCAAGATCTGTTCTTTAACTCACATATTAAATTTGTTTCTAAGACTGCCTTCTATCATCTGCAAAATATTGCCAAGATTAGGAGCATCTTATCTCTGAGTGATGCTGAGAAACTGATCCACGCTTTTGTTAGCTCTAGATTAGATTATTGCAACTCGTTATTATCAGGTTGTCCTAAAATATCTTTAAAAAGTCTTCAGCTGATCCAAAACGCTGCAGCAAGAGTTTTAACAGGTACTAGAAAGAGAGATCATATCTCTCCGGTTCTGGCCTCCCTTCACTGGCTTCCCATAGAGTTTAGAATTAAGTTTAAAATCCTTCTTCTCACTTTCAAAGCTCTTAATAATCAGGCCCCCTTATATATAAAAGATCTGATATTACCCTATCATCATAACAGAGCACTACACTCCCAAAATGCTGGATTACTTGTAATACCCAGAATCTCCAAAAGTACAATGGAAGGCAGAGCTTTCTGCTATCAAGCTCCTTCTCTGTGGAACCAGTTACCACTCTGGGTCCGGGAGTCAGACTCTATCTCGGTTTTTAAGAACAGGGTAAAATCCTTCCTTTTCAATATAGCCTACGATTAGGGAGGGATCTTGTGTCTCTTAACCCCCTTTTGTTCAACTGTTAATAGATTCAGACTGCCGGTTGACCTCCAATAATGTACTTGGCTTCTCACTGTTCATGTTAATTATGTCTGTTCTCTAAATCCTCTCTATCCCCTCACCCCCAGCCAGTTGCAGCAGATGACTGCCCCTCCCTGAGCCTGGTTCTGCTAGAGGTTTCTTCCTGTTAAATGGGAATTTTTCCTCTCCACCGTCGCCAAGTGCTTGCTCACAGGGGATCATCTGATTGCTGGGTCTTTCAGAAATTGTGGGGTTTTCCCTGCATTTGGTAGCACTATGAGATGACTTTTGTCGTGATGTGGCGCTATATAAATATAGCTGAACTGAATTGAACTGACTGTGGAAACTTCACACTAAACCTCAAGCAACTTAGATTCTGTGCCTCTCCACTCATTCTCCAGACTCTGGGACGTTGATTTCCGAATGAAATGCAAAATTTACTTTTATCTGAATAGAGGTCATCTGCTGGTGTTGGTCCACTGTGTTTTATCAAGACCAAAGTCAGCGCAGTCGTCTACCAGGAAATTTTACAGCACTCCATGCTTCCCTGTGCTGACAAGCTTTATGGAGAAGCTGATTTCATTTTCCAGCAGGACTTGACACCCCCCCCCCCACGCCCAAAGTATCAAAACCTGGTTTAATGACCATGGCATCACTGTGTTTGTTTGGCCAGCAAACTCTCCTGACCTCATTAAATCTGATCTCATTAAAATTAAAATAAATAAACACTTGAAATATATCACTGTCTGTGTAATGAATCTATATAATATATGGATTTCACTTTCTGAATGAGTGACAAAAAATATTGAACTTTTTCATGATATTCTAATTTTTTGAGATGTACCTGTACTCCTCAGAAAAGGCACACAGGGATAATATCTGTTGATTATTATCTCTAAACGTCTGGTCTGTAAGTTGTCAGCAAACAACGGAAAAATATTTAAAAGTATTAAATTGTCAACTTGAAAGGTGATAATTAGCAGATCTGTAAAATAATGGTTTTGGTTGGAGGACAAAGTGGCTTTCTTAGAAAGTAAGTGGTTGAAAACAGTAGATTTCTTAGAGATAATCATTAGCTGGATCTAGGGCTGTGCGATGTGACCAAAATTTCATATCACAATATCAGCAATCTTAATTGATGATAGGGCTGTGCAATATGACAATATACAGTATATCGGATAACGATATAAAAACATCTATCGTTTCATAGAGTACGCTATCGTTTATATTGTGATTTAAAATGCACATACTCCCGTTTATTCAGTAAAGCTCCTCACCACTACTTGTCAGCACCCCGTCTCTCCCCTGCAGCGTGCGACTGCACGCAGCACAACAGGTGCGTGGTGGGTGGCTAGGCTTCAGTCCAGTGGTTGCTAATGCCAACTCCAAACTACCAGTTGAGAAAGCTGCTACTCTTGTTTGCCAGGGATGTGGGACTCTATTCTATCATCCTGCATCAGAGGATAGCTCGCTGACCTCGTTTTAATAGGAGGTGAGTAACGTTAACACCATGACTAATTATAAAATGCTAAATGATGATCCCAAGTTGTGCTAACTGGAAATATGTAGCAGACCATGGTTTCTTTGGTTTAAATTACTGCTGAATTTCTTAGTGTTGTTGTTGTTGTTCTCTGAAAAAAACTGCCTGTCAACTTTGAAAAGTTGCAAAAGTGTATGACAGTGGCACATACATGGAAAATGGATAATAAATAAATTAAAATGGGTCGGAGGAGCAAGTTGGCTCTTAATGTAATTTATTTGATTTCTAATAATTTTAATTAGTCAAGTAGCAAGAATGAATAAAGTTAAAGCCATCACATGTATTTTATTATATTATCTTTTGTGTCTTTGACTTGCAGATCATGACCAATCTGAAATATTTTTTTTTCCACAATATCTTTATTGAACCTTTTTTTTTTAACAAACATGATACAAACAAACACTAACACTAAAGTACTACAAAAAAAAAAAAAAAAAATGCCCTAAAAACACCAACAACCACCAACAAAATCAAGTCTTCAACAATGCTCCTCTGTTTAGTCTAGACAATCCAATACATAAGTATACATATTATGTTCACCAGTTTGGAATTTACAAGGTCCACACACATCATTCACCTTCTTCTTCAAGAGTTATGTTTAAATTTTTTACATAACAATAAAAGGTCTCCATATATTCTCAAACACAATTTCCTTTGATTTCAGTATATATGTTATTCTTTCTAATGGAAGGTTTGTTAACATCTGTCTTAACCACTGAGTCACATCTGGTCTATGAGTCTTTTTCCATAATAGTGCAATACATTTTTTGGCATTAAGCAAACTGAGGTCTATGAATGTTCTTTCACTTTTATTGAAATTATGCTTTTCTGGGTACAGACCCAACAAAAACAGTTTAGGATTCAATATGATTTGTTTTGAGATTATTTTTTCAATTGTTACCCTCACCTCCTCCCAAAACATTCTTATTAATCTACATTCCCATAAACAATGAAATAGGGTTCCTTTACTTTCCATGCATTTTGTGCATGTATCTGGTATATTTTTGTTATATCTATTTAACTCCTCCGGTGTAACATACATCCGCATTAACCATTTGAAATGTATCAATTTAAGGCGTGCATTTATTGATTTGGTTTGAGCTTCTGTACAAGCCAATTCCCATTGTTCCTCTGAAATTTCAATTTGCAGATCTTCTTTCCAGTAGTTTAATCTTTTCAGTGAATTTTCACTTGAAGATAGTGTCAATGAGTTATAAAACTCTGAAATAATACCCTTTCTTTTACTATCTTTCATCATCATTTTTTCCAAGGATGAATAAATAGGTCGAGTGAGAGCTTTATTTTGATTTGATCGAATAAAGTTTCTAAGTTGAAGATATTTAAAAAAATGTGTTCTATTGAGATTAAATTTGATCCTCAGCTCTTCAAAAGACATTATGTTATCTGCACATGGCAAATATAAATCCTGAATCTTTTGTATCCCTTTTAAATTCCATACTTTAAATACAGCGTCCGCTCTCCCTGGTTTAAAATATTGATTACCCCATATTGGACTAAATTGTGACAATAACTGTGGTTCTTTTAAATAGTTTTTAGCTTCACACCATATTTTGATCATATGCTTTACAAATGGATTTTTAACTTGTTTTTGTAATTTTTTTGCCGAATCTGAGTATATGAATATGGGAAGAGGTAAAGGTAAATTGTATGATTCCATTTCAGTCCAGTGAGGGAGATCATTTGATGAAAAATAATATGTCATAGACCTCAGTTGTGCCGACCAATAATACAACATAAAATTTGGACATTTCAGACCTCCACGATCAAATGGTAAATATAATAAAGACAAACGTAATCTAGCCCTCCTGTTGTTCCATATAAATTCCACTAACTTTTTTTTTATTCTTGAGAATAGATCTAAAGGTGGTGATAAGGGAATGTATTGAAATAAATAAAGTATTTTAGGTAAAATATTACTTTTAAGTATATTGATTCTCCCGATCATCGACATTGGTAGTGACATCCATCTCTGAGTTAACTCATTGATATCTGACATTAAGGCTTCATAGTTGACACTGGCGACTGATTCTAGCTTAGGCATAATTTGGATTCCTAAATATTTAAACTGATTTACAACATTGAATTGATTTACCTCAGGGGCTGGGTAATTTCTCTGGGTCTCATTTAGCATTAATATTGAAGATTTAGTTTTATTTATTTTATATCCTGATATTTCCCCAAAATTCTTTATTAAATTCAACAAGGTTGGAATTGATTTTTTTAGATTCGACATAAACAAAATTATATCATCGGCGTACAGGGAGATTTTATGTTCTGTTGGTCCAACTTTAATTCCATATATTTGTGAATGTAAACGTATCGCTATCGCTAAAGGTTCAATTGCCATAGTAAACAGTAAAGGTGAAAGTGGACAGCCTTGTCGACATCCTCTATTGATTTTTATTGGTTTTGAAATATTGTTATTTGTTAGGATTTCTGCTGTAGCATTATTGTATATTATTTGAACCCATTTTATGAAATTATTTCCAAGTCCAAACCTTTGTAGGACTTCAAAAAGAAAGGGCCAATCTGAAATATTTTTACTAAGAAGCAAACAGGCTAAATCAGGCCAGAATGGCAGTCATCAGGCTGTGGATCTACACTTACATTTTTACTGATTTAAACCAACAGCAAATTTATATCTGTAGATGGCAGTGATGGGTAATTCTCTTATTTTCAGACATGTTTTTAATGTTATGCGGTTTTTTTTCCCTTTGCTATTCTCCTCTGGCTCAGGAAATATTTAACTTCGGCTGTGGCGCAGGTGTAGTGTGGCTGACTATTGATTGGAGGGTCAGGGGTTCGATTCCCTATATGTATATATCCAATATATATTTTCTATAAATTCTATAGTTTATATAAAATAACCAATAAAAAAGACCATCTCTTTTTCTACATTTTAAATTACATACTGAAAAAAATTAACTGTACAAATTCAGTCATTAATTTTGTGCACCTTTTTTTTCCTCTTTGTTCTCCAAGTTCTTAGATTTGCATTGTTGTTGTAAAATAGTTTTCTAATGCGCATTTACGATGACTTCATTATCACTACATGACTAATTAAAAATTATTAGAAATCAAGTTACATTAACAAATTAAGTTACATTAAGAATTCAATTTAAGAATTTATTAATTTAAACCAAAGAAATGATGATCTGATACACAATAATGTTTCCTATTAGCGATAAGTTAGCATCATCATTTAGCATTTGCTGTTTTATAATTAGAGAGAGATGGTGATAATGTTACTTACCTTCAATTAAAAAGAGGTTAGAGGACTATCCTCTTTGACGCAGCATGGAGGGAAAAAATCCCACATCCCTGGCAACAGAAGTAGTGGTTATATGACCAAAACATCAGCTTGCAGTTAGCTGCTGCGCTAACCACCGGAGCCCACTATTGCACACAGCTGGCACACTGCAGGGGAGCGGCAGGGCGGTGACAAGTAGAAACGGGGTGCGTGTCTTTTAAATCCCGATATAAATGATAGTTATATATTAAACGGTAGACGTTGTTTATCTCGTCACCAATATATGTCATCATATCGCACAGCTCTAACGGAATCACACCACTGCAGAGTTTAGACCCCACTGTTCAGACTAGGGCTGGCTGGCCAACAGACTTAGGCTAAAGTGCCACAAGATGGTGCCTCTAAAATTTTTGTTTATGCCACCTATGAAGGAGACAGTAGCTTTTTGGAGCCGCCAGTCTGATGTCCAGCAACTGTCAAGGCCAACAAGCACAAGGTCAAAAAAAAAAAAAAAAGCTGATAAAGACTAGAAATTCTGGGTATACATTTTCTTATACATTGCAAGATTTTTCTTGGTTGTTTCCATGTGAGAAATAATGATATTAACTGGATAGTTAATGAACTAAAACTGATTAGTTAAATACTGTGGAGCTAGGTTTACCGTTTAACCAAAATACTGATCTTAACTGCATTGTAAAGTAGGTTGGGAATGGAACATAATCAACAGGGAAAATGTTCAGCTATATACAGTGCACTGCAGTACATGAGAAAATATTTAATATCATAAACTTATCTGGGGGTGAAGAGTTCTGAATCAATAGTGAACTCTAGCCCCAGAGCAGCAGAGGAGGAGGTACCAGTGTGGTAGGCGGTAGATGAAAGTCGATAGAGCAGAGTCTCCCAATGCAAGTGATTTTTCTAATTTAATGAAAAACTGAGGATATCTGGCAAATAAGATCTTTTTAGGAGTTGTTTGCCTGGAAGGGAAGCACTATTGCCCCAGCCTCTGCCAGAGTGGTGGCTTAGAGCTATACCATCCGCCCCACAACCAGGAGGTCAGGGTTCAAGTCCCGGTCGGGTCATGCCAAAGACCATATAAAAATGGAACTTCCTGCTGTCCAGCTTGGTGTTCAGCAAAAATGGAACAGAGGAGTTCAATTTGGAATGAAGGAGCGGCAGTGGCTCAGGAGGTAGAGTGGGTCGTCCAATAACCAGAGGGTTGGTGGTTCAAATCCTGCTCTCCCCAGCCATCCTGCCGCTGTATCCCTGGGCAAGACACTTTACCCACCTTGCCTCCAATGTCCACGACACTGGGTATGAATGTGTATAAATGTTCGGTAGTGGTTGGAGAGGCCGTTGGCGGGGATTGGCAGCCATGTTTCCGTCAGTCTGCCCCAGGGCAGCTGTGGCTACAGCAGTAGCTTACCACTGTCAGTGGCGAGAATGAATAATGGACTCGCTGTAAGCGCTTTGCAATGTCACTTGACATGAAAAGCACCATATACAGTCATGTGAAAAAACTGGGACACCCTGTATAAGCCTGCATGTTTTTTTTTACATATTTGGATATATGGATATTTAATATCAATGTTAAAAATACTGAGATTCATCCATAACACATCCATCCATCCATCTTCTTCCGCTTAATCCTTTTCGGGTCACGGGGGGGGGGGGGCTGGAGTCAAACAATTAAAAATGAATTAAAGACTTTTTTCAAATTTCCTGTAAAATGTAATTCTAAACAAACAGTGAGGAATAAATTAGGGCACCCCCAAATTCATTCCCACTTAAAATGGCTAAAATAAATGTTAAAAAATGCAAATAAAAAAAACAAAAACAAGGTTAGACATAGATATGTGAACATTTCTTAATAAAGAACTAAATATTTAAAGGGGTGTCCAAATTTTTTCACATGACTGTAAATCTAATCCATTATTATTATTATTATTATTATTATGCCCAAAGGAGCCATCTGTAAGGAAATGTGTAATAAACCATTAAAAATATCAGGTGTCCCCAGAAATTAATAAAACATTTAAGCTAAAAAAAAAAAAAAATGGCTTCTCCAACAACAATGCACATTCCCATTTCAAAAGTTCACAAAATATCCTGGAAAGGTTTGTTTTTCTTTCCTTTCTTAAGAGATTGGGCAAACTTTTGTTGGAGAAAGGATAGTGTGAGATCATTTCCACGTGATCTAAAAACATTGCATTGTACGAGGGGAGGCTGAAGAGTTCATAGGCTGAAAAGTTCATAGTGGTCAAATTTGACCAAATGTAGTTTATTTTTCAACCGCAGGGATCCAAGTGCTGCAACACCGATGGAAGAAGTGTGTGTGATAAGGAGATAAATGGCTACACACAAATCAACACCATGATCCAACGACGAGGTGTGGACTCTTCTGTGCTTGGTAGCTGATGAGAGAATCGAGAGGCAGCTAGACAGACCAACCTGAAATAAAAAAGCATGCCAGGAGGTCTACGAACTGATGGCCGCTCACGGGTACCACCGAACATTAAAAGCTTTTTACTGGACCATCAAGGACCACAATGTCCAAAGTGGGTCGAACAGAAAAGGCTGGAAGTGGTTCAACCAATACAGACACCAACCGGTGAGCAACAGGAGAGAGTGGCCTCAACTTTGCAACGGCGTCGTTGAAAACCTCGGCCACAGCATTGTTGTAAACCGTGATAGAAGATGGTGAGTGTTTTGTGATTTTAAACATCTTTTACATTATTTATCCCACTGGTGACAAACTCACTTTGAACAAACAAGGACATCATCACTGTCTCCTCTATGCAAACAATGAGCTAGCTAGTTAGCTACCTAGCTAGCTCCCATCAACGCTAACTCTGTGCTTTGGTTGTATTTTGTGCTTGCTCTCTCTCAAGTATTCACTTCTGACAGCAAAACGTAAAGTCAGCATGTCAACAACATACCGGGCCGCCTTCCTATAATGAACCCACCCACTTTGAGGTGGTACTCAGTTGTAATGGAAACCGACCAAAATCTTGTTGGGGTGAGTAGAGGCAAGGCGAGTCAAGCTGAGCAGGTGCTAATGGAAAAGTGACTTTACTGTCGCCTTTCGGTCAGCTCAAACCAGTCTGGCCAGTCTCCTGACATCAATAAGACATTTGGGCTCGGAAGAACTATTGCTCACTGGGTATTTTCTCTTTTTCAGACCAGTCTCTGTAAATGCTATAGATCAGTGATCCCCAACCTTTTCTGCTTCAAGGACCGGCTCTGCGCCTCATCTTCACCTCGCTGGTGAACCGCTCATCCTGGACCTTCTCCCTGGACAATCAAAAGTATGCACAAAACATCTAGCCAACTGTTCATCTCTGTAGCCTGGGCAGGAACCTGCAATATACCAACCTCTCAGCACTGACCAAACCAACCTTCTCCAAGTCACCTCCACCTTCTGATGAAGCAGCAGCTTACTTGACTGTTGAATACTCACTGCCCATCCTCTGCACTGAAAAGTAAGAGCTCAATCTGTTATTTTGCACAATATCTCATCAGAAATATTATACTCACCATCTGTCTTCTCTTCCCACAGGGCTGCCAGCATCACCGCATTCATAATTTGTCTCCTCAACAAATGCATAGCCTGGCATTCGCTCCTCTTGTTTCATTTCTGTGTCTGCTCCTGGGTCCATTATTGGTCAAATCTTGTCAGTTTTGTTGAATTAGCAGTGGTTAGCCACCAAGTATGATGATCAGTGTCACCCCATTTGTTGATGTAGCTACCTTCAAGATTTGCTTCTGTCCTTCTTGGTCACTGATTTTTTCCCCACTCAGTGTGGGGGTGCTTGGTTTCCATGTGCCAAAGCAGTCCTGAAAGCTTCAAAGCCTCATTTGGTAGCTTGTTGCCATATATTATGCAGAGTGGGTTTGGAGCACGGGCATCACCTGTCATGATAAAGCCCTGTTTGATATAGGACTCGTATTTCCCACAACGCACACATACCTTTCTTTTTCTTGGCAGTCCCAGGCTCTTCTGCCATCTCATCATTAGGCCTTTTCCCCTTTCCGAAGAAACTCTAATGATGACTGTTCTTTATTCATTTTGGCTAGCTAGCTTTTGAGTTTAATTTCCGAGCATCACTGCTAATTAAAGTGGAATGTGTGTGTCAAGATGGGGCAGACATGACAGGCCGGAAAGTCAGGCAGGCAGAAAGAGAGAGAATATTTTAATTTAAGTTATTTGCATTAACAAGCAGTTGAGCAGATGTACCTATTAAGTGACCCTGACTGAATATATTAACAGAATAATTTACTGTGTAGGAGTTATCGTCAATTGCTACTGTCTGTATTAATTACCACTGGTTTGTGTACATCCTGTCTTCATCTTGGCAACAGGGGTAGGCTGGCCATAGGGAAAAGTGGGACAATTCCCAGTGGACTGGCCTATCAGGAGCCAAAGTGGCCTGAAAAAGTCCTTAGTAATAATCCAAAAAATTTTTACAAACTACATTTACACACCATGAGAAAATTACATTTTTTTCCACCCAGGTTAGTCATATACTGCAACTTATACTCTGTCAGCCATTTTTGTTTTCAAGTACATGCAAATTTTTATTGTTTAAAGACGCACTCTGGTGGATATAAATACGCTATAAAAACAAATCTACATTGTCTAAAATGGTATTTTATGCCCTTTTTACTTCAAAAAACCTCTCACTATCTTACAGTTTCATGTCAAAATTTTTCACCCCCTTCCCCAAATGCCATAATCGGTGATTACTAGGCCCAACCACATACCACAAGGCTAATAGTGGCTAGCACTACATTATCACAATAAACCCTGTGATAAAAAGACTTACCGGTTGAAGGACATGCCCAGTTGTATGCACGGTGGCCCAGGATAATGACTGAAACTGCATCGGTTCTTAAAAGCAGATTAATGGTAAAACCCATGTTAATTTGGATCAAGATTTCAAAGCAGTTTGTCAAAAAAAATGCTAACTAACCTGGAGGATAATGTCAGTCAGGCCAGAGAGTCCTGATTGGCTAAACATCAATGGGCTGGGTTGGGTGCATGTGTACGCATACACAGCACTTCACTTGTGTGACATCTGAATGTTTTGTTTGGTAGCACCTTAATTCTTGCATTTTAGCATATCCACTTTCTACAGTTTCATTGCAGTTGTTCTTCTCATGTATGATTGCTTGTGTGTTTTTGTGACCTGCCGGGGGACTACAGATGCAAATTAGCAATATTGCTAAATCTGACATACTTACATTTGTATTAATGTTCATTAGTATGTAATGTCCCTTTCAAATAAACATTAAACTTAACCCTTTGACATCCTTGATTGCATGAACAGATAGCGCCTCCACTGCCTATGGCGCAGTGCTGCGCCTGTCATGTGATGTCATGTGACTTGGCCAAAAACTCCCCAGTTGAACTAAGAATTCCACCTCACAAGGTGGCAGACAAGTATAACTTGCTGCTCTTGCCTTGGAGGACTGATGGCTGGCATAGAACCATCCTAAAACCTCACTTCTGGACACCACAAAAGAAGAGTTTGTAAATGAATGTTGATGTTCGCCATCACCATTGCAAGACAGAGGAGGCATTTGCTCCCAAATTTGCCAACCATGATTCTAAAAAGAGATTATTTAGCAAATGAATGTAAATATTTACATTTTGTTATAACAGAGGGTGGGCAAAGCTGGTTGATGTTCACCTGCCATCGCTCCCAGCGCCATGTGACTGAAGAGAACAATCGCGCCAGTTCCGTGTCGTCATATAAAATAAACAGCGGCAGGATAAAAGCAAAATTGAGGTGGAATAATGATAACAGTTTCTGGATGTGAGGGGGAAAAATAAAATGACCGACAGAAGAGAAAATAATGACCAGAATGCAGCAAAATGACGAAGCGAGTGAGCCACCCAGCCAGTGGTAAGTGACGAATGTCTTTGCTTACATTGTACCGATTTTCTGGTTCATATACTTTGAAGACAAGATAAAATGCCAAAAACAAGGAACGCTGACAAAAAACAAAACCATTCTTTGTGTAAATATGTCCAAAGTCCACTTTTGACTGAAAGTAATGTAATTCGATACAGCTAAATCTCAAACTTTGGATCATATTCTACATCTTTCTAATTGACAGTAAGCCATTATCTCTTACCACTTTCAAGTTATAGCTTTGGAAATCTCTGACATCTGAACTGAATATTTTCTTGAAAAAAATCTTGACCACTAGGGGCTGACAGCGCAGCAGAGCGCAATAGGCAGTCAATAGGTTAAACACTACCCACGTGCCAGCACTACGAATAGTTACATCACCAAAAACACTGTCTCAACTCACCTTTTGCAGGGGGCGGGGCTTAAGTGACACTTTACAGCAAAAAAACAGATATGAGACATTTGAGCGATTTTGCTCTTGATATGTCTTGTAAGTCCTAAAGAACATGTTACAGACATGTTAAAGAAAAAAAAAACTTGATTTTTGGCGAAGTGTCACTAAGTATATTTCTCTATTTTCTTTAATCACAGTGCTTCTTCTTACTGATTCAATGTGTAAATTTTCTGTGCAGGGAATTTTTAAGGTTTCCGTTTCGTAACAACGGAGTGGCCTGGGATGGAGTCAAATTCCCGGCCTGAATTTTTATCCCAGTCTGCTCCTGATTGGCAGCCTGCGTCACTCTGCATCAGGAGTGGAAAGGCGAGGGGAGGAACGCAACCCTCTCCACAGTTCTGAAACTAGACTACTGCAGGCAACCATATTAAAATTCTAGTTGTCAAGATTAAATAATGTTCATTTAATGATAAAGAAGTGCATCTGTGTGATGTTTTGCATCTATCTGCCATGATTGTTTACAGAGATTAAGGAGACAATAACCTAACCCAAGTCTGTTTCCAGTGGAAGAACTCTTGCTTCTCAGCCTATCCTAAAGACTTTATTCCTCATCAATAACAGAGAAATTGGACAGAAACACAATAATACCACATCTGAAAGCAAAACTGGATTACTGAGGTGAAAGGAATGGAAGAGGAGGCCAGGTGGACTGTATACCAAGATAAACAGCGTTATTCCACACCTGTGTTGCCGTCAAAAGCTTCCAGCCAACACTGCACTCATATTTGCTTTGCCATTTCAAATGAATTATGACAACCTAGCGGTGCACATCACACCTCCACCTGCGATACTCATGGGAAAGCCACAGGTACAAGGGAAACTGAAGAAACTGTAATCCATCTGATAGTGATCAAATAGTCTGCAGCATGGAGTCTTTTCAATTTCATTAGGAATGAAGCAACACTTCCTAGTGCAAAGCTTGAATTTATCCAATCAGTTTAATTCCGTAGTCCCATGCCGAGCCCATCACATGACCAACCTGACCAATACATTAAGCTGTTAGAGTTGAACAAATCCATACAAGACAAGCAGTCACCCGGAGCGAATTAATGGACTGCTCCAATATTAAGGGCATGTTAGAAGAAAAATGACAAGCTCCAACAATTTACGTTTATCGGCATCTTTTTTTATTTACTCCTGTGGATTTTTCTTTCTTTGCTAAACTATAGCAAAAGCAGCAGGATGAACATTCTTGTGACATGAATAAAGCCAACGGCCTCTGGTCAAACAGCCACATGAAAACTCTCTCTGGATACATTTGGAAAACATAAACAGACCTTGTATATGGTCCTGTTATTAAATGCAGTAAGGGTTTAATAGTGATTGACTTATTATCAGAATAAATAATACCTTAAAGTCTCTTTCCTCTGTGATATCCCTGCTGGGAAAAAAAAACAAAAAAACCCAGCATCTATTACTTATGAAAAACAACAAATAAAAGACTCCACCACAGCTGTTCAATTAATGCATCACTGACCCTCGGTGGAAAGAGGGCAGCATTTACACGATCCCAGGTTATTCCACAGTCCAACGAAAAACGTGTTCTCTTGTTGCTACCATATATAAGGTGATCAGGGATGGCCTGCTTTTTCCTGCTCCGAAATGAAATCTGGCTGGGTAATTTTGCAGCTTAATTAGCATAAAGATGGTGGACAGCAAGGTGAGCCATCTGCCAATAAGGTCTACACTGTCATACCAGGTTCTTGAAAGACAAACTGCCAGTGTTGGCTGGAGTGACAGAGAATTTACTCTTAATTTCAAATGAGGCCTAGAAGCAATTAAAATGATACAGTAATTCAGCAGAGTGTTATTAGGACATAGTAATTGTGAAAACAGTCCTTTGTTTTCCTGGTGATTTATTTAGTTACCTATTTACTTATTACCTCCGCCAAAGGGAGGAGGTAATGTTTTTGCCAGTGTTGGTTGGTTGGTTGGTTTGTTGGTCTGTCTGTCTGTCTGTTAGCACCATTAATCTAAAAGTTATGAACAGATTTTGATTAAATTTTCAGGAAAGGTGTGTAATGGCACAAGGAACAAATGATTAGATTTTGGTGGTGATCCGGCTCACGATATGAATTCAGGAATTTTTGAAAAATTATTTTGTGTATTTATATTGCGCTTGTCATGTACTGCCCCTTTAAGACTTGTCCACAGAGTTACGGCAGAGTTACATGTGTGGCCACGCCATAGGAGCCTCAAGCTTATGAACAATCCGTAGCCTAATGCTGGAGAAAGTATTTTTTTTATAACTGGGAGTATTTTTAACTGGGAGCATTATCTGATGGGGAATACTGGTATATTAAAACTTTCAGAATGTACATGGAGCAACACCAACTACTCCTTACAATCTCAGATTGATTTGTGGCTCACAACGCCCTGTTGTGTACAGTTCGTTTCAGGAAAAAGCTTGGAGAAATGTCTTCCCCAATTTTGATAAGCGTTTTACACCACAGCCACATAGAGCAGAGCATTACTGACCTCCTCCCACAAGGTAAAAGGTGATCCTCCTCCTTTTCAAGCTCCTTGGTTCCAGTCTTCAACAGGTCTTCACAGAGTATTCTCCACTTTCTGATCACAAAATAATCCTCATAGTTTTGATGGAAACTAATCAACAGAAAAGTAATTTACGATAAGTGGGTACTGGAAATTAAACAATAAATACAGGATTTCCTGTGGTAACATTTCTGGGTGGCGGCACACCTCACCAGAAAATTTACCGCCACGCCAACAAGGAGATATGAATTTAAGAAAAATATATGAAGCAATGACTTTCTGCAAGCGTGCATATGAACAATGTGCATGGCCGTCATCCGTGCGGAGTTTAGAAGCGCCCCACCCACGCAAGTTTTCCAGTCAGTCAGCAGGCAGTGTTTTGCTAGCAGCAGCAGCATTTTTTGTGGAAAAGGAGTGAAAACCGGGAAGTCAAACAGCAGAAATGGACTCTATTTGAAGAGAAACTTTGTGAAGAAGTCCGCCGTTTCTTCGTTGGTGAAAATCCTGGCGCGTCAGCACCTTGGCGCTACCTATTGGGTGGGAGTGAAACTACAGATGATGGTTTTGTGCGTGCGTCAACTGCTTGGCCTGGGTAGATGAAAAAAGTGAGCATGTACAGCGCTGCGTGCGTGCCGGGCTCATCCAAAGCATACACGGACCAAGGCGGACTAGAGGGGAAATGCAGCATGAATAAGGCTTGACTGTCCGACAGAAACATGAGTTTATTAAAGTACTTTAAATGCGGGAAAAAAAAATCAGAAGAGGTATGCAAGCACTGGAGGCATTTATCATGGTTTTAACCTGCTGGAAACGGAAGCAATAACAGAAGAGTCACTTAGCTAAAAGATGTGGTCAAATGCAGCCAGCTTCATATGAAGGGAAAGACAAGGAGGACTCATGAATTGCTGAGGATATATTTCACCAGCCACTACAATATTAAGTTATGTTCCCTATTATGTACCTGGCAAGTTAAGATGACCAAAATTCACCAAGTCAATGACTTTAACCCGCCAGCAGCCTTCAGACAAACTAAACGTGCCAGCAATTGGATTTCAAAATAAGGGAGGTTTTTCTTAGCGGTGAATTTCTAAAAAAAAAACAAAAAACCCCTATAAATATATAGAAATATTACATCAGAAATAATGGCATCCTTGGTCATTTAAGTTAAATCATTAAATACAATTTTATTAATATTTTTTCTTTGTAATGAGAGTTAAATTATTGTTCTGTTCTGACTGCAAAGTTATGGTCAAAAATATAAATTGTTATAAGGAAAAAGTAAAAAAAAAAATACTACAGTCCGTTTCAAATTTATTTAAAAAAAACAGTAATTTTAAAAAACAGACAAAAATAAGCCATAAAATAATCTACAAATGTATAATAAAGTTTCAAATGTACAAGAAAAGTCAATTTTACGAGGAAATTACAAATTTGAGGAAAATGGTTTCAAATTTAGATAAATTTACAGAGAAAAGTTGAAAATTTTAAGAAAATTGTTATAAATTTTGGAGAAAAACCTCAAACCTTCAAGACTGAAGTCATTACTTGAACTTGAACAATATACAAGAATGGATGACGTCATTGTGAGCGGTCTGAACACCAGACACCGCTCCTATGCACGTGTGGCAGCTGGAGTTGGTGATCAGGATGGGCAGGATGAGACACTGGCTGAGTCGCACACTCTTGAACAGCAGGTATTGACCTTTTTCAATTCTAATAACATTGTTGTGGACAATGAGACTATTTCGGCTTGCCACACATTACCCAATAAAAACAGTAAATTAAAACCAGCGATTATCATCGGCTGTCTACATAAATGAACATTTAACAAAAAAGAACTCCAAAATAGCTAGACAAGCCAGGGCCCTCAGAAAACAAGGAAAAATACAGTCGACATGGACAAGAAACTGTAAGGTGTGGATAAAACTGCTTGGCACTCCAGAAGACGCTAAAGTAATGATGATTAGAGAAATGGAGGAATTGGACAGATTTAAACCTTAGCCCTGATTCAGGAATAACGGTGCAGTAATCATGAGTGGAAATTTTGTGTTCTTTTCCTTTTTTCTTCTTGGTGTACATGGTTGTCATAAATTATGTTTAGTACTTTAGTCAATCATTCTTCCTCATTTGATGATGGAGGTGTAGTGGGGCAAATTGAAGCTGGAAATTTTGTTAGTGCTGAACAGCAACCACAAGACGTTTTGGGAGGTGTTGACCCAGACAACAATTATTTTGGTCATATTAATAATAAGTGTGTTTATTATGAAGAACAACAATTAAATGGAATTATGAATTTGGATCAAACATTAAAAATAATACATATTAATAGTAGGAGTCTCTATGCAAACTTTGATAGTATAAAGGAGTTTTTGAATCAATTTAATACACCATTTAGGATTACTGCAATAAGTGAAACATGGATTAATGAAGAAAAAGATGTAAATTTTGAACTAGATGGATATGAGATGTACACACAAAATAGGAAATGTAAAAGTGGTGGTGGGGTAGCACTGTATGTTGATAGAAAATTAAAAAGTAAAAAAGTAGACAGTATGACATCAGCAGTGAATGAAAGTATGGAATGTTTAACAATTGAGATTACGATGGAAAAAAGAAAAAATATAATATTAAGTTGTATATATA
This sequence comes from Pholidichthys leucotaenia, assembly GCA_020510985.1. Lineage (NCBI taxonomy): Eukaryota > Metazoa > Chordata > Actinopteri > Cichliformes > Pholidichthyidae > Pholidichthys > Pholidichthys leucotaenia. The sequence goes on from CM035844.1 coordinate 20,528,196, forward strand.
GAGCACCGGGATCTGAAATGGAAAAATTTAAAAATGGGATGGAAAAGATGTATGCAAAAATAAGACAAAAGGATATCTTTATTTGTGGTGACTTTAATATAGATTTGATGAAATCAAAACAACACAAACCAACTGAAGATTTCTTAGATACAATGTATAGCTTAACCTTATTTCCAAAGATTACAAAACATACAAGAATAATGACACACTGTGCTACCCTGATAGACAACATTTTTACCAATGTTATTGAATATAATATGGTGAGTGGTATAATAATAAATGATATTAGTGATCACTTGCCTGTATTTGTTTCTTTAGATGTTAATTATGAGGCTAATGAGAGTAAGAATAATAATAAACTATGTAAAAAGATTATCTATAAAAGAATACGAACAGAAGATAGAATCAGTGATTTAAAAGAAGCCTTAATGTTACAGAATTGGGATGTTGTCTATAGAGAGAAAAATGTGGACTTAGCATATGATAAATTTATTGATATATTTAAATTATTATATGATAAAAACTGTCCAATTAAAGAAATTAATAAAAAACACATATACAAAAATTGTCCATGGTTAACCAAAGGGTTACAAAATGCTTGTAAAAAGAAAAATTATCTCTATAAAAATTTTATTAAATTAAGAACTAAAGAATCTGAAAAAAGATAACATATAAAAATAAATTAACTGATATAATACGAACTAGTAAAAAATTATATTATAGGAAAATGTTAAATGAAAATAAAAATAATATAAAAGGAGTCTGGGATATATTAAACAAATTAAGGAAAAATGGAACTAAGAAAATGATATATCCAGAGTATTTTACTGATAATTGTGGTGATATTTATGATAAGAATATGGTAGTAAATAAAATGAATAAATTTTTCGTAAGTGTTGGGCCAGAGTTGGCAGCAAAGATTCCAAATCAAGGAAAAGACACTGTGAGTGAGACTTTAATTGGAAGTAACCCTCGGTCAATTTTTCTTACAGCGGTGGATGAACTAGAGGTAAAATCTGTTGTTGAAAAGTGTAAAAATAAATTATCTACTGACTGTGATGGTATTGATATGGCACTAATAAAAAGAACTGTTGATGGTATATTAAAACCATTCACATATATTTGTAATTTATCATTTCAAACTGGTTCATTCCCGCAGAAAATGAAAATAGCAAAAGTAATTCCATTATTTAAGCAAGGAAATAAACACCAATACACAAACTACAGACCAGTATCACTTCTCCCACAATTTTCAAAAATTCTGGAAAAACTTTTCAACAACAGATTAGAAAACTTTTTAAATAAACAGGATGTGCTGAATCAGAACCAATATGGGTTTAGAGCCAAGAGTACAACATCGTTGGCGATAATGGATGCAACAGAGGAAATAATAAATGCATTAGATCAAGGAAAATATGCAATTGGTGTGTTTATTGATTTTAGAAAAGCATTTGATACAATAAATCATTCTGTGGGGAGACTTGAATAACGAAACCGAATTGTCTTTCATTCCAGTTTATTCAAGAAATCATTCCACTGTCTGCTCTCATTCTTGAGCAGCGAACAAAGAGAGTGAACACACCAAAGTTCTCTCATTTAAACATTCTGACATCAAACCATTTCCCTCGCGGGGGAAATCACACATCTCTCTCAAAATCTCTTTATTCACATTCATTAGCCTTTTATTTACATAACTCCCCCTTCTCTCTTCCCGAGCCTCAGTGGTCAGGAAGTCTTCTGTCCCCTGTCCTCCGCAGGGGGTCCAGGCTCTGTGGCTCCGCACCGCAGGGGGCTGGCTCTCCTTCATCGTGGTTAAATCACATATGCAGTGTCCAACATATACATGTCTCACAACACAGCCATATAACCCCCCCCCAAACGATGAAGAACAGACTAATTCCTAAAATTAAATAGCACCTTACCCACTACTGAATAATCAACACCAACATTCAGTCTGTGCGCCGCTTGGGCTTCAGCCGTCTGCCGAATCTGCTGTGCGTTGGCCCCGCCTTGCCTGCGGTGCGTTTCTGCTTCGGCGCTGTTGACTGAGGGAGAGAGTGATTAATTGCCCCCTGCGGGGGCCTGCCTCGTCGAGGCGCCACCGCGACCGGTACAGACACGTCCTTCATGACAAAAGCAGGTTTTAGTCTGTCAATACTGACTGTCTCTTTTCTGTCTCCAAAATCCAGCACAAATTGCTTATCACCTGCCTCCAGCACTCGAAATGGCCCTTCGTAAGGCGGTTTGAGCGTTGCTTTTAGGGCTTCGCGCCTGACAAAAACGAAATCGGCATTTTTCAAAGCCTTGGGGACGAAAACTCGTGGAAAAGCGTGATGAACCGGACCCGGGAGCGTGTCTGCCCCCGTGCCGACTAACGGTCCCAGAGCCGAGAGAGGTGGGGGCTCTGGGTGCTCTGGTAAAAACTCGCCCGGCAGCCTCAGAGTTTGTGCGAATACCAGCTCCGCTGGGGAGGCGTCTAAGTCCTCTTTAGGCGCAGAACGCAACCCTAATAAAACCCATGGAAGTTTATTCACCCAATCTGCATCCGTGAGCGACGCTCTGAGTGCTGCCTTCAAAGACCTATGAAAACGCTCGCATAAACCATTGGCCTGAGGGTGGTAAGCCGTAGTGCGGTGAATTTTGGCTCCTAAGCCGTTGGCCATCGCTGACCACAGCTCAGAGATGAATTGCGGTCCTCTATCGGACGTAATGTCCGACGGAACCCCGAAACGCGCCACCCAAGCCGTTAAAAAAAAACGCGAGCCACCTCCACGGCCGTGGTCGTCGCAAGTGGGACCACTTCCGGCCAACGTGTGGTGCGGTCCACCATTGTCAAAAGATACGTGAACCCCTGTGATGCCGGTAGGGGGCCCACAAGGTCGACGTGCACATGGTTGAACCTTCTGGCCGGAATGCGGAACGGTTCTAACGGGGCTCTTGTGTGCCTGTGAATTTTGGCCCGTTGACAGGAAATGCAGGTTTTTGCCCATTCCTTCACGTGCTTGCGCAGGCACGGCCAAACAAACTTTTCCGCCACTAGTTTCACCGACGCGCGCACCCCCGGGTGCGCCAGTGAGTGGACCGAGTCAAAAACACGGCGGCGCCACGTGGCCGGAACCACCGGACGCGGGCGCCCCGTCGACATGTCGCAGATCAGGGGGGGCATACCGGTTTGTAAACACTTGCTCTCCAGCCTCAACCCTGTTGGTCCAGACTGGAGCGCGCGCACGTCTGCGTCCGCCCCCTGGTCCGCTGCCATGGCTGCGTAATCTATACCCACGTGTACCGGGGCTGCGCGCGCCACCGTGTCGCTCTCCTGCGGCGCGGTCACGGTGGCCCGTTCTGCCTCTGCGCGTGTTGGGGTCGTGAACGCGCGTGAGAGACAATCCGCTACTACACTGAATTTGCCCGCGACGTGCCTAATGTCAGTGGTAAATTCCGAGATTGCGGCCAGCTGCCTCTGCTGCCTGCCGGACCACGGGTCTGAAATTTTGGCCATGGCGTATGTGAGCGGCTTGTGGTCCACATAAGCGGTGAAGCACCGTCCTTCCAGCCAGAACTGGAAATGACGAATAGCCAAATGCAGCGCCAACAGTTCTCTGTCAAACGCGCTGTATTTTCGTTCAGCCGCGCTTAAAGATTTGCTAAAGAAAGCCAAAGGCTGCCAAACTCCGGCTACCTGTTGCTCAATAACGGCCCCTATGGCTAAATCTGAAGCGTCTGTCGTCAGCGCGATACGTGCTGCAGGGTCTGGGTGGGCCAGGAGCGCAGCGTCAGCCAAGGCTTTTTTAACCTCTGTGAACGCGCGCTCCCGCTCCGGGGACCATTCGACCGCCTGGGTCGGTTTTTGTTTTTTGAGCGCGGCATATAACGGTTGCATGATTTGAGCTGCGTGGGGCAGGAATCGGTTATAAAAATTCACCATCCCCAAGAATTCCTGTAGTGATTTGACCGTTTGTGGACGGGGAAAATCCGCTACCGCGCGTACTTTCTCTGGTAACGGAACCGCTCCCTCCGGGGAGACGCGGTGACCCAAAAAATTGATCCGCTCGACGCCGAACTGGCACTTGGCTGGGTTAACTATTAAGCCGTGCTCTCCCAGCCTCCTAAAAACTGCTGTGAGGTGCGTTTCGTGTTCGTCCTCTGAAGTACTCGCGACCAAAATGTCGTCGAGGTACACAAACACGAAAGGGAGATCGCGTAACACGGCATCCATCATCCGCTGAAATGTTTGCGCCGCCCCTTTGAGACCAAACGGCATGCGTAAAAATTCGAAAAGTCCGAACGGGGTTATTACCGCTGTTTTAGGAATGTCCTCCGGTTGGACCGGGACTTGGTGATAGCCGCGAACTAGATCAATCTTTGAAAAAATGCGCGCCCCCGCCAGGTGCACCGAAAAATCCTGAATGTGCGGGATGGGATAACGATCGTGCGCCGTAGCGTTGTTTAGCCTGCGGTAATCCCCGCACGGTCTCCAGGAGCCATCGGCTTTCGGTACCATGTGCAGCGGCGAAGCCCACGGGCTCTTCGACCTACGAACGATGCCCAGCCTCTCCAGGCTGGCGAACTCCTCGCGCGCAATGGCGAGCTTAACTGCATCCAAGCGCCGAGCTTTTGCAAACACGGGAGGACCAGAAGTGGGGATAAAGTGTTTCACCCCGTGCTTCGCGACCGTCGCTGAAAAAGTGGGCACAGTGAGCGCTGGAAATTGGGTGAGGAGTGTGTGAAACTTACCACCTGCTGTAGCGACGTGGGTCTGTACTGGTGGCGGGGACACTCGAGCTGAACAGGGGAGAGAGTAAAAAGAGAGTGCATTTACCAGCCGTCTATTAGCAAGATCAACTAACAGATTGTGTGAACACAAAAAATCCGCGCCCAACATGTTGAAACTCACCGCCGCTATCACAAAAGTCCATTCATATGTGCGGCCATGTAAGCATAAAGGCAAGGTCCTTCTCCCGTAGGTGTTGATGTTCGAGCCATTTGCCGCTGTAGCTCCGCTACCGTGGGGTCCAGCCACCCGGTCCGCGTATGTTGGGGTGATGAAGCTCACTTGTGCTCCGGTGTCGATGAGGAACTCTCGTCCGGAGCGCGCATCCGTTATGTAGAGCAGCTTGTTGCGTTCTCCGAGGGTCGAAGCTGCTAGTGACCCCCGGTCTTGCCGTTTCCCGAACTCCTGAAGATGCAGGGCGGCACACACCTGCGTGCCTTCTCTGCGAACCTCCGATGGTAAAAGCAGAGATCTTCTCCTCCGCTGTGTCGTGCCCGCGCCTCTGCCGCCGGGCTATTGGCTCCCCCTCGTCGCGGCCGTGTTGCCACCGTCGTCGGCCAGTCTGGTTCTGCCGCCTCTGGCTCCCCGCTGTCTCGGGTCACTGCTGTGGTTGCTTGCTCGCCGCAGGCGTCCAGGATCCCATCTGCCTCCTGGGCCAGCTCCCGGAACTCCTCCAGGGTGTGACACTTTTTGCCGGCCAGCGTGCTTCTCGCATGCGCCGGGAGGTTGGAGAGGAAGATGAACTGAAAAATGAAATCATCGTTGTCCAACCCTCTCAGCTGTATCATCTCCTCCATCAGGGCGCTCGGCCTGTGTCCACCTTGGTCTAGCAAAGACAGGATCCTCCTCGCCCTCACTTCAGCCGAGGGGGTGAAAAACTTGATGAGGGTGGATTTCAGCTTGCCGTACCTGTCGGTCGCGGGTGGCTGCTCCACCAAGCTTTGCACGCACCGAGCTGTGCTGTTGTCCAGTTTAACGATGACATGGTGGAACTTAGTGTCATCCACCGTTACTCCTGCGAGCGCGAACTGCGACTCTGCTTGCAGAAACCACGACCGTGGGTTATCCTGCCAGAAATCAGGCAGCTTAACGGCCACTGCGCTCGCCAGCTCTGAGCGCTGTGAGTCCGGGACCCTGAGAATTTCTTCGTTCATTCTCAACGTCGTCAGTCACCAATGTGGGGAGACTTGAATAACGAAACCGAATTGTCTTTCATTCCAGTTTATTCAAGAAATCATTCCACTGTCTGCTCTCATTCTTGAGCAGCGAACAAAGAGAGTGAACACACCAAAGTTCTCTCATTTAAACATTCTGACATCAAACCATTTCCCTCGCGGGGGAAATCACACATCTCTCTCAAAATCTCTTTATTCACATTCATTAGCCTTTTATTTACATAACTCCCCCTTCTCTCTTCCCGAGCCTCAGTGGTCAGGAAGTCTTCTGTCCCCTGTCCTCCGCAGGGGGTCCAGGCTCTGTGGCTCCGCACCGCAGGGGGCTGGCTCTCCTTCATCGTGGTTAAATCACATATGCAGTGTCCAACATATACATGTCTCACAACACAGCCATAATTCAATACTTCTTAATAAATTGCAAATGTATGGTATTAGGGGAATTGCTCTGAAATGGGTTACAAGTTATCTATCTGAGAGACAACAATTTGTGAAAATGGGAGAATATCTGTCTGGGTGTATGGGAATTGCCTGTGGGGTCCCCCAAGGGTCAGTATTGGGCCCCAAATTATTTAACATATATATAAATGATATATTCCAAGTTTCTAAATTATTAAAAATAATATTATTTGCTGATGATACTAATTTATTTTATTCTGGAAATAATTATAATCAACTAATCCATACTATAAATAATGAATTAAATAAGCTAAAAAAAATGGATGGATTGTAATAAACTATCACTAAATATAGATAAAACTAAGGTAATGATATTTGGTAATTGTAAAAATAAAGAAGATATACACATTCATATCGATAATGTAGTTATTGAAAAAGTTAAGGAGATCAAGTTTTTGGGTGTAGTACTGGATGATAAAATTAGTTGGAAACCACATGTCAGATACATACAAAATAAAGTTGCAAAAAATATTGCAATTATAAATAAAATTAAGCAGGTCCTAGATTATAAATCACTTCATATTTTGTATTGTTCATTAGTACTTCCATACTTGACTTATTGTATAGAAGTTTGGGGTAACAGTTATAAAAGTAAACTTAATTCATTGTTAATATTACAAAAAAGGGCAGTCCGTGTTATACACAAAGTCGGGTACCTCGAACATACCAATTTATTGTTTTTACATTCGAAGTTATTGAAATTATGGGATCTGGTTCATTATTACACAGCACAATTAATGTTTAAAGTTAGTAAAAACCTCTTGCCACACAATATACAGAATCTATTCAGGGAGAGAGAAGGGAAATATAATTTACGGGGGAATACAAAATTTAAAATTCACTTAGTAAGTTCTACACGGAAGAGTTTTTGTGTGTCTGTGTGTGGGGTAAAACTGTGGAATGGGTTGGGGGAGAAACACAGGCAATGTCCCAACATCCATATATTTAAATCAACATATAAAGAAATGATTTTTGAGCAGTATGAGAATGAAGGGCAGTGATGTTACATTGTGTCTTCAGTGAGGGAAGGTTGTTGTGTGTTATGGTAATGGTGAAGGTGTTGTTTGTGTTTGCATTGAACATGCCAGAATTGTATGTTTATTGTTGTTGTAATATTGTTGGATATGGACTGTCATTGTTGTGTCATTTTTGTTGTATAATTTGACTATGGGTGTATTATGGTGAACATGGTTGTGGGATAATGATGATTATGAGTAATACTGTAATTTGTTTGGTGTGGAGAAGGGGTTGGACTGTATAAGCGTTGGCTTCTTCCCACTCCTTTTGAACATTTTATTTTTGGTTTGTTTTTTTGTTGTGTTTTGAACTCTCTTTTTTCTTTCTTTAACAATGTTCAAATAAAAATCAATCAATCAATCAATCAATTACTCAAGTTTTAAGTGGGTGTTCTTTGTACCCTTAACTAGAAATTTTTGGTTGTCTCCTTTAATTTACATGGCACTTGATATTTTCTAACCTGTTTGTATACCACAATAGACAGAGATGGAACCTGAATTAGACAGAGCTCAGAGAGGGCAAGATGAGACAGAAGAGAGGAGCCAAGGAGAGGAAAGCGTTCAGGCAGAGGGTCCAGGTCTAGGAGAGATGAGAGTAGAGGAAGGAGAGAAGGATGACACCAGTAAAAAGTCCAAACACAGGACGTCTGGATGGGACCTCAAATGGCCCAATATTCCAACATTCAAGCCTTGGTTGCACAATACTTCAAATAGTAAGTTCCATATGCACGGCAGTGGCTCAGGAGGTAGAGCGGGTCGTCCAATAACCGGATGGTTGGTGGTTCGAATCCCACTCTCCCCAGATATCCTGCCATTGTGTCCCTGGGCAAGACACTTTACCCACTTTGCCTCCAGTGTCTGTAACACTGGGTATGAATGTGTATAAATGTTCGGTGGTGGCCGGAGAGGGCACTGGCCCGGATTGGCAGCCACATTTCCGTCAGCCTGCCCCAGGGCAGCTGTGGCTACAGTAGTAGCTTGCCACTACCATTGTCTGTCTGGAGCGAATGAATAATGTATCTGTAAAAAGCATCTTTGAGTGTCTATGATAAAGCACTATATAAATGTGATGCATTATTATTATATGCAAACTTACTGTGTAAAATAAAAAAAATAGTCTAAAATTAACATTCATACATACAGATGTGGACAAAATTGTTGGTACCCCTCTGTTAATGAAAGAAAAACCCACAATGGTCACAGAAATAACTTGAATCTGACAAAAGTGGTAATAAATAAAAATTCTATGAAAATTAACCAATGAAAATCAGGCAATGTTTTTGAATTGTGGTTCCACAGAATTATTTTAAAAAACAAACTCATGAAACAGGCCTGGACAAAAATGATGGTCCCCCTAGAAAACATTGAAAATAATGTGACCATAGGGACATGTTCAACCAAGATGTGTCCTCTAATTAACATCACAGGTGTCTGCAAGCTTGTAATCAGTCAGTCGGCCTATTTAAAGGGTGACAAGTAGTCACTGTGCTGTTTGGTGACATGGTGTGTACCACACTAAACATGGACCAGAGGAAGCAAAGGAGAGAGTTGTCTCAGGAGATTAGAAAGAAAATTATAGACAAGCATGTTAAAGGTAAAGGCTATAAGACCATCTCCAAGCAGCTTGATGTTACTGTGACTACAGTTGCACATATTATTCAGAAATTTAAGATCCACGGGACTGTAGCCAACCTCCCTGGATGTGGCTGCAGGAGGAAACTTGATGAAAAATGGAAGAGATGGATAATACGAATGGTAACAAAAGAGCCCAGAACAACCTCTAAACACATTCATGGTGAACTCCAAGGTCAAGGTACATCAGTGTCAGATTGCACCATCCGTCGTTGTTTGAGTCAAAGTGGACTTCATGGGAGACGACTGAGGAGGACACCACTGTTGAAAACAAATCATAAAAAAGCCAGACTGCAATTTGCCAGACTGCATGTTGACAAGCCACAAAGCTTCTGGGAGAATGTCCTATGGACAGACGAGACAAAACTGTGAACATTCAGCTGATGTGCCTTGCCAAAAAGTTCCAGACGCAAAAATGAAGTATATCAAGAAAAGAACACTGTCCCTACTGTGAAACATGGAGGAGGTTCTGTTATGTTCTGGGGCTGCTTTGCTGCATCTGGCACGGGGTGTCTTGAATCTGTGCAGGGTACAATGAAATCTCAAGACTATCAAGGGATTCTAGAGGGAAATGTGCTGCCCAGTGTCAGACAGCTTGGTCTCAGTCGCAGGTCATGGGTCTTGCAACAGGATAATGACCCAAAACACACAGCTAAAAACACCCAAGAATGGCTAAGAGCCAAACATTGGACTATTCTAAAGTGGCCTTCAATGAGCCCTGATCTAAATCCTATCGAACATCTGTGGAAGGAGCTGAAACATGCCGTCTGGAGAAGGCACCCTTCAAACCTGAGACAACTGGAGCAGTTTGCTCATGAGGAGTGGGCCAAAATACCTGCTGAGAGGTGCAGAAGTCTCACTGACCGTTACAGAAATCGTTTGATTGCAGTGATTGCCTCAGAAGGTTGTGCAACAAAATATTAAGTTAAGGGTACCATCATTTTTGTCCAGGCTTGTTTCATGAGTTTGTTTTATAAAATAATTCTGTTGAACCACAATTCAAAAGCATCGTCTGATTTTCATTGGTTAATTTTCATAGAATTTTTATTTATTACCACTTTTGTCAGATTCAAGTTATTTCTGTGACCATTGTGGGTTTTTCTTTCATTAACAGAGGGGCACCAACAATTCTGTCCACGTCTGTATGTGTTTTCTGCCGCGCCCCCCCCCCCCCCCCGGAAAAATATGTTGCCACTGAGCCAAGGTCTTTAAGCCAGAGGAAACACTGAAATAAATGATACGGTTTGCAGTTAGTGAAAATAATGTTTCACATACAGAAGTGGGACTTTTTAAAGCTTATGATAAATTCAGCAATCAGACGGAGCAAAGAAATTAAGGAAAATAAAATAATCAAATTGAATATTATGGACTAATTAAACACATGAAACATTTACGATCTGCAGAATATACACAAATCGTACCGATAAGCAACGGTAGCAGTTTTTGACAAAGTAGCATAAATTGATGGACTCTGCTGTGGATTGGCGCTACTGGTAGCATTTTTCGATAGGGCAGCACAGATCAACAGAACAGCAGCAGACAAGGATGCGAGCCACATGACCCACGGAACGTAAACACAGTAAACTTCAGCACTGGACAATGTTTAATTTTTTGGTTTGTGAAATCTCAATAGGCCTGTTCTGTTACGCTCGTTTACTACGCACCGCAGTGATATGATACCGCACTGTTGTGTAATATTGCTTAATAATTATGAACTTTGTCAGTGAACTGTAAGAGAGAAGAGAAGAGGAAAAAAAAAATGACAACCGACCTGACAGATTCAATAAACTATGATGCTGATTTAAGGTGGAATTGCCCAGCCCAAATGTTTGGTCAATATGGTTATGACAGTCTTGTTACCTCCACCAAGGAGGTAATGTAATCGGGGGGGTTTGTCTGTTTTTCCATTCGTTTGTTTGTCTGTTAGCAGTATTACACAAAAACTACGGCATGGATTTTGATGAAATTTTCACCAGAGACGGTCCTTGGGCTGCAGAAGAACCCATTAGATTTTGTTAATGATCCAAGAGTGCATACCTCCGCCAAGGCTCCATCCTCTCACAATATGTTAGCAAGATTGCTCAGAAACTAATGGATGGATTTTGATGAAATTTTCACCAGAGGAGGTCCTTGGGTTACAGACGAATCCATTAGGTTTTGGAGCTGATCTATGAGTGCAAACCTTTACCAAGGCCCTATCTTTCATTGCTTGGTGGGATGGAGACAGGGAGGGAGACGGTAATTTATGATATTTATGACCACTGTGCTGCCCAATTTTATTACAGTTTAACTGAGTATGAGGTTATTATTGTAGCAGACAAATGCATATGGAGAGTTTCTGACTCTGCAGAAACTTATTTATAAATATGTAAAATAACCTGTTTGTGTGAACTAAGATCTGTGCATTGTGTGATTAAATACTGTATGTAGTTACAGAAATGGTTCACCTGTTTTGTGTTTTCAAGGATGGATGGTCATCAGTGAGTTACGCAATCATTCAAATCCAACAAATCCATATTTTTTTGTTTGTTTTTCACAAGCAAAGTAAGGTCTCTAGTAGTGAGCAAGGTGATTTTGTTTCCATTTAAATGTACAATCTAACACTAACACTGACTATAAAGCTTCCGTGACACTTCCAAAAACATGATTTGCTTTATGGATTTTAATATATACTACAGCAGCTTGTTTATCCAGAGCTTTAACAACATGGCGGTACCTGAGAACTGTGTTTAATATAGAGTGGTCCATAGAAAGTGATCCCCCCCCCCAAAAAAAAAGAAAAAAGCACAGTTAGTACTGCATTATTCATGTAGAAACAATAAAAACAATTTCTTGGACAGGTAATATCTTCTGCGGCCCTTAGTGAAGCATCAGACAATGTGCAGCTGGGCAGACAGCTTCTGGAAAATCTACTCCTGATTCATTTTGACTCACAGCGACTGGAGATGTCTGCTAATTGGTTACTTTGAACATCACTGACCAGATTCTTGCGAGATCAATAGCAGATTGACTGAAACGCTGAAGTAATTAGAGAGAAGATCAATGAGATGCTGAACAATTGGCTATGGCTGCACGGTGGCGCAGTGGTTTAGCACTGTGGCAGCACAGTTTTACCCTCGGCCGGGGGACCGCGGGGATCGTGGGTTCGATCCCAGCCCCCGACCAACAGTGAGCTGTGTGGAGTTTGCATGTTCTCCCCGTGTTGCGCGGGTTTACTCCGGGATTTCTCCGGTTTTCTCCCGCATACCAAAAACATGTAGGTTTCGGGCGCTCGCACACGCAGCGACCAGCAGCCGGTGGCTTGTCATCAGACTGCAAACCAAATCTACCTACGGGTACAAATAAGTAACCAAAAAAAAAAAAAAAAAAATGGTGGGCATGTGCTGGTTTAACATGAAACCGTTGCTGCTACAGGCGTGATCGCTTTAGCCATGTACAGCTAATTTCCACTTCAGAAAACTGAGCCTGCAAATCAGTTGCTTGACATGTCTGCTACTTTATAGATGCAGAAGAACTTGAAGTCATTAGGAAATAGATCAATTAAACTTCAAATGGATGAAGAGCACTGGGAGACTGAACTTATGCAAGAGCAGGAGAAAGTATTCTTGAAAAAAAAAAAAAACAGGTTTAATTTTTCTTTTTTCTGGCCATCATTATCATATTTCCCATTAGTTAACTTTCAAATTTAAAAGTGGCTGCACACCAACAAAACATAATAATTAAACAAATCAAGGGCGTATCACATCAATGCCTGTCAAGCTGTAAAAAAACAAGTGTACAATGCAAGAATAATCACTCTTGTAATGTATTTTGCAGAGGACACTGAGTTTGTGTGCCAGACATTGATGTAACACCTCCAATTTCAGCTTTAGCAAGCTAAGCACGACTAACTGACTTTACTGTTAAAGTGAAAAGCTCCACATTTCTTGCAGAGTAGTTTTAATCAAGCCTGGAGAGGTGAAGGTATGCTTTGAAGAGAAGAGGAATGAAAGTCCATCCATCCATCTTCTACCGCTTTTCCGGAGGTCCGGGTCGCAGAGGAAGCAGTTCAAGCAAAGAAGCCCAGACTTCCCTCTCCCCCGCCACCTGCTCCAGCTCTTCAGAGAGGATACCAAGGCGTTCCCAGACCAGCCGGGAGACATAGTCTCTCCACCGAGTCCTGGGTCTGCCCCGGGGTCTCCTCCCAGTGGGACGTGCCTGAAACACCTCAATTGGGAGGCGTCCAGGAGGCATCCTAATCAGATGCCCATACCACCTCAACTGGCTCCTTTCAATGTGGAGGAGCAGCAGTTCTACTCTGAGCCTCTCCCGGATCACTGAGCTCCTCACCCTATTTCTGAGGGTGAGTCCAGCAATCCTACGGAGAAAGCTCATTTCAGCTGCTTGTATCCGCGATCTTGTTCTTCTGGTCATTACCCAAAGCTCGTGACCATAGGTGAGAGTAGGAACGTAGATTGACTGGTAAATCGACAGCTTTGCCTTAGAACTCAGCTCCCTCTTCACCACAACAGACCAGTACAACGTCCGCATCACTGCAGATGCTGCTCCAATCCGTCTGTCAATCTTTTGCTCCATTCTCCCCTCACTCGTGAACAAGACCCCAAGATACTTAAACTCCTCCACTTGGGGCAGGAGCCTGTCCCCAACCCAGAGAGGACAATCCACCTTTTTCCGGCTGAGGACCATGGACTCGGACTTGGAGGTGCTGATTCTCATCCCAGCCGCTTCACACTCAGCGGAAAACCGTCCCAGCAAGAGCTGTAGGTCATTGCTGGATGAAGCCAACAGGACAACATTATCTGCAAACAACAGAGATGAGATCCTGTGGTCACCAAGCATGACACCCTCCATTCCCTGGCTGTGCCTAGAAATCCTGTCCATAAAAATTATGAACAGGATCGGTGACAAAGGGCAGCCCTGGCGGAGTCCAACTCTCACTGGGAATGACTCCAACTGAGTGTTGGCAATACGAACAAAACTCTCACAATGGTCGTACAGAGACCGAATAGCTCGTAACAACAAGCCCGATACCCCATACTCCCAAAGCACCCCCCACAAAAATCCACAAGGGATGCGGTCAAATGCCTTCTCCAAGTCCACAAAACACATGTAAACTGGTTGGGCAAACTCCCACGAACCCTCAAGAATTCTCGAGAAGGTAAAGAGCTGGTCCGATGTGCCACGGCCAGGACGAAAACCACATTGCTCCTCCTGAATCCGAGGTTCGACCAACGGCCGGACTCTCCTCTCCAGTACCTTGGCATAGACCTTCCCAGGGAGGCTGAGGAGTGTGATCCCTCTAAAGTTGGAGTTGACTTTCATTCCACCCTCCGGCCCCCCCCCCTTTTTTTTTCCTTCAAAAAGGGGACCGGAGGGTGGAATGAAAGTCAGTAGAAGCAAAACAGAATACATGAGTGTGAATGAGAGGGAGGCAGGTGTAATGGTGAAGATGCAAGGAGTAGAGGTAGTGAAGGTAGAGAAGTTTAAATATCTGGGGTCAGCCATCCAAAGCAATGGAAAATGCACAAGAGAGGTGAAGAAGAGAGTGCAGGCGGGGTGGAGTGGGTGGAGACGAGTGTTGGGGTGATTTGTGACAAAAGGGTAGCAGCTAGAGTGAAAGGGAAGATTTAAAAGAGACTTGCTATGATATATGGTTTGGAGACTGTGGCACTGACAAAAAGACAGGAGGCAGAGTTGAAGATGCTAAGATTTTCATTGGGAGTGGCTAGGAGGGACAAGATTAGAAATGAGTATATCAGAGGGACAGCTCACGTTGAGCGGTTTGGAGACAAAGTAAGAAAGGCAAGGCTGAGATGGTTTGGACATGTGCAGAGGAGGGATAGTGGACATACTGAACAAAGGATGTTGAAGATGGAGCTGCCAGGCAGGAAGAAAAGAGGAAGACCACAGAGAAGATTCATGGATGTAGTGAAGGAGGGCGTGGAGAGGGTTGGTGTTACAGAGGAAGATGAAGGGAAAGGGTGAGATGGAGGCAGATGATCCACTGTGGAGACCCCTGAAGGGAGCAGATGGAAGAAGAAGACTGTCACGAAATCTCCCTCCCCCCAAAAAACAACCCCCCCCAAAAAATGGCATTTGTCCCTCTGTTTTGCCTTTGTCATGATTTCCCCACACATTTTTAAAATTATTTTATGAGCCACACACAGCAGTTAGCATAGTAGCTAGTTAGCCAACCTTTCGTAATGATGGAGTAGACTCTTTATCCTTTCTGTGATTGGCAAATTTCATAGATTATGTTCTGATGTGACACCTGTTACTCCTTGTGAGCATCGACAGTTATTTCTTTTGACACTGAGCAGAAACTATTTGTATGGTACTCAGCCCCACATACCTTACCCTCATGTGGATGTGAGACACACCAACCCTGACAGCACCACAGAAACAAAATGTTGCAGTGTTGACCAGGTCACATCTCAAAGTGATGCCCGCCCTTCCAGGCTGTGAATAATTCATGTGCGAAAACGAGCAGAGCCGAGCCAACTTTAGAGCCAATCCATAGACGAAGTGTATGTATAGTGCTCTCGCACTTATAGCTATTGAATAAGTGCCATGTTAGTCAGAGGCTTGGCAAGAGATTCCAAACACAACAGACAACCAGGCAGCCAGACTGTCCAAACTTGTTAAGTGCTGATTATATAAGGAGAAGGCAGGGGTGCTGCTGAGGTGATATGAAGGACTGACGGACCTTCGCTGTAACACACACCTCACATTTATGTGGAGTACATGGATTGCTGGGAATAATAGCTTAATCATGCCTTGTCTTTTAGTGTTTGGAAAATAACGAAGTTATGTGCAAAATGACAGATTCTTATATAAAGGATTTGTCTGTTACACCTTAATCCATTAGGAAAGTCTCCTGCTTCAACTGTAGCTAAGCCGATTTGGAGCCAGCCGATAGCATCAGTGGGCATTAAGGTGTCGGCACTTCTCAGAGAGAAACGGCTTTGCTGATATGCAGATATTGAGGAGCATGTACATCCTGACAGCCAGAGGATTATTCTGAAACTCTAATAGACAGTATGTACACTACTCACAAAAAGTTAGGGATATTCGGCTTTGGGTTAAATTTCAGGATATACCTAAAATGCACTATAACCTTTACAGGTGAACTTAATTTGACCTCTAACCTTTTGAATGCATATTTCCAACTGTTCAACGTTTCAGTACTTTTTGCATAACTTGCTGTTCTCTAACAAGGTGCTTAACGGCAAAATTCACAACAGGTGTTTGATCCATGAATCGACCAATAAATTTTCTGGTTCAATTAGAATTGGTATTTAAACAGTCCTCTTCATCATGCTGTTCACATTTAGGCATCATGAGACCAAGACGACACCCAACAACTGATCAACAGTACCTCGCCATTGTGAGGCTCCAAACAGGATGTTCTCAGAGGGAAGTGGCCACTGAGCTCAGAGTGTGACAGAGTGTCATCAGCAGGTTGCAACATAGATACAGAGAGACTGGAAGAGTCACAGAAAGGCATAGAAGTGGACGTCCTTTGGCCACATCCCACACTGACAACTGCTTCATTGTGAACAGTGCCCTGAACCGGATGATGAATGCCACTCAACTCCAGGCACATGTAAGGGAGCTGAGAAGCACCCAAGTGTCATGTCAGACCATTTGAAACCATTTACATCAGTGTGGTCTGCATGCTAGATGACCTGCAAGGGTACCTGACCACACCACTAGGCACAGGCATCATCGGCTTGCATGGGCCAGGGAACATTTATGCTGGACAAGAGACCAGTGGGCCTCAGTGCTGTTTTCTGATGAAAGTCGATTCATGTTGAGCACAAATGATGGCCGCCAACAATGTTGCAGACGTCAAGGAGAGCACTATGCATCAACCACTGTTGTCACCAGACGAGTCTTTGGTGGTGGTGATGTTACAGTCTGGGCAGGTGTGTCTAGTTAATACAGAACTGCCCTACATCTTGTGAATGGTACAGTGACAAGCCAATACTACCTGAATAACATTAATCCAGTCACTGTGCCCCTACATGAACACAGGCCCAATTTCATGTTCATGGACGACAATGCTCCAGCTCATCGAGGTTGCATCATTAGGGAACGGCTGCTGGAGGGTGGGGTACCTCAGACGGAGTGGTCTGCACTTTCTCCAGACCTGAATCCCATAGAAAACCTATGGGATCAGCTGAGTCACTGTGTAGAGGCTCATAACCCTGCACCCCACAACCTCAATGACCTGAGGGCCTCCCTTCAAGAAGAGTGGAATGCTATGCCTCAGTAGACAATAAGTCGACTTGTGACAACTATTGTTGTCAAGCTGTAATTGATGCTCAAGGGCACATGACAAGACATTGACATTTTTTGTTGTGATATACCCACCGTTGTTGGCTTTTGTTTCAATAAATTGTTTGAGATGAGGAAATCATCACTGCATGCTTCTGCTTGAATATCCTACTTTCATGATATTATATCACTGAAGCATAGGGCTGTGCGATATGACCAAAATTTCATATCACGATATAAGAAATCTTATTTGACGATAATATATATCACGATATACATGTTCTGTAAATTCTACACTTTATATATGATAACCAATAAAAAGAACCAACTCTTTTTCTACATTTTAAATTACATACTGAAAAAAATCAATTGTACAAATTCATCTGTCATTAATTTTATGCATGTTTTTCCCCTCTTAATTTTGCGGCGTTATAAAACCGTTTTTTAATGTGCATCTGAGATGACGTCAACTTTATTCATTATCGCTACTCGACTAATTAAAAATGATTAGAAATCATTACATCAAAAGCCAGTTTGTTCCTCCAACACGTTTTAATTTATTATTTATCTAGTGTGTATGCGGTTGCTGCAACACACTTTTGCAGCTTTAGTAATATTTTTTCCAGACAAAATTAAGAAGCTCGGCAGTGATTTAAACCAGAACGATGGTCTAATACACTTTAATGTTTCCTATTAGTGACAAGATAGCATCATCATTTTGCCATTTTATAATTAGAGAGAGATGGTGCTACCTCCAATTAAAACGAGGTTAGAGGACTATCCTCTCTAATGCAGCGCGGTGGGGAAAAAGTCCCACATCCCTGACACACAAGTAGTGGCGAAACATTAGCTTGCTGTTCGCTGCTGTGGTGCCAACCACTGGAACCCACCAGGCGCACTGTGGGGGAGAGGCGGGGCGGTGACAGTCAGAAATGGGCTATGTGTCCCGATATAAACGATACAGTTTTATATGAAACAGACATTTTTTTTTTAATCGCATCACCGATACAGTATACTGTAGTATCACACAGGCCTACTGTAGCGTGCCGTGAACTTTTTACATTTTCCATAAATTTCACCCGAAAGCCAAATATCCCCAACTTTTTGGTGAGTAGTGTGTGTACCTTTACTTTTGGATAAAAGCACAAGTTCCATTTTTAGTTCCATGTCTTTCTTTAAATGAACAAATGAGAAGCTTCACTTGCTGCACGCCAAACCATTAAGTGGGGAATGATGTGCAAAGACTCTGAATATGTATGACACGCGGTGACTAAAACAAACTGAAATAACTAATGTTTTGAGTATCATTTGTTACGCATGTCTCTGTATAATGAGACTGTACTCACAGCTTATGCAAAGCTGAAGCATTGACATGAGAATCTGTCACAGATGCATGTGACTTGAGATCGCTCTTCGTCGGTGGAAAACAAGATGCCTGAATGGAGATTTTTCATCTCATGAGCTTTCTCCAGACGAACGTGACTCTGGTCTTGTACATCTGCCCGTTTACCATGGGCTCTTGGGTAGCTTGCTACCCACTGGAATAAACACGTGTACTGCCCTCTACACGCAACCCTTTAACATGTTAAAAAATAAACAGATTTTTTTTTTAATTACAGCTTTATAAGAGAGGAATCCAGCAGATTAGGACAGAATAATGGTCATCACCGAGTACGTATGTATGAATTTATTTATTTATTCATTCATTCATTTTATTTAATGGAAAACAAGCTAAATTAGTGTTGGCTATTTAATACCAGAATATTTATTTTAATGTCTTAAACTAATGCCACATCATCAAATGAAATGTAAAATAAACAAAAATAATCAATTGAAATTTTTAAAAAAAACAGACCATCAATGGCTATGTTTATCTGCGCACAAATAAAGTGATTATAATTGGATTTCTGGAGTTATCTGATTATCCAGGTAGTCATGTAAAGAGAATAATCAGATAAAAGACATTTTCAGGTTATGAAAAATCACATTAACTCCAGTAGTTTACTGCCCAGTAATTTGTTTATTCAGTTCATGTAAACACATCAAATGTGACTATTACCATAATCTGATTATTCATAGTTATCAGACTATTGTGACCATATAACCAGGCTCAGTGATGGAGTAGCTCCTTCCGGCCAAATTAAATCATCCCCAGAGTCCTCAGATCTCCTGACCTTGACCTTGAGCGCAGCCTAGCTGCAGACCCACTTGAAGATCACTGAGCATTAGTTTGCCAAACACTGGGGCAACTGCCTAGGAGGAGTAAGGATCTTTGTGAAATCACAAATGCCTTGATCTCCTGACCTTTGACACTGATCTTGAGCTCAACTTGGATGCAGAAAAACCCAAGGATCACTGTGTGTGAGTTTGTTGAGAATTGGGGCCATTGCCTGCGAGGAGTATGGGGTTTTCTGGAATCACACACTTGCCCAGACCTCCCAACCTTGACCACAACCTGAATGCAGACCCACCTGAGGATCATCGTGTGGGAGTCTGGTGAGCACCAGGGCAATTACCAAGGAGTAGCGATTTCTCTGAAACCACCTAAGTGCCCGGATCTCCTGTCCTTTGACCGTGACCATGAGCACAACGTGTAAGCGAACCCGCCTGAGGATCCTCGTGAGCTTGGTGGTGATGGAGGCAAATGGCCAGGAGCAGAAATTCCCGTGAAATGTGGACAGACACCATCGCCATCCCAGCAGCTCCTTCTTGTTTTGGCAGTGAGCTAAAAACTGAAAATGGATGAATGGACAAACTACTCCTGACAGCATGAATTGCTTAGCGCTAACATTAGCACTTCTAGCCTCTTTTATGCAGCTCTCAGGGTGCTAGTGAGACCAGATTGATTTGAGTCTTGTGATTTGAATTTTTTAGAATGTGATCTATTTGGACAAAAAAAAATCAACAATACTGTACAGGAGTTTGAATGGAAGTGTAGCACAAAGACATGGCACGTATACTTGTAGAATATTTCCTGCCAGTTTTGGAGAGCACCATCCCCTGGCTGCCCATTTCTATTTAATATATGTAATTACTACCAGTCTGTGCTCCTAATAAGCAAGGAGAGCCAAGTGGCCCAATGACAAAGCAAACTGGGCTAATCCCTGTCGAAGTGTTCTGACTTATTTCCCCGGCCTGCTTTCTTCCAGCTTCGGTGAGCCTGTCCTGGCGTGCAAATTCTTAATGTGATTCCCACTCTGTCGCGTCTCACTGTCATAACATCTTACCTTATCAACAATGCAAACATGGCAACCTGTGCAATCTCCTCGCTTGAAATTACAAGGAGTCTGATTAAAATGACTCCAAGTCATGCTGGAGTTTTCCTTTTTTTTTGCTGACTCCAACACACAGACTGAAAAATGTGCACAGGATGCAGGAGCTAAAATGCTGTGGATGGGCAATCATAACTGTGGTGTGCTGCACAATGCAAATTAATTCACCAGTCAGTGAAATTCAGACGAGTGCGGGGGGGCGGGCACTGGATACTTGTAGATCGGAAGAGATGCCCACGTTATATTTGCTCTTTTGGGGGCCAATTAAGGACACAATGACAACTATTCTCTTTTAAACTTATGCAAAAATGTGAACGCTGCAGTGCTGTCCAGGAAGTTGTCAGGTGGGAATAAATTACAGTGGAAAGAATGCTCTAAAAAGTAGTAACGTCTCCTGGTTTATTCACTCCTAAAGGCTTTCCTGCACCACTGTAGACCTGCGGTTATCCAATTTGACAAATTGACTGCTGCAACCATTGATGTACAGTCCTTTCTCGCCCTCTGTTTTCAATACAGATTAAATTTTGGTTAGATAATATTGTTTCCTGCAGTGCAAAGCATGATTAGTGAAGTTTAAAACAAAAACAATAGGACAGATTTAGAGAACAAACTCCAAACAGAGACAGGCAGTAAACGGTGGTGTGACAGTTGTCCTTTACCTGGTCTGAGGGACGACGGTGAAGACCACGATGAAGACCCAGAAGAACAACTCCAGCGACTGAAGCTTCCAAAGTGCAGCAGCCATATTCGTTTGACTACTAGATCCCTGTTGAAAGAATAAAAGGTGTTAGCAAGACCGGGTTAAAAAAAATAAACTGATGATGACAGATAAAGTTCAGAAAAATATTTTCTCCCTTTGAAATGTTTGATGTAATCACTCAAAAGAAGTCTCGAATAATGTGTAGTTTGATTGATGGTGTTTGTTTTTCCTCAGTCTACTTCAGCGAAACATCTATAAATGCAAAGAATCTCTGTCTGTGTTGTTCCTCGCATAGCTCTCGAACTGTTTGTCAGACTGACCTCAGTTTTTATAAGTGCTTTGCTGAAGTTACGAGGGTGTGCATCCCCAAATTTCAGCCTCCCTGGATATGTGGAAGTTTGAGAGGGGAAATCTTTATTGAACGTCCATAAGGGCACTATTAAATGAACACAGAGGTGGAAAAGGTATAGAGTAACTGCTAGGAGTTGGAGGCTGAAAGTCACAGAGCAGAGTTTGGAGGCTGGTGGGATAAAATGATAAAAATTTGGGCCCGATCCAAGCTCCGGAACCAGGTCTTCCTTTGAAGACCTTATAAGGAGTTGCTCAGGACTCCTGACAGACTCCTTATAAGGAGTTCTTATAAGGAATTTTGAACAACACCTTATATAGTCATGTGACCGGGCACTGCACTAGTCACTTTTTAATATAAGCCGTAATATTAGGTGGCATAAATTTAAAAACTGTCTTCTATGCTCAGTTTTTTTTTTTTTGAAGAATGTGTGAACAAAAAAATGACTGGGCTGCAAAAAAAAAAAAGGTAGTTTACTATGAATTTTCTTTATGTTTAAATGGTGAGGCGGTGATAATGCAGTGATTTATTCTCCTCATCATTATCAAACAAGCATCTCGGGAGGCCCATGGGTCACATGGATCTAATTAGTGATTGGAAATGATGTGAGCAAGTCTATGCTATTAAGGGGGAAAACAAATGTCTTAATAAAGTTTTCCTTTAATGGAAAGGTTGTGCTGTGCATCTTCTCGTATCCACGGGCACAAGAAGATGAACACACACACACTTTGTTTACTTGCACCCCTTTGCATTTAAAACAACCCATTTTTCAGCAGAAATTATGTTAGGTTAGCATTAAATTTACTTGATTTGTGAGGGGAAAAAAAGTCTCCTAGCTTCGTTGCACACCACAAATGCTGAAACAAGACAGGACTCTATAGGTTAGATAAATATGTCTAGATACTGAATAGAAACAAAGAAATTCTCTACTCTGTTAAAATATACTGTAAAACAGCGTGCCATTATCTAACTGCAAAACATATCTTCTTATGAACAAGTGTGCACAGTGATAAATGGTTACCATAGATTCATGGCTTTTTGGGAGCATAACTCATGCTATGCAGTTCCTGTGATTGTGAACCTAAATGTGATACGGGGAAAAGAAAATCCTTGGAAATGCATATGCACGGGGGAGGGATAAAGTGAAGTGCTCTGTGGCATCCTTCATCCTCTGTCCTCCTCCTCCTGCTGCTGAGATGAGTCGCACTTTTCTGCAGGTACAGCTGGCTGAGAGGAGCACAGCCTGCTTATTCTAGCACCAAAAGTCCTCTACGATTCATCTGAAAACACATTTTCGATTCACATGAGGACAGCTGTGCACACGTGGTAAATAATACTACAGTATACAGTTATACTCACGCAAACCAGTATTAAGTCATGTTCCTCATTATCAGACATTATTACTGGCTTCAAAAGACAGCACCAACAATAGTCTTGGTTATCGGACAATGATTTATTGATCATACAAGCGCTGCTCAATAAAGATTCCCCCTTGACCGACTTCTGGTCATTGTAGGAGGCTGATATAGCTCCGAACTCCTCAGAATTTGTTTTTTAAGGTGGAGTAAGATGTGATACTGGAGCCAGGTGAATATAGAGCGGTCATCAGGCCACACACCACGGGAGATGTTCAATCAGTTGAAAGAGACTTCTAGGGAGGACGCTCTAACGTATGATGTAGTAAAGCACTGGCATCAACAGTTCAAGTGTTGCCTGACATTGGTGGAAACGGCACCCATTCCTGGGCGACCACAGTGCCTCATTGGCGAAGACACTATCCGGCAAGTTTGGAGGATTGCCAGATACCAGTTACCAGGTACCAGTTCCAACTAGCCCAAGATGTCAAGATCAGTGTGGGGTCTGTGGAAAAAAGTCATCCATGACCACCTGCACATGTGGAAGTTGGTTCCCCCAATTGCTCACACTTTTCCAGAAGCAGAAACAAGTAAAATGCTCCCAGGCTCTTTTGGTCATGTGTCAAGAAAACCAGGAGGACTTCTTTGACAGACTAATCACACATGAGGAAACATGGGTTTATCACTATGATCCAGAAACTAAAACTCAGTAGAAGCAATGGAAGCATTACGAATCACCACCTCTGAAGAAAGTGCACGTCCAGCCTTTGAAAGGTAAGGTTCTGCTCACGTTCTTTGGGGACCAACATGGAGTATCGATGATGGATTTCCTGCCAAAAGGGTAGCACAATTACAGGGACTTACTGTGCTTCACTGCTGTAGAAATTGCAGAAGGCCATCAAAACCAAGAGGCAGGGCATGCTGACCAAGGGTGTCTGCCTCCTGCAAGACAATGCTCCGGTTCACAATTTGCTTGCTGCTCAAGAGGAAAGCATGGACTGGCAGCGCTGAAATCCTTTCTCACCCCCCTCTACTCTCCTGACCTTGTACCTCTGATTTCCACCTCTCTCCAACCATGAAGTCATTTTTGAAGGGCAAACACTTCCAAGATGATCAAAGACCGATTTCCAGGGTCAAGCCGTGGCTTCTGAAGCAACCTCCAGACTTGAACAGGTGAGGTCTCAACAGCTGCATAAAGTGATAGGAGAAGTGTGTGACCCTTGGTGGAACCCATGCAGTGAAACACGAATAACTGTTTTGTTCCACTCAGTACATGGGAAACGAGTCAGCGGAAATCTTTAATGAACAGCCCTCGTATCTCGTGAGTCCTTTTTCCAGATCTACATTTTGTACATTTCGTGGTGATAGGGTGCCAATCTGCAGACACAGACTTAATCTTTATGGCATGCATCTAATTTCAGTGGTTGCCATAAAATTGTCAAGTGCAAAATTCTATCGTTGTATGTATTCACGCTCATCTTTACAGCAGTATGAAGAATGAAACAAATTTTGTTCCTAGGTAGTGCATTTCTTAATTGCCTAATGCAGTTTTCAATAAACAAATTTAAGATTTCTTTTTAATCCACTGCAAGATTAGGACCATAATGACCAGACTGTCAACAATGGAGCGCTTCATTCCAGCCAAACAGATGCAACCTGCTGAATGCAGACCAGTCCGAGGATCATCTGTGTGAGTGGTACCTCACCGCACTCCATATTCCAGAAGACTGGGTTGCACAGATGCTCGGCGGACATATGTAATCAGTTCAGCAGGCGTCATCATCCACACAAAAACACAAAAAAATTCATGTGCCAAGATACACTCACGACATTATGAAGTGGCAGTAAATCCACCGCGGTCATGGCGAGCACGCCCTGAAGTCACCACGAGGCTCTGCTTCTCTCCACGTGTAAACATGTACAGTGCGCTGTATATCCTCAGCCTATCAAAGCTGAGATGACATGCAAGTTTTTGTGTAGGTTTATTTTCAAATCCATTCTCCCCACAGGCTCACATGGACTCCCCCCCCCACACAACACACACACACGCATGTACACATATTGTATATGCTTTGTTTGCATGTTGTTGTAACTGTGCTAACATTTTGTTCCGCCCGGCACTGTATATACTGTTTATTTCACCTGGCACTATCAACGGTTCTCGCCAAAAATCATAATAATTACAACAGCAGTCACATTAAAGTTCGAGCTGCAACGATTACTCGAATAGTCTGAGTAATTTGATTACAAAAATTCCTCGATTCAAAAATATGATTTGAAGCTTCATTAATGCAGCACTACCGGTCTATATGACCTTCTTCTGGTATGACCTTCCTTTGGTCACACTATGCAAACAAGACATGGGTTCGTTTAATGCCGTGATGCCAGAGCGATGGCAAAAAGAAAGAAAGTCACAGAACACGACAAAAAGTATCTCAAGTCTGGGATCATTTCAAGCTCAGTTTGAAGGAAAACCTTGTGCAGTGAGTACATTGTAAAGCAGAGTGGCGAGCTAGCGTGCCACAATGTCTCGGCAGAGACATCACGCACAAGCAGCGGACTGAGAAAAAGGTACGTGATTGAGATTTTAAATTAAGATTAACAGAATGTAGTCAGCTATGCTAATTATGCTTACAGTATATGGCCAAAGAACGGCGGTGCGGTGGCACAGTGGTTAGCACTGCGGTAGCACAGCAACTCACCCTTGGCCGGGGGATCCTGGGTTCCATCCCAGCCCCCGACCAACAGTGATCTGTGTGGAGTTTGCATGTTCTCCCCGTGTCTGCGTGGGTTTACTCCGGGATTTCTCCGGTTTCCTCCCACATGCCAAAAAACATGCAAGCTAGGTTAACTGGCATCAAACTGGGGATTCTAAATTGTCCTTAGGTCTGACTGTGAGAGTGAATGGTTGTCAGTCTCTCTGTGTTGGCCCTGCAATGGACTGGTGATCTGTCCAGGGTGGACCCTGCCTCTCGCCCAAAAGATGCTGGGATAGGCTCCAGCCCCCCGCGACCCGAAAAGGATTAAGCAGAAGAAGATGGATGGCCAAAGAACATATAGTAGCTATGTTGCGAGTTGAAGCTAACGCTACAAAATGGACCACCACCACGTAAACAGGGTCATGAGTAAACCGACTATAATCAGCTTTCTGGAGTTATTTGATTATTCAAACTGTCATGTAAACGATTACCTTTATCAGTTAAAGGCCATTATTGGTTTATGAGAAAACAGATTAACACACCTAGTTTATTTACCCAATAAACTGTTTACTCGGTGCATGTAAACACCATAAGCTGTTTATTACCTTTATCGGTTTACTTGTGACCATGTAAATGGGGTCAATGTAGTGCTAGCCACTATTAGTCTTGTGGTAAGTGTGTGTGGGGGGGGAGGGGGTGAAAAGATTATGACACAAACCTGCAAGACAATGAAAGTTTTTTTGGCAGAAAAAGGGCACCGGAGTGGTGGCTCAGTTGGCAAAGTATCCGCCCCACACCAGGGAGGCAGGGGTTCAAATCCCAGCCGGGTCATGCCGAAGACCATATAAAAGCGGAACTTCCTGCCGTCCAGCTTGGTGCTCAGCAATAATGGAATGGAGGAGGGAAATCTGTGGCGGTGCCTTGCATGGCAGCGGCCCCTCTGATTCTATATATGGGTGTGTGTGTGATTAACACTGTAGATAAGAGAAACACAATTTCATTCTACTGTACATGATTGGCTGTATGGATTGAATGACAATAAAGGGTGATTTAATTTAATTTTACACAATGTACAGTAGATTTGTTTTTTAGGGGATTTATAGCCACTGGAGTGCGTCTTTAAGTATCACAACACTGGCGTCTCTGAACTGATAGAGTATCGCCGCCACAAAGTAAAGCTAACTTTTTAAGCTACCCTGGTAGAAGCAGCTGCCACGGCACCCAGCATAGACGAAAAGACGGTAGAAGTAAACACACAAGTGTTTTACACATGTAAATCAATGGTGATGAAATGATTTTTCTTCTATTCACGTTAAGGCCTTTAACATCTTAAAATTACAGAGTTCTGCCTGGGGGAAGCTTCAGATTTTCTACTGCCACTCCGTGAAGAACGCACGCTAAATTTAGGGAAATTGGCAGGAATGCTAAGAGGTTAAAAATTAAAGTTTCAAATCTACAAGAAAAAAAATTTTGAAAAAAGGTTACAGATTTATAGGAAATAGTTGCAAATATCTGAGGAAAAAAAATTACAGAAAAAGGTGCAAATTTGTGAGAAAAAAGTTGAAAATTGAGGAGAAAAAAAGTTGTAAATTTAACCTCTTAAGTTCCGGTGTTCGGCCAGCAGGACGTTTCAGATTTTCTTCTGCCACTCAGGGAAGGAAGACTTTGATTTTCTTTGCGTGAGCTACATTTAGGGAAAGTGGCTGGGACGCTCAGGGGCTAAAAGTGGATTGAAGCCAAATATTTTTTCAAGGAGCTAAACCAGTTTAATACTGTTCACTTGGTTTAAGTTATAAGGTACCAGGCTTAAAAAGAGCTTTATATCTGCACACATGTGCACATAAACTGTACCCTGTACGCCATACTCTGCCGTATATTTAATTATTACTGCAGCCTAATTCAAACTGAATTCATTATTAAGTACACAAAGTAAATACCCCCCGAGCAAATTCAACAGGACACAGACATGTACTTTTATTTGTACTTGGTATGTAGTTCAACCTTAATTGTAGCTACGATAGAACTAATGAGGAGGACGGCATAATGACTATACAGCATCAAAAGCTTCCAGATGAAGGCATCACATAAAACACAAAAACCTAAACTGACTATGCGTCATTGCAGCATCCCTCCTCCCTGAACGTGCGTTTTCACTGTGATGCATAACAGCTCATCTCCCAACACAGTAATTAATAGTTATTAAAGAGGAAGAGCCACCCCAGTGATTTATGGAGAAATTAAATGACCTCTCATTAAAATAAATGTACTTAGAAATCAGTGTACCCTACAATCAAACACAACCCTTAAAAAAAAAACACACACACACCAGGAAGACAAGATAAAGGAAGGCCAACAGCTGAGGCGCAGCAGCTGCAGAGACACACGCGTGCACACGTGTAGCAGCTGTGTTGCACTTTAAAGCACTGCATTGTGCTTTTGTGAGATCCAGCCCCCCTTTTTTTTGCCATCATACAGGAAGGAGATCAAATACTTTCCTCGGGGGAAGCAGTGATCTCGCCGTTAGCACGGAGCGCTCATCACTACAGGAGGAGTAAGCAAAGAAATGGATGCTGAAACACATCGAGGGTTAGCAGTCGAGTGCGAGGCTGTGTTAGTAACGCTCCGACTCGGGACCATCTTCCTTCTGCACACACCTGTAATACAGCCATGGTGACAGCATTTCAGTGGAGCCGTCCTGATATCGATTTGCAGCAGCTGAACACTGAGATGAGCCACGATCCACATCTACTTTCACTATTTATGCTGCTAAGGAGGCTAAATTCCCATTTATTCTAATATTTTTTTGTTTTTTTCCCCCAAACGTTCTAATACACAAAGTGCAACATTATTACTTGTGACTTTTAGCTCCCACCTGCCCATCACTTTCTTGGATTAAATGGCTATAGCAGCTTCATTTTCTATCAAAACAACGCCGAACAAAGATGAGCAGTCATCAGCATCAAAGCAGTCGAGCCGTTTTGACAATATCCTTTTGTTGAAATGGCAAAAATGGTTCTTTTTATTGCTCTATTAGAAAGAAGTACAATGGCTATTGTGTGTTCTCACTTGTGCACAGTTCAGCGAAACATGCTCACAAAATGTGGTGCAACACGAAGCAACACAATGAAATATGTTGACTGAAAAATAATCATTCTGATGGAACGTCAAGCTGGCCTTGTGATGAAGTAGCAAACTGTTCAGGGCATACGGTGAACTGAAAGGATTAAAAGGTTAAGAAGACGAATGAATGAATGAACATTTTTTTTTAACCTGTCCTGTCCGCCAGCTTGGCAAACCAAAGAGATGTCTCCTTGCCTTACTGTGCCAAATAGATTTGCTTTGCCAAAAGGAGCTTTGCTCATATTTGATATATGCTGTATATACAGTGCATCCGGAAAATATTCACAGTGCTTCACTTTTTCCACATTTTAAGTTAAGATAAGATAAGATAAGCCTTTATTAGTCCCACAACGGGGAAATTCCAGGATTGCAACAGCACAGGGATAGCAACACTCAGAGCAACAATCAGAAGGCAAGAAAAAAAACAAGCAAGCAAGAGCAGCTAATATACATATGCACACACAGACACACAGTGCAGAGCATTGTAGCTGGATGGAATAAATATATAAGTTACAGCCTTATTCCAAAATTGATTACATTCATTTTTTCCCCTCAAAATTCTACACACAATATCACATAATGACAATGTGAAAAAACGAGGAGGGGGGGGGTTAGATTTTTGCAAAATTTATTAAAAATAAAAAACAAACAAACTAAGAAATCAAATGTACATAAATATTCACAGCCTTTGCCATGAAGCTCAAAACTGAGCTCAAGTGCATCCTGTTTCCACTGATCATCCTTGAGATGTTTCTACAGCTTAACTGGAGTCCACCTGTGGTAAATTCAGTTGATTGGACATGATTTGGAAAGGCACACACCTGCCTATATAAGGTCCCACAGTTGACAGTGCATGTCAGAGCACAAACCAAGCATGAAGTCAAAGGAATTGTCTGTAGACCTCCGAGACAGTATTGTCTCGAGGCACAAATCTGGGGAAGAGTACAGAAAAATTTCTGCTGCTTTGAAGGTCCCAATGAGCACAGTGGCCTCCATCAGCCATAAATGGAAGAAGTTTGGAACCACCAGGACTCTTCCTAGAGCTGGCCAGCAGTCTAAACTGAGTGATTGGGGGAGAAGGGCCTTAGTCAGGAAGGTAACCAAGAACCCGATGGTCACTCTGTCAGAGCTCCAGCATTCCTCTGTGGAGAGAGGAGAACCTTCCAGAAGGACAACCATCTCTGCAGCAATCCACCAATCAGGCCTGTATGGTAAAGTGACCAGACGGAAGCCACTCCTGAGTAAAAGGCACATGATAGCCTGCCTGGAGTTTGCCAAAAGGCACCTGAAGGACTCTCAAACCATCCATCCATCTTCTTCCGCTTAATCCTTTTCGACTCTCAAACCATGAGACACAAAATTCTCTGGTCTGTTGAGACAAAGATTAAACTCTCTGGCGTGAATGCCAGGCGTTATGTTTGGAGGAAACCAGGCACCGCTCATCACCAGGCCAATACCATCCCTACAGTGAAGCATGGTGGTGGCAGCATCATGCTGTGGGGATGTTTTTCAGCGGCAGGAACTGGGAGACTAGTCAGGAGAGAGGGAAAGATGAATGCAGCAATGTACAGAGACATCCTGGATGAAAACCTGCTCCAGAGCACTCTTGACCTCAGAGTGGGGCAACGGTTCATCTTTCAGCAGGACAACGACCCTAAGCACACAGCCAAGATATCAAAGGAGTGGCTTCAGGACAACTCTGTGAATGTCCTTGAGTGGCCCAGCCAGAGCCCAGACTTGAATCCAATTGAACATCTCTGGACAGATCTGAAAATGTCTGTGCACCGACGCTTCCCATCCAACCTGATGGAGCTCGAGAGGTGCTGCAAAGAGGAATGGGCGAAACTGCCCAAAGATAGGTGTGCCAAGCTCCAAGCATGTGGCATCATATTCAAAAAGACTTGAGGCTGTAATTGCTGCCAAAGGTGCATCAACAAAGTATTGAGCAAAGGCTGTGAATACTTATGTACATGTGAGTTCTTAGTTTTTTTTATTTTTAATACATTTGCAAAAATCTCAAAAAAAAAAAACATTTTTCATGCTGTCATTATGGGGTGTTATGTGTAGAATTTTGAGGAAAAAAATGAAGTTATTCCATTTTGGAATAAGGCTGTAACATAAAATGTGGAAAAAGTGAAGCGCTGGGAATACTTTCCGGATGCACTGTAAATGGCATTTATAGACTCCTCTTGCTATATAAAAACTTTAACACTTTATTTATATTATCTTACTTATGCTGGAACTAACAGGGAGGAATGGGGGAGGGAACTGAAGGGATATGAAGTGGTTGGAAGAGGTTGCGGGTCAAGGAGTTTGGAGAAGAGAAAGAAAGAAAAACGAATGAAGAGAAAACTTAATAAACAGTTGCTGCTTCTAAAAAGATCTCAGCACGAGCCTGGTATCTGTACCTGAAAAAGAACAGACAGACATGCGCACGTGTGTGTGTGTGTGTGTGTGTGTGTGTGTGTGTGTGTGTGTGTGTATGGTCGTGTGCGTGCAAGAGAGTGTGCGTGGCTTGCCAGGAAATGTACAAAGAGAATAGAGAGGGTAGCAGGCGGCAGCAATACCCCCCTGGGACTGTGAGCAAGCAAGGCAATGCCCCCCCCCACCTCTCAGGCAACCCGCAACCCCCGCAGAGCGCAATGCCCAGAGGCCACTGTCATCCAGCATGCCATCTCCCCAACCTCGGCCGGGGGCCAGCCTGCACCAGGGATGCAGGCCCCCCAGGCACAACCACGCAAAGCGGACCACCCCCCCTTCAAGGCCCCAGACACACACCCCAGAAGCCAACAGGCACCCACGCCTAGGTGAGATGGTAGCGAGCAGCGGTACATCAACATTTGACCGCGCAAACATCACTTCCACCTACAGCGGCTGTGGCGCAGGCGTAGAATGTGGTCGACCTCTGATCAGAGGGTCGGTGGTTCGATTCCTGCTCTCTCGGCGGTCTGCATGTTGAACTGTCCTTGAGCAAAAGACTGAACCCAGAGCTGATCCTGGTGGGTCAGGCCAGCACCTTGCATGGCAGCTCCACTGCTGTCAGTGTATGAATGTGTGTGTGAATGGGTGGAAAGCAGGATCTGTAAAGCGCGCTGGTCATCCAGAGATGAGAAAAAAAGCGCCAAGTCAACATCATTTACAGCTGGCCAATCAATCGACTGATAATGACCTGGCATTGCTGCTATTGGACTAGTAAGTCTTTCTTTCTGTTGCTAACCCTGACAATTACAGTTCGGGAACTTGTAAATAATAAAGTGTTGAGGCAGTGTCTGGTCCATTTCAAAAACATGGGGGAAATTTGATTGCTTTGGTGCAGGTCTTCATTCATCAACTGCATTGGGTTTCTTATGTCACAATATTAAAAAAAGGTAAAATCCTATTGAACAGATGTGTCAGGATTCACCAGTACAATAAATACAATTTAATTTATCATTTTAAGGTCATACATTTATTCTCTTTCTTCCCCCAACAAAAGGTGACCATTGAGGCGACTGCCCAAGAGGAGTAGCAATTTTTCTGAAATCGCATAAGTGTCCACATCTCCTGACCTTTGACCTTGACCTTCAGCACGTCCTGGATGCAGACCCACTAGAGGATTGTTGTGTGTGAGTTTGGTGGGCATTGGGGAAAATACCTTGGAGAAGTAGTGATTCCCATGAAATGTGGACGAACAGATGCCACACCATTAGCTCCTTTCTGCTCCCCTGGAATGGTCCGGCACGCCCGCCAGCCGGCTCGCCTCTGAGCTGCTCCGAGGTGAACTGCTCGCCGGCTCCCAGCGAGGTGATCCACAGTGAGTGGGTAACCAGAGACCGCTCCTTCAGGGGAAGAGGGAGGAGCCGAGGAGCACTTGGCTCCTTCGGAGCGCTCTCCCTGGCCTCGGAGCCAGTGTCGAGGCTGGTCGGGGAGAGCGTTCTGAAGGAGGCGAGCCAGCTGGCAGATGCACCGGCGGGTGCTCCCAGCAAGGCGAGGGGAGCCCTCCAGTTGGGCAGCGACTCTCTGCTTCACCGAGAATGATCCTTCCGCAGGTTCACCTACGATGATACTTGCCCTGGCCGTTGCGCTATGCACACCAGAGCTGTCTCCCCTGGCAAGCGGGGTAATGCAGACGGCAAACCCATGTCCTCTCCGGTATTTTAGCAGGGACACTGAGGTTTTTCCAAATAAAATTAATCATTGCTGTTGTATTTTCATGCCTGTGGGTAAGACATGTGATTTGGGCAGTTCGGTGGCGCAGTGGTTAGCACTGTGACAGCACAGTAAGAAGGTAGTGGGATCGATCCCACCCCCTGACTATCAGTGATCCTTCTGTGTGGAGTTTGCATGTTCTCCCTGTGTCCGCGTGGGTTTACCCCAGGTACTCTAGTTTCCTCCCACAGGCCAAAAGCATGTAAGTTAGGTTATTGGAGACTCTAAAGTGGCCCTAGGTGTGAATGGTGAAGGGATTGGCGCCGCACCGTGGCTGCTACATCCATCCAGGTGGATGTCCTGAATTTCCCTCTAGGTTTAATAAAGTACACAAAATAAAGAAATAAAAAAAAGAGGATTTCTTGCTCACACAGCCAAAAACTGAAGACATAATCTGCCGTCTTTCCCAACTTGTAAAAGTTCCTGCTGCTACTCAACTACTTTTTTTTTTTTGCTTTTTGGCTCCTTCCTCTTCCCCCGAGGCAGTGAACTCAGGTCTGTAGCCATGCCCAGTGCTTTGCCTGACTGGTTAATGTTATAACCAGTGTTGGGCAAGTTACTAAAAAAACAGTAACTAGTTACAGTCACCAGTTACTTCTTTTCAAAAGTAACAGTTACTTTTGAGTCACTGCATGATTAAAGTAACGAGTTTCTTGGAAAGTAACTTTCATGTTACTTTTAAATTAGATTAGATTAGATTAGATTAGATTCAACTTTATTGTCATTACACATGTATGAATACAAGGTAACGAAACACAGTTTAGCATCCAATCAGAAGTGCAAAGGACAGCAGTGCAGTATATACGGTAATTAACAGTATGTGCAATTTAAGCAAATATATGCAGCAGTGCAGAAAGTTAAGAGTACTGTTATGTGCAAATAATGTGCAATAAGTTAGGTGTAGTTATGTAGTTATGCAGTTATGTACAAGTGAGGATGGTAAGAGATGATTGTAAGAGAGTCAGCGGGGAACTAAGTTCAATAACGTGACAGCTGTTGGAAAGAAACTGTTCCTAAACCTGCTGGTTCTAGTCCGAAGGCTTCTGAAACGTCTTCTGGAGGGGAGAAGCTGGAACAGTCCATGAGCAGGATGGTTGGAGTCCCTAAGAATGCTGCGTGCCCGGCGCAGACATCTTTTCCTGTAGACGTCCTCTATAGCTGGAAGTGGAGTCCCTGTGATGCGTTGGGCGGTTTTCACCACCCGCTGCAGCGCCTTGCGGTCAGCTACAGAGCAGCTCCCATACCAGACTGTGATACAGTTGGTCAGGGTGCTCTCTATCACGCAGTGGTAGAAGTTGCCCAGGATGTCAGTTGACAGATGGTTCTTCTTCAATGTCCTCAAGAAGAAGAGGCGCTGATGGGCCTTCTTGATCAGGCTGGTGGTGTTAACTGACCAGGACAGGTCCACCGAGATGTGGGTCCCCAGGAATTTGAAGCTGGGGACACGTTCAACAGCTATGCGTACTTAAATCATCTTGCACAACAGCAAGATCAAGGGCCCCTTGTTCTCATCAGAAAAAAGAAAAACTGATGAGAAAAAAGTCTCATCTTACAGAGAAAAAAATGTTTGATTTACATAAACTATTGTAATCAGAAGAAAGTCAGAAATTTACTAGAAATAAAGCTGTAAATTCACAGAGAAAATGTTGGACCCCCTGGTGGGCCGTTATTGGCCCATGAGCTATATGTTTGACACCCCTGGACCAGCCCATTAAAAATGCATATTTAGAGGATTTACTTCCATGAAATAGTTGCAGATCACAACAGCATGTAAATGAATGTGATAAAATAAAATAGAAAGCACAGAAACGAAAGTTCACTGCTTAGAAGAAGCTGTTCTTTACTGCAACAAATCAGTCACTTTTTCTCTGTGCGTAAGAAAACTTTAAATGCATTTAATTCAGACATTAAATGCGAGCTTCTTGCTCAAAAAATACTCATGTTTAACCACAGAGGTAGGAGCTGTTAGGGGCTACTCACCACTCGGACAACAGGTGATCAAGGCTCGACATGAGAAGTCGCCGCCGGGTTGCGCTGTGAACTTGGGCAGGACAGGAAACCGACCAGTGGAGACTGACAGCTGCACCAGCTATGGCAGGGTCAGTTTATTTGCGCTAAAATATCTATCCATATTAATAAAACGAGTAACGCATCTGATCAAATTTCAGTAACTGTAATGTATTACTGAATTTTTAAACAGTAATTTCATTACACAGCCCATTACTGCAAAAATAGTGGCGTTACAGTAATGTGTTACTCCCAACACTGGTTATAACCAATCAGGCTAAGCAGGAATGCTTACATAGCTTGAAATGCTCTGTCCAAACTCACCCTTTTTTTGGTGGTGGAGGGGGGCTTCCCTAACTGGAAATTCGCAGCAGAAAAACACAGACTTGGGACTGCGATAAGATTTTGCTCTGGATACATTTTGTAAATCACAAAAAAACATGTTACAGACATGTCAACAACAGAAAAATACTTGATTTTTGCTGGAGTGTCACTTTAAATGTAAAAATTAACCCACAGATATTTTTTAAAATTTTATTCCAATATTATTTTGCAGTCTGGTGCAGTGTAACATATTCTAACAAATTAACCTCCTGTCACAAGCCAGTGCTGAAGACAATATCGGATACAGTGGTATAATTCAGAGGAGGTTTGAAGTTGGTATACCACCCAACCCTAACTGGTATAGAAATCGCAACTTCCACTGACACTCATACTATGCTGTAAATCCATGAGATGCCATCATCAATAACAGGTTCCACGTTGCCACGAGTAAAATCTCCCATCCATCAATTAAAGCTACGGATTAGTCGTTGCTGTAACATGAAACAGCAATTGTCATGGCCCCCGTTAAGTATGATATGTGATCTGAATGTGTCTGCATGCACGGCTGTCCTGTAATCTTATCAGGAGAACTCAACCAGAACTCAAGAGCAGTCACATTATTTCACATGAATTTGTCCAAAACTGGGTTACTTGAGTGGCCACATTAGGAGCTGAATTGCAAATGCAGCCAGTTGAATAGAGCACGGCTCATGCAAATTAGCTGAAATGTTACTTTTCATCATTTCAACCCTCATCTCCCTTTCAACAGATGTCACGCTGACGGGCAAGCCAAGTGCCAGACTGTGTCACATTTACACCAATCATGTGTTGCTTAAGTGACAAATGGTGGTAAACACAAAGCTGCACACTGCCATGCTAGGATTTATTAGCCCCCCCCCCCCATTTCTTCTTCCTCTGTACATTTAACCCTGGATCATTATCCACTCACGATTTTATGCTCCCCATAAAGACTACAGGATGCCCGCTGGTATCAGAGCTATCGTTTCCTTTTCTTATAATGTCTGTCCAAAGATTGCTTTGCTAATTTCATGACATATATTACCACCTATTTTAGTAAGTTCCACTCATGCTCCTCCATGCATACGTGTCATCTCAATATCCCCGGTGAACAAATAATTTAAAAACAATTTATTCCTCTATGCCCTTAGGTCTACGCTATTGTTTCACCCCCATATTGTCTTTAGTTTGTGGAGGTTCAGAGAGAGGATGAGACGAGGCAGCACAGGTAGTGGCAGCCGCTGAAAACTCCAAAGGACTAAATAACAGTGAAGATGTAATTGTTGTCATTAGTCAGTCCATAAACTCCATAATCTATCACATTTCCTATAGGTTCTCTGTTCTGTTGAATCAGCTCATGTTTCCTCAACAAGCTTCAATTAGAGCTGCGGTGAAAAATCATCTCGGCAGCATATTAGACAGCAATCTTACTAAGTGATGCCAAATCCTTCCCAGGAATTAAAAAAAAAGACAAATAGGCTTTAAAAGAGACTGGCTATATACAATGGTGCACCAGATTTACCAATACCTGTCATGCAAATGAGGGTCTCAGTCGTCCCGAGGGCTCAGATTGTGCTTGGAACAGAGTACGGAGGAGAATAAAGACACGGTGCTTTTGTTGGCAAATTAAAAATAGCTTGTCTAAGGTGACAGTGCTCTCCTAACATTTGTTTTCCATTACACTGTCAATTTATTCATGTTTTTCAGTGGACAAAAGCGCACATAACAAACAACTTAATCATGTTTAACGGAATTAAAAGCTATAAATGCCTTTGATGTAAATTAGGTGACCTATTTGTCTTTGCTGAATGATGTGTTGAAAACAGTGAGTGGGAAAATGAGGAGACCCAGGACCAAGACTTCGGTCAGAAAAGATGTCACCAGTGCTGCTACTGTCAAGTCCAGGACAGCAAGAAACAGTTAAGGGACCCCATGAGTCGATGAATGCCACTGACTGCAGTAATTGTCGAATTTAGGACACAGCTCTATAGCTATGGAATCCATGTGGCTGTAAACTAAAAATAGCCCTAAATCCTGTCACATTTGTTTTAACGTGACGATAGCGCACTGAACATCTACTGCTGAGTTTTGTTTTCTGTTATTTAACTGCATCCATAAAAAAGGATTTCGAAGTGCTTAAGAGTTGATTTATTTAAAAAAGAAGTTGGAAATATCATTGCATTTAGAATTGAAGCTCGTCATTAAAGTAATTCTGTATTGCAGTCTATACCAAACTGCAAAAATGCATATTATCAAATACAGTATAAGTGAAAGAAAAAAGGCCAAGTCAATGTACAAGTCAATATGTACATTAACTTAGAGAGTGTGAACTAAACTGGCTGCAAGGTCCCCATACTGCATGGTCCTGGACCCTATTCTCTGCCTCCCTCCACTGAGACCGTCCTCTAACAAAAACACCCACCAAGATCATTTTTACTAGCAGGTGTTATGTCCTGTACGGACATGTTGGCATTAAGTGGACAATAAGTTACACGCAGTGGTTATAAAAACTATTGACCTGAAGTGACATAGAGAAGGGGGACAGTTGCAGTCTGTGTAAGTTAGACCCTCGCCTTTTTATGACCCATTACCCTGACCTTAACCACCTCAAAATATGGAAAGGAAAGGAAACTGCCAAATAGGAAGTAACTTTGGAACAATGAAGCCAAAGTAAACATAGATGCAAGTGACTAAACGTTAATCCAGGTGCATCTCAGTAAATTAGAATGTCATCAAAAAGTTGATTTCAGTAATTCAATTCAAAAAAATGAAACTATTATATTGATTCATTACACACAGAGTGATATATTTCAAGTGTTTGTCTCTCTTAATTTTGATGATGATGGCTTATAGCTTGTGAAAACCCCAAATTCAGTTTCTCACAAACTGCAGTGACTAGTTTGTGAGAAATGTTGGCTGACTGAAAAGTATGTCCATGTACCACTCAATACTTGGTCGGGGCTCCTTTTGCATGAATTACTGCATCAATGTGGTGTGTCATGGAGGCAATCAGCCTGTGGTACTGCTGAGGTGTTATGGAGGCCCAGCTTGCTTTGATAGTGGCCTTCAGCTCGTCTGCATTGTTGGGTCTGGTGTCTCTCATCTTCCTCTTAGCAATACTCCATAGATTCTCTATGGGGTTCAGGTCAGGAAAGTTTACTGGTCAATCAAGTACAGTGATGCCATGGTCATTAAACCAGGTATTGATTCTTCTGGCAGTGTGGGCAGGTGCCAAGTCCTGCTGGAAAATGAAACCAGCATCTCCATAAAACTTGTCAGCAGAGGGAAGCATGAAGTGCTTGCTGACTTTGGACTTGATAACACACAGTGGACCAACACCAGCAGATGACCTCTTTTCAGATGAAAGTAAATTTTGCATTTCATTTGAAATCAAGGTCCGAGAGTTTGGAGGAAGAGTGGAGAGGCACAGAATCCAAGTGTGACGTTTCCACCATCAGTGATGATTTGGGGAGCCATGTCATTTGCTGGCATTGATCCATTACGTTTCATCAAATCCAAAGTCAGCGTAGTTGTCTACCAGGAAATTTTAGAGCACTTCATACTCCCCTCTGCTGACAAGTTTTATGGAGATGCTGGTTTCATTTTCCAGCAGGACTTGGCACCTGTCCATGCTGCCAAAAGTACCAATACCTGGTTTAATGACCATGGTATCACTGTGCTTGATTGGCCAGCACCCTCCTGACCTAAAGCCCATAGAGAATCTATGGAGTATTGTCAAGAGGAAAATGAGAGACACCAGATTAGGGCTGCAACGATTACTCGAATAATTTGATTACAAAAATTTCTCAATTAAAATTTTATGCTTCCATGTGTCGTTTCATGTAGCACTTCCGGTCTATATGACTTTCTTCCGGCGCAAAATTCTTCTGGTCACACTACCTAAACTAAACGCAGATTTGTTTGGTGCCGTATCAGAGCGGCATTGTGACGGGCCCGCAAAGAGGAAGAAAATTTTAAAAAAACGACAGAAGTATCTCAAGTCTGGGATCATTTCAAGTTCAAATTGAAGGAAAACATTGTGCAGTGTGTACATGGTAAAGCCCAGCAGTGAGCTAGCGTCCTACAACATCGGATGTTACAGTGTCTCGCCAGAAAGCATCCCACATCTCTCTCTCTCTCTGGTAGTCTATCAATTCGATGACGACCATCTTCTTTATTTGTGAGTCTGCTGGTGTTTGAATAGTCCGATCCTGGATCTGCAGATTCGGTTACAGACCGGGCATGTGAAGGAGGTGCTGGGGGGAGCAGGGGGGACTTGGCGAGCATGCCCCTTTGCACGCTTTGCTGTCCGGTGTTGTGTGCGCTGTTCCTCCATATAATCCACTCCCTGTGAGGAGTGGAAGCACCAGATGT
Organism: Pholidichthys leucotaenia; assembly: GCA_020510985.1. Classification (NCBI taxonomy): domain Eukaryota; kingdom Metazoa; phylum Chordata; class Actinopteri; order Cichliformes; family Pholidichthyidae; genus Pholidichthys; species Pholidichthys leucotaenia. The sequence continues at coordinate 20,567,932 of CM035844.1, forward strand.
CTCGGCAGGAAGCGAGTTCCTCCAGTGAAGAGGGGTTGATCCGACATCTCTTCTGGATGGACTTCATTTGGTCTTTGAAGCGCTTCTTCTGCCCACCAGCGCTGCGTTGGCCACGGTGTAACTGACCATACAGGATTCTGCGTGGGAGTCTGTGGCTGGGCATTCGGATGACATGCCTCAACCACCTGAGTTGATGCTGGGCCATGATGGACTCCACGTTGCAGCTGCCAGTGCTCTCCATCACTTCTGTGTGCGGCACTCTGTCCTTCCAAGTGATGCCAAGGATCTTCTGGAGACATCTTACATGGAAGGTCTCCAAGCTTCTCAGATGGCGGCTGTAAATAGTCCATGCCTCACATCCATACAGTAAGGTGGTGATACATACAGCTCTATAGACCAGCACTTTGGTGTGGAGTTTGAGGTTGCTGTTCTGAAGAACCCTTCTCCTTACATGACCAAAAGATGCTGATGCTTGCTTGAGACGGTTCTGGATCTCGTCATCCATTGAGCAGGTGTCAGACATTATGCTCCCTAGGTATTTGAATGTGGGCACTGTGAGCAGCTGTTGCCCTGCTGCTGTGAGGGTTATTGGGTTTTGTGGGGGGTCAGTACTGGACTGACAGAGTACCTCTGTCTTCTGGGTGTTGATTGTCAGTCCCATTCTGGTGTATGCAGTTACAGCTGCCGAGAGGATGTTTTGTAGAGCGTCTGGTGTATGGGCAACCAGGGCACAGTCATCGGCGTATTGTAGCTCAATGATGGTCTCTGATGTCAGCTTGGAAGTTGCCTGGTGCCTCCTGATGTTAAACAGGTTACCATCAAGCCTGAAGTCAATGGTAACTCCAGCTTGCTTCTCCACCCTCCTACGTAGCAGAGTTGTTACACAGACAAGGAAGATGTTGAAGAGAACTGGGGCCAGCACACAGCCTTGCCTCACTCTGGTTTGCACTCCAAAAGGTTCTGAGCTGTGCCTTCCCACTACCACTCGGGCCATCATCCCAGAATGGAACTGCGGAAGGATGGTGAGAAACTTGGGTGGACACCCAAATCTCTTCAGGACTTGCCACAGTAGTTCCCTGTTCACTGTGTCAAATGCCTTTGACAGGTCGACAAAGACAATGAACAGGTCCTTATGCTGCTCCCGACATTTCTCTTGGAGCTGACGCGTCACAAAGATCATGTCAACTGTCCCTCTGTCCTTCCGAAAACCACACTGTGACTCTGGGGTGACCCGCTCTGATATTAAAGAGATGAGTCTGCGGAGCAGTACTTTGGCAAGGACCTTTCCAGCAATGGCCAACAGAGAGATACCCCTACTATTGGAGCAGATGGATTTGTCTCCTTTGTTCTTGTAGATGGTCACAATGTTGCCGTCTTTCCACTGTTGTGGGACACACTCTCGTCTCCACACCTCTGAGATATAGAGATACAGTGTCCGAGTACAGAGGTAGCCTCCTTCCTTGAGAAGTTCAGCTGGGATGCTGTCAGGTCCAGGGGATTTATTGTTTTTCAGGGTTTTTACTGCATGCAGGATTTCTTTGAAGGTTGGGGGGAGGTCGAGACCTGGCAAGGTAGGATGTTCAGGGAGCTCTGCAAGGACAGTTGGGTCCACTGAGGTGGGCTGGTTAAGCACGGTGTTAAAATGCTCAGCCCATCGCTCCACTATCATGGCCTGATCCTTGATTAAAGAAGATCCATCAACAGATCTCACAGGTGCCAGAGAGCAGTTTCTAGGGCCGTTGATGGTTTTGACTGCATCATAGAAACTGTGCATATCGTTTCTATCAGCATGAGTCTGGATTTCGTTGGCCTTTGAGATCCATCACTCATCTTGCAGGTTCCTGAGAGTTGTTTGGACCTCAGAACGAAGGGCTTGCCATTGCTTCTTATGGAATTGGGATTGTGGGTTGTTCAAGGTGGCTCTGTGTGCCCTGTGCAATCTGTCCAGGAGGGTGGAGATCTCTCCAGCATTCTGGTCAAACCAGTCCTGATGTTTCTTGGTTTTGAAACCGATGGCTTGGGCTGCAGTGTCAAAGAGGATGGTGGATAGAGCGGTCCACTTCTCATCCATCCCAGACTCTGAGATGATCAGTTGTTCAATACCTGCCAGCCTCTCAGCTAGGGAGTGACGGAAGTTGTCACAGATGTCGCTGCTGGAGAGTATGGCACAGTGGAGTGTTTTCCTCTTTGGGCCACCGTGGCGAGCTAGGGGCCGAACATGCATTCTGACCTTTGACAGAATCGTGCGGTGGTCGGTCCAGCAGTCTGCCCCTTGCATAGCTCTTGTGATGAGCATGTCCTTGAGGTCAGCCCTCCTCACGATCACATAGTCGATCAGGTGCCAATGTTTGGACCTGGGATGCATCCAGGATGCCTTACATTTGTTCTTTTGCTGGAAGATTGTGTTAGTGATGGTAAGATCATGTTCCGCACAGAGACTAAGAAGTTTCATGCCATTGGGGTTGACTTTTCCGATGCCATGGGCACCGATCATACCATTCCAGTTTTGCAAGTTCTTTCCGACTCTTGCATTGAAATCACCAAGCAGCATGATTTTGTCACCCTTCGGGATGTGACTGAGGATGTCATCGAGTGCCTGGTAGAAGCAGTCCTTCTCTTCAGCATTCGATGGCAGAGTTGGTGCATAGGCACTTACCAAAGTGACATACCTGCATTTTGCAAGGGGGATGCGAAGAGTCATGAGCCTTTCACTTACACCCACTGGTGATTCTGTGAGCTTGTGCAGGAGGCTGTTCTTGATTGCAAAACCAACTCCATGAAGGAGTTGACCGCCAATGGGGTAACCTTTCCAAAAGAATGTATAACCCTCTCCTACTTCATTAAGTGAGCCTTCCTCGAGGAGTCGGGTCTCACTGAGTGCTGCCACATCCACATTGTAACGCTTCAGCTCGCTGGCAACAAGTGCTGTTCTGCGCTGTGGTCTGTCCAGACTGGCATCCAGGAGTGTCCTTATGTTCCATGCTGCAATTCTAAATGGTATTGTTTTTGTTTTTCGACCGCATAGTAGAATGTCCCGACAGGTGCAGTTTCCTATCCGGGTGCTGTGCTGAGTGGGCAATGTTTAGGCCACCTTTTCTAGGCCTTTCCCCAGTTGGGGTGAGCAGTGCGGTCCCTAAATAGGGCTGCTCAGACGCACAGGAGTCTGCCGGAAGCAGCTGCCACTCAATCTCAACTGCTAACGACCGTTGTCCTGTGCCGCTGACATGCAGAGTTCCAGCTAGGAGCTTCCAGCTCATTCAAACCTGCCCCCATTACTGGATGCTCCATCGCCGCCAGACTTCAGAGGTCGTAGACTCAGGTAAAGAAGATACCTGCGCAGTGATGGTTTTTAGAGTGGCATGGGGGGGGTGCACTTTTCCCGATGCCACTACCTTGATTGTAGAGAAGATGGTTCCAGTGGCAAGCGAGACCCTAGACGACCGGCATCTTCTCACAACGGCAGGAGGCTGCCGGAATCCAGATTTTTGGGAAACCGCCTCAAAGCGTGCCACCACCAGCTTGCTTTTTGTCAGGGTGTGCTCCCTTAGCCTTCGTCGGCTTTTACAGCCATTGTGGTGTTTATCGTTACTACCAGCTTCTGCCTGCTCTACCATTGAGGTCTTCATCTTCGGGATCACTCTTAGTCTGGCCTCTACCCTTCGACCTGTTCGGCTTGGGTGACCCTGCCAGGACTACGAGACTCCGGCCGACATAGCTCTAGGGGTCATGAAGACGCTCCAAAGTGCCCCACCACGATAAGTTGGTGATCCCATCAGGGCACATCCCACATCATGCACAGCCAGCACACCCAAGACAAGGTACGTGACTGAGATTTTAAATTAAGATGAATAGAATGAATAACTACACTACATACACCAGACCCAACAATGCAGACGAGCTGAAGGCCGCTATCAAAGCAACCTGGGCTTCATAACACCTCAGCAGTGCCACAGGCTGATCACCTCCATGCTATGCCACATTGATACAGTAATTCATGTAAAAGGAGCCCCGACCAAGTATTGAGTGGTACATGGACATACAGTTAGGCCCAAAAATATTTGGACAGTGACACAAGTTTTGTTATTTTAGCTGTTTACGAAAACATATTCAGGATACAATTATATAATCAATATGGGCTTAAAGTGCAGACTCTCAGCTGTAATTTGAGAGTATTCACATCCAAATTGGAGCAAGGGTTTACGAATTACAGCTCTTTAATACGTAGCCGCCTCTTTTTCAAGGGACCAAAAGTAATTGGACAATTGACTCAGAAGGCTGCAAAAAAAAAAAATAACAAGGCTGCATGGGCTCTTCCCTCGTTAACCTGTCATCAATTAAGCAGTTAAAAGGTCTGGAGTTGATTCCAGGTGTGGTGTTTGCATTTGGAAGCTGTTGCTGTGAACACACAACATGCGGTCAAAGGAGCTCTCAATGGAGGTGAAACAGACCATCCTGAGGCTGAAAAAAAAGAAGAAATCCATCAGAGAGATAGCAGAAATGTTAGGAGTGGCCAAATCAACAGTTTGGTACATTTTGAGAAAAAAAGAGTGCACTGGTGAGCTTGGGAACTCAAAAAGGCCTGGACGTCCACGGAAGACAACAGTGGTGGATGATCACATAATCCTTTCCATGGTGAAGAACAACCCTTCACAACATCCACTCAAGTGAAGAACACTCTCCAGGAAGTAGGTGTATCAGTATCTAAGTCTACCATAAAGAGAAGACTTCATGAGAGTAAATACAAAGGATTCACCACAAGGTGCAAACCATGAATCAGCCTCAAAAATAGAGAGGCCAGAATTGACTTTGCCAAAAAACACCTGAAGAAGCCAGCCCAGTTCTGGAACAGCATTCTTTGGACAGATGAGACTAAGATCAACCTGTACCAGAATGATGGGAAGAAGAAAGTTTGGAGAAGAATTGGAACAGCTCATGATCCAAAGCAGTACATCTTCTGTAAAACATGGTGGAGGCAGTGTGATGGCATGGGCATGCATGGCTTCCAATGGCACTGGGTCACTTGTGTTTATTGATGATGTGACAAAAGACAGAAGCAGCCGGATGAATTCTGAAGTGTATAGGGATATACTTTCTGCTCAGATTCAGCCAAATGCAGCAAAGTTGATTGGACAGCGCTTCACCAGTGATCCAAAACATACTGCAAAAGCAACCCAGGAGTTTTTTAAAGCAACGAAGTGGAATATTCTGCAATGGCCGAGTCAATCACCAGATCTCAACCCAATTGAGCATGCATTTCACTTGCTCAAGACAAAACTTAAGGCAGAAAGACCCACAAGCAAGCAACAACTGAAGACAGCTGCAGTAAAGGCCTGGCAAAGTATCACAAAGGAGGAAACCCACCATTTGGTGATGTCCATGGGTTCCAGACTTAAGGCAGTCATTGCCTGCAAAGGATTCTCAACAAAATATTGAAAAGTAACATTTTACTTAGGGTTATGTTTATTTGTCCAATTACTTCTGAGCCCCTGAAATGAGGAGCGTTTGTATAAAAATAGCTACAATTCCTACATGTTTAATCATATATTTTTGTTCAACCCCTTGAATTAAACCTTAAAGTCTGCACTTCAATTCCGTTGTAGTTGTTTCATTTCAAATCCAATGCGGTGGCATGCAGAGCCCAAATCATGAAGATTGTGTCACTGTCCAAATATTTCTGGGCCTAACTGTACAGTACTTCTCAGTCGGTCAACATTTCCATTAAAAATCCTTTTTTTTAAAAAATTAATTTTATGAAAAACTGAATTTGGGGGTTTCATGAGCAGTAAGCCATAACCATCAAAATTAAAAGAAGTAAACACTTAAAATATATCACTGTGTGTGTAATGAATCAATATATGAGTTTCATTTTTTGAACTGAATTATTAAAATAAATCAACTTTTTGATTACATTCTAATTTATTCTGATGCACAAAGCACAAAAAATGCACAAAGCACGTTTTTTTCAGTACTGTCCTCCATCTCCAACGTATTACCTTATGCCAAATCAAACCCTGATGAAATGGTAAAACACTCAACACTAAACTTATTGCTCTTCTTAGTGAACAGGGACAAGATTTTGATTCCCAGACTAGAACTGATTAATGTTTAAAAGCTACAGTAATACAGAATTGCTGTTTTAAAGTGAGGAACTAACATGTATGTTTAAACTGATTAACTGAAACTGGGCTGTCTGAAAAACAGAAACGGTTACTGTTGGGAGACAAATCACAAATCAGTTTGTTAGCCCAAAGTAATGCAGAAATGGTTGAAATTGTGAAAAATAAATAAATGATTACACTGCAAAAAATTAAATCTTAGTAAGATAAAATATCACAAATCAAGGAAAATATGCTTATGTTTTGTCTAACAACATATTTCTCTTTGTCATGTCATTTTCTGTGAGGAAAATTTTACTTGTTTTAAGCAATTTAATCTTGTTAATTTTGTAGCAAAAAAATTTACTTGTCAAATTGCTTAAACAATTAATACACACACATATACAGTATATATGCACATATTATACATACGTATACACACACACCTATCCATCTATATAATCTATATCTACCTATATAATCTCTCTCTCTGTGTACACACACACATTTACACACACACATTTTTATATACACATATACATACATACATACATACATACATACATACATACATACATACATACATACATACATACATACACACACACACACACATATATACTATATAGAGTTTTTTTTGTTGTTGTTTTGGCCAGGAAATTTTAACTTGTTTTAAGTAATTTGACAAGTAAAATGTTCTTGCTACAAAATTAACAAGATTAAATTGCTTAAAACAAGTAAAAAAAAAAAATCTTATAGCAAGTAGCTGAGAGGGGACAGAGCTGTTTCTGTCACTGCTCCTAAACTGTGGGACAGTCTCCCTTTGCCTATTAGACAGGCTCCTTCACTGGCCAGTTTTAAAACTTAAAACTCATTTTTACTCCTTGGCCTTCAACCCAGCATGAAACATTGATTTTACTTGTTTCATTTTTATTATACGATTGTCATTTTTACCTGTTTTGTTTTATACTTTTTTTAGTTGCATTTGATTGTCTTATTTATTTTTTATCTTGTCCTTCACATTTTATCCATTCCTGATGTACAGTGTAGTGTGTGAGCTGAAGGTGGGGAGGGTTGGACACTCAGACGTCAGCACAAATGACATCCGGCGGCACCATTATCTTGTATATATTACAGAATGCAAGGAATAATAAAGTGTTCATTGTTCGCTGTAAGACGGCTCACAGCTCGCTCTTTTCAGACATGGGAGTGTACGTGGGACCACCACGACTGTTTCTGGAAACCCCAGGTGAGCCACTCACACTGTGGTGCCGCTGGTTCGACTCGTTTGTCACCTAAGTTGATGTGGCTGAACTCTGGGCTAGACGGAATCTTTCGGCGATTGTGTGAGCCTAATGGACAAATTCTACGGCGAAAAGTGCAATTGTAACAGCACGAAGATACAGATTCTTCAGCCACTATCAAAGAGGGGGTGAGTCAACTCAACATTATGCCACGGAGCTCCGAAGCTTAATGAGCATGTGCGCCCTTGGATCTTTGGAGGATGAGCTAGTCCGTGACAAGCTAGTGTACGGCACAAACAACGAATGGCTAAAGGAAAAGCTATTGCTAAACACTGATTTCAAGCTAAGCCAAGTAACAAAGATGGCAAGCCAGATGGAGGCAGCCATCCAGCTAGCAGAACAGCTAACAACTAATAGCCGACTAGCCTCCCAGACAATCCCACGGGAACAGGCCGATAACAACACCATTAACAGCTTTGAACGGATACAACCACAGAGCGGCCCGCGGAGACGGAACATGGTGCAGACAGACGCAGGACAGCAGGCGCTGTGCACTGGCTGCAGATCATCTAAACACCGAACAAGCTTGCTCGCCTGCCTCGCTAAAGGGAGGAGATGCTACCGCTGCAAACGAGCTAACCATTTGGTCAGAGTTTGTCACTCAACTCCCGTGACAATCGATGCCCACACACCAGACTTGAACATGAACACGAATTGGCCGCTCAAATGTCATGTCATCCAACTGGACGGAGTCCACGTGCTACTTCTGGTGGATTCAGGTGCTGCATGGTCCCTACTGAGCATGGCTACGGTAAGAAAGCTCTTCCCCAGAAAGACCATTAATGCTAAGGCAGACGACATGTTTGGTTATGGGCATGTTAAAATTGGCATGGTGGGAACAGTTGACTTTTCTGTGACTTGTGGCCCAAAAACAAACCCGTTGTTCACCTTTCAAGTGATGCGCCAAGGGGCCGACCTATTAGATGAGTTGGAGTTTTCCATCACAGACCCAATGGGCTCTGCCATGTTAACCGTTTTATTATCCTGGCAGTGCTGCTGGGCGGCGCTCTTCACGGGTCTAGGGTGCATAACCACTTTTAACCACCAACCACTAATCAATCCAGAAGTGACACCAAAAATTCAACCGTTCCACCAACTGCCCCTTGCTCAATGGGACAACGTTACGACAGAGCTTAAAAAACTGCTGGATGCTGGCATCATTGAAAGGGTGGATGCATCACCATGGATTTCTAAAATAGTTGTGCGAAGAAAAAGTCGAGTGGCATTCGACCGTGCATCGACCTCCGGATGGTTAATAAGGCAATCATCCCTGACAAATCTCCCCTGCCCACGATGGAAGAACTCACAGCGACCTTCAGCGGTTCTAAAATTTTCATGAACCTGGACCTCCGCCAAGGCTACTAACAGGTACCACTTCACCCCGACGGCCGCAACCTGACAGCTTTTGTAACATACATGGAGATTTTCAGATACACACGCATGCCCTTTGGCCTCAGCTCTGCCCCGAGCTGCTTTCAGAAAATCATGGCCATCATCCTCGCTGGCCTTAAGGGTGTGGTGGTGTATCTGGATGACATTGTGGTGCATGGCGCATCACTGCCCACCCACGACAAGCGCTTTGGGAGGGTCATGGAGGTACTGTCAAACCCTGGTGTCATACTCAACGAAGAAAAATGCATCTTTGTGGCAGAGTCCATTGAGTTTGTGGGGTTCTGAATGACTGCTGAGGGCCTGAGCTCCTACATCCAAACCTGGAGGCAGTCCTACAACTGCCAGAACCTACAACCCCCGCACAAATTTCATCTTTTCTGGACATGGCGAATTTCTGCGGGCACGTCATCCCTCAATACTCTGAAACTATAGAACCACTATGTGTCCTCTTGAAACAGTATGCGCCATGGGAATGGACCCCAGCATGTTCAGCCGCCATTACTACACTGAAGCCACAGCTCACCTCCACCTGTGGTGGCCCACTTTGACCTTCGTGACGTGTGATGCGTCTGGCTCTGCAGTAGGTGCCGTCATGTCTCAGCTTCAAGATAGAAAGGGATGCCCAGTGGCGTTCGCATCGAGGTCCCTCACACCAGACAAACAGAGGTATGCAGTGGGAAAGAGAGAGGCACTCGCATGCATCTGGGCATGTGAACGCTGGCACATATACCTCTATGGACGACACTTCTAGCTACGGACAGACCACAGGGCCCTCACAGCACTGCTGGAAGCATCTGGATTGGGACACAAACCTCTACACATCCACAGGTGGACTGAAAGACTGCGGGCTTATAACATTACCACCCAGTTTACTCTGGGCAGAGAAAACGTGGTGGCGGACCTTTTGTCTCTAGCCACACCCAAGGCCAACATAAATGGTGACTGTGACCCCCTGGAGACGGAGCTGAACAACATGCTGCACGACCCTCTCCGGAACACCGTCTCTGTCCAGGAGCTCCAGGCGGAGTCAGAACAGGACTCGACCCTAACACAACTACGTTCATTCATCCATGAGAGGTGGCCTGCAAAGGCACCAGGAGAACTGGCACCTTTCCATAGGGTCAAGGATGACCTGACCTGCTAGAATGATGTCTGCGTGGTGAAGGGACACTGCACAATAATTCCTGAATCGTTGAAGGGCCACATCATTTGCACAAATGCTATATCTGCTGCTGTCTGTCATTGCAATACTGATCATGTGCAGTCCTATCTGTCACTGTCTACACTACCGCATTGAACTTGCAACTACAGGTATTACAGCTCTACTTTTCTGTATATAGGATTGCTGGATTTCATCATTGTTTATTGTTTCTTTATTTGCACTATGGGATGTCTGGGTCTATCTTTTGTCGCCATTTGCACTAACGGGTAGCATTACTGTACATAGACTGCTGTTGTTTTTCCAGCCTTATTCCTTTTTCTTTTCTTATATTGTGCACACCACTGACGAGAGAGAGAAACGCCATTTCAATTCTCCTGTACGTATAGTAGAATTGACAAATAAAATCTCTGAATCTTGTCCATGTTGCATGAGGGTCCCCTAGGTGTGGTCAGAGTGAAACAGCAGTGCAGGAGCTCGGTCTGGTGGCCAGGCATTGACAAAGACATAGAGAATATGGTAAAGGACTGTGTGCACTGCCTGGAAATCAGAAAAAACGGAACACCCCTGCCCCCACCACTGCAACCGCTACAGTATGCGGCGGCCCCTTGGAAACATATTCAACTGGACATATGTGGCAAACTACATGTAGCCCCTGTGCATGGACGGTTCCTGTTGGTAGCCTATGATCTCCATTCGAAATGGCCAGAGGTGATGCCCACTGGCTCGGTTACTACTGACGTGGTCATCGATTTCCCTATCTCCCTCTTCGCCCACTGGAGTGTGCTAGAACTGTTACAACAGACAACAGCCCGCAGTTCACCTCGGGGGATGTTGAGACGTTCGTGAGTGAGAGAGGCATTAAACACATATGGACGGCTTTCTACCACCCACAAGCGAACAGCGGGGTTGAAAGATTCAACAAAGCCCTGAAGAAAATGCTAAGAGCGCATCTGACAGATGGACTCCAGCTCTTGGCTGCCCTTCAGAGTACATTACTACATTACAGAGCGACGCCTCACGCCATGACTGGTTGCTCGCCAGCGGTGTTGATGTTGGGACATGAAGTGTGCCTCCCCCTGGACCGCCTACGCTCCCCGGTGGGGGCCATCCAGACAGACAGACCATCACCACGGGGGAGGGTGGTCGAGCAGCAATGTCAAATGAAGCAGTGGTTCGATAGTAAACACCGGGTGAGGAAGCCCGGACTCACGGTATCGGACTGGGTCAGGATTAGGTGTCCCAACTGCACAACAAGCTGCAGTCGTTCTGAACATCACCACTGCAAATCACAGCCCAGCTGGGTTCCACCTCTCTGATGGATCACAGTGGCACGCTAATCGCCTCCAAAAATCACTGCCAACCCCGAATCAGAGGGCGACCACAGACATAATGGACTCAGTATCTACTCAGGAAGCTGAGTTCTTTTGGAGTTAGTAAAAACATTTTAACCATCTTTTATCACTCCTTCAAGGATGTGCTTATCTTTTCATTCACTTGCTGGTTTAACTCCATTTGCCTGCAGGATCGGACACACTTAAACACAATAATTAAGACCCGTTCTAAAATTATTGGACATCCTGTTAGAGCTCCGACTGCCCACTGTGAACAACAGATACTTAATATTGCTTATAGGATCCTCCAAGATCCCTCACACATTTTATATCCTGTGTTTGAGTGGCTTCCATCGGGACGTAGACTGCGTTGTCCAGGATGTAGGACACAGAGGAGAGCCACTTTTGTCCCTACAGCAGTCCGGTTTTTAAACTCCGATCCTCCTCTGCTCCAGCGGCGCAATCTCTCCTTGCCCCTTCTCGCAGTGTCCCTACGAATGAATTGTACATGGCACTTTGTCTCACCTTAAATACTTGTGTAATTAATGTCTGCAGACAGTATCTACAGTAGTGTTGTTTGTTCATGATGTTCCTTTTGTCTTGCTTATATTTGTGCTCGCTGTGCCTTTTAATTGCCCCTCGGGGATGAATAAAGTGTTTGAACTGAACTGAACTGGACTCAGGTTGGGACTTTGCAGATGCAGAACCTGAAGATCCCCAGGAGTGGGGGGTGGACCCAGCGGCAGGACTACAGCCCATGCGACGCTTGACCAGAGTCCGGCAGAGACCCCGACACCTGAGAGACTTTGTAGCAGGTTTTGGTTAGCTAGAGCGTGATGGCTCAGGGAGTGGTAGAATAACCCACTCCATCACGCGAGCATCTTGGCAGGCTACCAAAATGTTCAGTTAGGTGTAAAAAAAAAAAAAAAAAAAAAAAAAAAGAAAAACAGTAAAGGAGAAGGGGGGCCTCTAGTTTTTTTTTTTGTTTTTTTTTTTTTTTGTTACTTATTTGTACCCGTAGGTAGACTTGGTTTGCAGTCTGGTGACAAGCCACCGGCTGCTGGTCGCTGCGTGCGCGAGCGCCCTAAACCTACATGTTTTTGGTGTGCGGGAGGAAACCGGAGAAATCCCGGAGTAAACCCGCGCAACACGGGGAGAACATGCAAACTCCACACAGCTCACTGTTGGTCGGGGGCTGGGATCGAACCCACGATCTCATGATCCCCGCGGTCCCCCGGCCGAGGGTAAAACTGTGCTGCCACAGTGCTAAACCACTGCGCCACCGTGCAGCCCCAGTTTGTTGTTTTGGGGTTTTTTGGGGGGGTGGGGGGTTGACACTGGGGCTTACCATAGCCGACGTTAGACGTCAGCACGGATGAGGTCAGGTCTTTGTCTTGTATATGTTGCAGAGTGTATGGAATAATGAAGTGTTCGTTGTTTGCTGCAAGATAACTCACGGCTTGCTCTTTTTAGACATATCGTACAGCACTGTATCAGCTGTAGCTGTTTTTAAAGTGCTTTAGAAATAAAGTTGGGTTGGAAGCAAAATTTTCTTACAGAAAACTGCATGATGCGAAATATCTTAACAGACAAAAAAAGAATATTACCCTTGATTTAAGATCGAGCTGTGCAATATGACGATATACATCGGTGACGTGATAAACGTCTACAGTTTCATATAAACTGTATCGTTTATATCGCGATTTAAAAGGCACATACCTCGTTTCTACTTGTCACCGCCCTGCTTCTCCCCCGCAGTGCGCCAAGTATGTGGGTTCCGCTGGTTGGCACAACAGCTAACTGCAAACTAATGTTTTGGTCATACAACCGTTACTTCTGTTTGTCAGGGATGTGGGACTGTTTCCCACCGTGCTGCAACAGAGAGGATAGTCCTCTATCCTCGTTTTAATTGGACATAGGTAACATTAACACCATCTCTCTCTAATTGTAAAACAGCAAATGCTAAATGACGATGCTATCTTGTCATTAATAGGAAACATTATAGTGTATCAGACCATCGTTTGTTTGGTTTAAATTACTGCTGAGTTTCTTAATTTTGTCTGAAAAAATATTACTAAAGCTGCAAAAGCGTGTGACAGTGGCCGCATACACACTAAATAAAAAATAAATAAATTAAAACATGTCAGGAACAGACTGGTTCTTAATGTAACTTGCTTTCTAATAATTTTTAATTAGTCAAGTAGTGATAATGAATAAAGTTTAAGTCACCTCAAATGCACGTTAAAAAACAATGCAATGCAACACTGCAAAATTAAGAGGGAAAAATTTGCATCACTCTATATATAATTCAAGAAATCTCTGTCATGATGATAGGACTCGCTATGAGATCAAAGGCAGGCATCACTCACGATCATAGGACTCGCTATGACATCATCAATGATCAAAGGCAGCCTTCACTGAACGAGTGGTGACGTCAAAGATCAAAGGCAGGTTTCGCCACGGTTACTGTTGCCATGGTAACAGTAACTTTCTACGGGCATGCAGAAATGCTTGTTTACACTTGCTTTCTATGGGCGTGTACGGGTATGCACTAGTAAAATTAATGACAAATGAATCTGTACAGTTTATTTTTTTCAGTATGTAATTTAAAATGTAAAAAAAAAAGACGGTCATTTTTATGTGGTCATTATATATAAACTATAGAATTTACAGAAAATGTTTTTTGTGATATACAGTATATAGTTATCGTCAAATAAGATTACTTATATTGTGATATAAAATGTCTTAAATTAGAGCCGTGCAATGTGACCAGAATTTCATCTTACTAAAATGTCATTTTTTGCAGTGTACGGAGTTGAAATAATTATCTCCTGACTGTCTCCCCCCAGTATAACCCTACCTCTGGCCCCATGACAGCTGGAATAGACTCCCCCATGGCACAACCACCAACAGGACACACAGAAATTAATGAATGGATAATTAGCTCAGAACTGTATTGAACAAACTTAACCTCAAATATCACATTATCCGGTGGAGCAGTAGGACTTTAAATACAGCAGAGCCACGCCTGACAGAAAGCCTCGCAGCCACAGCTCTCTGCACGGCACGTGTAGGTGCACACAGGTGGAACGCGAATGGATGAGGAAGACGTTTTCTCTGCTTTGGAACCATGGGCATGTGCAGTATCATCATCATCATCATCGTGCCGCATCTCTACCAAATGATCGATGAATTGGGCTTCCAGGCAAAACATTTTCTGCCGGGGCCCCTTCGCGATTATGTTACGCCAGCGATGATTTGTCAAGATTTAGGTTTGCTCCTCACAGACATGTAATGAGAGTAAAGTGGATCCATTATGAACACAGCACCACGCGGCAATAAGCCTCGGCTGCCATTTTCCCAGTAAAGGGAGAGAGAAAGATGAATTTTACTCTGTCATTTCCATCTTACCGCGCCAACACTTGGCTGACTCATCCTCACAGGTGCTGAACTGAAAGATGAAACAGTGACATTAAACACACAAAGCCAAAGTAGCCCAAATCAAAGGCAAGCTCATATAACAGTGTCTGAATTTAGGGTGGCGGAGTGTCAACAAAAAATCTGTATTAGTATAAAGCCTGGCAGGACTCGAAATAATAAAGTCGCTCACTCACTGGTTCCGCTAGGATCCACTTTGAAAAAGTTCCTCCCCTGTCTGCACGTAATGTATTACATCCTAAAATTCAATGGAGTCATTTATTAACATAAATAAATTAATTAAAAATCCACCAGATGGAGTTATTTTTAGAGACAGATTTGGACTCTTCATGCTGTGTGCATAAATTTACATGACAGTGGAGAGGGACGAACAGAAATCTGCTTTTTCAAAATTAGGCCAAAGTGGTTAAAGGCAAAACGCTGTCAGAGCCCATAAACAATTGCAACTTGATGTTCAGTGGAGACTCGTCTCCACTTAGGAAATAAGATGTAAACTGTAAGCGCACCAACGTGGAGCGGAGCTGGGTGATGATACGTCAACGTGACAGTAAGTATGGCCTGAGTTTTTTCAGATTATCTCACAGAATCGAGCAATAAAACGCTAACAGGGGCGGCAGAGAAGAGCAAGTTCATACGCATACTGTTGTTGCAGGTGCTACAGCCCAGCCAGCATGTCCGTGTGGGTCTCATGTGGGTTTGTCCGTGGGTTCCATGTTGGCCCCATCTGCGTTTGCTCACGTGGACTTTACCCGTGGGACAGGTGAGCAGGTAATCCGTTTAGTAACACAAAATTACAAGAAACAGTGACAAATCCATCCATCCATCTTCTTCCGCTTAATCCTTTCCTGCTCATGGGGGGGGGGGGGGGGGCGGGGCTGGAGGCAGGGTACACCCTGGACAGATCACCAGTCCATCGCAGGGCCAACGCAGAGAGACAGACAACCATTCACTCTCACAGTCACACCTAAAGGACAATTTAGAATCCCCAGTTTGATGCCAATTAACCTGACCTGGATGTCTTTGGTCTGTGGGAGGAAACCGGAGTAATCCCGGCGTAAACCCACACAGACACGGGGAGAACATGCAAACTCCACACAGATCACTAATCTATGGGAAAAAAATGTGAACATTTATACAGTAAGAAAAAAGTGACAAATTTACAAAAAAGGAGAAAACTTGCTCAAAAAAGTCACAAATTTACAAGAAAAAAAAAATTGTAAAATTATGAGAAAAAAATTAGAAAAAGTTGCAAATTAACAAAAAAGTAGCAAATGTAAACTGAAGTTGAAAATTCATGAGAAACGTTCCAGATTTATGAGGAAAAGCTGTAAGTTTAAAGTAAAAAAAAGTCGAAAATTTTTGATAAAGTTCCAAATTTACAAGAAAAATGTCAAATTTATACAGAAAAGTAACAAATTTACAAGAAAATAGCAAATTTACAAGGAAAAAAGTAACATTTACGAGAAAAAGTTGCAAGATTACAGTAAAAAAAAAGTGGCAAATTTATGAGAAAGTTCTAAAATTAAAAAAAAAAGTCACAAATTTGCAAGAAAAAGTCGCAATTTTAGGAGAAAAACTAAAATTTATGAGAAAGTTTCAAATTTCAAGAAACAATAATCAAATTAGGGGGAAAAGTCACAAATTTACAAGAAAATAGCAAATTTATGAGAAAATAAGTTGAAAATAAGAAAACAGGTAAAGTTCATGTGG
Source organism: Pholidichthys leucotaenia (assembly GCA_020510985.1). Classification (NCBI taxonomy): domain Eukaryota; kingdom Metazoa; phylum Chordata; class Actinopteri; order Cichliformes; family Pholidichthyidae; genus Pholidichthys; species Pholidichthys leucotaenia. Next base: position 20,584,364 of record CM035844.1, read on the forward strand.
GCAAACCCAGCTGAGACCCATAAGACAGCCCAGTTCCAACCTAGCGCGGGGCCCACATGGGCCTGCTGGCTGGGAGGGATCGAGCCCACCTTCACGTCACCTCACACCAGTCTGCTCCCTGGTCTCAGCCCATTCTCACTGATGATGAAGGAACGCACGAACTGTCCGGTCTGGACGAAGCTGCTTCGGCTAACACCTCCACTCAATATTTCTATAACGCGTCAACACTTCTCCCCCGTCACACTGCAAGCGGGAGCGATCTGGCGAATGATGCCCGCACAGTCCAACACATTTGCACACACACACAACAAAGCTGCTTAACTCCCCGTACATGCATAACTGCTGAGCTCACGATATTTGATATCCATTTATCAAATCTGCAAAGCACACAATAAAGGAACGGCGGGGATGTGATTCCGCCAGAGCTCGATGGACCACGGTGACACAATAACCCAGAAAATTAACAAAAGTCAATATTTCACAGAGGCCATTCCATTCTTCACAAACTACTTCCAGTCACAATCAATTATCTTTCAAAGCAATTCTTGCAAGAGGAGCGCAACTGAAAGAAAAAGGCCTCCGATAATGTAGGTGCATGCTGAAATCACGCGTGATTACAAAGCCACTGTAATGGTGCAGTTGTGCTGGCCATAACATTCATCACGCTGCAGGGCGGATGAGATTTGATCAGCTAAATAGAATAATCATGTAAATCAGTGTGACTATTGCAATTAGAACCAAACTCCTGCTGGTGTGCACGCAAGCCACTGCAGCCAGAACTTAGAGAGGCCTGGAAAGCAGCTGTTGAGCCGGAGAAGGGGCGGCAGCCTCGCAGGTGGGTTCCGTCAGAGTTCATCAAGGGTTGCTGGTGAAGAGCAATAGCTTCTCTAACACTGACCACCTGCGCTCATGAATTAACTCTGGCCCCGTCACACCGCTCGCAGCTCAACACCTGACCAACGGAACTCGGGCACCTCAACACTTCACACATTCTCTCATCGGCTTTCTGCTTTTGTCTCGACGGGTCTATCACAACTGTATCACTGTATAGTAAGAGCAAACAGGTTGTCTGTGCTTAATTTACCCTAATGGTTGGAGCCTTTTAATTACCAAGTTTACTTAAAGGGATCACCAACTGCACTTTTTCCACATTTTAACACCTCACTCATGTCTTAATGAAGTGTTTGTGACATTTTGTTCACATTTTCTTTAATTTTGTAATTATTGAAGCAAATGTGTTTTGTATTTTTCCTGGCTTTCTTGAAGCACTCTGATTTAAAGCCTGTCACTTTAAGAAACATTCTTCACCTATTCAACTCCACCCTCCCTCTTATGTCAATCACCCATTAGCTAACTAGCGTCTAGCCTTTAGCTTTTAGCCTCCTAGCTCATATGAGCGATGCTGGTTCATTGATCCACAGTTGATGGTGTATCTTTCGTCACTCCGGCCCTTCTTCCAACAATTTTGCCATGATTCCACAACAAATCACTAGCACTAGGTGTTGGATGGCCCCCTGATCGCCGCAACCGACCTGGCCCAGGACCCAAGGCTGCTTGCTGAGCCAAGCTGCCAAGTCACAGGATATCAAAGGGCAGCGTCTTGCTTTGCGGGAAGCTGCTCCGCTCCCACGGCCAGCTGGGGGATGCCCCGTCACGAGGCAACTCCCTACGCTGCCCGCGAGAGCGGAGCGGAGTCGCATGGATCCCCGGAGGACAGCGGGGGAGCTAGCCGTGAGAGCCAGCAGCCTTAGGTCATTTCCTGCGACCTGCAACCTGCGTACCGGTGCTGGTGATTTGCTGTGGAATCATGGCGAAATTATTGGGAGATGGGCCGTAGTGATGCAAGATATACTGTGGGCTGGTGAACCAGGTGGTAACAGGGAGGCCTATTAGGGTGACGAAGATCTGAGGAAAATAACAATATAAGCTGCGCTTGGTGTGAGCCTCCTGGTACCAGTGTTAGCTGAAGGGCTAATAACTTAGAAGCTATTAGGCTACCTTTAGCATCCCCTCCATCTACATGACAGACAGCTAAGTGGGCCAATAATAGAGCAGTGGGAGGGTCTCAAGGACAGCTGTGGGTTGGCTTTGTCAAATCTTGATGTATATGATTTACCTGAAAGTCAGAAACATTTCTGGGAGAGAAAAACGAGATAAAGGCTGTGTGTGTGTGTGTGTGTGTGTGTGTGTTTTTAATAAGAGAATTGACTGTTTGATATTTTTTGGATAGTCATGTGACCAATAGGCTCATTTCAGACAGTTAAAACCTACAAACACACCATTTTTCAGTCAATGACACCTTTAATCTTCACATTTCAGGGAGTACCATTTCACACATTGGAGGCAAAATAAATGGGGCTTATACAGTATAAGAGCAACACATACTATTTGCTATGCTACAGCTGAGGTTGCAACTGCCACATCTAAAGTGTGAAGAGTAATTTTCTGCATAGTGTAATAAACAGAAAAGACCTATGGTTCTAGGGCACAGATGCACTGCACATATCATGGCTAACAGGAAAATAATAAGCCCCTGTTTGCTCAAAGGGAGGATGTTAGAATAGAAAATTGGAAATAAAAGCAGAAATGCATGTTTGAAGAGTCTAGTGCGTCCGTAGTTCAAGTGCATTATAAACAGAAACGTGGTTCTTTCATTCAGTCACCCCCTTCCGATTTTGACTCATCAGTGTCCTTCTAATAACCTGCATCCCAATTTATAAACGTAACCACTCTGGAACATTGTGTCTGGGGCGCTCTGACCTCCGCTTCCTCAATCAAGCTGTAACAGCTTTTTTTATTCCCTCCAGTCAGGACAGTAAAAATCTAAAAATGTCTCTGATTGTTAACAATAAATTCCCCTCCTGCGGCGACATGACCAAACAAAAGTTTGAAAATGTCACACTTTCATTCTGAGAAGCGATGTTACTCTCGCAACATTAGCCCAACCAAATCCCAAGAAAGAAAATGCAACATTTGTGTCAGGCTTAAGCAGACACGATTTCTTCAGAGCTGATGGCATTACGTGGCCATCAGAGCAGGTCCACACATGGGGGGAAATTAATAAGCCAGTTCAGACAGTGATGAGCCCTACATCTTCTCAATGGATTGTGATTACAGCTGGAACAAAGTCTTTGCCCAGTAAGATGGGGAGCCATTTGGCTGAGAATCAAGAAGCATGCACCAAAAGGAAGGGATTGAAAGGGGAGATGAGTTTATAGTGCAGTCTGATTTGGTACAGTGAATTGACCCCAGCACTAATGGAGGATTTCAATTACAGGACCAATCGTCTTCACGCAGCTTCTACTTAGAATGCTTATTCTTTTTTCTTAAAAGGACACTCCACCAAAAATCACGTTTTTTTCCTTGTTAACATGTCTGTGACATGTTTTTTTATGACTTGCAAGACATATCAAGAGTGGAATCACTCGTGTCTGTTTTTTTTTTTTTTGCTTTAAAGTTTCACTTAAGCCCCAGCCCCTGAAAAAAGGCAAGTTTAGACAGAGCGATTTTGATGACATTGTGGTGGCACTGTGTGGGGGGTTCTCCAACTAGAGTCGGAAGCCGGGGGGAAGGGGGGGGCAAAGGACTGAAGGAGGAAGTGGCACCGGGGGGTCTTGAACCTAACATAAAGGACTATCCGCCCCCTGGGGAGTTCAGGAGACGCCGGGATTCGTTGGAGGAAGAGAGGGTGTGAGAAGTAGGACTGGCGTTATGTGATGTTAATGTGCCATGCATGTCTTTGTCCACTGAGTGCATTGTTTGTGGCTCCCTGGGTCACATGAGGCAGAATAAAGGTTATAAAAAGGAGACACCCAGAGACCCAGACAGAGCATTTCCTGTATCTGATGTTGGAAGAGGAATAAAGTTTATGTGTCATCTAGCTCACCGCCTCGTCTGCTTTCTTCTTCCACAGCGTAGCTATATACGGTGCTGGCACGTCCATAGTGTTGAGCCAGTCAGGCCTCTTGGGCCTAACTGAAGTTAGCCTCCAGGCCAGTTAGCATCTTTGGACAACTGTTTTGAAAACTTGATCCAAATTAAGATGGGTTTTACTATAATCTGCTTTTAAGGACCAATGCAGTTTCAGTCCCCCCATGGATCACCACCTTAAGCCTGCTTCATGCTACACCTCTGCTGTCCGCATACGTGTAACCGGAAACCTTGTGTGACGAAATTTACATCATCGTGTCCACTCTGCTAATGTCTGCAATGCTCGACCATGGACGACCGCGTGCAGCCCAAATTTTGTGACCGCGCCGCCTACAAATGACCTGAACGTGCTGAAAAGCACATGCGCAAGACTGAATGTCCCATTCACGAGATGGCGATATCGATACAGCATACATCAGTAGATGAAGACAACAAGGAGGCAGAAAACGAGAATAAAAACATACATGAACTAGAAAAGCACTCGGAGAGCGCAGACCTCCGCCAAGCGCTACAGTTCCCCCCATACAGTGTTTGTGTGTACGTTTTCAGATTCCTTGACCATGAAAACATATGACTAGCAATTGGATTGACAATGATAGGATTAGTGGTTGAGTAGTTATTCACGAAAATGACATTTTCCGTAATGGCGGCCACAGTTCCGCCCATACAGTGTTTGTGTGTACGTTTTCAGATTCCTTGACCACGAAAAAATATGACTAGCAATTGGATTGACAATGATAGGATTAGTGGTTCAGTAGTTATTCACAAAAATGGCATTTTCCGTAATGGCGGCCTCAGTTCCCCCCATACAGTGTTTGTGTGTACGTTTTGAGATTCCTTGACCATGAAAACATATGACTAGCAATTGGATTGACAATGATAGGATTAGTGGTTCAGTGGTTATTGGGGGGCAATGGATCAGCGTTCTCGTCGCGCCCTCCGCCAGTACCCGGGCTCGCCTGGGGAAGCTAATGATCCTACCAGCAGACTAAATTCGAAGAGACGACGCCTCTGTGCCAAGTCAAAGAAGAATCCTAGTCACAGTCCTAAAGCCGAAAGCAAACAGCCCCAAGAGCACTTTGTGGTAGGATCTGCCCTTCGCATATTACAACTAAACGTTGAAGGCCTATCTGCAGCCAAGCGAAGCCTTATTGAAGTCCTCGCCTTCCAACATTCAACTGATGTAATCTGCCTCCAAGAGACTCATATTGGCACAGAGGAAGCTGGCCGCTTCACCATCAAAGGCTTTGACCTCCTGTGCTATGTTCTACATGCTAAACATGGACGTGCCACCTATGTGCGTTCTGACATAGTTGAAGCAAATCACCTGATAACACATTTCTCAGACACCATAATCATTGGTGGCTTCCATATTGTCAATGTGTACAAGCCCCCTAATGCCAACTGGGATCTGCAGGTCTTACCCACCCTACCCCACCCTGCCATCTATGTGGGGGACTTTAACAGCCATCACCCTGACTGGGGGTACCCAGCAGTGGACAGTGATGGGGAGGCACTTTCAGACTGGGCATCCAGAAATGACCTCGCTTTGATATACGACCCCAAACAAAGAGGAACCTTCCACTCTGCTAGGTGGAAGAAGGACTATTCTCCTGACCTGTATTGGGTCAGCTCTTTGAATGGGGAGCCATATCCTACACAGATCCTCATTCTTGATGATTTTCCACACAGCCAACACCGGCCCCTGCTTGTACACATTGGCCTACAACTTCCAGTCATATACAGCCCAAGGAAGATGCGCTGGAACTTCCGCAAAGCCAACTGGAAGAAATTCAGTGAAACTCTGGACCGGAGCGTTGTTACCATCCCACTCCACACCATCACTGTAGATGAAGCATACAACCGCTTCTGCAGCGCAATCTTCAAGGCTGCCCATACTGCAATCCCACGAGGCTACCGACCCCTCTATGTCCCATGTTTGGACGGAGAAAGTGCTGCCCTCCTACAATCCTATCAAACATCAGGGGACTCAGAGATAGCAGACCATCTCATTGAATCGCTAAATACAGCCCGGCGAAAGAAATGGGAGGAGACAGTTGCTGACTGGAGCTTTACCCACTCTAGCAGGAAATGTTGGAGCCTCATCCGTCGCCTAGGAGCTGCACAGAAGCCCCCTAGCCAAAGCCGAGCATCCGTCACACCCAACCAAGTTGCATCCCACCTACTGACTATCGCCAAAGCACCCCAAGACAAAGACACCAGAAGAGCAGTTACAACTGAGCTAAAAAAACACCAAAAAATGCCTGTAGAGGAAACGAACCCCGAACCCTTCGAGGCTGCTGAACTGGAGAAAGTCCTACAGGGCCTGAAATGTGGAAAGGCAGCAGGATACGATAACATCTTCCCAGAATTCATGAAAAATCTTGGCCCCCGAGCCCTAACCTGGTTGACACAATTCTACACAAGGATCACACAAACGAACTCGATCCCAAAGAAATGGCGGGCAGCAAAGGTCATTGCCATCCCAAAACCTGGCAAAGACCACAAACTACCAGCAAGCTACCGCCCAATCTCCCTACTCAGCGTTCCTTACAAAATCATGGAGTGCCTAATACTGCAACGCATTTCCCCAGAAATAGAGGATATTCTAAGTGTGGATCAAGCAGGTTTCCGCAAGGACCGCAGTACAGGAGAACAAGTACTGGCCCTAACCACCTTCATTGAAAATGGCTTCGAGAGCAGACTGAAGACAGGGGCTGTGTTTCTCGATCTTACAGCCGCCTATGATACGGTCTGACACAAAGGCCTCCTCCTGAAACTTATAAAGGCGATCCCTGCTTGGGCAACAGCAATTATAAAAACCCTGCTGACCAACCGAAGGTTCAGAGTCCACCTCAGTCAGAACACAAGTGCATGGAGAATGCAGAAAAACGGACTCCCACAAGGCTCAGTTCTAGCTCCAACTCTGTTCAACCTCTACATAAACGACCTGCCTACTACAAAATCCCGCAAATTCATCTATGCAGACGACATCTGTTTGGCATTCCAAGCACCAGACTTTGAACCACTGGAAGAGGTGCTCACGGAAGATCTTGCTAAACTGGACCAGTTCTGCAAAATCTGGCGCCTAAAACCAAGCCCAGCAAAAACCGTCTCCAGTGTATTTCATCTCCACAATGCAAAAGCTGCCAGAGAACTAAACATCCACCTGAGCGGACTCAAGCTTAAGCATGCCCCAAATCCAACTTATCTTGGAGTGACCCTTGATAGGACCTTATCCTTCAAGGAACATCTAAAGGGGACGGCTGCTAAGGTGAAAGTACGAAACAACCTGCTCTGCAAGCTCGCTGGTGCAAAATGGGGGGCGGCAGTCTCCACCCTGCGCACCTCAGCACTGGCCCTTTCATACTCTGTAGCAGAATATTGTGCCCCTGTCTGGTCCAGGTCATCTTACACACACCATGTAGACACCCAGCTCAACTCAACCATGAGAACTATAACTGGAACAATCCGCTCAACACCACTCCCCTGGCTCTCTGTACTGTCAAACATAGCCCCTCCACACATCCGGCGAGCAGCATTAACTCAAAGGATGCTCCAAAAAGTTAAAGATTTTCCTCACTTACCAATCCATGCAGATATCTACACCCCACCCACTGCCCGACTTTCATCCAGACGGCCGATTTGGAAAAACCCTCCCCCAGCTGACTTTACCATCCAGACAGCTTGGCAAGAGGAATGGGAGACCAAGGAGGTCCCAAACAAACAGCTGGTGATAAACCCCAACCAACAGGTCCCGGGCACCAACCTCCCAAGGAGACAGTGGTCTACACTCAATCGCTTCAGGACTGGACATGGCCCCTGCTTGGCCAGCCTTCACAGATGGGGCAGTAGCCCTAGCCCACTGTGCGCATGTGGAGAGGAGCAAACTATGGAACACATCATAGAGGCTTGCCCGCTCCAAAGACTGGAAGGAGGATTACACACCCTCCATACAGCAAACCAGGAGGCAACTGCTTGGCTTAAGGACTTTGCATTCGCTAAATAAATAAGTGGTTATTCACGAAAATGGCATTTTCCGCAATGGCGGTTTTCTTCTGGACGGTGATCCGGATCATCCCCAAAATCTAATCAGTTCTTCCTTGTACCATTTCCAACAATGCCTGAAAGTTTCATCGAAATCTGTCCAAAACTTTTTGAGTTATCTTGCTAACCAACAGACAGACAACGGTGATCCGGATCATCCCCAAAATCTAATCAGTTCTTCTTTGTACCATTTCCAACAATGCCTGAAAGTTTCATCGAAATCCGTCCAAAACTTTTTGAGTTATCTTGCTAACCAACAGACAGACAAACAGACAAACAGACAGACAAACAGACAAACCCCGGGAAAAACATAACCTCCTGGCGGAGGTAATCATACATACATACATACTTTCATTCACAGTGGCAGCAGCATCTTCGTGGAAAAGGAGTGAAAACCAGGAAGTCAAACAGCAGAAATGGACTCTAAATTTGAAGAAAAACTTTGTGAAGAAGTCCGCCGTTCCTTCATTGATGAAAATCCTGGCACGCGAGCACCTTGGCGCTACCTATCGGGTGGGAGTGAAACTACAAATGATGGTTGTGCGCATCTGTCAACCACTTGGCCTGCGTGGATGAAAAAAAGTGAGCATGAACAGCGCCGCATGCGTGCCGGGCTCGTCCAAAGCGTACGCGGACATGTAGCAGGCTTTTGTTGTGGTGGCGGTGGGTGGGTGGGGGGGTGCTTACCCTTGCAATCCCAGGAGCTGTGTTGTCCAGGCCAATTTGCTTCTGGTAGGGTTTCCCAAGACAACCTGGTCCTTTGTGAAGAGCCAGACTAAAGGTGCTTTCACACCTGAGGGCTTTGGTTCGTTTCAATCAAACTTGACTTTGTTTTCTCTGTTAGTGTGGTTCGCTTTGTCTGGTGAGAACATGGTAATCACACTCAGGTGCTCACCAAAACAACCGTACTGAGACCACCGTCTAGACTCAAATCAACTGGCGAACTCTGGTGTGGTCCTGCAGCTGAAAAATGGACCACACTAAAACAGGACCAGCGGCAAACAGTAAAACATTTTATGCCACTGTACATACCTGATGGATCTTCAAAAATATCTGTGGCTGAGTATGTCATGGTTCTGGAAGATTAATAAATGTTAACATGTTAATTTCTTCCGTAGCTGTGCTTCATTCTGAAATTGATTTGAAGATGATTTGTCGAAAGCGGTATATGCATGTAATGTAAAACGATAACCAAGGCAATGACCCCACCCCCCCAGATTATGCTACAATTTGAATTATTTTCTCCCCAGAAATGTACAGTAGTCATCCTATTTCCTGTATTTACCTTTCCTGTTCTTGCGGCAAAAAAATCTGACCAATAAGAACAGAGAACGTTCTGACATAAGTCTCGCAGGATTTAATGTGACGCAGTTTGGTCCACTTGAATTTTTGCCTGTGTGAAAGGGAATCGAACCAAGGAGAAAATGATAAAAAGTAACAAACTTATTAACTGATTCGGACCAAAGTAAACGAAGTTAGGTGTGAAAGTACTCTAAGAGTGATCCAACAGACTCATGACAGATGAAAAATCAAGGATTGATCCACGGCTTTCTAAACTGGCTTTTGGGACGTGGAATGCTACCTCTCTGGTGGGGAAGGAGCTTGAACTGGGACACGAGGTTGAGATGCTAGATGTCGTCAGGCTCACCTCAACGCACAGCTCCACTTCTGGAACCAGTCTCCTGGAGAGTGGCTGGAGCTTGGCCTACTCTGGAGTTGCCCCAAGAGGCGTCGAGCAGGGGTGGGTATTCTTGTATCCCCCTGCCTTGCTGCCTCTACATTGGAGTTATCTCTGGTGGATGAAAGTGTGGTTTCCCTGCGCCTTCCCTCCTGGTCCCCCCAATACCACTCTTTAAGGAAGAAGGTTCAGCACAGATTGGTCAGTGCAAATTTGCTTAATACATAAACAGCCAGAGTTTGCTCAAAAGGTCTTCAATCAAAAGAAGGAAACAAAAAGCTTATGTGATTAATCGATAGCTCGAGCCCTAACTGTCACACAATGATCCCCGTCTGTGTAAATGGGCCCTTACTCTCAAGTCATATCTGGCCATGAGAGATTTTTTCAAGATGTCCCAGACCAAAGCTGGTAGTCCTACTTAGATCCAGTGACTAGGCTTTATTTTCCCAGAAAATCTCTTGTGATAATGAGCTGGTATGACTTGCATTTTTCTGTGGTGACACTCCCAAATGGACAAAAGCTACTGTATGGCTCACACTGCTGCACTCCACATGGGAACAAAACTGTCAAAGCTATGAATTTGTTATCATGTGTATGGTCTCATATTTTCAAAATCTGTAAAGATTTGCAAAGCCTTACCAGCCACAAAATTAAAACTTGTCCACAGCAAGTTTATTTCTGAAGGCAAAATTGCAGTGGTGTGAAAAAGTGTTTGCCCCCTTCCTGATTTCTCATTTTTTTGTATGTTTGTCACACTTAAATGTTTTAGATCATCAAACAAATTTAAATATTAGACAAAGATAAAACAAGTAAACACAAAATGCAGTATTTAAATGAAGGTGTTTTTTATTAAGGGCAACAAAAAAAATCCAAACCTACATGGCCCTGTGTGAAAAATGATTCCCTCCCCTCCCGTTAAAATGGAAATTAGCTGTGGTTCATAATTGGAAAGCTGAGTTCAATTTCTCTAGCCACACCCAGGCCTGATTACTGCCACACCTGTTCTCAATCAAGAAATTACTTAAATAGGACCTGCCTGACAAAGTGAAGTAGACCAAAAGATCCTCAAAAGCTAGACATCATGCTGCGATCCAAAAGAAATTCAGGAACAAATGAGAAACAAAGTAATTGAGATCTATCAGTTGGGAAAAGGTTATAAAGCCATTTCTAAAGCTTTGGGACTTTAGCAAATCACGGTGAGAGCCATTATCCACAAATGGCGAAAACATGGAACAGTGGTGAACCTTCCCAAGAGTGGCTGGCTGACAAAAATTACCCCAAGAGCGCAGCAACGACTCATCCAAAAGGTCACAAAAGACCCCACAACAACATCCAAAGAACTGCAGGCCTCACTTGCCTCAGTTAAGGTCAGTGTTCATGACTCCACCATAAGAAAGAGACTGGGCAAAAATGGCCTGTATGGCAGAGTTCCAAAACGAAAGCCATTGCTGAGCAAAAAGAACAAAGGCTTATCTCAGTTTTGCCAGAAAACCTCTTGGTGATCCCCAAGACTATTGGGAAAATACTCTGTGGACTGACGAGACAAAATCGAACTTTTTCAAAGGTGTTTGTCCCATTACATCCAGTGTAAAAGTAATACAGCATTTCTGAAAAGGAACATCATACAAACAGTAAAATATGGTAGTGGTAGTGTGATGGTTTGGGACTGTTTTGCTGCTTCAGGACCTGGTTCCATTTACCATGGTAAATGGAACCATGAATTCTGCTGTCTACCAAAAAATCCTGAAGGAGAACGTCCGGCCATCTGTTCCTGACCTCAAGCTTAAGAGCACTTGGGTTCTGCAGCAGAACAATGATCCAAAACACCAGCAAGTCTACCTCTGAATGGCTTAAGAAAAACAAAATGAAGACTTTGGAGTGGTCTAGTCAAAGTCCTGACCTGAATCCGATTGGGATGCTGTGGCATGACCTTAAAATGGGGGTTCATGCTCAAAAACACTCCAGTGTGGCTGAATTACAACAATTCTGCAAAGATGAGTGGGCCAAAATTCTTCCACAGCGCTGTAAAAGACTCATTGCCAGTTATCGCAAACGCTTGATTGCAGTTGTTGCGGCTAAGGGTGGCCCAACCAGTTATTAGGTTTAGGGAACAATCACTTTTTCACACAGGGCCATGTAGGTTTGGAATCGTTTTTCCTTGATAATCAAAGCCTTCATTTAAAAACTGCATTTTGTGTTTACTTGTGTTATCTTTGTCTACTATTTTTGTTTGATGATCTGAAACATCGGCGGCAGCGCGGTGGCGGAGTGGTTAGCACTGCGGCAGCACAGAAACTCACCCTTGGCCGGGGGAACCTGGGTTTGATCCCAGCCCACGACCAACAGTGATCTGCGTGGAGTTTGCATGTTCTCCCCGTGTCTGCGTGGGTTTACTCTGGGATTTCTCCGGTTTCCTCCCACATGCCAAAAAACATGCAAGTTAGGCTAATTGGCATCAAACTGGGGATTCTAAATTGTCCTTAGGCATGACTGTGAGAGTGAATGGCGATCTGTCCAGGGTGTACCCTGCCTCTCGCCCAAAAGATGCTGGGATAGGCTCCAGCCCCCCCGCGACCCGAAAAGGATTAAGCGGAAGAAGATGGATGGATCTGAAGCATTTAAGTGTGACTGACAAACACAAAAAAAAATGAGAAATCAGGAAGGGGGCAAACTCTTTTTCACACCACTGTAAATATCAAAAAGAGAAATTTAAAGAAATCCAAGAGTGACCTTCGATAGATTAACTGTCATGTTACAGAGACGTAATGACGCTACAGCACTAAAGTGAGGCTGAACGTGGTGGGGCCTGTGTAACCTATCAGCTCACAGTGACACTGCTATGAGGAATACAAATGAGTGCTGTCTGGCAATGTGTGCAATGGAAACACCATGCAACACCTTTCCAGAGCAAGATGGACACACGAATTGAGACACAATAATGCGAGAATACCATGTGGTATAATGCATGAGTCTCTCTGGATGGCTAATAAAAAATGTGCAATAAGCCTGTGTGTCTAGACCCAGCTGACAGATTGCAATATCCCTTTAGGTTGTGTCAATATCACGGCGGGGGAATCTAAATTATCACCTGAAAAATCACATTGGAGGCAATGATGCACCCCACTAACTAGCTGTGGGGGTGTCTGCATTATTCATATAACAGCGTGCTCCAATAGTTGGCATGGCAGTAATTGTTTTATGATTAACCTGCTGACTGCTCATTTGATTCATTCAGCACCTCACCGCTGTCTCTGGAACAATTCAGCTGGTGAGGTTTCTGGCAGACCTCCTCCAGTCATTACATTTTACAGAAAATGCAATGAAAATCAGTAAAAACTAAAAGACAATTAAGTGCAATTGGAAGTGGAGGATCTCATTCACCTTATTACATTATGAAGTGTCGGGCGTAGCAGTGATAACACCTGCAGTTATGCTTTCTAAAATGAAAGCTCTTAATATTGAGAAGGGAAATAAAGTCACAATTAAATCACCATGAAATTTGTTTGTATAACCCTGAGGTTGGCAACCTGTACGACACGAAGAGCCACTGTGAGTGTTTTTTGTATGAAAAATCTGCGTGGAGCCACAAAAGTATCTGATCTGAAAAAATGAGGTAAAACAGCAGAATTACAACTACAATCTGGCTTGACCACATCAGGACAAAGAGTTTTTTTCTTATAAATTTGCAGCTTTTTTTTAATTGCAAATTTGTTACTTTTTTCCTCACAAAATTGATACTTTCTCTGGTAAATTTTTGATTTTTTTTTTTAAAGTTTGTGTCTTTTTTCCTTGCAAACTTGTGTGGGTGTTTTCCCTCATTCAACTGTAATTTTTATTCAAACTTTGTTATATTTTTAGCATAAATGTGTTTTGCTTTTTCTGTAAATTTAAGATGTTTTTCTTTGCAAATTTAAAACCTTTATCAAGTAATACTGAAGACTTTTTCCCATGTAAATTTGTGACATTTTCCCAATGAAATTATAAGCTTTTTTCATAGTTTCATTTTTTGGGGCATAATCTGCTTTTCTCATAAGATTGTCTTATCTCATTATTACCTTTAAGGGTAAAAATGGTGCCTTTTTCATATAGTCTCATACAGTCTTCATATAGAGGTAGAGCGTCCGCCCAACAACTGCGAGGTCGGAGTTCAAGTCCCGGCCAGGTCATACCAAGAACCATATAAAAGTGGAACTTCCTGCCGTCCAGCTTGGTGCTCAGCAAAAATGGAACGGAGGAGGGAAACGTTTGGGGCGGCAGCATCTCAGGAGGTAGAGCGGGCCGTCCAATAATCAGAGGGTTGGCGGTTTGAATCCCGCTCTCCCCAGCCATCCTGCCGTTGTGTCCCTGGGCAAGACACTTTACCCACCTTGCCTCCAGTGTCTATGACACTGGGTATAAATGGTCGGAGAGGCCGTTGGCGTGGACTGGCAGCCATTTTTCCATCAGTCTGCCCCAGAGCAGCTGTGGCTACAGCAGTAGCTTACCACTATCAATGTCTGTCTGTGGAGTGAATGAATAATGGATTCATTGTAAAGTGCTTTGGGTATCTTGAAAGGCGCTATATAAATGTAATCCATCATTGTTATTATTATTATTATTATAAGTTGGACACATTTGTTCAATAAAATTCTAGCTTTTTCCTGGTAAATTTGTGACTTTTTTTCTTGTGAATTTGTGGTGTTCCCCCCCCCCACCACATACAATTTAATATTTTCCCTAAATTTCTAATATTTTCGGCATAAATTTTCAGCTATTCTCATTTTTTGTTTTTGCAAATTTATTAGCTTTCATGGGTAAAACTGCAGCATTTCTGACAAATTTATTATATTTTTCTCATAAAACTCCAACTTTTTCCAGTGAATTTGTGATTTTTTTCCAGAAATTCTGTGACTTTTTTCTTGCAAATTTGTGGGTATTTTTCCTGAGAAAATTGCAAAAAAAACCCCAAAAACCTAAATTTGTGAGATTTTTTGGGATAATTTTTCAGGTTTTCTCATTTTCTACTTTTAAGGATATTTTTCTCATTAATGTTGCAACCTTTTTTCTTGTAAATTTATTTCTTCTTTTGCCTCAGGGAGCCACTATGGGCAAAAGAGTCACATGTGGCCCCAGAGCCACAGGTTGCAGACCCCTGGTATAACCCCCACTAAAAATACCAAAATGATCAGTCAAATCTATATATTCAGACAGATTATCTTTTTTTCCCCCTTGTCCTGTCAGGCAGCTAGTGAGCAGAACAGAAATCTGCTTCCCTTACTGTGCCAAACAGATTTACAGTGGTGTGAAAAAGTGTTTGCCCCCTTCCTGATTTCTCATTTTTTTGTTTGTCACACTTAAATGTTTCAGATCATATTTAATTTTTTTGATGAGACAAAGATAACACAAGTAAACACAAAATGCAGCTTTTAAATGAAGGTGTTTGTTATTAAGGGTAAAAAAATCCAAACCTACATGGCCCTGTGTGAAAAAGTGATCCCCCCCCCCCAACCACCGTTAAAACATAAATTAACTGTGGTTTATCACATCTTTGGAAAGCTGAGTTCAATTTCTCTAGCCACACCCAGGCCCGATTACTGCCACACCTGTTCTCAATCAAGAAGTCACTTCAATAAGACCTGTCTGACAAAGTCAAGTAGACCAAGAGATCCTCAAAAGTTAGACATCATGCTGCGATCCAAAAGAAATTCAGGAACAAATGAGAAACAAAGTAATTGAGACCTATCAGTCTGGAAAAGGTTATAAAGCCATTTCTAAAGCTTTGGGACTCCAGCAAATCACAGTGAGAGCCATTATCCACAAATGGTGAAAACATGGAACAGTGGTGAACCTTCCCAGGAGTGGCCAGCCGACAAAAATTACCACAAGAGCACAGTGACAACTCATCCAAGAGGTCACAAAAGACCCCACAACAACATCCAAAGAACTGCAGGCCTCACTTGCCTCAGTTAAGGTCAGTGTCCATGACTCCACCATAAGAAAGAGACTGGGCAAAAATGGCCTGTATTGCAGAGTTCCAAGACGAAAGCCACTGCTGAGCAAAAGGAACAAAGGCTCATCTCAGTTTTGATCTTGATGATCCCCAAGACTTTTGGGAAAATACTCTGTGGACTGACGAGACAAAAGTTGAACTTTTTGGAAGGTGTGTGTTCCATTACGTCTGCCATAAAAGTAACACAGCATTTCAGAAAAGGAACATCATACCAACAGTAAAATATGGTGGCGGTATTGTGATGGTCTGGGGCTGTTTTGCTGCTTCAGGACCTGGAAGACTTGCTGTGGTAAATGGAACCATGAATTCTGCTGTCTACCAAAAAATCCTGAAGGAGAATGTCCGGCCATCTGTTCGTGACCTCAAGCTGAAGCGCACTTGGGTTCTGCAGCAGGACAATGATCCAAAACATACCAGCAAGTCCACCTCTGAATGGCTTAAGAAAAACAAAATGAAGACTTTGGAGTGGCCTAGTCAAAGTCCTGACCTGAATCCGATTGAGATGCTGTGGCATGACCTTAAAAAGGCAATTCATGTTCGAAAACCCTCCAATGTGGCTGAATTAAAGCAATTCTGCAAAGATGAGTGGGCCAAAATTCCTCCACAATGATGTAAAAGACTCATTGCCAGTTATCGCAAACGCTTGATTGCAGTTGTTGCTGCTAAGGGTGGCCCAACCACCCTTCCAAAGCATCCCCATCCCCCAGACACAGATTGTTTATAATGTAAGTGATAAAGAAAATATCCATCTCTAAGGTCAGAACAAACTCCTGTAGTGGTGTATGCTGAATCACTGCTCCATCAAATTTGAACAATGGCCTCAAGCCACAAAACAGTAAATCATGATCATTGTTTCATTCTGTGTGGATAGCTAACACTCCTGTTAATTTTTATGTTTCAGATCCAATAAAATATATTGCTAACAAGACATTTTAAGATGAGCCCAGAAGCAACAGCAGCTGAGCTATTTAAACTTTCACACTGTCTAGTTTCGTTAATGAGCTGAGCCATCCATGCCACATTAGAGTTTTCAGGCACTATGCAAAATACTTTTTCCAACTACTCTTCCAAACTGCTCCGGAACACTAATGAAGCATTCATTTAATGTTCAGTCACGTCAAAGGTCTCAGTGGCTTTCCTTGTTTCAGTTGGTAAGGGATTGAATGGTTTCCGCTTCTTGATTGCATTACAAAACAGAAAAAAAGCACAAGTTGATTTTTAGATTTATATACATTTTTTTAATTTAACATTTATGCAAAAAGTTCATTGTAAAATGCAGTGGCTTTAGCATGGGTCCTGTCCTCTAATACAAACTGACCATACTGAGCAAGAATTGAGCCTTGGAGTTATGAATTTTAAAAAAATAAGACTTCTAGTGATTATGAAAATAATTACAGGAAGTGAGATAAGAGGAAGAGAGATTTAATGTGTGAGAGGCTTAGCCCCTCACCTTTCCCCTTTTTTGTGTTTTAGCAGCAAACCCTAGCAAATGCCGTATGCTATGCCCATCCATCCATCCATCCTCTATCATTTATCTGTGGGTCCCGGTGGCGGCGGAAGCAGTCCAGAATGGCATGAACTGCTGCCCGGTTCACAGAGCACCATGATCCCCGTGATCCCTCCTACAGGTGGTCAGTCCACTGCAGGGTGGTCCCATGTGGTTCCTTTAGGTACACTGGGTCCGTGATGTAACTTTTTTCATAGGGATGTACTGGACTGCTCTTGGTCTGGCCCTTCACACAGGACCAGGATGTACTGGGATACACTACAAGGGGCATGTTGCCCCCGACAACAAAGTTCCTAGGATCATTAGGGCACACAACCCCCTCCATCACGACAAGGTGGCGATCCACGGAATGGTGTATCCTTAGCAGGTGTAAAAATATGTTGAGTAAAAAAGTGAATCTGGAACCTAGAAGTAAAACCAAAGTAAAACTCAACAGGGGTTTGCAGTTAGGCTTGAATCATGGTTGTCTGCATGTAGACAACTGTGCAGTCCACCATCCCCAACCTACCGGTTATATTTGGAGAACAGAAACCTATAACAATAGGCAAATCATCTGGAGGACTTGCTCTTGTTTATTATATATATCCTTTTTGCTTTCAGAAGCAAAATTTTTCTGAGAAATGACGCATATCTAAGACGCATACTGTACAAGCATGCTACTCAAATGCAACAGTCCTGGGCTCAGATCCTGGTCAGACTAATCCTTCCTGCATCTCTCTCATTCTGCTTTTCACACCATCTCCCTTTTCACCATCACTACTGGATAAAGGCAAAAATGTCAAAAAAGAAAAGAAAATGAGAGCTCAATTGTGCAATTACAGCAGTTACAGACAAGGAAAAATGGTACATTAACCCAGAAGAACCCAGACTGTTCTCTTTCAAGGAAAATTATGGGGGTCTGGGTTCTTATGGGTTAAAGATGGAAGTAAAGCCATGCAATACGCTCTACCTTTTACGTACAATCTTCCAAAGGGCCAAAGAAGGCGACAACTTTTCTTATTAAGCGAAAATGACACCTTTGCTTGTCTTTTCTATGCTCTCCTGCTGCAGTCTGAATCTCTCATTTCAAGTCATGCTGAATACAGCACCACAGATGTCCATCTTGTAAATTACAAGATAGATGTTTTAAGAACAGGCTCAAGACCCACCTTTTTTAATTTAATTTGGCTTTTAAGATAAGATAAGATAAGCCTTTATTAGTCCCACAATGGGGAAATTCCAGGATTGCAACAGCATAGGGATAGCAACACTCAGAGCAACAGTCAGAAGGCAAGAAAAAACAACATCTAGTAAACATATGTCCATATTACTATAAATGTATATATATAGACACACAGTGCAGAGCATTATGGCTGGTGAATGTGCAGCAGAAAGTCTAAGCTCTCTCTCCGCGGATGCAGCGGGCCAGCTGGAAGTCTTTGGGCATGATGGTGACCCCCTTAGCGAAGAAGAGACCCACCAGGTGGGCCTCGCTGGTCTCCTGCAGAGCCATGACGGCGAAGCTCAGGAAACGCAGGTCGGTCTTGAAGTCCTGAGCGATCTCCCTCACCAGGCGCTGGATGGGCAGCGCAGCAGTTTTAATAAACCTGTTTAACTATTACTGAAGTAGTCATTTAGGTTCTGTTGTTTTATGTTCTTTTTGGCGCCATTTGTTCTTAGATTTTCTCATCTTATTGATGTGTTTTGTTCAGATTTTTTTTTAGTTCCTGTTTTTATGTGTTCTTAGTTCTTTTTGTACCTTTTTAAATTTTGGCTTTTAACAAACTGTTTAACTATTATTGAAGTAGTCATTTATGTTCCATTGTTTTTACATTCTTCTTAGCTCCATTTGCTTTTAGATTTTCTTATTTTGATGTCTTCTTAGCTCAGTTTCTAAGTATGGGTCTTTAGTTCCTTTTGATCTTTGTGTTCTTAGTTTTATTTTGTATTTATGTGTTTTAGCTCCAGTGTTTCCTCAGGATGGTTGCTCCTTCACGTGGTGCCTCGGTGCCGAGCAATGTCTCCTTTATTTTATATGTGTGTAAGAGAAGTAGGGGGTGATGTATGTGCCTGTGTGTGTTGTGTTTGTGGGTGTGTTTATGGGAGGGTTGGGAGTGTATCATGTAAAATACGTAATTAAATGTGTCTATTGTTTTTACCTATGTAAAGCACTTTGCACAGCATCTAATGTTTTAAAAGTGCTATACAAATAAAGTTTGATTGATACGGTCCTGATCAGGGTCGGCATGAACAATAAATGTTGCCGCGCTTCACAAAACGGGCGCACATTGTGACAAACAATTACAATATGAGCATGCCTGACCGCCACTTTTTCAGATCCACCCCTTGTTTATTTTATGACATCTGGTTTTTAGACATTAAGGCAACAGATGAATTGGGTCAAATCAGAACGAATGGCACACTGGTGAACAAGCAAACAATTGCAGAAAAGGAAAATGAATCCAAAAAACAGGAGTGAAAAAGAACAGAAATAGGTACTGTATCTTTGTAATGGTTGAGTGGAGCTACTACTGGATCAGTATGAAAACCAGCCTATGTACTTACCAGCCTTCTACAAAATGTTTTAAGAGCAAAGGTGATTTGTACAACAGCCACGCCATGGAGCCATCTATTGCCACTTTAAATACATTAATAAGAGCATTTATGTGTTGGTCCATTGACCCTGTCCACCTGTGACGTGTATTAACTGTGTTTCTCTCTTCTGGGAAGAAAGACACTCTCTCTCTTTTTCTTCCCTCCCCTGTATAGATTTCTCCTAAACTCCTGAGGGGACCCTGAACCCCACACCTGGGCTTCTACAGCTGCTTTGCATCAAATTACAGAGCAACCTATTTGAAGATCCTGCATCCAGTGTTCTTGGCCATTTGGCCACTGGGCTTTAGAGTGTGTGGACTGTTGTGGTGTAGTTTCTGACCAGCGCATTAGGCTTCAGTATCTGCCGTCCTGTCTAGTGTCTATGCACTTTGAAGTGTTTAGCAACTGTAGGGGTTCTCTGCCTTTTCTTTTTTGATTCACTTTTTCTCCTGTTTGGTGGTGAGCCAGGTAGGCAAGCTTTTGTGTTTCACGTTTCACTAGGGTAGTTTTCTTTTCTAGAAAGTGTGGGGGGGGGTTTGTTTGTTATTTTGGCCTGGGAGAACCCTGAAACTGTTGTCGTCTCCTCCTTATTTTGAGTTCTCCTCTGTTAGTTTTGGTTCTCACTTGTAAATAAACCTGCACTCATTATCTGGCATCCAGCCGTCCCTTGGTGTTTACTTTGTGAGTTTTGTTCTGCAACCAGGTGTATGTTACTTCCTTTTGTTTCTCCTAGCAATTTTGGCCAATAAGGTCATACCATAATGGGGGCTCGTCCGGGATTTAAACCCGGGACCTCTCACAGCCCAAGCGAGAATCATACCCCTAGAATAAGGTCGTAACGCCACCCCTTACTTAAATCACAGCTTTGTGGGACATGAACAGTCTGAAAATGTAGTACCATTAATATTTCACTACCGGGGTCCATTCGCAAGACTGGCACACAGTCCTCCAAAGTCATCAGCCAAACAGGGGAAGAAGAAATGAAGGGATGACACGGGGAAAGCATCTGTCTCACTTCATTTTGTCCTCTGTGTCTGGTGGTTTCACTACGATTTAGGACACACCGGTGCAAAAACATGACCTGGGCAGTTATTCTCTAATGGACTTCTGTGTCATTGCCATCAATCAAATGCCCTGTGTGTCACTTTTTATTACTGCACCAACAAAAATAGTTTCTGCATAAACATGTCATGTATTCTCCACTGCTCGATCCGAGGACCTCTGGATGCCGATGTCAGTCTGTCAAACTGTTTGCTTTCTGGGGTCCGACGGGAATATCTTAACAACTGTTGGATGGATTGACATGACATCTTGTAGAGACATGTGCGGTCCCCGAAGAATGATGCCTAATGATTCTGGGCATCCTCTGACAGAGCCTGTAGGGCCCTAGCAAGCCAAATGAGAAGATTCACAAACACGGGTCCTTAAAGATAACCGATTTGGAGTAAAATCTCTGTAAGCTACTGAATGCATTGATAGGATGCACTTTAATGCCTCCCTCGGAGCAAACTGTCACTTAATTGACTTTCTTCCTTATAGAATCACTCATATGATGTATATTTCAGTCTGTCATCCACTGATTCCCATGGGTTTCCTGTTAATTTAAGAGACACAAAATGATAGCAGTGCAGATTCCTTCTATTGAATCATCCAAGGTAGAAATGATGGATACTCCTCCAGGGCTGTAGGTCGATCACACAACGGCAGAAAGCTCAAGTTAAATCTTTCTTTGGCGATTTGAAGAAAACCAATATTGAAAATGTACAACATGATGAATCTACATATTACTTTCTGCTTAGGAGAGTCAAACTCGAGAGTGTGTCTGAAGTGCCTTGACCAAGTCATCAATCATACGAAGAAGAAAAACATCCACAAACACACTCAGGATTGGGTGTAAGTAGAAGCAATAGTCATTACTAACATGAATGGCAGCTATACAGCACCTAACTGTAATTGGAATGCAAGGTTTCACTCTCTGGTAATAGCCATAGAAAGAGCAGGAGAGTTCAGTACTCGTCTGGCCCAACAGAGTAATTTAAACCATAAATCAAACATCCATGCTGCGGTTCACCTTGAAGCTCAATAAGATTGTCTTTGCCACTTACCTCAAAATTGTGTTAAATACATGTTCATGTTTTCCTATCCCCCCTAAACAAGGAGATACTGTAAGGATTTAAAGGTCTATTACAGAGCAATAGAAGATAGCTTGTAGAGTGCAAAAGGATGGCGAGTAGTTTCAAAAGGAAAAATGCTTGGTATGTTATTAGAAATAAATGACTTGGCCTGCTCCATGTAGCATTAATTCAAATAAAGTGGTTCTGACATGAGAGGAGGGAAATGATATTCTGGAGGATTTGATTTCAACACTTATGAAAAATTATCCTCCCCTAATGTGTCAAATGGGCTAAAATTATGGATAAAAGAAAAATGAAATAAAGCAGCAGTATTGTTGAACATAATGGCAGTCAAATGACTCTTACAAGTGCAGAAACAAATATACGATATTTTAAATTACTGAGAGTATAACTTCTCTTCTATTTCCCTCTTCTTTTTTAGAAGAAAAGAGGAAAAAAGGAAATAAAAAGACCTTCCTTTTTTCTCTTTTTAGAAGAGAAAAAAAGAGAAAAACGGGAAAAAAAGAGTAACTTCCTCTTTTCCTTCTTTTTTCCTGTTTTTCTTTTCTTTTAGAGGAAAAAAAGAGGAAAAATTGGAAGAAAAGAGAAAAAAAGAGTATAACTTGACAATCTAAAAAAATTAAAAGGTAGTGCTTTTAATTCTAAATGTTCATCCTCATTTGACTGGATTTTCATGAGGCGATTCACATCTGAACTCATCATTCAGACAGTATACAGGCAGTATATACAGTAGGCCCGGCTCTGCCATAGGCAAGAGCTGGCCCACACATTTTTCCCCACAGAGATATTACTGATGCTGCTCCTCCCCGGAGTACATTAGGCTCACAAGAAATAGCAAAACTTATCTGAAGAGCCGATGCGCTGCATCAGTGAAAGACCTTACACTGCAAATGTGGATCCCACAAATCCTGAAACACACATCAACTTTCATTACCTTCTTATGACACCGCACACATGGAAGGAAGACATTTTTAAATGTGATCTACGAATTTTGTTACAGTGCACAAACATATTTATACAGTAAAGTCACGACAGCTTTTCCACTATTTGCCACCATAAGTTACCTTTCCCTGGCCTGGATATTAACCAGTTTTCCTTTCACTGGGATGAAATGCGTGCAACTCTGAAAAGAGCAGTGATCTGCTCTGGGTCCCGCTGTGATTCTCTGCAGATGATATGTTTACTAGGGCTTTTTCTGTGGCCAGTAGGATCCCACTTAGTGTGAATGATGGCAGCTGTGAGGGTGCCGCTGGCAAGTATGTGTCCAACTATGGCTGCATGGTCTCATGTAGCGTGCAGTGCCAGCTGTTCAGCCTGCGTAGCGCTCAGTGAGCATGACTGGCTGTGGCAGAGATAAGCCCGTCTCTGGTGAGAATGATGCTGAACACAGAGAGGGCGAGTGCCACTTTGGTTACACCTATGCCAGATCACAGAAAGTACAAGCACGGTGCAGTTGGTTACTCTGACTGTCGCCACATTAGTCCAGCAGTGGCAAGTGTGACTGAGTGTCTGCGACAGGCAAAAGGCTGGATGCTCTGTGTGGGCTGCCGCCGCCCGGGCTGACAGACTGATGAGGGTGATTGTGGAGCTCAAAGCCGCCTTGACTACTGGTGCAGCAACTTATCACCCCGGTAGAGAGTGCTGGTCGGGCTGAGGCTGTGATGAACACAACCACAAGTGTGACTGAAGTGACTGCAGCTGGGGTGAGCAAGACTCAGCTGAGCGCTGTTCACGCCGCTCTGTTTCAAGCGCAAATAGAGTGTGGGGCTGATGAACTCCGGCACTCCTTGGATGTGGATGAGCACTGCTCAGTGTGTTTGGGGTTGCAAATGTAAATAAGATTATGGCTATAAAAACTAGCCATATCTGATTCAACTTTATTTATATAGCGCCATATCACAACAACAGTCATCTCATGGCACTTTCAAATGTAGGGGAAACCCCCACAGTTGCAGAAAGACCCCAGCAATCAGGCGATCCCCTGTGAGCAAGCACTTGGCGACAGTGGAGAGGAAAAACTCCTTTTTAACAGGAAGAAACCTCTAGCAGAACCAGGCTCAGGGAGGGGCAGTCATCTGCTGTGACTGGCTGGGGGGTGAGGGGATAGAGAAGATGGAAAGAACAGACATAAAGAGAGCAAACATTAACGGAGAGAAGCTGAGTATATTATTAGAGGTCACCCGGCAGTCTAGATCTATTAACAGCAAAACAAAGGGAGGGTTAAGAGACACAAGATCCCTCCCTAATCATAGGCTATATTGAAGAGGAAGGTTTTTACCCTGCTCTTAAAAACAGAGATCGTGTCTGACTCCCGAACCCAGATTGGTAACTGGTTCCACAGGAAAGGAGCTTGATAGCAGAAGGCTCTGCCTCCCATTGTACTTTTGGAGATTCTAGGTATTACAAGTAATCCAGCATTTTGGAAGCGTAGTGCTCTGTTAGGATGATAGGGTAATATCAGATCTTTTATATTAGAGGGGGCCTGATTATTAAGAGCTTTGTAAGTGAGAAGAAGGATTTTAAATCCTTAAATCTGATGGATGTTCTGATGAAGAGGACTACAAATAATTACACATACTGTTCATACCCAATGGCATTCAGCCTTGGAATGTAAAGGAAAAGGGTCATGAATGAAGGGCGAATGGAAAATGGTAACTGAAAAAGGCCAGTGATCGTTACATATGTAACAGAGTCAATAAAAGTATTCCTACTTGGCTTGCCAAGTAGGTTGAGCCTCTTGGCAACACAGGTAGAGTGATGGACTCTGGAGCCGGAGGCTGTGGGTTCGAACCCCAGTTGGGTGTCGCCAGTTGGGGTTTAACTACACTTGGTGCTGGTGGGCAGGATTTACTGGTGGCATATTTCCCCAGATACCACCAGTGTGTCAGTCCCACTAGTGGTGCTTGGTCCCCACCACAAGAGGTGTTGCTGGTAGAACTCACTGGTGTTGACATAGTCAGAAGGTGGACACCCTTAAAAGCTTAAATGCACCTCTGACATCGGGAAAATGTCAAAATCTGAGGGGGAATATGTAACAGAGTCAATAAAAGCATTCCTACTTGGCTTGCCAAGTGGGTTGACCTTCTTGGTGACACAGGTAGAGTGCTGGCCTCTGGAGCCGGAGGTTGTGGGTTTGAACCCCCAGTTGGGGCTTAACTGCCCGTCCACTTGGCTACACATGGATCAACAACTTATGGTGGAGGAGAGGTTTGTGTGCCCTAATGATCCCAGGAGCTACAGTATGTTGCCAGGGAAAACTTGCACCTGGTAGGGTCTCCCAAGACAAACTGGTCCTGGGTGAAGGGCCAGACCAAGAACAGTGAAATTACAAGGACCCAGTGTACCCATAGGAGGCCTGCGGGTCCACCCTTCAGTGGGCTCACCACCTGCAGGAGATATCATGGGGTAGGGGTGGGCAATATGGCCTAAAAATGATACCACAATATTTCTGTGAATTTTAACGATATTTTCACGATATTGCAGAATACAGTTGGTTTTTTTTTCTCTTTTAAATTTATGCAAAAAGGACCGTTTCACAGGCCAGCATTATTTACCTTCAACATCTTCAGGAAAAAAAACAACAACAACTTATGTCTCCAGTTTATAAACAGCAGCTCAGATTTAGTTTAAATTTTTTTTTTAGTTCTGTACCAAATATTACAAGAAAACAATATAAACCGTTACATTGTAACTGCACACAGATGTCGGGTTTTATGCTGAATCACTTTACCTGCAGTACTCTCGTTCTCCTAGGGCTTTTGGGCTCTCATTACACTGAACATGTTTTTTTTTTCCCTCTCTCTCTTCGGGTGGTTGAAGAAAATCAAGATGAAGCAGCCAAAACCGAACTAAATTACAACTACAGCCACTTTGAACCGCACATTGCCGAACATTAATACCGCTCCAGCGGTGTTGTTGACATGCGGAAAAAATGCAGGCAGATTATCCACATTGCTGCACCATTTTTTTTTTTTTAACATGACAGTAGTCTGAAACAGAAAGTGAAACTTAAATATTCACACAACTGAATGTAGACGGTCTGACTTGGGAGCTGCAGCTTCCTGCGCCATGGTCGTTTTGCAGTTTCTATGCTAACATGTAACTTCCGTCGGCAGCGTAACGGTGTGATGTCATCATGCAGCAGACCCCAGATGTCATGATATTCATTTTTACACCGGTATTATCGTGAACGATACGATATAGCACACCCCTATCATGGGGATCATGATGCTATATGAACCCACAGCAAAAGATGGGAGATGGATAGATGGATGGATGGATGCACTATAACAAGGGAAACAGGCATTTAATAACTTAATCACATTTGAAAGAAGTCCCATAATGCACTAAGAGACAGTCACTCACAGTCTTCAGATCTTATGGGGATCGTAGTGTCTCAACTTATAAACAACTAGAGTGTAACTAGAGTGCCATTGTGTTTAATTTTTGTCTCTCAAAGGCAAAGCAGCTTTTTTTTTGCTACCTGTAACAAGATCACAATCTGTTCTCAAAATAAACAGCGCCTGATGCGCCAAACAAACTCGTGAGCACTTTCAATTCCCGTGGCGCTTCTCACAGCAAATAAGACATTTTCTTCAGTCTTGTTGATCAGCTCAAGGATGTAAATGTTTCAAAGTTCAGGTAAAATGAGAACCACAGAGTGTTGCTGCAACAAAAATAGCAAAAGCAACAATATCGAAAACATGATGGAGAAAGATGGTCGTGTGAGACACTGAACCAAACAGTTCAAGACTAAGACAAGAAAATACATTCTTCATAACTCTGACAGAATCAATGGCAGATCAATAAGGTATTGTGAAGAAAGGGTCCAGGCCCTTCTGTTCATTTCCAGAAGGTTCTGTAGTTTACTGTTGAGCCTCACATATCCTGCATGCCTGCACTTCAGGTGACTGCATTCTGTGTAAATCAGACCAACATTTTCATCTTTTCCTTTTAATTCCAGGCGATTAAATACAAATAAACTCTCCAAATACAATCACACAATAAATGCACGTTACAGAAATGAAATCCCCAAACAACAGAAACCTCTAGAAGTGATCAGAAACAATGAATCCATCAATTAATTAAGTGACAGAAGATAATCCTGACATTTGGGGTACAAACAATTTATTTCTGTGCACTCTTTGACAAGACGTCAAGCCCAGCAGAACTTCTAACAATAGCTTCTATTGAGTTATAGTCCACTAAAACTCTCCTTTTACCCCCCATTCTTCACTCACCTATAATTGAAAACTAGCAAACTTTAAAAACCTGACCGTAAGTACACGTACACACACACACACACGCACGCAGAGACTACTGGGTCATTTTAACTTTACTGCGTGGAAGTACACTGAGAAAACAACCACAAAAAGATCAAAACACTACTTAGACATCTGAAGTTGCTCTTCAATGATACAGCGGGGAAAATACTTGAGTACTGAACACATCAACATTTTTCTCATTAAACATATTTCTGATGGAGCCATTGACCTGAAATTTTTACTAGATATCAGTAACAACCCAAGTAATCCACACATGCAAAGAAATCAAGGCAATTATGTTCACAAAACAAGTTATATTTAATAAAGTGGGGAATAAGTATTGAACACATGAAGAAAAAGGGGTGCAAAAAGGCACTGAAAGCCAAGAAACCAGCTGAAATCCATCAGAATTTAGGAAGTCATCCCATACCCCATCAGTGCAAATTAATTTCAGCTGTTTAAGTCCTGACTGATAGCCTTTAAAAAGGTCTGTGAATATCAGATCGTCACACCACAAAGAACTCCTGATGAGTAGAAGCAAAGAGCTCTCTCTAGACCTTTGCAACCTTATTGTTGCAAAACATAATGAAGGCATTGGTTACAGGTGCATTTCTAAACTGCTGAATGTTCCAATGAACACTGTTAGAGCCATCATTCGGAAGTGGAAATAATAATAATGCATCGATTTTATATAGCGCTTTATCATATATACTCAAAGACGCTTTACAAATAGGTACATTATTCATTCACTCCAGACAAACAATGGTAGTGGCAAGCTACTTCTGCAGCCACAGCTGCCCTGGGGCAGGCTGACGGAAACGTGGCAGCCAATATGCGCCAACGGCCTTTCCGGCCACCACCGAACATTTTTATACATTTATACACATTCATACCCAGTGTTATGGACACTGGAGGCAATGCGGGTGAAGTGTCTTGCCCAGGGACACAACGGCAGGATATCTGGTGAGAGCGGGATTCGAACCGCCAACCATCCGGTTATTAGACAACCTGCTCAACCTCCTGAGCCACTGCCGCGCCGGAAAGAACATTACTTTGCCATAAACCAACCACGACCAGGATTCCTGACAGAGGAGTCAAAAGAATTATCAGAAGAGTTATCCAAGAGCCATAGATCACTTGTGGAGACCTCCAGAAAGACCTGGAGTTAGCAGGTACTGCTGTTTCAAAGAAAACAATAAGCAATGCACTCAACCGACATGGGCTCTACGCCCACTCCCCTCGCAAGACTCCATTGCTGAAGAAAAAGCATGTTGAAGCTCATTTAAAGTTTGTTGCACAATATTTGGGCAAGCCAGTAAAATGCTGGGAGAATATAGTCTGATCAGATGAGATCAAAATTGAACTTTTTGGATGTCATAACACAGCATGTTTGGAGGAGAAATGGCATTGCACATCAGCCCAAAAACACCATATCAACAGTGAAGTTTGGAGGTGGGAGCATCATGGTGGGGGTGTTTTCAGCACATGGTACAGGCAGACTTCATATAATTGAAGTAAAGATGAATGGACAAATGTACAGAGACATTCTTGATAAGAACCTGTTGCCATCTGCTAAGATGCTGAAGATGAAATGAGGGTGGATATTTCAGCAAGACAATAATCCCAAACATACAGCCAAGGAAACTCTCAGCTGGCTCCAGAGAAGGAAAATAAAGCTGTTAGAATGGCCCAGTCAGTCCCCTGACCTGAATCCAATTGAAAATCTATGGAACGAATTGAAGATCAGAGTTCACAGAAGACACCCACGGAACCTTCAACATTTGACAGCTTTTGTGGAAGAATGGGCTAAAATCACTCCTGAGCATGTCTGTGCCTAGTTTCTCCATACAGGAGGCATCTGAAAGCTGTTATTACCAACAAAGGCTTTTCTACTAAATATTTAATGAATTTCACCAAGTGTGTTCAATACTTATTCCCTGTGCCATTCCACTTTATTAAATATAACTTGTTTTGTGAACACAGCTGCCTTGATTTCTTTGTATGTATGGATTACTTGGGTTGTTACTGATATCTGGTGAAAATCTCAGGTCAATGGCTCCATCAGAAATATGTTTGAGAAAAATGTTGATGTGTTCAATACTTATTGTTCCTGCTGTAAATATAACAAGCAATAATTTATCAATGACATTCAGCTGAAAAGCTAAAGAAAATCTATAGAATATACACCCATATCATCGCATCTAAACAAATAAGGATATTCTAATATTTTGAGATCCACTAGTACAAAAGTTTACATTTCAAGGCTGTTTATGCAGTACATACATTATATAGCTGTTGTACTGAGAACAGAATAGGAGCTAACCAGAAACAACCAATTACTGATTGAGGAGACAATAATTATTGATGAATGGCTAAAAATAGGCCACGAAGAGGTGGCTACCAGCTGGCTAAACACTGAACTGAAAGATGTGGAGGAAGACGGTCTAACACCCACAGATGATCAATAATTAAGACCATAACCACTAAAGAGCAGCTACAGCGTGTTCCTTCATTATTAAAATTCACTGTTGACCAATAAACCACTGCATTACGATCACTCACATAAATGTTTACAACGATGACCAACCACTAACACTGAAACAAAGACGGAGACATGTGCAACCTGACTTGGTTCCTGCAGTCGATAGCTGAAAGAGGCAGAAATGAGCAGGTGTTAAGACCTTGAGGACTTTGACAAGAGACAAATCGTTAGGTAAGACTATGGGGTTACAGCTGATCTGAAATGGTCGAGCTTGTGGGATGTTCCAGGGCCGGCAGAGACAAATCCCTACTGACAATGTCAGGAAGCGGGACAAACTATCAATGGGCATCGTCAGATAGAATTGACTGATCTTATAATCTTAATAAGAGTGACACATTTATGATGGTGTTAGACTGGCTGTTCAGGTTTATGGGTTGATTTCAGAGTGATGACATATAATATAGATGACCAACACAACGAGACCAGAGTCTACAAGAGACAGCAACATATCATGGTTGTTCGGCGTATCCCTTCATATGAGAACCGATTTTAAGCTGCTGCTGCACCTGCTAGTTAACCAGTTGGAATGGAGCATGAATTTAACTACTGATCAAAGAGAAAAAAGAAAGCAACACCAACACATGAACAGATAGAGGTAACAATGAAGACAGTCTCCTTGATGGAGGCAGTGCAAGATTAGATGTTTGATGTTTTCTCCAGCTGTTGCCATGCCCACACGAACATGAACGCAGGATAAAACAAACGGCGGGTGGATTGCAACACAATCCAGTAAAAATTCTCTGCATAATCTAAGACTTGGTGCCCTATCCCATTCATTAGATCCATGTGCATAGTACAGTATGGAGAAAAGAAGAGCTATAGGGCCTTTAGGATGTACAAGTTTTCAACTCCTCAGCCTATATTATATGAGCTTCTCTACAAAACTGACTCACTGGACTGTATGTTAATGTTGCGTGCCTTTTTTTTTTTTGACAGTACCGCTTCAGACAACTACTGTATGCAGAAATATGATTCACTCACAAAAAACTAACCTGTCACTTGCATTACCGCCCACCCCGCCGTCTCTATGTGTGCAACAGAAATGGGAAAAGGCCACACTTGCTGTGAATAACCAGTGACAGTTTTTTTTTTTGTTTTTTACAGCAAGAGCAAATCACCGCTGTAACTCAGCCTGTCCTCTCAGAGAACTGTGCTCACATTCTTGGCAGGAAGTCGGACTCCTTCACCAAATTTCGGCAAAGCTGTCACGTTGCCTGTTCATGATGTTCACGAATAAGGTGTGACTGTCCGGCTCAATGGCTCTGGAATCAATGGCTCGTTCACTGATCACAAATACAAAAGTACTCTGACGTTTATGGTTTGATTTGCTTTGTCTTACATCTCAAAATTTTAAAGACATGGTAAAAAGTCAGGACTGGCATCAGTATTCATAGACAACATGCCCCTGGGCTCCTGTAACATCTTAAAGGGGTATTTTTTGTGTAAGCTGCAATTCTTGTCTGTAGTGTGCAGTTTTTATGGTGGATGGAGTGTACTTCAATAAAACCATTTTCTGGCAGGCTGCTACCAAAAAGATAAAAGCTTCCAGTATATCTGAATGATATTTTGTTGAGATATATTGTGTCTACAATGCACTTTCACAGACAAACCAAATGTAATAAAGTGGCAGAGTCTCTTGATAAAAGTGCCCGAGGAGTCAAAACATATGAAAAAAAATACCTGTGCTTGTTTTCTTGTTTGTTTTTTCTCTCTCTGTTGTGAATATTTCATGTCTGGGATTAAAATACTGTAAAAATGATCTTTAAAGTACATCTTAGTAGCATTGAAGTGCTCACATTGACTGCTTAAAGGCGGCTTTATCTAAACCTCTATGATGCTTTTAACTAAAGTAAGGAGACAGGAGGACCCCTCCCTCACTCGTTTTAGGATCCTCTCACTGGGTGCCTGTTTCAGCATTGATTTTTTTAAGAGCTGCTAATGTTTTGTAGTCTTTGAATGACCTAGCCCCAACTTGTCTCTAAAGTTAAGTTACCTTATGGTCCTGTATGCATCCAGAAAGCCTGAGACAGGAGCCTCCTGACAGTCTCCGTCTCAAGGTTAAAGACTGGAGGTGACCGCGCTGCTGCTGTCACAGTTCTGAAGCCTGTGATCCAACCTCCAGCATAGTGACACTGCAATTAAACACTTTTTATTATCTTTGATATTTATTCTTCTTGCATCCCCGCTGTCTTGACTTGTCTCAGGATTTTGCATCCCTTATCCCTCCAAGTCCCCGTTTGAGGCATTAGTGTCTGCCAGCAGTTATAACCTTGACTAACAAATTTCCTGTGGCGAATGACGAAAAATCCTGTATTTATCGTCATTGACTGGAGCAATTTTGCTATAATACAAACTGTGAAAATCCCCTTGTGTGTCTAAAAGATGTATTTTAGGTGGCTATAATGACACCGACACTTGTGTTCGAGCATGGCAATGCAATAGTGATGCAAGGTAATGTCTGTGAAAGAGAATGCTCTGTGCTTCACCTGGTGTAATAGTGTGGGCTGAGACGGCGTGGAGGCGGCCAAAAAGCTGCACGGGGAAATGCCTTACAATCAGCTGGCAGCTTGCGGTATAAAAACTATCAACACAATGGTCTCAGCAGAGAGCTTTCTTATAAGGAAGGGGGCTGCTACTGCACTGCAGAAATTTACTTTGAATTACATCAAAATAATTACAGCCTTCTGCATTAACCGTCTTACAGTAGGGGTCTGCAACCTGTGGCTCTGGGGCCACATGTGGCTTTTTTGCCCATTGATAGCAGCTCCCTGATGCCTTGGGGGGGGGGGAAAAAAACAACATACATTTTCAAGAAAAGAAGCAATAAATTTACAAGAAAAAAGGTTACACATTCATGAGGAAAACATCCTAAAAAGCAGAAGATGAGAAAATCTGAAATCAATCTTATGCAAAAAAAAAAAAAAAAAAATCTCACAGCTCAAGTAGGTTCATTTTGTCTTCTTTTAATTATTTTACCTTTTGTTCTTATTAAAGACAAAAATAGAAAGATGTTTTTACCTTCTTTACATGTTTCGACTGTTCACTGCAGCCTTCGTCAGAAAAAAAAAATCTCACAGATTTATGGAAAAACTGTTCAATTCTCTGAGGAAAATATACCCACAAATGAGTGAGGAAAAAGTCACAAAATTGCCAGAAAATAAATTTACTGGAAAAAGCTGGAGTTTTATGAGAAAAATGTAAGAAATTTATGGACGAAATGCTGCAGTTTTGCCTATGAAAGCTAATAAATTTACAACAAAAATATAAATTTATGAGAATAGCTAAAAATATATGAAAAAAAAAACATTCTTGAAATTTTACAAAAATATTGCAGTTTTATGAGGGACAAAAAAACCTACAAACTGGCAAGTAAAAGTTACAATTTTATTAGAAAATGGCTGCAAATTTATATGAAAAAGGCAGCGTTTTTACCTGAAAAGGGTAACAATCACATAAAACAATCTTATGAGAAAAGAAGATTATGCCAGAAATATCAAAATTTATGAAAAAAAAGCTTATAACTTTATTGGGAAAAATGTCACAAATTTACATGGAAAAAGTCTTCAATTTTACTCAAAGTTTTTAAATTTGCAAAGAAAAATATGCCAAACTTGGGAAAAAAAGCAAAACATTTAAGCAAAAAATTTAATAATTTTGAAAAAAACAGTTTAATGAGGAAAACACGTAATTCTGCAAAAGACACAAAGTTTTTGCAATTAATCAGAAAATTACCAGAAAAAGTATCAATTTTGTGAGGAAAACGGTAAATTTATAATAAAAAAAAGCTGCAAATTAATAAGAAAAGTCTTAATCCTGATGTTATCAGGCCAGATTATAGTTGTAAATCTGCTGTTTTACTGCAGTTTTTAGGCTCAGATATTATTGTGGCTCTATGTAGATTTTTTTTTAACACAGAAATCACTCACAGTGGCTGTTTGTGTAGTACAGGCTGCCGAACCATCTTAAAGGGATAGTTTACTCGAAAAATTTAATGTACATATTTGTCTCCTGGTCTGTGATGCTTTTTATCCATCAGATTTGTACAAATTGCTCAATTTGGGAGACATTTACTGGAAAAATCTTCCACCTTTTAAATAGAACGGTTGTAGACGAGCAGAGACGGCTGAGACATCGGAGAAAGTAACACGCTCTTAACAGAAGAACCTATTTCCCTGACATCAAACTACACTGTAGAAGAGAAAAAGTGCAGCTACCCTCCTCAACAAGAAGCACGTGCTTGTGTCCGCGTGACAAAATGTAAACATTGATGGTGTCCCTCTCTTCCGAAAATGTAATGCCAGCTAGCCACAGGCGTCCTTTGGTTGGCGGCTCATGACAAGGTCTGTGGGTTTGTTTCAGTAACCGGGTCACACTTTCTGAGTAGAAGCTGTGCTGCCGAGTTTCATTTTCTCATTGTTTTGACTACTGCAAGGCAGGCACCATTAGGTCAATTATATTCAATAGAAGGGAAACACTTGTGTGGCTGAAATCAACAGAATATGATAACCCACACAGAAACAGAGCACTACACACCAGAGATGTGCAAAAGTCTGACGCCACCTTTCGTTTCTTCATATTTGCTTTCAAAGATAGAAATGTTCTGGTAATTATTGTAAATGGGTCTTGAGCAGTAGTTCTTCGGGCTTTCTGAAGGTCTTTCAAAGTTTTTCTTTGGATATTGGCTGCCTTCGTACCCGACCATTTCCTTAGAATTTTTTCCAGCCACTTAGCACCAGGGCTGCAACTTCTCACGATTATTTCTGTCATGTCCGCCACCTCTGCTTCCTGTTGGCACGGCTCCTGTTCAGGGCTCCAGGTCATGTTTAACCTCTTAAAATTCCAGGTTTCAAATTTTCTACTGCCACTCAGTGAAGAAAGAATTTGATTTTCTTTGCATATGCTAAATTCAGGGAAAATGGCTGGAATGCGAAGGGGTTAAAAGAAAAGTTCCAAATCTACAAGAAAAAAGCTGCAAACTTACAGGAAAAAATTTGCTATTTTTTGAGAAAAAAGGCTTCAAATTTATAGGAAAACACTGCAAATGTTGGAGGAAAAAATTACAAGAACAAAGTTGACAATTTTTGAGAAAAAAGTTGCAGATTTAAAAGCAAAAAATGTGAACTGAAAATAAAAAAGTTGCAAATTTAACCTCTTAAAATTCCAGTGTTTGGGGTGGGGGTGGGGGGTTTCTACTCCCACTCAATGAAGAAAAAATGAGACTTTCTTTGTGTATGCTAAATTTAGGGAAACTGGCTGGAATGCTAAGGGGTCTGCACACCTGAGAATATCATCTTGTTTTCAGTCTCTGCCTTAATATACAAACTGTGTTATGCTGGGAGAGCGTAATATTGTTTTTATGTACATGCGTTCATACTAAGTGACAAAGAAATCTTGAATCTTAAATATAATGTTTTATAAAAGCTCCCCATAGCTAAATAAAAAATAATGACCTGTCAAACGTGAGTCTGAGACTTGAACTTGACAGATTAATCAAGGATGTTTGTAACAACACAATTGTCAGACATCACAAAACTGTAATTTATTTAACTCATAATGCACAATAGATAGATGGATGATAGCTAGATGTACTTTATGTACTTCATTGATCCCAAACTGGGAAATTGCAGTGTAACAGCAGCATGACAGCAGATGACCAAAACGACGAAACACACACAGCACTAAAGAAAAATGCATTACCCACGGAAAGTAAACCTGCCTAAATAACTTCTATACATCATAGATGAATAGATGATGACCCATATAGATACATGAATCAAACTCGCTGAACAATGCAGGACTATCAGGCGCAGGGTGAAATGTGAGGCACCAATTAGACTGTAAGGTGCAGTATGGCAGCATAGTTATGACCAGAATTCATCATCATAGTGAGTTATTGTACAGTGAAATGGCATGTGGCAGGAAAGATTTCCTGTACCTAACCATTCAGCAGTGAAGCCGTAGCAGTCTGCTGGATAAAGTGCTCCGCTGTCTGTCCAGTGTGTGGTGGAGGGGACGACCAGGACTGTCCATGATGGGAAGCGGTTTGTTCAGTGTCCTCCTCTCCACCACAGTCTCAAAGGTCTCCAGCCTGAGACCGGCAGCCTTCTTGATAATCTTGTCAAGTCTGTTGGTGTCGCTGGCTCTGATACTGCTACCCCAACAGACAGCAGCAAAGGAGATGGCGCTGGCAACAACGGCCTGGTAGAAAAGCTCCAGCATCCTGCTGCACACATTGAAGGATCTTACACATAAGAAAATGGCAATTTTTCTTTTAGTCTGAAACATTAAAATTTTTTAGAATTTTTCCTGGAAAAGAGTACACAGGTGATTAGTCGACTATCAAATTAGTTGTTGATTAATTTTCTGACGATCAACTAGTCGATTAGTCGGCTGATCACTGCAGCACTACTTAGCACTGACCTATGAATCATTCAGGCATAAAAAAGGAACCAAATTCAAGGGATGAACCCTGTTTCTACACATAATAGACAACTTAGCAAAAAGCCAATTCTAACTTGTATCTTTAGGTACTTTGTTTGATTTTGGGGTGAACTCTCCCTTTCAGTATTCAGTTACAAAGAAGACATCTACCACGGCATATCATAGAAGACCCTCTATCCTAAAACAGAACTTTGATATTTACTACTTCAAAAAAGTCAAAGCATATTCAAATCTGCTCATCCAATAGATACTCCATTTTTCATGGCATACGGCTCTCAGATAATTACCGTTTAAGCTCCACTGTTCCCTACAGCTGCCTCCTACTCTATTTAATATTACAGGCAGGGCCTAAGTGCTATCTTAAGGCCACCGCCAACCTTTGAGGTGAAGAAAAGGTTCGATAAAAATGTCTTGGGGTCATTTGCACATGCACATTTTTTGATAGATAATACCAAGTCTGAATCAACGTCTGAAACCACTTCAAAGCACAAGCTCAAGAGGTGCTATCTAGATGAACTGTCAAAATTTGCCCTTGCTCTTGCATGTCTGATTATTTGGCTTTTTATTTTGTTTCCACTGTGGTCTGAGCAGATGTTTGCTCAGTCGGGAATATGCCTAAAATGGTTGGCCCAGCACTGCCAGAGCGCAATCACACACAGCAGAATATTTCTTCTCATATACTCTACAGCGCAGTCAACACAGAACTGTTGGGAAAACCTTTAAAAAGTGTGTTTCTCACATTAGCTTCTTGTTATACATTCCACACTGATTAAGAAACCATTTCTTGACTTTGAAGATTTTTTTACTCTCAGTATAAATGGACACACATCTGGGTCCAGCCTGGAAACATTGCCAGCCCATCGCAGGGCCAACACACAGCGACAGTCAGCCACTCACAATTCATACCTTGCCAGTTAACTTAATGGGCATGTCTCTGGACTGTGGGAGGAAACCGGAGTACCTGGTGAAAACCCACACAGACACAGAGAGAACATAAACTCCACACAGGAGGGTCACCGCTGGCCAGGGCTGGGATCAAACCCATGACCCTCTCCCTGTGCTGTGACAGTGCTAACCACTGCACCACCGAGCTGCCCTACAGGATTTAAAGGGGTCATTGCACTTTTTCCACATTTTAACAGCTCACTCATGTCTCAATGAAGTGTTTGTGACATATTTTGTTCACATTTTCTTTAATTTTTTTAATTATTGAAGCAAATTTGTTTTGTATTTTTCCTGGTTTTCTTGAAACGCTCCGATTTAAAGTCTGTCACTTTAAAGGCCAAATGTCACGTAACAGGGTACTTTAAATATCTTGAAACTAGATATAAAAGGGAACCGATCTGTTCGGGTCTTGGTGCATATGCTTCAGTAACAACGGAATATTCGTTAATTTAAAACTGCCGCACTTGGCCTGACACGGCCCCTGGAATCACCTGGGGAAGAAGGCGGAAGTGACGAAATCGATTGTACCCTAGTTTGATGCTTGGGGTATTTCAATTGATTGTTTATATGGAGACTGGAAGGTT
Organism: Pholidichthys leucotaenia; assembly: GCA_020510985.1. NCBI lineage: Eukaryota > Metazoa > Chordata > Actinopteri > Cichliformes > Pholidichthyidae > Pholidichthys > Pholidichthys leucotaenia. Next base: position 20,622,000 of record CM035844.1, read on the forward strand.
GAAGTGAGCAACAAGAAAGAAAAAATTGGATATTTCACCCATACCTTAAAACGGGACTATCAGGGACAGCTGGGTAATAAGGGACACTTCTCTGGGAAATGTTTTCATACCTGTCAAGTGAGACGTTTTCGCCGTACTTCAACACCGTAAAAAGCGGCTATAAGGAACTGCGGAGCAACAAGGGACACCTCTCTGGGAAATGCCCCAAATGCAACTCGTGTTGTTATTGTCAAATATTTTAAGGATTCATGGATATTTGACAATAACAAAACAACTGAGCGTCCGGCGCAAAATAAAAAAAAAAAGCAGAATTCTGTATTTGTCAGGCGATCTCTGTCTGTTCCGCAACCGCTGCACAGCTCAACGTGTTAAACCATTGTCCTAATGATTTCTCATGGTAGTGAGAATAGCTCAAGCTGAGCGATCAGCCCGCCCCGACAATTAAACTAATGATTGACTCCACACTTCGAACAGTAGTGAGAATAGCTCAAGCTGAGCGATCAGCCCGCCCAGACAATTAAACTAATGAGTGACTCCACACTTCTCATGGTAGTGCGAATAGCTGACGCTGAGCGATCTGCCATCACCTGCTGTGGGTGATCACACACACAGGAGTGCTCCTCAAGACACTCAGTTTTTTTTCCAGTATATTTTTTCTTTTGGGCGTACAGAAATGGCAATACGCCCGTTTTTGCTAAAATTGCATTTTCCCCGTATTTTCCTTAAAATATTTGACAATAACAACACGAACTACATTTAAAACATTTCCCAGAAAAGTGTCCCAAACCACTCCGCCGTCTCCCACAGCCGCGCTTGGCACCAAAATACGGCGAAAACGTCTCACTTGACAGGTATGCGCCTCCATTTTCATATTGATCTGGTCAATTTCTTGACAGCAGCGGCTCTCCTCCACTGTAATAATAATGGCTTCAGAAAAATCAATATTTATGGGGCGCCCTGGACAGACCCCCTTCGGCTTCGCAATTCTGGAGGCGATTAATGTCCAGTTCAATGACATTTTCCACTGGTTCTGCTCTCTGGTCATCGTTGGAACTGTTGTCATCAGACAAAGCATCTGATTCCGTCTCGGACGGCTCGAACCTGTAAGGTTCTATGCCTCTGTCACTGTCTGAACCACTGACAAAAAAAAAGACAAAACTAAACTAATTTGTTCACAATCGCTGTCAGTTTCCGTCATGATTGTCCAATGTTGATAAGTGTGAATGTGGATAGGCAGGGCAGCCAGGGTACAACTGGTGATGTCAAAAACATGGGCGTGGTCTGGACTGGCTGTCACAAGCCAGCAAGCAAGGTGGGGCCTTCACCTGGTGTATTTTGTGCAATTATGTAAATACAGGTGGGTGATATGGTCTCCGGTATGAATATTTGGTTTAAGCTATGTGTATTTTATCTAAATTCGTTGTCATTTAGAAAAAAAAATTACGTGACATTTGGCCTTTAAGAAACATCCTTCACCTATTCTAGGCTGCATGTCCACCAAACACGTTTTTTGTCGCCCAACCGCCCTGAGCTTTTTTTTTTTTTTTCTTCTCAGCGTTTGTACGCTGCGCTCTGTGGGGGTGGGGGGGGGGGTGGAGTCTGTGCTCTGTATCCCAGCAACAGCTCGTCACTCTCAGCTCAGCACTTCCGCTTTTCCTATTGTCAGACTTTCTACAGATTTTTTACGAGCAGTCTCTAAATAACAATGCACAGAAAACGTTTTCTAGCAGCTCTGGAAGTAAAATATGATGACACGGAAAGCAGGAGTCTGAGTACAGACTAGTACTGGTGTCCTATGTCCTGCCCACGCAGCAGTTCTGATTGGCTGCTTAAGGTCTGACATTGACGAGCTCAGCTGCAGTCTCTGAAAAGTTGAACATTTTCAACTCTGAGTGCCGCAACAAAAAACGGCCACTGCCAAGAGCGTTTCAGCGCCGTGGGGGCTCAGCACTGTAAACGCTAGACTACATAGAGAATGAATGGAAAATAGCCGCCCAGAGCTGAAAAAACGCGTTTGGTGGACATGCAGCCCAACTCCGCCCTCCCTCGTACATCAGTTAGCTATTAGCTAACTACCTTCTAGCCTTTAGCTTTTAGCCTCCTTCTAGCTTGGATAAGTGGCGCTGGTTCACTGATCCACAGTCGATGGTGTTATTTCACGTCACTCCGGCCCATCTTCCAATAATTTTGCCATCATTCCACAACAAATTGCTAGCATCACACGCTGGACAGCCCCCAGATCCCCACAACTGACCTGGCCCGGGACCCAAGGCTGCTGACCAAGCTGAGCCATGGGATCTCAAAGGGCAGCGTCTCGCTCTGCAGGACGTAGCACCACTCCCACAGCCAGCTGGAGGATGCCCCGTCACGAGACAGCTCCCTTACGCTGCCTGCGAGAGCAGAGCAGAGCGGAGTCGCGTGGAGCCCCGGAGGACAGTGAGGGAGCTGGCTGATACCAGTGTTAGCTGGGGGGCTAATAGGCTACCTTTAGCACCCCTCCCATCTACATAACAGACAGCTAGGTGGGCCAATAATAGAGCAGTGGGTGGGTCTCAAGGATGGCAGTGGGCTGGTTTTGTCAAATCATGACGTATACGATTTACCCGGAAGAGTCAAACATTTTTGGTGTTGCTGGAAGAGAAAAATGAGATAAAGGCTGTGTGGTTTTTTAAGAGAATTGACTGTTCTGAAAATTTTTTGGATATTTATGTGAACAATAGACATATTTCAGACAGTTAAAACCTACAAACACCATTTTTTAGTCAATGACCCCTTTAAAAAAAAGCAATTAAAACATTTGGACTTCTGGTTGATATTTTTCCCTACTGTCTATAGAAAAAAAAATGAGAGACTTGCATGGATTTCCTACTGAAAGATCATGCAAACAAATAAAAAAAAAAATCCAGATGTATGAAACCATCCGTACGCAGGAATCCAAGCACATTTCCTTTATACATTCTGATGTACTTGAAATTGAACACGTGTGAGGAAATACCAGACTCCTCCCTTGACACGCCTCCATTCGAATATGCAATTAGATGCAAATATATATATATATATATATATATATATATATATATATATATATATATATATATATATACAAGCCCTGCATGTTTGATTCTCCTGTATCCATGTTCAAGAATAATGGATTTAATGGAATTTCACGGAATGTGAGTTGGAGGTGCTTCTGAATAAGGTAGAGGCGCGTAAAAACATTTTGTTTGGCATGCTGTCCTCTGGCATCAGTGCCGGATACAGGCAATTTAATAGGCTGCTCACAGCCTTAAGATAAGTTCATTGTTTCATTTATTCAGACAGGAATGAGAAGAAGTTTATTTAACTTTGACATGTTTAGACTGACGTCTGCAGTCGTCCTCAGAAGCGTCAGCTGATCATTACAATTTGGAGCGTGTATAGCTTAGTGGTTATAGTGCCAGATTTCAAAGCAGAAGGTTGCCGGTATGAGACCAGCTGTGATCTCTTCGAGGGACCCCAATGGAAATAAGTGTGCACACTTTCTTGTGTCATCCCATTGTCTTTAGATGTACTATGTTGTATCTTCTATACAATGTTATTTTAAACGATGAATAAATCAATCGATTTGTGACCAACCGGGTGGCTCAGCTGGTTAAATAAAGGAAAAGTCACTTAAAAGACGACTATATGAACCTATTTAGTGAGCAGCCACGGTCACCTGTCAGTTGAAAGCAGATCATATTAGACTCCACAAGTACATGTTTTCTGTCCAAAATGCAAATCTCATCCTTTATAGTTACATACAACTTACATGAATTACACACACACTATTGTAAATGAATGAAGTGCGCCAGGGAACGGGTGAGACTGCTGCATTTCAAACTTTACGCATGTGTTTATTGACATAACTACTGTACACACAGAGGCAGTTGGGGGCTTGGTAGAATGCTGTGAAAGTGCAGTTTAATCAGCAAAAAAAGAAAGTCACTCACTCAAACCACAGAGTTGTAATGAAGCCTTGAAGACAGGGTGATATTTGCGGGCGCACAGGCGCGTTCCACAAGGACTGTGCGTGTTAAACCTAAACTGGCTGACAAGCCAGTCATCATCCTGAGCCAGAAAATCATCCGTCTCTAAAATACCCGTTCTCTTCTCACTGCATGATTTGCAATATCCTCTAATCCTCTGTTGTTAGAGGCATTTTCTGCACTTCTTTGCGCTTGCTTTTATATCCACTCATCTAACTGCGCACACTTGAATGTTTGTTCATCAAGTGTCTCTGATGTGTACAATCATTTTCACGTCATTATCAGTCTCCCAACATCACCTCTTAAGTGTCGCCAAAGGACCAATAACAGTAGAAACGTACATATGCCAGCCATGAAGTTGACGTGGGGCTGTGCATATTTCCACAGTCATTTCATTCTTAACAGATCTGAAATTTTCTGTGGAAAAGGACGTATGCCATGTTTTTGTGCGCAAGTACCCTTTGTACATGGGGTCCCTGGTTACCAGGGCAACAGCGGTGTAGTTGGTGCCTTTTTTCCCCTGAAGAGTTTTACAAAAGTAGCACCTGAAGCATCACATTTATAATTGCAATCAAGATAGACCTGAGCCTGAGATGTTCAGCAGTGAATAATTTGTCTCAGAAAATGTGACGTGACTTCAGTTTCATACAGAAAGGGAACAAAACAGTACTCGTGTAAGGAGATTATGCAGCCAGTAGATCTTTGTCAATTTCTGCAGCCTTAAAAACACCAAGCGAGCCAACACTCCCTCCGCATTCATATCACATTTCGCTGCAATTTGTTCCATGCACGTTGATTCAAGAAAAGTGCACTCACTGCCTTTGCCAAAAACCTTTAAGCAGCGCTTCTCAGCTTATCTGGCTTATGCCCCCAAAATCAGGCCACTCAGTCTATGCCTTGAAGAATATGTAAACATCCTTTAGTCCTCTGTCAAATTGAAGAAGTTCAACATTTAACGCTTTAATTCCTTTTTCATTGCAATATGACCAAATAATAAGAGACTGAGATACAGTGTGTGGTCACTGAAGAAGTTCAGAATGAGTCCGTTTTTCCTAACACCAGTTCACATGCTGAATGTATATAACAATCACTGACATTTTAGGAGGTTCCAGGACCTGCAGACAGCCTGCCTCTCCAGTACAGCTGGTCCTAATATGAAACTCTGGGCTCTTAGAAGATGCTGACATTTGAGAGATTTTGACTGTCAGTCCTAAAGGTCACAGATGGTGTGATAGATGTGTAAGGTTTAGGACAGTGGATGAAAGTAAGCCAGAGCAAGCTGGCATCATATTCCGAACAGTCCCCCACAGGGCTGGGCAGTGTGTTAAAGTGACACACCAAAAATCACATTTTCTCTGTTGTTGACATGTCTGTAACATATTTTTGTGACTTACAAGACATATCAAGAGCAAAATCAGTCCCCACTCCCAAGTTTGTTTTTCTGCTGTGAATTTCCAGTTACACCCCTCCCCCCCCCAAATGGGTGACTTTAGACAGAACGCGTCTAGCTACGTAAGCATTCCTGTTTAGCCTAATTGGTTAATGTTATAACCAATCAGGCTAAGGCACTGGGCATGGCTAAACACTTGAGTTCACTCCCCCAGGGGAAGAGAGAGGAGCCAACATGGCTCCATCGACCATGAGCCTATCTACCACTGACAGTCAGCATCCCTTCCCGGGGACGGTGCGAAACTGACTGCAGCCGCCAGTAGTCTTCCATTGGTGGAACCCCATAGTGCACGCGGGGCGCAGTCAGCTCTGAGACCGGAGTCCACCAGCTGCTGTGCTGCTCGTGCAGGGTCCTGGAGGCACACAGTTGGAATGTCGAACTAGAGAGAGATGTCTGTTCTCAGGGGGATGAAGGCGCCAAGACCGCCACCCATCCATTTTGCATTCATTTGACTCAGTTCAGTGAAGGGGTGACTGGTCTTGCAGCATACACTACTGGTGAGTGGGGGTATGGGTGGAGCTAATTAGAGCGAGTGTTCTTGTTTAGTGCCATGTCAGCATCTATGGCTATTTCATGGCAAAATTAGAACTAATAAGAAAATTGAGTTAAAAATTATATAGACAGTATGATAAATGAAAGAATAAATAAATACAGTGAGATACATATGTAGATACAATAAAATAGAAAAATTAAATAAAGATGCTTCAGATGCACATGTGCTAAAAACCCTAAAATTTTCTTTGGTGATGCCTTATTAAAAATATCCTTCAGTGACTTTTGAGTATAAAAACTTTGTCTTGCTGTCATGAGAGCAGGACAGTCAAGTAAAATGTGCTTTATTGATAAAAAAAAAAACCTCCGCAAAACTGACAAGATGGTGAGGCTTCACCTTTTAATAAAAAGCTGTGTGTGAGCCTTGAGTGGCCAATACAGCATCTAGTGTACACGACCTCATCATGTCGGCTTTGAAAGTGATGCAAGTGTCGATGGCTTATGGCAGGTTTAATATCATGCAGTTTATTTGCAGTACATGTGTCCCATTCAGTCTGCCACTTCTTTAAAATATAGGAGGTTATTAGAGGTCTGAGGTCTGAGGCTGGGATCTGGCATTGAGTGACTTCTTGGGTCAGGGCTCTCTTGACAGCATTGTCTGCCTGCTCGTTACCTGACAGGCCAACATGGCTGGGGATCCAACAGAAGATGATATTAACATTATGTTTCTGTAAAAAACCTAGTTTCTCTAAAATCCGGACAATAATGGGGTGATCAGTCTTTAAAAACCCCAGTGCCTGAAGACAGGATCCGGAGTGAGTAAAAATTAAGGAGCTCTGTTGTTTGGTTCTCTCAATGTGTTCCAATGCTAGAAGCAAAGCACGAGCCTCTGCTGTAAAAATTGAACATTGTTTGGGAATCCGCAAACCATGCTGATTGTACCCGGTGACAATTGCAGCAGAGGCTGAGCCATCTACTTTAGATCCATCCAAGTATATGGAAATATGGTAAGGAAAACAGCATTTTATGTCCAAGATCTGCTGCTGGTACACATTTGGGTGAGCGTCTTTCTTTTTGTTTTGGCTCAGATCCACAATGATATTGGGTTTCCTCAAACTCCATGGTGGAATGGGACAAAACTGCATCTGAGTTACATTGCTTATATCAGGGTTTAATTTTACCAGGTGAGGTTCTATACGGAGTCCAAAAGGAGTGATGTTCTTAGGTCTGACCTTATACATCTGCAAAAATCGAGGGTGAAAAACTGCAGAGTAGGCTGGATTTCTATGGTCAGCTTTAAGTTTAACCATATACTGGAGAGCCAATTTCAGGCACCTGTTGTGAAGTGAAGGCTCGTTTGCTTCAACATACAAACTTTTAACAGGAGAGGTTCTGAAAGCCCCCAAGGCAAGCCTTAGCCCCTGGTGATGGACGGTTTCTAGCGTCCTGATGTACAGCCGTGGACAAAACTGTTGGTACCCTTCTGTTAATGAAAGAAAAACCCACAATGGTCACAGAAATAACTTGAATCTGACAAAAGTGGTAATAAATAAAAATTCTATGAAAATTAACCAATGAAAATCAGACAATGCTTTTGAATTGTGGTTCAACAGAATTATTTTAAAAAACAAACTCATGAAACAGGCCTGGACAAAAATGATGGTACCCCTAGAAAAGATTGAAAATAATGTGACCATAGGGACATGTTCAACCAAGATGAGAATCAGAATCAGATTTATTGCCATTGTTCATGTAGTACACAAACTAGGAATTTGTCTCGGTGCAATGCTGCAACATTAAACATGATAAAAATAAAAGATAGAAATAAAGAACTATACATGCAATAAAATGTAGAATATGAATAAGTAATACTAGACAAAGCAATTTTTAGATATATTAGCGAGCAGCAGATATTGTGGAGGAAGATGTGTCCTCTAATTAACATCACAGGTGTCTACAAACTTGTAATCAGTCAGTCATCCTATTTAAAGAGTGACAAGTAGTCACTTCTAGCGTGGTGCTCCGCATAATGGAATGGGGAAAGTAAAGTTACACACAGAGCTACCAGAGGACTGACCCCCCGCTGTAGCTTTCACTACTTACAGTAGCTGTGTGGCCTAGGGTCAGAGAAACGGAGATAGGCGCCGCCCATATACACCTTCAGGTGTGAAGGGATTAACTAACTAAGTAGTCACTGTGCTGTTTGGTGACATGGTGTGTACCACACTAAACATGGACCAGAGGAAGCAAAGGAGAGAGTTGTCTCAGGAGATTAGAAAGAAAATTATAGACAAGCATGTTGAAGGTAAAGGCTATAAGACCATCTCCAAGCAGCTTGATGCTCCTGTGACTACAGTTGCACATATTATTCAGAAATTTAAGATCCACGGGACTGTAGCCAACCTTCCTGGACGTGGCCGCAGGAGGAAACTTGATGAAAAATGAAAGAGACGGATAATACAAATGGTAACAAAAGAGCCCAGAACAACCTCTAAACACATTCATGGTGAACTCCAAGGTCAAGGTACATCAGTGTCAGATCGTACCATCCGTCGTTGTTTGAGCCAAAGTGGACTTCATGGGAGACGACCATGGAGGACACCACTGTTGAAAACAAATCATAAAAAAGCCAGACTGGAATTTGCCAAACTGCATGTTGACAAGTCACAAAACTTCTGGGAGAATGTCCTATGGACAGACGAGACAAAACTGGAACATTTTTGGCAAGTTCACAGACGCAAAAATGAAGCATACCAAGAAAAGAACACTGTCCCTACTGTGAAACACGGAGGAGGTTCTGTTATGTTCTGGGGCTGCTTTGCTGCATCTGGCACAGGGTGTCTTGAATCTGTGCAGGGTACAATGAAATCTCAAGACTATCAAGGTATTCTAGAGAGAAATGTGCTGCCCAGTGTCAGACAGCTTGGCCTCAGTCGCAGGTCATGGGTCTTGCAACAGGATAATGACCCAAAACACACAGCTAAAAACACCCAAGAATGGCTAAGAGCCAAACATTGGACTATTCTAAAGTGGCCTTCTATGAGCCCTGATCTAAATCCTATTGAACATCTGTGGAAGGAGCTGAAACATGCCGTCTGGAGAAGGCACCCTTCAAACCTGAGACAACTGGAGCAGTTTGCTCATGAGGAGTGGGCCAAAATACCTGCTGAGAGGTGCAGAAGTCTCATTGACAGTTACAGAAATCGTTTGATTGCAGTGATTGCCTCAAAAGGTTGTGCAACAAAATATTAAGTTAAGGGTACCTTCATTTTTGTCCAGGCCTGTTTCATGAGTTTGTTTTTTAAAATAATTCTGTTGAACCACAATTCAAAAGCATCGTTTGATTTTCATTAGTTAATTTTCATAGAATTTTTATTTATTACCACTTTTGTCAGATTCAAGTTATTTCTGTGACCATTGTGGGTTTTTCTTTCATTAACAGAGGGGTACCAACAATTTTGTCCACGGCTGTATGTTTTCCTTGCTGATCAATAAACTATGCTCCCATACTCTAGCCGAGATCTTACAAGTGCTCTATAGAGACGCAGCAGCACAGTAGAGTCCGCACCCCATTTAGTTTTAGCCAAAACTTCAATAATATCAAGGGCTTTAAAACATCTGATTCGTAGAAATTTTATATGTGGAATAAAAGACAGCATTTCAAAAATCCAAGGAATTTGGTTTCTTTTACCACCTTGACAGCTTCTCCATCTATGAAAAGCTCAGGGTCGAGGTGAAGAGACCGCAGCAGGCAAAAGTGCATGCAGACAGTTTTTGTTTTTGAAAATTTAAAACCATTACTGACTGACCACCTATTAATCTTGTTTATGCACAGCTGTAGTTTCTTTTCGATTGTGCTCATGTCTTTCCCCCTCTAGCAAATACAGAGGTCATCTACATAAAGACTACAAAATGTATTTGGTCTAAGAGCACCAACTACACTATTAATCTTAATGCTAAAAAGAGTAACCGAGAGGATGCTTCCCTGGGGGACTCCTTGTTCTTGCACATGGGGCTCTGAAAGGGTATCTTCTACTCGGACTCTGAAGTGTCTAATGGACAAAAAGTTTGAAATGAAAAAAGGCAAATGTCCCCTAAAACCCATGCCATGTAGGTCTCTTAAAATACCATATTTCCATGTTGTGTCATATGCTTTTTCTAAATCAAAAAATACAGCAACTACATGTACCTGGCTTAAAGGGAACATACCGGACAGCGCGATCAGCCTCGAGGGATTTCAGCTGTTTCATGCTGATCGCGTCACAGAGCTCTCCGGTAAGTCTATTGGAGGAGGAGTCTGCTTCTACATTAACAGCAGCTGGTGCTCTGATGTAACGGTGATTTCACAACACTGTTCTACCGATCTAGAATTTCTCTCTATCAACTGCAAGCCATTTTATTCCCCGCGGGAGTTCGCATCATTTTTTTTTGATCGCTGTGTACGCCCCTCCCGACGCGGACGCGCGCGTGGCCCAGCGCGCACTCGCAGATCACATCCTACATGTGGAGCGGACTTTTCCAGACTCCCTGGTTATTGTGGTAGGCGACTTTAACCAGAGCAATCTGAGTCACGAGCTCCCCCGATACAAACAGTTTATTAAATGTCCAACCAGAGGATTTAACACGCTGGATCACTGTTACACTACAGTGAAGGACGCGTATTGCGCTGTTCCCCGCGTTGCGCTCGGACTATCTGATCACGTGATGGTCCACCTCATTCCCACATACAGACAGAGACTGAAACTCACTAAACCTGTTGTGACCACCACGGAGAAATTGACCAGTGAAGCTGGAGAGAATCTGAACACATGCATGGAAATAACTGACTGGGATATGTTTAAAGGAGCCACACATGATCTTAATGAGTACACAGACACTGTGAACTCATATATCCACTTTTGTGAGGAGAGCATTCTCCCATCGCGCACCAGGGTGAGGTACTCTAATGATAAGCCCTGGTTCACTGCCAAGCTCAGACAGATCAGGAAGGAGAAGGAAGCAGCGTTGAAAAGTGGAGACAGGGACCGCTACAGAGAGGTCAAATATCGGTTTAACAGAGAGCTGAGGAGAGCTAAATCTGTGTATTCTGAGAGACTCCAGCAGCAGTTCACTGCTAATGACTCGGCTTCTGTGTGGAGAGGACTGAGGCAAATCACCAACTATCGGCCTCAGGCTTCTAAAGGTCAGGATGACAAAGCCCTTTGTCAAAAACTGTCCCAACATTACGCCCGTTTTGACACCTCGTCAGCTGTGTCCAACTCCCCCACTCCACCCAGCTCCACTGCCTCCTCGGCCCCTAATTCATCAAAAGCAGTCCCCCCCTCCTCCTCCTCCTCCCCCCCTGCCCTTGTCATCAGTGAGCAGGACGTGCACAGACAGTTCTCCAGACTGAACCCGCGCAAGGCCCCCGGGCCGGACGGTGTGTCTCCCTCCACCCTGAGACACTGCGAAAGAGCTGGCTCCTGTCTTCACAGACATTTTTAACACCTCCCTTAAGCAATGTCACGTGCCGACCTGCCTCAAATCCTCCACCATCATCCCTGTCCCCAAGAAGCCACGGATTACTGGACTTAACGACTACAGACCTGTAGCGCTCACCTCTGTAGTCATGAAGTCCTTTGAGCGCCTGGTCCTGTCTCACCTCAAGTCCATCACCACTCCCCTCCTGGACCCGCTGCAGTTTGCCTACCGTGCCAACAGGTCTGTGGACGACGCAGTCAACCTGGCCCTCCACTCCATCCTGCAGCACCTGGACTCCCCGGGAACCTACGCCAGGATTCTGTTTGTGGATTTCAGCTCTACATTCAACACCATCCGCCCCGCTCTGCTCCAGGACAAGCTGTCCCTGCTCGATGTGCCTGACTCCCTCTGCAGGTGGATCACCGACTTCCTGACGGACCGGAGGCAGCATGTGCGGCTGGGGAAGTCTGTCTCGGACTCTGTTAGCATCAGCATTGGATCACCCCAGGGCTGTGTACTTTCCCCCCTACTCTTCTCCCTTTATACCAACTCCTGCACCTCCTCCCACCAGTCTGTTAAGCTGATTAAGTTTGCGGACGACACCACCCTCATCAGGCTCATCTCCAACGGCGACGAGTCCGTCTACAGGAAAGAGGTGGCCCAGCTGGTGTCCTGGTGCAGCCACAACAACCTGCAGCTGAACGCCCTGAAGACAGCGGAGATGATTGTGGACTTCAGGAAAGTCACAACCCCCCTGCCCCCCCTCACCATCACAGGCTCTCCCATCACCATTGCAGATTCCTTCCGCTTCTTGGGCACCACCATCACCCGGGACCTCAAATGGGAGCCAACCATCAGCTCCCTCATCAAAAAGGCCCAGCAGAGGATGTTCTTTCTGCGGCAGCTGAGGAAGCTCAAGCTACCCACCAAGATGTTAGTGCAGTTCTACACGGCCATCATCGAGTCCATCCTCACCTCCTCCATAACTGTGTGGTATGCAGGAGCCACTGCCAGGGACAGACTAAGGCTGCAGCGCGTCGTGCGCACTGCTGAGAAGGTGATCGGCTGAAAGCTCCCATCTCTCCAGGACCTGTACATCTCCAGGACCCGGAGGCGTGCTGGCCGGATCATAGCCGATCCTTCACACTCTGGTCACGTACTGTTTGCCCCCCTCCCCTCAGGTAGAAGACTTCGGTCCATTCGGACTAAAACCTCCCGGCACATGAATAACTTTTTCCCCTCTGCCATCAGACTGCTGAACATTAAGTGACTTATTGACTCTCGTGCACTATGTACAGCAGCTCAACCAGACTCATGACATTCATCACTGTTTTTCTGTTGCATTATCAACTGCACTGTGGTACCCCATATTATCTGCTACTTGCTAATTTATTTAAAACTGCCTTGACTAGTATTACTCATTATTACTATTATTATTATTACTTATTTTTCTACACTTATTGCACGTTTTTAGTCCTTTAGTTTTTTAGTTTATCTCTTTATCTCATCATGTTTTTAATGTTGCAGCATGGCACCGAGACAAATTCCTAGTTTGTGTACTACATGAACAATGGCAATAAATCTGATTCTGATTCTGATTCTTTTCTAATAAAACCATTACGTATATAGGCCTCTAATCTGATAAGGTGGTCTAAAGTGCTTTTACCACATCTGAAGCCACACTGGTAATCAGTTAAAAGGCCTTCATACTCAAGCACCCACACAAGGCGATTGTTTACCATTCTTTCCATGGTTTTACAGAGGCAACTTGTCAGAGCTATTGGACAGTAGTTGTTGGTATCAGTATGATCTTTCCCAGGTTTTGGAACAGGTATAACTACTGCTTCTTTCCAGCTTTCAGGAATACTGCCTGTCTTCCAGATATTGTTGAAAACCATCAAGCGAATGGATAGTGCACTGCGGGGGTAAGTGTTTTAAAAACTGATGAATTTTATCTGGCCCCACAGCAGTGTCATGAGAGATCCTTATTGAGAACAAAAGTTCTTCCATCGTGAAATCTTGGTTGTATGGTTCTGAGTTATCTGAAGAAAAGTTTATTTCTTTTTGTTCTTCTTGTGCTTGTATGATTTGGAACTCAGGACAATAGTTTCCAATAGATGAATTCTTAAATGATTTTGCTAGCTGATTAGCCATTTCATATTTTGTCGTCAGCAGATTACCCTGATGATTAATATGCTGTATTTGAAGTCCATTCTCCTTACCCTTCATCTTTCTAATTAAATCCCAGATCTTTTTGGTAGATGTGTTGGATGTGAGGCTTGATACAAATTCCCTCCAGCTCTGTCTCTTTGCTTCATTGATGATCCTGCATGCTTTAGCTCGACAGATTTTAAATCTGGTCAGGTTTTCTGTTGTTGGATGTTTACTGAACACCCTCTCTGCTTTTTTCCTTGCCTCAATGGCCTTTTTACAGTCATCATTGAACCATGGGTTGGACCTGTGATGTGGCTTTGCTGATGTTTTTTGGACAGTCTTATCTGCAATTGTAATTAAGGTTTTAGCAAAGGTCTGAACAGAGTGACAGTGTGGTTGAGGTTTTTGGCTGAATTTCTCTTTGCACAGAGAAACAAAGGAAGGCCAGTTTGCTTTTTTGAGTTGCCATCGCGGAGTTCTTGATTGCACATCCACTTCTGTAGACGTCAATATTAGTGGAAAGTGGTCACTTCCACAAAGATCATCCAAGACTCGCCAAGAGAATTCCAGCACTAGCTCAGGATCACATATAGATAGGTCAACTGCAGTATACTGTAGGTTCCATGTCCTGGGTGGAGGTATGTGTGAGACCCATCGTTCCAAAAACGTAGATCATTTTTAGCAATAAAATCCCCCAGTATCTTGCCTTTTGAATTTGAGCAAATTCCTCCCCACAGAGGATTATGTCCATTAAAATCACCCATAAGGATGTATGGGGATGGCAACTGATTATGAAGGTCATCAAGATTTTCCGGTGTCACAATCATATCTGGTGGTATATAGACAGAGCATAAGGTTATTGCTTTATGCAAAGTTAGACGAACTGCCACTGCTTGTAAGTTGGAGACTAAAGCCAAGTGGCTGTGAACTAGGTCATTCCTTACTAAAATTGTTGAACCACCAGATGGACGATGCACATTTGGACCATATGTATTATACATAGTATAATGTTTCAGAGACATGGGGTTGGTTGATAGGAGAGTTTCTTGAAGGCAAAAAGCAAGGGGATTAAAACTAGCAGCTAAACGCTGCACTTCAGAGAAATTGGCCTTAAAGCCACAACAGTTCCACTGGATAATGTGGCTACCCACCATCAGGTAGGTAAAACAAAAGCACGCTCCTTATGCTTGCTTTTGGGGGAGGGGCTGTGACTATGGCAAGTCGTGACTTCAGACATTTCTGCATCTCCTGGATTCCCATTCTTTTGCAATTTATTTTCTTGGCTTCATTTTGCCTGAGTAGAGGAGCTGGATTTTTTTCTTTTCTTTTGATAATTGGTTTTGTTCTGTGGACTTGCTTAGACTTTGACTTAAGGGTTGGCTTATTGTAGTCAGGCTTTGAGCGCTTGTTTTACTTTTAACTTGGACTCCGGAATTTTTAATACTACTTAATAATGAGGGCTTATCTTTAGTTAACCAGGTCAGATCTGTCTGGCACCCAGCAGGCTGCATCTTAGGTTTCACAACAGAGGAGAAAGTCTGCTGGAATTTGTACTTTGGGAAGCCTTCTACCAGTTTACGTGCCTCAGGGTAGCTAATTTTCTTAGGACATTTGACAGTTTGAATTTCTTTTTCCTTGATCCAACAAGGACATTCCTTCAATGATGCTGCATGATTGCCTAAACAGTTACTACATTTGGGAGGTGTTGTGCAGGTCAACTCATGCCTTTCCTCTCCACATCTGCAGCAGACTGATTTATTCCTACATTCTGCGGAGCCATGGCCAAACTTTTGGCAGTTAAAACATCTCAGCGGGTTTGGAATAAAGGTATCAACAGTTACACTCAGATATCCTATTTTGATTCTTTCTGGGAGTTGATGCCAGTTGAACATCCGGTTCAACTGGCATCAACTGGCATTTTCCGGTTCCGGCTCTGCCGGACCGGCGGCGCCACACGAGTCGGCTGCCTGTTGCAACAGCCTTTTTTTTAATCTTCCTTCTTCTTTCTACACCTTTCACTCTGTATATATATCACGGACGCACGGATCGCCCCGGGGGTCTCCCGGGTCGGCGGACGGAGCCACGGTTTGCAGCGGGAGACGTTACAGCGGGGAGGAGCTAGTGCTAGCTAGCACTTGGCCGCCGCCCGGTGCTAATGGGAAACTCGACATACCGGGAGCTGTAGCGAAAACGAAGCGGGTGCCGGGCTGGAGTTTAGGCGGCGTGAAAGAAATATAAGACAGAATAATAAAGAGCGATGGCAAGAACCAAGCAGACCGCCCGTAAAATCTACTGGAGGAAGAAGCCCCCCAGGAGACAGCTAGCCACAGGGCTGCTCGGAGAGGCGCTCTGGCCACCGGCAGAGTGAAGAGGCCTCGCCGTCACAGGTCCGTGGCTCTGAGAGAGATCCGTCGCTACCAGAAATCCACGGAGCTGCTCATCCGTAAGCTGCCCGTCCAGCGCCTGGTGAGGGAGATCGCTCAGGACTTCAAGACCGTCCTGCGTTTCCTGAGTTTCGCCGTCATGGCTCTGCAGGAGACCAGCGAGACCCACCTGGTGGTCTCTTCTTCACTAAGGGGGTCACCATCATGCCCAAAGACTTCCAGCTGGCCCGCTGCATCCGCGGAGAGAGAGCTTAGACTTTCTGCTGCACATCCACCAGCCATAATGCTCTGCACTGTGTGTCTATATATATACATTTATAGTAATATGGACATATGTTTGCTAGATGTTGTTTTTTTCTTGCCTTCTGATTGTTGCTCTGAGTGTTGCTATCCCTGTGCTGTTGCAATCCTGGAATTTCCCCATTGTGGGACTAATAAAGGCTTATCTTATCTTATCTTAACATCAGAATGTAAGTGCCATCTTGCCATGTAAGTGTCATCTTTTTTAATGGTTATCCTCTTCACATGTGTTACTCCTTGCTGTTGCAGTTCTGAGGCTATTTCATCCTCTTCCATATCGTAGAGTTCTCGAGTACGAATTACTCCTTTGCAGCTGTTTAGAGAAGGGTGAGGAAAAGCCTTCATTGGAACACCAGCCAGCACATTACACCGCAACAAATTTTCAGAATGGGATTTCTTTAAGCATTCCACCAAAATCTGGCCAGACCTCAGTTTTTTAACATCCTTAACTGAACCTGCAATACCTGAAATTCCCTTCTGTACAGCAAAAGGGGACAGCTTAGAAAGAGGCATATCTGATGAAAGCGACTCTAAAACAATAAGCCTCGGCCAATTATCATCATTTGAAAGAGCCATCCTGCTAATTCCTGGGTCCACATCATTTTCCAACATTCGTTTTTTTAGGGGTTTGTTTAGTAGCCATATCTGATAGAGTATGATTCATCATCCCTGCTCCCCACCCTCCAAGGAGCCCTACAAGGGGATGCACAGAGCCGCGGACTTCCTGCAAGTTATGCACCAGGGATACAGGGATGGTATACTCAAGCAATAAAGCACCAAAGTGCAAATTACTCAACTGACCCTCCGCCACAGGCTTCTGGGATTAGGAGATGTTATACTGCCAAAAGACATCCCAGAGTAGACCTTGACAAGCCAATTGATTGGACCGGGCCCTTCCAACCTCCCGTCTAAGTGAAGTAGGAGCCAAAGCACTGTGTTGGACTTGTGAAAGCCGCAGCAAGACACATTCCTCAAGAACCAGGATCTCTTCCTCCACTGACATGGGTTGCAACCCACGGCAAACAAGTTGCCCCATTTGTCACCTCATATGATCAGCAAGGGGGTGCTCGGAACCACTTTAACCCTGGGTCCCCTGGGTCCCCTTAGGGGATTATGACGCACAAAGTTGTTGGAGAGTTTTACCGTAACCCTGGTAAGGGAGGCTAACAGGTACTAGTCCTTGCCCAAGGGACACCTGGGAGTATCAACGAGGGTTAAGAGGCACTCCATCATCCTCCTAGTCCAACAGACCCCCTCGCCCGGATGCAGTTTAACATCATACCCAGGACGGGAGCTAATTAGAATATTCATAGATCCATGAATACTTAAATGTTTTAGCTCATCAAACAAATTTTAATCCTACACAAGGATAACAAGTGAATACAGTTTGGGAATGATGATTTCATTTATTAAGGGAAAAAAGCTATCCAAACCTACCTGCCCCTATGTGAAAAAGTAATTGTAGATAGAAGAAACGTCATTTCATTCTACTGTACATGATTGACTGAATGACAATTGAGATGACTTCTTAATAAATGAAATCATCATTTAAAAACTGCATTTTGTATTTACTTGGGTGATCTTTGTCCAATATGAAAATCTGTTTGATGAGCTGAAACATTTAAGTGTGACAAATGAGAGTAAATACTTTTGAATGTTGTCTTAGGGTGGTTTCACACCTAAATTATTTCACTTTAGTCCAAATCAGTTGATAAGTTTATTACTTTCCATCATTTTCTCCTTGGTTCGGTTCCCTTTCACACAGGCAAAAATTCAAGTGGACCAAATTCCGTCACGTTAAATCGCATGAGACTTACATTAGAACGTTCTCTGTTCTTATTGGTCAGATTTTTTTGCCACGAGAACAAGAAAGGTAAATACAGGAAATAGGATGACTACTACGCATTTATGGGGAGAAAATAATACAAATTGTAGCGTAATCTACGGGGGGGGTCATCGCCCTGGTTGTTTATTACATACATGCATATACCACTTTCAGCAAATTGTACAGTTTGAAAATAAAGCACAGCTATGGATGGAAAATAACATGTTAATGTTCATTAATCCTCCAGAACCGTGACATGCTCAGCCTCAGATATTTTCCAAGATCCATCAGGTATGTACAGTGGCCTAAAACGTTTTACCGTTTGTCACTAGTCCTGTTTTAGTGTGGTCCCTTTCTCACCTGCAGGACCGCACCAAAGTTCTCCAGTTAATTCAACTCGAGACCACCTCATATAGGAGGTCTTGGTTGGTTTGGTGCGCACCTTAGTGCGATTACCGTGTTCTCATCAGACAAAATGAACCGCACTAACAGAGAAACTTGAGTTTGACTGAAACGAAGTAAAGCCTGTAGGTGTGAAAGCACCCAGAGTATTATTCGTAATAGCCGATAAGAAGCAACTTTTTCCAAATGTCTCACAAGTTCAGATTTCTATCACCAGTTTTACTGCCTCACCAGCCTGCCATTTCAAGTCATCTACAGCTAAAAAAATATATATTTTTTTATATAAAAGTGGAACCTGTGATTTCACAAGTTTAGTTTGAACTGTTGGAGTTCGTTCTTCAAACACATCGTTTGTTCTACTTACAGTGCACTTGTTGAAAATGTTTCATGCTTTTTTGGCAAGCCTTGTACGCACTCACATAGGATCGTTCTTGTCGGGATTCCGCCGTCTCTGCCAAACCGCATCGTAACGATGCCTTTGTTTACCCAGCTCTTACATAGCAAACTCCAGAGGAGGCATAAAATTGGCAGAAGATTAAGATCAGTGACAAGCACAGATATGATTACAAATCAGATAATGTTATTCCTACGTGAATGGAGGCTCATCGATTAATCTGAGCCCCGCACGCAAACAAGGAGATGACAGGACGCTCATGGTGACAGAGAGAAGGACTCGAGTGGAATTCCTGGAAGCAGTGAGCCTGCTGAAAAATACATTAATAGAAAAACAGTCCGCAACTTTGAAATCTTCAATCCCTGAGCTCCTTCCAACAAATCATGCGTGGTTGTGCTGGATAAGTGAAGTCAGTGTGTGTGTGTGTGCATTAACCCCCACATGGCCTCGTCTTTGTGCCGCTTTGTTCGTCTCGTTGTCTGTCACTCCACGTGGGCCACGCTGTAAATTTCTCGCTCAGAGTTTATTGGTCCTGACTGGCATGGTCGTGGTCAGGGCTTTAGCATTCTGGCGATTACCTCTTGTCAGCTGTTATCATTATCATCATCGGAGAGTTACACTGTGCCTCAGTCCTGCGCCCACTTGACCTGCGTGGTGGATCTCGGCACACTGACATCTCCAAAACAAGCTCGCCCGGGGGGAAAATGTTCCAGACCTGTGGGTACCCCTATTATTTAGCATAGTGACTCATTTCCAGAACAAACTGCAGACATTAATTTATGGACAGAATATTTATCTTGGACAGGGAAAAAAAACAAAGATAGTGCCACCCCCCCCCCCCCCCCCCCCCGTCCAACACAACGGAGCCCATTAGCCTCATTTATTTTGTAATCACCCAAGACACTTTTCCTTTTACTGCATTGTGCCTCCCCTGTGCCTGGAGGAACAGTAATGCAAATCCCTGCAACAATCTGCCTCAGTCTCTGCTACATGTTTTATTTGACTGCATCTGCACGCCGAATAGCAATTAGAGAACAGATCCTCCAATCACTTCAGATGTAGCAGGTTCACACCAAGTCACACGAGCACGGCAGATCCATCTGTGGTTCTCCCACAAGATAACACCTTCCCCTTCTACCAAATCTGCCTGACACCCACCCCCCCCCTCCTCCCCCGAGTCTGCGTCCCTTCTCACCCCACACCCATTCACTGTGCTCCGTATGTCTCAGCAGATGAAGAAACTGGCTGGGAGAAGTCATTTAGTTGTGGTCACACTCATGAGTGTCATCACATTATGAGGCCCAGACTGAGAGTTGGCTGTGAGGAGCTACACATGACTGTGCATCACATCGAATGAGAGGTGTGGTGAAAACATCGATATGAGACGTGCAAATAAGCAAGGAAAAAAAAAGGGACAATTCAAGGCGGGGAAAGAGCAAAAATGCATAGAGCCTGTGGCTGCTCTTTCCATTAATTAACCTGGATTATGTCCAGTCGTTAATGGAGCAGGAGTCTGGCCTCTGACACGCAGGTTTAAAAGCGAAGATTCATGCAGTACCAGGGTTCTTCCTCATGTCAAGCGTCTGCATTTCCGGCTTGGGTTCTGAACCTCATCGCCGCACCAGTTTTTAAATATTCCGAACCAGACGCCAAGAGAGGGTGGCGGTTGCCAAGGGGCGCCCAGGCTGTCGGGCACTCCATCCAGCCTCTCCTCCAAGACAGTCGCCCATGTGCGTCACTGTCCTCCTTGTTGATGTGCGTGCGTGTTAGTGGTGTGTGCATGTGTTGACCCAATTTCACATGATTTTTTTTTAGAGGGGTGGGGGCTGTTGCATGGACTTCTGCAGCTGTGAGATGAGATGTTGCAGCTGGACGCTGATGAGCATGTGCCCCAACTGACACTGGACTATCCTCTATGATGGATGAGAGAAAAGAAGTGGCATTAAGGGAGTCTTTAAAAAGAAAAAAAAATAGAGTTTTTCCTCTCTCTTTTTTTAATGAAGCAGACATATGGTTCCTCATTATGTGCTACAGACACAGTGCGATTATTAAGAGCAACAAATTAAGTGTTAAAACGCACAGCCATGCTGTTATTCTCGCCTCCACCACCACTGCCGTCATCTTTATTTTCATTTGCGTCAGTTAAAGTTGGTACAGGGAAAATACGCGCCACGCACTACAGTACTGCGTGCATCACCTTCAGTGCATTTTTTTTTAACACGTATGTGCATCAGACAGCTGCCAGACCCTTGAAATTAACGCGGTTTACTCCAAGGTTAACTTGGTCCGTGCTCAACAGTCTCCTCACAGGTTGCGGCTACACGCTTCCATCAGGAAACGGAGTCGTGCGGGGTCAACGCGCGAGTTCCGGCGCCAGCTGTGCTTTTTTTTTTTTTTAATTATTATTATTATTATGAGGAACACAGACGTCACGCGCGCTTTCGCAGTTAATTGCCCATTAAGCCAAAGTAACAATCATAGTGTCGCATCGTGTTTTGCAGCTCGACGCCGCCACTGTCATGAAGCCAGAACACATTTGTTGCGCACGGCGGCCAAACAACAACTACTTTAATTCCTCACAGCTCGGGGATGCACGCACGCACGCACGCACGCACGCGGCGCCGCATCCCCGCTCGCATCTCCATCCAGCATGCCGGGGTGGGGGGGTGGGGGGAGACCTGTTAAGCCGTCAATTATACTGCGGTAGCCACGCACGCAGCACGAGCACCTCCGCGGGCGCCTCCGGCTCCGCCGCCCCGGCGCAGACATGTGCGTAATAACATGCGCGGCGCAGGTAATGACTGGTCATGGAAGACACAACAATGCTCTCACCGGCAGCAGGCAGGCTCGCGTCCCCCACGTCTCCGCTCTTTCTCCCGGCTTGCGTCCCTTGGACTTTAATGAGGTTCTGGCGTTCGGTCCCACTGATGTGTCCACCGGGTTTGTCTGTGGACGCGTGTGTGTTGTTGGTCTTTTTTTTTTTTCCGGAGGAGAAATAATGGGGGGAGATCTCGGCGTCCTCTCAAAGCTCTGCTCTCTTCAAACTAACCTTCCCGCCCCCTCCTCCTGCCCATCTCAGATTGGTGCCGGGCGGGAGGGGCAAACCTTGAACCCGAGGACTGGTTTAAAGGCGTCGATGTGTCACGCTGATCAGTGCCCGGCGCGGACGTTGCTGTGGACTTTTTTTTTCCTCCCCCCACAGAGCCTGTCCGTAATGCTTCCCGACAGCTGGAAAGGACTCTTTTTGCCCCCCCCCCCCAACCCCTCCTCCTCCTCCTGCGTTATTGCACGGCAGCCTCCCAGGCAGAGACGGCAGTGAGTGGGCCCGCTCACTCAGCGGCACCCTGGCGCTTTGAGCGCTGACGCAGGTGCCCAAGGTCCAACCGCGGCTGACAGAGATGCCAAGCCCGAGAGCGGCTGCTGACAGCGATCCGGCAACCTCATCTGAGTCACTGCAGCAGACGGAGACTGTAGCGGATCAGATCCCAGTCCGTGACCTTGGAGTGCTGTGGTAATCAGAGAGTGGGGGACCGGGACGGAATCCGAGTGAGAGGCTGGAGGAGGGGGACGAGAGACATCACTTTTGTCCCCAAAGAAATCTGCTGAAGGTGCCTTTGTGCAGAGGGCATGGTGCCACCTTTAACCCTGCTCATACAGATGGTATGACGAACAAATCTATAGCGCCGACTCCCAAGTGTGTCTGTGTGACCTGGATCATGTGAGAAACGGAGCTGATATCGGTGACCTGCCATTTTGGGTTATAGAGCGGGGAAAATAAGTATTGAGCATGTCAACATTTTTCTCATTAAACATATTTCTGATGGAGCCACTGACCTGAGATTTTCACCAGATATCAGTAACAACCCAAGCAATCCATACATACAAAGAAATCAAAGCAACTGTGTTCACAAAACAAGTTATATTTAATAAAGTGGAATGACACAGGGAATAAGTATTGATCACATGAAGAAAAAGAGTTGCAGAAAGCCAAGAAACCAGCTGAAATCCATCAGAATTTAGGAAGCAATCCCATCCCCCATTAGTGCAAATTAATTTCAGCTGGTTAAGTTCTGACTGATGGCCTTTAAAAAAGGTCTGTGAATATCAGATTGTCACACCACAAAGAATTCATGATGGGTAGAAGCAAAGAGCTCTCTCTACACCTTTGGAACCTTATTGTTGCAAAACATGATGGCATTGGTTACATGACATTCTAAACTGCTGAATGTTCCAGTGAGCACTGTTGGAGCCATCATTCACAAGTGGAAAGAACATCATTTTACCATAAACCGGCGATGACCAGGAGATCCTCACAAGATTTCTGACAGTCAAAAGAATTATCAGAAGAGTTCTCCATGAGCTAAATACCACTTGTGGAGTGCTCCAGAAGGGCCTGGAGTTAGCAGGTACTGCTGTTTCAAAAAAACCCAAAAATGCACTAAACCAACATGGGCTCTATGCCCGCTCACCTTGCTAGACTTCATTGCTGAATAAAAAACATACTGAAACGCGATTAAAGTTTGCTGCACAACATTTGGGCAAGCCAGTAAAATACTGGAAGAATATAGTCTGGTCAGATGAGACCAAAATTGAACTTTCTGGATGCCACAACACACAGCATGGTGGGAGCATCATGGTGTGGTGGTGTTTTTCAGCATATGGTACAGGCAGACTTCATATAATTGAAGGAAAGATGAATGGACAAATGTACAAAGACATTCTTGATAAGAACCTGTTGCCATCTGCCAAGATGCTGAAGATGAAATGAGGGTGGACATTTCAGCAAGTCAATGATCTCAAACACACAGCCAAGGAAACTCTAAACTGGCTCCAGAGAAGGAAAATAAAGCTGCGAGAATGGCCAAGTCAGTCACCTGATCTGAATCCAATTGAAAATCTGTGGAACAAACTGAAGATCAGAGTTCACAGAAGACACCCACGGAACTTTCAAGGTTTGTAGACAGTTTGTGTGGAAGAATGGGCTAAAATCACTCCTGAGCAATGCCTGCACCTAGTTTCTCCATACAGTAGGCGTCTGAAAGCTGTTATTACCAACAAAGGCGTTTCTACTAAATATTAAATGAATTTCACCAAGCATGTTCAATACTTATTCCCTGTGTCATTCCATCCAGTCATTTTCTACCGCTTTTCCGGAGGTCGTGGAGACAGCAGCTCAAGCAGAGAAGCCCAGACTTCCCTCTCCCTGGCCACCTGCTCCAGCTCTTCAGAGAGGATAACAAGACGTTCCCAGGCCAGCTGGGAGATGTAGTCTCTCTAGCACGTCCTGGGTCTGCCCCCAGGGTCTCCTCCCAGTGGGACGTGGCCGAAACACCTCGGCTCAAGGAGGAGCAATATGGTTTTCATCCTGGCCTAGGCACATTGGACCAACTCTTTACCCTCTCGAGAATCCTTGAGGGTTCATAGGATTTTGCCTAACCAATCCATATGTGGCCCAAGTGGAGGAGTTTAAGTATCTCGGGGTCTCATTCACAAGTGAGGGGAGAATGAAGCGAGAGATTGACAGACGGATCGGGGCAGCCTTTACAGTGATGCAAACGTTGTACCAGTCCGTTGTGGTGAAGAGGGAGCTGAGCTCTAAAGCAAAGTTGTCGATTTACCCGTCAATCTATATTCCTACACTCACCTATGGTCATGAGCTTTGGGTAATGACCGAAAAAATGAGATCGCGGATACAAGTGGCTGAAATGAGCTTTCTCCGTAGGATTGCTGGATTCACCCTTAGAGATGGGGTGAGGAGCTCAGTCATCCAGGAGAGGCTCAGAGTAGAACCGCTGCTCCTCCACATTGAAATGAGCCAGTTGAGGTGGTTTGGGCATCTGAACAGGATGCCTCCTGGACTGTGTCATTCCACTTTATTAAATATAACTTGTTTTGTGAACACAGTTGCCCTGATTTGGGCGGCTTGGTGGTGCAGTGGTCAGCATTGTGGCAGCACAGTAAGAAGGTCACGGGATTGATCCCACTCCCTGACCGTCAGTGACCCTTCTGTGTGGAGTTTGCATGTTCTCCCCGTGTCTGCGTGGGTTTACCACGGGTACTCCGGTTTCCTCCCACAGGCCAAAAACATGCATCCTAGGTTAAATGGAGGCTCTAATGTGCCCCTAGGTGTGAATGTGTGTGTGAATGGTGAAGAGATTGGCGCCGCACCGCGGCTGCCTCATCCATCCAGGTGGATGCCCTGAATTTCCCTCTGGGATTACCAAAAGTATACAAAATGCAAAAAAAAAAATCTTTGTATGTATGGATTACTTGGGTTGTTACTGATATCTGGTGAAAATCTCAGGTCAATGGCTCCATCAGAAATATGTTTAATGAGAAAAATGTTGACATGCTCAATACTTATTTTCTCCGTTGTACATCCACAAGTCTAATACTGTCATGAACTGAGCTTGGGAGAATCCCCAGCTTGGGTCATGGCTGTTTTCTGTTCCTCAGTTATCTGTGCCTTATGCTACCTTTTGAGTTCCATATTGTTTTTCATTGTTTAGCCATGTTCTGTTATATTTTTGGTGCTTATTATTTGCTCTTGGCCAACTGATTATCTTTTGAATCATTTGTATTATTCCTTAGTCTGCATTTTGTTTTGTGTTTATTTATTTGGTGCCTGACTGCCACGCCTCCTTCTCCGGTCTACTACTGACAGGTGATTCCAATCAGTCATTACCTGTTCCTCTCCCTGCTCAGGTTCACGCACCCACACTCACGCACACACATGCACACATACACGTGCACACTCATACACACCTGTACTCACTCAACTCAACACACACCTACACATTCCTATTCCGATGCACACATTCACTCACACCTGCTATCACTCTGTCAATTAGGTCTTGTGTTATTTAAGCTCCGTCTCCCCACTGCTATTATTGCATTGTCATCTGCATTGTCCACCTGTTTTATCCTATGCCTTGTCTCTGTTCTGCCGGGATTGTTTACTTGGATTGACTGGGACTGCTCCAGCTCAGTGAGTGCTATTTTGTTCCCCCCCGCTTTCCAGTCACGTCTGGAAGCACCTTGGGTATTCTCTTTGCTTCCCCCCGCTATCAGTTATGTCTGTAGCACTTTGGGGTTTTTTTTCTCCCTGTTGTTACTCACCTGCAAGCTGTAGCGCGTCCTTGCAGTCATCCCTGTATGTCTTGTGCAACTCATCTGGTTGTTTGTTTGGACTGTTATATCACATTTTTGTTCAATAAATACACACAACATCCTCCTGTGTTTGGGTTTCAGTCTCTCCTGCCTCAGAAAGGCAGGCAATCACAACAAATGCAGAACTATGCCCTTTTCTGACCAAATCTTTATCTCAGTTTCAGTGGGCAGCACGGTGGTGCAGTGGTTAGCACTGTTGCCTTACAGCTAGAAGGTTCCTGGTTCAAATCCCCAGGCTGGCAGGGGTTGGAACCTTTCTGTGTGGAGTTTGCATGTTCTCCCTGTGCTGTGTGGGTTTACTCCCGGTGCTCTGGTTTCCTCCCATAATTCAAAGACATGCATGTTAGGTTAATTGGTTGTTCTAAATTGTCCCTAGATATGTTTCCTATAGGCCCTTAGAACAGAGGGTTAGTACTAGTGAAAGCGCTTTGAGTGGTCTTTGTGACTAGAAAAGCGCTATATAAGTGTGACAGAGATCATCCTGCGCAGTTCGCCCCACACGGGACACGAACCCGCGACCTCTCAGTCAACTAACACACAGTTCGAGCATGGGAGACACAGCACGATCGCGCTGAGCTAAAGGTCCGACCGATAGCTCAGCGCTACCGATACTGTATAAGGCTTTGGGAGGGAGGTTTACTAACGTTCTACGCCGTACAGTACTAGTTGGCATCCGTTACACTCTCCCCCTTAAACCTCACTCCCATGCCGGGTTCACGGCACCAGTGTGACAGAGATCATCCTGCGCAGTTCGCCCCACACGGGACACGAACCCGCGACCTCTCAGTCAACTAACACACAGTTCGAGCATGGGAGACACAGCACGATCGCGCTGAGCTAAAGGTCCGACCGATAGCTCAGCGCTACCGATACTGTATAAGGCTTTGGGAGGGAGGTTTACTAACGTTCTACGCCGTACAGTACTAGTTGGCATCCGTTACACTCGTGCAGGTTAGTTGTTCTTGTTTATTTTCATTTTTCTGTACTTCCAGTATTATCCCCAGTCTTGATGCCCCCTGTAGAAAAGCATGTAAAAAAACCAGGACTGCAGTTTGTTGCAAGAGTCACTAGCCCATATCTGAGCTAACGTCTTCTTCTCTCACCATCCATGTATTGATATATTCCAAGCATGATAGTTTTGTTACATTTCAAAATAATCAACATTAGGTACCCCCAGGACAGTTTGTCAGTGTGTCACCAGGCCCACATAGACAACCATTCACTCCTACAGACAATTTAGAATCCCCACTTCTGAACTGCACACACAGACACAAGGAGAACATGAAGACTCCACACACAAATGCCAAGGCCTGCTGGTTGATGCATTTGAACCCGAGGCTTTCTTGCTGTGAGGCAACGGTGCTAACCACCGCACGACCGTTTTGCTCTTCAAAACTTGGCCCAGACACTGAGATTTCAGCTGTCACTTCAGATAAGGTCCAGATTTCAGGTGTCAAGCCTCACTTCAGGTTCAGGTTCAGGTTACTTTATTTGTACCCGTAGGTAGATTTGTTTTGCAGTCTGGTGACATCCATATTTACAAACCACAATTACATTCAACATAAACACAAGCACAGGCACACATGAAGCTGACTATAAACATGATAAAAGTACTCAAGGCTCCATCAATCAGGATATAAAGACAAAGAGATGGGAGAAAAACCAGAGATAAGAGGGAAGGGTCATATTAAAAAGTTAAAGACTAGTCAAAGAGGTTAAAAACTCAAAGGTCTAAAACCCAATAAAAGATTTAGAACCCAAATAAAAATCCTACAAAAATAAATAAATATAAAATGGAGTTAATAAATAGGCAACTAAATTATGTGCAATATATTGTTACAACTTGTTCAACTCTTTGACAGCAGCAGGAACAAAGCTGCTTTTGTAGCGCTGGGTTTTACTTTTTGGGACAGCAAACCTCCGTCTTGAGGGAAGAAGCTGAAAGTGGCAGTGCAAAGGGTGGGAGTCATCATTTAAAATGGAGGCAGCCATCCTCTGTACCTGTCTGGTGTACAGGGATGTCAGGCTCAGCTGTGACTCACCGAGCAAACGACTGGACCATCTAACTACCTGATCCAAGGATTTCCTCTGTTTCAGTTTTATCTGACCAAACCATGATACTATAGAAAAGGATAAAACAGATTCAATAAAAGCCCGATAAAACATTGTCATTATGGTTCGGTCAGTTTGGAAGCGTGCAAGTTTCCTCAAACAATGCAAATGTTGCTGACCCTTTTTGCACACCCTTTCACAGTTCTCTTCAAAGTTTAAATTACTATCAATAATCGTCCCAAGATATTTGTAGGATTGTACACATTCAGTGGTCTGGCCTTTTAGTACGGTGACTTTGTGCCTGGGAGTTTTCCTCCTAAAGTCAATAATCATATCTTTAGTTTTTGTCGTATTCAGCTGCAGGTAGGAATCCTCACACCAGTGAACAAAATCATCAACTATTGGGCCGTGGCCACTCTCACCATCCTGGAGGAGACTGACAATAACTGAATCATCAGCATACTTTATAATGTGTCTGTTGTCATGTCTGCTCCGACACATGTTTGTGTACAGGATGAAGAGTAGTGGTGACAACACACACCCCTGAGGAGAGCCAGTAGAAGAACACTTTTGGTCAGACAATGCACCATTGACCCTTACTCTCTGTGTCCTGTTGGTTAAGAAATCCAGAATCCAACCCACCAGATTATTGCTCAAATCAAATTTTTGCAGGAGCCTTTCAACTAAAATATGAGGTTGGATTGTATTAAAGGCAGAAGAAAAGTCCACAAATAAAAGCCTAGCGTGTGTCCCATTAAAATCCAGATGTTTAAAAAGCATGTTAAAGAGAGTGACAGTGGCATCCTCCACTCCTTTTTGAGGCCTATATGCAAACTGCAAAAGATCCAATGCATGTTCAGTCTGCTTTAGGACCTCAAATCTGACCAGTTTTTCAAAAATTTTCATTAAAATTGAAG
The DNA here is from genome assembly GCA_020510985.1 of Pholidichthys leucotaenia. Lineage (NCBI taxonomy): Eukaryota > Metazoa > Chordata > Actinopteri > Cichliformes > Pholidichthyidae > Pholidichthys > Pholidichthys leucotaenia. The sequence continues at coordinate 20,651,007 of CM035844.1, forward strand.
TCAAAGCAACTGGTCTAAAGTTGTTTACCATTTTAGGACAGCTCACTTTGTGGTGTCGATATTGTTCTCAGGGCCAGTCTTCAGCAAGGGTTCGTCAGGGCAGTAATTCAGGACAGAGCCGCTGCTCCCATTATGGACACTGTTAGACATTACAAGGGGTGTTGCCAGTAAGTTACTGTGATTTAGAATTACAGTATACTAACTGAAAACAATACAACGATGGTTCCCTCTTTAAATGAAGGCTTATTAATCTAAATATCATTATCAGCAATACAAAAACGATAATGACTGAATTAAAATCTTTTTGTACAGACTACTGTTTCATTAAAAAATGTGCACCAAAACCATTACAGTTGGCTAAATATAGTAAACTGTATTTTCAAAAAGTACAGTAACATACAGTAAATGACTGGTTGTTACAGCTGACAAAAACAACAAAAATCAACAAAAACCCCATAATGCAACAGGAACTACAGTAACTCCCTGGAAAAAAACATTTTACAGTATCATACTGGGTGAGATATGGTATGTAACTAGAAATTACAGCCATGACTAACAGTGTACATCACGCACAGTGCATGGGGCAGAAGGGCCAAAGGGGGAACCAAATGATCAACATAATAATCACAATGATTACAAAAAACCTTCTGTAACATTTAATATTAGACCACCGTATGCAGTCTAAACCATACATATCTGAAATGGCAATAATTGACTATTGCACCTTCCACCCCATCATCCATTGCATGCTGCAAAAAAAAAAAAGAACAGACCTGGAACTGTTGAATCTAAACTGTGGCAAAACTTGAGAATTGCATAAAAATACAGGAGTGGGGGAGAAAAAAGACAAAAAAAGCTCTGTGAGGCTCGTGCATGGCTTTCAGGTATGTTTAGAAACATGAATAAATTCTGTTAAATTTTGCTTAAATGACAAATGACAAATGAATCTTTATTTTTTCGGATAGATTAAAAGTAAAGATTAAAAGGAAATAGAATAATATAACAAAGGGGAAAAATCCAACAAGGTCAAATTAAACAATAACTTCTCTGATTATACATTTCAACATAAGTTAACCGAAATGGGTGATGGCTGAAGCCGCAGCTTATATTGCCCACCCATATTCCATCCAAGAATTCAAAAGAAAAACAAAACAAGAGCGATTACAATTCGGAACAAAGCTAAGACAAAATGTGACAAAAGAAAACTAAGCAACAACACAACGCAGACTGGATATGACAATCCTTATGTGATTTTACATGTCATCTTGTATATATGTTTGGAGTATTTCTTCCTTTAGTTTTTGTTTAAATTGTCCAAGCGTTGTACATGATTTTAACTCAGGTCCAAAATCGTTCCATAATCTGACTCCTTGCACTTAAACCTTGTATGTGTAGCATGCAAAGGCAATTAGCTCGTTAACTATTATTGTGACTGTAATCAGACATAGCTGCTGACCTGCTGCAGCTGTTCTGACCCTCCGTTAGGATCATGTATGTCTGTCCTGTCAGTAATTGCATTTCATCAGTCTAAACTACATACTAACTGTGAATTGCTAAATATCTAATGTTTTCTAATGTTGGTGCTTTGACTGCGGATAAGGAGCTGAGAGGAGGATATTTGTGTCACTGAGCTTCATGAAGTATCAGACTGATCACTGATATTGTGGAGAAAGGAAACAGGTGAGGCAGCGAGCTAGCAGACAAACGAACTTTATTCTTTTTCCAACATCAAGTACAGTAAAAGAGCTCCCAGGTCTCTGTGCATTCCTCTCTTATACCTTTAATTCCATGCATTGAGACCTGGAACTTCCGACCATAATACAATGTTTGGAACAAGGACCCTGACATAAGTTCGGACCCAGGGAACATGCACACAGGCTCGAGTGAAATTCAACAGTTTTATTAAGGAGATATGAGTGTGTGAGTGCGTGTGTGCAGGATGTGATGTATTGTAGGCTGACGGGATGCATCGAGGGCGAAGCAGCGCACCGTACAGCCAGGCAACCCTAAGGGCAGAGCAAACACAAGGATTAATCGCAGGTGTACACCCAGCGGTATTAATACTCTGATAGGTGCTTACTTGCAGGTGGAATGGTGGCTGGCGTTGGCTTAGCCGCAGGTCTCCTGCCTGGAAGACAGCGTTGCATTGCGCACTTGGCGCGGTGAGGAAGGAGAAGGCGTGGATGAGGGAGGAATCCACCGCCAGAGGATCCACCTGTGCACAGGGGAGAGAGATTGGAGAAAAGGTGAGAGGATGTTGCTTACGTGCTTGGCGAGGAATGGTTCAGAGAAGCGCTGGCAGTCAGAGAGTAGGCGAGCGCTGGGATGACGAGTGTTGGAGAGCAGACGGCTCCAGACTGAGGCTCCAGGCGGAGCGGGCTAAATAGCCTGAGCTTGATGAGGCACAGGTGTGCGCGCAGCTGGAGCAGGAGACAGGCGAGAGCGAGTTGTGACAGTTCCCCCCCCCCCCCCCCCCCCCCGAGCAGCGCCTCCCGGCACTGGCTTACCTGGGTACGCCCGGTGGAACTCTGTGACGAGACGTTTATCCAGCACAAACGACGGGCGCACCCAGGATCTCCACTCAGGGCCATACCCCTCCCAGTCCACCAGATATTGCAGGCCGCAACCCCGGTGGCGGGAGTCCAGGATGGCGTTGACCTTCCACGCCGGGTCGCCGTCGATCATCACGGGAGGGGGTGGGGCCCTAGGAGGAGGACAGAGTGGATTAGATACTAGGGGCTTTATCTGGGAGACGTAGAACGTCAGACAGACATGGAGGGAGGGGGGGAGAGCCAGACGCACAGCCACCGGATTGATTACCTTAATGATGGGATAAGGTCCAATGAATCGCTGGGCCAGCTTCCTCTTCTCGGCCTTCAGGTTGATGTCCCAGGCGGATAACCATACCTGCTGGCCTACATGATGGGGGGGTGGACCTCCTGCGCCGATTAGCAGATCTGGAGTTGCGCGCTGCCGTGTGTAAAAGCACTTGGCGAGTAGCGGTCCAAAAGCGCCGACAGCGCCTTAAATGAGCCCGAATGGACGGTACTGCCACCTCCCCCTCCTCTTCGGGGAACAGCAGAGGTTCGTAGCCTAGGGACGCCCGGAAGGGAGACATCCCAATGGCCGATGACAGGGTGGAGTTATGGGCATACTCTATCCAGGGCAGATGAGCGCTCCACGAGGAAGGACTCGAGGCGGTGACGCAGCGCAGCGCAGTGCAGCGCAGCCCAGTGCAGCTTCCAGCTCCTGATTCATACGTTCGCACTACCCGTTGGATTGGGGGTGGTGACCGGAGGACAGGCTGACTGTGGCCCCCAAAGTGTTGCAGAAACACTTCCAGACCCTGGACAGGAACTGGGGCCCCCGGTCAGAGACGACATTCGCCGGAATCCTATGTAGCCTCACAACGTGTTGGACCAACAAATCTGCCATCTCCCGCGCCGTAGGGAGGCCGTGGAGCGGCACGAGGTGGGCGGCCTTCGAGAACCTGTCCACGATGGTCAGGATGGTGTCGAAAGAGTTGGACGTCGGGAGACCGGTGACAAAATCCAAGGCTACATGGGACCAGGGCCTTCTGGGGACCGGCAGCGGATGGAGGAGCCCAGCTGGAGGAGAGGTCGAAGTTTTACCAGTAGCACATTGGGGGCAGGCGTGGACTTAACTGGCGACATCGCCCCGGAGGCCCGGCCACCAAAAGGACCTTTGGAGGAGCTCTACCAGTCGGGAAATCCCAGGGTGACAGGCGAGCTTGGAGGTGTGAGCCCAATGGATGACGTCACCCCGGACAGAAGAGGGCACAAACAATCTCCCAGTTGGACCGCCGCCAGGATCGGGTTCGGCCTCCTGTGCCCTCCGGACCTTGTCCCTGATGGCCCATGAGACAGCGCCCACGACGCACGAGGCCGGCAGGATGGTGTGATCCGGTTCCACGGGGGCCTCTGGAGCGAACTGCCTGGACAGAGCATCCGGCTTAGCGTTCTTGGAGCGGGGGCGGTAGGTGATAGTAAACCTGAAGCGGCCAAAGAACAGGGACCAACGCACCTGGCGGGCATTCAGGCACTTAGCCATCCTCAGGTACTCCAGGTTCTTATGATCTGTCCAGACCACAAAAGGCTGCGCTGCCCCCTCCAGCCAGTGACGCCACTCCTGCAGCGCGAGCTTCACCGCAAGGGGTTCTCTGTTGCCGACGTCATAATTCTGCTCTGCCGCAGAAAGGCGCCAGGAGAAGAAGGCGCAGGGGCAAACCACCCCGTCCACTGGAGAGCGCTGAGACAGCACCGCCTCCACCCCTGTATCGGAGGCATCCACTTCTACGAGGCACTGTAGCGCAGGGTCCACCTGAGTCAGGACCCGGGAGGAGGAGAACTCTGTCTTCAGAGTGGCGAAGGCAGCCGCGGCTTCCTCTGTCCACCGGAACGGCACCTTGGGGGAGGTGAGGCGGGTCAGGGGAGAAGCGATGGAGCCAAAGTTGGGAACAAAGCGGTGGTAAAAGTTGGCGAACCCCAGGAATTGCTGGACCTGTTTCCTGGACGGCGGGGGAAAGGGGGGGCATTCAACTACCACCTTGACCTTGGCCAGATCGGGGATGATCTGGTTGTGAGCCACGATGAAACCCAAGAAGGAGGTCTTGGCAGTGTAGAATTCACACTTCTCCGCCTTCACGTAGAGTCTGTTCTCCAGGAGACATTGGAGGACCCGCCTCACGTGAACCCGATGCTCCTCCCAGGACCGGGAGAAGATCAGGATGTCGTCCAGGTAGACGAAAACGAACACCTCCAGGAAGTCGCGAAGGACGTCATTAATCAGTCGCTGGAAGATGGCCGGAGCGTTGGTGAGCCCGAACGGCATGACCAGATATTCAAAATGGCCGCTGGGCGTCCGGAACCCCGTCTTCTACTCATCGCCCTCCCGGATCCGAATGAGGTGGTATGCGCTGCGGAGGTCCAACTTCGTAAACCAGGAAGCCCCCTGGAGGGAGTCGAAGGCGGAGTCCATCAACGGCAGCGTATACTTGTCTTTGATTGTGATGTCATTCAGAGCCCGAAAGTCGATGCATGGCCGGAGGGACCCATCCTTCTTGCCGACAAAAAAACCCCCCTGCACCGACTGGGGACGAGGAGGGACGGATGATGCCGGCGCTGAGCGACTCCTTAATATAGACGTCCATTGCCTCACGCTCCGGTGCCGACAAGCTGTACAGGCGACTGGATGGTAATGGCGCCCCCCGGGCGGAGGTTGATGGCACAGTCATAGGGGCGGTGGGGGGGGGGAGACAGCGCTTTGGACTTACTAAACACAGTCCCGAAATCGTGGAACTCCGGTGGCACCTTGGAGAGGTCTGGAGGAGGCGAGTCGGAGGAGGAGGGAGGAAGCGACGGGGCACAGGCAGCGGACTGGAGACAGGCGCCCAGACAAAAGGTGCTCCAGGAGAGGACACTTCCAGATCGCCAGTCAAAGGTGGGGTTATGAAGAGGCAGCCAGGGGTAACCCAGAATGACGGGGGCAGCAGAGGTAGGCAGCACGAACAGGCAGAGGTCCTCCCAATGATTTCCGGAGACAATGACTGGGACCGGGACTGTCCGGTGTGTAACCTTCTCCAGTGGGGACGCAGAGAGAGAGACGAGGCTGATGGTTGCTGGCAGGGCTTGGCAAGGGATGCCCAGGTGGGTTGCCAGGCTCTTTGAAATAAAGTTCTACTCCGCCCCCGTGTCCACCAGTGCGTGAGTGAGATGTTCAGTGGAATTGTGGCAGAACCTGATCGGCAAAAGACATTTGGATAGGGAGCTAGATTGGGATGTGTCCGCGAGGCCCCCTATAGCGACTCGCGGACTCCCCCTTTTGGCTTAACCGGGCAAACCTCCACGAGGTGCTGGTCGTCTCCGCAGTACATGCAGAGGCCCAACTCCCTGCGGCGCTATTTCTCCGCCAGCGGAAGCTTGGCCCAGCCAATCAGCATTGCCTCTGACTCATCGGTGGACTCTGGCGCGGGCAACGCCAGGGGGCAAGGTTGAGAGGTACGGGGAAACGCACCGCTTGAGCGGCTGGATGACTTCCGCTCGGCGGCCTGTTCTCTCAACCTGGTATCAAGACTGATTGTGAGGGAAATTAATTTGGAGAGCCACTCCGGCGGGTCCCAGCAGGCCAGCTCATCCCGGAGGCTAGGGCTCAGACTACGGGTGAAGATGCTGCAGAGGGCAGCATCGCCCCACCCAACTTCCGCCGCTACCACCCGGAAGTCGACAGCGTAGTCGGCGGCCGACCGACTACCCTGGCGAAGATTCGGCAACTGAGTGGTTAGCACACTGTCACGGTCCGAATGGTCAAAAACTTCATTAAAATCAAGGACGAATTGAGCATAGGTTAGGTTCGAGTAGCTAGGCCTTGCCATTACGGCGTAGGCCCAAGCTAATGCTCGCCCTTTCAGAAGGTTAGCGATGTATCCAATTCAGCTGTGATCAGTAGGGAAGTCCCCGGGGATGTGCTGGAACACTGACTCACACTGGAGGAGGAACCCCCGAGCTTCACAGAGCTTACCGCTGAAGCGTGTGGGCGTGGGAATTGGAGTGAGCCGGGTCGGCGGCCCCGGGCTAGCCTGGCTAGCTGGGGGACCGGCGGGAGCTGGCCCGCTAGGCTGAGCCGGAGGGAACGCCTGCTTAGGATCCAGATGGTCAGCTGGTGATTAATTTGGACTAATTGATTTAAAATTACCTGCTGCTGGTGAGTGATCTGATCCACTCGAGCCTCTAGAGTGTTAAGCTGGTGTGCGAGCCCGCTGTCTGCTGGGCCGCTCTGCTGGAGCCGTACTGACATAAGTTCGGACCCAGGGAACACGCACACAGGCTCGAGTGAAATTCAACAGTTTTATTAAGATATGAGTGTGTGAGATATGAGTGTGTGAGTGCGTGTGTGCAGGATGTGATGTATTGTAGGAGGACGGGATGCGTCGAGGGCGAAGCAGTGCACCGTACAGCCAGGCAACCCTAAGGGCAGAGCAAACACAAGGATTAATCGCAGGTGTACACCCAGCGGTATTAATACTGTGATGGGTGCTTACTTGCAGGTGGAATGGTGGCTGGTGTTGGCTTAGCCGCAGGTTCTCCTGCCTGGAAGACAGTGTTGCGTTGCGCGCTTGGCGCGGTAAGGAAGGAGAAGGCGTGGATGAGGGAGGAATCCACCACCAGAGGATCCACCTGTGCACAGGGGAGAGAGACTGGAGAAAAGGTGAGAGGATGTTGCTTACGTGCTTGGCGAGGAATGGTTCAGAGAAGCGCTGGCAGTCAGAGAGTAAGCGAGCGCTGGGATGACGAGCGTTGGAGAGCAGACGGCTCCAGACTGAGGCTCCAGGCGGAGTGGGCTAAATAGCCCGAGCTTGATGAGGCACAGGTGTGCGTGCAGCTGGAGCAGGAGACAGGCGAGAGCGAGTTGTGACAGACCCCTGTGGCACATCAACATGACATAATGCCGGCACCGCTCTCACACCCTTTCCTCTTCCAGCAGATCCAGCAGTTCCTCCTCTCCCCGGGGAGCGCATAGTCCTTACTGTCCCATCTGATACCCCACTGTTGACACTTTCTCCTTCAGTCCATTGTTTCCCCCTTCCCAGCTTCCTTCTCTGGGTGGAGAATCCCCCACCAGTACCACCACACAGCCCCCCCCCAAACACCCAGAAGGGGCACTAACCCCCCCGTCCTTTGGGCTTGAGCTGGCACCCATAGCAGCTGTAGCGGGGGGGGGGGTGCTGATCCAGTCGAAACACCCTGCTGGTGAGGTGTACAGGAGGGCACGTCAGTCTGTGGAGGGAAAAAGGGAAGGGGGAAAACACATCAGCTTCGTGGGTGCAGGTCCCTACCGAGGGAACACCAACTTGCAGAGCCACTAACAGTGGCCATCTGCGCTGGGGAGATTGTGCCAACACTACCTGCTCGTCTGCCAACACAAAAGCGGTCTTCAGCCTGTCGATGCAGATGGTCTCCCTACGCCCCCCCCCCCAAGTCTAACAAAATGTTTCACCCCAGGTTCCAACACCCTGAACGGTCCGTCGGACGGTGGCCGCAGCGGGGTCCAGTGCACATTGTGCCTGACAAAAACAAAGCTGACGTTCTGTAAACTCTTGGGGACAAAAATGCGGGGAGAACAATGGTGGGCCAGGCCCAGTATGTTAAAAGCCTCTGTGCTGCACAAAAATTGCGCAGGCAGATCAGCCTTGGGCATGGGGTTTTCCGGTAAAAACTCTCTGGGGATCCGCAGCGGCTGAGAAAAAACGAGTTCTGCTGGGGAGGCTGCCAAATCCTCTTTAGGCACAAAGCACAACCCTAAAAGAACCCAGGGCAGGCAGTCGACCCGATTTGTGTCCATGAGCGAAGCTTTGAGTGCTGCTTTAAAGGGCTGATGACACATTCTTGACTTCCTCTAATTTTTCAACATGATACAATATGACAAAATAGGTTGGTCAGTGCAGTTCTAAGTCAAACAGGGATTTTTTCACGTGAGTATCCGACATTTTCATGAGCGCCACGTCACCAATTACGTCAGTGGCTGGAAAACCCCGCTGCCATGTAGTCACGTTATCGGGAGGACACAGCGCTTGGCTGCTCATTGTACACACAGGATGGAAGCGGTTGAAAACATCGACGATGGTTCCAGCACATGTAGTCTGGAATTGGTTTGTGTTGTCCAATCTTCAGACGATTATAGTTCCGAAGAATGGGATGATAATGAAGAATCTGGGGGAATCAGACTGTATAGGTTTGAGCCGTGCCGATCGGGCATCGTGCCTAGCGAGTCACACTCAGAGTGACGGTGGAGAGGCACACATGCCCGCCACAGCAGCAGCGACAAACACATGGCAGGGGAACACCAGTGTTATTCTTTTGTTACAGATATTGCAACAAATTATTTGTTCATAAATATAATTTATTTAAACCCGATTTTTCAGTAAAATCATAGCAGTGTATTCTCTGTGGCTCAGGCATCGGGTTTATTATGTATTATATTTTGAGTTCTTCTTGTTTTTGTTTTGTACGTGTGTTTTATGTGCATTTTGAGCCACTGTCAGGTGGGCGCTGTCCAAGATTCGCCAGTCCAAACACACGTGCCCTCTTTCTTTGACAGTCAGCTGTTCATGGTTTGTGTGCATCATCTGCTGTGTTGTCAGCCAGCCAATGTTGCCAGCGCTATCATGATGTGTTAGCCACTCCACAGAGCTGTGGTTCTGTTGCGCCCCTTGAAGCGATGTTGACCCTGGGGCACAACCGTGGTTAACACATCTCCTCTCCATGTTCGCTGGGCGATATCGGCCCCCAACGCCAACTGTGGGTGTTTGTTTATTTTTGTGGGTCTTCACCTTTTTGGGAACTGTTGTCATCATTCTTATGTTCAATACATGTGCTGTGGTGAATTCTGCGCGTAAATCCATTCATCATGACCCTCCATGCGCTCTTATGCAGGGCACAGAGAGGGAGGATGAAATAACGAGAATTTGCATGCAGGGCTCACCACAGCACATTTAATACAGAAAGACTGACAGTTCCCTGAAAGGTGAAGACATACAAGAAACACAGACACACTTGCTGATGGCGTTCGGGGGCCGGCATTGCCCAGCGAACGAATGAGAGGAGATGTGTTTGCCATAGGTGCGCCCCAGAGCTGACATCACTTCAAGGACGCATGAGAGCCATGGCGAACATGGAGTGACTAGCGCGTCGTGTGAGTGCTGAAAATACTGGCAGACAAACAGCACAGATGACAATACTATGGACCATCAGTGCATGACTGGCAAACGGCCGCGAAGTACAAGCACTGTTGGTGGTGGTTTGATGTGAAACACCTGGGTGAGGACCGGAAAACACCATCAGCGGGAGTTTGAATCAGCTGGTGATAATGAGAGAGGGGACGTGACCGGACCAGCGAGATGTCAGCATGCGATCACAGAAAGTAGGTCAAAGCTGCGCGTAAATCCATTAATCCTTCCCCTCCTCCACTCCTCCTGCATAAAAGCGCATGAGGAGACTTATAACAGTTTGAGCTGAAGCGTGTGATGTGGTCTTTCATGGTTTGCTGTTTATCTAAGCCTGCGATACAACGTGAAGACATAGCCATAAAATTAAAACAAGAAAGCAGAGAAACTGTGAGCTACAAAGCTGCTGTCATTCCAGTCAACAACACTGGAGTCCGTTCTCCGCTTTCGTCATGAGGGTGCCGCCCTTAATTCGGTGGGCGGCACCACAGTCCAGTCAGCGGCTGCTGTTTTTTTGGTGATAGCTAATTTATGCAGGTGCGGTTGTAAATGTTATATTGATCATCAACAATTCAATTCAATTCAATTCAACTTTATTTATATAGCGCCATTTCACAACAACAGTCATCTCATAGCACTATCAACTGTAGGGGGAACCCCCACAGTTGCAGAAAGACCCCAGCAATCAGGCGATCCCCTGTGAGCAAGCACTTGGCGACGGTGGAGAGGAAAAACTCCCTTTTAACAGGAAGAAACCTCCAGCAGAACCAGGCTCAGGGAGGGGCAGTCATCTGCTGCAACTGGCTGGGGGGTGAGGGGATAGAGAAGATGAAAAGAACAGACATGTAGAGAGCAAACAGCACGATGGGGACTCAATCTATGGGAGAGAACAAACAAATGTTAATGACCAGCAAAAAAAATATTTCATTGAGAGTAAGGAAAGGAGTGAGGCCCAGTGCATTACTGGAGGTCCCCCGGCTGACTAAACCTATTAGCAGCATAACTAAGGGAGGGTTCAGAAACACATGATCCCTCCCTAATTGTAGGCTATATCAAAAAGGTAGGTTTTAGCCCTATTCTTAAAAACAGAGATCGAGTCTGACTCACGAATCCAGATTGGCAGCTGGTTCCACAGGAGAGGAGCTTGATAACTGACAATGACTTTTGGGTTTACCCAACATCCAAAAAAATGTCAAAATCGTGTCATCAACCCTTTAAGCGACCTATGAAAACGCTCACATAACCCGTTAGCTTGGGGGTTGTACGTGGTAGTGCGGTGAATTTTGACCCCCAGGCTCTGGGCCATCATGGACCAGAGTTCCGAAACGAATTGCAGACCCCTATCAGAAGTGATGTCTGATGGAGATCCGAACCGTGCAGCCCAAGCCGCCAAAAAGGTGCGAGCTACTTCTGCGGACGTGGTAGAAGCCAGCGGAACCAATTCAGGCTAGCGCGTGGTGCGGTCCATAATTGTCAAAAGGTGTGTGAAACCTTGCAACGGCGGGAGGGGTCCCACCAAATTCACATGGACGTGGTTGAACCTCCTGGCCGAGATTTGGAAGGGCTCGAGGGGGGCTCTGGTGTGCTTGTGCATGCTGGCACGCGACGCAAGCTGCAGCCCACTCTTTTACGTCCTTGCGCAAGCACGGCCAGACAAATTTTGCCCCCACTAGCTTCACCGAAGCACGCACTCCTGGATGCGAAAGGGAGTGGACTGACTCAAAAATGCGGCGGCGCCAAGAACTCGGAACCACCGGGCACGGGCTGCCAGTGGAGACATCGCAGAGGAAGGGAGGGCACCCTTCTTGCACCACACTGCTCTCCAGCCTTAACCCAGTAGGCACCGACTGGAACACGCAAATGTCCATGTCCCCGGCTTGCTCTGCGGCCATAGCAGGGAAATCTATTCCCATGTAGACCGGGGAGACTAACGCACGCAACAGACAATCGACCACAACGTTGAGCTTACCGGCAACGTGTTGAATGTCAGTCGTAAACTCCGAGATTGCGGCTAAATGCCATTGCTGCCGTGCCGACCACGGTTCTGAGACCTTGGACATCGAGTATGTCAGCGGCTTATGGTCCACGAATGTGGTGAATTCGCACCCTTCTAGCCAAAACTGGAAATGGTGTGTTGCCAGGTGTAGAGCCAACAACTCTCTGTCAAACGTGCTGTATTTGCGTTTGTTGCCGTGCAAAATTCGACTAAAAAATGCGAGCGACTGCCACAAACCAGAGACGTACTGCTCCTGTGGCAATATCAGACGCGTCCATAGTGAGCGCTATCTGTGCTGATGGATCTGGATGGGCTAGCAACGCGGCATCCGCCAGCACTGTTTTGGCGTCTGTGAAAGCCTGGACTCACTTGGGAGTCCAGTCGATGTTTTGACTGTCCCGTCTGATACCCCCCGGTGACACTTCCTCCTGCGGTCCATTGTTCCCCCCTTCCTCAGCTGCTTTCTCTGGGTGGAGAATCCCCCACCCATACCACCACAGTATAACTTTATTTTTCTTGTGAAGTTTTCAGAGTTCAGATTGTTGTTTGCAGCTTAGATATCACTTTCTATTGATCTTGTAGTAGCTATACTGACTGATTTTACTATTTATACTGTATATAGATAGGAATGCTACCCAGGATTAAGAAACACTGTTTTGTGGAGGAGTAGGATCAGGCGAGATGCGACGAGCTGGAAGGTTGCAGAGTTATATTTCCTCCATCATCATGAGACACACATTGTAGCTCTGAGAGCTACAGTGCTGTGCTATGCTGTCTCTTGTGGCTCTTTGTCCGTCTGTGCACTGTCCTCTGTATGCTAATTACCTCCGCCAGGCCGAAAAGGCCAGGAGGAGGTTATGTTTTTGCCGGGGTTTGTTTGTCTGTCTGTTTGTCTGTTGGTTAGCAAGATAACTCAAAAACTTTTGGACGGATTTCCATGAAACTTTCAGGCGTTGTTGGAAATGGTACAAGGAAGAACTGATTAAATTTCCGGGATGATCCGCATCACCGTCTGGATACAGGAATTTTTTAAAGCATTTTTACCTCCGCCAGGCCGAAAAGGCCAGGAGGAGGTTATGTTTTTGCCGGGGTTTGTCTGTGTGTCTGTCTGTCTGTCTGTCTGTCTGTTTGTCTGTTGGTTAGCAAGATAACTCAAAAAATCTTGGACGGATTTCCATGAAACTTTCAGGCGTTGTTGGAAATGGTACAAGGAAGAACTGATTAAATGTTGGGGGTGATCCGGTTCACCGTCTGGATACAGGAATTTTTTAAAGCATTTTTCATTCAACACTGTGACATACAGCCATTTTCAATATGTGCGCAGGCGCAATGGAGGGCGCTGGTCGTCGTGTCTGCAGCACAAACTCTGCGTTCTTCAACGTTTTAGGCACAAAAGGACGCGGAAAACACTGCTGGCCTGGGCCCGCCAGCGTGCCTGTGTTTGCACGCAAAACCTCACACGGGCAGCTGTCCGCCGACGGATTCTTTGGCAGAAATTCCCCGGCCAGCCATAGGAGCTGCGCATTTGGCAGAAATTCACCGGCCAGCCATAGGCGCTGCGCAAAAACGAGCTCTCTGCCGGCGAAGCTTCTAAATTCTCGTTTGCCGCGGAGCGCAACCCCCAAAAAAATAATATTGTAGCGAACTCAATATGAGCACCCTACTTGGCTTAACAAGTGGGTTGACCCTATTGGCGACACAGGTACAGTGCGGGACTCCGGAGCGGGAGGCGTGAGTTCGAACCTCCCGGTGGGACGTCGCCATGTCGAGCAGCACGTTAAGATAAGATAAGATAAGATAAGCCTTTATTAGTCCCACAACGGGGAAATTCCAGGATTGCAACAGCACAGGGATAGCAACACTCAGAGCAACAATCAGAAGGCAAGAAAAAAAACAAGCAAGCAAGAGCAGCTAATAAACATATGTACGTATTACTATAAAATATATATATATACACACACACACAGACACACAGTGCAGAGCATTGTAGCTGGATGGAATAAATATATGAATATATGAACACACAGTGCAGAGCATTGTAGCTAGATGGAATAAATATGTAAATATATAAACACCCACAGTACGGAGCATTGCAGCTAGGTGGAATAAATATGCAAGTATATAAACACACACAGTGCGGAGCAATGTAGCTAGATGGAATAATATGTAGATATATAAATATATAAACACACCCAGTGCTGAGCATTGTAGCTAGATGGAATAAATATGCAAATATATAAACACACACAGTGCAGAGCATTGTTGCTAGATGGAATGAAACAGCATAACCGTCTACTTAGTTATCCTACATGGTATGATTATGTGCCCATACATATTCTCACCCTCCATAGCGACCGGTATGTTCCTAGTTGTATGCCGGAGGGGACCATTGTGTAAGTCTATTGCATCTTTTGCATTCAAAAAACTATTAGTTTGTTACGTCTTTTTGCTATCTCTGCGAGCAGCCCTGCTTAGGTTGTACAGTCTGACAGCCGTTGGTAGGAAGGACCTACGAAACCTCTCGGTTGTGCACCTGGGATGATGTAGTCTGCTGCTAAATGAGCTCCTCAGTGCATTCAGTATGTCCTGCATAGGGTGGAACTCGGACTCCAGCAGAGATGACAGTTTAGCCACCGTCCTTCTCTCTCCTATCTCCTCCATCGGATCAAGGCGCTGCCCCAGGACAGAGCTAGCTTTCTTAATCAGTTTGTTCAGTCTCTTCCTATCGGCTGCAGTAATGCCACTGCCCCAGCAGACCACTCCAAAAGTGATGGCTGATGCCACCACCGTGTCATAGAATGACTTCAGCAGCGCCCCTTGTACACCAAAAGACCTGAGTCTCCTCAGCAGGAACAGCCTGCGCTGTCCCTTCTTGTAGAGTGCATCAGTATTGTGTGACCAGTCTAGTTTATTGTTCAGATGAATACCCAGGTACTTATAGGATGTCACCATCTCGATGTCTGTTCCCTGTATATTTACTGGTACTGTGAGGGGCTGCCCATGCCTGCGGCAGTCCACCACCAGCTCCTTAGTTTTCCTCGCGTTGATCTGGAGGCAGTTCCGATGGCACCAGTCCACGAAGTCCTGGATAAGCCCTCTGTACTCAGCTTCATCTCCATTGGAGATGAGGCCAACGATCGCAGAGTCATCAGAGAACTTCTGTAGATGGCAGTGTGTTGTGTTGTGTGAGAAGTCCGCAGTATAAAGAGTGAACAGGAAGGGAGCCAGCACCGTTCCCTGGGGGGCCCCCGTGCTACTGATGATCGTGTCGGACACACAGTCCCGGGTTCTCACAAACTGAGGCCGGTTCGTGAGGTAGTCCAGGATCCATGATGACAGGTGCTGGTCCACCCCTGCGCGCAGCAGCTTGTCCTTCAGGATCATCGGTTGGATGGTGTTGAAAGCACTGGAGAAGTCAAAGAACATGATCCTCACCATATTCCCGGGCTTCTCCAGGTGGGACAGAGAACGGTGAAGGAGGAAGATCACCGCATCCTCCACCCCAATGCCATGCTGGTAGGCGAACTGGAGTGGATCCATCGCTGGTTCCACCAGGGGGCGGAGGTGAGCAAGGAGCAGTCTCTCCAGGGTCTTCATCAAGTGGGACGTCAAGGCCACCGGTCTGTAGCTGTTCAGGTCTTTGGGGTGGGAAGTTTTTGGTACAGGTACCACACAAGATGTTTTCCACAGCTGTGGTACCCTCCCCAGTTTCAGGCTCATGTTGAAGATATACGTCACAATCCCACACAGCTGGTCTGCACAGGACTTGAGGAGCTTTGCGCTGATGCCGTCCGGTCCCGGCGCCTTCCTCGCCTTGATCTTCCTCAGCACCGTCCTCACCTGGGTCCTGGTCAGGGTCAGGATGGGGGGCTGTGTGTTGGGAGTGGGGGGGTGTTGGTGGAGTGGGGAGTGGGCAGCAGGACTTGATTTCTTTAGAGGCAGCAGTGGTTGTTGTGCAGTCAGGGGGGAGGGCGGTTGGTCAAATCTATTGAAAAACAGATTCAGGTTGTTCGCCCACTCCCTGCCCCCTGTGGCCTGGGGGGAGGTATTCTGGAGCCCCGAGATGGTTTTGAGGTTTCTCCAGACCCCGCTGATGTCGCTCTGTTGCAGCTTGTCCTCCATCTTCTTCCTGAAGCTGTCCTTGCCTTCTCTGATCTTTCTCCTCAGCTCCCTCTGTACGGACTTCAGCATCTCCCTGTTCCCTGACCTGAAGATCCTCTTCTTCTCTCTCAGAAGTGTTTTTATCTCAGGGTTGATCCAGGGTTTGTTGTTTGAGTGACGCCGTATGGTCTTGGTGGGAACGGATTTGTCCACACAGAAGCTGAGGTAGCCCGTGAAGGTGTGAATGAGGCCATCGATGTCCTCACCATGTGGATTGCAGAGCTGCTTCCAGGCGGTGGCTTCAAAACAGCCCTTTAGGGTGTCCATTGTCTCCTCAGACCATAACTCCACAGTGTGCATGGCCGGAGGTTGTCTGTGCACTAGGGGTTTGTACACCGGCCGGAGATGAACCAAGTTGTGATCCGATCTCCCGAGTGGGGGGAGTTGTGATGAGGTGTACGCCTCCTTAGTGTTTGCGTAGAATAAATCCAGTGTTTTATTGTCTCTAGTGTGGCATGTGACATACTGGGTGAACGTGGGTAGAATGGGAGACAGTGAAACATGGTTGAAATCGCCTGAGATGAGGAGAAGAGCATCTGGGTGTTCTGTCTGCAGCCTGCTGGTTACTGAATGGATGACGTCACGTGCTGTCCCAGCGTTCGCCGTCGGATTTGCATAAACAACAATGCAGATCACGTGTGAGTGTTCTCTCGGGAGATATGTAGGCCTCATGCTAACAGCTAGCAACTCAATGTCTTTGCTGCAGTGTCGTTGTTTAACAGTGATATGTCCCGGTCTGCACCAGTTGTTGTTAACATACATTATCACTCCACCGCCCCTAGCCTTGCCACTGTCTGGTGTTCGGTCAGCTCGTATCATGTGAAAACCCTCCAGCTCAATGTTAGCATCTGCTGCTAGTTCAGTTAGCCACGTCTCAGTAAACAAAAGGAGAGAGCACTCCCGGTATGTGCTATCATAACGGGAGATAGCCGCTAGCTCATCTAACTTTCCCAGTATCGACCGTACATTTCCCATGACAACAGATGGAAGGGAGGGTCTGTACCTTATATTTTTTGTCCTCCGCCTTACTCCAGCCCGGCAGCCGCGGCGTTTTCGCCTCAGTTCTCTCGGTATGTCGAGTTTTTCCAATGGGACCGGGTGGCGTTACAATATAATATAAAACCCACGGCAACCTGTCTACCCAATTTGCATCCGTCAGTGGAGGAGATGGACACAACAGCAACACTTTACTTTATTACCTCCGCCAAGGAGGCAATGCTTTTACTACTGAACCACTAATCCTATCACTATCAGATTGATTGTCATTGATTAATTGTGTGTTTATTGCACTGTCCCTGTCAAATAAACAAATAATCATTGTGAATCCAATTGCTAGTCATATGTTTACATGCTCAAGGAATCTGAAAACGTACACACAAACACTGTATGGGGGGAATTGTGGCGCTTGGCGGAGGTCTGCGCTCTCCGAGTGCTTTTCTAGTTTAACACTGTGACATACGGCCATTTTCAACATGTGCGCAGGCGCAATGGAGGGCGCTGGTCGTCGTGTCTGACCAACACAAACTCCGCGTTCTTCAACGTTTTAGGCACAAAAGCATGCGGAAAAAACTGGTGGCCTGGGCCCGCCAGCGTGCCTGTGTTTGCGCGACGCTGCAAAACCTGACACGGGCAGCTGTCCGCCGTCGAATTATTTGCCAGAAATTCCCCGCCCAGCCATAGGCGCTGCGCATTTGGCAGAAATTCACCGGCCAGCCATACGCGCTGCGCAAAAACGAGCTCTCTGCCGGGGAAGCTTCTAAATTCTGTTTTGCCGCGGAGCACAACCCCAATAATATATTATAAAACCCACGGCAACCTGTCTACCCAATCAGTATCCGTCAGTGGAGGAGATGGACACAACAGCAACACTTCAGTTTATTACCTCCGCCAAGGAGGCAATGCTTTTACTACTGAACCACTAATCCTATCACTATCAGATTGATCGTCATTGATTGTCTATGTTTATTGCACTGTCCCTGTCAAAGAAACAAATAATCATTGTGAATCCAATTGCTAGTCATATGTTTTCATGGTCAAGGAATCTGAAAACGTACACACAAACACTGTATGGGGGGAACTGTGGCGCTTGGCGGAGGTCTGCGCTCTCCGAGTGCTTATCTAGTTGTATTCTGTTTCCTCCAGCCTGCTGAGCGTGAATAAAAGTCAATCTGCATTGTGCTGGGTCACCACAGGGCTCCCCCCAGAACACTCAGAAGAGGCTGTGACCCCCCCCACTCCCCCCCGTCGTTTGGGCTCCAGCTCTGGTAGAACTCTTCTGCTGTAAAGGAGTGCCAGCAGGCACGTCAGTCCTTGGGGAGGGAGAGGGGTGGAAAAGACAGTGTGCTCTTGTAATTCTTTACTGTGTAGCACTTACTTTGTGTAATACTACTTTAGGGGCACAGTCTTGTACCCTTTTGGTAGTGTTGTGTTATGGCAGTGTAGTTACCTTAAACTTTACTACTGGACCGAAGGGACAATTGGGCCAGGTCAGATAGATTCTAGGTGCGTAGGAGCCCGGGAGGTGCAACAACAGATGACAGACACACAATAGTATGGGAACTTGCAAATATGTGTATTATTTTAAAGTTGTGTACACTTAAACAAAAAACACAGCACTGTAACAATAGTGGCAAAAAACAAAACAAAAAAACAAATAAAATAAAATACTCCAAAATATATTTACAAGATGTACAGTCCTTTAGTGTCCGTTCCAGGTGATCAATTGGATCACCTCTAGCAGTTAATCGGGTTCGGGCTTCGGCTTGCCATCCAGATCTGGAGAATCCACGTTTTTGTAATCCAGTCCAAACAAAAAAAACCTGACCATGCTAAGCAACACGTGCTCCAAAGGATTCCCGTGCTCACGTGAGTTCACAGCCTTTGGGTTCAAATCAATCTCAAACGTTTTATCCAGGCAAAGGCTGCTACTAGCATGTTAGCTCATCGTCTCAGTGAGGGATCGCGTTCTCTCGGTCGTGTCTCGGCAGTGTCTGAAAGCGTTCTGCATATTACACCAAGACCGAACGAGGGAGCGCATGACCCCATTGGCTGGTGTAACCCCATTGGCTGATACTGTCAAACAAACAACGCAGCCATTGGTTGCTCCATATACCAAATAAAACACTAGGAACCTCATCAGAGCCCCTAGAAATGTTTTTAACTAGTAATGGATATATTCTATGAACTTATATTTATCTATATATTTATCCTCAAAATATTTATTCCCATTGTGAAATGAGTGTCCCCTTCTTCTTAAAGCGGTATCAATATTTATAATTTTATTCACGTTTTTAACACTGGGTTACACTCTGCTCCGAGTTCCAGCACGTTGAACGGCCGTGGATCGTGGGCGCTGGGGCCAGTGTGCATTGTGCGTAATGGAACAAGACGGCGATCAGCTGGCTTTAGGGAGTGAGGTGTGGGGAGAACGCTGTGGAGGAGGAGGGGGAGGGGGTGGGAGTAAGTGAGTGCCGGCCAGGGACGGCAAAGGTGTCTGGGCCGCGCAAAAATTGCGTGTGGATCCGCGATGGTGAGGGACTTTCCCGGTAAACCAGGGGCAGTGTTCCGCAGCGGCTGTGAAAAAAAAAAATTAAGTCTCTGACTCCTTTCGCAGCTCGGTCCAGTGAGGATGTGGGGAAGGCGAGCGGCCAAGTTCCCCAAGGATGCGTACCGGCTGTGAAACAACTGCAGCTGTGTGAGGGACCTGGCGGTCTGGCTTTTAGGTGTGGAAGCAGCCCTAAAGCCATCAGGGACAGCAATCGGCTAAATTCCCCTTGCGCGCCGTGGCTGAGAAACCAGCCACTGTGCTACAGTGTGTCTTATGATAATGGAGGAATAAAACTCTGAAACCTTCCAGCTCGTAGCGTCTCGTCTGAACTTATTGGTTCCTCCACACTGGTGACCCTTGACGAAGAATGGAACACGAGGCGAACACCCTGGAGATGACCCGGACGGGAAGCCTCAGCACGTGTCGTGGTGCGTCCCTCGCCTGATCTTTTACCTCCACACTGGTGACCTGACGAGGGAGAATGACCGTCTGCTCCCTTTCACAGCGCAGTGGACACAGAGGACCAGAGAACGCCTGCAACCTCTTCATCCTCCCCGGAGTGCAGTGCTGGGACCAAAACGCACCATGAATGACATGAGCGAACAAAGGAAGCAGCCTGAACGGGGACAATCATCGATACCGACTACGCTGATTTCCACCGAGCTCCCCGACTCTGACTAAGATAGATAGATAGATAGATACATATTTTATTTCGAACCAAAAAGTATAACAAAAACAAAACAAATGACAAATGCAATAAAGTAACAGTATACAGTGTTCGAAAGGGAGAAGGAAGAAGTGAACACTTATTAATTCCAACTCCTCTTTTCCATAAACACACCCATGTGAATTATATACAAATTACCACATTTAAGACCCCAAGTAAACAATTAACTGTATTTTGTACATATCAACATTAACACCCATCCATCCTAACATACATTGATGTCCATACATCAAAACCAGCCTCAAACAACACAGATATACACAGTACTGTCCCACCCACCATTCCATAATGTCCCAGAGTGAGCATAGTGAATCGTACATATAAATACTACCCTTCTAACATACATCCTTTCAGCAAATAATGTTTATACCTCTTTTTGAATAGATTTCTGTTTGTACATAGTTTCAGTTCCGGCTCCAGACTGTTCCACAAATCCACCCCACAGACAGATATGCACATACTTTTCTTGGTTGTTTGTATCTTGGGTTTTGTAAAGTTTAAGTCTCCTCTCAAATTATGATCATTGTCTCTTTTTTAAAAATTTTTTTGTATATTAGTTGGGAGTTGATTATTAATTACCCCGTACATTACTTGTGCTGTCTTAAATTTAACTAAATCCATGAACTTTATGACATGTGACTTTAAAAACAACAAATTGGTATGGTCTCTATATCCTACATTATTTATTATCCTTATAGCTCTTTTTTGTAATGTGCATATTGACTGTAGGTTGGTCTTGTAGGTGTTTCCCCAGACTTCTACACAGTAGTTAAGGTAAGGTAGAAACAGTGAATTGTACAGTAAGACCAATGATTTATAGTCCAAGATGTGTCTTGTCTTCCCCAGTATCCCTATACATTTTGCCAACTTGGTCCGGATGTGACTGATGTGAGGTTTCCAGCAGATCTTATTGTCTAGCGTCACCCCCAGAAACTTATTTTCCTGTACTGTTTCTATTCTGGTATCATCTATCGTTACCATTATTTCATGATTTATTTTATAATTTCCAAACAACATAATCTTTGTTTTTTTTAGATTTAGAGATAATTTATTTTTGTTGAACCACTGCGTTAACTTTTTCATTTCAGTTGTGACCACCTCTAAAACCTGCTGCAAATTCTCACCAGTGCAAAGGATATGTGTCATCCGCAAACAAAATAAATTTCAGAATTTTTGATACTTGACATATGTCATTTATATACAAAATAAAGAGTTTGGGTCCCAAAACTGACTCCTGGGGCACTCCACAAGTGATGTCCATGAAGGGTGATTTGTGCTCACCAATTTGTACAAATTGTTGTCTGTTACTTAAATAACTTTCCACCCACTCAGTCCGACCCCTCTTATCCCATACCTTTCAAGTTTCCTTAGTAGTATTCTGTGGTCAATGGTGTCAAAAGCTTTCTTTAAATCTATAAATACTCCTACAGCAAACTTTTTTTAAATCTATACAACTAGTAATTTCTTCTATAAGTTCGATCAGTGCCAAAGATGTAGATTTATCTGCTCTAAAACCATACTGGCTGTCTGTAAGGAGGTTGTGTTTTTCAGTGAAATCATCCAGTTTCTTAGTGAAGATTTTTTCAAGTATTTTGGAGAATTGTGAGAGTAAAGAGACTGGCCTGTAATTTGTAAAACAATGACTGTCTCCTGTTTTGTATAGAGGTATTACTTTTGCTATTTTCATTTTGTTTGGAAATTTACCAGTTTGAAATGACAGGTTACAGATGTGGGCGAGTGGCTTAACAATTCCTTCAATTCCTTTTTTCACTATTGTCATGTCAATTTCATTCCAGTCTGTTGATTTTTTGTTCTTAAATTTACTCACAGTCTCTATAATTTCCTTTTCAGTAACTGCACCCAAAAAGATTGTGTTTGGATTTCTATCTTCTATTTCATTCACAGAACCACTGTTGTTTGTTTCTAGTGTCACTATTGATTTTGCTAATTCAGGACCAACATTTACAAAAAATTTATTGAAACCACTGACCACATCCTCCATATTATTTATCAAATTGCCATTTTCAATAAAATATTCTGGATAATTAGCATTCTTAGGTCGATTACTAATAATCCCATTGAGTATTTGCCATATTCCTCTTAAGTTATTTTTATTATCCTCTAATATTCTGTTGTAGTATTCTTTCTTACAGGTCCTCATTATATTAGTAAGCTTATTTTTATATCTTTTATATTTGATCTCAGCCTCCACTGTTCTGCACTTAATGAATTGTTTATATAATGTATTCTTCTTTTTACATGCATTTATTAACTCCTTGGTGACCCAAGGAATATTTTTCTTTTGTTGTCTGTCACTGTATTGTTTTATAGGACAGTTTTTATTGTACAATGATTGAAATATTTGTAAAAATTTATAATATGCTTTATTTATATCATTTTCATCATAAACTATCTTCCAGTCTTGTATTAATAATTCCTTTGTCAGTAAATACATAGATTCTTTGGTTCTTATTCTTTTATATTTAATATTTTTGGTATACTTTTTCTTCCTCTAATCACATTGATAGACAACAAAAATCGGCAGGTGGTCACTGATATCATTCAATAAAAGCCCACTCCTGATGTTATTTTCCATAATGTTTGTGAATATGTTATCTATTAGTGTGGCACTGTGTGACGTGATTCTGCTAGGTCCGATAATTGTTGGATGTAAGCCCATACTGTACATTGTGTTGATAAATTCTTCTGTCAAACTATGTTGTTTTGAATTCATAAGATCTATATTAAAATCCCCACAGATGAACATAACTTTATGAATTAGTTTTGCATACATTTTTTCCATCCAGTCCTTAAATAAGTCAATGTTTGATCCAGGTGTTCTATATACACAGCTCACTACTATATTCTTCACATTGTCCAGACAGATTTCTATTGTAATACATTCAAATAAATCATCCACAGTTACTGACAGATTTTCAACAACCTTGTATTTCAAGCTCTTGTCAACAAAAATTGCAACTCCTCCTCCTTTTTTCACTTTTTTATTCATATAATTTAATTCATAGCCACCCACGGTAAAATCCACTCCTTTCTCTTCTCTGTGCCACGTCTCTGATATTGCCACTATATTGAATGGCTCTTTAAACTGATGTAAATAATCTTTAATGTTATTAAAGTT
The DNA here is from genome assembly GCA_020510985.1 of Pholidichthys leucotaenia. Classification (NCBI taxonomy): domain Eukaryota; kingdom Metazoa; phylum Chordata; class Actinopteri; order Cichliformes; family Pholidichthyidae; genus Pholidichthys; species Pholidichthys leucotaenia. Next base: position 20,674,316 of record CM035844.1, read on the forward strand.
GGCATAGAAACTTCTGCTGTTGAAGTGGATCATAGAAATATTGAAATCAGATGTGACCATTGTGTTAAACTGTTCATCCGTGTAGTAACTACAGTTATTATTGATGGAGGTAAATAAATGCGGCTGCACGGTGGCGCAGTGGTTAGCACTGCGGCAGCACAGTTTACCCTTGGCCGGGGGATCGTGGGATCGTGGGTTCGATCCCAGCCCCCGACCAACAGTGATCTGTGTGGAGTTTGCATGTTCTCCCCGTGTATGCGTGGGTTTACTCCGGGATTTCTTCGGTTTCCTCCCACATGCCAAAAACATGCAGGTTAGGTTAATTGGAGACTCTAAAGTGGCCCTAGGTGTGAATGTGTGTGTGAATGGTTAAGGGATAGCGCCGTATCGTGGCTGCTTCATCTATCCAGGTGGTGGATGACCCTCAATTTCCCCTCTGGGGATCAATAAAGTATACTAAATCTAAATCTAAATTATCAGGGTCTGTGTTATATTCTACGTCCTGTGGGTTGTGATCTGTATATTCAAAAACTTTCAGTTCCTGTTGTTCATGTTTGTTGATCTTTTGTTTCATGTTGGTAAATGTCCTGATGCAGATGAGTATATCCCTTCAGTGTCCTACAATTGTCTCTTGTTGCTGTCGACTCCAGTTCATAACATTCATTGATATTTGTCCAGTTCCATAATATTACGGATGTTAATGACCTTGGCTTCTTCAGGTGATCCATTTAATTTGATATATATTTTACAGTTTGATGTCCAGGTGTTTTGAATCTTTTTTTGCTTTCTCATGTATCTTGCTTTTCTGGCTATTACTGCGTTTTCTTTTGTGAGGTGCTCGTTCATGTAAATGTTCGTTCCTTTCAGTTTCCTCCCTTGTTTTAGCAGTGCAGTCTTGTGTTTTCTGTTGACAAACCTCATGATCACAGCTGGTTTGTCGCTGTTTTTCCTGGGCAGAGGGTGGCAGGCCTCAGTGGTGTTACAGTCCAGCTGGATTCCTTTGGACTGCAGGAAGGCCGCCACTTGTTGCTCCGTGGATTCGTCTTCCAGCGCGTCGAGCCTCCCTCCGCTGTCCGCGGCCACCGCCCGTACGTACGATCGGGGTTTAATGTGGAGCCCCGTGATGATCACATCGTTCACCCGAGTGTTCTGCTCCACGTCCGACACTCTGCTCTCCAGATACGCCAGCCTCTTGTCCTTCTCGGCGTTCTGGATCCGCAGTGCTTTCACCTCCTCCAGCAGGCCCAGGATGTTTTGTTGCTGCTGCTTAACAGCAGAAATCTCTTCAGCCAAGAAGTCGAGCGATCTTTTGATGTCGTCCACCTCCTCAGTCTGCTGAGCTTTCTTGGGACCCATGATCCCGGACGATGTTTGTTGACTGTGATCGTAGAAGGAGAAAAAAAAAAAAAAACGTGGGAGAAGTCCCTTTGTTCTCCCGGAGTGTGAGGGGACTAATGAATTGCTTCACCAGCCACTACAATATTAAGTTATGAGACTGGCAATTTCTCTCTTTTTTCACACGAGCAGGTTTATTCTCCAGCGGCAGTGACAAAGCAACAGCTAAAAACGCTAGCTCTAAACTGAGTTTTAAAGAAGACAGCAAGAAATGAACTGGGAGCCTTTACTTGTGCGTCCTCACCTTACATGCCACAACCGGAAGGGACTAAACTCCGGACAGCGGACCTCCCGCACACAGAAGCCCCGCACGAACACCGCAGGATTACGAGGACAGCACAACTGCCAGTTATGTGGCCACTGCGCCAAGCACGCACCACGCACAGAGACGAACCGGCTCCACAGACTGATACATTGTCCTCCACCACTGCACATGCCCGAGAAAAACGGCCGATCGCCACCCTCGGAACCTTCAGGGCTGCTCACGCACCTGGAGCAGACATGCAGCCCACACACAGGACTTTGTATGGGTTTCTCCAGCCACGGCGCACAAGGGGAATTTAGCCGATTGCTTTCCCCGATGACTTTAGGGCTGCTTCCCGCACCTAAAAGCAAACCGCCTCACACCCTCAGACAGCTGCAGTTGTTTCACAGCCGCTACGCATCCTCGAGGAATTTGGCTACTCGCTTTCCCCACATCCTTGCTGGATCGAGCCGCGGGAGGAGTCAGATAAAATGTTTTTTTTCACAGCCGCTGTGGATCTCTGCCAGGTTTACCGGGAAAGTCCCTCACCATCGTGGATCCACACACAATTTTTGAGCGGCCCAGACACACTTTGACGTCCCAGGCCGGCACTCGCTTACTCCCACCCCCCTCCCCCTCCTCCTGCACAGAGTTTTTCCCGCGCCTCACTCCCTAAAGCTGGCTGATCGCCATCTGGTTCCATTACGCATGACTGCACACCGGCCCATGCGCCCATGATCCATGGCCGTTCAACGTGTTGGAACTCGGAGCAGAGCACACTGCCCTTTCCACCCCTCCCCCACCCCCCCACGGACTGACATGCCCTCCGACAGTTCTACTGGAGCTGGAGCCAAACGACAGGGGGGGCGGGGGGGTCACAAACCCTGCTGAGTGTTCTGGGGGGAGCCCTGTAATGACCCACCACAATCTACATGGACATTCAATCTTCACACTCAGCCACCCTGCACTAAGCAGATGACAATTTGCATACGGACAGAGAGCCCCTAGGGGACAATCAGAACAATGACTATTGTTATACATCCCCAGATTAAGGAGAGGAAGTCCAGCGCCAGTTAATCACGCGATTGATATGTATTGACTGATATGTATATCAATATGCAAATGTGCCATGCATTCTCTCTTGTCTGTATAAAAGAGCTGACTTTACATGCCTCACGTAGAACACACACAGAGCACACACAGCACAGCGCACAGTGCTACAGTGTGTCTCATGATAATGGAGGAATAAAACTCTGAAACCTTCCAGCTTGTAGCGTCTCGCCTGAACTTAATGGTTCCTCCACAACATAAACAAGAAAAAAAAACCACCCCCACCCCTCAAGGCTTTAAAAAAAAAAAAGGAAGGAGGACAGGGTCATCCTGCTATGTTTTAACTTTACCCAAACCGACACACAGTTATAATCACCTGACAATTTTCCAACCAGACATTCATTAGTCACATTGACATAATTTTCAACAAAAAGAGAAGCCCTCAATATAATCTATAAAGCGACTCCAAGTCAAGACAAAGTTCCTGCGAGTTCTACAGACCTTATGTCTAAGCTTTTCTAATGGTAGAAAGGAAAGCACCTCCTTGAACCAATGTGAAAAAAATGGAGGTGTAGGAAACCCACGCTGGGATAGTCATCTCAGACTGGAAGCAGAGGGGAGGGGAATATTGTATTCGAATATTATTGAATTATTGTGTAATGACAATAAAGCTGAATCTCATCTCATCTCATCTCAATATTCCCTCTGCTGGTAGAGCATGGGGGATTAAATGGAGGATAGTACGTATTGTAATGTGTAAATGTATTGTGATGCAAGATTTCAGGCAACAGGAAGAAGGAATGGAGTGATATAAAAGGAGAGACCCTGGTGTATTGAGGAGAGTCTTTTTCTGCGTATGAATGCAGTGAGAGAGAGAAATAATGTCGTCTGTCGTGCAGATCTGGTTCCTTTATTTGCACTCTCCACACTGGTGACCCTTGACGAATTATGGAACACGAGGCAAGATCCCCGGAGTCGGCCCGAACGGGAAGCCTCAGCAACGCGTGCGCTGTTTCGGTCAAACTACTGGACTTTTGGCTGCACGACCCACAGTCTTGGCTCCACCACATCGAAGCTCAGTTCGCCCTCTGGGGAATAACGGCAGATGACACCAGATATTACTATGTGGTCGTAGCGCTGGACGCTCGCACGACTCAGCAAGTAGCGAGCCTGCTCCAACAGCCTCCAGCCCACGATAAATACGGGGCTCTCAAGGCCACGCTGACCCGGCGCTACACACTCTCGGACTGTGAGAGAGCAGAGAGGCTCCTGAGGCACTCCGAGTTAGGAGATGGGTCGGTGGTCGAACTGATGGAGAAGATGTTGGCGTTGATGGGCACGGACGACGGGCATTTTCTGTTTGCCCACCTTTTCCTCCGGAACCTCCCAACAGAGGCAAGAGCGGACCTGGCCAACTCGCCGCTGCTGGCCGCATGCGACTATCATGCGCTAGCCCAGGAGGCAGATCGGATCATCTTCACCACCAGAGCCCTCACAGTGAACGCGGCGGCGTGGGAACCCAGCGAGGTGATCAGCGTAGGCAAGGAGCCGGCGACAGTAGCGGCAGCGGGGACCAGAAGGCACCAGAGAGACACGCTCTGCTTCTACCACCGCCGCGTTGGAGAGAACACACACAGATGTGTGCCACCGTGCCAATTCAAGCGTTCGGGAAACGCCAAGGCCGGCAGTCAGTAGCAGCTGTGACCGCCGGTGAAGCAAACAAGCTGCTCTACGTGACGGACTCACGCTCGGGGAGATGGTTCCTCGTAGACACCGGCTCCCAAAAGAGCCTCATCCTGCCGTCCTACGCTGACTGGCTAGTGGGAGCTAGTGGCCCTGAACTGATAGCCGCAAATGGCTCGGACATTAGGACTTTTGGTGAGAGGACACTGACTGTATCCCTACACGGCCATATGTATGAGTGGACATTCGTCATAGCGGCATGCAGTTTCCTGATCTTGGGAGCTGATTTTCTGTGTGCACATGGGTTGCTAGTCGATGTTGCTAACAGACACCTGATTAATGCAATGTCTTTTTATTCTCTCCCCTGTACAGCTCGAGGGGCCGGGCCAATGACACTAGCCAACGTCACAGCTCCAGGCAGTAAGTTCCACACACTACTCACTCAGTTCCCAGCACTCGTGGTCCCGACGTTTTCGGCGGCCATCATTAAACACGGGGTGGAGCACTTTATCACCACCACTGGGCTGCCCGTTTTCGCATGACCTTGGCGCCTGGAAGCAGCTAAACTGGCCATAGCGCGCGAGGAGTTTGCAAACTTGGAAAGGTTGGGCATCATCAGGCGCTCCAACAGCCCATGGGCATCCCCGTTACACATGGTCCCTAAGGCCGAGGGATCGTGGTGACCTTGCAGAGATTTCCGCAGATTGAATAATGCCACAGCGCATGACCGCTACCCGATTCCCCATATTCAGGATTTTTCCGTTCACCTCACTGGGGCATGTATTTTTTCTAAAATAGACCTGGTCCGTGGTTACCACCAGGTCCCAGTGCGCGCGGAGGACATACCCAAAACAGCGGTAATAACTCCGTTTGGCTTGTTCAAGTTTTTACGCATGCCCTTCGGCTTAAAAGGCGCAGCACAGACATTCCAACGCATGATGGATGCGGTGTTGCGCGATCTGCCATTTGTGTTTGTCTATCTGGATGACATCCTGGTGGCCAGCGCGTCCAAGGACGAACACGTAACCCACCTCAGGACAGTTCCGGAGGTTGGAAGAGCACGGGTTAATAATCAACACCGCAAAATGCCAGTTCGGCGTGACGGGGATTGACTTTTTGGGGCACCACATCTCACCGGAGGGAGCGATACCCTTGCCGGACAAGGTGCGCGCCGTGGCAAATTTTCCCCGGCCTCAGACGGTCAGGGCGCTGCAAGAGTTTTTGGGGATGGTTAACTTTTATAACCGGTTCCTCCCCCGCGCAGCTCAGCTCATGCAGTCATTGTACGCTGCGCTCAAGAAACTGAAGCCGGCGAACAGAGTCGAATGGACTCCTGAACGGGAGCAGGCATTCCCTGAGGTTAAAATGGCCCTGGCAAACGCTGCACTGTTGGCGCACCCGGACCCGGCGGCCCGGATAGCGCTCACTACCAATGCCTCAGACGTGGCCATAGGGGCCGTCGTGGAGCAACGCGTCGCCGGTTCTTGGCAGCCGCTTGCTTTTTTCAGCAGGGCTTTGTGCGACAGTGAGCGTAAATACAGCCCGTTCGACAGAGAGTTGCTGGCTCTCCACCTGGCCATACGCCACTTCCAGTTCTGGCTGGAAGGGCGCAGCTTCACTGCGTTTGTGGATCACAAGCCGCTAACGTACGCGATGACCAAGGTTTCGGAACCATGGTCAGACCGGCAGCAGAGACAGCTGGCCGCGATCTCGGAGTTTACGACCGATATTCAGCATGTGGCCGGTAAACTGAATGTGGTGCGGACTGCCTCTCGCGTGCAGTAGTGGCCCCAGTCTGCGTAGGGATAGATTATACAGCCATGGCCGCAGAGCAGTTTGGCGATGCAGACGTGTGCGCTCTCCAGTCTGGACCAACAGGGTTAAGGCTGGAGAGCAGAGTACTGCGAGACGGCAGCCCCCCCCCCCCCCAGTCTGTGACGTCTCCACGGGACACCCGCGCCCGGTGGTCCCAGTTGCTTGGCGCCGCCGAGTGTTTGAGTCAGTTCACGCTCTGGCGCACCCAGGAGTGTGCGTGTCAGTCAAAATGGTGGAAGCAAAGTTCGTATGGCCAGGCCTGCGCAAACAAGTGAAAGAGTGGGCTGCAGCCTGTGTAGCGTGCCAGCGAGCCAAAGTGCACAGACACACGAAGGCCCCTTTGGAGCCATTTCGTATACCGGCTAAGAGGTTCGACCATGTTCACGTGGATCTTGTGGGCCCCTCCCACCATCGAAGAGGTTCACGCACCTTCTGACAGTGGTGGACCGCACCACACGCTGGCCAGAAGCAGTCCCGCTAGCGGCAACCACGTCTGCGGACGTGGTGCGCGCCTTTTTGACAACATGGGTGGCATGTTTTGGCATCCCGTCGAACATCACGTCCGATAGGGGCCCGCAGTTTGTTTCCGACCTCTGGTCCGCGATGGCCCATAGCCTGGGGGTAGCAATTCACCACACAACCGCGTACAACCCACAGGCCAATGAGTTATGACAGTGTTTCCATAGGTCGCTGAAAGCAGCGCTCAGGGCTTTGCTTACGGATGCAAATTGGGCAGACCGGTTGCCGTGGGTTCTGTTAGGGTGACATATTGTCGGCCCAGGAAACACGCACGCAGGCTCAGGTAGATTTGACAGCTTTATTAAACAACAAGGTGAGTGCATGGATGCGTGTGTGAGAGATTAGTGCGTGATGCAGGTGGAGGATGCAAGCCAGGACAGAGCAGCACGTCGTGCGGCCAGACAACCCTATGGGAGAGAGGAGAAAAGGGGTTAGCTAGGCAACCACACGGGAACGTGATCTAGAGCTGTGCTTACTTGCAGAGATGCGGTGGCTGGCGTTGGCAGGTCCCAAGCCTGGGAGACAACGTCCTGCTGTGCGTCCGAGCGAAGCGGTGAGGCAGAGGAGCGGCGGGACGATGGAGAGTAAGTCCGCCGCCGGGTAATCCACCTGTGCACAGGGGAGGCTGATAGGAGAAGATGAGCAGACAATAATGACAGCTTACGTGTCCTTTAGCGTAGATCAGCAGGCCTGATGAGGAGGAAGCTGCTGGGAGATTTCGATGTTGGGAGAGAGACGGCTCCAGGCTGCAGCTCAGGGCAGGATGGAATAAATAGCAGCACACTAATGAGGAGCAGGTGTGCGCGCAGCTGAGGTGGAAGCCCGTGAGCTGCGGGTGATGACAGTACTCCCCCCCCACCAGCGCCTCCTGGCGCTGGCTTACCTGTGTGTGTCCGGTGAAACTCCGCGATGAGGTCTGGATCCAACACCCACGAAGAACGCACCCAGGATCTCCACTCTGGCCCATAGCCCTCCCAATCCACCAGGTATTGCAGCCCGCAACCCCGATGCCGGGAGTCCAGAATGGCAGTAACACCCCACGCCGGGTCACCGTCGATCATTCTAGGCGCGGGGAGAGACCTAGGAGGAGGGCAGAGTGAATTGGACACAACAGGCTTAAGCTTGGAGACGTGGAAAGTGGGACACACACGGAGGGAGGGGGGGAGGGCCAAACGCACAGCCACCGGGTTGATGATTTTGGAGATCACAAAGGGGCCGAGGAATCTCGGAGCCAATTTCTTCTTTTCTCCTTTCAGGTTGATATCTTGAGACGACAGCCACACCCGCTGACCCACCTGGTAAGCAGGAGCTGGTCTCCTGTGACAATTGGCGGTGGAGCTGTTGTGCGCTGCTGTGCGTAAAAGGGCGTCCTTAGTTTTGGCCCAAATCCTCCGGCAGCGCCTGGACGGAGGGAACGGCTAGCTCACCCTCCTGCTCAGGGAAAACAGGGGGGTTAATACCCCAAGGACGCTTCAAAGGGTGACACTCCAGTTGCCGTGGACTGGGCCGAATTATGGGTGTATTCTACCCAGGTCAGGTAGGAGCTCCAGGACGAAGGATTGGAGGATGTTACGCAGTGCAGGGCGGCTTCCAACTCCTGGTTCGTGCGCTCGCACTGCCTGTTGGATTGGGGATGGTGACCTGAGGAGAGACTTACCGTGGCCCCTAAGGCGCTGCAAAAACTCCTCCAGACCTGGGAGACAAACTGCGGCCCCCTGTCCGAGACCACGTCCAGCGGGATACCATGCAGTCTGACGACATGGTGGACCAGTAGATCGGCCGTCTTGCGTGCTGAAGGGAGACCCTGAAGAGGCACAAAATGGGCGGCCTTGGAGAATCTGTCCACAATTGTCAGGACCGTGTCATAGGTGTTAGAGACTGGTAAACCGGTGACGAAGTCAAGGGCGATGTGCGACCAGGGCCTGCCCGGGATCGGCAGGGGCTGGAGTAGACCCGCAGGTGGAGAGTTCTGGGTCTTGCCGGTTGCGCACTGGGGACAGGCCCGGACATAGTTGGTAATGTCTTTATGGAGACCTGGCCACCAAAATGAGCGCTGCAGCCAACTCACCAGGCGGGTAATGCCGGGGTGACAAGCGAGTCTGGAGGTGTGGGCCCAATGGATCACCTCACCCTGAACTGCAGATGGAACAAAGAGCCTCCCCTCCGGCCCCCCACCAGGATCCGGTTCGGTCTTCTGAGCGTCCAGGATCTTGTCCTTAATGGGCCAGGCGATCAATCCTAAGACGCACGACTTGGGCAGGATGGTATGATTGGATTCTTCTGGACCCTCGGGGGCAAACTGTCTGGAGAGGGAGTCGGGAAGCCCATTCTTCGAGCCTGGACGGTACGTGATGGTGAAGTTAAAACGAGCAAAAAATAGAGACCAGCGCGCCTGGCGGGCATTCAGACGCTTCGCTGACCTCAGGTACTCGAGATTTTTGTGGTCCGTACAGACCACAAAGGGCTGGGCTGCCCCCTCCAACCAGTGACACCATTCCTCTAGCGCGAGCTTGACAGCGAGAAGCTCTCTGTTGCCGACGTCATAGTTACGTTCCACTGCCGTCAGCCATCGAGAGAAGAAGGCGCAGGGGCGCTTGACTCCATCCACCGGCGAGCGCTGAGAAAGCACCGCCCCCACCCCCGTGTCAGATGCGTCAACCTCCACTAAGCACTGAAGCGCAGGATCGACCTGGGTCAGGACCCAGGAGGATGAGAATTCCGCCTGGAGGGTCTTGAAGGCGGTGGCTGCTTCCTCGGACCATTGGAAAGGCACCTTCGATGACGTGAGGCAGGTCAGGGGGGAGACGATGGCGCCGAATTTAGGGATAAAGCACCGGTAGAAATTTGCGAAACCAATAAACTGCTGCACCTGCTTCCTGGACGTAGGCGTGGGCCACTCGACCACCGCTTTAACCTTCGCGGGATCGGGGAGGATCTGGTTATGCGAAATGACGAACCCCAGGAGGGAGGTGGTACGGGCAAAAAACTTGCATTTCTCGGCTTTAATAAACAGCCGGTTCTCCAGCAGCCGTTGCAGGACCCGCCTCACATGGGCCTGGTGTTCATCTTGTGCCTTGGAGAAGATGAGTATATCATCCAGATATACAAAGACGAACACTCCCAGAAAGTCCCGGAGGACGTCGTTGATTAGATGTTGGAAGACGGCAGGTGCGTTGGTGAGCCCAAACGACATCACGAGATACTCAAAGTGGCCGCTGGGCGTCCTAAAGGCCATCTTCCACTCGTCTCCCTCCCGGATCCTAACGAGATGATAAGCGCTGTGGAGGTCAAGCTTGGTGAACCAGGTCGCCTCCTGGAGGGAGTGGAAGGCAGTGTCCATAAGGGGCAGTGTGTAACGGTCCTTAATGGTGATGTCGTTCAGGGCTCTGAAGTCGATACAGGGGCGTAGGGACCCATCCTTCTTTGCCACGAAGAAGAATCCCGCGCCAAGTGGGGACGAAGAGGGGCGGATGATCCCAGCGCTGAGCGACTCCTTAATGTACGTGTCCATTGCTTCTTGCTCCGGTGCAGAGAGGCTGTACAGACGGCCTGACGGCAAGGGGGCCCCCGGGCGGATGTTGATCGCGCAGTCGTAGGGTCGATGTGGGGGAAGAGACAAGGCTCTGGACTTACTGAACGCCGCCCCTAAGTCGTGGAATCCCTGCGGCACCAGGGTCAGGTCCGGAGGTTCGGAGACGGGCGCTGATGGAGGGGAAGACGGTGCGCAGGGCGCCGACTGGAGACAGGTGCCCAAGCAGAAGGTGCTCCAGGACAGGACGCTGCCGGTCCTCCAATCCAGGACAGGGTTATGCAGCTGCAGCCAGGGGTATCCCAGGATGACACGGTCTGACAAGGAGAGCAGGACGTAGAAGGACAAATCCTCCCGGTGGTTGCCGGAGACTATGATGGGGACTGGCTTTGTGCGATGTGTAACAGTTCCCAGGGGAGAACGGGAGAGAGTGACCAAGTTTAGGGGGTTAGGCAGTGGTTGACATGATATGCCCAAATGGGTTGCCAGGCGTTTAGAAATAAAGCTCTGCTCTGCCCCGGAATCCACCAGTGCATGAATGGAGTGCCCAGTGGAGTTGTGGCAGAACCGTAAGGGCAGTGTACAAGAGGATAGGGAGTTAGACCGGTTAGAGTCCGCGAGGCCCCCTATAGTGACTCGCGGACCTCCACGTTTGGCTTAACCGGGCACAGCTCCACGGGATGCTGGTCATCTCCGCAATACATGCAGAGACCCCGTTCCCGCTGGCATTGTCTCTCCGCTAGAGGGAGCCGAGTGCGCCCGATAGCCATGGCCTCTGGTTCATCAGCGGACTCCGGAGCCGGTAACGCCAGGGGGCGAGACTGAGCTGGGCGGAGGGAAGCTCCACGCGAGTGGCTGGCAGACTTCCGCTCCGCAGCCCGCTCACGTAGCCTGTTGTCCAGGCTAATCGTGAGCGAGATTAGCTCAGAGAGTCGCCCTGGGAGGTCCCGGCCAGCTAGCTCATCCCTCAGACCAGAGTTGAGGCTACGGAGGAAAACGCTGCAGAGAGATGCCTCTGTTCTGGCCCCGGATTATGAGCTGCATTTTGGCGTGCAATAACTGAGTTTGACACATCTTTAATGTCCTTGCTTTCGACTTTAATGCATCAAACACCGTAAAGACTGAAACATATCAAAACACAAGAAATATTATTTCAGCTGTGGACACAAAATTCTAGTATTGCAGAAATTAAATCATACTGCATACACACAAATGTAAACATTTATGATCTCAAATTGATAGATTTTTTTTTTTAGGTTTACTGAGTTGTTGCAAGAAAGCTGCCAGCAAAAATTATGCAGCATTTACTGTAAACAAATACAACAGATTATCAAATCCACATTTAAAAATTGTATGGCTTGTGCACATCAGATTTTCATATTAGAAACACACACAAAAAGTTTCTATTCTTTGGACATGTGCATATTCAAACAACCATCATTAAACTTCAACAGAGTCAAACATTTCACTAACCACTTTGCCGGGTCGCAGCCTTCCGAGGGCAGAAATTCCTTGCAGGCTCTCACATTTTGTCTGCAATTAATAGCCCAGAATAAATACCTTGTAAATTGGTATTTCAGCTAATTTAAAGTCAAGATGTCAATTCAAAAACATAACAATAAAATTGACTAGAACTAGGCATCCAGTAAATAATGAAGGATTGCCAGATTTGCACTTCTAAAAACTACCAAGGCCATGCAGGCTGGGAATTGTAGCAGTGACTGACTAGAATAATACTGCATTTACTTCAAGTCAAAAATACATCCCTATTCACAAAATGAAGCTTCAAAAATTACTTTTTCACAACTATTACAGTCTTTGCACATGCATGGAGACTAGGTGAAGGGTTACATAGGCATGGATTACCACTGACAGTCACATGGTCTAGTCACACTTCAACAAACTTCAAAAATATCATCATCTCTCAAACAACCTACAGAATATTGGGTAGATAATTGGATATGAGGGATTATTTCATCATTATGACAGTTTCACCCTACCTGGGCTGAGGTAAGCAGCTAGATGGCTTGGATTTTTGTTTTAGCCAGCCATGCTCAATCCATCTGTTGCCATATTCTGCTGGGCAGGAAGTCTCAAAATCGTCTACTTCCTGTTGTGAATAATACTTATACCTCATGTATTTTTGATGACAAATTATTTCAATAATTTTTAAATCTCAAAGGACAAATTTCCAAACCTAGGTTTTAAAAAAAAAAAAAAATATGGAGGGAATAAAAAAAAAGGTAGGGAGTTCCCAAGGGATTCCCCAGAGGTCAAGGTAATTTCCATGTTGGGGGTTCCCCCAGACACAAAGTAAACAACTTTTGACTGGCACACAGAGCCAGGCTGTGAGTATATACAGTATACTTGCCAAAACAAATCTTTGGGAGGCATTGTTGTACAACCAAAGGTCAAATACTGGAAAGGATGTCACTGTTGACATATATAGCAGGGAAATTACAACAGTCACAAGAATTGCCATGTTTCTCACATGGATCAAACAAACACAGCTGCTGCCGTCACACTCCCACCAAAATCTTTATGATGGAAGACTATAAAGTCATGCCAACATAAAATTTTCACAATGTCACCTAATCTTCAACCGGCAGCAAGAGCACAACCTTTTGCACTGGTCTTTCCAGTTCGGAGACTGGCTTAATCTTCTCCCCACGAGCCACACTTCTGGTGTTCGAAATTCTCAGCCTCACTTTTCGGACAAGTCCGTCCTTGTCGGCCATTGCACTCGTCACAAGTCCAAGTGGCCACTGGTTTCTCGCCAACCCTTCATCCATCATGAGAACAATGTCTCCTGTTTGGAGGTTTCTTTGTGGTTTGCACCACTTTTGGCGATGTTGGAGATTCAGTAAGTATTCTTGTTTCCATCTACTTCGAAAGAGCTGACTCAGGTGTTGAACACGCCTCCAGCGTTTCCGTGCATAAACGTCCTGGGCGCAGAAGGCTCCTGGTGGAGGTAAGACTCCCTCAAGCTTGCCATGAAATAGAGCGTTTGGCGTTATGGGAGGTTCGGCGAGTGGGTCATTCAAAGACGTTGGAGACAATGGACGACTGTTCCCGATGTATGCTGCCTCATAGAACAGTGTTCTTAAGGAGGCGTCATCTAGTCGTGTGTTCGCAAAGTCTATCACCGACTTCAGCGTCTTCCTCACTGTGCGGATCTGTCTTTCCCATACGCCACTTTGCTCACTAGCATGAGGAGCATTGAACTTGAACTCCACTTGCTTGTTTGCTAGAACTGTCTCCAGCTTGTCATGATCCAATTCGGCGAGAGCTTGTTTCAGTTCATTGTCAGCACCGATGAAGTTGGAACCTTGATCGCAGAGTATGCTTCTAAACACACCTCGCAATGCCAAGAAGCATCTTAGGGCATTGATGAAACAGTCAGTTGAGAGGTCGTCTAGAAGCTCCAGGTGAATTGCACGACTGTACAGACACGTGCACAGCAGTCCGTAGCGCTTGATTTCTGATCTTCCGCATTTGATGAGATACGGGCCAAAGACATCCATTCCAGACTTGTAGACTGGAGGATGCGCTTCTGTACGTTCTTGTGGCAAGTCAGCCATCTTCTGACTCTCCGCTGGTCTTCTTTGCTTGCGACACATGATACAGTTGCGTATCACTTGAGCCACTGTCTTGGAGCCCCTTTGTACGTAATATCCTTGAGATCGTAGTTCATTCAAAGTTGAGCTGCGACCTCCATGATTGGTCTTTTGATGTACATGCCTGATGATGGCCTCGGTGACGTGATTTTCTTGGAAGGATAATGGGGTGACATTCTTCCTTGGTGATGTCTTCTGCTTCACGAACTCTTCCCCCAACCCTTAGCAGGCCTTCTTCATCCAACATGGGATCTAGAGTCTTCAAGCAGCTTGACGTTGCTACGTTTCCACCTTTCCTCAAGGTTGTGATCTCTTCAGGAAACTCTTTGGCTTGTAACCACTTGATGGCTAGATTATGTGCTTTTCTGTCTTGGAGTAGATGGCTTGTCTTCGAAGACACTCTTCTTATCATAGTTCCCAAGATGTTGATCATGGTCTGCCACTTCGAAATCCTTTGTAGTACATCCAACAGTCCTGTTGGTAGAACAACGCTAGATGCCCCGAGACACTGTGCTTTTACTTCAGGGTCGCCAAGGTTGAGAGTATCGTCTGGCGAAGTCAGTGGTAGCTCTGCTTTGTAGAGAAATTCTGGGCCTTTCAGCCACATAGAGGTGCCCAGTTCTTTGGCCGACACGCCTCTCGAAGCTAGATCGGCTGGATTCGACTTGGTCGGTACGTGGTGCCATTGTTGCACTTCAGTGTTCTCCCGAATGTACTGTACACGGTTGCTGACAAACACGTGAAACCGCTTTGCACTGTTGGCGATGTATCCCAGCACGACCTTGCTGTCTGTCCAAAAATATTCCTTGGTGACCTGGATCTCGAGCTCTCTTCTGAGGAACTTGCTGATTTTCACTGACGTTGTTGCTGCTGTCAATTCAAGCCGAGGAATGGAGACAACTTTTGATGGTGCCACTCTCGCTTTGCTCATGAGCAAGGCGCAGTCTATGTTTCCATCTTGGTCACACATTCTGACATACGAGCACTGCCCATAACCTTGAGTGCTGGCATCACTGAAATGATGCAACTCGAAAGATTTCACTTCCTTGTCAGGCTTGAAACATCTGAGTATTTTCAGATCCTCCAGTTCCTGAATATCTGCTTTCCAGCTCTCCCACCGTTCAATTATGACAGGCTCGACAGGTTCGTCCCAGGATTTCTTTTGCTTGCACAGTTCTTGCAGGATCTTTCTCCCTTGCAACACCACAGGGCTAACAAATCCATTTGGGTCATAGACTGACATGACTGTAGAGAGGATGCCTCTTCTTGTGTTGGGTTTATCCTGTAGTGTTATCTTGAACCTGAAGCAGTCATTTTGAACATCCCATCTTGTTCCAAGTGTGCGCTCAACTGGGAGAGATTCCAGTTCCAAGTTTATTTCGGAGATGGTAGTGGCTCTTTCTGAAGGTGGTATAGATTCCAGGACGTCTATGCTGTTCGACAGGAACTTATGGAGTCTAACTTTGCCCTTTTTGCATATTTCAGTGGCCTGGCAGATTAGCTCCTTTGCTTCACCCACGGTAGACAGGCTGCTCAAACCATCGTCCATGTAAAAGTTCCTTATGAGGAATTTTGCTCCTTCAGGAAAGCTCTCTTTGTGCATCTTTGCCAAGTACTTTATGCCATAGTTGGCACATCCTGGTGATGATGCGGCCCCGAATAAGTGTACAGTGAGCCTGTACTCCGCTGGCGGGAGTGTCAAGTCCCCATCGGGCCACCATAAGTATCTCAGTAGATCTCTGTACTGTGGCAGAACATCGAAGTTGTAAAACATCTGTTCGATGTCACAGGTCACTGCAATTTTGTCCTGACGAAACCTCAATAGCACGCCAAGCAAGCCATTCATCAAGTCCGGACCCTTCAGCAGCATGTCGTTCAGGCACAAACCTTGGTACTTTGCCGAACCGTCGAAAACCACTCTTATCTTGTCTGGTTTTTGTGGGTGGTATACACCTTGATGTGGTATGTAATTGATGACTTGATTTGGTGAAGGAGGTTCAACACGCTTTGCATAGCCCTTTTGAATCATCTGGTCCATGAAGTCGCAGTAGTGATTTCTAAACTTGTCATCCTTGCTCAATTTCCTTTTCAGAGAATTTAGCCTAGACATGGCCATCCCGTAGTTGTTGGGCAACTTCGTGGTAGACTTGATCGGCAATGGCATGGAGATTCTTCCATTTTCATTGATTTGGATGTTTTCTTCCATGATTTGCAGAAACGCGAGATCATCCTGGGAATAGCATGCTTCATCTTTGGTGTCGCTGAAATCTTGGTCGAGAACCTTCAGGATCTCACAGGGTGGTGGCACTATCAATTCTTTGGCGACAATCCTATGGCATACACCATTGTTGCCTTGTTCATAACAAGAGCCTCCAATGATGCTCCATCCCAAGTCTGTTTTCACAGCAAAGGCTTCTTCGGGATTTCCGGAGACTATCTCCACCGGTCTGAGTGCTTGTGGGCAGGAGTATCCAATGAGCAGTCCCACTTCACAGTCTTGAATAGGAGGAATGAAGGGGGCTATTCGAGCCAAATGAGGCATCATACTTGCCGCTACCTTTGAAGGAATGTGCTCCCTGTTGTGAGGGATGTGGTCTCTTGTGTAGCACGACTTGACTCGGACTTCGACAGTCGAGTCGTATCCTCTCAGTTTGATGTCTGAGAACTTCTTACAATAGACCACCGATGAAGATGTCATAGTTGTTATCTTCATTCTTGTTGTTTCATGTGACATGCACAGCTTGGCTGCCAGATCCTCTGTGATATAGGAGCTGTCGCTTTGGGAATCAATCAGTGCATAAACCAATACTTCTTGCGAGCCAGCTTGGCCTGTCTTGACCCAAACAGGTACGATCATTGAAGTATAACTCTTCATGTAATCTTGGTTGGTTTTGTTTGAAATAGATTCAAATGTGTTTTCATCTTTGTCGGCTTCTGACTCTGTAAGCTTTGTGTCTGCTTTCTTCTTGTCTAAGTGCAGCAGAGTTTGGTGTTTGCCTTTGCACGTGTTGCAGGACACTTTAACTAGACACTTCTTTGATGTGTGGCCACGTCTGAGACATTTGAAGCAAAGGGCCTTGCTTCGAATGCTTTGTATTTTGTCATCATAAGGCAACTCTTTGAAAGCATTGCACTTGTAGATGAGGTGATCTTTGTCGCAGTAGGTGCAAACTGGAGAATTTTTGGCTCCACTTTTAGGGGTTTCTTTTTCAGCACTGGTGTTGGTGTTGGTGGCAAGAGTAATGCCAGGTGCTCGTTTTGTCTTTGCCCTAGACTCGTTTCCTCTATTCGTGGTTGGCAACTTGTCTTGGTTTTGAGCGACCACGCATATAGGGTTGGTAGCCACTCTGGCTTCTCTGGCTACGAAGTCGACAAATTCTTGAAACGAAGGGTAGCCCTTTCCAACATCTATGTCTTCTGTAACACGCCGTGTCCACCTAGTGTTGCAATACTTGGGTAACTTGGTTGCTGTTTCCTGGATTTGGACGCAATCGTTCAAAACTTCAAGACCTTTCACGTAGGGGATAGCTTCTTTGAGGGTGCTCAGGAAATCGCTGAAATCTTGAAGACCTTTCTTATCTTTGCCTGTTACTTTGGGCCAGTCTCTCAACTTGTTTCTCAAGGAGAGTTGAACGGTGAAGGGGTGTCCGAACCGCTCTTCCAACGTGGTCCATGCATGGTTGTAGGCAGCTTCATCGCTTCCGAAAAAACAACCTTCTACTGCCGCTCTGGCTTCTCCTGCAAGGTACTGCTGCAGATAATACAACTTGTCTGATGGTGGAATTCCCTTGTTCTCAACAAGTGTCACAAAACTTTTGCGAAAGTTGATGAACTTGAGTGGGTCACCATCAAACACAGGAGGTGTGGGAACAGGCAGCCTTGATTTGCTGACGCTATCTGAGAAGGTTTGGGCGATGAAGGCCAACTGTAACTCTGCTTGGCTCGCGCAATCTTCAGCTTTTGGTGATTTGGCCTCAGGAGAAAAAGCAGGTGCCTCTGGATTCAGATAACCTTTACTAGGCTTGTCACTGCAACAAGAGATGTCATCTGACTTTTGGACTCTTTCCTCTTCTTCTGCTATTTCTAATTGTTCATGACAACTTTCCAAGGCCACCTTGTATTTCCTTATCTTTGCGTGAAGTTCTGCACACTTTCGCTTAGCGCTCAATTCAGCCAGCTTCCTGGCCTTTTCTGAGGCATTACTTGATCCTGTTGAAGAGCCTGTTGAAGATTCTGAAATCTGTGTACTTACAGATACCTTTGACTGAATGGAGACTTTAGACTTGGCAGAAATATCAGACTCATAGTCTAACTTGCTTCCAAAGAGAGACCTGGAATAATCCATTCCCCAAGTAGTCTTGAGAAGGCTTTTTCTCTCCTTGTCTGCCATCATTGGATTCTCTCCAATTTGTTTCAAGATTTTCGCCATGTCTGAGCACATTTGCTTAGCGCTGTCAACTCTGCGCCGCATCTCGTTGTCTGGCGGGCACAAATCTCGACAGGCTTCATATGTAGCTGTCATTTCTTTGTCCAGGCGAATCAGGTCTTCCAAGTCATCTTCAGTTGTGTCCAAGACCTCATCTTTGTATGCATAAAAAAGAGCAAACACAGCCTTCTTTACTTTACTGTATGTTTGCATAAACTTTTTGTTTGCTCTGTCTACCTGTGCTTCTTGTTCTTCTTTTTTACTGATGACAGCATCTAAAGTCGCAACTCTGTCATTGAGGCTGTCATATTCAGCAGAAATCCCTGGTGAGACAGACTTATCCTCTCCCTTTGTTTTCACTAACCGCCTGACTTCTTTCAGTCTCTTCATGCATGTGTCTCATCTTTGCTTCAGCTCATGAAGTGGGACATGCCTGAGTTTTGTTTGTGCAGTGTTCTGGTTAGTCTTGCCAGTGGCGCCATCTTTTGGATCACTTGCATCTTCTTTTTCTTGAACTCCAGCCACCGCATTCTCTTCTTCTGGTTGCTTCTTGTCACCATTATTCTTTTCTTGTTCACTGATTGTAGCCAACTCCATTTCAAGAGTTTCTATTTCATCATGTACTGTTTTTGCATCAGTGTTGAGTTGAGCTCGCTCTTCCTCAGACAAGGTTTCAACTGCCAAGTCAGCATTTATGGCTTGTAATTGCTCTTTGGCAGCTGTGATCTGCTCTCGCAATTCTTGCTCAGTTGCATTTTTGGCAGCTGCAGCCATTTTGTTGCAGTACAGTGTTTATGGAAAATAGTGAGGAAATGGGACAAAAAATGAAATGGTAATTTATATTACCTCTTTGAATAAAGTGAGTTTCGATTGCCGGCAGTATTACATACACTGTCAACTGTTTCAGTGAGTTGGTGAACTCTTTGTGACAGCATATGCCACCCGACAGTCGTTTTGGCAATCTAATGACCGTAAAAAAAAATGTTTAGTAAATCTGGATGGTCTGACAGACAATGCTAGCCAGGCTTAGTAATTGGGATTTTCACCAACCAGATTTCTTGAGTGAAAACCTGGAGATAAAAAATATTATGCAAACCTGAAACACAATGTGTTTTTTATGTTTACTTCGAAATTTCCACTCAAAATAACTGAATGGAAACTATACTTGAATTAGGGAATTCTTATCTTTGGGGTATATGATTCCCTAAATACTTTGAACTTGTACTTGATTTGATTAATTCAAAATCGAATTAAATTTGAGGAATCTTGAAATATACTTATATCATTGAATTGAAGCTCAACCAGCCCTTACCTCAGCCCTTGATCTTACTTGATCTTACTAGCCTGATTTAAATTGATGTTCAAAAATACTGATTGAAATATGCTAGCAACAGGATGTGCACAAGCAGTACATGTACAATGAAAACAGAATAATGCAAACACTTCTCTCAACATCAGCACAAAATAAACACAGTATTCAGTGACTAATAAACTTGACTTTGCACTTGAGAAACACAAACTTGACTTGACTTGACTTGACTTAAAATGTGTCCTCAAGGTTCAATCACTGGATACATGTCCTTCACTTGCAGGCTGTAGCAGAAAAGTGAATGTCTCTTACTCAATTGTCATACACTAGCACTAGCACACTGGTGAGTGGCACTGACAGGATGTCACCATCACGATCTTGATGACACGGCACGACCCAACCTCTTGAATCAGCAGCGTTCTTTGCTTGCACACCCATGCTCGTCCACGATGACTTGGTACAGACGAGTATGAGGTAGTGTCTTTACTGTTCTGGCCCCGGATTATGAGCTGCATTTTGGCGTGCAATAACTGAGTTTGACACATCTTTAATGTCCTTGCTTTCGACTTTAATGCATCAAACACCGTAAAGACTGAAACATATCAAAACACAAGAAATATTATTTCAGCTGTGGACACAAAATTCTAGTATTGCAGAAATTAAATCATACTGCATACACACAAATGTAAACATTTATGATCTCAAATTGATAGATTTTTTTTTTAGGTTTACTGAGTTGTTGCAAGAAAGCTACCAGCAAAAATTATGCAGCATTTACTGTAAACAAATACAACAGATTATCAAATCCACATTTAAAAATTGTATGGCTTGTGCACATCAGAGTTTCATATTAGAAACACACACAAAAAGTTTCTATTCTTTGGACATGTGCATATTCAAACAACCATCATTAAACTTCAACAGAGTCAAACATTTCACTAACCACTTTGCCGGGTCGCAGCCTTCCGAGGGCAGAAATTCCTTGCAGGCTCTCACATTTTGTCTGCAATTAATAGCCCAGAATAAATACCTTGTAAATTGGTATTTCAGCTAATTTAAAGTCAAGATGTCAATTCAAAAACATAACAATAAAATTGACTAGAACTAGGCATCCAGTAAATAATGAAGGATTGCCAGATTTGCACTTCTAAAAACTACCAAGGCCATGCAGGCTGGGAATTGTAGCAGTGACTGACTAGAATAATACTGCATTTACTTCAAGTCAAAAATACATCCCTATTCACAAAATGAAGCTTCAAAAATTACTTTTTCACAACTATTACAGTCTTTGCACATGCATGGAGACTAGGTGAAGGGTTACATAGGCATGGATTACCACTGACAGTCACATGGTCTAGTCACACTTCAACAAACTTCAAAAATATCATCATCTCTCAAACAACCTACAGAATATTGGGTAGATAATTGGATATGAGGGATTATTTCATCATTATGACAGTTTCACCCTACCTGGGCTGAGGTAAGCAGCTGGATGGCTTGGATTTTTGTTTTAGCCAGCCATGCTCAATCCATCTGTTGCCATATTCTGCTGGGCAGGAAGTCTCAGAATCGTCTACTTCCTGTTGTGAATAATACTTATACCTCATGTATTTTTGATGACAAATTATTTCAATAATTTTTAAATCTCAAAGGACAAATTTCCAAACCTAGGTTTTTAAAAAAAAAAAAAAATATGGAGGGAATAAAAAAAAGGTAGGGAGTTCCCAAGGGATTCCCCAGAGGTCAAGGTAATTTCCATGTTGGGGGTTCCCCCAGACACAAAGTAAACAACTTTTGACTGGCACACAGAGCCAGGCTGTGAGTATATATACTTGCCAAAACAAATCTTTGGGAGGCATTGTTGTACAACCAAAAGTCAAATACTGGAAAGGATGTCACTGTTGACTTATATAGCAGGGAAATTACAACAGTCACAAGAAATGCCATGTTTCTCACATGGATCAAACAAACACAGCTGCTGCCGTCACAGCCTCTCCCCAGCCCACCTCCTCTGCTGCCACCCGGAAGTCGACCACGTATTCCGCCGCTGACCGGCCTCCCTGTTGGAGACCGAGAAGCCGGTCAGCGAGGACGCTGTTGAGATGGGAATGGTCAAAAACCTCTAGAAAGTCCCGCACGAACCGGTCATACGAGAGGTTAGCGTAACTGGGCTTCCTCATTACGGCATAAGTCCAAGTTAACGCTCGCCCCTCGAGAAGATTGGCCATGTAACCGATTCGGCTGTGGTCTGAGGGGAAATCCCCGGGGACATGCAGAAACACCGACTCACACTGCAGGATAAACCCCTTCGCTCTACCGAGTTTCCCGCTGAAGCGAGAGCGGGGGTTGGGATGGGTATGAGACGGGTTGGCGCCCCCGAGCCAGGCTGGCCGACCGAGGAGACAGCTGGAGCCGCGGCACCAGCAGGACCCGGAGGGAAGGACCGTGGAGGATCCAGGCGGTCTAACCGGTCAGTAATTAATGTCAATTGATTTAATATCACCTGCTGTTGGTGAGCTATCATATCCACCCAAGCCTCGAGGGTGGAAAAACGGCGTGCGAACCCGCTGTCCGCTGGGCTGCTTTGCTGGAGCCGTACTGACATATTGTCGGCCCAGGAAACATGCACGCAGGCTCAGGTAGATTTGACAGCTTTATTAAACAACAAGGTGAGTGTATGGATGCGTGTGTGAGAGATTAGTGTGTGATGCGGGTGGAGGATGCAAGCCAGGACAGAGCAGCACGTCGTGCGGCCAGACAACCCTATGGGAGAGAGGAGAAAAGGGGTTAGCTAGGCAACCACACGGGAACGTGATCTAGAGCTGTGCTTACTTGCAGAGATGCGGTGGCTGGTGTTGGCAGGTCCCAAGCCTGGGAGACAACGTCCTGCTGTGCGTCCGAGCGAAGCGATGAGGCAGAGGAGCGGTGGGACGATGGAGAGTAAGTCCGCCGCCGGGTAATCCAACTGTGCACAGGGGAGGCTGATAGGAGAAGATGAGCAGACAATAATGACAGCTTACGTGTCCTTTAGCGTAGATCAGCAGGCCTGATGAGGAGGAAGCTGCTGGGAGATTTCGATGTTGAGAGACAAACGGCTCCAGGCTGCAGCTCAGGGCAGGATGGAATAAATAGCAGCACACTAACGAGGAGCAGGTGTGCGCGCAGCTGAGGTGGAAGCCCGTGAGCTGCGGGTGATGACATAGGGTTGTGTTCCGCACCAAAAGAGGATTTGGAGGCTTCCCCGGTGGAGCTTGTTTTTTCTCAGCCACTGCAGCTCCCCGGGGAATTTTTACCAGATAATCCCGCGCCGGACAACTATCTGTCTCAGCGTTCGCAGCATAGCGCGGGTACAGGCATGCTACCGGGCCCGGCCCACCACTGTTTTCCACGCGCTTTTGTGCCAAAAACTTTGAAGAACGCGGCGTTCGTGTTTGTCAGGCACGATGCCCACCGCCCCCCATTGCGCCCACCCTATGATGGCCCGTTCAGAGTGCTGGAACCAGGGGACAAACATTTTTTGTTAGATTTGGGGGGTCGTCGGGAGAAAATATGTATAGACAGACTTAAGCCCGCCTTTGTGGTGGCGGACGAGCAAGCGATGTTGGCTCGGGCCCCTTGGCGTGGAAGATCCCCACTGAGAACTCCCCAGGTAGAAGATTCAGCAGAGCAGCCACACGGGCAAGTAGAATGTCCCCCCCCTCGCCATTGCCCACCTGCAGACAGACACACCCCCAGGAGCCCCCCACTGGCACAGCAGCGCTGTGGAGTCGAAGGTCCCTTGTTACAGCAGATATGGGAGGAGACTGAAGCCAAAAGGACGTGAGGGTTGAAACTCAGTCTGAGACTCTGGGGGGGTGCGGTATAGGAAACCCACGCTGGGATAATCATCTCAGACTGGAAGGAGAGGGGAGGGGAATATTCCCTCTGCCGGTAGAGCGTGGGGGATTAAATGGAGGACAGTACGTACTGTAATGTGTAAATGTATTGTGATGCAAGATTTCAGGCAACAGGGGGAAGGAAAGGAGTGATATAAAAGGAGAGACCCTGGTGTATTGAGAAAAGTCTTTTTCTGTGTATGAATGCAGTGAGAGAGAGAAATAAAGTCATCTGTCGTGCAGATCTGGTTCATTTATTTGCACTCTCCACAGAGCGTTATTTGACTTCCACTTAAAAAGAATGAGCCTGCGGGCAAATAAAGAGACGAATGCCAAAATGTTTCCTTGATGACTTGTAAGTTTGCAGTCTGGGGGTATTATGCTGAAAATAGCTATATAAAAGTTAGGAGTTATTTCTTGTTTGTAAATATGTGAAAAAACTCAAATACAGATCCCCAGAAGTTTGTAAGTGCGGGGCACAGCCAAAACATGTCCTACTGAGGCTGGGGTGTGACTGCATCTTGGACAACTGGGGTCAATGGTGGGGAAAATCTTAGCAAGCTTATCTTTTGAATAGTGGAGACGATGGAGCACCTTGAATTGAATAAGCCCGTGACGGACACATAAAGAACAGGTATGTATGCGTGTCAGGCTTTCGCGCCACTGTTCTTCGGAGTTTTATCCTTAAATCTTTTTCCCCATTCTGCTTTTGTCTTGTCCTGTGATATCACAGCTAAATTTTGCATAATTTGATTTGATTTGATTTTTTTTTTTTGATTTTGTATACTTTATTGATCCCCAGAGGGGAAATTGAGGGCAACCACCTGGATGGATGAAGCAGCCACGGTACGGCGCTATCCCTTAACCATTCACACACACATTCACACCTAAGGCCACTTTAGAGTCTCCAATTAACCTAACCTGCATGTTTTTGGCCTGTAGGAGGAAACCGGAGAAATCCCGGAGTAAACCCACGCAAATACGGGGAGAAACATGCAAATCACATAAATCGTAGAAATACGTTTTTTGGCACAGGGATCCAGGTCTAGGATTTCATCTAATTGGTTTGTTGATATCAAAAAAGGGAAAGAGGGAAACATTTTTTTTTACAAAACTGCAAATTTGAAGATATCTAAAAAAGTGAGATCTGGGTATGTCATAATCTTTTATTAGAATATTAAAAGAAGAGAATGTTTTTCCCGGAAATAAATCCTTTAGAAAAACTAATCCCTGCCTGCGCCAAAGGTGAAAAGCATCGTCAGGCACAGAGGGTTTGAAAAACTGGTTATTTACTATTGGACAGAGCCTGCTGGCTTGTACTAACTCAAAGTGCCTTCTAAATTGAAGCCATATTTTTAGAGAAGATTCAACAACTGTAGAGAGGATTCAACAACTGTACACGACGGACATATGGCAATGGTGAGGATAGGATGGGTAGCGGGTTAGACAGAAGTTCCATCTCAACGCAACCTAAACCCTCCTTATTCCTATATGTATCAATCCAATGTAGGAATTTCACTATATTTGCTGCCCAATACGCCTCCCACTTGAGGTGTTTCAGGCACGTCCCACTGGGAGGAGACCCCGGGGCAGACCCAGGACTCGGTGGAGAGACTATGTCTCCCAGCTAGTCTGGGAACGCCTTGGTATCCCCTCTGAAGAGCTGGAGCAGGTGGCTGGGGAGAGGGAAGTCTGGGCTTCTCTGCTTGAACTGCTGCCTCCGCGACCCGGACCTCCGGAAAAGCGGTAGAAGATGGATGGATGGATGGATGCTGCCCAATAGTAAAAAATTAAATTAGGTAGCCCCAGACCTCCTGCTTCTTTTGGTACCTCCAAGTATTTCTTCTTCATCCTACGGTTAGAACTATTCCAGATAAATGATGAAATCAGCCTGTCTAATTGTTGGAAAGCTGTTTTGGGTATAAATATGGGAATCATTTGGAATATATATAAAAATCTAGGCAAAATTGTCATTTTTACTATATTTATACAACCTATTAATGAGATGGGTAAGTTTGACTATTTTTTAATATCTTGTGCTATCCTTTCAATTAATTTTCTAAAATTACGATTATGCAGTCCTCATATTGAATGACTGATTGTTATGTATTTTGGCTTACTGCGGCACCCGTCGTAGTGTCTTGTAACAATGCATTATGGGTAATGTAGTGTATGTTGAGTGTGTTGTCGTTGGCTGTGTGCTATGAGTTGCTGCTACGCTAATAAACTGTGAACATTACGTCGATGGTCCGAGTCATCATTTGTTATATCGAGTAACGTAACGGGTGAAAGATATAACAAAAAGTGGCGACAAGGACGTCTGGACCGACGCTGCAGTCCGCGACGGAGGAGAGTTTTTTGTCGTTTTTTTTTTCCTGCCGCTACTTCGTGCTGACAGGGTGATACACCGCGCCACTGTGCTGAGGTGGATGCTGCGGGCTGTCTGCTAAGCGGGGAGGAGCGGAGCAGTGGAAATTGTTAAGGACAAAAAAAAAATAAAATAAAAAACTCCGTGAGTAACGGCGGAGGGAAGAAATGACGTTACAGAAAGGAGCCGCGAGGGAAAGAGCGACATTCAACCAGGAGTGTTAAAATGGCTGGAGTCATTGGCTCTATCGGGCCCTTTGATGAGAGCGCGGAGCAATGGAGCTCCTATACAGAGCGCTTTGATTATTTCGTCACGGCCAATGGAATAACGGATGAAAAGTTAGTGCCCACTTTTCTGTGTGTGATGGGTCCCAAGACATTTAACCTACTACGTAACCTCCTACAGCCAGCAAAGCCAGGCTCTAAAACCTACAAAGAACTGGTGGACACACTGACCCACCACTTCTCACCCAAGCCTCTAGTGATTGCAGAAAGATACAGGTTTCACAGACGTAACCAAGAAGAGGGTGAGTCTGTTAACATGTTTGTTGCAGCGCTACGTAAGTTAGCCGAACACTGTGAATTTAAAGATGTTTTAAATGACACATTAAGAGACAGGCTTGTGTGTGGACTACGAAATGAAGCAGCACAGAAGAAGTTACTCACAGAAAGTGATTTGACGCTTGAAAGAGCCATTAACATTAGTGTGATGATGGAGATGGCTTCCAAAGAAGCACACCAACTGCATGCTACAGGCAGAGTACATAAACTCAACAGTGGTAAAACCAATGCAACAGGTCCATGTTTCCGCTGTGGCAAGGTGGGACACCTTTCTAATGACTGTTGGTACAAAGAGAAGGACTGTAACAACTGTGGGGAAAAAGGCCACGTGGAGCGGGCATGTAGAAGCAAAAGGAGCAAAGACAAAAGCCCAAAGACAAGGAATAAAAGTGACATGGTAAAATACAAAAAGAAAAGAAATGTTCACACAGTTAAACATGGCGAGGACAGAGTGAGCGACTCCTCAGAGGAAGAGGTGTCAACTGCAATAAATACTGTCCGGATTATGAATGTGAATGAAGGCTCAGAAGGCTTTTGGACTAAACCAAAAGTGGAGGGACATTTTATTAAAATGCAGATAGACACCGGATCAAAGGCATCACTTGTGTCGCATGGCATTTACAAGAAGTTTCTGAAACATCTTCCACTCCGACCTTCAGACACCGTCTTCAGGGCGTATACTGGACACCGAGTGCCTATGAAAGGGATGACAGAGGTAACTGTTCAGTACAATGGGCAAACTGCTGAGCTTCCAGTTTATGTTACCAAGAACAACTGTCCAGCTGTAATGGGGCGTGTGTGGCTAAAGAAAATCCAACTTGACTGGCAAGAAGTAAGGAAGCTGTCACACAGTTCCACTCAGCTGCAGGCCATACTAGAAAGGCACAAAAAGGTTTTTCGTGATGAGTTAGGCAGTATGAAAAAAATTATAGTGAAGCTGCATGTCAAACCTGACAGTAAACCAGTGTTTATGAAAGCCAGGCCAGTGCCGTACGCCATCAGACCAAAGGTGGAGGCTGACTTGGATGCTCTGGTCAAGAATGGAGTGCTGGAGCCTGTGACAACCAGTGAGTGGGCCACGCCCATAGTTCCAGTACCCAAAAAGGACTGAGGAATCCGAACCTGTGGAGACTTTAAGGTAACAGTAAACCCTATACTAACAGCAGAGCAGTATCCCCTTCCACTGATTGATGACTTATTTGCGGGGCTGAGTGGGGGACAAAAGTTCAGCAAAATGGATCTCAACCAGGCTTACTTACAAATGCATGTAGACGAGCAGTCACGTGAAATGCTGACTATCAACACCCATAAAGGACTCTTCAGATACAGGCGACTGCCTTTTGGCATCACATCTGCTCCAGCACTTTTTCAGCGAGCTATGGATCAAATCCTGAGTGGATTACCAGGAGTGCAGTGCTACCTGGATGATATCCTGTGTACAGGAGCAGATGATGAAGAGCATCTGTGCAACTTGGATGCAACTCTCACGAGACTGGAGGAGTATGGATTGAGAATCCGCAAGGATAAATGTGAGTTTTTCCAGTCATCTGTGGAATACTTAGGTCATGTGATCGATGCTAAGGGACTACACACTGCACCATCGAAAATCACAGCCATTGTGGATGCACCTCCACCCCAAAATGTCAGTCAGCTGAAGTCTTTCTTAGGACTGCTGAACTATTATGGACGTTTCATACCAAACTTGGCATCACTATTAAAACCACTGCATAACCTGCTGCGCAAAGAGGAAGCATGGAGGTGGACAGCAAGCTGTCAGGAAGCTTTTCAGAAGGCAAAGGATGCGCTGACTGCATCAGAGGTTCTGACCCACTTCAACCCATCACTTCCGATCCAGCTTGCCTGCGACGCCTCTCCTTATGGCGTAGGGGCGGTGATTTCCCACGTAATGCCAGACGGTGAGGAAAAGCCAATCGCTTTTGCGTCAAGGACATTAAACAAGGCAGAAGCTAACTATGCTCAGCTAGAAAGAGAGGCTCTGAGCATTGTGTTTG
This sequence comes from Pholidichthys leucotaenia, assembly GCA_020510985.1. Taxonomy (NCBI): domain Eukaryota; kingdom Metazoa; phylum Chordata; class Actinopteri; order Cichliformes; family Pholidichthyidae; genus Pholidichthys; species Pholidichthys leucotaenia. Next base: position 20,702,718 of record CM035844.1, read on the forward strand.
GTGTCAGAAAATTCCACCAATACTTGTATGGACGGAAGTTTACACTTTTTACTGACCACCGACCTCTCACAACCATCCTTGGACCATACACAGGAATACCATCTCTTGCAGCGTCCCGACTGCAGAGGTGGGCGTTGCTGTTGTCAGGACACTCCTATGACATCAGGTATCGAAAGTCAGACTGTCATGGTAATGCAGATGGGTTATCCAGATTACCACTTCCTGTCATGAAGCCAGAGTCAAGCACTGTGGACATCTTCTACTTCACAGAGGTAGAAAACACACCTGTTTCAGCTGTGCAGGTGAAAAAGGGGACTAGAAATGACCCTGTGTTGTCTGCAGTCATGGACTTGGTCATTAAAGGACAACCTGCGGGTGATGACGCAACCTTGAAGCCCTTCCTTGGGAAGTGGACAGAATTGTCTGTTTAGTCGGGTTGTTTGCTGTGGGGGAGGAGAGTGATTATTCCCCTGTCATGTCGAACAAAAGTGTTAGAGCAACTTCACGCAGGACATAGTGGAATCGTGAGAATGAAAGAAATAGCGAGAAGCTATTTTTGGTGGCCAAACATTGACAAGCAGATTGAAGAAATAGCCAAAAGCTGTTCATCTTGTCACAAGGTACGGAACAACCCACCATTGGCTCCTCTCCATCCCTGGGAGTTCCCACAGGAGCCATGGCATCGTGTGCACATTGACTTTGCAGGTCCGTTTGAGGACAGAATGTTTCTCGTTGTTGTGGATGCACACAGTAAATGGTCTGAAGTGGCTATTATGAGGTCAACCACCACAGAGAAGACCATAGAGGCATTAGGAGAAATGTTTAGTCGTTTTGGGTGTCCTATACAACTAGTTTCTGACAATGGACCTCAGCTAGTTTCACAAGAAATGGATGCTTTTCTACAAGCTAATGGAGTGCAGCACATTAAATCAGCTCCATACCATCCTGCGACGAACGGCCTTGCAGAAAGGTTTGTGCAGACAATGAAACATGCATTGAAAGCATCACAAGGTCAAGGAACACTGCATCAGAGGCTGCACAAGTTCCTGCTAAACTACCGCAACACTCCACATGCAATCACAAAGACAACCCCTGCTAGTCTGATGTTCAAGAGAGATCTGCGCACTACCTTTGATCTTTTGAAACCCTCAGGATTAAAGGACACTGTGCAAAAGCAACAAGAGAAGCAAATTATGCACAGAGAACATTGGGCAAAGGACAGAGCGTTCACGTCAGGAGAATCTGTGCTGGCCAGGAACTACAGAGGTGAACCTAAGTGGGTTCCTGCAACTGTTATCGCACAAACTGGACCAGTCTCATATACAGTTCAAACCACTGACAGTGTTTGGAAAAGGCACGTGGATCAACTCCTGCAGACACCACCAGCGCCTGCAGAACCGTCTTTTGGATATCCTAACAATCCACCTACACCAGTACAGAACTCAACCACTTCAGAGACCGGAGTTCCAGCTGGAGATGTGACATCTTCTTCTGCATCAGCACCAGAAGCAACCGCCACATTAGAAAGAACTCAGACTCATGTTCCTGCAGAGCGCCGATATCCTACCAGGGAGCGACGACCTCCTGTCCGTCTGAGTTATTAGACTAGATAGCAACTGACCCACATTTATGGGGCAGAATAATCCCCAGGGGTACAGTTATGGGATGAGGTAGTCTACCCTCACTCCTAAGGTAGCATAATAATTAAAGAAAAAAAAAAAGAGACAAACAAAGACACAAGAATTGCAGCAGACACTTGATATCTCCTATAGGACATTTATTGTAAGAGGGGAGGAGATGTTATGTATTTTGGCTTACTGCGGCACCCGTCGTAGTGTCTTGTAACAATGCATTATGGGTAATGTAGTGTATGTTGAGTGTGTTGTCGTTGGCTGTGTGCTATGAGTTGCTGCTACGCTAATAAACCGTGAACATTACGTCGATGGTCCGAGTTATTATTTGTTATATCGAGTAACGTAACGGGTGAAAGATATAACACTGATCTTAATGCCTAGGTACGTGAATGTATTCTTCTCAAGTTTAAATGGAAACCTAAAATAATTACCATCTACATTGTTGATGGGAAATGGCAAACTCTGAGTAATTAATTTTATAGCCTGAGAGATGACCAAAATTATCTAGAATATGTAATAATTTTGGTATGGTTCCCTCTTAATTGGATACATACAGTAGCAGGTCGTCTGCATACAGCGATACCTTATGAAGTTTACTACCCTGTAAAATGCCCTTCACTCCCTCTTCTTTTCTAATAGCTATGGCCAGCGGTTCAATTGCTAAGTTAAATAGGTAAGGGGAGAGGCTGCAGCCCTGCCTGAAGCCCCTATGAAGCCTGAAATAATCAGAAAATATAGAGTTTGTCCGTACTGCTGCCACAGGAGAACCATATAATATTCTAATCCAAGCTTGGAATGATGTGCCAAAACCAAATCTTTCTATAACGGCGAATAAGTATTGCCACTCGACACAATCGAATGCATTTTCAGCGTCTAATGAAATCACTACTTCTGACTCTTCAGTCGGGTGTGGTGTATACAGTGTATTCAGAAGGCAACGCATATTGTAAAAAGATTGCTGACCGGGTATAAAACCAGTTTGATCATTATTCACAATCGATGCTATAACTGTCTCATTGCGAGTGGCCAAAATTTTTGTAAGAATTTTGTAATCATAATTTAACAAGCTTATTGGGTGATATGAGCCACATAGTAAAGGGTCTTGATCTTTTCTAAGCAAAATCGATATGATTGCCTGCGTCATGGTCTGGGGTAATTTCTGTTGAAGGAAGATGTCTTTATATACTTGTTTAAGAATTGGGGCCAATTTGGGTGCAAATTCTTTATAAAATTCAATAGAGAAGCTGTCAGTGCCTGGGGCTTTGCTGCTCTGCATAGATCTTATATGCTTGTAATATTTCTACTATCGGTATTTCTCTGTCCATTTGTGTACGGCCGTCTGGTGGAATTTTTGGGATAGTCAGGCCATCTAAAAATTTGGAAACATGTAAAAAATCACTGGATGATTCAGAAGAGTAAAGACTAGTATAAAAAATGTTTAAATTGGTCATTTATATCATCCGGGTTGGTGGTTTCTACTCCTAATGGTGTGCAGATCTTCAGAATGGTGCTGGTGGCTGCAGATTGTCTGAGCTGGTGAGCCAATAATTTCCCCGCTTTTTCTCCATGTTCATAAAACATCTGTTTAGATTTAAAAAAAAAACCAAAAAAACAATCGCTCCATATGCTTAATAGAAATATTATCGAATTCTGTTTTTAAAAATAACTTTTTTTATATATATAATTCAGGGGTAGGGGAGACAGCATATAGGCAATCTCTTCCCGCTATATTCTGAGATAATTCTGCCATACGCTGTTTATTTTTTTCCTCTCATATGCAGCATATGAAATTATTTGGCCTCTAAGGTAAGCTTTAAGTGCTTCCCAAATAGCAGATAATTGGACATCAGAAGTTTGGTTGGTCTCCATAAAATCTGTGATTTGTTGAGAAAGGAAATTTTTAAAGGAGTCCTTAGAAAGCAGAAGGGGGTCAAACCTCCAGGTGCGTCAAGGTCTAGGGCAGTCTGGGAAGCTCATATCCAATTTTACGGGACTGTGATCAGAGATAACGATAGCATTGTATTGAAATCCCTTAACCATGGAGGAGGTTCTACCATCTAAAAGAAAAAAATCAATTCTAGAATAGGAATGATGTACTGGGGAGGAGAGAGAAAACTGTTTCTTAGATGGATTATTTTTCCTCCAAGGGTCAAAGAGAGCATACGAGTCCATAAACGACTGAATGACACTACCTGCCTTTGAGATCTTACTGCTGGGTCTTGGATTGGACCTATCTAGAAAGGGGTGCAGTACACAATTAAAATCTCCCCCCAGTATCAGTAGATACTCATTAAGATCCGGAAGGGTTGCTATAAAATTAGCAAAAAAAGAAGGATCATCCCAATTTGGCCCATAAATGTTCGCTAAAACCACTCGTGTACCATAAATATTACTCGTGACCACCACATACCTTCCTCGAGGGTCAGAGATGGTTGACAAAGAAACAAATGGGATACCCTTCCTGATCAGGATGGCTGTGCCCCGTGTTCTGCTCTCGTGTCTCGAGCTAAAAATCTGTCCAATCCAGGCTTTTTTTAGTCTCGCATGCTCGGTCGATAGGAGGTGCGTTTCCTGTAGGAACATAATATCAGAACCAAGAGATTTTAAATGTGCCAGAACCCTGCTACGTTTCACAGGATTATGAATTCCTTTCACATTCCAACTCAGGAAACGAAGAGAGCTTAAATTGTAAGTGTCAGACATTAAACCTTTATCAAAACAAAAAGAAAGAAAAGCAAGTGACCCTGTCCCTTAACTATGAACAAACAAAACCAAAAATATAAAGCCTTGAAACCCCATGCTGATCCAACAAATCCCTCAGAATCGCATTTCCCTTTACTGGTATAGCACAGTCCATGCACAAAAAAAAAAACATCGGGAAAAAAAAAAGAATTATGTTATACTGAAAATAAGAGACAATCTAAATTTCAGCTCCCGAAATGCCAGTTTCAACCTGGCTCTTTGATGGTGAATACGACTAATGTAAATCATCTGTGATGTCTGAAAAAAAAAAGGGGGCAACAGCTCAACCCTAAAGTAAAATATTCCAGAAAACCTGTTTTTTTGTCCTCATTTAATTCAGTTTTTTTTCCCCCTGCACTCTTTAAATAGGAGCAGCAGGCCATCAGTCCAGCCACCTGAGTATTATTATTTTTTTTAACCACACCCACACCTATGTTTACACACATCACACAAAAAAGTGTACTTGTGTATTTATATTGCGTATTTATATTCTTCTGTACAGATATATGTATGTAAATGCATGCGCATATCTGCAAACTCAAATAGGTACAGACCTGTATACACACTCCTACGCATACACACAAAAAAAGAAAAAAAAGCAAATTTACGATGAAAAAGTTAGCCAATTTATGAGAAAAGGTTTAAAATTTGCAGAAAAAAAAATACCACACTTTAAAAAAAGAGAGAGGAAAAAAGGAAGAGAGAAAGAAAAAGAGAAAAAAGAAATATACTGTATTAAGGCAACTTTAAACTGTGAAAGATACACTCAAATGATTACCTGACTTGGTTGAAAAGAGGTGACAATTTTTTGGGGATGGAAACGGTTTGAACAGCATTACCAGAAAAAATGCACATTATAGAAATTAAGAAAAACCACCAGATGAAACCATTGTCTCTGTCCCATCTAAGAACCATGCTACTTGCTAGCCTTTAGCCGTCTGCGCCCATTAGCTGCTAATATCCATTAGCCACTACCGTCACTTCTTATTTTCCTTCAGTTTTCCGTGGTGTTGTGGGGGGACACAGAGGCAAAATCCTCCACCCAGACAATGGACAGTGAAGGGGAGACTGACCGGAGGATCGAGTCGAGACACTTGAGGGCAGACACTGGCTAGAGCGAAGAGGAAGAAGCAGCACGCCAGCGAGTGTTATGATAATGTGGGGGAGATGTACTATGTCATGCTAATGTGCCGCACAGACTGTTGATTCAATGTGGATTGTGGTGTGAGTCCCCAGGTCGCTAGGCAAGGGATTAAAGTATAAAAGAGGGAGAGCCTGCGACCTGGGATTCATTCTTGTCAACTCGACTTGTGGAGAAAGGAAATAAAGTCTGTGCTGTTCAGCCCGTTGTCACGCCTGCTCCTTTCTCTACACTGGTGACCCCGAGACGAATAATGGAATATGAGGCGAACACCCCGGAGACGGCCCCGTCTGGAAATGCCAGCATTGCCTGTGCTGTTTTGGTCAAGCTCCCGGATTTTTGGCTACACGACCCCACGGCTTGGCTCCTACACACGGAGGCCCAGTTCGCACTCTGGGGAGTGACAGCGGATGACACGAAGTGTTACTATGTCGTAGCAGCACTGGACGCATGCACAACGCAGCAGGTGGCAAGCCTGCTCCAATGGCCCCCAGCCCATGGCAAGTACGACGCCATCAAGAACGCGCTGACCCAGCACTACACACTGTCAGACTCTGAGACAGTGGAACGACTCCTGACGCGCTCCGAGTTGAGAGACAGCTCGGCGCTCGAATTGATGGAGAAGATGCTGGCGTTGATAGGCACAGATGGTGAACCATTCCTGTTCGCACACCTCTTCCTCCATAACCTACCGATGGCAGCCCGGGCAGTCCTCGCCAACTCACTGCTGCTGGCCACGCAGAACTACCGGGCGCTGGCACAAGAAGCAGACTGGATTATCCTGGCGACCAGAACCTTTGCGGTGAACGCTGCAGCGCCGGAGCCCATGGAGACGACCGTCGATGGTGAGGAGCCTCCCATGGTGGCCGGCGTGGAGGCCAAGAAGCACCGTCAGGGAGCGCTCTGTTTCTACCATCACCGTTTCAGAGAAAACGCACGCCAATGCATGCCACCCTGCCAATACAGGAGGTTGGGAAATGCCAGGACCGGCAGTCGTTAGCAGCCATGGCCATCAGTGACACAAACAAGCTGCTCTATGTGATGGACTCTATGTGATGCAGCTTTTGATACTATCGATCATAATATTCTACTTGATAGATTAGAACACTATGTTGGACTTAATGGAACTTCGTTGCAGTGGTTTAGATCTTATTTATCTGATAGGTTCCAGTTTGTTCATGTAAATAATGAGTTTTCTTTCAACTCAAAGCTTAGTCATGGAGTTCCACAGGGATCTGTGCTAGGCCCTACTCTTTTTAGTTTATATATGCTTCCGTTAGGCAACATTATTAGAAAGCACTGTATACATTTTCATTGTTATGCTGATGACACACAATTATACCTGTCAATGAAGCCAGATGATAGTAATCAATTAGCCAAGTTAGAAGCCTGTCTTAAGGAAATCAAAGCTTGGATGACTTGTAATTTCCTGCTATTAAATTCAGATAAGACTGAAGTCATTCTTGTTGGTCCAAAAAACCTTAGAAATTCCTTTCCAAATCAAACTTTCAGTTTGGATGCAGTTACTCTTTCTCTTAATAGCTCTGTGAGGAACCTTGGAGTTATTTTTGATCAGGATTTGTCCTTCAATTCACATATTAAATTTGTTTCTAAGACTGCCTTCTATCATTTGCGTAATATTGCCAAGATTAGGAGCATCTTGTCTCAGAGTGATGCTGAGAAACTGATCCACGCTTTTGTTAGCTCGAGATTAGATTATTGTAATTCTTTATTATCAGGTTGTCCTAAAACATCTTTAAAAAGTCTTCAGCTGATCCAAAATGCTGCAGCAAGAGTTTTAACAGGTACTAGAAAGAGAGATCATATCTCTCCGGTTCTGGCCTCCCTTCATTGGCTTCCCATAGAGTTTAGAATTAAGTTTAAAATCCTTCTTCTTACTTACAAAGCTCTAAACAATCAGGATCCTTTTTATTTAAAAGATCTGATACTACCGTATTATCCTAACAGAGCACTACGCTCCCAAAATGCAGGACTACTTGTAATACCTAGAATCTCCAAAAGTACAATGGGAGGCAGAGCCTTCAGTTCTCAAGCTCCTCTCCTGTGGAATCAGCTGCCAATCTGGATTCGGGAGTCAGACTCGATCTCTGTTTTTAAGATTAGGGTTAAAACCTACCTTTTTGATATAGCCTACAATTAGGGAGGGATCATGTGTTTCTGAACCCTCCCTTAGTTATGCTGCTAATAGGTTTAGTCAGCCGGGGGACCTCCAGTAATGCACTGGGCCTCACTCCTTTCCTCACTCTCTATGAAATATTTTTTTTTTTGCTGGTCATTAACATTTGTTTGTTCTCTCCCATAGATTGAGTCCCCATCGTGCTGTTTGCTCTCTACATGTCTGTTCTTTTCATCTTCTCTGTCCCCTCACCCCCCAGCCAGTCGCAGCAGATGACTGCCCCTCCCTGAGCCTGGTTCTGCTGGAGGTTTCTTCCTGTTAAAAGGGAGTTTTTCCTCTCCACCGTCGCCAAGTGCTTGCTCACAGGGGATCACCTGATTGCTGGGGTCTTTCTGCAACTGTGGGGGTTCCCCCCTACAGTTGATAGTGCTATGAGATGACTGTTGTTGTGAAATGGCGCTATATAAATAAAGTTGAATTGAATTGAATTGAATGGACTCACGTTCGGGGAGACAATTCCTCGTGGACTCTGGTTCCCAAAAGAGCCTCATCCTGCCGTCAAACGCAGACCGGTTGGCTGGGAGTAGTGGCCCCAAGCTGGCAGCCGCCAACAGCTCAGACATTAAAACTTGTGGTGAGAGGACACTGACCATAAGTTTGCATGGCCGCAACTACCAGTGGACTTTCATCATTGCAGCCTGTAACTACCCCGTCTTAGGCGCAGATTTTCTGTGTGCACACAGACCATTAGTCGATGTTGCCAATAGACATCTTGTTAATGTCTTTTTATTCTCTGCCCTGTACAGCTCGAGGAACCAGGTCCACATCACTCGCCAACGTCACAGCTCCAGGGGGTAAGTTCCAACAACTTCTCACACAGTTTCCAGCACTTACGGTTCCAACGTTTTCAGTGGCCATCACTAAGCATGGGGTCGAGCACTTTATCCCCACAAAGGGGCCACCTGTTTTCACGCGCCCTCACCGCCTGGATGCAGCTAAACTGGCCAGTGCATGCGAGGAGTTCGCCAATTTGGAGAGACTAGACATTGCCAGGCGCTTCAATAGTCCATGGGCATCCCCGCTGCACATGGTGCCTAAAGCCGACGGGTCGTGGTGACCATGCGGCGACTTCCACCGGTTAAACAACACTACTGCACACAATCGCTACCCCATCCCCCATATTCAGGATTTTTCCATCCACCTCACCGGGGCACACATTTTTTCCAAGGTGGACCTGGTCTGCAGGTACCACCAGGTCCCGGTGAATGAGGAAGACGTACCCAAAATGGCAGTGATTACCCCATTCGGACTTTTCGAATTTTTACTCATGCCGTTCGGGTTAAAAGGCGCAGCACAGACCTTCCAACGCATGATGGATGCTGTGCTGCACGATCTGCCATTTGTCTTCGTCTACCTCAACGACATCCTGGTGGTCAGCGTGTCCGAGGACGAACACGTTGCCCACCTCAGAATGGTTTTCCAGAGGTTGGAGGAGCACAGGTTGATAATCAACCCAGCGAAGTGCCAGTTCGGAGCTGCGACTATCGCTTTTTTTTTTTTGTTTTTGGGCCACCGCATCTCACCGGAGGGCGCAATCCCGTTACCGGACAAGGTGCGTGCGGTGGCTAATTTTCCAAGTCCACAGACCGTAAGAGTGCTCCAGGAGTTCCTAGGGATGGTGTACTTATACAACCATTTCCTCCCTCGCGCAGTCGAGCTCATGCAACCGTTGTATGCTGTGCTTAAGAAACGCAAACCGGCAGACAGCATTGACCGGACACCCGAGCGGGTGCAGGCTTTTGCGGATGCCAAGGACGTGCTGGCTAAGGCCACTTTGCTGGCACACCCAGACCCGTTGGCATGCATTGCGCTCACTACCGACGCATCGGACATGGCCATAGGGGCCGTCATGGAGCAATGCGTCACAGGGGCTTGGCAGCCGCTCGCCTTTTTCAGCAGATCCCTCGCGACAACGAGCATAAATACAGCACATTTGACAGGGAGCTGCTGGCTCTCCACCTGGCCATACGCCACTTCCAGTTCTGGTTAGAAGGGCGCAGTTTCACAGCGTTCATGGACCACAAGCCGTTGACATATGCCATGGCCAAGGTTTCAGAACCATGGTCGGCTGGGTAGCAAAGGCAGCTAGCTGCAATATCGAAGTTTACCACCGATATACGGCATTTGGCCGGCAAACTCAATGTGGTGGTGGACTGTCTCTCTTGCGCGCTTGCGGCCCCAATCCACGTACGGATAGATTACACGACCATGGCCGCGGAGCAACCCAGCGATGCCGACATTTGCGCTCTTCAGTCTGGACCAACAGGGTTAAGGCTGGAAAGCAGAGTACTGCGAGCCGGGAGCCTGTCCCTACTCCGTGATGTCTCCACAGGCCGTCCATGCCCGGTCGTCCCACGCACTTGGCGCCACCATGTTTTCGACTCCATTCACTCCCTGGCACACCCGGGGGTGTGTGCATCAGTCAAGCTGGTGGGGGCAAAATTCATCTGGCCATGTCTGTACAAACAGATGAAAGAGTGGGCGGCAGCTTGCGTCGCCTGCCAGAGGGCCAAGGTACACAGGCACACAAAGACCCTCCCTAGAACACTTCTACGTCCCGGCTAAGAGGTTTGACCATGTCCACGTGGACCTGGTGGGGCCCCTCCTGCTTTCACAGGGGTTTACGCACCTCCTAACGGCAGTGGACCACACCACGCGTTGGCCAGAAGCCGTGCCGCTGGTGTCCACAATGTCCGCGGAAGTAGCACATGCTTTTTTGACCACTTGGGTGGCACATTTTGGCGCTCCGTCTGACATCACGTCTGACAGGGGCCCCCAGTTCATTTCCGACCTCTGGTCTGCGGCAGCCCAGAGCCTGGGGGTCAATGTCCACCACACTACCGCATACAACCCTCAGGCCAATGGGTTATGCGAACGTTTCCACAGATCGCTCAAAGCAGCGCTCAGGGCTTCGCTTACCGACGCCAATTGGGTGGACCGACTGCTGTGGGTTTTGTTGGTGTTGTGCGCCACACCAAAGGAGGATTTGGCAGCCTCCCTGGCAGAGCTCGTTTTTTCACAACCGCTGTGGCTCCCTGGGGAATTTTTGCCTGACAACCCAGCTCCCGATGCCCAACTGCCCCTGCATTCCCCACATGCCGCGGACCCGGGAAGAGGACCGGGCCTGGCCCACCACTGTTTCCCCTGTGCTTTCGTCCCCAAAAAGTTGCGGAATGCGTCATTTGTCTTCGTCAGGCACGATGCACACCGGACCCCCTTGCTTCCGCTGTACGACAGGCCGTTCAGCGTGTTGCAACCTGGGGAGAAACATTTTCTGTTAGACTTTGGGGGGACGCAGCGAAACCGTCTGCATTGACAGGCTCAAGCCAGCAATCGTGTCAGCAGATGAGGAAGAGGTGTTGGCCCGGGCTCCCCGGCATGGAAGCCCCCCGTTGGAGCCCTGCAGGTAAATGATTCTGCAACAGCAACAACAATGCCTTTTGAGGATGTGTTTTCTCACCCCCCCCCCCCCCCCCCGTCCACCTACAGACGGACGTGCCTCCCACAGTGCTGCACCGCCAGAACAGCGCATATCAGCCAGCGACCCCCCGTTACAGCCAATACGGCCGCCGGCTGAAGCCCACAGGACTGACAGGTTGAAGCCCGTTCTGGGTGTTCGGGGGTGTGTGTGTGGGGGGACACAGAGGTGACATCCTCCACCCAGACAATGGACAGTGAAAGGGAGGCTGACCGGGGGGTCGAGCCGAGACACTTGAGGGCAGACGCTGGCTAGAGCGAAGAGGAAGAAGCAGCACGCCAGCGAGTGTTATGATAATGTGGGGGAGATGTACTATGTCATGCTAATGTGCCACACAGACTGTTGATTCAATGTGGATTGTGGTGTGAGTCCCCAGGTCGCTAGGCAAGGGATTAAAGTATAAAAGAGGGAGAGCCTGTGACCTGGGATTCATTCTTGTCAACTTGACTTGTGGAGAAAGGAAATAAAGTCTGTGCTGTTCAGCCCGTTGTCATGCCTGCGAGAACCCCATACTTACTGCCCTGGCAGCCCCGAAAGAGCTGCTTAGCTTCAGAGAAAGCCGCTCTCTTCTTAGCTATGGCAGCGGTATAATCCAGAAAAATACTCACTCTCCTACCTTGGAGAAAGAGCGGAGCCAAACATGTTGCTTTACGGAGAACCTCCTCTCTCTCCTGGAAGTAATGAAATTTTACCACAATGATCCTGGGGGGTTCTCCCTCCTTAGGTGTAGAACGTAGACTGTGATGGGCTTCGTCTAACATCGGGGTGAAGTCAAGTTTCAGCAGCTCCTGTAGAATCTTAGCGATGGCTACCATGGGTTGTTGGCCTTCGCTGTTCTCTAGCCCTTCCTTTGTGCCAATGATTCGTGCATTACAACAACGTTGCCGTCCCTCCATGTCCTCCAGCTTCAGGTGCAGCAAGGCAACTTCTGACTTTAGCTGGCCGACATCTTCTTCCATGCTAACCGTTTTGTCTGAATACGTATTCAGGCCATCTTCAAGGTCTCCCAGGCGGGTCTCTTGTTTTACCATATCCTCTACAATGGAATCAATTTTTGCATCCAAGTCTTTCATCTTTAAATCTATATGGGCCAATATCTTACTTTCACAGTTCACAATAGCGGCCATCACCTCAGACAGATCAGTCGGTTCCTCCTCAGAGGCCTTAATCGAGCCAGAGGCTTTAACTGCCTGCTCTTTGCTGGGCTTGTTCCTGCTCATGGCGCCTTCAAAAAAAATTATTGAAAAAATATAAAGTCATGATTCTGATGCCTAAGCATTTTAGTCCAATGTATATTCAACCTCGTTTACCCAGGGCTGATCAGAGGAGTTGAAATATTTGTTAAAAGTTCGCCCTAGTCAGGAGCCCAGCAAAAACGCATCTTCACATGATACTGCTCACCAGCTGTCTCCCCTGTGTTAATTTTTCCTTACTTTGTACATTATTATTGCAGTTTTATATTCCACCAGATCAAATAATTTCTTTTTAAAGCTTTTAGACTGTAAAAATAAAAAATTTGTATGATCACAGAAACCATTCTTATTGTTCTTTTTTGTAAAATAACAAGTGGCTGTAATGAACTTTTATATGTGTTTCCCCAGACTTCTGAACAATAATTTAAATATGGTAAAACCAGTGAACAATAGAGAATATGGAGTGAATTCTGATCCAGTATGTGCTTTGTTCTGCTCATGACCGAAATACTTCTAGACACTTTAGCTTGTACGTATGTAATGTGAGGTTTCCAGCAAATTTTTTCATCTAAAATCATACCTAGAAATTTACCATCTTGAACTCTTTCAGTACTGATGTTATCTATCTGTATCTTTGCTTGAATATTTGCTTTACCATTTCTAAATAAGTTTTTTGCTCAAATTTAGTGATAATTTATTTTTATTAAACCATTCTTTTATTTCACTGAATTTGGTAGTGATCATGTTCAAAAGTTGCTGTAGATCCTCACCAGTACCCAGAACAGTTGTGTCATCTGCAAACATCACAACTTTCAACAGTTCAGAAACATTACAAATATCGATATATAAAATGAAAAGTTTAGGTCCTAATACTGACCCCTGGGGGACACCACAAACAATGTCCAAACACTCAGATTTATATTGCACCATCTTCACAAATTGTTGCCTGTTTTTAAAATAGTTTCTGACCCAGTTCAGTACTGTCCCCCTGAAGTCCATACATTCCAATTTACTAAGTAATATTTCACGATTTAATGTGTTGAATGTTTTTTTTTTAAATCAATAAATACTCCCATTGAAAATTTCTTTCTGTTCATAGAATTAATGATTTCTTGTATAACATCCATTAAAGCCAATGACGTAGAGTGGTTGGTTCTAAGTCCATACTGACTGTAAGTAGTTTGTATTTAAGATAAGATAAGATAAGATAAGCCTTTATTAGTCCCACAACGGGGAAATTCCAGGATTGCAACAGCACAGGGATAGCAACACTCAGAGCAACAATCAGAAGGCAAGAAAAAAAACAAAACAAAAAAAAACAAGCAAGCAAGAGCAGCTAATATACATATGTACGTATTACTATAAAATATATATATACACACACACACACAGACACACAGTGCAGAGCATTGTAGCTAGATGGAATAAATATGTAAATATATAAACACCCACAGTACGGAGCATTGCAGCTAGGTGGAATAAATATGCAAGTATATAAACACACACAGTGCGGAGCAATGTAGCTAGATGGAATAATATGTAGATATATAAATATATAAACACACCCAGTGCTGAGCATTGTAGCTAGATGGAATAAATATGTAAATATATAAACACACACAGTGCAGAGCATTGTTGCTAGATGGAATGAAACAGCATAACCGTCTACTTAGTTATCCTACATGGTATGATTATGTGCCCATACATATTCTCACCCTCCATAGCGACCGGTAAGTTCCTAGTTGTATGCCGGAGGGGACCATTGTGTAAGTCTATTGCATCTTTTGCATTCAAAAAACTATTAGTTTGTTACGTCTTTTTGCTATCTCTGCGAGCAGCCCTGCTTAGGTTGTACAGTCTGACAGCCGTTGGTAGGAAGGACCTACGAAACCTCTCGGTTGTGCACCTGGGATGATGTAGTCTGCTGCTAAATGAGCTCCTCAGTGCATTCAGTATGTCCTGCATAGGGTGGAACTCGGACTCCAGCAGAGATGACAGTTTAGCCACCGTCCTTCTCTCTCCTATCTCCTCCATCGGATCAAGGCGCTGCCCCAGGACAGAGCTAGCTTTCTTAATCAGTTTGTTCAGTCTCTTCCTATCGGCTGCAGTAATGCCACTGCCCCAGCAGACCACTCCAAAAGTGATGGCTGATGCCACCACCGTGTCATAGAATGACTTCAGCAGCGCCCCTTGTACACCAAAAGACCTGAGTCTCCTCAGCAGGAACAGCCTGCGCTGTCCCTTCTTGTAGAGTGCGTCAGTATTGTGTGACCAGTCTAGTTTATTGTTCAGATGAATACCCAGGTACTTATAGGATGTCACCATCTCGATGTCTGTTCCCTGTATATTTACTGGTACTGTGAGGGGCTGCCCATGCCTGCGGCAGTCCACCACCAGCTCCTTAGTTTTCCTCGCGTTGATCTGGAGGCAGTTCCGATGGCACCAGTCCACGAAGTCCTGGATAAGCCCTCTGTACTCAGCTTCATCTCCATTGGAGATGAGGCCAACGATCGCAGAGTCATCAGAGAACTTCTGTAGATGGCAGTGTGTTGTGTTGTGTGAGAAGTCCGCAGTATAAAGAGTGAACAGGAAGGGAGCCAGCACCGTTCCCTGGGGGGCCCCCGTGCTACTGATGATCGTGTCGGACACACAGTCCCGGGTTCTCACAAACTGAGGCCGGTTCGTGAGGTAGTCCAGGATCCATGATGACAGGTGCTGGTCCACCCCTGCGCGCAGCAGCTTGTCCTTCAGGATCATCGGTTGGATGGTGTTGAAAGCACTGGAGAAGTCAAAGAACATGATCCTCACCATATTCCCGGGCTTCTCCAGGTGGGACAGAGAACGGTGAAGGAGGAAGATCACCGCATCCTCCACCCCAATGCCATGCTGGTAGGCGAACTGGAGTGGATCCATCGCTGGTTCCACCAGGGGGCGGAGGTGAGCAAGGAGCAGTCTCTCCAGGGTATTTAACTTTTTTTAATATTGTAGTATTTAACTACAAACTTGTCTAATCTGTCATTCAAGATCTGTCATTCAAGATTAGACAAGTCTTGAATCTGTCATTCAAGAGGTTTTCCAGTATTTTTGAGAACTGGGGCAGAAGAGAAACAGGCCTGTAGTTTGTGAAGTGGTGTTTGTTTCCAGTTTTGTATAGAGGTATGACTTCAGCTATTTTAATTTTACTTGGAATTGTACTAGTTTGGAATGATAAGTTATAAATGTGTTTCAGTGGTTTAGCAATTTCTTCAATAACCTTTTGAACAACTATCATGTCAATGTCATCACAGTCAGTTAAAACTTTATTTCTGAATTTATGTACAATCTCAATGATTTCCCTCTCTTCCACTGCTGATAAAAACATTAAATTTGGATTTCTTTTGATTAATTTACTATTCCCCTTTTCATGTACAGTATGAATGGTCCAATGTTTACAAAGAATTTGTTGAATCTATTTACTACATCCATCCATCCATCCATCTTCTTCCGCTTAATCCTTTTTGGGTCACGGGGGGGGGGGGGGGGGCGCTGGAGCCTATCCCAGCATCTTTGGGCGAGATGCAGGGTCCACCCTGGACAGATCGCCAGTCCATCACAGGGCCAACACAGAGAGACAGACAACCATTCACTCTCACAGTCATACCTAAGGACATAATTTATATTATTATTTATATCATTATCTATATAATATTGAGGATAATTATCTTGTCTGTCTCTATTTTGAAACACTTTATTTAATATATTCCATATACCTTTAATCTTATCTATTAATTTACTATAGTATTCCTTTTTACTTGTTCTCATCATATTAGTTAACTTATTTTTATATCTATTTTCTACCTCCTTAGTTCTATGCCTCATGAATTCTCTATGCAACAATTTTTTTCTTTTTGTAGGCATTTTTTAATCCCTTGGTGATCTATGGACTGCCTGAATATTTTTGCTTCTGATTGATTTTTCTTAATTGGACAATTTTTATCATGGAATAATTTAAATAGTCTTAAAAATTTCATATGCTTTGTCTGTGTCTTCTTCATTATGTAGTTCTTCCCTATTCTGTTATGCTAGATCATTTTTTAGAGCATTCACTGATTCTTCAGTCCTCACTTGTCTGTCCATAAGTGCTGTTTTTTGCTTTTCTTTCCTATAATCATTGTCAAAAACTGTGACTATTGGCAGGTGGTCACTGATGTTGATTAATAATCCACTTTTTGTGTTATTATCCATATTATTTGAAACGATGTTATCAATGAGTGTAGCACATCCATCCATCCATCCATCTTCTACCGCTTTTCTGGAGGTCCGGGTCGCGGAGGCAGCAGTTCAAGCAGAGAAGCCCAGACTTCCCTCTCCCCTTGTGTAGCACAATGAGATGTAATTCTGCTGGGTCTGGTGATCTCAGGATAAAGACCTAAACTATACATTGTATTAATCAATTCTTCAGTTGGTTTATGGTTATTTTAGTTTAACATATCTATATTGAAATCACCGCAAATAAATATGACCTTTTGATGTGAAACATGAACGTTTCTTCTATCCAGTCCTTAAAAATTTCAATTTGTGACCCACGTGTTCTATACGTATGTGCAGCTAACCAATATATTGTCGTGTCCACTGCGTAATTGCGTAGCGAACAAATACATTGGTTCGAGCCCAAAGTGCAGTAATGTAAACGTGTTTATTGACAGAAAGGGAGTAACACAAAACATCCATGTAATAGTCCAGAATAGTCATGATGAGACAACCGGCTTCAAACTATGTTGGCTAGGGAGAGACGCCACAAGCGTTCCAGGCAGAACAGGAGTGGAGTGGATGGGCATAAATTAAAGAGTGATTTACATGAGCGTTGGAGCGAGAAAGCTCTGGGAGAAACAACACCATACAGTCAAAGGAAGGAAACCAACAACCAGCGAGCCAGGAAGTCCAAAGTTGACTAAGCCGCCACACTGACTGATCACACTGCCTCACATAAGTACACAGATCACTAATGAGGGCAAGTGGACACAGCAGTGTGGCTAAGCAGATGCATGCATGACTGAATGTGTGTGTGTGTGTGCTGAATGCATGCGTGCGTGTGTGCGTACATGTGAGTGATGATGACCCACAGCCGGTGAATGTCTGACGAGAGGAGGAGGCGTGGCCGTAGGACTGGCAAAGAGCCAGGCTCAAATAATCTGCCAGCTGGAAATAATAAGCAACTATCAAAGACCTACAGCCACAGATCATGGGCAGGGTTGAGAACAACCCCGCACAGGATAGAGCCCCCCCCAAGGGGTGGATGCCAGACACCCACCGTACCATCACAAAAGGAAACAAAACACAAGAGAAAATCTGTCCCCCCCCCCCAACCCAGACAGCCAACACAACTAACCAGGGTGGGAGAAGGGGGGAACAGGTCAGGAGGGATTAACCAAGGAGAAAACAACACAAGAAGCACAAAAATTCCCAACCCCCAAATCACAATAAACCCTCCCTAAAACCCAAGAGTCCCACAGTTCAGGGGGCTGGCCACTGTCCCAGGGCCCACGAACGGCCATATGAACCAGGCCAGGTGGCCTGCCAAAGTCCAACTCCAGCCGGACTGCCAGGCAACATGAGTCGGGTGGCTTGCCAGGGAAAATTGGCCACCTAACCCAGCAGTACAGTTTATCGGGCAGCCGTCCGGAGATCTCCAGCCTTCAGGTCAGGTGAGATGGGCTGGGAGGCGATCCCCCCCATAGGAAAACCCAGTCCTTCAGGCGGCCGGGCCAAATAGTTGAGCCACCAGGACCGGAGGGGCGAACGAGGAGGCGGCCTACTCACCGGGAGGCTTAAGGGTGGGTGGCTGGACCAGGGAAGAGGAACCCCAACTGCAACCGGTGGCAGGACCAGGTGGATGACAGCGGAGCCCAGTAGGACAAGAAGGAATACCCAGCAGGCCTTCAGGAGGAAAAAGGAGACCCAGGTGTCCACAAACCGGCCAGCAGCACCCACGGTGGTCCCAGCTTAGGACAGAAACTCGGCTGCACCCGCCGTGGACCCGGGCTGGGTCATGGCTGCACCCGCGGTGGTCCCAGCCTGGGACAGCATAGCACCGGCAGTGGCCCCTTCCCGGGACCTCATTGCTCCCACGGTGAGCCCCAATTGGACCTGCGTAGCACCCATGGTGGACCCCAACTAAGCCATAGTTGCACCCATGGTGGAGCCCAGCTGGACCCCTGCTGCACCCTCGGTGGGACCCGGCTGGGTCACTGCTGACCCCAACGCCGCTTTGACCATGGGCCAGCCAACCCATATGAGCACCCAAGCCAGAAGGCGGTCAATGACGGGGACCCTAGGCTGGAGTTGTGTACCCACGGTGAGCTCCCCCACAGGGGTGGCAGGACCCATGGTGACCTCCATGGGAGCGGCAGTAGCAATGATGACCTCCGGAAGTGAGCCTGGACCCATGGACTTGTCTGATACTGATGGATTCTCTCCAGCGACCCTGGAAGAAGACTTGGACAGAGAACAAAGGGGGTCAGGGTCACCGGCAGCGGCGGAGCATGGCGAGGCGAACTCAGGTGCAGCGTGCGGCTGCAGCTGGCTCTCCTCACCTAGAGCCAGGCAAAAATGCTCTATAAGAGAAAGGAGAAAGACAAAAGAGAGCACTTGCCTTAGCTCGAGCTCCACCGCCGTCCAGGACTCTGACGATCCCGGCGACGTTTCTACGGGCTCAGCCTCCTGGAGGTGCAGCTCGGACACTGACTCTGCTGTGGCGGCCTCCACAGCAGGCATGATGGTCTCTGCAGTCGTCATAGTCTCAGCCATCATGACCCACGCTGGCAATTCCTCTAGCGTGGCGGCTGGGATCTGGCTCACCATAGCAACAGGGGAATCATCCTCCCGGTCCCGATGGTATGGCTCCAGCGCTGGCATGCACTTGGAGGAGACAGGAGAGAGCATGGAGAGGGCAGGTGAGTAGTTAATGGCTGCAGCAGGTGGAGAGATCCCTGGGAACTGCACACACAGAGACCCTCTACCAAGGATCAGGCAAGCATTCTCAACTATTTTAGGAACAAATGAAGAGATTACTTACCTGTTCTCCTGGTCAATGATGTTAGCTGCTGCAGCTGGCGAGGCATCACTCCTCGCGATGGCTGTGGCGGAACTGGACTCCTCCATAATTTGTGGAGAAGCCTCCCCGAATGGCACCACACGGGTGGCCGCCGAGTTTTCCTCCAAATGTCGATCTAACTCCGCCAGCATAGCCAGTCTGTGTCTCTCCCAACCATCCGTAGATGAAACAAAACTGTCCTCCGACTGAAGCCTCTGTGCCTCCCTCATAAGGCGGTCAATGCATTCTAGGATGGCTTGGCTGCGTTCCTCCAGACCTCCCCGGGGTTGAGCAGGCCTGAGCTCTGGAGACGAGGGCGGGGCTGGAGCAGAAGAGCTGAGGA
This sequence comes from Pholidichthys leucotaenia, assembly GCA_020510985.1. Classification (NCBI taxonomy): domain Eukaryota; kingdom Metazoa; phylum Chordata; class Actinopteri; order Cichliformes; family Pholidichthyidae; genus Pholidichthys; species Pholidichthys leucotaenia. The sequence continues at coordinate 20,722,518 of CM035844.1, forward strand.
AGGAGAAAGGCTTCACCCGGCACAAGCGCCTCTTCTGTGTCAGGGGCCACTCCAACGCTGGTGACTCCCTCCCTGATTCCTCTTCTCGCAGTGCGAGGATGAAATGGAGGATGTCCGTCGACTCAGGGAAAAATAGAAGGTCTGGACATTCCTCTAATACCTCCGCTGCGGTATCCTGAGCTACGCGAACTGCCTTGGAGGAATAACGCCCTTGAATCCTAGAGAAGACATCCTCCAGACGGGCCAGTCCAAGCCGCTCAGCGTGGCTCCAATAATCCGCCATAACTCCAGCAGCAGGTAGGGAAAAACACACACCAAAAATGAAAATCACACGCTGCTTCACTGCTTGGGCTCCTTGATATGTTGGCGGCTTACTGTCATGTCCGTTGCGTAATTGCGCAACGAGCAAATACATTGGTTCAAGCCCAAAGTGCAGTAATGTAAACGTGTTTATTGACAGAAAGGGAGTAACACAAAACGTCCATGTAATAGTCCAGAGTAGTCATGATGAGACAACCGGCTTCAAACTATGTTGGCTAGGAAGAGACGCCACAAGCGCTCCAGGCAGAACAGGAGCGGAGTGGATGGGCATTAATTAAAGAGTGATTTACATGAGCGTCGGCGCGAGAAAGCTCTGGGAGAAACAACACCATACAGTCTAAGGAAGGGAGCCAACAACCAGTGAGCCAGGAAGTCCAAAGTTGACTAATCCGCCACACTGACTGATCACACTGCCTCACATAAGTACACAGATCACTAATGAGGGCAAGTGGACACAGCAGTGTGGCTAAGCAAGTGCATGCATGACTGAATGTGTGTGCTGAATGCGTGTGTGTGTGCGTGCATGTGAGGGGTGATGACCCACAGCTGGTGAATGTCTGACGAGAGGAGGCGGCGTGGCCGTAGGACTGGCAAAGAGCCAGGCTCAAATAATCTGCCAGCTGGAAATAATAAGCAACAAAGACCTACAGCCACAGATCCATGACATATATTCTTTTTTTCCCTACAAATTTCAGTCATCAAACATTTTAGTAAACCTCCAATCAAAGTTGTCATGATCTGTGTGAGTGGCTGTGCTGGGGTGGGGGGTGGGGTGGGTGAGTGTGTTTTAAATTATGTTCTTTTTACATATATGGAAGAGAAATGTAATTTCATCTTGCCTGCACTACAGTTGTATGTACAGCAGCATGACAATAAAGGTTGATTTGATTTGATTTTGATTTGATTTGATCTCTACCACTCTGAAATGAAGATTTTTTTTTTTTTTTTATCAATGTACAAGGCCACACCTCCTCCACATTTGTTCTCTCTGTTCTCATAGTGCAGTTAATATCCATTCAGTTCAAAGTCCACACCCTTCTCAGGACTGATCCAGGTTTCCGTTATGGAAGTTATGTTAAATGGATGAGAAAACTGTCTTAAATATTCCTTGATTTTATTAAAAAATTCCATACAGACTTCTACTGTTAAAATGAATAATGGATCGTCTATGTTCTGCCTTGATGTCCTTGTTGAATTGTTCATCTGAATAATAGCAGCAGTTATCATTCAAATTGGAGAAAAAGTTGTTTTCAGGATCAATATCACATTCCATGTCCTTTGAGTTATGTTCAGTGTATTCAAATGTTTTCAGTTCTCGGTTATCAGAATCAACAATCCTCTGTGGTAAATTAACTCCAAATGTGTTGACCAAATTATCCATCAGAGAAAAGAAAAAACAAACTAAAAACGTGAATTATCATCATAAGCAAACACAATAAATTAACTGATAAACACTATGTTGGTCATTACAAAAAAAAGAAAAGCTGTAGCTAATCATAGCCTTTTACATAGTAAGTCATTTCTATTTATCCAATTCTTTTGTGTTTCTTATTTGCATAGCTTTTGATCCTTCTTTTTCTTTTACCCAAATTTTGCAGTTCCATACCCACGTAAAAAAAAAAAAAAGCTTCCTTAATTGTCTCAACTGCCCAACAATATAGGCTTTTTTTTTTGTGTTAAATGATCATTTAAGTAGACATTTGTTCCTTTCAGCTGTTTTGCTTTTCTTAACAACTCTTTTTTGTGTTTTTGGCTGGATGATGTCAGTATAATCAAAGGTTTGGCTTTCCTATTCTTCTGTGTGATGGTGTGACAAGCAGAAACGGAGTCATTGTGTATATTGATACCTTTGCTTTGTAAGAAAGACAGCACTTGTTCTTCAATCGACTGGAGCTCCTCAGAATTGGTGTCCTTTCCACAATTGTCACTAGACGCAGGGACAACTCGAACATAGCAGTGTTTTACATCCAAGCCTGAAATTATATCATCTTTCCTAGAATATTGCACTAGTTCATCCACTTTCTGTTCAAGATCCATAATAGGTTTGTCTTTCTCTTTAATCAGGGCTTTAAGTTCTTTTACTGTATTTCTTCCACGACTCCAGACAGCTTTGAAAGTTCATTAGACATAAAGTTCAGTGATTTTTTTTTATTTCCTCCATATCCTCTTCAAGTTTTTCAGTTTTCTCACCTTTCTTAGGAGGGTCATTGTTATTGGTGGAGCCTGTTCTCAGCCTCGTGACTCTGTTGCTGATGGTGGAGACTGGAATTGGCCGAGTGACTAGGCAGGTGACTAATGTGGATGGTGGCGCTTCAGCTTAGTCTAATGGCTGTTGAGCTGCTGCTGGTGTTGGGCTTGGGCTCCAGCCTAGTGGCTAGTCCTGATGGTTGGTGAGTAGCCTGGGCTGGGCCTGGCGGCTGGTGGTGAAGCCTGGGCTGGGCCTGTGGCACATGGTGGAGCCTGGGCTCGGTCTAATGGCTGCTGAGCTACCACCATTGCCAGGCCAAGACTCCTTCCCAGAACCTTGGCCTGGTGGCTGTTGATAGAGCCTGGGCCTGGCCTGATGGATACTGAGCAGCTTATTTGACCTTACAAAGGAAAATACCCTAAACATTTCTGGAATAAACTATATCTGAAATGATTTTTATTTAATGTATTATTTAGATCATCAAATATAAGGTCTTGTTGAAGTTGTCGTGTAGCAGCTGCTTTCATTTCTTTTGTGAAAGTCCAGTCAAATACAAAGTTATCAGGTGTGACACACATAATTGTTTAAAATCTTTCTGCATGATTTACCTTTGAATCTTCTTTCAATTCATTCCTGAAGTCTGAGAATCTTGAAAAATTTAAACATTTGCTAACTAACCTTGCTTGTATTTCTGAGTTAATACAAGGTCATTGTTGAAATTTGCAATGAGGCACCAAGGATCATCCAGACCCACAGTCATCTACAGCAGCTCTCAACACCCTGGAACAGAACCAGAATCCTGACCCAGAACCATCCATCAGCAGTTACAATACAGGTACATCTCAAAAATTAGAATATCATGAAAAAGTTCAATATTTTTGGTCACTCATTTCAGAAAGTGAAACCCATATATTATATAGATTCATTACACAGAGTGATATATTCCAAGTGTTTATTTATTTCAATTTTCATGATTATGGCTTACAGCCCATGAAAACCCCAAATTCAGTTTCTCAAAAAAATAGAATATTACATAAAATTAATTTAAAAAAAGTTTGTTAATAGAAATGTTGGCCGACTGAAAAGTATGTCCATGTACCACTCAATACTTGGTCAGGGCTCCTTTTGGATTAATTACTGTATCAATGTGGCGTGGCATGGAGGTGATCAGCCTGTGGCACTGCTGAGGTGTTATGAAGGTCCAGGTTGCTTTGATAGTGACCTTCAGCTCGTCTGCATTGTTGGGTCTGGTGTCTCTCATCTTCCTCTTGACAATCCTCCATAGATTCTCTATGGGGTTTAGGTCAGGAGAGTTTGCTGGTGTAACGGATGCCAACTAGTACTGTTCGGCGTAGAACGTTAGTAAACCTCCCTCCCGAAAAGCCTCATACAGTATCGGTAGCGCTGAGCTATCGGTCGGACCTTTAGCTCAGCGCGATCGTGCTGTGTCTCCCATGCTCGAACTGTGTAGTTGACTGGTAGGTCGCGGGTTCGTGTCCCGAGTGGGTGAACTGCGCAGGATGACCTCAGTTACACTGGCTAATCAAACACAGTGATGCCATGGTCATTAAACCAGGTTTTGATACTTTTGGCAGTGTGTGTGTGTGGGGGGGGGGGGGGTGCCAGGTCCTGCTGGAAAATGAAATCAGCTTCTCCATAAAGCTTGTCAGCAGAGGGAAGCATGAAGTGCTCTAAAATTTCCTGGTAGATGACTTTGCTGACTTTGGTCTTGATAAAACAGAGTGGACCAACACCAGCAGAGACCTCTGTTCAGATAAAAATAAATTTTACATTTCATTTGGAAATCAAAGTCCCACAGTTTGGAGAAAGAGTGGAGAGGCACAGAATCTAAGTTGCCTGAGGTTTAGTGTGAAGTTTCCACAGTCAGTGATGATTTGAGGAACCATGCCATTTGCTGGTGTTGGTCCACTGTGTTTTATCAAGACGAAAGTAAACACAGTCATCTACCAGGAAATTTTAGAGCACTTCATGCTTCCCTCTGCTGACAAGCTTTATGGAGAAGATGATTTAATTTTCCAGCAGGACTTGGCACCCCCCCACACACTGCCAAAAGTATCAAAACCTGGTTCAATGACGGTGGCATCACTGTTTTTGATTGGCCAGCAAACTCTCCTGACTTAAACCCCATAGAGAATCTATGGAGGATTGTCAAGAGGAAGATGAGAGATACCAGACCCAACAATGCAGAGCAGCTGAAGGTCACTATCAAAGCAACCTGGACCTTCATAACACCTCAGCAGTGCCACAGGCTGATCACCTCCATGCCACGCCACATTGATGCAGTAATTAATCCAAAAGGAGCCCCGACTAAGTATTGAGTGGTACATGGACATACTTTTCAGTTGGCCAACATTTCTATTAAAAAACAATTTTTTTAAAATTAATTTTATGTAATATTCTAATTTTTTGAGAAACTGAATTTGGGTTTTCATGGCCTGTAAGCCATAATCATGAAAATTAAAAAAAATAAACACTTGAAATATATCACTCTGTGTAATGACTCTGTATAATATATGGGTTTCACTTTCTGAAATGAGTGACCAAAAATATTGAACTTTTCCATGATATTCTAATTTTTTGAGATGTACCTGCAACTTCATACTCACGCATCTCAGTAAATTAGAATGTTGTGATTTCTAATTACAGAAATGTGTATATATAAATATATTCATCAAAGTGAATTATAAAAGGCTTAAAATATTTCACTGTATACACTACCGTTCAAAAGTTTGGGGTCACTTAGAAATTTCCTTATTTTTGAAAGAAAAGCACTTTTTTCAATGGAGATAACTTTAAACTAATCAGAAATACACTCTATACATTGCTAATGTGGTAAATGACTATTCTAGCTGCAGATGTCTGGTTTTTGGTGTAATATGTAGATAGGTGTGTAGAGGCCCATTTCCAGCAACTATCACTCCAGTGTTCTAATGGTACAATGTGTTTGCTCATTGCGTCAGAAGGCTAATGGATGATTAGATAGAAAAAATTAGAAAACATTAGAAAAATTAGAAAACTGATAAAAATTAGAAAACCCTTGTGCAATCATGTTAGGTCTGCAATGCTGTAATTGCTGCAAATGGAGGATTCTTTGACGAAAGCAAAGTTTGAAGGAAAAAATTATTATTTCAAATACAAATCATTATTTCTAACCTTGTCAATGTCTTGACTATATTTTCTATTCATTTTACAACTCATGGTGGTAAATAAGTGTGACTTCTCATGGAAAACACAAAATAATTGTCTGGGTGACCCCAAACTTTTGAACGGTAGTGTATGTAATTGCATTGAATATATGAAAGTTTCTTGACACTGTAAAAAATATTTTTTTCCATGATTTATTTAGATGCATTAATACATTATTAATTTATCATTTTTATTACTTTAATTTTTTTCAGCCAGTTCTTTTCTTTGCAAAGTTTTACACATTTTTTTTTCTGTCGTGTGTGACTAATTTTATGATCTGTTGCACTGATAATGAAAATATGTTTCTGCGGTTTATTTACTAAAAGCTGCACATCCACATATTTGCAGATGGGGCTGTTTATTTGTGCCTATTGTATGTTATTGTTGTAATATATTGAAAATGTTCCTTCAGTTTTAAGATTTCACTAACAAATATTTGAGTGGTGTTTTTTTTGGGGGGGGGGGGGGCACCAAACAAAGTTATGCTTAGAGCACCCAAATAGCTAGCAGCGGCTCTGGCTCAGGACCCATTGCTGCTCAGGACTATAAGAGGTTAGGGTTTTCACTCTGCATTACACCTTTTTTTCTTTATTGGTTGCCATCATTAGTTGAACATTATTTCCCAACTTCTGACAATCCTCCATCATCTTTCAGGTAGTGGTAGAAGAATATTCACGAAGTCTGTGGAATGCAGTCCTCATCATGCTGTGCATCAAAGTGATACCAGTAAGAAGTATTGTCTAAATAGGTAAGAAAGCCTGAATCTGAGGACGATATCCAGCACCAAAACATCCTTAATTTAACCATTCTGTCAAGGGTGGCCCTCGCGGACCATTAATGAGATGCGTTAGGCAGCCGATGAGTTTGCATATTTACTAATGAAAGATAAACGATTACAAAATAATGAGCCACGTGGGGCAAAAACACAAACAAGAGTTACGACTAAGGCACAGTAACAATACATTCAGGATAAGGAGTGAACTGACTGATAACATGGAGATCAAGAGGGTGATTGAAGCCGGGCGTAGGGACTCCAGCCGAACGTTGGAGCGACCAACGTTATGCGTGTGAGGTCGCAGCCCGGAGTAACCTCGGCTGCTCCCTTAAATAGGGCTTAGAGGATTAAACAGATAATGAGAACTAATTAGTGGGATGTAATCCAGCTGTCGCTGCACAGCTCGGCTCTGACAGCCGGAAGCCCCACAGAGACGCTGTCAAAATAAGAGCCCGGAAGGCCATAAGGAAACTAACACAGAACGGGAGGAAAATACTGCATGACCCGAGCGCGGACAATATCAGCGCTCAGACCATGACACGTTCACTTTAAATATATGACTGTGCTGAAAGCCTGTTACCTTACTCTATGTAACTCTGAGACCTGGAGGCTGATATGTGCAGTTCCCAAACAGCTAGTGTCCACCATATTGCATTTGATGGGGCCCTAAAATTACTTTCTGGCTCAGGGGCCTCCACCCTCCTTAATCCATCCGTTTGTGTCCCATCATTTATCTGTCCCTAAAGAATAGGCTGCGTGATAATTCTCCTTTTTGATTAATGAAAACTCCTAATAAAATGTTACAAATTAGAGTTTTCTCCGTCCTATCGTGTGTGTCTGACAGGTATATTTTCACACCCAAGTCCTTTTATTATCAGCAGTTAACACATGCACACACTTTTCACACATTTGCCAGAGCCTTCCTAGATGGGGGATTCCTGTGGTCCAACCAAAGGCACCTAGCGTCTCGTCCCTTAATTAGGTTTCTTTCAAAGACCTTCTCCCACTTCTCTGTGGAGGTCTAGGGTTGTGGGGGGGGGGGGGGGGGGGAGGGTGTCATTTTCATTTATCATTATCATTTATTGTTCCATTGTGTGGCCCTGCGAGACTTTAATTGTAATTAGAGGCCACAATAAACTTGATTTGCTGAGAGCCCCTGTGGGCGACGAAAGAGAGAGTGAGAGGCCAGGTCTGCCGAGGACCTCGTGAGATGAATAGAGACAGAGTTCGCATGTCGGATTAAGATCTTGGGTGCTTATTCTTAAGGTGGCAAATATCTATGTGCCCCAAAGCTATAAACTCCCTGGACTAGGGTCTCATATCATTCTCTCCACTCACTGCATAAGTGTCCCTATTTGTTTTATGTACAAGAATTTATTCCTTTCAAATGTGACCAGCTGAAAGCATGACATTTTACATCCATTTCCCTTTCTCCCAAGCTCCCAGGAACAGTAAAATGAATTGAGCTCATTGTGCCCATTTCCATGCTTTCTGCAGTTACAGAGTGCCATGCAGTTAGCTTCCTTTCAATAATTCCTCTAGCCAGCATAACCATGGCCTCCAGCTAATAATTATAAACTCTAGAAAGACTGAAGCTGAGGTATGTGTGTGTCTGGGCTGCCTTTCTTAATTAGTCCCAGCTTGTTGGACAAAGATGAATCAGCTTTAAAATGAAATGCAGCATGTAGAAGTGACATAGTTGGCTTAGAAAAGGATCTGGAACCTTTCCCTGTATTATAAAGAAGATGACATATAATGTTCTATACAGTGGGTATAAACAGCCCATACATCCCTTGTTAAAATGGCAGATTAAAAAAGCATACACACACACACACACACACACACACACACACACACACACACACACACACACACTCACACACACACCATCAGTGGATCACCACCTTATCGTGGTGGAGGGATTTGTGTGCCCTAATGATCCCAGGAGCTATGCTGTCAGGGGCAACCCGCCCCTGTTAGGGTCTCCCATGGTAAATTGGTCCTGGGTGAGGGGCCAGAATAAAAGCGGTCCCGTGGATCCCCGTGAAAATTTTACAACAAGGATCAATTATACCCCACCTGGTTTGGGGGCCTGAAGGAGACACATGGGCCCACCTTCAAGTGGGCTCACCACCTGCAGTCGGGTTCATGGGTATCATGGTGCTATGCAAACTGAGTGGCGGTCAGGGCCGCTTCGCTTGGACTGCTGCCCCTGTGACCCAGACCCTGGATAAGCAATAGAAGATGGATGGATGGATGGACACAAACGAAATGATTACGTAGAAATTATTTCAGAAGTTTTTCCATCTTTAAAGTAAGATATAACCTGCACAATTTATTTGAAAAAAAGAAAAAAGAATAACAAAGGAGTAAAACATAAAATAATATGGGTTCATAAGTATGCACACCCTCATTACTTGGAATGCGGCCGTGTTCTGAAAAAACATTAAAGTCATATACACACACACGCCATCAACTTAAATGTTTTTAAAATATTTTTTCTGAGGTTAACTTAATTGCATCTAACAGCAAAAGCCATGGTGCACTAAGAACTTCCAAAGCATCAAAGGGATCTTTGGGCAGCACAGTGGTTAGCACTGTTACCTCATCTAGAAGGTTCCTGGTTCAAATCCTCAGGCTGGCAGGGGTGGGAACTTTTCTGTGCAGAGTTTGCATGTTCTCCCTGTGCTGCGTTGGTTTACTCTGGGGGCCCCGGTTTCCTCTCATAATCCAAAGACATGCATTAATTGATTCTAAAATTGTCCCTAGGTATCTGTCTCTGATAGGACCTTAGAACAGCGGGTTAGTGTAACTGCTAGTTAAGCACTGTGAGTGATCTTTGTGACTAGAAAATGTACTGTGTAAGCACAGGTCCTTATCTAATTAATGGAGAATGGCAAAAAAAAAAAATAATTCTAAGACGTTAGAGAGAAGACAATGAAGCCATTATTGGGTTATTATTGATCGTGCATAGTTAGCACACCTACAACCAAAAAAAAAAAAAAAAATCAGTTACAAATTCAAGACTCAGTGGACCTCTTGCACAATGTAGAGTGACATACTCCCACATTCTGGACCCCAAGCAGCTCTAGTTCTGCTTCAGTTATACTGTATTTGCCCATTCCCTGGTGCTGTCTTGTCAATAAATCAATTTTTATCACTTTTACTTATCACTGTACATACTGGACATAGTGTATGGGCAGATTGTTTTTTCTTTATAAAGTTCATGATTCTCATTTTGATCGCTGTTGTAACCATACTGTGCCATTTAATAGTTCACCACCCAGTTAGTTTGGTATAGCACAGCTATCGTGTTGTTTACGTCTCTGCCATTGCAAATACACTGCATGGGTTGTAATAAATCTGTGAAACTCACTGAAACATACGTCTGTTATGTCCACAAACCTGGAATGAAGACGGACGAGGAAGCTGTGCTCGAACTGAACTTTATTACAAACTGTTAAAGTATAAAGCACGTGTACACTCAGTCACTTCTCCATACATGCACACCTGTACTCTACGCTGAACCCGCATTCTACATGCAGTGAGATGGTGGACCACCCAATATATACTGGCGTGGTGACATCAGCTGCAGGCCGCGTTCCACTCCACATATACAAATTATTCTTACACTACATTCTCCCCCACTTGCAAAACACTGAACATATTCTTATCAATTAGCCCTGCCCAATTTAGTACATTTATAAGCCTATATCCATATACTGTATATACACCGTATGTATTCAACATTTTTATTCAGTCAACATTTTAGAACTTAATCAGAACTGGGAACTAAGGTCAGCGGGTAAAGCAACGCTGGAACCGACACGACTGGGTGGGTTATTCTGCCACCTGTGTCAGCCGCGCTCCTACCTGAACCAGTCTCTCTTTTTTTTTTTTACAGTCTTCCATGGGGAAAGCAGTTCTGCTGGGGGGGCTTTGTAGCAGGCCCATGACGGACGTGTCCCTAGAGCTGTCAGACCCATCTTCATGATGTTGGGGTCTGGGTCCCACACTGCAGCAGCTGACTCCTGCGAAGCCTCGCCGTCTGGAGCAGCCACCTGGACATGCCGTAGTTGGTTTACATGCCGAACCAAACCGTCTGTCAGCTGAAAGCATGCCGATCCCAGTTTCGCCACGATCCTCAGCGGCGCCTGTTGTCTTGTCAGTTGTGACTTAGCCAGCTGCTGTCCTGGTCTCTCACTGGTGCGGACTTGAACCCAGTCCATGACTTTTTTTTTTTTTTTTTTTTTTTTGCTGTCTCCAGTACTGATACACACACTGCATACAACACTACATGACTGATTATACATTGACACACACACACACACTCACACTGTCTCTCTCAACTTGCTTTGTTTTTGTGTGGATCTGTATTGCTATTTGTGCAACTAGAGGTTTTTTTTCTGTGTAATCACAATCTCGCTCATATACGAGCTTTATTTTGATAACAATGTTTTTTCTCTCTGCCCAATGTGTCTTCCCTTCCCCTCTTCCCCTCTTTATCCCCCACTGTTTTGATGAGGCGCCTTGTATGGCAGCCGTGTCATTGTGATGCGCTTACATGTTAGCGCGCCAATGTCAAGTCAAATTCCTCGTATGTTTTTCTTAACATGCTTGGCAATAAAGCTTTTCTGATTCTGACTTGGAGTGGCGCCTTGCTCGGTCTCATGTGTCGCTGTGATCCCGGTGGCGCTGCATGCTCGTCCAGTTTAGGATCTCCGTCGTGCCATAACAGTTCTGTTGTTACCGTGCTTGTTGCGGACCCTTCACCCAACTTTGCCGTCACTGTTTCTGTAGTCTGAAGCTGGTCGTGGATACAAAAGGTGTCCGGTGTCTCTCCTGTGTCGTTCGCTGTAGTGGACTCTTCACCCATCAGCTTCACTCTTCACCAGTCATAGACTGATGTTGAGCATGGGTACGGAAACAGTCCGGTTCCTCCTCTCTCGTTTGGCGTGCTTTATTGTGCCGCGTCATGAACAGTGTCTGTGCGCAGTTGTTGTTATGCCTCGGGGTTTCCTAAGAGCCCGGGGTCCCTCTCCTGCAGCTCCGGCTGGGAGAGGAATGGAGGCGAGTCCGGCTGCTACCCCCCTCCCGGGCAGCTCTCTTTCTGAGCACACGGGGTGGATGGCTTGGTGTTGGTGCCACCCCGAATTTTCTCGTCCCACACCACGTCGTCGTTGTCAAGGTCCAAAGTGCTCCATTTGCCGCACCCAGACCATTTGAATCCGGCGCTGTCCCAGATAGCAAAGTCCAGTCTGTAGAAGAGGTCACATCTCATAATGTTGTCACCGTGCACCGCCACTTGAAATGTGAAGTCATACACAATCTTAGACTTGTAATAGACCATTAGCTCAACCGTTCCTGCGTTACAGAGTCTGTGACAACCGTATCCATACAGCTCCGTTGGGTTCGTGATTTTGTGGTTGGGGAAAAATTTCTTCACCATGAGCCAGTTTAACAACAACCTAACCGCCGCTGTGTTGAGCAGTAGTGGTACAGGTACGCCGTCTAATTCAATCATACCGTATGCATAACCGTTAATGTCAATGATTACCGCATGAATGGTGGTTGTTGGCGGGTGGCTTTGCTTACTTGGCGGGCTCCATGGCGCTGGCGGCCGGCACACTCTGGCGAAATGGTTCAGGTGTCCACATTTGTTACAACGTTGTCCTCTGGCTGGGCAAAAACATGCTCTGTCCTGGTGCGTCGGGGACCCACAGCTACCACAGATGGGGCCTCTCAGAGTGGTCCTTCGGTTGACGGCATTCGTCTCATACTCATCTGCCGTGCCCTCACATCCTCCGTGCCCACCACATTAGCTAGCGTCGTCTGTCCAGGTAGCTTCTGTAGTTGGCACCCACCTAACTCCGATGCTAGTTTCTCCACTGACTCAAGTTAGAATGCTAGCTCTATCGTGCTAGCTAGCGTCATGTTGTTTGGCGCCATTAGCATCTTAGCTCGTAGTCTTGGGTTACACGTGTCCTCAGCTAACTGGTCCTGCACCATTTCGTCTTCTAACAGTCCAAAACGGCACTTGCTAGCCAAATGGCTTAGGTCGGCAACGAATTGTTGTGTGGACTCACCAATTCTCTGTTGCCTCTGGCGGAATCGAATTCGTCATGCTGTCACATTGTCCAGTGAAGTAAAATAGCTAGCAAGCAGTTCAACAGCATCCACGTATGACTCCATCGGACCCAGCGTGTGTAAAATCCTCTGACCTTCTATGCCGAGGTTGTGGGCAAGTAGTGCTCGTTTCCTTACTTTATCCAGTTTTCCCAGGTCCAGCGCCGCAACGTAAGTCACGAACGCATCCAGCCATCATGGCCATGGGATGGTTGGTTCATCTGGAGACTCGAGGAAAGGCTGTAATGGTCTCAAGCACGCTTCCATGGTTCAAAATTCTCATCGCCAAATGTTATGTCTGCAAACCGGGAATGAGGACAGATGAGGATGCTGTGCTTGAAATGAACTTTATTACAAACTGTTAAAGTATAAAGCACGTGTACACTCAGTCAACTCTCTATACATGCACACCTGTACTCTATGCTAAACCCGCATTCTACATGCAGTGAGCTGGCAGGCCGCCCAATATATGCTGGTGTGGTGACGTCAGCTGCAGGCAGTGTTCCACTCTGCATATACCCATTATTCTTACACTACAATGTCCAATTCCATGTTGTTTCCTGACTTCTTTTAATATTACTTTGTGTAGGGAGAATCCCTCATTATTACTGTTATATTATTGACATTAGCCTAGTTAGCTTCCAGTTGCTAGTGTGTTATTTATTCTCCTAATAAACTTTGACTCACTTCTAATAATATCGTATGGATTCAAATGAAAGTGAATGAGCTTGTGCAAACACTGCTCAATACATGTCCATTACACTGGTCCATTACAGACCATGCAGTGGTATTTGGAATGGAAGAGCCATAAACAACACGATAGCTGCGCTATACTAAGCTAACTGGACGAACTATTAAATGTTACAGTATGATTACTCTACATCTGTAATAAAACTAATAACCAGGCTACTGCAAGGAATTTAAGCAAAGCAAAGAATCTCCTATTCAAAGTGGAACAAATTTAAGATAAGATAAGATAAGCCTTTATTAGTCCCACAATGGGGAAATTCCAGGATTGCAACAGCATAGGGATAGCAACACTCAGAGCAACAGTCAGAAGGCAAGAAAAAACAACATCTAGTAAACATATGTCCATATTACTATAAATGTATATATATAGACACACAGTGCAGAGCATTATGGCTGGTGAACGTGCAGCAGAAAGTCTAAGCTCTCTCTCTGCGGATGCAGCGGGCCAGCTGGAAGTCTTTGGGCATGATGGTGACCCCCTTAGCGAAAATATCAGAAAATAGTAAATGGTGTTCACATATAGAGCGCTTTTTCTCATTTCTAGATGACCAAAGTGATTTACAGACCCTGCTATCCACACATTCACACACTGATGGTGGCGGAGGTGCCATGCACCAGCACTGGCCAGACCCACCAGGAGCAACTGGGGGTTCAGTGTCTTGCTCGACACTTCAACATGCAGACTGCAGACAGAGCGGGAATCGAATCCCTGACCCTCCGATCAGTAGTTGGCCATGCTACACCTGTGCCACAGCAGCCCCAAAATCATTTAACCCCCTACAATATGGACATGCTTAATACATGTATTGCTGTGTGAAATGAAAATGTCCCAGCTTGTAAGCTGTGGAAGGAGTTCATCGGACAAACCATGGACTTTCTACTGAAAGTGCATGAAAAAAAATGACAAAGTTATAAAACCTGTAATTTTGACAAAAATAATCCAAAATCAAAATCCTTCTAATATGCACATCCTCAATACATGTACAAACACTGTGTGAAATAAAAAAAGAAGAAGTCCTAGCTTGAAAACTATGGGAGCAGTTTGCCAGACAACTCATGTATGGACAGACAGACAGATGGACATCACCAAACCACAATACATCCACTCTTTAGGGACGGGCATATAAAAATAGGAGACCTGTCAATGCCTGTCAAACCTGTCAAAACACCCATTTATCTACTCTTGACATGCTTGTTATGGGTCAGAGCAAGGAGCAGAAAGAAAGGACCCAAGATACAGATAATTCCAGCTCATGATGATTTATTAAATAATAAGCACACGAAGGCAGAGATACAAAACCGGAGAGACCTAACTAAAAACTTGCTAACTATAAAATAAAGCCCAGGCTTTGTGGCCAGAAAATCCAAGGCTGAACTGAACTTAAATACAGGGAAGACTAAACTAAGGAGAAAGGAATTACTAATGACAAACCATGGGGGAAGCGAGGAGCCAAGAGACATGAGAGGATCACAGGGAACATGGAGGAACATCCACAACATGTACAGTACACAATCCAGATATAATATCACCTCGAGGAGGGGAGAGACAAAACCCAGTTTAAGAGGAGCAGACAAATCAACACATGTACTACAGGACACAGGTGCAGAGATTAACCTTAAAGGCCAAATGTCACGTAACAGGGTACTTTAAATATCTTGAAACTAGATATAAAAGGGAACCGATCCGTTCGGGTCTTGGTGCATATGCTTCAGTAACAACGGAATATTCGTTAATTTAAAACTGCCGCGCTTGGCCTGACACGGCCCCTGGAATCGCCTGGGGAAGAAGGCGGAAGTGACGAAATCGATTGTACCCTAGTTTGATGCTTGGGGTATTTCAATTGATTGTTTATATGGAGACTGGAAGGTTGAAGTGAGCAACAAGAAAGAAAAAATTGGATATTTCACCCATACCTTAAAACGGGACTATCAGGGACAGCTGGGTAATAAGGGACACTTCTCTGGGAAATGTTTTCATACCTGTCAAGTGAGACGTTTTCGCCGTACTTCAACACCGTAAAAAGCGGCTATAAGGAACGGCGGAGCAACAAGGCACACCTCTCTGGGAAATGCCCCAAATGCAACTCGTGTTGTTATTGTCAAATATTTTAAGGATTCATGGATATTTGACAATAACAACACAACTCAGCGTCCAGCGCAAAATAAAAAAAAAAAAAGCAGAATTCTGTATTTGTCAGGCGATCTCTGTCTGTTCCGCAACCGCTGCACAGCTGAACGTATTAAACCATTGTCCTAATGACTTCTCATTGTAGTGAGAATAGCTCAAGCTGCGCGATCAGCCCGCCCCGACAATCAAACTAATGACTGACTCCACACTTCTCGTTGTAGTGATAATAGCTCAGGCTGAGCCAGCACCAGCTGTGGGGGATCACACACAGGAGTGCTCCTCAAGACACTCAATTTTTTTTTCCCGTATGTTTTTGTTTTGGGCGTACAGAAATGGCAATACGCCCGTTTTTGCTAAAATTGCATTTTCCCCGTATTTTCCTTAAAATATTTGACAATAACAACACGAACTACATTTAAAACATTTCCCAGAAAAGTGTCCACCACTGCGCCGTCCCCCACAGCCGCGCTTGGCACCAAAATACGGCGAAAACGTCTCACTTGACAGGTATGAAAACATTTCCCAGAGAAATGTCCATTATTACTCCGCTGTCCCTTATAGCCGCGTTTTACGGTATTAAAATACGGCGAAAACGTCTCACTTGACAGGTATGCGCCTCCATTTTCATATTGATCTGGTTAATTTCTTGACAGCAGCGGCTCTCCTCCACTGTAATAATAATGGCTTCCGAAAAATCAATATTTATGGGGCGCCCTGGACAGACCCCCTTCGGCTTCGCAATTCTGGAGGCGATTAATGTCCAGTTCAATGACATTTTCCACTGGTTCTGCTCTCTGGTCATCGTTGGAACTGTTGTCATCAGACAAAGCATCTGATTCCGTCTCGGACGGCTCGAACCGGTAAGGTTCTATGCCTCTGTCACTGTCTGAACCACTGACAAAAAAAAAAGACAAAACTAAACTAATTTGTTCACGATCGCTGTCACTTTCCGTCATGATTGTCCAATGTTGATAAGTGTGAATGTGGATAGGCAGGGCAGCCAGGGTACAACTGGTGATGTCAAAAACATGGGCGTGGTCTGGACTGGCTGTCACAAGCCAGCAAGCAAGGTGGGGCCTTCACCTGGTGTATTTTGTGCAATTATGTAAATACAGGTGGGTGATATGGTCTCCGGTATGAATATTTGGTTTAAGCTATGTGTATTTTATCTAAATTCGTTGTCATTTAGAAAAAAAAATTATGTGACATTTGGCCTTTAAAGAAAAATGAAGATTATAACTGAGTACTAACAGGAAAATGCATTTCAAAATAAAACGGGAAACTAAACTAAACCAGAGCGAAACAGGAAACAGTGAGAATAAACCAAGAACAAGGGAGACTCAACTAGAAAAGGACAGCACAAAGAATTCTCCACATAAACCTGAAACTAGACAAGGTTAAATGATAATAAGAAGTCCAAAAATAATACAACTCAAAGGGTGGGGCATGATCATAAACTGCGTCCCCAGTAACAATGTTCACTGCTGCTTGCAATGTCAAATTGTTAATATAACAAATTTCAATAAACAAAGTGTGTTTAAAAAAAAAGACAAGAAGAAAACTGGTTCAGGAGAGTTCCAGGAAACCTACAGCAACATTAACAAATGTGTGGGATTTTCTGCCAAGTACTTGCTGTGAATTACAGTTGATAACAATCTTAGGCATTCTTCATTATCAGGTTGTCCTAAAACTCTAGAAATATCATCCAATTTATCCAAAATGCTGCAGCAAGAGTATTAAAAGGCACTAAAAAAGAGAGAGATCATATTTCTACCAAATTAAGCTCCCTTTGTTGGTTCCTCGTAAAGCAAAATTAAAAATCCTCCTCCTGACATATAGTTATACATAATAAAATGGTAAATGGTAAATGGCACTTACATAGCGCTTTTATTCTCATCTCTAGATGACCAAAGCGCTTTACAGATCCTGCTATCCACCCATTCACACACACATTCACACACTGATGGTGGCATCAAAATAACCACAATGGAATTATAATAACCACAATAATAACCACAATAATTAAAATAACCACAATGGAATTTCCCCATTGTATGACTAATAAAGGCTTATCTTATCTTATTTTATAATCTGTCCCCATATCATCATAAAGACCTGATTGTAGTGATGGGAGTTCCAGCGCCGGAGCTTTGGAGTGTGTGCCGAGTAATCCAGGAAATATTTTGCAAAGTGCGTATCGAGGCGTGTATTGATGATGTATGTGATGACGTCTGAAGCCTCGCTGGCCGGTCGGACCGCATAACTGGGTCGGGAAGCGGTTCATGATTTGGCATGCAGCATGAAATAAACTGAGCAACGATACACAATGGAAAATCCTCCTCCCTCATGTTTTGCGTTGTCAGATCTTTGACTGTGTGTGTGATTTGTCGCAGCCAATCTTCATTTTCAGATGGAGCCAGCATCAAAAAGATGGACTTCTCCCATTTGGGAACATTTTGATTTAATTTCTCCAAATAAGTTATTTACAGTTATTAAATTGGTTGCATTTTTCACAAATAGTGGATATTTCTTGTCATTTATTTATTTTACATTTATTTTTATTTGCAAGGTGACGTGTCTGTTGTGTGTGAAAGAGCTTGGATACAACAATAATGGTTCGTCTGTGCTGAGGTACGATCATGCCCTGCATGAGAATAAGGACAACAGAGGTGGATGTTCTGGGAAGGAGAAACGTGTCTACCCTACACTGTACAAACTTGACGTAACCTTCCTTTGCACACCTACATCTTCTATGCCCTGTGAGAGAATATTCTCAAAAGCTGGTGAAATCATAAAAAAAAAATATTGCCTCAGTCCAAAGACTGTTGAAAACCTATTATTTCCTTAGAAAAATGGATAACACAAGCAGGGGTGGACTTAGTCCATTTGGGGCCCAAGGCAAAGACAGAAAAGGGGCCCTACTTTTTCTTTGTTCTACACTTTCTTTTCAGGCCTTATTGAAATCCTACCTGAAACTTATTGTCCTCAGAAGTCTTCAAATGATGGCATCATTCAGGCATCAGGAATTACACCTGTAGAAAAACAAAGAAGTCTAACAAATTGAATGTAGACTCTTGTCTATTATAAAAAAAAAAAAAAAAATTCATGTGGAAGATCTGTTGTTTGTTCACACTTAACAGTCCCTCCAGGATTTCATGATGTTGCAGTCGCACTAATTCACACAAAATTAGGCCATTGCCACATCTTTTGAGTAACCTTGCAACTTTGTCCAATCACCACAACTTTCCTGCAATTTTGGCCAATCCTCGTCAACTTCCACCAATTTCACCCATCAAATTTGTCCCTGAGTAACGCTCAAACGCTCAGTCTAACTAATCACGTGTTGCTGCACCACACTTACTGCTGTGTTTACAATGAGTGTTGACAGAAACACATCCTGCAAAAAACAGAGTGTGTGATTTAAATAAAAACACTCACCCACGAGTTTTCCCACACCTTCCCTTCTTCCCTCTCCCCCGGCCCACCGGTGGATGTCTCCCCACGGCTCTGTCTTGACTGCATGTACCAAGTGCTGGGTTTGTGTTGAAAAAGTCCGCCTGCCTGAAAAGCACCCCATTACAGAAGCTCACATGAAGAGAGATGCCATAAAACCACAAACAAATGAGCAAATCTAACACTAAAGCCAGTGTTGTAACATTTTATACATCTTTAGAGGTAAAATCATTACTACATCTTGTCAGTGAGATTTAAAGCTGTGAATCTCCGGTCTGGACACGGACCAACGTGCATCCCCATCAAACCCTAAGGAGAGCCCCTCCTCCCGGTAAAACTCCCGGAAAAGGAAAGATGAGTATCTGATGAGACAGGTGTGTGTCAAGATAAGCAGCAGATAGACAGGTAGGAGTCAGGCACAGAAGGAGAGAGAATATACAGTATTTTTTTTCCAGAAAAACACAGACTTCCATAAACAATACAGAGCAACAGAATAAATTATTTCTTTTTCTTCTGCACTCGGTACTGAGTGGTTGGGGACCACTGCGGTTAGGGAGTTTTCAAATGAAGGTGCTGCCATAATTTGCAAATCTATACTCCTTAACATGCATTCAGTGCAATTTAGCTGTTGTAATGGATAATTATGTTTTCATCCTTTTTACTCAAGTTCTCACCAAGAGTAGCCGACAGTGTTGGTCATTTTTATGACAAATTTATGAGTAGCTACTTCATTCTCACTTAATTGTGTTAAAGTCTGTATTTGCTGTTGCACAAGAGTTTTTCCTGTATAGCAGAAGTTTCTGCTTAATTTACAAATCACTGTTTAATAGGAATTTTTTTAACAATCCTGTGCTTTTGTTGTGGTGTTATATGAAAAAAAGCATCTGCTTTAAAATTTGTAATTTTCTTCTTTTCCCTTCTCTCTTTCTGTCCGTTTTCTTCTCCTTTCCCCTTTTCAGTGCTTTTATTATCATTTAAAGATTATTTGTTGGTCAAGTTTGTCTTACATTCTCTCACCAGTCAACAAGCTATAGAAGGTAATAAGGAACATTTGGAGACAACATTGGGCTGTTGCTCCAACAATGAACAGGATAAACAGAACAGTAATTGAACTCTTTCACAGATACTCAGAATTACAAGGGTTTTATTCTCCCATATTAAGTTATATTTTTGTTTATGAAATTAAACTGGTTTGTTTTTTAAATGTTAATATTGTTGTTATCTGTAAATATGTGTAGTGGTGTGTGTATGTTAGACCCCAGGAAGAATAGCCAATGTTTTATACAAGTGCTAATGGGGATCTTAATAAAACAAACTATATTTAATCTC
Source organism: Pholidichthys leucotaenia (assembly GCA_020510985.1). Lineage (NCBI taxonomy): Eukaryota > Metazoa > Chordata > Actinopteri > Cichliformes > Pholidichthyidae > Pholidichthys > Pholidichthys leucotaenia. The sequence continues at coordinate 20,742,795 of CM035844.1, forward strand.
ATGTAATGCCATCTGCTGAGGCTGCAGATATCCTGTGCATGCCTGGGGACCACAGTTGGTCATATTTAAATTTAACCTTGTGAGCCTTGGCCTCAGCAAATCTTGCAATTAGAAAAAAATAGTAAAATAAAATTGTTGTTTACCTGTATTTTCAGCAGCAACTGGCATCACTGTTACCTCCTCATAAACAACAGGTACTCGTCATTAGCATATGTTTACAATCGTAACCAAAAATACATGCATGCGCATGTCAAGCTTTTTATACATGCATGCGCATTATCAAGCTCCTCTCCTGTGGAATCAGCTGCCAATCTGGATTCGGGAGTCAGACTCGATCTCTGTTTTTAAGAATAGGGCTAAAACCTACCTTTTTGATATAGCCTACAATTAGGGAGGGATCATGTGTTTCTGAACCCTCCCTTAGTTATGCTGCTAATAGGTTTAGTCAGCCGGGGGACCTCCAGTAATGCACTGGGCCTCACTCCTTTTCTCACTCTCAATGAAATATTTTTTTTGCTGGTCATTAACATTTGTTTGTTCTCTCCCATAGATTGAGTCCCCATCGTGCTGTTTGCTCTCTACATGTCTGTTCTTTTCTTCTTCTGTATCCCCTCACCCCCCAGCCAGTCGCAGCAGATGACTGCCCCTCCCTGAGCCTGGTTCTGCTGGAGGTTTCTTCCTGTTAAAAGGGAGTTTTTCCTCTCCACCGTCGCCAAGTGCTTGCTCACAGGGGATCGCCTGATTGCTGGGGTCTTTCTGCAACTGTGGGGGTTCCCCCTACAGTTGATAGTGCTATGAGATGACTGTTGTTGTGAAATGGCGCTATATAAATAAAGTTGAATTGAACTGAATGTTTCAGAGACGACATGGAAGAGTTCAACAGTCTGAGGAGAAGGGGCGAGGATGTTACGTTTGTGATTTGATTTGCCGTTTATATAAGTACTGGTGTTTCTTTATTTTGTCTGACATCATGTTAAATATGATAAACATTTAAAAAATATATGGGCCTCCTAGTAGATCAGGGTCCTTAGCAGACTGGGGCCTAAGGCAGTCCCCTACCTTTGCCTAATGGTAAGTCCGCCTCTGAACACAAGCACAATAAGTAACACAAGCACTTTCACTGTAGCCCTTATGATCATTGATTTTTCTTAAAGGACAGTATATTTATTAAAGTGAAAAAATACACATCAAACCTACAGTATAATGCCCTTGTAAAAAATTGCACGTTGTGTACTTTTTGTCCAGTAGATGACTTACTAGAGCAAATGAAGTTTCACATGAAGCTTTGTCAATATGAACCAATTTGATGAAAAGCTCCAATGCATCAAGAAAGCTTCATCTGGCCAGCACTACCTGATATGTGCACATTCTGGTTGTTGTCATACGTAGATCTATGTCAGGGGTGCCCAACCTGGGGCTCCTGGAGTATTCAGGCTTTTGTGGGAAATTTTCTAATTTCACTTCTTAATTGGTCCAATGATTTGCAAATAATTTGTCATTGTTGACAACAGCAAATTATTTGCAAATCTTTGGACCAATTAAGAAGTGAAATTAGAAAATTTCCCACAGAAACCTAAATGTTCCAGGAGCCCCAGGTTGGAGACCCCTGATCTATGTGGTTGCCTAACTTCTCTCTTCAGTGTCAAGACAGGCTGATTGATTGCAGCTGACTGACCACACCTGTGGGTGATCAGTGGTCCCCAGTATGAGAGGTCTCAGTCAGGATCACATGGTAAACCCAGTTCTCGTGGTGACTGTGAACTAAGCTTTGTGTTTCAAGTTCTATGAATCCTGCTCACCTCTGGCTTTGCTTCTTCATTCCTAGGAAACCCAGTCTGTCTGCCAGCCAGCTGACTCACCCTCATTGGTTTGTGCAGGCTCATCTGGTAACACATGTCTTACATCTCTCATCTGGAAATATCGCCGCCCTCTGGGAAAAGTCAGAGATCCATGTAAGCCTCGCTCAAATCATTCACACATTCCTTAACCTCTTCTCAGTCCCAGGTCCAGTCCAAAGAGATTATTCCAACCTCAGAATGCTGGACTTTAATTTGTAGAGTCTCTATGAAAGGCAGAGCTTTCAGTTATCAGGTTCCTCTCTTATGGAACCAGTCACCACCCTGGGTCCACGAGGCAGACACTCTCCCCACCTTTAAGGTCAAGCTGACGATCTTTCTATTTGACAAACCTCTGGATTAGACTGTCCACATATTATACATTATAGTATATGAATGTTACTTATTGTCATCAACTGCCAACTGTTAGGGTCCAACTACACATGCTTGTGTGTATAAGCTGTTTGACAAGCTAGGCGTGTAGCAAAGAAAAGTGCTAGTACTCTGTAATCAAAAGGTAATCACAACTTTTGATTTGACTTTGCACATTGTCGTTATGAATGTTACTATTATCTGCCATGTCTACTGCTACACTGCTTGTTCCTGTGTGTAAAGTGCCGGCAACGCACCAACAGGGAGAGGGCATCCATTTGCTTGTTGTATAAGCTATAAAACAAGCTAGCTAGCTTGAAAAATAATAATATGCTGTAACCAAAAGCTAATCAAAGCTTTTGTTACATTTTACGAATATTGTCGTATTTGTATATTGTTGTTTTTTGTATGAATGCTATGTGTACTTTTTCTTTTCTTCATCTGTCTCATCTCATCCCCAACCAGTCACAGCAGATGGCCGTTTTTCCTTCCTACTGCCACCTAGTGCTTGTTCTTAATACTTACAAGATGGTGGCACGTACGGATGCAGCGGCTAGTCGCTCCGGACTACTGTGTATGTTTTTGTGGGTTTTTTTAAAAAAAAATTTTTGTCCTCTTTCTGTGACAGACTAATCACCTATAGTCTCCAGGACTTACTAGGTATTGACTCTCAACTAATCTCAGACATCACTAGCACCTATACGCTGACTCATCGTATCCCTGCGTACTTCACAATGGCGGTGGTTGGGTGGATTGGAATACAGTCAGAGGTGTACAGGGCATACAGTAGAGCAGTGGTCCCCAACCTCCGGTCCCTGGAAAGTTCAGGTTTTCATGGGAAATTTTGCAATTTCCCTTCTTAATTGGTCCAAAAAATTGCAAATAATTTGCCATTGTGGTGCATGGATGCCTACAGAACACATACACAACAATGGCAAATTATTTGCAATTTTTGGATTAATAAGAAGTGAAATTACAAAATTTCCCATGGAAACCTGAACATTCCAGGGACCGGAGGTTGGGGAACACTGCTCTACTGTATGCTCCGTACACCTCTGACTGTATTCCAGCTCACCCAACCACTGCCATTGTGAAGTACGTGGACGACACCACCTTGGTTGGGCTCATCACAGACGACAATGAGAAGGCATATAGGGCAGCGGCAGAAAATCTGCTGATGTGGTGCTCAGCAAACAACCTGAAACTGAATGTCCATAAAACCAAAGAACTCATTATGGACTTCAGGAAGCACAGACAGGACCCCACCCCCCTCCTCATAAATGGAGACAGCATGGAAACTGTCACCACCTTTAGGTTCCTGGGCACCCTCATCTACTCTGACCTCTCCTGGTCTGTCAACACCAAGGCCCTGGTGAAGAAAGCCCAGCAGCGGCTGCACTTCCTCCATGTTCTGAAGAAGAACAACCTGGACCAGAAGCTGCTGCTGGCCTTCTACCACTGCTCAGTGGAGAATATGCTCACCTACTGCCTGGGTGTGTGGTATGCTGGCTCCACGGCCGAAAACAGGACCCCCTCCACCTTCCCCCAATCATCATGCATACATTGCCTGATCAGAAGAGTATAAAGGTTTTGCTTCAGCGAAGTGCACACATGGCATGCATTTTCCATACAGTTGTACTGAGTCCCCCCTCCTTGGGAGAACATTGTTGCTCAATGTAACCTTCTGCATTGAATCAAAATGTACAGGTGATAGGTCACATTAATGGTGGAAAAAGTTCTTAAACTACATGTCTTGTTCTTAGGTTTTAATCATAAAATCCTGGCATTTTACCACATATTACTTTTATGCCCACAATATGTGCACACATCTGTTCTGGACACTCTAATCCCTGGATGCTCAGAATTTTACACACAGAGCTTGTTGTCAATCCATCCTATTTATTTTGGATATAAATGACAAATTTTCATCATCTCCTAATAAGGTCTCCTTCTTAGATCTTTCTGAGTAGACACTTATGCCTCAAAAGGTACTGCAAGACCAAAGGTTGCACTCAACATCTCCAGGTCATCAATGCTCAGGCTTTCTGAATGTCATCTGATTAAGCTATCTCAGGGTTGCATCTAACCCTTTGCTTTTTTGGTACCTCTTTCTTTCCTTTTTTTCCTTCTCTATTCCTAATGAGTGTGACCTTTTTGTTGGTTTGTATTCTGGAAAATGAACCTGTAGGCTAAGTTTCCCCCCTTTACATAAATTATTTTGTATTAAAATTCAAAGAAGGTGCTCGCTCTTTGATTTGCTGTGTGTGGGTGTGCGAGTCCTGGTCTGAGCCACAGGTGCATGGCTTGTCAATGCTAGTAAACAAACCCAAGATGATTTGTGGGGCTGATGCTTTTACCTTGATGAAGACAGAACAGTGTGTTCTGCTACTGCAGATGTGTGCGTTGCGTTGTCAGATTAGCTCATCAGTATACCTACCTAGTGTGCAGCCCCCTTGTGGCAGCTCTAAGTGGCTGTTTGAGTAAACGAACCATCCATTTCATGATGCACACAACATCATACAACATAAAGTGTGATGTGTCTAATGCGAGCAAATGCGTGTTTACCGAAACAGTACTGATGCATGCCACATCAGCTAGCCAACAGCTTATCCTTATTAGCATTAATTAGCTTCACCATTTAGTGCCTGGCAGGCCATTGAAGCTGTCAGCTCTTTATTTAAAGCAGTGGCACCTCTGCTATTCATTACCATTTATAGGGGGACTGCCACCCCGGCTGCCTCCTCTTCTGTATCCCCGATCATCAAATATCTCTTTCTGTAGACCTGACCCTCATGAAGGCAGGCTTCTTCAGACATCTCAGAGGTATGTGTTTGCAGAGCTCTGCCTGGTACACTGACCCAAACAGCTTGAGCTTTAGCTGCAGTTTCTGATGCAGAGGGAGTTAGCACTTATAGATGAAGGGATAGCATCATTGCTTAGAAATCAAGCCACACAAATCACTGTCAGCCTTAATTACCGAGTAGAGTGTATGGGGATTTTGCTATCTCCTAGATTCTTCTTGCATCTGCTCAGTTTAGCAGTTTATTTAATCCAAGCCAAAGATTTAAGGCATATTCCAACCTTGTCTCAAGATGGGCATGTACTGTAATATGTTGCCATTGAGTCGGAGCCTTTCTGTGTCACAAGATAGACGTGGAGGGGGTCATTTGGATTCAGAAATCCATGTGACAAGTCAGAGGGTCACAGTGGTTACGATTACAGCAGACCTTCATCTTTACTCAAGTCTAATCTGAACATTACCTTACTCATAACAAGCAGTTTAAGTGGCTCTCCATAAAACGCTATTTAATGTATAATGCAATAAGTGAGTGAAATGAAAAACGGATGCACAAGCGAGGAAAAAATCAAACAACAGGTACAAACTCCTGCCTGAGAGGCCACTGTTTTACCTACATACCTACTTACCACTACCTCCATACAAGGAATCTGTGGCTTTAGAAAATCTCTGACATCCCTGTTTTCAAGTTTGCATTGGAGCGTATTACTGTCTGAAAATCTCAGAGGCCCTATACTGAATGGCGCCCTGGGCATCTGCCTTGTGAGAGTCAGGGTTCTGGACCACATGGCAACATGAGAACCCATTCATATCTTGGCAGAGTAGCCTCTATGGAATTTGACATGTTGTCATTCCAATTTTTAAATAATTTAAGATTAAAGCACCTAGGGCACGCTGGTGTAGTGGTTAGTATGATGTTTGGATGTGGTGGCTTGTTGTAGCTGATGTCATCACGTGGTGAACTGGCCGTGGTGCGAGGGTGGCGCCACCCATCTGTATTCACAGTGCATCCGGAAAGTATTCACAGCACTTCACTTTTTCCACATTGTGTTATGTTACAGCCTTATTCCAAAAGGGATTAAATTCATTTTTTTCCTCAAAATTCTACACACAATACCCCATAATGACAATGTGAAAAAAGTTTTTTTTTGAAATTTTTGCAAATCTATTAAAAATAAAAAACTAAGAAATCACATGTCCATAAATATTGACAGCCTTTGCTCAATACTTTGTTGATGCACCTTTAGCAGCAATTACAGCCTCACGTCTTTTTGAATATGATGCCACAAGCTTGGCACACCTATCTTTGGGCAGTTTGGCCCATTCCTCTTTGCAGCACCTCTCAAGCTCCATCAAGTTGGATGGGAAGAGCTGGTGCACGGGCATGTTCAGATCTCTCCAGAGATGTTCAGCTGGATTCAAGTCTGGGCTCTGGCTGGGCCACTCAAGGACATTCACAGAGTTGTCCTGAAGCCACTCCTTTGATATCTTGGCTGTGTACTTTGGGTCGTTGTCCTGCTGAAAGATGAACCATCGCCCCAGTCTGAGGTCAAGAGTGCTCTGGAGCAGGTTTTCATCCAGGATGTCTCGGTACAGTGCTGCATTCATCTTTCTCTCTATCCTGACTAGTCTCACAGTTCTTGCCACTGAAAAACATCCCCACAGCATGATGCTGCTACCAGCATTGGCGTGGTTATGAATGGTGCCTGGTTTCCTCCAAACATGATGCCTGGCATTCACGCCAAAGAGTTCAATCTTTGTCTCATCAGACCAGAGAATTCTGTTTCTCATGGTCTGAGAGTCCTTCAGGTGCCTTTTGGCAACCTCCATGCGTACTGCCATGTGCCTTTTACTAAGGAGTGGCTTACGTCTGGCTACTTTACCATACAGGCCTGATTGGTGGATTGCTGCAGAGATGGCTGTTCTTCTGGAAGGTTGTTCTCTCTCTACTGAGGAACGCTGGAGCTCTGACAGAGTGACCATCGGGTTCTTGGTCATCTCACTGACTAAGGCCCTTCTTCCCGATCACTCAGTTTAGATGGCTGGCCAGTTCTAGGAAGAGTCCTGGTGGTTCTGAACTTCTTCCATTTATGGATGATGGAGGGAGGCCACTGCGCTCATTGAGACCTTCAAAGCAGCGGGAATTTTTCTGTATCCTTCCCCAGATTTGTGCCTCGAGACAATCCTGTCTCGGAGGTCTACAGAGAATTCCTTTGACTTCATGCTTGGTTTGTGCTCTGACATGCACTGTCAACTGTGGGACCTTATACAGACAGGTGTGTGCCTTTCCAAATCATGTCCAATTAACTGAATTTACCACATGTGGACTCCAATTTAACTGTAGAAACATCTCAAGGATGATCAGTGGAAACAGGATGCACCTGAGCTCAATTTTGAGCTTCATGGCAAAGGCTGTGAATACTTATGTACATGTGATTTTCTTAGTTTTTTTATTTTTAATAAATTTGCAAAAATCTCAAAACTTTTTTCATGTTGTCATTATGGGGTATTGTGTATAGAATTTTGAGGAAAAAAAAAAGAATTTAATCCCTTTTGGAATAAGGCTGTAACATAACAAAATGTGGAAAAAGTGAAGCGCTGTGAATACTTTCCGGATGCACTGTAGCTGAGTGGGGTATGAATAAAGTGTGTGTTTGGTTTACGTCCGCTGTCCGCGACTCATTTCTAGACATAACAATGACGACGAGGGTAAAGACAGCAATGATATGACCCGTGCAACTGTTCCTCGCCCTACCAGGTGTGCCACCGATCCCTTGGTCCTGATGGCATGAAGAATTCTAAGTCTTTATCAGTGCTGCTGGGCTGAATGATGCCCCCAGTTCACAACTTGAATATTGCCCAGATGGAAGCACAGTCATGTGGCTATGAAATCCTTCCTCACTCCCCTTATACTCCCAACCTCACACCATCTGACTTCCACCTCTTTCCAACCATGAAGTCATTTGGGATGGGAAAACACTTCCAAGGCAATGAAACGCTTTTTGAGAGAAATTGAGCCTATAGAGAGCAATAGGTGAGAGACTGCTGAGTTAAAGACCTTATTAAGATGTACTGAAACATAATACAGCATAAAAATGCTTGAACTGTGCTTTAAACTGTTCTTATATTGGTTGTATTGGCTTCAAAACATATGTCATCAAATGTATTACTTCTGAAATGTAATTTGGTTGAAATCTATTTAATATACCAGTATTATATATATAAAAAAATTATGTTAGAAAAGAAAACTGAGTCTGGAACTTGGGTCATAGCTGAGCAATTTAAACATTTACATTTTAGATGTGCTATGAAAGGGGCCAGGGAAGGAAGGAGGACTGAAGAAAGAAAGAAGAGAAAGGGAGTGAAGGTAGAACCAAAGATTAAATATAAGAAGTTAAAGAAGGAAGAAGGTTGCACAGAGTTCAGGAAGGAGTTGATACAGGCTGTTGTGGTGGTGAAGAATTACCAGAGGACTGGGAAAGTATAGGAAAAGTATTGAGAGAAATGGGTTGACAGTAGGGTTGCCAACTGTCCTGGTTTAGCCGGGACGTCCCAATTATTGGGCTAAATATGTTTGTCCTGAGTGGGATTTCTGTTGTCCTGTATATTTAAGGCCACCTTAATGAACGGGCTAGGCTGGGCTGCAGATCAGAGCCTATCATGAGCCAATGAAAAAGATCACATTGTCAATTGGTCAAATTCTATGTCCATTACTTGATATTCATGTGTGGTTGGTCTAATTTACAAGTGCCCCACTTGGGGGCCAGTAACAATAGCCTATCAGAGGAATTGTTTTGACATGTGACTATGCAAGCACCAGTGAGGGTAAGAAGTAATTAGCTTGGTCAAAATGTCTGGAAAAAAGTTTGAAAGTGGCTGTTAGAATAATTTTGAGGTGGGTGATTGGCTGATTTCATGTGAATTGGTGTGAATGCAACATCGCGCAATCCTGGAGGGACTGAACTATGCATGGAGGAGACAGGTGGGCCGTTAAAGCTCTCACCTGGAGGAGAAGGGAGAAGAAAGGCCATGATTGCTTACATCAGATAGCTGTGCGTGGGACAGTGGACTCTGAACTTGGTAAAAAGTAGAGTGGATCAAGCATACAGCTAGTGATGGCCAGATGAGGCTTTCTTGAGGAATTGAGGCTTTTCATCAAAATGGCTCTTAAAGATGAGGCCTCATGTGAAACTTCATTTTCTCTACTAGGCAACCTAGTGGACAAAACGTATGCAACATGCATATTTTTGCAAGGGCATTACTGATTTAATGTGTATTTTTTCCATTTCAATAAATGTACTGTCTTTTAAGAAATATCAATGATCATAAGGGGGAAAAAAAGAAATAATAAAACTGGGGTGACTCCAGTGAATGTGCCTGTCTTACTTAGTGTGCTTGTACTACTTATCCATTTTTATTAAGAAATAACTTTTCAACAGTCTTATACTGTCTTTCCCAGTATATTCACCTCTGTCCTTATTCTCATGCAGGGCACAATAGCAATAGTGCCTCAGCATAATGATGTGTAATAATGATCTAAGCTCTTTGAAACACAACAGACACTTCACCATGCAAATAAAAATAAATTATAAGAATGGCCCAGCTGGGACTTGAACCCTGGCTTCCCAGGCCCCTTTTCCACTAGTACCTATATAGCCCTACTCGCCTCGACTCGGCACGCTTTGTAGGCTTTTCCATTAGTATGTACCCCTCGTAGCTGGTATTATTTTCAGATCCATCAGACTGGGGTTTCAAGCAAGCTGAGTCGAGCTGAAAATATCACGTCAACAGACTGCAGGCCTCTGATTAGTCAGGGTGTAACATCACGAGAGCGATGTCTTCCACAGAATCTCCAGCTGCCATTTGCAAAGATTCGTCTGTGAGCGAGCGAACGTCAAGCAAGCAAGCATCAGTATAAACAGTGATAGAAATGGCTTCTAATCAACACGGTGGTCCAACAGACTTTTCTGTGCCTTTTGGCTGATGACAGAATCCAGAGTGAACTACACAGAGCCACCCAAAATGAATTTACAGCTACCGACCAGAAAATAATGGGCGGACCCGGCCACGGCAGTTGAAAACCATGATATCAAAGGATATAGAGGATGGTGAGTGTTGTGATATGATATGATATTCCATCCATCCATCTTCTACCGCTTTTCCAGAGGTCCGGGTCGCAGAGGCAGCAGTTCAAGCAGAGAAGCCCAGACTTCCCTCTCCCCAGCCACCTGCTCCAGCTCTTCAGAGGGGATACCAAGGCGTTCCCAGACCAGCTGGGAGACATAGTCTCTCCACCGAGTCCTGGGTCTGCCCCGGGGTCTCCTCCCAATGGGACGTACCTGAAACACCTCAAGTGGGAGGCGTCCAGGAGGCATCCTAATCAGATGCCCATACCACCTCAACTGACTCCTTTCAATGTGGAGGAGCAGCGGTTCTACTCTGAGCCTCTCCCGGATGACTGAGCTCCTCACCCTATCTCTGAGGGTGAGTCCAGCAATCCTACGGAGAAAGCTCATTTCAGCCGCTTGTATCTGCGATCTCGTTCTTTCGGTCATTACCCAAAGCTCGTGACCATAGGTGAGAGTAGGAACGTAGATTGACTGGTAAATCGACAGCTTTGCCTTAGAACTAAGCTCCCTCTTCACCACAACAGACCGGTACAACGTCCGCATCACTGCAGATGCTGCTCCAATCCGTCTGTCGATCTCTCGCTCCATTTTCCCCTCACTCGTGAACAAGACCCCAAGATACTTAAACTCCTCCACTTGGGGCAGGAGCCTGTCCCCAACCCGGAGAGGACAATCCACCTTTTTCCGGCTGAGGACCATGGACTCGGACTTGGAGGTGCTGATTCTCATCCCAGCCGCTTCACACTCAGCGGCAAACCGTCCCAGCAAGAGCTGTAGGTCATTGCTGGATGAAGCCAACAGGACAACATCATCTGCAAACAACAGAGATGAGATCCTGTGGTCACCAAGCATGACACCCTCCGTTCCCTGGCTGCGCCTAGAAATCCTGTCCATAAAAATTATGAACAGGATCGGTGACAAAGGGCAGCACTGGCGGAGTCCAACTCTCACTGGGAATGACTCCGATCGAGTGTTGGCAATACGAACCAAACTCTCACAACGGTCGTACAGAGACCGAATAGCTCGTAACAACAAGCCCGATACCCCATACTCCCGAAGCACCCCCCACAAAAATCCACGAGGGACGCGGTCAAATGCCTTCTCCAAGTCCACGAAACACATGTAAACTGGTTGGGCAAACTTCCACGAACCCTCAAGAATTCTCGAGAGGGTAAAGAGCTGGTCCGATGTGCCACGGCCAGGACGAAAACCACATTGCTCCTCCTGAATCCGAGGTTCGACCAACGGCCGGACTCTCCTCTCCAGTACCTTGGCATAGACCTTCCCAGGGAGGCTGAGGAGTGTGATCCCTCTAAAGTTGGAGCACACCCTCCGGTCCCCTTTTTTGAAGAGAGGAACCACCACCCCAGTTTGCCATGCCGAAGGCACTGCCCCCAACCTCCACGCATTGTTGCAGAGGCGTGTCAACCATGACAACCCAACAACATCCAGGGCCTTGAGGTACTCAGGGCGAATCTCGTCCACCCCCGGGGCCCGGCCACCAAGGAGATTTTTAACCACCTTGGCGACCTCAGCCCCTGTGATAGGCGAGTCATCCCCCTCGTCCACAAACCCTGCTTCCTCTGTGGAAGGCGTATCAGTGGGATTGAGGAGATCCTCGAAGTATTCCTTCCACCGCCCAACGATATCCCCAGTCGAAGTCAACAGTGTAACCATCCGCACCATACACAGTGTGGACGGGGAGCTGCTTTCCCCTCCTGAGCCGCCGAACAGTTTGCCAGAATCTCTTTGAAGCCGACCGAAAGTCTTGTTCCATGGCCTCACCGAACTCCTCCCATACCCGGATTTTTGCTTCAGCAACCACCCGAGCTGCACTCCGCTTGGCCTGCCGGTACACCTCAGCTGCTTCGGGAGTCCCACAAGCCAACCAAGCTTGATAGGACTCCTTCTTCAGCTTAATGGCCCCCCTCACCACTGGTGTCCACCACTTGGTTCGGGGGTTGCCACCACGAGATGCACCGACCACCTTGCGGCCGCAGCTCTGGGCCGCCGCTTCAACAACAGAGGTGGAGAACATGGCCCATTCAGACTCCATGTCTCCAGACTCCCTCGGAATGTGGTTGAAGTTCTTCCGGAGGTGGGAGTTGAAGACCTCCCGGACAGGGGCCTCAGCCAGACGCTCCCAGCACACCCTCACTATACGTTTGGGTCTACCAAGTCTGAATGGCTTCCTCCCCTGCCATCGGATCCAACTCACCACCAGGTAGTGATCAGTTGACAGCTCTGCACCTCTCTTTACTCGGGTGTCCAAGACATATGGTCGCAGGTCTGATGATACGATAACAAAATCAATCATCGACCTGTGACCTAGGGTGACCTGGTGCCAGGTGCACATATGGACACCCTTATGCTTGAACATGGTGTTCGTTATGGACAGACTGTGGTTAGCACAGAAGTCCAATAACTGAACACCACTCGGGTTCAGATCGGGCAGGCCGTTCCTCCCAATCACCCCCCTCCAGGTTTCACTGTCGTTGCCCACGTGCGCATTGAAGTCCCCCAGTAGGACAATGGAGTCTCCAGGAGGAGTACCATCCAGCACCCCAGTCACAGACTCCAAAAAAGGTGGGTACTCTGAAACATCATTTGGTGCATAGGCACAAATGATGGTCAGGACCCGTTTCCCAACCCGAAGGCGCAGGGAAGCAACCCTTTCGTCCACCGGGGAAAACTCCAATATAGAGGCAGCAAGGTGGGGCGATACAAGAATACCCACTCCTGCTCGTCGCCTCTCGCCCGGGGCAACTCCAGAAAAGGCCAAGCTCCAGCCCCTCTCCAGGAGACTGGTTCCGGAACCGGAGCTGTGTGTTGAGGTGAGGCCGACTATATCTAGCTGGTATCGCTCAACCTCGTACACCAGCTCAGGCTCCTTCCCCGCCAGAGAGGTGACATTCCACGTACCAAAAGCCAGTTTAGAAAGCTTGGGATCGGTCCGCCAAGGTCTCCGCCTTTGACCGCCACCTAATCCACATAGCACCGGACCCCCATGATCCCTCCTGCAGGTGGTGAACCCACTGGAGGGCGGACCCATGTAACTCCTTCGGGCTGAGCCCGGCCGGGTCCCATGGGTGGAAACCCGGCCACCAGACGCTAGCCTTCGAGCCCCTCCCCCAGGCCTGGCTCCAGGGTGGGGCCCCGGTAACCCCATACCGGGCGGGGTACACTGAATCCTTGATATACAATTTATCATGAGAGTCTGTTGGATCGTTCTTAGTCTGGCCCTTCACCCAGGACCAGTTTGTCTTGGGAGACCCTATCAGAGGCAAATTGCCCCCGGACAACATAGCTCCTGGGATCACTGGGGCACGCAAACCCCCCCACCACGATAAGGTGACGATCCATGAGGAGGATATGATATTATGCTTCTTTTACGGTATTTATCCCAGTGGTGGAAAGTTCACTTTGAACAAACAACAACGTCGTCTCCTGTATGCAGACAATGAGCTAGCTAGTTAGCCATCAATGCTAACTCCCTGCTCTGCTTGTATTTTGCGCTTGTGTCAACAACATCTGACGAAATAAGCTAGTGTTAATCCTGGTTAAAAAGTTGCTTTTTTACATGTTGCACTTCGTGCTGTGCGTGTACTTAAGTCGTGTGTATTTTCGTTCTAGAGTCCGACTGGCATCTGCTCTGACACTGGCAACACTTAGCACGATGTGTGATGACTGGTAAGAAACAAGTTGCACACAGAGTGTTGTTTTTAGCAGGGGTGGAGAAAGAACTCAAAATCATTGGCTTTTTAAGTTAAAGTACAGATAAAGTGCCAAAACCAAAGTTGCACAGTTTCCACTTAAGTAAAAATATTACAGAACTCACTTTTGAATGTACTTGAAGTATAACTAGTGCATGCCTGTAGAAAGCAAGTATTCCTGTCTGAAACAAGTAGTCCAATCAGGCTTTACAGGCCCAAATGTAGGCTGTGTTTGGAAGAGGAATAGAGAGGTGTAGCCTATATGTAGGCAAACACACATGTACTTGGACAAATATGAAAGGGACTGAACTGAGATTTATTTGATTGTGTGAATATTAATTACAGAATAATTGAAAATGAATGGGACATCCAATATTAGCCACTGTTTAAGAACCACTTGTTTATTTTTTTTGTCAGATCACTTGTGTGATCCTTTATGAGTTATATTCATAATAGTGTATCTTACACTTTGGGGAATGGGAGTTGTTCAGTCACCATTATAATTTAGTTTATATGTGTAGTTTATAGTCTACGGTCAATAAACTCATGCAGTATTATAACAGGACACATTACAAATATTTGAGACCCATTGTTGTACATCCTTTTATATTTTTAGCAATACAAGTACAAAACACCGCCCACACTTGAAGCCAGGGCAAGAAGAGACACAGCAGTGACAGAGCAGTGGCTAAACTTTTATTGATAAAAATTACACATTTTGACTGAGTGACTCCATACTCAGGGATGCACACCCTCAGTTAAAGTACTAGATTCCATTCAACTGAAGGTATCAACTCATTCTGATTGCTGAGGCCACAGTAAAAACAAATGATTTTAAACGTAACCCAGCCCTTGTAAAATATACTTTACTGAAGCGCAGCTACATGAAAATTGTGGTTAAATACAACAACGAAGCACTTTTTTGTCATGCTCCACCACTGGCTTTAAGCAACAAGTGTACTTCCTAAATATGTTTTAAACTTGCTTTAATTAACCACCACCCATTTCTGTCTTTCGTCTAGGCAAGAGGAAACCTATCCACCCCAAACCGGACCTTGGGTCACTATTTACAGAGATGCAGGCTGAAGATCTGCTGAACCGGGACCAGTGTGAGCAGTGCATCCAGTTGCTTCTCAATGAGGCAGCGTGGCCAGCATGTGTGACCCAGCCAAAGTTTTTTTTTTTTTTTTTTTTTTTTTTTTTTTTTTTACAGTTTAGAGTTTTCAAATTTTGCACATTCTAAATAATCTGGATTTTGCTGCTGATTGTAATAAACAATTTAGTGACTTATGTGTTTGCATCATGATTTTCTATTTTGTCTGTTAAGACACCGGTGGGAAAAGAGTCAACAGTACAAACCAATTATCCGTGATGTTGAAAATAATGGCTCATTTTTAAGAAAAAGTAACCAAAAACAATTATTTTATTTCCTGAAGACTGTATTGTTGGATGTGCCAGTGCAGAAGACACTGCACACTTTAGTGGTAGTACCAGTATATGGAGGAATTCTGGGCTATATTAGCATCTGGATTTCCTAATAATGGGTTAGGGCAGGGGTGTCCAATCATGTGCCATGGAAGACCAAGACCCTGCAGGCTTTACCTCCAACCAGTGTCTTCAACAGCAGATTCCACCGAATTTCCTTTTACTTGGTAGAAGAGAAAACCTGCAGGGTCTTGGCCCTCCATGGCACATGATTGCACACCCCTGGGTTAGGGTTTAATGAGATTTAACATTTTGACACGAACTGCTTTATGGTTCATAATTCTGTTGACAGACTTACACCAAACCAAAAGTGATTTCTGAAACTGCTGGATTGTTCTTAGACAGCTTTTCCAATCTTGCAGTATTTAATTTGTCACTTGGTTGTAACCTTCACACATAAAACAAAAGTGGAGACACATCTGCAAAAAGCACAAAGGTTTGTCAAAATTCCCAGTGCAATACTAAATGAATACATGTATAGTACATTGTTGATGCAGACTATATATATATATATACAGTATCTACATGTATATATCCAGTAAATCCATGTATTTCTCCACCAAACCTTGTGACTGCATTATTTTAATTGCTTTTAATCCTAGATCAAGTTTGTTTTGGCTTAAAAATGTATCATAATTGTTAAATATATCTTATTATACCTAACTCAGTACTGTTTACCTCTTGAAATATATATTTTACAGCTAATATAACCCCATAACTACAATATGGCACCTGGCAATCAGGCTTTGGCAGCTGATCACTTTTCCACAACACCACAGACTCAGTGCTGCTGGAGCAGGTACATCCCATGATGTCTCAACAGTCTCTCCATGATTTTCACACTGATCAGAGCAATTTGTTGCACAGGAAGCTAAACATTTCTACAGACATTTTGAAGTTCTGTAACCAATGTGCGTTCGTGAAGCTGGGGTGACATCACTGGGAGGATCGGTTGAACAACCAGACCCACGGTTTGAAGCGATAATTTTGCCACAAGAGAGCCATCTGAAACACACACACACACACACACAGCATACATATTTTAGTACCTAATAGCGATAACTTGCAGACATTATTGACATAATGTAACACACAGGCCCAGGAAACACGCACGCAGGCTCAGGATAGATTTAACAGCTTTATTCAACAAGCAGGTGTGTGTGGATGGATGTATGCGGTATGGGAATGTGCTGGGGTGAACGCCGATGCGCAGGCAGCAGAGCAGCGCGCCGTACAGCCGGACAACCCTATGGAGACAAGAACAAAGGACAAGGGTAACGGGCACCACACCGAGACAGGGGAAATAAGTGATGGTGTTGCTTACTTGCAGGGACAGGTGGCTGGCGTCGGCAGGCGATGAGCCCGGGAGACAGCGTCCTGCTGGGTCTGCGCAGAAGATGGAGATGCTATGGCGATGACGGGGGAAATCCGCCGCCAGGAGGGTCCACCTGTGCACAGGGGTTAGAACTTGGAAGACAAGGTAAGGAGTTCTTACGTGTCGTTGAATCTTTGCTGGTGATCTGAGGTAGAATCACGAGCTTTGGAAACGCTGATGAGAACAGACGGCTCCAGACTGCAGCAGAGGGCAGAGTGGGCTAAATAGTCCGCTGCTGACGAGACGCAGGTGTGCGCGCAGCTGAAGCTGCTGATGAGCGGCGGGTCGTGACAATTACAATGTAGTACGGCGGACTTAAAGCAAAGTAGCAATAGCTTACCTTCATATGTGATCTAGTTCGTATCCTTGTGTCTTTGACTTTATACTGTTCTATGGCTTGCAAAACGCTCCAGTACTTTTCCAGAGTGTGTCGTCTCACCGCTTGTAGCCTTCTCTGGCTCTCCTTTTTTGCCTTTACTCTGACAAAAAGCCAGAGACCAAGCAGTCGCTTCATAATCTGCCATCTTGTGTTTTGCTTGTGTCGCGTGTTTCACATCATGGGAGTGTGACGCCACCTTGCTGTAAAAAAATCCCACCCACCTCAGGTGGTACTCAGCTGTTGTGGTGATCCGAGCTGTGTGTTGTTTTTTTTCTCTCTTCTCATTGCTTATTTTCCACAGCTGCGGTTTCACCCACACCTGTGCTCTTTAATCAGCAACCTTTAAATGGAGTGGGGTTCCCCACTCCTGCACGGAGACACCTACGCATGCATGCAGTTCTGAGAGCTCCTCTTCATTGTATGCTGCCTCTCCCATCTCCAGCCACGACCCCCGTCTCAGACTTGGCATTCAGTAAGCAACTTTTCTGTTTGAACCTCACCTCTGCATTCATCTCTGTTTTCTTGGACTAACCTGTGCACAGGTGGACCTTCTTCCTTGCGGACCGGCACCCTTCCTCGTGATGGACCCAGATTCCTTCCTCGGAGCTAGAGTTCCTCACTATCACCATCATCCTGTAAGTGCACATAATTATCAGACTGATTTTTTCCTTTTTCCCCTCAGCCGAGGGAATCCCCCCTGCACAGAGCACTGCATATACCTGCACCAGCACTCTCTTCACCCTCACAGAACCACGGCAACCTGGAGAAGACGTGGGCCACTGCTAGTTTCATCTCAGCCGCTCGACGCTCCGGTTGCCAGACTCCCCCACTCTGCACCTACATACACTCACCTGCACTCATTAAAATCATTGCAATTATAATCGAGTCTGTGGTCTGCTTCTGGGTCTATCACTAAATCATGTCAGCAGTAATGGAAACAAAAGCGAGATGAGTTGAGTAAAACCGTGTAGAGGTGAGTTGGGCTATATAGGTACTAGTGGAAAAGGGGCATAAGTTACTACTTAGTGACGGCTTAATGAGGCTTTCTTGAATACTTGAGGCTTTTCGTTAAGTGTTCATAGAGAAAAAGCCTCATGTGAAACTTCATTGCTCTACTAGGCCATGTAGTCAACAAAAAGTATACAACATGCAGATTTTTTGCAAGGGCATTATTGGTTTAATGTGTATTTTTTTTCCATTTCAATAAATGCACTGTCTTTTAAGAAATATCAATGAGTACAGTGTAGGGTAGACAAGTTTCTGTCTCTCCCAGTACATTCACCTCTGTCCTTATTGTCATGCATTGCACAATAGTGCCTCAGCATAATGATCTGAGCTCTTAGAAACTCAACAGACACTTCACCTTGCAAATAAAAATAAAATTACAATAATGACCTAGCTGAGATTTGAATCCCAGCCTCCCAGTTGTGAGGGCAAATGCTTTACTGCTAGTCTATCACTTCAGGTACAACAAACACCCACTATTTGTGAAAAGTATATCAATGGGAGAAATTAGCTCAAACTGTTCCCAAATGGGAGAAGTCCTTATTTTTGGTGCTGGCTCTATCTGAAAATTGGCTGTGACAAATCCCTTACACAGTTGAACATCGACAACACAAAATGTGAGGGACGGGGATTTCCATTGTATATTACTGCTCACTTTATTTCATGTTGCGTGCAAAATCATGAATGGCTTCCTGACCCAGTCACGTTGTATGATGTCAGCAATACATGCCTTGAAAAGC
Source organism: Pholidichthys leucotaenia (assembly GCA_020510985.1). Taxonomy (NCBI): domain Eukaryota; kingdom Metazoa; phylum Chordata; class Actinopteri; order Cichliformes; family Pholidichthyidae; genus Pholidichthys; species Pholidichthys leucotaenia. The sequence goes on from CM035844.1 coordinate 20,761,625, forward strand.
GCTTCACCAAATATTTCCTGGACAAACTCGGAGCACTCTCGAAGCTCCGGAGCCTGCCGTCCCATCACTACATGTATCCACAGAGTATGACAATATTTGTGAGCTGGACTTGAAGGATGTAATGAAGGATCTTTAAAGAAGGCCAGAAGAAATCACTTCTAAAAAGGTAAGACATGGTATTTGCAGTATTTTCAGCCACCTGTGCAGGTTTGTCATTGCTGCTGTTGTGCTCAGTTGAATCAGGAATACTTCACTGATGTAACTTTATGCTGAAGGCACTAGTATCTGTCACACTGTAAAAATGGAAATTTCAGTAAGATAAAATATCCTAAATCAAGGCTTTATACTTGTTTTTCTCTCACAAGATAATTTTTGACAAGACAAGAATCTCTTTGTTGTGGAGCTTTCTATAAGATTTTACTTGTTTTACAAACGTTTTTACTTGTTTGAAGCAATTTAATCTCACTTTGTTGGCATATCCTTTTTTTTCCCCTAATTTTAACTAGAATTATTTATTGCCAGATTTTTTTTTATTTTAAGTAAGATTATCTGCCAACAGAACAAGAAAATGTTACTTATCAAATTGCATAAACAAGTTAAAATGATCTGAAAGCATGTAAAATTTTCATACACAAACTGCACAGCAAGAATAAATATCTTGTCAGACAAAAAACAAGAATAAACAGTCTTAATTTATTTCATTTTATTTGACTTTTTTGCAATGTAGTTGTGTTTTCTCGCTCAAAGTTGTTTTATTTCTCAAAGAGAAACAAAATTGAGGCCGTAGTGATTCAGGAGGTAGAGCAGGTCGCCCAATAACCGGAGGGTTAGTGGTTTGAATCCCACTCCCCCCACCATGATATTGTGTCCTTGGGCAAGACACATTACCCAGCTTGCCTCCAGTGTGTTCATGGTTCATGACACTGATGTATGAATGTGAATAAATGTTTGGTAGTGGTCTTAGAGGCCGTTGGCATAGATTGGCAGCCCTATTTAGGTCAGTCTGTCCCAGGGCAGCTGTGGCTACAGAGGTAGCTTACTACTATCATTGGCTGTGGAGTGAATGAATAATGGACTCATTGTAAAGTGTCTTTTGGTGTCATGAAAAGTGCTATATAAATGCAATCCATTATTAAAAAGAGCTATTACACATTTTTAAACTGAGATTCTGTATTCTGTAAAATCTGAAATTTCTAGGTATACAGTGTGGTATGTTTTTCCTTGTAGTATTAGACATGACATTGAATATCAGTATTTTTTAAGGTATTATCAAGGAAAAAAAATCCCAGTATTATGACAATACTAATGTTCACAACATTGTGGCACTGAGCAATAGTTAAAACCCTCTGTCCCTTATTTGGCTGTGAGAAAGTTGCCAACCCTAGTTGACAGGTATGTGGTGCATCTAGTGGACAGAGGAAAGAGAATGAGGAGACTTGGTGGTGGAATGAGGAGGTACAGCAAAGTATTCAGAGGACGAGGTTGGCAAAGAAGAAGTGGGATAATTGGGGAGATGTAGAAAATAGACAGCAGTATTTGGAAGCTAGGTGGATGGCAAAGAGAGAGGTGGCAAAGGAAAAGGCATATAGTGAGTATGAGAAGTTGGACACTAAGTAAGGAGAAAAGGACTTTTATCGATTGGCTAGACAGAGCGATCAAGCTGGAAAGGATGTGCAGCCGGTTAGGTTGATTAAGGACAGAGATGGTAATATACTAATGAGTAAGTGTGTTGCGAAGGTGGAAGAAGTACTATGAGGAGCTGATGAATGAAGAAAATGAAAGGGTGGAGGATGGATGAAGGAAAGATGGCGAACTTGGGTGCTCTGAGGAGTAGCAAGGTGGAAGGTTTTTTTTTTTATTTTTTATTTTATTGATCCCCAGAGGGGAAATTGAGGGCATTCACCTGGATGGATGAAGCAGCCACGGTACGGCGCTATCCCTTTACCATTCACACACACATTCACACCTAGGGCCACTTTTAGAGTCTCCAATTAACCTAACCTGCATGTGGGGTAAGTGAGGGCAGCTTTGAAGAGGATGAAGAATGGAAAAGTGGTTGGTCCAGATGACATACCTATGGAGGTATGGAGATGTTTGGGAGAGATAACAGTGGAGTTTTTAACCAGATTGTTTAACACAATCTTGGAGGGTGAGGACCTGAGGACCTGCCTGTCACCCACTCCTCCTCAGGACCTGCACCTGAGGAGTGCAGAAGTATCCTTGTACCAGTTTTAAAGAACAAGGGTGATGCTCAGAGCTGTAGTAACTAGAGGCATAAAGTTGATCATTACTATGAAGATATGGGAAACAGGTATTGAAGCTAGGTTAAGAAGAGAGGCTACAATCAGTGAGCAGCAGTACGGTTTCATGCCTAGAAAGAGTACTACAGATATGTTTTCTCTAAGAGTGCCAATGGAGAAGGCCAGGAGTTGCACTGTATCTTTGTCGATCTAGAGAAAGCAGATGATAGGGTGCCAAGAGAGGAAGTGTGATACTGTATGGCAAAGCCAGGAGAAGCAGAGTATGTGATGGTGGTGCAGAACATGTAAGAAGATAACAACACTGTGATGAAGTGTGCTCTAGGAGTGTCAGGTGGATTCATGGTGGGGGAGGGGTTACATTAGGGATCAACTCTGAACCCTTCTTGCTTGCCATGGTGATGGACACGCTGACAGATGAGGTCAGACAGGAGTCTCCATGGACCATGATGTTTGCATACGACATTGTGACCTGTATTCAGAGTAGGGAGCAGGTGGAAGAGAACTTGGCAGTAGAAGTAAGACAGAATACATGAGTGTGAATGAGAGGGAGGCATGTGTAACGGTGAAGATGGAAAGAGTAGAGATGGTGAAGGTGGATAAGGTTAAATTAGGGATGCACATTAGTAGAATTTTTGCTTATAGCCAATATGCCAATAGCTTAAAACTATTTTTTGCCGATAGCTGATGCTGATACAGTGGGGGAAATAATTATGCAGTCCCATGCGGAATTTGTAAGTTTACCTGTAGGATAGTAATATAATATAATATATTAGTATGGCAGTGCCTTAGGCTGGGAAGGGTGATGCCCTGCCTCTGGGGTGTGACGTCACCTGGAATATAAAAGCCTGATGCAGGAGACCTCTGGTCTCCTTGCCACACTCTCGTACTCGCGGTAGGGTCTCCCTTTGGTGTGTTATAGTTCTTGATAATAAACCTTATAAATGTCATCTCGCCTCCTCATTATTCCGGACACTGCATTACCATAGGTTTATTTTAACAGAGAGAGACAGCATATCAACAAAAAAATCCAGAAAAAAACATTAAATGAGGATTATAAATAAGTTTGCATTTGATTTAGTAAAACAAGTGTTTGATCCTCAAGCAAAATGTGACTTAGTACTTTGTGGAGAAACCCTTGCTGGCATCACAGAAGTCAGATGTTTCTTTTAGTTGGTCATCAGGTCTGTGCACATCTCATCCTGGTCCACTCCTCTTTACAGACACTCTCCAAATCCTGAAGATTCCCAGGCTGCCACTTGGCAACTCAAAGTTTCAGCTTCGTCCACAGATTTTCTGTGGGATTAAGGTCTGGAGACTGGCTAGGCTACTCCAGGACCTTAATGTGCTTCTTCTTGAGCCACTCCTTTGTTGCCTTGGCCGTATGTTTTGGGTCATTGTCACACTGGAAGACCCATCCATGACCCATCATCAGTGTTCTGACTGAGGCCAGGAGGTTCTCATTCTACAGTACATGGTCCCCGTTCATCGGCCCCTCAATGTGGTGAAGTCTTCCTGTACCCTTAACAAAGAAACAGCCCCAAAGCAGAATGTCTCCACCTCCATGTTTGACAGTGGGGATGGTGTTCTTAGGGTCATATTCAGCATTTCTCTGCCTCCAAACACGGCGCGTCAAGTTGATGCCAAAGAGCTCAATTTTGGTCTCATCTGACCACACCACATTCTCCCAAGCCTTCTGTCAATCATTCAGGTGTTCATTAGCAAACTTCAGATGTGCCTTCTAGAGCAGGGGGACCTTGCGAGCATTGCAGGATCTTAATCCATTACAGTAAAATGTGTTACCAATGGTTTTCTTGGTGACTGTGGTCCCAGCTCCCTTGAGATCATTAACAAGCTCCTCCTATGTTATTCTGGGTTGATCCCTCAACTTTCTCACAATCGTCTTTGCCCCACAAAGTGCAATCTTGTATGGGGCTCTAGAGCAGGGGTGATTGACTATCATCTTGTATTTCTCCCATGTTCGAATTATCGCACCAACAGTGTCTCTTTCTCACCAAGCTTCTTGCTGATGGTCTTGTAGCTCATTCCAGCCTTGTGCTGGTCTACAATCTTGTCCCTGATATCCTGTGACAGCTCTTTGGTCTTGCCCATGGTGGTGGAGAGGTTTGAATGGAAAAGACTGATTCTGTGACAAGAGTCTTTTATACACATAATGAGTTGAAATTAAGTCCTTTGCTAAAGGGACAGGACCCCACTGTACAGTGCATCCGGAAAAGCATTCACAGCACTTGACTTTTTCCACATTTTGTTATGTTACAGCCTTATTCCAAAATTGATTAAATTCATTTTTTCATCAAAATTCTACACACAATACCCCATAATGACAATGTGAGATTTTTTTTTTTTAGATTTTTGCAAATTTATTAAAAATAAAAGCCAAAGAAATTACATGCACATAAGTATTCACAGCCTTTGCCATGAAGCTCAAAATTGAGCTCAGGTGCATCCTGTTTCCACTTATCATCCTTGAGATGTTTCTACAGCTTAATTGGAGTCCACCTGTGGTAAATTCAGTTGATTGGACATGATTTGGAAAGGCACACACCTGTCTATATAAGGTCCCACAGTTGACAGTGCATGTCAGAGCACAAACCAAGCATGAAGTCAAAGGAATTGTCTGCAGATCTCCGAGACATGATTGTCTCAAGGCACAAATCTGGGGAAGGGTACAGAAAAATGTGACCCATGCTGGCAAAATGAGTCAGAATGTGCACTGCGTCATTACGAGCTACAGGCTCTTTCTTTGTTTGCTAGTTGCAAGTCCTGGGAAAACCCCCGTGAGTGCCTGGTATCATTGCAAAGCTTAGAAGTCGTACTTTCTAAAAATACATATGTTTTGGCAGAAGACGTAACTCTCGACCGATCAAACGCGAGTTTTAAACTTAGCCAAAATATAAACACTAAAATTAAATATCATTTTGAAGGTCTTTCAATACAGAACATGGAAATAATGTTACCTCAGTTTTGATAATTTCCTCAAAGTGACTCATTTTGTCAGCAAGGGTCACACATTTCTGCTGCTTTGAAGGTCCGAATGAGCCCAGTGGCCTCCATCATCCGTAAATGGAAGAGGTTTGGAACCACCAGGACTCTCCCTAGGGCTGGCCGGCCATCTAAACTGAGCGATCAGGGGAGAAGGGCCTTAGTCAGGGAGGTGACCAAGAACCCAATGGTCACTCTGTCAGAGCTCCAGCTTTCCTCTATGAAAACCTTCCAGAAGGACAACCATCTCTGTAGCAATCCACCAATCAGGCCTGTATGGTAGAGTGGCCAGACGGAAGCCAATCCTGAGTAAAAGGCACATGGCAGCCTACCTGGAGTTTGCCAAAAGGCACCTGAAGGACTCTCAGACCATGAGAAACAAAATTCTCTGGTGTGATGAGACAAAAATTCAAACACTTTGGCGTGAATGCAAGGTGTCATGTTTGGAGGAAACCAGGCACCGCTCATCACCAGGCAAATACCATCCCTAAAGTGAAGCATGGTGGTGGCAGCTTCATGCTATGGGGATGTTTTTCAGAGGCAAGAACTGGGAGACTAGTCAGGGATAGTGGGAAAGATGACTGTAGCAATGTACAGAGACATCCTGGATGAAAACCTGCTCCAGAGCACTCTTGACCTCAGACTGGGGGCGATGGTTCATCTTTCAGCAGGACAACGACCCTAAGTACACAGCCAAGATATCAAAGGAGTGGCTTCAGGACAACTCTGTGAATGTTCTTGAGTGGCCCAGCCAGAGCCCAGACTTGAATCCAATTGAACATCTCTGGAGAGATCTGAAAATGGCTGTGCACGTCGCTTGCCATCCAACCTGATGGAGCTTGAGAGGTGCTACAAAGAGGAATGGGCCAAACTGCCCAAAGATAGGTGTGCCAAGCTTGTGGCATCATATTTAAAAAGACGCGAGGCTGTAATTGCTGCCAAAGGTGCATCAACAAAGTATTGAGCAAAGGCTGTGGATACTTATGTACATGTGATTTCTTAGTTTTTATTTTTAATAAATTTGCAAAAATCTAAAAAAAAAAAACTTTTCACATTGTTATTATGGGGTGTTGTGTGTAGAATTTTGAGGAGAAATGAATTTAATCCCTTTTGGAATAAGGCTGTAACATAAAATGTGGAAAAAGTGAAGAGCTGTGAATACTTTCCAGATACACTGTATATGCACATATTGTTTTATGAATGAATGAATGAATGAATGAATGAATGAACATATTGTTTTACTACCTATTTACATCTCTTTTGTCTTACAGTGATGATTAACTAACATATAAAGCAGGGGTGTCCAATCATGTGCCACGGAGGGCCAAGACCCTGCAGGTTTTCTCTTCTATCCAGTCTCTTCAGCAGGTGTTTTCACTTATCAGCAATCAGTGGGAAGAATTTCAGTGAAATCTGCTGTTGAAGACACTGGTTGGAGGTAAAGAATGCAGGGTCTTGGCCCTCCATGGCACATGATTGGACACCCCTGATATAAATACACATTCCCCAAAGAAAATAAGACCTTTATAGGGCACTCATTGATATACTTGAAAATTCAAAGTTTCAACTCTAGACCATTATTGGCAGATACTAGAAGATTGTTTTAATGATTGTTACTGTTATTATTATAGTATTACAATATACGTATTATGCCTCATGAAGTTACCAAATATCGTCCTTCAACCAATAAAGGGTTAATATGAAAATAAATACGTATTGTGTATTTTCAGACAGATGTACGGGGGTATCCCTTTATAATATTGGAATATACGCAATCCAGTGTGTTATCTCCTCATGTTGCACACATAGGGGCAGATTTACCAAGACAGTGCAAATTAACAAGTGCACAAATTAGACAGAGCGCCTCAGGGAGTGGCCAATTTTGCTCTACCATTTTTGATCTACTATCAACATGCAAAACTATGAACACAGACGCAGTCACTTCATTTCAATAATGACCACCCATCCACCCAGAACACTGCAAAATTGTGCACAGGCACAGCTGATGTGGAAGTGGGTCATCAACACAGGCACAGCCAGTTTGATGGAGCATGATATATGCTTTTTTTTAAAAAAGTTTTTATTTGCAAACCCCACTAAAATAGTCTATTTTTGTTAATTATATTTCAAAATTTAAATTTTCATTTAACACGACAGACTTTTTTGTTTAATATGAATCAATGAAACATTTGTATCTAATCTAATAAAGGACTACTCATGAATAAATTGATTATTTAACCAACGTGTTTATTTTATTAACACTAGAACCATCAAGATGGTCTGATGGAGACTCTGGGGTTTTATTATGTGAATAACTTTGTTTTAACAAAATCTACAGGTCTCCCATTTCACAGCTTTTTATAAATGCCATTGAGTTACGGTGTTGCAATTTCAGGGGATGTTTCCATGGATCTGTGCGCTGTTTTTGTTAATAATCTCGTTGTTGTTTTTCTCCTATATTGTGTATCCTGAACTGGGAGAGAGAAATGGAGAGAAGAGGGAACTGAATTACCATTTTATGCACAGCAAAAATAAATACTGCAAATATAGAAATATGGATGGGGGTGGGGAACGAAGAAAATTGGCAATGTGGAAGATTTTGCTTCAAGAGCGAGGGAGAGCTGAGGAAAACTCCAGATCTGAGTCTGAACCTCCACAAAAAAAGAGAAAAGTCCTTATCGGCTGACACCATCTGTATGTCCACTGCGGGTATAAGGGCTCCTACTGTATCCTATTTTCCATCCATCCATCCATCCATCTTCTCCCGCTTAATCCGTTTCGGGTCGTGGGGGGGCTGGAGCCTATCCCAGCATCTTTGGGCGAGAGGCAGGGTACACCCTGGACAGATCGCCAGTCCATCGCAGGGCCAGCACAGAGAGACAGACAACCATTCACTCTCACAGTCATACCTAAGGACAATTTATGGATACAAATTCATGTAGTAGGCTATATACAGTATAAACAAATGAAATTTAAAAAAAAAACTGCCGGCTGATGTCCAGTTCAGCATAATACCGATCTCTGCGAGACTGCTGATATTCATATAATCTGTTCTGTCATGCCAAATAAAGTCACGGGCAGAGAGAAGCTTCTCCCATGCGTCCTTGGTTCTCACCAGTGTCTCTTCCTGGCACCAACGATCGCTATCATGTCAAGTGCAGATGAATTAAGACAAGCTTTTTTTGGACGTTAAATCCTGGCGCATTTAGCAGGAGACTGACAACCGCAAACCTTAATAAATCACCTTGCGCCAGTCATTTAAATACTCCCTTCCCTTAAATTTGTTGACATGACAGCTCCCACAAATACATATGCAATGAGGCCAGGTGCAAAATTAAAATAGTCCATGCCTTTCCATCACAAATTTTGCCCTGCGCCCTTTAGTAAATCTCAGCAGTAGTTTTTTAATGCCAAAACAGGGTTTTGCGATGGCGCAGCACATTAGTAAATCTGCTCCTTAATATGTTGGTCAAAACTGGATCTGCTGCTAGCACATAGCTGAATGCTAAATTAGCATTTGGACCATCCATCCATCCATCCATCTTCTTCCGCTTAATCCTTTTCGAGTCGCAGGGGGGCTGGAGCCTATCTCAGCATCTTTGGGCGAGAGGCAGGGTACACCCTGGACAGATCGCCAGTCCATCACAGGGCCAACACAGAGAGACAGACAACCATTCACTCTCACAGTCATACCTAAGGACAATTTTGAATCCCCAGTTTTGATGCCAATTAACCTATCTTGCATGTTTTTGGCATGTGGGAGGAAACCGGAGAAATCCCGGAGTAAACCCATGCAGACACAGGGAGAACATGCAAACTCCACACAGATCACTGTTGGTTGGAGGCTGGGCTCGAACCCAGGATCCCCTGGCCAAGGGTGAGTTGCTTCGCTGCCGCAGTGCTAACCACTCCACCACCGCGCTGCATTTGTCACAACTTCATATCCACAGATGTTTTCTATTTTATTCTGTTAAACTTTTCCTTATTGATTTTTCGTAACTGACCGTGTGTGTTTTAAAGGGGACTGATAGAGATTTTTGGACTTTTTTTTCCCTGCCTCACCCATGTACCACAATGTCAGAAGAACTAGGATCTCGTGGGTGGAACTGTCTAAATACAGTTTTTTCCTTTAGCCTTCGTTTGTACCAGCTGGTGGACAATCTAAATTTGCGGACCTGGTTGTCCAGAAAGACTTCACAACAACCCCGGGGACACCCGTTCATACAGCCGTCCACGCTCCTGCTGGCTCCACTCTGTGATGCCCCGCTGCTGAGTCTAGGCCATCACAGCTGTCACTGAAAAGGACTGCTGGCAGTCGCTTTTCCTGTTTGCCACCTGTTGGTTTCAAGCTCACCGCTGGAATATGAAGACAGTTGTTTCGTAAGCCAGACTTCCACTTACTATCTGCTGGGCTAATAATGATGTCTAATTATAATTGAACATGACCAATTCTTCATGTTAAGGTTACTCCACAAGCTACATACAGACATGGACAAAATTGTTGGTACCCCTCTGTTAATGAAAGAAAAACCCTCAATGGTCACAGAAATAACTTGAATCTGACAAAAGTGGTAATAAATAAAAATTCTATGAAAATTAACCAGTGAAAATCAGACAATTCTTTTGAATTATGGTTCAACAGAATTATTTTAAAAAACAAAGTCATGAAACAGGCCTGGACAAAAATGATGGTACCCCTAGAAAAGATTGAAAATAATGTGACCATAGGGACATGTTCAACCAAGATGTGTCCTCTAATTAACATCACAGGTGTCTACAAACTTGTAATCAGTCAGTCGGCCTATTTAAAGGGTGACAAGTAGTCATTGTGCTGTTTGGTGACATGGTGTGTACCACACTAAACATGGACCAGAGGAAGCAAAGGAGAGAGTTGTCTCAGGAGATTAGAAAGAAAATTATAGACAAGCATGTTAAAGGTAAAGGCTATTAGACCATCTCCAAGCAGCTTGATGTTCCTGTGACTACAGTTGCACACATTATTAAGAAATCTAAGATCCACGGGACTGCAGCCAACCTCCCTGGACATGGCCACAGGAGGAAACTTGATGAAGAATGGTAACAAAAGAGCCCAGAACAACCTCTAAACACATTCATGGTGAACTTCAAGGTCAAGGTACATCAGTGTCAGATTGCACCATCTGTCGTTGTTTGAGCCAAAGTGGACTTCATGGGAAACGACCAAGGAGGACACCATTGTTGAAAACAAATCATAAAAAAGCCAGACTGGAATTTGCCAAACTGCATGTTGACAAACCTCAAAGCTTCTGGGAGAATGTCCTATGGACAGACGAGACAAAACTGGAACTTTTTGGCAAGGCACATCAGCTCTTTGTTCACAGACGCAAAAATGAAGCATACCAAGAAAAGAACACTGTCCCTACTGTGAAACATGGAAGAGGTTCTGTTATGTTCTGGGGCTGCTTTGCTGCATCTGGCACAGGGTGTCTTGAATCTGTGCAGGGTACAATGAAATCTCAAGACTATCAAGGTATTCTAGAGAGAAATATGCTGCCCAGTGTCAGACAGCTTGGTCTCAGTCGCAGGTCATGGGTCTTGCAACAGGATAATGACCCAAAACACACAGCTAAAAACACCCAAGAATGGCTAAGAGCCAAACATTGGACTATTCTAAAGTGGCCTTCTATGAGCCCTGATCTAAATCCTTTTGAACATCTGTGGAAGGAGCTGAAACATGCCGTCTGGAGAAGGCACCCTTCAAACCTGAGACAACTGGAGCAGTTTGCTCATGAGGAGTGGGCCAAAATACCTGCTGAGAGGTGCAGAAGTCTTAAAGGGCACTTTTCCACAAGTATCACCTTAGCTTTACTTACTTTTACTTTACTCAGTTTCTCGCTCTTTCCACAGTACCCTACACGCTTTAACCGATACGATTTTCGTGCCAGTTTAGGGGCAGGGGACAAGCGAGAAAAAGCGAGGTGTGATTTTTCGTCAATCGACTGCTAGCCGCTGATTGGTCAGCGCGTAACGTCACAGAGAGAGCGTCCGTTTTCAGTTTTCTGTTGAAGCTGCACGACCGCCATTTGTAATCGGTCACGGAGTGAATATGATATTAATAGAGACAGCGTTGTAGGTTAGGTTTTGCGGAAATCTACACTGTGGTCCAACGAAGAGGTGCGGGGTTTTCTCTGCTTGCTGGCAGATCCACAGTCAGAAGAGTGATCCGGACCGTACAGATGACTGCGCAGAATAGAACCGTACTACTGACAAGCTAAATACGAAGTTGAGAGAACCATCCATGGTGAGTGATTTGTAATATTGTGCATCTGTTTGCTTATTTATCCTGTTGGCGGTAAGCTCACTTTTGAGCCATAAAGCCGCGTTCTGTGCTAACTCGTTGTAGCTAACGAATTTTGGCTAGTAGCTAGATAATACCAACTGTTGATTCGCGCTTGTTTTCTCCTAAATATTCGCTTGTGAGAGCAAAAGATGACATATGTCAATCCTGGTTATAGTCCTGGTTTTTGTTTTGTATTGCACTTGGTGCTGCGCATTAAATTGTGTGCAATTTAATGCCGTTTTTTGCTGGCTAACTCGTTTTAGCTAGTAGCTAGATAATACCCACTGTTGATTCACGCTTGTTTTCTCCTAAATATTCGCTTGTGAGAGCAAAAGATGACATATGTCAATCCTGGTTATAGTCCTGGTTTTTGTTTTGTATTGCACTTGGTGCTGCGCATTAAATTGTGTGCAATTTAATGCCGTTTTTTGCTGGCTAACTCGTTTTAGCTAGTAGCTAGATAATACCCACTGTTGATTCACGCTTGTTTTCTCCTAAATATTTGCTTGTAAGAGCAATACGCTGAAATATATCAATCCTGGTTATAGTCCTGGGTTTTGTTTTGCATTAAATTGTGTGCAATTTAATGCTAGAATGTGTTTCCACATGCCAGGGTTAGCTTCCCTGTTTATAGTGGATACTGGTGAGATATACAGTATATCTCAATATAAAAGGACTTTTTCAAACCAGTGATTTATAAAGTCATTCATATAATTTTCTAAAGCGTCAGAAAGAGAAATCCATATATTATATCATTCATTACACAGACCATGATATATTTCAAGCATTTATTTATTTTAATTTGGGTGATTATGGCTTATAGCCCCTGAAAACCCCAAATTCCATTTGGCAAAAAATTAGAATATTACATAAACTTTAAAAAATAGTTTTTAAATAGAAATGTGGGCCGATGAGGTGTTGGTTAATATGGGCTGTAGCCATAATCATCAATATTAAAATAAACACTTTCAATATATCACTGTCCCTGTAATGAATCTATATATGGGTTTCACTTTCTGAAATGAGTGACAAAAATATTGAACTTTTTCATGATATTCTAATTTTTGAGATGTGCCTGTATAAGTGTTGAACTTGCTTGAAAAAACTAAACACCATCCATTTCTATTGTTCGTCTAGGCAGGAGGGAATCAGCCGCTCAACAACGGACGTCGCCACTGTGGAAAGTACTGAAATCCTTTGCTTTTATAGGTAAGTGTCAAAACCAAATTAGCACAATTTTCACTTAATGTAAAAGGGACTGAACTGAGATTTATTTGATTGTGTGAGTATTAATTACAGAATAACTGAAAAAGACTGGCGCATCAACTGTAAAATAAACCACTTGTTAATGTATTTGTCAGATCACTTGTGTGATCCTTTGAGTTATGTTCATAACTGTATCTTTTGGGGAATGGCAGTTGTTCAGTCATCAATATAGTTTAGTTTATATGTGTAGTTTATACTCTATCATCAATAAAGTCATGCAGTAACAGAACACATTACAAATATTTGAGACCCATTGTAGTGCTTCCTTTTATATTTTAGCAATGCAAGTACAAAACACCGCCCACACTTGAAGCCAGTGCAAGAAGAGACACTTTTACATTCCAGACAAACTTTTATTGATAAAAACTCCATATTTTGACTGAGCGACTCCATAATCTGTGATGCACACCTTCAGTTAAAGTACTAGATTCCATTCCACTGAATGTATTAACTCATTCTGATTGCTGAGGCCACAGTAAAAGCAGATGACTTTAAATGCAACCCAGCCCTTGTAAAATCGACTTTACATCAGTGCAGCTATATGAAAATTGTGGTTAAATACAACAACCAAGTACTTTATTGTCACATTGGAATTGGAATCGCTGCTGTTTGGTTTTTCTTTTGAATTCTTGGATGGAATATGGGTGGGCAATATAAGCTGGATCTTCAGCCATCACCCATTTCAGATAACCTATGTTGAACTGTGTAATCAGAGGAGTTATTGTTTAATTCGACCTTATTAAATTTTTTTCCTCCTTTGTTATATTATTGTATTTTCTTTAAATCTATCCGAAATAAAGATTCATTCATTCACATTCCACCACTGGCTTTTAGTAACAAGTGTATTTCCCAAATATGTTTTAAACTTCCTTTATTTAACCTCCACACATTTCTGTCTTTTGTCTAGGCAAGAGGTAAACGATTGATCCACCCCAAACTGGACCTTGCGTCACTATTTACAGAGATGCAGGCCTAAGATCTGCTGATCTGAGACCAGTGTGAGCTGCACATCCCAGCTGCTGAGTGACCCAGTCTGACAGTTTGAGTTTTGCACATTCTGAATAATCTGGAATTTGCTGCTGATTGTAATAAACAATTTAGTGACTTATGTGTTTGCATCATGATTTCTATTTTTGTCTGTTAATACACTGGTGGGAAAAGAGTCAATAGTACAAACCATTAATGGGTGACCTTGAAAATAATGACTCATTTTTAAGACATTAAATGTCACATGGTGGTAACCTTCACATATAAAAAGACATCTGCAAAAACTTCAGAGGTTTGTCAGTGCAATACTACATGAATGCATGTATAGTACATTGTTGATGCAGAGAATATATATTTCTACAGTATATGTATCGAGTAAATCAAGCATTTTCCATGTAACCTTGTGACTGCATTATTTTAATTGCTTTTAATGCTAGATCAAGTTTGTTTTGGCCTAAAATGCATCATAACTGTCAAATACATCTTACTATACCGAACTCAGTAATGTTTACTTTTGAATATACATTTTGTGGCTAATATAGTTATTAACCTGGTGATCGAGTTGTGTCAGCTGATCATTTTTTGCTATGACAACATCTCAGACTCAGTGCAGCTGAAGCAGGTACGTCCATGATGTCTCAACAGTCCAGGATTTTCACGCAGATCAGAGCAATTTTTTTTCCCACAATATTTTTATTGAACCTTTTTTTTTTTTTTTTTACAAACAGCACACACAGTCAGACACTAACACAAAAGTAATTTAAAAACTAAACAATAAAATGACAAAAAAGGTTAAAAAACAGAAACCATTAACAAAAACAAGTCAACAATGTTCCTCTGTTTAGGTAATCTATTACATTAGAATACATAATATACATTCACCAGCTTGGAATTTGCAAGGTCCACACATATCATTCACCTTCTTCAGAAGTTACGTTTACTTAATTTACATAATCAATGAAAGGTCTCCATATATTCTCAAACACATTTCCTTTGATTTCAGTATGTATGTTATTCTTTCTAGTGGAAACCAAAAGTGAGTTGGTTGTAGTCATTTTTCTAAGGTGTTTTGACGTGTAATTACCCATCCCTGAACACACATGCCTTATAAATATCAAGAGATGGGAAAATGATACTCAAATGACACTCAACATATCAAATTATTTTGTAAGTAAAAGTGGGCTAGGATTAACTGGAAATATAACAAGTTTCCACATATAATACCAAGGTCAATTGGCAATTCAATCAAACCAAAAAGGAGTTGTTCAGCTGCTGCATTTTTCTGCAGTCATTTTCTACGGTGTTTTAGCGTGTAATTTCCCATCCCTGAACACATATCCCTTAAAAAGCACTATCAATGGGAAAATGATACACAAAAACAAGAATTTTACTACAGTTGAATTGGCTTTTTTTAAAGTAATTTAAATTATTTTGTACGTAAAATAGGGCTATGATTAATTGGAAATATAACAAGTATCCACATATAAGTTCTTCATATAAGTTATAAGGAAGTTCTGCAACCACTGTGTGCTTGAGAAGCTGGGGACAACATTCTCCCACCACTGCGAGCTACAGTTTACTGCCCAGGTCCATGGTCTGCAGCGTTGATTTTGCAACAACGCAGCCAACTAGAACACACACAGCATACATATTAATACTGATAACCTGGCGACATCAAAATGCTGTACACAACAATGACATGATGATAAAATGACAATAGAAAGCATTAAATTACCAAAAACTTTTTCCTCGTGTGCCTGATATGCTGGGTAATTAAGCTCTCTGCTTCATATTCCCCAATGGCAACAACGAGTCTCTGGTACTGCTCCAACGTGTGTTCTCTCAATGCACGTCGTCTTCTCCTGTAAAACTCTCTTCTCCGCTTAAAAACATTCATTGTGTTCAAAAGCCAGAGAAGAATTAACGTGGAAATCCTCCGCTCGTAATCCGCCATTTTCTTTGTTGTTAAGACATCGGTCGCCGGAGATGACGTCAGCAGAGTATGGGACCGCCTCAATCACGCCCACTACAGAGTTTACGCGGCTTTACAGGGTTGTAATGGGTGAACAACCCAGGGAGAGAGAAGTAGTGGAGAATCGAAACAAGTAAAAAAGAACTGTGACTATGGAAAAGAGCCATTATTGACAGTTACAGAAATCGTTTGATTGCAGTGATTGCCTCAAAAGGTTGTGCAACAAAATATTAAGTTAAGGGTACCATCATTTTTAATTTGTAATTTCTCAGTTTGGGATCAATAAAGTACATCTATCTATTTTTGTCCAGGCCTGTTTCATGAGTTTGTTTTTTAAAATAATTCTGTTGAACCACAATTCAAAAGCATTGTCTGATTTTCATTGGTTAATTTTCATAGAATTTTTATTTATTACCACTTTTGTCAGATTCAAGTTATTTCTGTGACCATTGTGGGTTTTTCTTTCATTAACAGAGGAGTACCAACAATTTTGTCCACGTCTGTAGGTGCTATAAGCTGAAGGAAAATTTAATATTCCTTTTTCAATAACGTCTGTTATTTTTAGAGTAATTCAGGATTTAACTTTCACGTAATTAACTTTTATAATTTTCTTCATAAATTTGCGTTCAATTTTCTTCAAATTTTTGTTAGCTATTTCAGTTCATATTTTCATCAGTTACAAATTCATACTAAAGTTTCCGTGGTTCCACAAATGTGGTCACACTCTGTTGTTCAATAATCAGTTACGAATTGAATGAGATGCTTAATACTTGATCATTTCACCTGCTTACAAATTATTTGAATGCAATGCCATTTAACCTGAATCTGATTATTAAAACTGTTACCGGTATATAGAAGTTTCAGTGAATTTCTTTTCCTGTTTGTTCCTAAAGTCACCCAGTAGAATTCACAAATATTTGAGACTGATTGATTGAAGGTATAACTAGAAAAGCACTCGGAGAGCGCAGACCTCTGCCAAGCGCCACAGTTCCCCCATACAGTGTTTGTGTGTATGTTTTCAGATTCCTTGACCATGAAAACATATGACTTGCAATTGGATTCACAATGATAGGATTAGTGGTTCAGTAGTTATTGACGAAAATGTCATTTTCCGTAATGGCGGTTTTCTTCTGGACGGTGATCCGGATCACCACCAAAAGCCAATCATCTGTAGGATACCCCATTTCTGACAATCTGTGAAAATTTCATGAGAATCCGTCCATAACTTTTTGAGTTATCTTGCTAACAAACAGACAGACAAACAAACAGACAGACAAACCAACGCCAATGAAAACATAACCTCCTTGGTGGAGGTAAAGATTAGATGTTAATAAATTGTCCAAGTAAGTTGGACTGGTGCCTCTTTTAACGAGTTTTTCTCCTGGTGTGTGCGTAAACTTCCATTTCCACATACACCTCTGAGTCTAAATTAAATAATCTTTGTACTTTATAATTAAATATTGCTACAATATTTATTTTTGTTTGCAGTGAATTGACTGTAAACACAGTCACTATTGAATAATGCCATTTTATAAACTCTAATTAAAGGAAAATACATAAGCACTGTGCATAAGCAACAGCAAATTTATAGTAAACACAGTCAACATAAAGACTTTGAATAAATTAAATTTTTAAACTCTGATCAAAAGAAAAGACATGAGCATTCTACATAAGTAACAGTACTAAACTGTGGTGATCCGTGCTATGTGTTTTCCCTGTTCACTAATTATCTTCCACAGCTGCAGTTGCATCTATACCTGCTCCTTCTAATTAAGCTGCCTTTATTAGGAGTGGAGCCCTGCACTTCTGCGCAGAGACGTCAATGCTCCAACAGGGTGAAAGAACTCCTCAACTCAAGTTTACCCTTCTCTTCAGCAGGGAGTTTCCCCTCCCTTTCATCCAAGTTATCTGCATCTCATCATCAGGGAGTTTCGTCTTCCCAACTCAACTGTAAGCTACCTCTATTGGATTTAATCTCCTCCTTCTCCTGCCTTCTGCTGCTTCTCTTCCTGTGCACAGGTGGACCAACCTCCAGGCGGACCTTCCCTAGCTCCAGGCGGGGGACCGGATCTCAACCCGTGTGCCAGAGACCCCTCCCTCTCTCCAAGCTCAGTAAGTGCCTCTGCTTTCCCGGACTGACTCTCTCCTCTTTCCTCCTCAGTGGAGGTTTTCACCTGCACCCAACACTGTAATTATCAGCACGGGCACCTCTTCACCTCAGCGGGACCCTGGTAACCTGGAAAAGGACAGAGCTGCTTCTTTGTGGTTCTGCTACTTCCCCTGCTCCGTAAGATTATTAATTATTCAGCCAATTCAGTTTATTGTTGCAGAGAAACTCATATTCTTTTCTCCCCTCTCTCTCTGCAGGGTTGCCAGACCTCTCCCACTCTGCATGCACACACTTCCACACACATCCACTTTATCAATAAAGATCATCGTGATTCTAATTGAGTCTGATGTCTGCTCTTGGGTTTTCGTGTAAACATGTCAGTGCGTCTCCGTGTAGAAAACCCAGCAGACAGTGCTACTGCACAAAGACTTAAGACCATGGAGGCTTGATTAGATCAGCTTACTTACCAACAGCAAGTGATCTTAACTCAATTAACTCAAATTAATTCTCGGCTCGACCAGCTCACCTTGGCGTTGCCCTCCTGGACTGCTTCCAGGGGTTGGGCCAGGCCACCGCATTCCACCTCTCCTCCTGTGCAGCACACTCAGCTTACACCTGTTCCCACACCTACCCATTTTAACGGTAAGCTGGGGGAGGCTCGAGGGTTTTTACTCCAGTGTAGTCTTGTGTTTCAGTGGGTGCCAGAGGATTTTCCTACAAACCACAGTCAAATCAGTTATGTTGTTAATGTATTGGAGGGATGGGCCTTAGCCTGGGCTTATGGTGTAATGGCCCATCCCGATTATCCCAACTACACTTATGATCGATTTATTTCTGAGTTTACTGAGGTTTTTGATCATTCTGACCGGGACAATGTTCTCACCACCTGTCTCCTTAAATTTTGGCAGGGGGTCAGGTCTGTAGCAGACTACTCGGTAGACTTCCGGGTTGTTGCGGCGGAGGTGGGGTGGGAGGATGCCTCACTTTGTAGCATTTTTTCATGTAGTTTCAGTCCTGGTCTCCGGGATGAATTGGCCCATCTAGATAAACCCTCCTCATTACATGAATTAATTTCCTTAGCTATCAGTTTTGATAATTGGTTGAGGGAGCTGGCTAGCGAGCGCCATTTTTCTAATCACTCAGGCTCTATCTCGTCCTTCCCCTCAGTCTCCTCTCCCTGCCCTTCCTCCCTCTGAATCTCCTGAGTCCGAGGAGTCTATGCTGGTGGGCCATTCTAAGTTACCCCTTGTGGAACGACAACGCCGCCGCGACCTCGGATTATGCAGGTATTGTGCCAGTGCCGATCACAAGGTCGCTTGCTGTCCCAATCAGTCAAAAGGGGGGGTCAGTTTGTCGCAGTAGGGGGACTAACGGACGCAGTAAAAGCTAAAACCCTTACACGACTGATCTTACCTATTCGTTTTCAACATGGTCACTCTGAAATCTCGACTAAGGTTCTCATTGACTCAGGTGCTGAACAGAGCTTTATTTCTGAGAGTCTGGCAACTCGGCTGAAACTTCCCTGCCACAATCTGAAGACCCCACTGAAGTTGACTGCACTTTCCAATGTGCCTCTTACTACTGTCGCCAAGCAGACTGCCCCTTGTCTCAGTTCAGGTTTCAGGTAACCATTGGGGGCATCTCAGTTTTTTTTTGTTTTACCCATTACTGCCTCCCCTGTCATTTTGGGTTACCCTTGGCTTAGGCTCCATAATCCCATTATTGATTGGCAGGCAGGGAGGATCATTTCATGGAGTACCTTTTGTTTAAGTGCTTGTTTACAATCTGCAGCCTGGTCTCCCTCGGTTCCCCACCCACTCACCTGCCCAACCTCTCCTCGGTTCCCCCTGGGTACCATGACCTGACTCCCATATTCAGTAAAGCAAAGGCCCTATCTCTACCCCCCACCCCCCACCCCACCGCCCTTATGACTGCGCCATTAACCTCCTGCCGGGAGCTGCTTTGCCATCTAGCCGACTTTATAGTCTCTTTGCCCCGGAGCGGGAGGCGATGGACAAATACATTAAAGAGTCCTTAAGCTCAGGCATTATTAGGCCGCCTTAATCGGTGGTGGGGCTGGGTTTTTTTTTTTTTGTGGGTAAAAAGGATGGCTCCCTTCGACCTTGCATTGATTTTAGGGAGCTTAATAACATCACAATGAAAGATAAGTACACTCTGCCTCTCATCAACTCTGCTTTTGATTCTCTTCAGGGGCCCAACTGTCTTCACTAAAGTGGACCTACGCAATGCCTACCACCTGGTCCGGATTAAAGAGGGGGATTAGTGGATGACAGGGTTCCGCACTCCTAGTGGCCATCTCGAATATTTGGCGATGCCGTTTGGGTTGGCCAACGCATCGGCAGTGTTCCAGCAGCTCATCAACGACATGCTGAGGGACTTTTTGGGCTCGTTTGTATTCGTGTACCTGGATGACATACTCATCTTTTCTCGTTCTTTAGAGGAGCATCGGGTGCACGTGAGAAGGGTCCTTCAGCGGCTACTGGAGAATCAACTCTACGTCAAGGAGGAGAAATGTGAGTTCCATAAGTCTTCCACCACCTTTCTGGGGTTCATCATTGCCCACAAAGCGATCTGAGCGGACCCGGGTAAGGTAAAGGCAATAGTGGAGTGGCCGGTCCCTTCTTCCCGCAGGCAGCTGCAACAGTTTCTGGGATTTGCTAATTTTTATCAGCGCTTTATCCACAACTAGTGTGGTTGCTCTGCTGCTCACCCGTCTCACCTCCACTAAAGTCCCTTTTTGTTGGTCTGAAGAGGCCGAGGCGGCATTCTCTAAACTAAAATCTCGCTTCTCCTCTCCCCCTATCCTTGCCCAGGTGGACCCATCCCTACAATTCCCAGTGGAGGTGGATGCCTCGGACTCTGGGGTAGGGGCAGTCTTGTCTCAGCATTCACTCTCCGACAACAAGGTCCGTCCTTGTGCCTTCTTCTCCCGATGCCTGTCACTGGCCAAGAGGGATTATGATGTGGGGGATTGAGAGTTACTGGCAGTCAAGCTGGCCTTGGAGGAGTGGTGCCACTGGCTGGAAGGAGCTTCGCTGCCATTCGTCGTTTGGACTGACCATAAGAACTTGGAGTACCTCAGAACGACTAAACGGCTGAACTCTAGACAAGCCTGCTGGTCCCTGTTCCTCGGCAGGTTCAATTTTACTATCACCTATCGCCCGGGGTCCAAAAACACCAAACCTGATGTGCTCTCTAGGCAGTTCTCCCCGACACAGCCGTGCCTGAACTACACCCTATTGTGTCTCCCTTGTGCATTGTCCGCATGCTCTCCTGGGAGACCAAGGAGAGGGTCAGGAGAGCACAGGAAACTTAGCCCGACCCGGGTGGGGGTCCAGCAGGGCAGATTTACATCCCTTCCTCAGTCCGTGGTCAGGTCATTGATTGGTTACATTCCTCTAAGATCATGTGTCACCCTGGGATGGCTCGCACCTTGTCCCAGCTGCAAAGGACCTTCTGGTGGCCATCTTTGAGAAAGGACGTTAATGAGTTTGTTCGGTCCTGCCCCCAGTGTGCCACCGGGAAGTCATCCTCCTCTTCCCCCTCGGGACTGCTGCATCCTCTTCCCATCCCCAGCAGACCTGGGTCTCACGTTGCCCTGGATTTTGTGACAAGCTCCCATCGGCCAAGGAGACAGCCGACCTGTTTGTCCTGTACATGGTCCATCAACATTACCTTCCCGGTGGACATTGTTTCGGACCGGGGTTCTCAGTTTGTATCTCAGGTTTGGCGAACTTTTTGCAAGACCATTGGGGCAACGGTCAGCTTATCTTCGGGTTATCATCCTCAGAGTAATGGCCAGTGTGAGCGCACTAATCAAGAACTGGAGGCTGCCCTGAGTTGTGTCACTGCCTCCAAGCCTGCATTGAGGAGTTCGTACTTACCTTGGATCGAGTATGTGCACAACTCCGCCATTTCAGCAGCCATGGCCCTCTTCCCCTTCAAGGTGTCTTTGGGTTACAACCCTCCTCTGTTCCCGGAGGAGGAGGTGGTGATCGCCATTCCATTGGTGCAGGCTCACATCAAATGATGTCGCTGGACTTGGAGGTCTACCAGGGCTGCTATTCAACGCACTGCTGGTCGCATCTCTGAGCTCGTCAACTGTCGAAGGACCCTGGTTCCGCCCTACCGGGTTGGACAAAGGGTATTGCTTTCTACCAAGAACATTAACTTGAAAACTGAATCTAATAAGCTTTCTCCTTGCTTCATTGGCCCTTATGCCATCTCTCACATAGTCAATCCAGTTACCCTTCCTGTTTTGTTACCTTCCGTGTTTCCCAGGTAAAGCCATTTTCCTCCAGTCCTCTGTGTCCTCCACCCAAGCTGCTGTCCCCTCCAGTGATGATCGATGGTGGCCCAGCTTTCAAGGTCAACCGCATTATGGACATACGACGCAGGGGGCGAGATCTCCAGTACCTGGTGGATTGGGCCGGGAATGGTCCGGAGGAGAGCTCATGGGTTCAGTCTTCATCACTGATCGGCAGCTCATCAGAGATTTTCATCGGACTCACCCGGATAGGGTGAGTTGGCTGCCGGGAGGCATCCCGTGGGGAAGGGGGGGCGGTACTGTGGTGATCCATGCTGTGTGTTTTCCCTGTTCATTAATTATCTTCCACAGCTGCAGTTGCATCTACACCTGCTTCTACTAATTAGGCTGCCTTTATTAGGAGTGGAGCCCTGCACTCCTGCACAGAGACGTCAACGCTCCAGCAGGGTGAAAGAACTCCTTGGGTTTTCGTTTAAACATGTCATAAACACGATTACAGTTTAGTGGTGTGGGATGATGGGAGTTGTTTCTGCTAGTCGTTTAAACAAAAATTAAATATTACTCTGTTATTATACGACAGCCAACAACTTTAATTACGTGGAAAATTATCTTTTAAATTGACAAACATCATATGTGTAACTCGTGGCAAAATTTGATCAGGATCAAATGATAATTTTACTCTTGCTATTCATTTCAATGGAGATTTTTTTTTTTTTTTATTTAAGTTCCCATATGCACTGATCTGTATATATTAAAAAAAAAAACCCTGGATAACTCATGCCCCAACAGCGAGTACAAGAGCCGAGTGGAGTCGGGTGGGCCACTGATCTCTATAGAAAAACTGGATGGATCATTGGCCGCCAGAAGTAAAGCCCCTGACCGGCCCCTTTTACCTCAATAACTTCTCCAAAAATTAACAGATTTTGAACTTCTTGGTATGGAGACACAGCTTATAATCTTGCGCAACTGGTGAACTATAGAAATCGAGTTGGCATTATGCTTAGCGGCCATCAATTTGGATGTACTAATGTTTTGGGAGTAATAAGCCGGCTGGTCACTTCTGGTGGCCAATGATCCATGTAGTTCAGGGGTCACCATCTAAAACTGCAAAAGGTCCAATAAGTCGGTCCTCCTCCCCAGCCAAGGTCCGAACTAGGTGTGGGAATCTTTAGGCACCTCATGATTCAATTATGATTCAGAACTCAGACTTGATTCTAAAACCAGTCTCAATGCATCTTGACACATTTTTTTTTCTATTCAAGATTTTTCTCTCCCACTGTGTGACAACTTGGCCCTTTTAAAGCAAAGTATTTGCAGTAACCCATGAATTTACTTCCATCTTTTATTAAAACAAATGGAAAAGAAATCTAACACATGGTGGGCAGTGGTGGCCTAATGGTTAGGGATGTGAACTGGTGAGCGGAAGGTCATGGGTTCGATCCCTGGAGCAACAGGATTAGATCTGGGTGGGACAGGTAACACAGCAATGTTTGCCCCACCCTCTTTAACCCCACTGTGGTGCCCTTGAGCAAGACCCTTAACCTCAACTGCTCCAGTGGAGCTGCTCAGTGGCCACAGGTCAGTCTGTGGTTGGATTGGGCAGCTTCCTGGTCTGAATGTGAACAGGGCATCCTTGAAAAAGAGAGGTTTCCTCTCAGTGGAACTACACTGTAAAAATAAAGTTTAAATAAAAAAAGTAAAATAAACATGGACAAATTTATCTCAAAATGTGCTTTTCAGAACTGTCATCCTTTCATTGACAGTTGTTCAGAAGACCACAGCTGTCTCCGGACAGGCCAATATCATTTAACTTGCTTTCACGCATTATTTTATTAAGCTCATGTTTTAGCTGGTTTTAGCTCTATAATAATTTTTAAACAAAAAAAAAATTAAAATGAAATCTTTGTTGAATTTCAAACAAAACATAATATAAAATTTTACAATACAGGAGAATACTGAATGTGTTTGTTGACTCCAAATAAATAGGTCTAAAATTCTAAAATCTACAACTAAAATCCTAAACATGTTTTACAGGAGAAAACAAACTAAATTGTATTGCATTAAAAAAAGATTCATATCTAAAACAACATAATTTCACAAAAAGTCCACCTCTATACAATATTTCAGTGCAGAAAAAACTGTTTCAAACTAAGACAAAAAAAAAAAAAATCCTGACAAAAAATATAATTCCAGGACAGATTTCCTCGACATTTTTTTTTTAATCTCAACAGTAAACGCCATTACAGCACGGATGGAGCTGTAACTTCTTGGTTACAGGCAGAGGGGAGGTGGAACTTTTCATGTTCAGTAACACACGGAGCTTTACTGAGTTTTTAGGTGATAACCAGCGACCTCACCTCTGCATCCCAGCATGAACTATTCTTGGCTCACAACAGCGCTTCTTTTTGTGGTTACAGAATGAATGAATGAATGAAACTTTATTTTGGATAGGTTAAAAGTAAAGATTAAAAGAAAACAGAATAATATAACAAAGGGAGAAAAAATCGAACAAGGTCAAATTAAACAATAACTTATCTGACTATACAATTGAACATAAGTTATCCGAAATGGGTGATGGCTGAAGCTGCAGCTTATTTTGGCCACCCATATTCCATCCAAGAATTCAGAAGAAAACAAAAGCAGGAGTGATTACAATTCAGAACAAACTAAGACAAAACGTGACACAAAAAACAGAAAAAAAAACAACTAAGCAACAGCACAACACAGACTGAATATGATAATTCTTATGTGATTTTACGTCATCTTGTATATATAGACAGACTGGTCCACCCCGGACAGACTGGCGGGACAGCAAACCTGATTTTGCAACCCGCTGCATCAGGAGTTGCGAGATCCTGGACCATCAGGATGGCATGATCGAAGACGACGGCCTGACGGGCCTGTTGCGCCTCGCCACCAGCGTCCTCAAACACAAGCCTCCCTTCAAGTTCTCTCGGGAGGGGCCAGGAGTTCCTGCGTGATGTCCACAACCTCCTCTTCCTCCTCCTCAGTCTGGCCAACTGCGCTCAGCCCAAGTGCAAGTCCCACGCCGCCAGGGCTGCCGCCTACGACCTGCTGGTGGAGACCATGAAAGGCTCCGTGGAAAACTACCGCCCGCTCCACAACTGGGTCATGTCACAGCACATGCAGGGTGAGGATGCTGGCTAAATTATTTATTCTTTGATTAATTTATTTTGGATGAGAAAGACAACCCACGAGGATAGCTGCTCACTTTTAATTTTTTTTTTTTTTTTGATAACAGAAAATTCTTTTCCAAGCTACTCTGTGTCAGTAGTCCCACCATGATCTGACACAGTTTGAGCTTTGCAATCCAGACTGATCCTGGAATGACTGGAACAAGCAGGAAATCAGTTTCAAAGCTTTATAGAACTTAGAGATTTATTTAAATTGTGGTTTATCTTCTTTGTCTTCTGTATTATGCAACAAACACAAGCAATGAATTTTTCTGCGTTATAACCAGCACCATATTAGATTAAATAGAGATGAGATGAGATGAGATTCAACTTTATTGTCATTACACATAAGGTAACGAAACGTGACTTGGCATTTGGGCACGCTCGGCAGAGCGCATCTAAGGCCAGGGCAGCCGCTAGGCGCCAGTCATAAATACAAGCTATTGTTAACATTGAAGTAGCTCATAACAATGTGGTGCCACTTTAGTATTTTGAATTTTGATGCATAGTCACAGGACTGTGGTGGACCACTCCCAGTTACATGGGGTGAGACTGGACATCCTGGCAGATAAGCATATCTGTCGCAAAGTCAGTGGTGGACTGTTGCCAGTCGGTGCATCGTGACATGCACTACACAAAGAGCAGAGATAAACAAACCTATCATCTGGTCAGTCACTGCAACAGATACTGGAGTCAGTTTGTCTTGGCCTGTCCTTGCCACTGATAATACCTCTATCTGCCAAGAATGTGCCGCTAGTCCATCAAAAGCTAGCGGTACTCAAATACTTTGCAAACAGTTTCATGAAATGGTCAGTCAGAAAGCAACTCATACCAGCTCGGACGTCACCCGGGTTAACAAGGTCAGGAGTTCCTGGCAGCGGAAGGCGAAGGACAGAGCTGCGTGGAGGAATCTGATCAGACCTAAATGAAACAGTCATTGTCGCCCCCGACAATCTGCTATGATGATGATGATGATGACGCATACTCTCTGGAGAGGTTGGAGCCACAGAGTCTCTGCAGAGAGTGGCATTCGTAGGACAATGAAGAGGGGAGTCTGCAGTAGCAGGACAGCTGCTGCAGCCCAAAAACCCGCAACCCGCGACTGATGAGATTTGCAAGCGACTTTAGAGAAAAACAAGCCCAAAGTTGCTTATAATAAGCGGACATGGCAAATATGTCCTGTACCGGCATCCTATGTCCCACCGTTCCTTAATTCTGATTGGCTGGTTAAAAAAGTGTGACATTGATGAGCACAGCAGTACTCTAAAAAGTTGAACTTTTTTCAAGTTTCAGCACCCTGAGCACTGCAACATAAAAGTTACCGCTGACAGCGTTTTAGCGCCTAGGGCACTCAGCGCTTTATACGCTTGACTACATAGAGAAAAAATAGAAAATAGTTGCCCACAGTGGAAAAAAAATATTTGGTGGACATGCAGCCTAAAGGCCCTGTCACACCTTGACAATTTAGGCAGCATTTGCCAAACGTGTAAAAATTGGTCTAAAAAACTGGCATACGCTGAAATTTTCACTTTTGGCCCTATGCATTTCGTATCCATAGCAAGTTGGATGTATACAGTACATAACGTATTAGCAACTTATATAGAATATTTCATATTTATAAATAACTTAAACAACAGTTAGTTCCGACCGAGCAATTTGATTAGACAACAGGCCACCAGAGTGGCGGCCTAGAGGAAGAGCATCAGTGCCATAACTGGGAGGCTGGGGTTGTAAAAGTGGAACTTCCGGCCGTCCAGCTTGGTGCTCAGCAGTAATGGATCGGAGGAGGGAAATGTTGGTTACCCAGCCACAGTGAGTGCACAAGTCAAGTGTACTTCTTGCGCTGGTCCCAAGCCTGGATAAAAATGGGCAGGGTTGCGTCAGGAGCAGCATCCGGTGTAAAAACTTAGCTTCAACTGTAAGAGGACCCACCCCAACTGAGGGACTAATTGTGTCCTGTCAAAATAAATACAGATGATGATGATGAATAGGGATTCCAGGAGTTACTATAATCCGCGATATTTGCACTCCAATTTCACTGGATATTTATCACTCCACTTCAAAGGTGTTCTAGTAACGTTAATTACTAATAGTATTTTTCTATCAACTCTGACAATTGCAGTACTGTTTCAGATTCCTTAATTTCCACAGTGAAGCGCTGTTTGACAAGAAATTATACATCTGTAACCCGGAAGTCCCACCCTTTTGCAAAGGGCTACTTCCATCTACCCAGTCATTTTACAATAAGTGATTTCACGTCTGTTTAAAAAAATACGCAGTGCTAGAGTTTGGTATTGTCTCGATTAACAAACCACAATACCTTTGTGGTGATGGGCTCTGTTTCATCTGAAAAAGCAAAGAAAAGCAAGAAAAATGTGCTAAGTCACTAGCATGCTAACTACTAGCTTCTGGCGACCAGTATTGGATATATTTTGATCTGGGATTTTCTGAAGTATCGACTTAACAGATGTGCTTTATAAACACTTATTACGTTTGCACTTGACAATATTTAATTTGTTTATGTGTGTGAAATGACAGTAGTTGTCTTCATGCTGATTGAGATGTTTAGCAAGTTACTGGCTAGATTTAGGGACTATTTTTTTCTCAGCTGCGCAAAAATAACTGGTTAAACAAACAAATCATAATATTTTGTCCAGTACTGCTGTCATTTAATAAATTTTGTTTGCCGGAACTGTTGTATAAAAGCAATATTACACTCAAGGTCGTTACGGTATCATGCACATACTAACTGCGGCTGTGATACTACGCGGAGGGCATTAAGCCACATCACAGCCACAGTTACTATAATCATGATACTGTAACTCCGTCTTGTGTAATATTGCCAGCGAATGCTTAGTGTGTTGCCGATGTTCATAACTCATGCACAACAACAGTCTAACTTATGCATAACTTGTCCTAACTTCTGCATAGCACGGTCATGCCAAACTGCAGTCGCCTCCTGATCCATGAATCCTTGGTGTACGAGAGATGGGAAATGATTCTTCCCTCCAAAGACCACAGCGGGGGGCGGGGGGGGCACCTGGCAGATCTGTCAAATCTGTCAGGTCGGTCGGTCACACCAAAAACAGCTGATGTGACACATCAGTAAGTTACACAGGTTTAAAGAGTGTTACTCATATGTTAGAAATAAGTGTTGGGTATGCTAGACATTTATCTCAATGTATTTTGACTTTTATTTATTTTTTATTTAACCTTTATTTAACCAGGAAAGACTCGTTGAGATTAAAAATCTCTTTTTCAAGCGTGTCCTGGCCAAGATGGGCAGCAGCACAGTTTCAAACACAGACAATAAAAAACAAACTTTCCTTCATGTAATGTAATGTAATGTACTTTATTTATATAGCCCTTTAAAACAACCCGTAGGTGACCAAAGTGCTTTACAGAAAATTGAACAGCATTAAAAAACACACAGCATTAAAAACAAATAACATAAACAAAGAAATAAGAATAAATACCTAAAAATGAGAATAAAATAAAAACAAATGCCAAGACAAATATCACCACTACTGGGTATTAAAAGCCACCCTAAACAAATATGTTTTAAGTTCTGATTTAAAAAGGGCCAGGTCAGAGATAGTACGTAGGTCAGGGGGGAGATTATTCCAGAGCCAGGGGGCAACAACAGAAAAGGCTCAGTCACCCCAATGTTTATACCTTGACCTAGGCACATCCAGCAAAAGCTGATTAGATGACCTCAAAGCCCTGCCTTGGTCACGGACAGTCAAATCTCAGACATATAAACCGGAGCAAGACCATTAAGAGCTTTAAAAACAAAAAGCAAAAGTTTAAAATTAATTCCAAAATGGACTGGAAGCCAACGAAGTGAAAAAAAGGATTGGAGTAATGTCCTCTCGCCTAGGTGTGTTGGTCAAAAGACGAGCCGCTGCATTTTGCACAAGTTGAAGGCGGCCGAGAGAAGATTGAGAGATGCCAACATAAAGTGCATTACAGTAATCAAGTCGAGACGTGATTAAAGCATGGATGGCTATCTCAAGATCATGACAGCTCAGGAAAGGTTTGGCTTTGGATAACAGACGTAATTGATAAAAGCTCATCTTAACTACACTGCCAATCTGTTTATCAAATTTTAAATGGCTGTCAAAAATCACCCCCAAATTTCTGACAGTTGAACTGAGCCTTAAAGAGAAGGTACCAAAGCCAACCGTTCCAGTATCCCCAAATGCAATACATTCTGTTTTTTCTTCATTTAAGTGGAGAAAATTTTGGCTTAACCACATCTTAATGTCAGTGATGCAGTCCAACAGAACACTTTGTGAGTTAGTTTGTTCTGGGTTCAAAGGTAAATAAAGCTGCAAATCGTCTGCATAACAGTGGAAAGACATGTTGTGCCTGGCTATTATTGACCCGAATGGCAGCATATACAGTATAATGAAAACAGAATAGGGCCAAGGATAGAGCCCTGTGGGACCCCACAGGAGAGAGAGGCACTAGAAGAAGACATGTCACAAATCATTACAGAAAAGGTTCTATTAGATAGGTAGGATTCAAACCACTTAAGTGCAGTGCCATGGATGCCAACATGGTGATTCAGGCGTGACAAAAGGATAGTATGGTCTACAGTGTCAAAGGCTGCTGTAAGATCTAGCAGCACTAAGACCACAGGGCATTTGGCATCAACACACATCATAATATCATTGTGCACCTTAAGCAGGGCAGACTCAGTGCTGTGACAAGATCTAAACCCAGATTGAAACTTCTCAAAAATAGAATTGTCTTCTAAAAAACATTGCAACTGTATAAAAACAGCTTTTTTCTAAAACTTTAGATAAAAAGGGCAAATGAGAAATGGGTCTAAAATTAGATAAAACTGAAGGGTCAAGGTGAGGTTTTTTAAGAAGGGGCCTAACCACAGCATGATTAAAAGCAGGTGGGACAAATCCTGAACTAAGACAGGAATTAATAAAAACCAAAAGATCAGGCCCTGCAGTATTAAAAACCCTTTTCAGTATTCCAGCGGGAACAACATCCAGTGTGCAATTTGTCGGCTTCAGAGATTTCACTATATCAGCAAGTGATGATAAAGAAACCAACTCAAACTGTTCAAACACAGCAGAGTAACCCGGGACAATAGACAAGCTTCCATTAAAACTGTTATTAATAACTCGTCTGACAGAGTCCACTTTATCAACAAAAAAGTGAAGAAAAGTCTCACATGTTGTAGACGAATCATCTGTTACAGTCAGAGTGCGTGGGTTTATAAAAGAGTTAATTGTGTTAAATAGCACTCTAGGACAGTGACTGCTGCTAGAAATAATATCAGAGAGATACTGAAATGTTGCCTTTTGCACAGTCCTCTGGTAATCAGCAAGACAGTCTCTAAAAATTCCCAGAGACACATGTAATTTGTCCTTTTTCCATCTCCGTTCAGCCTGCCTGACCCGTTGTCTAATGGCACAGGTAGAGTCACTTAGCCAGGGATCTGTTTTTGGTTTAGCCAATTTAAGCCGAAATGGGGTAATAGAGTCCAAAATCCCAGAGCAGGTGGTATGAAAGGAGGAAAGAATATTATCCGGATGGGAAGGGGAAACGAGTCCATTCAAGGCAAAAAACCGTGAATCCCTAAAAGCAGCAGAAAACTCCTCTGGTGCTGAAGAAGTGATGATGCGACGCCAGCATGATGGAGCCACTGGCTTGCTGGGTGATGAAGGGGTCACCGATTCAAAAATGATGGGGAAATGATCTGAGATGACAGACTCAGAAATTTCTTTGAGAAAGACTGAGAGCCCAAAAGAGATAACAAGGTCCAGAGTGTGACCAAGATGGTGTGTTGGTTTGTCCACTAAAATATTTAAATTAAATGTCGCCAACAGTCTTTTAAAGTCAGATGCCAGCTGATCAGATGGACAACAGACATGAATATTAAAGTCCCCACAGATCAAAAGTTTATCATATTTTGGCACAACATCTGCCAAAAAATCAGAAAACTCATTAATGAAGTCCTTATTATATTTAGGAGGACGGTAGACAGCAAATAACACAGGACTTGTGAGATCCACCACAAATAGTTGCAGCTCAAAGCAGGAATAAGCATTTGTGGAGAGAAGGCGACATTTAAAACTGTCATTAAAAACAGAAGCCAGACCCCCACCCCAACCAGATGCTAGTGGGGAGCTGAAGAAAGAACAGCCGGGAGGGAGGATCTCAGAGAAGGCGATGGTCTCACCTGGTTTAACCCATGTTCTGTCATCAGAAGAAAATCCAAGGAATGTGAAGTAAAAAATGTCATACACGTAGACATTAAAAACACAATACATGCATAATACACAATCATCTAACAACTAATAATAAATTACAATAGAATTGCTAAAATTGGAATACAATAATTTTATGCAAAGCATCTACAACCAGATGCTTGCGAATCCTAATTATTTAACCACTTGCACTCCGTTGTTCCGCAGGCGGGCAAGTCTCTGCGTCCTAGGACGTATGAGGGCGCACAAGAGCGCACTCGTGCGCGCTCGGATGCATAACGCATGATATACTGATGATGGTGCAGATGGAGATGGTGCTGGCCTCCAAGCGCCACTGGGAAAAAAATGCTGCAGACACAGAACAGATTAGTTCATCTGATTGACCTCTCATTCGACTAATAAGAGCTTTGAATTGGGTTTCTGAAACCATGAAGAGCCAATGAAAGAAAACCTAGGAAGGAGGACCCGCCTCCCAACGCTTTGAATGCAGTGAGCCAATTGAAGCAGAGAAGTTCGTGAGCTGTGTTTTTTTAAGGCTGGGTGAAGACTGGCTGCTGCAGCGGATCAAAAAAGGACACAGGAAGAGCCCCACAGACCCAGCAGCATGGAGATCATCCACAAATGCAACCTGTGTGACAGGGAGTGCCATTCGTGGATCGGCATGTTCGGCCACAGGCGGTGCTTATTTTGTATTGGTTCCAGCAGAGTAGACGTTGTGATTTCTTCCATGGTCATTATAGACCGACGGAGGCTGACCACGAAGGCTGAGTGACACACACGCCTTCGCCAGTCTTTTTTTAATTACTACTGTTATTTGTTTTGAAAAATCGTTCGCCAAAAACCGCAATCATGGAAGCACAAAACCGCAATAATGGAATTATGTTTTGATCGAGTCGCGAGACCAGAACCAGAGCGGACCAGCGTTGCGTTTGTCTGACAATGAGGAAGACAAGTTCGCCAGGACACTGCTGTGAAGAGGTAAGGTGTTATAAGCTAAATTATTCTCTATCCCTGAAAATTGTAATCCAAAATGACTTTTGACTGATCGGTAAATTACAGCTGTGCGGTTCACGAAGTCTGAAGTTCGTGCGCCGCGGTACAAGGGGTTGCTCGCAGTGTACAGGCTGTGAACGCCCCCCCCCACCCCCGCTATTCTTCTGCAGCGAGGGGGGGGGGGGCCGCGATGATTGCACTGCTGTCCCACATCACCACATGAGGCTAATCCGTTGTGTAGCGATGGCCGAAGTCCATCCTCTGTAGCGAGTGAGGGGGGGGGGCAACCCCCCCCCCACACACAGTAGCGAGGGGGGGGAAGCCGCTGTGACAGCGTTGCTGTGGAAACATGCAACGAGTGTAATCCGTCATGTAGCGAGGGCAGAGCTCCGTCCTTGGTAGCAGGGGGGGACGCCCCCCCCCCCACACACACACAGACCTGAGTGTGACCTTTCCTTTGAGCCTAAAATGAAGCTTCTATATTGAATTATTCAAAAGTTACAGACGTTTTTCCAAACTGTGCCATTTGGCACAATTTGGCACAGTTCCAAAACGCCTGGGAACAACCTGAGAACAAAGCTGTGTAAAATATTCATTTTTTGTGGTATTGTTACCAAATTTGGATCTCAGCTGGATAACACTTGGTTCTACATTTCTGTTGCATTTTCCAGCTGAATCGGACAGCTGTGTGTTATTTGCAAGCATTTGTATCCAAAAAAACACCGTGTCCAAATTTTTTTTCTTCAAGTTCAGTATGTTTAGATGACTGTAACTCAGTGGCCGGAGCACGTAGAGAGATTGTTTTTTTTTTTGCCAAAAAATTCAAAGTGTTTTCTTTTAAATGAGACCAACCCCATGAAGATACCCCATGGTATTTCTGTCCAATACCAACTGACTATACTAGCATCAGCACCGGATCACCCCAGGGCTGTGTACTTTCCCCCCTACTCTTCTCCCTTTACACCAACTCCTGCACCTCCAGACACCAGTCTGTCAAGTTGATCAAGTTTGCGGACGACACCACCCTCATCGGGCTCATCTCCAACGGCGACGAGTCCGCCTACAGGAGAGAGGTGGCCCAGCTGGCGTCCTGGTGCAGCAATAACAACCTGCAGCTGAACGCTCTGAAGACAGTGGAGATGATTGTAGACTTCAGGAAAGTCACTACTCCTCTGCCCCCCCTCACCCTCTCAGGCTCTCCCATCACCACTGCTGATTCCTTCCGCTTCCTAGGCACTACCATCACCAGGGACCTCAAATGGGAGCTGACCATCAGCTCACTCATCAAAAAAGCCCAGCAGAGGATGTTCTTCCTGCGGCAGCTGAGGAAGCTCAAGCTACCCACCAAGATGTTAGTGCAGTTCTACACAGCCATCATCGAGTCCATCCTCACCACCTCCATAACCGTGTGGTACGCAGGAGCCACTGCCAGGGACAGACTAAGGCTGCAGCGCGTCGTGCGCACTGCTGAGAAGGTGATCGGCTGCAAGCTCCCATCTCTCCAGGATCTGTACATCTCCAGGACCCGGAGGCGTGCTGGCCGGATCATAGCCGATCCCTCACACCCTGGTCATGTACTGTTTGCCCCCCTCCCCTCTGGTAGAAGACTTCGGTCCATCCAGACTAAAACCTCCCGTCACATGAACAGCTTCTTCCCCTCTGCCATTAGACTGCTGAACACTAAGTGACTCTCGTGCACCATGTACAGTAGCTCAACCAGACTCATGTCAATCATCACTGTTTTTCTTCCTGCATTACCGACTGCACTATATAGTTCTCCACAGTATCTGCTGCTGGCTAATATATATTTTAACTGTTGACCAGTATCACTTAATCTTATCCTACACTTTATTACATGTATAGTTTATTTCTCTTATCTTATCATGTTTAATGTTGCAGCATTGTACCGAGACAAATTCCTAGTTTGTGTACTACATGAGCAATGGCAATAAACCTGATTCTGATTCTGATTCTGATTCTGAAGATGCTGCAAAGGGTTGAAGAACAGCTTTCAATTTAGTTTGGGCACGTTATTTTTTGGCATTTTTAGGAAAATTGCCCGGAGTGCAAGTTTAAAAACACTTTAAAATTTTTGAGAGAGACCAACTTCTTGAGTTTCAGGTCATTTTGTAATTGGTTCCAGGCTGAGGGAGTAAACACTTTTTTACCCAGTTCAGTACGGACCTTTGGAACTGACAACAACAACATATTCTGTGATCGAAGACTGTAACTGCACACAGTTTTCTGACAAACATACCTTTGAAGATATAGATATAGACTTATGAGTAACTTGTGAGTTGCTTACAAGTAAATGAACGCATAACATACAAGTGAACAAAGGCAACTTCCCTACAACTTATGCCCCGCTTATGCGGGACGTTTTAGCCATACGCTGGATATGTTAGAAAATTTTTAGCATCCTGAAAATTTTCAGAGGAGCTCACCGTACACCTGTATACAGTATACCAGCGGGCTTCAGTGTGATCTTAACTTATACAAAATTTACCCATAACTGATTCGATGTATGCCAGCGTATTCTTCAAAATTTTCATATGTTTGGCAAACGCTGCGTAAATCATCTAGTTATGACAGAGCCTTTAGGCTGCGACACACATTTTCAATAGGAGACAGGTCTGGACTGCAGGCCGGCCAGTCTAGTACCTACATTCTTTTAGTACAAAGCCATGATATTGTAACATGGATAGGGTGTGGCTTTGCACTGTCTTGCAGAAATAAGCAGGGACGCCCCTGAAAAAGACATTACTTGGATTGCAGTGTGTGTTGTTCCAAAACCCGTATGTACCGTTCAGCATTAATGGTGCCTTCACAGATGTGCAAGTTGCCCATGCCATGGGCACTAACACACCCCCATACCATCACAGATGCTGGCTTTTGAACTTTGTACTGATAACAATCTGGATGGTTCTTTTCATCTTTTGCCCAGAGGGCATAATGTCTATGATGTTCTAAAATATTTTCAACTTTGTGTCATCTTTAACAGAATGTCGGTTCTTAATGCAGTGCCGCCCGAGGAACCAACAGTCATGGGCATTCACTGTTGGTTATTGTGCTTGCTGCTTATGTGCAGAAATTTCTCCAGATTCTCTGAATCTTTTGACGATATCATGGAATGTAGATGATGAAATCCTTGAATTCCTTGCAACTGCATGTTGAGTGGTGGTGAACCTTGCCCAGTCCTTGTTTGTGAATGACTCCTTTTGTACCCAGTCATGACAATCACCTGTTTCCAGTTAACCTGTTCACCCATAGAAAGGTGTTTTTTAAGCATTCTTCAATTTTCAATGAAGTTCATCAGTTGGAACATTAAATATCTTGTCTTCCTAGTGTATTCAATTGTATATGAGGTGAAAAGGATTTGCAAATCATTGTATTGTTTTTATTTACATTTTACACAATGTCCCATCTTCTCTGGAATTGGGGTTTGTACTTTCCTTTGCAGTCTAGCAAAGTTGCACTGTTAATAGGGTCTCTTTGCTGTTTAAACAGTTTTGTTCTTTATATATTCATTTTGTAGCTTCATTTAGTAAGTCATTTTTGCAGGAGTGATATGAAGAGATTGTTTGCAAATACCGATAAACACCACTTCCATGAAAATTTCCCTCTTTACGTGAAACAACTGTTAACGATACCTACTGTCACGCCACGCCGCTCATCAGCGGCGCCACCTGCTCGCACACCTGTTAATCATCAGCGGCGAGGAATATAAGCTGCCTCGCCCTGAGCTTCGGCCTGAAGCCGTCAGACTTCATTCCCCGTCTACGTGACGCAGCTCTCTCTTCAGCACGACGCTGTCCGGTAAGGATCACGTACCTTATCTTTTCCAGTCTGCCCCCCTGTGCACAGGTGGATTCCTTGGCGGCGGACAACTCCGTCCCTCGTCCCTCCTCACTGCTGCACCGAGTCCTGCAGGTGGCTGTCTCCCGGGGTCCCATCCTTGTTGTGCCAGTCATCTGTCCCAAGCAAGTAAGCTTCTCCCTCGCCTATTCTCCTCCTGTGTTGGTGTGTGCCCATCACCCTGTGTCTCTGTTCTCTCCCATAGGGTTGCCGGCTGTACGGTCTCCTGCCTCTGTGCCCGAAGCAGACGCCGCCACCAACACATTAACATTCCGCAGACACACACCCATACACCCCTGTTGTTAATAAACAGTTTGAACTACTCTGAGCCTGTGTGTGTGCGTCTCCTGAGTCGAACGTTATGTCAGTACGGCTTCAGCAGAGCGGCTCGGCAGACGGCGGGCTCGCGCACCGGCTTACCACTCTCGAGGCTCGAGTGGATCAAATTGCTTATCAACAACAGGTGATCCTTAATCAACTTGTTAACATCACTAACCGATTGGACCACCTGGACCCCCAGCAGCCGTTCCCCCCGGCTCGCCAGGGTGGCGCAGCTCCTGCTGTTCCAGCGGCCGTCCAGCCAGCTCCAGTGGCACCGGCTCGGCTCACACCAATTCCGACCCCCGCCTGCTTTAGCGGAAAGCTCGGTGGAGCGCGGGGGTTCATTATGCAGTGTGAGTCCGTGTTCGACCGTGTGCCCGGAGATTTTCCCTCGGATCACAGTCGAATTGGTTACATAGGGAATCTCCTGGAGGGGCGCGCGTTAACTTGGACCTACGCCATTATGGCGAAGCCCAGTTATGCCACCCTCACCTATGACCAATTCGTGAGGCGCTTCCTGGAAGTCTTCGACCATTCTCGAACCGAGACGGTCCAAGTCGATCGGCTTCTCGCTCTCCAGCAGGGAAGCCGGTCGGCAGCGGACTATGCGGTCGACTACCGGGTAGCGGCGGAGGAATTGGGCTGGGACGAGCACTCCCTCTGTGGCCTGTTCCTCCGCAGCCTCAATGATGATCTGAGGGATGAACTGGCTGGGCGGGACATCCCTGGAACGCTAGCGGAGCTAACTTC
Source organism: Pholidichthys leucotaenia (assembly GCA_020510985.1). NCBI lineage: Eukaryota > Metazoa > Chordata > Actinopteri > Cichliformes > Pholidichthyidae > Pholidichthys > Pholidichthys leucotaenia. The sequence continues at coordinate 20,799,174 of CM035844.1, forward strand.
CCTAGCCATCAGCTTGGATAACAGGCTGCGCGAGCGCTCCTCAGGACGGAAGTCGTCTACTTCTCGCCCTCGGGGAGCCTCGCTGCACCTGCCCCAAGCTCGCCCCCTCCCCTGGCAGCGCCGCCGCCATCGCGCCCCGAGGAGTCGGAGCCGATGGTGACGGGCTGGACAAAGCTCTCCCCGGCAGAGAGACAACGCCGCCGTGAGTTGAATCTCTGCATGTATTGTGGAGACAATCAACACACGGTGGAGCTTTGTCCACAAAAGCCAAACGGCGGGGTCCGCGAGTCACTGTAGGGGGCCTCGCGGACGTCAATCGGTTAAGTCCCCTTACTCAATTGAAGCTGCCCATCCGTTTCTGCCACAACCCCACTGGGCATCTCACCCACGCACTGGTGGATTCGGGCGCAGAAGGCAGCTTCATTTCACAGAGCCTGGCAACCCGTTTGGGCATCCGCTGTCAGGCACTGAAGAATCCCATCTCCCTTGTCAACCTCTCCCGTGCCTCCCTTGGGAGAGTATCACACCAGACCATCCCCGTTCCGGTCATCATCTCGGGAAACCACCGGGAGGAGATGATCTTTTATGTCCTACCCAACTCTGTGTCGCCCGTCATCCTGGGGTATCCCTGGCTACGCCTTCACAACCCTGTCCTGGATTGGAAGTCAGCTGGGGTATCGGCATGGAGCACATTCTGCATGGGCACCTGCCTTCAGTCCGCTGCCTGCTCTCCGTCCGCTCCTCCCCCTGCGACGGACGCTGCACCCCCGGATCTGTCTCTGGTGCCTCCGGAATTTCACGACCTGGGTATGGTGTTCAGTAAGACGAAAGCTATGTCTCTCCCCCCTCATCGGCCCTATGACTGTGCCATCAACCTCCGCCAGGGGGCTCCCTTACCTTCTGGTCGGCTCTATAGCCTGTCAGCGCCGGAGAAGGAGACAATGAACGCCTACCTGAAGGAATCATTGAGTGCTGGGATAATCCGCCCATCATCGTCACCCGTGGGGGCAGGGTTCTTCTTCGTGGGAAAAAAGGATGGGTCCCTCCGCCCTTGCATCGACTACCGGGCCCTCAACGATATCACTGAGAAGGACCGTTACACCCTGCCCCTCATGGACACTGCCTTCCACTTCCTCCAGGGGGCGACCTGGTTCACCAAGCTGGATCTACGCAGCGCTTACCACCTCGTCTGGATCCGGGAGGGAGATGAGTGGAAGACAGCCTTCCGTACCCCGAACGGCCACTTTGAATACCTGGTAATGCCGTTCGGGTTGACCAACGCTCCAGCCGTCTTTCAGCGCCTCATAAATGACGTCCTCCGGGACTTCATCGGCCTTTTCGTGTTCGTCTACCTGGACGATATTCTCATCTTCTCCAAGTCCAGGGACGAGCACCAGGTCCACGTGAGGCGGGTCTTCCAAAGACTGCTGGAGAATCGTCTGTATGTGAAGGCTGAAAAATGTGAATTTTACGCCAGGACTACGTCCTTCCTGGGGTTCATCATCGCCCACGACAAGGTGCTCCCAGACCCAGAGAAGGTGAAGGCCGTGGTGGAATGGCCTACACCTGCATCCCGGAAGCAGGTGCAACAGTTCGTTGGTTTCGCCAATTTCTACCGCCGCTTTGTCCCCAACTTCAGCTCCATCGTCGGACCACTGACCCGCCTCACGTCCCCGAAGGTCCCGTTCCGGTGGACCGAAGAGGTCGCTGCTGCCTTTCAGGCGCTGAAGGCGGAGTTCTCCTCCTCCCGGGTCCTTCGCCAGGTCGATCCCGCGCTGCAGTGCATCGTGGAGGTAGACGCCTCGGACACGGGAGTGGGGGCAGTACTATCCCAGCGGTCGCCGGACGATGGCGCCAAACGGCCCTGTGCCTTCTTCTCCCGGCGCTTGTCCCCGGCGGAGAGGAACTACGATGTGGGGGACAGAGAGCTCTTGGCCATCAAACTCGCCCTGCAGGAGTGGCGTCACTGGCTAGAGGGGGCGAACCTGCCGTTCGTGGTCCTGATGGACCATAAAAACTTGGAATACCTACGATCTGCCAAGCGCCTGAACGCCCGCCAGGCGCGTTGGTCCTTGTTTTTCGCCAGGTTCCAGTTCTCCATCACCTTCAGGCCTGGCTCTAAGAACCGCCTGCCTGACGCCCTCTCTAGGCAGTTCACCCCCGTGGAGTCGGAGGAGACACCCCACACCATCCTGCCCAGGTCGTGCGTCGTGGGAGCCATCTTGTGGGACATTGAGAGCAAGATCCGGAAGGCGCAGGAAGTGGAACCTGACCCTGGCGGCGGACCAGAGGGGAGGCTGTTCGTGCCATCCGCGGTCCGAGGAGAGGTCATTCATTGGCTGCACACCTCCAAGCTCACCTGTCACCCTGGCACCTCCCGGATGATAGACCTCCTCCAACGGTCCTTTTGGTGGCCAGGCCTGCGGAGGGACGCAGCCCGCTACGCCCAGGCTTGTCCAATCTGTGCCATCAGCAAGTCAGGAAATGCCCCTCCAGCGGGTCTGCTCCAGCCCCTGCCCGTCCCTGGCAGGCCCTGGTCGCACATCGCGTTGGATTTCATCACCGGACTCCCCGTCTCCAACTCCTATGACACCATCCTGACCATCGTGGACCGTTTCTCCAAGGCTGTGCACTTCGTCCCCCTGCGAGGTCTCCCTACTGCCCTGGAGACAGCGGATCTCCTCGTCCAACACGTGGTCAGGCTGCACGGGATTCCGGTGGACGTGGTCTCGGACCGGGGCCCCCAATTTTCATCTGAGGTTTTGAGGTCGTTTTGTAACGCCATCGGAGCCAAGGTGAGCCTCTCCTCCGGCCATCACCCCCAATCCAACGGGCAGTGTGAACGGACCAACCAGGAGCTGGAGGCTGCGCTCCGCTGTGTGACCACATCCAAACCCACGTCCTGGAGTAACCATCTTGCCTGGGTTGAATATGCCCACAATACCGCTCGCTCTTCTGCTACAGGGATGTCTCCCTTCAAGGCGTCCCTGGGTTACGACCCCCCGCTGTTCCCGGAGCAGGAGAGTGAGGTAACTGTCCCCTCAGTTAGGACACATCTCAGGCAGTTCCGCTCCATCTGGACTGCCGCGCGCAATGCGCTTTTACGCACAGCGGAGCGCAACAGGACTGTGGCGGACCGGCATAGAAGACCTGCCCCGGCGTACAGAGTTGGGCAACATGTCTATGTTTCTACCCAGGACGTCACTCTAAAAGGCAAGAGGAGAAAGCTGGCACAGCAATTCATGGGTCCCTATCCCATCACCCGGATCATCAACCCGGTGGCTGTGCGCGTGGCTATTCCCCCCTCCCTCCGCATCCATCCCACCTTCCACGTGTCAAAGGTGAAGCTGGCAGTCTCCGACCCCCTTTGCCCTCCTCCTGCGGCGCAACCCGCGCCCCGGATGATTGGTGGCCATCCGGCCTGGTCCGTCTCCTCCATCCTAGACTCCCGGCGCCGGGGTCGTGGGTTGCAGTACTTGGTGGACTGGGAGGGTTATGGGCCCGAGCATCGACAGTGGGTGCCCCCGTCGTTCGTGTTGGACCCATCGTTCATCGCTGACTTCCACCGAGCGCACCCAGAGAAGCCATCGCCAGGAGGCGCTGCTAGAGGGGGGAGTACTGTCACGCCGCACCGCTCATCAGCGGCGCCACCTGCTCACACACCTGTTAATCATCAGCGGCGAGGAATATAAGCCGCCTCGCCCTGAGCTTCGGCCTGAAGCCGTCAGACTTCATTCCCCGTCTACGTGACGCAACTCTCTCTTCAGCACGACGCTGTCCGGTAAGGATCACGTACCTTATCTTCTCCAGTCTGCTCCCCTGTGCACAGGTGGATTCCTCGGCGGCGGACAACTCCGTCCCTCGTCCCTCCTCGCTGCTGCACCAAGTCCTGCAGGTGGCTGTCTCCCGGGGTCCCGTCCTTGTTGTGCCAGTCATCTGTCCCAAGCAAGTAAGCTTCTCCCTCGCCTATTCTCCTCCTGTGTTGGTGTGTGCCCATCACCCTGTGTCTCTGTTCTCTCCCATAGGGTTGCCGGCTGTACGGTCTCCTGCCTCTGTGCCCGAAGCAGACGCCGCCACCAACACATTAACATTCCGCAGACACACACCCATACACCCCTGTTGTTATTAAACAGTTTGAACTACTCTGAGCCTGTGTGTGTGCGTCTCCTGACCCGAACGTTGTCACCTACTTAAAGAAATTCAATTTTTTTTCTCAAAATCTGATTTGTCCTATGTAATAGACATTACAAATTCATGGGGTTTTTTTGTTTTTTTTTCAAAAGCCGATAAATGCCCGGAGCATTTTTTTTTTTTTTTACAAAAGCAGATAACTCCACAGGGCAAATCAGTGCTTGGTATTTGGATCGTGTGACTCCTCTTGGCTGCCTTCCCAGTCTGCTCGCTCTGACTGATTTCCCTGGCTGTGTTTGGAACATTCACTCCCTCACTCACTCCCTCCCTACTCGCTATATAGTGAATTTAGATATAGTGGACTGTACAGTAAACTCAATATCACTTCACTCTATTAAAGCAAGAAATCTCTGTGCGTCTGTCTGTGTGTGTGTCTGTCACGTTTGTAGGACATCATAGGATGGCCTATGATCTCTGCCTGATCATCATAGGATGTCCTATGAACTCAGGCATCATAGGACTCGTGATGCTGTCACAAAGATATGATGTCTATATGATGGCACATAGACAAATGTGTCTTTATGATGTCATATAGACCATCACTCATGATGCCTAACTAATGTATCTTTATGATGTCATATGGCTCATAGACAAATGTGTCTTTATGATATATAGACCATCACTCATGATGCCTAGACTAATGTATCTTTATGATGTCATATGGCTCATAGACAAATGTGTCTTTATGATGTCATACAGACCATCACTCACGATGCCTAATGTGTCTTTATGATATCATATGGCTCAAAATTGGCAAGGTGAATAAGTCACAGGGCCAGTCTTTACAGTGCATTCGTGTTTTCTGCACAACAGATTTCTGCAGCCATGGCCAATTCTACGTTGCCGCGAGCAGAGTTTCCAGATCAAGCAGTTTTCGTATTGTTGCTCAAGATGAAGAAACTAAGCAAAAGCATCGCTTTCTCAGCAATGTTGTTTTTAAAGAGGTGCTGACAGTAAAAATGTGTAACCTTGAAAAATGCCAGTCTACACTACAAATGTGTAAAATGCCAAGCAAAGTGCTGATTTTCTCTGGGTGCTCCGGTTTCTTGGTTTCTACCGGCATACATGGGCCTTCCTGAACAGGGTCGAAAGCCACTTTTTGCTCAGATCTATTTTCATGATCCTGCCCATGAACTGGAATTACGACGCACCTATCCCTCAACCAGTGGTCTGAACGAAGAAGAAGAAGACCCACCAGATGGAGAGCAATAGAATGAGAACTGCTGCACGCCAGAAAAGATGCTGTGAACATGAAACGCCTCAGGTTTCAGCAGTACGCCGCAGGCATGACTGTGAACAACACAGCCGTCTGAGACAGGAGGAGAGCCTTCAGCAACGGGTATGCAGAAATACTTGCTTATACTTGGTTTCTATGGGCATGGACAGGTATGTACTAGTAACAATAAAATTAACTGCTTTCGGACACTACTGGGCTTGTTTTCGAGGCATGGTTAATGATATCATCACATGAGACAGTAAAACGTAACAGACCAACGGTGGTAAAAAAAAATGAATACCTGCATGTAATTTGTAGTAAATATGTATTAAATCAAATTGTTTTTACTGAATTATTAAATATAAATACCTTAAGGTAGTTTGTTGTGATGTGAAGCTCTTCTCTCACTGCTCCGTTGGCTGTGCACTCTATATAGTACACTATACGGGGAAGGAGTGAGCATTTCAAACACAGCACCTGCTTGCTGTGAGTGATTTCCCTGCCAGTTTTTTTTTTTTTAACAATTTTGTTGCATTTTATGTCAAATATGGATGATTTTGATGAAGCGGATGAACCAGTGATGCGTTCACCAGTAGGGTGCAAACAAGGTTGGAACAGCGAACAATATTCAGAATTCTTGGTACTATTATCTTCTATTATCAGAATTCTTGCTACCTTTGCTGCTGTCTCTGCACATGAACCGCAACCATTTGCACAAATGCCATATCTGCTGCCGTGTCTGTCTGTCACTGTAATACTGATCATGTGCAGTCCTATCTGTTACTATCTGCACCTACGCTACCACATTAAACTGCAACTACAGGTATTACATCTCTAGTTGTCTGTATACGTATAGGATTGCTGGGTTTTATCATTAATTGTTTATCTCTATTTTGCACTATGGGAGGTCTGGGCCTTTCTTGTCGCCATTTGCACCACGGGTTGCATTACTGTACATATCATATATTAGACTGCTGTTGTTTTCTTTTTTCCAGCCTTATTCTTTTTCTTTTTAAACTGTGCACACCAATGAAGAGAGAAACACCATTTCAATTCTCCTGTATGACCTGTATGTATAGTAGTATTGACAATAAAATCTTTGAATCTTGAATTATAGCTTTATTATAGCTATATTATACCATTTTACTGAGTGGATATGCCTAAATCAGTGTGTCAGTCAGACAACATTGGTGCTTAGACATTCAAGTATGTTCCAGACAAAATAGCATGGTTTTTGGGACATGTCTGTTTTTGCAAAAGAATGGCTTGTGGACTTGTTTCTGTGAACAAAAAATACTAACTGCCAAAAAGTAACTATGAGTTGATGTTCGATTTTTTTTTTTTTTTTTTTTGCTTTATTACGTCTGAGATACTCACATTTCAAGTGACCATCTCTTAGAAGGTGAATTGGAAATACTAACACCTACAAACCAACAGATGAAAATGTTGTTTTTCTCAATATTAAACCAATTGGACTTAACAGTTTTTGCAAAAGAACTCTTCATATTTAAATATGTAATGAGGCCATGACTACCACTTGTTTTTATGCAGCACAAATGAAATTCCCTCAAAGACCCAACAGCAATCAGAATTCAGACCATTTAGCTCAAAATAATCCCAGATGGGACTCTGGCATTTTCTATACAAGATGTGTAGTTGCTCCGAGGACAAGAGGTGCTTACGGCCAAATGCATCGCTCTACACTACTGCCTTTCAATCCCAGTGCTTGGCACTCAGCGTAAGGCTGGTTTTCTATTTCATGAACTTGCTAATTGAAGCTCATTGCATTTCCTTGGTATTCTTGTCCTTAATCAGTCCTTGATCAGATGGCTGAAACGAAGGCCAAGAACATATTTAAATAAAACTCCTGCACAGTTGTCCCCAGACGTATATATGCAACAAGCCTCAAGAGACTATGCAAGCACCGCTTGTCCAGGAAGTGTAGCTTATTAAATTGTAGCTTATTTGACCGTTGAGCATGGAGCAGGAGTTTATATTTGTTCTCTAAAACAGTTCTCTAGAGATTGCACAATTTGGTTATTAGACTGACTTAAGTTCCCAGTAGTAGGAGCTCTTTATTTCACAAAGGATTGTTCAAAATTGGTACAATGCTGTAAGGCTTTGAGTTTAACCAATCTGAAACACACATATACTGTACATTCACAATACACAGATTTGTATGCATGAATGTGCTTTTTCATTCACTTATGTAGGTGGCCATGCCTCAGTAGATACATATTTTCTATCTTTGCTTTCATCTACAGTGGATATAAAGTCTGCACATTCCTGTTCAAATGTCAGGTTTTTGTGATGTAAAAAAATGAGACCAAGATAAATCATTTCAAAACGTTTTCCACCATTAATGTGACCTATAACCTGTACAACCCAATTGAAAAACAAACTGAAATCTTTAAAGGGGAAAAATAAAAAATTAAAAACCTTACAATAACCTGGTTGCATAAATATGCACGCCCTTAAACTAATACTTGTTGCAGCACCTTTGGCTTTTATTACAGCACTCAGTGTTTTTGGGTAGGAGTCTATCAGCGTGGCACATCTTGATGTGGCAATATTTGCCCACTCTTCTTTGCAAAAACCCTCTAAATCTGTCAGATTGCGAAGGTACCTCCTGTGCACAGCCTTCTTCAGATCACCCCACAGATGTTCGATTGGATTCAGGTATGAACTCTTTCTAGACCACTCCAAAATCTTAATCTTCTTCTGGTGAAGCCATTCTTTTGTTGATTTGGATGTGTGCTTTGGGTCATTGTCATACTGAAAGATGAAGTTCCTCTTCATCTTCAGCTTTCTAGCAGAAGCCTGAAGGTTTTGTGCCAACACGGACTGGTATTTGGAACTGTTCATAATTCCCTCCACCTTGACTAAGGCCCCAGTTCCAGCTGAAGAAAAACAGCCCCAAAGCATGATGATGCCACCACCATGCTTCACTGTAGGTATGGTGTTCTTTTGGTGATGAGCAGTGTTGTGTTTGTACCAAATATACCTTTTGGAATTATGGCCAAAAAGTTCAATGGACCATAACACACATGTGTTTGGGAGATTTCAAATGTCCATCCATCCATCTTCTTCTGCTTAATCCTTTTTCGGGTCTGGGTGGGGGGTGGGGCTGGAACCTATTCAAGCATCTTTGGGCGAGAAGCAGGGTACACCCTGGACAGATCGCCAGTCCATCGCAAGGCCAACATAGAGAGACAGGTTCAGGTTCAGGTTACTTTATTTGTACCCGTAGGTAGATTTGTTTTGCAGTTGGTGACATCCATATTTACAAGCCACTAATTACATTCAGGACCGCTGCTCCTCCACATTGAAAGGAGTCAGTTGAGGTGGTATGGGCATCTGATTAGGATGCCTCCTGGACGCCTCCCATTTGAGGTGTTTCAGGCACGTCCCACTGGGAGGAGACCCCGGGGCAGACCCAGGACTCGGTGGAGAGACTATGTCTCCCAGCTAGTCTGGGAACGCCTTGGTATCCCCTCTGAAGAGCTGGAGCAGGTGGCTGGGGAGAGGGAAGCCTGGGCTTCTCTGCTTGAACTGCTGCCTCCGCGACCCGGACCTCCGGAAAAGCGGTAGAAGATGGATGGATGGATGGATAATTACATTCAACATAGACACAAACACAGGCACACATCTTACAAAATAGGTAAATATAAAATATGTACAATATAATTTTTATAGCTTGTTCAACTCTTTGACAGCAGCAGGGACAAAGCTGTTTTTGTAGCGCTGGGTTCTACTTTTTGGGACAGCAAACCTCCGTCTGGAGGGAAGAAGCTGAAAGTTGCAGTGCAAAGGGTGGGAGTCATCATTTAAAAATCGAGTCGGCCATCCTCTGTACTTGTCTGGTGTACAGGGATGTCAGGCTCAGCTGTGACTCACCAAGCAAACGACTGGACCATCTAACTACCTGATCCAAGGATTTCCTCTGTTTCAGTTTTATCTGACCAAACCATGACATTAAAGAAAAGGATAAAACAGATTCAATAAAAGCCCGATAGAACATAGTCATTATGGTTCGGTCAATTTGGAAGCGTGCAAGTTTCCTCAAACAATGCAAATTTTGCTGACCCTTTTTGCACACCCTTTCACAGTTCACCTCAAAGTTCAATCCACTATCAATAATCGTCCCAAGATATTTGTACGATTGTACACATTCGGTGGTCTGGCCTTTTAGTATGGTGACTTTGTGCCTGGGAGTTTTCCTCCTAAAGTCAATAATCATATCTTTCGTTTTTGTTGTATTCAGCTGCAGGTAGGATGAATCCTCACACCAGTGAACAAAGTCATCAACTACTGGGCCGTGGCCACTCTCACCATCCTGGAGGAGACTGACAATAACTGAGTCATCAGCATACTTTATAATGTGTCTGCTGTCATGTCTGCTCCGACACATGTTTGTATACAGGATGAAGAGTAATGGTGACAACACACACCCCTGAGGAGAGCCAGTAGAAGAGCACTTTAGGTCAGACAATGTACCATTGACCCTTACTCTCTGCGTCCTGTTGGTTAAGAAATCCAGAATCCAACCCACCAGATTATTGCTTAAATCAAATTGTTGCAGGAGCCTTTCAACTAAAATATGAGGTTGGATTGTATTAAAGGCAGAAGAAAAGCCCACAAATAAAAGCCTGGCGTGTGCCCCATTAAAATCCAGATGTTTAAAAAGCATGTCAAACAGAGTGACAGTGGCATCCTCCACTCCTCTGTGAGGCCTATAGGCAAACTGCAGAGGATCCAATGCATGTTCAGTCTGCCTTAGGACCTCACATCTGACCAGTTTTTCAAAAATTTTCATTAAAATTGAAGTCAAAGCAACTGGTCTAAAGTCATTTACCGTTTTAGGACAGCTGGATTTTGGAACGGGAACAACCACGGCATCTTTCCAGATCTTAGGCACATGTTGTGTCTGTAAGGACTTATTGAAAATGTAATGAAATATAGGACTCAGTTCATGTGCACAGGACTTTACCAGGCGTCCACATATATTATCAGGGCCCTGACTTTTGTTCACTTTTACAGCGCGGAACTCCCTTTTAACATCCTGCATCTCAATATTAAAGTGCTGATTGTCTTTGAGTTTCTGTTTCAAATCTTGGGTTTCTGTGCTAAAATCAAAGGAGTCAAAACGACCATAAAAACAGTTAAGAGCATTAGCCAGCTCCGTGTCTGAACTAAAACCATCTAAAAACACACGATTACTGCGCTCTGTGCTCTGAAGGCCTGCAATAGTTTTCATACTGGCCCAGGCCGAACCAAGTTTATTTGCTGCCATCTTGCTTTCCAACTCTGATTTATAATTCTGTTTTGCTCTTAAAATTTCGGCCTTCAGCTCCTTGGTGGCAACCTGTAGCGCAGAAACAGACCCCTGTTTAAAGGCAAGAGCTTTCCTCTGTAAGCAGGATTTAACTGATTTAGTTACCCATGGTTTGTTGTTGGGATATATTTTGACACGTTTACGTGGAACAAACTTATTTTGACAGTAAGCCATGTATGAGCATGTGAGCTCAGCCAGAGAGTCCAAATCATCCCCGCAGGCCATTATGAACATCTTCCAGTCTGTACAGTCAAAGCATTCCTGGAGGCTGTGCTCTGAATCTTCTGTCCACACATCAATGTCTCTCATCTCCACCTTGCCTCTTCTGAGAGCAGTTTTATATGTGGGCAGCAAATGAACACAGTTGTGATCTGAGGATCCTAAAGGAGGAAGGGGGAGTGATTTATAGGCCCTCACTATGGATCCATAGCACAGGTCCAATGTCTTTTTTCGCCTGGTTGGGCAGGAGACATACTGATGAAAGTTTTTAAGTGTCTTCTTTAAAGAAACATGGTTAAAATCCCCAAGAATGAAGTTTGGCGCCTCTGGAGAAATTGACTGCAGCCGCTGCACCACATCAGAGATGGTGCTGGAGGCGGAGTCAGCGTCTGCCCTCGGATGAATATACATAACTGTGATGAAAAGTTGGGGAAACTCTCGAGGCAAATAAAAGGGGCGAAGCGACACAGACAGGAGCTCCACATCGGGTGTACAGATGCACTCTCTGACCGTGACAGATGTGCAGTACTGCTTATTAATGCATAAACATACGCCGCCCCCCTGACGCTTCCCAGTTACCTCTTCCTGTCGATCCGAGCACAGCGGAGCTCCAAAGCCGTCAATCCACAGGTCTGCATCCCGATCATGCGCAGTAAGCCAAGATTCAGTGAAAGCCATGACGCAGCAGTTCTTAAAATCCTTCTGGTAACGTACGTAAGACAGACAACCATTCACTCTCACAGTCATACCTAAGGACAATTTAGAATCCCCAGTTTGATGCCAATTAACCTAACTTACATGTTTATGGCATGTGGCAGGAAACCGGAGAAATCCCAGAGTAAACCCACGCAGACATGGGGAGAACAAACTCCACACATATCACTGTTGGTCAGGGGCTGGGATCAAATCCAGGATCCCCCGGCCAAGGGTAAGTTGCTGTGCTGCCGCAGTGCTAACCACTGTGCCACTGCACTGCCCTAGATTTCAAATGTGTTTTTGCAAAATGTAGCTGGGCTTGGATGTTTTTCTTTCGTAAGATAAGGCTTCCATCTTGCCACCCTACCCCATAGCCCAGACATATGAAAAAGACAGGAGATTGTTGTCACATGTACTAAACGGCTAGTACTTGCTAGAAATTCCTGCAGTTCCTTCAGTGTTGCTGTTGCCTCTTGGCAGCCTCCCTGACCAGTTTTCTTCTCGTCTTTTCATCAATTTTGGAGGGACGTCCAGTTCTTTGTAATGTCACTGTTGTGCCATATTTTCTCCACTTGATGATGACTGTCTTCACTGTGTTCCATGGTGTATTTAATGCCTTGGACATTCTTTTGTACCCTTCTCCTGACTGATACCTTTGAACAATGAGATCCTTGTGATGCTTTGAAAGCTCTCTGTGGACCATGGCTTGTGCTGTAAGATGCGACTACAAAAATGTCAGGAAAAGCCTACTAGAACAACTGAACTTTATTTGGGGTCAATCAGAGACACTTTAAATGGTGGCAGGTGTATGCTGACCCCTATTTAACGAGTTTGAATGTGATTGGTTAATTCTGAACACAGCCACATCCTCAGTTATAAGAGGGTGTGCATATTTATGCAACCAGGTTATTGTTTTTTTTATTTTTCTCCTTAAAAGATTTCAGTTTGTTTACAACTGGATTGTACAGGTTATAGGTCACATTAATGGTGCAAAAAGCCACCACAGGAGTGGTGGCTTAGAGGTAGAGCATCTGCCCCACAACCAGGAGGTCGGCATTCAAGTCCCGGCTGGGTCATGCCAAAGACCATATAAAAATGGAACTTCCTGCTGTCCAGCTTGGTGCTGAGCAAAAATGGAACGGAGGAGGGAAATGTGGGCGGCAGTTGCTCAGGAGGTAGCGTGAGTCATCAATAACCCGAGGGTTTCTGGTTCGAATCCCACTCTCCCCAGCCATCCTGCCGTTGTGTCCCTGGGCAAAACACTTTACCCACCTTGCCTTCAGTGTCCATGACACTGGGTATGAATGTGTATAAATGTTCGGTAGTGGTCAGAGAGGCCGTTGGCGCGGATTGGGCAGCCATGTTTCCGTCAGTCTGCCCTAGGGCAGCTGTGGCTATGGTAGTAGCTTACCATCATCAATGTCTGTCTGGAGTGAATGAATAGTGGACTCACTGTAAGCGCTTTGAGATGTCACTTGACATGTAAAGCGCCATATAAATCTAATCCATTTTTATCTTGGTCTCTTTTGGAGAGCAGTGCAAAATATCAGATGTACAATTTAGTTGACTGTGTAGTGAGCACTTTGGACAAATCCAACTTTTTTATACAGTGGGGTAAAAAAGTATTTAGTCAGCCACCAATTGTGCAAGTTCTCCCACTTAAAAGATGAGAGGTCTCCAATTTTCATCAAAGGTATACCTCAACTATGAGAGACAAAATGAGAAAAAAAAAATCCAGAAAATCACATTGAAGGATTTTTAATGAATTAATTGGTAAATTCCTCAGTAAAATAAGTATTTGGTCACCTACAAACAAGCAAGATTTCTGGCTCTCACAGACCTGTAACTTCTTCTTTAAGAGGCTCCTCTGTCCTCCACTCGTTACCTGTATTAATGGCACCTGTTTGAACTCGTTATCAGTGTAAAAGACACCTGTCCACAACCTCAGTCAGACTCCAAACTCCACTATGGCCAAGACCAAAGAGCTGTCAAAGGACACCAGAAACAAAATTGTAGACCTGCACCAGGCTGGGAAGACTGAATCTGCAATAGGTAAGCAGCTTGGTGTGAAGAAATCAACTGTGGGAGCAATTATTAGAAAATGGAAGACATACAAGACCACTGATAATCTCCCTCGGTCTGGGGCTCCACGCAAGATCTCACCCCGTGGGGTCAAAATTATCACAAGAACGGTGAGCAAAAATCCCAGAACCACATGGGGGGACCTAGTGAATGACCTGCAGAGAGCTGAGACCAAAGTAACAAAGGCTACATCAGAAACACACTACGCCGCCAGGGACTCAAATCCTGCAGTGCCAGACGTGTCCCCCTGCTTAAGCCAGTACATGTCCAGGCCCATCTGAAGTTTGCTAGAGAGCATTTGGATGATCCAGAAGAGGATTGGGAGAATGTCATATGGTGAGATGAAACCAAAATAGAACTTTTTGGTAAAAACTCAACTTGTCGTGTTTGGAGGAGAAAGAACACCATACCTACTGTGAAGCATGGGGGTGGAAACATCATACTTTGGGGCTGTTTTTCTGCAAAGGGACCAGGACGACTGATCCATGTAAAGGAAAGAATGAATGGGGCCATGTATCGTGAGATTTTGAGTGAAAACCTCCTTCCACCAGCAAGGGCATTGAAGATGAAACGGGGCTGAGTCTTTCAGCATGACAATGATCCCAAACACACTGCCTGGCCAACGAAAGAGTGGCTTCGTAAGAAGCATTTCAAGGTCCTGGAGTGGCCTAGCCAGTCTCCAGATCTCAACCCCATAGAAAATCTTTGGAGGGAGTTGAAAGTCTGTGTTGCCCAGTGACAGCCCCAAAACATCACTGCTCTAGAGGAGATCTGCATGGAGGAATGGGCCAAAATACCAGCAACAGTGTGTGAAAACCTTGTGAAAACTTACAGAAAACGTTTGACCTCTGTCATTGCCAACAAAGGGTATATAACAAAGTATTGAGATGAACTTTTGTTATTGACCAAATACTTATTGTACCAAGGAATTTACCAATTAATTCATTAAAAATCCTTCAATGTGATTTTCTGGATTTTTTTTTTCTTATTTTGTCTCGCATAGTTGAGGTATACCTATGATGAAAATTGGAGACCTCTCTCATCTTTTAAGTGGGAGAACTTGCACAGTTGGTGGCTGACTAAATACTTTTTTACCCCACCGTATACGTATAGAAGCATGCATACCATGCACTTAAATCCTCTTCTCTATAGATGTCAATAGAAATAAAGACTTTACTTACTTCCCTACAGTGGTGTTGATACAGATTTCAACCAATTCAGCGTTTTCATGTTTCCTCTTCAAACCTACCAGAAAAGCTGCAATTCTGACTGAATACCTTTGAAGTAGTTTTTTTTTCTGCTGGTTAAACCTCTTGCACTCCGGGATACCGCGGGCGGTCACGTCTCTGCGTCCTAGTGCGCACTGAAAAAAAAAAAGCTGCATTTCCGTTCTTCCACTACAGACACAGCCGCGAACAGAAAGCCAAAGGAGTGCTTTGATTGGTTTAGATTTGATTGACCTCTCATTTGACTAATAAGAGCCGTGAATTGGGTTTCTGAAACCTTGAAGAACCAATGACTGAAAACCTAGCAAGAAGGACCCGCCTACCAACGGCTGCGAATACAGCGAGCCAATTGAAGCTGAGAAGTTCGACGATTGAAAGCGTGCGTCCCGTGCGTAAAATCTGTTTTGTGTAAGCCGCTGTGTGTAATGGTAGCGCTCGCCAGTCTTTTTATTACTACTGTCCTTATTTGTTTTGAAAAATCGTTCGCCAAAACCGCAATCATGGAAGCGCAAAACCGCAATAACGGAATCATGGTTTGACCGGGTCGCGTGACCAGAACCACGAGTCGTAACAAGCGGACCAGCGTCATGTTTGTCTGACAATGAGGAAGAGATGTTCGTCAGCGACACTGTTGTTGTGGACAGGTAAGTGTTATAAGCTAAATTATTCTTTATCACTGAAAATAGGAATAAAAATGACTTTTGACCGATTGGTAAATTACAACTGTGCATCATCGCCACATGACGGACCGCGGCGCACGGTCCGCGTCCCCCCCACACTCCTCTGTAGCGGGGGGGGGGGAGTTGTTATCCTCTACATTGCAGATATTTTAGTATAATTTTTATTGCACTGTAGGTTATTTTTTCTTGTAAAAAAAGCCACACATTTTTTACGTGGCATGCTTCTTTGTGTGTGGGGGGCTTGTTTGTTCATTCATTCATTCATGAATGAATAAACAACCTCCCCCCCCCCACACACACACACACAGCCCTGAGTGTCACCTTTCATTAGAGCCCACGATCAAGCTCATATATTGAATCATTCAAAAGTTATAGACATTTTTCCAAACTGTGCCATTTGGCACAATTTGGCACAGTTCAAAAACGCCTGGGAACAATCTGAGGAAAAAGCTGTGTAATATATTCATTTTTTGTAGTATTGTTACAAAATTTTGACCTCATCTGGATATCACTTGATTCTACATTTCTGTTGCATTTTCCAGCCCGTATCTGACAGCTGTGTGTTATTTGCAAGCATTTGTATCCAAAAAAACACCCAGGCGAACTTTATTTTCTTCAAGTTCAGTATGTTTAGATGACTGTTACTCAGTGGCAAGAGCACTTAGAGAGATTATGACTGTTTTGCCAAAAAAATTCAAAGTGTTTTCTTTTAAATGAGATCAACCCCATGAAGATGCTGCAAAGGGTTGAAGAACAGCTTTTGATTTACTTTGGGTACGTTATTTTTAGGCGTTTTTAGGGAAATTGACCAGAGTGCAAGGGGTTAATAAGAAAAAAACAACAACTTTGCAATACCAGTACTTTTACACTTATTTGATTAAATACAAATGCATGTATATTTGTTATTCTTAGCACCCCCCCCCCAAAAAAAAAAACCAACCAAAAAAAACTTACATCTAATACTTTTCTGAATGTTCACCAGAAATTCAATTTTCTGGTTGTCACAAGATGTACCTAAATCCAAAAATGTCAACCTCATGGCGAGGTGATGCATTCTCAAATGTTTTCTCCTTTAATACTCATGTATCGTTATATTCAAAATGAAACATTTGAATTCTTAGATGGCATTGTTAAGACTAAACTCTAGAAATGGCATTAGCTCCACATCCACCTCAGCTGCCGGCCTTCAGTTGAAGATTCTGAAGCTAAATAGAATAAGAACATAATGAATAATGCACATTTAATGTTAATATTAAAGAGAGGAAATTCAGCTAAAGCTCACTTCTGTAAGAATGGCATGGTGGTAGTAGTAATACAATGATGAATACTATTGACGGTACTCATAAAATTCTAATAATGTTGGAAGAGGAGCTACATTATAAATGCTTCTTTCTAATCCAAGAGAGAATTATGACACACATTCCTCATATTTAAATTGTGCGGTTAGCAGAGTTGGGTGCGGGGGAAAAGATTTTAAATTTATGTTCTGTGTTTACTTTTTAATTGGGCTTTTAGTCTTCATCAGACAAAATAAAACAGGGAGAACATGGACCAACTGCTTGGCAGCTACTGTATAAACGTCAGTGAGCCTCGTATCATGGAAGCGTGTATGTTCTTCTTTAAATCGCAGAAATGAGGAGCTATAGCTAGGTCTGGGGGAAATGACATCTTGTGGATGTGAAAATAACTGCATGAACTGAGCTGACCAACAGTTACGGCTGTAACGCTTCATGTGCAAAGTCCAGCCTCAGCCATTCCCTAACCTTAACCACCCAACGCATGAAATACATGTATGAGGAACCCAGAAGTGACATGGGAAGTGAACATGAAGAAAGGTGGGTGTGTACAAAGAGACAGCAACCAGATGTGAACTTTATATGATAGCCACAGTCAAAATTGTGAACAATAAAATTTCCTCTTTCCTTCATGCTTATTTGTCCATATCAGCCCAACTTGAGTTTATCCTGCTTCTTTCTTCACTCACTTCATGTCTCTGGCAGCTTTGTCCCTTCTTAATCTGTCACCTCGGGAAAATGAGGAGTAGGGAGGAGAAGAAATGAAAGGTCCTCTCATACTCTGGTTCACCCAGCCCAGAGACCCTTCAGTCCATCAGGAATAAATTCCCATTACTGCCCACTGGTGTTCTCTGTCAGCAACAGGTGTGGCTATAGCGATATCACCCCGTCCTCGGAGCTGCTACCTGGAGTCCTGCCTCCGCTGGGGTCTCCACAATGTTGAGCCACATCCACCAAACGTTTTGGCTCTTTCAGGGTCCAACTGATGGGCTGGTTTAAGGAAAATCAATAAAGTTGCCTGTTGTTTGGCCAGAGATTCCACCCTGCTGCTGAGAGTTACACTGAAAAAAATGGAGTGGTATTACTTTAAAAAAAAACAAAAACCCTTGTCAAATATTTTCACTTAGACTTTCTAATAAAAGATACTCAGGTTTTGATTAAGTGAAGTTTACTTAGTACCAAAAGTATATTGTACACATAATATTCTAATGAAGTTTACTAAGAAATTTATTTTCCAAGTCAATTTACTTATGTTTATACTAAATATTTATTTTCAGTGTTAGTTTTCTAGGATTCATCTATGGAATAATTAAGCAATTTTTACTTTATATGCATATTATCATATATGAATATACTTCACCTCTAAAATATTGTAGATTTAATGCATTTAGCACATGCATAGCAATTTTCCCCAGGGCAATACACACAAATACTATCAAGCCATATGAAGACAGACGGTGCAAAACATCTGCCATTTAATGACACAATCCAATGGCAGACAAATCTTCTACTGTTTGTCTTTTATGAGCCACCAGGGGGCACACATCCACCAGAGAGCAGCACAGTGAAGGGGGGTGTATCTCCAACATGTCGGGCTCAGTAATGGTGTAACAAAAATAAAAGTTACAAATATCAGCCAACAGAAACAGCTTTGACATATGTACAACACTAGCACACATTAAACTGAGAGTCTAACTAAGGAAAACATGTTTATTTTCTGATATTTCCCATTTCCCATCAGCCCCCTCTCTCCCCTAAAACAAGTAACTTTT
Organism: Pholidichthys leucotaenia; assembly: GCA_020510985.1. Taxonomy (NCBI): domain Eukaryota; kingdom Metazoa; phylum Chordata; class Actinopteri; order Cichliformes; family Pholidichthyidae; genus Pholidichthys; species Pholidichthys leucotaenia. The sequence continues at coordinate 20,817,886 of CM035844.1, forward strand.
ACTTATGTTTGGAAGGCCAATAAATTACTTTTTCTGTTTAATAAATGTTACTTGATTTTAAAAGTAACATTTGTATAAAGAACTATACAAAATTACTATCAAACATCAAGTAATGCGTCAAATTAAAAGTGATTTTAAATAAAAACATTTAAATGATATTTCTATGTAAAATTTAAAAAAAGGCAATAATTGTAAAATTTAAAAAGTCTTTTTTTTCAGTGTAGTTCAAACCGTGTGGGACATGTCCCCCCACCTCCCCTTTATTGGCACCCATGCTTCTGGTGATCCATGATAGATAGATAGATAGATAGATAGATAGATGCTTTATTTCAAGCAAAAAAGTAAAACAAAAACAAAACAAATGACAAATGCAATAAAGTAACAGTATACAGTGTTCAAAAGGGAGAAGGAAGAAGTGAACACTTATTAATTCCATCTCCTCTTTTCCATAAATACACCCATGTGAATTATATACAAATTGCCACATTTAAGACCCCAAGTAAACAATTAACTGTATTTTGTACATATCAACATTAACACCCATCCATCCTAGCATACATTGATGTCCATACATCAAAACCAGCCTCAAACAACACAGATATACACAGCACTGTCCCACCCACCATTCCATAGTGTCCCAGAGTGAGCAGAGTGAATCGTACATATAAATACTACCCTTCTAACATATATCCTTTCAGCAAATAATGTTTATACCTCTTTTTGAATTGATTTCTGTTTGTACATAGTTTCACTTCCATTATCAAAGCCAAGTGTGCAACTGACCCATTGATGCATTGGAGAAAATGCAAAGACTTTTCCATCAGTTTCTCCCTGCAGTGGGGGTTACACATGCAATGTACAGCATGTGCGACTGTCCCAATTACTATGAATGAATGAATGAATGAATCTTTATTTTGGATAGATTAAAAGTAAAGATTAAAAGAAAAGAACAGAATAATATACTGCTCAAAAAAATTAAAGGAACATTTTTTAATCTGAGTAAGCTGGACTAGCCTGCCACAATTTCGATATCCAGCTTATTTTTTCCCATTAAAATCTGATGTGTTTTCAAAGTGTTCCCTTTATTTTTTTGAGCAGTATATAACAAAGAGGGGGAAAAAAATCCAACAATGTCAAATTAAACAATAACTCCTCTGATTATACAGTTCAACATAAGTTATCTGAAATGGGTGATGGGTGAAGCCGCAGCTTATATTGCCCACCCATATTCCATCCAAGAATTCAAAAGAAAAACAAAACAGGAACAATTACAATTCAGAACAAAACTAAGACAAAACGTGACAACAACAAAAAAAAAACTAAGCAACAACACAACACAGACTGGATATAACAATCCTTATGTGATTTTACATGTTTGGAGTATTTCTTCCTTTAGTTTTTGTTTAAATTGTCCAAGCGTTGTACATGATTTTAATTCAGGTCCAAAATCGTTCCATAATCTGACTCCTTGCACTGAAACACAGTGTTGCTTGGTGGTAGTTCTCACTGAAGGTTTTTGAAATATATATGTTCCTCTGAAATGATTTTGTTTCTCCCTTATTTGGAACAACTTTTGGATATTTGTGAGCAGTGATAGATTCTTCACTTTAAACATTATTACTGCAGTTTTAAAGTCAACCAGATCTTTCAACTTGAGAGCTTTTAATTTAAGAAAAAGTGGGTTTGTTGGTTCCCTGTAAGCAGCTTTGTTTATTATTCTAATAGCTCTCTTCTGAAACATAAAGACTGGATATATGTTAGTTTTATATGTATTTCCCCATACTTCAGTACAATATGTCATGTATGGGAGTATTAATGAATGATACAAAGTATATAGTGTGGGTTGATTCAGCAAATATTTCACTCTGTGTAGTATTGCGATTGATTTGGATATTTTACCTTTAATATAATTAATATGTGACTTCCAACACAGTTTATTATCAATTATTACTCCAAGAAATTTAATTTCGGATACCCTTTCAATCTCTACACCATTTACACTGAGTTTAGATACTAAGTTGTTGTGATGGTTGTTAAAAACTATAAATTTTGTCTTACTTAAATTGAACGTTAATTTGTTTGAATCAAACCACAGTTTAAGCTTTTCTAATTCCTTTCCGAGTGTATCCAAAAGTTGTTCCAAATTGCTTCCACTGCATAATAAATTAGTGTCATCTGCAAACAATATTAAATCCTTTTTTTTCCAAAACTTTACATATATCATTTACAGTGGGGCAAAAAAGTATTTAGTCAGCCACCAATTGTGCAAGTTCTCCCACTTTAAAGATGAGAGAGGTCTCCAATTTTCATCATAGGTATACCTCAACTATGAGAGACAAAATGAGAAAAAAAATTCCAGAAAATCACATTGAAGGATTTTTAATGAATTAATTGGTAAATTCCTCGGTAAAATAAGTATTTGGTCACCTACAAACAAGCAAGATTTCTGGCTCTCACAAACCTGTAACAACTTCTTTAAGAGGCTCCTCTGTCCTCCACTCGTTACCTGTATTAATGGCACCTGTTTGAACTCGTTATCAGTATAAAAGACACCTGTCCACAACCTCAAACAGTCAGACTCCAAACTCCACTATGGCCAAGACCAAAGAGCTGTCAAAGGACACCAGAAACAAAATTGTAGACCTGCACCAGGCTGGGAAGACTGAATCTGCAATAGGTAAGCAGCTTGGTATGACGAAATCAACTGTGGGAGCAATTATTAGAAAATGGAAGACATACAAGACCACTGATAATCTCCCTCGATCTGGGGCTCCACGCAAGATCTCACCCCGTGGGGTCAAAATTATCACAAGAACGGTGAGCAAAAATCCCAGAACCACATGGGGGGACCTAGTGAATGACCTGCAGAGAGCTGAGACCAAAGTAACAAAGGCTACATCAGAAACACACTACGCCGCCAGGGACTCAAATCCTGCAGTGCCAGACGTGTCCCCCTGCTTAAGCCAGTACATGTCCAGGCCCGTCTGAAGTTTGCTAGAGAGCATTTGGATGATCCAGAAGAGGATTGGGAGAATGTCATATGGTGAGATGAAACCAAAATAGAACTTTTTGGTAAAAACTCAACTTGTCGTGTTTGGAGGAGAAAGAACACCATACCTACTGTGAAGCATGGGGGTGGAAACATCATACTTTGGGGCTGTTTTTCTGCAAAGGGACCAGGACGACTGATCCGTGTAAAGGAAAGAATGAATGGGGCCATGTATCGTGAGATTTTGAGTGAAAACCTCCTTCCACCAGCAAGGGCATTGAAGATGAAACGGGGCTGGGTCTTTCAGCATGACAATGATCCCAAACACACCGCCGGGCAACGAAGGAGTGGCTTCGTAAGAAGCATTTCAAGGTCCTGGAGTGGCCTAGCCAGTCTCCAGATCTCAACCCCATAGAAAATCTTTGGAGGGAGTTGAAAGTCTGTGTTGCCCAGCGACAGCCCCAAAACATGTTGGAAGTCACATATTAATTATATTAAAGGTAAAGTATCCAAATCAATTGCAATATTACACAGAGTGAAATATTTGCTGAATCAACCCACATTATACACCTTGTATCATTCATTAATACTCCCATACATGACATATTGTAATGAAGTATGGGGAAATACATATAAAACAAACATATATCCACTCTTTATGCTTCAAAAGAGAGCTATTAGAATAATAAACAAAGCAGCTTACAGGGAACCAACAAACCCACTTTTTCTTAAACAAAAAACTCTCAAGTTGAAAGATCTGGTTGACTTTAAAACCGCAATAATAATGTTCAAAGTGAAGAATTTATCACTGCCCGCAAATATCCAAAAGTTGTTCCAAACAAGGGAGAAACGATATCACTTCAGAGGAACATGTATATTTCAAAAGCCTACAGTGAGAACAACCACCAAGCAACACTGTATTTCAGTGCAAGGAGTTAGATTATGGAACGATTTTGGACCTGAATTAAAATCATGTACAACGCTCGGACAATTTAAACAAAAACTAAAGGAAGAAATACTCCAAACATATTTACAAGACGACATGTAAACTCACATAAGGATTGACATATCCAGCCTGTGTTGTGTTGTAGCTTAGTTTTTTTTTTTTTGTTTGTTTTTTCTCTCTCTGTGACATTTTGTGTTAGATTTGTTTTGAATAATAACCGCTTAACTTAGCTTAGCTTAGTTTTCTTTTTTTTCTTCTCTCAGTCACATTTTGTCTTAGCTTTGTTTTAAATTGTAATCGCTCTTGTCTTGTTTTCTCTTTTTTCTCTTTTGAATTCTTGGATGGAATATGGGTGGGCAATATAAGCTGCGGCTTCAGCCATCACCCATTTCGGATAACTCACGTGGAATTGTATAGTAGAAGGAGTCTTTGTCTAATTTGACCTTGTTGTTATATTATACAGTTTCTTTTAACCTGTACTGTACTATCCGAAATAAATTCATTCATTCATTCACATCATTGCTCTAGAGGAGATCTGCATGGAGGAATGGGCCAAAATACCAGCAACAGTGTGTGAAAACCTTGTGAAGACTTACAGAAAACGTTTGACCTCTGTCATTGCCAACAAAAGGTATATAACAAAATATTGAGATGAACTTTTGTTATTGACCAAATACTTATTTTACCGAGGAATTTACCAATTAATTGCATAGATTAGTATTACTCATTCATATTCTACATTTTATTGCATGCATAGTTTTTTATTTTTATCTTTAGTGCTACTCCATGTTTAATGTTGCAGCATTGCACCGAGACAAATTCCTAGTTTGTGTACTACATGAACAATGGCAATAAATCTCATTCTGATTCTGATTCTGATTCTGAATTAATTCATTAAAAATCCTTCAGTGTGATTTTCTGGATTTTTTTTTTCTCATTTTGTCTCTCATAGTTGAGGTATACCTATGATGAAAATTGGAGACCTCTCTCATCTTTTAAGTGGGAGAACTTGCACAATTGGTGGCTGACTAAATACTTTTTTACCCCACTGTATATACATATTTAATAACAATGGCCCCAAAACTGAACCCTGTGGGACTCCGCAGGTAACCTTCAGTAACTGTGAGTTTTTGCTACCAACACATACTGATATCTGTTCTTTAAGTAACTACATAACCTGGACAGTGCTACCCCCTAATACCATAATTTTGTAGTTTCTTTAATAATATTTATGATCCTCTGCATCAGATGCTTTTTTAAGATCCAGGAATACCCCAACTGAATACTCTATTTTCAACTGCAGTTGATATTTTTCTATAAATTCCATTAGAGCAAATGCACTTGTCCTCTTGTGTCTGAACCCATATTGCTGCTCACACAATAAATTATTCTTCATTATGAAGTTGTCAGTTCTCACACAGAATATTTTTTCAAGTATCTTGGCAAATTGCGGCAATAGTGAAATTTCTATAGTTTGAAAATTCCCCTCTGTCACCCGTCTTGTATATCAGAATTACTTTAGCTATTTTCATTGCACTGGGAAATATACCTGTTTGGAGAGACAGGTTACAGATATACATCAGTGGTTTCACTAAGCATTCAATGATAGTTTTGACTAAGAGCATGTCAATACCATCACAATCCATAGATGTTTTACTTTTAAATGATTTAACAATTTCAATGACCTCTTTCTTGTCTGTGTTCTTTATGAAAATGGAGTCTTTTATAGCAATGTTTTTGCTTATTGTATCACCTGTAGGCACCGTAATGGATATTTCTCGAGCCAAATTAGGACCAATGTTAACAAAAAAATTATTAAATTCAATACTGTCATGAACCTCCTTGTGCGCTTTTACGTAGCGCACAGAGGAGGAGAAGGAAGAATGGATTTACTCGCAGGTCACACCAAACACAAATTTATTGACACAAAAATAGACAGACCAAAATAACAGACTGCTTGGATAAAACTTAGAGTCCTCCAGGACGCTCGGCTGGCATGGGAGAAGAAGCTGGGCAAAAGTGCCTAAACGTAGCAGTTGTGCTGCAAGGGGAAACGCTACCAACAAGCATAGCAGCACAACTACAAACAGAAACGCTAACAGCTCTACTCACCGTGCAGGAACAGTCCGAGTCATCCAAGTCTGCCAGCGAGCACACACACAAACAATCTGTCATGGTTCGAGCGCCGATCTCATCCGCTCTCGGGCCATGCAATATTTTCCTCCCAGCTGATGTGTGTGTTCCCTATGGCTCTCCGAGCTTTTATTGTGACAGTGCTCGGAGGGGCTTCCGGCTGTCAGAACTGAGGCTCTGACAGCTGAGCTGCATTTCGCCTCATCAGCTGTACCACCTTGAGCCGTACTTAAGAGGGCAGCTGAGGGTGAAACGTGCGGCAGTCTCGTTGGACAATCCCTCGTCTGACATCATCGAGCATCCCTCTGGTCAGATGTTTACAACCCTTCTTCTATTATTCTATTATTATCATAAGTGTATTCCATTGTGATCTGTTTCGTCCTTGTCATAGCCTGCTTTAGTTATAGTGTGTTTTAGCCCCCCATGGCTCGTTATTTTGTCATTCTTCCTTTCCTTTAATAAACTGTGCAAACTCACTGGTTGATATGTGGCGTCTTATTGATGGCTCGTGAGGGCCATCCATGACAGTAGACTGCCGCCAGACTGAGACGCCTGTCGCCGTGAGTTTTGCCTGAATTGGACTTGTTTTCCCCTGTCTGGGTACCTGTGTACTGGGAGGTCATGTCGTCATTCAGGGGCCGCGCTCGGAGCCTGGGCTACGAGCTAGCGGAGGCCCTGGACTACGTTGATGTAACTCTCATCACTGCTGGCCTCTATGACACTCCCAGCAATGTACGCCGGCACCTAGACCTCGCTGAGGACATTATTAATCACCTTCCTCGCTACTCCAACCACCCTGAAGTCATTGTGAGGAAGGCAGACATCGCTGCGCAACGGGAGATACTCCCTGGGCTGGAGGGAAACTCCGGCAGGAAGCCGAAGAGGAGGCATCCTCGCTCCTTGCTTCGGGATCCCATTCCTGTCCCCGTTCCAGGCCAGGAGGTCACACTGCCCAGGGGTGATCCCCGAAGGAGTGACACATCAGTCGGAATTCCCCCGGAGAGACTACAACAGTCAGCTGTTTCCATCCGGGTCCGAGTGGCGGCAGCTCACTCTGCTGTTCACCCCACGCAGATAATTAAGCATGTGACGGCAGCAGTCAGGCTGGTGGAGAGGAATCCTGAGCTAAGCACTTATCCAGGGTACGCCAACCTGCTTGCCTCTGTTTCCACGCAGGAGCGGCGTTTCCCGAACGTCTCCTTCACCTCGCCCTCTGCCGGTAACCGTCGTCACACTGCCAACACTAAGACTCAGCGAGAACCCCGTCCGGATCCTGTTCCGGGTCGTCGGAGGAACTCTACCTCCCAGTCAGCTGCCTCTTCGGCATCTCGTCAGGAGGGAATTCCCGCAGCCTCTCCCCCCGGGTCATCTTTCCCTGCTGTCCCGTCAGCTCCTCGTGCCCGGATCGCCTCGGCTGTCGTCCCCTCCTCCTCGATCTCTTCCCCGGCTGCTGTGAGTGCCATGAGTCCTGCCCCGGCGAAGCCCGTTATCGGACCATCGCGAGCGGCTCCTCCTTGTCCTCCCAGGGAGCCCTGCATCACCATCCGGCGGGGAAAGGGAGGAACAAAGTCCACTGAAGCGGGTTCTATCGGGCCTCTACGGATCAGGCAAGTGTCTTTTCAATTTGTTCCCTAATTGAGTGATTTGCCTTGTCTGACTCCTGGGGGTGGAGTTTGGGGTTTGCAGCCCCCCGAGCTCCCACCACCTGCTGTAGCCTCTGACATTGAACCTGCTGCCTCTGTGTCTCCCTCCGCTGAGCGGTCCACGACGCCAGGCCTACGTCGCCAGATGAGGAGTGGGCCTACGGTCCAGGAGAGCCTGGTTCCAGCCCCGCAGCCATGTCATGGGCAGAGGAGGAGAGCGGACTGCAGTGTGGAGCCTGCGCCGATGACCAAACATCCCCGGGTCTCCATCGGTGAGCGGTTCGATCCAGCAGGTCGAGGATCCCCTGCCACCACACCGTGCGGGTTGTCGCCGTGGATGTCAGCGTTGGAGGGTCCTCAGGCTGCGGAAAACATCATGCCGGCTGCAGAGCCCGCCGTAGCTGAGTGGGAGCCAGAACACGTCCTTCTTCGTCCTGAGCGCGGATCGTCAAAGTCCTGGACGGCGACAGAACTCGAGTGCAGGCAAGTGCTCTATTTTTCCTTCCTACTATCTGTTCTAGAGCATTTTTGCCTGTCTCTCGGGGAGACGAGCCAGGGGCAGCCATCCGCTGCATCCGAGCTTGTCTCGCTGGGCTCTGTCGCTACCAGTGATCCTGATCCCAGTTCTTCTTCTTCTCCTGAGCCTTCTCCCAGGGTCACTGGTGTGGAGTCAACCCCGGTTGCTGTGCTAGAGGTTCCGGGTTCGGGGTTGGAGGCTGTTTATGGAGCTGTTCCGACCCAGTCGGGGTCCGACGTGGGTGCAGCCGCGATCCGATCGGGGTCCATCGTGGGTGCAGCGCGGGCTCACCTGGGGTCCAACAGGAGGACAGCACCTATTCTGGTAACGTTCAGAGGTGGAGCTGCAGATCCTCTGCTGAGCGACGCCGGACTGGTCCCTCATCCTTTCTCTAAGCCTTCTCCACCGGGTGCCGTTGGGGTTTCTCATATTCGGCCCAGCTCGCCCTCACTGTTCCCTTCTACAGGGAAGCCGTTGTCGTTTTCTCCCCTGCGGTCCTGGTGGCTGAGCGATGTGGGTTGGCCACCTGAAGGACTGCCTCACCCGTTCGGCGTTCTAGGTCGGCCACCTGACCAACTGGACTGTCTGCTTGGCGACCTGGTCCGGCCGCCAGAGATCCTGTTTTTCCGGGCCTGGGACTGGGGTAAGCCGCCCGAATGCTCCCTTTTCCCCCTATTGGTTATCCAGACATTGGACACGGGCAGACCGCCTGAACATGTTGTTTTTCCTCTCATTGGACTCTGCCTGCCGTCGTCCGTGTGCTTCTTATTTCTATAAATATTAAGGTCGTTCTAGTGTGTTGTCATTTGTTCTATTTTGATCTATGTATTCACCACTGTTTAGCGTGTTTTTTTTCCTCCCCTCCCCTGTCTGAGGGATGATTTGTATCTGCCCCATTGTGTCTCATGGGCCTGTGTATTTTAGTTATAGGCCTCCTTCTGTTATTTGCATTTTGGTCCTGTCTATGCATCATCCGTGCTTTATGGAGTATTGTGTTGTTGTTTTTTTCTCCTACCATACTCTGTAATTGCTTCGTTTGTTCCCTGTCATTGTCTTGGTGTATTTTGTCTTTTCTGGTTCTCACCCTCCGGGCCTTGGGGGGGGGGGGGGGGGAGGTCATACGGCGCCCAGAGTTCGCCGCCTCAGGGGGAGGTACTGTCATGGTTTGAGCGCCGATCTTGTCCGCGCTCGGGCCATGCAGTATTTTCCTCCCAGCTGATGTGTGTGTTCCCTATGGCTCTCCGAGCTTTTATTGTGACAGCGCTCGGAGGGGCTTCCGGCTGTCAGAGCTGAGGCTCTGACAGCTGAGCTGCATTTTGTCTCATCAGCTGTCCCACCTTGAGCCCTACTTAGGAGGGCAGCTGAGGGTGAAACGTGTGGCAGTATTGTCGGACAATCCCTCGTCTGACATCATCGAGCATCCCTCTGGTCAGATGTTTACAACCCTTCTTCTATTATTGTAAGCGTATTCCATTGTGATCTGCTTCCTCCTTGTCATAGCCTGCGTTAGTTATAGTGTGTTTTAGCCCCCCATAGCTCGTTATTTTGTCATTCTTCCTTTCCTTTAATAAACTGTGCAAACTCACCGGTTGATATGTGGCGTCTTATTGATGGCTCGTGATGGCCATCCATGACACAATCCTTCACCGACGTTGCTGTCACACGGTGAATAACGACCGTGTGAACTTGTACAATGGTCCAGCGGTGTTTGACTGGCAAAGCCCTGCCTGAGTACAAACACCGCTGGCGTGACAAATTGGAAACACCTGGGCGAGGCACGGGACAGATAATTACCGGGGTGAACAGCTGACTGTCAGAGAGAGAGGGGGCATAGTCGGACCGGCGAATGTTAGACAGCGCCCACCAGGAAGTGGGTCAAATGGCTGCCCAACAACCGCCGGCCAGAGCGGCGGCTACAGGCATGGAAAAGAAACAGCACACAGACATGAAAACCACGAGAAATCACAAGATAACAAAACATAATAAACCCAGTGCCTGAGCCATCAAGAATTGTCAGAACCGAGCCTACGGGAAACAAGGGCTCGGTTTGTGACGATTACATCACCTCTTTCACCGTTTCAAAAGTACTCAAATCGTCATGCAGATGTCGGGGTGGGATGGTTGGTGGCATTAAAAACTGTCCTTAGATTTGTCTCACATCCAGTCTTGTCTGTGTTCTCCTTCCCTTCTGTCTTTGTATCAATACATACAGTATTAGGCTCCTCTAAAACACATGCAGACTCTGTTGTTTAGCTGTAGGAGGATTATAATGTGGAGCTTTTTTATACCTTTAACATAAGGTTTGATCTTTCATCAAGTACTAGCAAAAAACACATAGTGTCTGTCTCTTAGATGTAGTCAGACAGGCCCTGGTGGTTTCAGCTACATGCAGCAGCACTGAGAGAGGACCTGCCTGCCAGTCAGCTCTATAAGCTTCAAAGAGTTTGCAGTTGTGATTTGGATTTTATGAACCAGAAACTGTGCTTTCAAGATTTTTAGGAGGGAGAATACCCTAAAGAGCGACTTCTTCTTTCCTGCAGCAGTCATGCTGGTGTAACAACTTTGGATCATTGAATTAAGCTGTGATTGTTAAAACAAATATCAAACTTAATTGTCAAATTATGCTATATGAAAGAAATCTTTTATGAGCACTTCTATTTATCTTCTCCTCTAATCATATTCCACTGCAGTAGTAAGCAAAGTTTGTCTTTAACAAACACCACTTTGTAAGAGCTTTTTTGTAAATCCCTTGTTGTAGACAAGGTTTTCCATGTTAAGTAGGGAAATGTGATGAATTCAGAAAATGAAGAGGCAAAGAAGCTTATCTAGACAGAGGGGAGACACTGGTGAGCTTGTGATATATCCTACAAGGCTGCAGTGTTACTTTCCCTGCAGATACAGCTGAATCTGGCAGCATGGGTATTAGCCGCAGTGCAAGGATGTAGTAATTCAAAGTAAACCAACTGAAATTAATTATTGATGTGCTATGAGAGACAACCATACATCATTATGGCATTTTAGGTGCAATAGCAAATAAAGATTTACTGAATAGGCAGCAGTTGAGTCAGACTGCATACACCAGGAAAGAGGAAATACGAGCATTAAACAAAAAAACAACAAAAAAAACCTGATGTTCGGCCAAAGAAAGCAACCCCAACCCCAGCTTCTAAAACCTGACCTTACAACTGGTTCATCATTCAGTCTTCTGTTAACACTGGAGAGCACACTCTTTAGAGCAGGCATATGAAGCAAAAACCATAAACACAGTAAAAAAAGGCTCTGAGCCTGCAGCCAAGACTGAACACTGAACCGTTTACAGCTTGAGAAGGAAAAAAAAAAGTGGCCTGGGCTTTCATCAACAGCCAAAGGCATCTTCAGAGGCAGATAAAGAAAGGAGAAGTAAACAGTGGTGGAGGAAGGGAAACGACTTTACAGTATCCAAAGTCAGAGAATTCATCGCAGAGGATGGGCGCATACGGAGCGAAAATATGTTTTCCTGAACGTCCTCGACTACTCCATGGCGTTACCATGACAGCATCAACATAAATCACCAGCCTGACAAATTTCATGCATATCTTTATTTCAAAGAAATTGAAAAATATTGATTATATCCCATTTTCTGACAGTCAGTAAAACCTGTCTGATGGCTTGAATTGATCAACATGGCAGAAAGAGGCTGACAAGAAGGGTCATGATCTTTCCAATGACTGGACAGGGTATGGTAATGAAAGGCCCCCAAGCAATTATCTCGTCAGCTCTGTGATTCTCTGTGTGATCAATGGACCAATATGGCCTGATGTCTACCTCCACCTCAAGTCTTTCAGAGGACTTCTGCATGTGGTAAAGCTGTCAAGAAAATAATTGCTGTATTTTACTCAGAGGAATTTGTGTGACTTTTAGGTGCAGCTCAAATGTCACCTAGACAAACATCAGCAGAGGCTTTGGTGTTTCCTAAAGGGCAAAGTTTCAGTTAACACTGGTCACATACGAAAACACAAACAAGGGCTGGTTTGTGAAATGTTTGTGTTTGTCACAGAGGTGGGCATAGCGGTGACAGTAGTCAGTGTCCCTGTGCAGCCAAGACTAGCAAACCTTCCTGTGAAACATGTTTTAATTTAAAAAAGCAATTTTGTGGAGACACATACTCTCCCTTCTAAAAGTATTGTAGCACTGACATTCATTTTAATACTTTGTTGAGAATCCTTTGCAGGCAATGACTGCATGAAGTCTGGAACCCATAGACATCACCCAACACTGGGTTCCCTCCTTTGTGATGCTATGCCAGGCCTTTACTGCAGCTGTCTGCATTTGTTGCTTGTTTGTGGGTCGTTCTGCCCTAAGTTTTGTCTTAAACAAGTGAAATGCAGCTTGATCGGTTTGAGATCTGGTGATTGACTCGGCCACTGCAGAATATTCCACTTCTTTGCCTTAAAAAAACTCCTGGCAGCTTTCTCAGTATGTTTTGGGTCATTGTCGATCTGTACTGTGAAGCAGTGTCCAATCAACTTTGGTGCATTTGGATGAATCTGGACAGACAGTTTATCCCTATATATTTCAGAATTCATCCCACTTCTATCACATAATCAATAAACACTAGTGACCCAGTGACACTGGAAGCCATGCATGCCCATGCATCACACTGTCTCCACCATGTTTTACAGAAGTTGTGGTGTGCTTCTCCATACTTTCTTCTTCTTATCATTCTGGTACAGGTTGATCTTGGTTTCATCTGTCCAAAGAACACTGTTCCAGAACTGTGCTGACTTCTTTAGATGTTTTTTTTTTGCTAAGTCTATTCTTGCCTTTCTGTTTTTGAGGCTGATTAATGGTTTGCACCTTGTGGTGAATGGTCTGTATTTACTCTAGTGAATTCTTCTCTTTATAGTAGACGTAGATACTGACAAACCTACTTCCTGGAGAGTGTTCTTCTCTTGGGTGGATGTTGTGAAGAGGTTTTTCTTCACCACTGAAAGGATCATGTGATGATCCACCACTCTTGTTTACCCTGAATGTCCAGGCTTTTTTCGAGTTCCTGAGCTCACTAGTGCACTCTTTTTTTCTCCTCAGAATGTACCAAACTGTTGATTTGATCCCTTCTAACATTTCCACCATCTCTCTGATGAATTTATTCTTTTTTCAGCCTAAGGATGGTCTGTTTCACTTCTAATGAAAGCTCCTTTGACCTCATGTTGTGGGTTCACAGCAACAGCTTTCAAATGCAAATGCGACATCTGGAATCAACTTCAGACCTTTTACCTGCTTGACTGATGATGGATTAATGAGGGAATAGCCCGTGCAGCCCATGAGATAACCTTTGAGTCAACGATTCCATTACTTTTGAGTGCCTGAAATAAGGGGATTTTGTATAAAAATGTTTGCAGTTCCTAAACCATAACTCCAGTTTGGATGGGGACACTCTCCAGTTAAAGCTGAGTCTGTACTTTAAGGCCATATTGATTATATAATTGTATCATGAATCTGGTTTAGTAAACAGCTAAAATAACAAATCTTGTGTCACTGTTCCAATACTTCTAGAGGGGACTGTAGGTATCCTTTGGGTTCTGACAGGCAAAAAAAAAAAATAAAAAAATTACCAGCTGTTGAGTTTTGCAGAGCTTTTTCATTGTAGAGATCCATAAAATAATGTTACTCTGTGCAAAATGGCCATATTATGTAGTAGTATCATACTATCAACAATTTACTTTCATATCTTCTAACAGCTTGAATCAGACTCAGTTGATGTGGTAGTTGTCAAAGTTAATGTGATAATAAATTGATGAAAATCCATTTTAAAGTCACTAAATTGTCACAATTCAGATGAATGAACTGCCATTTTAAAGTCACTAATTTGTTTTGATATGTGACTAATCCATGCAAGTTCCGTCTTTGTGATCAGTGGCCCACCCCATAGTCAGGGTCACCTTCACTTGCCAGTAGGCCCTAAGGCTTTTGACCACCCCCCCCCCGCGCAACAGAATCTCAGACTAAAAAAATGTGTAATAGCTACATTTTTCTACAATATCAAAATGTACTTGTTTCTCTTTGAGATACAACGGCAATTCTGAGGCAGAAAACACAACTAACGGATGAACAAATCACTACAGCCTGGTTCAGCATAAACACAAGAGTCAGTCCACACACACACTTCATCAATGCATCATGGACAATGCCACAGCCTAAATCCTAGGTGTTAGAAGATGACACTGATCAACAATTACAGTCTAATGACAGTGAAACACAAACTTATATGAATGAAGCATTCCTTATTCAAACAGTGCACCAACAGTAATCTAAAACCTGCACACATGACTGGAAAGCAATGCAAACAGCATGTCTTACCTTTTCAGAAGTGGTTTCTTCTGGCCTTCTTTAAGGAAATTGATTATATCCTCAAAGTTCAACATCATGAAGAATGCCATCTATGAAATTCAGTGTGAGGTTTCACAGTCTGTCTTGTAGCATGCTTGATCACAGTCTACTTTTTACCAAGGCCAGTTTGGAGAAAGAATGCTTTTAGCTTGCTCTCGTCCAGGTGAGTGCTTTAACGGTCCTCCTGTCTGCTCCGTGAAACCAGTGCTTGTGCTTTACGTACACCGGGTACTGATCTTGTTCCGAGTACCAACCTTGCATGCACACCTCTCACTCCTGCTTGAATAGTCATGCGTCAAAACATTTCCTCTGCATTCTGATAGGCTGTTGTTGCATAGTGTCCATGAGGGGCTCTTGTAAATTGGACCAATCAGCAGCCACAATCATGAATATCCAACGACAGACATAGAATTTGACCAGATATATTATTATTGGCTCTTGATAGGCCCCTGATCTTCATGGGCCCCTAGGCTTCATCCCATGCTAGCCTGCTGCATTAAGATGCTATTAGCCATCGTTTGGGAAATCAGAAACCACTGCAGCAGGATGTGGACCACAATTCAAAACAAACTTCCTAGAGCAAAAATGCATAAAGAAAGGCAACATCTTCTGCATTTCAGAAAGTCCTTATCATTTCTTTTCACAAATACAGTGTGCAATATCTGAACTGTAACAATAGATCTATGTTTGCTTTTTTTCTTGCAGGGATGATGATTTTTCATTTAAAATGCTGAAGTTCTGTCTATGTGGGCTGATTTGTCAGTTAAAATGTGGCATGGGGCAGTATTGAAGCCCTGTCCTTGAAAGCAGGAATTTCCAAAAATAACTTCAATATTGTTGTGATCAGCATGTCCTTGTACCACTGTAAGAGCAGTATGTACAATCTTAACCATTAAAAGAAAATGCACATTTCAGATTTCTTTACCCATTAATGCTACATTTTTGGGGGTGCTACAGCTCCATGAAGGTCCACCCATTCTGGATCTTCTACAGTATATACTGTAAAACACCACAAGTTCTCCAAATAATATCTTAAAAAAATGTGTTTTCAACCTCTGAATATAGCCGAGTGTACAGTGCTGAAGAGTGTGACATTACAGCATTTCACAGCATTTTCTTAATTCAAAACCACTTAAATCTAAGCACAGAGGTGGAACGGGGATTTAGGATGGCACCAAAAAATAGTGACACCACCCTATACAGTGTGCAGGGTTTCCTCTGGTAACATTTCTGGGTGGCAGCCCGCCTCACCAGAAAATTTACTACCACGCCAATAAGGAGATATGAATTTAAGAAAAATATATGAAGCAATGACTTTCCGCAAGTGCGCACATGAACAACACGCATGGCCGTCATCCACGCAGAGTTTAGAAGTGCCCCGCCCATGCGAGCTTTCCAGTCAGTCAGCACGCAGTGTCTCACTAGCAGCAGCAGCATCTTCATGGAAAAGGAGTGAAAACCAGGAAGTTACACAGCAGAAATAAACTCTATTTGAAGAGAAACTTTGTGAAGAAGTCCGCCGTTTCTTCGTTGGTGCAAATCCTGGCGCATCAGCACCTTGGCGCTACCTATCAGGTGGGAGTGAAACTACAAATGATGGTTGTGTGCATGCGTCAACTGCTTGGCCTGGGTAGATGAAAAAAGTGAGCATTTACAGCGCCACGTGCGTGCCGGGCTCGTCCAAAGCCTACGTGGACCAAGGCGGACTAGAGGGGAAATGCAGCATGAATAAGGCTTGACTGTCCGACAGAAACATGAGTTTATTAAAGTACTTTAAATGCGGAAAAAAAATCAGAAGATGTATGTAAGCACTGGAGGCATTTATCATGGTTTTAACCTGCTGGAAAAGGGAGCAATAATGGAAGAGTCCCTTAGCTAAGAGATGTGGTTAGAATTCAAATGCAGCCAGCTTCTATGAAGGAAAAGGCAAGGGGGACTACTGAATTGCTGAGGATATATTTCACCAGCCACTACAATATTAAGTTATGTTCCCAATTATGTACCTGGCAAGTTAAGATGACCAAAATTCACAAAGTCAATGACTTTAATCCGTCAGCAGCCTTCAGACAAACTAAACGTGCCAACATTTGGATTTCAAAATAAGGGAGGTTTCTCTTGGTGGTGAGTAGATTTCTAAAAAAAAAAAAACTATAAATATATAGAAATATTATAACAGAAATAACGGCATCCTTGGTCATTTAAGTGAATTTAAATCATTAAATACAATTTTATATTTTTTTTTTTCTTTGTAATGAGACTTAAATTATTGTTCTGTTCTGACTGCAAAGTTATGGTCAAAAATATAAATTGTTATAAGGAAAAAGTAAAAAAAAATACCACAGTCTGTTTCAAATTTATTTAAAAAACAGTAATTTTATTTTAAAAAACAGACCAAAATAAGCCATAAAATAATCCACAAATTTATAATAAAGTTTCAAATGTACAAGAAAAGTCAATTTTACAAGAGGAAATTACAAATTTGAGGAAAATGGTTTCAAATTTAGATAAATTTACAGAGAAAAGTAGAAAACTATAAGAAAATTGCTATAAATTTTGGAGAAAAACCTCAAACCTTCAAGACTGAAGTCATTACTCAAGTTTTAAGAGGGTCTTTGTACCCTAAACTCGAAATTTTTGGTTGTCTCCTTTAATAAGTGACTTTCGCATTATGAGTGCGCATGTGCGGACTATATGAACTCATATATTATGAGTTAAAAGTTCACAACTACCAAACATTCTGGTAGTCTTGCTTTTGTATAGAGACAGTACTGTCACACCTGAACAATTGCCGTTTAAAATCTGCTTCAAGTTTTAAATCGCCGTTATGCCAGGTGCACATTGTGCCGTAGTGAAGTGTGGAATGGCATGTGTCATCTAGAGCGGTGGAAAAAACAAACTTGCAGCATACATGCGTGTATCTTCGGGACCAGTGTGTGCACATGTCCGCCGCCATTCATGTTATATACATTCCCCACGGAGCTGAAGGATCCGGACGGACGTAATTGTTGGATTAAAGCAGTAAGTCTATATTATAACATAATTAAATAGTGTTGTGTATTGTTCAAATCCTAGCCTAACTGACACGAGTCTAAACCCTGAAGTAGTAGGTAGAGACAGGCAGGCCTGGATCTAGGATATAGTTCTTTGTATATTGGTAATGAAGCTTGATCTACACACACATGTAATTAAAACCATTGATAAGTAGGCTGGTATAAAATAAAATTGCAAATCATTGAAAACGTGTGGTACTTAAACTTTAGTAGTATAGATCTAAGTATGCAGGCTATGCCTTGTAGTGAAATTTACTCAAAAGTGACAAAACCAAAGTTGAGCTGTCAAACCACTCGCTTACCTTCTTTGTAGTTGTTTTGGAGTCTCGCAAGTAAGGGTGCTTTGTCCTTTGACAACAAAAAATCTGCTATGTCAGCGTACATACAGGGGGGCCATTTTGGCCAATTTCTGTAATGTGGCTGCGAATGCAAGCGCAACTAGTTCATCCTTGCATTTGCGGGTACAACCGAGAAGACCCCTACACATACAATATGCTCATATATCAGGAACTGTCCATAAATTAAACGTATTGGTAGAGCATGTTTGGTAGCCACGTTCCCATGACGCTTTGCATGAGCCGAGATGCGAAAGTTGCTTATTCACATTGCACTTGATGTTTTCTAGCCTGTTTGTATACCACCATAGACAGAGAGAGAACCTGAATTAGACAGAGCTCAGAGAGGGCAAGATTAGACAGAAGAGAGAAGCCAAGGAGAGGAAAGTGTTCAGGCAGAGGGTCCAGGAGAGATGAGAGCAGAGGAAGGAGAGAAAGATGACACCAGTAAAATGTCCAAACACAGGACATCTGGGTGGGACCCCAAATGGCCCAATATTCCAACATTCAAGCCTTGGTTGTACAATACTTCAAACTGTAAGTTCCATATGCACGGCAGTGGCTCAGGAGGTAGAGCGGGTAGTCCAATAACTGGATGGTTGGCGGTTCGAATCCCGCTCTCCCAAGATATCCTGCCGTTGTGTCCCTGGGCAAGACACTTTACCCACCTTGCCTCCAGTGTCCATAACACTGGGTATGAATGTGTATAAATGTTCGGTGGTGGCCGGAGAGGCCGTTGGCCCAGATTGGCAGCCACGTTTCCATCAGACTGCCTCAGGGCAGCTGTGGCTACAGCAGTAGCTTGCCACTACCATTGTCTGTCTGGAGCGAATGAATAATGTATCTGTAAAAAGCGTCTTTGAGTGTCTATGATAAAGTGCTATATAAATCTGATGCATTATTATATGCAAAGTTACTGTGCAAAATTAAAAAAAGAAATAAATAGTATAAAATTAACATATTCATACATATGTGTTTTCTGCCACCCTCCGGAAAAATATGTTGCCACCGCGCCAATGTCTTTAAGCCAGAGGAAACACTGCTGTAGCCCCTTTTTCGTGTCTCCTTTTGTCTGTGTTTTGTTTTACTTCTTTCACTTTCTTTTTTCAGAAATACTTGGTTAGTATTAAGGAAATGGTGAGAATAAAGAAACGGTGAGAATCTATTTTACACAAACTGCAACTGCAGCCCTCAATCATGTCACTTTGTCATTATGTCCATGACCACTAGATGATTCTTAATGTCAAAACCAACATCCATCCATCCATCCATCCATCTTCTACCACTTATCCAGGTTGCGGGGGCACGAGTCCAGGCAGAGCAGTCCAGACTTTTGCCCAGTTCACATAGCACCGTGATCCCCATGATCCCTCCAGCAGGTGGTGAGCCCACTGGAGGACAGACCCATGTGACTCCTTTAAGGTCTACTGGGTCCTTGATGTAACATTTTTCCATGGAGACCCACTGGACCGCTCTTGGTCTGGCCCTTCACCTAGGACCTGTTTGCCGTGGGAGACCATACCAGGGGCAAGTTGTCCCAACAGCATAACCCCTGGGATCATTTGGCACTCAAACCCCTCCGGTACGATAAGGTGGCGATCCATGGAGGGGTCAAACCCAGCATATACAGTGGTGTGAAAAAGTGTTTGCCCCTTTTCTGATTTCTCATTTTTTTGTATGTTTGTCACACTTAAATGTTTCAGATCATCAAACAAATTTAAACATTAGACAAAGATAACACAAGTAAACACAAAATGCAGTTTTTAAATGAAAGTGTTTATTATTAAGGGGGGAAAAATCTAAACCTACAGTCATGTGAAAAAATTAGGATACCCTGTATAAGCCTGTGTTTTTTTTTTTTTTTTTACATATTTGGACATATGGATATTTAATATCAGTGTTCAAAATACTGGGAGATTCATGTAATACAACTAAACAATTAAAAATGGAATTAAAGACTGTTTTCAAATTTTCTGTAAAATATAAGTCTAAACAAATAATGAGGAATACATTAGGATAGCCCCCATCTTTTTCAGGACACCCCCACATTCATTCTCACTTAAAATGGCTAAAATAAATGTTAAAAAATGCTAATAAAAACAAAAACAAGGTAAGACATAGATATGTAAACATTTCTTATTAAAGAACTGAATATTTAATGGGGTATCCTAATTTTTTCATTTGACTGTACATGGCCCTGTGTGAAAAAGTAATTGCCCCTTAAACCTAATAACTGGTTGGGCCACCCTTAGCAGCAACAACTGCAATCAAGCGTTTGCGATAACTGGCAACAGCGCTGTGGAAGAATTTTTGCCCACTCATCAGAAGACTGGAGTCCCATCTACCAGAAGTCTTTAGATATGTGTTCTGTCCCAATAATTTGGAAAAGCTCTATTATAATTCCTGTACCAAAAAAAAGCAAGCTGTAAAGAGAATAATGACTATCATCCTGTTGTACTGACTTCACTGGTAATGAAGTGCCTCGAGAAGATTGTCATTGACATTTTGAAAACTGATTTTGGAGGACTTTTGGATCCTCTGCAGTTTGCTTATAAAAATAATAGAAGTACAGAGGATGCCATTTTAACCTTAACCCATTCTGTGTCTAAACATTTGGAGGAGACAACCTCATATGCACGTCTTTCATTGTTTGATTTTAGTTCAGCTTTTAACACACTGCAGCCACACCTTTTAATTAAGAGGTTAAATGATTTTAAAGTGCATCCTGTTATTATTAAGTGGTACCACTCATTTTTAACTTATCGTAAACAGCAAGTTAGTGTAAATGGAACTTTATCTAAATTTAGAACCCTCAGCACAGGAGCTCCCCAAGGCTGTGTTAGTTCACCATTTTTGTTCACCTTGTACACTGATGAGTGCAGAAGTGTCTATCCAGGCAACCGAATTATTAAATTTTCTGATGACACTGCTATTTTATCACTACTTCAAAAGACTCATGATCTGTCAAGCTATTTTATAGAAATTCAGAGATTTGTCAGTTGGTGTGATGACAGTCATCTCATTTTGAATACTGATAAAACAAAGGAGATGGTGTTTGACCCTCGGGGAGTTGGTGACCACAGGCCTGTGGTCATCCACAACCACACTATAACACAGGTTAGTTCCTATAAATATTTGGGAGTATGTATTGACAGTTCATTAACCTGGAGCACACACATTGATTACCTCTGTAGTAAACTACAACAGCGGCTACATTTCTTGCGTAGACTAAGAACACATGGCGTTGATTAAAGGATTATGTTAATATTTTACCAGGCTGTGTTGGAGAGCTGTATTAGATACAGCATACAGCTTGGTTTGGCAACCTCTCTGTGAAACTAAAGAACAGAGTGTTGCGTTTAATTCATACAGCATGGAAAATTATTGGAGTTAAAGAGTATTTACCCATGCAGATCTTATACAACCAGGCAGCCTGTAGACAAGCTCAAAAAATAATCTGTGACATGAGCCATGTACTAAACAATGAATATGTGCAGCTGCCCTCAGGGAGGAGATACAGAGTCCCCAAGTGCAGGTTCAATAGATACAAGAACTCATTTATCCCGACGTCAGTAAAACTTTTAAACTCAGATAAATAGGTCAGGGACACTTATAACGCCTGTTCTTAATGACTGCTGTTATATATTTATTTATGTATGTACTTGTATTATTTATTAGGTTTTATTTCATTTATTTATATATATATATATATATATACAGTATATACAGTATATATATATATATATATATATATATATATATATATATACTGTATATATATATATATATACTGCTCAAAAAAATAAAGGGAACACTTTGAAAACACATCTGATTTTAATGGGAAAAAATAAGCTGGATATCGAAATTGTGGCAGGCTAGTCCAGCTTACTCCGATTAAAAAGTGTTCCTTTAATCTGAGTAAGCTGGACTAGCCTGCCACAATTTTGATATCCAGCTTATTTTTTCCCATTAAAATCTGATGTGTTTTCAAAGTGTTCCCTTTATTTTTTGAGCAGTATATATATATATATATATATATATACACACACTACCATTCAAAAGTTTGGGGTCACCCAGACAATTATTTTGTGTTTTCCATGAAAACTCACACTTATTTACCACCATGAGTTGTAAAATGAATAAAAAAATATAGTCAAGACATTGACAAGGTTAGAAATAATGATTTGCATTTGAAATAATAATTTTTTCCAGATACTCAACCTGCTCAAAGGAAGGTCAGTTTTATAGCTTCTCTAACCAGCTAAACTGTTTTCAGCTGTGCTAACATGATTGCACAAGGGTTTTCTAATCATCCTTTAGCCTTCTGACGCAATGAGCAAACACATTGTACCATTAGAACACTGGAGTGATAGTTGCTGGAAATGGGCCTCTATACACCTATGTAGATATTGCACCAAAAACCAGACATTTGCAGCTAGAATAGTCATTTACCACATTAGCAATGTATATTAGATATTAACGTGTATTTCTGATTAGTTTAAAGTTATCTTCATTGAAAAAACAGTGCTTTTCTTTCAAAAATAAGGACATTTCTAAGTGACCCCAAACTTTTGAACGGTAGTGTATATATAATTTTCTTATGTACTACATCCATTGTGTATGTGTGGATTGTGTGGTTGCAGCACGGGTGATAAGCCCAAGACAAATTTCCCCTTGAGGGACAATAAAGTTTATCTTATCTTATCTTATCTTTGCAGAATTGTTGTAATTCTGCCACACTGGAGGGTTTTTGAGCATGAACTGCCTTTTTAAGGTCATGCCACAGCATCTCAGTCGGATTCAGGTCAGGACTTTGACTAGGCCACTCCAATGTCTTCACTTTATTTTTCTTAAGCCATTCAGAGGTGGACTTGCTGGTGTGTTCTGGATCATTGTCCTGCTGCAGAACTCAAGTGCACTTCAGCTTGAAGTCATGAACAGATGGCTGGACATTCTCCTTCAGGATTTTTTGGTAGACAGCAGAATTCATGGTTCCATTTACCACAGTAAGTCTTCCAGGTCCTGAAGCAGCAAAACAGCCCCAGACCAACACACTACCACCACCATATTTTACTGTTGGTATGATGTTCCTTTTCTCAAATGTTGTGTTACTTTTATGCCGGATGTAATGGGATACACACCTTCCAAAAAATTCAACTTTTGTCTCGTCAGTCCACAGAGTGTTTTCCCAAAAGTCTTGGGGATCATCAAGATGTTTTCTGGCAAAACTGAAATGAGCCCTTATGTTCTTTTCGCTCAGCAGTGGTTTTCGTCTTGGAACTCTGCCATGCAGGCCATTTTTGCCTAGTCTCTTTGTTATGGTGGAGTCTAGAACACTGACCTTAACTGAGGCAAGTGAGGCCTGCAGTTCTTTGGATGTTGTTGTGGGGTCTTTTGTGACCTCTTGGATCAGTCGTTGCTATGTTCTTGGGATAATTTTGGTCGGCTGGCCACTCCTGAGAAGGTTCACCACTGTTCCATGTTTTCTCCATTTGTGGATAATGGCTCTCACTGTGGTTTGCTGGAGTCCCAAAGCTTTAGAAATGGCTTTATAACCTTTTCCAGACTGATAGATCTTAATCACTTTGTTTCTCATTTGTTCCTTAATTTCTTTGGATCGCAGCATAATGTCTAGCTTTAGAGGATCTTTTGGTCTACTTGACTTTGTCATGCAGGTCCTATTTAAGTGACTTCTTGATTGAGAACAGGTGTAGCAGTAATCAGGCCTGGGTGTGGCTGGAGCAATTGAACTCAGCTTTCCAAAGATGTGATAAACCACAGTTAATTTATGTTTTAACGGGGGGGGGGGGGATCACTTCGGATTTTTTTATTTACCCTTACTAATAAACACCTTCATTTTAAAACTGCATTTTGTGTTTACTTGTCTTATCTTTGTCTAATATTTAAATTTGTTTGATGCCACCCCCCACCCCCCCGCGTCCCGAAAAGGATTAAGCGGAAGAAGATGGATGGATGGATAGATGGATGGTCTGAAACATTTAAGTATGACAATGTTAGAAAAATCCTTCTTAACCTTCAGTCAAAAACCAGGCTAGATCAGAGTTTCAGCAAATTTAATTACACTGGCCAGTGGAAAACAATACAAAAATAGTCTCAGAGCCTATTCGCGCACCATTCTGATTCACACACACAACTTTCAGTCATTTAAGCATCCTGCTATCTCAAGGCTGTCCATGAGAGAATATCTAGTTCAGGCTGGTTCTTCCAAGCTGTCTCCTCAGACACACTCATAACAATACAGTACATGAAAACAAAAACAAAGCGATAAATGTCCAGCTGCCACGACCTTGTACATTTCACACAGACTCTGAGGCAGACTCTGAGACAAAGCAAATCACATGTATGAAACAAATATGAAACTTTTCTATCAGACAAACACAAAAAAATGAGAAATCAGGAAGGGGGCAAACACTTGTTCACACCACTGTACATTGGAATATCAGCTGGTAGAAATGATCATAGGGCATTTTCTGTTGGAGGACACTCTCATAAAACAGGTAGTTCTGCCCTATTAGGGACTGCATATCTTCAGTACCTTCTTCTGGTGTGGAGTTAACTCTTTGCATTGATTTAGAATAAAAGATACAGCTACACTTACTGTAGTTTTTTTCTAAAAGTATCACTTCTCTGCTGTACTGTATACTGAGACTAATAATTTAGCTCTCTGCAGGTTTGTATTTCTAACAACCCTCTCATCCAACACTTGACAGAAAAAGCTAATTAGCATATTTTGCTAAATGTTAAACCATAACTTTGCAATGATCAATAAGCCAGCATTTAAAGAAAGTTGAATGCAGGCCAACTGTTTAGCATACCAGCCTGGCTTCTAGATCTCTGTCTGTTGTGAAGAAACCAGAGTCTACTAAATTATAGAAAGCCCAACACTGTTGCTGGACTGCAGACTGATGATGAGCTAAGCCCTTCTTTTATTTTGGTGGATTTCACTGATTACAGTGCTACACTGCATGGAGATTCTCTGGAGAGTTTACAGCTAATAACACTGTCTGGATCCTACAAAGGGCACTGGGACGTTTAGTCCTCTTAACACCCCCCCACAAGGGACAGTTACCAAGGAGATGTGTAACATTTTCACTGTTACTCTGTTGATAGCAACACATACAATACGGTCACATCCACACTCACTGTCGTCTGGATTTGATAGACAACTATTTTGATAATGAGGCTGCTGTCCTATCACACTGTGGGACACGGTTTGGAATAGCACATTTCAGACTGGTCAAAAAGAGCCCAGAGTGGGAGTACAGCTGGTTAGTCATAGATTTGATCCTCAACCACTCTGACCACGAAGCTCTGATGTCAAGGTGAGTGATGCAGACTTGTACTGTTCGGGTGCCGTCTGCTAATGATCTCATCCTCTTAAGGTGTGTTCACACCAAATGCGAACGGGCAAATTTTTTGGGCGGCGCGATTATAACTCAATGTAAATGCACAAATAAACATGAATTCAGCATCTGAGTGAGACGCAGACAGGCGAAGTTGCCTTTATAATTTCTGCAGCAGTGTTCAGCCTACTATGGAAGTCCCCAAAATAACGTCATGCTTTAAGTTTACATTATCCGACGGAGGGCTCACCTGAAAAAGTTGTCCTTGTCTCCAAAATTTTGTAAGATGATGAGTGTTTCTGTTGCTAGCTCGCTAGCCTTGTTAGTATGTCCATGGCAGGAAACCGTGGGTAAATAACTCCAAAATTCAGATTCAGCTGAAGAGCTCCTGGTCCTCCTGTCTCCAGGTGAGTGAGTCTCCTTTTCGAGCTAGTTTACTCTGCAATGGTGATACTTTTACTCCGGTGACGGCAGAATCTCAAAGCTAGCAGCTAGCTAGCTAGCCTCAGACGCGCAAATGCGCAATTTTGCGTGTACTCGCCTCTTTCCATTCACTTTGTATGGATTCGCGCCGCCTATTTGCGTTTGGTGTGAACGCACCTTTGGAAAATAAGTGTGGAGGAGGAAACGGGTAAGACTTTACCCCCAGGTGTCTCAGTATTTTCCCCCGTGGAATATACTCGTGTTCAAGACTTAAAACCCACACTCAGAAAAGAACTGTTCATCAACACATGAAAGGATGAATGACTGGCTGGTAGATTCTTGACATTGATAGTGAAGATATTTCTGTTTCATGAACAAGAGAAGATTAACACATGGCAGCTCAAATAAGAACCCCACATCAAAAAATAAAGGCAATTTACTGCTTAGGTTTGTGATGAAATTCAGGTTCATAAAAACATCTGTGACTATAGCTTCATTACCAAAACAGGTGGCACTTGACAGGCTGTAATTACTGAAAGTGTGATTATATTGTATTGGTCAATGTGGTATTGTTTTTGGGTCAGTTTTTCATTGTGTGACTAACAAAAAGCTTCTCTCTAGCTCTCTCTCTCTCTATTGTAGGCTATAATTTTACTTTCCACTTAGATAACAGAACAAGTGCATGAGTTGGCGTGCCATTTTGTAGACATTTATGAAACCTGCAGAAGTAATTTCACTCCTGTAACTAATCCCCCATCTATTTCTACAGTTCAAATATGACCTTCTTCATTGTAATTTAAAATATCTCGATTTACAACTTTTTAATTAAAATTCACTCACAATCAAGTTTATGTCCTAAGGATGAACAGTGGCACTGCGATAATCAGTTTGTATCTGCATACATGGACATTCCACTTCACTACCATAGTATAGCAAAGTTGCACCTAATTAGGATTCTAAGCACCTAAGAAGATAACTAATCCTACAATTTTATTTCAATTTTCTCAAATATACAAATATTATCCAATGGTAAACTTGAACTGAAATTACTATATAACTAGAAAAGAACTCAGAGAGCACATACCTCTGCCAAGGCTTCTTCCATCTCTCATGGATCACCTCCAAAATGTAATGGCTTTGTGTGTAGGCGTAGAGCCACTTGAGGTGAAAATTGCATCAAAGTCTGTCCATTAGTTTTGGAGTACTGTTGCTAACACACTGTGAGAAGATATGAGCCTTGGCTGAGGTATGCATTCTCAGATCATCACAAAAATGTAGTGGGTTGCTCTCTAGCCCAGGAACCACCTCTGGTTAAAATTTCATCCAAATCCATCCAGTAGTTTTTGTGTAATTCTGCTGCACAAATAAAAACAAAGGCCTTGGTGGAGGTATGCACTCTCAGAGCATCCCCAAAATCTAATCATCTGTTCCCCGTGTCATTACACACCTTTCCTGAAAATTTCATTAAAATCCAATCATAACTTTTTGAGTAATGTTGCTAACAGACAAACCAACAAACCAACCAACCAGCGCCACTGAAAACATTACCTTCTCCCTTGCTGGAGGTAATGAACATACTAAATACACTTAATAGTATTTTTTCCTTCGTTATTTATAGAGAAACGGTTTTTTCACAAAAAATGGAGGAAAGGAGCATACAGTAGGTAATTCAAAATAAAGGTGTATGTTCTGTCCATCTGGTTTTACCATTTTAAACTTAGGACTAATTAATAAAATATAAGGTGATGATGGGTATTATCAATCTAAACCTAAATAGAAAGTAGAAAATAGCCTTAATGATAAGTAACAGTCACACTTACCGACTGCTTTATTTCAAAATGGCTGGTGTCTGTTTGATCCCTTCAGTAGAGAGCCTAAGTCACGCACCCTCAACCACCGCATATGGGACCTTAAATCGGAAAAAAAAAAAAATCTCCATTGAAGTGAATGGCAAGAGCGAAATTATCTTTTGATCACGATTGAATTTTGACACCAGTTACACATATGATGTTTGTCAATTTAAAAGAATTTTCCACGTAATTAAAGTTGCTGGGTGTCGTATAAGGAGAGTACCATTTAGTTTCTGTGAAAAGGCTTAATGGACTACATTCTCTTGTCTCGGACTGTAGACGTCACCAAACATGATTATGGCATTTCCCCTCTCAAAGCTCACCTCCTGTTTTCTGACCGATGAAAGAGGTTCCAAAGAGGAGAAAAACAACACAAATGTTTTGTATTTTGACAGCTGCAGCTAATCGGGACCGTTAGTTACTTCCCCCTGGGTACGCTTTGAAAAAGATGATGCAAGTTATGTGATTCTGTGTTTGTCGCCTTTTAATTTATGTATTTTCACAACCTTATACCTAAACAGTTCGACAACAACCTACATCGTTATTTACGTGGAAAATTATCTTTTAAACTGACAAACATCATACGTGTAACTCGTGGCAAAATTAGATTGGGATCAAAAGATAATTTCTTCCTTGCCTTTCATTTCAATGGAGATTTTTTCTGATTTAAGGTCCCATATGTGGAAGTAGAGGGGGAGTGACTTAGGCTCTCTATTAAATCACAATGAAAGCTGTTAAAAAAATGAACAACTTCAGTAGAGCCTCTTTCATTCTTGAGTGTCTGCAGTGCCCTCTAGGAAATCTGACTTATGGCCCTTTTCCACTAGCACCTGTTTGGCCCTACTCACTTCGACTCGGCTTTACACGGCTCAGCACGCTTTGGTTTCCATTACAGCAGAGTACCGCCTGAGGTGGGTGTGACTTTTTTACAGCAAGGCGGCGCAGCACTCTCGTGACGTAAAGCACGCAACACACAAGCAACACACAAAATGGAGGATTATGAAGAGATGATTTACGTACTGCTCGCTCTGTGGCTTTTTGTCACAGTAAAGGCCAAACAGGAGAGCCAGAGAAGGCTACGTGTGTTGAGAGAAAACACGGTGGAAAAGTACAGGGGAGTTTTGGATGCCATAGCAGAATATGAAGCCGCAAACGTGAGGATGCAAACTACTCGAAGACGGATGAGGACGAGGATGAGGGTAAGCTAACGAATGCTACTGTTTGCTACAGTCATTATAATCCTGCATACTACGTTGTGATGGTGCCAGGTTATCACTATTAAAGGTATTAAAATATGTATGCTGTGTGTGTGTGTGTTTCAGATGGCTGCTTTGTTGCAAAATAATAGCTGCAAACCGAGACAACAGGTGAGGGCTACCACACTGTGTTGGTGCTATTGATGGCTCCCACATACCCATCATAGTACCACAACAATATCACACTGACTACTTCAGTCGTAAAGGGTGGCACTCCATAATCCTTCAAGGTGTTGTTGATGGAAAGGGGCTGTTCTGGAATGTGTTTGCTGAGCTTCCAGGGAGCTTGCATGATGTTAGGTGTCATATAATGTGAATACTCATAGGTGGTGATGTGTCTTTAAAGACTGGTGACGTCACGAGTCGGATGAACTTCACCGAGAGAATATTACAAAATGGCGATGTTCTAATGTTGCTGCCTGTTAGTGTTTTCCTGCACCGAGTTTTAATAGAGAACTTTGTTGAAACCACTATTCATGTGGACCTCAGTTCTTTACATGGTGTCAGAAGTGCTTGACGGACGCCTTGCTTTAGAAAGATGGCCAAGTTTAATCCCCCGGAAAATTTTTCTTTCGATCGTCCGAACGAATGGGCAGACTGGAAACAACGCTTTCTGCGTTTCCGGATGGCTACAAAACTGAGCAAAGAGGACGGCGAAGTTCAGGTCAGTTCGCTGATTTACGCCATGGGCCCTGAAGCTGAAAACATCTTTAAATCATTCTCCTTTACGGAGGAATCGGATCAAAAGAAGTTTGACGTCGTGTTAGGAAAATACGACGAGTACTTCGGTCCTAAACGGAACGTGATCCACGAGCGCGCTTGTTTTCACCAGAGGATGCAGTGGCCTGGTGAGAAAGCGGAAATGTTTATCAGAGCCCTTTATGAGATGTCAGAACACTGTGACTTTGGTGTAAACAGAGACAAACATATCCGTGACCGAATTGTTGTGGGCATTCTCGATAAAGAACTGTCACGTAGATTGCAGATAATGGCTGATCTAACGCTTGCCCAAACTATTCAAACAGTTCGCCAGTCCGAGGAGGTTGTCCTCCAGGTTCACCAGCAGGGGGAAGCACACGTTACAATGCAGGAGATCCAAGGAAAAGCAGCAGGCAGAGGAAGGTCAAAATGGAGACCTAAGAAGAAAAAAAGTGGAGAACAAAGAGACTCATGGTGTGGAAGATGTGGAAAATTAAAACACAGAGATCCTGAAAAGTGCCCAGCCATGAAGTCAACATGCGACAAGTGTAAAAAGGTGGGTCACTGGGAAAAGAAATGTCACAGTAAATCAGTCAGACAAGTCACTGAAGGGACAGTTTCCCAGACACCATTTTTTTGGGGCACAGTCACAAAAACAGACAGAAACGATGACCCATGGACCATACAGCTTACAATTGGAACAACACCAGTCAACTTTAAAATTGATACGGGTGCAGATGCAAACATTATGGGAGAAAAGACATTTAACAAACTAGTTCCTAAGAAGAAATTAGAGCCATCTAATGTCACACTGTGCAGCCCGAGTGGTCAGTTGGACTGTATAGGAAAATTTCAAGCCTTCACAGAATACAAGGAAAAACCATATACTTTTCCTGTGTATGTCATCAGTGGCAATAATGCAAACAATTTGCTGGACAGAGATACAGCAATGTCGATGGGGCTTGTGAAGCGTGTCGAAGAAGTTCACAAAACATTTGGTGAGCATGGAACACTTAAAACAGAACCAGTTAAAATCCTGTTAAAAGAGAATGCTCAGCCATACACAGTGCACACTGCCCGCCGTGTCCCTTTGCCACTTTTGCAGAAGGTTAAGGAGGAATTGCAGCGTATGGAGGAGAATAATGTGATTGAAGCTGTGATTGAGCCTACAGACTGGTGTGCGCCAATGGTGCCAGTCCCAAGGAAAAATGGAAAAGTGCGGATCTGTGTCGATTTAAAGAGGTTAAATGAAGCTGTACGAAGAGAGAGGTATGTTCTTCCTACTGCAGAGGAAATCACCGCAAAACTTAGTGGAGCAACCACATTCACATCATTAGACGCTGCCTCCGGGTTTTGGCAGATTCCTCTCCATCCAGAAAGCAGTAAATTGACAACCTTTATCACACCCTTTGGGAGATATGCCTTCAAACGTCTTCCATTTGGGATCACAAGCGCTCCTGAAATTTTTCAGCGCAAAATGACAGAAACCCTCAACGGCCTGGAGGGCATGGCTATCTTTATGGATGACATACTGGTGTACGGTGACACTCCTGAACAGCACGACCAGTGTCTCAGCATGGTACTGGAAAGGATCGAGTCAGCCGGACTTAAACTGAACAGAGAAAAATGTAAGTTTAGACAAAACAAGCTTCACTTCTTGGGCCAAGAAATCGACAAATCAGGCATGAGACCAGACCCTGATAAAGTCAAGGCAATCCGCGAGCTCCCTCCACCACAGAACGTGCATGACCTCAAGCGTGTCCTGGGCATGTTTAACTATCTAGGGAAATATATCCCAAATCTGTCGACAGTGGGCCAGCCACTATATGAACTGTTGAAATCCAAGTCAGTGTGGATGTGGGACCATTCTCAGCAGGAGGCATTTCAGCACATCAAAAACATTCTGTCTACTTCTCCAGTTCTGAAATTCTATGATGTGAACCGACCTACTGCCGTATCAGCTGATGCCAGCAGCTATGGTATAGGTGGAGTACTGCTGCAACTGCATGATGGAAACTGGAAACCTGTGGCATACTGCTCACATCGTCTGTCAGAGGCCGAGACTAGATATGCACAGATAGAGAAGGAGTGTTTGGCGAGTGTCTGGGCATGTGAGAGATTTGAGAAGCATCTCTGCGGTCTGGAAGACTTTAAGTTGGTCACAGATCACAAACCCTTGGTGCCTCTCATGAACAAAAAGGACCTGGACAATGTGCCAATACGGTGCCAAAGGCTACTCATGAGACTTATGAGGTTCAAACCGATAGCCGAATATGCTCCGGGAAAGACCTTTGTAGTGGCTGATACACTCTCAAGAAGTCCACTACAGTGCGTAGAAAACAAGACTGCTACTCACGCTGATGTGGCGTGTTACATAGCAGCAGTCATTGATAACTTGCCAGCTACTACACATAAAATAGACACCATAAAGACCGCTACAGCAGCTGACTGTAACCTACAGTTGGTGTTGCAGTACATCAAGTCAGGATGGCCAGAATACATAGGCAATGTCCCAGCTGCTATCAGAGACTATTTTCCCATTAAAAATGAACTGTCTGAATGCAATGGAATTATCACCAGAGGAAGCCGCATGCTGATTCCAGATGTGCTCAGAGCAGACATCTTGGATCGAATACATGATGGACATCAAGGTCT
Source organism: Pholidichthys leucotaenia (assembly GCA_020510985.1). Classification (NCBI taxonomy): domain Eukaryota; kingdom Metazoa; phylum Chordata; class Actinopteri; order Cichliformes; family Pholidichthyidae; genus Pholidichthys; species Pholidichthys leucotaenia. The sequence goes on from CM035844.1 coordinate 20,850,115, forward strand.
GACAAAATGTAGAGAGCGGGCCTGCACATCTGTGTGGTGGCCTGGCATCTCATCTGAAATCAAACGCAAAGTCCATTCCTGTCAGGTGTGTCGTGAGATGAGACCAGCTCAGCGAAAAGAGCCTCTCTTGTCAACCCCTCTACCTGATCGGCCCTGGAAGAGACTTGCTGTTGACCTGTGTGAGCATAACAAGCACACTTACCTTGTTGTGTCAGACTATTTTTCTCGGTTCCTCGAGATACTTCATCTGCCAGTAACCACTGCTTCTCAGGTGATCTTAAAGCTGAAGGCAGTGTTCGCGAGGTTTGGTTGTCCAGATGTGGTTGTATCTGACAATGGGCCTCAATTCTCATGCCAAGAGTTTAAAAAGTTTGCAAGGGAGTTTGACTTTTTGCACATTACCTCAAGTCCACACAACCCTCAAGGGAACGGACATGCAGAGAGATGTTCAAACAGCAAAAAGAATCTTAAAGCAGCAAGACCCTCTGCTCGCCCTCATGTGCTTTCGGTCAACGCCCTGCACCACCACAGGCATAAGTCCCACAGAACTACTTATGGGTCGAAAGATCAAAACAACTCTTCCTACACTGGAAGTGAATCTTCAGCCCCGATGGCCTGATCTAGAAGTCGTCAGGAATAAGGATGCAATGGAGAAACAGAAACAAGCATTCTACTTTAATCAGCGCCATGGAGCTAAACCCCTACCTTCGTTAAAGCCAGGAGATTCAGTCCTCACAAAACTGGACCATCAGAAATCCTGGAAAACACCCGCTGTTGTCACTGGAGAAAGCAGCACACCTCGCTCCTTTCTTATTGAAACACCCCAGGGAGCAACTTTGCGACGCAACTGCCGTCACCTGCAACATGCTCCTGAAACAGCCAGAGAGATATACTCTTCAGCTCCAAATGACCTGCAGCCAGAGATCGTCGAACAGCAGCCTGAAACTGCAGCTGCCGATGACACTATTTCACCAGTATCCAGTGTCAAACCGCCAGACCCAAAGCATGGACTGTTGTTTACCCGGTCTGGTAGATTGAGCAAACCAGTGCAAAGACTAGATTTGTAAGAGAGAAAAAAAAAAAGAAAAAAAAAAAGAGAGAAAATCACGTGTTCACTGTGATAAGTGTGGCTATTTGGTTCAATAATTTAGCCATGGGCTGTGGGGAAGGGTGAAATGAAGATGAAAAATGGTTTGAATTGAAAAGTTGAAATTTATGAAAAGAGTTAATATTGGCATTATACTGATTTATTGAATGCAGTATTGAATGTTCAGTAATCTTCAGGAAATGTGTTACTGTCCTGTTTTGTTCTGAAAAAAAAAAAACTGAGAAAAGGGGGAGATGTCATATAATGTGAATACTCATAGGTGGTGATGTGTCTTTAAAGACTGTGGTGACGTCACGAGTCGGATGAACTTCACCAAGAGAATATTACAAAATGGTGATGTTCTAATGTTGCTGCCTGTTAGTGTTTTCCTGCACCGAGTTTTAATAGAGAAGTTTGTTGAAACCACTATTTGTGTGGACCTCAGTTCTTTACATTAGGGTTCTGAGACTGTCCACACTGTGGGAGTTATCCGGCCGGGGAAACCTCTTCCCACCTCACATCAGGAACATTGGTGCGGTAAGTGTGGGCTACTACATCCTCGGAGACTCAGCTTATCCCTTGCAAAACTGGCTCTTGAAACCATTCCATGACACTGGACGACTGACAGAAGAACAGCACATGTTCATCCAAAGCATCAATCGAGTACGGGTGGTTGTGGAGAACGTTTTTGGCTGGCTGAAGGGAAGGTGGTGCTGCCTTCTGAAAAGGAATGACTGTGACATCCAACTGGTGAAAGCTATGGTGCTGACTTGTTGTGCTCTGCATAATCTGTGTGAAAATCATGAAAAGACTTTTGACACTACATGGGATGATCCAGCAGCTGCAGCACGTGAGCCGGTGGTGGCAGCGGCACAGGGTGTAGAGGAGCAGGACAGAGATGTACGAGATGCTCTGATGCAGTACTTGTGTAGCAATAATGACAACAATGTGAGTGCCTTCCCATTCATGTGCCTACACATGTCCAATTTCTGTATTTTGAAAATAAAATTTTGTACCCTTTTCAGATACATCTCCTCTGTTGTTCATAAGGGTTATTTGTGAAGGTAAAAGAACCTTAAAAAAAGGTTAGGGTAAAAAAACCCTATCCCATTATTATGAAATACTAAATGTTTTGTTTACTTTTTCTTAACCCCATAGCATTCCTGTCAATTTTCCAGGGTGGAAAAATAGAATTTTGGTTAAGAAAAATCTTTCATTATTTACAACAGAAACAGCAAATTGTTGCCTTATTGAAAACGTCAAACAGTCCTTGGACAGGGGTAATGTGGTAGGAGCTGTTTTTCTAGATCTCAAAAAGGCTTTCGATACTGTAAACCACAGTTTGCTTTTATCCAAAATGGTATCTTTTAACTTCTCCCCAAATACATTAGAATGGTTTGCATCTTATCTCCAGAATAGAGAACAGTGTGTAAAAGTTCACCAGGATAAATCCTCATTTTTAAACAACCGCATGGGTATCCCACAAGGGTCCATTCTTGGTCCTTTACTTTTCAGCATTTTTATTAATGACTTGCCGTTACACTGCTCAGCTGCAACATGCCAACTTTATGCAGATGATGCAGTTATTTACACAGCTGCCAAGACTCCAGCACAGGCTGCAGATGTACTGTCTACAAGTATGGTTGATGTCCAAGAGTGGCTCCTCAAGAACCATCTATTGCTGAACCTTCAGAAAACAGTCTCAATGTGCTTTTCAATCAAAAAATGTAACCTGCAACATTTTAAAGTTAATATACATGATCATGACATCAGTTTAGCTACAGAATTCAAATACCTTGGCATTGTACTAGATCCTCAACTCAAATTTAATCTTCATATAAAGAAAATTTCAAAAACAGTAAAAAAAAATCTGAACTGCTTTAAATTAATTAGATATTACATACCTTACAAAGCAGCTGCACTGTATATGCATTCTATGGTTTTTTCTCATATATCATACTGTTTGACAGTCTGGGCTCAAGCAGCCCCTTCCACAATAAGACATATAGGTTCATTATATAATCAAACCCTAAAAATCTTGGACAAAAAGCCCATTAGGTGGCATCACTGTAATGTTTTAAAAAAATACAACCTATTGAGTTTTGAGAGCTTCATTGACCTCTGTCTTCTGAAATTAACGTTCAAATGTTTCCATAAATCAGCACCCGAGCCACTTGCTGGTTTCGTCCAAAGACAGGACAGCAGCAGAGCCACCAGGAGTTCTGTTAACAATAACTGTAAAATATTCCACCGCAGAACCACATTTGGACAAACAGCTTTCTCTATAAAGGGCAGTCACATCTGGAACACAATGCCAAATGAAATTAAAATAATAACGGACTTTAAAACATTCACTAAAAATGTTAAAAACTGTCTGAAAAATAAACAAGAATGTACTCATGTATGAATTAATTGTCTGCAAAGTGAGAGTGAATGAAGGGAAGGAATAAATGTGTTTGTTTATAGTGAGTGACGGAGGGAGGAAGGCCTGAAATAGGCAAATGTGAGTTATGTTATATGTGTTAAATGTGAGTCAGGCTGTTATATTTGTGTATTTATAATATTTATAATATTTATGTTAAATGTGAGTCAGGCTGTTATATTTGTGTATTTATAATATTTATAATATTTATAATTGTGTATTTATAATTTTTCTGCATTGATGTATGTGGTTATTGTGTATATTTTTTATCTTGATTCTTTTTTCTAAAGCCCATCCAGGGACAAGAGTTGCAAATTAGCTAATAGCTATACACTCTATGTGCAACACATCAGATTGATTGTCTTTGATTAATTGTCTATGTTTATTGCACTGTCCCTGTCAAATAAACTAATCTACTACTACTACTGTTACACACAGATAACATGGAAATAGCACGGCTGGATTACCAAAATGTAATATTTTTTAACTACAATATCATGATTCACTGCATCACAAGATTTTGTTGGTCCAAAACTGCTCCCACAACCTACAACCTGACCTTGATCTATAGACTTTTATAGGATGTTAAAGTAATTAGACTCCACAATATACTCCAATAAAATTGTCAAACAACCCTTTTTTTCTTAAACTTTGGAGAAAGTTGGTAATGTACTACAGACACATAACCTGATTTACAGCTGAAGTTGGTCAGAAGAGAGGATGTGTATGTAATTATTGACTCTTTTCCCACCAGTGTCATAACTGACAAAACACAGTCATGATGCAAACACAGTTATTGGTTTATTACAAGTAGCAGCACAATTACAGACTTGTTTTGTTTCGCATGTACACAGGTTAAAAAAAAAAACACTGGGGGTGGAGAGACATGGTCACACACTCCGGCCACTCACTGCGTTCACAAGCCTGCCAAGTTCAGCCAGGAAAGCTTGACTGAAGGCAGCAGTTTGTGCCATCTCCTCCCTTTGGAAGGTGACTTCTTGCTCCCTTGCTTCACGCGTGTCATCGGCAAGCCGGTTAATGGTCTACGTCAAACAGGTTCATTTTGTCTTCTTTCAATTATTTATCCTTTTTTTTTTTTTTTTTCTTTTTTTTTTTTTCCTTTGAAAGACAAAAGTAAAATAGAAAGATGTCTTTACCTTCTTTACATGTTTCAACTGCACTGCAGCCTTCATCAGAAGAGTCAGCTGATTGCTGCCAGGTGACATTTATCAGCTGATTTTCATAGGCGGGGCCAGCTCAGCAGATCTGTCAGATCCGCCGAGCCGGCCCCGCCTCCCGCCGTCAGATGGTCTCTGGAGAATGTGGTCCCAGGTGTGAGAAAGCATAAAGGCCCCCTCATCTCGGTTCATGGTGTCTTTTCCCCGCTTTCTGATCTCTATTGCCTCCTTGATCCAACGTTTGTGTCTGTTGCTCTCCGATCCAATAATTTTTGTGTTGTCCCAGTCCATGATGTGATTATTTCTTTTGCAGTGGTCCGATATAGCTGATTTTAATGTTTCTTGTTCTGCTTTTTCTTTTTGTGATCTTGTGAGTCGTCCTTGCGTTTCCTTCTCACATTCCTTTTGGTGTTCTTTTTTTCTTGTGGTGAATAATCTTCCGGTTTCTCCAATGTAGGTTTTGTTACATGATCTGCATGATATTTCATATAATACATTGCATTTATTGTCTTGTTCTATTCTGTCCTTGGGGTGTACTAATAACTGTCTTAATTTTTTGTGTGGTTTGACTGCTGTGTTTATTTTGTATTTTTTCATGATCCTTTGAATTGGTTCCGTGATCCCTCGTATGTATGGTATCGTTATGGTTTCCTTGTTTTTGATTTCAGCTTTTGTTCTGTGTCTTGTGTCCTGTTTATTTTCTTTGTTTTTGACTTGCTGTTTCCCTTTGTTTATGGCCCATACTGGATATTGGCCATAAACAAAGGGAAGGAAGGCAATAGAGATCAGAAAGCGGGGAAAAGACACCATGAACCGAGATGAGGGGGCCTTTATGCTTTCTCACACCTGGGACCACATTCTCCAGAGACCATCTGACGGCGGGAGGCGGGGCCGGCTCGGCGGATCTGACAGATCTGCTGAGCTGGCCCCGCCTATGAAAATCAGCTGATAAATGTCACCTGGCAGCAATCAGCTGACTCTTCTGATGAAGGCTGCAGTGCAGTTGAAACATGTAAAGAAGGTAAAGACATCTTTCTATTTTACTTTTGTCTTTCAAAGGAAAAAAAAAAAACGGTTAATGGTCTGCATGTGCTGGGCAAGTGCTTCACGGTGCTGTTCATGCTGCCTTTCAAGCTGCTGTTCATGGAGCGGCACCTCGTCACTATGCATCTGGGCAAACACAGTGGCAAGGTCCGTTGTGGGGTGGCTCCTTTTCCTCTTGCCTAGACGAAAGACAGAAATGGATGGTGGTTAGTTAAAGCAAGTTCAAAACATATATTAGGGAAATACACTTGTGAAAGCTAGTGGTGGGATGTGACAAAAATGCTTCGTTGTTGTATTTAAGCACAATTGTCATGTTGCTGCACCTCAGTAGAGCAGATTTTGCAGGCACCAGGTTTTGTTTAAAATAAATTGTTGTTATTGTGGCCTCAGAAATCTGAATAAGTTAATACAGTCAGCTGACTTGAATCATTTCAATGAAGCACATTGACTGCAAGTACATTCGAAAGTGAGCTCATGTGCTACATCAGTTTTTCAAAAACAAGAATTATATCAGTACTTCCTAGATCACGGCTATTTTGCACGGCTGTGCAAAATAACTGGTTAAACAAATGAATCATAATATTTTGTCCACTATTGCTGTTATTTAATAAATTGTGCTTGCCGAACTGTTGTATAAAAGCAATATCACACTCGAGGTCATTATGGTATCATAAATATACTAACTATGACTGGCGCCTAGCGGCTGCCCCAGCCTTGGATGTGCTCTGCAGAGCGTGCCCAAATGCCAAGTCACGTTTCGTTACCTTATGTTGTAATGACAATAAAGTTGAATCTCATCATCTCATCATCTCATCACAGCTAAAAATGTGACTAGGTTGTGGACCCCTGACAAGTGAGCACCCCAGGATCCACTCTTTACATGTACAAGCACATTTTCAATCAAGGGATTTATGGTGAAAAAGAAACAGCACGACAACACTGTTCCAACACTGTTTTTGGAAAATCCACAGAATAGGTATGTGGGTCTATTATGAGGCTTTAGGAAATTATATGAATCACTTTATAAATCACTTTATAAATCACTGTTTTGAAAATGCTCTTGTATATGTAGAGATTTTGGATCCTGGGGTCCACTTGACCTGTATCCATAAACACAACAGGGTGTTAATCTTTTGTTAATTGTGCCTTACCAGCACTTGAACGTGTCATGCCAGATGTTGACAGAGCTGGTGACGGGGCTGGTATCAGTGTCGGCTCCGATGCTGGTGCTGCGACAGACGCAGGAGAGCCCGGGGGATTCATGCTGAGGGAGGCAGACCCCTGGCATGTGGAAACAGATTCTAAAAAGAAAATACACACAACTTAATGCACAGCACCAAAGTGCAACACGGACACAAAACTTTTTAACCAGGATTAGCGTATTACATCATTTTGCTCTCACAAGCAAATACTTCAGACAAAGCAAGCGTGAATCAGCAGAGTTGGCTACTAGCTAGCTAGCTACTAGTTAGCTAGTGCTCCTCGCTAACACTCGTTAGCCATGAGAGAACGGCGTTGTTATTACTCAAAAAAGTGAGCTTGCCACCCATTGGTGGATAAATAAGCGAAAAGATGCACAATATCACAAAACACTCACCATCCATGGTTTGTGTTAGATCAAAAATGAATTGATTGAGACTGAATCAATAATCAATAGGCGGTTTCCAAGTTCTGAGCCATTTATTCTCTTTCTGATCAGAAAAAAAGAGGCAATCGGTCACAGCATAACGTATCTCCAACTCCCTAACATGTGTTCAAGGATGTTGCTTCTTATACCCTGGGCAGGCGTCCCTGACCTTATCTAAACCTAAAGACGGCTGGAGCCATCTTTCCCCTAGACTGCTTCTAATCTATGGACAGCACTGGACATTCTGTTATGATCTTTACATGACCTGGTCAAGCTAAATCACCCTAACTTCAGGCATTCTGAACAGAACAGCTTGGTATGATAAAACAAAAACCTTCGTCATTATTTACAATCTTGCTTAGCCCAATCTTACACTGAGAAACAGACATTCTTTTCAAGCTCTGAGACAATGGAAAAACACACAGAGAATCAGACATTGGCTCATTATATGCACCAGATACAATTATAATATAAAATAGACTAATACAGCATTAAAGTCATATAGAATAATCAATGAAAACTGAAAATATCCTATCACTCCCCCCTTTGATGCTTAAAAAGCATCAGAGATGAAACACTATGGCTTCTAAGACCTCACTGGGCAGCTTGCTAAGTTCCGGTGCATTTTATGCTAAAGTATTTTATTGCAAAAGATCCTAACTCGCTTTTTAATGAGGAAAGTCCGCCATTGGCCCCGCTACCACTCCCGAGCGCCGCTGGAATGTTTCTTTTCCTGGGGAACATGTGAGGATAATACATTTTATTTCAAAAAAGAAATCAATCATCTATTAAGTCATAAAAGAGAAAAATCGATCTAGTGATGGTGACTAACCATAAATTGAGATGAAATAGTGTATGTATTTGTCGTTCTATGTGTCAGTAGATTAGCAGTGATTTAATAAAAAGTTAATACTTATATGTAAATGTAACTTCAATAAAGAACAATGAAAAATGACTAAAAACGATTATATGTGTAAAAGACTTATGTGTATGTTTGTATTAGAGATCTATGTGTGCTAACATCCTAACCTATGTGTATTAGTACCTTAATGTGAAACTGCAACAAGGTGTGCAACAATCAAACAACAATCAATACAGTAAAACTGTATACTGGCTAAATAGTGATTAGTAACATAGTGGTTTCAAATACAACATATATTAGAACAGAACATAAACAGGATAAAGTGAAAAATCTCAAATAAGGATAACACAACTTCTCTGAACTTCAAGACATATTTGATTACTCTTGCAACTCAGTACACTTCAAATTCACATCATGAACATACATCTCCTTTCGGTTTTCTGCATATCAGTCATACTTTTACTCTGTACTTATAAAACATTAAGCTGGTGTTGTTTCCCCATCATCTCCAGTGGTGGCCTCGTGATGTAACACTAAATTAACATGAACAAGTTTCAGCATCATATCACAGATGCAAGGAATGACACATGAAAAGATCAAAAGTATCACTACAAAAATCATCACCAAGTTTATGACAAGACTCCTCCACGAGGAAAACAACCAGTTTATCCAGTGTGATGAGTCATTAACATTATCCTTAGCTCCAGCAGTCTGCAAAGCAGTCAGATTACGTACAGACGTGGACAAAATTGTTGGTACCCCTCTGTTAATGAAAGAAAAACCCACAATGGTCACAGAAAAAACTTGAATCTGACAAAAGTGGTAATAAATAAAAATTCTATGAAAATTAACCAATGAAAATCACACAATGTTTTTGAATTGTGGTTCAACAGAATTATTTTAAAAAACAAACTCATGAAACAGGCCTGGACAAAAACGATGGTATCCCTAGAAAAGATTGAAAATAATGTGACCATAGGGACATGTTCAACCAAGATGTGTCCTCTAATTAACATCACAGGTGTCTACAAACTTGTAATCAATCAGTTGGCCTATTTAAAGGGTGACAAGTAGTCACTGTGCTGTTTGGTGACATGGTGTGTACCACACTATAAATGGACCAGAGGAAGCAAAGGAGAGAGTTGTCTCAGGAGATTAGAAAGAAAATTATAGACAAGCATGTTAAAGGTAAAGGCTATAAGACCATTTCCAAGCAGCTTGATGTTCCTGTGACTACAGTTGCACATATTATTCAGAAATTTAAGATCCATGGGACTGTAGCCAACCTCCCTGGACGTGGCCACAGGAGGAGACCGAAAATATGAATGGTAACAAAAGAGCCCAGAACAACCTCTAAACACATTCAAGGTGAACTCCAAGGTTAAGGTACATCAGTGTCAGATCGCACCATCCGTCGTTGTTTGAGCCAAAGTGGACTTCATGGATGATGACCAAGGAGGACACCACTGTTGAAAACAAATCATAAAAAAGCCAGACTGGAATTTGCCAAACTGCATGTTGACAAGCCACAAAGCTTCTGGGAGAATGTCCTATGGACAGACGAGACAAAACTGGAACTTTTTGGCAAGGCACATCGGCTCTATGTTCACAGACGCAAAAATGAAGCATACCAAGAAAAGAACACTGTCCCTACTGTGAAACATGGAGGAGGTTCTGTTATGTTCTGGGGCTGCTTTGCTGCATCTGGCACGGGGTGTCTTGAATCTGTGCAGGGTACAATGAAATCTCAAGACTATCAAGGGATTCTAGAGAGAAATGTGCTGCCCAGTGTCAGACAGCTTGGTCTCAGTCGCAGGTCATGGGTCTTGCAACAGAATAATGACCCAAAACACACAGCTAAAAACACCCAAGAATGGCTAAGAGCCAAGAATTGGACTATTCTAAAGTGGCCTTCTATGAGCCCTGATCTAAATCCTATTGAAGATCTGTAGAAGGAGCTGAAACATGCCGTCTGGAGAAGGCACCCTTCAAACCTGAGACAACTGGAGCAGTTTGCTCATGAGGAGTGGGCCAAAATACCTGCTGAGAGGTGCAGAAGTCTCACTGACAGTTACAGAAATCGTTTGATTGCAGTGATTGCCTCAAAAGGTTGTGCAACAAAATATTAAGTTAAGGGTACCATCATTTTTGTCCAGGCCTGTTTCATGAGTTTGTTTTTGAAAATAATTCTGTTGAACCACAATTCAAAAGCATTGTCTGATTTTCATTGGTTAATTTTCATAGAATTTTTATTTATTACCACTTTTGTCAGATTTAAATTACATCAGATACCTGGTCATATGACTGAACTACAAGCAGATCAGATTTCATGCAACTTTTGATGTGGCATTCATGACGTGAACTGTCATGACATGCAAAAATCTGAATTGAACAATACAGTATGGCTTATAATGGGAGTGTAGCCTTAGTTTGCTTTTACCAAAAGTCTAACAATTCTACCTCTAGACTTCAAATCAGCATCAGATGTGGGTGTGAGGGAAGGCAGCAGACTTGAGTTATAAAAAATGTATGGTTGCTGGAGTGAGGTCTGAGTTGTGTGTGTATGTGTGTCCAAGTTGGGATTGAAATAGTGAATAAAATCTCCTCTGAGCTCCACAGAAGTTACAGGAGCCAGAAACTCTTCTGCTTGGTGTGGATGATTCTTTAGCCTTCATTTAAAACTCTGCCTTTGTGTCGTCTGAGCATCCTGATATATAACCCAAGTGATATTTACTTGACCAAGAAGCTTAAATTTATGTGCTGACCCTCCTAGTCTGTTTCTCCGCTACACTTACAAAGATTAATACTGGTAAAGCAAAAGTTGACCTTATAAAAAAAGATCCACCCTTTCTTTTTAAACTTTGGCAAGTCACACAGGGACTACTCTACACTCAGAAGTGGCTTTGACCTAAATTACATACAAAGGACTATTGGAGCCACATAAATATAAAAAAATATGCATGTATTTTTAAATTTAATTTTAAGAACAAGACAAAATGTTAAGGTCAGAGTCAAAACTACTTTACCAAATTAAGCCAAAATTTGAGGTTCTTCTTCTTCCAGCTGCTCCCTTCAGGGGTCTCCACAGTGGATCGTCTGTCTCCATCTCACCCTATCCCTGCATCTTCCTCTGCAACACCAACCCTCTCCATGTCCTCCTTCACTACATCCATGAATCTTCTCTGTGGTCTTCCTCTTGTCCTCATGCCTAGCAGCTCCATCTTCAACATTCTTTGTCCATTATCGCCACTATCCCTCCTCTGCACATGTCCAAACCATCTCAGCCTTGCCTCTCTTACTTTGTCTCCAAACCGCTCAACCTGAGCTGTCCCTCTAATACACTCATTTCTAATCTTGTCCCTCCTAGTCACTACCAGTGAGAATTTTAGCATCTTCAACTCTGCCACCTCTAGCTTTGCCTCCTGTCTTTCTGTCAGCGCCACCATCTCCAAACCATACATCATAGTAGGCCTCACTACCATCTTGTAAATCTTCCCTTTCACTCTTGCTGCTATCCTTCTGTCACAAATCACCCCGACACTCGTCTTCACCCACTCCACCCAGCCTGCACTCTCTTCTTCACCTCTCTTGTGTATTTTCTATTGCTTTAGGTGGTTGACCTCAGGTTTTTAAGCTCATCTACGTTCACTACCTCTAAGATAAGATAAGATAAGCTTTTATTAGTCCCACAATGGGGAAATTCCAGGATTGCAACAGCACAGGGAAAGCAACACTCAGAGCAATAATTTAGAAGATAAGAAAATAAGAGTAGTGAACCCATACATATTGTCACCCTCCGTAGCAACTGATATTGTCCTAGTTGTATACTGGAGGGGGGACATTTTTTGTAAGTTTGTTGCGTCTTTTGCATTCAATACTATTAGGTCGTAACGTTTTGTGAGCAGCCCTGCTTAGGTTATAAAGTCTGACAGCCGTAGGTAGGAAGGACCTGCAAAACCTCTCGGTTGTGCACCTAGGATGATGTAGTCTGCTGCTAAATGAGCTCCTCAGTGCATTCAGTATGTCCTACATAGGGTGGGACTCGGACTCCAGCAGAGATGACAGTTTAGCCTCCATCCTTCTCTCTCCTATCTCCTCCATTGGGTCAAGGCGCTGCCCCAGGACAGAGCTAGCTTTCTTGATCAGTTTGTTCAGTCTCTTCCTATCGGCTGCTGTAATGCCACTGCCCCAGCAGACCACTCCAAAAGTGATGGCTGATGCCACCACCGTGTCGTAGAATGTCTTCAGCAGCGCCTCTTGTACACCAAAAGACCTGAGTCTCCTCAGTAGGAACAGCCTGCGCTGTCCCTTCTTGTAGAGTGCGTCAGTATTGTGTGACCAGTCTAGTTTATTGTTCAGATGAACACCCAGGTACTTGTAGGATGTCACCATCTCAATGTCTGTTTACTGGATGTTTACTGGTGCTGTGAGGGGTTGTCCTTGCCTGCGGCAGTCCACCACCAGCTCCTTAGTTTTCCTCATGTTGACCTGGAGGCAGTTCCGATGGCACCAGTCCACGAAGTCCTGGATAAGTCCTCTGTACTCAGCTTCATCTCCGTTGGAGATGAGGCCGACGATCGCAGAGTCGTCAGAGAACTTCTGTAGATGGCAGTGTGTTGTGTTGTGTGAGAAGTCCGCAGTATAAAGGGTGAACAGGAAGGGAGCCAAAACCGTTCCCTGGGGGGCCCCCATACTGCCGATGATCACGTCGGATACACAATCCCGGATTCTCACAAACTGTGGCCGGTTTGTGAGGTACTCCAGGATCCATGATGACAGGTGTTGGTCCACCCCTGCGCACAGCAGCTTGTCCCTCAGGATCATCGGTTGGATGGTGTTGAAAGCACTGGAGAAGTCAAAGAACATGATCCTCACCACATTCCCAGGCTTCTCCAGGTGGGACAGGGAACAGTGTAGGAGGAAGATCACTGCATCCTCCACCCCAATGCCATGCTGGTAAGCGAACTGGAGTGGATCCATCGCTGGTCCCACTAGGGGGCGGAGGTGAGCAAGGAGCAGTCTCTCCAGGGTCTTCATCAGGTGAGAAGTCAGGGCCACTGGTCTGTAGCTGTTCAGGTCTCTGGGGTGGGAAGTCTTTGGTACGGATACCACACAAGATGTTTTACACAGCTGTGGCACCCTCCCCAGCTTCAGACTCAGGTTGAAGATGTGCTCCACAATCCCACACAGCTGGTCTGCGCAGGACTTGAGGAGCTTTGCGCTGATGCCGTCCGGACCCGAGGCCTTCCTCGCCTTGATCTTCCTCAGCTCCGCCCTCACCTGGGTCTTAGTGAGGGTCAGGTTGGGGCTGGAGGGCTGTGTGCTGGGAGTGGGGGGGGTGTTGGTGGAGGGGGGGTGGACAGCAGGTCTCGATGACAATAGATGCGGCAGTGGTTGTTGTGTAGGCGGAGGGGAGGGCGGTTGGTCAAACCTATTAAAAAACAGGTTCAGATTGTTCACCCACTCCCTGCCCCCCGTGGCCTGGGAGGAGGTATTCTGGAGCCCAGAGATGGTTTTGAGGCTTCTCCAGACCCCACCGATGTCGCTCTGTTGCAGCTTGTCCTCCATCTTCTTCATGAAGCTGTGATTTCCTCCTCTGATCTTCCTCCTCAGCTCCCTATGTACGGACTTCAGCATCTCCCTGTTCCCCTCCCTCTACTCCTTCCATCTTCAACGTTGCACCTGCCTCTCTCTCATTCACACTCATGTATTCTCTCTTGCTTCTATTGATTTTCATTCCTCTTCTCTCTAGAGCATACCGCCACCTCTCCAGGTTCTCTTCCACCTGCTCCCTACTGTCACTACAGATCACAATATTGTCTGCAAATATCATGGTCCACGGAGACTCCTGCCTGACCTTATCTGTCAGCCTGTCCATCACCATAGCAAATAAGAAGTAAAGACTTAATCCAAGTCGAAATTTGAGATTAAAGGTGAAATTATATTTTAAGAAAAAAAAAAAAAGAAAAATTTGAAATTGAAGTCAAAATTTTATTTAAAAAAAAAAGTCAAACTTATGAGATTAAAATATAAAAATTGTTATTTTACAAAAAATCCAAATGATGATTTTTTAGGGTGAATCTATCCGTTCATCTTCTACTGCTTAACCAGAGGTCACGGAGACAGCGGTTTAAGCAGAGAAGCTCAAACTTCCTTCTCCCTAACCACCTCTTCTAGCTCTTCAAGGAGGATACCAAGGCATTCCCAGGCTAGCTGGTCCCCCAGATGTGTCCTGGGTCTGCCCTGGGGTCTCCTCCTAGTAGGATGTGTCTGAACCACCTCATGTGGAAAAAGTTCAGAAGGCTTCCTGATCAGATGCCCAAACCACCTCTGCACTCACCCCGTCTCTAAGAGTGAGTCCAGTCACCCGACAGAGAAAACTAATTTCAGCTGCTTGTTGCAGTTAACACACAGAGCTACAGAGGACTGACCCCCCCCACTGTAGCTTTCACTGCTTACAGTAGCTGTGTGGCCTAGAGTCATGAAACAGAGATAGGCACCACCCTACACCACTGGCATGGGAATAACTTAACTGTGAATGGTGAAGGGGCTGGTGCTGCACCGTGGCTGCCCATCCAGGTGGATGCCCTTGAATTTCCTTCTTGGATTAATAAACTATACAAATGAGAGGCACTGACAACCTTATGGCCAAAGCTCTGGGCAGCTGCTTCAACAATGGAGGTGGAGAACATGGCCCATTTAGACTCTATAGCCCCATTTCCACTACAGGAGCCAGGAACCAAATGTACAGGAACTTCCCCCCTGGTGTGTGTCTCCACTACAGGAACCTCCCCAAAAGAGGAAGTTTTCAGGAAATTGTAGGAGTCAAAATAAGGCCGTGGTCAGGGGTAGGTACTTCAGAGCGGCCCTGAAAACTGGTGGGTGGGGTTTACAATCAATTGGATAAAACTCGGCAATACAACGTAAATAAAACAGAAGAAAATCAGAAGCACCAAGTCTGACCAGAAAATCAGATGATGGTGAATGCCTTGATTGCAGAGGGTCTGAATGATTATTATCAGCATATGTCACCACGCAGTGCGAGCTTCAGGGGGACACCACCATTACAGGAGAGCAGCACAGTGCATAACACCAGCCACTGCTGTCGTCCTTTGCCAGGATGTGAACACTCACAGCCACGTGGTTGTGCTCAGGTGTCCACTTTCCAAACTGACCAGGTGGCTGCTTCTGCAGCCTGGATCCCCAGAAAAGTGGTAGAGGATGGATGGATGGGTGAGTGGATGGCTGGATGGGTGGGCAGATGGGAACGCCCCAACTGCACTGGAAATGGGGTTGTAGTTTTAAACTATTTAAACTGTTCTTATATAATTTGTTTATTGCAAACACCTGATTTTTTTTTAACATTTTGCAAATAAACCGAAAATACAATAGCGGTTGAATGATTTTGATAGTAACTGTATAAGATAACTTATGTAATAAACCACAAAAAAACAAGGGGTGTCACTACAGAATAATTAACTTTAAGCTGAAAAAAATGGCTTCTCCAACTGTAGTGTTACATCCCAGTCATCTCCATTTCTACCTGACCTAAAACCTTACAGTGTAGAAGTCAACATAACTTACCAGTGTGTGCTGTAACTTTCATTTGTCCTGTCCTAAACTTGGCAACCTGTGTGACTGGTCAGGAGAGGAAGAGGGACAACCCCCTCCACTGTTGCAGTTTGGACTGCAGTACCACTTTAAGATGCTAGTTGTCAAGACTGCATAATGTTCTTTTAAGTCAACCCATCACAGTCATTACCCACTGGTAATAATGTGAAAATTATTTATCTTTTAGCGCACAAACATGGTATAATACAATTACAAGAACAGTCATACTTGAAATGATACCAGCGGTTACAGCTGCGCTCTTCAAAGAGGCCTTGTGGTGCTACAAAGCACAATAAAATAACTGATAAACTTGTATTTGGTGTGCAGATATCCGGCAAGCTGGTGTCCTTTTCTTTAAAGCTGGGTTCACTCTATACCATTTGGACCAACTTTTACAGATGTTTTGAAAAATCAGAGAAATTAGTCCAAGTGTTGGTGAAATTACATTTGTGAGCAGATTTTTTTTTAATCCAGCGCACACCAGCTTTTACGAACTTTAAAGGAGCTTTTTAACTCCACATCCTTGCTTGGCCATGGATGAGAGCTGTCTGCTACATTTCAGAGATGATGCCAGTCTCTCTCTTTGTCTATGGGTTTGAGAGTTGTAAAAGTTCCTTCATTTATATTATTGTTCATCCTCTAGGTGGCAGTAGAGCATCCACCCCACAACCAGGAGGTTGTGGGTTCAAATCCCAGCCGGGTCATACCAAAGACCATGTAAAAATGGTACTTCTTGCCTTCTAGCTTAGTGCTCAGTAAAAATAGAAAGGAGAAAGGAAAGCCTGGTTACCTAGCCACAGGTGCTGCACACACCAGTGTACTCGCTGTGCCGGTCCCAAGCCTGGATAAATGGGCAGGGTTGCGTCAGGAAGGGCATCCGGCATAAAAAAAAAAAAAAAAAAAACCTTGGCAAATTGACATGTGGATCATGGTGATGCAAGGTGATGGTAGGCTGTGGCGACCCTGAAAGGAAGCAGCCGAAAGACAAAAAAAATATATATTATTGTTCAGCCGAGCTTTTCTTGTAAATCAAGAAAGAGCGAGCCCTTCATCTTAGCCTGAGTTTGCTTAATCTACTCTGGTGGACGCAGAATTGTAGATTTAATTCAAAACAACTGTGGGGATATTTTAATTTTGAATGATTCTTTTAAAAGAATGACAGTGAATGAGGTTAACAATGGAAGCCGAGCCAATAAATCCTGGAGAATGATTATGCATGGAGCAGAAAATTAGGAACAGTAAATTTTGCAATGAGGACATTTTTTATTTTTTTTGGGGGGGGGGGGTCATATTTTAGGGGAATTATATATATTTTTTTCTTTTTTTATTCCCCCTTCTCTCACGTTTGGCATTCCAGCACCATGGACAGCGACACTTCTTCGGCATTTCTCTTGCGTCCGTGCATGTTTGCAGTGAGTTTCGGTCTAAAAGCACCTGCTTCTGCCAGCATTTCAGTTGACGTTTGCCAATGGAGCTTAACTTAGACCAAGTTAGGCTAGCTCTGCACAACTTAGCCCAGCACTCAGGAACTTTGATAACCTGAGCACAGCTTTCACCAACATTTATTTCCAAACATCAGTACATTTTCAGCATGCTGAAAATTTTCAAAGAACACAACTTTCGCTAGTGTTTGCCAACAAACACCAACTATCATTAACCTTTACCAACTTTTGCCAGCAGAGCCAGACATTTCCCAAAATGCCAGTAAAAGTCGGTCCAAACATTGCAGTGTGAATCCACCTTAACAATCCGGCAGACCTAGTTCCTCCTGTCACTATTCAGCTGGATTCTTTCAATTTTGCCTTTATACTCAAAATTTGCCTTTTGAGATAGAATTGACTGTATTTTCAGTATTCTTGACTTTTTAACCCAATTTTTAAAAAAAAAATTTGTTCTGAAAGTATTTATGTAACTCTCTAAAAAATATACCATTTGACTCAAAATTTTGTCTACATTCTAAAAAAATAATTTATATGTGAAGCTAATACGTCTTCATAATGACAGGATAAAAGAATAAAAACACACAATCTCTAAGACTAGAGTTACTGCCCTACAGTATATCCTAAACATAACCCTTCTCTTGTGCAGATTAAAAACTGACATACTGCAGTACATTTCATCTGTCAACATGGTGTAGGTGCACAGCAGTGCAGACGGCGGAATAGGGTATAAATTGCGAGAGCTTGTCAGGGACTCTCTCCACAGACAGCATTGCTGTTAGTGCAGTAGGAGATGGTGTAAATTTTGAATCTTTTGCAGCGAGTTCCCATCTAAAATCGGGAGCAGTCTGTAATTTGGGCTCTAAACATTTAAATGTGAGTATTATCAAAAAAGTGAGGCACTTATGTTAAAAGGTGATTAGTACCTTTTTATACCTGCTGAGTTTTTACTGATTAGTTAAATATTACATTTACCAGTTAAATACACTCTGTGTTATTATTAGGATAAATTAGGTCATTTTATAGCCTAAGCGTTGTGAAAATTGGGAGTTGGTATCTAACAATGGTCCCACTTGGTCCCCACTTGAGCATGCTATGCAGCTGGAACACCCATTCCTGTCTCTTTATACCTGATAAACTAAAGCGGGTGGTTCAGTCTTTCTCTCACTCCTCTATTATTCCTCAGTGACCTCCGAAAAGCTATCCTTACTTTCATCTCTTCTTGTCTAGATTACGTGAACGCCCCCGTCCTGTGCTCTCGGCCAATATTGGCTGCAATTAGCACACCATGCACCATGCTGTACTTTCTACCAAGAAAGGCCAGATCATATCATACTGAAGTAAGCCTTGCTACAACACTGAGTACATTTCAGACCTTTAAAGTCCTGCAGATCCAGCGTGCAAACTCTGAAAGAATCCATGGTGCAAAGAAGTTTGTGGCTGAATTTGAGTTATTTCTGTTCTCCTCAGAGTGTACATGTTCATGTTAACAGCAAACCCTCACCAGTGTTGCTCATGCAAACCGAAATGTTGCAATTTTGGATAAGATTAGTTATGCAAGGGCAAAGGCTCTAAGGTCTGTGCAGTTAATAGTCAAAGGTGGGAAGTAATAACTGCTTGACTCCCAGCTCCCAGCAAGCTCTGTGGAAATGTTGAGCACTTACGTTCTGATCTGTAGTCCCACCACGGTCTGATGTTTTCCTGGAAACAGTGAGCACGGCTTGATAAGGTAGGCGGTGGCAGCTCAGTCTTCATGCTTTCTATCTGCAACATGATCACATACTGTAAAGAGTGTTTTCATTAAAAAAAACTCCCACAGTTTACATCACAAGCCTGGATTAGGCCCAGCTGTGCACCCATCACTCTCCCTGCAGTCTCAATGAAGCGTCACCTGCCAAATTCTCAAATTCACATCAGATGCTTCCTATTTACCTAAATAGAATAACCCTCAGCTTGAGAAACAGATGAACTTGCAAGAGGGGCTTGCTTTCTGAGGGGCAAAAGTAAACTGTGCTGTAAAGACTGTGCATAAGATACACTATAATGCAAAGCCAATTGTAATTATCAATATTTAATGTTAATCTAGGGGTGTAACGGTACAACTAAAATCAAAGTTCGGTATGTACTTTGGCTTTAAGGTCATGGTTCTGTTCATTTTTGGTACAGTAAGGAAACAAAATGCAAAACATAAAACTGCTTATCTTTTGTATAAGTGGAAATGACTTTACTGACAAAAAACTGCAAGCTGCCAATAGTAAATTCTCCAATAAATAAAATATTCTAAAATAAACTAAATAAAAATGAAATAAAGAAATTCTCTTTTTAAGAAATGAACAATGCTGTCATAACCCTGCCCTTTAAGGGCTGACTGAGGATACTGAGGAGATTTAGCACATTTATTAACAGAACGACAAATGAAACCAAAAATATACAACATGCACACTTACACTTACAACCGAGGAACTCCTGGAGAACCCCAAAGCAGGCAGGGGCACCGTCTGAAGAGGCGGACGTGAAAAAGTCTTCTGGGAAGCAAGACCGCTGCAAGGATTGAACTACCCCGGTCCGTTTAAGTAGAGCAATCCCAGACGATAATCAGGTGTGGGTACATGAGTGAGAACAAAATCAAAACAACAAGTGACAGCCGTGCAGCCTGCGAAGCAGTTTGACAGTCGGAAGCTGCACAGCACTGTCAAAATAAAAGTACAGACCGGAACTCAATAATACAAAACAACATAACACACTCCCCAAAGGATAAACCATGTCATAACTACTGAAGACAATAAAAACACAACTAAACATACAACAACTCTGAGACCTCTGGTTTCAGACCACGGTGGGCACTCCTCTCCTGTCTGAAGTGCAGCTGCACGGTGGGAACCGGATCCTCCGAAATCACTGACCTCCTCTTCGTCCAGTGGCTCCGTCCCAGGACCGGCGGACAAACAGGAAAAATGGGGGAAAACACGGGCGAGGCAGGTGAACATGAGGAGGGGACTGCAGCAGCAGGCGGGGAAGGCTCAGCCAAAGTGGGTCACTGCAGCTGAGCCCTCCCATCGGGAACAAGGCAAGGCGATTCATTAACAGATGTAGTAGAATGAAAAAGTACTTGCCTTTGCTCCCAAGGTGCGGTGGTGGCTGCCGCAGATGACCCTGAGGACTTCTCCCTTATGGCTGTAAAGGGCGAGGGCACCGAAGCCGGTGCTGGTTGATCCGGCCCTGTAGGCATGGTGACGAACGGAGCTGGACACCCACCCACTGCTTGGGCCGCAAGTTCAGGAAGTAGCCATGGCTTACAGTCCAACAGCAGCTACGCTGCCAAAACCCGCTGGCATTCCTCCAGCTCCTCCGCCGCTGGTGCAGGCCACTGTCCAAGAGGAGAAAGCGGGGCTGCTGCCTCTGGACTGCGGCGAGAGGCTCAGGGCTTTCACGCTCAGGGCCACTTCCCCATTGGCGCCGGCATGGAGATGGAGGGGTTTTCCTCCAGCCCGTGGAGCATGGACGATGGGTCAGAGATGGAGAGGAGAAGGTCTGTAAGGTCTGGATGGCTCCACAGGCTGGGGCATGCTTCCAGTACAAGTGTGGCCCCAACCAGACATTCCCAAGCTGCCTCGGGAGTGAGAGAGACCCGAGCCTCCGAGATGATGTTCTCCAGCACGTTTACAGTCCATATCTCCACCTCGCTCGGCCCACACCGACCGCAGTCCACGA
This sequence comes from Pholidichthys leucotaenia, assembly GCA_020510985.1. NCBI lineage: Eukaryota > Metazoa > Chordata > Actinopteri > Cichliformes > Pholidichthyidae > Pholidichthys > Pholidichthys leucotaenia. The sequence continues at coordinate 20,871,096 of CM035844.1, forward strand.
GCGCTGTCATGCTTATGGAAAAAACATCAACAAACTAATTCAACAGGGAAATATGAGGGGTAAAGGAAAAGAGAAAAAACAACCTTCACGGCCGCTGGCGTCTCAGTTGGCAGTGGTCTTCTGTCATAACCCTGCCCTTTAAGGGCTAACTCAGGATACCAAACACTGGCTGTGAGGTTTAGCACATTTATTAAGAGAATGACAAACAAAACCAAAAATATACAACACGCACACTTATACTTACGACCGGGGAACTCCCGGAGAATCCCTAAGTGGACGGGGGCACCGTCTGAAGTGGCAAACGTGAAAAAATCTTCTGGGAAGCAAGACCACTGCAAGGATTGACACAACACAATAATACAAAATAAGATAACTCCCCAAAGGATAAACCATGTCATAACTACCCAAGACTATAAAAACACAACTAAACATACAACAACACAGCAAAGAACAGAAACCAGCTACAAAAGATCATAATAAACAAAAAGACAAAAGAACAAAAAAAACTAAACTAAGGCTGGAATTGAACCCGGCCCTGCTCGGAATCATGACAGATGCAGACAAGTGCAACAATAGAAGTTTGAACAGCCTATTATAAAAAGTTCCCATAGCTAAATAAAATAATAATCCACATACCATGGGTTGAAAACTTGAACCTGAAAACTTAGTCAAAAGTGTTTGTAGCAACGCAAATAACAAATATTAAAGTTCAGTCTTTTAACCCAAAAACTAAAGAAATAAAACTCATGCGGCGGGGACAATAAGTATTGAACACGTCAACATTTTTCTCATTAAACATATTTATGGTGGAGCCATTGACCTGAGATGTTCACCAGATATCAGTAACAACCCAAGTAATCCATACATACAAAAAAATCAAGGCAACTGCGCTCATAAAACAAGTTATATTTAATAAAGTGGAATGACACAGGGAATAAGTATTGAACACATGAAAAAAAGCGGTGCAAAAAAGCATAGAAAGGCAAGAAGCAGCTGAAATCCATCAGAATTTAAGAAGTCATCCCATCCCCCATCAGAGAAAATTAATTTCAGTTGGTTAAGTCCTGACTGATAGCCTTCACAAAGGTCTGTGAATTTCAGATTGTCACACCACAAAGAACTCATGATGGGTAGAAACAAAGAGCTCTCTCTAGACCTTTGTAACCTTGTTGTTGCAAAGCATAATAATGGCATTAGTTGCAGGTGCACTTCTAAACTGCTGAATATTCCAGTGAGCACTGTTGGAGCATCATTCGGAAGTGGAAAGAACATCATTTTACTATAAACCGGCCACGACCAGGAGCATCTTGCAAGATTTCTGACAGAGGAGTCAAAAGAATTATCAGAAGCATTATCTAAGCGCCAAAGACCACTTGTGGAGAGCTCCAGAAAGATCTGGAGTTAGCAGGTACTACTGTTTCTGTCATAATTGGCCCCTCCAGGGCAGAGAGACAGATCCACGTGCTGGACTGCAGGCGGATGAGCAGGCAGGTGACCTAATTACACAACTGCTCACAGCTGAGATGGCTGGAGAACAGACAGTGAGTAGCTGGTGGGAAGGGGACCACGACGGTGTCTGGTAGTGGAGGAGGAACACGACGGCGTCTGGCAGAGAAGGGGGGACCACAACAGTGTTGGATTGGCCAGCAGCACCCTCAGTGGTCCCAGACAGGGACGAGGTTGCACCCGTGGTGGCTCTGGGCTGGAGCAACGCTAGACCCACGGTGGCTCTGGGCAGGAGTGGAGCCCCACTCTCGGTGGCTCTGGGCAGGAGTGGAGCTGCACCCTCAGTGAGCCCGAACTGGGCCAACGCTGCACCCTTGGTGGACTTCGGCTGGGTCAATGCTGCACCCACGATGGGCCCTGGGCTGGAGCACAATGCCCATGGTGGGCCCATACTGGAACGCAGCACCCATGTTGGCTTGAGGCTGGGGCGCAGTACCCATGAAGACTCTGACAGAGGAGGAGGGACCCAGATGACGGGTTGCCAGCAGCGGCGAAGCCCAGCAAGGCGAGCTCAGGTGCAGCGGGTGGCTGCACCCCACTCCCCCCCCCCCCCCCCCCAGGAGCCAGACAAGATCTCTCCAAGACAGATACAAGAAACACAAAGGACAGCACTTGCCTGAGCTTGAGCTCCACCACCGTCCAGGACTCCGTCAATCCAGACTACGATGACGTCTCGGGCCCGGTCCTTTGGAGGTACAGCTGTAACTCTGCTGCGGTGGTCTCCGCAGCAGGCATGATGGTGAGTGCAGTCTCGGTGCCCCCAGGCGAAGTGACCCATGCTGGTGGCTTGTCCGGCATGGCAGCTGGGGGTCGGCTCTCTGCTGGGGCAAACCCTGAGCCCCACTGCACGGAATCAGGCAAGGCACATCATCAGAAAATAAGAGAATGAAATGGCACTTGCCTGTTTTCCCGAAGCTCGATGTTCCCTGCTGCAGCAGGTGAAAAGTCCTCCCTCTCCATGGCTACGGTGAACATGTTGTGGAGGAGCTGCTTCTGTAGTCTCGGAGATGGACAGAGCCGGGGAAAAAACAAAGGACCTCTCGGCAGCAGGAGAGGATGCCGAAGTGGAGCAAAAAACAGCAGCTACAGGACAGGGTGAAGCTGACGATCCAGCCGGAGGAGAGAGAGAGACAAAGGATGTACTGTTGAGAGGGGCTTCTGCTTCGGCGTCGAGGAAATGGCTGCCAGAGAGACGAAAGGATTCCTCCGGTGGTCTGGAGTGGAACAAATGTGTTGTGGAGCTGATGGAGCAGGAACAGGCACCGGAAACTGGTGAGAAGCCAAAACAACGGAAACCCAGGAGCGCCTCCCCTTCGGCGCGAGTCCAGATTTCTCCAGGAAATTCCTCACCATCCCACAGTTTTCGCATTGCAGAGCCACCACCAGAGAAATCCTTTCCATTTTCTCAGCATGCTTCTACAGCTGAGGGCACTGGCGAGCAGCTGCCTCCGGGAGCCTCGGATACCACAACGCGTCCTTCGGGGCGAAATTGCTGCATGCTACGGAGATTAGCCCGTCTATTTCCATAAGGGTTTGACAGCACTCCCACCCCAGGTGCATCGGGTAGCCACATCCACCTGCTGAATCCATAATGAGCTCCAATAGACAGGTGAGTGAAAAAAAAAAACACAAAAAGGGCAAAAAATTCACTAACTGCAACCGCTGGGTCTTATTCCCGGCAGCAGTCCTCTGTCATAATTGGCCCCTCCAGGGCAGAGAGACACACCCACGCGCTGGACTGCAGTAGTGACATTTAATAACAGAAAATCCAAAACTGTGCAGACAACACAAAAATACAGGCAAAGGTAACTTACAAGGAAAACACTCCAGAGCTGAAATCGCTCTAGAGATGATGAGAGACAACTTAGTTGGATCCAGTCAAATCAAGACTGCCGCAGTGAGAAAATAAGATGACAGTATTTAAATAGCAGATAAATAAATGAGCAGCAGGTGCGGGCGGATGAGCGGGCAGGTGACCTAATTACACAACTGCTCACAGCTGAGATGGCTGGGGAACAGACAGTGAGTAGCTGGTAGGAGTGTCTGGAAAAGGAGGAAGGGCACTCGTGTCACAAAACCAAAATATATACAGAAGCTGACAAAATAATAATAATAGCTAATAATAACAGTCATAAAAAACTCAGAAATAAATTAAGAGTCTGAGCTCTGTGAAGACACTGCGCTCAGACTCATGACAGTTTCAAAGAAAACAATAAGTAATGCACTCAACCGACATTGGCTCTAAGCCCGCTGCCCTTGCAAGAGTCCATTGCTGAAGAAAAAGCATGTTGAAGCTTGTTTAAAGTTTGCTGCACAACATTTGGACAAGTCAGTAAAATACTGGGAGAATATAATCTGGTCAGATGAGACCAAAATTAAACTTTTCTGATGCCAGGACACACAGCATGTTTGGAGGAGAAATGAAACTGCATATCCCATCATGGTGGGGGGACGGGGTGTTTTTCAGCACATGGTACAGGCAGACTTCATATAATTGAAGAAAAGATGAATGGACAAATCCTTGATAAGAACCTGTTGCCATCTGCCAAGATCCTGAAGATGAAACAAGGGTGGACATTTCATTTACCGGAGTGGTGGCTCAGTTGGTAGATCATCCGCCCCACACCTGGGAGGCAGGGGTTCAAATCCCGGCCGAGTCATGCCGAAGACCATATAAAAGTGGAACTTCCTGCTGTCCAGTTTGGTGCTCAGCAAAAATGGAATGGAGGAGGGAAATTTGTGGCGGCGCCTTCCATGGCAGCGGCCCTCTGATTCTACACTTGGGGTGTGTGTGATTAACACTGTAGATAGGTAAAACACAGTCTCGTTCTACTGTACATGATTGCTTGTACAGTTGAATGACAATAAAGGGTGATTTAATTTTAATTTAATTTTAATTCAGCAAGACAATGATCCCAAACACACAGCCAAGAAAACTCTCAACTGGCTCCAGAGAAGGAAAATAAAGCTGCTAGAATGGCCCAGTCAGTCACCTGACCTGAATCCAATTGAAAATCTATCGAACAAACTGAAGATCAGAGTTCATAGAAGACACCCACGGAACCTTCATGATTTGAAGCCAGTTTGTGTGGAAGAATGGGCTAAAATCACTCCTGAACATGCCTGTGCCTAGTTTCTCCATACAGGAGGTGTCTGGAAGCTGTTATTACCAACAAAGCCTTTTCTACTAAACAATAAATGAATTTCTCCATGTGTGTTCAATACTTATTCCCTGTGTCATTCCACTTTATTAAATATAACTTGTTTTTTGAACACAGTTGCCTTGATTTATTTGTATGTATGGATTACTTGGGTTGTTACTGATGTCTAGTGAAAATCTCAGGCCAATGGCTCCATCAGAAATATGTTTAACGAGAAAAATGTTGATGTGTTCAATATTTATTTTCCCCACTATATCTGCTTCTGCTGCTGTTGTAACTACTTTTCAAAACAAACTGGAGTAACAATATGAATAATATTCAACTCCATTAAAGTCAAAGAGAAAATAAACTAGTCCACCCTGTTTGAAACCTTGCTGGGTCTAGAAGCTTAAAAGTTTAATTCGGCTTCAGTTGAAAATTAAGAGAAATATCAGTTTACAACCCCCTCATGGATCGTCACCTTATCGTGGTGGGGGGGTTTGCGTGCCCCAGTGATCCCAGGAGCTATGTTGTCCGGGGCAATTTGCCTCTGATAGGGTCTCCCAAGACAAACTGGTCCTGGGTGAAGGGCCAGACGAAGAACGATCCAACAGACTCTCATGATAAATTGTATATCAAGGATTCAGTGTACCCCGCCCGGTATGGGGTTACCGGGGCCCCACCCTGGAGCCAGGCCTGGGGGAGGGGCTCGAAGGCTAGCGTCTGGTGGCCGGGTTTCCACCCATGGGACCCGGCCGGGCTCAGCCCGAAGGAGTTACATGGGTCCGCCCTCCAGTAGGTTCACCACCTGCAGGAGGGATCATGGAAGTCCGGTGCTATGTGGATTAGGTGGCAGTCAAAGGCGGAGACCTTGGCGGACTGATCCCAAGCTTTCTAAACTGGCTTTTGGTACGTGGAATGTCACCTCTCTGGTGGGGAAGGAGCCTGAGCTGGTGTACGAGATTGAGCGATACCGGCTAGATATAGTCGGCCTCACCTCAACACACAGCTCCGGTTCCGGAACCAGTCTCCTGGAGAGGGGCTGGAGCTTGGCCTTTTCTGGAGTTGCCCCGGGCGAGAGGCGACGAGCAGGGGTAGGTATTCTTGTATCGCCCCACCTTGCTGCCTCTATATTGGAGTTTTCCCCGGTGGACGAAAGGGTTGCTTCCCTGCGCCTTCGGGTTGGGAAACGGGTCCTGACCATCATTTGTGCCTATGCACCAAATGATGTTTCAGAGTACCCACCCTTTTTGGAGTCTGTGACTGGGGTGCTGGAGGGTGCTCCTCCTGGAGACTCCATTGTCCTACTGGGGGACTTCAATGCGCACGTGGGCAACGACAGTGAAACCTGGAGGGGGGTGATTGGGAGGAACGGCCTGCCCGATCTGAACCCGAGTGGTGTTCAGTTATTGGACTTCTGTGCTAACCACAGTCTGTCTATAACGAACACCATGTTCAAGCATAAGGGTGTCCATATGTGCACCTGGCACCAGGACACCCTAGGCCGCAGGTCGATGATCGATTTTGTTATCGTATCATCAGACCTGCGACCGTATGTCTTGGACACCCGAGTAAAGAGAGGTGCAGAGCTGTCAACTGATCACCACCTGGTGGTGAGTTGGATCCGATGGCAGGGGAGGAAGCCATTCAGACCTGGTAGACCCAAACGTATAGTGAGGGTGTGCTGGGAGCGTCTGGCTGAGGCCCCTGTCCGGGAGGTCTTCAACTCCCACCTCCGGAAGAACTTCAACCACATTCCGAGGGAGTCTGGAGACATGGAGTCTGAATGGGCCATGTTCTCCACCTCTGTTGTTGAAGCGGCAGCCCAGAGCTGCGGCCGCAAGGTGGTCGGTGCATCTCGTGGTGGCAACCCCCGAACCAAGTGGTGGACACCAGTGGTGAGGGGGGCCATTAAGCTGAAGAAGGAGTCCTATCAAGCTTGGTTGGCTTGTGGGACTCCCGAAGCAGCTGAGGTGTACCGGCAGGCCAAGCGGAGTGCAGCTCGGGTGGTTGCTGAAGCAAAAACCCGGGTATGGGAGGAGTTCGGTGAGGCCATGGAACAAGACTTTCGGTCGGCTTCAAAGAGATTCTGGCAAACTGTTCGGCGGCTCAGGAGGGGAAAGCAGCTCCCCGTCCACACTGTGTATGGTGCGGATGGGACACTGTTGACTTCAACTGGGGATATCGTCGGGCGGTGGAAGGAATACTTCGAGGATCTCCTCAATCCCACTGATACGCCTTCCACAGAGGAAGCAGGGTTTGGGGACGAGGGGGATGACTCGCCTATCACAGGGGCTGAGGTCGCCAAGGTGGTTAAAAATCTCCTTGGTGGCCGGGCCCCGGGGGTGGACGAGATTCGCCCCGAGTACCTCAAGGCCCTGGATGTTGTTGGGTTGTCATGGTTGACACGCCTCTGCAACATTGCGTGGAGGTCGGGGGCAGTGCCTTTGGCATGGCAAACCGGGGTGGTGGTTCCTCTCTTCAAAAAAGGGGACCGGAGGGTGTGCTCCAACTTTAGAGGGATCACACTCCTCAGCCTCCCTGGGAAGGTCTATGCCAAGGTACTGGAGAGGAGAGTCCGGCCGTTGGTCGAACCTCGGATTCAGGAGGAGCAATGTGGTTTTCGTCCTGGCCGTGGCACATCGGACCAGCTCTTTACCCTCTCGAGAATTCTTGAGGGTTCGTGGGAGTTTGCCCAACCAGTTTACATGTGTTTTGTGGACTTGGAGAAGGCATTTGACCGCGTCCCTCGTGGATTTTTGTGGGGGGTGCTTCGGGAGTATGGGGTATCGGGCTTGTTGTTACGAGCTATTCGGTCTCTGTACGACCGTTGTGAGAGTTTAGTTCGCATTGCCAACACTCGGTCGGAGTCATTCCCAGTGAGAGTTGGACTCCGCCAGGGCTGCCCTTTGTCACCGGTCCTGTTCATAATTTTTATGGACAGGATTTCTAGGCGCAGCCAGGGAATGGAGGGTGTCATGCTTGGTGACCACAGGATCTCATCTCTGTTGTTTGCAGATGATGTTGTCCTGTTGGCTTCATCCAGCAATGACCTACAGCTCTTGCTGGGACGGTTTGCTGCTGAGTGTGAAGCGGCTGGGATGAGAATCAGCACCTCCAAGTCCGAGTCCATGGTCCTCAGCCGGAAAAAGGTGGATTGTCCTCTCCGGGTTGGGGACAGGCTCCTGCCCCAAGTGGAGGAGTTTAAGTATCTTGGGGTCTTGTTCACGAGTGAGGGGAAAATGGAGCGAGAGATCGACAGACGGATTGGAGCAGCATCTGCAGTGATGCGGACGTTGTACCGGTCTGTTGTGGTGAAGAGGGAGCTTAGTTCTAAGGCAAAGCTGTCGATTTACCAGTCAATCTACGTTCCTACTCTCACCTATGGTCACGAGCTTTGGGTAATGACCGAAAGAACGAGATCGCGGATACAAGCGGCTGAAATGAGCTTTCTCCGTAGGATTGCTGGACTCACCCTCAGAGATAGGGTGAGGAGCTCAGTCATCCGGGAGAGGCTCAGAGTAGAACCGCTGCTCCTCCACATTGAAAGGAGTCAGTTGAGGTGGTATGGGCATCTGATTAGGATGCCTCCTGGACGCCTCCCACTTGAGGTGTTTCAGGCACGTCCCACTGGGAGGAGACCCCGGGGCAGACCCAGGACTCGGTGGAGAGACTATGTCTCCCAGCTAGTCTGGGAACGCCTTGGTATCCCCTCTGAAGAGCTGGAGCAGGTGGCTGGGGAGAGGGAAGTCTGGGCTTCTCTGCTTGAACTGCTGCCTCCGCGACCCGGACCTCCGGAAAAGCGGTAGAAGATGGATGGATGGATGGATCAGTTTACAAATGCTTTAAGTTACAGTGCAGTAATATGAGCCTTCATTACACATACAGTGAAATATTTAAGCCATTTTAATTTATTTGTGATAATTATGGATATGTTTTTGTTTAATTAAATTACAAATCATGGTATTCTAATCTCCTGAGATGTACTAATATTCAGAAAGAGGGGTTATACAGTATTACCACGATAACAATAGAGGAGATGAAAAAGAGTAAGCTGCTCCTGTAATTCACTCATTTACTGCAGTTAACACGTGACCAGCAGAAGTGAAACAGCTCAGCCATCAGCAATCATCATCCAAGAGAGCTTATTGTCTGACAGATAATGTTAGCACACGCTAACAGTTTAATCAGTTTTCTAAAGCTGAGACAGTTGCTTAATGAAAATAAGAAGCGCTAACTTTACTTGCTAAAACTCGCTATCCTTACCAGTGTGGTGTTTAGAAGTGGCCCCACTTCAGTTGTTCGTCACCAGGCAGACAGCAGCGAAGATCCACTGGCAGGCGGCCAGAGATGGGGAACAGAGTGGAGGAGGAGGAGGCATGATATGACAGTTACACTTTCTATCCATCACTCAACGTAGTCCGTATCCATACCTCAGTATGCCTCTGTACTGCACCAAACCAAAAAATCCGAATATGAATACATGTACCGTTACACCCCTATATTAATCTATTAATATAGGGGTGTAGGGGTTTTAATTTGGGCCACATGGGCATCATGAAGAACTAAAGGTAGCTGTTAGTAGAAATCTAAATTGTTGTTACTAAATAAAAAAAAAAAGCCAACTGATTTCCAAAAAATCCTCAAGTTTCATTTTCTGAAATTATGTTGGATATTTTTCTGCATCGTTAAAAATGTGAACAAGGAGGTGGGACTAATGAGCTCAATGAGCAACACAGGTGCTAATGCCTTGGCACTTGTGGCATGGTAGCATGGGATAGCTAAGTATTGTGTCATTCATCCATGCAGGGTTTTGAAATGCTTGATATGCATTTATGTACGTAGGTATGATGCTGGTGTCCCTGTCACAACACACATGAGGTGTGCGTCATCCCACGGCTGTACACCTACATTTTTGTCAAGGAGCGCGTAAAAGAAAAAAAAAAGAAGCACAAAAATAAAATTAGGAGTACAAAGAAAAATGCTCAAGTAATAAATAATGGGACTGTAAAAGTTATTTTAAAACAAATTATTCAATGATGTGACATTGTGGCATTTTTATATTGCATTAGTATTAAGAGTTTTGAAAACTGGCTGAACTTTAGAGAAAGCAATTTAACATATTGCAACGTCGGGGCTGTGTTAAGGGGGCGGGGATTCTCCCGGCATGCTTTGGCCGAGGAGGATTCAAAGGGTGTTATCATTTGTGCGTTCATAAGTGTTATTGCTGTGTCAGTCATTATGGCTGCGTTATAATGACACAGCAGTGTTATAAGAAGAGTCAGAGCAGTGACTGATCATGCGTTTGTGTCACCCCCAGTGAGACGGGGGTCTGTGTGAATGACCTCCCCTCCTGTCTGTTTTGAGGAGGTGTGTGTAAATAAAGCCTGTTCTTGTCACAGTCATCTCTCCTTTCTTGCGTGAACCCTCGCAACGTCATAGCAGATGGTAGCCAGGATCAGAGCAGAGATTCAGCAGCTGGAGCGGTTCATCGCTCAGCTGGGAATGGACGACAGAGCTGATACACCGACCCCCGGAGTTGCTCGCCAGGATGAATGGAGCAGCGGACCCGATGGGACCAGCGTACCCCACCTTCTGCCTTTCTCAAGGTAGGACAGGCTAAGCAGAGCAGATCAGCCCCGTTCCCCGCCCTTTTTAGGGCAGGACGGGCCGGCGATTCCACTGCGACCAGGGGCGGCAATCAATCAAGAGGCGACTGTCCTACCCGTCTGGCAGCGGGCCAAACTTCCCCGCTTCAGTGGTGAAACCCTGCTGGATGACTACCTGGTCCAGGTCGAGCTGGCTGCTGTGTTGAATGGCTGGCCGCCTCAACAGACCGCCGTGCAGGTTGCGCTGGTCCTGGAGGGAAGGGCTCTCCGCACGCTGTCCGATCTCCAGCCCAAGGAATGTCGCAGCTGGCCAGTGCTACAAGGAGCGCTCTGGAGGCGGTTTGGGAGAGCGGCCAACGCTGAGCAGGCCGAGGAACAGCTGGCCAACTGCCGGCGAGGCAGCCGAGAGAGCCTGGGAGCCTACGCAGCGGACATACGGCTGCTGACATGGTGTAGCTACCCGAATTTCGAGCCGGGGGCAGTGGAGAAGCTCACCCTCCGGAACTTCATCCGGGGGTTTCGCCCGGCCCAGCTCCAGAGCCACATCCGGATTCATGCTGTGAGCAGCTGGGAGACAGCTGTGGCAGAAGCGGAGCGGGTGGAACCGCTAATGGATTGTGCAGCTGATGTGTCGGCACCAAGGCAGAGAGCCTTCCAGGCCACGGCTGAGAGCGAGGAGGAGGAGGAGGAACTGCGCCGGATCACAGCGGCGCGACCAAGGAGAAGACGACCACAGCATCGCGAGGAAAGGTGCTTCCGCTGCGGGGAGCAGGACACACTGCACGATACTGCCCGGCACCCACCCCCATGACAAACCGGCCCCTCGCCAACATTAAACTAGAGCGAGGTGGTATGGACGGGGACCTGCCACCTCCCACAGACATTTTCCCTGATGAACTGTCACCACGTGTGGGCCGAATTGGACACTCACCAGGGATGTACCTACAGTGCAGCCTGGACAACACACCGATCCGGGCCCTGATCGCCACCGGCTCTACCATCTCTCTGGTCCCACCCGGAGTGCTGCCCAATATGGACGAGGCAGAACCGCAGGGGTGGGAACCCACCGGGTGCTGCATCACCACAGCTATCAGTGAGCGCACCAGACTGGGAGGGCGGAGAGTTCTTGTGGTGGGGGAGGCCGGCCAGAACACAAACCACCCGTTCTGGCTGCCTGACATCCAAGACCCCTGCATTATTGGACTCAATCTGCTCGCAGCATGGAGCGCAAAAATTGACACCGCCAGATCATCCCTCCTGCTGGGGGCTCGGACCATCACGCTCTGCAGCGGGGCCCAGAGGAGGAACCCGGAGGCCTGCGTGATCGAGGGGCCACCAGGGCGGACCGAACCGAGCGGGTGACCGCAAGTACTGAACACAACAGCGCCACCAGCACGAGCAGAGGGAGCATGACCACTGATAAAGACAGCAAGGGGGAGGGACACAGCAGAGCGGGTCCAGGTGACAGCTCTACCTGCCAATAGTTGCTGCGGAGGTCCAGCGAGCTGAACCAGCTGGAACTGGTGATGTAATTAAGCGCATCATCGATGCGGGGCAGAGGGTAGGAGTCCTTGCAGGTGATGTCATTCAGGTGCCGGTAATCCACACAGAACCGCCATGAACCGTCCTTCTTCTTAACCAGAACCACCGGCGCTGCCCAGGGGCTGCCGGAGGGCTCAATAATGTCTGCCTCCAACATTTTCCATATTTTTCGTTCTGCTGCCGCCCGCCTTGAAAAAGGCAGACAGCAGGGGCGGAGCCGGATCGGCCTGGTCTCACCGGTGTCGATCCCGTGCTGCACCAAGCTGGTTCTGGTGCACTCCTCATCCTTGGCAGGGAAGACGTCAATGTAGCAGTCCAACAGCTCCCGCAGCTGGCGTCTCTGTCCTGATTCTAGTCCACTACAGCTCTGCTGGAACAATTCTTCCACCGCCTGCTGTGTTTCTGCTGACACCTTGACCCGCTCCACTGTCGCCCTCCCCCTTGCTGTCTCGATCGGCGATTGTGCTCCTTCTGCTTGTGCTGGTGGCACCACTGTGTTCAGTTCTGGCGGCGACCCACCCGGTTCGGTCCGTTTTGGCAGCCCCTCGATCACGCAGGCCCCTGGGTTCCTCCTCTGGGTCCCGCTGCAGAGTGTGATGGTCCGAGCCCCCAGCAGGAGGGACGAACTGGCAGTGTTTATTATTGCGCTCCATGCTGCGAGCAGATTGAGTTCAATAATGTAGGGATCTTGGATGTCAGCCAGCCAGAACGGGTGGTTTGTGTTCTGGCTGGCCACCCCCACCACAAGAACTCTCCGCCCTCCCAGTCTGGCGCGCTCACCGGTAGCTGTGGTGATGCAGCGCCTGGTGGGTTCCCTCCTCTGCGGTTCTGCCTCGTCCATACCGGGCAGCACTCCGGGTCGGACCAGGGAGATGGTAGAACCAGTGTTGATCAGGGCCCGGATCGGCATGTTGTCCAGGCTGCACTGTAGGTACATCCCTAGCGAGTGTCCAATTCGGCCAAAACGTGGTGACAGTTCATCGGGGAAAATGTCTGTGGAAGGTGGCAGGTCCCCGTCCATATCACCTCGCTCTAGTTTAATGTTGGTGAGGGGCCGCTTTGTCGCGGGGTGGGTGCCGAGCAGCACTGCGCGATGTGTCCTGGCTCCCCACAGTGGAAGCACCCTTCCTCATGCTGCTGTTGCCATCTTCTCCCTGGCCACGCCGCTGTGGTCCGGCGCAGTTCCTCCTCCTCCTCGCTCTCAGCTGTGGCCTGGAAGGCTCTCTGCCTCAGTGCCGACGCATCAGCTGCATAATCCATTAGTAATCCCACCCGCTCCGCTTCTGCCACAGCCGTCTCCCAGCTGCTCACGGCGTGAATCCGGATGTGGCTCTGGAGCTGGGTCAGGCGAAGCCCCCGAATGAAGTGCTGGAGGGCGAGCTTCTCCACTGCCCCCGGCTCGAAATCTGGGTAGCCACTTCGCGTCAGCAGCTGTATGTCCACCGCATAGGCTCCCAGGCTCTCTCAGCTGCCTCGCCAGCGGTTGGCCAGCTGTTCCTCGGCGTGCTCAGCGTTGGCTGCTCTCCCAAACCGACTCTGGAGTGCTCCTTGTAGCGCTGGCCAGCTGCGACATTCCTCGAGCCGGAGGTTGGAAAACATGCAGAGAGCCCTTCCCTCCAGGGCCAGCGCGACCTGCACAGCAGTCTCTTCGGGTGTTCAGCCGTTCAGCGCAGCAGCCAGCTCGACCTGGACCAGATAGTCATCCAGCAGGGTTTCACCGTTAAAGTGGGGATGTTTAGCCCATTGGCGGATTGGTGGGACGGTCGCCTCTTGGTCGCTCTCCACCCCTGGTCGCAGTGGAATCGCCGGCCCGTCCTGCCCTGAAAAGGGCGGGGAGCAGGGCCGGTTTGCGCTGCTTAGCCCGCTCTGCCTTGAGAAAGGCAGAAGGTGGGGTATGCTGGTCCCGTCGGGCCTGCTGCTCCATTCATCCTGGTGAGCAGCTCCGGGGGTCGGTGTATCAGCTCTGTGGTCCATCCCCAGCTGAGCAATGAACCGCTCGAGCTGCTGAATCTCCGCTCTGATTCTGGCTTCCATCTGCTCCATGATCCCACTTCTGACACCAGTGTGACGTTGTGAGGGGTTCACACACGAAGGAGAGATGACTGTGATGAAACAGGCTTTATTTACACACTCTCACAACACAGAGTGGAGGGGAGGTCATTTACACAGACCCCCGTCTCACTTATGGGGACACAAACACATGATCGATCACATACAGGGAAGCAACACTAAGTGGCCTTATAACTCTGCTGTGCCATTATAACATAGTTATAATCGCACGGCAATAACATTTAGAACACACGAATAATAACAGTCTTTGAATCCTCTGTGGCGCAAGCATGCCGGGAGAATCCCCGCCCCCTTATCACAGCCCCGATGTTACAATACTGAGGACTTGTAAGAAAGAATACTACAACAGAATATTAGAGGATAATAAAAATAACTTAAGAGGAATATGGCAAGTGCTAAATGAGATTATTAGTAACCAATCAAAGAATGCCAATTATCCAGAATATTTTATTGAAAATGACAATTTGATGAATAATATGGAGGATGTGGTCAGTGGTTTCAATAAATTTTTTGTAAACGTTGGTCCTGAATTAGCAAAATCAATAGTGACACCAGAAACAAACAACAGTGGTTCTGTAAATGAAATAGAAGATAGAAATCCAAACACAATCTTTTTGGGTGCAGTTACTGAAAAGGAAATTATCGAGACTGTGAGTAAATTTAAGAACAAAAACTCAACTGACTGGAATGAAATTGACATGACAATAGTGAAAAAAGTAATTGAAGGAATTGCTAAACCACTCACCCACATCTGTAACCTGTCATTTCAAACTGGTAAATTTCCAAACAAAATGAAAATAGCAAAAGTAATACCTCTATACAAAACATGAGACAGTCGTCATTTCACGAATTACAGGCCGGTCTCTTTACGCTCACAGTTCTCCAAAATACTTACTAGAAGAGTGGATAATTTGATTGAAAAACACAACCTCCTTACAGACAGTCAGCATGGTTTTAGGGCAGACAAATCTACATCTTTGGTACTGATTGAACTCATACAAGAAATTACTAGTTGTATAGATAAAAAGTTTGCTGTAGGAGTATTTATAGATTTAAAGAAAGCTTTTGACACCATTGACCATAGAATTCTACTGAGGAAATTGGAAAGGTATGGGATAAGAGGGGTCGGACTGAGTTGGGTGGAAAGTTATTTAAGTAACAGACAACAACTTGTACAAATAGGTGAGCACAAATCACCCTTCATGAACATCTCTTGTGGTGTGCCCCAGGGGTCAGTTTTGGGACCCAAACTCTTCATCTTATATATAAATGACATATGCCAAGTATCAAAAATTCTGAAATTTATTTTGTTTGCGGATGACACAAAATATCCTTTGCACTGGTGAGAATTTGCAGCAGGTTTTAGAGGTGGTCACAACTGAAATGAAAAGATTAACGCAGTGGTTCAACAAAAATAAATTATCTCTAAATCTTAAAAAAAAACAAAGATTATGTTGTTTGGAAATTATAAAATAAATCATGAAATAATGGTAATGATAGATGATACCAGAATTGAAATAGTACAGGAAAATAAGTTTCTGGGGGTGACGCTAGATAACAAAATCTGCTGGAAACCTCACATCAGTCACATCCGGGCCAAGCTGGCAAAATGTATCGGGATACTGGGGAAGACAAGACACATTTTGGACTATAAATCATTATTCTTTCTGTACAGTTCTCTGTTTCTACCTTATCTTAACTACTGTGTAGAGTTCTGGGGAAACACCTACAAGACCAACCTACAGCCAATATACACATTACAAAAAAAGGCTATAAGGATAATAAATAATGTTGGATACAGAGACCATACCAACTCGTTGTTTTTAAAGTCACATGCCATAAAGTTCATGGATTTAGTTAAATATAAGACAGCACAAGTAATGTACAGGGCAATTAATAATCAACTCCCAACTAATATACAAAAAATATTCAAAAAAAGAGACAATGATTATAATTTGAGAGGAGACTTAAACTTTACAAAACCTAAGGTACGAACAACTAAGAAAAGTCTGTGCATATCTGTCTGTGGGGTGGATTTGTGGAACAGTCTGGAGCCAGAACTGAAACTGTGTAAAAACAGAAATCAATTCAAAAAGAGGTATAAACATTATTTGATAAAAGGATATACTGTATGTTAGAGGTGTAGTATTAATATGTAGGATGCACTAAACTCACTCTGGGACACTATGGTATGGTAGGTGGGACGGTACTGTGTATATCTTTGTTGTTTGGGGTTGGGTATAGATGTATTGACTGTAATGTATGTAGGGATGGATGGGTGTCAATGTTGATATGCATAAAATATAGCTAATTGTCTACTGGGGGTCTTAATTGAGGTAATAGGTATATATTTCACATGGGTTGTATTTAGGGAAAAGAGGAGTTTGAGTAAATAAGTGTTAACTTCTTCCTTCTCCCTTTCAAGCACTGTACACTGTCACTTTTATTGCACTTGTCATTTGTTTTGTTTTTTGCTTTTATGTTTGAAATAAAGTATCTCTCTCTTCTTTAAGGCAATAAATTCACATTTTTAGGTAACTGACATTAGGGAAATGTAAGGGTCTCCTTTTACACACATTACAATGGTAAACCTCCATCATTTGACTTCATGTCATTATTTGTCCAGCACTTGATATCAAAACATACTTACAGGTCATAATTCCTGCCAGTAAAAATGATCATATAGATAGGGCCTTTTCTGTTGGACCATTCCGCTAGTGTAAAGAACATTATGCAACAGTTAGTTCCAACCAAGTAATCTGATTGGACAACAGGGATTCCAGGAGTTACTATATTCCCTGATAATCACACTCAGGGCTCTTCACAGAATATGTATCATTCTGCTTCAGCTGTGTTTACAGTGACATCTTATATATGAGAATTGTAATACTGTGTTGGATACCGTAATTGCCACAGTGAGGCGCTGTTTGAAAAGAGACTGTCCTATTCCAGTCCTCCCTGACCAGCAAGTCCCCCTTTATAAACATAAGATATTTTATGCCTGTTTAAACAAACAAGCTAGAGTTGGATTTATTGTCTTGATTAGCCAACCATAATAACCTTGTGGTAATGGACTCTGTTTCATCAGAAAATGCAAAGAGAAGAAGAAGAAGAAGAAGAAGCAGAAGAAGAAGAAGAAGAAGGCAACTTAATTGTCATTCAATCCATACAGCCAATCATGTACAGTAGAAGAAAATTATGTTTCTCCTATCTACAACGTTAATCACATCTAGAATCAGAGGGGCCGCTGCCATGCAAGGCGCCGCCACAAACAAGAGCGGGTGAAGTGTGGAGAAAATGCCTAAATCACTAGCAAACTAACAACAAGCCAGCCACCGACGTGACTCAACATGACCCAGAAAACATACTTTGGCAGTGGAGCGGCATGCATTTAAACACTGACTTCTGCGTTGCACAATATTTGATTTGGTTACATGTGTGTAAAATGACAATAGACCTATTCCTTCCTATATTATGCTCATTGAGGTGCTTCGCAACAGCAACAGTTAATTTGGCACATTCTTGACAGAGCAAAATAACAGATTAATCAAACAAAAATCATAATATTTTGCCCTGTATTGTTGTCATTTAGTAAACAGTGCCTGTGGAACTGTTGTATAAAAGCATACAGTAGGTCATGCAGTATCATGAATATACTATAACTGCCTGACATGAAGGCCCCCGCTTCATGTCAGGCCTACGATGAATCACCTCAGTTATATATTGATTGATACTGTACTCCCTCTCTTGTAATACTGCTTAAACATTGTTTTCTTGGTATCCCAAAAGTCTTATTTGGGTCAGAACTGGAGGACAACTTAGGCCCCCTAAATGGCAAAAAAAAAATAAAAAATAAAAAAATCAACCTTATATTTTATACTTTTATGTTATGTCTTTAAGAAAAACAAATAGAGTTTCAGTAAATGTCACAGTAGAAGTAGCCTTATCACTCATGAGGAACCTTAGAATTATATTTGCACTTAACAATTAAAGTGCCAGATGTCCCCAATGAGGAAACATTAAGACATTTCTAAAATCTTTTTAAGCAGTTATCTAAATGGGGGAGATGCAGTTTGTCTATTTGATAACCATGACTGCAAATTCTTCAATACATAAAAACACAGTTTTTGTTTTCCCACTGTTCTTTAAACCTGTCAACTGTAAAGGACTTCTCAAGAATATTACACAATCCATGCACTAGGAACAAAAGTGTGAGAAAGCTCACTTCTCCCCCTGCTGGACCCTGGTTTTTTTCCAGACACAGAGAGACAGAGGGAAACAGGGGTGGTCAAAGTATTTCGCCATCCCTTCAGGCAGCAAACGACCAATCAACAGAGGGATATTAAATTTTGCTGCTTGTTTTTCTTTTTGAAGCTCTTGTACATAGTTTATTAAATTTAAAAATATAAATCAATTCAAACTTTGCTAAAACACTGAGTAATCACACACTAAACTAAATCTATAAATGTGTAACACTGGATGTTTAAGCTTCAGATTTTTATAAAGTTAAATTTAAATCAGAAAAAATGTTATTATTTCTGGCCTAATTGCATTTTGCTTAGTTACCCAATTACTCCAGCACCTCATAATCATATGCTGAGCTGTAAAGTTGGGGATTAGCCTTGGCCTATTTTTCCTCCTAACGCTACGGTACAGAAGCTCTTCTTCACTTCCTCCTGTGCCTCCCTTTCCCCTCTTCATCCCGCTTCCTTTTGGCTCTTTATTACAGTATCCCAGCCTTCAACCATCTCACAGGAGCCAAACACACATGATAATTTAATCGTGTGCTAGTGCAGCTTTAATACTAAGCTTTGATTGGAAGCGTGGCGCAGCAGCAAAGCAGATGGAATTTTAGCATGCCTGTGTGTGCTTTTCTCGGCTTTTTCTATTGCCAGTCTACATTTTTTTTTTATTGCTTTATGTTCATGAATATGCATTTTCACTTTTAGCAAGTATGCTGTAGTTAGGTTGGGTCATGTGAATAAATGTGCAAATCAAGATCCAGGAAGGGATGGAGAATTGTGATTTTCTTTTTCTTGACTGTAAATGTCTAACTCATCATAGCAGTGCGCCTACTTGGGCGGATTGGCCTGTCCCATTCACTCTGGGCCCTTTCATTGGTGCACTCTAATCTATAGTGGCAGTTTGGGTCTGTTGCCTTGCTATTTGTCCTCTCGCAGCACCAGAGCTCTTGGTGAAATCACTTCCTGTAGCTACAGTAATTGTTTCTGCTATCAGCACCTAACATCCAAAATGAATTAGAGGAGGCGTCTGTGTAGTCTGGCCCTTCTCATTTTCGGACAGCTGATGTGACAGCGCCTTTGTGTGCCGTCTTCCTTCCATTATTGCACCATGGGTGTGATGGATGCTGTGTCAATGTGATGGAACATACATTTGCCAATATAACGCTACCTGCAGATGTTCCAATTTGTCATGACAGGAGCGCATAATGGGTGAAAATTGTCTGCTTTAGGTGCACTATTTTGAGTGTAAAATGAAATAGTTTGCTGGCATTCTGTAGTATAGCTACATAAAGTATTTGGATGGTATACTCATAACCAGGGGCGTCAGACTAGGGGTGATGGTTGAACAAAATACACTGAATTGAGTGGGGGCCCAGTGAAAGCTTAAAATGTTAAATTCACATGAGGTTTGTAGGTAGGGAGGGGCCCAAAATTTGCTTCACTTCTGCTCCTGATCTTCGTGCATGTCGAGGGTTGACTCACATGCCACGCTGGATTCACAGTAGCCGTACAAACAAAACGGACACAGGCTGTGGACTGCAGTCTTGCACACAGCTGCGTTTCATGCGCACACAAATCTGTGGTCCATATGTCCACATTGTAGATGACAACGATGCTCCAGCAAACTGATCTGAACACCTAGAATTAAGTAAAATGAGGAGAAAGAACAAAAAGGTACTCATTTCAGTATTAACAAGTATAGAAGTTCAGTGCTGACCGTTTGCATGCTATGTGCACAGTTATACAACAGTTAGTACCAACCGAGCAATTTGATTGGACAATAGAGATTCCAGGAGTTACTATATTCCACAACATTCCGCTTCAAAGGTGTCCATGTAACCATTAATTATTAACAGTAAGTTACTATCAGCTCTCTGACAATTGCAGTACTGTTTTGGATACCTTAATTTCCACAGTGAGGCGCTGTTTAATAAGAAATTATATATCTGTGACCCGAAAGGCCCACCCTTTTGGAAATGTCTACCTTCATCTATCCCGGCCCTGCTGTCATTTTAAGCTCATTAAGCATATTTCACTTCTGTTTAAAAAAATAGGCAGTGCTAGAGTTTGATTTGTCTCGATTAACAAACCACAATACCTTTGTGGTGAGGGACTTTTTGGTTTCATCTGAAAATACAAAGAAAAGCGAGCAAAGTGTGCTAAGTCGCTAGCATGCTAACTACTAGCTACCAGATATCTATGTACATACCGGTGGTTCTGACAACTGGCATTGGATAAGTTTTGATCTGGGGTCTTCTGCAGTACCGACTCAACAGGTATATGTTTTAAAAACTCATTACTTTTGCACTTGACAATATTTAATTTGTTTACATGTGTGTGAAATGACAATAGACAGCTTCATGGTGATTGAGATGTTGAGCAACAGTTACTGGCTGTCAGGACATGGGTTGGACCCACATCCTTGCTTAGAGTTATTTTGTGTTTTCTGCATTTATTATTGTTTATTAGAGCTATAAGTCTGTTCGGCTTACTATTATTATGATTATAGTTCAGTTCTGTCATTGTTTGTTATGGTCATGTCTCCCCTAAACCCCTGCTTATGTCTGCCTCCCTCTGAGTGTGTTTAGCCCCGCCCCCTCCTGTCATTCCCTCTTCCCTCATGTGTCAGCTGTCTGTGATTATTGATTTCTCCACCTGTGCCGTATTGTCTTGATTAGTCCCCTGTATATAAATGTGTCTGAGTTTGTGTTCAGTCTGGTTTCCTTTGTTGTCATTCGGTGTCTAACACGCACTTCTGCCTGCCTGTGTTGCACCTGCTGGATTATTATTTCGTGTTCTGTTTTGTCTGCCTGCCAGCCTGGTTATTTTCTGTTTTTGACCCTCAAGCTGTGTTGTTGTAACCTGCTCTTAAAATAAATCTGCTGAACTTGAGTCCTGCGAGTGGGTCCAGTCCCTACAACACCCTGACATAAGGAAACCAGCAGTATGGACCCAGTGGACTTAAAGTTTTTTTCAAATGGGCCTCGATGAGGAGGAACTTTGGGTCACTTTCAGTGTGGAAGACCTAATCAAGGCAGCCCGCATTTCCTGCATGCTGGAGGAAGCCCTTAAGTTCCTCACTATAGCCGAAGAGTTAATCGGGGCTTTTCCCACTCTGCAGCGGTATCCCCAGCTCGCCGGACTCCTGCTCTCTGTTCCCAAGTTGCAGCAGATGCTCTGGGAGCTGGTGAGGCTGTCACCGGTTGCGGGAGAGGAGTGGAGAGAAGAAGGACCTTCATGAGCCGAGGGATGTGGCTCACGCCAGCGCCGACGGACACAGCAACCTGGTTTTTCCTCCCTCAACACAGCACCACAACACACCACCGTGCAGCGACACCTTGTTGGACGAGCCATGTCATATCCCGGGATGGATCGTCCGACTCCCCAGTGGCAGCAGAACGGGAACAACAGCAAGTACCATCTTATTTTTTACCACCAATAAATGAAAGGGCTTGTCTTGTTCCAGGGGAGGGGGCTCAGCTTCAGCCACCTACCATCACTGCTGAGCTCTCTCCACTGCTCTCTGCTGCCTATTCCATCCATCAATCCTCACCTGCATCTCCTGGTTCACCTTGTGTTTATTCCAAGCGTTTGCCAAGACTGGGTGGTAACCGGATGGTCTGGGAGGAATCTACTATTCTGGAAAGACCACTAGCTGCAGCTGCCTCCACACCAATGCCGCAGGACACCGAGGTCTGCCAGACTGGGTTTGCTACATTGGTACCTCTGTGTGGCGGTGATGAGGAGGAGCAGGAGGAGCGTTGGCAGGCCATGCTTGCTCAGAAGGAGCTAATGTTGGACGACAAGCATGGCTTCTTCCAGAGCATGTGTCCCAGCTGGGTCAGATTCAGCTGGAAATGGACGTTCCAGCCCCAGTACCTGCTCCATGGCGCCATCAAGCTCCAGTGCCTGCTCCGCGTCACTCCCCAGTTCCTGTACCTGCTCTGCGTTGTTCTCCAATTCCTGTGCCTGTTCCGTGTTGCTCTCCAGTTCCTGTGCCTTCTTTGCGTTGCTCCCCAGTTCCTGTACCTGCTCCGCATTGCTCCCCAGTTCCTCTACCTGCTCCGCGTCACTCTCCAGTTCCTGTGCCTGCTCCACGTCACTCCCCAGTTCTTGTACTTGCTCCATGTCACTCTCCAGTTAGTGTTCCTGCTTTTAATTCTGAGGTGGTCACCCCAGCAACAGGAGACCAGGAGTTAAGGCAAGTACCTTTTCATTTATATTCAAATACCATTTTTGAATATACTTTTCTTACTCCTGGTGGGGGGACCCAAGCACACGTTCCATCAGCTGCTGAGTCCTCCCCACCAGTCCCTGCTGTTAATGACTGTGGTGTTGCCTCACAGACCTCCTGTTTCCCTCCATCGTCTGTGGTAGTCATGTCGAGGATGGGGTCGCAGGAGGACCATGTTCCAGCCGATGTTCCCGAACTCGGGAGTCTTCCAGCCAATGCTCCTGAGGCCAGGAGACCTCCAGCCCATGTTCCCGAGGTCAGGAGACCTCCAGCCAATGTTCCCGAGGTCAGGAGACCTCCAGCCGATGTTCCTGAGGTTGGAAGACCTCCAGCCGATGTTCCCAAGGTCAGGAGTTCTCAAACCAATATTCCCAAGGTCAGGAGATCTCCAGCTAATGTTCCCGAGGTCACAAGATCTCCAGCCGATGTACCCAAGGCCGGGAGACCTTCAGCCGATGTTCCTGAGGTCAGGAATCCTCCAGTCAATATTCTCGAGGTCAGGAGGCCTCAAGCCAATGTTCCAGAGGTCAGAAGACCTCCAGTCATTGCTCCCGAGGTCAGGAGACCTCCAGCCATTGCTCCAGAGGTTGGTGCGCCTCCACCTGCTGTTTTGGAGGCCAGCGCGACACCACCAGATGTTCCTGAGGTCAAAACTCTGCAAGTACTGTCCTCGGAGTGAGGCGCACCTGTGTTGTTGCCTCCGGAGCGGGAGACTTCTGTGTTGATTTCTGTGCAAAGAGCTCCACTATTACCATCTGCCAAGCTCACAGATTCTATGTTGTTGTCTCTGGAGCAAGGAGCCCCTTTGTGGTCTTTTGAACAAATGTTATCTCCTGAGCCTAAAGATTCCAGGTTGACATTATCTTCAGAGTTTGAAAATTTCATGTCATCTCGAGGGTGAAAATTCTTTACCGTCTCCTGAGGTTAAAGTTACTATGTTATCACCTCCAGAGGTTAAAATGTCTATGTTATCACCTCCTGAGGTTGAAATGTCCATGTTTTCATCTGCTGAGGATAGTGTTACCATGTTTTCACCTCCAGAGGTTGAAATGTCCATCTTGTCATCTGCTGAGGATAGTGTTACCATGTATCACCTCACGAGGTTAAAATGTCTATGTTACCATTTCTTGAGTTTGAAGTTTCTATGTTATCTTCTGAGTTTGAAGTTTTCATGTTGCCAGCTCCAGGGCAAGAGGCCTCTATGTTGTTTTCTCTTGAACAAAGAGTTTCTGTGTTACTTTCTGTGGTAGACTGCAAGTCTAAATTAAAACATTACTGGCACATGCCTCTAGGGGGAACTACCTGTATTGTTCAGCACTACTACTAAGGGGACACATTAGAATAAGAGTGTAAAAAACCCCGCGCAGAATCCATGTTCAGTCATTGTCGTGTGTGTTGCAGAATAAATGGCTAGAGTTAGCCAAAGAAATAACTCAAGTGTGATCATTGCTACACGGTAGGATATCACACAATTGGCGACGAGGATTTAAAAGTTATCAACGAGAAACAGAGAACATTGCAAGTGTGGCGAACTCAAGTGAATCCAGCAGTTCGAGTGCAAGTTCAGAGGAGGAAAACGAGGTTTCCCCACCACGACGCGCAATGGCGGCTGTAATCGGAACGGTAACCCCTTTTGATAACTCGACTCAGTCATGGGAAGAATATAGTGAAATGTTGGACTTTTTCTTCGAAGCTAATGATATTGAGGAGCCAGACAAACGGAAGGCTGTACTGTTGAGTGGAGTTGGTGCAACTACTTACAGCTTGTTGAGAAATTTAGTAAGCCCTGCATTACCGAAAGATAAAACATACGACCAGCTTACTGCTGAGCTTCAGAAGCACTTCAGCCCCAAACCGAGTGAAATCGTGCAACGATTCAAATTTAATTCACGCATAAGGAGGAACACTGAGTCCATAGCAGAGTATGTGGCAGAATTGAAGAAATTAGCACTGCACTGTGATTACAAAGACTCATTGGAAGAAATGTTAAGAGACAGACTTGTGTGTGGAGTGAATGATGACCGAATGCAACGGCGACTTTTATCTGAAACAAAACTCACTTTTGCAAAGGCTTTGGAATTATGCCAAGCGATGGAAACAGCATCTAAAGATGTGAGAGAAATGCAAGGGAAGCTAGCAGAGGACACAGCAACGCATGTTCGTGTGCCTAAGACCCAAGTAGGTGTCCACAAAGTGTCGACTGACAAAACTCAGCGCAAATTCCCCAGTTGTTATCGCTGCAAAGGCCAGCACAATGCCGCTGAGTGCAAATTTGCCACTGAGCTGTGTCATAATTGTGGCAAGCGAGGGCACATTAAGAAAGCATGTAGAACAAAGGTGGGCAATGCACAGGTGCAGAAGGCAACAGTTAAAGGGCAAAAGAATGAAAACAAGGGCCCAGGAAAGGAACAGCGAGCGAATCAACTTAGAGGGGAGGGAGAAAGTGATACAGAAGACATGGGTTTTCACACAATTTACAACATGTCAGATGAGCTGACCAAGGTAGCGCCCATCACGCGTACCATGAATGTTAATGGAATGAAAGTAACATTTGAAGTTGATACAGGCTGTGGAGTAACCATATTAAGTAAACAGCAATATACACAACTGTGGAAGAAAACAGACACAGCAGAATTAAATCCCTGTTCATTAAAATTAAAAACATACACAGGAGAGAAGCTAGACGTGCTAGGCATGGCACAAGTGAAGGTGCAACACGAAAACAAAGAAAAGGACTTACCTGTAGTAGTAGTTGGGAGCGAAGGACCGAATCTACTAGGGCGAAGTTGGCTACAAGAACTGGCCATGATTGATCAGTTGGTGAATAAGGTGGAATCTCAGCCCAAATTGCAGCTGGAGGAGATCCTCGAAAGACACGCTGAGGTGTTCAAAGAAGGCTTAGGACAGCTAAAAGGTGTCACTGCAAAGATTAATGTGGACAAGGAGGCCCAACCACGATTCTGCAAACCCCGACCGGTGCCCTATGCAGTCAAGCCACTGGTCGAAAGCGAGCTACAGAGGCTGCTGGATGACAAGATCATTGAGCCAGTGCAGGGTGCAGAATGGGCGGTGCCCATAGTCCCAGTGCGAAAGCTGGATGGCTCCATTAGAATATGTGGAGATTACAAACTCACTGTCAATCGAGCATCACGGGTGGATCAGTATCCAATTCCTAAAGTGGAGGACCTCTTCGCACAGCTGAATGGCGGTCGACGCTTCATGAAATTAGACATGAGTCACGCTTACCAACAGGTAGTCCTGGAAGAAGAATCAAGAAAGTATGTAACCATCAATACACACAAAGGCTTATATACCTACACACGCTTACCATTTGGATTAGCTTCCAGTCCTGCTATATTCCAGAGAACTATGGAGGGCATCCTAGGTGGAATTCCGAATGTTGCCATTTATTTGGATGACATCCTTTGTACAGGACCAAATGAACAAGAACATCTGAAAACGCTGGAGGACGTGCTTCAACGGTTGGAGAAAAGCGGTCTGAGGTTGAAAAGAAGCAAGTGTGAGTTCATGGGAAAAGAGGTGGTGTTCCTAGGCCACAAGATCAACACCAGTGGTCTACACCCTCTGACAGACAAAGTGGAAGCCATTGCGGAGGCGCCTGAGCCACAAAATATTACTGAGTTAAAAGCCTACCTGGGCTTGTTGAACTATTACCATAGGTTCCTCCCAAAGCTCTCCACGCTGCTGGCACCACTACATACCTTACTTAAGAAGGAAGTAAAATGGTCATGGGGGGTCAAGCAGCAGAAGGCGTTTGAAGAGTCCAAAGCGCTACTTCAGTCCTGTAGTGTGTTAGTGCACTATGATTCAAACAAACCACTCATCCTGGCGTGTGACGCATCACCCTACGGTGTGGGAGCTGTACTCTCTCATCGTATGGAGGATGGCTCAGAGAGACCCATAGGGTTCGTCTCAAGAACTCTTAGTGCAGCTGAGAAAAACTACTCCCAGCTAGACAAGGAGGGCCTTGCAGTAGTATTTGGTGTAAAAAAGTTCCACAAATACCTGTACGGGAGACAGTTCGCTATAGTGACTGACCACAAGCCACTAATTTCACTGTTCAGTGAAATGAGAGCCATACCCCAGATGACATCTCAGAGAATTCAGAGATGGGCCGTTACATTAGCAGCGTATGAGTACACCATCGTTTACAAAGCCGGACGGGACCATACGAATGCTGACGCGATGAGTAGGCTACCCTTGGATGGAGGAAGAGACAGCACGCCTGAGGAGGAGGAGAGAGTGCTATTGTTTGAAGATATCGGCGTGCCCCTGGTGAACGCACAACAAATAAAGAAGTGGACAGACAAAGACCCTGTTCTAGCAAGAGTGCGAGAATACATCTTGCGAGGATGGCCGAAGATGAACAGTCCTGAGGTCATTCCCTATGCCCGACGACAGGATGAGCTCAGCACCCAGGAAGGTTGTATCCTGTGGGGAGGACGCGTGGTTGTTCCACCACCTGGTCGGAATGCCTTACTGCAACAACTACACCAAGCACACCCTGGCATCACTCGCATGAAAGCGTTGGCGAGGAGTTACATGTGGTGGCCCAACATGGATGCAGAGGTGGAGGCGCTTGTGAAGTCATGTGCGGCATGCCAGGAGAACAGGAACAGTCCTCCAGCAGCCCTACTACATCCCTGGGAAGTTCCAGATAAACCATGGAGAAGAATTCACATTGACTACGCAGGTCCATGGATGGGAAGAATGTTCCTGATCATAGCTGACGCATACTCAAAGTGGATCGATGCATATTCTGTGAGTAGCTCTACTTCTACTGTTACCATTGAATGTCTTAGAAAGAGTTTCAGCCAACATGGCATACCTGAAATCATAGTATCAGATAACGGTACATGTTTTACGAGTGAACAGTTCCAAGAGTTTTCTGAAAAGAATGGCATACGTCACATCACGACTGCGCCATACCATCCTTCTTCTAATGGCTTAGCCGAGAGGGCCGTGCAGATGTTCAAGTCACTCATGAAAAAGATGGCAGGAGACTCTATTGAAACCCGAATGTCGCGAGCTCTGTTCAGCTATCGAATAACACCCCAATCTACAACTGGCAAGTCACCAGCTGAGCTGTTGTGTGGAAGGAAGTTGAGGTCAACATTTGACTAATTACATCCAGACTTCAGAAACAAAGTGCATGACAAACAAGAGAAACAAAAAGGTTATCATGACATGCATGCTAGAGAGAGAATACTGAGAGAAGGAGACGTGCTCTACACCCGCAACTTTGGCTCAGGACCAGCCTGGGTACCAGGAGAAATAACAGAAAAGACAGGCCCTGTGTCATTCAGGGTGACATTAGGCCATGGACAAGTGGTGAGGCGACACATCGACCAAGTTCGTGGTAGGAGCTCCATTCCCCTGCCGATGGCACCAGAGGTGTTGTCTGACAACCATTCTGAGGAGAGCATCAACGAACCACCACTTCAGGTGATACCTGAGGTACCCGTCTCTGCAGATTCTACGGGCAGCACTGCAGCAGCCGAAACAGTGGAGCAGTCTGAGTCTTCACCTGCAGTTGGCTCACCCGCCGTGAGAAGATCTCAGCGAGCTAGGAAAGCTCCAGACTACTTGAAGGACTATACTTAGTCAGTAGTGAGTTCCCCAGCCACAGGACAAGAATGCGTCCTGGAACCTCACTGGGATGCGGTAGTCAACCCAATTCCCCAGTTAGACTGTTATGTGTGTTATACATGTGAAAAAAGAAAAAAAAAAAAAAGAGAAAGAAATTATGTGTATGGCACATGTGTTTAAGAAGTTAAAAAAGTAACTGTGATAGTTTAGGGTTAAATGGGAGTTCCAGGATGTCTAGTATAATTGGCTAGTGTACTTAAAAGTAGTTTAATCTAGAGGGGAGGGATGTGGTAGACTGCAAGTCTAAATTAAAACATTACTGGCACATGCCTCTAGGGGGAACTACCTGTATTGTTCAGCACTACTACAAAGGGGACACATTAGAATAAGAGTGTAAAAAACCCCACGCAGAATCCATGTTCAGTCATTGTCGTGTGTGTTGCAGAATAAATGGCTAGAGTTAGCCAAAGAAATAACTCAAGTGTGATCATTGCTACACGGTAGGATATCACACTTTCTAAGCAAAGGGCTCGTGTGTTATTTTCAGAGCAAAAGGTTTGTGTGTCTTCTCCCCTCTGGTGGCCCATGGACTTTGGTAGGCTACCCAACACATCATGTTCACCCCTCAGGTGGCTTATGGATTCAGGTAGGCCCCCTGACCTGTTGTGCTCTCCAGTCCGGTGGCCCTGGGACTCTGAAAGACCACTAGACCCGCCTTGCTTTTAGGTCCAGAGGCTCTGGGGCTTTGGCAGGCCACCCACCCCATTTTTGTTTATGGTTTGGGGCTGTGGACTTTGGTTATGCCCCACAAACTATGTTGACTGGTTTTGGACTCTGTGTGTGTGTGATTTGTCTACCTATCTAACACATCTACCTATCTAACATTTGTCCACCTATCTAACAATAAATCTAATCCATTATTATTATTATTGTAGAGGTCGCTTGCACATTGGCAAGACATCACCAAGACATCAACATTAGTTTGGCGACGACCATCAGCACACATTTAAATGATGCATCACACTATAGTGACTGTGGCCACACTGCAGTTAAATGTTAATCTTCATCTTCTCACTGCTCCCTTTTGGAGTCACCACAGTGTATCATCACCAGATATCATGATGATCCACATACTGTATGCGACTTGCCAATAATTTTACACCAAATGCCCTTCTGACCAGCTCATGAACCTACAAGCTTCCAGCTGTGAGAAGTATTAGTAGTAATGTTTCTCACCTCGAATAATAAAATAACTGCAGTCTAAAAGATCCAACCAAAATAAAGGTCTTGATTAACATTTAAGTGATAGAGCATTCGCCCCACAGCTGGAAGATATTGGGTCCATGACTGGGTCATACCAAATCCATCCATCTTCTTCCGCTTAATCCCTTTCAGGTCACGGGGGGGGGGGGGGGGGGGGGGCTGGAGCCTATCCCAGCATCTTTGGCCGAGAGGCAGGGTACACCCTGGACAGATCGCCAGTCCATCGCAGGGCCAACACAGAGAGACAGACAACCATTTACTCTCACAGTCATACCTAAGGACAATTTAGAATCCCCAGTTTGATGCTAGTTTAACCTAACTTGCATGTTTTTGGCATGTGGAAGGAAACCGGAGAAATCCCGGCGTAAACCCACGCAGACACGGGGAAAACATGCAAACTCCACACAGATCACTGTTGGTCAGGGGCTGGGATCGAACCCAGGATCCACCGGCCAAGGGTGAGTTGCTGTGCTGTTGCAAAGCTAACAATTCCGCCACCACACTGTCATACCAAAGACCATATAAAATCCTTGCCAAATCAAATTTGTGGACCATCACAACATATACACTCTGGCAACCCTGAAAGGGAGCAACTTAAAGATGAAGATTAACATGTGGCTGCAGCTGCTATATCTTACACATGTTGGCTGATGGCCTTTGCCAATGTCTCCTTAAGTTGTGTCCATCAATATTATGAACAGGATCAGTAACAAAGGGCCAGTTGTGACAGAATCCAACTCTCACTGGCAACGAGTTTGACTGATTGTTGGCAATGCGAATCAAACTCTCACAACAGTCGTATAGAGACCGGATAGCTCATAGCAACAAGCCCAATACCGCCCCCCCCCTTCCGTCTCACCAACAAGGGATGTGGTTGAAT
Organism: Pholidichthys leucotaenia; assembly: GCA_020510985.1. Lineage (NCBI taxonomy): Eukaryota > Metazoa > Chordata > Actinopteri > Cichliformes > Pholidichthyidae > Pholidichthys > Pholidichthys leucotaenia. The sequence continues at coordinate 20,901,194 of CM035844.1, forward strand.
TCTTTGTCCAGGTCCACAAAACACATATACTGTAGACTGGTTGGGCAAACTCCCACAAACTCTCAAGGACCCTTGAGAGGGTGAAGAGTTGGTCTGATGTGCCAGGATGAAAACCACATTTTTCCTCCTGAACCAGAGGCTTGACCAAGTACCTCTCCAGGACCTTGGCATAGACCTTCCTGAGAAGGCTGAGGAGTGTGATCCCTCTAAAATTGGAGCACACCCGCTGGTCCACCTTCTTGAATAGAGGAAACACCACCCCAGTTTGCCATGCCAAAGTCACTGTGCCCAACTTCCATGCAATGTTGTAGAGGCATGTCAACCAAGACAGCCCCACAACATCCACAGCCTTCAGGTACTCAGGGCAAATCTTATCCACCCCTGGGCTCCTACCGCTGAAGAGTTTTCTAACCACTTTGGTGACCTCAGTCCCTGTGATGGGCGAGTCATCCCCCTCATCCTCAGGCTCTGCTTCCACTACAGAATCACTACTATAGTGTGGACAGGGAGGTGGTTCAATTCAAATCAATTCAACTTTATTTACAGTATATAGTGCCATTTCACAACAACAGTCATCTCATAGCACTTTCAAACTGTAGGGGAAAACCCCACAATTGCAGAAAGACCCCAGCAATCAGGCAATCCCCTGTGAGCAGCACTTGGCGACGGAGGAGAGAGGCAGTCATCTGCTGCGACTGGCTTGGGGGCGAAGGGATAGAGAAGAAGAAGAAAAGAACAGACAGGGTTCCCCCTTCTGAGTTGCCAAACAGTTTGCCAGAATCTCTTTGAGGCTGACTGAACGTCTTGCTCCATGGCCTCACTGAACTCCTCCCACACCGGAGTTTTAGCTTCAGCAACTGCTCGAAGCCTCTGCTTAGCCTACCAGTACAGCTCAGCTGCTTCAGGAGTCCCACAAGCTAACCAAGGTCAATAGGACTCCTTCAGCTTGATGGCCCCCCTCACCTCTGGCATCCACCATTTGCTTTTGGGGGTTGCCACCACGAAAAGCGCCAACACCTTGTGGCCACAGCTCTGAGAAGCTGCTTCAGCAATGGAGGTGGAGAACATGGCCCATTCAGATTCCATGTCTCCCGTCTCCTTCAAGATGTGGTCGAAGTTCTCCTGGAGGTGGGAGCTGAAGCTGAAGACCTCCCGGACAGAGGACTCAGCTAGACATTCCCAGTACTTCCTCACTATATGTTTGTGTCTGCTGAGTCTGACTGGGATCCTCCCCCGCCAAGAGATCCAACTCACCACCAGATGGCAATCAGTCGACAGCTCTGCACCTCTCTTCACCTCTCTTCAGTGTCCAAGACGTATGGTTGCAGGTCTGATGATACGATAACAAAATCGATTATTGACCTGCGACCTAGGGTGTCATGGTGCCAGGTGCACATATGGGCACCCTTATGCTTGAACATGGTGTTCGTTATGGACAAACTGTGGTTAGCACAGAAGTCCAATAACTGAACACCACTTACGGTCAGATTGTGCAGGCTGTTCCTCCCAATCACACTCATCCAGGTTTCACTGCCATTGCCCATGTGCGCTTTGAAGTCCCACAGTAAAACCATGATGTCTTTAAGAGGAGCACTTTCTTGTACAGTAAGATGAGCAAATTCCTCATCTTAGAAAATACTCATATGCAACTTCTTCACTACATCTCCTTGTTTCAAAACCACTCAGATCCAAGAAAGAAGGGGCAGGTGGGGACAGGCAGAGCACCAGGATTTTTTTACTCCTCATGCTAGGGGCGAGCTTGAAAAAGAAGTAGGAGGTCTAAACAAAATTGAAATTATTATAAAATGGTCCAAAACAACTTTATTTGGGAAGGCTTAGCAGGGGCTATTCAGCTCTGTGACAGGACTATAGTACCGCCTTGTCCCAGTATAGTGCCATGCATATGTGGGGCTGATGGAAAAAATGTGCTGAAACGCTGGAGACTCACATCCAGACAGTTTACTTTTTTCTGGCAATCAATACACATTTTTTCTGGTTATGGTTAGGGTAATGGATAACAGTAGGGACTGAAATCCACTATGTTCATATGTACATCAGTATTGTGATCTTAGCACAAATAAGCTCATACTTCTTCAGGACTTCTTAGACAGAATAAGCCTGCTTCTGGCGCTGCTTGAGGCAGCGCTCTTCTTTACAGCAGCTTCACTCACTACTGAGCTTTTCCCGGCTCTATTTTATTATTTATTTTTGTTACAGTTTTTTTCGGACTCATGTTAACTTCATCACGTCCATCGACAGTAATGTCACTGGTCTTGAGCTGATAATAGTGATCTTCTTCTCCACTTTAACTGTGTCTGGGGATCCAGTGTGTCATGAGTCTATTGTTTGCACCAGGGATGAGCCATTAGCTCAGCGGTGCTCCTTCAGCAGAGACCCGAAGTCCCCCCATGAGCTAAGCCTTAAACAACAAGGATGCTGGGCAGGAGCAGAGCAACATGCGAGGGGGAGAAGATACAAGCCCATTCTCCCATCCATCATCATGGGGAATATGAGATCGCTCCAAAACAAGACGGATGAGTTAGCAGCTCCAGCCCAGCATGAAAGTGCCTACTGGGAGGTTAGCATCATCCTATTCATGGAAACCTGGCTAACCTTGCTAACCCCATATGCTAACATCAGACTGGATGGCTAATCTATTGTGGGCAGCTAGAACAGCCGAGAGTGGCAAGAGGAAAGGAGGTGGGCTGGCAGTGTTTGTGAATGATAGATAATGTAACCCTGGGAACACCACGATCACAGAACAGCACTGTCGCGAGGACACTGAATTGTTAGCTGGTAGCATGAGGCCTTACTTACACAGGGAGTTTTCATAAATTATTGTGATAGTGGTGCACGTCCCGCCTCTGCTAACACTGATGCAGTCTAGGAAGTCATCCACTCTGTTACCAGGAGGCTGCAGACAATATCCCAATGCCCTCTTGCTCATCTCGGGAGTTTAACCATGCTTCTATGTCCTCCACCCTGCCCACTTTCACCCAGTATGTTACATTTATAAATCTACTGTATATATACATTAATTGGTGGCTCAGTTGGTACAGCATCCGCCCCACACCCGGGAGGCAGGGGTTCAAATCCCGGCTGGGTCATGCCAAAGACCATATAAAAGTCATATCAGTTTGTATGTGTTAACAACAAAAACTCAGAGCTACTGAAGGTCACCTGTGGAGTCCCACAGGGTTCAGTTTTGGGACCATTATTATTCAATATGTATATAAATGATATATGTAAAGTTTCAGAAAAAATGGACTTAATATTGTTTGCTGATGACACTAACCTGCTATGCAGTGGAAACAACTTGGAACAACTTCTGGATACACTCGGAAAGGAATTAGGAAAGCTGAAACTGTGGTTTGATTCAAACAAATTAACGCTCAATTTAAGCAAGACAAAATTTATAGTCTTTAACAACCATCACAACTACCCAGTACCCAAACTCAGTGTAAATGGTGTAGAGATTGAAAGGGTATCCGAAACTAAATTCCTTGGAGTAATAATTGATAACAAACTGTGTTGGAAGCCACATATTAATTATATAAAAGGTAAAGTATCCAAATCAATTGCAATATTACACAGAGTGAAAAATTTGCTGAATCAACCCACACTATACACCTTGTATCATTCATTAATACTCCCATACATGACATATTGTAATGAAGTATGGGGAAATACATATAAAACAAACATATATCCACTCTTTATGCTTCAAAAGAGAGCTATTAGAATAATCAACAAAGCAGCTTACAGGGAACCAACAAACCCACTTTTTCTTAAACAAAAAACTCTCAAGTTGAAAGATCTGATCGACTTTAAAACCGCAATAATAATGTTCAAAGTGAAGAATCTATCACTGCCCGCAAATATCCAAAAGTTGTTCCAAACAAGGGAGAAACGATATCACTTCAGAGGAACATGTATATTTCAAAAGCCTACAGTGAGAACAACCACCAAGCAACACTGTATTTCAGTGCAAGGTGTCAGATTATGGAACGATTTTGGACCTGAATTAAAATCATGTACAAAGCTTGGACAATTTAAACAAAAACTAAAGGAAGAAATACTCCAAACATATTTACAAGACGACATGTAAACTCACATAAGGATTGACATTTCCAGCCTGTGTTGTGTTATAGCTTAGTTTTTTTTTTTTCTCTGTGACACTATGTCTTAGATTTGTTTTTGAATAGTAACCGCTTAACTTAGACTAGCTCAGTTTTCTTTTTCTCTCAGTCATATTTTGTCTTAGCCTTGTTTTAAATTGTAATCGCTCTTGTCTTGTTTTCTCTTTTTTCTCCTTTGAATTCTTGGATGGAATATGGGTGGGCAATATAAGCTGCGGCTTCAGCCATCACCCATTTCGGATAACTCACGTGGAATTGTATAGTAGAAGGAGTCTTTGTCTAATTTGACCTTGTTGTTATATTATACAGTTTCTTTTAACCTGTAATGTACTATCCGAAATAAATTCATTCATTCATTCATTCAAGTGGAACTTCCTGCCGTCCAGCTTGATGCTCAGCAATAATGGAATGGAGGAGGGAAATCTGTGGCGGCGCCTTGCATGGCAGCAGCCCTCTGATTCTAGACATGGGGTGTGTGTGATTAACACTGTAGATAGGAAAAACACCATTTTGTTCTATTGTACATGATTGGTTGTATGGTTGAATGACAATAAAAGGGTGATTTAATTAAACTTTATTTTTTAATTTTATTAAACAGAGCATTAATTAACTAAAAGTGAAAAAAAATTTAATCAAATGCCACTAACCAAGTATATCTCATAATTTATTAATCAAAAACAAATGCATACATATTGTATTACATACATTATTTAAATAAATATGTCTTTAATTAACTTGTCAAGCCATTTTATTGAAAGGCATTTGTGAATATTTAACTATTTGATTATTATTTATTAATTTAGTGTTATTTGGAGATGTTGTTTATTGCTTAACTATAACATGGAGTTTGGAATATGGTGCCCATGTAAACATGGTCAGTAATTTGGTTAACTTTAGGGAAATGGTTAGGGACTGGGCTAGGAACCTCTTTAGCGACATTGCAACTGTAACCCTCCACCATGCTTCTTCATGCCATTATATCCACACAAGGTGGAGGCCACATAATGTCCACTTATGTCATCCCACACTATAGGCCCTATTACAAGGTGGTAAAAAGCTCATATAATCTGTCTTCTGTTGGAGGACAGTCTCCACGTTTGTTATGATTAACAGTATAATTAATATCACAGTGTTGCATAACAGTCATAAAACTGATAGCTGTGAAATATGCCGCAGATGTTCAGTTTGGCAGAAATGATGGCAATAAAAATTGGTATTTGTTTTACATTTTTATGAGGCTCGTTCATGACAGCCTTTTCTATGCACACATACAAATAAATTGTCCACATTCTGTACATGCTGTAGATCAGGGGTGTCCAATCATGTGCCATAGTGGGCCAAGACCCTGCAGGTTTTCTCTTCTACCCAGTCTCTTCAGCAGGTGTTTTCACTCATCAGCAATCAGTGGGAAGAAAGTCAGTGTAATCTGCCGTTGAAGACACTTGTTGGAGGTAAAGCCTGCAGAGTCTCGAGCCTCCATGGCACATTATTGGACACCCCTGCTGTAGATGGTGGCTTTTTACCTCCGCCAAGGAGGTTATGTTTTCATCGGCGTTGGTTTGTCTGTCTGTTTGTTTGTTTGTTAGCAAGATAGCTTGAAAAGTTATGGACGGATTTTCATGAAATTTTCACAGATTGTCAGAAATGGGGTATCCTACAGATGATTAGATTTTGGTGGTGATCCAGATCACCGTCCAGAAGAAAACCGCCATTATGGAAAATGCCATTTTCGTCAATAACTACTGAACCACTAATCCTATCATTGTAAATCCAATTGCTTGTCATATGTTTTCATGGTCAAGGAATCTGAAAACGTACACACAAACACTGTATGGGGGGAACTGTGGCGCTTGGCGGAGGTCTGCGCTCTCCGAGTGCTTTTCTAGTTTCCCTTTAAGTAAAAAAGAAAAGACAAATTACAGAAGTGCTTACTGTAATATTAACTAGCAAACCTCCTAAAAAAAAGACTGGTCAGTCTGTTTGATGTAAGTGTGAAGTGACCTTGGCTACGTCTGGAATCCTGATAGAAGAGGGGAGAAGTGACGGTGACTGTAAATCATGCATCCTTTAGCTAATTACACTGCCATATGTAGACGTGCTGGACACAATATGGAGGACCACCCAAGGTCTGTGTGCAAAAAGCACAACAAATAATAATGAATCTGCCCACCAAGAGCAGGTCTCCAGAGAGAATGACAGGTTTATGCACTGATTTAAAGTGTGTGCCCTTCCTGAAGAGAGCATGCTCACAGTGCACTCTGATTGACTTGCCATCATAATCAAAATGACAAACTCAGGCTGCAGCTGGCAATACCAAATGCTAAGGAGGACAGGCTTTTATCACACACGCAGCAGAAATGTTTGGATGTGTCTGTATGCATTGATGTTGCACCCATCTCTAAAAAGTTCCTCATACATAAATGCTTGGGGGAAATTAGAAAGATGAGGCGCTACGAGGTGGCTTTTTTTCAGTGTAAGCCGGGGGAGATGTGTGAATAGATGCATTCTCTGCAACGAGGGGAGTCCTCCTGAATCTGACTGCATTGAGAGGGTTATTTAGTCTAGCTCTTCACCATGAAATGTAATTCTGAGTGGTAATGAGGCAGATTTTTTCTTTTGTGCACTCAATCAATTATAGTAATAGAAAGCAAGAGACTAGAACCAGTGTGTGCAATTCTACCGTTTGTGTTGAAATGGTATGAGGCAGCTCTAAAAAGACACCTGCTATACTGACACTCGTCTAGTGTGACAGTGTAGGTCACCACTAAATTGTTTACAGCTGCAAAACTATATTTTTTCCTCAGGAACAACTCAATGAGGAATTACAAAAAGAGGTAAAGTTTTGTACACTGTCATAACTTCAGTCACAGCACAATATATTGCATGTTTTTCAAATGAAGGATCTGAAAAACTTGTTACAGATCCACCATGAATGGATTCCCAAATACTGTAGTTTTGTATTATTATTATTATTATTACTAGTGCATGCCCGTAGAACCAAGTATTCTTGTCTGAAACAGGCGTCCCAATCAGACTTTACAGGCCCAAATGTAGGTTGTGTTTAACCCTCAAGCGACCGAGTGGGGTCATTTACGACCCCAGCCAATGTGCCGTCTCTTTATTTTTTATCCAAATTTTCTTTCCTAGCATGAATTTGTCAGTCTACTAATCCTACACACTTTCATAGTTTTTTGCAGGGATCAACCAATTGGTGTGGCGTAGACATCGCAAACTCTTGTGGGGTCATTTATGACCCCGAAGAGAAGCACTGGTTTTTAAACTTTATTCAAATGTTCCACTTCTAATAGTTAGTTAGTTAATCCCTTCACACCTGAAGGTGTATATGGGCGGTGCCTATCTCCGTTTCTCTGACCCTAGGCCACACAGCTACTGTAAGTAGTGAAAGCTACAGCGGGGGGTCAGTCCTCTGGTAGCTCTGTGTGTAACTTTACTTTCCCCATTCCATTATGCGGAGCACCACGCTAGAAAGCAGAAAGCACCATTTTTATATGGTCTTTGGTATGACCCGGCCAGGATTTGAACCCCTGCCTCCCGGGTGTGGGGCGGATGCTCTACCAACTGAGCCACCACTCCGGTTTCCACTTCTAATCAGTACTTTATATTGTATTGCAGTGAACCATGGCTAACAGACCTAGGATAGCAAGATTTACATTTGTCTGTTTGTCTGGATTTGTCTGTTTGTTTGTCTGTTTGTTTGTCTGTTTGTTAGCAAGATAACTCAAAAAGTTATGGACGGATTTTCATGAAATTTTCACAGATTGTCAGAAATGGGGTATCCTACAGATGATTAGATTTTGGTGGTGATCCGGATCACCGTCCACAAGAAAACCGCCATTACGCAAAATGCCATAATAGGTATCATGATCATCATCGTAACTACAATAATAGGTATCATCATCATCGTGATGATGATATGATGACTATGCTGACTATGATGATGATGATGATGATGATGATGATGATGTTCCAAGAATGAACTGACAAGGACTGTCTAAATAAATGTAATGTTGTTCTTACAGTCTGCGTTTTGGTTATTTCTTGCAATAAAAGTATTATTAGCAAACACATTTTACATTAGATCATTATAAAATACGTGTCTTAAATACAGGGAGTAGTTTTGGTATGATAAACCTCCAACCAGCCATTTATAATAAGGATCCCTGTACAGAGCACAATGGGGTCATAAATGGCCCCACTTGGTCAGTTCAGTCCGTAAAATAGCTTGGTCGCTTGAGGGTTAACAGTGGAATAAAGAGGTATAGTCTATATGTAAGCAGTCACACATGTTAGACTTTGACAAATATGAAAGGGACTGAACGCCATTTATTTTTTTCCCCCCTTGTCCTACCAGGCAGCTAGGTGAGCAGAACAGAGATCTGCTACCGTTATTGTGCCAAAACAGATTTACTTTGCCAAAAGGAGCTTTATACAGTACCTATCTATGTACTGTATACTGGTGCAAACTCCTCCTGTAATAACTTAATATTTCATTTAAATTATTTTTCCCACGAAGGACCCGACAGGATGGGGAAAGGAAGTGTGTAGAGGGGGAAAGAAAAGGGAGAAGAACAGACAAAAAAGACAAACAAACCAACAACTAAAACAAACAGAAGACAGACTGTTTCTACCACCGAAGAAGTCTGAATGTCATTTATTTGATTATGTGAATATTAATTACAGAATACCTAATTACTGAAAATGAATGGGACACCCAATATTAGCAACTGTTTCAGATCCCTTGTTTATTTGTTTGTCAGATCACTAATTTGTTTGATCTTTTATCATTTATATTCATAGGTATTTAGCTTCACTTTGGGGAATGGGAGTTGTTCAGTCATCATTGTAATTGTTTTAGTTTATATGTGTAGTTTATAGTGCATCATCAATAAACTCACACAGTACTATTGTCATGTGCGCCTCTACGCGGTGCAGAGAGATAGAGACAAACCCACACGCTGGATGATATTTTGCAACATTTATTGTGACAAAAAACTAAAATCCAAAAGTGCAAAACTCAAAATGCAAGCACAAGAACACTTACAGGAAGACGCGCTCCTGAGGAGTCTGCTCAGGAGGAGACGAGGAAGGCAGGTAAAGGATTAATGTCTGTGGTAGACTGCAAGTCTAACTTAAAACATTACTGGCACATGCCTCTAGGGGGAACTACCTTTATTGTTCAGCACTGCTACTAAGGGGACACATTAGAATAAGAGTGTGAAAACCCCGCGCAGAATCCATGTTCAGTCTTATTATGTGTGTTGCAGAATAAACGGCAGAGTTAGCCAAAGAAATAACTCAAGTGTGATCATTGCTACACGGTAGGATATCACACAATTGGCGACGAGGATTAAAAGAAAAAAATCAGCGGCGAGAAACAGAGAACATTGCAAGTGTGGCGAACTCAAGTGACTCCAGTAGTTCGAGTGCAAGTTCAGAGGAGGAAAAACGAGGTTTCCCCACCACGACGAGCAATGGCGGCTGTAATCGGAACGGTAACCCCTTTTGATAACTCGACTCAGTCATGGGAAGAATATAGTGAAATGTTGGACTTTTTCTTCCAAGCTAATGACATTGAGGAGCCAGACAAAAGGAAGGCTGTACTGTTGAGTGGAGTTGGTGCAACTACTTACAGCTTGTTGAGAAATTTAATAAGCCCTGCATTACCGAAAGATAAAACATACGACCAGCTTACTGCTGAGCTTCAGAAGCACTTCAGCCCCAAACCGAGTGAAATCGTGCAACGATTCAAATTTAATTCACGCATAAGGAGGAACACTGAGTCCATAGCAGAGTATGTGGCAGAATTGAGGAAATTAGCACTGCACTGTGATTACAAAGACTCATTGGAAGAAATGTTAAGAGACAGACTTGTGTGTGGAGTGAATGATGACCGTATGCAACGGCGACTTTTATCTGAAGCAAAACTCACTTTTGTGAAGGCTTTGGAATTATGCCAAGCGATGGAAACAGCATCTAAAGATGTGAGAGAGATGCAAGGGAAGCTAACAGAGGACACAGCAACGCATGTTCGTGTGCCTAAGACCCAAGTAGGTGTCCACAAAGTGTCGACTGACAAAACTCAGCACAAATTCCCCAGTTGTTATCGCTGCAAAGGCCAGCACAATGCCGCCGAGTGCAAATTTGCCACTGAGCTGTGTCATAATTGTGGCAAGCGAGGGCACATTAAGAAAGCATGTAGAACAAAGGTGGACAGCGCACAGGTGCTGAAAGCGACAGTTAATGGGCAAAAGTATGAAAACAAGGGCCCAGGAAAGGAACAGCGAGCAAATCAACTGAGAGGGGAGGGAGAAAGTGATACAGAAGACATGGGTTTTCACACAATTTACAACACGTCAGAGGAGCTGACCAAGGTAGCGCCCATCACGCGTACCATGAATGTTAATGGAATGAAAGTAACATTTGAAGTTGATACAGGCTGTGGAGTAACCATATTAAGTAAACAGCAATATACACAACTGTGGAAGAAAACAGACACAGCAGAATTAAAGCCCTGTCCATTAAAATTAAAAACATACACAGGAGAGAAGCTAGACGTGCTAGGCATGGCACAAGTGAAGGTGCAGCACAAAAACAAAGAAAAGGACTTACCTGTAGTAGTAGTTGGGAGCGAAGGACCAAATCTACTAGGGCGAAGTTGGCTACAAGAACTGGCCATGATGGATCAGTTGGTGAATAAAGTGGAATCTCAGCCCAAATTGCAGCTGGAGGAGATCCTCGAAAGACACGCTGAGGTGTTCAAAGAAGGCGTGGGACAGCTAAAAGGTGTCACTGCAAAGATTAATGTGGACAAGGAGGCCCAACCACGATTCTGCAAACCCCGACCGGTACCCTATGCAGTCAAGCCACTGGTCGAAAGCGAGCTACAGAGGCTGCTGGATGACAAGATCATTGAGCCAGTGCAGGTTGCAGAATGGGCGGCGCCCATAGTCCCAGTGAGAAAGCCGGATGGCTCCATTAGAATATGTGGAGATTACAAACTCACTGTCAATCGAGCATCACGGGTGGATCAGTATCCAATTCCTAAAGTGGAGGACCTCTTCGCACAGCTGAACGGCGGCCGACACTTCACGAAATTAGACATGAGTCACGCCTACCAACAAGTAGTCTTGGAAGAAGAATCAAGAAAGTATGTAACCATCAATACACACAAAGGCTTATATACCTACACACGCTTACCATTTGGAGTAGCTTCCAGTCCTGCTATATTCCAGAGAACTATGGAGGGCATCCTAGGTGGAATTCCGAATGTTGCCATTTATTTGGATGACATCCTTTGTACAGGACCAAATGAACAAGAACATCTGAAAACGCTGGAGGAAGTGCTTCAACGGTTGGAGAAAAGCGGTCTGAGGTTGAAAAGAAGCAAGTGTGAGTTCATGGGAAAAGAGGTGGTGTTCCTAGGCCACAAGATCAACGCCAGTGGTCTACACCCTCTAACAGACAAAGTGGAAGCCATTGCGGAGGCGCCTGAGCCACAAAATGTTACTGAGTTAAAAGCCTACCTGGGCTTATTGAACTATTACCATAGGTTCCTCCCAAAGCTCTCCACGCTGCTGGCACCACTACATACCTTACTTAAGAAGGAAGAAAAATGGTCATGGGGGGTCAAGCAGCAGAAGGCGTTTGAAGAGTCCAAAGCGCTACTTCAGTCCTGTAGTGTGTTAGTGCACTATGATTCAAACAAACCACTCATCCTGGCGTGTGACGCATCACCCTACGGTGTGGGTGCTGTACTCTCTCATCGTATGGAGGATGGCTCAGAGAGACCCATAGGGTTCGTCTCAAGAACTCTTAGTGCAGCTGAGAAAAACTACTCCCAGCTAGACAAGGAGGGCCTTGCAGTAGTATTTGGTGTAAAAAAGTTCCACAAATACCTGTATGGGAGACAGTTCGCTATAGTGACTGACCACAAGCCACTAATTTCACTGTTCAGTGAAATGAGAGCCATACCCCAGATGACATCTCAGAGAATTCAGAGATGGGCCGTTACATTAGCAGCGTATGAGTACACCATCGTTTACAAAGCCGGACGGGACCATACAAATGCTGACGCGATGAGTAGGCTACCCTTGGATGGAGGAAGAGACAGCACGCCTGAGGAGGAGGAGAGAGTGCTATTGTTTGAAGATATCGGCGTGCCCCTGGTGAACGCACAACAAATAAAGAAGTGGACAGACAAAGACCCTGTTCTAGCAAGAGTGCGAGAATACATCTTGCGAGGATGGCCGAAGATGAACAGTCCTGAGTTCATTCCCTATGCCCGACGACAGGATGAGCTCAGCACCCAGGAAGGTTGTATCCTGTGGGGAGGACGCGTGGTTGTTCCACCACCTGGTAGGAATGCCTTACTGCAACAACTACACCAAGCACACCCTGGCATCACTCGCATGAAAGCGTTGGCGAGGAGTTACATGTGGTGGCCCAACATGGATGCAGAGGTGGAGGCGCTTGTGAAGTCATGTGCGGCATGCCAGGAGAACAGGAACAGTCCTCCAGCAGCCCCACTACATCCCTGGGAAGTTCCAGATAAACCATGGAGAAGAATTCACATTGACTACGCAGGTCCATGGATGGGAAGAATGTTCCTGATCATAGTTGACGCATACTCAAAGTGGATCGATGCATATTCTGTGAGTAGCTCTACTTCTACTGTTACCATTGAATGTCTTAGAAAGAGTTTCAGCCAACATGGGCTACCTGAAATCATAGTATCAGATAACGGTACATGTTTTATGAGTGAACAGTTCCAAGAGTTTTCTGAAAAGAATGGCATACGTCACATCACGACTGCGCCATACCATCCTTCTTCTAACGGCTTAGCCGAGAGGGCCGTGCAGACGTTCAAGTCACTCATGAAAAAGATGACAGGAGACTCTATTGAAACCCGAATGTCGAGAGCTCTGTTCAGCTATCGAATAACACCCCAATCTACAACTGGCAAGTCACCAGCTGAGCTGTTGTGTGGAAGGAAGTTGAGGTCAACATTTGACTTAATACATCCAGACTTCAGAAACAAAGTGCATGATAAACAAGAGAAACAAAAAGGTTATCATGACATGCATGCTAGAGAGAGAATACTGAGAGAAGGAGACGTGGTCTACACCCGCAACTTTGGCTCAGGACCAGCCTGGGTACCAGGAGAAATAACAGAAAAGACAGGCCCTGTGTCATTCAAGGTGACATTAGGTCATGGACAAGTGGTGAGGCGACACATCGACCAAGTTCGTGGTAGGAGCTCCATTCCCCTGCCGATGGCACCAGAGGTGTTGTCTGACAACCATTCTGAGGAGAGCATCAACGAACCACCACTTCAGGTGATACCTGAGGTACCCGTCTCTGCAGATTCTACGGGCAGCACTGCAGCAGCCGAAACAGTGGAGCAGTCTGAGTCTTCACCTGCAGTTGGCTCACCAGCCGTGAGAAGATCTCAGCGAGCTAGGAAAGCTCCAGACTACTTGAAGGACTATACTTAGTCAGTAGTGAGTTCCCCAGCCACAGGACAAGAATGCGTCCTGGAACCTCACTGGGATGCGGTAGTCAAACCAATTCCCCAGTTAGACTGTTATGTGTGTTATACATATAAAAAAAAAAAAGAAAAAAAAAAAGAGAAAGACATTATGTGTATGGCACATGTGTTTAAGAATAGTTTAATCTAGAGGGGAGGGATGTGGTAGACTGCAAGTCTAACTTAAAACATTACTGGCACATGCCTCTAGGGGGAACTACCTTTATTGTTCAGCACTGCTACTAAGGGGACACATTAGAATAAGAGTGTGAAAACCCCGCGCAGAATCCATGTTCAGTCTTATTATGTGTGTTGCAGAATAAACGGCAGAGTTAGCCAAAGAAATAACTCAAGTGTGATCATTGCTACACGGTAGGATATCACATGTCAAAGTCAAAGTGCCTTTACTGTCATTCCATTGTTAATGAACAATGCAACGAAATTGAGATGCTGCTCCCTAAAAACAAACTATAAACAAACTATCACACTCACAGTTCACTCATGCATTTAACATTCTTATGATTACAACAATAAATAATGCTTGAAACAAAATTACCTAAAAGTTGAATACAATATGTACGTAGCAATAATGAAAAACATACTGAGCGATAAATACAAAAGACCAGCTTATGCACACAGGGTTGTTGCTACAAAATAACCTAAAATAACAAAAAATATCAGCAGTCTGTGCGTGTTACATAAATCCGTTCAAAATACGTACTGCTGCTGGGAAAAAACTATGATTAAACCTGGTAGTCCGGGTTTTATGGGATCTGTACCGCTTTCCCGAGGGGAGCAAGTGAAAGAAGTCATGGCCTGGATGAGCACAGTCTTTAATGATGGCAGTAGCTCTGTTGAGGTCCCGAGACCTGGAAATCTCTTCCAGAGAAGGGAGAACACTAAGTGACACTAAGTGACACTAAGTGAACACTAAGTGCTGAACACTAAGTGACTTATTGACTCTCGTGCACTATGTACAGCAGCTCAACCAGACTCATGTCAATCATCACTGTTTTCTCCCTGCACTACCGACTGCACTATATGGTTCTCCACATTATCTGCTGCTCGCTAATATATTTTAACTGCTGACCAGTATTACTCACTCTTATTCTACACTTTATTGCATGTATAGTTTATTTCTTTTATTTTATCATGTTTAATGTTGCAGCATTGCACCGAGACAAATTCCTAGTTTGTGTACTACATGAACAATGGCAATAAATCTGATTCTGATTCTGATTCTGATTCTGAGAGAACAGCCAGTGATTTTTTGCGCAGTCTCGATCACTCTCTGGAAGGCTTTGCGGTCTGCGGCTGAACAGCCCTCATACCAAACCGTGATGCCATATGACAGAATGCTCTCCATAGCAGAGCGATAAAATAAAACCAGCAACTGTGCATTCAGGCCATTCTTCTTGAGGAGCCTCAGAAGGTGTAGACGTTGTTGAGCCTTTTTTTTAATCGTAGCTATGGTGTTAACTGCCCAGGTAAGGTTGTGAGAAATATGAACACCCAAAAACTTAAAAGCCTCCACCCTCTCCACACGCTCCTTGCCTATATATAGAGGAGGCGGCTCACTGCTATGCTTCCTAAAATCAATAATGAGTTCTTTTGAGTTTTTTTTGTATTCAATAGCAGATTATTATCTGAGCACCATCTCACCAGTTTCTGGACCTCATTTCTGTATGCAGACTCATCTCCTCCTGATATGAGCCCCACTACTGTTGTGTCATCTGCAAACTTCACTATAATGTTTGTGGGATGAACAGGTATGCAGTCATATGTGTGCAATGAATAAAAAGTGGGGCTCAACACACAGCCCTGTGGCGAGCCTGTGTTAAGCATGACTGTAGAGGAGGAATGGGGTCTGAGTCTAACAGTCTGTGTTCTGTTTGTTAGGAAGTCCTTAATCCAGCTGCAAGTGTGGGTAGGCAGACCAAGCTGAAGCAATTTGGTGATGAGAATGTTGGGAATAATTGTATTAAATGTCGAGCTATAGTCAACAAACAACATTCTTACATAGCTCTCCTTGTCTTCTAAATGGCTGAATGCCGAGTGGAGAGCTATAGCAATAGCATCTTCAGTGGATCTGCCCCGCCTGTAGGCAAACTGGTGCCGATCAAAGTCTGGGGGGAGACTAGGCAAAAGATGTTTCAATACCATTTTCTCAAAGCACTTCATAACAATGGGTGTTAATGCTACTGGTCGATAGTCATTCAGACTGCTAATAGTATGTTTTTTAGGTACAGGAATAATGACTGCAGATTTTAAACACTGTGGAACAACGGCTGCATTGAGAGACAAGTTAAAAATGTCAGTCAAAACAGAGCATAGCTGATCTGCACATGCTCTGAGCACCTTTCCTGGCACTCCATCGGGACCAGTAGCCTTTCTCGGGTGAACTGCTCTCAGTGTCTGTCTCACCTCATGATCGTGCAGGATAAGCACATCAGAGCTGGCATTCAATAGCATCTGTGGGTCCGGGCGAGGTGTATTTGCCTCAAACCGTGCGAAAAAGCAGTTCAGTTCTTCTGTCAGTGAGGCGCTGATGTCACTGGAAATGATGCTGCTGCCCTTATAGTTTGTGATATGGTTAAAGCCTTGCCATACTCGTCTCAAATCATTATCAGAAAAATGGTCCTCGACTTTCTTCTTATAGGTCTGTTTAGCCTCCTTAATGCCTTTCTTCAGATTAGCCCGGGCAGTGCTATACAGATCTGTATCTCCTGACCTGAAGGCTGTATCACGAGCTCTGAGGAGTGCCTGGACTTCTTTTGTCATTGAGGGGACCACAACACCTTCGGTGGTCTCGACTTGAGGTTGAGTAGCACCCATGGTGGCTCCAGGCTGAAGCACTGCAGCACCCTCAGTGGCTCCGAGCTGAAGCACTGCAGCACCCTCAGTGGCTCCGGGCTGAAGCACTGCAGCACCCTCGGTGGGCCCCGGCTGGGCCAACGCTGCACCCTCGTTGGACCCTGGGCTGGGGGGTAGCACCCAAGGCAGGCCCAAACTGGAGTGCAGCACCCACGTCGGGTTAATGCTGGGACGTGGCACCCACAAGGATCCTCGACTGGGACGCAGCACCCATGGTGAGTTGGACCGAGACAGGACCCAGACGATAGCCTCGGGCAAAGGAGGCGCTGCACCCACGGAGGACCTAGCCTGGGTCAGAGCTGCACCCACAGAGGTCCTGGGCTGGGACGGAACACCCACGACCTTTTCAGTGGAAGCTGGACCCCTGGCTGTCTCGGGCGGAGAGCCTGGACCTGCGGAGACCTCAGGAGTGACTGGTAGGTCTCCGGTGACCCTGAGAATAAGCTCAGAGACAGAGAAAGAGGAGGGGTCAGGGTCACCGGCAGTGGCGGGGCCCGGCGATATGAACTCAGATGCAGTGGGCGGCTGCACCTGGCTCTCCTCACCAAGAGTCAGGCAAGATTGCTCTAAAACTGAAAATAGGAAGACAAAAGAGAACACTGGCCTAAGCTTGAGCTCCACCACCGTCCAGGACTCTGATGATCCAGGTGAAGATGGTGGTCCAGGCTCGGTTTAAGACTCTGCTGCGGCAGCCTCCACAGCAGGCATGATGGTTGTAGCAGTCCTTGTTGCCCCAGCTGCCAAAACTCACGCTGGTGACTGCTCCGGCGTAGAAGCTGGGGGTAGGCTCCATGTCGGCTCAGGAGTATGGTCCTCCAGGGCTATCGGCTCCTCCACTGTCCGATGACACTGTTCTGGGACCGACGGACTCTCAGGGAAAGATGGAGGAGACACGGAGAGGATAGGAGAGAGTTTAACAGTTGCAGCTGGAAGAGAGAGCTCAGAGGACTGCTTAACCTTAGCTTCTCTCCCGGGAGACAGACAAGGCCTATCATGACAAAATGGAATAGAATGACAAAGCACTTGCCTGTCATCCCGGATTTTGATGTTAACAGCTGCAGGTGACTGGCAGTCATCTCTCCCTGTGTCAGCAGTAATCCTGGCCCCCTTAATGGATTGTGGAGGAGCCGGCTCTGACGACACGAAAGAGGGTGGAACTGGAGACAGCTGGTGAAGGAAACGAGAGAAGAGGCTCTGCTGTGGGAATTGTCGGGCATGACATCTGGGGAATGGCTGCTAACAAGGAGAAGGGCTTTCTCCAATGGTATGATGAGGGATGACGCAGTTTCATAGGTGCTGGAGCTGGTGGTGAGCATGCTGGAATCGGTGCAGGTGTTGGAGCCACCTCCCTTGGCCCCCCAACCGTACTCGGAAGGGAATAAATGGAGGAGATTATGTTTATTGCCTTCAGGTGATTCCATAGGTTGGGAAATGCCTGCATCACTCGCGCGGCGCCATCCCGGCTCTCCTGGACCCCATCTTGGGAGAACGGGAGGCTCGTGGCTGTGACCATATGCTTTCCAGGAGACAAACCACCTGCCACTCCACTTCGTCCAGATTGGACATAGTGAGCTCCAGACCAGGTAGGTGAAAAAAGGAAAAAATAAAATGTGCAAAAAAAAAAAAATCACAGCTGGGTTCTGTTCTGGTGACTACATATTTTTTTTTTTTTTTTTTTTTTTTTTTTTCTCTCGGCGCCACACGAGTCGGCTGCCTTTTGCAACAGCGGCTCGATTCCGAGTCTTTTTCCCTTCCTCTCTCTTTTGATCCGTCTTTTTTTTTCACCCCACTTATATCACGGACACACAGATCGTCCTAAATGTCTCCTGAGCCGGTGGACGGAGCCACTGTCTATAGCAGGATACGATACAGCAGAGAACAGCTGCTAGCATTCAACCGCCACCCGGTCCCATTGGAAAAACTCGACATACCGAGAGAACTGAGGCGAAAACGCCGCGGCTGCCGGGCTGGAGTAAGGCGGAGGACAAAAAATATAAGGTACAGACCCTCCCTTCCATCTGTTGTCATGGGAAATGTACGGTCGATACTGGGAAAGTTAGATGAGCTAGCGGCTATCTCCCGTTATGATAGCACATACCGGGAGTGCTCTCTCCTTTTGTTTACTGAGACGTGGCTAACTGAACTAGCAGCAGATGCTAACATTGAGCTGGAGGGTTTTCACATGATACGAGCTGACCGAACACCAGACAGTGGCAAGGCTAGGGGCGGTGGAGTGATAATGTATGTTAACAACAACTGGTGCAGACCGGGACATATCACTGTTAAACAACGACACTGCAGCAAAGACATTGAGTTGCTAGCTGTTAGCATGAGGCCTACATATCTCCCGAGAGAACACTCACACGTGATCTGCATTGTTGTTTATGCAAATCCGACGGCGAACGCTGGGACAGCACGTGACGTCATCCATTCAGTAACCAGCAGGCTGCAGACAGAACACCCAAATGCTCTTCTCCTCATCTCAGGCGATTTCAACCATGTTTCACTGTCTCCCATTCTACCCACGTTCACCCAGTATGTCACATGCCACACTAGAGACAATAAAACACTGGATTTATTCTACGCAAACACTAAGGAGGCGTACACCTCATCACAACTCCCCCCACTCGGGAGATCGGATCACAACTTGGTTCATCTCCGGCCGGTGTACAAACCCCTAGTGCACAGACAACCTCCGGCCATGCACACTGTGGAGTTATGGTCTGAGGAGACAATGGACACCCTAAAGGGCTGTTTTGAAGCCACCGCCTGGAAGCAGCTCTGCGATCCACATGGTGAGGACATCGATGGCCTCATTCACACCTTCACGGGCTACCTCAGCTTCTGTGTGGACAAATCCGTTCCCACCAAGACCATACGGCGTCACTCAAACAACAAACCCTGGATCAACCCTGAGATAAAAACACTTCTGAGAGAGAAGAAGAGGATCTTCAGGTCAGGGAACAGGGAGATGCTGAAGTCCGTACAGAGGGAGCTGAGGAGAAAGATCAGAGAAGGCAAGGACAGCTTCAGGAAGAAGATGGAGGACAAGCTGCAACAGAGCGACATCAGCGGGGTCTGGAGAAACCTCAAAACCATCTCGGGGCTCCAGAATACCTCCCCCCAGGCCACAGGGGGCAGGGAGTGGGCGAACAACCTGAATCTGTTTTTCAATAGATTTGACCAACCGCCCTCCCCCCTGACTGCACAACAACCACTGCTGCCTCTAAAGAAATCAAGTCCTGCTGCCCACTCCCCACTCCACCAACACCCCCCCACTCCCAACACACAGCCCCCCATCCTGACCCTGACCAGGACCCAGGTGAGGACGGAGCTGAGGAAGATCAAGGCGAGGAAGGCGCCGGGACCGGACGGCATCAGCGCAAAGCTCCTCAAGTCCTGTGCAGACCAGCTGTGTGGGATTGTGACGTATATCTTCAACATGAGCCTGAAACTGGGGAGGGTACCACAGCTGTGGAAAACATCTTGTGTGGTACCTGTACCAAAAACTTCCCACCCCAAAGACCTGAACAGCTACAGACCGGTGGCCTTGACGTCCCACTTGATGAAGACCCTGGAGAGACTGCTCCTTGCTCACCTCCGCCCCCTGGTGGAACCAGCGATGGATCCACTCCAGTTCGCCTACCAGCATGGCATTGGGGTGGAGGATGCGGTGATCTTCCTCCTTCACCGTTCTCTGTCCCACCTGGAGAAGCCCGGGAATATGGTGAGGATCATGTTCTTTGACTTCTCCAGTGCTTTCAACACCATCCAACCGATGATCCTGAAGGACAAGCTGCTGCGCGCAGGGGTGGACCAGCACCTGTCATCATGGATCCTGGACTACCTCACGAACCGGCCTCAGTTTGTGAGAACCCGGGACTGTGTGTCCGACACGATCATCAGTAGCACGGGGGCCCCCCAGGGAACGGTGCTGGCTCCCTTCCTGTTCACTCTTTATACTGCGGACTTCTCACACAACACAACACACTGCCATCTACAGAAGTTCTCTGATGACTCTGCGATCGTTGGCCTCATCTCCAATGGAGATGAAGCTGAGTACAGAGGGCTTATCCAGGACTTCGTGGACTGGTGCCATCGGAACTGCCTCCAGATCAACGCGAGGAAAACTAAGGAGCTGGTGGTGGACTGCCGCAGGCATGGGCAGCCCCTCACAGTACCAGTAAATATACAGGGAACAGACATCGAGATGGTGACATCCTATAAGTACCTGGGTATTCATCTGAACAATAAACTAGACTGGTCACACAATACTGATGCACTCTACAAGAAGGGACAGCGCAGGCTGTTCCTGCTGAGGAGACTCAGGTCTTTTGGTGTACAAGGGGCGCTGCTGAAGTCATTCTATGACACGGTGGTGGCATCAGCCATCACTTTTGGAGTGGTCTGCTGGGGCAGTGGCATTACTGCAGCCGATAGGAAGAGACTGAACAAACTGATTAAGAAAGCTAGCTCTGTCCTGGGGCAGCGCCTTGATCCGATGGAGGAGATAGGAGAGAGAAGGACGGTGGCTAAACTGTCATCTCTGCTGGAGTCCGAGTTCCACCCTATGCAGGACATACTGAATGCACTGAGGAGCTCATTTAGCAGCAGACTACATCATCCCAGGTGCACAACCGAGAGGTTTCGTAGGTCCTTCCTACCAACGGCTGTCAGACTGTACAACCTAAGCAGGGCTGCTCGCAGAGATAGCAAAAAGACGTAACAAACTAATAGTTTTTTGAATGCAAAAGATGCAATAGACTTACACAATGGTCCCCTCCGGCATACAACTAGGAACATACCGGTCGCTATGGAGGGTGAGAATATGTATGGGCACATAATCATACCATGTAGGATAACTAAGTAGACGGTTATGCTGTTTCATTCCATCTAGCAACAATGCTCTGCACTGTGTGTGTTTATATATTTGCATATTTATTCCATCTAGCTACAATGCTCAGCACTGGGTGTGTTTATATATTTATATATCTACATATTATTCCATCTAGCTACATTGCTCCGCACTGTGTGTGTTTATATACTTGCATATTTATTCCACCTAGCTGCAATGCTCCGTACTGTGGGTGTTTATATATTTACATATTTATTCCATCTAGCTACAATGCTCTGCACTGTGTGTTCATATATTCATATATTTATTCCATCCAGCTACAATGCTCTGCACTGTGTGTCTGTGTGTGTGTGTATATATATATATTTTATAGTAATACGTACATATGTTTATTAGCTGCTCTTGCTTGCTTGTTTTTTTTCTTGCCTTCTGATTGTTGCTCTGAGTGTTGCTATCCCTGTGCTGTTGCAATCCTGGAATTTCCCCGTTGTGGGACTAATAAAGGCTTATCTTATCTTATCTTATCTTACATGCTGTCACGTGCGCCTCTACACGGTGCACAGAGATAGAGACGAACCCACATGCTGGATAATATTTTGTAACATTTATTGTGACAAAAAACTAAAGTCCAAAAGTGCAAAACTCAAAATGCAAGCACAAGAACACTTACAGGAAGAAGGGCTCCTGAGGAGTCTGCTCAGGAGGAGACGAGGCAGGCAGGTAAAGGATTAATGTCCCGAGGAAAACTCAATGGAAGGACATGATTCAAACACATATGATGTTGTCGCAACAATAACCAGAACTGACAGTGCTTAAGTAGTGAGTGGGATGATGACAAGACAAGTGATCACAGGTGTGTGGGTCAGCCCGAGCAGGAGAAGGGAACAACAATTAATAATTGGAATCACCTGGTGATAATGAGAGGGGAGTAATTGGACTGGCAGTATGACAGGCAACACCCCCACATAGTGCAGACCTGGAATGCTGCCTATCAGCTGCCAGCCCAAAGAACCAATATCAGAAATAAACTCAGAAACTGACTAGAAATAAATTACAAATAAAAGACATGGCAAAAACAAACTGAACAAAAACAGGGAAAACAGAAGGCAGTATGGAAACTCACAAGACAAAACAATACAGCAGATAAATATGAATAAAGAGGAAAGTCATGAAGCTGAGTTTGGGGGAAAATCCAAACTCAGTTCATGACAACTATAACAGGACATGTTTACAAATATTTGAGACCCACTGTAGTGCATCATTTTATACTTTAGCCCTATTTTGTTATTAAAAGTTATTTGTTATTAAAACTGTAATCAACCAAATTAACTACAAACACAACATTATTATACACAGCAGAAGGACCCATTTGACTGGAACAGTGGCATTAGTGTTGCCTATTTGTCAGTAAATATTTAACTAAAAACGATTTATTTTGTTATTTGGGCATTTTTGTGTCCTGCGTTTAGGCCCTGTAACACCTAGATGATTTATGCAGCATTTGAAAAACGTATGAAAAATTTTGGAGAATACGGTGGTGTACATGGAATCAGTTATGGCTAAGTTTTGTCTTAGTTAAGAGCACGCTGAAGAATGCTGAAGCACCCTGAAGCACACTGGTTCGCCGAGCTCCTCTGAAAATTTTCAGCCAGTTGCAGAGGGTGGGGTACAGGCCAAGTGAAGACAGTTTGTCGTTGAGTTTGTGGGGGATGACGGTGTTGAAGGTGGAGATGTTGTCGACAAAGAGCATCCTAATGTAGGAGTCTTTATCTTCCAGGTGGGAGAGAGAATAATGGAGTGCTGCAGCGATGGCATCCGAGATGGACCTGTTGGGCCGGTAGGCGTACTGCAGGGGGTCCAGGGTGCCCGGTATGCTGTCCTGAATGAGGAGCAGCACCACTCTCTTGAAGCACTTCATGATGATTGGAGTGAGTGCTACCGGTCTGTAATCATTCAGACAGGTCGGTGGGCTCCTTTTGGGGAGGGGGATGATGGTTGTCGTTTTGAAGCAGGAGGGGACTATGTTCTGGTTGAGGGAGAGGTTGAAGATTGCTGTGAGAACATTGGTCAGCTCGGCAGCGCATGCTCTGAGGGCCTGCCCAAGTATGTTGTCTGGTCCTGCTGCCTTGGGAGGGGGGGTTGATATTCCTCAGTGCTTTGTTTACCTGGCCTGGTGAGACTCTTGGTGGGGGTGGGGGTGCGTTAGTGTGTGTCTCTTCTCTGTACTGTAGCTGGTGGTCTCAAAGCGGGTGTAAAAGATGTTGAGATTGTCCGGCAGGCTGTCTGTGGAGCTAGTGGTGCTGCTGTTGATCCTCTTGTAGTCTGATGTGTTGCAGGCCTTGCCACATGCGCCCCAGGTCAGGAGTGGAGTAGATGCTGTCCAGCTTTTCTCTGTACTGCCTCTTGGCTGTTGTTATAGCCTTCCTCAGTCCATATTTTGCAGCTCTGTACTCGACCTCACAGCCTGATTTAAATGCACGAGATTTAAATGCACGAGAGCATCACCTGTCTCCTCCATGCAGAATTAGTAGCCTCCTTGACTCGATGCTCCAGCTTAGAAAAATCTTTTACGCTTCGGGATTTTTTGAGCAATTCGTTTTCCCTAAGTTCTTTTTCTGTCAATAATTTTATGAGAGCCACTTTCAAACTTTTTTCTGGACATTTTGACCGAACTAATTACTTCTTACCTCTCACTGGCGCTTCCATAGTCACATGTCAGAACAATTCCTCTGATAGGCTATTGTTACTGGTACCCACATGGGGCACTTGCAAATTGGACCCATCAGCAGCCACACACTAATATCAAGTGATGGACATAGAATTTGACCAATTAACATCAAGGTGATATTTTTCATTGGCTCATGACAGGTCCTGATCTTCGTGGGCCCCTGGGCTTCAGCCCGGCCTAGCCTGTTAATTCAGGTGGCCTTAAATACACGGGACAACGCACGTCCCACTCGGGACAAACATATTTAGCCCAATAAACGGGATGTCCCGACTAAACTGGGACAGTTGGCAACCCTAATCCGTTTCCAGATTTTCAGCTCGCCCGGTCAAAATCAAGTGGAACTAAAGGCTTGTGTCATTGTATCGCCATATTTTCTCGACTGTTAATTTTGCCGGAATTTCAAGATAACACTTTGTTTTTGAAATAAACACAATAATACCTCATCTTTACCTTCAATGCAGCTGGGGAAACATTATTGTAATACCTATGCCAGCCCAGTAGAAGCGGCAGTATGCCTTTTTTACAGCCTCACGGACCACTTCCTGTCAACAGATGATCTCGTGCTGAACTTATAAAATAGCGGTAAAAGCATAAAAACTAAACACTTATTTAGGAATTACACCATTTATTCATTACATTGTGTCTTTTCAGACACATTTTGCTGTTTATTTTTGAAGATAAAGGACAACATACGTATATTCTTCCTATAGTTTTCAGCTCATGGGTAAAAACTACAATTTCTGCAATGTTCAAATCGCAATGAGCCAGTCACAGCAGAGCTGTCTCTGAAGTCAAAGCAGACATCAAAAGAGAACAGCTGGAGAAAAAAAACGTTTTACAAATAAGTTTAAGTCCTTAAATTATGCAGCAGTTTAAATGTTAACACATTAACACCTCCTGACACAGCACTGGTTTGTCACATTATTTTTTCCAGTGTGCTCCACGGTTTCATTATTCATATGTTAATGAACTGTTGATATGTTAAATTGTTTTCTCTAAAGTTCAGCCAATTTTTAAAACTCCTAATACTAATGTCAGTAATATAAAAACACCACGGTGTGACTGTTATGTCTGTAATTACCCTTGGTTCACAAAAGAGGCGTGGTGACTTGGAACACAGCTTTATTGACTTCCTCACGCTGACAGCTACTGACACATCACCGGCTAACCTCAGGCGAGATAAGAGGCTTTAAGATGGTCGCCCTCGGCCTTACATAGGGCGGCCTGGTGACATCGCCGGAGGTGAGCGTCACCACCCAGTACTTCACAGTAAAATAACTATATAACCCCCCCCCCCCCCTTTTTAAAAAGTCCAAAACCACTTGCTCAATTAAGGCCCTACCCAATTTGGGACCCGAATCACGCAATAACAAATGACAACTAATATTTCCAAATGGCCTAACACATTCACACAACAAAACCTAAAACAGCGAGGACGGGTGGACTGCTGTCCTGCCCTCATGGCAAGGTGGATTATTCTGCCACCTGCTGGGGTAAATTAAAGTCCATTAATAACTAAAACTGTATGCTGTGCTCCTAAACTAACAAAAAAAAAAATCCCTTATTTAACTTTTTTCTTTACAACAGCACCACCAACAACACCAGAACTTCAACATATTCTATTTACAACCCAAGTGTTCAAGTAAAAAGGACATAACTGGCATAACTGGAGGCAAAGGGCACCCTCTCATCAGATGCACCCCTGGAAACAGCCGGTCTTCGTGGCAATGGCTGGCCCTCTAGACGCTGAAGCCGCTCCTCCTCTCCATCGACCTTGTCCCATGTCCAGCCACATTTCCCGGAGCCTCCTCTGGACACGCTGAAGCCGGTTCGCATGCCACACCGAGCCGTCAGCCAGCCTTAAGTGCACTGCGCCCAGATTCTCCACTATGCGCAGACACTCCTGGTGCTCCTCAGGTTGTCGACTGGCCCATCTTCGCGGCAGACGCTTCTTATCTTGACTCTGAACCCAATCCAGGACCCTCAACGGGGCCTGGCTCAGGTTGAGATGTTGTTGTCGAGCATGCTGATCCTCCGTGCTTCTCGCTCTTGCCCTGACCTCTTCTAAGGCTGTTGTAGTGTGCGCCCTTGTAGTCGCACACACACACACCCCCGTCATCTTTAATGGCAAAACCCAGTCCGTAAAATAAATCACAGCCCATGATGTTATCGCCCCATGCTGTCACATGGAACATGAAGTCGGTCACCGTCGCAGACTTGTACCGAAGAGTCAACTTCAAAGTCCCGACCGTTTCCAGCCTTCCACCTCCGTAACCGTACAACGGCGCTGGGTTACCTCTAATCCTGTGGTGGGAAAAAAAACTTCTTCACTGTGGCCCAATTCAGCAACGCCCCCTCCGCCCCCGTGTCGATCAACAGCAGCAGTTCCACGTTGTCCAGCCCCACTGTGCAAAACATGCACGCGTTCATGTTGAGAGACACCGTGTGGATGGTTGTCGGGGGCAGGATGAGCGATTTATCCTGTGGGCTTTCCTGCTTAACTTCACGACACACCCTGGCAAAATGGTTCAAGCAACCACATCTCTTACAATGTGCTCTTCTCGCTGGACAATCCTTAGCTTTATTTCTGTGCTTAGCAGACCCACACCCATGCAAAGGGATTTTCCTGGGGCTGACCCCCGGCTAGTAGCATTGGCTTCTGTCTCCTCATCGTCCAACCTATCTTCGCTATCTGTGTCTGCAGCATTTGCTGTGGCAAGAGGCTCCGGCAGCTGCTGTAACTGGCATCCAGTTAGCTTTGGAGCTAGTTTGCCCGCGGTTTCCATTTGGAGAGCTAGCTTTATGGCTCTGGCTAACGTGAGGTCCTTAGACGCCGTGAGTAGCCTAGCTCACAATGCAGCGCTACAAGGATGTTCCGCCAGCTGGTCACAATCATTTCTTCCTCCAATGTCCCAAAACTATACTTGCTAGCTAGCTGCTTCAAGTCAGTGACAAACTGCTGGACGGGTTCACCTACCTGCTGATGCTGCCATCGAAAGTGCATCCTCCGGACCATCACGTTATCCGGGGTGTGGAAATGGCTATCTAGCAGTTCCGCTACCTCTTCATAAGTGTCCGAGGGACTGAGCGTTCACAGGACTGCTGACCCTCTATACCTAAATTGTGAACCAGAAGTGCCTGGTTTCTTAGCTTATCGAGCTCAACAAGTCCCAGCGCGGCAACATAAGTTTCAAAGGCTTCAGACCACCTAGGCCAGAACACCGGCAGCTCCCCCGGAAACTTGAGAAAAGGCTGAATTAGAGCTACACACGCCTCCATGGTTTAATCCGACGTCGCCAATATTATGTGTGCATTACCCTTGGCTCACAAAAGAGGCAAGGTGAACTTGGAACACAGCTTTATTCACTTACTCACGCTGACAGCTACTGACAGATCACCGGCTAAGCTCAGGAGAGATAAGAAGCCATAAGATGGTCACCCTTGGCCTTATAAAGGGCGGCCCGGTGACGTCACCAGAGTGAGCGTCACCACCCAGCACGTCACAGTAAAATAACTATATAACAGTGACATGGTTGAATCATTTGCTTTAAAATTATTTTTACAGTTCCGTTTTTGTTTATTGATTCATTTACTCAAGTAGAGCTGATGTGATGGTGTGAAATATAAAAACCATCTGAGGTTACTTTTAGAAAAAAAACAAGCAATTTGTTAAGTTGAGGCACATGACATCTGTACTCTCATTTATTTGATAATGCCGACTTGAAAAATGTTCACATCTGTGATAATTAAGAATGGGCACGTGACGGCACCTGATGGAAAAACCACAAGGAATTGTGGGAAGTGTTCTGCCTGTCTGTGCTTCGTAGTGAGCAACAAATGTAGTTAAGTTGAAGTTTTTGAGAGGGTTGCTTCAGTCTGTTATTTGTTTTATTTATTTATTCAGATAAAAATGAAACTGAATATGGGCTTCAAACATAGGAAATGTAAATGTACATATAAAACATCATACAAAATCCAGGATGACACATGAAAGTGAAAACACATTTCCAATGTGGTCCTTTCAATCACATTATTATTCATCCGAATACCACACAGCGTGAGAATGGGGAAGTTTTGCTGTGTTATCAAATACAACAACTGCTCTCATGATTGCCGTGGAAAAAGATTGATAACAGCGTATTCTTTTTTTAACTGCCCGACTTGGAAGAAAAGTGCAGAGAATTGGGTCTCAGAGCTAAAAACATAGGCGTGGGATGGAAAGGATTGCAGTGGTCAAAAGGAAAGACATCAGCTCCAACAATATTCCTGCACAGGGCAGGTGTTCACGTCATTTTCACCAAGGTAAGTTGCAATTTAAAAAATATTTAGAAGTGCAGAAAGATGTGCCCTCTCCAGAGCAGCTGTTTTGCACGCTGTGCCTTTGGCTGCACCTCAGCCATGGCTCTCAGTCATCTCTCAATAATGTGTAAAAACGTACAGGGCAAAATCAAATAATTTTTCCCACATCACCTCTGCTATTCTGAATTTCGCTTGCTAATCTGGAGCAGTGTTTTCAGATAGATAGATAGATAGATAGATAGATAGTTTATTTCGAACACAAAAATATAACAAAAACAAACAAATGGCAAATGCAATAAAGTTACAGTATACACTGTTCGAAAGGGAGAAGGAAGAAGTGAACACTTATTAATTCCATCTCCTCTTTTCCATAGATACACCCATGTGAATTTTATACAAATTACCACCTTTAAGACCCCAAGTAAACAATTTACTGTATTTTTTACAAATCAACATTAACACCCATCCATTCTAACATACAATGAAGTGCATACATCAAAACCAGCCTCAAACAACACAGATATACACAGTGCTGTCCCACCCACCATTCCATAGTGTCCCATAATGTTCCAGAGTGAACATAATGAATCGTACATATAACTACTACCCTTCTAACATATATCCTTTCAGCAAATGGTGCTTATACCTCTTTTTGAATTGATTTCTGTTTGTACATAGTTTCAGTTCCGGCTCCAGACTGTTCCACAAATCCACCCCACAGACAGATATGCACATACTTTTCTTGGTTGTTCGTATCTTGGGTTTTGTAAAGTTTAAGTCTCCTCTCAAATTATGATCATTGTCTCTTTTTTTAAATATTTTTTGTATATTAGTTGGGAGTTGATTATTAATTGCCCTGTACATTACTTGTGCTGTCTTAAATTTAACTAAATCGATGAACTTTATGACATGTGACTTTAAGAACAACGAATTGGTATGGTCTCTATATCCTGCATTGTTTATTATCCTTATAGCTCTTTTTTGTAATGTGCATATTGACTGTAGGTTGGTCTTGTAGGTGTTTCCCCAGACTTCTACACAGTAGTTAAGATAAGGTAAAAACAGTGAATTGTACAATAAGACCAATGATTTATAGTCCAAGATGTGTCTTGTCTTCCCCAGTATGCCTATACATTTTGCTAATTTGGCCCGGATGTGACTGATGTGAGGTTTCCAGCAGATTTTATTGTCTAGCGTCACCCCCAGAAACTTATTTTCCTGTACTGTTTCTATTCTGGTATCATCTATCGTTACCATTATTTTATGATTTATTTCATAATTTCCAAACACCATAATCTTTGTTTTTTTTAGATTTAGAGATAATTTATTTTTGTTGAACCACTACGTTAATTTTTCCGTTTCAGTTGTGACCACCTCTAAAACCTGCTGCAAATTCTCACCAGTGCAAAGGATATTTGTGTCATCCGCAAACAAAATAAATTTCAGAATTTTTGATACTTGGCATATGTCATTTATATACAAAATAAAGAGTTTGGGTCCCAAAACTGACCCCTGGGGCACACCACAAGTGATGTCCATGAAGGGTGATTTGTGCTCTCCAATTTGTACAAATTGTTGTCTGTTACTTAAATAACTTTCCACCCAACTCAGTTCGACCCCTCTTATCCCATACCTTTCCAGTTTCCTTAGTAGTATTCTGTGGTCAATGGTGTCAAAAGCTTTCTTTAAATCTATAAATACTCCTACAGCAACCTTTTTTTTATCTATACAACTAGTAATTTCTTCTATAAGTTCGATCAGTGCCAAAGATGTAGATTTATCTGCTCTAAAACCATACTGGCTGTCTGTAAGGAGGTTGTGTTTTTCAGTGAAATCATCCAGTCTCTTAGTGAAGATTTTTCAAATATTTTGGAGAATTGTGAGAGTAAAGAGACTGGCCTGTAATTTGTGAAGCGATGACTGTCTCCTGTTTTGTATAGAGGTATTACTTTTGCTATTTTCATTTTGTCTGGAAATGTACCAGTTTGAAATGACAGGTTACAGATGTGGGTGAGTGGCTTAACAATTCCCTCAATTACTTTTTTCACTATTGTCATGTCAATTTCATTCCAGTCCGTTGATTTTTTGTTCTTAAATTTACTCACAGTCTCGATAATTTCCTTTTCAGTAACTGCACCCAAAAAGATTGTGTTTGGATTTCTATCTTCTATTTCATTCACAGAACCACTGTTGTTTGTTTCTGGTGTCACTATTGATTTTGCTAATTCAGGACCAACGTTTATAAAAAATTTATTGAAACCACTGACCACATCTTCCATATTATTTATCAAACTGCCATTTTCGATAAAATATTCTGGATAATTTGCATTCTTAGGATGATTACTAATAATCCCATTGAGTACTTGCCATATTCCTCTTATGTTATTTTTGTTATCCTCTAGTATTCTGTTGTAATATTCTTTCTTACAGGTCCTCATTATAGTAGTAAGCTTATTTTTATATCTTTTATATTTGATCTCAGCTTCCACCATTCTGCATTTAATGATTTGTTTATATAATGTATTCTTCTTTTTACATGCATTTATTAACCCCTTGGTGACCCAAGGAATATTTTTTTTTTGTTGTCTATCACTGTATTGTTTTATAGGACAGTATTTATTGTACAATGATTGAAATATTTGTAAAAAATTATCATATGCTCTATTTATGTCATTTTCATCATAAACTATCTTCCAATCTTGTATTAATAATTCCTTTGTCAGTAAATACATTGATTCTTCGGTTCTTATTCTTTTATATTTAATATTTTTGGTATACTTTTTCTTCCTATAATCACATTGATAGACAACAAAAATCGGCAGGTGGTCACTGATCATTCAATAAAAGCCCACTCCTGATATTATTTTCCATAATGTTTGTGAATATGTTTTGTTTTTTTTTAATGGAAGCTTCTCGGTGTTGCTGATTTTCTTTGATTTTTCTGAAGTTGTGATTACTTGTTGCCTTCATTACACATGGATTTAATATCAGCTGGGGACTGAAGTCCATATAATGTTTGGTATCATTAAAATAAGCAGATTCTCCTCTTTCAGGTGACTACAAAAATGTCACTGTCCTGATTTAGGATGTTTTTATAGTAGCTTATTATACCGGTAATTTTTTTTCGGTGTGCCAGTGTGACTGTCAGGTTTTACAGGATTAGTTACCTCCGCCAGGCCGAAAAGGCCAGGAGGAGGTTATGTTTTTGCCGGAGTTTGTGTGTTTGTTTGTCTGTTTGTCTGTCTGTCTGTCTGTCTGTTGGTTAGCAAGATAACTCAAAAAGTCTTGGACGGATTTCCATGAAACTTTCAGGCGTTGTTGGAAATGGTACAAGGAAGAACTGATTAAATTTTGGGGGTGATCCGGTTCACCGTCTGGATACAGGAATTTTTTAAAGCATTTTTCAACACTGTGACATACAGCCATTTTCAACATGTGCGCAGGCGCAATAGAGGGCACTGGTCGACGTGTCTGATGAACACAAACTCCGCCTTCTTCAAAGTTTTAGGCACAAAAGCACACAGAAAACAGGGCTCGCCAGAGTGCCTGTGTTTGCACTACGCTGCAAAAGCTGACACGGGCAGCTGTCCGGCGCCGGATTATTTGGCAGAAATTCCCCGGCCAGCCATAGGGGCTGCGCAAAAACCAGCTCTCTGCCGGGGGAGGCTTCCAAATCCTCTTTTTTCCGCGGACCGCAAACCCAATAAAACCCACGGCAACCATTATCGCACCTTCTTTTGTCCAGCGGCTCCGGAACAGAGAGGAATCTCGGCGCCAGTAATGCTGCGCCTGATATGTGTCACTCTAATGCTAAAAGTGACTGCATCAGGGATTTACCACCTTGAATGAATGAATGAATGAATGAATGGCCTGGGCCCGCCGCAAAACCTCACACGGGCAACTGTCCGCCGACGGATTGTTTGGCAGAAATTCCCCGGCCAGCCATAGGAGCTGCGCATTTGGCACAAATTCCCCGGCCAGCCATAGGCGCTGCGCAAAAACGAGCTCTCTGCCGGCGAAGCCTCTAAATTCTCGTTTGCCGCGGAGCGCAACCCCCCAAAAAATAATATTGTAGCGAACTCAATATGAGCACCCTACTTGTCTTGCCAAGTGGCTTGACCCTATTGGCGACACAGGTACAGTGCGGGACTCCGGAGCGTGAGTTCGAACCTCCCGGTGGGACGTCGCCATGTCGAGCAGCACGTTACAATATAATATAAAACCCACGGCAACCTGTCTACCCAATTTGCATCTGTCAGTGGAGGAGATGGACACAACAGCAACACTTCAGTTTATTACCTCCGCCAAGGAGGCAATGCTTTTACTACTGAACCACTAATCCTATCACTATCAGATTGATTGTCATTGATTAATTGTGTGTTTATTGCACTGTCCCTGTCAAATAAACAAATAATCATTGTGAATCCAATTGCTAGTCATATGTTTACATGCTCAAGGAATCTGAAAACGTACACACAAACACTGTATGGGGGGAATTGTGGCGCTTGGCGGAGGTCTGCGCTCTCCGAGTGCTTTTCTAGTTTTTAATGTCATGCTGGTAATAATGTGTATATACTTATCAAGCATCATATGACAAATTTGAACATAAATCCAACATTTCATCTCTGGGACTTAGAAATGTCTGTCGTTGCAGACACATGCTAGTCCAGAAAACTGTGTAGAAACAATAATTGTTTACCTTTGTACAAATGACGGTTTTCTAGTCATTCACCCGGAAGATTTGAGGTGGCTGGACCATCCATTCGTGAACTGAACATAAGCCTCTAATGATTTATAGTTTTTAAATTGCTCATGGGTTTATGTGCTCACCCCACAAACCAGGTAGGCAAACACAGCTGACAGCGTTACTCCAGGCAGTTGGTCAAGATCCGTGGTCTGTTTCTTGTGCTCTTATCAATCTATTCCATTTATTTCTTAAATTTTTTAGAGGTAGCCCTCCTTTGCTTCTTTACAACCCTGACCCATCTGGAACACAAGAACTGTTATGCCAGGCTTCTCTTCATTGATTTCAGCTCTACATTTAACACTATCATCCCCAACATTTTGGTAAACAAATTAAATAACTTCGGCCTCTCAGATTACATCTGCCTCTGGATAAAGGACTTTCTCAGCAACCACACACAGAGAGTTAAAGTATGGTCACACCTTTGCCCAGGATTGAGCCTTAACACCGGTTCCCCTCAGGGATGTGTGCTGAGTCCTCTACTTTATACTCTATATACTCATGACTGCATCTTCATTCTTCTTCTGGCTTTCAGAGAGAGCAGACGCATTTCTCCTCCTCTCCTCCTCCGCCTCCTTTGACTGATCCCAGCTTGCTGTGTCCTGTCTGTGTCTCGCTCTTCTTCTCGCTGATCTCAATCCAAACGGAAAAAAATGGAATTGGTGAGCTGGGCTGCAATTGACACCACTTTTTCAAACAGAAAATCGGGCCCGGGGGAGCCCAGGTGTCCCGCAGGCACTTCAGCTGCGGGTTATGTGAGAAACTCATGGGACAATTGGAAACTCATGTGTCTGTGTGATCTTTCGATTGAGGATGTGGAAGACATCTACCTGTTTGGCTGTTTGATCACAGGATTTCTGCTGTTTGGCTTTGGAGTTTTCCTGGTGTATCGGAAATTAAAGAAGCTGGAAAGAGCTAATCAAAATGCGGACCCGGCGAAGCTCTTTCAACAATTCGACCAGCTGGGGAGAGCACTGATAGCGGCAAATGGTGAACTGAATCGGAAAGTGGGAAACATCTCGGAGTCGCTGGGTGCTCTCCAGGGAATGATTTTAAAGCCTGTGAATGTTAATGTAAATTGTGATACACAGAATCGCATGAGCGAAGAAATTTCTATGCTCTAAGTGAACTGTGCTCATCAGGCCTTGATTCGGCATCCTTGGGAGAACTCATTCCTCCAGGAGAAGAGATAAAGCAGAAGGGAGTTTTGGCTTCTCTCTAACCCAAACAATTGCTGATGTGCAGCAATCTGAACTCTCCAAGGACAGCGTCATGTGACTAACATGGAATCTTACCATCTGGCATGCACTGAAGAGAGATGAACTCTGTGGACATGTTATCTATGTTTTAGAACACCAAGGACATAACATCTAGCCGTTGCCTAGGAGAAGATTTTGTTGTCCACCAGTAACTGATACTTCACACACTGCATTCACACTGATATCACATGACTGACATACACACACTGGTCTCTCTCTTGCTTTGTTAATGTGTGGATCTGTATTGTCTGCTAAGTGTACAATTAGAGGGTTTTTTTCTATGTGATCACAATCTTGCTCACTCGAGCTATATTTTGATAACTATGTTTTTTCTCTCTGCCTAATGTGTCATCCACTCCCCCTCCCCCTCTTTACCCCCCACTGTATGAGGCGCCTGTATGGCTGCCGCGTCATTAGGGAGCGCTTAACACGAGCGCACCTTAGTGATAAGTAAAATTCCTTGTATGTGTAAGCATACTTGGCAATAAAGTTGATTCTGATTCTGATTCTGATTCTCCACCAACCCAAGTAATTCCATCCTGAAATTTGCAGACGACATGACAGTGGTCAGGCTCATCACAGGGGTAGATGAGACTGCATACAGGGCTGAGGTGGAAAAATTAACATCATGGTGCAGAAATAATAATTTGGTTCTCAATACCACCAAAACAAAAGAAATAATAGTGGACTTCAGGAAAAACAGAGCCAGCCCTCAGCACTTACACATCAATGGAGACCAGGTGGAAAGGGTCTCTGACTTTAAGTTTTTAGAACTGTACAATGATGACGACTTAACCTGGAAAACCAACACCATGGCGCTGATCAAGAAGGCACAACAGCAACTGTACTTTCCAAGGGTCTTAAAAAACAATGCCCTAGCTAAGGAGTTGCTGGTGTCCTTCTATAGATGCTGCGTCGAAAGTGTATTGACTTACTGCATTTCAGTGTGGTTTGCTAGCTGCACTGTCCAGGAAAAGACAGCTCTCCAGAGGATCATCAACACAGCACACAAGATCATTGGATGTGCTCTCCTCTCTTTAGAGGAGCTGTACAAGACCCGCTGCCACAGAAAAACTGAGTATCCTGAAGAACACAGCTCATCCAGCACATCACTTGTTTCAGCTGCTACCCTCAGGTAGGCGGAACAGGGCAATAAAAACAAAACAAATAGACTGAAAAATAGCACATACCCTAGGGCTGTTGCATTATTAAACAGCATGTGAATATGCAGCTTATCTATAGCTACAGAGCCATATACTGTACATAAAGTTGCATATACTTTCATATATAGTTTTTATACTTATATTTATTTATACTTGCCTATTGCAATTTTTTTTGTAACTTTGTATATATTTTATTTATTTTTCCTTGCACTGAAGGGGACTGCACATATTTTCGTTGTACTGTGGTATAATGATAATACAGTATTCTGATATTCAGCTTCTCTGAATAAGGACTTTTAATTTTCTGTTTGCGGTGTTCCATTACATGTATGTCTGTTCCTATTAGCAGTTGCCTAGACTACAGGTAAACAAAGAAGCCAAACTATGACGATGACGACAACGGCCCAGAATGCAGCGGGACATCAATGCCCATTCTCTATAATCACATTTTCATTATTTTTTCCCCCTTTCTTCTCATTTGTCTCTGAGGTCCATGGTGGTGAACCTCAGGGTCAGCAATGAAGAGAACAGGCTGGAAGCTAAAAAAGAATATTACATGTTTATTATTGATAGAAATACTGCATTTCAGTAAATTAGTTTTTTGCAAGATAATTTAAGAAGCTTTCTCAATACTCATTACACACAGAGTGAAACATTTCAGCCTGTTCGGATGTAATATTGATAATTTTGGTGACAGTTTTTGAAGTGTTGATATTTTTACCTGGTATTACATGCCGTGGTGTAAATATATCGTACATGTACTCAAATCATAAAGTCTGTTACTACAGCATTTTTTTTTGTGCTCCTAATTTTATTCTTGTGCTTTTATGTTTTTTCCTATACAACAGTTAGTTCCAACTGAGTAATTTGATTGGACAATAGGGAATCAAGGTGTTACTAAAATCCATGATAACTGCACTCCAACATTTCACTGGATATGTATTACTCCGCTTCAAAGGTGTTCATGTAACTGTTAATTACTAACAGTAATTTACTGTCAACTCTCTGAGAACTGCAATAGTCATATTACACTTGCAGTTACTATATTCATTGATACCATACTCCCTCTCATGTAGTATTGCTTAATTTTACGTGGATGACATACACCTCGTGTGTGTTGTGACAGTGACATCAGTGTCATACCTGCGTAAACACATACCAAGCATTTCAAAACTATGCATGGATGACACAATACTTAACTACAAGGCTCTTTCTGTCCCTCATGGATCACCTCCAAAATGTAATGGGTTTGTTTTTGAGGATTCTTGCTAACACAGCCTTGGTGGATGTATGCATTCTGGGATCATCACCAAAATGTTATGGGTTCCTCTCTAGCCCAAGGACCACCTCTGGTGAAAATTTCATCAAAATCCATCTAGTTTTTGTGTAATCCTGCCAACAGACAGACTGAAAAACAAACAGACGAATGGACAAACAGACAAACTACCCCCATTACATAACCTCCTTGGCAGAGGTAACCATCCCATGCTACCATGCCACAAACACTGAGGCATCAGCACCTGTGGTGCTTTTATTCTGAAATGTAGGCTAATCCTTCTCTAAAAGTTTTGACTGAAGACTATTAAATATACTAACCAGCTGTCAGTAAACCAGTTTTTTTTTTTATTGCCTGCAATGTACACAGGTTATTTATTTATGACTCACTCATTCTTTCAATTAAAAAAAAACCAGCAGTTTTTTTGACCAGTACGAGACAGTCTTCCATGAACTGGACAGAGAATGTCAGGGAGACTACATGCCTTGATTCAGATGGACCACAACATCTTCAACCCATAACCAAGGGACCAAGGTTAGTAGTATAATGTTTATTTCAATTTGATTTTGGTGTTGTCATCTTTAGAATTTAGAAAAATATTACAATGATGTACTGTACACCCATAGTTATGAGTTATAGTATTATAACACATTATAACAATGTTTTATCATCTTATACCACTGTTTTTCTTCCCAGGGGCCTTAAAAATCGTATGTCTAACATGCAAACTACTTGTGACCTCTTGCTTGCAAAAAATTTGTGGAGTTTGGACATGTCCAACATCCTCTGTGTGTGTTTATGTGCTCTAAAAATTCACAAGAAACACTTACGTGGCACGTGACACTTGGCCTCAAAAACTGCATGAAAACAGGCTGGAGCAGTCCATACAGCCTGTTGTGATCGAGGATTTAACATGAAGAAGATCATTCTGTTCACACTGCTACACACTGACACGGACGATCCACTACATTGCAGGCACAGATGCACAATGGCAAATTTTTTGAAACAATGAAGTGAAATTAGACAGTCGTCCTGTGCTATGGTATTAGTGTGTTGAGAGCACATTAGAAGTCATCTCTATAGACATTCAGTCCATACAGCCAATCATGTACAGTAGAAATTACATTTCTCCCATCTATATGTTAATCACATGTAGAATCACAGGGCTCGCTACCATGCAAGGCACCGCCACAAACAACTTCTCCTTCACCCATTTTATTACACTGAGCACCAAGCTAGAAGGTGGGAAATAACATTTTTATATGGTCTTTGGTATGACCCGGCTGGGACTTGAACCCCCAACCTCCCAGTTGTGGGGCGGATGCTCTATCAACTAGGCCACCACTCCAGTGACCTATTAGTGTTAACCTACGCTGATATTTGTGTGTATGTAGCCTGTTGTAAATTTACCTGTAGAATCTACAATTCTACTTTTTTTTTTCAAAAAAAAAAAATATGCATAGTAGACATGGTAATCCGGGCAAAGAAAAGAGTATCCCTTCAATACACTTGAAAAAAAAAAAACAACACAACTTTGGGGACGCCGGCAGGTAGAGAGCAGAGAGAGAAAAAAACAGTTCAGGCGGTCTACCTGCATCCAGATTCCACATAACAAAAGAAAAAAAAAGTAGTTTGGGCGGCCTACTCAAGTCCCAGGCCCGGGGAAACAGTACCTCAGGTGGCCGGCCCAGGTCGCCAAACCAATGAAGCAGTCCTTCGGGCGGCCGACCCCAGGAAGCAGAACTGGCGAAACAGTCTCTCAGGCGGCCGACCCACGTCCTTAGACCACCAGGACCAGAGGGGGGAGCTCGGAGGCAGTTTCCCTAACGAGAGGCACAGCGAGGGGAAGCCGACGCGAGTAAGGGAGACCCCAACGGCGTCCAGTGGAGGAGAATGGGGGGAGGATGAGGAACCAGTCCGGTGTCAGGCAGAAGGGGATCTGCAGCTCCCTCACCGACCTCGAACCGTACTGGCGCAGCACCCTCAGTGGACCCAGACCGGGCCAGCGCAGCACCCACGATGGACCCGGTTTGGGCCAGCACAGCACCCACGACGGACCTGGTTTGGGCCAGGACAAACCAGACAATTAAGGGCCAGACAATTAAGAATGCTTAATTGTCAGGTCAGGCTCCAAACGACAGTCAGACCTCCTCCTCTGCCCGTGACGTGGCTGCGGAACTGGGACCAGGCTCTCCAGGGCTGCAGGCTCCTCCTCTATCCGACGGTCTACTCCTGGCACCGGGGGACACTCGGAGAGAAGGGAAGGAGACACAGAGGTAGCAGATTCAATGTTTATGGCTGCAGCAGATGGTGAGAGCTCAGAGGACTGTGAACCCCGAGCTCCACCCCCAGGAGTCAGACAAGGCGATTCATTATACTGAGATTTAGAATGAAACAACACTTGCCTGTTCTCCTGGGGAATGATGGTGGCTGCTGCAGTGGGCTTGGTTCTCCCCTTTCCCCTAAGGATGGTGACGGAGGGCCCCCCGGGAAGACAACGAGGAGCCGCTCCCACAGGATCGATGACAGGCACAGCTGGAGCAGGACTCGCTGGGCTCACAGCCGCTGAAGGAAGCACTGAGGAGGAGGTCGAGGCAGTCCGGGGACAAGGAGCTGACGGAACAGCGGGGAAGGATGACCTGAAGACTGAGGCTGCTGTCTTTCCCTTCCATCGAGACGCAGAGAAAACAGCTGGCTGGGAGGTGGAGTTCCAACAGTGGCCTGGAATAGGATCCGGACGGGGACCTCGCGGAGGAAGGGCAACGGGTGGAGCCAGAGGAGGACTCGTGGGTCTCACCACAG
The DNA here is from genome assembly GCA_020510985.1 of Pholidichthys leucotaenia. Lineage (NCBI taxonomy): Eukaryota > Metazoa > Chordata > Actinopteri > Cichliformes > Pholidichthyidae > Pholidichthys > Pholidichthys leucotaenia. The sequence continues at coordinate 20,940,880 of CM035844.1, forward strand.
CTGAAAGGGGCGCCGAAGAGGAGGGAGGAGCAGTCGGGGCCGCCCAGGGACGTGGAGCTGACGGAACAGTGAAACAAGATGACCTGGAGGCTGGGGCTGCTGTCCTCACCTTTCGTCGTGGCGCAGGAGAAGCAGCTGGCTGGGAGGCGGAGCTCTTCTGACGACCTAGGACAGGGTCCAGATGGGAACCTCGCTGAGGACCGGCCCGCTCGGGAGACTTTCCCCTTTTCGGGATGACCGTGTCCCGGGGAGGAAGTGGAGGCTTCTTGGCCGCATTCTCTATCAGTTCCCGCAGCGCCACTATCACCGACAATCTCTCCTTGCCCTCCGGAAATGAGGTCAGGTGATAGTGATTTTGTGTCCTTTGTGCAAGGTCCAGGTACCAATATGCGGAGTGGGAGGGAATGAGCAGATGGGCATTGGACAGGAGATCATCAACCTCCCACAACCACTAGGTGCAAAACCCACACTCGAATGCCGACATCTTTCCCAAAATACTGGCACCCAGAGAAGGGAAAAAACTCAAGCCCAAAACAAACTTACTGAGGCTGGCACCTCTCTTGGCTGTGATCTACTGACATGAATGCCCCTTTCAGGGCATTAATGAGGCGCCAGATGCCAGTAGTAAGTTTGCTTGTTTATTTAACAAAAGGACAAAATGACAACGTAAAAAGCCATGTGGGGAAAAACACATACATGAACTAAAGAACTCAGACAACGATAGTAAGAGCGTAGCGAGGGCGGAACCTGACGCTAACGAGCACACACTTAATCGTGCTGGAGCGAAGACGGATCAAAATACAGAGGAAAGGCTGGAGCCGGGGTTTGGGACTCCAGCCCTGGTACACGGTTGTAGATCGCAGCGAGGAGTAAGCCTCAGATGCTTCCTTAAATACTGAACATGAACCAAACAGGAAAGGGGAATGCAATTAACGAAATCACGAACAGCTGTCATGGCACCGGCTCGGCTCTGACAGCTGGAAGTTTGGCCGTGATGCTGTCACAATAAAAGCCCTGGAAAGGCATAAATAACAAAACCTGAAATAATATGGGAGAAAAGGGAAAATACTGAGTAACCCGAGTGCGGATGGGATCAGCGCTCGGATCACCACACTAGTACCCTCTCTAGCATACTGAGCACACATTCCACCTGATTCTGATATAGCAGTTTCACAAGTCTTAGCTGGATTACTTTGGGCACACTTTGCTGTGTTCACATGAGCAATATCCGATCCAAGCTCAGAGGGACTGGCATCTGTTGCTGCGGTGGCCACTAGAAGAGGTTGTGACTTAGCTGAGACAGGGGGCTTTCTTTTTGCATAACTTTCTCTTTGATATTTATCAATGGCTTCTTGAACTTCTGTTACTGACCACTTACTTGTGGGGTTGCACTTAAACACACAGGCAAGATTAGGGTCTTGACAATTTGTGATAAACGTCATGGCCACCTCTGCATCCATGTTCTCCATCTTGGTTCCTTGACATTGCAAGTGCCTGTGAGCTACTTCAGCAGCAATGTTTAACCTCACTGAATAGTCTACTGGTGTTTCTTTGGCAGCTGGGTTGGTAGCATAAAAGTCAGCTAATAGCTGGCAAGACCCTGGGCTCTCACTAAAGTAACACCTTAATATAGCATAAATGGTTTCAGGGTTGGTGATTGTACCAGGGGACATGTTACTTTTCAACCCGACTCTGACAATGTTTTTAGCTTTGCCAAGAAGATGGTTCAGGATCTCCTCTTTTTGCATGGCACCAGAGAACCCTCTCGTCTGTAAATAAATTTCCATCAACTCTATCCACTCTTGGATGGAGTATTTATCAGTGCCATCACCTCTATACATAGGGGGGCTTTAATATTTGGCTTGACAACCAAATTCATTTTGGAGAGATCAAGTGTGGCTTCAGGGGTTCCAACTTTGAAGCCCACCAATCTGTTTGAATGATTACAGACCGGTAGCACTCACTCCAATCATCATGAAGTGCTTTGAGAGAGTGGTGCTGCCTCTCATTCAGGACAGCATACTGGGCACCCTGAACCCCCTGCAGTATGCCTACCGGCCCAACAGATCCACCTCAGATGCTATTGCTGCAGCACTCCATTATTCTCTCTCCCGGCTGGAAGATAAAGACTCCTACATTAAGATGCTCTTTGTCGACTGCAACTCCGCCTTCAACGCAGTCATCCCCCACAAACTCACTGACAAACTGTCTTCACTTGGCCTGCACCCCACCCTCTGTGACTGGCTACTGGAATTTCTAACTGGCAGGCCCCAGTCTGTCAGGATGGGTAACAGGACCTCAGCCAGCATCATCACAAACACAGGTGTCCCTCAGGGTTGTGTTCTCAGCCCCATCCTCTACAGCCTCTTCACCCATGACTGTGTTGCCTCCCACAAAGACAATATCATCCTAAAGTTTGCGGATGACACAGCAGTGATAGAACGCATCACTGGTGATGACGAAGCATCCTACAGGAGGGAGGTGGCTAGCCTGATGTCATGGTGTGAGGACACAACCTCACCCTCAACACGGACAAGACAAAGGAAATGATAGTGGACATGAGCAAAGGGAGGAGGAGACCCCATCGGCCACTGTTCATCCGGAAGCTTGAGGTGGAGAGGGTGAGCAGCTTTAAATACCTGGGCATCCACATCAGCGAGGACCTTAAGTGGACACACAACACCCCAGAGCTGGTTAAGAGAGCTCAACAGCGACTGTCCTTTCTGAGGAGGTTGAAGAAGTTTTGCATGTCTTCCAGGATTCTCAACAATTTCTAGAGCATCCTGACCAACTGCATCACTGCGTGGTATGGCAGCACCACTGCCCTAGAGTGCAAACGCCTGCAGAGAGTGGTGAAGACAGCGGAGAAGATCATCAGGACTCCACTCCCCTCTCTGCAGAGCATCTACCACCGCAGAGTCCAAAAGAGAGCTGACGCCATCCTCCGGGACCCCACCCACCTCTAACACAGACTGTTCACACTTCTACCCTCAGGCCGGAGGTACAGAAGTGTGAAGTGCCGGACAACCAGACTGAAAAAACTCCTTCTTTCCCACTGTCATCGGACTCCTGAACAGATAACAACTCCCAAAACTCTGTAACACAGCTTTGCATATAGGAACTCACACACCGGCTGCTAAATTGGCACACTGCTCACCTGTACGTAGATATAGTTTCACCCGTCTGATGTCCATATCATCTCTGCTGCTACTTATCAATGATTTGTAATTATACACTGCTTGTTGCACAATGCTCATCTGCACACTGTACATAGGTTCATGTCATCTCAGGTTCGCATCATCTCTGATATCAATGTACCACTATCACTTTAGTCATCCAGTGAATTTTCAGTTTCATTCCTCCATTGCCTAACGCCTAACTGTGTGTTGGTGTGTGTGTCTTAGCATCCATTAGTATTAAGATTGAGTTACTGTGTTAGTGTGTCATGACCTATTAGAATTGTTATTTCTGTACCTTTTAACTTGGCATTCGTTCGGAAAGCAAAGTAAGAATTTCATTGCTCAGGAAATGTAGCATTTCTTAACTGTGCACATGATAATAAAGCCTTTGAATCTTTGAATCTTGAATCTTGAATCTTTTCACGGTTGGGATGGGGGTGCCTCATTTATGGTAGGCGGGGCTTGACTTGTCAACAGGTGGTTTGCGACTGACTCCCCAATTTGATTTCCCAGCTCAGTGATAGGCTCACATAGTTGGTTTTGGGTGCCTTCATTACTGGACGTGGGAGTGGAGGACTGGAGTCCAAATGCAAGGCTGTGTGTTCATCGTGCGACATTATGGGAGAATGATTTCTAACAACCTCATGTGCCCCAGAAAGACCTCGACCCCTCCCAACATCTGGTGTAAACTTAATGGATGTGGCTTGACCTCTACGAGTCGTATCTCAAACACAAACTTTACATTTAACACAGCAGTAAATGAGAACTATTTGGCAACAGTTGAAAAAAAAATGTTTATCACACAGTAAATGCAAAACGTGTCAAAATCACTCAGTATACACCATTTATACAAGCACAAAAGAAAAAATATGTTCTTTCCATATTTTTTTTTTTACTTGAAAAGGATCCAGACAGAGTCAGGCTGACATCCCAGGCGTCACAAGCTCACAGCTTAACCCCAGCAATCGGCAGCGGCTGATTCAGTTGATGCGGGTCACGGCACCACGTTTATGTGGCAGACTTGAAACTGTTGTCTGCGTCTGCGTTGTGTTGTGTAGAGAAATAACTCCATCAGTGGGTTCACAGCTGGCACTTTATTCTACGAAAGGCAGGCATTAATCAGTGGGGCACACGCATAGCAGCACACTCTCGTCCCATCTGTGCAGGGTTTTTTTAAAAAACGTGCTGCGTTACAAAATTATATATTAAAATATATTCCAAACATCAAACCAAAAACACAGTAAAACTGAAATAAATAAATAAAAATCAAATAAACACAACTGTACTCAAAAGCATAAATAAATAAAAAGGCACACTCAAATTAGACAATTACATATAAAAATAAAAATTAAAAAACATAAAGTGACTCAAAGTACTATCTTAAGTGCAGCTTCAAATAAAACTCACATTATAACATTTTCAACATACCTATGAAAGACAGGCATTAATCAGGGGGTACACAGCAGCAGCACACGCTAGTCCCGTCTAATGCAAAGGAAGAAAAAAAGCCTTTGAGCAGACATGACAACAAAACAGCAATAAAAGTGATTTGGGCGTAGTTCTGGTACTTGTTGCTGGTGTTGCTGGTTGTGCCATAGACTGGATAAATGGAGGCTTCTCACCGGCGATGCTTAGATGATGCACTGAAAACTAAAGAGGACTGTTGGTGTGATCGGTGGTACAGACACAAGAGCACCAGGTATGTTTTCATTTGTATGAATGTCACAGATCTGACGTTTATGCGTTTTGTATGTCACCAGATGCAAGGCTGCGTGAAGTAAAATAATAAATACAAAATAGTAACAGTTTGCTTCCTAAGGCTTAATGATTTAACCTGTTGAACTCTGTTCAACTTCCCTAAAAACGCCTAAAAATAACATGCCCAAAGTAAATCAAAAGCTATTCTTCAACCATTTGCAGCATCTTCATGGGGTTAGTCTCATTTAAAAGAAAACACTGAATTTTCTGGCAAAACAGTCATAATCTCTTTAAGTGCTCCTGCCACTGAGTAACAAGAAAGTTCGCCTGGGTGTTTTTTTAGATACAAGTGCTTGCAAATAACACACAGCTGTCAGATACTGGCTGAAAAACACAACAGAAATGTAGAACCAAGTGTTTTCAAGCTCAGGTCAAAATTTTGTAAAAATACCACAAAAAATGAATATATTACACAACTTTTTTCTCAGGTTGTAACAAGGCTGTGTCTGTACTGGAAGACCGGAAATACAGCTTTTTTTTTTCAGTGCGCACTGAGACGCACTAAGATGCAGAGACGTGACCGCCCGCGGAATTCACAGAGTTCAACAGGTTAAGAAAGATATCAAATAGGTTTTTTTTGTTTTGTTTTGTTTTTGCATTTGTTGCACTGCCTTGGAGCAATATGGACTTGATATTTAGCAGCTTCAGCATGCATTGATTTTTAAATTATCATAAAATACAGATCAATAAAATTTTGAACATTTGTCAGAAAAATCACAGCGCGGTGGCGCAGTGGTTAGCACTGCGGCAGCACAGCAACTCACCCTTGACCGGGGGATCCTGGGTTCGATCCCAGCCCCCGACCAACAGTGATCTGTGTGGAGTTTGCATGTTCTCCTCGTGTCTGCGTGGGTTTACTCCAGGATTTCTCCGGTTTCCTCCCACAGGCCAAAAACATGCAAGTTAGGTTAATTGGCATCAAAACTGGGGATTCTAAATTGTCCTTAGGTATGACTGTGAGAATGAATGGTTGACTGTTTCTCTGTGTTGGCCCTGTGACTGGTGATCTGTCCAGGGTGTACCCTGCCTCTCGCCCAAAGATGCTGGGATGGGCTGCAGCCCCCCCGCGACCCGAAAAGGATTAAGCGGAAGAAGATGGATGGATGTCAGAAAATGTCTGTCTGTGTTAAGTTAAATAACAAGCATTCACGGCATGACAGTGTTATGTATGAAACTGTGGTGAACACTCAATGGACCTGTTGGACCGGTTCTGTCACTTGCATTTTAGGTCAGAACAAAGGCAGGAAGCTCAGCCTTGTTATGCAAGGCTGGAGACTGTGGGGGGTCGATTAAAGGATGCGTGGGAGACAGTGGAAGTGATATCATGGAGGGAAATGCATTGTGACTGTCTTTATTATGCCAGGTGGTGAAATGCGTTGTGACTGTCTTTATTATGCAAGGTGGTCTGTGGGACATGTGATCTATGAGGTGTGAAGTCCCTGATATTTAAGGATGAGAGTTACTGTTTCATTCTCTCTTTTTTTCTGCTTTGAAATGTTGGAGATGTGAATAAAGCTGACTCTGAGAAAGAACGCTGCCTCGTCATTTTCACATCTTCCACTCTGGTGACCCTGAGACGTATCATGGAAGAAAGAAATTCCCCCGGGCCAGCCGCGTCAGGAGCCCCCAGCCAAGTGAACGCCGCTGCAGTCCAGCTACCGGACTTCTGGCAGAACAATCCGCGCTCCTGGTTCAATGCAGTTGAGGCGCAGTTCAACCTCCGGGGTATATTGGTAGATGTCACGAAATTCTACCACGTAGTCGCAAAGCTGGACAACAACACGGCCCAGCATGTGGAGAGCCTGATCGACCAGCCGCCGGAGAGCAACAAATACGGCGCGTTGAAGGCTGCACTCATCCAGCAATTCACCCCCTCGGTGGAGGAGCGAGCAGAGGGGCTCCTGGCACTGACGGAGGGGGAAAACGACATGCCCGCGAGCCTGATGGAGAAGTTGTTGAGGTTGAAAGACTCTGACGACGATCACTTCATTTTCACCCATCTCTTCCTCAGGACTCTACCGTCAGCAGCGAGAGCGGTTCTGGCCAGTTCGCCACTGTTGGCCCTATGGGACTACCGCGCGCTGGGCCGAGAGGCGCAGCGGATTGTCAACGCCACCAAGCGGCGCCCAGCCATGGCCGCTGCAGCGGAACTCGGCGCTACGACCGCAGACGACAGGAGGCCAGAGACAGCGGTGCCAGACTCACCGACGACGGCGGCGGCAAGGGCCAGGGAGCGTGGACCAGACGTCTTTTGTTTCTACCATCGCCGCTTCGCAGAGAGGGCATGCAAGTGTGTACCGCCGTGCCAGTTCGGGCGTTCGGGAAACGCCAAGACCGGGGGTCGGTAGCAGCCGCGGCCCTCGGAGAAGAGAACAAGCTGCTCTACTTATCGGACGCACGCTCCGGGAGGCAGTTCCTCGTCGACACAGTCTCCCAGTGGAGTTTCATCACTCCTTCCTACGCGAACAGACTGGCGGGTTCCGGAGGTCCCCTGGTGACAGCGGCAAACGGCTCGGAGATTAAGACCTTTGGGAGAGAAATTTGTTTGGCCGAGCCTCCGCAAACAGGTCAAAGAGTGGGCAGCAGCCTGCACGGCGTGTCAACGAGCCAAAGTACACAGACACACGAGAGCTCCTTTGGAACCATTTCACATTCCGGCCAAGAGGTTCGATCACGTTCATGTGGACCTCGTTGGACCCCTCCCTCTGTCACAGGGGTGCACACATCTTCTGACAATGGTGGACCGCACCATGCGCTGGCCTGAAGTGGTCCCGCTGGCATCAACCACAGCCGAGGAGGCGGCGCGCGCATTTTTAACAGCTTGGGTGGCGCGCTTCGGCGTTCCGTTGGACATTACGTCCGACAGAGGCCCTCAATTTGTTTCCGAGCTTTGGTCAACAATGGCCCACAGCCTGGGTGTCACAATTCACCGCACAACCGCATACAATCCGCAGGCTAACGGGTTATGCGAACGTTTTCATAGGTCATTGAAAGCGGCTCTCAGAGTGTCACTGACGGATACAAATTGGGTTGACAAGTTACCATGGGTGTTATTGGGGTTGCGTTCTGCACCTAAAGAGGATCTAGAAGCCTCCCCAGCGGAGCTCGTGTTTGCGCAGCCACTCCGGCTGCCTGGGGAGTTTCTCCCAGATAACCCTGCGCCAAACGTCTCCCCGTCTCAGCTGTTGCGGAGTAACATAGAATCAAGCACACTGCCCGGCCCCGCGCACCACAGTTTTCCGCGCGTTTTTGTGCCTAAAACTTTGAAGAACGCAGAGTTTGTTTTTGTTAGACACGATGCGCATCGAACCCCGCTGCGACCGCCGTATGACGGACCATTCAGAGTGCTAGAAACAGGGGACAAGCAGTTTTTGCTAGATTTGGGGGGTAGGAAAGAGAAAATTGGTATAGACAGACTTAAACCCGCTTTTGTGGTGGCAGAGGAGGAAGTGCTGTTGGCAAAGGCCCCGCGGCGAGGTAGACCACCACGGAGGGTTTCACACAGTAATGTTTCCCAAAGTAATGTTTCCCCAGAACACCCGCAGAGACTGACAAAGGGTTTCCGCCCCCAGACAGCAAATCCCCAGCAGGACAACGCAGCAGAGACGGTGAACCCCAGCTACAGCAGATTTGGCAGGAGGCTGAAGCCTATCCAACATGTGGACTGATGTGTATTGATGCTATCACGGCATGCATGTGGCTATTTTCTTGTTGTTCTGTTTTTCTAAAATGCTGGGGGGGCTTGTGTGGTGAACACTCAATGGACCTGTTGGACCGGTTCTGTCATCAAGGCTGGAGACTGTGGGGGGTCGATTAAAGGATGCGTGGGAGACAGTGGAAGTGATATCATGGAGGGAAATGCATTGTGACTGTCTTTATTATGCAAGGTGGTCTGTGGGACATGTGATCTATGAGGTGTGAAGTCCCTGATATTTAAGGATGAGAGTTACTGTTTCATTCTCTCTTTTTTCTGCTTTGAAATGTTGGAGATGTGAATAAAGCTGACTCTGAGAAAGAACGCTGCCTCGTCATTTTCACATCTTCCACAAAACTACCTTTTGAAGGACGAGGCCTGGTGCATGGTAGAACTCAGCATTATTAATAACAGTATGCACAATACAACCAATTCAGCTTCGTTATTTCACGCTCCCCACATGTTCCACCAATTAATGACCCACTAACAACAAGGTAAACTGGAACCTCTAAATAATAAATTTGTTCCACTGACTCAAAATGAACTAGATTATTAATGTTATCATTTTACTATAGTTCTGAAGAAGTTTACTTAAAAATTAACATAATGAACATAATACCTCAGCTACACAAACATAGATGGGGCCAACATGGAACCCACGGACAAACCCACATGGGACCATATAAGACAGCCCAGATTTGATCTATAGAGGGGCTCACATGGGCATCCTGGCTGGGGAGTCATTATTTTTTAATAAATATTATTAAATACTAAATAGGAAAAAGTTAAAAAAAAAAAAAACCTTTTGCTATATCTTCAGATCTCCCTTCTCTGTCTTGAAATGGAGGAGACTGAATGACAGTTTTAGAAAAAAAAATATATAAGCAACAAGTTGTTCTCATCATGTGCTGAAAAAAAAAAACCCTGTTAAGTGTGGAAAAGAGGAAACATCCTCATTCAGTTGTTTGAGCGCACCTCCTCCATCTAGAGGGGGAAGACACCACCCAGAGGACCAGAATGGTATTACAGAAACTGAGTAGGGGCGCAATTTCTTTTCCTCTCTCATTCATCTGCCAGAAAGTCTCCCCGAATCTCAGCAGCGGTCACCAGATGGTGCTGCAAAGGCAGTTTTATCCATGTGCTGCTCATCCAGGCGTCAGAAAGGAGGCTGGGGAAACAAGGGCGCGTGCATCAACCTAATCATCATAACTCCGGTGTCTGGCCTGCGACGACAGACTGATATAAATCCAGCAAATGAGAAAAGAGGCCATCATATACTGTATGCTGTGGGAGGGGGGTGATGTATGGCACTAGATGTGTGTGTGTGGGGGGGGGATGCTACTTCACTATCATTAGCACAGGCAATTCAGGCTCTGCATCTCAGTTCGTGCATCAAATGAATGGATTGTCAAAGATGCAAAATATTGTGACGTTGCAAGGGTTCACACAATAAGGAGAGATGATTATGACCAGCAGGCTTTATTTATACACACACTCACAGCATAGAATGGCGGGGAGGTCATTTACACAGACCCTCATTAAGCTCATGGTGACACAGACACATGATTTGGCACATATAGAGAAACAACGCTATCACAACTGGTCTTATTACACAGTTATAATGGCACACACGAATAACACTGAGAACACACAGATACAGTATTTGAATCCTCCGCGGCACAAGCATGCCGTGAGACTCCTGCCCCCTTATCACAGCCCCGACGTTACGCTGTCCCCCCCGGACTGGTTTCTGTCCCCAGAATAATAAAGACCAACTCAAAAGTCCAACACAAATCCGTCCAGGTGTTGGGGCAGCCGCCGTTGTCGGCGACCGGCACACACAGGCCTGTTATTGTCCATTCGTGCCTCGGCTGGGGTAGCCAGTTGGGATGAAGCCTCTGGCTTGACCACCTGGGGTAGATGGCTGGTACAGGGCGAGACAGTCACGGTGAAGCACCACGACCCGGTTCCTTTTTTGCAACCTCACCTTGTACACTACATCTGACAGTCTCTGTAGGACTACACACTGTCCCGACCAATGGCTCGCTAGTTCTGGCGACAGTCGCTTTTTGCACTCCGGGCAGAAAACCCAGACTCGATCCCCTGGTGCAAAGTCCTTCCCCTGGCAGCGGAAGTCATATGCCCACTTCTGCCAACTCCCTGCCACTGCCAGGGCCTCCCGAGTCAGTTTGTGCACTGTGTGGAGATATTCGCTCAAGCAAAACAAATAATCCAACCCTGGTTTGCCCTCCACCTCTGGCTCCTGGGGGGACACCAAATCCACCAGTGTGCGCAGCTCGTGTCCAAACATCAGCACTGCAAGGGTGCACCGGGTGGAGTCCTGAGTTGCCGTGCAGTACTCCCACAGAACCAAGGGCAGATGCAGGTCCCAGTCTCACTGTCACTGGTCCACTAGGACTGTGAGCTGGGTGGTTAGGGTCTGATTGAAATGTTCAACCAGGCTGTTGTTCTGTGGATGCAGTGGGGTGGTCCGGATCTTCCGGATGCCCAGTCACCTGCAGACCTCCCCGAAGACCTCTGCCTTGAAGCTCCGTCGCTGATTGCTGTGCAGCTCCTCCAGTGCGCCGAACCGACAAAACGTCTCATCCACCAGCTTTGATGCTCTGGTGGCGGCGCTCTGAACAGGGACTGCATACACCTCTGGCCATTTGGTGAAATAATCCATTGCGACGAGCACATAGCTGTTCCCCCGATCCGTGGTCAGGAAAGGGCCCAGAATGTCCACTCCTACCCGCTCCATGGGTGCTCCCACCCAGTACTGCTGCAAGGGGGCGTGGGATTGCTGAGTCGGCCCTTTCTGAGCCGTGCAGGTATAGTAGCGGTGGACATGGAGCTCTACGTCCTGGCGACATCCCGACCAGTAGAACCGGGCTGCAGATGTTGCTGCAGAGTCTTCATCACCCCAAAGTGGCCCGCCTCCACCGACCTGTGGACCAACTGGAGCACGTTGGGGCGGAGCTGCCAGGCAACCAGCATCTGCCAGACGTGACACTGCCCAGCTGGAGCCTGCCACTGCTGATACACCGCTGCTCCGTTCATCACGGCGAACAGCTCCAGGGGTCGGTGTGTCGGCTGCGTTGTCCATCTCCAGCTGAGCGATGAGCCGCTCGAGCTGCCGAATCTCCGTCCTGATTCTGGCTTCTATCTTCTCCGTGATCCCACTTCTGACACCAGTGTGACGCTGCAAGGGTTCACACAATAAGGAGAGATGACTGTGACGAAACAGGTTTTATTTATACACACACTCACAACACAGAATGGCGGGGGGGTCATTTACACAGACCCTCATTAAGCTCATGGTGACACAGACACATGATTTGGAAGATATAGAGAAACAACGCTATCACAACTGGTCTAATTGCACAGTTATCATGGCACACACGAATAACGCTTAGAACACACAGATACAGTATTTGAATCCTCTGCGGCGCAAGCATGCCAGGAGACTCCCGCCCCCTTTGTTTCAAATAACATTAAAACAATCATTTTATTAAGAGGTCCCAATACACAAATTAATACAACAAAAGTAGAAATCTGATTAATTTTCCACAGTTGTTTCTTTTATTTCATTCAAAAATAGTAATGAAAGGAAAATGGAAGCAGCTTGTTTCATTAAAGTGCCTTGTATTCGGCTTTCTGGGATTCCCCTTTATTATAATGAGTTATGTAGGAATTTTGTGACAGAATGTAGAGTAACAAATCTACCTCATATATCTTGTTTGGATGTTCTCTTCCATGGAACTATCATGGCATAACCTAACAGACCCGACAGAGACCTTCCTCCTCACTAGTTCGGCACACACGCTCCTCGGAGGAGAAGAGAGGAGGAAAGTTTACCGCTGAGCCTTGGTTCAAGTCCCTACAGTAGTGATGGGATCCACACGTCACTAAAACATACTCATTCATTTCCAGTCTCTTCATTAAAAAAATCCGTTTTAAATATCCGTTCAACAAAAGTGCCGTACAAGAGGTCCAACTGCCCAGTTTTCTGACCAGTGAAAGAAGGATCCAAAGAAGAGAAAAACAACACAAATGTGTTTGGCGAGCTGCAGCTGATCCAGGCGGCTGTCAGTTACTTCACCCTGGGCGCTCTTTGAAAATGATGAGATAACTTACGTGAGTCTGTGTTTGTAGTGTTTTAAAAGACATAATTTCACAAATTTATACCTTAACAGTTAGACAACAACCTACACCATTATTTATGTGGAACATTATCTTTTAAATTGACAAACATCACATGTGTAACTTGTGGAAAAATTTGATCGGGATGAAAAGATAATGTCGCTCTTGCCATTCATTTCAATGCAGATTTTTCATGATTTAAGGTCCCGTATGTTGAAGTAGAGGGGGCCTTGTTAGATATGCCCATATTAACAATGAGCAGCACGGACGTGATGGCGCAGGCACAGGTGACGTCATCACGTCGTGCCTATATTAGGGGACTGACCACATCAGCCTGTACCCTGATATATTTAGCATATAGCCTGTTTGTATGTAACATGTGCTACTAGCAACTCCATTAATTAAACCACCGTTCAGCACAGCCACCACCTCCGCCATCCCTCTTTTACAGACATAACAGGCGTGACTTAGGTTCTCTATAATATAAACTCATTCTGGCTCTTTTTGCCATATTTTGGCCATGATAGGTGGTGATCCCGATCCGTCTGTAAATCTCTTGCTCCATTCTCCCCTCACTCATGAATAAGACCCTGAGATACTTGAACTCCTCCACTTGGGGCAGGAGCTTGTCCCCCACCCAGAGAGGACAATCCACCCTGTTCTGGCTGAGGACCATGGACTCGGACTTGGAGGTGCTGAGTCTCACACTCAGTAGCAAACCGTCCCAGTAAGACCTGTAGGTCATTGCGTTGTTTCTGTACCTATTATACACCAGGGACCATTCATATCCCATCAGTCACTCAAACCCTACACCCCTGTCTTTAATGGTTTATTTGGGCTTTTCACAGTCCCACATTGAACAAATTTTAGTTAATCTGACAACTGACGCTAACCAGCCCACGTAATCTCAAAAATGGCATTTCAGTCACCACACACAGATCCCAGAAATTGCAAAAGAGGGAGGATAAGCAGTTTGCCATTAAAAAGCCAGAGCGGGTCTGTTTTTCAAATGCGTGGAAAATGTTACTGCAGTAATTAAACCGCGTTGTTTTGACCAAAGCATGTCACAGACGTTTCATTAACACCTCTGGGAACTGTGTTAAAATGTGGAAAAAGTACACAGTATTGGTAATTTAATAATTTGTTAGTAATGACAGAATCTCAACGTTGCTGGTGGTCTTCAAATGTGCTGCAGGAGTTGCTGCTGACTGAGTACGGACAGGCTGTTGCAGGGCCTCACGTGCACAGTTTGTCTATGCAATCTCAAAGTAGTGAGTTAACCCCCATGAAGCAAAAGGGAAAAGACTTCAGGGCAAAAGCAAAAATGCCCGCTGCAACATTGCTTTCCAACAGTCCGATCATCTGCCAATTGATTCCATGCACTACGAAGCTGCTGGGTCAGCTGCTTTCTTTTTGTAAATAATGCCATATGATGACATGCCAAGCAGCAGGGGAGCTCGGGACATTTTCTGGAAGCCCAGAGGTTCGCACAAGGATGGCGGCGGGCAGGAAAACAGGAGCAGCAGATTGAGTGTCCCATTAGCAGTTGTCCTGTTAGCCAGGGCCAGCTGCCACTCTCTGGGACTCTCTCTGGGCCCATCCGCTCCCCTGAGTCAGCAGAGCAAACCTACTTTCATTTCAGCTTTGTTGCTTTGATGGCTCACGAGTGAACACGAGACCTGTACACAGGAAGCTGTAAATTATTGCAGTAAGTGTGAGCTGCCTGTCAAATACACAAACTCAGCAACTTTCCAGTCCGACTGCTTAATTTTGGGGTTAATACAGGGCAGGTGTGAAGAAAACGCTCAGGTAATAGGTACACTTGACGTTTACATGACATACTAATCCTGCACATCGTTTACTGTCACAGAGGGGAGGGCACTGCAATGCTCGCGAGTGCTAACCCTTTATAATAATAATGGAAGTGTTGCACAGACTCACACGCCACAACCCCGCCAGCACGTCCATGTGGGCACCACTTCAGGTTAAATGTGGGCTGTCTTATGGGCCCACATGGGTTTGCCCGTGGCTTCCATGTTGGCCCCATCTGTGTTTGCCCACATGGACTTTACCTGTGGTGCAGATAAGCAGGTGATCTGTTTACCCACTTTAAACCCATCTGGGCCCCACATGGACTTCATATGGGTGAGCAGGTTTTATTAACACTTGGGCCAAGAAACAGTCACACATTTATGAGGAATAGAGTGAAGATTTACAAGAAAAGGAGCAAATTTATGAGAACAAAATTGTAAAATTATGAGGAAAACATTTTTAAAAGTTGCAAATTAACAAAAAAAAGTAGCAAATGTAAATTGAAATTGAAAATTTAGAGAGAAAAGTTGCAGATTTATGAGGAAAAGCTGTAAGTTTACAGTAAAAAAAAAAAGCTGAATTTTTTTGAGAAAGTTCCAAATTTACAAGAAAAATGTCACAGATTTATCCAGAAAAGAAACAAATTTACAAGAAAATAGCAAATTTACAAGGAAAAAAGTAACATGAGAAAAAGTTGCAAGATTACAGTAAAAAAAAGTGACAAATTTATGAGAAAGTTCAACTTTATTTATTTATTTTCAAATTTATTTATATAGCGCCATTTCACAACAACAGTCATTTCATGGCACTTTCAACTGTAGGGGGAACCCCCACAATTGCAGAAAGACCCCAGCAATCAGGCGATCCCCTGTGAGCAAGCGCTAGGCGACGGTGGAGAGGAAAAACTCCCTTTTAACAGGAAGAAACCTCCAGCAGAACCAGGCTCAGGGAGGGGCAGTCATCTGCTGCGACTGGCTGGGGGGTGAGAGGATAGAGAAGAAGAGGAAAAGAACAGACATGTAGAGAGCAAACAGCACGATGGGGACTCAATCTATGGGAGAGAACAAACAGATGTTAATGACCAGCAAAAATATTTCATTGAGAGTGAAGAAAGGAGTGAAGCCCAGTGCATTGTTGGAGGTCTCCCAGCTGTCTAAACCTATTAGCAGCATAACTAAGGGAGGGTTCAGAAACACATGATCCCTCCCTAATTGTAGGCTATATCAAAAAGGAAGGTTTTAACCCTATTCTTAAAAACAGAGATCGAGTCTGACTCCCGAATCCAGATTGGCAGCTGGTTCCACAGGAGAGGAGCTTGATAACTGAAGGCTCTGCCTCCCATTGTACTTTTGGAGATTCTAGGTTTTACAAGTAATCCAGCATTTTGGGAGCGTAGTGCTCTGTTAGGATAATAGGGTAGTATCAGATCTTTTCAATAAAAAGGGGCCTGATTATTTAGAGCTTTGTAAGTGAGAAGAAGGATTTTAAACTTAATTCTAAATTCTATGGGAAGCCAATGAAGGGAGGCCAGAACCGGAGAGATATGATCTCTCTTTCTAGTACCTGTTAAAACTCTTGCTGCAGCAGTCTGGATCCGCTGAAGACTCTTTAAAGATGTTTTAGGACAACCTGATAATAAAGAATTACAATAACCTAATCTAGAGCTAACAAAAGCGTGGATCAGTTTCTCAGCATCACTCTGAGACAAGATGCTCCCAATCTTGGCAATATTATGCAAATGACAGAAGGCAGTCTTAGAAACAAGTTTAATATATGAATTAAAGAACAGATCTTGATCAAAAATAACTCCAAGGTTCCTCACGAAACTATTAAGAGAAAGAGTAACTGCATCCAAACTAAGAGTTTGATTTGGAAAGGAATTTCTAAGGTTTTTTGGACCAACTAGAATGACTTCAGTTCAGTTCTAAAATTACATGAAAAAGTTAACAAATTTGCAAGAAAAAAGTCACAATTTTACAAGAAAAACTAACAAATTTATGAGAAAAAGTTGCAGGTTTATGAGAAAGTTTCAAATTTCAAGAAAAATTTATCAAATTAGGAGGAAAAGCCATAAATTTACGAGAAAATAGCAAATTTATTAGAAAATAAGTTGAAAATAGGAAAACAGGTAAAGTCCATGTGGGCAGACACAGATGGGGCCAACATGGAACCCACAGAGAAACCCACATGGGACCCATAACACAGCCCAGCTTAACCTATCTGTCATGAACCGAGCCGGGTTGTTCTTTGGGCTCAGTTCTGACATGCTGTGGCTCAGGTTTGTCTGTATATTTGTGTATTTTGTTATTTTTTGAGTTCTTGTAGTTTCTATGTTACTTGTTCTTTTTTCCGTACCTGTAGCCACCGTTCTGGCCGACAGCTGTTAGGCAGCCTCCTTTGACCTACGTTCGTGTGGGCGTTGTCTGACACTTGCCGGTCCGACCACGCCCCCTCTCTCATGACAGCCAGCTGGTTCCACTCCGGTGATTGTTTTTCCCACGCCTCGCCCAGGTGCACCCAATCTGTTGTGCCAGCAATGCTTGTACTTAAGCGACCTTTGCCAGTCAAGCATTGCTGGAGCATTGTATTGTCCTACGAGGGTATCGGGAGCTACACTGTCGCTACTCCCCTCAGTGTAGTTATTGGTTGTGTGTGCTCGCCGGAAGACTTGGACTACTTGGACTGCTCCAGTGCTGTGAGTACAAACTGTTTGTGTTTCCTCTTGCAGTTAAGCTGCTACGCTTTGGCACAGTTGCCCAGTTTCATTCTCCCGAGGCTATTGAGCGTCCTGGAGGACTCCAAGTTAAGCTGCGCTATATGTTATTTTGTACTGTTTGTCTTGTGGCCACTGTGCACTGTGGTCTGCCTGCTGCACGTCCTATCGTGTGAGCCCTTTAGTGCACCCTGTAGCCTTTTTGTATGTCTGTATTTTTGGAACTGTTTTCTCTTTTGTTAATAAATGTGTTTGTGACGTAACCCAGCGCGCAAATCCATCCTTCCTCCTCACTCCTTGATGCGCTGCGTAAAAGCGCACGAGGAGGATCGTGACGCTATCATGGGACCCACATGGGCATGCTGGCTGGGAATTTTGAGAAACAGAGACAAAAGAGACAAGACTTTTTCTGCATATACAAAAGGAATATTTCTGTCGTTTTAAGGTTTTTTTTTGGTGTGTGTGTGTGGGGGGAAGGGTTCTGTGTTGGTGAGCATCATCCATCTACCTGACAGGTGCTGCATGTCAAGATGTGTCTCAGCTGCTGACAGTACAAGGTCAGAATGTAAAATGTGCATTTGTCTCTTGACAAAAGACCAAAATTATAAAGTTACTTTTGTCAAACTTAAGTGCAACATAGCATCTAAATGTTTTGATGATATTTGACCGTCTCTGACATGCAGATGGAGGTAGTGATGAGCTATATTTACTCAAGTCACTTTTTCACAAAATTGTACTTTTTGGTTATATTTAAAATGCTGTACTTATACTCAAGCATATTTGTCGGTACTTTGAGTTATCTGCAAGGAATGTGCTTGTTTATACTGTAATAAACAGAAAAGGCTGTATCTGTAGTCATTTTGGTGATTCGTGTTTTCTTAAACATAACTTCATTCAAAAATATACGATGGTTAGTTCCGACCGAGCAATCTGACTGGACAGTAAGGATTCCAGGAGTTACTATATTCCTTGATAATTACACTCTTACTCCACTTCAGCTGTGTTTTAATAATCTTTAAATTGTTATTAATGTCAATGGCTTCTTATGCTATGTGAGGATCCCCCCCACTCCCCTCTCTCTCTACAGGTGCATGAGGTGAGGAGGAAACTGAGAGCTGTGAACCCCTAGACAGCCGCTGGCCCTGCTGGTATCCCAGAATCGGTGGTCAAAGCATGTACTGACCAGCTGGCAGAGATCCTCATCAAGCTGTTCAACCTCTCCCTGACACATGCCATCGTCCCCTCCTGCCTCAAGGCCTCCACCATCATCCCCATCCCCAAAAAGTTCGCAATTGATAGCCTGAACGACTACAGACCCATAGCACTCACATCTGTAGTCATGAAGTGTTTTGAGCGACTGGTGTCCCAGCACATCAGGGACTGATGTTCTGAGACTGATCTTCTCCCCTCCTTCGACCCTCACCAGTTTGCCTACAGTGAGAACCGGTCCATGGAAGACGCCATCGCCACCACACTCCACAAAGTGCTGAGCAACCTGGAGAACCCAAGGAGCTATGTGAGGATGCTCTTTGTGGACTACAGCTCAGCTTTTAACACCATCATCCCGGACATTGTGATCAATAAACTGCACCTTCTCCAGAGCCCCCCACCCCCACCCCACCTGCTCCTGGATAGAAAACTTTCTTATCAACCACCCACAAACAGTCAGACTTGGCCCCTGCCACTCCTCGACACTGTCTCTCAGCACTGGAACCCCCCAGGGCTGCGTGCTAAGCCCACTACTGTACTCCCTGTACACCTTTTGTCATAAACTTCCCCGTGCACTGTGGAGAAGCGCATGGAGGAAGAGAAGGAGGAGTGAGGATTTAAGCGCAGGGTACACCAAACACACATTTATTGATATCAAGACAGTTCACAAATAAAGACTTACAGAAATGCAAACAGTTGTGCACAAAACGGCTCACACGAATTGTGTGCAGCGGGCAGACCACTGTGCACCATGGCCACAAAAACAGACAGGACAGCTCAGGTTAAACTCAGAGTTCTCCAGGATGCTCGACTGGCACGGGAGAAGAGCTGGGCAACAGTGCCTAAGTGTAGCAGTTGTGCTGCAAGGGGAAACACTACAGGCAAGCGTAGCAGCACAACTGCAAACAGAAACGCAGACAGCTCTTACTCATCGTGCAGGAACAGTCCAAGTCGTCCAAGTCCACCAGCAAGCACAAACACAACGATCCTTCACCTGACGTGACAGTCACACGGTGAAGAACAACCACGTGAGAACGTACAATGGTCCAGCGATGTTTGACTAGCAAAGAGCTGCTTAAGTACAAACACCGCTGGCATAATAAATTGGGAACACCTGGGCGAGGCGCGGGAAAGATGATAAACGTGACTGGGAACAGCTGATGGAAATGAGAGAGAGATGGGGTGTGGCCGGACCGGCAGACTGTCAGCAGTGTCACAGAAAGTAGGTCACAGCGGCTGTCCAACAGCTGCCGGTCAGGCAGTGGCTAAGAATATGGTACAGTGAAGAATACATAATATGCACATACATAATGGTACCAAAGCCCACAGAGAGATCAGGGCTGAGCCGGAGGAAGCCAAGCTGGCTCGGCTCCTGACACCTTTGACTGTATTCCAACCCACCCAACCACCGTCATCGTGAAGTACGTGGACAACACCACCTTGGTTGGGCTCATCACCAATGACGATGAGAAGGCATACAGGGCGGAGGTAGAGAAACTGCTGCTATGGTGCCAAGCAAACAACCTGAAACTGAATGTCCAAAAACCAAAGAACTCATACTGGACTTCAGAAAGAACAGACAGGACCACCTTGCCCTCCTCATAAATGGTGACCGCGTGGACACCGTCCCCACCTATAGGGTCCTGGGCACCTACATCTCCTCTGACCTCTCCTGGACTGTCAACACCAAGGCCCTGGTGAAGAAAGCCCAGCAGCGGCTGCACTTCCTCTGTGTCCTGAGGAAGAACAACCTGGACCAGAAGCTGCTGCTGGCCTTCTACCGCTGCTCAGTGGAGAGCGTGCTCACCTACTGTCTGGGTGTGTGGTACGCCTGCTCCACGGCAGAGAACAGAAAGGCTGTGCAGAGGGTCATCAACACTGCCCAAAAAAATCATTGGTGGCCCTCTGCCCTCCCTGGAAGACATCTCCAGATCCTCCTGTCTCAGAAGGATCAAGGCCATCACAGGAGACCCCTCACATCCCGCCCACCACCTGTTTGACCTGCTTCCCTCTGGATGACGGATCAGATCAACCAGGTCCCACACCTCCAGAATGACAAGCAGTTTCTTTCCCTGGGCCATCCGAACTGCAAACAGTCAGAGGCCCCATCCCCCTCCCTCTGAATGCTCACATGCGCACAACTGAGGACCTTTTTAATTATCACAATAACACACCTGTCTTTGCACTCCGCACTTTCATGTATATTGACCCATCAGTAAAACCACTGCCATCCCTATATGTATTTTCCATAATCCTTGGGCCATTTCACTCAATCGTGTGTTCAGTTGTGTGTTCTGCACTCCGCACTTTTATGTACATAGTTCCATCTGTAAAGCCACTACCATACCTGTGTATATTTCCGTAATCCTGGGATATTTTTACCTCCGCCAAAGGGGGAGGTTATGTGATCATGGGCGTTGGTTTGTCTGTCTGTCTGTCTGTCTATCTGTTTGTCTGTTTGTTTGTTAGCAAGATAACTCAAAAAGTTATGGACGGATTTTCATGAAATTTTCACAGATTGTCAGAAATGGGGTATCCTACAGATGATTAGATTTTGGTGGTCATCCGGATCACCGTCCACAAGAAAACCGCCATTACGCAAAATGCCATTTTCGTGAATAACTACTAAACCACTAATCCTATCACTGTTAATCCAATTGCTTGTCATATGTTTTCATGGTCAAGGAATCTGAAGACTGTATGGGGGGAACTGTGGCGCTAAACCGCCATTACGGAAAATGCCATTTTCGTCAATAACTACTGAACCACTAATCCTATCATTGTGAATCCAATTGCTAGTCATATGTTTTCATGGTCAAGGAATCGGAAAACGTACACACAAACACTGTATGGGGGGAACTGTGGCGCTTGGCGGAGGTCTGCGCTCTCCGAGTGCTTTTCTAGTTATTTCAGTCGTGTGTTTAATCGTGTGTTCTGTAGCCGTGTTTTATCTAATCCTTCTCTCTTACTTTATTGCGCAGTGGCCTGGTGGAGCACCCACAATTTCATTGTACTGTACAACTGTTCAGTGACAATAAAGCCTATTCTATTCTATTCTATTCTATTCTATTCTATTCTAATACTGTGCCAGTGAGGCTGTTTGAAAAGAGACAGTCCTAAAAATTCAGACCCCCATGACCCGGAAGCTCTATTTCTGTTTGTAACAAAATAAACAAGAGTTGGATTTATTGTCTAAATTAGCCAACCATAATAACTTTGTGGTGATGGACTCTTTTATTTCATCTAAAAATGCCAAGAAAAAGGTATTACACACAGAAAGGCGGGGACGCTAAATCTCTAACTAGGCACCAGCACAAGTCACATGTGTTATGTCTGTAAATACCTTTATACAATGATGAGACCAGGTGAACGGGTGAACTCAGCTTTATTGAAGATTGGACACACAACAGCCCCCAGGCAGGGGCATCGGCCAAGAGACCCTAAAATGGATTCCCCTGGTATTTATAGGGCAGTGCAGTGGCGGAACCGGAAGCGGCCGCCACTACGCCACACTTCACAATAATGGTGTAAATCAACCCCCCCCCCCCCCCCCATAGAAAGGCCAAAACCACACGCACAATTAAGACCCTCCCCAATTTAGGACCTGAATCACGCACTAACAAAACTAAAACTGAAATCACTAAATGGCCGACCACAACCACACAACAAAACCTAAAATAGGGGGGACGGGTGAACTATTGTCCCACCCCACACAGCGAGGTGGATTATTCTGCTACCTGTTGGTCTAAAGTCAAAGTCCATTTAATTAATAAAACACTAGAACAATAACATTTTGGTTTTTTTTTTACATGTACAAACAGATGAACATTAGAATTAATCAGCAAAATTTACATTACTGTCCCTTGGGCAGAAAAGGGTAGAACCGGCTTGTGGGGGGGGCCCAGGGCAGCCCCTCAGCAGACCCATCCCTGGAAGCAGCATGCCCCCGGTATTGCAGCTGATCTCATGGACGAAAACACCTCTTCTCATCGTCACCGACCGCCTCTCTCGTCCAGCCCCGCCACCAGAAGCCTCCTCCCGGACACACCGCAGCTCGCTGGCCTGAGTGAGGCTCTTCCTGCTTGACCGCCGTGGTGTCTGGTAGATCTTCGTCCCACACAGCATCGTCCTCCATTACCGGAACCAGAGGGTTCCACAGGCCACAACCAGACCATTCTTCCCCAGCGTCGTCTTTGATGGCAAACCCCAGTCTGTAAAACAAGTCACAGCCCATGATGTTGTCACCTCAGGCTGTCACATGGATCATGAAGTCAGCCATCGTCGCTGACTTGTACTGAACCATTAACTCCAACATTCCAACCGTGCACAGCCTGTTACCTCCATAACCGTAAAGCAGCGCTGGGTTACCTCTTATCCTATAGTGGGGGAAAAATTTCTTCACCGTGGCCCAATTTAGCAACAATCCCTCTGCCCCTGTGTTGGGCAGCAGCGGCATCTCCACGCCATCCAGCGTCACCGTGCAGAACTTGTACCCGTTGGTACTCGGGGACACCGTGTGAATGGTTGTCGGGGATGGGTGAAGTGATTTCCTCTGTGGGCTCTCCGGCTCAGACACACGGCACACTTTGGCATAATGGTTCAAGCGTCCACACTTGCCACAACACTTCCCTCTAGCCGGGCAGTCCCTGGCCTTATATTGGTGCTTCGTGGACCCACAACCCATGCACAGGGGTTTTCCCGGGGCAGGCCTTCGGCTGGTAGCATTAGCTTCTATGACGTCGACATCCATGCCATCCTCACTATCCAGGTCTGCCACTAATGCAGCGGCAGAAGGCCTCGGCTGCTGTTGTGACTGGCGCTGATTTAACTCCATGGTCAGCTTGTCCGCGGTCTCCATTTGGAGAACTAGCCTGACAGCCCTGGCTAACGTTTAGTCGCATGGCATCGTGAGTAGCCTAGCTCGTAAAGCAGCGCTGTTTGTGTGCTCAGCCAGCTGGTCACGCACCATTCCTTCCTCCAATGGCCCAAAACAACAGTTGCTAGCCAGCTGCCTCAGGTCGGGGACAAACTGGTGGACTGGCACCCCCCGCCCCCCCACCCCCGCTGGTGTCACTGCTGGAACCTAATCATGCGGACAATCACGCTATCCAGGGTGTGAAAATGGCTTGCCAGCAGTTTGACTACATCCTCAAATGAGTCCGCAGCCCCGAGTGTGTGTAGGATACGCTGGCCCTCGATCCCTAAATTATGCACCAGGAGCACACGTGCTATTAGCTTATCTAGCTCACCCAGGTCGAGCGCGATGATGTAGTTCTGGAAGGCTGCAAACCGTCTTGGCCAAGGCACAGGCAGCTTGCCCAGGAGCTCCAGGAAGGGGCAAATTGGTGCGATACGCGCTTCCATAGTTTGTCCTCGTTGCCAAAATGTTATGTCTGTAAATACCTTTATACAGTGATGAGGCCAGGTGAACAGGTGAACTCAGCTTTATTGAAGATTGGACACACAACAGCCACCAGGCAGGGGCATTGGCCAAGAGGCCCTAAAGTGGATGCCCGCTGGTATTTATAGGGCAGTGCAGTGGTGGAACCGGAAGCAGCCGCCACTACGCCGCACTTCACAATAATGGTGTAAATCACAACATCACAGCATGACCAATCCAATCCAACTTTATTTCTAAAGCACTTTAAAACAACTACAGCTGACATAAAGTGCTGTACATCAGGGATAAATAAAAGATGAAAGACATGCGAGACATAAAAAAAATAAAAGACAATAAAATACAGCTTAAAAAGTATAAAACAAGACAGGTAAAACTGATAATCATATACGGTAATAAAATCAATAAAACAAGTAAAGTTCCACAAAATGTACTCCACAGGTGGAGTGGTATGTAGGTACAGTATATAAACACTGGCTTCTTTTGGACAATATTTAATTTGGTTTCATGAGCGTGAAATGACAATATACCTTTTATTTTCTATATTATGCTAATTGAGGTGTTTTGCAACAGTCAGTTGGGTACATTCAGAATAGACTATTTTTCTCAGCGGCGCAAAATAGCTGGCTAAACAAACAAAAATAACATTTTGTCCTGTATTGCTGACGTTTAATAGACTGCACTTGTGGAACTGTTGCGTCAAAGCTTTATTACACTCGAGGTTGAGGTGAGGTGATGTGTTCAGGAGGATTTTTTTTTTTTTTTTTTACCACAAACTGTTTCAAATTTATCAAGAATAACATCAATTTATTATAAAATAAACATAAAATTGGGAGTAAAAATACTACTTTTTTTGGGTTAATTACTTTTATGCTTGTATAAATAACTTCATAAGATAACACTAACTTACTAATTTTACCTGTGGATACCTTTGCTGTCTTTTGGCTGCAGATGCAAGAATCTGAAGTCTAAATAATCTGATATCTGAGGATTGACTGAACAGATGCGTGTTTGGAAACAGGTAACTCTTTCCCTTGTTTATCTCATGTGTTATAACAGCCTATAATCAATAAAGTGTTTGCAGCCTAATTATGAGAGTAATGATCAAACCTGCTCTGACCAATGTATTATTATTATTATTATTATTATTATTATTATTATTATTATTATCTATCCATCACTCCACCTTTTGAAGCCTGGTTAAATGGTGGCCTCACAGCGTGTTATTCACCAATTAACGACCAATAACACCCAAAACAAAAACACACATGCCCACTTTTTTTTTGTTACAATATTTCTTCTTCACTCCTTCACTGTCTTCTTCTTCTTTTTTTAATAGCTCTTTGTTCTCTGCCCATGTCTATTTTTATCCCGGCGTTCACAGGAGGAGTCAGAGAAATGACGAGGCTTGGGAGACTTGCTCATCTCCATGGCAACTATATTGCAAGCCTTCATTGTTTAATACAGGTTTTTCTTCCTGT
Organism: Pholidichthys leucotaenia; assembly: GCA_020510985.1. Lineage (NCBI taxonomy): Eukaryota > Metazoa > Chordata > Actinopteri > Cichliformes > Pholidichthyidae > Pholidichthys > Pholidichthys leucotaenia. Next base: position 20,966,267 of record CM035844.1, read on the forward strand.
GTTGCATATATGTGCCTCTGACTCTCAGTTCATTAACAGATTTTTATTCACATCTCTGTCTTGGAGGACTCCTTCTCCACAAGCTCTACGCGGAGCTCTCTCACCGTCTGTTTTCCTGTACATGCTCCCTCCCCTGGATCCTCATCTCTTCTTCATGCTGTCCACCTCTCACAAGCCCCTTCCCCCCAGAAGTGGATTGAGCTGTCTTTTCCTCTCTGAACCAATGGGCGTGCTGTTGTAGAGTAATTCTGTACTAACCCATGCCTCATGCTTGACACACAGTTTGGATGTCATTCGTCTTGCTGCCACTGTGAGGCCTGCTTTCATGAGACCAAAAATCTCTGTGGGCTTTGTTCAGTTCATGGGGGTTTCCCCATCCCCACTCCCCCATCCCCACCTCTCTTTACTGGATCTTGCTGAGAAATGCAAATTCACTGGCACTTTCCCCAGTCAATAACTGCAGTCTGGCACCCTCTTTTGAAACCCATGCTGCACTACTTGCCGTGTTTTGGATTTCACTGCTACGTTGCTCACTCTTTAAGTTCACTGTGTCGTTTGTGTGCTGACAAGGAGAGGCCGATAAGGTTTGACTAATTAAACACGCTAGCATCTGCATTATTATGCCACAGATTTCACATCCATTAGTCATCTCTCCATCAAAATGTTTTCAGCAGCTGTAAACACACACGGTGACAGTGAAAAATAGAACGTGCCTCCAATTCCACAAGCGGGATTCCTTCTGGTCACGTGGCCAGGCAACACAGACATATGCTGTCAAAGGGAGCTTCTGTGTTCCGCGTGCAAACTGTCATAGAAGGAGCGGTAAAGACAGTCATAGGAGCTATAATGGTACTGACATTAAGGACATGGGGGGGGGGGGCTTTAATAACACATGAGCAGCAGATAGAAATATAGTGCAGAGCTGAACAGAGGACTAACGCACATCCTCACATCTAAGGCTGCACGCCGCTTAAAGCGTAACGAAAATGCTAGCAGCACCCAGACTAACAATGCCAGGCGAGCTAGTGAAGTTAATTATGAGTTTTCTTTCGTGCCAATCCACAAGTGCTGACAGATGCCAGTAGCCCCGAGAAACTAAGTGCTCACCCATGGTCCTCCAGATTGGCCCTAACAGAAACCCTTTCACTGGGCCGCCTGTTCCCTATAGCAACAGTCGCCCCCCCCTGCGTCACCTGGCAGCAAGGGAGCAGGTGGACCCAGCGGGTCCAGGTGGAGGCATCACCTGTCACGCTTCCAGAGCCGTCCCACGCACACCAGCATAAACATAAACGGAGGCACCAGTGGTCCAAACCTGCAATATTTCATGCAGGTTTCAATATGCAAAACACACGTAACCAGCTGCACATGCAAGTGTAAACACAGGGAAATATAAATAGGCATATTTATGTACACAGACTGCAGATAAAGGAGCTCACTCACTAACTCCATATTCAACTGAGTCGGTGGCATTAAATCTCAAGGCAGGAGAAGATGAGTCTGTTTGGATTTCACAACTAATTTAATTTATGAGAATAGCTTTGTTTTTGGGAGAACTCCCATTACAGCCAGTTGGTCCATGTCATGTCGAAGTACCTGTACATGCGTGTACTTGTATGAGAAACCATGCCATGCTGAAGCTCACCTTTGCTAAGCTAAGGAAGTTGGTCATAATTATGCATGGCAAAGAACAATTAGAACAAACTATGGTGTATGGGGCCAAATTGCAGAGGCACGTCTTCCTCTTCTTCTTCTTCTGGCTCTTCCCTTTAGGGGTCGCCAAAGTAGATCATCTGCCACTAACAGAGCTATTTTGTCCCGTGGATGATTTGTTAAAGATCTAGGAGAAAGGGAGGTGGGAAGGCATATTAGGAGGGAGAGAGAGAAAAGGAAAGGCAGAAGTGTGGAGGTGAGAGTAGGGACTTTAAATGTAGGGACTATGGTAAAGGCAGAGAGTTGGCTGTTATGATGGAGAGAAGAAAGGTAGATATACTCTGTGTTCAAGAAACCAGATGGAAGGGAAGCAAGGCTAGGAGCATTGGAGGTGGATTTAAACTGTTCTACCATGGTGTAGAAAGGAAAAGAAATAGAGTAGGGGTAATCTTGAAGGAAGAGTATGTGAAAAGTGTTCAGGAGGTAAAGAGTGAGTCAGACAGGATCATGAGTTTGAAGCTAGAAGTCAAAGGTGTGATGTTGAATGTTGTCCGTGCGTATGCCCCACAAGTTGGATGTCAAGTAGAAGAGAAAGGAATTCTGGAGTAAGTTGGATGAAGTGGTAGAGTGTTCCCAGGGGGAAGTGAGTAATGATTTGAGCGGACTTTAATGGGCATGTAGGTGAAGAGAACAGAGGTGATGAGGAGGTCCTGGGTAGGTATGGTCTTAATGAGAGAAATTCAATTCAATTCAATTCAATTCAGTTCAATTCAGCTTTATTTATATAGTGCCATTTCACAACAACAGTCTTCTCATAGCACTTTCAACTGTAGGGGAAACCCCCACAATTGTAGAAAGACCCCAGCAATCAGGCGATCCCCTATGAGCAAGCGCTTGGCGACGGTGGAGAGGAAAAACTCCCTTTTAACAGGAAGAAACCTCCAGCAGAACCAGGCTCAGGGAGGGGCAGTCATCTGCTGAGAATGGCTGGGGGGTGAGGGGATAGAGAAGATGAAAAGAACAGACATGTAGAGAGCAAACAGCACAATGGGGACTCAATCTATGGGAGAGAACAAACAGATGTTAATGACCAGCAAAAAAAATATTTCATTGAGCGTGAAGAAAGGAGTGAAGCCCAATGCAATTATTGGAGGTCCCCCGGCTGTCTAAACCTATTAGCAGCATAACTAAGTGAGGGTTCAGAAACACATGATCCCTCCCTAATTGTCGGCTATATCAAAAAGGAAGATTTTAACCCTATTCTTAAAAACAGAGATCGAGTCTGACTCCCGAATCCAGATTGGCAGCTGGTTCCACAAGAGAGGAGCTTGATAACTGAAGGCTCTGAATCCCATTGTACTTTTGGAGATTCTAGGTATTAGGAAGTAATCCAGCATTTTGGGAGCGTAGTGCTCTGTTAGAATAATAGGGTAATATCAGTTCTTTTAAATAAAAAGAGGCCTGATTGTTTAGAGCTTTAAAAGTGAGAAGAAGGATTTTAAACTTAATTCTAAATTCTATGGGAAGCCAATGAAAGGAGGCCAGAACCGGAGAGATATGATCTCTCTTTCTAGTACCTGTTAAAACTCTTGCAGCAGCATTTTGGATCAACTGAAGACTTTTGGAGATGTTTTAGGACAACCTGATAATAAAGAGTTACAATAATCTAATCTAGAGCTAACAAAAGCATGGATCAGTTTCTCAGCATCACTCTGAGACAAGATGCTCCTAATCTTGGCAATATTATGCAAATGATAGAAGGCAGTCTTAGGAACGAATTGAATATGTGAATTGAAAAACAGATCTTGATCAAAAATAACTCCAATGTTCCTCATAGAGCTATTAAGAGAAAGAGTAACTGCATCCAAACTAAAAGTTTGATTTGGAAAGGTATTTCTACGGTTTTTTTGGACCAACAAGAATGACTTCAGTCTTATCTGAATTTAATAGCAGGAAATTACAAGTCATCCAAGCTTTGATTTCCTTAAGACAGGCTTCTAACTTGGCTAATTGATTACTATCATCTGGCTTCAGTGACAGGTATAATTGTGTGTCATCTGCATAACAATGAAAATGTATACAGTGCCTTCTAATAATGTTTCCTTACGGAAGCATATATAAACTAAAAAGAGTAGGGCCTAGCACAGATCCCTGTGGAACTCCATGACTGAGCTTTGAGTTGAAAGAAAACTCATTATTGACATGAACAAACTGGAACCTATCAGATAAATAAGATCTAAACCACTGCAATGAAGTTCCATTAAGTCCAACATAGTGTTCTAATCTATCAAGTAGAATATTATGATCAATAGTATCAAAAGCTGCACTAAGGTCTAAAAGGACAAGTACAGAAACAAGTCCATTATCAGATGCGATCAGGAGGTCATTAGGGACCTTCACTAACGCTGTTTCATTACTATGATGGATTTGAAACCCAGATTGAAACTTTTCAAATAAACCCTTTCCTGGTAGGAAAAAATAACCTGGTAGGAATAGGGTCTAAAAGACAAGTTGAAGGCTTGGATGAGGAAACTATTTTGTCTAACTCTAAAAGGTCAATTGGAGTAAACTGATCCAAACAGATGTCAATTGAAGGAGTTGTAGTAGTTAGTGTGGAAGGACAGATGGTTGTGGATTTTTCTAACAGGATGGAAATGGCTGTGGTGAACACATACTTCAAGAGGAGAGAGAGGAACAGAGAGTGACTTACAAGAGTGGAGGAAGGTGCACACAGATGGAATAGATCTCATGCAGAAGGAGAAATCTGAAAGAGACCGGAGACTGCAAGTTGGCGTCAGGGGAGAATGTAGCTAGACAGCATCGGATGGTAGTCTGTAGGATGACTTTGGAAAGCAAGAAGAGGAAGAGAGTGAAGGCAGAGCCAAAGATTAAGTAGGGGAAGTTACAGAAGGAAAAAGGTTGCCCAAAGTTCAGGAAAGAGTTGATACAGGCTCTGGGTGGTAGGGAAGAATTACCAGATGACTGGCAAAATGTTGAAGAGAACAGCTAGAAAGCTATGTGATGTGTCCTTTGGACAGAGGAAGGAAAACAAGGAGACTTGGAGGTGGAATGAGGAGGTACAGGAAAGTATTCAAAGGAAGAGAATGGCAAAGAAAAAGTGGGATAGTCAGGGAGATGAAGAAAGTAGACAGAAGTATCTGGAAACTAGGCGCATGGCAAAGAGAGATGTGGCAAAGGAAAAGGCATATAGTGAGTTGTATGAGTGGCTGGACTCTAAGGAAGGCGAAAAGGACTTGTATCAATTGGCTAGACAGAGAGATTGAGCTGGAAAGGATGTACAACAGGTTAGGTTGATTAAGAACAGAAATGGTAATGTACTAACAAGTGATGAGAGTGTGTTGAGAAGGTGGAAGGAGTACTTTGAAGAGCTGATGAATGAAGAAAATGAGAAAGAGCAAAGAAGTAATGATAGTAAACACGGAAGCGGCAACGTTTAGCGGGGCAGAAATGAGGGCAGCTTTGAAGAGGATGAAAAATGGAAAGGCGGTTGTTCCAGATGACATACGGCGGGGAAATAAGTATTGAACACGTCAACATTTTTCTTATGAACATATTTATGATGGAGCCATTGAGCTGAGATTTTCACCAGATATCAGTAACAACCCAAGTAATCCATCCATACAAAGAAATCATAGCAATTGTGTTTACAAAACAAGTTATGTTTTATAAAGTGGAATGACACAGGGAATAAGTATTGAACACACAAAGTAAAAGAGGTGCTGAAAGGCTTAGAAAGACAAGAAACTAGCTGAAATCCATCAGAATTCAGGAAGCCATCCCATCCCCCATCAGTGCAAATTAATTTCAGCTGGTTAAGTCCTGACTGATAGCCTTTAAAACGTCTGATTATCAGATTGTCACACCACAAAGAACTCATGATAGGTAGAAACAAAGAGCTCTGTCTAGACCTTTGTAATCTTATTGTCAGAAAACATAATGATGGCATTGGTTACGGGCACATTTCTACACTGTTGAATGCTCCAGTGAGCACTGTTGGAGACATCATTTGGAAGAGGAAAGAACATCATTTTACCATAAGCCGACCACAACCAAGAGCTCTTCGCAAGATTTCTGACAGAGGAGTCAAAAGAATTACACTGGTCAACACCAAATTTATTGTCTAAGGTTTTTTTTAGCTGATTTAGGACAATTTTGATGTGCTGAATCCAAAAATCACATTGGTTTTGGTCAATCAGGTCAACTTTTTGAATTATGGCCACATGTTGTTTTATACGTTTTTGTTTACATGTACAGGTATTTTCACTTTATATGATGCAAAATTATTTTTTATGTCTTGAAATTCTCTGAATTTTGAACAATGATGACATAACATTCAATTTACATGTACTTACCTTTATATAAGGGCAAGTACATGCACAGCACTAAATAAGTACTAAGTAAGTACAGGTTTTTACTTCGCACCTGATCGAGAGAAACAGATGTCATTTTCGGATTCAGTGGTGCAAAATTGTCTTAAATCAGTTGAAAAAACCCAGACAACTTACAAAAAAATTATTTTTGGAACCCTGTGTTATCAGAAGAGTTATCCAAGAGCCAAAGACCACTTGTGGAGACCTCCAGAAAGACCTGGAGTTAACAGGTACTGCTGTTTCAAAGAAAACATCAAGCAATGCACTCAACTGACATGGGCTCTACGCCTGCTCACTTCACAAGACTCCATTGCTGAAGAAAAAGCATACTGAAGCTTGATTAAAGTTTGCTGCACAACATTTGGGCAAGCCAGTAAAATACTGGGAGAATGTAGTCTTGTCAGATGAGACCAAAATTGAACTTATTGGATGCCACAACACACAGCATGTTTGGAGGAGAAATGGCACTGCACATCAGCCAGAAAAACACCATACCAAAACTGGCGTTTGGAAGTGGGAGCATCATAGTGTGGGGGTGTTTATCAGCAGACGGTACAGGCAGACTTCATATAAATGAAGGAATGATGAATAGAGAAATGTACAGAGACATTCTTGATAAGGACCTGTTGCCATCTGCCAAGATGCTGAAGATGAAACATGGGTGGACATTTCAGCAAGACAATGATCCCAAACACACAGCCAAGAAAACTCTCAACTGGCTCCAGAGAAGGAAAATAAAGCTGCTAGAATGGCTCAGTCAGTCGTTGTATGTGAATCCAATTGAAAATCTACTGTATGTAACGAACTGAAGATCAGAGTTCAGAGAAGACACCCAAGGAACCTTCAAGATTTGAAGACATTTTGTGTGGAAGAATGTGTTAAAACCACTCCTGAGCAATGCTGCACCTAGTTTCTCCATACAGAAGGCATCAGGGACGTGTTATTGCCAACAAAGGCTTTTCTACTAAATATTAAATTAATTTCTCCATGTGTGTTCAATACTTATTCCCTGTCATTCCACTTTATTAAATATAACTTGTTTTGTGAACCCAGTTGCCTTGATTTCTTTATATGTATGGATTACTTAGGTTGTTACTGATATCTGGTGAGAATCTCAGGTCAATAGCGCCATCAGAAATATGTTTAATGAGAAAAATATTGATGTGTTCAATGCTTATTTTCCCCGCTGTACCTGTGGAGGTATGGAGATGTTTAGGAGAGATGGCAGTGGACCTTTTAGTCAGATTGCTTAAAACAATCTTGGAGAGTGGGATGATGCCTGAGGAGTGCAGAAGAAGTGTTTTGGTACCAATTTTCAAGAACAAGGGTGATGCTCAGCGCTGATGTAACTACAGAGACATAAGGTTGATCAGCCACACTATAAAGATATGGAAAAGTGTTGCTGAAGCCAGGTTAAGAGGAGAGGTGACAATCAGTGAGCAGCAGTACGGTTACATGCCAAGAAAGAGTACTACAGATGCAATATTTGATCTAAGAGTGCTGATGGAGAAGTATAGAGAAGGTCAGAATGACTTGCACTGTCTTTGTGGCTCTCGAGAAAGCATATGATAGGACGCCAAGAGATAAAATGTGGTACTGTATGAGAAAGTCAGGAGTGGCAGAGAAGTATGTGAGGGTGGTGCAAGATATGTATGAGGACAGCGAGATGGTGGTGAGGTGTGCTGTAGGAGTGAGAGATGGATTCAAGATGGGGTTGGGATTATATCAGAGACTGGCTCTGAGACCCTTCTTGTTTGCCATGGTGATGGACAGGCAGACAGATGAGGTCAGGCAGGAGTCTCCGTGGACCATGATGTTTGCATACGACATTGTGATCTGTAGTGAGAGTAGGGAGCAGGTGGAAGAGAACCTGGAGAGGTGGAGGTATGCTCTGCAGGGAAGAGGAATGAAAGTCAGTAGAAGCAAGACAGAATACAGGAGTGTGAATGAGAGGGAGGCAGGTGTAATGGTGAAGATGCAAGAAGTAGAGGTAGTGAAAGTAGATGACTTTAAATAACTGGGGTCAAGCATCTAAAGCAATGCTAAATGCACAAGACTGTCAGGAGCCGAGCCGACTTGGTTTCCCCGGCTCGGTCCTGACCTCCCTGTGGGTTTAGGTGCCGCTGTTTATGTATGTATATTATGTACTTCAGTGTGCTTCTGTATCCTTAGCCACTGCTCTCTTGAGGGCAGCTGTTAGACAGCTCTCTTCAGCTCACTCTTCTGTGAGTACTGGCTGACAGCCTGCCGGTCCAACCACGCCCCCTCACTTATTACCATCAGCTGTTCCCAGTCCCGTTAATCATCCTTCCCGGTCCTCGTCCAGGTGCTCCTCATCACACCATCAACAGCAGTGCATGTACTTTAGCAGCCTTTTGCCAGTCACACACTGCTGGGTCTTTGACTGACTGCATGTATTGTCTGCTGCAGTATCTGTGAACAGTTAGTGGATAATCTACTGTCATAACTTCTACAACGTGTATCCACTCTGCGCAGTCCGTGGTTCTCTCGCGCCTTCATAGCGATTCCGGCTGTGGGATACCAGCGTGTGTACACGTCTCTCCTCATGCATTCGTGGGGCAATGCCGGCCCCCGAACGCGAACTGTACGTGTGTTTTTGTACCTTTTCGTAAGTCTTCGACCTTTTTGTACTGTCAGTCTTTATGTTAATAAATGTGTGTTGATGTACCCTTGCACGTAAATCCTCATCATTTCTCCCCTCTCCGTGAGCTTTTATGCAGCGCACGGAGAGGTTCATGACAAAAAGAGGTGAAGAAGAGAGTGCAGGCAGGGTGGAGTGGGTGGAGACAAGTGTCAGGGGTGATTTGTGACAGAAGGATAGCAGCAAGAGTGATTTACAAGACATAGTGAAAATGATGTACGGTTTGAAGACGGTGGTGCTGACAAAAAGACAGGAGGCAGATCTGGAAGTGGCAGAGTTGAAGATCCTAAGATTCTCACTGGGAGTGTCTAGGAGGGACAGGATCAGAAATGAGTATATCAGAGGGACAGCTCAGGTTGAGCAGTTTGGAGACAAAGTAAGAGAGGCAAGGCTGAGATGTTTTGGACATGTGCAGAGGAGGGATAGTGGATATATCAGCGTGGTGGCGGGCAGCGCGGAGGCGGAGTAGTTAGCTCTGCGGCAGCACAGCAACTCACCCTTGGCCGGGGGATCCCGGGATCAATCCCAGCCCCCGACCAACAGTGATCTGTGTGGACTTTGCATGTTCTCCCCGTGTCTGTGTGGGTTTACTCCGGGATTTCTCCGGTTTCCTCCCACATGCCAAAAACATGCAAGTTAGGTTAATTGGCATCAAACTGGGGATTCTAAATTGTCCTTAGGTATGACTGTGAGAGTGAATGGTTGTCTGTCTCTCTGTGTTGGCCCTGCCTTGGACTGGCGATCTGTCCAGGGTGTACCCTGCCTCTCGCCCAAAGATGCTGGGATAGGCTCCAGCCCCCCCGCAACCCGAAAAGGATTAAGCGGAAGAAGATGGATGGATGGGATTAATAAAGGAATCTAAATCAAATCAAATCAAATATATTGGACAAAGGATGTTGAAGATGAAGCTGCCAGGCAGGAGGAAAAAGAGGAAGACCACGGAGAACATTCATGGATGTAGAGAAGGGGGACATGGAGACGGTTGGTGTTACAGAGGAAGATGCAAGAGATAGGGTGAGATGGAGACAGATGATCCGCTGTGGCGACCTCTAAAGGGAGCAGCCGAAAGAAGAAGAACCAGAAGAAGGAGATGGGTGAATTGCAGCAGTGATAGGAAGTATCTAAAGCAGGGGAGACAAACTTATGGCCCGTGGGGTGGAACCAGCCCACCAGAGACTCCAAACCGGCCCGTGGGATGAATTTGCAAAGTGTGAAAATTACATAGTAGCACTTTTTCAAAAAAGTGACTGTCGTAGTCTGAGCGCCGATTTCGTCCGCGCTCGGGTCATGCAGTATTTTCCTCCCATCTGGTGTGTGTTCCCTGTGGCTCTCCGAGCCTTTATTCTGACAGCGTCACGGCGGGGCTTCCGGCTGTCAAAGCTGGGTCACGTTGTGACAGCTGTTCAGCATCTCCCCTAATCACTCTCCCCACTGATTGGGTTATCTCGGGGATTGAAGGAAGCAGCTGGGGGCTAATCCTTGCTGCAATCTCGTCAAACATTCCCTCCTCCAACCTCCGTGCTGGTTTCACGATTCGCACCTTTCTCAGTAGGTGTTTTCATTGTGAGTCTGTTCTTCCTTTGCCATAGTCTTAGTCTTAGTTATAGTATGTTTTGCCCCTCGTGGCTGGTTATTTTGTCATTGTCTTTCCTTAATAAATTATGCAAACTCATCGGTGGCCTATAGCGTCTTATTTGCGGCCCGCGAGGACCGCACCATGACAGTATCTACTATTCCCAATTTGTCCATTTGGGGTAGCACAAAAGTAGCAGACACAAAAGTGATCCCTAATTTGTACAGACTCCACTGCAGTCCCTTCTCTACCAGAAATATCACTAATAATATGCAATGTCTTTTTTTATTGATGCTGGATCCAGCACACACTGAAATGTCACAGCATTTACTGTATTTAATAACTATTCTTTAAAAATACATTTAGTCCTGTGTCTTGCAGTGGGTGCTGGGGAACGTTCATGCTGACAGTTGGTGGCTCATTGGGGTTCAGGGGAAGGGGGGGGGGCGCAATAGTTCACTGCTGTTTGCTGAATGATTTTACAGTCAGAACCAGTTTTTGTCACAAAATTTTTGGAACATGTCCAAAACAACAGAAGCTGCCAGCTGATGACAGTGATGGGCTGCCAGAAACTGATCGGCTCACTGTGGGAGCGCGCTTTGCTTGACTAAAGCCGTTTTTACAGCTGTTTTTGAGCAAAATGGAAGGTATGTCTGTTAATATTTAATGCAATGAGGGATTAGTCATAATTTTACACCCATGAGTTTTGTGTTATAATAATCAGATATGACATTTTATCCTGTAGCAACTTTTAATGTTTTGCCTTACAAAAGTGTGCTGAAATTAACAAAATCCATGTACGATGATGAAAAAGTCAATAAAACTTTTCTTTCCCATGAATATTAGCATTTGTGCATTATTTGCCTCCTATAATTACATATTGTAAATATAATCCATAAAATGTATGCTTCATCTGCCAAAAATTTATTAAGTCTCCCAATTTGGATTGAAACATTTTATCTGCCAAAAATTACTTGATTTGGTTCAAGGTTAAATTGTGAATTGTTATAGCTTATAAATATGTTATTTCACCTGCCAGAAATTAAGGGTCTTAATCTGAAGTGAAACTCCAGAAATCCAGTCATAACCAGTTTATTGGTGTACATGTAAATACGGTCAATTGACCATGTTTGCATTTACACAAATAAACTGGTTATGATTGGATTTTGTGAGTAATCTGATTATTCAAGTGGCCATGCAAATAGAATAATCCGTTAAAGGCCATGCAACCAGGGTCATTAACTCAAGCAGATTATCCTCCAGTAATCTGTTTATTCAGTGCATGTAAACATGAGAAAACTGATTATTGCCATTATCAGTTTATTCCCAGTAATTGGTTTATTATGAACATGTAACTGGGGTCACTGTTCAAAATACAAACAAGTTCCAGGACTAAACAGTAGATGGCAGCAATATCATATCTGGTTCCTTAAATGGCGTTTTTTTTTTTTTTTGTGATTAAGATATTGTTCGTCAGCAGCTTCAGTTCAAAACAGAGCAGAAAAGAAAAAAAAAAATCAGGTTGTTCATGCTTTGATGAAGATTCATCATTCAAGTTGTTCATGTTTTGTATAAGATCAGTGGTTCAATAATTGTGAACATTTCATAATACACTTGTATTTATTCATTCATTCATTCATTCATCTTCTTCCGCTTAATCCTTTTTGGGTTGCGGGGGAGCTGGAGCCTATCCCAGCATCTTTGGGCGAGAGGCAGGGTCCACCCTGGACAGATCGCCAGTCCAGGGCAGGGCCAACACAGAGAGACAGACAACCATTCACTCTCACAGTCAGACCTAAGGACAATTTAGAATCCCCAGTTTGATGCCAGTTAACCTAACGTGCATGTTTTTGGCATGTGGGAGGAAACTGGAGAAATCCTGGAGTAAACCCACGCAGACACGGGGAGAACATGCAAACTCCACACAGATCACTGTTGGTCGGGGGCTGGGATTGAACTCAGGATCCCCCGGACAAGGGTGAGTTGCTGTGCTGCTGCAGTGCTAACCACTCCGTCACCGCGCTGCCCGTACTTGTACTTATTTGTACTAAATACCACCGGATTTAATGTCAAGTGGACCAGACCAGTAAAATAATAGCAAAACAACCTAATGGCAACTCCAAATTTAGTACTTGTACTTATTTGTACTAAATTTGGAGTTGCCATTAGGTTGTTTTGCTATTATTTTACTGGTCTGGTCCACTTGACATTAAATCTGGCTGTATGTGGCCCCGGAGCTAAAATGAGTTTGACACCCCTGATCTAAAGTAAATTCTACTTTGAAGGTCATTCCCTTAGTCCTGCTTTATAGCAGTGGTGGGGGACTTGAGCCACACTTGATTTAAGTAATTCTCAGATTACATTCCCATGGTGAATAAACAACTACCCGTGGTGTAGCATGTGAGGATTTGGTCAGAGGAGTCCAGTGAGAGGTTGAGGGTTTGCTTTGAAACCACAGACTGGGATGTACACTACCGTTCAAAAGTTTGGGGTCACCCAGACAATTATTTTGTGTTTTCCATGAAAGGTCACACTTATTTACCACCATGAGTTGTAAAATGAATAGAAAATATAGTCAAGACATTGACAAGGTTAGAAATAATGATTTGTATTTGAAATAATAATTTTTTCCAGATACTCAACCTGCTCAAAGGAAGGTCAGTTTTATAGCTTCTCTAACCAGCTAAACTGTTTTCAGCTGTACTAACATGATTGCACAAGGGTTTTCTAATCATCCATTAGCCTTCTGACGCAATGAGCAAACACATTGTACCATTAGAACACTGGAGTGATAGTTGCTGGAAATGGGCCTCTATACACCTATGTAGATATTGCACCAAAAACCAGACATTTGCAGCTAGAATAGTCATTTACCACATTAGCAATGTATATTAGATATTAGAGTGTATTTCTGATTAGTTTAAAGTTATCTTCATTGAAAAAAACAGTGCTTTTTTTCAAAAATAAGGAAATTTCTAAGTGACCCCAAACTTTTGAACGGTAGTGTACTTTGTAGCACTCATGGAGAGGACACTGACACTTTGACCCATTGTATTACGGATTATATTAATTCTTGCGTCGAGAGCATTGTTTCTTCTAAGAGAATGCAATGTTTTCCCAAAAACAAGCCTTGGGTGATCCCTGAGCTTAAAGCTCTGCTGAACGAGAAGAAGAGGGTTTTTGGATCAGGGGATAAAGAAGATCTGAGGAGAGTCCAAAGGGAAAAGAAATGTAAAATAAGGAAAGGCAAGGACAGCTACAGGAAGAAACTGGAGCATCAACTGGGGCAGAATAACAGTTGGAATGTATGGAGAAGGCTGATGAAGATCTCAGGACATGGAAAAGGTGGTGGTGGTGGTGGGGGTGGGGGGTGGGTAGTGGCAATAAGGAGTGGGCAAATGAACTGAATTTATTTTTTAACAGGTTTGACTCAGGTCCCACTCCCACCCCCGCCCACATTAGCCATCCTGTCTCTTCTTCACACCATCTGAGGCTGCTCCCTGCACTGGGGATACCTCCCACTCCTCTCTGCTTGTCTGTTCATCAGGTGAGGAGGGAGCTCAGGAAGATCAAGGCCAGAAAAGCAATGGGCCCAGATGGCGTTAGCTCCAGACTACTCAGGGAATGTGCAGACCAGCTATGTGGGGCGGCCATGCGCATTTTTAATCAGAGTCTTTAGTTTGGGGAAAGTTCCTGTTTTAGTTTGGGGAAGGTTCCTGTTTTGTGGAAGACCTCCTGTGTGGTTCTAGTGCCAAAGATTGTGCGCCGTAGGGAGCCTAACCATTACAGACCTGTGGCCTTCCCATCTGATGAAGACCCTGGAGAGGATCATCCTCAGCTACCTCCGACCCCTGATAAGCACACTGCTAAATCCCCTGCAGTTTGCTTACCGACCCAGGATTTTAGTGGATGATGCAGTTATTTATCTTTTGCACAGGTCACTGTTTCACCTGGAGAATATTGAAAGCTCTGTGAGAGTCATGTTTTTTGACTTCTCCAGTGCTTTCAATACAATTCAATCGCCATTACTGAGGGAGAAACTGGAGGGAGCAGGAGTTGACTGCCACCTTACTGTATGGACTATTGACTATCCCACCAACAGACCGCAGTACGTGAGGTTGGATGACTGTGTGTCTGAGGTGGTGGTATGCAGTACAGGGGCCCCTCAGGGAACAGTGCTCTCCCCTTTCCTCTTAACACATCAGATTTCAGATATAATTCCACTAGCTGTCACCTTCAGAAGTTTTCCGACAATACAGCTATTGTTGGATGTGTGTCAGAGGGAAACAGTCTGAAGTACAGGAGGGTCATCTCTGGCTTCATCATCTGGTATGAATTCAACCACCTTCACATCAACTCCAGTAAGACAAAAGAGATGGTGGTTGACTTTAAGAGGAAACCATTAACAACTGTAATGGTAAATATCCATGGTCTGGACATTGAGGTGATGGACAGTTACAAATTCCTGGGTGTTCTCCTCAATAACAAATTGGACTGGTCAGATAACACCCAAGCTCTGTACAAAAAGGGCCAAAGTCAACTAATCTTTTGGGTAGAATGAGGTTATTTGGGTCTGCAGGTCATTATTAAGGACTTTTTACAACACTGTGGTGGCCTCTGTATTTTTTATGTAGTTGTTTGCTGGGGTAGTGGTAGCACGGAGAGGGACAGGAAACGTTTGAGCAGATTGGTCAAGATGGCGAGTTCTGCCCTGGCTGGTCCCTTGGACTCGGTTGATGTGGTAGGGGAGAGAAGGATGTTAGCTAAGCTAACGCCTATTATGGACAATACCTCTCACCCACTACATGAGTCTGTGGAGGCCCTCAGCAGCTCCTTGAGTAAGAGACTGTTACAGCCACTGTGTAGGACTGAACGTTACCGTAGGGCCTTCATCCTGACAGCAGTTAGACTGTATAATGTATATATAGAATAAATACTTGCCATAAACATGTATAATGTATATTATTTTATTGATGTATATTGTACAATTTGTACATATTTTAAATATTATTGATCTTGAGTTTTAGTAGTTTTTTTATTGTTTTTTTTAATTTTTGGTTTCTATTCTTTTTTTCTGACTGTGTGCTGCTCTGGCAAATGTGTCATGTTCACTGTGTAACTTTGCAGCGAACATATGAATTAGCAGTGAGCCCAAAATGCAGAGAAAGTAACGTGTTTATTTACAATGGGTGTATGTACAGAAAGTCCAAATACAGTCACAGCAAATAAGGGGAAGACACCCGGCTACAAACGTTGGTGGCTCAAGGGAATGCCTAACACGCTCCAAGCAAACGGAAGCAGAGAAAAAAGGCACAAAAGGAAGACTTACAAATGCGTAGGAGCGGAAAGGCTCTGGAGCGACTACACAGTTAAGTCCAGGGGAAAACCAACAGATGCGAGCCTGGATGTCCAAAGTTGACATTGCTAAGTTGCCACGCCGGCTGGTCGTACTGCCCTGCTATTAATACAAAGCCCTAATGACAGCAAGTAGTACCAGCTGTGTCGCAAACAGGTGCGTGACTATGTGTGCGTGTGTGAGTGTGAATGTGAATGTGAGTGTGTGTGTATGTGTGCGTGCATGCATGAGTGTGTGTGTGTGTGCATGAGTGTGTGAGTGTGTACGTGGTGAACCATACAGCTGGTGGATGCCTGGTGGGAGGAGGAGGCGTGGCTGTGGGACTGGCGGAGAGCAAGGCTCAATCCGCCAGCTGGAATTAATAAGCAATAATTAAACCCAACAGCCACAAGTCATGTTCGGGGTGACGACCCTGAACCAGACACCCACCGTACCATCAGAAAAAACAACCTACCCCTCCCCTCAACTCAAAAGGCCCATACAACAACCCAGGGTGGGAGATGGGGGAAAACAGGTTGGGGGGATAAATCAAAGAAGAAGAAACACCACAAAACAACACAATGACAACACACTCCCCAACCCCAAAACTAAACTAACCCACCCCACCCCCAAGAGTCCCACGGTTCGGGGGGCCGGCCAGAGTCCAAGGCCCAGCGGGTGGCCGCAAGTTCAGGGGGCCGACCCAGGTCCCAGGACCAGCAAGTGGCCTGCTGAACAGCCTCTAACGGCCTGCCAGAGAAAAAAAGCCACTTGACATGGGAACCTAATCCTTTGGATGGCCTGCCCACACGACTGGGCCACCAGGACTGGAGGGGCAGATGAGGCGGTGGTCTACCCACCGGAAGGCTGAGAGGTGGGTGGCCAGACAGGGGAAGAGGAACCCCTGCGGTTGCTGGCAGCGAAAGGAAGAGGACCCCGAGGAGGCATGGCTGTGGGACTGGCGGAGAGCAAGGCTCAATCCGCCAGCTGGTGTTAATAAGCAATAATTAAACCCAATAGCCACAAGTTATGTTCGGAGTGACAACCCTGAACATGACAAAATCAAAATTTCATTGCAGAAATTCAAAAAAATATTTTGCATGTGCTGGATGTCAGATCAACATCAGCTTGAGAAAAATGGTAAATGTGCTGTGGAGCTAAGTTACCGATTGTGCCCTCAGGGTTGTACAATAGAAAGCATTTGTTAGCTATCCACCTTATTCCTGGGGGTGCCGCTGTCGGAACAATTATGGGCGGAGCTTACGGTTGTGGCTGATGTGTTAAATCAGTCAGTAAGAGTGGAGTAGCAGGGGCATTTAAAATAGTGTTTTTAGTTTTTCAAATTCATTTTAATGTATAGTCCACATACGTGTTTTGCACTTTAAAGTGGCAGCGAATTTCAGCCCTTGTAGTTTTTGTATTTTTGAATGTTTTTGCATAGTTCTGGTACTTGGTGCTGTTCATGGTGTGAGGCTCCTCACAGACAAGTACAGCTTAATCTGTGGCTTCAATCAATCAATCAATGAGTAAATCATGCACTGAAAACTAAAGGATTGTTCATGTGATCGGTGGTACAGCCACAGAGCACCAAGTATGTTTTCACTTGTATGAATGTCACAGATCTGACGTTTTACCCCGAATCTAAAATGCCCAAGTACAGTGTTGTGGTTCTTTGTGGCTCTGACTAGACTCTACGTCTGCTCTGAGGTAAATTTGATTATGTCCAACATATTTTAACAAAATGCAGTCAACTTTATTGTGGTGGAGACATTGATATATTTCAGAGCTTTTATTTGTTTACAGCCTTAGCATCTTAGCAGTGGCACTAACAAACGGAGCTGCTGTCTCCTAGGCCACTTTTAAGGTCATCTTCTCATCCCTCGATAGTCGTGGGAAGTGGTGTGATTACATTACTGTTTTTGAGGTGCCAAAGGCCATGTTCCCGCATTTCTGATGCTCAAGTCATTGTTTTTTAACAAGGAAAAGTGTCCCATTTCAGTGACGACTATACGTACGTTCTAAACTAGTACCGGAAGTTGCTACCATAATTCACGTAAGGCATCATGGGGCCTTGGAATAAGGTGGATAGAAATTTGTCATTATTTTACATTTGATGTGGAATAAAACTGACTCTCTCTCATACGATGCATATATATTAGTATTGAGTCAGATATATTGGTAATGTAACTTGATATTTTTAAATCAGAAACATTTGAAAGCAAGAAAGGTTCTGAGTGGTGTACTAAAACATACATCATTAGACAAAAGTCGTGCAATTTTCTTAAGTAAAGGGTCTGTATACTTTTTTTACATTAGTGCATTGACCATGAGAGCACCTAAATTATACTCATTTAATTCAATTCAATTCAATTCAATTCAACTTTATTTATATAGTGCCATTTCCCAACAACAGTCACCTCAGCACTTTCAACTGTAGAGGAAACCCCCACAATTGCAGAAAGACCCCAGCAATCAGGTGATCTCCTGTGAGCAAGCGCTTGGCTACGGTGAAGAGGAAAAACTCCCTTTTAACAGGAAGAAACCTCCAGCAGAACCAGGCTCAGGGAGGGGCAGTCATCTGCTGTGACTGGCTGGGGGGTGAGGGGATAGAGAAGAAGAAAAGAACAGACAAGTAGAGAGCAAACAGCACGATGGGGACTCAATCAGTGGGAGAGAACAAACAGATGTTAACGACCAGCAAAAAAAATATTTCATTGAGAGTGGAAGAAAGGAGTGAAGCCCAGTGCATTATTGGAGATCCCCTGGCTGTCTAAACCTATTAGCAGCATAATTAAGGGAGGGTTCAGAAACACATGATCCCTCCCTAATTGTAGGCTATATCAAAAAGGAAGGTTTTAACCCTATTCTTAAAAACAGAGATCGAGTCTGACTCCCAAATCCAGATTGTCAGCTGGTTCCACAGGAGAGGAGCTTGATAACTGAAGGCTCTGAATCCCATTGTACTTTTGGAGATTCTAGGTATTACAAGTAATCCAGCATTTTGGGAGTGTAGTGCTCTGTTAGGATAATACAGTAGTATCAGATCTTTTAAATAAAAAGGAGCCTGATTGTTTAGAGCTTTGAAAGTGAGAAGAAAGATTTTAAACTTAATTCTAAACTCTATGGGAAGCCAATGAAAGGAGGCCAGAACCGGAGAGATATGATCTCTCTTTCTAGTACCTGTTAAAACTCTTGCTGCAGCATTTTGGATCAACTGAAGACTCTTTAAAGATATTTTAGGACAACCTGATAATAAAGAGTTACAATAATCTAATCTAGAGCTAACAAAAGCGTGGATCAGTTTCTCAGCATCACTCTGAGACAAGATGCTCCTAATCTTGGCAATATTATGCAAAAGATAGAAGGCAGTCTTAGAAACAAGTTTAATATGTGAATTGAAAAACAGATCTTGATCAAAAATGACTCCAAGGTTCCTCACAGAGCTATTAAGAGAAAGAGTAACTGCATCCAAACTAAAAGTTTGATTTGGAAAGGTATTTCTAAGGTTTTCTGGACCAACAAGAATGACTTCAGTCTTATCTGAATTTAATAGCAGGAAATTACAAGTCATCCAAGCTTTGATTTCCTTAAAAGGAACTCCGATTGTATTGGCATGTTAGCTCTATATGCTTTATTTTGATGTTAGTAACATAACTATAATTTTTTTGAAAATAATTCCCAGTTTTATATATTTTTAAAAAACTTTATTACGATGTAAATCGCCATTTTTGTTTACGTCGCAATGCATTCTGGGTAGTGACGTAGATTGGTTGTGCTGCATGTAGCAGCAGCGGTCTGTAAACAGCCTTTTCAGTTCAAACCAGTGCGAAGCCAAAGCAATAAAGACAATGACGAAGACACACAAAGTGAAAATGGACTTGAGAATGAAGACAGCAGCCGCGAGGAAGCTAGAGCTGGTCATGTTGGATGGTGTTTTTGTGGCAAATGTTCACCGATGCTGACGGAGAAGTAGAGCTGTTGGAAAGAGAAAAAAAAAAAAAAAAATCTGTTGGAAAGAGCTCCACTTCATTTCTGCCGCTGTCCATGCTACCTGATGCTATAAATGTATCTTGTTCAGTCACTTGTTAAAGTGGTATAACAGAATGTTATTTGTTTGCATTAAGCCGTCGTTTGTAGCCAGACACACCTGTGAGCTCTTTCATGAGCTGGGGGTGACGAAAATCCTCAAAATCCTCAGGGCTCAAGTGATTAGAGCACAGCTGCGGGTCTTTGGGAAGTTGGACTCTTCCAACCGCATCCTCCCACTTTTAATAATAATAATAATAATGCATCAGATTTATATAGCGCTTTATCATAGACACTCAAAGTGCACGCTTGAGCAAGCTTGACATGTCGAAGATCTGGCTGGCAGTCATTTGGAACGACTTTGGAGCACTGCTTATGGACGTTCAACCCGCAGTCTGAAAAGCAACAGAGAAATTGCTTTATGTTGCTGAGAGTCCATGTTTATCAGTTCAGTGCCCATCATGCTTGTAGACAGTTTTTTGTGTTTGAGCATTCTATTGTAAGTAAATCAACAATATATAAGTTTCACCTTAAAATAATGCTTCCTCAAGCGCACGCTTGAGACACTCAAAGCGGAGAGACACTTGCGGAGCGGAGAGACACTCAAGCGCACGCTATATCGCTCAAGTGCACGCTCAAGCGCATGCTCAAGCGTGCGCTTTGAGCGATATAGCACTTTATCATAGCGTGACAAATATATATATCAGCTTTATCAAGCGTGCACTATAGCGCTTGATCATAGACACTCATAGAATGATGGAAATGTGGCTGCCAATCCGCGTCAATGGCCTCTCCGGCCACCACCGAACATTTAAACATTTTTACACATTCATATCCAGTGTTATGGGCACTGGAGGCAATGCGGGTGAAGTGTCTTGCCCAGGGACACAACAGAAGGATATCTGGGGAGAGCGTGATTTGAACCGCCAACCATCGGGTTATTAGACGACCTGCTCTACCTCCTGAGCTGCTGCCGCCCCACTTTTTCCTCAACTTTCCCTCTTTAGGAAAGCTATGGAGGCTTACCCAGCTTTCTTTATTTCCCTTTGATTGGAAATTACATCCAAAAGCCGCGCAATGTGGCATTTTCACTGACAAATGGCAGTAGTTCATAGCTTCGCTTCTTGGCTTGTATAAGACAGAAAAAACGGCTTCAACAATTCTACGTCACTACCCAGAATGCATTGCGACGTAAACAAAAATGGCGATTTACATCGTAATAAAGTTTTTTAAAAATATATAAAACTGGGAATTATTTTCAAAAAATTATATTATAGTTATGTTACTAACATCAAAATAAAGCATATAGAGCTAACATGCCAATATAATCGGAGTTCCTTTTAAGACAGGCTTCTAACTTGGCTAATTGGTTACTATCATCTGGCTTCATTGACAGGTATAATTGTGTGTCATCTGCATAACAATGAAAATGTATACAGTGCTTTCTAATAATGTTGCCTAACAGAAGCATATAAAAAAATAAAAAGAGTAGGGCCTAGCACAGATCCCTGTGGAACTCCATGACTGAGCTTTGAGTTGAAAGAAAACTCATTACCGACATGAACAAAATGGAACCTACTGTATCAGATAAATAAGATCTAAACCACTGCAACGAAGTTCCATTAAGTCCAACATAGTGTGCTAATCTCATCATCATCATAGCAGTCTGTCATGAGCGACAATGACTGTTTCATTTGGGTCTGATCAGATTCCTCCACACAGCTCTGTCCTTAGCCTTCCACTGCCAGGAACTCCTGTCTATGTCCAGCTTCTTCAAGTTTCTTCTCACAGTGTCTTTAAATCTGAGCCTTGGTCTACCCTGATTGTGTTTGCCCTTGCATAACTGTGAGTAGAGTAACTGCCGAGGGAGACACTGGTGGTCCATCCTCTCAACACGTCCGAGCCATCTCAGGTTCATCTGTATTATCATGTCCTCCATTGATGGTAGACCAGCTCGTTTCAACACTTCTATGTTGGTTATCTTGTCTTTCCATAAGATGTTCATTATGGCTCGAAGGTGTCTCATCATGTACGCATGGAGTTTCTTCACCTGTACTCTGTAGACAGTCCAAGTTTCAGCACTGTACAATAGAGTAGCCAGTACTGTCGCTCTGTACACTTTGCATTTCACACGGATAGACACATGTTGATTGTTCCACAGTCTCTCCCTCAAGTCTCCAAACACAGCGCTCGCTCTTCCCATTCTGAGAGATAGTTCATCCTCCAGCCTAGCATTCTCTGAAACAGTACTCCCTAGGTACTTGAAAGTCTTGCACTTGACTAGTGGCTCTGTACCAATGCTGATCTCTTTTGGTAGTGATGTTGATAATTGGAACTTTGGTGGTTGATAAAGGCATTCTGTCTTCTTGATGTTGATATGGAGGCTGAATTGGCTAGCTGCTCTTGCAAATTTCTCCACTAAAGATTGCATATCTTCCATGCTGTGTGCAACTAGAGCACTGTCGTTGGCAAAAAAGCATTTCTCTTACTACCTTTATCGATGTCTTACACTTGCCTTTAAACTGTGCCACATTGAACAAGTCTGCTTCTTTCCTTGTTTGAATGTATACTCCTTCTGAAGTATCTTTGAAGGCCACCTCAAGCATGGCTGCCAGATATAGCGAGAAGAGTGTAGGTGCCAGCACACACCCTTGTTTCACCCCGTTGCTTACTGAAAAGTCTTTAGATACTGCACCACTCATTGCCACGTTTGCTTGCATACCTGTATGGAATGCCTCGATCAGGCTGACAAACTTTTCTGTATAACCATATTTCTTGAGTACCTGCCAAAGTCCTTGTTGCAAAACAGTATCGAAGGCTTTACTGAAGTCTATGAAGACTACATAAAGTGGCATATTCTGTTCAATACACTTTTCTTGAACCTGTTTCAAGCAGAAAATCATGTCCATTGTGCTCCTTCCACTTCTAAAGCCGCACTGGGTTTCCGGTAGTACATTCTGTGAGATGTGTTCACTGAGTTTGTTAAGTAGTACACGTGAGAGAATCTTACCAACAGTGGGTAGCAGTGATATACCTTGGTAATTTCCACAATCCTTCCTGTCACCTTTCTTGAACAAAGGCACAATACTTGCATCCTTCCAGTCTTGAGGTACTTTCTGGGCATCCCATATCTCTTGGATGAGCTTGTGCAGGCAGTTGGTCAGCTGAACACCACCAAATTTCCACACTTCTGCTGGAATTCCATCCCTTCCTGGAGCTTTACCATCCTGTGTTGTCCTGATAGCTGCCATTAGTTCATCAAAATTTGGTGGTTCATCCAGACGTGATACAGCTGGTCGCTGCACTAGAGCTTCTTTAGCCTCTTCAGTGAGATCTCCAGGGTTGTTTAGTTGTTGGTCAAAGTGGTCTGCAAATCTGTCCAGGATCTTGTCTTTCTCCTGCAAAACCGTTTCACCATCCATAGCCTTTAGTTGGATCAATCCTCTTGGTTTAGGGCCATAGATTTCTCTCAAACCTGTGAAGAATGTTTTCATGACCTTCCTGTCTGCTGCAGTTTGAAGTTCCTCCGCTTTTTCATCCCACCAGTTGGACTTCATCTCTCTGGTGTACTTCTGTAGCTCACTCTGAGCCTTTGAGTATTTCTTCTTCTTCGACCTTGTGTTACACTGTAGGTTTTCCTGTCTAGCTGTATTCCTCGCTTCTAGTAGTTTCTTCAGGTGTCCATCATGCTCATCAAACCAATCTTGATGTTTCCTCTCAGGGTAGCCTAATACATCACTCGCAGTCTGATACACCGTATCCTTCAGTGTTGCCCATTTCTCTACTATGTCATTCTCTGAGTTGTTGCTGTCCCAGTCTTTCAAGTTTTCATCCATTTCCTGGGTAAGTTCTTCCTGCTTTTTTTGGCCTTTCAGTGCACTAGTGTTTACCTTCCGTGGTGGCTTCGCACCCGTCCTGCAGTGCTGTTTTTGTCTCCAAATCCTTAATCTAGATCTCAGCATAACATGATCAGTGCCACAGTCTGTGCCTCTCATTGCTCTGGTGTCCAATACATCCCTTGTGTCTCTCTGCCTGACTATGATGTAGTCTAATAAGTGCCAGTGCTTGGATCTTGGGTGCATCCATGCCTTCTTGTGTGTGTCCTTGTGCTTAAATAGAGTGTTGGTTATCACAAGGTTGTACTCTGAACATAGTGCAAGTAGAAGTTCTCCATTAGCATTGCACTTGCCTACTCCATGACTGCCTAGCACCCCTTTCCATTTCTCGGTGTCCGAACCAACTTTGGCATTAAAATCTCCAACAAGTATCAGCCTGTCATCAGTTGGTACATGCCTGATAGTCTCACGTAAATCACTATAGAACTCTTCCTTCACCTCCTCTGTGTTGGTCATTGTTGGGACATATACACTGATGAGTGTGGCATACATCTTTCGCTGTAGTGGGAGTCTCATAGTCATTATCCTGTCGTTGATTGGCAACGGCTCCTCATCAAGCATTGCTGCTATCTCCTTTCTAACTGCAAAGCCCAGTCCTGCTTCTCTCCTTTCTTGAGTTGATCTCCCACTCCAAAAGAAGATGTACCCATGGTCTTCAAAGCTGTCATATCCAGGCAATCTTGTTTCACTAAATGCAGCTATGTCTACATTGTACCTGTTCATTTCCAGGGCCACAAGCGCGGTCTGTCTTTCTGAGTGCTGTGATGTTGTTCTGTCTAGCAGAGTGCGTACATTCCATTCTGCTACACACAAGGTTGCTGTTTTCCTCTTCTTTTGTCTTCCTGCTCCTAGCTTACTTTTCACTGCCTGTCGGAGTGTGAACAGATCAGTGCGGACCTTGTAAGCCCGGGCGACGTCCGAGCCGGTATGAGTTGCTTTCTGATTGACCATTTCATGAAACTGCTTGCAAAGTATTTGAGTACTGCTAGCTTTTGATGGACTAGCAGCACATTCTTGGCAGATAAAGGTATTATCAGTGGCAAGGAGAAGCCAAGACAAACTGACTCCAGTATCTGTTGCAGTGACTGACCAGATGATAGGTTTGTTTATTTCTGCTCTTTGTGTAGTGCATGTCACAATGCACCGACTGGCACAGTCCACCACAGACCTTGCGACAGATGTGTTTATCTGCCAGGATGTCCAGTCTCACCCTGTGTAACTGGGAGTGGTCCACCACAGACTTGTGGCAGATATTGTTTTTAGTTCTGCCAGGATGCCCTGTTTTACCCTCCACACCCTCGGAAGGGCGGGGATGCTGGTTGAGTCACCGATGGCCCGACCCATGGGACAGGTAGTACCGGTTTTCATGGTTATCCGGTAGCAAGCAAGCCAATGCCTGACCTGACACTGTGTGCTAATCTATCAAGTAGAATATTATGATCGATAGTATCAAAAGCTGCACTAAGATCTAAAAGGACAAGTACAGAAACAAGTCCATGATCAGATGTGATAAGGAGGTCATTAGTGACCTTCACTAAGGCTGTTTCAGTACTATGATGGATTCTAAACCCAGATTGAAACTCTTCAAATAAACCATTTCCCTGCAAGTGGTCAAATAATTGCATAGCAACAACTCTTTCTAAGATTTTTGAAATGAAAGGGAGATTAGAGATTGGTCTATAGTTAACTAAAACTCTTGGATCCAGCGTTGGCTTTTTGAGTAAGGGTTTAATTACAGCCATTTTAAAAGCCTGCGGTACATGGCCTAAAGTTAATGAAGAATTGATTATTGAAGAATAAAGCTACCAATAAATGGGAAGACTTCTTTAAATAATCTGGTAGGAGCAGGGTCTAAAAGACAAGTTGAAGGCTTGGATGAGGAAATTATTTTATCTAACTCTAAAAGGTCAATTGGCGTAAACTCATCCAAACAGATATCAATCCACATATGCCTACAAGAAAGAGTGCTGCTCACAAACAACAGAAAGCTTGATCTTACACTGGTATCACAGGGTTGGATGAAGGAGGTGTATGACCCTTGATGTGAAGGGAGTGACAGTCAGTCAATCCACACTAGGATCTGAGGTCCCACCCCACCACACCCCCATCTTGAAATGCACTGCAATCAATAATGGCAATGAGATGCAGTGGGATGCCTGGTCTATCAATAACTTTAAGCAGGAGGAGGCATATTCATCAATCAGTCCTGTCTTTGAGGCTCTGATTATACAAGAGCACATGCTGTAGTGGAACATGTGTGAATATTAACATTCTTCTGTTTTTTTCAGGTTTATATGTATGTGTGTGGGGGGGGTGGGGGGGGTGGAGTTGTTTTAAATCATAAGGAAACTTAAAGAGAAATCGTGACATGAGATATGTTGTGATATGAATGCAGACACGACGGATTAGTGGACAGAATACTTAGTCTGAAGACTCTAAACGACAAACCTGTCTTCTGTGACAGACAGTATCCCACCACGCCTCCCCTGTGCACCATTCATTCCCCTAAAAAAATAATACATTAATGTCTCATCTATAGACTCCAATATTAAGTCTGCAATTAAAGGGAAAATGTGGATGGAATAAAAAAATTAAGTGCAGTAGTCTGGCTGCACACTGATCTCTCTCTCTCTCTCTCTCTCTCTCTCTCTCTCTCTCTCTCTCTCTCTCTCTCTCTCTCTCTCTCACTAATCATCTCATTCTCCACAGCTGCATTCACCACCAGTCGGCAATCACCACACCCTTCAAATAGCCCCAACATCTTCCTCTCATCAGGAGATTGTTAGACTACTCCATGCCCATCTTCCCCACGCATGGGCAGCCAGTCCTCTCCTCCAACAAACCTACAAAGGAAAGTAACACATTACTCTTTCTACTTGTCTCCCTTTTTCTCTCCAGGACTCCCAGGCGGACTGTGGACCTCCACCCTTGCAGATTGGATCCACAGTCTGTGGAGAACAAACCTGGACCCTCTCTACTCCTTACCCTGTAAGTGCACTTACCAACGTTTTCCCTAACCTGTTCTCCCATTCTCCCCTAAGCCCCTCAGTCTACCCTCCCAGCGGCTCTACCTGTTCTGGAACCCTGTACTGTGGCGCTGGAGACTCCAGCCACCCTGCTCACTGCCCACTGCACCTCTGCACCCGTAAGCTAACAAGCAGATCATTATCATTAATCATCTCTGAAGTATTACGATACACATCCCTTGTCCTCTCATTCCTATCTCAGGGTTACCAGAATCCTCACTGCAGTCTTTCACCACATTCAATAAAGATCATTATCAAACCACTATTGTTCTCTCCATTGCCTTCTTTTGGGTCTGTTATTGTTAAATCATGTCAGAGCAATCTCTTCTACAAGACCCAGGAGCTGCGGTGGCTTGGTTAGATGTTACTTGAGCAGCGGGTAGTTGGTTTAATGCTGTAAATGTAGTCAGTAATCACCCAGCTCTTTCAAGTCACTGATAAATTAGATCAGCTTTCACTTACCGTTAGCACTATTGCTTTGGCTCCTTCCCCAGCTCCAGCTCCAGCTGTTCTTCTTCTTAATTTCTGCTAGGGGGGTCAGCTGCAGGGCACTCGGTTGATTTCCGGGTGCTTGCGGCTGAGGCAGGTTGAGACAATACTGCTTTAAGATCCATTTTCATTGGTAGCCTTAGCTCCCAGTTCCATGACGAGATAGCCAACCGAGATGAGCCTGACTCCCTTGAGGCGTTAATCACGCTGGTAATTTGCTTCAACAATTGCCTCAAGCAGTGAGCTTGTGAACACCAACACAATGTATGTGCACACCCTTCCTCCTCCTCTCCCTCAGCCACATGCTTTCTAGCTCTTCCTGCCCCGGCCATCTCTGATGTTCCTCAGCCTATAACGCTGGGTTGATCTCGGCTCTCATCTGCAGAGTGGTGTTGTCGTCCCAAGAGGGGCCTCTACTTATACTGTGCACGGGATGGTCACTCAGTTGAATCATGCCCCATCAAACCAATAGGGCAGGCCCCTCCATTGCAGTGGTGGGTCTTCTATCCAAACTCCCTCAAACCAAATTCACTCTTCTTGTCCTCCTCCAACTACCCTCACTCCAACACATTGATCATGCCTTAATAGATTCAGGGGGCAAGAAAAATTTCATGTTTGAGGGTCTGGCAACCTGACTCAAAAGTCCCTGCTCACCACTGCCCATTAGGGTGGTTGCATTATCCAGGAGGCTATTACTTTTGGTCACAAAATAACAAACCCACGATCCTTATTGGTCTCTGGCAATCACAGAGAGAGGATTTCATTTCTCATTCTACCCTCATCCACTCCACCAATAGATTTAGGGTACCCCTGGCTTCTCTTGCACAACCCCACCATTGATTGACAGAGAAGTGCCATTACATCCTAGAGTACCATCTGCTATACTGTCTGTTTGCAGTCTGCTGTCTGCTCTCCCTGAGTTACCCTATTGCCCCCTGTTGCTGACCCACTAGACCTGCCGAATATACCTTCCGAATACCATGACCTAGTCCCCATCTTCAGCAAGGCCAGGGCTCTCTCTCTTCCCCCTCACAGGTCGTACGACTGCGCCATCAAACGCCAGCAGAGGGCATACCTTCGTACCAGCAGGCTCTATAGCCTCTCTGGCCCAGAGAGAGAGGCCATGGATAAATACGTCAAGGAGTCACTCAACGACCCTCCTCTTATGCTGTCGGGCCTGGTTCTTCTTTGTCAAGAAGAAGAATGGTTCTGTTCACCCCTGCATCGATTACTAGCAGCTTAATGACATCACTATTAAGGACAGGTACTCCCTTCCCCTCATTAACACTGTACATGATCTCCTGCAGGGTGCTACCATCTTTACTAAGCTGGATTTGAGGAACGCTTACCATCTGGTCCGAATCCGAGAGGGCGACGAGTGGAAGA
Source organism: Pholidichthys leucotaenia (assembly GCA_020510985.1). Lineage (NCBI taxonomy): Eukaryota > Metazoa > Chordata > Actinopteri > Cichliformes > Pholidichthyidae > Pholidichthys > Pholidichthys leucotaenia. The sequence continues at coordinate 20,994,701 of CM035844.1, forward strand.
CGGGTTTTTGTACCCCCATTGGCCACTTTGAATATTTGATAATGTCGTTTGGCCTAACCAATGCCCCTGCAGTTTTTCAACGGCTAATAAATGATGTACTTAGGGACTTTCTCAACACTTTCGTTTTTGTGTTTTTGTGTCTTGACGATATTCTGATTTTCTCCCGTTCCCCAGCTGAACATCGGATCCACGTCTGTAGCATCCTTAAGCACCTGCTGGAGAACCAGCTGTATGTCAAGGCTGAGATGTGTGAGTTGCACACCTCCTCCACAGTGTTCCTTGGGTTCATCATTGCCAAATGTCAGATCCAGCCAGACCCACAGACAATCAAGGCCATCCTCCACTGGCCCACACCATCTTCTCGCACAGAGCTCAAGCAGTTCCTCGGATTTGCCAACTTTTACCGCTGCTTCATCCACAACTACGTCACCATAGCCCTCCCTCTCACCAGTCTCACATTGACCAAGACCCCTTTCCGCTGGTCCAACGAGGCAGAGGAGGCCTTTTCCATACTGAATAGGAGGTTCACAGACACACCCATCCTGGCGCAGGTCAACCCCAGCCATCAGTTTGTTGCGGAGGTTGATGCATCTGATTCAGGGGTGGGTGTGGTCCTGTCTCAAAGATCAGTCACCGAAGGCAAACTTCACCCCGTGCCTATTTCTCTCAGCTCCTGAGCCCTGCTGAGAGGAACTATGACATCAGTGATCGAGAGCTACTGGTGGTGAAGCTGGCACTGGAGGAGTGGTGCCACTGGTTGTGAGGGCTCCACTCTACCCTTTCTTGTATGGACAGATGACAAAAACTTGGAGTACCTCAGGAAGCCAAGTGACTCAACTCCCGGCAGGCCAGGTTGGCCCTCTTCTTCCGGCGTTTCCAGTTCACCATCACCTACCATGCTGGCTTTTGTAACACCAAGCCGGATGCCCTCTCCAGGCAGCTCTTTGTTGGACCCACTGATGACCACTCGGAGATCATGGTTCCAGCCAAGTGTGTGGTGGGCGTGCTCTCATGGGAGATTGTGAGGAAGGTTCGGGAGGCCCTTAAGACCAAATCCAACCCAGGAGGGGATACTTCTGGTCGCCTTTTCGTCCCTTCAGCGCTTCAAGGAGAGGTAATCAACTGGCTGCACACTGCTCAGTTCACCTGCCACCCAGAACTCTTTCCCACCTCAAACGTACCTTCTGGTGGCCGGCCACAGAAAAGGATGTCCGAAAGTATGTGAAGGCATGTACCCAGTATTCCATGGGGAAGTCTTTCACCACCACCCCAGCTGGGCTACTACAACCCCTCCCAATTCCTGCTTGCCCCTGGTCCAACATCACGATGGACTTTGTCACTGGACTGCCCCCATCCAATGGACACACTGTCATTCTGACAATTGCTGATAGGTTCTCCAAGGCTGCCCACTTCATTCCCCTTCACAAACTGCCATCAGCTAAGGAGACAGCAAACCTATTAACTACTCACGTGGTAAGGATGCACAGCATACCCTCTGATATGTCCTGTACATATAGCAGTACTGACAAATAAAATCTTTGAATCTTTGAATATTGTCTCTGATCGGGGTCCTCCATTTCCCACCCTCTGACGACCTCCACCACCTCACACTCACCCACACCAATGTCCGTAATGCACTGAGTCATATCAACGTACGTAAGGCTGCTGGCCCTGACGGCATTCCTGGGCGTGTGCTGAGGGCATGCACTGAGCAGCTGGCAGGGGTCTTCACGGACATCTTCAATCTGTCCCTGGCCCAGGCAGTGGTACCAGTGTGCTTCAAGACCACTTCTATAGTACCAGTGCCGAAACACTCAACACCATTGTGCCTAAATGACTATCGCCCTGTGGCACTGACGCCCATAGTCATGAAGTGCTTTGAGCGACTGGTCTTGGCACAGCTCAAAAAATGCCTGCCCCCTACACTGGACCCTCACCAGTTTGCCTACCGGAGCAACAGGAGTACAGAGGATGCGGTTTCTACAGCGCTGCACTATGTACTCTCACATCTGGATGACAAGAACACCTACGCAAGAATGCTGTTTGTTGACTTCAGTTCAGCATTCAACACAGTTATCCCCTCCAAGTTGATCACTAAACTTGGGGACCTGGGAATCAGTACCTCCACCTGCAACTGGATCATGGATTTTCTGACCAACAGACCCCAGCATGTTAGGTCAGGCCCCAACCTTTTTTCCATCATCACACTCAACACTGGTGTACCACAGGGCTGTGTGCTCATCCCATTCCTCTAGTCCCTCTTCACCCATGACTGCAGGCCTATGTATGGATCCAATTCCATCATAAAGTTCGCAGATGACACCACGGTGATTGGACTCATCAGGGACAACGCTGAGACAGATTACAGGGCAGAGGTTGAGCACTTGGCTACTTGGTGCATTGACAATAACCTGCTCCTTAACACCAGCAAAACCAAGGAGCTCATAGTGGACTACAGGAAGGAGAGGGGAGAGACACATGACCCCATCCATATCAATGGCATAGCTGTTGAACGTGTCCCCAGCTTCAAATTCCTGGGGACCCACATCTCGGAAGACCTGTCCTGGTTAGTTAACACCACTAGCCTGATCAAGAAGGCCCATCAGTGCCTCTTCTTCTTGAGGACACTGAAGAAGAACCATCTGTCAACTGACATCCTGGGCAACTTCTACTGCTGCGTGATAGAGAGCACCCTGACCAACTGTGTCACAGTCTGGTATGGGAGCTGCTCTGTTGCTGACCGTAAGGCACTGCAGCGGGTGGTGAAAACCGCCCAACGCATCACAGGGACTCCACTTCCAGTTATAGAGGACGTCTACAGGAAAAGATGTCTGTACCGGGCACGCAGCATTCTTAGGGACTCCAACCATCCTGCTCATTGACTGTTCCAGCTTCTCCCCTCTGGAAGGCATTTCAGAAGCCTTCGGACTAGAACCAGCAGGTTTAAGAACAGAACCAGCAGGTTTAGGATCAGTTTTTTTCCAACAGCTGTCATGTTATTGAACTTAGTTCCCCGCTGACTCTCTTACCATCATCTCTTACCATCCTCACCTGTACATAACTGCCCACCTAACTTATTATACATTATTTGCACATAACGGTACTCTTAACTTTCTGCACTGCTGCATATATTTGCATATATTTGCTTAAATTGCACATACTGTACTGTATATACTGCACTGCTGTCCTTTGCACTTCTGATTTGATGCTAAACTGTGTTTCGTTACCTTGTATTCATACATGTATAATGACAATAAAGTTGAATCTAATCTAATCTGAATGAATGAATGAATGAATGAATGAATTTATTTCGGATAGTAAGATAAGATAAGATAAGATAAGCCTTTATTAGTCCCACAACGGGGAAATTCCAGGATTGCAACAGCACAGGGATAGCAACACTCAGAGCAACAATCAGAAGGCAAGAAAAAAAAAAAAAAAAGTACAGTACAGGTTAAAAGAAACTGAATAATATAACAACAAGGTCAAATTAGACAATGACTCCTCTGATTATACAATTCAACGTAAGTTATCCGAAATGGGTGATGGCTGAAGCCGCAGCTTATATTGCCCACCCATATTCCATCCAAGAATTCAAAAGAGAAAAAGAGAAAACAGACAAGAGCGATTACAATTCAAAACATAGCTAAGACAAAATGTGACAGAGAAAAAAAAAAATCTAATTTAATCCATTCCATTCACAGGTCTGGCACGCCTTCTGCAAGGCCATTGGGGCCACCATCAGCCTTACCTTTGGTTATCATCCTCAGTTGAATGGTCAGTGCGAGCGGGCCAATCAGGAGTTGGAAGCAGTCCTGCGATGGGTCACTGCCACCAAGCCCTCTTTATGGAGCACCTACCTCCCCTGGGTGGAGTACACCTACAACTTGGCCACTTCCGCCGCTATGGGCTACTCACTGTTCGAGGCCTCTTTGGGATACAATCCTCCACTTCTCCCCATTGCGGTGCCCTCCATTCACCACCACATCCAGAGGTGCTGCTGGGTCTGGGAGGCTACCAAGGCGACACTTCTGCAGATGGCAGATCAGAACACCAGATGGGCCAATCAGCGGAGGAGTGCAGTGCCCACCTAAGGGTCGGACAGAAGGTATGGCTTTCCACCAAAACATTCCATTCAAGACTGATTCACAGAAGCTGTCTCCATGGTGCATTGGTCCATTTCTCATTTCCCAGATTCTCAACCCCTTCTCTGTCCAATTCACACTTCCTCCATCTTTCCGCTTCTACCCATCCTTACACGTCTCCCATCTAAAGCCTGTCTCCACTAGCCCACTGTGCCCTCCATCCAACCTGCCTCCTCCACCAAGAATGGTCGACAGCGGCCTGGTCTACACGGTCAACAGGATCTTGGATACTCGCTATTGGGGTCGTGGGCCCCAGTTCCTCATTGATTGGAAGGGGTACGGTCCGGAGGAACAGTCCCGGATCCCGGGGTCTTTTGTCAAAGACAGCAGCCTCATCCGGGACTTCTACAAGAGACACCCAGACAAGCCTTAGGGGGAAGGTGGGGTGTACTGTAGTGGTCTGGCTGCACACTGATCTCTCTCTCTCCCTCTCCCACTAGTCATCTCATTCCCCACAGTTGTACTCACCACCGGTCGGCAATCACCACACCCTTCAAATAGCCCCAGCCTCCTCCTCTCATCAGGAGATTGTTAGACTACTCCATGCCCGTCGTCCCCATGCATGAGCAGCCAGTCCTGTCCTCCAACAAACCTGCAAAGGAAAGTAACACATTACTCCTGCTAGTTGTCTCCCTTCTTTTCTCCAGGGCTCCCATGAGGACTGTGGACCTCTGCCCTGGCGGATTGGATCCCTGCTCTGTGGAGACCAAACCCTCTGTACCCCTTACCCTGTAAGTGCATTTACCAACATGTTCCTTAACCTGTTCTCCCATTCTCCCCAAAGCACCTCACTCTATCCTCCCAGCATCTCTACTTGTTCTTGGACCCTGTGCTGTGGCGCCGAAGTCGCCAACCACCCTGCTCATTGCCCACTGCACCTCTGCACCAGTAAGATAACAAACAGAACATTATCATTAATTATCTCTGAAGTATTACCATACTTATCCCTTGTCCTCTCCTTCTATCACAGGGTTGCCAAACTCCTCGCCGCATTCATTGCAGGCACCAGAGACACTAATGTTATTGTTCTTGCACAGATATTTGTGGTCTTTTTCTTCACTTCAGCTGTGACTGGGGATCCGGTGTGCTGTGGCTCCATTGTTTACAGCAGGAATGAGCTGCTAGCTGTCTGTAGCTCAGTGGTGCTAATGGATCAGAGACCCAGTGTCTCCCAGGAACTAAGATGGAAACAGAGGATGAATGGGCCAAAGTGAAGCGATAGATAAGGAAGACAAGGTACAAGCCCGATCTCCCATCCATCATCATGGGGAATGGAAGAATGCTTCAAAGCAAGACGGACGAGTTAGCAACACTGACTCGGTATGAGAGAGCCTACCCGGAGGATAGCATCATGCTATTCATGAAAACATGGCTATCCGCACTAACCACAGATGCTCACATTGGATCTACTCCAGGCAGATCAAACAGCGGAAATCACCAAGAGGATTAAAGATTAAAGAACACAATTAAAGAACAGCATTGTAGCAAAGGCATTGAGTTGTAAGCCGTTAGCATCAGGATTTACTATCTACCGAGAGGCTGTTCCTCACCCATATCCACACCCTGGTGAGACCAACAGTGAATCCACTTCATTTTGCCAACCACTTGGCATCGGGGTGCAGGATGAAGTGAGCTTCCTCCTACATCATTCCCTGTCTCACCTGAAAAAGCCTGGCAGCACTGTGAGGATCATGTTCTCCGATTTCTGCAGTGCTTTTAATACTATTCGACCAGTGCTCCTGAGGGACAAGCTGCTGTGTAAAGGGGTGGGCCAACTTCTGTCATCTTGGATCCTGGACTACCTTACAGACCGGCCACAGTTTGTGAGGACCCAGGACTGTGTGTCTGACACCATAATCTTCAGTATGGGGGCTCCCCAGGGAACAGTCCTGGTTTCTGTTTACCCACTACACTGCTGATTTTTCATATAGCACACCACACTGCCACCTACAGAAGTCCTCTGACGACTCTGCAATCGTCAGCCTCATCTCAGCTAAATCTACAAGTACCTGGGTGTTCACCTGAAAAATAAACTGGACTGGACACACAACACCAACGTGCTCTAAAGGAAGAGGAAGCGCAGGTTGTTCCTCCTGAGGAGACTCAGGTGACTACAGGGGGCACTCCTGAAGACCTTCTACGACTCTGTGGTGGCATCAGCTATCATGTATCGAGTGGCCTGCTGGGGCAGCAGCATCACAGCTGCCGACAGGAAGAGACTGAACAGGCTGATCAAGAAGGCCAGCTCTGTTCTCGGGTGCCGCCTTGACCCAGAGGAGGCGATTAGAGAGAGAAGGTTGGTAGCTAAGGTATCATCTCTGCTGCAGTCAGAGTCCCACCCCATGCGGAACACACTGAATGCACTGAGGAGCTCATTTAGCAGCAGGCTGCACCATCCTAAGTGCTTGAGAGAGAGGTTCTGCACGTCCTTCCTACCTGGTGCTATCCCCTGCTCCTAGCTGCTACCTGCTGCTGTCCCCTACCCGCTTGCCAAGTAGATTGGCCCTCTTGGTGACACAGGTAGAGTACTGGACTTTGAAGCCAGAGATTATGAGTTCAAACCCCCTGATTGGACGTCACCAGTTGGGGCTTGATTACCGTTACACTTGGCTTTGTTGGCAGGATATAAGGTCACAGGTTCATTACACACACAAAGCCACAGACGTGATTCCACTGGTAACAGATCATTTTTATTAAACAATTAAAAAAAATCAATAAACTGCTAATTAAAACCATAACAACAGCTTGTTGCCTAAAATGAGTTTTAGCTTAAAAGCAAATTTCTACTAGGCAAAGGCCTGCTAAGGATCAGGGCAGGGGCTTACCAGGAGGCTAGCCGAAGAAGGGGAAAAAGGGGTCTTAAACTAAACACCACGTGACTGCACACCGACCAGATGGACACCCTGCGTGCGCTTCAGAGGGAGTCTGAGAAAAACCACCACCAGGGGAACCGGCTGTCACACACCTCAGGCCCACAGCTCCTGTCTTGCAACAAAAGAAATTTATTCAATATTACACCATAAGAAAGGACTAAAACTTGGGGCAATAAAAGCAAAGTTGTTAATAATTAAAAACGACAAGTGTAAAAAAAAAACCAAAATTTACAAACAAAATAAACCCAGTTAATGGAATAAAACATGGCACTGCATGGTGTTCTAATTCTCTTGTGTCCTTATAAAATTTTAAATAGATAAAAGAAGGACAACAAGCGTATACAAAATGAGACAAACTGTCAAAATAAACAAGACCAAACAAAACATTACAGGATAAACAAGACAGCAGTATGGGAGCGAGTGGCGGCTACTAGAAACGAGCCACACACCGCAGCGCTGATTGCCTAAAACAAAAAAACACTTGCCATTGGGGCAACAAAAAAAAAAAAAAAATCCAAGATGGCGCCGCGGATGGCAGCCACTGGCTTCTGCTCTCTGATGTTTTTGATAATTTTGTGTGTTTTTTTGGACTTCTGCTCTTCTGTCCGAGTCACCTATTCAAGGGAGGAACTACTTTCACTCAGACAACCTCCCAATACAACTTCTCCGCCAGTTTCTGCTGCTGATCTGAAGTTTTTTCAGTCGATCTTAGCTGTGGGAGCAGCGGCTATTGGCGCTGGCCGGAAACGAAGGCAGCGTGGTAAACGTGCCGGTGCGCTAGTCAGGTTGAAGAAACGAGGATTTCGCACGCCGCTCCCATCGATCCATCTGGCAAATATCCGCTCTTTGGCGAACAAAATGGATGAACTGCTGCTCCTGACTCACAAAAACCGGGATTTTAGCAGATCTGGCGCCCTTTGTTTCACGGAGTCCTGGCTGAGTGAACACATCCCGGACAGCGCGGTGCGCCTGGACGGATTCCAGCTGTTTCGCGCTGATCGCAGCCGAGAATTCTCTGGAAAGACTAAGGGTGGTGGAATCTGCTTCTACATAAACGAATGTTGGTGTACTGATGTCACAGTGTTGAAGAAGTTTTGTAGCCCTAACCTAGAGTCACTGTTCATAAACTGTAAACCCTTTTATTCACCGCGAGAGTTCTCCTCCTTTATTCTGGTTGGAATTTATATCCCGCCTGCTGCTTGTACAACGGAGGCACTGCAGCACCTCGCTGACCAGATAGTAGACGTGGAGGAAAAACATCCAGACTCTCTGCTTATCATTCTGGGCGATTTCAATAGAGCTAATCTCACAAATGAGCTTCCTAAATACAGACAGCATATTAAAGTAGAACTGAACCCACCTTTTGGCGCAAAAAGTAGAATAGCAGATTAATTCTTTATTACCTATTGTATTTTTCAACACATAAAAGAAATTTTTAGGCCGTGCGATGGCCAAGCTATAAGCCGATAAACTTTTGCCTCTGGCTGGCAGTGCCAAACAAACCGGAAGTAGTGCAGACGACGCTGCGTGACGTCACGAGTGTGATCCCTAAACAAAACAACAATGGCAGATGATAGCAGTTCCAGCAGTCAAGAAAACCAGAGTTTTCAGAGTGAAGAGGCATTCAGGATCGGTGACGAGACAGAGGAGGATGCAAGAGTGTGGCAGGTGGCAGGCGTGCACAAGGGCGAGCCCGGGAGACAGCGACCTGATGCACCTGTGACAGCAGCTGGCAGACGGCGATGCAGAGGCGAGGTCCGCCGCCGGGGAATACACCTGTGCACAGGGAAGAGACTGGAAAGGCAAAGGTAGGTATGCTTACGCTGTAGATCTTGCTGGGAGATGAGGGGGTTCCTCTGCAGCAAGAGGGCTGAAGGAATCAGACGGCTTCATGCCGAAGCCCAGGGCAGAGTGGCTTATATCCCACGCTGCTGACGAGGCGCAAGTGTGCGCGCAGCTGGCGCCGCTAATGAGCGGCGAGTTGTAACATTTCCAGCCTGTGTTGTGTTGTAGCTTAGTTTTCTTTTTTCTCTGTCACATTTTGTCTTAGTTTTGTTTTGAATTGTAATCGCTCTTGCATGTTTTCTCTTTTGAATTCTTGGATGGAATATGGGTGGGCAATATAAGCTGCGGCTTCAGCCATCACCCATTTCGGATAACTTACGTTGAATTGTATAATCAGATGAGTCATTGTTCAATTTGACCTTGTTGTTATATCATTCAGTTTCTTTCAACATGTACTGTACTATCCGAAATAAATAAATTCATTCATTCATTCAAAAACTTGGGCTATGTATTACAATACTTCTACAGACTATAGTGGCAATACACATGAACAGAACTGGCCTCTGCATTTGACTGTGCTATTTATAAATACAGTGATCCCTCGCTACTTCGCGTTTCACCTTTCGCGCCCTCAGTGCATCGCGGATTTTTCAAAAATATTCATCAAAAATTCAAAATTGAGAAAAAATGGCATGAAAGTTGCCCGGGCGCTAGCAGAAGGCAGGGAGACTACATTAGAACATCAGGTATCAACACGGAGAGCCCGCACAACTCAAAATCCACCTCTCTGACCACCGCTCCACTCCTCTCCGCCCACCTCTTCACCGCTCGGGAATCTAGCAAGCTGATTGGCCGAGACGTTTTACCTCGCAAGCTGATTGGCCGAGACGTTTTACCCAGCTTCTCTCCCTGCAGAGCGCCCATACCCAGCGAAGGAAGACCGCATTCATTGTTCTTTATCGCTCGTGTTGCTTAGTGGCACTTTTCGCTGTTCTCTTGTGCCTTTTTGTGCAAAATAGTGCTTGTGACGCCCTTGGGGGGGGGGTGACGCTACTTCGCAGTTTTTCACTTTTCGCGGTCGGTTCTGGTCCCCATTAAACGCGATAAGTGAGGGATCACTGTAATATCTATATCTAGAAACGCATCGCTTCCCGGTCGCTTTTCCTCCCCCTTTCTTTTCTTTCGTCGCCATGACAGCTTTCCTTGGCCACTGAACAGATCTTCCCAGGTGTTGGAAGTGTTTTGTAGTCGACTATCACGACAAAATGCACCAAAAACAACCAGTGTCGACGTGCTCGCAATGGTAAACATGAGGACTGGGTCACACTCGTGACGTCACACGGAACTCCGGCTGCACTTCCGGTTAATCGGCGGATTTATCTGATTTTTCAGGGCGGGAAATTCAAAATCGCGATTTTCTCCAAGATTCCGGGATTTGTGGAGGGGGTGCCAATGATAAATTATCTTTATAATTGTATGTACTATCACCCAGTGCCGTTCAATGCCGTTCAGTTCAGTTCTACTTTAAATGTCCCACCAGGGACACAAATACACTTGACCACTGTTACACAGTTTTAAGAAATGCCTATTTTAGTGTTCTCGTACAGCGTGTTGGAACGCTGACTAAACACCAAGCTAAACCGTAGTCAATGAAGACAGAGTCGATGCAAGGTTCATCATTTACTTCCACACTTCTTCATCAACATTTGTGGTGAAAACTGTAACAAGAAATTACAAATATACATTACGTCTCTGTTTTACAAATAATTTCTCCGTACATATCCTTTAACATTGAATTCACATTACATATGCACTTTACTTAACATCGTGTAACTGTTTCTACATGTTTTTTACCGTGTTTTTTAACTGCAAATAAACTTCCTCGAATCTGTCATTAAAATTACAACCCTTTTAACAAATCGTTAATATTTATGATTCTTAAACTCCTTAATGTTAAATATATGAACTTACGGCATTGCTTTCGTGATGTTTAACAGTGGATGGCAATGGGTTAAATTCAGAACATGGAAAACATGTCTGCCATACTCTTGAAGAGAGCCAGGAAAGAGACAGGAAGTAATAGACAGGATGTGAGGTAAACGGATGAGGCACTTCAAAACAAAGTTACCTGTGCAAACAAGGTAAACCTTATCGACAGTTATTTTATATTTTAACTAAAATAAAGGACAAAACATTTATTAAATGAGAAATATCTATGCAAAGAATAAACAAATGCCTTATGGGCATTACACTCCCCGCCTGGCCTCAGTGAGGCCACTTCGAATATTGGAGAGCCTAAAACATATAACTTTATATCAGTCCTTACGTAGAAGTAAAATAACTTCTGAAACTGGCCTGAAAAAGGTTTTTGGAGTCCCTTGGTCAGTGGTTTTCACTTCGACCTTTCTTACGAGGCCATCCCTTCCAGGGAATGTGGCGGTGATTCTGGCCATTGGCCAGCAGTTGCGAACAGTCTGTTTGTCTCTGAGAAGAACAAGATCTCCAACTTGAAGATTTCTGCGTGGCACAGTCCACTTTTGTCTGTGCTGCAAGGTAGGTAGGTACTCGTGACTCCAACGTCTCCAAAACTGGTTTGCAAGGGCCTGTACCTGTCTCCACTGCTTTGTATAAAGGTCCTTGTCTGTGAAATCTCCGAGTGGAGGTGGAACACCAGACTTCTGTGTGAGAAGCATTGATGGTGAAAGAATGAAGGGTTGTTGTGGATCTGTGGATACAGGTAAGAGTGGTCGTGCATTGATGACAGCCGTGACCTCTGCCATTAGCGTACAAAGTACTTCATGGGTTAAGCGAGTTTTCTGTTGCAACAGCATTGAGTCAAGGATTCTCCGGGCAATTCCAATCATACGCTCCCAAGAACCTCCCATGTGGGAGGCATGAGACGGGTTGAATGTCCAGCTGCATCCTTGTTCACTCAGGTACTTCTGCACAGTTTTGTCCATACCAAGCTCCTTACATGTTCCAGTGAAGTTGGTGCCACAATCAGAGTGTAGTTGCTTTGCAGGGCCTCTGAGTGCAAAAAGGCATCTAAGGGCATTTATACAACTGGAAGTGTCCATTGACTCTATCACTTCAATGTGCACAGCCCTTGAACTGAGACAACTGAACATGATGGCCCACCTCTTACTCTCTGCCTGTCCTCCCCTGGTTCGTCTAGTTGTAACAGGCCAGGGCCCAAAAACATCAAGCCCCACATAAGTAAAGGGGGGACAAACTTTAAGGCGTTCAGGTGGTAAGTTAGCCATGGATTGCTCTTCCGTTTTCCCCCTCAATTTGTGACAATTGATGCATTTGTGAAGAACTGTGTTGATCAGTGTCTTGCCACCCAAGATCCACAGACCGGCTGCTCTGATTGCTCCTTCCGTCAGATGGTGGCCTTGATGCTTTACCTGCTCGTGGTGATGTCGTGTAAGCAACAGAGAAATGTGGCTATCTTTGGGAAGAATTACTGGATTCTTTTCTGCAGAATTCAATTCAGAATGCTTTAGCCGCCCTCCAACACGTATCAGTCCACCCTCCAGGGTCGGGCTCAGGTTCAACAGGGGGCTGTTTGTTGGCAATACCTTGTTAGATCGTAGTGCTGACAGTTCTCTTGTAAACGCTGCCCTTTGAGCCGCTTTCAAGATAACATCTCTTGCTTGGGCCATTTCATCTGCAGTACGAGGTAGATGACACTTATGCCAACCTTTGCACTTGCTGTTTTGATTCGACTGTTTGTGGGCTCTTGCCATGTGGATAAGGAAAGCGACTCCTCTTACCAGCGAGGTGAAGGTGGAAAAGTGTTGGAAATGATCAGCACAAAGAGCTGCCTTCTCCAAGTGAGTGACATAAGTTTGCACTTGTGGCCGGATTTCAGAGTCTTTCTCAGGTTCAATGAGCTCAAACCTTTTAGTGTCTTTTGATATTGCTGGTGATGACTGACGCAGGAATGAGGGGCCAGTGAACCAAGATGTCTGTACAAGGTGAGCAGCAGGCAAGGATCTGGATGCGTGGTCTGCTGGGTTCTCTTCTGTACACACATAATTCCACTGCTCAGGACCTGAAGACTGAAGGATACGTTGTATTCTGTTGTGGACGTATGTGTAGAACCGTTTGGTCTCATTACAGATATATCCAAGGACAACTTTACTGTCCGTATAGAACTGTACAGTATCTATCTTGAGATCCAGCTCATTTTGGATGAGATCTGCCATCTCCACGGCAAGAACAGCCGCACAAAGTTCAAGCCTAGGAATTGTTGGTTCTAACTGAGGTGCTAGCTTTGCCTTGCCCATGACGAACACTACTTCAGCTTTCCCATCTTCTTGAACTGCTCTCAGGTAAGCAACAACTCCAATAGCCTTGTTTGAGGCATCCGAGAACACACACAATTCTGTGTGCACTGCTTTGGTGAGGGAAGTTGTTGTGTACATACGTGGAACATGAAGCTCTTTCAAACCTTGGAGGGAATCTCTCCAAGCTTCCCAACTCTTCAGCTTGTCTTCTGGGATTGGCGTGTCCCAGTCGGATAGTTCAGAGGTAAGCTCCCTGAGAAGGGCTCTTCCATGGATTGTAATGGGTGCCAGCAAACCCAAAGGATCAAAGATACTATTAACAGTAGAAAGAACTCCACGTCTCGTGAATGGCTTGTCTGTGTTTGATGTGGAGTAGGTGAATGTGTCTGACTTGATCTCCCAGAGTAGACCCAAGCTCCGCTGTGTGGGCACTGTTTCTCCACTGAAATCCAAGTCTTTGATTACTGGGGCACAATCTTCAGGTGAGAAGGCTTCAGTGACTACCTTAGAGTTAGACACAAACTTGTGCAGCCGAAGGTTTGATTCAGCGAGTGAAGCCTGTGTTCATTGGAGAATGTCAATGGCCTCTGTTTCGGACGGCAAAGATATTAGGCCATCATCTACATAAAAGTGTCTGTCTACAAACTTGACTGTGTCATCACCATGTTCTTGGGCCCCTTCTCTGATGGCCTTTCGCAGCCCATAGATGGCCACTGCAGGGGATGGTGTGTTGCCAAAAACATGCACCTTCATCCTGTACTCTATGACAGGTTTACTGAGATCATTGTCCTTGTGCCACAAAAAACGGAGGAAGTTGCGGTGGTTTTCATGCACCAAAAAGCAATGGAACATCTGCTGGATGTCCGCCAGGATCGCAACTCTTTCTTTTCGGAACCGCAGAAGGACACCAATGAGGGAGTTATTAAGGTCGGGTCCCGCAAGAAGCACATTATTAAGAGAGAGGCCGCAGTGCTTGGCACTGGAATCAAACACCACCCTGATTTGATTGGGTTTTTGTGGGTGATAGACTCCAAAAGAAGGAAGATACCAGCATTCCTCATTTTCCTCTATTGGTGGCGCTACCTCTGCGTGCCCATTAGCAATAATTTTCTCCATGAATGCAACATATTGCTCCTGCATCTCAGGCCTCCTTTGCAGGGTTCGCTGGAGAGAGAGAAACCGCATCGCTGCTTGTTCCCTGTTATTTGGCAAACGTTGATGTGGTTCTTTGAACGGGAGTGGAGATACCCAGTTGTTGCTGTTGTCCCTGTAGACATTTGCATCCATGATCTTTAGAAAGAGAATGTCCTCCCTGGATGGAGCGAGTTGGTTGTCGTGCTCAGTTCGGTCGAAAACAGTCTGTCCTAGCATCCTTTCCGGTGATTTGCCAGGCCTGGTAAAGTTTTGTTGTGTCTCTTTGACAGACATGGAGCTTGAACAGGGTTTGAAAATGGAATGGCGCCCACCATCCCATATATTGGTCTTGAATGTGTCAACTGTTGGTTTGTGTGCGTTGCCTAAGCAGACTTCACCTACCACTACCCAACCCAGATCTAGAAGTTGGGCAAATGGAGCATTGTGTGGTCCATTTATCTGCTGTCTGACCTTATGCACCCTTAGCACATCTCTTCCGAGTAGCAGGAGTATTTCTGCTTCTGGGTCTAGCTCAGGAATACATTTGGAGATGTGATGGAGATAGGGGTGATGCAAAACAGAGTTGGGTGTTGGGATCTCAGCCCGATTGTTTGGAATCTCTTGGCACTCGAGGAGTGGTGGAAGCGAGATGACGGTTTTGCCGTCCAATGATTCGATCTGAAATCCTGCTGCTTGCTTGCCGTATGTTTTCGCTATTCCGGCACAGGTTCTGAGTTGGTAAGAGAGTGGTTCGCCATCCACACCAAACTGTTGAAAGAATTCTGGTCTGGCTAAAGAGCGGTTGCTCTGGTCATCAAGAATTACATAGGCTTTGATTGCCTTGTCCTTGTTGCCCTTCTGGTATATCTTTGTAAGACATATTTTGGAGCATGAATGACTCCACTGACCATGACCACAAACTTCTGTGCAACTTGTACTAACATCAGATATGTTAGACTCTTCCCCCTCCCCGCCGTTTTTTCGCAACGGTGAAGGAGCCCTTTCAGTTTGAGGTGGAGGGCCAGGATGCATGGCTGCATCGTGATTGGTGCTTCCGCATTCAGAACACTTCACAGGAAATTTGCAGTCTTTGGCTAGGTGGCTAGGCGAGGAACAACATTTGAAGCATATTCCTTTCTCTTTGAGGAAGGCCTTTCTGTCTTCAAGGGACTTGTTTCTGAATGTTCTCCATCTTTTAAGAGGGTGTGGTTTGTTATGCAAAGGACAGTTTTTATAAGGAGCCGTATTGGTTGGGGAAACATTGGTTTTATGGACTGTAATGGGCTTATGGGCATTAAAACTCTTCATAGTGGGTTTATCTTGTTTGGCGGTTGTCGTAGTAGTGTTCTGACAAATGAAGCTAGGGTCATTTCGTTTCTTTGCTTCACGACACACAAAATCACAGAAATATTCAAAGGGAGGGAAGCAACCATTGTTCTCTTCTTTGTAGTGTGACCCTGAAGACACCCATTTCTCCTGCAGTCCATATGGAAGCTTATCGACCATTGACGCAACTCCGCGAGATGTGTCTAGGTAAGAGAGGCCAGTGAGATATCCATCTTCTTTGGCACCCTGGATCTCCATGAGCAAGTCACCAAGTTCACGTAACTTGGCATTGTCTTTGACTGAAATCTTGGGAAAGGTGTCTAACCTTTGGAACAGTGACCTCTCAATAATTTCAGGAGCAGCATAGCACTCATGTAATCTGTCCCATGCTTTGTGTAAGGCCAAATTGGGGTTGTTAATATAGACAGAGCGAATGCGTTTCACCTGTTCACCTGACTCCTTTCCGAGCCACTTGGTCATGAGGTCCAGTTCTTGGGATGCTGTGAGTTGAACCTCAGCGGCTGCATTTGTGAAAGAAGACCGCCATGCCCGGAAATTTTCTGGCTTATCATCAAATTGATACAGTCCTGAAGTAACAAGATCTCGTCGTGCCAAATATTGTGCCAATGGTTCAGTTTGAGACTGTGTGCTGACTGGGTGAACACGTGAGGGAACATATAATGGAGCATGTACGTTCATGGATGGATTTGGTCTTTTGGCTTCAAAGTTTGTTTCTACATTAATTTGTTTATTTGGGTTATATTCATGTGAGTAAGTTACGTCATCCCTTTTAAACTTTGGTCTCTTAGTAGAAACTTGCAGCTCTGGAGCGTCAGAGGGTGAATGCCATGTAATGTAGCTATCACCTGATCCTGCATGCAACTGGAGTTTGGCTGGTGGGTTCGATAAACGCGTGGAGGGTGATAGATTCTGGAGGTCAATCTGTGACTGGACATATTCGCTTGTTCGTTGAATTCTGATATTTTTACATTCAGTTTTTTCTTCTTCGATTACAGACTGTGTAACTGTAGCTTCCTCCAGTACCTGTGATTCTACTATAGCTGCATCTGCTTCTCGTTTCAGTGTCAGCACCTCCAGTTCTGTATCAATTCTTGCTGCTTCCAACTGATTTTGTGCTTCTCTTGCAGCCTTTTCCATTTTAAGTTTAGCTTCTTGGCTAGCATATGATGCTCTCACCTTTGCAGCTTCCGCTTTGGCTCTGGCCTGGGCTGCACTTGCCGATGATGTTGAGGCCCTTGTGCTTCCAGCGCTGGAACGGTCCCGATCTGTGACTCGTTGCCATCTTGGCCACTTTTAAAACATCAAATGCTGCCTTTTCACTTTAGTGTTCTCGTACAGCGTGTTGGAACGCTGACTAAACACCAAGCTAAACCGTAGTCAATGAAGACAGAGTCGATGCAAGGTTCATCATTTACTTCCACACTTCTTCATCAACATTTGTGGTGAAAACTGTAACAAGAAATTACAAATATACATTACGTCTCTGTTTTACAAATAATTTCTCCGTACATATCCTTTAACATTGAATTCACATTACATATGCACTTTACTTAACATCGTGTAACTGTTTCTACATGTTTTTTACCGTGTTTTTTAACTGCAAATAAACTTCCTCGAATCTGTCATTAAAATTACAACCCTTTTAACAAATCGTTAATATTTATGATTCTTAAACTCCTTAATGTTAAATATATGAACTTACGGCATTGCTTTCGTGATGTTTAACAGTGGATGGCAATGGGTTAAATTCAGAACATGGAAAACATGTCTGCCATACTCTTGAAGAGAGCCAGGAAAGAGACAGGAAGTAATAGACAGGATGTGAGGTAAACGGATGAGGCACTTCAAAACAAAGTTACCTATACAAACAAGGTAAACCTTATCGACAGTTATTTTATATTTTAACTAAAATAAAGGACAAAACATTTATTAAATGAGAAATATCTATGCAAAGAATAAACAAATGCCTTATGGGCATTACACCTATCATGCCGTCCCCCGTGCAGCTCTGGGTTTTTCTGACCACTGTCTCCTCCATCTTATTCCAACATACAGACAGAAACTAAAAACTTCCAAGTCTGTTGTAAGGACTGTGAAGAAATGGACTGAGGAATCAAAGCTGGAGTTACAAGCCTGCTTTGACTGTACAGATTGGAGTGTTTTTGAAGCTGCAGCCATTAACCTAAATGAACTCACTGACACTGTGACGTCATACATCTGTTTCTGCGAGGACATGTGTGTGCAGACCAAGACCTTCTGCACATACAACAACAATAAACCCTGGTTCATTCCTAAACTGAAGCAGCTACGTCAGACCAAGGAGGAGGCCTACAGGACTGGTGACTGGACTCTGTACAAGCGGGCCAGAAACATGCTGACGAAGGAGATCAGGCTTGCTAAGAGGAGCTACAGTGTGAAGTTACAAAAAAACTTCTCAGCCACCAACTCTGCTTCTGTCTGGAGAGGCCTACGGAATATCACCAACTACAGGAGACCATCCCCCCACCCTGTGGAAAACCTCCAGCTGGCTAACGACCTAAACAGCTTTTACTGCAGGTTTGAAAAGAACCTACAGTTCTCACCTCCCACCCACACAAAAGGATTATCTGCAGCCCCAGGAACTCCATCCCTCCTCCACTCTGACCTCCCACCAGCACTAACGATCTGTGAAGAGGAGGTGTGCCGGGTCTTTCAGAGACAAAAGATCAAGAAGGCTGCAGGACCTGATGGTGTGTCTCCGTCCTGCCTGAGAGTCTGCTCCAACGAGTTGGCCCCCATCTTCACCCGGATCTTTAACAGATCACTGGAGCTGCGTGAAGTGCCTTCCTGCTTCAAACGCTCCATCATCATTCCAGTTCCCAAGAAACCCTCTGTTACAGGATTAAACGACTACAGACCTGTTGCCCTGACCTCTGTGGTCATGAAATCCTTGGAGAGATTGGTGCTGAACCACCTGAAGGTCATCACAGGCCCCCTGATGGACCCACTGCAGTTTGCCTACCGGTCAAACAGGTCAGTGGATGATGCAGTGAATATGGGACTACACTACATCCTGCAACACCTCGACTCCCCAGGGATGTACGCCAGGATCCTGTTTGTCGACTTCAGCTCAGCGTTCAACACCATCATCCCAGGCATTCTTCATCAGAAACTCCTCCAGCTCAAGGTGCCCCCCTCCACCTGCCAGTGGATCTCCAGCTTTCTGACTGACAGGTGGCAACAGGTGAAGCTAGGGAGATTTACATCCAGCTCCCGAAAAATTAGTACTGGCACCCCCCAAGGATGTGTCCTTTCCCCACTGCTCTTCTCCCTCTACTCCAACGACTGCACCTCAGAGGACCCTTCGGTGAAGCTCCTGAAGTTTGCGGACGACACCACAGTCATTGGTTTGATCCGGGATGATGATGAGTCTGCATACAGGCGGGAGGTGGAGCAGCTGATCCTCTGGTGCAGCCAGAACCATCTTGAACTTAACCCAGCCAAAACGGTGGAGATGACTGTGGATTTCAGGCGACACCCCCCTTCATTCCCCCCACTCACCATCCTCAACAGCACAGTGTCCACTGTGGACTCCTTCAAGTTTCTGGGTACCACAATCTCCCGGAACCTGAAGTGGTCCTCCCATATAGACACTGTCCGGAAAAAGGCCCAGCAGAGGTTGTTTTTTCTGCGTCAGCTCAAGAAGTTTGATTTGCCTCAGGAGCTGCTGGTTGTCTTCTACACCGCCATCATCCAATCTGTCCTCTGCTTTTCCATCACTGTCTGGTTTGGATCTGCCACTAAACAGGACAAGACCAGACTGCAGGGGATCGTTAAGTCTTCGGAGAGGATCATTGGTACCGACCTACCCTCCATTGAGAACTTATATCGGTCCATAACCAGGAAATGGGCGGGAAACATCTGTGCTGACCCATCACACCCCGGCCACAAACTGTTTGAACTTCTATCTTCTGGTCGTCGTTACAGATCACTGAAGGTCAAAACCACCCGTCACAGGAACAGTTTCTTTCCTCAAGCCATCACTCTGATGAACTCCTAACATTCACCTAGTCCTACCTGTTGCTGTACTCATGACTTTTCATCCATTATTACATTGCACATAACTCTCACACTGCTTTTTACTTCATTCACATTATATCACTGAATCTGAGTCCACATTGAAATACTGTGTGATTGTATATTTTTTCATATATTTCTGCAAAGTGTGGTTAGTCCGAGTAAATAACTGCATATATTCCTGTATATATTTGCATCCTTTTATAGAAACGTGGACAGACTGTAATTTACTGTACATACTCTGGTTGTCATTGAATCCTTATTTAAATCCTTCACCTGAACAACGAGAGCAAGTTTTTAGCCAAAGTCAAATTCCTTGTATGTGTTGTGCATACTTGGCCAATAAAGCTGATTCTGATTCTGATTCTGATTCTGATACTTGGCCAATAAAGCTGATTCTGATTCTGATTCTGATTCTGATTCTGATTCTGAACATACATCAGACAGCTAATGAAGGATAATTAAGAGCAGGATACATACTGAAGCACATAGGTTCCCTTGCACAGTTTGATGTAGGAGGCACAGTGGCTCGACCGCGAAGGCACAAAAAGCTAGTGGAAGTTAAAAAATCACTTAATACACACCCACAGCACACAAACGGTGGCTAGGCGACTTAAGCTGCCTACCTTAACAAGGGATTGCTGACTCGAGCCGAGCAGAGCAACACCCCCGCACTACAGGACTCACAGCCAACGTACTGCAAGCACAGCGAAAATGTCAACCCAGATGCCAGTCATCAGCAAAGCACAAAACTTGGAAAACTTACCTTATTTCTTATTTAGAGGAGTGCACCAAAAGAGCCTCACAGCCCAACAAAGCCCCACACCAGCAAGCAACTATCCCAGGACGATGGAAGGAAATAGCCCGCAGGTGAGGGCTGCCGCCTAAATACACCACGTTTGTCCACAGCGCTGCCCAACAATTAAAGGGCCATGACAGACAGGGGAGTAGAGAGGGGAAAAAAAAAGAAGGAAGATCAATCCTGCTACATTCTACCCCCGGCTTTTGCATCATCGACCCGACAATGAGCCAGAAAGAGCTATCAAGACTAAGACCAAGGTCTAAAGAAGGCCAGCTTTATGTTAGAAACTGGCTGAGGATGCTCATTAACGCCACCTTCCCTGTAACCAACAGGCCGTGGCAGATGGTGAACACTGGAATGATGACCAGCAACGGAACGGTTAGTTTGGTGCAAGGCTGGCTGACTAGGGCCATGTTGAGCTCTTGGTGATTGTGAAGATACTGCTGATGCGGGAGCTACCCTGGGTAGGAGGTGTAGTTGGGGTAATTTTTCCTTCCCATGGAGTCACGACAGAGGGTCCTGCGGGAACAACTGAGCTGGGTACAGCTGTTTGCGACAATGAGGGCCCCAGCACAAAGAGCCATACATCATCCTCACTAGATGAGTCCCCATCTGGCTGTACCAAAGTGAGTGGGGATGGAGCCTGAGGAGGATCAGCAGGGGGCTCAGGTCCAACCTGGACCTTCATCATGTCCCGATGGACATGATGCACCTTCTGTAGATCACACACCGGGGCGACCATATACACTGCTCCCTCACCATCAGGTGCTCTCAATACCTGATAGACCACTGCGCTCCAAAGGTCTTGGATTTTATGGTGACCTCTAGCACTATGGTCCTGGAGGTAGACCAATTGGCCTACTTTCAATGGTGCGTCCCGAACCTGCTGATTGTAATGGTGCTTTCCACATTCTGCAGCAGCTGACAATCATCCATGCATACCCTCAAAGGCCACTTTCAATCTGGCCTGATGCTCAACCACCCAGTCTTGTACTTCTCCTGGAAGTGGGTCCTCAACCCGACCGAGCAGGAAGTTCACAGGAAGTCTAGGCTCCCGTTCAAACATCAAAAAGAATGGCAATTCCCCAGTCCCCTGATGAGGTGTAGAATTGTAACAAAAGAGAACCTGGGGAAGACAGGAAGCCCAATCCCGCTTTTGGGAGGTGGGGAGTGTGCGCAGGAGGTTATGAAGGGTCCTATGGAATCTCTCGCACTGTCCATTACCTGCAGGATGATATAGGGCTGTGTGAGATTTTTCCACCCCATACAGGCTGCACAGTTGTTGGATCAAGGCACTTTCTAAACTCCTTCCCTGGTCTGAATGAATACGACTTGGAACCCCAAGCCGGAAGAACCACTCGTTGAGTAGTACCTGGGCTACAGTAGAAGCCCGCTGATCCCAAGTAGGGACAGCTACAGTGTATTTACTAAACACGTCAGTCATAACGAGGACATTCTCCAACCCTTTTCGGGATGGCTCCAACACAGTAAAGTCTATGGCCACAATTTCATTGGGCCTAGATGCAGACAACTGGCCCATAAAACTATGTGAGACAGGTACCGAATCGTTTGTGACTTGGCAATGCTCACATTCTTGGACCCACTGGTTGATGTCGGAAGACATACTTGGCCAGTAGCAGTGCTCCCGCACCAATTCAGTGGTTCTCTCCATGCCCTGGTGACCATGTTCTTGGTGCAGCTGCTTTAAAATCTCCCCTTTAAGGACAGCGGGCAAGATCAGTTGGAGGGTTTCTTTGCCCCCATCTGGGCGAAAAAGTCGACAGTACAGCACCCCCTCATTCTCTACCAAATGATCCCACTGGTGCAACAATGGAAAAGCTGGTCTGGAGAGCTGCTGCATTTCAGCCTGGGTGTGCCGAACATGCCTCCTTCAAAACGGCAAGACGTCCTTCAAGAGAGGATCAGTCTCCTGCAAGGAGCAAAGCTTAGAGAAAGAATGGATCAGGAGAACACAGACCAGGGACTGGGTTGCACAGGCAACTGAGGCCAGGTGTAAAACTTGCTGGAGGGCCCGAAGGACTGAAGTCCCAGGTACAGTGCACTCAACAAAGCCACTGCCTGAGGTGTACTGCCGAGAAAGTGTGTTGGTATTTCTGTTGCTTCACCCAGACGACACTTAATTTTGAAATCGAAAGAGGCAAGTTGGGCAGCCCATCAGTGCTCTGTGGCCCCCAGTTTTGCAGTGTGGAGGGAGCTCGATGGGTTGTTATCCGTGAAAACCACACACTTGGGTCCCAACAGATATTCCTGGAACTTTTTATTCATGGTGCATTTGAGTGTGAGAAATTCCAGTTTCATGGAACTATAGTTGTCCATATTGTGCTCAGTGGGTCGGAGACCTCGGCTAGCATATGCCACAGGTCGCACACCGCCCTCCGAGTCCTGAGATAGGACCACCCCAAGGCCATTATAACTGGCATCGATCTCCAAAATGAAGGGACGGGAGAAGTCAGCATAGGCCAACACAGGGGCAGAGACCAGGCGTGTCTTTAAGGCCTCAAAACTCTCCTCACACTGAGGAGTCCAGGCAGCCACCAGGTCCTTCCCTGTTCCCCTCTTGGACGTTGTACCTGCAGGGTCAGCCACCAGCTTATGCAGAGGGCTAGCCAATTTGGCAAGTCTCTCTACAAAGCGCCGGTAGTCGCTGGCAAAGCACCAAAAGGAGCGCAATTCAGACCCTGCCTGGGGACGCTGCCACTTGGCCACAGCTTCAATCTTATGAGGGTCAGTAGAACCTCCTTGGCTGGAGATAACATGACCCAAGTACTTAACCTCTTTCTTGTAGAAAGCACACTTTCCTGTCATAAGCCTCCTCGTACGCTATTATGCAGCGCACGGAGGAGGGGAAGGAAGAATGGATTTACACACCGGTTACACCACAAACACATTTATTTACACAAAGGACAACAGTTCTAAAAATAACGACATACAAAAAGGCAACGGGGTGCACTAAAGGGCATCACATAATAACGTGCAGCGGGCTGACCACAGTGCACAGTGGCCACGAGACTAACAGTACAAATAACACTATGGCTCGAGTGAACTAAGAGTCCTCTAGGAGGCTCGATTGGCAGGGAGAATAAAACTGGGCTACAGAGCCCAAAGCGTAGCAGCCACGCTGCACGAGGAAACACTAACAGTCTTTTACTCACAAGGCAGGAGCCGTTCGAGTTGTCCCACTCCTCCAACGAGCACACACACAACCGGTAACTACCCTGAGGAGAATAGTGGCAGAGTAGTCCAGGCTTCCTTGACAGACAGTACATACATATGACGGTAACGTCCATATGACACTGCGCAATGGTCCAGCAGTGTTTGACTGGCAAGGAGCTGCCGAAGTACAGACACTGCTGGTGTGACAAATTGGACACACCTGGGCGAGACGCAGGAAAGATAATTACCAGGGCGAACAGCTGACTGTCAAAGAGAGAGGGGGTGTGGTCGGACCGGCGAATGTTAGACAGCGCCCACCTGAAAGTGGGTCAAAATGGCTGCCCAACAACTGCTGGCCAGAGCGCCCGCCAGGGCCGGCGGGAAGATGCAGGAGGTGGCCTGCCTACCGGGAAACTCGCTGGTGGGTGACCGGACTGAAGGGAGGGAACCCCCATGGCATCGGACCGGGAGAAGAAGAAGGCTTCGGCGTCCTCAGGCAGGTCCGCAGCACCCTCAGTGGTCCCGGCTTGGAACACAGCTGCACCTGTGATGGACCCCGACTTGGCCAATGCTGCACCCGTGGTGGACCCCGACCAGGCTGACGCTGCACCTGCTGTGGACCCCGACCGGGCCAACACTGTATCTGTGGTGGACCCCTACCGGGTCTATGCTGCATCCATGGTGGCCTCCGGCTGAGGCTCTGCAGCACCCGCGGTGACCTCCAACTGAGGCTCTGCAGCACCCACGGTGACTCCCGATTGGAGCTCTGCAGCACCCGCGGTGGACTCCAGCATGGAGCTCAGCAGCACCCACGGTGGACCCTGACTGGGCAAATGCTACACCCTCGGTGGACCCTGCACTGGAGCGTGGTGTCTATGACAGGTCTGAGCAGGAGCACAGCACCCACATCGGGCTGATCCTGGAGCGCAGCCGCCACGATGGTCCAAAGCCAGCCTGCCACACCCACGGAGATACAGCCTGCAGAGGGACCCACATGACAGCCCCAGGCAGAAGGGGAGCTGGACCTGCAACGTCGTCAGGTGGCAGGCCCAGTTCCAAGGCAACCCCTGGTGACGATGGCTCCTGTCCTGCGATCCTAGAAGGAAACTCAGGAGTGGGAGAAGAAACAAAGTTATTAGGGTCACCGGCAAAGGCGGAGCCCGGCGAAGGGAGTTCAGGAGCAGCTGCGCGCTGCATCTGACTCTCCTCACCTAGAGCCAGACAAGATCTCTCTAAAATTGCCATTAGAAACACAAGAGAGAAAAGTTGCCTGAGCTTGAGCTCCACTGCCGTCCAGGACTCTGTCGATCCCGACGATGAAAACTTGGGCCCGGCATCCAAGAGATCCAGCTCCGGCTCCCATTCCGCTGCGACTACCTCCGCAGCTGGCAAGATGGTGTAAGCAGTCCCATTATCCTCCTACAACGGCTCCAACGCTAGGGATTCCTCCAGCGTGGCTGCAGGGGAACATCTCCATGCTGGCTCTGGGGCAGAATCCGCCAAAGCCACGGCTCCTCCACCGTCTGATGGCTTGGTTCCAAAACCGGACACTCAGGAGAAAAAGGATTAGACACAGAGAGGATAGAAATAAAGTCAGCATTGGCAGCTGGACGAGAGGACTCAGAAGACTGCTGGAGCTGAGCTTCTCCCTCGGGAAAGAGACAAGGTTTAAAATAATTAGGTTGAATAAGATGAAAAAACCCTTGCCTGTCATCCTGGCGTGTGATGTTCGCAGCTGCAGCTGGCTGGCAGTCATCCCTTTCCATGTCCACGACCATACCGGCTCCTTCCAACAGTGACGGAGAAGCCAATTCCGACACCGATGACTCCTCTGGCATGACTGCAGGGGACCAGCTCCATGCTGGCTCCAGAGCAGAATCCTCCAGGGCCCCCAGCTTCTCCATCGTCCGGTGACTCTGCTCACGCTCGGGGATTGATGGGGGAGACACGGAAAGGACAAGAGAAGAGTTAACCTCCGCAGCTGGAGGAGAGAGCGGAGCGGACTGCTGGAACTGGGCCTCTCTTCTGGGGGACAGACAATGTTTATCATTGTTACATTGAATTAAATGAAAAAACACTTGCCTGTTCTCCCTGTGCTCAATGTTAACAGCTGCAGGCAGTTGGCCGTCACCCCCCCCTCCCCCCCCCCGTCACTGGCCTTTTTGGCCCCTTCAAAGGATAGTAGAGGAGCCGGCTCCCATGACGTGGAGGTGGGCGTAGCCAGGACAACCCTGGAGGACCTCTCGGAGGCTGAAGAGATGACGGTGGCCGAGGATGAGGAGGGCTTCTCCCGGTGTTTCGACGTAGGATGATGCCATCTGCGGGGGGCTGGAGCTGGTTGGGTCGGAGCAGGAAAGGGTGTCGAACTCTGGTGTGGAGCAGTATCAAGGGAGCCCTGGGAGAGCCCTCCTTTCGGCGCGAGACTGGTCTTCTTGGAGGACTTCCTTACCCCTCTGCCGAATTCTCGCCACAGCACTGCCAAACGAGTTAACCTCTCAGCTCCCTCCGGATGCTCCATGAGCTGAGGGCACCGCTGAGCTGCTGCATCTGCCAAGTCCACATACCACAGTTTGTCCTCCGGGGTGGAATACGTGGTTGCCGAGGCAATGAGCCTATCTATCTCCATAAGCGTCCAGCAGCATTCCCACCCCAAACACAGAGGATAACTGCGTGTACCCGCCAAGTCCACCATAACTCCAGACAAGTGAGTAAATGATTACTCAAAAAGAAAAAAGGTATGTGTAGGTGCAACCGCTAAATCCTGGCTGGCTGGACCATTCTGTCATAAGCCTCCTCATGTGCTATTACGCAGCACATGGAGGAGTGGAAGGAAGAACGGATTTACACACCGGTTACACCACAAACACATTTATTTATACAAAGGACAACCGTTCTAAAAATAATGAATCAGAATCAGAATCAGAATCAACTTTATTGCCAAGTATGCTTACACAAACAAGGAATTTTACTTATCACTAAGGTGCGCTCATTATTAAGCGCTCCCTAATGACGCGGCAGCCATACAGGCGCCTCATGCATTGGGGGGTAAAGAGGGGGAGGGGGGAAGGGGGTGAGACATTGGGCAGAGAGAAAAAAAAACATAGTTATCAAAATATGGCTCGAGTGAGCAAGATTGTGATCACATAGAAAAAAAACCTCTAAGCACACTTAGCAGACAATACAGATCCACACATTAACAAAGCAAGAGAGAGACCAGTGTGTGTATGTCAGTCATATGATATCAGTGACATACAATGACAATGACAATGACATACAAAAAGGCAACGGGGTGCACTAAAGGGCATCACACGATAACGTGCAGTGGGCTGAACACAGTGCACAGTGCCCATGAGACTAACAGTACAAATAACACTATGGCTCGAGTGAACTAAGAGTCCTCTTGGAGGCTCGACTGGCAGGGAGAATAAAACTGGGCTACAGTGCCAAAGTGTAGCAGCCACGCTGCACGAGGAAACGCTAACAGTCTTTTACTCACAAGGCAGGAGCCGTCCGAGTTGTCCCAGTCCTCCAACGAGCACACACACAACCCGTAACTACCCTGAGGGTAATAGAGGCAGAGTAGTCCAGGCTTCCTTGACAGACAGTACATACATATGACGGTAACGTCCATATGACACTGCGCAATGGTCCAGCAGTTTTTGACTGGCAAGGAGCTGCCGAAGTACAGACACTGCTGTCGTGACAAATTGGACACACCTGGGCGAGGCACGGGAAAGATAATTACCAGGGCGAACAGCTGACTGTCAAAGAGGGAGGGGGCGTGGTCAGACCGGCAAATGTTAGACAGCGCCCACCTGAAAGTGGGTCAAAATGGCTGCCCAACAACTGCCGGCCAGAGCGGTGGCTACAGGCATGGAAAAGAAAATGAATACAAACATAAAAACAACAAGAACTCAAAAGATAGCAATACATAATAAACCCAATGCCTGAGCCACAGAATGGTCAGAATCGAGCCTACAGGATAACACAGGCTCAGTACATGACACTTTCCTAATTTTGCCTTTAGGCCTTCTTCCTTTAGACAACCCAGGACGACTTCCAGCCTCTGCATGTGCCCAGGGACTGAGGAAGAGAACACAATGATGTCATCAAGATAAAGAAGAAGGGACTTGCACTGCTGATTCCCAAACTTCCGCTGCATCAAGCGCTGGAACGTGCTTGGGGCATTGCACTAACCAAAGGGCATCCGGTTCCATTCAAAGAGGCCAAAGGGCAAACAAAAGGCTGTCTTTGGTTTATCTTGCTCCAACACAGGAACCTGGTTGTACCCACTGGCCAGATCAATGGTTGAAAACCAGCGGGCCCCGGAGAGCACATCCAAGGTCTCCTCAATACGAGGAAGGGGAAACTCATCCTTCCTCATGTTTTGGCTCAGAAGGCGGTAATCCATGCACAAGCGTAGAGCACCTTCTTACAGACTAAAACAATGGGGGGGGGCATAGGGACTGTTGCTCTTCCTAATTATTTGGGCCTCAAGAAGCTGGTTAATATGGGTCTTCACCACTTTGTACTCTGATGGAGGGGTGCGCTGATACCGCTGCCGGATTGGGATATCATCAAGCAGAGGCATGTGGTGTGAAATGAGGTTTGTGCAGTCTAATCCACCCTCATGGGCAGAAAACACAGAACTGTACCGCTGAAATAAAAACCTCACCTCAGTCTGCTCTTCTTCTTCCAACCCAGACAAGTCCACTGGATCCACCCCTCCATCTACAGGGTTAGCCACAGCTTGAGTGGACACAGTGGCAGTAGCAGACTTCATTTCGGTGACTCCGGCAGGGAGACTGATAACATGGGCCTCACTTAAAGCGCCAAAGCGAATGCGTGGGTACAGGAGAACCTTTGTTGTTCCCACATTGACCACTGGAATGTAGACTGTTCCTCTAACAACTCAAACAAGGCTAGGGGAAGCCAGCAACCCCCCTGATAGGCCAGACTCTGGGGGCTCTGTGAATTAGTTCAAGAAAAGTCACAAAAATATTATGAATATTATGACTGAATTGTATCCAGTAGATGTTTTGTGTGACTGACTATGTATAAATACTTCCTGATTGTTTTTGATGGGCAGTGCTGCATTTTCTGTTAAAAGTATGGCACTCCTTGCAAGTAAAGAGCTCATATGAAGAATATACTTGTGTCATGAATCTTATTTGAGGTAACGAACCAACATACGATCACTCTAAAGTTTCAAGATTCTGACATACTTGGTGCCGGTGACCCGGATGGGCAATATCTGGACGATGGATAGAGGCGACGCGCTCTCCAGGTTGGAAACCCATGCGCATGGTCTGACTGCATACAGTCAGTATTGGACTCCCCATTGAGGAAATCTGGATTGTGCGGAACTCTAGACGTCGTCTAGTGAAGCCCATCCTCCTCAATTAAAAGAAAGAAAAGTAAGTGACGTCTTTTTTATTATTTACTATATGTGCGTTTAGAAGATTCTCTAAAATCGAGCCTTGAGTGAGTAATGTTAAACATGTTACAAGAATCTCCAAATCCAACTACGAGTGACTAACGCGAAAAGTAAATAAAGGTAAATAAAGTGCGCGGAAGTAGTTGCAACAAGGTAAAAGGTTTGGGTTGAAATCCCCGGTCAGGGACAAAAATAAGTTTTTGGGTTGAGATCCCCGAGTTTTGGAACTAAAAATAGAATATCAGGTCGCGGTTATGCTGTAATGGTAGTGTGATGGCGTTTCACACTTTTCCTGGTAAAGCATCTTAATTCCTGTGGAATTACCAAGGGGTTTAAAAAATAATAAAAACAGCAGACAGCGCATTACAATGACCGGTTAAAAGATAGAGAACAGATAAAGGATCCTGAAAAATATCTGAGCAAATGGGAAAAAGACTATTCTTTCAAACCCACACTGGATGTGGATGAATGCGCAGCCTTGGTGTCGACAGTAAAGCTTACAAGTAGGTCGTCCTACTGAAAGATGAACCATTGCCCCAGTCTGAGCTCAAGCATGCTCTGGAGCAGGTTTTCATCCAGGATGTCTCTGTACATTGCTGCATTCATCTTTCCCTCTGTCCTGACTAGTCTCCCAGTTCCCACTGCTGAAAAACATCCCCACAGCATGATGCTGCCACCACCATGCTTCACTGTTGGGATGGTATCGGCTTGGTGATGAGCGGTGCCTGGTTTCCTCCAAACATGACGCCTGGCATTCAAGCCAAAGGTTCAGTCTTTGTCTCATCAGTCCAGAGAATTTTATTTCTCATGGTCTGAGAGTCCTTCAGGTGCCTTTTGGCAAACTCCAGGCAGGCTGCAATGTGCCTTTTACTAAGGAGTGGCTTTCATCTGGCCACTCTACCATACAGGCCTGATTGGTGGATTGCTGCAGAGATGGTTGTCCTTCTGGAAGATTCTCCTCTCACCACAGAGGAACGCTGGAGCTCTGACAGAGTGACCATCGGGTTCTTGGTCACCTCCCTGACTTAATGCCCTTCTCCCCTGATCACCCAGTTTAAACGGCTGGCCAGCTCTAGGAAGAGTCCTGGTGGTTCCAAACTTCTTCCATTTATGGATGATGGAGGCCACTGTGCTCAATGGGACCTTCAAAGCAGCAGAAATTTTTTTGTACCCTTCCCCAGATTTGTGCCTCGAGACAATTCTGTCTCAGAGGTCTACAGACAATTCCTTTGACTTCCTGCTTGGTTTGTGCTCTGACATCTATCTATCTATCTATCTATCTATCTATCTATCTATCTATCTATCTATCTATCTATCTATCTATCTATCTATCTATCTATCTATCTATCTATCTATCTATCTATCTATCTATCTATCTATCTATCTATCTATCTATCAGTATATACACATACATCTTCATAGGCCTCCGTCGGCCAGTTTTGACTATGGGTGAAGCATCCTAGTTCTGGTTGTCTGCTTGTCTGGAGCAGTGTCGTCTGTGGCTAAATAGACCAATGTTGGAGGGACAGTCTCTATCGCAAAGGTCACACCTGTGTGTAGACTCTGGTCTGTTGGAGCTGCTGCTTTCCTTCCTGCGTGCTCGTTTTTCTGCAGCAGCGGTCATCATTTTCTCCTCCCCTGATTTCAGGTGTTGCTTCAGGGTCCCTTTCCACTTTGCACGGTCACCTGCTAGGCTCTCCCAGGTTGAGCTGATGTCGGTGGCCTTCATGTCTCGCTTAACAACATCTTTGTACCGGAGCTGGGGGCGACCAGTGGATCTCCTCCCAGATGCCAGTTCTCCATATAGGATGTCCTTTGGGATGCGCCCATCATCCATGCGGTGGACATGGCCTAGCTAGCACAGCCTGCGCTGTCTGAGGAGAGTAAACATGCTGGGAAGTCCCGCGCAATTCAAGACATCTGTGTTGGTTACCCTGTCCTGCCAGGATATGCCCAGGATGCGGCAGATGCTTCGCAGATGGAAGGTGTTGAGTTGCTTCTCCTGTCTGGCAAATGTTGTCCATGACTCACTGTCATATAGCAGTGTGCTGATGACACAGGCGTTATACACTGCCATTTTAGTCTTCACCAACAGCTTGGGGTTTGTCCACACTCTGTATGTGAGGCGAACAAGTGTTGTAGCTGCCTTCCCAATCCTCCTGTCTATTTCTGTGTCAAGGGAGAAGTTGTCGGTTATGGTAGAGCCAAGGTAGGTGAAATGGTGGACGACGTCGAGTTCATAGTCATCGATGGCGATGGCAGGTGGTGATTCAGTGTCTTGTCCGAGGACATTGGTCTTTTTCAAGTTAATGGTGAGTCCAAAATCCTTGCAGACCTGTGAGAAGCAGTCCATCAGTGTCTACAGCTCCTGTTGGGTGTGTGTTGCAATTGCTGCGTTGTCAGCAAACAGCATGTCTCTGATGAGCATTTCGCAAACCTTTGTCTTTGCTCTGAGGCGGGCAAGGTTGAACAGCTTGCCATCTGATCTGGTGCGTAGGCAAATTCCTTCAGCTGCAGGGCCAAAGGCATGCTTTAGGAGAACTCCGTTGTTCTTATAGAGGATGATGATCTTGGCGTCCCTCATGTCCTGTTGTACAGCCCTTTCTTGCCAGCACTGACAGAGGATTTCATGCAATGGGAGCAGGAGGGTAGTCTTGCAGTATTTGATCAGGTCCGGGGGAACCCCGTCGCTGCCTGGAGCTTTGCCTAAGGCCAAGCTGTTGATGGCCTTCCTGTGTTCCTCTATTGTTGGCTCTACATCCAGTTCTTTTATGATTGGCATACACTCGATGGCATCAAGAGCTGTGGGGAACACTGTGTTCGGTCTGGAGTAGAGGTCGGAGTGGTGTTCCACCCATCTCTCCATCTGTTGGTCCTTGTCTGTAATTATTACCCTAGTGGAAGATTTGAGGGGAGCTGTTTTGCTCTGGACTGGTCTGAGTGCCTTCTTGATGCCATTGTACATCCCTCTAATGTTGCCTGTAGCAGCAGCTGTCTGGGTGTCTTCACTGAGCTCTGTCCAGTATTCGTTGGCGCAACACCTAGCAGTCTGCTGAGCCTTGCTCCTGGCAGCCCTGAGAATCTGCAGGCTCTTCTCACTGGGTGACTGCTTATACACGGTGAGGGTGGCATGCTTGGCTTTGATGATGGGAGTCATTTCTGTTGACCTGGCCTCAAACCAGTCGTGAGACTTGGAGGACTTCTTCCCAAAGGTAGCCAAGGCGGTGCGGTGCATGGTGCCCCACAGTACTTCCCACTTCTCTGTGGTAGAGTCTCTGGGCTGTGAGGTTTGCAGTTCCTTCTCGAGGGTCTCTGCAAACTTTTCCACAAGGTCTGGTTGAGACATCTTGTGGACATCAATGTGGGGGTTCCCTTGTTTCTTTGAGTGATGGATCCTCTTTGGCTGTAGCCTGATCTTGCAGCAGACCAGGGAGTGATCTGTGTCACAGTCCGCACTGTGGTAAGAGCGTGTATGGAGGACGTTCTTGATGGCGGCATGCCTGACCATGATAAGGTCTAGCTGATGCCAGTGCTTTGAGTGTGGGTGTCTCCAAGAGTCCTTGTGCTGAGGCTTGGTCCTGAAGTGGGAGTTGGCGATGCACAATTCATGTTAACAGCAAAGCTCAAGCAATCATTGGCCGTTCTCATTCATTTTTCCCACTCCAAACTGTCCAAGGCAAGAGGGCCACGAGTCATGATCTGCACCCACTCTGGCATTGAAGTCACCCAGGAGAACAAGTTGCTCCTTGCTGGGGATGCTTGCGATGCTGGATGTGAGCTTCTCGTAGAACTCATCTTTTGTGTCCGGTGTTGAAGACAGTGTCGGGACATACATGTTAACAAGGGTGACTGGGCCTTCAGTGGTGTTGAGGCAAAGAGTGAGGAGACACTCCATGCCATTGCTGCCTGGCTCTACCATATTCAGCAGGTTGTTCCTCACTGCAAAGCCGAATCCATACTCCCTTGGCTCGTCAGAGCCTTTCCCTTGCCAGTAGAATGTGTAGTCCTTCTCCTTCAGCGTGACTGAGTCAGCAAGGCGTGTTTCCTGAAGGGTGGCAATGTCCACATGCAGCGTCCTGAGCTCGTCATTTATGACAGCTGTTTTCCTGGAGTCACTGATGTCCTGAAGGTTTTCAGAAAGACCAGTCATCATTGTCCGAACGTACCAGCATCCTAGTTTCAAAGCTGGTTTCTTTCGTTGTTTTGTTTTGTTTCCTGGTGAGACAACTGCAGTCTGCTGTTTGGACGTTTCCTAATCCCCATGCACCCATTGAGAATGGTAGACTGTAATGGGACAACACCTTACTGGCTGGGGGGCTGCCCAGCTTGAGGTGAGTGGTAGTTGTCCAGTGAAATCCAAGAATCCCTCCCAGCATCGGGAGCAAACTCTGGTGCATATATATATATATATATATATATATATATATATATACACACACTACCGTTCAAAAGTTTGGGGTCACCCAGACAATTATTTTGTGTTTTCCATGAAAAGTCACACTTATTTACCACCATGAGTTGTAAAATGAATAGAAAATATAGTCAAGACATTGACAAGGTTAGAAATAATGATTTGTAGTTGAAATAATAATTTTTTCCTTCAAACTTTGCTTTCGTCAAAGAATCCTCCATTTGCAGCAATTACAGCATTGCAGACCTAACATGATTGCACAAGGGTTTTGTAATCATCCATTAGCCTTCTGACGCAATGAGCAAACACATTATACCATTAGAACACTGGAGTGATAGTTGCTGGAAATTGGCCTGTATACACCTATCTAGATATTGCACCAAAAACCAGACATTTGCAGCTAGAGTAGTCATTTACCACATTAGCAATGTATAGAGTGTATTTCTGATTAGTTTAAAGTTATCTTCATTGAAAAAAAGTGCTTTTCTTTCAAAAATAAGGAAATTTCTAAGTGACCCCAAACTTTTGAACGGTAGTGTATATATATATAGTATATATTAGTGGTGTTGGCGTTATTGCGTTAATCGCCCATTAACGTTTTGGCCCCCTTAACAGCGACAAATTTTGTGATCGTGGTTAATGGCAATTAGCAGCAGAAAGCGCAAACAGTACTTTTTGGCCTAGCGGCTCTCCTACCAAAGCCGTTCTGGCCACAGATGCTGTGCACGCCATGCAGACATTGCTAAGTCAGACAAGCTGGATTACAGTCATGGATATCCCCAAAGTGCTGTCATGTTTAAGTTTACAACATTTTCTGTCGGAGCTCTTGTTATGTCCATAACTGGTACAAAGCAGGCACACAATTGCTGCAGTTTTACAGAGCTTTATTACAAACAGTGTCAGGCATATATATACAGGCTTACGGCACATGCCCCGCTGACCAGGTGGCTCCACGACGAAAGAGGCAGAGCCTCTTCCACCCACTCCTTTATACCATGGGCGGTGTCACCACCGGAAACTGGGAGTAGCCACCCCAGTCTAGCCCATGACCAACCCGGCCGCCATCTTGCTACTACAGCCTATTTACATACACAACATTCCCCCTCCTTCAAAAAAATGCCAAGCGCACAGACAGATCCCCCCCAAAATTTACTTCCCGATTCACGCACTAAAACAAACAATTGCAAAGACAAATAAGCAACCTATTCATGCACACAAGTAACTTGGGGGGCCAGGTAAACTACCAGCACCGCCACCCGGCTGGGCGGATTATTTTGCCACTGAACACAGAACAAAGTCATGTAACTATGATAATAAAATTAAAATAAAATCAGACGGATCGGAGCAGCATCTGCAGTGATGCGGACGTTGTACCGGTCTGTTGTGGTGAAGAGGGAGCTTAGTTCTAAGGCAAAGCTGTCGATTTACCAGTCAATCTACGTTCCTACTCTCACCTATGGTCACGAGCTTTGGGTAATGACCGAAAGAACGAGATCGCGGATACAAGCGGCGGAAATGAGCTTTCTCCGTAGGATTGCTGGACTCACCCTCAGAGATAGGGTGAGGGGCTCAGTCATCCGGGAGAGGCTCAGAGTAGAACCGCTGCTCCTCCACATTGAAAGGAGTCAGTTGAGGTGGTATGGGCATCTGATTAGGATGCCTCCTGGACGCCTCCCACTTGAGGTGTTTCAGGTACGTCCCACTGGGAGGAGACCCCGGGGCAGACCCAGGACTCGGTGGAGAGACTATGTCTCCCAGCTGGTCTGGGAACGCCTTGGTATCCCCTCTGAAGAGCTGGAGCAGGTGGCTGGGGAGAGGGAAGTCTGGGCTTCTCTGCTTGAACTGCTGCCTCCGCGACCCGGACCTCCGGAAAAGCGGTAGAAGATGGATGGATGGATGGATGGATAAAATAATTCCATAACAGCTCCACACAAAATACACAATCACAAGACAAATAATAGCTACTGCCCCCCCCCCCCAACACTCACCCCCACACTGGGAACATTTCAAAACGTTGGGTATGAAAAAATCAAACATAAACAATTTAACTTGGGCCAAAGATACCCCACCACCTCAAACTTGAGCACACAAAACGTCATTTCAATAAAATTTCACCCTAAAATTAGCAAAATCACATGATTCATACATACGAGCCCCTCAGGTCAAAATCCAATCAATAAACATCACAATTATAATAGAAAACTCCCCTCAAATTAGCGCTCACACTCTTCTCTTTTTGAATTAGACAGGGTACCAAACCAGCAGCAGACAAACATAAACAAGAAAATAAAACACATCCAGACTGAGAAGAAAAACACAGACTGTGGCCGCACATGGCCAAAACATAATGAGCAGCATCTTAGATAAGTACAAAGGGCAGAGTTTCCTTGGAGATAACAGGAAGCTGTGAAAGTGTGATCTTTTGTCTGTCAGAGACTGCTAGGAGGATCCTTTGTGTGCCAGAGACTGTGAGGGGGATGTTAAGGGATTAAGGAAGTGCATGCAATGTGATCTTTGATGTGAATGCAATGTGACCTTTGATATGTAGAAGGACCTGAGTATTTAAGAGAAGAGTTCTGTCTGAGATGTCCTCTTTTCTACTATACTCATGTGTGAGATGTGTAATAAACTGCCTGAGACAAACTTGCCTCATCATTTACACACTCCACACTGGTGACACAAGACGAAGCATGCAACATGAAGAGAATTCCCCGGAGCCAGCCTCGTTGGGAGCCCCCAGCCAAGCGTATGCAGTTACAATCCAGCTACCGGATTTTTGGCAGCACAATCCGCGCTCCTGGTTCCACCTGGTTGAGGCGCAGTTCGTCCTCCGGGGGATATTGGTGGATGACACGAAATTCTACCATGTGGTCGCAAAGGTCGACACCCACACGGCTCAGCATGTGCAGAGCCTGCTGGATCAACCACCAGCCAGCGACAAATACGGCGCGTTGAAGGCCGCACTCATCCGGCACTACACACTCTCGGTTGAGGAGAGAGCAAAGAGACTCCTGATGCGGACCGGGTTAGGAGATTGCACGGCTATTGACCTGATGGAGAGGATGCTGAGATTGAAAGGCTCGGACGACGACCACTTCATTTTTATCCACCTCTTCCTCCGGAACCTTCCGTCAGCGACGAGAGCGGCCCTGGCCAGTTTGCCGTTGCTGGCCAAGCGGGACTACCGTGCGCTGGCCCGGGAGGCACACCGGATCATCATGGCCAGCAGAGAGCTCGCGACCATAGCGGCGGCGACGGAGCTCGGCGCGACAGCCGGAGACGGCGAGGAGCCATCGACGGTGGTAGCAGAACCACCGATGACGGCGGGGGCAGGGGCCAAGGAACGCGGAGGAGACACCCTTTGTTTCTACCACCGCCGCTTTGCAGAGAGGGCACGCAAATGTATACCACCGTGCCAGTTCAAGCGCTCAGGAAATGCCAAGACCGGGGGTCGGTAGCAGCTGCGGCCCTCAGGGAGGAGAACAAGCTGCTCTACTTGACGGATGCACGCTCGGGGAGGTATTTCCTCGTGGACACTGGCGCCCAGTTGAGTTTCATCATGCCGTCCTACGCCGACCGGCTGGCAGGATCCAGCGGCCCCGAGATTGCAGCAGCAAACGGCTTGGAGATTAAAGCGTACCTCTGGTGGTCGTGAAGACGCATTTGACTTGAAAACATTATGAAAAAGTATTTCTTATTTTGGTAATTAATTTTTGCCAGCCATATACCACCAGACATATATTCAAATAGGACCTTGGCCATGGGCAGCCAATGAAAACTGTGGGAGCAGCCATGACACATGCGGATGTGACGTCACTTCGTTGATACTCAACAGTCAATGCTCCGCCTGTATGAGAGACTAGGGTGCTGTTGTGAGTGTTTTTATTCTATTATGGCTGAATTGTCGGACTCTGAGGAAGAATTTGTCCAACATGGCTACAGGTTTGAGCCAGAAAGGTCTTCTGAGGGTTAAAGTGACGAAGTGGTCCTCACACACAACGCAATTTCATCTGAAATTATTCGTCTGTGCCCTGTTTCCGCTCCGATCTTCTGACAAGGTGAGCTGGGTTTGGGTACACAAAAAAAGTGTTTCTTTGTTTTTTTCGCTTATTATTCAGACATCCAAAGGCTTTACATTCCGCCATGTTGCGATATCCATATCGCATTGTATGTTTTTGTTTTTACAAGAGCACCGAGTGTCTGCTGCTCTGTATATAGTTGTAGAATCATCTTCCGTGTTGCGGCAGTTACGAGATCAGATGAGACAAGCAGATGAATTTAAGCATTTATTTATTTATTTTCTACTCGTTTCAGTTCAGCATTTAATATGAACCCTGAGTTTGAAATAAACGTTTGAATTTTGGTCCTCACACAACGCAACGCGCTGTCTGCCGCTCTTTATAGCGGCGAGGGAGGAGCCGAATTAATCTGCCTTGTTGCGGCTGTTAACGACCTCAGATCAGACAATAGGACCCGCCGAATTTAAGCATTTCCATCCATCCATCTTCTACCGCTTTTCCGGAGGTCCGGGTCGCGGAGGCAGCAGTTCAAGCAGAGAAGCCCAGACTTCCCTCTCCCCAGCCACCTGCTCCAGCTCTTCAGAGGGGATACCAAGGCGTTCCCAGACCAGCTGGGAGACATAGTCTCTCCACCGAGTCCTGGGTCTGCCCCGGGGTCTCCTCCCAGTGGGACGTGCCTGAAACACCTCAAGTGGGAGGCGTCCAGGAGGCATCCTAATCAGATGCCCATACCACCTCAACTGACTCCTTTCAATGTGGAGGAGCAGCGGTTCTACTCTGAGCCTCTCCCGGATGACTGAGCTCCTCACCCTATCTCTGAGGGTGAGTCCAGCAATCCTACGGAGAAAGCTCATTTCAGCCGCTTGTATCCGCAATCTCGTTCTTTCGGTCATTACCCAAAGCTCGTGACCATAGGTGAGAGTAGGAACGTAGATTGACTGGTAAATCGACAGCTTTGCCTTAGAACTAAGCTCCCTCTTCACCACAACAGACCGGTACAACGTCCGCATCACTGCAGAGGCTGCTCCAATCCGTCTGTCGATCTCTCGCTCCATTTTCCCCTCACTCGTGAACAAGACCCCAAGATACTTAAACTCCTCCACTTGGGGCAGGAGCCTGTCCCCAACCCGGAGAGGACAATCCACCTTTTTCCGGCTGAGGACCATGGACTCGGACTTGGAGGTGCTGATTCTCATCCCAGCCGCTTCACACTCAGCGGCAAACCGTCCCAGCAAGAGCTGTAGGTCATTGCTGGATGAAGCCAACAGGACAACATCATCTGCAAACAACAGAGATGAGATCCTGTGGTCACCAAGCATGACACCCTCCATTCCCTGGCTGCGCCTAGAAATCCTGTCCATAAAAATTATGAACAGGACCGGTGACAAAGGGCAGCCCTGGCGGAGTCCAACTCTCACTGGGAATGACTCCGATCGAGTGTTGGCAATACGAACTAAACTCTCACAACGGTCGTACAGAGACCGAATAGCTCGTAACAACAAGCCCGATACCCCATACTCCCGAAGCACCCCCCACAAAAATCCACGAGGGACGCGGTCAAATGCCTTCTCCAAGTCCACAAAACACATGTAAACTGGTTGGGCAAACTCCCACGAACCCTCAAGAATTCTCGAGAGGGTAAAGAGCTGGTCCGATGTGCCACGGCCAGGACGAAAACCACATTGCTCCTCCTGAATCCGAGGTTCGACCAACGGCCGGACTCTCCTCTCCAGTACCTTTAAGCATTTATTTATTTATTTTCTACTCGTTTCAGTTCTGCATTTAATATGAACCATGAGTTTGAAATAAACGTTTGAATTTGAATTTGAATATCCCCAAAGCCGCTGCACATCCGGGTACTCGAGGCTCAGCCAATACTGATCCAGATCGCGGTAGCCACGAAATTACGTCACAGGAAGCGTCCTGGAAGGCCATGTAGCCGCTAGTATGGCTGTACCCTTGTTTTGCTGACATAGTTGAACCAGCACATCAGCAATGGATTTATATCAAATTGTTTTGAACGTGAATTTCAACTTAAACTTGAACTAGAACGTGAGACAGGGGCTCAATATAATATCTTTTTTTTCACGACCACCATAGATACACTTTAAGACCTTTGGTGAGAGGACTCTACTTCTGTCTCTACACGGCCGTGCATTTGAGTGGACTTTTGTCATAGCAGCATTGAATTTCAATATATTGGGGGCTGATTTTTGTGCTCACATGGTTTGTTGGTTGATGTCGCTAACAGGCGCCTGGTTAATGCACTGTCTTTTGATTCTATTGCCTGTACAGCTCGAGCGTCCCGGCCAACAGCACAAGCCAACGTCACAGCTGCAAGCGGTAAGTTCCACACACTGCTCACTCAGTTCCCAGCACTCACAGTCCCGACATTTTCGGCAGCCGTCGCTAAACATGGGGTGGAACATTTTATTATCACCACCGGGCCGCCCGTTTTTGCAAAACCTCGGCGCTTGGACGCAGCTAAACTGGCCATAACGTACGAGGAGTTCGCCAACCTGGAGAGGTTGGGCATTATCAGGCGTTCAAACAGCCCATGGGCTTCCCCGCTACACATGGTCCCTAAAGCTGACTGTTCATGGCGACCTTGTGGGGATTTCCGCAGGTTGAACAACGCCACAGCGCACGACCGCTACCCAATTCCTCACATCCAAGATTTTTCCGTTCATTTGGCAGGAGCACGCGTTTTTTCTAAAATAGACTTGGTCCGCGGTTACCACCAAGTCCCAGTGCGCGCTGAGGACATACCCAAAACAGCGGTGATAACTCCGTTTGGCCTATTCGAGTTTTTGCGCATGCCATTCAGGTTTAAAGGGGCTGCACAGACGTTCCAACGTATGATGGATGCGGTGCTGCGGGATTTCCCTTTCGTATTCGTCTACCTGGACGATATTTTGGTAGCCAGCGCGTCCGAAGACGAACACGAAACCCACCTCACGGCGGTTTTCCGGAGGTTGGGAGAGCACGGTTTAATAATCAACCCAGCGAAGTGTCAGTTCGGGGTGACGCAGATTGATTTTTTGGGGCACCGCGTCTCTCCCGAAGGAGCGGTTCTGCTGCCTGACAAAGTGCGCGCGGTAGCAGATTTTCCCCGACCACAAACGATCAGGGCGTTACAGGAGTTTTTGGGAATGGTGAATTTTTATAACCGTTTCCTCCCCCGCGCAGTGCAGCTCATGCAACCACTGTACGCCACGCTCAAAAAACAGAAACCCGCGAATAAGATCGAATTGTCCCCGGAGTGAGAGCGGGCGTTCTCAGAAGTCAAGGCAGCCCTGGCAAACGCTGCGTTGTTGGCACATCCAGACCCAACGGCCCGCACTACTGACGCGTCAGATGTGGCCATAGAGGTGGTCGTGGAGCAGCGTGTAGCCGGGGCTTGGCAGCCACTCGCCTTTTTCAGCAGGACTTTGCGCGATAGTGAACGTAAATACAGCGCATTTGACAGGGAGTTGCTGGCTCTCCACTTGGCTATTCGCCACTTCCAGTTCTGGCTGGAAGGGCGCTGTATCATCGCGTTCGTTGACCACAAGCCACTAACATTCGCGATGGCCAAGGTTTCAGCACCGTGGTCGGGCCGGCAGCAGAGACAGCTGGCCGCGATCTCAGAGTTTACTACCGATATTCAGCATGTGTCGGGTAAACTGAATGTAGTGGCAGACTGCCTCTCACGTGCCGTGGCTGCCCCGGTCCGCGTGGGGATAGATTACACAGCCTTGGCCGCGGAGCAGGTTAGTGACGCGGATGTGCGCGCGCTCCAGTCTGGACCAACAGGGTTAAGGCTGGAGAGCAGGGTGCTGCAAGACGGTATGCCCCCCCTAATCTGCGATGTCTCCACTGGGCGACCGCGTCCTGTGGTACCGGCCGCGTGGCGCCGCCGCGGTTTTGACTCGGTTCATTCTTTAGCACACCCGGGAGTGCGCGCGTCGATCAAGATGGTAGGAGAGAAATTTGTGTGGCCGAGCCTTCGCAAACAAGTGAAAGAGTGGGCAGCAGCCTGCATGGCGTGCCAACGAGCCAAAGTACACAGACACACGAGACCTCCCTTGGAGCCGTTTCACATCCCGGCTAAGAGGTTCGACCATGTTCACGTGGACCTCGTGGGCCCCCTCCCGCCATCACAGGGGTGCATGCACCTTCTGACAATGGTGGACCGCACCACGCGCTGGCCGGAGGTGGTTCCACTGGCGTCAACCACAGCCGAGGAGGTGCCGCGCGCATTTTTGACAGCATGGGTGGCGCGTTTTGGAGTCCCGTCGGGCATTACGTCCGACAGAGGCCCTCAATTTGTTTCCGAACTTTGGTCAGCAATGGCCCGCAGCCTGGGTGTCACAATTCACCGCACAACCGCGTACAATCCACAGGCTAATGGGTTATGCTAACGTTTTCATAGGTCATTGAAAGCGGTTACGGCGAAAGCTACCGTGGGTTTTATTGGGGTTGCGTTCTGCGCCTAAAGAAGACTTGGAAGCTTCCCCGGCTGAACTCGTTTTTGCACAGCCACTTCGGCTGCCCAGGGAGTTTCTCCCGGATAATCCTGCGCCGGACAGCTCCCCATCTCAGCATTGACACAGGCACGCTGCCGGGCCCTGTTCACCACAGTTTTCCGCGCGTTTTTGTGCCTAAAACTTTGAAAAACGCGGAGTTTGTTTTTGTCAGACATGACGCGCATCGCCCCCCACTGTGACCACCTTATGATGGACCGTTCAGAGTGCTGGTAACAGGGGACAAGCATTTTTTGCTAGATTTGGGGGGTAGTAGGGAAAAGGTTGGCATAAACAGACTCAAACCCGCTTTTGTGGTGGCGGACGAGCAAGTGCTGTTGGCGAGGGCCCCTCGGCGTGGAAGACCCCCGCGGGGAGCTTCCCAGAGTAAAATTCCCCAGAACACCCACAGGGACAGACAAAAGGTTTTCACCCCCAGACAGCAGCTCCCCAGCATGACAGCGCCGCGGAGGCGGTGAATCCTGGTTACAGCAGATATGGGAGAAGACTGAAGCCCAAGCAGCATGTGGATTGATGTGTAATGATTCTGTCACAGCATACAGACTGTTATTCTTTTGTTCGATCCAATATGCTTGGGTGGGGGGTGTGGCCGCACATGGCCAAAACATAATGAGCAGCATCTTAGATAAGAACAAAGGGCAGAGTTTCCTTGGAGATAACAGGAAGCTGTGAAAGTGTGATCTTTTGTGTGTCAGAGACTGCTAGGAAGATCCTTTGTGTGCCAGAGACTGCGAGGGGGATGTTAAGGGATTAAGGAAGTGCATGCAATGTGATCTTTAATGTGAATGCAATGTGACCTTTGATATGTCGAAGGACCTGAGTATTTAAGAGAAGAGTTCTGTCTGAGATGTTCTCTTTTCTACTATGCTCATGTGTGAGATGTGTAATAAACTGCCTGAGGCAAACTTGCCTCATCATTTACACACTCCACAAGACAAAAATTAAAACAATTCTCTCAGTCCTCAGGTGGGTCCTTCTCTCGACGCTTCCGTCTCTTGACCTCGGGGCTCCCACCGCGCCGTCTCGTCTCCTCCACCCTGTGCAGCTCATTCGGATGCCTCCAGGTCTTGTCAGACAAGCGTAGAAACCCATCACTCCGAATGGCCTCCACTCGAAACCGTCTCCTCTCATCGTGCTGCTCGCACGAGCCATGTTCGCCTCTCATCCGGGCCTTGACCCTTGGCCGCACCACATCGCCAGCCTGCAGGGAAGCCCGCGGCCTCCTCCTCCGATGGTGTTGGGTCTGACTGGTCTCCATCAATGGTCCAGACGACTCCTGGGCCCAGTCTGTGTTTCCCATAGTTGACTGTCTCCCCAAGAGATAAAACAACTTGCTCTCTGGTCCCGCTCTTTCTGGATCCAGCATGGGCACCTCATCCTTACAGGCTGCCTGTGAGATCCGGTCATGCCATACCGCGCCCCCAGTTTGGGCATCCAACAGACCGGCATTGGATCCAACCTGCGGCATCCTCGCGTAGCGCCGAACGTGCTCTCCTTCATGACACATGTCCAACCAGTCCGATTCCCTCACTTCCACGCCATCCATCAGCAGAGTCGTCCGGCTCCACAGTCCGCAGCCCAACCACTCCTCACCCGACACACTGGCGATCAAAAAACCCAGGCTATAAAATAGGTTACACCCCATGATATTAACCCCCGCAGCAGTGACATGGATGCGGGTTCAGGGCACCACGACCGACCCATAACGAGCTTCTACCTCCATAAAGCCCATCACAGCCAGCCTATTCAGTCCATAGCCGTAATAGTCTCTCTTACGTTGTTTAATCTCTCGGTGGGGAAACAAACAGTTCACGGTCGCCAGGCTCAACACCGAGATAACAGCACGTGTGTCAACCAACAGTGGAACCACGACACCGTCAAGCATGACATCACAGCCGATCCTCCCTGTAGTCACTGAGGAGACCGTATGTACGATGGTCGGCGACTTCTGCGCAGCACCTGGTTCTCTTCTACGGCTCCTGCGTATGAAGTTGTCGCACGTCCTGGCGAAGTGGTCCAGCGGACTGCACTTGCCACATCACTTTCCTCTCACTGGGCACACACTGGCTTTATAGCCGTGAACAGGGGACCCACACCCGTAACAATGAGGTGTACAAGGGACAGACTGTATCTTCACCACTGTGGCATATGTGTCACCTCTGGCGTCACTGTCATTGGGGTCCCAACACAGTGCTTTCGCGCGAGCATCATCTTCGCTCCAAAGAGTCTCTTCAGGCAGGCCCCTTGCGATGATCTCCACTGCCTCAAACCGCTGGGCGAGCTCAACAGCCATGGTCAATGTCAACTCTCCTGGAAACTCCAATAACCTGGATCAGACCGCTTCACTACTAACGTGTTCTGCCAGTTGGTCCCGAATCATCTCCTCTTCCAGGCGTCCAAACTTACACCCCCTCGCCAGCCTACGGAGCTCAGCAATGAACATCGTAAC
Source organism: Pholidichthys leucotaenia (assembly GCA_020510985.1). NCBI lineage: Eukaryota > Metazoa > Chordata > Actinopteri > Cichliformes > Pholidichthyidae > Pholidichthys > Pholidichthys leucotaenia. The sequence goes on from CM035844.1 coordinate 21,039,151, forward strand.
TGGCTCCCCTAACCGCTGGTGGCGCTGTCGAAAATGGATGCACTGGACTGTGACCCCCTCTCATCTCCCGAGCCTTCCCCCGGTGCCGAACCTTGTCATCGACCTGTAGCGGAACTCGACTTGGCTTCGGTTGTCCACCGTATTGTAGTCGGGCTTCCTTCCTGGTCTGAACCGTCCCACCGTCCCGATCCGAGGTCTTCTTCAGCCTCAGGTGTTGCTGTCCGGTGCGTCGTGAAACCGCACTAGCTGGTCCTGCCCCGCTGTCCTTCATAATGACTCCAGATAGATAGATAGATAGATAGATACTTTATTTCGAACAAAAAAGTATAACAAAAACAAAACAAATGACAAATGCAATAAAGTAACAGTATACACTGTTTGAAAGGGAGAAGGAAGAAGTGAACACTTATTAATTCCATCTCCTCCTTTCCATAAATACACCCAAGTGAATTATATACAAATTACCACTTTTAAGACCCCAAGTAAACAATTTACTGTATTTTTTACAAATCAACATTAACACCCATCCATCCTAACATACATTGATGTCCATACATCAAAACCAGCCTCAAACAACACAGATATACACAGTGCTGTCCCACCCACCATTCCATAGTGTCCCATAATGCCCAGAGTGAGCATAGTGAATCGTACATATAAATACTACCCTTCTAACACATATCCTTTCAGCAAATAATGTTTATATCTCTTTTTGAATTGATTTCTGTTTGTACATAGTTTCAGTTCCGGCTCCAGACTGTTCCACAAATCCACCCCACAGACAGATATGCACATACTTTTCTTGGTTGTTCGTATCTTGGGTTTTGTAAAGTTTAAGTCTCTTCTCAAATTATGATCATTGTCTCTTTTTTTAAATATTTTTTGTATATTAGTTGGGAGTTGATTATTAATTGCCCTGTACATTACTTGTGCTGTCTTAAATTTAACTAAATCGATGAACTTTATGACATGTGACTTTAAAAACAACGAATTGGTATGGTCTCTATATCCTACATTGTTTATTATCCTTATAGCTCTTTTTTGTAATGTGCATATTGACTGTAGGTTGGTCTTGTAGGTGTTTCCCCAGACTTCTACACAGTAGTTAAGATAAGGTAAAAACAGTGAATTGTACAGTAAGACCAATGATTTATAGTCCAAGATGTGTCTTGTCTTCTCCAGTATGCCTATACATTTTGCTAACTTGGCCCGGATGTGACTGATGTGAGGTTTCCAGCAGATTTTATTGTCTAGCGTCACCCCCAGAAACTTATTTTCCTGTACTTTGTACAGGAAATCGTACTTTGGGCTGCACGGTGGCGCAGTGGTTAGCACTCCGGCAGCACAGTTTACCCTTGGCCGGGGGATTGTGGGGATCGTGGGATCATGGGTTCGATCCCAGCCCCCGACCAACAGTGATCTGTGTGGAGTTTGCATGTTCTCCCCGTGTTGCGTGGGTTTACTCCGGGATTTCTCCGGTTTCCTCCCACATGCCAAAAACATGCATGTTAGGTTAATTGGCTGTTCTAAATTGTCCCTAGATATCTGTTTCCTATAGGCCCTTAGAATAGAGGGTTAGTATTAATGAAAGCGCTTTGAGTGGTCTTTGTGACTAGAAAAGCGCTATATAAGTGCAGGTTAGTTAGTTAGTTAGTACTGTTTCTATTCTGGTATCATCTATTGTTATCATTATTTCATGATTTATTTTATAATTTCCAAACACCATAATCTTTGGGTTTTTTTAGATTTAGAGATAATTTATTTTTGTTGAACCACTGCGTTAACTTTTTCATTTCAGTTGTGACCACCTGCTGCAAATTCTCACCAGTGCAAAGGATATTTGTGTCATCCGCAAACAAAATAAATTTCAGAATTTTTGATACTTGGCATATGTCATTTATATACAAAATAAAGAGTTTGGGTCCCAAAACTGACCCCTGGGGCACACCACAAGTGATGTCCATGAAGGGTGATTTGTGCTCACCAATTTGTACAAATTGTTGTCTGTTACTTAAATAACTTTCCACCCAGAAATTCTCCAGAAATTGTTCTGGGTGTTCCGCTGTGCCGTCCAGTTCCCACATCCAGGGCAACTTGGACACTGGCATCGGAGCCCTCCTACGATGGCCCTTCACAGCACTGGTCCCACTTGTCTACCAAAACACCAGGCCAGTCACTGTCCCCAACCGCATCGTCCTCCATGCATGGAGCGGGTTGGTCCCACAAATCACTGCCCGACCACTCCTCTCCAACGCTGCAGGCGATCGGGAATCCCAGGCCGTAGAACATATCACATCCCATGATGTTCGACCCACCAGCAGTCACCACGAATTGGACATTCGACATCATCGCCAATTTGTACCTCGCCGTCAACTCCAGTGAACTCACGATGGCTAGCTCATTTCCTCCATAGCCAAAGCACGGCATTGACAGTCCACTCATGCCGTGGTGCAGGAACAGACCTCTCACAGTGGGCCAGTTCAACACAGAAGTCACCGCTCCCGTGTCCACATCAATGGTACTTCTATGCCATCCAGCAAAACGTTGCAGTAGATCCGCTCAACTGTGCACGGGGAGATGGTATGAATAATTGTAGGAGTCGCTGCAGGGAAATCCGGTCCACATCTTCAGTCCTCCCACTCAAAATTCTTGCAGGCTCTGGCAAAGTGATTCTGAAGACCACATTTTCCACACCGCTTGCCCTTCGCCAAACAGTCTCTTGCCTTATTTCGGTGTCTTGTGGACCCACAGCCAAAACATTCTGGTGTACACGGGGCAGACCTAATTCCTACAGCAGCAGCATATTCTTCCTCACTCATGCTGTCCTCGCCGTCCGAGTCCACAGCCAGCGTCTTCCAACATGGTTCTCCACGCTTCGACTTGTCTCTCTCACGGAGGTCTTTCAATAATTTTTCTGCTGCCTCACACTGCTTCGCCCCTTGCTGCAGAACAAAGAACATGCTCCGCCAATTGATCATGGACCATTTCTTCCTCCAGGGCTCCAAAGTGGCACTCCCCCCCCCCCAGCTGACGTAGGTCTGCGACAAAACGCTGCACCGGCTCTCCCGTCTGCTGGTGGCGCTGCCAAAACTTTATCCTCCGGACTATGACATTCTCTCTGGAGTGAAAGTAGCGCGCCATTAGCTCCACCACATCCTCATAACTATCGGCCTCTCCTAACATGCCAAGGATCCTTTGATCTGCCATACCAAGATTATGAACCAGGATAACTCTTGCACTCAACTTTTCAAGCGCACCGAGGTTTAGGGCCACCAAATAATTTTGAAACGCTACATATCACCTAGCCCAGGATACAGGCGGCTCGCCCGGGACCTCCAAAAATGGCCGAAAAGTGGTCACAGATCGTTCCATACCTTTTTTCTTCTCGTCGCTAAATGTTATGTCCATAACTTGGTGAAACAAGGATGAGGCCCATTGTGCAGTTGAACGCACTTTATTATAATCAGAACCACAATATACATAGACGCTCCTTATAGGCCAAGGGGTCAACGGCAGAGAGACAGAGCTCTTCCGCATCTTCCCTTTTATATCCCTGGTGACACTACCACCGGAAAGGCGGTTCGTCACCTCCCACTACACCCACGGCCACCATCTTACTACACCATACACTACAGTTTGCTTCTCTTACCTTTTATTTCATTGATTTTATTGACTGTGGTTTCTACTTGTCTACTTCTACTCATGTGTCTACTCATGTTTATATCGTCTTGTTGGTTTTATATTGTTTTTGTGTGAGTGTCCTGCTCCTTGATTTTGTTTTATGTGTGTCCTTGTACCAAAAGCCAGTTTAGAAAGCTTGGGATGGCAAACTGTCCGGCGGCTCAGGAGGGGAAAGCAGCTCCCCGTCCACACTGTGTATGGTGCGGATACGACACTGTTGACTTCGACCGGGGATATCGTCGGGCGGTGGAAGGAATACTTCGAGGATCTCCTCAATCCCACTGATACGCCTTCCACAGAGGAAGCAGGGTTTGGGGACGAGGGGGATGACTCGCCTATCACAGGGGCTGAGGTCGCCAAAGTGGTTAAAAATCTCCTTGGTGGCCGGGCCCCAGGGGTGGACGAGATTCGCCCTGAGTACCTCAAGGCCCTGGATGTTGTTGGGTTGTCATGGTTGATACGCCTCTGCAACATTGCGTGGAGGTCGGGGGCAGTGCCTTTGGCATGGCAAACCGGGGTGGTGGTTCCTCTCTTCAAAAAAGGGGACCGGAGGGTGTGCTCCAACTTTAGAGGGATCACACTCCTCAGCCTCCCTGGGAAGGTCTATGCCAAGGTACTGGAGAGGAGAGTCCAGCCGTTGGTCAAACCTTGGATTCAGGAGGAGCAATGTGGTTTTCGTCCTCGCCGTGGCACATCGGACCAGCTCTTTACCCTCTCGAGAATTCTTGAGGGTTCGTGGGAGTTTGCCCAACCAGTTTACATGTGTTTTGTGGACTTGGAGAAGGCATTTGACCGCATCCCTCGTGGATTTTTGTGGGGGGTGCTTCGGGAGTATGGGGTATCGGGCTTGTTGTTACGAGCTATTCAGTCTCTGTACGACCGTTGTGAGAGTTTGGTTCGTATTGCCAACACTCGGTCGGAGTCATTCCCAGTGAGAGTTGGACTCCGCCAAGGCTGCCCTTTGTCACCGATCCTGTTCATAATTTTTATGGACAGGATTTCTAGGCGCAGCCAGGGAATGGAAGGTGTCATTCTTGGTGACCACAGGATCTCATCTCTGTTGTTTGCAGATGATGTTGTCCTGCTGGCTTCATCCAGCAATGACCTGCAGCTCTTGCTGGGACGGTTTGCCGCTGAGTATGAAGCGGCTGGGATGAGAATCAGCACCTCCAAGTCCGAGTCCATGGTCCTCAGCTGGAAAAAGGTGGATTGCCCTCTCTGGGTTGGGGATAGGCTCCTGCCCCAAGTGGAGGAGTTTAAGTATCTTGGGGTCTTGTACATGAGTAAGGGGAAAATGGAGCGAGAGATTGACAGACGGATTGGAGCAGCCTCTGCAGTGATGCGGACATTGTACCGGTCTGTTGTGGTGAAGAGGGAGCTTAGTTCTAAGGCAAAGCTGTCGATTTACCAGTCAATCTACGTTCCTACTCTCACCTATGGTCACGAGCTTTGGGTAATGATTGAAAGAACGAGATCGCGGATACAAGCGGTTGAAATGAGCTTTCTCCGTAGGATTGCTGGACTCACCCTCAGAGATAGGGTGAGGAGCTCAGTCATCCGGGAGAGGCTCAGAGTAGAACCGCTGCTCCTCCACATTGAAAAGAGTCAGTTGAGGTGGTATGGGCATCTGATTAGGATGCCTCCTGGACGCCTCCCATTTGAGGTGTTTCAGGAACGTCCCACTCGGAGGAGACCCCGGGGCAGACCCAGGACTCAGTGGAGAGACTATGTCTCCCAGCTGGTCTGGGAACGTCTTGGTATCCCCTCCGAAGAGCTGGAGCAGGTGGCTGGGGAGAGGGAAGTCTGGGCTTCTCTGCTTGAACTGCTGCCTCCGCGACCCGGACCTCCGGAAAAGCGGTAGAAGATGGATGGATGGATGGATGGTGTGTCCTTGTACAGCACTTTGTGTAGCGAGTGTTGCTTTTTAAAGTGCTTTATAAACAAAGTTGATTGATTGATTGATTGATTGATTGATTGATTGATTGATTGATTGATTGATTGATTGATTGATTTGCTATAGGAGAAAGAGCGAGCTCCTTTTGTGGCTGCAGGCAGGTTGTTGTTCAGTGATGTTATTGAGCCCTGGCATTCTGTTGTTTGCACATGCAGTAATACTTTTGAGAATTTTCTGGGCAATATTCTGGATAGTTTTTGTCATTTTGGATATGTTGAGGGCTTTAATAAACCTGCAGATGAAGACAACAAGCATATTTGTCCACTCCCATGTTCATAACAGTATGACAAACTTGAAAAATTACCGACTTAAGGTACACTGTATCTGTATGGAAAAACTTGCGATTAACGTGTTATTAATCATGATTAACTCAACATTCCAAAAGATTAATCATGATTAAAAATTTCAATCGTCCAGCACCACTAAAATAAATAAATATATATATACACAGTATACACATTCACACACACACACACACACATATACAGTATACTGTATATATTAGTGGTGTTGGATGAAATCTGATCTGATTGGACTCAGATATGGGCCATGTTGGCAATTGCCTGGGGTGCCATTCTTTTGAGGGTACCATGAGAATCAAAAGAATAAAAATAATTATGAAAGATTCATAATTTTGTGTGCTAAGTGTGTATTTGTGGCAAATGGGCACCCTCTACAGGCAGGATGCCGGCGTCCTCTGGTTGCGGCTGGCAAACTCCACAGATCACACTCCAGTATGGCCAATTCAAAGCACAGCAAAGGAAGAAAAAAAACGTTAAAAGTTTTTTTTTTTTTCTTAAATCATGCAGCGGTTTGAGTTTTAAAATATTGAGCCCCACTGAGCAACATTTGGTTATCACAGCTTATGTTATATAACATAATTTATCTCCAATGTGTTGTAGTCGGCTTCAGTTTAGTGGCCATATGAATTTATTTCAGGGCTGTGCAGAGACCATTTGAGAGGTAGGGGTGCAAATTAATTAAAAAATTTGAGATTTGATGAAAAATATATGTTAGCTTTATATGTTACTTAGTTTGTATCTATTTTACTTTAATAACTATACACTCATGGACATATTTAATACCCCACAGATTTTTACAAATTATCAACTGCCACAGAGACCACAGTCTTCATTATTAATTATGTAAAGGTCAATGACAAAAATAAATGAATAAATACAAAATTAAAAATGGGCAGCTTCCATTGAAAAATGATCTCTTCAAAATAAAAACATCTTTGCAAAAATCTGAAAAAGCTTTTCTTTCAATAGATAAATAATTAAAACTTCATTCAAATGACTAAATCATTGCCAAAAAAAAAAAAAATTAAAAAGGCCATTTGCCTAGTCAGCAAAATGAGCCCAAACCATTCTCTCTGTTAAACTGCCCCCCCCCCCCATCTCCACAAAGACTGCAAGGATAGTTTATACAGGACGATGTAGTGCAGGTGCATCTTAATAAATTAAAATGTCATTGAAAAGTTGATTTATTTAAGTAATTCAGTAAAAAAATGAAAGTCATATAGATTCATTACACACAGAGTGATATACGTATTTCAAGTGTTTATTTCTTTTAATGTTGATGATTATGGTTTAAAGCTCATGAAAACCTCAAATTCAGTTTCTCAAAAAATTAGAAGATTTTAAAAAATGGATTTTTAATAGAAATATTGGCTGACTGAAAAGTATGTCCATGCATACACTTAATACTTGGTCAGGGCTCCTTTTGCATGAATTATTACATCAGTGCGGCATGTCATGGAGGTGATCAGACTGTGGTACTGCTGAGGTGTTATGGAGGCCCAGGTTGCTTTGACAGTGACCTTCAGCTCGTCTGCATTGTTGGGTCTGGTGTCTCTCATCTTCCTCTTGACAATACTCCATAGATTCTCTATGGGGTTTAGGTCAGGATGGTTTGGTGGCCAATCAATCACGGTGATACCGTGGTCATTAGACCAGGTTTTGATACCTTTGACAGTGTGGGAAGGTGCCAAGTCCTGCTGGAAAATGAAATCAGCATCTCCATAAAGCTTGTCAGTAGAGGGAAGCATGAAGTGCTCTAAAGTTTCCTGGTAGACGGCTGCTGAATTTGACTTAAAAAAACAAAAAAACAAAACAGTTTTTTAAAATTAATTTTTTGTAATATTCTTTTTTTTTTTTTTTAGAAATTGAATTTGGGGTTTTCATTAGCTGTGAGCCATAACCATCAAAATTAAAAGAAATAAATACTTGAAATATATCACTCTGTGTGTAATGAATCTAGTTTTATTTTTTAATTGAATTATTGAAGTAAATCAACTTTTTGATGACATTCTAATTTATTGAGATGCACCAATCAGTGAGAGGATTTGTGCAAATGTACAAGAAAATCATGAAAATATGAGAAAAAAGGTGAAACAGCAAAAGCAAAAAAAAAAAAAAAAGTAATAAACTTGGTAGGAAAAAGTTGCAAGAAAAACCTAACTAATTGTTGAGAAAATTGAACATTTGGACATTTAAGAGAGAAATAAAAAGTAAAAGAATGTTTAAAAAAGCATGTGGGGGGGTGGGCACAGTCCGCCCTGGGCATCTTACAAGCCAGGGCCGCCCCTGACACTGCTTTTACTTCAAGTACAATTTTTGACTCTACCCACCCCTGAAAACAAACGCCCTTTGGCATCTTCTTTTCTTTAGTGTAAGAGAAACCATTAACTTGTCTGGGCCACTACCAGTTCAGCCACACAATACCTGCTAATTCTTACTGGAATGACATCTATCTACCCCAGTGTAGCCATCTACCACACACTGATAACACAACATTACAAAAATATATATTTTTTAAGTTGTCTATGTTTTTTGCACCGCTGAATCCGAAAATGACATCCGTTTCTCTTGATCAGGTCAGGTTTTTATGCTAAGTTGATGTTTACAAAATCTTCTGGTCAAAGCCATTTAATTCACCTGTAAAATAAAAATACCAATTAGTCATAAATTGGTGCATGCAAACTCTTCAGATTTCGAGCAATTTCGAGGAATAAAAACGAATTTTGCATCATATAAAGCGAAAATACCCGTAAACAAAAACGTAAAAAAACATGTGGCCATAGTTCAAAAAATTGACCTGATTGAGCAAAACCAATGTGATTTTTGGATTCAGCACATCAAAATCTTCCTAAATCAGCTAAAAAAAACTTGTGTTGACCAGTGTAATGTTTCCTCCTCAGTTCAAGAGCACTTGTTTAGTTTTCGTCCATCCATGAGTGCTAGCATACTCTGACAATCTGACATTGCACTTAGCTGCCTGGTCACTGGATGCATCCTGTACTCTTGAAAAGGTGAATATCTCTGCAAGGGCATGGAGGTCTGACCTCTGGTTCCACAGTTACTCTCAGCTGGGAAATCAATGAAGCGCGTGTGCAAAAAAGGGCTCCCTAAGGACTGGTCACATCTGCACAAATCAGCACTGTTTTGTCGCCACCATTTTTTCTCGGCTCTGTCAGATGAGATCAGGAGGCACAAATGTGGCACATTTTGCACACCTACACTGGGTCTTCACATGCAAACAATCACAGGAGACCCAAGGGACAGGTGATGCTGGCCATAACTTCACACTTCTCAGAAATATGCAAATACTCACACAAATAGGCCAGAAATACTGCAAATATAGATTGCTTTATTTTCATGACTGTTTTGCTTTTTAATGTGACTTGAATAAAGACAGCTGCAGTCATTCATATTCATGATGTGGGTGACGAATATGATCAAACAGCAACCTGCTCTTTGTAACCCCCCCGTCCCCCCCAAACCTCTGGTTTTCCTTTTCTGTCTCTCACACTGCACATCTATTTGCTTTCCAGGCCCTGTAGTTGGCTCTGGTCTTGCCTTTGCTCGATACTGTACAGTATATGAGTTTCCCCCCTCGGGTCTCTTAGACATGCAGAATACTGAGCTGTGCACATTTAGGTTGACAGATTAGTTTACATTTGGTTTGACACCACAAGAGAAGGGCTTGGCTTGCCTGCAGTAATGACCGCTACTTTCTGGGTTGGTTTAGTGCAAAAAGTGTGGCCTGCCAGGAGAAATATGGAGGTCCAAACCCTGACCCAGTAGGACCTGCCCGTGAGTTCACAGGCCTGTGCTTTGGGGAGAGGAGGTGAATCATCTATATGGGAATCTCTATATATCAAGCAAAGCAGAAAGAAGCCCAGGGGAAGATTCTGTTTCTAAATTAGTGGCCACTGAAGGCTGCATTACGGAAGAATGCATAATTAGGCTTCAAGTGAGCTTAATTCAGCACTGACCATCTCATAGAGGAAGAGAGGGAGCGAGAGAGAGGGGAAACAAGTCAGTCATGTGCTTATCGTACTATTGACTGTGATTATAGTATAGGACTATGCATCGTGAGCTTAATTATGTCATAAATCATTTTCAGTCCTGAGAGCAAAATGCTTGCTAAATAAATTTACATTACATGATTTTAATTGTCCCAAGCATTTAGATCAGGGCTTAATGAGGTCTGTCATTTTCCTCATTTTTCAGACTGTGACGAACAGACATATCAAACTAATCTGTGCTACTTATACCTGATTAATTTGTTCCCATCTATGTCAGGCCACCTTGCTAAAAGAGTAGCACAGCTGCTTTGAGATGGCTCGCGTCCCTTAGCCAAACCCCACTCCACAGACGCACAGTCACACAGAGATGGAGCCGTGCGTGCTAGCACACATGCACACACACCTCCTTTCCCCATGTGTGCTCTGCAGCTGTTCCTGTTGGGAGTATGTGGTTTGGAACACAATGGGCAGAACAAAGTTTACATGTATGTATGAAAAATGGGTGCTTGAAGCAAGGTGAGTGTGACTCAAGACAAATCTGTTGTGTTTGGAAATAATGGAAGTGGACAGGTCTATGTGTTGAGATTAGCTTTATTAAACATTAGCTCAAACAGCTAGGAGGGAGCACACAGTGAGGTAACTGGGAGGTGGTACACCAAAAGTGGAGAGCAAGACAGACAACTGCCAGTTTAACCTGCATTGTTGCGTGGGTTATTCTGCCACTTTGAACAGACAATGCACTGACTGAACATGAAATAAGAACAGTTCAGAGCTCGACAAGGCCTCTGTCAAGCCCGTAATGGACGCAGCCCTGGCGACGCTGGCTTAAGTGAATCTGGGGACCGCCTCACTGGAATTGTGGCTGGCTCATCAACAGTCCCAGTCCGGATCCCACACTGGCTGGGGCGGCTTGGTTGCCGTGACTTGGTCCAGGGCAGGTGGTAGTGTTACCTTTCTCAGATGGCTGGCATGCCATTAAGACCCATCCAAGTTGAGCTGCGATCTGCATCGGTGGTGATTGAAACATCTGCAGCTGACGCGGGCGGTTGGATCAGCAGATCCAGACCCAGTCGAGCACCGTGAGCGATGGATGTTTCTGCTTCGCAATGTGCTGCTGCTCTCTTGTCCCGTGGTTGGTGAAAGGTGTCGTTGCTGGGGCGCCGTCTAATGGAGGACGTGTTTGGATTGTCAACAGTCATGGAGGTGAACTGGTCTCGTCGTTGACCAGATGAACCCCACAATCTTCCAGGTCTTGCATTGTCACAGACTGGAACTCCTGCAGTGAGGTGGCGGCTCTGAGAGGCTTATGCCATGCAAGGATCAGTCCTCACTCTTCTGTGCTCCAGTCAGTGTGCAGTGTGAAGTAAGGAGTGGCTACGCCTATGTCCGTGTCGGACCGTCAGCCATCAAACAGAATCCCATGTGATCTGTGATGGAAAAGCTCAGCTCATGGAAAAGATTACATCCCAGGATGTTGTCATTGACGTGCATCACTTGAAATATGAATGCCAGGAGGATTCTTGACCCGTAGCGAACCGGTAGAGTGATGGCTCCTACCATGCTGATTTTGACAATACGCGAACAGTTCCACCGTGTCTGGCTCGATTGGAAACAGGGGGAAGAAAGTCTTCACCATGGCCTTGTCATGGCAGCAGTGTCCAGCAGCATCGGCAGACTGATGTCATCCAGTTCCACTGTGCACCACTTGTACAGTGTGTTACTGGAGTCCACTGAATGTATGGTGGTTGGACTGGGCTGACTGAGTGAGCTAGACGGCGGGCTTGCCAGGGCTGAGTGGTACACTTTGCTGAAATGGTTCCACTTACTGCAGCGTTGCAGCGTTTGGCAGGGCAGGCAGGTGTGTGTGTCCAGTGCAAGGGAGAGCCACAGTTACCACATGGTCGGCGTGCTGTATTGTCCTGTTGTCCCGTGATGTTAACTTCGGGGTCCTCCTGGGTCGGCGGGCTGAGCAGCCGGGGTAACAGGAGCGAAGTGTGGGGAGTGCGGGCTGGAGGCTCCTAGCTGGGTGGTTAGTCAAGCCGTGGCCTCTAGCTGGGACACCAGCTCTACCTGGAGAGTGACAGGTCGTCCGGTGCCATTAGCAGCTTCTTCCGCTGCTTCAAGTAGGTGGTGTGCTCCGCTAACTGGTCCCACACCATCCCATCTCCTAGTTGTGCAAACTGATACGTGCTGGCCAAACAGCAGAGGTCTGCGACAAACTTTATTCTGATTCTGATTCTGACATATTGCTGGACTGACTCACCTACACGCTGCCAGCATTGGCAAAATCTAATCCTCCTAACCAACACGCTTTCAGGGGTGGCGAAGTGTCCGACTAACAAAGCGACACACTCATTGTAGCTATCTGCAGGTCCAAGCGTCCTAAAGGAGGTGCTGCCTCCACGACCCAGAGGTCCAGGTTGTGGAGGCAGCAGTTCAAGAAGAGAAACCCAGACTTCCCTCTCCCCAGCTACCTGCTCCAGCTCTTCGGAGAGGATACCAAGGCGTTCCCAGACCAGCTGGGAGACATAGTCTCTCCACCGAGTCCTGGGTCTGCTCCGGGGTCTCCTCCCAGTGGGACGTGCCCGAAACACCTCAAGTGGGAGGCGTCCAGGAGGCATCTTGATCAGATGCCCATACCACCTCAGCTGACTCCTTTCAATGTGGAGGAGCAGCGGTTCTACTCTAAGCCTCTCCCGGATGACTGAGCTCCTCACCCTATCTCTGAGGATGAGTCCAGCAATCCTACGGAGAAAGCTCATTTCCGCCGCTTGTATCCGCGATCTCGTTCTTTCGGTCATTACCCAAAGCTCGTGACCATAGGTGAGAGTAGGAACATAGACTGAATGGTAAATCAACAGCTTTGCCTTCAAGCTTAGCTCCCTCTTCACCACAACGGACCAGTACAACGTCCGCATCACTGCAGATGCTGCTCCGATCCGTCTGTTAATCTCTTGCTCCATTTTCCCCTCACTCGTGAATAAGACCCCAGATACTTAAACTCCTCCACTTGGGGCAGGAGCCTATCCCCAACCCGGAGAGGACAATCCACCTTTTTCCGGCTGAGGACCATGGACTTGGACTTGGAGGCGCTGATTCTCATCCCAGCGGCTTCACACTCAGCGGCAAACCATCCCAGTAAGATCTGTAAGTCATTGCTGGATGAAGCCAACAGGACAACATCATCTGCAAACAATAGAGATGAGATGCTGTGGTCACCAAGCATGACGTCCTCCATTCCCTGGCTGCGCCTAGAAATCCTGTCCATAAAAATTATGAACAGGATCGGTGACAAAGGGCAGCCCTGGCGGAGTCCAGCTCTCACTGGGAATGAGTCCGACCGAGCGTTGGCAATACGAACCAAACTCTCACAATGGTCGTACAGAGACCAAATAGCTCGTAACAACAAGTCCGATACCCCATACTCCCAAAGCACCCCCCACAAAAAACCACGAGGGACGCGGTCGAATGCCTTCTCCAAGTCCACAAAACACATGTAAACTGGTTGGGCAAACTCCCATGAACCCTCAAGAATTCTTGAGAGGGTAAAGAGCTGGGCCGATGTGCCACAGCCAGGGTGAAAACCACATTGCTCCTCCTGAATCCGAGGTTTGACCAACGGCCGGACTCTCCTCTCCAGTACCTTGGCATAGACCTTCCCAGGGAGGCTTAGGAGTGTGATCCCTCTAAAGTTGGAGCACACCCTCCGGTCCCCTTTTTTGAAAAGAGGAACCACCACCCCGGTTTGCCATGCCAAAAGCACTGCCCCCAACCTCCGCGCAATGTTGCAGAGGCGTGTCAACCATGACAGCCCAACAACATCCAGGGCCTTGAGGTACTCAGGGCAAATCTCATCCACCCCTGGGGCCCGGCCACCAAGGAGATTTTTAACCACCTTGGCGACCTCAGACCCTGTGATAGGCGAGTTGTCCCCCTCATCCCCTTCCACAGAGGAAGGCATATCAGTGGGACTGATCCCACTGATGATAAAAGCAAACCAATTTTAATTTAAAGTTTCACACTGAAAACACATCTCACAGCTAACGTTTTTCTATTACTCTAAAACCAGAATCAGAGATGGACAGAAAGCACTGTTTGCTGTAAGTGAACACGATTTGTGATGGAAGAGAGACACTCTCTCAACATCAACAATGCATTATGGATGACGATATGGTCACAGACTTTGTCTTTCAAGCTAATAAGTAATTCTCTTAGAAAAAGCAACCCCTGCAAAGTGACAGTTCCCCATTCAGCATCTGTGTGGTTAAAGCGAGAGGAAGGAAATCTATGAAAAACTGTCAACAACAGAACTGAAAGTGGCAATATGCCACTACAGCTGTGTGTGAGCTGCTATCAAACATGAAAGCACTCAGCATCGTTAGCATCGTGTCAAATGAACAGACAATGCTGGCCTCAGTTGTTTCAGACCAATTTTTTATCATCCAATTGTACCAGGATAGATTTAGTGGTGGATCTGGACACTTGGATTACAATTTGATGGGCCAGATGATACGCTTTAGTGCTTTGGCTTGTACGGTAATCTGAATCATATGGATGCCATCCAGCCACAGTGCTTGTAGTGCTTGCTGGAACAATGTAAAATTGATGACAAGCAGTACAGGCCTTGTATGGGGAAATGATTTATAGCCTTAGTTTGGGCTCTTATTTCCATATTTTTTTAATTGGATCTTTAAGCTTTCTGCCTTTCCTCACTTCATCTGTTATCAATTAAACGTTTCAAAATTATTTTAAATCCAACCCTGTTCTTTACCTCTAGGACTCTGGATTTACAGAATAATTACAGACATATATATGCATGCATGGACTTTAAAAGACCCTGATGACGGTGTGGAAAAACCACCTGATAGCCTGTGTGAACTCCTCAGTGAATGTAAGTGTATACAGTCAGATGCATCTGTCTTCTTGTCGAATCTCAGTCAGAGAGAGCATCTGCACCATTGTGAATTATTCACATCTAGGTTATGTGAGCAGACCTCAGTAAGCCAATAGCTTGGATTATGGTTAACAAAGTGTGTTTTCTGCATGTTTGTTAACCTGCACTCTGCTGAATCCACTGAAAGTACGACAGAATACGAGGATGCAAAGCGAGAGCGACCATGAGATGCTTGCAAATAATTTATTAACTGTGTAACTGTGGTCCACTGGCCACAGAGCTTCTCTACACGTAGTAGACACAGGATAGCGTGTGAAAAGAAGCATTTGCTCCCGCATGAAAAAATAAATGACATTTATACAATGGTAAGCAACAATTTGTTCACCTTGGATAGTTTTTAAATTGAGAAGATGTAAATGCAGTCTGTAAAAGCGCAAAAGTCTACACACTTAGATAATTAACCACACTAATTTTAAAAATTACCCAAGGGTGTGCAAATTTTTACATAAAATTGTATTGTGAAAATAAAATTCCTGAACTCTAGATGGTAGCTGCGACAGTGGGATTTTTCTCTGTGAAAGTGACACCTGTTAGGATGCGCTGGTTGAAATATGAGGGAGATGCCGCGCGCTGTCAGCACATACCGTTGATTTAAGATAGAGGCACCTCGGACTTCAGCTGATCACTCACTGGTAGACTGTGCAATTTGTTTCCACTGATATTTTAATAGAAGATGGACACCTGCATGCGTACAGACACACATCTACACACACACACCTACACACACACACACACACACACACACACACACACACACACACACACACACACACACACACACACACAGAGGTGTGCTATCCATCACTCACAGGGACATTACATAGATTTACATTTATTTCCTGGAGACTTAACTCTAACAGCCTATCCCTTATTCCTTGATCCAAATCCTAACCCCAGCCCTATCATATTGACTGGACAATCAGCCTAAATGCAAGATGCAACACCAACAGAATCACACACAAGAAACGTTGGACCCTATATTTAATTTCAAAAAACGTGAACTTGGAGAAAACCAGTCACTCGCCAGAGAAGCAGCAAACCTGCAAAGGGAGAGACGAGACTGATTAATTGAGGAATGAAGGGGAAGATGGAAATCCAAATGATACCACTCACGTGGGAGGAGAAGAGAGCCCGGCTCAGAACCCAGCGAAGGAGATGAACCAGCAGGTCAGGTCTGCTGGTAAAGAAACGAGGAGCGGAGTCTGACCGGGTGGAGATGATGACTGTGACGGGAGGAAGTAACAGGCTGGCGAGCGCACCAACGCCCCCGAAGACGCATCGCTTCGTCGACAACAACCTGTGGAGAAGAAGGAGGAAAAAGTGTGTCAGGTAAGTTAAACAACAATACAAGTAGCTACTTATTCAGATTATTCTGCTCGAGGCAGTATACCCAAACGGGCCAGCGTTGAATCACTGAAGAGTGCTTCCTTATAAACGTTGGCTCAGCAGGAACAGCAGGTGCGTCAGATTAGTTGATTAGGAGCACAGGGTGAAACGGGAAGGAGGGGGCGAGCACTCGCCAGGACCTGACTGGGCCCCCCCTCAAGGAACGCCTCCTGGCGGTCCACCAGGCTTCTCCGGGTGGGCTTGATGGTAGGCCTGGACCATCCCTTTGTCATGGATTGCTGACCAGGGAACCCATGACCGGTGCTCCGCACCGTAACCCTCCCAGTGGACCATTTATTGGAACCCCGACGGCGAACATCTAGGATTTCTTGCATGGTGTGCATGACCTGGCCGTTGAGGATCTGAGGAGAAGGAAGCAGCTTCGAGGGGGGGGTGGGGGGGGCAGAGAGGACTGGAGGAGAGGGGCTTGATCTTAGAGATGTGGAATGTTGGATGCACCCGGAGCGCCCGTGGGAGCTGGAGCCGGACAGCAGAGTTGCCCATGTTGCTGGTGACAGGGAAGGGGCCCACAAACCGGGGCTTACAAGCCTCAACCTTCAGTAGAACCTGATCCGAGGACACCCAGACCTGCTGCCCAGTTTTGTAGTCCGGCGCCGGAACCCTCTTACAGTCAGCATAATGCCGGTTGCGCTCTGTAGAGCGAAGGACCGCCACCCTGGTAGACCTCCAGGCCTGGTGACAGCGACGAAATTGGGTCCCCACGGACGGCACCACCATCTCTCTCTCAGTCATGGATAACAGCGGGGGGGTTGTAGCCCACGGAGGCTTCAAATGGAGAAAGCCCCGTGGCCGAAGAGACAGTAGAACTTAATGAATACTCCACCCAGGTCAGATGGGAGCTCCATGAAGTAGGGTCATTGGCTGCCACGCAATGAAGGGCGGCCTCCAGGGACTGGTTGGCATGCTCCGCCTGCCCATTGTTCTGCGGGTGGTAACCGGAGGTGAGGCTGACGGTGGTGCCAAGGCAGTGACAGAAGGACTTCCACACCTGTGAGATGAACTGTGGACCCAGGTCAGACACAGTGTCCATAGGGATGCCGTGCAGTATGATGATGTGGTGGGATAGCAATTCGGCAGTCTTGGAGGCAGATGGCAGCTTGGGGAGAGGGACCAGATGAACGGCCTTGGAAAACCTGTCCACAATAGTCAAAATGACCGTGTTGCCATGAAAGGGGGGAAGACCAGTAACAAAGTCCATGGCTATGTGGGACAAAGGCCGGCTGGGGAAGGGGAGGGAGTGAAGAAGACCAGCGGGGGGGGGGGGGGATTTATTGCAGGCACACGATTGGCAAGCCTTCAAGTACTGCTGCACTTCTCGCCGCAGCATGGGCTGCGAAACGGGGGCATGGGCATGGGCGTGGCAGGCAAAACGTCCGGTGTGCCCCCCCTGGATAACTTCGCTGTGGAGGGCAGCAGGGGCGTAAAGGTGGTTAGGGGGGAAACCCACTGGTTCGGGCTCAGAGGACTGGGCCTGGCAGACTCTCTTCTCAATCTCCCAGGTAAGGGTTCCCAGGATGCACGAAAGCATGAGAATGGGCTGGGAGTGGGAAGGTGGGTCAGCCGGGTCTTGGCTGAAATGCCTGGAGAGAGTGTCAGTCTTAACATTATGGGAGCCGGACCTATAAGTGACGGTGAAATTGAAACGCTGGAAAAATAGGGCCCAGCGAGCCTGCCTAGAATTCAGCCGGCAGGCCGACCGCAGACACTCGAGGTTCTTGTGGTCGATCCACACGACTACAGGGTGAACAGCTCCCTCCAGCCAATGTCTCCATTCCTCAAAAGCTAATTTAATAGCCAACAGCTCTCGATCCCCGACGTCGTAATTCCTCTCGGCTGGGGAGAGCCGCAGAGAGAAATACGCACACGAGCGGAGGTTCAAGTCCGATGCGGAGCGCTGGGACAAGATCGTGTCCACCTTGTTTCTGAAGCATCCACCTCCGGGGTTAGTTGGAGCTGGGGGTCGACCAGAGCCAAGATGGGTTTGTCAGAGAACATGCCTTTTAATTTCACAAAGGCACGTTCAGCTGTCTCGGTCCATAAAAATTGTACCTTAATAGAGGTCAGCTTAGTTAAAGGCTGTGTAATCCCACTATAGTTCTGAATGAACCTGTGATAGAAATTTGCAAACTCCAAGAAGCATTGCAGATCCTTGCATTTGTGGGGTGTTGGCCAATCAAGCGCAGCTTTCACCTTGGCCGGATCAGCTCTCAGCTCCTCCTCCACTACATTAAAGCCAAGGAAAGAAGTGAAATTGGTGGAAAACTCACACTTCTCTGCCTTGACATATAGTTGGTTCTCTAAGTGCCGTTGTAACATGGCTCTCACATGAGTCTGGTGCTCCTCTGGTGTGTGAGAAAAAATCAGGATGTTGTCTAGATAGACAAAAATGAACTGATTTAACATATCGCAGAGGACGTTGTTAATTAAAAGTTGGAAAACTGCTGAGGCGTTAGTTAATCCAAAGGGCATAACTAGGTATTCAAATTTCCCCAGGTGCGTTTTAAACGTCGTTTTCCAATTGTCCCCCTCGCATATTCTAACTAGATGATAAGCGTTACATAAATCGAGTTTAGAGAATACGCGCGAGTGCTGCAGGAGCTCAAAAGCGGAGCTCATGAGGGGCAGAGGGTATTTATCTTTGATGGTTATGACATTGAGCTACTGGTAGTCAATGCATGGACGCAGGGACCCGTCCTTCTTACCCACAAAGAACCCCCCCCCCCCGAGGGGAGCCGAGGATGGCCGAATAAGGCCGGCGTACAGAGAGTCCTTAATTTACCTCTCCATCGCCTCTCTCTCAGGTCCAGAAATATTATAGAGCCTGCTGGATGGCAACCTCACGCCCGGGAGGAGGTCGATGGCACAGTCATATGAGCAATGCGGGGGAAGTATTTGCGCTCGTGACTCTTTAAAGACCTTCCCGAGGTCGTGAGAAACCTTGAGCACAAGGCTGAGGTCTGGCAGCTCGGCCTGAGGAGGGGAGACAGGGAAGGACGGCGAACACTCGGCCGAACTTAGACATATAGCCAAACAGTTAGGGCTCCAGGAGGTGATAGAATTTTGTGCCCAATTGAGAATAGGATTATGCCTCCAGAGCCACGGGTATGAGAGGCACGTGGAAACATATAAAAAGTGAGCCTCTCCCAGTGGTTACTGGACAGAAGAACGGATAGCTGCACCATGCAGTGAGAAGCGGATGCCACCGTCTGGCCAGAAAGGGTATGCACGGAGCGAGGAGCCGGCAGTTTAGCTGTCGGAATCCCCATCTCATGCGCCAGTTGGGAGGAGATGAAATTACCCTTTGTCCCGGAATCAATAAGGGCAGAGACCCTCCTCTCGGCCTCCAGCAACTGAACCAGGGCCGAAATAGAAAAATTACCAGGGGTATGAGATTGAGTCCTGCCCGCCAGACCCCCCGCGGCTACTGACGGGCCTTATCTTTTGGCCATAGGTGGCATGTGTCCCACTTGTGCTTCACTGAACCACAGTAGGCACATGCCCCGATCCGCCACTGCCGCTCAGCCTCTGCCTGCTGAAGGCGAGCAGAGCTGAGCTCCACGGCTTCGGCGGAGGACTCGGATTCATCTACGTCAGTAGGCGCCGGGGGTGTGCGTAAGGCAAACGGGCGAGAAGAGGTGCTGCGCTCCCTAGCATGCTCACGGTACTGGTTATCTAAACCGACCGCCTGGTCAATAAGCCCGTCCAAGGTGGCAGGAACGGCATGAACCACCAGGTCATTGCGGAGCCAAGGATTCAACCCGTGGAGGAACGCGCTGCGCAATGCAACCTCATTCTAACGCGAATCTGCTGCCTCGACCTGGAACTCCACCAAGAAGTCGGCCACCGACTGGCTGCCCTGGGGAAGCGACAACAGGTGACTCATGATATTCCCCTCACTCTCGGTTCGGTCCAAAGTGCGGGAAAACTGGGTCACAAATTGGTCAAAGATTGGTGGCGCATCCCTTCAGCTATCGATTACAGACCGTGCCCAACTAAGAGCCCGGGCCCGAAGCAGAAGGGTGAACTGATGAATTTTAGAGATGTCCTCCAGAAACTCCCTTCCCACCTGCTCAAAATAAAGCCGAATGTGACAAAGAAAATCCTTACATTTCCCCACCTCCCCGCATACGGGGCAGGAGTGAAAATGGAAAGGGTTTGGCGGATGATGGAAGAAGTCAGAGGAACAAACATGTGGCCCAATTGATCAGAAATTACACTCAGCTGCTGCATAATAGCCTGCAGCAGCTGAGACCGTTCAGCCACCTGCCTCTCTGTAATGTCGAGGCGGTGGCGAGTGGTGTGCTCCGCTGCTGAGGCATCTGCTAGGCTGTGACCCTGGCTGGTCATATTGACTGGACAATCAGCCTAAGTGCAAGATGCAACACCAACAGAATCACACACAAGAAACGCTTGACCCTTTATTTAATTTCAAAAAACGCGAAATTGGAGAAAACCAGTCACTCGCCAGAGGAGCAGCAAACCTGCAGAGGGAGAGACGAGGCTGATTAACTGAGGAATGAAGGGGAAGATGGAAATCCAAATGATACCACTCATGTGGGAGAAGAGAGCCCGGCTCAGAACCCAGCGAAGGAGATGAACCAGCAGGTCAGGTCTGCTGGTAGGGAATTGAGGAGCGGAGTCTGACCTGGTGGAGATGATGACTGCGACGGAAGGAAGCAACAGGCTGGTGAGCGCACCAACACCCCTGAAGACGCATCGCTTCATCGGGAGCAACCTGTGGAGAAGAAGGAGGAAAAAGTGTGTCAGGTAAGATAAACCACAACACAAGTAGCTACTTATTCAGATTATTCTGCTTGAGGCAGTATACCCAAACGAGCCAGCACTGAATCACTGAAGACTGCTTCCTTATAAACGCTGGCTTAGCAGGAGCAGCAGGTGTGTCAAATGAGTTGATTAGGAGTGCAGGGTGAAATGGGAAAGAGGGGGCGAGTGCTCGCCAGGACATGACAAGCCCTGCCCTTTGTCACTGATCCTGTTCAAAATTTTTATGGACAGGATTTCTAGGTGCAGCCAGGGAACGGAGGGTGTCATGCTTGGTGACCACAGCATCTCATCTCCTGCTGTTTGCAGATGATGTCATCCTGTTGGCTTCATCCAGCAATGACCTATAGGTCTCAATGGGATGGTTTGCTGCTGAGTGTGAAGCAGCTGGGATGAAAATCAGCACCTCCAAGTTCGAATCCATGGTCCTCAATTGGAAAAAGGTGGATTGTTATCTCCAGGTCAGGGGCGAGCTCCTGCCCCAAATGGAGGAGTTTAAGTGTCTTGGGGTCTTATTCACGAGTAAGGGGAGAATGGAGCAGGAGATTGACAGACGGATCGGAGCAGCATCTGCAGTGATGCGGACGTTGTACCGGTCTGCTGTGGTGAAGAGGGCACCTCTGTAATTTGCCTTGCGCTCTAAGGCAAAACTGTCAATTTACCACTCAATCTACGTTCCTACCCTCACCTATGGTCATGAGCTTTGGGTAATGACCTAAAGAATGAGATCACGGATACAAGCGGCAGAAATGAGCTTTCTCCGTAGGATATGCTGGACTCACCCTCAGAGATAGGGTGAGGAGCACAGTCATCCGGGAGAGGCTCAGAGTAGAACCACTGCTCCTCCACATTGAAAGGAGCCAGTTGAGGTGGTATGGACATCTGATCAGGATGCGTCCCACTGGGAGGAGATCCCAGGGCAGACCCAGGACATGCTGGAGACACTACGTCTCCCATCATGTCCTGGGAACGTCTTGGTGTCCTCTCTGAAGAGCTGGGGCAGGTGGCTGGGGAAAGGGAAGTCTGGGCTTCTCTGCTTGAGCTGCTGCCTCCATGACCCAGACCTCTGGAAAAACGGTAGAAAATGGATGGATGGAGACGTATATTTTGTGAGTAAAGCTGCATTAATACAAACGAGCCATTCCAGATTTAACAAACAGTTTTAAGTTCTACAGAAGTTCTACAACTTCTAAGTTCTACAGAATTATCTAAAAATGACTAATTTCACCCGTGTGTATTGCATAATTGGCATCCTAATATGACCATCTTAAATACACAATGGCACTGCTATCCATTTTAAGTGCTCAGAATATCATATAAATACATTTCAAATTATAATCTGATCTAAAGTATATAATCATGTCAACTAATTATGATGTTTATAGTGTTTCTTAAATTTGATTCAGAAAATGAAATATAAAGCTATTTAGTACTACCTGTAGGAATTTTCAAAATATAAAAAGATTTCTGCATGTCAAGAGTTCACTTAAACTTGAGGCTCAATGTTTTGTGGTTGATTTGCACTCATTTTTGCTATTCTTCTCAGATTACTGGATTATAGTAGTTATTGTTGGTCAGTTCACTAAAGTTGCTTCTTCAGGAGCTATGGGTGGCTAGAACGGACCTGGTGAGGGACATGCAGAAACCCCAGTGTTGCATCGTGGTTAATTATGCTGTGCGTTTACACTGGGTGGCTGTGGGCTGTCATCTTAGTGTGGCACTTTCTCAATAGCTTAGCATTCTCGGCTCAACTGGCCTCCACGAGACATGATCACTGAGGTAGCCGTTGGTCGTTGTGTATGTATATGCCATCTGCTACAATAGCCCACCACTGCTCTCTAACACTCCCTAACCCAATAGAACATCATGACATTTAACAGGTTTTATATTTCAGTGACGACCCAGAGATTGGTGTCTCTCTCCTGAGAACAAACCTCTGATCCGGGTCATACAGTTACATAATGATGCACAAAGGCAGTTCTGGAGTGTAGTACATGAGTGCAGAGATTTATTTCTCCAGATGAGTGGTGAAGCAGTTAATAAGAACTTCATCACAATAGTGGGCTTGCCTACTAAATGTTGGCCTTTTGGGTGCAAGTAGTGAGCCCGTTTGGTTTCTGTAAAAACGTCCAGAGTCACAAGCTCATCACAATCTCAGCTGAGGAAGGCTTTACTGCATTCTGGGGAGTTCCCAATGATGGGTTTACTTTGCTGGCAAAGGCAAAGGAGGAATGATTATTACCTCCACCAAGGAAGTCATGTTTTTGCAGGCATTGGTCTGTCTGTCTTTTAGCAACATAACTCAAAAAGTTCTGAACGGATTTTGATGGAATTTTCAGGAAACATGTGTAATGGCATGGGGAACAGATGATTAGATTTTGGTGATGATCTGAGAGTGCATGCCTCCACCGAGGGATTTTTTGTATTTGTGCAGCAGGATTACACAAAAACTACTGGATGGATTTGGATGAAATTTTCACCAGAGGTGGTCCTTGGGCTACAGAGGAAGCCATTACATTTTTGTGATGATCTGAGAATGCATACCTCCTCCAAGGCTCTTATTTTCTCACACACTGTTATCAGCAATACTCCAAAACTAATAGATAGACTTTGATGTAATTTTCACCAGAAGTGGCTCTTGGCCTACACGTTACATTTTGGATAAAGGGGCCTTGGCAGAGGTATGTGCTCTCTGAGTGCTTTTCTAGTTATAATTAAGAAGCAAAAATGTTCTTTAAAATGTGGAAGTGCGTATTACACACAAGCTGAAGACTTTAGACCACGGGTCTCTAATTTAATGTTACTGAGGGTCAATAAGAGGGTATTAAATAAAGGCAGGGGTGGGGCAATCATTTTAATTACCTATTTTTGAAATGAAAAAGTATTACAAAATTGAAATGTATCTACTCTGGAAAAAAAAAGTTGCAAGTTTATGACACTTGGGTGGGAAAAGATGCAAATTTATGAGTATGGAGAGAAAAAAATGTAGCACATCTTTCAGACTGGTGAATATCGACACCTGTGCTTTAGACTGACATGTGGATAACAGCTTCAGTCCTGATCAATCTCAGAAGGTCAAAACCAGTCGAAGAAATAAAATGAAACAAAGTGATTGTTTCCATTTTTAGACACCAGATATGATATGTGCAGTTTTGGCCCTGCTGGTTCAAAGGACAATAAGAAGTCAAAGCAGTTTTGTTCAAATTCCAGCAGAGCCAAGACTTCAGTGCTGCAAAAACTTCTGAAAACCCACTCCAGCCGTGTTTTCTTCAGGCTTAGATGCAGCGCATTGCAGCTCTGAATCATGGGCATTTTGACAGAAACTGGTAGGTGTGTCGACACAAGTGGACATGTTGACAGAAATGCATAAGTTGACAGATTAGCTGTGAATGGCTGTTTGGGTTTAGGCAAAGGTTTGAAGGTCAACAAGCAGCTGTGTCTGAAGACATGCCCCGAACCCTGACATGCGCGGCATATTATTATTCCACAAAACAACAGGACTACCTCACTGTTCACTGATCAACAGAAAGTGACAACACACACAAAAAAAGGCACTGAAAAAGGCCAGCTTGCTAAAGGAGTCAAAAGCCTAAAAAGTGGAACACCGATATTTTGTTGTAGCGGTTTGCAAATAATATCATAATTGTAATGTTAATTTATCACATTGGAAATAATGTATTTTACAAACATAATTTCAGATATAATTATGTTTGCTATACTTAAGTGTACAATGTAAAATAGCAGAGCATTCAGCTATCATTTTGTAATTATTAAACCTCTGGGAAATTGCTGTATTATTATTATTATTATTAATAATAATGTAATTCCAGTTAATTAATCTTTTTTAATTCAAATTAATTAGGTGGTTGGTATAGGGGTACAGTGGCTATCCCTATCATGTCACAGTAAGAAGACCGTATATTTGAATCTATGAAGTGGCTCACTGGGGCGCATCAATAGCCCCGTTTTCACTTCAGGAATCAGGAACTAATTTTGCACGAACAACCCCCACGGTGCATGTCTCTATTACAGGAACCTCCCCATAAGGGCTAATTTTCAGGGACTCGTAGTGACTGAAAGACGGCCCCAGCCCAGGGTAGGTAAATTAAAAAAAAAAAAAAAAGCACCCTGGGTTTTTATCTAAATTTGGCATCACAGTCAGAGGGCTTTGAAGAAAACACAAGGAAATGACAAGCAGCAAATTTGACCAGAAAAAGATAAAAGTGAAGATCTAATGCTTAAAAAATGATAATGCTGCTGTGATTGTGGAAGGTCTAAACGAGTATTCGACGTATGACCATTACAGCAGAATGAGTCCTCCAGGTGTGTTCATGTGTCAGGACATGGGCTGGAACCCACGTTCTCGCCTTGAGTTGTAGGATGTTCTCTGTTTTTTGCTCTTGCTCATTATTATTATTGTTATGATCTCTATGTTCATTATTGTCTCTACCACTAACTGTTGTTTCTGTTTTTGGTTATCATGCTTGGTAGGTCAGGCATTGGTTTGCTTGCTACTGGATAACCATGAAAACCAGTACTACCTGTCTCATGGGTCGGGCCGTCGGCAACTCAACTGGCATCCCAGCCTTTCCAAGGGTGTGGAGGGTGAAACGGGGCATCCTGGCAGAACTAAAAACAATATCTGCCACAGGTCTGTGGTGGACCACTCCCAGTTACATGGGGTGAGACTGGACATGCTGGCAGATAAGCACATCTGTCGCAAGGTCTGTGGTGGACTGTGCCAGTCGGTGCATCATGACATGTACTACACAAAGAGCAGAGATAAACAAACCTATCATCTGGTCAGTCACTGCAACAGATACTGGAGTCAGTTTGTCTTGTCTTGTCCTTGCCACTGATAATACCTCTATCTGCCAAGAATGTGCTGCTAGTCCATCAAAAGCAAGCAGTACTCAAATACTTTGCAAGCAGTTTCATGAAATGGTCAGTCAGAAAGCAACTATACCGGCTCGGACATTGCCCAGGTTAACAAGGTCCATGCTGATCTGTTCACACTCCAACAGGCAGCGAAAAATAAGTTAGTAGCAGGAAGCGAATGAAGGACAGCGCTGTGTGGAGGAATCTGACCTAAATGAAACAGTCATTGTCGACCACGACAGACTGCTATGATGATGATGATGCTTGGTAGGATTAGGCTGTGTGTCCACCAAATGCGTTTTTTGTTACCCGACCGCCCTGAGCATTTTTTTTTTTCAGTGTTTGTGCACTGCGCTCTGGGGGGAAAAAAAAGTCTGTGCCCTGTATCCCAGCAACAGCTTGTCACTCTCAGCTCAGCACTTCCACTTTCCTATGGTCAGACTTTCTACTGATGTTTTAATAGCAGTCTCTAAATAACAATGGACAGAAAACGTGTTTTAGCAGCTCTGGATGTAAAATATGATGACACGGAAAGCAGGAGTTTGAGTACAGACTAGTACCAGCGTCCTATGTCCCACCCATGCAGCAGTTCTGATTGGCTGCTTAGGCTTGACATTGATGAGCTCAGCTGTAGTCTCTGAAAAGTCGAACTTTTTCAACTCTGAGCGCCCTGAGAGCCGCGACAACAAACGGCCACCACCAAGAGCGTTTCAGCGCAGAGGACACTCAGCGCTGTAAACGCTGAACTACATAGAGAATGAATGGAAAATAGCCTTATCCTGGTCTTTTCTGATTTTTATTATGTGATTACTAACCCTCAGTTTTGTTTGTGGGTCATTGTTAGTATTATTATAGTCGTGGTCTTGTCTACCCTCTGATCCTCCGTTCATGTGTGCCCTCCGTCTGCACTTGTGTGTGCATCCCCACCCCTCCTCTCACCTCTGTATTCCTCATGTGTCAGCTGTCAGTCATGATTGCTCTCCCCACATGTGCCGTGTTGTCTTGATTGTCCCCTTGGTTATTGAAGTTCTGTTCCACTTCTGTTCTATCCTGCCTTGCCTAGTCTGTTTTGCCTCAGTTTTTTGTTGCAGCTTTGGAGCCACATATTATTTTCTGTTAAGAGCCCTCGCGCTGCGTCTGGGTGACCAGCTCACAATAAAAAACAGTCACACCCAACGTTTGGGTTTAGTTTATCACACTCTGACATTGTGCAGTTATGCCATATACTAATGCCTAAAAATCTGAAAAGTTAATGCCACCTTGGTCGTGGAGAGGAGTGGCCAGATTGATATGTGGCCCCACATGCATCGGGGTAGCACAAACATGGCAAAGAAGCAAGACCGGCAGCTCAGGCGGTTTGTAGCCAGAGAGTGGGAATACACGGTTGGCCAGCTGAGGACAGAGCCCCCCCCCCACTGTTGCCATATAATGGATCCGGTTGGCCCCACAATTGTTAAACAGCAATGTTGGAAAGTTGGTGGCATGCACTCCATTCCATGCATTATCATTTCTGCATGATTTCAAGGTATTTCAAACGTACTTTGTGTCACAGTTGAGACTGTCAAATGATTACATCAGAAACAAATCCTCCCGAGATTGATGGTTCCTCCCCCCCAATAATGGAGACACGGCAGGCGAGAGAGCCAGATATGGGGCCGGCCCTGATGAATTTCCTGTCCCCTAAAATTGGTTCCTGTACTTTATGATTGCCTGTCTCTCTGTGTTGGTGCTGTGATGGGCAAACAAACCCCAGCTCTCGCCCAAAGAAGCTGGAATAGGCTCCAGTCCCCCCTAACCCCCCCAACCCCAAAAGGATTAGGCAGTTAGGAAAATGAATGAATGAATGAATATGGTTCAGTGGCACATTTAACTGTTGACACAACTACATAGAATGGTAATCAGTCAACAATTTCTCATCTATAAAACTAGTGGCTCTTTTCTGATTTACATGCTGTGTACTATAAATGTCACAGCTGTAGCCCCATTCAATTTAGGGGCCAACTGGATATTGCCCGAACATCCAAGCCAAGTTTCTAGCTTCCATCAAACAGCCATTATTTTTAGATGCAGACAGTATAAATGTAATTAATTTGGACAAAATGCATCACTAGGAAACCAACTATCTGTAGCAACCAAGGCCTGTTGAAGTGTGATTAAACTACTACTAAGGCTCTCAGATCAGATTTTTTTTTCCACAGCATTTTTATTGTGGTCAAAAAGATCTAAAGAAAATATGAAAAGATACTACAGTCAAACTGATCTTTAACATTGTTGTGGTTTTTTTTTAAATAAATACTCTTAAACTGTACAAAATGTACAAAAGGAACAATTATTATTTTTATTAGCCAGCATAAATACATCACAACTGCATTAAAAAGAGCAGGGAGATAACAGAGATGCACTGTGGAAAAACAAGGAGGAACACTTCAGTTTTTCAACTAACCTGAAAAGCGTACAGTTGCATGGTTTTTCACTCTGGGAAAATGTGCATAGACATGAAAAAACATTTTTCATGTGCAGTGGATAAGTGGCGTTTACATCTTTAAGAAGCGTGTCTGCCGGCACAATAATATTTCTCTTTCTCTCTTTCTTTCTCTTTAATCATTAGAGATTACCCCTAACACCAACATTTTTCCTAATGTTAACTATTAGAGGAGATGATGCCTAAACCTTGGAGTTATTTTTGATCAAGACCTGTTTTTAATTCACATATTAAATTTGTTTCCAAGACTGCCTTCTATCATTTGCTTAATATTACCAAGATTAGGAGCATCTTGTCTCAGAGTGATGCTGAGAAGCTGATCCACGCATTTGTTAGCTCTAGATTAGATTATTGTAATTCTTTATTATCACGTTGTCCTAAAACATCTTTAAAAAGTCTTCAGCTGATCCAATATGCTGCAGCAAGAGTTTTAACAGGTACTAGAAAGAGAGATCACATCTCTCTGGTTCTGGCTTTCCTTCATTGGCTTCCCATAGAATTTAGAATTAAGTTTAAAATCCTTCTTCTCACTTACAAAGCTCTAAATAATCAGGCCCCTTTTTATTTGAAAGATCTGATACTTCCCTATTATCTTAACAGAGCACTACTCTCCCAAAATGGAGGATTACTTGTAATACCTAGAATCTCCAAAAGTACAATGGGAGGCAGAGCCTTCAGTTATCAAGCTACTTTCCTGTGGAACCAGCTGCCAATCTGGATTTGGGAGTCAGACTCAATCTCTGTTTTTAAGAATAGGGTTAAAACCTTCCTTTTTGATACAGCCTACAATTAGGGAGGGATCATGTGTCTCTGAGCCCTCCCTTAGTTATGCTGCTAATAGGTTTAGACAGCCGGGGGCCCTCCAATAATTGCACTGGGCTTCACTCCTTTCTTCACTCTCAATGAAATATTTTTGCTGGTCATTAACATCTGTTTGTTCTCTCCCATAGATTGAGTCCCCGTCGTGCTGTTTGCTCTCTACATGTCTGTTCTTTTCATCTGCTCTATCCCCTCACCCCCCAGCCAGTTGCAGCAGATGACTGCCCCTCCCTGAGCCTGGTTCTGCTGGAGGTTTTTTCCTGTTAAAAGGGAGTTTTTCCTCTCCACTATCGCCAAGCGCTTGCTCACAGGGGATTGCCTGATTGCTGGAGTCTTTCTGCAATTGTGGGGGTTTCCCCTACAGTTGAAAGTGCCATGAAATGACTGTTGTTGTGAAATGGCGGTATATAAATAAAGCTGAATGGAAATGAATTAAACCTAACCTTTTCCTAACCTTTACCATTAATAGAGTGAAAAAAGTAAAAACAGAAAAAAGTGGAATCAGCTATTTAGTT
Source organism: Pholidichthys leucotaenia (assembly GCA_020510985.1). NCBI lineage: Eukaryota > Metazoa > Chordata > Actinopteri > Cichliformes > Pholidichthyidae > Pholidichthys > Pholidichthys leucotaenia. Next base: position 21,068,935 of record CM035844.1, read on the forward strand.
GGAAAATATTCTCAATTTAATTTACAAACTACTTCATACATATTTTGTTGCCATTCTTTAACTATTAAATAACAATTTTTAAAATGCATGCAGCCTGATCAGCTGAATGACAGCTTCCACCTCACTTCAAGCCTCTGCGGAACAAGGCAGTGAGAGCCGCCATCAACCGCGTTTTCTTTCTTTAACACTCCAGATGATTTTTAGTGAGTATGGCTGTGTAGTGGTGCATGTACATGTTGGACATAAGATGTGATTTAGCTAGTGGTACGTGTATATGTGGGACACATGCATATTTGACTTAACCTCACGATGAAGGAGAGCCGGAGCCCCTGTGGAGGACAGAGAGAGAAGACATTGGTGTGGACAGAAGACTTCCTGACCTCTGAGGCTCGAGAGGAGAGAGGGGGGGGAGTTATGTAAATAAAAGGTTGATGTAGGTGAATAAAGGGAGATTCTTTGATGTGAGAATGTTTAAAGGTGACGGACAGACGAAAACTCAAAATCGCTAAATCATATCTCAAATTGTTGTCTGAGACGAGTTAATTGGAACCCCACATGTTTTGGTGTCAACATATGTCGCATAAGGTGACAATGCGCTCTTGAAGTACGCTGTTGTGGAGAGCTGTCTGACCCAGCCAAGATCAGCGGCTAAAATGGCCACTGACTGTGTGACGTCATTTCGGTGTGGCACACAGTCGGCGGACATTGCTTTTTTTTATTTGATGTTTACGTTTTAAAATTGGCGATTACGGATATTTCTCGGAATACTTTTGGATTACAAATAGATTATTTATTAACATTAGGATTTCAGGAATCGAATTAATTATGGTTTGTCGTTGTGTTGTGTACGGGTGCGACGTTATACCAGAGGAGCATGCTGTGAGTGTTTTTGAATGTCCCGTCCCTGTGAAAATCAGAACGGCATGGGTGAAATTCGTTCAGAAAACGCAAAAAAAAAATGGACTTATGTCGGTAAAACACCAAAAATGTGCAGTAGAGATTTCGTTGACAGCGATTTCGAGAATAAGATGCAATTTGTGTCACGACTCGCCGCTCCTCAGCGGATTCAGCTGGGCGCACACCTGTCCTTCGTCAGCACATCCCCATAAATCCATTCACACACACCTGCTTGTTGAATAAAGCTGTTAAATCTATCCTGAGCCTGCGTGCGTGTTTCCTGGGCCAGACATTATGTCAATTTGAAATGAAATTTGCCAAAAGATTTCTGATAAAGAAAACGGCTATTCCAACTATATATGCCTCGATTTCCAAGTGTGACTCTGAGAACGGGGTCAGTGCTAGTGGCGATCAACTGTCAGAACACGAGAAGTAAACAGGGTACGTTTTTTTATTTTTAATATTCACTGCAAATGTTTACTAAACATCTTAAATGAATTCCAAGCCATGGTTTGCATTGCCTTACCAACTTATCAAATATTAGCATATTAGGGTGTTCATACTCATCAAATATGAAATATTCAGTGCTGTATAGGGAGGTGGTTGTGCCTGTTTGATCAATTTATATTTCATAAACTCAATATACTAATAATAACTCAATATATGATTTTACAAAACTTTATTTAAATAACATTGTTCACAAATCTAATCTTGGTAGGCAAAATCCCTTGTAGTGATGAGATGGGAATGTTTCTCTGATGAGGCTCACCGCACAGGCAGGCAACATAACCCTCACTTCTTCTCCAAAAAAATCCCCAACACTATGAATCTGTATCGCCTGAAAAATATGGGGTTGGCATTGATTATTCTGTTTGCATTGATTATTGAATGTATTTTTTTTTTTGAATGGTATTGAATGGTTTCTTCATAATTCATCTGGGAAATTAAATCAAATGAATAAATATTGTTTATAGACTCACTCGTGTGGACGATGACGGCCGCTTCATCTGTCTCATCAGCTCCAGCTGCGCACAGACCAGCAGGTGCTAATCAGTGGCTGAGAAGATGCATCGAGTGACCAATGGGTATTTTTATTTTTAAAATTAAGTGTGTGACCACGCATGTCGCCAAAGAAAAATATTCGTAAGCATCTTTTACCTAGAAATATCTTACAGCCGATCGTAAACGTGTTCTTTTCCCGTCCGTGTTGCGTCTTCCTCCTCTCCCTCGAACAAATAAGGCTGACAGCCCACACACCACCCAAAACGTCTTCATTGTCAATGTAATCATTTGTAATCATTTATATTGAGGTCGTCAAACTCTAGAAAATAATCGCTGTCCGAATCACTTTGCTCTTGTTCTGCAATTTTTTTTCATACCAAATTGACGTGAAGGCTGCACGCACCTATCGGCAGATGGCGGTACTGCAGCATCACTGAGTGAAAGATGGACTATGACTAAATAATTTCATTTATGTAGGATGGTGACACATATTAAATCAGGGGAATGGGAAGAATGGAATATTTTCATACAATCAGTTGATTGGTTCAATAAAAAAATGTCAATGTCCGTCGCCTTTAAAGGTGAGGACTTTGGTGTGTGTCCTCCTCTTTGTTCTCTGCTCAAGAATGAGAGCAGACTGTGGGAATGATTGCTTGAAATAAACTTGAATTAAATGCAATTCAGTTTCGTTATTCAAGGCTCCCCACATTGGTGACTAACGACGTTGAGAATGACCGGAGAAGGTCTCAGGGTCCCGGACTCACAGAGTTCAGAGCGGGCGAACGCAGTGGCCGTCAAGCTGCCGGATTTCTGGCAGGATAACCCACGGTCGTGGTTCCTGCAAGCGGAGTCGCAGTTTGCCCTCACAGGAGTAACGGTGGATGACACTAAATTCCACCATGTCATCGCTAAACTGGATAACAGCACAGCTCGGTGTGTGCAGAGTTTGGTGGAGCAGCCACCCGCGACCGGCAGGTACGACAAGCTGAAATCCACCCTCATTAAGTTTTTCACCCCCTCGGCCGAAGTGAGGGCGAGGGGGATCCTGTCTTTGCTAGACCAGGGAGGACACAAGCCGAGCGCCCTGATGGAGGAGATGATACAGCTGAGAGGGTTGGACAACGATGATTTCCTTTTCCAGTTCATCTTCCTCTCCACCCTCCCGACGCAGGCGAGAAGCACGCTGGCCAGCAAGAAGTGTCACACCCTGGAGGAGTTCTGGGAGCTGGCCCAGGAAGCAGATGGGATTCTGGACGCCTGCGGCGGGCAAGCAACCGCAGCGGCGACCCACGACAGCAGGGAGCCAGAGGTGGCAGACCCAGGCTGGCCGACGACGGCGGCAGCACGGCCGCGACGAGGTGGAGCCATTGGTCCGGTGGCAGAGGCGCGGCCCCGACACAGCGGAGGAGAGGATCTCTGCTTTTACCATCGGAGATTCGCTGAGAGGGCATGCAGGTGTGTGCTGCCCTACAACTTCAGGAGTTCGGGAAACGGCAAGACCGGGGGTCGCTAGCAGCTTCGACTCTCGGTGAAGGCAACAAGCTGCTCTACATCACAGATGTGCGCTCCGGACGAGAGTTCCTCATAGACACCGGAGCCCAAGTGAGCTTCAACACCCCAACATACGCGGACCGGGTGGCTGGACCCCACGGTAGCGGAGCTACGGCGGCAAATGGCTCGAGCATCAACACCTACGGGAAAAGGACCTTGCCTTTATGCTTACATGGCCGCACATATGAATGGACTTTTGTAATAGCGGCGGTGAGTTTCAACATGTTGGGCGTGGATTTCTTGTGCTCACACAATTTGTTAGTTGATCTTGCTAATAGACAGCTGGTAAATGCACTCTCTTTTCACTCTCTCCCCTGTTCAGCTCGAGTGTCCCCGCCACCAGTACAGACCCACGTCGCTACAGCAGGTGGTAAGTTTCACACACTCCTCACCCAATTTCCAGTGCTCACTGTGCCCACTTTTTCAGCGACAGTCGCAAAGCACGGGGTGAAACACTTTATCCCCACATCTGGTCCTCCTGTGTTTGCAAAAGCTCGGCGCTTGGATGCAGTTAAACTCGCCATTGCGCGCGAGGAGTTCGCCAGCCTGGAGAGGCTGGGCATCGTTCGTAGGTCAAAAAGCCCGTGGGCTTCGCCGCTGCACATGGTCCCGAAAGCCGATGGCTCCTGGAGACCGTGTGGTGATTACCGCAGGTTAAACGATGCTACGGCACACGATCGTTATCCCATCCCGCACATTCAGGATTTTTCGGTGCACCTGGCGGGGGCGCGCATTTTTTCAAAGATTGATCTGGTTCGCGGCTATCACCAAGTCCCAGTCCAACCGGAGGACATTCCTAAAACAGCAGTAATAACCCCATTCGGACTTTTCGAATTTTTACGCATGCCGTTTGGTCTCAAAGGGGCGGCGCAAACGTTTCAGCGGATGATGGATGCCGTGTTACGCGATCTCCCTTTCGTGTTTGTGTACCTCGACGACATTTTGGTCGCGAGTACTTCGGAGGACGAACACGAAACGCACCTCACAGCAGTTTTTAGGAGGCTGGGAGAGCACGGCTTAATAGTGAACCCAGCCAAGTGCCAGTTCGGCGTCGAGCGGATCGATTTTTTGGGTCACCGCGTCTCCCCAGAGGGAGCGGTTCCGTTACCAGATAAAGTACGCGCGGTAGCGGATTTTCCCAGGCCACAAACGGTCAAGTCACTGCAGGAATTCTTGGGGATGGTGAATTTTTATAACCGATTCCTGTCCCACGCAGCTCAAATCATGCAACCGTTATATGCCGCGCTCAAAAAGCAAAAACCAACCCAGGCGGTCGAATGGTCCCCGGAGCGGGAGCGCGCGTTCACAGAGGTTAAAAAAGCCTTGGCTGACGCTGCGCTCCTGGCCCACCCAGACCCGGCAGCACGTATCGCGCTGACGACAGACGCTTCAGATTTAGCCATAGGGGCCGTTATTGAGCAACAGGTCGCCGGGGTTTGGCAGCCGTTGGCTTTCTTTAGCAAATCCTTAAGCGCGGCTGAGCGAAAATACAGCACGTTCGACAGAGAACTTTTGGCGCTGCATTTGGCTATTCGTCATTTCCAGTTCTGGCTGGAAGGACGGTGCTTCACCGCTTATGTGGACCACAAGCCGCTCACATATGCCATGGCCAAAATTTCAGATCCGTGGTCAGGCAGGCAGCAGAGGCAGCTGGCCGCGATCTCGGAATTTACCACTGACATTAGGCACGTTGCGGGCAAATTCAATGTAGTAGCAGATTGTCTCTTGCGCGCGTTCACGACTCCACCACGCGCAGAGGCAGAACGGGCCACCGTGGCCGCGCTGCAGGGGAGCGGCACGGTGGCGCGCGCAGCCCCAGTGCACGTGGGTATAGATTACGCAGCCATGGCAGCGGACCAGGAGGCGGACGAGGACGTGCGCGCGCTCCAGTCTGGACCAACAGGGTTAAGGCTGGAGAGCAAGTGTTTACAAACCGGTATGCCCCCCCTGATCTGCGACGTGTCGACGGGGCGCCCGCGTCCGGTGGTTCCGGCCACGTGGCGCCGCCGTGTTTTTGACTCGGTCCACTCACTGGCGCACCCGGGGGTGCGCGCGTTGGTGAAAATGGTAGCGGAAAAATTTGTTTGGCCGTGCCTGCGCAAGCACGTGAAGGAATGGGCAAAAGCCTGCATTTCCTGTCAACGGGCCAAAATTCACAAGCACACAAGAGCCCCGTTGGAACCGTTTCGCATTCCAGCCAGAAGGTTTGACCATGTGCACGTCGATCTTGTGGGCCCCCTACCGGCATCACAGGGGTTCACGCATCTTTTGACAATGGTGGACAGGACCACACATTGGCCGGAAGTGGTCCAGCTTGCGACGACCACGGCCGCGGAGGTGGCTCGCGTTTTTTTAACGGCTTGGGTGGCGCGCTTCGGGGTTCCGTCGGACATTACGTCCGATAGAGGACCTCAATTCATCTCTGAGCTGTGGTCAGCGATGGCCAACGGCTTGGGAGCCAAAATTCACCGCACTACAGCTTACCACCCTCAGGCTAATGGTTTATGCGAGCGTTTTCATAGGTCTTTGAAGGCAGCACTCAGAGCGTCGCTCACGGATGCAGATTGGGTAAATAAACTACCATGGGTTTTATTGGGGTTGCGTTCTGCACCCAAAGAGGACTTAGACGCCTCCCCAGCGGAGCTGGTATTCGCACAAACTCTTAGGCTGCCAGGCGAGTTTTTACCAGAGCACCCGGAGCCTCCACCTCTCTCTGCTCTTGGACCGTTAGTTGGCACGGGAGCAGACACGCTTCCGGGTCCGGTTCATCACGCTTTTCCACAAGTTTTCGTCCCCAAGGCTTTGAAAAATGCCGATTTCGTTTTTGTCAGGCGCGAAGCCCTAAAAGCAACGCTCAAACCACCTTACGAAGGGCCATTTCGAGTGCTGGAGGCGGGTGATAAGCAATTTGTGCTAGATTTTGGAGACAGAAAAGAGACAGTCAGTATTGACAGACTAAAACCTGCTTTGGTCATGAAGGACGGGTCTGTGCCTGTTGCTGTGGCGCCTCGATGAGGCAGGCCCCCGCAGGGGGCAAATAATCACTCTCTCCCTCAGTCAACAGAGCCGGAGCAGAAAGGCGCCCACATGCATATTTGATTTAACCTCACGATGAAGGAGAGCCGGAGCCCCTGTGGAGGACAGAGAGAGAAGACATTGGTGTGGACAGAAGACTTCCTGACCTCTGAGGCTCGAACATAGGTGTGAACAGAAGGCTTCCTGACCTCTGAGGCTCGAGAGGAGAGAGGGGGGGAGTTATGTAAATAAAAGGTTGATGTAGGTGAATGAAGGGAGATTCTTTGATGTGAGAGTGACCTCCCCTGCGAGGGAGATTCTTTGATGTGAGAATGTTTAAAGGTGAGGACTTTGGTGTGTGTCCTCCTCTTTGTTCTCTGCTCAAGAATGAGAGCAGACTGTGGGAATGATTGCTTGAAATAAACTTGAATTAAATGCAATTCAGTTTCGTTATTCAAGGCTCCCCACAGTGAGAGATTTTGCATATTCCAGTAAATATTGTTATGTGTCATGATAAACCATTTCTGTCATTGTTTCTTTCACAAAGCTTGCCTACCAATGTGGTGACCCAAACAAACACCACATGACCAGTGACATCACTTGTAAATCCTCTATTGACAGTGTCTGCTTTTCTTTTCATGTTTTCTCCATGAGAAAAGAAATTTTTACATTATACTGTCATATGTATATTACAAAACACAATATCAATATCCCATTTTAAAAAATACTTATTGTGAATATTGTTATATATTTGCCTATTAGATACTCACATTCCAAATTATTATGCAAATAGGATTTTAGTGTCATAAACATTCACTTTTTTGTTTTTCAATTAAACTCATGGATGGTATTGTGTCTCAGGGCCCTTTGGATCCCTGATATAAATCTCAGACACCCTTCATAATTAGTTTGCCAGGTGATCCCAATTAAAGGGAAACTACTTAAAGACCTCGGACAGACGAAAATTCAATATCGCTAATTCATATCTCAAATTGTTGTCTGAGACGAGTTAAGGCGAACCGCACATGTTTTGGTGTCAACGAATGTCGTATAAGGTGACAATGCGCTCTTGAAGTATGCTGTCGTCGAGAGCAGGCGGACCCAGCCAAGCGATCAGCGGCTAAGTAGGCCACTGACTGTGTGACGTCACCCCAGCCAAACACGCACACATGGTCGGCGGCCATTGCTGTGTTTTGCTTCATGCAACACTTGATGTTTACGTCTTAAAATCAGCGATTACGGATATGAACATTAATAAACTCTATATGATTTTACCAAACTTCATTTACATATCATTGTTCACAAATCTAATCTTGGTAAGCAAAATCCCTTGTATCGATCAGATGGGAATGTTTCTCTGATGAGGCTCACCGCACAGGCAGGCAACATAACCCTCACTTCTTTCCCAAGAAATCCCCAACACCACCGTACCAGTTGCCTGTAGGCTATGTATCTGTATCGCCTGAAAAATATGGGGTTTCATTATTAAATTTATCATTTGCATTGATTATTGAATGTATTGAATGATTTGTTCATAATTCATCTGGAAAAGTAAATCACATGAATAAATATTGTTTATAAACTCACTCGTGTTGACTTGCGTCTTGATCACCATATTGCTGTCTGTAGGCCAGATAAGCTGTCTGTAAAACCCAGATGTCAAGACAGACATAACGAAAACCTGGGTGATCAGTGATACACTTTGGTAGTTTATCATTGGTGTATCCACAGCCCTTCAGTTCTTCTATTTTCTCCTTCACCTTCAATATCTCCTGGCAGCACCGACATTCACTTGGTTTTGGCATAACCTTACATTTCTCACAAGTGCACCTGTGCAAAAAAATGGTATAATCAGATGCTTATAATAAACTAATGGCTCGTGGGAGTGCTATGTAAATTGGTCTATGAAGTTTGATTAGAAAAAATTAAAAGCATGTAAAAAATTTTGACTGGAAAGAAAACTTATAGTAAAACAATAATGAATCACAATAATTCTTAAACATGATCCATCATTCTCTTAGAGAATTCTGTAGCTTTTGAGACAAGTATTAACATGATGATGATTAACAACATTCATGAGAAACTCGTAAAGTACACCTATTATCGCTCACATAGATTATCCATTTATTTCGAATGAAAATGTTTCTAAGTCGCCAAATAAGACAGCGAGTGACCAATTGGTAGTTTTAGTTTGAAAATTAAGTGTGTGACCATGCATGTCGCCAAAAAAAAAATATTTCTAAGTGTAGAGGAGCTTGGAATAACGAGGCGACGTGACTTATAAACCAAAGTTTATTATCAGCTTCGCTCCTCTAACAAGTCTCATCTCAGTGCAGAAGCAGAAGTAGAATAGAGGAAGAACACATTCAGCTCTACATACTCATACCTACACATAACAAAAGACATGCATATAAAGCTGACATCCCGCATTATCTTAATCCCCCTCCTTTGTCTTTGTATCCCTCCACCTGGCCCTGGGAGGTCAGGGCGATCGATCTGGTCTCCACCGCAGCGCCTCGGATGCTCTTTGATCTCCGCTGACGGTTGAGACCTCTTTGTCCTGTTCTGAGGTGTGAAGTCGCTTTACATATGTAATCACCAAACATTCTCACATGCTTATACATATGTAGGTTATGGGATATATGATTAATATAGACCACACTAAGCATCTTTTACCAAGATAAATCTTTGAGCCGATCGACGTCAACTTGGTCTGTTCCCGTCTCTGTTTCGTCTTCCTCCTCTCCCTCTGGCTCGAACAAATAAGGCTGAATACCCCCCTCAGTACCACCCAAAACTTCTTCATCATCCGATTCTTCATTTTCAATCTCATCATTTATATTGAGGTCGTCAAACTCGACAAAATAATCACTGTCCGAATCACTTTGCTCTCATTCTGCCATTTTCTTTGTAATCCTGGGGTGACGTCACTAATGCCCGCACCAATCGAGAGATGGCGCTAGTGCAGCCTCACTAAGTGAAGGCTGGGCTATGACCAAATAAGGTCATTTATGGAGGCTGGTGACACATATTAAATCGCGGGAATCGGCAGAATTGAATATTTTCATACAATCAGTTGATTGGTTCAATAAAAAAATGTGACTGTCCGAGGTCTTTAAGAAGGATGTTCCACATTATTAACCATGCCACAGGTTTCAAGCAATATGGGAAAGAAAAAGGACCTCACTTCTGCCAAAAAGCATCAAATAGTGCAATGCCTTGGACAAGGTATGAAAACATTCTTGAAAACTTAAGTGTGACCATCGTACTGTGAAGAAATTTGTGGCTGATTCAGAGCACAGATGGGTTCATGCAGATGAAGGCATAATGAATAAGATTTCTGCTAGATAAATTCATCGGATTAAGAAAGCAGCTGCTAAAATGCCATTACAAAGCAGCAAACATGTATTTGAAGCTGTTGGTGCCTCTGAAGTCCCATGAACTTCAAAGTGTAGGATCCTCCAGAGGCTTGCAGTTGTGCATAAACCTACTATTCAGCCACCCCTAACCAATGCTCACAAGCAGAAACGGTTGCAGTGGGCCCAGAAATACATGAAGACTAATTTTCAAACAGTCTTGTTTATTGATGAGTGCCATGTAACCCTGGATGGTCCAAATGGATGGAGTAGTGGAGGGTTGGTGGATGGCCACCATGTCCCAACAAGGCTGCAACGTTAGCAAGGAGGTGGTAGAGTCATGTTTTGGGCCGGAATCATGGGGAGAGAGCTGGTAGGCCCCTTTAGGGCCCCTGAAGGTATGAAAATGACCTTTGCAAAGTATACAGTTTCTGACTGATCACTTTCTTCCATGGTACAAAAAGAAGAACCCTGCCTCCCGTAGCAAAATTATATTCATGCATGACAATGCACCATCTCATGCTGCAAAGAATACCTCTGTGTCATTGACTGCTATGGGTATAAAAGGAGAGAAACTCATGGTGTGGCCCCCATCTCCCCCTGACCTCAACCCTACTGAGAACCTTTGGAGCATCCTCAAGCAAAAGATCTATGAGGGTGGGAGGCAGTTCACATCAAAACAGCAGCTGTGGGAGGCTATTCTGACATCTTGCAAAGAAAGAAATTCAAATAGATACTCTCCAGAAACTCACAAGTTCTATGGATGCAAGAATTGTGGAGGTTATGTCAAAGAAGGGGTCCTATGTTAACATGTAATTGGGCCTATTTAGATGTTTTTGATTGAAATAGCTTTTGATTTCAGTAAATATGACCTCCTAATGCTGCAAATTCAACAAATAACTGTTTTCAGTTCTGTACAAAAAATAAAATGTTTTGAAACTCTGTTGTGCATAATAATTTGGAACAGTGCATATTGAGTTTGTTTATTTATGAAAAAAAATTGTTATCAGTGGGAGGTTTGTTCAATAAAATTTGGATTATACTGTAACGGTTGATGACTTGAAAATTATAGTGACTGTCATTTGCATTGACTATTTAGGAAACTCAGAGACAAATATCATTTGCATAAATAAATGTTCTACAATTGTTTCCTTGATCTTAGACCCAGTGGACTACTTTTCTACAAAGCGACATACAGTATGACGATGATCTAGTATTGTCTAAGGCGAAAAGCTCATTTATGGGTCTGTCAAAGTCCATTTCACTATTACAGCAGTGCAAAAATGAATTTTGTGCCTGGCAGAAAGTACAAAGAGGCTGTCCTTATGCTCTTAATTATTCAGAGGTGTATTTTGGGCATAACATGAAATAAACAAATTGCTGTCTTTGTGCTCATTCTCTTTAGACCTATAGACCTGCTTTTTGCAGGTCAAAAGCATGTGGGCATAAAATGCTCATAATACCAATCCCCCTGAGATTATACTGGTGCCACATCTCTCTTAAGTGAGTCTTTTTCTTTGCAGCATACAGCAGGTGGACAGTATGTAGGTAATTAGATGGTGTAATGCAAAACATGAAAAACAGACTGCGCTGACATAAACTGACAAAACAGGAAACATGGCACAAATGCAAGCTTCAGATCACTGTAATGGTGCCCAAAGACTTCCGTGCTTTACTTGTGCTCCTCATTGACTTGCTCCTTCCAGCTTCTACATTCTATACTTCTGTGAATGAAAACATGACAAATTTCCATGACTTTCAGAGTATTTGTAAAATCTTACATATTCACTGCTATACAGGTGGGGAATATTATTTTAAGCTAATGCTAGCGTCTGTTTTGCTAATAATCAAGAGCATTTTCTCTACCCTCTTAGAAAATATACAAACTTCAATATTTTTCTAGGTACACTCATGATAAAACTATACTAATTCTGACAACAAGCACACAATAAGAATGCAGATTAATATGCAGAAACTTTAGTGTATTTAACCAGATAGGTGTCAGAGAATTTGGTAAAAGTAGTCATCGGACCTACTCACCATGTAGGCAGCACAACCTTTGCAAAACAAATTCTTATGCTCAGAAGTGGAAAGTTATAATTTTTGATTTCTCTGATTGTTTCTCAAGGCATTTCTAGAAAATTTAATCTTAGAGAGGAAGAAGCTCTTCCTATCTGTAGAAAAAACTTCAACTCACACAATGGAAATTACAGTGGTGTGAAAAGTGTTTGCCCCCATCCTGATTTTTTGAATGAATGAATGAATGAATGAATTTATTTTGGATAGTACAGTACAGGTTAAAAGAAACTGAATAATATAACAACAAGGTCAAATTAGACAATGACTCCTCTGATTATACAATTCAGCATAAGTTATCCGAAATGGGTGATGGCTGAAGCCGCAGCTTATATTGTCCACCCATATTCCATCCAAGAATTCAAAAGAGAAAACAGACAAGAGCGATTACAATTCAAAACAAAGCTAAGACAAAATGTGACAGAGAAAAAAAAAAAAAAACTAAGCTAAGCTAAGTTAAGCGATTACTATTCAAAACCAAATCTAAGACAAAATGTGACAGAAAAGAAAAAAAAAACAACTAAGCTACAACACAACACAGACTGGATATGACAATCCTTATGTGATTTTACATGTCATCTTGTATATATGTTTGGAGTATTTCTTCCTTTAGTTTTTGTTTAAATTGTCCAAGCGTTGTACATGATTTTAATTCAGGTCCAAAATCGTTCCATAGTCTGACTCCTTGCACTGAAACACAGTGTTGCTTGGTGGTTGTTCTCACTGTAGGCTTTTGAAATATACATGTTCCTCTGAAGTGATATAGTTTCTCCCTTATTTGGAACAACTTTTGGATATTTGCGGGCAGTGATAAATTCTTCACTTTAAACATTATTATTGCAGTTTTAAAGTCAACCAGATCTTTCAACTTCAGAGTTTTTTGTTTTTCCAAAGACATGCATGCTAGGTTAATTGGTTGTTCTAAATTGTCCCAAGATATTTGTCTCCTATAGGCCCTTAGAATAGAGGGTTAGTACTAGTGAAGCGCTTTGAGTGGTCTTTGAGACTAGAAAAGCGCTATATAAGTACAGGTCCTTAAGGACCTATATAAGTACAGGTCCTTAAGAAAAAGTGGGTTTGTTGGTTCCCTGTAAGCTGCTTTGTTTATTATTCTAATAGCTCTCTTTTGAAGCATAAAGAGTGGATATATGTTTGTTTTATATGTATTTCCCCATACTTCATTACAATATGTCATGTATGGGAGTATTAATGAATGATACAAGGTGTATAGTGTGGGTTGATTCAGCAAATATTTCACTGTGTAATATTGCAATTGATTTGGATACTTTACCTTTAATATAATTAATATGTGACTTCCAACACAGTTTATTATCAATTATTACTCCAAGAAATTTAGTTTCAGATACCCTTTCAATCTCTACACCATTTACACTGAGTTTAGGTACTGGGTTGTTGTGATGGTTGTTAAAGACTATAAATTTTGTCTTACTTAAATTGAGCGTTAATTTGTTTGAATCAAACCACAGTTTAAGCTTTCCTAATTCCTTTCCGAGTGTATCCAGAAGTTGTTCCAAATTGTTTCCACTGCATAATAGGTTAGTGTCATCGGCAAACAATATTAAGTCCATTTTTTCTGAAACTTTACATATATCATTTATATACATATTGAATAATAATGGTCCCAAAACTGAACCCTGTGGGACTCCACAGGTAACCTTCAGTAACTGTGAGTTTTTGTTGCTAACACATACATACTGATATCTATTCTTTAAGTAACTACTTGACCAGGACAGTGCTACCCCTCTAATACCACAATTTTGTAGTTTCTTTAATAATAAATTATGATCTACTGTATCAAATGCTTTTTTTTAAGATCCAGTAATACTCCAACTGAATACTCTTTATTTTCGATGGCTGTTGATATTTTTTCTGTAAATTCCATAAGGGCATATACAGTTGTCCTCTTGTGTCTGAACCCATATTGCTGCTCACACAATAAATTATTCTTCAGTATGAAGTTGTCAATTCTCTCATAGAATATTTTTTCAAGTATCTTGGAAAATTGCGGTAATAGTGAAATTGGTCTATAGTTTGACAGTTCCCCTCTGTCGCCCATCTTGTATATCGGAATTACTTTAGCTATTTTCCTTGCATTGGGAAATATACCTGTTTGGAGAGACAGGTTACAGATATACGTCAGTGGTTTTACGAGGCATTCAATAACAGTTTTGACTAGGAGCATGTCAATACCATCACAGTCCGTAGATGTTTTACTTTTGAACGATTTAACAATTTCAATGACCTCTCTTTCGTCTGTGTTCTTTATGAAGATGGAGTCTTTTACAGCAGTGTTATTGCATATTATATCACCTGTAGGCACCGTAGTGGGTATTTCTCGAGCCAAATTAGGTCCAATGTTAACAAAAAAATTATTAAATTCATCTGCAGGTGAGGCTATATTCACACTCTGAGTCGTTTTATTATTTTTTGGAATGTTGGTTGGGTTGCTTGTATTTCTGCTTTTATTTCCAAGGATACTGTTGAGTATTGTCCATGTATTTTTAATATTGTCTTTGTTTTTCTCCAGTTCTTTACTGTAATAGTCTCTTTTACTACATCTTATTATATATGTTAACTTATTTTTGTATGTTTTATTCCGCTGCTCTGCTTCTTTTGTCCTTTTCTTTAGGAAAGCTTTATATAATAAATTTTTCTTTTTACACGCCTTTTGTAGTCCTTTGGTTAACCATGGCTTATCAGCAAATTTGTGTTTAAGCTTTTTTTTTTACTAATGGGCAGTTTTTTTCATAAAGAGTGGTTACAATGTTTATAAATGTGTCATAGGCTTCATTTACATCTGATACATAGACTTCTGTCCAGTCTTGCTTCAGCAAGTCCTCTTTAAAAGAACTGATTGCATTTGGTGATTTGTATCTGAACGATTTTGAAATTTTTTCTGTGTTGGCCCCGGTGTGGCCATGGATAAGTGCAAAGGTTGGCAAGTGGTCAGTTATATCATTTATCAGTAATCCACTTTCTATTTTCTTATCGATAACATTGACAAACAGGTTGTCAATAAGTGTAGCAGTGTGAACTGTGATTCTACTGGGATGTGTTATTGTGGGATATAGACTCATGCTGTACATAGAGTTCATGAACTCTGTAACTACATTTTGTTGATGTGGATTCAGTAAATCAATATTGAAATCTCCACAAATTGCTACCATTTTCTTACTAGTAATATTATTGTACAGCTCGACTAATTTATCTCTGAATGTCTCAATGCAAGTTCCAGGCGTTCTATATATACAACTTGTAATTAGATTTTTTATCTTGGTCAATCTCAACAGTGACACATTCCAAGATCCCTGGTAGTGCAAAGGACATTCCATTTACAAGCTTACACCTATACAGGTCATCAATATACAGTGCAACACCACCACCCTTTTTTTGAGATCTGTTAATATGAAACATCTCCCTCTATTGCCATCAGAGGAGCCTGCTCTTCATTAAGCCAAGTTTCAGAGACTGCGATAGCTGTAAATTTTCTGTCTAGCTGTTTTAAATAGTCCTGAATCTGTGGAAAGTTTTTGTTAAGACTTCTGCTGTTGAAGTGTATTATTGACAGTTTACCATCTAATTGCACTTGACTTTTGAATTGCTTTTCAGTGTAATATTCACAATGGTTATGAATATTATTGAAAAAGTGGTTATCAGGATCAATATCATTCTCCATCTCTTGTGGTTTATGTTCAACATAATGGCATATTTTCAGAGTTTGAGTTTCCTCACTGTGTCAAATGACTTCCTCCAACTGACATAACGTTCGGCTCAGCAGGCGGCTTTTACCCCTCGCCGCTGATGATTAGCAGGTGTGTGAGCAGGTGGCGCCGCTGATGAATGGCGCGGCGTGACAGTACTCCCCCCTCTAGCAGCGCCTCCTGGCGATGGCTTATCCGGGTGCGCTCGGTGGAAGTCCGCGATGAGCGATGGGTCCAACACAAACGACGGGGGCACCCACTGTCGATGCTCGGGCCCATAGCCCTCCCAGTCCACCAAGTATTGCAACCCACGACCCCGGCGCCGGGAGTCCAGGATGGAGGAGACGGACCAGGCCGGATGGCCACCAATCATCCGGGGCGCGGGTTGCGCTGCAGGAGGAGGGCAAAGGGGGTCAGTGACTGCCAGCTTCACCTTCGACACGTGGAAAGTGGGATGAATGCGGAGGGAGGGGGGAATAGCCACGCGCACAGCCACCGGGTTGATGATCCGGGTGATGGGATAGGGACCCATGAAGCGCTGTGCCAGCTTTCTCCTCTCGCCTTTTAAAGTGACGTCCTGGGTGGAAATGTAAACAAGTTGCCCAACTCTGTACGCCGGGGCAGGTCTTCTACGCCGGTCCGCCACAGTCCTGTTGCGCTCCGCTGTGCGTAAGAGCGCATTGCGCGCGGCAGTCCAGGTGGAGCGGAACTGCCTGAGATGGGCCCTAACTGACGGGACAGTTACCTCACTCTCCTGCTCTGGAAACAGCGGGGGGTCGTAACCCAGGGACGCTTTGAAAGGGGACATCCCTGTAGCAGAAGAGCGAGCGGTGTTGTGGGCATATTCAACCCAGGCAAGATGGTTGCTCCAGGACGTGGGTTTGGATCTGGACACACAGCGGAGTGCAGCCTCCAGCTCCTGGTTGGTCCTCTCACACTGCCCGTTGGACTGGGGGTGATGGCCGGAGGAGAGGCTCACCTTGGCTCCGATGGCGTTGCAGAAAGACCTCAAAACCTCAGATGAAAACTGGGGGCCCCGGTCCGAGACCACGTCCACCGGAATCCCGTGCAGCCTGACCACGTGTTGGACGAGGAGGTCCGTCGTCTCCAGGGCAGTAGGGAGGCCTCGCAGGGGGACGAAGTGCACGGCCTTGGAGAAGCAGTCCACGATGGTCAGGATGGTGTCATAGGAGTTGGAAACAGGGAGTCCGGTGACGAAATCCAACGCGATGTGCGACCAGGGCCTGCCAGGGACGGGCAGGGGCTGGAGCAGACCCGCTGGAGGGGCATTTCCCGACTTGCAGGTGGCACAGATTGGGCAAGCCCGGGCGTAGCGGGCTGCATCCCTCCGCAGGCCTGGCCACCAAAAGGACCGTTGGAGGAGATCTATCATCCGGGAGGTGCCAGGGTGACAGGTGAGCTTGGAGGTGTGTAGCCAGTGGATGACCTCTCCTCGGACCGCGGATGGCACGAACAGCCTCCCCTCCGGTCCGCCGCCAGGATCAGGTTCCACCTCCTGTGCCTTCCGGATCTTGCTCTTGATGTCCCACGAGATGGCTCCCACGACGCACGACCTGGGCAGGATGGAGTGGGGCGTCTCCTCCGACTCCACGGGAGTGAACTGCCTGGAGAGGGCGTCAGGCAGGCCGTTCTTAGAGCCAGGCCTGAAGGTGATTGAAAATTGGAACCTGGCGAAGAACAAAGACCAACGCGCCTGGCGGGCGTTCAGGCGCTTGGCAGATCGTAGATATCCTAAGTTCTTGTGGTCCGTAAGGACCACAAACGGCAGGTTCGCCCCCTCCAGCCAGTGACGCCATTCCTGCAGGGCGAGTTTGATGGCCAGGAGCTCTCTGTCCCCCACATCGTAGTTTCTCTCCGCCGGGGACAAGCGCCGGGAGAAGAAGGCGCAGGGTCGTTTGGCGCCATCGTCCGGCGACCGCTGGGACAGCACTGCCCCCACTCCCGTGTCCGAAGCGTCTACCTCTACGATGCACTGCAGCGCGGGGTCGACCTGGCGAAGGACCCGGGAGGAGGAGAATTCCGCCTTCAGCGCCTCAAAGGCGGCAGCGACCTCTTCGGTCCACCGGAACGGAACCTTCGGGGACGTGAGGTGGGTCAGTGGTCCAACGATGGTACTGAAGTTGGGGACAAAGCGGCGGTAGAAATTGGCGAAGCCAACAAATTGCTGCACCTGCTTCCGGGATGCAGGTGTAGGCCATTCCACCACCGCCTTTACCTTCTCTGGGTCAGGGAGCACCTTATCGTGGGCGATGATAAACCCCAGGAAGGACGTAGTCCTGGCGTAAAATTCACACTTTTCTGCCTTTACGTACAGACGATTCTCCAGCAGCCTTTGGAGGACCCGCCTCACGTGGACCTGGTGCTCGTCCCTGGACTTGGAGAAGATGAGGATATCGTCCAGGTAGACGAACACGAAAAGGCCGATGAAGTCCTGGAGGACGTCATTAATGAGACGCTGGAAGACTGCAGGAGCGTTGGTCAACCCGAACGGCATCACCAGGTATTCAAAGTGGCCGTTCGGGGTACGGAAGGCCGTTTTCCACTCATCTCCCTCCCGGATCCGGACGAGGAGGTAAGCGCTGCGTAGGTCCAGCTTGGTGAACCAGGTCGCCCCCTGGAGGGAGTGGAAAGCAGTGTCCATGAGAGGCAGGGTGTAATGGTCCTTCTCCGTGATATCGTTGAGGGCCCGGTAGTCAATGCAAGGGCGGAGGGACCCATCCTTTTTTCCCAAGAACCCTGCCCCCACGGGTGACGATGATGGGCGGATTATCCCAGCACTTAATGACTCCTTCAGGTAGGCGTTCATCGTCTCCTTCTCCGGTGCAGACAGGCTGTAAAGGCGACCAGAAGGTAAGGGAGCCCCCTGGCGGAGGTTGATGGCACAGTCATAGGGCCGATGAGGGGGGAGAGACATAGCTTTCGCTTTGCTGAACACCATACCCAGGTCGTGAAACTCCGGAGGCACCAGAGACAGGTCCGGGGGTGCAGCGTCTGTCGCAGGGGGAGGAGCGGACGGAGAGCAGGCAGCGGACTGAAGGCAGGTGCCCATGCAGAATGTACTCCATGCCGATACCCCAGCTGACTTCCAATCCAGGACCGGGTTGTGAAGGCGAAGCCAGGGATACCCCAGGATGACGGGCGACACAGAGTTAGGAAGGACATAGAAGGTCATCTCCTCCCGGTGATTTCCCGAGATGATGACCGGGACGGGGATGGTTTGGTGTGATACTCTCCCAAGGGAGGCACGGGAGAGGTTAACAAGGGAGATGGGATTCTTCAGTGCCTGACAGCGAATGCCCAAACGGGTTGCCAGGCTTTGTGAAATAAAGCTGCCTTCTGCACCCGAATCCACCAGTGCGTGGGTGAGATGCCCAGTGGGACTGTGGCAGAAACGGATGGGCAGCTTCAATTGGGTAAGGGGACTTAACCGATTGACGTCCGCGAGGCCCCCTACAGTGACTCGCGGACCCCGCCGTTTGGCTTTTGTGGACAAAGCTCCACCGTGTGTTGATTGTCTCCGCAATACATGCAGAGATTCAACTCACGGCGGCGTTGTCTCTCTGCCGGGGAGAGCTTTGTCCAGCCCGTCACCATCGGCTCCGACTCCTCGGGGCGCGATGGAGGCGGCGTCGCCAGGGGGCGAGCTTGGGGCAGGCGCAACGAGGCTCCCCGAGGGCGAGAAGTAGACGACTTCCGTCCAGAGGAGCGCTCACGCAGCCTGTTATCCAAGCTGATGCCGAGTGAAGTTAGCTCTGCTAGCGTCCCAGGGATATCCCGACCAGCCAGTTCATCCCTCAGATCATCATTCAGGCTGCGGAGGAACAGGCCACAGAGGGAGCGTTCGTCCCAGCCCAATTCCTCCGCCGCTACCCGGTAGTCGACCGCATAGTCCGCTGCCGACCGGCTTCCCTGCTGGAGAGCGAGAAGCCGATCGACTTGGACCGTCTCGGTTCGGGAATGGTCAAAGACCTCCAGGAAGCGTGCCACGAACTGGTCATAGGTGAGGGTGGCGTAACTGGGCTTCGCCATAATGGCGTAGGTCCAAGTTAACGCACGCCCCACCAGGAGATTCCCTATGTAGCCAATTCGGCTGTGATCCGAGGGAAAGTCTCCGGGCACACGGTGGAACACGGACTCACACTGCATAATGAACCCCCGCGCTCCGCCGAGCTTTCCGCTAAAGCGGGCGGGGGTTGGAATCGGCGTGAGCCGAGCCGGTGCCACTGGAGCCGGCTGGACGGCCGCTGGAACAGCAGGAGCTGCGCCACCCTGGTGAGCCGGGGGGAACGGCTGTTGGGGGTCCAGGCGGTCCAATCGGTTAGTGATGTTAATAAGTTGATTTAGAATCACCTGCTGCTGATAAGCAATTTGATCCACCCGAACCTCGAGAGTGGTAAGCCGGTGCGCGAGCCCGCCGTCTGCCGAGCCACTCTGCTGAAGCCGTACTGACATAACGTTCGGCTCAGGAGACGCACACACACAGGCTCAGAGTAGTTCAAACTGTTTATTAACAACAGGGATGTATGGGTGTGTGTCAGCGGAATGTAAATGTATTGGTGGTGGCGTCTGCTTCGGGCACAGAGGCAGGAGACCGTTCAGCCGGCAACCCTATGGGAAAGAACAGACACAGGGTGACGGGCACACACCAATACAGGAGGAGAATAGGCGAGGGAGAGAAGCTTACTTGTGTTTGACTGATGGCAGGCACTTCAAGGACGGAACCCCGGGAGACAGTCACCTGCAGGACTCGGTGCAGCAGCGAGGAAGGACGAAGGACGGAGTTGTCCGCCGCCAAGGAATCCACCTGTGCACAGGGGAGCAGACTGGGAAAGGAAAGGTAAGGAATCTTCTTACCGCTTAGCGTGATGCTGAAGAGAGAGTTGATGCTTCGCATGGAAGGCGATGAAGTCTAACGGCTTCAGGCCGAAGCTCAGGGCGAGGCGGCTTTTATCCCTCGCCGCTGATGATTAGCAGGTGTGTGAGCAGGTGGCGCCGCTGATGAATGGCGCGGCGTGACACCAACTGGGGATAATTGGTGTCTACTCGAGTCGGTCATAAGTTTTGTTTGTTTTGCTTATTTTTTTTTAAAGTACTTTGGCATGGTGTATCAAAAGAATTATTCTTACCGTGTGTGTGAATATGGATTATCATTGACTCATAATTTTCTTAATCAGTGTTCATCTGTATTTATCTAAGTCAGTAGCATCTCTGATCATTATACTCTTTGCTTGCTCAGGTGTTCCATTTAGTTTAATCCAAATTCTACAATTTCTTGTCCAGGTTGCCTGTATCTTATTTTGTCTTTTCAGCATCCGTGCCTGCCGTGCTATTTCAGCGTTTCTTTTTGTTAGGTGTTCATTTATGTAAACTTGTGTTCCCCGTAGCTTTCTGGCCTGCCTTAGTATGTCATTCTTTACCCTTCTGTTCACAAAGCGCATCACAATTGATTTCTTTGTTTTGTTATCTTTCTTCGGTAAAGCATAACAGGCTGAAATTGCATTAGCTTCTACCTTAATATCTCTATTATTAAGGAACTGAAGCACCTGATTTTCTTGGGAGACTGATTCACTCATGGGAGCCTCTTCACCACTCAGTCCTGTTGTGGCATGGGCGTATGACTGATATCTGATGTCTAGTCCACTTATAACTAGGTCATCCATACGAGAACCTTGTTCAAGATCCTCGACGCGTTGCTCCAGGCCCTTAATTTTTTTGTCTTTTTCTTGAATTATTAATTGTAGGGCTTGTACATCTTCTATTAGGCCTATTATTTTGGCCTGCTGGCTAGCCAATTTGGCCTGCTGGCTAGTCAATTTGGCCAATTCTTCTGACACAAAGTTCAGAGATTTTTTGATCTCTTCCATTTCGTCTTTCTTTGGTGGCATTTTACTGACCTGTGGATAGTAAAAACAGTGAATCCGGCTGGGCCTCAGCTAGCCCCGCCGCTGCTGGTCCCTCTGCTCACCGCTGCCGCAACCGAGCTCCTGTACAGTTCCTCGGCCACCAACGCTGCGCCCGAGCTCCGATCCGGCTCGCGCTCAGCTGCTGCCTCGGTTAGTTCCTCCGGTAAGTCCTCACCGGGGGCTGAGTCGCTTCGTGTCGGAGTTAGGTGGCACAACTGGGCCAGCGTTAAGCTAACTAGCGTTAACTAGCATTAGCGTTAGCTTAGCAATCGCTTCGGGTAGCAGCAGCAGCTCTATCCTATTAAAGGGGTATTCCAGCAGTTTTCTTACGGAGGTGGAAATTCGGCCCGTGGGTGTCCGTCACGAGCGCCGATCGCTGTAGGATAGTTATTTTTTTTTTAATGGCAAAATCAGTGACTTAGTCTCAGCACTGAAAGAGTGTGACCATCCCGGTCGCCATCTTGTCTCTTTGTTGACAAAGAGACAAGACAATCTTGTCTCTTTGTTTTCATTTTTTTTGTGTGTTTGTCACACTTAAAATGTTTCAGATCATCAAACAAATTTAATATTAGACAAAGATAACACAAGGAAACACAAAATGCAGTTTTTAAATGAAGTTGTTTATTATTAAGAGTAAAAAAAAAAATCCAAACCTACATGGCCCTGTGTGAAAAAGTAATTGCCCCCTAAACCTAATAACTGGTTGGGGCACCCGTAGCAGCAACAACTGCAATCAAGCATTTGCCATAACTGGCAATGAGTCTTTTACTTCTTCTTCTTCTTTTAGATTTGATTGGCAGTTGGCAACCAGCTTACAGGTGCATTACCACCACCTACCGGGTTGGATTGTGGACAACAGGATGACAGAAAAACTAAATTCTTTTAATTAATCCAGTTGCCCTTAAATATCTAAATAGACCTACAGTGGGGCAAAAAAGTATTTAGTCAGCCACCAATTGTGCAAGTTCTCCCACTTAAACGATGAGAGAGGTCTCCAATTTTCATCATAGGTATACCTCAACTATGAGACACAAAATGAGAAAAAAATATCCAGAAAATCACATTGAAGGATTTTTAATGAATTAATTAGTAAATTCCTCGGTAAAATAAGTATTTGGTCACCTACAAACAAGAAAGATGTCTGGCTCTTACAGACCTGTAACTTCTTCTTTAAGAGGCTCCTCTGTCCTCCACTCATTACCTGTATTAATGGCACCTGTTTGAACTCATTATCAGTATAAAAGACACCTGTCCACAACCTCAAACAGTCAGACTCCAAACTCCACTATGGCCAAAACCAAAGAGCTGTCAAAGGACACCAGAAACAAAATTGTAGACCTGCACCAGGCTGGGAAGACTGAATCTGCAATAGGTAAGCAGCTTGGTGTGAAGAAATCAACTGTGGGAGCAATTATTAGAAAATGGAAGACATACAAGACCACTGATAATCTCCCTCGATCTGGGGCTCCACGCAAGATCTCACCCTGTAGGGTCAAAATGATCACAAGAACTGTGAGCAAAAATCCCAGAACCACACGGGGGGACCTAGTGAATGACCTGCAGAGAGCTGGGACCAAAGTAACAAAGGTTACCATCAGTAACACACTACGCCACCAGGGACTCAAATCCTGCAGTGCCAGACGTGTCCCCCTGCTTAAGCCAGTACACGTCCAGGCCCGTCTGAAGTTTGCTAGAGAGCATTTGGATGATCCAGAAGAGGATTGGGAGAATGTCATATGGTCAGATGAAACCAAAATAGAACTTTTTGGTAAAAACTCAACTTGTCGTGTTTGGAGGAGAAAGAACACCATACCTACTGTGAAGCATGGGGGTGGAAACATCATGCTTTGGGGCTGTTTTTCTGCAAAGGGACCAGGACAACTGATCCGTGTAAAGGAAAGAATTAATGGGGCCATGTATCGTGAGATTTTGAGTGAAAACCTCCTTCCATCAGCAAGGGCACTGAAGATGAAACGTGGCTGGGTCTTTCAGCATGACAATGATCTCAAACACACCGCCCGGGCAATGAAGGAGTGGCTTCGTAAGAAGCATTTCAAGGTCCTGGAGTGGCCTAGCCAGTCTCCAGATCTCAACCCCATAGAAAATCTTTGGAGGGAGTTGAAAGTCCGTGTTGCCCAGCGATAGCCCCAAAACATCATTGCTCTAGAGGAGATCTGCATGGAGGAATGGGCCAAAATACCAGCAACAGTGTGTGAAAACCTTTTGAAGACTTACAGAAAACGTTTGACCTCTGTCATTGCCAACAAAGGGTATATAACAAAGTATTGAGATGAACTTTTGTTATTGACCAAATACTTATTTTACCGAGGAATTTACCAATTAATTCATTAAAAATCCTTCATTGTGATTTTCTGGATTTTTTTTTTCTCATTTTGTCTCTCATAGTTGAGATATACCTATGATGAAAATTGGAGACCTCTCTCATCTTTTAAGTGGGAGAAATTGCACAATTGGTGGCTGACTAAATACTTTTTTGCCCCACTGTACATATAGTTCTTTGTAGTTTCTGTAGTTCCTAACATACAAAATCCATCTGAGGTTTTAGCCATGTTTCCTGTACACAGATTACCTGGGGTTTGTCTTGCATATCAGATATAAACTTTGAATTCTTGCCCATTTCATATTAAACTCCTGGCATTCCATTGCAAAATCGTGATTACCATTATGACCCACTAGCCCATGATGTCTGTGAACTTAAAGATCCCCCACTTAACAAGACCTGAACTGCTTCCCAATGTAGCCCCTTAATGCCAAGATATTTTTCTGCTGCTTTCACAATGATTTTGATTTTTTCTGTTTTCTTGGGAAGTCTGCGATGCAGTTTATCACATCTACCATAAATAAGACAAAATTATTTTCCTTCATAACCAGAGTATCTTCCTTAATTCTACTGCATGCACTGCAAGTCTGCACACGTTCCCTGTTAGAGTCCACTCCCATTTTTTTAGCTGGCACCTTTTTTGCAGCTTCTGCATATGTTAGTCCCTGGAAGACTTTTATCTGCTGAATTTCTGCTGTTCTTTTGCTGGCTTCACAACCTCGATACGCAGAGCTATGTTCACCACCGCAGTTACAGAACTTTAATTTGGCTCCTCTTTCACACTTGCCATATTCATGTTCACCGGAGCATCGTGCATATCGCTGCTACATGACCAAACTTTTGACAACTGAAACATGTGAGTGGAGGCGGAATGTAAAGTCTGACTTCATAGCTCATGTAGCCAATATATACCTTACTTGGCAGTGTTGTTTCATCAAATTTTAACATTACCAACCAGTGTTGGGAGTAACGCGTTACTGTAACGCCACTACTTCTGCAGTAACGTGCTGCGTAACGAAAATACTGATTAAAAATCCAGTAATGCGTTACAGTTACTGAAATTTGATCAGATGCGTTACTCGTGTTACTTGTTTTATTAATATGGAAAGATATTTTTTAGCGCAAATAAATATAAACTGATCCTACTGTAGTGCAGCCGTCAGTCTCCTCCGCCGGTGTTGTACCGAGAATTGTCAGTTTCCTGTCCTGCTCACACACAGCCCAGTGGGAAAAAAGCGCTGTGGCGGAGGCGACTTCTCATATGGAGCCCAGATCACCTGTTGTCCCAGTGGTGAGTAGCCCCCAACACCTCCTACTTCTGCAGTTCAACATGAGTATTTTCTGAGCAAGAAGCTGCGTTTAATGTCCGCAGTTGTGTAAATGTGTAAGCTGTGTAAATAATTGTGCAAGTTTTCTTAAGCACAGAGAAAGTGACTGTGATTTGTTGCAGTAAGCTTTTTCTAAGCCGTGAACTTTCATTTATCTGTGTTTTCTGTTTTATTTTATCTCATTCATTTACATGCTTTTGTGATCTGCAACTATTTCATGGAAATAAATCCTCTAAATATGCGTTTTTTAATGGGCTGGTCTAAGGGTGTCAAACATATGGCTCGTGGGCCAAAAACGGCCCACCAGGAGATCCAAAATTTTCTCTGTAAATTTACAGCTTTATTTCTAGTAAATTTCTGACTTTTTACTGATTACAGTAGTTTGTGTAAATCTGAGACATTTTTTTTTCTGTAACATGAGACTTTTTCTCATCAGTTTTCTGTTTCTTGTTTTTTTCTGATGAGAACAAGGGGCCCTTGATCTTGCTATGTGTGCAAGAGGATTTAAGTATACATATAAAAGTAACGTGAAAGTTACTTTTCCAAGTAACTAGTTACTTTAATCATGCAGTAACTCAAAAGTAACTCACTTACTTTTGAAAAGAAGTAACTAGTAACTGTAACTAGTTACTATTTTTTAGTGACTTGCCCAACACTGGTACCGACAGACTATCACATTTTTCACTATGTCTATTAGTCTTCAGTCTTTGTACCGCTGTCACTTTTGCTCCAGTTAAGTTTTTCATTATTTCATCAGTTGAGACAGCCGTTGAAATGCCCCATATAACTCCTCTCATTGCCTTATTTCCTTCCAATACTGAACACTGCACATTTTTCCCCTCCATCTTATTGACTCTGATTGCTTTTCCTTGTTGAACACTATCTTTACGTGTAACTAGTAACGAACCACTACAAAGAATTCTTGCATTTAAAACTTCTCCAAGTAACTTGTTAATTGTTTTTGTGAGCTTAATTGGGTTCCACTCACAAAATGATGCTCCTTCCTGAGTAAGTTTAATGATTACTTTACACTCCTTCTGTTTATTCCGGGATTGTTCATCTTCTGATTCATCAGCGCTTGATAACACTCTTCTTCTTCTTCTTTTAGATTTGATTGGCAGTTGGCAACCAGCCGGCAGGTGCATCACCGCCACGCACATCACTCTATGTCATCACTCTATCTGGTCAGGAGATGTAGTCCTTCTATAATCATTACTGTGTCCAATCGAACCTCAACTCTATCTTCAGACATCACTCTTCTTCTTCTCTTTTACATTTGTTTGGCTCTCTATATCATCTAGTCTCATCACTCTATATCGCAGAAGTCTCCTATATGATAAGATCATTTTTCTTTATGTTTACGTTTGCTTCTTTTAGACTCCACCAAACTCCAAACTTCCACTTTCCCACGTCCTACCTCCATTCTTCCTAGTTCACTCCCTGTTTCATCACCTTCCACTGCCTGCTCTGCCGTCTCCTGTCCATTCACAACCCAGCTGTGTCACACCGGTTTGAAGTTCCAGCCTCTCGTTGCCATCTTAAATTCATTCCCTTTTGATCAGCAAGTCTGTGTATCTGATGAGTCTTTTACAGTGCTGTGGAGGAATTTTGGCCCACTCATCTTTGCAGAATTGATGAAATTCAGCCACACTGGAGGGTTTTTGAGCATGAACTGCCTTTTTAAGGTCATGCCACAACATCTTAATCGGATTCAGGTCAAGACTTTGACTAGGCCCCTCCAAAGTCTTCATTTTGTTTTTCTTAAGCCATTCAGAGGTAGACTTTCTGGTGTGTTTTGGATCACTGTCCTGCTGCAGAACCCAAGTGCGCTTCAGCTTGAAATCATGAACAGATGGCCGGACATTCTCCTTCAGAATTTTTTGGTAGACAGGTAGACATGTTTCCATTTACCACAGCAAGTCTTCCAGGTCCTGAAGTAGCAAAACGGCTCCAGACCATCACACTATCACCACCACATTTTACTGTTGGTATGATGTTCCTTTTGTGAAATGCTGTGTTGCTTTGACGCCAGCTGTAGTGGGACACACACCTTCCAAAAAGTTCAGCTTTTGTCTCGTCAGTCCACAGAGTATTTTCCCAAAAGTCTTGGGGATCACCAAGATGTCTTCTGGCGAAACTGAGATGAGCCTTTATGTTCTTTTTGCTCAGCAGTGGTTTTCGTCTTGGAACTCTGCCATGCAGGCCATTTTTGCCCAGTCTCTTTCTTATTGTGGAGTCATGAACACTGACCTTAACTGAGACAAGTGAGGCCTACAGTTCTTTGGCTGTTGTTGTGGGGTCTTTTGTGGCCTCTTGGATGAGTCGTCGCTGCGCTCTCGGGGTAATTTTGGTCGGCTGGACACTCCTGGGAAGGTTCACCACTGTTCCATGTTTTCACCATTTGTGGATAATGGCTCTCACTGTGGTTTGCTGGAGTCCCAAAGCTTTAGAAATGGCTTTATAACCTTTTCCAGACTGATAGATTTCAATTACTTTGTTTCTCATTTGTTCCTGAATTTCTTTGGATCACAGCATAATGTCTAGCTCTTGAGAATCTCTTGGTCGACTTCACTTTGTCAGGCAGGTCCTATTTAAGTGATTTCTTGATTGAGAACAGGTGTGGCAGTAATCAGGCCTGAGTGTGGCTAGAAAAATTGAACTCAGCTTTCCAAAGATATGATAATGTCACGAGCTGAGCTCTGGATGTTCTGCCAGACTCAGTCTCGTGGCTTTTCTCTGTATTTATACATATCTGTTGTATTTTTGTGCCTTTTTTGAGTTGTTACATTACTTTCTATTTCTCTGTTTATGTTTCAGTTTGTTTCGGCCATGTTTCATTTGTAATTGTTATCTAGTCTGCAGTTGATTATGTTTACCCTTTTACTGTTGACAGCTGTTAGGAGCATGATGCTTGTGTGGGCGTGCCCTGTCAGCTGTCAGTTTTGATTCGCTTCCCTCTCACTGCCACAGCTTATCCCAATTATGTATCATCGCTTTCTCCTGCCCGTTCAGGTACCCACACCTGTTGTTAATAGGTTCTTATTGTCATGGCGGCCTCTGGGCCGTCATTGGCGTCATCAACTCCAGCTGCGCACAGACCAACAGGTGCCAATCAACGGCTGTTAAAAGCCAGCGTCGCTGACAGCCCGTCACGGAGTCGTCTGTCCTCCTCGTCGGAGTATGAGCCTGAACTCCGCTCTCGTGTCTCGTCAAGAACCTCTCTTGCCTCGTCAAGAACCTCTCGTCAAGGTCAACCAAGTAAGAGAACAATTTGTTATTCAACTCCTTGTCTTAGCCCCTGTGCACAGGTGGACCTCCTAGGCGGCGGACCTGCGTCCCCAGCTGACGGGGCAATGCCATCTCGCCCACGTAGCGCTTCGCTACCACCGCGACTACCGGTACATCTTGCTCCTCAGTTTCAAGAACTACTGTTATCTCAGTTGCATGAGTATTCGCCACTGCTATCAGTGGAGTCCCTGTCATTGTTATCAGCTGTATCATCATCACCACGTTCAGTGGAATCACTAACCTCGTCATCGTCTGGATCATCGTCATCCCGGTCTGTGAAGTCACGGCCGGTGTTATCACAAGGATTTCCCTCATCACAGCCACGGGTGGTATCTCCAGCACGTTTACGGACACCTTCACCTCCACGCTGCATGGCCGCTGGAACTCAGCAGGGCGAAACCTGTGCTTCACTCAAGTAAGCCTCTCCACCTGCAGCTCTTCACGAGTGTGGAGCAAAAGTAATTATTTCTGCTTGTATGTTCCAGGGTTGCCGGGTCTCCGTCCAGGCTGCTCAGCCCCAGTGACCAGAACACGATCCACGCACTCACTCATGCACTACACACTCTCACTATTAAATAAAAGGATTATTGTCACTATCTGCCCGTGTCAGTGTCTGTCTCCTGGGTCCTAAAACATGTCAGTACGACTCCGTCACGTTGACCCAGCGGACAGTTCACTGTCGCGCCAACTCAACACTCTTAGCGCCCGGGTAGATTTACTAGCACACCAACAGACAGTAATCTTAAACCAGTTGACTTTAATTAATGGTCGGCTGGATCGCCTGGAAGGACACCAGACGTTTCCCCCGACCGCAAATATCTCAGCCCCTGCAGGCTTAGCATCTGGACAAGCTAACACCTCTACATCTTCTCGCCTCACCCCTATTCCCACACCTGCCCGGTTCAGCGGAAAACTCGGGGAAGCTCGAGGATTCCTATTACAATGTGAATCAGTTTTTCTTCGCGTTTCGGGAGATTTCACCCTTGATTCTAGTTGGATTGGTTATGTCATAAATTTGCTGGCAGGAAGAGCCTTAGACTGGGCATATTCTATCATGGCTAAACCAAGCTATTCCCTGCTTACTTACCAGGAGTTTGTGACAGAGTTTATGTCCGTGTTTGACCATACTGATAGGGGTGAGGTGTTGACAGAACGGCTGTTGAGCCTACAGCAGGGAAAAAGATCAGCTGCTGACTACGCTATTGACTTCCGGGTCCTGGCTACAGAGATTGGGTGGGGGGAGCCATCACTGTGTGGTATTTTCCTACGTAGTCTTAACGATGAGTTAAAGGATGAGTTAGCGGCACGGGATAAACCGGACAATTTGCGGGATTTGATCGCCTTAGCGGTTAGTCTGGATAGCAGATTAAGGGAGCGGGCGGCTGGACGGCGTACTACTTCCCGTTCAGTTAGACTCCGCCCCCGCATCCCTAACTCTCCTCTTCTCGCTTTACCCGCGTCAGAGGAATCCCTGGATCAAGAGGCTATGACTATTGGCCGATCTAAAGTGTCAGCAGCTGAGAAGCAACGCCGCAGGGCTCAGGGCCTTTGTTTCTACTGTGGGAAGGAGTCACATGGGGTGTTCGAATGTCCCAGTAAGTTAAAAGGGAAGGCCCGTGGATCGCAGTAGGGGGATTCACGGGCAAGAATTCAGAAGAACCCCTTACTTGTTGTCGATTACCCCTCAGACTAATCCATACACATACAGAACACTCCACTTTAGCGTTGGTAGATTCTGGAGCTGAGCAAAATTTCATTTCTAGAGACCTGGCAACCCGGATGGGCCTCAACTGTCAGACTCTAGACCCCCCTGTCAAACTGATCACCTTATCTAAAGCGTCTTTGACCACCGTTGCCTATCAGACGTCCCCCGTGTCAATCATTGTATCAGGAAATCACAGGGAGGAGGTTCAGTTTCTAGTTCTGCCCGTTTCTTCTTCGCCCGTTATCCTGGGGTACCCCTGGCTACGCCTACATAACCCCACCATTGACTGGCAAGCTGGGAGAGTAACGGCATGGAGTACGTTCTGCCTTAGTGCCTGCCTCCCATCAGCGGCGTGCACCCCATCCGTCAAGGTGCCTCTGCCTCATTCATCTCCACTGGACCTGTCCAAGGTTCCAGAGGTTTACCACGATCTGGGGCTAGTGTTTAGCAAGTCTCGGGCGTTGTCTTTACCCCCCCCCCCCATCGTCCTTATGACTGCGCGATCAACCTGAAGGCTGGGGCCCCTCTTCCTGCAAGCCGCCTTTACAGCCTATCAGCCCCGGAGCGCGAGGCCATGGATACGTACATTAAGGAATCCTTGGCCTCTGGTATCATCTGCCCGTCGTCTTCGGCAGTGGGAGCCATTTTTTTTTTCCTTGGGAAGAAGGACGGCTCACTACGCCCCTGCATCGACTTCCGGGGACTGAATGAAATAACTGTAAAAGACAAATATACTTTGCCTCTGATGAACACTGCTTTTGACTCCCTCCAGGGGGCATCCTGGTTTACCAAACTGGACCTTAGGAATGCCTACCATCTAGTGCGCATAAGGGAAGGAGATGAGTGGAAGACGGGTTTTCGGACCGCTAGCGGACATTTTGAGTATCTGGTGATGCCGTTTGAGTTAACTAACGCTCCAGCCATTTTCCAGCGATTGATAAACGATGTATTATGGGATTTTCTGAACTCGTTTGTGTTTATTTATCTTGATGACATTCTCATCTTCTCCCACACACTAGAGGAACATCAGGTGCATGTCCGCAGGGTACTACAGCGCCTCCTGGAGAATCAACTATTCGTCAAGGCTGAGAAATGTGAGTTCCACACTGATCAAACCTCTTTCCTTGGGTTTATTATAGCTCGGAACCAGGTGCTCCCTGACCCGACCAAGGTCAAGGCGGTAGTGGACTGGCCTGCACCCACCTCCAGAAAGCAGCTTCAAGGGTTCCTGGGGTTTGCTAATTTTCATAGGAGGTTTGTGCCAAATTTTGGTAATATTGCCCGTCCTCTGACTGCTCTCACCTCCCCTAAGACCCCGTTTTGCTGGAGTAAGGAGGCAGCTGGAGCATTCGAGAAGCTCAAGAGGGAGTTTGCCTCGGCCCGAGTCCTTACTCAGGTGGACCCGAAGCTGCAGTGCTTGGTGGAGGTGGACGCCTCTGATTCGGGAGTTGGAGCGGTACTCTCCCAACGCTCTCCTGAGGACGGTAAGATTCGCCCATGTGCTTATTTCTCTCACCATCTCACCCCTGCAGAGAGGAATTACAGCATAGGAGACAGGGAGTTACTGGCAGTGAAACTCGCTTTGGAGGAATGGAGACACTGGCTGGAGGGGGCTGCTCAGCCGTTCGTGGTTTGGACTGACCATCGCAACCTGGAGTACCTCAGGACGGCGAAGCGCCTGAATGCACGCCAGGCTCGCTGGTCCCTCTTCTTCGGCCGTTTTAACTTTTCCATCACTTACCGGCCAGGAAGCAAGAACGGTAAGCCGGATGCCCTCTCACGGCAGTTTGACGCACCATCCTCTGAAGACCAGGAGACCCCTATCCTGCCGCCTTCCTGCGTCGTGGGCGCCCTGTCCTGGGGGATCTGCAAGACGGTTCGCCGGGCTCAGAAGACCGAGCCGGACCCCGGGGGGGGGGGGGGCCCAGGCCGCTTGTTTGTTCCACGCGCTATCCGGGGCAAGGTGATCGAGTGGGGTCACGCTTCCAAGTTGGCTTGCCATCCTGGAGTGGGTCAGACCGTGGATCTCCTCCAAAGGACCTTCTGGTGGCCAGGGCTACGGAAGGACGTGGTAGGTTACATCCGGGCCTGCGCTCAGTGCGCCACCGGGAAGACGACATCATCCCCCCCGGCGGGCCTGCTACACCCGTTGCCAGTTCCTTCACGTCCCTGGTCTCACGTAGCTATGGACTTTGTGACTGATTTACCCACTTCAGATGACTTCACCACGGTTTTAACCATCGTGGACTGGTTTTCGAAGGCAGCCCTTTTTGTGCCACTTCGGGGTTTGCCTTCGGCCCAGGAAACAGCGGACCTTCTTGTGCAACATGTGGTCCGTCTTCATGGCATCCCTGCTGACATAGTGTCGGATCGGGGACCTCAGTTTGTCTCACAAGTTTGGAAGGCTTTCTGCGCGGCACTGGGAGCCACAGCCAGCCTCTCCTCTGATTATCACCCTCAGAGCAATGGCCAGTGCGAGCGGGCTAATCAGGAGCTTGAGGCCGCCATACGCTGTGTCATCTCCTCCTGCTCATCCTCCTGGAGCAAGTTCCTTCCTTGGATTGAGTACGCTCACAACGCCACGATCTCCACGGCTACGGGCGTCTCCCCTTTCAAGGCATCAGTCGGGTTTGATCCACCGCTGTTCCCGGAGGAGGAAAGGGAGGTAGCGGTTCCCTCAGTCCAGGCACACATCAAGCACTGCCGGCGAGTTTGGCTCATCGCCTGTCAAGCCTTGCTTAAGACTACCAAACGCAATATCCAGGTGGCCAACCGGCATAGGAGACCCGCCCCGGACTATAAGGTGGGTCAGAAAGTCTGGTTGTCAACCCGGAATATTGGTGTACCGGCCAAAAAGCGTAAGCTCACTAAGCGCTTCTTTGGCCCCTACACCATCAGTCGTGTTATTAACCCTGTGTCTGTGCGCCTGTCTCTCCCCTCTTCGATGCGTATCTGGCCCACCTTTCATGTCTCCCAGGTCAAACTGTACGTCTCTGAGCCCCTTTGCCCTGCTCCCACGGCTCCCGCACCCCCGAGGATGATCGATGGCCATCCGGCCTTGGGGGGTGACTGCCATCCTGGATGTCCGCAGGCGGGGTCGTGGTCTTCAGTATTTGGTGGACTGGGAGGGCTTTGGACCGGAGGATCGTTCTTGGATTCGCCCAGCGTTGATCCTGGATAAACAGCTGATCCGCGATTTCCATCGGGCGAATCCAGATAGAATTGGGCAGGTGCCTGGAGGCACTGCTAGAGGGGGGAGTACTGTCATGGCGG
Organism: Pholidichthys leucotaenia; assembly: GCA_020510985.1. NCBI lineage: Eukaryota > Metazoa > Chordata > Actinopteri > Cichliformes > Pholidichthyidae > Pholidichthys > Pholidichthys leucotaenia. The sequence goes on from CM035844.1 coordinate 21,102,413, forward strand.
CCTCTGGGCCGTCATTGGCGTCATCAACTCCAGCTGCGCACAGACCAACAGGTGCCAATCAACGGCTGTTAAAAGCCAGCGTCGCTGACAGCCCGTCACGGAGTCATCTGTCCTCCTCGTCGGAGTATGAGCCTGCACTCTGCTCTCGTGTCTCGTCAAGAACCTCTCTTGCCTCATCAAGAACCTCTCTTGCCTCGTCAAGAACCTCTCGTCAAGGTCAACCAAGTAAGAGAACAATTTGTTATTCAACTCCTTGTCTTAGCCCCTGTGCACAGGTGGACCTCCTAGGCGGCGGACCTGCGTCCCCAGCTGACGGGGCAACGCCATCTCGCCCACGTAGCGCTTCGCTACCACTGCGACTACCGGTACGTCTTGCTCCTCAGCTTCAAGAACTACTGTTATCTCAGTTGCATGAGTATTCGCCACCGCTATCAGTGGAGTCCCTGTCATCGTTATCAGCTGTATCATCATCACCACGTTCAGTGGAATCACTAACCTCGTCATCGTCTGGATCATCGTCATCCCGGTCTGTGAAGTCACGGCCGGTGTTATCACAAGGATTTCCCTCGTCACAGCCACGGGTGGTATCTCCAGCACGTTCACGGACACCTTCACCTCCACGCTGCACGGCCACTGGAACTCAGCAGGGCGAAACCTGTGCTTCACTCAAGTAAGCCTCTCCACCTGCAGCTCTTCATGAGTGTGGGGCAAAAGTAATTATTTCTGCTTGTATGTTCCAGGGTTGCCGGGTCTCCGTCCAGGCTGCTCAGCTCCAGTGACCAGAACACGATCCACGCACTCACTCACGCACTACACACTCTCACTATTAAATAAAAGGATTATTGTCACTATCTGCCCGTGTCAGTGTCTGTCTCCTGGGTCCTAAAACATGTCACTTATCCCTCTTTAATAGGCTGCGCACGTTTGTTTAGCGCAGCACCCTACTACTTTCAACTACCAACTACCTACTTTCAGTGCTCTACACTACACGTAAGTCCTTTGTTTTTGTGCTACGTGTATTCCTATTTTTCTCCAGGTTTAGCTGGCAATGCCCTCGCCTTAGCTTGGCTATTTTGCTTATCCCTCTCGCCTTAGCCTTAGCTATTCTCGCTTACCTGTGTTTCTCTCCACGAGTTTTTGTAACTCAGTGTTATGTTCCCCAATAAATCTGCAAACTTACAGCCTGCGCGTGAAGCCTTTTTCCCTGCCCTGAAGGGTGGTTATGACAGAAGGGTGCTGCTAGTGTGGGCAAAGCCAGCTGTGAGTTTGCAGTTTTTTGTTTTTCTTGCTACTCACCAACTTTTTGTAGCTAATCATAGCCCTGGTGCGCAGGCATCCACCCAATAAAGGAAGATCAGCACCGTGGTCCCCAAGCCTGGAGGAGGAGTGGGCGGCCGACTTTATCCAAAGTTTTGTGGATGAAGCTCTCGCGGCCCGTGGACCCAAAAAGAGCTGTGGGAATCCTGGAGGCATGTCCCAGCCTATGGAAATACCCCCAATATGCAGGCTTGCTATCCACGGTCTCCTTGCTCCAGCGGTCTTTTCCCGGGTTGAGGATAGGGCCGCCCCCAGCAAGACCAAAGCCGTCGCGGAAGCGCTCTCCCCGGCAGACGTCCTTCTCCTCTCCCGGGTTGCTAGATCCACAAAATCAGCGTCATCCAGCTCCGGACCACTGGAGGAATCCTCCCGCCTCCCGAACACCTTCTTCTGCTGCCAAGAGGTCAACGGTGCTTCCCTCAGTTACAACTGCCTCTGTGTCTCCTGGGGCTGCTCTTCCACAATCCTCAGAGGAGCCCATCTCCACCGTAGCCACAGAGGGGGATGATGCTACACCCATTGCAGCAGGAAACATCAAACTCCGAACAGGCAAGCGTCATTTTATTCCACTTCATTTTATGATGATATGCCTTGCCTGATTCCCGGTGGTAGTGAGACTCAGGGTATGCAGTCCCCTGAGCTCTCTCCACCTGCTGCAATTGTCAGTTTTTCACCTGCCCTCTCTGTGTCTCCTCCTGCTATCCCTGAGTTTCCGCTGGCCCCGGAACAGAGCCGCCGGACAATGGAGGAGCCTGCAATGCTGGAGGATCTGAGTACAGCCCCACAGCAACACCACGGACAAAGGGAGACAGCTTCTTGTGACACGAAGCCTGAGCTGACGACAGAGCGTCCTCTGGCTTTGGCTATGCAGAATCCAGCGCCCACAGTGAGCCGAACCCCAGCAGCCAATTCAATTCAATTCAATTCAATTCAATTCAACTTTATTTATATAGTGCCATTTCACAACAATAGTCATCTCATAGCACTTTCAAATGTAGGGGAACTCCCCACTATTGCAGAAAGACCCCAGTAATCAGGCAATCCCCTGTGAGCAAGAGTTTGGCGATGGCGGAGAGGAAAAACTCCCTTTAAACAGGAAGAAACCTCTAGCAGAAGCAGGCTCAGGAAGGGGCAGTCATCTGCTTCAACTGGCTGGGGGGGGTGAGGGGATAGAGAAGATGAAAAGAACAGACAAATAGAGAGCAAACATTAAAGGAGTGAAGCCAAGTACATTATTGGAGGTCCCCCGGCAGTCTAAATCCATTAGCAGCAGAACTAAGGGAGGGTTTAGAGACACATGATCCCTCCTTAATCGTAGGCTATATCAAAAAGGAAGGTTTTTACACTATTCTTAAAAACAGAGATCGAGTCTGACTCCCGAATCCAGATTGGTAACTGGTTCCACAGAAAAGGAGCTTGATAGCTGAAGGCTCTGCCTCCCATTGTACTTTTGGAGATTCTAGGTATTACAAGTAATCCAGCATTTTGGTAGCGTCATGCTCTGTTAGGATGATAGGGTAGTATCAGATCTTTTAAATAAAAAGGGGCCTGATTGTTAGCCACACCGGACGAGTTTCCTGCATGGGTCACTTCGGCTGGGACCATAAAGACTGCATTCACAACCTAGCCTGCTGCGGGGACCGCCACCACAGCGACGGAGCTGGACCTCCAGGTGGCCGAGCCCAGAGTACCATTGCCTGGATCGACGGAGTCCTGGACGGCGGTGGAGCTTGAGCTGTGGCAAGTGCTCTCCTTTGTTTTCCTTGTATCTGTTTTGGAGAAATCTTGCCTGGCTCCTGGTGAGGGAAGCCGGGTGCAGCGGTCAGCTGCACCCGAGCTCACCTCACTGGGCTCCACCACTGCCGGTGACCCTGACCCTGTCTCTTTGTCTGTGTTGTCTGAACTTTCTCCCAGGGTCGCCGAGAATAGTCTACCAGTGCCAGACGTCTTCGTGGAACCAGAGTCGCCGCCCGACGTCGCCATGGGTCCAGCTTCCTCAGCTGAGGTCATCGAGGACGCTCTGTCCCAGCCCGGGACCTCCATGGGTGCAGCCTCGGCCCAGCCCGGGTCCTCCGTGGGTGCAGCTTCTCTCTTGTCCGGGTCTTCGTGGGTGCTGTGTCCCAGCCGGGGACCATCGTGGGTGCTGCGTCCCAGCCTTAAGCCAACTTGGGTGCTGCAATCCAGAGGGGGCCCACTATGGGTGTTATGCCCCAGCCCAGGGGGCACCGTGGGTGCAGCCATGGCCCAGTCCGGATCCACCGAGGGTGCAGCTTTGGTCCAGTCAGGGCCCACTGAGGGTGCAGCCTTGGCTCCGTCCGGGTCCACCAAGGGTGCAGCTCCGCTCTTGTCCGGAGACACCCACGGGTGCTGTTTCGCTTCTGCCCGGAGCCACCGCAGGTGCAGCTTTGCTCCAGCCCAGAGCCACCATGGGTGCAGCTTCGCTCCAGCATGAAGCTACTGCAGGTGCAGCTTCACTCCAGCTCGGAGCCACTGCAGGTGTGACCTTGTTCCAGTTCGGGACCACCAAGGGTGCTGCTGGCCAGACTGAGGGTGTCGTGGTCTCCTCTCCTGTGCCAGACACCATCGTAGTTTCACCTTCTGTGCCCGACGTCGCCCTGGCTCCTTCGACCTATCCATCCTGCCCACCTTTGACTCCTCCGGATGGGCAGCTGCTCCCTGGACAACCCTTACTGTTCAGGTGGCTGAAGAACTCTGGTCAGCCGCCTGAAGGACCGTGCCATTGGGTTGGGTGGCCCATGCTCTCCAGCGGGCCACCCACATGAATGAATCTTTATTTTGGATAGATTAAAAGTAAAGATTAAAAGAAAGGAACAGAATAATATAACAAAGGAAAAAAATCTTACAAGGTCAAATTAAACAATAACTCCTCTGATTATACAGTTCAACATAAGTTATGTGAAATGGGTGATGGCTGAAGCCGCAGCTTATATTGCCCACCCATGTTCCATCCAAGAATTCAAAAGAAAAACAAAACAAGAGCGATTACAATTCAGAACAAAGCTAAGACAAAACGTGACAAAAAAAACCCTGACTGAATATGATAATTCTTATGTGATTTTACATGTCATCTTGTATACATGTTTGGAGTATTTCTTCCTTTAGTTTTTGATTAAATTGTCCAAGCATTGTACATGATTTTAATTCAGGTCCAAAAGCGTTCCACAATCTGACTCCCTGCACTGAAACACAGTGTTGCTTGGTGGTAGTTCTCACTGAAGGTTTTTGAAATATACATGTTCTTCTGAAATGATATTGTTTCTCCCTTATTTGGAACAACTTTTGGATATTTGTAGGCAGGGATAGATTCTTCACTTTAAACATTATCACTGCAGTTTTAAAGTCAACCAGATCTTTCAACTTGAGAGCTTTTAATTTAAGAAAAAGTGGGTTTGTTGGTTCCCTGATTGCAGCTTTATTTATTATTCTAATAGCTCTCTTCTGAAGCATAAAGACTGGATATATGTTTGTTTTATATGTATTTCCCTATACTTCAGTACAATATGTCATGTATAGGAGTATTAATGAATGATACAAAGTATATAGTGTGGGTTGATTCAGCAAATATTTCACTCCGTGTAGTATTGCAATTGATTGGTGTCATGGCCGCCAATTAGGCGCACCTGCGCACACACCTGTCTGCTATCTGGCTCTGCCTATATATTCTGTGAGACCCAGGGATCAGCGCAGAGTCGTCTGCTTCCTTCCTGAGGAATCTGAACTCGCCAACTCTACACTGAGCTTCCAGCCTCATCGTCTTTCCAGCGCTTCTGCTCGCCTAGGGTCTCCTAACCATCCGACAGCCAAGTAAGCCTGAACCTTTCCTCTCACCCATCTCCTTCCCCTGTGCACAAGCGGTGTCCTCTCTGCGGCGGACTATCTTCCACCTGGCGGTGGACCTCCCTACCTCGTTCACCCGCCTGCCACATCCCCTGTGGGGCGACCGGCACTGTCTTCCTGGCCTGGGCCATTGTGCTAACCTGAGTGCTTCTACAACTCCGCAAACAGTATGGACAGTTTTATCTGGTGCTTCTCCTGTTCTCTCTGCTCTCTCCTTAGGGTTGCCAGGTTGCACGGTGCTGTGCTTGCCCCAAGCTGACTCATCCACGCACCACACTAACCATAGACATTCACACACGCATCCACACACTCACATTACTACTCATCATCATCATCACATTACAACTAATAAAAGGTTAACTGTGTTTCCTGAGTCGTGTCTACTTCTTGGGTCTGTACCATGTCAGTACGACTCCACCAGAGTGACCCAGCAGACAGCACGTTATCGTGCACGATTAACAACTTAGGAGCTCAGGTGGACCAGTTGGCCTACCAGCAGCAAACCACGCTAACTCAGCTAGCTCGAGTTACTGATCGGTTGGATTGCCTGGCTAACTCACAGGCTGTTCCCCCGCTCCCGCTAGCTCCCCCGCCCCTGTTAGCTCTGCCATTAGCCAGGCTCCATCAGGCTACCCATCATATCTTACTCCTGTACCCACTCCCACCCATTTCGGTGGTAAATTAGGAGAAGCTAGGGGATTTTTGTTGCAGTGCGACATTGTATTTCAGCGGGTGCTGCGGGATTTTCCGTCAGACCATAGCCGAATAGGTTATGTGGTTAATTTGTTGGAAGGACGAGCTTTAGCTTGGGCTTACGCCGTCATGGCTAAGACTAGTTATGCTTCACTCACCTACTCGCAGTTTGTGAGTTTAAGGAGGTGTTTGACCACTCCGACCGGGATAGTGTGCTTACCTCCCGGTTGTTGAATTTGAAGCAGGGGCCTAGGGCAGTTGCCAATTACGCCGTTGACTTCCGGGTCATAGCCACAGAGGTGGGGCAGGAGGATGCCTCATTATGTAGTATCTTCATCAGAAGCCTTTGTCCTAGCCTATGGGATGAGTTAGCCCCCTTAGAAATGCCCTCCAACTTAACCGAGTTAATTTCATTGGCAATTAGCCTTGACAACAGACTGAGGGAGCGGGCAGCTGAGCGTAGGACTTCCGGTTGTTTGGGTAGTCAGTCTCGCCGTTCCCTGCAGCTCCCCCTATTGGCGCTACCTCCAGCCGATTCCCCAGATGAGCCAGAACCTATAATGACAGGTCAAGCTAAGTTGTCTGCTGCTGAGAGACAGCGATGCTGGGAGCTGGGCTTATGTGTTTACTGTGGAAGTGAGGGGCATGAACTTGAGGTATGTCCTGTACGGCCTAAAGGGGGGAGTCCGTGTGTCGCAGTTGGGGGACTCATGGATGCACCCCAGTTAAATCCCCACTCCAGCTTCCAGATTCCCATCCGTTTTTGTTTTAAACACAAGGAATTTACCACACATGCACTCATTGACTCCAGGGCTGAGCAGAGCTTCAAATCTGGGGAACTGGCAACCCGGTTGGAGCTCCCCATTCAGTTATTGGAGACCCCCTTGAAACTGATCATCCTTTCTAAAGCCCCTTTTTCTGTAGTTTCCCATCGGACCGTCCCTGTGGCCGTGATTACATCGGGCAATCACTGGGAGGAGCTGAGGTTATATGTACTGCCAATCTCTTCATCCCCAGTTATCCTCGGCTATCCATGGTTTCACCTGCACAACCCCTCCATAGACTGGCGGTCTGGGAGTGTCCGTGCCTGGAGTTCATTTTGTTTTAGTGCCTGCCTTCAGTCCGCTGCATGCTCGTCGTCTGTGCTGCTAAGTGCCCCGAATTCTGCCCCTCCTGATTTGGATAAGGTCCCTCCTGAATACCACGACTTGGGGACCACCTTCAGCAAGACTCAAGCCCTTTCCCTTCCCCCCCACCACCCTTATGGTTGTGCCATTAATCTCCGTGCTGGAGCTTCTCTACCACCCAGCAGACTCTACAACCTGTTTGTCCCGGCACGGGAAGCAATGGAGACGTACATCAAGGAGTCCTTGAGCTCAGGCATAATCCGGCCTTTGTCGTCAGCGGTGGGGGCGGGCTTTTTTTTCGTTGGCAAGAAGGATGGCTCACTGAGGCCGTGTATAGACTTTCGGGAGTAAAACAATATAACTATCAAGGATAAGTACACTCTTCCACTGATTAATTCAGCCTTTGATTCCCTCCAAGGTGCCTCGTGGTTTTCCAAATTGGACCTGCGCAACGCCTATCATCTGGTGTGGATCCGGGAGGGCGACGAATGGAAGATGGTGTTCCGGACCCCTAGTGGACATTTCGAGTATCTAGTGATGCCATTCGGGCTGACTAATGCCCCTGCCGTCTTCCAGAGGCTGATTAATGATATGTTGAGGGGTTTTTTGGGTACATTTGTGTTTGTTTATCTGGACGATATCCTGATTTTTTTCACAGTCCCTGGAGGAGCATCGTGTGCACGTGAAGCAGGTACTGCAGCGACTGTTGGAGAACAAACTTTTTGTGAAGGCCAAGAAATGTGAGTTTCACGTCAACTGGACATCGTTCCTGGGGTTTATCATCGCTCACAATAAGGTCCTCCCCGATCCGGGTAAGATCAAAGCGGTGGTTGAGTGGCCTACCCCATCATCCAGAAAACAACTCCAACAGTTTCTGGGATTTGCCAACTTTTACCGCCGCTTCATTCAGAATTACAGCTGGATTGCTCTTCCCTTAACCAGTCTGACCTCTCCTAAGTTTCCTTTCCAGTGGACTGAGGAGGCGGCGGCGGCCTTTGCTGAACTGAAGACCAGGTTCTCTTCTTCTCCAGTTCTGACGCAGGTGGACCCCACGCTCCAGTGCTTGGTGGAGGTGGACACTTCGGACTCTGGGGTGGGAGCAGTCCTATCCCAGAGATCTCCGGTGGATGGCGAGAGTCGACCCTGTGCGTTCTTCTCCTGGCGCCTATCTCCAGCTGAGCGCAATTACGACATCGGTGACAGGGAACTGTTGGCTGTCAAACTCGCCTTGGAGGAGTGGTGTCATTGGTTGGAGGGGGCCTCCCAGCCATTCATCGTATGGACTGACCACAAAAACCTGGAATACCTTCGGACAGCCAAGCGTCTAAACTCCCGCCAGGCCCGCTGGTCCCTGTTTTTTGGAAGATTTGATTTCACCATTACCTATCGTCCCAGGTCAAAGAACACGAAGCTGGACGCCTTGTCCCACCACTTTGCCTCGGAGACCACAGAGACGCCTGAGCACCCTATTTTACCTTCATCGTGTGTAGTAGGCGCCATCTTCTGGGGTATTAAGGACAAGGTCTTGAAGGCTCAGGAGGACGAGCCCAACCCGGGTGAAGGACCAGTGGGTAAACTGTTTGTTCCATCGGCTGTCCGGGGGAGGTTATTCACTAGGGCCATTCATCCAAGTTCTTGTGTAATCAAGGGCAGGAACGCACAGTGGAGCTGATTCAGAGGATGTTTTGGTGGCCGTCGCAGCAGAGGGATGTCAGGGAGTCTGATTTGGAATCCCATTTGGTTGTCTGATTTGGAATCCCGGCTCCGCTGCATTGAAACACCGTCTGCGCCAGTTAATCTCGACGGACGCCCCTTAGCTGCAGCGGAGCTAGCTACCTTAGGCCCCCCTATCAGCGGTCCCCCGGCTCTCCTCAGCAGCGAGGAGACTGGGTGGGTGACAGTGAGAAGGAAGCCTAGTCGCAAAGCCCCGGTACACCACCAACCTGTTCACGTTTCTAATCGTTTTTCCCCGCTCAGCGACACACCCGCTGAGGAAAAAACTCTGTAGTCAGAAACGTGAACCTAGAGACTCCAGCAGCCATAGTCAAATGCATTCCTGGGGCCAGAGCAGGTGACATCGAGTCAAATTTGAAAATGCTGGCTAAAAGTAACTGTAAATATTCCACAATTGTTATTCACGCCGGCATTAATGACATCCGTCTCCGGCAGTCGGAAGTCACGAAACTTAATATAGAATCGGTGTGTGACTTTGCAAAAACGATGTCTGCCACTGTAGTATTCTCTGGGCCCCTCCCCAATCTGACCAGTGATGACATGTTTAGCCGCTCGTCAACCTTGAACCGCTGGCTGTCTGTGTGGTGTCCTAAAAATGACGTGGGCTACATTGACAATTGGAACTCTTTTTGGGGAAAACCTGGTCTTATGAGACGAGACAGCATTCATCCCACTTTGGATGGTGCTTCTCATTTATCTAACAATCTGGCATCTTTTTTATCCAAATTTCCAAAACCCTGACTACTCAGAGTTGGGACCAGGAAGCAGAGTCTCAGTCTTACATGCCTCTCTGCAGCTCATCCGCCACCCCTCAGCTTAGCCCCTGTCTTCCCCATCAGAGAATCGTTGTCTGCTCCCTCCAAAGTAAATAAAAATATAATGCATAAGCATCCCAAAGTGATAAAGCAAAATATTGGTAAAACTCAAATTAAACATAAATCCTCTAAATTGAATGAATTGGCCTCTGTTCCTCCTCATAATTTAAAAATTAAATGTGGTTTATTAAATATTAGATCTCTAACTCCCAAGTCTCTGTTAGTCCATGATCTGTTAATTGATCATCAGATTGATTTGGTTTTGATTTGATTGATTGATTGCAGCCCCTCACAGCACCAGTAAATATACAGGGAACAGACATCGAGATGGTGACATCCTACAAGTACCTGGGTATTCATCTGAACAATAAACTAGACTGGTCACACAATACTGACGCACTCTACAAGAAGGGACAGCGCAGGCTGTTCCTGCTGAGGAGACTCAGGTCTTTTGGTGTACAAGGGGCGCTGCTGAAGTCATTCTATGACACGGTGGTGGCATCAGCCATCACTTTTGGAGTGGTCTGCTGGGGCAGTGGCATTACTGCAGCCGATAGGAAGAGACTGAACAAACTGATTAAGAAAGCTAGCTCTGTCCTGGGGCAACGCCTTGATCCGATGGAGGAGATAGGAGAGAGAAGGACGGTGGCTAAACTGTCATCTCTGCTGGAGTCCGAGTTCCACCCTATGCAGGACATACTGGATGCACTGAGGAGCTCATTTAGCAGCAGACTACATCATCCCAGGTGCACAACCGAGAGGTTTCGTAGGTCCTTCCTACCAACGGCTGTCAGACTGTACAACCTAAGCAGGGCTGCTCGCAGAGATAGCAAAAAGACGTAACAAACTAATAGTTTTTTTTGAATGCAAAAGATGCAATAGACTTACACAATGGTCCTCTCCGGCATACAACTAGGAACATACCGGTCGCTATGGAGGGTGAGAATATGTATGGGCACATAATCATACCATGTAGGATAACTAAATAGACGGTTATGCTGTTTCATCCCACCTAGCAACAATGCTCTGCACTGTGTGTGTTTATATATTTACATATTTATTCCATCTAGCTACAATGCTCTGCACTGGGTGTGTTTATATTTATATATCTATATATTTATTCCATCTAGCTACAATGCTTAGCACTGGGTGTGTTTATATTTATATATCTATATATTTATTCCATCTAGCTACAATGCTCCGCACTGTGTTTTTATATATCTACATATTATTCCATCTAGCTACATTGCTCCGCACTGTGTGTGTTTATATACTTGCATATTTATTCCACCTAGCTGCAATGCTCCGTACTGTGGGTGTTTATATATTTACATATTTATTCCATCTAGCTACAATGCTCTGCACTGTGTGTTCATATATTCATATATTTATTCCATCCAGCTACAATGCTCTGCACTGTGTGTCTGTGTGTGTGTATATATATATTTTATAGTAATATGTACATATGTATATTAGCTGCTCTTGCTGATTGTTTTTTTTTTTTGTTTTTTTTGTTTTTTTTTTTCTTGCCTTCTGATTGTTGCTCTGAGTGTTGCTATCCCTGTGCTGTTGCAATCCTGGAATTTCCCCGTTGTGGGACTAATAAAGGCTTATCTTATCTTATCTCTTATCTTATTTAATTTCCCTTACAGAGACTTGGTTAGGGCAAGGGGATTATGTTGGTTTAAATGAATCAACTCCCTCTGGTTATTTAAACTGTCAAAATCCCAGAAGTTCTGGTCGTGGAGGAGGAGTAGCAACAATTTACCATTCCAAATTACTAGTTAATGTAAAGCAAAAAACATGTTATAATTCCTTTGAGGGCCTGGTCCTCAGTGTTGGGCACTTTAGCAATTTTAGGTTAAACCCAATTTTATTTGCCATAGTTTATCGTCCCCCATCAACCTACTCAGAATTTTTATCCGAATTTGCTGATTTCTTAGCTGATTTAGTGCTGAAATCTGATAGAATAATTATAGTAGGGGACTTTAATATACATGTGGATGTAGATAGTGACTGCCTTAATGTGGCATTTAATTCAATATTAGACTCGATTGGGTTTTCTCAGAAAGTAGAAAATTCTACTCATTACCTCCACCATTCATTGGACCTTGTTCTGACATATGGCATAGAAATAGAAAATCTTGTAGTGTCTCCTCATAACCCTGTACTGTCAGACCATTGTCTGTTAACCTTTGATTTTACTATTTCTGACTATTTGGCTCCTAAAGAAAAATATTACTACAGTAGATGCCTCTCAGATGATGCTGTTACCAAATTTATGCAGATTGTTTCCTCTATGCCATGTGTCAACACAACGGAAATAAGCTATAGATAGCTTGCTCCTTCTGTAATTGATAACATGGTGGATAGTGTTTCAGCTTCTCTGCATCAGACTCTAGACTTGGTGGCCCCCTTAAAAAAGAAAAAGTCTAATCAGAGATTTCTAACTCCTTGGTTCAACACAGAAACTCGTAGCTTAAAACAGAAGACTCGTCAATTAGAAAGAAAATGGCGCTCCACTAATTTAGATGAAATCTATTTAGCTTGGAGAAATCATCTTTTAATTTATAAAAAATCTCTGAGAAAAGCTAGAACGAGTTATTACTCTGCATTAATAGAAGAGAACAAGAATAATCCCAGGTTTCTTTTCAGCACTGTAGCCAGGTTGACAAAGAGTCAGGACACTGTCAATCCTAGCATTCCCTTAGAGCTTACTAGTCAGGACTTTATGAACTTTTTCAATAATAAAATTTCATCCATCAGAGATAAAATCAATCAGATTCTTCCCACAGTTAACTTAAATACTGTAACTACTACATCTCCTTCTATTGATGTCTGTCTTGATGAGTTTACTCCAATCGACCTTTGTGAGTTAGACAAAATAGTTTCCTCATCCAAATCTTCAACTTGTCTTTTAGACCCTATTCCTACCAGGTTATTTAAAGAAGTCTTCCCACTTATTGGTAGCCTTATTCTTCATATAATCAATTCTTCATTAACTTTAGGCCATGTACCGCAGACTTTTAAAATGGCTGTAATTAAACCCTTACTCAAAAAGCCAACGCTAGATCCAGGAACTTTAGCTAACTATAGACCAATCTCTAATCTCCCTTTCATTTCAAAAATCTTAGAAAGAGTTGTTGCTACGCAATTATTTGACCACCTGCAGGGAAATGGTTTACTTGAAGAGTTTCAGTCTGGGTTTAGAATCCATCACAGTACTGAAACAGCCTTAGCGAAGGTCACTAACGACCTCCTCATTGCATCTGATAATGGACTAGTTTCTGTACTTGTCCTTTTACACCTTAGTGCAGCTTTTGATACTATCGATCATAATATTCTACATGATAGATTAGAACACTATGTTGGACTTAATGGAACTTTGTTGCAGTGGTTTAGATCTTATTTATCTGATAGGTTCCAGTTTGTTCATGTAAATAATGAGTTTTCTTTCAACTCAAAGCTCAGTCATGGAGTTCCACAGGGATCTGTGCTAGGCCCTACTCTTTTTAGTTTATATATGCTTCCGTTAGGCAACATTATTAGAAAGCACTGTATACATTTTCATTGCTATGCTGATGACACACAATTATACCTGTCAATGAAGCCAGATGATAGTAATCAATTAGCCAAGTTAGAAGCCTGTCTGAAGGAAATCAAAGCTTGGATGACTTGTAATTTCCTGCTATTAAATTCAGATAAGACTGAAGTCATTCTTGTTGGTCCAAAAAACCTTAGAAATTCCTTTCCAAATCAAACTTTCAGTTTGGATGCGGTTACTCTTTCTCTTAATAGCTCTGTGAGGAACCTTGGAGTTATTTTTGATCAGGATTTGTCCTTCAATTCACATATTAAATTTGTTTCTAAGACTGCCTTCTATCATTTGCGTAATATTGCCAAGATTAGGAGCATCTTGTCTCAGAGTGATGCTGAGAAACTGATCCACGCTTTTGTTAGCTCGAGATTAGATTATTGTAATTCTTTATTATCAGGCTGTCCTAAAACATCTTTAAAAAGTCTTCAGCTGATCCAAAATGCTGCAGCAAGAGTTTTAACAGGTACTAGAAAGAGAGATCATATCTCTCCGGTTCTGGCCTCCCTTCATTGGCTTCCCATAGAGTTTAGAATTAAGTTTAAAATCCTTCTTCTTACTTACAAAGCTCTAAACAATCAGGCTCCTTTTTATTTAAAAGATCTGATACTACCGTATTATCCTAACAGAGCACTACACTCCCAAAATGCAGGATTACTTGTAATACCTAGAATCTCCAAAAGTACAATGAGAGGCAGAGCCTTCAGTTATCAAGCTCCTCTCCTGTGGAATCAGCTGCCAATCTGGATTCGGGAGTCAGACTCGATCTCTGTTTTTAAGAATAGGGCTAAAACCTACCTTTTTGATATAGCCTACAATTAGGGAGGGATCATGTGTTTCTGAACCCTCCCTTAGTTATGCTGCTAATAGGTTTAGTCAGCCGGGGGACCTCCAGTAATGCACTGGGCCTCACTCCTTTTCTCACTCTCAATGAAATATTTTTTTTGCTGGTCATTAACATTTGTTTGTTCTCTCCCATAGATTGAGTCCCCATCGTGCTGTTTGCTCTCTACATGTCTGTTCTTTTCTTCTTCTCTATCCCCTCACCCCCCAGCCAGTCGCAGCAGATGACTGCTCCTCCCTGAGCCTGGTTCTGCTGGAGGTTTCTTCCTGTTAAAAGGGAGTTTTTCCTCTCCACCGTTGCCAAGTGCTTGCTCACAGGGGATCGCCTGATTGCTGGGGTCTTTCTGCAACTGTGGGGGTTCCCCCTACAGTTGATAGTGCTATGAGATGACTGTTGTTGTGAAATGGCGCTATATAAATAAAGTTGAATTGAATTGAGTACGTCCGGGCCTGCCCTCAGTGTGCCACCGGGAAGACGTCTTCTTCTCCCCCAGCTGGGCTGCTCCACCCCCTTTCCGTCCCTGCAGACCGTGGTCCCATGTGGCTCTGGATTTCATTACCGGCCTCCCATCGTCCAACCACAATACGGTAATCCTCACAATGGTTGACAGGTTCTCCAAGGTTGCCCATTTTGTTCCTCTGCAGGGGTTGCCCACGGCCAAGGAGACAGTGGATCTCCTGGTCCAGCATGTGGTACGACTACATGGCATTCCTCTGGACATTGTCTCGGACCGGGGTCCCCAGTTTGTGTCCCAAGTCTGGAGGTCATTCTGCAGCACCTTGGGGGCCACGGCGAGTCTATCCTCAGGCTACCATCCTCAAACCAACAGGTAGTGAGTCACCACTGAGATGTCACCATTGAGATGGTGACATCCTACAAGTACCTGGGTGTTCATCTGAACAATAAACTAGACTGGTCACACAATACTGATGCACTCTACAAGAAGGGACAGCGCAGGCTGTTCCTACTGAGGAGACTCAGGTCTTTTGGTGTACAAGGGGCGCTGCTGAAGACATTCTATGACACAGTGGTGGCATCAGCCATCCCTTTTGGAGTGGTCTGCTGGGGCAGTGGCATTACTGCAGCCGATAGGAAGAGACTGAACAAACTTATCAAGAAAGCTAGCTCTGTCCTGGCGCAGCGCCTTGATCCGGTGGAGGAGATAGGAGAGAGAAGGACGGTGGCTAAACTGTCATCTCTGCTGGAGTCCGACTTCCACCCTATGCAGGACATACTGAATGCACTGAGGAGCTCATTTAGCAGCAGACTACATCATCCCAGGTGCACAACCAAGAGGTTTCGCAGGTCCTTCCTACCAACGGCTGTCAGACTGTACAACCTAAGCAGGGCTGCTCACAGAGATAGCAAAAAGACGTAACAACCTAATAGTTTTTTGAATGCAAAAGATGCAATAGACTTACACAATGGTCCCCTCTGGCATACAACTAGGAAAATACCGGTAGCTACGGAGGGTGATAATATGTATGGGCACATAATCATACCATGTAGGATAACTAAGTAGACGGTTGTGCTGTTTCATCCCATCTAGCAACAATGCTCTGCACTGTGTGTGTTTCTACATTTACATATTTATTCCATCTAGCTACAATGCTCCGCACTGGGTGTGTTTATGTTTATGTTTATATTTATATATCTATATATTCATTCCATCTAGCTACAATGCTCCGCACTGTGTGTTTATATATCTACATATTATTCCATCTAGCTACATTGCTCCGCACTGTGTGTTTATATATTTACATATTTTTTCCACCTAGCTGCAGTGCTCCGTACTGTGTGTTTATATATTTACATATTATTCCATCTAGCTACATTGCTCCGCACTGGGTGTGTTTATGTTTATGTTTATATTTATATATCTATATATTCATTCCATCTAGCTACAATGCTCCGCACTGGGTGTGTTTATGTTTATATTTATATATCTATATATTCATTCCATCTAGCTACAATGCTCCGCACTGTGTGTTTATATATCTACATATTATTCCATCTAGCTACATTGCTCCGCACTGTGTTTATATATTTACATATTTATTCCATCTAGCTGCAATGCTCCGTACTGTGTGTTTATATACTCATATATTTATCCCATCCAGCTACAATGCTCTACACTGTGTGTCTGTGTGTGTATATACAGTATATATTTATAGTAATATGTACATATGTATATTAGCTGCTCTTGCTTGCTTGCTTTTTTTTTCTTGCCTTCTGATTGTTGCTCTGAGTGTTGCTATCCCTGTGCTGTTGCAATCCTGGAATTTCCCCGTTGTGGGACTAATAAAGGCTTATCTTCTTCTTCTTCTAGTGTGAACGAGCAAACCAGGAGTTGGAAGCTGCACTGTGGTGTGTCGCCACCAAGAACCCCTCGTCTTGGAGCTCCCACCTTCCCTGGATTGAGTATGTGCAAACACCACCACCTCATCAGCCATAGGCATGTCCCCTTTCCAGGCTTTGCTGGGTTACAACCCCCCACTGTTCCCGGAGGAGGAGGGGGACATCGCGGTTCCCTCTGTTTGTGCTCACCTGCAGCGGCGTCGTCGGATCTGGAGGGCTACCCAGGAGGCGCTGCAACGCACGGCAGAGCGCAACACGGCAGTGGCCAACCGTCACAGGGCTCCAGCTCCCGCCTATCAGGTGGGCCAACAGGTATGGCTGTCCACCAAGCATATTGACTTAAAGGGTGTGAGGAAGAAAATGTCCCAGAGGTTTATTGGACCCTTTCCTATCACTCAGATTATTAACCCAGTGTATGTGCAAATAGCTCTCCCCCCCTCCCTCCGCATCTGTCCTTCTTTCCACGTCTCCCAGGTCAAGCCTGTCTGCTCCAGCCCCTTGTGTCCTCCACCCAGGAACCCACCACCACCGATGATGATCGACAGTGACCTGGCTTGGAAGGTCAATGCCATTCTGGATGTCCGATGCTGGGGTCGTGGTCTACAGTACCTGGTGGATTGGGAGGGCTATGGGCCGGAGTGGAGATCCTGTGTGCGCCCCTCCTTCGTGCTGGACAAGCAACTCATCAGGAACTTCCACCAGGCGCACCCAGGTAGGATGGATCAACCGTCGAGAGGCATGTTGTTGGGGGGGAGTACTGTCATGGCCGCCAATAAGGCACACCTGTGCACACACCTGTCTGCTATCTGGCTCTGCCTATATATTCTGTGAGACCCAGGGATCAGCGCGGAGTCGTCTGCTTCCTTCCTGAGGAATCTGAACTCACCAACTCCACACTGAGCTTCCAGCCTCATCGTCTTTCCAGCGCTTCTGCTCGCCTAGGGCCTCCTAACCATCCAGCAGCCAAGTAAGCCTGATCCCCTGTGAGCAAGAGTTTGGCGATGGTGGAGAGGAAAAACTCCCTTTAAACAGGAAGAAACCTCTAGCAGAAGCAGGCTCAGGGAGGGGCAGTCATCTGCTATGACTGGCTGGGAGGTGAGGGGATAGAGAAGAAGAAAACAACAGACATATAGAGAGCAAACATTAAAGGAGTGAAGCCAAGTACATTATTGGCGGTCCCCCAGCAGTCTAAATCTATTAGCAACAGAACTAAGGGAGACTTTAGAGACACATGATCCCTCCCTAATCGTAGGCTATATCAAAAAGGAAGATTTTTACCCTATTCTTAAAAACAGAGATCGAGTCTGACTCCCGAATCCAGATTGGCAGCTGGTTCCACAGGAAAGGAGCTTGATAGCAGAAGGCTCTGCCTCCCATTGTACTTTTGGAGATTCTAGGTATTACAAGTAATCCAGCATTTTGGGAGCGTAGTGCTCTGTTAGGATGATAGGGTAATATCAGTTCTTTTAAATAAAAAGGGGCCTGATTGTTAAGAGCTTTGTAAATGAGAAGAAGGATTTTAAACTTAATTCTGAACTCTATGGGAAGCCAGTGAAAGGAGGCCAGAACCGGAGAGATATGATCTCTCTTTCTAGTACCTGTTAAAACTCTTGCTGCAGCATTTTGGATCAACTGAAGACTTTTTAAAGATGTTTTAGGACAACCTGATAATAAAGAGTTACAATAATTTAATCTAGAGCTAACAAAAGCGTGAATCAGTTTCTCAGCATCACTCTGAGACAAGATGCTCCTAATCTTGGCAATATTATGCAAATGATAGAAGGCAGTCTTAGAAACAAATTTAATATGTGAATTGACCACTAGGAACTGTTCAGTCTATGAACTTTTCAGCCCCCCCCCCCCACCTTCCCTGCTCATACATGCTCATTGTCACTGTTTTATTTGCATTCTCAATCTTTTTGTTTTATCTGCTGAACCTACACTGGGGAAAATAAAATGTATATTAATTATGTGTTGTGTGTGCAGATATTTATTATGAAAGATTTGGTTAAAGCACAGGTTCAAGGTCAGCGTACAACTGGAGCCCATTCAAAAATGAATCAGGCTAAATAATGTCTGCAATAAATAACAGCTCCACATTACTGTAAAGGGGTAATAAGTAAGATTTTACTACCCCATTGCACAAAATGACCATAATATATCTGGAGTGGGTTGATAGAATTATTGATCAATTCTAGTGAATCAACACAACTCACATGCAGGAGTTTTTTGCTCTTTCTGTTCATCAGAATCTCAAGACACTTCCTCTCCTACTTATTTCCATTTTCACCTGCTATACCTGTTAATCTGGCATCACACAACACACTGTTATTAAACTAAAAATAGTGCTTTGTAATTTAGCAGTGAGTAACTGTATAATACTTAAGTATCATACTTGTCTTTAACATTCTCCCTGGATATATAAGTGTCCCTGAATTGATTAGAAATTCTGAAAATGTCACTTTATGTTGCTCTCAACTGCTGGTATAGTAATTATTCTGGAGGTGTGGTAGAGGGAGACTTGTGACTTGGCTACACTGGTGAGAAACTCCAGCCTGCTAAAGCAGAGCTTTAAGTTACAACAACCTCAAGAGCCATGCAGCTGATTAATCAGATCCCTAAAGTTATGTGTTCATTGTGGTTTGTTTATCATTTTGTCTTTTAACAAGACTATACAAAACTTTGATTAAATTTTCATCAGAAATGACCTTTGGGTAAAGGATTACCATAAAAAAAAATTGTCAGAAATTGTTTCAAATACATCATATTGGTGAAGTACATGGGTTTACAAAGTCTCATAATAAATGTATTATAAGGGATAAGAAAGGCTGAAAATGTTTAAATTAGTGTTGCATTACTCAAGATCAGTCTTGGTCTTGAGACCAGTGTTGAGACCACATTTACAAGGTCTCAGTCTCATCTTGGAATCTGAGTCATTTTTATTTGCTTTTGTCTCAGTCTCAAATAAAATTGATTCGTGATTTTAAACCAAGACCATTCACCATCCACATACAGTTGAAACAAGATACTTTATAAAAAGACACATAACCTTTTGTTTCTCACTATCTGACATGAAATCAGAATAATGTTTTCCTGTTTTAGGTCAGTTAGGATTACCAAAATATGTTTCTCTTTGCCAAAAAATATGTATATTTGCTTTCTTCATAAGTTTATTTACACTAAGATTGCTATAACTTTGTACAATTTTAGAAAGCCCAAATGATGATGTCATGGCTTTGGAAGCTTCTGATAAGTTAATTGACAACATTTGAGTTAACTGGGAGCACACCTGTGGATGTATTTTAAGACACACCTCAAACACACTACTTCCTTGTGTGGCATTGTGGGAAAATCAGAAGAAATCAGTCAAGCTATCAAGAAGAGAAGTGTGGACCTCCACAAGTCTGGTTCATCCTTGGGAACAGTTTCCAAATGCCTGAAGGTGCCACATTCATCTGTTCAATCAATTATGCTCAAGTTGAGAATGTCCAGCCATCATACCACTCAGGAAGGAGACAGATTCTGTGTCCCAGAGATGAACGTGTTTTGGTGTGAAATGTGCGTATCAACCCCAGGACAAAACCAAAAGACCTTGTGAAGACGTTGGCTGAAGCTGGTAAAAGAGTGTCATTATCTACTGTACAGTGAAACAAGTGCTGTACCAACATGGGCTGAAAGGCCACTCAGTGAGGAAGAAGCCATTATTCCAAAAGCAACATAAAAAAGCCAGATTACAGTTTACAAATGCACACAGGGACAAAGACCTTCATTTTTGAAGACATGTCCTGTGGTCTGATGAAACTAAAATTGAACTGTTTGGCCATAATGACCATCGTTACATTTGGAGGAAAAAGGGGGAAGCTTGCAAGCCTGAGAACAACATGCCAGCTGTGAAGTATGGGGGTGGCAGCATCATAATGTGAGGGTGTTTTGCTGCGGGAGGGACTGGTACACTTCACAAAGTAGATGGCATCATGAGAAAAGAAGATTATGTAGAAATATTGAAGCAACATCTCAAGACATCAGCGAAGAAGTTAAAGCTTGGGCACAAATGGGTCTTCCAAGAGAATGACCCTAAGCCTACCACCAAATTAGTTACAAAGTGGCTTAAGGAGAACAAAGTGGAGTGGCCATCACAAAGCCGTGATCTCAGTCCCATAGAAAATTTGTGGGCAGAGCTGAAAAGACATGTGGGAGCAAGGGGGCCTACAAACCTGACTCAGTTACACCAGTTCTGTCAAAATTCCAGCAAACTATTGTGAGAAGCTTGTGGAAGGATACTCAAAATGGTTGACCCAAGTCCTACAGTTTAAAGGCAATGCTACCAAATATTAAAGAAATGTATGAAAACTTCTGAGTTTGACAAAAATAACTAGAAAAGCACTCGGAGAGCGCAGACCTCCGCCAAGCGCCACAGTTCCCCCCATACAGTGTTTGTGTGTACGTTTTCAGATTCCTTGACCATGAAAACATATGACTAGCAATTGGATTCACAATGATAGGATTAGAAAGCTTGGGATCAGTCCGCCAAGGTCTCCGCCTTTGACCGCCACCTAATCCACATAGCACCGGACCTCCATGATCCCTCCTGCAGGTGGTGAACCGACTGGAGGGCGGGCCCATGTAACTCCTTCGGGCTGAGCCCGGCCGGGTCCCATGGGTGGAAACCCAGCCACCAGACGCTAGCCTTCGAGCCCCTCCCCCAGGCCTGGCTCCAGGGTGGGGCCCCGGTAACCCCATACCAGGCGGGGTACACTGAATCCTTGATATACAATTTATCATGAGAGTCTGTTGGATCGTTCTTAGTCTGGCCCTTCACCCAGGACCAGTTTGTCTTGGGAGACCCTATCAGAGGCAAATTGCCCCGGACAACATAGCTCCTGGGATCACTGGGGCACGCAAACCCCCCCACCACGATAAGGTGACGATCCATGAGGGGTATCTGATTAGGATGCCTCCTGGACGCCTCCCACTTGAGGTGTTTCAGGCACGTCCCACTGGGAGGAGACCCCGGGGCAGACCCAGGACTCGGTGGAGAGACTATGTCTCCCAGCTGGTCTGGGAACACCTTGGTATCCCCTCTGAAGAGCTGGAGCAGGTGGCTGGGGAGAGGGAAGTCTGGGCTTCTCTGCTTGAACTGCTGCCTCCGCGACCCGGACCTCCGGAAAAGCGGTAGAAGATGGATGGATGGATGGATGATAGGATTAGTGGTTCAGTAGTTATTGATGAAAATGGCATTTTGCGTAATGGCGGTTTTCTTGTGGACAGTGATCCGGATCACCACCAAAATGTAATCATCTGTAGGATACCCCATTTCTGACAATCTGTGAAAACTTCATGAAAATCAGTCCATAACCTTTTGAGTTATGTTGCTAACAAACAAACAGACGGACAGACAAACCAACGCCGATGAAAACATAACCTCCTTGGCGGAGGTAATAAAAAAAATCCTGTAAAAAAATATTTAGCAACTAGAAAAATGATTTTGCAAAAAAAAAATAATTTTGATAATTCTAAATGACCTAAAACAGGAAAAGTTTAGTCTGATTTAGTGTCAGACAGTGAGAAAAATGGTTATGTGTCTTTTTATAGTGCATGCAAACTTCTGGTTTCAACTGTAATTAGTATGATTGCAAAGAAATATTCCCTTTAAATATAACAATAAAGTCATTTCATCATCCTTATCATCACCTGTATTTATTTTTGACAGGACACAATTAATCCCTCGGTTGGGGTAGGTCCTGCTTGACTGCACTTCTCAGAGTCCCACTCCAGTGGTTTCTGTCCACTGGTTCAACCTGGGCCAGTTGTAGCTTGACCCGGTCCATACGGACACCCTCTAGCAATGTCTTTTTCGGTCTTCCTCTTCCTTGACCTCTGCTGCTACCAGGATCAACCTCCATGACCTTCTTAATTCAACCAACACTCCTCTCCACATGGCCAAACCAACGCAAACGGCACGTGCGGAGCACATCCTCAAGGTCGTCCAGCTGCAGCCTAACCAGGAGTGGTTGCGAGCTGACCTCATCCTCAGTGGAGACGCCACACATCCAGTGGACCATGACCCTGTCATTCTGCTGCAGACGGTTAAGACAGGTGGCAGTCATGGTCCATGTCTTGCTGGCATAAAGCAACATGCTCCTCATGCAGGAGTTGTAGATACAGCCTTGAGAGGTTGGTGGGAGTCAGCGGGTCTTGAGAATTGGGAGCACTTGCCTGAATTTGTTCCAGGCAGCCTGGCATCTCGTGATGGTGGCAAGCTCAGGTCCACCACCAGCAGAGTGCATGTCACCCAAGTAGCAGAAAGATGATACCACTTCCAGCTTGTCGTCACCAACAATCAACTGTGTCATAGGTCGGCCATCGATTGGCCTGGCCTCCCCACGACAGCGCTTACATGGAAAATCTTGGTCATATGCCCGGCCCCCAGAGAGTCCACTGTATCTCTTGTGTAGCCATCTCGAGCAACCACTGCAAAAGACGGAACCATGGCCAGTGCCTGTGAGACACACAGCACATGGATACTTACTGGAGTTCTGGAGAACATCCAGGCCTGGGCCCGAGATCAAGATCTTAGTCTTTCCCATGTTTACACAGAGTCCTTTGGCCTCCATGCCATTCTTCCAATGGACTAGCTTCACAAGCATCTCCTCCAGCGTCTCTGCAATGATGACAAGGTCATCGGCGTACAGGATCTCCCAGGGACAACCAGTATAGAACTCACAAGACAGGGCCTCCAGAACAATGATGAAAATGATTTGTAGGTTTAAAAATATCACTGCTAACTGTTGCAACCCCACCCCCTTTACATAAGTGGGACAAGTTGAGAGGAAACAAAGAGGAGGGGAGAGTTGCAATCAAACTTTTGTTTAAACATTTTCTGTTGATTTGATTTTTGAGAACATGTGGACATTTCATGTTTGCATTTAATTACAGAAGGTTGAGGAAGTCTGAATCAATTAAAGATGATTATTTTGATTTCAGCACCCTTGTATTTACTCAGAGAAGGAACTAATATATATACAGTATGTAATTTATGATATACGTATATGTTCTTGGTCTCGGCCTCTCTTGGTCTTGGTCTTCTTGACTCTGTCTCACGTCATTAAAGTCTTGGTCTTGTCATCTCTGTACACTCTGGTCTTGGTCTGTCTTGGTCTCAGTTAGTGTAGTCTTGACTACAATACTATTGTAGTTTAAATAACAATTTGGCTGCTAGCTTAATCATCAATATGTTTTAATAGTGGCATAAGGAGCTAACAATGCTAACTTCTGCTCTTCTTTTGGTCCATTTAAAAGAATGTCTTGCTGTGGTGTATATGGACAATGCTGTAAATCTGTCACACTAGTAATATAACAAGCAAAAACTTTCCCGGATCTAAGTGAGTGGTTCTACATCTTGTCATGTTCTACTCTCTGCGTGATGATGCAACTCTCTCATCAGGAACAACGGAGGATAACTGGTAGCAGCCAGTGAGACTCCCATGCTCAACTGATTTTAAGATGCACTCAGTGTGGATCGACGTGGAACTGTCATGTTTGTGAACCGACTCCTTGTGACCTCCAGGATCAGTAAGCTACTGCAGCCGTTCTGTCTCCTGACTCTGTCTGACTCCTGCTCCTTGCTATCTCTATGATCTTCAGATTGAACCTGCTGCCTGATACTCTGCAATTGAGTTTTCTTGCTGGCTCCACGCACTCACCCAGCCTCTGTCCCACTCTGGATTGACTAATCTCCTTGTGGGAAAACTCCCTTTGGCTTTGCTCCGTCTCTTACTTGTCTCTTTTCTATCTCCACAGGATACTATGCCCCCCGCACCGCAGGAAGCAGTTCCAGCAGTTTTATTAATAAAATCATTCTCTTGTCTCATCATCTGTCTCGTTGTGTTGTGTTCTGTTATTGGGTCCAAACCTTGCCAAACCATGACACCAGCCACCTCCAGATCTTCAAGGAGAATACCAAGGCATTCCCAGGCCCTCTGGGAGACATACATTGTCTCTCCAGTGTGTCCTGGGTCTGATCCTGGGTCCCTTCATAGTGGGATGCGCAAGTAATGCCTCACATGGGAAGTGTCCAACAGGCATCCTAACTGAATGCCCAAACCACCTCAGTTGGCTCCTTTCAAAGTGGAAGAGCAGCATGTCTACTCTGAGTCTCTCCCGGATAATTGAACTCCTCATCCTATCTCTAAGGGTTCAGTCCAGCTACCCTATGAAAAAAAGCTCATTTCAACGACTTGTATCCATGATCTCATTCTTTCAGTCCCTGTAAAGGTGGAACAGACCCTCTGGTCCCCCTTCTTAAAGAGGGGAACCACCACCCCAGTTTGCCAGAGGTACTGCCTCCAACTTCCACACAATGTTGCAGAAGCGTGTCAACCACCACAGCCCTACAACATCTAGAGCCTTGAGGTACTCAGGGTGAATCTCATCCACACCCTGGTGCCCTGCCACTTAAAGAGTTTTTTTTACAACTTCAGCAACCTCAGCCCAAGTGATGGGTGAGTCATCCCCCTTGTCCTCAGGCTCTGCTTCATCTATGAAAGGTGTGTCAGTGGGATTTAAGAAGATTCTCAAAGTACCCCTTCCACCCCCTGGCAATAACCCCAGGTGGAGTCAGCAGTGCCTCATCTGCACCATACACAGTGTGAACAGGGTGTTGCTTTCCCCTTCTGTGCCCCGGACAGTTTGCGAGAATCTCTTCGAGGCCTACCCAAAATCTTGCTCATCAAACTCCTCCCACACCTAAGCTTTTGCTTCAGCAACTGCCTGAGCTTCACTCACAAATGACTTCACTGTTGTCATTTGTTAGTACATTACCATTTCTGTCCTTAATCAGCCTAACCTGCTTCACATCTTTTCCAGCTCAATCTGTCTAGCCAGTCAATACAGCTCCTTTTATCCTTCCTTAGTGTCCAACCTCTCATACAACTCACTATATGCCTTTTCCTTTGCCTTTACCACCCCTTTCTTTGCCATGCACCTAGAGTCCAAATACTGCTGTCTACTTTCTTCATCTCCCTAACTATCCACCTTTTTCTTTGCCAGCCTCTTCCTTTGAATACTTTCTTGTAACTCTTCCATGCCCACATCAAACACAGCCACCTCAGGAAAAGGAGAGGCTGGACCCACGGAGATCTCCGGCGAAGAGGCGGGAACCACGGAGACCCCGGATGATGATGGAGGACCCGTGGTGACTGACGGTGCTAACTCCCATGCAACCGGATCCAGGGGACACCCATCAGTCAGCTCAGGATCCAGGGTATAGATGGCGCTCTTCTCCCATCCAGGATGCGGCTGCAGGGCTGGAGCTGGAATCTCCAGGGCTACAGACTCCTCTCTCGTCCAGTGGCTGCCACCCAGGACCGGTGGATACTTGGAAACAGCAGGACAGACGGGAGAAGGAGAAGAATTCAATGTAGCAGCAGCAGAGGTGGAGAGCTTAGCCAAATTACAGGGCTGCAGGTGAGGCACCCCGCCCCCCACCAGGAATTAAACAAGGTAATTCATCATTTTGTGTTAAGGAATGAGAAAATTACTTGCCTTAATTCCCGGGCTGTGCTGGTTGCTGCCGCTGGTGTCCCAGACGATTTCCTTCTGGTCTGTACAGTGGGCGGGGGTACCAGCTCAGCAGCAGGTAGAGCCGGCCCTGCAGACCTGGTGATGACGGCACAGTCTACAGCTGCGATGGAGGAGTCCGTCTGGCGCACAGCAGCTGGATGGTGGCAAGAGGCTGGGAGAGTCTGCTCCCGGGGACATTTCCTCGTCTGCTCCGCCCTGGGTGCTCGTGACGGCAGATCTCCCAGCAGGCTTTGGGGGTCCATTTGGAGGTCTGAGATGGTGTAAAGTAGCCCCGCATACCTGGGATAGCTCCTTATTCCAGGGTGCGCCTCCACGATGGTAGCAGCCGCCTCCACATTCCGGCACCCCTCCCCCAGCGAGCGAGAGGTGAATGCTGTGTCCACAAACTCCTGGGCAAAGTCCGCCGCCCACAGTTCATCAACAGTGAGGCCACTTGCTCCAGATTTCCTTTGGTTAATGGGTCCCCAGCGCGCAGATGGCATGACAACGTCGCGTGTACTCCCAAGAACACAAGGGGGAGAAAGAAAAACGATTATGGAAAAAAAACCTGCCAGAACCTACAGTGGATGGTGTCCACCGTTGGTCGTGTTCTTCTGTCATGAATCTGCCCTTTAAAGGGCTGAGGAAGGACACCAAACACACGCTGAGGTTTGGCACATTTATTAACACAAAGAGTAAACCAAAATACTCACAGAACACAATCAACTAAAACACAAAGCGCTGGAAGAGAGCGGAGCTCAACGTCCAGGGGGACAGAAGCCTGGGAACGCCGGGCCAAGGGGCAGAATCCAGCCGAAGCTCTCCCGAAGGCAGCGGGGCTCACGGGTGGAAATAAAGGGAACACTAACCTGGGCGGAGCTCTCCAACTCTCCTCGACAGCGAAGCACCAACACACTCAGAGCACGGCTGTGCATCTGAGGACGGTTGTAGAAGTTGACTGTGAAGCAATCAAGTAGGACACGACAATGAGAAATGGTTGTCATGGCCTATAAATACTGTGCTAGATGTAAGGCAGGTGTGCATACATGAATGGAGAAACTAATCAAAATAACAAGTGACAGCTGTGCAACCCCTGAAGTAAAGTTTGACAGCCGGAAGCTTCACAGCACTGTCAAAATAAAAGTGCAAACCAGAACACAAAATAAAACAAGAATAATATAAAAAATGACACAATAAACAAACAGGACAATAAGGATGTGGCTAAGAATGTAAACCTCTAATCAAAGGGTGACCAAATACAGCAGATAGCAATAAATAAGGAAATAAACAAACAGGAACAGACTGACTACTAACAGGAGACTGGGCACGGCCCCACCCATGCCCAGGATCGTGACAGTATTATGTACTGGGTATCCTTAAAAAAAAATAGCGTTCTGCAAGAAAACGAAAAGTTGTTTTTTTTAAGTTCTCAAAAAAGTATATTTTTCAGATAGGTGGTTTTGCATTTCGGCCATCGATATGTAATATAGCTATAACTGGTTATAATAACTGCATTGTACTTCCATTTTTATTTCAGTTTGATTATTTTATGAGACAACTGGTTAAATTTGATCCACTATCAGTGCTGACTACATAAATTTTTAACATATTAAAACAACTTTAATATCTTTGTCTTACTCTGGCATGTAATGTCTAGCTATAAAAATGATAGCGTCCATCCATGGCTCATTTAGCACAAAAGATAATATCTCTTTACATACCTGCCCGACAAAGTCACCAAGCCTCCCACTAACTTGCTTTATGACTTAGCCTCCCTCTCTGTCTGTGTGATAAGCTGTGATAGTCACCTAATCTTGTATCTTCTGGCAGTTGTGAGCTATCTCATCAATTAAACAAAATTTCCAGTGGTGGATCGGATCCCAAAAGGAATTACTAAAAAATATTATCCAATTATGAGCTGCTTACAGCTGTGTAATTATGCTTGACCATGGTTTGGTTTGCTGTGTGTCAAATAGAGAGCAGGAGTCCATCCTTTTTTAAAATTAACCTGAATGAATGTGTGCAAAACATCAGAATGGACTGACACACTGGTGTGATCCCATGTGCCCAATAACCTGTGACAGTTCCTGAGTCATTACAGCTGAGGTGATTTGTGAAATCATTGTTGACCCAGGGGTTTTATGAAATCACAAAACATCTGTCAGGAACATTTGTAATTACTGAAAAAGTGGTATACCACACTACTTTACTGGTGAAATTTTTAGACGATTGTAAAATAATGAAGTGAGAAACTGATGATGATTAAGTTAAAAATGTTGTAATCACACAACCGTTCCGGGAATGTTTTAGCAAGATTGTGAAATAAAGTGAGCTAATGCTAATTTTATCCTTTGAGTGACTATTAGTGTGAAAAGTTTTTTCACAGTTTTTCAGAGCTTGTGATAAAAGAACTTTAAATATGCTTGATGTGTCCTTGAACCACACAGTTAAGAACTTTCCGTGGTTTCAGTGCAGGCATGCCTAATTAGTAAAACCATCTATAAGACCTCTCTTTGATATACACCCCCTAGTTTTAGTTGTCTTAATTTTAACCAGACAGTCAAGGATGGAGCAGCTCATTTAGCCTGATGAAATCACCCCAAGAGTGCTCAGATCTCCTGACTGTTGACCTTATAGATGCAGAGCTAGAGGCAGACCTACTCGAAGATCCTTGGGCATGAATTTGCCAAGCACTGGGGCAATTGCCTAGGAGGAATAAGAATTAATATTATTATTAATAATAATAATAATAATAATAATAATAATAATAATAATAATAATAATAATCACAAATACAGATGATTAAATACAAATACAGTCGTCGTTACAGATCACTGAAGGTCAAAACCACCCGTCACAGGAACAGTTTCTTTCCTCAAGCCATCACTCTGATGAACTCCTAACATTCACCTAGTCCTACCTGTTACTGTACTCATGACTTTTCATCCATTATTACATTGCACATAACTCTCACACTGCTTTTTACAAAATTCACATTATATCACTGAATCTGAGTTCACATTGAAATACTGTGTGACTGTATATTTTTTCATATATTTCTGCAAAGTGTGGTTAGTCTGAGTAAATAACTGCATATATTCCTGTATATATTTGCATCCTTTTATAGAAACGTGGACAGACTGTAATTTACTGTACATACTCTGTTGTCATTGAATCCTTATTTAAATCCTCCACCTGAACAACGAGAGCAATTTTTTAGCCAAAGTCAAATTCCTTGTATGTGTTGTGCATACTTGGCCAATAAAGCTGATTCTGATTCTGAAATACCCAGATCTCCTGACCTTTGACAATGATCTTGACCTTGATCTCAACCTGGATGCAGAAAAACCTGAGGATCGCTGTATGTGAGTTTGTTGAGAATTAGAGCAACTGCCTCATAAAATCATATAAGCACTGAGATTTCTTAACCTTTGACCCTAACTTTGAACGCGACCTTGATGCAGATCCACCTGATGATCATTTGACGTGATTTGGTGAGAATAAGAGCATCAGCTTAGGAGGGCTACTGCTTTTTTCTGAAATCACATACTGTAAGTGCCCATATCTCCCGACCTCTGACCTTGACCTTGAGCACAAACTGAACAAACTGGGGATCACTGTGAGTGACTTTGTTGACCAAACAAACAAAAGAAGCGAAAAAAAGAAAACGGAATCAGCTGAATTGGTATGTCAGCAACAACTGCATTACGGTGATTGTGGATTTTCTATATGGAGTTATGAATAAAAGTGCTTACAACATCAAACCAAAATTCCCCAAAAGTTTCAGGGATTTTGTGACATCCCTATAGACACACAGTCTTACTGTAACACACACAGTAGTGCTACTAATCACATTATCATCAATCATTTTACAGTTCAATTTAAAATCCTTGTTTTTAACCTATAAAGCCATTCATGGTGAGGCTCCTTTTTATATCTGGGACCTACTGCATCTCTGAGCAGGTCTCTCAGGTCTTCAGGTCAGAATCTTCTCTCAGTACCAAAAACTAGACTCAAGACCAAAGGTGACAGAGCCTTTGCAGCTGTGGCACCAAATTTAAGGAACTCCCTACCACACAGTTTCATCATCTGCACCTTCACTTCTTGAGTTTAAGAAGCAGTTAAGACCCATCTTTTTACGCTGCCGTTTTATTAGTTCTCTGCTGGTTGCACATTGTTCTTGTGTCTTTTATTGTTTTCTGTTTATTTACTGTTTTATTTTATGGAAAGCACTTTGTGACTCTGTCTGTGAAAAGTGCTCTACAAGTAAACTTATTCTTCTTATTATTATTATCAATTAAAGCTCCTGCTAAACAGAACTCTTGCTAATGTCTATGGTTAGCACGCTCCTCTACAGTTTCAGCCATAGTGCTCAGTTCTGGGAGAATCCCCTGTTCCTTCACCTGATTGGAGGAGAGCAGGAAAAAAAAAAAAACAGTTTGGCCACAGAAGATGGAAAATCTTGAACTATACATTTCTGCAATTCACAAAATAGGCGTTACTGAGTTTTTAATGTCGCTACCTCCCCTGTTTATTCTCCTCTTGTGTTCGTTTGCGACCACCGCTCCGCTGCTCTACACTTGCCGTATCTACAGCACCTCGCGCCACTGCGTTACCGCTTCTCTGTGGACTTAAAAGCCTTTTCAATGTGTCTCAAAATATTCATGAATCTAAATACAGCCATTTTGCTTCAGAGATGGAGTGCCAGCAGTGAATGCAGCAGAAACCGACCTATGGAGTCGTATTTGCAGACTCAAGCATAAAAGTCCATTTGGGCGGAGGGTATTGACTCACTATTGGGGGTGGGGGGGGGGCTAATGGCACTAAAAGAACATGTTTTTGTGCTGAGGTGGGTTAGGTTATCCCACCAGTACACAGCGTACACACTACTAAAAAAAAAACACATGTCCAGGATGGTATAATCTTAAGGGATAGATAATCATTGCATGTACAAGTGCACTATGTGTGCAGGTAGTTTCAATCGATTTTCAATCTATTTCTTCCTTTTCAGCTGAGCTGTGAGGCACACTGACTAAGGTCTATTTCATATTGTGAATTAATTATTCTCTGCTGAAACTGTTTTAGTGTATGTCTGCACTTTGTTATTGCAAAAGGAAATGACATAGCAGTGTATCATTTCCCATCTGCCCCATCCAAACCTCATATCTTTTTTGAATGCATTAACGCCATGGCTACTGCAAATGTATCTCCAATGTCAACCACATTTCTTTGAATTTGAAAGATGGAAACAGGGGAGGGAAGAATGATTTGGGAGGAGGGGGTAAAGGGGCGAGGTGACTACTCTACAACTCTTTGTGTGTGGGGGGATTCTTAAATGCAGCCGTGCATGCTGGAAAGCCTCTGCTCGCTGAATTTTAAAATACCTTTGGCACCATTGTTTTTTTTTTCCTTTTTTTTTCTCCTGTGTGTATACAAGCTGCAAGCAGTCACGCAGCTGTTTCCATGGCAATATCTATCTGTGTGAGGAACTCATTAACCCTTTTTCGCAGGAGCTCCATGTTGAAATCCCACGTAGAATACAGATAGGAAAAGAGGCAGGGATGCTACAGCGCTATTTTTGACAAAACACTGCTATTTATGAAGTGCTACTCATTCTTGGTTTACACCGGTGAATCCATGTCTGCTTCACTGCTGACATTCGTTGTTTCGCTGCCATCAAGGCCAACAAAGGCTTTGACGTCTGGAATGAAGAACTGAAGTCATCACAGGAGTTACCCCTTTGCCAACGGAGTAACGGTATATGAGGGAAGGGAAACCTCCTAATCGCCGCTTCAGGGAGAAATGGTGAAGATGTGTTTGATGAAGGATAAATCAGTGCTGTGGTGGAGTCCATCAAAGTGAAGGATTGATGGGCACATATAAGAAAAGGAATCTCCATGCAGACACCCCCATACACCCATACTGTGAGAGACTACGTCATAAACGTGCTGTTATGATATTGATAAGCCATTGAGAAGATTAACCCGATGCCAGACCTTTACACACCCTAAATTATTCATTTTGACTGTATCAATAAAAGGCCACAAAAGGTCTGGTTAAATATGCGCCGCCCCAAAAGTGGTACAGGAAAGAAATGTACGGCGAGATGGGGACAGAATTACAGATCCCTATCAGCGGTTGTCCTCCATCAATAGCTGTTTAGCGTCAAGCGGAGTGCCTCACCCATGATAATTCTGGATGCTAGCCAGTCATGTGACTGCTTGATATGTAGACTTGTCTGGCGTTGGAGGACCGATGAGCACCTCTGGTCACTTAGCTGTTGCGCCGCCAGCGGACTGGCGAGTCTTTGGTTTCCTCACTAGGCAGAATGAGCTGGTAGAGAGTGGGTTAAACTCCTGGCTTCCTGCAGACCAAGCATTACATGAAGCTACACAAAAACATGGAGAGAGAATTAATTTACAGTCGGTGGAGTGACACATTTAACCTTTTGCTTAGTCTGATTAGTCTTATTCAGACCCCCCGAGGAGAAGCACTGTGTGTCGTCATTGTTGATCTTTTTAAGATGCATTTTACATTCTCTGTGATTTCCTTCAAGGACTTGCATGGGCTGTGTTATTGTTTATGGCCAATCAAGACACGTTCATTAATTTCCAGTTAGGGTGAAGCATTGACCCATTGCTGAGATAATAAATAACCAAGCATGAAATGTGGAAGCACCAGAGTTTGATTTTTTTTTTTTTTTTTTGGGGGGGGGGAGCATACTTAATAATGTAAATGAATGCCACACATGTCAGTTTGAGGTCATAAAATACAGAATTTCCATCTCATATCATGTTGACTATACTGTAGGTATTTGATTATTAATGTGTTGCATTACTTGGGCATGTTTACATGCCTGCTTTTTTTCAAGTGAGAAAATTTCTTCAGCATGTTCTTTCTTTCTTTCTTGCCCTCCATGGTTTGAGTGTAAACAGCGCTCCTCACAAGTATTTGGAACATTGCGGTGCAGTTCAACCTCAATGAGCAACACGCTGCACTTTGACTGAGCTTTCTGTGGTAGCATAGCAACAATTGCCTGGTAGCCTGCTTCAAGGTAATGCTTCACAATCGTGTGCCATGTATTTTCAAAGCCTCTGATCTCATTGCTGCGGCCCATGAGTGGTGTGATGCACACTGAAGTTAATCCTTTATTTTCCTCAAAGCTTTAAGGCACACTGCAGGACAGTGTAGGGGATGTGAACTTGGACATGTCAGTGTAGACACTTTATATTAAACAGTGAAAGGTTGTTGAAAAACCCTGTTATGTATCACTGAAATAAAAGGCTGCAGTGGTTGCATAGCTGACATGGCTTAGCTTTACCCAGAGTTTTTTTGGCGGTGGTGAAGGGCGGTGTCTCAGTCATTCCTAATTAGGCCATGAGTCAGTAGGGCAGCCACCATGTTTGACCTGTGTGTGTCTGGTGGGATTTGGGGAGATGGAGTCACCAATGGATCTTTAAATGCTGCTGCCAGACTTATATCATTGCACATTTTGGTTTCCCCTCCCCCTCTGAGGTCACTCACTTCCATAGCACATCTGTGCATGTCAAACACATTATAGTAGCACTGCTAGTTTTGATGTGCAGACAAGACTCGAGATTAATATCAGTCTTAACAGTATTTTAATTCCTTGTCACGAACCGAGCCGGTGTTGTCCTGTAGGCTCGGTTCTGACCGTTCTCTGTGGCTCAGGGATCGGGTTATTTATGTATTGTGTTATCTTTTCGAGTTTGTGTTGTTTTTATGTCTTGTTCCTTTTCTTTTCCGTGCCTGTAGCCACTGCTCTGGCCGGCGGCTGTTAGGCAGCCTCTTTGACCTACAATCGTGTGGGCGTTGCCTAACACTCACCGGTCCGACCACGCCCCCTCTCTCTTGACAGCCAGCTGATTCCTCCCCAGTAATTGTCATTCCCGCGTCTTGCCCAGGTGCTCCCAATCTGTGGTGCCAGCAATGCTTGTACTTAGGCGGCCTTTGCCAGTCAAGCATTGCTGGACCATTGTGCTAGTCATTCGAACGTTTATCGCCGTATGGACGGTTATGTCTATGAAGGGCTGTGTTTGCTCGCTGGAGACTTGGACTACTCGGACTGCTCCTGTTTTGTGAGTAAAACTGTTCGTGTTTCCCCGTGCAGTATCGCTGCTATGCTTAGGCTCTGTTGCCCAATTTCTTCCTTCTCAGCCAGTCGAGCCTCCTAGAGGACTCCAAGTTCACCCGAGTTTAAACGTTATTTGTATTTTTTGTCTGTGGCCACGGTACACAGTGGTCTGCCCGCTGCACGCTTGTCGCGTGAGCCATTTTGTGTACACTGTTACCTTTTTGTTAGTCTTTATTTTGGAACTGTCAGCCTTTGTGTTTAATAAATGTGTTGTGGTGAAAACCTGCACGTAAATCCATTCTTCCTTCCCCTCCTCCGTGCGCTGCATAAAAGCGCACGAGGAGGTTCATGACAGAATGATCCAGCCTGCGAGGATTTAGCGGGTTCACCCACACATCTGTTTTTCTTTTTTTTGAACTGTGTTTTCACTTACCTTTTGGGCCTGGACTGAGTGCCTTGCAGCATGTTCTCAGCACGCTGGAGAGGGAAGGCAGCCGGGGATCCCAGTACGGAGGAGCAATGGGCTGCTGAATTTCTCCGAGGCCACATTGCTGAGGCTCTCTCGTCCTGCGGCCCGAAGAAGCTTCTGAAGAGCATGGTGGCAGCAGTCAGGGTGGTCGAGGCTTATCCCAGCCTTGGTAATTATCCCAAATATACCGAGCTGCTGTCTACTGTCACCACTCTTCAGCGGCGTTTTCTGGATTTGGTGGTCGGCTCATCTTCTGCTCAAAGACGATGCCTCCCAGCCCAGGACCCAGCTCCTCCCCATGACACGACTGTACCAAGACGGATGGAGGAGAATTACCGGGTGAAGACGCCACAGCAGAAGGGAGAATCAGCAGCTGCAGCCCTTGGGTCTTCCTCGTCAGCCGTTTCACCAGCCTTCCAAAGACAGCGTCATCCTGCGGGGAAACGACGGGAGAAGCCCTCTTCGTCCTTAGCGGCCAGCATCCCTCCAGCTGCCGTGAGGTCTGCTAGGGGCACCCCGGGAATGCCCACCTCCGTGGCCATGGAGACAGCTCCTCCACAATCCGTCGAGAGGGGCCAGATCACCGTAGACACGGAGAAGGATGACCATTTGCCTACTGCAGCTGTGAACAACAAGCACCGGGAGGACAGGCAAGTGTTTTTTTCATTCCACCCAGTTTAATCATAACAAACCTTGTCTGTCTCCCGAGGGGGAGGCCCAGTTACAGCAGTCCGCTGGGTCTTCCCCTACAGCTGCAAATGCTGACTGTATTCCTGTTCTCTCCGTGTCTCCTCCTATTTTTCCTGAGCTCCCATTGACCCAAGGCCCGAGCTATCAGACGGTGGAGGAGCTGGTGGCTTCGGAGGATTCCGCCCCAAAGCCAGCATGGAGATGTTCCCCTGCAGCCAAGCTGGAGGAATCCCCAGTGTTGGAGCCACTGCAGGAGGACCATGGGACTGCTTACACCATCTTGCCAGCTGCGGAGGTGACCGCAGCGGATTGGGAGCCTGAGCTGGACCTTCTAGAGGCCAGGCCCTAGTCTTCATCATCTGGATCGACAGAGTCCTGGACGGCAGTGGAGCTCGAGCTCAGGCAAGTTTTCTCTCTTGTATTTCGAATGTCAGTATTGGAGAGAGCTTGTCTGGCTCTAGGTGAGGAGAGTCAGGTGCATCTGAACTCCCTTCGCTCGGCTCCGCCGCTGCCGACGACCCTGATAACTCTGTTCCTTCTCCCGCTCCTGAGTTTTCCTCTAGGGTTGCTGGAGAGCAACCAGCGTCACCAGGGGTCTCCTCAGAGCCAGGCTCGCTGCCTGACGATGTCATGGGTCCAGCTCCCCTGCTGCCTGAGGCCGTCGTGTGGGTTCCTTTGCAGGCAGAGTCTCCGTGGATGTAGCGCGCTGGCCTAGGACCCTCGTGGGGGCTGCACCCCAGGATCAGCCCAACATGGGTGCTGCGCTTCTGTCCGAACCTGTCATGGATGCCACGCTCCAGCGCGGGGTCCACCAAGGGTGCAATGTTGGCCCGGTCGGGGTCCACCGTGAGTGTTGCCGAGCTCCAGCTGAAGTGCACCACCGGCGCTGCAGAGCTCCAATCGGGAGCCACCACGGATGTGGCAGAGCTCCAGCCGGAGTCCACCGCAGGTGCTGCGTTGGCCCAGTCGGGGTCCACCAAGTGTGCAACGTTGGTCCGGTCGGGGTCCACCAAGTGTGCAGCATTGGCCCAGTCGGGGTCCACCGAGGGTGCAGCGTTGGACCAGGCAGGGTCCACCGCGGGTGCAGCATTGGCCCGGTCGGGGTCCACCGCAGGTGCGGCTGTGTCCCAAGCCGGGACTATTGAGAGGGCTGCGGGTCAGCCTGAGGACGCCGTGGCCCCCTTCTCCTCCCTGTCTGACGCCGTGGGGGTTTCCTTCCTATGGTTCAGTCACCCACCAGTGAGCCTCCCGGTGGGCAGGCCACCTCCTGCTTCACCCCACTGGCCCTGATGGCTTAACAGCACTGGCCGACCCCTGGAGGGACTGAGTCTCTGGGCCAGATGGCCCGTGTTTTCCGGCAGCCCACCGGACTCTGTTCGCTGGACTGCCTGCTGGGCCTGGGACTCTGGTCGGCCTCCCGAGCCTCCACGCCGTTGGACTTGGGGGGATTAATTGTGGCCCTGGGCGGGGTGTGTTGTGTTCCCTCTTTGCCTGTTCCCCCTACCTCCCACCCGGGTTCGTGGTTGTTCTTCCTGCTGGGGGGGAAGGGGGGTGCAGGGGTTCTCCTTCCTGGTGATGTTGCTGTGGGTGTCTGGAGTCCACCCCTAGAAGGCGGGGGGTTGTCACGAACCGAGCTGGTGTTTCCTGTAGGCTTGGTTCTGACCGTTCTCTGTGGCTCAGGTATCGGGTTATTTATGTATTGTGTTATCTTTTTGAGTTTGTGTTGTTTTTATGTCTTGTTCCTTTTCTTTTCTGTGCCTGTAGCCACTGCTCTGGCTGGCAGCTGTTAGGCAGCCTCTTTGACCTACATTCTTGTGGGCGTTGCCTAACACTCGTCGGTCCAACCACGTCCCCTCTCTCTTGACAGCCATCTGATTCCTCCCCGGTAAGTGTCATTCCCGTGCCTCGCCCAGGTGCTCCCAATTTGTGGTGCCAGCAATGCTTGTACTTAGGCGGCCTTTGCCAGTCAAGCATTGCTGGATCATTGTGCTAGTCATATGACCGTTTATCACCATATGGACGGTTATGTCTATGAAGGGTTGTGTGTGCTTGTTGGAGACTTGGAGTACTCGGACTGCTCCTGTTTTGTGAGTAAAACTGTTAGCGTTTCCCCGTGCAGTATTGCTGCTATGCTTAGGCTCTGTTGCCAAGTTTCTTCCCCTTCAGCTAGTCAAGCCTCCTAAGGGACTCCAAGTTCACCCGAGCTTAAACGTTATTTGTATTATTTGTCTGTGGCCACGGTACACAGTAGTCTGCCCGCTGCACGCTCGTCACGTGAGCCATTGTGTGTACACTGTTACCTTTTTGTTAGTCTTTATTTTGGAACTGTCAGCCTTTGTGTTTAATAAATGTGTTGTGGTGAAAACCTGCATGTAAATTCATTCTTCCTTCCCCTCCTCCGTGCGGTGCGTAAAAGCGCACGAGGAGGTTCATGACATTCCTTGGCTAAGCTTGGTCTGCTATCCCAAACCAACATGCTGCAACATCCATCCATCCATCTTCTACCGCTTATCCAGGGGTCCAATTCGTGGGGTCAGCAGTCCAAGCAGAGCAGCCCAGACTGCCACCCAGTTAGCACCGTGATCCCCATGATTCCTCCTGCAAGTGTTGAGCCCACTGGAGAGTGGACCCATGCAGATCCTCTGGGTACACTGTGTCCTTGTCATAACCTTTTTTATGGAGATCCACTGGACCGCTCTTGGTCTGGCCCATCACCCAGGACCAGTCTGTCTTGGGAGACCCTATCAGCGACAGGTTGCCCCCAACAGCATAGCTCCTGGGATCATTAGGACACACAAAGCCCTCCACCACAACAAGGTTGGTGATCCACAGAGGGCACGCTGCAACATTAAGGGCAGAAAAGTCTGACATGGAAGTCCCAAAAAAATGTAGTTCTTTAAAACTGACTCTTGAGGTTTGAGTGAAAAGTGAATCTCCACTGACTCTAATGTTAAAATTCCCATCTTCTGAGCTGCTACACTAACTGTACAGAGGCGATTGTTTTAATAAGTCACTCTTTTAAACCAAGGCTCTGTCATAGCTGTTGCCCAGGGAGCAGCGTCGACGGCAGAATTTTATAAAATGTCTTTGCAAGTTCAACATGAGACATTCCCAAACAGAAAGTGTTGGCTAAACTGGTTAAAGAGCCCTATTCTTTGGTGAGATAATCCATCCACCAGACAGGTTTCTCACTATTACTGTACAATAGGACTACCCTAAAGGATATATGAATAGTTTATAAGTAGGGTGTTAATTAATCAGAAATTTTAAATAAGATATAAGACATATTTCTCACACTGATGCAGGCTCACTAGTTGGTAAAATCATGAGGTCTCCAGCTTGAAATTCTTGAAGTGCTTAAATGCTAGTAATTTATTTATTCAAAAATATCTGTTGGTGTAAATCTGATGAGAACACAAAGTCATCAGGATAAGCTGATATCTAAGGTCTGACTGAACAGATAAGAGTAGCCTCACTATTTGGCAAGAAACATCTCACTATTTTCCTTTTTATCTCCTGTGTTATAACAGTTTATTATCAACTTATAGTCTTTATAACCTAATCAATAATCTACTAATTGTTAAACTGTGGTGTATGTGTTTCAGGTCTAAATACTGATTAAACAGAATGATTGTTTGTTGTATTGACATACTGTAGCTCTTTTAAAGCCACTTTACTATTAGCCAATATGGCCATCCATCCATCCATCTTCTACCGATTATCCAGGGATCCAGGTCATGGGGGCATCAGTCCAGCCACAGTAGCCCAGACTTCACATAGCACCATGATCCCCATGATCCCTCCTGCAGGTGGTGAGCCCACTGGAGGGCGCACCCATGTGCCTCCTTTGGATACACTGGGTTCTTGATGTAATGTTTTTCATGAAGATCCACTGGACCGCTCTTGGTCTGGCCCTTCACCCAGAACCAGTTTGCCTTGGGAGACCCTACCAGGGGCAAGATGCCCCCAGCAGCATAGCCCCTGAGATCATTCAGGCACTCAAACCCCTCCACCACAATCGGGTGGTGATCCACGGAGAGGATTAGCCAACATGTTACAAATGATATTGGAGAATTATTGGGTTACTGTGTTCAGCCTTTTTTCCTAATCTTTAAGTATCTGTATGATACAAATATCTGGGTGTCGTGATCAGCAGCAGACTGGACTGGAAATCTAACACTGATGCTGTGTACAAGAAGAGGATGAGCAGACTCTACTTCCTGAGGAAGCTGAGATCCTTCAACATGTGCAACAAAATGCTGGAGCTTTTCTACCAGGCTGTTGTCGCCAGCGCCATCTTCTTTGCTGCTGTCTGTTGGAGTAGAAGTATCAGAGCCAACGACACCAACAGATTTGACAAGATTATCAAGAAGGCTGGCTCTGTGATTGGTCTCAGGCTAGAGACCTTTGAATCTGTGGTGGAGAGGAGGACACTGAACAAACTGCGATTCATCATGGACAATCCTGCTCACCCGCTCCACCACACACTGGACAGTCAGCGGAGCACTTCCTCCAGCAGACTGCTACGGCTTCACTGCTGAATGGTTAGGTACAGGAAATCTTTCCTTCCACATGCCATTTCACTGTACAATAACTCACTCTGATGTTGAATTCTGGTCATAACAATGCTGCCATACTGCACCTTACAGTCTAATTGGTACCTTGTGTTTCACCCTGTGCCTTATAATCCTTCTCTGTACAGTCAGTACTATCCATAGACGCATAAGGATCATCATCTATTTAACCTAGCAGTACCCTATGTTGTATATAAAGTTATCTAAGCATTTTTACTTTACTTCCCAAGGTTACTCCTTTGTCTATTATGCTGTATGTATTTCTGTTAACCGGGTTGCCTGTCATGCTGCTGTTACACTGTAATTTCCCAGTTTGGGATCAATAAAGTACATCTATCTATCTATCTATTGTTGTATTTTTAGACACTTTGCTAACCAAGCTTCCTACTAACTTGTGATTTCTCACTCTCACCGACATACTTAGCGGATTTGTGAACTTTTATATCTTTTATATAGTCATGTCTGCTGGTAGGGAAATCTGCAGGCTGTTCTTGAAGGACCCCTAAGGTTGGCCAAACATGAACTCTGGCTGTACACCTCACAGCTAAAGACTTCTTTCCCCTAAATTAAACTCCATGTGAAACCTTGATTGCGTTCTCTAATAAAAGGGAGTGCACAAAATCCCACAACACATTAATGTGAAATGAGCCTTCATTAAGTCAGCCCCTTCTCTAAAACATATCTGCTAATTCACGTTGCACAACCATGCCGCAGCCGTATGAAGAGAGGGTCTGAGCACGTTAGAATCACTTCAGTCCACCATCTGTTGCATGCAGTCGATTGGGATGTTCGACAGATATGAAGCGCAAGAGGAAAAGCAAGTGACTGGAAGGCACCAATGCATTAACCATGCGATACTATTTATATCTGAGGAGCAAGGGTGACCCAGTAACTCACACGTTATGCAACACATGAATGAAACAAAAGGGGGGGGGGGGTATGGCACATGCATACGTTAGAAACATGGAGTTTCTTGATATAGATGATAAGTGGAGTTAATTGCAGTGACTAAGGAATGCTGTGAATGGGAATCCAAACTAAGCATGCCTGGCAAGGATCTCCCTAGCATGCTGCCACACAGCTTCCAACTCCATATTACATTCCATTATGTAGTGCCACTGCTCCACTGTGGCTCACCAGCGTAACCTATAGGAGACAGACTGTCTTGAGAGAGAACAGCACAGACAAGTCAGCTCCTGACATTTCCCACCACGCCGGCAGCTAATCATTAAATAATGAGTGAGAACACAGACAAATACATAATGTGCACAAGGAAAGAAAATTCAATTCATTAAAAACACTGTAAATATTCCTTGTGAAATGAAGTCTAATTAGATTACAAGCAAATGTGTTGACTATAAGTTTAGGAATAACAATAATAACAATAATAATAATATCCATTCCAAAATTATCTTAAGCGTGCTGCATGCCCTGTTAAATAAAATCATTTCACAACAAGAATGTCATCAGACAGATTGTTTTCTCTGTCACAATAAAACTCTCACACTCAGTTTTACCAGCTTTATAAGCATCAAACCATCAAAGCTTGTATTATTGTGATGCAACAAGTGTGAACTGAGAAAGCCAGTCTGAGTCCTCCCAGCTGCTCATGCAAATCATATTATGTTAACTGGCACAGTGTTACCCAGTATGTAACTGCAATTAAAATCTTCACATTATTTCATTTGCTACAGTACACTAAAAATTGATAATGATAATAATAATAATAATAATAAAATTAATTTGATGTCCATTTTCAAACATTAATGAATTGCATAAGGATTATAATTATCAACAATTATACAACAGCTAGTTTGGACTGAGCAATTTGATTGGACAACAGGGATTCCAGGGGCTACTAAAATCCACAATAATTGACAATATAATTGAATAATAATTTGACTGGATATGTCTCACTCCACTTCAAAGGTGTTCTAGTAACCATTAATTACTAACCGTTGTTTACTGTTGACTCCTGGTCGGCACTTTTAGGCA
Source organism: Pholidichthys leucotaenia (assembly GCA_020510985.1). Taxonomy (NCBI): domain Eukaryota; kingdom Metazoa; phylum Chordata; class Actinopteri; order Cichliformes; family Pholidichthyidae; genus Pholidichthys; species Pholidichthys leucotaenia. The sequence continues at coordinate 21,144,138 of CM035844.1, forward strand.
ACATTAATGGAATACTGCAAATTGATGGACATTTTTCCAAATATAACATCTGAGTTAAATTTTGAATGGTCATCAGAAGAGGAGGTGGAGAAGGGAAGAAGCCGGGCTATTTCCATGGAAACTGCCCGGTGTGCAAAAATTTCATCAGCTTACCTGGACAATCTGGAGAAAAGCAAAAACGAGGCTAACACAGTAAAACCACAGTACTTTTGTGGTGATGGACTCTTTGTTTCATCTGAAAATGCTAAGAAAAGCGAGCCAAGTGTGCCGAAGAAATCGCTAGCATGCTAACTACTAGCTACCGGCGCTGGCTAATGGACATGTTTTGATAGCGAGTTTTCTGCAGTACCGACTCAACAGGTATATGTTTTATGACTTTTGCACTTGGCAATATTTAATCTGCTTACATGTGTGTGAAATGACTATAGACGTCTTCATGCTGACTGAAATGTTTAGCAGCAGTTACTGGCTACATTTAGAGGGGACTATTTTTTTTTCTCAGTTGCGCAAAATAACTGGTTAAACAACCAAATCATAATATTGTGTCCAATATTGCTGTCATTTAATAAATTATGCTTGCAGAACTGTTGTATAAAAGCAGTATTACACTCGAGGTTGTTATGGTATCGTGAGCATGCTAACTCTGAGTGCGATACGTCTAATGCTGTCCGCCACACTGAGGGCATTAGACGCATCACACCTGCAGCTACTATATTCACTGATACTCCCTCTCATGTAATGCTGCTTAATTGCAGGACATATATGCCACCAGCGTAACAATGATCAGATCTGGCCTCGGGGTGACACATGGCGGTAATCACACATTAAATCAGCCTTGGATGCCACTCGGGTGTTCTCTCCTTCCGTTTCCTTTCACTGCTATGACATCACCTGTGGGGGGGGACGGAGCCGACTTTTCCGGCAGAGGAGCGAAGGCGCTTTAGCGGCTGCAGGTGCCACTCAGGTGTCTCCAAAGCTGCCAGTCACACACGAGCCGGAGGACGTCTGACGGCTGTTAAAACTCCCTGAAGCCATTTTCAGTGATGGACCCTGCTTCCCCCCCCCCCCCCCCCGCGGCTCTGACAGCGGCGACAACCACGGAGCGGAGAGGCGAACTACACCGGAAACACTGCGCCTGTTTCCATGCACGAGGTGGAAGTGGCGCTCACGCGCTGCCTCCTCGTGGAGAGGACCCGGTGGCGGGCTCCGCCGGGCGCTCCTGCCCCACTGACACCATGCCTGGGTCTGCTCTTTTAAAACGAGCCTTTGCGCATAAGCCTCCGCCACAGCTGCATCAGCGCCGGCTGGGGTTGCTTAGCAACTGGGCAGCACAGAGATCCCTGAAGAAAACCTCCTCCTTCTCCGCCCGCTCGGCGTGAAGCGCAAGACGCGCGCCAGTCCCCCCCCCCCCACCAAAAAAAAAAAAAAAATGCAACGTGCGCGTGCTGGCAATCTGCGCTGCAAATAAGAAGTCAGCCAGTGCCGCTCGGGGGGGAAAAAAAAAAAATAAACCGCGCAACCCAAACAAGTGCAAAGCATGTGTGCGTGTCCCGTGCGCGCGCGCCTGAGGCCGTGGCTGGATGTGGATGCGCGTGCGAAAGCCCGTGCTGTGGTGTGTGCGTGCGCGCGTGTGTTTTTTAATGAAATTTGCCAGTGTGGGAGACATGGATGAAAACAAGGCAGCATCCCCAGCATCCTAATGCGCTCCGGGGAGACCAGGCTCGTGCGCGGTGTGAGAAATTCGCCTAAGGTGTCCCCCCCCTTTTTAAAAAAAAAAAAAAAAACCCTTCATTTTAACCAGGAGGGGAGAAAATCCCACAAAGAGAAGCGGGAGGGCGCAGAGATGCCCTGGTAAACGTCTCCGCGGAGCAGCTGCTGTCGCCCAGTCAATCGCCATTTGACGCGCGGCAGACGAGGAGGCGCGCGGACTCCCTCGCAGGTGTGCGTGTGTAACATGTAGGCTCGTCCGGACGCGGTGACACATGCACTGGCGTATCAGGGGCCATCCATATTTCTCGGCATCGCGGGTTTTTTTTTTTTTTCTTCCTCTCTCCCTACCAGTGGAGTGATATAGCCCGCTGTGACGTCTGCATCAGATATTAGCCCGTGTTTTTTTCAGTGCGTTTCTCCTCCGTGGCCGCGCTGCTGATCTCCGTCAGCAACAGCAGCAGCAGCAGAAACCACAAAGAAAACATGGAGTGATTCCTCTTTTTTTTTTCTTTTTTTTTTTTTGGATCCCACCGCTCCCCTCCAGCCGAGCACATCTCACCACCACCACGTCGGGGGAAGGAGTCTGGCGCCAGACCTCCGCTGCAACCATGCCTCTGCTGCAGGTCTGGACCGGGGAACTTCAGCCTGCCCTCTGAGCTCCAGACGCCGCCGCTGCTCCCTCATTCATGCCGCTGCTTGTTTGGAGTCTGCTGGGTTTTTTCCTCATCGTTGTCATCACTTTTTGAAGTGCTGCCGTGCTTTTTTTTTTTTTTTTTTGTTGTTGTTGTTGTCGTTTTCCAGCAGCATGTCTGATCTTCTGCTGCTGGTCGAGGGGCTCTGTGACCTGCACGGATTTCCATAGCAGGGGAACGAGCGGGAGACAGCTGCCAGTTTTTTTTTTTGTTTTTTTTAAACAACGAACACACCAGCGTGGATGTGGACCAGTTCAGGCGTTTAGAAAAGGCAATTCCTGTTTGATTGCCTGTCTACTTCGTGCATTACCGGGAGGGACACTGGACTGGTGTGACTGAGGAAACTAGAAAGCAGGATTCGTGGAGATGTTGGGTCGTCAAGAAGATAAATCATGTGGAATCTTCTCTGCTCTGGTGGCCTTGTCCTTCGTCTGCTTTGCTCAAAGGTAAGAGGATGTGGCATGAGAAGCAAACGGCGCTGGTTGTCGGTCAGTAGCGGGCAGAAATGTGGCATTAACGGGGTCCCCGGGCCTACTTATGGGGGGCGGGGGGGGGGGCACTGCCGCCGATGTGCGCTCTGTTGCGCGCCTGGGTAGCGCGTGCACTTTCAGGCGTATTGTGAAACATCACCTACTCCCCACATCAAAATAGGGACTCTCACTGTGACCCCCCCCTCCCTTTCCCCACCACCACCGGTGTAGCCACGGTTAGACGGTCTAATCAATCAGCCAATCAGCGGTGATCACGCTGAGGGAGCCGTCGGCCTGTCAGCCTGCTGATTTCAGCACCAGCCAATATGCCCGTTCACATCATCACAGTCCAGTCAGAGAGAAAAATGTCTTCCTTCCCAGCATGGTGCCTTCCTCTGTTCAGCTCCACCTCTAAGGCACTTTAGGTGCTAAGATGTGATGCATTTTTTAATAAACCAGCATGTGTCAAGGCCTCTGAAATGTTTAGATCCTGGCTCAATCAGCGCAGAAGCCCACACCGTCTCCCCCAGGATGTTGAAGGCACTGATGGATATCCCCGGTGGTCCACTCCTTTGCCTGGTCTGCAGCAGCCCACAGCCTCTCCTGTAAGATCTCAGTGCTCGCTGACGAGTCGGCTGCACTTTTACACATTTTGGTTCCCCCATAAATACCCCTGAATAGCAAATGAAGGCGGTGTGATTTTCTCGATGCTCTCAGGTGTCAAACCGGTCCTGTAACCGGTCAGCTTGATGAACAGCTGCGCTACCTATGAGCTAATTGAAGAGTGCTTCCCCGACTGAGCCAAGGGCTGTAGTGCCCCTACCAAGGGAGCAATTTGAACCCACTTCCTCCCCATCTACACTCATCCTGCACCCTCTCTGGGAGGAGGAAACTGGGATGGAGAGCTGGTCCCAGGCAGGCGATGCGGGTCATGGCACCGGCATCATGGGTGTCAGTCAGACTGGTGCGGCTATCCTTTTCCTTCTGGGAGGACAGTCTGTCTCTCGGCTCAGTCTGGTGAGGCTTCTGTTGATTGTCGGACAAACATAATGTGGAAAAAAAGGTTATTTTTGAGGACTGGCATCAATAAAATGTTGGAAAAGCTGCCCATGCTGACAGAGGTTCTGACAATAGTCCCACCATCAGAAAAGTGCACTTGAACACGTGACTCAGTCTTGTATAATTTTCTTATATTGATTGAAGTCATTCATACTATTAGGTGGAGATTTTAATTTGGGCCAAAAACTGAAGTGGACACCACTGTGCACGTTGTGTTTGTTGCATCTGATGGCTTCCTGCACGCCTTCACCGCACCTGTGTCGTACCCACTTGAAATGTTAAGTATCTGACAACTGTGTTCCCACTGACTAAAACACGGTTTCTGACTTTCAGCTTCTCCTCTGGAAGCACTGGAATGTCTGTGGCCAAGTCCACCGTGGACAAGTTGCTGAAAGGATATGACATCCGTCTACGTCCTGATTTTGGAGGTACGTGCAGGGATGGCGCTTGGCTGCGGCGCTCAGGATTGGCTGCTCGGTTGCTTACAAGCCGACGGTTGGTCATTGTCACGTCTGCGAGTCCGCCGTCTCTCCAAAACTGGCCTGTGGGAAAAGAGAGAGACAATGGTCGAAAAAGATGACGGTCACAGATGTTGCCGTGTATCTGTCCGTGTAATCAGAGGCGGCTAACGTGCAGAGCAGCCAGCCTGTGTGTCGTAAACGCAACACATTGCCTCATATATTTACTCCATTTGTTTTTACTGGTAATTGCAGAGCTGTGCATTGGAGCATTCCCTCTTCTATAGCAGCTGAAGCAATACAATGATAGTAAGACGCATTAAAAACACAATACCATACTAGTAATGATTAAACCAATTATTTACATTATTATTTAAAAGAAATAATATTTAGGTGGAAAACTGATGTGTATGAAGCCAGTTGCTCTGATGTGCATTTCTCCCACTGTGACTGTTTATGAAGGTGATGCCAGGTTAGCATCACCAACCACCAACTTCTGCTTCATACCAAGACAATGTGACTTACCTAAAATGCCTGATTATGCTGTGAAATCTAAAAAAGAAAACAAAAAAGAAGGGAAAAATTAATATCTAATTTAATAATTAAAAAGCTTTATTGTCATTGCTGGTGCTTGCTTTAGTTTCAAAAAGGGAAAAAAAAAAACAGCAAAAAAACCCCACCATTATTTCATGCGCACAAAGATTAGTTGCATTTCTGTAATAAAAGCATGTGGCACTTTGAAGCAGCATTCATTCACAGCAATTTATTTTTTAGTTGATGCCTCAGTTGCCATGGTTACTCCCAGTCCTATTGAGCTTAAAAATGTTATCTTTTGGAAAACGCTTAGACACAGCATTAAAGAAGTAATCTGTGAAATATTTTGGTAATAGTCCGATTTTAAACTTACATTCACTGCCATCCTCTCACTGTTTGGTTTAGAGGATTAGTTGGTGAATCTGTCAGAAAAATCAGACGTATCACTTTAGCGACTTTACAGTGTTTGTTTTTTCATTTTTTCGCTGTTATTTACGTCATTATTGTGGGGCGGAGACTGACTGAACAGAACGAATCAGTCAGCTAGAGTAATTCCCATCATATATTTTTGTGACAGATGTATATATTAACGTGAGTGGAATACGTTGCCAAATTAATGCGTGCTGAGTGCTTCACGCTGTGGCGCCACACCCTCCTTCCTCTTGTTTCGCCGTATGTGACGCTCGGCGTGATGGTATGTGACGATGATGTCGGACCAGCGGGTTGAACGCCACCTTTCAAGACCCACCACGAGTAGACTATATCGGGTGTTTTCTTTAACGCTACGTATTCAGATGTCCCACAGAAGGACAAAAACACTGTGCAGTGTTATGAGGCGGGATTTCAGACAGAGTCCATGACGGTCTTTGTTGTCATTGTGTTTCCCCATCCAGACACCTATTTAGGAAAAGTAATTGAGGTTTTAAAACTATTTAAATAAGCACTGTGTTCAGACTCTTGCACCTTTGGAGAGAAGGGGATTCCAAAATGTCCAAAGCGTCCAAGGCCAAAGCCTTGATAGAAGACGGGGTTCACAGAGCTGATTCATTTTAGCTGCTCACTGGTAGGACTTCTGAGCTGATTTTTACAGTTAAGAGGCTACAGTTCAAATGTAAATCAAATGTATTCTGCTAGCATCGTTACTATAGTCCACAAATATAATCTAAATGATGCTTATTAAATGTATATTGTTCAGTGGTGTCTTTTTTTTTTTTCTAACTACGCTGCAGGCAGCAGCTTGTCAGTCCTCTAACTACCCCACACTTGATGAGAATGAGAGCAAGCAGTGAAAAACATATAGCAGGTGTGCCTCCTCACATAACCTTCCCCTGGTCGGGTGCTCTGCCAAAAGCAGATGCTCTGATGAAGGCTTACGTGCCAAGACGTGTTAGCCTGATGTTGGCCATTGTAAAAAAAATATGTTACAGTTGAGCTTAGGTCCTCGCTCGGTGTGTTGGAGTGCTGCCATTCCCGAGCTGTTTCTCCCGTTCACAGGAAAGAAATGAGAGCACGCAGGAAAGAAACGTCATTTTCAGTTGAAAAGAACTGCACTATAGTCAACAGTAGTTTTGGACGTCTTACGCTCAGTGGTCCCTTTCCATCCAGGTTGAGTCGGGGAGTTCCCGGCAGGCAAGACACAGTCCCCTCTGAAAATAAATATATGAATAAATATCAGTCAAATACAAACACATGTTCATTAGTCTGTCTTTTTGTAGCGTATTCACACGCCCTCCTGTCCCACTTGTGCAGCTCCATTACTGTAGCTGGTCCTTGCAAATGCCAAGTCTTTGTGCCTGTCCTCTCTCTAGTGTCTCAGTTTGAGCTTTGCTAACAGTTGGCTCTGATTTGAACAATTTGAAGCATTTCCCAGTCTGAGACACCCTTTGTTGTCTTCCACACCAGCAACAGTTTGGTAATGCAACAGCTCTTCAGTTTAGATTAAAAAAAAAGTGTTTTCAGACCTGGTTATATCATGCTAATTTGATCAACCAGACCAGGGGTCTGCAACCTGCAGCCCTGGGGCCACAAGTGGCTCTTTGGCCCATAGATAGTGGCTCACTGAGGCCTTGAGAACAAAACTTTCCAAGAAGAGAAACAACATGCAACAAATTTACACATTCATGAGAAAAATATCCTCAAAAGCAGAAAATGAGATTTAGGGAGAAATGTTGCAGTTTTCTGAGGTAAACGTACATGCAGATCTTCAAGAAAATAATAATCTTCAAGATCTTCAAGATCTTCAAGAAAATAACAATGCATCAGATTTATATAGCGCTTTTCATAGATGCTTTACAACAGATACATCATCCATTCACTCCACAGGTGATGGTAGTGGTAAGCTACTTCTGTAGCCACAGTGACCCTGGGGCAGACTGAGGGAAACGTGGCTGCCAGTCTGCGCCAGCGGCCTCTCCGACCACCGCCCAGCATTTACACACATTCACGCCCAGCGTCATGGACGCACTGAAGAAAAGGTGACACATTTCTGGAAAAAGTTCATCAGAAGAATGTAACAAATTTACTGTATGTAAGAAATGTTGCGGTTTTACCCATGAAAGGTAATAAATTTACAAAGAAAAATGTAATAAATTTATGAATATAACTGAAAATTTATGGCGAAAATACTCAACATTTAGGGAAAATGTTGCAATTTTATAAGGGAAAAAAAATAAATTGTCAAGAAAAAAAGTCACAAATTTATCAGAAAAAGCTTCAATTTTATTAGAAAAAAGTCACACATTTATATGAAAATGTTGCATTTTTACCTGAAAAGGATAATAATCTTATGAGAACAGCAGATGATTATGTCAAAAATGTCAAAATTTATGAAATAAAAGCTTATAACTTTATTGGGGAAAATGTCACAAATTTACACAGAAAAAAGTCTTCAGTTTTACTCATAAACGTTTTAAATTTGCAAAGAAAAATATGTCAAGTTTGGGGGCAAAAAAGCAAAACATTACATTGCATTTATGCCAACAATATAACAAATTTTGAAATAAAACAAAACCCATTAATGAGTAAAACACCCACGTAATTTTGCAAGAAAAAAAAAACCCACAAACATTTTGCAGGTGATCAAAAAATTTGCCAGAAAAAGGAGCAGTTTAGTGAGAAAAAGGGAACATTTAATTTACAATTTTTAAAAAAGCTGGAAATTTGTAATTAAAAAAGCCCTTTTAATCCTGATGTTGTCAGGTCAGACTGTGGCTGTAATTCTTATATTTCTGTGGCTCCGTGCAGATTTTTAAATCCAGAAATCACTCAGTGGCTCTTCATGTCGTACAGGTGGCCGACCCCTGAACCAGTCACGGATATTTTAAAACAGCTTAAATCTGTCAACGCATTTAACATAATCTACTAATTTAGATACCGTTTTTATAAGTGGCTTATTTATTTATTTATTTATTGTGAGGCTGCAATCAAAATTATTCAACCCCCAATGTCAATTATGCTTACTTTAAAAATGCACAGCTATTAAAACAGTTGTACATTTTAGCTATTTAAATATTTCTCTTTCTTTGCAAACAACTGAAAGTTTGCACATTTGAAAAAAAGAGGCATACTTTGCAAATGGAGGCTGAATAATTTAAAGTGGCGCTGTAGAACAAATGAACATAAACCAAGCTGATCTCCTTTTTCATGCTGAAAACGGCGGCGGTTAATGAAGGGCATGCCTCCTGATTTCATTAAGGCGCTTAGCCTGCTGCTGTCTTGCCAGCTGTAGATGTGCTGGGGGAAGTGGAGCAGGTTTGAACCAGTAGCTGTCCCGGGCAGACAGTAGCTGGGCTTTACCCTCGGGCCGGGGAGCTGTAGTCCATCACGTCTTGATATTTCCAACATCAGTCAGCTGCTTGTGCCGTGACACAACTGTCGACGACCTTCAGCGCTCACCAATCTACGGAGAGGCTTTTAACCCTCGGGGACCCCTCGTTTTTACTAGCCTTTGGGGACCCTTGAGCCAGAAATGTACACGCAATGAAATCAGTGTTGTTGCTACTTTTTGACATGTCCAAGACTCTAATCACAAGCAAAGCCCCCCACCTCCCACTATTCATTTTATAAAAAAAATATCTCATTTAATGTGTTTTTTCATCAATAACAACAGTGGCATCATGTGTTCAAACTGGTATTTAAAGGGTTAAAAGTCTGAAAATGATTAAACTTTTGGTAGTTTTGAGCAGAGCTGAAGTGGTTTAAGAGATTTACGCAGAAAAAAGCAGAAAAAATTGATGTCTGATGATTTTATAGCAGGTTTTTTTTTTTTTGCATGTACATTTTTGGCTCAAGGTTGCCCCAAAAATTGTCTGCAGTGTATAATAGACTTGGAAGAGTAATTGACATTAGAATCAAAAAATATGTCAATAAAAGAAATATTCTTGTAGAAATTCATGCCGTAAGCTGTAACACAGCCAAAATGATCAAATAAAAAGAAATGAAAAAAAAGAAAAGTACAAAAACAACCAATGGGTCCACAAGGGTTAATGTGGCAAACGGCGATCACCGAGCGTGGCTGCTAACAGTGCGGCCAACGCCCGTGTTTAAAATAAGAACTCACCCTAAGGTGTGTGCTGATGGGACCAAAGACTGGATGCAGGGCTGTGTGATACGACGATATGATATGAGGATATACAGTATATCGGTAACGCAATTGTGACAGAGATCATCCTGCGCAGTTCGCCCCACACGGGACACGAACCCGCGACCTCTCAGTCAACTAACACACAGTTCGAGCATGGGAGACACAGCACGATCGCGCTGAGCTAAAGGTCCGACCGATAGCTCAGCGCTACCGATACTGTATAAGGCTTTGGGAGGGAGGTTTACTAACGTTCTACGCCGTACAGTACTAGTTGGCATCCGTTACACAATAAAAAAGTCTACCGTTTCGATCGGGATTTGAAAGAGACATTCCTGCTTCTACTTGTCACCGCCCCGCCTCTCCCCGGCAGTGCGGCGGGTACGCCGCAGCAGCTAACTGCAAACTAATGTTTTGCCGCCACCTCTGGAGCGGCTACTTCTGTGCCAGCCAGAGGTGCTGGACTGTTCCCCACCGTGCTGCGTCAGAGAGGATAGTCCTCTAACCTCGTTTTAATTGGAGGTAAGTCACGATAACACCAGCTCGCTCTAATTATAAGACGGCGAATGCTAAATGACGATGCTAACTCGCCGCTAATAGGAAGCATAGCGTATCAGACCGTCGTTCTGGTTTAAATCACTGCCGAGTTTCTTAGTTTTGTCTGAAAAAATATTACTAAAGCTGCAAAAGTGCATGACAGCAGCAGCATACACACTAAATAAATTAAAACGTGTTAGAGGAACAAACTGGCTCTTAATGTAATTTGATTTCTAATAATGTTTAATTAGTCCAGTAGGTATAAAGAATAAAGTTGAAGTGATCTCAAATGCACATTAAAAATAATTTTAGAACACACTGCAAAATTAAAAGGGAAAAAGTGCATAAAAGTAACGACAGATGAATTGTACGACTGATTTTTTTCCAGTATGTAATTTAAAATGTAGAAAAAGAGGCGGCCCTTTTTAGTGGTTATCATATACAAACTATAGAATTTACAGAAAATGTATATTGTGATATGTATCGTTATCATCCAGTAAGATTACTCACATCATGATGTGAAATTTTGGTCGTATCGCACAGCCCTGACTGGATGGATTGAGTGGTTAAGGTGAAGGTGGCACCTGCAGCCTGTTGGCAGCAGCGTGCCAAATGTCAGCTCAAGAGGGCGGCGTGGAAATGGTCAAGAGGCCTAAATTGCAGCTGTAGGGTAAGTCAAGGTGTCTTTGTAATTTTACAAAGATGTTGCTAAATAAAGCAGGTAAATGGGATTTTTTTCTTTTTTTTTTACTAATGCATCGATTACAGCTTCCTGCTCACAAACTACCCATAGTTCTGAGTCGCACCGAACAACATGAAAGATGAAAGATGAAAGATGCGTTACATCAGTCTAAATCCAGCAACACTGAAATAAGCAAACACACAAACAGCTAAGAGCATCTTCCAGTTGTTTTGTCCACTTTAAATCATTTACCTTTCATTGCACTTTATGCTACTGCATATTGAATTCTTATACTGTGTAAAGCCTAAGTTTATGGTGATCATTTATCACTTTACACACTATAATTATCATCCCTTTATGCGGTACTTAAAGCAAAAAAAATGGGCTGTAATAGCTGAAAAAAATGTATGTGGTTGCCATGCTGTTGCCATGTTTCTGTTTACAAGTTTTAATGTGGAGATGTGCACTGGTTTCTATTTAGAGTCTACTATACGTACAAATTAATTATTTGATTTTGATTAACTGGTTTCAAGAAATATTTGAAAATAAAGTTTTAATGGTTACATTTGTATCAACCCAAAGTGACTGCAGACATTCTTCGTTTAAATATCTGCAGCACGTCCTTATATTGGCTCTAACCTAATCCAATAGATGGTTATGAATTATATTTATTTGTTGCTATCTTGTTGTTTTTACTGTGTGTTTTATATGAGCATTTTCTGTCTGGGATAAAAAATAAGGAAGAAAAGTAAGTATAAATTACAGTTGTTTTGTTTTTTAAATCATCACTGATTGTCGCTGATTACCCAAATTTGAACAAAATCTGTTATCAGTTCATGCATGATTGCTGTCAGCTTTTAATATTGCACAAGATATTAGAATATTCTCAGTTAATAATGCCACGTACATACTGGGTTCTTAATTTTAACTAAGCAGCAAAACACCTTAAACGCATTTCTTACACAGTTTTCGTGAGCCTGTTTTGATGAACGATGTAAGATTCTAGATTTACGCATTTTTTCCATTCCTGTGGAGTCATGTAAAATTTTAATTTTTGTCCACAATTTAAACAAAGATATAGAAGCTTAAAACAGCATCAGATACTAGCTGAATAACGGTTGATGCAGTTCAGCAAATCATGCTCCACTTCAGTGTTCCGCACCGACTGTTTTCCATGAACATAACACAAGTACGCTCAAACATAATTGGTCAGAAGTGTTCAGACGGTAAGCAGGACATAGAAGGAAATAAAAGCACATACACAAACTCTATACAAATAATAATAATAATAATGATAATAATGATGTTGAAGTATCTTAACAGGGTGGTCATGTATGTTGGACGTACCGACACAATGGTAGATCAAGGATTCATGCAACATGCTTGAATGTCCCTGGAATTAATGAAATGGATTTTTTTTCTTTTTTGTATTACTTTTCTTTTAGAACCTTCTCTTTAACTGGACTGCAGCCTTAAATGTTGTAGGTAACTTATGCTTTTATTTTAGATTAAAATAAAACACAAGTGCTTCTGTGTAAACTAAACTGGTTTTAAATTCAAGAGTTCGCCATGTTCTTCAATGGTCTGCTGCTTGCGCTCACAAAAACACTCTGCGCGTGTTTGAGAGTGATGACGGCCGTTGTAAAGGGCATATCATGCATGTGAGGGATCGGGAGCAACAGCCTGCTGACATGGTTAGTGCTGCTGGCTGTTCAAACAAAGCAGCTACCAGAGGTAGTGTGGAAAGTGGTTCATATGAACACTTGATGGATTTATGAGAGAATGAGTGTAGACTGTTACAGAACAAACAAAAATCACATTAAAAAGAAAACTCACAGTGAGTTAAGACATACTTACAACCAAAGAGTAAGACAGTGAAGCACTGTAAGCCACAACAGTTCATATAGTGTTGAAAGTTTTGAGTAGCCTTAAATTTTTCTTCCTTAAAAACTTTATGAAAATTGCAGGCAGGGCGGAGTGGGTGGATCTGTGACAGAAGGGTAGCAGCTAGAGTGAAAGGGAAGATTTACAAGACAGTAGTGAGACCTACTATGATGTATGGTTTGGAGAAAGTGGCACTGACAAAAAGACTGGAGGCAGTGCTGGAGGCTGCAGAGTTGAAGATGCTAAGATTCTCATTGGGTGTGACAGTGATTAGAAATGAGTATATCAGAGGGACAGCTCAGGTTGAGCGGTTTGGAGACAAAGTAAGAGAGGCAAGGCTGAGATGGTTTGGACATGTGCAGAGGAGGGATGGTGGAGATATTGGACAAAGGAGGTTGAAGATGGAGCTGCCAGGCAGGAGGAAAAGAGGAAGACCACAGAGAAGATTGATGGATGTAGTGAAGGAGGACATGGAGAGGGTTGGTGTTACAGAGGAAGCTGAAGGGATAGGGTGGGATGGAGGCAGATGATCCGCTGTGGCGACCCCTGAAGGAAGCAGCCGAGAGAAGAAGAAAAACTTTATGAAAATTGCCTTTACAGTAGGATATGATTAATACTGTATGCATCAGTTAATTAAGAGTTTCGGCTGTGATAGACTATTTTAAAGTTTAAAATTATTTAAATGCCTGTTTAGTTAAATTAATGTAAAGTAGCTGGAGTAACTGGAGTGGTGGACTAGTGGTAGAGCATCCGCCCCACAGCCGGGAGGTCGTGGGTTCAGGCCCTGACCGAGTCATGCCAAAGACCATATAAAAATGGTACCTCCTTCTAGCTTGGCGTTCAGCATAATAGAATGAGGGAAGGAAGAGGAGAAACGTAATTTTGTTCTCCTGTATTGACTGAGTGACAATAAAGTTGGCTTCGTGTTATTATTAGTATATGAACTGTAGTCAGTAATTAATTCACAATTGTGAACTATGATCTACTTAATTTTTATGTCACTGAAATGGAATACACCTTCATTGTTCACCATTTGTGTAAACTTACTCAGCACTCCATAATACAACTAATAAACATTAAACACATACACTACATTCCAAATCTCATATCAGGATACAACATATTATAGCTTGCAGTGGCCCGTTGATCAGTTGCTGTGGGTGGGCGTTGGGGGTGGTGGTCTGCTTCTGTGGTCGCGGCTGGCCTGGGGCGGGTTGGCGGGGGTGTGGCTGCCAGTACGCGCCGGCGGTCTCCTCAGCCGCTGTGAACGTTGGTGTACGTTCATGTCTGCTACATCTGCGCTGCGGCTGCCCCAAGTAATGAGGGTGAATGAGTGGGGGGGGAGTGTGTGGCGGAGAGCACGAGTGGATGTGAATGAGTCGGGGCGTGAGTGAGTGTGTGTATGGGTGAGCGTGAGTGGGTGCGGGCAACTCTGAGGGCGAGTGTGATTGTGAGTGAGATTGAGCGGGTATGGGAGTGGGTGAGAGTGGGTGGGTCTGGGAGTGCGAGTGTGGGATTGTGTGGAGGAGAGGGCGAGTGAGAGTGAGTGAGTGCGTGTAGGTGGGTATGAGAGCATGAGGGTGTGAGTGTGTGGGAATGGATGCGTGTGCTGGATTGAGGGGGTGGCACCTCCTGGTGCCTCCTGGCTGTGTGGGCTCCCTTGGACGGGGGACTGATCCCGCTGTGGGGCTCCTGTGCCTTGCTGCCGCCTTCCTTGGGCGTGGGGGCATGGGGGTTCCCGGGGTGTGTGTCGGCGGTGCTGGGGTGGGGCGGGCGCTGTGGTGGTGTCTGGGGGGGGCTCGTGCTGGGGGTGTGGGGTGGTCTCTGGCCTGGGGGGAGTGGAGGAGGCTGGTCTTCTGGTGCCTGAGGCCCGGGAGTGGGTATTGGCCCCGCTGGGGGGGGGGGGGGCGGGGGGCGCCGTGCCGGCTGCTTGGTGGCCCGGCCTCCCTCAACCGTCCCTCCTGAGACGGATGCCTGGCTGTCCTGAGGCTTGTGACCTCGGGACATCTGGGTTCGGTGGGGGTTGGTGGTGCCTTCTTGTGTTTCCTGGCAAACCACTCACATGCAGATACCAGACTCATGATGAGACCTTTTCACTAGAAGAAACAGTTTGTCTTCTGTTTGTTTCAGTTGTGTTAGTCTGTTTGTCTTCTTTGTCTGTTTCTCTCTCTTTTCTTTCCCCCTCCCACCTCTCCTTTCCCTATTCCCCCCTGTCGGGTCCTTCATGGGGAAAAAATTTAAATAAAGTATTAAAAGTTATTACAAGAGGAGTTTATAAATAATATAAAGCTCCTTTTGGCAAAGTAAATCTGTTTGGCACAATAAGGGAAGCAGATTTCTGTTCTGCTTACCCAGCTGCTTGACAGAACAAGGGGAAAAAAAGGATACAATATATTAGCTATACTTGAATAAAATACTAAAACAGTCAGTGTTGAAAAATCGTTCAACAGAATTAAGAATATTAATAGCAGCTCGGGCATAAAGTCCCTGTCACACCATAATGATTTAGACAGCATTTGCCGACATATCAAAATTTTTTTAAAACACTGGCATACGGCCAAAATTTTCAATTTTGGGCATATGCATCACGTATCCATAACAAGTTGGACGTATACATAATGTATTAGTAACTTATATAGAATGTTTTGATAAATTATAGATAACTTATACCAATGAATGCTTAGCGTGTTGCTGGCATTTACAACTTATGCCCAACAATAGTCTAACTTATGCATAGCACAGTCATGCCAAACTGCCGTCGCCTCCTGATCCATGAATCCTAGATGTGTGAGAGCATGAAGGCTCCAACATCGGGGCGCATGACTGACCTGGAGGATCTGTCAAAGCCGTCAGGTCGGTCATGCCTGCGGAAAGGATAAAACAGCTGATGTGACACGGCACGAACGTCAGATGACAGTCAAAACATGTCAAGGTATGCAGAGCTTGACAGTAATTTTTTTACTCCCCGGCTACTGCGGCTAGTGATTTTCGAAAGTTACTAGCCAGTCAGCCTTTTCACTAGCCACCATTTTGTGGTTGGAAAATTATGTTTAATATGATCAAATTGGACTATGGCATGCTAAAATTTACTTGAACTAAATTTACAACTTTTTCAATGTAAATTACCATTATATATACATAAAAAAGGCAATAGAAACACTAATTATTTATGAAGCACAGTAAATACTGTAAAACGGTAGAGAAAAATATTTGCAATATGAGAGTGAAGTGCAGGTAGATTTGGGTCCGTCCCAATTCTCATTTGTACCCCTTCCCCTGCCCCTATGAATTGGTACACCCCTTCATGGCTGCACAACGTCATTAGTAGCTGCTGATGGATTTAATCTAAATGGACACTACCTGCTTTCACCAGAACAAAGAAGAGAAAGAAAAGAAAACTGATTAGAAAAAAAAAAACCACAGTGCTTTCGTAGTCTCACATTGCAATAAGTTTATTATTTTAGATGCCGTTTGAGAAAATTACAGCCAAAGTAGCTTGTGGGTGTGGTCACTGCTGAAATTCACCAGCCATTGGCCAGTTGGCCCTGAAGGTATGAAACATCTCTTTGTCTGAATAGAAGAACAACACCAGTTTGACATGGACATCTGCTCACCATGTACAGACGGTTTCCTCCTGTGAACCAGCACTGCCAATACGCCATTATATGGTAGCTGTAAGTTACAAACACATTTGGTAAGTTTCACTTAGGTTCAAAGCACGTTACTCATAGATTAGAAATAAATTTTGGGTATGCTAGACATTATCTTGACGTATTTCGACTTATGAGTAACTTACAAGTAACGTGTGTGAACCATTGCATAACTTACCTACAGCTTATGCATACACAAAATTTTTAGATGACCTTGCCATACTATGACGTATACCAGCGTGCTTCAGCATGTTCTTAACTTATAAAAAACGTACCCATAAGTTATTCAGTGTACACCAGCGTTTTGACCAAATTTTTTAAACATCGGCATATGCTGCCTAAATCGTCAAGGTGTGACAGGTGTTTTAAGTCTTGTTAAAAGCCAAAAAACACTCCCCAAAAGCTCCTAAAGATAAATCTATGAGAGACATTACCAACAGACCCGTGGATAACATGGAGCTACTGAATCATTCACTCACAAAAACACTAACTTTACTTCCCCTGATATGTTTCCTATCTTCTCAAGCCTTCTAGGCTACTCAAATGGCCTCCAAGGGATGGTAGTAAGGAAGGAAATATAGAATACTTACTGAAGCTGATTCATTGGTCCACGGCTTTTTTGTTGGTGGTCAACACCCATCATCACAAAGATTTGTTCAGGTGTAGTCATTTATCCTGTGCCAGTCATATGTCGGAGAAAGTCAACAATCTTCAGGTTGTCCATAAATGTAAAGAATCATTATACTGATTTAACGCTCCATACAGGCAGTGGGGGAAGATGTCACCGTAAGGAAAACAGATTGTTGGCTCTCCATGACACGTGTTAGAGTGCTTGTGTTGGTCAGTTTTCCAGAGTACAATGGAAATTCTGTCCACATGTGTTGTGATTACAGAGAACACAACAGCAGAGCACTTTGAAAACCTGGGTGAGGCGTAAGGTCCTGTGCTATGCTAGAAAATGCGATATACGTATTAGGGGGAAAAAATCAGCAGAGTGATGAGATGGCTTTAGAAAATAATGGCATCAAAAGACATTTAATGGTCCCAGTCACTCAAACTGTCATGATTCTGAGCACGGGTGGGGTGCCGTACTCAGTCTGTCAGTTGTTTTATGTCATCTTCTGTATTTCTGCATCTCTGTTTATATTGTATTTACTATGGGTATCTTAGTTTGGGGGTTTCATGCATTTCTGTATTTTGTCTCTCTTAATTATGAGTTGTCTTGTATTCTTAGTTTTGTCATTATAGTCTTGTCTATGTATTTGTGTATCATCTTGTATTATTTGCATCTCTTGGGGTTGTGTTATTTTCCTCTGTATCACTATTTATTCTTTCTGGTCTGTGCTTTTATTTTGACAGCACCCTGTGTAACGTCCTGCTGTCAAACTCTGTTTTGCGGGCTGCACACCTGTCATAGATTGTGTCTGATTGTTTTCTTGCTCATGTAAACCACACCTGTGATTCATTGGCCATTTCCCACATGCCTATTTAAGGACAGCGGCAACGCTTCCCGTTGCCGTGTCCTACTCGTTGTTTCTGTGTGTTTGTCCATGGGGGTGTTTGGATGAGCTCCGTTTTATTCTCTTTTTCCCTGGAGTGTCTGTGCGCCTCAGCCTGGCTCCTGCCAGGCTGTTCTCTCCTTGTTTTGCAGACGTGAGCCACGTCATCCCTGTGTGCTTTCCCTCCTGTTCCCCTTTATCCGTAAGTGTAGTGCTTTTGTGTAGTGTTGTGTTTTTGTTGATAAATGTTGAAAACTCACAGTGTGCATTTGGTGTCCTCAGTTCTGCCCTGAAAGGGCGATTTATGACACAAACATGGTGTGTTTATGGATTTTAACCCTCTAAAATGCTTTCTTGAGTCATATGATTACAGTTAAAATGGGCAGAAGCCGGTTTTGCTCTTCCAGATCGTTCTCCCTACGTCACTGACAAATGTTTCGGTCTTCATTTCCAACCCATCGCCATGCTATTGGCTGTGATGATTCAGTCCCTGCCCAGATGAGCGGGAAGCCCAAACTGTTAGCTTCTGAGCTAACAGTGCTACTAGGGAGTTAGCTTACTAAACATGGTTTATAGTGTCATTTTCTTTATATTCCAGTCACCCTAATAGATACCCATTTCCACCTGGTTCACTAATCCACAGTTGATAATATATTTCGGGTCATTCTGGTATATTTTGTTGTATTTTCGCTGTGATGCTACATCAAATGTTATCCTTAGCTTGGCTAGGCGGTCGGAGTCGGTCCATCTAACTGCATTAGAGCTTGGCTCTTTGGGAAGAGGCTGACGTAGGTCCCTCATATATTTGTGATCTAATCGTCCCTCACACCCCCCGCACGAAACCTAAGGTCATCAAATTTGATGCTCTTGAAGGTTCCACACATACATTTTAAAACCAGAAGTGATCGATCATTTCAGTCTGTTGCACTAAGATTATGGGATGCACTCCCACTTTCTTTGTGTTGTTTAAATTGTGTCGATTCCTTTAAAGTGAGGTAGTCGGATCCGGGAAAAAAAAATTTTTTGCGTGCATGGAAAGAAAATCCTATAGATACATATAGACACATATAGCGCGATTGTCTGTGAGTGTGAAGGACCTGTTCCACGAGCAAATGTACGTTTTTTGGTCCGTGGCTGTTTACATTGGCCAGGATACTTCAGAATCAGAATAGCTTTATTGCCAAGCATGTTTACATGTAAACATATGATACATAGGATACTTTGTGCGCCGATGGGTCGTAGGGATCCCGTATTTTACATCCGGAAAAAAACTGTGAAACGGAAACAGCAGGAAGAGCCATAGTATCGTCGTCTAATCGTTTTATAACACATTTCACAACTAATAATAGTAACATTTTCACAAAAAATGTGCTATATTAACAACACGATCGCATTTTGCACACGGCTCGCTCTCCGGCGGCGGCCCCGAGAAGTAAACAAATGCAGGGACGCTTGAATTCTTTCGTCCCAAAAATATCATTTTTGAATATTAATTACAGCTAAACGGGAGCAGTTTCAATGCCGAAATTTCACATACAAGTCCTGATATACATGTTCGATACACCATCGACTTTTGGGTATCCGACTACCTCGCTTTAAAAAACTGCTGAAGACTCTGCTTTTCAAACAGGCTTTTAGTTAGGCACATGTTGTTTGTCTGTTTTTAGTTCTTTTATCTGTTTTAATATCATTTTCATTTTTTTTTTACTTTGATGTGTTTATCTTTTTGTGTGAAGCATTTTTTGATTTCTGTCTGTGAAAGCTGCTATATAAATAAACTTTGCCTGCTTGCATGGCGTGAGGCCACCTGGCATTTGCTTAGCTGTCAGTTGGGCTGGGTTTTATAGCCATTTTCTATAAATTCTATTCACTGGAATCCTTGTTCATCTACCAACACTTATTGGACGTTAATTTAGTTTAGTTTACTGTATTTTATTTTCTCTAACCAAGACCCAAGGTGGGTCTAACAGCTAGCTAGCATAAGCTAGCTGCCTTAGGCTACCGTTCACTCATTCGTGAATGTTTATGCTTATTATCCTCCAGGGACCGATCACATCCTGTCAGCCAATGAAACCACATATTCCTCTCCACCAGTGATGCACTATTTCATTCATTCTTTAAGATGAATTTACATTAGTTGGATCAGATTAGTTGGTTACCCAAGCTAGGCGCTAGTGAGCTAAGATTAGCAATAGTGACAAAAGAGGGAGGGTGGAGTTAACTGTGGCTCTTTGACATTTACAGAGACATGCACTGAAACAAGCTGTTCTGAGGAAAAGCTGGAAAATATGATTCCCAGTGATGCTGCAACAATTAAAAAAAAGGCAATTGCAAGTGCAGTAAAGAGGACCTTTAAGACATCTATGTACATCATAGATTTCACGTTTTTTTCTAATTCAGTGTCCAATATTACCAGCTCGACAAAGCACAGCCAACAGTATAATACTTTGTTTTATTTTTAATGGTTTAATTTTACAGGGAGAATGCCCATTAATAAAAATGTCTGTAAATGTACCAGTTTAGCCAACTGACTAATTTTCAGCTGTAGTCCCTGGGCAGGTAAAACGCATAAATTCAAGGGACATCAACACGGCACATGTAACAGGACACGTTTTAAAAAATAAAACACAAGGACAGCACCTACATAAAAAAACAAGACAACAGTAAAACAGTAAAAAAACAACAAAAAACCACACTTCAGAACACTCAGACAAAATTACACAGAATGGTTACATGTTTGATGTGACATCTTCATGGCAGTGAAATATAGCATTGCTGCTCGATGGTTCAACAGTTTCTAATATGGCGAAAATTTGACAAATTAAACATTATATTTTTTTACACTTTTAATTTGTTTTCTAACGGTAAAATTGGAATGAAGACTTATACCCAGATATTTATAGTCCGATACCACCCTTAGCTTTTCCCCTGCAACATAAACATCAGGTGTGTCATTATCTGTTGACCTTTTGGAGAAGAACATACAGACCGTTTTCTCCATGTTTAAGTGAAGACATTGTGTGACATTGGCCATTACAGCTGTGAGCTTACACGCAGCCTGCTGTTTCTTTATTGCATGTGCATAGATGACAGTATCATCTATGCACAGTGTACATATATCACACGTTGCCCATAATGATTTTTCTCTTCTTCTCTTGTCTGGCCTGTTGTATGCTTCAGCATCAACAGGTTCTGATAGAATGAAGAGACTGTGGTTTGTATTGTGTTTGCACATTGGCCCATTGATTTTTAATTGTCTTTTATTTTGATTTTGCACTTCCTTACAGGTCAGCGTCATGCACTATAAACTGTGTGGGTACGCTTAAGGAAAGACAGACTGCGGTTGAAACGCGCTGTTTTGCAGCTGTATATCTGTTCGACGTTACATTTAAGAGTGTCTCACTGTTATGGGCCAGAGTAGCACAGCCAAAAGACACCCGTTTCCTTATCACAACGCTATGGTCCTCCTGCTCTGTGTGCCATCTCATACTACTGATAAAATAACGCTGCGAGAATTTTTTTGCCCTCCCATTTACTGAGGCAGGGCAAAAGCAGCTTCTTCTTCTTTTTTTCTTCTTCTTTTTTGTTCAGTGCACGCACTGAATGAACAGCGAGTGGCTCGTGAGAAGTCGTTTGCTGAATTTTACAAAAGGATGTAAAGGGTCAAAATGGCTTGTTGCACCTTAAAAACGACTCCTATACATATTTATCAGAACAGCACAAATTTGCATTTGCATTATCCTTGTCTTTTATTACATGGCACCACAATGTATGCAGATTAATTGGTCATTAATTTAATTAATTGATTAGTCACATGATATGACACATTTGATGCAGTCTGAAAGCCACCGGGTCTTAAAAAAAGCTGCTTTCATACTTCCCTTGTAGTTTTCCCGTGGTGCACCGTGCATTTTCTACTGTTTCTCCCTACTTCCATATCCTTTCATGCACGTACACAAAGGAACCGAAGGGCACTTGAAGACCTGCATGATTCTGACTACAAATGCACCCTTTTCTGAACAACACAAGCAATCGTGAGATCTCCAAACGCCATACATTTTCTAGACATGTAGCACAGTGTTGGATGTGGTTTTCAAAAATGCCAAGAGCCATAATATCTATCAGAAAACTTATTAAAGCAATGATTTATCACTTTCATAAGTGGGTCATTTATTTAATAGTCAATCGTATAAAAGATTTATAAATATGATATGAATAATAAATATAATCTGAATGTTTTCTGACATTAAATAAGTAGCTAGAATGTTAAATAACTTTCTTTTTTTTTTACTATGTGGCAACTGTGCACTGGAAAAATAGTAGAAAACATTTTTAAAAATTCAAGGC
The DNA here is from genome assembly GCA_020510985.1 of Pholidichthys leucotaenia. Taxonomy (NCBI): domain Eukaryota; kingdom Metazoa; phylum Chordata; class Actinopteri; order Cichliformes; family Pholidichthyidae; genus Pholidichthys; species Pholidichthys leucotaenia. The sequence goes on from CM035844.1 coordinate 21,166,239, forward strand.
AGCCTTCTGCAGTGAGATGTCTGTTTTCTCAGTGGTTTTCAGGTTACAGCACCAGTCAAAAGTTAGGACACATCTACCCATTGAAAATGAATGTGTAGGTGTGTCCAAACTTTTTACTAGTAATGTATACAGTTAGATCTCTATTTCAACAGTGACTCAAGATTTGTTATTTTAGCTGTTTAACAAAATATATTCAAACCACAGTTGTACGCTCAAGGGATTGAATAAAACACCACTCTATTTTTGGCCCAATTTGGGCGGAGCTGTTCTCTGTGAAGAAGACAAGTTGTACAGATGCATGTTGGGTAATTCCCAACATTTGGGATTTGGTCGCGCCTGACTGATTATTGTGCGTCGTCCTGTATCTCAGAACACATTTTTGGGGAAGAAGTCACATTATCTCAATGTATGGCGCTTATGTTTCTTTTTTGTTTGTTTGTTTGTTTGTTTGTTTTGTCACTGATTAACTTAAGATATTTTTTTATTAAAAGGTAATGAGAAGCAAAGTATTAGTGGTCATTTTCATACAACACAAAGTACACCAGTAAATTTAGAAATAAATGTAGTGGTGTGTTACTAAATCCCCTGAGATGGGCTTCAAGTGCAGACTCTCACCTTTAATTTGAGGGTATTCACATCCAAATTGGAGATTAGGAATTGCAACCATTTTTACACAAGATGTCCTCATTTCAGGGCCTCAAAAGTAATTGGACAGATTACCATAAATGTTCATTTTTAATACTTTGTTGAGAATCCTTTGCAGGTAGTGACTGAAGTCTGGAACCCATGGACATCACCCAACGCTGGGTTTCCTCCTTTGTGATGCTTTGCTGGACCTTTACTGCAGCTTCAGTTGTTGCTTGTTTGTGGGTCATTCTGCCTTAGGTTTTGTCTTAACCAAGTGAAATGCTGCTGGATCAGGTTGAGATCTGGTGATTGACTCAGCTACTGCAGAATATTGAACTTCTTTGCCTTAAAAAAACTCCTGGCTTGCTTCCGCAGTATGTTTTGGGTCATTGTCCATCTGTACTGTGAAGCACCGTCCAATCAGCTGTGGTGCATCTGGCTGAATCAGAGCAGACAGTTTATCCCTATAGGCTTCAGAATTCATCTGGCTGCTTCTGTCTTCTGTCACATCATCAATAAACACGTGACCCAGTGACATTGGAAGCCATACATGCCCATGCATCACACTGCCTCCACCACATTTTACAGAAGATGTGGTGTGCTTTGGATCATGAGTTGTTCTAAGACTTCTCCTTACTTTCTTCTTCTCATCATTCTGGTACAGGTTGATCTTGGTTTCATCTGTCCAAAGAATGCTGTTCCAGAACTGGGCTGACTTCTTTAGATTTTTTTTACTATTCTTCACTTGGGTGGATGTTGTGAAGGGGTTTTTCCCTCACCATGGAAAGGATCCTGCAATCACCACCACTGTCGTCTTCTGTGGACAAAGGCCTTTTTGAGTTCCTGAGCTCACCAGGGCACTCTTTTTATCTCAGACTGTACCAAACTGTTGATTTGGCCACTCCTAACATTTCTACAATCTCTCGGATGGATTTCTTCTTTTTTTCAGCCTAAGGATGGTCTGTTTCACTTACATTGAAAGCTCCTTTCACAACAACAGCTTCCAAATGCAAATGCTCCAGACCTTTTACCTGCTGGATTGATGATGGATTAATGAGGGAATAGCCCGTGAGGCAACATGAAATAGCTTTTGAATCAATTGCCCAGTTACTTTTGAGCCACTGAAATGAAGAGACTTTGTATAAAAATGGTTAGAGTTCCTAAACCGTAACTCCAATTTGGATGCGAACACCCTCAAATTAAAGCTGAGAGTCTGCACTTTAAGTCCATATTGATTTTATAACTGTATCTTTAATATGTTTTGGTAAACAGCTAAAATAACAAATCTTGAGTCATTGTTCAAATATATATGGACCTAATTGTATATCTACTTTGCTTTGCTAAGAGTCAGTACTAATAATTACCTCCGCCAAAGGGGGAGGTTATGCGATCATCGGCGTTGGTTTGTCTGTCTGTCTGTCTGTTTGTTTGTTTGTTAGCAAGATAACTTAAAAACTTATGGACGGATTTTCATGAAATTTTCACAGATTGTCAGAAATGGGGTATCCTACAGATGATTACATTTTGGTGGTGATCCAGATCACCGTCCAGAAGAAAACCGCCATTACCGAAAATGCCATTTTCGTGAATAACTACTGAACCACTAATCCTATCATTGTCAATCCAATTGCTAGTCATATGTTTTCATGGTCAAGGAATCTGAAAACGTACACACAAACACTGTATGGGGGGAACTGTGGCCGCCATTACGGAAAATGCCATTTTCGTGAATAACTACTGAACCACTAATCCTATCATTGTCAATCCAATCGCTAGTCATATGTTTTCGTGGTCAAGGAATCCGACAACGTACACACAAACACTGTATGGGGGGAACTGTGGCGCTTGGCGGAGGTCTGCGCTCTCCGAGTGCTTTTCTAGTTGCTCATTTTGCTGATGCAGAATTGTTTGTTCCCTGACTGATTTTATAGACCAAAAATGACCTGGGACAATTAATAAAAAAAATCCCTGACACCACTAGGGCTGCAGCTAATGACTATTTTACGGCTTGAGTAATCAACCACTGTAATCGATGATTACTCGAGTAATCGAGTGCTTTTTTTTTAAAGAAACCTGCACTAACCAACATGTGCAGAAATTTCTTTCTTAAAGAGCAGTAGTAATTGTACCAAACACTCAATAACACAGGTACACATTTATTGCAATGCTTATTGCAATGTTTATTGCATAGAATGTAATATTAAATGTTACGTTACACCATAAAGTTCCATTTTGTAGTGTTAGCTTCAACTCGCAACATAGCAAGCGGATGCTAGCAGTGGTGGCTATATGTTTTTTGGTCATATAAGCATAATTAGCATAGCTTACTACATTCTATTCATCTTAATTTAAAATCTCAATCACGTACCTTGTCTCGGATGTGCTGGCTGTGTATGATGTGGGATGCTTTCTGCCAAGACACTGTAACATCAACGTTGTAGCATGCTAGCTCGCCGCTCGGCTTTACCATGTAAACATTGCACAATGTTTTCCTTCAATTTGAGCTTGAAATCATCCCAGACTTGAGATACTTTTTGTCGTTTTTTCTGACTTTCGTCCTTTTTGCCGTCATCTTTGCTCTGATATGGCACCATGAAACATTTTTTTTGTTTTGTTTTGTTTTTTTTGTTACTTATTTGTACCCGTAGGTAGACTTGGTTTGCAGTCTGGTGACAAGCCACCGGCTGCTGGTCGCTGCGTGCGCGAGCGCCCTAAACCTACATGTTTTTGGTATGCGGGAGGAAACCGGAGAAATCCCGGAGTAAACCCGCGCAACACGGGGAGAACATGCAAACTCCACACAGCTCACTGTTGGTCGGGGGCTGGGATCGAACCCACGATCTCATGATCCCCACGATCCCCCGGCCGAGGGTAAAACTGTGCTGCCACAGTGCTAAACCACTGCGCCACCGTGCAGCCCATGGCATCTTGTTTATGTAGCGTGACTGGAAGAAGGCCATATAGACCGGAAGTGCTACATTAAACGACACGTCAAAGCATAGATTTTGAATCAATGAATTTTTGTAATCAGATCAAATCAAATCAAATCAACCTTTATTGTCATGTTGCTGTACATACAACTGAAGTGCAGGCAGGATGAAATTACGTTTCTCTAGGCATCCATATAAGTAAAAAGAACATAATTTAAGACACACTCACACACACCCTCACCCCCCCCACCCCAACACAGTCATTCACACATCCCTGAGACACACTTGAAACTAACTAGAACTATATACATATAATATACGTAATGTCCATAGGGTGCAGTAGTATGTATGAAAGATTCTGGATCAACTGTTCAGCATCTTAACAGCTTGTGGAAGGAAGCTGTTAATCAGTCTGGTGGTTCTGCCTTTAATGCTCCGGAATCGTTTGCCAGATGGCAGCAGTTCAAAGTGTTTATGCAGAGGGTGAGAGTGATCCTTGACAATGTTCAGTGCCCTGTTCCTACAATGGCTCTGAAAAAGTTCTTGGACAGAGGGGAGGGAAACTCCAATTACGCTCTCAGCTCCCTTAACTATCCTCTGCAGGGCTTTTTTGTCTGACATACTGCAGCTGGAGTACCATGTTGCAATGCAGTACATCAGAACACTCTCCACCACACCTCTGTAGAAGGTCCTGAGGATGCAGATGGGGAGAGAGGCCTGTTTGAGTTTCCTCAAGAAGTGCAGTCTCTGCTGGGCCCACTTCCTGATCTCCAAGGAATTCTTGCTCCAGGTCAGGTCCTGCGAGATCTGCACTCCGAGGAACTTGATGTTCTCCACTCTCTCCACCAAACAGCCGCTGATGCTGAGAGGGACGTGTTCAGGCCGTGACCGCCAGAAGTCAATAATCATCTCCTTTGTTTTGTCCACGTTGAGCACCAGATTGTTCTCCCTGCACCAGCCCTCCAGGCCTCTAACTTCTTCCCTGTACATTGATTCCTCATCCCTCTGAATAAGTCCCACCACTGTGGTGTCATCCGCAAACTTAATAATCTGGTCCCCCTCGTGTCTGGATACACAGTCATGTGTTAGAATTGTAAACAACAGTGGACTGAGTATGCAGCCTTGAGGGGATCCAGCGCTCAGTGTGATAGAGCTGGAGATGTTGTTTCCAACACGGACAGACTGAGGTCTCTCAGTCAGGAAGTTCAGGATCCAGAGACATGTGGCGGTGTTCAGACCAAGAAGGAGTAGTTTCTCCATCAGTCTCTGGGGAATAATGGTGTTGAATGCTGAAGTGAAATCAATGTACAGGAGTCTGGCGTAGGTGTCTTTCTGATCCAGGTAGGTGATGACAGAGTGCAGGATGGTGACTATAGCATCCTCCGTGGAGTGATTTGAATGATATGCAAACTGGAATGGGTCATGTGATGCAGGGAGGCAGGCTGTGATGTGTGGTTTGACACGCCGTTCAAAACACTTCATCACAATTGGTGTCAGTGCAACAGGACGATAGTCATTCAGACAGGACACAACTGGTTTCTTTGCCACTGGTACTATGGTAGAGGTCTTAAAGCACCTGGGAAAGATGGCCTGACTCAGAGAGATGTTATAAATGTCAGTCAGGACATCCGCCAACTCGCTCGCGCAGACTCGGAGCATATGTCCCGGAATGTTGTCCGGACCTGCAGCTTTACGTGGGTTGACCCTAATTAGGGTCCTCCGTGTGTCCACTGTGTTGATGATGATAGCTAGCCCAACAGATGGTGGAGATGGGCCAGCCCTCCCTCTGATTGTCGGGTTTGATGCTTCAAAATGTGCAAAGAAGTTGTTGAGCCTGTCTGGAAGTGAAGCGTCATCATCATCGACCCCCTGCCTAGACTTATAATCCATCAGCGCCTGAACTCCCTGCCACATCCGTTTGGTGTTCCCTGTGTCACAGAGGTGTCCCTGGATTTTCTCCGCATAGGCGCATTTTGCCGTCTTAATTCCCTTTGAGAGTGCAGACCTAGCTGAGCGGAGGGCGATCCTGTCCTTCGCTCTGAAGGTTGCATCTCTGGCTGTGAGCAGCGAGCGCACCTCTGCAGTCATCCAGGGTTTATAGTTGCCCCGTGCAGTGAAAGTCTTCACTATAGTGACATCCTCTGTGCACTTCGCGATGTAGCTGGTGACCATTTCAGCGTAGTCCTCCACATCTGCCCTGTCTCCCTGGGAGGCTGCTGTTTTGAAAACCTCCCAGTTTGTGTGCAGAAAACAGTCCTGGAGTGCCGAGGCTGCACCCTCTGACCAAATCCTGATTTGTTTCTCTACTGGCCTGCTGCGCTTCAGTAAGGGTTTGTAGGCAGGCACCAGCATCACGGATAGGTGGTCAGAATGGCCGAGGTGGGGGCGAGATGTTGCCTTATATGCATCTGGGAAGTTTGTATACACCAAGTCCAATATATTCTCTCCTCTGGTCTTAAAGTCCACACATTGTTTGAACCTGGGGAGCACAGTCTTTAAACTGGTATGATTAAAATCCCCTGCAACCACCCCAAAGCTGTCCGGGTGTGAAGTTTGAAATTCACTGACAGCATCGTGCAACTCTCCAAGTGCCTCGTTAGCATTAGCTTTAGCATTAGCGCTAGGAGCTATGTAAACAGCAGCTACAAACACGTTGGTAAATTCCCTCGGCAGGTAGAATGGCCGGCAATTCAGGATAAGGAACTCCGCCAACGGAGAGCAGTGTTTAGTTGCTAACATGGCATTAACACACCAGTTCTTGTTAATATAGATACATAGGCCCCTCCCTTGGCTCTTACCGGAGCTAGCAGCCTCCCTGTCCTCCCAGAACGATGTCATCCCTTCCAGCTGAATGGCCGCGTCCGGGATGTTGTCGTGGAGCCATGTCTCCGTGAACGCAAACACACAGCAGTCCCTCCTTTCTCTCCGGGTTTCTCTCAGCAGACAGCTCGTCCAGCTTGTTGTCGAGGGAGTGGACATTGGAAAGTAGGAGCGACGGTACTGCTGGTCTGGAGGGGTTAGCCTTTAGCCTAACATGAATCTCGGCTCTCTTTCCTCTCCTTTGTTTGCGTTCATGCCACTTATGCTTCCTCCTCTCCCGGGTAGCTGCCAGCGAAACCTCCGATAGTATTCCATGCTGGCGTAGAATGTCAAAGTCACACCTGAGCGCCGCAATTCTTGCAGCGTGCATTACCTTGATGCTTAATAAGGTCTCACGGTTGTAAGTTTTACAGAATGTACGTCTGGGATGATTAAAACACTCAAAACTCTCACACTCACTGATGCCTAGAGGGGGCCGCAGCATCCATGCGCACCGCTGCCATTTATAGTTTAGAGTTACAGTATTATAGAATAATAACTTTATATATTCGATTATTTATAGAATAATCGAATTATTCAAATAATTGTTGCAGCCCTAGAGACGATGCAAAAATCTTACTGCGAAATGTTGCCTTGAATTTTTAAATGTGCTTAACTATTTTCTTTGCATTTGTTTATTTATTTAACAGTGCAGATACCTGTGTGTAGTTTCAGTGTGTATGTTAAATATTGGGACAAATGGAGGAAATTAACATCTGCTCATCTCTACTTACACTATGCCATCCCAGAATCCACCCCCCCCCCCAAAAAAAGAAGAAAAAAGGCATTGAAACAACACACTGATACCAAGACAAGCTGTTTTAGATTCCTTATTCACTGAAAACACTCGGCTTGATATCACTGTGAAGATTTAATTCTATCACGAAACATGACCGTCAATCATTGAAATCATTTTTAAAAAGTTAAATAAATGGAAAACGGACCACAGCAGAAACTTTGACTCACATGCATGTCCTCCATGTTGTGAGGCACCTGCGGCAGGCCACTGACCCACCCACCCTGGGTGACCCGTGCAGCCTCGCCATAACTGTCCCGTCACAGCAGAGACCGCCAGCCGCACTGGCCCCTGTCCAAACCTGCTGTTAAAAACAGGACTTAAACTGAGACTTGTTTTTTCCCAGCCAGCGTGTCCATGTGGGCCCCGCCAAAGGTTAACTCGGGCTGTTTTATGGGTCCCATGTGGGTTTCTTCATGGGTTCCACGTGTTTGACCACATGGACTTTTCCTGTTTACCGTTGTTTTCAACTTATTTTCTCATAAATTTGCTATTTTCTTGTAAATTTGTAACTTTTTCCCTTAATTTGATAAATTTTCTTGAAAATTTGAAACTACATAAATTTGCAACTTTTTTTCCTTTAAACTTGCAACTTTTTCACATGAATTTCCTAGTTTTCTTGTAAAATTGTGACTTTTTTGCACATTTGCTAACTTTTTCATGTAATTTTTTTTTTGTTTTTTTTGTTACTTATTTGTACCCGTAGGTAGACTTGGTTTGCAGTCTGGTGACAAGCCACCGGCTGCGGGTCGCTGCGTGCGCGAGCGCCCTAAACCTACATGTTTTTGGTATGCGGGAGGAAACCGGAGAAATCCCGGAGAAAACCCGCGCAACACGGGGAGAACATGCAAACTCCACACAGCTCACTGTTGGTCGGGGGCTGGGATCGAACCCACGATCTCATGATCCCCGCGGTCCCCCGGCCGAGGGTAAAACTGTGCTGCCACAGTGCTAAACCACTGCGCCACCGTGCAGCCCCATTTTTCAGCCATTTTACAACTTTCTCATAAATTTCCTACTTTTTTTCTTGTAAACTTGCTATTTTCTTGTAAATTTGTGACTTTTCTCCATAAATTTGCAACATTTTTCTTGTAAATTTGAAACTTTTCTCAAAAATTTTCAGCTTTATTTACTGTGAACTTACAACTTTTCCTCATGAATTTGGGACTTTTTTCCTGTAAATGTGCTAAATTTTTCTCCTAAATTTGTGACTTTTTTTCTCATAAATCTGCTACTACTTTTTTGCTAATTTGTCACCTTTTTTTTTTACAAATTTATGAGAGACAAAATTGAAAATTTATGATTTTTTTGCATAATTGTGCCAATAGCACAAGTGTTACTGAAACCTGCTCACCCTTATTAAACCCACATGGGGCTCAGATGGGTTTTAAGCAGATAAACAGATCACCTGCTCACCTGTACCACAGGTAAAGTCCATGTGGGCAAACACAGATGGGGCCAACATAGGACCCATGTACAAACCCATATGGGACCCATAAGACAGAAAACATTAAACCTATGGTGGTCCCACATGGACATGCTGGCTAGGTTAAAGACAACATAAATCTTAAAAAAAAAATTACATTAGAACTGTTAAAAAAAAACAAACCTAAATTATAGTGTACAGTGGTATGAAAAAGTGTTTGCCCCCTTCCTGATTTCTCATTTTTTGTATGTTTGTCACACTTAAATGTTTCAGATCATCAAACAAATTTAAATATTAGACAAAGATAACGCAAGTAAACACAAAACGCAGTTTTTAAATGAAGGTGTTTTTGGAAAAAAAAATCCAAACCTACATGGCCCTGTGTGAAAAAGTGATCCCCCCCCCCCACCCTGTTAAAACATAAATTAACTGTGGTCTATCACATCTTTGGAAAGCTGAGTTCAATTTCTCTAGCCACACCCAGGCCTGATTACTGCCACACCTGTTCTCAATCAAGAAATCACTTAAATAGGACCTGCCTAACAAAGCCAAGTGGACCAAAAGATCCTCAAAAGCTAGACATCATGCTGCGATCCAAAAAAAATTCAGGAACAAATGAGAAACAAAGTAATTGAGATCTACCAGTCTGGAAAAGGTTATAAAGTTATTTCTAAAGCTTTGGGACTCCAGCAAACCACAGTGAGAGCCATTATCCACAAATGGCGAAAACATGGAACAGTGGTGATCCTTCCCAGGAGTGGCCGGCCGACCAAAATTACCCCAAGAGCGCAGCGACAACTCATCCAAGAGATCACAAAAGACCCCACAACAACATCCAAAGAACTGCAGACCTCACTTGCCTTCGTTAAGGTCAGTGTTCATGACTCCACAATAAGAAAGAGACTGGGCAAAAATGGCCTTCATGGCAGAGTTCCAAGACAAAAACAACCGCTGAGCAAAAAGGACATAAAGGCTCATCTCAGTTTTGCCAAAAAACACCTTGATGATCCCCAAGACTTTTGGGAAAATACTCTGTGGATTGACGAGACAAAAGCTGAACTTTTTGGAAGGTGTGTGTCCCATTACATCCGGCGTAAAAGTGACACAACATTTCAGAAAAGGAACATCATACCAACAGTAAAATATGGTGGTGGTAGTGTGATGGTCGGGGGCTGTTTTGCTGCTTCAGGACCTGGAGAGACTTGTTGTGGTAAATCGAACCATGAATTCCTGCTGTGTACCAAAAACTCCTGAAGGAAAATGTCCGGCCATCTGTTCATGACCTCAAACTGAAGCACACTTGGGTTCTGCAGCAGGACAATGACCCAAAACACACCAGCAAGTCCACATCTGAATGGCTTAAGAAAAACAAAATGAAGACTTTGGAGTGGCCTAGTCAAAGTCCTGACCTGAATCTGACTGAGATGCTTTGGCATGACCTTAAATGGCAGTTCATGCTTAAAAACCCTCCAATGTGGCTGAATTACAACAATTCTGCAAAGATGAGTGGGCCAAAATTCCTCCACAGCGCTGTAAAAGACTCATTACCAGTTACCGCAAACACTTGATTGCAGTTGTTGCTGCTAAGGGTGGCCCAACCAGTTATTAGGTATAGGGGGCAATCACTGTTTCACACAGGGCCATGCAGGTTTGGATTTTTTTTCCATTTAATAATAAACATCTTCATTTAAAAACTGCATTTTGTGTTTACTTGTGTTATCTTTGTCTAATATTTAAATTTGTTTGATGATCTCAAACATTTAAGTGTGACATAGAAAAAAATGAGAAATCAGGAAGGGGGCAAAGACTTTTTCACACCACTGTATATTTAATATTAGTTAGCATGGGGTAGTTATATTTTTAGTTGAAAATGTACACTGTGGGAGGAAACCAGAGTACCCACAGCCAACCAACAAAAACACAGAGAACACGCAAAACTCCACATAGAGAGGCCCCTGCTATTTTGGGGAGGGCTTGAACCGCTAAACATCTACCTGTTCACCACTTAGCACCACCAAAACACTGTGCAGGTTAATTGGTGACTCTAAGTTGCTCATAGGCTCAGATGTGACGGTATGTGGTGGATCACACGCTGCACACAGCATGTGATTAGTGATGAAAGATCAAAAATAAGAACGTGGCAGTACTGTTTGCCGCTGCACAAAGCGTGATCACTCGAAGAACATGAGCGCATGAGAGTTTCAGTGGTAACCATTCCAAAGGGGTTGAGACAACAGATGGTCTGCGCTGAAATACTCACTCTCAGATTTCTCTTCTCCACTGACAGCGATCCACTAATACGTCAAAAAGAAATCATGGAACTCATCAGAAAAATCAACATTGACTCGTACATCCCCTCGCTGTCCTCATACATGTCCTGCACCACCCTCACATACTTCTCTGCCACTCCTGACTGCCTCATACAGTAGCACACTTCCTCTCTTGGCGCTCCATCATATGCTTTGTCTAGACACAGTGCAACCCCTTCTGACCTTCTCTATACTTCTCCATCAACACTCTTTGTCTTTCTTGGCATAAAACTGTACTGTTGTTTGCTGATTGTGACTGCTCCTCTTAACCCTTGGAGCACATGTGACACACATCAGTGTGAGGATGTGGGTCATACCAAAGACCATATAAAAATGGTACTCAGCATCATAGAATGGGGAGAGGAAGGTCGTTTGTGGCAACGCCTTACATGGCAGCAGCCCCTCAGATTCTCAATGTGATTGACATTTTAGACAGGAGAAACATAATTTTGTCCTACTGGACATGACTGAATGACAGTAAAGTTGGATTTCTTTCTTTCTTTCTTTCTTTCTTTCTTTCTTTCTTTCTTTCTTTCTTTCTTTCTTTCTTTCTTTCTTTCTTTCATTAACCTGGCTTCAACAACTCTTTCCCATAGCTTCATGGTGTAGCTGATCAACTTTATGCCTCTGTAGTTTCTACAGCACTGAGGATCACCCTTGTTCTTGAAAATTGGCACCACTTTGCTTCTTCTCCACTCCTCAGGGATCTTCTCACTCTCCAAGATTGTGTTAAACAATCTGGCTAAATAGTCCACTGCCATCTCTCCTGACCCATCTCTCCTGAACATCTCCATACCTCCACAAGTATGTCATCTGGGCCACCCACCTTTCCACCCTTCATCCTCTTCATAGCTGCTCTCACTTCCGCCTTGCTAATCCTCAGACCTTCCTGGTTGACGATCTTTTCTTCGTCCATCCTTCTTTCTCTCTCATTTTCAACGATTCACAGCACACAAAATATGGAAATAAACTCTTTAGCAATAGGCTCAGGGAAAGGGGGGGTTCAGAGATGTGCTACACAATGCTGCAGCAAAGCTAAAAAGCTCTGTTTGAAGTAAATTAAAGGGTGAAATGTGCCCACTGAATAGAAAGCCTAAGTCACGCCCCCTCTACTTCCCCACTGGGACCTTAAATTGGAAAAAAAAATCTCCACTGAAATGAATGGCAAAAGTGAAATTATCTTTTGAACCCGATCAAATTTTGCCAGGATTTACACACATGATGTTTGTCAATTTAAAAGATAATTTTCCATGTAAATAATGATGTAGTTTGTTGTCTAACTGTTAAGGTATAAGGTTATGAAAATATGTAAATTAAAAGATGACAAACACAAAGGCACGTACCTGATGTCATGCGTTCAAAGCGTGCCCGGGGTGAAGTACCTAACAGTCGTCTGGATCAGTTGCAGCTCTTAAAATACAAAACAATACCTTTGTGTTTTTCTCCTCTTTGGATCTTTCTTTCATTGGTCAGGAAACAGGAGGTGAGGTTTTACTAATCTTCCGCCATGATCGTGTTTAGTGATGTGGAGAGATGTTGTCTGCTCATCGTTTTCACAAAAACTATATATTACTCTGATGTTATATGACAACTGACAACTTTAATTATGTGGAAAATTATCTTTTAAATTTGCAAACATCATATGTGTAACTCGTGGCAAAATTTGATCGGGATCAAAAGATCAATGCTCTTGCCAGATGAATGATCTTGCCATTCATTTCAATGGAGAATTTTTCTGATTTTAGGTCCCATATGCGGAAGTAGAGGGGGTGTGACTTAGGCTCTCTATAAAACGGAAGGTTCTAATATTATGTCATAATCTGTAACCTGTCAGAATCTGGCACCTTTATCACTTCACCTGCATAATGATTAATTTAAACATCAAGATAATGATTTTCGCAAACTCTGTCCTCCTCTTACATTAATCTTGTCACCACTATTCTTACTTTTTAAACCACGCACATGCAGACAATGTGCAACATTGCTGTATGCAGTCAGATTTTTATGGGTCACTTGGATCAGTAGAAGAACTTCCTTTATTTATGTTTCTTGTTCTAGCAGCAAAAACATCAGACCAATAAATGGAGAGGATGTACTTGCATGATTTGAAGTAACACATTTTGGCACTTTTAGAATATTCTCTGTGAGAAAAGGAACCAAGCCAAGGGGAAAATGCTATACAATAAACAAATCAATTCATTCAGACAAACAAACTTAAGTGTCAAAACTCCCTGACATACATGTCTTTAGACTGGGGGATTACCCACAGTAAACCAACACATGCACATGCTTAACTCCACATAGAGAGTACCCTGCTAATTAAGGGCTTCTAGGAAAGGTTTCAGTGACAACTGTTAAATGACTTGTAACAAAAGACACTGTAGTCTTCGCTGAAATACTCACTGTCATATTTCACTGCTTCTGAGACGGCTGTCCACTCAACCATCTAAAAGTCAAGGAAATCATGGGCAAATAGGACAAACAAATAGAGCACAATCAAAATGTACTCTTCTCTACTTCCATCATGCCATCCTCCAATCTGCCAAAAAGAAAAAAGTCACTAATGAGTTGTTATTGACATTGACATGCCCACCTATGGCCTATTTTGCACCAATGGACCAGGACCATTGTCTTGGTATTGTGTGTAGTTTTATTCTGTCAAAGTGATTGTCAATCACTAAAATAAATGACAAGAATAAATGAATGGGAAAAAGAACGAGGGCTAATCTCAGCTGTCACCTTTGACTCACCTGAACTTGAAGCATGTGCAGCAAATGACTGACCAAGCCCACACAGTGTGCCATGTTTGGCCCTTCCAGAGGAAAGGGCAAAAGTACGCAGATCGTGGCGATATCTTTGGTCGTTGCACGAAAGATGATCAGACAAAGAACATGAGAACGTGAGCAGTTCTGCGAAACATAATGACATAATATGACAAAAGAAAGTTTTCGCTGAATTACTCACAGTCTCCAGTTTGAATTGCTTCCATAACCACTTTCTGCCTAATAGGAACAGGTGCACTGATCTGTGCCACTCTGGCACCTGAGGAAAAAACATCAGGAAAATGAACAAAATGGACGAAAAATCGACATCTACTTATCTCTACTTACACCACACATCCCCCAATCTCCCCTAAAGAAAAAAGTCACCGAGTTGTGAGGCATTACAAACAACACACGGAAACCAAGAAAAGCTGTTTTCCTTTCCTTATTCACTGAAAACACTTAGCTTGGTATCAGTGTGCAGTTTTAGTTATCTAAAGCAAAGTGATCATCAGTTACTAAAATAATTTTAAAAGTTACATAAATGGAAAAAGGACCACAGCAAATATCACCTCTAATCTCTGACTAACGTGAACACCCTCTGTGTTGTGAATCCCGTGCAACAGGCCACAGACTGACCCGTCCTGGGTGACCACAGCAGCATGTCCTCCTGTAGCCTCGCCATAGCTGTCCCATCTAAGAAGAGATCTCCAGGCGCCCTGTCCTCCAGTCCAAATCTAACAAGAAAAGTTACATTGATGATCAAAAGTAGCAATGACATTTATTTTTCTGTTTCATGAAGACAATTTAAATCTGAAAAAAGACATTAGGACTGTTTAATATTAGTTTACACAGGGTGGTTAATTTTCCAGTTTAATAAGCATGACATTAGACTGTGGGAGGAAACCAGAGTGCCTACAGTAAACCAACACATACACAAAAGAGAACATTGTGGAGGAATGGACAAAGACGAGACACGAGCATGTAGACACAGACTTTATTCCTCCATCAGCAAAATAAGAATACTCTCTCGGTGCCAAAGCCAACCTTTTATACATCTTCACATTCTCTCCTTTGGCACCAAGAGTACATGCCATTATCATAACATACATTACATCTCAATACATTCACACCTGCAGTTCCAAGTGTGAAGGCACATCTTAAGAACTTTTCTTCCCCTGGTGCTCTGGCACCTAAACCTGCTTCTCATCTTTTCAACTCTCCCCCCAGAGTGCCACAACACCTGTATTCTTCTCTCTCGCCTGAGGCATCCGCATTACCATGTCCCCCCCCCCCATTCTCCAAAGTCCTGGGTGCGAGTCAGGCTGCCAGCTGTGCCCCCCCCCCCCAACACCCAGAAGGGGTCTTAACAGTCCGGTGCCTTAGCCTTGATCAATCGCCCGTATCGGCTGTAATGTGGAGCCACCGAGCTGACTGAAGGGCCTTCCTGTTGCAGTGGATAGGGGGAAGACACAGTCTCCGGTGCACAGTTCTCTGTAGGGGGAAAAGGTGGGGAGGGGAAAACTTTGGTCTCCTGCAAACAGTTCTCTGAAGGGGGAAAACAAACTTGTGGGCCCCCAACAGGCGGGCGACCACGCCAGGGAGCCTGGGCCAGCACCACCTGCTCCTTTGCTAAAACATAAGCGGACTTCAGCCTGTCTATGCAGATGGTTTCCTTCCACCTCCCCCCCCCCCAGGTCTAACACAAAATTTTTTGCTCCCGTTTCCAAAACTCTGAAGGGGCTATCATAAGGTGGACGCAGCAGGATTTGGTGGGCATCATGCCTAACAAAAACGAACTCGGCGTTCTCCAAATGCTTCGGAACGAAGGTGCAGGGAAAACAATAGTGCACCAGCCCCGGAATGCTGCTAGCCCCTGCACCGGAAAAAATGCACATGGCCAAGTCAGCTCCGGGTGTGAGATTGTCCGGCAAAAATTTACCCGGGATCCGCAATGGCTGTCAAAAATAGAGGTCCGCCGGGGAAGCTGCCAAATCCTCCTTAGGCATGGAGCGCAAACCCAGTAGGACCCAAGGCAGGCAGTTAGCCCAATTTGCATCTGTCAATGAGGCTCTTAGCGTGGCTTTAAGCGACCTGTGGAACCTCTTGCACAACCCGTTAGCCTTCAGGTTGTACGCGGTGGTTCAGTGGATTTTGACCCCCAGGCTCTCGGCCATCGTGGACCAGAGTTCTGAAACGAACTCTGGACCCCGTCAGAAGTGATGTCTGATGGGGAACCGAAACGTGCGACCCAGGTTGACAAAAATGCACGGGCCATGTCGGCAGATGTGGTGGAAGCTAGCGCCTACAACAGGCAGTCAGCCACGACATCAAGTTTACCGGCTACGTGTTGAATGTTGGTAGTGAATTCCAAAATTGCGGCCAGGTGCTGCTGCTGCCGGGCTGACCACGGTTCTGAGACTTTAGCCATCATGTAGGTTAGGGGCTTGTGGTCAACAAACGCGGTAAATTCGCGACCCTCGAGCCAGAACTGAAAATGACGCGTGGCCAGGTGGAGGGCTAAAGCTCACTGTCAAAAGTGCTATACTTACACTCGCTGTCGTGCAAAGTACGGCTGAAAAATGCAAGGGGTTGCCACGAACTGGAGACGTACTGTTCCACCACGGCTGTTATAGCAACGTCAGATGCGTCTGATGGGGCTGGGTGGGCCAGCAAAGCTGCGTTAGCGAGCGCTGTTTTGGCACCAGCAAACGCCTGATCCCAATTGGGGGTCCAGTCGATGCTATCTGCAGGTTTCTTTTTCTTGAGTGTGCCGTACAGCGGTTGCAGCAGCTGGGCTGCCTGGGGAAGGAAACGGTTGTAGAAATTGACCATCCCCAAAAATTTTTGCAGCACCCTCATGGTCTGCGGACACGGAAAATCTGACACCGCATGTACCTTATCTGGCAGCGGAATCGCACCCTCCGGCGAGATGCAGTGGCCCAAGAAATTGATTACCGGCAGCCCGAACTGACACTTTGCTGGATTAACAATCAGCCTATGTGCTTCCGTCGGAAAACTTGCTTGAGATGGGCGAGGTACTCCTCCTCTGATGCGCTAGCCACCAAAATGTCAAATAAGTAGATGAAAATGAACAGCAAGTCACGGAGCACTGCATCCATCATACTTTGAAAAGTTTGGGCTATGCCCTTTAACCCGAACAGCATGCGTAAAAACTTAAAAAAACTGAAAGGAGTTATTACCGCTGTTTTTGGGACATCCTCAGCGCGAACCAGGACCTGGTGGTAACCATGGACCAGATCCACTTCTGAAAAAATACGCGTCCGGGCCAGGTGCAAGGAAAAATCCTGGATGTGCGGGATGGGGTAGCAGTCCTGTTCAGTGACGTTGTTCAGGTGACGGAAATCACCAAACGGCTGCCATGAACCATCGGACTTGGGCACCATGTGCAGTGGGGATGCCCAAGGGCTATTGGAGCGCCTAATGATCCCTAGGCATTCTAAGTTAGTGAACTCCTTGTGTGCGATGGCTAGCTTAGCTGCGCCCATGTGGCGCAGACACGCAAAAACTGGAAGGCCCTTCATGGTGATAAAATGCTCGACCCCATGTTTGGTTATGGTAGCAGAAAAGGTGGTCACCATGAGTGCGGGAAATTCGGAAAGCAAACGCTGGTATTTAGCGTTACAAAGCTAAATCATTTGCATGTGTTAGTGGCCCAGCTCCCCGAGCCATGCAGGGCAATGAGGAAAAAGATACAGCATCCACTAAACGTCTGTTAGCAACATCAGCAAGGAGACCATAAGCACACAGAAAATCAGCACCTAAGATAGGAACCGAACATGCAGCTACCACCAAGTCCCACTTTTATTTGCGTCCATGAAAACATACAGTCACTGACCTTTGTCCAAACAACTCGATGGGGGATCTGTTGGTGACCATTAATGACGGGGTGCAGCCTTCTGCCAGTCTATCAGCGGCAACTGGCAAAATAAGGCTCTTCTGGGAACCAGAGTCCACCAAAAACCGTCTCCCGGAACATGTGTCCTCGATGAAAAACAGCTTCTCCCTGTTGCTAGCAGTCATAGCTGCTACCGACCGTTGGTTGGCCTGTTTCTCCGCCAACTTGAAATGGCATAGCAGGAGACAACGTTGCACGTCGACGCCAAAACGCTGGTGATGGGAACAAGTCGTCCCGCTCCTGCGTCTCTGAGTGGCCGTCCCGGCCAGCACCTTCAGCTCCTCGACCATGCTTCCCTCTGCTGACAAGCTTTATGGAGAAGCTGATTTCATTTTCCAGCAGGACTTGGCACCCCCACACACTGCCAAAAGTATCAAAACCTGGTTTAATGACCATGGCATCACTGTGCTTGATTGGCCAGCAAACTTCCTAGGCACTACCATCACCAGGGACCTCAAATGGGAGCTGACCATCAGCTCACTCATCAAAAAAGCCCAGCAGAGGATGTTCTTCCTGCGGCAGCTGAGGAAGCTCAAGCTACCCACCAAGATGTTAGTGCAGTTCTACACAGCCATCATCGAGTCCATCCTCACCACCTCCATAACCGTGTGGTACGCAGGAGCCACTGCCAGGGACAGACTAAGGCTGCAGCGCGTCGTGCGCACTGCTGAGAAGGTGATCGGCTGCAAGCTCCCATCTCTCCAGGATCTGTACATCTCCAGGACCCGGAGGCGTGCTGGCCGGATCATAGCCGATCCCTCACACCCTGGTCATGTACTGTTTGCCCCCCTCCCCTCTGGTAGAAGACTTCGGTCCATCCAGACTAAAACCTCCCGTCACATGAACAGCTTCTTCCCCTCTGCCATTAGACTGCTGAACACTAAGTGACTCTCGTGCACCATGTACAGCAGCTCAACCAGACTCATGTCAATCATCACTGTTTTCTTCCTGCATTACCGACTGCACTATATAGTTCTCCACAGTATCTGCTGCTGGCTAATATATATATATATTTTAACTGTTGACCAGTATCACTTAATCTTATCCTACACTTTATTACATGTATAGTTTATTTCTCTTATCTTATCATGTTTAATGTTGCAGCATTGTACCGAGACAAATTCCTAGTTTGTGTACTACATGAACAATGGCAATAAACCTGATTCTGATTCTGATTCTGATTCTGAAACTCTCCTGAACTAAACCCCATAGAGAATCTATGGAGGATTGTCAAGAGGAAGATGAGAGACACCAGACCCAACAATGGAGACGAGCTGAAGGTCACTATCAAAGCAACCTGGACCTTCATAACACCTCAGCAGTAACACAGGCTGATCACCTCCATGCCACGCCACACTGATACAGTAATTAATCCAAAAGGAGCCCCGACCAAGTACTGAGTGGTACATGAACATACTTTTTATTCGGCCAACATTTCTATTTAAAACCTGTTTTTTAAAATTAATTTTATGTAATATTCTAATTTTTTGAGAAACTGAATTTGGGGTTTTCGTGAGCTGTAAGCCATAATCATCAAAATTTAAATAAATAAACACTTGAAATATATCACTCTCTGTGTAATGAATCTATATAATATATGGGTTTCACTTTCTGAAAAGAGTGACAAAAAATATTGAAGTTTTTCATGATATTCTAATTTTTTGAGACGTACCTGTATAGGACCAACACAGAGAGACAGACAGATTATCACATCTAAATCTGTGGAGAACGTAGCGACACCATGTAACTTGTACAGTACTGTGGTGTCACTAAGGGGTTCACAGGTACGTAGATGGCTGGCAGCTCAAGTCTGCTAATTGGCGGGGGCCTCACTGTGTGGAGTTTTAGCATATTGTGGTGGCACAGCGGGAGGTCTGACTCGCACCCAGGACTTTGGGGAACAGGGGGAAGGAAGGAGACATGGTTATACGGGTGCCTCAGGCGAGAGAGAAGAATACAGGTGCTGTGGCACCCTGGGGGGGGGGAGTTGAAAAGATGAGAAGAGAACTGCGTCTACGAACGCTGGATTCTCTTGCGGCCACCTTAAGAAGGCTGTACGAAATGGTCCAAAAATCATTCGTATGGTGTTTGCAGCCGTTCGTAACGGTATTTATGACCGTAGCTTAAAGTCATCATCAATCATATAGAGTTTTAAACTTTTAAATAAATAGAAAAACAACCTCAGAACAGATCTTTGACTCACCTGAGCATCCTTCGTGTTGTGAATCACGTGCAGCAGGCCACTGACCGACACATCCTGGGTGGTCACGGCAGAATGTCCTGCTGTAGGGCATCCTCAACCACAGCTCCACCATCAGAGAAGAAATCTCCAGCCACACTGTCCCAAAGTCCAAATCTCTCTTGCTGTTATCTTGACAGTGTGAGTTACTGAAACAAGATAATTTATACTGGCTACCAAAAGTAGCATTCACGCTTGTTCTCTGTTACTTTATATCTGGACAGTTTAAAAAGCCTTTATAAAAAGTCTGCTTTTAATGTTGTTTCGCACATTTTATTTATCCATGAGTGCTTTCACAGCTACTATATGCTTTAGTCCATTTTCAGTCAAAAACAACTGGACTGAGATCCCCAAAAAGAGCTGGTGTATAAATGTATAAAGCAGGCTACGCAGTGGGTGATTTCCGATGAAAGAAGAAAAAACATGTAAACCATGCAAATATCTTTGGTCACAACTTAAAGTGGTCATTGACTGAAAAATGGTGTGTTTGTGGGTTTTAACTCTCTGAAATGTGTCTATTGGTCACATAATTATCCAAAAAATATCAAAACAGTCAATTCTCTCAAAAAGACACACAGCCTTTATCTCGTTTTTCTCTCCAAGAAATGCCAGAAATGTTTTTGACTCTTCCGGATAAATCGTATAAGTCCTGATTTGACAAATCCAACCCTCCGCCATCTTTGAGACCCACCCACTGCTCTATTATTGACCCTCCTAGCTGTCTGTCATGTAGATGGAAGGGGCGCTAAAGGTAGCCTATTAGCCCGAGCTATCAGCCCCCCAGCTAACACTGGTACCAGGAGACCTACACCGCTCCGCTCGTGATTTGTTGTGGAATCACGGCAAAATCATTGGGAGATGGGCCGGAGTGACATGAGATACACCATCAGCTGGGGCTCAGTGAACCAGCGCTGCTCATCTGAGCTAGAAGGAGGCTAAAAACTAACGGCTTGAGGCTAGTCAGCTAATGGCTAACTGACGTAAGATGGAGCTGACTAGGTGAAGGAAGTTTCTTAAAGTTTAAATCAGAGCATTTCAAGAAAGCCAGGAAATATACTAAACAAATTTGCTTCAGTAATTAAAAAATTAAAGAAAACGTGAACAAAACATGTCAAACACCTCATTAAAACATGTTTGAGCTGTTAAAATGTGGAAAAAGTGCAGTTAATGACCCTTGATCAGACAAAGAACATGAGAACATGGGGCTTTCAGCAATGACTATTTAAAAGACTAATGACAAAAAATGGCTTCACTGAATGACTCATGGTCTGATGTATTTAACTGCTGTCTGTTAACCTCTGAATGGAGAAGAAATAATGCTCTGGCCGGCCACAGGGAAAAAAACAAAAACAAAAGTAAGGAAAATCAACACCTACTCATCTCTACTCACACCATTCATCCCCCAATCTCCTCCAAAAGGAAAAAAGTCCCTAATAACCTGACATATCCAAACATCTTTTACTCACTTGAACATTCTTCTCGTTGTGAAGCAAGTACAGCAGGCCACTGACCGACTTACCACAATGTGCGATTTTTGGCAAAAGTGGAAAAAACACAGGAATGATGACAACATCTCTGCACAGGTGATCGTTTGAAGAACATGAGATAGTGAGCGCTTCAGCGATCACTATACCAAAGTGCTTTTAACAAAAGGTAGTTTTTGACAAAATGCTCACAACCTCAAACTTCACCTCTTACTTGACTGGAGTCCATGAAACAGGCATGAGGGATGAAATGATTCACAAAACTCAGACATATTAGATTGAGGTGTAACATCCAAATGAAAAGTATAGAGTTCCAACCAGTAAGATACTCTAACTGAGCTGTGGCAGTGAATGAATACCTTGTATGAAGCATCCTCAAGGTAGAGCTGGGCAATATGGCAAAAAAAAAAAAAGTACATATATAATAAAATCACACCAGATATTTCCATATTACTTTCTGTCAGAAGTTGACGATGAAAAATGCACTGCTAAACATGCATCTGTTTTTCAAATAAATGACTAGGTATACAGGTGTGGAGAAATTTATTGGTACCCTTCCACAAAAACCAAATTAGAGGGCACTCAGAGAGTGTATACTTCCAGCAAGGCTGTTTATTCAGTGAAAAAGTGATCCAGAAGCCGCATGCTGACCCGGATCACCTTCAAAATGTGTTCAAGTGCCACCACTGGTGAAAATTTGATCAAAATCTGTCAACTTGTAACTCTTGTACATATATGTAGCACTGTCATCAAAGAGATGATCTTTGATGAGATACTTGGGATTGAACAGCTTGCTGTCAGTTTCAGTCAGTTTTCCAATGTTGACTTTCTTGCTGGATAGTTCTCTGGTGACAAACACAGTTCTTCTTGCTGGTCTGCTTTTGGTGTTACCAGACGATCTTGACATTCTGTAAAGGTTTGGACATGGTTGTGCTCATGTCCTCACTTTATGTTCATATTTGATCTTTCTGTTATTCTCAGGACATGAGTTCAGTCATGTGCTCACCCTTTGTTAATTTGTTTCCCTGTGCTTCCCCCGCCTCAGTTCAGTTGGTATTTTGGAATTTTCTGTATTTGTTGTTATTTATTATCATAGTCATATTATGTTCTCTGTTTTGGTCTGAAGTTAGTTTTGTATGATTCCCTATTTGTTATTATGATAATCATTTGTCATGGTTGTGTATTCCCTAGTCCTGTGTTCATGTCTCTGGTTTACCTTTTGTCTCAGTCCTTTATGTTTCCTGTGCCTATAGCCACTCCCTGCTGTCTCTGATTACACCTAATTGTACCCACCTGTTCCTTGTTGTCTACTAATTAGCCCCCTGTCTATGTATGTGTGTGTCATTCTTTGTCAGGTGTGGCGTGATTACACGCTTCCACCGTGTTTTGTCCTAGTCTTTAGTCAGAGTCCTAGTTGTGTCAAGTTCCTAGTTTTTGTTCAGCCCACATGCTGCTTTTTTTTCCCTGTTTTCTGTTCTGTCAGTAGATAAATCATGGTTTATCAAATCCGCCTGGCGTTTGGGTCCTCACCTTTATTGGGCTCCTGTGACACATCCCAAGACACTATGATGAACATCAACTTTTTTCCCATATTTTGACCACTTGAAGGGATCCCCACCGCCCATCGCCGGGTGCTGAGCACGATGAAGAGAAGAAGACTCTAACGGCATTTTTTTCAGTCTTGTCTAGACCTCTCCTTTGACTCCAGGTGAGCAGAGCAATCCTGAAAAGGGCTGTTTGATCACTCCGGAGCTGCAGAACTCCACTACTTCTTTGGTGTAGTGGAGAATGATGGTATGGCCTGAGTTGCCTGTGTTTTTAGGCTTGTCACTCCATCCCCTGCATCCCCACCTACTGCTTTGACACTCTCCAGTCGCCACAGGGCTTGGTGAACAAGCGATCTCATGACTTGAGCATGACTTGGATTAAAGTAAGGTAGATTTGCACCGAGTCATCCTCACTCTCTCATCTTGACCCTTCAGATACATGGGCCAGAGCAGAGTTGAGATGGCTGAGGATGCACTGGGATGCAGGAGCTGTAAGCCACCTCACCGATTTAGGTGCCCCCCTGAATGTTCTGTCAGAATTTGCTTCCTTGTTCTCTCCCAAGAAATCCACATGGCAGTAATGCTATTTGACCCATAGCTGGGGGTTTGGTTCAAGGGCACCAGGGAATGTCCACACGCTGGTGGGACTGCGTGCCACTTGTCTGGGGGCCAAACCTCCTCCGAGTCCGTTGCAGTTTAGCCTGAGTCCATATAGAGCTCAATTGACATGTGCTGCCATGTGGAGGCACTGCAACGGACTTGCTGATGGAGAGGCTATGCACTTGCAGGGTTTGCTCCGTGGAAGGGCTAATGGTTGTGCCAGGCATATCTCACTAATGATATCCATCCATCCATCTTCTTGCGCTTAATCCTTTTCGGGTCACGGGGGGGCTGGAGCCTATCCCAGCATCTTTGGGCGAGAGATCTGAAAACAAAATGTGACGAGCACAACCAATAGCACTGGCTAACTGGACATGTCATATCAGCCTCTCAGCACGCTTAGATTGCACAGTGTATCTGCAATGTTAACATTTAACCATACAGCAAGTTACCTGAGGCTTTAATTGTAAAGTACAAACATTTATGTAGAAACTACAACATATTTGTATATTATTGTACATTATATTTGCAATAATGATAAATAACAAGAAAGTCCTAAAGCACCTATTACTGTGCAGCTTCAGAAATTCTCAAAGTTCATTGCAAGCAAAACAGTGCCAAAAAGATTTAGTAAACCAATATTAAATTGGACAAATGCACAAGAAAGTCCAGCTATTTTCTTTTAATAGCAAAAAATTTGTTTTGCACATTTTGCATCTTCTTGTCCTTTTGGCTCCTCCCTTCAGCGGTCGCCACAGTGGATCATCTGTCTCCAGCTCACCCTATCCCTTCATCTTCCTCTGAAACACCATGTCCTCCTAGTACAGCCTACTACAGCTACTATAAATCTTCTCTGTGGTCTTCCTCCTTTCCTCCTGCCTGGCAGCTCCATCTTCAACATCCGTTGTCCAATATCTCCACTATCCCTCCTGTGCGCATGTCCAAACCATCTCAGCCTTGCCTCTCTTGCTTTGTCTCCAAACCTCTCAACCTGAGCTGTCCCTCTGATATACTCATTTCTAATCTTGTCCCTCCTCGTCACTCCCGATGAGAATCTTAGCATCTTCAACTCTGCCACTTCCAGCTCTCCCTCCTGTCTTTTTGTCAGCGCCACGGTCTCCAAACCATACATCATAGCAGGTCTCACTACCGTCTTGTAAATCTTCCCTTTCACTCTTGTTGCTATCCTTCTGGCACAAATCACCCCTGACACTCCTCTCCACCCTGCCTGCACTCTCTTCTTCACCTCTCTTGTGCATTTTCCATTGCTTTGGATGGTTGACCCCAGGTATTTAAACTCATCTATCTTCACTACCTCTACTCTTTGCATCTTCACCATTAGACCTGCCTCCCTCTCATTCACACCCATGTATTCTGTCTTGCTTCTACTGACTTTCATTCCTCTTCTCTCCAGAACATACCTCCACCTCTCCAGGTTCTCTTCCGCCCGCTCCTTACTCTCACTACAGATCACAATGTCATCTGCAAACATCATGGTCCATGGAGACTCCTGCCTGACCTCGTCTGTCAGCCTGTCCATCACCATGACAAACAAGATGGGGCTCAGAGCCGATCCCTGATGTAATCCCACTCCCAGCTTGAATCCGTCTCTCCTACAGCACACCTCTGTTTTGCATATTGTGCATCATTTGTTTATTTCTACTGTGTCATTCAGCAGGGCAACAGTTCGTTATTTGTGGTTGTGCAAAAAGATATTAGCACAATGCTTTTACTGTGGCCCAACCCCAACTCTCATTGCGTATTAAAATTACACAACATTACAGTATGTGACTGTATGGCAATAATACAGCCGACCCAGATTTAACTTTGAATTTACATTGGTCCCGCAGTGCAGACCAATTATTTTGTGTTCACATGTTATTATTTTTATCTTTATCTTATCTAATAAAGGCTTATCTTATCTTATCTTATCTTATCTTAATCTTTTACTGTGCGTGATCTAGAGAGAATTGGTGTTCTTTTGATAGCAGGGGATCATGGACTTTGTAAAGAAGGGTTTGTTCTTTCTATCAGGATAAGGGGCACAGTGATTTGACTCTGTTTCTGTAGCTATTATTGATTTGTACATCAGAACTGGATTCGTGTCAAATAATAGACCACCAGTAGAGCCTGGAGCATTTCTTTGTGTTGCTATCAATATAAATAAAACGAAGAAGAAGAAGATGAAGAAGACGACTGTGTCACTTGGAAGAGATAAGAGGGCTCACCTCTCACCTCATTCACACATTTGTCCTTCTAGAGGACATACTTCAAATCAAGATGTCACCATCACGAGAATGGGTTATATGATCTCAGCTTCCACCATTAACATGACATGAACGGTGACATATATAAGACATGTTGTAAAGATGCCATTCACTCTTCTGAGCCCTAACCATTTGCAGAACTGGACTAGAACCACAATTTAATCATGTCCAACGCTGGACATATTACAGATAGGGAAGTGTCATGTGATTAGATGTTTTTCATAGTTTCTAGTTGACAGATATGGCCGATACAAAGCATGGCAAAATATGCTTTCAAATAGAAATGCTGATCACGAAGAACACTGAGTAAATTTGAAAGTCCGACCACTAAATATAGTCGGCAAATGTCCAGAGGGTATCCTGAAGCAAGCATTTTTGAAATGGTGACTTTGGGATGAGCTTGTAATCACAGAGAGTGTGTATTTTTAGATGCCGAAGTCATTGTAGGCAAAACTTTGTCACACCAGACTGGGCTGAAGATATGAAAAAGTGTAGTCAATCCAACAAGGACATCTTGATATTTACATAAATGTTATGAGATTTAAAATGCCCCAAATGGAAAACATTAAGTACAGTATTAAAATGTGAGAATGCTATCAATATGAAAGGTATACAGCAGTGTTTAATGCAACTGCAGATGACATAGAAGTTTATACAGCAAAACCCCAACCCTAACCCTGAACAGTATATGATAAGGTTGACTAACAGTATACCATCTTAATTTCAATTTTATATTTTCATATTTAAATATTCTTTCCATCATACAGGAGTACAGAAACACAGAATGAGGAATGTTTATATATACTGTCAAGTCATATGCATCTCAGTTTTTGCATACTCTACTTTTCAAGCGATATTTGCGTGGATATATTGTTGTGTATGGGGCTATTTTATAATATTCAGCTTGTTTCTAGTGGATGTTGACTATGTCAGCATTTACATTGTCTTTCTGTCCTTCCTATACTGAACAGGGAAAATAATTTAAATTATCAGCACAAATACAGATCACCAATGCTTTCCTAAGCTACTCTCCTTCCTTTTTTTGTCCTTGTTCACTTTAATAAGCAGTGATACTAGCTCAGTGTGTCTTAAAAGGTATTTTGTCAATTCTGCATCAAAGGGAAAATGAATTTTACAGAGAATACTATAGATGCACATAAACAGGATGACGAAGAAAGTGGGGAGCCTGTAAACATCTAACAGAAGGTGCTGCACTGGGGTAATTTATGAAGTGTTGTTCACTTGTATAGCTAGCCCTGCAGATTTTAGAAATCCATGTTACTGATGAGAATTGTAAGTGTTGGTCTCTGGTATTTTAGGTAGCTGCAGATGAAGGACAGCAAAGGCTGATGTGGAGATGTAAAATGTTTCTGTGCAAGATGGGTTGATGAGAGATCGCTTGTGAACCATCCTCACACTCTGATATCATGGTAACATACAGCAGGGAAATAAGTATTGAACACGTCAACATTTTTCTCATTAAGGAACACTATGTTGGACTTAATGGAACTTCGTTGCAGTGGTTTAGATCTTATTTATCTGATAGGTTCCAGTTTGTTCATGTAAATGATGAGTTTTCTTTCAGCTCAAAGCTTAGTCATGGAGTTCCACAGGGATCTGTGCTAGGCCTTACTCTTTTTAGTTTATATATGCTTCCGTTAGGCAACATTATTAGAAAGCACTGTATACATTTTCATTGTTATGCAGATGACACACAATTGTACCTGTCAATGAAGCCAGATGATACTAATCAATTAGCCAAGTTAGAGGCCTGTCTTAAGGAAATCAAAGCTTGGATGTGTCATATCCGGCTCTAGGGAGCCGGGCAATCAGAGCCAGGGACAAGCCAGTGAGTCGTGATATTTTATTCAGGGTAAAGGGGAAGGGATGAGGAGAGCACAGATACTCATGCAGAGGTTCACTCACAGGTTGCACAGCGCAGAGGTAAGCAGCTCGTACCGGACGTGGGGGTAGCAAGACGTACATACTCACAGCGGGATACAAACACAGGAATGCTGCAAGAGGAGTATAAGCTGACACCAGACGAAGGGGCTTCAGCTTAGCAATGTGTTTATGTCGCAGCCCCGAGTCATCGAGGCTGCTCCTATTTATCCTCATTGGCAGCGCCCCAGCTGATGAAGACTAATTGGCCCCAGCCGTCCATAATGCTGCCAGCTGGGGGCCAGCTGAGACACTGCTCAATGGGAAGCAGGGATGAGGGAAAACATGGGCTGAGTGCCGAGACGGCATCTCAACCCATGGTGACAGAGCCCCTCCCTCAAGGTCGGGCTCCTGAACGACCAGGAACATCCCAGCCCCCCCCCCCCCCCACACACCTAGGGTGGGAGGAAGGGAGGCGGACCGGAGGGGAAGAAGCCAAGGGAAGGACAACACCAATGGGGCAATGTAGGGTAACGGGAAAGAAAAACCCAAATACAATATTGACAAAACAGAGAAGAACTGGGTCAGCACGCCGGTTACATACTACCCAGAGAGTACCAACCATGCGTGACCCAGAGCAAGGAAAAAAGAACCACCAAAAAGGTACAGGGCAAAAAATGCTGAGTACGGTTAAATAAAGGGGAACCTATACACAGTGCTAATTTAAGTACATACACACACAGTCACCAAGAAAAGTGAGGGTGACTGGAACAAATGACAATTATAGAGCATGGTGTTACGGAAAACAAGGCACATGACTCTATAATGAACCAACAGGACAAAAAAGAAATACTGAGTGCAGGCAAAGAAAAACCCACACACACGAATATATAAATACCCAGTCACCTAAAGAAATGAAAGTGACTGGAATAAATGGATAACTGCAGAGCATGGTGTTACGGAAAACAAAACATAACTCTACAATACAAAAAACGAGGCTAAAAACATGGCACAAAAAGTAAAATGCTGAGCATGAGCGATGGAAAACACAGCACTATAAAAACGAATCCACCAACAGGACAAAACATTACACCCGAGTGACCTTAATAACAAAAGAAAAAGTGACACCCGAGGTGAATGGCAGGCAGAGTCCAAAAATAGCCGAGATGGCTCCGGAGATCTCCCCGCCCATTGTCCAGCTGGCGAATCAGGGAAAGAGAAGTGTTCGGACGGCGAACTCTGGACCCAGATCCCAGGAATCCAGTCCACCGGCAGCCGAACCAGGCTGCCCAGAGGGAAAAACAGACCAGTGGGGGGAACCAGATCACCGAACCGAAAGTTCTGTGGGTCGGGTCGTCGACCCGCATCACTCAGCCACCAGGACCGTTGAGACGGGCGAAGGATCAGAGCGGATCCCGGTGGAAGAGGCTCAGGGGAGAGCCGATAACGAGGGCGGCGGGCGTCAGGCCGCAGGAAAACGGCCACCTCCTCACCGGACCTGGACAATACTGGGGCAGCACCCACATCGGACCCCGATCGGGACCCCACATCGGACCCCGATCGGGCCTCAGGCGAACCCACGTTGGACCCCGACTGGGTCTCGGGCGAACCCACGTTGAATACTGCACCAGAACCGACCTCCAACGTTGAACCCGGACCCTCCAGCACCACGAGGAACAGCAACTCCTTGCCGGTGACCCTGGAAGAAGGCTCAGAAGAGAAAACAGAACCGGGATCAGGATCACCGGCAGCGCCAGAACCCGGCGAGACGAGCTCAGACGCAGCGGACGGCTGCACCCGGCTCGTCTCCCCTGGAGATAGGCTGAAGTGCTCGGGGATAAAAAGAGAGAAAAGAAAGGAGAGCACTCGCCTGATCTCGGGTTCTGACGCCGTCCAGGACTGCGAAGATCCAGGATCCGTCGTCAGGAGGTCGTTGTCAGGCTCCCATCTAGCCGCGTCGGGCCCCGCAGCCAGCACGATGGTCAGCGCAGCTTGAGATCCCTCCAGCTCAGGTAACCCCGCCGACGATCCACTCGGCGTGAAGCCAGAAGAATCTCGTCCCGCCGGACCGAACCGCTCCTCCGTGGAGACCCGGGGACGCTCAGTCGTCGGCGTAGACTCCACGCAGCAGTCAGTCCCCCTCCTCCGTCCGCAATGTAGCTGCGGAACCACAGGCCCTCTCCATATCCCACCACGTTGACCCGGAGCCGGGGACCGCTCGGCGGAGAGAGACATAGGATGCGGGATTAGGAATACAGGTTACAGCAGGTGGGGAGAGTTCAGGGAGCTGCGAACCCTGAACTTCTCCTCCAGGGATGTGACAGAGCAAATCATTAAGCAGGTGTGAAAAAACAATGACTTGCCTGCCCCCTGGAGGTTGAGTATCGCCTGCTGTAGTGGAATCTGCTTCTTCCTCTCCCCGCCCGGCGATAACGGAGGACCCCCCGGGAATTCGTCTGAGGGTCGCTCGCGTTGTCTCCAGCAGAGAGCTCACCAGGCCGGGATTCCAGGCACACACAGCAGTCAGGAAGCGCGTCGAGGAGGAGGGGGAAACAGCCGGGGTGAGCCAGCCCGAATGTCCAGGAATGACAGCGGGGGAACGAGGCTCAGGGGACGAGGCTGTAGAATCTCCACACTGACGAGGCAAAGGGATGACAGCTGCGTGGGAGGAACGGTCCTGACGATGACCCAGAACTGGATCCGGACGAGGTTCGTGCAGAGGTGACTCGGCGATGTGATGACGACTACTCCCAGGGGACGAAGCGAGGGGGAAACCCAGGATTCGCCGCTCCAGATCGGAGATCGAGACGAGGAAGGCGTCGAGCACGGGAAAGCTTCGTAGCCCTGAAGTCCTCACCATCAATCTCACTGCCGCCGCCACATGCCTGAAGGTGGTGAAAGGAAACACAGTAGAGCTCGCGACAGCCACTCGACCCCGGACATAACTGCTGTCAGCTGCGGCTCCTTGAAGGGAATCCCGAGTGACGTGGCGCAGGTCGGGGGAAGTCCTCTGGTTGGCGCGAACTCCCGGACTGGAATGGCGGCAGGAACGGGACTCCGAAGCGGGGAAAGACGTCGCCCACTTCGACTCCCAGTTTGGATGCAGTTACTCTTTCTCTTAATAGCTCTGTGAGGAACCTTGGAGTTATTTTTGATCAGGATTTGTCCTTCAATTCACATAGTAAATTTGTTTCTAAGACTGCCTTCTATCATTTGTGTAATATTGCCAAGATTAGGAGCATCTTGTCTCAGAGTGATGCTGAGAAACTGATCCACGCTTTTGTTAGCTCGAGATTAGATTATTGTAATTCTTTATTATCAGGCTGTCCTAAAACATCTTTAAAAAGTCTTCAGCTGATCCAAAATGCCGCAGCAAGAGTTTTAACAGGTACTAGAAAGAGAGATCATATCTCTCCGGTTCTGGCCTCCCTTCATTGGCTTCCCATAGAGTTTAGAATTAAGTTTAAAATCCTTCTTCTTACTTACAAAGCTCTAAACAATCAGGCTCCTTTTTATTTAAAAGATCTGATACTACTGTATCATCCTAACAGAGCACTACGCTCCCAAAATGCAGGATTACTTGCAATACCTAGAATCTCCAAAAGTACAATGGGAGGCAGAGCCTTCAGTTATCAAGCTCCTCTCCTGTGGAATCAGCTGCCAATCTGGATTCGGGAGTCAGACTCGATCTCTGTTTTTAAGAATAGGGCTAAAACCTACCTTTTTGATATAGCCTACAATTAGGGAGGGATCATGTGTTTCTGAACCCTCCCTTAGTTATGCTGCTAATAGGTTTAGTCAGCCGGGGGACCTCCAGTAATGCACTGGGCCTCACTCCTTTCCTCACTCTCTATGAAATTTTTTTTTTTTTTTTGCTGGTCATTAACATTTGTTTGTTCTCTCCCATAGATTGAGTCCCCATCATGCTGTTTGCTCTCTACATGTCTGTTCTTTTCTTCTTCTCTATCCCCTCACCCCCCAGCCAGTCGCAGCAGATGACTGCCCCTCCCTGAGCCTGGTTCTGCTGGAGGTTTCTTCCTGTTAAAAGGGAGTTTTTCCTCTCCACCGTCGCCAAGTGCTTGCTCACAGGGGATCACCTGATTGCTGGGGTCTTTCTGCAACTGTGGGGGTCCCCCCTACAGTTGATAGTGCTATGAGATGACTGTTGTTGTGAAATGGCGCTATATAAATAAAGTTGAATTGAATTGAATTGAATTAAACATATTTCTGATGGAGCCATTGACCTGAGATTTTCACCAGATATCAGTAACAACCCAAGTGATCCATACATACAAAGAAACCAAGGCAAGTGTGTTCACAAAACAAGTTATATGTAATGAAGTGGAATGGCACAGGGAATAAGTATTGAACACATGAAGAAAAAGAGGTGCAAAAAGGCATAGAAAGCCAAGAAATCAGCTGAAATCCATCTGAATTTAGGAAGCCATCCCATTCCCCATCAGTGCAAATTAATTTCTACTGGTTAAGTCCTGACTGATAATCTATTAAAAGGTCTGTGAATATCAGATTGTCACACCACAAAGAACTCATGATGGGTAGAAGCAAAGAGCTCTCTACAGACCTTCACAACCTTATTTTTGCAAAACATAATGATGGCTTTGGTTACAGGTACATTTCTAAACTGCTGACTGTTCCAGTGAGCGCTGTTGGAGCCATCATCCGGAAGTGGAAAGAACATCATTTTACCATAAACTGGCCACGACCAGGAGCTCCTCGCAAGATTTCTGACAAAGAAATCAAAATAATTATCAGAAGAGCTATCCAATAGCCAAAGACCACTTGTGGAGAGCTCCAGAAAGACCTGGAGTTAGCAGGTACTGCTGTTTCAAAGAAAACAATACGCAATATACATAATGCACTTATCCGACATGGGACCGATGCCCACTCACCTTGCAAAGGTGAGTAGGCATCGGGTGACGCACCTTGGTCTTTCTGCAACTGTGGGGGTTCCCCCCTACAGTTGATAGTGCTATGAGATGACTGTTGTTGTGAAATGGCGCTATATAAATAAAGTTGAATTGAATTGAATTGAATTGAAAAACTCCATTGCTGAAGAAAAATCATACTGAAGCTCATTTAAAGTTTGCTGCACAACATTTGGACAAGCCAGTAAAATACTGGGAGAATACAGTCTGATTAGACAAGACCAAAATTGAACTTTTTGATGCTACAACACACAGCATGTTTGGAGGATTAATGGCACTGCACATCACCCCAAAACACCATACCAACAGTGAAGTTTGGAGGTGGGAGCATCATGGTGTGTGTGTAACTGAAGGAACGATGAATGGACCAATGTACTGAGACATCCTTGATAAGAACTTGTCATCTGCCAAGATGCTGAAGATGAAACGAGGGTGGACATTTCAGCAAGACAATGATCCCAAACACACACCCAAGGAAACTCTCAGCTGGCTCCAGAGAAGGAAAATAAAGCTGCTGGAATGGCCCAGTCAGTCACCGGACCTGAATCCAATTGAAAATCTATGGAACAAACTGAAGATCCGAGTTCATAGAAAACACCCACGGAACCTTCAAGATTTGAAGACATTTTGTGTGGAAGAATGGGCTAAAATACTCCTGAACATGCCTGTGCCTAGTTTCTCCATACAGGAAACGTCTGGAAGCTGTTATTACCAACAGAGGCTTTTCTACTAAATATTAAATGAATTTCACCAAGTGTGTTCAATACTTATTCCCTGTGTCATTCCATTTTATTTAATATAAGTTGTTTTGTGAACACAGTTGCCTTGATCTCTTTGTATGTACGGATTACTTGGGTTGTTACTGATATCTGGTGAAAATCTCAGGTCAGTGGCTCCATCAGAAATATGTTTAACAAAATTAACAAAAATGTTGACGTGTTCAATACTTATTTTACCCGCTGTATATGTTGGTGCTCAGTGTCAGTCTGTGTGGCGTCACTGATACTTATTTTCCCCACTGTATAGCTCCATTGAGAATAAAACATAAATCAGTAACGAGCTGACTGAGAGTGACGGGGAAGTTACTAGGAGTTGTGGGACATTTTACACCAATTCATTTCACCAACTTATTTAACTCCTTTGCATTCCAGCCAATTTTCCTAAAAATGCTTACATTTAGCATACACAAAGAAAATCAAATTCTTTCTTCACTGAGTGGCAGTAGAAAATTTGAAATGTCCCACTGGCAGAACATCGGAATTTTAAGAGGTTAAAAAAGTATCAAAATTTCAAGAAGAACTTCACAAAATAAAAAAGGTCCCAAAATTTCAAGAAAAATTTCACAAAATTGGAAAAGTCTCAACATTTCCTGAAAAAAAATTCATATTACTTGAAAAAGTCAAATATTTACAAAAAAATATTAAATTTACATGAAAAATGTTATCAAATTAACTGAAAAAAGTCCCAAATTTATGTGAAAACATCCCAAATTTACATGAAGAGCTTCACAAAATTAACTGAGAAAAGTCTCAAATTTATGTGAAGCATTCCATATTTATATGAAGAACATCACAAAATTGGAAAAAGTCCCAAATTTATATGAAAAACTTCACAAACTTAATCAACCCCTTATTATTCCAGCCGAATTTTCCTAAAAATGCCTAAATTTGGTATATGTAAAGAAAATCAAATTCTTTCTTCACTGAGTGGCAGTATAAAGTTTGAAATGTCCTGCTGGTGGAACGCCATAATTTTAAGGGGTTAAATAAAAATTGGCACACATGCTCCTTCATATGTGGATCTCACGCACAAAATTACATCACCAGTCACACAAAATGCAGCAGAACAGCAACAAAGCAAAATGACTGTATCACAAGGACCACTTAAGTAAAGTTGCTGTTACACAACAGAAGGAGCAACAAAATCCAATCCAAAACTGATGTGATCACAAGTGCCCCACCACAAATGGTAAAGCACCTACACACAATGATCACAGCTGCCTTCACAAGTGCGCATGACTTCTCTGCAACACTAAAGGTCACAACCCAAACACACACCAGACTCACCTCACAACCCGATCTCACTAAAAAAAATAACGTACCTAATGAATGTTTTCCACCCCTGAAAAATGTGCAGTTGTACAACAAAAAAAATGTACCTGGATACGTTTTACAAAAGGAGTCCATGCCTTCACTCACTGCACATGTGCGAATGCGCAGAAGAAAAGAACACGCTGTACTCACTGCACATGAGCAGAACAACATGTGTTTTAGCCACAACTTCCTACACTCTTTTTGGCTGGTGGGCGGGAGGTGGCGGACCGTTACTTAAGCTACAGTCACAAATACCCTTACGAACAGCAACGAACACCGTACAAATGATTTTTGGACCATTTTGTACGGCCTTCTTAAGGCAACTTTAGGAGAATCCAATGTTTGTAGACTGGAAGTTCGTGACCAGGTCATTGGTCTTGTCCAAGATTTCTACGAACACCCTATAAAAACCCCTCATCATAGGGAAGTCATACAAATGCCATAGGAACAACTTAAGCTACAGTCACAAAGATTCTTATGAACAATGGGTTCATAAGACTCTCCCAGTTCCTATGAATTCTGGAGTTCGTAGACATTCATGGAGGGGGGCATGGTTTCTTATGGCTGCCATTCAGTTCGCAAGAGGCGAACATCCATAGGGGAGCTATTAAAGGAACAGGCATTTTTGAGAAATGAAGTGCTTTTCTGCCGTACGATGGCCCTAGAGTTCTTGTGTTCATTGTAAGGGTGCCTTGCGATCTTCCTATGACATACTTACTACCATCTTACAAAACATTTTGTTCAGCTCGCGGCATTCTCAAGTCATTGGTTGTCACAATACTGAGCGCAGGTGGAGAGCCGTGCTCAGCTTTTTAGTTTGTTGAGATCATTTTCTGTATTTCTTCATCTCAGTTTATTTTGTGTTGAGTATGGTTCTGTTGTATTTTGTTATCTGAATTTGTCCTTTTGTTTCTGTTTTTAGTTTCCTGTTATTTTATCCTAGGTTGGTTATTTTATGTAATTCTGTATTATTGTGCATTCCAGTTTATTTCCCTGTGTTTATATTTGTCCTTGCCTTTAGATCTCCTTTTGTAACCCTAATATTCATTAGTATTGTATTCTAAGCACTCCTTGGTTTTGTATTTCTTCTTGTCCTTACCCTCTCCTTAGTTCTCTCCATAAAGTGCTTATTTAGTCTGTCTCTTGTGCTTAGTTATTGTTCTTAGTTCATCCTTGTTCATTTATTTGTTCTTGATTTTCATTCATCTCGTTATGTGCTTTTATTTTGACAGTCACTGTGTTTACTTCCTCCTGTCAAACTCTGTTTTGTGGGGTGTCACACCTGTCATTCGTCTGATCTAATTTTCTTTGCTCATGCACCTACATCTGTTAATCATCTGTGTATTTCCCCGTACTTATTTAAGCTCCGCTGCAACACAGCCCTGTTGCAGCAGCATACTGTCTCAGTTCTTCCCTGTATGTTCAAAACGGGCGAGCTCCATCTTATTGTCCTGTTCTTTGGCATTTCCGCACGCCCTCCACCTGGGTCCGACCAGGCCATTCTCCTGTTGTTCCTTGGTCATGAGCCCCGTTTCCTTTCGGGTGTGACTCTGTCCTTTTCTCCAGACGTAAGCCCCGTTCTCCTCTGGCGTTTCTATATGCCATTACTCTCGGTTCCTGCCTAGTTTAGTAAGTTTGTCCTTGGGTTATTTTTGTGTTGGATTATTAAACTTTATGTGCAAACTCACAACTGGCGTTTGGTGGCTTCTGCCTGTCCTTAAGAGGGCAAGTTATGACACTGGTAGGAAGATCTTAGGGCTTTCGGCACATTTTGTTGGCACAGATGTCACACGAATGGGCTGCACCTCATTAAAAAGGGACCCACAAATTCAGCTAACTGAAAGACAGCCTACACTAGCCCCCCAAAAAGCTTAAAACTGACAGTGAGCAATAGTAACTTCTCATAACTGAAAATTATAACAACAAAACCACTGCCCTCCTCATTGTTTTAGCTTATTAAGCATGTCTTAGCCTACCATACCCAAACCAAAAACTAACTTACCTAGACTTTCAACAGTAGACTCATGAGCAAAGCATGCCTCCACCCAGAGAACCATCTAAAAATTTAGATAAAAATAAAACAATTTTAATGGAAAGGTAGCAAAAATGCAAAGCTGAACCACCCCAACGAAAGAGAGTTTAAACACAGAAAGTAAATCTCAACTAATCCCAGAGAAAACTTTTACATTCAGTCACCAAGAAGTCCAGAATCACAGGAGACTGGTTCATATTCAAGCTGCTACAATACAGTTTCTGCTCTAAGGAATGACTGAATCCAGTAGAGAACCTCTACTCTTAACATCTTTAATCCTTTTATCCTCATGGTGTGTTATTAAGCTCCTTAATGGCCTGATTGACTTTTTATTACAATGTCCAGTAAAATGATTTTCCCCTGTTCCTGTCTAGCAGCTAGGTAAGCAGAATGGATATCTACTTCCCTTACTGTGCCAAACAGATTTACTTTGCCAAAAAGAGCTTTGCTCATATTTGATATGTAGTCTATATAAATAGTATTTATAGACTCCTCTTGTAATAACTTTAATACTTTATTTAAATTGTTTTACTTATGATGGACCTAACAGGGCGGGAATGGGGAAGGGAAATGAAATGATTTGAAGTAGTCGGAAGGGGTGACAGGTGAGGGGGGAAAAGAAGAGAAAGGAACCAGTAAAATAATTTTAACGCGATCCTTTACTGGTTACAAATACAATATGGATCAATGTACATTTTGTAGGTTAATGATCCCTACCATTAAAACGCATCAATAGGCACCAGGACCAAACAGATGTGAGCCTCAGACTCTCTTTTTATGCCAGTCTGAGGCCATAATTGTAAGTATTTGATCTCTTGCTATAGGCAGAAACCATTTGGTTCCAGTTCAGCTTGTGGCCGAGTCATCACTGAGCGGCTACCTGCCCCTCTACACTGCCATGCAGCCTGGGATCTGCTCATCTCCTTCCCCATCTCCCAGCTGCAGCCTGATCCTGTTTGCAGTGGAAAAGCAGGAAATGCAGTCATGAAACTGCAGATCAGTTGCAGCAGGACTGGCAACTATAACAGACACTTACTTGAGTGTGTATGAAAGGGATAGTTGGGACATGTAAGTAACGGCAGTAGCTGCAGCATTTTTATATGCAGGTTGTGATGTAGTAATTGTGATGCAAGTGTAATTGATCTGGGGCTATCCTTTGTGTACTGAGTGCTGTTCACATATGTGTGCAGCTATTTACACCATTCGCTTCCCACACCATTACTTTACCCTCTGTGAACATGACCGCTGATTGATGCGTGCATGACATCAGTTACAACCTGCATGCTGGCAGCTGCAGCTGGTAACTGATATATGGGAGCATTTCTATCAAGGCCAGTGGGCACTTGTGAAGCACTGAGGACAATCCCTTAGTCTGTGCACTGCCACGTGTCAACTGTTGGGCTGCTTTGCATATGGGCTGATAGCAGAAGCCCTCGTAATTTAGTCCCAAAGTAATGCCTGTTCAGCGCAAAACAGGAGTGTGTTGTCAGAATGGCAGGATGGATGCTGGGGCATGTGCAAGTGAAATCTATCCTGATGAAGAGAGAATGCCCAGTGATTTATTACAGAGCAAACACGGAAAAAATGCTCAAGCTGGGCACTTTTTCCTTTTCCCTTCGCTTAGATTTTCTATTTGAATTAAATGAGGTGTGTATGTAGGCAGGCAGAGGGGGCAAGGGTAGTGAGAGATAGCAAGCAGGAGAAAGGACATACTTCATCTTCCCATTCAAAGTGTTGTTTTCAGCAACTTTGAAATGAAGGAGAAAAATGCTGATAGAATTGCACCAGAATGTATCACAGTAGACTGCAAAGTACAAAAACCCTAGGTCAGCCATCAAATGAGGCGTCCTGCACACAGGGCCCCCCCCCCTTTTTTTTGCTTCCCTTTACAAGGTCCCCACTGACTCAATTTTTGGACCTGCGGTGATTGATGGAAGGCATGCCCTTGACAAGGCCAGGAAACACTAGCCAAGGGCAAGATGCGGCTATCAAATTGTTGTGCACAGATAAACAATGGGGGAAAAATGTCATCTGCAACATCTAGAGATAAAAGTGGTCAGCTTCACTACCAGGAACCACGCTTAAAAGCCCATCTCATTATCGAATTCCACAAACCAGACACATAAAATAGGTTTCTGCGTAAACATGTCTGCAGCATGTGGCGGAGGAGAGCATACAACTCCATTTAAAAAGAGAAAAATAATAAAAGTAGTGCAATGCAACCAAATGTAATCATCGTCAAACGTTGTTGTTTTTTTTTTACCATATTTACATTTTTGAGATTTATGTTTTAGAAGTTGCTCATTTTGACTCTTTGCTGATATTTTATCTCGGATTGTTAAAAGTGCTTTTTTGACTGAGAAGCATCCTTGCGTTTAATACCTCCTCTGGCTAATAAGTGAGCCAGAGCCCATCTAAACGCATCACAGCCTCAGCTGCTTTTTTTGGGCGAGTCCTTGGCAGACATGAATGCTGCAGAATGAGCTGTAGTCGAATTATTGGCCATATCCCAGCCAGCACGCCCATGTGGGCCCCACCAAGAGTTCCACTGGGCTGTCTGCTGGGTCCCATGTGGGTTTGTCCGTGGGTTCCACGTCTGTGTTTGCCCACATGGACTTCACCTATTTACCTATTTTCAACGTATTTTCTCATAAATTTGCATTGTTTTGTAAATTTGTCACTTTTCTTTCCGTAAATTTGGTACGTTTCTTGAAAATTTTTACTGTAAACTTGCAACCTTTCATCATAAATTTTTGTTGCAAATTTGCTCCTTTTTCTCATAAAATTATTTTTCTTCTAAAATTGTAACATTTTTGTTGCAAATTTGCTAACTTTGTCTTATAATTTTGGAACTTTCTCATAAATTTGCCACTTTTGTACTGTAATCTTGCAACCTGTTCTCAAAAATTTGTTTTCCTTGTAAATTTGCGACTTTTTCCCATAAGACAAACTGTTAACTGGGGCGACTGTGGCGCGGGTGTAGATAGATAGATTAGTTTATTTGACAGGGACAGTGCAATAAACATAGACAATTAATCAATGACAATCAATCTGATGTGTTGCACATAGAGTGTATAGCTATTAGCTAATTTGCAACTCTTGTCCCTGGATGGGCTTTAGAAAAGAGAATCAAGTAAAGAAAAGAAAAGAAAAAAAAATACACAATAACCACATACATCAATGCAAAAAGATTATAAATACACAATTATAAATATTATAAATATTATAAATATTATAAATACACAAATATAGTGTGGCCAACTACTGATCGGAGGGTCAGGGGTTCGATTCCCGCTCTGTCTGCAGTCTGCATGTGCGAGTGTCCTTGAGCAAGACACTGAAGCCCCAGTTGCTGCTGGTGGGTCAGGGCGGCACGTTGCGTGGCGGCTGTGCCGCCATCAGTGTGTGAATGCGTGGATAGCAGGATGTGTGAAACGCTTTGGTCATAAACAGGTGCTTTAGATTATGATCGCTACAGAAGTAAACGCCAGTTACCATAAATTTGTAACAAAAATTTTATCATTAATTTGTGAGCTTTTTCTTGTAAATCTGTAACTTTTTCTTGTAAATTTTCAATTTATTTACTTAAGCATTTGCTACTTTTTTTTGTTCATTTGCAACTTTTTTGAATTTTTTCCTCATAAATTTATGACTTCTTTTCTTGTAAATTTGCTAATTTTTTCTTATAAGTTTGTAATTTTTTTCAGCTAATTGAACTATTTTTTTCTTGTAAATGTGTAACCTTTTTCTCCCAAATTTTCCCTGTTTTCCCCATAAATTTGAGATTTTTTCCCCATAAATTTGAGATTTTTTTCCCATAAATTTGTGACCTTTTACTTGTAATTTTTTTTTCCTATGGTGTCAGTGTTGCTGAGACCTGCTCGCCCACATTAAACCA
The DNA here is from genome assembly GCA_020510985.1 of Pholidichthys leucotaenia. NCBI lineage: Eukaryota > Metazoa > Chordata > Actinopteri > Cichliformes > Pholidichthyidae > Pholidichthys > Pholidichthys leucotaenia. Next base: position 21,206,854 of record CM035844.1, read on the forward strand.
TGTGGGGCCCACAAGACAGCCCATCTTAAACCTATAGTGGGACCCACATGGGCACGCTGGCTGGGAATGTTGTATAGAATAATGATGCGCCAATTGTGGTGTTTTGTATTGATAAAAATACTGATGTTTAAAGCAATAGTTGGCTGATTTTTGCTGTGATCTTTAATGCCATTGAAACAAAGAAATATGTAATATAAGTGTAAGTTAACTGAAGTTCTTTAAAGCAATTCAGTCCTAGATAAAAATCAATATGATACCACATAACTAAGACACAACTTATCTTATTTGCAGACAGGCCCTTATCAGTCAACAAGGTGAATATCAGCCAATGCCAATTTTAAACTGATATATCAGTTTGAAACAAAAGTTTTTTATCTGATTACAATGCACTACTCTGCGCATTGCATTTCTCTCTCATTTAATGCCCCTGTGTCTGCACCCGCCACACTTCATTATAAGCAATCCAGTAAATGAAACGGGCCACATTTTTCTGATGCCTATATGACGCTGCATGACTCAACAGCTGACGGTGATGGTGCAGAATGAACAGTAAGTGTTTTCTGCTCACTAACGGATGATTTAGGACACAGCTACAGATTGCTGTTCCATTCCAAATCAGTGTACAGCAATTATTGAAGTGTGAGTAACTATAGCAACTGTAACATCTGCTTCATACTGTTTAGTTCATGATATACATTCTCGGGTGCCTGATGAATGTATAGGTATAAAATCAATGTTAAATCTTAGGCAGTCAGTAGTTCTGGGCAGTAAGTGGAGTGTGCATTGCCAACAAAGGAAGTAGAGTGGTGTCTGTGTCCAAGTGGTTTCAGCGTCGTAATGCACATTACCATTATGTGGTCTTTCAGTGGAACAGCAACTGTGTTTGAATCTTGCAAATTAACTAAGAACAAGTCAAAAGTTGCCAACAAGAAGTGAATGTGCTTGTCCAAATGACCGTAAAAAATCCGTATTTAAACAGTTTTTTAATCAGGCAACATTAGTCCAGTGTTAGACAATGCAGGTATACTTCAGCAGCTGTCTTTAAAGGTGCAGTGTGTAACAGTCAGAGCAATCTAGCAGTCAGATGTCAAAGTGGAACCACTTCACATTTAATCAGCCATCCACCTCTTCCAAAACACACGGGAAAACCAACCACCAGAAGGCATCTGTGTAATTTAAGTTTGACGTAATGACTTGGAAAGACATTATGGCATCCAAGATGACCGCCTGCATGGTGACGGACCCTCCTCCTGTGCATTAAAAACTTGTCACAAGGTACAGAAAATGCAAAAACTTTTACTTGAGTGAATATATAAGAATAAAAACAAATTCAAGATTTTATGCTACATCAAATTTCAGAATTCAGGTTACCTAATCTTTTACACACTGTACCTTTAAGTTATTAAAGACTTGGTGGATATAGGTGGATATAAAGGTGAATATAAATCCCCTATAAAAACAAATATACATTGTCTAAAATGATATTTTATGCCTTTTTTCTACAAAAAAACTTCCGTTGTCTTACAGTTTCATGTCAAAATCTTTTCACGCCCCCCCCCCAAACACCAGGATTGGTGATTACTAGGCCCAACCACATACCATAAGGCTCACAGTAGCTAGCACTACATTATCAAAATAAATCCAGTGATAAAAAGACTTACCAGTTGAAGGACATGCCCAGCTGTATACACGGTGGCCCAGGATAATGACTGAAACAGCATTGGTCCTTAAAAGCAGTTTAATGGTAAAACCAGCTTAATTTGGGTCAAGTTTTCAAAGCAGTTTGTTAAAAAATGCTAACTAACATGGAGGATAACGTCAGTTAGGCAAGAGTGTCCTGATTGGCTCAATACTACCCAGCACCATGAATAGTTACGTCATCAAAAATGTTCCTCAGGGGGCGGGGCTTAAGTGAAACTTTACAGCAAAAAACAGATATCAGACATTTGAGCGATTCTGCTCTTGATATCTATTTATAAATTCAGCGGATCTGTGTGTGTGTGTGTGTTCCTCAGATATCTCTCAAACCGTTTGTCACACTGATCTAAGATTTTGTACGTGCTTTGCTGAGGTTACGAGGGTGTGCGTCCCCGAATATGGAGTCACTCAGTCAGAATATGTAATTTTTATCAATAAAAGTTTAGCCACCGCTGCGTGACCACTCCGTCCTCATCCCCTGGCTTCAAGAAGTGTGGGTGGGGTTTCAGATTGACTCCGTGCTCATTGGAGAATACGCCGCATCACGGCCATGCTGACTGGGCAATAGCGGCATCACGACCATGCTGACTGGATAACACAGCATCACCACCTGCAGCAGCTGAGTAGAGCTCTGCATGGTTTTTCCTGGGAACAAACGCTGCAAATATGCCATGAAAGGTTAGCTCCAAGTTAGAAACCTGTTCAATTATTCCCTTTATCACTGTGTCATAATTTTGTTGGCTCCGACTGCTCAACAACTTTAAAATTTCGTGGGGGAGGCTGAAACACAGTAACGGTACATTTACTGGACGCTGCAAATTCCTTTTTCCCTTTAAACAGCACGCCATGAGTCCTGGCCGCTGCGTAGCTCTAAAGGATGCGTCGGCGTATCGACGGCTGAAATGCAAAACCTCCTATCCGCAGGATTTTCTGACTTGCGGATTTCACTTTGGGTGATGAGAGCAAAGAAGGCTGCTCATATCTGTCTGCAAAACAGTCCCAGCCTTTAATGTGACAGAAAATTATTCTGATTGAAAAAATAACATAGCATTCTGCAAGAAAACAAAATGTTTTTTTTCTCAAAAAAGTGCATTTTACGTTTCGGCCATGGATATGTGGCGAACGTGGGGGCGGGGGGGGGGGGGGGGGCGGGGGCAGCCGGACCGGCTTATCGCAGTCCTTCCCAGGGGGCCAAGCCCAGCCTGCCTGATTAACAGCACGGACTCTGGGCTGCTGCTTCACCCGTGCCACCGCTGTCCTTTGCGGCCCCGTGGGTTCAACATGGCGCTCCTCCCGGTGCACAGCTATCTAAGAATTAAAAGTTAATACCACCACCATGATTGTGGAGTGGAATGGCCGGATCAATTGCATATCATATGCGCACGCTTTCAGTACACAACGACCGTGACAAAAACCGCCCAAATAACGAAATAAATCATTTTTATTTACTGACAAATGGCCAACACTGATGCAGCAGTTGCAGCCAAATGGGTCATTCTTCTGAGTATAAGTTATGTGTGTTATATGTTGGGTGTTTTGTACTCATAATATTGCTAAAATATAAAAGAATGCACCATAATGGGTCTCAAATATTTGCAAATGTGCCCTGTTATAGTCCTGCATGAGTTTATTGACGATACATAAACTACACATATGTATAAACTAAAACAATTTTAATGATGACTGAACGACTCCCATTCTCCAAAGTGCAAGATACAACACTTATGAGTATAAGTCATAAAAGATCACACAAATAAGTCTGACTAACAAATAAACAAGGGTTCTTAAACATTCACTAATACTGGATGTCCCATTCATTTTCAATAATTCTATAATTAATATTCACACAGTTAAATAAATCTTAGTGTTCAGTCGCTTTCATATTTGTCAAAGTCTAACGTGTGATTGCCTACATATCGGCTCCACCTCTGTGTTCCACTTTCAAACACAGCCTCCATTTGGGCCTGGACAGCCTGACTGGGCTTCCTGTTTCAGACAGGAATACTTGCTGTCTACGGGCACGCACGAGTGTCTTGTAAGTCACAAAAACATGCTACAGACATGTTTTTTTTTTTTTTTCCACAATATCTTTATTGAACTTTTTTTTTTTTTTAACAAACATGATACAAACAATCAAACACTAACACTAAAGTACTACAAAAAAAAAAAATGCACTAAAAACACCAACAACCACCAACAAAATCAAATCTTCAACAATGCTCCTCTGTTTAGTCTAGACAATCCAATACATAAGTATACATATTATGTTCACCAGTTTGGAATTTACAAGGTCCACACACATCATTCACCTTCTTCTTCAAGAGTTATGTTTAAATTTTTTACATAATCAATAAAAGGTCTCCATATATTCTCAAACACAATTTCCTTTGATTTCAGTATATATGTTATTCTTTCTAATGGAAGGTTTGTTAACATCTGTCTTAACCACTGAGTCACATCTGGTCTATGAGTCTTTTTCCATAATAGTGCAATACATTTTTTGGCATTAAGCAAACTGAGGTCTATGAATGTTCTTTCACTTTTATTAAAATTATGCTTTTCTGGGTACAGACCCAACAAAAACAGTTTAGGATTCAATATGATTTGTTTTGAGATTATTTTTTCAATTGTTACCCTCACCTCTTCCCAAAACATTCTTATTAATCTACATTCCCATAAACAATGAAATAGGGTTCCTTTACTTTCCATGCATTTTGTGCATGTATCTGGTATATTTTTGTTATATCTATTTAACTCCTCCGGTGTAACATACATCCGCATTAACCATTTGAAATGTATCAATTTAAGGCGTACATTTATTGATTTGGTTTGAGCTTCTGTACAAGCCAATTCCCATTGTTCCTCTGAAATTTCAATTTGCAGATCTTCTTTCCAGTAGTTTAATCTTTTCAGTGAATTTTCACTTGAAGATAGTGTCAATGAGTTATAAAACTCTGAAATAATACCCTTTCTTTTACTATCTTTCATCATCATTTTTTCCAAGGATGAATAAATAGGTCGAGTGAGAGCTTTATTTTGATTTGATCGAATAAAGTTTCTAAGTTGAAGATATTTAAAAAAATGTGTTCTATTGAGATTAAATTTGATCCTCAGCTCTTCAAAAGACATTATGTTGTCTGCACATGGCAAATATAAATCCTGAATCTTTTGTATCCCTTTTAAATTCCATACTTTAAATACAGCGTCCGCTCTCCCTGGTTTAAAATATTGATTACCCCATATTGGACTAAATTGTGACAATAACTGTGGTTCTTTTAAATAGTTTTTAGCTTCACACCATATTTTGATCATATGCTTTACAAATGGATTTTTAACTTGTTTTTGTAATTTTTTTGCCGAGTCTGAGTATATGAATATGGGAAGAGGTAAAGGTAAATTGTATGATTCCATTTCAGTCCAGTGAGGGAGATCATTTGATGAAAAATAATATGTCATAGACCTCAGTTGTGCTGACCAGTAATACAACATAAACTTTGGACATTTCAGACCTCCACGATCAAATGGTAAATATAATAAAGACAAACGTAATCTAGCCCTCCTGTTGTTCCATATAAATTCCACTAACTTTTTTTTTTATTCTTGAGAATAGATCTAAAGGTGGTGATAAGGGAATGTATTGAAATAAATAAAGTATTTTAGGTAAAATATTACTTTTAAGTATATTGATTCTCCCGATCATCGACATTGGTAGTGACATCCATCTCTGAGTTAACTCATTGATATCTGACATTAAGGCTTCATAGTTGACACTGGCGACTGATTCTAGCTTAGGCATAATTTGGATTCCTAAATATTTAAACTGATTTACAACATTGAATTGATTTACCTCAGGGGCTGGGTAATTTCTCTGGGTCTCATTTAGCATTAATATTGAAGATTTAGTTTTATTTATTTTATATCCTGATATTTCCCCAAAATTCTTTATTAAATTCAGCAAGGTTGGAATTGATTTTTTTAGATTCGACATAAACAAAATTATATCATCGGCGTACAGGGAGATTTTATGTTCTGTTGGTCCAACTTTAATTCCATATATTTGTGAATGTAAACGTATCGCTATCGCTAAAGGTTCAATTGCCATAGTAAACAGTAAAGGTGAAAGTGGACAGCCTTGTCGACATCCTCTATTGATTTTTATTGGTTTTGAAATATTGTTATTTGTTAGGATTTCTGCTGTAGCATTATTGTATATTATTTGAACCCATTTTATGAAATTATTTCCAAGTCCAAACCTTTGTAGGACTTCAAAAAGAAAGGGCCATTCAACTCTATCAAAGGCCTTTTCGGCGTCCAATGATAGGAGAGCTGTATCCGGTGCTTCTTTATTAAAATAAATAATATTAAATAGTCTTCTTACATTATGGAAGCCTTGTCTACCCTTTATAAAGCCATTCTGATCTCGATTAATAATATTTGGTAAAATTTCTTGTATTCGTCTTGCTAAAATTTTACAGATTATCTTAAGGTCGGCGTTTAATAGGCTTATTGGTCTCATATTTTCACATTTATTAGAGGGCTTACCTGGTTTTGGCAGCAGTATAATTAAGGCATTATTTATGTATGATGGTAAATTATTATTTTGAAATGCTTCTAAAACCATTTCCAAAAAAGGTTTTATTAATTTATTCTTAAATTTTTTATAAAGGTCAACTGGAAGACCATCTGGTCCTGCACTTTTTCCTGATTTCATATTATCAATGGCTAGCCCAACTTCTTCTTGACTAATTTTAGACTCCAATATCTCCCTGTTTTCATTTGGAATACACGGTATAGATAGTTCGTTCAAAAACCCATTTAGTTTTGTTAAATAAGGTTCATTTTTGGTATCATATAATTTTTCATAGTAATCTCTAAAGGCTCTATTAATTTCTAAAGGATCTATAACTACCTGTCCATTACTTATAATACTGGTAATTGGTGTTTTAATTTCCAATTGTTTAATCTGCCATGCTAATAATTTTCCTGATTTTTCACCTTGTTCATAAAAAGATTGTTTCAATCTTAGAAGACTCGAGGCAGCTCTATTCGCTGATTTTTTGTCGTATTCAGCTCTCAAAATCAGTAATTCATTCTCCAACCTTGGGTCACTTCCTGCATACACTTTTTCCTGAAGACTTTTTATTTTATGTTCCAATTTAGCTCTCTCCTCTCGAGTCTTCTTAGATTTTGATCCTGTATAACTAATAATATGTCCCCTAATAAAAGCTTTGAAAGCCTCCCACTTTACACATGCTGATGTTTGTGTAGTATTGATGTCAAAGAACTCGTCTATCTGTTTTTCTATATACTTGACAAATTCCTCATCCTGAAGCCATTTATGCTGAAATTGCCATCTACCCGATTCCTTTGTCAATTTTTTATCTACATATATTAGACAACAGGGTGCATGATCAGAGATCACGATGTTATCATAAAAGCAGTTTTGAATCTTGGACCTTAATTCTGTGGAAATCAAAAAATAATCAATACGTGAGAATGTCTTGTAGGTACTGGAATAACAAGAATAGGCTTTAACTTGTGGTTTCATTTCTCTCCATATATCTAACAATCTCAATTCTTTCATAAAATGATTAATAGTCATCCTACATCCAATGTGCGTACAATCCAGTCCTGTTGATCTATCCACACCTGGATTCAATGTACAATTAAAATCCCCTGCTATTATATGTTGCCCTGTAAGTGATGATAAGATGAGAAATAAATTAGCAAAGAACTTCTGATCATCTATATTGGGACCATATAAGTTCACAAGATTTATATTTTCTAATAGCAAAGAACCTTGAATGATTACATATCTTCCAAATTTGTCTCCAATTACATTTTTCACTTGAAAAGGAACTGATTTATGTATGAGAGTCATAACTCCCCTGGCTCGGGATGAAAATGAAGAGGTGAATACACTTCCTTGCCATCTACTCCTAATTCTTTTAACATCCTCCTCTATCAGATGAGTTTCTTGTAAAAACACAATTCTTGAACCCATGTCCTTTATTTTATTCATAACTTGTTTAAGTTTTTTTAAATTTTGTAGACCTCTGCAATTCCATGAAGTTAAATTAAGATTAACACTTTGGTCCATGATCAATAGAGAGTTTGGGATTACCTTGCAGTGTAAACATGTTCATACAGAGAAGCAAAAACATGAGTGGTTGAACATTCATCCTACAAACTACACACAAACAAATTTCCCCTTCCCACACTTGTGGCAAACCCCCCAAAATCAAAAGAAAAATTCTGTCTCCCGATATAGCCATCGACCGTTCCACACCCACAGGGAACAGCCTAAGCCACTCCTTCTTCATCCTCCCAATCACCCTAACTCTACTGCTTTTAATGACGTAACATTAACTCTCCTCTGTAGTTTTCCAACTTAACTCCAAAATTTTTAACAACTTTGTACGTCATAGTTTTTTTTTTGTTTGTTTGTTTTGTTTTTGTTTTGTTTTTTTAATATATAATACAATCTATATTTTGTAAACTTACTATTTACTTCAAGTCAGTCAGATGCCTGTGCAAATGCTTAATTATTCTACCTTATATTTTGTTCATGCTTAGCTCCCACCAGTCTCTTCTTCTTCTTTGATCTTCTTGATGAACTCCTGCGCCTCCTCTGGGGTCTTGAAGATGTGGGTTCTGCCCTCATACGTGGTCAGCAGTCTCGCAGGATAGATTACACCATGACGAATCCCAAGGTTGCGCAGCTCCTTACGTACGGGATCAAACTGCTTCCTCAATTGCTGGATTCCTGTGGCCAAATCTGGGTAGAACCGCACCTGCTGGTCCTGGTGTTTAATCTCTCCTTTAGCACGTGCAGCGTTGAAGATCTTCATCCTGTCTCTGTTACTAAGAAACTTCATAATTAAGGTCCTCGGCGGTCCCTTATCTCTCCGTGGGCCAATACGATGTGCTTTTTCCAGAACCACTGCTGATTGCAACTCCTCGCTGCCCAGCACCTCCGGAATCCACTTTTCCAGAAAGGAACATACGTCCCGACCTTCTGATTCCTCTGGAAGACCCACCAGCCTCAAGTTATTCTGTCTCGACCGAGATTCCAAATCCAAAATATTATCTTCCAGAGATTTATTTTTTTTTTCCAAAGTGCGCACCTTTAATTGAAGACGGGTGACGTCATCTTCAGCACTAGCGAGACGGAGCTCCATCTGCGCCGTTCGTTCTACACAGTCACCCAATTCCTTTCTTATTCCTTCCAACGCTGTCATAATCCCATCAAATCTAGAGGAAAAGTCCGCTCTCATTGAACTCATGGCAGCCATCAGCGCATCTGCGCCATTCCCCGCAGATATCGCACCGTTGCCAGCCTCCTCCGCCATATATGGAGTTTTGTTTGCTGCGTCACAGACCTGAAAGTCCGTTAATTTGGACTGTTTCGGCGGCTCGCTTTTTCCTTTTCCTGGTTTTCCAGCCTTAGGCTTCGCCGACATATCCTCGCCCAAATGCTGGGATACGTTCTGTCCCAAATGAGAGAGTTATTTGCCGATATTTTTTTCTCCAGGAGCAGAGCAGAGCGAGACACGTCCGTCCTACGTGGCAGCCATAACCGGAAGTCTGCTACAGACATGTTAACAAGAAAAAAAAATCTTTTGGTGGAGTGTCACTTTAATCAAAGACAGCATACACTGTATATGTCACATAACGGAAAAACTGACTGGGCTGTCTGTGTTCTTAAAAAATGCCTTAATTTCCAGTCAAATGAGAGGAACCAGTCTGTAGCTGCTGGATCATCTTTTAAGTGTCCATTTTAACAGACTTTCATTATAGTGGCACAGTCTCTGTTTTCTATTGCTCTCGTTCCTTTGAGTTTTTGAACGTACCCCACCCAGCACATGCTGTCACTCTACTAGTTTCTCCATTTGATCCATGTCACTTTAGTTTGTTTTTCCCATTTAGATTATGTAACTTGTTTTTTCAATATTATTTTTTTTTTTGTTTTTCATTTAGAGCGTGCCATCTAGCTCTGTTTACTTCCATTTATCCTTTTTTAAAATTCTGTTTGAGGTGAGATGCTTTTTAAGCTCCTTTTTTTGGTCTCACCTATGCAGTGTGACTTTGCTCTTTTTGGTGGGGCATCATTTAATGTGCAGATGTATAACCTCTAAACTGTAGAGCAGGAGAAAAAAGTAGTGAGATTCACACAAGAGAAAGTGGTATGTAAATGAAAAGATTTATTAGTTTTGGTCACTTGTTACTTTCACTGGTGTGGTGCCCTAGTGGTAGAGCAGCCGCCCCACAGCTGGAAGGTTCAAGCTCCACTGGGTCATACCAAAGACCATGAAAATGGTACTTTCTGCCTTCTAGCTTGATGTTCAGCATAATAGAACGGGGAAAGGAAAGTCGGTTATCCAGCCACGGAGGCCCATCCAGCATGCCCACGTGGGCCCCACCATAGGTTTAACCTGGGCTGTCTACTGGGTCCCATGAGGATTCCATGCTGGCCCCATCTGTGTTAGCCCACATGGACTGCACCTGTGGTACAGGTCGGGAGGTAATCTGTTTACCCACTTTAAACCCATCTGGGCCCCATGTGGGTTTGATATGGGTGAGCAGGTTTCAGTAAAGCTGAAGGCAAAATATGCAAAAAAAACCAGTCACATTTATGAGAAAAAAATATGAACATTTATAAGAAAAAAGTGACAAATTTACAAAAAAAAATAGTAGCAGATTTATGAGAAAAAAGTCACAAATTTATGAGCCAAAAGTGAACATTTAGGAGAAAAAAGGTGCAAATTACAAGAAAAAAGGAAATTTATGAGAAAATAAGTTGAAAATAGGTAAACAGGTAAAGTGCATGTGGGCAAACACAGATAAGATAAGCCTTTGTTAGTCCCACAATGGGGAAATTCCAGGATTGCAACAGCACAGGGATAGCAACACTCAGAGCAACAATCAGAAGGCAAGAAAAAAAAGCAAGAGCAGCTAATATACATATGTACATATTACTATAAATATATATATATATACACAGACACACAGTGCAGAGCATTGTAGCTGGATGGAATAAATATGTAGATATATAAACACACACAGTGCAGAGCATTGTAGCTAGATGGAATAAATATATAGATATATAAATATAAACACACCCAGTGCGGAGCATTGTAGCTAGATGGAATAAATATGTAAATATACTGTATAAACACACACAGTGCAGAGCATTGTTGCTAGATGGGATGAAACAGCACAACCGTCTACTTAGTTATCCTACATGGTATGATTATGTGCCCATACATATTCTCACCCTCCATAGCAACCGGTATTTTCCTAGTTGTATGCCGGAGGGGAGCATCTTTTGCATTCAAAACTATTAGGTTGTTACGTCTTTTTGCTATCTCTGCGAGCAGCCCTGCTTAGGTTGTACAGTCTGACAGCCGTTGGTAGGAAGGACCTGCTAAACCTCTCGGTTGTGCACCTGGGATGATGTAGTCTGCTGCTAAATGAGCTCCTCAGTGCATTCAGTATGTCCTGCATAGGGTGGAACTCGGACTCCAGCAGAGATGACAGTTTAGCCACCGTCCTTCTCTCTCCTATCTCCTCCACTGGGTCAAGGTGCTGCCCCAGGACAGAGCTAGCTTTCTTGATCAGTTTGTTCAGTCTCTTCCTATCGGCTGCGGTAATGCCACTGCCCCAGCAGACCACTCCAAAAGTGATGGCTGATGCCACCACCGTGTCATAGAATGTCTTCAGCAGCGCCCCTTGTACACCAAAAGACCTGAGACTCCTCAGTAGGAACAGCCTGCGCTGTCCCTTCTTGTAGAGTGTGTCAGTATTGTGTGACCAGTCTAGTTTATTGTTCAGATGAACACCCAGGTACTTGTAGGATGTCACCATCTCGATGTCTGTTCCCTGTATATTTACTGGTGCTGTGAGGGGTTGTCCTTGCCTGCGGCAGTCCACCACCAGCTCCTTAGTTTTCCTCGCGTTGATCTGGAGGCAGTTCCGATGGCACCAGTCCACGAAGTCCTGGATAAGCCCTCTGTACTCAGCTTCATCTCCATTGGAGATGAGGCCAACGATCGCAGAGTCATCAGAGAACTTCTGTAGATGGCAGTGTGTTGTGTTGTGTAAGAAGTCCGCAGTATAAAGAGTGAACAGGAAGGGAGCCAACACCGTTCCCTGGGGGGCCCCCGTGCTACCGATGATCGTGTCGGACACACAGTCCCAGGTTCTCACAAACTGAGGCCGATTCGTGAGGTAGTCCAGGATCCATGATGACAGGTGCTGGTCCACCCCTGCGCGCAGCAGCTTGTCCTTCAGGGTCATCGGTTGGATGGTGTTGAAAGCACTGGAGAAGTCAAAGAACATGATCCTCACCACATTCCCGGGCTTCTCCAGGTGGGACAGAGAACGGTGAAGGAGGAAGATCGCTGCATCCTCCACCCCAATGCCATGCTGGTAGGCGAACTGGAGTGGATCCATCGCTGGTCCCACCAGGGGGCGGAGGTGAGCAAGGAGCAGTCTCTCCAGGGTCTTCATCAAGTGGGACGTCAAGGCCACCGGTCTGTAGCTGTTCAGGTCTTTGGGGTGGGAAATCTTTGGCACAGGTACCACACAAGATGTTTTCCACAAGATGTGGTACCCTCCCCAGCTTCAGGCTCAGGTTGAAGATGTACGCCACAATCCCACACAGCTGGTCTGCACAGGACTTGAGGAGCTTTGCACTGATGCAGTCCGGTCCCGACGCCTTCCTCGCCTTGATCTTCCTCAGCTCCGTCCTCACCTGGGTCTTGGTCAGGGTCAGGTTGGGGGGCTGTGTGTTGGGAGTGGGGGGGTGTTGGTGGAGTGGGGAGTGGGCAGCAGGACTTGATGTCTTTAGAGGCAGCAGTGGTTGTTGTGCAGTCAGGGGGGAGGGCGGTTGGTCAGTCCTATTGAAAAACAGATTCAGATTGTTCACCCACTCCCTGCCCCCCGTGGCCTGGGGGGAGGTATTCTGGAGCCCAGAGATGGTTTTGAGGTTTCTCCAGACCCCGCTGATGTCGCTCTGTTGCAGCTTGTCCTCCATCTTCTTCCTGAAGCTGTCCTTGCCTTCTCTGATCTTTCTCCTCAGCTCCCTCTGTACGGACTTTAGCATCTCCCTGTTCCCCAACCTGAAGATCCTCTTCTTCTCTCTCAGAAGTGTTTTTATCTCAGGGTTGATCCAGGGTTTGTTGTTTGAGCAACACCGTATGGTCTTGGTGGGAACGGATTTGTCCACACAGAAGCTGAGGTAGTCCGTGAAGGTGTGAGTGAGGCCATCGATGTCCTCACCATGTGGATCGCAGAGCTGCTTCCAGGTGGTGGGTTTGATATGGGTGAGCAGGTTTCAGTAAAGCTGAAGGCAAAATATGCAAAAAAAAGTCACATTTATGAGAAAAAAATATGAACATTTATAAGAAAAAAGTGACAAATTTACAAAAAAAAAAATAGTAGCAGATTTATGGGAAAAAAGTCAAAAATTTATGAGCCAAAAGTGAACATTTAGGAGAAAAAAGGTGCAAATTACAAGAAAAAAGGAAATTTATGAGAAAATAAGTTGAAAATAGGTAAACAGGTAAAGTGCATGTGGGCAAACACAGATGGGGCCAACATGGAACCCGTGGACAAACAAACCCACATGGAACCCATAGGACAGCTAAGATTTAACCTTTGGTGGGGCCCACATGGGCACACTGGCTAGGGGAGTACAAGCTCGTGTCCTCCTCGTGCCGATACCAAGTGCAGGTGAATGGTGTCAGGAAGGGCATAAAATCCTTGCCCAATCAAACAGAGGAGGTCATTTATTCATTTCATTTTAGTCATTTCCTTTGTGCAGCTACACAAATTTGTAGGCCATGAAATTGCCCCAAAACATTAAAGTCTGTTTTCTTCTGATTAATAATTGTATTGTTTCATATTAGTGACGAGCAGGAAGAATCAGAGGTAGACTTAAGCAGCTGGTGCAAGGGTCACAAATGAATATATTAATAAAGAACTAAACCTTTCTCTCTCGAGACATATTATCCATGATCTGTGCGGAGGATCTGCACATAATTACTGCAGGTTAATGTAATTACACAGACACTTTCAGCAGGACTTCCTAACACGTGAAGCAGCTGGGATTTACTGTACATACAGGTTTCCACAGATCATTAGCTGCTGGGAAAAGACAGAGACAGATGTCATTTAAACGATGACTGCACATGTCTTGTCGTTTCATCCTTGTGTTTTTCCTTCAACATTAGAGCTGAACACAGAAATAATGGCATTGATTAAAACTGTCAATGTGTGCCACTTGCTGAATGAATTAGGCCACAAGGTAAATAAATAATAAGCTGGACCACAGAGAACTGTTAAATGAATTATACACTTCTTTTAGCCAATAGTTGCTAATGGCTCTGGGGCAAAAATCCTGCAGTGGCCACGCTTTGCTCTCAACTGCTGTTACATGGTCATGCTGCCTTTTTTCATGAATAGCACAATTAACCTTCAGCCTTTTTTTTTGTTTCTTCTTAAAAAATGAATTTCAAACACAGTCATGACTTACACTCTCCCCTGTGTACAACTGTCATCTTTTTAGTTGTTCAGATCAAGCCTCTGCTTGTCTGTTGAGTGTATAAACATAATTTGGAGGTACTAGTGCAGTGCCCGGTCACATGACCATATAAGGAGTTGTTCAGTTCCTGCTTAACTGAACAACTCCTTATAAGGTCTTCTAAGGAAGACCCAGTTCCAGAGCTCGGATCGGGCCCAAATATTTATCATTTTATCCCACTGGCCTCCAGAGCCTGCCCCATGAATTTCAGCCCCCAGCTCCAAGTGGTTATACCTTTTCCACCTCTGTTCATTTAATAGCGCCCCATGGACGTTCAATAAAGATCCCCCCCCCCAAACTTCCATATATCCAGGGAGGCTGAAACTTACAGGGGTTATTGGGCTTAATATTATATTATAGCTGTAAATCCAAATTTTCAGCACCCAAATCCCAGTGGTTATACCTTTTTCACCTCTGTGTTTCTTTAATAGCTCCCCTATGGATGTTCATCAAAGATTTCCTCTTCTAAACTTCCATATATCCAGGGAGGCTGAAATTTACAAGGGTTATTGGGCTTAATATTATATTATAGCTGTAAATCCAATTTTTCAGCACCCAAATCCCAGCAGTTATACCTTTTCCACCTCTGTGTTCCTTTAATAGCTCCCCTATGGATGTTCATCAAAGATTTCCCCTTCTAAACTTCCTTATATCCAGGGAGGCTGAAATTCAGGGATGCACGCCCTCATAACCTCAGCAAAGCACTGATAAAATCTGAGGTCAGTCTGACAAACAGTTCGAGAGATATGTGAGGAACAGACAGACAGACAGATACACAGAGATTCCTTGCATTTATAGATAGAGCCATCCATCCATTATCTACTGCTTATCCAGGGATCTGCCTCGCAGGAGCATCAGTCCAGGCAGAGTAGCATGGACTTCTGCTCAGTTCACATAGCACTATGATCCCTCCTCCAGGTGGTGAGCCTACTGGAGGGCGGATCCATGTACCTCCTTTGGGTACACTGGATCCTTTATGTAACATTTTTCATGGAAATCCACTGGACTGCTCTTAGTCTGGCCCTTCACCCAGGACCTGTTTGCCTTGGGAGACCCTACCAGAGGCAAGTTGCCCCCGACAACATAGCTCCTGGGATCATTCAGGCACTCAAACCCCTCCGCTATAATAAGGTGGCAGTTAACGGAGGGGCATTTGGAGGTATTTCAAATTAAAATAAACAAATCTACAATTTAGAAAGCTTGGGATCAGTTCGACAAGGTCTCCGCCTTTGACTGCCACCTAATCCACATAGCACCGGACCTCCATGATCCCTCCTGCAGGCGGTGAGCCCACTGGAGGGCGGACCCATGTAACTCCTTCGGGCTGAGCCCAGCCGGGTCCCATGGGAAACAGGTCCTGACCATCATTTGTGCCTATGCACCAAATGATGTTTCAGAGTACCCACCCTTTTTGGAGTCAGTGACTGGGGTGCTGGAGGGTGCTCCTCTTGGAGACTCCATTGTCCTTCTGGGAGACTTCAATGCGCACGTGGGCAACGACAGTGAAACCTGGAGGGGAGTGATTGGGAGGAACAGCCTGCCCGATCTGAACCTGAGTGGTGTTCAGTTGTTGGACTTCTGTGCTAACCATAGTTTGTCCATAACGAACACCATGTTCAAGCATAAGGGTGTCCATATGTGCACCTGGCACCAGGACACCCTAGGTCGCAGGTCAATGATCGATTTTGTTATCGTGTCATCAGACTTGCGACTGTATGTCTTGGACACTTGGGTAAAGAGAGGTGCAGAGCTGTCAACTGATCACCACCTGGTGGTGAGTTGGATTCGATGGCAGGGGAGGAAGTCATTCAGACCTGGTAGACCCAAACGTATAGTGAGGGTGTGCTGGGAATGTTTGGCTGAGGCCCCTGTCCGGGAGGTCTTCAACTCCCACCTCCAGAAGAACTTCAACCACATTCCAAGGCAGTCTGGAGACATGGAGTCTGAATGGGCCATGTTCTCCATCTCTGTTGTTGAAACGGCGGCCCAGAGCTGCGGGCGCAAGGTGGTCGGTGCATCTCGTGGTGGCAACCCCCGAACAAAGTGGTGGACACCAGTGGTGAGGGAGGACATTAAGCTGAAGAAGGAGCCCTATCAAGCTTGGTTGGCTTGTGGGACTCCCGAAGCAGCTGAGGTGTATCGGCAGGTCAAGTGGAGTGCAGCTCGGGTGGTTGCTGAAGCAAAAACCCGGGTATGGGAGGAGTTCGGTGAGGCCATGGAACAAGACTTTCGGTCAGCCTCGAAGAGATTCTGGCAAACTGTCCGGCGGCTCAGGAGGGGAAAGCAGCTCCCTGTCCACACTGTGTATGGTGTGGATGGGGCGCTGTTGACTTTGACTGGGGATATCTTCGGGCGGTGGAAGGAATACTAAGAGGATCTCCTGAATCCCACTGATACGCCTTTTACAGAGGAAGCAGGGTTTGTGGACGAGGGGGATGACTCGCCTGTCACAGGGGCTGAGGTCGCCAAGGTGGTTAAAAATCTCCTTGGTGGCCGGGCCCCGGGGGTGGATGAGATTCGCCCTGAGTACCTCAAGGCCCTGGATGTTGTAGGGCTGTCATGGTTGACACGCCTCTGCAACATTGCGTGGAGGTCGGGGGCAGTGCCTTTGGCATGGCAAACTGGGGTGGTGGTTCCTGTCTTCAAAAAAGGGGACTGGAGGGTGTGCTCCAACTTTAGAGGGATCACACTCCTCAGCCTCCCTGGGAAGGTCTATGCCAGGGGTGTCCAACCATGTGCCATGGAGAGCCAAGACCCTGCAGGTTTTACCTCCAACCAGTGTCTTCAACAGCAGATTTCTGTGAACTTCTTCCCACTGATTGCTGATAAGTGAAAACACCTGCTGAAGAGACTGGGTAGAAGAGAAAACCTGCAGGGTCTTGGCTCTCCATGGCACATGGTTGGACACCCCTGGTCTATGCCAAGGTACTGGAGAGAAGAGTCCGGCCGTTGGTCGAACCTCAGATTCAGGAGGAGCAATGTGGTTTTCATCCTGGCCGTGGCACATCGGACCAGCTCTTTACCCTCTCGAGAATTCTCGAGGGTTCGTGGGAGTTTGCCCAACCAGTTTACATGTGTTTTGTGGACTTGGAGAAGGCAGTTGACTTGGAGAAGGCAGTTGACTGATCCCCCTCATGGTTTTTTGTGGGGGGTGCTTCGGGAGTATGGGGTATCAGGCTTGTTGTTACGAGCTATTCGGTCTCTGTACGACCGTTGTGAGAGTTTGGTTCGTATTGCCAACACTCAGTCAGATTCATTCCCAGTGAGAGCTGGACTCCGCCAGGGTTGCCCTTTGTCACCGATCTTATTCATAATTTTTATGGACAGGATTTCTAGGCGCGGCCAGGGAATAGAGGGCGTCATGCTTGGTGACCACAGGATCTCATCTCTGTTGTTTGCAGATGATGTTGTCCTGCTGGCTTCATCCAGCAATGACCTACAGTTCTGGCTGGGACGGTTTGCCGCTGAGTGTGAAGCGGCTGGGATGAGAATCAGCACCTCCAAGTCCGAGTCCATGGTCCTCAGCCGGAAAAAGGTGGATTGTCCTCTCTGGGTTGGGGACAGGCTCCTGCCCCAAGAGGAGGAGTTTAAGTATCTTGGGGTCTTATTCACGAGTGAGGGGAAAATGGAGCGAGAGATTGACAGATGGATCGGTACAGCATCTGCAGTAATGCGGACGTTGTACCGGTCTGTTGTGGTGAAGAGGGAGCTTAGTTCTAAGGCAAAGCTGTCGATTTACCAGTCAATCTACATTCCTACTCTCACCTATGGTCACGAGCTTTGGGTAATGACCGAAAGAACAAGATCGCGGATACAAGCGGCTGAAATGAGCTTTGTCTGTAGGATTGCTGGACTCACCCTCAGAGATAGGGTGAGGAGCTCAGTCATCTGGGAGAGGCTCAGAGTAGAACCGCTGCTCCTCCACATTGAAAGGAGTCAGTTGAGGTGGTATGGGCATCTGATAAGGATGCCTCCTGGACGCCTCCCACTTGAGGTGTTTCAGGCACGTCCCACTGGGAGGAGACCCCGGGGCAGACCCAGGACTCGGTGGAGAGACTATGTCTCCCAGCTGGTCTGGGAACGCCTTGGTATCCTCTCTGAAGAGCTGGAGCAGGTGGCGGGGGAGAGGGAAGTCTGGGCTTCTCTGCTTGAACTGCTGCCTCCGTGACCCGGACCTCCGGAAAAGCTGTAGAAGATGGATGGATGGATGGATGGAAATCTACAATTTAAATGAAAGCACCAAGGTGTAACTGCCTCGGTGCAACCTCTACTGGCCCGGCATAGTTATTACAATACCTTTTTTCATGGCTCCATTCAGGATATAATGGTGAGTTAAATTTGTGTTTATTTTGAAAACAAGGAGCTATGTTGTCCGGGGCAATTTGCCTCTGATAGGGTCTCCCAAGACAAACTGGTCCTGGGTGAAGGGCCAGACGAAGAACGATCCAACAGACTCTCATGATAAATTGTATATCAAGGATTCAGTGTACCCCGCCCGGTATGGGGTTACCGGGGCCCCACCCTGGAGCCAGGCCTGGGGGAGGGGCTCGAAGGCTAGCGTCTGGTGGCCGGGTTTCCACCCATGGGACCCGGCCGGGCTCAGCCCGAAGGAGTTACATGGGTCCGCCCTCCAGTAGGTTCACCACCTGCAGGAGGGATCATGGAAGTCCGGTGCTATGTGGATTAGGTGGCAGTCAAAGGCGGAGACCTTGGCGGACTGATCCCAAGCTTTCTAAACTGGCTTTTGGTACGTGGAATGTCACCTCTCTGGTGGGGAAGGAGCCTGAGCTGGTGTACGAGATTGAGCGATACCGGCTAGATATAGTCGGCCTCACCTCAACACACAGCTCCGGTTCCGGAACCAGTCTCCTGGAGAGGGGCTGGAGCTTGGCCTTTTCTGGAGTTGCCCCGGGCGAGAGGCGACGAGCAGGGGTAGGTATTCTTGTATCGCCCCACCTTGCTGCCTCTATATTGGAGTTTTCCCCGGTGGACGAAAGGGTTGCTTCCCTGCGCCTTCGGGTTGGGAAACGGGTCCTGACCATCATTTGTGCCTATGCACCAAATGATGTTTCAGAGTACCCACCCTTTTTGGAGTCTGTGACTGGGGTGCTGGAGGGTGCTCCTCCTGGAGACTCCATTGTCCTACTGGGGGACTTCAATGCGCATGTGGGCAACGACAGTGAAACCTGGAGGGGGGTGATTGGGAGGAACGGCCTGCCCGATCTGAACCCGAGTGGTGTTCAGTTATTGGACTTCTGTGCTAACCACAGTCTGTCTATAACGAACACCATGTTCAAGCATAAGGGTGTCCATATGTGCACCTGGCACCAGGACACCCTAGGCCGCAGGTCGATGATCGATTTTGTTATCGTATCATCAGACCTGCGACCGTATGTCTTGGACACCCGAGTAAAGAGAGGTGCAGAGCTGTCAACTGATCACCACCTGGTGGTGAGTTGGATCCGATGGCAGGGGAGGAAGCCATTCAGACCTGGTAGACCCAAACGTATAGTGAGGGTGTGCTGGGAGCGTCTGGCTGAGGCCCCTGTCCGGGAGGTCTTCAACTCCCACCTCCGGAAGAACTTCAACCACATTCCGAGGGAGTCTGGAGACATGGAGTCTGAATGGGCCATGTTCTCCACCTCTGTTGTTGAAGCGGCAGCCCAGAGCTGCGGCCGCAAGGTGGTCGGTGCATCTCGTGGTGGCAACCCCCGAACCAAGTGGTGGACACCAGTGGTGAGGGGGGCCATTAAGCTGAAGAAGGAGTCCTATCAAGCTTGGTTGGCTTGTGGGACTCCCGAAGCAGCTGAGGTGTACCGGCAGGCCAAGCGGAGTGCAGCTCGGGTGGTTGCTGAAGCAAAAACCCGGGTATGGGAGGAGTTCGGTGAGGCCATGGAACAAGACTTTCGGTCGGCTTCAAAGAGATTCTGGCAAACTGTTCGGCGGCTCAGGAGGGGAAAGCAGCTCCCCGTCCACACTGTGTATGGTGCGGATGGGACACTGTTGACTTCAACTGGGGATATCGTCGGGCGGTGGAAGGAATACTTCGAGGATCTCCTCAATCCCACTGATACGCCTTCCACAGAGGAAGCAGGGTTTGGGGACGAGGGGGATGACTCGCCTATCACAGGGGCTGAGGTCGCCAAGGTGGTTAAAAATCTCCTTGGTGGCCGGGCCCCGGGGGTGGACGAGATTCGCCCCGAGTACCTCAAGGCCCTGGATGTTGTTGGGTTGTCATGGTTGACACGCCTCTGCAACATTGCGTGGAGGTCGGGGGCAGTGCCTTTGGCATGGCAAACCGGGGTGGTGGTTCCTCTCTTCAAAAAAGGGGACCGGAGGGTGTGCTCCAACTTTAGAGGGATCACACTCCTCAGCCTCCCTGGGAAGGTCTATGCCAAGGTACTGGAGAGGAGAGTCCGGCCGTTGGTCGAACCTCGGATTCAGGAGGAGCAATGTGGTTTTCGTCCTGGCCGTGGCACATCGGACCAGCTCTTTACCCTCTCGAGAATTCTTGAGGGTTCGTGGGAGTTTGCCCAACCAGTTTACATGTGTTTTGTGGACTTGGAGAAGGCATTTGACCGCGTCCCTCGTGGATTTTTGTGGGGGGTGCTTCGGGAGTATGGGGTATCGGGCTTGTTGTTACGAGCTATTCGGTCTCTGTACGACCGTTGTGAGAGTTTAGTTCGCATTGCCAACACTCGGTCGGAGTCATTCCCAGTGAGAGTTGGACTCCGCCAGGGCTGCCCTTTGTCACTGGTCCTGTTCATAATTTTTATGGACAGGATTTCTAGGCGCAGCCAGGGAATGGAGGGCGTCATGCTTGGTGACCACAGGATCTCATCTCTGTTGTTTGCAGATGATGTTGTCCTGTTGGCTTCATCCAGCAATGACCTACAGCTCTTGCTGGGACGGTTTGCCGCTGAGTGTGAAGCGGCTGGGATGAGAATCAGCACCTCCAAGTCCGAGTCCATGGTCCTCAGCCGGAAAAAGGTGGATTGTCCTCTCCGGGTTGGGGACAGGCTCCTGCCCCAAGTGGAGGAGTTTAAGTATCTTGGGGTCTTGTTCACGAGTGAGGGGAAAATGGAGCGAGAGGTCGACAGACGGATTGGAGCAGCATCTGCAGTGATGCGGACGTTGTACCGGTCTGTTGTGGTGAAGAGGGAGCTTAGTTCTAAGGCAAAGCTGTCGATTTACCAGTCAATCTACGTTCCTACTCTCACCTATGGTCACGAGCTTTGGGTAATGACCGAAAGAACGAGATCGCGGATACAAGCGGCTGAAATGAGCTTTCTCCGTAGGATTGCTGGACTCACCCTCAGAGATAGGGTGAGGAGCTCAGTCATTCGGGAGAGGCTCAGAGTAGAACCGCTGCTCCTCCACATTGAAAGGAGTCAGTTGAGGTGGTATGGGCATCTGATTAGGATGCCTCCTGGACGCCTCCCACTTGAGGTGTTTCAGGCACGTCCCACTGGGAGGAGACCCCGGGGCAGACCCAGGACTCGGTGGAGAGACTATGTCTCCCAGCTAGTCTGGGAACGCCTTGGTATCCCCTCTGAAGAGCTGGAGCAGGTGGCTGGGGAGAGGGAAGTCTGGGCTTCTCTGCTTGAACTGCTGCCTCCGCGACCCGGACCTCCGGAAAAGCGGTAGAAGATGGATGGATGGATGACAAAGGCTCATTTCGAAATTCTGTCAAATTAAAAGTCGAGAAAATATGGTGATATAATGATACAAGCCTTAAGTTCCACTTGATTTTGACCGGGCGAGCTGAACAGACAGAGACACACACAACCACACACAGACACATTGAGTGATTACCATATGCCTCCGTTGCATTGAGGCATAACTAAAAGATCTCTGATTATTAAGCCCCTCCATGTTAAGATTACACTTTCTCCTAACCTGAAACAGCATTTAGTCATGGAACTATACCGGATTACAGTAAATCTACTGAACTAAATGAAATTAAACTCAACCTCTGAATTCACTCTTCGTCCCCTAAGAGTACATTAATAATGTTCCTCATGGGATTGTAATTTATGATTTGGAAAATCCTCTGGTAATGCATGCACTGTTTCATAACTCACAGACAACATCTGTGTATGTAAGTAGGGAGCATCGTTCATTCCCAGCTCTTTAGTGCAGTTTCTAAGTAGGTTTCATATATCAGGCCCGAGGATTGTGACAGGATAGGACGATAAGATGGGGCCACCTTTACTTATCCTCTGTCTCTCTGACTTCCTGTGATGTACTGCCTCTGCTCTCCTGTTTCACCTCATCATTTTCTTTTGTCTTCTAGCTCGAGTAGGTTCATTTTGTCTTCTTTTAATTATTTGCCTTTTGTTATTAAATACAAAGATAGAAAGGAGATGTTTTTACAAAAAACATCTCCTTTCTTTGTCTTTAATAAGAAAAAAAGGCAAATTAAAAAAACTATTCTTTTGTCTTCTCTTCTGTCCTTTTTCAGTCCTCATGCCAGCATTGCTTTAATCATCTCCCTTTATTCACCAGTTATCACCGCAGAATCCAAGTTTCTGACTAAAATCTATGCTGGCGGACAGACTCTCTGAGCATTAAAATCATTGTACTGATACTAAATTACTAATTCTTCACTGGGACTGGGAGATTTTGTGTTAAGACGTAGCATGAATGAACAATAACGACAGTAACCGTAAAAATTACAATAAGGATAAGTAGAACCACTCAGCAAGGCATCACATTTCACCCTTTTCAAATCTTTACTTTTTTCTTAACGGAACTAACAAACAGACAAGCAGATAAGGCAATAATTACAAAAACATGACCTACTTGGTAATAATAAACAGGAAATTGGAATAAGATAACAGCACCCTTATATTTAGTCTCTTAGCAATTAGTGAAATTAGTGATAATCAGATGTGAGATGTTTCCAGCAGTGTTCTTGTTTATTCCAAAAGCAATACTAAAATGACTCAATTCACTGGATGTTGCTGATATTAATAACTCACTGATATAAGACGTTTCTAGATGTTTCTAGATTCAAATACAGTAGCTGCATATATGTGGCAAATGATGAAAAGACAGGCTCAGTCAGGGACTCTTCAGCTTCCATGTAGTATGAAATATGTGAGTCAGTTGTAGTCACATGTTTTCATCATTGAAAACACACACACAGACACACACACACACACACACACACACACACACACACACACACACACACACACACACACACAGACCTCCCTATCTGGGGTTGCCACAGCTGATCCGAGGTCCGCATATTTGCGACAGACACTCATTAAGGTTTCTTTTTAAGTTATCACTAGTGCAGTGCAGTGCATCACTCTTGTAGTGCCCATATGATATCACCGTGTGGACTGGTGACATCACAGAAGTCATGCTTGTATCAAAGAATAGATGGCACCTATTAAGAACACCTAAAAAGTTCTTATAAGGAGTTCTGAGTTCTTGTAAGGTCTTTTAAGGAAGACCTGGTTCTGGAACTCATATTGGGCCCAAATTTTTATCATTATTCCCACTGGCCTCCAGAGCATGCCCTGTGAATTTCAGCCCCCAACTCCCAGCAGTTATACCTTTTCCACCTCTGTGTTCATTTAATAGCTCCTCTAAGGACGTTCATTAAAGATATCCCCTCCTATACTTCCACATATCCGGGGAAGCTGAAATTTGGGGATGCACACCCTCGTATCCTCAGCAAAGCACGTATCAAATCTGAGGTCACTCTGACAAACAGTTTGAGAGATACACGAGTAACAGACAGACACACAGACAAAGAATCCTTGCATTATAATATAATATGATGCAGTGATCAGTATGAGGAAAGTCTTTTAATTTGCTTTAATGCCAAATGTATTTTTCTGCTGGATTCAGTTATTACTTTGTGTTTGTTGTCTCCCCAGTGGGAAACAGTGGCTGGTAAGTACAGTACTTATGTTTGAAAAAGCAGCAGTGGAGCCTAATTCTACTAAATGTGTGCTGTAATTTTATTGTGGCTGCCTAACCCAGCTCGAATCCAAACTTTTTAAAAATCAGTGTTGTTGGTCAGTCTCTGTCTGAGCCAGTTTGCAAATGGTTGCTCCAGTTTCCTTCCGCAGTCCTGAGACATGTAGGTTAGGTCAACTGGAAACTCTGTATTGCCCGTAGGTATGAATGAATTAGAGTGTGTGCAATAGACATGGCGACACCTCCTGCATGCTAAAATACGGAGTCAAGCTTCTCCTGACCGTTAAGCTCTTTTGGAAAATGGAAGAAATTAATTGTGCTGGTGGAGAGTGTGGAAGTCTGAGGTACAGTGAAATACATTTAGTTTTCTTTATCATCTGTAAACTCAGAGCTGCTGTAGTACATACTGTATATGGCTTTGTAAAGGAGCAAAATTAATCATGTTTTGAACTGATGTTATTGGTAAGAACATCTATTTTCTCTGTGTTCTAATACTGTAAACTTGTGAGTAAGATAAGATAAGATAAGATAAGATAAGATAAGATAAGACAAGCCTTTATTAGTCCCACAATGGGGAAATTCCAGGACTGCAGCAGCACAGGGGTAGCAGCACTCAGAGCAACAGTAAATAAGATACTAAGATAAAAACTGGTTAACCAAAGCAGTAAGTAAATATACATATGTACACAGATATATACACATTGCAGGAGCATTGCAGCTAGATGGTATCAACAGCATTACAGTTAGTTAATGTCACCATGGGGTGAGACGCCGGCTCGGCGCTCAGCCCATGCTCCTTTTATCCCTGCCTCTCATTGGGCAGTGCCTCAGCTGGTTCCCAGCTGTCAGTGTCACGGGACGGCTGGGGCCAATTAATCCTCATCAGCTGGGGCGCTGTTAATGAGTATAAAGAGGAGCAGCTTCGATTATTCGGGGCTGCGACATAAGCACTGCTAGGCTGAAGCCCCTTCGTCTGGTGTCAGCCTCAACTCCCCTTGCAGCATTCCGGTGTTTGTATCCCGCTGTGAGTATGCACGTCTTGTTACCCCCACGTCCGGTACAAGCTACCTACCCCTGCGCTGTGCAGCCTGAGAATGTACGTCTGTATGAGTGTCTGTGCTCTCCTCATCCCTTATCCCTTACCCAGAATAAAACATCTCGACTCACTGGCTTGTCCCTGGCTCTGATTGCCCGGCTCCCTAGAGCCGGATATGACAGTATGTCGCAGCCAGAAGAGTTGCCGGCGGCCGTGAGTCGCCGTGGAAATGTACCTTTCTGTCCGGGTGTCAGCGCTGCTAGCATGCCGTTTCCCAGGAGTCACTTCCGGCGCCAGGGCGACGAGCTGAGGTCCATCTCGGAGGCTGTCGACGGGACGTTCTTCACCCTGCACGACGCCTCCAACGCGAGACGCTGGCATCCGGGCCGTGCTGAGGAACTCCTGGACTGTCACCCTCACTCTCTGTACCATCTGGAGGACAGTGCCAGGATAGACGCTGCAGGTACACAGCGAGAGAAGCTCCACGGGGTGGATGGAAATCCCGGCAGGGAGTCGAAGTGGGCGACGTCTTTCCCCGCTTCGGAGTCCCGTTCCTGCCGCTATTCCAGTCCGGGAGTTCGCGCCAACCAGAGGACTTCCCCCGACCTGCGCCACGTCACTCGGGATTCCCTTCAAGGAGCCGCAGCTGACAGCAGTTATGTCCGGGGTCGAGTGGCTGTCGCGAGCTCTACTGTGTTCCCTGTCACCACCTTCAGGCATGTGGCGGCGGCAGTGAGATTGATGGTGAGGACTTTAGGGCTACGAAGCTTTCCCGTGCTCGACGCCTTCCTCGTCTCGATCTCCGATCTGGAGCGGCAAATCCTGGGTTTCCCCCTCGCTTCGTCCCCTGGGAGTAGTCGTCATCACATCACCGAGTCACCTCTGCACGAACCTCGTCCGGATCCAGTTCTGGGTCATCGTCAGGACCGTTCCTCCCACGCAGCTGTCATCCCTTCGCCTCGTCAGTGTGGAGATTCTACAGCCTCGTCCCCTGAGCCTCGTTCCCCCGCTGTCATTCCTGGACATTCGGGCTGGCTCACCCCGGCTGTTTCCCCCTCCTCCTCGACGCGCTTCCTGACCGCTGTGTGTGCCTGGAATCCCGGCCTGGTGAGCTCTCTGCTGGAGACAACGCGAGCGATCCTCAGACGAATTCCCGGGGGGTCCTCCGTTATCGCCGGGCGGGGAGAGGAAGAAGCAGATTCCACTACAGCAGGCGATACTCAACCTCCAGGGG
This sequence comes from Pholidichthys leucotaenia, assembly GCA_020510985.1. NCBI lineage: Eukaryota > Metazoa > Chordata > Actinopteri > Cichliformes > Pholidichthyidae > Pholidichthys > Pholidichthys leucotaenia. Next base: position 21,233,347 of record CM035844.1, read on the forward strand.
GCAGGCAAGTCATTGTTTTTTCACACCTGCTTAATGATTTGCTCTGTCACATCCCTGGAGGAGAAGTTCAGGGTTCGCAGCTCCCTGAACTCTCCCCACCTGCTGTAACCTGTATGCCTAATCCCGCATCCTCTGTGTCTCTCTCCGCCGAGCGGTCCCCGGCTCCGGGTCAACGTGGTGGGATATGGAGAGGGCCTGTGGTTCCGCAGCTACATTGCGGACGGAGGAGGGGGACTGACTGCTGCGTGGAGTCTACGCTGACGACTGAGCGTCCCTGGGTCTCCACGGAGGAGCGGTTCGGTCCAGCGGGACGAGATTCTTCTGGCTTCACGCCGAGTGGGTCGTCGGCGGGGTTACCTGAGCTGGAGGGATCTCAAGCTGCGCTGACCATCGTGCTGGCTGCGGGGCCCGACGCGGCTAGATGGGAGCCTGACAACGACCTCCTGACGACGGATCCTGGATCTTCGCAGTCCTGGACGGCGTCAGAACCCGAGATCAGGCGAGTGCTCTCCTTTTCTCTCTTTTTATCTTTGAGCACTTCAGCCTATCTCCAGGGGAGACGAGCAGGGTGCAGCCGCCCGCTGTGTCTGAGCTCGTCTCGCCGGGTTCTGGCGCTGCCGGTGATCCTGATCCCGGTTCTGTTTTCTCTTCTGAGCCTTCTTCCAGGGTCACCGGCGAGGAGTTGCTGTTCCTCGTGGTGCTGGAGGGTCCGGGTTCAACGTTGGAGGTCGGTTCTGGTGCAGTGTCCAACGTGGGTTCGCCCGAGACCCGATCGGGGTCCAACGTGGGTTCGCCTGAGGCCCGATCGGGGTCCGACGTGGGTGCTGCCCCAGTGTTGTCCAGGTCCGGTGAGGAGGTGGCCGTTTCCCTGAGGCCCGCCGCCCTCGTCATCGGCTCTCCCCTGAGCCTCTTCCACCGGGATCCGCTCTGACCCTTCGTCCGTCTCAACGGTCCTGGTGGTTGAGTGATGCGGGTCGACGACCCGACCCGCAAAACTTTCGGTTCGGCGATCTGGTTCCCCCCCACTGGTCTGTTTGCCTTTGGGTGGCCTGGTTCGGCAGCCGTTGGACTGGATTCCTGGGATCTGGGCCCAGAGTTCGCCGTCCGAACATTTCTCTTCCCCGGGTTGCCAGCTGGACAATGGGCGGGGAGATTACCAGAACAATTCCGGCCGTTTTGGACTCTGCCTGCCGTCTCCTCGGGTGTCCTTTACTTCTTTTATTATTATTGAAGTCACTCGGGTGTAGTTTCTTTGTCCATTAGGGGATATATGTTTTTGTGCTGTGTTTTTTTTTATTAACCATACTCAGCATTTTTATCGTATTGTTATCCTGTTACCCTGTCACCTTTTTTTCCTCTTGGTGACACACCTTGTGTATCGCGCTGTGTATTGCATTTTCTTATCTTTACTCAGCGTTTTCATTCATCCTTACCTTAGCCTTGGCCTCGTTGGTGCATCATGGAGTATGCGTGTGGTTTCCTGTTCAACCATACTCTGTGATCACCCCATTCTGTCTTATTATCCTCGTGGGGGGCCTTCCCTGGCCCCGACTTTAACATTGACTGTGTTTGTTATTGTTTGAAGTAATGCGTTTCATTCCCACTTAACTGTACTTCATTATTACCCATTTGTCCTTGTCACCTCTGTTTCTTTAGGTGATCTTTTATATATTCAGTGCTGTGTGTTTTGTTTTCTTTAGTATCCATGCACAGCGTTTTTCATCATTTTTTGTCCTGACCTTTGTCTTGTTGGTGCATTATGGAGTAGTGTGTTTTGTTCCCCTTAACTATACTCTGTGATTGCTTTATTCATTCCTGCCACCTTTTTGGTGGGTTTTTGGTTTTCTTTTTTTTGCCCCGATCTATACGTTATTTGTATGCTGTCTGTAGTCGTATTTGGTATTTTCCCTACCTGTGTCCTAACTCAGTTTTCTCCCTAACTGTGCTCTGGGTTAATCCTTTTCCCTGTGTTGTAGGGTATTGTATTTGGGTTTTTTTTTTCTCTGCCCTGCTGCCCTACATTGGTCTATTGTTTTTTTTTTTGTCCTTCCCTTTGCATCTTCCCCTCCGGTCCTGCCTCCCTTCCGCCCACCCTAGGTGGGGAGGGGGGGGGGGGGCTGGGATGTTCCTGGTCGTTCGGGAGCCCGACCGTGAGGGGGAGGCTCTGTCACCATGGGGTGAGACGCCGGCTCGGCGCTCAGCCCATGCTCCTTTTATCCCTGCCTCTCATTGGGCAGTGCCTCAGCTGGTTCCCAGCTGTCAGTGTCACGGGACGGCTGGGGCCAATTAATCCTCATCAGCTGGGGCGCTGTTAATGAGTATAAAGAGGAGCAGCTTCGATTATTCGGGGCTGCGACATAAGCACTGCTAGGCTGAAGCCCCTTCGTCTGGTGTCAGCCTCAACTCCCCTTGCAGCATTCCGGTGTTTGTATCCCGCTGTGAGTATGCACGTCTTGTTACCCCCACGTCCGGTACAAGCTACCTACCCCTGCGCTGTGCAGCCTGAGAATGTACGTCTGTATGAGTGTCTGTGCTCTCCTCATCCCTTATCCCTTACCCAGAATAAAACATCTCGACTCACTGGCTTGTCCCTGGCTCTGATTGCCCGGCTCCCTAGAGCCGGATATGACAGTTAAATTACCCGGCAAAAAAATATGGACCCAGACAGTATATTTCACATCTGAATGAAGAGTGTTGTTGCCACCCTCGATAATAATTACCTCTGCCAAGGGAGGAGCTAATGTTTTTAGTGGCGTTGCTTTGTTGGTTTGTCTGTTAGCAACATAACTCAAAAAGTTATGAATGGATTTTGATTAAGTTTTCAGGAAATATGTGTAATGGCATGGGGAACAGATGATTTCATTTTGGTGACGATCTGAGAGTGCATACCTCCACCAAGGGCTTTGTTTGTATTTGTGCAGCAGGATTACACAAAAACTACAGGGTGGATTTGGATGAAATTTTCACCAGAGGTGGTTCCTGGGCTACAGACAAAGCCATTACATTTTGGTGGTGATCTGAGAATGCATACCTCAGTCACGGCTCTTATCTTTTCACAGTGTGTTAGCAACAAAACTCCAAAACTAATGGACACACTTTGATGCAGTTTTCACCAGAAGTGGCTTTAGGCCTACATGCAAACCCATTACATTTTGGAGGTGATCCATGACAGACAGAAGGAGCCTTGGTGGAGGTATGTGCTCTGAGTGCTTTTCTAGTTGTAATTGTCTTAGTTGCGTATTGAGAGGACGATCTCTATTGTGCAAAGTTGTGACGTTTAATACTGTACAGCCTCTATGAGCAGCACCGGTTAGATTATAAAGTCTGACAGCCGTAAGTAGGAAGGACTTGCACAACCTCTCCCTCGAGCACTTAGTGTGACACAGCCTACCGCTAAATGAGCTCCTCAGTGCGTTCAGCGTGTCCCGCATAGGGTGGGACTCGGACTCCAGCAGAGATGACAGCTTAGCCACCATCCTCTTCTCTCCTATCTTTTTTACTGGGTCGAGGCGGCGCCCCAGAACAGAGCTAGCTTTTTTGATTAGCCTGTTCAGACTCTTCCTGTCGGCTGCCGTGATGCCGCTGCCCCAGCAGACCACTCCAAACGTGATGGCTGATGCCGCCACTAAATCATAGAAGGTCTTCAGGAGTGCCCCTCGCACTCCAAATGACCTGAGTCTCCTCAGGAGGAACAGCCTGCGCTGCCCTTTCTTGTAGAGCGCGTTGATGTTGTGTGACCAGTGAATGAAGTGTTTGTGACATATTTTATTGACATTTTCTTTACTTATAATTATAGAAACAAATTTGTTTTGTATTATTTCTGGCTTTCTTGAAACACTCTGATGTAAAGTCTATCACTTTAAAGCTGGATTCATGCTACATTTCTGCTCTGGTCCACTGAGATGCGTACCCACTTTGGATGAGGCCGGCGAGTATGCGGTTCTATATGTGCTTCATTTTTGTCGTCTACCAGGCCAAGCCGTTGATGCATGAGCACAACTGTCATTTGTAGTTTCACCCCAGTCCTATGGGTAGTGCAAATGTGCTAAGATGCCAGTCTGTTCATCAGCTATATAAAAGTGAAGAAACATGAGATCGAGGTACATTTTTTGTAGCAACAATAGTCATCATTTTGAAGAAACGCCACTCTTCACCACTCAAGCTGCTGCTGCTGCATAACGATTAATGTTTGTTTATTCTCGTCTTCCTCTTCCTCTTCTTCATCTATGTTGACTTTGTATGCTGTGTTGATAGCGCCATCTTGTGAATGGGATGTTCAATTTTGCGCATGTGCAGTCAACGCGCCCAGGCAACGCGATCACAAAATTTGGGCTGCAGGCGGACGGCCGTGGAAGGGGTCTGCGGAGCCTAGCGGACTGGAGATGATGACGTAATTTCCGTCACACAAGCCTTGCGGTCGAGCAGACACAGACAGCGGAGGTGCAGCATGAATCCAGCTTTAGAAACATCCTTCACCTATTCAACTCCACCCTCCCTCTTACGTCAGTTAGCCATTAGCTGACTAGCTTCTAGCCTTTATCTTTTAGCCTCTTTCTAGCTCGGATGAGCGGCACTGGTTCACTGATCCACAGGCGATGGTGTATCTCACATCACTCTAGCCTATCTCCCAATAATTTTGCCGTGATTCCACAACAAATTACTAGTACCAGGTGCCAGGTAGCCCCTGATTGCTGCAACTGACTGGACCCGGGACCCGAGGCTGCTGGCCGAGCTGAGCTGCTGCACCATGGGATCTCGAATGGCAGTCCACTGGTCACTGTGGGACGCTGCTCCGCTCTGAGAATTGACTGTTTTGCTTTTTTTGGGATAATTACGTGACTAATAACACATTTCAGACTGTTAAAACCTACAAACCAACCATTTTTCAGTCATTGACCCCTTTAAGGAATGGATTTATATACTGTATACCAGCAATGATATACAGTTGGCTGAACTGTATGTGTCCTTTTGTGGTAACTGTAGTTAACTGCACAAATTGCGATAACCTCTCATTATGATGATTATATATCAGTAATCGTCTAGTAATGCAGTAGTGTGCTTTACTGGAAGTTAAACATGATACAAGATGCCTAACTTTTATGTGTCATTTTCCCAGACAGATCCTCCTACTCTGGTTATAAACTTTAGTTGTCCTTCTTCTGCACTGGTGTGACGCTGTCTTGAACTGGTGCCTGCTCTTAACCCCCCCCCCCCCCCTTCCCGCCCCAGCATCCACCTGGACCCTCCAGAAGTCTTCTTTTAGCACCACTCCCCAAACTACTTAATCCTAGTGATGCCTACAGCCAAAACTGCAATGTGAGCTACAGTATCTGAGAGAAATAGGAATATTAATTTATCTTGTTGAGTTTGGCAGTAAAACATGTAGTCCCCCTTCTAAATGTGGGGACTGGATGTAATAGCCGGCACACTAATTGAATACAAATCAGCACCTTTGCCATGGACACTATCTAATTTCAAGGTGTGATTGTTTTTAATCTTCTGCTGATGCGCCATCGACTACATCCCGTTTGGTTTCGTGAGCAGAGCTGCATTGTTTTGGCTGTTTGCTGCTGTGATGACTACATCGCAGAGGCTGCTGCATTGGCTGGAGGTGCTTTTTTTTTTCCCATCAGCACAACATATTGTTGTGTTTGTTGATTTCTTGAGGAAGGTGCTACATGAGAGTGGTGGCCATTGAAAACAGAACCTGATACAGATTCAGCTGGATAAATCATTATGCTTCTCTTGCAACACTGTAGGGGGAATGCTGCACAGTTGCTATGGAACCCTCTGTTGCTAGGCAATGGGTTGATTATCAGAGTTTATATATATATATATTATATATATAAAGAGTCAGCATTTTCTTTGCTGGCCAGTAAATTTTGCTTTTTTAAGGCGTTACCCCTGACATGATAGGTGGAATGACATTTTTTCTTTATAATTTACATGTAACTTATGCATGGATGTAAATTTTCAAATCAGTATTCTTACACATATTTATTAATAGTAAGTGAGCTACAAACTGCATGGTCACTCCTGTTTTTGGATTACAATCATTTCTTCTCTCTTCTGTGTATGCCATTATAATATACCACGTCTGTCACTTTGACTTGACCAAAATGTTCCAGTAAAAAGGTACAGATGCTGTAACCAGATAACTATCAAGTCTCTTTTTTTCCCGAGACATGCAGACTCAGAAGAGTTTAACGCTGCTCCAAAACTTGTTTGCTGCTTTCTGGTAATAATTACTGTTTTATTGTAAGAAATTATGTAATTAATAACCAGTGGAGGACATATTATTATGTTGCCCTCTTGTGGTAGCCTCCAGACATCTGACTGATAAAGGTTTACATTAATAGATAAACTAATTACTACTTTTTTGATTGCTTGATAGCAGCATCCTCTTTGTTTTCAAATAGATCAAAAATAAACGCCATGTTGTATCCACTGTCAGTCTGTCATTGTGTGAAGGTCTTGTCCACATATTTTATCCAGGATGTTATCATGTCCTTGTGTGTAAGTGCCTTTACACCTTGTTCGATTGATAAACTTTAGAGCGGAGATTCTCTGATAATTTGTGCTATTTTCCGTCTCTTGAGTTACCGTGTGTTCATGCTGTGATCATTGCAGGTAATTAAAGATAAAGTCAGAGCTTCTGTGGCTGTTTTATTCATTGGACATGGCGTGGAAGCCGTCCCTACTGGAGCAGGTTGACACATTCAGTGACTTCTCAGACGAGTTGTGCAAACTGTTGAGGCACCAGTTCGATAATTGTCCACAGTCTGGAGAGTTTATGAAGGTTCTTTTCTCACTTACACTGTTTCCAATCCAGTTTTTGATGAACTAACCAAAAGACAGATGGCTGTCTTTCGCATTACAGAGGCCGATCATAAAAAAGGAGAGAGTGAGGTGAGATTTGATGCTTACTGTTGCATCTACTGATCAAATGTACTTTGATGTCTCTGAGGGAAAAACGTTACTGGTTATTTTCAGAAAACATGACAGAAATGGCCTTCATATTCCATCAATCCCCTTTGTTTAGATATAGGTTAGAGAATTTAAAAAAGCTGTAGTGCACTGGACATTAAATAGGATTATACAATGAGAACACTATCTTTTCAGTCAACAAGATGTGGATTATATTAGTGGCTATCATGCAGTAGTGTTCTGGAATGGAGGCTTCTGTTCCTTCCCTTCCTGTTTTAGCTTACGATTCTTGTTCAAAATTAGTTTTTTTTTTTGTTTTTTTTTTACTGCTGGTCTTATTTCCTCTCAGTTTGACTTCTCTGCAATCTTCCACATCCCCCTTGACTGCATGCATTTCCTGCATTACCTTACCCCCTTTTGTTGCAGCTGTACTTCCTACATTTGAGCCAAGCCATGTTTCCACAGTGCATTTGTTGTGTTTACCATTGGTAATCCCAATTCATCCCTTAGCCCTACCTCTCCGTTTTGCGCGTTCACATGCAGGTGTAAGGGTGTTCCACTTCTCCTTTTAGTGAAGGGTAAAGGGATGCAGGGCCAGCCCTAGTCATTTTGGCACCCTAGGTAATACTGGGGTACTGATCGGTGCACTCACCAACCCACACTGGCTCCCAGGATCTCCATCGACACACAAGTCCAGTGGTTAGATCACTGGGACAGTTGCACCATCCTCCAATCCACAGATATTAATCACCGCGCTCTCACCTACACCAGCTTTTACCTCCATTGTTAAACATGATTATTTTTATTAGCGTGAGAATCTCCTGTATATTGTCTGTGGTTAAACAAATGTGAGTTTTCTTACAAAGACAAAAGTGACTGCACTTTGATTTGTTATATTGTCATGAAGAACAAATAAAGCTTTTATTTTATCTTATCACATACAGGCTGCAGCCATTTGGAATATTGCTTTTATACAACAGTTCCGCAAGTACAATTTACTAAATGACAGCAATAGAGGACAAAATATTATGATTTGTTTAACCAGTTATTTTGCTCCGCAGAGAGAAAATAGTCCCTTCTAAATATACCCAGTTAACTGTTGCTAAGCATCATATAGAAAAATATAACTACTGTCATTTCACACACATGTAAACAAATTAAATATTAGCCAGTGCAAGAGTCAGTGTTCATCATACATGCCAGTCACCTGTTGAATCAGGTTGGGCTGTGGCCAAAATCATGGCAGGTGGCTAGTTAACATGCTAGCAGTTTGACGTTGGCACATTTCGCTCGCTTTTCTTGGCATTTTCAGATGAAACAAAGAGTCCATCACCACAAAGGTATTGTGGTTTGTTAACTGAAGCAGTAGATCCAACTGTAGTCTTGTCTTTTTTTTTTAAAACAGACATGAAATAGCTTAAGGATGTTTACAAGGGTAGACTGAATAAAGTTTTTTTTTTTAAAGGGTACGACTTCTGGGTCATAGGATGATTTCTTTTCAAATAGCACCTCACTGTGGAAATTAAGGTATCCAACACAGTAGTGCAATTCTCATAAATAAGAAGTCAGTGATAGAAACGACAGACTGGACGCTAAATAACGGCTAGTAAGTAACGCCTCTGAAGCGGAGTGATACATAACCAGTGAAACGCTGGAGTGCAATTATCGTGGAATATAGTAACTCCTGGAATCCCTGTTGTCCAATGAAATTGCTTGGTTGGAACTAATTGTATAAGTGGAAGTAACCTTCTAAATATGTATTTTTACGGTTAATTCTCTTGGACTCTAGTCGAGACCAGACTGTCTGCGCTACATTTTTTTGTGAGTTTTTTCTTTTCTTTTTTTCCTTAAAAATTTTGGACTTTTTAGACTTTTTTCTCATTAATTTTCTTTTTCTTCCTCTTCTTTTCTTCCGGCTAGAGCCGGTAGTGTCTACACTGCTGGTGATGTAACGCAGCCCTGAAGGGGTGTCCCAGTCATTACGGGCGGTTTTAAACCCCTACCCTTGTAACCTGATTTCGAGGACCAGGGGTGTGTGGGGGAAGGTGAAGGGTACAAATACAAATTAGGACAGACCCAAAATTTCCTTGTTTCTTTACAGTTTACAATCAAGAGCTCCTTATGCTTGACTATTATTTTACTTGTCGAGGGTGTTTTGCCTGTCCTAGTTCACTAACTGATGACCTGTGTTGAAGCAGAGTCTGTCAATATTTAGCCAGCTACAAACTTGGCCCTCTAACTAACATCTGTTGTTTCCACTTATAAATTATATTACAGAGTACCCAAGCATCCATCAATAATTAGTACTGTACCTACATGTGTGTGGATGCAATCATACATATAGCCAAACTATAGAATAAAAGCCATTCACATTTTAGAAGCATTATATTCTGAAATATTAATTTGAAAGCAGCAGTGCTCATCACTTATGAATGAGTGAGTAATTTAACTATTTGAAATAGATATTTGGTGCCTCCATAACAGTCAGCGTTTCATGCTGGGCCAGATCCATGCAGCGGTCACTGTAGGAGACCGTCTGGGCCTGAAAGCATGCAAAGTCTTGCTCGTTTAAAAAAAAAAACAACGCACATTTGTTTAAGCTGTGTTGGACAATAGTTTTGGATCTGCAGTTGCCCCAGGTCAGCGATCTGAAGAACTCTGAATTACTTGGAATTTTCAGACCCCCAGCTGCTGTGATTTTAGTGTGATTTATGGGTGTTTTTTTTGTCTCTAAGCTAGTTAGCCGTCAACACAGCGTTAGTATGTTCGCTTCAATAAAATATTCTGAGTAAAGCGTCGTAATTCTGGTTTGCTTTAAAGAATCCAGAATGACTCTTCTCGGTGAAACTGCATCCAGACATTCAGTTAGTGGGTGTTTGCCGTCATTACGGCAAAGGAGTCTGTAGTTGCGGACTGACAGCTTGGATTGTAATGTATTTTTAGCCATGTCCAATAATCTGATGCATAATTATACGAAGACGCTGAGTCTTTATTCGAGTTGATTAGAGCTACATCGGTGACTTTTATACGTTTTCAAACTCTTCATGGGCTCTGAACTCGGCAAGATTGCAACCTATTAGCATCATTGTGACTCCTGTCATCCACAGCAGCTGTCAGTGTTTTTTTTCCTTCAATCTTTTTAAATTTCAAAGCATTGTATTTTTAGAAGAAGTCACAGATCTGGTTGGGATGGGGGGTCTATTTTGTGAACTTGGTACATCCCTCAGCTGGATCCAGGAATTAGTCACTTTGTCCTTTGTGAGTCACAGTGTCCTGCTGCTGTCTGCAACTTATCCTAAAACACACTAATTATATCAGCTTGCTACTACAGCATAGCTAAACAGAGCTTAATAATTACTCCTATTTGTCACCTTAGTGCAGGGGTTGGCAACCTGACCTACACGAAGAGCCACTGTGAGTGATTTTATTATATAAAAAAGTCTCCATGGAGCCACATAAATATTTGAGCCTAAAAACTGAGGTAAAACAGCAGAATTGCAACTACAATCTGGCCTGAGAACAACAAGAATAAGAGATTTTTCTTATAAATTTGCAGCTTTTTTAATTGTAAATTTGTTGCCTTTTTCTCACAGATTGCTATTTGTCCTGTTAAATTTTTGATTATTTACAAAATCTGTCTTTTTTTCTTGCAAAAGTGTTTTTTTGGTTGGTTTTTTTTTTTCAAGATTTGTTATTTTTGGCCTAAATGTGTTTTGCTTTTTTCCTAAATTTGGCATATTTTTTGTTGCAAATTTTAAAACTTTATTATGTAAAACTGAAGGTTTTTTTTTTTTTTTTTGTATACTTCATTAATCCCAGAGGGAAATTCAGGGCATCCACCTGAATGGATGAAGCAGTCGCGGTGCGGCGCCAGTCCCTTCACCATTCGGGCCACTTTAGAGTCTCCAGTTAAGCGAACTCACACGTTTTTGGTCTGTGGGAGGAAACCTTAGCAGCTGGGGTAAACCCACGCAGACACGGGGAGAACATGCAAACTCTGCACAGAAGGGCCACTGATGGTCAGGGGTGGGATCGATCCTGTGACCTTCTTACTGTGCGGCCACAGTGCTAACCACTGCTCCACCGAGCTGCCGTGTAAATTAGTGAAAATTATCAAAATTAATTAATAAGCCTTTTTCATTTTTTTAAAAATATTTTTTGGCATAATCTTGTGCTTTTCTCATACGCTTGTCTTACTTTTTTCAGGTGAAAATGCTGCCTTACTCATAAATATTTACAGCAGTTTCTAATAAAATTGTACCTTTTTTGGTAACTTTGTGTCTCCTTTTTCTTGCGAATTTGTAGGTTTGTTTCATTAAAAAAAATGCAACATTTGCCCTAATTTTCAAGTATTTTTGGCATAAATTTTCAGCTTTTCTCATAAATTCATTGTATTTTTCTTTGTAAATTTATTAGCTTTCATGGGTAAAACTGCAGCATTTCTTACATAAATTTGTTTCATTTTTCTCATAGAACTCCAACTTTTTCCAGTAAATTTGTAACTCTGTTACCAGAAATTTTGTAACATTTTTCTTACATTTTTTTTCTCGGACAATTGAAACATTTCCCCCTAAATTTGTGTGTATATATATATATATATATACGTATATATATATATATTTATATACACACACATATTTTTTTGCATAAAGCTTCAAGTTTTCTCATTTTCTGCTTTTTAGAATATTTTTCTCATGAAAGTGCAACCTTTTTTCACGTAAATTTTATGCTTCTTTTCATGGAAATGTGTTCATGTCTTTCTTCTTTCCTCAGAGAGCCACATGTGGCTCTAGAGCCGCAGGATGCAGACCCCTGCCTTAGTGCTGCTGATTTTTTTTTTCAGATTTATTATTGTAGTAAAGACTTTATTAGCTTTTTGAATTTTTAAATAATATTTGTCTATCAGCAGTATTTTTTTTAGCCTCAAAACGCTCCATTGACTGAACTGGCAGTAATTTTAAAATAGAGCTTTTGGGGGAGGGGGTGTGGTGAGGACGATGGTGTCTTCTGAGGACTGTGGTTCTCTCACGCTACTAAAAAAATTGTTGCGACCACAGTTGTATTACCTGATGTGATATATTTGATAGCGTGCGCTGCAGTGCAGATGTTTTTGAGTTTATGATTCCTATGCAAATTCCACTTTCCTCTGTAAAACCACGGAGCATCATCCAAATATACTGATTCAGCTCCGCCACATAAACCAATCACTGAACTGTTATTGCTCTTTCTGTTTCCTGCGTCAGCAATTCATATTTTTGTGGCCTGATCCAGCAAAGTAAAGGTGACATGGTATGAAGAGAAAGGGAATGCAGAACGGTGTGTGTGTGTGTGTGTGTGTGTGTGTGTGTGTGTGTGTGTGTGTGTGTGCGCGCGCGCGCGTTTGTGCGTGTGCAGACAGAGAGGGAATTTGTAATAAGAAAACTGTGAGAATCAGTGGCAACAAATCTGTTCACTCCCAAAGGCCACTGCCTGGGGTAACAGCTTCACAAGTGGTGGGTGCCAGGCGTCAAGCAGAGAACAGACGAAAGGAAGAAACACAAGCGACAGTGTGAGCAGCCGTCCACGCAGCTCTGCTTCTACCTTCTTTAGCGCTACACCGCGTCATCCGAAATTTAAGGGCCAAGCCTCATTTATGTATGTCAACGACTGTGTACACATAAGGAAGTCAATGGCTGCTGCCGCCGCCGCCCTGTGGCTGCACGTGTGCCTTTCATGGGTTGTCCATGTAAAACTTAAAGCGTGGCCTAAGTGTTTCTAGTGCGTAAAGAATCGGCATGCATCACCTTTAACCTGCACCATGTACTGTAACCATAGAAATGAGGCCTGCCCAGCCAGCGGGCCCAGCAGGCCCTACTATAGGTTTAAGCGGGGCTGTCTTATGGGCCCCACATGGGTTTAGTGTGGGTGAGCAGGTCTCGGTAACACTGGCACCATCAGAAAAAAATGACAAGAAATAAGTCACAAATGCATGAGGGGAAAAATCTCAAATTTAGGAGAAAAAAGTGAAAATTTAGTAGAAAAAGGTTGCAAATTTACAAGGAAAAAAGTTAAATTACTTAAAAAATGTTACAAACTTGCAAGAAAAATTCAGATTTACAAGAAAAAAGTCATAAATTTATGAGGAAAAAAATTTTAAAAAGTTGTAAATTAAAAAAAGTAGCAAATATATTTATAAATAAATTGAAAATTTATGAGAAAATTTTAAAAAGTTACAAGAAAAAACACAGATTTACGATAAAATTTTTGTTCTAAATTTACAAAAAATGTCTCAATTTTATGAGAAAAGGTTGCAAGATTAGAGTACAAAAGTGGCAAATTTATGAGAAAGTTCCAAAATTAAAAGATAAAGTTAGCAAATTTACAAGAAAAAAAGTCACAATTTTAGAAGAAAAACAAATTTATGAGAAACTTTCAAATTTGCAAGAAAAAATGTATCAAATTTATGAGAAAAAAGTCACAAATTTACAAAAAAAAATGCAAATTTATGAGAAAACAACAGGTAAAGTCCATGTGGGAAAACACAGATGGGCCGACGTGGAACCCACGGACAGACCCAGCTGGGACCCGTAAGACAGCGCAGTTTAACCCTTGGTGGGGCCCATCGGGACATGCTGGCTGGGTGCTCCGTTCTTCCTGTTCCTTTACGGAGTGCTAGCCTCCTCATGAGCACGGAGGAGCACGTGTTGTCAGCGCTGCTTCCTAAGCTGCTGACAGCAACGTTACCTTGTGTGTGCATACATTCTCACTATGGGCTGTACATTATAGTGCAGCCTGTATGTTTAGGTGGATCTGGGTATGTTTCATGGACGAGAGACAGTTGCTCTTTGCCCATCTGATGCCACTGCATTTATGTCACTCAATTTATCAATTAATTTCATATTATAACTTGTGATAATGACAGTACCATCCAACCAAACTCAAATCAGAAGCCGTCCAATAAGCATTACTTCAGGGTTGCTGAACAACAGTAGACGGATGCTGTTCTCGTTTTGCTCTTCTGATGACACCAAGTTTCCCTGTTCTCCCTCAGGTCCTCCGGTCATTGTTGGGATGAGCATCAACATAGCGAGTATCGACTCCATCTCTGAAGTAAACATGGTGAGTTCAAATCTCTTTTCTTGAACGGGCAGAAGTGGGGTGTTATCAGAGGGTCTCAGTGGAGGCTTATTGAGTATAACTCTTGGTTTTCACAATAGATCATGTAAAAATGGGGGGGGGGGGTCTTAAACAACTCACCGTTTAGTCACTCTACTCTGCAGATAATACAAGGCAAATTTTTGCTCTGCTTGAGAGCTCTTAGAGAAGCTATGTGGGTAGTGAAAATGCAACATGGCTGATGTCTGTGAAGTGACGTCATTCTGTCTCTCAGCACAGGTTTTATTTCACTCAACATGACAGTCACTGAGAAGCTCACTCCTCCCACATGCTACAGATGCTTGCTTGCTTTCCTTCTTTCATGAGAAGATACAATTCACAATGGAAACCTGATAAATCCTCCTGACTAAAAATGTGAATGCATTTTTTTATCACTAAATATTATTCTAGAAATGCATCTTTCAGTAAAATAAAATAAAATGTCAGTCTCTCTGCTTGCTTCTTCTTCAGGTGTCCCCTCCCATCCTTAAAACTATGAGTACCTTTTCCTACATATGCATGTGGAATAGTTCATTTTAAATGACAAATGTGATTGCGAGGCCTGATTTATTTGTTTACCAGTTGTACGGCTGAGTGCTCATTAAGAGCCCAGTGGCCTTTCATTTGTTCACGGTGAGATGTTTCTGACCAAAAACACTCTTTATCATCAATAATAAATCAGAATGAAAGGGATAGTGGATGTCTTATTATGTGTGGCTAACTAGTCACTCTGCTGTAATAATCTGACATGTTTTGTGGGAATTGGCTTGGACTGTGTAGGTTTTTGATGAAGCCACTTTTTGTAATACTAGAAACAGGACAGTATTGTGACTGCACAAGACAGCAGGTTTACTGTTAGATACAGTTCTATAAAGAATTACTACTAAATTGTTAAGTCCTCATCACCGAAGTCAGTGTAAATATCTATTAAAATTGATCTGCTATATTATTATTATTATTGCTTGAAAAAAAAAACTTTTTTGGGTTCTTTAACATACTCAAAAATCATGACATTTTGCAAATGCATCTTTGTGTGATGCTCTTCAACTAGTTTTAACAAAATGTGTGAATTCTGTCACACATATCGATATGTGACCTACAAAAAAGCCTGTTGGACCATTTTCCTAAACCCAACAGGAAGTCGGCCATTTTTTATTTAATGCTCAATTTCAGCAATTTACACATGGTGAATTTTAACAAACTTGTCCCTGAATCTATCAAGAGCTTGAGGCTTTGTGCTTTGTGTGACTTCCACGGGATTGCCAATTTTGATGATCTGCCATAAAACAGGAAGGATGACTATATATTTGTGTATAGGGAAAATAAGTACTGAACACGTCAACCTTTTTCTCATTAAACGTATTTCTGATGGAGCCATTGACCTGAGATTTTCACCAGATATCAGGAACAACCCAAGTAATCCACACATACAATGAAATCAAGGCAACTGTGTTCACAAAACAAGTTATATTTAATAAAATGGAATGACACAGGGAATAAGTATTTAACATGCTTGGTGAAATTCATTTACTATTCAGTAGAAAAGCCTTTGTTGGTAATAACAGCTTTCAGATGCCTCCTGTATGGAGAAACTAGGCGCGAGCATTGCTCAGGAGTAATTTTAGCCCATTCTTTCACACAAACTGTCAAATCTTCAAGGTTCCGTGGGTATCTTCTATGAACGGTGATCTTCAGTTTGTTCCATAGATTTTCGATTGGATTCAGGTCAGGTGACTGGGCCATTCGAACAGCTTTATTTTCCTTCTCTGGAGCCGGTTGAGAGTTTTCTTGGCTGTGTGTTTGGGATCATTGTCTTGCTGAAATGTCCACCCTCGTTTCATCTTCAGCATCTTGGCAGATGGCAACAGATTCTTATCAAGGATGTCTCTGTGTATGTGCCCATTCATCTCTCCTTTAATTATATGAAGTCTTCATTTTGTTTTTCTTAAGCCATCCAGAGTGTCATGTTCAAGGTCGTCACCCCGGTCATGACCTGTGGCTGTAGGTTTTGATTATTGCTTGTTAATTTCAGCTGTCAGATTGAGCCTTGCTCTCTGACAGTCCTACGGCCACGTCTCCTCCTCTTTCCAGACATTCACCAGATGCTTCTCATCACCACATACACACTCACCCACACGTGCACATACACACACTGCCAATCATTCATGCACCTGCTCGCCACACGGCTGTGTCCACTTGCCTCCATTAGTATATTGAGTATTTATTGGGAGGCAGTGGGCTTAGCCAGTGTGGCAGCTAAAAGTCAACATTGGACATCCAGGCTCGCATCTGTTGGTTTTTCCCCTGGAATAAACTGCGTAGTCACTTCAGAGCCTTTCCGCTCCTACACATTTGTAAGTACTTTTATTTGTGCCTTTTCTCTCCGCTCCTGTCTGCTTGGAGCGCGTCTGGCATTTCCCCTGAGCCAACGAAGTTTGTAGCCGGTTGTCTCACCCATTCTCACTGTGACTGTTACTTGGACATTTTCCTGTACATTTTTCCACTGTAAATAAAACACATTACTTACGCTGCATTTTGGGCTCACTGCCAATTTCTATGTTTGCTGCAAAATTACACAGCGGACATGACACAGAGGTGAACTTGTTGGTGTGTTTTAGATCATTGTCCTGCTGCAGAACCCAAGTGCGCTTCAGCTTGAGGTCACGAACAGATGGCCAGACATCCTCCTTCAGGATTTTTTGGAAGACAGCAGAATTTGTGCTTCCATTTACCACAGCAAATCTTCCAGGTCCTGAAGCAGGAAAACAGCCCCCGACCATCACACTACCACCATCATATTTTACTAAAAATAAAGCCCATCCAGGGACAAGAGTTGCAAATTAGCTAATAGCTATACACTCTATGTGCAACACATCAGATTGATTGTCTTTGATTAATTGTCTATGTTTATTGCACTGTCCCTGTCAAATAAACTAATCTACTACTGTTGGTATGATGTTCCTTTTCTGAAATGCTGTGTTACTTTTATGCCTGATGTAATGGGACACACACCTTCCAAAACGTTCAACTTTTATCTCGTCAATCCACAGAGTATTTTCCCAAAAGTCTTGGGGATCATCAAGATGTTTTCTGGTAAAACTGAGACAAGCCTTTATGTTTTCATGCTTTAGGTTTTCGTCTTGGAACTCTGCCATGCAGGCCATTTTTGCCCAGTCTCTTTCTTATTGTGGAGTCATGAACACTGACCTTAACTGAGGCAAGTGAGGCCTGCAGTTCTTTGGATGTTGTAGTGGGGTCTTTTGTGGCCTCTTGGATGAGTCGTCGCTGCACTCTTGGGGTAATTTTTGTCAGCCAGTCACTCCTGGGAAGGTTCACCACAGTTCCATGCTTTCGCCATTTGCAGATAATGGCTTTCACTCTGGTTCGTTGGAGTCCCCAAAGCTTTAGAAATGAGTTTAAAACCTTTTCCAGACTGATAGATCTCAATTACTTTGTTTCTCATTTGTTCCTGAATTTCTTGGGATCGCAGCATGATGTCTAGCTTTTGAGGATCTTTTGGTCTACTTTGTCAGGCAGGTCCTATTTAAGTGATTTCTTGATTGAGAACAGGTGTGGCAGTAATCAGGCCTGGGTGTGGCTTGAGAAATTGAACTCAGCTTTCCAAAGATGTTATAAACCACAGTTAATTTGTTTTAATGGGGGGGTGTCATGGGTGGCCCTCGCGGGACACCATTGAGACGCTATAGGCCAGCCAGTGAGTTTGCATGTTTTATTAGCATTAGCATTAGCATTATAAGCGAGGTCGCAGCCAGGAGTAACCTCAGCTGCTCCCTTAAATTGGGCTAGAGGACTAATCAGGCAATGAGAAACTAATCAGAGGAATGTTGATCAGCTGTCACGGTGCAGCTCGGCTCTGACAGCCGGAGTCCCACCGTGACACTGTCACAATAAGAGCCCTGGAAAGCCATTAGGAAAACAACATGGAATAACAGGGAAAATACTGGATGATCCGAGCGAGGACAATATCAGCGCTCAGACCATGACAGTACTCCCCCCTTAAAAGGCGCATTCCAGGCGCAACATAACATTGAAGCCCCCACCCAGAAGGCCACCAGGACTGCCCCAGGGAGAGTGGAGGGGGAAACAGGTCAGGAGGGCAAGAATCAACACAACACCGTAACAAGGAGATGAGAAGAGGAAAAAAAACCCACACACACACACAAAGGAGGGCAACAACGACAATCAAAATGATGAGGCTCAAACATGGAAAAATAACAACAGGCTACAAAAATCACAGAGCATGGTAGAATACACAAGAACTAAAATACAGGTACATACACACTGCACCCAAAAAATACCAAGAGGAAAAAACCTCAAACCACTACAAGCAGCGCAGCACACTATGAATACAGCGAAATCACAAAACAGGCAAGGAAAGCAAAAAAACAAAACAAAGGAGCATCTCTCAAATTACAGAGGAACAAGGGAAACTGAAATACAGGCACATAAAAATACAACGTACCCTATAATGCCAGAGAGGGGAAAAAAAGCACACTACAGAGCGGCGATATACAAACAGTTCAATAAAGTCCACAGACAAAACAAAAGAGCATCCCTAACATCACAGGGGAGAAAAAAAAAAAACACTACAGGGATGTCGGCAGGCAGAGCACAATGAAACAAAAAACAAACAGTTCGGGAGGTCTACCTGCATCCAGCTTCCAGATCGCTGGCAGGGGAAAAAGAATCAGTTCGGGCAGCCTACCCCAGTCCCAGGCCCAGAGAAACAGTACCTCTGGTGGCCGGACCAGGTCGCTGAACAAAGAATGCAGTTCGTCGGGTGGGCGACTCAGAACGCCGAAGCAGTTTCCTGGCTGGCCGACCCGCATCATTAGGCCACCAGGACCAAAGGGGAGAACTCGGAGGCGGCCTCCCTACTGAGAGGGATAGCGAGGGGAAGCCGAGCCGAATACGGGGAATCCCAGCGGCACCCGGTGGAGGAAAAAAGGAATCGGAGAAAGGATGAGGGGCCAGTTCGGCGTCGAATGGCGGAGGATCTGCAGCTCCTTCTCCGAACTTCACTCAAACCGGCGCTGCACCCTCGCTGGACTCCGATCGGAACAGTGCTGCACCCACGACGGACCCCACCTGGACTGGAACAGTGCCCAGGACGGACCCCGATTGGGTCAAAGCTGCACCCACGACGGACCCCGACCGGGCCGGCGTAGGACCAGGGATGACCTCCAAACGCGAACCTGGAACTTCCAGGACAACGACCGGAACCGACTCATCGCCGGTGACCCTGGGAGAAGGCTCAGAAGAACAAAGAATACCGGGATCAGGATTACCGGCAGCGGCAGAGCCCGGTGAGACAAGCTCGAATGGAGCAGTCAGCTGCACCCGGCTCGTTTCCCCGAGAGACAGGCAATGATGCTCAAGAATGGAAAAGAGAAAGACAAAATAGAGCACTTGCCTGATCTCGGGCTCCACCGCCGTCCAGGACTCCGATGATCCAGGTTCCACAATCTGGAGGTCCACTCCTGGCTCCCACTCGACTGCAGCGGGCTCCGCAGCCGGCATGATGGTCCTCACAGTCTGAGGATTCCCTGGCGCTGAAGTCCACGCTGATGGCCCGCACGGCGTGGTGACAGGGGATCCGTGGCCTGCTGGGTCGAACTGCCCTTCAATGGAGACCCGGGGACGCTTAATCATCGGTGCAGGCTCCAACCGGCAGTCCGCTCTCCTCATGACGTGGCTGCAGGGCTGGTACCAGGCTCTCCAGGGCCGCAGGCTCCTTCCTCATCCGGCAGTGTAATCCTGACACCGGGTAACGCTCAGGGGAAGGAGACACAGAGGATGTAGGTTCATAATTAGTAACTGCAGCAGGTGGAAGGAGCACGGGGGACTGTGAGCCCCGAACTCCACCCCAGGAGTCAGACAAGGCAATTCACACAGTAAAGGAAAAGAATGAAAAGACACTTGCCTGCTCCACTGAGGGCCAATGGAAACTGCTGCAGCAGGCTTGGTTCTCTCCTTCTCCCTCTGGATGGTTGCGGAGGGCCCCCCGGGAAGACGAGGAGGAGCCACTTGCAAAGGATCAGGAATGGGGACAGCCGGAGTTAGACTCGTGGAGCTCACCGCTGGCTGGGAAGCAGAGTTCCTACGACTCCCTGGAACTGGATCTGGACGGGGATCTCGCTGAGGCTGGAGATGAGCAGGGTGACGGTGTTTATCGGCAGAGAGCGAGGCTTGAGTCAGGTCTGGGAATCGCCGCTCCTGCACGGAGACAGAGACTAGCAGGTCAGCATATTAGGGGTAATCATGGAGTTCGGGATTGATCTTCACTAGTCTAACTGCCGCCACCACATTCTTTTGGATGTCACTGGGATTGGAGGAAGAGTGAGCTTCAGCCAAGTGGCCCCTGATGAGCTCAGCTACCCACTGTGTCTCTTCACGGGGGTCCCGGCTGATGTCCTCCTCCGCTGTGGATGGGAACGGCCCTGGGGTGACGTGAACTCCTGGACTGGATGGGCGACAGGAACTGGATCCCGAGGCAAGGAACGGGGATGCCTCACCTTAGGCTTCCTGCCGGAGTTCCCCTCCAGTCCATGGGTCTTCTTCCGGAGAGCTGTAATTTCCGCCATCCTCTTCCTGACTTCGGCGTGGTTGGCAAGAGGAGGATTGCGGTTAATAGCCGCCTCAGTGGGGTCCACGAACCAGCGTGTGTCGAAGGGAGTGAAGGCCTTATGAACGGCATCGAGGAAGTAGTCTACCTCTCTGAGAGCTACGATCAGCTTGTAGCCCAAGTCTAAGGAGTAGCCCGCTCCTGGTGACGCCATCTCCGACACGCTGGTATGCAGAAAACAAAGAAAAAACTACAAGCCAAAAAAAAACACTTACGTCGACCGGTGTCTCGTTTTGGCTGCGACCTACTGTCATGGGTGGCCCTCGCGGGATACCATTGAGATGCTATAGGCCAACCAGTGAGTTTGCATGTTTTATTAGCACAAGATAAAATGACAATATAAACAGCCACGTGGGGCAAAAACACAGACTCTGACTATGGTAAAGACTAAGGACACAAGATAACAGACTCTGAACAACACACTTGCTGAGACTGAGAATCACAGGGTGACTGGAGCCGGGGCTTAGGGACTCTAGGCGAATGTTGTACGGATGCAACATTAAGCGAGGTCGCAGCCAGGAGTAACTTCAGCTGCTCCCTTAAAAAGGGCTAGAGGACTAATCAGGCAATGAGAAACTAATCAGAGGAATGTTGATCAGCTGTCACGGTGCAGCTCGGCTCTGACAGCCGGAGTCCCGCCGTGACGCTGTCACAATAAGAGCCCTGGAAGGCCATAAGGAAAACAACACGGAATAACGGGGAAAATACTGGATGATCCGAGCGCGGACAATATCAGCGCTCAGACCATGACGGGGGTGGGGGAGGGAACAATCTCTTTTTCACATAGGGCCATATAGGTGTGGATTTTTTTTACCCTTAATAATAAACACTTTCATTTAAAAACTGCATTTTGTGTTTACTTGTGTTATCTTTGTGTAATATTTAAATTTATTTGATGATCTGAAACATGTAAGTGTGACAAACATACAAAAAATGAGAAATCAGGATGGGGGCAAACACTTTTTCACACCGTGTGTGTGTGTGTGTGTGTGTGTGTGTGTGTGTGTGTGTGCATGCGTGCCCCCCCCCAAACACACTCACCCCACACTTGGGCACATTTCCTCACAATGGTGTTGGGCAGATCCTCCATGATCAACAATATCTCCCAATTCTTCACAGAAATAATTCAAACATTTGCATATTCAGACCAAACAACTCAGTGTTTTCCTTTCCTTTTGTCAATAGCCACATACACTAATCAATCAGTGATTCTCTACATACTTTTAAACAAATGACACAATTTCTTTAATATAATCAACACCTCCTAAAATTTATCTGTAAATACTAGTCAATTACCAAAACATTACTTTACTTTTACTGCAAATAGTCGGGACCTACCCCAATAAGGCTAGCAACTATATACAACATGACACAGGGATAAAACTTACAACATACAGACTGGAATGAAATTGACATGACAACAGTGAAAAAAGTAACTGAAGGAATTGTTAAGCCACTCACCCACATCTGTAACCTGTCATTTCAAACTGGTAAATTTCCAAACAAAATGAAAATAGCAAAAGTAATACCTCTATACAAAACAGGAGACAGTCATTATTTCACAAATTACAGGCCAGTCTCTTTACTCTCACAATTCTCCAAAATACTTGAAAAAATCTTCACTAAGAGACTGGATGATTTCATTGAAAAACACAACCTCCTTACAGACAGCCAGTATGGTTTTAGAGCAGATAAATCTACATCTTTGGCACTGATCAAACTTATTAAAGAAATTACTAGTTGTATAGATAAAAAAAAAGTTTGCTGTAGGAGTATTTATAGATTTAAAGAAAGCTTTTGACACCATTGACCACAGAATTCTACTAAGGAAACTGGAAAGGTATGGGATAAGAGGGGTCGGACTGAGTTGGGTGGAAAGTTATTTAAGTAACAGAACAATTTGTACAAATTGGTGAGCACAAATCACCTTTCGTGGACATCACTTGTGGTGTGCCCCAGGGGTCAGTTTTGGGACCCAGTCTCTTTATCTTATATATAAATGACATATGCCAAGTATCAAAAATTCTGAAATTTATTTTGTTTGCGGATGACACAAATATCTTATGCACTGGTGAGAATTTACAGCAGGTTTTAGAGGTGGTCACAACTGAAATGCAAAGGTTAACGCAGTGGTTCAACAAAAATAAATTATCTCCAAATCTGAAAAAAACAAAGATTATGTTGTTTGGAAATTATAAAATAAATCATGAAATAATGGTAATGATAGATGATACCAGAATAGAAACAGTACAGGAAAATAAGTTTCTGGGGGTGACGCTAGACAATAAAATCTGCTGGAAACCTCACATCAGTCACATCCAGGCCAAGTTGGCAAAATGTATAGGGATACTGGGAAAGACAAGACACATCTTGGACTATAAATCATTGTTCTTACTGTACAATTCACTGTTTCTACCTTACCTTAACTATTGTGTAGAAGTCTGGGGAAACACCTACAAGACCAACCTACAGTCAATATGCACATTACAAAAAAGAGCTACAAGGATAATAAATAATGTAGGTTATAGAGACCATACCAATTAATTGTTTTTAAAGTCACATGTCATAAAGTTCATCGATTTAGTTAAATTTAAGACAGCACAAGTCATGTACAGGGCAATTAATAATCAACTCCCAACTAATATACAAAAATATTTAAAAAAGAGACAATGATTATAATTTGAGAGGAGACTTAAACTTTACAAAACCCAAGATACGAACAACTAAGAAAAGTATGTGCATATCTGTCTGTGGGGTGGATTTGTTGAACAGTCTGGAGCTGGAACTGAAACTAAACAGAAATCAATTCAAAAAGAGGTATAAACATTATTTGCTGAAAGAATATATGTTAGAAGGGTAGTATTTACTGTATATGTACGATTCACTATGCTCACTCTAGGACACTATGGAATGGTGGGTGGGACAGTGCTGTGTATATCTGTGTTGTTTGGGGCTGATTTTGATGTATGGACTGTATGTATGTTGGGATGGATGGGTGTTAATGTTGATATGTACAAAATATAGTTAATTGTTTACATGGGGTCTTAAATGTGGTAATTTGTATATATTTCACATGGGTTGTATTTATGGAAAAGAGGAGTTGGAATTAATAAGTGTTTTCTCCCTTTCAAACACTGTATACTGTTACTTTATTGCACTTGTCATTTGTTTTGTTTTTGTTTTACTTTTTTGTTTGAAATAAAGTATCTATCTATCTATCTATCTATCTATCTATACTAACAAACACACTTCCTCATTTAACACAATCTGTGGAGTGCCCTCCCCCTGGATTGCCATCTCGTGGTTCCCTCCCAGAGCATCTCCTCTTCCTGGGCTCTGGGGTTGAACTGTGCTATCTCCTCTTCTCCACTATGCGGCGCAGTTCATTGGGGTGGCTCCACGTTTCGTCTGATAGGCCCAGAAACCCATCAGCCCAGGCAGCCACCACCCGGAGCCGCCCCAGTCCTCGTGTTATTCACGCGTCCCGCGTGCCCCTCTCAAACAAGCTTCAACCCTTGGGCGAACTTTATCACCAACCATGAGGGGAGCCCTGTCGTGCTTCCTCAGGCCACTGCAGTGTAAGGGAGCCTCCTCCTTGGAACCGGACATCGTGTGGGTCCAGTTCGAAGACCTCTTGGAGGGCCGTCGCTTGGAGCGCTTTAACACTGTGCCCTGTGGTTTCACCCCCTCAGTCCTCAGCGCAGGTGCATCGAGCTTACTAGCCACCCCGGGGGCCCCATCGTGCCGTCCAGCACCCACACCAAGGGTACCATGGACACTGGCATCGGGTCCGTCCCAGGCCGGCGTCACGTGGAGACGGGTGTGTTCCTCTTCTAAAGCGTCGGACCTATCAGGATCCCACACCTCTCCATCATCCACAACCGGAGCGGGCCAGCTCCACAACCCGCAGCCCGACTACTCCTCTCCAGCATTGTCGGTGACGTAAAACCCCAGTCCATAGAGAGTGTTGCATTCCATGATGTTTTTGCCGGTCGCGGTGACTAGACCATAAACATTTGACAACGCTGCGGACTTGTACCTCACTTCCAACTCCATAAAGCCCACAACGGCCAATTTGTTTATTCCATAGCCATAGCAAGGTGCAGTCTCTCTATGAATGCAGCAGTGGGGAAACAGACTCCTGACTGTTGTCAAATTCAGTGCGGAGGTCACCACTCCAGTATCCACCATGAGCGAAACCTTGACGCCATCCAGCGACACAGTACACCACACATGTCCATCTGTCTCCGGAGAAACAGCATGAACCACCTTTGGAGTCTTCTGTGAGTAATCCATCTCACACTGTCGAACCCTCCGCTCAAAATTTTTGCAAGTCCTGGCAAAGTGGTTTAATAAGCCACACCTCCCACAACACTTGCCCTTCGCTGGACATTCCCTGGACTTATAGCGGTGTTTAGGGGACCCACAGCCATAACATCTGGGCGTACCTGGGGCAGACCTAATTTTGACTACGGAGGCATACTCGTTATCCCCACTGTCCTCTTCCTCAGAGTCCAAATTCAGCACCTTCAAGCGACGCTCGTCTTGGATTGGAGAAGTTCTCTCTTGGAGACCTCTCGCTATTGTCTCAGCTGCCTCAAATTGCTGGGCTAGCTCGATAGCAGCGGCCAACGTCAGCTCACCTGGGTGGGTCAAAAGCCTCGACCGAGGAGCGGGACACTGGACATGCTCCGCCAGCTGGTCCCAGACCATTTCATCCTCCAGGTCTCCAAACTTACATTCCCTCGCCAGCTCACAGAGGTCTGCAATGAATCTCCTCACAGACTCTCCCGTCCACTGGCTGTGCTGTCGAAACTGAATGCATCGTACTGTGACATTTTCAGGAGCGCAAAAATAGCTCGCCATTAGCTCCACGACCTCGTCAAAGCTATTGGCTCCTCCTAAGTTTTCCAAAATCCTCTGTCCTTCCATGCCCAAATTATGGACCAAAATAGCCTTCGCCCAAAGCTGCTCTAGCTTGCCGAGGTTCAGAGCCACCAAATAGTTGGTAAATGCAGCGAACCACCGAGACCAAGGCACAGGCAGCTCGCCTGGTGTCTCTAAAAATCGCCCAAAATTGGCAACGGACCTCTCCGTAACTGCTTTTACCTCGTCGCCAAATGTTGTGTCAATAATTGAGCCAGTAACGACAGAGCATGAGCACTGTTAATGGAGCTTTATTAACAGAACTATAGTACAAGACCTAAAAGACTTTTGACTCTCTCCTGCAGGCCAGGGCATCTACTAGGTGAAGAGAGCTAGCCCCTTCCGCCCATGCCCTTTATACTCTGGGTGGTGTCACCACCGGAACCGGCAGTTCACTACCCCCATCTATTCCCCGGGCAACTCTGCCGCCATCTTACTAATACTACCTATTTCTGTATGTAACACTCCTTGGGCCAGGCCCAAGCCTGGGTAAATGGGGAGGGTTGTGTCAGGAAGGGTATCCGACATAAAACCTTTGCCAGATCAAACATGCGGATCATAACGCATGACACTTTCATTAATACCTGATCAGTCAAGGCCCGGGTTAACAACAACCGCCACAGGTGCTGTTAACTGACAGGGTGCCAGTGGAAATTGGGCTACTGTTGGTCGAAGATCAAGGAGGAGGAGAGGCAGAAGGTGTTTTAGGAGGGAGAGAGAGAAAAGGAAAGGTAGAAGCGTGGAGGTGAGAGTAGGGACGTTAAATGTAGGGACTATAACTGGTAAAGACAGAGAGTTGGCTGATATGATGGAGAGAAGAAAGGTAGATATACTGTGTTCAAGAAACCAGATGGAAGGGAAGCAAGGCTAGGAGCATTGAAGGGGGATTTTAAACTGTTCTACCATGGTGTAGATAGAAAGAGAAATAGAGTAGGAATAATCTTGAAGAAAGGGTATGTGAAGCATGTTCAGGAGGTAAAGAGGGAGTCAGACAGAATCATGAGTTTGAAGCTAGAATTCAGAGGTGTGATGTTGAATGTTGCCAGTGCATATGCCCCACAAGTTGGATACCAGGTAGAAGAGAAAGAGGGATTCTGGAGTAAGTTGGATGAAGTGGTAGAGAGTGTTCCCAGGGGGGAGAGAGTGGTGATTGGAGCAGACTTTAATGGACATGTAGGTGAAGGGAACAGAGGTGATGGGTAGGTGTGGTCTTAAGAAGAGAAATGTGGAAGGACAGATGATTGTGGATTTTGCTAAAAGGATGGAAATGGCTGTGGTGAACACATACTTCAAGAAGAGAGAGGAACATAGGGTGACTTACAGGAGTGGAGGAAGGTGCACACAGGTGGACTACAGCTTATGCAGAGGGAGAAATCTGAAGGAAATAGGTGACTGCAAGGTGGTGCCAGGGGAAAATGTAATTAGACAGTATCGGATGGTAGTCTGTAGGATGACTTTGCAAAGCAAGAAGAGGAAAACAGTGAAGGCACAGCCAAAGATTAAGTGGAAGAAGTTACAGAAGGAAGAAGGTCATAGAGTTCAGGAAGAAGTTGATACATGTTCTGGATGGTAGGGAAGAATTACCAGATGACTGGGAAAGTACAGCAAAAGTATTGAGGGAAACAGGTAGAAAGGTATGTGGTGTATGCAGTGGACAGAGGAAGGAAGACAAGGAAACCTGGTGGTGGAATGAGGAGGTACAGGAAAGTATTCAAAGGAAGAGGTTAGCAAAGAAGAAGTGGGTTAGTTAGGGAGATGAAGGAAGTAGACAGGAGTATTTGGAATCCAGGCACATGGCAAAGAGAGAGGTGACAAAGGAAAAGGAAAAGGCATATAGTGAGTTGTATAAGAGGCTAAACACTAAGGAAGGAGAAAAGGAATTGTATTGATTTGCTAGGTAGAGAGATCATCTGTATAGGATGTACAGCAGGTTAGGTTGATTAAGGACAGAAATGGTAATGGTATGAACAGATGACGAGTGTGTGTTGAGAAGGTGGAAGGAGTTCTTTGAAGAGCTGATGAATAAAGAAAATGAGAGAGAGAGGAGGATGGATGAAGGAAAGATGGTGAACAAGGAAGTCCCGAGGATTAGCAAGGCGGAAGTGAGGGCAGCTTTGAAGAGGATGAAGAATGGAAAGGTGGTTGATCCAGATGACATACCTGTGGAGGTATGGAGATGTTTAGGAAAGATGGCAGTGAATGATGCCTGAGGAGTGGAGAAGAAGTGTTTTGGTACCACTTTTCAAGAACAAAGGTGATGCTCAGAGCTGTAGTAACTACAGAGGCATTAAGTTGATAAGCCACACTATGAAGATATGGGAAAGTGTTGTTGAAGCCAGATTAAGAGGAGATGTGACAATCAGTGAGCAGCAGTATGGTTTCAGGCCAAGAAAGAGTAGTACAGATGCAATGTTTGCTCTAAGAGTGCTGATGGAGAAGTATAGAGAAGGTTGGAAGGAGTTGCATTGTGTCCTTGTGGATCCAGAGAAAGCATATGATAGAGTGCCAAGTGATGATGTGTGGTACTGTATGAGGACGTCAGAAGTGGCAGAGAAATATGTGAGGGTGGTGCAGGACATGTATGAAGACAGCGAGACGGTGGTGAGGTGCGCTGTAGGAGTGACGGATGGATTCAAGGTGGGAGTGAGGTTACATCAGGGATCGGCTCTGAGCCCCTTCTTGTTTGCCATGGTGATGGACAGGCTGACAGATGAGGTCAGGCAGGAGTCTCCATGGACCACGATGTTTGCAGACGACATTGTGATCTGTAGTGAAAATAGGGAGCAGGTGGAAGAGAACCTGGAAAGGTGGAGGTATGCTGTGGAGAGAAGAGGAATTAAAGTCAGTAGAAGCAAGACAGAATACATGGGTGTGAATGATGAGTTCAAATAGATGAGTTCAAATACCTGGGGTCAACCATCCAAAGCAATGGAAAATGCACAAGAGAGGTGAAGAAGGGAGTGCAGGCAGGGTGGATTGAGTGGAGACGAGTGTCAGGGGTGATTTGTGACAGAAGGGTAGCAGCAAGAATGAAAGGAAAAATTTACAAGACGGTAGTGAGACCTGCTATAATGTATGGTTTGGAGACGGTGGCAGTGACAAAAAGACAGGAGGTGGAGCTGGAGGTGTCAGAGTTGAAGATGCTAAGCTTTTCATTGGGAGTAACTAGGAGGGACAGGATTAGAAATGAGTATATCAGAGGGACAGCTCAGGTTGAGCGGTTTGGAGACAAAGTAAGAGAGGCAAGACTGAGATGGTTTGGTCATGTGCAGAGGAGGGATTGTGGATATACTGGACAAAGGATGTTGAAGATGGAGTTGCCAGGCAGGAGGAAAAGAGGAAGACCACAGAGAAGATTCATGGATGTAGTGAAAGAGGACATGGAGAGGGTTGGTGTTACAGAGGAAGATACAAGGAATAGGGTGAGATGGAAGCAGATGATCCACTGTGGGAACCCCTAAAGAGAGCAGCCAAAAGAAGAAGAAAACACAATATTGAACACATGAAGAAAAAGAGGTGCAAAAAGGCATAAAAAGCCAAGAAGCCAGCTGAAATCCATCAGAATTTAGGAAGCCATCCCATCCCCCACCAGTGCAAATTAATTTTAGCTGGTTAAATCCTGACTGGTAGCCTTTCAAAAGGTCTGTGAATATCATATTGTCACACCACAAAGAACTCATGATGAGTCGAAGCAAAGAGCTCTCTCTAGACCTTTGCAACTGTATTGTTGCAAAATATCATGATGGCATTGGTTACAGGCACATTTCTAAACTGCTGGATATTCCAGTGAGCACTGTTGAAGCCATCATTCGGAATTGGAAAGAACATCATTTTACCATAAACCGGCCATGACCAGGAGCTCCTCACAAAATTTCTGACAAAGGAGTCAAAAGAATTAACAGAAGAGTTATCCAAGAGCCAAAGACCACTCGTGGAGAGCTCCAGAAAGACCTGGAATTAGCAGGTACTGCTGTTTCAAAGAAAACAACAAATAATGCACTCAACCGACATGGGCTTGATGCCTGCTCACCTCGCAACACTCCATTGCTGAAGAAAAAGCATCTTGAAGCTTGGTTAAAGTTTGCTGTACAACATTTGGGCAAGCCAGTGAAAGACTGGGAGAATATAGTCTGTTCAGACGAGACCAACATTGAACTTTTTGGATGCCACAACATGGCATTACACATCAGCCCCAAAACACCACACCAACAGTGAAGTTTGGAGGTGGGAGCATCATGGTGTGGGAGTGTTTTTCAGTACATGGTACAAACAGACTTCATATAATTTAAAAATTAAATGCGGTTTGTTAAATATTACGTCTCTAACTCCCAAGTCTCTGCTAGTCCATGATCTGTTAATTGATCATCAGATTGATTTAATATCCCTTACAGAAACTTCGTTAGGGCAAGAGGATTATGTTGGTTTAAATGAATCATCTCCCTCTGGTTATTTAAACTCCAAAATCCCAGAAGTTCTGGTCATGGAGGAGGAGTAGCAACAATTTACCATTCCAAATTACTAGTTCATTCATTGGCTCCATCGATCTCGAAAGATCATGGGGGAGTTTTGTGCCTTGGGTCATCATTCAGGGAGCTGCACCGTCGGGCGTGGCTGTAGAGGCCGATACGGGATCTGCAGGTCCTGCCACAGCCGCTGCAGATAAATTCTTCACAGTGTAGTGGGGATCTCGACAGTCTCCTCTGTCTGCGGAGTCTCTTCTCCCCCCAGCGAGTGTCTCTTCTCTCCTCTGCTGTTCGGATGACATCCTGGGTGGTGGTCCGCCAGTTGGAGCGGACGGAGGCGGCTGACTCCAGGTCGGAGGGGTTAAAGCCTCCAGCCTTGAGGTCGCGCTTGCAAACATCCTTGAATCTGAGAGTTGGGCATCCCTTTGATCTAGTTCCAGTAGCCAGCTCCCCATACAGTAAGTCTTTGGGGATGCGGCCATCCTCCATTCGGTTGACGTGGCCAAGCCATCGCAAACGTCTCTTTGTCAGGATGGCAAACATACTGGGCACATCTGCTCTGGTCAGGGCGTCGATGTTGGAGACACGGTCCTGCCAAGTGATGCGCAGTAGTCTGCGAAGGCAGCGTTGG
The DNA here is from genome assembly GCA_020510985.1 of Pholidichthys leucotaenia. NCBI lineage: Eukaryota > Metazoa > Chordata > Actinopteri > Cichliformes > Pholidichthyidae > Pholidichthys > Pholidichthys leucotaenia. The sequence goes on from CM035844.1 coordinate 21,264,074, forward strand.
TGGAAGGCGTTCATCCGGCGTTCCTGGCAGGAGTAGAGGGTCCATGCTTCACTGCCGTATAGGAGAGTACTCAGTACGCAGGCCATGTAGACTCTTATCTTGGTGTTGGTGGTTAGCATAGAGTTGTCCCAGACTCACTTCGCCAGACGGGCCATCACCGTCGATGCCTTGCCGATACGGGCGTTCAGTTCGGTGTCTAGGGAGAGATTGCTGGAGATGATCGACCCGAGGTAGGTGAACTTGTCCACCACCGCAAGTGTGTGGTCGCCGATGTTGATACTGGGAGCACTGCTGACATCCTGACCCATGACCTCGGTCTTTTTAAGGCTGATGGTGAGGCCAAACTCAGAGCAGGCACGAGCAAAGCAGTTGATGAGATGCTGGAGCGCTTCCACGGTGTGGGCAACAAGACCAGCATCATCAGCAAAGAGCAGCTCCCTGATTAGAACGCTCCGCACCTTGGTCTTTGATCTGAGGCTTGCCATGTTGAAGAGGCCTCCGTCGCTCCTGGTGTGGAGGAAGACACCGTCTTCAGAGTCCCGGAAGGCGTAGCACAGGAGCAGGGAGAAAAAGATGCCAAATAGGGTAGGAGCCAGAACACAACCCTGCTTCACACCGTTCTTGATCGGGAAAGGGTCTGAGGATAATCTATCAAACTGGACAATGCCGTTCATGTCCTGGTGGAACGACTTGATCATGCTCAAAAGCTTGGGGGGACATCCAATTCGTTGGAGGAGGGCAAACAGTCCATCCCTGCTGACCAAGTCAAAAGCCTTGGTCAGGTCGATGAAGGCCAAAAAGAGGGGTTGTCTCTGCTCCTGGCACTTTTCTTGCAGCTGCCTCATAGAGAAGACCATATCTATGGTTGACCTGGTTGCTCTGAATCCACACTGCGCCTCTGGATACACACGTTCGGCAAGTAGTTGTAGTCTGTTGAGGACGACACGGGCAAAGGCTTTGCCAACTATGCTTAGGAGTGAGATACCACGATAGTTGTTACAATCGCTCCGCTCCCCCTTGTTCTTGTAGAGAGTGATGATTTTGTCATCACGCATATCTTGGGGCACAGCCCCTTCCTCCCAGCACTGCAGCAGGAGCTCATTGAGGTGTTTCAAGAGCGAGCTCTCCTTTGCGGTTTTGACGATTTCAGGGGGGATGTTGTCACTGCCTGGAGCCTTGCCGTTTGAGATGGAGTCTATCGCCTTGTTGAGCTCCTCGATGGTGGGTGGAGCGTCAAGCTCATCCATGACTGACAATAGAGGGGTGTTCTCAAGGGCCGTGTTCGAGACGGTGGTTACTCTCGAGTAGAGCTCTTGGTAGTGCTCAGCCCATCTCTCCATTTGTTTACCGCGATCCTTGATGACATCTCCTGCAGCTGATTTAAGTGGGGCGGTCTTGATGACACTGGGACCGAAAGCCTTCTTCATGCCTTCGTACATTTTGTGCACGTTTCCGTGATCTGCAGAAAGCTGTATGTCAGAATCAGAATCAGAATCAGAATAAGTTTATTGCCAAGCACATTTACAAGTAAATAAACAGGTAAATATACGAGGAATTTGACTTGACAATGGAAACGTCATAGATGACATTCCCAATGACGCGGCAAGCCATGGAGGCGCCTGTCAGCAGGAGGGGAATAGAAGGCAGGGGGGGAGGGGACACAATAGGAGAGAGAAAAAAGCATTGTTTATCAAAATAAAGTTCATTTATATGACCGATATTGTGATTACAAGAAAAAAACTCTCAATGCACAATTAGCAGACAATAGAATCCACACAATGACACAGAGAGAGCAGTGAATTAATATGTCTTCATCAGTATAAATGGGTCAGTTGTATGTGTGTTGGATGCAATCAGTGTAAATCAGTTAGGAGAACAGCAATAGTCTCTCTCTCAGCAGATGTTATAACTAGTGTCTAAGGCAAAGGCACGTGTCCTTGAGCACGGCAGATGGAATAGTCTGAGCCAGACAGCTGTCCATGAGAGTCAGATACTGTCCGCCAATGTTATGAAAACAATTATACTGTTGATCATCAGGAGGACTGAGTGCTGAGGGTGCCGAAAAACAGGTCGAATAGCACTGACTTCAGAGAAAAAACTTTCCATTCTCTTACGGATTCAGTGCTCCAGATCCATCACTGCCAGACTTTGAAATCGAGTCGTGAACAGCTCTCAGCGTAATCGTGATGTAATCCATTTTCCTGTACAGTTCTCCATTGGCCGCTGTCAGAGTCCTGCCCAGTTGGTCGAATTGATGAGAGAGCTTCGCCGGGTCCGCTTTTTGACAAGCTCTGTCCATCTTCTTCAATTTGCAGTGCACCAGAACAATCCCAAGACCGATCAGTAGAATTCCGGTGACCATTGCTCCGAATAGATATAAATCTTCAATATCTTCAATAGAAAGATCACACAGACACAAGAGTTTCCAATTGCTTGTATCTTTAATGTAACCCGCAGCAGCAGTCCCTGCGGGACAAATAGGCTCCCCCGGGCCTGATTTCCTCGTTGAAAACACAGTGTCAATTGCGTTCAAAGCCCAGCTTATTAAATCCATAATTTTCGATGGATGAATCAGCAGTAGAGAGACACGCAGACACAGACAATAGCAAGCTGGGATCCAGTCAGTTAGGGAGGGAGAGACAGGGAGCGGGAGCAGAGAAAAAATGCGACTGCTCTCTTTGGAGGGCGGAAGTGAGAAACAAGGCAGAGGTTAAGCCAGTAGTCGGCTTAACCTGGCAGAGGTTAAGCCAGTAGTCGTTGGCACATTGCCTTGCAATCTTTTGTGCATTGTTCCTCGCAGCGCGCAGTATAGCAAGTGTCCGCACAGAGGGCTCCTTCTTGTGGGCAATTAGGGCTGCACGTTTGGCAGCGATTGCAGGTTCCATCTCAGCGGCTCCAGCTTCAAACCAATCCGCACTCTTCCCCACCTTTTTCCCAAAGGTACCTATGGCAGTCTCAAACACAGCCTCACGGATGTGGTTCCACCTTGCAGAAGCACAGTCGGTGGGACAGTCCGCCAGGGCTTCATTTATGACTTTAGCATAGCGTTCCCACAGTTCAGGTACTGTAATCATAGCTGTGTTGATGCGGGGTCGGGGTTTCTGCTTGGAGCGGTTGACACGTCTGGGGCAGAGACGCACCTTGGTGGCGACCAGGGAATGGTCGGTGTCACAGTCAGCGCTGTGGAAACTGCGCGTGACCAGCACTCGGTTCAGCAGGGATCTCCTGGTGATGACGAAGTCCAGCTGATGCCAGTGGCGAGGCCTTGGATGTCTCCAGGACACTCGGTGACAGGGCTTGGTGGAGAAGAATGTGTTGGTCAGACAGAGGTCATGAAAGGAGCAGAGTTCAAGAAGGCGTTGACCGTTCTCGTTGAGCTTGCCGATGCCGAAGCGGCCAATGCAGCGGGGCCAGGAGTCATGATCTGCCCCTATCCGTGCGTTAAAGTCACTGAGCAGAAACAGGTGCTCCTTGGCAGGGATCTGCTGGATCCTGGTTTCAAGCGCCTCGTAGAATGCATCTTTCACCTCAGTTGAAGAGCAGAGCGTCGGAGCATAGGCGCTAAGGATATTAGCTGGTCCAGAGGAGGTTATGAGATGGAGAGAGAGGACTCGTGGAGTGCCTGAAGACGGCGGTTCAATAGAGGACAGAAGGGAGTTTCGAACAGCGAATCCAACACCGTACAGGCGATGCTCGTCAGGCTCCTGTCCCTGCCAGAAAAACGTATAGTTCTTCTCCTTCAAGCTGCCGCTACCCGGGAGTCGCGTCTCTTGCAGTGCTGCAATGTCAATATTGAGCCTCCTCAGCCTGCGGTCGATGATAGCAGTTTTCCTGGGGTCGTTGATTTGCTGGAGGTCGTCAGAGAGGCCAGGACACATTGTTCTGACGTTCCAGGTTGCCAGACTCAGCACTGGCGGCTTTGGTTTCTTGATATTAACTGGTGCAGTGATTACAGTCCGTGATTCAGCTTTTGGCCTACACTTCAAGCACCCTTTGAAGTAAGCGGACCGTGACGGGCCAGCACCTTACTGACTGGGGACTGCCCAGCTAAAGGCGGGCGGTAGCTGGCCAATGGGACACGACGATCCCTCCCACCGTCGGGAGACAGCCCTAGGCGCCCGAGCTTACGCCAATTTGCTCTGGACTTTTAACCAGTAACTGCCTCTCCCCGTTTTGAGCTGCCGCAGTAGGCACTGGAGTGACCTCTCCAGGGCACAGGCCAGGGCGAAGTTGTGGAGAAACTGAGATGCCCAGTTGACAGATCCTCCTTCTCGGCCTTGCTGGTAGTGTCCAATGGAAGGGACTAGCCGATACAGTTGGTACCAACTTGGCTACAGGAGTTGCCGGGAGGTCCCGCTACGTGAAGACCAACCGCCTTTGGGGCTCCACTCCAGATTTTCTGTAGGGGTTGTCTCCCTTAGCCTTTGTCACTCCCATGACGACCACAAGGCAGTGGTGCTATTTGCCCATAGCTGGGGGTTGTTTTGTGTGGCACCAGGGCGTGTCCACGTGCTGGTGGGCCTGCGTGCCTCACATTTGGGCCCAGCCCAAGGGGGACACACCTCCTCCCTTAATGCGACAGGTTGTACTGGGCTACATCTTACCAGTAGAGGAGAGAGAAAACTTCCTCTCCCACCTGACAAATTCCAAATTACTAGTTAATGTAAAGCAAAAAACACATTTTAATTCCTTTGAGGGCCTGGTCCTCAGTATTGGGCATTTTAGCAATTTTAGGTTAAACCCAATTTTATCGTCCTCCCTCAGCCTACTCAGAGTTTTTATCCAAATTTGCCGAATTCTTAGCTGATTTAGTGCTGAAATCAGATAGAATAATTATAGTAGGGGACTTTGATATACAGTACATGTAGATGTAGATAGTGATTGTCTCAATATGGCATTTAATTCAATATTAGACTCGATGGGTTTTTTTCAGAAAGTAGGAAATTCTACCCATTATCTCCACCACACATTGGACCTTGTTCTGACATATGACATAGAAATAGAAAATCTGGTAGTGTCTCCTCATAACCCTGTACTGCCAGACCATTGTCTGTTAACCTTTGATTTTACTATTTCTGACTATTTGGCTCCGAAAGAAAAAAAAATACTACTACAGCAGATGCCTCTCAGATGATGTTGTTACCAAATTTATGCAGATTGTTTCCTCTATGTCATGTGTCAACACAACTAAAATAAGCTATAGACAGCTTGCTCCTTCGATAGTATGGTAGATAGTGTTACAGCTTCTCTGCATCAGACTCTAGACATGGTGGCCCCGTTAAAAAAGAAGAAGTCTAATCAGAGATTTCTAACTCCTTGGTTCAACACAGAAACTTGTAGCTTAAAACAGAAGACTTGACAATTAGAAAGAAAATGGCGCTCCACTAATTTAGATTAAATCTATTTAGCTTGGAAAAATCATCTTTTAATTTATAAAAAATCTCTTAGAAAAGCTAGAACGAGTTATTACTCTGCATTAATAGAAGAGAACAAGAATAATCCTAGGTTTCTTTTCAGCACTGTAGCCAGGTTGACAAAGAGTCAGGACTCTGTCAATCCTAGCATTCCCTTAGAGCTTACTAGTCAGGACTTTATGAATTTTTTCAATAATAAAATTTCATCTATCAGAGATAAAATCAGTCAGATTCTTCCCACCGTTAACTTACATACAGTAACTACTACAACTCCTTCAATTGATATCTGTTTGGATGAGTTTACTCCATCTGACCTTTTAGAGTTAGATAAAATAGTTTCCTCATCCAAGCCTTCAACTTGTCTTTTTAGACCCTATTCCTACCAGGTTATTTAAAGAAGTCTTCCCATTTATTGGTAGCTTTATTCTTCAAATAATCAATTCTTCATTAACTTTAGGCCATGTACCGCAGGCTTTTAAAACTGCTGTAATTAAACCCTTACTCAAAAAGCCAACGCTGGATCCAGGAGTTTTAGCTAACTATAGACCAATCTCTAATCTGCCTTTCATTTCAAAAATCTTAGAAAGAGTTGTTGCTACGCAATTATTTGACCACTTGCAGGGAAATGGTTTATTTGAAGAGTTTCAATCTGGGTTTAGAATCCATCATAGTACTGAAACAGTCTTAGTGAAGGTCATTAATGACCTCCTTATCACATCTGATAATGGACTTGTTTCTGTACTTGTCCTTTTAGACCTTAGTGCAGCTTTTGATACTATTGATCATAATATTCTACTTGATTGATTAGAACACCATGTTGGACTTAATGGAACTTCGTTGCAGTGGTTTAGATCTTATTTATCTGATAGGTTCCAGTTTGTTCATGTCAATAATGAGTTTTCTTTCAACTCAAAGCTCAGTCATGGAGTTCCACAGGGATCCGTGCTAGGCCCTACTCTTTTTAGTTTATATATGCTTCCGCTAGGCAACATTATTAGAAAGCACTGTATACATTTTCATTGTTATGCAGATGACACACAATTATACCTGTCAATGAAGCCAGATGATAGTAATCAATTAGCCAAGTTAGAAGCCTGTTTTAAGGAAATCAAAACTTGGATGACTTGTAATTTCCTGCTATTAAATTCAGATAAGACTGAAGTCATTCTTGTTGGTCCAAAAAACCTTAGAAATACCTTTCCAAATCAAACTCTTAGTTTGGATGTGGTTACTCTTTCTCTCAATAGTTCTGTGAGGAACCTTGGAGTTATTTTTGATCAAGATCTGTTTTTCAGTTCACATATTAAATTCATTTCTAAGACTGCCTTCTATTGTTTGCGTAATATTGCCAAGATTAGGAGCATCTTGTCTCAGAGTGATGCTGAGAAACTGATCTACACTTTTGTTTGCGCTAGATTAGATTATTGTAACTCTTTATTATCAGGTTGTCCTAAAACATCTTTAAAAAGTCTTCAGTTGATCCAAAATGCTGCAGCAAGAGTTTTAACAGGTACTAGAAAGAGAGATCATCTCTCTCTGGTTCTGGCCTCCCTTCATTGGCTTCCCATAGAGTTTAGATTTAAGTTTAAAATCCTTCTTCTCACTTGCAAAGCTCTAAACAATCAGGCCCCTTTTTATTTAAAAGATCTGATACTACCCTATTATCCTAACAGAGCACTACACTCCCAAAATGCTGGATTACTTGTAATACCTAGAATCTCCAAAACTACAATGGGAGGCAAAGCCTTCAGTTATCAAGCTCCTCTCCTGTGGAACCAGCTGCCAATCTGGATTTGGGAGTCAGACTCGATCTCTGTTTTTAAGAATAGAGTTAAAACCTTCCTTTTTGATATAGCCTATAGTTAGGGAGGGATCATGTGTCTCTGAACCCTCCCTTAGTTCTGCTGCTAATAGGTTTAGACAGCCGGGGGACCTCCAATAATGCACTGGGCTTCACTCCTTTCTTCCACTCTCAATGAAATATTTTTTTTGCTGGTCATTAACATCTGTTTGTTCTCTCCCATAGATCGAGTCCCCTTTGTGCTGTTTGCTCTCTACATGTCTGTTGTTTTCATCTTCTCTATCCCCCCCCCCCCCCCCGCCCAGCCAGTTGCAGCAGATGACTGCCCCTCCCTGAGCCTGGTTTTGCTGGAGGTTTCATCCTGTTAAAAGGGAGTTTTTATTCTCCACCATCACCAAGCGCTTGCTCACAGGGGATCGTCTGATTGCTGGGGTCTTTCTGTAATTGTGAGGGTTTCCCCTACATTTGAAAGTGCTATGAGATGACTGTTGTTGTGAAATGGCGCTATATAAATAAAGCTGAATTGAATTGAATTGAACAATTGAAGGAAAGATGAATGGAAAAATGCACAGACACGTCCTTGATAAGAACCTGTTGCCATCTGCTAAGATGCTGAAGCTGAAACAAGGGTGGACATTTCAAGCAAGACAATGATCCCAAACACACAGCCAAGGAAACTCTCAACTGGCTCCAGAGAAAGAAAATAAAACTGTTAGAATGGCCCAATCAGTCACGAACTGAAGATCAGAGTTCATAGAAGACACCCACAGAAACTTCAAGATTTGAAGACAGTTTGTGTGGAAGAATGGGCTAAAATCAGTTCTGAGCAATGCCTGTGCCTAGTTTCTCCATACAGAATCAGAATCAGAATCAACTTTATTGCCAAGTATGCTTACAACATACAAGGAATTTTACTTATCACTAAGGCGCGCTCGTTTCTAAGCGCTCCCTAATGACGCGGCAGCCATACAAGGCGCCTCATACAGTGGGGGGTAAAGAGGGGGAGGGGGAGGGAGGGGTGACACATTGGGCAGAGAGAAAAAACAAAGTTATCAAAATAGTGCTCGAGTGAGCAAGATTGTGATCACATAGAAAAAAAACCCTCTAATTGCACAATTAGCAGACAAAATACAGATCTACACATTAACAGAGCAAAAGAGAGAGACCAGTGTGTGCATGTCAGTCATGTGATGTCAGTATGAGTGCAGTGTGAATGTATCAGTTACTGGTGCACAACAAAAAATCCTCTCCTAGGCAACGGTTAGATGTTATGTCCATGTATTCTAAACATAGATAAGCATGTCCACAGAGTCCATCTCTCTTCAGTGCATGCCAGATGGTAAAACTCCATGTTAGTCACATGATAACGCTGTCCTTGGAGAGTTCAGATTGCTGCACATCAGCAATTGTTTGGGTTAAGGAGAAGCCAAAACTCCCTTCTGCTTTATCTCTTCTCCTGGAGGAATAAGGACGCCGAATCAAGGCCTGATAAGCACAGTTCACTTAGAGCATAGAAATTTCCTCTCTTATGCGATTCTGTGCATCACAATTTACATACACAGGCTTTAAAATCATTCCCTGGAGAGCACCCAGCGACTCCAAGATGTTTTCCACCTTCCGATTCAGTTCGCCAAACATAGATAAACATGTCCACAGAGTCCATCTCTCTTCAGTGCATGCCAGATGGTAAATTCCATGTTAGTCACATATTTGCCGCTATCAGTGCTCTCCCCAGCTGGTCAAATTTGTTGAAGGAGCTTCGCCGGGTCCGCATTTTGATTAGCTCTTCCAACTTCTTTAATTTTCGATACACCAGGAAAACTCCAGAGCCAAACAGCAGAAATCCTGTGATCATGAAGCCAAAACAGGTAGATGTCTTCCACATCTTCAATCGAATCACGCAGACACATGAGTTCCAATTGTTCCATGAGTCTCTCCACTTGGGCTCCCCCTGGCCCGATTTTCTGTTAAAAAGTGGTGTCAATAGCATTAAAGCCCAGCTCACCAATTCCATAATTTCCATAATTTCCGTTTGGGTCGAGATGCAGCAGAAGAAGAGCGAGACACAGACAGGACACAGCAAGCTGGGATCAGTGAAGGGAGGAGGAGAAGGGAGAGGAGAAGAAATGCGTCTGCTCTCTCTGATAGCCGGAAGAAGAAAATCCAGGAGGTGGCTGGAAGCTGTTATTACCAACAAAGGCTTTTCTACTAAATATTAAATGAATTTCATTAAGTGTGTTCAATACTTATCCCCTGTGTCATTTCACTTTTTTAAATATAAGTTGTTTTGTTTAGACAGCTGCCTTGATTGATTTGTATGTATGGTTTACTTGGGTTGTTCTTGATATCTGGTGAAAATCTCAGGTCAATGGCTCCATCAGAAATATGTTTAATGAGAAAAATGTTGACGTGTTCAATACTTATTTTCCCCACTGTGTGTGTGTATATACAGTATACTGTATGTATGACAGAGAGATTATGATTTTTTTTTAGGGTCCCAAGTAATGCATCTGCTGGAAGCCAACCATTTTTGTTCTGTAAGGGTCCAAGCAGCACAACTGCTGGAAACCTATTCTTCTACTTCTTCTTTCTCCATTAAAAGTGTACAGGTAGTAAAAATGTAAGGCGCAGAAAGCGAAAACTTTATAGCCAGGTCAGAAATTGTCTCCACTACTCACAGACTCCAAAACAAGGTACTGTGCCCGTAGGTGGCACGATAATATTCAATTTTTCATTTTCACTCTAATTCTAGTTTTATTCTAATTTCTGAAATTTACTCTAGTGATCTTATGCTCTAAAAATTAAGTTTTCTACATGTTTGAAAATGTTAAAGTGAAAGGAAAACAAACCTCTCAAAGGTCCATCCAGCCGTCCATCCATCTTCTACCGGTTTTCCAGAGGTCCATGTCACCGAGGCAACAATTCAAGCAGAGAAACCCAGACTTCCCTCTCCCCAGCCACCTGCTCTAGCTCTTCAGAGGGGATACCAAGATGTTCCCAGACCAACTGGGAGACGTAATCTCTCCAGCAAGTCCTGGGTCTGCCCCGGAGTCTCCTCCCAGTGGGACGTGCCCAAAACACCTCAAGTGGGAGGCGTCCAGGAGGCATCCTGATCAGGTGTCCAAACCACCTCAACTGGCTCCTTTCAATGTGGAAGAGCAGCGGTTCTACTCTGACCCTCTCCCGGATGACTGAGCTCAGCAATCCTACGAAGAAAGCTCATTTCAGCCGCTTGTATCCGCAATCTCATTCTTTCAATCATTAGCCAAAGCTCGTGACCACAGGTGAGAGTAGGAATGTAGATTGACCGGTAAATCGACAGCTTTGCCTTAGAGTTTAGCTCCCTCTTCACCACAACGGACCAGTGCAACATCCGCATCACTGCAGATGCTGCTCCGATCCATCTGTCAATCTCTCGCTCCATTCTCCCCTCATTTGTGAATAAGACCCCAAGATACTTAAACTGCTCCTCTGGGGGCCCAAGCTTGTTTCCAACCCGGACAGGACAATCCACCTTTTTCCAGCTGAGGACCATGGACTCAGACTTGGAGGTGCTGATTCTCATTCCAGCTGCTTCACACTCAGCAGCAAACCGTCCCAGTAAGACCTGTAGGTCATTGCTGGATGAAGCCAACAGGACAACATCATCTGCAGACAACAGAGATGAGATCCTGTGGTCACCAAGCATGACACCCTCTGTTCCCTGGCTGCGTCTAGAAATCCTGTCCATAAAAATTATGAACATGATAGGTGACAAAGGGCAGCCCTGGTGGAGTCCAACTCTCACTGGGAATGAGTCCGACCGAGTGTTGGCAACACGAACCAATCTCTCACAACAGTCGTATAGAGACCGACTAGCTCGAAACAACAAGCCCGATACCCCATACTCCTGAAGCACCCCCCACAAAAAACCATGAGGGACCCGGATGAATGCCTTCTCCAAGTCCACAAAACACATGTAAACTGGTTGGACAAACTCCCACGAACCCTTGAGGATTCTTGAGAGGGTAAAGAGTTGGTCCGATGTGCTACAGCCAGGACAAAAACCACACTGCTCCTCCTGAATCCGAGGTTCAACCAATGGTCGGACTCTCCTCTCCAGTACCCTGGCTTAGACCTTCCCAGGGAGGCTGAGGAGTGTGATCCCTCTAAAATTGGAGCACACCCACCGGTCCCCTTTCTTGATAAGAAGAACCACCACCCCGGTTTGCCATGCCAAAGGCATTGTCCCCGACCTCCATGCAGTGTTGCAGAGGCATGTCAACCATAACAGCCCTACAACATCCAGGGCCTTGAGGTACTCAGGGCGAATGTCGTCCACCTCCGGGGCCTGGCCACCAAGGAGCTGTTTAACCACCTTGGCAACCTCAGCCCCTGTGACGGGCGAGCCATCCCCCTCATCCACAAGCCCTGTGTGGAAGGTGTGACAGTGGGATTGAGGAGATCCTCAAAGTATTCCTTCCACCCCCTAACGATATCCCCAATCGAAGTCAGCAGTGCCCCATCCATACCATACACAGTGTAGACAGGGAGCTGCTTCCCCCTCCTGAGACGCTTTGGTGGACGACCTCTCAAAGGTCGCCCACCAAATTTTGCTTTTACAGTCCAGTGAATTTGTACAGTGTTTCTTTGGCCTGTATATTCTGACATAATGATCCAAACTCAATTTTGCTTCTCACTCATAATCACAACTATATTTTTAAGAATCACACCCAGTTCTAAACAATTATGTTCATTGAGTGTGGCACAAGTCATCTTTATGAAATGTCTGTCAGCATTTGTGGTTTGTCAATGGAACAATTTGTGCTGAGAAAATAAGACTGAATTGAAAGAGCCCTGCGGTGCATGGGGCTAAGGCAAAAGGCAAAGTCTTAATGTGCCTTCACATCAAACGCGAACCGACAAATTTTTCGCGCAGCACGATTGCATTATAACTGAATGTAAACACACAAATAGACATGAATTCACCATCTGAGTGCGATGCAGACAGGCGAAGTTGCCTTTATAACTTCTGCAGCAGTGTTCAACGTGCTGTGGAAATCCCCCAAATAACGTCATGCTTTAGGTTTACATTATCCGATAGGGGGCTCTCCTGAAAAAGTTGTCCCTGTCTCCAAAACTTTACAAGATGATGAGTGTTTCCATGGTTATCTTGCTAGCCTTATTAGCATGTCCATGGCAGTAATCTGTGGATAAATAACTCTGACATCCCGATTTAGCCAAAGAGCTCCCGGTCCTTCCGTCTCCAGGTGAGTGGCAGTCTCATTTTCAAACTAGTTTACTCTCCAGTATCGATACTTTTACTCTGGTGAAATCTGGTGAATCTCAAAGCTAGCAATATTCCCTTGGACGTGAATGCGCGAATGTGCGATTTCGCGTGTGCTTGCCTCTTTCCATTGACTTTGTATGGATTCGCACCACCCGTTTGCGTTTGGTGTGAAGGCACCTTTAATCTTCTGAACAACAACTGAGGTGCAACATGCCTTTCCTGCACCTTTAAAATCTAATGGCTAGCATGCTAGGTTTTAAATTCTGTTGGTAAACTACAAAATTTTGACTTTAACATGACGATTGTTGCTTGTCGCTATATTTTAATGTTTATTGTTCCAGTAAAACTAGTATCACTATGCAAAAAGAAGCAGTTTCCAAATTCAACTCTAGAATGTTGCTAACACAAACACTGGCTGTAACCGTAATATGGAATATAAGTTTTATTGAAATTTTACACATATGTTCAAGGAAATCCACTATTGTTGAAGTCATTGTTTAAAGACATATTTTTCCAGGGTCTGGTCCCTTCAGCTCAGTGGCCTTCTAGCTTGGTAGATTGGCCTTTCTGCTTTTTGTTCACGCACTCTTCAATTCGTTCTTATAGGCATCTTGAGAATTTTTTAAAAATTATTTTATAATCCTTCATTAGTCCCTCAATGGGGAAATTACAGGGTATCCACCCGGATGGATGAGGCAGCCATGGTGTGGCACCAATCCCATCACCGTGCACACACACATATTCACACCTAGGGCCATTTTACAGTCTCCAATTAACCTAACTTGCATGTTTTTGGCCTGTGGGAGGAAAGCGGGATACCAGGAGTAAACCCATGCAAACACAGGGAGAACATGCAGACTCCACACAGAAGGGTCAGGAGGTGCAATCGATCTCATGACCTTCTTACTTTGCTGCCACAGTGCTAACCACTGTGCTACCAAGCTGCCCAAGTAATGAGGGTAATGAGTTAGAAGTATGCATTACATTGTGAGCCTTCATTAGAAACTGTATGTTGTAAGGCCTTACCGCAGCTAACTATTAGCATGAATACAAAACATGATAATTTTGGGGTGATGAAGTCAGTGTCTTTTCAAACAGTGCCTCTCACTGTGGAGATTAAGGTACACAACAAATTACAATTTTCACATACTGTAAGAAGCCACTGAGCGTTAACTGTGATGAAAGATTATTGGAACATATATAAAGTAGAGTGATATACACCGCCAGTCAAAAGTCTGGACACACCTACATATTAATTTTCAATGGGTAGATGTGTCCAAACTTTTGACTGGTACTGTATATCTGACGAAGTGTCCAAGTGTGGTTATCAGGGAATATAGTAACTCCTGGGATCTCTATTGTTCAATCAAATTGAGCTGTTGTATAATTCACCTTGAATTCATGCCTGTTGTTCCTTCTTTTTCCCCAGGACTACACCATCACCATGTATTTTCAGCAGAGCTGGCGAGATAAGCGTCTGGCCTATGGTGAGCTCAGCCTGAACCTAACTCTGGACAACCGTGTAGCAGACCAGCTTTGGCTCCCTGACACCTACTTCCTTAATGACAAGAAGTCCTTTCTTCATGGTGTGACAGTTAAAAATCGTATGATCCGACTTCATCCTGATGGCACCGTCTTATATGGGCTGAGGTAGGAGCAGTAACAGCCTGAATTATTACATTTTATATACACAGTATAAGTTCAGATGTTTTAAATCATTTCCCCTTTGGATAAATCATTTGTAATTGTCATGTAAACTTTAGCAGCTTACCAGGTCTGATGTATGTGTGGAACAACCAATAGTTTGCCTTACAGTTCATAACCAGTGTTTAAAGGGTACCTGTAGTGAATTTTAATCAAAAGCTATTTCAAAGGATCAAATATGATACTAATGGTTCTGTCCAGCAATTTTGGTCATGATTCTTTCTCAAATATGTGATAGTTTCAAGTCACTGCTCTGTCAGTCAGTCATGGTCAGAGACATCTTGCTTCCTCCATGGGCTGTTTCAGCACGGTAGTGACACACAGTCGTTGCTTTGTGTGATTGACTGGGCTGCAGTATAGCAGTCAACAAAGTTTTAACATCAAAATTTTACGTAATTTTTTTTACCATCATGTACAAGCAAATCTACCCACATATACTTTAATGAAATAAAATTCTAGTATATCAAGATTTATTCAACGTGTTCTGAAGTTACTTGACTGGGAACTTGCCTGTTCTTCAGGTCCCCTTCAGCTGCTGGTCCCCGGCGGTAACTGCGGATCATGCCGTCAATGAAGGCCATTTCCAAGGACTGTTTGTGCAGTATATAACCGTGCAGATTTTGCACTGTTTTCAACTTGGATATTGACCCACTGAGCATCTGCTGAATGCGTTTACTCGTCCGCGGTAAACACGTTGCTCTTCTGCGGTCAAGCCGTAAACGATTGTACATCACTTCTGGCCAGTCATGGCTGCTCCCCATTGGTTTTGACCGAGCAGTTTTCATGGGATAAAATTATTCAGTATACTGACTCTAGGGGGTTATTTTTATGGAATAAACACATTTTTGGTTTATAAGTAATACCTAAAGCAGGATTAATGTTGTTATAATGACCAGTACAGGTTTCCTTTAAGTGCATTACGCATCATGCCACAAATTTTCTACAGAAAATCAGAGGAAGTGCAGGAGTATCGTTCCATTCCAGCACGATCAGTTTAGTTAAAACCAACCCCCCACACACATACAAACACATTTTTACATAAACATTGATTTGAAGTTTCCTTCAATACATCCAAGAGGCACAATCCTGCTCTAGCCTGATTTACTATAGACGGTAACTATTTTATTTGTAATAATAGTGGCTAGCATTTATATAACACCTTTCATGATACCCAAAGCACTTTACAATGAGTCCATTATTCATTCACTCCACAGACAAACAACGGTAGTGGTAAGCTACTACTGTAGCCACAGCTGCCCTGGGGTAGACTGACAGAAATGTGGCTGCCAATCCATGCCAACAGCCTCTCCGACCACTACTGAACATTTTTATACACATTCACGCCCAATGTCATGGACACTGAAAGCAAGGTGGATGAAGTGTCTTGCCCAGGAACACAATGGCAGGATGGCTGGGGAGAGCAGGATTTGAATCGCCAACCTTCCGGTAATTGGACGACCCGCTGCACCTCCTGAGCCGCTGCCACTGTAGTCATTTGATGATTCTTCTCCAGTTCTGTTGCTGTTATTATAACCAATTTCTTACAAGCAAATCATCACTTCCTGAGGCTTGATTGGGCCCTACATAAATATACTACAGCAGGGATCCCAGCAGCATCATTCTTTAACTTGCAGGCATGTCGGATGCTGTTTGAAACAAGTAAGATGATGTTTTCTGTTGTTTTTGTCAGTTGTGTTGTGATGTAACAAAAAAATAGTGCTTAGGAACCCTGCAGTCATACAAAACATTATCTTGTTGTTGTTCCTGGTGTTGTTGTTATTTAGAATAGAGTCCATAGCAACACACGAGACTGATCATGACACTGCAAAGAGGAGGGGGGAGGCGGTTAGGAAAGCTGCTTGCAGATACAGTCAATATGCAGACTGAACGTCTAGCACCTGAATAAATAAAACTTAGATTTTACACTGTGGGTCATATTACAATGATCCAGTCAACAGTCTATTATCAAAGGTGCCAAGCATTGGCGTGTTCAGTTCCTATCATTTACCTTTTGTTCTTATTAAAGACAAAAATAGAAAGGAGATGTCTTTACCTTCTTAACATGTTTCGACTGTGCACTGCAGCCTTCATCAGAAGAGTCTGACGATTTAAATTTAAATTTTTGTTTTATTCTTGTTTTTATGTTGCCTTGTCCAAAATTAAAAAATGGTATCAACAGGACTGTATTTTTAAGGAAACAAATGTTTGGCGTGACTCCGGAGCTCTAGGTGGGAGTTAAATAAGACAAAGAACAAAGATCGGGATGGGAAATATCGCAATACTCACCGTATTGCAAGACAGTATCGCATTGCAGCTCAAGTATTGTGATAGTATCATATTTTGTGCCCCCTGGTGATTCCCACCCCTAGGTCATATGAAGAACAGCCCAATCCTCACAATGCACCACATATACAGTACATGAATGGGTTTGATACTAGAGAAGAATTCGATGACTATGAATGAACAGCTTGGGTTCTGGAACAAGTCTCCTGGAGAGGGGTTGGACCTTGGCCTTTTCTGGATTTGTCACGGGTGAGAGGTGGCGAACAGGAGTGGGGATTCTCGTATCCCCCCACCCCCCATCTAGCCTTCTCTATATTAGGGTTTCCCTCAGTAGACAAAGGGGTTGTCTCCCTGTGCCTTCTGGTTGGGAAACGGGCCCTGACCATCATTTGTGCCTATGCACCAACTGATGTTTCAGAGTACCTACCATTTTTGGAGTCTCTGACTGGTGTGCTGCAAAGTACTCTTCTTGGAGACATCACTGTCTTACTAGGGAATTTCAATGTGCACGTGGGCAACGACAGTGAAACCTGGAGGGGTGTGATTGGGAGGAACAGCTTACACGAGCTGAACCCAAGTGGTGTTCAGTTATTGGACTTATGTGCTAACCACAGTTTGTCCATAACGAACACCATGTTCAAGCATAAGGGTGTCCTGGTGCCAGGTGCACATACGGAATTGCCAGATCGCAGGTCGATTTTGTTATTGTGTCATCAGACCTGCGACCACATGTCTTGGACACTCGGGTAAAGAGAGGTGCAGAGCTGTCAACTGATCACCACCTGGTGGTGAGCTGAATCGTATGGTGGGGGAGGATGCTATTCAGACCTGGCAGACCCAAACATATAGCGAGGGTGTGCTGGGAACATCTGGCTGAGGCCCCTGTCTGGAAAGTCTTGAACTCCTTCCTCTAGAAGAACTTCGACTTCATCCCGAAGGAGACTGGAGACATGGAATCTGAATGGGCCATGTCCTCCACCTCCATTGCTAAAGTGACTGCTCAGAGCTGTGGCCACAGGGTTGTCTGTGCTTCTCATGGTGGCAACCCCCAAACCAAATGGTGGACGCCAAAGGTGACGGGGACCATTAAGCTGAAGAAGGAGTCCTATCAAGCTTGGTTGGCTTGTGGGACTCCTGAAGCAGCTGAGTTGTACCGGCAGGCCAGGCAGAGTGCAGCTCGAGCAGTTGCTGAGGCTAAAACTTAAGTGTGAGTGGAGTTCGGTGAGGCCATGGAACAAGATTTTCAGTTGGGCTCGAAGAGATTGTGGCAAACTGTCCGGTGACTCAGAAGGGGGAGACAGCTCCCTGTCCATACTGTGTACGGTATGGATGGAGAGCTGCTGATTTTGACTGGGGATATTGTCCGATGGTGGAAAGAATACTTCGAGGATCTCCTCAATCTCACTGACACGTCTTTCATAGTGAAAACAGAGCCTGAGGATGAGGCTGATGATTCATTTGTCACAGGGGCTGAGGTTAGCGAAGTGGTTAAAAAAAACTCTTCGACGGCAGGGCCATGGGGGTGGATGAGTTTCACCCTGAGTACCTGAAGGCTCTGGATGCTGTGGGGCTGTCATGGTTGACATGGCTCCACAACATCGCATGGAAGTTTGGGACAGGACCTTTGGCATGGCAAACTGGGGTGGTGGTTTCCCTCTTCAAGAAGGGGGACCGGAGGGTGTATTCTAATTTTAGGGGGCTCACACTCCTCAGCTTTCCTGGGAGTGTCTATGCCAAGGTACTGGAGTGGAGACTCCAGCAGTTGGTCGAACCTCAGATTCAGGAGGAGCAATGTAGTTTTTGTCCTAATCGTGGCACATCGAACCAACGCTTCACCCTCTCAACGATCCTCGAGGGTTTGTGGCCCAACCAGTCTACATGTGTTTTGTGGACTTGAAGAAAGCATTGGACCACATCCCTCATGATTTCTTGTGGGGGGTGGTTTGGGAGTATGGGGTATCGGGCTTGTTGCTACGAGCTATCCGGTCTTTATACAACCATTGCAAGAGTTTGGTTCATACTGCCAACAATCAGTTGAACTTGTTCCCAGTGAGAGTTGGACTCCGCCAGGGCTGCCCTTTGTCACTGATCCTGCTCATAATATTTATGGACAGGATATCTAGGTGCAGCCAAGGAACGGAGGGTATCATGTTCTGTGACCACAGGATCTCATCTCTGCTATTTGCAGATGATGTTGTCCTGTTGGCTTCATCGAGCAATAACCTACAGGTCTTACTGGGATAGTTTGCTACTGAGTGTGAAGCGGCCGGTATGAAAATTAATATCTTCAAGTCCGAGTCCATGGTGCTCAGCCAGAAAAGGCTGGATTGTCCTCTCCGGGTGGTCCTGCCCCAAGTGGAGGAGTTCAAGTATCGTGGGGCTTTAATCATGAGTGATGGGAAAATGGAGCAAGAGATTGACAGTGATGCAAACTCTGCAGTGATGCAAACATCTGCAGTGATGTGGACGTTGTAGCGGTCTGTCGTGGTGAAGAGGGAGCTGAGCTCTAAAGCAAAGCTGTCAATTTACCACTCAATCTATGTTCATACCCTCACCTACTGTATGGTCAGGAACTTTCGATAACACTGGTCAACACCAAATTTATTGTCTAAGTTTTTTTTAGCTGATTTAGGACAATTTTGATGTGCTGAATCCAAAAATCACATTGGTTTTGCTCAATCAGGTCAACTTTTTGAACTATGGCCACATATTTTTTACATTTTTGTTTACATGTACAGTGTATTTTCGCTTTATATGATGCAAAATTCTTTTTTATTTCTTGAAATTTTCTGAATTTTCAACAATGATGATGTAACATTCAATTTACATGTACTTACCTTTATCAATGTCTACTATTCAATTTACAGTACAACTGTACAACTGCTGTACAACTGCTTACAACTTAACATAAAAACCTGACCTGATCGAGAGAAACGGATGTCATTTTCGGATTCAGTGGTGCAAAACTGTCTTAAATCAGTTGAAAAAACACAGACAACTTACAAAAAAATTATTTTTGTTCTCGCCCAAAGATGATGGGATAGGCTCCAGCCCCCCCGCGACCCGAAAAGGATTAAGTGGAAGAAGATGAATGAATGAATGTTGTGTAATGACTGAAAGGACCCAGGAAACGCTGGAGAGACTATGTCTCCCAGCTGGCCTGGGAACACCTTGGTGTCCTCTCTGAAGAGCTGGAGGAGGTGGCTAGGGAGAGGGAAGTCTGGGCTTCTCTGTTTGAACTACTGCCTCCGTGATCCGGATCACCAGAAAAGTTGTAGAAAATGGATGGATGGATGAACGAATTTGCTGAATTTTTTTGTCTTTTTTTTCTCTGCGTTGCATATACGGTACATCAGCATAGATTCATTCACAGAATCTGTGGGTCTGATCTTTGCTCAGAGCACAGCATTGTTTTCTTACAGGATGTGAGTTACTACAAAGTCATTTTTATACTTTATCTTGGTAACTTGGGGTTCGAAATAAAATGCTGCCATGACAGAAAGAAATCTGAAAGACATCATTTTTACAGAAGAGGTTAAGTAATTTTTAACTGTAATTCCCACCTGTTCACATTATGGCCCAGAGTGAATAGCAATTATTATTTTATTTAACTGATGTCAATGTTGAAATCATTGTTCTTCCCAATAACTCAGGAAATATGGCCTTCCCTATTGTCTACTGTTTCTTCTTATTGTTCAGATTATATTACAGGGTACATGTGGATGTCTTGTATTTAATTTCCCTCAAATTAACACATTTAGCACATTGTGGGACCAATAAAGGTTTATCTTATTTTATCTTATCTTACCTTAAAAACCACTGAGTGTGCAGGACACACACACAAACACAAAACGAACATGTGCGCATATGGACACAAAGCTCTAGAGGCTGATACTGTCCCTATGACAGCTCTTCAGACTGACGGTCCCGTCCCACCACAGGTTTCAGTAATTGCTCTTTCATTCACTGCGCTGCACCAATCCTGCAACAGCGTAGGTCCTAGGGTGTCCACCACTGGACACCACAGCCACCGAACCAACACCAGCCAGAGGTTTGGTGGAAAGTTGTGGCCGGTGCGCAGATCCCCCTGTTTTTGTACCACTCCTGAAGGTTGCAGTCTATGGTGAAAAGTGACATGCATGCTCCCTCAACGTTCAGTCTCTTAAAAAAATAAACGAATTAATGCCTAGTCTATAGGCTATAATCCTTCTGTAAGCTGATGACTAAAATGGAAATGTGGATGGAATAAAAAGCTACATTCTGTGCCTCATCATGTGAAAATTAAAATGACAGGTAACAATACTTTGATTAAATTATAACTTTTACAACTCTTGTTAAATAAAATTACGGAAAATTCCAGCACGTGGTTTCCTCATATGATTGTGTCAGTCACAATTTAAAATGCACCGCATAAATAGCGACTGACAATGCACTACTGACTATAGACCTACTTTTTGCTTGCAAACGTGCCTCTTTTAAATGAGTCCCCTCCTTGCACCATACAGCACGCAGTGCCATCAAAAACAGACACTGTACTGACAGACAAAACCACGACTCAAAACGGAAAGCTTAGCACAAATGCCCACTTTAGATCCAGTGTTGCCAACTTGGTGACTTTCTCGCTAGATCTGGTGACTTTTCAAATCCTCTTGGCAACTTTTTTTGTCAAAAGCAACTAGCGACAAATCTAGTGGCTAATTCTGGTGTTATCAAAGACTTTTCTGGTGTTTTAGAGAATCTGACGTGAAAGCACTACTGCTCCGCAATTACTCTCCTGAACAAGCAGCGGGTGCTACCATGAGCCTCTCCCCATTCCAAAGCACTCACAGGCAGTCCGTCTCACAGTAGCCCCGTGCAGCAGTAAGCTGCAGTCAGAGAGGAGACCCACGCCACTCATGTACAGACTGCAAATGAATTGGGTGTGCACAAACCCCCCGCCAATCCCACCCTGTTTTACAGAGCGGGTTGTAAATATTTCTTCACTGTTAAGTGTCACACTAATAAATCACTGCATTTGACTTACAGCCTCAGTCACGCACTCGTCTCGTCCACTGTGTGTGTGTCTTGTTTCTCTGTGACATAAGCTAAACATCTAGCTAGCTAGCTCATCATGTTGCAGTCTAAACTGTATGCTCAAAAATACAGAAAGGAATGGGAATCAAACCCTGAATTCAAAGGCTGGTTGAAGCTGTTTATTGATGATACACGGGTGTACTGCCTGTACTGTCATAAAGAAGGAGGGTTACACATAGAGCTAGCAATTCCACCCCACATAAAAGTCTTTTGATTACATTTGACACTCTAACAATGAAGGACAAAATTGATTTATGTAATGTGGGTCTAGACAAATAACACATAATTACTTTTTTGTCATAGGTTCCTTTTTTCCTTTGGGGTTTCCTTTTCTCAAAGCCACATGGCGTCATTGGTGATGGCCAAAGCAGTATTTTGTTGCTCACCATTGACATGTACAGTACATATGGGTATCAGCACAGCCACCAGTGAAAGTCAGCACTGAGATCAGCTAATAACATGTGATGCTCAACTTGTGACTATAGTTACTTGACACAATTTTATTACTCTATATGTCAATCTAACCACATCAAACTTGACTATCATATGTGGTGTTTGTATTTCTCAAAGGTGTATTAGACAGTATTTTCATGAAAACAAATATTCTTTAAAAACAATACATCAGCAAAGTGTTAGAAAAAATGTTTCTTCAAAAAAAAAAAATAATACATTGATGAAAAAAAACAAAAAAATTTTTTTGCAGGTCCAAAATCATAATATTTACATCTTAGCAGTTGGACGAAGAGGGTACCCCCCCCTTCCCGAGCAAGCAGGACAACGCTGCCAACTCCCACAGAGCACAAATGTCTGAGGCCAGCAAGCCCCAGGAAAGCCAGGCATCTACCCCAGGAGGGACAGCTGAGGGTGGCTGGGACGCTAGGTGGCCGGCGCAGTGAACCCACCCCCCCAGCAGGGCCAATACCAGCCCCTGGGCCCCAAGCGCCAAGAGACCTGTGCCACCATCCCCCGGGCCAGAGACCGGCCCGTGCCCCCCAACCCCAGCGCCACTGAAGCAGATGTTTTTAAACTGAAACTCACTTCAGACATGCACAGACACAAGAGAAATGCTAAGAAATGTCGCTGTCCATGGGGCTGGAATGCCAAAAGCCAACAGAAGGGGGAATTAGGAAAAGAAAAAATATATATAATCCCTCCAAAAATGTGACAGTCCCCCAAAAAATGTCCTCATTGCAAAATTTACTGTTCTTAATTTTCTGCTCCATGCATAATCATTCTCCAGGATTTATTGGTTTGGCTTCTATTGTGGGGAATCAAACAGCGCTGATGTGTCAAAAAATAAATGACATTTAATGGGAATTTATGTTACTTTAATGGAGAGAGTTGTAGCAGTCAAAATGTAATCCCCCATCATTTTATTTATATGATGATACACTAAATAGTTTTTTTTTTATTGCATCCACATTCACAATTTAATTACTGACTTACCATTGGAGTCTATAGGGAGGCATTATTGTATTATTTTTTTAGAGGAATGAATGAATGAATTAACAGGGGAAAAGGGCATGCAGAGGTAAATACACAGGAATATAAAATGAAAATAAATACTGAAACATATGCCCAAAGGAGATGTGTTCACTCCAGAAGCAGGTCCAGAATGGCAGGAAACCTCCACAAACGTTGATCTTTATATGAGTGTCACCTGACGCTGACGTCAGCTGACCTGCGCTGAGTATTCGTTTGCTTAAGTTAACCTAAGTTGGCCACAGCTACACATATGCTAGCCTAAGCTGGTAAAAGTTTGGCGATGCTGAACGCAACGCTGGCAAATGCTAGCAAAAGTTCGTAAAAGTTGGTGTGTGCTGGATTAAAAAAAATCTGCTCACAAACATAATTTCACTGAGGTTTGAACTAATTTCTCTGATTTTTTTTTCAAAATGTCTGTAAAAGTTGGTCCCGCTTAAGTGATGGAACAAAGTTTTAGCTAAACTCAGATCTTATGACATGTCAGAAAATTCAGATCACTAAATATTATTTTGTCCAGTGGCAGAAAAAAGCTATGACAGAATTATTTTTGGTAACAATAAAAATATTTCTTTGTTTTTTAATGCCAGACTTGACCTAAAACAATCAGCATTTTGTAAGGAGATGGGGTGCTTTAAAGCTAAGGTTCATTGACCCAGAAAGGCTAAAAAAAAAAGGTTTAAGATGCTCACCACCTCGATGTCCCAGATCACTGTGACAAACCAGACAATTCAGTCAACAGCAAACGTGCACAGAGAGACTCATCTCAAATCCCTTGGGCACTGCTAGAAAGTACGAAAGCTTTGTGAGGTTCGCTCAGACTCAGAATGGATGGCTGCTTTTCTTAACACAAGTCATTAAAGTAAAGTAGTTTGATGGTGGAAAAGAAGCTGGGAACGTGTTTTGTTCCATGAATTAAAGAAAATGGCAGTGGCAAGGCTTACATCATATGAAGTAATGAATTATTAATGCACTAATCAGTATTCTCAAACTCTGAATTACTGAATTGGTGCTGACAAAAAGGAGAAAAAAGTTTGGCTTTCTCCTTTCGTAGCTCATCACCGGACTATTATCACTTCAACAGAAATGCAGCCTCACTGATGTTGGAGTGGCAAATAAACATCTGGGAGATGGTTCCTTCTTTATCTTCCGTAACAAATGCACATAGGCGTGGCGAACTAACTTTAGCTACTGACGAGACAAGTACAGTCTGTGCTCGCATGTGTGTTCACCAGGTCTGAGACGATTCTGTTACTGCGAAGAAGGCTCTGTTTATGTACAAGTAAGTCACATAAGCTCCTCTCGCCCAAGTCCTCCTCCCGTTTGGTGGGGGATCCTCATCCATCATCCAACCAGCTGTTAATAAAATTATTACTGACACCATTAACATCTTTTTCCCCTCCCCAGCCAGCATGCCCATGTGGGCCCCACCAAGGGTTAAAACTGGACTGTCTTATGGGTCCCATGTGGGTTTGTCTGTGGGCTCCACGTTGGTCCCATCTGTGTTTGCCCACATGGACTTCATCTATTTACCTATTTTCAACTTATTTTCTCAGAAATTTGCATTTTTTTTTGTATAAATTTGTGACTTTTTCACATAAATTTGCTACTTTTTTTTCTTGAAAATTTTAAACTTTCTCATAAATTTTCAACATTTTTTTTGCTGTCAACTTGCAACTTTTTCTCATAAATTTGTGATTTTTTTTCTTGTAAATTTGCAACTCTTTCTCATAAATTTGTTTATCTTCAAAAATTGACTTTTTTTCTTGCAAATGTGCTAACTTTGTTTTGTAATTTTGAGACTTTCTCATAAATTTGCCACTTTTTTACTATAATCTTGTAACTTTTTCTCATAAATTGGTTTTCCTTGTAAATTTGCTATTTTCTTGTAAATCTATGACTTTTTCCCATAAATTTGAGACATTTTTTTTTGTAAATTTTGAGTTTTTTTCAAATAAATTTGTAACTTTTTCCTTGTAAATTTCCAGTTCATGTAATCATTCATTTGCTACATTTTTGTTAATTTGCAACTTTTTCTAATTTTTTCCTCATAAATTTGTGACTTTTTTCTTGTAAATTTGCTAAATTTTTCTCGTAAGTTTGCAACTTTTTATGTGATTTTACTATTTTTTCTTGTAAATTTGCAACCTTTTTCTCCTAGATTTTTTTTCTCATAAATTTTCCGTTTTTCTTATAAATATGAGATGTTTTTCTCATAAATTTGTGACTTTTTTCTTGTAATGTTTTGGTGCCAGTGTTACTGGGACCTGCTCAGCCACATTAAACCCATTTGTGGCCCAGTTGGGTTTAATGCAGGTTAGCAGTTTACCTGCTTAGCTGTGCCACACAGACGGAGCCAACATGGAACCCACGGACAAACCTACACGGGACCCATAAGACAGCCCAGCTTAAACCTATAGCAGCGCCCACATGGGCACGCTGACTGGGTCCCTGTAAGTTCCTGACATCCTTTGCATGAGCCAAACAAAACAACATAAAGCAACCATGGAGAAAACGGTGACGGGATGAGCCTTAATCTCATTAAAAATGTAGCTCTGATGGTTTTTGAACGTGTACAAGAGGAAAAAACTTTGAGCCCGAGCCAATTAAAGCAGGTGGAGGCTCTTGCCAAAGAGGTAACGAATTACAGTGCACCACCTGATCTGAATAAACATTCCCAGCTGCTCCGCTCCACGCACCGCACAGCACATGCAAGCTTCCTCTGCAGGCCAGAGAAGTACCAGGCAAGCACAAGCATAGTAAGATGGACTTGTGCCAGGAGAAAATTGCATTACACCTGCATTTGCACCTCTTCCCCTCTGTATGCGTGCATGAAGCAGAAAGCTAAGATTGTCCCCGGGGGCACGAGCATCATCCTCAGACATAGTAGTGTTCGTTGTCATGCTGCTGTATGGCAGATGGCGTCAAACTCTTGGATCTGCCCTTCAGACCACTTTTTTTTTTCTTTATCAGTTTTGTACTGGTATTAGAACAATGAATAATCTACACGCAGTAGTGATTTCAAAAGCTCACCGGTAAGCATGTAAATAAATCGCTTGGTTGGAATGTTTGACTTTGCTCAGGATTTGGGGTTCTGAATGTGCATTTCTTTTTACAGGGAGCAAAAAAAGTTAAACGCAGGATGCTGATATTTTCAGTTTATTTGATTGCCGTTGCTCAAAAGTCAGCCTACTTAAAGTTTTCAGTGTCTTAAATGCATCTTCTTGTAAAGACTACCCATCTGAATCTACCCCTGTCCTGCTCCTAAGCACAGTAGAATACAAACTGTGGACAATCACATTATACACACTACCGCACCCCGTGTCTACCCACTCACTGTGAAATGTGCTAGCACTGGTGTTTGGTGGTTTTTCCCCGTCATTGCTGTGGTTCTTACTGCTTGCTGTGATGTTAATCTTTGTTGCGTTGATCAGCCGCTTCTATTTTTATATTCATTTTAAGCACACGTTGACAGTCCCTTTGCTTCACATGCACACTGTCAGAGTTTCACCCATTGATCAGGTGTTGAGTGTTGAATGTGTCTTAACCTGCAGTTTTTATTCTGTCAGATTACTGGTCAAATTAAGCCAGTAGTTTTGACTGCACCATTATTTACACAGCTTGTCCACTTGTTTTATAATAACAGTACTTTTAGAGATAAAATCACAGCTTAAAGTGAAACATTAACTGATCTCAAAACCACAGTCACCCTTCAGGGTCACAAGGTGAACCTATGCTCCAAGTTTGGTGACCCTAGCTTTACTCATTGTAAAGTAATAGGGCATAGGGAATGTTAACCTTTGTGGCGGTTTGGTATAACCCCCACAACAGACTAGGGACAGGCACGGCAATGTGTGTAGTAATGTCTACGCCACACCTTGACCTTTAGAACCCAAATCCATAGTCAGAGGTCAGGATCCCAAGGTGAACCTGTGTACCGGGTTTGGTGACCCTAACTTTACTCGTTTTATAGTAATAGTAAAGTTAGCATTTACCATTTACCATAGTGTAACAGAAATGTTAACTTTGACTTTTGACCTTTTGACCCCAAACCCAAGGGTGAGGGTGTAAGTCGTCCAAGATGCATCTTAGATACAACTACTGTATCAATTTGAAAAGCCTACATCATTTCTTTCAGTAGTTATTCCATTTAGAAGATTAAGGGAAACTCTGACCTCTGGCCTTT
Source organism: Pholidichthys leucotaenia (assembly GCA_020510985.1). Lineage (NCBI taxonomy): Eukaryota > Metazoa > Chordata > Actinopteri > Cichliformes > Pholidichthyidae > Pholidichthys > Pholidichthys leucotaenia. Next base: position 21,291,286 of record CM035844.1, read on the forward strand.
GACCTCAAGGTCACCCGACGAGAGTCAAATTGCAGTATGTGCATCATCAGTGTATATCAAACCCTTGTACCACGTTTCAAAACATTTTGAACAAAACTGTAGGAGGAGTTGATTTCACAAAAGTGGGATGGATGGACGGACGGACAGATGGACGGATAGGTAGACAGACAGACGGATGGATTGCCCCAGAACATAATCCACCTTCGGTTGAAGCCCAAAGGGACGGGGGATAGAAAGGCCAACAGACTAAATGGGCCTGTCTACTCATATCACTTTGATACCTTATGTCAGGGGTGTCCAGCCATGTGCTGTACTGGAGGGCCAAGACCATGCAGGTTTTGCCTCCAGCCAGAGCCTTCAGCGGGTACAGTCATTGCATTTCTCACCATTGAGTGCTAATCAGTTACAACACCTACTGAAGAGACTGGGTAGAAGAGAAACCTGCAGGGTCTTGGCCACCATGGCACATGGTTGGAGAGCCCTGCCTTATAATAGAGAATGAGCACGGTTTAAAATAAACAACCAGATTGTCAGTGACGGAGTAGCTCAGTCCGGCCTGATGAAGTCGCCCTGAATGTGTTCACATCTCCTGACCTTTTACCCTGGCCTTGACGCAGATCCTCCTAATGATCATTGTGCAGGAATTTGTTGAGAATACGGAGGAGTGATAGCTATGAATATAGGCTTTTATCACAGAATTGAATATTCCTCCTCCCCAGCTCTTCTGGCTTTTTTAGCGTCTTGTGAAAACACACCTCTCTTTCGAAACAATAGACAAAGTAGCTCAGCATCTAAAAAAAGCTTTGACGGACATGTCCCCCTAACTGTAATTAACTCTCGCTGCCATGGAGCTTGTACTTTTACTCAACATGAATTATTCTTATGACACTTTTACAATTTTACAATTTAGAATTTCAAGCTTCTACTCATAATCAATTACAGAATATGAATATTTTTGGAAAATTAATTGGAAACTATAAAGTGACTACACACATACATGATTTCTAGGTGAGTGGGATGATGCCTGGGTGTCTGTGCATGACGTGGGATCACTGTGTAGCTGAGTTTCCACCTCAGGGAGGCGTAGAGAGGAGGGTGGGGGCTGCGTTTGAGGAGCAGTGCAGGTGGTGCAGGAGAGCGTTTGGATGTTGCAAACAAAGTCTTTTCAAACATCAATAAAAGAAGCTGGAGTCAGGAGAAAGTGTGATGCAGGGTTTTTTTTTTTTCTCGCTTGCCAATGAGGCTGAATCATCATTAGCAAACCGACATGCCAGTGTAATAGTGGACTGGGTCCTGAGAGCTTTGCGGGCTTTGTTGAGCTAAGCTCTCGCCAGATTGTGTTTTGTCTCTTCCCGTTTCTATAAATCTGCTCTCTCATGTTCCTCTGTTTATTAAGCCAAGCGGTGTGATAGTACAATGGTCGTCTTTAGTGAGCAAGCTAGCACACGGAGATGCGTGCAGGAGTAGACTGTGTGTGGGCGTCACCGCTATTGCTCACATATCTGAAAGGCTGCCTGCATGTCTGTAGCGCTGGGCCTCTGGGATCCACCTCCAGATTGCCTTCAGTTGTGGTGCTCTGAAGCCTGGTCAAAAATAGAACGATTGGCCTGTGAAATTTGTGGAATGAACCTTTAAATGCGTCAAGCTCCAGATGTGCTAGTTGTTTCAGATCGTGAAGTGCGCTTACATTGCAGGAGGCGTTTGCTCGTCCGCGGCTTGGTGTCACATGCTAATGGCCACTGTTATCAGATGGGGAAAAAAAAAGAAAAAACTCTGGTTAATATTGTAGCTCATCTTACGTTCTCCACAGTGCTTTTCCTGCTGAGTGTCAGGCTGCAGTCTGAGCTCAGGTCTGAGGCTGCTGACCATCTCTGGCGGGACTGCAAGTTGCTGACCTACATCTGCTGACATTTCCAAATCCCAGCCCATCGCTGTGAGCCATCCCGACTCGTGCCTACTCAATGACGATTCTCCCCTGACTTGTTAGCTGGCACATGCAAAGTCAATTTTTATATCTAGTGGGCTCTTTTATTCATTTTCTGCCACGGGGGAAGGACTTCATCTCTGTCCGATACTGCAGGCTGCTATTGCTGCCTGGATTTTACTGCTTCACTGTGCTGCTGTGGCACCAGGGGTATTGGCTTTAAGAACAGTAACGGTTTCTTGACAGGATATGTCTTTCCATTTGTGATCAGAGAGGAAACAGGACCCTAGTTCAGCCTGGAGTCTCAGACAGCACATTTTAGGCTTTCTCTTGTTTTAGCTTTGCTCCGTTTTTCATTTTGTATAACTTTAGCACTCTTTTTTTTCCCCCTCTTTTTCTCTCAGTTTTTGAGAATTTGCTGAGTGGGTCCTGATAAAAGGCTGTGGGCATGAGGTAGTGGCAGATATGCTAGATTTAAAAAAAAAAGAAAGTAATGTGAATGGTGGAAATATGGCTGTGCGATATGACCAAAATTTCATACCACGATATAAATAATCTAATTGATATCAAGATATATCACAATATACATTTTCTGTAAATTCTATAGTTCAGATATAATAATTCATTCATTTATTCTTTCAGGTTTATTTCTGGGTGAGCATAACAAACTATATTTTCCATAAAAGTCATGTTACAGACAGAAAGGATTTAGGCTGAAGCAGCAGCTTGTTAAAGCCTGCCCCTCATACACTATACAAATGTTTAGCCAGCCACATAGCAACAAAAATTCAATCTATAATCTAGTTACATAATTATCCATCCATCCATCTTCTACCACTTAATACTTTTCAGGTCACGGGGGGCTGGGTACACCCTGAACAGATCGCCAGTCCATCACAGAGACACAGACAGCCGTTCACTCTCACATTCATACCTGAGGACAATTTAGAATCCCCAGCTGATGCCAGTTAACCTCACCTGCATGTCTTTGGCCTGTGGGAGGAAACCAGAGTACCTGGAGTAAACCCACGCAGACACGGGGAGAACATGCAAACTCCACACAGAAGGGTCACCAGTGGTCAGGGGTGGGATCGATCCCGTGACCTTCTTGCTGTGCTGCCACAGTGCTAACCACTGCTCCACTGAGCTGCCCTTTCACATAATTATATTAATCTTAAATAAATTAAATACCACTGTATCTCTTCATTAGCATAATTTTTTGTCAAATATTTAAACTTGTTAAATGTGCAACATAACTTCAAATCAGCAATAACATTATTCCATAACTTCACCCTGTAACAGAAAAACAGTGATTTTTTTTTTACATTGGTTCTTGTCTTTAGTTTCTGAAAAATCCATGTTCCCCTTAAGTCATAATTGCTTTTCCTCAGCTGGAACAACTCCTGGATGCTAGGAGGTCACTGGCAGTTTTTCACCCTCAACATAATCTGTAAAATTTTGAAATTTTTTAAAATTCACTGATTTGTAAAGTATTTCATTTAACATATAGTGGATTTGTAGAATCATAATAATTTGCTCTGCACACAAGTCTTATTGTTTTTTTTTGTAATAAAAATATTGAATTAGTGATTGTTTTATATGTATTTCCCCATATTTCCACACCATATATCATGTATGGAACTAGAAGCGAACAGTATAATATATACAATGACTCCAGAGTTCCAAGATCTTTAGCTTTGTGTAATAATGCAGTAGACTTTGATATTTTTGTTATACCTTCTATGTGAGGTTTCCAACTTAATTTACTATCCCATAATACCCCCAAGAATTTCATTTCTGATACATTTTTAATTTCAATGTCATTTACCATTGGTTTTCTATTCAAATATACCGATCATTTCCCAAATATTATGAATTTTGTTTTACTTAACCTGTTGCACTCCGGTGTACCGCGGGTGGACACGTCTCTGCGTCCTAGAGCGCACGAGGGCGCTGCGTCCTAGAGTGCACTGAAAAAAAAAGCTGCATTTCCGTTCTTCCACTACAGACACAGCCGCGAACAGAAAGCCAAAGGAGTGCTTTGATTGGTTTAGGTGTGATTGACCTCTCATTCGATGAATAAGAGCCTTGAATTGGGTTTCTGAAACCTTGAAGAACCAATGACTGAAAACCTAGCAAGAAGGACTCGCCTACCAACGGCTGCGAATACAGCCAGCCAGTTGAAGCACAGAAGTTCGAAAGCTGTTTTGTGTAAGGCTGGGTGACACACAGGTGTTCGCCAGTCTTTTTTTCTTACTACTGTTATTTGTTTTGAAAAATCGTTCGCCAAAACCGCAATCATGGAAGCGCAAAACCCCAATAATGGAATTATGGTTTGACCGGGTCGCGTGACCAGAACCACGAGTCTGTAACAAGCGGACCAGCGTCACGTTCGTCTGACAATGAGGAAGAGAAGTTTGCCAGCGACTTTGCTGTTGTGGACAGGTAAGTGTTATAAGCTAAATTATTCTTTATCCCTGAAAATTGTAATCAAAATGACTTTTGACCGATCGGTAAATTACAACTGGGAGCGGTCCGGGTCCGTCATGTTGCGAACGCCCCCCCCCCCCCCGCTACTCTTCTGTAGCGGATTGCAGATATATTGCAGATATTTTAGTCCAACTGTGCGTAGTACACCGCGGCGCACCGTGACCGCAGCGCACCGGGCGATGTCCGTCCTCTGTAGCGGGGGGGGTGGGAGTTGTTCTCTTCAACTTTACAAATATTTTAGTATAATTTTTAGTGCACTGTAGGGTATTTTTTCTTGTAAAAAAAAAAGCCACACATTTTTTACGTAGCATGCTTCTTTGTGTGTGGGGGCTTGTTTGTTCATTCATTCATTCATGAATGAATGAACAAACACCATGCACAGCCCGAGGTGGAAGTATGTATAAACTGGAAGATAATTGTGTATTTTGCCCTCAACCTGTGAAAAATTGCTAGAAAAAAGTCACAAATTTGTGAGGATAAAAACATTACATTTTAACTTAGAAAAGTTGTTAAAATAATTAATTAAATTAAATTAATTAATTAAATTAATCTGTAATTTCCCATGAATGAAACAGTCCTTCTTATGCCATACATTTCTAGTTTTTTTAAATAATAATCTGTGGTCAATTGTGTCAGATGCTTTTTGTAGATCCAAAAATATCCCTACTGCATATTCTTTTCTTTCTATACTGTCAAATATTCTTTCTACAAAATTCTATTAAAGCAAGTGTTGTCACTCACATACATACTGAAAAAATCAATTGTACAAGTTCATCTATCATTAATTTTATGCACCTTTTTCCACCTTATTTTGCAGTGTTGTTATAAGTTGAGCATTTGAGATGACTTCAACTTTATTCTTAGTTACCTGACTAATTAAAAATTATTAGAAATCAAGTAAGTTACATTAAAAGCCAGTCTGTTCCTCTGAAATGTTTTAATTTATTTATTCTTTATTTAGTCTGTATGCAATGGCTGTCATGCACTTTTGTAGCTTTAGTAATTTTTTTCAGACAAAATTAAGAAACTCAGCAGTAATTTAAACCAGAACGATGTTCTGATACATTATAATGTTTCCTATTTGTGACAAGTTAGCATCATCATTTAGCATTTGCTGTTTTGTAATAACAGTAAAATGGTGTTAACGTTACTTACCTCCAATTAAAGCAAAGTTAGAGGACAATCCTCTCTGATGTAGCACGGTAGGAAACAAAACAGAAGTAGCGGCTATTTGACCAAAACATTAGTGCGGAGTTAGCGGCTGTGCTAACCACCAGAAGCCAAACACCTGGTGCATTGTGGGAGAGAGGCGGGCAGTGACAAGTGAAACGGGGTATGTGTTTTTTAAATCCTGATATAAACCATACAGTTTTATATGAAATGATCGACGTTTTTATTGCATCACCCAATATATATCGTCATATCGCACAGCCCAAGGTGGAAATATGTATAAACTGGAAGATCATTGGGTATTTTGCCCTCAACCTGTGAAAAATTGCTAGAAAAAAGTCACAAATTTGTGAGGATACAAACATTACATTTTAACTTAGAAAAGTTGTTAAATTAATTAATTAAATTAAATCAATTAATTAAATTAATCTGTAATTTCCCAGTTTGGGATCAATAAAGTACATCTATCTAAATTACAAGGAAAAAACTCCACATTTAACACAAAAAACCACAAGTTTGGAAGAAACACTCTCAAAGATTTATGAGAAAAAGAAAAAAGTTTATTTAACAGGGAGATATCTCACAAATTTACAATAAAAAACACATAAGAAAAAAATGTGCAAAAATTACCATGAATTTAAGATTTAAAAAGTAGCAATTTCATGGTAAAAAAAAAAAAATCAAACTTACAAGAAGAAAAATGTTGCCAATTTCTGAGAAAAAACACTTTTCATTTACAAAAAAATGGCAAAATTAAGAGAAAAAAATAATAAATTTACAGAAAAAAACAGTACATTTATCCACAAATTTAGAAGCATACAGTTGCAAATTTAGGAGAAAAAACAACAGTTTAAGGAAAAAACATTAAAGAATAATTTGCTAATTAACTGGACTAAAATTGCATGTTTATTAAAACAAAAAAAATGGTTCACTCTTTGGCTCTTTCTATCAACATGGTTGATAAACATTATTAAGAAAACTTTTTCCTTTTGGTTCACTTTTGGCTCAAAATCCTGATTCTGGGGGGGCCCTCTCCTATTAATGTAATTAGGCTTGATGTTGTCCTGTCACAGTGTGTAAGAGCAGCTGCCCTGCCATCCCCTCTCAGCCGAGGATCGCTGTGAGACAACAGGGAGGTGCAGTACAGTCGAGAAGAGCAGCATGCACATCTAGCAGCTTAATGCTTGTGCAGCAGAATGCAGCTCAGTGTCATTGTGAATAATAAACACATTCCTGTCACACGCTTTGTTTATGTACGGTCTTTCTTACCCTTCACGGGGCCTTCTACCATCATGGATATGGAACCGCCCCACCCACCCCTGCATGCCTGTGTGCTAATTTAGCCAAATCAGCTTTTGCAGAACATATTTTGTTTTCCAATTACCTGCCAACAGAACTGTGTTCACACCACCATGACCAATTTACAGACCCTGTGTTCAAGCAATATATTTCCAGCACAAAGAGCTTATTATCTAATGTATCACTAATTCTAGGTATAGTGGATGGCTGTGTATGTTTGCTCACTGCACTGATGGAAAACCATAGACTGTAGCAGCATTTTTTTTGGCTACTATGATTAATAATGCATCCAAACCGTGTTAAAGGCTGAATTGCCATGTGATCATGTTCTAATGTACTAGTGCTGTGACTAATCGACTAGTCAATCGTCAGAAAATTAATCTACAACTAATTTGATAGTCAACTAATCGCCTGTGTGCCCTTTTCCAGGAAAAAATTCTAAAAAGTTTGAATGTTTCAGGCTCGAAAACTAGAAAAATTGCCACTTTTCTTGCTTGTGCATTATGAGTTAAATAAATCACGGTTTTGTGATGTCTGACAATTGTTTTGTTACAAATATTCTTGATTAATCTGACAAGTTCAAGTCTCAAACTCACATTTGATGGGTCATTGTTTTTTACTTAGCTATGGGGAGCTTTTACAAAGCATTGTGTTCAAGATTTAAGATTCAAGATTTTTTTTATTGTCATTTAGTATGAACGCGTGCACATAAAAAACAATATTACGCTCTCCCAGCATAACACAGTTTGTATATTAAAGGCAGAGAGTGAAAACAAGATGATATTCTCAGGTGTGCAGACCCCTTAGCATTCCAGCCAGTTTCCCTAAATTTAGCATACACAAAGAAAATCTAATTTTTTCTTCAATGAATGGCAGGAATTTTAAGAGGTTAAATTAGCAACTTTTTTCTCCTCAGTTTGCATTTTTTTTTCTTTTAAATCTGCAACTTTTTTCTCAAAAATTAACAACTTTTTTCCTATAAATTTGCAGTTTTTTTTTCTTGTGGATTTGCAACTTTTCTTTTAAACGGACTCAGCCCGAAGGAGTTACATGGGTCCGCCCTCCAGTGTGCTCACCACCAGCAGGAGGGATCATGGGAGTCTGGTGCCATGTGGATCAGGTGCTGGTCGAAGGCAGAGACCTTGACGGTCTGATCCCCAGCTTTCTAAACTTGCTTTTGGGACGTGGAACAGAACATCACCTCTCTGGCGGGGAAGGAGTTGGAGCTGGTGCACGAGGTTGAGAGATACCAGTTAGATATTGTTGGGCTCACCTCAATGCACAGCTCCAGTTCTGGAACCAGTCTCCTGGAGAGGGGCTGGAGCTTGGCCTACTCTGGAGTTGCCTCGGGTGAGAGACGGCGAACAGGGGTGGGTATTCTTGTATCCCTCCGCCTTGCTGCCTCTACTTTGAAGTTCTCCCCGGTGGACTAAAGGGTAGTTTCCCTACGCCTTTGGGTTGGGAAACAGGTCCTGACCATCATTTGTGCTTATGCAAACAAATGATGATTTAGAGGACCCATCCTTTTTGGAATCTCTGACTTGGGTGCTGGAAAGTGCTCCTCTTGAAGACTCCATTGTCCTACTGGGGGACTTCAAATGCGCACGTGGGCAATGACAGTGAAATCTGGAGGGGTGTGATTGGGAGGAATGGCCTGCCCAATCTGAACCTGAGTGGTGTTCAGTTATTGGACTTCTGTGCCAACCACAGTTTGTTCATAACGAACACCATGTTCAAGAATAAGGGAGTTGTTTTGTCCGAATAACATGAGACTGGAGGCGTTCTCAACTGAACACTGAACTGACTTTATTATCGAGAACAACACAATATACACTCCAGCCGTAGCCCGCCTGACGTCATTACCCCAACACCCTCGGCCAGGCTACGGCAAGCCCCAAGAGTCAAATATCACGCATAGCACCCCCCCTTCACAAAGTCAAAGAACCCCCTCCCCCAGAACAGAAAACAAACACAGTGTTGTTGCTCTTTTTTTCTTCTTTTTTTTTTAACTAAGTACATAAAACTCAGCCAACCAAACGGCCGTCTGGGTAGACTACCAGAACGCCCCACTGTGTTGGATCTTTAATGCATAGTCTTCCAGGTACCTAGGCCTCAGACGAATTCTAGCCGGGCGTTTCCTAGGCGGAGACACTGCACTAGGCACCATTGGCTGCACCTGTGAGTTCTCACCACCCCAGTCCAACAAGTCCCACCTCACACCAGGTTGTCCCGCCGTAGCTCTAGCCCTCTGTTCCAGTGGCGACTTCCTGAGTCTACTTGAGTGCCACCGTGACCCATCCGCAAGCTCGAACGTGTCCTGGCCCCGTCGCCTCATGATCCGCAGGGGCCCCATCGAGAATGGCTGCAGCTTATGTGTGCGGTTAGGGTGTTTGATCCAAACTTGATCCAAGACCTTCAGTCCGTGGGCTCTCGCCCTGTGCTTCCTGTCAAATCGTCGCTTCATCTTACGCTGTTGCGCAGCGACCCGGTCCTATGGAGACTCCATATTCCTTGGAGGAGTTGTGGGCAGTCTCAGTCGATCAAAAGGCAGATGTAGTTCATGCCCCAGCATGGGAGCTGGGGAGCATCTTGTCGTAGCATGGGCCGTTGCCTTGTAGTGGAGGAGTGTGCCCTGGAGGGCATCTGGAAATACGAAGCCGTCTGCCAAGTGGGCTCTCAGTCTGTTTTTCAGGGTCTTGTTAAAATGTTCAATGCTGTCATTGGCCTGGGGATGGTAGAACATGGTTTTAACGTGTTCCACGCCCCTAGCACTCAAGAACTCTTCAAATGCCCCAGAGGTGAACTGCGGGATATTGTTAGTCGTGATTACATTCAGGACCCCCCACCTGGCGAACAGTGACAAGAGGAAGCCCGTAACCACATCTGTCATGACTGAATTAGTGGGAAACACCTCTGGCCACTTTGAGAAGAGGTCGTAGATCACAAGCAGGAGCCGGCTGTTTGGGGGTGCTGTATGTAGTTTGCCACAGATGTCCAACTGGATGTTTTACCAAGGGCCCTCCAGGTACGATAACGGTTGCAGAGGTAGAGGGGGTGGTCCACCGGTCTTCTCGCTCTCCAAGCATGGAACACAGTTTTTCACCATAGCTTCAATGTCCTTATCAATACCTGTCCACCAAACTGAATCCCTGCAGTGCTGTTTTACCCTGACCACGCCCAGGTGGCCCTCATGGAGCATCGCTAGGACACGTGATCTCAAAGTCATCGGGATTAGCGTGCAGTGTCCCCTCGCCACTCACACCTCATTCCAACAGCTCAGTTTGTCTTTAAACTGGTGGAAGGGTGCGAGCCCACCCTGCACCTTCGTGGGCCAACCCTCCCTAATCATCGAGCACAGTTGTGACAGCACAGGGTGTCGTTCCGACTCTGCCCAAAGTTCTTGGAGGGATACTGTATCCCGGAGGGCCCCATGCAGTGTACTGACCAGATCCGCCTCCGTGGAATCGTCGTCATCTGATTGTACGGTGTTGGCCGTGGCGCAGGACAGGAGATCCGCCACTACATTATTCTTACCAGGAGTGAACTGGGTGGTAAAATTGTAGGCCCTCAGCCACTCTATCCACCTGTGGATCCGCAAAGGTCTGTGTCCTAAAGCCGACGTCTCCAGCAGTGTTGTCAGTGCTCGGTGGTCTGTCCACAGAGTGAAATGGTGCCCATAGAGGTACTGTAGATATGCCACTGTTCACATGCCCAGACACAGGCGAGCACCTCTCTCTCACCCACAGCATATTTTTGTTCAGTTGAGAGAAGAGAGACCTCGATGTGAATGCCACCGGGCATTCCGTACTATCTTGTACCTGGAACATAACCACTCCCTCCGCCGAGCCAGACGGGGAGTCAGTCCCCGCTGACTCTCTTACCATCATCTCTTACCATCTTCACCTGTACATAACTGCCCATCTAACTTATTGTACATTATTTGCACATAACAGTACTCTTAACTTTCTGCACTGCTGCATATGTTTGCATATATTTGCTTAAATTGCACATACTGTTAATTACCGTATATACTGCACTGCTGTCCTTTGCACTTCTGATTGGATGCTAAACTGTGCTTCTTTACCTTGTATTCATACATGTGTAATGACAATAAAGTTGAATCTAATCTAATCTAATCTAATCACAGATCACAATGGTTGGCTGCTTTGGATCAAAATGGGCCAACACTGGAGGAGAGGTGAGCTGAAACTTCAGCTTAGCAACTGCCGCTGAGCAGGCTGGGGTCCATTGCCACGGCGCATCCTGTTTCAACAGGGCCCAGAGGGGTCCAGTCGTTTCCGAGATGCGGGGAATAAAACGCCCATAAAAGTTCACCATACCCAGAAACGAGGAAATCTGTGCAGGTGTTGATGGTTCTGGGAGGCGCAGGACTGCCTCCACGTTTGAATGCAGGGGCCTCAGCCACCCTCCGCCACCAACCGGACCCCCCCAAACTCGATGGAGTCCACCGCGAAGATGCACTTTTCCCTGTTTAAGGTGACTCCATGTTCCTGTAGTACCGTCAGCACCCGTCCCAACCGATCATTGTGTTCCTCCCGTGATGTGCCATGTACCACGATGTCATCCAGGTATGCCACCATACCCTTGAGGCTGGCCAGAATCGTGGACATTATTTTCTGAAGACAGCTGGGTGCTGAGCTCAGACCAAAAGGCATGCGGGTGTACCTGAACACACCCATGTGGGTCACGAACGCTGTCAGGTTCCTGCTGGCTGGGTGGAGTGGCACCTGCAGGTAACCCTGGCGAAGATCCAGCTTTGTGAATACCTTTGAACCGCTGAATGTTGCGATGAGTTCCTCCATCATGGTGAGTGGGTACTTGTCCAGGACGATCGCTTTATTCACCATCCGAAGATCGATACACGGTCGGATGCCACCCGATTTTTTTCTTGGCCAGCATGGTATTTGATATCCAGGGTGAAGCATCCACTCTCTCGATGATGCCTGCTTCCAGCAATTTGTTCAGCTCTGTCGTGATATCGTTCCGTAGGGTGAGGGGAAGCCGCCGTAGTGGTTGAATTTTCAGCGTCACACTTGGATCTATGAGCGGGCGGTGGTGGAATGCGCTGACATATCCCAGGCCTCTGAACAGCCCCGGCCAGCAGACATGCCATTTGTGGTACACTGTCAGTACCGTCGAGGCCTCTGGGTCCTTGATGGAGAATCCCAGTTCACCCAGTAGATCTATCCCTAGCAAGTCTGCCCCCTGGCGTGAAATTTGGAAAGTGAATGCGGGAACAGTCTTCAACCCACATTTTACTGAAAAGTTGACCGTGCCCACCATTTCAATTTCGGCGTGGCCGTATCCAGACATTGTCACTGCTCCAATATTGATGGTTTTATTTGGGAAAAGTCTCTTCAACATAGCCATACTCAGTATGGACCTACCGGCCCCTGAGTCCACCATAAGCGGCACGTCAGCTCCGTCAAGTTTTAGAACGTACCATTTCAACGGTCCCTTCTTCGCACGTGCCACACACACCCGTGTCGTGTCTCTGGACTCCGTCGCCAATAACTCAGCAGTGATAGTGTAAGCCCTGTCCTGTGCCACAGTCAGAATCAGAATCAGAATCAGAATAAACTTTATTGCCAAGCATGTAAAAAAACACACGAGGAACTTGACTTGACATTGGTGCGCATGCGCGCGACACAACGACACGGCAGCCATAATAGACACCTCATCAAACAGAGATAGATAAGAAAGGGAGGGGAGGGGAGGGAACGACACAAGGGGGGAGGAGAGAAAAAAAACTTCGTTATCAGAATACAGCTTATTTTTAAGCAGATTATGATTACAATGAAAAAAAAATCTCTCAATAGCACAGAGCAACAATCAACCACAAAAAACCAAAAAGACCAAAAGTCAGAGAGAATCAGTGAATGGATGGGTGTAATTCAGTATTATGAATCAGTGTGTTCGTGTATGTTGAATGCAGGTGGGTGTTTATCAGTTACTGGAGGCAGCAAAATCTCTCCCAGCCGAGATGTTATGTCTTAGTGTCTGAAACTCGGAAGCATGTCCTTGAGGCATGGCAGATGGAAATTTCCTGAGCCAGTCACATGTCAATGAGAGTTCAGATGCGGTCCCAGTATGTTTATGAAAGAGAAGCACAATCTTCTGTTTTGTCTTAAACCAGGAGGAAAATAGACAACAGGGCGAATTCAAGGTCTGATAGACACAGATCACTCAGAGCATAGAATTTTACACCTCCAGCAATCCTGTGTTCATAATTTCCATACATAGGCTTTAAATCCATTCCTTGGAGGCACCAAAGACGACTCCAGATGTTTCCCTTCTAGAACATGGGTAAACATGTCCGGTAGGGTCCATCCCTCTACAATGCATGCAGGTGGTAATTTCCATGTTATCATTGCTGATAGTTAGTGCACTCCCCCGTCTAGTCGAATTGTTGAGAAGCAGCTATGCCGGGACCGCTTTTAATTAGCTCTTCCAGTTAATTTTTCGATACACCAGGAAAAACTCCAGAGCCAATCAGCAGAAAATCCTGTGATCCTAGCCAAACCAGGTAGATGTTTCCACATCCTCAGTCGAATCATGCAGACACATGCATTCCAATCCATGGGTCTCTCCATAGGGGCTCCCCCTGGCCCGAATTTATATAAAATGGTGTTAATCTTATTAAAGCCGCTCACCAAATCCATTCTTTTCGTTTGGTTCAAGATTCAGCCAGAAGACAGCGACGCAGACAAGACAGCAAGCTGGGATTCTCAGTTAGGGAGGGAAGGAGGGTAAAAGGGAGCAAAGAAAAAGGCGTCTGTTCTCTCTGAAGGGCAGAGGCACTTATTTACCACCATTAGTTGTAAAATGAATCGAAAATATAGTCAAGACATTGACAAGGTTAGAAATAATGATTTGTATTTGAAATAATAATTTTTTCCAGATACTTAACCTGCTCAAAGGAAGGTCAGTTTTATAGCTTCTCTAACCAGCTAAACTGTTTTCAGCTGTGCAAACATGATTGCACAAGGGTTTTCTAATCATCCATTAGCCTTATCTAAGAAAGATTTAGTTTTCTCTAAAAACAAGCTTATTGCAGACTCTATTGAATGGTGGGCACAGAACCCAAACTGTGCATGACGCAGGGGGGTGCTCCCATAATTCAGATGTTCACATAATAGTGTGGCCACCCATTTTTCAATTATTTTGGACATAACAGGTAAGATGCTGGTTGGTCTGTAGTTGTTTATATCAGTTTTAATCCCTGTGTTGAAAATTGGTCTGACCCCTCCTACCTTCCAAGCAGTTGGGAAGACAGCATCTTCGATTGACAGATTGATTAAATGAGTAACTGGACAAATGAGAGATTCTTTATGTTCTTTTAAAATATTGGTGTTAAGAACATGTTCATCCATTGCTTTTGAGCTATTCAATGAGCTGATGATATTTGCGACTTCATTTTCAGTATTTCTAATATGTGCCCTTCAGAGGTAAAGTGGGCTATCCCACAAAACCATTATTTTTATTTAACCATAAAATAATGGTTTTGTGGGATAGCCCACTTTACCTCTGAAGGGCACATATATTAAAAACTGGTTGTGAGGGGTTAATAGAACTAGAATTATAATCACATGGATTAAATGAACTGGATATTTCTAGCACAGAGTTTATGAAAAAAGACCATAGGATTCTGTACCAGTTTATTAATAATAAGTTTTAATTTGTTATTAATATTAGGTTCCAATATTAAGTTCTGTGTCTCTGTCATCTTTTTTGTTCTGTTTATTTGTCAATTTGTTAATATTATTCCACATTTTTTTGCCATCTCCTTTTGCATTTTCAATAATGGTTACTAAAACGTTTGCCTTAGCCTTCCTCAGAGTTTGTGTTTCCTTATTTCGAGCAGATGTAAATTTTTGTCTGTCTGTTGTTAAACCTGATTTTAGAGCTATTTTAAGAAGTTAATCTCTGGCCTTCATTAGTTGTAGACAGTTGAGCCATGGTAAACTGATTCTTCTTCTATTGTTTGCTTTTTTTTTTGTTGAAAATTTTGCGATAACCTCTTTGATTTTCATTCTAAAAAATTCATTGCTATGATTTATGTCATTTGAGGAGGTGATTTCCTTCCATTCAATTTCGTTCATTGCCATTGTTATATTTTGTTGATTTTTGGGGATTATATAATTTACTGTGTTACCTGATGATTTCTTAAATGGATTTGAAAGCTGTTTCCGTGGAAGTTTTCTTGTTGCCAATATTATGTTGTGGTCAGACAGTCCTGTTAAAAGGTTATAAGTCTGGGAGATTATTTCCGGTCTAATCATAAAAAGTAAATCAATTTTGGTTTTTGACTGGCTTGTGACTGGTTGGTTTAAGTTAGGTTATAGTGATCTGTAATGATTTTCAGATTTTTTCTGTCTTTTTTATTGTCCCAGTTTATATTAAAATCACCCAATAAGATTAGTTCATTTTTAGGATTGTATTGATTAAGAAGCGCTTTAAATTGGTCATAAAAATCAGCTTTAGAGGAGGGTTTGCGATATAAACAAACAACAGAGAAGGTAATATTGGCTGACAACTTAATGTTAACTTCTACACATTCTAGACTTTGATCTTTTGACCATTCAATCTGATTACATTTTAAGGTGTGTTTAACATATAGTAAAACTCCTCCACCTTTTTCTTGCTCCCTGTCTTTCCTATATACATTGTAGTCAGGCATGTTAACAACAGTTTCAGGTGACAAGGATGATAACCAGGTTTCAGACAAACCCATAAAATCAATATTACAGTTTATCATCAGATGTTCTAGTTGTTCATGTTTGGAGACCATACTCTTTAAGTGCCTCCCAAGCAGACCTTTTTTTTTTTTTTTTCACTTTGACGGTCCCAAATTTGTTTTGCCTGGTTCAGGGTTTGAAAAACTTTGAGCGATCTATGTTTTTTTTAACACTGGATTTCTCTAACGAGTTTTACACTCACTGACATTTGCTTGTTGGCGGCTCAGGAGGGGGAAGCAACTCCCTGACCACACTGTGTATGGTGCAGATGGAGCGCTGCTGACTTTGACTGGGGACATCATCGGGTGGTGAAAGGAATCTTTCAAGGATCTCCTTAATCCCACTGACACACCTTCCACAGAGGAAGCTGGGCTTGAGGACAAGGGGGACGACTCACCAATCACAGGGGCTGAGGTTGCCGAAGTGGTTAAAAAACTCTTTGGTGGCTGGGTCCCGTGGGTGGACAAGATTCGCCCTGAGTACCTCAAGGTTCTGGATGTTGTAGGGCTGTCGTGGTTGACACGCCTCTGCAACATTGTGTCGAGGTCGAGGACAATGCCTTTGGCATGGCAAACTGGGGTAGTGGTTCCTCTCTTCAAGAAGGGGGAACAGAGGGTGTGTTCCAACTTTAGTCAGATCACACTTCTCAGCCTTCCTGGGAAAATCTATACCAGGGTACTGGAGAGGAAAGTCTGGCCATTGGTTGAATCTCGGATTCAAAAGGAGCAATGTGGTTTTCATCCTGGCCGTGGCACACTGGACCAGCTCTTTACCCTCTTGAGAATCCTTGAGGATTCATGGGAGTTTGCCCAACTAGTCTACATGTGTTTTGTGGACTTGGAGAAAGCATTTGACAGCATCCCTTTGGGTTTTTTGTGGGGTTGCTGCGGGAGTATGGGGTATCAGGTTATTACAAGCTATCCGGTCCCTATATGACCGTTGCAGGAATTTGGTTTGTATTGCCAACACCTAGTCAAACTGGTTTCCAGTGAGAGTTGGACTCCACCAGGGCTGCCCTTTGTCACCAATCCTGTTCATAATTTTTATGGACAGGATTTTTAGGCGCAGCCAAGGAATGAAGGGTGTCATGTTTGGTGACCACAGGATCTCATCTCTGCTGTTTGCAGATGATGTCATCCTGTTGGCTTCATCAAGCACTGACTTACAGGTCTTGCTGGGACTGTTTTCTACTGAGTGTGAAGCGGCTGGGATGAGAATCAGCACCTCCAAGTCTGAGTCCATGTCCTCAGCCATAAAAGGGTGGACTGTCCTCTCCGGGTTGGGGACAAGCTTCTGCCCCAAGTGGAGGAGTTTAGTTATCTTGGGGTCTCATTCATGAGTGAGGGGAGAATGGAGCGAGAGATTGACAGACAGATCGGAGCAGCAACTGCAGTGATACGGACGCTGTACTAGTGTTTTGTGGTGAAGAAGGAGCTGAGTTCTAAACCGTCGGCCTCCGTCGGTCTATGATGACCATGGAAGAGAATCCTAAACGTCTACTCTGCTGGAACAGCACCGCCTGTGGCTGAACAGGCCGATGCGCGAATGACAGTCCCTGTCACACAGGTCACACTTGTGGGTGGTCTCCGTGCTGCTGGGTCTGTGGCGGTTCTTCCTGCGGGTCCTTTTTTCATCTGCTGCAGCAGTCAGTCTCTCTTCACCCACCTTGAGCTGTCTGGTCAGGGTGCCTCTCCATTTGGAGCGGTCCGTTGCAAGGTCCTCCCAGCGCTCTGTGTTGATATCCAGGGCCTTCATGTCTCTCTTGCAGACGTCTCTAAAGCGCAGCTGTGGGCGGCCAACGTCTCTCCTGCCAGTTGCCAGTTCTCCATAGAGGACGTCTTTGGGGATTCTGCCATCCTCCATACGGCGAACGTGGCCTAGCCAGCGGAGCCTGCGCTACCTGAGTAGAGTGAACATGGAGGGAAGGCCGGCGCGGGACAGAACTTCTGTGTTGGGCACTTTGTCCTGCCAGGATATGTCCAGGATGTGGCGAATGCAGCGCAAGTGGAAGGAGTTCAGTCTCTTTTCCTGCCGGGCATATGTTGTCCACGTCTCACTCCCATAGAGCAGTGTGCTGATGACGCAGGCGTTGTACACTGCCATCTTCGTCTTGACAGAGAGTTTGGGATTCTCTCACACTCGTGTGGTGAGGCGAGCAAGTGTGAAGGCTGATTTTCCAATCCTCTTGTTGATCTCTGTATCAAGAGAGAGGTTGTTGCTGATCGTGGACCCCAGGTACGTGAACTGATTCACGACCTCCAGCTTGTAGTCATCAATGGTGATGGTTGGTGGTGCTTCCGTGCCTTGCGCCAAGACGTTAGTCTTCTTCAGGCTGATGGTAAGCCCGAAGTCCTTGCATGCCTGGGAGAAGCGGTCCATCAGGGTTTGAAGCTCCTGCTGTGTGTGGGTTGCGACTGCAGCGTCGTCTGCGAACAGCATGTCTCTGATTAGAGCCTCATGTACTTTGGTTCTGGCTTTCAGGCGGGCAAGGTTGAAAAGCCTGCCGTCAGATCTTGTGTGCAGGTAGATTCCCTCTGTTGCTGTGCTGAAGGCATGCTTCAGGAGCATAGCAAAGAAAATCCCAAAGAGGGTTGGCGCAAGTACACAGCCCTGTTTCACTCCGCTGCGTATGTTGAATGGCTCTGAGACGTTGCCATCATGCTGCACTATCCCCTGCATGTTGGTGTGAAACGATTCGATGAGGCTTTGCAACTTTGGTGGGCATCCTATCTTTGGCAGGATCTTGAAAAGGCCCTCTCTGCTGACCAGATCGAACGCTTTGGTGAGGTCGATGAAGGCGACGTACAGAGGCATGTTCTGTTCTCTGCATTTCTCCTGGAGTTGGCGGATGGAGAATATCATGTCTACCGTCGATCGCTCAGCGCGGAAGCCACACTGAGACTCGGGGTAGACACGTTTGGCAAGCTTCTGTAGACGAACGAGAACAACTCGTGCGTAGACTTTGCCAATAACGCTGAGGAGGGAGATGCCCCTGTAGTTGTTGCAGTCGCTTCTCTCCCCTTTGTTTTTGTAGAGGGTGATGATCTTGGCGTCCCTCATGTCCTGTGGTACGGCACCTTCCTTCCAGCACTAGCAGAGGACGTCATGCAATGGCAGCAGTAGGGCGGTCTTGCAGTGCTTGATCAGGTCAGGGGGTATGCCGTCGTTGCCGGGTGCCTTGCCAGCGGCCAAGCTATCAATGGCCTTACTGAGTTCATCGATGGTTGGCTCGGCGTCAAGTTCGTCCATGGATGGCAGGCAGTCGATGGCATCAAGGGCTGACGGTGTCACGGTGTTCTGTCTAGAGTAGAGGTCGGAGTAGTGTTCCACCCATCTCTCCATCTGCTTGTTCTTCTCTGTGATCATCTCCCCAGTGGAAGATTTGAGGGGGGCCGTCTTGCTCTGAGCCGGACCAAGTGCTTTCTTGATGCCATCGTACATACCACGGATGTTCCCTGTTATGGCAGCGGTTTGAATGTCTTGGCTGAGCTGAGTCCAGTACTCGTTGGCACAGCGCCGAGCAGTCTGCTGAACTTTGCTTCTCGCAGCCCTGAGAATCTGGAGATTCTTCTTCGTTTGGGTACTTCTTGTACTCAGCAACTGCTGAGCGCTTGGCTTCAATGACGGGGGTCATCTCGGTCAACTTGGCATCAAACCAGTCCTGTGACTTCGAGGTCTTCCTCCCAAAGGTAGCCAAGGCTGTGCGGTAGATGGTGTTTCGCAGCTCTTCCCACTTCTGCTTTGCAGATTCTCCTCCTTGTGGTACACCAAGTTCCTTCTCAAAGGTGGAGGCAAACTGCTCAACAAGTTCTGGTTGGGCCATCTTGCTGGTGTCAGTCCGTGCCTTTCCAGGTTGTCTAGCACGATGGAATTTCTTCAGCTGCAGCTTGACCTTGCAACACACCAATGAATGGTCTGTGTCGCAATCTGCACTCTGGAACGAACGGGTGATTAGCACGTTCTTCAGTGAGGTGCGCCTGGTCAGGATCAAGTCTAGCTGGTGCCAGTGCTTTGAGCGCGGATGTTGCCAGGAAACCTTGTGTTGGGGCTTGGTCTTGAAGAACGAGTTTGTGATGCACAGATCGTGATATGTGCAGAACTCGAGCAGCCGCTGTCCGTTGTCGTTCATTCTGCCCACGCCAAAAGGTCCAAGACAGGAGGGCCAGGAGTCGTGGTCAGCACCCACTCTGGCATTGAAGT
Organism: Pholidichthys leucotaenia; assembly: GCA_020510985.1. Lineage (NCBI taxonomy): Eukaryota > Metazoa > Chordata > Actinopteri > Cichliformes > Pholidichthyidae > Pholidichthys > Pholidichthys leucotaenia. Next base: position 21,311,128 of record CM035844.1, read on the forward strand.
CTCCAAGGAGAATGAGTTGTTCAGAGTTGGGGATGATCCTGACAGTTGTTGTGAGATTCTCGTAGAACTCGTCTTTTGCCTCTGGTGTGGCTGTCTGTGTTGGGGCATACACACTGACGAGGGTGACTGGGCCTTGAGTGGTGTTCAGGCGAAGGGTGAGGAGTCGTGCAGAGCCAGTGCTGCCCGGTTCCACCATCTTCAGCAAAGTGTTCTTCACTGCAAAGCCCACTCCGTGTTCCCTGTGTTCATCACTGCCCTTTCCCTGCCAGTAGAACGTGTAGTCCTTCTCTCTCAGTGTGCCTGCATCAGCTAACCGTGTTTCCTGGAGAGTGGCGATATTCACTCCCAGTCTCTTCAGCTCATTATTGATGATGGCAGTCTTCCTGGTGTCGTTGATGTCCTTGAGGTTAGCAGCGAGTCCTGTCATCATAGTGCGGACGTTCCAAGTTCCCAGTTTTAGAGTTGGTCTCTTTTGTTTTATTGTCTTGCCTGGTGCGAAGGTTCTCAGCCTGCTGTTTGGATTTCTCCTTATCCCCATGCACCCAATGAGGAAAGCAAGCTGTGGCGGGACAACACCTTATTGGCTGGGGGCTGCCCAGCTTGAGGCGGGCGGTAGCTGTCCAGTGAGATCTGATGATCCCTCCCACCGTCGGGAACAACCCCTGGCGCCACGCTCTACGCCAATTGAGCAGTGGCTTATAACCGGTAACTGTCATTCCCCGTGTTTTGTCTACGCCAAAGGCGAAGCTGGAGTGTCCTCTCCAGTGATCCGGTGTTCTACCTTCCAGCGTTGGGCGTTGGTAGGATTCAAGCCTGGGCAGGAAGATATGGAGGACAAGATGTTGCCCATGCAGCATGTCCCCCCTCTCCACGTCACTGATGAATCCAAAGGAACAGCAGGGCTGCTACAGTTTGGCACCAGCGCCGTTGCAGGAGCTGCCAGAACGATGTTGAGTACAACATAGAACTGCCTTAGGGGCTCCGACTCCGGATTTTTCCTCAGGGTTGACTCCCGAAGCCTTTCCCGTGACCGGGTATGCCGCAAGGCAGCAGAGGTTTGAAATCAGGGTTTACCTTCCCCTAGATGGGCTACCTTCCCAGGTTGACGAGCCACCATCTACCCGAAGCATCTGGTTTTAAGGCGCCAGAGATCCGCCCTCGCCCCTTCTCCTATTAGTAAAAGCAGTTCCGCCGGGCTTAGAGACTAAACCACACGGGCAGGCTAGGAGTTGGACTTAGTTGCCAGAGGCTTTTTGAGACGCACGCCATAAGGAGCATTTTATGAGCACTGGGAGCTTAACCCCAGTGCCGCTCCTGGCTATGACAACCTACCAAAGCTGTCGATTTACCAGTCAGTCTACGTTCCTGCCCTCCCCTATGGTCATGAGCTTTGGGTAATGACTGAAAGAATGAGATTACAGACACAAGAGGCTGAAATGAGCTTTCTCCGTAGGATTGCTGGACTCACCCTTAGAGACAGGGTGAGGAGGTCAGTCATCCGGGTGAGGTTCAGAGTAGAACCGCTACTCCTCCACATTGAAAGGAGCCAGTTGAGGTGGTTTGGGCATCTGATCAGGATGCCTCCTGGACGCCTTCCACTTGAGGTGTTTCGAGCACATCCCGCAGGGAGGAGACCCTGGGGCAGACCCAGGACACACTGGAGAGACTACGTCTCACAGCTGGCCTGGGAACATCTTGGTATCCTCTGAAGAGTTGGAGAAGGTGGCCGGGGAGAGGGAAGTTTTGGCTTCTCTGCTTGAACTGCTGCCTCTGAGACCCAGACCTCCAGAAAAGCGGAAGAAAATGGATGGATGGAAAAACATGTGAGGTTAAACATGCGCTGGCACCCTGAACAGGAGCTGTGCCAACAGGAAGCAGAGATGGCCGTCATGACAGAAATAATCGTAATTAATCAACTAATCGAAAAAATAGTCGTTAGATTAGTCGACTACCAAAATAATCATTAGTTGCAGCCCTATAATGTACATATAGAAAAGTGTATTGCCCACATCAGACTTGTCTATGAAAGTGTCGCGATGTAGAGCTGAGCAGCTGAAAATGAATTTTCTGTAAATCAGTTTCACTTACATGGGGTGCCAGTAAGCGAATGAGAGTTTGTATGATGAACACATAGTAGCTGGCATGAACAGCACAAATGTAATTACTGAAGTGTGCTGCACCGGTAACTATCTCAGTTAGCTGCCAAAGACCCCCACATGTGTAATTTGTAGCTAGTGCTGTTTTCCTTGCAGACTGGATTTATTGGCATTAACAAACTACCATGCATACATCTTTTCTAAAGCTACCTGGTAGAAATGCTCAAACTAGCCATAAATAACAGAAATCGACAAATTCTCACAGGGACTGAGCAGTCAGTGATCCACATTAAAAGAAACATCTCTTAAATATAGGAGTCTCTAAAAAGTACAACTTCTCACAATGAATGCCCTACACAGTGACAGACATTCAGCCCTGTTCATTGAATCACTTAGCTGTGTTTAAGTATACAGGACTGAAGATTCAGTGTGTTCAACAATAACACTTCACTCAACCTTATCGTCACTACTAAAACAAATAGTAATGCTGTGCTGTGTCATTTTTTTGTCGTAGGATAACCACTACTGCTGCTTGCATGATGGACCTAAGAAGGTATCCACTGGATGAACAGAACTGCACGCTGGAAATTGAAAGCTGTGAGTAATGCCACTCCTAACTTCCTCATACAGCATCACTCTGCCTCTCCCTATCATCTGCTTTCTCTAGATTCACAAAGACACAGTGCAACTCCTTCTGACCTTCTCCATACTTTTCCAACAACACGCTTAAAGCAAATATTGCATCTGGAGCACTCTTTTTTTTTTGGCAACCTTATTGTTACTTGCTGTTTGTCACCTCTCTTCTTAACCTGGCTTCAATAACTATTCCCCATACTTTCAGTGTGATTGATCAACTTTATCCCTCTGTAGTTACTACAGCTATGAGCATCACCTTTGTTCTTGAAAACTGGTACCACTACACTTCCTCTCCACTCCTCAGGCATCTTCTCACTCTCCAAGAATGTGTTAAACAACCTAGTTAAAAAGTCCACTGCCATCTCTCCTAAACATGTCCATACCTCCACAGGTATGTCATCTGGGCCCACTGCCTTTCCACTCGTCATTCTCTTTATAGCTGCCCTCACTTCCACCTTGCTAATCCTTGGAACTTCCTGGTTCACTAGCTTGCCTTCATTCATTCTTCTCTCTCTCATTTTCTTCATTCATCAGCTCCTCAAAGTACTCCTTCCACCTTCTTAACACACTGTTCTCACTCATTAGTACATTACCATTTCCTTAATCAACCTAACCTGCTGCACATCCTTTCCAGCTCGATCTCTCTGTCTAGCTAATTAATGTAAGTCTTTTCTCCTTCCTTAGAGTCCAGCCTTTCATCCAACTCACTATATGCCTTTTCCTTTGCTCTCTCTCTCTTTTCCATACACATTTTTGACTCCAAATACTTCTGTCTACTTTCTTCATCTCCCTGACTATCCCACTTTTTCTTTGCTAAACTCTTCCTTTGAATACTTTCCTGTAACTCTTCATTCCACTACTTATGTTGTCTTCTTTCTTCTAGCCATTTCCCTCAATACATTTGCCATACTTTTCCCAGTCTTATGGTAATTCTTCCCTATCACCTAGAGCTGGGGTCGGCAACCTGTACTATACAAAGGGCCACTGTGAGGGATTTTTGTATTAAAAAATCTGCACTGAGCCACAAAAAGTTTTGAGCTTAAAAACTGGTCTGACAAGATCAGGATTAAGAGTTTTTGCCTTATGAATTTCCAGCTTTTTTATTGTAAATTTGTTACCCTTTTCTCACAAAATTGCTGCTTTTTCAGGTAATTTTTTGATTATTTGCAAAAAATTTGTGTTGTGAAGTCGAGCACAGTGTTTGCACTGTGCTCATGCTGTTAGTTTATTCCTGGCCACTTCTTCTTTCCAGTGTTATTATTTTACTTTATGTGGTTGGTTATATTACAGGTACATCTCAAAAAAATAGAATATAATCATGAAAAAGTTCAATATTTTTTGCCACTCATTTCAGAAAGTGAAACCCATATATTATATAGATTCATTACACAGAGAGTGATATATTTCAAGTGTTTATTTATTTAAATTTTGATGATTATGGCTTACAGCCCATGAAAACCCCAAATTCAGTTTCTCAGAAAATTAGAATATTACATAAAATTAATTTTAAAATATAGTTTTTTAGTAGAAATGTTGGCCGACTGAAAAGTATGTCCATGTACCACTCAGTACTTGGTCGGGGCTCCTTTTGGATTAATTACTGTATCAATGTGGCGTGGCATGGAGGTGATCAGCCTGTGGCACTGCTGAGGTGTTATGAAGGTCCAGGTTGCTTTGATAGTGACCTTCAGCTCGTCTGCATTGTTGGGTCTGGTGTCTCTCATCTTCCTCTTGACAATCCTCCATCGATTCTCTATGGGGTTTAGGCCAGGAGAGTTTGTTGGGCAATCAATCACAGTGACGCCATGGTCATTAAACCAGGTTTTGATGCTCTCGACTTCCGGGAAGATGGCGGAGAGACATAACACTTAAACAAAGAGCTCTCCCTAGCCGGATTAAAAATCATCGGTAAATGGCCAACTCGACATAAACGAATCAATAAACTAAGGGATGAAAACACGAAGGAACCGGGCACAAGGACAAAAACAGGGTAAAATTGAAGAATTCCTCTCCAACAACGCAGGAAAAACCGCTGTACGCAAAGCCCAAAAAAACGAGGAGTCTACAGCAGAGAAAATGGAGGACGCCAGACTCGACAACATGAACGCTGGCATCGCCAGTTTGGGTGAAGAGTTAAGAGAATTCAAGCGACAGCTACAACAGGATTTAGCGGCTCTTAAGGAGGAACTGAAAAAAGAAATTAAGGAGGAAATCATGGACCTCCGAAGAGAAATGGAGCGTAAATTAACGGAAAACATGGAGGAGCTGCGCTCCCAGCGGGCGTGTATGACAGAAGCGCAGACCCGAATTTCGGAACTAGAAGATTGGAAAAGCGAGGCAAACGAACAACTACAGACCCTGACGACGCAAACGCAGAGGATGCAGGAGAAAATAAACGACTTGGAGAGCAGATCCCGACGAAGCAATATGCGCATCTTTGGAATTCCGGAGGGCATTGAAGGCAACTCGATGACAAAATTCATGGATCAGTTCTTAAAAAAAGAACTGGAAATACCCGGAGAAACGGATCTGCAGATTCAACGGGCGCACAGAACACCGGCACAGAACCCGAAAACAAACTCTCCACCCAGGTCAGTTGTGGTAAACTTTGTGAAATATGACATAAAGGAAAGAATCCTGACGCAAGCATGGAAAAAAAAGATACGAATCGGCGACAAACAGGTATTTTTTGACCATGACTACCCGACAGAAATCGTGCAGCAGCGGAAGAAATATGCCAATATTAAAAAAACGCTGAAAGAGAAAAAAATTAGATTCCAAACGCCGCTAACGAAAATGAGGATTCATTGGGAGGAAGGCACAAGAACCTACAACACGGCCGAAGAGGCAGCGCGGGATATGATGGAGCGGGGCCTTGAGGTGAGCGTGCCGAAGGAGACGGCTGGAGCAGCGGCGGCCCTGAACGCACCACGACAGACGGAGTGGAGGCGAGTGAACGGCGGAAGAAGGGGGAGAGACGTAGAGCAGCGGGCCCAGGACAAACTACAAGGCTTTCAACTGAAAGCCTAGATCATAACAAAGATTAAGAAAGACACAGAAGAAATGAAGGCCAAGAAGACAAGGTAAAAGAGAAACAGACGGCTAGGAGAGGTTTAAGTGATATTTGTTGGACATTTCTAGACTAATGACTATTACTTGGATAGTAATTAGAGGTCTAGGGAGGGCCCTTCACTCTGTGAAGACAAACCCCCCACCCACCAACAGGGACCAGTGGGCAGAAGAAAGGCCCAAAGTACGGAGGTCGAGTTTTTTTAATGTGTTTTTATATAAATATGTGTTATTTTTGTTGTTAAAGGGGTTAGGAGCACAAGTTAAAAAAATGGAAAAACATGAATATGGGTAAAAATCTTAAGATAATGACATTAAACGTGAATGGTCTGAACTCACCTGTTAAAAGGGAAAGAATAATAAGAAAATTCAAGAAGGAAAAAGCTGAAATTATATTTATGCAAGAGACACATTTGAGCAAGACAGAACATGTGAAACTAAAGAGATTTGGCTATAAGAACTCCTACTACAGTTCATTTAAGGGAGGAGCAAAAAGGGGGGTTATGATACTAATCTCAAACAAAATACAATATGAAAGTGAACAGGAAATCCAGGATAAAGAAGGCAGGTATGTAATAATAAAGGGAAGAATAGATGGTATGCAGATCACATTAGTGAACATCTATGCCCCACCAGAAAGTGACAAGGGATTTTTTCAACATCTGTTTGATCTCATAGCAACACACAGTGAAGGAATCCTAATTTGTGGAGGAGACTTAAATGCTGTCATGGATCATGAAGTTGACACAAGTGTTAAGAAGACAAAAAAACATGTAACAAAGTTCATAAGAACCTCACTGGCAGAAATGGGTATGGTAGACATATGGAGGGACCTACACCCACTCGAAAAAGACTATACACATTATTCAGCAGTCCATAAAGTACACTCTAGAATAGATTACTTCCTTATGAATGAAGGTGACAGACACAGGGTGAGAAATTGTTGGATTGGAGGGGCAGAAATATCAGATCATAATCCTATATACATGGAAATATATTTAAACAATAGAAAACGACAAACAACATGGAAACTTAATGTAGGACTGTTAAATGATGAGAAAATGAAAGAAAGAATAAAAATAAACATAAACGAATATATCCAAGAGAATGACAATGAAGAAGTGGACCCAACAATACTATGGGACGCACTAAAAGCCGTGTTAAGGGGTAAATTAATTGTTGAAACAGGAAAAGCAAATAAGACTAAACTGGAAGCGTATGAACAAAGATGTGAGAGACTGAGGGAACTAGAACATAAACATCAAAGCACAAATGATCCAAAAATGTATCAAGAAATTAAAGAAGAAAAAACAAAGATAAAAGAAACACAAATGGATGAAATTGAAAGGAAAAATAGATATCTAAAGCAAAAATATTATGAAACGGGGCCAAAAGCCACAAAACTGCTGGCAAAACGGTTAAGAAAACAACAAACAATGAATAATGTATACAAGATTAAAGACCCCACCACAAATAAAACCACAGTTAACCCAGAAAACATCGAAGAAATTTTCCATAATTTCTACCAAGAACTATACTCGCAACCTGAAGAAACAAATACTAAAGATATCAAAAAATTTCTAGACACATTGGACTTGCCATCAATAGGAAATCAACAAAATGAAAAACTAACAGCAGAAATAACAACACAAGAGATCAGAGATGTGATTAAGTCACTTAAAAACGGTAAATCACCAGGTAGTGATGGATACCCATCTGAGTTTTATAAACTGTTTATAGAAGAACTCACGCCACAACTCCTAAAGTCATTTAATTGGACGCTGAACAACAACAAAATACCTCCATCATGGAACGAAGCAATCATTTCAGTTATTTTAAAACCAGGGAAAGATAAAGAACAATGCGGAAACTATAGACCAATCTCTTTATTAAATGTAGATTATAAAATATACACAACAATTATATGTAAACGAATAAAGACATTCTTGACGGAATTGATAGAAGATGATCAAACTGGTTTCATAGAGGGACGCCAAACACATGACAATATCAGGAGAACAATACATATAATTAACCAAATACATAAAGAAAAGAAAAGCGCAGTAATAATGAGTTTAGACGCAGAAAAAGCATTTGACAGGGTTAACTGGAAATTCCTATATAGTGTGCTGGAACGCTTTGGATTTAACGAAAAATCAGTACAATGCATAAGGACGCTGTATCAAGAACCTGTGGCAAGAATCAAGATAAACGGTAGCTTAACAGACAAAGTAAATATACAAAGATCAACTAGGCAGGGATGCTGCTTATCGCCCACCTTGTTTGCTCTGTTCATAGAACCATTGGCTCAAGCGATACGACAAAATAAGAAATTAAAAGGTGTAACAATAAAGGGGGCGGAACACAAGATTGGGCTATTTGCAGACGATATTATAGTTTACCTTGAACAACCAGATAAATCAATAATGGAAATGATGAACTTGATAGAAAATTTTGGAAAATTATCAGGATACAAGATAAACATAACAAAAACACAAATACTGACATTCCACTATAACCCTCTAAACCAGATAACTGATAAGATCAAACTAAACTGGAACCAAAAAGAAATAAAATACCTTGGAGTGAACATACCTAAAGACCTAAGCAAAATATATAAAGCAAACTATGATAGGTTGGAACAAGAAATAAAAAAAGATATTGATAGATGGTCAATCTTAAATATGGACCTGAATTCAAAAATTGAGACAGTCAAAATCAGCATACAACCTAGATTACTTTACCTCTTCCAGGCTATACCAACAGAGATTCCAGATGCCCAATTCTCAAAGTGGGACAGGATGATATCGAGATTTGTTTGGGGAGGTAAAAAACCAAGAGTGAAATATAAAACCCTCCAATTACCAAAAGAGAAAGGAGGCATGGGCCTACCGAGTCTAAAGGAATATTACTACTCAGCACAAATAAGATATATCATATGTTGGTGCGACGAGGGATATGAGGCAAAATGGAAAGAAATGGAAAAGGAAATTGAGGGACTCCCAGTACAAAGCATAATAGGGGATAAAGATGCATATAAACAAATCAAACAAATAGACCCAATCACTAAATTTACTTTAGAACTGTGGTATAAAATAGTACAAAAATATAATATAAGGGAAGACATAAAACTATTGAAATGGGTAGCATTTGACAGTCAGTTTGAACCGGCAAAACAAGATAGGGGATACAAAAATCTGGTGAACAAGGGAATCACAGCATGGGGCAATATCGGAAAAAAAGATCTCGGGAGCTTTGTAAATATCAGGAGAAAATTTAAATTAGAAAGATCGGAATTTTTCAGATATCTGCAGATGAGAGATTACTATATGAAGAAGATTAGGCATAACCTCCAAACAGATGTGAACGAGATTATACAACTTATTTTAAGCTCATATGCAGGAAATAAAATAAGAATTATTTCAAAACTATATCAGAAACTTATGACAAACAATCATACAAGTAACTATATAAAGGAGAAATGGGAGAAAGAGCTCAATTTGTCACGCCGCGCCATTCATCAGCGGCGCCACCTGCTCACGCACCTGACAATCATCAGCGGCGAGGGATAAAGGCCGTCTCGCCCGGAGGCTCGGCCTGAAGCCGTCAGACTTCGTCCCTCACCGTTGTGAGCATACTTCCCTTCAGCGTAACCATTTTTGTAAGAAGATCGCTTACCTCTTCTCTTCAGTCTTCTCCCCTGTGCACAGGTGGATTTCCCAGCGGCGGACATCTCCTCTCCATCGCCCAATCCTCGCTGCTGCACGGAGCTCTCCAGGTGGCTGTCTTCCGGGCTTCACCCCCTTGTTGTGCCAGCTGTCCTGACCCACCAAGTAAGTCCTTCTCTCGCCATAAATTCCTCCTGTGTTGGTGTATGCCCGTCACCCTCTCCCTGTGCTCTCTCCATAGGGTTGCTCGGCTGTACGGTCACCTGCCTCTGTGCCTGGGGCAGACACCATCACCAACACATTTACATCCCGCAGACACGCACTCATTCTCCCCTGCTGTTAATAAACTCTTTGAACTACTCTAAGCCTGTGTGTGTGCGTCTCCTGAGCCGTGCATTATGTCACAATTTAAACATAACAGAAGAAAGCTGGCAGGAAATATGGAAAACACAACACACATCAACAAATTCAAGGGCATGGAGGGAATTTGGATGGAAAAACCTGATTCGCTTTTTCATTACACCACAGATTCAAGGAAAATATACAAATACCCAATCTTTATGCTGGAGGGGATGTGGGGCTCAAAATGCAGACCACTCACATATGTTTTGGAAATGCTACAAAATATCATCATTTTGGAAATCTATACATGTGACAATACAGAGGATATTAGGATATAATATACCAATGAACTGTAACCTGATGTACTTATGTGATCTTAAAAAAGACAATGTTATACAGGCTGAGGACAGATATCTAGTTAAAATCTTGTTGATTGCATGTAAAAAAACTATCACAAAAAAATGGCGATCAGAAGTTCTTCCTAACCAAGAACAATGGACTGACATTGTTGAGGACATACGTATGATGGAAAAACTAACATATCGACGAAGAATGCAAGAAGGAATATGGGAGAAAAAATGGCGGAAATGGACACACTACAAAGTGCAACAACGAGGCAGAAATTGAAAGAATAACCAAAGACACTGAAAAAAACAGAAGAATTAAGAGATGGAAACTAAAAACTTGATGCTCCAACATTTGCCCCCCCCCCTTTTTTTTTTTTTTTTTTTAATTTTATTTTTCCCTACCCTAACCCCCTTGTTTTTTTAAATGTAGAATGTGATCTGAATGCATTATATATGATGAAAAATGAATAAAAATCTAAGTTACAAAAAAAAAAAAACAGGTTTTGATAATTTTGGCAGTGTGGGGGCGGGGGTGCCAAGTCCTGCTGAAAAATGAAATCAGCATCTCCATAAAGCTTGTCAGCAGAGGGAACAATGAAGTGCTCTAAAATTTCCTGGTACACGACTGCTCTGACTTTGGTCTTGATAAAACACAGTGGACCAGCACCAGCAGATGACATGGTTCCTCAAATCATCACTGATTGTGGAAACTTCACACTAAACCTCCAACAACTTAGATTCTGTGCCTCTCCACTCTTTCTCCAGATTCTGGGACTTTGATTTCCAAATCAAATGCAAAATTTCCTTTTATCTGAACAGAGGTCTCTGCTAGTGTTTGTCCACTGTGTTTTATCAAGACCAAAGTCACCGCAGTCGTCTACCAGGAAATTTTAGAGCACTTCATGCTTACCTCTGCTGACAAGCTTTATGGAGAAGCTGATTTCATTTTTCAGCAGGAATTGGCACCCCCACCCCCCACACACTGCCAAAAGTATCAAAACCTGGTTTAATGATCATGGCATCACTGTGTTTGATTGGCCAGCAAACTCTCCTGACCTAAACCCCATAGAGAATCTATGGAGGATTGTCAAGAGGAAGATGAGAGACACCAGACCCAACAATGCAGACGAGCTGAAGGTCACTATCAAAGCAGCCTGGACCTTCATAACACCTCAGCAGTGCCACAGGCTGATCGCCGCCATGCCACACCACATTGATACAGTAATTAATCCAAAAGGAGCCCTGACCAAGTATTGAGTGGTACATGGACATACTTTTCTGTCAGCCAACATTTCCATTAAAAAAATATTTTTTTAAATTAATTTTATGTAATATTCTAATTTTTTGAGAAACTGAATTTGGGGTTTTCATGGGCTGTAAGCCACAATCATCAAAATTAAAATAAATAAGCACTTGAAATATATCACTCTCTGTGTAATGACTCTATATACTATATGGGTTTCACTTTCTGAAATGAGTGATAAAAATTATTGAGCTTTTTCATGATATTCTAATTTTTTGAGATGTACCTGTATGTTTGATTTTGCCATTTCCGGTTTACGTTTTTGTTTTGACAGTGTGTTTTGTTGACTTCCTGTTTTGGCTTAAGCTTACGGTATTGCACAGCTGACATCACTCCGTCTAATCATTCCCCGCTCCTGCTCCACACCTGTTTCCATTTTGGGCTATTTCCCTTGCCTTATTTAAAGGGCTGTGCACAATTCTTCAGCGCAGCACCCTTCTCAACATTTGGACATAAGTTCCTCTTTATTTTTCTCTGTTCATTTTGTGTATCCTAGCGTGTGTTCCATGCCTTATCTTTCAGGTTTAGCTGGTGATTCCTCTCGCCTTAGCCATGGCTATTTTTGGCTTCTCCTGTGTTCTTCTGTTTGCTGTTCTTGTAGTTTTTGTTTTTGTATGTGTTCACTAATAAATCTGCAAACTCACAGCTAGCACGTGGCGCCTTATCTTTCCCTGAAAGAGAGTTCAAAACAGAAGGGTGCTGCCAGGTAGGACACCAGCAGCTGTGAGTTTGCTCTTTTGGTTTCCCTCCCACATTTTTTGTTTTGTCTGGAGTTTTTTGGGTGTGATGACCACCATGAACTTCCGGTTATTTGGACTGAGTGAGGAGGAGCCTAGGGTGGCAGAACTCATTATGCATTTTGCCTCAAAGGCTCGAGCCACCCACACTCCCACAGTCACATTTGGTTTTGTGGACAGCGCAGCCTGGCTGATCAAGGCATGTCCCAGTCTCTGGAGCTATCCGGGTCTGACTGCTCTCCTTGCCATGGTGGTCGAGTCCCATCGGCAACTCAGTGAGCAGGTGAGGGATTCCCCTTCGGTGTAACCTGGGCCGACGAAGAAGCATTCCCGGTTGCGGAAGGCTCATCCACCTCGCCAGGAGCCCATGCCCTTGCCCATTCACCAGACGACCCCCAGAGCTCCCAGAACTTCGTCTGGCTCTCAAACAGCAGCTGATACCATCATGCCTCGGGAATTCAGGCAAGTGCTTATTCATTCACTTTCTGTTTCTGCTGAAACCTCTTGCCTAATTCCCGGTGGTGAGGCTCAGTCATTGTTGCCCACTGAGTCCTCACCATCAGCTGCAGTCACAATTTCCTCACCACTTTCTCCTTTCTCCCTGAAATGTCTGCCGGTCCTGAGAAGGAGCTGCCGGATGACAGATGAGTCTGTGGATTCTGGGGGCCTTGGTTTGGCTCCACCACTACGTCCTGCAAGGGAGAGGAGTGCCTGCTGTGTCCCAAAGCCAGTGCCGACGAGTGAGCGTCCCCTGGTTTCGGCGTTACAGGATCCTGCCCCATCGGTGAGGCATTCCCTGGCTCCACTCCTTGGGGCTAGGGGCTTCTGAAGCCTGCACCAACAGCTGAGCATTCCCTGGCTTCAGCTATGTGGGATTCACGACCAGCGGTGAGGCAGCCTCCAGCTGCCACGCCAGACAAGCCATCTGCACCACTTGCTTCGCCTGGAGGTCCTGGGATTGCAACCACCATCATGCCTGCTGCTGGGGTTGCCGCAGCAGGTTTACCAGAGTCCTGGACAGCGGTGGAGCTCGAGTTCAGGCAAGTACTCTGTTCTGTTCCTCCTTCTGCAGATTCAGAGAAATCTTGTCTGGCTCACGGTGGGCGGAGTCAGGTGCGGAGGTCCTTTGCTCCTGAGATTCCCTCGCTGGGCTCCGCTGCTGCTGCTGATTCTTCTCCGGTGTCTTCTTTGTGTTTTTCTTTCAAGGTGACCACGCCGAGAGTGAATGCCCAAATGGAGGGACTCTAGTAGCCCCTGCCTGGATTGCCAGAGTCCTGAATGGTGGTCAAGTCCAAGACAAGGCAAGTGCTCTGTTCTATTACCACCTCATCAAATCTAGAGATTTCTTGTCCTGCTTGGGGTGGGGAGAGCCAGTTGCAGCGGTCAACTGCTTCTGGTCTCTCCTCATCGGGCTCCACTGCTGCCGGCGGTAGTCACCCGGCGCGTGTTTTCTCTCTCCTGCTCGAGTCCTCATCTGGGTCTGCGGTTGGTCATCTATCTCCTCCGCCCGAGGCCTTTGTGGGTTCCCCTCCTCCGCCCAAGGCCATCGTGGGTTCATCTCCTCCGCCCAAGGCCATCGTGGGTTCCTCTCCTCCACCCGAGGCCGCCGTGGGTTCCTCTCATTCGCCCGAGGCAGTCATAGGTTCCTCTCATCCGCCCGAGGCTGTCGTGGGCCCTTCCTCCCTACCGGAGGTTGCCGTAGGTCCAGCCTCGCCACCCGAGATCTCCAAAGGTCCAGTCCCTTGAGCTGAGGTCTTCGCAGGTGCTTGGTCCCAGCCCAGAACCTCCGTGGGTGCTGCTCCTCCTCCAGTTGAGGCCTTCACGGGTGCTCCGTCCTAGCCCGGGACCTCCATGGGTGCTGCTCCCCCTCTGGTCGAGGTCTCAGTGGGTGCTCCATCCCAGCCCAGGACCTCCGTCCCAGCCCGGGACCTCTGTGGGAGCTGCTTTCCCTCCAGTTGATGCCTCCATGGGTGCAGCTACATCCCAGTCCGGGGCCATTGTGGGTGCAGCTACGTCCCAGTCTGGGGCCATCGTGGGTGCAGCTACGTCCCAGTGCGGGGCCACCATGGGTGCTGCACCTCAGTCCGAGGTCACCGTGGGTACTACATCACCTGTGATCACTGCGTGTCCTCTCCCTTCTCCTGTGGTTGCCGCGGTCCTCTCCCTTCTCCTGTGGTTGCCACGGGTCCTCTCCCTTCTCCTGTGGTCACCGCTGGTCCTCTTCCTTCTCCTGTGGTCGCCATGGGTCCTCTCCCTTTGCCTGTGGTCGCTGCAGGTCCTAAGCAGTCTTCGTCAGGTGTTAGTTCCCCCCAGCTCCTGACTCTTCCATTTCAAGCTGCTGTACCTGTGGTCTTGGAGCACCGCTCGTACCACTTACCGCCTCCATTAGGGGGCAGGCCATGCTCCAGGGCCCAGGTGCTTTGGGGTGCTGGGAAGCCACCTGATGGGCTGTGCCATTTGGTTGGGTGGCTTTTGGACTCTGGTAGGCCATCCGACAGACCATTCTCTTTGCTGGGGTGGCGCCGGTATGCCAGGAGGCCACCCGATGGACTGTGTCATCTGCCTGGGTGGTCTAGGAACTTGGGTAGGCCGCCAGATCTATTCCATCTCATTGTCCGGTGGTCCATGGACTCTTGCAGACCACTCGAACTGTATTATTGGTTATTCTTGCCCTTGTGTTCTGTCACCCATTTGTTTAATTCTGGTTGTGGGAAATGGGGATATTTCTTTTTCGTTGGTGTAACGATGGGGTGTCTGGATTCCACCCCTTAAGGAGGGGGCTCTGTTGTGATGCCGAGCACAGTGTTCGCACTGTGCTCATGCTGTTAGTTTATTCCTGGCCACTTCTTCTTTCCAGTGTTATTATTTGACTTTATTTGGTTGGTTGTATTATGTGTTTAATTTTGCCATTTCTAGTTTACGCTTTTATTTTGACAGTGTGTTTTGTTGACTTCCTGTTTTGGTTAAAGTTTGCGGTATTACACAGCTATCGTCACTCCGTCTAATCATTCCTCACTCCTGCTCCATACCTGTTTCCATTTGGGGCTATTTCCCTTGCCTTATTTAAAGGGTTGTGCACGATTCTTCAGCACAGCACCCTTCTCAACATTTGGACGCAAGTTCCTCTTTATTTTTCTCTGCTCATTCTGTGTATCCTAGTGTGTGTTCCATGCCTTATCTTTCAGGTTTAGCTGGCAGTTCCTCTCGCCTTAGCCGTGGCTATTTTTGGCTTCTCATGTGTTCTCCTATTTGCTATTCTTGTAGTTTTTGTTTTTGTGTGTGTTCACGAATAAATCTGCAAACTCACAGCTGGGGCATGGTGCCTTATCTTTCCCTGAAAGGGAGTTCATGACAGTTTGTCTTTTTTTCTTGCAAAATTGTGTTGTTTTCCACATTAAACTGTATTTTTTGTGTTCAAAATTTGTTATATATTTGGCATAAATATATTTGCTTGCCCCTTTTGGGTAAAAATGCTGCCTTTTTCATATAAATCTGCAACCAGTTTTTATAAAAGCTGTAGCTTTTTGGTGTAAATTTGTGACTTTTTTCTTGCCAATTTGTGGGTGTTTTGCCCTCATAAAATTGCAACATTTTCCTTAAATTTCAAGAAAGTTGTTTTCTTAAATTTTCAACTGTTCTCATAAATTTATTCTGTTTTTCTTTTTAAATTTATTAGCTTTCATGGGCAAAACTTTCTTAAATAAATTTATTACATTTTTCTCATAAAACCCCAACTTTTTTTGTAAATTTGTGATTTCCGGAATTTTTTTCCTTACAAATTTGTGGGTATGCTATATAAGTACAGGTCCTTATCCCTTATCCTTATGTGTTCCTCAGAGAATTGCTAAGTTTTCCCCTAAATTTATGAGATTTTTTTTTTTTTGCATAGGTTTTCATATTTTAGGATATTTTTCTCATGAATGTGCAACCTTTTTCCATGTAAATGTATTGCTTCTTTTCTTGGAAATGTATGAGGTTTTTTTTTTTCTTCAAGGCCTCAGGGAGCCACTATCTATGTACAAAAGAACCACATGTGGCCCCAGAGCCACATGTTGCAGATCCCTCACCTAGAGCCTGTATCAACTAGTTCCTGAACTCAACCTTCTTCCTTATGTAACTTCCCCCATTTAATCCTTGGCTCTGCCTTCACTCTCTTCCTCTTCTTGCTTTCCAAAGTCATCCTACAGACTACCATCCGATGCTGCCGAGATACATTCTCCCCTGACACCACCTTGCAGTCTCCTATCACTTTCAAATATCTCTTTCTTCATACGCTGTAAGTCCACCTTTGTGCACCTTCTTCTACTCTTGTTTGCAGGGCTGGGCAATTTCACATTAAATCAGCATCACGGTTATTTGGAGCTTTCAAGTCAATTTTGTTTTTTGTTTTGTTTTTTTTTTCTGTTTTTTTCCCCCCTTCTTTCTTCTCCCTTATAGTTCACTGACAAGGCTTATAATTAAGCCATGAGAGTGCAGCATCAATGAATATATCACTGCGGTAAATGAGCATAATATAATAATGAATAGACCCATTGTCACCCCACAGACATGCAGCAAAACTAAACACTGTCCAAGTTAGGACACATACCTCTTGAGGGCCCATGGGCTCCCCCAGCTTGGGGATCCCTTCACACAGCCACGACCATGGCATCACCGCACAGGGACCGCAAATCTATAATCAGATTCTTAAATACAGCTTGAGCTCATCCACTCTGTCGTCCATCCCCACTGCAAAACCGTCATCTGTTTTGCAGTGGGAGTCGACACACTCTGTGCCAGTCTTCACTCACCCTGCTCGCGCCCTCCCGGCATACAAAGATGAAACAAAGAGTCCCTCATCTCATACTATCAATTCAACTTTTCAATTCAATTCAACTTTATTTGTATAGCGCCTAATCACAACAAAAGTTTATCTCAAGGCACTAGATGCATACAGTCATGTGAAAAAATTAGGGTGTCCTAGGTTAGGATTACAGCATTTTTATAGGCTTTATTCAGGCTTATTAAGCTAGCAAATCTCATAGGTAGCACTGCAATCAGACACATGCGTAGCTGGACCTAGTGGTGTAATGCCCAAACACTATGCACACTATGCATTATTAGCAGAGATTTTAGTGGATATAGTAGATGGGCGGCAGCGGTTCAGGAGGAAGAGTGGGTCGTCCAATAACCGGAGGGTTGGCGAGTCGAATCATGCTCTCCCCAGTCATCCTGCCATTGTGTCCCTGGGTAAGACACTTTACCCACCTCGCCTCCAGTGTCCATGACACTAGGTATGAATGTGTATAAATGTTTGTTAGTGGCCGGACAGGCTGTTGGTGCAGATTGGCAGCTACGTTTCTGTCAGTCTTCCCCGGGGCAGCTGTGGCTACAGAGGTAGCTTACCACTATCAATGTCTGTCTGGAGTGAATGAATAATGGACTCACTGTAAGTGCTTTGAGATGTCGCTTGACATGTAAAACGCCATATAAATATAATCCATGATTATTAGATAGTAATAGTAAAATTCAAAACTATGACATGCAAAATCCAATCTAAACTTGTGAATGACATTCAGTTAAAACATGATATCACCATCTAGCTAGCCAGCTGTCACATAGCTTATACACACAATCAAACGCATGCACAGCAGGCCCCATTGACGTGGACTTCACATTACACACATGCCTAGCAGTACGTATAGTACCATTACACTTTTAGTTACATGACTAGAACAACAGATGGAAATTAGCCACTGGCTACAATCTGGCAAGTTTACATTGATCGATATCAATGTTCATCAACTTGCACTGTCCTTAAAAAAACAGCAATTTACTATAACATATGGGAAGTCTAGTCAAAAGCCTTGTCAAATAGGAATATTATTTCCACGTAGTATACTATCACATACTATGTGGATGGACACCGCTTATCTTTTCAATACAAGTCGTTTAAATTTTTCCATCATGTTCTGCTGCTTCCAAACAGCGCTGACTGTGTTGATACCAGGTTGGGGACTCATGCAACTGCTCACAGGAGACGTCTTAAAGGGGCAGTACATAAAAGCTCTCATGTACACATGCACACAACAGGAATAAGGGAAGAACCTAAATAACCGACATGAGCAAGATTACGCTGGGTTTATGTTCTGATGGTTGGTTTCGGTTTTATTTCAGTTAATTGCTCAGCCCTACATGCAAGTCACCCTATGTTCCTCTCTCTTTTTGAAATACGTGTTCCCTACAGCCATTTCCATCCTTTTAGCAAAATCCACAACCATCTGTCCTTCCACATTTCTCTCCTTAACACCATACCTACCCAAGACCTCCTCATCACCTTTGTTCCCTTTACCTACATGCCCATTAAAGTCTGCTCCATTCACCACTCTCTCTCCCCCTGGGAACACTCTCTACCACTTCATCCAGCTTACTCCAGAATTCCTCTTTCTTTTCTACATGATACACTGACAACAGTCAAAATCACACCTTCAGTTTCTAGCTTCAAACTCATGATCCTGCTTGACTCTCTCTTCACCTCCTGGACACTGTTCACATACTCTTCCTTTAAGATTAGCTCTGCCCCATTTTTCTTCCTATCTACACCATGGTGTGACCATCACCATGAATTTATTATTATGTACTTGTAAAATAAATTTTAAATGTATCTTAACATGGCTTTGGTACCCTTAGAGATATACATATATAGTTTTAAAGACCAAAAATTTACAGCTACAAAAAAAGCTGTCTGTAAAGTTCTGCATGAAATATTAAGTTTTCTGCCTGCTTATTAATATTAATGAATCCCTGATCTGAAAGGGTTTTTTTTGAGTGTGTCAATCTCAAATAACAAGGCACAGAGCTGTTCCATCCATGCTAACAGCAGAGCTGAGTGACACCAGTGACCTATATGTATATGTATACAGTGGGTAACAAGTCACATGAATTCTGATCCAAGTGCTCTCAGTGAATTTATATGACCATGTAAAATTTATATATCGACTTACTACAACTTATATGGCTCAGACCCAAAGTAGGAAATGAGATTTTAGATGAGATTTGCAGGTTCAGACACCCCTAAACAAATCTGATGTGGTGGTGTAACACACCACTGACGTAACAGTGTAACAGTAGGATTAAAAAATCTGATTTGGGCCACTTTAGGCTGGTACTGTGAACCTAGTCCATATAAAGGAAGTACATTGCACTTAACATTTTAATAGTACATGTTAAAAGTAGCCCTCTGTGGATCGCCATCTTATCTTGGTGGAGGGGTTTGAGTGCCCGAATGATCCCAGGAGCTATGTTGTCAGCGGCAATTGTCCCTGGTAGGGTCTCCCAAGACAGACTAGTCCTGGGTGAAGGGCCAGACTAAGAGCGGTCCAGTAGATCTCCATGAAAAACGTTACATCAAGGACCCAGTGTACCCAAAGGAGGCACATGGGTCTGCCCTCCAGTGGGCTCACCACCTGCAGGAAGGATCATGGGGATCATGGTGCTATGTGAACTGGGCAGAAGTCCGAGCTACTGTGCCTGGACTGATGCCCCTGCAACCCAGATCCCCGTATAAGCAGTAGACGATGGATGGATGGATGGATGTTAAAAGTATGATTCATGTCTATATTTTATAAAGTTCAAAACTGTAAAAAAAAAATATATTTTCCACATTGTGGGACCTTTAAAACATTATCATGACAGTCTATTCAAGTCTATTGTCCAAGGCACACACCACATTGATGGGCGTGTCCAAGTCCATTTTGCTATTAGAGCAGCACAAAAATGAATTCTGCACTGGTGGATCATCAAGGAGGCTGTCCTCGTGCATTTAACTATTCAAAAGTGTGTTTTGGGCATAACGTGCGGTAAACCAGTCGCTGTCTTTGCTCTTATTCCCTTTAATAAATAGGGGTGCAAGATCTAGGGTAATACTAATATGACAGCATTTAAATACAGCCTCATTCACAAAGTGAAAATGAGTTTAAGCACCGTCCACACCTCTGGCCTAATTTACTAAGACCTAAAACAGCAGGTACTACCTGGAAAATTGTGTGTTTAGTGGGCATTTTATAGATACTTTTCTGAGGAAAAATTTTGTCTTTAACCAGAGGTGCAAACTTGAGGAATGATTTTTCATGTCTCTTTTTGTGTTTTTGCCTTCACAGTTCAAAAACTGACTTGGAAATTAGATACATTGGAATTAATGATGTTATTAGAACCGGCAAATAATCATGAATGAACATGACGTTATCCCCGTGACCATGCATCACTCTTCACTCAGATTGGATGACAACTGTTTCCTGGTGTATGTCACAAGCCGGTCCCGCTGTGCAAAAGTGTGGTGGATAAATTTTAAAAGCAGAGTGACCCACATTCTGATCACCTAAGGAGAGGATAAATAAATTAATGTGTGTACTTGTCTGCAAGCTGACAATTCATTCATTCATCTCCTTAATGGTCCTTTTCGGGTCGAGGGGAGGCGGTAGTCTATCTGAGCATCTTTGGGAGAGAGGCGGGGCATACAGATTGCCAGTGAATGAATGAATGAATCAGGTAAGGGATTATGACAAACTTATAAAATCAGTCAGTCAAAGTAATGGACACTGAGAAATTCTAGACCCAGTGTGCTACTGCTACTACTACAGGTGCGAGGACACAGGACACAGTGTTATCCAATGCCACCTCGGGTTCCATGAGAAATATAGTTTTTCCAGATTTCCCTATCCAGCATGGTGGTCCTAAGTTCTTGAGAGTCATGTAGTCCTGTGTCTCTAAGTGTTGTTATGTAATTGGCCTGATTTCCACCCCTCCTTTTATTACCCTGTGTGGCTTCCCGAAGTATAAGTGGGTTGGCTGCCTTATCATCATGTCTTGCACAATGTCCAGCCAGCTTCAGCCTTCTTTCTTGGATTTTGGTGGACACCCAGGTAGCTCAGCATAAAGATCCACATTCCTCATGTGGTCTCTTCAAGAGACATTTAGAGTGACCCTAAGCATTCTGGTGTAGGTAGCATCCAAGGCCCTCTCCTGCTGTGAGGTCAGTGTCCAGGTCTCTGCTCCGTACAGCAGTACAGACTCAACATTTCCGCAAACAGTCAACGCCTCAGGCTATCTTTGAGATTGAACTTTCATAGTTTTGTCATCCAGTGTAGTGTTTTCCAAGATGTTTGCCTGGTTTTTATGTCTTTCTTAGACTCAATCCAGAAGTGTTTCACCAGTAAGAGTCTGGATATTAGCAGCATCTGTGTTGTAGGCCATGATTTTTGTCTTGTTTGTACTTAGTTGCAGTCCATCTTTTTGCATTTCCTCTCTGCAGCCTGTAGTAGATTGCTGGCTTTTTCTACTGTGTCAGAGATCAAGGCGGTACCATCAGCAAAGTCCAAGTCAGTAATCATTACCAGTCCTACACGACAGCTTTGACGAGGCACCACTGTGAAGCCAAGCTCCTCTTCCCTGCCTGCAATGGCCATCCCCAGTGTATAGTCAAGGGCAACAATAAATAGAAAGGGTGCAAGTGTGTCTCCCTGCAAAACCTCTGATGAAAGTTCATGGTTCCATTCATAGCTAGTGTCAAATAAGAAGGGGGTGCTACTTTTCCAACCCATACCAAGAGACGAAGCCACTTGTTCCTAGAGTTGAAACAGGGTTTCCCCCTTCACAGCCTCTGCGGACACAAGCCTGGGCATCGTTCATGTTAGGGAGCCTGGCCGGTTAGGCAAGAAATGCCTAACCTCCCCAAAAGCCCTGGTGTAGTAATAATCATGTGTGCATTCACGCCTTTTAACCACACTGACAGAAACTAACAAAAGCACTGGCGCAAAGCATAAAGCACAAAGCATGACACAAATGCTCGCTTCAGACCATCATAATAGGGCTAATAATGTTTCAAAATATTAATTATAATTTTAGTGTGGTGAGCATGTTTTATTAAAACAGAAATTGAACATTTTATAGTTTAGGCAATTAAGATACAAAAATAAGTTTTGAAAGAAATAACATTTGTTTTGAAGAAAAGTACACAGGACACCATGAAGATAACCGGAATTTGCTTCTTGAGTAATAATACCTAGAGACATATGCATTTTCAATATATTTGAGTATGATGATTTAAAGGAAGCATGATGTGAGTAATTTGCCTGTAATTCTACCTGTGAAGTGGTAGTTAATCATTAAATTATATCCCCTAGAGGGGAACCCATAAGGTATTTTAGAGCTAGATGTCAGCATTGTACATGTTTCATTTCAGCAATGTTTTAAGCTTTGTCTTTTTATCAAATCTGCTGCAGAAACAAAACATTACCTGTGATAAAACCCTGAAAATAGATATTTCCAAAAACATTTTCATGTCATTGTCTCTGAACTCAAGAGGTTACTCACTGGTTAAGACTTCATGAGTTCAGAGACAAAAAGTTAGGGTTTCTTGAAGGCCACTCGCTTATACTGTAGACAGTGCAGTTACGTCAAGCCTCATGGTGTCCACAGCAGCCACAGCACTTTTCTTTCTGGCTTTCAAATGAAAGACAGTTATGTCCTTGTGAGAATGCGTTGCCTGAGCAATGCTATTGAGGATTTGCAAGTGATGTCACTGGTCACATGGATCAACACAGTGGTAGGCAAGCGTTGTGAAAGGAACAATGAAAAAATGGTTTATCATGGCATGTGACATCATTATTTTATCGGAGTGTTACAGAAAGAAAATAGGTGATTGACAGCAGCTCTCACTGTTTTGTTTCACAGAGGCTTGAAGTGAGGTGGAAGCTGTCGTTCAGCTGAGCACAGGTTGTGTGCATTTTTAATAACAATTGGTAATTAATATTTAAAGGGTGGCAACAAAATATGTATAAAAATAGATAGTTTGTAAATTAAATTGAGCTTATTTTATACTGAAAAGTTAAAACCGACTAACCCACACTCTACGATGACGGGGCTTCCGGGGCAGACCTCACTATTCAGCCTCCTGGTGCTGTTCACCTTTTTATTTTTTCGCCTTCCTAAGTCTATACTGTATTTAAATTGCATTGCTAGAATTTTTTTTTTAAATGAGGGGAGACAGTCATGGTAAAACACCAGCTGGCGTTTTTATGCTGAGAACTAAAACACTCGTCTGTTCCATTTCCAGGCAACGGAACCCCATTTGACAATAACAAAATATCCTAAATTTAATGAACATACACAAGTAGCCTCAGCCAGCGGGAGGTGGAGAGTGGTTGAAAAAACATCCAGAGACACTGGGTTTCCCTGCATAATAAAACACTGAATATAAATCTGAGACCCATCATCACTATCCTCAGGTCATCATTCGTACACGTAGTACTTACCCTCAAAAAGATTGCTGTAGATCGTGGCTTGCTGGCAACCCTCCGCCTACCTGCCCACTTGGCTGTCTGTACTAGATCCGAAGAAAAGCGATAAAAAGACTTTCCTGTGGTTTTATGTTGCCTAGTATGAGTCTTCCGCCGTGCATGTAGTGACCATGGTCAGAGTTGAAATTTATGCCACTCTAATCTGTAGACTGTATAAAAGAGTCGGCAAAAGTGTAAAAATTGTTCTAATCTAGCACAAATGCATTGACAGCAATAACTTTGTTGCCTACCGTCAAGGGGCGTAGACAGAACGCCACGTGATTTTGTGACATTGATACGTTGTAGCTGCCTGCTACTTCCAACAAGAGCACTCTGAGGTGAGTGCAATATCCCCCGCCTCCGTTTTCTTTGAAGATCCCAATATTTACTGACAGAGAGCAGTTTTCAACTTTTCAATATAATTACTGTGGCAGAACCGAATTATGATAAACCCATCATCCACAAATATACAACAAAGTATACAACCCATAGTTGTAGGGCAGGATCCCGAAGTGAACCTGTGTAGCAAGTTTGGTGACCCTAGACAGCTTTACACAATCTATAGTAAAAGCATAGGGACTGTCAACCTCGACCTTTGACCTTCTGACCCCAAACTTGTAGTCAAAGGTCATGGTCTCAGAGTGAACTAGTGTGCCAGGTTTAGTGACCCTAGCTTTCTTTGTTGTTGAGATATAGTTTATAAGCCATTTTGATGTTGACCTTTGACTTTGCAATCCCAAAACCATAGCTACACTTCAGGGTCACAGGGTGAACCTGTGTATCAAGTTTGGTGACCCTAACTTTACTCATTGTACAGTAATAAGGCATAGGGAATGTTAACCTTGACCTTTGACCTTTTGACCCAAAACCCATAGTCAGAGGTCAGAATCCCAAGGTGAACCTGTGTAGCACGCTTGGTGACCCTAGCTTCTTTGTTGTTGAGATATAGTTTATAAGCCATTATGATGTTGACCTTTGACCTTTTGACCCCAAACCCATAGTCAGAGGTCAGAATCCCAAGGTGAACCTGTGTAGCACGTTTGGTGGCCCTAGCTTTACTTGTTTTATAGTAATAGTAAATGTAACCTTTACCATAGTACAACTGCATTGTTAACTTTGACCTTTGACCCCTTGACCCCAAACCCATAGTTAGGTCAAGGTGTAAATCATCCAAGATGTATCTTAGATACAACTACTGTATTGATTTGAAAAGTCTACATCATTTCTTTCAGTTGTTATTGTGTTTAGAAGGTTTAGGCAAAATCTGACCTCTGACCTTTGACCTCATGGTCATCCGATGAAGGTGAAATTGCAATATGTGCGTCATCAGAGTATATCAAACCGTGGTATCAAGTTTCAAAACAATCAGGACCAAACTGTTGGGGAAGTTGATTTCACAAAAGTGGGATGGACGGACAGATGGACGGGCGGACTGACCCATAACATAATCCCCCTTTGGGCTTTGTCTGGCGGAGGATAAAAATGTTTATCAGACACTGTAAGTTATAATCCAACGAAAACAGTAAAACCAACTTATTTCTTGATTAAAGACAAAAGTTTCTAAATGATTTAGAAGTGAGAAGTCTACATTTTGGCTAAACTGAGGGTCACGGTGGGCCATAAGTGTGACAGATGGAAGGGACCACCTCTGGGTCTTTCAGTGGTGACGGCCAATAATTAATACAGGAAACCCTACTGAACCTTCAATATGTCATGCAATGTGTGAATAAATGCATTTAACATGAGCTGTTCTCACCTCGTTCACAGTAAACATTTTAATGAATTATTAGTGGATAGAACATGTAACCAATATGCCAGTGGCAGGAAAGTAATAATTAGTTATTGGTTAGGTCTCTGATTCAGATTTCATCAAGATTTAATTAGAATATAAATACTTTGTTACTAAATACAGTAACCGGATATAATAATTTACTGTATCTTGAAGGAATTGTGTAAGGACATTTATTTTTTGCTTTGAGTTAAATGAGATTTGAGGTTTTCAGTGTATCTTTAGTATTAACAGAGGTTCGTAGAACCAGAAATTGTACTCAAGTAGAAGTAGTTCTACCTTATGATATTCATCACTTGAGTATAAGTTACAGCAGTTACCAAAAATTACTTGAGTAAGAGTCAAAGTATTTACTTAAAAACATACTAAAGTACTGAATAATGACTGTAGTCAAATTGTGAGGTTTTTCTTTTCAACTTGTAACATTTCTGTTTTGGATTTGCATTTTTCTCTTTGCAACTTTTAATCATAATTTTGTAACTTTTTTCTTATAATAGAGTGTTTATTATTTTTTCTTGTGGAGATCCCTCATATGTTTGTAAGGGTTTTTATTTCTAATTCACCTGTTTTGTTTTAACCCTCCTGTTGTCCTCGGGTCAAAATGACCCGCTACTGTGTTAAAAACCAAAAAAAATCCCCCTAAACAATATTTTTTCAACTTAAAATTTTATGACTTTTCCTAGATTGACCCCAACATTAGGATAAGTGAATTGTTGCCTTTATTCACATTTCCATGTAAGCTGTACAAAAAAAGTTCCAAAGGTCGTCTTCGGGTCAAAATGACCCAACAGTCAAACTGAGTTGAAATCACGGTCACTGAGTTATTTACACACCACAGAATGTGAGAATGTTTTAGTTCTGTCTCAGATCAATCAGTAGCAGACGTAAACACAATAGCAGACGTACACAAGACAAGACAGGTGGCTTTCTCGTGGACTGCAGTGCCTTTGATCGTCTCAGATCAATCAGTAGCAGACGTAAACAAGACAGGTGGATTTCCAGAGGTTATAAAGGTGCTGCAGATGACAGTACCCCAAATTCTCTCTGTGCTGAAGCCATGAGTGCGCGTTATACTGTCGAACAGGCTATAGAGCTGATTTTTTCAGATGTCCAGCAAGACGACTCTGATTCAGAAGAGGAAGTGGAGGATGTATCAGAAAAAGAAGATGGGGAGGAATACAACCCAGAGCATGATGAATCATCTTCAGAAAAAGAAAACCCTGAAGCTGAGAGACTTTCCTTTCAAAAAACGGCAAAATAACATGGTCCTCGGCAGCATATGACCAACACTGCAGGGAGGCAGAACAAAATGTCATAAAGATGACCCCAGGACCCACAAGGTATGCCGTTTCTCATGCCCATGACATTGTCTCTACATTCTACCTGTTCATCACACCAGCAATACAAAAAATAATCCTGGAGATGACAGATCTGGAGGGTTTTCCCAAATATGGAGACAGCTGGAAAAAGATGGATGAGACTGACCTGCAGGCCTACTTAGGGCTGCTAATCTTAGCAGGTGTATACAGGTCCCGAGGTGAGGCTGCAGCTAGTCTATGGGATGCAGAGAGTGGAAGGCCAATTTTCCGAGCCACAATGCCACTCAAAGTCTTTCACACCTACTCAAGACTGCTACGATCTGATAACCTTGAGTCAAGACCAGCAAGACGTGTGACAGACAAACTTGCAGTTTCTTGCTTAGTTTCTTCATCTTGAGCAACAGTAACATCATAAAGACACATTAGTCTAGGCATCGCAAGTGATGGTCTATATGACATCATGACATCATAAAGACACATTTATCTATGAGCCATATGACATCATAAAGACTCATTAGTCTAGGCATCATGAGTGATGGTCTATATGACATCATAAAGACACATACAGTATGTCTATGTGAAGTCATATAGACATCATATCTTTATGACGGCATCGCGAGTCCTATGATGCCTGAGTTCATAGGACGTCCTACGATGATCAGGCAGAGATCATAGGCCATCCTATGATGTCCTATAAACGTGGCAGACATGCACACACACAGACAAAGAAATTTCTTGCTCTAAAATTCAATTAAGCTGCTTATATTGGGGGTTTAGTGAGGACGGGTCATTTTGACCCGGAGGACACGGGGTGTATACAGAATATGAGGACAACAGGAGGGTTAAATTTATAATGCTTTTTCTCTTAGGTTGTTTTTTCTCATAATTTGGAACTTTTTTTAAAGTAAATTTACAACTTTTTTCTCATAAACCCATGACTTTTTGTGATAGAACCAACTTTATTCTCAAATAAATTTGCAACTTTTTTTCTCACTCCTTTGCAGCCAAGAATAGATTTTTTTTTTTAACTCAGATTGCAATTATATGAAATGATAAATTCATTAAAAAGAGAAAATAAGCACCACATGTAGTATTTGCAAAAAACTAAATTTTTTCCTTAAAAATTGACAGAAATGTGAGTGAAAAGCACCTTACAAGAAAATTTTTCAGTAAGGCAATAGATTTATTAAAGGTCTCAGACATAAAACTGCATAAGAGACATTTGTTAGGTCTGAAGAAATTTCATTCTGCTGACTTTTCCCCCAATTATGGTTTAATGTTATGTTTCTACTGCTATTGCTGCAATTATAATTCCCCCCTATGATTTTAGTTGAGGATTCTATAGTTGCTTTTACACTGTTATGGCTTTTGGACTCCTTTGAGAATGACTAAACAAATAAAACAACAACATGCAAAGAGATTGTTATTTCCCAAGTTGAAGTAGAGTAAATGGGGGTAACAATGTCCAAAATAAAGAAGATGAGAAGATGATCTGGCCTGTTTGAATTGATTTCAGGTCATATTAAAAAAAAACAACAACATGGGATACATATTTCATATCCTAACAGCACTGGCACAGTGGGAAAAATATGTATTGAACACGTCAACATTTTTTTCATTAACCATATTTCTGATGGAGCCATTGACCTGAGATTTTCACCAGATATCAGTAACAACCCAAGTAATCCATACATACAAAGAAATCAAGGCAACTGTGTTCAGAAAACAAGTTATATTTGATAAAGTGGAATGGCACAGGGAATAAGTATTGAACACATGAAGAAAAAGAGGTGCAAAAAGGCATAGAAAGCCAAGAAACCAACTGAAATCCATCAGAATTTAGGAAGCCATCCCATCCCCCATCAGTGCAAATTAATTTCAGCTGGTTAAGTCCTGACTGATAGCCTTCAAAAAGGTTAGTGAATATCAGATTGCTGTCATGATTGGTATTAATGGACAGCTCACGTGCAGGGAGTGACAACAGAGAAAACACACTATGACACAGAGAAGCAAATTTGACTTGAATTTTATTAATGCAAGAAGGAAAGCTCCGCAAAGGAAAAACGTCACTCGCCAGAGGAACGCCCAGCCTGTAGGGAGAGACGAAACCAGGTTGATTAGGAGGGAGACTGAGGCAGGGAAAATAGGACCACACTCACGTGGGAGAAAGAGAGAGTCCGGCAGAGGAACCCAGCACTTATGGTGAACCAGGATGAATTGCAGGAGGGCAGAAGTGGAGCTGGGTGAGGTGTCTGACCGGGTGAAGATGGTTGCTGATGTGATGATGGTGATGAGGCAGGTGAACGCACAATAACCCTGGAGACGCACCACGAAAGAGGTAGCAACCTGTGAAGGAGGAAAACCAGAACTTACTTGCTGAACTGGTAGTATACCAAACGAGCCAGCGCTGAGGTGTTGAAGAGAAGGTCTATTTAAGCGCTGGAGAGTCAGAGGTAACAGGTGCATCTCATCACGCAGGTGAAGATGATTGCCCGCAGAGTAGGAGAAAGTTGAACAGAACAGGTGGGGGGGAGAGTGCACTCACCAGAACATGACAATTGCCACACCACACAGAACTCATGATGGGTAGAAGCAAAGAGCTCTCTCTAGACCTTCACAACCTTATTGTTACAAAACATAATGATGGTACTGGTTACAGGTGTATTTCTAAACTGCTGAATGTTCCAGTGAGCACTGTTGGAGCTATCATTCGGAAGTTGAAAGAACATTATTTTACCATAAACCAGCTATGACCAGGAGCTCCTCACAAGATTTCGAACAGAGGAGTCAAAAGAATTATCAGAATAGTTATTCAGGAGCTAAAGACCACTCATGGAGAACTCCATAAAGACCTGGAGCTAGCAGGTACTACTGTTTCAAAAAAAAAAAAAAAAAAGTAATGCACTCAGCCGATATGGGCTCTATGCCCACTCATCTCGCAAGACTCCATTGCTGAAGAAAAAGCTTGTTGAGACTTGTTTAAAGTTTGCTGCACAACATTTGGGCATGCCAGTAAAATACTAGGAGAATATAGTCTGGTCAGATGAGACCAAAATTGAACTTTTTGGATACCGCAACACACAGCATGTTTGGAGGAGAAATGGCACTGCACATTCCATCATGGTGAGGGGGTGTTTTTCAGCACATGGTAGAGGAAACTTCATATAATTGAAGGAGAGATGAATGGACACATACACAGAGACATCCTTGATAAGAATCTGTTGCCATTTGCCAAGATACTGAAGATGAAACAAGGATGGGCATTTCAGCAAAACAATGATCCCAAACACACAGCCAAGGAAACTCTCAACTGGCTCCAGAGAAGGAAAATAAAGCTGCTAGAATGGTCCAGTCACCTGACCTGAATCCAATTGAAAATCTATGGAATGAACTGAAGATCAGAGTTCATAGAAGACACCCACAGAACCTTGAAGATTTGAAGACAGTTTATGTGGAAGAATGGGCTAAAATCACTCCTGAGCAATGCCTGTGCCTAGTTTCTCCATACAGGAGGTGTCTGGAAGCTGTTTTTACCAACAGAGGCTTTTCTACTAAATATTAAATGAATTTCACCAAGTGTGTTCAATACTTATTCCCTGTGTCATTCCACTTTATTTAATATAAGTTGTTTTGTGAACACAGTTGCCTTGATTTCTTTGTATGTGTGGATTACTTGGGTTGTTACTGATATCTGGTGAAATTCTCAGGTCAGTGGCTCCATTAGAAATATGTTTAATGACAAAAATGTTGACGTGTTCAATATATATTTTCCCTGCTGTAGATGGTCTTTGAATATATATCGTGAGCTGCAACTTTTTAACTAATACTATGTCGTTACACATAAGTTGTGAACCTTTCATTTAATACATTTACGGGATGTTAAAATAGGTTTATTGTCACATGAGTGGGTCTGTATATATATATGACAAAACTGAAAAACTGCAGAATTTACATTATATCAAAAAACTTATTACTTGACAGCTGTTTCCCACACACCCACAGACCCCACACCCCACACCCCAAATGCTTTAATTTAGATAAATCATTATTCAGGAGAAAAATGTGCCTGTGATGTAATTAAAAATTGTATTTTCTTGATCATTTCCATTGACTGCCCCATCAATCAAGCCCAGTTGCCCAATACACCAGATATTTCCTGGTTCTTGTTGTTCAAGATAAAACTGCAGAGTGTTTACCCTCGGGCACCACAGTAAGCAATAAAATATGGATATGGATAGGCCATGAATTTAAAAAGTTGCCAGAATGTCTGCTGTTTGTGCTCATGGAATGGTATGCACTAGTGAATAGTGCACACAAGCCATCAGTTTGATTGATTAGGCGATTTCATGGACAATGTCACATTTCCTTAGCCTATAACCCTAGAGAGAGATTTAATGGTAATGAGGTTCTTTTAGTGAGTTTAATACAATCCAAGTCTGGGCGTGTGGTGGTGGAATGTGAATTGTAACAACCGTTACAGTGCTGAGGGATTGCTCGCGGTGAATGCATGCTAACACACTGACATAAATCTACTGCTGTGGTCACCTTCAATTGCACCGTCAGTGTCAAATATGCTACAGTCTCACACCTATGATACATGTTAGTAATAAGTCATGCAGGTGGTAATGAATGGAGTGTTACGGCTCCACATGAGTCTGGACTCTGGAGCATATGAGTGTGAGCTGAAAGGATTTTGTCTTTGGAAGATTTGGTGTGTTGTAAGACTCTACTTCTCCCACTCTTAGACAATTATTCTATGAATATACTAATTCAGATAGCATTGAAGTTGTATTATAGAATTATAGAATTAGTTCATATTTAAGCAATATTACATGAGAGGGAGTACGGTATCAATGAAAGTAACAGCGGGTGTGATGCGTGTAGGGCATTACAGTATCACACCCATAGTTAGTATATTCATGATACTGTAACAACGTTGAGTGTAATATTGCTTTTATACAACAGTTCTGCAAGCACAATTTATTAGATGACAGCAATACTGGACAAAATATTATGATTTGTTTGTTTAACCAGTTATTTTGTGCGGCTGAGGAAAAAAAAAACCAAACAGTCCCTTCTAAATGTAGCCAGTAATTGTTGCTAAACGTCTCAATCAGCATGAAGATGTCTACAGTATTGGTAGTGGTAGACTACTCCGGCAGACGTCTACCAGAGTGGTGGCCTAGTTGATAGGGCATCTGCCCCACAACCGGGAGGTTGAGGGTTCAAGTCCCGGCTGGGTCATACCAAAGACCATATAAAAATAGTACTTCCCCCCCCTTCTAGCTTGGTGCTCCGCGTAATAGAATGGGGGAATGAGAAGCTCTTTGTGGCGGCGCCTTGCATGGTAGCAGCCCCTCTTATTCTAGATGTGATTAACATTGTAGATAGGAGAAATGTAATTTTGTTCTGCTGTACATGATGGACTGAATGACAATAGCGTCCGCTTCTTCTTCTATTGTCATTTCACACACATGTAAACAAACTAAATCTTGTCAAGTGCCAAAGTAAGTGTTTATAAAACATATACCTGCTGAATCGGTACTACAGAAGACCCGAGATCAAAACGTAGCCAATGCAATAGCTTGCCAGTGGCTAGTAGTTAGCATGCTAGCGATTTGGCACACTTCGCTTTCTTTTCTTGGCATACTCAGATGGAACAAAGAGTCCATCCCCACAAAGGTATTGTGGTTTGTTATTCGAGACAATAAATCCAACTCTAGCACAGCCTATTTTTTTAAACAGACATGAAATAGCTTCATGATGTTTATCCAAGGGCAGACTGTAAGCTGAATAAAGCTTTTTTCAAAATGGTGGGACTTCCTCGTCAGGTAAGAAATCTTTTCAAACAGCGCCTCACTGTGGAAATTAAAGAATTTAACACCATCCATCCATCCATCCATCTTCTTCCGCTTAATCCTTTTCGGGTCGCAGTGGGGCTGGAGCCTATCCCAGCATCTTTGGGCGAGAGGCAGGGTACACCCTGGACAGATCGCCAGTCCATCACAGGGCCACAATATTGCAGTTGTCACTACTGAGAGTTAGTTGACAGTAACTTAGTGTTAGTAATTAACTGTAGTAATTAACTGCCCGTCTATCATCTAGACGACTGATTTGGAAGAACCTTCCACCCGCTAGCTTCACCACCCAGTCAGCCTGGAAGAAGGAGTGAGTCCAAGGATATCCCACATAAACATCTGGTGTCAGACCCCACCCAACAGGTCCTTGGTGACAGCCTCCCAAGAAGACTGTGGTCAACCCTGAATAGATTCAGAACTGGACATGGCCCTTGCTTGACTAGCCTTTACAAATGGGGCAGCACCCCAAGCCCACTGTGTGCTTGTGGAGAGGAGCAAACAATGGAACATATCATTGAAGCCTGGCTGCTCTACAGACTGAAAAGAGGGCTGGCTGGCCTCCATACCTTAGATCAGGAAGTAATTGTTTGGCTTGAGAATTTCGCCTTCACTAACTAAATAAAAATAAATTAACGGAACACCTTTGAAGCAACGTGATACATATCCAGTGAAACGTTGGAGTACAATTATCATAGATTTTAGTAACTCCTATTGTCCAATCAAATTGCCCGGTCGGAACTAACTGTTGTATAAGTTGGCATTTGTCCTTTCAGTTTATCTATATATTGTATTATAATGCAAGGATTCTGTGTGTGTGTGTGTGTGTGTGTGTGTGTGTGTGTGTGTGTGTGTGTGTGTGTGTGTGTGTGTGTGTGTGTGTGAGATTGTATGTGTCATTCTGACTGTTCCGTGTATATCTCTGGAACCATTTGTAAAACAGACCTCAGATTTGATATGTGCCTTGCTGAGGTTACGAGTGCATGCATCCCCAAATTTCAGCATCCCCGGATATGTGGAAGTTTAGGAGGGGAAATCTTTAATGAACGTCCATAGGGGAGCAATTAAATGAACACAGAGGTGTAAAAGGTATTACTGCTGGGATTTAGGGGCTGAAAATCTGGATTTACAGCTATAATATTAAGCCCAATAACACCTGTAAATTTCAGCCTCCCCCGATATGTGGAGGTTTAGGAGGTAAAATCCTTATTGAACGTCCATAGGGGAGCTGTTAAATAAACACAGAGGCAGAAAAAGGTATAACCGCTGAGAACTGGGGGCTGAAATTCATAGGGCAGGCTCTGGAGGCCGGTGGGATAAAATGTTAAAAATTTGGGCCTGCTCTGAGCTTATAAGGAGGTTCAGAATTTCTTATAAGAACTCCTTGAACAACTTGTGAGTTGTTCTTATATGGTCACGTGACTGGAATTCTATGACCTCATATCGGAACATAGTGAAGATAGTTCGGAACATAGTGAATATCGGAACAGGGGTTTCAGCAGGAACCCCATAGGTTCCTGCTTTGGAACCCGAGGAACCTATGGGGTTCCAACAACCCCTTATATGTTCATGTGACTGGAATTCTCTGATTGAACAACACCTTATAAGGAGTTCAGCAGGAACTGAAGAACTCTTTATATGGTCATGTGACCAGACACTGCACTAGTCATATTATAATGCGAGGATTCTCTGTCTGTGTGTCATTGTGTGAGTCATTCTGTCTGTTCCTTGCATATCTCTCGAACCGTTTGTCAGACCGACGTCAGATTTGATACTTGCTTTGGTGAGGTTATGAGGATGTGCATCCCCGAATTTCAGCCTCCCCGGATATGTGGAAGTTAAGGAGGGGAAATCTTTAATGAACGTCCATAGGGGATGTTATTAAATGAACACAGAAGTGGAAAATGTATAACCTCTGTGAGTTGGGGGCTGAGATTCACAGGGCAGGCTCTGGAGGCCGGTGGCATAAAATGTTAAAAATGTGGGCCCGATCTGAGCTCCCGGAAGACCCGGTTCTTCCTTATATGGTTGTGACCATATAAGGAGTTAAGAACCCAGCAGGAACTCCTTATTTGGTCATGTGACCATATAAGAAAAGCTCCTTATATAAGGAATTTCTTATAAGGAGTTCTGAGCAACTCCTTACATGGTCAGGTGACTGGAATTCTGTGACCTCATATCGGAACATAGTGTGTATGTGCTCTTAACTCCTATAAGGAGGTCTTATAAGGACTTCTGAACAACTCCTTATAAGGTGTTGTTCAGTTCAGCAGTAACTGAACAACCCCTTATATGGTCATGTGCCCGGGCACTGCACTAGTTGTTATTTTATTTAAAAGTCCAATATTGTGCATTTTTAAGGAATTAAGTTGAAGTTTTGACAGCCTTATATATAGTATGAAGTCCATGGAGAAGGGTGCTTTCACATTTAGCACATTTGGTCCTCACAAACAAACAAAAAAAGGTCTTTTTTTTAAAATGTCATGTCCGGCAGCTTGGCAAGCAGAACAGACATCTGATTGCCTTCTTGTGCCAAGCACATTTACTCTGGCAAAAGGAGCTCTACACATATTATATATACACTACAGCAGTGTCTCCCAACCTGGGGTCCGTGCCCCCCCCCCCCTTCCGGGGGGTGCCTGAGCCCATGGGGGGACGTGAAGCTGTGTTTGTTTTGAGGTCATGAAATGTGTAGGTAAAAAAAATGCATATATTTTATATGGATTTTTTTAATCCACGCATTTCTAGGCGTTCATGTTGTGAAGTGTATGTATTTAACTAATAAAATTTGTTGGAAAAAAGTTTTTCATTTTATTTATATTACTAGTGCATGCCTGTAGAACGCAAGTATTCCTGTCTGAAACAGGAATCCCAATCAGGCTTTTCAGGCCCAAATGTAGGCTGTGTTTGAAAGTGGAATACCAAGAGGTGTAGCCTATATGTAGGCAATCATCACGTTAGACTTTGACAAATATAAAAGAGAGTAAATGGCACTAAGATTTATTTGACTGTGTGAATATTAATTACAGAATACCTAAATATTGAAAATGAATAGGACATCCAATATTAGCGACTGTTTCAGATCCCTTCTTTATTTGTTAGTCATATCACTTATTTGTCTGATCCTTTATCACTTATATTCATAATAGTGCATCTTGCACTGTGTGGAATGGGAGTTGTTCAGTCATCATTATAATTATTTTAGTTTATATCACTGTTCAGTGATGGACTTCAGTGTAATATTGAATTTCTTCTGTGTATCATCAATAAACTCATGTAGTACTATAACAGGACACGTTTACAAATATTTCAACCCATTGTAGTGCATCATTTTATATTTTAGCAATATTTTGTTCGTAAAAGTTTTTTTTTTTAAACTGTAATTAACAGAAGTCACTACAAAACACCCAACATCAATAAAGTACATCTATCCATTATTATTCACAGCAGAAGGACCCGTTTTACTGCAACCGTTGCATCAGTGTTGCCCATTTGTCAGTAAATATTTAACTAAAAAGTGATTTATTTCATTATTTGGGCATTTTTGTGTCCTGCATTTGGTCGTTAAGTCATTTTGGCCATTCCGATCCACAATGATGGCGGTATTAAGTTTTTAATTTTTAGATACTCGGGAGGGAGGGGAAAGTCGCAGTGCTGCGCACACAGGTGAAGCAGAAGCAGGTACTCCTGTCTACTGCCTCCCTGCAAAGGACCGTGGTTCACCCGGTTAGGCTGCTGCTTCTCCCGGCATGTTCTGTGTTGATACACCGGTATTCTTTGTTAGACCTGGGTCCCACTGACGCTCCGCCCAGTGTCCTCGCGCACCTCATGTTCTCCACATATGCCGAATTATCCTTTAGAACTACGCAATCATGCCACCTTTATAGTATAAATTTTTAAGCATTAAATCTTCAGTATTATGTTTTTCTAGCCAAATTTGTCATTTTCCACTTCCTTGTTTTGTCCAGGGAACACTGTGGTGACTGACAGGTCGTGATGCCACGTATTGTCCAATGAGCACAGAGTCAATCCGAAACCCTGCCCACACTTCTTGAAGCCAGGGGGGTGAAGACATAGAGCGGTCGCACAGTGGTGGCTAAACTTTTATTGATAAAAATTACATATTTTGACTGAGTGACTCTATATTCGGAGGTGCACACCCTCGTAGCTTCAGCAAAGCACGTTTAAAATCTTAGGCCAGTGTGACGAACGGTTTGAGAGATATCTGAGGAACACACACACAGACACACACAAACAGACAGCGATCCCTTGAATTTATAGATAGATGTCTATGACCTCTGACCTGTTTAGTCTCGCACTGTAGCTAGTGCTAAACACGAGGAATTTATTCATCGCTGTTGAATGACATTAAATAAAGAAAGAGGATGGCTGAGAAACGTAAACTGACAGTTACCTGAACTATGGATTTATAGAAACACAAGACTCTTTTTGGTCAGAATGTGCTATTTGTGGTGAAAAGCTAGCTAATGACAGCATGAAGCCCAGCAAACTGAGATGGCATCAGGAGACTCAACACCAAGGGGCCATTGGTGCAACTTGGGATTTTTTTGAGAGGAAACGGCACCTGGCGCTTTCAAGGAGACACGGGGATATCAGAAAATCCTTTGAACGGGCAGGCAGTGATTTACTCAGAGCCACTGAAGCATCATTCAACTGTGCACTGCTCATTGCGAAGGCAAAAAAGCCGCACAATATTGGTGAGCAGCCGATCAAGCCCGCATGCCTAGAAATTGTGGAGAAAATGTGTGAAGCACAAGCAGTTGATAAAGTCAAGACTGTGCCTCATACAAGCAGATGCAAGGACCTGAATCAAATGTCCTACAATGCAAAGACGCACTGGACGCTTTTGTGCAAAAACTGGAGAACAGGGTTGCTAAAATGTCAAAAGGGGAGTTGCAGCAGTTTCCACTTCTGCGGAAGCAGTCCGGTGGCACCGTGCGCGCGTCTTTACGCACGGACTTCACGTGCCACATGAACCTGCTGTGTGACGAGATGAGGAGTCGCTTTGCCGACATCAACGAATATCTATCCAAGGAAGCATGGGTGATGGACCCCTACATTTCCAATCACAAGGATGTTGAATACTTGGGCTGTGGAGATGAGCTGTGTGACCTTCAATCTGATTCAGTGTCAAAAAAATATTTCCAGGAAAGCGGATACAAAAAGTTTTGGATGGTCAAAGGACAGACTGTCGCTCCTACACTGGCCAAACACGCAATCTAGAGGGTCATTCTTCCTTTTGGTACTACATACCTGTCTGAGGCAGCTTTCAGTGCCCTTCTAACTATAAAAACAAAAGTAAGGAACAGGCTGGATGTCCACCAGGACTTCAGACTGGCTATCACCACTATCACTCCAAACATCGCATCCCTGGTCAGAGACATACAAGCTCAAGGTACACATTAATATTCTTTTTTGAATCAACAGACTGGAGAGGGTAAAAAGCAAAGAATCACTGAACTATTTTTTGCAATGTTAATTGCTGGGTAGTGTTGAGAAAGAGCAGTCAAGGATATTTGTTCTTTGTGTATGACAGGAGTGTTTTTAGGCCTACTGCCATTAGGCCCATACTGACTGACTTTTAGGCCTTTACGACCCACTATTTTGGTTGTTAGGAATTTTTGCTTTCTTAAGGGACATGTTCTTGTTAACATTTCTGTTTCATACCTCTGGCAAAGATGAAAACTTTATGTTACTGACAATGAAGACTCAGGACTACCTTCTGACGTCAAAAAGGCCATGTTTAAAAGTAATGCAGCCTTAAAACAAAAGGACAAATGTTTTAATACCATTGCAGTCATTTGCCACATTTATTTTTTGTCTGTGTGTGATAAACATGTTCATATAATTCAGTTTAGTTTAAGTATAAAGGAAAACAAATCTACATTTCAAAACAAATGGAATAGGTTAAACACAAAACTGATGTTATTTTTTCCCTAAATAAATGTTCTAAAATGACTTTATTCCTCTGGCGTGATCGTGTGGGCTGGGTGGGGGGGGGGACGGCACTTCTGTGACACAGGTGGGGGGGGCTCCTGGGAAAAAGGTTGGGAACTACTGCAATACAGTATATATAAAGAGTATTTTGTAAGCATCTCTTGCTCTGTAATTACTTTAAAAAAACTCATTAAAGCTCTGCCTGTAGCGTATATTCAATATTATCAATATACGTTACATGGTTGCAATTCATGATTTTTTGCACAATAATATTGGACTTTTAAAAGCAATAGGTGTAAAGAGGAGTTTAATCTGGTGACTTATCTATGCTCTATTTCTCCCCGATGTAGATGGCTACACCACAGATGACATCGTTTTTTTCTGGCAAGGAGGAGACAGCGCTGTGACAGGTGTTGACAAGTTAGAGTTACCTCAGTTCTCCATCGTGGAGCTCCGCCTGGTGTCCAGGGAGGTCAGGTTTACGACAGGTAAGGCTGCTTCAGACCCAGTTAGACTTCAAAGAAATCTGCATGTACAGAACATGATTGTGACACAGTAGACACACAGCAGCAACTGCATCCATTTCTGCACTGTGAGTTCTGTGAGTGGAGGCATCAGTAAATACGTCATCGTCACTGTAGGGAATATAATTGCATTTATTGATGCAGAAAGTTTCTTCTCAAAGCAGCAAATTGTAGGTAGCCACATTAACAGAGTTAATCATCGCCGTTTCTTTTTTTATTTGAAGCAAAATCTCGCCATTTTTAATTTTACATTTTTAATAAGATGCCTTTGCTCATATTTATTGCAGGCGTTCTTTTATCCTCTTTTTGGGGCCTAGGCATAGACAGGTTTAGTTAACAGTGGTTCTTTGGTAACTTTTAGATGAGATATGTTTTAGTGAACCGTACCCGTCACTGTGCAAACATCTCTAGCTCCAACTCAACGTACAGTACCAAATGCAGCAGCACCATGTATCAGACCAGTGTGGAAAAAAAATTTGTAGCCATCATTAATCTGGCATGTACGCGCCTTAGCTGAATTCTGTCAGATTTACCTGAAAATACAGAATAAAACCGGCATGCAAATAATACACATGAATCTGATCTCCTACCATGACCGATGCTGGAGGTTGAGGTGTGTGGTGATCACAAATCAGGGAGCCAAAAGATGTCACGGCCATGACTTCTGGAAAGAATTAAAAGGTTTTATTAATCAGTTGATCTGCAATTAATTAACAAATAACAAATCTGAAAATGTAAGCAGTAGAAAGCACAGACATTTATCTGAAAAAAATAAACATTCACAGTGCAGATACCTGAAAGT
The DNA here is from genome assembly GCA_020510985.1 of Pholidichthys leucotaenia. NCBI lineage: Eukaryota > Metazoa > Chordata > Actinopteri > Cichliformes > Pholidichthyidae > Pholidichthys > Pholidichthys leucotaenia. The sequence continues at coordinate 21,350,888 of CM035844.1, forward strand.
TCCACCTAAGTACAGCAGTTGTTTGTACTTTGCCAACTCTGAAAATAATACTAGCTTCATCCCTTAGCTAACCATGGCAGACAGATCGTTGTTGGTGTTCTGTGTATGTATCACATGTTCCGTCAATGTTGTGATGCTGCTTGAGTTCCAGTGAAATCAGGATCAGAAAAGTTAAAGCCTTGGCATTACCATTTCCCTCCCAAATCCTTGAGGACTGACCTGCAGCACTGATTGATCAATTGATTGATTGATTGATTTTATTTATTTGAACATCCAAACAAAACAAAAAAATTAAACAAAAATCAAAACCAAAAAAATAAAATTAAAAATAAAAAAACTGCATTCCTAAATACTGCCATTCAATATTTAGGAATGCAGTGCAATGATCTATTTTCTAAATGCCCCTTTGTTAATGTTTAGAGGACAGAGAAAGTGCAAAAGGAAAGCAGAGCAGCTCACTGGGACAATTCTCAGAGGGATACTGGAGCTGCCTGCTGAGATAGGGGGTTGCAGAAAAATCTGCCGTGTTTGCGACTTTCTGCCATGTTTAATTGGAATCGAACTTGTCCCTGGAAAGGAATCCATCGCTTTGGGGAAATTAAGTGCTTCATCTGAACAAATGGAGAAATGACTACCCTGCCCATTGTCAAAGTGCAGACTTTGGAGCTCTTAAATTGTGCCAACGTTTCCGCTTTCTTTCCTTTTTTGAATTCTTTTATTTTATTTTTTACTAATGTGTTTTCCCTTTTGCCCTGCTCTTTTGCCAACTACCACCCCACCCTCTCTCCTTACAGGTTCATATCCAAGGCTTTCACTGAGTTTCAGGATTAAGAGGAACATCGGCTATTTCATCTTACAGACATATATGCCCTCCATCCTGATCACCATCCTCTCCTGGGTCTCCTTCTGGATCAATTATGATGCCTCTGCAGCTAGGGTGGCCCTGGGTAAGACAGCCGCCCATGCAGTGTAAAACGTGTAACTTTCCATGTTAAAATCTATTTATTATCACAGGTCCAATGTGTGCAAAATTAATAACTTTTTGTGATATTGCTTCTTTTGAAACCCACCCTCATTCTAGCGCTTCTTAACATTAGCTAGTGCTGTGTAAACATGAGGTAGTAATGCTGATTAAGGATTAAGGTGCTTTATTGTCATTCCAACATCCAGACATGAGAGAATGAAATTTGTACTCAAGGCCCGGAGAATATCCTAAATAAATAGAATAAAAATACTAAATAAATAAAATAAAAATAGAATAAATAAAAGAACTAGCTGCTAGAAAAAAAACTGCACTTCAAACACAATTGCACTTAGAAATAGCAGTATATGGAGTTTGTGTGTGATAGTGGACATATTCATGAACTGTTCATTAGTCGGGCAGCCTCAGGAAAGAAGCTGGACCTCAGTCGAGAGGTTCTTGCCCTGATGCTACACAGTCTCCTCCCAGAGGGCAGAGGGGCAAATAGTCCAGATGAAGGGTGGGTGTGGTCCATCATTATCCCAGAGGCCCTGCTCCTGCCGCATCTGGTGTAGATGTCACTGATGGATGGGAAGCTGCACCCAGTAATCTTCCTGGCTGTGCTGACCACCCGCTGCAGTGCCTTTTTGTCCAGCGCACAGCAGCTGCCGTACCACACTATAATGGAGTGGGACAGAACACTCTCCACCCTGCATCTGTAGAAGGAGGCTAGAGCTGGCAAGCCGAGCCCAGCAGCCTTAAGTTTCCTCATAAAGTAGAGGCATTGGTCGACCTTCTTGAGGATACTGGCTGTATTAGTGGACCAAGTGAGGCGGTCCGAGATTTGAAAGCCAAGGTACTTAAAGCTGGACACCACCTCAACGCTGTGCCCGCAATGTAGAGTGGGGGAGGGGGAAGGCTGTTCTTCCTAAAATCCAGAGGTTGTTATCTCTGCACCAACTCTCCAGATGTTGTACCTTTTGTCTGTACGCTACCTCATCATTGTGGGAGATAAGTCCCACCACAGCTGTGTCATCCGCATACTTGATGATGTGACAGCTCGGTTGTGTGGTTGAGCAGTCATACATCAGCAGCGTGTACAGTAAGGGGCTGTGGACACACCCCTGAGGAGAGCCAGTGTTGATGATGAGTGGTGAAGAGGAACGACCATGGATCTTTACAGTTTGTGTTCTGTTAGTAAAGAAGTCCTTCACCCAGTTACACAGCGATGGTCTGAGTCCCTGGAGTGCCAGCTTGTTCACCAGAGTCTCTGGGATGATCATATTGAAGGCCAAGCTGAAGTTTAGGAAGAGGAGCGTGATGTACGTACGCATCTCGCCCCTCTAGGTGGGTAAGGGCCTGATGAACAACAGCTGCTACTGCGTCAGACGTGTACTGATTATTCCTGTACGTGTACTGATGAGGGTCCACAGTGATGTTAATAGTATCCCTAATGTATGCTATCGCCAGCCTCTCAAAGCACTTCATGACTGCAGATGTTGAGGCCACAGGGCAGAAGTCATTCATGCAGGATACAGTGGAGGTCTTTGGTACTGGAATAATGATGACTGTCTTAAAGCGTGATGATACTGCAGTCTGGGAGAGGGATGTACTAAAAATATCTGTCAGCACCCCCATCAGCTGGTGTGTGGCGTCCTTCAGAACCCTCCCAGGAATGCCGTAAGGTCCTGCTGCCTTCTGTGGGTTAGTCCTGAGCAGACATTTCCTCACCTCCTGAGGGGCCACACTGAGGGGAGACTCGCCTGGAGAGAGGGTGAGCCTGGTGTAGGAGGAGGTGTTGGTGTTGGAGATCTCAAACCGAGCATAAAAAGTGTTCAGGGCATCAGGTAAGGAAGGGTCAGCTGAGGACACCAACTCCTTCTGTTTAATGTCCAAGATGGTCTTGATGCCCTTCCACATACTCCGTGAGTTGTTAGAGGCCAGGGAGCTCTGTACTTTTTCAGCATAGCTGGCTTTTGCGCTTTTAATCCCTGCATCCAGGTTCCTCCTCACAGCTCTCAGCGCTAATGCATCCCCCGACCTAAACGCAGAATTCCGTGCCTTCAGGAGAGAACAAACAACTCTGTTCAGCCAGGGTTTCTGCTTAGGATAGCTGGAAACAGTTTTTGTGTTGGAAACATCATCAGCACATTTGCTAATATAGTTGATGTCAGTGGATGCATACTCCTCCAGGTTCACCACATCATCATAGGTTGCTGCATCTTTAAACAGCTGCCGGTCTGTGCACTCAAAACAGTCCTGAAGCACAGCAGCTGCATCACTGGGCCACACTGTGATGGTTCTCTACACGGGCCTGTTGACTTTGATCACAGGACGGTAAACCAGGACCAGCATTAGAGACATGTGGTCAGAAAAGCCATGACGGGGGCATTGCCAAGTTTGAGAGACATCCTGTTTGTTTGTATAGACCAGATCCCGCGTGTTGTTTCACGCTGGATCAGCATGCAAAAATTTGCAAAGGTGCAATATGCAAAAAGTCTAAAATATAACTGCATATGAGCCAGTTGTCAAGGCATTTGATTCTGTACAACAGTAATGCAGTTGCACTGCAGGATAAAACAAGTTTTTTTGAAAATAACAACAAATATGACAGAGTTAGGGCTGGGCGATACATCGAATATATTCATTATATCGATACATTCTACTATGCATGATACATAAAATGCCTTTATCACGGATATCAAGCATAAATTGTCATGGCAGTGTAAGCCGTCAGCATTTGTTTATCCATTTGAAGTCCTCTCATACAGCTGCACTGCATCTCAGTGCCTCCCACCACGGTTGTTTTGTATCATGGTCGTTGCCAGGTCGGTTTTTTCCTGCATTTTTTTTCTTTGGAAACTGCTTCTTTTGAGCCTGTTTTTGTCAGAGACACTTGTTTTTTTTATACATAATCTGGCAACACTGGCAGAGTGTTGGGAGAGGGAAAAAAAGGTGAAGTGAAACGCACACGTGGCTGCAGGGGAATGCAAACTTCCCTTTGTCTGGCAGTGGTTCGGAATTCACAAGGAAGACACTGAACAAAAGACAGTTTTCTGCAAAATATGTCGCAAAGCCGTTGTCTTTAAAGGTAGCCGTACCACTAATTTGTTTCACCACTTGAGATGTCATCCACTGTAATATGAAGAATGCATTGAAATCCGCTTGTCAAAATCCCAGGGAGCCCCCACAAAAATAACATTAAAGGAACTAAGGATTTCTAAGGCAAATGACTGTGGCTTCTTCCTTTGAAAAATTTATCCCATATGACAAAAGTGCAAATGGAAAAAGATCACCACTGCAGTTACAAATTATACCGCCAAAGACATGGCTCTTATTGTTAAAAACATGACCAAACAGAAAAGAATGTACTTTAATTTATGTGGTTTTGAAATGCTAGTCCAGCAAAAGCTAGCGGTACCGTAAAACGGGGCTATAAGGGACGGCGGGGTAATAAGGGACACTTTTTTTTTTCGAATTTTCCTTAAATATAATGGCGACAAATTTCTTAAAACTAATATCTATCTGCAGGAAAGACAATAACAACACAACTCAGCGTCCTGCTCAAAATAAAAAAAGCAGAATTACATTTAAAACATTTCCCAGAAAAGTGTCCCTTATTACCCCGCCGTCCCTTATAGCCCCGTTTTACGGTACTCAAATACTTTGCAAGCAGTTTCATGAAATGGTCGGTCAGAAAGCAACTCATACCGGCTCGGACGTTGCCCGGGTTAACAAGGTCAGGAGTTCCTGGCAGCGGAGAGCGAAGGACAGAGCTGCGTGGAGGAATCTGATCAGACCTAAATGAAACAGTCATTGTCGCTCCCGACAGACTGCTATGATGATGATGATGATGAGAATTTTTGCTTAATGCACTTTTTATTGTTTTAAGTCCTTTTTACATTTTGTTTTGGTTTTATTGTTGTCTTTAAGAATCAGGTGAATAGGAAGGCCTACCATCATTTATTCTCAGTTGTTGCAAATTTATGAAATTCAGTAAAATTTGCTAAATTTAACTTGATTTTACGCCCCCACCCCCCTTTTGCATGTAAGTTAAAAAGAATGCAATACAAGGGTCTGTTCCTGTAATGCTGGTGTCATTTTATGCAAAGGTTTTAAATGACCATTTACACAGTGGTTCAGAGGGGATCTCAAAATACCGTGATATATATCGTGTATCGTGGTAAAACCCTAAACATATTGCGATACATGTTAAAAGCCATATCGCCCAGCACTACATAGAGCTTAGGAACATTTGAACTAAAGCTGAAAATATGGGGAGGTTATGGGGAGAAGCAGCAGAATCCACTTTAAAAATACCATGAAGACAGTTTGAATTGTTTGGTGTCAGTACATTGGGTCTGTCTACCTACAGTCATAACAGGTGTGGTAAATACACAAGGGTTTTCTTTTATTCAGGTACAGAGCCTAATTAGCATGACTACTACCAGCTGTTTCCCTTTCATTTCATTTAAAAACAAAACAGGCCAAACAGCTGATGAGTCAATCACCAAATATTGATATAATGATGCCAATATTAGGACCACTGCATGTATTATATATTATACTGTAAAACTGCAGCAGCATAGGATGGGTTTATGTGCAAGTTTTCAGAGGAAAAAAAACTCAGATGTTGACAGGCCAGTTTACACTTATATGTGGCTCCATGCACAATTTTTCTTTTTTTTTTTTTCCAAAACCTTCTCTAGCTCAGCACACAACTGGTCATTGTGAAACAATTTTGAAGGCAGTCTTAAAGTGCCTCTTTTCCCCACATATTGACCCAGTTCACGCAGGTGTTAATGGAACCTGCAGTACCATTTTAAGCCCAGTGAAGCAGCCTTCCTCCCAATGAGCTGTTTTGGTGGATTTTGTTTTGAATGCTAATGTGTACTAGGGCTGTGCGATACGGCCAAAATTTCATATCCCGATACAAGCAATCAGGATAACGATATACTGTACATCCCCATGTACATTTTCTGTAAATTCTATAGTTTATATATAATAAACACATAGAAAGGATCATCTCTTTATTAACATTTTAAAGGGCTCATTGACTGCACTTTTTCCACATTTCAACAGCTCACTCACGTCTTAATGAAGTGTTTGTGACATATTTCATTCACATTTTTTTTCATTTTTTTAATTATTGAAACAAATTTGTTTTGTATTTTTCCTGGCTTTCTTGAAACACTCTGATTTAAAGCCTGTCACTTTAAGAAACATCCTTCACCTATTCAACTCCGCCCTCCCTCTTACATCAGTTAGCCATTAGCTGACTAGCTTCTAATTCAGATAAGCGGCGCTGGTTCACTGATCCACAGTCAATGGTGTATCTGGCGTCGCTCTTGTCACCCATCTCCCAATGATTTTGCCGTGATTCCACAACAAATCACTAGCACCACACACCAGGCGGCCCCCGATCGCCGCAACCGACGTGGCCCAGCACCCGAGGCTGCTGACCAAGCCGAGCTGCCGAGCCATGGGATCTCAAAGGGCAGTGCCTCGCCCAGCGGGACTCCACTCTGCTCCCACAGCCAGCTGGGGAATGCTCCATATTGAGGCAGCTCCCCTGCGCTGCCCGAAAGAGCAGAGGGGAGTTGTGCGGAACCTCAGAGGATGGTGGGGGAGCTGAGAGCCAGCGGCCTCCAGCCAGCAGCCTCGGGTCCCGGTGTAGGTGGTTGCCATGACTGACGCGCCAGTGCTGACGATTTACTGTGGAATCACGGCGAAATTCTTGGGAGATGGGCCAGAGTGATGCAAGGTGTATTGTGGACCGTGGACTGGTGAACCAGGTGGTAACAAGGATGGCTGTTAGGGTGACTAAATCTGAAGAAAATAACAATATAAGCCACGCTTGGTGTGAGTCTACTGGTACCAGTGTTAGCTGGGGGGATAATCGCTCAGAGGCTAATAGGCTACTTTTAGCACTCTTTCTATCTACATGACAGACAGCTGGACCGGCCAATAATAGAGCAGTGGGCGGCTCTCAACCGTCACTGACTCTCTTTGTCAAATCATGACGTATACGATTTACCCGGAAGAGTCAAATTTGTTTCTGGGAGAGAAAAACAAGATAAAGGCTGTGTGGTTTTTTTTTTTTTAAGAGAATGGACTGTTTTGATATTTTTTGGATAATTATGTGACCAATAAACACATTTCAGACAGTTGAAACCTACAGGCACACCATTTTTCAGTCAGTGACCCCTTTAAATTGTACTATATATTGAAAGCAAATCAACTGTACAAATTCATTCGTCATTAATTTTCTCCTTTTATTTAAAGATGTAATAATATCAAATTAATATTCCTCTAATTTTCCCTCCTCTCCTGTCCTCATGTCTGGTTGGAAAACATTAAATATAATAAGGTTTACTCTGACTGCACACCAACATCTATTCAAACGGCTCACATGCTTGTTTAACTAATACATTAAATCCTACGTGGCCTACTATGATTTATTACTCGTAAAATACATTTATATACACTCAGAAACCCACTGATGGCTAGACAAAGACCGCTGAAATGGCCACTGTTATCCCTTCCATCTTCACAAGTCTTTTTTGTACAGCGTTCAGTGGGCAAAAGCCTGTATTACCGTATGACTCCGGTGTTTAGTTTTGCCAGCTGGTGATTCTTTAGTGCCGCTAATTTGTAAGCGCTCTTGGTAGTTTTTCACATGTATGCTTCTAGTGGAGGTCGCCATGTTGGAACATGCTGGGACTGGGCCAGCCGGGGCACGCTCTGTCCGGACTGCGGACGTGTCGCCAGAATGACGTAAAGACACTGCTGTAAACAGTGTATTTTGAAATACCTCGATATAAACAATGGAGTTTTATATGAAATGATAGACGTTTTCCATAACGACCAACCACCATCAGTCAGCGAAGCTACTGCTAGGTAGCCTGATCTTCTAGGCCATTCTGACCACTGGAACCCCTTTTGCTGCTTTCCTGCTGCACGTTTTCCAAGGCCACCGCAGCAAAAAAAAAAAAATAAATATTCGAGAATGATGTTTTATCATCTGTGATTTAATGAACCAGCAGGGAACACGGGCATTTGGTAGGGTGACTAGAGTTTACAGAGAGCAAACATGAAAACTGCAGTCAGGCCACTAAGCTAACTCCGTAGTAGCATTGTCGTAGGCGGGGCTACATGCTCTCATTGAGCTGGGTACAATATGACAGATCAAATAAATCAGCAACTAGAACGTCATCATAGCAGGTCTTATAAGACAAGTCTCACACAAGACTTGGGCAAAAGGAGTTTATTTTTTATAGAATTACAGCAGAACACCTACACCTCATTTTTTAGCCTTTGGGCACTTTTAAGGTGATAATTCATAACTATAACATTATAGATAAGTCAGAAATGTGGAAATGCATGCCAGGAGCTCTTCCCAGCCAGCATGCCCCTGTGGGCCCCACTATAGGTTTAACTGGGCTCTCTTATGGGTCCCAGTGGGTTTGTCCGCGGCTTCCATGTTGGCTCCATGTGTGTTTGCCCACATGGACTTTACCTGTGGTGTAAGTGAGCAGCAAATCTGTTTACCCACTTTGAACCAATCTGGGCCCCACATGGATTTAATGTGGGTGAGCAGGTTTCAATAACACTTGTGCCACAAGCAAAATTACGAGAAAAAGTCACAAATTTATGAGGAAAAAAGTGACAAATTTGTAAGGATAAAACTGACAAATTTACCAAAAAATATTGTAGCAAATTTATGAGAAAAAAGTCACACACTTAGTTGAAAAAAGTTGCTAATTTATGAGAGAAAAAGTGAAAATTTAGGAGAAAAAAGTTTACCAGAAAAAATTGTAAAAGAAATTGTAAAATTACTTGAAAAGAGTAACAAACTTTCAAGAAAGGTTTAGCAAATTTGCAAGAAAAAAGTCACAAATTTATTTATGAAGAAAAGTTTGAAAAATTTGCAAATTAACAAAAAACTAGCAAATGCATGAGTAAATAAATTGATAATTTACGAGAAAAAAGACCCAAATTGGTGATAAAAACCTGTAAGTTTACAGGAAAAAAAAAAGTTGTTCTAAATTTGCAAGACTCAGATTTATGGGAAAGAGACAATTTAACAAGAAAATAGCAAATTTACAAGGAAAAAAGTAACAAATGTATGAGAAAAAAGTTACAAGATTACAGTAAAAGAAGTGGCAAATTTATGAGAAAATTCCAAAATTACAAGAAAAAGTTAGCCAGTTTGCAAGAAAAAAGTCAGTTTTACAAGAAAAACTTACAAAGTTGTGAGAAAAAAGTTGCAAATTTACAAGAAAAAAAATCATGAATTTATGAGAAAAAGTTGCAAGTTTACAGAAAAACTTGCAAATTTATGAAAAAAATGAACAAATTTACTAAAAAAAGTTGCAAATTTATGACAGTTTTGAACTTTCAAGAAAGACATATCAAATTGGAGAGAAAAGACAAATTTACAAGAAAATAGCAAAGTTATGAGAAAATAAGTTGAAAATGGGTAAACAGGTAAGTCCATGTGAGCAAACACAGATGGAAACCCGCAGGCAAACCCACATGGGACCCATGACACAGCCCAGGTTTAACCCTTTTGGTGGGGCTCACGTGGATATGCTGGCTGGGGTTTACCAAGCTTTGTTTGTTTCGTGGGGTAACAGTTTGCCAGTGCCATATCTCCATCCTGACACAACACATTTGCTCACCTCTGGGCGTAGCATGTCAGCATGTGTGCACGTGTGCGTGCCTGTACCAAAGTAAGCTCTAATGTGCACGTCTCTTCTTTGTCTCTGTGTGTGCGCAGGTGTGACAACGGTGCTTACCATGACCACAATTAACACCCACCTTAGGGAGACTCTCCCAAAGATCCCGTACGTGAAAGCCATCGACGTCTACCTCATGGGCTGTTTCGTGTTCGTGTTCCTGGCCCTCCTTGAATATGCCTTTGTAAATTATGTGTTCTTTGGCCGTGGCCCTGCACAACAGAAGAAGATGAACGAGCGCATGAGCAGAGTCGGCGAGCGCACCAGATACGAAGAGAGGCGCTCCAGGGACCAGGTTTGCATCTTCGCCCGCTCTCCTTTCTTTCACTGTTTGTGTCGGTCAGAGTTCAAGTGCAGAACAGCTACGTTTTCCAGCCATATAGTCTCTTTTTTTTTTATCCAAAGACACACACAGATGCGTACTCTGGTCCCAGAAGTAATCCGCCAGAAACACACTGATGCCACCACATCCTAATATGCATTCACCGACCATCGTCCATCGCTTCTCCCTCAAGCACTGACTGCTTTTTATCAAGCATAGCCCCCTTTTTTCCATTGAGATACGTATTCATCTAACTCAACAGTGGTGTTAGCATTCTCATTTCTTATTTAGGTTGTTGTCTATGTTTATGCTGTAGGCTTTATTCACTCGTACTCTGCTACCTTGTATTTTAACACCTCCTCCCCCTCCACCCCCCCCAAATCAGACAAAACATCAAAGTACACCATCAGGAAGCAATTCAGTTCCTCTGCAATACTCAGAGTGAATAAATCCCCCTCCCACTGTTTTTTTGTGTGTGCGTGTGTGCGTGTGTGTGTGTGTGTGTGTGTGTGCGCGCGCGTGTGTGTGTGTGTGTGCGTGTGAAGTGTTTAAATGCTGCACTTGCTCGGATGTTGTTCCTGTAAACTCTGCTGTCTTATGCCTTGTGTAACTTTTGAGAAACTGTGCTTATTTGCCGGTATTTTCTAGCCGTTTTTAATGTTCTCTTCATTTTTCTTTCACATTTGCAAGGACTCCATTTCCGTGCCGTATCAAACCAACACCTTCAGGTCATTTACACAGCGAAGAAATCTGTATCTCGAGGAACAAAGAAAAGTTGGGGTACATGTATTTAGCAATCATCTCAGAAGTAGGCCAGCCAATAAGGATGAGGCTGTTTCACATCACTTAAAAGCACTAATATATATGCAAAGAATCTGTGTAACTCCCCAGCCAGCGTGCCCATATGGGCCCTGCTGTAGCTTTAAGCTGGGCTGTCTGTGGGTTCCATGTTGGCCCCATCTGTGGCCCCACATGGACTTTATGTGTGGCACAGCTAAGCAGGGAATCTGCTTCGCTGCATTCAACCCAACTGGGCCCCGCAATGGTTTAATGTGGCTGAGCAGGTCTCAGTAAGACTGGCACCATCAGAAAAAAAATTACAGGAATAAAGTCACTAATTTATGAGAAAAAATCTCATATTTATGAGAAAAAGGTGATAATGTAGGAGAAAAAAGTTGCAAATTTACAAGAAAAAATAGTAAAATTACTTGAAAAAGTTACAAACTTACAAAAAAAATAGCTAATTTACAAGAAAAAAGTCACAAATTTATGAGGAAAATGCAAATTAACAAAAAAAGTAGCAAATATATGAGTAAATTGAAAATTTATGAGAAAAAAGTTACAAATTTGTGGTTAAAATTTTTGTTCCAAATTTAGCCGAAAAATGCCTCAAACTTATGAGAAAAATCACAAATTTGCAAGAAAATGGCAAATTTACAAGAAAAAAGTAACAAATTCATGAGGAAAAAGTTGCAAGATTACAGTACAAAAGTGGAAAATTTATGAGAAAGTTTCAAAATTACAAGACAGAGTTAGCACAGTTGCAAAGAGAAAAGTCACAATTTTAGAAGAAAAATAAAATGTATGAGAAAAAGTTGCAAATTTACAGTAAAAAATTTGAGAAACTTTAAAATTTTTAAGAAAAAATGTATCAAATTTACGGGGAAAAGTCACAAGTTTACAAAAAAAATGCAAATTTATGAGAAAATAGACAAACACCGATGGGGCCAACATAGAACCCACATGGGGCCCATAAGACAGCCCAGGTTTAACCCTTGGCGGGGCCCACGTGGACATGCTGGCTGGGTTTTAACTATATCTGTTGCATGCAAGAAAAGACATTCCATATCACCCCTACATTTTTGCTTAAGCTTTACAGCCTCAGCGACGGGAGGGGGGTTAATATAAGATCTTTATCGGGAGTTGGGGGTCTTCTGCTTCACTTTCCAGCCATGACTGACTCTCTACCCCTCCTCCCTCTCCGTGCAGGTGGATGCTTACGGAAACATCCTCCTCACCACGCTGGAGATGAACAACGAAGTGATGCCTTCTGATGTGGGGAGCAGCGTCAGCGACTCCCGGAACTCGGTCATGTCCTTTGACAGTTCCGGGGTCCAATTCAGGAAGCCCATGACGTCCATGACGCCCATGTCGTCCATGACGCCCATGACGTCCATGACGCCCATGACGTCAATGGCGGCCATGACGTCCATTTCGCCCATGACGCCCCGGGACAACTACACCCACCACTCGCTGGACAGGGCCACTGTGCGGAGCCGGGCCAACTGCCGGCTACGACGGCGCTCCTCCAAGCTCAAGCTCAAAATCCCAAACCTCGCAGATGTTAGCACCATTGACAAGTGGTCCCGGGTCATTTTTCCCATCACTTTTGGATTTTTCAACCTAATCTACTGGTTGTACTATGTGAATTGATACGCATCCCACTAGGAATCATGGGCCATATTTTGAGAGCACACCAATTGGCTTTGATACAGTTCCAAAATATGTATACACATATACAAGTTGAACATATGTATATGCATATTTATATATATTATATTTATATATACACGTGTGAAACCTGAAGGACCTTTCTGCTGTACAAAGTATTAATAGGGATGACATGAATGTTTAAGATTAATCGTGAAGGAGGAATTTCCAGGCTCTGAGTTTCTTTTTCGTGCTAAATCAACACAACAGACAGACAACCATGAGATCCCAACAGGGGTTTTGGAACTAAAGACTGCATGTTATTTTTGCAAAAAAAAAAAAAAAAAGAAAAAAGATTGAAAAAAAAAACCCCCACGAGAACTGGAAAAAAAATGAAAAGATAAAAAAGAAAGTGAAAGCTCGTGAGAGAGAAAAGATGTCTCAGAATTCCATTGACTTTTTATTGATATATTAATCAAAGATCCTCTACTGCAGCTCATTAAATCAGTGGTGACGCATTTCTTCAGGCATCATCTGAGCGAGATCCTCGACACCCCCGCCCCCCACTCCTCCACAGCTCACCCGCCCCCTCCCTCTGCCATCGGACCGTGGGCAGCATCGGCTAGGGGAAATCTCCGGTTCCACTATGTACAGCTCTCTTGTTTGGATTCTGTGTTGTTCCTTGGGTTTTTTGAAGTGACACCGTTCTCTTTAACAGACATCAGCTCTGGCCTTATGGTCTCCTTTAGAGGGCCTCGCGGACGGGATGTGCCACCGCCCAGAGTAAACGTAACCTTGTGTTCCTTTCTCTTCTCATGTTATTTTTAGAAACACGCCCTTGGTGGGGGGTGGGGGATGAGGTCGGGGGGAGGGGTCCTTTTTTTCCTTATGGTTAAGAACAAAATACTGATTATTATACATATGATTTTGTCTTGAAAAATACTGTGATTTCAGAAAGTGTCGGAACATGTTCTAGAGCTAGGGCATTATGAGATAAAAGAGTCAAAGGTACGCATTACTCATTTTGATTGAAAAAAGAATACATATTCTGTACATTTTATCATTCAGTATTCTCATGAAAGTATACTTGTGGTGTTTATTTCCTCCTAACGATCGATTCACGCGCTCTTAAGACGCAGAGTCCATTGACGTCATATCCTGCTTTGTGTTTGCTTAAAAAAAAAAGAAACGGAGGAACGCTTTTGTGGTTCGTTTGAATTTAGTGCGCAGTGACGACGTGAGAACATGTATATCCAAAAGAGTCAACATAGCTGCCAAGAGTTTGACCAGTTGTCATTGAGTATACAGTATTTCTTTGTTTGTTGAGCATCTCTTATGTGTCGGAGTCGCACTTTCGGAAGGGGAGCGAGACGGGATTCAACATTTCACACTCTCAAACTCAGTCAGTGCCATCTAAACCCGGCGGATCAAAAAAAAAATGGCAGCCTAATCAGGAATGATACAGGGATTTTTGGGAGAAGAAAAATGTCAGCGATATAGCCATGAAACGAGAGACCACGACCAAAAGGCCTATAAACCATACTGTATGTAATATAATTATTGTTCAACACAGACCGCATTTCCAGTGCTCAGGTTCATTTGCAAAGAAAAAAAAAATACTGTTGGACCTAAATATTTTCTCTATTAATTTATCATTTCTAAGTGGCGATAAGACAAGAGTTTAGGACAGTTTGTTTAACTCCAGCTGAAGTCCATCTCAGCATCTTCCTCAGTGCCATCACAACTGCGTGTACAACCAGGCTAAGCATCACTAAATCCACACCTGCGTGCAGCGTGAAACCCAACGTGTGCATAATGATGCAGAAAAAGGGCAGGAAAAAGTTGCATGCAGAAAAAAACATGCAGCGACAAGAAAAACGAACAGAAAAGTGACAACATCAATATCATCTACTCAGCAGAATTAATGGGAAGTACTGAATTCAAACCAATTTGCCTTTTTAAGTCATAATGAAATCTGCGAATCAAGTTGATGTTTTTAATTGTTTACAATGTATGCATCCAAATTCTTGAAACAAATTAAGAAAGATTAACACCCGGATATCCACTGATCTGTAATGATGTACAAAAAAAGAGATTCTCTTAAATGCAGACAACAAATTTACCATCCCCAAGTTCAATTAACACTCAAATCCAAAAGCAAAACATTGCTGCTCCTAATACAAAATAACCCGACACAGCTCACATATGCAGTCGCACCCCCAACGCCTCCCCTTTAATTCATTCTACAGTATTAATCCCTGTGATATACATGCTGCAGTTTTCAGGCGTGACTTTTGCAATCAGCTGATGAGCAAACCCACCGTGTGACTTGCTCCAAATTTGATGTGGAGAGTAGATTATGAGTATTTTAGATACTAGGAAAAAGTATATACAAACACTAAACTTGTAGCCGTTTCATTTTTAGTTTAATTAGCATAACTTCCTTTTTATCTGCTAGCACTTTGGCAAACTGTTGAAATTGAATATGATGATCTTTACTAAGACAATAAGGCCTTAAATTACATGCCAAAAATATTACATATTGTTGCTAAATATATGGGCAAGTGGAAAAATGCATCTATGTGTTATCCATGAGATGCACTTACAGTATGCTTTATTAATATCAGTTCTTGTTTAGGTTGGTTTATACCCAGGAAAAAAAAAAAAAAAAAAAAAAAACCACAAACATGCTTCAGGTACAACTAAAAACACATGCATATCTTTACTAAACTCCTAACACATTACGGAGGAAGATCATTAGCAGCCTTTGCCTGCTCGTAAGTAACCACCGCTCATTTCAATCTGAACATGTAGTTCCCGCTTTCTGCACACAAGTTTAGCACATTCATACCAAAAGCTGTGAGGATCTTCTGTTCTAAGCCTTTCCTTTACGATATTTGCTTACACGAGAGATATAAAAATACGTTTTCTTGACTTTTGAGGAGTAGCGGAGGAGGGGAAAAAAGTGTTGAACTGATTTCAATGTGAATTTTCTTGCCTCTAGTGTATATGTGTAATTACATGTGAATTGTACTGTAAATATGATATCTTTCACTTAATAGTTCTTAATGCATGAAAAAAACAACAACAACATGGCAGTTCGTAATACCAGCTAGCCTCACTGCTAATGGCATGGACAGCTTCTCTAGCATTGGCATACTTCTGCAAACAAAACCAAGAAGAAAAAATGAATACATTGAACACAGTGTGAACAAAATGATGGAGGAATCAATGTAAAGTCTTCTGACAGTGATGGGAGTGTCTGGTGACTATGAGTTTTCACTGGTTCACCCCCCCCCCCCCACAAGGGTAATACTAATGCTGCTGAAGCCCAGCCAGCGTGTCCATGTGAGCCCCACCAAAAGGGTTAAACCTGGGCTGTGTCATGGGTCCCATGTGGGTTTGTCCATGGCTTACATGTTGGCCCCATCTGTGTTTGCCCACATGGACTTTACCTGTTTACCTATTTTCAACTTATTTTCTCATAAATTTGGTATTTTCTTGTAAATTTGTAACTTTTTTCCCTTAATTTGATTTTTGAAACTTTCTCATAAATTTGCAACTTTTTTTTCTGTACACTTGCAACTATACTTGCAACTTATACTTGCAACATTTCTCTGGAATGTGTTGGGTTTTCTTGTAAAATTGTGACTTTTTTCTTGCACATTTGCTAACTTTTTCTTGTAATTTTGGAACTTTCTCACAAATTTGCCACTTTTTTTACTGTAATCTTATGATTTTTTTTCTTCATAAATTTGTTACTTTTTTCCTTGTAAATTTGTGAGGTTTTTCCATAAATTTGCAACATTTTTCTTGTAAATTTGAAACATTCTCAAAAATGTTCAACTTTCTTTTTACTGTAAACTTACAACTTTTCCTCACAAATTTGGGACTTTATCTAATAAATTTTCAATTTATTTACTCATATTTACTACTTTTTTGTTGATTTTCAATGTTTTTAATTTTTTTCTTGTAAAATGTGCTAAATCTTTCTTGCAAGCTTGTAATTCTTTTCAAGTAAGTTTGCAAATTTTTTTTCTTGTAAATTTTCTCCTAAATTTGTAACTTTTTCCGCTAATTTGATTTTTGAAACTTTCTCATAAATTTGCCACTTTTTTTTAACTGTAATCTTACAATTTTTTTCCTCATAAATTTGTTACTTTTTAACTTGCAAAATTGCTATTTTCTTGTAAATTTGTGTTTTTCCCATAAATTTGCAACATTTTTCTTGTAAATTTGGAACTTTCTCAAAAATGTTCAACTTTCTCTTTTACTGTAAACTTATAACTTTTCCTCACAAATCTGGGACTTTTTTTCTCATAAATTTTCAATTTATTTACTCATATTTACTACTTTTTTTGTTAATTTTCAACGTTTTAAATTTTTTTTTGTAAATTGTGCAAAATTTTTCTTGCAAGTTTGTAATTCTTTTCAAGTAATTTTACAATTTTTTTTTCTGGTGGATTTTCTCCTAAATTTGTGAGACCCATCTGGATGTGAGCAAACACAGATGGGGCCAACATTGAACCCGCGGACAAACCCACAAGGGACCCATGGCACAGCCCAGCTTTAACCTGTAGTGGGGCCCACATGAGCACGCTGGCTGGGAGGTGCCTGGAAATTAAAGCGTGCCTTGGTGCACTCTCGCGTTCACGGTGTCTGATCCGAGCTCGGGACATTTCTGGAGACTTTAGCTGCTGCGTTTACCTCAGCCATCACCAAATCACTCACTACTGAGAACGCTAAGGGCACGGTTGGCCAGCTGGCTTATAGAGGCTAGAGGAGCAGGGTTGCCTTAAGAGGGCGAGTGGGTTGTTCTTGCCTGTTCCTCAATAAGACAGTCACATGTGCCCTTGAGCAAGGCACTCAGCCAAAATTGCCCGAGTGCAGCTGTTCAGTGGCAGGAGTCTATGTGGGATGGTTGTAAATACTTTTAGCTATGGGAGTGTGTTGATAGATAATTGTTCTCTTTATAAATGTAAAGATATATACAGTTGCACAGATGCCCTTTGGTTATCTACATGTAAATTAAACCCAATTTTTGTAGCGTGATTACACTGTTTTAGTTTGCTAAAGTGGGCTAATAGTGTATTTTAAGCTTAAGGAAAGCACCTTGTTTGATGCCATTGTGCATTTTTTGTATAATTACCAGCTGAGTGGCGTCATTCTCTGCTGACTCTACTCCTCACTTGGACGCTTCATGTAGCAGTGAAAGAGTGAACCAAAACACCAGAGCAAGGCTGGCAGACTCCTCACTGTTGGAAGAACTTTTGTTGGTGCGTTCATTATTTTGGATATACCCTGTAGCTGGTTTTGTTTTGCATGACCTAAGTTTCGAGAGGTTTATTTTCCTATATTTTTACTCAACACACCATCCAAATTCATCTGCACAAACAGGAAAAAGACAGATCCAGTGTTTACATGCTCAAATTGCACTTGTTTTACAGCCAACTCTACAGACCCTGTGAAACAAACTGTTTATAAAACTGGGGGGTGGGGTGGGGGGGGCAAATGCAACCGTGGAACGTACATGCAGCGGATATGTACTTCTATACAATGTACTTAGTGTAAATCACATAATTTGGAATAGATGCACTGAGTGCATGCTGTAGTTTTATCAGGTTCAGCATAAGCATCGACATCAAACACCCTTTGACTACAACAGATGTAAAGGATGCTTGCCGGTAGCATCTGAACGTAAGCCATGTGATTGCACACTGAGATGGTGTTCCCTCGATTTTCTCTTTAACAAGTCGCCTCTGGTTCTGTCGTCAATTGCTGAGGACATTTGTGAGAAGCTCTGCTGATTCCCACCCAGCCAGCATGCCCATGTGGCACAAGAAAAAAGTCACAAAGTTACAAGAAAAAAAATCACAAATTTATGAGGGGAAAAAACTCAGATTTATGAGAAAAAAAGGGAACATTTAGGAGAAAAGGGCTGCAAATTTACAAGAATAAAAAACCAGTAAAATTACTTTAAAAAAGTTACAAATTTACAAGAAAAAAGTCAAATTTATGAGGAAAATTTTAGAAAAAGTTGCAAATTAACAAATAAAGTAGCAAATATATGAGTAAATAAATTGAAAATTTATGAGAAAAAGTTACAAATTTATGAGAAAAAAAACACAAATTTATGGTTAAAGTTTTTGTTCCAAATTTAGCCGAAAATGTCTCAAATTTATGGGAAAAAGTCACAAATTTGCAAGAAAGTTGCAAATTTACAAGGAAAAAGTAGCAAATTTATAAGGAAAAAGTTGCAAGATTGCAGAACAAAAGTGGCAAATTTACAAGAAAAAAGTCACAAATTTATAGGAAAATTTTAGAAAACGTTGCAAATTAACATAAAGGTAGCAAATATATGAGTAAACAAATTGAAAATTTACAAGAAAAAAGTTACAAATTTTAAAGAAATAAACACAAATTTATAGTTAAAATTTTTGTTCCAAATTTAGCAGAAAAAAATGTCTCAAATTTATGGGAAAAAGTCACAAATTTGCAAGAGAATTGCAAATTTACAAGGAAAAAGTAACAAATTTATGAGGAAAAAGTTGCAAGATTATAGTACAAAAGTGGCAAATTTATGAGAACTTTCCAAAATTACAAGACAAAGTTAGCAAATTTACAAAGAAAAAAGTCACAATTTTAGAAGAAAAAGAAATTTATGAGAAAAATTAGCAAATTTACAGTAAAAAAAGTTGAACATTTATGAGAAACTCAGATTTTCAAGAAAAAAATGTATTAAATTCATGGGAAAAAAGTCACAAATTTACAAAAAAAAAAAGCAAATTTATGAGAAAATAAGTTGACAGGTAAATAGGTAAAGTCCATGTGGGCAAACACAGATGGGGCCAATGTGGAGCCCACAAACAAGCCCATATGGGACCCATAAGACAGCCAGATTTGACCGTTGGTGGGGCCCACATGGACATGCTGGCTGGGCTGTTGGGCATCAGCATGCTGTAGCTCCGTCTGTGATAGAGCCAGCCATGTTTGGCGATGCTAAGAGGAAAAAAGAACAAGAGAACAGCCCATTTATTTTTCAGTCTAATTTAGTAAAAGGTTTTCTGTTCATTTCTGTGTTCATTTCTGATTTATTGTATTTGTTGCATTTGTTATGGATTGTTATTATTGTTGTTGTTGTTTTATCATAAGAAGGAAATGTAAATCATCTGATATATTGGCACTGGAAGAAAAAAAAATGCATTTGGTTTTTTGTACTGTAACTGTTTTGTTCACATTTGGGCGCTTATTCGATTCAGTTGTTTAATAAGGTGTTTGATTTCATTTGGAGTATCAGTACTCATGGAATCAGCATTCGTGTAGTATGAAGTTGTAATTTTTTTTTGTCAGTGCTAAATTAATGTAATAGTGTCAATCAGCTTTTTTAGGTGTTCGAACAAAACGTGTTTTTTACAAATACAAGGTGTTCAAGTATGTGGTATAAAAAGGGTTATCATTCAAAGTACCGAATTTTTACAAATAAAGGCGTATACGGTAAAGAATGCTAATGTCTCTTCATTTGCCCTTTGTGGACTAATATGCCAAAATGTTGATTTTGACATTTTGTTCATTTATTTTTGGATATTAGTCCCCAAAGGGTAAATAGTATACAATAGGTAAAATCAGGTATTTACCATTGCTAATCCAGCTTGTTGTCAGAGCTTTCACCTCTTAGTTGGTGTCTTGCTTTTGATAAGGACTGTCAGATACCATGGCAGTCTGAGAACAAAATTTAAGAAAAATGAAGAGTGTCTTCTTTTAATTTGATTACAAAACATTGCGCGTTTATGAGAATATACCTCCTTTCATACCCTATTTCCTGAATAAAGACGCAAAGTGACTCCTGCTGACAAGTGTAATATTTGACCCTTTTTCAGTTACTGTTATCTAGGATCTGTTTCGTTTGAAGGTTTGCACAGCAGAAGCAGATCTGAGGGGGGCTACTCATGAGTCCCTTATAAAGTGCAAACGTAATTAAGAGCAGGGCCTGTAGTCTAAGGGCCCCTTTACACAGATCATTGGGGGATCATTGAAAGACAAAAAAAAAAAAAAATTGTCCCATTCAATGAAAGTCCAATAGAGTTCATTGAAAGAAAGACCACTGAAAGATCATTGGGAGATCAGTGGGAGAGATCGTTGAGCCATTGCTTTGGACTGAGTCAAAACCTAGGTGACCGTGGAGATCACTGAAGATCACTGAGAGATCATTGAACGATCACTAAGACAATAGGTCTTTTTTATCACTCCACAATCTCTGAGTGATCTCCAGCTCTGTGTAAATGGGGTATAAGAAAATGTAAAGTCTGACTGCCACAGAAATTCACAGACAGGGCAGGAGTTATATCTGCTTTTATGCCTGAATGCTTTTAGACAAACTACAAAGTCACCAAGTCTGATCTGTTGATCTGTTGACATCCCATCATTCTGTTGACCCACAGTCCCAAGACATTCAGGTTAGGCCCTCTGGACAGTCTAAGGTACCCTGCATGTGTGAATGTGTCTGCCTAAATGCCCATTAGCTATGTGATAGCCTGGAAACATGTCGAGGCTGAGTCCCTGACAGATGTGCGGTGGGTGGATGGATGGATGGATGCGTGTTTTTGATATTTGGCGTGCATAAAAACATAATGAGATTCAAAACAGGTGTTATTATCAGAGCATTCATTTATTCACTCATCAGCTCTAGGCTTCGTTTGGGATTTTCAGGACCCGTCATCAGGAGTGGGACCACCAACATTTGGTGAAAGTGGTTACAAATGTTTGCATGCAAATGACACATACAGTCATGTGTGCGACATTCAGGGTTTATCTTGTGAAAATGGTGGGTGGCACTCTGTCATGTAATAGATAAAAACTGATATGCATGTGGCGATTTCTGCAGCAAAAATATCAATCCTACAAATTCAAAATCCAGATTAGAACAGAAGCCAAATTGGTTGTTCTAAATTGTCCCTAGATATCTGTTTCCTATAGGCCTTTAGAATAGAGGGTTAGTACTAGGGAAAGCGCTTTGAGTGGTCTTTGTGACTAGAAAAGCGCTATATAAGTGCAGGTTAGTTAGTTAATTTAATGAGACTGCAGCTAAAAATACTAAAATTCTGCAAACCTAATTTAACAGCTAATCTACATCAGTGTATTGATCAATAGTCTTAAATCATCCGATTAATCTGCAACTATCTGCAAGTACCCAGCCACCATGCCCATGTGGGCCCCTTTATAGGTTAAATCTGGGCTGTCTTATGGGCCCTAGTGTTTCCCATACCATTATGTTGCCCCCCCCCCCCAGGGTGTCAAGTTAATCTTGTATCTATCTAAATGCAAGGAATCTCTGTGTAGAAAGGGCAGTCCCCACAACTGATGATCAGAAAACTGGTCCCCATCAAAGATGAAAACCAGTATTTGTGTGTGTGTGTGTGTGTGTGTGTGTGTGCACCTGTCTTTCTGTTCTTGTGTGGACCACCCCTTGACAAACCAACTTTTCATAGACACTCAAAGATGCTTTACAATGGATATATTGTTCATTCACTCCACAGACAATGGTAGCGGTAAGAAGAAGAAGCAGCCAACTTTATTGTCACTCAGTCCATACAGCCAATCATGTACAGTAGAATGAAATTACGTTTCTCTTATCTACAGCGTTAATCACATCTAGAATCAGAGGGACCGCTGCCATGCAAGGTGCTGCCACAAACAACTTTTTCCTTCCCTCATTCTATTATGCTGAGCACCAAGCTAGAAGGTGGGAAGTACCATTTTTATATGGTTTTTGGTATGACCCGGCCGGAGCTTGAACCCACAACCTCCCTGTCGTGGGGCGGATGCTCTGCCACTAGGCCACCACTCTGGCAGCTGTAGCTACAGCTGCCCTGGGGCAGACTGACATAATTACTTTTCTATATAGTGCCAGAACACCACAATCCCCGCCCCCCCGGCTGTAAACCTAGGGGAAACACTGGGCTCCATGGGGGTTCCACGTTGGGCCCCATCTGTGTTTGCCCACATGGACTTTACCTGTGGTAGAGATAAGCAGGTAATCCATTTACCCACTTTAAACCCATCTGGGCCCCACTTGGATTTAAAATGGGTGAGCAGGTTTCTGTAACACTAGTGCCGATGCAAAATTACAAGAAACAGTCACACATTTATGAAAATGTGACAAAAAAATGTGAAAACTTATTTAAAAAAAGTGACAAATTTACAAAAAGGAGCAAATTTATGACAAAAATGACAAATTTACTCAAAAAAAAAACAAATTTACAAGAAAAAATTGTAAAATGAGGAAAAAGTTACAAATTAACAAAAAGTAACAAATGTAAATTGAAACTGAAAATTTATGAGAGAAACATCCCAGATTTATTAGAAAAAGCTGTAAGTTTACAGGGAAAAAAAGTTGAAATTTTTTGAGAAAGTTCCAAATTTACAAGAAAAATGTCATAAATTTATACGGAAAAGTAACAAATTTAAAGGAAAATAGCAAATTTACAAGGAAAAAAGGAACATGAGGAAAAGTTGCAAGATTACAGTAAAAAAAGTGGCAAATTTATGAGAAAGTTCTAAAATCACAAGGAAAAGGTTAGCAAATTTGCAAGAAAAAAGTCACAATTTTACAAGAGAAACTAATGTATTTGGTGGCGGAACGAAATAAGGCACGGCGAACTGAGGTTTTAAAGGGGTGTTTTATTCCGCCATCACAGAACTCACTCCAGCACTGTGTAAGCATACTGGAGCGAGCCCTCAGGCTCTCAAACAGGTAATGCGTGTAGTCAAAAGCAGTAGTCAGAGCGAGAGAGAGTAAGCGATATTCAGTCACTTATATACCCAGCTACAGACAATACATGCACAGCAGTAAGCATGGACATTTGCATTTGAGAGTCACGCACATCAATAGGAGGATTACTGGCCGGAATTCCTCTCCACCTATTGATAACAGTCCATACATCTCACTGTTCTGTTAATTGCTCCAGCTGAGCGCTCTGCTTGTCTGTAGGCTGTGGGGGAGACCCCCCCCCCCCAGAAGGCTCAGCAGGAAGCTGAGGCCTCGATAGGCTCCTGCCCCAAGTGGAGGAGTTTAAGTATCTTGGGGTCTTGTTCACGAGTGAGGGGAAAATGGAGCGAGAGCTCGACAGACGGATTGGAGCAGCATCTGCAGTGAGGCGGACGTTGTACCGGTCTGTTGTGGTGAAGAGGGAGCTTAGTTCTAAGGCAAAGCTGTCGATTTACCAGTCAATCTACGTTCCTACCCCCACCTATGGTCACGAGCTTTGGGTAATGACCGAAAGAACGAGATGGCGGATACAAGCGGCTGAAATGAGCTTTCTCCGTAGGATTGCTGGACTCACCCTCAGAGATAGGGTGAGGAGCTCAGTCATCGGGGAGAGGCTCAGAGTAGAACCGCTGCTCCTCCACATTGAAAGGAGTCAGTTGAGGTGGTATGGGCATCTGATTAGGATGCCTCCTGGACGCCTCCCAATTGAGGTGTTTCAGGCACGTCCCACTGGGAGGAGACCCCGGGGCAGACCCAGGACTCGGTGGAGAGACTATGTCTCCCAGCTGGTTTGGGAACGCCTTGGTATCCTATCTGAAGAGCTGGAGCAGGTGGCTGGGGAGAGGGAAGTCTGGGCTTCTCTGCTTGAACTGCTGCCTCCGCGACCCGGACCTCCGAAATAGTGGTAGAAGATGGATGGATGGATGGAACTAACGTATTTATGAGGAAAAAGTTGCAGGTTTATGAGAAGTTTCAAATTTCAAGAAAAATTTATCAAATTAGGGGGAAAAGTCACAAATTTACAAGAAAATAAATTTATAAGAAAATAAGTTGAAAATAGAAAAACAGGTAAAGTCCATGTGGGCAAAGACAGATGAGGCCAGCATGGAACCCACAGACAAACCCATATGGGACCCATAAGACAGCCCAGCTTAAACCTATCATGGGGCCCACATGGACATGCTGGCTGGGTAGTTATTTGGTCTTTTGTATGAAGTTTACTTCTATGTAAACGAAGCTTGAAAAAACAAATGAGGCTGTAACCACCTCCATCATACAGCAGAGAAGAAAAGTTCATATTTATCATTATATATTGTTATGGGCTGAAAGAGATGCTTTAATTGTTACATTATTTTATGCAATGACTTCTTCTTCTTCGTCTTCTTCTTTTGGCTGCACCCTTCAGGGGTCGCCACAGCGGATCATCTGTCTCCATCTCACCCTATCCCTTCATCTTCCTCTGTAACACCAACCCTCTCCCTGTCCTCCTTCACTACATCCATCAGTCTTCTCTGTGGTCTTCCTCTTTTCCTCCTGCCTGGCAGCTCCGTCTTCAACATCCTTTATCCAGTATCTCCACTATTCCTCCTCTGCACATGTCCAAACCATCTCAACCTTGCCTCTCTTACTTTGTCTCCAAACTGTCCAACCTGAGTTGTCCCTCTGATCTACTCATTTCTAGTCTTGTCCTTCCTAGTCACTCCCAATGAAAATCTTAGCATCTTCAACTCTGCCACCTCCAGCTCAGCTTCCTGTCTTTTTGTCAGCGTCACCGTTTGCAAACCATACATCATAGCAGGTCTCACTACCATCTTGTAAATCTTCCCTTTCACTCTTGCTGCTACCCTTTTGTCACAAATCACCCCTGTCACTCATCTCCACCCTCTCCACCCTGCCTGCACTCTCTTCTTCACCTCTCGTGCATTTTCCATTGCTTTGGATGGTTGACCCCAAGTATTTAAACTCATCTACTTTCACTACCACTACTCCTTCCATCTTCACCGTTGCACCCGCCTCCCTCTCATCCACACTCTTGTATTCTGTCTTGCTTCTACTGACTTTCATTCCTCTTATCTCCAGAACATACTTCCATCTCTCCAGGTTCTCTTCCACCTGCTCCCTACTCTCATTACAGATCACAATGTCGTCTGCAAACATCACGGTCCACAGAGACTCCTGCTTGACTTCATCTGTCAGCCTGTCCATCACCAAGGCAAGCAAGAAGGGGCCAAGAGCTGATCCCTGATGTAACCCCACCCCACCTTGAACCCATTTGTCAGTCCTACAGCACACCTCACCACCATCTCACTGTCCTCATACATGTCCTGCACCACCCTCTCATACTTCTCTGCCACTCCTGACTTCCTCATACAGTACCACCCTTCCTCTCTTGGCACCCTATCATATGCTTTCTCTAGATCCACAAAAACACAGTGCACCTCCTTCTGACCTTCTCTATACTTCTCCATCAACACTCTTAAAGCAGACATTGCATCTGTAGTACTCTTTCTTGGCATGGGCCAAAACCATACTGTTGCTCACTGATTGTCACCTCTCCTCTTAACCTGGCATCAACAACTCTTTCCCATATCTTCATAGTGTGGTTCATCAACTTTATACCTCTGTAGTTACTACAGCTCTGAGCATCACCTTTGTTCTTGAAAATTGGTACCAAAACACTTCTTCTCCACTCCTCAGGCATCCTCTCACTCTTCAAGATTGTGTTACTATATGCCATATCCCAGGTCTCACTTGGATAAGAGGTTTTTAATCTCAATGGGATCTTACCTGGTTAAAAAAGGTGAAAAAAAGATTGTGTTAAACAATCTGGTTAAAAAGTCCACTGCCATCTCTCCTAAACATCTCCATACCTCCACAGGTATGTCATCTGGACCAACCGCCTTTCCATTCTTCATCCTCTTCAAAGCTGCCCTAATTTCTGCCTTGCTAATCCTTGAGACTTCCTTGTTCACCATCTTTCCTTCATCTATCCTCCTCGCTCTCTCATTTTCTTTATTCATTAGCTTTTCAAAGTACTCCTTCCACCTTCTCAACACACTCGTCATTTGCTAGTACATTACCATTTCTGTCCTTAATCAACCTAACTTGCTGTACATCCTTTCCAGCTCGATCTATCTGTCTAGCCAATCGATACAAGTCCTTTTCTCCTTCCTTAGTGTTTAGCCTCTCATACAATTCAATCTTTGCCTTTTCCTTTGCCACCTTTCTCTTTGCCATGCGCCTAGATTTCAAATACTCCTGTCTACTTTCTTCATCTCCCTGACTCTCCCACTTTTTCTTTGCTAACCTCTTCCTTTGAATACTTTCCTGTACCTCCTCATTCCACCACCAAGTCTCCTTGTCTTCCTTCCTCTGTCCACTGGATACACCACATACCTTTCTACCCGTTTCCCTCAATACTTTTGCTGTACTTTCCCAGTCATCTTGTAATTCTTCCCTACCACCCAGAGCCTGTATCAACTCCTTCCTGAACTCTGTGCAACCTTCTTCCTTCTGTAGCTTCCCTTACTTAATCTTTGGCTCTGCCTTCACTCTCTTCCTCTTCTTGCTCTCCAGTGTCATCCTACAGACTACGATCTGATGCTGTCTAGCTACATTCTCCCCTGCCACCACCTTGCAATCTCATATTTCTTTCAGATTTCTCCTTCTGAATAAGATGTAGTCCACCTGTGTGCACCTTCCTCTATTCTTGTAAGTCGTCCTATGTTCCTCTCTCTTCCTGAAGTATGTGTTCACCACAGCCATTTCCATCCTTTTAGCAAAATCCACAACCATCTGTCATCCCACATTTTTCTCCTTAAGACTATACCTACCCAGAACCTCCTCATCACCTCCGTTCCCTTCACCTATGTACATGCCCATTAAAGTCCGCTCCAATCACTACTCTCTTCTCCCTCAGAACACTCTCTACCACTTCATCCAACTTACTCCAGAATTCCTCTTTCTCTTCTACCCGACATCCAACTTGTGGGGCATACACACTGAGAACATTCAACATCACACTTTTAACTTCTAGCTTCAATTTCATGATTTTGTCTGTCTCCCTCTTTACCTCCTGAACATTCTTCACATATTCTTCCTTCAAGATTACTCCTACTCCATTTCTCTTCCTATCTACACCATGGTAGAACAGTTTAAATCCACCTCCAATACTCCTAGCCTTGCTTCCCTTCCATCTGGATTCGTGAACACACAGTATATCTACCTTTCTTCTCTCCAGCATATCAGCCAACTCTCTGTCTTTACCAGTCATAGTCCCTACATTTAACATCCCTATTCTCACCTCCACACTTCTACCCTTCCTTTTCTTTCTCTCCCTTCTAACACACCTTCCCCCTCTCCTCCTCCTCAATCTTCAACCAACAGTAGCCCAATTTCCGCCGGCACCCTGTTGGTTAACAGCACCGGTGGCAGTTGTTGTTAACCAGGACCTCGACCAATCCGGTATGAAAGTCTCATTCGTCATGATCATTCATCATGTTTGATTTGGCAAAGGTTTTATGTCGGATGCCCTTCCTGACGCAACTCATCCCATTTACCCAGGCTTGGGATCAGCACTAGGAGTACCCTGGCTTGTGCACCCCCTCTGGCTGGGTTATTGTTTTAAGTAATGACAATAAACTATGTCTATTATCTAAGCTAGGGTCTTCAACCTGCAGATCAGGAGCCACAAGCTGCTCTTTTGCCAAAGGCTTTCTGCAGCTTTGAC
Organism: Pholidichthys leucotaenia; assembly: GCA_020510985.1. Classification (NCBI taxonomy): domain Eukaryota; kingdom Metazoa; phylum Chordata; class Actinopteri; order Cichliformes; family Pholidichthyidae; genus Pholidichthys; species Pholidichthys leucotaenia. The sequence goes on from CM035844.1 coordinate 21,378,836, forward strand.
AAAAACTCTGACATTTGAAAATACATTTATTTTAAAAGAAAAAAAATTCTCAAATTTACAAGAAAAGCTGCAAATTAGGGCACCACTTGCTGGAGGTAGGCCTTCCTAGAACTCCCTAAAGGTACCCCACCCCCACCTCTCACTATCAGTGTGAGACTTATGTAAACAAACTGTGGAGAGGAACTTGTTGAGATTTGTAAAGTTACATAAATATGCCAGGTGACTAATGAGAGAAGCGAGCCCATGCTTCACTTATTCCTCTACACACCAGATGACCATTGTGACAAACTCTGCTTTAACAGAGCTGATTGGTTAAACAGCCTGAGTTGTACCAGTGGTGATTCCATCTCTGGCTGGCCAATGGTGTGGATTCAATCTCCAGCTGAAAACAGCTCCAACCATCGGTCCTGTGTGCTGCCTCACAAATATGATTTACAATGACAAAACAGCAAAGGTAAGACAAAATTTATTGTGGTGGCTGTATAAAGTGAAGTTTGTTTTTGCTCTTCTTTGGCTGCTGGCTCAGTGAATGTTGTTCAAAGATAAAACTTGGCTTGTTAAAAATCTGCTGGGTCTCTGGTTTCAGACGATGTGCTGTGTGGACTGTAATCAGTGTTGACAACTCTCACTCTTTTGGAGTGAGTGTCACTGTGTTGCCCTCTCTCACATCACAAATCCTATTTCTCACTCAGAATGAGGAAATTATTGCCTACATTATGCTGATGTTTTTCAGATTTTTTGTCACAATAAGAGCTCTCAAGGCAGCATAAAGCAGACTGAACATGTAAAACTTATTCTGAGGTAAAGTGTATTTGTTGTGTTGCAGTTAGTGGATACAAATATTAATAATAATATTCATGTGAGTAGGAATGAAGATTTAGTTTCATTACCAGCACACATAAACTCATTCAGGGCACCAGTCTGTTTTGAAAGGGTTAATGGGCACCGGCGTGATGACCCAAGCTGTATGGTGACATCATCATGCCGAGCTGATAAATGGGGAGCGTCAGCTATCTTAGGCCTCTCTCAACTCACAGCCACATAGAGTTCAGTCATCACAAACCAGTACTGTATTATTAATTACTCTGTGAAATAAAGTTCAAGTTCCAGCACAGCTCAACTCTCCGTTGGTCATTCTGGATTTCTCGTCGTCATTTGGCGACGAGAGTAAAACCATGAATGCATGCCTGAGGCTACTAAGACTATTTCTGGAGTACCCCGGTGAGCCACCCGTTCCTTGGCTGCACTGGCTCGATGCCTTTGAGACGTATGTGTCAGTGAGGGACCTGGGCAAATTGGACAAGGCACAGAAGCGAGCTCTGTTAGTTCACAACCTGGGCATAGAAGGACAACACATTTTCCACACGCTAGGACCCATTCACTGATCCTGTAGAAATGCTAGCTAGCTACTTCGCTACACCTGACAACGTGTTGGCATGGCATATTAGATTTCGCCAACGGCAACAGAGAATTGGTGAAATGACACAACAGTTTGTCGCAGACATTCGTCACCAAGCTAGCATGTGCAGGTTTGGTTTGTTGAAAGATGAAATGGTGCAGGACCAGTTGGCCGAGCACACTAGCAACCCGCGCCTGCAGACGAAGATGCTACCAGTGCCAAACGGCATGATGCTAGCTAACACCATTGAGCTAGCATTCCAGTTAGAGTCCAGCAACAAGTTAGCATTGGAGCTAAGCAGCCAAGCCAGACACCGCTGGCATACCCAGTGAGTATGGAGGAACCCAGTGACAAGGCAGATGAGATCAAAGCAAACACCGTGGACTGAAGGACCACTACGAGACACTCCACGTGCGGCCGCTGTGGTTCCCTGACGCACCTAGAGAGAGAACGTTTTTGTCCTGCAAGGGGGCAACGATGCAAGAAGTGCGGAAAATTTAATCACTTTGCCAAAGTTTGCTGGTCAAGGACACCGCCAAATCCACTGGCCAGACAGAGCCACCCACCCGTGATGACTATCCACACGGTAAGGTCCAGAAGCGCAATGTATGTATTCTGCATGATGGAGATGAACGACGTTAATTTGCAGCTCCTGCTTGACACTGTTGCAGTGAGGTCCATGTTGAATTGGGCCACAGTGAAGAAGTTTTTCCCCAAACACACGATTGGAAAGAACCCAACGGCGTTGTATGGGTCTGGTGGCTACAGAGTTAGCAACATAGGGACCATCACGCTAACGGTCCGCCACACATCAAGAGTAGTTACTGACTTTGTGTTTCAAGTGACCACGCATGGAAACAACATATTAGGGTGTGACGTTTTCTACCAACTGGGTTTCTCCATGTGCGACAGTAACAGACTCCGCTTGACCGACTATGATGGTTGGGACGCAACACACCCCGATGTCGATGACAATGAGTGGGATGAGACACAACAGGATGACAACAACAAGAGTACAGCTGTCCCGTGTGCACAGGAGGAACGCTGCCCGGAGGGTGGACGGCGGCCGGACTTGCCTCAGATCCTCACCCAGAATGAGCCCGCAGGAGCCGCTGCGGAGTTGCAGGAGAGGGAGCTCACACCCACCAAGGATCCCGGGACACAGCAACCCGGTGTGAATCCTAACAACAATGATAGTGATACATCACGACAACCAGCATCAGGTGAAAGAAAGACGGAACTGGACTGCTTCCAAATTCTCGCCCAGCGCCAGTCTACAGAAGCTGCACCTGAGCTGATGGATGAAGAGTCCATGATCATACAGAATGTAGCAAAGTCTCCGGATGCCTTCTGGATCCATGACCAGCATTGGCCTTCAGGAACCGCCGCAGTCGTGCTGGATGAAGAGTCCATGACCCACCAGGTAACAATGGAATCATGGCAACCTGGCGGACGCCCCATGATGGTTGTGGATGCTCCGGCACCGCAACTGCAGTGACGCATGCAGCCAAACAGAATGCTACTTGCTGTGTTGGATTGGGTTCAGGTTTGCAAAGTTGAGTGACCGGGCCTAGAGTCGGCCACATCGCAGCCTCCAGCACCGCTGACACCCATGGGGATCACCGCGTGGCTGGGACCAGTGACCTTCTAGCTTACAGATGGTTCGGTATGGCACGTCAGTCGTCTCCATCGAGTTTGAGTGGCAGCCCCAGAGGATGAGACTTTGTGGGGGTCAGCTTGTGTAGTGTGGGACCTGGACTGGAGTTTTGTGGGAGATGGTCCCGGTCCGTGGGACCCAACACCTCCAGTGGCATGTCTGCCATGGGCTCGCTACAAGGCCCCTCCAAGAGAACTGCCTTCCCCATGGAAGAGAGTGAGAAAGAAAGGACTGGTTAACTAGGGGCACGGCTGCCAGTTGAGAGTGGCAGAATGATCCATTCAGCCATGCTGGGCTACACAGTGGTCCACCCGCTAGCCCTAGCTAGTAATGTTTGTGTTTACTGTACCATATTGGGGAGGGTTAAATTAGACTATGTGTTCTGTGTTTTTCCAAGGGGGGTGAATGTTATGAAAGGGTTAATGGGCACCAGCGTGATGACTCAAGCCGTATGTTGACGTCATCATGCCGAGCCGATAAACAGGGAGAGTCGGCCATCTTAGGCCTCTCTCGACTCACAGCCGCATGGAGTTCAGTCATCACAAACCAGCACTGTATTATTAATTACTGTGTGTAATAAAGTTCGAGTTCCAGCACAGTGCAACTCTCCGCTGGTCATTCTGGGTTTCCAGACATTACACAGTCCAGAAGAAATTGACAATTTTATTAATAATTCAATATTTGTACCAACGATGAATCAGTCTCAAAAACCTGTGAGCTCTTTCTGCTTTTAATCGACAAGATGAATGTGAAATTAAACAATGACTCCAGCATACCTTTTTAACAGTTTAATAATTAAATTTCAGGATATGTGAATACATTCAGATGTCTTTAAGACAGTGAATTCAACATGTATCATGAGCACATTAAACTGTTTTAAACTGGATTACTGAGCATAAAGTGTGTTATCAAGCATTTGTGAAACCAAAGAAAAACATAGCTTAAATTGGCACTGTAAGCTGCCCATCCAGTGCCTGGTGAGGGAGATCGCTCAGGACTTCAAGACCGACCTGCGCTTCCTGAGCTTCGCCGTCATGGCTCTGCAGGAGGCCAGCGAGGCCTACCTGGTGGGTCTCTTCTTCGCTAAGAGGGTCACCATCATGCCCAAAGACTTCCAGCTGGCCCGCCGCATCCGCGAAGAGAGAGCTTAGACTTTCTGCTGCACATTCACCAACCATAATGCTCCGCACTGTGTGTCTATATATATATATATATATATTTATAGTAATATGTACATATGTTTACTAGCTGTTCTTGTTTTTTCTTGCCTTCTGATTGTTGCTCTGAGTGTTGCTATCCCTGTGCTGTTGCAATCCTGGAATTTCCCCATTGTGGGACTAATAAAGGCTTATCTTATCTTATCTTATCTTAATGGAAAATGAAAAACCATAAAATAGCTGTAAAGCAGAATGGTTAAGAAAAATTGATGCAATTTTATGAAGAAAATTGTGATTAAAAATTAGTTTATAAAAGGGAAAACTCATGTTACTCTAAAAAGGAACGGAGATTAATGAAAAGATAAATGCATTTGAAGTTCTGAAAGGAGTTCGAAGATGTTAGGTTTCTGGAGCTTATAAAAGGAATATTCTGAAGAATTACATTTAATCTGGACAACAGACCTTAAGCACAGCAGAGTCAGATTGTGTCTCCTGGTGGTAGCAGGCCTTTCAGATACCAACCTTGGTCCAGATGGATGTCCGCTGGTGAAATTGAGAGAAAAGGGCAGGTTCTGCCACAAAAAAGTCTGGTACCGGCCACTGCTCCTTTGTGGATCACAATTGTAGAAGCTGGATGCTTTTACGGTTGTGATGCAGTTTTAAGATGAAATTGCTCTGTGTTGTGATTGTGTTTTGTGTTGATAAAAGTTGTTGTTTTAACTTTGTTGTTGAGGCGCTCCCCATTCTGTGGAAGTGTAACATGATGGCTGTGTTGATGCAAGGTAGCGTGTCTTATTATAAGATACTTGAGATTTTTATTTTTTTTTTTTATGAGCAGTAATGTGAGTTGCCTGGTATCGAAGACTTCAGGGCCCAAGAGGTTAATGTTTGTGTGTGTGTGTGTGTTACCCTAATCTTGCCTAGAGTGCCAAAATTGCTAGGGCAGGGGTCTGCAACCTGTGGCTCTGGGAACACATGTGGCTCTTTTGCCCATAGATAGTGGCTCCCTGAGGCCTTGAAGAAAAATGAATACACTGTGGGAATGTGGGAATGACGAGACAGAGTTCTCTCTCGAGTCAGCTTTATTCACATCACCAACATCTCAAAGCAGAAAAGAGAGCCACACAGGAAACTCTCGTCCTTAAATACCAGGACTCTTACAGTTCACAAGTCACATGTATCACAGACCACGTTGCATTATAATTGCAGTAACAATGCATCCCCTCTCCATGATATCACCCCCACTGTCTACAATGCATCTCCTCTTTAATCCTTTAATTATACCCCCACAGTCTCAAGCCTTGCATACCAAAGCTAACATCCATGCAGCTTCCTGTAATCACCAAGGAAGCTCTGCCTTTGTTCTGATCTAAAATGTGAGTCACAAAGCAGGTCACATACACTACCGTTCAAAAGTTTGGGGTCACCCAGACAATTATTTTGTGTTTTCCATGAAAAGTCACACTTATTTACCACCATGAGTTGTAAAATGAATAGAAAATATAGTCAAGACATTGACAAGGTTAGAAATAATGATTTGTATTTGAAATAATAATTTTTTCCTTCAAACTTTGCTTTTGTCAAAGAATCCTCCATTTGCAGCAATTACAGCATTGCAGACCTAACATGATTGCACAAGGGTTTTCTAATCATCCATTAGCCTTCTGACGCAATGAGCAAACACATTGTACCATTAGAACACTGGAGTGATAGTTGCTGGAAATGGGCCTCTATACACCTATCTAGATATTGCACCAAAAACCAGACATTTGCAGCTATAATAGTCATTTACCACATTAGCAATGTATAGAGTGTATTTCTGATTAGTTTAAAGTTATCTTCATTGAAAAAAAGTGCTTTTCTTTCAAAAATAAGGAAATTTCTAAGTGACCCCAAACTTTTGAACGGTAGTGTATGTGTGTCCACCACACAAAGCCCCCCAACATTTTAGAACAAACAAGAGAATAACAACATGCATGTCGTGATCGTATCAATACATATCAGTCCACCTGCTGTCTAGGCTTCAGTCTCCTGCCGCATCTGCTGTAGCTGGGATTCAACGTCTCTGCGGCGCTGTCACGCTGGGGGTTTGCCGTCTGGGGGTGGAAACCTTTTGTCAGCACCTGTGGGTGTTCTGGGGAAACATTACTCTGTGAAGCCCCCCGCGGGGGTCTACCTCGCTGCGGGGCTCTCGCCAACAGCACTTGCTCATCTGCCACCACAAAAGCGTGTCTGAGTCTGTTTATGCCAACTTTCTCTTTCCTACCCCCCAAATCTAGCAAAAACTGCTTGTCCCCTGTTTCTAACACTCTGAATGGTCCGTCATAAGGCGGTCGCAGCGGGGTTCGATGTGCATTGTGTCTGACAAAAACAAACTCTGCGTTCTTCAAAGTTTTAGGCACAAAAACGCGCGGAAAACTGTGGTGCGCGGGGCCGGGCAGCGTGCTTCATTCTATGTTACTCTGCAACAGCTGAGACGGGGAGGCGTCTGGCGCAGGGTTATCTGGGAGAAACTCCCCAGGCAGCCGGAGTGGCTGCGCAAACACGAGCTCCGCTGGGGAGGCTTCTAAGTCCTCTTTAGGCGCAGAACGCAACCCCAATAACACCGACGGTAACTTGTCTACCCAATTTGCATCCGTCAGTGACGCTCTGAGAGCTGCTTTCAATGACCTATGAAAACGTTCACATAACCCATTAGCCTGCAGATTGTACACGGTTGTGCGGTGAATTGTGACACCCAGGCTGCGGGCCATTGTCGACCAAAGCTCGGACACAAATTGAGGGCCTCTGTCGGACGTAATGTCCGATGGAATGCCGAAGCGCGCCACCTCCTCGGTCGTGGTTGATGTCAGCGGGACCACTTCAGGCCAGCGCGTGGTGCAGTCCACCATTGTCAGAAGGTGTGTGCACCCTTGTGACGGCGGGAGGGGGCCCACGAGGTCCACATGAACGTGATCGAACCTCTTGGCCGGTATACATTTTCATTGTTATGCAGATGACACACAATTATACCTGTCAATGAAGCCAGATGATACTAATCAATTAGCCAAGTTAGAAGCCTGTCTTAAGGAAATCAAAGCTTGGATGACTTGTAATTTCCTGCTATTAAATTCAGATAAGACTGAAGTCATTCTTGTTGGTCCAAAAAACCTTAGAAATTCCTTTCCAAATCAAACTTTCAGTTTGGATGCAGTTACTCTTTCTCTTAATAGCTCTGTGAGGAACCTTGGAGTTATTTTTGATCAGGATTTGTCCTTCAATTCACATATTAAATTTGTTTCTAATACTGCCTTCTATCATTTGCGTAATATTGCCAAGATTAGGAGCATCTTGTCTCAGAGTGATGCTGAGAAGCTGATCCACGCTTTTGTTAGCTCGAGATTAGATTATTGTAATTCTTTATTATCAGGCTGTCCTAAAACATCTTTAAAAAGTCTTCAGCTGATCCAAAATGCTGCAGCAAGAGTTTTAACAGGTACTAGAAAGAGAGATCATATCTCTCCGGTTCTGGCCTCCCTTCATTGGCTTCCCATAGAGTTTAGAATTAAGTTTAAAATCCTTCTTCTTACTTACAAAGCTTTAAACAATCAGGCTCCTTTTTATTTAAAAGATCTGATACTACCGTATCATCCTAACAGAGCACTACGCTCCCAAAATGCAGGATTACTTGTAATACCTAGAATCTCCAAAAGTACAATGGGAGGCAGAGCCTTCAGTTATCAAGCTCCTCTCCTGTGGAATCAGCTGCCAATCTGGATTCGGGAGTCAGACTCGATCTCTGTTTTTAAGAATAGGGCTAAAACCTACCTTTTTGATATAGCCTACAATTAGGGAGGGATCATGTGTTTCTGAACCCTCCCTTAGTTATGCTGCTAATAGGTTTAGTCAGCCGGGGGACCTCCAGTAATGCACTGGGCCTCACTCCTTTTCTCACTCTCTATGAAATATTTTTTTTTTTGCTGGTCATTAACATTTGTTTGTTCTCTCCCATAGATTGAGTCCCCATCGTGCTGTTTGCTCTCTACATGTCTGTTCTTTTCTTCTTCTCTATCCCCTCACCCCCCAGCCAGTCGCAGCAGTTGACTGCCCCTCCCTGAGCCTGGTTCTGCTGGAGGTTTCTTCCTGTTAAAAGGGAGTTTTTCCTCTCCACCGTCGCCAAGTGCTTGCTCACAGGGGATCGCCTGATTGCTGGGGTCTTTCTGCAACTGTGGGGGTCCCCCCTTCAGTTGATAGTGCTATGAGATGACTGTTGCTGTGAAATGGCACTATATAAATAAAGTTGAATTGAATTGAATTGAATTGAATGTGAAACGGCTCCAAAGGAGCCCTCGTGTGCCTGTGTACTTTGGCTCGTTGACACGCCGTGCAGGCTGCTGCCCACTCCTTAACTTGTTTGTGGAGGCTCGGCCACACAAATTTCTCTCCTACCATTTTGACCGACGCGCGCACTCCAGGGTGCGCCAAAGAATGAATCGAGTCAAAAACGTGGCGGCGCCACGCGGCCGGTACTACTGGACGCGGCCGTCCAGTGGAGACATCGCAGATTAGGGGGGCATACCGTCTTGCAGCACCCTGCTCTCCAGCCTTATCCCTGTTGGTCCAGACTGAAGCGCACGCACATCCGCGTCACCAACCTGCTCTGCGGCCATGGCTGCGTAATCTACTCCTACGCTGACTGGGGCCGCCACGGTGCGCGAGAGGCACTCTGCCACTACATTGAGTTTGCCCGCCACATGCTGAATATCAGTGGTAAACTCTGATATCGCGGCCAGCTGTCTCTGCTGCCGGCCTGACCACAGTTCGGAAACCTTGGCCATCGCGAATGTTAGCGGTTTGTGATCAACGAACGCGGTGAAAGAGCGTCCCTCTAGCCAGAACTGAAAGTGGCGGATGGCCAAATGGAGAGCCAGCAGCTCCCTGTCGAACGCGTTGTATTTACGTTCGCTATCGAGCAAGGTCCTGCTGAAAAAGACGAGGGGCTGCCAAACCCCGGCTTCATGTTGCTCCACGACCGCCCCATGGCCACATCTGATGCGTCAGTGGTGAGCGCTATGCGGGCCGTTGGGTCTGGGTGTGCCAACAACGCAGCCTTTACCAAGGCTGCTTTCACCTCCGAGAACGCTTGGTCCCGCTCCGGGGACCACTCGACCTTATCTGCGGGTTTCTTTTTTTTGAGCACGGCATACAGCGGCTGCATGAGTTGCACCGCGCGGGGGAGAAAACGGTTATAAAAATTCACCATTCCCAAAAACTCCTGCAAGGCCCTGACCGTCTGCGGCTGGGGAAAATCTGCCACCGCGCGCACTTTGTCAGGAAGCAGAACTGCTCCTTCGGGGGAGACGCGGCGTCCTAAAAAATCAATCTGCGCCACCCCGAACTGATACTTCGTTGGGTTGATTATTAACCCGTGATCTCCCAACCTTCGGAAAACTGTGGCCAGGTGTTTTTCGTGTTCGTCTTCGGACGCGCTGGCTACTAAAATATCGTCCAAGTAGACAAACACGAAAGGGAGATCGCGAAGCACCACGTCCATCATGCGTTGGAACGTCTGAGCAGCCCCTTTAAGTCCGAATGGCATGCGTAAAAACTCGAATAGGCCAAACAGAGTTATTACCGCTGTTTTGGGTATGTCCTCAGCGCGCACTGAGACTTGGTGGTAACCGCGGACCAAGTCTATTTTAGAAAAAACGTGTGCCCCTGCCAAATGAATGGAAAAATCTTGGATATGCGGGATTGGGTAGCGGTCGTGCGCTGTAGCGTTGTTTAACCTGCGGAAATCCCCGCAAGGTCGCCATGATCCATCAGCTTTCAGGACCATGTGTAGCGGGGAAGCCCACGGACTGTTTGAACGCCTGATAATGCCCAACCTCTCCAGGTTGGCGAACTCCTCGCGCACTATGGCCAGTTTAACTGCGTCCAAGCGCCGAGCTTTTGCAAAAACGGGCGGTCCGGTAGTGGTAATAAAATGCTCCACCCCGTGTTTAGCGACTGTTGCTGAAAATGTGGGGACCGTGAGTGCTGGGAACTGAGTGAGCAGTGTGTGGAACTTACCGCTTGCAGCTGTGACGTTGGCTTGTGCTGTTGGCGGGGCCACTCGCGCTGTACAGGGGATAGAATCAGAAGAAAGTGCATTAACCAGGCGCCTGTTAGCGAGATCAACCAACAAACCATGTGAGCACAAAAAATCAGCCCCCAACATATTGAAATTCACTGCTGCTACAATAAAAGTCCACTCAAATGCACGGCCGTGTAGAGACAGAAGCATAGTCTTCTCACCAAAGGTCTTAATCTCCGAGCCGTTTGCTGCTGTCACCCGGGGACCTCTGGAACCTGCTAGTCTGTCCGCGTAGGAAGGTGTGACGAAACTCAACTGGGAGCCTGTGTCGACGAGGAACTGCCTCCCCGAGCGTGCGTCCAACAAGTAGAGCAGCTTGTTCTCCTCCCCGAGGGCCACGGCTGCTACCGACCCCCGGTCTTGGCGTTTCCCGAACGCCCGAACTGGCACGGTGGTACACATTTGCGTGCCCTCTCTGCAAAACGGCGATGGTAGAAACAAAGGACGTCTGATCCGCGTTCCCTGGCCCCTGCCGCCGCCGTCGTCGGTGCGTCTGGTACCGCTGCCTCTGGCCCCCTGTCGTCTCTGGTAGTCGCGCCGAGTTCCGCTGCAGCGGCTGTGGCCGCGCGCCGCTTGGTGGCGTTGACAATCCGCTGCGCCTCTCGGCCCAGCGCGCGATAGTCCTGTTGGGCCAACAGTGGCGAACTGGCCAGGGTCGCTCTCGCTGCTGACGGTAGAGTCCTGAGGAAGAGGTGGGTGAAAATGAAGTGATCGTCATCAGAGTCTTTCAACCTCAACAACTTCTCCATCAGGTTCGCGGGCATGTCATTTTCCAACTCTGTCAGCGCCAGGAGCCTCTCTGCTCGCTCCTCCGCCGAGGGGGTGAATTGCTGGACGAGTGCAGCCTTCAACGTGCCGAATTTGTCGCTGTCCGGCGGCTGGTCAATCAGGCTCTCCACATGCTGGGCCGTGTTGTTGTCCAGCTTTGCGACTACGTGGTAGAATTTTGTGGCGTCTACCGATATCCCCCGGAGGTTGAACTGCGCCTCAATCGCGTTGAACCAGGAGCGTGGATTGTTCTGCCAGAAGTCCGGTAGCTGGACTGTAGCGGCATTCGCTTGGCTGATGGCTCCTGACGAGGCTGGCCCGGGCGAATTCTTCTCTTGCATGATACGTCTTGGGTCACCAGTGTGAGAATGTGGGAATGACGAGACAGAGTTCTCTCTCGAGTCAGCTTTATTCACATCACCAACATCTCAAAGCAGAAAAGAGAGCCACACAGGAAACTCTCGTCCTTAAATACCAGGACTCTTACAGTTCACAAGTCACATGTATCACAGACCACGTTGCATTATAATTGCAGTAACAATGCATGAACAATGCATGCATCTCCATGATATCACCCCCACTGTCTACAATGCATCTCCTCTTTAATCCTTTAATTATACCCCCACAGTCTCAAGCCTTGCATGCCAAAGCTAACATCCTTGCAGCTTCCTGTAATCACCAAGGAAGCTCTGCCTTTGTTCTGATCTAAAATGTGAGTCACAAAGCAGGTCACATATGTGTGTCCACCACAACACTTTCAAGAAAAGAAGAAATCAATTTACAAGAAAAAAGGTTGCAACATTCAAGAGAAAAAATATCCTAAAAAACAGAAAATGAGAAAAACTGACAATTTATGCAGAAATCCCTCACAAATTTGGGGACAAATTTTTGCAATTTTCTGAGGAAAACATACCCACACATTTGCAAGAAAAAAGTCACAAAATTTCTAGAGAAGAATTCACAAATTTACTGCAAAAAACTGGAGTTTTATGAGAATAATGTACTAAATTTATGTAAGAAATGCTGCAGTTTTACCCATGAAAGGTGATAAATTTACAAGGAAAAATATAATAAATTTATGAGAATAGCTGAAAATTTATGTTAAAAAAAATTGAAATTTCGGGAAAATGTTGCAATTTTATGAGGGATTAAAAAAACATAAATTGGCAAGAAAAAAAAGTCACAAATTTAATTAAAAAGGTTGCATTTTTTTTAAAATTTTTATTTTGTATACGTCCCAAAAGCCAGTTTAGGAAGCCTGGGATCAGACCGCCAAGGTCTCTGCCTTCGACCACCACCTGATCCACATAGCACCGGACCCCCATGGTCCCTCCTGGAGGTGGTGAGCCCACTGAAAGGCGGACCCATGTAACTCCTTCGGGCTGAGCTCGGCTGGGTCCCAAGGGTGGAAACCCGGCCACCAGACGCTAGCTATCGAGCCCCTCCCCCAGGCCTTGCTCCAGGGTGGGGCCCCGGTAACCCCATACCGGGCAGGGTACACTGAATCCTTGTTCTAATATTCATCATGAGAGTCTGTTGGATCGATCTTAGTCTGGCCCTTCACCCAGGACCAGTTTGTCTTGGGTGACCGTACCAGAGGCAAATTTTCCCAGACAACATATCTCCTGGGATCACTAGGGCATGAAAAAAATGTCTCCCAGTTGGTCTGGGAACGCCTTGGTATCCACTCTGAAGAGCTGGAGCAGGTGGCTGGGGGAGGGAAGTCTGGGCTTCTCTGCTTGAACTGCTGCCTTCGCGACCCAGACCTCCAGAAAAGCAGTTGAAGATGGATGGATGCATGGATGGATGGATTTTGTATACTTTATTAATCCCAGAGGGAAATTCAGGGCATCCACCTTGGATGAGTGAGGCAGCCACGGTACGGCGCCAATCCCTTCACCATTCACACACACATTCACACCTAGGGCCACTTTATAGAGTCTCCAATTAACCTAACTTGCATGTTTTTGGCCTGTGGGAGGAAACCGGAGTACCTGGAGTAAACCCACACAGACACGGGCAGAACATGCAACTCAAAGCTTATAACTTTGTTGTAGAAAACATCTTCAATTTTATTCGATAAAGATGTTAAAGGATTAAGCAAAAGAAGATGGATGGATGGATGTTAAATTTGCATTGAAAAATATGCCAAATTTAGGAAAAAAGCTAAACATATTTATGCCAAAAATATCACAAAAAAAAACAGTTTAATGAGGAAACCCCACAGTTTTGCAAGAAAAAAAGACGAGCATTATACAAATAATCAAAAATTTACCAGAAAAAGCAGCAATTTTGTGAGAAAAATGTAACAAATTTACAATTAAAAAAGCTGCATCTTTACAAGAAAGAACTCTTAATCCTGATGTTGCCAAGCCAGGCTGTAGCTGTAATTCTGCCGTTTTACCTCAGTTTTTAGGCTCAGATATTTTTGCGGCTCCACGCAGATAATTTTAATACAAAAATCACACACAGTGGCTCTTTGCACAGTACAGGTTGCTGACCCCTGGGCTAGGGGATTATCAAGAATAAATTAATTCCCTTTTACAAAAAAAGACATGAAAAATGTGAAATGGTATACATGTATGCATGTGAAAAAGTAACACATTTACAAATAACACACAAAATGATCAAAAAAGCAAAAACAAAGCAAACTTATGAAAAAACTTGTTTAAGAGAAGAAAATTGCGAATGTTTGAAAAAATAGTGATATTTACATGAGATGCATATGTTCGTTACAAAAATGAGTAAAATTAATGAGCAAAAAGTGCCAGAGTAAAAAAAAGGTCCTACTATTCCCTGAAGAGGTGTTTTAATGATCAGAGGTGAGTCTGACTGCCAGGGAAAAGTAATATACATAATATTTTATAAAATGTTACAAGTTTTCTGTAAAGAAACAAAAATGAATTAATTGTGTGCCAATAGGCTTTTTTTCCCCTCAAAGTAAATGATTCAATTTGCAATGGCAAGAAAAGAAAGGAACTTTGACAATGAATAAGTAAACTAAAACAGCTAAACTGAAGCAAGATTTCAGTGCACTTTTACATTTCATTAATTTATTTCTGCTACATTTGTTGTTTATGCTGTATTTCTTATAAGAAAGAAAGAAAGAAAGCATCAAACATGCAAAACTGCCATCTGCCAGCCATTAAAATACACCCACCAGTTCCCCTTTTTCTGCTCCATATCAGTTCTTTTTTGAGATACAGTCTGACTATAAATAACACATGGCATGATTTATAGTATTCTCTGCAGTGTAGTTATACTGTTTAAAGTCAGGTCAGGCATTGGCTTGCTTGCTACCGGATAACCATGAAAACCGGTACTACCTGTCTCATGGGTTGGGCCGTCGGCGACTCAACTGGTTTCCCCGCCCTTCCGAGGGCATGGAGGGTGAAACAGGGCATCCTGGCAGAACTAAAAACAATATCTGCCACAGGTCTGTGGTGGACCACTCCCAGTTACACGGGGTGAGACTGGACATCCTGGCAGATAAACACATCTGTTGCAAGGTCTGTGGTGGACTGTGCCAGTCGGTGCATTGTGACATGCACTACACAAAGAGCAGAGATAAACAAACCTATCATCTGGTCAGTCACTGCAACAGATACCAGAGTCAGTTTGCCTTGGCTTGTCCTTGCCACTGATATTACCTTTATCTGCCAAGAATGTGCTGCTAGTCCAGCAAAAGCTAGCAGTACTCAAATACTTTGCAAGCAGTTTCATGAAATGGTCAATCAGAAAGCAACTCATACCAGCTTGGATGTCGCCCGGGCTTACAAGGTCCACGCTGATCTGTTCACACTTCGACAGGCAGCAAAAAGTAAGCTAGGAGCAGGAAGACAAAAGAAGAGGAAAACAGCAGCCTTGTGTGTAGCAGAATGGAATGTACGCACTCTGTTGGACAGAACAACATCACAGCGCCCAGAAAGACAGACCGCGCTTGTGGCCCTGGAAATGAACAGGTACAATGTAGGCATAGCTGCACTTAGTGAAACAAGATTGCCTGGATATGACAGCTTGGAAGACCATGGGTACATCTTCTTTTGGAGTGGGAGATCAACTCAAGAAAGGAGAGAAGCAGGAGTGGGCTTTGCAGTTAGAAAGGAGATAGCAGCTATGTTTGATGAGGAACCGGTGCCAATCAGTGACAGGATAATGACTATGAGATTCCCACTACAGCGGAAGATGTATGCCACACTCATCAGTGTATATGCCCCAACAATGACCAACACAGAGGAGGTGGAGGAAGAGTTCTACAGTGATTTACGTGAGACTATCAGGCGTGTACCGACTGATGACAGCCTGATATTCGTTGAAGATTTTAATGCCAAAGTTGGTTCAGACACTGAGAAATGGAAAGGAGTGCTAGGCAGTCATGGAGTAGGCAAGTGCAATGCTAATGGAGAACTTCTACTTGCACTATGTTCAGAGTACAACCTTGTGATAACCAATACTCTATTTAAGCACAAGGACACACACAAGAAGACATAGATGCACCCAAGATCCAAGCACTGGCACTTATTAGACTACATCATAGTCAGGCAGAGAGACAGAAGGGATGTATTGGACACCAGAGCAATGAGAGGCGTGGACTGTGGTACCGATCATATTATGCTGAGATCTAGATTAAGGATTTGGAGATGAAAACAGCACTGCAGGATGGGTGCGAAGCCACCACGGAAGCTAAACACTAGTGCACTGAAAGGCCAAAAGAAGCAGGAAGAACTTACACAGGAAATGGATGAAAACTTGAAAGACTGGGACAGCAACAACTCAGAGAATGACACAGAAGAGAAATGGGCAACACTGAAGGATACGCCGTATCAGACTGCGAGTGATGCATTAGGCCACCCTGAGAGGAAACATCAAGATTAGTTTGATGAGCATGATGAACACCTGAAGAAACTACTAGAAGTGAGGAATACAGCAAGGCAGGAAAACCTACAGTGTAACACAAGATCGAAGAAGAAGAAATACTCAAAGGCTCAGAGTGAGCTACAGAAGTACACCAGAGAGATGAAGTCCAGCTGGTGGCATGAAAAAGTGGAGGAACTTTAAACTGCAGCAGACAGAAAGGACATGAAAACATTCTTCACAGGTTTGAGAGAAATCTATGGCCCTAAACCAAGAGGATTGATCCAACTAAAGGCTATGGATGGTGAATCAGTTTTGCAGGAGAAAGACAAGATCCTGGACAGATTTGCAGACCACTTTGACCAACGACTAAACAACCCTGGAGATCTCACTGAAGAGGCTAAAGAAGCTCTAGTGCAGCGAACAGCTGTATCAAGTCTGGATGAACCAACAAATTTTGATGAACTAATGGCAGCTATCAGGACAACACAGGATGGTAAAGCTCCAGGAAGGGATGGAATTCCAGCAGAAGTGTGGAAATTTGGTGGTGTTCAGCTGACCAACTGCCTGCACAAGCTCATCCAAGAGATATGGGATGCCCAGAAAGTACCTTAAGACTGGAAGGATGCAAGTATTGTGCCTTTGTTCAAGAAAGGTGACAGGAAAGATTGTGGAAATTACTGAGGTATATCACTGCTAGCCACTGTTGGTAAGATTCTCTCACATGTACTACTGAACAGACTCAATGAACACATCTCGCAGAATGTACTACCGGAAACCCAGTGCAGCTTTAGAAGTGGAAGAACTCACAATGGACATGATTTTCTGCTTGAAACGGGTTCAAGAAAAGTGTATTGAACAGAACATGCTGCTTTATGTAGTCTTCGTAGACTTCAGTAAAGCCTTCGATACTGTTTCGCGACAAGGACTTTGGCAGGTACTCAAGAAATATGGCTGTACAGAGAAGTTTGTCAGCCTGATCGAAGCACTCCATACAGGTATGCAAGCAAATGTGGCAATGAGTGGTTCAGTATCTAAAGACTTTTCAGTAAGCAACGGGGTGAAACAAGGGTGTGTGCTGGCACCTACACTCTTCTCGTTATATCTGGCATCCATGCTTGAGGTGGCCTTCAAAGACACTTCAGAAGGAGTATACATTCAAACAAGGAAAGAAGCAGACTGGTTCAGTGTGGCACAGTTTAAAGCCAAGAGTAAGACATCGATAAAGATAGTAAGAGAAATGCTCTTTGCCGACGACAGTGCTCTAGTTGCACACAGTGTGGAAGATATGCAATCTTTAGTGGATAAATTTGCAAGAGCAGCTAGCCAATTCAGCCTCCAAATCAACATCAAGAAGATAGAGTGCCTTTATCAACCACCAAAGTTCCAATTATCAACATCACTACCAGAAGAGATCAGCATTGGTACAGAGCCACTAGTCAAGTGCAAGACTTTCAAGTATCTAGGGAGTACTGTTTCAGAGAATGCTAGGCTGGAGGATGAACTATCTCTCAGAATGGGAAGAGCGAGTGCTGTGTTTGGAAACTTGAGGGAGAGACTGTGGAACAATCGACGTGTCTATCCGTGTGAAATGCAAAGTGTACAGAGCGACAGTACTGGCTACTCTATTGTATGGTGCTGAAACTTGGACTGTCTACAGAGTGCAGGTAAAGAAACTCCACACATACATGATGAGACACCTTCAAGCCATAATGAACATCTCATGGAAAGACAAGATAACCAACATAGAAGTGTTGAAACAAGCTGGTCTACCATCAATGGAGGACATGCTAATACAGATGAACCTGAGATGGCTCGGCCATGTTGAGAGGATGGACCACCAGCATCACCCTCGACAGTAACTCTACTCACAGTTGTGCGAGGGCAAACGCAATCAGGGTAGACCAAGGGTCAGATTTAAAGACACTGTAAAAAGAAACTTGAAGAAGTTGGACATAGACAGGAGTTCCTGGCAGCGGAAGGCTAAGGACAGAGCTGTGTGGAGGAATCTGATCAGACCTAAATGAAACAGTCATTGTCGGCCACAACAGACTGCTATGATGATGATGATGAGTTATACTGTTAGATCAGATCCATCTTTGAGTCAGTTTTATACTACCTTAACTAATAATGTTGTTTTGTGCTTGTTTACAGTAGACTGTATGTTTTTTAAGTTATTTATTGTGTCATACATTTATGTTGAGGGCTCAGTCTTAGACCCTCACCCTGAGACCTCACACCTCATTACTCTTCAGCAGCTTTGGAGTCACAGACACTAACGAGACAGATGCGAGGTCGGGGGTTACTCCAAGGAATGAAAACGGCCTAATGGCATCGGCATTCAATATTTCTGCAATTATTTTCCATAGCTGCAGCCTTCGCAGGAGCTGCATTTGACTGGCCGAAGTTACTTTATGGAAGGCAAAGGGCCTGGAAGGGACCTTCTAGTCACTTTTTCCTGCCAGTTTCTTCGTTGTTACAGTGACAGACTTTGTTTGTAGGGTGTTGTGCTGCTGCTGTTGCATGTGCACCATATTTTATCATGCTTAGCCTCCTCAAGTGTCTGTGACCTGTGTAATGATCCTCTGCTGGCGTGCTTCCGTCCGATACGACACAGATTTAATGCACAGGTTTGTCCCTCCTAATTGATTTCTTTTAATTTACTCTCAGTCGACTCCACAAAAGCACTTCAACGGCTGATTACGCTGCCGAGTGAGCTCACCTTGAGATGAGGCAGGGCATAAATAATACATCTAACATGCAATGATGTAGAAAGAGCCCCTGTATTAAAGCGGGATCACATATAACCCATTACAGCTCATTAGAATGTGCGAAACGCCAACATGAAATCAGCCCATGGGTGTGCATGCGTGTGTGTGAGTGTGTGTGTGCAGGTGCACCGTGTCTTTTTCATGATCCCTGTCCACGTTGAAGTGTGCTGCTAAAGCTGAGAAGGCGGATACGGAGGCCTGGTGAAATGCGCCTTCCATTTCCGCCATCCCATTATCAGCACCCCATATAAAAACATCAAATATTGAAGCAGTGCATTAACGTGGGTCAGGAACTAGCGGCTGCCATAGCGAACGGTGGTCAGAAGAGCTGTGGATTCTCTGGTGCTGTCCATTAAGATGCCACGCGTGCTTTCTGCCAAACATCTAAATTGTTTTTAAGGACTTTAACCGAGGGACTAGAGTTGACCTCAGCCTCATTGGAATGTGACTCAAAATGTTATTATCATTCAATAAAATGATGATCGGTATTCCATGTTGTTTGGAACATTGTCAAAGCAGCACAGCACTTAAAAGGAAGGTTTGTCTCAAAATCCACATTTAGATCATTTTCCTCTGCTCTGTGGGGTATTTTATCCATCTAGAACAGACTGTCGCTGGGGTGAGTTGATCTGTTTTGGTGGAAATCTCCTGCAGCTGAAGTGAACATTGTTAGCGTCCACAAAATATATTTGAGCCTTAAAATGAAGGTGATTAGTGTGAAATGGCCTGTCAATATAAGTAATAAGCTATTGTTTTAGTCTGAAATATGTAACTGCTCTCTTGTACATTTGTGGACTTTCTAACAAATTTGCCACTTTTTCTTGTAAAGTAGTGAGAGCTTGATCTAAGGGTGCTTTCACACCTACAGGCTTTGGTTCATTTCAATCAAACTCAAGTTCGTTTTCTCTATTAGGGCAGTTTGTTTTGTTTGGTGAGAGCATGGTAATCGCACTTAGGCCCGGCCATGATCGTTTTGTCTTGTTTTGTATGTTATATACAAAAATGAATACGCTGGTGTATTCCAAATTCAGGTGTTAATTCACAGCTCTAACAGCAGACGACTCTTTTTTCAGGAAGGCTAACTTCACCCACTGAACAATGTATGTCTATCATCCAATCACAGCAAAGCATATTAAACAACCAATGGGATAGCTTGTAACCGTGAGGTAGCTCAAATACTGTAGTAATAAATCAAACTGTGTATATTTTCTAAGAATATTACATCCCCTTTCTTCTAAAAAAAAAGTAACATGCTTCTAAATGCAGCCATTACACCACATTCCAAATTATTATGCAAATAGGATTTTAGTGTCATAAACGTAAAATTTTTTGTTTTTCAATTAAACTCGTGGATGGTATTGTGTCTCAGGGCTCTTTGGATCACTGATATCAATCTCAGACACCCTTCATAATTAGTTTGCCAGGTGAGCCCAATTAAAGGAAAACTACTTAAGAAGGATTTTCCACATTATTAAGCATGCAACAGGTTTCAAGCAATATGGGAAAGAAGGATCTCTCTGCTGCCAAAAAGCGTCAAATAGTGCAATGCCTTGGACAAGGTATGAAAACATTTAATATTTCACGAAAACTTAAGCGTGATCATTGTACTGTGAAGAAACTTGTGGCTGATTCAGAGCACAGACGGGTTTGTGCCGATAAAGGCATAATGAGGAAGATTTCTGCCAGACAAACACATCAGGTTAAGAAAGCAGCTGCTAAAATGTCATTACAAAGCAGCAAACAGCTATTTGAAGCTGCTGGTGCCTCTGGAGTTCCATGAACCTCAAGGTGTAGGATCCTTGAAAAGCTTGCAGTTGTGTATAAACCTATTAGTCGGCCACCCCTAACCAATGTACACAAGCAGAAACGGTTGCAGTGGGCCCAGAAATACATAAAAACTAGTTTTCAAACAGTCTTGTTTACTGATGAGTGCCGTGCCACCCTGGATGGTCCAGATGGATGGAGTAGTGGATGGTTGATGGATGGCCACCATGTCCCAACAAGGCTGCAACATCAGCAAGGAGGTAACGGAGTCATGTTTTGGGCCGGAATCATGGGGAGAGAGCTGGTATGCCCCTTTAGGGTCCCTGAAGGTATGAAAATGACCTCGGCAAAGTATATAGAGTTTCTGACTGACCTCTTTCTTTCATGATTCAAAAAGAAAAACCATGCCTTCCATAGCAAAATTTTATTTTCATGCATACAATGCACCATGTCATGCTGCAAAGAATTCCTCTGTGTCATTGGCTGCCATGGGCATTAAAGGAGAGAAACTCATGGTGTGGTCCCCATCCTCTCCTGACCTCAACCCTACTAAGACCCTTTGGAGCATCCTCAAGCAAAAGATCTATGAGGGTGGGAGGCAGTTCACATTAAAACAGCAGCTGTGGGAGGCTATGCTGACATCTTGCAAAGAAATTCAATCAGAAACTCTCCAAAAACTCACAAGTTCAATGGATGCAAGAATTGTGAAGGTTATATCAAAGAACGGGTCCTATGTTAACATGTAACATGGTCTGTTAAGATGTTTTTGATTGAAATAGCTTTTGAGTTCAGTAAATATGACCTCCTAATGCTGCAAATTCACCAAATGACCATTTTCAGTTCTTTACAACCAATACAATGCTTTGAAACTCTGTTGTGCATAATAATTTGGAACAGTGCATTTTGAGTTTGTTTATTTTTGTAAAAAAAAAAAAGTTATCATGGGGGGGGGGGTTGTTCAACGGTTGATGACTTGAAAATTATACTGACTGTCAACTATTTAGGAAAATCAGAGACAAATATCATTTGAATAATGATTTGGAATGCAGTATATATTACCTGTGTGGGGTTATCAACAATAACAGATTGTACTTGTAAGAAGCAAACTACTTAATACTGGCAAAATGCAGTGCATAGCTATTTAACACACTTCAGATATCAATTAGCTTATTGTATAATAGATGCATCAACATTCTGCATCAGTATTTAACTCAACAACACTGCAGATATTTCTACAGATCCAGGATGTTTCTGGGCTTAACCATTCGTCCATATCTTGTCTGGTATGGGGCAGTATGAGGGGCTATTTCACTTGTGTTCTGTGAGATGTGTGGTGTGGTGTTGCGATCAGATGTTGTGTCAGTGTGAGTGTTGTGCATTTCTTTTGTGTCCAGAAGGTGGTGCCTATTTCTTCTGTATTCCTGTCCTTATGATGTGCGTATGTGATAGGATCTGTCAATGTCAGTAGGCTGGACTACAATTACTGGTTTCCAGTGTCCATGCTCCTGGAAGCGGATGTGTTGTCCTACATGCAGCTAAGACACTGACCTGGCTGACCTGTCATAGTATCTCTTCTGATGCTGTTGTCGATGTACTCTTCTGGCATGAGCATCAGTGTGACTGACCACCTTTGGTTGAAGCTGCTGGTGGGTGCTGGGTAAGATGGAGCGTAACCAATGACTCATAAGCAGCTGAGCTGGTGATCTGAAGTTGTCAATAGGGGTGATGCGATACTCAAGAAGGCTCAAGTATGGGTCTTTGTGGTCTGCCTTGGCTTTAGCCATGAGTGATTTGGCAATCTGTACTGCCTTTTTTGCAAGACCATCGCTTTGGGGGTAGTGTGGAGTAGTGGTGATGTGGGTGAATTCTCACGTGCTGGCAAAAGTTTCAAACTCTTTACACTTGTACTGGGGGCCATTATCAGATATGACAGTCTCTGGTATGCCATATCTGGCGAAGGCAGCTTACAGTTTGTGTATGATCGCTGAGGCTGTTGTGCTGTGTCAGCTTGTAAAGCTCGAAGCATCTGCTGTGATAGTCTATAGTGACTATGTAGTTCTCATTGATCCACATGAATAGATCTGTAGCAACTGTTTGACATGGCCTGTCTGGAATTTGGCGGTTTATCAAGGGTTCTTTAATGCTGGGTGGTCTGTGTTCCAGACAGATGGGGCATTTTCCAACCATTTCCTCGATCTGTTTGTTCATCCCAGGCCAAAACAAAATGTCTTGAGCTCTCTGCTTGCACTTTTCCATACCCATGTGACCAACATGTATTCTTGATAGCATTTCAGTGTGTAGTGCAGAAGGAATGACGATTTTCTCACCTTTGAAGATGATGTCATTCATCTGTGACAGTTCATCTCTATGGTTCCAGTATTCCGTTATGTGCTGTGGGCACAATTTTCTTTCATCTGGCCATCCTCCCTTAATTGTTTTCATCAGTAGTGTGAGCTGTGTGTCCTTTTGAGTCTCTGCTCTGATCTCTACCAGCTTAGCGTCACTTACAGGTAAACTGCTGTACACTGTATGTACCTGCATGTCCATGCCATCTCAATAGCCTCAGAGATGGCATGGACATGCCATTTCTGAGGCTACTGTCATCATTAGACAGTGACTTTCTGGAGAGGGTGTCTGCCACAGGAATGTCTTTGCCTGGTCTGTGTGTGATTGTGAAATCATACCTCTGCAGTTGGGAGTATCATCCTCTGTAGCCGTGGAGGTGCTGCTGCCAATGGCTTTCTCATGATAGATTCAAGTGGCTTGTGGTTGCTTTCCACTGTGATAGGTCGTCCACAAACATATTGATGAAAATGTTTATATCTAAACAAAATGGTGTATAGTTCTTTCTCAATCTGGGCATAGTTGACTTCACTAACTGTGAGTGATTTGGATGCATAGCCGATAGGTTTTCCTTCTTGTAGTAAGACTGCACCTAATCCATTCTTGGAAGCATCTACTTGTAGCCTGAGTTCTTTGTTGGGGTCAAAGAAGGAGAGTACAGGGCCTGGCTCTCGTGTGACCAGCTCCTTCATTTTCCTAAATGCTTCATCATGTTGTGCATCCAATATGAACTTACTGGACTCTTAACAGGTGTCTCAAGGGTGCGCTGATGTCTGAGAGCGTAGGGGCAAACCTTGACAGATAGATGACCATGCCGAGAATAGTTTCTAGCTCACTCTTTGGGTGGTTCCATGTTTCGAACAGCAGCAATCTTGGCTGGATCGGGTTTAATTCCATCCTTTGTGATGAGATGCCCAAAGTAGCTGACCTCTGTGGCACCAACTTCACTCTTCTCTGGGTTGAGCTTGACTCCTCTCTCTGGAGTGTTGCAGCATTGTCCTGAGATTTGTGTCATGTTCTTCCTTGTTCCTGCCATATCTGAGAACATCATCAGCTGCTATCATGCCCTGCAGACCCTCATAAGTTTCATCAATCTTTCGTTGAAACTCATCCTGAGCTGATTTCAGTCCAAAAGGTAGGCGGAGGAATCTATATTGTCCAAATACAGTGCTGAATGTGGTCAGTTTGGATGATTCTTCTGTGAGCTTTATTGCCCAGTAGCCTGACCTGGCATCCATGACACTGAAATAACAAGCCCCTGTTAACCTGGATGTGATGTCATCAAGAGTGGGTAGTGGGTAATGTGGAAACTCACATAGTTGATACAACTGCACCCCTAGTACAAGAATTAAAAGCATGCCTAGACTTTGGATTAATTAAGCTCATAATGTCTGTACATGGCACATCAATGAAGCCAATTATGGTGCGACCATTGAATTTATCCATTCAGTTAGCTCAGTGACTTTCACAATTATCTGTTGCACCTGTAGCGCAGGTGTAGTGTGGCCGACTACTGATCGGAAGGTGAGGGGTTGGATTCCTGCTCTGTCTGCAGTCTGCATGTCAAAGTGTTCTTGACCAAGACACTGAACCCCCAGTTGCTCCTGGTGGTTCAGCCCAGCGCCTGTGTATGGCGGCTCCACCACCATTCATCTTCATCTTCTTCCGCTTAATCCTTTTCGGGTCGCGGGGGGGCTGGAGCCTATCCCAGCATCTTTGGGCCAGAGGCAGGGTACACCCTGGACAGCTCGCCAGTCCATCGCAGGGCCAACACAGAGAGACATACAACCATTCACTCTCACAGTCATACCTAAGGACAATTTAGAATCCCCAGTTTGATGCCAATTAACCTAACTTGCATGTTTTTTGGCATGTGGGAGGAAACCGGAGAAATCCTGGAGTAAACCCACGCAGACACGGGGAGAACATGCAGACTCCACACAGATCACTGTTAGTCGGGGGCTGGGACCGTGGGATGGTGGCTCCACCACCATCAGTGTGTAAATGTGTGTGTGAATGGGTGGATAGCAGGATCTATAAAGTGCTTTGGTCATCCAGAGATGAGTAAAATGCGCTATACTGTATAAGTAAACACCATTTACCATCTGCCTCAGACGACAAGCTGTTCGCCACCATAGCCATAGAGTGGTTGATCTGAAGGCTGTAGCACACATGGAAATTCCAGTTTTTTAAACACACGTGTGGGAAGAACATTAGCTGAGGCTCTGGTGTCTCACTTAAAATTAACTGTAGTCTTGTTTGGACCAACTTGTGTATCTACAAAGGCTTGCTCTGTGTCTTTAAACCCCCCCAGACACCCCCCCCCCAGACGACGCTGGTAATTGGTGACTCAATTATGAGGAACATCAGAAGCAAGTAATGTATCACGAGATTTTTTCCTGGGGCTAGAGTGTCTGACATTGAGGCTGTTACCCCTGCCCTACTAAATGAACTCCCCCACGTTAAAACTGTCATAGTACACGTTGGATGCAATAACATCCCAGATGAAGCGTCAGAGATCTTAAAGAATGACTTCAGGAGCCTTCTGTCCACTCTTAAGAACTGTGGCAGACGTGTGTTTATCTCTGGGCCTTTGGCACCTCTCAGATGAAGTTGCAATTATTTTAGCAGAACTCTCAGTCTTAATACCTGGTTGTGTTCTACATGTCCTATTTTTAACATTGGTTTTGTAGACAATTTTAACTTGTTTTGGAACCGCCCATCACTTATGAGGCCTGATGGGATCCACCCAAATAGATTTGGTGCACGTGTATTAAGGGACAATCTGTTCTATTCCATTGAGTGTTTTTTTAGTACAGTGACTGAAAATTGGTGTGTTAACTCACTCTGAAGTTCCTGGGTCTGCCAATCAGCCCTTTTGTGGTCTTGTTTCCACCTCTCATATTAATCCCATTAATCCAAATAACCCTCATTCTTTGGATCAATCTTCAACTTATAACCCTACAGAGATTGTGTCCGTCTCCCGTTACCCAAAATATCATAACTCAAGACAAATACAACAAAACTTGATAAATACACGTCTTTCTGCAGTTCCTCCTCATCCACCACCACCCAACTTTGCCCCGTCTTCTCCCTTAGAGAACCCTTGTCTGCTCCTCCCAAAGTTAATAAAAAAGTTAATAAAAATATAGTGCATAAACATCCCAAAGTGATTAAACAAAATGTTGGTAAAATTCAGATCAAACCTCAAGTCTCTAAATTTAATGATTTGGCCTCTGTTTCTCCTCACAATTTAAAAATTAAATGTGGTTTATTAAATATTAGGTCTCTAACTCCCAAGTCTCTTTTAGTCCATGATCTATTAATTGATCATCAGATCGATTTATTATCCCTCACAGAGACTTGGCTAGGGCAAGATGATTATGTTGGTTTGAATGAATCAACTCCCTCTGGTTATCTAAACTATCATAATCCCAGAAGTTCTGGTCGTGGAGGTGGAGTAGCGGCAATTGTCCATTCTAAATTACTAGTTAATATAAAGCAAAAATCATGTTTTAATTCCTTTGAGGACCTGGTCCTCAGTGTGGGGCATGTTGGCTATCTTGGCTTGAATCTAATTTTCTTTGCCATAGTTTATCGTCCTCCCTTGGCCTACTCAGAGTTTTTATCCGAATTTGCTGAATTTTTAGCTGATTTTGTGCTGAAATCAGGGGACTTTAATATACATGTTGATGTAGATAGTGACTGTCTTAATAAGGCATTCAATTCAATTTTAGACTCAATGGGGTTTTCCCAGAAAGTAGAAAATTCTACCCATCATCTCCACCATACATTGGACCTCGTTTTGACTTATGGTATATACTGTATATAGAAAATCTGGTAGTGTCTCCTCATAATCCTGTACTGTCAGACCATTGTCTGTTAACCTTTGATTTCACTATTTCTGATTATTTGACTCCTAAAGAAAAATATTACTACAGCAGATGTCTTTCAGATGACGTTACCAAATTTTTGCAGATTGTCTCCTCTATACCATGGGTCAACACAACGAGAATAAAAGATGGAGAGCCTGCTCCTTCCGTAATTGATAGCATGGTAGATAGTGTTACAACCTTTCTGCATCGGACTCTAGATTTGGTGGCCCCTTTAAAAAAGAAAAAGTCTAACTAGAGATTTCTAACCCCTTGGTTTAACACAGAAACTCATAGCTTAAAACTGAAGACTCGTCAATTGGAAAGGAAATGGCGTTGTTGTGGAGATGTGTGGAAAGACGAGGCTGAGTTTATTACTCAAAATCAGTTTTATTCACCAAAACATTCTCCAACATCCAAAAAACAGAAGAGGAAGGCATGCCCCCACCTCTGTACTTTTATACCCCAGGACATCAAAGCAAACAGTCGCATTGTCTTTACATCCCAAATCACAATGCACCCCCCTTCAGGTCTTCTGTCTCCACCTGAAGTCCTGGTGGTCAGGAAATCCTTCATGGCCGTCTCTCTGCATACAAAAGGCCAGACTTCGCATCCTCCTGCTACCCCTAGGAGGTTCAGACCTTTTGTTCCTCTGAGACGTGCAGTAAACAATAAGCATACAGTAACAAGCATGTGAAGCATATGGAAACCGCATATGTGCCCACATTGTACTAATTTAGATGAATTCTATTTAGCGTGGAGAAATCATCTCTTAATTTATAAAAAATCTCTTAGAAAAGATAGAACAAGTTATTATTCTGCATTAATAGAAGTGAATAAGAATAACCCCAGGTTTCTATTCAACACTATAGCTAGGCTGACAAAGAGTCAGGACTCGGTCTATCCTCGCATCCCCCTTGAGCTTTCTAATCAGGACTTTTTGAACTTTTTCAATCATAAAATTTGATCTATTAGAGCAGGGGTGTCAAACTCATTCCATGGAGGGCCAAGACCCTGCAGGTTTTACTTCCACCCAGTCTCTTCAGCAGGTGTTTTCACTGGTCAGCAATCAGTAGGAAGAAATTCAGAGAAATCACCTGTTGAAGAAACTGGGTGGAGGTAAAACCTACGGGGGTCTTGGCCCTCCATGGAATGAGTTTGACACCTGTGTATTAGAGATAAAATCAGTCAGATTCTTTCTACTGTAAACTCAAGTACATTAACTACTACAACTCCCTGAATTGACATCTGTTTAGATAAGTTTACTCCAATTGACCTTTTAGAGTTGGATAAAATAATCTCCTCATCTAAGCCTTCATCTTGTCTTTTGGACCTTGTTCATACTAGGTTATTTAAAATTGTCTTCCCAATTATTGGTAGCCGTATTCGTCACATAACTAATGCTTCTTTAATTCTGGGTTATGTACCACTGGCTTTTAAAATTGCTGTTATTAAACCCTTACTCAAAAAGCCAACGCTCGATCCAGGAGTTTTGGCTAACTATCGACCAATCTCTAATCTGCCCTTCATTTCAAAAATCTTAGAAAAAGTTGTTGCTGCGCAATTTGACCACTTGCAGGGAATTGGTTTCTTTGAAGCGTTTCAGTCTGGGTTCAGAGTTCATCACAGCACTGAAACAGCCTTAGTGAAGGTCACTAATGACCTCCTTATTGCATCTGATAATAAGATAAGATAAGATAAGATAAGCCTTTATTAGTCCCACAATGGGGAAATTCCAGGATTGCAACAGCACATGGATAGCAACACTCAAGAGCAATAATTTAGAAAATAAGAAAATAAGAGCAGTGAATATACATACGTACACATAAATATATATATATATATATATATATATATATATATATATATATATATATACAGTATATATACTGTATACATAGTGCGGAGCATTGTAGCTAGATGAACTAAACAGCATAACCGTCTATTTAGTTATCCTTCATGGTATGATTATGTACCCATACATATTGTCACCCTCCGTAGCGACTGATATTGTCCTAGTTGTATACTGGAGGGGACCATTTGTGTAAGTCTGTTGCGTCTTTTGCATTCAATACTATTAGGTCATCACGTTTTTTTTGCGATCTCTGCGAGCAGTCCTGCTTAGGTTATACAGTCTGACAGCCGTAGGTAGGAAGAACCTGCGAAACCTCTCGGTCACGCATCTAGGATGATGTAGTCTACTGCTAAATGAGCTCTTCAGTGCGTCCAGTATGTCCTGCATAGGGTGGGACTCGGACTCCAGCAGAGATGACAGTTGGGCCACCATCCTTCTCTCTCCTATCTCCTCCACTGGGTCAAGGTGTTGCCCCAGGACAGAGCTAGCTTTCTTGATTAGTTTGTTCAGTCTCTTCCTATCTGCTGCTGTAATGCCATTGCCCCAGCAGACCACTCCAAAAGTGATGGCTGATGCCACCACTGTGTCGTAGAATGTCTTCAAGAGCACCCCTTGTACACCAAAAGACCTGAGCCTCCTCAGTAGGAACAGCCTGCACTGTCCCTTCGTGTAGAGTGCGTCGGTATTGTGTGACCAGTCTAGTTTATTGTTCAGATGAACACCCAGATACTTGTAGGATGTCACCATCTCAATGTCTGTTCCCTGTATATTTATTGGTGCTGTGAGGGGTTGTCCTTGCCTGCAGCAGTCCACCACCAGCTCCTTAGTTTTCCTCGCGTTGATCTGGAGGCAGTTCCGATGGCACCAGTCCACGAAGTCCTGGATAAGTCCTCTGTACTCAGCTTCATCTCCATTGGAGATGAGGCCGACGATCGCAGAGTCGTCAGAGAGTCGTCAGAGAACTTCTGTAGATGCCAGTGTGTTGTGTTGTGTGAGAAGTCCGCAGTATAAAGGGTGAACAGGAAGGGAGCCAAAACCGTTCCCTGGGGGGCCCCCGTGCTGCCGATGATCGTGTCGGATGCACAATCCCAGGTTCTCACAAACTGTGGCCGGTTAGTGAGGTAGTCCAGGATCCATGATGACAGGTGCTGGTCCACCCCTGCGCACAGCAGCTTGTCCTTCAGGATCATCGGTTGGATGGTGTTGAAAGCACTGGAGAAGTCAAAGAACATGATCCTCACCGCATTCCCGGGCTTCTCAAGGTGGGACAGAAAGCGGTGAAGGAGGAAGATCACTGCATCCTCCACCCCAATGCCATGCTGGTAGGCGAACTGGAGTGGATCCATCGCTGGTCCCACCAGGGGGCGAAGGTGAGCAAGGAGCAGTTTCTCCAGGGTCTTCATCATGTGAGACGTCAGGGCCACTGGCCTGTAGCTGTTCAGGTCTTTGGGGTGGGAAGTCTTTGGTACAGGTACCACACAAGATGTTTTCCACAACTGTGGTACCCTCCCCAGCTTCAGGCTCAGGTTGGAAGATGTGCTTCACAATCCCACATAGCTGGTCTGCCCAGGACTTGAGGAGCTTTGCGCTGATGCCATCTGGTCCCGAGGCCTTCCTCACCTTGATCTTCCTCAGCTCCGTCCTCACCTGGGTCTTAGTGAGGGTCAGGTTGGGGGGCTGTGTGCTGGGAGTGGTGGGGGGTGTTGGTGGAGTGGGGTGTGGACAGCAGCTCTTGATGACTGTAGAGGCAGCAGTGGTTGGTGTGCAGTCGGGGGGGAGGGCGGTTGGTCAAACCTATTAAAAACAGGTTCAGATTGTTCACCCACTCCCTGCCCCCCGTGGCCTGGGAGGAAGTATTCTAGAGCCCAGAGATGGTTTTAAGGTTTCTCCAGACCCCGCTGATGTCGCTCTGTTGCAGCTTGTCCTCCATCTTCTTCCTGAAGCTGTCCTTGCCTTCTCTGATCTTCCTCTTCAGCTCCCTCTGTAGGGACTTCAGCATCTCCCTGTTCCCTGACTTGAAGATCCTCTTCTTCTCTCTCAGAAGTGTTTTTATCTCAGGGTTGATCCAGGGTTTGTTGTTCGAGCAACACCGTATGGTCTTGGTGGTTACGGTGTTGTCCACACAGAAGTTGATGTAGTCCGTGATGGTGTGAGTGAGGCCATCGATGTCCTCGCCATGTGGATCGCAGAGCTGCTCCCAGGCAGTGGTTTCAAGACAGTCCTTTAAAGCGTCCATTGCCTCCTCAGACCATATCTTCACCGTGCACATGACCGGAGGTTGTCTGTGTACTAGGGGTTTGTACACCGGCAGGAGATGAACCAAGTTGTGATCCGATCTCCCAAGTGGGGGGAGTGGTGATGAGGTGTACGCCTCCTTAATGTTAGCATAGAATAAGTCCAGTGTTTCATTGTCTCTAGTGTGGCATGTGGCACACTGGGTGAACGTGGGCTGAATGGGGGACAGTGAAATATGGTTGAAATCACCTGAGATGAGGAGAAGAGCATCTGGGTGTTCTGTCAGCAGCCAGTTACTGAGTGGATGGCGTCACGCGCTGTCCCAGCGTTCGCCGTCGGATTTGCATAAATAACAATGCAGATCACATGTGAGTATTCCCTCGGGAGATAGGTAGGCCGCATGCTAACAGCTAGCAACTCAATGTCTTTGCTGCAGTGATGTTGTTTAACTGTGATATGTCCTGGTCTGCACCAGCTGTTATTGACATACATTATCACTCCTCCACCCCTTGCCTTCCCACTGTCTGGTGTCTGGTCTGCCCATACTGCGTGGAAACCCTCCAGTTCGATGTTAGCATCTGTTGCTAGTTCTGTTAGCCACATCTCCGTAAATAACATCAAGCTAATCTCTCTGAAGATGCTCTTGTAGCGGGAGATAGCCGCTAGCTTGTCAGTCTTATTGAGTAGCGATCGTACATTCCTCATAATAACGGATGGAAGGACGGGTCTGCACCATATATTTCTCGCCCACCATCTTGCTCCAGCACAGCATCCACGTCGTTTCTGTCTTATTTCAGCCGGTATGTCGAGGTCTTGTGCTAGCATCTTGGTCCAGTTAAGTGCTAACAGCTGGTCTCTGCTGTAACGTATCCTGCTAAAAACAGTGGCTCCGTCTGCTGGCTCAGGAGACATTTGGGCGATCCGTGTGTCCGTCCGATGTATAAGGTATCGCCGGATCAGAAAGATTAGCAAGAGAAGCCAGATAGTAAATAGAAATAGGAAGAAACTGATCCGCTGTTGCAAAAAGGCAGCCTACTCGTGTGGTGCTGGAAGTGGGAGGGGGGGGCTTGTTTAATGGACTTGTTTCTGTTCTTATCCTTTTAGATCTTAGTGCAGCCTTTGACACTATTGATCATGACACTCTACTTGATAGACTCGAACACTATGTTGGACTAAATGGAGCTCCACTGCAGTGCTTTAGATCTTATTTGTCCGATAGACTTCAGTTTGTTCACATCAATGATGAATTTTCTTCCAACTCTAAGCTCAGTCATGGAGTGCGCAATATTGCCAAGATTAGGAGCATCTTGTCTCTGAATGATGCTGAGAAACTGATCCACACCTTTGTCAGCTCTCAACTAGATTATTGTAACTCATTATTATCAGGTTGTCCCAAAATATCCTTAAAAAGTCTTCAGTTGATCCAAAATGCTGCTGCAAGAGTTTTAACTGGTTCTGGAAAGAGAGATCATATCTCTCCAGTTTTGTCCTCCCTTCACTGGCTTCCCATAGAGTTTAGAATTAAGTTTAAAATCCTTCTTCTCACTTTCAAAGCTCATAATAATCAGCCCCCTTATATATAAAAGATCTGTTATTACCCTATCATCCTAATAGAGCTCTACACTCCCAAAATGCTGGATTGTTTGTGGTGCCCAGAATCTCCAGAAGTACACTGGGAGGCAGAGCCTTCTGCTATCAAGCTCCTTTTTTGTGGAACCAGTTACCACTCTGGGTCCGGGAGTCAGACTCGGTCTCTGTTTTTAAGAACAGGGTAAAATCCTTCCTTTTCAATATGGCCTACAATTAGGGAGGGATTTCGTGTCTCTTAACCCCGCTTCTGTTCTGCTGTTAATAGATTCAGACTGCTGGATGACCGCCAATAATGTTCTTGGCTTTTCACTGTTTCATGTTTTTTATGTCTGTTCTTTTCATCCTCTCTATCCCCTCACCCCCAGCCAGTCGCAGCAGATGACTGCCCCTCCCTGAGCCTGGTTCTGCTAGAGGTTTCTTCCTGTTAAACGGGAGTTTTTCCTCTCCACCATCGCTAAGTGCTTGCTCACAGGGGATCGTCTGATTGGTGGGTCTTTCTGAAATTGTGGGGTTTTCTCTGCATTTTGTAGCGCTATGAGATGACCTTTGCTGTGATGTGGCGCTATATAAATAAAGCTGAATTGAATTGAATTGAATATCAGTTCCTTGTGTTACTGCATCTATAAACAGATCATTATTGTCTGTATCTTTGTCTGTGTTTTCTTCACTTACTGTGTGCACTTGTTTGTCCTTATCTGGAACAACATACTTTTGTGAAATGGTTCCACTTGTTGCATATTTTGCATTGCTTTCCTCTAGCTGGGCAAGTGTCATTTACTCCGTGAGCCCTGTTGCCACAGTAACCGCTGGCTTTACGGCACTCAGTGTCTCCCTCTGACTTGTACAGTAGAAGCCTGTGTTCCATTTAGCTTTCTCATGGCGCATTTTCCAAGCTGCGTGCTTTAAGGCCTGCCAACCGACTGCATGAACGGTCTGCTCCTGCATGCCACTGCTGCCACCAGCAATAGTTTTCAGCTGTGCTTGTGCAATATCATGAGATCTGGCAATTTCTGTTGCTTTATCTAGTGTTAAATCTGACCCAAGGCTCAATAGCTTCTCCCTCACACGGGGTGAGTGAATCCTGAAAACTATACGGTCTTGTACCATTTCCTCACTGTTAGCATAGTTACAGTCCTTCGCAAGTAGTCTCAAATCAGTCACAAACTGTTCAAAAGGCTCGTTAACACCTTGTACCGTTTCATGGAATTTGTAGCAGGCAAAAATGACTTTGGTTTTCGGCACGACATATGCCTCAAGTGATCATAATACGTTTTCAGTACCTTTCGTTCATCCTCCGTGAGCGTCCATGTGTTGTAGATGTGTCTGCCTTTATCACCAACCCAAAGGAGTAGGTAACTGCATTTCTCATCTTCTCCTTTCTTCCAGACCAGAAAAGATTAAATCCATGTGAAGTTTAAACTTGTGCCATGCCTCGGGCAGGTTGTTAGCATCCCAGCCCATGTGCGGAGAGAAAACTCTGGCGATGTCCATATTTTCTTGTTAGTCGATATTTCTTCGCTTTTACTCTGACACCATGTCTTGTTTTGTATGTTATATACAAAAATGAATATGCTGGTGTATTCCAAATTCAGGCGTTTATTCACAGCTCTAACAGCAGACGACTGTTTTTTCAGGAAAGCTAACTTCACACACTGAACATTGCATGTCTATCATCCAATCACAGCAAAGTATATTAAACAACCAATGGGACAGCTTGTAACCATGAGACAGCTCAGATGCTGTAGTAATAAATCAAACTGTGTATATTCTCTAAGAATACTACAGTTTTGGCGCCCTTCCTGTGACACGCGCAGGTGCACACATGTTACATGCACGCACGTACGCTCACACACACACGCACACATCACTTTCGGGACCTCACAATAAAGTTAAGAACTTCTATCTACACAAAACACAGTCACAACATGAAGCAATTTCATCTTAAAACTGCTAAATGGCCTTAACATACATATCCACACATCACAGTTTGCAATGGTATAATAACTCCCGCTGCTGCAGCTTTAACTATACCAGCAGAGACCCAGCAGCTGATTACAAGATTTTATCACTCTGCAACAAACATTTACTGAATCTGAGCCAACAGACAAAGAAGACAAAAAACTTCACTTTATATAGCCATCACCACGATAAATTTTATCCTACCTTTGCCGTTTTGTCAGCTAATCCAGAGAACTGTTGATAGTGTCACCTTGATACTTCCCTGTGGGCTCGCGTCGAAAATGATGACATAACGTCAGTCTGTGTTTGCAGTCTTTTCAATTTACATATTTTACCTTATATACTTTAACAGTTAGACAACAACCTACACCGTTATTTCTGTGGAAAATTACCTTTTAAACTGACAAACATTCAAGATTAAAAGATTTTATTTGTCAGTATTACTATATGTACAGGACATACAGGATAATTGAAATGGTGTTTCTCTCTCTCTTCAGTGGTGTGTGCACAATACAAAAAAGAAAAGGAATACGGCTGGAAAAAACCAACAACAACAAAAAAAAACAGTCTATGCACAGTAATGCAACCCGCAGTGCAAATGGCAACAAAAGATAGACCCAGACTTCCCATTGTGCAATTAGAGATAAACGATGAAACCCAGCAGTCCTATAAACAGAAAACTAGAGAGATGTAATACCCGTAGTTGCAGTTCAATTGTAACAGATAGGACTGCACATGATCAGTATTGCAATGACAAGACAGACAGCAGCAGATATGGCATTTGTGCAAATTGTTGAAGTTAAAGTGCAGAAATATACAGCAGCAGATGTATTAGTGCTGGTGTGCCAGTCTTTCTGTGCCCCAAGGGCAAGGGGCTGAAGAGGGAGTGGGAGGGGTGAGAGGTGTTGCCTGCGATGTTGATGACTCTGCGGGTGAGGCGGGTGAGGTAGATGTCTGAGAGAGGGGGAAGAGGGACACCGATGAACTTGCTGGCTGCTTTCACTGTGCGTTGTAGTGTCTTCTGGCAGGAGGCAGTACAGCTTCCATACCACACTGTGATGCAGCTGGTGAGGATGCTTTCAATGGTGCCCTGGTAGAAAGAGCACATGATGGGTGGGACTTGTGCTCTCCTCAGTTTGCGGAGGAAATGGAGGTGAGTTTGAGCCTTCTTGGCCAGTGATGTGGTGTTGTTGGGCCAGGAGAGGTCCTCGGAGATGTGTACCCCCAGGAACTTGGTGCTGCTCACCCTCTCCACAGCTGCACCATCGATGATCAGAGGGTGGTGCTGTGTGTGACCCCTCCTGAAGTCAACCACAATCTCCTTGGTTTTTCCCACATTCAGGAAGAGGTTATTGTCTTTACACCACTGGACCAGTTGGCCTCCTCGTTGTTGGTAATGAGGCCCATCACCGTTGTGTCATCCGCAAACTTGATGATGTGGTTGTTGTTGTAGGCTGGTACGCAGTCATGGGTCAGCAGGGTGAAGAGCAGTGGGCTGAGCATGCACCCTTGTGGGGCCCCTGTGCTCAGTGTGACGGTCTGGTAGGTGTTGCTGCCAACCCGCACGTTCTGTGGTCTCCCTGTGAGAAAGTCCAGCACCCAGTTACAAAGAGAGTTTTTGTATTAGGTGCTGGGAGATGATTGTGTTGAATGCTGAGCTGAAGTCCAAGAACAGGATTCGCACGTAGGAGTTCTTTGAGTCCAGGTGGGCGAGGGCTGGATGGAGAGCAGCAGCGATAGCATCTTCTGTGGATCTGTTTGACCTGTATGCAAACTGAGATGGGTGGTGGGAGGGAGGCAGGATGGACTTGATGTTCTGCATGACCAGCCACTCGAAGCACTTCATTATAATGGGGGTCAGTGCTATGGGCCGGTAATCATTGTAGCTGGATGGGACGTGCTTCTTTGGGACTGGTATTATGGTGGCAGCTTTGAACAAGTAACGAGTGGAGGACAGAGGTGCCTCTTAAAGAAGAAGTTACAGGTCTGTGAGAGCCAGAAATCTTGCTTGTTTGTAGGTGACCAAATACTTATTTTACCAAGGAATTTACCAATTAATTCATTAAAAATCCTTCAATGTGATTTTCTGGATTTTTTTTTTCTCATTTTGTCTCTCATAGTTGAGGTATACCTATGATGAAAATTGGAGACCTCTCTCATCTTTTAAGTGGGAGAACTTGCACAATTGGTGGCTGACTAAATACTTTTTTGCCCCACTGTAGTTCTCAATAAAGCTGTGTTCGCCAACCATCATCCTGCCTCATCCTTCACCCAGGTATTTCCATATATAATATTTGGCGATCGCTGATTAACTCATGGAGGTGTGCATTACACTGCTTCGTCCCTTTCTCAAGCTCCCAGGTGAACCACCGGTTTTATGGCCGCATTGGCTGGAGGCCTATCAGACATATATTATGTCGCTGGGCCACAGGAAGCTCAATGGGGCGAGAGCGTGAGCACTTCTCATTCACAACCTGGGTATTGAGGGCCGGAGGGTCCTACGGACATTCAGCACAGCGGATTCATACAAGGAAGTTGTGGAGCTGCTAGCTAAACGTTTGGTCCACCCCAGACAACATGACTGTTCGGAGAATTCATTTTCATCGGAGACGCCAGCGGGTAGGTGAGCCTATCCGCCAGTACGTCATTGACTTGAGGGAGCTACCCAGCAAGTGTCGTTTTGGACTACTTGAAGATGAAATGGTACGCAACCAACTAGCAGAACACATGTGTAATGCTGAGCTGCGTGCTAGGCTATTAATGGCGCCTAATGACTTAACGTTAGCTAAAGCAATGGAGCTAGCGCTCTGGTGGGAAGCCGTTGACAAGCTAGCTGTGGAGCTAAATTGGTGCCAGCTACAAAAGACGCTGGAGCCACTTGCCTCAGCTAATGTTATGGACCCTGATAGTGAGGACAGCTCAGACGAAGATTTTTGGGAAATCAATGCTGAAAGCCAAAGGTCTGTCACCGGAACTCCCGTTGCAAGGGTTTTGGGTCTGCGATGCACCGCCATAAAGCTAAGAAATGCTCAGCTAGAGGGAAACGTTGCGGTAAATGTGGACGCTTGAATCATTACGTCAGGGTGTGCTGTTTGCCTTACCCGGGGAGCCCAAAGGAGAAATCACCCCACTCGCCCCCGACGGACACGGAGTGAACGGTACAAAGAGCTAACGGGCGCCCTCGCTTTCAAGTCAACCAGTTCTCGCTCAGGGTTGGTACCCATGCCAATAAGCGACACCATGCTAGCCCCAGATGCCTCCGGTTCTTGGCCACAGTTGGGTGGGGGGTCTGTGGCTACAACGGTGAACACTACAAGGTTTATAGAAGAGGACGGGGCCAGACTGACAAGCATGGAGTTACCGCATGCTCAGCAGCAGCACATCGGGCCGAGTAAAGTTCCACTCCAGGTTATGGACTTGGTTCGGGTTCGGGGTGAAGGATGTCCACGGCGAAGATGGGCCAAACGACAGCCAGCAAAACATCGAGGGTGTCTGCACATAGTGGCTAAGCTGGGTGCAGCATGCTTTGGGTTGTCCGACGGCTCGCTGAGGCATGCCAATCAGCTTCGGCATGTCCGGGAAGACACTCCAGGTGGCAAGTCTGGACGGGAGTCGTGATGGTGGTGTAGGATCCAGGCTCCCATCATCCAGGCGCCCCTGGGTCTGCGGTCTCCAGGGGCGCGCCTGCTGAGGGGCTGCCCTGGACCCCCATGCAAGTTCCAACTTTTTCACACAAATGACTGTGCAGTAGCACTTTATTTATAGTTTATACAGTGGTGTGAAAAAGTGTTTGCCCCCTTCCTGATATCTCACTTTTTTTGTATGTTTGTAACACTTAAATGTTTCAGATCATTTAACAAATTTAAATATTAGACAAAGATAATACAACTAAACACAAAATGCAGTTTTTTAATGAAGGTGTTTATGATTAAGGGGAAAAAAATCCAAACCTACATGGCCCTGTGTGAAAAAGTGATTGCCCCTAAACCTAATAACTCTTTGAGCTACCCTTAGCACCAACAACTGCAATCAAGAGTTTGCGAAAATTGGCAGTGTGTCTTTTACAGTGCTGTGGAGGAATTTTGGCCCATTCATCTTTGCAGAATTGTTGCAATTCAGCCACATTGGAGGGCTTTCGAGCATGAACTGCCTTTTTAAGGTCATGCCACAGCATTTCAATCAGATTCAGGTCAGGAATTTGATTAGGCCACTCCAAGGTCTTCATTTTGTTTTTCTTAAGCCATTCAGAGGTGGACTTGCTGGTTTGTTTTCGATGATTGTCCTGCTGCAGAATCCAAGTGCGCTTCAGCTTGAGGTCACAAACAGATGGCCAGACATTCTCCTTCAGGATTTTTTGGTAGACAGCAGAATTCATGGTTCCATTTACCACAGCAAGTCTTCCAGGTCCTGAAGCAGCAAAACAGCCCCAGACCATCACACTACCACCACTATATTTACTGTTGGTATGATGTTCCTTTTCTGAAATGCTGTGTTACTTTGACGCCAGATGTAATGGGACACACACCTTTGAAAAAGTTCAAGTTTTGTCTCATCAGTCCACAGAGTATTTTCCCAAAATTCTTGGGGATCATCAAGATGTTTTCTGGCAAAACTTAGACAAACTTTTATGTTCTTTTTGCTCAGCAGTGTCTTAGAACTCTGCCATGCAGGCCATTTTTGCCCAGTCTCTTTCTTATGGTGGAGTCATGAACACTGACCTTAACTGAGGCAAGTGAGGCCTGCAGTTATTTGGATGTTGTTATGGGGTCTTTTGTGACCTCTTGGATGAGTCGTCGCTGCGCTCTGGGGGTAATTTTGGTTGGCTGGCCACTCCTGGGAAGGTTCACCACTGTTCCATGTTTTTGTCATTTGTGGATAATGGCTCTCACTGTGGTTCGCTGGAGTCCCAAAGCTTTAGAAATGGCTAGAAAATTGAACTCATCTTACCAAAGTTGTGATAAACCACAGTTAATTTATGTTTTAACGGGGGACAATCATTTTTTCACACAGGGCCATGTACGTTTGGATTTTTTTACCCTTAATAATAAACACCTTCATTTAAAAACTGCATTTTGTGCTTACTTGTGTTATCTTTGTCTAATATTTAAATTTGTTTGATGAGCTGAAACATTTAAGTGTGACAAACATACAAAAAAAATGAGAAATCAGGAAGGGGGCAAACACTTTTTCACACCACTGTATATTTTTTTGCATGTATGTTATGATATGAGATTGTTTTATGCATTTTTAGTTTAGGAGCATGGCGTGTGTTTTTAGTTTTGCAAATGGACTTTTCTTTAGATATGGGTGGCAGAATAATCCACCCCGCTGTGTGGGCTGTACGGTAGTCCACCCGTCAGCCCCATTTTAGGTTATTTTGTGTGAATGTGTTTTAGTTTTAGTACATTGTTTTTTGTTATTTTAGTGCGTGATTCAGGTCCCAAATCTGGGGGGGGGGGGGGGGTCAATTGTGTGTGCGGTTTTGGACTTTTCTACGGGTGTGTGTGTGGGGGGGGGGTGACATGTATAAAATGGTACATTATTGTGAAGTACACTAGTGACGTGCACTTACCGTCACGTCACTGCACCGCCCTATTTAAGGCTGAGGGCATCCAGATTCCACCTCTTTGCCGGATGATCCTGCTGGTGCAAACCGTGTCACTGCTTGTACATAGTTCTCAATAAAGCTGTGTTTGCCAACAATCATCCTGCCTCATCCCTCACCCAGGTATTTCCATACACAACACAGTACAATAAATGTTGTCCTACCTTTGTGGTTTTGTCGTTATACAGTGCATCCGGAAAGTATTCACAGCGTTTCACTTTTTCCACATTTTGTTATGTTACAGCCTTATTGCAAAAGGGATTAAATTCATTTTTTTCCTCAAAATTCTACACACAATACTCCATAATGACAATGTGAAAAAAGTTTTGAGATTTTTGCAAATTTATTAAAAATAAACTAAAATCACATGTACATAAATATTCACAGCCTTTGCTCAATACTTTGTTGATGCACCACTGGCAGCAATTACAGCCTCAGGTCTTTCTGAATATGATGCCACAAGCTTGGCACACCTATCTTTGGGCAGTTTCACCCATTCCTCTTTGCAGCACCTCTCAAGTTCCATCAGGTTGAATGGGAAGCGTCGGTGCACAGCCATTTTCAGATCTCTCCAGAGATGTTCAATTGGATTCAAGTCTGGGCTCTGGCTGGGTGACTCAAGGACATTCACAGAGTTGTTCTGAAGCCACTCCTTTGATATCTTGGCTGTGTGCTTCGGGTCGTTGTCCTACTGAAAGATGAACCATCACCCCAGTCTGAGGTCAATAGCGCTCTGGAGCAGAGTTTTCACCCAGGATGTCTCTGTATATTGCTGCATTCATCTTTCCCTCTATCCTGACAAGTCTCCCAGTTCCTGCTGCTGAAAAACATCCCCACAGCATGATGCTACTACCACTATTGGCATGGTGATGAGTGGTACCTAGTTTCCTCCAAACATGACGCCTGGCATTCACACCAAAGAGTTCAACCTTTGTCTCATCAGACCAGAGAATTCTGTTTCTCACGGTCTGAGAGTCCTCCAGGTGCCTTTTGGCAAACTCCAGGTGGGCTGCCATGTGCCTTTTACTAAGGAGTGGCATCCGTCTGGCCACTCTACCATACATGCCTGATTGGTGGATTGCTGCAGAGATGGTTGTCCTTCTGGAAGGGTCTCCTCTCTCCACAGAGGAACACTGGAGCTCTGACAGAGTGACCATCGGGTTCTTGGTCACCTCCTTGAATAAGGCCCTTCTTCCCTGATCGCTCAGTTTAGACGGCCGGCCAGCTCTAGGAAGAGTCCTGGTGGTTCTGAACTTCTTCAATTTACGGATGATGGAGGCCACTGTGCTCATTGGGACCTTCAAAGCAGCAGAAATTTTTTTGTACCCTTCCCCAGACTTGTGCCTCGAGACAATCCTGTCTCAGAAGTCTACAGACAATTCCTCTGACTTCATGCTTGGTTTGTGCTCTGACATGCGCTATCAACTGTGGGACCTTATATAAACAGGTGTGTGCCTTTCCAAATCATGTCGAATCAACTGAATTTACCACAGGTGGACTCCAATTAAGCTGTAGAAACATCTCAAGGATGATCAGTGGAAACAGGATGCACCTGAGCTCAATTTTGAACTTCATGGTAAAGGTTGTTTATTTTAAATAAATTTGCAAAAATCTCAAAAAATCTTTTTTCACATTATCATTATGGAGTATTGTGTGTCGAATTTTGAGGGGAAAATGACCCTTTTTGGAATAAGGTTGTAACATAATAAAATGTGGAAAAAGTGAAGCGCTGTGAAAACTTTCCAGATGCACTATAATTCCTCCAGGTACCGACAGACACAAGTGGTTTCCTCAACAGATGAATTTCTTCAGTCCATCTTGGTATAGACTTATAAACATACCGTAAAAACTAAAAAACAGACAAGACAATAATTAGCTTAAAGGAAAAATAACAATAATTGGATAAATCAATAAAGACAATAAAACTACTTCAACAAAATAAAACAAACAAAAAATACCTCGTTGGCTGAGTACCGAGAGAGGAATTAGCCTTGGGTCTCTGCTTATTTCCTTTAATCTTCTTTAACTTTTAGCTTAGTGTCCATACTTTTAATCATGCTTCCTTTTTCTCACTAGAGATCACTTCTTCTGATGCAATGAACCTCAACTCTGCACACAGAGGCCTACTCTCATGCCACAGTACCCGCTGGTGGCGCTCAACCATAATAACAACAAAATACACAAAATGGAAATGAAAATGTGGCAGTTACACTCCCACCAAATCTCACAACTCTTACTGTGGGATCTCTATAACTTAAACTCAAACTGACACATAGTGTGAACATGAAAAATAACTGTAAAACCTTAGTCTGCTTCCAGCAAAACAATAACCTTGTGTATAGGTCATTCTAGTGAAACTGTTTTAGTCATAAGTTTACCATGTTTGTCATGTGTCTTTTCACTAACCAAAAGTCGAACCTTTCTCACTTTATCTGTTCCAGGATAGACATCTGTGACTTTGGCTAGCTTCCATTCATTGCGTGGTGCAAGATCTTCTTGTAAAAGCACTACATCGTTTATCTTCAGATCTTTTCTGTGTGCATTCCATTCCTGTCTTGGTTGCAAGTTGAGCAAATATTCTTTCCTCCAACGGATCCAAAACTCGTTGGCCAAATATTGTACTCTTCTCCATCTCTTTTGTAGATATAGGTCTTCTTTCATGAACTCTCCTGGTGGAGGTTGAACAATGGTTGACTTCACAGTTAGGACGTGGTTAGGTGTTAACGGTTCGGGGCCTGTTGGATCGTTAAAGTGTTCTACTGAGAGTGGCCTGCTGTTGATAATCGCCATAACTTCGTACAACAAGGTTCTCAAAGATGCACTGTCAAGTCTCTTTGTTGACTGGTCAAGGATAGCTGAAAGAACACTACGGATGGTCCTTATCTGCATTTCCCATGCTTTGCCCATGTGGTTTGCTGATGGGGGATTCATGAGAAATTCACATCCAAGTACTTTCACTTCTTCTTGATCCATATCTTTCATGAGATTTGCGAACTCTTTCTGGGCACCAACAAAATTGGTTCCTTTGTCACATCTTAACTGACAAACATTCCCTCTGACTGCAATAAACGCTCGCAAAGCATTGAGGAATGCGTCTGTACTTAGGTCGTTTACTGCTTCGATATGTATGGCTCGTGAACATAGACAGGTTAGTATGAGTCCATATCTCTTGAGTTCCTTTCGTCCATCTTTGACGTAAATCAGTCCAAAACAATCCATTCCGACATAAGTGAAAAATGGAGTAGGTTCTGTCCGGTCTACTGGTAAATCTCCCTTACTTAGGTTCTCTGTTTTCCTTCTGTACTTGCGACACTTGACACATTTGAGGATGTATGATGTATGATGAAACTGCACGGCTGCTTCCAAGGATCCACCAACCGTTAGCTTGCAGTTCATTCATTGTCATTCCATGATCTTGGTGCTGAACTTTCAAATGAAAATGTCTGATTAGCAAAGTTGAAATATGACATTGGAGAGTATTGCTGGATGCTTCACATGTGGGTGTAGCACCGCTTGACTCAAACGTCCACCAACTCTGAGGATTCCTTCTTCATCCAGAAGCAGACTTAGATTGTACAGTTTACAGTCTTTGGTCTTGGAAACTGTTTACTTTGATTTCAGACTCTTTTTCTCTTCTGCAAAAGTTTTCTCTTGAACAAGTTTAATGACAACCAGCTCTGTTTCTTTTCTCTCTTCCAAGCTCGTACTTTCTTTGGTCTTTTGTAGTTCACCCTTGTGTTCTTTGACCTTTCTTCTCAAGATTGCAAGTGCTCTTATCAATCTGGACCATTCTGAGAACTTCTCAAATCTGTCGAGAATAGTTCGCTCTTCTTTTGCGTTGGTAGTACACACAAAGGCTTTGCGAAGTTCTGGATCATTTTCCTTGATCTCTCCCACCTTGACATCTCTATCAGGGAGGTACCTTTCCCAAAGAAATGCTGGTCCTTTAAATTAATTAGAGTACTTGAGGTTTTCTGCAGTTAAGTCTCGAGAAGCGCTGTCCGCAGGGTTCTGCTCTGACGCAACATACGCCCATTGTTCTGGTCTTGTGCTTGACTTGATTCTTTGTATGCGATTAGCTACAAACACTTGAAACCTTCTGGCGTCATTATTTATGTAGCCAAGAACGACATTGGAGTCTGTCCAGAAAAACTCTTGTATGTTTGGGATTTCAAGCTCTGTTTTGAGTAGATCATTGACTCTAACTGCAACAACTGCTGCTGAGAGCTTGAGTCGAGGGATTGTCATGACACTAGTGGGTGTGATTCTTGACTTGGCCATTACTAAGCAACAGTCAACTTGATCTGATTGGTTAATGACTCGCAGGTAAGTACATGCACCATATCCACTGACACTGGCGTCTGCGAAGTGATGAAGCTCGTAGCTTCTGCCTTATCCAAAATCTGTAGGAATGAAGCATCTTTGTATCTGTACATCGGCTAAACTTGGAAGATCTTTGATCCAGGATTCCCACTGGGGTTTTAAGTGCTCTGGAAGCTCTTGATCCCA
This sequence comes from Pholidichthys leucotaenia, assembly GCA_020510985.1. NCBI lineage: Eukaryota > Metazoa > Chordata > Actinopteri > Cichliformes > Pholidichthyidae > Pholidichthys > Pholidichthys leucotaenia. Next base: position 21,423,289 of record CM035844.1, read on the forward strand.
ATCAACTTTATCTCTGCACATTTGCTGGAGAATCTGCTTGCCGAGGAGGACAAACAGTCCGATAAAGCCTATGCTGTGGTGGAAAGTACACCTCTTCTTGTCAGTGGGTTTGACTTGACTTGAACTCTGAACTTGAAAGTGTCTGATGTGATGCACCATTCTACTTCAAGAGCTCTTTCGATGCATGGTAAACTTAGAGACATGTCCAGGTCTTTCACTGTAGCATGCTTTTCTTCTGGAATAGTGGACATAACACTTTCACTATTGGACACAAACTTGCAGAGTCTTAACTTTCTTTTGGAGAAAGAAGTTAACTTCTGTTAACTCTGTTAACTAAGTTAACAGAGTCTTAACTTTCTTTTGCTCTTTTGGAGCAAAGCTTTCTTGAGTCTTTGATAAGTTGAATGGCTTCACTTTCAGTTTGAACGCTTGCCAAGCCGTCATCGACATAAAAGTTTCTTTGTATGAAGTGTATGGCGTTCTCTTGGAATTGACCTTGTCCTTGAGCTGTGAGGTGCTTCAGGCCAAAGTTGGTGCAGCCTGGAGAAAACGCTGCCCCAAAAAGATGGACTTTCATTTGGTAGACTGATGGTACTGCTTCCAAATCTCCCTTCTCCCACCAAAGACACCTTAAATAATCCTGATCTTCCTTCGTGACATAAAATTGGTGAAACATTCACTCTATATCACACATGAATGTGGCAGAACTTTTAAGAAAACAACAAAGAATGCCCACCAATGTGTTCGTGAGGTCAGGACCAGTTAACAGATGGTTATTGAGAGAGGTATCTTGGTTCTTGGCAGAGGCATTGAATACGACTCTGATCTTTCCTGGTTTGTGCGTGTGATAGACCACATGGTGTGGGATATACCACGCAGGATTGTTGGCTAACTCTTTATCATGGACCTTTTCTGCGTCAGCTCTGGAGACTATGTCGTCCATGAAGTTTGTGTACTCATTGCAATATGTTTTGTCTTTCTTAAGTCTCCTTTCCAGACACTTCAGGCAATGCATTGCACATACAGACGTGGACAAAATTGTTGGTACCCCTCTGTTAATGAAAGAAAAACCCACAGTGGTCACAGAAATAACTTGAATCTGACAAAAGTGGTAATAAATAAAAATTCTATGAAAATTAACCAATGAAAATCAGACAATGCTTTTGAATTGTGGTTCAATAGAATTATTTCAAAAAACAAACTCATGAAACAGGCCTGGACAAAAATGATGGTACCCTTAACTTAATATTTTGTTGCACAACCTTTTGAGGCCATCACTGCAATCAAACGATTTCTGTAACTGTCAATGAGACTTCTGCACCTCTCAGCAGGTATTTTGGCCCACTCCTCATGAGCAAACTGCTCCAGTTGTCTCAGGTTTGAAGGGTGCCTTGTCCAGATGGCATGTTTCAGCTCCTTCCACAGATGTTCAATAGGGTTTAGATCAGGGCTCATAGAAGGACACTTTAGAATAGTCCAATGTTTTGCTCTTAGCCATTCTTGGGTGTTTTTAGCTGTGTGTTTTGGGTCATTATCCTGTTGCAAGACCCATGACCTGCGACTGAGACCAAGCTGTCTGACACTGGGCAGCACATTTCTCTCTAGAATACCTTGATAGTCTTGAGATTTCATTGTACCCTGCACAGATTCAAGACACCCTGTGCCAGGTGCAGCAAAGCAGACCCAGAACATAATAGAACCTCCTCCATGTTTCACAGTAGGGACAGTATTCTTTTCTTGGTATGCTTCATTTTTGCATCTGTAAACATAGAGCTGATGTTCCTTGCCAAAAAGTTCCAGTTTTGTCTTGTCTGTCCATAGGACATTCTCCCAGAAGCTTTGTGGCTTGTCAACATGCAGTTTGGCAAATTCCAGTCTGGATTTTTTATGATTTGTTTTCAACAGTGGTGTCCTCCTTGGTCGTCTCCCATGAAGTCCACTTTGGCTCAAACAATGACGGATGGTGCAATCTGACATTGATGTACCTTGACCTTGGAGTTCACCTTGAATGCGTTTAGAGGTTGTTCTGGGCTCGTTTGTTATCATTCATATTATCCGTCTCCTCCTGTGGCCACGTCCAGGGAGGTTGGCTACAGTCCCGTGGATCTTAAATTTCTGAATAATATGTGCAACTGTAGTCACAGGAACATCAAGCTGCTTGGAGATGGTCTTATAGCCTTTACCTTTAACATGCTTGTCTATAATTTTCTTTCTAATCTCCTGAGAGAACTCTGTCCTTTGCTTCCTCTGGTCCATGTTTAGTGTGGTACACGCCATGTCACCAAACAGCACAGTGACTACTTGTCACCCTTTAAATAGGCTGCCTGACTGATTACAAGTTTGTAGACACCTGTGATGTTAATTAGAGGACACATCTTGGTTGAACATGTCCCTATGGTCACATTATTTTCAATCTTTCCTAGGAGTACCATCATTTTTGTCCAGGCCTGTTTCATGAGTTTGTTTTTTTTTTTAAATAAATCTGTTGAACCACAATTCAAAAGCATTGTCTGATTTTCATTGGTTAATTTTCATAGAATTTTTGTTTATTACCACTTTTGTCAGATTCAAGTTATTTCTGTGACCATTGTGGGTTCTTCTTTCATTAACAGAGGGGTACCAACAATTTTGTCCACGTCTGTATTTTATTGTCTGGTAACTTGGGTTTTTCGTCACAAAATGGTAATGGAATCTCATAGTGTCCGCTTTGGTTTTGTTTGATGTTCTCTCTGAGTTTCGTGAGAAACTTCAAATCTTCTTGAGACACAGGATTGTCATCAATGGCCTTTTCAGAAAAGTCTGCTTCAAGAGCTTTGACAATGTCTGAAGGAGTGATGTCTCTTACTTTTGTTCTGTTTACATAGTGGGCCTTGTTCTGAAGCTTTAAAGAGGGCTTGAACTCCAGAATGACTTTCTTAACAATAATGCGATGACTGATCCCAATCGCATCTCCATAGTTTAGACAGGGATTACTTTGTCCAACGATGCTCCAACCAAGATCTGTGTGCTGAGCATACGGTTCATCTTCTTTGCCTGACACAATTTCTCTTGGGAGGAGAGCTTGTGAGCAGTTGTATCCGATCAACAATCCTACTTCACAATCTTGCATAGGTGCAATTTTTGATTGAAGGTGTTCCAAATGTGGCCAAGCTTTAGCTGTCTCATTAGTTGGAATGTGAGCTTTATTGACTGGAATAAACTCTTGTGTGTATGTAGGAGGTAGAGTAATTCTCTTGCTTGAGTTAAAACCACAAACTTGAAGATGTTGAAATCTGTGAGACTGAACAACTGTAGTCTGGCAAGACATAGTAGACAACTCTAGTTTGACAGGTTCTTGGTTTGCCTCTAGGGAGTCTGCAACTTCACTGAGAGCAATGGTAGTATCGCTTTGCGAGTCCAGTAAGGCATATACGAGGACTTCTTTGGATTTAGTAGAAGATGAAAGCCACACAGGAATGATTGCAGCTGTTTGTATGTGATTTTCTTGACTTACAACTCTGTTAATCGTAGCTGTGACTGTAATTTGCTCTTGAACTTGTTCGTTTTGACTTGGTCTTTCATTACTTGGGTTTGGCTTGTCTGGTGGTTGTCTTTGTTCTTCTTTGTCTTTAATTCTATCGTCATGAAGACAGGTAGGATGCTTTTTACTGCACTTTTCACAAACATTGCGGTTGGTACAGTTCTTCCAATGGTGACCTGGTTTGAGACAACCAAAACATAGCTTTTTTGACTGAATGAGTTTGACTCTGTCTGCCACAGCTTTGTCCAGAAAACTTCTGCATTTGTGTAGACTGTGCTTGGGTTTCTTACAGAATATACATGTTAATTGTGTCTTTTCTTGTGAAGTTGTCATCAGTGTTTTAGCTCCAATTTGTCTATGTTTTGTAGGTTTTTGACTTTTCTGATTTGTCAGGCTCAGCTTGCTTTAGTGACTGTAGCGATGTAACAGGGTTACAGGCAATCTTCGCTTCTCTTGTTAGAAATGCAACAAACTGGCTAAAGGTGGGAAACTGATTCGTTTGTTCTTCGATTTCAATAACTTTGCGGTTCCAGCTAGCAGCGAGCCAGTCTGGTAACTTAGAAAGAATCTTTCTGTTCTCATTGCAGTCGTTAAGAATCTCTAAAGACTTGATGTGAACCATTGCTGCTTCACAACTGCGCAAGAAATCTGCAAAGTCTCTTAGCTCAAAACTGTCCTTTGAGGTCATTTTGGGCCACACTTGTAACTTGTCTCTGTAAGCTTTTGTGATTGTGAATGGGTTTCCATATCTTTCATCTAGAATCTTCCATGCAGCAGCATATGCAGATTCAGTTCCAAGCAGGAAGTATCCTTCAAGTGCGCTTTTAGCTTGTCCACTCACATATCTCCGAAGGTAGAATATTTTCTCATTATTTGGGATGTTCTTTTGGTCAATCAGTGTTTGAAATTAAAGTTTCCAGTCACTGTACCTTAAGGGATCCCCACTAAACACTGCAGGTGTCTCGACCACCTGCCGAGCCCTCTGGGGGGGAGCTGTGGCGGTTTGGGAAAAACCCCACAAACAGACTAAGGACAGACAACTCGCTACTCCTGGTTTTTTCCGCTACACTACTGTGATAATGTCACCTTTCATGCATTGTATTCAGGCGTCCTGTCCTTACTGTGACCTAGAGACTCAGATCAATGTGTAGATGTGCCTGTTAACCTCTTTGTTCTGCAGCTAGAGCAGAGTCTAGCAAATCTGCCTATTGTGATGTATGTCTCACAAATGCAAATATCTCATGCCTGTTCTGCAGTCCCTTTGATCAGACCTACCGCGGTGACACTGCTTTGATGTATTGTTTGAGTTGGGTATAAATACTGCACAGGTTCTGTAACACCTTCTCTATCTCTCAACCTCTGCTGTAGGACACACACGTGTCCGCCTCTCCTCTCCTTCTCTGAGAGCCTGAGGATCCCCATCCAGCCTGCACACACTTGGGCTGGAGAGGGGATCCCGTGACGGCAGTATGATAATAAAATACGACTAGCACTTAATGCACTTGCTAGCACTTTAACAAAGTCTGATGTACCATCACTTGGAGAGATGGCTGCAGCTTGGGGTAAAACTTGTTCCAACAGAGATAGGAAACTTACATGTTTATCATCTTTAACTTCTGTGTTGATCTTTGTTACATCAACTTTGGGCTCCTCTGTTACACTCATCTGGTCATACACCTGCATCCTTGCTTGTGCTGGCTGCCTTGAGATCTTTGACTTTTTCCAGGTGCTGTACCTTTCTTTTCTTTTCATCAAGAGTTCTTTGCAGAGCTGCATACTCTTCTTCTTGTTGAGCTTTTAACTTGGCTTCATCCGCTTCTCTTTGCATTCTTAGTCCGATTTCCTCTGCCTCTCTTTCTTGTTTGACTAATGCTTCTTGCTCTGCAACCTTCTTTCTGACTTCAGCTTCAAGTACAGCAATTTCTTGCTGTTCTTTTTCTTGTTCCTGTAATACTATCAGAACAGCTTGATTTGCAGCTGCTTCTGCTGCAGCTACTTGATGCTTTACAGAGGATCTATTTGAATGCTCAGATGTGTTCTTAGTTGTGTTAAAGGAGCTTGACTTACTGCTTGTTGTCTGAAAGAGGAAGCCTGCTTCTGGCCAATCTTGTTCCTCTTCCTCTTTTCCATCCAATCGATTGGTTACTCCTTTCACAATGAACCCTGAGATCTCCGTTCATAGATCTACTCTGCAACGTGTCTCCTGATCTGGTGGGGTGAGCTTGCATAACTCATCATAAACTTTCATGACATCTGCACAAAGACCTGTAACATCACCAATAGTATCTTTAAGTAGGTCTTCACTTAAGGCAGACATGCCCAAAGTCCGGCCCCCGGGCCAAATTCGGCCTGTGTCCAAATTTCCACCGGCCCGAAGTGTCCTGTCATAAAATCAATAATATGTGGCCTGCCATCACAGTTTCCCACAGTAAACAATACACACATACCAAAAACAGCAATTTTATCTTTCACCAGAGGGTGGCAGTAGACCTGTGGCCACATTCTCGTCGCGTGACCCCTGTGTGAACTTTCTGGCATCGAACTCTGCAGTCCTGTTTGGCTGGCTGATTTTGGATTTTTAGTTGACATAACACGACATCTGAACTCGCTGAACACGAGCCTTCAGAGGCAAAATGCAGTGGTGAGCCAACTGTATTCATACATAAAAGCTTTTCGGACAAAGCTGCTACTTTTCCAAAGGCACCTGTCACAGACGCAGCCCAATACCACACATTTCCCATCACTGCAGGAAATGATGACCAGTTTTCCAGAAAACAATATCAGTGCGCAAATGAGGAGGTATGCAGAAAACATTTCATCTCTGACTGAGGAGTTTCAACAGCGTTTCAGGGATTTTGCAGTTATTGAAAAGGAGATCACACTTTTTTCCACTCCTTTTTCCATGGATCCTAATGACGCTCCAGACCACCTGCAGCTGGAGCTCGAGCTGCAGTGTGACGCGGAGTGTCACGGTCGCCACCAACAACTCCCTCTTGTCAACTTTTACCGCCAGCTGGACAAAGACAGGTTCCAAGAGATTCCAACATTTGCTAAGAAAATGGTGAGCTTGTTTGGCTCGACATACTTGTGCGAGAAGACGTTCTCGGTTATGAACATTAACAAGAACTGTGTGAGGACAAGACTAAGTGACTCTCACCTGCGTGACGTCTTGCGCATCAAAACCACTGCTTTTGAGCCAGACCTGGCCTGCTTACTGCAGTCGAAACACCAGTGTCACCCTTCACATTAATGCAGGTACATTTTTTTTATTCTTCTGAGGAGAATAAATTCCAAAGTCTCAGTGAATTGATTTTTTGTGATGATCAAGCCACAGTTTTGCCAAATTTCTGTCATTTAATTTGACTATACTATTCTTTGTCAAAATGCACTGGGATGTGATTTGTTGAAACAAAATCAATAAATACACGTTTCTAAAAATAATCACAGTCAAATTTCATAAAATAGTTTATTTGTATGCAATTTATTATTATTTTAACTGTTAACTATCCTGGTAATGCAATTGACAACAGATTTTCATCTGCAATGTCAACCTAGCTGCAGACAGCAAAGTGATATAGTTACATATTTACATGGTAATTTACAATGGTAATGGTTCGAGGAATGTCAGGCTGAATGGTCGGCCCCCATACATTTTCACCTGACCAAATCTGGCCCTCTTTGCAAAAAGTTTGGACACCCCTGACTTAAGGGGTCTGACTGAGAGAGGGGCTACTTGGATGATTTGGCACGTGTTCTCCACTTTTCATGGTTATAGTTAAATCTTTGCTGGAGTCCTTTAATCCTTTCATCCTGCATTTCTCTTCCTTTCTCTGTGAGTGTTTTCACTCTTTGACTTCTTCTCGGTTGTACTTGCTGCTCACTAGACTCAGGAACTTGTTCTTCTTTAGACTGCATCTGGGGGTCTGCACTAACTTCAATTCCAACTGTTAACTCACTTGGCTCAGTCATGTTAGCATCTTGTCACTTAACTTGTCACTAAGAAGTGAAAAATGTCTTATGAAAACAAAAGCTCTCCTTTAAACTGATAGTCTTGTAATCAAAGGCAGAATAAAATTAAAATATAACTTGTCGCCTTAATAAAGTAATATGGCTGTAACTTAAATTGCTCTTAAATCAACTTTCCCAAAATGTATTCAAAACATTAATTATTTATGTTTCAAGCTGTTTAAATAAAATACAGCATTCACTTGACTGTTACAAACGTCTCAATATGAAATAAAATATACTTGTTCTTAAGCTTGTGTGCCTTTAAGCTTATAAACTTGGGGTAGCTGTCACGTTATAAACAGAAAAACCTGGGATGGCCAAGGACTTTACCTTCATTCACAGTTTGATTAGTCAACTTTAAATCTTTCTTTTTTACTTGGACAAACTCTTAACTTGTGAGTGTCCAAGCTTCTTATGGCCTTATCTTGAAGTGTTGCTCTTCAAACTGCGTGCTTCTGGTCCTGTGCACGCTCCCGGCTCAACTGTCCCTTCACAGCTCCGCTTCGTGCACGCGCTGATCACGTTCCGACAAGACCGCTGCTCCTTTGATCATACCACCTTGCGATGTGCTTTCCACTCGCACAGATCAGTCTGAGTTTTCACTATAATTCCTCCAGGTACCGACAGACACAAGTGGTTTCCTCAACAGATGAAGTTATTCAGTCCATCTTGGTATAGACTTATAAACACACCGTGAAAACTGAAAAACAGACAAGACGATAATTAGCTTAAAGGAAAAATAACAATAATTGGATAAATCAATAAAGACAATAAAACTACTTCAACAAAATAAAACAGACAAAAAATACCTCGTTGGCTGAGTACCGAGAGAGGAATTAGCCTTGGGTCTCTGCTTATTTCCTTTAATCTTCTTTATCTTCTCAAACTTTTAGCTTAGTGTCCATACTTTTAATCATGCTTCCTTTTTCTCACTAGAGATCACTTCTTCTGATGCAACGAACCTCAACTCTGCATACAAAGGCCTACTCTCGCGCCACACCGCCCTCTGGTGGCGCTCAACCATAATAACAACAAAATACACAAAATGGATGGGAAATGAAAATGTTGCAGTTACATGCACTGTAAATCATATTTGAGAAGCAAAATACAGGATAAGATTACAGTTGGAGCTAACTGCAGCCGGAGAGTGAATCCACAGGATCAGCCAGTCGGAGCTGGAATCACCAACTCGCGCTGGTTCTGCTGTTGAAGCAGTTTGTCACAGCAGTCATCTGGCAGATGGAGGATAAGTGAAGCTGGACTCTTCTGTCTTTAGTCAGCCTGCATATTTATTTTTACATATTATTATATTTTATTATTTATATTTATATTTTATATACAGTATATATACTGTATATATATATATATATATATATATATATATATATATATATACACATATTTTTTTATTTTTTTTTTTACAAATCTCAACAAGATCCTCTCTGCAGCTTGTTTACATAAGCGGCGTAAGTGATGTGGGTAGGGCCGCTTTTTTTTTTTTTTTTTGCCGCCACACCAAGCTGCACTGCTGAAGAAGTGACTCAGAGTTGGTCAGCCCTCAAAGGCCCCCTACTGGCCTAGGGCTGTAAGCATTTGTCTGCCTTGTCTGCTGGCACAGCGCCTCTGACCATTAGGAATTTTATCATCACTCTATAATCACGCTATAAATTTGAGAAATGTCTGTGTGTCTGTCACGATTATAGGACATCATAGGACGGCCTATGATGTCTGCAGGATGTCCTATGATGATCCTATGATCTCAGGGTACATAGGACTCGCAATGATGTCATATAGGCGATGCCGTCATATAGGCAATAGGACTGGCTCACTGTGATGTAGTGTCCTATGATGCCAGCCTGGATGTCTTTATGATGTCATATAGACCATCAGGCTACCTGTGATGTAGTGTCTTATGATGCCAGCCTGGATGTCTACCTATTATGTAGTGTCCTATGATGCCTGACACAGGAAGAGACCCTTCACCAGCATAGGGTACAACAGACGAGGGATGCACAGACAGAGAGGAAACGTGTGGCAGTACGCCATGCACGTGCCGAGTCACTTGAAGCCCGAAATGCCCGCGAAGCGAGCAACGCTGCACGCCCCGCAAGGCACAGACAAACTGAGACCCAGGAGATGCGGAATAGTCGGCTGGCCGCCAACGCTGCACGCCAGGCAAGGCACAGAGAAGCTGAGACCGAATACGACACACTACTTTAAACCACACCCATTCGAAGCAGGACATCGGGAAATCTTACTCAGTAAGGCAGAAGGCACTCTATAAATTCAAGAAATCTCTGTCAGTGATGCCTGCGGCATGACTGTTAGCAACACAGCCATCTCACACAGGAGGAGACCCTTCAGCAACGAGCATGCAGAAATATTTGCTTATACTTGGTTTCTATGGGCATGGGTATAAGGGGTATCTGGGTATAAGATAAGAAGATAAGATAAGCCTTTATTAGTTCCGCATTGGGGAAATTCCAGGATTGCAACAGCACAGGGATAGCAACACTCAGAGCAACAATCAGAAGACAAGAAAAAACAACTGCGATATGTTAATTTTGCACTATTTCTTTCTTTTTTTTTATTTTGCACTGTAACTTTGTATATGGAACTTACCATTTGAAGTATTGTACCATCAAGGCTTGAATGTTGGAATATTGGGCCAGTTGGGGTCCCACCCAGATGTCCTGTGTTTGGACTTTTTAATGGTGTCATCCTTCTCTCCTTCCTCTGCTCTCACCTCTCCTGGACCCTCTGCCTGAACACTTTCCTCTCCTTGGCTCATCTTGTCTGTCTCATCTTTTCCTCTCTGAGCTCTGTCTTATTCAGGTTCTCTCTCTGTCTATGGTGGTATGCAAACAGGTTAAAGAATACCAAGTGTCATAGTTTGTCCTGCAGGATTTGTCATGGGTTTACATAAATGACAAAAATATGTTTGGGTTTTTTTTTTTTTTTTGTATTTTTATTATAGAATTTCTTTTTTCCATTGAGAAAGAGTAGGGAAGAAAAGAGGAAAAAAACACTGATAATAGTAATTTACTCATGCATACTTAAATTATATGATCAGAGGTGGGTATCGTAGCCAGAAATTCTACTCATGTAAAAGCAGTGCTATGAAATTAATAATTAAAAGTAGACAGCCAAACATTTCTAGTTGAGTTAAGGGTACAAAGAGCAGCCACTTAAAAACTTGAATAATACACTTCAGTCTTGGAGGTTTGAGGTTTTTCTCCAAAATTTACAACAATTTTCTTACAGTGTTCTATTTTTCTCTGTAAATTTATCTAAATTTGCAACCATTTTCCTCATTTGTAATTTCCTCTTGTAAAATTATGACTTTTCTTGTATATTTGAGATTTTATTATAAACTTGGGGATTATTTTAGAGCTAATTTTTGTGTATTTTTTAAATAAAATTACCAGTTTTTTTCTTTTATAAATTTGAAACAGATTGTGGTAAATTTTTGACTTTTTTCCTTATACAATTTACACTTTTGACCATAAATTTGCAGAGCCAGAACAGAACAATAATTTAACTCTGATTTCAAAGACAAAAATACTAATAAAATTGTATTTAATTAAATAAATTAACTTAAATGACCAAAGATACAGTTATTTCTGTTATAATGTTTCTATATATTTATAGTTTTTTAGAACTCTCCCCACCAACCAGACAGCAGGAAAAACATCCCTTATTTTGAAATCCAAAAGTTGGCAGGTTTAGTTTGTCTGAAGGCTGTTGATGGATTAAAGTCATTGACTTTGTGAATTTTGGTTATCTTAACTTGCCAGATACATAATAATGAAGATAAATTAGTTAATATTGTAGTGGTTGATGAAGTAAATCCTCAGCAGTTTCATCAGTCACTCTTGCCTTTCCCTGCATATGAAGCCTGACCACACCTGTTTGCAAAGCAACTCTTCATTATTGTTCCCGTTACTAAGGGGATTAAAACCACCATAAATGCCTCCAGTGCTTACATACCTCTTCTGCTTTTTTCCCACATTTAAAGTACTTTTAAAAGCTCATGCTTCTCTAGGACAGTGACGCTAGAGAGACACTCTGCCTGCCAACTAGAACAGTCATGCGGGTGAGCACTTCTGAATTCCGATGCACAGATGACAGTCACGCATGTTGTTTGTGTGCGTGCTTGTGAAGCGACAATCCTTCATTTATTTTTCTTAAATTTACTTTTCCTTAGCGTGGCAGCATAGTTGCAGGGGTGGCAGCCCCGCCACGCATAAATGTTACCAGCAGAAACCCTGAGATGATACAAAGTAATAAACCTATCAACTGATTTGGATCAAAGTAAATGAATTTAGGTGCAAAAGCACCTTTAAATTTGTAGCTGTTCTTGTCATTTTGGAACTCTTTTTATAAGTTGCCAGCTGTACCTGGAGATACCAAAATCAAAGAGGGTGCTCAGAGGGGACAGAGCTTTTTCTGTTGTTGCTCCTAAAATATGGAATAATCTGCCTTTGTCCATCAGACAGGCTCTTTCACTGTCCATTTTTAAAACTCATCTTAAAACCCATTTTTATTCTCTGGCTTTTGACCCAGTTTGAGACACTGATTTGTTTTTGTTGCTTCTATTGTATGACTACTGTTTTATTATTTTTTTTATTTATTTATTTATCTTTTTTGTATTTTGTATACATTATTGATCCCCAGTGGGAAATTCAGGGCATCCACTTGGATGGATGAGGCAGCCACAGTACGGCATCAATCCCTTCACCATTCACACCTAGCGCCATTTCAGAGTCTCCAATTAACCTAACTTGCATGTCTTTGGCCTGTTATTTGTGCCGTTTTGTAGTTTTTTGGCTGTATTTGCTTGTTTTATGTTTTTATATTTTATTTATTGTTGATGTACAGCACATTGTGTCAGCTGTGGTTGTTTTTAAAGCGCTTTATAAATAAAGTTGGATTGGATAAGATTGCAACCTTTTCTGTAATTCTGAACGGTTTTTCTGTAAATTTGCAGCTTCTGTTTTATGTCGTAGATTTCTGTTTACTTTTTCTTGTACATTTGCAGCTTTTGCTGTAATTATGCAACTTTTTTCTATAGATTTGCAGCTTTTTTCTTTTAACTGCAAGCATTTTTTCCTGTATATTTGCAGCTCTACCTTAAAATTTTGTTTTTTATAAAAAAAAAATCATTTTAGGTTTGTGAGGTTTTCTCTTAAAATTGCAGTGTTCCTTGTAATTTTGAGCCTTCTCTTAATTTTTTTTTCTGTGTATTTCTGTGATATTTATTTCCAACTTTTCTTCTTAAAAAAATGATGGGGGGGGGGGGTTCTTAAATTTGCAGTTTTTCCTGTAATTCTGATACATTTTTTTCTCCCAAATTTGAAACTGTTTTCACTTAAATTTGTCTCAAAACCACAGAGAACAATTTTTTATGTGCCTCCAGAGCAGCAGGCTGCAGACCCCTCCCGTAGCATGTTTCACGATGACAGCGAGCCACGTGTTTCAGCTGGGGGAAAAAAAAGTTCATCTATGAACTTTCACGAAACACAATTATAAAAACATATGATTTTTTTTAGATGCATTTTCCAACGAGTTGAGCATCACAAAGAAAGTACTATTAAGTGCCATTAGCCATGCCCATCAAAGTGTTTGGTGTTAGCGGAAAGAGCTCTTTGGAGACACAATGTTCATTTCAGCGGAGAAACTATGGTTCTATATATGATGTGATATGATGAATCCGCTCTCATTCCTGGAACAGGAGTTGAAGTCGTTCGGTTAGAGCCGCTGACGTGTGTCCTAACCCTCATTCTTTTCGTGACAGCCCATAAAATGCACACCGAACACACGGGGGCACAGCCTCACATTTGCTTCACACATATGTGCATCTTTTACGTAACTGTCTCTTAAAGTTCATGTGAGACCTTTACTTTTCCATTACTTTTTTTTTCCTTGGGTTGGCAGGATTTATAATTCAATCTAAAAAAAAAAAAAACTGTTAACAGTTTAAGTGAAACAAAAGTCACCATCACTCATCAAGCCGCACTCTTCCATCAGTGTCCTTCCGTTTCCCGTTTAAAAGGCCTCCACAGGTGTTGCCATGGAGTTCTTGTTCAGAGCTTGAAAGGAGCGTAAAGAAACGAAGGAGGAGCGGAAGCATAATGTGTCTAATAAAATATTAAGACCTGTCTCTTACAGTGTGACCAAAGCTGAAACGATAGGTCCAACCACCCCTATGGGTGCCATTTAGAAACTAGGAGGTACAGCAGTGGGGGTGAGAGTCTGCTTTCATGTGTGCTGGAGGAGGTGCAGAGTCTCAGCCTGTCATTGCCCTCCAATATCTGCAATATGCATTCGATAACAAGATCTCACTGTAAATCTCTATCATGTTCTGTATCTGAGTAGGGCTGTGCGATATGACCAGAATTTCATATCACAATATAATCAATCTTTTTTGACGATAATGATATACGTATATCACAATATACTTTTTTCTGTAAATTCTGTAGTTTATATACAATAACCAATAAAAAGGACCATCTCTTTTTCTACATTTTAAATGACATACTGAGAAAAATCAATGGTACAAATGCGTCTGTCATTAATTTTATGGACATTTTTCTCTTAATTTTGCAGTGTTGTTATAAAATTGTTTTGTTTTTTTTAATGTGCATTTGAGATGACTTCAACTTTATTCATTCTCACTACTTGACTAAGAAAGCACCATGGTGCTGTGCCTCGGTGGGTGCCTGTGGCATGGTAGCATGGGCAGCTGTGATAAAGTGGCACTTAGACCTATACTGGCCCGGGATAGTTATTACAATACCTTTTTTCACTGCGGCATTGACAGAAATGTGACCCGTGCTGGCAAAATGAGTCAGAATGTGCACCAGGTAATTACAAGCTACAGGCACTAGAAGTCAAAAATCATGATTCTTTCTTTGTTTGCTGGCGGCAAGTCCCGGGAAAACCCCCGTCAGTGTCTGGTATCACTGTAAAGCTTGGAACTTCTACTTTCTAAAAATACATGTTTTTCCGGAAGACGTAACTCAGGACAGATCGAATGTGAGTTTTCAAACCAAGATATAAACAATCAGCTTGTTGCTGGTCCATTTTTGCTCAATTCCTACAAATTAAATATCATTTTGAAGGTCTTTCAATACAGAATATGAAAATAACAATACCTCACTTTTGAAAATTTCTTCATTGTGACTCATTTTGCCAGCAGGGGTCACAAATGGTGAGTTAAATTTGTGTTTACTACAAAAACAAAGTGTCACTTCGAAATACTGGCATATTAAAAGTCGAGAAAATATGGTGATACAATGATACAAGCCTTTAGTTCCACTTAATTTTGACCAGGTGAGCTGAAACAGAGAGGCGGACAGACAGACAGATGGACAGATACACACAGCCACAGACGCACTAACCGATTACTGTATGCCTCTGTTTCACCGAGGCATAATGAAAGCACCAAGGTGCTGTGCCTCGGTGCCTGTGGCATGGTAGTATGGGCGGCTGTAAAAAGTGGTACTCCGACCTCTACTGGCCCAGGATAGTTATTACAATACCTTTTTTCGCTGTGGCATTGACAGAAATGATGAGTTAAATTTGTGTTTATTTCAAAAACAAAGTGTTACTTTGAAATTCTGGCAAATTAAAAGTCGAGAAAATATGGTGATACAATGATACAAGCCTTTAGTTCCACTTAATTTTGACCAGGCAAGCTGAAACAGAGAGGCGGACAGACAGACAGACAGATACACACAACCACAAACAGATGCACTAACTGATTACTGTATAAGATAAGCCTTTATCAGTCCCACAATCGGGAAATTCTAGGCCTCTGTTTCACCGAGGCATAATTAAAAATGACTAGAAATCAAGTTGCATTCAGAGCCAGTTTGTTCCTCCAATGCATTTTAATTAATTTATTATTTATTTAATGTGTATGCGGCCACTGTCATGCATTTTTGCAGCTTTAGTAACATTTTTTCAGGCAAAAATTAAGAAACTCAGCAGTAATTTAAACTAGAATGATGGTCTGATACACTATAATGTTTCCTATTAGCAACAAGTTAGCATCGTCATTTAGCATTTGCTGTTTTACAATTAGAGACAGATGGTGTTAACGTTACTTACCTCCAATTAAAAAAAGGTTAGAGGACTATCCCCTCTGACGCAGCATAGTGGGAAAGAGTCCCACATCCCTGGCAAACAGACGTAGTGGCTATTTGACCAAAACATTAGCTTACAGTTAGCTGCTAACCACCAGAACCCACTATTGCACATACTTGGCACACAGCGGGGGGGGGGGGGGGGGGAGAAGTAGAAATGGGATATGTGTTATTTAAATCCTGATATAAACGATACAGTTTTATATGAAACGGTAGACGTTTTTATCGCATCGCTAATATACAGTATATCGTCATATCGCACAGGCCTATATCGGAAAGTGTGATACAACAAACATCCTCTTGCCAAGTGAGATCTTTCCATTGAATATCAAGAAGATCACGACTCAAATGCTTAAAATTATACTTTTTCTGGCAAATCTCAACCACCTGCCTCTCAATTTATTTTGGCATTTCCCCTGTTGCTAAAGGACAGTCTTTAGATGATCAGAAATACCATCCATCCATCCATCCATTTTCTTCCGCTTAATCCTTTTCGGGTTGCGGGGGGGGCTGAAGCCTATCCCAGCATCTTTGGGTGAGAGGCAGGGTCCACCCTGGACAGATGCCATTAGACAAAATAGATATGGGGGCATAATGCTTCTAGCAGAAGCATTACGTTCCTCCTTGCCAGTAAGGGTCATCTGCGTGATTGCTCCTTTTTCTTTTACTGCAAGCACTCTGTGAAAGTTATAGCCTTAATGCAACACTGACAGCCTGTCGATTAGACTGTTTGCTGAAATAAACGTGACCCCATCCTCTGCCCCTCGTTTCTCTTCCTGAAACAATTTGTGATAGGTCGTCTTCTCCCGGTGACAGACTCTGAATTTCAGAGATGACAAAAGTATCAGGAGATGTTGCAGCCTGACTGGCTGTGTCCTAATTCTTTTAGGTTTGTTTGCACAATTGTGTCAATCTTTGGGACTGCAGTGTCTCATGCTCGCATTTGATGCCGATGTGAGATGATAGTTCAGTGTCACTGCGCTGAGAGGAAGACGGCAATGCAAAGGAGACCTTTTCTTCAGCGCCACGGTCACATGACTCTCCACACTGTGCGCTCTTGTTTTTGCATATGATTTGGGGTTTAAGTGCCAACACTATTTTTGTATGGTATATGGTGGCTATGTGGACATGAGGTGAAGTCATCCTAAATGTCTGGCCTATATTTATCTTGGATGGGAGAAGAGAGTGAGGAGGAGCAAGGCCTGCTTAAGGTCGCAGCGTAGTGAGTGCTCTTGGCTCTGTGAGCCTGGACTATATCGATACCCGCCTCCCCCCACCCGGGCTGTACACACACACACACACACACACAGAAACCCGCAACATATCAAAGGCTAGTCTGCCATCTGTTGGTCAATGCCTGAACTGAAACCCTGCCTTTCTTCACAGAGGCAGCAGATGCTCCTTAAATGCAGCATCTGCTGCCTTTAAGTTCATCACTTATCCAACTCATAGGTGGTGGTGGTGATAGGTGGTTTCATAGGTGGTGGGGGGGGGGGGGGTGTTGGACTCTGGTGCAGCTGTCACGCAGAAAAGAGTAAGGAGGTGTGACCTCAACAGATCACCGTTCACAACACAGTCACACCTGTAGTCAATTCAGTCACAAATCAAACCTACTGGGGTCCTGTCTTTGGACCATTTTAGGTAAGTGGAGCAGTCAGAGGGAACCTGCACAGGCACCGAGGGAACACGCCAGCCCCACCACACACAGGTACTGCTGACAAGGAACCAGCCACCGCATCACCGCCACCCAGTGCAGACCCCGCTGTTACTGAATCCTTACTACTACATTTACATTTACCACAACACACAACAAATGTGATGTATTTTCATGCCACATTCTGCTGCTCCTCCATTATATCTGTTGAGGGAGCCACTTGTAGCCTCAGATTAAATACCAGGCATAAAAAGCATGCAAGTAAATTGCTAAAAGGATAAGCGCTTTGTTACCAGCTAAAAATAATTATGTTTGAAAACAACAGCAGTACGGAAACTTTTAAAAAAATTTGGAAAACAAGCCAAAACATCCAGAAAGTAAATGGTGAAAGTAATCAACACATTTACCATTAATCACAATTCCAAACCAAATTAATTAAGCAATATTACACGAGAGGAAGTATGGGATCAATGACTATAGTACATGTGGGTGCCCAACCAGCGTGCCCATGTGAGCCCCGCTATAGGTTTAAGCTGGGCTGTCTTATGGGACCCATGTGGGTTTGTGCGGGTTCCATGTTGACCCCATATGTGTTTGCCCACATGGACTTTACATGTGGCACAGGTAATCTGCTTACCTGCATTAAACCCAAATGGGTCCCACGTGAGTTTAATGCAGGTAAGCAGGTCTCGGTAACACTGGCACCATTTGAAAATAAACTATAAGAAAAAAGTCACAAATCTATGAGAAAAAAAGTGAAGATTTAGGAGAAAAGGGTTGCAAATTTACAAGGGAAAAAATGGTGAAATTACTTGAAAAACGTTATAAACTTACAAGAAAAATTTAGCAAATTTGCCAGAAAAAAGTCACAAACCCAGCCACAGGAGGTGCACAAGCCAGTGTACTCCCAGTGCCGGTCCCGAGCCCAGGTAAATGGGGAGGATTGTGTCAGGAATGGCATCCGACGTAAAACCTTTGCCAAATCAAGCATGCAGATCATGACGAATGAGACTTTCATACTGGATTGGCTGATGCCCGGGTTAACAACGACTGTCACCGGAGCTGTTAACCGACAGGATGCCGGTGGAAATTGGGCTACTGTTGGCAGATGAAAAGGAAGCAAGGCCAGGAGCACTGGAGGTGGATTTAAACTGTTCTACCATGATGTAGATAGGAAGAGAAATGGAGTAGGAGTAATCTTGAAGGAAGAGTATGTGAAGAAGTTCAGGAGGTTAAGAGGGAGTCAAACAGAATCATGAGTTTGAAGCTTGAAGTCAAAGGTGTGGTGTTGAATGTTGTCAGTGCGTATGCCCCACAAGTTCAATGTCAGGTAGAAGAGAAAGAGGAATTCTGGAGTAAGTTGGATGAAGTGGTAGAGAGTATTCCCAGGGGGGAGAGAGTGGTGACTGGAGGGGACATTAATGGACATGTAGGTGAAGGGTACAGAGTCTTCATCTTCAGTCAACGCTGGTGTCTGTTAACGTCGTCGTCGCGTCATCTTGTCCGCTTTTGTTTGTTTTTATTGAATTCGTTTTTAATTTTTTTTATCTCTTTTTGTTGATATTAGTTTTTGCTTGGTGTTAGCTTAGTTTTGGCCTAGCAGAAAAGCCCGATCGGACACGCGGGTGGGTCGGACTCCCGGCTGGGCTGTTTTTACCAGGCTAAGCTAACCTGCTAACCTGTTTTTAAGCCTTTTTAGCTGTTTTTAACCTGTCTTTAGCTGCTTTTGGCTGGCTGACTATCCACCTCTCGCCTGGAACGTCATGGCTCCATCCCCAATGTGTGTCAGCTGTGTGTCCCTCCTTAGGAAGGTTTTTGAGTTGGAAGTTAGACTCTCCAACCTCTATAAGATTCGGGAGGCTGAAGACCACCTTGACACCATAATTCTCGACAAACAATGGCCCTGTCAACCGACTCGCAGCTGGCAGAGATGGCTACTTACCTGGGTGAGTTCAGCGCATTTCCGCCTACTTCCACCCCTGCTCCAGTTTCTTCTGACATCCAGGACCACAGCAATAGACACTGGCTTTGACTCGTGGATAAACCCAAAGCCCCGGTTGGTTCTTCTCATCCTCAATGCATGCCCTGGACCTTGGTTAGACCAGCAGGCAATCATCGTTGATCGACCAGACAGGGCCGCGCCTCTTCTCTTCCCCTGCTACTGGAAAATAGATTTGACATCCTTTCTCTGGAGGATTTTCCCCACCTGGATGCTGGCTGTCCGCCCGTGGCCGCCCCTCCTCCTCCCTCTCCTTCTCCTTCAGCGGCGGCTCAAACCCGCAAACCCCGGATTAAGACTACTTTAGGTGTGCCAAATTATACACCAGCTCCAAAAAGAGGAGAGCACATCGCCCCGCCATCACAACAACACCTTCGACAAGATTGTTCACCACCTCAGAAACCACCAACAAAGCCCCCCCCCCCCCCCCCAGACAATGCTGGTAATTGGTGACTCAATTAAGAGGAACGTCAAAAGCAGGTACTGTGTGACTAAATTTTCTCCTGGGGCTAGAGTGTCTGACATTGAGGATCTTACCCCTGACCTACTAAATGAATACCCCCACGTTAAAACTGTCATAGTACATGTTGGATGCAACAACATCCCAGATGAAGCATCAGAGATCTTAAAGAGTGACTTCAGGAGCCTTCTGTCCAGTCTTATGAACTGTGGCAGACGTGCATTTATCTCTGGGCCTTTGGCACCTTTCAGATGAGGTTGCATTTATTTTAGCAGAACTCTCAGTCTTAATACCTGGTTGTGTTCGACATGTCCTACTTTTAACATTGGTTTTATTGACAATTATAACCTGTTTTGGAACCGCCCACCACTTATGAGGCCTGATGGCATCCATCCGAATAGACTTGGTGCACATGTTTTAAGGGGCAATCTGTTCTATTCCATTCAGCGTTTTTTAATGCAGTGACTGGGATTTGGTGCGTTAACTCACTCCGAAGTTCCTGGGTCTGCCAACCAGCCCTTTTTTGTTTCCACTTCTCATATTAATCCCATTAATCCAAATAATCCCCACTGTTTGGTTCAGTCTTCGATTTATAACCCTACAGAGATTGTGTCTGTCTCCCGTTACCCAAAATATTATAACCCAAGACAAATACAACACAACTTGATAAATACACGTCTTTCTGCAGCTCCTCCTCATCCGCCACCCCTCAACTTTGCCCCTGTCTTCTCCCTTAGAGAACCTTTGTTTACTCCCCCCAAAGTTAATAAAAATATAATGCATAAACATCCCAAAGTGTTTAAACAAAATGTTGGTAAAACTCAAATCAAACCTCAGGTCTCTAAATTTATTAATTTAGCCTCTGTTCCTCCTCATAATTTAAAAATTAAATGTGGTTTGTTAAATATTAGGTCTCTAACTCCCAAGTCTTTACTAGTTCACGATCTATTAATTGATCATAGATCGATTTAATATCCCTCAGAGAGACTTGGCTAGGGCAAGATGATTATGCTGGTTTGAATGAATCAACTCCCTCTGGTTATCTAAACTATCATAATCCCAGAAGTTCTGGTCGTGGAGGTGGAGTAGCGGCAATTTTCCATTCTAATTTACTAGTTAATGTAAAGCAAAAATCACGTTTTAATTCCTTTGAGGGCCTGGTCCTCAGTGTGGGGCATGTTGGCTATCTTGGCTTGAACCCAGTTTTCTTTGCCATAGTTTACTGCCCTCCCTCGGCCTACTCAGAATTTTTATCCGAATTTGCTGAATTTTTAGCTGATTTAGTGCTGAAATCAGATAGAATAATTATTGTAGGGGATTTTAATTTACATGTTGATGTAGCTAGTGACTGTCTTAATAGGGCATTCAATTCAGTTTTAGACTCAATGGGGTTTTCCCAGAAAGTAGAAAATTCTACCCATTATCTCCACCACACATTGGACATTGTTTTGACTTATGGTATAGAAATAGAAAATCTGGTAGTGTCTCCTCATAATCCTGTACTGTCAGACCATTGTCTGTTAACCTTTGATTTCACTATTTCTGATTATTTGACTCCTAAAGAAAAATACTACTACAGCAGATGTCTTTCGGATGATGTTACCAAATTTTTGCAGATTGTCTCCTCTATACCTTGGGTCAACACAACGGAAATAAAAAATGGAGAGCTTGCTCCTTCCGTAATTTACAGCATGGTAGATAGTGTTACAGCCTCTCTGCATCAGCCTCTAGATTTCGTGGCCCCTTTAAAAAAGAAAAAAGTCTAATCAGAGATTTCTAACCCCTTGGCTTAACACAGAAACTCGTAGCTGAAAACAGAAGACTCGTCAATTAGAAAGAAAATGGTGTTCTACTAATTTAGATGAATTCTATTTAGCGTGGAGAAATCATCTCTTAATTTATAAAAAAATCTCTTAGAAAAGCTAGAACAAGTTATTACTCTGCATTAATAGAAGAGAATAATAACCCCAGGTTTCTTTTCAGCACTATAGCTAGGCTGACAAAGAGTCAGGACTCAGTCAATCCTCGCATCCCCCTTGAGCTTGCTAGTCAGGACTTTTTGAACTTTTTTAATCATAAAATTTTATCAGAGATAAAAATCAGTCAGATTCGTCCCACCGTAAACTTAAGTACATTAACTACTACAACTCCTTCAATTGATATCTGTTTAGATAAGTTTACTCCAATTGACCTTTTACAGTTAGATAAAATAATCTCCTCATCTAAGCCTTCATCTTGTCTTTTAGACCCTATTCCTACCAGGTTATTTATAATAGTCTTCCCAATTATTGGTAGCCATATTCTTCATATAATTAATTCTTCTTTAACTTTGGGTTATGTACCAATGGCTTTTGTCACCATGGGTTGAGATGCCGTCTCGGCACTCAGCCCATGTTTTCCCTCATCCCTGCTTCCCATTGAGCAGCGTCTCAGCTGGCCCCCAGCTGGCAGCATTATGGACGGCTGGGGCCAATTAGTCTTCATCAGCTGGGGCGCTGCCAATGAGGATAAATAGGAGCAGCCTCGATGACTCGGGGCTGCGACATAAACACATTGCTAAGCTGAAGCCCCTTCGTCTGGTGTCAGCTTATACTCCTCTTGCAGCATTCCTGTGTTTGTATCCCGCTGTGAGTATGTACGTCTTGTTACCCCCACGTCCGGTACGAGCTGCTTACCTCTGCGCTGTGCAACCTGTGAGTGTACGTCTGCATGAGTATCTGTGCTCTCCTCATCCCTTCCCCTTTTCCCTGAATAAAATATCACGACTCACTGGCTTGTCCCTGGCTCTGATTGCCCGGCTCCCTAGAGCCGGATATGACAGTATGTCGCAGCCAGAAGAGTTGCCGGCGGCCGTGAGTCGCTGTGGAAATGTACCTTTCTGTCCGGGTGTCAGCGCTGCTACCATGCCGTTTCCCAGGAGTCACTTCCGGCGCCAGGGCGACAAGCTGAGGTCCATCTCGGAGGCTGTCGACGGGACGTTCTTCACCCTGCACGACGCCTCCAACGCGAGACGCTGGCATCCGGGCCGTGCTGAGGAACTCCTGGACTGTCACCCTCACTCTCTGTACCATCTGGAGGACAGTGCCAGGATAGACGCTGCAGGTACACAGCGAGAGAAGCTCCACGGGGTGGATGGAAATCCCGGCAGGGAGTCGAAGTGGGCGACGTCTTTCCCCGCTTCGGAGTCCCGTTCCTGCCGCCATTCCAGTCCGGGAGTTCGCGCCAACCAGAGGACTTCCCCCGACCTGCGCCACGTCACTCGGGATTCGCTTCTAGGAGCCGCAGCTGACAGCAGTTATGTCCGGGGTCAAGTGGCTGTCGCGAGCTCTACTGTGTTTCCTGTCACCACCTTAAGGCATGTGGCGGCGGCAGTGAGATTGATGGTGAGGACTTCAGGGCTACGAAGCTTTCCCGTGCTCGACGCCTTCCTCGTCTCGATCTCCGATCTGGAGCGGCGAATCCTGGGTTTCCCCCTCGCTTCGTCCCCTGGGAGTAGTCGTCATCACATCGCCGAGTCACCTCTGCACGAACCTCGTCCGGATCCAGTTCTGGGTCATCGTCAGGACCGTTCCTCCCACGCAGCTGTCATCCCTTCGCCTCGTCAGTGTGGAGATTCTACAGCCTCGTCCCCTGAGCCTCGTTCCCCCGCTGTCATTCCTGGACATTCGGGCTGGCTCACCCCGGCTGTTTCCCCCTCCTCTTCGACGCGCTTCCTGACCGCTGTGTGTGCCTGGAATCCCGGCCTAGTGAGCTCTCTGCTGGAGACAACGCGAGCGACCCTCAGACGAATTCCCGGGGGGTCCTCCGTTATCGCCGGGCGGGGAGAGGAAGAAGCAGAATCCACTACAGCAGGCGATACTCAACCTCCAGGGGGCAGGCAAGTCATTGTTTTTTCACACCTGCTTAATGATTTGCTCTGTCACATCCCTGGAGGAGAAGTTCAGGGTTCGCAGCTCCCTGAACTCTCCCCACCTGCTGTAACTTGTATGCCTAATCCCGCATCCTCTGTGTCTCTCTCCGCCGAGCGGTCCCCGGCTCCGGGTCAACGTGGTGGGATATGGAGAGGGCCTGTGGTTCCGCAGCTACATTGCGGACGGAGGAGGGGGACTGACTGCTGCGTGGAGTCTACGCCGACGACTGAGCGTCCCCGGGTCTCCACGGAGGAGCGGTTCGGTCCGGCGGGACGAGATTCTTCTGGCTTCACGCCGAGTGGATCGTCGGCGGGGTTACCTGAGCTGGAGGGATCTCAAGCTGCGCTGACCATCGTGCTGGCTGCGGGGCCCGACGCGGCTAGATGGGAGCCTGACAACGACCTCCTGACGACGGATCCTGGATCTTCGCAGTCCTGGACGGCGTCAGAACCCGAGATCAGGCGAGTGCTCTCCTTTCTTTTCTCTCTTTTTATCCCCGAGCACTTCAGCCTATCTCCAGGGGAGACGAGCCGGGTGCAGCCGTCCGCTGCGTCTGAGCTCGCCTCGCCGGGTTCTGGCGCTGCCGGTGATCCTGATCCCGGTTCTGTTTTCTCTTCTGAGCCTTCTTCCAGGGTCACCGGCAAGGAGTTGCTGTTCCTCGTGGTGCTGGAGGGTCCGGGTTCAACGTTGGAGGTCGGTTCTGGTGCAGTATTCAACATGGGTTCACCCGAGACCCAGTCGGGGTCCAACGTGGGTTCGCCTGAGGCCCGATCGGGGTCCGACGTGGGTGCTGCCCCAGTATTGTCCAGGTCCGGTGAGGAGGTGGCCGTTTTCCTGCGGCCTGACGCCCGCCGCCCTCGTCATCGGCTCTCCCCTGAGCCTCTTCCACCGGGATCCGCTCTGATCCTTCGCCCGTCTCAACGGTCCTGGTGGTTGAGTGATGCGGGTCGACGACCCGACCCACAGAACTTTCGGTTCGGTGATCTGGTTCCCCCCACTGGTCTGTGTTTCCCTCTGGGCAGCCTGGTTCGGCTGCCGGTGGACTGGATTCCTGGGATCTGGGTCCAGAGTTCGCCGTCCGAACACTTCTCTTTCCCTGATTCGCCAGCTGGACGATGGGCGGGGAGATCTCCGGAGCCATCTCGGCCATTTTTGGACTCTGCCTGCCATTCACCTCGGGTGTCACTTTTTCTTTTGTTATTAAGGTCACTCGGGTGTAATGTTCTGTCCTGTTGGTGGATTTGTTTTTATAGTGCTGTGTTTTCCATCGCTCATGCTCAGCATTTTACTTTTTGTGCCATGTTTTTAGCCTCGTTTTTTGTATTGTAGAGTTATGTTTTGTTTTCCGTAACACCATGCTCTGCAGTTATCCATTTATTCCAGTCACTTTCATTTCTTTAGGTGACTGGGTATTTATATATTCGTGTGTGTGGGTTTTTCTTTGCCTGCACTCAGTATTTCTTTTTTGTCCTGTTGGTTCATTATAGAGTCATGTGCCTTGTTTTCCGTAACACCATGCTCTATAATTGTCATTTGTTCCAGTCACCCTCACTTTTCTTGGTGACTGTGTATGTACTTAAATTAGCGCTGTGTATAGGTTCCCCTTTATTTAACCGTACTCAGCATTTTTTGCCCTGTACCTTTTTGGTGGTTCTTTTTTCCTTGCTCTGGGTCACGCATGGTTGGTACTCTCTGGGTAGTATGTAACCGGCGTGCTGACCCAGTTCTTCTCCCCATCTGTACCTGGGTTAATTATTCTGTTTTGTCAGTATTGTATTTGGGTTTTTCTTTCCCGCTACCCTACATTGCCCCATTGGTGTTGTCCTTCCCTTGGCTTCTTCCCCTCCGGTCCGCCTCCCTTCCTCCCACCCTAGGTGGGGGGGGGGGGGCTGGGATGTTCCTGGTCGTTCAGGAGCCCGACCTTGAGGGAGGGGCTCTGTCACCATGGGTTGAGATGCCGTCTCGGCACTCAGCCCATGTTTTCCCTCATCCCTGCTTCCCATTGAGCAGCGTCTCAGCTGGCCCCCAGCTGGCAGCATTATGGACGGCTGGGGCCAATTAGTCTTCATCAGCTGGGGCGCTGCCAATGAGGATAAATAGGAGCAGCCTCGATGACTCGGG
Organism: Pholidichthys leucotaenia; assembly: GCA_020510985.1. Taxonomy (NCBI): domain Eukaryota; kingdom Metazoa; phylum Chordata; class Actinopteri; order Cichliformes; family Pholidichthyidae; genus Pholidichthys; species Pholidichthys leucotaenia. The sequence continues at coordinate 21,449,112 of CM035844.1, forward strand.
GCTGCGACATAAACACATTGCTAAGCTGAAGCCCCTTCGTCTGGTGTCAGCTTATACTCCTCTTGCAGCATTCCTGTGTTTGTATCCCGCTGTGAGTATGTACGTCTTGTTACCCCCACGTCCGGTACGAGCTGCTTACCTCTGCGCTGTGCAACCTGTGAGTGTACGTCTGCATGAGTATCTGTGCTCTCCTCATCCCTTCCCCTTTTCTCTGAATAAAATATCACGACTCACTGGCTTGTCCCTGGCTCTGATTGCCCGGCTCCCTAGAGCCGGATATGACAGCTTTTAAAATTGCTGTTATTAAACCCTTATTCAAAAAGCCAATGCTCGATCCAGGAGTTTTGGCTAACTATCGACCAATCTCTAATCTGCCTTTCATTTCAAAAATCTTAGAAAAAGTTGTTGCTGCGCAATTGTTTGACCACTTGCAGGGAAATGGTTTATTTGAAGAGTTTCAATCTGGGTTCAGAGTTCATCACAGCACTGAAACAGCCTTAGTGAAGGTCACTAATGACCTCCTTATCGCATCTGATAATGGACTTGTTTCTGTACTTGTCCTTTTAGATTTTAGTGCAGCCTTTGATAATATTGATCATGACATTCTACTTGATAGATTAGAACACTATGTTGGACTAAATGGAACTTCGCTGCAGTGGTTTAGATCTTATTTGTCCGATAGACTTCAGTTTGTTCACATCAATGATGAGTTTTCTTCCAACTCTAAGCTCAAGTCACGGAGTTCCACAGGGATCTGTGTTGGGCCCTATTCTTTTTAGTTTATATATGCTTCCGTTAGGCAATATCATTAGAAAGCACTGTATACATTTTCATTGTTACACAGACAACACACAATTATACCTGTCAATGAAGCCCGATGATTGTAATCAATTAGCCAAGTTAGATGCCTGTCTTAAGAAAATCAAAGCCTGGATGACTTGTAATTTTCTGCTATTAAACCCAGATGAGACTGAAGTCATTCTTGTTGGTCCAAAAAAAACTTAGAAATTCCTTTCCAAATCAAACTCTTAATTTGGATGCTGCTACTCTCACTCTGAATAGTTCTGTGAGGAACCTTGGAGTCTGTTCTTTAATTCACATATTAAATTTGTTTCTAAGACTGCCTTCTATCATCTGCGCAATATTGCTAAGATTAGGAGCATCTTGTCTCTGAATGATGCTGAGAAACTGATCCAGGCCTTAATCAGCTCTAGATTAGATTATTGTAACTCGTTATTGTCAGGTTGTCCTAAAATATCTTTAAAAAGTCTTCAGTTGATCCAAAATGCTGCTGCAAGAGTTTTAACTTGTTGTAGAAAGAGGGATCATATCTCTCCGGTTCTGGCCTCCCTTCATTGGCTTCCCATAGAGTTTAGAATTAAGTTTAAAATCCTTCTCACTTACAAAGCTCTCTTAATAATCAGGCCCCCTTATATATAAAAGATCTGATATTACCCTATCATCCTAACAAAGCACTACGCACCCAAAATGCTGGATTACTTGTAATACCCAGAATCTCCAAAAGTACAATGGGAGGCAGAGCCTTCTGCTATCAAGCTCCTTTTCTGTGGAACCAGTTACCACTGTGGGTCTGGGAGTTAGACTCGATCTCTGTTTTTAAGAACAGGGTAAAATCCTTCCTTTTCAGTATAGCCTATGATTAGGGAGGGATCTTGTGTCTCTTAACCCCCCCTTTTGTTTTGCTGTTAATAGATTCAGACTGCCAGGTGACCTCCAATAATGTACTTGGCTTCTCATTGTTCCTGTTCTTTATGTCTGTTCTCTTCATCCTCTATATCGCCTCACCCCCAGCCAGTCGCAGCAGATGACTGCCCCTCCCTGAGCCTGGTTCTGCTCGAGGTTTCTTCCTGTTAAATGGGAGTTTTTCCTCTCCACTGTCGCTAAGTGCTTGCTCACAGGGGATCTCCTTACTCCGGGGATGTATAACAGTAGGACAAAAGAGAATGCAAGGAATATTAGCATATCAATTGTCATCCAATACACATTGGTCAATACACATGATTAGCATGACATTGGTTGGCACAGAAGATGCATGCATTCAGTCCCGTCAGACAGTCTCCTGTGGTTCTTCTGGTCATATGCAAATCCCTGCTGAGCGTGAATATTATCAGTCTGCATTGTGCTGGGTGCCCACACCGCTCCCCCTAGAACGGTCAGAAGGGGTTGTGACCCCCCCCCCCCCCGTTTGTCTGGTCACACAATACCAACATACTCTACAAGAAGGGACAGCGCAGGCTGTTCCTACTGAGGAGGCTCAGGTCTTTTGGTGTACAAGGGGCGCTGCTGAAGACATTCTATGACACGGTGGTGGCATCAGCCGTCACTTTTGGTGTGGTCTGCTGGGGCAACGGCATTACAGCAGCCAATAGGAAGAGACTGAACAAACTGATCAAGAAAGCTAGATCTGTCCTGGGGCAACGCCTTGACCCAGTGGAGGAGATAGGAGAGAGAAGGATGGTGGCTAAACTGTCATCTCTGCTGGAGTCCGAGTCCCACCCTATGCAGGACATATTGAATGCACTGAGGAGCTCATTTAGCAGTAGACTACATCATCCTAGGTGCACAACTGAGAGGTTCCGCAGGTCCTTCCTACCTACGGCTGTCAGACTGTATAACCTAAGCAGGGCTGCTCGCAGACATAGCAAAAAAAAACATGACGACCTAATAGTATTGAATGTAAAAGACGCAACAGACTTACACAAATGGTCCCCTCCAGTATACAACTAGGACAATATCAGTCGCTACGGAGGGTGACAATATGTATGGGCACATATTCATACTATGTAGGACAACTAAGTAGACGGTGATGCTGTTTATTCCATCTTGCTACAATGCTCTGCCCTTTGTATATATATTTATGTGTACGTTTGTATATCCACTGCTCTTATTTATATTTTCCGTATCTTCTTAATTATTGCTCGGAGTGTTGCTATCCCTGTGCTGTTGCAATCCTGGAATTTCCACATTGTGGGACTAATAAAGGCTTATCTTATCTTATCTTATCATCTGATTGCTGGGTCTTTCTGCAATTGTGGGGTTTTCCCTGCATTTGGTAGTGCTATGAGATGACTTCTGTTGTGATATAGTGCTATATAAATAAAGCTGAATTGAATTGAATTGAATTGAATTGAATTGAACAGAGATGATGAGGAGGTGCTGTGTAGGTATGGTCTTAAGGAGAGAAATTTGAAAGGACAGTTGGTTGTGGATTTTGCTAAAAGGATGGAAATGGCTGTGGTGAACACATATTTTAAGAAGAGAGAGGAACATACACTGAAAAAAAAGTTCTTTGAATTTACTTGATTTTAATGTGTACATTGTCCCACATGATCCAAATGTGTCCAAGCGACATACCTTTTCTCTTCCTCTCAGTTAATTATTGCTTAAACTAAAGTATCTCATTCATGCTGTTCAAAATAATCATGTCGTCTGAACATGACATTTTCAAGTTACCGTAATACTAATTGATTGTGTAAAACCATTAAAAAAGTTAATCATTTCATTTATTTGCACATATTTAAAACAATATACAGCATGTGGGACACCATGTGGTGTATGGGGTGGCACCTATCTCCGTTTCACTGACCCTAGGCCACACAGCTACTGTGAGCAGTGAAAACTACAGTGGGGGGGGGGGGGGGGGTCAGTCCTGTGGTAGCTCTGTGCACTAACTTTCCTTTCCCCATTCTGTCCTTGCGGTTGTGAGGGTGGATGCTCTACCATCAAGGCCACCACTCTGGTATTTTTAAATTACCATAACAAAAATGTATTGTATAGACTGCTTAAATCAGGGGTGTCCAATCATGTGCCATGGAGGGCCAAGACCCTGCAGGCTTTACCTCTAACCAGTGTCTTCAACAGCAGATTTCACTGAATTTCTTTCCACTGATTGCTGATACAAGTGAAAACACCTGCTGAAGAGACTAGTTGGAGTTGTACTAGTTACTGTATTTAAGTTAATGGTGGGAAGAATCTGACTGATTTTATTCCTGATAGATGAAATTTTATTATTGAAAAAGTTCATAACGTCCTGACTAGTGAGCTCTAAGGGAATGCTGGATTTGACAGAGTCCTGACTTTGTCAGCCTGGCTAGAGTGCTGAAAAGAAACCTGGGATTATTCTTGTTCTCTTCTATTAATGCAGAATAATAACTTGTTCTGGCTTTCCTAAGAGATGTTTTATGAATTAGAAGTTGATTAAAAATCCAATGCTGGATCCAACAGTTTTAACTAACTATAGACCAATCTCTTATCTGCCTTTCATTTCAAAAACCTTAGAAAGAGTTGTTGCTACGCAATTATTTGACCACTTGCAGGGAAATGGTTTATTTGAAGAGTTTCAATCAAGGTTCAGAATTCATCAATAGTACTGAAACAGTTTTAGTGAAGGTCACCAACAACCTCCTTATTGCATCTGATAATGGACTTCTTTCTGTACTTCTCCTTTTAGACCTTAGTGCAGCTTTTGATACTATCGATCATAATATTTTACTTGATAGATTAGAAGAGCATAGTAGACTTAATGGAACTTCATAGTGCAATGGTTTAAGTCTTATTTATCTGATAGGTTCCAGTTTGTTCATGTCAATAATGAGTTTTCTTCTAACTCAAAGCTCAACCATGGAGTTCCAGAGGGATCTGTGCTAGGCCCTGTTCTTTTTAGTTTATATATGCTTCCGCTATGCAATGTTATTAGAAAGCACTGGATACATTTTCATTGTTATGCAGATGACACACAATTATATTTGTCAATGAAGCCAGATGACAGTAATCAATTAGCCAAATTAGAGGCCTGTTTGAAGGAAAACAGAGCTGTGATGACTTGTAATTTCTTACTATTAAATTCAGATAAGACTGAAGTTATTCTAGTTGGTCCAGAAAACCTTAGAAATACCTTCCCAAATCAAACTTTTAGTTTGGATGCGGTTACTTTTTCTCTTAATAGTACTGTGAGGAAACTTGGGAGTTATTTTTGATCAAGATCTGTTATTTAATTCACATATTAAACTTGTTTCTAAGACTGCCTTCTAACATTTGCGTAATATTGCCAAGGTTAGGAGCATCTTGTCTAGAGTGATGCTGAGAAACTGATCCATGCTTTTGTTAGCTCTAGATTAGATTATTGTAACTCTTTATTATCAGGCTGTCCTAAAACATCTTTAAAAAGTCTTCAGCTGATCCAAAATGCTGCAGCAAGAGTTTTCACAGGTACGAGAAATTGAGATCATATCTCTCCGGTTCTGGCCTCCCTTCACTAGCTTCCCATAGAATTTAGAACTAAGTTTTATAATCCTTCTCACTCACAAAGCACTAAATAATCAGGCCCCTTGTTATTTAAAAGATCTGATCCTACCTTATCATCCTAACAAAGCACTACACTCCCAAAATGCAGGATTACTTGCAATAGCTGGAATATTAAAGTACAATGGGAGGCAGAGCCTTCAGTTCAGCTCAAGCTCCTCTCCTGTGGAACCAGCTGCCAATCTGGATTCGGGAGTCAGATTTGATTTCTGTTTTTAAGAATAGAGTTAAAACCTTCCTTTTTGACACGGCCTACAGTTAGGGAGGGATCAGGTGACCCTGAACCCTCCCTTAGTTATGCTGCTAATAGGTTTAGACAGTTGGGGGACCTCCAACAATGCACTGGGCTTCACTCCTTTCTTCACTCTCAATGAAATTGTCATAAACTCTCCGTGCGCTGTGGAAAAGCGCACGGAGAGATGAACAAGTAGGTTACTATGTACACAAGAAGGCTGATGCAGAAGCAAACAGCAGGCTGACCACTGTGTACTGTAGTCACAGGACAATAATACAATATGAATGCGCTCGGGAGAGCGGGGAAGACTACAGGGAGTTCAGGTAACTCGGGGAAAAGCAAACTGGGCAACAGCCTAAGCGTAGAAGTTATGCTGCGGGAAGAAACACCACCAGAAGCGTAGCAGGATTACTGCAAGGGGAAACGCTTCTGGTCCAGCGTAGCAGCAACTGCACAGAGAAACACAAAACAGTTTACTCATGAGTAGGAACAGTCCAGAAAGTCCAATTCTTTCAACAAGCATAATCCAAAAGTCCTTCACGACGTGACGGTCACGCCACGGAGAACGAGAGTGTGACTCGTATAATGGTCCAGCGGTGTTTGTCTAGTGAAGAGCCGCTAAAATACAAACACCACTGGCCACACAAATTGGGCACAACTGGGCGAGGCGCGGGAAAGATAATTACCGGTGCTGGGAACAGTTGATAGAACCAGAGGAAGAGCAAGGGGGTGTGGCTGGACCGACAAACTGTCAGCAGCATGGGAGAAAGTAGGTCACTGAGGCTGATTAACAGCTGCCGGTCAGGCAGTGGCTATGGTTACGGAATAAGTACAAAAATACACCAAATGTACATAAACAGTCAAACTAAAACCCACAGAGAGATTGAGGCCAAGCCAGGGAAAGCCAAGCTGGCTCGGCTTGTGACAGAAATATTTTTGCTGGTCATTAACATCTGTTTGTTCTCTCCCATAGACTGAGTCCCCGTCATGCTGTTTGCTCTCTACATGTCTGTTCTTTTCTTCTTCTTCTCTATACCCTCACCCCCCAGCCAGTCGCAGCAGATGACTGCCCCTCCCTGAGCCTGGTTCTGCTGGAGGTTTCTTCCCGCTAAAAGGGAGTTTTTCCTCTCCACCATCGCCAAGTGCTTGCTCACAGGGGATCACCTGATTGCTGGGGTCTTTCTGCAGTTGTGGAATTTTACCCTACAGTTTGAAAGTGCAATGAGATGGCTGTTGTTGTGAAATGGCGCTATATAAATAAAGTTGAATTGAATTATATTGGACAAAGGATGTTGAAGATGGAGCTGCCAGGCAGGAGGAAAAGAGGAAGACCACTGAGAAGATTCATGGATGTAGTGAAGGAGGACATGGAGAGGGTTGGTGTTACAGAGGAAGATGTAAGGCAGGGGTGTCCAACCAGGTGCCATGGAGAGCCAAGACCCTGCAGGTTTTCTCTTCTACCCAGTCTCTTCAGCAGGTGTTTTCACTTATCAGCAATCAGTGGGAAGAAGTTCACAGAAATCTGCTGTTGAAGACACTGGTTGGAGGTAAAACCTGCAGGGTCTTGGCTGTCCATGGCACCTGGTTGGACACCCCTGATGTAAGGGATAGGGTGAGATGGAGGCAGATGATCCGCTGTGGTGATCCCTAAAGAGAGCAGCTGAAAGAAGAAGAAGACGACAAGAAAAGTCACAAATTTATGATAAAATTTTTGTTCCAAATTTACAAAACATACCTCCAATTTATGGGAGAAAGTCACAAATTTACAAGAAAATAGCAAATTTAAAAGGAAAACAAATTTATGAAAAAAGGCTGCAAGATTACAGTACAAAAGTGGCAAATTTATGACAAAGTTCCAAAATTACAAGACAAAGTTAGCAAATTTACAAGAAAAAAGTCGCAATTTTAGAAGAAAAACAAACTTATGAGAAAAAGATGCAAATTTACAGTAAAAGAAGTTGAAAAGTTATGAGAAACTTTCACATTTTCAAGAAAAAAATATCAAATTTACAGGAAAAAAGTCACAAATTTACAAAAAAAAATGCAAATTATGAGAAAATAAGTTGGAAAATAGGTAAACAGGTAAAGTCCATGTGGGCAAACACAAATGGGGCCAATGTGGAACCCACAGACAAACCCACATGGGACCCATAAGACAGCCGAGTCCATCCATCCATCCATCCATCTTCTACCGCTTTTCCGGAGGTCCGGGTCGCGGAGGCAGCAGTTCAAGCAGAGAAGCCCAGACTTCCCTCTCCCCAGCCACCTGCTCCAGCTCTTCAGAGAGGATACCAAGGCGTTCCAAGACCAGCTGGGAGACATAGTCTCTCCACCGTGTCCTGGGTCTGCCCCGGAGTCTCCTCCCAGTGGGACGTGCCTGAAACACCTCAAGTGGGAGGCGTCCAGGAGGCATCCTGATCAGATGCCCATACCACCTCAACTGACTCCTTTCAATGTGGAGGAGCAGCGGTTCTACTCTGAGCCTCTCCCAGATGACTGAGCTCCTCACCCTATCTCTGAGGGTGAGTCCAGCAATCCTACGGAGAAAGCTCATTTCAGCCACTTGTATCCGCGATCTTGTTCTTTCGGTCATTACCCAAAGCTCGTGATCATAGGTGAGAGTAGGAACGTAGATTGACTGGTAAATCGACAGCTTTGCCTTAGAACTAAGCTCCCTCTTCACCACAACAGACCGGTACAACGTCCGCATCACTGCAGATGCTGCTCCAATCCGTCTGTCGATCTCTCGCTCCATTTTCCCCTCACTCGTGAACAAGACCCCAAGATACTTAAACTCCTCCACTCGGGGCAGGAGCCTGTCCCCAACCCAGAGAAGACAATCCACCTTTTTCCGGCTGAGGACCATGGACTCGGACTTGGAGGTGCTGATTCTCATCCCAGCCGCTTCACACTCAGTGGCAAACCATCCCAGCAAGAGCTGTAGGTCATTGCTGGATGAAGCCAACAGGACAACATCATCTGCAAACAACAGAGATGAGATCCTGTGGTCACCAAGCATGACACCCTCCATTCCCTGGCTGCGCCTAGAAATCCTGTACATAAAAATTATGAACAGGATCAGTGACAAAGGGCAGCCCTGGCGGAGTCCAACTCTCACTGGGAATGACTCCGACCGAGTGTTGGCAATACAAACCAAACTCTCACATCGGTCGTACAGAGACCGAATAGTTCGTAACAACAAGTCCAATACCCCATACTCCCGAAGCACCCCCCACAAAAAACCACGAGGGACACAGTCAAATGCCTTCTCCAAGTCCACAAAACACATGTAAACTGGTTGGGCAAACTCCCACGAACCCTCAAGAATTCTCGAGAGGGTAAAGAGCTGGTCCGATGTGCCACAGCCAGGACGAAAACCACATTGCTCCTCCTGAATCTGAGGTTCGATCAGCGGCCGGACTCTCCTCTCCAGTACCTTGGCATAGACCTTCCCAGGGAGGCTGAGGAGTGTAATCCCTCTAAAGTTGGAGCACACCCTCCGGTCCCCTTTTTTGAAGAGAGGAACCACCACCCCGGTTTGCCATGCCAAAGGCACTGCCCCCGACCTCCACGCAATGTTGCAGAGGCGTGTCAACCATGACAGCCCTACAACATCCAGGGCCTTGAGGTACTCAGGGCGAATCTCGTCCACCCCCGGGGCCCAGCCACCAAGGAGATTTTTAACCACCTTGGCGACCTCAGCCCCCATGATAGGCGAGTCATCCCCCTCGTCCCCAAACCCTGCTTCCTCTGTGGAAGGCGTATCAGTGGGATTGAGGAGATCCTCGATAGCTGACAGCCGAGTCTTTAATGAATATTTCACTGTGGTGCAGTGATACAATACAGATACAATTCAGTGCATCCAGAAAGTATTCACAGCGCTTCACTTTTTCCACATTTTGTTAACCACTTGCGCTCCGTTGTTCCGCGGGCGGGCAAGTCTCTGCGTCCTATGACGCACGAGGGCGCGCGAGAGCGCGCTCGTGCGCCCTCGTGCGCATGACGCATGATGGTGGTGATGGTGATGTAGTAGCGTCCAAGCGCCACTCAAAAAAAAAACTGCAGAGACAGCCGCAAACAGATTAGTTCATCTGATTGACCTCTCATTCGACTAATAAGAGCCTTGAATTGGGTTTCTGAAACCTTGAAGAACCAATGAATGAAAATCTAGGAAGGAGGACCCGCCTACTTTGAACGCAGGAGCCAATTGAAGCACAGAAATTCTGGCTGGGTGAAGCGATATTTACTGCTGCAGAAGGACTCTGTACGAATCTCCTACAGACCCAGGCTCACCCAGCAGCATGGAGAACACCCACAAGTGGGATCTGCACTCATTCCAGCAGAATAGACGGAGGCCGACGACAAAAGTCGTAAATAATTCACCAAAACGGCAATAATGGAATTATATTGATCGGGATCCACGAGCAGAGCAGCGTCGCGTTCGTCTGATGCGTGGGAAGAGCTGTTCGCCACGACTCTGCTGCTTTGAAGAGGTAAGGTGTTATAAGCTAAATTATTATTTATCCCTGAAAACTGTAATCCAAAAATGACTTTTGACCGATCGGTAAATTACAACTGTACTGCGCACGAAATACGAAGTGCGTGCGCCGCGATAAACGGTTCATTTGCCGTGTTCGGACCGTGAACGCCCCCCCCCCCCCCCGCTGCAGAAGAGCGGGGGGGGGCACGGTCCGAACGCTCCCCGGTCCGCGGGGGGGAAGCATATCAGTCTATTCCATCATGTAGCGATGGCCCTCTTCTGTAGCGAGGGGGGGGGCGTTCACGGTCCGTTCACGGTTCCCCCACACACACACACACACAGTAGCGAGGGGGGGGGGGGAGCCGCTGTGAAAACATGCAAGGAAAAAAAAAAGAGTGTATTCCGTCATGTAGTGAGGGCCGAATTTGGTCCTTGGTAGCGGGGGGGAGGGGAACGACCCCCCGCCCACACACACACACACAGACACAGCCCTGAGTGTGACCTTTCATTAGAGCCTAAAATGAAGATTCTACATTGAATTATTCAAAAGTTACAGACGTTTTTCCAAACTGTGCCATTTGGCACAATTTGGCACAGTTCCAAAACGCCTGGGAACAGCCTGAGAACAAAGCTGTGTAAAATATTCATTTTTTGTGGTATTGTTACCAAATTTGGATCTCAGCTGGATAACACTTGGTTCTACATTTCTGTTGCATTTTCCAGCTGGATCGGACAGCTGTGTGTTATTTACAAGCATTTGTATCCAAAAAAACACTGTGTCCAATTTTTTTTTCTTCAAGTTCAGTATGTTTAGATGACTGTAACTCAGTGGCCGGAGCACGTAGAGAGATTATGTTTTTTTTGCCAAAAAATTCAAAGTGTTTTCTTTTAAATGAGACCAACCCCATGAAGATGCTGCAAAGGGTTGAATAACAGCTTTCGATTTACTTTGGGCACATTATTTTTGGGCATTTTTAGGAAAATTGCCCGGAGTGCAAGTGGTTAAGTTACAGCCTTATTTCAAAAGGGATTAAATTCATTTTTTCCCTCAAAATTCTACAAGCAATACCCCATAATGACAATGTGAAAAAACTTTTTTTTTTTTAGGGGGGGGGGATTTTTGCAAATTTACTCAAAATAAAAAGCTAAGAAATCACATGTACATAAGTATTCACAGCCTTTGCCACAAAGCTCAAAATTGAGCTCAGGTGCATCCTGTTTCCACTGATCATCCTTAAGCTGTTTCTACAGCTTAATTGGAGTCCACCTGTGGTAAATTCAGTTGACTGGACAGGATTTGGAAAGGCACACACCTGTCTATATAAGGTCCCACAGCTGACAGTGCATGTCAGAGCACAAACCAAGCATGAAGTCAAGGGAATTGTCTGTAGACCTCTGAGACAGGATTGTCTCGAGGCACAAATCTGAGGAAGGGTACAAAACAATTTCTGCTGCTTTGAAGGTCCCAATGAGCACAGTGGCCTCCCACCATCATCCATAAATGGAAGAAGCTCGGAACCACCAGGACTCTTCCTAGAGCTGGCCAGCCATCTAAACTGAGTGATCAGGGGAGAAGGGCCTTAGTCAGGGAGGTGACCAAGAACCCGATGGTCACTCTGTCAGAGCTCCAGCGTTCCTCTGTGGAGAGAGGAGAACCTTCCAGAAGGACAACTATCTCTGCAGCAATCCACCAATCGGGCCTGTATGATAGAGTGGCCAGACCGAAGCCACCCCTTAGTAAAATGGCACATGGCAGACTGCCTGGAGTTTGCCAAAAGGCACCCGAAGGACTCTCAAGACCATGAGAAACAAAATTCTCTGGTCTGATGAGACAAAGATTGAACTCTTTGGCGTGAATACCAGGCATCATGCTTGGAGGAAATCAGGCACCGCTCATCACTAGGCCAATACCATCCCCACAGTGAAGCGTGGTGGTGGCAGCATCATGCTGTGGGGATGTTTTTCAGCAGCAGGAACTGGAAGACTGGTCAGGATAGAGGGAAAGCTGAATGTAGCAATGTACAGCGACATCCTGGATGAAAACCTTCTCCAGAGCGTGCTTGACCTCAGACTGGGGCGACGGTTCATCTTTCAGCAGGACAACGACCCTAAGTACACAGCCAAGATATCAAAGGAGTGGCTTCAGGACAACTCTGTCAATGTCCTTGAGTGGCCCAGCCAGACCTCAGCCTTGAATCCAATTGAACATCTTTGGAGAGATCTGAAAATGGCTGTGCACTGACACTTCCCATCCAACCTGATGGAGCTTGAGAGGTGCTGCAAAGAGGAATGGGCAAACTGCCCAAAGATAGGTGTGCCAAGCTTGTAGCATCATATTCAAAAAGACTTGAGGCTGCTTTCCGGATGTACTGTATGCACGGTGGTACAGTGGTTAGCACTGTTGTTAGCACACTGAAACTCTACGCTGAAAGGTTCCTTACTGCTTGCCAAATGATCAGTCACTTTTTTTTTTTGTTAATTTTAGTTTCACCATCTTTTAACGGACAAATTTAGAGTAAAACTTTGAGTACATTTAAGCAATATTACACGAGAGGGAGTACAATATCAATGAATATAGTAACTGTGGCTGTGATACCACACCCGTAGTTAGTATACAGTATGATACCGTAACGACTCCGAGTGTAATATTGCTTTTATACAACAGTTTCAGCAAGCACAATTGATTAAATACCAGCAATACTAGACAAAATATAATGATTTGTTTGTTTAACCAGTTATTTTGCACCGCTGAGAAAAAATAGTCCCTTTTAAATGTAGCCAGTAACTCTTGCTAAACATCTCAGTCAGCATGAAGACATCTATTGTCATTTCACACACATGTAAACAAATTAAATATTGTCGAGTGTAAAAGTCATTGTTTATATACCGGTCACCTATTGGGTCGGTACCGAAAAAGCCCAGATCAAAACGTAGCCAATGCATTGCTAGTTAGCATGTTAGCGATTTGGCTTTAGCACACTTTGTTTGCTTTTCCTTGGTATTTTCAGATGAAACAAAGAGTCCATCGCCACAACAATACTGAGGTTTGTTAATCGAGACAATAAATCTATTTTTTTTAAACAGAAATGAAATGGTTTAATGATGTTTATAGAAGGGCAGATGTAAACAAAGTTTTTTTTAAAAGGGATGGGACTTTCGGGTCACTGATGTCTAATTTCTAGTCAAACAGCGCCTCACTGTGAAAATTAAGGTATCCAAAACAGTACTGCAATTGTCAGAGTTGATAGTAAATTTGTGTTAGTAATTAATGGTTACATGAACACCTTTGAAGTGGAATGATACAGTGGGGTAAAAAAGTATTTAGTCAGCCACCAATTGTACAAGTTCTCCCACTTAAAAGATAAGAGAGGTCTCCAATTTTCATCATAGGTATACCTCAACTATGAGAGACAAAATGAGAAAAAAAAAATCCAGAAAATCACATTGAAGGATTTTTAATGAATTAATTGGTAAATTCCTCGGTAAAATAAGTATTTGGTCACCTACAAACAAGCAAGATTTCTGGCTCTCACAGACCTGTAACTTCTTCTTTAACAGGCTCCTCTGTCCTCCACTCGTTACCTGTATTAATGGCACCTGTTTGAACTCTTTATCAGTATAAAAGACACCTGTCCACAACCTCAAACAGTCGGACTCCAAACTTCACTATGGCCAAGACCAAAGAGCTGTCAAAGGACACCAGAAACAAAATTGTAGACCTGCACCAGGCTGGGAAGACTGAATCTGCAATAGGTAAGCAGCTTGGTGTGAAGAAATCAACTGTGGGAGCAATTATTAGAAAATGGAAGACATACAAGACCACTGATAATCTCCCTCGATCTGGGGCTCCACACAAGATCTCACCCCATGGGGTCAAAATGATCACGAGAACAGTGAGCAAAAATCCCAGAACCACACGGGGGGACCTAGTGAATGACCTGCAGAGAGCTGGGACCAAAGTAAAAAAGGCTACCATCAGCAACACACTACACCGCCAGGGACTCAAATCCTGCAGTACCAGACGTGTCCCCCTGCTTAAGCCAGTACATGTCCAGGCCCGTCTGAAGTTTGCGAGAGAGCATTTGGATGATCCAGAAGAGGATTGGGAGAATGTCATATGGTCAGATGAAACCAAAATAGAACTTTATTGTAAAAACTCAACTTGTCATGTTTGGAGGAGAAAGAACACCATACCTACTGTGAAGCATGGGGGTGGAAACATCATGCTTTGGGTCTGTTTTTCTGCAAAGGGACAGGACGACTGATCCGTGTAAAGGAAAGAATGAATGGGGCCATGTATCGTGAGATTTTGAGTGAAAACCTCCTTCCATCAGCAAGGGCATTAAAGATGAAACGTGGCTGGGTCTTTCAGCATGACAATGATCCCAAACACACCGCCTGGGCAACGAAGGAGTGGCTTCGTAAGAATCATTTCAACGTCCTGGAGTGGCCTAGCCAGTCTCCAGATCTCAACCCCATAGAAAATCTTTGGAGGGAGTTGAAAGTCTGTGTTGCCCAGCGACAGCCTCAAAACATCACTGCTCTAGAGGAGATCTGCATGGAGGAATGGGCCAAAATACCAGCAACAGTGTGTGAAAACCTTGTGAAGACTTACAGAAAACATGTGACCTCTGTCATTGCCAACAAAGGGTATATAACAAAGTATTGAGATGAACTTTTGTTATTGACCAAATACTTATTTAAACCGAGGAATTTACCAATTAATTCATTAAAAATCCTTCAATGTGATTTTCTGGATTTTTTTTTCTCATTTTGTCTCTCATAGTTGAGGTATACCTATGATGAAAATTGGAGACCTCTCTCCTCTTTTAAGTGGGAGAACTTGCACAACTGGTGGCTGACTAAATACTTTATTGCCCCATCGTACATACCCAATGAAACGTTGGAGCGCAGTTATCATGGATTTTAGTAACTCCTGGATTCCCTATTGTCCAATCAAATTGCTCAGTTGGAGCTAACTGTTGTATAAAATGATTTGAAGCTGGGGGGGGTTTTAATATTGAAACATGAGTAATTTTTACAAAGGGAATTTTCATTGAAATGGATCTTCCTTACCCCCCCCGCCTTTTTGTCTACATACAATCTCCAATTTTATTTTATTATTCTTTGAGACCTGAATGATGTAATGTTTTGGATATCATCAACATGACAATCACATGCACAAAATCATGCAATCCACCTGTGTTTATAAAGGGTAGCTAATTCGAGAAAAAAAATTGGGGGGTTAAGCAGTTACTTAATGTGAAATATTTTGACCTTTAAAACATGTAAAGCTATAACCCAATGATTAACATATTGAATTGTAAATGAGCATAATAGTACTTTTGCTTCTAACAGAGCTGGCGTACTTGAGTAAATAAAATCTCCTCGGTGGTACTACTACGACTACTACTACTACAGCAGCAGTTGCTATGCTGAGACAGGACTACTCCCACAATGTGTAGAGGCTCTTTCTAAACTCCACTTCACGCCTCCTTGCAGTCTGCCAACAGGAAGATTCCACTCAGAGTGGGTGGATGAGTAAGTTTGTGTGGAGGTATTACACCAAAACCTGTTGGAGGTTTGGGTGGGGTGTTCCAGCAGCCTCCGTGCTAATTTTGGAAGCAACTGTAAATGTAGCGCCATGATGAAAGCAAAGGGCGAGTTTTGTTTGTTGGGGGTGGATTGCTCAGAGACAAGAGCTTGGATTTCTGTATGTATGCTTGTTTTTTTATGCAATCACTCTATCAGCAGACAATAGATCACACAGGCATGATAAGACTTTTCTCCTCTCCCGTCATCATGAAACCGCACACTGCAGGGGTCAGCTGCAAAGTCTGCGGGAACTCTGTAATATACCCAGCCAAGATGGCTGCACGTTCACACACTGCAGCTAGACGCTCCGGACTACTGCATTTGTTTTTGTGTTTTTCCTGCCTTTTTCTGTCCCCCTTCTGCAATGGACTAATCACCTACAGTTGCCAGGAACTTATAGGCATTGGCCGTCAACTTAACTCCAATATCTTCAGTGCTTATTGCAGTAATCAATACCACATCCCCGAGGAGATCGCCAAACCTCCGGGCGCTCCATGGATTGTTATCAGGCCCAAAAATCTGTGAAGCCACTACTATACCTGTGTATATTTCCATAATCCTGGGCCATTTTTATTTCAGTCATGTGTTTAATCGTGTGTTCTGTAACTGTGTTTTATTTAATTCTTCTCTCTTACTTTATTGTGCAGTAGCCTGGTGGAGCACCCACAATTTCATTGTGCTGTACAACTGTACAATAATAATAAAGCCTATTCTATTCTAAATGACAGGCACATATACTGTACATTAGCTCTGTGTGACCACAGCCACAGTCATTAAAATGGATATTGAAATTCTGTCCAGCACATGAACAATGTGCACTTCAACAAGCATGTGTGCAACAACAGTGAAATCTGGAGGAGCATGATTGGGAGGAACGGCCTGCCTGATCTGAACCCGAGTGGTGTTCAGTTATTGGACTTCTGTGCCAATCATAGTTTGTCCATAATGAACACCGTGTTCAAGCATAAGAGTGCTCATATGTGCACCTAGCACCAGGACACCCTAGGTCACAGGTCAATGATCAGTTTTATCATCCTGTCATCAGACCTGCGACCACATGTCTTGGACACTCAGGTAAAAAGAGGTGCAGAGTTGTCAGCTGACCACCACCTGGTTATGAGTTGGATCCGATGGCAGGGGTGGACCCCACTCAGACCCGGTAGACCTAAATGTATAGTGAGGGTATGCTGGGAACGTTTGGCTGAGGCCCCTGCCTGGGAAGTCTTCAACTCCCACCTCTGGAAGAACTTCGACCACATTCCGAGCCTGGAGACATGGAGTCTGAATGGGCCATCTTCTGTCCAGAGCTGTGGCCGCAAGGTTCTTGGTGCATCTTGTGGTGGCAACCCCCGAATCAAGTGGTGGACACCAGTGGCTTGCGGGACTCCCAAAGCAGTTGAGGTGTACCGACAGGCCAAGCGGAGTGCTGCTCGGGTGGTTGCTGAAGCAAAAACTCGGGTGTGGGAGGAGTTTGGTGAGGCCATGGAACAAGACTTTCAATCGGCCTCAAAGAGATTCTGGCAAACTGTCCAGCGGCTCAGGAGGGGGAACCCACCAGGGCTGCCCTTTGTCACTGATCCTGTTCATAATATTTATGGACAGGATATCTAGGTACAGCCAAGGAACGGAGGCTGTTATGTTCGGTGACCACAGGATCTCATCTCTGCAGTTTGCAGATGATGTCGTCCTGTTGGCTTCATCGAGAAATGACATATAGGTCTTGCTGGGATGGTTTGCTGCTGAGTGTGAAGCAGCTTTGATGAAATTCACACCTCCAAGTCCGAGTCCATGATCCTCAGCCTGAAAAAGGGTGGATTGCCCTCTCCAGGTTGGGGACAAGCTCCTGCCCCAAATGGAGGAGTTTAAATATCTTGGGGTCTCATTCATGAATGAGGGGAGAATGGAGCGAGAGATTGACAGATGTATCGGAGCATCATTTGCGGTGATGTGGACGTTGTACCGGTCTGTTGTGGTGAAGAGGGAGCTGAGCTCTAAGGCAAAGCTGTCGATTTACCAGTCAATCTGCATTCCTACCCTCACCTATGATCATGAGTTTTGGGTAATGGTAAATGGTAAATGGTAAATGGCATTCACTTATATAGCGCTTTTATTCTCATCTCTTGATGACCAAAGCGCTTTACAGATCCTGCAATCCACCCATTCACACACACATTCACACACTGATGGTGGCATGCTGCCTAACATGGCGCTTCCAGACCCACCAGGAGCAATTGGGGTAAAGTGTCTTGCCCAGGGACACAACGGCAGGATATCTGGGGAGAGCGGGATTTGAACCGCCAACCATATGGTTATTGGACAACCTGCTCTACCTCCTGAGCCACTGCCGTCCTGAGCCACTGCCTCCTGGCCACTGCCGTTCCTGAGCCATTCTTTCGTAATGACTGAAAGAATGCGATCACGGAATCAAGCGGCTGAAATGAGCTTTCTTCGTAGGATTGCTGAACTTACCCTTAGAGACAGGATGAGAAGCTCAGTCATCTGTGAGAGGGTCAGAGTACAACTGCTGCTCCTCCACATTGAAAGGAGCCAGTTGAGGTGCTTTGGGCATCTGATCAGGATGCCTCCTGGATGCCTCCCACTTGGGCTGCTGCTTCCATGACCCAGACCTCCGGAAAAGCGGTAGGAGATGGATTGATGAATGGATGGATGGATTTTTTTTTTTTTTTGACATTTAATTTGAGTCATTTTAGCAAAATTGTTGGTGTTAGCAGGTCAAAGCAGCCATTTATTTTAAAACAGTCCCATGGGTTATCAGGGCAGACTTTTATGCATTTGTTAAAACTGTTGTGTCAGTGTTTTCGTGAATGCAGCATAATTTCAAAAAAATTCAAATATACAAATAAAAATATTGTAGATCTTGAGTCACTGGCTGACACAATACTAAGCTTGTTTATTTCTGATTTTGGCTTTTCACTTCTTTATTCTGACCTATAGTGTGCTTTCTCTGTGTGTTAATATTTTAAATTAAAATGCTGTTAAGAAAAATTCTCAAACTAATGAGTAATAATAATTGTATTTATATAAATACACAACAAGGAACACCTTCCATAATAATAATAGTTGAAACTGTTTCTTGATAGGTTCAACTCACCGTCTGTCACCCCCACAACACAGCCAGACCCCCACACACCCCTTCCCCCCACCCTCCTGTACAGCACCTCCCCCCACCCCCTTCATCCTCCTCTGGGGACACCAGCACCAGCACCAGCCCAGCCCTCACATCACTGTGACTACAGACCAGGTTAAGAAACAGCTGGAGAGACTCCGTCAGTGGAAGGCTGCGGGCCCTGATGACATCTCCGCCAGGATCCTGAGGACCTATGCCAACCAGCTAGCTCCAGTACTGACACACCTGTACAACCTATGCCTGAGTCTGGAGAGAGTACCGGTGCTGTGGAAGACATCCTGCCTGGGTCCTGTCCCCAAGAAGTCGTCTCCATCTGACCTGAATGACTATTGACCAGTTGTCCTCACATTTCATGTGATGAAGGTCCTGGAGAGACTGGTGTTAGCCCACCTGAGGCCGCAGGTAAAGACATGTCTCGACCCTCTGCAGTTTGCATATCAGTCCCATGTAGGAGTTGAAGATGCTGTCATCTACCTGCTGCAACGAGCCCATTTGCACCTGGATGAAGGAGACACTGACAGAATCACATTCTTTGATTTCTCCAGTGCCTTTAACACCATCCAGCCACTGCTGCTGGGTGAGAAGCTGCGGGTGATGGGGTTGACAGCTCTGTGATCTCCTGGATTACCGACTACCTGAGAGGCAGGCCGCAGTTTGTCTGGCTGGGCAGTGTCTTGTCTGATGTGGTGGTTAGTGATACAGGAGCTCCACAGGGGACTGTGCTTTCTCCTTTTCTCTTCACCTTAAACACCACTGAATTTCAGTACAACAACAAGTCATGCCACCTGCAGAAATTCTCTGATGACTCAACTGTTGTTGGGTGTATAAGAGGGGGAGAGGAGGGGGAGTACAGGGCACTGATAGACAGATTTGTGGAGTGGACCGAGCAGAATCACCTGAGGCTGAATGTCAGCAAGACCAGAGAGATGGTGATTGACTTCAGGAAGAAGAGGAAACCTTCACACCCATTGCAGATTAGAGGGAAGGATGTGGAGGTAGTGGAGGACTACAAATACCTGGGTGTCATGATCAGCAATGGACTGGACTGGAAATCTAGTAACAGCAATGCTGCGTACAAGAAGGGGATGAACAGACTCTACTTTCTGAGGAAGCTGAGATCTTTCAATGTGTGCAACAGGATGCTGGAGCTTTTCTACCAGGCCATTGTCGCCAACACCATCTTCTTTGCTGCTGTTTGTTGGGGTAGCAGTATCAGAGCTAGCGACACCAACAGACTTGACAAGATTATCAAGAAGGCTGGCTCTGTAATTGGTCTCAGGCCAGAGACTGTGGTGGACAGGAGGACACTGAACAAACTGCAATCCATCATGGACAAGCCTGACAACCCCCTCCACCACAAACTAGACAGACAGCGAAGCACTGCTGCCAAACTGTTAGGTACAGGAAATCTTTCCTGCCACGTGCCATTTCCCTGTACAATAACTCACTCTGATGTTGAATTCTGGTCAAAATTATGCTGCCATACTGCACCTTACAGTTTAATTGGTACCTCACATTGCACCCTACACCTGATAGTGAGATACAGTGAGTACAATTCATGTATCTATATGGGTCACCATCTATTCTTCTATGATGTATATAAGTTATTTAGGCAGTTTTACTTTCCATGGGTAATCTATTTGTCTATTATGATTTGTGTGTTTCTGTCGTTTCGGTCATCTACTGTCATGCTGCTGTTACACTGCAGTTTCCCAGTTTGGGATCAATAAAGTACATCTACAGTGGTGTGAATAAGTGTTTGCCCCCTTCCTGAGTTCTAATTTTTTTGTGTGTTTGTCACACTTAAATGTTTCAGATCATCAAACACATTTAAATATTAAACAAACATAACGCAAGTAAATACAAAATGCAGTTTTTAAATGAAGGTGTTTATTATTAAGGAGAAAAAAATCCAAACAAATGGCCCTGTGTGAAAAAGTGATTGCCTCCTAAACCTAATAACTAGTTGGGTCACCCTTAGCAGCAACAACTGCAATCAAGCATTTGTGATAATTGGCAGTGAGTCTTTTACAGTGCTGTGGAGGAATTTTGGCCCACTCATCTTTGCAGAATTGTTGTAATTCAGCCACATTGGAGGGTTTTTGAGCATGAACCGCCTTTTTAAGGTCATGCCACAGCATCTCATTTGGATTCAGGTCAGGACTTTAATTAGGCCACTCCAAAGTCTTCATTTTGTTTTGCTTGATGGCCGGACATTCTCCTTCATGATTTTTTGGTAGACAGCAGAATTCATGGTTCCATTTACCACAGAAAGTCTTCCAGGTCCTGAAACAGCAAAATGGCCCCAGTCCATCACACTACCACCACCATATTTTACTGTTGGTATGATGTTCCTTTTCTGAAATGCCGTGTTACTTTTACACCAGATGTAATGGGACACACACCTTACAAAAAGTTCAGCTTTTGTCTCGTCAGTCCACAGAGTATTTTTCCCAAAGTCTTGGGGATCATCAAGGTGTTTTTTGGCAAAACTGAGATGAGCCTTTATATTCTTTTTGCTCAGCAGTTGTTTTTGTCTTGGAACTCTGCCATGCAGGCCATTTTTGCCCAGTCTGTTCTTATGGTTGAGTCATGAACACTGACCTTGACTGAGGTAAGTGAGGCCTGCAGTTCTTTGGATGTTGTTGTGGGGTCTTTTGTGACCTCTTGGATGAGTCGTTGCTGTGCTCTTGGGGTAATTTTGGTCGACCAGCCACTCCTAGGAAGGTTCACCACTGTTCCATGTTTTCACCATTTGTGGATAATGGCTCTCACTGTGGTTCGCTGGAGTCCCAAAGCTTTAGAAATGGCTTTATAACCTTTTCCAGACTGATAGATCTCAATGACTTTATTTCTCATATGTTCCTGAATTTTTTTGGATCACAGTATGATGTCTAGCTTTTAATGTTTTGGGGTTTTTTTTGGTCTACTTCATTTTGTCAGGCAGGTCCTATTTAAGTGATTTCTTGATTGAGAACAGGTGTGGCAGTAATCAGGCCTGGATGTGGCTAGAGAAATTGAACTCAGCTTTCCAAAGATGTGATAAACCACAGTTAATTTATGTTTTAACCCCTTGCACTCTGGTCAATTTCCCTAAAAACGCCTAAAAATAACGTACCCAAAGTAAATCAAAAGCTGTTCTTCAACCCTTTGCAGCATCTTCATGGGGTTGGTCTCATTTAAAAGAAAACACTTTGAATTTTTTGGCAAAACAGTCATAATCTACAGTAAGTGCCCCTGCCACTGAGTAACAGTCATCTAAACATACTGAACTTGAAGAAAATAAAGTTTGCCTGGGTGGTTTTTTTTAGATACAAATGATTGCAAATAACACACAGCTGTCAGATACTGGCTGGAAAATGCAACAAAAATGTAGAACCAAGTGTTATCCAGCTGATGTCAAAATTTTGTGACAATACCACAAAAAATGAATATATTACACAGCTTTTTTCTTAGGTTGTTCCCAGGCGTTTTTGAACTGTGCCAAATGGCACAGTTTGGAAAAACGTCTATAACTTTTGAATGATTCAACATAGAAGCTTGATCTTGGGCTCTAATGAAAGGTGACACTCAGGGCTGTGTGTGTGTGTGGGGGGGGGTTGTTTATTCATTCATGAATGAACAAACAATCCCCCCACACACAAAGAAGCATGCCACGTAAAAAATGTGTGGCTTTTTTTACAAGAAAAAATAACCTACAGTGCAATAAAAATTATACTAAAATATCTGCAATGTAGAGGATAACAACTCCCCCCCCCCCCCCCGCTACAGAGGAGCGCAGCGCACAAAAAAAAAACGGTCCATCAATGGTCCGTCGTGTGGCGATGACGCACAGTTGTAATTACCGATCGGTCAGGTCATTTTTATTACTATTTTCAGTGATAAAGAATAATTTAGCTTATAACACTTACCTGTCCACAACAGTAGTGTCGTTGGCAAACATCTGTTCCTCATTGTCAGACGAACATGACGCTGGTCCGCTTGTTACGACTCGTGGTTCTGGTCACGCGACCCGGTCAAACCATGATTCCATGATTGCGGTTTTGGCGAACGATTTTTCAAAACAAATAAGAACGGTAGTAATAAAAAAAGACTGGCGAACGCTACCGTTACACACAGCGGCTTACACAAAACAGATTTTACGCACGGGACGCACGCTTTCAATCGTCAAACTTCTCTGCTTCAATTGGCTCGTTGTATTCGCAGTCGTTGGTAGGCGGGTCCTTCTTGCTAGGTTTTCAGTCATTGGTTCTTCAAGGTTTCAGAAACCCAATTCAAGGCTCTTATTAGTCGAATGAGAGGTCAATCACATCTAAACCAATCAAACACTCCTTTGGCTTTCTGTTCGCGGCTGTGTCTGTACTGGAAGAATGGAAATGCAGCTTTTTTTTTTCAGTGCGCACTGAGACGCACAGTGCACACTAGGACGCACGAGGACGCACTAGGACACAGAGACGTGACCACCCGTGGTATCCCCGAGTGCAAGAGGTTAACAAGGGGGGCAATCACTTTTTCACACAGGGCCATGTAGGTTTGGATTTTTTTTTTACCTTTAATAATAAACACCTTCATTTAAAAACTGCATTTTGTGTTTGTGTTATCTTTGTCTAATATTTAAATTAGTTTGATGATCTGAAACAATTAACTGTGACAAACACACAAAAAAATGAGAAATCAGGATTATTATTCTTTCTTCTTGAATAATTTATTTAATATGAATTCAGTGTTTATTTTATGTTTGTGTGTTCTTACTTTCTTTGTGGGGAAAATATATATAAAAAAAGATTTGTTATAATAATAATAATAAATTCAGATTTTTACATTCCACCTACAAATACACAACAAAAACATCTTCACACAGTTAAAATGATCAGACATTGATCACAGAAAGACTTCTCTGTAACATGTACACAGAAATCAATACCATTATGACAACAACAATAATAATTTCATTTGTCTTGAAATACACAATAAAAAACATCACAGAAAAAGTACATCAAATGGGCACAGGGAGAAAGGGTGCAATGTAGAATAACCTATTATTATTATTACTGTAATAGAGATTGGGCATCTCTGGGATGCTGGCTTGATAATTACTGTCGAAGAGGGGACTCCGGTCAGAGAGCAAGGGCTCACAGAGACAGATTCCAATCACACTAACGACATTTACTGAAGTTGTGGAGGTACACTGATGTCAAGGGGTGCGCACGTGAGTGGGTGTGTGTCTGTGTGTGTGGTTCCTAAAAGAAACAACAAATAAACAAGAGAAAAGAAAATACAAAATTAGGCAATATACAGATTAATAATGTTATGCATGAGCCTATAATATATTAATCAAAGCCAAAGGGTTGAATAAAATAGTCCAGGTAACTTAAATTGGCTCATTCAAGCATAAGAATGACAACAGGTACTGTACAACAATGAAAGTACATCAGCTCAATGCTTGGATGATTAAATAACTGTGGTCAATAGTGCCCACTGCTGGCGAAATGGGGCAGTGCGCCACCAGAACCGTCATATGCCAGAGCAGCGGCAAAGATCAAAGGGCCATTTGCTTATGCACCAATTAATGGATAAAACACGGTAAAATCACACGAATATAATATATAAATTATTATTATTATTATTATTATTATTATTAAATATATTTAATATATACATATCACACGGGGAGAGATTCCAACAAAGGCCCCAAACTGTATTAAATAGTGAACCATGGAAGTTATAATGTTACTTCTTAACCTTCACAGAACTTTAAACCAGAAACAATCCAAACACACTGCAAAGACTGATAACAGATCTACCTCTAACACTATTGGCAGATATTTGGATAAATCTTAATAAGAAGAGGCTTGACTTGCACGTGTGCATAAACACACGAGCAGACACCCATTGACAATGTGCAGCATGACATGGCATCAACAAATGTGAAGAACAGGCAAAAAAATACATGAGGTCAGGAGCTACGGCAACTGGGATGAACCAAAAAAGGATGCTTTATGACCAAGTCCTAAAAACCAGACTAAAACACATTAGACTATATGACAATTAGTATTATTATTATTACTATTATATGTTAACCTTTTCATTCCATCAGAAATGAAACAGGTTGAGTATGGAGAACCTTGAAGCCTGAGTTCAAGAACATGATTCACTTTTTCATAAATACATTTCATAACTCATCTGTTGTACCTCCAGTCCAGGACGCCAGCTCAAACATACTGAATTTGTGAAAAATATAAAATAGTCAGACTGAAAATAAAAACATTCACAGTATATTGCAGCATGCATTGAGCACTGTTTTCATTCCCCTCTTAAAAAAAAAACCCTGGACTGTCGAGGCAGAACCTCGTTAGCCCTGCATTTCATGTTTCCATGACATTTTTAGGACAAAGCGTGTCCTCATGTGCTTTTATTTTCATAACTATGGACATGAATTGAAAAAGAAATATAGAGAGGACGTTTTTTGTTGTGTGGCCTTGCAGAGATTCACAAATAATATGATGTCTTTGGTTGTTTCGTATTTTCCTTCTTCAATTATTTTCACAAGTTAGATGACACTGTTCCGAGGTCCTGTGAGGTGCCCTGGAATAAAAAAGCTACAATACAGACAACTTTACACAACTACGTACCAGTGGTTTTACTTTTTCCTCTTAACTTTGTAGAATGCGAGTCATGAGTGTTATATGTGGGATTTGACTCTCGGTGCTTGCCGTAGACTAGCCAGGGAGTTGAGGCAATGATGTTAGGCGGGCTACGGCTGTAATATATATTGTGCTGTTGGTGACAATAGAGTTCAGTGTTCAGTTAAAAGTGGCTCCTGTCTTGTGGTATTCGGACATAACATTTGGTGACGAGGATAAACATGGGGGCGTGTATAAGAGAACCACCTCCATTTTTACAGTCTCCAGGCACTCCAGCTATGCCGTGGGCCCGTTGGAGAGAAACATTTGACGTGTATGTGGCTGTGGCTGGCCTGAGCGGCACCGGCGAGGAGAGACGAAGGAGCGGAATGGTCCACTACCTCGGTGAGGAAGGCCAGCGGATATTTTTTGGGCTGTGTGGCAGCGGATCGCTGGAAGACAGTTTGGAATTAATGAACTGTGTTCTGGAGACCATTCCACTGTCATGGCTTGGAGATATGAGTTTTTTGACCACCAACAGCGAACGGGTGAGTCCAATCAGTTCTTTATTATGGAGCTCCGCAGCCTAGCAAAAGACTGCACCTTTGGGCCTATCAAAGAGGAGCTGGTCCGAGATAAATTAGCCCACGGTACTAACAATGTGTGGCTGAAAAGCAAGCTAAAATTAACTAAGGACACTCTCTCGTTGGAAAAGGTGTTCAAACTGGTTAGGCAGAGTGAGTCCACAGTTCACCGGAGTCTGTTGGTGTTGGCTAAAGAAGAGATAGCCTCCCAGGTTTTCCTGCCGAGCACAGCCGTTAGCAAGGTAGCTAATCCTCAGAGGCCGAGCCCCAGGTGGCGGCAGACTAGGACGCGGGACAGAGCCTACACTCTCACCGCTAAGCCTTCAGCGGCAAAGTCCAGGGACACGACACGGGTGTGTGTGGCACACGCAAAGAAGGGGCCGTTGAAATGGTATGTGATAAGACTCGACGGAGTCGACATGCTGGTTATGGTGGACTTAGGGGCCGGCAGATACATACTGAGTAAGGCCACTTTGAAGAGACTTTTCCCAAATAAAACCATCAATGCTGGGGCAGTGAAAATCATCATCGACTTTTCAGTGAAATGTGGGTTGAAGCATTCACTTCATTCACTGCATTCACTTTCCAAATTACGCACCAGGGGGCGGACCTGCTAGGGATAGATCTGCTGAGTGAGTTGGAATTCTCCATCAGGGACCCAGAGGGCTCAACGGTACTGACGGTATACCCCGAATGGCATGTTCACTGGCCGGTGCTGTTCAGAGGCCTGGGATGCATCGGCGCGTTCCACCACCACCCGCTGATAGATCCAAGTGTGACACCAAAGATTCAACCGCTACAGTGGCTTCCCCTCACCTTACAAGACAATGTCACGGCAGAGTTGAACAAACTGCTGGAAGCTGGCATCATCGAGAGAGTGGATGCTTCACCATGGATATCAAATATAGTGGTGGCCAAGAAAAAATCGGGTGGCATCCGACCATGTATCAATCTCAGGATGGTGAATAAAGTGATCATCCTGGACAAGTACCTGCTCCCAGCGATGGAAGAACTCACCGCAATGTTCAGCAGTTCAAAGATATTCACGAAGCTGGACCTTCGCCACCTGCAGATTCCCCTTCACCCAGCCAGCAGGAACCTTACAGCGTTCATGACCCACATGGGCGTGTTTAGGTACACTCGCATGCCGTTTGGACTGAGCTCAGAACCCAGCTGCTTTCAGAAAATAATGTCCAAAATTCTGGCCAGCTTCAAGGGTGTGGTAGCATACCTGGATGACATGG
This sequence comes from Pholidichthys leucotaenia, assembly GCA_020510985.1. Taxonomy (NCBI): domain Eukaryota; kingdom Metazoa; phylum Chordata; class Actinopteri; order Cichliformes; family Pholidichthyidae; genus Pholidichthys; species Pholidichthys leucotaenia. The sequence goes on from CM035844.1 coordinate 21,476,343, forward strand.
TGGTTCATGGCATCGGTTGGGACGGTTGCTGATGGTACTACAGGAACACAGCATCACCCTAAATGGAGAAAAGTGCATCTTTACGGTGAATTCCATAGAATTTGTGGGATTCCAGTTGACCGGGGGGGGGGGGGGAGGCTCTGGCCCCTGCATTCAAACGTGGAGTGGAGGTGGTCCTGCGCCTTCCAGAACCATTGACACCTGCAGATTTCCTCGCTTTTGGTATGGTGAACTTTTATGGGTGCTTTATTCCTCGCTACTCGGAAACGATTGAACTCCTAGGGGCTTTGTTGAAACAGGATGCGCCATGGCAATGGACCCCAGCCTGTTCAGCGGCTGTTGCTAAGCTGAAGTGTCAACTTACTTCCCCTCCGGTGCTGACTCATTTTGATCTGAAGCGGCCTACCATTGTGACCTGTGACGCGTCTGGCTCGGCGGTGGGGACGGTTATGTCCCAGGTGCAAGACGGTATGGAGCGCCCGGTGGCATTCGCATCGAGGTCTCTCTCAGCAACTGAACAAAAGTATGCTGTGGGTGAGAGATAGGCACTTGCCTGCATCTGGGCGTGTGAACAGTGGCATATCTACCTCTATGGGTGCCATTTCACTCTGCGGACGGACCACCGAGCGCTGACGACGTTACTGGAGATGTTGGGTTCAGGACATAGACCTTTGCGGATCCACAGATGGATGGAGCAGCTGGGGGCCTACAATTTTACCACCCAGTTCACTCCTGGCAAGGATAATGTAGTGGCGAATCTCCTGTCCCGGGCCAACTCCATACAATCGAACAGCGATGACGACGATCCAGCGGAGGCAGAGCTGGTTAATACACTGCACGGGGCCCTCCGGGATATAGTATCTCCCCAGGAACTTCGGACGGAGTTGGAACGAGACCCCATGCTGTCACAACTGTGCTCGGTGATTAAGGAAGGTTGGTCCACAAAGGTGCAGGACGAGTTGGCACTCTTCCACTGGTTTAAAGATGAACTGAGCTGCTGGAATGAAGTGTGCGTGGTGAGGGGGCACTGCACGCTAATCCCGGTGTCTCTGAGGCCACATGTCCTAGTGATGCTCCACGAGGGCCACATGGTCGTGGTCAGAGTAAAACAGCACTGCAGGGATTCAGTTTGTTGGCCGGGTATTGATGAGGATATTGAAGCTATGGTGAAAAACTGCATTCCATGTTTGGAGAGCGGGAAGACTGGTGAACCACCCCCTCCACCCCTGTGGCCACTGTCGTACCTGGAGGGACCTTGGAAACACATACAGTTGGACATCTGCGGTGAACTGCATGCAGCACCCCCGAACAGCCGGCTCTTGCTTGTGGCCTACGACTTGTTCTCAAAGTGGCCAGAGGTGCTGCCCACCAATTCAGTCACGACGGACATGGTTAGGGGTTTCCTCTCTTCACTGTTTGCCAGGTGGGGGGGTCCCAAATGCAATCACAACGTACAATGGCCCCCAGTTCACCTCGGGAGCGTTTGAAGAGTTCTTGAGCGCCGGGGGTGTGGAACACATTAAAACCGTGTTCTACCATCCCCAGGCCAACGGGGGCATTGAACGTTTTAATAAGACCCTGAAAAACGGACTGAGAGTTCACTTGGCGGACAGCTTCAGCTTCCTGGATGCTCTCCAGAGCACACTGCTCCATTACAGGCCAACAGCCCATGCTACAACAGGATGCTCCCCGGCAGATCTCATGCTGGGATGTGAACTACTTCTGCCTTTGGTTCGACTGAGACGCCCACGACCCCCGCTCCAAGGAATATGACTTCCCCGCGGGACCGAGTCGCTGTGCGGCAGCGTGAAATGAAGCAGCAATTTAACAGGGAGCACAGGGCGAGAGCGCATGGACTGAAGGTGTCGGATCACGTGTGGATCAGACACCCTAACCGCACACATAAGCTACAGCCACTCAGAACGGGGCCCCTGCGGATCACGAGGCAACGGAGTCAGGACACATTCAAGCTGCCGGATGGGTCGTGGTGGCACTCCAGTAGACTCAGAAAGTTGCCACCGGAACAGAGGACTAGGGCTACGGCAAAACAGCCTGAGATAAGGTGGGACTTGTTGAACTGGGGTGGTGAGAACTCACGAGTACGGACGACGGTGCTTGGTGCAGGGCCCCCGCCCAGGGGATGCCCAGCTAGAGTTCGTCAGGGGCCCAGGTACCTGGAGGATTATGTATTAATGACAGCACTGGCTAATGTGTGTTGGGACAAAGCGCCAGAATAACCCACTCCAACACGGTGGGGCATGCTGGTAGTCTATCCAGACATGCGTTTGGTTGGTTGAGTGTTACTTACTAAGCGTCATTTACAGTATATAAAAAAAAAAAAGAAGAAGAAGAAGATGAACTGTGTTTTTTTCTGTTTGGGGGGGTCTTTGACTTTGTGAAGGGGGGGAATGTATATACACGTAATATGTATGTAATATATATTGTGCTGTTGGTGACAATAAAGAGAGTTCAATGTTCAGTTAAAAGTGGCTCCTGTCTCGTGGTATTTAAGATAAGATAAGATAAGCCTTTATTAGTCCCACAACGGGGAAATTCCAGGATTGCAACAGCACAGGGATAGCAACACTCAGAGCAACAATCAGAAGGCAAGAAAAAAAACAAGCAAGCAAGAGCAGCTAATAAACATATGTACGTATTACTATAAAATATATATATATACACACACACACAGACACACAGTGCAGAGCATTGTAGCTGGATGGAATAAATATATGAATATATGAACACACAGTGCAGAGCATTGTAGCTAGATGGAATAAATATGTAAATATATAAACACCCACAGTACGGAGCATTGCAGCTAGGTGGAATAAATATGCAAGTATATAAACACACACAGTGCGGAGCAATGTAGCTAGATGGAATAATATGTAGATATATAAATATATAAACACACCCAGTGCTGAGCATTGTAGCTAGATGGAATAAATATGCAAATATATAAACACACACAGTGCAGAGCATTGTTGCTAGATGGAATGAAACAGCATAACCGTCTACTTAGTTATCCTACATGGTATGATTATGTGCCCATACATATTCTCACCCTCCATAGCGACCGGTATGTTCCTAGTTGTATGCCGGAGGGGACCATTGTGTAAGTCTATTGCATCTTTTGCATTCAAAAAACTATTAGTTTGTTACGTCTTTTTGCTATCTCTGCGAGCAGCCCTGCTTAGGTTGTACAGTCTGACAGCCGTTGGTAGGAAGGACCTACGAAACCTCTCGGTTGTGCACCTGGGATGATGTAGTCTGCTGCTAAATGAGCTCCTCAGTGCATTCAGTATGTCCTGCATAGGGTGGAACTCGGACTCCAGCAGAGATGACAGTTTAGCCACCGTCCTTCTCTCTCCTATCTCCTCCATCGGATCAAGGCGCTGCCCCAGGACAGAGCTAGCTTTCTTAATCAGTTTGTTCAGTCTCTTCCTATCGGCTGCAGTAATGCCACTGCCCCAGCAGACCACTCCAAAAGTGATGGCTGATGCCACCACCGTGTCATAGAATGACTTCAGCAGCGCCCCTTGTACACCAAAAGACCTGAGTCTCCTCAGCAGGAACAGCCTGCGCTGTCCCTTCTTGTAGAGTGCATCAGTATTGTGTGACCAGTCTAGTTTATTGTTCAGATGAATACCCAGGTACTTATAGGATGTCACCATCTCGATGTCTGTTCCCTGTATATTTACTGGTACTGTGAGGGGCTGCCCATGCCTGCGGCAGTCCACCACCAGCTCCTTAGTTTTCCTCGCGTTGATCTGGAGGCAGTTCCGATGGCACCAGTCCACGAAGTCCTGGATAAGCCCTCTGTACTCAGCTTCATCTCCATTGGAGATGAGGCCAACAATCGCAGAGTCATCAGAGAACTTCTGTAGATGGCAGTGTGTTGTGTTGTGTGAGAAGTCCGCAGTATAAAGAGTGAACAGGAAGGGAGCCAGCACCGTTCCCTGGGGGGCCCCCGTGCTACTGATGATCGTGTCGGACACACAGTCCCGGGTTCTCACAAACTGAGGCCGGTTCGTGAGGTAGTCCAGGATCCATGATGACAGGTGCTGGTCCACCCCTGCGCGCAGCAGCTTGTCCTTCAGGATCATCGGTTGGATGGTGTTGAAAGCACTGGAGAAGTCAAAGAACATGATCCTCACCATATTCCCGGGCTTCTCCAGGTGGGACAGAGAACGGTGAAGGAGGAAGATCACCGCATCCTCCACCCCAATGCCATGCTGGTAGGCGAACTGGAGTGGATCCATCGCTGGTTCCACCAGGGGGCGGAGGTGAGCAAGGAGCAGTCTCTCCAGGGTCTTCATCAAGTGGGACGTCAAGGCCACCGGTCTGTAGCTGTTCAGGTCTTTGGGGTGGGAAGTTTTTGGTACAGGTACCACACAAGATGTTTTCCACAGCTGTGGTACCCTCCCCAGTTTCAGGCTCATGTTGAAGATATACGTCACAATCCCACACAGCTGGTCTGCACAGGACTTGAGGAGCTTTGCGCTGATGCCGTCCGGTCCCGGCGCCTTCCTCGCCTTGATCTTCCTCAGCTCCGTCCTCACCTGGGTCCTGGTCAGGGTCAGGATGGGGGGCTGTGTGTTGGGAGTGGGGGGGTGTTGGTGGAGTGGGGAGTGGGCAGCAGGACTTGATTTCTTTAGAGGCAGCAGTGGTTGTTGTGCAGTCAGGGGGGAGGGCGGTTGGTCAAATCTATTGAAAAACAGATTCAGGTTGTTCGCCCACTCCCTGCCCCCTGTGGCCTGGGGGGAGGTATTCTGGAGCCCCGAGATGGTTTTGAGGTTTCTCCAGACCCCGCTGATGTCGCTCTGTTGCAGCTTGTCCTCCATCTTCTTCCTGAAGCTGTCCTTGCCTTCTCTGATCTTTCTCCTCAGCTCCCTCTGTACGGACTTCAGCATCTCCCTGTTCCCTGACCTGAAGATCCTCTTCTTCTCTCTCAGAAGTGTTTTTATCTCAGGGTTGATCCAGGGTTTGTTGTTTGAGTGACGCCGTATGGTCTTGGTGGGAACGGATTTGTCCACACAGAAGCTGAGGTAGCCCGTGAAGGTGTGAATGAGGCCATCGATGTCCTCACCATGTGGATCGCAGAGCTGCTTCCAGGCGGTGGCTTCAAAACAGCCCTTTAGGGTGTCCATTGTCTCCTCAGACCATAACTCCACAGTGTGCATGGCCGGAGGTTGTCTGTGCACTAGGGGTTTGTACACCGGCCGGAGATGAACCAAGTTGTGATCCGATCTCCCGAGTGGGGGGAGTTGTGATGAGGTGTACGCCTCCTTAGTGTTTGCGTAGAATAAATCCAGTGTTTTATTGTCTCTAGTGTGGCATGTGACATACTGGGTGAACGTGGGTAGAATGGGAGACAGTGAAACATGGTTGAAATCGCCTGAGATGAGGAGAAGAGCATCTGGGTGTTCTGTCTGCAGCCTGCTGGTTACTGAATGGATGACGTCACGTGCTGTCCCAGCGTTCGCCGTCGGATTTGCATAAACAACAATGCAGATCACGTGTGAGTGTTCTCTCGGGAGATATGTAGGCCTCATGCTAACAGCTAGCAACTCAATGTCTTTGCTGCAGTGTCGTTGTTTAACAGTGATATGTCCCGGTCTGCACCAGTTGTTGTTAACATACATTATCACTCCACCGCCCCTAGCCTTGCCACTGTCTGGTGTTCGGTCAGCTCGTATCATGTGAAAACCCTCCAGCTCAATGTTAGCATCTGCTGCTAGTTCAGTTAGCCACGTCTCAGTAAACAAAAGGAGAGAGCACTCCCGGTATGTGCTATCATAACGGGAGATAGCCGCTAGCTCATCTAACTTTCCCAGTATCGACCGTACATTTCCCATGACAACAGATGGAAGGGACGGTCTGTACCTTATATTTTTTGTCCTCCGCCTTACTCCAGCCCGGCAGCCGCGGCGTTTTCGCCTCAGTTCTCTCGGTATGTCGAGTTTTTCCAATGGGACCGGGTGGCGGTTGAATGCTAGCAGCTGTTCTCTGCTGTATCGTATCCTGCTATAGACAGTGGCTCCGTCCACCGGCTCAGGAGACATTTAGGACGATCTGTGTGTCCGTGATATAAGTGGGGTGAAAAAAAAAGACGGATCAAAAGAGAGAGGAAGGGAAAAAGACTCGGAATCGAGCCGCTGTTGCAAAAGGCAGCCGACTCGTGTGGCGCCGAGAGAAAAAAAAAAACAAAAAAAAAAAACAATTGGACATAACAATGAGCTGTAGCACTTATTTGAAGACTGGCCAGCCAGCGTGCTCAAGTGGGTCAAGCCAAGCGTTAAACTGGGCTGTCTTATGGTCCCATGTGGGTTTGTCCATGGGCTCCACATTGGCCCATCTGTGTTTGCCCACATGGACTTTACCTGTTTACCTAATTTCAACTTATTTTCTCATAAATTTGCATTTTTTTTTGTAAATTTCTGACTTTTTTCCCGTAAATTTGATACATTTTTTTCTTGAAAAATTTGAGAGTTTCTCATAAATTTCTTTTTCTTCTAAAATTGTGACTTTTTTCTTGCAAATGTGATAACTGTCTTGTAATTTTGGAACTTTCTCATAAATTTGCCATTTTTGTACTGTAATCTTGCAACTTTTTTCTCATAAATTTGTTACTTTTTTCTTGTAAATCTGTGACTTTTTCCCATAAATTTGAGACATTTTTCTGCTAAATTTGGAACAAAAATTTTAACCATAAATTTATGATTTTTTTTCCTCATAAATTTGTAACTTTTTTCTCATAAATCTTCAATGTATTTACTTATGTATTTGATACATTTTCTGTTAATTTGCAACTTTTTAAATTTTTTTCCTCATAAATGTGACTTTTTTCTTGTAAGTTGTAACCTTTTTCAAGTAATTTAACTATTTTTTTTCTCGTAAATTTTCAACTTTTTTCTCCTAGATTTTCCCTTTTTTCTCCTAAATATGAGATTTTTTCCTCATAAATTTGTGCCTTTTTTCTTCTGTGGTGCCAGTGTTAGTGAGATCTGCTCACCTGCAGTTGGGGCCCAGTTGGGTTTAATGCAGGTTAGCAGATTAGCTGCTTCGCTGTGCCACACGTAAAGTCCATGTGGGCAAACACAGATGGGGCCAACATGGAACCCGCGGACAAACCCACATGGAGCCCAGGAGACAGCCCAGCTTCAACCTATAGCGGGGCCCACATGGGCAGGCTGGGTGCCTGCCTGTTTTCTTTTCTCCACTCTTTCATTCTGTTGAGACCCACAGCTGCCGACACGTGTTGTTTTGTTCACATATAAAGTCTTAACGCTCTGTGATCATGTCCTTCTCCAAACCATCACGTAAGTGTCTTCTGGATAATGAGCTCTTTGCGCCTTCCTTCCACTTCCCACTCTCTCCCTCTGCGGTCCACGTTCACCCCCCCACTCAGCCCTAATCAACATTTTTCACATTGTTAATCACTTATCTTAGCTTCTGGTAATTATAGGCAATTAATCATGCATGATTCACTGTCTCTCTCTGTCAGCGTCGCGTGCCGCGCTGCATGAGCAAAAACGACAAAGGTGAAGCTGCCTTTATTCAGCAGGCAGAAGCGCCAGGGAGTGGACTCCCCAGTGATAAGGAGCGTGTTGCAGCGCTACGACTTACACTTCCTTGAGGCGAGCGATAAAGGCCAGGTGCAGATTAAATTACATTAATTCCTTCGCCAGAAGCTCTGACCCCGAATGACTTATAAGACAATGATGACGAGCCATGCAGAACTATTGCCAAAGTACTGAAAGATGAATTAGGCGTGAGGATCCCAGCACAGTGTGGCCCTAACCTGCCATGTGCGGTCACTAGTTTAAAACGCGCACTCAGTAGGCGGCAATAACTCAAATGCGCTCTTTTCAAATTAGTGCTGCAACAATTAGTCAACTAATCGGCTCGTCAGTTGCCAGAAAATCAATCGACAACTAATTTGATAGTTGACTAATCGCCTGTGTGCTCTTTTCCAGGAAAATTTTTAAAAAAAATATATATCAGTGTTTCAGGCTCTAAAACATGAAAAATTGACACTTTTCTTTTTTGTGCATTATGAGTTAAATAAATTATGGTTTTAACAAAACTGATCGTGTCCTTCTCTTCTATTTAATAGAAGAACAAGATCAGTTTTATCATTAAAAGACAAAATGAACCTATTTGAGAAATTATGGTTTTGTAACGTCTGCCAATTGTGTTGCTCCAAACACTTGATTAAGCTGTCAAGTTCAAGTTTCAAAGTCATGTTTGATGGGTCATTATTTTTTATTTATGTCATGACTGATAAGATAATTCAGCCCACATGCGAGGGGCAGCAACAAAGAGACAATCAAACAGTACACACGTTTGAATGTTTTATTAAATAGCAAAATCCACACTGCTACAGAACAGTCACTCGCCAAAGGAAAGGGCCTGTGGAGAGAGAACGAGAGCTGTGAGCAGAGGAATGGAGTAAAGGAAAATGGGCGAGCCAAATTACCACCAATGTGGGCTCCAAGGGAGTGTCGGCAGGACTCCAGCAGGGAATAGACAAACCAGTAGGGTAGGGGACTGCTGGTGGAACCTAACCAGGTGGAGATTACCGTTGTGGGAGAAGAAGTGGCAGGAGAGTGCACGCAGCCCTCAGTGACACACCCCCACGATGGCAGCAACCTGCACAATGGAAAAAAGCACGCAGGTTAATAATTTCTTTCACCAGTGTTATGTTGACTTACTGTCTATTAGCGGCAGTATACCCAGACGAGCCAGCATTGACTCACTGAAGGATGCCTCCTTAAGTACGCTGGCTGATGAGAGGGCGCAGGTGTGTCCTCTCCCTCAGGTGTGATGATGAGCAGCGGAGAGATGAACAGGAAGGAGGGGGCATGCCCTTGCCACCCATGACAGGGCCCCCCTTCTAGGAGCGCCTCCTGGCGGTCCACAAAGTTTGTTGGGATGGGCTTGATGGTAGGACCGGAGCATCTCTTTATCCAAGATTCGGGACGTAGGAACCCAGGACCGTTCCTCTGGGCCGTAGCCCTCCCAATCCACCAAATACTGGAGACTCCGGCCCCGACAGTGAACATCCAAGATCCGGTGGACTGTGTGGGTGGGGTGTCCATCGACGATCCGGGGAGGAGGAGGTGGCTTCGGGGGGGGGGGGGGGGGCTGGGCGCAGAGAGGACTGACTGAGAGGGGCTTGATGTGCAAGATGTGAAAGGTTGGGTTCACCTGCAGGGCTGGTGGGAGTTTCAGCCGAATCGAGGCGTCATTGACAATCCTGAAGATTGAAAATGGCCCAATGAAGTGGGGAGACAGCTTCTTAGAAGTAGTCCAGCGGCACCTGACTGGCCGCCAACCAGACCTGCTGCCCCATGGTGTACTTGTGCGCGGGCATCCGTCGTTTGTCCGCCGCAGCCCGGTTGCGCTCCACAGAGCGGGTGAGGGCAGCGCGCGTGTATCTCCAGATGCGCCTACAGCAGCGAGCATGAGCCCCCACGGAGGGAACTGCGACTCCCCTCTCGTCATCGGCAGAAGCGGAGGCATGTAACCCAATGAAGCTTTTAAAGGAGTAAGCCCCATTGCCGTGGAAATAGCTGAGTTCATAGAGTATTCCACCCAGGTAAGGTGTGAGCTCAACAAGGATGGGTGCTCGGCTGCTACGCATCGCAGGGTGGCCTCCAAGGACTGATTGGCGTGCTCTGCCTGCCCGTTGCTCTGAGGGTGGTTCCCAGAGGAGATGCTCACCGTCGTTCCCATGGTGCAGCAGAACGTGCTCCAGACCTGTGATGTAAACTGCGGGCCCCAGTCAGACACAATGTCCATTGGGATTCCATGGAGTCGAATCACATGATCAGTCAGAAGGACGGCTGTCTCCAAGGCCGAGGGAAGTTTGGGAAGCACCACCAAGTGGACAGCCTTGGAGAAGCGGTCCATGATTTACCATGGGAGTGGGGAAGTCCAGTGACAAAGTCCATGGCGATGTGTGACCATGGCTGACCGGGAATGGGAAGGGGATGGAGGAGTCTGGACGGGGGGGAGGAATCAGACTTACCCCAGACGCAGGTCTGGCAGGCCCGTACGTCCCACCACAGCATGGGCCACCAGAACCCCCGCCGAACCAGATCAGTAGTGCGGGTGATACCGGGATGACAGACGAATCGGCTGGTGTGACCCCACTGGATAACATCACTGTGGAGGGCAGCGGGGACATACAGGCGGTCCCGGGGGCACCCTGCTGGTACAGGCTCGTGAGACTGGGCCTGCCGAACCCTCCACTCAATATCCCACGTAAGAGCACCGAGGACGCATGAAGGGGGAAGAATGGATTGGGGGTGGGAAGGGGGCGCTAACTCCTTGGAATTAAACTGGTGCAATAGCGCGTCTGGTTTGGTATTCTGAGAGCCAGGCCGGAAAGTGATGGTGAAATTAAATCGCTGGAAAAACAAAGCCCAGCGAGCCAGCCTGGCATTAAGTCGGCGGGCTGACCACAAGTACTCAAGGTTTTTATGGTTGGTCCACACGACAATGGGGTGAATAGCCCCCTCTAACCAATGTTTCCACTCCTCTAGTGCCAATTTAATGGCGAGCAGCTCTCTGTCCCCTATGTTGTAATTCCTCTCGGCCGGCATAAGCTGACAAGAGAAATATGCACTCGGGTGGAGCTTCTGATTGGAGGATGTGCGCTGTGAGAGGACAGCACCCACCCCCGAATCACACGCATCCACCTCAAGGACAAACTGGAGCTGCGTGTCGACCTGAGCCAAGATAGGTGTTTCTGTGAACAGGCCTTTTAATTTGGAAAAGGCCTGTTCTGCTCCCTTGGTCCACTGAAAGGGGACCTTAACAGAGGTCAGCTGCGTTAAGGGCAGTGCTACTCCACTATAGTTCCTGATGAACCTGCAATAAAAATTTGCGAACCCTTGAAAACATTGAAGCTCCCTGCATGAGTGAGGTGTTGGCCAATCGAGCACCGCCCTCACCTTGGCCGGGTCGGCAATCAGTCTCCCTTCAGCCACTATGAAGCCCAAGAAGGAAGTTGATGTTGTGGAGAACTCGCACTTCTCAGCCTTAACGTAGAGCTGGTTCTCAAAGAGCCGTTATAAAACGGCCTTCACAAGGACCTCATGTCCTCTGGCGAGCGGGAGAAAATTAAGATGTCATCCAAATAGATGAACACAGATTGGTAGAGCATGTCACAGAGGACGTCGTTAATTAACCGTTGGAAGACAGCGGGGATGTTGGTGAGCCCAAATGGCATAACCAAATACTCAAATTGCCCCAGGTGTGTTTTAAACGCTGTCTTCCACTCGTCCCCCTCACGAATGTGAATGAGATGGTACGTGTTGCGTAGGTCTACTTTGGTAAACGCCTGTGAGCACTGAAGGAGCTCAAATGCGGAATTCATCAAGGGCAGAGGATATTTGTCCTTAACGGTTATAGCGTTGAGCTCGCGGTAATCGATATACAGGTGCAGCGAGCCACCCTTCTTGCCGACAAAGAAGAACCCGGCCCCAAGAGGGGCCAAAGATGGCCGAACAAGGCCGGCGTTCAGCGACTCTTTAACATACTTCTCCACAGCCTCCCTCTCCGGCCCAGAAATACTGTAGAGCTGGCTGGATAATAACAAATAAAAGCCTGGACACACCAGGCTTTTATTTGTGGACTTTTCTTCTGCCTTTAATACAATCCAACCTCATATTTTAGTTGAAAGGCTCCTGCAACAATTTGATTTGAGTAATACTCTGGTGGGTTGGATTCTGGATTTTTTAACCAACAGGACACAGAGAGTAAGGGTCAATGGTACATTGTCTGACCGAAAGTGTTCTTCTACTGGCTCTCCTCAGGGGTGTGTGTTGTCACCACTACTCTTCATCCTGTACACAAACATGTGTCGGAGCAGACATGACAACAGACACATTATAAAGTATGCTGATGATTCAGTTATTGTCAGTCTCCTCCAGGATGGTGAGAGTGGCCACGGCCCAGTAGTTGATGATTTTGTTCACTGGTGTGAGGATTCCTACCTGCAGCTGAATACGACAAAAACTAAAGTTATGATTATTGACTTTAGGAGGAAAACTCCCATGCACAAAGTCACTGTACTAAAAGGCCAGACCACTGAATGTGTACAATCCTACAAATATCTTGGGACGATTATTGATAGTAATTTAAACTTTGAAGAGAACTGTGAAAGGGTGTGCAAAAAGGGTCAGCAACATTTACATTGTTTAAGGAAACTTGCACGCTTCCAAATTGACCGAACCATAATGACAATGTTTTATCGGGCTTTTATTGAATCTGTTTTATCCTTTTCTTTAGTGTCATGGTTTGGTCAGATAAAACTGAAACAGAGGAAATCCTTGGATCAGGTAGTTAGATGGTCCAGTCGTTTGCTTGGTGAGTCACAGCTGAGCCTGACATCCCTGTACACCAGACAGGTACAGAGGATTGCTGCCTCCATTTTAAATGATGACTCCCACCCTTTGCACTGCCACTTTCAGCTTCTTTCCTCCAGACGGAGGTTTGCTGTCCCAAAAAGTAAAACCCAGCGCTACAAAAACAGCTTTGTTCCTGCTGCTGTCAAAGAGTTGAACAAGTTGTAACAATATATTGCACATAATTTAGTTGCCTATTTATTAATTTTATTTTATATTTACTTATTTTTGTAGGTTTTTTATTTGGGTTCTAAATCTTTTATTGGATTTTAGACTTTTGAGTTTTTAACCTCTTTGACTAGTCTTTAACTTTTTAATATGACCCTTCTCTCTTCTCTCTTTATTTTTTCTCTTATCTCTTTGTCCTATGTCCTGATTGGTGGAGCCTTGAGCACTTTTATCATGTTTATAGTCAGCTACATATGTGCCTGTGTTTGTGCTCATGTTGAATGTATCTGTGGTTTGTAAATATGGATGTCACCTGACTGCAAAGCAAATCTACCTATGGGTACAAATAAAGTAACCTGAACCTGAACCTGGATGGCAGCTTCGCCCCCGGGATGAGGTCCACAGCACAGTCATAAGAGCGATGAGGCGGAAGCAACAGCACTCTCGACTTGCTGAAGACCTCTCCCAAATCATGATAAACCCGGGGAATGAGGCTGAGGTCAGGCGGCTCGACCAGAGGAAGAGAGACCGGGAGAGATGGAGCACATTCGGCTGAACTTAAACAATTGGCCAAACAGAATGGGCTCCAGGAGGAGATGGAATTACGCCCTCAGTTGATTATGGGGCTGTGCCTCCGGAGCCACGGATGCCCTAGAATCATCGGGGATGATGAATTTGGGAGAACTTGGAACGTGAGTTCCTCCCGATGATTCCCAGACAAGAGGATGGCGACCGGCCTTGTGCATTCGGCGATAACTGCAACCTCGTGGCCAGATATGGTGGTAAAACGCTGATGATGGGGCAATTTAACAGTGGGAATACCCAGGTCCCGGACAAGCTGGGCCGACACGAAATTGCCCTCTGCTCCTGAATCAACTAATGCCAAGACCCTCCTCTCGACCACCGGCAATTGCACGAGGGCCAGAATAGAGAAATTGCCTGGGGGGAGCAAGTTTGGTCCTGCCCACCAGGGCCCCCACGGTTACTGACGAGCCGCGTCTTTTGGCCGCTAGGGGCACTCATCCCGACTGTGCTTCAGTGAACCACAGTACAAGCACACGCCAGTCCTTCTCCTCCGCCGACGCTCATCGTCAGTTAATTGAAACCGACTGAGGTCCATCGGCTCGGGAGGAGGACCGGCCCCCCCAGTGTCAGTCCCCGCAGCGGGCACCCACTCGGCAAACGAGCAAGAGGAGGCCTGTCGCTCCTTCACGCACTCACGATAGTGGTTGTGTAACCCCACAGCCTGATCAATGAGACCATCGAGTGTATCAGGAATGGCATAAACTGCCAGGTCGTTGCGGAGATGGGCGTTTAACCCGTGGAGGAACGCATTGCGTAACGCAACCTCATTCCACCCCGAGTCTGCCGCTTCGACCCGAAACTCCACAGAGAACTCCGCCACAGACCGAGCCCCCTGGCGGAGAGTCATAAGGCGGCTCATTATGTTCCCCCGACTCTTGGTGTGGTCAAACGCATGACAAAAAGCAGCCACTAATCGATTAAACGTGTAACTACGGCCCTCCAGGCTGTCTGCTGTGGCCCTAGCCCAACTGAGGGCTCGGTCCCACAACAGTAAGGTGAAAAATTGAATCTTAGCGATCTCCGTCGGGTTCTCCCCCCCCCCAACCTGCTCCAAATACATCCGTACCTGGTGTAAAAACTCCTTGCATTTCCCCACCTCCCCCACGAACAGGGAAGGTGTGGGAACGGAGGTCGTACGGTGAACCGGCGGTTGAACAACGGGAGCAGGCTAAGGAGGAGGAGCCGGAGGAGTCGTCTTGACCAAATGACGCGTGATGGTGTCCAATTGCTGCATCATTGTTTGCAGCTGCTGGTTCATCACGGAGACCAGTTGCTCGGTCGCCTCTAAGCGATCCAGAGCAGATTGTCCCCGTTCTGTCATGACTGACAAGATAATTCAGCCCACGTGCAAGGGGCAGCAACAAAGAGACAATCAAGCAGTACACATGTTTGAATGTTTTATTAAAAAGCAAAATCCGCACTGCTACAGAGCAGTCACTCGTCAGAGGAAAGGGCCTGTGGAGAGAGAATGAGAGCTGTGAGCAGAGGAATGGAGTAAGAGAAAATGGGTGAGCCAAATTACCACTTATGTGGGCTCCAAGGGAGTGTCGGCAGGACTCCAGCGGGGAATAGACAAACCAGTAGGGTAGGGGACTGCTGGTGGAGCCTGACCGGTGGAGGTTACCGTTGTGGGAGAAGAAGTGGCAGGAGAGTGCACGCAGCCCTCAGTGACACACCCCCACGATGGCAGCAACCTGCACAAGGGGAAAAAGCACACAGGTTAATAATTTCTTTCACCAGTGTTCTGTTGACTTACTGTCTATTAGTGGCAGTATACCCAGACGAGCAGCGTTGAATCACTGAAGGATGCCTCCTTAAGTACGCTGGCTGATGAGAGGGCGCAGGTGTGTCCTCTCCCTCAGGTGTGATGATGAGCTAAGGAGAGATGAACAGGAAGGAGGGGGCGCGCTCTCGCCGCCCATGACAATTTAGCTGTAGGGACCTTTAATAAAACGTTATATTAAAGGCAGAGACTGAGAACCAGGTGATGCAGCTGTCAGGTGTGCAGACCCCTTAGCATTCCAGTCAATTTCTATAAATTTAGCATACACAAAATCAAATTCTTTCTTCACTGAATGGTAGTAGAAAATTTAACATCCCCACTGGTGGAACACCAGAATTTTTAGGGGTTAAACAGGTGAGGTTAAACATGCACTGGATCCCCAAACAGAAGCTGTACCAACAGGAAACAGAGATGGCGGACATGACAGAAGTAATCGTGATTAGTCAGCTAATCAAAAAAATGGTCGTTAGATTAATCTGCTACCAAACAGTCATTAGTTGCAGCCCGATTTAAAGATTCTCATCGCTTGTCAAAAGTCTGAGTCACATGCTGAAAAACAACATTCTTACACAACCGCTCTGATAAACGTGGTGATGTGCACTACCAACCACCCCATTAGCAGCGCTAACATCACCTGTAATTGTATGGAGCATTAAAGCTCCCCTTTGTGCAGCTTTTAGAGGTCAACGATGACACGTGAAGGTGAGTGAATGAGTGAGTGAGTGAGTGAGTGAGTGAGTGACTCCATACAGTACTTAGTAGCCTATTAGACGTGCTTTTCACTGAAGGTTTTCAACAGCATGGAAAACATAATTGATTTTATTGTTTAACAGAAAAAGTCGTAACCTTTCAGAAATGCATCAGTCGTGTTTTTTTTCTTCTATATGGAGCAAACATGCACCACGTTCACCATCCAGGGGGATTTTTTTTGTCCATTGCCCTTTATGAGTCCACAGCAGATAAAAGCACATGCGTGAGAGCTTTGTACAAACAGGTAAAGTTTCATAAGAAGAGATGCACTTCATACTATAAAGTGGGTGGCACAATGCTATCTGTGTCATAATTCGTGATTAAAAGAATTTACCATTCTAATTCTTAACAGAAAAAAAATCGCAAGACTAACATATGCCACCTAATCATTTGAATATCCCCATCGAAGAGGCCAACATTACTGCCACATATACAGTTGCAATCAAAATGATTTTTATTAATTTATTCATCAGGGACAATGCAGTGAAGCTGACATATGTTCTGCACAAAGAGTATGTAGCATTAATCTAATTAAGCTGTCCCTGGGCTTTTAAGAAGGAATACAAGTAAAAAAACATCCATCCATCTTCTACCGCTTTTCCGGAGGTCCGGGTCACGGAGGCAGCAGTTCAAGCAGAGAAGCCCAGACTTCCCTCTCCCCAGCCACCTGCTCCAGCTCTTCAGAGAGGATACCAAGGCGTTCCCAGACCAGCTGGGAGACATAGTCTCTCCAGCGAGTCCTGGGTCTGCCCCAGGGTCTCCTCCCAGTGGGACGTGCCCGAAACACCTCAAGTGGGAGGCGTCCAGGAGGCATCCTGATTAGATGCCCAAACCACCTCAACTGGCTCCTTTCGATGTGGAGGAGCAGCGGTTCTACTCTGAGCCTCTCCCAGATGACTGAGCTCCTCATCCTATCTCTGAGGGTGAGTCCAGCAATCCTACGGAAAAGCTCATTTCAGCCACTTGTATCCGCGATCTCGTTCTTTCGGTCATTACCCAAAGCTCGTGACCATAGGTGAGAGTAGGAATGTAGATTGACTGGTAAATCAACAGCTTTACCTTAGAACTAAGCTCCCTCTTCACCACAACAGACTGGTACAACATCCGCATCACTGCAGATGCTGCTCCGCTCTGTCTGTCAATCACTCGCTCCATTCTCCCCTCACTCGTGAATAAGACCCCAAGATACTTAAACTCCTCCACTTGGGGCAGGAGCCTGTCCCCAACCCAGAGAGGACAATCCACCTTTTTCCAACTAAGGACCATGGACTCGGACTTGGAGATGCTGATTCTCATCCCAGCCCCTTCACACTCAGCAGCAAACCGTCCCAGCAAGAGCTGTAGGTCATTGCTGGATGAAGCCAACAGGACAACATCACCTGCAAACAACAGAGATGAGATCCTGTGGTCACCAAGCATGACACCCTCCATTCCCTGGCTGCGCCTAGAAATCCTGTCCATAAAAATTATGAACAGGATCTGATAGAAAAATTCCATATTATCCACTTTATTATTGTTATTAATAATGTATTGTTATTAATATGTATTATGCCTTTCCTATTTCATGTCTGATGTTTATATGTGCATTCCATGCAGGATAAGTTCATACATTCCTTTATATTTCTTCCATATTATATTTCCTATTATATGTCTGATATGACTTGTGATTCATGTATGGCCTTGAACAGTCTGCGTGTGAGTGTGCCTGAGTTAGCAATTTTAATCACCAGCTGTACTGATACATTTTTGGATGTCTAGTTCTGTGTGATCGAGAATGTACTGGCTCCTTGTTTCCTGGGAGCAAAGATAAGAACTGTTACCCCCTGTCTTGCCAGATGTACTCAAGGACAGTTTCTCCATTTTCCCATGGATAACACAGCTTTAAAAGCTAGAACAATGAATGGCTGATTCAGAGGTATGGATGGTCAGACTTGGGGTTGCCTCTGTATTTCTCCCTCATGAGGAAATAAATGTACTTATATCTAAATTTTCTGCCTGATTTTTGACTCAGTCAAAAATTAATTATACTGAAAATTATTCTAACAGGATCGGTGACAAAGGGCAGCCCTGGCGGAGTCCAACTCTCACTGGGAATGAGTCTGATCGAGTGTTGGCAATACGAACCAAACTCTCACAAAGACCGAATAGCTTGTAACAACAAGCCCAATACTCCATACTCCCGAAGCACCCCACACAAAAAACCACAAGGGACACGGTTGAATGCCTTCTCCAAGTCCACAAAACACATGTAAACTGATTGGGCAAACTCCCACAAACCCTCGAGGATTCTCGAGAGGGTCTCGAGGATGTGCCACTGCTCCTCCTGAATTTGAGGTTCGACAAACGGCCGGACTCTCCTCTCCAGTACCTTGGCATCGACCTTCCCAGGGAGGCTGAGGAGTGTGATCCCTCTAAAGTTGGAGCACACCCTCCGGTCCCCTTTTTTGAAGAGAGGAACCACCACCCCAGTTTGCCATGCCAAAGGCACTGCCCCCAGCCTCCACGCAATGTTGCAGAGGCATGTCAACCATGACAGCCCTACAACATCCAGGGCCTTGAGGTACTCAGGGCGAATCTCGTCCCCCCCCCCCCCCCGGGGCCCGGCCACCAAAGAGATTTTTAACCACCTTGGCGACCTCAGCCCCTGTGATAGGCGAGTCGTCCCCCTCGTCCACAAGCCCTGCTTCCTCTGTGGAAGGCGTATCAGTGGGGTTGAGGAGATCCTCAAAGTATTCCTTCCACCGCCCGACGATATGCCCAGCCGAAGTCAACAACGCCCCATCTGCACCATACACAAGGTGAACAGGTTACTGCTTTCCCCTCCTGAGCCGCCAGCCAGTTTGCCAGAATCTCTTTGAGGCCGACCGAAAGTCTTGTTCCATGGCCTCACTGAACTCCTCCCATACCCGAATTTTTGCTTCAACAACCACCCGAGCTGCACTCCGCTTGGCCTGCCGGTACACCTCAGCTGCTTCAGGAGTCCCACAAGCCAACCAAGCTTGATAAGACTCCTTCTTCAGCTTAATGGCCCCCCTCACCACTGGTGTCCACCACTTTGTTCGGGGGTTGCCACCACGAGATGCCCTGACGACCTTGCAGCCACAGCTCTGGGCCGCTGCTTCAACAATGGAGGTGGAGAACATGGCCCATTCAGACTCCATGTCTCCAGACTCCCTCAGAATGTGGTTGAAGTTCTTCCTGAGGTGGGAGTTGAAGATCTCCCGGACAGGGGCCTCAGCCAGACGTTCCCAGCACTCAGCACTCAGCTCCCAGCGTTCCCTGGTAGACCCTCACTATACGTTTGGGTCTACCAGGTCTGAATGGCATCCTCCCCTGCCATCGGATCCAACTCACCACCAGGTGGTGATCAGTTGACAGCTCTCCACCTCTCTTTACCCGAGTGTCCAAGACATACGGTCACAGGTCTGACGACATGATAACAAAATCGATCATCGACCTGTGACCTAGGGTGTCCTGGGGCCAGGTGCACATATGGACACCCTTATGCTTGAACATGGTGTTTGTTATGGACAAACTGTGGTTAGCACAGAAGTCCAATAAATGAACATCACTCGGGTTCAGATTGGGCAGGCCGTTCCTCCCAATCACCCCCCTCCAGGTTTCACTGTTGTTGCCCACATGCACATTGAAGTCCCCCAGTAGGACAATTGAGTCTCCAAGAGGAGCACCCTCCAGCACCCCAGTCACAGACTCCAAAAAGGGTGGGTACTCTGAAACATCATTTGGTGCATAGGCACAAATGATGGTTAGGACCCGTTTCCCAACCCGAAGGTGCAGAGAAACAAACCTTTTGTCCACCGAGGAAAACTCCAATATAGAGGCAGCAAGGTGGGGGGATACAAGAATATCCACCCCTGCTCGTCGCCTCTCGCCCAGGGCAACTCCAGAAAAGGCCAAGCTCCAGCCCCTCTCCAGGAGACTGGTTCTGGAACTGGAGCTGTGTGTTGAGGTGAGGCCGACTATATCTAGCTGGTATCTCTCAACCTCGTACACCAGCTCAGGTTCCTTCCCCACCAGAGAGGTGACATTCCACGTACCAAAAGCCAGTTTAGGAAGCTTGGGATCAGTCCGCCAGGTCTCCGCCTTTGACCACCTCCTGATCCACATAGCACCGGACCCCCATGATTCCTTCTGCAGGTGGTGAACCCACTGGAGGGCAGACCCATGTAATTCCTTCGGGCTGAGCCCAGCTGGGTCCCATGGGCAGAAACCCAGCCACCAGATGCTAGCCATTGAGCCCCTTCCCCAGGCCTGGCACCAGGGTGGGGCCCCGGTAACCCCATACCGGGTGGGGTACACTGAATCCTTGTTCTAGTATTTATCATGAGAATCAGGGCCTTCATGTCTCTCTTGCAGACGTCTCTAAAGCGCAGCTGTGGGTGGCCAACGTCTCTCCTGCCAGTTGCAAGTTCTCCGTAGAGGATGTCTTTGGGGATTCTGCCATCCTCCATACGGTGAACGTGGCCTAGCCAGCGGAGCCTGCGCTGCCTGAGTAGAGTGAACATGGAGGGAAGGCCAACACGGGACAGAACTTCTGTGTTTGGCACTTTGTCCTGCCAGGATATGTCCAGGATGTGGCGAATGCAGCGCAAGTGGAAGGAGTTCAGTCTCTTTTCCTGCCGGGCGTATGTTGTCCACGTCTCACTCCCATAGAGCAGTGTGCTGATGATGCAGGCATTGTACACTGCCATCTTCGTCTTGACAGAGAGTTTGGGATTCTCCCACACTCGTGTGGTGAGGCGAGTGAGTCTGAAGGCTGATTTTCCAATCCTCTTGTTGATCTCTGTATCAAGGGAGAGGTTGTTGCTGATCGTGGACCCCAGGTACGTGAACTGATTCACGACCTCCAGCTTGTAGTCATCGATGGTGATGGTTGGTGGTGCTTCCGTGCCTTGCACCAAGACGTTAGTCTTCTTCAGGCTGATGGTAAGCCCGAAGTCCTTGCATGCCTGGGAGAAGCGGTCCATCAGGGTCTGAAGCTCCTGCTGTGTGTGGGTTGTGACTGCAGCGTCGTCTGTGAACAGCATGTCTCTGATTAGAGCCTCGCGTACTTTGGTTCTGGCTTTCAGGCGGGCGAGGTTGAAAAGCCTGCCGTCAGATCTTGTGTGCAGGTAGATTCCCTCTGTTGCTGTGCTGAAGGCATGCCTCAGGAGCATAGCAAAGAAAATCCCAAAGAGGGTTGGCGCAAGTACACAGCCCTGTTTCACTCCGCTGCGTATGTTGAATGGCTCTGAGACGTTGCCATCGTGCTGCACTAACCCCTGCATGTTGGTGTGAAATGATTCGATGAGGCTTTGCAACTTTGGTGGGCATCCTATCTTTGGCAGGATCTTGAAAAGGCCCTCTCTGCTGACCAGATTGAACGCTTTGGTGAGGTCGATGAAGGCGACGTACAGAGGCATGTTCTGTTCTCTGCATTTCTCCTGGAGTTGGCGGATGGAGAATATCATGTCTACCATTGATCGCTCAGCGCGGAAGCCACACTGAGACTCGGGGTAGACACGTTCGGCAAGCTTCTGTAGACGAACGAGAACAACTCGTGCGTAGACTTTGCCAACAACGCTGAGGAGGGAGATGCCCCTGTAGTTGTTGCAGTCGCTTCTCTCCCCTTTGTTTTTGTAGAGGGTGATGATCTTGGCGTCCCTCATGTCCTGTGGTACGGCACCTTCCTTCCAGCACTGGCAGAGGACGTCATGCAATGGCAGCAGTAGGGCGGTCTTGCAGTGCTTGATCAGGTCAGGGAGTATGCCGTCGTTGCCGGGTGCCTTGCCAGCGGCCAAGCTATCAATGGCCTTGCTGAGTTCGTCGATGGTTGGCTCGGCGTCAAGTTCGTCCATGGATGGAAGGCAGTCAATGGCATCAAGGGCTGACGGTGTCATGGTGTTCTGTCGAGAGTAGAGGTCGGAGTAGTGTTCCACCCATCTCTCCATCTGCTTGTTCTTTTCTGTGATCATCTCCCCAGTGGAAGATTTGAGGGGGGCCGTCTTGCTCTGAGCCGGACCAAGTGCTTTCTTGATGCCATCGTACATACCACGGATGTTCCCTGTTATGGCAGCGGTTTGAATGTCTTGGCTGAGCTGAGTCCAGTACTCGTTGGCACAGCGCCGAGCAGTCTGCTGAACTTTGCTTCTCGCAGCCCTGAGAATCTGGAGATTCTTCTCGTTTGGGTACTTCTTGTACTCAGCAAGTGCTGAGCGCTTGGCTTCAATGACGGGGGTCATCTCGGTCAACTTGGCATCAAACCAGTCCTGTGACTTCGAGGTCTTCCTCCCAAAGGTAGCCAAGGCTATGCGGTGGATGGTGTTTCGCAGCTCTTCCCGCTTCTGCTTTGCAGATTCTCCTTCTTGTGGTACACCAAGTTCCTTCTCAAAGGTGGAGGCAAACTGCTCAACAAGTTCTGGTTGGGCCATCTTGCTGGTGTCAATCCGTGCCTTTCCAGGTTGTCTAGCACGATGGAATTTCTTCAGCTGCAGCTTGACCTTGCAACACACCAATGAATGGTCTGTGTCGCAATCTGCACTCTGGAACGAACGGGTGATTAGCACGTTCTTCAGTGAGGTGCGCCTGGTCAGGATCAAGTCCAGCTGATGCCAGTGCTTTGAGCGCGGATGTTGCCAGGAAACCTTGTGTTGGGGCTTGGTCTTGAAGAACGAGTTTGTGATGCACAGATCGTGATATGTGCAGAACTCGAGCAGCCGCTGTCCGTTGTTGTTCATTCTGCCCACGCCAAAAGGTCCAAGACAGGAGGGCCAGGAGTCGTGGTCAGCACCCACTCTGGCATTGAAGTCTCCAAGGAGAATGAGTTGTTCAGAGTTGGGGATGATCCTGACAGTTGTTGTGAGATTCTTGTAGAACTTGTCTTTTGCCTCTGGTGTGGCTGTCAGTGTTGGGGCATACACACTGACGAGGGTGACTGGGCCTTGAGTGGTGTTCAGGCGGAGGGTGAGGAGTCGTGCAGAGCCAGTGCTGCCCGGTTCCACCATCTTCAGCAAGGTGTTCTTCACTGTGAAGCCCACTCCGTGTTCCCTGTGTTCGTCACTGCCCTTTCCCTGCCAGTAGAACGTGTAGTCCTTCTCTCTCAGTGTGCCTGCGTCAGCCAACCGTGTTTCCTGGAGAGTGGCGATATCCACTCCCAGTCTATTCAGCTCATTATTGATGATGGCAGTCTTCCTGGTGTCGTTGATGTCCTTGAGGTTAGCAGCGAGTCCTGTCATCATAGTGCGGACGTTCCAAGTTCCCAGTTTTAGAGTTGGTCTCTTTTGTTTTATTGTCTTGCCTGGTGCGAAGGTTCTCAGCCTGCTGTTCGGACTTCTCCTTATCCCCATGCACCCAATGAGGAAAGCAAGCTGTGGCGGGACAACACCTTATTGGCTGGGGGCTGCCCAGCTTGAGACGGGCGGTAGCTGTCCAGTGAGATCTGATGATCCCTCCCACCGTCGGGAACAACCCCTGGCGCCGCGCTCTACGCCAATTGAGCAGTGGCTTATAACCGGTAACTGTCATTCCCCGTGTTTTGTCTACGCCAAAGGCAAAGCTGGAGTGTCCTCTCCAGTGATCCGGTGTTCTACCTTCCAGCGTTGGGCGTTGGTAGGATTCAAGCCTGGGCAGGAAGATATGGAGGACAAGATGTTGCCCATGCAGCATGTCCCCCCTCTCCACGTCACTGATGAATCCAAAGGAACAGCAGGGCTGCTACAGTTTGGCACCAGCGCCGTTGCAGGAGCTGCCAGAACGATGTTGAGCACACCGAACTGCCTTAGGGGCTCCAACTCCGGATTTTTCCTCAGGGTTGACTCCCGAAGCCTTTCCCGTGACCGGGTATGCCGCAAGGCAGCAGAGGTTTGAAATCAGGGTTTACCTTCCCCTAGATGGGCTACCTTCCCAGGTTGACGAGCCACCATCTACCCGAAGCATCTGATTTTAAGGCGCCAGAGATCCGCCCTCGCCCCTTCTCCTATTAGTAAAAGCAGTTCCGCCGGGCTTAGAGACTAAACCACACGGGCAGGCTAGGAGTTGGACTTAGTTGTCAGAGGCTTTTCGAGACACACGCCATAAGGAGCATTTTATGAGCACTGGGAGCTTAACCCCAGTGCCGCTCCTGGCTATGACAACAAACCATAACAATATAAAAGCAGTATAAACTAGAAAAGCACTCAGAGAGCACATATCTCTGCCAAGGCTCCTTCTGTCCCTAATGGGTCACCTCCAAAATGTAATGGGATCATGTGGAGGCCAAAAGCCACTTCTGGTGAAAACCGCATCAAAGTCTGTCCAGTACCTTTGGAGCATTCTTGCTAACACACTGTGAGAAGATAAGAGCCTTGGTGGAGGTATGCACTCTCAGATCATCACCAAAATCTAATGGGTTCATGCTTAGGCCAAGGGCCACCTGTGGTGAAAATGTCACCCAAATGCATCAAGTAGTTTTTGTGTAGTCCTGCTGACAGACAAATTCACCAACAGGGATGAAAACATTACCTCCTTGGCTGAGGTAGACAAACACCCAGTCACACGGCTGACCTTACCAGCATTACACCGTTTAGGTATGGGTACATTCTTGTTTTGTTTTCAGCCAGCTCTTAACCTTTAGTGTGAATGTTTCGAAATCTGTTGTTAGTTTAATTTCGTTTGGCACTGTGTTCCAGATGTGACTACCCTTTACAGAGAAAGGCATCTGTCCAAACGTGGTTCTGCGGTGGGAGATTTTACAGTTATTGCTGACAGAACTCCTGGTGACTCTGCTGCCATCCCGTCTTTGGATGGAACCACAGAGTGGCTCTGATGTTGAGTTATTCATACATTTGAAGATTAATTTCAGAAGTAGAGATTGGTGAAGCTTTCAAAACTCAACAAATTATATATATTATTCTAGTAAATGACAATGATGCCAGTGAACTGGCTTTTTATCCATGATTTTCAAAGCTTGATTATATAATGAACCTATGTGTTTTATTGTAGAGGGAGATGCCTTAGCCCAAACTGTCAGACAGTATGAAATATGGGAGAAGGTCACTGCATGCATGCACAGTAGGGCAGCCTGGTTTGGTATGTAATTTCTGATTAATTTATTCAACGCTGATTGCATTTTATGTGTTTACAATAAACAAATTACACAAGAAGAGTTTAAATAGTGGAATAAATCAGAATCAGAATCAGAATCAGCTTTATTGGCCAAGTATGCACAACACATACAAGGAATTTGACTTTGGCTAAAAACTTGCTCTCGTTGTTCAGGTGGAGGATTTAAATAAGGATTCAATGACAACAGAGTATGTACAGTAAATTACAGTCTGTCCACGTTTCTATAAAAGGATGCAAATATATACAGGAATATATGCAGTTATTTACTCAGACTAACCACACTTTGCAGAAATATATGAAAAAATATACAGTCACACAGTACTGTATTTCAATGTGAACTCAGATTCAGTGATATAATGTGAATGAAGTAAAAAGCAGTGTGAGAGTTATGTGCAATGTAATAATGGATGAAAAGTCATGAGTACAGCAACAGGTAGGACTAGGTGAATGTTAGGAGTTCATCAGAGTGATGGCTTGAGGAAAGAAACTGTTCCTGTGACGGGTGGTTTTGACCTTCAGTGATCTGTAACGACGACCAGAAGATAGAAGTTCAAACAGTTTGTGGCCGGGGTGTGATGGGTCAGCACAGATGTTTCCCACCCGTTTCCTGATTATGGACCGATATAAGTTCTCAATGGAGGGTAGGTCGGTACCAATGATCCTCTCCGCAGACTTAACGATCTGCTGCAGTCTGGTCTTGTCCTGTTTAGTGGCAAATCCAAACCAGACAGTGATGGAAAAGCAGAGGACAGATTGGATGATGGCGGTGTAGAAGACAACCAGCAGCTCCTGAGGCAAATCAAACTTCTTGAGTTGACGCAGAAGAAACAACCTCTGCTGGGCCTTTTTCCAGACAGTGTCTATATGGGAGGACCACTTCAGGTTCCGGGAGATTGTGGTACCCAGAAACTTGAAGGAGTCCACAGTGGACAC
Source organism: Pholidichthys leucotaenia (assembly GCA_020510985.1). NCBI lineage: Eukaryota > Metazoa > Chordata > Actinopteri > Cichliformes > Pholidichthyidae > Pholidichthys > Pholidichthys leucotaenia. Next base: position 21,502,086 of record CM035844.1, read on the forward strand.
TGTGCTGTTGAGGATGGTGAGTGGGGGGAATGAAGGGGGGTGTCGCCTGAAATCCACAGTCATCTCCACCGTTTTGGCTGGGTTAAGTTCAAGATGGTTCTGGCTGCACCAGAGGATCAGCTGCTCCACCTCCCGCCTGTATGCAGACTCATCATCATCCCAGATCAAACCGATGACTGTGGTGTCGTCCGCAAACTTCAGGAGCTTCACCAAAGGGTCCTCTAAGGTGCAGTCGTTGGAGTAGAGGGAGAAGAGCAGTGGGGAAAGGACACATCCTTGGGGGGCGCCAGTACTAGTTTTTCGGGAGCTGGATGTAAATCTCCCTAGCTTCACCTGTTGCCACCTGTCAGTCAGAAAGCTGGAGATCCACTGGCAGGTGGAGGGGGGCACCTTGAGCTGGAGGAGTTTCTGATGAAGGATGCCTGGGATGATGGTGTTGAACGCTGAGCTGAAGTCGACAAACAGGATCCTGGCGTACGTCCCTAGGGAGTCGAGGTGTTGCAGGATGTATTGTAGTCCCATATTCACTGCATCATCCACTGACCTGTTTGACCGGTAGGCAAACTGCAGTGGGTCCATCAGGGGGCCTGTGATGACCTTCAGGTGGTTCAGCACCAATCTCTCCAAGGATTTCATGACCACAGAGGTCAGGGCAACAGGTCTGTAGTCGTTTAATCCTGAACAGAGGGTTTCTTGGGAACTGGAATGATGATGGAGCGTTTGAAGCAGGAAGGCACTTCACGCAGCTCCAGTGATCTGTTAAAGATCTGGGTGAAGATGGGGGCCAACTCGTTGGAGCAGACTCTCAGGCAGGACGGAGACACACCATCAGGTCCTGCAGCCTTCTTGATCTTTTGTCTCTGAAAGACCCGGCGCACCTCCTCTTCACAGATCGTTAGTGCTGGTGGGAGGTCAGAGTGGAGGAGGGATGGAGTTCCTGGGGCTGCAGATAATCCTTTTGTGTGGGTGGGAGGTGAAAACTGTAGGTTATTTTCAAACCTGCAGTAAAAGCTGTTTAGGTCGTTAGCCAGCTGGAGGTTTTCCACAGGGTGGGGGGATGGTCTCCTGTAGTTGGTGATACTCCGTAGGCCTCTCCAGACAGAAGCAGAGTTGTTGGCTGAGAAGTTTTTTTGTAACTTCACACTGTAGCTCCTCTTAGCAAGCCTGATCTCCTTCGTCAGCATGTTTCTGGCCCGCTTGTACAGAGTCCAGTCACCAGTCCTGTAGGCCTCCTCCTTGGTCTGACGTAGCTGCTTCAGTTTAGGAATGAACCAGGGTTTATTGTTGTTGTATGTGCAGAAGGTCTTGGTCTGCACACACATGTCCTCACAGAAACAGATGTATGACGTCACAGTGTCAGTGAGTTCATTTAGGTTAATGGCTGCATCTTCAAAAACACTCCAATCTGTACAGTCAAAGCAGGCTTGTAACTCCAGCTTTGATTCCTCAGTCCATTTCTTCACAGTCCTTACAACAGACTTGGAAGTTTTTAGTTTCTGTCTGTATGTTGGAATAAGATGGAGCAGACAGTGGTCAGAAAAACCCAGAGCTGCACGGGGGACGGCATGATAGGCGTTTCTTAAAACTGTGTAACAGTGGTCAAGTGTATTTGTGTCCCTGGTGGGACATTTAATATGCTGTCTGTATTTAGGAAGCTCATTTGTGAGATTAGCTCTATTGAAATCACCCAGAATGATAAGCGGAGAGTCTGGATGTTTTTCCTCCACGTCTACTATCTGGCCAGCGAGGTGCTGCAGGGCCTCCACTGTACAAGCAGCAGGCGGGATATAAATTCCAACCAGAATAAACGAGGAGAACTCTCGCGGTGAATAAAAGGGTTTACAGTTTATGAACAGTGACTCTAGGTTAGGGCTACAAAACTTCTTCAACACTGTGACATCAGTACACCAACCTTCGTTTATGTAGAAGCAGATTCCACCACCCTTAGTCTTTCCAGAGAATTCTCGGCTGCGATCAGCGCGAAACAGCTGGAATCCGTCCAGGCGCACCGCGCTGTCCGGGATGTGTTCACTCAGCCAGGACTCCGTGAAACAAAGGGCGCCAGATCTGCTAAAATCCTGGTTTTTGTGAGTCAGGAGCAGCAGTTCATCCATTTTGTTCGCCAAAGAGCGGATATTTGCCAGATGGATCGATGGGAGCGGCGTGCGAAATCCTCGTTTCTTCAGTCTGACTAGCGCACCGGCACGTTTACCACGCCGCCTTCGTTTCCGGCCAGCGCCAATAGCCGCTGCTCCCACAGCTAAGATCGACTGAAAAAACTTTAGATCAGCAGCAGAAACTGGCGGAGAAGTTGCACTGGGAGGTAGTCTGAGTGAAAGTAGTTCCTTCCTTGAATAGGTGACTCGGACAGAAGAGCAGAAGTCCAAAAAACACACAAAATTATCAAAAACATCAGAGAGCAGAAGCCAGTGGCTGCCATCCGCGGCGCCATCTTGGATTTTTTTTAAATAATTAATTAATTAATATAATATTATATATATATATATAATTATTAATTAATATAAAACTAATATTAAAAGGATTTTATCCAAATGCAACACTAAATCCTACTTTCAATGATTACTGCACTCTCAAAATTATTTACAGTAACCTCCTGAATAGAATTCCTCAAGCACATCTGATGCAACCAATCAAGGGCTTTATTAGCTGCATCAGGTGTCCTTGAGACAGAACACCTCAAATACCTGGACTGTTGACAGTGACATTTGATTGCATGTTAGAACAAGAGCACTCTGAGGCGAGTGCAATATCTCCCACCTCTGTTTTCTTTGAAGATCCCAACACATCACTGAAGGATTAGTTTTCAATTTTTCAATCTAATTATTGGGGCAGAACCAAATAACCCAAAGCTGTAGGGCAGGATCCCAAGGTGAACCTGTGTAGCAAGCTTGGTGACCCTAGAGGGCTTTATACATGCTATAGTAAGAGGGCATAGGGAGTGCTAACCTTGACCTTTGACCTTTTGACCCCAAACCTGTAGATGGACGTCATAGTCTCAGAGTGAATCTGTGTACCAGGTTTGGTGACCCTAACTTTCTTTGTTGTTGAGACAGAGTTTATAAGCCATTTTGATGTCGACCTTGGACCTTGTGATCCCAAATCCATAGTCACCCTTCAGGGTCACAGGGTGAACCTGTGTGCCAAGTTTGGTGACCCTAGCTTTACTTGTTGTACAGTAATAGGGTGTAGGGAATTTTAACCTTGACCTTTGGACCCCAAACCCATAGTCAGAGGTCAGGGTCCCAAGGTGAACCTGTGCACTAGGTTTGGTGGTCCTAGCTTTACTCGTTCTATAGTAATAGTGCAAATGGAATGTTAACTTTGACCTTTCAACTTTTGATCCCAAACCCATAGTCAGGTCAGGGTGTAAGTCAACCAAGATGTGTCTTAGATACAACTATTGTATCAATTTGAAAAGCCTACGTCATTTCTTTCAGTAGTTATTTTGCTTGATTTAGGGAAAAACTGACCTCTGACCTTGACCTCAAGGTCATCCAATCAGAGTCAAACTGCAATATGTACATCATGAGTGTTTATCAAACCCTGGTACCAAGTCTCAAAACTATTGGAACAAAACTGTCGGATGAGTTGATTTCACAAAAGTGGGACAGATGGATGGACGGACAAATGGACGGACTGCCCTGTACCATACTGTAATCCCACTTTTGGTCTTCACCTTTGGTCTTCAACAGGCGTGGGATAAATATGGCTAAGTCAAGAGAATTGTCCAAAAAGTTCAGAGATCATTAGTCACGGTTACATGGGCAAAATTTCTTCAATCTGATTACAATTCAGATCAGAATTTTACTGTTTACATGGATCCTGAAAAAGCTGATCCGATTAGGACGTGTGTTTCCATGTGTCACACATTTGAATGGACTAAATCATTTTGACATGCGCACGTCGACATTTCGACATTCAAAATATAGTAGAAGAAGAAGCAACTTCCGGTGTTAGCAAGCCCCACTTCGTGTCGAAATGGACCTGTATTGTATTATTCAGACTGTACCTTTGATTCTGCTGGTCTCCGTAATGAAGCTACAAGTACATACTTCTGTATATGACGAACAGAGGGAGACAGCAGGACGATACAGACCAGTTTTGTTTTACTCCCGCTATGTCTTCTGCTAGCTGCTGTAAAGGCGGAAATACATCACATCAACGTGTGGCTGACGTACAGACATGCGCAGTAAACATATTTTCTGCCCAACCTTCGGAATAAGTGTTTTCATGCCCACCATTCGGGTTAACAGTTGGTATAACCCACCTGTCTCAATTGATCCGAATGAGCGTGATAGTGTCAGAATATTCAGATTGGCATGTTTACATGAAGCATTTTTATTCCGATCAGGCTTTTAATCCGGTTACTTGTGCCCATGTAAACATGGTCAGTGAAGAAGGAAAAAGATATAAAAAGACATCAAAGGCACTGAATGTTCCTAGAGACACAGGTGGACGCATAGTTCACAAGTGTAAAGTTAAAGGAACAGTGGCTACACTACCTGGACTTGGCAGAAAGAGGACGCTATCAATGACTGCCACCAGAGTCCTGAGGAGGCAGATGGTAAAAAACCCTCAACCTACTACAAAAGACCTGCAGCAAGAGTTGCTGACAGCAGTCACAGTATTTAAGGGCTCCATGCCCGAACTCCAAGACATACACCACTACTGACCCAAAAGCACAATAAAAGTCAGCTCCAGTTTGCTCAAAACTATATAAATAAGCCAAAGAGGTTTCGGAATTCTGATCTTTACTGTTACTTTATGGGCCTATGGATCAGCGGTATGTCTGGAGGAGAAAGGATGAAGAATATGCTGAAAAGAGCACCCTGCCTATAGTGAAGCATGGCAGTGGCTCAGTGATGATCTAGGGCTTTTTTGCTTCTTCCGGCACTGGAGACCTGCAGCGTGTGGAGGACAAAATGGAGTCTGTCAAGTATTGGGAAATCCTGGGAGAAAATGTCATGCTGTGTGCGAGGAAGATGAAGCTTGGGTGTCATTGGACCTTCCAACAGGACAATGATCCCAAGCATACCTCAAACTCCACCAAGGCTTGGTTTCAGAAGAAGTCCTGGAAGACACTAGAGTAGCCATCACCGTGTTAGAAAAATACCCGATTCTTTGATTGAAAGATCCAAGAACAAACCGGAGATTTCTTCAATTTAAAGGATGGTACATTTATTTAGAAGTCACATGTAAAGCAAGCAGCGCTGGGTGCAGCGTGACGCAGCTCCCTCTGGAGCGTGGTCAGACTGAACCCCAACTTCCGGGTGCACGTTACAATTATCCCCTCGGGTTGGGCGAGCCAGTACAATGGGATGGGCTTGTACGCGACTATCTGATTGGCTAATCTACCTATGGCGGGAACAGGCCATCCTCTGAACACGCCACTTCATTCTAGAATGTGCTATCAACAGTGTGCGTGGGTGTTGAGTTTGGGTGTGTATCTAATGTGAAAGACCTGACTTAAAAGAGAGAGAAAAGACAGAGAGAGCTCTATACTTTTGTCTCATTCCTGTTTTATCAATATACCATAACATAACATAATTGTTCATAAGCATGCAAATAGAATTTGTATGGAATATGTGTAGGGCATAATGGGAGATCACCTACAGAATTATTATTCTGGCACTAACTATACAGTACATTAACCCTTTCAGTCCCCCCTTTGACATGATTTTATCATGTCAACCATGTATGGTGTGAGAGACTCTAGCAATTAACAGATGGTGAATAAGGCAGGTCCCTGCATTGTGTGTCAACCCAAGAGGCTTGCACCATTGGTTCTGCTACCCGTGCCTCCCCCCTTGTGGACACCTTAGCACGGTGCAGCGATGTCTAAGAGGTGAACTGTTACCAGGTCCTGTACCCCCCTCGAGGTCGCCTTCTGATCATAGTTCTTTGTCCAGTGGAGTGGACCATGTAGAGGTCATAGGGTAGGATAGAGTCAGTCCACAAAGTCCACGAAACCTTTGTCCACCGGTTGACCCTTGCCAGGGCTCACATCATTCAGCTACATTCATCACACGGTTGCGACAGAGGTTTGACCTTCCTCTGTGTCTGCTTCCTGTATCTGCAGCTGTGGAGCACAGTTCCATCTTGGTGACACAGGAATGAAACAACTGTGTCCTCGCTCTCAGAGGCACACCTCATCCCATGAGGTCTACAGGACAGTCTGGTGGGTGCAGCAGAGGGTATGTAACATCCAGTCCAGCCAGTGAACAGCTCAGTGATGCTGTCCCAGGGATGCCACCCCCCTGTCGCTGGAAAGAGGTGGACATGCTGGTGTTGGTAAGGCTCGAGCTCCTGGCTCCACCCTGGATGCTGGAGGTGCGGTGGATGCGCTCGGGTACCAGTCCATTCTTCTTCTGGGGATTGAAGTCATACAGTCACTCGCCCTACGACCTTTTCAATGTCACGGGCACACGTCGTGATGGTCTGGTGCTCTCCGGCATGCATCTTCCCTGTACCCTACACCTTTGATCAAGTGCCGATACAAAGGGCTCAGCTGGGGCAGGACCAATAATGGTCTGAGGGGTTGCCATCACAATGCATGGAGCTTGTAAAGTTTTATCCTTATTCACTACATCTGTAGTTATCTATGTGTTGTTGTAAGTTATCTCCCAGTAGCCTTGAGTGTGTGATTGTTGACTATATGAAATCTGCATGTGGTGTTTGTGTTGTGGTGTGTGCGTTGGGTGATGGGGCCTATATGTTCAGTGGGTAGGTAGTAAACAATATTATTCAACGTTAGGAGACATCCATATCCATGCATTGTTGTATTCAGGCATTCAGAGCTTCTCCTTATTCAGATTACCTAACCGTAATTAGCATGATGGAGATAAATAACGCAAGAACCCTATAAGTCTCACACCCCTACATCCGTGTGGTGAGCTATGTATGATTTATGTATTATCATTAGCACACTGTGTTTATAAATAATCTGTGATGGCAGAATGGTCTTCCTCGTCATCATCTTTTGTCTTGGGGTCCTCAGCTCTTCCTTTCGACCCAGCAGTTGGTCTAAGACTTGCTGATGACTCCCACTGTGGAAAATTGCATTTGTTAACGCCCTTCTGGGCTTCTGAATATATGGCCTATAGTGTCGTACTCTGCTCCTTTTATTAGATCTGCATTTGGTTATCCCTTTACCATAACCAATTTGGAATTTGCTTCAAATTTTCCTCATCCCCTCATGTTAATGTTAAGATTGGTCATATAGGAGATTTCTGGGCATCTTTGTGCCGCCTTTTGTGCTGTGGTTGCCCAGTTAAGAGACAATGCTTATGGTTTTATTTTGGGAGAATATTCTATGTTAAGGTCAGGTACTGGTTTTCCATGAATGGCTCTATTCTGCACTAGAGATGACAATATGTCCAACATTTTCCAATCCATGTGTTTGGGTCTAACCAGCGGGATGTGTGGAACCCCCCATTGGTTGAAATGTCTTTTATTCTCTTCAATTAGGACAATGGATGCTTCCACACATTTCTTTGTTTATCAGTCTAATTTTATGACCAATCTAGAGGATGGATTTGCAAATAATTGTAGTTCACAATTTGGATCAGATCCATTCAATTGCCTATAGTACATGGGGTACAATGCTACTTTTACAGATGTTGATAGGTGTTCTACTGGTAGCTTGTCATTTGCAGAATTTGATCGTTATTTTTCTGACCCTGAAGAGTCCTGTATGTCATTACCCAGAGTTCTTACTTTACATGCAATAATTTAATTTTTGCTAATTTTCTGCATACGTGTAGAAGTGAGTCCACTTATCTGTTCTAGTCTTTAAGTATGCAGTCCAGTTTTCAGTGGGGGATGTGGGCGCCTCTCCTGCCAGCAGCGGTCATTGTGGGGCGTGCTCCCTCCTCCTCCTCGCTGTCCTCCCCCCTTGTCCTCTTGCTTCCTTTTATAAGAGAAACAGATTCATGGGGAGCCTCAGGCTCCCCTTATGTCAGCCATTCCATAAATAAGTTCAGTTTTTCTCCAAATTTTCTTTTCCCTTCTTATCTAGATTTCCAACCTTGAGTCAAGAAAGGAACTGCTTCAAAGTCTTCATTTAATTTTCCTAATTAATACAAGATGGGATGATAAGATTAACTCTCCACCATGCCAACAGATATTATCTGCACTACTGTAATTGAACCTTGCGGACCTTTGTCTTCCAAGAGTTCTGTTCAATAAGGTTTCAATAGTCACAGCTTAACTAGTTTACAAATTTCATTTAAGAAAAACAAAATAACCACCTGTGCATTTTGATATGCTTCAGCATTGATAAATAAGATCAGTTTGTCCAGTTGAACACAGACTGGTTGAATTTGAATAAATGAATAAAAGTTGCGTCACACTTTCAGTCAACGGAAAGGTGGACGTTTTGCCTAATTAGAATTTGATTCAATTTGTTCCTTGAATGCCTCATTTTATATATTCCTTGGTAAATTGTGGAGTGAATGTAGTTTGCCCTGACCCAGCTTGGCCACCACCGAATCAGGAAAAAACACATTCCTCATTACTGTCATATTCCTGAAATATGACGTATCATATATCACATATCACACCATTATGTGGTGAGTAACATCAAATGCATACCCTCTGTTGGGGAGGAACATAACTACGTTGTTAGATTGACTTTAAATGACTGTGTATATAGTAAGGCTATAATCTTTGCTGTGTTTGCTCATTGATGTTAATATTCACAATTATGGAAATTCACTGAAAGATTGGACACCTAATGCCTCATTGCTGCTTTAAGTACTTAGAAACATCTAAGATGGCTACCTGCATTTGTGCTTTCTTCCTGGCACTCTTAGCCAAAAATTTAATTTATTTATTGTTTGTTTTCTGTTTGTTTGGTTTTTACAGCTACAGCTTTAAATCTTACGTGGATCTTTATTTTTCTTTGGTTATACATACTCTGCTTTCATTTCTTCTTCCATTTCCATCTCAACATCAGAAATATTCTCTACACTTGCTAAATCCACCGTTCTTCCCCTACATACTTTTTCCCATCAGAAACACTCAATCAATTCTTTACCATCCACTATCCATCTGTGTACAAGACTTCACCTTTCTCTGGACTAGCTGATGAAACATCTCACATCTATAATCTCTTTAAGTATTAAAACTTCCTTCTGTTCACTGTCCTGTCATTCATACTACTGACTACTGTCCACAGCTAATGCTCCATGCAAGATCCTGCACATAAAAGTGATCGGTTTCATTCTGAAAAGTCAGCTTTATAATAAACCAACATGGCTCAATTCAAAATTCTGTTTTGTGACAAAACTCATCTCTTGATTTATACCCTGGCCTTGGATGCCTTTTAATTACTGACCTTTTGAATTTGTTTTGGAATTAAATAATGTCTCTGAGTCTGAACACCTGGTGTGCCTTTCAAGGAATGTATTAAACTAAGACGTCTGCTGATTATTATGAAAACTTAAGTTTAACAGAGTCATCTGTATCTTGGTGTGGTGGAGTCTTCTGTCTTTTTTCTTCTGAACAGATAACCTCCAGATGAACTAACACTATGCCTACAAAACTATAACAATTTTAGATACAAAAATATAGAGCTTTCATTAGCCCCCCAAAACAATTCTAAATAATATTTAAATCAGGACTTAACCATGTGACACACAGACCATGCGGGTGTGAACCGCTGGTTTGTTTGTCAAGCTGCATTGGTTGTCTTGTGTGTGTCAGAGCTGCAGATCTATGTGCACAGGACATTAAAGCCTTGTTCATGCTCCACCTCCACTCTGTGCGTGCATCTATGATGATCCCTTGGATAAGGCTGGTGTGCACACAGCTATATGTATGTATATGCTTCATTCTTGAGTCTATTCGGCCGAGTGTTTGCTGTTTTTACCCCAAATTATTTTCTTGTTTCTCTAGTCTACTCTGGTTGTGTTTGTTTTAATTCATCGTCTTCTATAATGCTTTTTACTCATCTCTGGATGATCCAAAACCATAACCCTTGTTACGCTGCTATCCCCCATCTCCATACAAAGTGTAAGGAAATCTGTAATGCTCCGCGCTGTGTATTTATATTTATGTGTACATATGTATATTCACTGCTCTTATTTTCATATCTTCTAAATTATTTCTCTAAGTGTTGTTATCCCTGTGCCATTGCAATCCTAGAATCTCCCCCATTGTGGGACCAATACAGGCCTACCTTATCCTAATGTGGCTTTCATGTAAGTTTACAGCTTTTCTAAAATTTAAACACTTCCCTTCTAACTTTGCAACCTTTTCTCTTAATAGTTATTTTCTCCTAACAAATTTTGGATTTTTTTTGTTGTAACTTTGCAAGTTCCTTTTCAGGAATTTGTGACATTTTGTAATATTTGGCAAATTTCCTCAATTGTGCAATTTCCTCCAAACTTTGCAGTTATACCCTTGTACCTTTTTGCATAAATTTTCAACCTTTGTCTTAAGCTGCAATTGTAAATCAGCATTTTTATCATATTTTGCACCTCCATGCTCATACCTTATGTTAAGTTAAAAATGCCTACTGTAACTCTTTAACAATGTTATTAGATTTCACCAGATTTGTAGAGATGTGCAAAAAAATACAGATAGGAGGGTCTGGGAACCTCCAAATATGCATTGGCCCTTAAATATTAAGGAGCCCTAAACCTGCCTCATTTCTCTTGGTCACTAGGTGGCTAGTTTTCTTGTAGCAAAAGTTCCCACTGCCTGATATTCTGTGGAATAATGACCTTTCAAGCATCAAGAACTTTTCAGATTTTGGTCTTAGTTGCTAGCCTTTGTTTTATTAGATGTTTCTTAGATGGAGCATGGGTGAGCAATATAAGCTGCAGCTTCAGCCATCACGCTTTTTGGATAACTTATGTTGAATTGTGCAATCAGAGGAGTTATTGTTTAATCTGACCCTGTTGGATTTTTCCTTGATATATTGTTCTATTCCTTTCTTTTAATCTTTTTCCAAAAAATAAAAATTCATTCATATTTCTGTTCTCTTTCTGTAGCTACTCAATAGTTTGCATACATGGTAGCATTTTAGATGAGAAAGCACACCGACCTCTCCTATTATAAGACTTCAAGCCTTAATGGAGCCTTCAAACCTTAGTGGACTAGTAACTTTTCTTTTTCTTTTCTTTTTTTTTCCTTTTTTTCTGAAAAAAAAAACTTTTCTATCTGTTCCTGTCTTGACCTCTCGTCTTGACCTCTCGTCTTGACCTCTCCCCCCTTGAAACAGAACGGCTTAATATCAAAGCCGGTTCTTTTTCAACATCCTGTAGGGAAGGATACCTATTGTGTTGCTAATTTTGGGGGACCCCTCGGGGGCCCTTGTGGGTGTTTGAGCTCAGTGGCCAAATTGCTTAACATAGGAAGTATTAGTCCCATGGGGGCCTCTGACTATTCTGACCTCCTGTGGTCATGCAGTTGATACTGATAGGTCAGACTCGGTGGGGCATGGGTATGGCTTTTTGAAGATTGGTCATGTATTGTGTCTGCTCAGTATGTGGTCTTGGCACATCTCTGACTGTACTTACATGTGCTCAATTGCTCCTCTTTGACCCATTGTGTTGCTTTCTTTGACTGCTGGAGTGGGACAACGAAGTGGAGGGAGGAGGGGGTCACTGCGTGAAGGAGGAGGCAGCTGCTGGGGGAGGGTTCGTCCACAGCCAACACTGTCTCAAATTTAATGGAGAGAAACAAGCTATTAAACAGCATATCTTTTGTCCTTTTCTGTTATATCGTGTTTATTGATTATTTTGCATTTGTTCTCACCGTTGCAGCATAAGTCTCTTATTCTTACGTTTTTCCTTCCTCCAATCGTTTCTCCATATTTTTGTCTTGCGTCCTGCACAAAACTTTAACATTTCATCAGTTTTCAATTTTCTTCAAAAACAAATTTCCGTTTCCATATTCTGCCCACTCTCATCTCCACAACAATAACTCCTCTTTACTTCATTCATTCATTTTAGTTTATTGTATTTATTCAATTATTTTGTATTTATAATTTAATTCATTTATATTTTTACTTATCTGCACCAACCTGCAATTTTTCATTTAAATTCTCTCACCTTTATATAGTGTAGGATTTCCTACAGTTTTGTTGAGGAATAAATCTCCTTATTCTCCAGTTTCCTCTGCCTAATTTTAAAGTTGAACTTTTTATCTCTCTTCTCTCCAAGCTGAATGGCATGCTTTGCCTCACTATAGGCAAACCTGCATTTTAGCAGGCCCCTGAGGTCTTTGTTTTTTATTTACCATGCATGGATTTAGCTGTCCTTTCAGCCAGAGAGATAAAGTTCCAGATTTATTATCAAGATTTAAGTTTTTGTTGGCAGTAATTTTGTGAAATAGTGCACTTCCTATATTTGGTCACACGATGGAGGCACTGTGCCACAGCTTGAAGGTGATTCAAAATGGCGCCCTCGCATGCGCCGTAAATGGCCAACGTGCAAGATGGCCCCTGAGCCTATTGTTCACAAACCATGTGCTTTTTTTTTTTTCACAAGATGGCGCCCTCGCATGCGCAGTGCGTGGAACACGTGCAAGATGGCCCCTTAGCCTATTGTCCACAAACCACGTTTTTTTTTCTTTTTTCTCTCAAAGAAAATGGAGCGCTGTCTCCTTGACCCCAGCTAGCACACACTAGCACACCAGAATAGCTTTACAACTTTAATTTAGCGCTTCATTTTAATGCTGTTACCTCAAATAATTCTCCTCTCAGTAACTTGTTTTACCAATTGCACCTCCACTCGGTGGTGGGGGGTCGCATACTTCTCTTTGTTCTGACCACGTGGTCCGGAGCCCGCCCTCGGTGGTGGGGGTCCATTGCTTTCCTTTGTTCTGACCCGGAGCCCGCCATTAGTTAAATCATTATGGAAAATTTTTTTAATAAATATTCCCAACTCCCGGTATTTCCCAAACCACACTTTTATCCCCTAGAGACACTGAATTAAATCATACTATGGGATAGGTTCAGTAGATATTTCCAACCCCTGGTATTTCTCAAATAACATTTTTATCCCCTTAAAGACACAAAATTTTACAGAGATCAGCTTGCACGATGTGGAGAATTTGCCGCAGATTTGCATGTACTCATTACCTATAGCTTAACTTATATGTAGAGGATACTTTCATCGGAACCTCGTCAAGTAATCGATACAAGAGGTATCTTATCATAAAGATCAGTCTTATACTGATTTTAACAAGCTATTTTATTGTTTTATACTTATGAATGCACTCACTATTGTTGGAATAAAAGATTCTTATGCAATTCTGTAAGTTATTATTTTTATACTTATGAATGGTCACTCACTAAGGATGGAGAAAAGATTCTTGTACCATTCTGTAAGTTATTTTTTTTATACTTATGAATAGTCACTCACTAAGGATGGAGAAAAGATTCTTGCACCATTCTGTAAGTTATTTTTTATACTTATGAATGGTCACTCACTAAGGATGGAGAAAAGATTCTTGCACCATTCTGTAAGTTATTTTTTTTATACTTATGAATGGTCACTCACTAAGGAGAAAAGATTCTTGCACCATTCTGTAAGTTATTTTTTTTATACTTATGAATGGTCACTCACTAAGGATGGAGAAAAGATTTTTGCACCATTCTGTAAGTTATTTTTTTATACTTATGAATGGTCACTCACTAAGGATGGAGAAAAGATTCTTGCACCATTCTGTAAGTATGAGCAGACCCTCACTAAAGGTGGAAAAAAGATTCTTGTGGCTGCTTGTTACGTTACTCACTCATGATGTAGTCTGAGGTTCTTATAACGTATTAAGAGTATCTTTATATATACTCACTACTGTAACCGAAATCAGGCTAGCCCTGGATTTCAATTTGGAAGACAGGCACGGCCGTTGCCTCCTATTGTCTTATCAATTCTGGGTACAGATTGCACCTCAGAATCTCGCCGGTCCATTTTAATCTTTTGTTAAACAGAGGATACTTTCACTGAGGCTTCGGCAAGTCCCCCAGTACAAGCGGTACCGTGATTACCTCTAATCACAGCGGACACTTTCCCTCGGGTCCTCTTGGCTCCGAGAACAAGCGGTGTCTTGTGTTTAGCAAATTAAAATGACCGCGACTTCACTCCCAGAGTGGCTTCGGGTTGAACACTTCTATGGCTCCCCCCGGCATCAGATTGCTAAAACCTAGCTCTTTTCATTTGGGAGACGAACCTGGGTGATTATTAGTCACCCTGGCATCCTAAGTCTCGTCATTTTGGCTCAGACTGAATCCAAAACGTTTCAAAATTTGGCGGACCATGCACCCGTCATACATGTCCATTGACCGCGGCCGTTCTATCTCAAACTGAAAATAGAACACGTGCACTCCCTTTAACTTTTCAAACTATTACTTAAACTTTACATGTGACTCCCAACCAAATGATAAATTTCGAGATCGGATATACCCCTTTATCAGACAACTGTAAATTTAGAATGGCCAAACTGCAGAAATTTGAGTAAAAAGGCTTTCTGCTTACCTTTTTGTTTCATTCAGGCGCCACAGTGGTCCGCAAAAGGGTCCTTCCGCTGTAGTTTTTGGGTCCTTCCTATGTAGTTTTTTCAGCTCGTCTCGAAATACTTCAATCAGGGTCACGGCACCAATTTGTCAGAAAAATACCCGATTCTTTGATTGAAAGATCCAAGAACAAACCGGAGATTTCTTCAATTTAAAGGATGGTACATTTATTTAGAAGTCACATGTAAAGCAAGCAGCGCTGGGTGCAGCGTGACGCAGCTCCCTCTGGAGCGTAGTCAGACTGAACCCCGACTTCCGGGTGCACGTTACAATTATCCCCTCGGGTTGGGTGAGCCAGTACAATGGGATGGGCTTGTACGCGACTATCTGATTGGCTAATCTACCTATGGCGGGAACAGGCCATCCACTGAACACGCCACTTCATTCTAGAATGTGCTATCAAGAGTGTGTGTGAGTATTGAGTTTGGGTGTGTATCTAATGTGAAAGACCTGACTTAAAAGAGAGAGAAAAGACAGAGAGAGCTCTATACCTTTGTCTCATTCCTGTTTTATCAATATACCATAACATAACATGATTGTTCATAAGCATGCAAACAGAATTTGTATGGAATATGTGTAGGGCATAATGGGAGATCACCTACAGAATTATTATTCTGGCACTAACTATACATTAACCCTTTCAACCGTTACCTGACTTGAACCCCATTGAAAATCTCTGATGGGATTTGAAAAAGGTGGTTGCAGCACGCAAACCCAAGAATATTAGTGAACTGGAGGCGAATGGGCTAGGATTCCTCGCCAGAAGCTGGTGTCTGGCTAAGCATCATGTTTGCAGCTGGTCAGAACAGGAAAAGGGTGCTCTACTAAGTACTAAAGATGCTTGTCATGAAGGGGTTGAATAATTCTGAGACTGCAGTAGTCATTAAAAGTGCCATTTTGTGTTGAATTTAGAGAAACCATTTGTAATATTTGCTGTGTTGAGCGATTTAAATTGTTCTTGTTTTATCTATTTATTGCAAACAGCTGTTAGTTTGTACATTTTGCCAATAAACCTAATTTGAAGTGGGGGTTGAATAATTTTGATTGGATAAGGATAAGGGATAAGAATCTGTACTTATATAGTGCTTTTCTAGTCTCAAAGACTACTCAAAGCATTTCACTAGTACTAACCCTCTATTCAAAGGGCCTATCAGAGATAGATACCTATGGAAAATTTAGAGTCAACAATTAACCTAACATGCATGTCTTTGGAATGTGGGATAAAACCAGAGCAGCCAGAGAAAACCCACACAGCACAGGGAGAACATGTGAACTCCACACAGAAAGGTTCCCACCTCTGTCAGCCTTGCAACTGTATATATTAGTGGTGAAAACATTAATCAAGTTAATTGCATTTAACTCAACACCTAAGTAATCATGATCAACTGGTTATTCATGAGCATGAACATGGTATTTTGACCTTGTTTGCTTTCCATCTTTAAGACGCGCAGCCCGCCATAAGTAAATCAGGAAGTAAAGCAAAGACAGAAAGATTCTGAATGGCAAGTTCAACTTCAAAGAATCGCCAGATGGTTCTCTTGACAAGAGCAAAGTAATTTGTGTTTACTGTCAATACCCCCTTTACACAGGGGTGGAGCTCACTGAGAGATTGTTGAGAGATCTGGCCAATTTTTGGTCTCTCAATCATCTTCAGTGATCTCTACAGTCACCACAGTCTCCTCAAAGTTTTGACTCAGTCCAAAACCCACAAGGATCTCCCAAACATCAAAAACTGACCCAATCTCTCAATGATCTCCCTACTGTGTAAAGGGGCCCTTACCATCGGAGTACGTCTAGTCTTAAATACCACTTGCTGCCTAAGCACACAGCTGATTCGGACAGTTCACAACGGAGATGCCTGGACAACGTCACAACCAACAAACCCCAAAAGCGATTGCCAAATGAGCCCCCCCCACCACCCCCCGCACGCTCTGTGGCAGACGAAGGCCCACCCGAAACAATCCGCACCAAGAGGAACCAAGATCCACACAGGGACACAGAAGCCCACCACACCAACAAGAAGTGAGCCGGACAGCCAGAGACCCCACCGGTGCACCACAGGTGATTTACTGATACTGTGTAATGTTTAAGTAATATTATGACAGACGACGACAGATGACGAGATAAAAACGTCTATCATATTTTGTATAAAACTCTCATTTATATCGGGATGTCGCAAAATACATATGCGTACGCCCCTCCCCACCTTCAGCAAAGCTCCTCACACACTTGTCAGCGCCTGCCTCTCCCCCGCGGTGTGCACAGCGCAACAGGTGTGTGGGTCGCCAGGCTTCACTCCAGCACTTAGCACAGCAGCTAACTCCACACTAATGGTTTGGTCAAATAGCCGCTAGTTCTGTTTGCCAGGGATGTGGGACTGTTTTCACCATGATGCGTCAGAGAGGACAGTCCTCTAACCTCGTTTTAATTCACCATCTCACTCTTATCATTGTAAAACAGCAAATGCTAAATGATGATGCTAAGTTGTTGCTAACAGGAAACATTATTAGTGTATCAGAATGTTATTTCTTAGCTTTGTTTGAAAGAATTATATTGAAGCTGCAAAAGTGCGTGATAGCGGCACATACACAGAAAATAAATTAATTAATTGAAACATGCTGGAGGAGCAAATAGCCGCTTAATGTAACTTACTTGAGTTTCAATAATTTTAATAATTAGTAAAGTAGTGAAATGTTGGTGTGTAGTCAAAGTAAACCTTGTTATGATATTTAATGTTTTCCACCCTGACATTAGGACGAGAGAGGGAGAAACATTACAGGAATATTAATTGGATATTACTACATCTTTAAATAAAAGGAGAAAATTAATGCCAGATGAATTTGTACAATAGATTTTTTTTCCATTATGTAATTTAAAATGCAAAAAAGAGGTAGTCCTTTTTATGTGGTTATTATATCTAAACTATAGAATTTATAGAAAATGTATATCATCCCGATACATTGTTTTCAGGATATAAGATACTTATATTGGGATATGAAATTTTGGTCATATCAGCCCTACTCCCATGTTAATAAGAGTATGAAAAACTTGAAACAGACTGTCAGTGATGGCGTATATCATTCCGGCCTGACGAAATCACCCCAAGAGTGCTCAGATTTCCTGACCTTTGACAATGACCTTGACCTCAACCTGAATACGGTCCTACCTGATGGTCGTCATGCATAAGTTTGGTGAGAATCGACGTAACTGCCTCGTCGGAGAAGTGAGTTTCCTAAAATCAGGTAAGTGCCCCGACCTTTGACCTTGACACTGACCTTGAGCACAATGAGTTATGTGACCACTGGGGCAATTACCTAGAAAAATTAGCAATTTTCATGAACTCACCTAAATGCCCAAGCCTCCTGACCTTTGACCTTGACCACAACCTGGATGCAGACCCACCTGAGGATCATTGTGAGTGAGCATGGCAAATATTGAGGCAATTTCCTTGGAGGAGTAGTGACTTTTCTGAAATACTGTAAGTGCCCAGAGCTCCTGACCTTTGACCTTGACCTTCAGCACAACTTGGATGAAGACCCACCTGAGGATCATTGTGAGTTTGGTGAGCATCGGGGCAAATGCCTAGGAGGAGTAGCGATTCCTGTGAAATGTGGCTGGACGGACAGACATTAGCTTCTTTCAGTTTCACTGCGAATGAGCTAAAATATGACCAATTTAAGGTACAATGTATAGAAAAATAATCTGCAATTAAAGTGCGATTAACCGAGACTGACTTACAATTTCAAATGATTGATCACGATAAAAAAAATTGGAATCATCTTTCACCACTAATAGATCTACAGTATATGTACATTTGTTGTACATACTGAACTTCTTTGAGTTTCAAATTGATAATAAGAAAGTCAAACTTTACTGCAGCCCAGATGTTTGTGGTGCATGTATGCACATGCACTGGCCCTTATTTCCACTTTGCTGCATCACATACACAAAACAACAACCTCTGGCGTAGACTGACAAATCAGCACTGGCAATTTAACCAACCACGACAACGCACGTTTGATTAATTTTAAACCTTTGTCAAAAATGTTTCGATCTATACACATTAGAGCCTCACCTTTCCAAATTAAAGACTAATCATAGTACAAGGCTGTTTTTGGTATAGAAGAAAAGAATAATCAGATCCAGTTTGTAGGCTCGTCTTGGTTTACCTGCAGCTCTATTACTATTCAATCAAGACAAATTGCTTTTATAAAGTCTTACGAACACAAGATTTAGCCCCCCTTGGCTCCTGACGCTGCCACAAATCCTCCAATAATGTTAAACAACATGCATCCATCAGAAGACAACTTTCCTGTGGTCTCAGACAAATATGTGCTCAGTGAGTTTAACCACACTCTCAAACTACTGTCTGCTGGCTTCCCTCTCAGCATTGCTGGTGAAGTTAAACTCATGTGAGTGGAATTAAAGAGCAGCGAGACACTTTAAGTACAGTAACTGTACACTTCCAAGAGCCTGAAGTTAATATCCAAAGCAGCAAGGAAGACACGGGCACTTTAAGCGGAAACAAAATCAGCAAACAAAAGAAGTGATTGTGAGGACAAAGGGGATTAGTCATTCGCATTGTCTGGAAATAAAGAATCACAGCCAGCGAGGGCATATAAAAGTTGTGAGGCTGATTTTGTGCAAAAATGATCGCACTCATTAGCATGCTGCTGCTTCTGCCATTATCTCCTTGTAAGAAAGCAAGACTGCTACCAGTAAGAATAAGTGTCAAAGAGCACAGTCAAGATTTTTTGGTGGGTGTTTTTTTTTATTCTTTTAACGTCTGTTTTTCTTCTACCAAGTGGGTTGGACGAGTTGGAGAGACACTGATGTATCTGCCATAGTCTTATAGTTTTTGAAGCTGAGTTTTACGCCGGATGCCCTTCCTGATGCAACCCTGCCCATTTTTATCCGGGCTTGGGACCGGCACAGGGAGTACACTGGCTTGTGCACCCACTGTGGCTGGGTAACCAACATTTCCCTCCTCTGTTCCATTACTGCTGAGCACCAAGCTGGATGGCAGGAAGTTCCACTTTTATATGGTCTTCGGCATGACCCGACGGGGACTTGAACCCTGGCCTCCCAGTTGTGGAGCAGATGCTCTACCTCTAAGCCACCACTCCATGTCCCAGTACAGAAATAAGTGTGAAAAAATTCACAGAATTTTTTCCACCCCATTTCACTATTCATTATGACTGTCTTAACATTAACAAAGCTGTTAAATTAGTGGCCCTGAGTAGTGTAAATTACATTCAGCTTGAATTTTCTCATTCACAAAGTTACCAGGACAACCTTGCAGGCCTCAGGAGTTTCCATGGTTACTTCAGCAGTCTCCTCATTGTCAGAACTGGAAATTAGAGGAGGACTCCGACCGCATCCTTGTACAGCATACAGAATATATACCAGCATTTGCAGCATGCATGTACCTTTATGAACATGTTTGAGGGACAGTTTCTAACGCCTGAATGTGATGCAAACTATGAATATGTATGGCTGTTTTCATGCTGATTAACATGGGATCAAGGATGATTTATGACTTAGAGTGGCATACAATTACGATAATGTTCTATGGAGACTGAGCAGTGTGCTGTAAATTATAAGTACTGTATATGTATGCATGGGAGGATAAGATTTTTTTTTTTCATTTTATACAGTACATGCAGTTAGTATCAATGTATAAAATAATGAAAAAAACATCTTGTCCTCCCATCTTGTCCTCCCATGCATACATATACAGTACTTATAATTTACAGCACATATACATGTATAAAATGAATGCATACATTCATTTTATACATGCAGTTAGTATCAAGGGCAGCTCGGTGGTGTAGTGGTTAGCACTGTGGCAGCACGGCAAGAAGGTGACGGGATCGATCCCGCCCCCTGACCATCGGTGACCCTTCTGTGTGGAGTTTGCATGTTCTACCCGTGCTTGTGTGGGTTTCCTCCCACAGGTCAAAAACATGCATGCTAGGTTAATTGGGGATTCTAAATTGTCCTTAGGTATGACTGTGAGAGTGAATGGTTGTCTGTCTCTCTGTGTTGGCCCTGCAATGGACTGGCCATCTATCTAGGGTGGACCCTGCCTCTTGCCCAAAGACGCTGGGATAAGTTCCAGCCACCCCCACCCCCACCCCCCGAGACTCTAAAAGGATTAGGATGAACAAATGCTAATCATAAATTGCATTTAACCTGCCTAAGATAACACTGGTCAACACCATATTTATTGTCTAAGTTTTCTTTTAGCTGATTTAGGACAATTTTGATGTGCTGAATCCAAAAATCACTTTGGTTTTGCTCAATCAGGTCAATTTTTTTGAATTATGGCCACATGTTGTTTTGTACGTTTTTGTTTACATGTACAGGTATTTTCGCTTTATATGATGCAAAATTCTTTTTATGTCTTGAAATTCTCTGAATTTTGAACAATGATGATGTAACATTCAATTTACATGTACTTACCTTTATATAAAGGTAAGTACATGCACGATACTAAGTAAGTACTAAGTAAGTACTAAGTAAGTACAGGTTTTTACTTAGCACCTGATCGAGAGAAACGGATGTCATTTTCGGATTCAGCGGTGCAAAATTGTCTTAAATCATTTGAAAAACGACAGACAACTTACAAAAAAATTATTTTTGTAACCCTGTGTAATCAATACCTAAAAGCCCAGTTATCAACACCATGAAA
Organism: Pholidichthys leucotaenia; assembly: GCA_020510985.1. Classification (NCBI taxonomy): domain Eukaryota; kingdom Metazoa; phylum Chordata; class Actinopteri; order Cichliformes; family Pholidichthyidae; genus Pholidichthys; species Pholidichthys leucotaenia. The sequence continues at coordinate 21,523,325 of CM035844.1, forward strand.
CATATATAGATTTCATACTGAATCACATTGAGGTCACTCTCAATCTTTCCACAGTCACCATGGCTAATAGACATCATCATCATCATCACCAATGTCTTCTTTGATTTATGGATATGTTAACAAAGTGAAATCTGTAGTCACTGATACACAGCCCACATCCATGTTTATATAACTTATTTATTTGAATTTATGGAATACTTTAAACTGTTTTTAAGATAAATGGCGTTCACTTATATAGCGCTTTTCTTCTCATCTAGGATGACCAAAGCACTTTACAGATCCTGCAATCCACCCATTCACACACACATTCACACACTGATGGCGGCAGAGCTGCCATACACACAGGTGCTAACCAGGCCACCAGGAGCAACTGTGGGTTCAATGTCTTGCTCAAGGACACTCCGACAAGCGGACAGCAGACAGAGCGGGAATTGAAGCCATGACCCTCCGATCAGTAATTGGTCACACTACACCTGCGCCACTGCCGCCCCAGAAGGATGCCTCCTTAAGTACGCTGGCTGATGAGAGGGCGCAGGTGTGTCCTCTCCCTCAGGTGTGATGATGAGCAGCGGAGAGATGAACAGGAAGGAGGGGGCACGCTCTTGCTGCCCATGACAGGGCCCCCCCCTTCTAGGAGCGCCTCCTGGCGGTCCACAGGGTTTGTTGGGATGGGCTTGATGGTAGGACTGGAGCATCTCTTTATCCAAGATTCGGGCCATAGGAACCCAGGATTGTTCCTCTGGGCCATAGCCCTCCCAATCCACCAAATAGTGGAGACCCCGGCCCCGACGGCGAACATCCAAGATCCGGTGGACCGTGTGGGCGGGGTGGCCGTTGATGATCCAGGGAGGAGGATGCAGCTTTGGGGGGGAGGGCAGAGAGGACTGACCGAGAGGGGCTTGATGTGCGAGATGTGAAAGGTCGGGTTCACTCGGAGGGTAGGTGGGAGTCTCAGGCGAACCGAGGCGTTGTTGATAATCCTGGAGATCGGGAAGGGCCCGATGAAGTGCGGAGACAGCTTCTTCGAAGTGGTCTTCAACTGCACCTGACTGGCTGCCAACCAGACATGCTGTTTCACGGTGTACCTGGGCCCAGGCATCCGTCGTTTGTCCACCGCAGCCCGGTTGCGCTCCACAAAGCGGGTAAGGGCGATGCGCGGGGATCTCCAGATGCTCCTACAGCGGCGAGCATGAGCCCCCACGGAGGGAACCGTGACCTCCCTCTCGGTCATGGGCAGGAGCGGAGGCGTGTTCCCCAATGACGCTTCAAAAGGGGTAAGCCCCATAGACATGGAAATAGCCGAGTTCATAGAATATTCCACCCAGATCAGGTGTGACCTCCACAATGAAGGGTGCTCAGCTGCCACGCACTGCAGGGTGGCCTCCAAGGACTGATTGGCGCGCTCTGCCTGCCCGTTGCTCTGGGGGTGGTTCCCAGAGGAGAGGCTTACCGTCGTTCCCAGGGTGTGGCAAAAGACCTTCCAGACCTGTGATGTAAACTGCGGGCCCCGGTCAGACATGATGTCCATTGGGATACCATGGAGTCAAATCACATTATCAGTCAACAGGATGGCCGTCTCCAAGGCTGAGGGAAGTTTGAGAAGCGCCACCAAGTGGACAGCCTTGGAGAAGCAGTCCATGATGGTCAATATCACTGTTTTACCATGGGAGTGGGGAAGTCCAGTGACAAAATCTACGATGATGTGAGTCCGTGGCTGATCAGGGACGGGGAGGGGATGGAGGAGTCCAGATGGGGGGGAGGAATCATACTTGCCCCGGACAAAGGTCTGACAGGCCTACACGTACTCCCGCATGTCCCGCCACAGCGTGGGCCACCAGAACCCCCGCCGAACAAGATCTGTAGTGCGGGTGATACCGGGATGACAGGCGAAGCGGCTGGTGTGACCCCACTGGATGACATCACTGTGGAGGGCAGCAGGGACGTACAAGTGGTCCAGGGGGCACCCTGCTGGCACAGGGTCCCCAGACTGGACCTGACGGACCCTCCGCTTGATATCCCACGTAAGGTCACTGAGGACGCATGAAGGGGGAAGAATGGATTGGGGGTGGGAAGGGGGCGCAACCTCCTTGGAATCAAACTGGGGTGATAGCGCGTCCAGTTTGGTATTTCGAAAACCAGGCTGGTAAGTGATTTTGAAATTAAATTGCTGGAAAAATAATGCTCAGCGAGCCTGCCTGGCGTTAAGTCAGCGGGCTGACCGCAAGTACTCGAGGTTCTTCTGGTCGGTCCACACGACAATGGGGTGAATAGCCCCGTCTAACCAATGTCTCCATTCCTCTAATGCCAACTTAATGGCAAGCAGCTCTCTGTCCCCTACGTTGTAATTCCTCTCGGCCGGCGTAAGCCGACGAGAGAAATACGCGCACGGATGGAGCTTCTGATCAGAGGATGTATGTTGTGAGAGAACAGCGCCCACCCCCGAATCAGACGCGTCCACCTCAATGACGAACTGGAGCTGCATGTCGACCTGACGACCTGAGCCAAGATTGATGTTTCAGTGAACAGGCCTTTTAATTTGGAAAAGGCCTGTTCCACTGCCTCGGTCCACCAAAAGGGAACCTTAACAGAGGTCAGCTGCGTTAAGAGCAGTGCTACCCCACTATAGTTCCTGATGAACCTGCGATAAAAATTCACAAACCCGAGGAAGCGTTGAAGCTCCCTCCAGGAGTGCGGTGTCGGCCAATCAAGCACTGCCCTCACTTTGGCCGGGTCGGCAATCAGTCTCCCTTCAGCCACTATGAAGCCCAAGAAGGAAGTTGATGTTGTGGAGAATTCGCACTTCTCGGCCTTAACGTTGAGCTAGTTCTCCAGGAGCCGTTGTAAAATGGCCCTCACAAGGACCTCATGTCCTCTGGCGAGCGGGAGAAAATTAAGATGTCATCCAAATAGATGAACACAAATTGATAGTGCATATGTCTGTCTTCACAGACATTTTTAACACCTCCCTTAAGCTGTGCCACGTGCCGACCTGCCTCAAATCCTCCACCATCATCCCTGTCCCCAAGAAGCCATGGATTACTGGACTTAACAACTACAGACCTGTAGCGCTCACCTCTGTAGTCATGAAGTCCTTTTAGCACCTGGTCCTGTCTCACCTCAAGTCCATCACCACTCCCCTCCTGGACCCGCTGCAGTTTGCCTACCGTGCCAACAGGTCTGTGGACAACGCAGTCAACCTGGCCCTCCACTCTATCCTGCAGCACCTGGACTCCCCGGGAACCTACGCCAGGATCCTGTTTGTGGACTTCAGCTCCGCATTCAACACCATCCGCCCCGCTCTGCTCCAGGACAAGCTGTCCCTGCTCGGCGTGCCTGACTCCCTCTGCAGGTGGATCACCGACTTCCTGACGGACCGGAGGCAGCATGTGCGGCTGGGGAAGTCTGTCTTGGACTCTGTTAGCATCAGCATCGGATCACCCCAGGGCTGTGTACTTTCCCCCCTACTCTTCTCCCTTTATACCAACTCCTGCACCTCCTCCCACCAGTCTGTAAAGCTGATCAAGTTTGCGGACGACACCACCCTCATCGGGCTCATCTCCAACGGCGACGAGTCCGTCTACAGGAAAGAGGTGGCCCAGCTGGTGTCCTGGTGCAGCCACAACAACCTGCAGCTGAACGCTCTGAAGACAGCGGAGATGATTGTGGACTTCAGGAAAGTCACAACCCCCCTGCCCCCCCTCACCATCACAGGCTCTCCCATCACCATTGCAGATTCCTTCCGCTTCTTGGGCACCACCATCACCCGGGACCTCAAATGGGAGCCGACCATCAGCTCCCTCTTCAAAAAGGCCCAGCAGAGGATGTTCTTTCTGCGGCAGCTGAGGAAGCTCAAGCTTCCCACCAAGATGTTAGTGCAGTTCTACACGGCCATCATCGAGTCCATCCTCACCTCCTCCATAACCGTGTGGTACGCAGAAGCCACTGCCAGGGACAGACTAAGGCTGCAGCGCATCATGCGCACTGCTGAGAAGGTGATCAGCTGCAAGCTCCCATCTCTCCAGGACCTGTACATCTCCAGGACCCGGAGGCATGCAGGCCGGATCATAGCCGATCCTTCACACCCTGGTCACGTACTGTTTGCCCCCCTCCCCTCAGGTAGAAGACTTCGGTCCATTCAGACTAAAACCTCCCGGCACATGAACAGCTTTTTCCCCTCTGCCATCAGACTGCTGAACACTAAGTGACTTATTGACTCTCGTGCACTATATACAGCAGCTCATGTCGTTCATCACTGTTTTTCTGTTGCATTATCGACTGCACTGTGGTACCCCATATTATCTGCTACTTGCTAATTTATTTAAAACTGCCTTGACTAGTATTACTCATTATTATTATTATTATTATTATTATTATTATTATTATTTATTATTCTACACTCATTGCATGTTTTTAGTCTTTTAGTTTTTAGTTTATCTCTTTATCTCATCATGTTTTTAATGTTGCAGCATGGCACCGAGACAAATTCCTAGTTTGTGTAGTACATGAACAATGGCAATAAATCTGATTCTGATTCTGATATCGCGGAGGATGTCGTTAGTTAACCGTTGGAAGACAGCGGGGGCGTTGGTGAGCCCAAATGGCATCACCAAATACTTGAATTGCCCCAAGTGTGTTTTAAATGCTGTCTTCCACTTGTCGCCCTCATGAATGCGAATGAGATGGTACGCGTTGCGTAGGTCTAATTTGATAAACACCCGTGAGCTCTGAGGGAGCTCGTACGTGGAATTCATCAAGGGTAGGGGATATTTGTCCTTAACTGTTATAGCATTGAGCTCACGGTAATCGATACACAGGAGCAGCGAGCCATCCTTCTTGCCGACAAAGAAGAGGGGGTGTGGCTCTGGAGCCACAGATAACCTAGAATCATCGGGGATGATGAATTTGGGAGAACTTGGAACGTGAGTTCCTCCCAGTGATTCCCGGACAAGAGGATGGCAACTGGCCGTGTGCATTCGGTGATAACCGCAATCTCACGGCCAGATATGGTGGTAACACATTGATGATGGGGCAATTTAAGAGTGGGAATATCCAGGTCTCGGACGAGCCGGGCCGACACGAAATTGCCCTCTGCCCCTGAATCAACTAATGCCAAGACCCTCCTCTCGACCCCCGGCAATTGCACGAGGGCCGGAATACAGAAATTGCCGGGGGCAGTTAACTTGGTCCCGCCCACCAGATTCCCCACAGTTACTGACGGGCTGCATCTTTTGGCCGCTGGGGGCACTCATCCCGACTGTGCTTCAGTGAACCACAGTACAAGCACGCGCCAGTCCTCCTCCTCCGCCGACGCTCATCGTTGGTTAATTGAAACCGACTGAGGTCCATCGGCTCGGGAGGAGGACCAGCCCCCCTAGTGTCAGTTCCCACAGTGGGCACCCACTCGGCGGACGAGCGAGAGGAGGCCTGTCGCTCCTTCGCTTGCTCACGATAGCGATTGTCCAACTTCATAGCCTGATCAATGAGACCATCGAGTGTATTGGGAATGGAATAAACCTCCAGGTCATCACAGAGATGGACGTTTAACCCGTGGAGGAACTCGCTGCGTAACGCAACCTCCTTCCACCCCGAGTCTGCTGCTTCGACCCGAAACTCCACAGAGAACTCGGCCACAGACCGGGCCCCCTGGCGGAGATTCATAAGGCGGCTCATTATGTTCCCCTGACTCTCAGTGTGGTCGAACGCATGACAAAAAGCAGCCACAAATTGGTCAAACGTATAACTACGGCCCTCCAGGCTGTCTGCTGTGGCCCAAGCCCAACTGAGGACTCGGTCCCGCAACAGTAAGGTGAAAAATTGAATCTTAGCGATCTCCGTCGGGTTCTCCCCCCCCCCCCCCAACCTGCTCCAAATACATCCGTACCTGGTGTAAAAACTCCTTGCATACCCACACCTCCCCCACAAAGAGGGCAGGTGTGGGAATGGAGGTGGTATGGTGAACTGGTGGTTGAACAACAGGGGCAGGCTGAGGGGGAGGAAACGGAGGAGCCGTCCCAGCCAAATAACGCGTGATGGTGTCCAATTGCTGCATCATTGTTTGCAGCTGCTGGTTCATCACGGAGACCAGTTGCTTGGTTGCCTCTAAGCGATCCATAGCAGACTGTCCCCCTGTTACACCTGCTCAGCTGAGGTTAAGGCTGGCTCGTTCTGTCATGACTGATTAGATAATTCAGCCCACGTGCGAGGAGCAGCAACAAAGAGACAATCAAACAGTACACAAGTCTGAATGTTTTATTAAATAGCAAACGCCGCACTGCTACAGAACAGTCACTCGCCAAAGGAAAGGGCCTGTGGAGAGAGAACAAGAGCTGTGAGCAGAGGAATGGAGTAAAGGAAAATGGGCGAGTCAAATTACAACTTACGTGGGCTCTGAGGGAGCGCCAGCAGGACTCCAGTGGGGAATAGACAAACCAGCAGGGTAGGGGACTGCTGGTGGAGCCTGACCGGGTGGAGGTTACCGTCGTGGGAGAAACACGCGCGCAGCCCTCAGTGACACACCCGCACGATGGCAGCAACCTGCACAAGGGAAAAAGCAAACAGGTTAATAACTTCTTTTACCAGTATTATGATGATTTGCTGTTGTTCAGCGGCAGTATACCCAGACGAGCCAGCGTTGAGTTGCAGAAGGATGCCTCCTTAAGTACGCTGGCTGATGAGAGGTGTGATGATGAGCTGAGGAGAGATGAACGGGAAGGAGGGGGCGCACTCTCGCCGCCCATGACAGTATGTTTGTGAAAGAAAAATTCCATATTATCTATACTATTATTGATATTAATAATGTATTATTATAATTGAGAAGTATCATATGCCATGTTTAATGTTTATATGTGCATTCCATATAGGATAAGTTTATATTTTCTTGGCCTGTTTCTGTGAGCAATTTCAGAGAGTTCAGACGGGTTTAGTACCTGTGTAAGGAATGATCTAAGCCATTTATAATCTCTTTGACATGTCCTGTTTTGGGTCATGGGAATGCACAGGAACTCCTCATCTTATAGATTAGTGTTCCATGGACATTCTCTTAGTTTTATGGATCTCATGTCTTCATGACCCATGTCTCCAGAGTGTCTGACGTCCGCCTGGATAAGCTCAGTTATCAGGACTGTCCCGTTCTGTCCCTTCCCTTATCCTCATCCTCCCTCTCCTTTCTCCTACCTACATATATCAGACTTAGAAGAATGGATCCTTTAGAGATTCTAGGTGTGTCTGAATGTTATGCCTTGTAACCTCTCCCCCAGGTGGCCAATGGGGTGATTCCTTATATTTTTGTAATAAATGTACATAAATTCAACTTTCCGCCTGATTATTTGACTTTGAATAATTTAAGCTCAAAATTATTCTAACAGTTTGTCACACTTAAATGTTTCAGATCATCAAACAAATTTAAATATTAGACAAAGATTACACAAGTAAACACAAAATGCAGTTTTTAAATGAAGGTGTGTATTATTAAGGAAAAAAAATCCAAACCTAAATGGCCCTGTGTGAAAAAGTGATTGCCCCCCCCCCAGTTAAAACATAAATTAACTTTGGTTAATTCAATTTCTCTAGCCACACCCAGGCCTGATTACTGCCACACCTGTTCTCAATCAAGAAATCACTTAAATAGGACCTGCCTGAAAAAGTGAAGTTGAGTAAAATATCCTCAAAAGCTGTACATCATGCCGCAATCCAAAGAAATTCAGGAACAAATGAGAAACAAAGTAATTGATATCTATCAGTCTGGAAAAGGTTATAAAGCCATTTCTAAAGCTTTGGAACTCCAGCAAACCACAGTGAGAGCCATTATCCACAAATGGCAAAAACATGGAACAGTGGTGAACCTTCCCAGGGGTGGCCAGCCAACCAAAATTACCCCAAAAGTGCAGCCAGCAATGACTCATCCAAGAGGTCACAAAAGACCCCACAACGAAGAACTGCAGGCCTCACTTGCCTCAATTAAGGTCAGTGTTCATGACTCCACCATAAGAACCTGCATGGCAGAGTTCCAAGACAAAAACCACTGCTGAGCAAGAAGAACATAAAGGCTTGTCTCAGTTTTTCCAGAAAACATCTTGATGATTCTCAAGACTTTTGGGAAAATACTTTGTGGACTGACGAGACAAAAGTTGAACTTTTTGGAAGGTGTGTGTCCCATTACATCTGGCGTAAAAGTAACACAGCATTTCAGAAAAGGAACATCATACCAACAGTAAAATATGGTGGTGGTAGTGTGATGGTCTGGGGATGTTTTGCTGCTTCAGGATCTGGAAGACTTGCTGTGGTAAATGGAACCATGAATTCTGCTGTCTACCAAAAAATCCTAAAGGGAAATGTCCGGCCATCTGTTCATGACATCAAGCTGAAGCACACTTGGGTTCTGCAGCAGGACAATGATCCAAAACACACCATCAAATCCACCTCTGAATGGCTTAAAGAAAACAAAATAAAGACTTTGGAGTGGCCTAGTCAAAGTCCTGACTGAATCCAATTGAGATGCTGTGGCATGACCTTAAAAAGGCGGTTCATGCTCAAAAACCCTCCAGTGTGGCTGAATTACAACAATTCTGCAAAGATGAGTGGGCCAAAATTCCTCCACAGCTGTAAAAGACTCATTGCCAGTTATTGCAAACGCTTGACTGCAGTTGTTGCTGCTAAGGGTGGCCCAACCAGTTATTAGGTTTAGGGGGCAATCATTTTTTCACACAGGGCCATGTAGGTTTGGATTTTTCCCCCTTAATAATAAACACCTTCATTTAAAAACTGCATTTTGTGTTTACTTGTGTTATCTTTGTCTCATATTTAAATTTGTTTGATGACCTGAAACATTTAAGTGTGACAAACACACAAAAAAATGAGAAATCAGGAAGGGGGCAAACACTTTTTCACACCACTGCATATACACAGTGCCTTGCAGGAGCTTTTATATTCTAATTTATGGTATACTTGAAAGTTGGTTTTTTTATATCTAGAATATCTATTAGTGACTTTAAAATGGACTTTAGTGCAGGGAAACAATTTAAAATATAAGGGATATATCAAAAAAAACTCAAAAGAAAACTTTAAGTCAATAGGAGTTCAGTGTTTAAGAAAAAAAAGAAAAAGCTGCCTTCACAAGTGGAAATGTAACCCTAACCTTCTTTAATGAGTGTCTCTAATGTACAATAGCTCACATAGGAAGGGCAAAGAGGAGCACAGTCTTTGATCATGGGGAGAACGGTGACTGCTTATTTCTCCCCTGGTATACAGTCAAGGTCACACTGAACAGAGACAAGAAAGTGCAATATAAATGATGCAGACCCACCTGAGGATCATTGTGAGTGAGTTTTGTGAGGATCAGGGCAAATGCCTGGGACGGGGGTTGGCAACCCGCGGCTCCAAAGCCCTGTTGTTGTCGCTGTGGCTCTCTGCAGTTACATCTCAAAATGAGACTGAAAAAATGAAGGCCATTTTAATGATTTTATTTTTCCAAATTATTTTCTACTGGATACATTTTTCAACTGAAACACATGCTTTTATAAATGTAAAATATACAGTATATACAGTATTTTAAATGTTTTTATTATATTATACTGGAGTGGTGACCTAGAGGTTGAGCATCCGCCCCACAACCGGGAGGCCGGGGTTCAAGTCCCAGCCAGGTTATGCCAGAGACCATATAAAAATGGAACTTGCTGCTGTCCAGCTTGGTGGTAAATGGCGTTCACTTATATAGTGCTTTTCTTCTCATCTAGGATGACCAAAGCGCTTTACAGATCCTGCAATCCACACATTCACACACTGATGGCAGCAGAGCTGCTATACACACAGGTGCTATAACCAGGCCACCAGGGGCAACTGGGGGTTCAGTGTCTTGCTCAAGGACACTTTGACAAGCGGAAAGCAGACAGAGCGGGAATCGAACCCATGACCCTCCGATCAGTAGTTGGTCACACTACACCTGCGCCACTGCCGCCCCCAGTGCGCAGCAATAAATGCAACGGAGGAGGGAAATGTTTGTTACCACAGGGGGTGCACAAGCCTGTGTACTCCCTGTGGCGATCCCAAGCCCAGATAAAATGGGCAGCATTGAGTCAGGAAGGGCATCTAGCGTAAAAACCCTTGCTAAATCCACATGCAGATCATCGCAATATAAGGTGATGATACGCTGGGGCGACCCCGAAAGGGAGCAGCCAAAAGACAAAAAAAAAAGTGTTTTTATTATACTGTCAACTAAAATATGTGCCACATTCGACCAAACTTAATAGCAGCCTCATATGCATGGAGAGGTGGACTGTCCCCACCGGCTGGCTGCTGGTCCTTACCTCCTTCAGTAAGATAGGGACAAATCCAGAATAAGAAAAATCACCGAGAAAATAGAAATAGAGCACAGCCTTTGCCAAAAAGTCAAAGTCAACTTTATTGTCAATTCTGCCATAGGTAGAGCACATACAGAGAATTGAAACGACGTTACTCTGAGACCCACGGTGCAGCAAGGTAAACACTAAGTAGGAAATATGAATATAAAGTATAACATCTAACACCAAACACTGAACATCAAACATCAGTGCAAAGAAAACCAACCCCCAACCAGAAGCTAACTAAAAATATTAAGGGTGTGCAAAATAACTAAATGCGATAAAAATTAAGACAGCATGTAGTGACTTAGGGTACATATCGGGGCACATAGAGGGTTAAAGTGGCATGCAGTGCAAAGAGAGCAGTCCATTGCTACATAAAGTGACTGGTGCAGCCAGTCACTTTAAAAAAGCTGTATACACATATAAAAAGCTGGAGATGAGCAAAACAGAGTGATTTCAGAGCTTCTGTATCCCTAACTGACAGATACAGACTGGCTGGAAAAGTTTCACTACATGGTGGACTTGATAAATCATCTAAAGTTCTCCAAGGTAAGGGAAGTGCAGTTGGTTCTGTTTTACAACCCCAACCCCAGTGAAGGTGGGACATTGTGTAAAATGTAAATAAAAACAAAATACAATGATTTAAAAATTCCTTTCAACCTATATTCACTTATACACTACAAAGACAGGATATTTAACGTTCAAAGGGATAAAATTTATTGTTTTGTTCACTCATTTTGAATTTGATGCCTGAAACATGTTCCAGAAAAGCTGGGACAGGGACAAGAAAAGACTTGGCAAGTTGAGAAATGCTCAAGAAACACCTTTTTGGAACATTCAGAATCAGAATCAGAATCAGAATCAGCTTTATTGGCCAAGTATGCACAGCACATACAAGGAATTTGACTTTGGCTAAAAACTAAAAACTTCCACTGGTGAACAGGTCAATTGGAAACAAGTGAGTGCCATGATTGGGTATAAAAGGAGCATCCCCAAAAGTCGTTCACAAGCAAGGATGGGGTGAGGTTCACCACTTTGTGAACTTACTTACTTACTTACTTTCTACTCCTGTGGGGTGAGGGCTGGAGGCCATCACCATGTGTAGAGTCAATCAGGTTAACCAGTGCGTGCCAACATTGCCGGTTTTGGGCCAGCTCTTCTGCGTCGTCAACGGCGACTCCGAGCTGTCGGAGGTCTCTCTCCACCACATTGAGCCAGCTGGTGCGTGGCTTGCCCCGGGTCTTTTCCACCCTGAGGCCAGGGGAGGTTCCAAACAAACGGTGACCCACGGCGTGTCGGCACGCCGTTAGATGGCAGCCCCATCATCCGACAATCCTGCGGAGAACTAACAACCCACCCAGGAGAAACCTACTTGTTATGAAACCAATCAGAAGAAACCGGACACTGTTTGGGAAAATAGTTCAACAGTTAAAGAATGTTTCTCAACATACAATTGCAAGGAATTTAGGGATTTCTTCATCTATAGTCCATGATCTCATCAAAAGATTCTGAGAATCTGAAGATATTTCTGCACATAAGTGGCAAGGCTGAACACCAACAATGAATGCTCGTGACCTTTGGTCCCTCAGGCAGCACTGCTTTAACAAGAGCACTTGGGGGTGAGTGCAATAACCCCCGCCTCTGTTTTCTTTGAAGATCCCAATATGTCACTGAAGGAGAGCAGTTTTCAACTTTTCCATATAATTACTGGAGCAGAACAAAATTATGATAAGCCTATCATTCATGAATATGCAAGAAAAATAGTTGTATACAATCTACTGTATGTGCAGGATCCCAAGGTGAGCCTGTGTAGCAAGTTTGGTGACCCTAGCTTTACTCATTCTATAGTGATAGTAATGCAAAAATCATCCGATCAGAGCCAAATTACAACATGCATATCATCAGTGTATATACTGTATAGCAGGTCTCACTACCATCTTGTAAATCTTCCCTTTCACGCTTGCAGCTACTTTTCTGTCACAAATCACCCCTGACACTCGTCTCCACCCACTCCACCCTGCCTGCACTCTCTTCTTCACCCGTGGGGGATGTGGGTGTTTTACTTTTCAAGGGGACAGGCTTGAACACCCACAGCTTGTCCGGTTTTCTTCTCTGGCCTCTCTGCACGCTGCTCTTCCCCTCCCTCTCCTGTTCCTTCAAACATGACACCGGTGACCGGCTTCGAGTGTGATCGCCGAATCTGTGATCCTGTAAGTGAAGTTGAAAACCTCACAGGTGAGCAATGAAATAAATTTAGGATTAAAATAACTACATGCAGGGTTTTTTTTAGTTACAGTTTGTGAAAGAGGTCTGTTGAAGGAAGAGCTGCCATCTGTGTGTGTGTGCGTGAATATAAAATTCCAAATTTCATGTTAAATGTTTTGATTTGGGTGCATGTGACTCATATACCCGCCCCACATAATGTGAGGTTGTGGCCAGTAGTGAGGACAGAGATGAAGAGGAAGGAAAAGGCAGACAAGAACAGAGTGAGGGAGCCGATGAAGATGAAATGGTAGAGGGAGGAGCAGAGAACTCGGAGGAGGCTGTTACTTGCCATCATTTCAGTACACCCACAGGCACGTGCACAGATGGCGCCCAGGTGACACTCCTGTACTGCCCCTTTGATCCCTGAAGTGCCCTCCTGGAGAGTTTTTACACACAACTGGTGATTTATTTTTTAAGAAGAGGATGTTCATAAATGTAGTATACAGTGCAAACGTAATTGCTGTACAAATCCACAAGAAGAAAGGTGCACAAATATGATAAAAGAGGCCAAGTTACAAAGTACCAAATTTACTAGAAAAAGTTACATTTTCATGAGAAAATACACAACTTTCAAATGCCAAAAAAACCCACATTTCAGAATCAGAATCAGAATCAGATTTATTGCCATCGTTCATGTAGTACACAAACTAGGAATTTGTCTCGGTGCCATGCTGCAACATTAAAAACATGATGAGATAAAGAGATAAACTAAAAACTAAAAGACTAAAAACATGCAATAAGTGTAGAATAATAAGTAATATTATTATTATTTTCATTTCCAAGAAAGTCATAAATTTACAATAGTGAAGTCACACATTTCCAAGAAAAAAAGCCAATTTACTAGAGCATTTTTAATTTTTTTCCTTATAATTGTCCCATTTTCTCACCAATCTGTGAGGTTTTTCTTGTAAACTATCATTTTTCTTGGAAAGTTAGAATTTTACACACACGCACACACACACACACACACACACGTATATATGTGTGTGTGTGTGTGTGTATATATATATATACATATATATACGTATATATACATATATGTATATATATATATATATATATATATATACACACACCTATGTGTGTGTGTGTGTGCGCGCAACTTTTTCCTGGCACATTTATTATTTTTGTAGTAAATTTAGTACTTTTTTCCTGTAAATTTGCCATGTTTTGTGATAAAATTGTTACCTTTCCCCAACACAGATTTACAACAATATAATCATAAATTTACAACTTTTTTCTACAAAATTTGCAATTTTTTTCCTATAGAATTTGCAACAGTCGCTCATATTTTCATGATTGTTTTTGTACATTTGCTACCATCTTCTCACGGATAAACTACATTGTCCTGTACAAACTATTCTTGCAGTCTTTATGAGGATGGAGGGCGGCAGGTCAACAAGGAATGATTTTGGCTGCTTTTGCTGACAAAGGTAATGGCCTTTTTTAATTTTTTTGAAAGGATTTAGTTATAGTATAAATGGAGGTTATATATAGAAAGAAAAGTCCTTTTCATATGTTTGCAAAGATGTTGTGGAGGAACAAAATAAGTTCAGGCGAGACACGGCGAGCTGAAGGTTTAAAAGTTTTATTCCTCCATCATCATGAGACACACAGTAGCGCTGTGAGCTGTGCTGTGCTGTGTGTGTGTGTGTGTGTGTGTGTGTGTGTGTGTGTGTGTGCTGTGAGTGCGCTAAGTGAGGCATGTAAAGTCAGCTCTTTTATACAGACAAGAGAGAATGCATGGCACATTTGCATATTGATATACATATCAGTCGATACATATCAATCGCGTGATTTACTAGTGCCAGACTTCCTCTCCTTACTCTGGGGATGTATAACAATAGTCATTGTTCTGGTTGTCCCCCAAGGGGCTCTCTGTCCGTATGCAAATTGTTCTGCTTTCTGCCTTAGCTGAGGCCTTAGCTGAGAGTGATGGCTGAATGTCCATGTAGATTGTGGTGGGTCACCACAGTGCTCCCCCCAGAACACTCAGCAGGGGTTGTGTGACCCTCCCCCCCCCCCCGTCATTTGGGCTCCAGGTCCAGTAGAACTGTTGGAGGGCATGTCAGTCCGTGAGGGGGATGGGGGAGGGGTGGAAAGGGCAGTGTGCTCCGCTCCAAATTCCAGCATGTTGAACTGCCGTGGATCGTGGGCGCACTGGCCGGTGTGTTTCGTGCGTAATGGAACAAGACGGCAATCGGTCGGCTTAGGGAGTAAGGTGCGGGAAAAGCTCTGTGCAGGAGGAGGGGGAGGGGTGGGAGCAAGCGAGTGCCGGCCCGGAATGTCAAAGGTGCCTGGGCTGCGCAAAAGTTGCGTGTGGATCCGCGATGGTGAGGGACTTTCCCGTTAAACGTGGCGGAGATCCACAGCGGCTGCGAAAAAAAACCCAAACATTTTGTCTGACTCCTCCCGCGGCTCGATCCAACGATGTGGGGAAAGCGAGTGGCCAAATTCCCCGAGGATGCGTAGTGGCTGTGATAAACTGAAGCTGTGTCAGGGACTCGGCAGTTTGGCTTTAGGTGCGGGAAGCAGCCCTGATGTCATCAGGGAAAGCAATCGGCTAAATTCCCCCTTGTGCGCCGTGGCTGAGAAACCCATACAAAGTCCTGTGTGCGGATTGCACGTCTGCTCCAGGTGCACGAGCAGCCCTGAAGGTCCCGAGGGTGGCGATCAGCCGTTTTTCTCAGGCATGTACAGCGGCGGAGGACGAATTTATCAGTCTGTGGAGCCGGTTTTGTCCTGTGCGTGGCGCGCGCTTGGCGCAGTGACCACATAGCTGAAAGTTGCGCTGTCCTTGTAATCCTGCAGTGTGTGCGTGTGGCTTCTGTGCGCGGAAGGTCCGTTGCCGAGAGGTGAGTCAGGGTCAGGGAGCTTGATGGAAATCAACGCAGTCAGGGCTGATGGTCTTCCCTGTTCAGGCTGTTTCTGTGAGTTGCTCGTGTCGCTGATCCTCGTGCCTCTCGGTCCCAGCGCTGCGCTCTCCATCCGGCCCTGGGGGTCGCCATCGTGGAGAGAGGACAAGGCTCCCGTGTGGGTGCGAAGGATGTAGGTGTTCTCTGGTCCTATGGGATCCACAGCACGGTGAGAGGGAGCAGACGGTCATTCTCCCTCATCAGGTCACCAGTTTGGAGGTAAAGGATCAGGCGAGGGACGCACCATGACGCGTTCTGGAGCTTTCCCGGTCGGGGTCATCTCCGGGGCGTTTGCCTCGTATTCCATTCTTCGTCAAGGGTCACCAGTGTGGAGGAACAAAATAAGTTCAGGCGAGACATGGCGAGCTGAAGGTTTAAGAGTTTTATTCCTCCATCATCATGAGACACACAGTAGTGCTGTGCGCTGTGCTGTGTGTGTGTGTGTGTGTGCTGTGAGTGCGCTAAGTGAGGCATGTAAAGTCAGCTCTTTTATACAGACAAGAGAGAATGCATGGCACATTTGCATATTGATATACATATCAGTCAATACATATCAATCGCGTGATTAACTAGCGCCAGACTTCCTCTCCTTACTCCAGGGATGTATAACAATAGTCATTGTTCTGGTTGTCCCCCAAGGGGCTCTCTGTCCGTATGCAAATTGTTCTGCTTCTTGCCTTAGCTGAGGCCTTAGCTGAGTGTGATGGCTGAATGTTCATGTAGATTGTGGTGGGTCACCACAATGTATGTATTTTCAACAGATTTATTTTTTAGTGGAATCTTCATATTCTTTTTAGTCATTGACGCTTTGTCCTGTAAATACATAAGTAATGATGAAGACCATGGTTTTTGTAAAAATCTACTGGGTATTTAATCCCCCCCCCAACAAAAAAACCCCCCACAACACCCACACTTTTGAAAAGCTTGCTACACCCCTGAAAGAGTTGTTGAAGCCAGGTTAAGTGGAGAGGTGACAATCAGTGAGCAGCAGTACGGTTTCATGCCAAGAAGGAGTACTACTGATGCAATGTTTGCTCCAAGAATGTTAAAAATATGTATTAAACTCACTGGAATTAAAAAGATTTAAAAAAAAAATAATAGACGTTTCAGAGTTCATCTAAACACCATCCTCAGTTGTAATGAGTAACTGGAAGTCACATGACCAGTGATGTAACAAGTCACATGACCTCTAAGCTGTAGTGTTCTTCTTGTCAGAGATGTTCCTCTCATATACTTCAGGTATAGCCCCTCCCCTCTGTGAGAAAGAGTCCGATCGGTTCTTCTGAAAGCATCGAGGTACTAATGGCAGCAATGCAGTGTAAGCTGGTGAGAGGTGGTGTCTTAAACCTCCTCTCTTTAAAGATGGTCACTCCACTTTTACATAGATGGCCTCTTTGACCTCTCTTTCAAACCAGTGCTTCTCTTTGTCCAAGATGTGGACATCACTGTCACTGAAGGTGTGTTGTTTTTCCTGTAAGTGTGTGAAAACTGCAGAGTCCTGTCCTGAAGACTTCGCTCTCCTGTGTTGTGACGTGCGTCTTTTGAGCGGCTGCGTTGTTTCCACTATATATATATATATATATTTTTTTTTTTTGATTTTGTATACTTTATTGATCCCCAGAGGGGAAATTGAGGGCATCCACCTGGATGGATGAAGTAGCCACGGTACGGCGCTATCCCTTAACCATTCACACACACATTCACACCTAGGGCCACTTTAGAGTCTCCAGTTGATCTAACTTGCATGTTTTTGGCATGTGGGAGGGAACCGGAGAAATCCCGGAGTAAACCCACACAGATACGGGGAGAACATTGCACTCTTCTTTGCATTTGACCGCATATACAAGGTTGCTCTTCACATGTTTTGGGATCTGATCTTTTGGGTGGACCAGACATTGTCTCAGTGTGTTTGTGGTTTGAAATACACCAGGATATTATAATGGGATAAAACTCTTCTGTATTTTTCAGAGACACCAGCCACATATGGAATTACCGCATGCTGTCTCCGGACACTGTTATCTTGTTTCTTTTTCTGTTTACTCTGTATTTTGATAAAAGCCCACTCTGGATATCGACATTGCTTTAAAGCTTCTGTAACATGGACGTGTTCCTTCTCTCTGGCAGCAGGATCAGTTGTCACAGTGTCAGCTCGATGTTGTAGAGCACGGATCAGCCCTAGTTTGTGTTCTTGTGGATGATGAGAGTCAAACATGAGGTACTGGTCTGTGTGGTGGGCTTCCTAGAAACCTCAACTGGCAGGTTTCTTTCTTTATCCACTCTGATAGCACAGTCCAAAAACGCAAGTTGGTGTCCACTCATGTCCTCTCTTGTGAATTTGATAAAATCACCCATTTTGTTAATGTGATCTGTAAACGTGTTGATTTCATGGGTCTTGATTTTCACCCAGGTGTCATCTACATACCTGAGCCAGTGGTTCGGCGACTCCCTCTTGTAACTGTCCAAAAATTCTCCTTTCCACCTCCTCCATGAACATGTTAGCTATAAAAGGAGACACAGGCGATCCCATAGCACAGCCATGTTTTTGTCTATAGAACACACACTGGTACTTGAAGTATGTAATATTTAAACAGTTCAAGCAGAGAGCACAGCTGATCTGCACTGAGTTTGGTTCTATCACTCAGTGCATGGTCCTGTTCCAATCTCCTCCTCACAATCTCAATCGCCGGTGCTGTTGGAATACATGTAAATAGTGATGTGACATCATATGAAACCATTGTTTTATTCCAATGAGAGTCCTTTGATTTTACCAACAAAATCCTTAGTATTCTGGATATGATGGTCTGTGTTGCCCACCAATGGAGCCAGAATGGTGGTCAGGTATTTGGCAACATTATATGTCGCAGGTGTAGTGTGGCCGACTACTGATCAGAGTATCAGGGGTTCGATTTACACTCTGTCTGCAGTCTGCATGTCGAAGTGCTCTTGAGCAAGACACTGAAACCCCAGTTGCTCCTGGTGGATCAGGCCATCGCCTGTGCATGGCAGCTCCGCTGCCATCAATGTGTGAATGTGTGGATAGCAGGATCTGTAAAGTGCTTCAGTCATCTAAAGATGAGAAAAAGCGCTATATAAGTGAACACCATTTATTGCTACTAACCGGACGAAGTGGGATACCCTGTTTATGTATTTTAAGTAATCCATAAATACATGGTGTTGTTTCTCCAGGGTACAGTCGATGATACAGACTCCCATCTATCACTTGTTGTTCTTCCAGTGATTGTAGACAACACCCCACTGGCTTCTTGTATCTGCTGGTGGGGTCATGTTTTAGAATTTTATATGGGTCTTTATCATTATTAGGTAGTGTGATTACTTTGGAATAACAGTCCTTAGTATTTAACACTACTGTACATCTTCCCTTATCTGCAGGTAAGGCAGTGATGTTTTCATCTTTATTCAGTGAGGATAAGGCTCTGTGCTCATCTCTACTGAGATTTGGAGGGGGTGGTTTTATATTCAACATACTTGTAGAAACCTGAACACGAAGCTGTTCAGCCTCCTCTTGAGAAATATTGTTATTATGAATAGCAGACTCTGTTGCAGTTATCAACTCAACTACTGGAATGTGGTTAGGTGCAACAGCAAAGTTCAGCCCCGTTGCAAGCACAGATCTCTCTGATTCAGTGAGTTCTCCCTCAGATAGGTTTCTCACCCATTTTTTGAGATTATTTGCATCATTCTGTGCACTGTTTTCTGTCTCATAATATGTTCTACCAGCAGGACCATGCACTTTTAAAACTAGATTGGCAAATTTTATTAATTTGCCTTTCTTTGCTCTTAGTATATTAAGACAACCTGGCATGATGAACAAAGTCTAATACTTTTTCAAACACCTCCCCGGGTAATTTCAAGGCCAGCTTCTCCTGCAGTTGTTGGTCTTTCACTATTAAAGTCTCAAGGGTGAAATGAACTTGTCTAATCCGTTTACTGTATTTTGTAACTGTTTTTGAGCTCTCCGTAGAATACCTGTGACTATGTAGCCCTTCAGTGATTTCTTGAGGCGTAGGCTGTTGGGAATAATTCCTTGATGTCGGCATCTCAAGTTGAATCGGACGAGATTCCTGTAGTCTGCCACTTTCCTTGCAGTCTTCTCTTATTCCCGTACTAAAATCAGGCAATCTTTGCCAGATTGCTCCAGAATAAATCTGGAGCAATTTGGCAAATACAGTGCATCCACAAAGTATAACGTATTAAGTATTAAATGTTTTTTGTTGTTGTTGTTGTTGGGGTTTTTTTTTTTGTCTACTTGTTCTATTTGATTTTCTTTGTTGATTTTGGGTAAGACTTAAATTTTTATGTTATTGATTTTAAAATTGTAATGGGGTAAGCACTATATAAGCACTAGCTTCAGCCTACACCCTTTCGGTTGTTCTTTTGTGTGTTCTTATTGTGTTG
Organism: Pholidichthys leucotaenia; assembly: GCA_020510985.1. Taxonomy (NCBI): domain Eukaryota; kingdom Metazoa; phylum Chordata; class Actinopteri; order Cichliformes; family Pholidichthyidae; genus Pholidichthys; species Pholidichthys leucotaenia. The sequence goes on from CM035844.1 coordinate 21,543,258, forward strand.
TATATGTTTATTATTATTATTATTACCGAATAAAATAAATTCAATTCAATTCAATTCAGTATTCACCGCACATATTACTTTTTCCACATTTTGTTACATTACAGCCTTATTCCAAAATGGATTAAATTCATTTTTTTGAATTTTCATTGAAAAGCATCCCCACAACATGATGGTGCCACCACCATGCTTCACTGTAGGGATGGTATTGTCCTGGTGATGAGCGGTGCCTGGTTTCCTCCAAACGTGACGCCTGGCATTCACGCCAAAGAGTTCAATCTTTGTCTCATCAGACCAGAGAATTTTGTTTGTCATGATCTGAGAGTCCTTCAGGTGCCTTTTGGCAAACTCCAGGCGGGCTGCCATGTGCCTTTTACTAAGGCGTGGCTTCCGTCTGGCCACTCTACCATACAGGCCTGATTGGTGGATTGCTGCAGAAATGGTTGTCCTTCTGGAAGGTTCTCCTCTCTCTACAGAGGAACGCTGGAGCTCTGACAGAGTGACCATTGAGTTCTTGGTCACCTCCCTGAATAAGGCCCTTCTCTTAGTTTAGACGGCCAGCCAGCTCTAGGAAGAATCCTGATGGTTCCGAACTTCTTCCATTTATGGATGATGGAGGCCACTGTGCTCATTGGGACCTTCAAATCAGCAGAAATTTTTCTGTACCCTTCCACAGATTTGTGTCTCGAGACAATCCTGTCTTGAAGGTCTACAGAAAATTCCTTTGACTTTATGCTTGGTTTGTGCTCTGACATGCACTATCAACTGTGGGACCTTATATAGACAGGTGTGTGCCTACCCAAATCATGTCCAATCAACTGAATTTACTACAGGTGGACTCCAATTAAACTGTCGAAACATCTCAAGGATGATCAGTGGAAACAGGATGCGCCTGAGCTCAATTTTGAGCTTCATGGCAAAAGCTGTGAATACTTATGTACATATGATTTCTTAGTTTTTTTTATTTTGAATAAATTTGCAAAAATCTAAAAGAAAAAAAAATCACATTGTCATTATGTGTAGAATATGTAGGTGTGTAGAATTTTGAGGAAAAAAATGAATTTAATCCATTTTGGAATAAGGCTGTAACTTAAGCTGTGTAGCCTGGATAATTACAGGCCCATAGCTATAGCCAATATAATATCTAAAGTACTGGAAAAAATCATGTTTGAAAAATTAAATGTATTCATCAAATCTACTGATCATCAATTTGGATTCAAACCCCATCATGGAACAGATCTGTGCATATATGCTTTAAAAGAAATTATAAATAAGTACAGAAGTCAAAATTCTTCAGTTTTTCTGTGTTTTATTGACGCCTCCAAGGCGTTTGATCGTGTTAATCACAGGATATTGTTTAGGAAAATGATTGACAGGGGGGTTCCCAAGTACTTAGTACGTATCCTGATTTACTGGTACGCACATCAGAAGATGCTGGTGAAATGGGGGAAGAGTCATTCATCCCCATTTGGTGTGAGCAGTGGTGTCAGACAGGGCAGTATATTGTCCCCTATTCTATTTAATCTTTACATGAATGAGTTGTCAAAACAACTGAATGCCTGTAAAACTGGGTGTTTAATAGGGAATAAGTTAGTGAATCATTTTATGTATGCTGATGATCTAGTTATTCTCAGTCCAAGTAGTGCTGGTCTTCAGGAGTTATTAAGAGTGTGTAGTGCTTATGGAGAGGAAAATGACATAAAATATAATACAAATAAGAGTTGTGTGCTGATTTGCCGCACTAAAGAAGATTTGCTAATGAAATTCCCTGTCTTTGAATTGGCAGGCAGGGAATTAATTGTCAGGGATAAAATTAAAGATCTGGGACATTTTATTAATGATAGAATGACTGATGATGATGATATTTTCAGACAACGCTGCAAAATCTACATGCAAGCAAATATTCTTGCACGCAGATTTGGTTTTTGTTCAGATGAGGTGAAACTGGTTCTTTTTAAAACCTATTGTACACCTTTATACACTGCTCATTTATGGATAAATTATAGGAAACAAAGTAGGCAGAAATTACAGGTTGCTTACAATGATGCCTTAAGAATTTTACTTAAAAAGCCTCGATGGTGCAGTGCTTCCGAGTTATTTGTCTCATCACGTGTAAATACTCTGCATGCAGTAATAAGGAATCTTATGTATAAATTCATCTGTCGGCTTGATGTATCTAGAAATGAAATCATGCAAGTCATGTCTAGCATTAAGCTCAGTTCTATTCGCTGTCAGTCACAGTTTAGAATGCACTGGTACAGTTGTCTTTTTAAGTCTTTTTAAAGTTTGTACTGTCTTTGTACTTCTCTTAGCAGTTGTGTCTTAGTGTTTTTTGTAACTTTTTGATTGTTTCAACTGTCTTGTTTTTACTTTTTTTTGATGGACCTTGAGTTTGGAATAAAGTCTTTGATTGATTGATTAAAATGTGGAAAAAGTGAAGCACTGTGAATACTTTCCAGATGCAGTGTAAGTCTGGAGTCAGATTCAGTAAAGGTGCTTTCACATCTACAGGCTTTAGTTCGTTTCAATCAAACTTGTTCGTTTTCTCTGTTAGTGCGGTTCATTTTGTCTGGTGACAACATGGTAATTGCACTCAGGTGAGCACCAAAGGAACCGTACTGAGACCTCCTGAAGGAGGTGGTCTCGATTTGAATCAACAGGCAAACTCTGGTGTGGTCCTGCAGGTGAGAAAGGGACCGTACTAAAACAGGTCCAGTGACAAACGGTAAAACGTTTTATGCCACTGTACATGCCTGATGGATCTTTGAAAATATATGTGGCTGAGCATGTCAAGGTTCTGGAGGATTAATGAATGTTAACATGTTATATTCCATCTGTAGCCATGCTTCATTTTCAAACTGTACTATTTGCCGAAAGTGGTATATGCACGTAATGCAATAAACAATAACCAGGGCGATGAAAACCCCCCGTAGATTACACCACGATTTGTATTATTTTCTCCCCAGAAATGCATAAATACACAGCAGTCATCCTACTTTCTGTATTTACCTTTCCCGTTCTCAGGGCAAAAAAAAATCTGACTAATAAGAACAAAGAACATTCTGACATGTCTCGCGGGATTTAATGTGACGCAGTTTGGTCTGCATGAATTTCTGCCTGTGTGAAAGGAAACCAAACCAAGGAGAAAATGATACAAAGTAATAAACTTGTCAACTGATTCAAACCAAATTAAATGAATTTAGGTGTGAAAGCACCCTAAGACATGAATCTGCACAGGCTTACTCTAAGAGTGTTGATGGAGAAGTATAGAGAAGGTCCAAAGAAGCTGCACTGTCTTTGTGGATCTAGAGAAAGCAGATGATAGGGTGCCAAGAGAGGAAGTCTGGCGTGGCAGAGAAGTATATGAGGGTGGTGCAGGACATGTATGAGGACAGCAAGACGGCGGTGAGGTGTGCTGTAGGAGTGACGGATTCAGGGTGGGGGTGGGATTACATCAGGGATCAGCTCTGAGTCCCCTCTTGTTTGCCATGGTGATGGACAGGCTCACAGATGAGGTCAGGCAGGCATCTCTGTGGACCATGATGTTTGTAGACAACATTGTGATCTGTAGTGAGAGTAGGGAGCAGGTGCAAGAGAATCTGGAGAGGTGGAGGTATGCTGTGGAAAGAAGAAGAATGAAAGTCAGTAGAAGCAAGACAGAATACATGAGTGTAAATGAGAGGGAGGCAGATGCAATGGTGAAGATGGAAGGAGTAGAGGTAGTGAAGGTAGATAAGTATAAATACCCAGGGTCAACTATCCAAACCAATGGAAAAGGCAAAAGAGAGGTGAAGAAGAGAGTGCAGGCAGGGTGGAGTGGGTGGGGACGAGTGTCAGAGTGATTTGTGACAGAAGGATAGCAGCAAGAGTGAAAGGAAAGATTTACTAGACAGTAGTGAGACCTTCTATGATGTATGGTTTGGAGATGGTGGCACTGACATAAAGACAGGAGGTGGAGCTGAAGGTGGCAGAGTTGAAGATGCTAAGGGTGGATTCACATGTAGCGTCAACCCCTTTGGCTCCAATCTATAAAATCACTTTTCACTTTAAAGAAATTGTTTCACCCAAAAGTCTGGTCAACAACTATTTCCTTCACCTAAGCACCACAGATTGAAAACACATTCCATGGTAAAAGGGACAATAAAGGATCCTGTTTGTGCCAGAAACTGATTAGTCTGTGATCATAAATCCCAGAACTTCCTCCCAAACCAGGCAGTTTTATGCTTCAAGGATGGTTTGAAACATTCCAGACCTATCAACAAAAATTCCTCAAGGCTTCTAGTTAAAATCCAAACTCCCACAGCACTCCCTCGTGGACAACTCCGGAATATGTTCGCTGTTGCCTCTGCAAGCTGAACTGTGGTTATTGCACGGAAATGACTTCCTTTTAACAAAAATTCTCAATTTTCATAAGATTTTCTTTTTCAGGACACCCTGGAAAATCAAGTGGGATTCTGATATACCATTCTGGTTTGAAATGTTTCATTAATAATTGGTTTAAATGTATTGCATGTTTGAAAATGTTTAAATGAACATTATTCTAATGTATGTTAATTATAGAAGGAAAAGTTTATGAAAGTGCATGTTTAACGTAGCAAGAATGAAAATTAGTCATGAATTACTGAAGTTAGTTTAACTTTATATATATATATATATATATATACTGTATATATACAGTATATATATATATATATATATATATTGTGGCGGATAAAATAAGTGTACCCAGTGTGGAGGCACGGAATAAGTGCAGGAGACACGGCGAACTGAAGTTTAAAAGGGTGTTTTATTCATCCACCATCACGAGACTCACTCGTGATGGTGGATGCGAGCCCTGCGTCTCTAGTCAGCAAACAGGCAATGCGAGTGATCAGCAAGAGAGTAAGAGAGAGAGCAAGCGATATTCAGTTCACTTATATACCCAGCTAGACAATGCATGCATGGCACATTAGCATCACAGTACAGCAGGAATGCATGGGACATTTACATGAGAGTCACACATATCAATAGCAGGATTACTGGCGCCGGAATTCCTCTCTGCTCTGGAGCTGTAGGACAAAAGAGGTTGCAAGGCACATCTACATATTGATATCAGTCCATACATCTCACTGTTCTGCTAATTAGATTAGATTAGATTTGTTTATTTGACAGGGACAGTGCAATAAACATAGACAATTAATCAAATGACAATCAGTCTGATGTGTTGCACAAAGAGTGTATAGCTATTAGCTAATTTGCAACTCTTGTCCCTGGATGGGCTTTAGAAAGGAGAAACAAGTGAAAAGAAAAAAGGAAAGGAAAAGATAAAAAAAATGAAAACAGAATAAACAATAACCACATACATCAATGCAAAAAAGATTATAAATACACAATTATAAATATTATAAAGATTATAAATATTATAAATACACAATATAACAACCTGACTCACATTTGCCTATTTCAGGCCTCCCTCCCTTCGTCACTCACTATAAACAAACACATTCATTCCTTCCCTTCATTCACTCTCACCCTGCAGACAATCATTTCATACATGGGTACATTCTTGTTTATTTTTCAGCCAGTTTTTAACCTTTTTAGTGAATGTTTTAAAGTCCGTTATATTTTAATTTCATTTGGCATTGTGTTCCAGATGTGACTGCCCTTTATGGAGAAAGCTGTTTGTCCAAATGTGGTTCTGCGGTGGGATATTTTACACTTATTGTTAACAGAACTCCTGGTGGCTCTGCTGCTGTCCTGTCTTTGGATGAAACCAGCAAGTGGCTCGGGTGCTGATTTATGGAAACATTTGAAAGTTAATTTCAGAAAACAGAGGTCAATGAAACTCTCAAAACTCAATAGGTTGTATTTTTTTAAAATATAACAGTGATGCCACCTAATGGGCTTTTTGTCCAAGATTTTTAGAGTTTGATTATATAATGAACCTATATGTCTTATTGTGGAAGGGGCTGCTTGAGCCCAGACTGTCAAACAGTATGATATATGAGAAAAAACCATAGAATGCATATACAGTACAGCTGCTTCGTAAGGTATGTAATATCTAATTAATTTAAAGCAGTTCAGATTTTTTTTTACTGTTTTTGAAATTTTCTTTATATGAAGATTAAATTTGAATTGAGGATCTAGTACAATGCCAAGGTATTTGAATTCTGTAACTAAACTGATGTCTTGATAATGTATATTAACTTTAAAACGTTGCAGGTTACATTTTTTGACTGAAAAGCACTTTGAAACTGTTTTCTGAAGGTTCAGCAATAGATGGTTCTGGAAGAGCCACTCTTGGACATCAACCATACTTGTGGACAGTACATCTGCAGCCTGTGCTGGAGTCTTGGCAGCTGTGTAAATAACTGCATCATCTGCATAAAGTTGGCATGTTGCAGCTGAGCAGTGTAGCAGCAAGTCATTAATAAAAATGCTGAAAAGTAAAGGACCAAGAATGGACCCTTGTGGGACACCCATGCGGTTGTTTAAAAATGAGGATTTATCCTGGTGAACTTTTACACACTGTTCTCTATTCTGGAGATAAGATGCAAACCATTCTAATGTATCTGGAGAGAAGTTAAAAGATACCATTTTGGATAAAAGCAAACTGTGGTTTACAGTATCGAAAGCCTTTTTGAGATCTAGAAAAACAGCTCCTACCACATTACCCCTGTCCAAGGACTGTTTGACATTTTCAATAAGGCAACAATTTGCTGTTTCTGTTGAGTATCCTGGTCTAAAACCAAATTGATGTGGATGAAGAAGTTGACTGTCTTGTAAATAGTCTATCAGCTGTGTAGCTACAACTTTTTCAAGAACCTTAGACAGGACTGGTAAAATAGAAATTGGGCGGTAATTGCATATATCGTCTTTACTGCCTGATTTATGAACTGGTATGACGACAGCTTTTTTCCAACCAGATGGAAATGTACTAGACCTAATGGAGAGATTAATGAGATGAGTCAGTGGTTTGATTAATATTTTGCTGTGCGTTTTGAGAAAGGAAGTGCTCATATTGTAGATATCATTAGTTTTTGAGTTTGACAGTGTTTTAACAATACCAGCAATTAACTCCTCATTTACCTCATCGATGTGAAAAGAATCTGTTGGAAGTATTGATTTTGTGTTGTTCAGCACATTTGGCAGCACAAAGTTTTTTGTTAAGTCTTCCACAGAGTCCACAAAATATGAATTAAATTCATTTGCCAATGTAGCCTTGTTACTGATGGTCTTGCCATTGATTCTAAGTTCCTTTACCCCCTTCTGAACATTTTTTTTATTAGTTAAGTTATTTAAATGCCTCCATAGGGAACTGTTGTTACCCTTTGCATGATCTACCAGTTTATTGTAATAAGATACTTTTGATTTTCGCAGCTCTTGTACCACTTTATTTCTTAAACTTTTGCACACAAGGTGATCATTTTGTATTTAGAGGTTAATGATGTTTTCAATGCAGAGTCTCGCCTCTTCATAAGTTTTCTTATTTCATTATTTAACCATGGTAGGTTAATCTTCTGTTGTCTACTTTTAATTTGCTTTGTAAATTTTTCTATAGACTTTGTAATTGTTGCAGTTATAAAATTACAACAGTCATCTACTTCATATATTGACATGAGCTGCTCCCAATTTTGATTCTCTAAGTAATGTTCAAACTCCTCATTTTTTGATTTGGGAATAATAAAATTTGATTTATCAATATCGACTCCCCCAAAATACTGTAGTCGCTTTTTAGTAAGTTTTCTGACAGCAAGAACCATGTTATGATCTGAGAGACCAGTTACAAGATTATAGGTTCTGGTTATTCGTTCTGGTTTATTAGCAAATACCATGTTAATAAGTGTTCTAGATTGTTTGGTTATCCTGGTGGGTCCTTTGATCATTTGTTGGTAATTAAATTTAGTCATGAGGCTTTTCAGTTTCTGTTTGTCCTTTTTATCAGACCAGTTGATATTAAAGTCACCATAAAATATTGTTTCTCTGCTCCTCTCAAGTTGTTTAACCAGATCACTTAATTCATTATAAAAAGAAGAATTGTGTGAGGGTGGGTTGTACAATACTGCAATGTTGAAATTCATTACTGGTGAGAGACATACATTAACAGCTAAACATTCAAGTGAAGTATTCAAATCAACCAATTGACATTTAAATTTCTCTTTGATGTAAATTAAAACACCTCCTCCCCTCCCTACCTGCCTGTCTTTTCTAAAACACTGATAACCCACAATATCGATCATATTAGTTTCTATGTTCCTGTGTAGCCAGCTTTCTGAAAGACAAAGATAGTCCAGATTTGAGTCAGACAGCAACACCGAAATCTCATCTCTTTTGGGGATTATGCTCCGTATGTTTAAATGTCTGCCGAGGATCCCCTTTGGTTTAGCCTTTGTGTCCCAAAGAACTCGTGCATGATTAACAGTTTGGAAAAATAGATGTTGTTTTTGCTTTTGTACAGCTCGGTTTTCGGATCTCGCCTCATTTGCATTTTGTTTAACCCCTCCTGTTTCCAAAAGTTTGGACGTAGCACAGCTGTTTACAGTAGGATCAGATATGTGAGTCTGTTCAGTGCAGTTCAACTCACCTGACTCACTATGTCCAGCTGTACTGGGGCGAAGACCGGTATTATGCAGCGGGCGATCAGCCGGTTCAGATGTTAGCATGGCCGTTGATAGCAGCGGGCGATCAGCCGGTTCAGATGTTAGCATGGCCATTGATAGCAGCGGGCGACCAGCCGGTTCAGATGTCAGCAGTGCCGATGATAGCAGCGGGCGACCAGCCGATTCAGATGTTATTGATTGTTAATTGCTCCAGCTGAGCGCTCTGCTTGTCCCGGAGGCTGTGGGGGTCACCCACAATATATATATATATATATATATATATATATATATATATTCTTTCTAAAAAGTCATTCTTTTTATTTTTCTTTAATCAATATGTGTTTCTTCATATTCAGAATCAAAGCACGTCATCTGACTGGTTCCAGCCAATCACCAGCCAGTCTCTATTGGACAACACTCCCTTTCATTCTATTGGTCGGTTAGAGACAAAGGACTGCTTTCTTATTGGACCAGAGTTCATTCAAATCTCCTGTCATAATTTGTCTCAGGTTTAAAACTAGTTCATAACTCTGATTGGCGCTATAGGATTATGGAGAAATAGTATCCCTCTTTTCATTAAATTCTGTTTTTACTTTTTTAGAGAAACCCAGAATTTCTTTCTTCCATATAATCAGCTTTTATCATTTTCTTCATAAAATTTGCGTCCAAATTTCTTCACATTGTGGTTACAGTTATTTCAGTCTCCATTTTCATCATGGTTACAAATTCACACTAAGGTTTTCTTGGTTCCACAAATGTGATTACACTCTTTTTGCTCAATAATCAGTTACAAGTTGAATGTGATGCTTGATACTTGATCATTTCACTTTACCAACAAGTCCATTGGATGTAATATAATTTAATCTGAGTCTGATCATTAAAACTGTAATTGGTATATGGAAGTTTGTGTTGATTTCTTTTTCCTGTGTCGGTTTCTGAAGTCACCCATGAGAATTCACAAATATTAATATTAATATTAATATTAGTTATTAATAAATTGTCCAGGTTTTGGACTGATGCCCCCAAAAACGAGTTTTGTTGAGTGTGCGTGGACCCAAAGTAAACCTTCGTTTCCATACACACCTATAGGTATAAATTAAATAATCTTTGTAACTTATAACCAATTTCTCCTACACACACCATGTTTGAAACAACTTTTACTGACATTTTGGCAAACATCTGGCTCTGCTGGCAAAAGCTAATGATTGCTGGTGTTTGTTGGCAAATGCTGGCGAAAGTTGTGTTCCTTGAAAATTTTCAGCATGCTGAAAATTTGCCATTTGGAAATACACGTTGGTGAAAGTTGTGCTCACTTTGTAAAAGTTGTTGAGCACTGGGCTAAGTTTTGCAGAGTTCACCTAAGTCGGCCTAAGTTAAAGCTGGGTTCACACTATAGCGTTTGGATCGACTTTTACAGACGTTTTGAAAAATCAGACAAATACTCACCGCAGGTCAGCTGACATCAGCGTCAGGTGATGCTCATATAAAGATCAGTGTTTGTGGAGGCTTCCTGCCATTCTGGACCTGCTTCTGGAGTGAACGCATCTCCCTTGGGCATACTTTCAGTATTTTTTTGTTTTATATTCCTATGTAGTTACTTCTGCATGCCCTTTTCCCCTGTTCATTCATTCATTCATTCATCTAAAAAAATAATAAAATCATGCTATAGAATCCAACGCTATGTCCACAATTAAAATGTGAATGTGGATAGAATAAAAAATCTATTTGGTGTATCATCATATAAATAAAATGACATGTGATTATGTTTTGACTGTTTCAACTCTCTTCACTAAAATAACATAAAATCCCATTAAATGTCATTTACTCTTTGACACCACATCTGCGCTATTTGATTCCCCAGAATGGAAGCCGAACCAATAAGTCCTGGAGAATGATTATACACGGAGCAGGAAATAAAGAACAGTAAATTTGTCAATGAGGAGATTTTTTTTCTTTTGGGCTGTCACATTTTTGGGAGATTATGTATATATATATACACTACCGTTCAAAAGTTTGGGGTCACCCAGACAATTATTTTGTGTTTTCCATGAAAAGTCACACTTATTTACCACCATGAGTTGTAAAATGAATAGAAAATATAGTCAAGACATTGACAAGGTTAGAAATACTGATTTGTATTTGAAATAATAATTTTTTCCTTCAAACTTTGCTTTCGTCAAAGAATCCTCCATTTGCAGCAATTACAGCATTGCAGACCTAACATGATTGCACAAGGGTTTTCTAATCATCCATTAGCCTTCTGACGCAATGAGCAAACACATTGTACCATTAGAACACTGGAATGATAGTTGCTGGAAATGGGCCTCTATACATCTATGTAGATTTTGCACCAAAAAACAGACATTTGCAGCTAGAATAGTCATTTACCACATTAGCAATGTATAGAGTGTATTTCTGATTAGTTTAAAGTTATCTTCATTGAAAAAAAGTGCTTTTCTTTCAAAAATAAGGAAATTTCTAAGTGACCCCAAACTTTTGAACGGTAGTGTATATATACTATACTGTGTGTGTGTGTGTGTGTGTGTGTGTGCAGCAGGCAGAGAGTAGACAGACTGACTGAAAATTTCATGGAGAAAACTTTATTCCATGGACCAAGAAAATGTTTTTTCAAACAGCAAAAAAAAAAAAAAAAAAAAATAATAATAATAATAATAAAATAATCGCCATCTCCAACAGCTGTTTCCAAGGCAACCAGTAATCCGTACTGGCAAAAGACACGTTTACACGACAGATCAACCTAGTGGTCGAAAAATAACACTGCAAAGACACAAAACCCCAAACCAGCAAGACAAACCACCCACCAGACTACACCCATCACCTGGAGTAGCCAACCAACCAAGCCGAAGACCATATAAAAGTGGAACTTCCTGCCGTCCAGCTTGGTGCTCAGCAATAATGGAATGGAGGAGGGAAATCTGTGGCGGCGCCTTGCATGGCAGCGGCCCTCTGATTCTGCACTGGGGTGTGTGTGATTGACACTGTAGATAGGTAAAGCACAATCTCGTTCTACTGTACATGATTGGTTGTACGGTTGAATGACAATAAGGGTGATTTAATTAATTAAAAACTTACACACACTTATGGAAAAAAGGGAATACAGGTCAGCAAAAAATAGTTAAGGCTAAGGCAAGCGTGATCGCTGGCTAACCTGGGGACAACACAGAGGAACAGGTAGCAAAATAGCCTAACTAAGGCGAGCGTGTTTGCCAGCCAACTTGCAGATAACCAGTCATACATGCAGCGAGAGACAGAGCACTTACATGTAGGAAAAAGGGCTTGGGAGTGACTTCAGAGTAACTTGAGAGTAGGAGGCTACACCATACAATGGTGCAGCCCCCCTAAAATAGGCAGCAGTACAATAAACACAATTAATCACAGATGTGAGCACCTGAGTGAGCAGGGAAAGGTGACCTAATTAGACAGTCACCCACAGCTAAGAACTAGGGAGCAGACTGTGGAAAGGTGAATGGTGAGTGACTGAGAAATGAGGAAGGAGGCTCTGAAGGAAAACAACCAAAATGACAGAAAACAAACAAGAAAATAATAACAGGCACAAAATACTCAAAAATACATAAAGGGTCTGAGCACTGGTTCAGACACATGACAGCACCTTCATTTAAAAACTGCATTTTGTGTTTCCTGAAGGAGCCCCCCCCACCCCCCCCAGAAAGGAAAACAACAAAAACTACCCCAGGTGGGAGGTGGGGGAAAACAGGTAGGAGGGAACCAAACAAAGCCCCACTCAGGACCCACATCAGACAAAATAATAATGAATTAGACACCCCCGACCCAAGGAGCTAAAGAGTTCAGGGGGCTGACCAAAGTCCCAGGCCTGGCGGACGCCGAGGTGGAACGAGTCCAGTGGCCTACCGGAGAACATAGGCCACCCAACCCAACGGCCCAGTCCATCAGGTGGTCGACCAGAGTTTTTTAGCCACCTGAATAGCAGAGGTGGACCGGGAGGCCACCCCCCAACTAGGAGCCCCAGCGACGGAAAGGAGAGCCGAGGGGGAGAAACACAACGGCATCTGGCAGGGGAACAGGAAGCAAGACGTCCGCAGGCTGGAGCACTGCAGTACCCTCGGTGGGCTCCGGCTGGGCCAACATTGCACCCTCGGTGGGCACCGGGCTGGAGCACAGACTGGAGCCCATGGCAGACCCAAACTGGAGCACAGCACCCACGTCAGACTAATGTTAGGACGCAGCACCCACAATGGTCCCCAGCCGGGACGCAGCACCCATGGGGCCTCGAACCAAGGAGGTGGAACCCAGATGACAGCCTTGGGCAGAGGGGAAGCAGCACCCACGGGGACCTCCAGTGGCGTATCTGGATCTTTGGAGACCTCTGGCAATGTTAGATTCTCTCCGGCGACCCTGGGTGAGAGCTCAGAAAAAGCACAAAGAGAAGAGGGGTCAGGGTCACCGGCAGTGGTGGAGCGTGGCGAGGCGAGCTCAGGTGCAGCGGGTGGCTGCACCTGGCTCTCCTCACCAAGAGCCAGGCAAGATTGCTCAAGGACTGAAAGGAGAAAAACAAAAGACAGCACTTGCCTGAGCTCGAGCTCCACCGCCGTCCAGGACTCCGACAGTCCAGGTGACAATGAAGATTCAGACTCGGCCCTCAGGAGGTCCAGTTCAGGCTCCCACTCTGCTGCAGCGACCCCCGCAGCAGACATGATGGTCGTTCCTGTAGATCCCTGATCTCCAGGTGGACCAGCCGATGCCAATGGTACCTCTGCAGATAACCAGTCATACATGCAGCGAGAGACAGAGCACTTACATGTAGGAAAAATGGCTTGAGAGTGACTTCAGAATAACTTGAGAGTAGGAGGCTACACCACACAATGGTGCAGCCCCCTTAAATAGGCAGCAGTACAATAAACACAATTAATCACAGATGTGAGCACCTGAGCAAGCAGGGGAAGGTGACCTAATTAGACAGTCACCCACAGCTGAGAACTAGGGAGCAGACTGTGGGTGAAAGGTGAGTGACTGAGAAATGAGGAAGAAAGCTCTGAAAGAAAACAACCAAAATGACAGAAAACAAACAAGAAAATAATAAGATAAGATAAGATAAGCCTGGAAATTCCAGGATTGCAACAGCACAGGGATAGCAACACTCAGAGCAACAATCAGAAGGCAAGAAAAAACAACATCTAGTAAACATATGTCCATATTACTATAAATGTATATATATAGACACACAGTGCAGAGCATTATGGTTGGTTGGTGAATGTGCAGCAGAAAGTCTAAGCTCTCTCTCCGCGGATGCGGCGGGCCAGCTGGAAGTCTTTGGGCATGATGGTGACCCCCTTAGCGAAGAAGAGACCACCAGGTGGGCCTCGCTGGTCTCCTGCAGAGCCATGACGGCGAAGCTCAGGAAACGCAGGACGGTCTTGAAGTCCTGAGCGATCTCCCTCACCAGGCGCTGGACGGGCAGCTTACGGATGAGCAGCTCCGTGGATTTCTGGTAGCGACGGATCTCTCTCAGAGCCACGGGCCTGTGACGGCGAGGCCTCTTCACTCTGCCGGTGGCCGGAGCGCCTCTCCGAGCAGCCCTGGTGGCTAGCTGTCTCCTGGGGGGCTTCTTCCTCCAGTAGATTTTACGGGCGGTTTGCTTGGTTCTTGCCATCGCTCTTTATTATTCTGTCTTATATTTCTTGCACGCCGCCTAAACTCCAGCCCAGCACCCGCGTCGTTTTCGCTACAGCTCCCGGTATGTCGAGTTTCCCATTAGCACCGGGCGGCGGCCAAGTGCTAGCTAGCACCAGCTCCTCCCCGCTGTAACGTCTCCCGCTGCAAACCGTGGCTCCGTCCGCTGACCCGGGAGACCCCCGGGGTGATCCGTGCGTCCGTGATATATATACAGAGTGAAAGGTGTAGAAAGAAGAAGGAAGATAAAAAAAAAGGCTGTTGCAACGGGCAGCCTACTCGTGTGGCGCCACCGGTCCGGCGGAACCGGAACCGGAACAGACACAAAACACTCAAAAATACATAAAGGGTCTGAGCACTGGCTCAGACACATGACAGCACCTTCATTTAAAAACTGCATTTTGTGTTTACTTGTGTTATCTTTGTCTAATATTTAAATTTGTTTGATGATCTGAAACATTTAAGTGTGACAAACATACAAAAAATGAGAAATGAGGAAGGGGGCAAACACCTGTAAAAGTTTGTAATAGTTGGTATGCGTTGGATTAAAGAAAGACCTGTTCACGAATGTAATTTCACCAACATTTGGACTACTTTCTCTGATTTTTCAAAACATCTGTAAAAATTGGTCCAAGCGCTATAGTGTAAACCCAGCTTAAGATTCTCATTAGGAGTGACAAGGAGGGTCAAGATTAGAAATGAGTATATCAGAGGGACAGCTGAGGTTGAGCGGTTTGGAGACAAAGTAAGAGAGGCAAGGCTGAGATGGTTTGGACATGTGCAGAGGAGGTATAGTGGATATACTGGACAAAGAATGTTGAAGATGGAGCTGCCAGGCAGGAGGAAAAGAGGAAGACCACAGAGAAAATTCATGGATGTAGTGAAGGAGGACATGGAGAGGGTTGGTGTTACAGAGGAAGGTGCAAGGGATAGGGTGAGATGGAGGCAGATGATGTGCTGTGGAGACCCCTAAAGGGAGCAGCTAGAAGAAGAAGACGCTTGGAAAAGGTTGAAGACCCCTGGCCTCGGAGGAGTAGCCATTCGCATGAAATGTGGACTGACAGACAGACAGATGGATGAACAGACAGATGGATGATGGACACCACATCACCGCATTACCTCCTTTCAGCTAACGATGAGGTAACAATGTCCCTATGACTGGTTTCAGTACAGTAAGATTTTACACTTTGGGGCAGACAAGTGGAGGATGGTGGAGTTGACTGCAGTGGGTTTAATTACAATACATTTGGGGGTTTAGTGTTTAATTTATTGAAGCTGTCTTGGTGATCATTACTTCACTGAAATTATACCTCCTGTGTGTTAATGATTAATGCAATGTATAGGGGGAGAATATAGATTTTTCTTTTATAGAGACAAACTTTGACAGGCATTGAAAGCAAGTAGTGGGGGAAAGAAGGAAAGAATTTTTATCATGTTATCCTACACTCTATATATGTTTACTACACACTAGTAATAATAATGACAATAGTAACAATGGACAAAATTCAGTAACAGCAACCAGTGGTGTACTAACGAGGAGGTGACACTCACATGTAGACTCCATGAGAGCAAATGCCCAGCTGAACAGCTTCCATATGAAAGGAGCCACACAGTGAATGCAGCGGCGCACAGGTGGTCACCTCAGCTCCAGAGCCGAGGTGTGAATTATACAGTCGCTTATTAGGGAGCAAGTGCAAGTGCTTTAAAGGAATCATTGACTGAAATATGGTGTGTTTGTAGATTTTCACTGTCTGAAATGAGTCTACTGGTCACCTAA
This sequence comes from Pholidichthys leucotaenia, assembly GCA_020510985.1. Lineage (NCBI taxonomy): Eukaryota > Metazoa > Chordata > Actinopteri > Cichliformes > Pholidichthyidae > Pholidichthys > Pholidichthys leucotaenia. The sequence continues at coordinate 21,559,281 of CM035844.1, forward strand.
TTATCAAAAAAAAATTCAAAACAGTCAATTCTCTTGAAAAAACACACAGCCTTTATCTCGTTTTTCTCTCCCAGAAATGCCCGAAACATTTTTGAATCTTCTGTCTAAATGGTATACGTCATGTTTAGAAAAAGCAACCCACCACTGTCCTTGAGACCCGCCCACTGCTCTGTTATTGGCCCGTGTTATGTATGGTAAAATACCTTGGTAAAGGATGAGGCAAGATGGCTGGACGGACACAGCTTTGTTGAATGTTGGTGGAACAGCGGTTACACGGTAGGCACCAGGCAGAGGGCACCGGTCAAAGAGGCCGCAATACGGGTGCCCTCTGGTATTTATAGGGCGATGCAGTAGCGAAACAGGAAGCATCCTCCACTACACCATACTAGACAATAAAGGTGCCGAATCACAACATCACCCCCCCCCCCCCCTTAGAAAAGTCCAAAACCACACACACAATTAAGACCCTCCCCAATTTGGGACCCGAATCACGCACAACGTCATAACCACAACCAATGTACTGAAATGGTCTAACTCACTCACAGAACATAACCTAAAGTAGGGCTGATGGGTGGACTACCGTACAGCCCACACAGCACGGTGGATTATTCTGCCACCGGATAAACTAAAGAAAAAGAGTCCATTATTAAACTAAAATCACTGCCGTGTTCCTAAACTAAACAATAATACACAAAATAATCCCATTTTACAACATACATAAACATAAGAACATCAGAACTATCAACATATATATTTACAGCACTGTTCCTTGGGCAAGAGGACTAGAACTGGCATGGGGGGGCCCAGGGCAGTCCCTCAGAAAGCACACCCCTGGAAGTAGCAGACCCCTGGGATGATGGCTGACCTTCCGGATCCTCTCTTCTTCACCACCGACACCCGCTCTAGTCCAGCTCCGTCACCTGAAGCCTCTTCCCAGACACACCGAAGCCGATTGGTGTGCCCCGCTGAGCCTTCGGACAACTCGAAGTATGCTGTGCCTAGTTTAGCCACTATGCGCACACCAGTGATGTTTAACCGTGATGTTTAACTGGTTGTCATCTGGCCCATCTTCGCCACGGACGTTCTTCACCCCGAACCCGAATCAAGTCCACAACCCTCAGTGGGGACCGGCTCAGCCTGAAATGGGGCTGCCGAGCATGTTGTTCCTCCATGCTCGTCGGTCCGGCCCCGGCCTCTTCTAAAATTGTCGTAGTGGTCGCCATCGTAGCTGCAGACCCTCCATCCCCCTGCAGCCAAGCTCCGGAGGCATCTGGGATTAGCACATTGGTGTCACTCGTCGGCGTAGGTGCCTCGCCACCATGCTTGGTACCCCACTCTACTGTTTCCTGAGCGCCGGCATTGAGACCCTCCTGCACCGAACCTGAGTGAAGCTGGTCCTGCTTGACCGCTGTGGTGTCCGTTAGCTCTTCGTCCCACACAATGTCTTCATCAACCACCGGAGCCGAAAGGTTCCACTGGCCACAACCCGACCATTCATTCCCAGCGTTGTCTTTTATGGTGAAACCCAATCCGTAAAACAAATCACAGCCCATGATGTTATCGCCTCGGGCTGTCACATGGAACGTGAAATCAACCATCTTCGCAGACTTGTACCGAACCATTAACTCCAAAGTCCCAACCATGCACAACCTGCCACCTCCATAACCGTAAAACGGTGCCGGGCCACCTTTAATCCTATGGGGGGGGAAAACTTCCTCACCATGGCCCAATTCAGCAACAACCCCTCCGCTCTTGTGTCAAGTAGCAGTGGCACCTCCATGTCATCCAATTCCACTGTGCAAAATGTGTACCTGTTTGTGCTGAGAGACACCGTATGAATGGTCGTCAGGGGCGGGCAGAGTGATTTCTTCTGTGGGCTCTCCAGTTCAGATACACGGCACACTCTAGCATAATGGTTCAAGCGTCCACATCTGCTACAATGTGCTCCCCTAGCTGAGCAGTCCTTAGCCTTATGTTGGTGCAGCGTGGACCTACAACACTTGCACAGGGGTTTTCCCGGGGCAGACCTTCGGCTGGCAGTGTTGGCTTCCGTAGTACCGTCATCCAAGCTATCCTCGCTATCCGGGTCCGCAACATTTGCTGCGGCAGGAGGCTCCGGCAGCCTCTGTGACTGGCACCAGTTTAGCTCCAAAGCCAGCTTGTCTGCGGCCTCCAGCTGGAGAGCTAGCTCGACAGTTCTGGCTAAGGTAAAGTAACTGGGCACCGTGAGCAGCCTAGCCTACAAAGTGGTGCTGCATGTGCGCTCCGTGAGCTGGTCACATACCATTTCATCTTCCAGCAGCCCAAAGCATCACTCACTAGTTAGCTGCCTCAAGTTGGCGACAAACTGGTGAATAAGCTCACCTACCTGCTGATGTTGCTGCCAAAAATGAATCCTTCAGACAGTCATGCTATCCAGGGTGTGAAAATGGCTTGCTAACAGCTCCACAATGTCTTCAAAAGAGTCCGAAGCGCTGAGTGTGCGCAGGACTCGCTAGCCCTCAATACCCACGTTATGAACAAGAAGCACATGTGCTCTTAACTTGTTGAGCTTACTGAGGTCCAGCGCGGTGATGTAGGTCTGGAAAGCCTCAAACCACCTGGGCCAAGGCACCGGTGGTTCGTCCGGTAGCTCGAGAAAGGGTTGAAGTGGTGTGATACACGCGTCCATGGTTTAATCCAACATTGCCAAATGTTATGTATGGCAAACTACCTCGGGTGAAGGATGAGGCAAGATGACTGGATGAACACAGCTTTATTGTTGGTTGTGAACAGCGGTTACACAGCAGTCACCTGGCAGGGGGCACCAGTCTAAAGAGGCCGCAATATGGCTTCCCTCTGGTATTTATACAGCAGTGCAGTGACGTGATGGGAAATGCACGTCACTACACCGCACTTCACAATAAGGTGCTGGAACACAGTATCACAGGCCACCCGGTGCGCAGCGCTAGCGATTTGTTGTGGCATCCCAGCAACGTTGTTGGGAGATGGGCCGGAGTGACGCAAGTTACACAAATGACTGTGGATCAGTGAACCAGCGTGGCTCATCCGAGCTAGAAGGACGCTAGAAGCTAGTCAGCTAATGGCTGACTGATGTAAGAGGGAGAGCGGGGTTGAACAGGTGAAGGATGTTTCTTAAAGTGACAGGCTTTAAATCAGAGCGTTTCAAGAAAGCGAGGGGAAAAAAAATTGCTTCAATAATTAAAAAATTAAAGAAAATACGAACAAAATATGTCAAACACTTCATTAAGACATGAGTGAGGTGTTAAAATGTGGAAAAAGTGCACTCAATGACCCTTTTAAAACAGGGGTTGATGTGAGATGTTTTAATAGGGCAGTTTAAAGACCTCATAGCAGCATTTTGGGCAAACTGGAGAAGCTTTGCACAAACAAGAAAGCAGAGGTTTATAATAACTCAGACATGAAGAAATGAAACCTTGAGCTAAGACTTAAAAGCCATAAACTCAGCAGCACTGACCATCAAGGTTCCAAACGTTAACTTTAAAGATGGAAGACCCAAACTTTCCTGGAGCAATAAGTAGCGATCTTGAATTGTATCGATAATTTATTCTTTTCTCGTGCATTAATAATGTCTTTCATGGTAATTAAATGTCAAGCTCATGACATACAATGACTTGCGGGAGCCTTTTTCTGTTGTATCCCTCTAAGGCATTTAGACTTGAGGGTTCCTTTTTTTTCCTTTTTAAGTTCAAAGTTATAAAAATAAAAAAATAAATCCAAACATTTGACACTGAATAGGAAAAACATATACAGCGGGGAAAATAAGTATTGAACACGTCAACATTTTTCTCATTAAATATATTTCTGATGGAGCCATTGACCTGAGATTTTCACCAGATATCAGTAATAACCCAAGTAATCCATACGTACAAAGAAATCAAGGCAACTGTGTTCACAAAACAAGCTATATTTAATAAAGTTGAATGACAAAGGGAATAAGTATTGAAAACCTTGGTGAAATTCATTTAATATTTAGTAGAAACGCATTTGTTCATAATAACAGCTTCCAGATGCCTCCTGTATGGAGAAACTAGGCACAGCATTGCTCAGGAGTGATTTTAGCCAATTCTTCCACACAAATGGCCCTTTTCCACTTGCACCTGACTCTACTCACTTTGACTCGGCGTGCTTTGTAGGCTTTTCCATTAGTACCTGGTACCAGCTTCCAGGTACTTTTTTTGTACCCATCTGATTCAGGTTCCAAGCAAGCTGAGTCGAGCTGAAAATGTGACGTCAACAGACTGCAGGCCACTGATTGGACAGGGCGTAACGTCATGAGAGTGACATCTTCAACAGAATCTCCAGCCACCATTTGCAAAGATTCGTCCGCGAGCCAGCAAGCAAGCATCAGTATAAACAACGATAGATTGGCTTCACAGAATCAACACCATGGTCCAGCAGACTTTTCTGTGCCTTTGGCTGATGAGAGAATCAAGAGGGAACTAGACGGAACCACCCGAAATGAATTTACGACCACTGACCGGCAAATAATGGGAGCACCCGACCACGGCAGTTGAAAAACCGTGATATTAGGATATAGAGGCTAGTGAGTGATGTGATATGATATTATGCATCTTTTACATTATTAATCCCAGCGTTGGAAAGCTCACTTTGAACAAACAACACCATCGTCTTTTTTATGCAGATAATGAGCTAGCTAGTATCAACGCTAACTCCGGTTAAAAAACGCTGGCTAAATCCTGGTTAAAAAGGTGTTGTTTTACATGTTGCACTTTCGTGCTGTGCATGTATTTAAGTTATGTGTATTTTTGTTCTAGAGTCCGACCAGCATCTGCTCTGACACCGCAACATAGCACGACAGAGCAATGTATTATGACTGGTAAGTTGCACATCCCGTTGTTGTTAGTAGTGGTGGACAAAGTACTCAAATCCTTTGCTTTTTAAGTTAAAGTATAGATAAAGTGCCAAAACTAAAGTAGCACAATTTCCACTTAATATGAAAGGGACTGAATTGAGATTTATTTGATTGTGTGAATATTAATTACAGAATAATTGAAAATGAATGGAACATCCGTTATTAGCCACTGTTTAAGAACCGTTTGTTTATTTTTTTTGTCAGATCACTTGTGTGATCCTTTATGAGTTATATTCATAATAGTGTATCTTGCACTTTGGGGAATGGGAGTTGTTCAGTCACCATTATAATTTAGTTTATATGTGTAGTTTATAGTCTATCGTCAATAAACTCGTGCAGTACTATAGCAGGACACATTACAAATATTTGAGACCCGTTGTTGTGCATCCTTTTATATTTTAACAATACAAGTACAAAACACCAACCACACTTGAAGCCAGGGCAAGAAGAGACACAGCGGTGACAGAGAGATGGCTAAAGTTTTATTGATAAAAATTACATATTTTGACTGAGCGACTCCATACTCGGGGATACACACCCTCAGTTAAAGTACTAGATTCCATTCAGCTGAAGGTATCAACTCATTCTGATTGCTGAGGCCACAGTAAAAAATGATTTTAAACAAAACGCAGCCCTTGTACAATCTACTTTACTGAAATGCAGCTACATGAAAATTGTGGTTAAATACAATAACAAAGCACTTTTTTTTGTCACATTCCACCACTGGCTTTAAGCAACAAGTGTACTTCCCACATATGTTTTTAACTTGCTTTAATTAACCACCACCCATTTCTGTCTTCCGTCTAGGCAAGAGGAAAACGATCCACCACAAACCCGATCTTGCGTCACTATTTACAGAGATGCAGGCTGAAGATCTGCTGAACCGGGACCAGTGTGAGCGGCACATCCAGTTGCTTCTCAGTGAGGCAGCGTGGTCGGCGAGTGTGACTCATTCTGAGTTGTTTTTTTTTTTAACAGTTTATAGCAGGGGTGTCTAATCATGTGTCATGGAGGGCCAAGACCCTGCAGGTTTTCTCTTCTACCCAGTCTCTTCAGCAGGTGTTTTCACTTATCAGCAATCAGTGGGAAGAAATTCAGTGGAATCTGCTGTTGAAGACACTGGTTGGAGGTAAAGCCTGCAGGGTCTTGGCCCTCCATGGCACATGATTGGACACCTCTGGTTTAGAGTTTGAATTTTGCACATACTAAATCATCTGGATTTTGCTGCTGATTGTAATAAACAATTTAGTGATTTATGTGTTTGCATCATGATTTTCTATTTTGTCTGTAAACACACCAGTGGGAAAAGACTCAACAGTACAAACCATTTATCAGAAACTTTGAAAAAAATGGCTCATTTTTAAGAAAAAGTAGCCAAAAACAATTATTGTATTTCCTGAAGACTATATTGTTGGATGTGCCAGTGCAGAAGACACTGCACACTTTAGTGATAGTACCAGTATATGGAGGAATTCTGGTCCATATTAGCATCTGTACTTTCTCATAATGGGTTAGGGCAGGGCTGTCCAATCATTTGCCATGGAGGGCCAAGACCCTGCAGACGTTACCTCCAACCAGTGTCTTCAACAGCAGATTCCGCTGAATTTCCCCCACTGGTTGCTGATCAGTGAAAACACCTGCTGAAGAGACTGGGTAGAAGAGAGAACCTGCAGGGTCTTGGCCCTCCATGGCACATGATTGGACACCCCGGGTTAGGGTTTAATGGGATTTAGCATTTTAACACAAACTGCTTTATGGTTCATAGTTCTATTGACAGATTTACACCAAACCATAAGTGATTTCTCAAACTGCTGGATTGTTCTTCGATAGCTTTTCCAATCTTTTAGTATTTAATTTGTCACTTGGTGGTAACAACTTCACACATAAAACAGAAGTGGAGATACATCTGGAAAAAGCACAAAGGTTTACTGTCAAAATTCCCAGTGCAATACTAAATAAATACACGTATAGTACATTGTTGATGCAGAGAATATATATTTATACAGTATCTGCATGTGTATATCCAGTAAATCCATGTATTTCTCCATGTAACCTTGTGACTGCATTATTTTAATTGCTTTTAATCCTAGATCAAGTTTGTTTTGGCTTAAAAATATATCATAATTGTTAAATATATCTTATTATACCCAACTCAGTACTGTTTACCTGTTGAAATATATATTTTACGGCTAATATAACCCCATAACTACAATATGGCACCTGGCGATCAAGTTTTGGCAGCTGGTCACTTTTTGCCACGACACCACAGACTCAGTGCTGCTGGAGGACGTATGTACATCCCATGATGTCTCAACACTCTCTCCGTGATTTTCACACAGATCAGAGCAATTTGTTGCACAGGAAGCTAAACATTTCAATGGACATTCTGAAGTTCTGTAACCACTGAGCGTTTGTGAAGCTGGGGTGACATCAGTGAGAGGCTGTGTTGAATGCCCAGACCCATGGTTTGAAGCGATAATTTTGCCACAAGACAACCATCTGAAACACACACACAGCATACATATTTTAGTGCCTAATAGCGATAACTTGCCTACAGTACAATGTAGTACGGTGGACTTAAAGCAAACTAGCATTAGCAATCATTACCTTCATATGTGATCTAGTTCGTATCCTCACGTCTTCGGCTTTATGGCTCTATGGCTTCCTAAACGTTCCAGTACTTTTCCAGAGTGTTTCATCTCACTGCCTGTAGCCTTCTCTGGCTCTCCTTTTTTGCATTTACTCTGACAAAAAGCCAGAGACCAAGCAGTCGCTTTGTAATCCTCCATCTTGTGTTTTGCTTGTGTCACGTTTTATGTCACGGGAGTGTGGTGCTGCCTTGCTGTAAAAAAAATCCCACACACCTCAGGCAGTACTCAGCTGTAATGGAAACAAAAGCGAACTGAGTTGAGTAAAGCCGTGCCGAAGTGAGTAGGGCTATATAGGTCCTAGTGGAAAATGGGCTAAACTGTCTTCAAATCTTGTAGGTTCCGTGGGTGTCTTCTATGAACTCTGATCTTCAGTTTGTTCCATAGATTTTCAATTGGATTTAAGTCAGGTGATGACTGGGCCATTCTAGCAGTTTTATTTTCCTTCTCTGGAGCCAGTTGAGAGTTTCCTTGGCTGTGTGTTTGGGATCATTGTCTTGCTGAAATGTCCACCCTTGTTTCATCTTCAGCATCTTGGCAGATGGCAACAGGTTCTTATCAAGGATGTCTCTGTACATTTGTCCATTCATCTTTCCTTCAATTATATGAAGTCTGCCTGTACCATGTGCTGAAAAACACCCCCACACCATGATGCTCCTACCATGCTGTGTGTTGTGGCATCCAAAAAGTTCAATTTTGGTCTCATCTGACCAGATTATATTCTCCCAGTATTTTACTGGCTTGTCCAAATGTTGTGCAGCAAACTTTAAACAAGCTTCAACATGCTTTTTCTTCAGCAATGGAGTCTTGCAAGGTGAGTGGGCATAGAGCCCATGTCAGTTGACTGCATTACTTATTGTTTTCTTTGAAATAGCAGTACCTGCTAACTCCAAGTCCTTCTGAAGTTCTCCATGAGTGGTCTTTGGCTCTTGGATAACTCTTCTGATAATTCTTTTGACTCCTCTGTCAGAAATCTTGCGAGGAGCTCCTGGTTGTGGCCGGTTTATGGTAAAATGATGTTCTTTCAACTTCTGAATGTGCCTGTAACCAATATCATTATTATGTTTTGCAACAACAAGGTTGTGAAGGTCTAGACAGAGTTCTTTGCTTCTACCCATCATGAATTCTTTGTGGTGTGACAATCTGATATTCTCAGACCTTTTTAAAGTCTACCAGTCAGGACTTAACCAGCTGAAATTAATTTGCACTGACGGGGGATGGGTGGCTTCCTAAATTCTGATGGATTTCAGCTGGTTTCTTGGCTTTTTATGGCTTTTTGCACGTCTTTTTCTTCATGTGTTCAATACTTATTCCCTGTGTCATTCCACTTTATTAAATATAACTTATTTTGTGAACACAGTTGCCTTGATTTCTTTGTATGTATGGATTACTTGGGTTGTTACTGATGTCTGGTGAAACTCTCAGGTCAATGGCGCCATCAGAAATATGTTTAATGAGAAAAATGTTGGCATGTTCAATACTTATTTTCCCTGCTGTATATGTATGTTTAAGGCTAGTGAGTCACATGTGAATATTACTCATGTGGGTACAACATACTGTCTGAAAACAGCCTTCATATCCCACCACATGCATTTATCTTACGGTACTCTTTAAACCTTTCAAAGAAAATGATCTATGGAAGCAGCACTGCATGCTAAAATGGATTAAAGAATCTCACTAACTTCTACTAGCTGAGTATGGTTTTTCATAATAATATTAAGTTGATTTAGTGGACTAAAGGCCACATCATAAATACTTTCATCATCTGCCTTGTGATCTGTCAGAGGAGCTGAAGGCTCCTCTTTTTCTCTGCTCCATCCACGGTGGCGTAGAAAGTGGTTACCTTCAGTTGACCTGACCCAGAACAGTGGATGTGAGACTTTAAACCTCACTAGTCCTGGTCAGACGAAAACAAGGAGACCTGGTGTCTGGAGACAAGAGTCCTGCATTTGTTTGCAAGTGTGACTGTTAACATTGGCACTTTTACCCCTTTTTGCACAGTCACGCGATAGCATGTGTTTGTACAAAAACTGGTCGAAAGTGCCATGTCCGATGTAACGTTTCTTCTTCAAACTGATAAAGACAAACCTGCCAAAGCACTGGAGGCCACTGAGATGACCTGAGGCTGCATGTTTTGATATTGTGGTGTAATTTGGGCGTTTAACAATACCCTTTTTCTCTGTCCACCAGGAGGCGCTCTTCTCAGGCTTGAGGACCCCTAAGAGGTGTTCCCATGGTACCCATTTCAAGACACCAGGCCCAGCCTCACCTGTTGAATCCAACTGACACATCATCAGTACTCTGAAGATATGTATGTCTGAAGCACACATTATTCTCTGATAAAGCTCAACTATCTGTCTGGGTGCCCTATTTTGAGTTCTCACTATATAACAAAACCATTCATAGTTTTAACACTCATGTGCCATGTTTTTTTGGGGGGGCTTTTGTGCAGCGTACTCTGAAATCACAATCAAATTATGTGTTTTATTAAATATTTGTCTTCCAGGTTTCATATTTATTTATGCTATATGGCTACATGAGTACTGCATGATCCATCCTTTTCTCTCTGGGTTTTATCTTCTCGTATCTTGTGTGTTTGGGTGTACATCAGGATTTGTCATAAGGGAACTGCAGAGGGTCAAATCACATGCTCTATTCAAGGCTGAGCAGTGTGGTTAATTTAAATGATGAATAAAAAAAGGGGCCACCAAATAGAGAAATGTGAACCTTTTTTTTCACTCATGCATATTGTATAGGTCATATGTCAATTCATTTTAAAGCAGCTACGATAATGATAAAGAACACCTATATACATGTGGAGGAATTATCGGTATTCTGTACTACTGAGTAGTAACATTATTTACCTGAGAGACCTAGTTCACACCTGCTATCGTGACATAAAGTAATGGTTAACACAATTGTTACTAATCAGTCCCTCCAGGATTTCGCAATGTTGCGATCTCACCAGTTCACGCGAAATCACCCAGTCAGCGCAACTATTGCGCGACCTTGCAACTTTGTCCAATGACCGCAACTTTCCCGCAATTTTGGCCAATCCTTGTCAACTTCTGCCAATTTCACCAATCAAATTTGTCTTTAACTGGCACTGAAATGCTCAGTCTAACCAATCAAATGCATCGTTGCACCGCGTTCACTTCCGTGTTTACAGTGAGTAGTGAGTTTATAGTTTACAGTGAGTAACGGAACACATCAGCAAACAGAGTGTGTGATTTAAAAAAAAAAAAAAACACTCACCTACGAGGTTTTCAACACTGTCCCTTCTTCTGTCTCCCCCAGCCTGCCCGTAGACGCCTCACCATGTCTCCGTCCTGACCGCGTGTACGAAGCGCTGGGTTTGTGTTGAAAAACATGTGCCTGCCTCAAAAGCACCCCGTCGCAGGAGAGCACACTACACTACAGGCAGTGTTTGAACATTTATACATCTTTAGAGGTAGAATCATTACTACATCTGGTCAATGAGCTTTAAAACTGTGAATCTCCTGTCTGGACACCCTCCCCCATCCCCATCACCATCCCGTTGTAAGTGAAAGATGTGTGTGTGTGAAGCCCGACATGCAGCAGACAGACAGGTAGGCATGGAAAGAGAGAGAATATTCTGGGTTGTTTTTTTTTTTTTTTTCAGAAAAATGCAGACTCCAATAGACAATACAGTGCAACAGACTAAATTATTTTCTCCTCTCCGCTCGGTACCAAGTGGTTGGGAACCGTAGGGAGTTTTCAAGTGAAGGTGCTGCCAATAATTTCCAAATCTCTACTCTTTAACATGCATTCAATGCAATTTAGCTGTTGTAATGGATATTGTCTTAATGTTTGTATTTGTTGTTGCAAAAAAGCGTTTCTGTATAGCAGAAGTTTCTGTTTAATTTACAAATCACTATTAATAGGAAATTTTTGACAATCCTGAGCTTTTCTTGTATTGTTATATAGAATATCACTGCAGTAAACTGGAAAAAAAAAGCATCTGCTTTAAAATTTGGAATTCTTCCCAAAACTTTTAGTGCAAAAAACACTCTAAAAACATCACAACTTTTTAAAAAAGCTCCCACAAATTCAGGCTTTTTGGCCCGCAACAATCATAAAAATATCCAGCGAAATCCTGGAGGGGCTGATTAATAATGTAAACAATGGCGCAGGTCACTTTAGTGCAGCTTCCTGAGCACTTTAAAGGTACAGTTGTAGCCACACGTGACTTACTGAATGCCTTACATAATGCCTCACATCTTAGATAAGAACAAAGGCAGAGTTTCCTTGGAGATAACAGGAAGCTGTGAAAGTGTAATCTTTGGTATGCAAGAGACTGCCTGGAGGATCCTTGGTGGGCCAAAGACTGTGAGGGGGATGCTAAGGGATTAAAGAAGAAATGCATTGTTACTTTTGATTTTAATGCAGTGTGACTTGTGAGCTGTGGGGAGACCTGGGTATATAAGGGACGAGTTTTTTCTGAGATGCTCTCTTTCTACTTTGCTCATGTTGGAGACGTGTAATAAACTGCCTTGAGACAAAACATGCCTCGTCAATTACACACTCCACACTGGTGACCCAAGACGTAGCATGCAGCAAGAAGAGAATTCCCCGGGGCCAGCCTCGCTGGGAGCCCCCAGCCAAGCGTACGCCGTTACGGTCCAGCTACCGGACTTTTGGCAGCACAATCCGCGCTCCTGGTTCCACTTGGTTGAGGCACAGTTTGCCCTCCGGGGAATATCGGTAGATGACACGAAATCCTACCATGTGATCGCAAAGCTCGACAACCACACGGCTCAGCATGTGGAGAACCTTCTGGAGCAGCCACCAGCCAGCGACAAATACGGCGCGTTGAAGGCTGCACTCATCCAACACTACACTCTCTCGGTTGAGGAGAGAGCAGAGAGACTCCTGGCGCTGACCGAGTTGGGAGATTGCACGCCCATTGACCTGATGGAGAAGATGCTGAGGTTGAAAGGCTAGGACAATGACCACTTCATCTTTACCCACCTCTTCCTCAGGACCCTGCCGTCAGCGACGAGAGCGGCCCTGACCAGTTCACTGTTGTTGGCCCAGCGGGACTACCGTGCGCTGGCCCGAGAGGCGCATCGGATTGTCAATGCCAGCAGAGAGCGCACGGCCACAGCGGCAGCGACGGAGCTCGGCGCGACGGAGCTCAGCGCGACGGCCGGAGAGGGCGAAGAGCCATTGACGGTGGTAGCAGAACCACCAACGACAGCAGCGGCGGGCGCCAAGGAACGCGGAGGAGACATCCTTTGTTTCTATCACCGCCGCTTTGCAGAGAAGGCACGCAAATGTATACCACTGTGCCAGTTCAAGTGCTTGGGAAAACGCGAAGACCAGGGGTCGGTAGCAGCTGCGACCCTCGGGGAGGAGAACAAGCTGCTCTACTTGACGGACGCACGCTCCAGGAGACATTTCCTCGTGGACACCGGCGCCCAGCTGAGTTTCATCATGCCGTCCTACGCCGACCAGCTGGCAGGTTCCAGCGGCCCCCAGATGGCAGCAGCAAACGGCTCGGACATTAAAACCTTTGGTGAGAGGACTCTGCTTCTGTCTCTACACGGCTGTACATTTGAGTGGACTTTTGTCATAGCAGCAATGAATTTCAATATATTGGGGGCTGATTTTTTGTGCTCACATGGGTTGTTGGTTGATGTCGCTAACAGGCGCCTGGTTAATGCACTGTCTTTTGATTCTATTCCCTGTACAGCTCGAGCGTCCCGGCCAACAGCACAAGCCAATGTCACAGCTGCAAGTGGTAAGTTCCACACACTGCTCACTCAGTTCCCAGCACTCACGGTCCCGACATTTTCGGCAGCTGTCGCTAAACACGGGGTGGAACATTTTATTACCACCACCGGGCCGCCCGTTATTGCAAAACCTCGGCGCTTGGACGCAGCTAAACTGGTCATAGCGCGCGAGGAGTTCGCCAACCTGGAGAAGTTGGGCATCATCAGGCGTTCAAACAGCCCATGGGCTTCCCCGCTACACATGGTCCCTAAAGCTGACGGTTCGTGGCGACCTTGTGGGGATTTCCGCAGGTTGAACAACGCCACAGCGCATGACCACTACCCAATCCCTCATATCCAAGATTTTTCCATTCATTTGGCAGGGGCGCACGTTTTTTCTAAAATAGACTTGGTCCGCGGTTACCACCAAGTCCCAGTGCGCGCTGAGGACATACCCAAAACAGCGGTAGTAACTCCATTTGGCCTATTCGAGTTTTTGCGCATGCCATTCGGGCTTAAAGGGGCTGCACAGACGTTCCAACGCATGATGGACGCGGTGCTGCGCGATCTCCCTTTTGTGTTCGTCTACTTGGACGATATCTTGGTAGCCAGCGCGTCTGAAGATGAACACAAAAACCACCTCGCGGCAGTTTTCCAGAGGTTGGGAGAGCACGGGTTATTAATCAACCCAGCGAAGTGTCAGTTCGGGGTGACACAGATCGATTTTTTAGGACACCGCATCTCCCCCGAAGGAGCGGTTCCGCTGCCTGACAAAGTGCGCGTGGTAGCAGATTTCCCCCGGCCACAGACTGTCAGGGCATTACAGGAGTTTTTGGGAATGGTGAATTTTTATAACCGTATCCTCCCCCGCGCAGCACAGCTCATGCAACCGCTGTATGCCGTGCTCAAAAAACAGAAACCCGCGAATAAGATCGAGTGGTCCCCGGAGCGGGAGCGAGCGTTCTCGGAAGTCAAAGCAGCCCTAACAAACGCTGCGTTGTTGGCACATCCAGACCCAACGGCCTGCATACCGCTCACCACTGCCGCGTCAGATGTGACCATAGGGGCGGTCGTGGAGCAGCATGTAGCCGGGGCTTGGCAGCCACTCGCCTTTTTCAGCAGGACCTTGCGCGATAGTGAACGTAAATACAGCGCGTTTGACAGGGAGTTGCTGGCTCTCCATTTGGCCATTCGCCACTTCCAGTTCTGGCTAGAAGGACGCTGTTTCACCGCGTTCGTTGACCACAAGCCACTAACATTCGCGATGGCCAAAGTTTCAGAACCATGGTTGGGCCGGCAGCAGAGGCAGCTAGCTGCGATTTCAGAGTTTACTACCGATATTCAGCACGTGTCAGGTAAACGGAATGTAGTGGCAGACTGCCTCTCGCGCGCCGTGGCTGCCCCCGTCCACGTGGGGATAGATTACACAGCCATGGCCGCGGAGCAGGTTAGTGACGCGGATGTGCGCGCGCACCAGTCTGGACCAACAGGGTTAAGGCTGGAGAGCAGGGTGCTGCAAGACGGTATGCCCCCCCTAATCTGTGATGTCTCCACAGGGTGACCGCGTCCCGTGGTACCGGCTGCGTGGCGCCGCCGCATTTTTGACTCGATTCATTCTTTGGCGCACCCTGGGGTGCGCGCGTCGGTCAAAATGGTAGCAGAAAAATTTGTGTGGCCGGGCCTCCGCAAACAGGTGAAAGAGTGGGCGGCAGCCTGCATGGCGTGCCAACGAGCCAAGGTACACAGACACACGAGGGCTCCCTTGGAGCCATTTCACATTCCGGCTAAAAGGTTTGACCACGTTCACGTGGACCTCGTGGGTCCCCTCCCGCCATCACAGGGGTGCACACACCTTCTGACAATGGTGGACCGCACCACACGCTGGCCGGAGGTGGTTCCTTTGGCGTCAACCACAGCCGAGGAGGTGGCGCGCGCGTTTGTAACAGCATGGGTGGCGCGTTTTGGAGTCCCGTCGGACATTACGTCCGACAGAGGCCCTCAATTTGTTTCCGAACTTTAGTCAGCAATGGCCCGCAGCCTGGGTGTCACAATTCACCGCACAACCGCGTACAATCCTCAGGCTAATGGGTTATGTGAACGTTTTCATAGGTCATTGAAAGCGGCTCTCAGGGCGTCACTGACGGATGCAAGTTGGGTAGACAAGCTACCGTGGGTTTTATTAGGGTTGCGTTCTACGCCTAAAGAAGACTTAGAAGCTTCCCCAGCTGAACTTGTTTTCACACAGCCACTTCGGCTGCCCGGGGAGTTTCTCCCGGATAATCCTGCGCCAGGCAGCTCCCCGTCTCAGCTGTTGCACCGTAGCGTTGACGCAGGCACGCTGCCGGGCCCCGTTCATCACAGTTTTCCACGCGTTTTTGTGCCTAAAACTTTGAAAAACACGGAGTTTGTTTTTGTCAGACATGACGCGCATCGCCCACCACTGCGACCACCTTATGATGGGCCGTTCAGAGTGTTGGAAACAGGGGACAAGCATTTTTTGCTAGATTTGGGGGGTAGGAGGGAAAAGGTTGGCATAAACAGACTCAAACCCGCTTTTGTGGTGGCGGACGAGCAAGTGCTGTTGGAAAGGGCCCCTCGGCACGGAAGACCACCACGGGGTGCTTCCCAGAGTAATATTTCCCCAGAACACCCGCAGGGACTGGCAAAAGGTTTTCACCCCCAGACAGCAGCTCTCCAGCATGACAGCGCCCCTAAGGCGGTGAATCCTGGTTACAGCAGATACGGAAGAAGACTGAAGCCCAAGCAGCATGTAGATTCATGTGTAATGATGCTATCACAGCATGCAGACTGTTATTCTTTTGTTCGATCTAAAATGTTTGGGTGGGGGGGGGTGTAGCCACACATGTGACTTACTGAATGCCTTACATAATGCCTCACATCTTAGATAAGAACAAAGGCAGAGTTTCCTTGGAGATAACAGGAAGCTGTGAAAGTGTAATCTTTGGTATGCAAGAGACTGCCTGTAGGATCCTTGGTGGGCCAAAGACTGTGAGGGGGATGCTAAGGGATTAAAGAAGAAATGCATTGTTACTTTTGATTTTAATGCAATGTGACTTGTGAGCTGTGGGGAGACCTGGGTATATAAGGGACGAGTTTTTTCTGAGATGCTCTCTTTCTACTTTGCTCATGTTGGAGACATGTAATAAACTGCCTTGAGACAAAACATGCCTCGTCAATTACACACTCCACACAGTGTGTAAAATTTCTGGTAATTGGAAATCTGAAATTTAATGCAGCATAAAGCCTTTATTTTGTTTTCATTGCTATAAAATCCCTTTTCAGTAAAAGTTGTTGTGATTTCTGTACCTTAAGGATTTTAACACACAAGGAGAAGGTCCTTCTCTAAGGAGGCGGCCATCTTGGACCACAAAAATGTCTTTCCATGTTTTTGTGTCAAACTTGTTAAGCAAACTTATTATGCAGATGACTTCTGCAAGATTTTCAATATGCCTTGGAAGCGAGTGATGACTGATAAAATGAGAATTGTTTGCATGTTTAAAACTGCTAGTTTGTGCTGAATGTTACACACTGCACCTTTAACACCAAGCTGCTGTTAAGTAGGCACCTGAAACAAAATCTAGAAAGAATTACAATGGCAAATTCAGTGCAAAACAGCCTTGAAAATGAGTTTTGGCTTTGTACTCTGACAAAGCCAAAACTCTGTAACTTTGTGGTTGAAACACAGAAAGCCAATTACTACAAAACAAGTTTTTATGGGTTAGTCACAGTTTATGTTGAAAAAGTAAAGAATTGTGGGTAGCACTTGTGCTTAGTCAAAATTACAAGAAAGTCACAAATTTATGAGGAAAAAAATGGAAAATTTCAAAGAAAAAAGTGACAAATTTGCAAAAAAAGAGAGCAAATTTTATGAGAAAAGTGACAAATTTAATCGAAAAAAGTCACAAATTTACAAGAAGAAAATTGTAAAATTATGAGGAAAAAATTAGAAAAAGTTGCAAATTAACAAAAAAGTAGCAAATGTAAACTGAAAATAAATGAAACGTCCCAGATTTATGAGGTAAAGCTGTAAGTTTACAGTAGGAAAAAAAAGTTCAAAACTTTTGAGAAGGTTCCAAATTTACAAGAAAAATGTCAAATTTATTCGGAAAAGTAACAAATTTACAAGAAAATAGCAAATTTACAAGGAAATAGCAAATTTACAAGGAAAAAAGTAACATTTATGAGGAAAAAGTTGCAAGATTACAGTAAAAAAAACCTGACAGATTTATGAGAATGTTCTAAAATGATAAGAAAGCAAATTTGCAAGAAAAAAAATCACAGTTTTACAAGAAAAACTAACAAATTTATGAGAAAAGTTGCGAGTTTATGAGAAAGTTTCAAATTTCAAGAAAAATTTATTAAATTAGGGGGAAAAGTCATAAATGTACAGAAACATAGCAAATTTATGAGAAAATAAGTTAAAAACAGGAAAACAAGTAAAGTGAGCAACACAGATGGGCCCAACATGGAAGCCGCGGACAAACCCAATGGACCTAGAAGACAGTCCAGCCTAAAGCCATTGTGCGGCCCACATGGGCATTGCTGGCTGGGATGCAATCAAAGGCATACATTTAGTGCGTCCCACTCACGATCGAAGGCACATTTATGGTCCAACAAAAGAGTGAGGAAATCGATAAGCTGAATGCCACAACTTTATATGAAATACTTTGTCTCACAACTGCCGTTACAAACTCAACTCAAAACTTGTGATTAAATGGAGAGCTCATAAAGTGATTTAAGGTCCAAGAATTACTAAACCAAAGGTTATCAACTCAGAGAAAATATAAGAATCTTAGCCGTCAGCTGTGTAAAAGCCTGTATGGATGAGTCAAGTGAGAGGTGGAAAAATGAAGGACAATAAACAAACCTGTGAAGAAAATGTGCTGCAGTCAAAGAACAAGAGACAAAGACTGACAAGGCCATCCTGCAAATTCAAACGAGCTCTCAACCCATGGAAGTTCTGGACAAAGAGACATCCAACACAAATCCACCAAGTGAAACCACACACCTGCCGTGTGGGATGATACGAAAGTTTACACACGGTGACCGCCTGGGCGATGTTCTCACAAAAACAAAAATTAAAAATGTCCACAATTACAATTTCTGTAGGCTTTTTGAGCCATTCATTTTGGCTAATTTAGTGGTCTTCAACATGTGGCTCCATAGCCACATGCAGCTCTTTTGTCCACAGCCACTGGCTCATTGTTACGCTGACAAAGCTAACAAAAAAAATCAAAACTTAAGAGGGTTCACAAATTTACAAGAAAGGTGTCCATTTTGCAAAGAAACCAGAAAACTTAAAATGCCCCCACAATTTTATAAGGTAAAAAATAGCTAATTTATTAGAAAAGGTTCACAAATTTATGATGAAAGTCTCAAATTATTAGACTAAAGCAGTAAATCCACAGACAAAAAACTGCAACCTTTTTCCACAAGTTTGTGAGGATCAAGTTGTTAATTTATGAGAAAAGGTCTTAAGTTTAAAACTTAAACACACTTGCTTGCTTGCTTGCGGTTGTCCATCGAGTCCGATGATGACGTCCACTTCTATCGATGAGTCCTTTGATGGCTGTGTAGTCCTATCCTGGACCCACATGTCCTGTTGCAAGTAGGGCATGTAAAAGTTGTGGTAGTTGCAGCAGGGGATGCAGGTGCATTCCTCCTCAGTCTTCTCTCCTGTCTCCTGGCTGTCCTTTCCTCCTCGATCATACGGGTCCCCACAAGGCACTGCTGTCGCCAGGTGTTCCGGTCAGCAGCAGCCTCCTCCACAGCCTCAGGTCTGATCCTGCACTTGTTTAAGGCCATCTTTAGCTGGTCCTTGTAGCGCTTCTTCTGCCCTCCAGCAGAGTGTCGACCATGGTGTAGCTGGCTATATAACACCCTGCGAGGCAGCCGGTTTGGGGGCATCCTCACCACGTGTCCCAGTGCTGGGTGATCGTTGCCTCAATACTCCTACAGCTGGTCTTAAAGAGTATCTCAGAATGAGGCACATGGTCACGCCAGGTGATTCCCAGGATGCGCTGAAGGCAGCGTATATGGAACCGTTCTAGATCCTTAATGTGGCGGCTGTAAGTCACCCAGGATTCACGGCTGTAGAGGAGAGTAGTGACACAGACTGCCTGGTAAACAGAGATCTTCATTTGGAGATGGAGGTTCTTGTTCTGGAAGACCCGACGCCGGAGTCTCCCAAAAGAAGCTGATGCCTGCCTGATCCTGTTCTGGACCTCACTGTCAATGGTGTTGTCTACAGAAAGGATGCTCGCCAGGTACTTGAAAGATGGAACAACAGACAGCTGTTCACCAGCAACAGTGAAGGTAGGTGGAGTAGATGGGATATTGGTGCTCCATTGGCAGACGACCTCTGTTTTGATGGTGTTCACCATCAGTCCCATCCTGCTGTATGCTCTCACCGCAGCAGTAAGAACAGACTGGAGATCTTGTGGGCTATGAGATACCAGAGCACAGTCATCTGCATACTGTAGCTCAATGACTCTCACCCTTTGCAGTTTGGTGGTTGCCTGGAGCTTCCTTATATTAAAAAGGTTGCCATCTAGACGGAAGTCCACTGTTACACCGCTGCTGTCCTCAATCTCCTTGTGGAGAAGCTGGGTGACAGAGCAGGAAGATGTTAAAAAGTACTGGTGCTAATACACACCCCTGCCTAACCCCTGTACAAACGGGGAAGGAAGGAGATTCCTGTCCTCCTATAGTCACCCGAGCAGTCATACCATCATGAAATTGGCGGAGGATATTGACAAACTTGCTGGGGCAGCCAAACTTAAGAAGAACTTCTCATAGGAGTTCTCTATGGACAGTATCGAAAGCTTTGGAGAGATCGACAAAGGCCATGAACAGGTCCTGGTGTTGCTCCCGACACTTCTCTTGCAGCTGCCAAGCTGTGAAAATCATGTCCACCAAGCTCCTGCCCTTCCTGAAACCGCATTGCGATTCAGGCAGCACTGATTCTGTGATGTTATTGATCAGCCTGTGAAGAATCACCTTCGCCAGGACCTTACCAGCAACAGCAAGGAGCGAAATACCCCTGCTGTTGCCGCAGACACCCTTGTCACCCTTGTTTTTATAAATGGTGACAATTGTGGCGTCTCTTCATTGTTGTGGGATGTTGTCATCGGCCCAGACCTTGGTGATGTACTTGTGCAGGGTTTTTGTACACAAGTAGCCTCCTTGTTTCAACAGCTCGGCAGGGATGTTGTCATTACCAGAGGACTTGTTGTTTTTGAGAGAGCGGGTAGCTGATAGAACCTCCAGGAAGGTTGGGGGCTGATCCAGGTCTTGCATTGGAGGAAGTGTAGGCAAGTCGTCGAGAACAGTGGGGTCCGCATCTGAGTCCTGGTTAAGCAGGGTACTAAAGTGTTCAGCCCATCTCATCAAGATGTTAGGCTGATCCTTTAGGATTCTCAGCCCATCTGCTGATTTCAGGGAAGTGATGCAGCGATTTGTTGGGCCGTAAATCTTCTTGTCAGCATTATAAAAATTATGCATGTCATTTTTATTGGCAAAGGCCTGGATTTCATGTGCCTTTTTTGTCCACCACTCGTTCTGCATTGTCCGAGTAGCCCTTTGTACATCCCGCCGAGCTCTCTGCCACTGATGCCTGATGATAATGGATGAGGGGTTCCTTAAGGTTTCCTGATGTGCTCTGTGCTTGTCCTCCAGCAAGTCGTGGATGGTGTCTGAGTTGTCATCAAACCAGTCTTGGTGGTTCTTTCTCTTATAGCCAATCGTTTGGGCTGCTGCCTCACAAAGAGCCGAGCTGATGAAGTCCCACTTCTGGTCCATGGTCTTCTCAGGCAGACTCAAGAAATGCTCCACCCCCCCAGTTTCTCAACCAGGGAGCGACGAAAGTCATTTCTTGCATCCAGATTTGCCAGACGGGAGCAATCAAGTTTCCTCCTTTTGGGCCCTTGTAGTCGCAATGGGGGGCGCACTTGCATGTGGACCTTGGCCACAATCAGCCGGTGATCTGTCCAGCATTCTGCACCTCTCATGGCATGGGTGATGTGGACATCTCTGATGTCACTGCGCCTTACAATGATGTAGTCAATCAGGTGCCAGTGTTTAGAGCGAGGGTGCATCCATGATGTTTTGTATTTGGCCTTTTGCTGGAAGATGGTGTTGGTTATGGTCAGGTTATGCTCAGAGCAGAGAGTGAGCAATCTCACTCCATTTGCGTTAGCCTGGCCAACTCCATGTCTGCCAAGCAGTCCACTCCATATCTGGTTGTTCTGACCCACTCTGGCGTTAAAATCTCCAAGTAAGAAGATCTTGTCATTCTTGGGGATCCGGCGAAGAGTTTCGTTCAGTGACTGGTAGAAGGAATCCTTGGCCTCACTCTCCGATGGCAGGGTCGGTGCATAGGCACTAATAAGTGTAGCAAAGCAATTCTTAACCAGGGGGATACGAAGTGTCATCAGTCTCTCATTAATGCCAACAGGTGTTTCACTGAGTCTTGGTAGAAGGGTGTTTTTGATGGCCAGTCCTACACCATGCAGATGTTGTTCTCCTGAAGGGTAACCCCTCCAGAAGAATGTGTAGCCCATCCCTTCCTCTGTTAAAGAGCCCTTATCTAGGAGCCTGGTCTCGCTCAGTGCAGCAATATCAATGTTGTAGCAACTCAGTTCAGCAGCACCCAGAGCTGTTCTCCTATGGGGTCTATCAGAACCTCGATCCAGGAGTGTCCTTACATTCCATGTTGCCAGTTTTAGGTTGCATGTTCTCTTTTAACTGTTTCGACCGCAGAGGTGGAATGACCCAACAGGCGCAGTATCCTGTTCAGGCGAAAGATGGGTGGGTAATTTTTAGGCCACTTTTTCTAGGCCCCTCCCCAGTTGGGGTGAGCAGTGCTGTCCTAAATAGGGCTACTCAATCACACAGGGGTCTGCCAAAAACAGCTGCCACCCCAGCTGTTAGCGACCATAATAGCCCTGTACTGCTGACGTGCAGGGTTATAGCTAAGAGCTCCCAGTAACATTCATACCTGCTCCTGTCGCCACACACCCTGTCGCTGCCAGACTTCAACCAGATGTCCAGGAAGGAAAGGCCCACCATGGTCAGAGGTGGACACCTGCACATTGAATTATTTAAAGTGCCATAGGGGGCGCACTCTTCCCAATAGCACTGTCTTCGTGATGATGAGGTAAACCTGGTGGCGTGGATAAGCCCATGATGACCAGTCCCTCAACATGGCTGCAGGAGGCTGCCGGGTCCTTGGTCTTTTAAGTCCCGCCTTTTGCGCACCACCAGCGCATTGCTTTTCTGTCAAGGGGTTGCTCCCTTAGCCTTCACCTTAATAGATTACCCACAAGGCAGTGGGGCTATTTACCCATAGCTGGGGCAGGGGTTGACGGGCGTCAGGGCATGTCCACACAGGGTGGGCCTATACGCCGCATCTCTGGGGCCCCCTGCTGCTCCGAGATCCCCTCCAGTTTAGCCTGGGACCGCAGGGTACCCAGTTACCATGTGTGGCCATGAGGAGGCACTGCAGGGGTCTTGGTGGTGGAGAGGCTATGTACCAGCAGGAGGAGACTTACGCACTCGGCTCCTCTTTTCACCCCCAATGGGGGCTAGCTGGTGGCGGTAGCTGTAAGCAGAGCAGCAAGCAGAAAGAAACATGCAACATATGCTATGCAACATGCACTATCTACAAACATCTCTATGTTACTATACTACTGCACTAGGCGCTTTGCACGCACCCTGTGTAACCCTGTGCCACACACAGGGGTATTTTTACACTCACACACACTTAAACACACACACACACACACACATTTACCAGAATAAATGTGCTAATTTAAGGCTGTAAAGATGCAAATATACAAGAAAAAATTAGAGGAAGTAATAAATTTATGAGAAATCACAAATTTGTAAGATTTTTGTGGGAAAAAAAACTGTCTTAAAGACACAATGCAGTGGATATAAATCCCCTTAAAAATCAAATCTACATTGTCTCAAATGGTACCTGATGCCCCTTTTCCTCCAAAACAGTCTTTCATTTTCTGACAGTTGCTTGTGAAAATTTTGGCCCTTCTCCTCCACCTTCAAATGCCAGGATCTGATGAGGCCCGCCCACATCCTGCCCACCAGGACACACAAGTCTACAAGCTGGCAAATGTGAACAGCCAGTGCTTAGTCCTGATTGGTTCACTTATTATAGTGTAATGACTATAGAGAGGCTAAGTCATGCCCCCTCCATTTCTGCATATGGGACCTTCAATCAGAAAAAATCTACATTGAAATGAAAGGCAAGACAGAAATTATCTTTTGATCCCGACTGAATTCTGCCATGAATTATACACGTTTCTCAGTTTAAAAGATAATTTTCCACACAATTAAAGCTGTCGGTTGTTGTGTAATAAAAGAGTAATATTTCATTTTTGTGAAACCGTTTAATGGACTACATCTCGTTGTCGGACTATACACGCCACCAAACATGATAATGGCGGTTCCTCTCTCAGAGCGCACCTCCAGTTTTCTGAACGATGAAAGGATCCAAAGAGGAGGAAAAACAACAGAAATGTATTTTGAGAGCTGGAGCTAATCTAGACAACTGTTAGTTACATCCTCCTTGGCACGCTTTGAAAATGATGACGTAACTTATGCAATTCTGTGTCTGTAGTTGTTCAATTTATGCATTTTCACAAACTTATACTTTAACAGTTTGGCTACGTTCACACTGCCGGTCTTAAGATAAGATAAGATAAGATAAACCTTTATTAGTCCCACAATGGGGAAATTCCAGGATTGCAACAGCATAGGGATAGCAACACTCAGAGCAACAATCAGAAGGCAAGAAAAAACAACATCTAGTAAACATATGTCCATATTACTATAAATGTATACATATAGACACACAGTGCAGAGCATTATGGCTGGTGAATGTGCAGCAGAAAGTCTAAGCTCTCTCTCCGCGGATGCAGCGGGCCAGCTGGAAGTCTTTGGGCATGATGGTGACCCCCTTAGCGAAGAAGAGACCACCAGGTGGGCCTCGCTGGTCTCCTGCAGAGCCATGACGGCGAAGCTCAGGAAACGCAGGACGGTCTTGAAGTCCTGAGCGATCTCCCTCACCAGGCGCTGGACGGGCAGCTTACGGATGAGCAGCTCCGTGGATTTCTGGTAGTGACGGATCTCTCTCAGAGCCACGGGCCTGTGACCTGTGACGGCGAGGCCTCTTCACTCTGCCGGTGGCCGGAGCGCCTCTCCGAGCAGCCCTGGTGGCTAGCTGTCTCCTGGGGGGCTTCTTCCTCCAGTAGATTTTACGGGCGGTCTGCTTGGTTCTTGCCATCGCTCTTTATTATTCTGTCTTATATTTCTTTCACGCCGCCTAAACTCCAGCCTGGCACCCGCGTCGTTTTCGCTACAGCTCCCGGTATGTCGAGTTTCCCATTAGCACCAGGCGGCGGCCAAGTGCTAGCTAGCACTAGCTCCTCCCCGCTGTAACGTCTCCCGCTGCAAACCGTGGCTCCGTCCGCCGACCCGGGAGACCCCCGGGGCGATCCGTGCGTCCGTGATATATATACAGAGTGAAAGGTGTAGAAAGAAGAAGGAAGATAAAAAAAAAAAAAAGGCTGTTGCAACAGGCAGCCCACTCGTGTGGCGCCGCCGGTCCGGCGGAACCGGAACCGGATAAATAATGCACAATTACGATTTTTTGCCGAGATCCAATTTCTTTGTGTGGGCGTTCACATTATAATTTAAATGTGACCCCCATCAGACTCCAGTGTGAACGGTCTACAGCTATGAAGTGACCCACATGCGAAGAAGAAAACGTAACGTCAGACACAGCGTTGTGTTTACGAAAGTAAATATGAGCCCAGAACAATTGAGGGGGACAGAACTTCTTCACCTCAATGCAGCACAGCAAAATAAAATGTTAAAATCATTCAGAAATTATTATGCTGTGGAGTGTGTAATTGACGAGGCAGGTTTGGCTCAAAGCAGTTTATTACACGTCTCCAACATGAGCATTGTATAAAGAGGACATCTCAGAAAAAACTTGTCCCTTATATACCCAGGTCTCCCCACAGCTCACAAGTCATATTGCATTTACATCAAAGGTAACATTACATTTCCTCTTTAATCCCTTAGCATCCCCCTCACAGTCTTTGGCCCCAAAGGATCCTCCAAGCAGTCTCTTGGCACACAAAAGATTACACTTTCACAGCTTCCTGTTATCTCCAAGGAAACTCTGCCCTTTGTTCTTATCTAAGATGTGAGGCATTATGTAAGGCATTAAGTAAGTCACATGTGTGGCTACACCCCCCCCCAAACATTTTAGATCGAACTAAAGAATAACAGTCTGCATGCTGTGATAGAATCATTACACATCAATCCACATGCTGCTTGGGCTTCAGTCTTCTCCCATATCTGCTGTAACCAGGATTCACCGCCTCAGCGACGCTGTCATGCTGGGGAGCTGCTGTCTGGGGGTGAAAACGTTTTGTCTGTCCCTGTGGGTGTTCTGGGGAAATTCTACTCTGGGAAGCCCCCCGTGGTGGCCTTCCGCGCCGAGGGGCCCTTGCCAACTGCACTTGCTCGTCCGCCACCACAAAAGCGGGTTTGAGTCTGTTTATGGCAACCTTTTCCCTCCTACCCCCCAAATCTAGCAAAAAATGCTGGTCCCCTGTTTCCAACACTCTGAACGGTCCATCATAAGGTGGTCGCAGTGGGGGGCGATGCGCGTCATGTCTGACAAAAACAAACTCCACGTTTTTCAAAGATTTAGGCACAAAAACACGTGGAAAACTGTGATGAACGGGGCCCGGCAGCGTGCCTGTGTCAATGCTACGCTGCAACAGCTGAGATGGGGAGCTGCCTGGCGCAGGATTATCCGGGAGAAACTCCCCGGGCAGCCGAAGTGGTTGCGCAAAAACGAGTTCAGCTGAGGAAGCTTCTAAGTCTTCTTTAGGCGCAGAACGCAACCCTAATAAAACCCACGGTAGCTTGTCTACCCAATTTGCATCCGTCAGTGACGCCCTGAGAGCCGCTTTCAATGACCTGTGAAAACGTTCGCATAACCCATTAGCCTGAGGATTGTACGCGGTTGTGCGGTGAATTGTGACAGCCAGGCTGCGGGCCATTGTTGACCAAAGCTCGGAAACAAATTGAGGGCCTCTGTCGGACGTAATGTCCGACGGGACTCCAAAACGCGCCACCCATGCTGTTACAAACGCGCGCGCCACCTCCTCGGCTGTGGTTGACGCCAAAGGAACCACCTCCGACCAGCGCATGGTGCGGTCCACCATTGTCAGAAGGTGCGTGCACCCCTGTGATGGCGGGAGGGGACCCACGAGGTCCACGTGAACGTGGTCAAACCTCTTAGCCGGGATGTGAAATGGCTCCAAGGGAGCCCTCGTGTGTCTGTGTACCTTGGCTCGTTGGCACGCCATGCAGGCTGCTGCCCACTCTTTCACTTGTTTGCAGAGGCCCGGCCACACAAATTTTTCTGCTACCATTTTGACCGACGCGCGCACCCCCAGGTGCGCCAAAGAATGAACCAAGTCAAAAACGCGGAGGCGCCACGCGGCCGGTGCCACGGGACGCGGTCGCCCCGTGGAGACATCACAGATTAGAGGGGGCATACCGTCTTGCAGCACCCTGCTCTCCAGCCTTAACCCTGTTGGTCCAGACTGGAGCGCGCGCACATCTGCGTCACTAACCTGCTCCGCGGCCATGGCTGCATAATCTATCCCCATGCGGACCGGGGCCGCCACGGCGCGTGAGAGGCAGTCTGCCACTACATTCAGTTTACCCGAGACATGCTGAATATCGGTAGTAAACCCTGAGATCGCGGCTAGCTGCCTCTGCTGCCGGCCCGACCAAGGTTCTGAAACCTTGGCCATCGCGAATGTTAGTGGCTTGTGGTCAATGAACGCGGTGAAACAGCGCCCTTCCAGCCAGAACTGGAAGTGGCGAATAGCCAAGTGGAGAGCCAGCAACTCCCTGTCAAACGCGCTGTATTTACGTTCACTATTGCGCAAAGTCCTGCTGAAAAAGGTGAGCGGTTGCCAAGCGCCGGCTACACGCTGTTCCACGACCACTCCTATGGCCACATCTGACGTGTCAGTAGTGAGCGCTATGCAGGCTGTTGGGTCTGGATGTGCCAACAACGCAGCGTTTGCCAGGGCTGCCTTGACTTCCGAAAATGCCCGCTCTCGCTCCGGGGACCATTCGATCTTATTTGCGGGTTTCTGCTTTTTGAGCGCGGCGTACAGTGGTTGCATGAGCTGCGCTGCGCGGGGGAGGAAACGGTTATAAAAATTCACCATTCCCAAAAACTCCTGTAACGCCCTGACCGTTTGTGGTTGGGGAAAATCTGCCACCGCGCGCACTTTGTCAGGCAGCGGAACCGCTCCTTCAGGAGATACGCGGTGCCCCAAAAAATCAATCTGCGCCACCCCGAACTGACACTTCGCTGGATTGATTATTAAACCGTGCTCTCCCAACCTCCAGAAAACTGCCGCGAGGTGGTTTTTGTGTTCGTCTTCGGACGCACTGGCTACCAAGATATTGTCCAAGTAGACAAACACGAAAGGGAGATCGCGCAGCACCGCGTCCATCATGCGTTGGAACGTCTGTGCAGCCCCTTTAAGCCTGAAAGGCATGCGCAAAAACTCGAATAGGCCAAATGGAGTTATCACCGCTGTTTTAGGTATGTCCTCAGTGCGCACTGGGACTTGGTGGTAACCGCGGACCAGGTCTATTTTAGAAAAAACGCGTGCCCCTGCCAAATGAACGGAAAAATCTTGGATATGAGGGATTGGGTAGCAGTCATGTGCTGTGGCGTTGTTCAACCTGCGGAAATCCCCGCAAGATCACCACGAACCATCAGCTTTCGGGACCATGTGTAGTGGGGAAGCCCATGGGCTGTTCGAACACCTGATGATGCCCAACCTCTCCAGGTTGGCGAACTCCTCGCGCACTATGGCCAGTTTAGCTGTGTCCAAGCGCCGAGGTTTTGCAAAAACGGGCGGCCCGGTGGTGGTAATAAAATGTTCCACCCCGTGTTTAGCGACGGCTGCCGAAAATGTGGAGACCGTGAGTGCTGGGAACTGAATGAGCAGTGTGTGGAACTTACCGCTTGCAGCTGTGACGTTGGCTTGTGCTGTTGGCCGGGCCGCTTGAGCTGTACAGGGAATAGAATCAAAAGAAAGTGCATTAACCAGGCGCCTGTTAGCGACATCAACCAACAAACCATGTGAGCACAAAAAATCAGCACCCAATATATTGAAATTCAATGCTGCTATGACAAAAGTCCACTCAAATGTACGGCCGTGTAGAGACAGAAGCAGAGTCCTCTCACCAAAGGTCTTAATCTCCGAGCCGTTCGCTGCTGCCATCTCGGGGCCGCTGGAGCCTGCCAGCCGGTCAGCGTAGGTAGGCGTGATGAAACTCAACTGGGCGCTTGTGTCCATGAGGAAATGCCTCCCCGAGCGTGCGTCCGTCAAGTAGAGCAGCTTGTTCTCCTCCCGAGGGCCGCAGCTACTACCGACCCCTGGTCTTGGCGTTTCCCGAGTGCTTGAACTGGCACAGTGGTATACATTTGCGTGCCTTCTCTGCAAAGCGGCGGTGGTAGAAACAAAGGGTGTCTCCTCCGCGTTCCTTGGCCCCCGCCGCTGCCGTCGTCGGTGGTTCTGCTACCGCTGTCAATGGCTCCCTGCTATCTCTGGCCGTCGCTGCCGCTGTGGCCGCGTGCTCTCTGCTGGCCATGACAATCTGATGCACCTCCCGGGCCAGCGCGCGGTAGTCCCGCTTGGCCAACAACGGCGAACTGGCCAGGGCCGCTCTCGTCGCTGACGGCAGGTTCCTGAGGAAGAGGTGGATAAAGATGAAGTGGTCATCGTCCGAGCCTTTCAACCTCAGCATCTTCTCCATCAGGTCAATGGGTGTGCAATCTCCCAACCCGGTCAGCGCCAGGAGTCCCTCTGCTCTCTCCTCAACCGAGAGTGTGTAGTGCTGGATGAGTGCAGCCTTCAACGCGCCGTATTTGTCGCTGGCTGGTGGCTGCTCCAGAAGGCTCTCCACATGCTGAGCCGTGTGGTTGTCGAGCTTTGCGATCACATGGTAGAATTTCGTGTCATCTACCGATATTCCCCGGAGGGCGAACTGTGCCTCAACCAGGTGGAACCAGGAGCGCGGGTTGTGCTGCCAAAAGTCCGGTAGCTGGACCGTAACGGCATACGCTTGGCTGGGGGCTCCCAACGAGGCTGGCCCCGGGGAATTCTCTTCTTGTTGCATGCTACGTCTTGGGTCACCAGTGTGGAGTATGTAATTGACGAGGCAGGTTTGTCTCAAAGCAGTTTATTACACGTCTCCAACATGAGCATTGTATAAAGAGGACATCTCAGAAAAAACTCGTCCCTTATATACCCAGGTCTCCCCACAGCTCACAAGTCATATTGCATTCACATCAAAGGTAACATTACATTTCCTCTTTAATCCCTTAGCATCCCCCTCACAGTCTTTGGCCCCAAAGGATCCTCCAAGCAGTCTCTTGGCACATAAAAGATTACACTTTCACAGCTTCCTGTTATCTCCAAGGAAACTCTGCCCTTTGTTCTTATCTAAGATGTGAGGCATTATGTAAGGCATTAAGTAAGTCACATGTGTGGCTACAATGCACAAAATAAATATGAGGCCAGCTTCATTCCTCTACACGCCAGATGACTGCTGTGATCAGCTCTGCTTTAACAGAATTGATCGATTAAACAGCTCTCTTGAAAATGAGACCCCGTGTCTCAGTGGGATTACCTGTATAAATAAGGTTAATAATAAATAATCCTAGCGATTACAATAGGGCTCTTGCCCACTGACGTTGTCAGTGGCTTGGGTCCTAATAAACAGCGCGGGTCATACAAGCGGTGTAACACCGGTCCTGCACAGAAAGGAGAAGCCACCACAGACCCCCCTCTCCTGTCCACGTATCCCTGTATCTGACCATTTCACTCCACAGTCATGTTGGTATTAACTTTACATTTTAGATATTACAGCGGCCAGGACTCACGGTGTGCTTTTTACAGGGAAAAAGGAATTTGCAGCATCCAGTAAATGTTCCGCTACTTTTTTTAAAAACATGTGCCATTACTGTGCGCCTGCTTGTCTGACGGTTTCAGCCCCGAACAACCCCCCCACCCCACCCCGGGCCAAAATTTTGAAGTTATTGAGCAGTGCGAGTTGACAAAATTACAATCCAGTGATAAAGGGAAGAAGACTGATTAAAAAGGCTACGGTCACACTGCAGGTTTTAATGCTCAATTCCGATTTTTATGCACAAATGTGACCCATATCTGATTTTTTTTAATGACAATCTGAACAACACATATCTGATTTTTTCACACCAGTGAAAACCACTCTTTCAGGATTTTTTGGTAGTCAGCAGAATTCATAGTTCCATTTACCACAGCAAGTCTTCCAGGTCCTGAAGCAGCAAAACATCCCCAGACCATCACACTACCGCCACCATATTTTAATGCTGGTATGATGTTCCTTTTCTGAAATGCTGTTACTTTTACACCGGCTATAATGGGACAAACACCTTCCAAAAAGTTCAACTTTTGTCAGTCCACAGAGTATTTTCCCAAAAGTCTTGGGAATCATCAAGATGTTTCCTGGCAAAACTAAGACAAGCCTTTATGTTCTTTTTGCTCAGCAGTGGTTTTCGTCTTGGAACTCTGCCATGCAGGCCATTTTTGCCCAGTCTCTTTCTTATGGTGGAGTCATGAACACTGACCTTAACTGAGGCAAGTGAGGCCTGCAGTTCTTTGAATGCTGTTGTGGGATCTTCTGTGACCTCTTGGATCAGTCGTTGCTGTGCTCTTGGGGTAATTTTGATCGGCCGGCCACTCCTAGGAAGGTTCGCCACTGTTCCATGTTTTTGCCATTTGTGGATGATGGTTCTCACTGTGGTTCGCTGGAGTCCCAAAGCTTTAGAAATGGCTTTATAATCTTTTCCAGCCTGATAGATCTCAATTACTTTCTGATTTGTTCCTGAATTTCTGTGGATCGCAGCATGATGTCTAGCTTTTGAGGATCTTTTGGTCTGCTGCATTTTGTCAGGCAGGTCCTATTTAAGTGATTTTTTGATTGAGAATGGGTGTGGCAGTAATCAGGCCTGGGTATGGCTAGAGAAATTGAACTCTGCTTTCCAAAGATGTGATAAACCACAGGTAATTTATGTTTTAACAAGGGGGGCAATCACTTTTTCACACAGGGCCATGTAGATTTGGATTTTTTTTTTACCCTTAATAATAAACACTTTCATTTAAAAACTGCATTTTGTTCTTACTTGTATCTTTGTCTAATATTTGAATTTGTTTGATGATCTGAAACATTTAAGTGTGACATACAAAAAATGAGAAATCAGGAAGGGGGCAAACACTTTTTCACACCACTATGTGTAACTCGTGGCAAAAATCTATCAGGATCAAAAGAAAATTTATTTTCCTGCCATTTACTTCTATGGAGATTTTTTTTTCCAATTTAAAGGTCCCATACACAGAAGTAGACAGCTTGTGACTAAATGTGCGTTCAAACCAAATGCAAAGCAAATTTTTCACGCAGTGCAAATACATACAAAATCAATGGAAAAAGGCAAACGTGATTTTGCACAGTCGTGCGTTCATGTCCAAGGGATAGCTCTAGCTCGTAATGGCCTTGAGATTCTGCTGTCACGGGAGTAAAAAATATCACAACTGAAGAGTAAACTAGTTTGAAAATGGGACTGACACCCACCTGCAGAATGAAGGACCGGGAGCTCTGCAGCGGAATCGGAGATATTTACCCACAGATTCCTGCTACGAACGTGCTAACAAGGGCTAGCAGTGCAAACAACCGTCACCTTGTGAAGTTTTGGAGGCAGGGTCAATTTTTTCAGGTGAGACCCCGTTGGATACTGTAAACCTAAACATGACAGGATTGTGGGGATTTCCACAGCAGGTTGAACACAGCTGCAGAAGTTATACAGTAAAGGCAACGCTGCCCTTCTGCAACTGGCTCAGACGGTGAATTCATGTCTATTTGTGTATTCACATCGAGTTAAAATGTAATCCCACGGTGTGAAAAATTCGCCCGGTCATGTTTGGTCTGAACACACCTTTAGGTTCTCTGTAGCATCTCCATCTAAATTTGCCTTTTTCCAAAAGAAGGAGCTGAACTTTCACAGCAAAAAAAACCACAGACATACGATCTCACTCTTGATATGTCTTGAAAGTCATAAAAACATGTTAAAGAGATGTTAACAAGGAAAAAAAAACAAACCTTGATTTTCACAGGTGTGTCACTTTAAGAGACGGAAAAAAACAATTCAACTTTATTTATATAGCACCATTTTACAACAACAGTCATCTCATAGCACTTTCAACTGTAGGGGAAACCCCCATTTTTTTAAAATTATTAAAAATTATTACAATTGTAGAAAGACCCCAGCAATCAAGCGATCCCCTGTGAGCAGGCACTTGTAGATGCTGACCAACCCTGGTCTAACTGAAAATGGAGACATTTAAAAAAAAAATCATAAGCACATATTTTGAAAATGAGCATGACACACAGAGGTAAAGTGACATTTATTTTCAGGCCTGGAGACCAAAGCGGCGAGCTTTGCTGAGGACGTCATCTCTGGTTAAGTAACATCCACACATTTGCCTCACACCGGTAAAAGCCTCGCGCCCGTGTAGTATACGCCAGTTGTCTATGAACACCACCTAAAGCAGAACAGAGAGTCTCTTTACATCCTGCTGACGCTTAGTTTAATGACACTTAAAGTTGTTAACTGGCATAGAAAATGTGAAATGAAACCATATAACTGTCTTACTGTTCCAGGACTCAGTTTCACCCATAGCTCATTTTCTGGGCACCGCAGCTCTGTGGTCAACTCTCGATGAGCCACATACCATCGCTGGACAATGTCATGGGGTACTGTATTTATTGCAGATCGATCATAGTTGTTGTATCTGTTGAGGGGCGACATAAAGGGACACAATATTAATGTTGCAAGCAGTAATACAACTTGCAAATGTTATCTTTAATTTATTCATCACTTAATTAACTTGCATTGTGCATATCTGGTCTGTATTTGTCTGAGGATTGATGAATCTGGATGGTGGCATACCAAATCTACCTACAGGTATAATACAATAACCTTAAACTAAAACGATTTAGAGGTATCAAGTTTCTAAAACAAAATGCAGCCTCAGTCATGCAAGTATACACAGTACGATATAAAGTTGCAATAAATAAATAAATGAAAAAGTCAGGATGTAGTGAGTTACCGCAGAGATATAACTGTTGTAAACTGGTTGGAATTTGATAAAATAGACAAAGCCTTTATTACCTCCACCAAGGGAGGGTGGAAGTAATGTGGCGTTGGTTGGTTTGTCTTTTAGCAACATAACTCAAAAAGTTATGAATGGATTTTGGAATGGAAATGTGTGTAATGACACGGGGAGTAGGTGATTAGATTTTGGTGGTGATTCAGATTACGATGTGGATGCAGGAATTTTTTGATTATTTTATATATTAATCTGGCACTTTTCATGTACTGCCCCTTTAAGACGTGTCCACTGAGTTACGTGCGTGGCCACGCCATAGGGCCATGCACCTCGGCAACTTGAAAGCCAAATACTGCAGAAAAAGTATTAGGGGGTGTGTCCACCAAACTTGTTTTTTCTGCTGTGGGCGACTATTTTCTATTCATTCCCTATGTAGTCCAGTGTGTGCGCTCAGCTCTGAAACATTTTGAGCGATGGCCACTTTTTGTCTCGGTGCTCAGGGCTGAGTGCTCGGCCGCGTGGCCAGGCTGGAAGACGGGATACCAGCCAAGCAGCCCCCGCCCCCCGGGCTGGCATCGCCCTCAAGGTTGGCCGACTATCCTGGATGACCCAGGTTGCAATGATAAGACCTCTGACCGACCTCATTGCCCCAACCCAAGATCACCTTGCCTTCAGAGGACTGGCCGCAATGGTCACTTAAGTGGCCAGGCAAGGATTAAGTTAAGCTCAGGGCTGAAAAAAGTTAAACTTGTGAGACTACTGTACAGCTGCTCTCGCCAATGTCAGACCTTTCTAAGCAGCCAATCAGAATTGAGGAAGGGCAGGACATAGGACACCGATACAGGAAGATGAGAATGGGAGGTGACGGTGGAAGAGGAGGAGGCTGAACTTTGCTGCATCAAACAACCCAGAACTCTTTGATCTGACACTAAAAGGGTATCACGATCAAAATTTGAAAGCAAACACTTTTTTTTTTTTACTACTTATTTTGTACCCGTAGGTAGATTTGTTTTGCAGTCTGGTGACAAGCCACCAGCTGCCGGTCGCTGCGTGCGCAAGCGCCCCGTATCCCTAACCTGCATGTTTTTGACATGTGGGAGGAAACCGGAGAAATCCCGGAGTAAACCCACGCAACACGGGGAGAACATGCAAACTCCACACAGATCACTGTTGGCCGGGGGCAGGGATCGAACCCACGATCCCCGCGATCCCACGGCCGAGGGTAAACTGTGCTGCCACAGTGCTAACCACTGCGCCACCATGCAGCCCAACCACTTGGAGGAGCATGTCCGCATCTGTCAATGTGCCAGGTGACTGACCGTTTGTGCCTTTGCCATGGTCACATCTCTTACAAGTTTGTTGTGGTAGATAATGTGGATATTATGCGAATTTGTAGTTGATGACTACAAAAAAAAAAAAAAAAAATTAAAAAAATGGTATGATACAGTACTGTTGAGTAATATTACTTAATAATTATGAACCTTGTCAGTAAACTGTAGTGGAGAAGAGAGGAGAAAAAAAAAGAAAGAAAACCAGTCTAAAAGATTCAATAAACCATGATGTTGATTTAAGGTGGAATTGCCTAGCCCCAATGTATCGTCAGTACAATTATGACAGTCTTGCTGTTATTATTAAGTAGTCATATTGTTTTTGCTGTCATTTCTCTGTTAATAATAACAATAATAATAATAATGGATTGTATTTACATAGCACCTTTCATTCAAATTTTCAGGAAAGGTGTGTAATGGCACACTTAACACATGATTAGATTTTGGTGATGATCTCAAAATGCATACCTCCACCAAGGCTCTTATCTTCTCACGGAGTGTTAGCAACAATACTCCAAAACTACTGGATGGATTTGGATGAAATTTTCACCAGAGGTGGCCCTTGGCCAAAAGATGAACTCATTAGATGTTGGAGGTGATCCGTGAGTGCATACCCCTGCCAAGGCCCTATCTTGCAATGTACAGATGGATGGCGAAATGGACGGATAAAGGGATGGAAGGGAGGACAAAGGGACAGAGGGAAGGAGCCTTGGCAGAGGTATACACTCTGAGTGCCATCTAGTTTCAATTATTCTTTAATTGTAATTTAGAATGAAATCTTTGTGATTCTATCTCAAAGCACATGGAGGTTTTACCTTGTCTCAGCAAAAGGTGGTGTTATATACAGTTAGGCCCAGAAATATTTGGACAGTGACACAAGTTTTGTTATTTTAGCTGTTTACGGAAACATATTCAGGATACAATTATATAATCAATATGGGCTTAAAGTGCAGACTCTCAGCTGTAATTTGAGAGTATTCACATCCAAATTGGAGCAAGGGTTTAGGAATTACAGCTCTTTAATACATAGCCGCCTCTTTTTCAAGAGACCAAAAGTAATTGGACAATTGACTCAGAAGGCTGCAAAAAAACAACAAAAAAAAAAACAAAACAACAAGGCTGCATGGGCTCTTCCCTCGTTAACCTGTCATCAATTAAGCAATTAAAAGGTCTGTAGTTGATTCCAGGTGTGGTGTTTGCATTTGGAAGCTGTTGCTGTGAACACACAACATGCAGTCAAAGGAGCTCTCAATGGAGGTGAAACAGACCATCCTGAGGCTGAAAAAAAAGAAGAAATCCATCAGAGAGATAGCAGAAATGTTAGGAGTGGCCAAATCAACAGTTTGGTACATTCTGAGAAAAAAAGAGTGCACTGGTGAGCCTGGGAACTCAAAAAGGCCTGGACGTCCACGGAAGACAACAGTGGTGGATGATCACAGAATCCTTTCCTGTGAAGAACAACCCCTTCACAACATCCACTCAAGTGAAGAACACTCTCCAGGAAGTAGGTGTATTAGTATTTAAGTCTACCATAAAGAGAAGACTTCATGAGAGTAAATACAAAGGATTCACCACAAGGTGCAAACCATGAATCAGCCTCAAAAATAGAAAGGCCAGAATTGACTTTGCCAAAAAACACCTGAAGAAGCCAGCCCAGTTCTGGAACAGCATTCTTTGGACAGATGAGACTAAGATCAACCTGTACCAGAATGATGGGAAGAAGAAAGTTTGGAGAAGAATTGGAACAGCTCATGATCCAAAGCACTACATCTTCTGTAAAACATGGTGGAGGCAGTGTGATGGCATGGGCATGCATGGCTTCCAATGGCACTGGGTCACTTGTGTTTATTGATGATGTGACAAAAGACGGAAGCAGCCGGATGAATTCTGAAGTGTATAGGGATATACTTTCTGCTCAGATTCAGCCAAATGCAGCAAAGTTGATTGGACGGTGCTTCACCAATGATCCAAAACATACTGCAGAAGAAACCCAGGAGTTTTTTAAAGCAATGAAGTGGAATATTCTGCAATGGCCGAGTCAATCACCAGCTCTCAACCCAATCGAGCATGGATTTCACTTGTTCAAGACAAAACTTAAGGCAGAAAGACCCACAAACAAGCAACAACTGAAGACAGTTGCAGTAAAGGCCTGGCAAAGCATCGCAAAGGAGGAAGCCCAGCGTTTGGTGATGTCCATGGGTTCCAGACTTCAGGCAGTCATTGCCTGCAAAGGATTCTCAACAAAATATTGAAAAGTAACATTTTACTTAGGGTTATGTTTATTTGTCCAATTACTTTTGAGCCCCTGAAATGAGGAGCATTTGTATAAAAATAGCTACAATTCCTACATGTTTAATCATATATTTTTGTTCAACCCCTTAAATTAAACCTTAAAGTCTGCACTTAAATTCTGTTGTAGTTGTTTCATTTCAAATCCAATGTGGTGGCATGCAGAGCCCAAATCATGAAGATTGTGTCACTGTCCAAATATTTCTGGGCCTAACTGTATATGGCATTAACAGAAAATTGTCCTTCATTGACCGTAGCCACGGTTACATGGGCAAAATTTCTTCAATCTGATTACAATTCAGATCAGAACTTTACTGTTTACATGAATCCTGAAAAAGCTGATCCGATTAGGACATGCGTTTCCATGTGTCACACGTTTGAACAGAATAAATCATTCTGACATGCGCACGCTGACATTTTGACATTCTGAAAATAGTAGAAGAAGAAGCAACTTCCGGTGTAAACAAGCCCCGCTTCATGTCTCTCTTTTTGAAACGGACCTGTATGGTGTTATTCAGACTGTACTTTTGCTTCTGCTGGTCTCCGTAATGAAGCTACAAGTACATACTTCTGCATATGACAGAGGGAGACAGCAGGACGATACAGACCAGTTTTGTTTTACTTCCGCTATGTCTTCCGCTAGTTGCTGTAAAGGTGGAAATACGTCACATCAACGTGTGGCTGACGTACAGACATGCGCAGTAAACATATTTTTGACCCAGGCTTCGGAATAAGTGTTTATATGTGCACCAATCGCAATAACAATTGGCATAACCCACCCGTCTCAATTGGAATGAAATTTTGATCCGAATGAGTGTCAGAATATTTAGATTGGTGTGTTTACATGAAGCATTTTTATTCCGATCAGGCTTTTAATCCGGTTACTTGTGTCTATATAAACATGGCTATTGAAAGCGGTCTGTCATTTGACAGATTACACTGAGTGATTTAATTAAAATATTAAAATCAACTAAAATGACATAATTATAGATGACAGAATTTTTACAACTCTGTCAAAATGACAGATTAAAAAGTCTAGCAAAACCTCTGAGATACACACACTGCAAATTTTCCAATATCTTGGTAAGATTTAAAATCTTGTTTTTAGACATGCAAGATAATTCCTCTAATTTTAAGATTTTGTTACTTATTTTAAGCCCTTGACTTTGTAGTATAGTCTTATTATTAGATAAAGCCATTATCATTTGACTTATCTAGTTCAGAAATCTTAAAGCAGTATATATTATATTAGATTAGATTCAACTTTATTGTCATTACACATGTATGAATACAAGGTAACGAAACACAGTTTAGCATCCAATCAGAAGTGCAAAGGACAGCAGTGCAGTATATACGGTAATTAACAGTATGTGCAATTTAAGCAAATATATGCAAATATATGCAGCAGTGCAGAAAGTTAAGAGTACTGTTATGTGCAAATAATGTACAATAAGTTAGATGTAGTTATGTAGTTATGCAGTTATGTACAGGTGAGGATGGTAAGAGATGATGGTAAGAGAGTCAGCGGGGAACTAAATTCAATAACGTGACAGCTGTTGGAAAGAAACTGTTCCTAAACCTGCTGGTTCTAGTCCGAAGGCTTCTGAAGCGTCTTCTGGAGGGGAGAAGCTGGAACAGTCCATGAGCAGGATGGTTGGAGTCCCTAAGAATGCTGCGTGCCCGGCGCAGACATCTTTTCCTGTAGACGTCCTCTATAATTGGAAGTGGAGTCCCTGTGATGCGTTGGGCGGTTTTCACCACCCGCTGCAGCGCCTTACGGTCAGCGACAGAGCAGCTCCCATACCAGAC
Source organism: Pholidichthys leucotaenia (assembly GCA_020510985.1). Classification (NCBI taxonomy): domain Eukaryota; kingdom Metazoa; phylum Chordata; class Actinopteri; order Cichliformes; family Pholidichthyidae; genus Pholidichthys; species Pholidichthys leucotaenia. Next base: position 21,598,290 of record CM035844.1, read on the forward strand.
TGTGATACAGTTGGTCAGGGTGCTCTCTATCACGCAGCGGTAGAAGTTGCCCAGGATGTCAGTTGACAGATGGTTCTTCTTCAGTGTCCTCAAGAAGAAGAGGTGCTGATGGGCCTTCTTGATCAGGCTGGTGGTGTTAACTGACCAGGTCAGGTCCTCCGAGATGTGGGTCCCCAGGAATTTGAAGCTGGGGACACGTTCAACAGCTATGCCATTGATATGGATGGGGTCATGTGTCTCTTCCCTCTCCTTCCTGTAGTCCACTATGAGCTCCTTGGTTTTGCTGGCGTTAAGGAGCAGGTTATTGTCAGCACATCAAGTAGCCAGGTGCTCAACCTCTGCCCTGTAATCTGACTCGTCGTTGTCCCTGATGAGTCCAATCACCGTGGTGTCATCTGCGAACTTTATGATGGAATTGGATCCATACATAGGCCTGCAGTCATGGGTGAAGAGGGAGTAGAGGAATGGGCTGAGCACACAGCCCTGTGGTACACCAGTGTTGAGTATAATGACGGAAGAACGGTTGGGGCCTGACCTAACATGCTGGGGTCTGTTGGTGAGAAAATCCATGATCCAGTTGCAGGTGGAGGTACTGATTCCCAGGTCCCCAAGTTTAGTGAGCAACTTGGAGGGGATAACTGTGTTGAATGCTGAGCTGAAGTCAACAAACAGCATTCTTGCGTAGGTGTTCTTGTTATCCAGGTGTGAGAGTACATAGTGCAGCGCTGTAGAAACCGCATCCTCTGTACTCCTGTTGCTCCGGTAGGCGAACTGATGAGGGTCCAGTGTAGGGGGCAGGCCTTTTTTGAGCTGTGCCAAGACCAGTCGCTCAAAGCACTTCATGACTATGGGCGTCAGTGCCACAGGGCGATAGTCATTTAGGCACGATGGTGTTGAATGTTTCGGAACTGGTACTATTGAAGTGGTCTTGAAGCACGCTGGTACCACGGCCTGGGCCAGGGACAGATTGAAGATGTCTGTGAAGACCCCTGCCAGCTGCTCAGCGCATGCCCTCAGCACACGCCCAGGAATGCCGTCAGGGCCAGCAGCCTTACGTACGTTGACATGACTCAGTGCATTACGGACGTCGGTGTGGGAGAGTGTAAGGTGGTGGAGGTCATCAGAGGGTGGGAAATTGATGTTTTTTTCGTTACCGTCCTTGTCAAAACGAGCATAGAAGTCATTTAGCTCATTGAGAAAGGGCACAGTCATGGCTATAGGTATGGAGATGCTGGGCTTATAACCAGTGTGCTGCCTCCATGTATTAAGTTAAGAGTTCCCATTACAGCATTTCATGTAAGGGAGTTTGGCTCCCTCTAGTGGTGTAGTGAGAGCATCATTTTGAACTGATACACAAAGTGTTGCACATGCACAGTAATGATATAACCGGAGAACGGAGCAGAGCGTCACTCATTGTACGAACACTGTGGATGTTGTTTAATTATTGGCGCCTTGGACATCATTAGTCCGTGAGTATCTGCATGGTTTGACAGTGTTAACAGCTACAATGAGAACTGCATGGTTGTATTGGTGTATTTTAAGCGATCTGACTCTAGTCCTACCAGTCATTGTTACCAAGCTAAGCTAGAGCTAATGCTAACATGTGCCAAGCTAAATACGGTGACCATATATATAGCGGATCATTAAGTCAGCGGATCATTAAGTCTGCGGAGAGGATCATTGGTACCGACCTACCCTCCATTGAGAACTTATATCGGTCCATAACCAGGAAACGGGCGGGAAACATCTGTGCTGACCCATCACACCCCGGCCACAAACTGTTTGAACTTCTATCTTCTGGTCGTCGTTACAGATCACTGAAGGTCAAAACCACCCGTCACAGGAACAGTTTCTTTCCTCAAGCCATCACTCTGATGAACTCCTAACATTCACCTAGTCCTACCTGTTTGCTGTACTTTTCATCCATTATTACATTGCACATAACTCTCACACTGCTTTTTACTTCATTCACATTATATCACTGAATCTGAGTCCACATTGAAATACTGTGTGATTGTATATTTTTTCATAAATTTCTGCAAAGTGTGGTTAGTCTGAGTAAATAACTGCATATATTCCTGTATATATTTGCATCCTTTTATAGAAACGTGGACAGACTGTAATTTACTGTACATACTCTGTTGTCAATTGAATCCTTATTTAAATCCTCCACCTGAACAACGAGAGCAATTTTTTAGCCAAAGTCAAATTCCTTGTATGTGTTGTGCATACTTGGCCAATAAAGCTGATTCTGATTCTGATTCTGATATCATTGACGGCGTGTATATGTTTACTTTGTTGCAGTTTTACACGGATGTAGGAACAAATGTAAACGGATGTAAAACCCAAAAGACGAGTGTACATCACGTTGAGTTCCTTGTGGGGTAGCTTCAATAAACGAGATAAAAGGAAGCATCTTGTCATCATTGAGGCCTGCACCACACGTGTTAGCTTGCTGTCTACTAGTCGAAAACTGGGAAACTCGATGGGAGGGCAGTAAAATCAGAGATAGCTTGAATGCCCTGCCACATGCGTCGGGGGTCAGAGTCCCCAAAATGTTCCTCCACCTTCAGCTTGTAGCTGTGCTTGGCCTTCTTGATGCCCCTCTTCAGATCTGCCCTGGATGAACTGTAGGCCTGTGCATCACCAGATCTAAAGGCATTGTTACGTGCTTTTAGCAGAAGCCGCACTTCTCTGTTCATCCACGGCTTCTGATTTGGGTACGTGGTGATCTGTCTTTCCGTGGTGACACTGTCAATAGTGGTGTTGATATGGTCCAGGACTGAGTGGGTGTAAGAGTTGATGTTTATGTGGGAGCCACAGGTAGCCTGAGAGGTGAACATACTCCAGTCTGTGTTCCTAAACTTCTCCTGGAGTACAGAGTCAACCCCCTCTGGCCACACTTCGATGGTCCTCACTGATGGCTTCACCCGGTTGATGAGCGGTACATACTTGGGGGTAAGGAACAAGGATAAATGATCAGACTGACCTAGGTGGGGGAGGGGAGTTGCTGTGTAGGCTCCCACAATATTGGTGTAAACATGGTCCAATGTTTTGTCCCCTCTTGTGTGACAGGAGACATGCTGGTAGAATTTAGGAAGCACTGTCTTGAGGTTAGAAATACATAATATAAGACTTAAAATAAGATATTGTTGATGTCAATACTGAATTGCTTAATTTAAGATTATGGAACATCTAAAAACTCTTGATTTAAGAAATAAATAATTATACTCAATAGGTTGGCTGACTTAGAGGGTAACAAAAAGCAATTTATGAGAATATTTGCAGTATATTAGTGTCATTTTCATTGTGTCAGTGTCTTGGCTTACATAATACTTAATTTTGGAAGAAAATGGCTAGAGACCAACTGTCTTATGCAGGAGAAGTTTATAGTATGAGACAGAGACATGAGCTCAAGACATTGTATTGGCCATTCAAGTCAAAACATAAGGCACCTTAAACAATATTTTGGTCATACAACACAGGCCATACAGTGTGACTTCAACATAATGCATGGCAAATTATATGTAGTGTCTTACTAATTTGGCTATTTCCATCATTACCATACATATTCCAATTTCAATCCAGGAAGGTGAGTAACTTCAGGCTATTTTGCATTAGAACACTAACAATGTCAATAACAGTAAAGGAACATACAGCTTTAAAAAACAAAGCTTTATAAAAGTTTTATAGTAAATTTTCAACAAATAAAACTACTTGCAGTTAGAAAAAGTTACCACTTTTAAGGACCAGCAACAAGCCAGCACCTGGCTAGACCACAGGATGATTTCTCTGGCCAATAATATCGCACAGAGTATATTTGATTGGCACAAAGACACTTTCTCTGAAAGAAACAGAAAAATAAGAAGTGTGATCAATGAGCTCATGCACTATTTCTGTAGCCTGGGCCAGAGCAGGCACTGCAACTTCGTATGCAAGTAGGTTTTCATCTAATTTCAAGGTTTCATAGCGCTGATACTCAAAGGCAATAACAGATGAATCAATCAAGAAAATGTCCTTTATCATTCCAAACACTGGCATAGTATCAACCACATCTACAATAATCATAGACTTCCCACTCATGTACTTATTGCCATTGAGTACATACCACTTTACTTTCACAACAGATTGCAAGATTTCTAGTCTCAAAAAATCTCTGACTTTATTCTTTACATATTCAGTATTTGTGACGGCTGATACGGGCCCAGATTCCCTTTCATTTGCAAATAGTGGATGTTCGATACCCATTTCATTCTGACAGGATTCAAGAAACTGGTTGTGATTGGTTAAGGATTTACAGACATTTTTAAAATTTAGCTTAGTAGCCCACTGTTTGAAGTAGTGGTGCTTGGCCTCAAATCGCATGCACATGGTTCTTATTAATGGACCCAGTGATCGTATTTGACTTGGAAGGTGTAACATGTAATGCTGCTTAGGTATAATGTTGGTTTCAGGAAACAGCTGTTTGAACTGATATAGATGTTGCTCAATCATTCCTTGCAGCCGTAATACAGTTTGTAAAGAAATAGTTGGGGCCAGAACAATCTGAACTATTTCAATTAACTTCATAATGAACCGGATATATTCATTGTCCACACCGTCCAATAAAAAAGGTAAGATTTTTAAAAGTACTAACATTTGTCCACAAGACTGTTTCAATCTGTTGTCATTAGCTGTTAAAGTGCCAAATGTAATAGGGCAAGGTTTATCCCTTACATCAATAGGAGAATATGGAAAATGCTGAATGGCGGAATTAAAATGATCCAGTTCTACCTCTCCTGACAGGATAAGGTGTTTCAATACAAGCTTAATCTCCACTGGAGCAACACCTTCAAAAACAACATGCACTATGTCCTGAGGAGTTTGGCTGATCAGGTCAAATGCAGGAATATCGATAAGATCACTTCTCCTGTTAATACCATATGTGGTTCTGAGGGAGGCTTTCAACAAATCTGTGCTTGCTCTTTCTATATCATTACACTGCCTTATATGCTTTTCCAAAGTCCTCTGAACAAAATCATTCTCTTGATAAATTGTTTGCATGTCTTCAAAAGTACATTCACAGTGTCTACATTTGCTATAAGCAAATCCAACACCTTCTTTGAATCCGGCTAATTCATGCTGGGCCAGTGTGTCACCACATATGGCGATTACAGCACCAAACAAATCAATTTCCCCATTTGGTGTTTCAATCCTAACACCATTATACAGCAGAGTTAGATCTTGAATAATTCTTTTGGGTACAACATCAACACCACACTCTGAAATATCCCTGGCTTTAGCAATAGCAAGGAGTCTTATTGCAGCCAATTTGGACCTAAATTTTGGATCAATAATACCCAAACTATAATAAAACATTAACAGTTTATTTGCAGATGCATGAGGTCCTGATGGGTTGCAGATTTCAATTTCATCCGTGTATAATAGTATTTGTAATGAATTTGGCCTTTGAGAAAATAAAGGATGGGATGCAAACAGGGCTCCATCGTTAAAGTCATACAAAAATCCTTCTCTGCTTCTTGGTGGTACTCTACTCAACATAGTGAAAAGTCTGGAGTTGCTCAATAACTGCTTCAGACTTTGAACTAAAGGGATATAGTAAAAGCTTCTGTTTTGGATAGACATGACTCTTGCACCATTTCGCTTGACCCAACCAATCTTATGGGAGATGACAACTTCCTCTGGGTTCACAGGACTGAAGAGTTCTCGAAGAGTCTTGTTCTGTCCGTGCGCGTTGGTTGAGAAAGGATCCTCAAAAGTATCCAGCGTAGACAATGCCTCATCCTGAAGTTCAGAGCTAATCTCAGGATGCTCCTCCAAAACTCTTTTAATTCTCTCCCTAAGCACAGTGATGAGCACAGCTTGATACTGTTGAACCCCCGAGACGATGCTGTTGACAGTTCTCTGTAACAAAAAAAAAAAATAAATCTTAAGCATTATCAATAATTTCTTTTTCTTTATTGAAAGCTCACAACCATTTTCATGGTACTGAGCACAAACGCAACATTTATAAAACCGAACAGAGCAACATTACTATTTTAACAAAGGTAAAACCTTTTTCACAAAGACACAAAGTTTATAATTAACTATTACTTCATTTTGCATCATTAATATTAAATTAAAACACTAAAGAGGCTGTAAAACATATACACCAAAATCATACAAAGTATCAGTGGTGGTGTAAATTTTTTATATTTCAATTGGATGAAATCAAAGTTAGGCTACCTTTATGCTTTTATACATGAAGTGCATCTTGACAAATGCACACACACTGTGAGCATGCACTTCATTTATCTCTTTTACATTCAATGGAAGTACATCACTAAATTTCCTATACACCTGCTAGACCGTTTAAGTTTATGACTGATATTAATTGATATACTAATTATTATTAATTCAGTAATCCTTAATTGACAAAATATTACAGTTATCAATAGCAATTTTAGGACACGATTTATTGAGAATGTATCTTTTCTATTCCTGACAAACTCACAAGAAACTCACACACTCTTACTTACTTGTGACAAATGGCACTGTTCACGAATGTTGAGGGCAAGAGCTGCAGCAGATCTGGTGATGTCATGACTGGCGGTGCATGGTACCACTTCCTTCAAAAGAAAAAAAAAAAGACTAAATATATTGATTTTAAATTATTGGCATTATAATAGAATTTACTTATTTTTTTCTGTTCATAAGACCAGTAGAGCTTCACAGCTCCTTATAAATGTAAATGCATAGTAATAATAAAATACAGCTGGAAACATTTACTAGTGTTTGAAGGAGTGATGGCTGTAAAAAGTGAACATTAAAACATTTAATATGTTACATTAAAATATGTAATATGTACAGGGTGTAACAGGGCCTGAGAAGGCCATTATGTAAAATAAGCCATATTAATGTGACATGTTCAGTATATAGATCTAAATATTTAACTATGTTAGAATTAACGATTGGTTCACTGTGTTTTAGAAGTCAGAACACATTTGCTTGTTACTTACTGGTAAAAGGACTTCAGGTTGAAGCATTTCAGACCGCGATGATTCCGGTGCCATTTCTTCAGAGTTGGTTGTTTCTGGAGAAACACTATCTGCAAAAACTGACACTCCAAACTTCTCCACTCCCATTGAACTCGATGTTGGAGTCGTTGTCCATCCACTTGGCGGGTTTCCATGTTTCAAAAAGGAAGGGTGCGTCCGTTTAATGTGGCGGTAAAAGGAGTTGAAAACTGTGAAATTTTGCTCACAATCATCAATACCACAATAAATCCAAAACTCATCAATGCCCATGTACTGCATTGATGTGGCTGAGTAGTACCTTGAGCGACAAAGCAACAAATAATAGACAAATCATGCATCTCCACACCGCCATGGCGCCGAAGTTTTCGTTGTGTGCGCATGCGCAATGCCACCAGAATGAGCGCACAGTGGTGTGCAAGTCACTTCGAACGTTTGACTACAGAGAGGACTGACTTTGATTTGAATTTCTCTCTTCAGCACAAAGTGTGAAGGTCAGTATCATAATATTTCTGCAAACATAGATATATCTGCAATTTGCATTGGTACAGCGACAGTGCTATCAAACGCATAATGCTATTTATGGTTCGTGCTAGCTCGCGCTAACATGCGCTAACTCGCGCTAGCTTAGTTAGCTAACATTATTTTTTTTTTTTTTACCTGCATATTTTAACTCTGGTCATTTCTCTAGGTTCTGTTTAACACTTTGAGTCGCGTAGAAGATCAGAATGGATGGGCTGGATGCCAGTATACGCTCAGTGTTGGAGGGTAAGTGGTTGTTTAACTTATATTTTAGCAGTTAGCTTAGCATTAGCCGACTCGTGTTAGCAGCAAAAACCCACCATGATTCTCGTAATTTTTGGTTGTTTTAACTTCTTAGCCAACAAATGTCTGTTTTATTATTAAGGCTTGAATGTTTTTTTATTCCAAACATGTGACATTTTTTTCTACAGTAATTTTCTGTAGTATTTTAAGATAAAAATGTATGTAGTGGTCAGCCACAATAAAACGGTTCACTCTGGGTTTTAAAGACTTGGTAAAGACTGAAGTTTTGTTCTTTCTGTGCAACAGTAATATGTATTTTTTTCCTAAATGCTCACTACGTAATGAAAATTTACATTCAGTAAGCACCATCTACTATATATAAGTATGTGGACACAAATTTCAAATATAACAAATGCATTAATAGACATGCTAGGTGGAAAGACCTTGGACCCCCCCTTTAAAGTAAAAAAAAAAGAATTATGTGATTATGTTCAGTATGAAGAGAGTGATGGTGTTTTTTGTGTCTGATATGGGCACCTTCTTTTGTCCCATTATTTCCATAAAAACAATAGAAATGAGTGTGACCAAAAACGAGTGTTTTCACAAAAATGCCCATAACTTTTTTTAATAGACATCTTAATGAAATTTTCCGTGTATATAGATTTAACAGAGGTCATTTGAGTTCACGTATCTAAACCAAATTTACAAGTGCACAGTAATAATAATTATTATTATTGTTATGAGTATTATTTTGTTCATTTAAAGTATGGAGTTTGAGTTTAATTATTATGTTGCCAGCTATGCAAGTGGATAGAGTAAATAATACTCATGTTGGAGGACAGAAAGACGAAACAAAAAAGCGGAGCTGAAGGTGTGTTTCAATCCCTTGCAAATGCATCCTACGTGGTTGTCTGCACTTGTACTGGGGTGATTTCCGGGAGTTATACAAATTTCTGCAGAGTACAGACAGCCATGAAACGTCTTACAACACACAACTAATAGATATTCTTTGTGTCCATCTACCTTTCAGAAGTGGCCCGAAGAGGTTTAAACACCGGTTTGTTGACGCTAAACGTACCATTTCGTAAAAACCACAGTTGCGGAATATATGGTGCTTGATTGGCATTTTATGAACACGGGCCTGAAGGTAAAAAAGACTAGCTGAAAAAAAGCTGAGATTCCTCGGGTCAGCCGTTGAATACAGCTAATTTACCGACCCCACTCAAAGCTATCAGGTGAAACACTGGTCACAGCGCTCTGGGGCAATATGATGGCCGCAGTGTTTTGATTTGTCCACATACCTACTAAATATCAAACAGTAAAATTATGAGCGTTCCTTATTTATCTACGTGCAAGCTTTTCAACTCTTTGTGACATTTAACCCTTATTTGTATATTAGAAGAAAAATATGCATTGAATGTGCTTGGGTTAGCGCCCCTTATTAACATCATACATTTAAAACATGGTATTATATACATGTTTTGTTCTTTTGCTTAACAGCTGCCAACATTGATGAGGAGTCTCTGGCAACTATCAATCGTGACGACCTGAGGGACTTATTCCCTGGTGCTGAAAATTTCTTTCAACGCAAGAAGCTTTGGGATTGCATCAGTCAAATGGTGTAGTAAAATTTTTAACCATTTCAACATTTTGTACTGCATAATTTGTTGCCCATGCTTAATCCTTTTTTGCCTCCTCCAATACTACAACAGCAAAGACCTGTTGAGCAGATTGCCAACACTGCTGGGAGTCCCAACACTACGTCAGGTGAAGTTTTACCATCAACCAGTCCTGTGCCACCATGCCAGCTAAAAAGTTCCTCTCCCATGCCTGAAAATGATAAAACCATAAAACTGCCAGACCCACCTGAATATGTATTGTACACCGATTCAGAGTTGGAAATGGTGCGCAGCCAGTACTCTTCATTGCTCCGCAATGGAAATGTTAAAGACTTTAAGATGTCTAAGGAGCTCTGCTGCAGACTTGTCCGCAATACTGTCACCAGCATGGTTGCCATTCTGCGTGCCAGTCCAATGGGGAAAGAAGTGAAATACCCTCCCAAACTTGAAATTCGGACAATGGCACAGAAAATTGTTGACTATTGCCCAATGTTGCGAGATGCTGACCAGCATATGCCACATGTGAGTATTTATTTTCCATATAAAGGAAAACTTGAAACTATCAGTCTTTGTCTTATCTTGATTTTTACGATCACAGTTGACTATCTACACCAAGTTGTTCAAGCGACTACAAAATATGAGATCTCCAAAGAAGACGCAAGGTTCTATGCCACAACGAGGCAAAGCAAAAAAAGACACTGTTTCGTTCAAACTACACTGAAGATGGAGCAGAAAGTGACATCAGCGGTGAGACTAGTAGTGACGTGAGCGGTGACACTGCTGGTTTCAGTGATAGCACTATACCTCTTGAAAGCCATGATGACCTCAGTGAGGACAGCCAAATTCCCGGTACACACTTTGCATTCATTAAGATGTTATCTGAATCATTACGTCAATTTCCAATCTCTTAGTATGGTAATAGTATGATTGTTTTGTTTTTTCCTTCAGAGAAGGGTTTCTCACCAAAGACATCCCGCAGTGCGAGATAGTCATCCTCATCTGCTTCTGGCCCCTCAAACAGACCATCATCCTCATCACCCCCTGGCTCCTCAAAGAGAGTAGACACAACGCTACAAGCGTCTCCAGATAATGCTACTGGTAAGGCAGTCATTTGCGCTTTCCACATTCTCGAAGCCTAGTGTCATTTACAATCATAATTTCAAAAATTAATATATCTCGCCACAATTTTAGTCAAGGAAGCATTTATGCTGACTAAATTTAGACAAAGTAAAATTAAAGCAGTTCATGAGACAAAAATTGTGACTAAACTTTCAAGATCATTTCATTGATTAATTAAAATTGAATACAAATGGAAGAAACAGACAGAAGCACTTGAACTTTCTGTTTTTAACAGCCTCATTTTGTTGAAAGTCAAAGGAACAACTCTGTGTTTGAGAAGTTCTGTGAAGTCCTACAATATGAATAAATCAGTTTGAAGTTGTTATTGTAAAGCTGACTTAATGTTAGTTTGCTAAATTAACACATATTTTAATTGGCTAAAACTTAATTTATAAAAAGATAAAATCTTGATTAAAACTAAATTATATTCATTCAAAAGACTAGGACTAAAATTTAATAAAAATGTCAAAATTAACACTGGTCATTGTAGATTTTGATTTTCTTGCAGTTTGCGCACTGTTATTTACTAGAGGTTGTAGTTTAGACACAAAGAATCAATGTTGTATTATAGAAGCTGTTTTTGTCTATTCTGACTGTGTTGTGTTTAAACATTTTTTTTTTTTAGCAAACCAAGACGGTCTAAAGATCCAGGCCAGACACTACAAGACTCTCAGCAACATGTACAAAAAGCCCAATGCAAAACCCAACCCAACTGATGTTGTCCAAGTTTTGAATCTTGAGTTCAAAGCTAGACGGGCTTTTATTGATGCAGATATTACAAGGGAGGAAGAGAGGCCAGCAAAAATTTTTGCAGCATATCCATGCTTCAAAGAAATTAGACATGTAAGGAAGTGTTTTGTGGATTTAGTGCTTCCATTGCAAAGGTTTAGTAGTTTAACTGAATAACATTTGTCTTAGGCAATGGATGAACTGCAGCCGAATTGTTGGTGGCACCAACCATAAATTTATTGAAGAAACTTGAGCAAGATGGTCAACGTTCTGTGCCGATGTGCAGTTTTATGGGATCTGGAAAAAGGTTCTGAAACCACCTGTACCCTTGGAAGTACGAGGAGGTAAGTTGTTTTTTTGTCATCCAATTTAGATTATATGGCTAAACCACTTAAGTTATGTTTTTTTTTATTATTACAGTGGATTTCACCATCACCCTGTTCAGTGCACTGCCGTCACTCTTCCCATCACCAGCACTACCTCCAAAGCAACTTGGAAGTACAAGCGAGGCACTTCTTCGCATCCTCAAAGTAATACTTAACTGTGTGTGGCTTGCAGCAAACTTTTGCAGCAAATTTTCATGTACGATGTACTCCTTAAACTTTGGTTTCACCCCTTGCCCTTTTTGCTTTATTCTAGCCAGGGGAGGACCCTGCATTGTACCTTGAAGGAGCGTACTCTGTTATCCCCAGATGCTCTGTTTGATGGTACAACCTGCATATTAGCAGTAGGAGACATGCCTGTGAGCACTCTACCAAAGGAGGATTTTGTGATGGAATGTTGGTGCTAATGGCATATTATTACACATTACACCTGACTCTACCCGAAGTGTGTTGCAACAGTCCTCTCTGTCATCCAGACTGAGGTAATAAGTGATGTTATTCATGATCAGGAAGCCACTAGTGCATATAAGAACGCATTAGCTGAATGGAAATCATTCTTTGCAAAGTAAGTGACCCACACAGTAGGGCTGGGCAATATGGTACCAGAATCCTATCAAAATCACGATTTTCATTTTGTTACTTTCCCTGTGCATTATTCTTTGAGGCAACTGAAGCTATCTGCTTCTTTTTGGGTTTAGATCTGGTATAGTCTACTTAAAATCTGCTTTACTAGAGCTTCAGTACTTGCATGATGTGGCATTATTTCCCTCCATGGTTTAGTGCTGGTTTAATTCTGGTTCAGTTTGTCATATTGTCTGATTTTTAGCCCTGATTTAGGCAGTTTTCTCTCAGTTTATGCCTGCAAGAGTCCTTTCATTTAGTCCTGGGAAATTATCACGTTCTTCTGGGTTTGTATTAGAGTTCCATCTCAGTCAGCCCCTGGTTTAGTCCTTTTTACTTCTGGTTTATACCTTAATTTTTAATCTCCTTTAGTCTGGTTTACTTCTTATTTAGTAACTATTTACTCCAGGTTTAGTCCTGTCATTTTTTCTATCATTAGCCCTACCACACATTTCGTAATGTTTGTTCTGCTTATCTTTAATAGCAGTTCTTGTGAAATCACTTTTGTTGCATCTAAGAACATTCAAAAATGTTTCATACTGTTTCATACTGTTAAACGTTTGTGGTGGAATGGTGTGTTACTACACCATCCAAAGTGGGTTCCTGAAGGCCTCTCTCTGTAAGTGATGTTATTGATAAGCAAGATGCCACTAGTGCATATAAGAAAGCATTACCTGAATGGAAATGGTTAATTGAAAAATAAGTGTCCACGAGTTTTGAATGTCTGTTCTATTTTGAATAGCTGTGCTTGTGATACCCTTGTTTCTGCTAAGGCTATTTAATAATGGTTAAAGAGGCTTGGATGTGTTTCTTTGAAGGCCTAAAAGATGTGATACTCACTTTTGGAAAGTTGTCAAGAGTCATATTTTTGAATTGTACAGGTAAATACAGTCCATATTGACTGATGGGTTGAAATTAAATAAATGCTGTTATATTTCAATTTTTCATTTGTGATTTTTGTTTCACTGGTCCAGATATTGGTTCTTAAAACAAGCTCTAATTTCAATTTTTTGTAGCTAGTTTTGGGGGTTCATTTCAAGATGTATTTACTTGATTCAAGATATAGCTCACTGTTCACTTTCCACCTATTTTTAGTATTATTCACTAATAACAAGAGAACTTCATTGCTAAATCAAGTCTCATTTGCTTATATTAAGTAATTTTTTTTCTAACAGTTCAATCTTAAAATAAGAATTTTGAGCTTAAAATGACCCTTTGAGTGCTTGCTTGTTCCAAGATTAAATTGTCTTGTTTTAAGATTTCTAGCCAAGTAAAATTATCTTGCTGCATGGACAGATAATTTGACTAGTTTTTAGTATTTTTATCTTGAAATGCAGTATTTTTAACTTGTTTTAAGCTACCCCGTTTTTGCAGTGCACACACACACACACACAATACAAAAAGTCATCACCCCTGTTCAGATGCCAGGTTTTTGTGATGTAAAAATGAGAACATGATGAATCATTTCAAAACTTCTGCCACCATTAATGTAACCTTTAACCTGTACAACCCAACTGAAAAACAAACTTGTGATTATCAGGTGAGTGTGCTCCCCCTCCCTCTGTGTGTTTCTCCCCCTGCCTTCCTCTCGGCTCCCGGAGTTGATTGCGCTCACATGGGTGATTGTGCACACCTGCTGCTGCCTCATCTGTCAGCTTAAATAAGAACCCACGGTGACACCAGTGTAACAAGCACTTTGAAGCAATGTGTTCTATGTGGTCCACTTGGTCTGTGGTATATCCCACATAATTTTCCTTTAAGGAAAAATGGGTACTGGGTTCTTACGGGTTAAGAGCGTCAGTTCGTCACTGCTTCCTCACCGGACTGTTGGGTATTGCTGCTATCTCATCAAGCCTATTTGATAGTATTTTTGACCTCAACCAGCTCGTTAACCTTCTCCTCTTCATTTCCTCCAGACTGCTGCCGTCTCAGCGGTGGTTAATTACTCCAGGGCTGCACACGCTCACCTGTACCTCTGACCATCTCATCCGTACACCTCCTATCCCACCCAATTGCCGAACTGGATCATCTCCCTTCATCTCACTACCCACTGCATGCTGGGTCTCCACAGCCGGGCCCTCTGCTCTAGTAAGCTTCTCCTCTTTCTAAAAAAACTATTCCTCTTCCTAAATCATTCCTTCATTAACCATTTCCTCTTTTGTTTCCCCGCAGGCTGTGTGCTCCTCGCAGTGGGTTTACTTACCTTAGCATAATCAACAAACTATTTTAAACGTTCTCCCATGTCTGTTGTTTCCCTGGTGAACCATGCTCTGCATTTGGGTCTCTGTCACTAATTAGATCATGACAGAACGGTCCAGCCTTCACCGAGGCTCAGCGAGTGCTTCACTGGGGGAAGCAATCGGCTTTCTCCCATTTAGACGCCATGGAGTGTCAAGTCGCTGTTCTCGCGGGACAACTACAAACCATCAACTAGCATTTAGCAACCGTAACTGACCACCTTAGCCGTCTTTCTAGTCCGGCATCTCCTCCTCCTCTTCAGGTTGCTCCATCTATCCGCTGGACCATTTCCATCCCCTCTCCTGCCCCGTACGCGGGGTGGGGGGGATGGAAGAGGTTTTCGCTTTATTGCCAGGTTTATTTGCAGCAGGTGGCGGGGAAGTACCTGGACGACCCTTCTAAAATCCATTTTACGACCCTGCTGCTGCCCACCATTACTCCTATGATCGGTTCGTTCAGGAATTCACCCGAGCATTTGATGATACAGAGTGTGAGGGGAATCTCACAAGCCGGCTGTTGGTGCTTCGGTATGAAGGTCGGTCGGTCGGTCGCTGACTTCTCAGTCGAGTTCCGGGTCGTCACGGCAGAGTCCGGATGGAATAACATTGCCCTGTGCAGCGCCTTCCTCCGGAGCCTCAAGCCCAATCTCTGCGACGACCTGGCCATCTGCACCAACCCCTCTCTGGATGAGCTTATCAAACAGGCCATTGGTATGGACAAGCGTTACCGCAAACGTGCTAGGCAGCAGAGATCCACCGCTCCTTCACCTGTGCTGCGGTCGTCCTCCCAGTCCTCTCGTTCCGTTGGGTCAGCCTCCCCTCTGGAGCCAATGGTCCTCGGCCGGGCCCATTTGACTCTGAAGGAGTGCTGGATCAAGGTGGGGGCATGTCTTTACTGCGGTTCCACGAATCATGCGTTGCCGGGTTGCCCCGTCCGGCCAAAAGATTGGGCCTGTTAGTAGCTGTGGGGGGTCTGGCGGGGTGGGTCTTCAACAAATCCCTCCGGTAGTCTAATCCTACCAGCTCTTATCCAACAACCCGGGGCTGAACTCAAGGTCTCTGCTCCAATTGACTCTGGAGCAGAGCAAAATTTTATCTCAGGGGTTAATTCAAAACCTAAAGATTCCCTCCAGGGTCCTACCGTCCCCCCCTAAAGGTCGTCACCCTTTCCGGTAGCAATTTGGCCACGATCACCCTTCAAACTGAGCCCATTTCCATCCTCCTGTCAGGTAACCATCACGAGACCCTCCAATTTTTTGTGCCATCTAGTTCCTCTGCACCCATGATCCTAGGTTATCTGTGGCTCCATAAACATAACCCCATAATTAATTGGGGCCAAAATTCCATTACGTCCTGGAGCCCTTTTTGTCCATCGTTGTGCCTCCGTTCAGCCGCGTGCTTACCTACTCTTCCCATTTCCCCCTCTCTGGTCAAGCCACCTGACCTCAGCCATGTGCCCAAGGTCTATCATGACCTAGGGGAGGTCTTCAGCAAGTCCAGGGCACTCTCTTTACCACCTCATCTGCCCTACGACTGTCCGATAAACTTCATGTGTGCACGGTTGCTATCCAGCTGGCTCTACAGCTTGTCTGGGCCGGAGGGAGAGGCAATGGAGACCTATAATTAAGGATTAATGCCAGCATCATTCGTCAGTCTTCCTCTCCTTTTGGTGCCGGGTTCTTCTTTGTGGGCAAAAAGGACGGGTCCTTGCGGCTATGCATTGATTATCGTGAGCTAAACACCCTTACCGTCAAGGACAAATATCCCCTGCCTCTTATTAATTCTGCTTTGGAGCTTCTCCAATGCACGCGAGTATTCACCAATTTGGATCTCTGGAACGCATACCATTTGGTTCGCATATGCGAAGGGGACGAGTGGAAGACAGCGTTTAAAACACCTTTAGGACATTTTGAGTATCAAGTAATGCCCTTCGGGCTGACCAACACTCCCGTCATCTTCCAGTGATTAATTAATGATGTCCTCTGGGACATGGTGAACCAGTTTGTACTTCGTTTACCTTGACAACACTTATTTTTTTCCTGCACGCTGGAGCAGCACACAGTCCATGTCCGGGCGGTCCTACAACGGCTGCTTGGGAATCAGTTCTTCGTGAAGGCCAAGAAGTGCGAGTTCTCTTCTCGCTCCACTTCCTTTTTGGGGTTCATTGTAGCCAAGGGTGAACTAAAGCCTGACTCAGCTAAGATTAAAGCTGTCCTCGATTGGCCTACCCCACAGTCTGCAAATTTTTTACTGCCGCTTCATTCGCAATTACAGCTAAGTGGCCCTGCCCTTAACTCCTTAAGGATTAAATTTGATTACATGATCTACCTCTCCTGCGGCTGGTGTCGCAGATCTGCACCTGTCACATGATAGGTCAAAAAGTATGACAAACCCCCCCAAAATAAACCCAGATGTACCAAGCATTTCACGTCACTAGATGGAAGACACATAGCTTACTGCTCTTCACTGGAGGACTCAGTTCAGCTCACCAGAACTTCTTCGAATCCGATATCACTTCCAGGGCGCAGAAGAAGAGATGTATAAACAATTGTGCAACATATACTGTATTTAAACAGGGAGGAAGCATTTGCTCCAAATTTTGCCAACTATGATTCTAAAAGGGATTATTTAGCTTCTGAAGGGAAATATTTACCTTCTGTGACAGCAGAAAATGGACCAGAGCATGTACACTTTTCGTCCGCCATTGACGAAGCTGCATGTGACGGACAGGACAATATTGCCGGTTCGGCGGCAAAATCTACCCGAAATCGAGGTGGAATAAATCACAAGAAGAGTTTCTGGATGTGGGAGAGAAAGTGAAAATGACCGTCAGAAGACAAAATAAATACCGGGGATAAGCACACAGACACATGGCGACACATGACGAGCAGTAGGTCTGATGTTTTTATCAGTTTGTTTACATTCTACTGATTTTCTGGTTCATGTATTTTGAAGATAAAAAAAAAACATCCTTTGTGTAAATATGTTCAAAGCCCACTTTGACCAAAAGTTATGTAATCTGATATGGTTGCTTCCAATTATGCAAATTAGATGCATAAATTTACTCCCATCATAAACTTTGGATCATATTCTACATCTTTCTCATAGAGTAAACCATTATCTCTTACCACTTTCAAGTTACAGCCTTTGGAATTTGTGATATCTAAACTGAATATTTTCTTGAAAAAAAATCTTTGCCACCAGAGAATGCATGCAGATGGTGCAGATCTGAGACAGAAAACCTCACCCAGTCAACCTCAACCAAGACCTCATTCAAATCGTCAGAAGTAGCGGAGCAGACTTTTTCTGAGCTTAAAGCTCTTTTTTCTCAGGCGCCCATATTGTCTCAGGCGGACCACCATTGCAGTTTGTGGTAGAGGTGGATGTGTCTGATTCGGGGGTGGGCGCTGTCCTCTCTCAGTGCGCTGTCTCCGATCAAAAATTACATCCTTGCGTGTATTTCTCTCGGTGGCTGTCCCCAGCTGAGAGAAATGATGACGTAGGAGACCGTGAGCTGCTGGCCATTAAGTTGGCATTAGAGGAGTGGTGGCACTGACTAGAGGGAGCCATCCAAACCATTTGTTGTCTGATACAGATCATAAAAATGTAGAGTACCTAACGTCTCCAGAAGGTTAAACTCTAGGCAAGCCCGCTGGGCTTTGTTTTTTGCTAGGTTCAACTTTTCCATTACTTACTGCCCTGGTTCATGAATTACTAAACCCGATGCCCTTTCTTGCCAGTTCTCCTCCGATCACTCTCTCTCATAGGGAACTCCGTGGTTTGTTTGGACTTTTTTTTTTTCGATTTTCTACTACTGGCCACATTTTCAGTTTTTGTTTTTTTGGGTGGAGGATGGCGACCTTGGAAAAGCCACCTCCATCTATCCACCAGGGGGTGCGGATCGTTCCCCCGGACAGCACTGTTACTGTGGAGGAGGTGCTTCTGGCTGTGGCCGAGCAAGTGGGCCATGATGCAATCTGCTTTGCGTCCCGAATGAATAGAGCTGTAGTTGCGTTTCTGGCTGCTGAAGAGGATGTCCACACACTGGTTGCAAGCGGTGTTGTTATCGGGGAAACGTATGTACAGGTGTCCCCCTTATCTGTCCCATCAACGCGTATCACCGTCTCAGGTGTTCACCTTTCATCATGACAAGCAGTTGGCGACGGAGCTCCGCAGATTTGGGAAGTTTGCGGGCCCTTTAAAACTCAGACTTTAGGGATGCAAGGAGACCAAGTTAACCATGTTGAAATCACTCAGGCGACACGGTGTTCATGTTTTTGGACTCGCCAACTGCGACTCTGGAAGTGTCCTTCTGGGTCAAACACGGGGACGGCTCCTATATGGTGTATGCGAGCTCAGGACAGATGAAGTGTTTTGAATGTGGAGATGTGGGCCATAAACGGTTTGCTTGTCCGCACAGGCAGCGGCCAGGGGGCTCTGATGGAGCCGCGGCTGGTGCCGGCGGTGTGCCCTCCGCTCACGCTGCTGCTGCAGACGGCGTGGCAGGGCCTTCCGCCGCAGCTGAGGCTGCCGGCGTGGCCGCCGCTACTACGGACAACGTTGCGGGGCCTTCCGCCGGTCCTGCTCCGGAGCCTGCCGCTGTGTCTGTGGACAGCCCAGCTGTGGTGCCCGCAGCCCAGCTTACGGCCGGGAGTGTCGCTGGTGACGGCGCCCAAACTGTCACTGATGGTGCGTCAGAATCTCACTGTGTGACATCAGCGGCTGTGCTTCCGGAGGCTGCTACCATTTCAGAGCAGGAGACGGAACAGCGACAGTCAGCTGCTGTGGGTGGCGTCCAGGAAAATGTGGCCCATGATGAATCCACTGGCCCAGATGAACCACACAGTCAGTTGAGTTGTGCTGACGAGGAAATGGAATCTGATCCCGACACTGTGTCTAAGACTGAGTCTATTGAGGCAAAATGCAGTACAAACACGAGTTTGTATTCACTGGAAGAAAAATGCTTTTCTGGATGAAACCTATAACAAGGCCCATTAAAGTCACTGACTACTTCAGTGACACTGATAAATTAATCATCAAGTCTGTTAATGTGCTAAGAAGGCAGGTTGGTCTTGACCTCCTGGATGAAAGGAAACGTTTTCGCCTCAAGAAGCACCTGACAGCCCTGCGTAAAGCAGCAGGGGGAACAGGGGTCAAGCACGCCCGACAGAAGGAATAAATGGAGGTCGTTCCTCTGCCTGTTTAACACATTTTTGGGATATTGTTCGATCAGACTTTTATATGACGTTTCTAATTGACTGTAATTGACTGTCACGGAACTGGATCTTTACTCGCCTGCAGGGCATGGATGCCCCAGCGTTTTCTTTCTACAATCGGACGAGGCCTGCTCCAAAGATGACTTGCTTGAAAATCCCGCATGGTCTAAGGACTACAATCCATCTGAGATGAGGAAAATGTCTCTGGGACGTACAACGGAACTGGCTGCGGCCGCACAGCGCTATCTCTGCTGCCGGAGGAAGGGGACTTGGCCTTGCTTAAGACCTGGAGGCCTGTGGCTCGTCTTTGCACGGACTACAAGGGAGACTCAGACTACTGCCACTGGCAATGTGGAATAGGTGTACTGCAAGGAATACTTTGTGTTGTGTGGGGGAGGGGGATGACTTATGTTTGCACTTTTCCAATGTGAGACACTTGGTGGAATGATATTGGTGCTCTTACATTTTCTTGAATTGTGCAATAAAGGCATTTTCTCTCTCTCTCTCTCTCTCTCTCTTTTTGAAGTGTGCAATAAAGGCTCTCTCTCTCTCTTTTTGAAGTGTGCAATAAAGGCTCTCTCTCTCTCTCTTTTTGAAGTGTGCAATAAAGGCTCTCTCTCTCTCTCTTTTTGAAGTGTGCAATAAAGGCTCTCTCTCTCTCTCTCTCTCTGTGGGTGTGGTCGTGAGTGCGAGCTGAGAGCGTGTGAGCGTGAGTGAATTATTTTCAACTTTTTCTCTATCTTTTCG